>CM060926.1:679731258-689473758 GCA_030737875.1 Allium sativum | reverse complement strand
AGTTCACATTCTTGTATAAATTAAAATCAAATTAGAATCTTTTCATAAAGCAATGTAAGAAGCTATATTCCACATTTAAATTTATTAACTAATTACTGAAAATGATATTAAAGTTGATTTAGTAAAAAATAAATCAGGCAATTAATCATTATCACAATTGTTGTCTTTTGAATGTCAAACATCGATCTACGAAACATAAAATGGTGCCCAATTATTAATAGTACTTTATAAGAGACGTATGTCACCAATCAATAAATATTTGTAGCTTCAATGTTTGTTATGGAACAACACCAAATAGACGTACTTATTTCTTGTTTAGAGTCGCAAGTATTTGTGGGGTAGAAGTCAAATAGGTATTTCTACCATAGTAGAGAAAATATTTCCATTTAAAAAACAAAGACTTAGATAAACAAAACAAAACTACAGGAAACTGGAAAAAATTTGAAGGACCTAATCCAAATTGCCATAAAAATATATGTCATATTTGAATAAACATCAACAAAAATGAAGAAAATTTTGATTTTCACATACAAAATGTGCATACAGATCAACATATCAGTGTGTATACTTACAAAACATGTTAAGAAATAATTTGCTCTATTTCTCAGAAGCACCACTATCAGATACATTTTGTTTGTAGACCATATATCAAAGTTCGCCTTTCTGTTTTCTATTTCCAATCATCAGATAAATTCAAATTTTCAATTACATTTCAAAATTTTTGCTTTATTTCCAGTTTACAAATTTTGGTACTTCTTTGTGAATACGCTAATAAATATTTAATACTCATAGTAAATGGGAAAGTCTATATGGACACAGAAGTTTGACACAAATTGGAAGACACAATCTCAACCGTTGAATTGTCCCTTGACTTCCACCCCTCATATAAGAACAAATTAAGTATGTAGCTTAGATTTTATGTCCTTTAACTTGTGTCAAATTCTTGTGTCCAAATAGCCGCTCTCAAGTCAAATTATAGTAAATTATTCAAATTACATAGAAGATATAAAACATGCAGCATTTAAAAAAACAATTTCTGAGTATCATATGAAATGTAACCATCGTTCTCTCCACGTATGTCAGATTATAAAATGCTGGGAAAACATATTGTTGGGTTTGATCTGAATTTAAAGATGTCATATTATCAAACGTAAGTGGTCATCTTGGCTACTTGACGGTTCAACGGTATTTGGTTGATTTGCTTCACAATACGAGTAACCTCCAATATTATCAACACAGAATATCTATAACCAAGCATATTATTAAAAAATGTACATGTATGTCATCATGCCATTATAATTACGTTTTCAACATTCAAATTTCTATTATCCCCTCGTATGCATCTCTCCTATAATAATTTTGGATAGATATTAAGAATCATCTACGGAGAAACCAGCACCATAATCTCACTACAACCAATACCATTATTTCCTGAATCACCATTTGATGAACCATTATTTTTGCTATTTTGATATGTTGCTCTATGTATGGACCATGGTTCGAAAACTCGGTTTCGGTTTCGGTCATTTGAAAGTTTACCAGTTTCGGACGGTTTCGGTGGTTTCGGCGGTTTCGGTTTTTGTTTCGGTTTCGGTCCGAAAATCACTTTTATATTTTCTATGAACCAAAGACAGCCCAAAATAAAATAATTAGTGAGCCAAAGCCCATCTTTATCCGCCAAAGTCCAGCCCATAGCAATATTTCTTCTTTTTTATTAAATATATGTCAGTTTCCAGTCAATCTGCTGCCCACTCATCTCGCAGAAACAAATTCAACGGGAAAAAAAAGAAAAGGGCAAAGAAAAAGCAGCCGAATTCGGGGGGAACAAACTTTTCGAAGACGAACAGAAAGATGGAAGACGATTTTGAGGCTTACGAGCGGTGCTGGAACACGAATCCGAAGCTTGTGATGCTCGAAGTTTCTCTGCTTTCCAAGAACTTCGCTTTCTAGGTTTGCTTCTTCGGTTCTGTGCTTTTAATTGTCGATTTTCTGACCGGGACGGGATTTTGCCCTAATCCCGTCCCGGCGCCTGCCGGAACCGAGACGAGTTGGCCGGAATCTCGTGGTTCCGGC
Source organism: Allium sativum (assembly GCA_030737875.1). NCBI lineage: Eukaryota > Viridiplantae > Streptophyta > Magnoliopsida > Asparagales > Amaryllidaceae > Allium > Allium sativum. The sequence goes on along the minus strand of CM060926.1, from coordinate 689,471,685 downwards.
CGGAACCTCATACCATGGTATGGACACATTGGCAGATTGTGACGACCGTCCTACATCACCGGTGCTCATATAATCCAATAGTGTGTGCATTGCACAGGCACATGATTAATGCAGAATGGTTATCAAGACAAAGAGATAGGAGAAAAGAAAGAAAATAGAGGAGGAAAGAGAATTGCAGAATAGAGAAAGAAAACACATAATGCAACCATAGATCATGTCGTATATCTTACAGTGCACCAAATAAAATATAATAGAAATCGCATATACAAAACAGGCCAAACTGTAATAACTATATAGCTCAATTGGTAAAGCCCAGAACTATAGTTGAATAATAGATAAATCCTTGAGTCGTCACACTGACCAAAGATTATCATTTCTATCATCCAAAAGCAAATTCTCAACTTTTCTAGTCCACTTCAAATGGACCCTTCTCATGAAAGATCTAATATAACTCAGTACGTTCACCAAGTACTTATTGGCGTTTAGCATGTCATACTTTTAGTAGCATACTATAATGTATAAAAGCTAGTTTTCCAAACCAAACATTTTCATTATGTTTGTTAACTTCATATCAATCATCACGAATGTTGTCTGTTTCTTTCGTAATTCACATTTTGAAGAAAACCCGTTTAGCTAAGAATATTGCTAAACATGTCAAATTTGCAGTGGTTTCTCTAACAATTATTAATCACCAAACGATTGAAAGACATGACTTAAGTGCTTGTTTTGCTTTTACGGAATCAAACTCATTAAGTTTCAATGTATCTTTCCACCTAAACAACATTTTTGGAAATTCATCTGGAGTAGGTGCTTTAATTTCAGGATCCGCTTCTACAACGGCATCAACATTGTTTAGTGATACAGAGTACTTGCAGCATTTTGGACAATATCGTTAAAATAAGTACAAAATTTAATATTGTCCATCCTATTTTTTTTGACATCTTTAACGTCTTTTATTGCACTTTAATTGAAGGTTAAGATCCACTCCTAAGAATTTAGAATTTAGAAATATCGATGTATTTTACTGCATCATGCACTAAAATTTAATAAGAACATGAGAAAAGAAACAAAACAGAGGAAAGAGAATTGAAGAATATAGAAGTAAAGAAGACACAGAACGCAACCACAGAACCTGTCGTATATCTCTCAGTGCATCAAATAAAATATAATAGAAATCATAGATATAAACGAAACTGTAATAACTATATAGCTCAGTTGGTAAAGCGGAGGGATGTAGTTGAATAACAGGTAAATTATTAGGTCGTCACACTTACCACAGATTATCATTTCTATCATCAAATAGCGAATTCTCAAACTTTTCTAGCCCACTGCAAATGGACCCTTCTCAAGAAAGATCTACTATAAATTAGTAAGTTGACCAAGTGTTTATCGGCGTTTAGCATGCCATACTTTTAGTACATACTATAATGTATAGTTTTTCAAATCAAAACATTTTTATTATGTTTGTTGACTTCATATCAATCATCAAGAATGTTGCCCGTTTCTTCCATAATTCACAGTTTGAGGAAATACCATTCAGCTAAGAATATAAAGGTGGATACCCAGTGCCAAAGGCTCCCGTACTCAAGCACGAGAGGACTTCCCAGGTCAGCCTTCCATCCCGGTACTATTCTCACGGCTTTCCGGGCTATGGGGTGGTCGATTAGTGTGCACAGTCTTTTCCTCACATATGTGAAGAGACCGAGACTCGAACCTGCGCGCTTCAGATTACCAACCGAATAACCTTACCGTTGCGCCAGGCACCACCTTACCATTCAGCTAAGAATATATATTGCTAATAGGGGTGGGCATTATTTGGTTAAACCGAATAAACCAACCAAACCAATTGAATTTGGTCGGTTTGGTTTGGTTTTGAAATTAGAACGGTTTGTAATCGGTTTGAAAAAATATTTAGTTTGGTTATCGGTTTAACCGAATTTTTATTATATTTTCAACATTATTGATATTATAGTAAATATTTTAGGTTAATTTCGTTATCTAAATTAATTTTAATAATCATATATGTAACATAATTACTTTTGAAAAGCATAAAAATCATAAATAATAATATTTTAATCATATATTTATAATTTATTTCGGATTATAGTTAATATTACGAGAATAAAGTCTAAAATAGTTTAAGTTTGGTTAAATCGGATAACCAACTGAACCAACCAATCTTAATTTGGTCGGTTTGGTTTGGTTTTCATTTTTATCGGTTTTAGTTCGGTTTGACAATTTTCATCATCGGATAAACCAAATCAACCAAACGCTCACCCCTAATTGTTAAATATGCCAAATTTGCAGCAGTTTCTCTAACAATTATTAAATGCCACATGATTCAAAAACAGAACCTAAGTGCTTGATTTGCTTTTACGAAATCAAACTCATTAAGTTTCATTGTATTTTCCACTTAAACAACATTCTCGAAAGTTCGCCTGCATTAGGTGCTTTAATTCCAGGATCAACTTCTACAATGACATCAACATTGCTTACTGATAAAGACTACTTGCAACATTCTGGACAATATGGTTAAAATAAGTACAAAACTAAATATTTCCCATCCTATTTTTTTGACATTTTAACGTCTTTCATTGCAACTTTAATTGAAGGTTGAGATTTACTCTCAAAAATTTAGAAATATCGGTGTATTTTACTAGATCATACACTCAAACTTTGTCTCTCTTCACTCTTGTAAGTTTCTTTGAAAGGCACGTAGACAATCTCTAGATCTTCATTTCCATCACATCCAATATCTGAATTTAGTGCTCGATATGCTCATTGATTCTTCTGACATGCGTTGTTTTTAACTTCCCCTGACTTTGTTTGTATTCTTTTTAGTTAGATGATTTTGTACAAATTTTTTGACTTCTTCAGAAGCACTAGGACATGGTGGGATATCGTCGGTCAGGGCCGCCAAATGTTCTCATACATGTTAGCACCGCTCAAACAGAAGTTTCTTCATTGCAAAAATCGCATTTCTTTTTTATTGATACTGATTGTCATGCTGTAATTCCAAATGATATCATGATTTGCTATGTTTAAACACCTGAAATTATAAATAATAAACAAAATTAATACAAATTATATTGAAGAGGTCTAACAAAATGAACATATTCAAAGATGTTTATATGCCCTTCACATGCTAAATATTATTTATACTCTGCATTGTTCTGAAAAATCCACCTCGAGGGGTACATCAGGGAAATGAATGATAAAACGTCTTGAGACTTGCTCCAAAAGACTTTTTACCTCTAAGGCTTACGTCTTAACAACTTGAGGCATACAAATCATATAATGTGCCTGCCTCAAATCGTTGAGGCATACGTTTAAGATTTTTTTCACCCCTTGTAAACATCAACACCAACAGATATCAAGCTCCAAAGATTTAATTCCAAACATAAAAGAACAAATTAGAAAATGACAGTTTGTGTTTTTACTTTTCAATTTTGACGTCAACTTTTCAATTTCGACGTCGACATGGTTAAGATTGTTTTGAAAAATCGAACAAGATCTACATAATGGGTTTTCTCACTACTATTCAAAGACAATTTCTAAATGGACATCACTGAATCTTCGAATAAATTTTACGGATTAATTAGAATTGGTAGAAGGAAAATAAATAATAACTTATACTAATTACTATTGCTTGTAATTGAGATTGATTCAACTAAAATCGATCAAATGTCATTTTCACGATGTAGAAAAAATTGAAGACAAATAAAAAAATTGAAATTGGGTACTTATATACAAATTTGGATAGTATGAACCATACTATCTTGACAAATGGGTCTAATAAAATCGATTCCATAACTTTTTGCATCTTGCTCCCACGCTCTAACCAGCTGAGATAAGGATGTTTGCCAACAAATAAAAGATGATGAAAAAAATACATATCATTGCAAAGTTGGAAAGTGAATGTGAATTCTTCAAAAGTAAATCATATATATGTATATGTGAATATTATTAAATGCTTAAATCATTATATAACTTTATGATTGAATGATAAAGAATCATTAAGGCCGAACCCCTTAAAGTTAGGCGTTTATATTGTATATATCTACAACTTTTGATTATTTATTAAACATTTGTGTTTAAATCAAAATATAACGATTACAAATCAATAACTTACGCCTCAATGTTTACTAAAAAACTTACACATCAACATTTTGAGGTTTACACCTCGTCTCGTGTAGGGTGTAAACGGTTCAGACCGGACCAAACCGAACGGGGTTGAGTCCTAGTCTTGTCATATAAGATATTCGAATGGACATGGATAAGACAAGCATTAAGTTCGAGCACCATTCGTATGAGCCGAACAACGAATGGACAATGTTCGAATAATAATAAAACATCAAACATTTTGGATTGGACTGGACAGTGGTGTGTCCTAGTAGTGTCCTATAAGAGATTCGTACGGACATGGACCGAACACCTTATAGTCTCGGACCGAATCGGACAACAGACTGTCATCTCCTATATACAGCCCTAGTCTCGTGAGAAAAATGACGTGCATGCTTTTTGCATTTTAAAACTTTGATATTTCGTAATGCATGAACATGTTGTATTTTCAATTAATAGATTTTGTTTCATCTCATAGTTACTATAGGCAATAATCTAATTCGCAAGTTGTCTAAAACACTCATCTTTATACATTAAATACATGTTAATCATTATTGGGCAATATCTTTAATACCAGTTCTTAGCTTATTAAGCAATACATGTTTACCCACTAAATACATCTTTATCCTCTATAAATATGTTTACCCAACCGACCAAGTAATATTATTAGTTCTTGGCTTATTTATCAAATCCACCACCTTTCTACTAGGATTTCAAAGTCAAGATTTGATTCCCTAACATTTGTTGAATTAAAACATAAAATCTATTTTATGAAATGTAGAGTTGAAGTTGGTTAAGATGATGTATTTATTTTTTTATTCAATAATGCTCTGCTTGAGTAGGTATTGTTGTTTTAAAAAAATCACCTCAATACTCGCCTGGAGGAGTGCCTCAAGGAAATAAAAGATAAAAAACTTTGAGACTTATTCTAAAAAGTTTTTTACTTCTAAAACTTACGCCTCAACGACTTACGCCTAACAAGCCAAACCAACTTTAAATTAAAGAAAAAATTGATACGATTAATCCCAAGTTTCACGGATCTTCTCATATTAATCTGAAGTTTGGATTATTTTTAGTTAATATCAAGTTTGGGGGTCCCTTCCCATATTGATCTTGTTTACCTGCTGACTTGTTTAGCTGGTTTCCCTTATTATCTCCTCCCCGCACACCACTTCATCTCACGCTCACTCACTCACTCATCGACAAACACCCTCTCTTGAACCTCTATTACCTTTCCACGACCTCGTCGACGACTACTCAAAACAAACAACCCCGCAATTCACCTACCCTTGAACATATTACCAGTATCACCATCACAATTATATACTCAATCACCTGCTCACCCTCCAACCCAACCTCAACCAGAGTGCCAAACTGCCTGAAACCTCCCATATCTACCGCAATTTATCACCAGCCACCCTTCAAACTCCTCTCAGCCTTTTCCAAAGCCACTACACCATCAACCCATAATTCTCGAAACTCCTCATCCATCACAAAATCGAAAAGCCCGAACCATCTCACAAATCAAGTTTTGAAACCGACAGATCATGATTTCCCTCAATCAAGGCACCACGACAATCCAAATCTGAGGGCCAATTGCAGCACCAAAATCGCAATCTTTTTCACGTTTCCGGTGGATTCGATCATGATATGAGATGATTTAGGTGATACGAGAAGATGATTTACGGATTTGTTGAGGGGCGCGACGATGTCGTGATTCATGTGAAGCGTTTGCAGTGGAAATTTAGGGGGAACGAGACGGTGGCTTTGACTGGGGGTGGAGAGAAGATAAGTTAATTGGGTTTGGATGAAAGTGGATTGGTTTGTTATTAAATCAAACCTTCAACCCAACAAACACAAATATAGGTGGTGAGATGCTTCAGTGTGCATAAGCTTTTATTTGTTTTGGTTGGGTTTTAGTTGGCAATTCGGACAGTGAGTGAGTGAGAGACGAAGTGGTGTGCGTGGAGCAGATAATAAGGAAAACTGGCTAAAGAGGTCAGCAGGTAAACAGGTTTATTATGGGAAGGAACCCACCAAACTTGGAATTAATTAAATAATCCAAACTCCGGACTAATATGGGAAGACACGTGAAATTTGGGATTAATCATGTCAATTTTCCCTAAATTAAATGTCGAATGATCAATTGACTGATTTTCATATCTAAGACGATTCTTATCAATCAAATAATATGATTTAAATTTGAATATGCCAAAATTAACTTAATTGATTGGCAGTCTTAACCATTAAATCAAGATATAAATCAGGTGTTGAATAATCAACTGACTACTACTAGTCTGATTTTTCATGTCTAAGACGTGGTGTGTGTGTGTATATATGTATATGTGTGCATATATATGTGTGTGTGTGTGTGTGCGTGAGTGGATGTGTGTATCAAAGTTCAAACAATGTGATTATAATATTTATCATATGTAGTTATTCATCAGTGATAGATATAGCTAGCTTTACGTCTTACGAATAGGAACAATATAATCAATTTTCCTTCGCATCCAAAACACGAGGAATACAAATTAGTATTACACCAAAATTCAAGTATTATATTTTTCATGTTAAATGCTACTCTCCTACATTAATGCAAAATTTTCCTTTTAGGTATTGCTAATTTTTTGTAGTGTTTCCTGATTTGTAATCAACTTCATCTCTCTGAGATCCATTTTAGCATTTGGATGAGACGAGATCACAAATGTACTTTTTAACTTGTATGGCACTCATATCACTGATATCTAAATATTTCTACCCGAAAATTGGATTAAGATGATAGTTCAAGATTTCTCACTAAAATTTAAGATTCAGAAAATGGCATGTTTCCACCAGTTGACCAACATACTCCCAGCCGTCATTATTTCACTAAACAACATACAGTGAATTTCACAACATGGGAACATTGCCCTCTCAACCAAAAAGGAACCATTTATCCTAAACCACCGCGATCAAAACAACCAAGTAAGCTACGACATTAAGACTGCCACCATCCCAATAGAAACGACCATTATTTTAAAGAACAGAAAAAACATCGATTTTTGAATTTTTGATTGTTAATAATTTGACTTTCACATAATTGTAGTGCCTCTCATTAAAAAGAGAAAAATATGGTGACTTAATGATAAAAATACAATGATTTAATGATAAAATTGATTAGTCAAACCAATGATTTTAAGAGAAAAACAATTGAATTTCAATTACCGGAAAATTAATTCAAAATACAGTGAACTTTTTTTAGTAAGAAGTGAAAGAATAATAATTTAAAGGAAACATGTAATATCCATGCACTTACCACAAAGATGGTTTAAAAGTGCTCATTTATGAAAGATGCCTCATGTTACATAGTGTATAATGCAGTGCAACATCACATTTTGTTCTCTTACCATGACACACATGAGAATGTCACCAAATGACGTAAATGGTGCATAAGGCGCATGTGGTGCATGACGCAAACAAAATATCTTTCTCTTTTCTACTTTTGGAAAAACGGCTTCCCAATTCTTTTGGCAACTACAAGGAAACATTTTTATTATAATTACCGCAGATTTTTCATGATAGCTATTAGCAATCCTTTTGGTCACTAACGCCCAGACAGTTCACAATCGCATATATCCAATGACAAAAAAGCAGCAAAGCAATAAAGAACACAATGTTTTATAGTAGTTTGACAAACTCTGGCCTACGTCCATTCATGATAATCTTATTTATATTGTTGATTACAAGTACAGTTAGTTAATTATATGAAAGTACAGAGAAAAAGATGAAGTTGAGCATGGAAAATGATAACTTCTAAAACAAGAGAGAAGAGATCCCATTTTTCAATGCCACGGGTCATGTATTTATAGCTGCAGGTGAGTTCAGACCAGTCGAAAAATCCGTGAGAAAGTCGGGAGTGGAGGCGACCAAGTCATAGAAGTTTGTGTTGGGGAATGCAAATTAAGGATCTCAAGGCAAACTGAACATTAGAGGGGGAGTGAATAGTGTTTAATGGATATTATAAACTTCTTGTAATCTTTTTGAGTAATACAGAATAAAATGCAAATCACAGATATGAGAAAACCACAAAATCAAACACAGATGCAGATAATAATAAATAAAAAGCAGTAAAAGGAAAGAAAACACCAGAAATTTATACTGGTTCGGAATTACCCTACATCCTGATGCGGATTTCTTTTCAATAATAATCTTCAAATTACGATTCCCGATTTCAAAGCCACGAGGTACATCCCGCATGTTTTCAAAGTACAGTGAGACTCGATTGATTTCCAAGCTACAATCATATCTAGACGATTTGAACGGGCTACGACCACACCTTTTTAGTATCAGTTTTGGATGTAAGATTCGATAGAACTTGATCTTGCGATCTTTAATTACAGAAACTCTATAACTCTTGAGCAGCACTTGAATCTTTGAGAGGGTGTAGTAAAGAATCAAACTAGAATAAGACTGATGTGATTCTCTTTAAAATTTGACAAAGTATAAGCATAAAATTTAAGAAATTAAGAGTTTTAATGGAGACAAGATAAAGGAGGAAGAAGTCAATAAAATTGGTTGAAAAAAATCGTTTTTGGAAGCCAATTTATAGCCTTCCAACAATCAAAACCTTTCAGAAAAGATTTGAAATCAAAAGGCAGAACTTTTCAAAATTTGAATTTGAAAACCAGCGATCACCATGTTGACGTGGAGGGTTACCCATGTTGACATGCCTCTATAAATTTTGAAAAATAAAATTTCCAAATTAAGGCATGTGTGTTGTTTAGATAAATTTTGTTAAATCTTGAGTTAAAACAAACTATTTTCTTATATATATATTAAAATAGAGTATTTGAAGTAAAAATATATATTAAAAACATATATAAAAAAGGTTCAAAAAAATATATAAGAATGATATTAAAACATATATACAGCTATGAATATAAGTAAAGAAATTAAAAATTAAATGGTTAAATAAAAATTAATATAAAATTAGTAACAATCATATAAATAGAAATATTTGAATTGGAAGTTAAATTGTTTTAAGAATTAAAAAATATATTTTAAATTTAAGAGTTAAAAAATATATTTTAAATTTAAGAGTTAAAATAAATTTAAAACTAAGAAATATAGATTTGAAATAAGTAATTTTGAAATCAGTTTGAAAATGAAGTAAGAAATTTAAAATAGTGAGAAAGATTGAAATAGGGATTCCATGCTATTTCAGAGTTTTAACAAGAAATCTAGACTCTAATACTTTTTATTTCTTGAACTCTTGTTACTCATAAGTCTTCTATCTTGAACTCTTCCTCTTTGAAATCTTGATTCTATAAAATGTACATTCTTCAATAATCAATACCTACATATATTTCCTATATACACACACACATATATATTCTACAGAATAGTGTTAGTATATATTTTATAATAATAATAGTTAAAACAAGGTTGATGTCATCAAAACCATCATCACCACCATCTCAATCCCTAACATTTTGGACCTAACTGCTCATAAATTGAAGTTTGGATCGGTACCAATCCAGGGAACCCAAATCGGCTCAACAGTCAATGCAACGATCAGGTTCGCTACTTCACCTCCTTTTGCTTGTTTCATCTATGATGATTTGTGCCTATCCATTTGAGCCAATCCAAAGTGTTGTATGTTTGCCTCATTTCATTTGCACCAATCCGATCCAGGGTATAGAGCTATATCAATCTGAAAACCATACTTGAGTATTTTCCATACATCAACCAAAGTCTAATGCCATATCCGTGTAATTGCGTTCGTTCGTACCTAATTTCCAAGTGATCTGACCATCTCTTTGAGCTATCAGCCTCGATAGCCATGAAGTTTACATATTTGGGTCTGTCATTAGTCATGTAATGACCTTGTAGTGGGTCAACAATTGGATTTTACTTGATAGGATTTGCTCAAACCCAAAAAATTGAAGGGTAAAAAACATGTTTCTACACGTGCAATCCGAATTCGAGCATCTTGAATCAAACAACCAGTTGAATTGGGCAATTTAAGGCTTGTGTGTTGATTAGATCAAAGAATTTTAGGTAATAGTTTTGGAACTAAGAGGGCTTGCGTGCGTTTGATGAAAAAGAAGAAAACAGGCTTGCATACGTTTTATACACTTCTAGGGCTTCAGGCACTGATATGATAGTGGACTTTTTTTATTATGGACATGTTTCTAAAAAGAATCTGTAGGACAACATTCATGAATAACGGTTGTGTATTATTTGCAACATTAATGATAAAAATATTATATATGATGACAAAATTAATTGGTTGTAGTAATTTTTTGAGAAATATCATAGAAGATTGTTTATTTTCAAAATATTTTTTTCATCTCATTCAATATCATAGTTAACATATTCAGGTTCAGGTTCAAAAAGCACTGAGAAGTATCCGCATAAAACAGTATCTGATATGAGTAAATACCAAATATTCATGAATTTAAAGAAATCAAAAAAATGTTTTGTCAACATTTGTATTCCATATTCGGTTTTCAAGTTTCGTTTTGGTTGGAAAGATAAAGATTTTGAGGTTTAATGTTTTTCATATATTCTGTGATTAAACCTTGATGCCGCATATTACTAGTTTTTTGAACAAAAAAAGGCAATTCATAATACAAAACTCTAGACCCAACATGCGTAGCTTAGATTTGACACCTATAACTGAATTCACACGTTACAAGAAGTTATTTGGATTCAATACTTCTGCACATACATCGTGTGGTGACAGTTCCTGGTATACAGCTCAATGACAATTTGATGTCATGTGCACGTATATAATAACAGCTGGAAAAACTGGGGGAAAAAACACCTAAATATAAGAAAGAGGACAGGAATTTTACACAATAAGATTTCTACACATGTTTCAATAAGGACGAGTGACATGATCTGTTTCAGAACACCAAAAGTTATACGGGTTTTATGAGCAAATGAAGCCCTGATCGTAATTTTCAAATAAATATCATAGAAGATTGATTATTTTCCTATTATTTATGTTTTCACTTATCAGTCTCTCTCCCCCAATAACCATAGAAGGGTCTTGATTGTCACTCAACAATATGCAGCTATTTTGTTTAAAAACAAATCTTAGTACAATGATATCTACTTTATGTTCGTGGATTTTTTAAAAATAAACAAATAAAAATGTGTGAATATATGGCATAAAACTATCAAATATGACAATATTGATTCCCCATATTTTGATTTAATATCTATTTTAGATGTAACCATTGAGAATTTGATGTTTAATGTTTTTTTCACATTAGATGTTGAAACATTATGACCAAATGCTTAATCTTACACATCATTATTCTTAAAAAAGGTAAAAGGCGGGAAAAAGTAATGTGTATATATGTACATAATACAAAACTCTAGCACTAACATAACAGTTTGACTCCATGTAGAAAAGACTAAAAAATAACATTTATTGATAGATACTATCATATTTGACGAAAGGATGAGAAAGTAAAGTTGGGACCTTTTTTTTTTTCCTTCTGAAATTTGTTTAATACATCACCATATATATATGGTCTAGGGGAGCATCGAACTCCCAACCTCTAACTTGGTAGGCACACACCTTGCCACTATGCCACACTATCTTGGCAGTGAAGTTGAGACATTGATCGGTAGGAAAATTTATGTGCACGTTTCAATAAGGATGAGCAACATGATCCATTCCAAACAACCAAAACTACTTGTTTGATTAGTTAAAAAAAAAAAAAAAAGACAATAATAACATATACACAAAAGGATGGTGCACCATTCATCCCAAAAAAAAAAAAACATATATTGGCTGCAGTGACTAGCAGCTAGCATGTGTAGTAGAAAAAGAAATATAGAAATTGGTTGATGAAAAAGAATCCAATATAATAGCATGCATGAAGCACAATAAAAGAAGAGTTCGATATATGTAGCAAAGTAATTAAGAAAGGACTGTCTAAAATTCTAGAGCACAACATATCAAATAATACCGTATTGGACATGCAAAAATGAAATCACGTACTTTGGTCGTTCAGCATTTGAGAAGGATTATTTCTTTGATGAAGTCCACCAGCTAAACCATATTGCTGCTATAACAAAATAGTTACCAAAATGTTATTTTGAAAAACAAATTAATGATAACCAAATAACCTAAAGTCATAATGTTAGTGATACAAAACTCATAAAAAAGAGAAGTGAAAGAACGAAAACTGATAAAGCAGTGAATTAAGTAGTTGAGCGTATCTGTTGCGGAAATCACAGAAGTAATACCAAGCACTTATTCATAAATAGTAATTAGAGCTAAATAAAGTATCTCAAAGGATCTCTCAAGTGTCTGAATTAACATCTAGCGATCATCAAATTCTTTGTAACAGAAAATCACAGAAAAGAGTTTTATATGGACTTCCAGAAATATAACCAGTAAATGCACGTTATTTTGAGTAAAATACTCCCCACGGATATCGTTTACATCATTTATGAGTTGTTAAGAGAACTAACAAACCAGAAGCAGAGGCACGTTAATTTTGGACAATAAAATAACAATTACAATAATAAATAAATAAATAAATCCTTTTCACCGTTCTCTTCTTCCTCAGTTCCACCTACACCAGTGGGTTGAGTCCTAAATTCCATTCTCGCGATTTCAACCCAAATCTGTCTCTCGGGCTGCTTACGGCCTCAAACCTACCATCTCCGCGATCTAGTCTCGAGACTGAAAGTCGTGTTCAGCAACGATGTGGAAGTCAAATCTTAATCACTGCTGCCTGGATCGTGTGCCTCCGTTGCTCCACCCCGTGATATGGCTAATCATGATTTGCCTAATTTGTTTACTGAATGCTTAACTTTACTGAATGTATATTAATTAATTGAATTCAAAAATTTACTTAAACATGATGCTTACAAAATGTATACTATCATATGTTTACTGAATGTTATAATAATGTAGTCTGATGTTAATTAATTAGCTTAAACCAATGATGCAATCTGAAGTTAATTAGCTTCAATGAATATGGAGTAAGCTTGATTTGAGCTCTTAAATTAAACATTGCTTTGGTTAATCAATAAGACAAATGTTAGATTAATCCGGATATTAAATAGTTTCATATTTCAGAAGAGAAAATTGGACCTTCTGAATTTTCTACATCTTCTAATTGTACTGTGAACGATGATGATACCCAAGATGCTATTATTCTAAACTAATAACTTGAAGTCGTATTCATGTGAATATATAGGATCTTCCGTCTGATCCTAGTTTACGATGTCAATTTTTAAATGATGATCTAAATGGACAAGGCAGTTCAAAGAGCATCCTTCTTTGCAAATCTTTCCTCGAACAATAATTGGTGGAAAATATCATTGTTTGAATCAATTGTGGTTTACTAATTATAAGAATTGGTTACAACACTGTGAAATAAAATGTCATTGTCACGTATTGCCTTGTCATGTACCTTATTTTGCCATTAGTAAATGAGTAAAAAATACAAAAGATGCAATTATTCAAGGCAGGATAATTTTTTTTAGAAAAAACAATAATAATCAATGACTTCAAAAGCATGCTCATTCATATGTTCATAACGCTGCAAATATGAAGTTTTGGAATTTAATGAATCAAAATAAGCATATTAAGATGGCAACTGAGAGTCAAAATAAAAATAATTTTTGAAGTCGTTTAAATTCAACTTTCGAGTGCATTAGATATCTTTTCCATCGAGATATGTCTCAACGTGGTGACGATGAATCTGAAGCATCAATGAAAATTTTCTTTAAACTTCTGTAATGGCAAGCTAATGATACCTACAATCAGTGCCATTGTTTCAAAAAAACGTACCACAAAATCTTAAAATGACATCATCGTATATTCAGAAAGGTATGGCGAAGTACATCGCAAGAAAATTATAGATGTTATCGTAAATCGATTTTCTGAATGAATATTTTTGCATTACAAATTGATGAAACTCGTGATACTTCAATTAAAGAGCAGATGACAATTGTTTTACTCTTCGAAGATGAGAATGGAAATGTCATCGAAAGACTTGTAGGCATGATGCATGTAGGGGTATAAATCGGTCGGACCAGACGGAGATGTGTTCAATTTCTGTTCTACAAAAATCGAACCGAATACAGACCAAACGAAAAAATTTCTCGAACAAATTTTATTGTTCTAATTCATGTCCTAAATAAAATCAGTTCGGCACGAACATATGTTTTTCGGACACGGACACGAACGGACCCGGTCATACCTGCCTATTTATATCACATTTTATTTTTCTCTCAACTATATACTGAAGTACAAGAAATTCGGACGAACACGGACCGCTACAAATTTTGTTGTCCTAACTCGTGTCCTAAATAAAAATCGGACGGACTCAGACGTACGTATTTCGGTCATAGACACGAACGAACGTTAGACATTCGTACAAAATTTACAACCCAAAATGCATGTTCTTAACACAACATCAATTTCTCTTAAATCATCATTTGAAGCATTCTTAAAACATAAATTGAGTTATGTAGTCACCGGACAAGATTATGATGGTGCAACTAATGTGCAACAAGGTACGTTCAATTGTCTTAAAATACTTATTCTAAATCAAAGAAACTTTGCGTCTATATTTATTGTTCTAAACAACTTCAATCAGCATTTGTTTGTGTTGCTAAAGATATCGTTTGTACTGGATTAATAATAATTTGGTAAACCTTACTAACATCAGTGGTGCATCATGAAAGCGACGAGACATTCTTGAAAAGAAAGAAGCCTAACCAACTTGGCAAACTATCTACTGGGTTCACATTAAGGTGTACTAATTAATTTGACCGATGTATGTGCATACAAATGTAGTTGAAGAGATGCCATGTGATAAATAAAAAATGGAACCTTTGAATTTGATGTAAGTATTGCAATCTAATACATTTATCTTCATGTTGCACTTCGTGACGTATGTACTTAAAATCACTAATGATCTTTTCAAAGCACTACAACAAAAGATCAAGATATCATAAATGTTCAACTATCCGTAAAGCATTAAAAGAACATTTACACGAAACGAGAAGTAGAGGATGGGGTAGTCCATTGAATGAAGTTGGATCGTTTTGCACAATACACATTTTAAATATGTATGATAATTACCTTCTTCTGGGAAGATCACGAAAAGAACAAATGATTGAAGAATTACATAATTACCAAGTTGATTTGTTCTACTTCTACTTAGATAAGCAAATTGTTGAACTTAATAACTGCTTCTTTGTATGTCAACGCTTAGTCTTACTGGTTCTTTTGCTTCTTTGTAAAAGCATTAAAGTTGA
This sequence comes from Allium sativum, assembly GCA_030737875.1. Lineage (NCBI taxonomy): Eukaryota > Viridiplantae > Streptophyta > Magnoliopsida > Asparagales > Amaryllidaceae > Allium > Allium sativum. The sequence goes on along the minus strand of CM060926.1, from coordinate 689,456,283 downwards.
TTTGTTATCTGAATTATAGCCCAATGATTTTCCTGAAGCGGAACATATGGATCTTAATAACCAATTGGGAGATTCATGGGATTGACATGAACTTTATGTGGATTCAAATGAAAGTCATTGATGATTTGGCTAAGATGATGATGTTGATAAGAAAATTTATCATACATGGTTTGGCTTACAAGCTTATAATGTTATCACTTAACTTACCAATTTTTATCGTAAATGTGAAAAGAGCATTCCTCCGCTATGAACATAGTGAAAAATGATCATTGTTTTAAAAAACCCGCCTCGATACTCGCCTCAAGGCTCGCCTTGAAGAAATAAGAGATAAAACGCCTTGAGGCTTATTCCAAAAGGCTTTTTACCTCTAAAGCTTACGCCTCAAAATTTTGAGGCATACAAAGAGCATAAAGCTTACGATTCGCACGCCTCAAACAGTTGAGGCATATGACTTAGAAACATGTTTATCTTTAGTTGCAGATATTGACACAGATAAATGTCATTAAACTTTAATTCTTTAATGAAAATAAAAAGATTGTATAATATGTGTAGACAAACATTTTGAATTAATGTAGGCTTACCCGAAAAGCCCTTGTTTAGTTGGTTCCTAATTTCTATTGTTGGCTAGATTGATTTAAAATGAACAAACAGAATGTTGCATGAAAGTGATTAAAATTTAAGTTTATGTATTGCGCTTTTTCTCTACCCAAAAGGCTTACGCCTCAACGCTTCGAGGCTTACGCCTCGCCTCACGGATCCGAAAACGCTTCTCGTACGCCTTTTGCGTTTTAAAACATTGAAAATGATAACAAAACCAAAGGTCGAATAATAGTTTTGTACACATCAAAACATGAAAACTCGACGTGGACAACTTAAGTTATTATTACTTACGTTATTGTTGTTTTGTTGAAAAGATCAACAACTGATCGTTTTTACAATAGAGTATTACTATATCAGTCGCTATTTAATGATTTGTTATGACTTCTTTTGAAAAAAACTGAATGTCTAAAAAAGTCACGGGCTATTGCCACCGACTCCTGAGTCCTGACTATTCAAATTATGCCCCATCAGGTTTAAATCATGGCTACGCCACTAAAACAAACAGCATGCAAGATACACATAAAAGTCAAATTGTTGATGAGATCTTGCTATATAACAGGCTAAACTAGATTAATGTCTTTTTTAACAACTGCGAAAAAAATCATCATTCCCTTGCTCTTGCCTTTCACATTATGTTATTATACAACTTCCAATGTAGGATAATTTTAATTTTCAAAATACCAACTGTTCTTTTTTTTCCCTCTTGAATCTGATACTTTAGAAAAATATCTTAAAGAACATCTAGAGTTTAACAAATGAATGCACTGTTCAGTGACACCTGAAATTTAAAATCATGCAAAGGAGGAGAGCGCTTCATTTACATCCAAATAAGCCATAGTTGAACAGTGGTCTCAATCTATTTCTCTTTCCTGTTAAAATTTCACTTTTTTTGGTATAATAGGCTCTTGATTCAGTAAAACAATGGGACATTGACAAGGGCTATGCATTTCAAGATAGTGTTTGTTCTTCAAGTTTTCTACAAATGAGTCATACATTCTCCCCGGCTAAGGAGTCGTACTTCTTTCCTTCCAAGGAGTCACACTGATTATGTAAAGAATGGAAAACTAAAGTAGCATAACACGGATTCTACATGAAAAAATACAACTAAATAAATCAGTTCAATCTGATAATTTGTATTTAGTTAAGTACCAACATTAAACTACTCTTTTCTTTCTTTATTCATATATTTATTTTTGTGTCACTATATGGATATAATATATTAGTACCAACTTCTGACGCCTTGTTGATTTCATTAATAGACAAAAAGTTATCTCACTTGATTTCATAATCAACTCTTGGTAGCTGTTGAAGCTGAGTTACCAGAATAATAAATAAAAGGGTACTACAGCAAACAGTTCTGAGATGAATAATTTGAATAAGCAATTTTACATATAAAAACTAACCTGCATGCGTGGTAAAAGAGACTGTGATTGCATTGAAGCGGACATGTTTGTGATCTGCAGATATGTTGAAGTGCAAGAAGTTGATTATTTGCCTTTTCAAATTAAAGTTCCTTGTGTGCTTAAGCCAATAATGTTCTAATAAAATACATCCATTATACTACAAAAGGAAACACATACAAATGAATGCAGGTCAGTGCATTTATGCCTAAGTCATCCATGATTATTAGAAACTTAAGGGTTAGTTTAAGCCATGAAGCCAATAGCGTAGCTAGTAAAAAAAATATTAAGACAGGCAAACTTTGGAGGTCGGCGACACGTTTTGGCAGTTTTCCTCTCGTTATGTCAAGCAAAATATCACACTCGTATGTATACAAATTCAACCACATGATAACATGTAAACAAAATATTGCAAATCCCTATAATAACATTAATTTAGTGGAAATGTACTTTTGAGAATAATCTTTGATCATATCTTGTAGTAAATATATATAACATATAGTATATTCTTTTGAAGCAACCCAATTATCTTTTATTTAGTACCATCAATAATAAAATGTGTGGGTATTAATTTTAATTCTGAACCAAATACATAAATAAGACAAATTCACTTTCAATCTCACTATTTTGTCTACCATCTTCCCTGATATTCCTTTATTAAACCCTAATGTCTAATTAACAGCATGTTTAAACTTTTATTCCAAAATCATGTGGTGCACGCTGGTCCGCAGTACAGCTCTATGCCTACATGTGCACACACAATTGAGATCTATGCTTCCTTGAATGATAAGGCATATTTCACAACATGCCAAATTTATCTATCTCTACTACATAAGTAAAGCCAAAATGTGAATTTTATCTTCTCAAATGGACATTCATGTTTACATGATTTTAGCATAGAAACAACATTAAGTTTCGTGTGTGTGTGTGTGTAGAGGGCACAACATCCTTGGATGCCACAATTTAGATTGAGAAAGGATTAATATTATTTCGTAATGTCTTACTTTCAAAAACACATATTTTGAATCCAACTTCAACATCAACCTAATGGTTAATTCATGGCATAGGTTTTGACCCTCAAGAAAGCTTTTGGTTAAGGCAAATAAATTGTATGACAAAGTGGATTAAAAGACAAAATTCTAATAGGTACCAAACATGCATATTCCCAAAGACACTACCCAAAACTCAGTAATCTACTACATGGAAATTCCTGATTTTTTTTACTATTCCCTTCACCACATAACTCTCCCACTAGATATGCCATACCCACCACTAGGTACGCCAAACCCAAAACTAAGGCAATGTATATTAATTTATATCTACGGGCATTTGACAATAACAATTGTATATATTTTGTAAATCTATTAGATGTGTGATATGGTTCCGCATATGTATAGTAATATTATAATCAGTATTAGATTTGGAGTAAATATTTATCATGTATTTGGCTTGAGTTTAAGATACATGGTTTCTAGTATGGCCTTAGCATAATCTTTATCGTATAAAATTCAGATATATAATTATCAAAGGTAATTTTCATTTATTATTTTGATGACTACCACAAAAATTAAGGCAAAATGTTAACTTATGTATGATTATTTGCAAGATCATATCATCTATTGGCAAAATCAATGTTTAGGTGTCAAAGTAAAAGGGACCAAGACCAACGTATTTCTATCTTCATGGATTGTATTGTGGACATGACCTCATGGGTCATAAATATTATAGTAAGAAAACAGCTTGAGAAAGCATGCTTTGCTTTCCCATTGTACTTTCCATTTTCAAGTTTCACGTGGAGTAAAAAAACTCGTTGCAGCTATTTTTATAACTGGACCAAGCAGGAAAAGACGGCCAACAATCTTGCAATAATGATCATGTGGGAGGTGGACAAAAAGTCAAATTTAGTAGCCTGAAAACTTGAATTTTAAATCAAATTTGATGTTCAATAATCAAACAGCTTGTTTCATTTCCAAGCATTACCTGATTTGGATTTTGAGGACGTTTGCTTTAATGACCAAGGTTTTGGAAACGATATTTCATGTAATGGGGTAAGGCCTGTGCATTTAATACACCGCTAAGACCCAGCTATAATCCTGCTGTATCCCATAAGCATGACGCAGCTATAATCCTGCTATATCTCATAGCATGATCCATCTCACAGCTGATTTCTACTGTTATGATTTCCCCATATAACCTCTAAACTAGCCTTTCCGCTGTAAGCTCCGCTATATTATGTTATTCCCGATATATCCTGTTATGTTTGATATATTCTCATATTCCCGCTATATCTTCTATAAAAAAATGAATTGATAAACGACATTTATACATTATAAAAAAAAGAAATTAGTGCTTTTTTTGGGTTGAATTTTTTAACATATATTTCTACAAACAAAAATACTTGAGCATTCTTTTAAATCTAATTTAAATAAAATTTCACATTTATTTACATATATTTTGTTTATTTTTTTAATGTAAAATTAAGAATATACTAATTATAATTAAACTGGATGTTAATTTCTTATTTAATTATCATTTACATTGTATAAACATTAAATATGAATTATATATGCTATTTTTGAGTCATTCGCTATATTCCCACTATTTCCTCGCTATATCCCCGCTATGACTTTTTGCACCTCTACCGCATTGAAATCGCTAAACGTTTTAACTACGCAGGGTAAGAACTATATACACCTAGCCCGCCCCAGACCACTTTAGCAGGAGCCTTATATACTGGCTAAAGAACAATAAATCACACACAAATATGTAAATAAAAAATGTCCGAATCAATTATATGATAAATCATCTAACCATTTGAGGATTAGGCGACGATTGTGCAGCATTGAAAAGAGCACTGTTGGCAGCAGAGCCAGTGAACTGACCCATGTTCCTCAATTGATTTCCTTGATTAAGCTGATTCTGGGCAATGTTGAGTTGCATTGCAGATTGCAATTGTCTGTTTTGAAACTGCTGTTGTGATATGGGTTGATTATACTGCATCTGGTGTTGGTTTGGTACCTAGAAAAATATGTTTATTTTAATCAAATGAGCTAAAACACGGATTTGATGCTCGTGCTCAAGAAAGAAATGATTGCATAAATACCGATTGAAATTTTGGTTGGGACTGGCTTTGTAAATCATGTAGCTGGGACATGGTATTCTGCAACATAGAACCACTGCTACTGAGACAAAATTGAAAAAATGCACAGAATCTAGACGATTTGACCAAAATAACTAGGAGTTTGTTGGGATCACATATATTTTATTTTCTTGGGTGCAGGTTAGGAGAAGACGCTACATTGAGGACTCTAACCAGCCCTCAATATAACATTATTTCACAAGTAGATGAAGTCTACGCAATAATAAAAAATTGTTTGATCAAATATTGTTGGTGCAGCAATAAATCGGCAAATCTGTTGCACATACTTCTAATTTGAGGCAAATACTTCTAATTAATGCAAATAATTCTAATTAATGCAAATACTATTTTGAAGCAGAAGGTGACAAATTTGTAACGAAAACTCCTTAAAGCTACTTTATAAGATTGGAACAGACGGACATGCACATACTAACAAGTATGGATGTTGTAGAAAGAACAATTGAAAAGCTCGACCTGACCCAGCATTCCTGAGGTAGACTGCCTCAATTGCTGCTGCTGCTGCTGTGGAATCTGTTGCATCAACTTCTGTCTTTGTGCTTGTTGTTGATGTTGCGCTTGCTGCTGAGGTGAAGGAGTATTATTAACCATGGTTGTGCCTGATCTAGGTGAGTTAGCAAATTGAAGAGGAGGTGTTGATGCACTATTCTCGAAGGAAGGAGGACCATTTGAAGGTGACTGAACTGATCTTCCAATTAATTGTTGCCCTGAATTCTGTAATTCGCAGAAAAATGCACATTAACCTTGATTTTGAAATTTGCAAGCTCTGTCTATCAAAATTCAAAATGTTGCAGTATATTTGCTAGTACTTTGCAAAAATCATACAAGATAGCATGCTATCTGTTAAACACGAAGATATAAGTTTTCAACTGCCCTTTTGTATATAGTTGCCAAAAACCAAATGAAACATGTAGAAGGCAAGCAGAATGGTCAAAAAAGGGGGTCCTACAAGATTACGGCTTATATGGGTCCAACTGCACCCTAAAAATGCTTGACCAATGAGTTTCTATTCAGCTCCCAAGCCATGAGAAATCAAAATCCTCAAGGACATGGAGAAAATACATAATCGAGGCAGTCAGTTCATAAAAGCACACCAAGATACAAAACCAAATCAGTAATCAATAACATTTTGAATCGTCCTAAAGTTTAAAGTTTTATTATAATAGATTAAAGGATACATGAAATCATAAAAACATGTAAAAATAACAACAAAATAAAAAGTGGAAATAAAATAAAACAAACCATTCCCTCAATCAGTTTCAACTTCAGATTGAAGTTTGGAACAAAATATAAGCATTTCAATGACAACTAGTAATTTTGGGCTAGTTGTAATATTTCAGGGAAGAAGAAAAGGATATTCAAGAAGACAACAAAAAATAAAAGAATGTTTGTTCTTCAGTTGTATATAAATGAAGCGTGTTGCACTTTTTTTCAAGGTTCCTGTGGTGGGTCTAACAAAGTTCCTAAGAAGTCAGCTTTATTCGAGATGAAAACAGATGGGAATCTCAAAAATATAATGAAAAGAAAACAGAGTTAATATGATCAATTATTCTAGAGGAGCAAAATACATAGCATTGCACCTTTCGAGATTTCGAAGAAGAAAAATCCACACTCACTCCCATGTGCCTTTATTTACGTTTGTTGATCCTTGCATGCTTAAGCGCACAGCATGGCAACCTTGCTTAACTAAACTAATTCAACTACAACAATCTTACATTAACAAGGAATTAGTTGAAAATACACGAGGGCAAGGATTGGCTACACCTTTATTTCCCTCTGATTTCAACCGCACATTCCGATTTAAATAAAAATTAAAATCATAAAAACATGTAAAATAACAACAAAAGTAATAAATGGAAATAAAATAAAACAAACCATTCCCTCAATAAGTTTCAACTTCAGAGTTCAGATTGAAATTCTGCCACAAAATATAAACATTTCGACGACAAGTAGTAGTTTTGCACCAATCATAATATTTCAGGGAAGAAGGGAAAAAATTAAGAAGACAACGACAAAAAATTTTAAAAAAAAATGTTTTTCCTTTAGTTGTATATAGATAAAGCGCATCGCACTTATTTTTTCTAGGTTTTTGTGGTGGATTCAGCAAAGTTCCTAAGAAGTCAGCCTTATTTGAAATGAAAACCGATGGGAACCTCAAAAATGTAAGAAAACTGAAAAGAAAAGAGATAATATGATCCATTGTTCTTGAGCCGCAGAATGCACAGCATTGCACCTACCCAATTTTTGCCCCAAAAAAGTACTTTCATGCACTTTTACCGACACTGTTGATCTGATAACATCAGAGATAATCAAGCATAAAGGTCGTGCTGCCTAAGCATGCTTAAGCGCACACCATGACAACCTTGCTCAACTAACTGACTCAACTACAACGATCTTAAGTTCATAGGGAATTGATCGAAAATATAAAAGGCAAGGATTCTGCTACGCCGATCCTTGCCCTATATAAACACATGCCTGTGTAGTTGTATACACATGCCTGTGTAGTTGTATACACGCACCTATCCCCTTTTCTCTAAATCCGCTTAAATTTCTCAAAAGTTTGATGTATCCAAAGGTTTTGAAATGCAACTTGTTTGGCTTTATATGGTCATGTTACAGTCAAGGACATCCATAAAATTTCATCTTGTTTCGAAACATTTGTCATACTCAAATATATAAATTAATATGAGTCATTGAAAATATTGATACTTTTTCTTCCATTCAAATTCCATTTGAACGAGTTAGAAGTTATGAAATGATACAAAAACTTGGGGAGATAATTTCGAAAGCAGATTAATCGCATTTCAATTTATTTTTGCACAAACGAAGAAAATATCATGGGGATAAATAAGACGGGTTGTGGATACACACACAACCACACCGAAGACATGAAAATAGATAGCACCATAGAATTGTCTGTTGCAATGGTTAGTAAAATATCAGCAAAGCCAACATCTGCAGTATTAGAAACATTGAAGAAATATGTATCAAAAGAGTTATCACTCATAACTGGAAGGGAAAAATCTATATAACTGAATTCACATCTTAGAGCACGACAGATATTCATCTTAGCCAATACATGGATCGCCACTGCGAGACAGATTGACTAATATTTCATCACATGAATTCATAAATACCTGCATTAAAGAATTCTGAGGATTGGCATTTCCTGATGGGAAAGGAGAAGGACTCTTCTGATACATGCCTGCAAAACGAAAATTCAATGATACAAAAACAAAAAAAACAAAAAAAACAAAAAAAAAACCAAAAAAACACAGAGTAATAAAAGGTTGCAAGCGGCTAAAACTAAAAACATTCTACCCACACCTACATTAAATTGTAAAACAATTTACCAGAATTTTCTGCCCCATGAATTTGCGCACTATCACCGTAACTGAGTACATCAACTAAATGGCTAGGTAGAGAAGATGGAGGTTGCCGTTGATCAACAGGAATTCTTAATCCTACGAAAATATCGAATAGTACTTTTGTCTAAATTTAAAGAAAATGCAACACATCATTTTAGAATATTACAAAGACATTGTAGTTCATGAAAGTGGCACCTTCACCAAAATTTATAGCTGATCTGAGAAGATTTTCTTTTTCTTGAATTTTTGCAAATTGCACTTTATCCAACGTAGGAACAAGGCTTGGTCCTTGCCGCGAACCCAATCCATATTGTTTGCGAGAATCAGCTAGAACTTTTTCAGCAGTGTCACATGCTGCAGAGATCATATCGATCCTAGCCTAGGAATTTCAAGCATTTGCATGTTAAATTATTTGAGAGTACACTATAGTGGAAAACAATCAACTTTCTTGTCAAAGTCTACTGGTTACTTTACTAGTTAAAAGAAAGCGGGTGCTTTACGAAAAAATATGTACACCATGCTGGGAGGATGTCAATGATTGACACAATGTAATGTATTTACTAATTATAAGTTTATAACTAAATGTACTAAGAATTACCAAGAAAAACTTTTGATTATCGTCCATCCTAGATGTTTCAATATTTATTGTAATAACGGATAATATGGTTATATTATACAAATACACACATATACATACCTCCGTCTAGCTTTAACTAACTACTAAAAGGACATATATAAAAATTTAAAAGGAAAAGTGGTAATGACTCATGCTATGCCGCCGCATCACCTTGTAGAAACTCCAATTTTTCAAGGAGATCATTAGGGAAATATGACAAACCAGATCGCTACTCTATGAAATTGCTATATCTTGCATATACATGATCTTTTTAGCTAAAAATATTTGCCTAAAAGAGCTACAAGTTGAGTACAGTCTACATAACACAAATTCAAGGGAAGCTAGAAACTAGAAACAAGGGAAGATTTCAATCAATTACAAAATTTATAGCACAAACGTTTTACCGTGTAAAAAGTATGTAGGTAAGAAGAGGATCAAATTTTTATGACATGAAGGTCTAATGCATCCCAATTTTACAGAAAAAAGCACATGCTTACTAGCACAAAGAAAGTAAACCTCCATAAGGTACCTTAAGCTTCTCGATCTGTGTGTTGATGGGAAGATCCGTAAACCCAAATAGTACTTGATCTCTCTTGGTATTTTCCTCAATTTCCATCTCGGGTAGCAGCTTTGATGACAGCATGACAGGTAGTACTGTAAAAGTTAAGTTTACAATCTAAGATCCTTTCATTGAAGAAGGATAGGATATAAATAAAAGGTCAACCAGAACAGTAACCAGTATTAAAAAAATAGCATATGTTTATCTGTCAACAAAAAGAACTGATTCTAGTGCAAATTTTACTGACCTGCAAGCTATTAAGCAACTGAGGAAGAGGAGTGAGTTCAATAAAAAAGAAATGTAACATTAGGGTAAATGAAAAACAATTATGGTTTCTAACCCAGTGATCTGTCAGCAAGACAGTTGCTCAAGCTTAGATTTCTGTTCAGCACTACAGAGAGACATCACTCTTTGCCACTAAAAAAGAACTCAGTAATGAAAGTAGGGACTCAGAAGAAGAGAGAACTTAATTAAGATGAACACGGAAAAAATACACGGAAGAGGAAACTAAATATATCTTTCTTCTCCCATTGTATTTTCCTCTAACCAATAATGATTTTTGCTCTGCGCGGTTTTTGACTAGTTGGCTAACCAAAGAGCAGTCCTGGAAAATATCTTCTTTTCTCCTTTTTTTTTTTGCAAAACAAAGTAGGATGTTTCGTCTCACTGCCGTTAAAATATAGGGTTGGTTATCTCTACTTAATTCAATTGTTCTTTACTTCTGAAATATGGATCATAAATCAGATTCAGATGTCCAGTATTCTTACCCTTTTATACATCACAACATTTTCGACATATGCATAGTGTCGCAACAGAATTCAAACTGCAACTCTGTACACTGTTTTCCGACTGTTAATAAATTATATGCCTGAATTATTTGTAGCTTTTACTTGATGTGATCTACCACAATATATTGGTTAATCTAAACCCACTCCAATGTTATAATCTTGACCTTTTAAATTGTAGCAAAGGAACATTTTGGTGTTTCACATTCATCAATTTATACTTTATAACATTTTTTTCTTTATTGATACGTCAAAATCTTGCAACATATGCAGCTTCAACGCAAGCTTAAATCATGGATTTCAAATGAAATCTCATATTGACATCTCAATTCATATATCAGGTTGAGATATCAACATCTCGTTGAGATGAATGTCAAACAACTTAAAAATTATAATTGAAATGCCTTGTCCAAGTGCAGGAAGGGGAACACAGGCGAGACGCAAAGGATTTAAAACCCTGCTTCAAATGCATATATATTTTTTTCCGATTTTAAGTATATTATTATTACAATGAACAAAGTTGTAACAAAAACTTTTATTCATAAAAGAGAATAATAAACCACTTCAGAGGTTATTTTCTTTCTTTCGTGCATTCTAAGGGCTTCATGTCACTCTTCCTTCTCCTTTTCAGTCATAAGAATGTTCTGTGGCATAACTACAGACACTTTCAGGTGAGCAACAGCCCACCCCGAAATTAAATAATGATATCAACTAGGGCTGAATTGAAAGATTAAAAAATCTAAAATTTAGGCAGAGAGATAAATTTTATCAAGAGTTACTGGAATTATTTTCGTTTGTTGAAATGGATTTTATAGATACAAAGTAACAGCAGACACATAATGAGAAGTAGAAGAAATATACAAATGAATTAGATTTAGACCTTTTTTTCTTTATAAAAACCATAGAAGCGCTTTTTTTTTTTTTGGACTATGTTATTGTACTGAACTATCTGCATACATAACCATATGTTGTATAATTTTGTTTGATAGTATTAATAGTGATATGTTTGATAGCATTAATAGTGATAACATTATAAAACATTAATAGACTTGTATATTTTTGCCCCGTCGAAAATTTAAATTCTTAGATTTGCATTAAGGGGGCATTTCAGTCATGATCCATAAGCATCCCAAAAAAATGAAAGCAGAAGGCACTAAAAATCTAAGGATTTGAGTTATCCTTAGAGCCTACAACCTCGCCTCCATAGGGGCACTGAGTATGTATGTGTGTATATATACATACATACATACATACATATAGACACACATATATGTATATGTATGTATATTGATGTCATCTTGAATCAAATGGCTATCAAAAATAATTACAAACACTGTACAATTCACAAGGTAATGATCTAAAATTCGCAATATATCCAACTAACCAATTAATGATCAAGATATAAAAAAACATAATCATAAAGATATGGAAACTAAAGTGAAAATGTACACTGAATAGATCAACAGATCCAAAAAATGAAATAAACCAAGAAAACAGTAAGCATTTCTAATTCCAGTGATAACTGATAACCCTACTGGCAGTGGAGGTCGAGTATCTGGGCATCTAGCTTTTCAAGTAGTTATATGCTTATCATGATAATCAACTACATTGCATGGAAAGTCCATACATAAAAAAGGTCATTGATGTACTTACTATTGGCATTTTCCCCATTCACGTTCTTTGGATACACAACAAATGGCTTCGAAACTTTCTTGATGTCCTCTACAATGCTGAACAGCTCCATGTTTACCATTGAAAACTGTACCAATGTCTCTTGCCTATCATGTAAACAAAGATATAACACTTTACTATTTTGGCAAGGCTGACCGACCGGTTTTTAAAGTGATCCGTAACACTTTTTATTATAACACTTTACTATTAAATTTAGAAGAAGCTAATAAACCTGCTAGCATATAACATGCTTTAAATTTGGATAAGTTCAATATGTAAAACCAAACAAAAAAGTTCTTGAATTCAAAAAAGAAAGGAAAATACACAAAAGCAAATGAATCAAATGGAAAAGTGTAACTACAGACCATTTAGGAAGAGAATTGGATCTGGCGTGAACATCAATATGCTCGAGAATACGAGAAATGGCATTATAAAGACCAAGCGCACGAGTTTTTACAGATTCCAAATTAAGTTGTTGTTGTACAGCGGCATTGAGACGCTCTGTTGGCGGTTTCACCTGTTCCCCCGCTGCTACCTGATTCAACTCTTGTGCACCTCCAACTTCCATCAAAACTGAAAGAGAATCATGTCATGCTTTGACTATAGTTTTATTATCAAGTACAAAAGATAAATGAAACTGGCATGATTTTGATACCAAAATTTAGGGAAGATTGGATTTCAGTGATATTTAAACTTGGGCTTATTTTTTTGCAACCAATGCTGTCAGAACCAGACCACGAGTTTAACCATAATACCTCAAGGTTTGAGATTCAAATGGTACTGTCACGCAGTCAGGAACATGTTTTTTTTTTTTTTTTTTTTTAGCTTTTTTTTCTACATATCAAATGCGACTTCTAATTTCTGTGTTTTCAGACGCAACTTATAAGAGTACAAAGAGGAAAACATATCATAGCCATACTAATTGATGCAAAACAATATTCCCAAACCACTTTCAGTTATAAAGAAGAGAATCTCAAATCACATTACAACGAAAACAGATATTTTCAGTTAAACAATTACAGAAAGACTATCAAGATTATACTTTCACTCGCAACTAAGTATCATTACAATGAAGCAATTGTGGTTTCTTGCAACGAAACCCGGCAATTACAAGTAAAATCGTTAATATTTAACATGGAAAATATAACAAATAGATCATAAAAAATTATTACAACAACAAACTAGCATGAACAGTTAACAGTGCTCAACAAAATCAATTCAATGGTTACCAACTGCTTAACGAACAAAAAGTTCAAATTATTATATGTTGTAGCCAAGGTATGAGGTTCCGGCCAGAATACCGGGATTCCGTCACCTTGGTTCGATCTCGGCCGGAGGCGGGACGAGATTAGGGGAAAAAACCGTCCCGTTTAAACTCAGTGGAAAAAAAATACCAAAAGAACTGAATCCATGCGGTAGGAAGATACTCAAAAGCACAAAGCAAATAGAAAAGCAATCGTATCAAAAGAATCAGCAAAACCAGTTACCTCCAACCAAAATCAAGCTGTAAATTTGACCAATTCGCCTTTGATTACACTAAAATGAGAAACCTTTGTTAAGTTGAAGTTGATTGAGCAGTAATGTCTTTAAATTCTATTTTTCTTTTTAGTCGACTTCGGCTTGCTTCTGCAGCGACGAAGACAGACTTCGGCTTGAGAAAATATGAGCGAAGAGGAATTTGATGGCAAGTGGGCTGCGGAGTTAAAACTAAATTGAATTAGAGCCGCTCTTAGAACGAAACTTAATTATAAACGGATTTCTTCCTACATGTAAATGTGTTTGAGTAAAAAGGTAAATAGGCCAACTTCTAAAACATATAGCAGAAATAAGCTTGTTTTAAAACTATTAGCACAAATAGACCGATTTTTACCACCTTAGAGATGAGGTGTCAAAAACTTTTTAAAAAACTAACCGGGGGCGCACTCCCCTTAAAATTATGATAGGCAAGTGCGCCTGTTATAATTTTAACCAAACCCTAAAACCAACTTACCTACTTCGTGCTACTGCTACTGACTATCATTTAGCTTTTTTACTATTTCGGGATAAAAAGTGTCAAATCGTATCATTCTTCCGCTGGTCCTAAAAATCCCTAAAATCTTCATAAAATATCAAAATAAACAAGGGTTATTGATTAAGTTACTTCTATCAGCTATTGTACATCAAATTGAAGGTACTGATTTAGTTTAAACTCAAAGCTCAGTTCAAATTCTTATGTTTCTCAATTACTTTCAAAGCTTAGGTTTAGATTATTTTTTTTGGTTTCTTATGTTATTATTATTTGTGTAACAATTAATTATTCTAATGTCTTGCAAATTTTCCATTGTAGACTATGTCGGATTTCATCCCTATTATTTGTTGTTTTGATGGGAAGTTGAATTTAAAAGAAAATAATATGCTGGTGTATGTTGGTGGCAGACAAAAGGGTTCAAATGTCAAAAAAAATTACCCCTATCATGAATTAAAAGAAACCGTGTATAGGGTCACAAAAATTGATTCACAAAAGTACGATATAAGATTAGTAAACAAGTGGGTGACGGATTCTGGATCTTCTGCTATCGATGTAAATGACGGCGAAGATGTCGATGCAATGTTTTAAGTTAATATGAAAGTTATTGAATTATTCGTAATAAAAGAGGAGCTGAGACATTATGAAGAGGCAAGTGATACTAATGTAAACCAACATTTTACTCAAATTATTGGAACCATTCTGAGTTGTGCTCATCAAAGCAATCCAAGTCTAGTATTTCCTACATTCGTGAATACAAAATAAGTTTATAAAATTTACATTTGAGTAGTTAAAATTCATAGCGTTCTAATTTCATACTTTTTGTTAACAGTTATACGGTGCATGCGGGTGGTTCAAGCTCTAGACCGACAAATAATGATGTAGGTTGTAGCTCACCATGTATTGATAGCATGCAAATTTCTTCAATGAATAATGATATGACATGAATGAAAAATATGGAAGCTAACAATGATCCGCTTTAGTTTGGAACTGGTAATGAGAATGAAAACGAAAATAGTGAAGCATCGTTGGTGCAAGAAGATGAAAACGATAATAACGAACAAATGGAATTTGAGATGCCTTTGACAAATGATTTATGTAGTGCACAAATTATGGCGGCATCGTTGGTTCAAAATGTAGCTCCTATTAGAGGCGTATTTACCCTACATTGCGTTGATTCGGGATTACATGTGGGAATGCAGTTTCATACCAAGGAAATACTTATTCAACAGCTTAATGAGTGGTCTATTAAGAATTCTGTCTATTTTAAACCTATAAAATCCCGCAAAAAAGAGTACACTGAAATTTGTAATGTCGATAACAATTGCAAGTGGAAAATACATGTTATTGTCCCAAAAAATCATTGACGGGAAGGTGGAAAGTTAGGAAATATGAAGGCAATCATACTTGTGTTAATCCGGTCATCAATTCTAATCACAAGCAAGCGACAAGTAGATTTGTTGCTAACAAAATACTTCCTTTTGTGAAATTGGATTTGAATACCACTCCCTCCATGATTCAAGTTTTAATGTTGGAAACTTTTTTCATCAAAATAAGTTACTTTAAGGCGTTTAGAGCATTGCGGAAAGCACTTGAGACAGTTTTTGGAGATTGGAAAACATCATATGCTGAGTTGCCACAATATTTGGCTACTATAACGGGGACGATTTATGATGATGACAACAAATGTATCCGAAAGTTTCAATGGAGTTCTACGAGGTGCTCGTTCTTTGCCGGTCAAATCTTTAGTATCACAAACGTTTTACCATTTAAACAACTATTTCATGAAATGTCGTTCCGACGCCGAAGGATTTGAAATGCAAATAACTACAAAAGTTGAAACTTTTTTAGCTAAAAGAGCAAAACAAGCACGACATTGTGAAATTGTTATATTCAATCAATCCGAATGGCAAGTGAATGGTCAATTTGGAAAAGCTTTACAGTGACTTTACATGATAATGTATGTGCTTGCACTTGCAACATTCCACTATTGCAAAAACTGCTATGCTTGCATGTGATAGCCGCTTGTGCTCAAGCTGTTGGAGGAGCGAATATATTGTACTATGATTTTTGTTCATTGTGGTTTTCCATGGAAAAATATAAAGCAAATTACGCTCCAAGCTTTCATCCAACTCCTGATAATAGATATTGGGATGTCTATCACGGTCCGACCATATTGCCTTCGCATACAAAAAGAAAGACGGGACGTCCACGCTGGACAAGAATTAAAGGTACGATGGATAGAATGGAAGGAAATAAACGAAATACTTGCAGCAAATGTGGTTAAAAAGGGCACAAAAGATCGACATGTCCATCCAAATGATATTTTATAAGAGAATATTTTGAGATGTATCTTGATATTTTGTTTGAATGACATAATGTAATGAACGATTTGTACGTTCAGTTTGGTGAATGAATGAATGATTTGTACTTTCAGTTTGGTGAATGAATGAATGATTTGTATTTCTGTGGTGAATGTTTGCATTTTACAAGCTCATGAATTGTATGCGACTGTCTTTAGTTCCAGTTTGTAAATTGATTTGAAACGACTCGAACTTCCCCGTGAAGGAAAGCCCGAATTGAGTTGAGAACACGACAAATCAAAATGCAAACAGAAGAACATTTTATTGCTTATTATAACAATTTACATCAAAGTACAACAATATACAGAGTATGAATAAATATTATACATCAGAAAAATATCAAAGATTTACAAATTACAATGTAGCGGAAAATAATACAAAACACAACTGAAAGAGATACACGGATACAGAGCTTTCTGGATATCATTACAGCTGTAAACCAGGATTCAATGAATAAATCTGCAAACCCAAAACTACTAGCTGTCCATGTGGAAAATAGGAGCATCCAGAGTTTAGGTTAAAACAATAAACTTCAAGTCAGTCATGTGACTGGTATGAGAACTAAAACAGTTATTAATTTGATTTTAAAGTTAGGTAAATCAAGGGACCACGCCGTATAACACAGAACGGGTTTCCTCCTAAGAATACCGGTGCATAAAACAAACAGCGCAATGCTAAATAAAAAACAATGAAGCTATTATAACACCCAGGTCCCATCACACAATGCAATGCAAGCCGGAGGATAGAGTTTTACCTTATAATAGCCAAATAATGCTTGGTACGCAGAATTTAATCTTTTATTATTACTATAAGTGAAGAAAACAACTTCAAATATAAATGTATCAATCATAGACGGCATAGCATCGCATGCTACTATGTCACCATATATAGGATTACAACTAAAACCAAAATGTCGTATTGGAAGTTGAATTCCATCTATGAACCAAGGCAAGGGATCGTCCTTACCGAATTTGAGACGATCTAGCCTACCATGTCTCAGGCTACAGTCGCAACTGCACCTAGGAGCCACAGGGTTGGTCCACATTTTAAGTGGATTAATAATTCCCTGAACAATACGTTTCCCCGCCCTATGGGGCGTAAACTGGTCATATACCGACCAAACCATCCATCGACACCGTAGTGACCGATATAACCGAGGCGCCTTGCTTTCCATCATCCACATAAGTTAAAATGTCAGGGCTTGTAAACGCTGACACCACCTTTAGCTAGAAAGAAACGCATGTCCTCCTTGGATCCTCTCCCGTTTTTGTTTTACACCGGGGTGTGAGGCTCGCGAATTAACGTTACACAAAGCTATGCTATATTAAAGTCGTGCTTTGATCATCAACCACAAGACTCTGTTTTTCAACAGAAGCCTTGATATTTGCATCTCAGCATTCCACACAGGCAATTCATGTCATGCGACTGATATCTATCGATATATAACCTCTGAGCTCGTACGTCTCATAGAAGGGCATTAAGCAAGAGAATAAATTCTCCGCCGCCAAACAGATATATATATATAATAGAAATTAATCAACACAGAATAAAATCCAATGTCAGATACACATCCATTTACAAGTTCGTTCTGGGTCTGAACAAAACCGGAGGGACCTTATTCCTCGTCCCATATGTCCAATACAGGAGAGAGGCCCTCGCATATTCGGTCGATCTCTAAGTACGTCTGGACGATCACCACTTATTACCTCGTCTTGGGTGTACAGCCCAATCAAGACATCAGTAATCATCCAAATGATGTGAAGACCTCTGGTCTTCAACCACCGTCTACATCGACGACTTATTGTTGAATTAGTTATTCAGAATGGGTATAAACCCGGCCTTTCCGAACAACCCGCGTATATAATAAACAAGTGCTACAAAACACAACATACGCCTCATTCCAATTCTGGATATTCTTTTATTTAAATATTCATATCCTTTGGGAAAAGTTCCCATTAATTTTATCAAAGATAAATTCCTTAAATTTATTCTTTAATCTTCCTTTGTACATCATTTCAAACCATATTAAGGTTTTCCAAACTAGTCGGGATTAGCGCACCTTACCGAAGTAATCATTTGTTTAATTTCTCAATCCCAACCTATTCATTCCACGGAGCAAAACTGGTAATACTCCATATCTAACACTACCGTGTTATCGGTAAAATTAATTACCATTTCACGTTCAAATCTAACTAAAGATTTAGCTATCGTCTAGAGTAAAACTAGTGGTACTCCATATTCGATCATTTTCTTGAATTGATAATTTTAATTGTCACATTCACTTTTCAATCTAATCAAAGATTCATTAAAACTCCATTTAGTTCTGATCTTCCCAAAAATCAATATTAATGATTATTCAAAGCTAAGAAATTAATCTTATCTTTAACTGGGTTAAAGAACCAATGTCATTTAAAACACAGTTCACGATAAACCCAAAATCACATTGCATTTTATTCCAATTACTAAATATAACTGGAAATTCTAATGATCTTAATTAAAAGATTTATTCTTTTCACACGGGGTTTAAGAACAGTGTTACGGAAGACACCTTTCCATCAATCTCTAACCGTAAATTAGTAAGAGAACAATTCCCTAAGTATTAATCCTGAAGGCCTATACCAACATCAGATCAATACCCAGGAAACCATTCAACTTAGCTAATCTCCAGTTAGTTTCTTATTTTCTTAACTCCATCGGGTTTAAGAACAGCATTTTTAAAGATACCATCACGACAAACCCAAAATTCAATTCAATTCAATTCCAATTAAATATTAATTAATTGGTAAACTACATTAAATCTCAATAAAAAAAATTAATCTTTTCCTAACTGGGTTTAAGAACAGTGTTAGTGAAGACATCGTTCACGACAAACCCAAAATCCCATTTGATATTAAATACAAGGCTCTGAATAGAAAATACATCGGCTTATATTCAATATCAGATTCTGAAATCAACAAATATCGTATTGGAATAACGATATATATATCTTACAAATTCCTCCATAATGTCCGTATAATCACATAATTCAATATAGAAATATTCCGAAAATAATTTCGATTCAAATCCATTTCAATTCATATATTGGAAATTCAGGTTATTTTTAAAACCATTTCAAATCCAATTTATTTTATTTAAAAATTATTGGATTTCAAATCTAGTTAATAACTAGTTCATTTTGATAAAAATATATTTTTATCTTTTCAAATATAGAATTTTTCATCCCAGTTCTTTCCAAATCATTTATTATGATTTTACACAAATTATTGATATTTTTATTAATTTTATCAAGACTTGTACAGTCGATTTCCATAAATGGCCATCGAACTGCACTTACAGCGACCTTTTCCAAATTTGATTTGTACATAATTCCAAATCCAACCGTTAGATTCCAAATTTCTTGTATTCGTTAGAAAGCTCTTTTCGATACGAACCCAACGGTTCCGGTTTTAGGAGAATCCGACGGTCGGATCTCCCGTAATGTCAATTCCACGTCAATGGTAGAAATTCACGAGCTACCGCGGCGCGGCGCGTTCTATTCAGGCCATTGAATATATATAATATATATATTTTGTCGATTTCCTTTTTAAAACGTATTTTATAAATCGTTTTAAATTCGCTTTCAAAACGACTTCAACTTCATATTCAATTTTAAATCAAAATTGAACATTCCATATCATTAATATATAAATGATAGTATTTTCAAAACAGTAGATTTTGAAATTACTACCTTTTCGATATTCATTATAAAAATGAATAAAATCGATATAAATATCGTTCACGTCAAAATGGCGTTAATCCAATTAACACGGCTTTATATATTTAAATATTTTCATGTTCATCCCAGATTGAGCATCAAAATCATATCTTGATTCTTTTTTGAATATTATTTTAAAATATTCATTATTTTAAAATATTCGTTATTTTAAAATATTCTTCAGTTCTGAATTGGAGTCAGACACTGTCAATTACCATATAATGTTATTTATATGGATTTCATACACCATGTATAAAACAACAATGATAAACAATCAACCATCATCCAGAGTATATTACACAACTGCATAAGCGTTAAATATAAATAATTAACGCTTACAACTGTCTGCCAACCCATCGATTGACATACAACTAAATATTGGGATTAATGTATGTCCAATATCATCCCAATACCTGTGTGGGGTTTTCAAACAACAAATATTGATTATTACTTGCGCAGTTGGGCGATGTGTAAAATATATCGTCCCAATCAATATCCTTCAAATGTGTGTACATAAACAAATCGTTCGATTTGTTTATGAATATTTATTTTATTCATATACACGTTAAAAATTATATTTCTAACTATAAAATATATAATTCAATACGTGAATATTTTATTTATTTCATTCCACATCACAATCAATTTTCACAACACAATCAAATCATATAACTCGTACATGGTTTGTGGACAACGGGTGTCGGGTGCTGCTAAGCACCATCTGCATCCTAGTATATATTTTAACTAGAAAATAAAATTAAAGCAAGAAGTTCTCACCTTTGGGATCCACTCCTCCATTCTTTATTTTTGAACGGTTCGGATTTCGTTTTCATTTCAGTCTGATCCATCGCCATCTGTTTCACGCAGTTGATTATTAAAAATCACGTTCTTATACTGTTACTTCATGCATAAAAATCATATTTTTTATGTTTATGTTTATATTATAAAAATTATATTTTTATAATCCCGTTTTCCATATTTTTATAACGCTAATTCTTATATAAAAATCGTATTTTTATATAAATAGAATTCATATAAAAAATCACATTTTTATTTCGCTACATATATAAAAATTCTATTTTAACTTCTCTACATACATAAAAATTACATTTTTAATTCGCTACTTACATAAAAATCATATTTTTATGTTGTTATTTATATTTTTAATTCAATGCGATGTATATAGAAATCATATCTTTAACTTACTAAAAATTGAATCTTTTGAAACAAAAAAAAAAAAATCTTATTTTCACATAACCAAAAATCGTGTTTTTACATTCATAAAAATCGTAACTTTATCATACTAAAAATTGAATCTTTTCATAAGTAAAACCTTATCTCTTAACAAATTAAAAATCAAATCTTTTTATATACACTACTTCATAATAAAAATCGAATCTATATATTATGTAAAATTAAATCTCTACGTTATAAAAATCATAGTTTTACTAAATTAAAAATCTCAACTTTCTTTGTATTAAAATCTCGACTTTCTTTGTATAAAATCTTGACTGCCTTTGTATAAAAACCTCGTCATTATATATATATATATATATATAATGATAAAACTGATTTCAAAATAATGTTATTTATTTAAAAATCCTATCTTTAATTACATAAATGAATACATATAAGTAAAAACTCACCACGACATTGGGAGTGGAGGATGCGCTGCGATTAAGGAGGAGGAGGAGGTTTTAATTGCAAAACAAATATTAAAAATCGATTTTTAATTGCCGGGAGGGCTCATGACGGCTGCGGATAATCGGTGAAGGCGATTTGGGGTAGTGGGTGGTCAGGGTTTGCTCCACTTGCCGACGATGGTCAAGGCAAGGCCGACGGCAAACTGGAGGCGACGTTGGGGCTTGGGGCTCAATTTTTGGGTGCGGTTTTTGGGAACATGTAACGAAAATGAATTTCGCTCGATCTGAATCGATCACTAAACCGACCCAGACCATTCAAAACCCCTGATTGTTTTGAGAACAAGCCACATTGGAATGCAAACAGAAGAACATTTCATTGCTTATTACAACAATTTCATCATAATACAAGAATATTCAGAGTATGAATAAATATTACACATTCGATAAATATCAGATATTACAATACATTACATAGCAGTGGAAAATAATACAATACACAACTAGAAGAAGATATACGGATACAGAGCTTTCTGAATATCATTCCAGCTGTAAATCTGGATCCTGTGAATATAAATCTGCATAACCAAAACTACTAGTTGCCCGTGTCAAAATAAGGGCACCCAGAGTTTAGGTTAAAACAATAAACTCCAGGTCAGTCATGTGACTGGTGTGAGAACCAAAATAGTTATTAATCTTTATTTTAAAGTTAGGTAAATCAAGGGACCACGCCGTATAACATGGAATGAGTTTCCTCCCAAGAACACCAGTGCATAAAACAACAACGCAATGCTAAATAAAGAACAATGAAGCTATTATAAGACCCAGGTCCCATAAAACAATGCAATACAAGCCGGAGGATAAGGTTTTACCTTATAATAGCCAAAGAATGCTTGATACGCTAAATTTCATCTTTTATTATTACTATAAGTGTATAGTGTCAAAACAATTTCAATCATAAGTATCAATCATAGACGGCATAAGTGCCCCCATCCCACTATGTCGCCATATATAGGTTCTACAATCAAAACCGCAAAGTCACGTATTGGAAATTGGATTTCTGTCTGTGAACCGAGGCCAGGGATCGTCCTCACCGTTTCGAGACAATCTAGCCTACCATGTCTCAGGAACAGCCGCAATTGTATCTTGGATCGTCAGGGTCGGTCCACCGATGTGGATTAAAATGCATGAACACTGCGTTTCCCCACCCATTGGGCGTAAATGAGTCCAATGACTCCATCGGCTCCAAACAGTCACCGATATATCCGAGGCACCTCGCAACCCAACAACCACATAAGTCAAACTCGTCAGGGTGTGTAAAACCACTGACGCCACTCCTAGCTAGAAAGAAACGCATGTCCTCCCTGATGTCCTCTCCCGTTTCTGGTTCACGACCGGGGTGTGAAGCTCGCGAATCAACGTTACACAAAGCTATGCCACACAGGAGGTGCTTTGATCATCAACCACGGGACTTTGCTTTTCAACAAAAGCCTTGATCACATTGCCACTTAGGCATGCCACACAGGCAATTCACTCCATACGTTTGATATCCATCAATATATAACCTCTGAGCTCGTACATCTCAGAGAAGGGCATTAAGCAAGAGAATAAATTCTCCACTGCCAAACAGATAAATATTTAATAGAAATCAATCACACAGAATAAAACCAATGTCAGACACACAGTCCATTTACAAGTCCGTTCTGGGTCTGAACGAAACCGGAGGCACCTTGTACCTCGCATATCCATCGATCTCCAAGTACGTCTGGACGATCACCAACTAATTCCCTCCTCTTGGGTGTACAGCCCAATCAAGATCATCAATAATCACCCAAACGATGTGAAGACCTCCGGTCTTCAACCACCATCTTTATCCTCGACACCACGTCGAATCATTTATTCAGAATGGGATAAACCCGGTCTTTCTGAATAACTCGCGTATATAATAAACAAGTGTTACACAAACACAACGTACGCCTCATTCCAATTCAGAATATTCTTTTATTCAAATATTCTTACACTTTGGGAAAGGTTCCCATTAATTTTATCAAAGATAAATTCTTTAAATTTATTCTTTAATCTTCTTTTGAATATCAATTTAAATTAGTCGGGATTAGCGAACCACACCGAAGTAATCATTTATTTTATTTCTCAATCCCAACCTATTCATCCCATGAAGTAAAACTGGTCATACTTCATATCTAACACCACGGTGTTATCGGTAAATTTAATTACCATTTCACGTTCAAATCTAATTAAAGATTTAACTATCACCTGGAGCAAAACTGGTGATACCCCATTCTCGATCACTTCAATCTAATTAAAGATTCATTAAAACTCCACTTAGTTTTAATCTTCCTAAAAATCAATATCCTGTCTTTAACTGGGTTAAAGAACCAATGTCATCTAAAACACGATTCACGATAAACCCAAAATCACATTCCATTAATTATCGGGTTAAAGAACAAGTGTTATTTAAAACACCGTTCACGATAAACCCAAATCGCATTTGATATTAAATACAAGGCTCTGAATAGAAAATATATTGGCTTATATTCAATATCAAATTCTACAACCAACAAATATCGTATTGGAAATAACGAAATGAATATATCTTTCAAATTCCCATAACAATATCTGTATCATCATGAAATCCAACATCGAAATATTCCACAGACAATTTCGATTCAAATCCATTTCCACTTTATATATTGGAAATTCTAGTTATTTTCAAAACCATTTCAAATCCACTTTATTTATTTTAAAAATAAATGGGATTATAATTCTATTTCAAAACTAGTTCATTTCGATAAAAATCTATTTTTATCCTTTCAAATTTGGAATTTTTCATCCCAATTCTTCACAAATCATTTCTTATGATTTTACACAAATTATTACTATTTTTAATAATTTTATCAAGGCCCGTACAGTTGATTTCCACAAACGGCCATCGAACTGCACTTACAACGACCTATTCCAAATTTGATTTGGACATATTTCCAAATCCAACCGTTAGATTTCAAATCTCTAATATTCGTTAGAAAGCGCTTTTCGATACGAACCCAACGGTTCCGGTTTTAGGAGAATCCGACGGTCGGATCTCCCGTAATATCCATTCGAAGTCAATGGTCGAAATTCGCGAACTGCAGCAGCGCGGCGCGTTCTATTCAGGCCATTATATATATAATATATATATTATATAAATTTCATCGGTTTCCTTTTAAAACGTATTTTATAAATCGTTTTAAATTCGTTTTCAAAACGATTTCAACTTCATATTCGATTTCTAATCAAAATTGAATATTCCACATCATCGATATACAAATGATAATATTTTCAAAATGTTGTATTTTGAAATTATTTCCTTTTCTATATTCACTTTAAAAACGAATATAATCGATATAAATATTTGTCGCGTCAAAATGGCGCATATCTAACTAACACTGCTATATATATATTTCAATAACTTCGTTATTCTATTCAACAAATGAATATTTTCTTCAACACATGAATATATATTTTTATTCAACACATGAATTTATATTTTATTCAACACATGAATATTCTTCAATTCAACACATGAATTTATTTTTTATTCAACACATGAATATATATATTTTATTCAACACATGAATTTTCTTACTATTCAACACATGAATTTATATTTTATTCAGCACATGAATATATATATTTTATCCAACACATGAATTTTCTTATTATTCAACACATGAATTTTCTTTCTATTCAACACATGAATTTCATTACTATTCAACACATGAATTTTCTTACTGTTCAACACATGAATTTTCTTTCTATTCAACACATGAATTTCCTTCTATTCAACACATGAATTTCCTTACTATTCAACACATGAATTTTATTACTATTCAACACATGTATTTTATTTTATTTTCCAAACTGGAATGAGGCCCAATCAGTTACCATATAATGTTAATTATATGGATTCCATACAACACATGTATATAATAGCACCAATAAATAATCAACCATCATCCAGAGTGCACCACACAACTACATAAGCATTAAATATAAATAATTAACGCTTACACAGTTGTCAACCCATCGGTTGACATACAACTAAACAATCGGGATTAGTGTACGTCAAATATCATCTCAATACCCGTGTGGGGTTTCAAATCAACAAACACAGATTTTTATTTGTGCAGTTGGGCGATGTGTAAAATTTATCGTCCCAATCAATATCAGTCAAATGGGTGTACATAAACAAATCGTTCGATTTGTAAATGAATATTTATTTTACTTCAACACACGAATTTTATTCTATTCAACACATGAATTTATTCTATTAAACACATGAATTTTATTCTATTCAACACATGAATTTTATTCTATTCAACACATGAATTTTATTCTATTCCACCTCACAATCAATTTTCACACAAACAAATCAATCCAAACGCAATTAAACAAACAAGTCGTCAATGGTCTATGGACGACGGGTGTCGGGTGCTGCTAAGCACCTTCTGCATCCTAGTATATATTTCAACTATAAAATAAATTAAAAGTGAGGAGTTCTCACCAAGAGCTAAACCAAACGTCACGACTCTTCATATGTAGAAAATCTTCGCCGTGCTTCCACCAAGATCTGTTTCACGCGGTATATGTTAAAAATGATATTTTTAACAACGCTACATCCTATATAAAGATTATATCTTTATATCGCTCGTCTTCTAATAAAGATTATATTTTTATATCGCCCCTCATATAAAAATCACATTTTTATATTCTCTAGTATATAAAAATCATATTTTTACCTCACTACATATATAAAAGATCGAATTTTTCTCTCTACTTTCGAAATGAAAATCTAATATTTCTACAATGAAAAATCTAACTTTTTTATGAACAAAATCAAATCTTTTCAATTTATAAAAAATCATATTTTTATCGTGCTAAAAATCATAACTTTACACAATTAAAGATCACAACTTTATTTTGTTAACCATATAAAAATCGAATCTTTACTATGTTACAAATCATATTTTGATCACTACTATCATATAAATGAAAATCGTACTTTTATATACGAGATTTATAATTAAAAACCGCATTTTTAATTATGTAAGCGACTAAGAATGAAATTAAATGCTCACCGAACCTTGTTAGGTGTCGAAGGAGGCTTGGAGAAGAGGCTAGAACGGATCTAGAATAAAATGTAGACACCGAAGACAAAAAAATCAGATTTTTACTGCCGGGGCCCCCACGGACCGATGGGGTGGTGAGTGGCGGCGCTAAGGCACGCCGGTGGTGAGGGGAGGCTGCGGAGGTCGGGCGGTGGGCGTTTGTGGTCGGCGCGGCGGTTCTAGGGCTTTAGGGGTTTTTAGGTGGTGTTGTTTCGTACAGCGGAGGGGGTGTTAGGGAGCGATGGGTCTTCATGGGGGGGCTGCGTCGAGGTGCCGGCGTTGGGGGGTGAGAAGCACGGTCGGCGGTGGCGCAGTGCGACGGTGGGGGCAACGCGGTTTTCTCCCCCTTTTTTTATTTTATTTAGTTTGATTTCAACTGAACGTGGGGGTGGAGGGAGAAAGGTGAGGGGTTAGGGGATTTATAATTAATTAATTTATATTATATTTTATTCTACCAACGGTTGACTATTTATTCGAACTCCTTTTCGAACCCACCGACTGTCGTCCCTAGCTAATTGCCCTCATTCCAAAAACAATGGGATATGTCGCGTTAGCCAATTCGACTGTTGCGACTAGTTTTCATTTAAATTTACATTTAAATCATTATATATTCAGTTTGAACGCACATTTCAATTTACCGGGCCACATACGAACTTTAAAAATTCCCGAAAAATATTTTCTAGCTTCGTATTGATGATACGGTCCTAACAAAACTAATTTCGTCAAATTCCGAGACCGTCTGAAAATGGCCATTTTTAGATCGATTAAAATCAATTGAAACTGGTCAAACGCGTTTAACTTCGCCACGCCCACATATTGTTTCGAAAAACTACGAATTTTGGAATCTAGCAATAACTTGACATCACAGATCCAGCAAAAGTAGTTTCATCGAAAACCGAGATCGTTTGCAAAATTCCCATTTTTAAGGGCTAAATTTTCATAGCGACTATTCTGAATTTTCAACTGGACGTATCTTTTGATTCCCGCTATGAAATTTCAATTTTTCGGATTTGTTGGAAAGATATTCTCAATTAAATTCTAATGTTTTTGGTTTCGCTAAAATCTGGTTTATTTTGCATGCTGCACATTCATTTGAACTTTGAAATCGAATTTTCAAACTACCGCGACATTTCCTATTCCTTTTATAATTTAAAATAAATATTTATATTCTAACGATGATTCAAATAAATATATTCATTCTAATTCTATTCAAAAATATTTTTCTCGTTGTTATTATTTAAAATAATTCATTTTAAATATTAAAAATTCAGTTAAATTGCCAAAATAAAAATTTTAAATTGGCTCGAATTTCCGGGTTATTACAATCTCCCCCACTTAAAACTTTTCATCCTCGAAAAGGAACGAAGTCGAAAGTTGTTTTATAAACCAACTCAACTTTCGCTATTTTCATTACGGCTTAAGTTCTTCAACTTTTCAATTTCTAAGAACTTTTCAAATTTTTCAAAAATTTGGCTAACACCCTAAATTTTCGAAAAATTTCGCCATAACCTCACCTGCACCGGGAGCTTCGGGATATTTCAAACAGCCTCCCATGGCCCTCATCAATCCAAAAAGAAAAAGAAACAACCAAGCGGCTAGCCAATCGGCTCATAAAATCATCTAAACCCAAGAAATAAAATAAACATGTACCTATTTGCCGGGCAAACAATTTTACTCCTCTTCTCTAGCCTCCTTGCTATGACCTGTTCAATGTAAGTACATGTATATGCATGCAAATGTGACTAATTTTCAATACAATCCACTATTTGGTTCAATTTGGCTAGATGGTCCAAATTTTAATTAATCAAACAATAATCAAACAACACAACCAGCAATCAATTAGTTGATTAGCTTTTCAAATTCATATCTTTGATACATAGTCAAAAATCACGTTTTTGATGCCAAGTCACAACAGTGGGCCCTATCTAATTTTGATTCTCACAACAGTCAATTGGAAATATATAGAAATCCCACTTTCATCACTCGAACATATATCCATTGATGATGCAGCTGTTATCATCAGTGTCATCTCCGGGCGACTAGACTGTGATTATATATCTATTCAGTATATTAAAACTTCGAATACACGTGGATCAGACGTATACGAAAAATATTTATATACTGGATTGTCCAAATTCAATATATAATAAATAATCAAATACGAATAACTGATTTAAATTTTCAAAACATAATTTGTTTTCATTTTAAAAATATTCTCTTCACACTCGTTCTACGATACTACTGATCCCATCTCTAACGAGTCATCCCCATTGGATATTACTAATCCAATCCCTGATGAATTCTTATGTTTGGTTCTAATGTGTCTTGTTCTCGAGCTTTGTAAACCAAAGCTCTGATACCACATGTAACGAAAAGGAATTTCGCTCGATCCGAATCGATCGCTAAACCGACCCAGACCGTTCGAAACCCCTGATTGTTTTGAGAACAAGCCACATTGGAACGCAAACAGAAGAACATTTCATTGCTTATTACAACAATTTCATCATAATACAAGAATATACAGAGTATGAATAAATATTACACATTCGATAAATATCAGAGATTACAATACATTACATAGCAGGGGGAAATAATACAATACACAACTAGAGGAAGATATACGAATATAGAGCTTTCCGGATATCATTCCAGCTGTAAATTAGGATCCTGTGAATATAAATCTGCAAAACCAAAACTACTAGCTGCCCGTGTCAAAATAAGGGCACCCAGAGTTTAGGTTAAAACAATAAACTCCAGGTCAGACATGTGACTGGTGTGAGAACCAAAATAGTTATTAATCTTTATTTTAAAGTTAGGTAAATCAATGGACCACGCCGTATAACATGGAACGAGTTTCCTCCCAAGAACACCAGTGCATAAAACAACAGCGCAATGCTAAATAAAGAATAATGAAGCTATTATAAGACCCAGGTCCCATCACACAATGCAACACAAGCCGGAGGATAGGGTTTTACCTTATAATAGCCAAAGAATGCTTGATACGCTAAATTTCATCTTTTATTATTACTATAAGTGTATAGTGTCAAAACAATTTCAATCATAAGTATCAATCATAGACGACATAAGTGCCCCATCCCACTATGTCGCCATATATAGGTTCTATAATCAAAACCTCAAAGTCACGTATTGGAAATCTGATTTCCGTCTGTGAACCGAGGCCAGGGATCGTCCTTACCGTTTCAAGACAATCTAGCCTACCATGTCTCAGGAACAGCCGCAACTACACCTTGGATCGTCAGGGCCGGTCCACCTATGTGGATTTAAATGCTTGAACACTGCGTTTCCCCACCCTTTGGGGCGTAAATGAGTCCAATGACTCCATCAGCTCCACACAGACACCGATATATCCGAGGTGCCTCGCAACCCAACAGCTACATAAGTCAAACTCGTCAGGGCGTGTAAAACCACTAACGTCACTTCTAACTAGAAAGAAACGCATGTCCTCCCTGATGTCCTTTCCCGTTTCTGGTTCATGACCGGGGTGTGAGGCTCGCGAATCAACGTTACCCAAAGCTATGCCACATAGGCGGTCCTTTGATCATCAACCACAAGACTTTGCTTTTCAACAAAAGCCTTGATCATATTGCCACTTAGGCATGCCACACAGTCAATTCACTCCATGCGTTTGATATCCATCAATATATAACCTCTGAGCTCGTACGTCTCAGAGAAGGGCGTTAAGCAAGAGAATAAATTCTCCGCCGCCAAACAGATAAATATTTAATAGAAATCAATCACACAGAATAAAATCCAATGTCAGACACACAGTCCATTTACAAGTCCGTTCTGGGTCTGAACGAAACCGGAGGCACCTTGTACCTCGCATATCCATCGATCTCCAAGTACGTCTGGACGATCACCAACTAATTCCCTCCTCTTGGGTGTACAATCCAATCAAGATCATCAGTAATCACCCAAACGATGTGAAGACATCCGGTCTTCAACCACCGTCTTCATCCTCGACACCACGTCGAATCTATTATTCAGAATGGGATAACCCGGTCTTTATGAATAACTCGCGTATATAATAAACAAGTGTTACATAAACACAACATACGCCTCATTCCAATTCAGAATATTCTTTTATTCAAATATTCTTACACTTTGGGAGAGGTTCCCATTAATTTTATCAAAGATAACTTCTTTAAATTTATTCTTTAATCTTCTTTTGAATATCAATTCAAATTAGTCGGGATTAGCGAACCACACCGAAGTAATCATTTATTTTATTTCCCAATCCCAACCTATTCATCCCATGAAGTAAAACTGGTCATACTTCATATCTAACACCACGGTGTTATCGGTAAATTTAATTACTATTTCATGTTCAAATCTAATTAAAGATTTAATTATCGCTTGGAGCAAAACTGGTGATACCCCATTCTCGATCACTTCAATCTAATTAAAGATTCATTAAAACTCCACTTAGTTTTAATCTTCCTAAAAATCAATATCCTGTCTTTAACTGGGTTAAAGAACCAATGTCATCTAAAACACGGTTCACGATAAACCCAAAATCACATTCCATTAATTATCGGGTTAAAGAATAAATGTTATTTAAAACACCGTTCACGATAAACCCAAATCACATTTGATATTAAATACAAGGCTCTGAATAGAAAATATATCGGCTTATATTCAATATCAAATTCTACGACCAACAAATATCGTATTGGAAATAACGATATGAATATATCTTTCAAATTCTTATAATAATATATGTATCATCACGAAATCCAACATCGAAATATTCCAAAGACAATTTTGATTCAAATCCATTTCCACTTTATATATTGGAAATTCTGGTTATTTTCAAAACCATTTCAAATCCACTTTATTTATTTTAAAAATAAATGGGATTATAATTCTAGTTCAAAACTAGTTCATTTCGATAAAAATCTATTTTTATCCTTTCAAATTTGGAATTTTTCATCTCAATTCTTCATAAATCATTTCCTATGATTTTACACAAATTATTACTATTTTTAATAATTTTATAAAGGCCCGTACAGTCGATTTCCACAAGCGAACTGCACTTACAGCGACCTTTTCCAAATTTGATTTGGAAATAATTCCAAATCCAACCATTAGATTTCAAATCTCTAATATTCGTTAGAAAGCTCTTTTCGATACGAACCCAACGGTTCTGGTTTTAGGAGAATCCAATGGTCAGATCTCCCGTAATATCCATTCGAAGTCAGTGGTCGAAATTCGCGAACTACCACAGCGCGGCGCGTTCTATTCAGACCATTATACATATAATATATATATTATATAAATTTCGTCGATTTCCTTTTAAAACGTATTTTATAAATCGTTTTAAATTCGTTTTCAAAACGATTTCAACTTCATATTCAATTTCTAATCAAAATTGAATATTCCACATCATCGATATACAAATGATAATATTTTCAAAACGTTGTATTTTGAAATTATTTCCTTTTCTATATTCACTTTAAAAACGAATATAATCTGTAACAACCCGAAAATCTGGGCTAGTTTAAAATTTTTATTTTGGCAATTTTAGCAAATTTTGAACATTTAAAATGAATTATTTTAAATAAAATCTACGAGAAATTTATTTTGAATATATTTAGAACGTATATATATTTATATACGCCGTCGTTAGAATATAAATAATTATATATAATTATAAATAGAATTGAAAATGGCGCGGTAGTTCGATAATTCGATTTCAAACTTCAATTGAATGTACCGGGTGCAAAACAACCCGGATTTTAACGAAACCAATAACATTAGGATCTAATTGGGGATATCTTTCCAATGAATCCGAAAAATCAAAATTTCATAACGGGAATCAAAAGATATGTCCAGTTGAAAATTCTGAATAGTCGCTATGGAATTCAGGCCCTTAAAAATGGGAATTTTGCAAACGACCTCGGATTTCAACGAAACCACTTTTGTTGGATCCGGGATGTCAAATTATTGCTAGGTTTCAAATTTCATAATTTTTCGAATCAATATGTGAGCGTGGCAAAGGAAAATGCGTTTGACCAGTTTTAGTTGATTTTAATCGACTGGAAATTGGCCATTTTTCCAACGGTCTCAGAATTCGACGAAACTAGTTTTGTTAGGATCGTATCGTCAATGCGAAGGTAGAAAATATTTTTCTGCAATTTTTCAAGTTAGTATGTGACCCCGGTAAATTGAAATACGCGTTCAAATTCAATATATAGAGTTATATGTTGATTTTAACGGAAACTGATTGTAACGATCGAATCAGCTTGCGATACATATCCCATTGTGTTCTGAATGGGGGTAAAACGCTATGGACGACAGGCGGTGGGTTCGATTCTGAAGTCGATAGAAAAAGTTACTTTATGTGAATAAAAATTAAAATTAAAAAAAAAAGGGTCAACCCTTCTCCCCCTTTAACCCGCTCTGCCCCCCCTCTCGTTATCATTTCAGAACGAAAAAAAAAACCGAACGACGGAAAAGGGGGAAACCCTCGCCGCTCCCCCTCGTCGTTGTCAGCGCCGCCGCGCCACAGGCGGGCCACCCCATTGCCCCTCCAGCCTCCTCGCTCCCCTCTCCTCTTCAATCGACGTGTCCAATCCCCTGAGCATCCAAAGCCGCCACCACTTCCCTGAACCCACCACCGGACCGCGACCGAGTCTCCCCCACCGCCAGCAGCACCCAGCGCCACCACCCATTCCGCCTAGCTCCGACCAGCGGGCCCCTCCCCTTTAAAAATCCGGTTTTTACACGTTTGCACCTTCGGAAATGACACCCCGACGCAGCCCGAGCCCCTGCTCCACCTCGACAGCGCCTCCACCAGCTCCTTCGATCCACCTTCAGCCACCGGTGCACGTTTACATGATTTTTCTTTGATTTATTTATGTAAGATGATAAAAATATGATTTTTATATAAACCGCTTTGAAATGAAATTGTGATTTCTCGTTAAATGAAATTTATTTGACTTTAAAATTGATTGTTAACTAAGTAAAAAGGCGGAGATTTTTAAAATAGAAAAGATTAGATCTTTAAACTATAAAAGATTTGATTTTTTTAACTATGAAGGAATTTGATTTTTGACTTTGAAAAGTTTGATTTTTAACTATGGAAAGATCGGATATTTTTACCATTTTAAAGACGATATTTTTATCAATGTAAAGAGGCGATTTTTCAGAGCAAAAAGAAATGATTTTCAATAATATAAAAGTTGAATTTTTATAATTCATGAAGGTGAGATTTCTATTCGAAGAAAGATATGATTTTTATCCATAGTAAAAATTCGATTTTTATATATTGAATACCGAAGTAAAAATTCTATTTTTACATATGTAGAGGATACATGCGACGAAAGTGACGAAAGGCGAGAACGACGAAGATTTCTACTTAAGAAGTGTCGTGGAGTTTGGATAGCTATCGGTGAGAACTTCTCACTCAAATTTCTTTTTCTAGTTATATATATATATATATATACTAGGATGCAGACGGTGCTTAGTAGCACCCGACACCCGTCATCCACAGACCATGGATGGCTTGTATGCTTGTTTGATGTGTTGTGAAATTTGCTTGTGTTGTTGATGTGAAATAGATAATGAAATATATTCATGTGTTGAAAGGAAATAAAATATTTATATAGTTAAAAATATTTTATTGTTAAAAATATATTTTTTTAACGTGAAAGTGAATAAATAAATATTTATAAACAAATCGGCCGATTTGTTTATATACACTGATTTGACTGATATTGATTGGGTCGATAAATTTTACACATCGCCCAACTGCACAAATAAAAATCTGTGTTTGTTGATTTGAAACCCCACACGGGTGTTGGGATGAAATTTGAAGTTCACTCATCCTGATTGATTAAATATGTCGATCGATTGATTGACAGGCTGTTATAAGCGTTAGATATCTATATTTGATGCTTATACAGTGTAGTGCACTTTGGTTGATGGTTGATTATTTTTCAATGCTATTATATACATGTGTTGTATGGAATCCATATAATTAACATTATATGGTGATTGATTGGGCCTCATTCCAATCGGGAAAATAATGAATATTATAAAAGAAGATTCATGTGTTGAATATAAAAATAGTCATGTGTTGACGATGTTCCTGAGTTGAAAATATTTATGTGTTGAGTAAAATATTTTAATAATAAAATTCACATTTTTATCATATTTAAAATTAGAACTACTTCACGGTGGAGTCTAATTAAAATCAAAC
Organism: Allium sativum; assembly: GCA_030737875.1. NCBI lineage: Eukaryota > Viridiplantae > Streptophyta > Magnoliopsida > Asparagales > Amaryllidaceae > Allium > Allium sativum. The sequence continues at coordinate 689,420,976 of CM060926.1, read as the reverse complement.
GATAGATACCATAGTTTTATAAAATATTTTACATAACAAAAATAGTCGTGTGCTGAAAGAAATATAGATCATGTGTTGAATAGAATAAATATTCATTTGTTGAATAGAATAAAGAAGTTTTTGAAAAATATAAAGCCGTGTGGATTAGAGATGCGCTATTTTGACGTGAACGATATTTATATCGATTTTATTCGTTTTGCAATGAATATTGAAAAGTGATTTCAAAATCTAATATTTTGAAATGAAATTCAAATTGAATTAGATAAAAATTAAAATTGAAATTTTATTGAATCAATTTGAAATGAATTCAAATCGAATAGAAAATGAATTCAATTCGAATTGAATAGAAAATGAACTCGATTCGAATTGAATAGAAATTGAACCTGATTCGAATTGAATAGAAAACGAATTAGAATTTGAATTGAATTGAAACGAATTTGAATTCGAATTAAATAAAAATTGAAATGAATTCGAATTGAAATGAATTCGAATTGAATTGAAATCAAATCGATTTGAAATTGAAGATGAAGTCGAAATTGTTTTTGAAACGAATTTAGAACTATTTATAAAATACGTTTTAAAAGGAAATCGAAGAAATATATAATATATATATATATTATATATGTAATGGCCTGAATAGAACGCGCCGCGCCGCGGTAGTTCGTGAATTTCGACCATTGACTTCGAATTGACATTACGGGAGATCCGACCATCGGATTCTCCTAAAACCGGAACCGTTGGGTTCGTATCGAAAAGAGCTATCCAATGAATATTAAAAATTTGAAATCTAACGATTGGATTTGGAATTATGTCCAAATCAAATTCGAAAAAGGTCGCTGTAAGTACAGTTCGATGGCCGTTGATGGAAATCGACTGTACGGGCCTTGATAAAATTATTAAAAATATTGATAATTTGTGTAAAATCATAAGAAATGATTTGGGAAAAATTGGGCTGAAAAATTCCACATTTGAAAGGGTAAGAATAGATTTTTGTCGAAATGAACTAGTTTTGAACTAGAATTAAAATCAATTTATTTTTGAAAAAATAAATTGAATTTGAAAGTGATTTTAAAAATAATCAATATTCCCAATACGTGAATTGGACGGGAGTTGAATTGAAATTATCTTCGGGATATTTCGATGTTGGATTTCGTGACTATACAGATATTGTTATGGGAATTTGAAAGATATATTTTATATCGTTATTTCCAATACGATATTTGTTGGTTTCAGAATTTGATATTGAATATAAGCCGGTATATTTTCTATTCAGAGCCTTGTATTTAATATCAAATGTGATTTGGGTTTGTCGTGAATCGTGTTTTAGAAGACATTGGTTCTTTAACCCAGTTAAAGGCAGAATATTGATTTTTGAGAAGATTAAAACTAAGTGGAGTTTTAATGAATCTTTAATTAGATTAAAATGTGAATTGATAATTTAAATTATCAAATCTGAAAAGTAATCGAGAGTGGAGTATCACCAGTTTTGCTCCAAAGCGATAGTTAAATCTTTAATTAGATTTGAACATGAAATGGTAATTAATTTTACCGATAACACCGTGGTGTTAGATGTGGAGTATTACTAGTTTTCTCCATGGGATATATAGGTTGGGATTGGGAAATAAAATAAATAATTACTTCGGTGTGGTTCGTTAATCCCGACTAGTTTGAAATGATATCCAAAGGAAGATTATAGGATAAATTTAGAAGAATTTATCTTGGATAAAATTAATGGGAACATTTCCCTAAGAATGTGATTTTGTGAATAAAAGAATATTCTGAATTGGAATGAGGCGTTTGTTGTGTTTGTGTAACATTTGTTTATCATATACGTGGGTTATTCAGAAAGGCCGGGTTTATACCCATTCTGAATAACCGATTCGACGAGATGTCGAAGATGAAGACGGTGGTTGAAGACCGGAAGTCTTCACATCGTTTGGGTGATTACTGATGATCTTGATTGGGCTGTACACCCAAGATGAGGGAAACAGTTGGTGATCGTCCAGACGTACTTGGAGATGGATGGTTATGCGAGGAAAGTGCCTCCGGTTTCGTTCAGACCCAGAATGAACTTGTAAATGGATTGTGTGTTTGACATTGGATTTTATTCTGTGTTGATTGATCTCTATTAAATATACATCTGTTTGGCGGCGGAGAATTTATTCTCTTGCTTAACGCTCTTCTCTGAGACGTACGAGCTCAGAGGTTGTATATCGATGGACATCAGTCGCATGGAGTGAATTGCCAATGTGGCACGCGTAAGTGGCAATTGATCAAGGCTTCTGTTGAAAAGCAAAGTCTTGTGGTTGAGGATCAAAGCATGGTCTGTGTGACGTAGCTTTGTGTATAACGTGGATTCGCGAGCCTCACACCTCGGTATGAGTCAAAAACGGGATACAGACCCAAGGAGTGCATGACGTTTCTTTCTAGCTAGGGTGGTGTCAGTGACCTACCAGCCCTGACATTTATATACTTTTCACCTGTGTGGTTTTTGGATACGAGGCGCCTCGGATATAGGTCTGTAATGACCGGGAAACGTGTGTTCAGGAATAATTAATCCTCAAAAGTAAGAGAGGACCGGCCTTGGAGGTTCCAAAGGATCATAGTGGGGTCCCGAGGCATTGCTAGAGTGTCTCGAACGCGGAGAGGAGCTTGCCCCTTGCCTCGGCTCATGACGGAATCCAATTTCCAATACGTGATATTGCGGATTTAATTGTAGAACTAGTATGGCGACATGATAGATGGTACCCATGCCGCCTATGATTGATATTTATGATTAAAAATTGTTTTGACACTATACACTTATAATAGTATCAGATGATTTGTTTTGACGTACCAAGCATGTTTGGCTATTATAAGGGAAAACCCTATCCTCCGGCTTGCGTTGCATTGTGTGATGGGACCTGGATCTTATAATAGCTTCATTTTTCCAAAGAGCATTGCGCTGTTTTGTTATATGCACTAATATTCTTGGGAGGAAACCCGTTCCGTGTTATACAGCGTGGTCCCTTGAATTACTATCTTTAAAGTAAAGTTTTGAATAACTGTTTTAGTTCTCACACCAGTCCCATGACTGACCTGGAGTTTATTGTTTTGACCTAAACTCTGGGTGCCCCTATTTTCCGCATGGGCAGCTAGTGGTTTTGGTTTTGCAGATTTATATTCATAGGGTCCTGATTTACAGCTGGAACGATGCTCGGAAAGCTCCGTATCCGTGCATTACTTCTAGTTGTGTTTTGTATATTTTTCCGCTGCTATGTAATTTATTGTAATCTCTGATATTTATTGAATGTAATTTATTCATTTATACTCTGTATATTCTTGTATTCTGATGGAATTGTTGTAATAACAATGAAATGTTCTTCTGTATGCGTTCTATTTTGTCTTGTCCTCAATTCTATCCGTGCTTTCCTTCACGGGGAAGTTCGGGTCGTCTCAGTTTGGTATCAGAGCTTTGGTTTACAGAGCTCGAGAACAAGACACATTAGTACCATACGAAAGAATTCATCAGATATTGGATTAGTAATATCCAATTAGAATGACTCGTTAGAGATAGGATCAGTAGTATCCTAGAACGAGTGTGAAGAGTATATTTTTCAAATGAAAACAATTTTGTTTTGAAAATTTAAACCATTTTATACGTATTTGAATATCTATTTATTTTGAATATGGACAATCGAGTATATAAAGATTTCGCGTACACGCGTCATGAACGTATAGTCGAAGTTTTAATATACTGGATAGATATAGAATCACATTCTAGACACCCGGGGATAATTCTGATGATGTGGCCACATCATCATGATATAAATATCTGTCGCGTCAAAATGGCGCATATCTAACTAATACTGCTTTATATATTTCAATAACTTCATTATTCTATTCAACAAATGAATATTTTCTTCAACACATGAATATATATTTTTATTCAACACATGAATTTATATTTTATTCAACACATGAATATTCTTCAATTCAACACATGAATTTATATTTTATTCAACACATGAATATATATATTTTATTCAACACATGAATTTTCTTACTATTCAACACATGAATTTATATTTTATTCAACACATGAATATATATATTTTATTCAACACATGAATTTTCTTACTATTCAACATATGAATTTTCTTTCTATTCAACACATGAATTTCCTTACTATTCAACACATGAATTTCCTTTCTATTCAACACATGAATTTCCTTCTATTCAACACATGAATTTCCTTACTATTCAACACATGAATTTTATTACTATTCGACACATGAATTTTATTTTACTTTCCAAATTGGAATGAGGCCCAATCAATTACCATATAACGTTAATTATATGGATTCCATATAACACATGTATATAATAGCAACAATAAATAATCAACCATCATCCAGAGTGCACCACACAACTGCATAAACATTAAATATAAATAATTAATGCTTACACAGTCTGTCAACCCATCGACTGACATACAAATAAACAATCGGGATTAGTGTACGTCAAATATAATCCCAATACCCGTGTGGGGTTTCAAATCAACAAACACAGATTTTTATTTGTGCAGTTGGGCGATGTGTAAAATTTATCGTCCCAATCAATATCAGTCAAATGGGTGTACCTAAACAAATCGTTCGATTTGTAAATGAATATTTATTTTACTTCAACACACGAATTTTATTCTATTCAACACATGAATTTATTCTATTAAACACATGAATTTTATTCTATTCAACACATGAATTTTATTCTATTCAACACATGAATTTTATTCTATACAACACATGAATTTTATTCTATTCCACCTCACAATCAATTTTCACACAAACAAATCAATCCAAACGCAATCAAACAAACAAGTCGTCCATGGTCTGTGGACGACGGGTGTCGGATGCTGCTAAGCACCGTCTGCATCCTAGTATATATTTCAACTAGAAAATAAATTAAAAGTGAGGAGTTCTCACCAAGAGCTAAACCAAACGCCCGACTCTTCATATGTAGAAAATCTTCGCCGTGCTTCCAACGAGATATGTTTCACGCGGTATATGTTAAAATTATATTTTTAACAACGCTACTTCCTATATAAAAATTATATCATTATATCGCTCGTCTTCTAATAAAGATTATATTTTTATATCGCCCCTCATATAAAAATCACATTTTTATATTCTCTAGTATATAAAAATCATATTTTTACCTCACTACATATATAAAAGATCGAATTTTTCTCTCTACTTTCGAAATGAAAATCTAATATTTCTATAATGAAAAATCTAACTTTTTCATGAACAAAATCAAATCTTTTCAATTTATAAAAATCATATTTTTATCATGTTAAAAATCATAACTTTACACAATTAAAGATCACAGCTTTATTTTGTTAACCATATAAAAATCGAATCTTTACTATGTTACAAATCATATTTTGATCACTACTATCATATAAATGAAAATCGTATTTTTATATACGAGATTTATAATTAAAAATCGCATTTTTAATTATGTAAGCGGCTAAGAATGAAATTGAATGCTCACCGAACCTTGTTAGGTGTCGAAGAAGGCTTGGAGAAGAGGCTAGAACGGATCTAGACTGAAATGTTGACACCGAAGACAATAAAAATCAGATTTTTACTGCCGGGGGCCCCATGGACTGACTGGGTAGTGGGTGGCGGCGCTAAGGCACGCCGATGGTGAGAGGAGGCTGCGGAGGTCGGGCGGTGGGCGTTTGTGGTCGGCGCGGCGGTTCTAGGGCTTTGGGGGGTTTTTGGGTGGTGCTATTTTGTACAGTGGAGGGGGTGTTAGGGAGCGATGGGTATTCATGGGAGGGGTTGCGTCGAGGCGCCGACGTTGGGGAGTGAGAAGCACGGCCGGCGGTGGGGGCAGCGCGGTTTTCTCCCACTTTTTTTTATTTTATTTATTTTGATTTCAACTGAACGTGGGGGAGGAGGGAGAAAGGTGAGGGGTTAGGGGATTTATAATTAATTAATTTATATTATATTTTATTCTACCAATGGTTGACTTTCTTTCGAACTCCTTTTCGAACCCACTGACTGTCATCCCTAGCTAATTGCCCCCATTCCGAACACAATGTGATATGTCGCGTTAGCCAATTCGACTGTTACGTCCAGTTTTCATTTAAATTTACATTTAAATCATTATATATTCAGTTTGAACGTACATTTCAATTTACCGGGGCCATATACGGACTCTAAAAATTCCCGAAAAATATTTTCTAGCTTCGTATTGACGATACGGTCCTAACAAAACTAATTTCGTCAAATTTCGAGACCGTTTGAAAAATGGCCATTTTCAGATCGATTAAAATCAACTAAAACCGGTCAAACGCGTTTAACGTCGCCACGCCCACATATTGATTCGAAAAATTACGAATTTTGGAATCTAGCAATAACGTGACATCACGGATCCAACATAATTGGTTTCGTCGAAAACCAAGGTCGTTTGCAAAATTCCCATTTTTAAGGGCCAAAATTTCATAGCGACTGTTCTGAATTTTCAACTGGACGTGTCTTTTGATTCCCACTATGAAATTTCAATTTTTTGGATTTATTGTAAAGATATTCTCAATTAGATTCTAATGTTTTTGGTTTCGCTAAAATCCGGTTTATTTTGCATCCAGCACATTCATTTGAACTTTGAAATCGAATTTTCAAACTACCGCGCCATTTCCTATTCCTTTTATATTTTAAAATAATTATTTATATTCTAACGATGATTCAAATAAATATATTCATTCTAATTCTATTCAAAAATAATTTTCTCATCGTTATTATTTAAAATAATTCATTTTAAATACCAAAATAAAAAAATTAAATTGGCTCGGATTTCCGGGTTATTACAGTAGAAGAAGGAGGGAGTAGAGAGGAGGGGCGGCAGTGGAAGGAGGGGGGTCCGGCGATGGCGATGCGCGGTGGTGGGCGGCGCGACTCTGTTGTGGGTGGGGCAATGGAATTGATTTGGAGGGAGGCACGATTTTGCTGAACGGGGAAATGAAAAAGGGGGGGTAAGGTTTAGGAAGGATATATATATATATATATATTATTTTGTTTTATTTTTAAATTTCCTCCCATAAAGTTACTTTTCTATCCGAACTCTAAATCGAACCCACCAACTGTCACTCCTAGCTAATTACCCCCATTCCGAACACAATTGGGATATGTCCCACTAGCCAATTCGGCTGTTTCGATCAGTTTTCATTTAAATTACAATATAAATCAATATATATTAATTTTAACGTACATTTCAATTTACTAGGGCCACATACAGACTCCAAAAATTCCCAAAAAATAGAACTAGCTATGTTTTGACGATACGGTCCTAACAAAACAAATTACCTCGAATTTGGAGACTGTTAGAAAAACGGCCATTTTTCAGTTGATTAAATTCAAACTGAAATTGCCAAATACGTTTAAATTCATCACGCTCACATATTGATTCCAAAAATTATAAAAATTAGAATCTAACAATTACTTGACATTCTGAATCCAACAAAAGTGGTTTCGTCGAAAACGGAGGTCGTTTGCAAAATCTCCATTTTTAAGGGCTATATTTCCATAGCGACTATTCTGAATTTTCAACTGGACATAACTTTTTATTCCCGCTATGAAATTTCAATTTTTCTGATTCGTTGAAAAGATATTTTCAAATAGATTCTAATATTTTTAGTTTCACTAAAATCCGGTTTATTTTGAATCATGTACGTTCATTTGAACTTTGAATTCGAATTTTCAAACTACTGCGCCATTTCCAATTCCTTTTATAATTAAAATAAAATTTTATATTCTAAATTCAATTCAAATAAATATATACGTTCTAATTTTATTTAAAATAAATTTCTTGTCGTTATTATGTAAAATAAATCATTTTAAATATTCAAAATTCATTAAAAATTCCAAATTAAAAATTTTAAATTGGTTCTGATTTTCCGGGTTGTTACAATATTCCCCACTTAAAATCTTTACGTCCTCGAAAAGGAACGGAGTTGAAAATTGTTTAACTAACCAACTCAACTTTCATTCTGGCTTTCATTCTTCAACTTTTCGGTTTCTAAGAATTTCTATTTTTTCGAAAATTTGGTTAACACCCTAAATTTTCGAAAAAATTCTCCATAAACTCCTTTGTACGGAGAGCACCGGGAAAATCCCCAAACCACCACACAGGCCCTCTCATCTCAAAAAGAAAAAGAAAAGGCCAAGCGGCTAGCCAATCGGCTCATAAAATCATCCAAACCCAATAAATTAGTAAACATGTACCAATTTGTCGGGCATATAATTTTATTCCTCTTATCTAGCCTCCTTGCTATTACCTGTTCACACACACACACACACACACACACACACACACACACACGTGTATATATATATATACATGCATGCATTTGTAATCAATTTCAATTCAGCTCAATATTTGATACAATTTGGCTAAATGGTTCAAATTTTAGTTAATCAAACCAATAATCAAACAACACAATCAGCAATCAATTAGTTGATTATCTTTTCAAATTTATAATTTTTTTATATATACAAAAATCCATTTTTGATGTCAAATCACAACAAATAACCCTATCTAGTTTTGGTTCTCACACTAGTCTAATGGAAATATATAGATTTCCCACTTTTGAAGTTCGAACATAAATTCTGATGATGACGCATCAATCATCAGAACTATGCCTGGACGACTAGAGTGTGATTCCATATCCATCTTGTATATTCAAGGCTTCATATACACGTGGATCAGACGTATATTAAAATCTCTATATACCCGACAGTCCAAATCAATTTAAAATAAATTATTCAAATACGTATAATCAGGTTTAAATTTTCAAAACTAAATTTGATTATAATTTTCACTCTTTACACCCTTTTTGGATACTTCTGATCCTATCTCTGACGCGTCTTTCTCATTGGATATTACTAATCCAATCTCTGATGAATTCTTTCATTTGGTTCTAACGTGTCTTGCTCTTCGAGCTCTGTAAACCAAAGCTCTGATACCAAAATGAAACGACCCGAACTTCCCTGTAAAGGAAAGCCCGGATTAGTTGAGAGCACGACAAATCAGAACATAAACAGAAGAACATTTCATTGCTTATTACAACAATTTACATCAGAGTACAAGAATATACAAAATATGAATAAATATTATACATCAGAAAAATATCAGAGATTTACAAATTACAATGCAGCGGAAAATAATACAAAACACAACTGAAAGAGATACACGGATACAGAGCTTTCTGGATATCATTCCAGCTGTAAACCAGGATCCAGTGAATAAATATGCAAACCCAAAACTACTAGCTGCCCGTGTGGAAAATAGGGGCAACCAGAGTTTAGGTTGAAACAGTAAACTCCAGGTCAGTCATGTGACTGGTGTGAGAACTAAAACAATTATTAATTTGATTTTAAAGTTAGGTAAATCAAGGGACCACGCCGTATAACATGGAACGGGTTTCCTCCCAAGAATACAAGTGCATAAAACAAATAGCGCAATGCTAAATAAAGAACAATGAAGCTATTATAAGTCCCATGTCCCATCACACAATGCAACGCAAGCCAGAGGATAGGGTTTTACCTTATAATAGCCAAATAATGCTTGGTACGCAAAATTTAATCTTTTATTATACTATAAGTAAAGAAAACAACTTCAAATATAAATGTATCAATCATAGACGGCATAACATCCTATGCTACTATGTCGCCATATATAGGATTACACCTAAAACCGAATTGTCGTATTGGAAGTTAGATTCCATCTGTGAACCAAGGCAAGGGATCGTCCTTACCAAATTCGAGATAATCTAGCCTACCATGTCTCAGGCTACAACCGCAACTACACCTAGGAGCCACAGGGCCGGTCCATTTTAAGTGGATTAATAATTCCCTGAATAATTTGTTTCCCGCCCTATGGGGCGTAAACTGGTCATATACCGACCAAACCATCCATCGGCACCATAGTGACCAATATAACCGAGGCGCCTCGCTTTCCATCATCTACATAAGTTAAAATGTCAGGGCTTGTAAAAGCTAACACCACCTTTAGCTAGAAAGAAACGCATGTCCTCCCTGAATCCTCTCCCGTTTTTGGTTCACACCGGGGTGTGAGGCTCGCAAATTAACGCTACACAAAGTTATGCTATATTAAAGTTGTGTTTTGATCATCAACCATAAAACTCTGTTTTCAACAGAAGCCTTGATCATTTGCATCTCAGCATGCCACACAGGAAATTCATGCCATGCGACTGATATCTATAGATATATAACCTCTGAGCTCGTACGTCTCGAAGAAGGGCGTTAAACAAGAGAATAAATTCTCCACCGCCAAATAGATATATATTTAATAGAAATCAATCAACACATAATAAAATCTAATGTCAGACACACATCCATTTACAAGTTCGATCTGGGTCTGAACGAAACCGGAGGCGCCTTATTCCTCGTCCCATATGTCTAATACAAGAGAGAGGCCCTCGCATATCCGGTCGAGCTCCAAGTACGTCTGGATGATCACCACTTATTACCTCGTCTTGGGTGTACAGCCCAATCAAGACATCAGTAATCATCCAAACGATGTGAAGACCATCGGTCTTCAACCACCGTCTTCATCGTCGACTTATCGTCGAATCAGTTATTCAGAATGGGTATAAACCCGACCTTTCCGAACAACCCGCGTATATAATAAAAAGTGCTATAAAAACACAACATATGCCTCATTCCAATTCTGAATATTCTTTTATTTAAATATTCATATCCTTTGGGAAAGGTTCATTTAATTTTATCAAAGATAAATTCCTTAAATTTATTCTTTAATCTTCCTTTGGAGATCATTTCAAACCATATTAAGGTTTTCCAAACTAGTCGGTATTAGTGCACCTTACCGATGTAAGCATTTGTTTAATTTTCCCAATCCTAAGCTATTCATCCGACAGAGCAAAACTGGTAATACTCCATTTCTAACACTACAGTGTTATCAGTAAAATTAATTAGCATTTCACGTTCAAATCTAATTAAAGATTTACTATCGCCTGGAGTAAAACTAGTGGTACTCCATTTTCGATCATTTTCGATAATTGATAATTTTAATTATCACATTCACTTTTCAATCTAATCAGAGACTCATTAAAACTCCATTTAGTTTTGATCTTCCTAATATTCAATATGAATGATTATTCAAAGCTAAGAAATTAATCTTATCTTTAACTGGGTTAAAGAACCAATATCATTTAAAACACGGTTCACGATAAACCCAAAATCACATTCCATTTTATTCCAATTACTAAATATAACTAGAAATTCTAATAATCTTAATTAAAATATTTATTCTTTTCACACGGGGTTTAAGAACAGTGTTACGGAAGACACCATTCCATTAGTCTCTAACCGTAAATTAGCAAGAGAACAATTCTCTAAGTATTAATCCCGAAGATCAAAACCAACATCAGATCAATACCCAAGAAACCATTCAACTTAGCTAATCTCTAGTTAGTTTCTCATTTTCTTAACTCCATTGGGTTTATGAACAACATTTTTAAAGATACCATTCACGATAAACCCAAAATTCAATTCAATTTCAATTAAATATTAATTAATTGGTAAACTTCATTAAATCTTAATAAAAAGATTTAATCTTTTCTCAACTGGGTTTAAGAACAGTGTTAGTGAAGACATCGTTCATGAAAAACACGAAATCCCATTTGATATTAAATACAAGGCTCTGAATAGAAAATATATCGGCTTATATTCATTATAAAATTCTGAAATCAACAAATATCGTATTTGAATAACGATATATATATCCTCCAAATTCCTCCACAATGTCTCTATAATCACGGAATCTAGTATCGAAATATTCCAAATATAATTTCGATTCAAATCCATTCCAATTCATATATTGGAAATTCCGGTTATTTTTAAAACCATTTCAAATCCAATTTAATTTATTTAAAATTTATTGGATTTCAAATCTAGTTAATAACTAGTTCATTTTGATAAGAATATATTTTTATCTTTTCAAGTATGGAATTTTTCAACCTAGTTCTTTTCAAATCATTTATTATGATTTTACACAATTTATTGATATTTTAAATAATTTTATCAAGGCCCGTACAGTCGATTTCCATAAATGGCCATCGAACTGCGCTTACAAAGACATTTTCCAAATTTGACTTAGATATACTTCCAAATCCGACCGTTAGATTCCAAATTTCTTGTATTCTTTAGAAAGGTCTTTTCGATACGAACCCAACGGTTCTGGTTTTAGGAGAATCCGACGGTCGGATCTCCCGTAATGTCAATTCGAAGTCAATGGTCGAAATTCGTGAACTGCAGCAGCGCGGCGCGTTTTATTCAGGCTATTAAATATATATGATATATATATTTCGTTGATTTCCTTTTTAAAACGTATTTTATAAATCATTTTAAATTCGTTTTCAAAACGATTTCAACTTCATATTCAATTTTAAATCAAAATTGAATATTCCATATCATTAATATATAAATGATAATATTTTCAAAACAGTAGATTTTGAAATCACTACCTTTTCGATATTCATTATAAAAATGAATAAAATCGATATAAATATTGTTCACGTCAAAATGACGTTAATCCAATTTACACAGATTTGTGTATTTAAATATTTTCGTGTCCATCCCAAATCGGGCATCAAAATCATATTTTGATTCTTTTCTGAATATTGTTTTAAAATATTCATTATTTTAAAATATTCTTCAGTTCTGAATTGAAATCAGACACAGTCAATTACCATATAATGTTATTTATATGGATTTCATATAACATGTATAGAACAACAATGATAAACAATCAACCATCATCCAGAGTGCATTACACAACTGTATAAGCGTTAAATGTAAATAATTAAAGCTTACAACAGCCTGTCAACCCATCGATTGACATACAACTGAATATTGGGATTAGTGTATGTCCAATATCTTCCCAATACCCATGTGGGGTTTTTAAACAACAAACACTGATTATTATTTGTGCAGTTGGGCGATGTTTAAAATATATCGTCCCAATCAATATCCGTCAAATGTGTGTACATAAACAAATCATCCGATTTGTTTATGAATATTTATTTTATTCATATACACGTTAAAAATTATATTTTTAACTATAAAATATTTAATTCAACACGTGAATATTTTATTTATTCCATTCCACACCAAAATCAATTTTCACAACACAATCAAATCATACAAATCGTCCATGGTTTGTGGACGACGGGTGTCGGGTGCTTGTAAACACCGTCTGCATCCTAGTATATATTTTAACTAGAAAACAAAATTAAAGTGAGAAGTTCTCACCTCTGGGATCCACTCCTCCATTCTTTATTTTTGAACGGTTCGGATTTCGTTTTCATTTCAGTCTAATCCATCGCCATCTATTTCACGCGGTTGATTATTAAAAATCGCATTCTTATACTGTTACTTCATACATAAAAATCATATTTTTATGTTGATGTTTATATTATAAAAATTATATTTTTATAATCCAGTTTCCCATATTTTTATAACGCTAATTCTCATATAAAAATCGTATTTTTATATAAATAGAATTCATATAAAAAATCACATTTTTATTTCGCTACATATATGAAAATTCGATTTTTACTTCTCTACATACATAAAAAATACACTTTTAATTTGCTACTTACATAAATATCATATTTTTATGTTGTTATTTATATTTTTAATTCAATGCGATGTATATAAAAATCATATCTTTAACTTACTAAAAATCGTATCTTTTTAAACAAGAAATCTTAATTTTTACATCACCAAAAATCTTATTTTTACGTACATTCATAAAAATCGTAACTTTATCATACTAAAAATTGAATCTTTTCATAAGTAAAACCTTATCTCTTAACAAATTAAAAATCAAATCTTTATATATATGCTACTTCATAATAAAAATCGAATCTTTATATTATCTAAAATTAAATCTCTACGTTATAAAAATCATACTTTTACTAAATTAAAAATCCCATCGTTCTTTGTATAAAAATCTCAACTTTCTTTGTATAAAAATCTCGACTTTCTTTGTATAAAAATCTCGTCATTATATGATAAAACTGATTTCAAAATAATGTTATTTATTTAAAAATTCTATCTTTAATTACACAAATGAATACATATAAGTAAAAACTCACCACGACATTGGGGGTGGAGAATGCGCTGCGATTAAGGAGGAGGAGGAGGTGTTAATTGCAAAACAAATATTAAAAATCAGATTTTTAATTTCCGGGAGGGCCCATAACGGCTGTGGATCGTCGGTGGAGACGGTTTGGGGTCGTGGGTGGTCAGGTTTTGCTTCACTGGCCGGTAGTGGTCAAGGCAGGGCCCACGGCGAACTGGAGGCGGCGTTAGGGCTTGGGGCTCGGTTTTTGGGTGCGGTTTTTGAGAAGAAGAAGGAGGGAGGAGAGAGGAGGGGCGGCGGTGGAAGGAGGGGGGTCCGACGGTGGGCGGCGCGGCTCTGCTGTGGGAGGGGCGACTGAATTGATGCTGAACGCGGAAATGAAAAAGGCAGGTTTGGTTTAGGAAGTAGATATATATATATATTATTTTTAAATTTCCTCCCATAAGGTTACTTTTCTATCTGAACTCTAAATCGAACCCACCGACTGCCGCCCCTAGCTAATCACCGCCATTCCGAACACAATGTGATATGTCCCACTAGCCAATTCGGCTGTTTTGATCAGTTTTCATTTAAATTACAATATAAATCAATATATATTTAAATTAAACGTACATTTCAATTTACTGGGGCCACATACTAAAAAAATTCCCAACAAATAAATCTAGCTATGTTTTGACGATACGGTCCTAACAAAACTAATTTCGTCGAATTTGGAGACCGTTTGAAAAACGGTCATTTTTCAGTTGATTAAATTCAAACTGAAATTGCCAAACATGTTTAAATTCACCACGTTCACATATTGATTTCAAAAATTATGAAAATTGGAATATAGCAATAACTTGACATTCCGGATCCAACAAAAGTGGTTTCGTCGAAAACGGAGGTCGTTTGCAAAATCTTCATTTTTAAGGGCTATATTTCCATAGCGACTATTCTGAATTTTCAACTGGACATAACTTTTTATTCTCGCTATGAAATTTCAATTTTTCGGATTCGTTGGAAAGATATTTTCAAATAGATTCTAATATTTTTGGTTTCACTAAAATCCAGTTTATTTTGAATCATGTACATTCATCTGAACTTTGAAATCAAATTTTCAAACTACCGCGCCATTTCCAATTCCTTTTATAACTAAAATAAATTTTTATATTCTGACTTCGATTCAAATAAATATATACGTCTAATTCTATTCAAAATAAATTTCTTGTCGTTATTATTTAAAATAAATCATTTAAATATTCAAAATTCATTAAAATTGCCGAATTAAAATTTTTAAATTGGTTCTGATTTTCCGGGTTGTTACAAGATTGGTCCAGGCAAGGTAGCAGATTTATGCTACCAACTTTCGGGAAGGGCGCACCTGCAAGATACACCCTTGTAAATTTATAACAGCGCGCTTGACAAGTGCGCCCTCGTTAGTTCACAAGGGCACACCTGCCAGGTGCACCCATGCCGAAGACCTACTGCTGTAAACTGCAGCCAGCTACCCCTTCACTCCTCACTTTTTCTAATCTCCCTTTTACTCCAAAATCCCCAAAAACTAAAAAAACCTAAATTTCTAAGCTGTCAAATAATCGAATTCTCCAAGGAAAATACGTCAAATTACTTCAACAATGGAAGGATCTTCATCATCTTATGAAGTTAGAGGTAGATTGTTAAACAATATTTACTTATTTTTTATTTGTGTTGCATACAACAGATTTGGCTGTTCATTACTTGTTTAATAATGGAAGGATCTTCATCATCTTACTTCTTGTTTGTGATTGAAAACCAAGCTAATTCGTAGTGGCTAATTACTAATTCATATGATATAGTAAAAACACATTTTTTTCTATAAATTGTTAAAACTTGTTCATCAAACACAAGCGTGTTGCATCCGGTTCACTTTGTCAAAACTTGTTCATTAAACACAAGCGTGTTGCATCCGGTTCACTATTTGTTAAAACTTGTTCATTAAACCCAAGTGTTTTGCATCCGGTTCGCTATTTGTTAAAACTTGTTCGCTACTTGTTCACATTTTGTTCTTATAGAGTTGGCATCAGGTACTGTGGATGCAAGTGTCTTGTATCTTCAAAATGAACATGGAAACAATAATACGGACTTGATGAAGGTATTTCAAAAATTCTAATGAATGAACTCGCTAATATTTCATTTCTCATGGACTAGCTAATTACTTTCATCTCGCTTTGAATTTGTAGATCGACGAGCCAATTGATTGTCAAGATCATTCTAGCAAGTTAGGGTTGATTACTGCAAATACACCTAGAGTTCAACTTGCGCTACAAAGAGTTGATTTTAGAGAAATATCCAGATTGGGGTTTTTAAAGATAGATCATGCACTTGTTACTTCATTGGTAGACAGGTGGAGACTAGAGACTTCCACCTTCCATCTTCTTACTAGTGAAATTACTATCATGTTGCAAGATGTTCGCTGTCTTTTAGGTGTTGTAGTGGAAGGAAATCTTGTAATTGCTACACATCTCAGTAATTATGAAGATATTTGTTATGAGTGTTTGAGGGTGGTCCCAAATCGAAACGAGATAAGAGGTGCAACAGTTAAGTTGACTTGGCTTCGACGTACGTTTCAAAATGAGCCATCAGAAGATGCGCCAGACGAAGAAGTTGAACATCATACGAGAGCCGTTATTTTACACTTGATATCTTGTCGTCTATGTCCCGAACATTCAAAAGAACGACTAATTTTTTTTGGCTATTATTTGTGAGAATTTCGAAAGATTGTGCACGATATTCTTGGGGTAGTGCGATATTGACAACATTATACACTGAATTAACAAATGTTGCGCTCGGTAAATCCAAATCGATAGTCGGTTTGTCTTTCTCTTCTATAGGTAAATATTAATATGTATATTAATGCCCGCTTATAATATGCAATCCTATCATATTTATCTTTTATATAATTTACAAATTTGGTCATGGACACATCTTCCTATCGGTCGTTCAAACTTAACTTTATCTGCACAGATCGACAGGTCATTACCTTATAGTGCAAGGTAGTTATGTACATTTACATGATGTTCAATAATAGTGCTTATGCTATATTATTTACATTTACATACTTTATATATATTACTTTATACCGTAGGTGGTTTGGAAATAGGAGTTGGATTGAATCTCCAAAGTAGATTGCCACTTACTACCATGACCAGCTTGACATACTAACAGATGATGTTGTTCTATGAAATCCCTACACACAAGATGTGCTAGTTGATTTGCCTTAGATATGTCTAAGTGGCATGCCAAGTTGGCTTTGCAAGACACCGATCATATGTATGCGAACTGTTGAGATGTATAATCCTGATCGAGTGATGCGACAATTTGGTCTGCAGCAACACATTCTTGAGCCTTGCGAACCAAAGCCAAATTTGGATTTTGCTCTCATTCAATGGTACGATAGATAACCATATCGTTCATCAACAAATTCCTAGCACTCATATTTGAGCATACATGAGTTGGTATTTGTCGATCAATCGAAGATTCATTCTCGCGGATTAGACTCCTCATGAACGAGCATACACCACTCGTGCACCGCTTGAGCGAGATGTCGTACGTATTTAACTCTGCTTTACTGTTTTACTTTACTGACTTAAATCTTTCCATATGTGATTATAAATAACACAATTTGCAGGTTGATGTGCTAGAGATGGTTGGTAGAGGATTGGAGGATATTAGACATGGTCGAGTACCGGAGCCCAACGTCCGACCATGCTGTATTAGCTTGAAGAAACTCATTGACATGTTGCTCTTTAGATGTAGACTAGAACGCCTAAGAAAACGAAGAACTAAAAGAAGACATGATCCTTCTCAAGCTCCACCTCAACATGACCCAGCTTAATCGCAAGCGGCAGGACCTTCTCAACCTCCCCCTACTCAAGATTAAACTTCACCATGAACGTTTTTATAAGTGTTGTATTAGCGTATGTTTGTAAGCGAACCATGTGCGCTTTGGATTTGTGATCGAATTCTATTTGGGTACGTGTTTATGTTTGTAATCGAATTTTATTTGGACTTGTGTTTATGTTTGTAATCGAATATTAACGTTGTTTTTACGTATTTATGTTTACAGTTGATACATGTATGTGTTTATGCTTTATTTGGGTTAGCGTATGTTTAAAGTTGATTCAATATAAATGATCAAATTGGAAAAAATACTGCTGTGTTCCATAGCAGGGTAGAAGAAGGCAGGATTTTGTTAAGCAGCAGGCTGTAGAGGCACACCTTACAGGTGCACCTTAACAAGTTCTTAACAGGCGCGCTTGACAAACGCGCCCGTTTAGTAACACAAGGGTGCACTTATCAAGTGCGCCCTTGTTAATTTTTAGGGGCGCACTTGTCAAGTGCGCCCCTGGTTATGTTTTTCAATGTCTTTGCCACCTCATTGCTGAGGTGGCAAAACCTAGCCTATTTATGCTAATACTTTTAAAACAAGCCCATTTCTGCTATATGTTTTAAATGTTAGCCTATTTTGAAAATTTGTCCTATTTTAACGGGATATTTTAGCTAGCGGAGTCGTAGAATACATTTAGAACTTTAAGCAGACCATTTTTAAATTTGTTTTTTTATTTGATCAATTTTTAATTTTTAATTTAATTCATGATTTGCCCAACGGCTCAAAATGGAGACGTTGGACTTCGACGTGTCGGAAGGCAAAAATACCTAGTATCGTCCCCTTATGTGTTAAGTGGGTCTTTATTATATTACAAGTGCAAGCTCATGCTACGCACACGGGATCACCATGTAATTTATATAACTATGCAGTTTTAAAATTATAGTTGTATAAATCTATAAGCATATGTTTACGAATTGTAATTTTCAAATAAGCATTTTTACCACTATAAAAAAAGTTTGTTATTAAATCTTCTTAGATGATCCCAGTCACCCAAATAAGTTGACATTTTAGAACATAATAGCATTATACAATAAATGATAGTGTCAACTATGAGTTGGTCCTTACTAAGTAATTATTACATTAATAAACGTGAATAAGATAGTATAAAATCCTAAAAATAAAATATATAAATTGTTCATGAATTCAATCGCATTTTAGTCCAACATAGATTTTAATTAAGTTGTAGTTTATACAAAAGAGGATGAGATAACATTATGTGAAACACTGGAGTGGAAGGGAAAGAAATGGAAACATGACCAAGGATATAAAAAAACTTGATACAAACATAGAAAGGAGAAAGTTAACTATTCTTACTATATGAAATTCTAGTTATTACAAATTTATTAAAAGAATTTATTGTGCACAACTGAAGATTTTTAAAACTTTGTACGTAACATTATTGATATATGATATTTGAGTTAATGTTGATGTGATTTTGTAAAATAAAGGAAAAATTTTAGTTGAAAACTAGAAAACATGTACCATAAATTATGAAAAATGATCTATTCAGACAAAAATAGAATTACAAAAAAGTACAATATGTTATGACGATCGAACCATTTTTAAAGTAGAGTAAAAAAGGAAATAAGGTATCCATATAATGGTAATGTAAAACGTGAATATACATGGCACAGATAGAATAAAGTGATAGGAGAGTATAAATTGATAAACTCTCTTGTAAATTTATAATTATATATTATATATAAATAGATGTAGCAGAAAGAATATAACATGTTGAATGATATTTTTTGATCTATGCTACAATTAGATCACCAAGTTTATTATAGGATGCCACATTAAAAAAAAGTAAATATCATGGAACAGGGAATAAAAATCTTAACTTGCTTTCCATGATATCAATATATAGAGAAATACCTAAATAAAAGAGGTGATACGAAGAAATAGGAATATTTTAACATTAATTGACGGATGAATTTATATTAGTATAAGGAATTGTTTAAAAGGGAAAATATGGAAGCTAAAATATGGAAGACAAATAGTTTGATTAAGAGAGTAATAAATAACAGATATGAATAGTTGGATGTCAAATTATGAATTTTAACCTAGAAAAACACGGATTTGAACTTGTATTTCATATAATATAGGATAAATTCGTTGATATATATATATATATATATATATATATATATCATGTACTACTATATACATTATCTAACTTTGTGAACCATGACAATGCATGTGCATATGCTATGCATTTTACATGGATTGGTAAGTTGTGTACCTTGACTTCCTTCACTTTAGCTCATGAGTTGAGTCATGACTCCTTTATCTACAAGAGAATATGGCTATTCCAACGGTTGACCGTCGTTGGAATAATGTAACGATATAGATTTTTCAACGTTTTAAAATTTGAAATTAATTTGGATTTGGTATTTAAGAATTTGACTTTTGTTTAAAATTTGAAATTCAGTTTATTTTAAATTGGTTTTAGATTATTTTTTTTGTAAGTGCAAATTTAAATATAAGTTGAATTTGAGTTGTTTGTTAAAAATATAACTTCTGAACGATAAATTATTTAGAATTGTATAATCAAAATAAAAGTAGAATTCGATTTCTATAAAATAGCGATGTTTAAATTTGCATAATAAAGTGCCATCTGAATTTAAGTAAATTTTACTAGAATTTTCTAAGACTATATTTTTAGTTAACCATTTTTTTATATTTGGAAATTTTAAATTAATTTAAACTTATATATTCCATATTAAATTAATCTTTGTGATTAAGTGCTAATTTGCATCTTGGAAGTTTAATTTACTTTTGACCTTTGGTGATTAGTCTAATTAAATTAAATGAACACTTGTCTGATTTTTGGTTTAAGAATTAACACTTGTCCCTCTTGCATTTTATATTTAGTAATAATGCTGCAATATCTAAAGCATTGAATATGTACTTGCTTTCACATTACAACCAAGTATTGGACTCAACCCAATTCTACATATTTGGTACATTTAGTACTAGCCGTTAGGCTCATGCATACTTGATATATTTAATACTAGCCATTAAGCTCATGCATACTTGGTATATTTAATACTAGTCGTTTGGCTCATGCATACTTGGTATTTTTAATATTAGCCGTTCGGATCATACGTATTTGGTATATTATGCACTAGCCGTTAGGCTCATAGCACTATACATATGTGTGCTCTTTGTATCATGCATTTGTATCAATAAAATTACAATCGTTCCTCACTAATAACTCTCCTCCTTATCTCTTAATATGGTATCAGAGCATTAATGCTGAAAGGCTTATTCTCAATCAAAGTGTTGATCACAGCTACAACACCAACTCTATAGTGCCAGACCTCTTTCAACCTTCATTCTTTTCTGGATCTCTACATGCTGCCGTGAGCTTTATCACGTTACGGTGATACAAGCTGCAACTATAAGTAAACTGCATTTCCATATTCTCATATCTAATGGCCAATGATTCCGATGCTACATCTGCTGTATCAGCAAGCGCCATCAACAACACCCCCACCAAACCATCATAACCTGGTCAAACCAAAAAGTCAAGTCATTACTACATCGTTGGACGAGGATAACTATATACTATGGAAATACCAAATTGAAATCGCGTTAAACGGCTATGGACTACAAAGGTATGTCAATGGAACCATAACTATACCACCAATGATGATAACAGACCAAGATGGCAATCTCTCTTGAACCCTGACCACGCCAAATTTTAGAAACAGGATAGCCTGTTATCATCATGGTTGCTATCATCGATAAGCCCGAGTTTGTTATCACAGATAGTAGGTTGCAACACATCTCATGAAATATGGACCACTGTGCAACATATTTTCAGTTCGCAATCAGCTGCTAGAATCATGCAATATAGAAGGGAATTAAAAAATTCTATAAAAAGGAGGCAAGCATGAAAGAGTACTTAGGAAAAATTAAAAACCTATGTGACAAACTAAATGTTGTTGGCCATAAAATCAGTGACAGCAAGCAAATCCTATTTATTTTTGGTGGATTAGATGAAGAATACGAATCTCTAGTAACTGTGTTAGCCACACAACAAACCTTACCTGACTTACAGTTCGTTCGATCAACACTCCTCGCTCATGAAGGCAGAATCGACCAAAGAAACACAACAAAAAATGAGTTCTTTGCCAATTATGTCACAGTCAGAAATAAGCAGATACAAGGAGATAACAACAACTATCGTGTGAAATGTCAAATATGCCAAAAGTTTGGTCACATGGCGAACAAATGTTACTTCAGGTATAATTCAGACATAGGTAGACAACAGGCAAGCCAAAATTACTCTTCACAAAGAAGAGCACAAGCAAATATGGCAACAACAGGGAATTCAACTCAAAATAATAATGGCGCAAACCGAAGACATAATGTTGCAGATGATGATGAAGTAAAAAATGAAGACAATGGCTTCGAAGAATGGTACCCTGACTCAGGAGCGACTCACCGCATAATTAGCAATCTTCAGAATTTAAACATTGGGAGTAGAAATTACTCAGGTACGAGGAATTTGTATATGGGTAATGGTAGTACTGCTAGTATCACACACATAGGCAAAAGGTCAATTTTTGGGAAAAGACAACTAAAATTAAACAATCTTCTTAGGGTACCCATGATTAATAAAAGTTTGTTAAGTGTATCAAAATTTGCCAACGACAATAATGTTTACTTTGAATTTCATCCTAGGTTTTGCTTAGTTAAAGATTCCCTAAACCATGAAATATTACTTCAAGGTAACCTATACGATGGTTTATACAAATTCAACAACTTAAAGACTGCAAACTCAAGTGGAGAATTCTGGTGCAATAACGTAGATGCTAGTAGCGACAATGACTGTATTAGGAATATCTACAATAAAGTTGAGTATGACAATAATAGCAGTAAATGTAACGTGATTAATTCTTGGCATGTAAAATTAGGACATCCTAATCTGGAAACTGTTAAGACTGTTCTGCGTAATAATAACATTCATTATAAAATATACCTATCAAAAAACACATGCACACACTGCCAACTCGGCAAGAGCCACAAGCTCCCTTTTAGTGATTCTGAAACAAGCTATAATGAGCCACTGGAGCTTATAACCGCTGATTTGTGCGGACCCATGCCTCTAAATTCATATCAGGGACACAGGTATTATCTTTCATTTATGGATGCTTATTCTAGATATACTTGGATATACACGCTGAAAACTAAATCAAAAGCTTGCAGTACAGTTATGCAATTTATAACTCATGTCGAAAAACAAATGAACAGTACTATTAAGGTTGTTCAAACAGATGAGGGAGCTGAGTTTAAACCTCTAACTAATTACGTTCTCAAAAAAGGGATCTAACATAGATTAAGTATCCCCTGTATGTCCGAACAAAACGGTTTAGTCGAAAGAAAACATCAACACATAGTAGAGACTGGTCTAGCTTTGTTATCACAAAGCTCATTACCCATGAAATTGGAATGAAGCTTTCTAGACCTCTGTATTTCTCATTAACAAGTTGCCAACCAAAATCTTAAACAATAAAAGCCCTCATGAAATGATATACAGTGCTAGACCAGAACATGGTTTTCAAAAAGCCTATGGGTGTCTATATTTTCCATGTTTGAGAGACTATAACAATCATAAACTGAGTATGAGATCAATCCCATGCACATTCATTGGGTACGCACAAAACCAAAAAGGCTATAAGTGTATGGACAAAAATGGAAAAAATATATGTTTCTAGACATGTGATATTTGATGAATACAAGTTTCCTTATGCAGAAAAGCAAATCGGCAAAAAGGATGGGGAACAAAGCATAAACAATAACATACGGTTCGAGCCACTCATTACTGAACCACCTTCAATTGATAGAAATGAAGAGTACCAACACACAGGCAATTTAAACATAGAGGGAGAAACTATAGACCGAACAAATGAGCAAACCAATGAGACACACAATGACTCCGGAGATACACACATACATCAATCAAATCAAAACATGAAGTATAATGAAGATACAGAAAACAACAACTATGCTAACACTACCAGCAACAATGATAAACAACAGCAGACACCACCACAATCAATTGGACATCAGAAGATCACCTGGTCAAAGAGAGGAATCTTCAGACCCAAAGTATACAATATTTCTGTAACACCCCACCTCCGCTAGGGTCACTCACAAAGGGAATGCACTATGTTTGGTGAAGCATTATCGAGGTAAACATGCACAGAAATATTACAAGACAGAACATATATAAAACAGCGGAAGTAAAACAAATTTCATTACCTTATAAAATAAGGTCTAAAGCCTTTTACATCAGAATACATCAAAACCTGTCTTGCAATGGTAAACAAGCATAAAACCTTTTTCATAAATTATTCCCCAAATAAAACAGTAAGGTAGCCATATCCAAGAGAAGTCCAAGCCACGCATGATGACCTTCAAGCAGAAGAAGTCCGAACTAAATAACAGTGTTTCCTCCCTGAAAACCTAGGGGGGGGGGGAACGGAAGACAAAGAGGCGAAAGAAAACGGGGTCAGTCATAAAGACTGGTAAGTCCTATCTACTTCCAGTATAAAAACAGGTAAAGGTAACATGACATGCATAAACTGAAAGTAAACACAAGGATGCCGACAAGATAGATAAGCTAAACCAAGATAACTATAGCAAGATAAACTAAGGTATCATGATGAACTACGGTGTCAAGATAAATCAAGGAATCACAGCGTCAGGTTTCTATCAAGTATACTATCCCAAGGTATCTATCATGTATAACATCCCCCGGTATTTATCATGTATAACATCCCAAGGTATTTATCATGTATATTTGCTCTGCACCTCTCGTACTAGTGTCCCAACCCGCGTCATGTGTTAACTATGAACGTCCCTTGCCCAATGTCATGTAATGGTCCATGTCAACCTAATATATAACATATGTAGGTTTTCCCAACTTGTGTGTTTCTTTCCATGTATAAGTTCAGTCCTTTGCCGTAGGCCGTACGGGCTTTCCCATGTAAATCTATACCACCTCAACGTAGTACCATTTTGTCCTTGAAGTTGTTTTGGACTGCTACCCTTGATCTGGTTATGTTTTCTTACTATGAACTATCGCGTGTCCACTTAGGATTTATGCCACCTAGGGCCACTAGGGATTATGCTACCTAATGAACGTTCCCGTGTCTCGGTTTGGGTTCAGGCCACCTAGGGCCACTAGGGATTATGCCACCCGTCAACCGCGCCCTTTATCCCACGTATGTATCGTGAATCGTTTTCCATGTCTAGACGCACATGTATCTCAATGTGCCATCCGAGTTCCGTGCCAGGGCGAATCAAGAAATACGGAACTCAGTCGGGAGCTTTAAGTCGTCTGCTAATGCAGATATCAAGGTCTGTTTTTGTATCCGTGGCTATGGTCCCACGTGACCCCTCCCTCAACTACTGAAAGGCAATCCAAGAAAAATCATGTATGAGAACCACATCCCGGCCCCACTATAGCCCCACTTTCCTATGGGCCAACTTCACCCATGACTCGATAGCAAGAACATGGTCTGTTGGGGGTTCCCTGCCTTTCCGTTCGTACACGATTGACTAAAGATGGTAGGTAGTCGGCGACGTGCTATCCAGGGCAAAATCAAGTATCGTCGACTCCACGCTAATCCATCCCAGTCTTTAGGTCGCTCGCATAGCAACCAAGGCATACTCTTGGCTCTTCTATCGCAGACCTTAACCTCTGTGAGACCGGGTTTCATGGACCACCTGCCACCTCACAGAGGGATACCAAGAGTACCCTCACGTCCCCCGAAGCTACCGCTTCGTCACCCAGTTCGTTGGAGCCCTTATCCAAGTCGGATAATTTGCTCCTCCTCGTGTGTTTAAGCGATGACCTACCATATCGGGTTACTCATCCATTCATGAACTAGTCCCATGTCCTTGGCTAAGAATTATTACTTAGTTATACTTAACTAAGGTTTACCACTTAGCTTATTTTCCTCGTTACCCTTGATTAACCACGATTTTCTACCTAGTTCCTCTCACTAGGGTTTTGTCTATTGGGTTAAGTGTTGTTATTCAGGTTCATGACTTAGCCCGCCTACGAATCATGTCAAGATTGGCTAAGTATTTAAGTTCAAGGCTTAGCCCTACAAGTTGGTTAAGTGTATCAAGAAGCTCATGACTTAACCCTATCAAGTCAAATTGGTTAAGTATTTATTTGTCTTAACCCTATCAGATTATCATGTTAGATTGATTAAGCATAGATTATCTTAATCCCATCAGATTATCGAGTCGGATTGGTTAAGTATGGGTTAGCCTAACCCCATCCACTAATCGTATTACAATGGTTAAGCCTAATTTTAAAAGGTCTTGTGACTTAACCCTATCAGGTCCACCTATTAGATTGGTTAAGTATAGGTTACTTAACCTCATCAAATCATCATGTATAATTGGTTAAGTATAAGTTACTTAACCCCATTAGATTATCGTGTTAAGTTGGTTGAGTATTGGTTACTTAACCTCATTGAATTACCAAGTTTAGATTGGTTAAGCGTTTAACTTAACCCCATCGAATTACCGTGTTTAGATTAGTTAAGTGAAGGTTACTTAACCCCATCTAATTACCGTGTTTTAGATTAGTTAAGTCTAAGTTACTTAACCTCATCTAATTACCGTGTTAGATTAGTTAAGTATGGATTACTTAACCTCATCGAATTTACCGTGTTTAGGTTAGTTAAGTGTGGATTACTTAACCCCATCTAATTACCAAGTCGGATTAGTTAAGCGTAAATTACTTAACCCCATCCCCTAATTGTCTTGTATGGTTAAGTGTCATTAAGAAATCAAGCCCGGTCCCACTTAACCTACCCGTTCGTGTCATATCGGTTAAGTGTCATTAGTCAAATTTACTTAACCTTATCATGTGGCATTAATTTAATTAATGCACTCTCAACCTCTCACATTAGACCTTGTTGTGGTTACCAGTTAAGTCGGGCGGGTCCGGGTAGTTTTACACCACAACCTAGTCTAACCTCGGGTCTTAAGCGCGACATGACCAACTTCTCACATTGGATCCTATTGTTTATAGCCACTAGTTAAGCCGGGCGGGTCCGGGTAGATTTATGCTACAAACTCAATCCAACCTCGAGTTGGCCACTTTCATGTTTGGTCTAGTGTCTTTTTACACTTACAACCCACCCATGTCTAGTTCGAGTTCCATGTTTTCCCACGTGTCATGACCATATTTAAATGTATCATGAATGTCATGTTCTCATGTAAGCCCCATGTCACGTTTTTCATGTCATACCCACGTTTTTCCTAAGCTACCCAAACGTATTTCCAACCCAAGTGGAAGCGAGTCACATAGTAGGGTATTATGCCAACATATTGGCCACAAACATGCATAGTATCATAAGGGAATTTGGCCACAAACATGCATAGTATCATAAGGGAATTTGGCCACAAACATGCATAGTATCATAAGGGAATTTGGCCACAAACATGCATAGTATCATAAGTGAATTTGGCCACAAACATGCATTGTATCATAAGAGAATTTGGCCACAAACATGCATGATACATAAGGGGTTTGGGTTCATTTACATGCATAAGCCCCAAAGTCAAATCTTTGCCAATGTTTCACAAGTCAAATGGTTCCCAAAGGTTCATGCTAGCATTCCATAGATAAAGATTCAAACTTGCAAGGTAAACTAGGTTAATCATAACATGAATAGCATGATCTAGTCACTAAGCATAGCCAAAAGTCATAGGTTCAAGCAAAAGAGGCATGACAAGGTTCATATAGGCTAGCATACTTAGTTTAATCTCGTTTAATTCCATGCCATCATTAAGACAACCGTTTAGATCTAGAAGTAGCTAGAACTTACATAGCGAGGCTTAGGGAAAGATCATGAATCGTCTTGACCAAGAAAGGTGGCTCCTTTGTTGAAGAATCGTCATGAAACTTGCATAGCAACGTTGATTCACTCCCTTGATTTGATGTAGCAAGCTAGCACCTTTGATTCGGATCCGATTTGAATGCATGAGCTCTTGGAGTTGGAGATGGAGGCCATGATCAAGATAGATTTTGGCGGAACTTCGTGGCATGAGTGATTTGTGAGGGTTTAGGCTAGGTTTAGGGGTCTTTTTATAGAGATTAGGAGTAGTTTAGGCCATTAGATTAACCCTAGGATAGATCTAAGCCCTCAAAAATCGTCATAAGCCTCCAAAACAGGACCCAGGAGCCAAAACAGGTGCACCAGGCCAAAGTGGTCGGACCACCCAGGTCGACACCCGTGTCGACTGGGCAGTCGACCTGCCCCCTGGGCGTGTCGACTCCCCAGTCGACGCCCCAGTCGACCTGGGGCTTGGGCGGGAATTTTTCCCGCCCAATCTATTTGGCTCCAGATTTGAATTTCGAACTGTTTTTGAACTTGAATTTTTCTGAAAACTTTGACGGGCCATAACTGGGTCATACGGACTCCGATTCTCGAAAACTCGGACTCTATTTCGCGTATTTTTCCGAGACGAACGCAATGGCACAGCCCATTTCCCCTGATTCAGATTTTATAATTAAATTCTGCCTTGATTCTTGTCTTAGCACGTTGTAAAAAATCCGGGTTGTTACATTCTCCCCAACTTAAAGGATTTCGTCCCCGAAATCTCCAAGTTAGGAAGAACGTATCCTACCATCCATCATCCATCTACTCAAAACATCATCCACAGGCAACCATGGTCCTTAAAAGACTCCTAATGCTTTATGAACACATGCAGAAAGTGTGTGTATATGTTCCTTAGCTAATGCTAATTATCAGGCCTGAATGATCTTCCTAATGCAAAATATGTTTAGTGCCATGAGTCCAACATGTATGCAAATAGTCCTAGTCATATAAGTACTATATGCGTGCACAAACATTCATTCATATGCAACATCCGCATGATAACACATTCAATTTCATCCATAAACAAGTATAAATACTCGTGCATATGCAACATGAAACGTGACCGCGTCAATCTAGTATCTAATGTGTATTCGCGCATCCACGAGCAACCACTTGCAACCATTTGCAACCATATCAATCATAACATGTTTCAAATACATGTTTTCATCCATAGAGTCCTACCTAAGGTTCCCAAGATAGGATCGAGAAGATAAACAAGA
The DNA here is from genome assembly GCA_030737875.1 of Allium sativum. Lineage (NCBI taxonomy): Eukaryota > Viridiplantae > Streptophyta > Magnoliopsida > Asparagales > Amaryllidaceae > Allium > Allium sativum. The sequence goes on along the minus strand of CM060926.1, from coordinate 689,391,754 downwards.
CAAACTCCTTACGGGGTTTGCAACAGAAACAGGACCGAGAGGATATCCACCAAGCGATAGCATGCAAGCAAGCTCTACAGGAGAACCAGGGATAAACGATATACTCTTAAAAAGAGGCATGATGTGCGCGTCTAAGCCGCATTTCCATGAGCTTAATTCCATTGTGCCTTGACCGCCTTTGACTTCATGATTTCGTAGCTCCTTGATTCCTATGAGTTGGAACTCATTTCACGGTCGCCTCTCGTTCCACTTCCACTTATTCTTTCCCTAGTATGCTCGGCCCAACCATATCTGCATACTCATGCAAGCTTTCCAAAATTCACTAGTGAATTCTGGATCTCGTTTACCGATGTCAATCCATGTTACCAAGCGTACCTACTAGGGTGATTCCTATAACCCATGCTTAAGCAGAATGAACCATCCGCCTTATTGGCGAACGTTACTTGATCGGATCAGAGATTTCCGATAAATACATCAAGTGATTCTAGGTAACTAACCATGACATAACTCATAAGGTTACACGAGACTTCGAAGGTATTACCAAAGCAAGCCAAGAGTCTGACTACCCTCTTTTCAAAACCGAGAATGGTATCCCTTACTGGATAACCACTTTACCCCTAGAATCCATCCATAGCTCAACAATAGAAGCATTGCTTCTAATCTCAACACTTGGCATAGACGTTCTCAAATCCAAGCAAGTCATGAATAAATGGACCGACTCTCCAACCAGATTTTGGGACTAAAGTGGGATCTTCTACCATGCTAGTACTAAGGTGCAGAGACTTAACTATCGAGGCAGACTTAAATGATGCGATGATCAAAACAAAGTCTAGACGGGACGATAGAAAAGAAAGGCTAAGCCTTTAACAGAAACGGTACCATTCCTCTTAGGTACGCTAGAAATGAGAGCATACAATTGCCCTCTCGCTGATCTTGTCCTTATCTTCCTTTGTGGATCAAGCCATACCAACAAGTTGCTTATTCTTAAGCTCATGTCCTTTATCCTTGCTCTCATTATCCCTTCTTATAACTTCGGTAACAGGTCTCTCGAGAACTTCCTCCATCGCACGGGAAAACACTTACGTAGCTAGACAAGGATTAGTCGCAGTTAAAACTACTGTGACTACAGATGGAGGAAAGAAAGGAAAAGAGGTTCAATCAAGGAAACAAAGGATGGTGCTAATGGCTTTTGGGGAATAGCCTTTAAAAACAAAATTTTCTTGAAAAATTCTTCTTTGTAAACGGTTTTTCAAATAGTTTTCAGAAGGTTTTAAAAACTTTTGCCCAGTCTGGTAACCTTCTGCTCTGATACCAAATGTAACACCCCACCTCCGCTAGGGTCACTCACAAAGGGAATGCACTAGGTTTGGTGAAGCATTATCGAGGTAAATATGCACAGAAATATTACAAGACAGAACATATATAAAACAGCAGAAGTAAAACAAATTTCATTACCTTATAAAATAAGGTCTAAAGCCTTTTACATCAGAATATGTAACAACCCGAAAATCCGGGCCAGTTTAAAAAATTTTATTTTGGCAATTATAGCGAATTTTGGATATTTAAAATGAATTATTTTAAATAATATCGACGAGAAATTTATTTTGAATAGAATTCGAACGTATATATTATATACGTCGTCGTTAGAATATAAATAATTATATATAATTATAAATAGAATTGAAAATGGCGCGGTAGTTCGATAATTCGATTTCAAACTTCAATTGAATGTACCGGGTGCAAAACAATCCGGATTTTAGTGAAACCAAAAATAATGGAATCTAATAGTGAATATCTTTCTAACGAATCCGAAAAATCAAGATTTCATAACGGGAATCAAAAGATATGTCCAGTTGAAAATTCTGAATAGTCGCTATGGAATTCAGGCCCTTAAAAATAGCCATTTTGCAAACGACCTCGGATTTCGACGAAACCACTTTTGTTGGATCCGTGATGTAAAGTTATTGCTAGATTTCAAATTTCATAATTTTCTGAATCAATATGTGAGCGTGGCAAAGGAAAACGCGTTTGACCAGTTTCAGTTGATTTTAATCGACTGGAAAATGGCCATTTTTCAAACGGTCTCAGAATTTGACGAAATTAGTTTTGTTAGGACCGTATCATCAATACGAAGCTAGAAACTATTTTTCTATGATTTTTAGAATCCGTATGTGACCCCGGTAAATTGAAATGCGCGTTCAACTTCAAAATATAAAGGATTTATATTTTGATTTTGACAGAAAAAGATCGAAACGGCTGAATTGGCTTGAGTGGCATATCCCATTGTGTTCAGAATGTGGATAATTAGCTAGGGGCGACAGTCGTTGGGTTTGATTTGGGGTTCAGATTATAAAGTAACAATTTTTGGAATTAAATTAAATAAAATATTATATATAGCCCTTTCTAAAACCCCAATTCATTTTCCATCGGGTCGCCGCCTCTATACGTCTTAGCGGCTAAAATCGTTCGCTTGTTCTCCTCAAAATTTCACCAAATCAGATCGTTAATTCAACAAGATTATACATGAAAATCAAAGCCCTCTTCGCGCTCTTCTAATCTATACTAGGTTGATCATTTCTCGTTGCTTGAATCGTTTGGATTTCATACTCAAAAGAGCCGACTTCGGGCCCGATATTCAAGCAGGTGGGGCCACCGAGTGGCTTGCCATCGTTGGCGTGGGGGGGAGAGCCTTCCGGCGCTTCGAGCGCCGCCCGTTGATGAACCTCCGGTCAAGCGAGGTGGAAGAATGGCGAACCCTAAGTTGATCGATGGGTTTGGTGAATCACGACTTACCTGAAGGGAAGACAGAGCAACCCCCTTCCTTAATCAATGTAATTACGCCCTTAATTATATTTAGTTAAATATTAGTGTAATTGTTTAATTACTGTAGTAATTAAAATGTACTGAAATTCTTATATATATGGCTTTTTTTTTTAAATGTATGTAACATTGTTTTAAAGATATAAATATACATTGTTTTAAAAATATACCATTGTTTTAAAGATATAAATATACATTGTTTTAAAAATATACCATTGTTTTAAAGATAAAATATACCATTGTTTTAAAGATAAAAATATACCATTGTTTTAAAGTAATAAAAATATGATTTTCATATTTTTAAAGTATTAAAAATATAATCTTTACTATATAGATGATATAAAAATATGATTTTTGTTTATGTAGAGAAGTGAAAATATATTTTTTATATGATAGGAATATTAAAGATGTCATCTTTATGTAGGAAGCAAAATAAAGACGATATTTTTAAAAGTGAAAAGACGATATTTTTAAAAGTGAAGAGACGATATTTTTATAAAGTGAAAAGGCGATATTTTGATATGAGTAGTGAAGTAAAAATATGATTTTTACTTTGAGAAAAATATAATTTTTACATTATAGAAAAGGCAAAATCCTTATATGGAAAATAGCGTGGTAAAAATATAAATTTTATCTGAATAGCGAAGTAAAAATTCGATTTTTCTATATTGAAAAGTGAAGTAAAAAGATGATTTTCCTTATAAGAAGTTGAATAGAAAAAATATGATTTCTATAATTAAAAAGGTATAATCTTTATTTAGATAGTAACGGTATAAAAATAGAATTTTTCTCTATAGAAATAGCGATGAAAATTCTATCTTTACAAATATGAAATAGCGAGGAAATTTCTATTTTTACATTATAGAAATAGCGATGAAAATTCTATTTTCACAATATGAAGTTAGCGATAAAAATATGATCTTTATATCATAGGAAATATAAAAATGTGATTTTTATATATGTAGTGGCTACGGGCAACGAAGATGACGAAGATGCGATAGCGATGAAGTTTTCTATCAATGAAGTGCAGTGGAGCAAGGATAGCTATCTGTGAGAATTTCTCACCTTTCAATTTCTTTTTCTAGTTATATATATATTCTAGGATGCAGACGGTGCTTAGTAGCACCCGACACAATCGTCCACAGACCATGGAATTGTTTGTTTGATTGCATAAATTAGTTAGATTATTTGATTGAATTGAATTGTTTGGTGAAATTGAATGGTTTGATTGATGTGTGAATGGCGTAGGCCTTCACTAGACCGGGGATAAGGCTAGGCCTTGTCCCGTTTCTAGTATAGTGCCGTTATGCCGCCTAAATTTTCTAAAATATGTTAGAAAAATAAAAATATCATTTTATTGAATAAATGAACCGAATAGAATATTCATAGGTTGAATAAAATGTTTTATCGTTAAAAATATAATTTTTAACGTGAATGTGAATAAATAAATATTCATTTACAAACCGGACGGTTTGTTTATGTACACCTATTTGAAGGACATTGATTGGGACTATAAATTTTTACACATCGCCCAACTGCACAAATAAAATATGTGTTTGATTGTTTGAAACCCCACACGGGTGTTAGGATGAAATTTGAAGTTCACTCATCCTGATTGATTAAATATGTCGATCGATCGATTGACAGGCTGTTATAAGCGTTAGATATCTATATTTGATGCTTATACAGTGTAGTACACTTTGGTTGATGGTTGATTATTTTTCAATGCTATTATATACATGTGTTGTATGAAAATCCATATAATTAATTTTATATGGTAATTGATTGGACCTCATTCCAATTTGTAAAATAAAGAATAATATAAAATAAAGGTTCATGTGTTGACAGTACTCATCCATTGAGATTGGTCATGTGTTGAACGAAATATTTTAGTAATAAAATTTACATCTTTATAATATAAAATAAAGGTTCATGTGTTGACAGTCCTCATCCATTGAGATTGGTCATGTGTTGAACGAAATATTTTAGTAATAAAATTTACATCTTTATAATATAAAATAAAGGTTCATGTGTTGACAGTACTCATCCATTGAGATTGGTCATGTGTTGAACGAAATACTTTGATAATAACAACTATTTTGAAAAAGAAATATTTGAAATAGAATATTTGAAAATAGAAATTTATGAAGCCGTGTTGATTAGATTGACGCCATTTTGACGTGAACGATATGAAATGAATTGAAAACGATTTCGAAATGAATTGAAAACGATTTCGAAATGAATTGAATGGAAAACGATTCCGAAATGAATTGAATTGAAAACGATTTCGAAATGAATTTAATTGAAAACGATTTCGAAATGAAATGAATTGAATTGAAAACGATTTCGAAATGAATTGAATTGAAAACGATTTCGAAATGAATTGAATTGAAAACGATTTCGAAATGAATTGAATTGAAAACGATTTCGAAATGAAATGAATTGAAAACGATTTCGAAATGAATTGAATTGAAAACGATTTCGAAATGAAATGAATTGAAAACGATTTCGAAATGAAATGAATTGAAAACGATTTCGAAATGAATTGAATATAGAACGAATTAAATTGAATTTAAAACGAATTGAAATGAATTCAAATTGAATTGAAATTTGAATTGAATAGAAATGAATTTTAAAACGAATTTATAAAGGAGAATTCAACTTTGATTTGAATTGAAACGGAAGTTGAAATTGCTTTTGAAACGAATTTAAAACTATTTATATAATTCGTTTTAAATAGAAATCGACGAAATATATATTATATATATATTATATATATAATATAATGGCCTGAATAGAACGCGCCGCGCCGCGGCAGTTCGTGAATTTCGACCATTTATTTCAAACGGACATTACGGGAGATCCGACCGTCGGATTCTCCTAAAACCGGAACCGTTGGGTTCGTATCGAAAAGGGCTTTCTAACGAATATTAGAAATTTGAAATCTAACGGTTGGATTTGGAGATACGTCCAAATCAAATTCGAAAAAGGTCGCTGTAAGTGCAGTTCGATGGCCGTTGATGGAAATCGACTGTACGGGCCTTGATAAAATTATTAAAAATAGTAATAATTTGTGTAAAATCATAAGAAATGATTTAGAAAGAATTGGGATGAAAAAATCCATATTTGAAAAGATAAAAATAGATTTTTATCGAAATGAACTAGTTTTGAACTAGAAATATAATTCTATTTATTTTTAAATAAATAAATTGAATTTGAAAAGGGTTTTAAAAATAACCAGAATTTCCAATGATTGCATTGGAGGGGATTTGAATCGAAATTGTCTTCGGAATATTTCGATGTTGGAATTCGGGATTATACGGATGTTGTTATGGAAATTTGAAAGATATATATTTATATCGTTATTTCCAATACGACATTTGTTAATCGTAGAATTTGATATTGAATATAAGCCGATATATTTTCTATTCAGAGCCTTGTATTGAATATCAAATGTGATTTGGGTTTGTCGTGAATGGTGTCTTCATTAACACTGTTCTTGAACCCAGTTGAGAAAAGATTAAATCTTTTTATTTAGATTTAATGAAGTGTACCAATTAAATGATATTTAATTGGAATTGAATTGATATTGATTTTTGGGTTTATCGTGAACAGTGTTTTAAATAACACTCGTTCTTTAACCCGATAATTAATGAATGTGATTTTGGGTTTATCGTGAACCGTGTTTTAAATGACACTGATTCTTTAACCCAGTCGAAGATTAAAACTAAGTGGAGTTTTAATGAATCTTTAATTAGATTGAAATGATCGAAAATGGAGTATCACCAGTTTTGCTCCAGGCGATAGTTAAATCCTTAATTAGATTTGAACGTGAAATGGTAATTGAATTTACCGATAACACTGTGGTGTTAGATATGAAGTATTACCAGTTTTACTTCATGGGATGAATAGGTTGGGATGGGGAAATTAAAATAAGTGATTACTTCGGTAAGGTTCGCTAATCCCGACTAGTTTGGATTGAGATTCAAAAATAGAATAAAGAATAAATTCAAGGAATTTATCTTTGATAAAATTAATGGGAACCTTTCCCTATGAATGTGAAATTTAGAAACTAACTGTCGGTTAGCCAAGCAGAATGGTTTTCTGGATATTGATCTGATGTTGGTTTCGGCCTTCGGGGTTAATATTTGGGGAATTATTCTCTTGATTAATTTACGGTTAGTGACTGATGAATTGGAATGAGGCGTATGTTGTGTTTGTGTAACACTTATTTAAAATATACGCGAGTTATTCGGAAAGACCGGGTTTATCCCATTCTGAATAACTGATACAACGATAAGTCGAAGATGAAGACGATGGTCGAAGACCGGAGGTCTTCACGTCGTTTGGGTAATTACTGATGATCTTGATTGGGCTGTACACCCAAGAAGATGGAAACAGTTAGTGATCGTCTAGACGTACTTGGAGATCGATGGATATGCGGGGTACTAGGTGCCTCCGGTTTCGTTCAGACCCAGAACGGACTTGTAAATGGACTGTGTGTCTGACATTGGATTTTAGTCCGTGTGATTGATCTCTATTAAATATATATCTGATTGGCGGCGGAGAATTTATTCTCTTGCTTAACGCTCTTCTCTGAGACGTACGAGCTCAGGGGTTATATATTGATGGATATCAATCGCATGGAGTGAATTGCCTGTGTGGCATGCTAAGATGCAAATGATCAAGGCTTTTGTTGAAAAGAAAAGTCTTGTGGTGATGATCGAAGCACGGCCTTTGTGGCGTAGCTTTGTGTAACGTTGATTCGCGAGTATCACACCCGGTATGAATCAAAAACGGGAGACGGACATCAGGGAGGACATGCGTTTCTTTCTAGTTAGGAGTGGCGTCAGTGCTTGAACTAGCTGACGAGTTTGACTCATGTGGATGTTACTTATTATTACTTGCTGAAAAGCGAGGCGCCTCGTGATATCGGTTTCGGCCGATGCTTCTGGTCGGCTGACGGGCCAGGCTTACGCCCCAAAGGGCGGAGAAACGCATTGTTCAGGCATAATAATCCACATCGGTGGACCGGCCCTGACGATCCAAGGCCCACCTGAGTCTGGGTCCTGAGACATGGGCTAGATTGTCTCGAATCGGTTGAGGATCTTGCCCCTAGCCTCGGTTCATACCATAAATGATAACCCAACTTCCAATACGACGTCTTGCGGTTTTGAGTGTAAACTTATATATGGCGACATAGTGTTATGGGCCATTCATGCCGTCTATGATTGATACTTATGATTTGAAGTTGTTTTATACACTATGCACTTATTATAGTATCAAATGATTTGTTTCAAACGTATCAAGCATTCTTTGGCTGTTATAAGGGAAAACCCTATCCTCGGCTGCGTTGCATTGTGTGATGGGACCTGGGTCTTATAACAGCTTCATTTTTAGAAAAGCATTGCGTTGTTTACTTATATGCACTGGTATTCTTGGGAGGAAACCCGTTCCGTGTTATACGGCGTGGTCCCTTGATTTACCTAACTTTAAAATAAAGATTTACAACTGTTTTAGTTCTCACACCAGTCACATGACTAACCTGGAGTTTATTGTTTTAACCTAAACTCTGGGTGCCCTTATTTTGACACGGGCAGCTAGTAGTTTTGGTTTTGCAGATTTATATTCACAGGATCCTGGTTTACAGCTGGAACAATATCCGGAAAGCTTTGTATCCGCATCTCCTTCTAGTTGTGTATTGTATTATTTTCCGCTGCTATGTACTTAAATGTAATTTAAATCTATGATATTTCTGTGTAATATTTATTTGTTTATACTCTGTATGTTCTTGTAATCTGATGCATTATTGTAATATACAATGAAATGTTCTTCTGTATGCGTTCTATCTTGTCGTGTTCTCAAACGATAGGGCGTTTCGAACGGTCTGGGTCGGTTTAGCGACTGGTTCGGACCGAGCGAAATTCCTTGCCGTCACAGTTGGTATCAGAGCTTTGGTTTACAAAGCAGAGAACAAGGCACATAAGAACCGTACGAAAGAATTCATCAGATATTGGATTAGCAATATCCAACGGGAATGACTCGTTAGAGATGGGATCAGTAGTATCCTAGAACGAATGTGAAGAGTATATTTTTCAGATGAAAACAAATTTTGTTTTGAAAATTTAAATCAACTATTCGTATTTGATTATTTGTTTATATTGATTTTGGACAGTCCAGTATATAAAGAATTTGCATATACGCCTTGCAAACGTATATTCAAAGTTTTAATATATTGGATAGATATAACATCACACTCTAGTCGCCCGAAGATGATATTGATGATAGCGATCGCATCATCAACATTTATGTTCGAGTTTCGAAGGTGTGATTTTCTATATATTTCCATTAGACTGGTGTGAGAACCAAAACTAATATAGCTAGAATACATTGTTGTGATTTAGCATCAAAAACATGATTTTTGTATATGTATCAAAATTATGAATTCGAAACTCTAATTCACTAATTGATTGATGTTTGTGTTGTTTGTTTAATTGTTTGATAATTTTGAACCATTTAGCCTAATTATATCAAATATGGAACGATATTGAAAATTGGTCGCATTTGCTTGCATATGCATATACTTACATTGAACAGGTCATAGCAAGGAGGCTAGAGCAGAGAATAAAATTTGTTTGCCCGACAAATAGGTACATGTTTACTACATAATTTACTGTTTTGTTTGGGTGATGATGATTTTATGAGCCTATTGGCTAGCCGCTTGGCTTTTACTTTTTCTTTTTGAGATCTGAAGGACCGGGGAAGCTATTTGAAATTCCCCGATGCTCCCGGTGCAGGGGAAGTTATGGCGAAATTTTTCGAAAATTTAGGGTGTTAGCCAAATTTTTGAAATTTTTGAAAATTCTCAGAAACTGAAAAGTTGGAGAATGGAAGCCAGATCGAACGTAGAGTTGAATTATCAAACCACTTTCGACTTTGTTCCTTTTCGGGGACAAAAAGTTTTAAGTGGGGAAGATTGTAACAACCCGAAAATCCGGGCCAGTTTAAAATTTTTTATTTTGGCAATTATAGCGAATTTTGGATATTTAAAATGAATTATTTTAAATAATATCGACGAGAAATTTATTTTTAATAGAATTCGAACGTATATATTATATACGTCGTCGTTAGAATATAAATAATTATATATAATTATAAATAGAATTGAAAATGGCGCGGTAGTTCGATAATTCGATTTCAAACTTCAATTGAATGTACCGGGTGCAAAACAATCCGGATTTTAGTGAAACCAAAAATAATGGAATCTAATAGTGAATATCTTTCTAACGAATCCGAAAAATCAAGATTTCATAACGGGAATCAAAAGATATGTCCAGTTGAAAATTCTGAATAGTCGCTATGGAATTCAGGCCCTTAAAAATAGCCATTTTGCAAACGACCTCGGATTTCGATGAAACCACTTTTGTTGGATCCGTGATGTAAAGTTATTGCTAGATTTCAAATTTCATAATTTTCTGAATCAATATGTGAGCGTGGCAAAGGAAAACGCGTTTGACCAGTTTCAGTTGATTTTAATCGACTGGAAAATGGCCATTTTTCAAACGGTCTCAGAATTTGACGAAATTAGTTTTGTTAGGACCGTATCATCAATACGAAGCTAGAAACTATTTTTCTATGATTTTTAGAATCCGTATGTGACCCCGGTAAATTGAAATGCGCGTTCAACTTCAAAATATAAAGGATTTATATTTTGATTTTGACAGAAAAAGATCGAAACGGCTGAATTGGCTTTAGTGGCATATCCCATTGTGTTCAGAATGGGGATAATTAGCTAGGGGCGACAGTCGTTGGGTTTGATTTGGGGTTCAGATTAGAAAGTAACAATTTTTGGAATTAAATTAAATAAAATATTATATATAGCCCTTTATAAAACCCCAATTCATTTTCCATCGGGTCGCCGCCTCTATACGTCTTAGCGGCTAAAATCGTTCGCTTGTTCTCCTCAAAATTTCACCAAATCAGATCGTTAATTCAACAAGTTTATACATGAAAATCAAAGCCCTCTTCGCGCTCTTCTAATCTATACTAGGTTGATCATTTCTCGTTGCTTGAATCGTTTGGATTTCATACTCAAAAGAGCCGACTTCGGGCCCGGTATTCAAGCAGGTGGGGCCACCGAGTGGCTTGCCATCGTTGGCGTGGGGGGGAGAGCCTTCCGGCGCTTCGAGCGCCGCCCGTTGATGAACCTCCGGTCAAGCGAGGTGGAAGAATGGTGAACCCTAAGTTGATCGATGGGTTTGGTGAATCACGACTTACCTGAAGGGAAGACAGAGCAACCCCCTTCCTTAATCAATGTAATTACGCCCTTAATTATATTTAGTTAAATATTAGTGTAATTGTTTAATTACTGTAGTAATTAAAATGTTCTGAAATTCTTATATATATATGGCTTTTTTTTTTTTAAATGTATGTAACATTGTTTTAAAGATATAAATATACATTGTTTTAAAAATATACCATTGTTTTAAAGATATAAATATACATTGTTTTAAAAATATACCATTGTTTTAAAGATAAAAATATACCATTGTTTTAAAGTAATAAAAATATGATTTTCATATTTTTAAAGTATTAAAAATATAATCTTTACTATATAGATGATATAAAAATATGATTTTTGTTTATGTAGAGAAGTGAAAATATAATTTTTATATGATAGGAATATTAAAGATATCATCTTTATGTAGGAAGCAAAATAAAGACGATATTTTTAAAAGTGAAAAGACGATATTTTTAAAAGTGAAGAGACGATATTTTTATAAAGTGAAAAGGCGATATTTTGATATGAGTAGTGAAGTAAAAATATGATTTTTACTTTGAGAAAAATATAATTTTTACATTATAGAAAAGGCAAAATCCTTATATGGAAAATAGCGTGGTAAAAATATAAATTTTATCTGAATAGCGAAGTAAAAATTCGATTTTTCTATATTGAAAAGTGAAGTAAAAAGATGATTTTCCTTATAAGAAGTTGAATAGAAAAAATATGATTTCTATAATTAAAAAGGTATAATCTTTATTTAGATAGTAACGGTATAAAAATAGAATTTTTCTCTATAGAAATAGCGATGAAAATTCTATCTTTACAAATATGAAATAGCGAGGAAATTTCTATTTTTACATTATAGAAATAGCGATGAAAATTCTATTTTCACAATATGAAGTTAGCGATAAAAATATGATCTTTATATCATAGGAAATATACAAATGTGATTTTTATATATGTAGTGGCTACGGGCAACGAAGATGACGAAGATGCGATAGCGATGAAGTTTTCTATCAATGAAGTGCCATGGAGCTAGGATAGCTATCTGTGAGAATTTCTCACCTTTCAATTTCTTTTTCTAGTTATATATATATTCTAGGATGCAGACGGTGCTTAGTAGCACCCGACACAATCGTCCACAGACCATGGACTTGTTTGTTTGATTGCATAAATTAGTTAGATTATTTGATTGAATTGAATTGTTTGGTGAAATTGAATGGTTTGATTGATGTGTGAATGGCGTAGGCCTTCACTAGACCGGGGATAAGGCTAGGCCTTGTCCCGTTTCTAGTATAGTGCCGTTATGCCGCCGAAATTTTCTAAAATATGTTAGAAAAATAAAAATATCATTTTATTGAATAAATGAACCGAATAGAATATTCATAGGTTGAATAAAATGTTTTATCGTTAAAAATATAATTTTTAACGTGAATGTGAATAAATAAATATTCATTTACAAACCGGACGGTTTGTTTATGTACACCTATTTGAAGGACATTGATTGGGACGATAAATTTTACACATCGCCCAACTGCACAAATAAAATATGTGTTTGATTGTTTGAAACCCCACACGGGTGTTAGGATGAAATTTGAAGTTCACTCATCCTGATTGATTAAATATGTCGATCGATCGATTGACAGGCTGTTATAAGCGTTAGATATCTATATTTGATGCTTATACAGTGTAGTGCACTTTGGTTGATGGTTGATTATTTTTCAATGCTATTATATACATGCGTTGTATGAAAATCCATATAATTAATTTTATATGGTAATTGATTGGGCCTCATTCCAATTTGTAAAATAAAGAATAATATAAAATAAAGGTTCATATGTTGACAGTACTCATCCATTGAGATTGGTCATGTGTTGAACGAAATATTTTAGTAATAAAATTTACATCTTTATAATATAAAATAAAGGTTCATGTGTTGACAGTACTCATCCATTGAGATTGGTCATGTGTTGAACGAAATATTTTAGTAATAAAATTTACATCTTTATAATATAAAATAAAGGTTCATGTGTTGACAGTACTCATCCATTGAGATTGGTCATGTGTTGAACGAAATATTTTGATAATAACAACTATTTTGAAAAAGAAATATTTGAAATAGAATATTTGAAAACAGAAATTGTAATGACCCGGTATTTACATCAATCACAAACAACAGTTTAATTTATCTTGAGTACAAATACAATTTGAAAAGCAAGATTTAAAGAAATTCAGAACTATCAACCAGTATATAATAGCATGTATATATAACAAAATTTGCGTGGTTATATAAAACAACATCTTTGCAAATCATACTTACACCCTTGTATCACTGTGAACATGCTAGCAAATAAGGATATTTTAGGCGCATGACAACATAGATCTTGATGAAGACAATTTCAGTTTTTTTTATTTATTTATACATATATTTCCTTTCTCATATGCACCCCAAAATACACCTACACCATATACAACTACCCTAGATTTATACACTAGAAAATGATGGGAAAAACATGTATATTTGCACGTGATAAAATCAATATGGTTGCAACATTTTATGATTTAAATCTTATCATTTCGTTTCAACTGATTTTCTGAAAATAAAAGAACCTTTACTACTTTCAATGTCACGGCCACTGTGTCAAGAAAACACATGGGTATGATGATCCACAAAATCATATTTAAACATCACCACATTGCCTACACTAGTTAAACCCTTAAGAGGTGATTTTCTGCAAGTTTTTCCTTTGCAAAACTCACATGGCCGTGAGAAACTAGGTACAGAAAATTCAGAATTTTGCCTACCTTGGGAGCCAAGTAATTGTATTATATAGTTGTTGTTAAATCAGCATGTGTTGCATAAGGAAATGTGAGCTATATGCATGTGAAAAGCTGAGTGCATTCGGTACAAAAGGATCATACATTTAGATTAAACAAAAGAGGAAAAATGGGTAGAAAGAGGGATGGTACATAGCACATTTAATGTGTGTTTTTTTGTCAAGGCTAAAGGGGAGACATTGGTACAATGCTTAGGGGTTTAGAGAGGTATATAGGCTGAAATATGCCATGTGAAAACTGCAAAGATATTGAGAGAGAAAGAGGTGTTTGTCTGGTTTTTCATTGACAAGAAAAGAGGGCTGTTATATTGGTTCACATCAACAATAAATGCACAGTATTTTATTCATTTCTCATCCCTATATAAAGACCAACACATGCACCATTTCACTCACACAAAACACACAGCAGTTCAAAAGTTTAGCAAAAGAAAACAAGAGTTTTGGAAGCTATTAAAGTGAGTAAAAACTGTTTTTAAATTCCTGTTTTGAAATTCCTGCATATTTAAACTGTTCTGTCTATGGTTTTGAACTAGGAATGGTCATTGTTGTATTGAACCTGTAGGAATGATATGTTTTATATGTTAGTCTGATCAAACAAATGCCTGTTTATCACTCAACTCAAGTACAAATGGTTTAAAATTGTTTGACACTTTGATCACCATGTTCTGTGTTTTTTTTCCTGTTGAACTATGTATCATACACAAAGGTGATCTGCTAATTCATGATTCGACGTAGGAGTACGATGTTATTATGTTTCCAAACCATGATTCAAAAACCTTAAAGTAGGTTAGAAGAACAAATTAACCTCAAAGCATTCCCTGTATACAAAGCAGGAAAACACAGTATTCAGTTTCAAACCCTCTGTATGATCAGAATTTCAAAGTTGTTATTAAATCAAAACAAATACATGAATCGAATCACAGGAGAAAATGATGCTTTTTAAAAGAAATTTTGTGATTTTTAATAACCTATATCGTCGGGAATTTGGGAATGATCAGAATAGGAAACTTGACAAAATTCCGGCGCATCAATTGATGGGAGGAGATGGCACATAGTCGGGAGGAACATGGGAAAGTGTAGATTATGGGAAAAATGCGGATTAAATTTTTAGTTTCATAGATTTTGCAAAATCAAAGGAATTAGGTTTTTAAAACTATTTTGGGTTCATCAGTTTTGGGTTTGAACTGTTCGGAAATGATGGGGATTCAGGGGTGCGGTCTTGGGGGTTTCGGGGCGTCAGTGGGTCGTGGTGTCAGGGCTGGAAGCGGACGGCGATCGGTGTACGGCTGGGGCACTGGCGGGGGTTTTGCCTGGATGACATCGCTTTTGCCAAATAGGGGTGTTACGGTGAGAATCGACCATGGGCGGAGAAGAGATGGTCGGAGTGGTGTCTGATGGCCAGGGAGTGATGGCCGACGTGACTAGGTGGTTAGTGGGGGAGGACAGTGGCGCCATCATGTGTGCACGTGCACAGACCAGAGGGGAAGAAGGAAGAAGAAAGAAAGAATGTGGTACTTACCAGGGGGGGTTGCGCATGTGTTTTGAGTGGTTGGGCAAGGAGTTTATAAGTGGTACTTGGCAAAGTACCAGGCACTTGGTACTTGCCCAAAACTATGGGATCTTGGCTCGGATCCATGAGCACAGCACGGGAAATTTTAGCTGGTACTTTGAATAATGTGGCACTTTGCAAATTCAATTTGGAATGAAGATTTTAAACTATAATTCTAATTCCAACTAGTCTTAAAAACAAAATAAAGGTTTGAAAAAAATAGAAAATAAAAACAAGTATATAAGTAATAATAATACTTTTATCTAATTTACTAGAAATTTGAAAGGTAAGTGAATCAGGACATGGCAATGCAGTTTTCGACCGGAACTGGAAAATAAATACAGAAATTGTAATTCAATTTAAATTATAAATTTAATTTGAAAGGATTTTTTTGAAGAGATTTTCTAATAAAATATTGTACTTATGGAGTCAAACAATGACAAGTCGTGCCAAAGTAACAGATCGAGTATGATCTTGACGGATGACGAGAAGTCAACGAAGGTTGTAACTTTATTTAGTTTAAATTTTAAATTTTGAAACGTATTTTCAAATGGAATATTTAATTTCAAATAAAATGGGGAAACTGCATGTAACGCATACAGTAAAATTAGTCGGTTTTTTTTTCTCTGTAATCTAAAAGATCAGATATAAAGAACTGACCATGAACAGTTCTGTATTTTTAGACAAGAACTATGGACAAATGTTTTAATCATGTTTAAACTGATAAAACAAAAGAGGAGAATTTTTATCAGTATGGAGAGAAGGAAAGGAAGATCGAGAATAAGTGTCGATGGAGAAGTTTGACGAAACGATACGAAATAAAAAAAAAATCGTTGAATTGATTATAAATCATCAGATCTATTCGTTCACGAATAACCAGAGTAAGTTATAATGATGAGATATATTTTTCTGAAGATAAATAAAGTAAGAATTTATTTTTAGAAGTGATGAACAAAACGGAAAGAGAAACCCGTGCGACGCACACGGAAAATTTTACCGTTTTGAAAAGATGATCAATGCATCATATATTTACAAGATGTTCATGTGCTGTTTGGTTTGACTGTAACCATATATACAGATTAGATTATAATCCTGTTAGAATTATAATTTGAAGTGAAATTTGTTCGTTAATCATTTCAAAGAGACCGGAATCTATATTCCACTTTGAATTGATTCTACGATGCGCGTCAGAAATTATCGAAGATAATTGAAGACGGAGTTGTGCAAGGACTATTTTTAAATAGTGCCTTCGGTTTGTTCAAACCCAGAACAACTTGCATGGACGAGTGTCCGACAAAGTAATTCTGACTGGTCACGTACGTTGATCTTTTCAAACGTAATTATATGGTGGCAGAGGAATTCGTTTCTCTCGCCGTATACCTATAATGTATTTTTGAGGAAGTCAATTAGTGATCGGGAAGTCTGGACGATGTGGCACTCAAAGTAATGAACCAGTGATGAGGAAGCGTAGTCTAGCCTCAAGCCTCACACCCAGGAAATGACAAAAATCGGGCTGGCAGCATGGCTATGTTGGTCGCTCCCATTAGGGTGTAGTATCACCTATCTAGAGAAATTCTTTTTGTTTCTAAATCTATCGATTCTGCCCATGCGGGGATGGTTGCCGCGCACAACCATCGGTGATATACATTCGATACACTCAAGAGAAATGAGTGGTCGGTCATGTGAGGGCCGGGTTGCAAGAAGTTCTTGTTGAACCCAGGTGTATTTGCCTCTAGAGATACATCATCGGAAGGTGGTCCCATACCTTGTCAGAGTTGGAAATCCAATGTCCCTAAGAGCCAAGCGGTTTGTATTTGTATACTATATCGGAAAATGTGAGATGCAAGCATTTTCCTAGATTCTAAATTATTCGTGAAAATACCTAGACATTATGATAATATCTGATTTCAAGTATACAAAGTGTTTTGATCTCATAAGGTAAAAACCCGTTCCGTCTTCACGGCGTGGTCTTATGAGATATTTTCTTTGAACTGTTTTAAACTGTTTACTCATACCAGTCCCCTGACTGACCCGGAGTTTATTTTTCTGTGTTTTCCCTTAAACTCTTGGGTATTCATAACGCTTGTTATGAATAGACAAGTGAATCAGGATCGGATAACTTGTGAAGCTGAATGAAGATTATCAGAGTGCTGGTCTACCTACCCTGTCTACTATATAATTATAAGTCTGCAGTTAGTCAAGAAGGTTATGTATAATTACTGATGTACCATGAAATAGTTGTATCACTGGACATGTGATGATCTGATGTATTATGTACTGTTGTGTAACATTATAAAGTATTATCTTTTTGTGAAAAATTCCGCTGTGAGATTCTGATGTTCTGTGTTTTGTCTTCTATCTATTCTCATTTCTCATTAATGGCACAACTTGAGATGTGTTCGAAAGTTGGGTCGTTACAGTTGGTATCAGAGCTTAGGTTACTGATTACCTAGGCTTTGGGTGAGTGTGAGAGAGCGTATTTTTATATAAAATTTAAAATGAATTTAAAACAACTTGGATGTTATACCTAAGTTAGTTATATCCCATCAAGACTCGATTGACAACCTGTTAGATTCAGGTGATCAAAATGAGTAGCCGAGGACGAAGAGGTCGAGCTAGGGGATCTTCCACTGTTACTGGTCGTACTGCTGGATCCCAAGACCAAGGGGAAGCAGTAGAAGAAGTTGCACCAGTTCAACAGAACAAGAGTTTTGCGTCTATTTGTAAGGAGTATACGACTTTGGGAGGAAAAGTTTTCAAAGGAACTGAGTCTTTTAGTGAAGTCCAAGCCTGGATGAGGTCCTGTGAGAGGATTTTTAAGGGACTGAAATTGAATGATGAGCAAAAACGTCTTTTGGCATCATGGCAACTTCAAGAAGCTGCTGGAACTTGGTGGGACGCTCAAACCGCTAATGTTCCTGAGGAAAGTTTTACTTGGGAGAAGTTCAAAGAAACTTTCGAAGCACAGTTTCTACCTGCTGCAGGAAAGACTAGAATGTATCGAGATTTTATTGATCTCAAGCAGGCAAATATGAAAGTGTCAGAATATGAGAACAAATTCAACTCGCTTTCTTGTTTTGGGCCAGAACTGATAAACACTTCGCTTAAGAAGAATGAAATGTTCATAGCAGGATTGAAGGATAGCCTGCAAGTTCAGATGATTGGACATCTCAAAATTCCATTCGTTGATCTAGTGGATATGGCTGTTCGTTATGAAGCACTGGAGGGTAAGAAGCCAGTTGCTAAAGCAGCACAGACGGGAGGAACTAGTGGTGAAAATCCAAACAAAAGGAAGTTCAACCCGAACTAGAACAACAACAAGGAAGTACCTAAGATGGGAGAAAAAGCCAAAGAACGATTCAAAAATACCATATGTCACAACTGTTTGCAGAAAGGACATATTGCCAAATTCTGCACGAAGCCAGCAGCAGAAAAGCCACAGCAGACTCAGCAGCCGGAGCAATCTCAACCAAAGGGAACAAGTGATGCTATTCCCCAGAGATTTGCATGCTATAACTGTCATCAGCCTGGGCACTTGGTTAAAGACTGTCCGCTTATGAAGAAGTCACAGCAACCAAAGGTCTACGCTTTAATGGATAAGCCATCAACTTCTGAGAGTGTGAAAATGGAAGATGTTTCAGAAGGTACCTTACTCTTTTCTTATAAAAGGAGTTAATTAACTAGGGTCAGCCCAAGATAAAATGAATATGGTTGGATTAAATTGGGGTAATATCCAATCACATTGATACCGAAGATCGAGTTAGAATTTTAAATTGAGTTAAAATTTGGATTTTACTGAAATTGAGACTAGACTTAAGTATTTATTTGTGTGTGGACTCAGTCAAAGTGAATGGGTCGATTTGTGAAAACAAATCATGTTTGAGTTCTGAATGGAGATCGTTAAGTATGT
This sequence comes from Allium sativum, assembly GCA_030737875.1. NCBI lineage: Eukaryota > Viridiplantae > Streptophyta > Magnoliopsida > Asparagales > Amaryllidaceae > Allium > Allium sativum. Next base: position 689,372,354 of record CM060926.1, on the reverse strand, counting down.
AAATTAAAGTTTTGGGAAAATACTTAACGAAGTTAAGAAGATTGACTTGTGAGTTAAGGGGATTTGGACAGATATTTTTGAATAGGAATAATTGCTGATGTTTTTTTTATTTATTGATGTGTGTTTATAAGTCGATAACTATAAATCCACTACTTACAAATTTCGAGGACGAAATTTTTATAAGGGGGGTAGAATGTAATGACCCGGTATTTACATCAATCACAAACAACAGTTTAATTTATCTTGAGTACAAATACAATTTGAAAAGCAAGATTTAAAGAAATTCAGAACTATCAACCAGTATATAATAGCATGTATATATAACAACATTTGCGTGGTTATATAAAACAACATCTTTGCAAATCATACTTACACCCTTGTATCACTATGAACATGCTAGCAAATAAGGATATTTTAGGCGCATGACAACATAGATCTTGATGAAGACAATTTCAGTTTTATTTATTTATTTATACATATATTTCCTTTCTCATATGCACCCCAAAATACACCTACACCATATACAACTACCCTAGATTTATACACTAGAAAATGATGGGAAAAACATGTATATTTGCACGTGATAAAATCAATATGGTTGCAACATTTTATGATTTAAATCTTATCATTTCATTTCAACTGATTTTCTGAAAATAAAAGAACCTTTACTACTTTCAATGTCACGGCCACTGTGTCAAGAAAACACATGGGTATGATGATCCACAAAATCATATTTAAACATCACCACATTGCCTACACTAGTTAAACCCTTAAGAGGTGATTTTCTGCAAGTTTTTCCTTTGCAAAACTCACATGGCCGTGAGAAACTAGGTACAGAAAATTCAGAATTTTGCCTACCTTGGGAGCCAAGGAATTGTATTATATAGTTGTTGTTAAATCAGCATGTGTTGCATAAGGAAATGTGAGCTATATGAATGTGAAAAGCTGAGTGCATTCGGTACAAAAGGATCATACATTTAGATTAAACAAAAGAGAAAAAATGGGTAGAAAGAGGGATGGTACATAGCACATTTAATGTGTGTTTTTTTGTCAAGGCTAAAGGGGAGACATTGGTACAATGCTTAGGGGTTTAGAGAGGTATATAGGCTGAAATATGCCATGTGAAAACTGCAAAGATATTGAGAGAGAAAGAGGTGTTTGTCTGGTTTTTCATTGACAAGAAAAGAGGGCTGTTATATTGGTTCACATCAACAATAAATGCACAGTATTTTATTCATTTCTCAGCCCTATATAAAGACCAACACATGCACCATTTCACTCACACAAAACACACAGCAGTTCAAAAGTTTAGCAAAAGAAAACAAGAGTTTTGGAAGCTATTAAAGTGAGTAAAAACTGTTTTTAAATTCCTGTTTTGAAATTCCTGCATATTTAAATTGTTCTGTCTATGGTTTTGAACTAGGAATGGTCATTGTTGTATTGAACCTGTAGGAATGATATGTTTTATATGTTAGTCTGATCAAACAAATGCCTGTTTATCACTCAACTCAAGTACAAATGGTTTAAAATTGTTTGACACTTTGATCACCATGTTCTGTGTTTTTTTTCCTGTTGAACTATGTATCATACACAAAGGTGATCTGCTAATTCATGATTCGACGTAGGAGTACGATGTTATTATGTTTCCAAACCATGATTCAAAAACCTTAAAGTAGGTTAGAAGAACAAATTAACCTCAAAGCATTCCCTGTATACAAAGCAGGAAAACACAGTATTCAGTTTCAAACCCTCTGTATGATCAGAATTTCAAAGTTGTTATTAAATCAAAACAAATACATGAATCGAATCACAGGAGAAAATGATGCTTTTTAAAAGAAATTTTGTGATTTTTAATAACCTATATCGTCGGGAATTTGGGAATGATCAGAATAGGAAACTTGACAAAATTCCGGCGCATCAATTGATGGGAGGAGATGGCACATAGTCGGGAGGAACATGGGAAAGTGTAGATTATGGGAAAAATGCGGATTAAATTTTTAGTTTCATAGATTTTGCAAAATCAAAGGAATTAGGTTTTTAAAACTATTTTGGGTTCATCAGTTTTGGGTTTGAACTGTTCGGAAATGATGGGGATTCAGGGGTGCGGTCTTGGGGGTTTCGGGGCGTCAGTGGGTCGTGGTGTCAGGGCTGGAAGCGGACGGCGATCGGTGTACGGCTGGGGCACTGGCGGGGGTTTTGCCTGGATGACATCGCTTTTGCCAAATAGGGGTGTTACGGTGAGAATCGACCATGGGCGGAGAAGAGATGGTCGGAGTGGTGTCTGATGGCCAGGGAGTGATGGCCGACGTGACTAGGTGGTTAGTGGGGGAGGACAGTGGCGCCATCATGTGTGCACGTGCACAGACCAGAGGGGAAGAAGGAAGAAGAAAGAAAGAATGTGGTACTTACCAGGGGGGGTTGCGCATGTGTTTTGAGTGGTTGGGCAAGGAGTTTATAAGTGGTACTTGGCAAAGTACCAGGCACTTGGTACTTGCCCAAAACTATGGGATCTTGGCTCGGATCCATGAGCACAGCACGGGAAATTTTAGCTGGTACTTTGAATAATGTGGCACTTTGCAAATTCAGTTTGGAATGAAGATTTTAAACTATAATTCTAATTCCAACTAGTCTTAAAAACAAAATAAAGGTTTGAAAAAAATAGAAAATAAAAACAAGTATATAAGTAATAATAATACTTTTATCTAATTTACTAGAAATTTGAAAGGTAAGTGAATCAGGACATGGCAATGCAGTTTTCGACCGGAACTGGAAAATAAATACAGAAATTGTAATTCCATTTAAATTATAAATTTAATTTGAAAGGATTTTTTTGAAGAGATTTTCTAATAAAATATTGTACTTATGGAGTCAAACAATGACAAGTCGTGCCAAAGTAACAGATCGAGTATGATCTTGACGGATGACGAGAAGTCAACGAAGGTTGTAACTTTATTTAGTTTAAATTTTAAATTTTGAAACGTATTTTCAAATGGAATATTTAATTTCAAATAAAATGGGGAAACTGTATGTAACGCATACAGTAAAATTTGTCGGTTTTTTTTTCTCTGTAATCTAAAAGATCAGATATAAAGAACTGACCATGAACAGTTCTGTATTTTTAGACAAGAACTATGGACAAATGTTTTAATCATGTTTAAACTGATAAAACAAAAGAGGAGAATTTTTATCAGTATGGAGAGAAGGAAAGGAAGATCGAGAATAAGTGTCGATGGAGAAGTTTGACGAAACGATACGAAATAAAAAAAAATCGTTGAATTGATTATAAATCATCAGATCTATTCGTTCACGAATAACCAGAGTAAGTTATAATGATGAGATATATTTTTCTGAAGATAAATAAAGTAAGAATTTATTTTTAGAAGTGATGAACAAAACGGAAAGAGAAACCCGTGCGACGCACACGGAAATTTTTACCGTTTTGAAAAGATGATCAATGCATCATATATTTACAAGATGTTCATGTGCTGTTTGGTTTGACTGTAACCATATATACAGATTAGATTATAATCCTGTTAGAATTATAATTTGAAGTGAAATTTGTTCGTTAATCATTTCAAAGAGACCGGAATCTATATTCCACTTTGAATTGATTCTACGATGCGCGTCAGAAATTATCGAAGATAATTGAAGACGGAGTTGTGCAAGGACTATTTTTAAATAGTGCCTTCGGTTTGTTCAAACCCAGAACAACTTGCACGGACGAGTGTCCGACAAAGTAATTCTGACTGGTCACGTACGTTGATCTTTTCAAACGTAATTATATGGTGGCAGAGGAATTCGTTTCTCTCGCCGTATACCTATAATGTATTTTTGAGGAAGTCAATTAGTGATCGGGAAGTCTGGACGATGTGGCACTCAAAGTAATGAACCAGTGATGAGGAAGCGTAGTCTAGCCTCAAGCCTCACACCCAGGAAATGACAAAAATCGGGCTGGCAGCATGGCTATGTTGGTCGCTCCCATTAGGGTGTAGTATCACCTATCTAGAGAAATTCTTTTTGTTTCTAAATCTATCGATTCTGCCCATGCGGGGATGGTTGCCGCGCACAACCATCGGTGATATACATTCGATACACTCAAGAGAAATGAGTGGTCGGTCATGTGAGGGCCGGGTTGCAAGAAGTTCTTGTTGAACCCAGGTGTATTTGCCTCTAGAGATACATCATCGGAAGGTGGTCCCATACCTTGTCAGAGTTGGAAATCCAATGTCCCTAAGAGCCAAGCGGTTTGTATTTGTATACTATATCGGAAAATGTGAGATGCAAGCATTTTCCTAGATTCTAAATTATTCGTGAAAATACCTAGACATTATGATAATATCTGATTTCAAGTATACAAAGTGTTTTGATCTCATAAGGTAAAAACCCGTTCCGTCTTCACGGCGTGGTCTTATGAGATATTTTCTTTGAACTGTTTTAAACTGTTTACTCATACCAGTCCCCTGACTGACCCGGAGTTTATTTTTCTGTGTTTTCCCTTAAACTCTTGGGTATTCATAACGCTTGTTATGAATAGACAAGTGAATCAGGATCGGATAACTTGTGAAGCTGAATGAAGATTATCAGAGTGCTGGTCTACCTACCCTGTCTACTATATAATTATAAGTCTGCAGTTAGTCAAGAAGGTTATGTATAATTACTGATGTACCATGAAATAGTTGTATCACTGGACATGTGATGATCTGATGTATTATGTACTGTTGTGTAACATTATAAAGTATTATCTTTTTGTGAAAAATTCCGCTGTGAGATTCTGATGTTCTGTGTTTTGTCTTCTATCTATTCTCATTTCTCATTAATGGCACAACTTGAGATGTGTTCGAAAGTTGGGTCGTTACAGAAATTTATGAAGCCGTGTTGATTAGATTGACGCCATTTTGACGTGAACGATATGAAATGAATTGAAAACGATTTCGAAATGAATTGAAAACGATTTCGAAATGAATTGAATGGAAAACGATTTCGAAATGAATTGAATTGTAAACAATTTCGAAATGAATTGAATTGAAAACGATTTCGAAATGAAATGAATTGAATTGAAAACGATTTCGAAATGAATTGAATTGAAAATGATTTCGAAATGAATTGAATTGAAAACGATTTCGAAATGAAATGAATTGAATTGAAAACGATTTCGAAATGAATTGAATTGAAAACGATTTCGAAATGAATTGAATTGAAAACGATTTCGAAATGAATTGAATTGAAAACGATTTCGAAATGAAATGAATTGAAAACGATTTCGAAATGAATTGAATATAGAACGAATTCGAATTGAATTTAAAACGAATTGAAATGAATTCAAATTGAATTGAAATGAATTCAAATTGAATTGAAATTTGAATTGAATAGAAATGAATTTTAAAACGAATTTATAAAGGAGAATTCAACTTTGATTTGAATTGAAACGGAAGTTTAAATTGCTTTTGAAACGAATTTAAAACTATTTATATAATTTGTTTTAAATAGAAATCGACGAAATATATATTATATATATAATATAATGGCCTGAATAGAATGCGCCGCGCCGCGGCAGTTCGTGAATTTCGACCATTTATTTCAAACGGACATTACGGGAGATCCGACCGTTGGATTCTCCTAAAACCGGAACCGTTGGGTTCGTATCGAAAAGGTCTTTCTAACGAATATTAGAAATTTGAAATCTAACGGTTGGATTTGGAGATACGTCCAAATCAAATTCGAAAAAGGTCGCTGTAAGTGCAGTTCGATGTCCGTTGATGGAAATCGACTGTACGGGCCTTGATAAAATTATTAAAAATAGTAATAATTTGTGTAAAATCATAAGAAATGATTTAGAAAGAATTGGGATGAAAAACTCCATATTTGAAAAAATAAAAATAGATTTTTATCGAAATGAACTAGTTTTGAACTAGAAATATAATTCTATTTATTTTTAAATAAATAAATTGAATTTGAAAAGGGTTTTAAAAATAACCAGAATTTCCAATGATTGCATTGGAGGGGATTTGAATCGAAATTGTCTTCGGAATATTTCGATGTTGGAATTCGGGATTATACGGATGTTGTTATGGAAATTTGAAAGATATATATTTATATCGTTATTTCCAATACGACATTTGTTAATCGTAGAATTTGATATTGAATATAAGCCGATATATTTTCTATTCAGAGCCTTGTATTGAATATCAAATGTGATTTGGGTTTGTCGTGAATGGTGTCTTCATTAACACTGTTCTTGAACCCAGTTGAGAAAAGATTAAATCTTTTTATTTAGATTTAATGAAGTGTACCAATTAAATGATATTTAATTGGAATTGAATTGATATTGATTTTTGGGTTTATCGTGAACAGTGTTTTAAATAACACTCGTTCTTTAACCCGATAATTAATGAATGTGATTTTGGGTTTATCGTGAACCGTGTTTTAAATGACACTGATTCTTTAACCCAGTCGAAGATTAAAACTAAGTGGAGTTTTAATGAATCTTTAATTAGATTGAAATGATCGAAAATGGAGTATCACCAGTTTTGCTCCAGGCGATAGTTAAATCCTTAATTAGATTTGAACGTGAAATGGTAATTGAATTTACCGATAACACTGTGGTGTTAGATATGAAGTATTACCAGTTTTACTTCATGGGATGAATAGGTTGGGATGGGGAAATTAAAATAAGTGATTACTTCGGTAAGGTTCGCTAATCCCGACTAGTTTGGATTGATATTCAAAAATAGAATAAAGAATAAATTCAAGGAATTTATCTTTGATAAAATTAATGGGAACCTTTCCCTATGAATGTGAAATTTAGAAACTAACTGTCGGTTAGCCAAGCAGAATGGTTTTCTGGATATTGATCTGATGTTGGTTTCGGCCTTCGGGGTTAATATTTGGGGAATTATTCTCTTGATTAATTTACGGTTAGTGACTGATGAATTGGAATGAGGCGTATGTTGTGTTTGTGTAACACTTATTTAAAATATACGCGAGTTATTCGGAAAGACCGGGTTTATCCCATTCTGAATAACTGATACGACGATAAGTCGAAGATGAAAACGATGGTCGAAGACCGGAGGTCTTCACGTCGTTTGGGTAATTACTGATGATCTTGATTGGGTTGTACACCCAAGAAGATGGAAGCAGTTAGTGATCGTCCAGACGTACTTGGAGATCGATGGATATGCGGGGTACTAGGTGCCTCCGGTTTCGTTCAGACCCAGAACGGACTTGTAAATGGACTGTGTGTCTGACATTGGATTTTAGTCCGTGTGATTGATCTCTATTAAATATATATCTGATTGGCGGCGGAGAATTTATTCTCTTGCTTAACGCTCTTCTCTGAGATGTACGAGCTCAGGGGTTATATATTGATGGATATCAATCGCATGGAGTGAATTGCCTGTGTGGCATGCTAAGATGCAAATGATCAAGGCTTTTGTTGAAAAGCAAAGTCTTGTGGTGATGATCGAAGCACGACCTTTGTGGCGTAGCTTTGTGTAACATTGATTCGCGAGTATCACACCCGGTATGAATCAAAAACGGGAGACGGAAATCAGGGAGGACATGCGTTTCTTTCTAGTTAGGAGTGGTGTCAGTGCTTGAACTGGCTGACGAGTTTGACTCATGTGGATGTTACTTATTATTACTTACTGAAAAGCGAGGCGCCTCGTGATATCGGTTTCGGCCGATGCTTCTGGTCGGCTGACGGGCCAGGCTTACGCCCCAAAGGGCGGAGAAACGCATTGTTCAGGCATAATAATCCACATCGGTGGACCAGCCCTGACGATCCAAGGCCCACCTGAGTCTGGATCCTGAGACATGGGCTAGATTGTCTCGAATCGGTTGAGGATCTTGCCCCTAGCCTCGGTTCATACCATAAATGATAACCCAACTTCCAATACGACGTCTTGCGGTTTTGAGTGTAAACTTATATATGGCGACATAGTGTTATGGGCCATTCATGCCGCCTATGATTGATACTTATGATTTGAAGTTGTTTTATACACAATGCACTTATTATAGTATCAAATGATTTGTTTCAAACGTATCAAGCATTCTTTGGCTGTTATAAGGGAAAACCCTATCCTCGGCTGCGTTGCATTGTGTGATGGGACCTGGGTCTTATAACAGCTTCATTTTTAGAAAAGCATTGCGTTGTTTACTTATATGCACTGGTATTCTTGGGAGAAAACCCGTTTCGTGTTATACGGCGTGGTCCCTTGATTTACCTAACTTTAAAATAAAGATTTACAACTGTTTTAGTTCTCACACCAGTCGCATGACTGACCTGGAGTTTATTGTTTTAACCTAAACTCTGGGTGCCCTTATTTTGACATGGGCAGCTAGTAGTTTTGGTTTTGCAGATTTATATTCACAGGATCCTGGTTTACAGCTGGAACGATATCCGGAAAGCTTTGTATCCACATATCTCCTTCTAGTTGTGTATTGTATTATTTTCCGCTGCTATGTACTTAAATGTAATTTAAATCTCTGATATTTCTGTGTAATATTTATTTGTTTATACTCTGTATATTCTTGTAATCTGATGCATTGTTGTAATATACAATGAAATGTTCTTCTGTATGCGTTCTATTTTGTCGTGTTCTCAAACGATAGGGCGTTTCGAACGGTCTGGGTCGGTTTAGCGACTGGTTCGGACCGAGCGAAATTCCTTGCCGTCACAGAATACATCAAAACCTGTCTTGCAATGGTAAAGAAGCATAAAACCTTTTTCATAAATTATTCCCCAAATAAAACAGTAAGGTAGCCATAGCCAAGAGAAGTCCAAGCCATGCATGATGACCTTCAAGCAGAAGAAGTCCGAACTAAATAACAGTGTTTCCTCCCTGAAAACCTGGGGGGGGGGAACGGAAGACAAAGAGGCGAAAGAAAACGGGGTCAGTCACAAAGACTGGTAAGTCCTATCTACTTCCAGTATAAAAACAGGTAAAGGTAACATGACATGCATAAACTGAAAGTAAACATAAGGATGCCGACAAGATAGATAAGCTAAACCAAGATAACTATAGCAAGATAAACTAAGGTATCATGATAAACTACGGTGTCAAGATAAATCAAGGTATCACGGCGTCAGGTTTCTATCAAGTATACTATCCCAAGGTATCTATCATGTATAACATCCCCTGGTATTTATCATGTATAACATCCCAAGGTATTTATCATGTATATTTGCTCTGCACCTCTCGTACTAGTGTCCCAACCCGCGTCATGTGTTAACTATGAAAGTCCCTTGCCCAATGTCATGTAATGGTCCATGTCAACCTAATATATAACATATGTAGGTTTTCCCAACTTGTGTGTTTCTTTCCATGTATAAGTTCAGTCCTTTGCCGTAGGCCGTACGGGCTTTCCCATGTAAATCTATACCACCTCAACGTAGTACCATTTTATCCTTGAAGTTGTTTTGGACTGCTACCCTTGATCTGGTTATGTTTTCTTACCATGAACTATCGCGTGTCCACTTAGGATTTATGCCACCTAGGGCCACCAGGGATTATGCTACCTAATGAACGTTCCCGTGTCTCGGTTTGGGTTCAGGCCACCTAGGGCCACTAGGGATTATGCCACCCGTCAACCGCGCCCTTTATCCCACGTATGTATCGTGAATCGTTTTCCATGTCTAGACACACATGTATCTCAATGTGCCATCCGAGTTCCGTGCCAGGGTGAATCAAGAAATACGGAACTCGGTCGGGAGCTTTAAGTCGTCTGCTAATGCAGATATCAAGGTCTGTTTTTGTATCCGTGGCTATGGTCCCACGTGACCCCTCCCTCAACTACTGAAAGGCAATCCAATAAAAATCATGTATGAGAACCACATCCCGGCCCCACTATAGCCCCACTTTCCTATGGGCCAACCTCACCCATGACTCGATAGCAAGAACATGGTCTGTTGGGGGTTCCCTGCCTTTCCGTTCGTACACGATTGACTAAAGATGGTAGGTAGTCGGCGACGTGCTATCCAGGGCAAAATCAAGTATCGTCGACTCCACGCTAATCCATCCCAGTCTTTAGGTCGCTCGCATAGCAACCAAGGCATACTCTTGGCTCTTCTATCGAAGACCTTAACCTCTGTGAGACCGGGTTTCATGGACCACCTGCCACCTCACAGAGGGATACCAAGAGTACCCTCACGTCCCCCGAAGCTACCGCTTCGTCACCCAGTTCGTTGGAGCCCTTATCCAAGTCGGATAATTTGCTCCTCCTCGTGTGTTTAAGCGATGACCTACCATATCGGGTTACTCATCCATTCATGAACTAGTCCCATGTCCTTGGCTAAGAATTATTACTTAGTTATACTTAACTAAGGTTTACCACTTAGCTTCTTTTCCCTGTTACCCTTGATTAACCACGATTTTCTACCTAGTTCCTCTCACTAGGTTTTTGTCTATTGGGTTAAGTGTTGTTATTCAGGTTCATGACTTAGCCCGCCTACGAATCATGTCAAGATTGGCTAAGTATTTAAGTTCAAGGCTTAGCCCTACAAGTTGGTTAAGTGTATCAAGAAGCTCATGACTTAACCCTGTCAAGTCAAATTGGTTAAGTATTTATTTGTCTTAACCCTATCATATTATCATGTTAGATTGATTAAGCATAGATTATCTTAATCCCATCAGATTATCGAGTCGGATTGATTAAGTATGGGTTAGCCTAACCCCATCCACTAATCGTATTACAATGGTTAAGCCTAATTTTAAAAGGTCTTGTGACTTAACCCTATCAGGTCCACCTATTAGATTGGTTAAGTATAGGTTACTTAATCTCATCAAATCATCATGTATAATTGGTTAAGTATAAGTTACTTAACCCCATTAGATTACCGTGTTAAGTTGGTTGAGTATTGGTTACTTAACCTCATTGAATTACCAAGTTTAGATTGGTTAAGCGTTTAACTTAACCCCATCGAATTACCGTGTTTAGATTAGTTAAGTGAAGGTTACTTAACCCCATCTAATTACCGTGTTTTAGATTAGTTAAGTCTAAGTTACTTAACCCCATCTAATTACTGTGTTAGATTAGTTAAGTATGGATTACTTAACCTCATCGAATTTACCGTGTTTAGGTTAGTTAAGTGTGGATTACTTAACCCCATCTAATTACCAAGTCGGATTAGTTAAGCGTAAATTACTTAACCCCATCCCCTAATTGTCTTGTATGGTTAAGTGTCATTAAGAAATCAAGCCCGGTCCCACTTAACCTACCCATTCGTGTCATATCAGTTAAGTGTCATTAGTCAAATTTACTTAACCTTATCATGTGGCATTAATTTAATTAATGCTCTCTCAACCTCTCACATTAGACCTTGTTGTGGTTACTAGTTAAGCCGGGCGGGTCCGGGTAGTTTTACACCACAACCTAGTCTAACCTCGGGTCTTAAGCGCGACATGACAAACTTCTCACATTGGATCCTATTGTTTGTAGCCACTAGTTAAGCCGGGCGGGTCCGGGTAGATTTATGCTACAAACTCAATCCAACCTCGAGTTGGCCACTTTCATGTTTGGTCTAGTGTCTTTTTACACTTACAACCCACCCATGTCTAGTTCGAGTTCCATGTTTTCCCACGTGTCATGACCATATTTAAATGTATCATGAATGTCATGTTCTCATGTAAGCCCCATGTCAAGTTTTTCATGTCATACCCACGTTTTTCCTAAGCTACCCAAACGTATTTCCAACCCAAGTGGAAGCGAGTCACATAGTAGGGTATTATGCCAACATATTGGCCACAAACATGCATAGTATCATAAGGGAATTTGGCCACAAACATGCATAGTATCATAAGGGAATTTGGCCACAAACATGCATAGTATCATAAGTGAATTTGGCCACAAACATGCATAGTATCATAAGTGAATTTGGCCACAAACACGCATGATACATAAGGGGTTTGGGTTCATTTACATGCATAAGCCCCAAAGTCAAATCTTTGCCAATGTTTCACAAGTCAAATGGTTCCCAAAGTTTCATGCTAGCATTCCATAGATAAAGATTCAAACTTGCAAGGTAAACTAGGTTAATCATAACATGAATAGCATGATCTAGTCACTAAGCATAGCCAAAAGTCATAGGTTCAAGCAAAAGAGGCATGACAAGGTTCATATAGGCTAGCATACTTAGTTTAATCTCGTTTTATTCCATGCCATCATTAAGACTACCGTTTAGATCTAGAAGTAGCTAGAACTTACATAGCGAGGCTTAGGGAAAGATCATGAATCGTCTTGACCAAGAAAGGTGGCTCCTTTGTTGAAGAATCGTCATGAAACTTGCATAGCAACGTTGATTCACTCCCTTGATTTGATGTAGCAAGCTAGCACCTTTGATTCGGATCCGATTTGAATGCATGAGCTCTTGGAGTTGGAGATGGAGGCCATGATCAAGATAGATTTTGGCGGCACTTCGTGGCATGAGTGATTTGTGAGGGTTTAGGCTAGGTCTAGGGGTCTTTTTATAGAGATTAGGAGTAGTTTAGGCTGTTAGATTAACCCTAGGATAGATCCAAGCTCTCAAAAATCGTCATAAGCCTCCAAAACAGGACCCAGGAGCCAAAACAGGTGCACCAGGCCAAAGTGGTCGGACCACCCAGGTCGACACCCGTGTCGACTGGGCAGTCGACCTGCCCCCTGGGTGTGTCGACTCCCCAGTCGACACCCCAGTCGACCTGGGGCTTGGGCGGGAATTTTTCCCGCCCAATCTGTTTGGCTCCAGATTTGAATTTCGAACTGTTTTCGAACTTGAATTTTTCTGAAAACTTTGACGGGCCATAACTGGGTCATACGGACTCCGATTCTCGAAAACTCGGACTCTATTTCGCGTATTTTTCCGAGACGAACGCAATGACACAACCCCTTTCCCCTGATTCAGATTTTATAATTAAATTCTGCCTTGATTCTTGTCTTAGCACGTTGTAAAAAATCCGGGTTGTTACAATTTCTGCCAGTGAGATCGAACCATTTAATTTCACTCAGGCCATAAGATCAAACAAATGGAAGGAGGCAATGGAAACTGAATATAAAGCTCTCATAAGAAACAACACTTGGAGATTAGTGACTCAGCCAAAACACAAAAATATGATTTGTTGTAGGTGGACATACAAAATAAAAAGAAAAGAAGATGGATCTATTGACAAATACAAGGCCAGACTGGTTGCAAAAGGTTACGCACAACAATTTGGTTTTGATTTCAACGGAACTTTTTCCCCAGTCATAAAACCCACAACCATCAGAATTATACTGACCATTGCTCTAAACAAAGGATGGAATGTGAGGCAACTGGACGTCAACAATGCTTTTTTGAATAGGGAATTGACTCAAGAGGTATACATGCAACAACCTGAAGGATATGGTACCGGTGATAAAGTATGCAAGCTACACAAAGCAATATATGGCTTAGAACAAGCTTCGAGAGCTTGGTTTTAAAAGCAGTCAACTTTGTCTAACATGGGTTTCTCACAAGTTAAATCGGACAATTCTCTATATATGAAGAAGGACATACATGGAACTGTGTTCATTTTAGTATACATTGACGACATGTTAATAACAGGAGACAACAACGAATAAATAAATAGAACCGTTCACAAGTTGGATCAAAATTTCGCCATTAACGACTTGGGGGAACTAAAAAAAAATTCTTGAAATACAAGTGTTTAGGAAAAACAATGGTGAATTAATATTATCTCAACAAAATTATATCACTGAAATACTGCAAATGGAAAATATGCACAAGGCAAACCCATTACCTACGTCCATGATTAGCAACCTAAGACTATCTAAGCACAAAGGAGAACCTATTGACAATGTCAAATAATATAGAAGCATAATAGGAGCGTTACAATGTGCAACTATTACTTGATCAAACATATTCTACAATGTCAATAAACTCAGTCAATGCATGAAGAACCCTTTATTAGAACATTGGATGGCATTAAAGAGAGTGTTACGATACTTACAAGGCACAAGACATTACGGCATACGCCTAAATTCAGAAAAGAAACTTAACTTACAGTGCTTTAGCGATGCCGATTGGGCAAACAATATTGACGATCGAAAGTTTGTCTTAGGATACTGCGTTTACTTCGGTTCCAATATTATTTCCTGGTGTATGAAGAACCAACAGACCACATCCAGATCTAGCACAGAGGCGGCCCGTGCACTGGCAAGCGCTACAGCTGAAATCATGTGGATAGAATCACTGACGGAGGTGCTTGGTTTCACTCCAAGACGAAAGCCGGTCATTTGGTGCGATAATAAGAGCACAATATCTTTGTCTCTAAACTCTATTCAACATTCAAGGACGAAACATCTTGAAATCGATCTTCACTTTGTGAGAGAAAGAACACAATCAGGAAGACTTGCAATATGTCAAGTGCCCGCATACTATCAGAGAGTAGATGCTCTCACAAAGTCCCTTTCGACCAAGAATTTCATCAGAATGAGAGAGGAACTTCGCGTTATCGGTGGAGGTGGAAGTCAGAATGGAAACGGAAAGTCCTAGCTCGATTTGAGGGGGACTAATAATGCTGCAATATCTCAAGCATCGAATATGTGCTTACTTTCACATTACAACCAAATATTGGACTCAACGCAGTACTACATATTTGGTACATTTAGTACTAGCCGTTAGGCTCATGCATACTTGGTATATTTAATACTAGTCGTTAGGCTCATGCATACTTGGTATATTTAATACTAGCCGTTAGGCTCATGCATACTTGGTATATTTAATACTAGCTGTTAGGCTCATACATATTTGATATATTACGTACTAGCTGTTGGTATCATAGCACTATATATATGTGCTCTTTATATCACGCTATTGTATCAATAAAATTACAATCGTTTCTCACTAATAACTCTCCTCCTCATCTCTTAATATTTAGTACATGAGTCCCCTTTGCCTTTGTTTCTCACTGTGACCTATATTACTGTTCACCATCCACTTTTACTCCTTTTATCAACCAAAATTCTCCTTCCTCTTCATTATTTTCTCCAGCCACAAACCCATCATTAATAGCTTCATTGCTCTCCTCCCCACTCCAATCGAGTTTCGACTCCGCCTCCACTACGTGAAAACACGATCGCTGCCATCCCCAGGTACCTCGATTTAGACATCTCACCTTTGATTTGGGGTGATAGTTCGAATTGTATTTCCATCTCCAAACAAAAACGAATGCTTCTCCTCCATCGTGTCACCACACGTGTTGCTTCCCGTTCGAACCCTCTTACTAGCGATCTCACGCATGATAATCAGAACCGCCTGCGCTTTCTTCCACTATTTAAGGTGAGTATTTAGCTCATGGTAGATCTCAGTTCAAGTAGTTTAATTTCAATATAAACTAAGTATAATAGTATGTCCTTGGTTGTGATTTGCGTGTGAAATCTTCTAGCTTTTCCTCTCATTAGTTTGGCCCGCATCCTTGCGGTGACATAGTTTTGTAAAATTTTGACACTCAGGGTGCCATGACAAAACCTGCTTGGTAAATTTTTTTTTGAAACTTGAAATTACATGTGTTCCCATATGAAAAAAAACTTCCGCATTCGAACCACCTATTTCATGGTGTAAGGGCTTGTAGCTTGAATTATGTGTTACTCACCTATGCATGTTATGTCCACATTGTGCCTTAGTTGTAGCGGTAACCTGCACTTGGCTACTCACTTTAGTTTGGTGCACTTTCATGGGTTAAAATACAATCTCACACCTTGTTGTGTTTTCCTAAAAGCATGTACCTTAATTTTATATTTATTTTGACCGTGCATATATCATGTTTTATGTGCATTTCCTGTATGTACCTGCTTTGAATTCCATGTTTGCCTTGTTTTGAAACTCTTAATATATTTGGCTACATATTGTACACCTGGGTTCGTGAGTTCTTGTTGTCATTCCATTTTGTAGTATGTACGTGGTAATTTGGACACTAATTCAAACTTCAACCTTCATACGAAAGTCTTTATCAGCTGTTATGTTTTATTGTTTTTATTGAAATTAATTTATTTGAAAAATGATTAATCCTTACTCGAGTATTTTGTGTTCCACGTGGAACGGTCTAATCAGATACGAGTGTTGCAGATTTTAGAGATGTATGTTATCGAAGCTTGAAGCACGTGAAGACGCGCTTGCTTTGGTTTGTTCTTCCTTTTTATTTATTTATTTATTTAAATCTAGTGTACATGTATTGTAAAATCTTCCTCTGTAAAATATAATTTTGTATAACTCTGATTTTGTATATAAAACTTCTGCTGTGAGATATTTTTTATCTTTCCTGTGTGTATTTTTTGTTTAAACCTTGTAAGCTAAATAACAATTTTTCGATTTGAACATTTTGAGTTGGTTTAAATACCGACTTAGAGCAGTCAAAAAGGCAGTTCGTTACATGTGGTATCAGAGCGAGGTTTCGCAAAGCTTAACTTATGGGTTTAACAAGAATTGTTACTAGAATCTCTAGAGACAGCGTATTTTGAAAATTTAAGTATTTTGAATATATTTGAAAAATATTTTGAAATTGAAAATAAAGAATTTTGAAATTGATTTGAAGAATAAAGTATTAATTTGGAAATGTAATGTACTTTTGAAATATAAATTATCTTGAATCTAATATTTATCAGAGTAGTACAGTAGAAGCATAGTGGTGTATAAAAGTATACTGAAACTAAAGAGATTTGAAATAAAAAAGTATTTTGGGAATATAAATTAATTTGAGAATATAAAGTGTTTGAACAAAAGTTGATTCTTCGAATGTAAATTGATTTGAAATTAAATAAGGCATTGGGAAATAATGGAAACTTACAATAAGTAATATTTTGACATTAATTGGAATAATGAATCAAATACATTTGTGAATTTGAATGGAACTTAAATAATAAGTAAAGTTATATTGTATATTGCTTGGTAATATAGGTATGTATACCATTAATAAATTCAATATTTAACTTGGAATGAGTGAATAAATTATTTTGAACATAATTTAATTTGGAATTGAAAATCGTTTTGAAGTCCCCATTCTGTGAATTTGTATCTTTGATTGCCTCTATTCGATAGGGTTCCTCGGCTTTCATCTTGAATCTATTCTAGATTGAATTGAAAAATTATTGATGTTATGAATTTGAAAAAAATCGGTTTTCGTCTTCAATTATTGTATACTTAAACATATTAATGAAGACAACTAAAAGTCGATAAATAAATCGAAGACGTTAAACCATTGAGAAAATATGAAATGTATATCGATCGATATATTGACTTGGTTATGACTAAAAGAATTGCTTGACTACAACTGGAGAATCCAATTCTGGAAATTTTGAAAATTGATTTCAAATATTTTGGAATGTGGCAAGTGATTTAATGTACTAGTTTACATAACTATGTACAAATAAAAATACGTTGAGTGAATTTCAAAGGAAATATGGAATGGGGAACCCACTTTGTCGCTTGATAATAGTTTCGATGATAACTTTACGGCATCAAGATTTATTATTAAGTTTCAGAGTGGGGGAGACCATTATAGTAGAATTGCTATTAGTTTGTTTTGATAAAATGAGTATTTGATTCAGAAATATTTTTTGAATATATATATATGTACATATTTGGAATGATTGGAAAAATAGTCCGGAATCGATTCTCGAGTATTAGTTGATAATATAACCCTATTATATTAGGATAATATAATACGTATATCAATGAATATCTCGAAGAAAACGATCGAGTTCAAATTTCCAATGAACTGAGTAGAAGTTCTATTTTTCGACTTGTTGAATAAATTTGATTATTTCAAGTGAGATTTAAAATTTTGAGTTATATCTTTATAAGCTTAAAATAAATTGAATATGAATGTGAATTCGAATAACTAGTTCAATTTGGGAAATTGAGATTTAAGTTCAAAATCATTCCTTTCTGTCTTCTCGGTGGTGTCAATACTCGTACCCCTACCCCTACCCTGCCAAACCCATTCCCTCTCCTTCCCTCCCAATCAAATCGAACCATCACCCATCACAATCCAACCCATCCCTCCCCCGCCAATCCCATTCCACCGCCTGTGCCTCCAGCGCCCGACCCATCGCCGGCAGCAGCTCCAACCGCTCCAACCACTCCTTCCGCTCCCACCATGCCTAACCCGAAGCCTATGTTCAATACTCTTTTTTCGAACAAACCACGGAATGCAGGATCGTTTTAACCCCCTGATTTTCCCCTTGTTTTCAATAATGGAGCTATGGTTCCATCGAAAGAAATCATTCAAGAAGGTGATGATAATTGGAAGGATTCAATCGTAGGTTTCTTTCTAGATCAACCACTCTCTTATGTAGTGGTAATTAATCATCTAAAAAATCTATGGAGGTTGCGAGGAAGTGTTAAAGTTTTCTCGAACGTTTTCTTGTTCCTCTTCAATCTATCCTCCGCGGAAGGTAGAAGGAAGATCCTCGCAGCTGACCCGGTTGTGATGAGGAACAAGTTATTTATTGTCAAACAGTGGGATCCTTCTGTTGGTAATAGTAGTAGAGAAATCAAGGCAGTTCCAGTATGGATAAAGTTTTATAATATACCAATGTACTGTTGCATGGATGAATCGACGAAAAAGATGGACAAACTGGGGTTTGCTAAAGTGCTAGTTGAAATTACGCCATCGTCGGAATTGCCGGAGGATTTCCCTATAGAGTTGTCGGATGGTTCCATCCAGTACGTTCAAGTGGAATATGTATGGAGACCTGAAATAAGTAGCTTACGCAAATCGTTCAGACACTCACTTGAAAATTTCTGTAGTACGCCTGTGGAAAAGAAGAATGAAGTTTTTGAAAGGAGGGAAAACCAAGTGGCATGGCGAGGGGAAGGAAATAGTTGGTAAACTGAAGCTATGGCGAAGAAATCCGATGAGCAAGTTCTCCCCCTTTTCAAAAAGCAACAGGGTTGGACAAAAATGAAAAACGACAATTATCAAAGCAAGAGGAATGACAATGTGGATCCTAATAACAGAGTTATGCACAAAGGTGATATGCGTGATTCCAGTTCACAAGGCAGGATATATAAAGTGGTGCAAAGGAATATAAGCAAAGAATTGACAAAACAGAGTGCAAATAAGAGTCATATTTCTCCACCTAAGGTAGCAACTAAAAACAGTTTTGAGCTTCTTAGCAACCAGGCAACAGACGAGAATGGGATAAACGAAAGGGAAGAGGGTGAGATACAGGAAACGCCAACTGTTGATGCTGAAGAGGATGAATTTGAAATTCCAGAAGTTGATCTATCTGAATACAAGTATAACATGCATGAAGCTGTGCATGAGCATGCACATTTCGACCATTTAATACCAGCCATCCGACATGCAAATACCATCAATGGTACAACCACTATCATTTCCCAACAATCCTTTGACCAATTGCTTCTTGACCAAGAATTTACATTTTCCGAAATCTTGCAGAGGGAATTTATTGAACTGTGCACCACTCATGCTATCTTCACCTCGTCAACTAGTCCCCATGATAAGTCCATTTGTCAATCTGAACAAGTAGACATTGATAACACCAGCTTTATGCTCCAACCAACTACTAGGCTCACAATTAATTCCCGAAGCAGTGTGACTGCATGCAATGTTCCATGTTCTTCACACACTTCCAATGACATAGCAATTTCCACACCAAAGTCAAACACAATAATTGAAGAACCATAACCAAAACCTCCCTACATCTTTACAGGAAATGTTCCTGGATGGCCTCCCCAACACACCGTAATTCTTCAACGAACCCCGGTGAAGACCCCGATCTGTAAAGAGCCATCGAACATGGAAGCGTTGGGACACACTCCCAGAACCAGGAGTATGACATTAGCTGCTTCATTGGCCAAGAGTTTACCCAATGAATGATACCTAGCTGTTTAGAATGTGAGAGGTACCCACAACACTCTTAAGCTATACAAAGTAAGAAATCTCATCAATCAATACAATCTCCAATTCTTTGTTATCCTTGAAACCAAATTGAACCACCAGCTTTCCTTTTCTTCTGCTTCATACATTAAACCCACCTGGATGGTCTCCCATAATCTAGATCATGCGGATTATGGTAGAAATTTTGTTATTCATAACCCCTCATTTTTAGCTCTTCGCATTGACTATGCCAATAGATAGCTCATCCACTACCATGTTACCAGCCCAGCTAATCAGTCCACCTATTATTTAACCATCATTTATGCCGACAACTCAGTTGCTTCTAGACAATCACTGTTTGACCTTCTCCCTGCCTTCAGGAAAAGTACTCATCCTTGGATTGTTTTAGGCGATTTTAACTCTTGTCTATCTTTAAATGAAAATTTTGGGGGTGTGCCGCTCCGTCCAAGGGATATTGAGCCTCTCAATACAACAATATTTGATGCTAATCTTATCTCAGTAAATTCTTCTAGCGCGCAATTCTCGTGGAATAACCGTAGTCGAAGTGGAGTGCAAACCTTTACCAACATTGACCACACTTTTTGCAATTACAATGCCCTCCTAACTTGGCTAAATATCCATGCAAATTATCCAACCCGATCCTGTCTGACCACTCCTCCATCATCTTGTCTTGTGGGCCGAATGTGAGAAGAGAGAAATCAAGTTTTAAATTTTTTAACTCGTGGATTGATGATCCTAAGTATTCTTCAAAAAAATTCACTTCCTGGTCTCCTCCTTTTTCTCGTAACCCGATGTTTATTTTGTGCAGGAAATTAAGAGAAACAAAAAATGCTCAAAGGCTTTGGGCGTACTCTAAGTTTGGAACTGGATCAAAATTATCGGAAAGTTTGAAGATATCGTTGGATCAGACCCAAAAGAATCTCCTAAATAACCCGGCTGATCATGCATTTGCATGGGAAGAAAATAGAATTTTCGATGAGCTAAATGAGGCGTTGGAAATCGATCGGGCATGAAAAAACAACAATCAAATTTGAACTGGAAAAATGAAGGTGATAGGAATACCGTTTTTTATCATGCTGCTATGAAGGTAAAAAATGCCAGGGATTACATTCATAATATTGCTGGTGAGAATGGTAATATTTTTGATAGCCCGGATTCGGTAGATGCCGAGCTATTAAATTTCTACACTGATCTGCTTGGTAATGGCAGTGAATTCAGCCCGAACTTATTGCTAATTGATGGTGTATGTCTTCCTTTGCTTACCTCTTTACAATCATACCAGCTAATTGCCAAAGTAACGGACTCCGAAATCAAAACTGCGCTTTTTCCTATGAATAAAAAATCCTGTAGAGAACCTGATGGATTTAATTTTATGTTCTTCCTATCTTCCTCGTACATAATAGCTGCGGATTTCTACAGGGTTATACATAATTTCTTTGATAAGTTTAAACTTCTACCTGTTGTTAATGCCATGAACCTTGTCTTGATTCCTAAAACCAAGAAAGTTTCCAATGTCTCTTCATTCAGACCCATCTCGTGTTGTAATGTGACATACAAGTGTATTTCTAAAATTTTATCAAATAGATTATTGTCTGTACTGCCTTCTCTTACATCCAGGAATCAGTTAGCTTTCTTACCGGGAAGAAATATACTGGATAACATTTTTCTAACTCATGAGCTTATTAAAGGCTATGGTAAAGTTAGTGCAACTCCATCGGTGCTGAAATTGTACTTAAGCAAAGCATATGACAGTATTCAATGGACTTCCATTGTCCGAGTTCTAGTGGGGATGAAGGCAATATGCCTGCATATCCACCCCGACTTTCTCTCTTGTCTACAACGGAAAATCTTTGGGGTATTTTAGGAGCAAACAAGGTATTCGTCAAGGGGATCCGATGTCTTCTTACATTTTTATCCTTGTTATGGAGCTGCTAACATCTATGTTCAAAGAAAATTTTAATAATGGGTTGATCCACTATCATCCGAAATGTAGTAACCCGCATTTTTTAGCTATTGAATAATCCATTTATTTAATTATTAAATATCGATTTATCGATATTGAGAACGTGAATTAAATAATATTGAATATTTAATTAATAATTATAATATAATAATATATTATAATGTCGAAATAGTCAGAAATAGTGAAATTCACAATATCATGTGAATTGAATAGCATACGAGAGTTGGTGGAGTTTCGATTCGAAATATAATAACGATTATATTGAATCGACGACAGTTTGAACGTAGAATTATAATATAATTAAAACAGAGCTTGAAATGGCGCAGTAGTTCGCTATTTGGCGATTTGAACTTCAACTGAATGTACAGGATTCATTTTAAATCGAATATCTGTGAAACAAGAAACGTGTGGAGCTGGTGGAGTATATATTTCTAGTGGAAGAGAAAATCGGGATTTCGTTGTGTAGATATTGAGATATGTCCAAATCAAATTTCAGAAAAGTCGCTATGAAATTCCTTTATAATTCGTAACGCTTTATATACGTTATAAAAGGATTTTCGATATAAACTGAATATCGATAAATCTAAAATCTGAAATATCAAACTGTAAATTCTGATATGATATTCTGGAGCTGTACGATATCATATGTGAAGATATACGATAATATTAATTTATTTTTAATTATATTTAAATATATTTATATATTTAAACGGTCTATTCAGCGCTTTAATAATAGCCAGTTTTGCAAACGACCTCAGAATTCAACGAAACCAGTTTTGTTGGATCCGCAATATCAAATAGTTGTTAGATGTGAAGTTTCGTGATTTTTAGAGTCACTGTGTGGCCGTACGGATTTTTAGAGTGTAAAAAAGGCAGTATTTTGACAGTTAAAAATACGCTGTGTGAGCTTACGGAGTCGGAATTCGACGAAACCAGTTTCGTTGGGACCGTAATGTCGAACTGTAGCTGCATGTCCATTTTCGTGATTTTTGGGTATCGTGTATGATCGTAGGGATTTTTAATGATAAATTACAATCAGCGTAGCAATAAAAATCAATATAAATTAATTTTAAAACCTCTCTATAAATACCCACTATCCCTTTCTAAACCCTATTCTCATTTTCTTCTGGTCAAACAACTTCCAGGCCGCCACATCCATCAATTCTTCTTCCAATCAAATCTCCCTCTCTAAGTAATGGAAACCGACAGTGTTGGATCCGTTGAACTGTTGTGCTCGAGCGCTACACTTCTGTAGTCACGGTTTTGGGTGCGTTCAACATTTCCAGAGCTCGATGCTGGACATGGCCGACTAAGGCAGAGGCACGAAAGTGAAATGGGGAAAGTCGGAGGGGACTTCGAGGGTACAGGTGAAATCAAGGCATCGAGGCGCAGCTGGCAGAGGCGTTCGGGGGAACTCCGGTCACCGGAGATGGGTCGCGACGTCCAGGGCAGGCTACAGGTGGGATTTTGGGGCAGCGTCGAGTTCCATTTGAAGGGGGTTGTCGGGTGAGGCTCGCGATGGGAAACGCAGTGGGGGAGGCGGCGACGGTCATTGATGACTGACGAGGTGGTGAGGTGAGGTCAAAGGCAGTCAACGGGGGTATTTTTTTATACTGGAAATCGAAATCGATTTGGGAAGAAAGGGGGATAGGGCGGGTTCGGTTTTATTCATTGATGGGCCAATATTGAGAGGTAAAGCCCAAGTAGGTTTAAAAAGGAAAAAAAAACTTTAGTTTAATTAATTTTAAATGGTATGGGATCTTGTAAAATCAATAACTTATTCATATGAAATCAGAATCACAAACCGTAAGTTGCGTTGGGACCGTATGGACGAGAGCTTCACAATGAAGCTGACTAAGAGTGGATTGGTGCTCATTACAATTTATGGCAAAATAAATTGTCTGAATCAAGCGATGGTTTTCGTCATTGACGATGATCGTCCAAATGTGAGTAAATCTCACTAACTCTGAACAGTTTATATTTTCATGTTATATTTTTAGAACT
Source organism: Allium sativum (assembly GCA_030737875.1). Lineage (NCBI taxonomy): Eukaryota > Viridiplantae > Streptophyta > Magnoliopsida > Asparagales > Amaryllidaceae > Allium > Allium sativum. Next base: position 689,348,510 of record CM060926.1, on the reverse strand, counting down.
GTTAAATATGGACTGATTGATTGTGTGTTGACTGTTTGATTGAACTGCTAGTCAGTTAGTTAAATTTCTATATTGATTGTTTAACAGAATATATCATATGGAACTGAAAGTGATGCTATCTATACTGTCTAACATCTGTGATGCAGGGAAACAGGTTGGAGGAATCCGACTGGATTCCTCAACAGTTATTTTATTGTTTTTCATATATTTTGATATATGATGTGAATTATAACCTGTTGTTGATTGTGTGTGTATGGACGATATTGAACATCGTGATTTGATATGATTGAATACCATGACATACCGGAATGTAGATAAAGGAGATTTTTTCAAAGTGATATTGAAAAATAGAATATTTATAAAGTGGAATATTTTTAAATAAGGAATATTTATAAATTGGGATATTTATAAATAGGAGATATTTAAAAAAAAGGAAAATAAATTCAAAATATTTTCTTTTTGAATGGAAAGGCCTGTGTGGCGAGTTTGGGGATTTTCCCGATGCTCCCGATACAAAGGAGGTTATGGCGAATTTTCCCGGGAATTTAAGGAGTTAGAATATTTCAAGAATAAATTTGAAAAGGGAATATTTGTAAACCATTTACAAGTAGAATTGGAAAGGAAACATTATAAAAAGGGAAATCATTTTTAAAAGGGTAGAACCGTTATTTAAAAGTAAATCTTTTCCAATAAATAAAACGTTGTTAAAAAGGAAATCTTTATAAAGTGAATAAAGTAAATCGAATAGGGTATTCGACGTTAGTTAATCGAATATAGACATTCGAAAGGAGAAATCGAATATGGTATTCGAAGTTAGTTAATCGAATATAGACATTCGAAAGGAGAAATCGAATATGGTATTCGAAGTTAGTTAATCGAATATAGATATTCGAAAGGAGAAATCGAATATGGTATTCGAAGTTAGTTAATCGAATTAGTTATTCGAATAGAGTTAAATGAAGTTAATCGATTAGAGTTAAATCAAAGGAGTTAATCGAATATAGTTTATTCGAATAAAGAAAAAGAGTTAATCGAATATAGTTTATTCGAATAAAGAAAAAGAGTTAATCGAATATAGTTTATTCGAATAAAGAAAAAGAGTTAATCGAATATAGTTTATTCGAATAGAGTTAGAGGAGTTATCGAATATAGTTTATTCGACATGAGTTAAGTGAATTAGTTAAGCTAAACTAAATGAATTAGTTAAGTGAATTGGTTAAGTTAACCAAAGTGAATTAGTCGAGTTAATCAAAGTGATTAGTTCAGTTAATCGAGATAAGTAAATCAAGTTAGGTTAATCGAGTTGAATTAGTCAGTCGAGTTAATAAATTGAGTTAGTCAAACCAAGTAAAACCAGTTAAGTTAAATAAGTTGAGTTGTTCGGGTGGTTCGACCAAGTTAGTCGAGCCTAGTTAATCGAATCGAATTGGTCGAACCAAGTAAGTCAAGTTAAGTTAGTCGAGTTAAGTTCGTCGAGTTAAATAAATCGATGTTGGTTTCATCGAAAGGAGTTATCGATGTTAGTTTCATCGAAAGGAGTTATCGATGTTAGTTTCATCGAAGGGAGTTACCGATTATAGTTTAATCGAAGTGAGATTTTCAAATATGAGATATTTGAAAAGGAAGAGTTATCGAATATTAGTTATTTGAAGAGAGATTATCGAATATCGTTTATTCGAAAGAAGTTAATCGAATATAGCTTATTCGAAGAAGAATTAATCAAATAGAGATTTCTCGAAGAGAGTTAATCGGCAAATTCGATTATATCGAATTCGGGAAAGTACTTATACTTTCCAGTGCTTAAATAGAGTTTTATTCATTTATAAATAAATAAGTGTTAGGTTAATTATTCACTAATAAGAATAGAAGTTATAATTAAGGTTAGATAATTCGAAAGTAGGGATTATAACGTTATCGTTATAACCAATGTTTTAAACATAGAAGTGGACTAGTAAAATTGAATTTGAGAAAGGCGTAAAGAAGTTGTTAAAGATTAAAAGATAAACTTTGACCTTTTCGAAGTTATAACGTTGTTCAGTTAAGGTCTGAGAGGTAATTATACCCCAACTTGAGTGACTTCCTTCTTAACTAAGAAATGGTAAGGTTTGATCGTAAAGGAGTTTTGGAAATGTTTTCCAAACTAGAGAATCAGAAATGTTTTCTGATAAAAGAAAATAAGAATTTAGAATATAGGGAAACAGGAGATAAGTAAATAAATGAACTAAAGAGATTAATGTTAAATGATGTTTGTTCGATATAATTTCCATCTGGAAATAATATCGTTGTTTGCACACTTGTTTTTCTTTGATAGTTAACTCACCGACTATCGAAGTTTTGACCATTTTAACGTGTTAATATGGAGAGACCGGTTGGATTATTATCCAAAGAACCACTCTGTATTGGCATAAGCGTTGCGAATCATATATGCTAAAGATAATTGAAGACGGAGTAAAATGCAAGGACTATCCTGTCTACAGAATAGTGCCTTCGGTTTGTCCAGTCCCATGACAACTTGTATGGACGAAGGTCTGACAGAGTATATCCAATGGATCGCGTAAGTTGATCTGTTCAAACGTATTCACGTTTGGTGGCGGAGGAATTCATTTCTCTTAGCTGTATACCCGTGTTATTTTTGGATAAGTCAATTTGTGATTTGGCGGGTATGACGATGTGACATTCTAAGTGAATAAAGATGGATGTCTGACATAGTATTTCCAGACGGTCACGTACATTGATTTCTTCAACTATACCAAGAGTGGAAGCGGAGAAGGAAACTTCTTTTAGCTGACACGTAATGTATGGTTGTAGACGTCAATTAGTGATTCTGATGGATTTGACAATGTAGCATTCGAAGTAAATCTGATGTAATGATAAAGCGTAGCTTCTAGCCTCATCAACCGGTAAATGACAGAAATCGGGCAGGCAGCATGGCTAAGTCGGTCGCACCGAAGTAGGGTGTATAAGCACCTATCTAGTGAATATTCATTTGTTTCTTAAATCTATCAATGCTGTCCCATATATATACGGGAACGGTTGCTGATCCCAACCGTTGGTGATGTACATTCGATACACTCAAGCGAAATGAGTGGTCGGTCATGTGTGGCTGAGTTGTAAGTTGTTCTTGTTGAACTCCAGTGTATCGTTCCTAGAGTACACTGATCGGAAGGTGGTTCCATACCTTGTCATAGTTGGAAATCCAATCATCCAATACGTGCTTGCGATTTTGATTGTATACTATATATGTAGTAACGTGAGATGCAAGCGTTTCTGCTAGATTGATATTTATTTGTACTTAGACATTATTATAATATCTGAATGATATTGCTTTGAAAAGTTATTTGGATTCTCATAAGGGAAAAACCCGTTCCGTTATGCGGCGTGGTCTTGTGAGATATCCTTTATTAAATCAAGTATTAAATTGTTTACTCATACCAGTCCCATGACTGACCCGGAGTTTACTTTGTTGTTTTCCCTAAACTCTTGGGTGCCTAAATTTGTACGGGCAGTCAAGTAGTCGGGATTTGCAGATACATTGGAGAGCTTGGAGCAGGAGGCTTCAGGATTCTATAGCTATTATTATTTCCGCTGTTGTTGTAAGTGTTGTACTCTGATAAGTGTTATTGTATACATATACTGATGTTATTTCAAAGATATGTTATGTTATATTTTATTCGTTCCGCTGTGAGATTCGTGTTTACTCTGATGATGATGTTCTTCTTCTTCTTCTATTCTATAAGTTCTATCTTATCTATTCTCACCTTCTAATTTCTTTCATTAATTACCGGGATTTTTCGATGTTTTGGTTATCGACGTCGAGCTTACGTCGATAACCAAAGTCGCTCGAAACCCGGGTTACTACACGAAATGTAAGAATAATGCAATCTCTACACTGCTAATTGCGGATAATGTAACAGTCTTCTCTAGACCGAATGAAACGTCACTTACAAATATTCTTGAAATGTTGAATAGCTTTCATGTGATGACTGATCTAAAGCTAAACTCGTCCAAATCGCAAGTTATGTTCGCAGGTATTACGCAACATAATTCGGTGAGGTTATATGATCTTCTCGGAATGCAAATTCTTGGTAAAGGTTCCTCCTATCTTGGATTGCCTTTGTGTACATCTAGAATCAAGAAAGCAAATTGTTTTCCACTGTATAGCAGAATAATCGCTGCACTTTCTAATTGGGCAAATAAATTTCTTACGCAAGTCGCCTTCTTATTCTTATCAAAAGCATTGGATTCTTAATGTCTGTGTACTGAGCGAGGGTGTTTATTCTACCGCAGAAGCATATTTCTATGATTACTTTGGCACTGCTGTGGTTTCTATGGACTGGAAGTGTCCATGGGAGGAAGCCGATACCATGCGCTTTCATCAAAATGCAGTTTCCTAAGATTAAAGGGGGGCTCGGCTTACTTTCATCGAGGAAGTGGAATATTGCTGTGGTGAGTTCGCATTTTAACAATTTCATTTTGAGCACTAAAAGTTTATTGGTCACATGGTGTTGGAGAAACAATGCGAAAAATGGGAAGTTTTGGACTATGGAAATCCCTGCTTCATGTAGTTGGGTGTGGAGATGCATATTAACAGCAAGAGATATGTTCTTACCCTCCATTCAGTACACTATAAATGCGAGTTGTACTGCTTTGTTCTAGGAAGATCCATGGATATCAAAGGGTGTCATCCTTTCTAGGCTATTGGGGTATAACTGCTTTATACAGTTAGGTATAAATATTAATGCCAAGGTGACAAGTTTCCTGTCTACTGGAAAGGTGGTGTTGCCTTATTTTTCAAGGTCTACATTCGTTATGTGAGGGGCCGATTCAAGGTGTTGTCTACTCTTTCGCTGACAAATTAACTTGGAACGGGGCTCGTCACAGCGTCAAAAGGGTGTACTAAAAGCTAATTAATTATGACAGCATGCCAACGTGTCCATGAGAGAAGATCGTGTGGAGTGCCGCTATAGTTCCAAAAGAAAATTACATGCTATGGAAGGTAATCAATAATGTTCTTCTGACTAAAACAAGTTAATTCGGATGGGGATGTTTGTTAGTGGAGCTTGCGTGCTATGTGATAATGACGAGGAAAGTGTTGGTCACTTATTCTTTGAATGTACCTATTCTTTAGCAATCTAGAGGAAGTTGTTGCTTTTGTTTGGCATTGCTCTTCATCCGACAACAACTCAAGCACAATGGCACTGTATTCTCTTGTCAACTAGATGGAGAAAGGAAGATCACATTCTCTTCATTCTTTGCATTAAGAAGATTGTGAGAATGGTTTGGGAAGAGTGCAACTCTCGAGTCTTTAAGCTGAAAAGGATAACTAATACTGTTTTGTGGGTAAACTTGAAACTCCTAATCAGGAGGGACTTATCATCCTCAATATTCCAGTTTGAGGCTTCCTTTTTGGCAAGTTGGCTTGACCGCTTGTTGTTACTTTGTTTTCCTCTTTTGTGTGTTGTTTGTACTTCCGGTGTGTTGCATGAAGCTGTTGTATTGTGTTTTCTGTATGTTTTTTTATCTTTTAATAAATGTGGTAGGGGTCCACTTCAACCCCGCTTGCGTTGCAAAAAAAAGAAGAGATTTAAGTTTCGACCTTAATTGAAATTGAAAATGCAAATGGAAAATCAAGTAATGAGCTAATTTGAACCTTGGGTCCGACTAGAAATGTAAATGAATTGAATCTGAAGTTAAATTGAGTTTAATCTCGAAATTGGAACCGATAATAATTAAGATCTTGAATTTTGGATAATTGATTCGGATTAAAGTAGTATTCATTTTAAAACTATTTTATTTGAAATTATGGTATTAGATCTATTTATATTATTTAAATTATTTTGTTATAACCCTAATTATCTTTGTTTTCAAACTTATTTTTCCAAAAGGTATTTATTTATTTCAAACCATTTGCAAAACCTATATAATCATTTAACCTATTTTCCAAAGCTATCTATTTATTTAAATTTGTTGTATATCAAGCTAGGTATTTTACAAAGATTTATTTCAAACCCATTTTCAAAATCTATTTATTTATTCAACTTAATTTTACATTAAGCTATTGTTTTACCAAAATTATTTTATGAAACTTAGTTATTTTGATAAAAGTATATAGCCAATTCGAACAAATTAAAATGATTGAATGGAAAGACGCAATCGAATATGAATGTTGACAATAAATCAATTTGTAAATGTGGATTTAAATTTCGAAATGATATTGAATACTCGAATCATTTTGAAATCGATTTAATTGATCTTGAAAATGGAAATTTTGAAGATTATCGATATATGAATATTTTGATATGAAATTTTGGAAACATGTAAACGAATTATATAGGTATGAGATTCGAAAACTTCGATTTGGAATATAATTGATGTGAAATTGATAGTCTTATATAATGGATTTATATGAGAATGATGTATTTGAAAGTGAAATTTGATTTTTTTTGTGTAAATGGATATTTATATAAATGTGATTTGAAATGGAGTATTATGTGTATAATATATATGTTTTTGAACCAAGGATATGGAAGTACATTCTGCTTGATATACGCATTGTGGCCACATCGTAGATTCATTCTATCGATTCATCTTCTCTAGATTAGTTTTTTTTGGATATAATACTTGAGTAGTCCTTTGAATTCCGTGGGGTAACCCATGGTCTTACGAACTCAACTGCATAGCGAAATTCATAGGGTTGTGAAAGCTTACGATTACGGATGTTTCTTGGGGGACCTAAGCAAAACCATTATGTAGCGGCGATCTATGGCCTATTTATGGTGTAATCCGCCTGTGTAGTGATTGCCCTGAGGTACGGATGTTTCCTGGAGGATCCAGGCGTAACCATTATGTATCTGTGGTCCACATGACGTAATTCGAGAGGCAGTGATTGCTTAGAGTCTATTAGTGATAGCGATGTAACCATCAATGTTACTATAAATAGACTTCGATCCATGAGTTAGCTTGGCATAGCATAATTCGTAGAGCAGGGATTGCTCAAGGGTACAGATGTTTTCTGGGGGATGCAGATGAAACCATTGTGTATCTGCGATCTATGGTTGTGTTGTGTGTCATGGCGTAATTCATAGAGCAGGGATTGCTCAAGGGTACGGATGTTATCTGAGGGAACCAAGCATAACCATTGTGTCTCTGCGGTCCATGGTTCGATTTGTTTGGATTGTACTTGCCATATCTAGTTTAACATACAAAGAAAACATTTTAAGAGTTTCATTGGAGTTATAGCAAGTATATTGTGTACTTAGAGACGTTTTGTTCATGCGTCGGTACCACGCATGTTCAAAACTTCTATGAGAACAAAAATAGAATTGTCAAACTGCGAGTGATCTATTCCCAAAATTGAAATAGCCAATCAATAATTTGAAATTAAATTTATACAACTTCAACACAATAAATTAAGAAATAAAATTTTTAATTAAAATAACAACAATTTTGAATTTAAATATATGTTTGTGATTTTAGAATTATTTTTAGATTTGAGAATCATGTTTGCAAATTTATGTTAATAAAAAGAATTAAATAAAGATTTTGAATTCAACAAATAGACTTTATTTTAAATGAATCTAATGACAAAAGTAGAATAGCAAATGAGCCCTGTAAAATTTAGATTCATATAAAAACAATAATTGAGACATTCCAATAATAAATGGAAATTAGATGAGCTGTACGTGAACCAACTTAATGCAAGTAAAATTTCAAATGGATAATATGAATGACCATTAAATGAAAGAAAATAGATGAACTAAAATGGAATCCATAAATTGAGTTGATTTAAATAAAATGTTGCCAAAGGAAAATGGACGTTGAATAAAAATAAATAAAAACAAATGAATTGCAAACAATGTAAGGATGTTTAAAGCAAACAAATTGAAATCGATGAAATTATATATGGATAAGTAAATTAAATGGATGCATGAACTGAATGTAAGTAAATGGAAGTAAATTAAAAGCGAATGATCTAAGAACAAACGAAGTACATGGAAGTGAAAAAAAAAATGCAAATGAAATGAGACGTGTAAATAGAATGAACATTAACAAATGAACACTTATAGTGAATGTGTTCATGGATGTAACGTAAATCAAAGTATAGAAAAATTGTATTATGTAAATGACAAACAAATTGAAAGGAAATAAGGATATATTTTGTTTATTTGTATGTAGCATTTGATTGTGTAAATAAATTTGGTTGCATTTATGCGTTTGTTACCATCGTACCTTTTTTGCTTTAGTTATTTGTTGTTAATACCATGTATTTGTCACTTATGTTATATATTTTAAGTTTGATGTTTATATATACATGATTCTTAATTGTTTGATAAGTATTTTAGTAGGTTGCAAATGCATGCGCTTCAATTTGGAGCTTGCTTTTGCGCTTATTCACTAAATCATAAGAAAATATGCTTAATTTGCTAATAAAAGGTATGCATTTCGGATTAAATACGATATTTGGGTTTATATATTGTTTGCCAAGTTTAGGGATACCTCAACGTGTAGACGAGATGCATTTTTTGTGCTTTTGTTGTTTTTGGATAAGGGAATTTTTCCCCGATCGAATAGTGCAAGGAAGATGCAACCGAAATTTTCCGTAAATTCGGGCGTTAGGAAATTTTTGAAGATGAAAAGTAACTTATATTTTCTTACAAGTTTAAAAACTATGTACGAGCTTATAAAATAAATAAATTATTACTACGTATATATATAACTATATTATAACAATCTCTCCTTTTCGAGGCCGAAAAGTTTTAGGGGGGAAGATTGAAACGATCTAGAATTTTCAACCTTTTAAAATTTGAAATTAATTTGTATTTGGTATTTAAGAAATTGATTTTTGTTTAAAATTTGAAATTTAGTTTATTTTAATTTGGTTTTAGATTGATTTTATTTGTAAGTGCAAATTTAAGTTGAATTCGAGTTGTTTGTTAAAAATATAACTTCTGAACGATAAATTATTTAGAATTATATAATGAAAATAAATGTAGAATTCAATTTCTATAAAATAGAGATGTTTAAATTTTCATAATAAAGTGTCATCTGAATTTGAGTAAATTTTACTGGAATTTTCTAAGACTATATTTTCAGTTAACCATTTGTTTTTTTATTTTCGGAAATTTTAAATTAATTTAAGCTTATATATTCCATATTAAATTTATCTTTGTGATTAAGTGTTAATTTGCATCTTGGAACTTTAATTTACTTTTGACCTTTAGTGATTAGTCTAATTAAATTAAATGAACACTTGTCTGATTTTGGGTTTAAGAATTAATACTTGTCTCTCCTGCATTTTATATTTAGTACACGGGTCCCCTTTGCCTTTGTTTCTCACTGTGTCCTATGTTACTGTTCATCATCCGCTTTTATTTCTTTTATCAACCAAAATTCTCTTTCTCTTCATTATTTTCTCCAGCGAAATCAATTGATTTTCCCCAAACCCATCGTTAATGGCTCCACTACTCTCCTCCCCCACTCCAATTGAGTTTCGACTCCACCTCCATTACCTGAAAACACGGCCACTGCCATCCCCAGGTACCTCGATTTCAGCATCTCGCCTTCGATTTGGGTGGTAGTTCGAATTGTGTTTCCATCTCCGAACAAAACCGAATGCTTCTCCTCTACCATGTCACCACACGTGTTGCTTCCCATTCGAACCCTCTTACTGGTGATCTCGTGCACAATAGTCAGAATCACCTGCGCTCTTCTTGCGCTATTTAAGGTGAGTATTTAGCTCACGATAGATCTCAGTCCAAGTAGTTTAATTTTAATATAAACTAAGTATAATAGTATGTCCTTTGTTGTGATTTGCATGTGAAATCTTCTGGTTTTTCCTCTCAGTTGTTTGGCCTGCATCCTTGCGATGACATAGTTTTATAAAATTTTGACACTCAGGGTGCCATGACAGAACCTGCTTGGTTTATTATTATTATTATTTTTTGAAAATTGAAATTACACGTGTTTCCATATGAAAAAACCTATTGCATTCGAACCACCTATTTCATGATGTAAGGTCCCGTAGCTTGAATTCTGTGTTACTAACTTATGCATGTTATGTCCATATTGTGCCTTAGTTATAGCAGTAACTTGGACTTGACTACTCACTTTGGTTTGATGCATTTTCATAGGTTAAAATACAATCTCACACCCTGTCGTGTTTTCCTAAAAGCATGTATCTTGATTTTATATTTATTTTGACCGTGCATATGTCATGTTTTATGCGCATTTCCTGTATGTACCTGCTTTGAATTCCATGCTTAGCTGGTTTTGAAACTCGTAATATATTTGACTACATATTGTACATCTGGGTTCGTGAGTTCTTATTGTCATTCCATTTTGTAGCTTACCTTGCTTGAAAGCTTAATTAAGCTCTTGTTGTTTTGATTTCATGTGTCCTCTCCTTTGAATAAATTCTTCCTTCACTAGTCATGCTGAAACTAAATGTCATATATTGCCTTAATTTTTAACGCCCTATCACATATTGTTTATTAAGTTCTGGTTAGCCAAACTCATGTTTAATTTCAATACCTATATATTGTTTTACCATATGCTGCATGCTCTAATTACAAGTGAATGTGTATATGCCTTTGCATGAAACTGGTATATGTTGGTAGTATGTACGTGGTAATTTGGACACTAATTCAAACTTCAACCTTCATATGGAAATCTTTATCAGCCGTTATGTTTTATTGTTTTTATTGAAATTAATTTACTTGAACAATGATTAATCATGAATTGAGTGTTGTGTTTTGCATGGAATGCTCGGGTCAGATATGAGTGTTGCAGATTTTAGAGATGTCTTCTATTGAAGGTTGAAGCACGTGAAGACACGCTCGCTTTGTTTCGTTCTTCCTTTTTATTTATTTATTTAAATCTAACGTACATGTATTGTAAAATCTTCTGCAGTAAAATATAATTTTTTTAACTCTGATTTTGTATATAAAATTTCCGGTGTGAGATATTTTTTTATCTTTTCTATGTGTATTTTCTGTTTAAACCTTGTAAGCTAAATAACAGTTTGTCATTTTGAATGTTCTTAGTTGGTTTAAATACCGACTTGGAGAGGTCAAAAGGCTGGTCATTACAAATAATGTTAACGAAGTCTAACGGTTTCCAACGGAAACAACCGATCTTTTCCAACGGCTTCAAATGGTGCATAGGCATTGGAAACCATTTCAAACCAATGGCTATAAACCGTTGGAAACCGTTTGCAGAGCAGTATATGGATTTTTTTCTTTAAGTTTAAGTAGACGGTCAACTTTTAACGTAGTTGAGCAAAACTCCTTGTAAAATAAACTAGGTTCTGTTATTACCTTTCAAACTTTTATGGGCAACAAATCTTTGAAAACGATGGGTAACTAATTTTCCATCGTTATATGACAATCATGGCTTTTCATTCCACTCAGCTTTCCATTTTTTTAGTCGACACATCTACGAAGATTAGAGAAAATTCTGTCAGGAAATCGTAATTCTTCCACCCATTTTAACATTGCTTTAACTTGGTTGATGTCTAGTTCGTAGCATGCGTTGGCTTTTTTTTACTGTCGTTGGGCTTCATATAAAGCTAAGAACAATTGCATATTTCCTCTATATCACGTCTAGATTTCAGATCGTCCTTAGTCTTGCCCTTCAAAACTGTATTAAACACATTATCAAATACGTTATTCTCTTTATGTATCACATCAATGTTATGACAGATTTAGAGATTTTTCCAGTAAAGCAATTACCAGAATATACTCTGTTTGCACCAATTATGAGCCATCGATTTACCTTGAATTTCAATTTGTTTTCTGGTTTCATGTATCTTTGGATAATCTTTTACTAGCTCATATATATCCTCGCTAGACCAATCCATTGGTGGTCATAAAGTCTCATGTCTATTAGCCGTGAAGTTTTTTTGTCTCTTCTAAAAGGATGATTAATATGAAGAAAATATAAATGACAATCAAACCATGAAAATTTCTTTCCATGCAGTAACGAAAATGATTGTGTTCCTTCCACGCAATAAGAACAAGCAAAATAACCGGTCGTATTCTAATCTGAAAGCATTGCATACGCAGGAAAATTGCTAATAGTCCATAATAAAGAAGCGAATATCTGAACTTTGTTCTCTTTTGATATGTCGTATGTTTTAACTCCTTCATACCATAATTTTTCGATTAACGGTTGTAAGTAAACATCAATGCCTTGTGTCGGATCATCAGGGCTAGTGACGACAATTGTGAGAAACATATATGGAGTATTCACACACATCCACAGGGGTAGTTTATAAGGTGTGATTATTATAGGTCAAGATGAATATTAGAACCAAACTGAGAAAAGGTAAGATGTCATATGTACATAAACCTAGTCTAACATTGCGCCTCTTCCCTACGAAATCGGGATATTTCTTATCAAAATATTTCCATGTTTCTCCATCGGATGGGTGATTCAATGTACCGTTTTTTAGGTGTTCTCAAGCTTTGTCATCTCATATGATGCGATGTTACGGATGATGCATAAAACCGTTGAAGTCTAGTAGTGATGGGTAAATAATGCATAGCTTGTACGAAACTTTGTTTCCCTTCTTTTCCTTGGTTTATATCTTTCTTGATTACATATTTTACAATTTATAAGATTGATATCTTCTTTCCAATACAACATGCAACCATTTAAACATATATCTATTTTTTTATATGGCAAACTAAAAGATGACATAAGTTTTTTCACTTCATAATAATTTTCGCACATTAAATTATCGGATGGCATATGGCATTTAACAACTTAAACAACAAGTCGTAAATCCAGCTTGCGTAAGGTTGTATTTTTATTTCACTGCAATGTATCCTGTTGTTACCGATAATTGAGTGCCGCTTTTACATTCATTCCAAAGGGATTTTTTTAGCATGATCCAATATATCATATATATCTTTTAGCTTCAACATTTGGTTCCTCTTCGACATTAACATCGACATTATCAATTTCAATCGTAGGGAAAATTGATCGTGCAACATCTTCGACCTTATTTTCTATGACATTCGTACTAACTTCATCATTGATGACCTCCACCCACTGTTCTTGATTAATAGGAGCTACAATTTCTCCATAATGATCTCATAGCAAATATTTGGACATGCAACCATAATGGCGCAAATGAACCTTAACCATATTCGATACTAAATAGTTCAACAATTTGCACCTACTATGTAACACCCCACATCCGTTAGTGTCACTCACAAAGGGAATGCACTAAGTTCTGTGGAGCATTTTTGGGTAAAAGATGCAGATAAATTACAAGACAGACAGAAATTAAACAGCGGAAAATAAAACTTTGCTTTTATTGATAAAATGGTTTGTACAATGATTTCTTTACAATATCAGAGTATCATCTGTCTTACAAAATAAAGAAGCATAAAACAACATTTATATTCCCCAATTCTAGCAAGAGCCAGCCATAACATCTGAAAAGAGAATCCAAGCAAAACTTCGACAAATCTTCAAGCTGGGAAAGAGTGACAGTCCGACTTAACCTGAGCTATACTATTCTCTTCTTTACTACCTGGGGGGGGGGGGTGGAACGGAAGAAAATAAGACGAAAGAAAAATAGAGTCAGACATAAAGCCTGAGTAAGTTCAGTAACTTCTAGCATGTGAACATGGAAAAACCAAACGACATGAATTAACTGAATACAAGATAACACCATGATGATAGGGTCAGCAAGATTAGACAAGATAATCACAAGATATGCTAAGATAAGATAAACTGGATATGCTCTAATACTTTCGCCGCTTCGCTATTTCCTTGTTATATTGGTTTCTATATCTCTGCACCACTTAACTAGTGTCCCAACTAGTAACGATATCGTGATCCCAATCCCTGTATTTTCCATTGCCTTCAGGCATACATTTATTATTCATTACCTAGATCTAATCTAGGGTTTTCTATCAAGTGTTTTCTAGATTCAACTAGAGTTTACGCTATCTGCTGAACGTTTCTCGGATTCAGGGTTTATGCCACCTAGTCCAACTAGGGATTATGCTACCTGTCGAACGATGCCCCCAAGTCTAGGACACACTACCTAGAGTGGTATATGTTCCTATACTTCCCCACGCATGTATCGCGAATCGTTATCGCTTGCCTAGATGCACATGTCCTGTAATGTGTGGCCCGAGTCCTGTGGCAGGGCAAATCAAGAGACACAGAACTCGGTCGGGAGCTTTCAGATATCTGCCGATGCAGATGCTAAGGTCTGTTTTTTATTCCAGTGGCTATGGTCCCACTCGACACCTCCCTCAACTAATGAAAGGCACACCTTGAAAAATGAGAACTATACGCAGGCCCCCTATGCCCCACTGTCCTATGGCCATCCGCAACCATAACTAGATAGTAAGTATATGGTCTTTTGGAGTTCTCCGCCTTTCCGCTTCACGTATCTCGATTGACTGAAGATGGATGGTAGACGACGAGTTGCTATCACAGGGCTACCGGTTTCTCGCCGAATCACGCTGGTCCATCCGAGTCTTTAGGTTGCCATATTTTACAACCAAGGCATACCCTTGGTTCTTCTACCGCAGACCTTAACCTCTGTGAGCCCAGGAGGATCATCTGCAGCCTCACAGAGGGATACCAAGAGTACCCTCACGTCCCCTCGAAGCCTCGGGCTTCGTAACCCAATTCGTTGGAGCCTTCGTTTTAATCAGACGTACGTTCGCTCCTTCCCGTGTTATACTAAGAATTACTACTTAGTTCTACTAACTAAGGTTTACCACTTAGTTTCCAGAATCGTTGTTTTCTTAACTAAGGTTTACTACTTAGCTCCTTTTAACTAAGGTTTACTACTTAGTTCTCTTTTCCGTCAATTTGGATTGGTTAAGTGTCATTAGTCAATTCAAGCTAACTTAACCCTCTTCATTTACCCTGTTAAACCGGTTAAGTGTTATCAGTAATTCATGTTGACTTAACCCCGCCACAAACCAAGTTATATTGGTTAAGTATTTCTTATTACTTAACCCTACCCATTCATCCTGTATTGGTTAAGTGTTCCTTTTTAACTTAACCTTGCCCATCTGTTTTAACTAACACGTTATTAATGGTTATGTATTATCCCTTCATGTTTTAGACTTAACCCTATTCCTTTATCACAATCTGATGGTTAAGTGTTCAAGTTTACTTAACCCTACGGTCTAGCCCAGCTAACATATCAAATTGGCTAAGTGTATTAAATTTTTACTTAACCCCAACCTCTAGTCTAGTTAACATGTTAATTCGGCTAAGTGTATTAACTTTACTTAACCCCACCTTCTAGTCTAGTTAACATGTTAGTTTGGCTAAGTGTTTTCTTAGTTACTTAACTCCTACAAATCTTGTCTTGTTACCATGTCAAGTTTGGTTAAGTGTCCCTATGGACTTAGCCCTCCCATTCTAGCTTAACTGTGTTAAGTTGGTTAAGTGTTCCTATGGACTTAACCCTCCCATTCTAGCTTAACTGTGTTAACTGTCTGTATGAACCTAACCCCACCCATCGGTTTGGTTATCATGTTGAATTGGTTAAGTGTCTTAGTTAACTTAACCCTACCATTCTTGTTCTAGCTTTAACTAAATAAATTAAAGCCGCGACCACTCACATTAGACAGATATTATTGTGAATACTGGATGTGTCGGTTGGTTCCGGGCAGGTTTACATCGCAACTCAGTCTAACCTCGGGTTAGGCATATTCTTGTTTTCTAAGTTCAAAAGGGTTTTGATTAATTTTCAAATCAGGTTTTGAAAGCAACCATCCCGTCCGTCGGATCATTTAGGGGTAGCCAGGGAGAGCAGGAAACTTGTATTTTCCAAACTCAAGCCTAGACACTATCCTCTCTGTCACCCTAGAACTTTCTGGTGTATGTATTTTTAAAAGAGATGTCGTTAATAAACCTTTAATTTGTCTAAATTTACATTTTCTCATTTAGAACAAATTATATAAGTAAATTATTCCTAATTTACTTATTTACTAATTACTCTTTTAATGTAAATTGTCAACACTTATTCTTATGGCCCATTTTCCCCTCTATGTCATATTTATGCTTTTTGGTATGTAAACTATACCAAATTAAGTGTCACTAACCATGATTTTTCTAAACATGACAATTACTCACAATTATGGCCAATTTCAAATTTATACCAATATACTTGCTATGCCAAATTAGCTAATCCAATTCTGATTTAACATTCTAATTACAGTTCATGTCTAACTAGACTTATTATTCTAGTTCACAATTCTTGTAAATGCTAGATTTACAAGTCAATACTAGATTCAAATTACACATCCTACAATTCATGTCAAATTTATCCAATTTGCACTTCTATGAACATGCCATAATACATGTTCCCAATTTATGCCAAGTTCCAAGTTTATAACTACGTTTTTAGTAAATTTCATATTTTGCCCAAATCGTATTCCCACCGTTCGTATAATCGTGATTCAATCTAGATTATAGATAAAATCTAGATTCGTAGAAAATAGGGAATGAACCAAAGATGCTATGAAAAAGATAGACATAATAACTGGCATAAAATGATAATTTACTAATCACAGACCTAACGAATTACACCGAAACATCGAAAACCTATAGGTCTGAAAATCTTATGGCATCAAAAGGGTTGAATAACGACGTAGGTTCAAGAACATGGGTAGACCTAACTTAATAGGTAAATTCCCAAGGTCTAAAACCAAAGAAAACCAAGAATAGATAGAATAGATAATCAGGTTTAAACCCAATTTCATAGTCACAAAACTTAAGCAATACTTTCCTAGTCATGGATCATAGGTGTTTAATCACAGTTGTCCTTGTTATGTCATAGGCAATAGTTTATGTTTCCTAATCAAAGGCATAGGCTTGTGTTCATAATCAAGGAAATAATTCTCACAGTCACAGTCATAGGCAATGTTCATAGTCATAGGCAATGTTCATAGTCAGAGGCAATGTTCATAGTCAAAGTGGCATATGGTTTTAAGGTCCATAGTTTCATAGTCACAGTCTCATTGAATCATAACAGTTCTCAATTAGGTCCAAAGAAATAAGCACTGATTCGAATAGAAAGAATTGGCATACTCTTTTATTCCTTTAATTTCATGTCACGAAAAGAGAAAATGTTTAAATCTAAAAAGTAACCGACTTACAGAGATTAGATTAGACTCGTAGAAACACAGTCGTTGAAGTCGTTTGAATCATCACTTGAATCCTAGCTTGACTTGAATCTCTTTTTGAAAGTCTTGAGCAACATCTCCTCGTCTTGATTTATTTTATATATTATTTTATTCACTTTTTTTTTTCTCAGAGGCAGCATAAGGATAGAAAAGAATTGTGAATAGAGAAGGAGACTAGGGCTGTTTATATAGTGTTAGGCGGATGAATCTGGTCAGAATGGCATCCGGATACAGAAAAACGAAGCAGGATCAGAAAACTGGATTTTCGGGAGCAGGTCGACCCCCAGGTCGACTATCCAGTCGACCTGGTCAGGGGGGGTCGACCCCTAGGTCGACACCCTGGTCGACCTGGGTACCCAGGTCGACTCCCAGGTCGACCCCCTGGTCGACCTGGGTCCTGGGCGGGAAATTTCCCGCCCAGCCCGCTTCTGGGTCTGTTTTGAAATTTGAACTCGTTTTCTGACCTGTTCGAATTTTAAATCGAATTCTGAAACTTCCGGAGGCTATATCTTTCTCATACGGACTCCGATTTACGCAAACTCAGACTCGTTTTCATGCAAAATTCCGAGACGAACGCAATGGCGTAGCCCGTTTTCCTTGATTTTGATTTTAAATTCTAATTCTGCCTTGATTTGTGAATCTTAGTGTTACAGAATTACGGGGTGTTACATACTATATGGACATCAAATTTCTTTATCATTTACAATATTACTTAAAGAAAATTCGATGACACTTGTACCCAGTTTTGAAAATGTTCACTTATTCACCACTAATTTTCCTTCTTTGATACATCCAACTCCGATCAATATAGTAATTGACCATTTTTCCTACTTTAAAACCTATGATGAACTAAAAAAATCGTTAATTTTATATTTTATTTACTAATTTAGTAAACATGTACTAAATTTTACATTTGTTTTACAAACTTTATTTTAAATAAACAAATATTGGTTCATTAACCCTTATGCGTCTTCTTTGATGATCGGCCATTCTACTTCCCATTTCAAATACAATAGTAATTACATTCCGTAAATCATATCATTTTAAACGATTTCACAAAATTCCAGCAGCATTTCCCCCGTGTTCCTTATATCCTACACAAATGCGTGTACACAAGGAACATAAAGGAAATGCCGTCGAAATTTAGTAAACCATTTAAAGTGGTATGATTTACGAAATATAATTACTTTATACTATCTGTAACTTGTCCAATACATGGACAAATCCGATAAATGATGTATCAGATGAGTACAGATGTTCGTTTTGTAGAAAAAAATGAATATCCATATAATGATCATATACAACACTTGTCAGACAGGACCAAATAATATCTAAGGGTTTAAATTTTGCTTGTATTAAATTTAAATATATAATTTGTTTAAATATTTGTTTATATTTTACAGTTTTATTACATATGTACTAAATTATATATTTTTACAATTTATTGAATTCTAACTACGACAATTCCTATCAAAATCATTTATCAATCAAATCAATTCACGTGCTCGTGCCATAAGCACAAAACTCGGGTTCGCACGAATTATCCAAAACTAAGATCACTTCGAACATAATATAAACTTTGTGTTTGCTTAAATTATTCTATTTGCAAACTCTATCACACACATACGTTCAATATTAACCTTTCAACTAAACTAACGTAATATACTAAATTAGAAAAAAATCAATCGGTAACAATCTAATCATTATGGTGATAAAAATAGCAATTAAAGGGTAACACGATGTAATATACATACACTAACAAGTAGGAATCAATCACAATTTAAATTAAACCTTAAATAAATAAATAAACCTAAAAATTAGGTTTAGGAAAATCACCGATTTGGATAGGTAGGAGGGTGGAGAGGGGCTGGAGCTGTTTGTAGATGGCGTCGGAGGTGGTTGGGTTGGTGGCTGGGATGGTGGCAGCGAATTTGGTGGTGGAGGAAAGGAGAATTTGAGGAAAACGTTTGGGGAAAAGAATGAAAAATTGGAAAATTTCCAACGTCTGCAAATGACAATTATTCCATCGGTTTCCAACGGCTCCAGACGGTTTGTTCAAAATTTAACGAGTCATTGGCGGCAGTTGGAAACTGGACGTTGGAATACACTGTAGTTCTAGTAGTGTTTAAGTTTCCGGCAACTTGATATTAAAAGCCTTCAGGCTTATGTATTTTTGCATTGCATGTCTTTATGTTTTTCATTTGCAAATATACACATGTTTCTAGCCTGAATCAGTACAAAATACAATATGATATTTGACACGTCTTCTGATATGTAGTTTATAGGACTAGATAATTCCAAAAAAAAAAAACTTCGCACCTAATAATGCAAGACAAAAGAAATACCTTGAGTTTACATGTAAATGTATACTTGCAGCTAATATATTATGTTACCTTGAGCTTCAATTTCCTTCTTGTATTCATAAATATTATTTCTTGTGTACATATTTTAAATTCAATGGTTGGATTATATTTTATACCAACGTTAATCCAACTTCAACCCCACAACGCTTTCAATTATGTTGTAGATATTCCAATCTTAACTTGGTACTACATAATTTAGGATTTTTTTTTTGTAGACAAAACATATAACATAGGTGATATATAAACGTCAAACATCTAAATTAAACAATCAATATCATCTTATTAAATATCTTAAAATTGTAACTTGCTCCCCTAACTCACCAAGTGATTTTAGCGTTTTGTCAGAGTTGGCACTTAGTTTTTTTGCTAGTCCAATGCTTGAAACCATCAAATTTGCCCTCGGCCATCCCACCAGAACGCACTTTATACAATTTATCTTGACCTCTCGTTTTATTAGATAGACCATGCCTTTTAGCAGATTCATCTTATGCTACAGCCTTGAATTTGTCCCTTGTACAACACCAACTTAGAATTACATATAGTGCAGCTTCGGGCTTGTACAATATCAGCTTGCAATTGTATTAGTACGTTTCTGTTTCAACAACATATTGTCTCCTGTATAATATCAGCTCTACCAGCTCTACCAGCTCAACCCTTGATCATGGTTTTAGCTTGCCGCAAGCACCAAAATTTTGAAGTCTTGATACAAGATGGTGATAGCAAGGGACTAAAGGAAAGGCTATGGTAGTAAAGGACTCAAGGTAACATACAAGATGGAAGAAGAAATGAGCAAATGAAAAAGGTGCTATCACTTGTCATCATTGTGGTAAGGAAGGTCACATACACAGAAATTGTTATGCTTATCAGAAGGAAAAGAAAAAGGCTGCATATGTTGATAGTAGTGATGATGCACATGCATGTTTTGCTGAAGGTTCCATTAACGATGCTTCTTGTGATGTCCTGTTTACTGAAGCTAATTGTATAGACCTAGATTTTATTAAGAAATATCTAATGAATATAAAATATTTAAAACGATTTATTTTAAAAATTAACGACTTTAAATTTATTTAGTTAAAGGATTGAACGTATAATTTATAATATAATTAAAAATGAACTCGCAACAGCGCGGTAGTTCGTAATATTACGCTTTAAACTTTAAATGATTGTACGTATGTGATCCAATATAAGTCGGAATTTGTTGAAACTAGAGAAGTTTGAATCTATTGAACTATAGTTTTCTAATGAAAGTGAAAATTCGAGTTTTCATCTTACAGATTGTGAGTTATATCCAAATCAAATTTTCAAAAAGTCGTTATGGAATCGTTTATAAACCATAATGATTTATTAAATAAAATAAAGGTATTTTATTATATATTGAATATAGATTTAGCTTAAAAATGGAAAAATCGAGTTTGAAATCCAATATAGTTTATTCTGAAGCAATATGAAGTTTTATTTGGGTATATCGATAATTCTAATTTGTTTTTCATAGAATTTGAATAATTTGAAATTAAATTATGTATTATTGAATTAATTTAATTATGGGAAAACAACCATCTTGTAAACTATCTTGAATTTTTATAAAACCAAATTTATCGGATCCAGAACGTAAAATTATTTTAAGATTCCAAATTTCGGATCAATCGAAGTTAATATGTGGTTGTGCGAGCTATAAACGTTCAATGTAAATACGTATGTGTAATTAATTGATAATTTAATCCTAAACTAGCGTCATTTGGGCAAACAGACTCGAATTTCGATGAAACAAGTTTCATTAGGATGGTAACGACAAACCATAGTTGTATATAAATTTTCACTGCTAACGGAGTTCGCATTTGATTGGCGAGTTGATAATTGTCAATCAGAGATAATGAAAGGTAAGGAAAACATATAATAATTGAATAAAATATTATTAAACAAAAATATCTTCCGTATATAATTTATCTAACTCCCAAACCCTCATCCACTTCTTCCTCTCCACATTTTGCAGCCACCACCCTCCAACAATTCAATATTTGCAAAAACAACCTTTCTAATTTTATCTTCCAAACGAGTGAGAAAGAGGAAGTACTCAACATGAAAGTTGTAGATCGTGTTGAAGGAGACACGCTGACTAAATTCGGTGGTCAACGGTCATCAAAGGTCACCGGAATCTCACCATGAATAGTAACGAGTGAGTTTCGGATTTGTCATTTTGCGTGCGAACGAAGAGGATTAGGTAATGGTGTTAATTAGGAAGTTGGAGAGCGAAGAGAGGTCTACAAGTTTGTTGTTGGGAGGTTGGCCTAATATGGTCTGTGGTCTGTTTGCTCATCGACAGCGGCGGCAGTGGGCGGAGGATTCAAGGTGAAGGAGTGGCAGGCTGAGGGGTCCACGGTGGTGGGTCTGGCTTGGTTGGTGGTGCACCCAGGAGGCGGCGTGGTCCGATTCTCGGTGAGTAATGGTAAACATGGAAATGAAGAAGATGTATTAAGGTTAACTATATAATTAATCTCGTTAATGATCCTAAATAGTTATGTTTAAACAATTGTATCTCAATCGTATGAACTCAGGATCTGACGAAACAAGATCCGTTAGGATACATATACAAATTGATTTGGACGAGATTGGAGCTAGTTGGAATCTTGAGTTAAATTAAACCTCCGTTTAATTTAATTTAAAAGCGATCGTCATTGCAACGATCAAAAATCACTGTGAGAACTCTTTTTAACTTGAAAAGTTATTTATAATTGTCAACTGATTATATATTGATTGCTTGTGGTAGCTATGGTTGCTTCGTGGATGATGAATGTTTATTACAGTTATTTATTTACTGTTTGAGTACATATAAGCGTTAACAATTATAACACTCAAATTATAACTGTTGTAGTTGTTATTATAATTTTTCACACAAATTGACACCATGAATATGGAAATATTTTGGTTATTGATTGAGTCTCATTTTATTTGAATTTTAAATGAACAATATATTCATTAAAATGAAATAAGACATGAAAATGGAAATTGGATTTTATATCCAAAACGATTTGGTTATGAAATTGAAATGATTTCAAGCAACTAATGAAAGGTTAAAATGGATTTGAAAGAGTTTTGAATTAGAAATGGCTTGTTCTAAATAAAAATAGTTTCTGAATAGTAAATTCAAAAGTGAATTTGAGTTAGATATATAAATGATGTTTTTAACTCGAAATGATTATTCCAATGGTCTTATTTATTTTTATAATGGATTTCAGAAAAGTTTGGATTTCAAAAGATTTAATTTTGAAAAATATTATTATTTTAATATTATAATAATAGAATATTCAATTTTGATTTATAATTGAATTTGAAGTTGGAATCACTTATAAATGATTTTATAAACGTTTTATAAAATATACTCCAACTGAATCAGACGAGTTTTATTTTAAATAATAATATGGTTTGAATAGGACGTGTTGTGCAGCGACAATTTGCGAATTTCAACCATGAGCTTCAAACGGGCATAATTAGTGCAATTTAAATCGGATTTCCCCGAAACGAAAAAAGTCTTCTTTCTATTAATGATAGCTTTCAAATGAAAGAAGAAAATTTTGAATTTCAACTTATAGATTTCAAGTTATGTATAAAAAAAATTTTGAAACGGTTGCTGTAAATGTAGTTCGATGACCATAATTGGAAATCGATCAAAATAGCCATATAAAAATTATAATAAATCATAATAAATGATTTTAAAGTGACTTGAGAAATAAATATGAAATTTCGAACTATATTTTGATTTTTGTGCTTTCACCCTAACTTGTTGGATACGATAAAACGACGTTTTGTGAATTTAAGTTAAATGAACTTAAGTAATTTGGTTTATCAAATATGAATGTTGTTTCAAAGGATACGTTTTGGTAAATATTTTAATTTAGAAAAGTTTTTCAATTTGAATAAATTGGATTTGGATAGAAATGGTCTTTGGGTATTTGGTATTGATTACCGCTATGTAGACGTTTACTATTTGAGGAATTGGAAGATGTTTATATCGTTATTCCACTTATAATATTGTTGATTACGAGAATTGGTGTTGAATAATAAGTGGATATAAATTCTATTTAAATCTATTTAATATCAATTAGTTTGGGGTTGTAGTGAATGGTGTCTTCAATAACATCATTCTTTAACCCAGTTAAAGATAAAGAGTATGAAATAAATCTTTTAATTAAGATTATTGAAGTTTTCCAAAGTGAAGTTTTCCAATAAATAGATTAAATTGGAATTGAATGAGGATTGATTTAATGATAATCGAGATGGGTCTCCGTGGATGAAGACCTTAACTATTTAAGGAAATTTAAAAGACTTGGTTGTTATTTCGCTTATAGTATTAGTATGATACGGGAATTCATATTGATTATGGGCTGATATGATTTCCTTGAAGATTTCATTTAGAACGAA
Organism: Allium sativum; assembly: GCA_030737875.1. Taxonomy (NCBI): domain Eukaryota; kingdom Viridiplantae; phylum Streptophyta; class Magnoliopsida; order Asparagales; family Amaryllidaceae; genus Allium; species Allium sativum. The sequence goes on along the minus strand of CM060926.1, from coordinate 689,324,560 downwards.
ATATGATTTTGGGTATACCATGAACGATGTTTTAAATAACAAAGTTCTTTAACCCATTTAAAGGAGAATATGATTTCTCAAGTTAAGTTGAAGAGTAATCTTTATTCAATTTGAATATGAAGATTCAATGAAAGAGTTTCCCTAGAAAACGATAATAGGGATAAAGTTTTAAAGATCATTTAAGGGATAAGCAAGGTTTTCCCCAATGAAAGATTTAAAGAAATAGATTTTTAGATTAACAAGTTTTCAAATATGAACCGTGTTAAGAATAGGAAATCGTAAGTACGATTCTGGGCTAGAAATTTGATCAAGGGAAGATAAAGCAATCTATCTTAATCAATGATCAATGAATGAGTTGGGTTTGGGCAAATGTGTTTTCCCGTAAAAATAACTGAAATCTTTAATCAAAATTTAAATGAATGAAGGTGATCAAATTTACCTAAATACGAAGGCAACTAGATATGAAGTACTTCCAGTTTTGCTCCATGGGAAGAATAGGATGGGCATGGGTTAATGATTTGAGAAATTACGTTTTTCATGAGATTCAATCCTACAACAAAACAGATCTATTACAACGGGCAATGCTCGTTGTAATAGGGGTTTATAGCGGCCAACCCGCCCGCTGTATTAGGATATGTTGTAGTAAGTCCTCTTTTACAACGAGCAATGAACGTGCTAACAGTCAGTTGTAACAAACTTTTTACAACGGTCTTATGTTGTTGTTGTATGTTCCTTCAATGGAATGGCAGCCCGTTGTAATATTTTTTGCAACAGGTATTGACCACTGTAATATCTTCTATAAAAACAATTAATGCCCATTGTAAAATGTTGAAAGTTGCAATGGATTTGAATATTACACTTAATATTAATAATATTTACAAGAATTGAATATTTAATTTAAAATTTATTTTTAAACAAATATTTATTCAAATAAATATTTATTACACTTTCAAATAGTACACATAGTGTTTCCCCTCTATTTACACAATCACTTGTACATACACTTCCTCACTGCATTTCACTCGTATACATTACTCATCACTACACACTTATTCTCTCATATACACGTAGACGGTCACATGCTTTGATCTATTTCTTTCTTTAATTTTTTTTAAAATCTTGGATGGTTTTTACAGACCAACATTTTCAGGTCTATCAAGTTCATAGATTATAGAACCATAAATACCACCTGAATTGTCGTCTATATCGTAAGTCCCCGCATCATGAAACACCATTCGAAGCACAACATCTTTTGCCTTAGACAATACATTTCTAACTTTGTAATTTCCTCACTGTCTCTTGGCCAATTGTTTTCGAAGTCCCTTTAATATCTTCAGAAACTACATGGAATTTATTGCTGCCAGCGCAGTAGGCACACCAAAGACCAATATGTACCGAAATGGATGCATTTGCATAACTTGAAGAATATTGTAGAAAAAAGTAACAAAATGATAAATAATTAACTTACATGGAGTTTAATCACATGAATTCGGGTAAGATTTGTATCTGATTATAGTGTAAATATATGTGATAGAACACATAAACAAACAATAATATTCTCGCTACCTGAATCAAATGACAAAGGATAGTTGAATAATGCGGGCTATGTACGATCATACAGCAAGTATATAGATTCAATGTATGAAGGAACTTTTATGCACCATCCAAGCAAAGAACATGACGACACAGTTAACAAGATATGCTTTGGATCTTTTCATTCCTCCTTTGTCCAAATACCTTCAAAATAACAATGCACAAACATTAATGTTATAGCGCGATGATGTAATTTTGACAAACCATTAGGGGACTTCAAGTAATACCACCGCAAATTGATCCCTGGTGTGGTTGCTTCAGATATTAGCTGTAACACCCCGTATTTTCTGTAAACATTAAAGTTACGAATTAAAGAATAATTAATTAAATATGAGAATTAAGGGAAACGGTTACACCATTGCGTTTGTCTTGGAATTCTGCTTGAGATATAGTCCGAGTTTGTGTAAATTGGACTTTGTATAAAGGAGTTATGAATTCCAGAAGATTCAAGAATTTAAATGAACAGCTAAGATCAAAGTTCAGAAAATTCAAATTACAAAATCAGAAGCAGAAGCGGGCTAGGCGGGAATTTTCCCACCCAAGGACAGGTCGACCAGGGGGTCGATCTCCCCCCATACAGGTCGACCAGGGGGTCGACCTCCCCGCGGGTCAGATCTGAAATCTGACGTTTTCCTTTGTGTGACGATCTGCTGTGTCATTATGGCTTGTATGGCAAGTTCTGGTTGGTTCTCTTAGGTTTGAATGGCTTTGATTTACTCTAGGCTAATCTGACGGCTCCTATTAAATCAAACTTTTATATAAGCAACCTAAATCTAAACCCTAAGCCACACAAAAATATTCCTAAGACCATCATGCTGTCAGTACTTAGCCTAGAATAGCCGCCATTCTCCTTCAACTAGAAAGCAAGTTAGGAATTACAAATCAAGTCTAATTCAACTAAGAGAATTCAACGGCTACAACAAAGGAGAGTTATTCAATTTCAGAATACAGATCCCAGAACACAAGACTAGTCTCCTTTTTGTAAGTCCAGTTATCATTTAGACCTAAACGATGTTAGAATTGTGACTAAATAACTGGACGTAGAACATCGCCTAATGTAAATCTATGCCTATCCTTTTTGTTAAAAACTGAATTGATTAAGACTATGACTCTTATCATGTTAAGTTTGTGATCATGTTGTATGTAATTTAATGATAAATGTTAAATGCTTTGCAATGAATCCATATGTTGTATAATTCGTCACTGACATATTATGTTGTATACTTTGGCGATGACATAAATTGGCGATGACATATTATAACTTGGCAATGGCATATCATATTGTGTCATTTGGCGATGACATACCATGTTTTAAAATTTGGCGATGGATATCATATTGTGTAATTTGGCGGTGACATACCATGTTGTATAATTTGGCGATGGATATCATATTGTGTAATTTGGCGATGACAAACCATGTTGCATAATTTGGCGATGACATTTCATGTTGTATGATTTGGTAATGACACCTATATGTTTTATAACAATTTGGGAATTTTGCTATGTTTATGCAAGTTCAACCATGATCACATATATGACCAAAACTACATGCTAATATGATTAGGTTCATATTAAATTTGATCCAACCAATTTGCAAGTTGGCAACTACATGCCTAATTTTAAGTTTATGTAGTTCTATGTAAAACCCCTATTTAATTATTCATGTTGAATAGATCTAAATTTGCAAGTTCATAATTAAATGTATATTGTTCTATGCCAAATTCATATGATACATGTGTAGTTAGATCCATATTTTTATGATGTTGGAATTATTACATGTTCCTCTTTTTTTTCCCCTTTTGTGTATAAGTTAGGCTATGTATCGAGCCTAACTTTTTATGTTATTTATGCGAACGTGTAAAGGGGGTAACGTTGGGGAAAAATATGAAATAATATATAATTGGCATATTTGGCTCATGAACATGTAAATGTTTTATGGCATAAAGTGGTATAAATTTTTATACCTAAAATTATGAACTTGATTTAAAGGGAAGGTGGGGCTTGACTTGAATGACAATAATTTACATATAAATATAAATAGGTAAATATGTAAATTTTGAAAAGACGAATATGCCTAACCTGAGGTTAGATTGAGTTACGGTGTAAGACTGCCCAGAACCTCTCGGCACATCCAGCAACCGTAACAATATATATCTAATGTGGGAGGTTAGTGCATCAAGCCCAAAAGAACCCTAGGTTAGACTGAGTTGCGGTGTAAAACTGCCTGGACCCGACCGGCACATCCATTAACTGCAACAATACCTGTCTAATGTGAGTGGTTGGTGCTTTAATGAATGAATTAAAGCTAAGTCAGGAATGGTCGGGTTAAGTTAATTAAGGCAACACTTAACCCATGCAACATGTTAACTAAACCGATGAGTGGGATTAGGTTAACTTGGACACTTAACCAATTCAACATGTTGATTAGAAAACCCTAGTAACGGGGACCCATTTCAGCAGTAACCCACATAGATGTATCATGTTACCCTGAACTAGGCAGGGTGGGGCTCGATTGCTGGGCTGATTATAAGCGGTCAAAACAATGGCGGTTGGTGCGTCAGTGTAGGTTCCGACGGAGTACGGCCATGCACGTACTCCGGAGTGGAAAAAGCAGGCACTGGGCATCAATAGTTATACACTGTGCATCTTGAATCATGTCGGGTTGCCATAATAGGATTTTGATACACCCCATGGTGGGACCAGCACATGTATCTACAATCGAGCGGGGCCGTAGGACACAAGTAGTAAATGCGTGTGAGTAGGAGCCGATCAATGAAAAGGGATCACTGGGTTTGAACTCATGATAATGGTTGAAATATCTAGTAGGTGCAGAGAATATGGATATGAGTGCAATAGTATGATTAATTTATCTTACCTTGTTTATCTTGCCTTATCCTATGTTACCTTATTTTCTTGTTATTGTCCTGTGTCCAGCTTATTCAAGTCATGGTTCTCTTATCAGTTTACATGCTGAATAATCACTGGACTTACCAGACTTATGTCTGACCCATTTTTCTTCCGCTCTCTTTTCTTCCGTCCCCCCCCTCAGGTACCTAGGGAGGGAATAGCTCAGCTTAATTTGGACTGTTCATCTTTCCAAGCTTGAAGACTCTGTGATGTATAGCTTGGAACCTCTTATCTTTGGCTATGGCTTTGGACACACTACTACTTGGGGATTTATGCAGTTTTATTGTGTTTTATGCTTCTTTATGTTATAATCAAGACAGAGATTCTGATGTAATGATTTGGAAGTTGTTTTGAGATAGTTTGCTGTAATGTTTTTGTTATGAACCACGTTTGAAATAAAGTTAGTTTTCCGCTTCTTATATATGTCTGTCTTGTAAATTATCTGTGTCTTTTACCTATAATGCTCCACCAAAGTTAAGGCATTCCCTTTGTGAGTGACCTTAACGGAGGTGGGGTGTTTCGTTTGCACCACGTAAGTATATAGTCTAACCCTCACCAAAGCACCAAGAAAGAGTAGGTGATGAAATACCTAGAATTAAAAAAAGTAATAATAAAACAACCATAAAGAGGATTCAACAAGAAAACTACCAACTGCACCTTCCCAAAACACCTATCGAACCGTGGAAAACAATGCTCCAAAACAGAGACTAATCTCCACCAACCACTAGTTCACCATTCGAAATTCAACAAAAGAAATGTAGAACCCAAAAAACAAACTAAACATACACAACTAACCAGCTGGACTATGCTCACAAGGGCACTTACAGTGGTAAGGACCCAATCCAGCAAATGAATGGCTTCACTAGCATGACGAAACCAATTCGATCCACACCACACCAAATTCAGACGAGAGGAAATGGATGCCTTTCGGAGACACGCAGTCTTCGCTAAAATGAGGCAGAACCAAAGTAAGAGAAAAGTGGTGAGCAAGGATATTGCGATGTGTCGATAAGAAAAGACCAGAGAACATCATCTGCAATTGGTGAAAAGCATCGCATGAAAGGCGGCAGACACGGGTGACTGGAAGATAGTGGTAAAGTATGAGAGTGGAAGGCGGACTAGGTAGGAGAGATCTCAATCTTATAAAGAGAAGGTGGATTTGAGAAACAATAAGGGAGAAGTTAGCACCTTAGGGAAAACTGGGTATGCTCTGAAGGATCGGAAACACGAGCGAGAGAGGAGGAAGATTTGAGGTGTTAGAGGAGGAATAGAGGTAGAATGGGTTAAAGAAGGGACAGAGAAGATTTGGGTGAAAAACTAGCCGCCATGGAAGTTGTGCAGACCGATGATTGAGAGTTCAAAACAATTAGAGTTTGTCAGTAATAAGGATGCAGACGGCGAAAGGCGGGGAACAAAAAGTAGAAGCGGGAATTGAAAATTAAAGGTGTGGGAATTTGATTTGCAGTAAAAAAAAGAGGTGGGAAGTTAAACTATTCGCTGTAACACGAAGTGGTGGGATTGTTTAACGTTACACCTAAACAAAAGAGGGAACTAACAAAATAATTATCATAAGTTATTAGTGATTATTAATTAATTATTAATTCTGAATAATTTACAAACATTTTCTAATAGTTGTTACCGTTGGCTGTTGAATTCGAATTCAACACTAAACAAAACATACCATTTCGGACAGGACGTTGCCCCGCACCCCGCCGAGGGCACTGCCCCATGGTCCCCCACGAACTAGCCAGGCAGGTTGAATGTAACAACCCGGATTCCGACAGACCGATTTTTTTTTCAAAAATCCAACCTTTTGAAACCCGAGTTGGGTGCTCTGGTATCCTGCAGAAAAGACAGGGATAAAGAAACATGTCAGAAATCGTAAAGCAACTCACAGCGGAAAGAAATAAAGTATAATATTCAAATATTGCTTTACCTTATTAACAATACTGCTAAACTAGTATCCAAAGCTATACCATCTCTGTCATGAACCTAACCTGGAAGTATTTAATGAGGAGGGGGTCAGAACATAAGTTCTGTGTGAGCGGACTTAGAATAAACTTCTGTATAATCCTACATATACCGTTCAGTTACATTTTCTTGGTTATTAGGTTGTTAACAATGTTAGCTCTCTAGGCTATACTCATGTCCCACTAGTAGATTAACCTAATACAATGTATATGTAGATACCCTAACTCGTGTAATCCTTTCCATGTATATATATAGTCCTTTGCCGTATGTCGTACGGGCTTCATCATGTAAATTTAAACTACTTCAGTGTAGTGCCACCATTCTCGAAATCGTTTAGACTGCCACTCTTGATCTTGCTAGATTCCGTTTATTACCTAGATCTAATCTAGGGTTTACTATCGAGAGCTTCTTAGATTCAACCAGGGTTTATTCTACCCAGGGCCACTAGGGTTTATGCTACCTATTGAACAATGCCCCCTAGTATAGGACACACCACCCAGAGCGATGAATGTTCCTAGACTTTCCCTATGTACGCGTCGTGAATCGTTTTCGATGTCTAGTTGCACATGTCCTCTATATGTGCGGCCCGAGTCCCGTTGCAGGGCTAATCAAGAAACACGAAACTCGGTCGGGAGCTTTAAATTATCTGCCGATGCAGATGCTAAGGTCTGTTTTAACTGTGTGTGGCTATGGTCCCACTTGACCCCTCCCTCAACTAATGAAAGGCACCCAAGAAAATCAAGAATGAGAACTGTACGCAGGCCCCCTATGCCCCCACAAACCATTGGCCAACCTCACCCATAACTAGATAGCAAGTATATGGTCTTTTGGAGTTCTCCGCCTTTCCGCTTCACATGCTCGATTTGACTCAAGATGGTAGGTAGACGATGATGTGCTATCACAGGGCTAATTTAGATGTCGTCGCCTCACGCTGGTCCCTCCTAGTCTTTAGGTTGCCTTATATTACAACCAAGGCAAACTCTTGGTTCTTCTAACGCATACCTTAACCTCTATGAGCCTAAGAGGATCATCCTCAACCTCACAGAGGGATACCAAGAGTACCCTCACGTCCCCTCGAAGCCGCATGCTTTGTAACCCAGACAGTTTGAGCCTTCTTCTTGGTCAGACGGACGTTCGCTCCTTCTCGTGTTCTACTTGGCTTTCTTGACTAAGGTTTACTACTTAGTTCTCTTAACTAAGGTTTACTACTTAATTTCCTGAATCGTTCGTTTTCTTAACTAAGGTTTATTATTTAGTCCTCTTAACTAAGGTTTACTACTTAGTTTCTCTTAATCGTTCATTTTCTTAACTAAGGTTTACAACTTAGTCCTCTTAACTAAGGTTTACTACTTTGTTCTCTTTCTCGTTATTTACTTAGTTCTCTTAACTAAGGTTTATTACTTGGTTCTCTTAACCAAGGTTTGATACTTAGTTTCTGTTACTTAGTTCTCTTTAACTAAGGTTTGTTACTTAGTTACTTTTAACTCAGGTTTACCTATGAATTCAAGCATAACTTAAGTTCTCTTTATCAAATGATAGCGTACGGGTGTTCTCCCACGTTTCCAGCTTAGATTAACTTATTTCATGGTATAAATCGTCCCACCCTTTGAGTCTTGTTTTACATCTTAAGTCATATTCATTTCTTATCCCTAAGATAAGTTTATCTATTATTTAATCTTATCATTCCCCACTTTTCCTTGCTTTGATACTGTTATATTGGTTACATTTGCCCATGTGTCCAAGTTGACTTAACCCCCAATCATGTATTCAATTCAACCCACGCGTCATGTCAAATTGGTTAAGTTTTATCTATCAGTTCATGTTGACTTAACCTACCTATATATCATGTCAAGTTGGTTAAGTGTTATCCAGCAGTTCACGTTGACTTAACCCACCCATATATCAAGTCAAATTGGTTAAGTGTTATCTATCAGTTCATGTTGACTTAACCTTCCTATATATCATGTCAAATTTGTTAAGTGTTATCTAGTGATTCACATTGACTTAACCCACCCATATATCATGTCAAATTGGTTAAGTGTTATCCAGCAGTTCACGTTGACTTAACCCACCCATATATCATGTCAAATTGGTTAAGTGTTATCAATCAGTTCGTGTTGACTTAACCTTACCGTACTAGCATGTGTCATTAGCATTAATTAATTATTAATGTCCAACCTCTCACATTAGACCTATTGTTGCGGTCACTGGATGTGCCGGTTGGTTCCGGGCAGGATTACACCACAACTCAATCTAACCTCGGGTTTCAAGCACGTTATGACTAACTTCTCACATTAAAACCTATTGTTTGCGGTCACTGGATGGGCCGGGCGGTTCCGGGTAGGATTACACCGCAAACTCATTCTAACCTCGAGTTAGCCATGTTTTATGTTTAGCCTATTAACAAATTCACAAATATGTTCATGTTCTTGTTATGCCGCTAGTGTCAATTTTCAAGTTATATTTCTAAACTTCCCATTTCTTTAACCAATCAAACCCAAATTTAATTAAAACACTCACGCCTAAAATTTCAGGTCTTTGAATTAGATTTCACAATTACATGAGACAGATTAAACCCAAACTTATCCAATTCCGATTAGGTTTCTAGTTTACCTATTTCTTCACTAAATTAGGATTTTTATCTTTAAATCATTTTTCCCCAAAACCCCTATTCAAACTTTATTTACCTTTAGCGTAAGTTACTCCAAATTACCAATTTTACGATCCTTTCCCCTTATTTCCTTGAATAATATCAATATATACTCTGCCAATTACCCCAATATTTGCAATAATAATCGTTATGCCACAAACCCCAAATTACAGATTATATTCCTCGACTGCATAAAATTGATTATGCCCAATATTTGCAATAATAATCGTTATGCCACAAACCCCAAATTACAGATTATATTCCTCGACTGCATAAAATAGATTATGCTCAATATTTGCAATAATAATCGTTATGCCACAAACCCCAAATTACAGATTATATTCCTTTTCTGCATAAAATAGATTATGCCCAATATTCCATATTCCAACCATACGTATGTATAATAAGATTTCGTCTGGGTTCGAGATAACCTAGATCCAAAAATAAAAAGGGGAAGGAGAATAAAAGAATAATTATTATAACCAGAATCTTGAATTGAATTTATAACTGGGGAATGATGAACGATAATAATACTATTATACAACAAGTTTATTATAATTCCACTCACCTTGACTGGATTGGGGAAAATAAATGATTTGTTGATGTAGGACGATGATTTAATCTTCTTATTTAATTGTTGGCGAAGAGCATGAATTGTTGATGAAGAACTTTGCTACTTGATTTGATTAAACTCCAAAGTTGATGAAGAACTTGCAATATAATTTAGAGTTTTGGGGCGGCGACCATGTTTGGTTGAAGTTTGGTGGCATGGAGGCGTCTTAAGGAATTTTATGAATTAGGGTTAGGTCTTGCTATGTATTTATAGGTGTAGAGAGTGTTTTAGAGCCCTTAGATTGACCTAGAAGCCATCCGACCCGTACAGCACATCGAAACACGTAACATGAACTGAAATCGCCCAGATCTGGGGATAGGTCGCCCCCCAGGTCGACCTCCCTAGGGGTAGGTCGACCCCCTAGTCGACCTGACCCCTAAGTCGACCTACCTGGTTTTGGTGGGAAATTTCCCGCCCAGCTGCCTGGGTCGAATTTTGAACTGTTTTGAATATTTGTTGAATTTTCTAAAGGCCATAACTCCTTCATACGCAGTCCGATTTATGCAAACTTGAACTGTATTCCAACCAGAATTTCGAGACGAATGCAATGGTGATGTCCATTTTACTTAATTCCTGATATTTAAATTAAGTATCCTTCTTTTATTATCTTTTCCGTTATGCACACCGTTATCAAATTAATTTTTCCTTCTCTTCCATATATTAATTAATTTTCATTATACATCACCATTGTTTACCTATCTATGCATATACACAAATTTTTAAATATTTTTAATTATATTAAAAATGCGGTATGTTACATCAAACCCCGCTAACGGGGGCGTTGCCCCCACACCACCACCTTGGGGGGTTGCCACCCCCTTGGACCCCCTCCGTAGGCGATCATATTTGACAAATGTTTTTTGAATTTTTTTCGATAATTATTACTTTTACAATGGTGTTATAAATAATATAATATTACTGTTAATAATTATATATTAATGATTAATTACTAAATATAATATTATTAATAATGAATTATTATATATATTAATAAATAATATAATATTAATAATTAGTAATTTATTAATAATTAGTAATATATGATTAATTATTAAATATTAAATAATAAAACATAATCAGTACTAATTTTATGGAAGTATTGTAATGACCGTTGTAAAATAAACATCTATGACAATGGACATTTTGTGAACGTTGTAAAATTGACATCTATTACAATGGGCTTGGAATGATCGTTGTAATAGCGCTCTATTGCGACGTGCAATTTTTTTCCCATTGTAAAAAAAGTGTTGTAAAGGATGTCTATTACAACTGTCCAGAAACGACCGTTGGAAAAGCTATTTATTACAACGGGCAGCATATGCCCGTTGTTAAAAGGTGTTGTACATGCATATGTTACAACGGTCAATAAAGTAACTATTGTAATAGCATTCTATTACAACAGGCAACCAGTGCCCATTGTAAAATGAACGTTGTAATAAGGTGTTTTTGTTGTAGTGGTCTCAATAAAGCGTAGAAAACTTTATTTGTGTTAAGTTTGTGAAATGAAATTTTATAATCTTTTTGAAATGATTCCAAGGAAAGATTTTAACAAGAGTTTACAGAATGTAAATCTTTGATAAGATTTAAATGGATATACCCAATATAAAGAATGACTTGAGTAAAAGAATATTCCGATATGGAATGAGACTCATGATATTTTTATATATCAAATGATTGTAAAGATGCACTAGTTATTTTGAAAAGACCGGATTCCAACCCATTCTGAATATCTCTACGATGAGTATTGAAAATAATGAAGACGGTTATTGAAGATCGAGGATCTTTACATCATTTGGATTTATTATTGATGTCTAGATTTGGATGTACATCCAAGATGAGGTTATAAATGGCAGTAGTCCGGATGTACTTGTTGATTGTCCGGATATGCAAGAGTCTCTCTCCTTTATTGGACGTGGAATAAGGTGTCTTCGGTTTAGTTCACAACACAGAACGAACTTGTAAATAGTTGTATGTTTGACGTTGTATTTTACAACATAACCAATTGGTTTTTATTAATGATATATCAATTGGTAGTGGAGGTTCGATCCTATTAGATTAACACCCTCCTTTGAGACTTATGTATTCAGAGGGTTATATATTAATAGACACCATTTATATGTTGTAAATTGACAATGTGACATGCTAGGTGATGAGCTATCGACGATCAATGTTTTTTGTTGAAAATCAAAGCTTTCACTACTCCATAGATGGCCTACCGCAACGAAAATCCATGGTGTTGCTAGCTACAATGTTGCCATTATTATGCTGTTTTTTGTCTATTGCAACACACGCTTCAGTGTATTAGGATAGATATCAAATTGTGTTGCAGTGGCTATAGATATATTCTAAATAAAAATATTTAAAAAAAATATATACACCTCCGCGATCCATACCATTAGTTTAAACAAAATCTCAGTCGTCCGTCCACATCATCGATCCGTACCTCACTTATTTCTATTTCCGCTTTTATTTTCTTTCTACCGCCTCCCTTTTCATTTCGTTTCTACCCCAAATTCCCAAAACCACCGATCCTTAATTCCAAATCGAATGACCATCAATTCTCCCTTCTAATTTCCATTTACAATCAAATTGGTCGGCTTCGAGACAATCAGCGTCCCTGCTCATCGTCACTGTTTCGTTTCTCCTACCACTTCTTACTACCGTCCTATGCCTCACCAATTTCCCCTTTTTTGTCTGTCGTAATTCCAATCGGTTGCTGTGCCCTTCCTCCAACTCCGTCTGTGCGACAGTCTGGTTTTTTTTCCGTTGTCTCCCTTACGCTTTGCATTTATTGAGGTAAAATTCCTAATTTTTTTGTTTCATACAATCCAGTTTGTTTCACACAATTCATTTTCGAATAGTGCGTTACCTCAAAAACTGGGCTTGTGTTCAATCTAGATACTTTGAGATATACTGGCAAAAACTGAGCTTCAGAATGCACCGTCTCACACTATAATCCAGAATCTTCTTCTACAAACAAGCCTGAAACTGAGGATAGTTGTTTTGGCTAGAACAGTGCTTCTAAATATGTGTAATACAAGTTTGATTCCTGGTTTGTAGCTTAGTTTAGTTGAAGGAGTTTTGAAACTTAAAAACTAAGGCAGTTATGAGCAGCAATATTGGGCATGATAACGAAACAAAAAGTTGAAACTAAGATCTATAAATTGTAGATGGTGGTGTATTTTTGTGGTTTCATTGTATGTTGATTCACTAAAATGTTCTTTGAGCCGCTATTTAGTTATTAATCAATTTAATAAAGCAGAACTTTAGTTCCTGGTGAAGTGTGGTTGTGAACAATTAGACCAACGACCTTATATGAGCTGCATGTTCTAAACAACTGCTCGGTTTCCCAGGTTGTTGCCTGTGACGATTGAGACATGATACACTGGTTTATGAAAATGGTTTCATAAGAATGCTTACATATACATGATATCTATCATTTCTTAAGTATTATCATGATCTGTTTCAATAAGACCGTCTAATAAATATATGCATGATTTCTTAAGAGTGTGTGTGTGTGTAAGACTGGCTAATAAATATATGCATGTTTTGTTTTGATTATGCACACAAATACTGAATATACATGAAATACATGCCTGAAAGCCTACTGAATGATTTGCAGTTTGTTATATCACTTCAATTCTTCCTTCAAATCGAGTTGAGTGACCACTCAATCAATTTCTACTTCAAATTCGTCAACAGCGGCTGTAAGAAAGAACTGCCAACACAAAATCCCAACGAAGACGAGGACCGTGAAGGTAGGGTCGAATGCGGAGAAGAAGTTTTTTGGTTGCTTCATGTGGACGGTAAGTAAAAATTAGGTTTATTTTGGTTGCTCCGTGTCGATTATCATATCTTTCATTGATGTTTTACTCGAGAATTTAATATATATGCAGAATGGTGATTGCGGGTATTTATGTGGCATGACAAAGCGTATGAAATCAACAGTTCTGAATTGAATGATACTACTGTTAAATTGATGGAAAAAGAAAAGACTATATCGCAATTGCTCGTGGAAAAGAAGACAATTAAAGAAAAGCTGCTGAAGCAAAAGCAAAAGAGGGCAAAAGCCGATGAATCTGTGGCAGATTTGAAGGAAGAGTTGGCCCTAATGCGCATTGAACGTGGAAAACACGAGACATGAGAAAAATTCTTTGCAAAAGCTTTAGCTATGTCCTGGATCATGTTTGGAATTCTTTTATGTGTTGTTATGGCAATGTAGAGCAGTGAAGTAACATGAAATAGCATGCACGAGCAGTTTTTCAGGTATAATTCTAAGTTTTGTCACATTGTAGATTAGTGATAATTCTTGCCATATTGCAAATTAGTGATAATTTTTGCCACATTGCCCATTAAACCTAAATTACTCATTACATAATTTTTGCCACACTGCCACACTTATATACATATTCTTTAGATCAGCTATGTAACTCAGTTATGTTTAGATCAGCACACTTGTATCCACATTGTGCCTCTATTATGTAACACAATTATGTAAATGAAACGCAAATGAAAATGAAACTCAGTTATGTTTAGATCAGTATACACTTGTATACACAATGTTTAGATCAGTTATGCAACTCACACATTATTTATATCAGTATACTATGTCATACTGAAATGCAAATAGAATTCAGTTATGAAACTCAGTTTAATTGTGCTGAAAGGAAACTCAGTTATACTATGACCATAGTTTGTACTGAAATGCAATTGAGGCATGCATACCTCTTATTTTGTGCTGAAATGCAACCGATGTATGCAGGTGAAGAAGCCAATGATGAGGATTTTCAAGGACTTGTTACTGAAGGCACTAGAGGTATGCGATGCACTAGAGGCATTGAACGCATTGAAGTCTTGCGCTATATTTTGAAACTGTTTTAGTTTTATGTAAACATGAATTTAGGACTTGCTATGTTCGCTTGAAATGTATGTAAAATTGAATTTAGTGGCTATGTTTTGTTATTTTGTAGTTGACTAAGTACTACTTGTGTTTGCTGGTTAATTTGAAATAAAAAGTTCTTTGTTAATTTTAGTTTGATGTTATGTTATGTAATGTTGCCATATATATGATATAATGTTGCAGTATGTGAAGTTAAATGTTGCCATAGCTATGATATAGTGTTGCCATTGGGTGGTAAAATTGTTGCCATAGAATTATGCATGTGGGCCCCACAACTGGATTCGTGAACCCGGGCTATAAATTTTAGTGGCGATTCCGTAAACCCGGGTAACAGATTTTAGTGGGTCCCACATTTTTATAAATTTAGTACATGCGGCAACACCTATGCTGATGTTGCCTTAGGGTCGCAAATGTGTTGCCTTTGACTCTAAGGCAACGCGACAAAAGGTAACCCCAAAAAAGTGTTGTCATAGATCATTTTTTGCCTATAACAACACTTTTTGGCACCTACTGCGTCATTTCTCTGGGGTTGTCGTAGGCCATCTATGGCATAGTGTTTGTGTAAAACGTGACTTCAGGCCTCACAACCAGTAATGAGTCGAAACAGGATGAAGTACAACAGAGACAAGGACTAACATTCCTTCTAGTTTGAGAAAGTAATGCCATGGTACGGAGCCCCGGTAAGTTTACTTAGTGGATGGTAGATCGAGGTACCTTGGAATGGTCAACAACGACTGTGAAACCTTTATGTTCAGGATAAACGCCAACATCACCTGAAATAGTGGTGGGCTGGCACTGCCACTATAGAAGGAGCAATTTTTGATCTTGGGACAACCCGCTAAAGGTGTTTCGAATCATGGAAAGTAAGATCCATTGCCTTGGTCATTGATGGAACCCAACTTGTAATACAAACCTTTATGATTTTAGTTGTGCTCTATGTATGTAGACGTAATATATGGTACCTATGTCTTCTAAGATTTGTACATTTAATTTCGAAAGCGATTTCTACATTATGCACTAGTAATGATAAATGGTACTTTCGCGTACCAAGCATATTTGGATATCATAAGGAAAAACCTTCTCCTCTGGTGTGTGTTGCATTGTGTCATGGGTTGCTAGTCTTATGGTAGCTTCATTTTTCAAAAAAACATTGTGAAAGTTTATGACTGGTTTCCAAAAAGGGAAAACCATTCTGTGTTATACGGCATGGTCTTATGATTTACCAACCTTAAAATAAAAGCGAATATCTATTTTGGTTCTCACACCAATCCGGTGACTGTGGAGTTTATTGTTCTTCAACCTGAGCTCTGGGTGCCCACATTTTCAACATGAGCATCCTAATAGTTTTGGTTTACAGATAGTTTATAGAGAAGGTACTGGATTGAAGCTAAAGCTGTGTCCAGAGCATTTTATTTCTTCTGCTGAGAGTTTCATGTTTTCTATTGTGTACATGATACACTTTGATATAGTTTTATTTCCGCTGTGCATATATTTATTATTGTACTCTGATGTAAAAGTTATTGCAATGACAATGAAAAGTTATTTTGTTAAGTTCTTATGCATTGTAACTCCAAGCGATACGTTTTATTGATCGGTTTGAGTCGGTTTAATCATCGATTTGAATCGGGCAGGAAGTCGGTCGTGACATTTGATATCAGCGCTTTGGTTTATACAAAGCTTTCGGGTATGACGCATTTTGATATACACGTAAATGTGTATATTTTATCCGCTTATTTGTCTTATTTTCCCTTTAAAATAATTGATACTTTGTATTTATAGCTGTGTTTTCAGATTGTTGACAAGAAGCATGGTTTAGAGCATTTGATGAATAAAGCATGAAGATTTTGCTGAAAAAGAGTGAAGTTTAAAATTGCTAAAGCTTGAAGAGTCTAAAGCTTGAAGAACGGTTGCAATTATATTTCAGTTAAGAAGATTTGGCTCAATAAAGACTCAAACTGCATTCACATTAGCTCATTTGGAAGGCCTCTTACTCATGTTGCGTTCACACTAGCCTATTTGCTAAACCACTCACTCTAAAGCTGCGTTCACACTGGCTTATGTGTTATTTGGGTTATTTCTTTAGTCCCACATTATGTAATTAGCTAGCTAGCCTTTGTCATATCAGCTATAAATACATTGTATCTTAGTCTTGTAAAAAACACATTGGGTTTTATTCTGTAATTCTCTTCTTGGAATAAAATCATTCTTCTTCCTCTTTTCTATTTAGTTTTAGTTTTATTTATGTTCTTGTTATTTAATTTCTGTTTTTCTTCTTCTTTAGCTATGTCTAGCTAATCCCCTTTGATTAGGGGGTGATGACGCTGATAGTATGATTCAATATGAATCACATAGCCAAAGGATGAGGAATTCATGTATATAGATCTAGATCTGAACCAAGGGTTAGATCTGAACCTTAATATCCTGTGTCGTTTAAGAGCTATGCTCCTTCACAGGGTATATTCGTGTTCGGTCTAACAATTATCAGATCGAGATCTAATTTTAGGGTTTTAGAAATTGATTAGTGAATCTGTCCTGATAGTCTATGGTTGTAGAGCTGAGCTCCTGCATAGGCTATGCTTGTCGTTATTTACATATTTGTTTCTAAAAACCTATTATCGTTGATTCATGTTTGTGACAGAAACATGTATTAGATCTGGTTAATCTTTTGGCTATTGATGATTATGAATCTGATCTATGTCATTATCCCCTAATTGCTTTCACTTATTGTTAAAACTCTTTTTTATTTAATTTCTGCTATTTTCTTTGTTTTCAACCAATCAAAAGTTAGGGATAACTTGATTGGATTTATTAATAAAATAATTTGGTCCCAGAGTTCGACACCCTCTACAACAATCCTTGTTGTTTAGGAAAGACGAGCGAATTTTACAGTTGTTTACAATTGTATAATTTGTTCGCAAACAAATTTTGGCGCCGTTGCCGGGGACCAAAATAATTTAAATTCGTAAATCCTTCGGGTTATATTTTTAGTTTTTTTATTTTTCCAAAAAAAAAAAAGTTGCAATTTTGTCTTTTGTAGGGTCTTTCCTTTTTGTGTATTTACTGCCATTCTTTTTTCTGATTCTTTCCTATCTTCTGTTTTCAATTTCTTTTCATAAAAAAAAAAAAACCTTTTCCACTTCTTTCTTGTTTTGTATTCTGTCAATCCTTTCTTGCAACATCTCCTCTTTTACATATTTTTCTGCTTATACAACAAATAATAATAATAATAATAATAAAATTCCTTTTTGACAATTTTCCTTTCTTCTGGTTTTAATCTTCTTCCTTTTACTGTTCTCTGCCACTTCTTCATACGTCTTCTCCCACAACACTCTTCCCCATTTTCTACAATTAAACATACGCTGCGATCAACCCTTTAGCACAATTATCTACCATCGTTCACAGTCAACAACACCATCCTAGACCATACTCCTCTAGCTTGGCCATCCACAACTGTTACACCACCTCACAACAAAAACTTCTTCACAAATTCCTGACCAGAAAACTCAACCCATTCCCCTTGGCACAACCAATTCCCCTTGACACCGACAGACACAACCATTTCCCCACAAAGCCACCACTACCCAGTCAATTAACCCAAGTCCAGAAGTTCTCCATCACTTTCCTCCTTCACAAACTATTGCAGCAAATACCACGTTCCCTTCCAGCCCATCACGTTCAAGCTAGATCCTAAATCCACTCTCATAAAGTTCACCACTACCACAAATCCCGACTGCATATTCAGGTTGCAACTACAATATCCAAACCGTGAATTTACCATACACTCCAGAAAACAACCAACCCCCTCTGTCAAAACAAAGATCCACAAAGCCTTCTCACAGCAAATCAACCCCAACCACTCAAACTCCAATCACCACACCATATGCAAATTCCCTTAAATTCCCTGCAAATTCGAAACCACCAGTTCGAGAGCAACCAAAATCCGCTATTAAACCAAATCGTCTAGAAACTTCAAATCGCGACACCACCGATAATCATTTCACAGACCGAAACCACTTTGAACTCCCTCCGACCTGCAACCATCTCAACAACCACACGCAGATTTCAGTAATCGCCCCACTTCCTGTTACCACCGCAAGACAAACCAACCAACTCCATCACCTCAGCAAAACGCCACAACCGTACCTATCTTTGAACTTTACACCCAGTTCACGCCCAAAATCAGCCGTCAATTCGAATTCAATTTGAAACCACCCTTCCACAGAGGCTCCACTGCACCGGCCTTCAGCTTCAACTCCACCCCCCTTCGAATTACCAAAAACTGCAGAAACCCTAATTCACAGATCTCGAGCACAAAAAGTCACCTGAATTGCGTATCGAAATCCAACTCGAGACGCGATTTAATTTCAAAAAAAAAAAAAAAAAAAAAAAAACAGGGGATTGTTTCCAGTCGGTGTTTCTTCGTGGAAATGGAGTAATTTTTTTTTTTGTTGTCTGCAATTTTTCTTGAAGGGAGGGGTTACGTTTGGCCCTATTTAGTGTATACAATCATTTTACACGCTTCACTTTGGGCTTGCATTGTTTTGGGCCGGGCTGCTAGTGCATGTGTTGTTTTGCTTTATTTTTGTTTTGTTGTCTTTGTTTTCTTTCCCCTTTAAAAAAAAAAAGAGTTGTTTGTTTTCTTTTTCTCATTCGATATTCTTGTAAATTGCTTTTTTTTTTCTTCGACCTTATTTTCTTCTCCATAAAAAAAAAATAATCTATTTCTTTGATAGTTTCCTTTCTCTGTAAAAAAAAAAGGTTTGAGGGATTTTTTTTTTTCGAAAGCAGGTACGGTGGAAATTCGAAAAAGGCCTAAAAAAATTTTTTTCGGGCTCCTAGCCCGAACCCGTGCCGCAGCGCAGTCGAGCAATTAATAGGAGGCAACAGGCAATTTAGGGTTCGAGCGGTTGCACACCAAGTGGGGTGTGAACGTGCTAGCACTACCCAATTGCACTGGACGGACTGCCGATCGAGGTGAGTATTTTCTAACTCTACAGGGACCGCTGCTGCAAATAAAAAAAAGAGTAGAGACATTGCTTGTAAAACTCTTCTGCAGGGCATCGGCTTGCTTGTAAAGGAAAAAAATTGTTTTTTTTATCTCTGCAATTGACTGTTCTGAGACTGTTCATTCTGTGACTGATTAAAAAAAAAAATCCGCATTCATCGTAGTTTTGTTTTTACTTTCTAAGGACTTCATTATATTCTGTGTTTGTTCTGTGACTGAATATTTTGCCTGTTGATGTGTGGTTTAAAATTTTAAAATGAACGTGGGATTAATTGAAAAGTTTATTTTTGAAATCGAATGGAGGATTTCCCAGAGCTCATATGACAAAATATTCGTTAAATTGACAATTAGGATTGATACTCTCTGAGGTGTCTAAGGAACGGTAGAGTCTAGAACTCAAACAGGTTCTTAAACCTTCAGTTGTGTTTCTACGGTGATTCGTGGCACACTGATAATCCCTGTCCGAACCTGGCCCAGACTTGTATTCATATAATCCGAATTTGTTAATTTTAACAATTTTTTTTAGAAGCTTCTTGAAAATGTCCCAATTCCCTTTTTCCAACGGATTTTACGATAGTTGTGAAAATCAATATAATCCATATAATTTTACACCAAATTCATATGGATATTTTAATGACAACTTTTGTACAAACAATTTGGATTTTATGCCACCGAGTTTTCAAAATTTTCAAAATACTCCTGATTGTACACCACCAAATTTTCAAAATGATGATCAACCCTCAACTCTTGAAACACGTATTGAATCTTTACTTGAATTGAGCATACAACAAAATCAAGAAATAAATGAATGGTGTAATTCATACATGTGCAACAATTCAAGTGAAAGTTTTCGAAATAATCAAAATCTGATTTCATCTTCAAATTCCAAAGATTTTGATTATAACCCTTGTCAATTCAGTTTTGAATTCCAAAATGAATTTCAAATTCAAAATGGAAATGTAAATCATTTTTCAAATGATTTTGGCAATGGGAATAATTTCAATTGTGGTGCTAGTGAAAACTTTTGTTCTCAACAATTTCAGCTTGAAAATTCCCGTGTAAATAACTATAAATTTGATTTTGTTGAGCAAACAAATGAAGTTGACGACTACTTGAAGTTTCGTGAGAAACAAAATCAAATCCAAATGTGTGACAAATCGAACGATAATCCACCTTTGCCCACAATTAATGATTTTCAACTGACAACTTTTGAAATCGATGAAAATCTCAATGAAGTTGTTGAAAGCTCTGTGATTGATTTGAATTTAAATTCTTTTGAAAACAAAGACGTCAATCTTCTATTCGATCTTCCTCTCTCAAATTCTGAAAATTTTGAAAATTTAGCAACTTTAGATTGCCAACATGACAAAAATGATGAAGTTGTTAACAACTGTTTAGGTGAGGACGACTTTGATAAGCGAAAACTTCTTGAACTGATTGACGATAATGTTGTTGGGTCTGAAACTGAAAATGAAACATTCGAAAACTTTGAAAATCTTGAGGTTGAAAACAATGGTACTGTTCAATGTGATCTCAAACACGATGACGATTTTTCTGAAATTGTTGAAACTCCTTGCGACTTGATCGTTTCAACTGAACCTCACTGTGATCACTTGTTTTTCATTGATAAATTTCTGCAGTATATGAACTCTTTTTCGAATAACACGGTTTTTGGGAAAATACGATTTCAAAATTTACTGAAAATTCATTTGTTTGGTTTTGACTTTAGGTTTATGAATGAACCTTTAGTGAACAAAATTTCAAATACCAAAGCAAAATTGAACAATATTTCTCAAAACAAGTGTGGGGGTGAGAACGATGCACATGCCTCTCAATTTATACATCATCTGAACAAGTCAAACTTTGTTTTTGAAACTTTTGTTGAACCCCAGCTCGATGACCTCTCTTTTGTTGCTATAAAAATTCAATTCGATTTCAGGATCAATTGTAAGCTCAAGCTTTTAAAACTAGCAACTCAAACTTTTGAAAAAACGAATTTTGTTTTTCCAAATCTGTCACGTAATATACAATCCTTTATGATTTGGTTTTCTGTGCTTCACCTGTGTCTCATAAGCTTAATGAGGCTGATCCATTGGTCCATTGTGGACCGGTTCATCTATTCGATGACTGCGTATTTTCTGCACACACATCCGGTAAGCCGTGCTGACCCTCTTATTTTATTTCCCTTTCACTAAGATATGTCTGATTAACGATTGTGAGGACACAGTCACACTCAAGTGTGGGGGGAATTTACATTACATCAGCAATCAAATTTTATGAAGTAGGTCATTCATTGAACAAGGATTAACTTAAATTCATAAATAATACCTTGGTTCTTGTTTGATAAGTTGAATTGTTGGGTGATGGGAATGAACATTATTTATTCATTGAGTTGTAATGTGTCTTTTTAAGATGCTAGCTTGAGACTGTGCAGACGTTAGTTGTGTTCTGGAGTAAGCGTGTCAACCTTTGTTATACATGTTAGAATGTGCAAGTAAAAATAATCAAAAAAAAAAAAAAATCATGAAATAAAAAGATTTTGCACCTACATTTGTTGGATTTTCTGAGTTTGTTTTCATGCATAATATTTTCTTTTCCACTCAAATTTTCAAAATCGTAAGTTCTAAAATCCACTTGGCCCAATTAAGGAGAAATGACTCATTGTAGCGTTCTTCTTCGATACCCCACATTATTCAAACCCAAGTTTTAGTCGATTTACATCCATGTTTCGACAAGTTTATCTTATATTGGTATACTCAAGAACCTTGTTTAAAGGTCAAAAACGTCACTTTTTTTACCAATATTACACCACCCACTCTGTACTTGTTTTAAGGTATGATAACCATATACCACATCTTATTTTATATGGGTTATCTATCTTACGAAACTTTGCATATCATTCCTTTCAGCTTTTTGTATAACATCAATCCAGACTTGTGTGTTGAATTAAGGTTATAGAAATAGAGTAACTAGGGCACAAAACTTTCCTTTCATGAAGTGTTGGTTTAGTAGAGGAGGAATCAAATGAAATAATGTACAGTATCATTCCATTCCATCTCCATTCATCATGCAAAAGAAAAAAAAAAGGAAAAAAGAAAAAAGAAAAAAAAAGAATAGAAAAAAAAGGAAAAGAAAAAAAAAATGAAATAAAGAGAGAGTCTCTTTGAATAAAATAGTCTTCATCATTCTTGACTATGAAGCATCCATTTCCATCCACATCCATCATACCGTACTTGGAGGATTGTAGTAGAGGAGATGAAAGGAAATAAAAATGTTCATATGTGCCTTAGTATTACTTTATCTTTTGTAATTTGAAGTTCAACTAATACACTTGCCCTCTTATCTATAACATTTTTAGAACTTACAAAATTTTCCTTCATCTATGCATAACTCATATCCAATACATTACAGTTACACTGGTGCAAAATTATTCAAAAAAAAAAAAAAAAAAAGGTTGAATAAATGATTGGGTGCTCATTGTTGATGTGTAGAACTTTGGTTGACACCACGCTCTTAACCTTCAAGACAATTACAGTGTTATCAAGGAATTACGATTCAGCTTGAATTTTTTTATTCATTTCTGCACCAACAATGGGATGGACAATTTGGGACTAAACCGTTATTATTGAAGTTAGGTGAAATCCTTGGAATGTGAAAGACCTTAAATATATTGTTTGATTAATCCGCGTACATAAGACGCTTTGGATTTTGTGGGTAGTATCCGCTGAAAACCCTCACGAGACAACACTCGTCCTACTGGGGACACCCAGAGGTTTAACGGCTTGTTGCATACGCTAAATGCAATCGTGTTTCCTACGAAAATGTGACATATCTTAGTTTAGTTTATTCGAGGACGAATAAAAAGATAAGTGTGGGGGTATTTGATATACACGTAAATGTGTATATTTTATCCGCTTATTTGTCTTATTTTCCCTTTAAAATAATTGATACTTTGTATTTATAGCTGTGTTTTCAGATTGTTGACAAGAAGCATGGTTTAGAGCATTTGATGAATAAAGCATGAAGATTTTGCTGAAAAAGAGTGAAGTTTAAAATTGCTAAAGCTTGAAGAGTCTAAAGCTTGAAGAACGGTTGCAATTATATTTCAGTTAAGAAGATTTGGCTCAATAAAGACTCAAACTGCATTCACATTAGCTCATTTGGAAGGCCTCTTACTCATGTTGCGTTCACACTAGCCTATTTGCTAAACCACTCACTCTAAAGCTGCGTTCACACTGGCTTATGTGTTATTTGGGTTATTTCTTTAGTCCCACATTATGTAATTAGCTAGCTAGCCTTTGTCATATCAGCTATAAATACATTGTATCTTAGTCTTGTAAAAAACACATTGGGTTTTATTCTGTAATTCTCTTCTTGGAATAAAATCATTCTTCTTCCTCTTTTCTATTTAGTTTTAGTTTTATTTATGTTCTTGTTATTTAATTTCTGTTTTTCTTCTTCTTTAGCTATGTCTAGCTAATCCCCTTTGATTAGGGGGTGATGACGCTGATAGTATGATTCAATATGAATCACATAGCCAAAGGATGAGGAATTCATGTATATAGATCTAGATCTGAACCAAGGGTTAGATCTGAACCTTAATATCCTGTGTCGTTTAAGAGCTATGCTCCTTCACAGGGTATATTCGTGTTCGGTCTAACAATTATCAGATCGAGATCTAATTTTAGGGTTTTAGAAATTGATTAGTGAATCTGTCCTGATAGTCTATGGTTGTAGAGCTGAGCTCCTGCATAGGCTATGCTTGTCGTTATTTACATATTTGTTTCTAAAAACCTATTATCGTTGATTCATGTTTGTGACAGAAACATGTATTAGATCTGGTTAATCTTTTGGCTATTGATGATTATGAATCTGATCTATGTCATTATCCCCTAATTGCTTTCACTTATTGTTAAAACTCTTTTTTATTTAATTTCTGCTATTTTCTTTGTTTTCAACCAATCAAAAGTTAGGGATAACTTGATTGGATTTATTAATAAAATAATTTGGTCCCAGAGTTCGACACCCTCTACAACAATCCTTGTTGTTTAGGAAAGACGAGCGAATTTTACAGTTGTTTACAATTGTATAATTTGTTCGCAAACACATTTGAACAAAAGAAAAGGACTCATCAGAGGTAGGATTAGTAATATCCTAAAATAGTGGCTCATTAGAGATAGGGTTAGTAATGCCCTAGAGTGAGTTTAAAGTGTGTGTGTGCGTGTGTGTATATATATATATATAAGTGAACGAAATTGCGTATTTATAGAAAGTACATATGGTTAACATACTTGATTATCTTATAATAAGAATTTTGGTATTTTATTTGATGTCGAAGTTGGATTAATGAGTATAAGAAGATTTTGAATATACGTCGAGCTAACGTATATACGAAGTCTCCAATATACTAGATAGATATAGAATCACATTCTAGTCGCCTGAGGATGATTCTGTTGATAGCTGCATCATCATCAGCTTTTATTTTCGAGTTTCGAAAGTGGGATGACTATATGATCAACTGAAATGTCGAGATATACTTAAATCCCATTTAGATAAGTGTTTGAAAATGATGTTAATATCCAAGATAAAGGAAATAATAACCTTAAGCTAAGAACTTGGTTAAATTTAATGTTTGTAATTTGAGAAATTATTAAGATGATTTGGACTTTAAATTTAACTGGTATAAGTTGAATTGATTAAAATGATAAAACTGAATGAAATGAATTAAAATTTAACTTAAGTGAAGTTAAATAAAATTGGATTGAATTCTAATAATGTCAAGTGGAATTGAATATGATTAAACGAAGTTGTATATAATTTCGTAGTTTATAAATTGAAAATTAATTGGAATTGGATGCATATATGTTGAACAGATTATTGAATGGAAGCTAAGACGAGAAATAAAATTGAATGCACGACACAAAGGTGCATATTTACTGTATTGATTGGTTTGATGATTTTATGTGCAGCTTGGCTTTTGGATTTTCTTCTTGGTTGGTCAGGGCCCAGAAAGGCAAGTTTCAGTTTTACTGATTGAGCCGTACAAAGGAGGTTATGGTGAATTTTTTCGAAAATTAAAGGCGTTAGCAAAATTTCGAGAAATGGGAAATTTTTGAGAAACCAAAAAGTCGAAGAACTTAAGTTAGTTAGAATAAGGTCTTTGATTGGTTAAGTAAACGACCTTCAGTTTCGTCTTGATTTAATCTTTTTAAGTGGGGGAGATTGTAACGACCCATATTTTATTAAGAAATATTTAATGAATATTAAATATTTAAAACAATTTAGCTTAAGAATTAATGACTTGAAATTTATTTGATTAAAGGTATGGATGTATATTTTTTAATATAGTTAAAAACGAGCTCGTAGTTGCACGGTACTTCGTAATATTATGTTTTGAACTTTAAATGATTGTATAAGATCCAATATAAGTCAGAATTCGTTGAAACCAGAAAAGTTCGAATCTATTGAACTGTAGTTTTCTAATAAAAGTAAAAAAGTGAGTTTTCATCTTAAAGGCTGTGAGTTATGTCCAAATCAAATTTCAGAAAGTCGCTATGGAATCGTTTATAAACCATAACAATTTATTAAATAAAATAAAGAGATTTTGTAATATATTGAATATCGATATAGCTTAAAAATGAAATATCGAGTTTAAAATGAAATATAGTTTATTCTGATGTTATATGAAGTTTCATTTGGGTATATACGATGATTATAATTATTTTTCAAAAAATTTGAATATTTTGAAATTAAATTATATATTATCGATTTAATTTAATAATGGGAAAAATAGCCATTTGCAAATGATCCCGGATTTTGAGGAAATCAAATTTATCGGATCTGAAACATTGAATTATTGTAAGATTCCAAATTTCCAATCAATCGGAGTTAGTATGTGGTCCTGCAAGTAATACACGTTCAATGTAAATATGTATGTATAATTAATTAATAATTTAAACTCAAACTAGCGCTATTTGAGCAAACATACTCGGATTTCGACGAAATAAGTTTCATTAAAACGGTAATGACAAACCATGGTTGTATATCAATTTTCACTGCCAGCGGAGTTCGTATGTGATCGACGAGTTGTTAAACATCGATCAGAGATAACGATAGGCAAGAAATAATATAATAATCAAATAAATTATTATTAAACCAAAATATCTTCCCTATATAATATCTCTAACTCTCAAACCCTCATCTACTTCTTCCTCTCCACATTTTGTAGCCACCACCCTCCAACAACTCAATATTTGTAAAAAAACAACCTTTTTAATTTTGTCTTCCAAACGAGTGAGAATTAGAAGAAGTGTCCAACATGAAAGTTGTAGATCATATTGAGGGTGACAACCGACCAAATTTGGTGGCCAATGGTCACCTGAGGTCGTCGAAATCTCACCATGAACAGCAACCAGTGAGTTTTGTATTTCATCATTTTGCGTGCGAATGAATAGGAGTTAGGTGATGGTGTCAACTAGGAAGTTGGAGAGGGGAGAGAGGTCAACAAGTTTGTTGTTGGGAGGTTGGCCTAATATGGCCTGTGCTGGCCCCAGTTTCGAGATGGTTGGAGGTGTTAGGTTTTTGGAAGCAGCAAACATATGTTGGCTTGTAACCGGTGATAGGTGTCATTTCAATGATGGGTCCGACTAAAGAAACATCGGGGGTGACAAGACCTAACTACTAGTCAAATTTGGTGGTCGAAGGTGTCGTGTGGCGGTCAAAATCTTGGCCGACATGGGTGGTGTTTGTGGTCGGTTTGCTTGTCGACGACGGTGACTGGGGGCGGGGGATTTAAGGTGATGGGGCGACAGGCTGAGGGGGTCACGGTGGTGGGTCGGGCTTGGTCGTCGGTGCACCCAGGCGACGTGGCCCAATTTTGGTGAGCAATGGTGAATGTGGAAATGAAGAAGATGGATTACAGTTAACTATATAATTAATCTCGTTAATGATCCTATTTAAATTATCTATGTTTAAACAATTGTATCTCGTTCGTATGAACTCAGAATCTGACGAAATAAGATCCGTTGGGATCGTATGGACGTAGACTACGTATAAAATCTAATTTGGATGAGATTGGAGCTATTTGGAATGTTGAATTAAATTAAAACTCTGTTTAATTTAATTTAAAAGTGATAGTTTTTGCAACAATCAAAAATCACTGTGAGAACTCTTTTTTACTCGAAAAGTTA
Source organism: Allium sativum (assembly GCA_030737875.1). Lineage (NCBI taxonomy): Eukaryota > Viridiplantae > Streptophyta > Magnoliopsida > Asparagales > Amaryllidaceae > Allium > Allium sativum. The sequence goes on along the minus strand of CM060926.1, from coordinate 689,296,732 downwards.
TTTATAATCGTCGGCTGATTATATATTGATTGCTTGTCGTTGCTATGGTTACTTTGTGGATGATGAATGTTTATTATAGTTATTTATTTACTGTTTATGTGCATATAAACATTAGCAATTGTAACACTCATGTTATAACTATTGGTTGATGGATGATAACTGTTGTGGTTGTTATTACAATTGTTGAGACAAACTTTCACCATGAATATGGAAATATTTGGGGAATTGATTGAGTCTAGTTTCATTGGAATTTTAAATGAACAATATATTCATTTAAATGAAACAAGACGTGAAAATTGAAATTGGATTTTTGTATCCAAAACAGTTTGGAAATGAGATTGAAATGATTTCAAACAACTATTAAAAAGTTTGAAATGGATTTGAAAGAGTTTTGAATTAGAAATGGTTTGTTCTAGTTAAAAATAGATTTTGAATAGTAAATTCAAAAGTGAATTCAAGTTATATATATAGACGACGTTTTTAACTCAAAATGATTATTTCAATAATCTTATTTATTTTGATAATGGATTTCAGGAGAGTTTGGATTTCAAAAGATTTAAGTTTGAAAATATTATTATTTTAATATTATAATAATAGAATATTCAGTTTTGATTTATAATTGAATTTAAAGTTGGAATCACTTTTAGACAATTTTATAAAATATATTCCAAGTGAATCAGATGAGTTTTATTTTAAATAATAATATGGTTTGAATAGTACGTGCCGCACAACGACAGTTCGCGAATTTCAACCATGAACCTCAAACGAGCATAACTAATGCAATTTAAATCGGGCCCCAAAACGAAAAAGTTTGCTTTCTATTAATGGTAGCTTTAAAATGAAAGAACTTTTTAATTTCAAATTATAGATTTCAAGTTATGTTTAATCTACTTTTGAAAAGGTCGCTATAAACGCAGTTCGATGACCATAATTGGAAATCGATCGATATGGCCACATAAAAATTATTAAAAATATGAAAAAAAATCGATAAGTCATAATAAATGATTCTAAAGTGATTTAAGAAAGAAATGTGAAGTTTCAACTATATTTCAATTTTTGTGCTTTCAGCCTAACTTGTTGAATATGGTAAAACGACGTTGTGTGAATTTATGTTAAATGAACTCAAGTTATTTGGTTTATCAAATATGACTATCATTTCAAAGGATATGTTTTGGTAAATCTTTTGATTTAGAAAAGTTTCCCAATTTAAATAAACTGGATTTGGATATAAATGATCTTCAGATATTTGGTATTGATTGTCGTTGTGTAGACGTTTACTAATTGAGGAATTTGGAAGATGTTTATATCATTATTCCACTTATAGTATTCGTTGATTATGAGAATTGGTGTTGAATATAAGTGTAAATCTTATATTTAATATCAATTAGTTCGGGGCTTGTAGTGAATGGTGTCTTTAATAACATCATTCTTTAAACCGTTTAAATATAAAGAGTATGAAATAAATCTTTTAATCAAGATTAATGAGTTTTACCAAGTGAAGTTTTCCAATAAATAGGTTAAATTGGAATCGAATGGGAATCGATATAGTGATACTCGAGATGGGTCTCCATGAACGAAGACCTTTACTATTTAAGGAATTTAAAAGGCTTAACCGTTATTCCTATTAAACCAAAAGGTGGTTCTAACACCCAATTGACTGATAATTCTAGAGGATAATTAACTCAAAAATGAATGAAAGAGAAATCAACACATAAGATTTATTGTGGTTCGGCGTTAACGAGCCTACATCAACTTTATACTTCTTTGATTAATGAATTGATTACAAAGACAACGATAATAGCCACTCAATCTCACTAGAACAGTCAATAATCTCTCCAATTTCGTGGAAATATACTCTATAACCTAGAGAACAATCTGAAATAAACAAAGAGATATCACTGGTGATGGAGTTTGAGTAGATATAAAGCCAAAAGATCCTTCAAAATGAGGTGTTGTGGTGTATTTATAGGCATAGAGTATAGGTGGGTCGGATGCCACGTGGGTCCCATCCCATAAATCTCGGAAATGAATGCATCGTGATGAAGATAACGCATGGAGATCGTGGGTGAGTGGGTTGTTACCACTCCAGGCATGCAGCTATGTGGAGTGTAACCGTTTTGCAATAGGAAGATAGGGTTCGGGTCAGATGGTAGGCAAGGGGTTCGGGTTGGATGTCAAAAGGCTGAACCGATCCGATGTTAGTCATCTGGAGTTGAGTTACTGGTTTATGTGCAGAAAAAGGGTTTGATTATGAAGACCCAAACTGATCTGGTTGCCCATCTAGTTCATCTCCTGTTCTTGAGTACATCCAATGATCGATTCCTTAGCTTTGTATGGCCTGGTCGTAGAACAACTAACATTCTTCCCCCTCGAAGTACGTTTTATTGGAGATAAGACGTGCTTCGAAACTTCCAATACATCGATTCCCGAACCATCATGCATCAATGGTTACGTCTGTTTGTAACATTGTGATGTTTCATGGAGTCGCTTCTCTTGATGCCTGTAATGGGTATAAATACGAGGTGGGATCAAAGACCACTCCTTTCACTTCCGACAAATGGGAGATTCTAACTAGGGTCAAGGTAAATTTTCAAGGTAACTTTCTTGATGTGTATGTGTGAATCTTGTCACTTTCTTTTAAATTTATCTATTCCTTTTTTATATATTGTCAAAGTCATGACACCGAGTCAGAAATCGTGCTTTGGATTGGATCGATTTAGTTCGACCCATCATATATTCGATCCAACACGATACTCTTGGGCTGAGAGGCTTTTAATTATTTGGTTGTTCTCCTAGGCGGGTCAGGTCGGATTGTCAAATCCATCGAAACACGAACGACCTCTTACCTCGCATATATAAGTTAGCGTCTCTCTCTCTCTCTTATTCATTTCAGCTGCCGCATTTTAACTCTTAATCCCCCAAAAGAAACCCTAATTTCCTCTTTTACCATCTTCATTTTGATTTCTGAATTCAGAGATAGGTATGCTTAAATTTCTTGTCTTGTGTGATTTAATCTTCAAATTCATATGAATAACATCCAAATTCCCATGTTAATCCGCATCGCCTTGGCCAAATCAATGGTAGAGTCAATGTTGGGATCGTCCGCACCGACGCCGTCGATGGTGATGTCATCACTGCTTCCAGGCAGTGATGCAGTTGAGCTGTATTCGGTGTCGAGGGGCTCGAAATTGGGGTTGGCTCCGCATTTTGGTGAAAAAAGAAAGGATGATGGAAGTTTGGTCCATAGTGCGGTGAAAAGGAGGGAGAAGATGGTGAATTAGAGAGAAAAGGCACGGTTCGGATCGAAGCAGATGACTCTAAAGCAAATTGAGAAGTGCTTAAATGAAGTAACTAAGTCACGGTGAGATGGGTTGGTTTGGGTGAAGTTTCACTAATCCTCTTCGAGGGGACTTCGAACCGATCCGGACAAATGTAATTTCTCATAGGATCCCGACCCGACCTGAATCAATTTTCCTTCACACCCCGATCCGAACAACTGCTGACTCTCTCAGTGACTACGAAACGACCCGCTGTGATTCCTTCCACAACCCCGATCCGAGCTGATATAATTGATATTGAACATATGCAGTACTTGACGCTACCATGCTCAACTGAAACTTAGATTTAAATGATGATGATTCATGACATATTCTGGCACATGATCCTACCAAGCTTGAATACGACTTACAAATTCATGGGCAGTTAGGATAGAGCCTATGAACTGGACATTCTTAGGCTGAATTGACAAACAATTGTATAACTTTCCTTTATATTACATTCTACTCTGCTTACTTTATACTTTCAGATTCCAACACTGCACACACCGGCACAAATTAGCACATACACACACGGGGGTCACAGGAAACTATAGTCTAATCTCTATCACCTCTTTGGATAGTACAACAATCATCTCTGGAAGATGCTCAACTAGATTGGCAGAGAGAAACGAAGCTTTAGGGCCATCTAAGAACCTCAATCCCAAGGATGTCTCATCTACTTCAGACTCAAAATGGGATAGTGCAGGCTCAGACTATGAGATAAAATTCACTAAAGTATTGAATCGTCTAGAAGTGAGGTTTCCATGGGTGAAGAAGAGGAAAGAGGAGTGGGAGACAATCGTGCTCCTGACGAATTTGAGAGTGCAATTATCTTAGAAGCACCTATGGACTCTGTTTGTTCGACAATTGATGATCCCAAGCTTAGATGCCTATATTAAAACATGGAATTCTATGGAAAGATACCAAGGTGGCTACTGAAACATATCAAGCTCATAATCCACCTGAAGGATACATGGCGATTGGCCGGTTGATGTGTATTATAGGGTTCATCCCTCCGTTTTCGCCATTCGTTGTCGATTTTCTAAGACGAATGCAAATTGCCTCCATGCAACTTTATCCCAACACTTATGCGTATTTGTATACATTATATATTGCGTACAGGGAAATTAAAGGGTTTGAGTCTGTGCCAACTTCATCCCACGTCTTCTATCATTTTAAGCACCAAAAAAAGAAAACTCCCTCTTTCGTATACTTCGAGTCTGTGCCAAAGAAGAAAATTATTAATGAAGGATTCAGTAGTAAAGTAGGTGACGTGAAGCCTGAATGGTTTTATACCAAGCGTTTGGAGGGATGAGCTAGGCGATGGCTCCAGTCAAGTAACTTTCATACTTTGATGTTCTGACTTCGATTATTGCAGCAAATGTATTAACCCATCTCATTCTTTTGTAGCTACCAACCCGAAGAAAGAAGTGCATCAAGCGTATTTGGATCGTATGAACCATTTGCTTAATGGTGACCCGAAACTATTAACTGTCAGAGAATGTCTAGTGGATGACTATCTTCATCATCATCATTTACTTGTTATGGCTTGAAGCATAGGTCACGGGGGTGGTGTTTATGTATATGTCCCCACAGTTGAGGGACAGGCTTCAACTTTGGTAGAGAAGGGAGAGAGCTCGAAAGGTCGGGAACTTGTAGGCTCCAACCAGGAATTGTAGTTAGGAGATAAAGGGTCAGCAGGGGAGGAAAATACGATTGTACTCCTGCAAAGTCCTTCTCCATTGTCGACTCAAGATGACGATTCTTTGAACATATCTGCCACGGATAAACAATGAGATGATAATCCGAAAGATTCTTCTATTATTGAAAGGAAGTTGTATCCAAAGACTCCTTCTCCTGGCAGGTCTCATATTGGTGAATCTTCTCTCGTAGACCCCATATTCGGGGGTTTATTTAAACTTCCTTTGCCCAACAAGAATTTTGCTTCTAAGGATATTGGTACGAGACCATTTTTCCTATATCCGAAGAGGATACTCCTGAAACGGCCAGGGAGACTACACAGACAAGCTTAGCTCTGGGCTCTGGTCCATTGGGAGGATCACTTAGGACATATGCACTACACTTGCACCGCATGTTACAACACTTGTGTACTATATTAATCCAGATTTCTAATGTTTTTTATGCAAACTCATAGGAGATATGTCGCGCCACCACTACTCCCTCGGAGACGTTCGCTCAAGTATTCCCAAGTACGATTCTGATATCGAACATGTTCAACATGAAAGCTGTGGTAGAGATGATAGGAGGCATCGTCCGCCTCAGCTTCATCGATCTTCCCATTCTCGGTCTCCGCGTCGCTCTCAAATAAACATAAAAGTCATTCCGTTCATCGCGAAGGAGATAAATATATTCCTAAGGCCTCGACTTATTTCAAAGAACAACATCCTTAGGGAAAATAATCAAAGAAAAAATCTGAATCGAAGACAACCAGAAGGAATCAAGCAAGGAGGTGGATAAGAGTAGAACAACCCTTGTGTCATATAAACGTCGATATCACCACAACAAGCCCAGTTATACTTGATGATGAAAACAAGGTCAAGTTAGAGATTTTGAAGAAATAATCCCCGAACATCATTTCGGGAACATTCACTTTGTCCCAACTCATAAGCCAGTACCTTCCGACTGGGCAGATGAGGTCAAGGCCAAGATAGACTTTGTAAACACACAATACAAGGAGATGCGTAAATATTCGTGGAATCTATCTGAGATTATTCGTGATTTGTTGGTTGATGTAAAAAACATGAAAGATATGACTGGCTTCGATGTGAAAGCTATTGAGAATACAAAGAGGAAGCTTGAGGATGCCCAAGCCATGCTTGCCCTCACACAGCGCAATGCTGACATGTATAAGAAACAATATAAAGAGTTAAAGCAGCGTTATCATACCGAGCTCGAATCTCATAGACAGGAACGCATAGATTTGTAGAAGAAAATCGACGATGATAAGTCTGAGAGCATCGAAGCGAAGTCAGCTTGTGCCTGCCTTGAGCAGGAGAAGGCAGAGTTAGCGAAGAAGAATGCTGAGATAGAAGCTAGGCTGGCGGAAGTCGAAGCAAGGCAGTTCTAGCTGAAGGGAATGCAAATATTGCTATTATGTCTCATGCCGATGCTAATGTGCAACTTACCGAAGGCCAAAAGGAATTGGACGATTATAGTGAGCTCATGATAGAGTTCTTTGCTCAGGTGATTCACTATCGGGACATTTCCTGGATCAATGACTATCTGATGACTCTAGTCTATATGAGGAATTAGGTTGTTGATTGGGAAAAAGGGCAACTTAAGGTGGACACCATCGATGAGGAAAAACTCATAGAAAAATATCTTAGAGGCGAGGAGCTAGAATGCATGGCTGAGGGGAGTAAACTAATTTCTGCTGCTACAGCGGAGGAGACAAGCCGGATCAAGGGAAAAGAAACTATCGGGGCTGGTTCTGGTTCCTCATCTGCTACCCCTGGGGACACTAAAACAAAAGAGTACAATCCTGACTGTTCTAAGATACAAAAGGCAGCTCTCCTATCTTCGATCATTGAATCAGCTCCTGATACCTCTGCTACTGCTACTGCTACTGAATAGTCATCTGAAGGTATCTCCACTTTTTCGCCTCAATTTGTTAAAGCCATTTCAACTTTCCGCCGCATTATTGGGAAAACGATCAAAGTACCCGAGTTTTCTCCTGAACTAATAGCTATTACTTCTCGTTCTTTTAGTGAAAAACCTACTGGAGAAGTCGAAGAGAAGTAGGAAGAAGTTACTAATAAAACTATCATGTCGTCCAGTACTATGACTCCCAAGGATGGAGATATGATAGATGCTTCGAAGGACGACGACGGCAATGATGGAAACGTGGGAAATGATGATGTTGTTGTAACCGAGGGCTCAGAAGAAGCTGAAAACATTCCTTTGGATGAAATGAAGGCAAAGACTGATGAGCATCTGAAAGCTAAAGCGGATGAAAAATCCGACAAATCCCTCAACATCAATCCTATCCAAGTAATTACTCCTCAGTCCGGATTGGTTGTCAAACTTTCTATTGGATCAATCACTGGAAGCTTAGCTCAGAAATCTTCTATCGATCCAAGTGTGACTCCTTCTGGTAAGAAAAAGAAGAAATGTCTTCTCACTAATGCTGAGCGAGAAGAGAAGGAGAAGCTCAAGGCTGCTAAAAAGTCTAAATCCTCCCGAAAGCCCGAATGAAATGTAGTCCAGTTTTTCATTTTGTTTTCCACTAGCCTGTTGTTGTTATTGAGTGTGTGGTCCTCGCATCTTTTTGATTAATTCCTTTATGTAAACCTGCACTTATGTAAATAAAGTAGTTTGTTTCCCTGCAATATCAGATATTTGCAAGTTTGTCATTTGTTTCAATTAAGTGCATTAGTTGTTAAAACATTATTAATCTAAGTAACAAATGATAAATTACATCACAGATCAAACAAAAATTTCATATAGGCTTCCCTGCAGACAATAATCTATGCAATATAAGATCATTACTAAACTAAGTAGTAAACAGTAGGAGGGTGTGATGTGTTTGTGTATGCCCTCAATCAAACTTGAATAAAACGCCTGGCCAGGGCTTGTACGGGATTGATTAGGTCGACATTAGATTGCCCCTAATCCTTCAGTGGGATAAGGATATGTTTTCATTGGCACTTGTTCTTAGCTCCTTTATACTCTCATGTCGTATGTCTAGGTTAGAGTGTGGTCAAGGCGGTCTTTTGTCATGGTGCACCGTCACGCCTTGGGGGCGTCGTCTTCCCGTCCTTTATAATCTCCCTCGAATCATGAGAGTTAGAGTCTGGGATGTCATCTTCCCGTCCTTTATACTTTCTCATGCGAACGGTCGTCCCGTTCGCTTCGGCTTTCCTTCTGCACCCTATTCCTTAGGGCGGAGTCTCACTGGTTCAAGTGCCGCATTCACTCTCAATTTTAATTCAATCCCTATGTATCAAACTAAGAGAAAAATAATCATAGGACATAAAGATATTAATGCAATAAAGGTAAATTAATCGTAATATTTTTATAGTGGTTCAGCTAATTCACCACCTACGTCCACTTTATAATCTTTTGTTTATATCTACCAGATTGTTTGAGGAAAGTCATACCTTTTTACATACTTTATAAAACAAAAGAAATAATACAACTTTAAGTCAAATAGTGCCATAAGTGTTAGGCACTCCATGCCCTGGGGACTTCATCGCCAACAACGGTCGTTAGCTTGAAGGCTCCTTTACCAAGTTTCTACTGAATGGAATACAGTCCTTCCCGTTTTGGACCCAGGAAAACAGGGGTTGGGAAGACACGTTTCAAGACCAGATCTCCAGGTTTAAAGGTCTGTGGTCAAACCTTCCTATTGTAATATCGAGAAACTTGGTGTTGGTGCGTCGAGGCACGTAAATCTGGTTTATCTCTCTTTTCCTCAATCGCGTCTAAGGACTCTAGGAGAAGCGCTTTGTTCGTCATCGGATCATAATACGTTGTCATATGAGAAGGGACTTCCAATTCCACTGGAATGATTTCCTATGGTCCAAATGAAAGCAAGAAGGGAGTATGACCAGTTGTTGGTTTGTAGGTCGTTCCGTAAACCCACAGTGCAAAGGGTAATTCATCACCCACGTGGCTTTCGCTTGCTTCAATCGCTTCTTAAGAATGGTCTTGATAATTTTATTTACTGCTTCAACTTGTCCATTCGATTGCGGGTGAACTACTGCGGCGTATCTTTTCACTATTTTGTATTTTTGGCAGAAGTTTTTGAATTAGGTATTGTCGAACTGGGTTTTATTGTCAGTTATGATGACTTTAGGAATTCCAAATTGAGAGATTATGTTCATGACAACAAAATTAATAACACGCTTTGTCATGGTCGCAGTTAACGACTCGGCTTCCGCCTATTTGGTAAAGTAGTCTACGACCACGATTGCGTACTTCGCTCTATCTTTGGCAATTGGTAGGCGATGTCTATTACCTGCACGACGAACGACCATGGACTCACCATTAACTTAAGTTGACTAGGAGGTGCTCTAGGAATCTTTGCTAATTTCTGGCACTGATCACTAAGTCGTGACTAATAAACTGCATCCCTGTTTATGGTAGGCCAGAAGTAGTCATACCGTAATATTTTCTTTGCCAATGTTTGACCTCTGATGTGATCTCTACATTCATCCTCATGCACTTCTCTTAGTACACGTTTGATGTCGTCAAGTGCTATACATCAGAACAAGAGCATAGAAAATCCCTGTCGATAAAGGACTCCATCCTGCATGACATATCTTGATGCTTTGTGAACCACAACCCTTCTTTCACTCTTTTTCGTCGGGAGTGTTCCATTGTGCAGAAATTCCTTTATCGACATCATCCATGATTCTCTTTCTAGCTCGGTTTCCAGCACTAGGTCGATTTCCATCTGATCAATGCTTGGAAATGTTAACACTTCAGTCAGGACAATTTCTTTTTCTTTTAGGTTATTGGAGCTATCTAGCTTGGATAAACTATCGGCCTTTTGATTTTCTGCCCGCGGAACATGGGATATGCTATAACGTTCTATGTTGTCCAACAACTCCTCTACTTTTTCCAAGTAAGCACAAGTCAAGGTCCTTTCACTTGAAACTCCTTCTGAACTTGACAAACAACTATTTAAGAATCATAGAAGATATCCAATGCCACTACTCTCAATTTTTTAGCGAGCTTCATCCGACAATTAGGGCATCATACTCGGAATCGTTGTTAGTAGAAGAAAATTCCAGTCTGAGAGCATAATAAATCGGTCGTTTCCAGGAGTCATAAATACAACTTTAGCACCGTTCGTATACAACTTCCATGTGCTAGATTCTAGCTTCTGTTCGGAGGGGCTGGCATCTTCATCTGGCACATCATCCCCGGGATTGTGAATTCAGCGATGAAATCGGCTGATGCCTGCCCTCTTATTGACTTTCTGGGTTGGAAGTTTAGGTCAAACTGGCTTGGCTCAATATTCCACTTAAGTAATCGTCCAGATGCTTCAGGTCGTTGTAAGACCTATCGGAGCGGTTGATTGGTATACACAACAATTGGGTGCACTTGAAAGTAATTGCGGAGTTTCCTGGAAGTAACCAGTAGGCTATAAGCAAATTTTCTGCTGCCACCAGCTTCTTGCTCACATGATATACCGGTCTTTGAACTTTATCTTTCTCACATACCAGAGTTGAACTAATGGCATCAGATGATACTGGCAAATTACAAATAAATCTTCATGGTCCACCGGCTTAGAAAATATTGGAGGTTTCTCCAAAAGATCTATCAGGTTTTGGAAGGCTTCTATGCAATCTGGGGTCCACTCAAAATTGCACTTCCTACATTTTATCAATTCGAAGAAAGGAACACATTTATCTATGGCCTTAGAGATAAACTTTCTTAATGCTACGACATTCCCTATTAAACTCTGGACGTCTTTGACTTTTCGTGGTTCTTTAATATTCCTGATTGCTGCAATCTGATCAGGATTAATCCTGATTCCATGAGAGTTGACTATGAATTCAAGGAATTTTCCAGACGCTACCCTAAATGATCACTTCAGCGGATTTAGCTTCATTTCGTACCATCGAAGAATTTCAAACATCTCTACCAAGTTCGTTGTGTGGTCGGACGAGCACTTGGACTTCACAAGCATATCATCCACATAAACTTCCCTTGTCTTCCCAATTTGGATGTAAAACATCTGATTCACTAAGTGCTGATAGGTGGATCTGGCGTTCTTTAATCCGAAAGGCATCACCACATAATAGTACAACCCCAAGTACATGATAAAACTAGTATGTTCCTTATTCGGCACATGCATGGGAATTTGGTTGTACCCTGAATATGCATCCATGAAAGAGAGAAGTTCGTGTCCTGTCGTTGAGCCTACCAGTTGGTCAATTCGGGGGAGTGGAAATCTATCCTACGTGCATGCTTTGTTTAGATCAGAAAATTCAATACATGTTTGCTACTTCCCATTGGATTCTTGACCAGGATTCTCTACTTCTTCTTCCAAGGCAGCCGTTCTCACTGGGATCAGCATACGCCTCTTTTGTTTCACAGGAAAATGCTTTGGGTTTATACTTAGTGAATGTCTCATTAGTGAAGGGGAAATCCCACACATATCTACGTGGATCCAGGCAAACACATCCAAGCTTGCTTTCAAAAAGTCTGTAGATTCCCTCGTCCGGAGGGCGTCCAAGTGAGATCCGATTTTCAAGACCTTTTACGGGTCGTTGTTATCAATTGTAATATCCAAAGTCGCTTCATTAAGCGTCGCCTTCATACACCCCGGTTCTTCGTCGTCTCTGGGATCGATGTCTTCGGGTAGGTAGTCAGGTGACTCCTTTGGCGATATTCTTTTTACTTGCTATGTCGAGCCCTCCTCAGCAGGAGGAGGAGGAGCATTCTTGGACTCTGCGTCTTTTCCATTGCGCATCATCTTTAATTTTGCCATATAGCAGACTCTTCTGTTGACCTGGTCGCCGCGAACCATTCCCACTCCAGCTTCAGTTGGGAACTTCATCAATAGGCACCAAGGTGCAATGAAGGCCCTGAACTCTGCAAGGGCTGCTCGGCCTAAAAAGGCGTTATAAGGGGAATCGATGTCCATAATCACGAACGGGAGGATCCTTACTCTTCAGCGATCTCTCTCCCCTAACTCTATGGATAAATCCACCATACCGATTGGAGTTGTTGACGATTCATTAAAATCACGTATCCAGCCTACACGTGGCTTTAAATCCTTCATTTCTAACTTCATCTGATCAAATGCTTTTTTAAACAAGATGTTGACGGAACACCCGCAATCCACAAGGACTTTTCGTATTAATGAAGGTCTGATAGTGGTAGTTATCACCAATGGGTCGATGCTAGGTGCTTCAACTCCTATACTCTCTATCTCGGAAGATAAAATCATCCATTGTTGTCTTATGTTGTTTCACGGATGCAATGTCCTCAAGATTGTTGCACTTCCCTAGTTTTGGGTGTTTATCAGCATTAACGTATTGCCCCCATTGTCTTGTTGCTGAATCCAGCCGGGTGTGGTCCTCCGATGATGGTATTAATGACTATACCTTTTCCCTTTTGCTGGGCACTTGTAATGACCCAACTTTCGAACACCTCGGAAGTCGTGTCATTATTCAAGAATAAGAATAGATAAAAGATATAACTTAAGAAAAGCATCAGAATCTCACAGTGGAACTTGAACAAAATATAATATCACATAATATTATACATCAGAGTCATAATACATCATAGTACAGTACATCAGATACATAGATATATGCCCATTTCAACTTACAAACTTCATAATTATACATAGATATTGATAACTGACTTGCAAACTTCATAGATATACTATATAGACCACCTTGCAGAAACCATCCCATCCAGTTATTCCAAAAGTTATCCAATACCCGATTCACTTGTCTACTCATAACAAGTGTTATGAGTACCCCAAGAGTTTAGGGAAAACACAGAAAAGTAAACTCTGGGTCAGTCAGGGGACTAGTATGAGTAAACGATTTTAAAACAAGTTAAAAAATAAAACATATCACATAAGACCACGCTGTAAGTACGGAACGAGTTTTTACCTTATGTGGACCAATCTGTTTGTATATTTAAATCAGACATTATGATAATGTCTAGGGTTTTCCACAAATAATTTAAAATCTAGAAGAATGTTTGCATCTTACATTCTTCTACATAGTACACAAACAAAACAGCTTGGCGCTTATGGACAATGGATTTCAAATTATGACAAGGTATGGAACCATCTTCCGATAGTGTATCTCTATAGGCGAATATACTGGGTTCAACAAGAACATCTTGTAACCCGACCACACATGACCAACCACTCATTTCTCTTGAGTGTATCGAATATATTGTCACCTTACGGCTGCAGCCACCGTAGTTTATGGAGATACATAAAATGAAAGAAGTAACAAAATGAATATTCTCTAGATAGTGACAATACACCCTAATTGGGAGCAACCCACTTAGCAATGTTGCCTGCCCGATTTTTGTCATTTTCTGGTTGTGAGGCTTGAGGCTATACTTATCTTTAGACATATCAGATCTTAATTTTTCTTTGAATGTCACATCGTCAAAATTTGCCAATAACTAATTGATTTTCCCAAAAATATATTACGGGTATAAAGCTAAGAGAAACGAATTCCTCCGCCGCCAACATAATTACGTTTGGAGAGATCAATATACGTGATCGGGTTAGATATACTCTGTCATACATTCGTTCATACAAGTTGTTCTGGGACTAGACAAACCGAAGACACTATTATGTAAATTCATCTTAGTCAAGTTCTATCTAGGATCAACAGAAAAGCCCTTGGAAAACTCTATCTTCAGTTGTCTTCAATAATCTCTAACTCGTTATAATCAAATCGAAGTGGAATATATATCTTACGGACTCTTCGAAACAATTAATGCTAATTTCTTTTATGGTCAAGTGATTCTTAAGGGAAATAGATTAATATATTCAAATTCGATATTTCATTTATTTGTTGTTAACTTTAGTTTGCAATTCATTTTTTGATTATAAATAGTTATCGACTTGAGCCGATATAATTCAAACAATATTTCAATACTTATTTCAAAACATTTGAATTTACCACAATACATTAATACTGACCGTCAACCACTTTCCCGGCATACCATCAATTATAATTCAACACATCAGATTACATAAATCTCTTGGTCTTGAGAAAGACTAAGTATATCTCCATTCTGTATTATTTAAATTATTCAAACGAATAATTTAAATTACAACTTGAATTAAATAAATTTTGATTAATAAGTTATGGATGAACGTTTTAACTTCACATTTATTTGATAGCTTTTATTTTCACCATGAAATCAATACAATTACATTACTTCATATATGTACATATATTTATATCTATATTGCGGTTATTATACTTTAAACAAATAAATAATTAAGTTATAAAAATTTGGGGATTTAAAATAACAATACTTGTTTTTTTTTTTTTATATTTTTCATTGATTACTTTTTCTCCATTTTATTTTCTTTCTTAATCTCCTTGTTTTCCTTTCTTCTTCTATTTTTTCTATATTTTCTTTTCTTGCTATTTTAGCCTACAACCCAGTTCTTACAGCCCATTGGCTGGCCCGACTCTTTACCTTTCTTCTTCTTTAATTTTCTATTTTATTTTACAATTCTTTTATTAAGGTTACAGCCCAATTTCCTGGCCCACTTTCCCCTTACCCCCACGCACGTCCTCTTTTGCTTTCTTTTCTTCCTACTGCTGCGTTTTCTTCTTCTTTTCTTTCCCTTCTTTGCCGGCTGCTTCCCACTTCTTCTCCACTTCTGTTTGGTTACTTCTTCCATCACCAAACACTAATGTGCTGAGTCCTATATTTAAGATTACATTTTGCGATGAATACAAGTTATTTGCGGAAATGCTAGCACACCATGCTGCACTATTTGGGGTTTAATTGTTGAATTATATAACCTGCCTTTGTTTCTTAAATTTTTCTATTTTTTTACGAAAAGGTTATCTACAATATATGGCCTGGCCTATCTGGTGATTAGCACTAAAACCACCCCCAAGTCACGATATATGTCCATACATTTTACCACCCAGTATATTATTAGCTTAAAATATGAAACTATATAAAACCCAAGTTAAAATCTTTCAGCTAAAAAGTGAGACAGCAAAATGATAAAGAGTAAAGTGATTTTGGTTTAATCAAGGTGATCTGCAAATTAGTAGCTTCCCTTTACTATGCATGTCTATTGAATTAGTCAGACTGTTCTAAGTCGCTTGGCGGTCTCTATGAACTTCACAATTACTTGCACCTCCTCTACTTGCAATAACATGAAATGCCTCTGAACTACATCTGTTAACTGTTTCTTTGAATTTGTATATATGGTGTTGCATTCCATATCTGAACAATTCCAGTGAGTATTATTATATTCTAGATCACCATCGACCTCATCCCCAGTCGGTGCTTCAATTACACTCAGCGCATTTCTTTGCAATTTAACTTCTGTACCATTTGTAAGAACCAGCCAATGTCATCCACCAAGCCCACTTGCCTTCTTTGCAACTCCTAACAAGAACCGATTTTGTCTTGTTATTACCCGTCATCCATCCATGCCAATGTGGTGTCGCCACTCGCCACATATGCCCCGCCCAACATCCTCTCCCTTCTCTGTTATCTATATGAATTGCTTCCTAAGTGAGAACCATTTAAGGTAAATTTCATTTATTTCATTTGCATAAGTTGGATATGTTCTAATAGTACACGGTCTCTACCCTGTCCTTATTCATTTTATATGATATTGTTTATATATTTTTCTTGTTGGTTTGTTTGGCATTCACAGTCATATATTTCATCTGTTTCTATGTATAATGTGTATTTTGTCAGTCATATATATATATATATATATATATATATATATATATATATATATATATATATATATATATATATATATCCATCTGCGTCAGTCTAGCAGAAATGATATTATTGTATCAACAAATTAATTGCTGCTCCCCTTCTTCTTTTAATGTTCTTCACTGTACACGGCATCGATGTGCACATGCACAAGCAAGCGAGCCACACTACATTGGTCATGACCTCTACCACCAACGCACCAACACTCTCCAAGCTCACCCATGAACTCAGATCACCCCCTAATTGCCTTAATCAGATTTTCATTGTTCAACCCTGTTTTTCAAAAACAAACATTTCCAAACCCTCGACACGGAAATCCTTACTGCTACCACCACACACCATCGTTTCCGTCCAAACTTCACCAGTGACACGTCGACACCCAACCGGACCTCCCCACCCTGTTTTAGCCCACTCGGTTGCTTCATGGTGGTGCAGTCCTCCTTTAAACGCCATCGTTCAAAATAGCAAGCACAAACTCCATTTCAAACTAAATCTCCCTATCCACTCACTAGAAAAATGTTATGATATTTTTCCTATATTGCCTGACTCTCAGCACTCCTCCAGGCCAAACACCGTACTCTACGATCACATAATTGGCCGGAATTTGCCACGTTTCCATTTTCCGATCAACCCAAAAATCTCTTTATTCCTAATGTTAAAAATCTCGGATTTACTATCTAAATTTATGATTTGGTAACACGAATTCATTTGCATATCTAAAACTTGATTCCATGATGTTTGAAAATTTTATTATTTTTACCCACTTGACTGTTTATATATAAATAACCATGTATATATGGTTCGTTTATATTAGAGTTATTTTTTAAATACACTATGGATCTAAACTAGAAATTTTCATGCAAAACTTAAACTCTAAAACTACCTAGAATTTGATTACAGATTTTTGAAGTTTGCTACATGTGTAAGGGTGTATTAGTTTACACATACAGGAATAAATACCGGGGGAAGTCACAATGATTCACTGCAATCATACGGCTTGATATTGGATTCAACAATATTTAACATGTCCATACACGTAAATAAGCACATATACATATGCATAAAGGTTTAGTAAAAATAATCATAGCATGATTTAAAAGTGGAAAACAAAAGGGATGGTTTACTCACCAATAAATGTCTCTGTTCTTAGATTGCCTGGTTTCTCTACAGGTTCTCTTGTCTCAATTTTGTTCGAGTGATTAATGAATGAGTGTGTGTATGTTTGAGTATGTATTTATAGGTAGAAAAAATGAATAAAATCGTGTATGGCTTTAAATGCTTACCTAGGAAATTGAATAACAGAGACAGTTGAAGCTATGTTTTTAGTAGTTGTGTTTTTGTGTTGATTGAAGAGAATTATGTGAGGCCTTTTCAAGTCTGATTTCTACTATCAGGCAGGAACGAATCTAGAGGGGGGGGGGCAAGTGGGGGCGGTGGCCCCCCCTAGATTTTAAGAAATAGGGATTTTTTTTTTTTTTCGATTTAAGCAAAAATGACCACTTTTAAGGTATTTTTATTGATAATATAAGACATTATAGGTTGAAATTAAGGGTAAACTGGTGTAAATTTTTTTTTTTGGTCCCCCTTGGAATCCGCCCCCCCGGGCTGATTTCCTGGCTTCGTCCCTGCTATCAGGTGTATATGGCCAGGCAAAGATGAAGTACAACAGCTTGTACACAACACATGCAAGAAATCATTTAAAAAACTGGTGCTTGGTTCTTAAGTAACAAGCTTTCCTTCTCTGATTTAAAAGCGCAGGTTGTCACTATATTCTAGGGGTTAGGTGCTAGTCTGGTTTTGATTTAGGAGATGTAGAAATGCATCTCAGTGTAGTTTTGATGTGTACCCAAGGTTATATGCCAATGGGATGTCTAACATGATGTTTTGATTTAAAGATGGACAGCTAGTATATGTTTCTAGCTTAAGAAAACAAGTACTTTAGCTAGTTGTTCCCATACGCATAGCTATAGTAATGGTTTGGTGCATATATGCATATGTACAGCTCGTGTTCAATTGGACATTAATATATACTTTGCTTTCAAGCTTTCAAAAGCCTGTGTATCCTACTGATTTGAATGGCATATTTGCTTGTAAGGCAAATACTTTCAAAAATGATTTAAATCTTAGTACAAAAGGTTTTAAATCATTATCTGTCCCTTTTTGTTTCTTATGTATGAAGTAATGCAATATCTCACTTTAATTATAGATATTTTTCATATGTAAAAATCCAATTAAAATGAAAAAACAAAAGATGAAAATATCTATTATTACCTTATTTTACATATATACATTAAAATACTTTTATAACAAATTAACACACACACACATGTAGTAATTTAAATTTTCTCAATTATTAACTCAAATTATATTAATCATTGATGTAATCAATAATTATCGATTAACAAAGTTGGTAAAAATCCGGGACATTACAACAGTGGGCCTAGAAGCAGGCTAATTCTGATTTGGAGCTTGTCCTTCTTGCCCCCTATCCTTTGGGGCGGCTTTGTACTTGTCCAGTTTTCCTACACGAAGCAACTTCTCTACAACATCTCTTAGGTGGCGACATTCGTTTGTAGAGTGGCCGTAAGTTTCATGAAACAAGCAAAACTTCCCAGTTTCACGCTCTTTTTCGGCCGAATCCGTAGGTGGAGGTTTCTTATACTAGACAACGTTATAAGTGTCCAAACAGATATTCTCCAAAGTGTCGCTCAGCGGCATGTAATTTTCAATAGTCTAAAAACGAGGTCACTTTTTGGAATCGTTTCTTCGATTCCTATTTCTTTTGCCATCGTTCCCACCTTGTCGGTCGTTCCCTCCACCCTTATTACCGACATTTACTTCGACTTTTCCAACGCTATCACCAGACTGCTTAATGGTGACGTTGCTCTGGATATCCTTTCTTGGAATT
Source organism: Allium sativum (assembly GCA_030737875.1). Classification (NCBI taxonomy): domain Eukaryota; kingdom Viridiplantae; phylum Streptophyta; class Magnoliopsida; order Asparagales; family Amaryllidaceae; genus Allium; species Allium sativum. The sequence goes on along the minus strand of CM060926.1, from coordinate 689,278,060 downwards.
TTGCCAGACTTTCTTTTTCGGTTGGTATATATCTCCTCCCGACGTAAACGAATGTTGGCTTTCTCATAAAACAGTTCCCTAGTTAATGGTGGTTTCCAACCAAATATCTCACAAACTCGGTGTCTTTATCAACCTCATCGATTAGTGCCATCAAAATGGTCTTCTCATGTGGGTCACCTACTTCAGTAATCGCCAGGTATAAGCGATCCAAATATGATTTCAAAGTTTCGCCAGGAGCTTGTTTGATCCTGAATAGTTCAATGACACTCTTAGATTTCCGTGCGTGGAGTCGGAATTGGTTTATGAAGCTCCCACCTAGCTCTTTGAAACTGGAAATTGATCGAAGAGGGGGTCGGGTAAACCACATCAATGCGACGTCTTCAAGATATATGGGAAAATCCTTGCATTTTATGGCATCAGGGGCTACCGCGACGTTCATGTACCATGAACACCTCATCAAATGTTGCCACGGGTTGGTTCTTCCTCCATACCGATCCATTGTGGGCAGATTAAATTGTCTGGGGAACTGAAAATCCAGAATATCGTCAGTGAAAGGGGTATAGCTACGCTCAATGCCCGAATATTCATAGGTGTATGATCGACGCTTTCCTATGAACTAGAAAAGCGCGATTTTTAAAATAAATTCTGCAAGCATACAGGTGTGTAGCATACAGGTCGAACACAGAGAGGTGTAATTAAAAATTATTATTTATTTATTCTTGGGCGAGTTAGGCAGAATTGGAGTTGTTTTTAATGTTGTTGAAATTACTCTGAATCTGAATCTAATCAGTATCAAATTCAACAATTGAAAAGAAAAGAAACAATTACTAGAAAAAAAAGAAAATAACAACTAGAACAACAACAGAGAATTAAAAAGCAGAATTGCCGTTGAATCTAATCGAACGGACAATAGCTAACAAGCAGTAATAAAAGACAATAACAATGTGTTCTACCAAAACTAATTGGATAGATACACAAATTGTTATGAAAGAAAAAGAAAGAAAACTAAAATGAAGAAAACCTTTTTTTATTAATAAATGAGAATATAGAATAATGTGGATCTTTACAATGGGATGTACGTGTGCTTTTATAGGTGAACTGGAAACCCTAATTAAATCTATGAATAACTGGGCCTCATCATCCATTATATCTCTTGCCTTCCTTGCCCAAGCTTGATTGGAAAGCAAAACATGGTGAATATCTTCCAAATCTTTCTATCTTCCATGTGGCAAATTGATTGATTGATTGATGAGCAGATTCCATGTGATTAATTCTTCCCAACAAGGATACTGCATTAGACTCCAAAGGCAACAAAGGATAAAATCTTCAAAATTGATCTTGTCTTGGCAGTAAATCAATCAGAAATTCTTCTAATTGGAAATTGAAAAATGAATGTTCTGAATTGATTTTCATGACTACTCCTGAAATGTCTATTAGTGAATATCATACATACACATGAATATGTATATATATAATATAACACTAATCAATATATTCTTCATAGCAAAGGGGCAGTGTGAAAGTTCCGTTCTTTGGCAAAAAGTGAGCTTGACGGGGATCGAACTCAGGTCTCTCAGTACAATCCCTATGCATTTACCAGTGAGCTACAACGTCTTTTGTAATTGAGATGGCTTTAATACGGGGAAGTAGCTTTTTATTTGTAGTTGGCCTTTAATTTGAAACGAAGGAGGCATTTCTTGACAACCTGTAAAAACACATAAAAGTACCCAAAGTATCATTTATTTATTTACAAAAGATAAAATATAAGAGCATAAAATAAACACATTTCTATGTTAATCAAATACCCCCACACTTATCTTTTACTCGTCCTCGAGTAAAAAGAAAATGGAAAACTAACTAGATAGGTCACACTTTTGTAGGAAACACGATTGCATTGAGCGTATGCAACAAGCCGTTAAACATCTAGGTGTCCCTAGTAGGACGAGTGGTGTCTCGTGAGGGTTTTCAGCGGATACTACCCACAAAATCCAAATGCAGTATGTGTGGATCTAATGTAACTATATGAATGCAATGGTTGTATACAAAAAAACAAAGAAAACAAGAATGACAACACTACTTGTTTCAGGAAAGTGGTACAACAATTTAAGTTTACAATTTCTAGTCAGTTGATTTTATTTTAGATACCTCAACTTGTCACAAATTTTCAATATAAATCAAGTTTTCAAATGTTAAATTCCAGTTTGGCCAGTTAGTTAGGTTGATAACATAGTGCAGCTATGAAATAGATTCTTAGTTTGCTTGGCACAGATTGTAAAGTGGTATTCTAATTTCCTTGTGTATGGCTATTCAAATCAATAAGGTCAAGAAGTGTCTGGGCATCATCGCTTATTCTTTATTCTATAAAATTTTAAAATTTATGATTAAGTACATACACCTAACTTAGAAGACCAAGGTTTACCACCCATGCACTGCCTCGCAGACTAACGGAGAGTGGGTAAAGAGCTTGGCGGATTGTGCAGGCCGACTTTGACTTTGTCAACAATGTGTCGGTAATCCTTAGGTGTCCAATATCATAAAATGAGACCAAGATATTCCAATGCTGACCTTGTCAACAACATGTTGGATAGAGCTTGGCGGGTTTGCACACCAGCGCTTGATATACAAGCAATGTTGGATACCCTTGGATTACTATTATTATTATTGAAAATATAAGCATAAAAGAGAGTGACGCGAATTCAACTTAACACAACTTAGTTTTAAAGATTCGAAAAGCCAACATAAGTCTTTTAAGTCCTCCACTTATTTAAACAAAGTCTACAATATAGAATAGATTTCATGGCCATCACCTAAGAATCTCCCTATGTACCGGTTACACTATTATCCCTCAAAATTAAACTTTTCATTATATTTCTTTATTTGATCTAAGTTGAGAGAAAAAAATAATGTCAAATGACTAAAAGTTGTAAACTTATCTCGTGGTATCACTCTAAAATGAGTCGTATCGATGTGATTGTGTTATATATATATATATATATATATATATTTTAAACAAAAAATGGAGAAGATGTGATGCAGACTTGACTCCCCCACACTAGATTGAGACAGTGTCCCAACTGTCTAAGGTATGCAGATAAAAATGGAAGAAAAACGAAAATAAAAAAAAATGAAAAATAAAAAATAAAAGAAAAAGAACGTGTACCACCTGATTTCACGGTGGATGATCAGGCTCATGAAGATCGATAAGGTCATCTTTATCATATTGCTCGAATTCTAGAAATGGTTTCAGTCGTTGACCGTTTACTTTGAAGACTTTTCCATCCTTAGGATTTTCAATTTCAACCGCTCCATGAGGATATACTGTTTTCACAACATAAGGTCCAGTCCATCGAGATCTGAGTTTTCCTGGAAACAAGTGAAGTCTAGAGTCGTATAAAAGAACTTTTTGACCTTCATTGAATTCCTTACGAAGTATGTTTTTGTCGTGTTGGGCTTTGGTTCTTTCTTTGTAGATTTTCGCATTTTCATACGCCTCATTTCTTAATTCCTCTAATTCAGAAATTTGTAACTTCCTATGTGAGCCTGCTTTTTCTAAGTCAAAATTTGTAACTTCCTATGCTCCAATTCAGAAATTTGTAACTTCCTATGCTCCAATTCAAGAGGTAAGTGGCAGGTTTTTCCAAAGACTAATCGATATGGTGACATCCCTAGATTGGTCTTATAAGCAGTGCGAAAAGCCCAAAGTGCATCAATCAGTTTTAAGGACCAATCTTTTCTATTGGAATTCACAGTTTTCTCAAGAATTTGTTTGATTTGTCTATTGGAAACTTCTACTTGGCCACTAGTTTGTGGATGGTAAGGGGTCGACAGCTTGTGTGTGATTGAGTATTTCTTGAGCAAGGATTCAAAAGCACGATTACAGAAATGGGTGCCATTATCGCTAATGATAGCTCGAGGTGTGCCAAAGCATGAAAAGATGTTTTCTTTGAGGAATTTGATAACAACCTTGTTATCATTGGTTTTGGTCGGGATGGCTTCAACCCATTTTGAGACATAGTCTACCGCAAGCAAGATGTAAAGATTCCCAAATGAGTTAGGGAATGGTCCCACGAAATCGATGCCCCGAACATCGAATAGCTCAATCACTAGAATGGGGTTGAGAGGCATCATGTTTCGCTTAGTAATTCGACCCGTTCGTTGACATCGATCACATTTAGAGCAAAAATCGAAAGCATCACGAAAGAGTGTGGGCCAGTAAAAACCGCTTTGCAATACTTTTGCAGCAGTTTTTCTTGCTCCAAAATGACTGCCACAAGCATGGTCATGTGAGAAAGAGAGAATACTTTGGTGTTCATGATCGGGCACACACCTTCGAATGATTTGGTCTGGACAGTATTTGAAAAGATATGGGTCGTCCCAATAGAAGTTTCAAACTTTCGAGAGAAATTTTTGTCTATCTTGTTTCGACCATTCAGCGAGTGTTTGCTGTGTGACAAGATAGTTCACAATATCAGCGTACCAAGGGGTGTTAGAGATGGAAAGGATTTGCTCGTCGGGAAAATAGTCATCGATTTGGGTGTCATCAACAGTTTTGTGCACAATTCGAGAGAGATGATCAACTACAACATTCTCAGAACCCTTTTTATCTCGTATTTCTATGTTAAATTCTTGAAGAAGAAGGATCCAACGGATCAAGCGGGCCTTAGCATCCTTCTTATAAAGCAAATATCGTAGGGCAGCATGATCAGTGTAAACTATGACTTTGGATCCTATGAGATATGGTCTGAATTTCTCAAGAACGAAGACAACTGCCAAAAATTCCTTTTCAGTAGTTGAGTAATTCAATTGGGCCTCGTTTAAAGTTTTGCTAGCGTAATAAATGACTCGAGGGAGTTTATCGATATGCTGACCCAAGATGGCTCCAATTGCAAAATCAGAAGCGTCACACATAAGTTCGAAGGGTTGAGTCCAATCAGGGGGTTGAATGATGGGAGTTGTGGTCAAGATTGACTTAAGAGTTTCGAAAGATGTTTTGCAGTCATTGGAAAATTCAAACTTTATGTCTTTGGCAAGTAAGTTTGAGAGAGGTTTTGAAATTTTCGAGAAATCCTTAATGAATCTTCTATAGAATCCTGCATGGCCAAGAAATGAACGAACATCCTTAACAGACTTAGGAGGCGGTAGATTAGCAATCAAATCGATTTTGGATTTACTGACTTCAAGGCCATCTTTTGAGACGACATGACCTAGAACATCCCCCTTTTTACCATGAAATGACATTTTTCCCAATTAAGCACGAGTGATTTCTCCTTACAACGCTTAAGGATGAGTTCTAAATGAGTGAGGCATTGGGAAAAAGATGATCCATAGATTGAAAAATCATCCATGAATATTTCCAAGAATTCTTCCACCATATCAGAGAAAATACTCATCATACACCTTTGGAAAGTCGCGGGGGCATTACAAAGACCAAAAGGCATGCGACGATAAGCAAAGGTTCCAAAGGGACAAGTAAAGGTGGTCTTATGTTGATCTTCTAAAGCAACAGGAATTTGGTTATAGCCAGAGTATCCATCGAGAAAACAATAGTACTCGTGTCCCGCTAAGCGTTCGAGCATTTGGTCAATAAAAGGCAAGGGAAAATGGTCTTTTCGTGTGGCTGAGTTGAGCTTTCGATAGTCGATACACACACGCCATTTTGTTTTGATTTTTGTTGGGACGAGTTCATTACTTTCATTTTTGATCACTGTGACTCCCGATTTCTTTGGTACAACTTGTACCGGACTCACCCAAGTACTATCAGAGATGGGATAGATGATGTTATTGTCTAGACATTTGATTATCTCCTCCTTGACCACTTTCCTCATGTTTTGGTTTAATCGCCTTTGAGCCTCACGGGTGGGTTTAGCCTCATCAACTAAATGTATACGATGTTCCACAATTGACGGGCTAATTCCTTTTATATCGCTCAGTTCCCACCCCAAGGCGTCTTTATTTTCCCGTAAAATTTCTAAGAGTTTTTCTTATTGGTCCTCGGTAAGATCAGAGGCCAAGATTACGGGAAGAGTTTCTGAGGAGTCTAAGTATGCGTACTTAAGGTCTTGTGGAAAGGGTTTGAGATCTAACTTAGGATGTTCTTGAGTGTTAATATTAGTTAACATTCCTTGGTTAGATTCAGAAGACGAAGGATTTAAGTCAAGAAATTCATTTAGTTCATAAATGTATTCAAGTTCGTCGAAATCGGAGTTGAAATGTTCCAGACACATTTTCAAGGCTTCAGAAGTGTCATTAGAGGTTTCGTCAACTATGGTTTGAATCATGTCGATCTCATCGGTCTCAAAATCCCTAGGCTGTTTGTTGAGATTGAAAATATTTAGCTCAATGGTCAGGTGCCCGAAGGAAAGTCGAAGCTGACCATTCCTACAATTAATGACAGCATTTGAGGTTGCTAAGAAGGGCCATCTTAAAATCAACGGTATTTGAACTTTGAGATTTGAGACAGGCTCTGTTTCTAAAACTATGAAATCGACAGGGAAGTAAAACTGTTCGATCTGTATCAAGACGTCTTCGATAATTCCCAATGGCTTTTTGACAGATCGATCGGCTAACTGAAGAGTGATGTTTGTTGGTTTAATTTCCCCTAACCCAAGTTGACAATAAACAGTATAAGGAAGAAGATTGACACTGGCACCAAGGTCGAGTAGGGCACGAGAGATATGGATGTTTACTATTTTGCAATCAATTGTAGGGCAGCCAGGGTCTTTGTACTTGACTGGGGTAAGATTCGAAAGAACAGAGCTTGTATTCGCAGTTAGAAAGGCGGTTTTAGGGACATTAGTCGCACGTTTTTGTGTGCACAATTCCTTAAGACATTTGGCATATTGAGGAATTTGTTCAATTGTGTCTAAAAGAGGAATGTTCACACGGACTTGTTTGAAAATTTCCAAAATTTATCGAAATTTGCCGCTTTTTTCTTATTATTGAGTCTATGGGGGAAATGGAGCTATTGGTTTTTCGACTCTGTGATCAGTTTCATCATTCGAAGAAGAAGGTTTATCCAAAAGAGAAGGTGGTAAGGTCGTAGATGATGGAATGTTGGTATTGCCAACATTAACTTTCGAGGGTGGGTCGGGTTTGCCGACACTAGAAGAAGAACTGTTGGGATTGCCAACATTTAAGGGAACTTGAGGTTTAGAAGAATTGGCATTCGAAGCCAATGGGTGATCATCAAGATTAGGGATTGGGGTCGAGTTAGAAGGTTCGCCACGGTTACCCACGTTATTCTCAATCCTCTTTCCAGATCGAAGGGTTGTAATAGCGTTGACTGGATTATGATTTTCGTCCTCACAAGAATTTACAGCACGAGAGTTATATTTTGGATTCACCTCAGGTTGACTAGGAAACTTTCCTTTCTCATTGTTTTTCGCTAGTTCCTTTATCATATTCATCATTTGTTCCATTTGTTTTTCTAAACGCACAATTTCTGGTGACGATTGAGAAGATTGAGAGGATTGGTTTGATGATTGAAAATTGGGGTGCCTATAAGGTTGTTTGGATTGAGGTGCAGTTTGAGAAGTTTGAGAATTGGAGGGTGGAGCTTGATAATTCGGATTTGGAATAAAGGGTTGCATATGAGATGGGTTAGCCGAATTATTGGGGTTTGACCAAGAAAAGTTTGGGTGGTTCCTCCAACCAGGATTGTACGTGGCTGAGTAAGGGTTATTTTGAGCTATAGCATTGGCTTGGTCCTGAGAGTAATAGTGGGGTAACCCTTCTCCGGCTTGAGGAGTTTGATTTTCTAAAGGAATTTGACTTGGGTCCACGACATGCACTCCTCTAGTAGAAGTACGAATGGGAACACGAATCGATTCCCATTGCATGTCCTTTTCAGAATAGTCTTCTAAGAACCGCCAAGCTTCATCGGCTGTTTTAGACATAAAATCTCCTCCACACATTGATTCTAATTGAGTTCTAGTCTGATAGTTTAACCCTTCATATGCAATTTGACATAAGTGATCTTTTAGAATTCCATGATGAGGACAACTATATAATAGTTGGTTGAATCTTTCAAAGTATTTTGAAAAAGTTTCCCCCTCATTTTGACAAAATTGATTTATCTCGGTTCGAATTTTGAGAGTTTTATGGAAAGGGAAAAACTTTTTCAAGAATGCAGTGAAAAATTCATCCCAACTTCTTATGGAATGTTTTGGAAGAGAATTTAGCCATCTTTTAGCGCTTTCAAGTAGTGCAAATGGAATTAGCCTCAGCTTGATCGATTCGTTAGATAGTTGTTGCATTTTTGTTGTTGACGCATACAATCCAAATTCACTTAGAAATTCATAAGCATTTTCAGACCCAGTAAACTTTGGTACCCCTTGAATAAAAGAATGTTTAAGCTCAAAATTATTTCCTTCAGCTGGTGGGAACACAATGACAGAGGGTTGAACGGTCCTAGTTGGATAACATCGATCACGAAGAGATAAGGGCCTATCCATTTCGATATTGAGATTTTGAAAATTTTGATGTGCTCGATTTTGATCCCCAAAGTTTTGAAAATTTTGATTCACTCGATTTTGATCCAATTCATTTGGAAAATTTTGGTTTATTCGAGAACCCCTAGGAGAATTTTGTTGGCTAACACTTTTTCCACTCATTGTTGTTAAATGCAAGCACAGAAATCTGCTACAATGAAATTTTCTGTCCTTAATGGCTCCTAATCCAGAATTATAAAGTGACGCGTTTGATTACTTAGATCAAAAGATTTCTCAGCCAGTTAACGGACAGGAGTTATCGGTGCATCAGGAATCACCCTAGCAATGCAGCCGTAGGTTTAAGTACCTTCAGAGTAATAACCGATACAATATTTACGAATCACCGTAATATTTATAAATGGCTATTTCTCTGCCATAGTCTAGACACCAAGAAATAATTCGTTCCAAATGAATCAACTATCACAATACAATTAAGCCCTAGATGAGCCCGTGACTCCCTTAAGTCCAACGTCTAACCGTTATTATTAGTCAGATTCTACGATGAAATGCAATTTGTGGGCTAAGGAAAGGGTGATGAAATCCCTCACCTTATGTGAATTGGGGTATTGCCCTTAACAGAATGAATAAAAAGGTGCAGAAATAACAACAATCACACAATTTAATTGCAGAAATTAAAAATTGTACATTCAAGCCGCTGCCCCTGCAGAATTTTTTTACAACAATTGTCTATATATTTTTTCTTTTGCAGCAGAGCACCTGTAGAGTTTTAGAAAATTCTTACCTTGATCGGCAGTCCTCCAGTGAAATTGGGTAGCGCTAGCGCGTTCACACCCCACTTGGTGTGCAACCGCTCCAACAATTAAAATTCTGTTTGCAAGTTGTTTGACTTTTGACCCCTTGTTCGGTTGCTTGAATTCTCTTCTTCAATTTGGCCTTGATTTTTTTTTTAACAATCTAAACTATACTAAACAAAAGGCAAACAAGACCAACTCAAAGTAGAAAACAGGCGCAACAATATTAGCCTTGAAACAAGGATCTTGCGTTCACAAGTACACCCGTCCCTGATAAAAAGCATCACAAATAAACGCGCAGAGGTCCTCTTCTGAGTTACGGAAACAGAAATTCACGTCTTTTAATTTCAGAAGCAAATCACGCTACCCTTTCTATAAAACTCACGCCCCCTATTTGTAAACAATCGAACCACAAAAAGGAAAAGCAGAAATTCACGCCTTCTTCTCTCTCTCTGAAATAATTCGAACAAGATCTGATTTTTTTTAAATGGGAATCAAGTCGGTTTTGGATATGATTCGCAGTGGGGCGTTCGAGTTCTGGTTGGGAATTTTCGAGCTGGGTTTGTTTTGGGTATCGTGGTATGATGGCAGGAGCTGATGGTCAACGAACTTGGTGTGTTGAACTGGTCTTGCAGATCGATGGTACTGTGTGACTGATGATGTCGATGTTGAATGTGAATGTAAGGGGATGAAGTATGGGTTGCTGTGTGGTTTGGGGTAAAGTTGCGTGGATTGTGGGGGGGGGGGAGGATGAACGTGTTGTGATGTTGATGGAAAGGGTTCTGGAAGGTTGTTTAATTGAGGGATTGGTGTATTTGGTTTTGATGTAAAGAAGAGGAGGGCCTTGTGAACGTGACTGGTAGGGGGTATTTGTGTACGGTGGTGAAGAGCTGGACTTGTAAAGGGTGGTGGCTGTTTGTTGTAAGGAGGATAATTGGTGCGGAATTTTTTTTTTAATTTTTTTTGAATTATGGAAGAAGAAAAACCAATGTAGCAGAAAGGAAAGCTGTAAAATAAAGAAACAGACTGAGAAGAAATGGCAAGAAACTTTTGAACGTTTTTTTTATAGAGGGAAAAATATTTGTAAGAGAAGGGAAAGAATTGTAAAAGAGAATTATCTGGAAAGAAATAAAAGAATAAAAAGGTAAGGTTTTTTTTCAGAATTGAAAAGAAGGAAGAATTTGTGAGAGAAAAGAAAGAGATTGAGAAAGAAAAAGAAAAGAAATCAAATAAAACTGGATTTTTTTTCCTCTTTTATAGGAGATTATAGTATCAATGAGAAATACCAAATCAGCTACTCAAGAATTTTTTTTCTATATGTACACGAAAACAAAAGGAAAATATAAATAAAAATAAACACGAATCAGAAATTAAATAAATAATAAAATTTAATTGTTACCTCCTTGGCAACGATGCCAAAAACTTGATCGACGCTTTCCTATGAACTAGAAAAGCGCGATTTTTAAAATAAATTCTACAAGCATACAGGTGTGTAGCATACAAGTCGAACACAGGGAGGTGTAATTAAAAATTATTATTTATTTATTCTTGGGCGAGTTAGGCAGAATTGGAGTTGTTTTTAATGTTGTTGAAATTACTCTGAATCTGAATCTGAATCTAATCAGTATCAAATTCAACAATTGAAAAGAAAAGAAACAATTACTAGAAAAAAAGAAAATAACAACTAGAGCAACAACAGAGAATTAAAAAGCAGAATTGCCGTTGAGTCTAATCGAACGGACAATAGCTAACAAGCAGTAATAAAAGACAATAACAATGTGTTCTACCAAAACTAATTGGATAGATACACAAATTGTTATGAAAGAAAAAGAAAGAAAACTAAAATGAAGAAAACCTTTTTTTTATTAATAAATGAGAATACAGAATAATGGGGATCTTTACAATGGGATGTACATGTGCTTTTATAGGTGAACTGGAAACCCTAATTAAGTCTATGAATAACTGGGCCTCATCATCCATTATATCTCTTGCCTTCCTTGCCCAAGCTTGATTGGAAAGCAAAACATGGTGAATATCTTCCAAATCTTCCTATCTTCCATGTAGCAAATTGATTGATTGATTGATGAGCAGATTCCATGTGATTAATTCTTCCCAACAAGGATACCACATTAGACTCCAAAGGCAACAAAGGATAAAATCTTCAAAATTGATCTTGTCTTGGCAGTAAATCAATCAGAAATTCTTCTAATTGGAAATTGAAAAATGAATGTTCTGAATTGATTTCCATGACTACTCCTGAAATGTCTATTAGTGAATATCATACATACACATGAATATGTATATATATAATATAACATTAATCAATATATTCTTCATAGCAAAGGGGCAGTGTGAAAGTTCTGTTCTTTGGCAAAAAGTGAGCTTGACGGGGATCGAACTCAGGTCTCTCAGTACAAATCTCTATGCATTTACCAGTGAGCTACAACGTCTTTTGTAATTGAGATGGCTTTAATATGGGGAAGTAGCTTTTTATTTGTAGTTGGCCTTTAATTTGAAACGAAGGAGGCATTTCTTGCCAACCTGTAAAAACACATAAAAGTACCCAAAGTATCATTTATTTATTTACAAAAGATAAAATATAAGAGCATAAAATAAACACATTTCTATGTTAATCAGTGTAACACCTGCTGTCAGCCATAATCTGGCATACCATTGCTTCTACCTCAGCATTGGTTAGTATTGGCTCGAGATCTGCAATTTTGGTTCTTCTAATATATCCAGTTCCCACATCGGGTCGCATTCTCTGACTCCTTGCGGGACTCTCTCGCCTCCCAGGGTCCCGGTCATTCACAGGACGAGTAGGCTAAAGGAGCTATCGCTGAGTAGGATAAGTAATGTTGGGATCTCTGGGAATGAGACGAGATCCCTGCATTGGCAGCAACGTTGGTTCTCTCAGACTGGGTTATCAGGTCCCAAGACACAAGCTGCATCTTCATGAGATCCTAATGATCCAAATGTCATTTGCTCAACATTCTCGAGTCTTTCATATAGCCTTCTCTGACGTGGGTCCCTTTCCTCTGAAGAAGATGAGTAGTTTGTAGCTAGACGATGGGTCGGGAAAGGTCTTCTCTGTTTACGAAGCTCGCTTATCTGTTTACTCATTACATTCATATTTTCTCACATAGTGACACTATCATGTCTTTGGGCCTTTAAAGCATCATTACTAGTTGTCGCGACTGGCATTGGAGCATTTGCATTGGCTCGAGTAGAAGTACTAGCCTCAACTATCACCGGTTCGTATCGGACTACAATTGTTCCATCAAGTTGGGTCGGAGGAGTGTCACTGGCCTCGTTCAGGCCTTCAGTTCGGATCGGCCTATCTCCTTCTGGCCGGATTAGATTCCCTCCATCGGATCGGTTCGGATCCGATCCGGACCCCCTGACCGGTGACTACAATTACCTACTGATCTTCATTTGCTTCATTTTCCCGAGAAGTTTGTGGTTCCTTTACCTTTCTACGAGCTATGAAACCTGAGTCTTTGGAGATCAACGAACCTCCAAAATAGTGGAAATGCGGACTAACTTCTTCGGAATTGAGAATACAAAAAATATAATGATAATCTAAAAAGCCGAGAATTTGACTTTCTCAGTGAAAGCACCAAAATGATAGACCAAAAAGTGATTCTAACACCCAATTGACCGATAATTCTACAGAATAATAACTCAAAAATTAATGAAAGAGCAATCAACACACAAGATTTATAGTGGTTCGGCATTAACGAGCCTACGTGCACTTTGTACGTCTTTTATTGATGAATTGATTACATAGACAATGATAATGAGCAATCAATCTCACTAGTAAATCGATAATCTCTCCAATTTCGTTGAAATATACTTTAGAACTTAGAGAAAAATTTGAAATAAACAAAGAGATATCATTGGTGATGGAGTTTGAGTAGATAGAAAGTCAAAAGATCCTTTAAAATGAGGTGTTGTGGTGTATTTATAAGCATAGAGTATTGGCGGGTCAGATGCCACGTGGGTCTCATCCCATAAATCTGGAAATGAATGCATCATGATGAAAACAATGCATGAAGATCATGGGTGAGTGGGTTGTAACCGCTCCGTTCTTGCAGTGATGTGTAGTGTAACCATTTTGCAGTAGGAAGTCAGGGTTCGGGTCAGATGATAGGCAAGGGGTTCGGGTCGGATGTCAAAAGGCCGAACCGATCCGATGTTAGTCATCTGGAGTTGAGTTACTGGTTTATGTGCAGAAAAGGGTTCGGTTATGATGACCCGAACCGATCCGGTTTCCCATCTAGTTCATCTCCTAATCTCAAGTACATCGAATGATCGATTCCTTAGTTTTGTATGGCCTAGTCATAGATTAGGCTATTAGTATTAATCCGATACGAGAATTCATATTGATCATGGGCCGATATGATTTTCGTGAATATTTTATTTAGAATGAAATGTTATTTTGGGTTTATCATGAACGATGTTTTAGATAACATAGTTCTTTAACCCATTTAAAGGAGAACATGATTTCTCAAGTTAAGTAGAAGAGTAATCTTTATTCTATTTGAATATAAGGATTTAATGAAAGAGTTTCCCCTAAAAAATGATAACGGGGATAAAGTTTTAAAGATCATTTATGGGATAAGCGAGTTTTTCCCTAACGAAAGATTTAAAGAAATGGATTTTTGGATTAACAAGTTTTCAAATATGAACTGTGTCCAGAATAAGAAATCGTAAGCACGATTTTGGGTTAGAAATATGATCAAGGCAAGATAAAGTAATCTGCCTTAATCAATAATCAATGAATGGGTTGGGTTTGGGTAAATGTGTTTTCCCGTAAAGTTAACTAAAATCTTTATTCAAATTTGAAATGAATGAAGGTAATCAAACTTACCAAAATATGAGGGCAACTAGATATGGAGTACTGCAAAATTTTCTCTATGGGATGAATAGGATGGGCATGGTATAATGATTTGAGAATTTACCTTTTTCGCGAGATTCAATAATCTCGATAAAGCATAGAAAACTTGATATGAGTTAAGTTTGTGAAATGAGATTTTATAATCTTTTGAAATGACTTCCAAGGAAAAATTTAAATAAGATTTTAAAGAATGTAAGTCTTTGATAAGATTTAAATGGGTATACCCAATATAAAGAACGACTTGAGTAAAAGAATATTCCAAGATGGAATGAGACTCATGCTATTTTTATATATCAATTAATTATAACGATGCACTAGTTATTTCGGAAAGACTGGGTTCCGACTGTTAGTTAAATTTGATCGTTTAACATCGGAATCAAAAAAAATTAACAATCATAATTTGTATACTCAAATTCAATTTAGTTAACAATATACCTTTTCTTCTTGTTTTCGATCTACATGCAAGTTTGAAGAAATCAAAATCAGGATGACATGAATCTAGCTCCTCCATGTGACGGCGAAAGGAAAAAAAGTAACGAATCAAACCCAGTTTTCAGGCTCTCATGAAGCAGTGAAAGAAATTATTCCTGTTGAGGCAGTTAATCCAATTCCAATATTATTGAATAATCGAACATGGAATGCAATGTTAATAGCGTAAAGAAGGAAGAAATCTTGGCTAAGCCAAAAGTTCCTTTGCCAGCCTTAACGCCCCCATTCTTTCGAAGTTGCTAGCACTATCTCTCCGGGAGTCTGTCCATGTTGACTTTCGAAAGGTAAAAGGAAGGACTGAGCGTTAGCCCTTCTTCACTAAAACTTACGTTCTTAGTCACCATGAGAGACCTAAGGAGGCGTAAGCATCAATTTGGGTATTTGAGTCCCTATTAGCACTATGAAAAGCAGTAAGATTTTCGCTACGCACCTTGATGGATCGTCGCCTACTTCTTATGGACTTGCCCACTTAGCTATTTAGCGATAAAACGTATCAATCAGCCCAGTCTATGAATTTATTCCAACTATAAAATATTCCTAAGATTTTAGGTGGAATGGGAGTTGTAATTCTTTCCGAGGCATAATGACAAATCGAGAAGCTAGACTAGAAAAAATTGAGGGAGAAATTTTGTGTTATATATGGTGATCCCCCTCTGGTACTGTAACACCCCAAATTTTCTGTTAACATTAAATTAACAAATTAAAGTATACTTAATTCAAAATGAAAGAATTAAGGGAAAGGGTTACGCCATTGCGCTCGTTTCGGAATTTTGCTTGAGATAGAGTCCGAGTTTGCGTAAATCGGACTCCGTATGAAAGAGTTACGACCTTCCGAAGTTTCAGAATTCAATTTAAAATTCGAACAGTTCAAAATTCAGTTCGAAATTCGAAAACATACCCAAATTGGGTTGGGCGGGAAAGTTCCCGCCCAGGACCCAGGTCGACCAGGGGGTCGACCTAGGTACCCAGGTTGACCATGTGGTCGACCTGGGGGTCGACCTGGTTAGGTCTTGGCTGGCTTGGTCGGGTTCTGAGTGATTTCTGAGTTTTGGTGTGTCGCTAGGGCTGATTTGTCACTTTCTGATTGGCTCCTCTTGGTGTGTATGGTCTGGATTCACTCTATGATCATCTGACGGCTCAAATCAATCTAAAATCCTATAAATACAACCCAACACTCAACCTAAATTTACACAAATAAAATAGAGCTAGAGCCGTCATGCTGCCGGGAGGAAACTAAGAGTATCCGTCAGTTGGAGAAAGCTTAGAGACGAGCAAAAAAAAGTAAAATCAAGATTCAAACAACGTTTATCTACCCAAAGGAAAGCATTGCAAATTCAGAACTCAGAAATCAGAAATCAAGATCATCGTTTGTTGTAAGTATAGTGATTTTTCCGATGAGAATAAAATTAAGACTTGATTCGATGTAAAATGGAAATGGAATTTTACTATTGTATAACGACGATGCTAATTCATATCTGTGTATTGCAATGATTGTATTGTGAATGGTTTTGGGATGTTTGTGGTATAATTGACTTGATGTTGGTCCTATTGTACATTTAGAATGAAAGCAACGTCACATATAAGTATATGGTTAATGTCAGAATTTACACCTATATGTTTATATGTTTAACATAGGTTTTATACGTTTTTCTAAGTCCAAGTTAAGACTTATATACACATGTTCTATGTTAAGACCATTATGCCTACATGATTAAATCCCATGTGCATGTTCTTATGTTCTTTGCAAGTTTGTAATTGGGTCCATGCTAAGTACCATTTAGTTTCACACAATTATTACAAGTTTCATGTTATGATAGGATACATGATTTGGTCTAGTTCACGCTTTTGGGTTAATGTCAAAAATAGACATTTTTATGGACATGTAACAACTTTGTCACATGCTAGTTTGTGTTTGAAGTTATGCCTAGATAAAAATATGTTTAGGCTTATATTTTATGCAAGTCTAAATTATGTCATTTCATGTGACACCTATTTTCTTATCTGAATGCAAGTTCACATGACAAGTTGAAACCCATGATTTATGTTAATTAGATCGCAAAGTTGCAAGTTCATATGTCACACACCCCTTATGTTATTTAGAATATTTCATGTTCTTGGCTTTCCCTTCTATGTTTATAAGTTGGGCTGAAATATCTAGCCCAACATTCATTATAATCTTGCGAATGTACAAACGGGGGAATATCATTGGGATTAAACATGAAAAATTTATGTGTTGGCATGTTTGGCACATGCCAATAATTGGTGGCACTTAAACGGTATAAATTATTATACCAAAAATGATGAACTTGGAAAGTGGGCCATAACATTTAATTGTTAACAAATTTGCATATAAGAATAAAAGAACAAATACGTAAATTTAGAAAATACGAGTATGCTTAACCCGAGGTTGGATTGAGTTGTGATGTAAACCTGCCCGGACCCGCCCGGCTGTCCAGTAATCACAACAATACCTATCCAATGTGGGCGATTAAGCATTGAGCCCAATAAGGACCCGAGGTTAGACTGAGTTACGGTGTATACGTGCCCGGAACCGACCGGTACATCCAGTAACCGTAACAATACATGTCTAATGTGAGTGGTCGGTGTTTTAACTAATTAAAGTTAAGGACAGACAAGTCAGGATGGTAGGGTTAAGTTAACTAAAACACTTAACCAATTCAACATGTTAATTAAACTGATGGGTGGGTTAGGTAAATACAGACACTTAACCACTTAACATGTTTGACTAGAAAACCCTAGCAACGGGGACCCATTTCAGCAGTAACCCAATTAGGTATCATGGTACCCTAAAACTAGGCAGGGTAGGGCACGATTACTGGGCTGATTGTAAGCAGTCAAAAGCGACGGCGGTTGGTGCAGCAGTGTAGGTTATAACGGAGTGCGGACGTGCACACACTTCGGAGCAGACAAACAGGGCACTGGGCACCAGTAGTATAACCTATGCATTCTAGAATTGTGTCAGGCTGCCACCATGGGACTTGATACACCCCATGGTGGGACCAGCATAGGTATCTACAATCATTGGGGGTCGTATGACACATTTGATTTTGCGAGTAGGAGCCGATCTTTAGAAAAGGGATCACTTCACCCCAATCATGGGGCGCCAATCGGAACAAATACAAGTAGGTGCAGAGATATAGTGTGGGGTGCGGTAGTATATTCGGTACAAAACTGCTTTATCTTAGTTTATGATACTTTCCTGTTTCCAGTTTATACCTATCATGCCCTTTTTCTTATTCTCATACTGAAGAGTTATTAGACTTACCAGGCTTTATGTCTGACTCTATTTTCCTTTCGTCTTCTTTTCTTTCGTTCCCCCCCGTTCCACAGGGAGGAAACAACCCAGCTTAGTCAGACTCTTTGCAAGCTTCAAGATAGTAGATGTATGGTTTGGACTCTCTTTCCTTGGCTATGGCTTTTGGAAACGTTCTATGGGGATTTATGCAGCTTTAATTATGTTTTATGCTTCTTTATTTAATAATCAAGACAGAAATGATGTAATGTTTTGGAAGTTATTGTGAGGCAATTATGGAAATGTTTTGTATGAACACGTATTTATGAAATGAAAGTCTGTTTGTTTTCCGCTACTTATATATATGTGTGTGTTTATATCTGTCTTGTGTTTTATCTGTGACTTTTACTTATAAATCTCCACCGAAGTTAAGGCATTCCCTTTGTGAGTGACCTCAATGGAGGTGGGGTGTTTCACTTGGTATCAGAGCACAGGTTTACCAGACCAGATAAAAGTTTTTGAAACTATTTTCAAAAAGATGTTTAAAGAAGCATTCTTTTTCAAGAAAAAGTGTTTTTTTAGAAGACATAATTCCCCCAAAGCCATATGCACTATCTCTCTATCCGTTTACCTTGAATTTTTCCTTTTTGTTTCAGCATGTCTGGAGATCTTAAACTTCCAGAAGGGACACCGATACCTGGCTAGTTCCGAAGGTACCTAGAGGCTAGGGCCAATGATGCGGGCCCAGTAGACATTCCTCCTCCCACAGTGGCAGCGGTTCCTCCTCCTCCTCCTCCTCCTCGTGGAAATGCTTTCGCTAAGACATGTACTTCAAGGCTATGGGTGGAAAAGACTTTTATGGAACTGAACCCTTTGTGGTAGCAAGGAACTGGCTGAAGGAGACCGAAGATTTGTTCGTCATCTTCGAACTTGACGACAGGCAAAAGATACAGCTAGCAGTGTGGTTGCTTAAAGACGAAGCTTCTTATTGGTGGGAAGTTACCCATGCTGAGAGGCCAGTGGAAACTTGGGAAGATTTCAGGATGAGGTTTGAAATGAAATTCCTCTCCCAAGATGAAAGAAGCTTGCAGATGGAGAAGTTCCTAACTCTTACACAAGGAAGTATGACGATCAAGGAGTACGTCAATCAGTTTAATCAGCTGGCTAGATTTGGGTTGGATTTAGTAAACACCCAACACAAGAAGGCCCTTCGCTTCGTCAAAGGTCTGAATGAGCCTCTACACAGCCTTGCTATAACCCATATATCGATGGGAGCGACTTATGAAAGCTTGGTGGACATGGCGCTGCTACACGAGGAAGATAAAGGCAAGAAAGAGGAAAAGGTGGAAGTGCCTTAAGAAAAGAAAGAGGGTTTACAGGCTAAGAAAACAGACTTCAAGAAAGGCGGGAAGAACAACAAATCCCGTGAAAAGAGAAGGTGTAATTTCTGTGGCATTGTTGGACATATAGTGAAAGACTGCAGAAAGAAGAAGGCGAAGATGAATGGTGGTTGTTTCCATTGCGGCGAGACTGTACACATGGCTAAGGACTGCCCAAATAAGCGAGGGCAGGGACAGAGGACTGGATCCACCTCAGGGGGACAGGTTCACGCGCTGGTGGCACTTCCACAGGAACGAGGTAGAAATATTTCTGTAGAAAGCTTAGTTTATCTCTATGATCATCCAGTTCGCACTCTCTTTGATTCCGGTGCATCACACTCCTTTATTTCATCTGCTTTAGTAGAATCTCTGCACCTAGACACTAGTATGATAGAAGATCCCTTGGTTGTTTCAAATCCAATTGGGGGCTCAGCTTATTTGTCAATGGTTTGTTTGGATTTGAAAATCTCTATTCTAAGTGTTGAGTTTAGATGTAGTGCCTTTGTTTTGGGTTTCTCGGGATATGGATTGATCTTAGGCATGGACTGGTTATCCAGTAATGGTGCCATTCTTGATTGTGAGAAAAGAGTGGTTAGACTCTTGACTCGGCTCGGTAACACTCTAGAAATTTCTTGTAATCCCTTGAATGCTGTTATGCTTAGTTATCTGGAGTCGCTTGATGCTTCTGTTGAGAATTTGTAGTCGGTTAGAGTGGTCCGGGAATATTTGGATGTCTTTGAAGAGGTGAAGGGCTTACCTCCAAGGCGGGAAATAGACTTCCGCATATATCTTCTTGATAGTGCAAAGCCCGTAGCTTTACCTGTTAGAAACATGGCTCCAAAGGAGGGAAAGGAGCTCAGTAAGCAAGTTAAGGAGCTTCTCGAGAAGGGGTTTATAAGGAGGAGTATCTCGGAATGGGGTGCTCCAGTGGTGTTCGCCACCAAAGCAGATGGCTCACTACATCTTTGTGTGGACTATATGGAGCTAAACAAGCTGACTAAGAGGAATAGACACCCGCTTCCCAGAATAGACGATCTGTTTGATCAGCTTGTAGGTGCGTCGGTTTTCTCCCAACTTGATCTGGCTACTGGCTTCCATCATCTAAGGGTAGCTGAAGATAGCATTGATAAGACGACGTTCATAACCCCAGACGGTTTCTTCGGGTGGCTTGTCATGCCTTTCGGCTTGACAAATGCACCCGCTTATTTCGTAGACCTAATGAGCAGGGTGTTCAGAGAATTCCTCAATAAGTTCGTGGTGGTCTTCGTAGACAATATTTTGATCTTCTCAAAGAATGAGGAAGAACATGCTTAGCATCTGAAGGAGATCATGGAAACTCTTCGAGTTCATCAGCTGAAAGCCAAATTCTCCAAGTGCCACTTTTGGAGAGAAGAAGTAAGATTTCTTGGACATATAGTGTCCAAAGAGGGGTTAGCTGTGGAACCCGCGAAAGTGGTGGCGGTGCAAGATTGGAAGACACCAAGAAATGCAACCGAAGTCCGAAGCTTTCTCGGGCTAGCAGGTTTTTACCGAAAGTTCATTAGAGATTTCGCGAAAATCTCAGCTCCACTCACAAGGCTAACAAAGAAGAATCTAGTGTTCGCTTGGGATTTGCATTGTGATATTGCTTTCCAACGCTTGAAAAGGGCTCTTACAACAGCCCCAATTCTGACTTTACCTGATGGAAGCAAGACATTCACAGTATACACGGATGCTTGTGGTACGGGACTAGGCGTTGTTCTGATGCAAGAAGTGAAGGTAGTAGCTTATGGTGGAAGACAATTGAAAGTTCATGAAAAGAACTACCCAACCCACGATCTTGAGTTGGCCGCCATCGTCTTTGCGCTTAATTCTTGGCGTCATTATCTCCTAGGTGAGAAGTTCGAATTATATACTGACCATAAATCGTTGAAGTATCTTTTCTCACAGAAAGATCTTAACTTAAGACAGCAAAGGTGGATGGAGTTTCTTACCTCGTATGATTTTGATATTTCCTATACTCCTGGCAAGGGCAACGTAGTAGCAGACGCCTTGAGCTGAAAGAAGCTGAACTTAAGCCCTCTCTTTGTAGAAAGGCAAAGCTTGGAGTATATAGCCAGTTTTGACTTTAGGCCCTCCTCTGATTTTGTACCTGGTTTGTTGGCATCACTAGAAGTACGGCCCACTCTTTTAGACTCAATAGGGGCCGCACAACGTGAAGACCCTCAGCTTGTGGATGTGATTGATAAGCTAATTAGGGGTGAAACTTCCAGTCACCTCAATAGGTACTCCATCAATGATAAGGGTTGGCTGAGGCGAGATGGAAGACTATGCGTCCCACAAGCTAGGGATTTGGTAAAGATGGTTCACGAGGAAGCACGCCATTCCAAGATGACAATACACCCAGGTGGAGACAAGATGTACAAGGATGTAAAGAGAGTTTTCTTTTGGAGCGGCATGAAGAAAGATGTGGTAGATTTCGTTTCTAAGTGTATGATATGCCAACAAGTCAAGGCGGAACAGAAGAAGCTTGGAGGACTGCTTCATCCTCTAGAAGTCCCACAATGGAAGTGGGATAGCATTTCAATGGACTTCATTGATGGGTTGCCTAGGTCAAGAAGGGGCAATACTAGCATTTGGGTAATAGTGGACAGGCTCACAAAAAGCGCCCACTTTATACCTATCAAGAGTAGAAGGACTGCCTCATCTCTAGCATCTCTTTATCTCAAGGAAATAGTTTGACTCCATGGAATACCCTCTAACATAGTGAGTGACCGAGATCCCACCTTTATGAGCGAGTTTTGGTGGAGTCTGCAAGAAGCTATAGGCACACAGTTATGCCTGAGCACAGCCTATCACCCCCAAACCGATGGTCAGACGAAAAGGGTGAACAAAGTATTAGAAGATCTTTTGATACTGTGCGTTCTTGACTTTGGAGGGACATGGGAGGATCATCTTCCTTTAGTGGAATTCGCCTACAACAACAGCTACCAAGCCACCATCAGCATGGCGCCCTTCGAAGCTTTGTATGGAAGACCGTGCCGATCACCAACTTGTTGGTGGGAGTCTACAAACAAGCTTATACTTGGGCCAGACATGATTAGAGAGACTTCAGAAAAAGTTGACTTGATACGAAGGAGAATGAAGACTGCCCAAGATAGACAGAAATCCTACGCAGACAAAAGATGGACCGACCTTGAGTTTGAGGTTGGGGACAGGGTTTTCCTTAAGGTATCTCCTTTAAGGAACGCCGATCGCTTTGGATCCGCAGGAAAGCTAGCACCAAGATTTGTAGGACCATTCCCTATCATCGAGAAGATTGGGGAAATGGCTTATAGAGTAGAGCTGCCCGAAAGGTTGGTTGGAATTCACAATGTCTTTTATGTTTCTCATCTCCGAAAATGTTTACATGAGTCTGCAGAAGTGGTGGAGCCAAGTATTCTAGAAGAAGTTAAAATAGAACGAGAAACTACTGTGAGGAGAGTTCCAACTTGAATCGTAGGAACTGAAACCAAAAAGCTACGCAACCATGAAGTCAAGCTGGTTAAAGTTCAATGGAGCGATGCCGAGGAAGACGCGACTTGGGAAACTGAGGATAGAATATGTGCGGCTTACCCTTTTCTTTTTGAGGGTACATCTTTGACCTCTCATTTTCCATAAGTTTATGCTTGTATCTACCTTTTAGTGTATCTTCTTGGTCATCTTTTTTCTCCTTAGGAAGAAACTAATGGATGTAAGCATGCATTTGAAACATGTTATGATTGATGTCTGCAAGTGGTTGCAAGTGGTTGCTAGTGGTTGCTCGTGGATGCATATACACACACCCTAGGTATTAGATCGACTCAGTCACTTCCATATTGCATATGCATATATGTATTCAAATTTGTATGTGGTTGAAACTTGATATGTTGTCATATGGATGTCGCATTTGTATGAATGGTTGCGCACTCATGTAGAATTATGAGTAGGGAAAAATTTGCATACATAGTGGATTCATGGCACTTACTTGATTCGCATTAAGGAGGTCAACTGAATCAGTAGACCGCCTGATTTTGCATTAGATAAGGACATGCACACACACTATGCATATGATCATGAAGCATTAGAAGTCTTTTAAGCACAATGGATGCCTGTGTCTGCTGGTTGAGTAGATGGACGATTGGATGTTAGGATATACGTTCTTCTAGATTTGAAGATTTCGGGGACGAAATCCTCTAAGGAGGGGAGAATGTAACACCCCAAATTTTCTGTTAACATTAAATTAACAAATTAAAGTATACTTAATTCAAAATTAAAGAATTAAGGGAAACAGGTTATGCCATTGCGCTCGTCTCGGAATTCTACTTGAGATAGAGTTCGAGTTTGCGTAAATAGGACTCCGTATGAAAGAGTTATGACCTTCCAAATTTTCAGAATTCAATTTAAAATTCAAACAGTTCAAAATTCAGTTCGAAATTCGAAAACAGACCCAAATTGGGTTGGGCGGGAAAGTTCCCGCCAGGACCCAGGTCGACCAGGGGGTCGATCTGGGTACCCAGGTCGACCATGTGGTCGACCTGGGGGTCGACCTGCCCAGTCGACCTGGTCAGGTCTTGGCTGGCCTGGTCGGGTTCTGAGTGATTTTCTGAGTTCTGGTGTGTCACTAGGGCTGATTTGTCACTTTCTGATTGGCTCCTCTTGGTGTGTATGGTCTGGATTCACTCTACAATCATCTGACGGCTCAAATCAACCTGAAATTCTATAAATACAACCCAACACTCAACCTAAATTTACACAAATAAAATAGAGCTAGAGCCGTCATGCTGCCGGGAGGAAACTAAGAGTAGTCGTCAGTTGGAGAAAGCTTAGAGACGAGCAAAACTAAAGTAAAAACAAGATTCAAACAACGTTTATCTACCCAAAGGAAAGCATTGCAAATTCAGAACTCAGAAATCAGAAATCAAGATCATCGTTTGTTGTAAGTATAGTGATTTTTCCGATGAGAATAAAATTAAGACTTGATTCGATGTAAAATGGAAATGGAATTTTACTATTGTATAACGACGATGCTAATTCATATCTGTGTATTGCAATGATTGTATTGTGAATGGTATTGGGATGTTTGTGGTATAATTGACTTGATGTTGGTCCTATTGTACATTTAGAATGAAAGCAACATCACATATAAGTATACGGTTAATGTTAGAATTTACACCTATATGTTTATATGTTCAACATAGGTTGTATACATTTTTCTAAGTCCAAGTTAAGACTTATATACACATGTTCTATGTTAAGACCATTATGCCTACATGATTAAATCCCATGTGTATGTTTTTATGTTCTTTGCAAGTTTGTAATTGGGTCCATGCCAAGTACCATTTAGTTTCACACGATTATTACAAGTTTCATGTTATGATAGGATACATGATTTGGTCTAGTTCACGCTTTTGGGTTAATGTCAAAAATAGACATTTTTATGGACATGTAATAACTTTGTCACATGCTAGTTTGTGTTTGAAGTTATGCCTAGATAAAAATATGTTTAGGCTTATATTTTATGCAAGTCTAAATTATGCCATTTCATGTGACACCTATTTTCTTATCTGAATGCAAGTTCACATGACAAGTTGAAACCCATGATTTATGTTAATTAGATCGTAAAGTTGCAAGTTCATATGTCACACACCCTTTATGTTATTTAGAATATTTCATGTTCTTGGCTTTCCCTTCTATATTTATAAGTTGGGCTGAAATATCTAGCCCAACATTCATTATAATCTTGCGAACGTACAAACGGGGGAATATCGTTGGGATTAAACATGAAAAATATATGTGTTGGCATGTTTGGCACATGCCAATAATTGGTGGCACTTAAACGGTATAAATTCTTATACCAAAAATGATGAACTTGGAAAGTGGGCCATAATATTTAATTGTTAACAAATTTGCATATAAGAATAAAAGAACAAATATGTAAATTTAGAAAATACAAGTATGCTTAACCCGAGGTTGGATTGAGTTATGATGTAAACCTGCCCGGACCCGCCCAGCTGTCCAGTAATCACAACAATACCTATCCAATGTGGGCGGTTAAGCATTGAGCCCAATAAGGACCCGAGGTTAGACAGAGTTATGGTGTAAACCTTCCCGGAACCGACCAGCACATCCAGTAACCGTAACAATACCTGTCTAATGTGAGTGGTCGGTGCTTTAACTAATTAAAGTTAAGGACAGACAAGTCAGGATGCTAGAGTTAAGTTAACTAAAACACTTAACCAATTCAACATGTTAATTAAACTGATGGGTGGGGTTAGGTAAATACAGACACTTAACCACTTAACATGTTTGACTAGAAAACCCTAGTAACGGGGACCCATTTCAGCAGTAAACCAATTAGGTATCATGGTACCCCGAAACTAGGCAGGGTTGGGTACGATTACTGGGCTGATTATAAGCGGTCAAAAGCGACGGCGGTTGGTGCAACAGTGTAGGTTCTAACGAAGTGCGGGCGTGTACACACTTCGAAGCAGACAAACAGGGCACTGGGCACCAGTAGTATAACTTATGCATTCTAGAATTGTGTCGGGCCTCCACCATGGGACTTGATACACCCCATGGTGGGACCAGCATAGGTATCTTCAATCATTTGGGGCCATATGACACATATGATTTTGCGAGTAGGAGCCAATCTTTAGAAAAGGGATCACTTCACCCCAATCATGGGGCGCCAATCGGAACAAATACAAGTACGTGCAGAGATATAGTGTGGGGTGCGATAGTATATTCGGTACAAAGCTGCTTTATCTTAGTTTATGATACTTTCCTGTTTCCAGTTTATACCTATCATGCCCTTTTTCTTATTCTCATACTGAAGAGTCATTAGACTTACCAGGCTTTATGTCTGACTCTATTTTCCTTTCGTCTTCTTTTCTTCCGTTCCCCCTCCCCCCCAGGTCCATAGGGAGGAAACAACCCAGCTTAGTCAGACTCTTTGCAAGCTTCAAGATAGTTGATGTATGGTTTGGACTCTCTTTCCTTGGCTATGGCTTTTGGACACGTTCTATAGGGATTTATGCAGCTTTAATTATGTTTTATGCTTCTTTATTTAATAATCAAGACAGAAATGATGATGTAATGTTTTGGAAGTTATTGTGAGACAATTATGGAAATGTTTTGTATGAACACGTATTTATGAAATGAAAGTCTGTTTGTTTTCCGCTACTTATATATATATGTGTGTGTGTTTATATCTGTGACTTTTACTTATAAACCTCCACCGAAGTTAAGGCATTCCCTTTGTGAGTGACCTCAATGGAGGTGGGGTGTTTCAGGTACTATAGATGATCCACACGAACGCTTTCCATCTAATCAAATCGAAGGGAGAAGGGATTTTAGGCATTAGCCGCCATTAAATTGGATTTTGTTGAAAGGCGCATTCGGTTACGGTTCTAATTTTTGATCTAGTTGCTTCTAAAATGAATCGTGCGTATATATTTTAAAGGAAATAAAGTATCCCTTATAAAATTTAACGTGAACCATAATAATAGGAACCAGCCAACTGGCCTATTCCAATGTTCGATAAAATATCAACTGTTTGATATTTTATTTATCCAAATAATGTTCTTCCCTTATAACGTTCTAAGTGTGTAACCCTGTAGGTTACTATAACGTTAGTAATAATTTAAATCGTATTTAAATTATAAACAGTGAGCAGTATCTAGCAACACATCGTTGTTACCAAAGTTAGAATAAGATCAATAATTCGATACAAACTTCTGTGATCAGTATATCAATGTAATATAATCCTTTAACCAATATATCTAGGATTAAACTCGAGGCATGAAACATATCACCCTCTTTATAATTTAATTCGTTTATCTTGATCGACGAGTAGACTGTTTAAAACAAATCAATATTTGAGAATAGTCATACATTTCACAGTCTCACTCAATTATGGGGACCATGGATATCATTACGAGTATATCTTATGGTTAAATTCCATCTAGATCATTCATAATTTTTATTCAACTCGAGATGTATCCAATAATCACCTTTATCGTCCACTTTTTTACAAGAACTTTTAATGATATCAAAACACAAATATCCTCGAATAAAATTATAATGATTTTAGGTCTGAGGACCATTACATCACTATCACTATGAGAATAACTTTTGATACTGTTAATTTTATTCCATGTAGTTTCCTCACGGTGGATCAAACGATTGAAACAAGCCGCACTCCCCGGCCGACCTGCACCGAACTTGAATTCGAATTTCTTTGAGAACACGACACATCAGAACACAAACAGGAGAACATTTCATTGCTATTATAACAATTTACATCAGAGTATATTACACAGCGGAAAATAATATCAAAGATTAAATTACATAGCAGCGGAAATATAAATTTATAAATACAATGCACAACGGAAATACATTAACTAACACAACTGAAAGAAATATACAGATACAAAGCTTTCCGAATATAGTTCCAGCTATGAACCAGGATCTTGTTAAATAGAAATCGGCAAAACCAAAAGTACTAGTTTCCCATGTGGAAAATATGGGCACCTAGAGTTTAGGCAAAAACAATAAACTCCAAGTCAGTCATGAGACTGTTGTGAGAACTAAAATGGTTACTAACTTTTTTTTAAAGTTGGGTAAATCAAGAGACCACGCCGTATGACACGGAACGGGCTTTCTCCCAAGAATACCATAAAACAAACAACGCAATGCTAAAAGGAAAAAATGAAGCCATTATAAGACTCAAGTCCCATCACACAATGCAAAAACAAACCAGATGATAGAGTTTTACCTTATAATGGCCAAATATGCTTGATACGTGAAATCTATCTTTTAGTGTTACTATAAGTGAAGAAATCTACTTCAAATATAAATGTATCAATCATAGACGACATAGTACCCCATCCTACCATGTCGCCATATAGGGTTACAACTAAAACTGAAAGTCATGTATTGAAAATTGGATTCCATCTATGAACCAAGGTGAGGGATCTTCCTTACGGAATTCGAGACACTCTAGCCCGTGCCTCAGGATTCACTCGCAAGTGCACCCGGAGCGGTAGGGCCGGTCCACACCTAACGTTTGTGGATTGGTAATTCTTGAACAATACGTTTCCCTGCCCTATGGGGCATAAAATATGGCCAGTATGTCGACAATCAAAGGCCTTTTAGTCGGCCATATCCGAGGTACCTCTCTATCCAACAAGCATATAAGTAATACGTCTGGGCTCCCTACCATGACACCACTCCTAGCTAGAAATAAATGCATGTCCTCCCTGCGGTCCTCTCCCATTTCTGGTTCACACCGGGGTGTGAGGTTCGCGAATTAACGCTATACACAAAGCTCCACCATTTAAAGCCGTGCTTTGATTATCAACCACAAAACCCTACTTTTCAGTAAAAGCTTTGATCCATGCAACTCAGCATGCCACATTGTCATTCCATACCGTACCACTAATTTCCACCAGTACATAACCTCTAAGCTCGTACGTCTCAGAGAAGGGTGTTAAGCAAGAGAATAAATTCTCCGCCACCAGACAGATATATATTTAGCAGAGTTCAATGAATACAGCACGGAATACAACGTCAGACATACAATACATGTGCAAGTCCGTTTTGGGTCTGAACGAAACTGGAGGCACCTTATTCCTCATCCCATATGTCCAATACAGGAGAGAGGCCCTCGCATATCCGGTCGATATCCAAGTACGTTTGGATGATCACCACTTATTACCTTGTCTTGGGGGATCAACCCAATCAAGACATCAGTAATCATCCATTCGATGTGAAGATCTCCGATCTTCAACCACCATCTTCATGTCTTTGACTTTTAGTCGTCGTAACAGTTATTCAGGATGGGTTAAACCTGGTCTTTCCGAATAACTCGCGCATCTTATAACCATGTGATATATAAAAATAACACGCATCTCATTCCAATCCAGTATATTCTTTTATTCAAATATTCATTATCTTTGGGGAAAAGTTCCCATTA
This sequence comes from Allium sativum, assembly GCA_030737875.1. Classification (NCBI taxonomy): domain Eukaryota; kingdom Viridiplantae; phylum Streptophyta; class Magnoliopsida; order Asparagales; family Amaryllidaceae; genus Allium; species Allium sativum. Next base: position 689,248,822 of record CM060926.1, on the reverse strand, counting down.
ATTTTACCAAAGATAAATTCTTTTAAACTTATAGTTTAATCTTCCTTTTATATCATTTCAAAAGATTTTGTCTTTTCATAACATAAACCAAATTAAGGTTTATCAAACTGGTCGAGTTTATCGAGCCATATCGAAGTAGTCATTTATTTTAATATTACCAGTTCCAACCTATTCATCCCATGAAGCAAAACTGGTGTACTCCATATTTAACACCCGTAGTGTTATCGATAATTTTAATTACCATTTATCCTTTCAAATCTAATTACAGATTTAATTGTCGCATGGAGTAAAGCTGGTAGTACTCCATCTCAATCATTTCTCTTGTTTGATAAATTTAATTATCTCATTCACTTTTCAATCTAGTTAAAGATTCATTAAAACTCTAGTTCAGTTTTAATCCCAAAAATATTATTTAACGATTATTCAACTTCTAGAAATTTATCTCATCTTTACTTGGGTTAAAGAACAAATGTCATTTAAAACACCGCTCGCGATAAACCCAAAATCATCTTCCATTAATATGGAATCTTCACAGAAATCTAAACAATTTATAATCGATATAAATTTTCATATCCGACCAATACTATGAGTGGAATAACGACAAGGCCTTTTAAATTTCACAAATAGTAAATGCCTTCCTTCATAGAAACTCATCTCGATTATTATTAATCGAATTCCATTCAATTCCAATTTAATTAAATAAACTGGAAAACTTCATTAAACCTTAATTAAAAGATTTATTCCATTCATAACCGGGTTTAAGAACGGTATTAATGAAGATACCATTCACAACAAACCCAAATCTAATTTGATATTAAACATAAGATATTAAATGGAAATCATGTCGACTTGTATTCAGTACCAAATTCTGAAACTAACAAATATCGTATCAGAATAACGATTTCAATATCTTCCCTATTCTTCAACGATATCCGTATAATCATGGAATCCAATATAGAAGATATCCGAAGATAATTTCCATTTAAATCCATTCCAATTTATATGTTGGAATTTCTGGTTATGTTAAAAATCATTCACAAATCCAATTTATTATTCATAAAAATCCTTGGATTATCATTCAAGTTATCAATTAGTTCATCTGGATGAAAATATATTTTATCTTTTAAAATATGGAATATTTCATCAAAATCTTTCCAAATCATTTATTAGGATTTCACATAACTTATTCATATTTCTAATTACTTTATTAAGGCCCTTACAGTCGGTTTCCAATATCGGCCAGCGAATTGCATCCATAGCGATTGTTTCCAAAACTGGTTTGGACATATTTTAAAATTTATCTGTTCATATTTAAATCTCATATATTCATTGGAAAGATCTTTTCGATACGAACCCAACGTTTCCGGATTTAGGAGAATCCGACGGTCGGACCTCTCGTTACATCCATTTCAAGTCAATGGTTGAAATTCGCGAACGGTCGTTGTGCGATACATTCTATTCAAACCATTTAAATATATATAATATATATCGTCGATTTCTATTTAAAAACGTGTTTTATAAAACGTTTATACATTTCTTTAAAAACCGATTTCACTTCCATTACAAATTTAGATTAAACTTGAACATTGCATTTCATTATGATATCAAATTGATAATATTTTCAAAATGTTATATTTTGAAATTCAATCTTTTCTATATTCATTTTTAAAAATAAATAAAATTGATATAAATTCCGTTCGAGTTAAAATATCATTTTCTACATAACTCGGCTTTATATATTTTTATATTTTCATGTCCATTCAAAATCGGACATCAAAATCAACTTCTAATTCTCATTGAATATTATATTATAAAAATATTCATGTTCACTCCGGATTAGAATACAATCTCAACCAATATCCATATTAATAAATTAATATGGATTACATTCATCATATACACTCAACGATAGTTGCAAACAACTATCGACATCCAAAATGACATCCAATGTGCATTTTATTTTCATATGAGCTTCAATCATATAATTGACGCTTACATAGATCCGTCAATCAATCAATTAACCACAATTTCACACAATAGAGACGTATGAGTCAAATATTATCCCAAGACCCGTGTGGGTTTTTTAACCAACAACAATAAATTTAAATCAAGCACTCACATATAGTTCACACATCTAGTCAAAAATAAATAAATACTTAACTATCAAATGCCATTTAAGGCACCACAAGTGTCCATCCACGGAGTATGAAATACGAGTGTCACATATTCATACAACGCTTCTAATGTAAGGGATTTGTGAATAGTTTAAGTGTTGAACGCCAAAAGGGATACTATAACTACATAATGCAGTTTCTAACTTGAAACTTAAAATGCATAACTATATAGCTACTCTAATGTACTAATTTAATATTGAAGTTCTCACCCAAGCTAAATCAAATGCCACGACACTTCTAATGTAGAAATTCTTGTCGCACGCTCACAGTTTGTCATTCTCTGCACTCGAATTCACCGCTCTAGCTCTAGAATTTGCATACGACTTCCAATCTTCACCAAACTTTGTCATTAACACAAACGCGTCATTCCAGACAACTTTTGCCTAGTGCACTTTCTTCACGAAACGCTCCGATTCACCAGATATCGTGAATCTTCACTCCAAAACTGAAAACTTCAAACGCGTTTTCCGAGCAGCTACAAATTCCAAAATTCGATTGTGATATGTCAAAATCGTAGAGAAAAACATGATCTACGACTTTGGCCTTGAGGAGACTTGGACAGAAATGCACGGATTGAAAGATATTGGCTAAAGAAGATGAGGGTTGCTTTTTACAAAATGTAAAAATTGAAAAGGAGGGGATATTGGCCGAGGTGGGCACCATGGCCGGAGCCGGTGGCCTGAATGGCGGTGTACGGGGTCTGACTGGTCGGAGGGAGGGTGGTGGCGGCAGCGTGGGGTCCATAGAGGTGGTGTTGGGTGATTTAGGGTTTTGGGGGTTTAGGGTTTTGCAAGAAAGAGAGAGAAAGAGGAGGATAGAGGGAGGAGGAGGAGAAGGGGCTGTCGACGGTGGGTGGTGACCATAGGGGCGGCGGCTGACCTAAGGGAGAGGAGGAGGTCATTAAAGAGGAAAGAAGGAGGAAGGAAGGAAGGAGGAAAAGTGAGGAAGAAAATGGAAGCAAAGTGATTTTATCTCTTTTTCCATCCAATCACCTGAACACAAACGATCTCTGTTTATCCTAGATTTCAGATACGAGATAGTACACGCCAAGACGAATCCAACAAATCAAGTTTCATCGAATTCCGAATTTGTTTGACCTTCCGTTAAAATTCTCAAAGATGCTCAAATAAGCTCCAAAAATGCGATTTTAGCGTACCTTTTCTTCTTATACGGCCACACGCTAACTCCAAAAATCATGCCCTTTTGGATTTAACCATTATTTAAGGATACGAATCCAAAAAAAAAAAACCGGAATCGAATTCTAAGATCGTCTCAATAATGTTCCTTTGTAAACTGATCGTCAGTTTTACACTGAGCTGTTTTATCGGGCTCGGCCACATACTGACTCCGTTCGACGCGCATTTTGGAATTCAACAATGATTTGTCATTATGAATCCAAAAAAATTTATCTCGTCGAATTCTGAGCTTCCTTGCAAAATTTCACTTTTAAGGGCTATGCGATGATTTTAAATAACGAATTTTCAAAAATTTCAAAAATAAAGTTTATAAATCAATTTAATAATTTTACCGAGTTTGTTTTAAGTCAAATAAGCTATAAAAACTATTTTAAAATTATTCTCTTTAGCAAAAATAACCAATTTATATTCACAAATTACTTAAAATAGCTTAAATTAAAAATTTAAAATTGGTTCTGAAAATACTGGTTGTTACAACGATATTCCCCAATACGTATTTATGTCTTGACATTAATATCACATATATTAATGATCAATGAGATGTGATCATCAGTCAATCAACATACTAGTCTCAATATTTTATTGTTGTCCTTTGTAAACAACAAAACTCGATCAGAGACTTTTAATAATTATGATACTTAATATATTATATAATCTCAAGTTCAAGTCACTTACTTGAACTATATAATTATGTATTATTGATCTAAGGACTTCTATTAAGTTAATATTTAAATTACGCAGTAAATATAACATAGCAGAATATTTTTATTCCAAATAAAAAAATAACAATGTTATTAATCACATCAAATGGATTGCCTCTATGGCATAAACTCTAACAATATCCCACTTGCACTAGAGTCAATCATTCATGTATTGTATACTCATGAAACTGGTGTGATAATTAAACTTCTGCTGCGACAGAGTTTAATTCAGTAGGTCTGCAACATTACAACTTTTGCAGCTTTGTAGATATGTTCATGTCCGTTTTTGAACATTTTCACATAAGAATTATATTTCTTAATTATATGTTTGGATCGATAACGAGTTTAAGGTTTTAGGCCTGAGCAATAGTCACATTGTTATCGCAATGTAAATCATTGGATCAATAATGAATTAGGTTAAATTATGAACTTCTTAATCCAAACATTTTTTTCTTCTCAGAACCAGTATCTATTTCATGTTTTAACAATAACATTATTCACAATAATTAATGTGTTATCAATATATAACATTAGAATTTTTGTGTTACTCCCACTCAATTTCTTGTCTATACAAGATTAACGGTATTTTGTGGTTTCTGGGACATTTCAAATTATATTTCATTCCCATTGGTATTTTGGAGACTGGTTCTCCTTTAAAAGATACCAATTCAAGCAATAAACATTTTATTCTCTGAGGATTTATAGAAATAATATCCATTTGTTTCTTTTGGATATTCCACAAAATAGTTATCTGATTTGGGTCTGATCTTATCAGAGGAAGGACATTTAATAAATGCCTTACGTTCCAAATCTTCGCATTAGACATACTAGGAAATTCCCTAGTCCATATCTCATTTTAATAGGATTAAATGCAATTGTTCTAAATTTAATTTATCGGAAGATCTATATGACTTATAATTAATCGTACTATATCTTATAAGGTGCGATTTCTCCTTTCACACACCATTCCGTTATGGTGTTCTAGATGGAGTGACTTGTGAAACAATTTCAAACTTATCAGGATAGTCATTAAATAATTGGCTTAATTATTCTCTTCGATCTGTTCGAAGAGAATTTATTTTCTAACAAAATTGATTTTGAACTTCAATTTTGAATTCTTTGAACTTTTCGAAGAATTCTGATTTGTGTTTCATAAGATACACAAATTTATATCTACTGATATCATCAGTAAATATAATGAAGTAATAAAACCTGCCTTTAGTTTATGTATTCATTGCTCCATATACATTACGAGACTCAATACTTATCACCCATTCACTTTGTCAAGTGAAAGGTGATTTAGTCACTTTGCCCAATAAAAAGATTTGCATTCCTTATATGATTTAAAATCAAATGATTTCTAAATTCCATCTTAATGGATGGAGTTTTGATATGCTTTTCTTGTTTATAATGGGATAACTGGCAATGTTAAAGGTATGTTGGATTTAAATAACTAAATTTAACCCACTCAGTATATATGTCAAGTACATTATAGTTAACGATTTATAAAGATTATTAAGTACTTGTGAAATTCCATAAATATTTCATTTAAATAAAATGAATAACAATTTTTCTTTTATTACAAATGAAATTCAAACTTGTCTAAACAAGATTCATAATAACATTTATTTTAAATGGAATTTCATAATAATAATAATATTTTAATTATTCAATTAAGCCAGTACCTAGGATAAGAAGCAACTTCCTATGGATAATCCAGTAACATTTTCTTTATTTCCAATCGTAAGCTCACTTGTCCTTTTGTCAGATGTCTACTTATTTTGCAATTTCTGCAAGTTTACATACATTTACGTGATTCATATCTAGTATCTAATACTAGAGATGTATAAGTAGATTTTATAACATTTATATCTTATTCAGTTGAAGTCACACTTCAACTTTCATTTTAGATCTTCTATATTTGTAAAACAATTACGTTTAATTTGTTTGAGGGCAATCCTCGAATTTCAGTGTTAGTTAAGAAATCTGATTTAATTCAATTTATCCTCCTTAAGGATTAATTTAAATTTCGGAGTTATTTGTTATTTAATATCTACAGTAGATAATAAATAATAACCGATTCTGTAATATTTATTTAATACAATTCAAGTTTTGACAATCAAAATCTATATTAACATAAATGTATAATTTAAGCTAAAATACACTCCCACTCAAATTAACATCCCTTCATATATATATATATATATATCAGTGTATATATAATGGTGTTCCAAGATCCATATCTAGTCATGCCTTGACCTAGCTTTGGCTAATCCCCAAAACACACCCTTTTAGGTAGACATCTTATGTCAATTACATCGTATATAATTCTTGGATTGCATGATGAACATTTTGTTCATTAAATTATTCAGTTGCTCAAATATAGAATAATACATGCTATTTGTCTCTAAGGCCATAAATACTATTATGCAACCTTAGTTAGGTCAAACCCAATAATATAGTCGAAGTATCACAATTGCTCTACCGCATATAACCAAAATAAAAGGTGCACAACGCTTTGGCGTTAGTTGCATCCAATGATACTGGCATTAATGAGTGTATTATTGGAAGACTTCACCATGACTTAATACAACAAAATTTGCTTTAGAGGGAATTTATAATTCGTAATGACGAACAATATCAGAGTTTATATATATATATATCAAAATATATGTGTTTTATTTTCGTAAAATAAATGGATTTAAATAAAATATGTGAAATATTTATATATCTAAATTCAACAATATATAGGAGTCATGCCTATTTCTTTTGAACACTTCAAAATTACAGGTCACCAATATTTTCTGCAAATTGAACAGGCACAGCATTAAAACATCATACTACTTTATGTGGGCATAATAATAGAAATAATATTTAACTAGTATTTTTTGCCCGCTTTGCTGAGCATTAAAATTTATGTTATTGAAAAAAATATTGTAACGATTAAATATCAAAAATAAAAGAAAAATAAAGTATTGTAATTAATATTAAATAGTTATATATATTTTTAAATATTATAATTTATGCGGCAGCAATAATAATTTTTTTTGTTGTTCATTCAAATATAATTTTATCATTAATATGTATGCATTTCAATTGAGTGTTAAATTGGACCCTTGTTGCTCGATCAACTGGTACTTAGGTGCATCATTAGTATATTTTTGTACTATTGCACATAAAAGTGTTAATATTTTATGAACTAACTTTGACAGCTCTTCTATTTAGGACTTACAACCGTAAAAAAAATTTCAATGGTGAGTGGTATATATTCTTACGGTGACCCATACATACAATTTTGAAATTCTATAAAAATTGAATTAACGTGTAGTTTTCTAATTTTATAGTCAGTATTCACTACATGAATATAGAATAAATAAGTAATACATTGGTTATAATAGAAAGTGATAACTTAAGAAAAAAAACCATATTAAGTTTCGCAGAACTGAGATCATTAATTATGACATTACAGGTTGTAGAAAAAAGGCATTTGATCAAGGCATTCCTAAACTTAATCCTACATATGTAGTTACCTAGAGTCTTTTCTATATTCTTCCACAACATTGCTTTATCATGATCAATCTGCAAATGTGGAAGTACGCAGTAATACACCTGACGTTCTATTGTTCACATATTTTTAGAAGAGAATTTTATTGTAGTTGCATCTTCGAACCATGCCACAACTCAGACATTGTGCACCCATATTACTTTTCATTTCTTATCTTTTCATCTTATTATATGAAAATCTCAATAGTCCCACGTTCCTTATTTTATGCTTACATAAGAAGGTCAGTACCGCCTCCTTGCTCTATGAAATATTCTTAATTACACTTCAAATATAACATCATATTCTGGAAGAACCATCAGGATTCATCCAACCACTATTATCGTTATAAAATTTAGAAATTTCTGCAACATAATGAACATAAAGTCTACCAAAAAATGTAGGTAATGAAGAAAAAGATTACAGTAATAATGCAGGATACGTTTAAAATTTAAGATAAGAATTTTCATTAATTCAAAAAAAAGCATCATAATTTTCGAGTATAGCAATCAGACAATGAAGATATGTCTGATTCTATAATTTCATGTAGCCTTGTAGTAATGTTTTCTCTCTCTTAATTCAAAGGAAACAGACACCACAATTTGAAACATTGTACAGTTTAGGTACAAATCATGATATCACAAGTATTACCTCACGAAAGAATTTAACAACTTCTACTATGTACTTGCTTCTACTTCTTGAGGCATTTGTGTGGTCTTTTGAACAAAAAGCAGTCCTCTATTATATTTTATTCTTACTTCTCAAGGCAATGATTGTTCCATAATTTATATCTTAGCTATTATTTCTACAACTGTCACGTACTATAAGCTTCCCTTCTGGCCAACTTTATCAACTTCGTCAACTATAGGTATTAATTTGCACCAGCCTAAAACATAATATAATTACTTTCCATTATATTTGTTGACAATTTGAGAATGAGAGTGTGATGCAAAATATATGCAAGGTACATGTTTATTGTGACGATCCCAAAACCCCGTGACACGGTGTTAAGGATAATCATTGGAATATAACACATTAATCATCATTAGCAGATCACAGATAATAGCATAACAGAAAATAGAATAATTTACACACATATGACAGCGGAATCATATAGATATCATCACATCAGAGAAGCACAGTACAGGATACAACTTAGTGCGTAATGATACATAATCAGTCACCATCGCCAGAGGCGGAATCATACATAAAGAGTACACAAAATAAATATCAGTCTACATCGCCAATGGCGGAATCATAATATAGATACAATAATGGCGGAGAAAATCCAAGTCAGCACGGTGTAGTCAAGCCTCGCCATGAGCCAAAAGGTGCGTCAGAAACCTGTAACTAGGCTGCCCGTGTGAAAATGAGGGCACCCGAGTTTGCAAGGTGAAACAAACTACGAGTCAGTCATGGGACTGGTATGAGAAATCTACTTAACTTATTAACAACAATAATAAGGCAAATCAAAGGACCACGCCACTTTCGCGGATCGGGTTTACTCCAATGAGTGCTAGTGCATGAAATAAAGTAAATGATTAAATCATCGCAATGCTTTTTATAAAATGAAGCCATTATAAGACTCAGGTCCCATCACACAATGCAACGCAAGCCGGAGGATAGAGTTTTTACCTTATAATGGCCAAAAATGCTTCATAAGAATAAAACAAAAGTGTTTGATATTATTACTAGTGTATATATGTTTCAAAAGCAAATTCAATCATAAATATCAATCCTAGGCGGCATAGCTACCATCTACTATGTCGCCATACTAGTAATACAATCACGTCCGCATATTTCGTATTGGAAATTGAGTTCCTTCATGAGTCGAGGCAAGGGGCAAGCTCCTCTCCGATTCGAGACACTCTTGCAAATGTCCCAGGACCCCACTATGATCCTTGGATCTTCAGGGCCGGTCCTCTCTTACTTTTGAGGATTGGCAATTCCTGAACACACGTTTCCCGGTCCTTACAGACCTATATCGAGGTGCCTCGCATTCCAACAACCACACAGGTGAAAAGTATATATAATGTCAGGGCTGGTAGGTCACTGACACCACCTTAGCTAGAAAGAAACGTCGTGCTCTCCCTGCAGTCACTCTCCCGTTTTTGACTCATACCGAGGTGTGAGGCTCGCGAATTCACGTTATACACAAAGCTACGTCACACAGACCATGCTTTGATCATCAACCACAAGACTTTGCTTTGCAACAGAAGCCTTGATCATATGCCACTTAGGCGTGCCACACAGGCAATCCACTCCATGCGACTGATTCCTATCAATACATAACCTCTGAGCTCGTACGTCTCAGAGAAGGGCGTTAAGCAAGAGAATAAATTCTCCGCCGTCAAACAGATACATATTTAACAGAGATCAATCAGCACAGAACAAAATCCAATGTCAGACACACAGTCCATTTACAAGTCCGTTCTGGGTCTGAACGAAACCGGAGGCACCAATTCCTCGCATATCCGTACAATCAACAGTATGTCTGGACGGCTGCTACTTCCGTTTCTTCATGGTAGCTACTCCAATCACGAGCATCAGTAGCGCCCATCCATCCAATGTGAAGATCGTCGGTCTTCAACCGTCTTCCACTCTTCGACTTCTCAACGTCGATCGATTATTTGAAATGAGATAACCTCGGCCTTTTCAAATAACCCACGTATATTTAGATTTTCAAATCAATTGTTCACATGGTTGGACTATTCAACATTCACATTTCAGTTCTTTAGTTATGATTTTCATGTTAAATACATTCAACCATCACATATCAAGCAAACACAACAAAATTGGTTTATTTCCACTCTATATCGTCTATAGTATTTTATAACGATATATCGCCATTTTTATTTAATTTAAAACGGCCATATTTAATTAAACGACGTTTCAGGTCGTGTCGATGCACTGACGCTATTTTTCCCGAATTTTGTTTTACACATATCTGAAAATCTAACCGTTGGATCTTCACAAATTTTATATCATTAGGAAGGTCTTTTCAAAACGAATCCAACGGTTTCAATTTTGGGAAAATCCGACGGTCGGATCTTCCACACTAGCCCTTTGAAGTTACGATTTCAATTTACGAACCGCCGCGTCGTTATTCGATTTAATTTAATTATATTTATATATATATATAAATATAATCGTTTCTGGCGCTGTTTTTCTTCATATTCGAATTAAACATTCCAGACAATCCAACCGTCGAATCTTCACAAATTTGGTGCCGTTGGAAAGATATTTCCAAGGCGAACCCAACGGTTGCGGTTTCAGGAAAATCCAATGGTCGGATTTCCCGCACTAGTCGTTTGAAATCACAGTTTCAAAACACGAACTGCAGGCCACGTTTCGTTTTAATTTTATTTATATTTATATAAATATAGTTCATTCGAAAATTCCTATATCGTTTTCACTTCAATTATTTCACTAACGCCTTTAAATTTCGGAAAATTTCGCCATAACCTCCTTTGTACGGGAGGGGCTGGGAAAATTCCCAAATAGCCACACGGGCGTCTCATTTCAAAAAGAAAAAGAAAAAGCCAAGCGGCTAGCCAACAGGCTCATAAAATCATCACCCAAACAAAACAGTAAATGTGTACCTATTTGTCGGGCACAAAATTTTATTCCTCTTCTCTAGCCCCTTTGCTATAACCTGTTCAATAAATATGCATGTACATATATACAATTTTTATCACTTATCATTTTCCATTCAACTTCATATTTGATTTACTTTGATTTAAAAACACCATTCATTCTAATGTTGCATGCATAGGCTAAAATCATATCATTAGCTAATTAATGTATATTTCAACTCATGCACATTTATTTGAACAAGTGGCTATTTTTAACACTTCACATTTCAAAGATGATAAATTTGGCGAACTAAAATAGATTTCAACACATGACTATTTTATTTAGTTCCTATGCATGTTAAAAATAATATTTCTTCACCAATATTTATTTCAACGTCCGCATATCTCTAGCATATCACATATATGATAAAAATGATATTTTTATCATTTAAAATATTTAGTCGACAAATGGATGTTTTCAACACTTCATAGTTTCAATGAAAATGTAATTTTTATTGTTCGATCTTTTTATTCAACACATGAACTTTTCCACTACACACACTTCTCAACACATGAGCATTTCCACACATGGATATTTTATTTATATTGTTCATATTAGAAAGATGGAATTTTTATTGTTTAAACTATTTATATATGGCGAATATTTTTCATACTTCATATATATTATAAAAATGTGATTTTTATTGTTTAAACACTTCATTCATTCACAAATGAATTTAATTTTCACACAACACTTTTCAACACATGAACATTTCCACACATGGATATAGTTTCAACTTACGACTTTAATTTCAACGCATGAAAATAATTTCAACATATGAAAATTATTCTAACACATAAAGATTATTCAAAATTTCGGCAGCATAACGGCAGGGTAGTTAAAACCGGCACCGTCCCTAGTACGGCTCCTCGCTCTACCTTAAAACCTCGCAGTTTTTGACAATGGGGATTCATGCATCTAATTCGCACGCAGGCGGCATGTTTTATTTTTATTTCCACAAATATTTCCAATTCATTTCAATAACCAATGGGTATTTTTCAACCACAACCAAACAATATCAACCACAAACAATTATTCAACCATTCGCATTTTTCACCCAATATTTCACACCAATTCACAACAATAAATATCGTCCATGGTTTGTGGACGAGGGGAGTATATATATATATATATATAAAATATTTTACTTGCATTTCAACACATATATCAATTATTCTATGCATGTAAAATTCATACTTCGCTTATATAGCTTACACTACGCATGTACATGAGGTATACAACACGTATGTAATTTATATTTCGCTAATATAATTTATACACGACATTTTCCATTCAAATTCATTTAATTTAGATTTCTCACATTGGTTTTCGGAGTGCTAAAAATCGTAGATGACTCAGAAAAATCCGCGACTTCTTCTTTTGGGTAGAGAGCTTCCTTGCGGTCCCGATGTTTCCTGTTTCATCGAATTTCGTCAACACACTAAAAAGATATGATTTTTCAAAGTGTAAACATAAAAAAGAACTCACCTTTCACGATGGTTCAAAACTAGGTTTGCAGTTTTCGCGAGAACCAAGGCACGAGGGGACGATCGGCGAGTTGGACGTGGAAGAGGTAAGAGAGGGCTTCCTGTCGGTGGTGGTTTGGTGGCGTTTGGTGGTCGGGATCGGCGGCGGCGGCGCTGGGAAGGTCGGGACTTTCTGGGCTCGATTCGGGCGGAGGAGGCGTCGAGGGTGGTCGAGCTGGGGTCGGATTTGAAGGGGAGGCGAAGGCGCGTCGAGCGGCGGTGGTGGCGGAGGCTGGAAGCGGCAGTAGCGGCGGCGATTTGTCCTGGAAGGTTGGAACGACGGTGATCGTCGAGAGCGAGGGTTTTTTTAGTTTTTTTTTTTAAAATAATGAATGGAGAAATATGATTGGTCGATGGTTTTAATAAATTTTAAATAGTGTTTTCTCAAACGAACTCCTTTTCAAACCCAACGACTATCGCCCCTAGCTAAATACCCCCATTCCTGACACAATGGGATATGTTTCGTAGGCTAATTCGACTGTTACAGTCAGTTATTTTTCAAATTAAAGTATAAAACATTTAATTTTTAACTTTGAACGCACATTTCAATTTGCCAGGGCCACAAACTGATTCGAAAAATTCCAGAAAAATAAATCTAGCTATGTTTTGACGCTACGGTCCCAACAAAACTAGTTTCGTCGAATTCTGAGATCATTTGAAAAATGGCCATTTTCTGGTCGATCCAATTTAACAGAAATTGACCAAACACATTTTCTTTTGCCACGCTCACATACTAGCTTCAAAAATTATGAAATTTGAAACCTAGCAATAGTTTGACATCCCGGACCCAACAAAAGTGGTTTCGTCGAATTCCGAGGTCGTATGCAAAATAACAATTTTCCAGGGCTATATATTCTATATAGCGACCATTCTGAAAATTCATTCGGCCATAACTTTTGATTCCCGTTATGAAACTTCGATTTTTCAGATTCGTTAGAAAGGTATTGATAAACAGATTTAAATATTTTTGGTTTCGCTAAAATCCGTTATATTCTCCACCCTGCACAGTCAGTCAAAGTTTGAATTCAAATTTTCAAACTGACCCACTATTTCTAATTCACTATTTTATTGAAATATTCTATTTCAATTGTTCAAATTCCTTTGAAATCACCAATTTAAATTTTTTAAATTGGCTTGTATTTTCCGGGTTATTACATTTATCCTACGTATTAGATAAAAACAAAAAGCAATACCTACAAAATGAGACTAAAATTATAGTGAGTATTGATGGTGGCATACCTCTTATATGTGCTACGAAATATACTGGTTCCATCAGATCACATAAATTGCCATGTCCCCATTTAATCCAACCTTAGTTACCTACATATCGAAAAATAAATTAAACACCTACAAAAGAAAGAACATGAATATGAGACATGTAGTGATAATGAGTAAATGACAATGAAACATTCCAGAGCTATATGCAAAAAGTAAGTAAAACAACTTAAATGGCCAGCTGATTCATCATCTAAAACAAATTTAACAACTTGCCTTCTAATAATAAAATAAATAATATCCAGCTAATCAAATAATTTTCTTATATTTGGAAACAGAATACTAACTTATTACGAATCCAAGATCACCGCCGAAATACATAAATTAAAAAAAATCTCCTAAAATTCTATTTGCCTTGTTCGAAAATCTGTTGACATACAACAATAGTATCCTAGTGCATAACATCTAAAGAATACTCAAATGAATCATCCAAATGTCTATAAAACGGTTATTCTTTATAAAAGTAAGCACCACTCAAATTTGCCATGATGATGAATTTCTGAAACCGAAACAAATTGTTATGAATCATGATCTTAATTTTGGTGATAAATTAAATTATGAAAGAATGAAGTATAGAATACGAAGCAATATAATATCTATCATTTTAACATCTAATGCATAAAAGAAATGTTAACTTTGTATTCACCCAACCATTCTATTTTGTGCTGTTTACTTTGTGTCATTTTGATTTAGCCATAATTCTTCCAACGACTCCAAATTAATAATATTATAGTATTCATTTTCCTAAACAAAAAATCATCATATTACATGTAAAAAAAGGCCTATAGTTTATTGGGAAGCTTGTAGGAATCAATCTAGACCACAACAATCTAACTTACTACTTAAAAAATTTGAATTAGCATAATTGATAACTAAGTTCATTAGTGCTCCTAAATGGATGAAGGAATACGACAATGATGATAATAGAAATTTAGTGGATTGGCTATTGTATAACACAGTTGAAAACTAAAACATTTGAAAACCCACCCTAATTTTCTCTGTTTCATGAATAAAACTTGTAAAAAGAAATGCATTTAGTATGGAAAATAATTTTAGGATACTTAGAAACGAAAAATAAATGGATATTCTTATAATTATAATTTTTCATTGGTGAAAGAGAAGAAAAAGGGGAAATAAAATTATGCATGGTTATTATGAGCAGGTCTAAGAAATAAAAATTAAAAATATACATATCTTAAAAAGTATAACCATGCACGAAATAAAATTTACACTGATTATTTAAAGTACACATTCTTCAATGAAAAGTAAACATGTAAAATATCCATTTTACATAGAAATTTCATCTGCCATAAATTATCTACTATATCAGTGCAAAATTGTGGCAGATAATTAATTACACTGGATAAGCCAGTGCAAAATTATGGCAATTAATTTTGGCAGCTATTCCAGTGTAAGATACATCACCTGTAATGGTCATTTCATGGCAGTTAACTATGACATATTAGTTCAAATCGATTATGTCACCTATAATTTTCTCTTATTTGTGCTAATTTCATATAAATATTTTTTTATCACCAGCTATATTTGGGTCATTGACTTCTAAATTTGGAACTCTTGCTATTTATAATCCAAAAATTTATCACCTACCATATCAACTCAAGAAAATAAAATTAAAAATGCCACATAAACAAAATAAGACAAAATTTTAGAAGAAATCCAAATCATTGCCTAAGCAATACATATTTAATGTTCTTATGAATAAATCAATCATTATGTAAATTATATATAGTTAATTAACTTTTATAAGAAATTCAATCTTGCCATATGTATGAATATCTATAAAAAAAATGTTAGTATTGTAGAAATTTAAAAGACATCTTCTTATTATATAAAAAATTAAAAAAATAACATATATACCATATAAGCCAAACACATAAAATAAAACCACTAAACGAAAATAGAAAGCGCAAGAAAACAACAGTAATAAGTAAATTATCAGCGTACATTATGAATAAATTGAATCCACATATATGTTAAGATATAGCTAATAAAAATCCATTGCAACATCTAAGGCAATTAGAAAAATCATATTGCAAATAGTATTTCCTTTATGGAAAAAGTTAATCGTGAGGTAACCTAGACAAAATCAATTGATTTCTTTCTAAAATCTCATCATGACACACATACATCTATAAATTAAAAAAAATAGCATTGCAAAAAGTAAGATTCATTCTCTTATGGAACATATGGTCAAAAACTTGCTTGTCTATTTTACAATTGAAAAATTAAAAAGAAAATAACAAAAAGAGATTTCAACCATGCAAACTATGGTAGTAATACAATAGAAAAATGGTATACTTACCAGCAGCTAAAACCGATAGGATTATCTACCAAAGATACAATAGTCATTACTGCACCTCATTTGCTATACTCTTAAAACTGTATGTAAGAGCAGAACACAATAGTAAAAGGAAATGGAATGTGGAAAAGATCAGATTATTAAATGTTTATACGGTAAAATTATTTATGAAAGGCTGCATGCAAAGTTTTATGGAAATAATTATACACAGCCAAAAGTAGTGAGTATTAGGTGATATTTAAAATGTGAGGGGTAATTTCGGTATTTCAAGGTCGGACCAAAGGTAAGATTAGTGGGAATTATTATATAGATAGATAGAAGATATGAGTACATGTGCATACATAAGGATATTCTATTATTAAATAAACTGATTTCTATTGTATACTAAAATTTGTACCCTAATTGTTTATAGAATTCATAGCCAACATATTTAACATTGTAATAAAAACTTAAGTCAACATAGATGAAACCATAAGAGCATCTTATTTCTGGCACGCAGGTTATCAAAAAAATGATTTAAAAGAAAAAAAAACCCAGAGAGGGTCAGACACTTTTGCATGCAGTAACAATATGAAACTGATAGATTTTATCTATTAAAATACAAATTTGCACATGCTATTATTTATTACACATACATATAACAAATTATACGTTTATACAAGTAAGTTCATTATACAACAGCAACATGTATTTAAATGAATGACACAGATAGATATTTATACTCTTATAAATTTGCATCATCTAAGCAAGTCAAACTTGCCTTTCTACTTGTCTTCACTACTGCATTTTCCAGTAATCCATTTGCTGCATATCTGATTTTCATCAAAATGTATTTTGTTAAACACATTAGAATCAAGACAATCTTGATATCTGATGGGTGTTTCTATCTATATGATATTCCAGATTTAGTTCATAGATTTTAAATTGTTCACATAACTATCATGTGTACAGTCATGGCTTCTGGAACTTCACGCAGACAACATTAGAAAAGGAATAAAATTAATATTGCCTATATCTATGTATATACTAATAAAGCATTTTACATGAATCACCCTATATAATCTTCATTTATAGAATTGATACCAAAACTAAATGGGTGATCATTTTGGCTATCTATTACATGCATATATGTATATAACAACATGTAATATCTACATACTTTAATAGTGTGCTTTTATATGTATGATACAGAGTATAAGAGTAACAATAATACGCAGACGCATTCAGTTGTGCATATTATTTACTGCAGATCATATTTGAAATTTGACTAATCGAAATGGGTTTAAACTTAGGATGACAAATCTGATAGAATATGACCAATTATTCCCCAGGCTTAAGGATATATGAGTATAAAAGGTGAACTTGTTGGCTTAACTAATAAGGTATTTTTGTAGTTAAGTTCTATTTTGCAAGGTTCATACAATAACTTACACTATATATATACATGAATATAAGTCCAAGACAATAAAATCTATTAGCCATCATAAATGTCCAAGAAAGAATCTATGAGTAATGTTTCAGAATTTTATCAATGCCAAATTTTATCATATTAATATTGACAGTTCGAAAATATAACAAATCATATTTGTTTTCAGTTCTTGAAACTATACTTCATCAAGTTTATAAATATGAAACCAACATCACACTCAAAAGTAATCTACAAAGAATTTTAACATATGCACAAATATGTATTTATATATATATATATATAATTATAAAAACAAGTCATACTAGTTTAAAATATATTTATACACATAAATATACATATATATTCTCATATACAGCTGACATTATTGCAAATCATATTTGGAATGTTTATAATTGTATAAATTATCAAATGCATCATGTTGATGTCAATCCATATTGTTAACACTGTTAAAACGCAGTTGCATCGGGTTGGATCGGTCAGTATTAATGGACCGGGTCAGTCGCTCAGTTCAGAAATATCGGATCGGTCAGTATTAACTGATCGGGTCGGTCAGCACCAAAGAACTGGATCGTATGTTACCAAAACACCAGTTCGGTCTCAACCATATAAACGGATCGGCACTTTGATATCATAGTTCGGGTCGGCCATAGTAAACAAAGATACGCATGACAATAATATGGATTGTGCCTTTCATCAATTTGGATCGGCCATATTTAAGGCACATTAATCATACACGTGGCAAGACCAAAGTAAGTGACCCAAGTATATGGCGCATGGGATCATCCCTCTATTACTGCATGGATTATACGTGACTATCATGTTATAAAGTATATAATAATGGCTTCAGTAAAATGCAAAGGTGGCAAGCACCATAACGTGAGTGCAATGATTATGTGAGATACTAAGTTTAACACCATGCAATATATGGTGACATGCTTACTGTCCTTGCACCAAAGGATGATAACATGAAAGCACGAAGTAACTGGTATGAGCAACATTAGTGTATTGGTTCCATTCGCAGAGAATGGACGGGTGGACCGGTACAGTAAAGAACAAGGTGAAAGTATAGCAACAACAAAATGGGTCAGTCTTATGTAAATAACCAAACGGGTTGGTACAAAAGATTAGTATGGTGGCAACTTTGGTAATGAAATGGATCGGTCCCATTTACTTGAAGCAGAATAAAATTTAAAAGTAGCAAATAGTGTAATGGATTGACTCATACAAAAAGTTGTCACGTGGCAAACAAAAACAATATGACGACAGCTCCAGTAAAGACCACGTGCAGTTTGGATCGGTCCCATCTCTGAAGACATTTGATAAACTGGATCAGGACATTGGAGTAAAAGGTGGAAGCTTTAAAGAGAAAATGGATCGGTGCATTATATGAGGAAAATGGAGCGGTGCATACATCTCAAAGTGGATCGGTGCAATACAGCTGAAGTGGATCGGTACTGATTAATAAAAATGGACCAGTGGCACTTCTATAAATAATATTACACCCGATCCAACTTTACACCCGATCCAAACTCCATACTCCATAATTACGAAACTGCCACTACCTTCAAATTCCTTCTATAAATAGCCCCTTGTTCCACAATTCAAAGGACCGATTCCACTACCGCGGAGGGCTGCCTATACCATTCCTACACCACTCTAAAGCTTCGAAAAACTTCATTAATGGCCGCTAAACTTCTGTCCTCCTTCCTCCAACATGAGATGGATCTTATCTTCTCCAAGCACCGTTAATTCACACTCCGATCTACTCCAAGTGATCTCCAATCTCCATAGCTTCTCCTTGATGCACGGATCTAACCTCATTTTCATGACGAAATCAAGGAAAAGTGTATAATTACACAATCCAATCTGATCCTCCTCGAATCTAAGTGTGATCTAAAGTGCAAAGAGAGCCAAAAGTGGTGAATTATCATAAAAGTGGTCAAGTCTAATTAATGCGATGTGTGAGATGATAAAATTTGTAATTCTCTCCATAATGATGAAGAATGATTGAAAAGTGGATGTAGATTCATATTGAATCGAACCACTATAAAAATCCCGTATCTCTTACTTGTTTTTCTCCATTTATTTTGCGTTTGTGGCCCCTTTCAATTTCTAACCATAATTGGTGAAGTGTGATTTCACACCCTTGGTGTTGATTCCAATTTCGAGATCAACAATTGGCACCCACCGTGGGGCCGCGTTCGCTTCTCCTACCTCCTCTCACACTCTCACAAGGCTAAACACTTTGCCATTAAAGTTCTAAGTCGCATCCTTCTTCAAAATTATGGCCAAGTTTAAGAAGACCGCTAGCAAAACCATCATAGAAGGCGATGATGTTGCTAATGAAGAAACACCGCTCGCAAACCGCTTTGAAGTTGGCGAAAATTTACAAAGCGGAGCCAGTGTGACCAGAAATGATTAAAAATCGCTATTGCCAACGTCAACAACCGAATGGATGCCTCTACTAAAATGATGATGGAGAAACTTGACGCCATTCTTAACGCTCGATCAAATCCAACCCCTCCGAAAGTGCATGTGGATCTCGAAGAGAATGATATATCGCCCGCTTCCGATCATAACCGCAATGACAATATGGAAGATGATTATGATTGGGCAAGTGACAGGGAAGAATTGATATCAAAAGCTAAGAATCATTCCGAAGTGAATGCTCGAAAGATCGTTAACCCTATCACGGGGGCACCCCCTCATCGAGTAGGCAAAGCACCTAAGCTCTCTAATCGAGATCATATGCCTAGACGAACATTTGGTAAAGAGCTCAGCTTCATAGAGCGCCATAACACTGAAGAATACATCTCGGATATGATAGAACGAGCCATGAAAAAGAATCAAGCTAGCAAAGACGACGAAAGAGAATGGGACTTCTCCCCCGATAGGACTCGTTCGCCGAAAGGATCCTCGAAGCAGAATGTCCAAAGAAATTTAATCCTCCGACTTTGCCTCCATACAACGGCCTCGTTGATCCAAACTACTTCCTATTCAAATATGAGTGGCATATGAGCGCAGCTAAAGCGACTGACGAAATGAGATACACCTACTTTCCCCTTTATCTAGAAGGTGCGGTGTTATTATGGTTCACAAAGCTACCACCCAAATCCATAGACCGTTTCTCCGACCTAACCAAAAAATTCAAGGAGCAGTTCCGCTTGTATGCTACCAAAGCCAAGGATGCTATAACGCTCTCGGTAATAAAACAGAAGCCAGGGGAAACTGTCAAAGCCTTCCTCATTCGATTCAATGTTGCTTTGTCTGAAGTGAGGAATCCAGAGCCACACATAGTCCTCATGGCTCTACTCGATGCTATAGAAAAAACAAGCGAATTCAAAAGATGGATAAAGATGAAGGAACCGACTACGCTTGACAAGCTCTATAAGAAAGAAGAAGAGTACATGAGGGTGGATGATAATCCTATACCTCTTCAGATCATTGGTGGTAACCAACTCCTGGAGGCTCCTAAATGTGCAGCTATTCAACCTAATCAGAAGAGTACGCAGGGGCAGAAGCGAGCCAACAACGGAAACGACAACAAAGCTAATAAAAGGTTTCGTCCTCTTGACTCGTCTGATCTAACACCTCAAAATGATACTCCTGAGAACATCTACCTTGCCATAAAGGATGTAGAAGATTATCCAGAGCCTCGGCCATTGAGAATGAATGATCATCTGACCAAATCTGGGAAGTTTTGTCGGTTTCATAATCATCCAGGCCACAACACCAATGAGTGCAAACAACTAAGATCATTGATCGAAGAGCTGATTAAGAAGAACCATTTGCAACAGTATGTAAAAAATTCTCAAGATGCAAATCCTTCTGCGACTACGCAAGGGCAAGGGGCATCAAATGACCACTCCGGTCCAAGCAACGTAGCTTCTGCTCATACTATTCCAAGGCTGATAATCAACTGATGACCGTTGATGATGATCTAATATCTATAGCTCAAAATAAGAGATCTCTATCACATTTACTTTACTTCTCGCATTACTTTTCTTTCACTATGTTCTACTTTCCTGTAAATAGTATGTAATGATTTACATGCATTGTACCAAACAATAGCTCTATGAATGAACTATTACCTGCCTGTATAAATTTTTGTCTTTCCAAATTTATACGAAAATTTGCTAACATACGATTTTTCATTATAGGCTATCCGACGAGCGCTTGCTTCCTCACAACCTAATCAAGTGAGACAACCTCAATAACTTCGATTCAATGGTAGATCGAGAAAGTCTCGATAAGTCAAACGCCCAAAAAGTTAGCAAGTAGCCATGGATCCAAAACCTTAAAGGTTTGCGGGAGTCTAGGGCACCTCAATCGAGCAGTGATCACTTACCGAGTTAAGTGACTCCGGCCGATGGCTGAGGTTCGCTCTGCGGATCAGTGCAACCTTCACCTTTACCTCATGGTTCATGGAGGTCCAGGATGCTTCAGTCGGGCAGCGATCACTTACCGAGTTAAGTGACTCCGACCGATGACTGTTCACCGCTCCGTGAATCAACCTTAACCCTTACCTCATGGTTCACGGAGGTCTAGGACGCTTCAGTCGGGCAGCGATCACTTACCGAGTTAAGTGACTCCGACCGATGACTGATCACGACTCCGTGAATCAACCTTAACCTATACCTCATGGTTCATGGAGGTCCGGGACGCTTCAGTCAGGCAGCGATCACTTACCGAGTTAAGTGACTTCGACCGATGACTGATCAATGCTCCGTGAATCAACCTTAACCTATACCTCATGGTTCATCGTGGTCCAGGATGCTTCAGTCGGGCAGCGATCACTTACCAAGTTAAGTGACTCTGATCGATGACTGATGCCCGCTTCGTGAATCAACCTTAACCTTTACCTCATGGTTCATGGAGGTCCAGGACGCTTCAGTCGGGTAGCGATCACTTACTGAGTTAAGTGACTCCGACCGATGACTAATCACCGCTCCGTGAATCAACCTTAACCTATACCTCATGGCTCATGGAGGTCCAGGATGCTTCAGTCGGGCAGCGATCACTTACCAAGGTAAGTGACTCCGACCAATGACTGATGCCCGCTCCGTGAATCAACCTTAACCTATACCTCATGGTTCATGGAGGTCCAGGATGCTTCAGTCGGGCAGTGATCACTTACCAAGTTAAGTGACTCCGACCGATGCTCGCTCCGTGAATCAACCTTAACCTTTACTTCATGGTTCATGGAGGTCCAGGACGCTTCAGTCAGGCTGCGATCACTAACCGAGTTAAGTGACTCCGATCGATGACTGATCACCACTCCATGAATCAACCTTAACCTATACCTCATGGTTCATGGAGGTCCAGGATGCTTCAATCGGGCAGCGATCACTTACCAAGTTAAGTGACTCCGACCGATGACTGATGCCCGCTCCGTGAATCAACCTTAAACTTTACCTCATGGTTCATGGATGTCCAGGACGCTTCAATCGGGCAGCGATCACTTACCGAGTTAAGTGACTCCGACCGATGACTGATCACCGCTCCGTGAATCAACCTTAACCTATACCTCATGGTTCATGGAGGTCCAGGATGCTTCAATCGGGCAACGATCACTTACCAAGTTAAGTGACTCCGACCGATGACTGATGCCCGCTCCATGAATCAACCTTAACTTCATGGAGGTCCAGGATGCTTTAGTCGGGCAGCGATCACTTATCGAGTTAAGTGACTCCGACCGATGACTGATCACCGCTCCGTGAATCAACCTTAACCTTATCCCAAAGGTTCGCGGGAGTCTAGGGCACCTCTGTCGGGTAGCGATCACTTACCGAGTTAAGTGACTTCGACCGATGATTGATGTTCGCTCTGCGGATTGATGAAACCTCACCCCTTACCAAAACTTCGCGGGAGTTCGCACTGCAAAGCGACGCGACAAGCAAAAATCATTTCCATAAAGAAAGCAATTTCTCCATAGGAAAAATCAACAACGCTCATGAGCTCCATCATGTTGACTCAGTCGGCAAGAGAAGACAAAACATTGGACTAAAATGATCTCTCTAGAACACGGGGCATCCAATGGAATCTCAACGTCAAAATTGATCAACAAAGCAAACAAAAATTGAGCTACAGAAAAATTATCCTCATAATGAAGACTGGTGATGACCTCCAGAGACGGGGCACCAATAATCAAAAACTTCTCCAAAGAGAAGCAGAGGATGATCACAAATATAACAGGCGACATGAAGCATATGAATTTAGAGAATGATTCATCATAGCAAGATAAAAAGCTGTAACTGAATTGCAATGCTGAATATATTGACAGCAATGTTCATTTCGATGCCCGCATTTCCCATAAGAAAAAATATAAGCTTCGAGGGGAAAATGTTTACACTGTTAAAACGCAGTTGCATCGGGTCGGATCGGTCAGTATTAATGGACCGGGTTGGTCGCTCAGTTCAGAAATATCGGATCGGTCAGTATTAACTGATCGGGTCGGTCAGCACCAAAGAACTGGATCGGACGATACTAAAACACCGGTTCGGTCTCAGCCATATAAACGGATCGACACTTTGATACTTGAGTTCGGGTCGGCCATAGTAAACAAAGATACGCATGACAATAATATGGATTGTGCCCTTCATCAATTTGGATCGGCCATATTTAAGGCACATTAATCATACACATGGCAAGACCAAAGTAAGTGACCCAAATAAATGGCGCATGGGATCATCCCTCTATTACTGCATGGATTATACGTGACTATCATGTTATAAAATATATAATAATGGCTTCAGTAAAATGCAATGGTGGCAAACACCATAAAGTGAGTGCAATGATTACGTGAGATACTAAGTTTAACACCATGCAATATATGGTGAAATGCTTACTGTCCTTGCAACAAAGGATGATAACGTGAAAGCACAAAGTAACTGGTATGAGCAACATCAGTGTATTGGTTCCGTTCACGGAGAATGGACAGGTGGACCAGTACGGTAAAGAACAAGGCGAAAGTATAGCAACAACTAAATGGGTCGGTCCCATGTAAATAACCAAACAGATCGGTACAAAAGATCAGTACGGTGGCAACTTTGGTAATGAAATGGATAGGTCCCATTTACTTGAAGCAGAATATAATTTGAAAGTAGCAAATAGTGTAATGGATTAACTCATACAAGATGTTGTCATGTGGCAAACAAAAACAATATGGCGGTAGCTCCAGTAAAGACAACATGCAGTTTGGATCGGTCCCATCTCTGAAGAAATTTGTTAAACTGGATCGAGACATTGGAGTAAAAGGCGGAAGCTTTAAAGAGAAAATGGATCGGTGCATTATATGAGAAAAATGGAGTGGTGCATACATCTCAAAGTGGATTGGTGCAATATAGCTGAAGTGGATCGGTACTGATTAATAAAAATGGACCAGTGGCACTTCTGTAAATAATATTACACCCGATCCAACTTTACACCCGATCCAAGTTACTACCCGATTCAAACTCCACACTCCATAATTACGAAACTACCACTACCTTCAAACTCCTTCTATAAAAAGCCCTTTGTTCCACAATTCAAAGGACCAATTCCACTACCCCGGAAGGCTGCCTAAACCATTCCTACACCACTCTAAAGCTTCGAAAAACTTCATTAATGGCCGCTTAACTTCTCTCCTTCTTTCTCCAACATGAGAAGGATCTTATCTTCTCAAAGCACCGT
Source organism: Allium sativum (assembly GCA_030737875.1). Lineage (NCBI taxonomy): Eukaryota > Viridiplantae > Streptophyta > Magnoliopsida > Asparagales > Amaryllidaceae > Allium > Allium sativum. The sequence goes on along the minus strand of CM060926.1, from coordinate 689,223,353 downwards.
TAATTCACACTCCGATCTACTCCAAGTGATTTCCATTCGCCATAGCTCCTCCTTAATGCATGGATCTAACCTCATTTTCATGATGGAATCAAGGAAAAGTGTATAATTACACAATCCAGTCTGATCCTCCTCAAATCTAAGTGTGATCTAAAGTGCAAAGAGAGCCAAAAGTGGTGAATTATCACAAAAGTGGTCAAGTGTAATTAATGCGATGTATGAGATGATAAAATTTGTAATTCTCTCCATAATGATGAAGAATGATTGAAAAGTGGACGTAGATTCATATTGAATCGAACCACTATAAAAATCCCGTGTCTCTTACTTGTTTTTCTCCATTTATTTTGCATTTATAGCCCCTTTTAATTTCTAACCATAAATGGTGAAGTGTGATTTCACACCCTTGGTGTTGATTCCAATTTTGAGATCAACACATATGTATATACATATATTTAACATGACAATATTCAGTTGTATCTTAGTCAACATGCCAAATTATATACATAATATAAGTCGCTGTGTATATCCAGGTATGAATATAGGGTACATATAATCAGTTTCTCTATCTCCTGCTCATAACATATTATATACAGGTATATAATGGTCCATAGGTACTCTATATACAAAAATAATTGTTTGCATGTGAAACTTCATGAAAGGATCTAGGTGCATAGGTTACAAGACATATTTGTATAACAGTAGGATTAATCTCAAGGATATTTTGAAGTTATATGGGATAAATGACACATATACTATCATTAAAAGTTGACTTTGTTTTAATTCAGCCTATCTGCAATGTACATTAATATGTATATTTTACTACAGTTTCAATCCATAAAAATAAATAAAGGGAAAACAAGGCCTGAATATATATATATATACATACATGAGTATGCTTGCTTTGACTTAAATATGATTATAAAAAATAATCATACTGATTTGAACTTATATAAAAAAAATCAGTATATTTCCTAAAACATTAAACAATGTGATGTGTATATATCTAAGTCAACCATATTCATACGTATTTGCATATCTAACAGGATATAATTATGTGTGTATATATATATCATATATATATATGTCGAGGTAAACAAGTACCTTTATTTGTATAATAAAATAAGATCTGAAATTAGAAATCAAAATTTGCACAAAACATGTATTACTAATTATACAGATAGTATAAAATTAAACAAGAAATCAAATTTCCTATAGATATGTAATACAAAACATGTATTACTAATTATACAGATAGTATGAAATTAAACAGGAAATCAAATTTCCTGTAGATATGTAATCAGGTTATAATATATATTTTATAAACATATGATCAACACAATGAAATCCAAATTCAGTTGACATAACATGTCATTTTACATATGTAGTACACTTATCATATATATATATATATATATATATATATATTACAGAGTCTGCATATCAATGTAAATCATAAACCTGAATGGTCAAACATTAAAACCAGGTTTTTGATCAAAATTTTGCAATGTTCTAAATCATGCATTTAGTTATATTAATTAAGTAATCTTTCACCTAAATTATATACTTAATATACATATACATGGAACACTGATATAAAACAATTTCATATATATATTTCTTAAATATAACAGATTTATGAAAGTTCAAAACTACATTACAGATAACCAAAGCCACTGTATTATATAAGAAATAACAGTGGGATATCATCATAGATTATGTATAAATCTATTCCAAATATTTATGTTTGCTAGCAGAATTATTCCAGATATCACTTTTAACTTTTATATAAGCTACAGAGAATTATATCCATAGATTTTTAATAATTTTTGATCGAGGATATAATTATGGCAGTGTTTCTAACTATTTCCAATCAATTACACAGATTAACAGTTTTAAAAGGTTTTACAAAATTGAATCCACAATGGATTTAACATTTTTATTAATCAAAATTGTCTTTTGATTAATCTATAGTGTTCCAGAGTTAATATAGTAATTATATTAGATCAATTACTAACATAAATTTCCATGGAAATGATTAAACTAGATTAGCATAATTAATACTAACAAATATATAATAAGAAAAATGTTGCAATGGAATAGGATTAATATCATATATTAATCACAGTTTCATTCAGATTTTATAACAAAAACAATTTTGTTTGTTTTTATCGAAACCAGTTCAGATCTGAATCAATATGTTATTACAATCTTTTCTCACTTAAATCAATGTTTATCATCCTAATTTATCGCAACAACGATTTATACATCCAAACCAAACAATCTGAATTCGAAAACCCTAGGCTTCGATACCATTGTCAGTTAAATTGGATCGTTTAACAGTAGAATCAAACAAATTAACAATCATAATTTGTATACTCGAATTCAATTGGGTTAACAATATACTTTTTCTTCTTATTTTCGATCTACATGCAAATCTGAAAAAATCAAAATCAGGATGACACGAATCTAGCTCCTCCATGTGTCGACGCCACTATATATGATCCACACGAACGTTTTCCATTCAATCAAATTGAAGAGAGAAGGGATTTAAGGTGCTAGCCGCAATTAAATTGGATTTTGTTGAAAGGGGCATTCAGTTAGGGTTCTAATTTTTGATCCGGTTCCTTCTAAAATGAATCATGCATATATATATATATATATATATATATTTAAAGGAAATAAAATATCCCCTATAAAATTGAACGTGAGCCATAATAATAGAAACCGACCAACTTGCCTATTCCAACGTTCGATAAAATATCAACTATTTGATATTTTATTTATCCAAATAATGTTCTTTCCTTATAACGTTCTAAGTGGGTGACCCTACATGTTACTATAACAGTGGTAATAATTCAAATCATATTTAAATTATAAACAGTGAGGGGTATCTAGCAACACATTGTTGTTACCCAAGTTATAATAACATCAATGGTTCGATACAATCTTCTGTGATCAGTGTATTAATGTAATATAATCCTTTAACCAGTATATCCAGGATTAAACTCGAGGCATGGAACATATTACCCTTTTTATAATTTAATCTGTTTATCTTAATCAATGAGTATACTGTTTAAAACAAATCAATATTTGAGAACGACCATGCAATTCATAGTTTCACTCAATCAAGAGGCCCATGGATATCGCTACGAGTATATCATAGGGTTAAATTCCATTTAGATCATTCATAATTTTCATTCGACTCGAGATGTATCCAATAATCACCTTTATCGTCCACTCTATTACAAGTAACTTTTGATGATATCAAAACACAAATCCTCGAATAAAATTATAATGATTTCAGGTCCGAGGACCATTACATCACTGTCACTATGAGAACAACTTATGATACTGTTAATTTTATTCCATGTAGTTTTCTCATGGTGGGTCAGCCCAATACGATATTCTCCAATACGTATTTATGTCTTGACATTAATATCACGTATATTAATAATCAATGAGATGTTTCATCAATCAATCAAGATACTAGTCTCAATGATTTATTGTTGTCCTTTGTAAACAATAAAACTTGACCAGGGAGTTTTAAGAATTATAATACTTGATATATTATATAATCTCAAGTTCAAGTCACTTACTTGAACTATATAATTCTGTATTATTATTCTAAGGACTTCTATCATGTTAATATTTATATTACGCCTTAAATATAACATAGCAGGATAGGTTTATTCCAAATAAAATAATAACAATGTTATTAATCACATCAAATGGATTGCCTCTAGGGCATTAACTCTAACACCAACCCATTCTGAATAACTATACGACGAGTATTGAAGATTAAAGACAGTGGTTAAAGACCAGGGATCTTCACATTGTTTGGATTTATTGTTGATATCTCAATTGGGGTGTACACCGAAGACGAGGTTATAAGTGGCAGTAGTCCGGACATACTTGTTGATTGTCTGAATATGCAAGGGCCTCTCTCCTTTATAGGAAGAGGAATAAGGTGCCTTCGGTTTCGTTCACAATCCATAAAAAACTTGTAAATGGATGTATGTCTGATGTTGTATTTTACAGCATAACCAATTGATTTCCATTAATGATATATCAGTTGGCGGCGGAGGTTCGATCCTCTTAGCTTAACATCCTCCTATGAGAATTATGTACTTGGAGGATTATATATTAATAGACAACGATTATATGTTATGAATTGACAATGTGGTATGCTAAGTCACGAGCTATTGATGATCAAAGCTTTTTGTTGAAAAACAAAGCTTTGTGTGAAACGTGACTTAAAGCCTCACAACTGGTAATGAGCCAAAACTGGTTGAAGTACAACAGAGATAAGGACTAACATTTCCTTCTAGTCTGAGAAAGTAATGCCATGGTATAGAGCCCGGGAAGTTTACTTAGTGGATGACAGATCGAGGCATCTCAGAATGATCAACAACGAATGAGAGATGTTATATTCAGGAGAAACCCCAACATCACCTGAAATGGTGGTGGTCTAGCTCTCCCGCTACAAAAGGAGAATTTGTTAATCCTGGGAGATCCTGCTAGAGGTGTTCTGAATCACGAAAAGGAAGATCCTTTGGCTTGGTTATTGATGGAACCCAATTTCTAATACGAACCTTTACAGTTTTAGTTGTATTCTATGTATGTAGACGTAATATATAGTACTTACGTCTTCCAAAATTTATACATTTTTTTCGAAAGTGATTTCCACATTATGCACTAGTAATAATAAAGGAGACTTTCGCGTGCCAAGCATATTTGTTTATCATAAGGCAAAACTTTCTCCTTTGGTGTGTGTTACATTGTATTATAGGATGCGAGTCTTATGGTAGCTTCATTTTTCAAAAATGCATTGCGTGTGGTTTTATGACTGGTATTCATAAGGGTAAATCTGTCCCATGTTATACAATGTGGTCTTATGATTTACCCAACTTTAAAATAAAAGTAAATAATTATTTTAGTTATCACACCAGTCCCATGACTGATCCGGAGTTTATTGTTCTTCCACCTGGACTCTAGGTACCAACATTTTCGACACGGGCAGCCTAGTAGTTTTGGTTTGCAGATATTTTATAGAGAAGTTGCTGAGTTGAAGCCAAAGCTGTGTCCATAGCATTTTATTTTCTTCCGCCGAGAGTTCTATGTTTTCCGCTGTGTACATGATACACTTTGATATATTTTTATTTCTGATGTACATGTATTTATTATTGTACTATGATGTAAGCTGTACTTTTATGTAAAACTTATTGCAATGACAATGAAAAGTTGTTTTGTTTAGTTCTTATGCGTTGTAACCCCATGCGATACGTCGTGTTTATCGGTTTAAGTCGGTTGAATCATCGGTCTGAATCGGGCAGGAAGGCGAGTCGTGACACTAATCCTTGTTAGATGGATTCAAGAGCTAGTTTTCACATTTGTAAGGATGTGAAGTATTTTTCTTGGAGTAGAGCTACCGGTTTGTGGTTTTGGATCTATCCGGTTTCGTATGCATGATGGTGTGGTAAGAGAAATCTCTGAAGTTAGACATGTACCCGCTAGTTCGCATAACCGCATTTCTCTCGGTCAGTTGGATCGCCACGGTTGCACTTATGATACTGCAGGTGGAATTTTGAGAGCGAAGAAGGATGGTCGTGTTATGATGAGAGAAATTTTGCAGGAAGGAAACATTATAGGTTGGTTGCTTATGTGGTCGACTGTGAAAGGAGAGTGACGGTTGAATGACCTAGCCCACAGCAAGGTGGAGAGGTTAATTTGGTCATTGCTGATGTTTTAGACATGGATCTTCATGTTGAAGATGACTAAGGAAAGAGCTGAGGTCAAATGAAAGAGGGGTTTGGAATTGGAAAATCCACAAAGACAAGATAGAGATCTTTGTGGTATTACAAGCATTTTCAGGACCATTGGTTTCTGTGTGGTGCAGCTTATGGTGGAAGATGCATCATTTGAAGGTGGTGGGTTGTGTTTGTAATGATTTTAATTGAGAGTAGGTGGTTGTTGAAAGAGCTAGGTGACTTGTATGTTGATTGTTGGAAGTTTGCTTGATGATGTGATTTCATATCAAGGTGGAGTGTTGTAATTTGTGACATAAACTCACACGTAGTTGAAGAAGACGATGTTTGGAAGTGTTTTGTGATAAAGGATATAGTTTGAAGATTAAAGGTCAGAAAATATAATTTTAACCTAGTTTTTCTCATCTTTAATCTACGATATTTCTGAGGGGCAAATTAGAAATTTTGTCTAGGCCTTCCATTCTCCTATAAAAGCAGCATCTAGGATTGGATTATAATCATGAAATTGAGACCGAAATAGTTGATCTAAGTGTCTGTCGTCGTTTTTCTTTGCTCTTCTTCTTCATAAATAGTTGTAGTTATCTAGATATTTTTTCCTTTCCCAAAAAGGTTATTGATTTAATTGTAGTTTGTTTACTTTTGGTTTTTGACCATTGAGTATAAACAAAAGTTGTTTTTGTGAATCAATAAAGAGGATGGTTGGGTGTAATATCTTATGTTTTTGTTTTGGTTGCATATTCATGTGTTGTTATCATTAAAATCATCTTTAAGTGATTAGGTGAATAAGATACTGGTTGCTTCCGCAAATACGCAATTTTCCTAACATGGTGATCAATATTAAGGTAAAAAAAATTGAAACAAGTTACGAAAGCTACAACTAAAAAAATAAGCATAATCTAGTAAAGAATGTATTTATAGGAAAATAACTGCACTGAATGAGGAACCAAAGACACATTCAAAATTTCATTTTATATATCTAATTAAATAGTTCAAAACCTATGTGCAACAGTGCCCATTTTTCACCTAACTTCTTTTCAGTATCGAGACTATATAGATTTATTTTTGTTATAAGTTTCAAAAGTCATGCTTATGTATCATTACTTTTTGAAAAATGACCTAAATTAACAAAATTTATTAATATTATTGCATATTTAATACCAACAGCCTAAAGCAACAACCTCACTTGAAATCAAATAAATTTTTGCATATTTGTTCAAAAAAGCCTTTAAAGTGAATGATGAAATATAACAATTATTTTCTCTTATTCCTATCACTATAGATTTATTAAGAGCATTTTCTTTTAAAGGACAAACCTTGCAAGGAAATTGGTCAAAAGGATGGAAAGTTTCAAAATTAGACATAAGTCCACATTTGCACTAAACATGGAATTCAGGGGGTCCACAATCCTTTTTCCACTTGCACTAACATTTGTCCTTCCCACTAATTTCTTTACTTTTCATTCTTTTCACCAAAAAGTTTCTTAAGTTTGGACTTTTCACTATTTTCCACATTTATTAATGTGTTTATAATTTAACCTCCAATCATGGGTCGATAACCCTTTTTATGTCTTTTATCGCATGAAGACATCCTCTTTTTAACTAATACTAATTATTTAGATTTTAATTGTTTTGATTTAGAATCTAATGGATTTACCCCCAAAAACACAACATAACATACATTCCAAGTGCGGTTGGAACATTATACAATGGCAAATTGATTAAATAGTAGTATAGGCGTACTTGAATTCATAAAGTAGATTAATTAATAGTATAAGTGTACTATGATTCATAATCTTTCCCATCAAGTGAAGGCCGCGAACTAATAGAAAAAATTGATTACGCAAAACAACAAACTCAGAAAACTTAACTTAAAAAATACAATGAACAAAATTTATGTGAGTAAAAGAACGTGGTAAATTAGTGCAAATATTTATAGTTCGACGTTGATGGACTGATTGAGAATGTTTATTAACTGAATACATAATCGTTTTAATTCATGCTTAAATATTCAAATAATAAATACTGAAGCAACATAATTTTTTTAATGCTTTCGAAGGAACATAAATATAGAAGTTAAAAGAGAAAAGCGACAATGTTGGTCATTTAAAAGGTATGGTAATGCAAATTAAAAATATCTAAATTTGTAACATCTTAATTATATAATAAATCACCGTTTATATCCTTTAATTTCAATGTGTATAAATGCAAATAAATCTTTACAGAAATAAACAGAAAATACTAAGCTCACCACGAGCTGAAACTGATAGGATTATACCGAAGATAAAATAGCCATTGCACCTCAATCCTATTAGTCTTAAAACTATAAGTAAGAGCAGAATGTACTAGTAAAAGGAAGTGGAATTTGGAAAGGATTAATAACCTACAATCAAGTGCAAAGAAACTGGCATTTTTCAAACAGCCCATCAAAACCGAAGTCCCGTTTATCCCTCTAAAGGGTCATACAAACCAAAAATTGTTGCCTTACTAAATGTACCTTATTGTGCATAACTCTTTAGTCCTCTTAATCTAACCAATCAATAATGTCAAAAGTGCCTACAACAACTCTTGTAATTGCTTATATATTTTTTGATCAAAATACTTCTAGTTCTCTTTGCAGTTTACCTTGGAACCTGATATATGTAATATCCATATATGTGAACTAAAAATATGCATCTTTGACCTAATATAACAACTTGGCAGGGTATTAACTTATATATGAGAGTCTGAGTTTAAACGTGACATAAGCATCATTAATGTAAGACTATGTCTGCTGATATACATATAAACAATGAAGGAAATAATTTGGTTTCAGTTTTAATGTCTCTATGTACCAAACCAAACACCTAATTTTTGTATAAAATCCATTCAGAATCTATGTAAAGGGCCTTATAGTAAAATATTTAATTATTTGTTTGAGATTTTATTGGTGGAATAAACTAGAGTAGATATTTTTGCGCCTAAATGATCTCCCTCCCAATAATTTTTTTAGCAAATAACTATATTACTGTAAGGCATACACATAAAAATGATTAAAAAAAGTTTTATAAAAAGAAAGCAATTTTTTTAAGACCATAGAAAAAGGTCAAAAAAGAAACTTACACAATAAAATTAACTCTTAAAGGAGATTTTTTTTGTTCTTATAGTAAATAACCACTTAACATGTCTGCATATTAAAAAATTAAAGTTAAAAAAGGTATTAATTTACACTCAAACACATAATTTTTAAAATTTATATGCATATGTATCAACTCAGTTCCAAAGTCGAAGGTGACAATACATTAAACTCATTTAAATGTAATGGTTTTATATCATAAGATATTTAAGTATTGGCGGCCATTTTTTTTTATTTACTTGCAAGTTACTTGCATGTTCACATGAACCATTAAATTGTGAAATTAAATATAGAAAATAAACAATGAAAACTGTGTAAACGAATACTTCATTTAAATAGCTGAGCGCAGATTCCAATATGTACATTTCAAAAACACATTAAGCCACATCATTTTATTTTAACCGTATCAATCTGAAGTATCCACCAAAAATGACTGCCGGTGTTAATTTATGACTGATAACATGAAACCGTACACTAAACGTTAAAGTAGAAAATCTATAAAATTACATTAAAATATTCATAATATTTCAAGTTCAAACATAGATTCATCTCAACTCGAATTTTGAAGTGAAAACTATCATGATATTAACTTCATCTAAACATCAAATTCTGTGTATAGTATGATACAAAAGTGGATAGTCAATTGTATTATTCATTTGAATTACATATGAATAGCTGAATTCAGAATTCGACGAGAAGAGGAAAGAATAATTATTAAAATATCACAATGGAAGCATGAAAAGGGTCTAAAGGATTGATAACATGACTAATCTTCAAAGATCATGATACACATTTTTAACATGAACATTTAAAACTAGGGGTGGGAATAAACCGCACCACATTGATACGGTTCAGTTGCGATTTTAACTGTTAACCCAACCGTATTAGACCGAACGAACCGTATACCTACACCGATAGCGTTTTGATATAAAAAAATAACTATTTCTATCTATTTTTTTTATCCTAATGTTATATATATTATATTTTCAGCGTGTATTGTTGTTATATATAACAGTCATTATCATAAAGGAAAAAAAATTACAGTTTCAGTATATTTGTTTCCATGTCGTTTTTTGGATACCTATGTGTGTTTTAAATTTTAAGTGACACAACATCACACAACCGTAAATTAATTATTAATGAAAGTAATTTTCTTATTTCATACTTAAAACGGGTTCAAATCAGACCGATCTAAAACCGAACCGTTTGAATGGTTAGTGAAATGGTTTGTGTTTTTGATCGACCGTTTGATGTGGTGTGGAAGTGGTTTGGACTCCAAACCACACCAGACCGAACCGCTTCCAGACCTATTTAAAACTAAAATTATAGTTCTGAGTTTTCAAGAAGCATTTTTGCTTAATAAGATTAAGTTACAAAAATTAGGTACAAACATAAGCAGCTAGTTGACAAATAACCAAAAAGGGTTCAAAAATCTAGATAGGACAACTACTAAAATATCACAACAGAAGCATGAAGATTTTCTTGGGTTCAGGATTGACATGATGACTGATCTTCAAAGATCACTGGCTATTATGTTCATAATATATATATATATATATATATATATATATATGAGGAGCGTTCAATTGCACCCCAAATAGTGCAGCACCCCTTTAGCCCCCCTAATTTCCACCACACATTCTCGTTTCTCTCTCCTCCCACTAATTCTCTCTCCTCCCACTAACTTATTTAACAATAAATGGGTGGCACTCCTTCAGATGCAAAAGGGGTGCCAAGAAATTGGGGTGCCATATAACCCTTCTCTCTCTCTCTATATATATATACATACATATAACTTTAAGAGATATATACGTTTAAAACTGAAATTCTAATGTTGAGCTTTTTAGAAGTGTATACTTAATATATTCTCAACTGGGTCACAAACTTATAACTTTAAGGCCTGTTAAATAATAAAAATTATGACAGCTTGTGAAATTAAAACCAACAACTACATAAATTTTCAGGATTGAGTCATTTTAACATCATCTTACTGAAGACAGAGAATGGAAACTGAAATTAGCCATTATGGAAATGGTAATGATGTGGATCCAGTGGTATATTTTAGAATTATAAAATTTTACCAGATATTTTTTCTATTATTAAAATATTAACATAATTTATTTAGAATTCCTCCACTTATGGCCTTCGAAGGTTTGAAGACTGCATTGTTGCTTATAAACAAAAGTTCATTCCCTCTTTCGTTGCGCCATGAAATAACTTGGGCACCATGCACGCTTACCTTAACAGAAGAGCCCCGTGGTACTCTTTATGTGACTTGATCAATTCCATTCCAATCTTTGCTGCGCTGAAGGTCTAACCTTTTGTCCCAAACAGTAGCTGAATGACCCATTTTGAAAATTTTAGAGCGAAAAATATGAATATAAAGAGGTTGCTTTTAGTTCTTCTTTCACTCCAACTCGTAGGAAAGCTAAATCTTAATGACTCATTTAAAAACAGTTGAGATTCTTTTATTTTTTTTCCACCCTTTTCTTGTGACTCCAAACTTAAATCATTTGAATAGCCACCAACCAACTCCGCATCTCTCTTCTACTTCAATCAAATCATTTCACATATATAACTAAATCATGTATGCTATTCATATATAACTGTACTACTCAAGGACATATCTACTGTATTCAAAATCCGTAATAAATGTGGCTACAAAAAAAGGTAACTCAAAATTTTCCTTGCTCTTCATATTTGAACACAAATAGAAATACCCAGCTGGAAAAAGATAACTAATGGAACATATAACATATATTACTCTATTATCCAAGGGAGAAAGCACTGCAATCAATAATCAATATGGCCGTTAATAATAGCACGAAGGAATCCTTAACATGGCAGGATAAACACTACTTTAGTAGATAAAATAAAATAAAAAACCCAGACATTTGTGACTAAATATTTAAATTTAGTAGAAAACAAAAATACCCGTTTTGTGTTCTACTTCAGTAAACCAACCTCAAGATTATTATTAAAGCATGTTTGGCAGCTAGCTCTTGGCACTAAATGCTAGATATTGCTCATATGAAATGAAAAATAGGAGAATTTAATCATAGATCAAAGAACTGAGAAACTAAGTGCACATGTATAAGTAACCAATTGAAGAAAAAAATGTTATACTTCTAGGTTAGAGAATCATGTAGTGAAAAGTGGACCAAAATTTCGATGATTCACAAAACTACATAAACTTGAGTATGCAAGCATATTATTTAGGATATATATATATATATATATGTATATATAAATATATAAACAATACAAACTATGTGAGGTACTTCTTGATCATATTATAAGTATGGACTTTTTACAATGTTAGGCTTGTTTCAGAATTGTATAACGCAAACAGACTTGTTTTGAAAGTAATTACAGGAATAGACCTGTTTTGTATTAACGAAGGCGCGTTTTGGAAACTCGCCCAAAGGCGCGTTTTGGAAACTCGCCCAAAGGCGCGTTCTGGAAACTCGCCTGTACACTTTTGTTTTAAACTCCATAGCGAATTTCTTGAAATTTGATTTGGACATAACTCGATTTTTATAATATGAAATTCCCATTTTTCTGTTTCAGTACTGAAATATAGTTCTATAGATTCGATCGTTTTTTGTTTCAATGAAAACCGACGTATAACGATTCCTATATATTCGAATGTAGGTGTAAACGTTAAACTTCGAACTACCACGACATTTAATTAGTATATATAGCTTAACCAAACAACGTAAAACAAATACCAAATTGTAATATTCAAATACAAGAGAGATACATAGTCCGGTTAAGGACAGATAAGTTCGAAACATAAGAAATACAGATACACGAAATGCAACACACTGACATCGCATCAACAAACAAACATCTCCAGTTTAGGCTGCTGAAGTACACCGCTTTCTGTTATGGCCCAGCGATCCACATTTACTGCACCTGTTTGTTTTGGGTGTTTGATGCTCGTCCATAACATTTTTGAACCTCGTTGATTTGGGTCGTCCAACTAGTCTTTTGATAGTTGGAGGCAGTATTCGTGGACCGTTGTACGGGTCCCAGTATTTCTTATCGCGTATAGGATTAAACTCTGGGTCGTATGTAGCTCTATAACTTTCGACGGAGTACCATTCACTAGCAAAATTGTGATGTGCTAAATTACTACCAAAATCCTGTGTTGAACAAGTCGCCATCACATGAACACATGGTATCTTCTGCAGAAGTGGGATTCTGCATGTACAGGTAACAGCAGAACCGTCGATCACAACATCATATTCATCGCCGTAACTGTTAATCACTTACCATTTATATCGACCAAATCGAACAAGCCTACAACGCCGTGCTTCAATAGCATGAGCTTCAATTTTAGCTTACCATTTTGGAGTAAGTTTCGAATTCAGACCCTTTTCTCGTCTCTTATAGAAATACTCAACTGATCGAAAGAACGTTCTTGCAACCAACGCCTTTATAGGCAAGGATCTGACGCCTTTTAGTATGCCATTAAAACTTTCAGATGCGTCGGTCGTCATAATATGGAAGCGGTCGCCTTCATCTTTGCAAAGAGCCCAGTTTTCTTCGTAATTTCCTACACTTCGTTCAATCCAGTCATGCGCCTCCGGCTTAGTTGTCTTGATCTCTTCTCTAAGTTTATTGTATTCAATCACTTCTGAAGCACATGCAGCAGCGTAAAATAAGCCTACAAGTCGCTTGTCTCGATGACCTACAGCTTGAAAATTTGCTTTAAGATGCCTTGCACAAAACCTATGTTTGTGCGGTTGGTGCCATTTATCCTGCAAAGCGCTTGGAATCCCTTTCATTCTATCAGATATAAATGTAATGTGTCGATTTTGTACGCTATAAATGAACTCACGCATGCATGAAAAGAACCAGGCCCAACTATCATATGATTCGGACTCGACCACCCCATAAGCTAATGGTTTGAATTAATCGTAGGGTTGACACAGTTATGTTCATGAGGCAACTTGCTTCGGAATACCATCCCAACAGCAAAACCATTTTGTACGCAGGAAGCCGAGATTTTTTCGCTAGAAAACTCTAAATTACCCACTACGGATCTGGCCATCATTTGCGTCGTGCAAAGATCATCGTACATAGGTACTTCCATTTGAGGCTCATCACCATCTTCTTCGGGATCTACTGTGTTTGTATCATAGTCATAGTACAACGGTTCATTGCTGACTCCGGTCCAGCATGTATCATCAACTATTGTCGTGGCAACCGCCATGCTGTCAATATGTCCGGCCTGTTGTGAAGGACCTGCACCCCATTCTTCTTCGGCTTCTATAGTCAACCTATTAATAAATGCATTTCAGTTAGATCTTACATTTCAATGAGTAATTATAAAACTAACTTGATGTGGAACACATACCTTTGGCTCATATCTAACAATTCTGACTGATCAGTCTGTTCTTCTTCTTCTTGTTGTTGTTGCTGCTGCTCAGCCACATTTGGTGGACAATACGGATTGGTGTATAAAGGAGAACTAAAGTTGATTGATGGATCATTAGTTTGCAACATTTCTGTGAAATATCCGAAACCGCTACTCACTATAGGCGGTGTGATTATTTCTTCCACAACATCTTCCATGATTTCTTTTGCTGTTTTTCCAACAAACAACTCAAACGATTTCTTCACAGTGGAAAAAATTACTTTTACATCTTCATCGTCTGAAAGTGCTACGGCTCTCGACCCCGATTCAGTAGACCAGTTGACCGACAACTCAATATCATATTCGAGAGGGTTAATTCTGGTTGCTTGGAAAACTGTGTCTTTCAAAGCACCAAGTGTGCAACCCCTTCGAACTCTCCCTGGTTTGCATAATCCTCCCACATATCTTCCATTTTGGTGCCCATCCACGACCAACTCACCGTCGTAGTAGATAAGTGCAGTAATAAAAGGAGGCGCCATGGTTGATTGTGTTTATTTTTCTTGAAGTTATTTGAAGACAAGATTGAAGTGTATAAGAAATAATATGCTGAAGAGCTATGAAATAGGGAAACCAACTAAGAAACGTCACCATCAAATCAACTTTATTCAACTCAGTGTGCGGTCGTTGTCAAGTCATAATTGACAGAGCTTTAATCATGTTACCCAATTCAAAATAAAGCAGAATCAGAATCAATTGTCCTATGCTCGTACTGATCACACAAAACAAGCCACGACTTTATCACAATGGACAAATTTACCCGTGTCGAGTCAAATCATCTGATTTGCGGCAGATCGTACTGTACAGAAACAGATTGACCCAACTTTAATTTTTGGCAGCGAGTTGTCAATTCTTATTTATGTCATAATGTACACTGTACAAACCAGCAAAATACAAAGCTTTAATTCAAACTTCAAAAGCATAAAATAATTCATTAGAAAAACACAAACATACAATACTTCATGTTGATCTTTCAACTCCTACAAACACACAAATAATAATTCAAACTAAACTTCAGAAACATACAACGACAACGGATAATACAATAATTCAAACTAATCTTCAGAAACCTACAACGACGACGGCTAATAGAAAAACTAGTGGTTAGGTTTAAATTGCAAGTCCTCTAGGAGTTTTTTGAGACGTCTAATTTCTTGCTCCAGCTCATTCGCATATGTTATGCCCCTGGGACAAAGCGGTTCGTCAATCCATTCTGAAAAATTGCATCCGTGAGAATAATTGGAACAAAGAAGACTTCGACGACCAATGTTTTCGCCATCATCACAGACGACAACTTCAACCATATATCCACAGTGGCAGCAAACTGGGAACGAGTTAACCTCTTGCTCAACCATTGTTTGAGAAGTCATTTTGAAAATATACAGAGCTGTGAAGATGTGGTTGAGTATGAATCCGAATTATGAGAAGACTGGTGAGTATATATAAAGTTTTGAAATTACCCCAAATACACAAGCGCGTTTTGAAAACGCGTACAAAGGCGAGTTTTGAAAACTCGCACATATCGCTCCCCTGACAAAATAGGTCTATATTAGTTATTGTTTTTGAAACATGGCTAATCATGTAATACAATTTAAAACAAGCCTAACATTGTAAAAAGTCCTATAAGTATTTACTGATCTAGATGAATATCATGTCATTTCTTCCAAAATGAAGTTTTGAAAAACCAAGTGTTGATACTAGTTGAGACTGATTTAATGCATATTTTTTCACTCATTTTTCACTTAAGAAAATCCTGGTTTTTAATTTAGGTCAATGAAACAGGCTAACATTGACACTTGTAGCCTAACCTAATTGCTTCATATATTCAGTTTGTATGCTATGATAATGTGAAGTATGTAATAACTAAATTTCATTGACTTTCATAGTTATCCTTGTAATTGAACTCCACTAATAGTTAAGTAGTCATTGTTACGAAAACTATACAAATATACAACAAACAACACACTCAAATATTTGTTATTAAGTTTTGCGAACTGAAATTGTACATTTCACCATTTTAATGTTGGTCGGGCTGATCTTTGCACACTAAAGAAGTAAAATTGCAATTTCCTTTTGTCCATCTATCAGCACTTCCATATCACTAGAAGTACTCATTTCTGCCTCCTATGCAGGAAGAACTTACCTGTAAAAACAAAACAGCGTATAATATTCTTGAGGTGGTTAATTATTATCACTAAAAATAATCTTACCATTTTTAAATACATAATATGGAGGTATATCACTTTCCCAAAAAGGAAAAATTTCATATGATATTCTTTATTTTTTAGTAAAATAGTTAACCACTAAAATAGAATAAATGAACAAAAGGTCTTACAAATGATCATGATTATTTCAAACCGCATCCAAATCCATCAAAATACTTCATGACTTAATTTTTGGTCTCCCTTGTCCATCTGCCTATGCATTTAAAGCCAAAATAAATTCATGGTCCGAGATTGACTAATATGAAAGTAATGGTTGCTAAGAGAATGTGAGAAGAGTTGAAATCTAGAGACATTTAAACAGACAACATAATAGATGTAAACGAGCATCGATTGCAAATGAATAATAAAAGGGCGTGTTTCCATTTCTTTATTATCGTGACAAATAAAACAATGAAATTTGGTAGCGTAGATCATATTAATTTATGCATCGTTTGAACCGAACTAGCTATGGCTGAGGATGAAGTGCTTAAACCTCATTATATTGCAGTGAAACATGCACATAAAAATAATAACTAAGGCAACAATGCATTTATCGTTGGTAATAATTAAGGTTAAGGATGCATCACCGAATCTAGAAAAATGCTTATCAGATATAGGTCCCAATTTTAATGTAGTTTTCCTCCAAGACAATAAAGGATAGTAAATGGAAAGGAAGAAATATTTCAATAGCTTCATTCGTAGTGATCAATCTATCGATATATCTAATAAGATGGGAAAACATGATTCCACATCAAAATCCTAGCATGATCCAAAAGATCATAGTACTTGGATCATATGTAATCTATACTGATCAGAGTTATATGTTTTAATGCAATCAACGTGCAAAATTCAGTCAAAAACATCTTTATAATCCCTTTAACAACAAAAAATACATCATAGGAATTTGAATGAAGAAACTCAAATAGGCAACGAAGAAAAATCAAAGGTAACATGTACTTGTTTTAATTTTTATTTACACTTCCTTGCGATTTTTTAAACATAAAAATGATTACTGAATCTTAACTTGACTACCTTTCATTTCTAAGAACTATAATTTTCAATTGGAAATGAACATTTTTAGACGCTCAAAAGAAAGAGCAATAAGATATAAAAACTGAAAGAAGTATGGCATATTCTTAATTAGAAAGTAGATAATGCAACAATTAAGCTTTATTCTTGTTGTATCAAAATTAAAGAGAAATCATCTATATTCCAGTGGACATGTGGTATGTTGTAGTTATAGAGCTGTCTATGATGAAAACCTCTAAATAAATGATTTTTTTGCAATTAAGAATCTCTGCCGGTCAACTTCTTGCAGTAGCATAACTTAGTTCATAACCCATTATCGTATTTTCCTTTGTTATGGCCCATTATTTAAAGAATCAGCCAACAGATATTGTTTGAACAGATAGTTCGGGAAAATATGCTTGGTAATAAGTGTCTAAGTATATATTTAGAAGTAGTAACTAAATGATAGCTAATATCAAAAATCAATTATTAACTATAAAAAATTATTAGAAAAGCTTGATCGTGACTCTGTGGTGTGTTTAAGCTTAAGATGGATGTTGATTTGGAATGTCAGCTAATAATTTGGAAAAAATATATATAGGAATGGAGTTGGATATTACACCACTAACATATTCCAAAACACGAAGAGTTGAAATACGGAAGATGCCATCATTGGTCATTGGCAAACAAACTAAATGGTATAAGGAGTTCAAATGATTAATTATCTTACAGTAACAGAAACTTCAAAAAAAAAGTTTAAGAGTAACTTCATATTATTTGAATTCCACAGAGAAACATATTGAACTAAAGTAGAACTGATTGAGGTGTTTTTCTCCAACTACCAATTGTCGTTTAAAACTGTATCATGAAAGCAACAAACAAACCAAAATTTATTGTTTTTTTTAATTTCTTGTAATCAAGTTAAGCAACTTAGTGATTATTACTAGTGGAAAAAAAAATCAATTCTGTGGACTATGATAATCAAATAGGGTGTTGCTACACAAAGAACGTTAATTTTAATCCAACATAATTTCATTATGTGGACTCCGAAACAAAATAAATTCTATTTAGTAATTAATCAATGAAAAATAGTTAGCGGAAAGGAAAATAACTGATCCATGTGGAAATAAAATAGAGAGGGATCACATGCAGGCGATGACCTTTTGATGCCGTTAGGGCAAATCGATGGGCGTTTGGGAAACAACCATAGCCCTAAGTCACCTTTGATAAGGGAGGGAGACAGATAGCATAATAGTAAGGAGCAAATCTGATCGCCTTTGGTTTAGGGCTAGGTTGCAGATGGGGGTAGATGGAAGAAAGTAATGAATGAAAGCCGAAGAAAAAGAGGGATGATGTGGATTATTTTGCAGGAGGGTGAGACGGAGATTGCTCAGGTAAAGCGGTTTTTTTTTTTGCATTTCATCAGGGGAGACGATTTAGTTTAAATTGGGTAGGATGGCTGCGAATGCTCCAATTCAAACTTGCTGATTATAGTACAGTAGGGCTGGCAATTAGAGCCAAGAACCGAAAACCTGAACCGAACCGATCCAAAAAGACCCGAACCGAACCGAACCCGATGGGTCTCGGGTCGGGTCTGGGTGATGAAAATACAATAAAGACCCAATAAAACCGCACCCAACCCGAA
Source organism: Allium sativum (assembly GCA_030737875.1). Lineage (NCBI taxonomy): Eukaryota > Viridiplantae > Streptophyta > Magnoliopsida > Asparagales > Amaryllidaceae > Allium > Allium sativum. The sequence goes on along the minus strand of CM060926.1, from coordinate 689,204,201 downwards.
AGACCCAACCAAAAAACATTGAAATACATTTAATTTTAATGTTATTTCCTACCCGGAGCCGAACCGACCCGAACCGAAACTCGGGTCGGATCAGGTCCAGATTTTGGAAATGTATAGCTTAGACCAGACAAAACCCGACCCGACAGATCTCAGATCTAGGCGGGTCGAGTCCAGGTCTATCGGGTTGGGTCTAATTGCCACCCCTAACAGTATAGATAACAACACATGTTTTTGTATTTTTGTGTTGCTACTAAATTTTTTTGAAGCATCAACAGAAGATTAGTGACAAAAAAAAGTAACAGAAATGTTTGCACTTAATGTGCATAAGTGCAGTCGTATCTGAAATTATTCGCATAGTGTATTGTAGTTAATATATAAAGAGAAAAAAAGATGTAGAAATATCTACGCTTATTATGAATAAGTGCAGACAAATATGCAACTATTCTATAGTGTACTACAGTTATGTCTCAGTGCATAGAAAAACTGCAGACATGTTTGCAATTTTTTATAGCTGCTTCTTTTTTTGTAATTTCACTAAAAGTGATGTATTTTTCATTTATATGCAATGTTCATCATTTTTTTTTGATGAATTTTTTACAATAATGTGATGTTTGAATATATGTGGGCATTGAATTTGAACGTTTGAAGCAATCAACAAAAATTGCATAAAGTCATGCAACATTTAGATATAACTGCTGTGATGTCTATAATTTTACGAAAAATTGCAATAGTTTTTGCATTTTCATTGGAATGTGATTTTTATTCCTGTTTTTGAAGCATTTTTTTTACTTTTCTTACTTGAATATGAAGAATATTATATATTGAATTAAGTTTCGAACGATAGTTTTTTACATTGATTTTTTTATTGTTTTCATGATTTTTGAAAAACTAAGACCTAATTTACAAAGTTTCAAGATAGGAACTTTTGTGCATTTTGAAATTTAACTAGAAACTTAGTCAAACTGTACCTAAATTAAATACAATTTAGAAGCCATGCCTAGTCAAATTATTATGCACATAACCCGACCTGCTAATTTAAATTGTTGTGAGGTTCTTTTTAATTATTTGGGTCTGTTTTGTTTACGTAATTTTGATTTATATTATTTGATTTAATATAGGTGAAATGGTAAATTATAATATTTACTTTAAATTTTATGTTTATATTTTTTTTTCCAATTAGATGCTTTATAAAAAATCAACTAACGTGATATGGTAATTGTGAACGAAACTAAAACTAAAACTTAAATATTCGATATTCCTGAAATTCACCAAAACTAAGTAAACTTCAAATGATCGAAAGTGAGACTGAAACCGAGTTCTCGAACCTTGGTTGTAGTTGTACAGCTCCAAGTAGGTTAGTATTAGCCATGCTTAGGTGGTTGGTGGTAACAATTACAGCAGCAGCGATGGCGATTTAGCATGGGGGTCTAGGATTCTGAAGGAATTTAATGTTAAGAGAATGGAAAATCGATCAATAAGGGGGAAATGATTTATGGATTAGAGCTTAAAAAGGCTCAATGTTACGTATCAATCACTGATTTGGGGTTAAATCGTAGTTCTTGTGTGGAGGAGGTTTGATTAAGTTATGGACAACTATACTGTTAAGGAAACAATGATCACAACCGTTGAACTTTCAAAGTATGCCAGAAGAACTAAACTAGATAGTTACTAGTACAACCGTTATAATGGTGGGTTATAATAACCGTCGGGAAACCAACCATTCAGTTACATTATTTTAGACAAAAATAACTTCTGTAACCATTTATTAATTTTGATTAAATGCATAATTGTTGGCCATCTTTTTAGCAAAGTAGCCACACCTCAAGATTATGGTTCGTGATGCGTTCAAGTCTCGAGAATGTCGTTAGAAAACACAAAGCAATTTGGTCGAAGTTGCGATGTGTTCAGGAAAGGTTGGACATAGCGTCGATTCATGAAATTGACATTAATAAAATTTGAAAAACCGACATGGTAAAAGTACATGATCAACCTGGTCCGATCAGCTCAAAATCCTTGAGCGTGTCAGTCTGATCACGTGGCAAAATCCTTCATGGAAAAATATTTGAATTTTGCTAAATTCTAGTTTCTCGCACTCGAAAATAACTGATCGGCATGGCATGATCACGAAATATGGCTTGCGCGACTCACGACACCCAAATTTGGCACTTGGCAAATTTCACGATCTGGCATATCAAAAAGTGGTGATCGACTCGGGCAGATCACTCAAAATTATGTGCGCACATCGGTCAGATCACATGGCAAAAATTGGATGATCACTGAATATGACATGCCAAAATCTAGTGATCGTCACGTGAAAATGGTTGAAAACCACAAGCGTGCGCAAGGCCGATCAGGCCTGAGAATTTGGCTCGGCTTTCAAGGATTTCGCATCCCCAAATTTTGCATCAGCTTGGGAGGCGAAATTTCCCTTGAGCACATCGTGATTTCGTATCAGATCCTCGTGTCCGCATCGAGGATACGACATTTGGTAAAATCAAGGGAATCAGCTCGAACTCAAAATTTTCTAAATGCGAAGGATGGATTTTGCAAGACAATTTGGCAACGCAGTTTTACTATCTGGACACATGGTTTTGCCTAATCCACACGTGTCAATCAAAGGTTTTTGGGATATGAATTTTCAGAACTCGGGATACGATTTTTTGTAGTCAACTTGGTTTTTTGGCTATTTTTTCTACGATGCGAATTTCACATCCCCTCGGGATACAAAATTCCAGATGATGCTCCCAAAACTCACCTATAAATGCCTCCATGTTTGACATTCATAGGGGTTGGTTCTTGCTTGGCATTTTTGGTCTTATTAGAGCTCTCAAGCACCATTAATGACTGCCATCATCATCTTCATGGCTATTGGACATTGTTAAGACTTCAAAACATTACATAAATGTTTTCCTACAACTTTTGGACATTCAACTGGACTTTTGGCATGCTTTTGGGCAAATTTTCATGTTATTGGACATTGGAGCTATTTCTTGGACATTAAAGCACACTTTGACTCAACGAAGAAGAAAAAAGGCATTTGGTCAAGGTTGCAAATTAACGAGCTATATGTTATTCAATTTTACAACTGTGTATACACAAATTGTCCGAACTTGTGTAAACATTGTAGTTGACAATATTATGATGAATGATTACTATGAACTGGACGTAAGCGTTAGTGTCGAACCACTATAGTAGTTGTGTTCTCCCTTTACATTTCTCGTACTTTGGATATTGGATTACATGTTTTCAACTACACATACTCAGGAGATGGCGTGCGCAAATAACCAATTTCCCACGTCAACACTTTGGTGCGCTAGGAAGGGGAAACAAAGTTTTAGCTTCAGTCTCATTTCTCGACTTTAGTTTTCAGCTTTAGTTAACTTAGCTCTCGACTTTGATCTTTAAATTTTGGAATTCAGTTTCAACTTTGTTTGAGAAACGTATCTCACTCGCTTTTCGCCATGGATAAAAGAAAACAATTAGCTCTCTTAGAAGGAGCAGGCATGGAGGAAGAATAAGAATTATCTTCAATCGGACATCCATTGAACTATGCTACTTGCGACGACATCGATGGAGTCGTCAAAGATTTAACAAAAGATCTCACTTATCGCTTTGAACAATAGAAGAGCATTTCAGTCAACAAGAAGCCACTATGGCCACTCTTCTCGCTCGACTCGAAGGACTTACAAGGCAGCCGGGCCAAGGCAACATGATTGGGACAAGTACAAGTGTTCCACAAGGATTAGATCGGGACTTGGAAGCAATTCCCAAAGAATAACCTCGCATCAACACCAATCTGTGGATAGCTATCGGATCAGCCAGACTTGGGGGAAACATCCCAATCCCATTCAAGGCTCGGCCCATATTTTGATTTATCAGACTTGAGGATCAAGCACTGATAATGACACCCAAGCGCCAATGCGCGCAGCTTTGGATACAGGAACTCCCGCAATTCTGAATGTCAGATTCGTGCCCGTTAGGGGACCTTAAATTAGGATCGAGCCAGATATTCTACTTGGAGCTCGACCCATCGCTAATATTGGACTAGACTTGGAGGCACCGACATCAATTTGTATAATCGGAACCAGTTTCTCGGCATGGACAGGGAAAGTCAAGTCGTCGATGTTATTCGACGCTATGCTAGGGTGGGTCTCCCTATGCAAGTTTGGACTATGTTACTCGCATCCCCTTCTCTAAAGATATCAGGAATTCTTAAAACCACCGGACTTCAAATTGCCGGTGTTAGAAGCTTTCGATGGTAGGAATGATCCTACAGTTCATCTCATGTGCTACATGTGCCACATAGAAGTACAATCAGCTTCAGATAGCGTTATGGCGAAGTGCTTTCTGCTTCATCTTATAGACATTGATGCTTTATGGTTCAGACGGTTGGAACCAGAATCTATTAATTGTTGGAACATCTTGGTTGAATAGTTGATCGAGCAATTCAAAATTCATATTGCCCAACCAAGGAATGTCATTACTTTGACAATAGTTAGGCAAAAATTAGGCGAGACTCTATGTAAACTTCTTGAAAGATTCAACGCTAGTGGCCTATGTCGACAAGCCAGATCTGTATATGGTTCTAATGGCTGCCGTCTCCAGCATTCTGGACAAAACAGACTTCAAAATCTCGTTGCGACAGGACCCGCTAAGGGATCTCGCTGAATTCTACTTCGAAGTAGAAATATTTCTGAGGGAGGAAGACTCCCATAATGAAAACCCATGCATCAAGTCAACTCTATGGAAGGAGCAAGGTCGTTTGCACCCGAGAAAAAAAGGGTAATTCTTGGGACAATCGGAACTCGCGACTTGCTTTGAGTCAAAGTTCCCGGCATATACCGAACTCACTCAAGGCCTAGAAAGATTTATCTCGACATACATGAAACCGCACCTTTCCAAATGCCTCCCAAAGGGATCTGACTCCGAATCAAGCAAGCTCTGACAAGTACTTCCTTTTCCATGAACTGTCATGACACCGACCACTATTGGTAGTTTTGCGATCTATTTTAGGCATGTGTCAGGCGTGGCAAACTACCGCGGTATGCCAGGAATCCTACAGCAGTAGCACCGCATGCTCAACCTCCCACGGTATCTCAGGATAGGGGCAGGTTTGGTTGCCCCCAAGGCATTGTCATAAATTGATCCAACCTTATAGATTCTCTTGTCTTTTACAGACCCCGGACACTTATGATTTGTTCTTGTTGTTGGCAACTTCTCGCCTTCTTTACTTTCTCTACATGCAATCAAAGTGGCAATGTCATCCTACACACACACACGGAACTTACTTGTGGTCTCCAGTCATGCTCTGGGCTAGACTATCAACTGTTGTACTCCCATGGTATCAATAAAGCATGTCTTTGGGCTCCGCCCCCATACTGGATCTGTCCAGTATAAACAAAGGGGTCTGGCTACACAACGGATCCTTGCAATATAAACATTGGGCTTCGGCTCCACACCAGATCCGTCTAGTATAAATATAGAGCTCTGGCTCTACACTCGATCCTTTAAATATAAACATAGCGATCCGTCCAATCTAAGGCTTCGGCTCCATACTAGATCCATCCAATATAAATATAGGGATCTGGCTCCACACTCGATCTGCAGGTATAAAATTAGTACCTCGGTCCCCACTTGATCAGTCAAGCATAAACTTTGAACTCCAGTTCACAACTTTAGGCTCTGGCCCATGATTTTCCAAAAGTTGGGTCTATCGGGTGTTAGGGTTCTCTAAATGGGTTCACCAAGCATAAGAACTACCCGACTCAGTCCACTACGCACGAAAGTTCCTTATCGTAACCCTTCTAGCATGGGAATATTAACAACCTACCCCATCAAGTACATAATATCACATAACTTGGTCCACCAAGTACAAAATCCTTTTTTAAGGTATATGCTTGCTCCCGTAAGACCCAGCAAGCCCACGACTTCCTATTTTCTGGATTTCAAGCATCCCAGACTCAACGCTCTATCCTAATACGGTCCCAGTTATCATCGGAGTTTCATTCTAAGTATAGTCCAAATGATCGTCAGATTTCCATTCCAATATGGTCTCAGCAATCGTCGAAGTTCTATTTATTACGATCCCAGTGGTTGTCAGTTTTCTACTTAGATACGACTTTAGAGGTCGTTGGATTTCTTTTTTGGCTTTTCTTGATCGTCTTGTTTTGGTAAGGCCTTCTTGGACTATTCCGGCTATTCTTGGTCGTCTTTCCCCAACGAGGCCACCTCAAACCCATCTGGTTATTTAATAATCTGGATTTACGAATTTCGGGTTTTCTCGATTTCATGGCTGTGGTTATTCTGGTTATTCAAGTTTTTGGACCCTTGTAGTCCTTTGATTATTCTAGCTACTTTGGTTATTCTGGATTACCTCTCAAGAAGCAATCTGGAGCGATCATCGGCTTTCTTTGGATTTCAGGCTTTTTGGTTTTCTGGTTTCATGGTTAATACGATCAGGTGCGATCATGGATTTCTGGTTCATTGGCTTTGGTTTTCTGGTTAATACGACCCGGTGCGATCGCAGCTCTTCGATTTTTCTAGTTATAGAAGTTCACTTCGGATTTTTCCTGGCTTTCGTTTTCCAATTTCTCGATTTCTGGTTTTTTCTGATTTCTCGATTTCTGGTTTTCTCGCAAAACACGTTTCTTTTAATCAAATAAGACACATTTGGGGGGGGGGGGAAGTGTTGACCAACGTTTTGGCAAAGAAGTCATGTGTCAAGATTTTTGTTCATGACGTGCTTAAGACTCGATAACATTATCAGAAAACAAAAGGAAATTTGGTTGAAGTCGCGACATGTTCAGAAAAGGTTGAAAATAGCGTCTATTCGTGAAAATGTTGTTAATAAACTTGGAAAACCAGCATGGTAAAAATACGTAATCGACTCAGTTCTATCAGCTCAAAATCCTTGAGCGTGTCGGTCTGATTACGTGGCAAAACTCATCGTGGAAAAATATATGGATTTTGGTCAATTATGGTTTTGCGCATTCAAAAATATCTAATCGGCATCACACAATCATGAAATATGGCTTGCACGACTCACGTCACTCAAATTTTGGCACTTGGCAAATTTCGTGATCTGGCACATCAAAAAGTGGTAATCGACGGTATTATAATGAATGATTACTATAAAGTGGACGTAGACGTTAGTGTCGAACCACTATAAAAGTTGTGTTCTCCCTTTACATTTCTCATACTTGGGATATTGGATTACTAGTTTTCAGCTAAACTTACACTCAGGCATTGGCGTGTGCAAATAACCAATTTCCGATGTCAACAATAATATTTATATATGAATCAAAAACAATATTTGCATTATCAGAACATTACATAATAACATTTAAAATATATATAAATTATAGAATAATTAGCAATTCACGTAGGAATATATATACATATATAATTTATATATATAATCAATAAATTATATAAACGATGTACAAAACTGTGATGATCGCCCATAGCCCCTGCACTAAACAAGGGAGATAATGCGCATAAAGTTGTCCCAGGCAGTTATAGACAATCGTCAAGGTATGAAACACAACGGTACCTATCGTAAAACTCACAACGCAAGGATAAAATATAATAGAACATATACAACAAGTAACATTGGTAAAGCAGAAAACACTAAGCTTTCATAACGACTAGAAAGTAATATTCATACACTTGGATTCAACAATAGTGTTTGCACAATTTTGCCTCACTATAACACTTAAAGAAGAATAGCAAACAACGGAATCCAAACACTATATAGTAGAAAAGATAGTACGCCAGCCTCCTGCTCGCCTCCAAACAACAACATCGTCCTCACTAAGATATCACCCACCACCTAGTCCACCCATCCAACAATCAGATGAACAACCCAAGGTAATAAAGAGAAATATAAAAATTTGTGTCAGACAACAATCTTTGTGAGCGATAAAGCATCTAACAAACTTCATCAATAAAGTATACAAGAATATGTAAATAAATGAACTAATCTACTAACAACACCAGAGAAGAACTCAACTCCCGTCTTCCCCACATCGAACAGTGACAGCCTTTAAATCAAACATTTCAACCATTCATCCATGGAAACCAGATCAACCATCAATAACACTCATAACATCCAGATTATAGATCTCACGTAAACCATCCTAATCAAATTCAACATCCCTTAAGTACAAGCCCCAAAGGCCTGAACCAATATCGGACAAGTACCTGTAACAACCCGTATTTTTATAACATGTTATAAAACTATAAATCAAGGCAGAATTAATTTTTAAAATAAGAATCAAGGGAAACGGGTTAAGCCATTGCGTTCATCTCGAAATTCTGCTTGGAAACAAATCCGAGTTTTCGAAAATCGGAGTCCGTATGACCAAGTTATGACCTTTCAAAGTTTTCAGAAAATTTCAAGTTCAAAACAACTCAGAATTCGAATTCGAATTTCGAATTCAAACCACAGAACAGACAAGGCGGGAAATTTCCCGCCCAGGACTAGGTCGACCTGGGGGTCGACCATAGAGTCGACCTGCCCAGGACCAGGTCGACCATAGTGTCGACCTGGTGGCCGAGCCCACTTTTGAAGCTGGATTCGCTCTGATGTTTCTAGCCTCGTTTCTGTCTACATTCGTTGGCCTGACCCTATATAAACAGCTCCTTACACTAGTCTCTCTAGACAAAATTCTCTCTGACCTTATGCTGCTCTAATTCTGGTTGAAAAGTTAGAAAAAGGGACCACTTCTTCTATGTCGAAACTACGTTAAGAGAATTGCTGATTTGGGGATTTCTGTTAGGACTCGACTAAGCATATAAAGATTCAACATTGACTTTCTTTTTCTAATTCTCGAACCATGATCTGTAAGCCCCAGTTACTTTTAGATTTAAACTATAAACGTAATATGAATATGTTGTAAATTGAAATTAGACCTGTGTATGATGACTGTTTCACACCCATTCTTGTTCATCTTGGATCTTGACTTTTGGGTATATTACTATGATATTGATTTGGGGCCTATTCATGTTGTAAATCAAAAAGAAAAACCCCTCATAATATCATGCTTGCAATGTTGAATCTGCTATTAGTCACAAGTCTATGACTATCACCTTATGTCAACCGTAACCATGACTATCACCTTATGTCAACTGTTATCTTGACTAGTACCTTATTTTGCTAGATTTGGAATCTTTATGTTTGAGGCCGATATTCCATATGCCATTAAAGTTATAATCATTTATCTCGAGTTATACAATGCTATGCTAGTAATCACTTTTGCCACCTTATACCCGTCCCTTTTTATGTTATTCCCTAATTAGATTTATTTGTATCGATTCGAGTTTACGTGCGATGGGAATACGGTTTGGGTAGATTAGGCAAAACATGAACTGGCTTTGAACTTGAACATGAACGTTGTTATAACTTGAACCTGGATATGGACACGAACTTGACGCGATTTGACATGAAACATAACCTGAAAACTTGACATGAATTTAGACTCGAAACTTGAATTTGGACATGACACTTAGAATGAATTTGAAAATGACCAACTCGAGGTAGGGTTGAGTTTGCAGTGTAAATCTATCCGGAACCGCCCGGCAAATCCAGTGACTGCAAACAATAGGATCCAATGTGGGTAGTTGGTCATATCGCACGTAAAATCCGAGGTTAGACTATGTTGTGGTGTAAATCTGCCCGGAACCGCCCAGCAAATCCAGTGACCACAACAATTAGCCTAATGTGAGAGGTTGGGGTGCATCAATGAATTAATGCCACATGATAGGGTTAAGTCATGAACCACTTAAATATACTTAACCAATTTGACACGATGATTTGATAGGGTTAAGTCATGAACCGCTTGAACACACTTAACCAACTTGATACATGATTTGGATAGGGTTAAGTCACGAATTTGAATGATAACACTTAACCCATTAGAAACCCTAGTTACGCGGTCCTTTTTAGCAGTAACCCACTTAGATGTATCACGATATCCTGGGACTAGGCAAGGTGGGGCACGATTACTGGGCTGGTTGTAAGCGACCAAAACGACGGCTGAGTAGGTGCGCCATTGTAGGTTCAGGCGGACTATGGTCGTGCACGTAGTCCGGAGTTGAAAAAGCAGGCATTGGGCACCAGTAGGTTTACACTGTGCGTGCTTGATTCGGGTCGGTGGTTGGCACCATAGGGCTTGATACACCCTATGGTGGACCTAGCACAGGTGACTACATTTCAGGATAGGGCCGTATGACACAGACACATGACGTGCTAGAACTTGTAGGGAGCCGATCGATTAGTAGATCGTATCGTAGTACCCCGTAGTGGGTCACTTCATGATACAGGGCCAAGGGATCATTTCAAGATTAATACTTGACATGGGTTAGAACACTAGTACAGTTGGTGCAGCGAATCTTGAATATGCGATGCTAGACTTGACTTATCTTGTTATCTTAATTATCATATCAGTCCTGTTATCATCCTTATGTTTAATTCCAGTTTTCACATGTCATGTTACCTTTACTAGTTTTTATACTGAAAGTCACTAGGGCTTACTAGTCTTATGACTGACCCTTTTTCTTTCGCCTCTTTTTCTTTCGTTTCCCCCGCCCCCCAAGGTTCTCAGGGAGAAAACACTAGCTCTTAACTTGGATTTAGCTCGCTTTCTGTCAGCTCATGTACGGTTTGGTCTTGAGCAATGCTATGGCTGCACTTCTGCTATTTATGGGGAACAATTTACTTTTGTTATCTTAAGTTTATGCTTCTTTATTTGGAACTTGATGTAATGGAATAATTTGTACCTTGGATATATGAGGTTTTGACTCTTTTCTTGAAAGTAATAAAAATTTGGTTTTTAATTTCTACCGCTGCTTTATTTATGTTCTGCCTTGTGATATCTCTGTGTATGTTTACCTAGATAATACTCCACCAAAACTAATGCATTCCCTTTGTGAGTGACCCTAGCGGAGGTGGGGTGTTACATTTCGTATCAGAGCAGAAGGTTACCAGACGGGACAAAAGTTTTAAAAACCTTCTAAAACTATTTTCCAAAGCCGTATATAAAGAAGCATTTTTCTCAATAAAAGTTTTATGTTTAAAAAGGCTATTCTCCATAAGCTATTAGCACTTTCCTTTGTTTCCTCGTTTGAATCTTTTTCTTTTCGTTTTTCAGCATGTCTGATCTTAACCTTCCTGAGGGCATACCCGTACCTAGATGGTTCCGAAGGTACTTAGAAGCTAGGGCCAATGGCGCAGGCCTGACAGACATCCCTCCTCCTCCCCCAATGGCCGCGGTTCCTCCTCCTCCCGGTACCGCCTTTGCCAAAATATGCAAAGACTTTAAAGCAATGGGCGGCAAGAACTTCGTTGGAACCGAAACCTTTGTTGAGGCACGAAACTAGCTAAAGGAGACTGAAGACTTGTTTATTATCTTTGATGTGGAGGACCATAGGAAAGTTCAGTTGGCAGCATGGTTGTTGAAAGAGGAAGCTGCATTTTGGTGGGAAGTCACCAACGCTACCAGGCCAGTTGAGACTTGGGCAGACTTTAGAGAGAGGTTTGGGCTTAAATTCTTATCGTCAGCAGAAGAGAACCTTCAGATGGAAAGGTTCCTAGCACTCAAGCAAGGGGACATGTCTGTTAGGGAGTATGTGAATAAGTTTAATCAACTTGCTCGGTTCAGTTTGGACTTGGTCAACACGGCCTAGAAAAAGGCTATACGCTGCTCGAGGATTGAACGAGCCACTACACAGTTTGGCCATAACTCATATACCCATGGGGGCGACCTTTGAAAGCTTGGCGGATATGGCTCTATTTCATGAGGAAGACAAGAATAGCAAGAAGGAGGTTAAGCCTAATGAGACTCAGAATAAGAAAGTTGGCTTCAAGAAGGGAGGCAACAAGAATAATAAGAGCAACAACAATCCACGTGAGATGAGGAAGTGCAACTTTTGTGGCATCACGGGACACCTTGCTAAAGACTGTAGAAAGAAGAAGAGAAAGTTGGGTGAATGCTTTCATTGTGGAGATACTGGACACATCAGCAAGGATTGCCCTAAGAAGCAAGGACAGGGGCAAGGGCAGACCCAGCGAGCAGGGCCTTTTGGAGGGTAGTTGCATGCTCTCAACACCACTCCAGCACTTGACCGAGGTAGTAATATTTCCGTAGAAAGCCTTTACTATTACATTTTTGATTTCCTGTTCGAACCTTATTTGACTCTGGTGCTTCGCATACTTTTATTTCTTCTGATATTGTTGAAAATATGCACCTAAGTACTAATCTGGTTGAGGATCCCGTTATAGTTTCAAATCCAATTGGGGGCTCCGCCCATTTACCTATGATGTGTGTGGATTTGAGGATCTCTATCTTAAGCGTAGAATTCACGTGTAATGCTTATGTTCTCGGATTTATGGGATACGGTTTGATCCTAGGTATGGATTGGCTGTCCAATTATGGAGCCATTCTTGACTGTGAACGAAGGGTAGTGAGGCTCATGACTCGCCTTGGTAATACCCTTGAAATTTCTTGTAACCCTAAGGGTCCGGTCATGTTGTGTTATCTTGAATCTCTTGACTCGTCCGTCGATAATTTGCAATCTGTAAGAGTGGTCCGAGAATATCCAGATGTCTTTGATGAGGTGAGGGGATTACCTCCTAAACGTGAGATAGACTTCCGAATTTATCTTGTTGATAATGCCAAGCCAGTTTCATTGCCCATTAGGCACATGGCCCCGCGAGAAAGAAGGGAGCTCAGTAAACAAGTTAAGAAGTTGCTTGAGAAAAATTTCATAAGACGAAGCATTTCTGAATGGGGTGCTCCGGTGGTATTCGCTACTAAGGTGGATGGTTCGCTTCATTTATGCGTAGATTATCGTGAGTTAAACAAGCTAACTAAGAAAAATAGGCACCCACTGCCAAGAATCGACGATTTGTTTGACCAGCTTGTGGGAGCATCTGTTTTCTCTCAACTCGATCTAGCCACAGGATTCCATCAGCTTAGAGTGGCTGAGGATAGCATTGACAAAACTGCGTTTAGGACTCCATAAGGTTTCTTCGAATGGCTCGTCATGCCATTTGGGTTAACGAATGGACCCGTGTACTTTGTAGATTTGATGAGTAGGGTGTTTCGGGAGTTCCTTAACAAGTTTGTGGTGGTTTTCGTGGATGATATTTTGATTTTCTCAAAAGATGAAGAAGAGCATGCTAGACATCTCAAGGAAGTCATGGAAACGCTTAGAGCGCACCAGTTAAAGGCTAAGTTCTCCAACTGCCATATTTGGAGGAAGGAAGTTCGGTTTCTTGGACATGTAGTTTCTAAGCAAGGCATAGCCGTGGACCCTGCAAAGGTAGTTGCGGTACAAGACTGGAAAATTCTTAAGAATGCAACGGAGGTGAGGAGCTTTCTCGGTTTGGCGGGCTACTACAGGAAGTTCATTAAGGACTTCGCTAAGATTTCAGCCCCTCTTACTAAGTTAACAAAGAAGGACCTAACTTTTGCATGGGATATTGAGTGTGACGTTGCTTTTCAGAGACTCAAGAGAGCCCTCACCACAGCTCCAGTTTTGGCATTACCTGGCGGAGGCAAGGTGTTTACGGTGTACACAGATGCGTGCGGCATGGGATTAGGCGCTGTCCTAATGCAAGATGGAAGAGTAATATGCTACGGGGGCAGACAACTTAAAGTTCATGAGAAAAACTATCCCACGCATGACTTTGAGTTGGCCGCGATTGTTTTTGCGCTTAAAGCTTGGCGCCATTATCTTCTAGGGGAGAGGTTCGAGCTGTATACCGACCACAAATCGCTTAAGCACCTCTTCTCACAGAAAGATTTGAATATGAGACAATAGTGGTGGATGGAATTCTTGGCATCATATGACTTCGATATAGCTTATACCCCTGGAAAGGGTAATGTGGTGGCGGATGCGCTAAGTAGGAAAAGGTTGACCTTGAGCCCCTTGTTTGTTGAAAGGAAAAGTCTAGAGTTTATAGCAACCTTTGATTTTACACCTGCTGTTGAGTCATTGACTGTTACGTTAGCATCTCTTGAGTTAAGACCTACACTTCTAGATCAAGTAGGGACTTCACAGAAGGAAGACCCACAGATAGTCGAAATCATGGACAAGCTGATTAGTGGTGAGACATCAAGTCACCTCAGTAGGTAAGCCATAGATGACAAGGGATGGCTAAGGCGTGATGGAAGGCTATGTGTCCCACAAGTGGGAGACTTAGTAAGGAAAGTTCTCGAAGAGGCGCACCACTCGAAGATGATTATACATCCCGGAGGGGATAAGATGTACAGAGATATGAAACGCATGTTCTTTTGGGCTGGGATGAAAAAGGACGTGGCAGAGTTCGTTTCAAGGTGCATGGTATGCCAACAAGTAAAGGCCGAGTCGAAGAAGCCCGGTGGGCTATTACATCCTTTGGAGGTTCCACAATGGAAATTGAGAGTATCTCGATGGATTTTGTGGATGGACCGCCTAGGTCAAGGAAGGGAAATACTAGCATATGGGTCATAGTTGATAGACTCACGGAAAGTGCTCACTTCATTCCGGTGAAAAGCAAGAGGACCGCATCATGGATAGCGTCTATTTACCTTCGAGAGGTAGTACGGTTGCACAGGGTTCCTTCTAGTATAGTTACTGATCGTGACCCGATTTTCACTAGCTAATTTTGGAATAGTCTGCAAGAAGCAATGAGTACACGACTGAGTTTAAGCACGGCCTATCACCCACAGACGGATGGACAAACCGAAAGGGTAAATAGGGTACTAGAAGATCTCCTAAGGCTATGCATTCTTGAATTTGGTGGTACTTGAGAAGACCATCTTCCTCTCGTAGAGTTTGCTTATAATAACAGCTATCAAGCTAGCATCGGGATGGCACCGTTCGAAGCCTTGTATGGAAGACCGTGCAGATCACCAACTTGTTTGTGGGAAACGACAGATAGGCTTATACTTGGGCCCGACATGATAAGGGACACTTCTGAGAAGGTTGAGTTGATACGAAGACGGATAAAAACGGCCCAAGATAGACAGAAATCTTATGCGGACAAGAGAAGGACAAACCTAGAGTTCGAAGTCGGAGATATGGTCTTTATAAAAGTTTCTCCGTTACGCAATGTAGTTCGTTTTGGAGCGGTTGGAAAGCTAGCACCAAGGTTCGTAGGACCGTTTCCTATCACTGAGAGGGTTGGGCGGATGGCCTATAAGGTAGAATTACCCGAGAGGCAGGCCGGAGTACACAATGTCTTTCATATCTTGCATCTCCGAAAGTGCTTACATGAATCAGCCGAAGTGGTTGAGCCAAGCATCCTTGAAGGCGTAGAAGTGGAAAAAGAAGCAACATTGAGGCGAGTTCCGATTCATATCTTATGAACGGAGATTAAGAAGCTAAGGAAGTCAAGCTAGTTAAAGTGCAGTGGAGTGAAGCCCAAGAAGATGCAACTTGGGAAACCGAAGAGAAGATACACGCGCTTTACCCATTTCTTTTTGAGTGTACATTCTCGATCTCTTTTTCCTTTAAACTTGAAAACCTTTTCGTATCATGCTTTTACTACCTATGTTTGTCTTGTTATCTTCTCGATCTTATCTTGAGAACCTTAGGTAGAACCATATAAATGTAAACATGTGATTGAAACATGTTATGGTTGATGTTTGCAAATGGTTGCAAGTGTTTGCAAGTGATTGCTAGTGGATGCATGACACACATTAGGCACTAGATCGGCTCAGTCACATTTTCATGTTGCATATGCATGAGTGCTTATACTTGTACATGGATGGAACTTGTTATGCTATCACGTAGATGTTGCATATGAATGAATGTTTGTGCACTCATGTAGAGATTATAAAGTATGTTAGGAATTTGGCATACATGTTGGATTCATTACACTAACATATTTTGCATTAAGGAGGTCTACTGAATCAGTAACCGCCTGATCTTTTGCATTAGATAAGTACATATACACACACTTTCTGCATATGTTCATACAGCACTAGAAACCTTTTAAGGACAATGGTTGCTTGTGGATGATGTTTTGAGTAGATGGATGATGGATGGTAGGACACATCCTCCCTAACCTAGAGATTTCGGGGACGAAATCCTTTAAGGAGGGGAGAATGTAACAACCCGTATTTTTATAACGTGTTATAAAACTATAAATCAAGGCAGAATTAATTTTTAAAATAAGAATCAAGGGCAACGAGTTAAGCCATTACGTTCATCTCGAAATTCTGCTTGGAAACGAGTCTGAGTTTTCGAAAATCGGAGTCCGTATGGCCAAGTTATGACCTTACAAAGTTTTCAGAAAATTTCAAGTTCAAAACAGCTCAGAATTCGAATTCAAATTTCGAATTCAAACCACAGAACAGACTGGGCAGGAAATTTCCCGCCCAGGACCAGGTCGACCTGGGGGTCGACCATAGAGTCGACCTGCCTAGGACCAGGTCGACCATAGTGTCGACCGGGGTGTCGACCTGGGGGTCGACCTGGTGGTTGAGCTCACTTTTGAAGCTGGATTCGCTCTGATGTTTCTGGCCTCGTTTCTGTCTACATTCGTTGGCCTGACCCTATATAAACAGCCCCTTACACTAGTCTCTCTACACAAAATTCTCTCTGACCTTATGCTGCTCTAATTCTGGTTGAAAAGTTAGAAAAAGGGACTACTTCTTCTACGTCGAAACTACGTTGAGAGAATTGCTGATTTGGGGATTTTTGTTAGGACTCGACTAAGCATATAAAGATTCAACATTGACTTTCTTTTTCTAATTCTCGAACCATGATCTGTAAGCCCCAGTTACTTTTAGATTTAAACTGTAAACGTAATATGAATATGTTGTAAATTGAAATTAGACCTATGTATGATGATTGTTTCACACCCATTCTTGTTCATCTTGGATCTTGACTTTTGGGTATATTACTATGACATTGATTTGGGGCCTATTCATGTTGTAAATCAAACAGAAAAACCCCTCATAATATCATGCCTGCAATGTTGAATCTGCTATTAGTCACAAGTTTATGACTATCACCTTATGTCAATCGTTACCATGACTATCACCTTATGTCAACTGTTATCTTGACTAGTACCTTATTTTGCTAGATTTGGAATCTTTATGTTTGAGGCCGATATTCCATATGCCAGTAATGTTATAATCATTTATCTCAAGTTATACCATGCTATGCTAGTAATCACTTTTGCCACCTTATACCCGTCCCTTTTTATGTTATTCCCTAATTAGATTTATTTGTATCGATTCGAGTTTACGTGCGATGGGAATACGGTTTGGGTAGATTAGGCAAAACATGAATTGGCTTTGAACTTGAACATGAACGCTGTTATAACTTGAACCTGGATATGGACATGAACTTGACACGATTTGACATGAAACATGACCTAAAAACTTGACATGAATTTAGACTCGAAACTTGAATCTGGACATGACACTTAGAATGAATTTGAAAATGGCCAACTCGAGGTTGGGTTGAGTTTGCAGTGTAAATCTGCCCGGAACTGCCCGGCAAATCCAGTGACTGCAAACAGTAGGATCCAATGTGGGTAGTTGGTCGTATCGCACGTAAAACCTGAGGTTAGACTATGTTGTGGTGTAAATCTGCCTGGAACCGCCCGACAATCCAGTGACCACAACAATTAGTCTAATGTGAGAGGTTGGGGTGCATTAATGAATTAATGCCACATGATAGGGTTAAGTCATGAGCCACTTGAATATACTTGACCAATTTGACACGATGATTTGATAGGGTTAAGTCATGAACCGCTTGAACACACTTAACCAACTTGATACATGATTTGGATAGGGTTAAGTCACGAATTTGAATGACAACACTTAACCCATTAGAAACCCTAGTTACGCTGTCCTTTTCAGCAGTAACCCACTTAGATGTATCACGATACCCTGGGACTAGGCAGGGTGGGGCACGATTACTGGGCTGATTGTAAGCGACCAGAACGACGACTGAGTAGGTGCGCCATTGTAGGTTCAGGCGAACTATGGTCGTGCACGTAGTCCGGAGTTGAAAAAGCAGGCATTGGGCACCAGTAGGTTTACACTGTGCGTGCTTGATTCGTGTCGGTGGTTGGCACCATAGGGCTTGATACACCCTATGGTGGACCTAGCACAGGTGACTACATTTCAGGATAGGGTCGTATGACATAGACACATGACGAGCTAGAACTTGTAGGGAGCCGATCGATTAGTAGATCATACCGTAGTACCCCGTAGTGGGTCACTTCATGATATTGGGCCAAGGGATCATTTCAAGATTAATACTTGACATGGGTTAGAACACTAGTACAGTTGGTGCAGCGAATCTTGAATATGCGATGCTAGACTTGACTTATCTTGTTATCTTAATTATCATATCAGTCCTGTTATCATCCTTATGTTTAATTCCAGTTTTCACATGTCATGTTACCTTTACTAGTTTTTATACTGAAAGTCACTAGGGCTTACCAGTCTTATGACTGACCCTTTTTCTTTCGCCTCTTTTTCTTTCGTTTCCCCCCCAGGTTCTCGGGGAGGAAACACTAGCTCTTAACTTGGATTTAGCTTGCTTTCTGTCAGCTCATGAACGGTTTGTTCTTGAGCAATGCTATGGCTGCACTTCTGCTATTTATGGGGAATAATTTACTTTTGTTATCTTAAGTTTATGCTTCTTTATTTGGAACTTGATGTAATGGAATAATTTGTACCTTGGATATATGAGGTTTTGACTCTTTTCTTGAAAGTAATAAAAATTTGGTTTTTAATTTCTACCGCTGCTTTATTTATGTTCTGCCTTGTGATATCTCTGTGTATGTTTACCTAGATAATACTCCACCAAAACTAGTGCATTCCCTTTGTGAGTGACCCTAGCGGAGGTGGGGTGTTACAGTACCTAAGGAATATCTCCTTCCACGTTAAGTAATTAACATGAGATGGTACAAACAGAACATCCATCATGCATGACTGACTCTGGCTATCACAGCCAATCCTACTTCGAAATCATCGTTAATCTTATGATTGATTAAAAAATTTGCCATCGATTGTCAAGGGCCAATGGTAAACCCAGTTCTAGATAAAACCTCATATGTCATACAATTTAACATATCTAGGCCATACACCACGTCCAGAGTACTCGACCTACAACTGGTCTTTTAGACGTCTCTATTGTACCCCTACTTTGAGCCTGCTAGAACCTACAATAACGATTATTCCTCGGCCTTCGGTATCTCTAGTCGTCATCGACGACCATCCAACCATTTTCGACAAGCTCAGAACGCTTTTGAGTTGTCATCACACCCATTGCATTACGACTAGCAACGAACACTTCACATCACTTCGACATTCCCCGTTGAATTCACTTCAAAGTCACATCATACCAGAAAGGTCCGACCAGAACCAATTTGGTACCCACCCAGTTTTGGACCGACCCACTTTGGTACCCACCCAGTTTGGGACCAACCCAGTTTGGGACCAACCCAATTTGGGACCGACTCAGTTTGGTACCCACCTAGTTTAGGACCTACCCAGTTTGGGACCGACCTAATTTGGGACCGACCCAGTTTGGGACCGACCCACTTAGTTCCCACCCGGTTTGGGACCGACCCACTTAGTACCCACCCGGTTTGGGACCGACCCACTTTGGTGCCGACCCAAAACCTGTACTCCTACTTGTACTGCATTTGTACTACACTTGTACTACATGCCCGACCCGTGGCTTGTATGACCGACCCAAAACCTGTACAACCCCAATTCAAGTCCAATTTCGACCAAAACTTCGCCAATCGACACAATCAATGAAATATACTCATTTAATTTATTTTACCCAATCATAGGCATGTTATGAAACCACTAACAACATGAATATGACGATTTTCACTGAAATTAGGTAAACTTCACCAAAATCATGGTAATGAACATAATTATGGAACTAACTTGCAAAAAGATATGTAAATAACATGAAGATTACAGGTTTTAAGTCGCTAAACAAGATCCTGTGGTGATTAATATGAAAATAAACTTACCGTGATGTAGATATAAGGAAAACGACTTGAATTTGATAAAAACGTATGCATACAACTCATATACTTGCTCGAATCCGTGTGAGAGATGCATATCACTCACCAATTCTCCAAACCAAAGAAAAAATGGTGAAATTAGATCCCGGACAGCGAAGAACTTGATCCAAATCCTTCGATTCGATGAACTCTCGCTTCAACTGATGTAGATCTTGGATTCTCTTCCTTAGATCTCGATTTTAATGGTGGAAAGGTGTTAGATGAAGGAGGAACACAAGGCCACCAAATGAGACAATGGAGAAAGTAAACTATTCTTCATACCTCTTACCCTCTATTTATATCTTATCCACCAGCCCACTAATGGGCCACTACAAATCAGCCCATTTTGGCTTACAAAACCTAAATAACCAAATAAAAAACCTTAAAACAGATATTCCTCCCAAACCACTGAGCCAAATCTTTAATGTAACCACTCTACGGAAAGGGAAACATCATTTCCTTTCCAATGGCACATGTCTCAACACTAGATTCGACTTGAGTCAAAAGTTATGCCATGTTCAAGACTAATAGGGGTATATGGTCATAAACGAAATTGGTAAAAGTTATGGACATGTCTCACATCCCCATAAGCAACATATTAAAATACGAGAATGATCCAACCCTCAGGGGATAAAATAAAAATATTTTACGATTCTCCGATATGTAAAATGCGGGCTGTTACATTCTCCCCTTTTAGGAATTTCGCCCCCGAAATCCCAACAAACACAAGCAACCACAACAATTCCGCATGCCTATGATCATAAGCAGCCAATTCTATCACCCACACTAGCAGCCATCAAGCCATGCATCCATTGCCTGATCTCAGCACGTGGAATTATAACACAAACTTAATAGTACAAGTTACAACGGACACGATACTAATGGGTCATACCAACGAAGAGTTCTGGATGGGTCTCCTTCATGCTCTCTTCTGTCTCCCATATACAATCGTCACCATCCTCACTCCGTTGTACCTTGACTAGCTTAACCGTCTTCCTCCTGTTGGATCTAGATTGAACCTAGAGGGGGTGAATAAGGTTTATCGGATTTTAACGAGATATTAAAAATATCAGCTCACAGACAATATCAGAGTAAGTAAATACGAAATGTAAAAGACACAGATTTTATCCAGCTTCGGCAAACCCTGCCTACTGCTGCATTCACTAAGGTTTCTACTAGGTAATAGAACAGATCCCGCTTACAAGACCCTGTAAACTCGCAAACCCCTCGCTCCTATTCTAATCCTACGCTCAAAACCCTAGACTGATCTATATCCCCTAAATCAGATTTCCCCGTAGCTAGTAACCCTAGTTTTTACAGACTCTAGTAAATTGTTTGAAACGGTTTATAAATGAACGAATAAAAAACAAAGTACAATAAAAACTAAAACAAGAAAAAACCTTTCTAAATTTAAACTCTTTAGCCCGACCCATTTGTCATTCTCTTTACCGATTGTTCTTTTCATCAAAAATGTATGCCATCTCGAATTTAGGGTTTTTCACCAGCACCAAAATGCAATGTCGATTGCTGGAAAAGAAGGATGATTCTCTGACGATCAAATCCTTTGCTTTGCTTTTTGGATTGATTTGGTCTCTCTCTGGCTCTTGACAAATTAGAACTGATCGAAAACGTGAGTGAGTATTTCTGAGTTGATTTCTTCGATTTGCTCTTGGATTTGTGTTCCTGGTTTTCGATAATTTTTTGCTTATGATGAAATCGGTGTATTATATGAGGTATAGAAACCCTAAGACGTCTCTGATTTCAATGAATGATTTCATCTGATTTTTCGTGATATTCCCCATTTGGCTGCCTTGATTTAAATTGAAGATTTGAGTCCCTACTGTTGGAATGCCGATTTCTGATATGTTGCCTTTTGTTGTGAACATTGATTGAAATCTTTCCAAGTTTTTTGATGAATCCATTCTTATTTTTGGCCTTCAATAACGAATCTGGTGGAAATTTAATTTTCCCCTCGCATGATTTATTTGCAAATTTCCTTGTATGATATATGTCGTGATTGATGAAATGTTGTCATGAATATTGATCTTGATTTCTAGAAACAATTCAAACAGGTTTGCCAACTTTTGAAAAGATTTAAGGCCATGAAAAAGAATGTTGATTTCAGAAATCACTAAACATAATTTCTTGCAAAATATGTCTTCGATATTCCTTGAAAAATTCCTGGCTTTTTGAAAAAACATTTAGAGAAAAAATGTTTTGCAAATTTTGTGCTTACTGCTTTTCTGGAGAAAAAATACTTGCCTAACTCGACTCCTTAATCACTCTGAAAATTTTATGCTTGTAAATACTCCGAGATTTCTGGAAACTATGTATTTGTCATGCCATTTCTGAAATGATTTCATGCCCATATCAATTCGAAAGCAATAACCTATTGCTTTGAACATGAATCTGGCCATTCATTGTTGTTTGTATAAATTTGATTGTGGCATCTCACCCGTGTACACTTTCTGTGCACCATGTCTTTGAGTATGCGCTCATTGTTATATTTATGTTGACTCGACCATTGACTTGAGTTGTGCTATTTCCATTTGCATGTACATTCTTGCATTCATGCCTGAGTTGCTTATTTGTGGATTGACTTCAATGTTTGCTAGTTCCATGAATCATGTATGCATTTATACACTATAGACCTAATGCTTATTCTTCCTATGCATGCTATATTCCCCTGAAATGCTGTCTATTTAACCACAAGAAAACTGCCTTGTTGTTATGTTGCTATGTATTGTGCTTTGATATGATCCATGCATATATACTCACTGGTTTCCTTTGAACTGCACCCATTTCCTTGATCATTGTTTGTTGCCATGTCATGTACACCAATGTATGACTCGATTTTCCTGGACCAAGCAGTTTTATGTCAGCTGCTCCATGCATATGTATATATACATACATACATATACATATATATTTGTGTGTGTCTGTGTGTGTATGTGTGTGCACTGTCTCCATTTAGTTTCTTCACTTGAAACTATGCTTATGTCATTACAATGTTATAACTTTCTGAAAATGATATGTCCAGTTGCACATTTGTATTTGTTGAACATATGAACTTGAAATATTACAAGCTGCTTCATATCCATTTGTACTGTGAAGTTGAGCCATTTGTGCCTACTCCACTATCATGTTTGTTGCCACTTTTCCTTTTTATATATGTGCTTGTGCACCCCTTGGCTTGAAAAGAGCATCACTTGAAAGTCTGTGCTTGTTCACCTAGTACTATGCTGAACTGGTTACTCACTTTGCTTGTTGACATGCTTGGCATCACTTTATTTTGTTCGTCCACATATGCATGTTGATCATATATGTGCACTGAGTCGAGTTGGTCCACGTGGCTACTCCTCAGTTGCTATACTGCATTTTGATTGGCAAGGCAGTGCATGCGTGTATATTTATACACGTATGTATATGTAGTCATTCAGAATAATTTTCCTGTCCCTGCGCTGTAATATGTGTATATACATACAATGTATGTGTATACATGTATAGTGAACGTCCAGAGAATATATATATGTGTGAGTACTACAGACGATGTCTACCTTGTGGTATTTATAGTGTATCACTGTGAATATCACAAGCTATCCAGACATAGATGGATATACAAATAAGTCAGCTCAAGTCGTGAAAAATGATGAGAAGCACACAAAAATTCCAAGGAAATTAAAATTTTAAAATAAAAAATTATATCTGCTAGAATATAAAATTATTTCTATTTCAGATTACTATATGTGTGTTTCTATAACGGGTAAGCAGAAGATTGGAATGACTGTGAAGCTTGCAAAAGACAGAAGACAAGACTGTAACCGTATAAGAGTGAGAGAATGTATAATTGAGTGATCAAATGTGTAAACTGGGTGAACTGTAGTGAGGAGCAATGTATACAAAAGAAATTGAATGTATATGTATGTTATTTCAGTGAAAAGTAAAAATAGTGGAGTTAATAAATTTGTACCGTTCAAATAAAATATTATATTTAAATAAAATACTATTTGAATATTTAAATTTCTGTGCGGTAGTATTCTGTTTAAACATATATTATATTCTATCTGTGATATAGTATAACAGTACAATTACAAACACATTTATAATAATAAATATATGTTTGTTATCATCAAAACAAAATCATAGAATTGTTAGATACAACACCTCCTAAGCTATTTCGTGTCATCCCCCACAACATTAAGCGGCTTACGAGGTCTCACAACTACGGTCTCTACTTCTAGGTCTTCATACTGGTCTAAAGATACCACCACGTTCGAATCATGCACGAACTTCCATAGAAACGACACACGGAACACATTATGCACACTCGACATCTTCTCGGGTAACTCCAATATATATGCAAGCTTTCCAATTCGCTCGACTATCGGAAATGGTCCAACGAACCTAGGAGCACTACAACAAAAACACCATATTACAACTTTAATTTTACAACTGTGGGAAAATCACAGTTGTAATAAATGTTTTTTTACAACCGTGGGAAAACACAATTGTAATAAATGTTTTTTACAGCTGTCACCTCTCTAAAGTTGTAACAAACATATTTTTAACAACTTTTCATTTTATTAGTTGTAATAGATGCCTGTTACAAACTTCATATTTATAATATCTATATTTAATAACTAATTATATTAATATTTAATAATAATAATTAATAAGAAACTTAGAAATCAGTAATTATTTTTAATAATAAATAAACTAATAGTAAATATCTAATTAATATTTATAATCTACAATTTATAAATAACTCAGCATTGAATGCTATAATTTATAATTAATTATAAAATTTTATAAATAATGTTGATTAATCTTACGATAATTAAATAATAATAGTTAAAATTAAATTTTAATATTAAAAATGATAAAAATAATAATACGTATTAAGATATTTTACTTATATAAAATAATAAATGACAACAATTTTATCTATTAAATTACTCGAAAAACTAAGTATAATTTTAATTGTACTCAAACAAACAATCATCGCATGCGAGTGTGACCATATCCGTATTTGTATTTCTTTTTCCAAAATCATTTTTTTTTCGAATACGGATACGGTTGAATTTTGAACTTCTTAAACATTTATTATAGATGTTATATGGTGGAGTATACAAATTCTCTTTTCTTTTGGCTCCAAGTCCAAATTTCTCTTTGGCTCCAAAACAAAAATTTTGGGCTCCAAAACCAAAGTTTTGGCTCCAGACGAATATTTTCTCGTCTCTCTCTTGTCTCCCTTTCCATAGCTCTTTCGCCAAATCCGAAGCTCCAAAACGAAAATTGTAACGAACCAGAATTTTTTGGCATTTTAAATTTTTATAGTTAATTTAATTTAATGTTGAAAATTTATGTGTATACTTGTGTTTGATTATACTTTAAAATCTAGTCTAGTTTATTTCGGTTTTAATTTCGTTCTTGTAAGTTAAAATTTTAAATTTTGATTCTATATTTGAATTTATGAATGGTTTTGTTTAAATTAAATGTTAAGTATTATTTTAAAATTAACGATGGTAGTATTTTATAATTTATTGAAATAAACTATTATTTGAGAATTATAAATTATAGATTTGTTTAAAATTTAAACTTGAGATTTTACTTATAATTTAATTTAGTTGGAATGGGTTTTGAAAATAAAAATATTGATATGTATTTAATATTATAAAATATATTTGTTTTGTATTATAAATGATATGTACTTTGGGTGAATATTTGTTAAATTAGTTGTCATTTTTTTTATTGTGAAAAAAAAACTAAACACTTGTCTTAGCCTAAAGTTGGTTCGCAACACTTTTCAAAAGCATCAGAAATTTTCACCACACGTCCCCTTTGTTTTCTTTATTTCTCTACCCTTTACTTTATCCGCCGATTCCTCTTTTCCCAATTCATTTCTTCCCAAAATTTTATTTTGCCCAAATCAAAGAAATCAGGCCGATCTGTTTTGTCCCTTAAAATCCATTTTCTTTCAATTCCGAAATCATGGCCTCCCATGCCCCGATCCACTTCCAATGCTCCCAGCGCCATCTTGTTAAACCTCTGCCAGTCCCCCTAGGGCCATCGCTTCCCTTCTCATCTCTCCGCACCTAGAATCTGTCCCTGCCACTTCAGTTGTCTGGGCCCTCTCTTCTTGCCATTGAATCGCCCTTCGCTCCACTGTTCCGCCTCACCGAATCTCATCGCATCATCTAACCATCGTTGGCCTGAATCCGCAGTTCGCTCCTCCGCCATTCGCCTTCGTTGAAGCCCGCTTCACTGACTGAAGCCGAGCGCTTTCCCGCTCCATCGCAGCTCAAGCCAAGCACTGCCATTTCTGCTCGTGGCTTGCATGCCGCAAAGGTGAGTACCAACTCACGATAAATCTTGTTTAAGTAATTTAACTTCATAAATTTGGTATGTGTGTTTCTGTTGAATTGGGTATTTGATTTGTTTTCTCCTATTGACAGTAACGCAACTATTGAGTATACACAATGTATTATTTGTTCGATAGTAATGGGTTTAGAAATATTCACCAGCACCTTCTTTGCCCACTTGAGTTTGCCTACTTGAATACTTAGACAGTAATGGATATTGGTTCAAGAGAAATACTTTTGAGTCATCCATTTTTATACTTCTTCTATATGTTTCTACATCTATACCATATTATTGAGCATGCTGAAAGGAGCATGCACTCACCACCATTGTTTGATTAAAAGAAAATCACATACATGTCACACATATTCTAACTTTTAATAGTGTATATGTGTAAGTTTAACATAGTCCATGTCATAATACTGGTTTAAGGCTGGTCGGTTATACTGCCTTATGCTGTTTTCGCTTCACGCTTTTGTACCCTTCACCTTGCATGTTGGCTTAGCTTGTACAAATGAAATCCGAAATGGAAGCTTGCAATTGTTTGTCTGATTCAGAACTTGACTGTTAAATTATTTAATTTTAGAACAAAATAGTAACATTATAATTTCCTCCTTTTCTAAAGAAACTAATTATGCATGGATAATTTTTACCTTAAATTGCTGCATGTGATTTTTGTAGTGCATTGTTTATATTTATCTAGTTATGAGAATAGAAACTCCTTGTCTCTACTTCACTAGCCTGAACTGTCAAACCATTTGCAGTTGTGTCATCCACCTTGTCCGCTGTTTGGTACATTTTGCTTGACACGCCATCTTCCTCACTTGACCTATTATCTAGCCTGTCTTGTAGCTATGACTGACCACTTGCACTTGTGCATATTTCTTGAGCTTACTCCTCTTTGCTCTATAGTAACATGTGGCCATTGATCTTGTTACTACTGCACTTGTATTATTATTTTGAGTTGCAAGAGTGTACTATTTTTTTTTTTTTTTGTGGCTGCTGTGTGCTTGGAATTTTGTTGTTTGTTTAGAAAAATGGGAAGGATACTTGTCATATAGATATACATATTCTTGCTTGTATCCGGTGTTTTGCTGCCTCATTGTTAATCATAAATGCTGACATGTTATATATAAAAATTTAGAACTGCTTCTATAAGTTTAAAAGTATCTAATTTACTTCAGTTTCTAGTGAAGTTTATTTACTTGAACTGTGATGTATTCTGACTCGAGTGTCTTTATGAACGTGACCCCTTCATTGTTTTATACGTTATGTGGAACTACATTGTCAAAGGACATTGTATATGAATTTGGTGCCTAAATAAGTAACAAATGTATGATATATTTATTTACTTTGGGTGCAAACGATTACACTGCAGGCAAACAGAACAAGCATGATGACATTGCTGAAGATCGGTTTCAATTTTTGACTATCCACATTAGACATCTCATAATGCTGTAGATGGTGACCATTGGTATTTTAATTTGGATGCCTATTTTTACAATTATAATATTATATTTCATTAGCTTTAACTTTTGCGCTAGTTGCCCAAGTTATATTACATATTCTTACTTATTGCTATGTGCTTCCGCAATTTCTAGTTGATAGATTGGTATTTTCAACGCTAATTCCATTGATTTAATTATGTTAACATTATCAATGATTTGCATATTATATATTGATGACATGCATGCATACTGTAATCACTCCTGCTACATACACACAAAAAAAAAGTATATCTACCAAATTTGTGTCATGTTTCATTGGACAACATGGTTGTACAATAGTGTTGATATATCTATAATGAGTTCACAGTAGCAATCTGGGCTTATTTGATGTGCTCTTTTGAGTCGTATAATAAAATCACTTAATTTATTATCCGACTCTGACATCTATAACATATGATACAGGTTGTTATAATTTAGTCGTACTCTCACGAAAGCGTGCATGATAATTGACTATGTCAACTTTAGACATAAGATATAAGTCATGTGATCCGTTCAGACAAGAGCGTGAATGCAGTGCAGAAATTCAAAAGGCAGTGGACTATCTGTCTCACCAGCAAAATAATCAACATGTTAATTCTGCGTTTAGACTATCTACTCTGGTTAGTCCTAACAGTCAACCGACTGCTGGAGGTCCTCTTTCACAAACTGGGTTAATGTCACAGGTATGTTTTCTGAATTATTGTTAGCAATGATTCATCTCACAGTTGATCATAGACTCATTTGAGGAGGAAAAAAAACTGTCTACTTAATATTTCTCTGCTAGTTTATTCTTAACCATCCTTTCTAGCCCATGTATGCTGCCATAGTTTTTTGGCCGTCAGAAAGATTTCATTTTGTAAATTTTACCAAAAGGAAAAGGGAGAAAAAAGACATTGGAACAAAATAACTTGATTTGATGCATAAGTGATGAACAGTTTTATGAGGATCAAAAGTGAGTTGTC
Organism: Allium sativum; assembly: GCA_030737875.1. NCBI lineage: Eukaryota > Viridiplantae > Streptophyta > Magnoliopsida > Asparagales > Amaryllidaceae > Allium > Allium sativum. Next base: position 689,175,357 of record CM060926.1, on the reverse strand, counting down.
CATGTGCAAATGTGAAAATTTTAAGTAGTATATTGTTTTAAGTTGTTGTTAAAAACTTTAGAAATGACACAGGTTCTATAACTAATTTCTTTGTACTATCTTCAGTAGTGGTGGCATCTTCCATTTGATTCTTCTTATATGTATAGTAATAGTGTGAAGCTCAAAGGTGGTCTAAAAACACAGGTTCCACTTCTCTAATTTGTAATTAAACTTTAATAAACTTTTAATGCAAATTGAATTTAGAAATGTTTAATGCTTATTTATAAGTCAAATTAGACCATGTCAGAGTTCTGATAATCGGATGTGATATGGATGAGGAAACATGGTAAAATGTTGTTAAAAAGGATACACAACTGCTTTTAGATGTGATTGTATCTAGATTTCACTGTTAGTATATACTTTTGTACATACACATGCTGTTATTTTTATTAAGTTGTTTGAGTTTTCATAAAGGTTTACTCTTGAATGTGACATGCAGGATCCATCTATAAAAAATAAGCTGAGCAAATCGTGAGTGATCTTGTATTTTTCCAGATGGCTGAACAATTTCAATAAGGAATTCAAAATTCGGGATTAGATGGAGTGCCCCCAGTTGATCCTCAACAGCATCTCTCTACAATGCAAAAAGTAATGCAAAATCATCAGTTTGTATGGTAGAACATCTTGGAAGTACTCTTATGCAGGTGTACATCTTGTATCTAAGTGCAAGTTCTTTTTGGCTGCATATAGGGGATTTTATGTAGGTGTACATCTTGTATCTAAGCTTTCTTGTGGAAACCGAATTCTGAAATGACTACCATTGGAGAAGCTGTTGGATCAACTGGGCTTGGAATAAAAATTACGTTGCCTTCAGCTAGAGTGCTTTCATAGGGTATGCTTATGTATCTTTTGTGGACAAAACTTCTGTCTTATGTATCTTTTATGTTAGATTGATGTTTGTATTTTGAAACGGTTATGTTTTTTGTGATGGGTTTAGTTGATGATGTATTATGTGTATGTTGAACGAATATTATGTTAATTGATATATATGAATGATTCTGTATAGTTGTTTTTGTTGCATTGAAACATGAATCATATTATTATTAATATATATATGAATTCTTTATATTAGTAAGGTGTATATAAGCAACAACAGCAAAAGAAAGTTGTAATAAATCATTTTACAACTGTGTGAAAGAGTTGTAATATTCTGGAAGTTACAACGGTAATCACCAGTTGTCATACCTATGATCTTACGATATTTAAATGTCTACAACAGGAAATAAAAGTTGTAATAAAATTTATTACAACTGTGAGTAAAAGTTGTTAAATATCCTATTTCACAACGGTGTTGCAACGGTGCAAAAATGTTGTAAAAGATATAAGTATATTACAACTTCTTAATACACGACGGTGGCTCCACCGTTGTAAAAACTTTTTACAATATTTTTGCACCGTTGTAAAAAGGTATATTTGTTGTAGTGGAGCTAAGTTCCCTTTTCTTCCGAATCTAACCACATGCATCAATGGCGAAATCTTCACGAAAACCATATCACCAACGTCAAATTCCAAATCTTTTCGACGTTTATCAGCATAACTCTTCTGACGATCTTGGGCTGCCTTTATTCGTTGCCAAACAGTCTCGATACAATCCGAGGTTTCTCTTATCATCTCTGGCCCAAGTATCAACTTAACTCGAGTTTCTAACCAACATGTTGGAGAATTACATGGTCTACCATACAACACCTCGTATGGTGCCATCCTAATACTCGACTGGTAGCTGTTGTTATAAGCAAACTCAACTAGATGTAAATGGTCTTCCCATGATCCTCCGAAGTATAACACACAAGCCCTCAGGAGACCTTCCAAAACCCAGTTAACCCTCTTAGTTTGACCATCAGTTTAGGGATGGTATGTCGTACTCAAGCACAACTCGGTTCCCAAAGTTTCTTGCAAACCCTTCCAAAATCCACTCGTGAACAATGGATCTCGGTCACTCACTATGCTCTTCGAGATAACATGGAATCAAACTATCCATTTCATACAGAGTTCAGCCAATTTCGATGTCGTCCTAGTCGACTTGATAGGAATGAGTCTTGCATTTTTGGTCAAACGATCCACGACGACCTAAATCCCTTTGTTTCCTTCACGGGTTCTAGGCAATCTATCGATAAAATCCATCGATATCTTCTCCCACTTCCATGTAGGAACTTCCAATGGCTGAAGCAACCCACTCGGCTTCCCCTGTTCAGCTTTCACCAATTGGCAGTTCATACAATTAGAAATGAACTTTCCAATATCTCGCTTCATCCCTTCCCAGTAATAGACTCGCTTCATATCTGATACATCTTGTTACCACCGGATGAATCATTAACTTCGAGTGATGACATTCCCTCTAAATCTTATTTCTCAATCCATCGATATCAAGAACAACTAGTCGTCCCTTCTTTCGAAGTCAACCTCCTTGATCGACCTCGAACTCTTTATCCTCCAGTTCCAGTTTTGGGATAAACTCGACAAGCTTTGCATCTTTCTTTTGGCTCTCGTCAATCCTTTTGATGAGAGTAGGTCTTATCGATAAGCTTACCAACATTTCAGGTTCCAATTCACACCTTGGTTTGAAATCAAATCCTACCAAGTACTTGAGGCTCTCCCATTCTGAAAACATCGCTCCCAAACTTGCGTGTCTTCAACTCAACGCATCAGCCACTGTGTTGCCTTTGCTAGGAGTATTGGCGATACCAAAAGTCATATGACGCCGGAAACTCTAGCCACCTTTGTTGCCGAAAATTCAAATACTTTTGGGAGAAAAGATACTTCAACGACTTGTGATCTATGTACAACTCGAATTGAACTCCCAACAGGTAATGTCTTCACATCTTCAGAGCAAACACAATCGCTGCCAACTCTAAATCATGAGTTGGGTAATTCCTTTCATGCGGCTTCAGGTGTCGACTCGCATAGGCCATAACCTTATCCTTCTGCATTAGCACTACTCCAGGCATAGTGCCACATGCGTCGATGTATACCACCATCTCTTCATTCCCATTTGGACTGGTTAACACAGGAGCACTCGTCAATCTCTCCTTCAGGATTCCAAAAGCTTGCTCACACTTTGCATCCCATGTGAACACTTGATTCTTCTTCGTCAATCCTGTCAATGGTGCAGCAACCTTTAAGAAATCCTTGATAAATCGTCGGTAATAACCTGCCAACCCAAGGAAACTCCAAACACCTGTCGCATTCTTAGGTCGATCCCAGTCCTGGATTGCTAAGACCTTAGCGGGGTCAACCGCTATCCCATTTTCAGAAACAACATGCCCTAAGAACCTCACTTCACTCTTCCAGAAGTGACACTTCGAAAACTTAGCTCTCAGCTAATGTATACGCAAGATTTCCTACATAACTCTCATGTGTGTCTTGTGTTCTTCCTCAGTCTGAGAGTAAACCATAATGTCATCCATGAACACAAGCATGAACTTGTTCAACTGATCTCTGAAAACTCTATTCATAAGATCCACAAAATAGGCTGGCACGTTAGTCAACCCGAATGGCATCACTAACCATTCAAGAAACCGGATGGTGTCCTAAAAGTAGTCTTTGGCACACTTTCCGTTGCCACTCTCAGCTGGTGAAATCCCATTGCCAAATCTGTCTGAGAATACACTTTAGCTTCGTGAAGCTGATGGAACAAGTCATCAATTCCTGGTAATGGTACTTGTTCTTCTTGGTCACCTTATTCAGCTCACGATAGTCCACGCACAATCTTAACGAGCCATCCGCCTTGGTTGCAAATACTACTAGTGTACCCCATTCAGAAACACTTCTCCGAATGAATCACTTTCCTAGAAGGTCTCAAACTTGCACCTCCAACTCTCGCTGTTCCTTAGGCACCATCCGCCTAAGAGGCATAAAGATTAGTCTAACACCCTCGACCAAATCGATCCTAAACTCGATCTCACGATGCGGCGGCAAACCTTTAACTTCCTCAAAGACATCCCCATACTCCTTAGCGATCAGCACATATGACAAGTCTTCCTGTGGAATCATAAGAGAACATAGATAGCTCACGAAGACATCATCTTCGGGCTTACATCGAATCAACACCTTTCACCCTTCCACATCCCCGACTCTCACCTCTAGCTTCTCGCAATTCACCCTTGTCGCGTACCTCTTGAGCCAATCCATGCCCAAGATGATCCCAAACCCAGCGAAGTTAAGGACAAAGCAATTACATACAAAAGTGCAACCATGACTTGATAACACTAGATCATGACAAATCATGCAAAGATTGGACGAACCCCCAACTGGATTAGTCACCACGAAAGGTCTATCACAAATATCGGGTTCCAAACCCAAGCGACAAACTAGCTCATTATAAATGAATCAAACAAAACTCGAATTGAAACACCTCAAACAGAAATAGTACCTTGAACGACGACACCCTTTCCCTTCTCCTCTGCTGTAGGAGCTCTTGAAGAAGACGACACGACTTTCAAAGCATAAGCCTTCACAACCTTTTTACCCTTAGCTGATTTCGGGCAATCTTTCTTCTCATGCCCAGGCATTCCACACTTAAAGCACTTCTTCTCAACTTTGGGGTTCTTGCACTTACTAGAAAAATGGCCCTTCTACCAGCAGTTAAAGCAAGTAACCTCTCCCTTCTGCTTCTTCTGACCATCCTTTCCTTTCTGTTGTTGATGCTTCCTTTTCTTATTATTACCACTTTGTTGTGGCTTTGGAGCTTCCTTGGATGCAACAACAACAACTTCCTCTTTCGGAAACAAGCTCTCATGTCTCACGACATTTTCCACAAGCTTCTCGAATGAGTCTTCAAGATGTTCCACCAATGGTCTTTCTATGTAAGCATCCAGAAACATAAAAAACTTCTCGTTCTTTTGATAGGATGTATCAACGCATGAACGAGCATATCTGGACAAGGCTTCAAAGTCAGAAATGTAGTCAAGCACAAAATGACCATTCTGCTTCAATTCCAAAAATTTCTTGAATAGAGCAGACTTCTAAGCTATGGAGATAAACTTTGCCTCGAACTTAGCTCGAAATTGTTTCCATGAAATTTCTTCCTCTGGAGTCTCAAGTGTAACTGAATTCGACCATTCCATGACCTTGCCCTGTAGTTGCCTTGACACAAGCTTTCTCTTGGTTGCATCATCCAAACCTAAGTCTCCAAAGATACGGATGCAAGAATCCATCCACCTTTGAACCTCTTCAGACAATTCTATTCCTTTGAATGGTTTCCCTCCTAGAGATGTATAATCTTTGCACAACTTCGTAAAATCCACAACCCTAGGCAACTGAACTCCTGCATCTACTGTGTCTGCCACTGGAGCGGGTACCCTTCGCATGAATGCTTCCATAATGGCCTCAAATATCGTTGGGCAGTCCAGTACACCGCCATTACCCCCTTTCGGGGCTGCCCCCACCCTAGCAGTATGTCTTGTAGTTCATCGATTCATTCTAAATCTGCAAATTAGAATGATTAGCCACTTGCAAGAAAAGCTACTAAGAAGTACAAACGCTGCTACACAATATAGTATCACATTATAACAACCCGGAATTTCTGAACCAATTTAAAATTTTTGTTTTAGCTATTTTAATGGATTTTGAATATTTAAAATGATTTATTTTAAGTAATAACAACAATTTTTTTTCGAAGTTAGAATGTACAAATTTATTTTAATTATAAAACAAACTCGAAATGCACAGTAGTTTGAAAATTCGATTTTAAATTTCAATTAATTCAAAATAAATCGGATTTCAGTAGAACCAGAAATATTTGAATTTGTATAATAATATCTTTCTAACGAATGTAAGAAACTGAGATTTCTTAATATAAATTGAAAGTTAGGTCCAGTTTAAAATTTAAAATAGTCGCTGTGGAATTTATGTATATTTTAACATAATATATAACCCTTAAAATAGCCATTTTGCAAACAACCTCCGTTTTTGACGAAACCACTTTTGTTGGATCCAGAATGTCAAATTATTGTTATATTCCAATTTTTTATAATTTTTGGAATTAATATGTGAGCATGGGAAATTTAAACATGTTTGGTAATTTCAGTTTGAATTTAATCGACTAGAAAATAACCATTTTTCAAACGATCTTCAAATTCAACGAAATTAGTTTTATTAGGACCACATCATCAAAACATAGCTAGAAATAATTTTTCTATAATTTTTGGAGTCAGTATGTGGCCCCGGTAAATTAAAATGTACGTTGAATTTAATTTTGAATGTTATATTAATTTATATTTTAATTTAAAGAAAAGTGGACATGAACAATTGAATTAGCTTACGGGACATATCCCATTGTGGCTGGAATGGGGGTATTTAGCTAGGGGCGACAGTTGTTGGGTTCGATTGGGAGTACGAATGAAAAAGTAACTTTTTAAAATTAAATTAAATATAAAGGTATATACTAAGTCAACCCTCCTCTCTCACTCATCATTCAAATTAAAAGAGAAAAAACCCCTAAAACCCCCATCGCCCGTCACTCCAGCCCCGTCGCCGCTGTCACACCCCTCCCCAGCACCTCCCCCTCCGATCCTCCTCCCTTCCTTCTCTCTCCTCTCTTCATACGTGAAACCCAAGCTCCAAAACCCGCACCCTCCAGCCACCATACGACCGTCGCCGACCATCATTGCCACCCCGCCGCCGTCATACCCCCACACCACCGCCTCTGACCTCCACCGCCAGCTGTGGGGCCCCCTCCCACTAAAAATCCAATTTTTACAAAATTTCAGTTTTGCGTTTAGCCCCCTGACCTTCCTTCATCAATATCTTCCAATCCGAGCGCTTCTGGCCAAAACCCCACAGTGCCAAAGTGGAAGAGCACGGTTTTCTCTTTGATTTGACTATATAGAAGTCGTATTTTGGATTGCGTGTAACGACCCAGAAAATCTGAACCAATTTAAAATTTTTAAATTGGCTAAAATAATGGATTTTAGATATTTAAAATAAATATTTTAAATAATGGCGATGAAAACTGAGTTTGAATCGACATTTGAAAACGAATATAATTAATTATAATTATATATAGAATTGAAAATGGCGCGGTAGTTCGATAATTCGATTTCTAACTTCAATTGAATATACCGGGTGCAAAACAATCCGGATTTTAGTGAAACCAAAAATATTTAAATCTGTTAGTGAATATCTTTCCAACGAATCCGACCAATCGAAATTTGATAGCGGGAATCAAAAGATATGTCCAGTTGAAAATTCTGAATAGTCGCTATGGAATTCAGGCCCTTAAAAATGGACATTTTGCAAACGACCTCTGATTTCGCCGAAACCACTTTTGTTGGATCCGCAGTGTCAAGTAATTGCTAGATTCCAAATTTCATAATTTTTCGAATCAATATGTGAGCGTGGCAAAGGAAAACGCGTTTGACCAGTTTCTGTTGATTTTAATCGACTGGAAATTGGCCATTTTTCAAACGGCCTCAGAATTCGACGAAACTAGTTTTATTAGGACCGTATCGTCAATACGAAGCTAGAAAATATTTTCCGAGAATTTTTCTAGTCAGTATGTGACCCCGGTAATTTGAAATGTACGTTTAAAATTCAATATAGTGATCTAAATGTAAATTCAACAGAAACTGATTCAAACGATCAAATCAACCTGCAATACATATCCCATTGTGTTCGGAATGGGGTTTAAACGCTAGGGACGACAGTCGGTAGGTTCGATTTCGAGTTCGAATGGGAAGGGTACTTTGGAGAATTTAAAATTCAAAATAAATTAATAAATTATATAATAGCCCCCCCTTCTCCTTTCCTCCCTCAGTCAACTCTCGGTCAAATAAAAAAAAAAAAAAACTCGACGAAAGCCAAAACCCTAGCCGCCAGTCTCCACGTTCGCCATCGCCACCCCCTCTCTTTTGCCACAGCCGACGCCACCACACTCCGACCCTCCCCATCGCCCTTCGCCTCAGTCCTCCTTCCATACCTAGATCGACCGAAGACCCTAAAACCCCAAGCCCAGCCCTGAAACCGACGCCACCGCGCCTGAGGGCCACTGCCGCCGCCTTGCCGCCTTGCCTCCGACGAACTGCAGGAACCCCCCTATCTGTAAGTATTTCTTTTTATTTTATTATTTTATTTTTATTTTATAAAAACAGAATTTAAAACTGATTTTTTTTATTAGTATAAAACTGATTTTTTAATTAGTATAAAACTGATTTTTTAATTAGTATAAAACTGATTTTTTTTTTAAAGCATAAAAACTGATTTTTAAAATGATTTAAAAACTGATTTTAAAATGATTTATAAACTAGAAGGAGATTAGAAATTTAAAAGGAAAAAATCAGATTTTTATATATTGAATAGCGACGTCAAAATTCGATTTTTATATATTGAATAACATAGTAAAAATTCGATTTTTACATATGTAGAGAATAAAGGCAACGAAGCGACAGAGTCGTAAAGGCGAAGATTTCTCTAAGTGAAGTTGGATAGCTATTGGTGAGATTTCTGATTTAAAAATATTATATATATGTGTTGAAATGAAAGTGAATTGCTATATATAAATATATATATATATACGCCCCTCGTCCACAAACCATGGACGATATTTATTGATTGAAATTGTTGTGAAAATTGATTGATAGCGAGTGATTGTTTGGGATTGTTTATGATTGATATTGGTTGAAAAATACCCATTTGTGGTTGTGAAATATTTGGTTGAAACCACATAGGATTAGTTTGTGGAAATGAAATAAATATATACATGCCGCCTGCGTGCGAACTAGATGCATGATCCCCATTGTCAAAAACCGCGAGGTTTTAAGGTAGAGCGAGGAGCCGTACTAGGGACGGTGCCGGTTTAACTACCCTGCCGTTATGCTGCCGAAATTTTGAATAATATTCGTGTGTTTGAATTATTTTCATATGCTTAAACTATAGAAAACATTCATGTGTTGAATTGATATTCATTCGTTGATTAGAAATTCATGTGTTGAATGGTATTCATATTTTGAAATAAATTGTTCGATAATAAAAATCACATTTTTATCTATATATAGAAACTATAGAAAACATTCATGTGTTGAATTGATATTTATTCGTTGATTAGAAATTCATGTGTTGAATGGTATTCATATTTTGAAATAAATTGTTCGATAATAAAAATCACATTTTTATCTATATATAGAAACTATAGAAAACATTCATGTGTTGAATTGATATTCATTCGTTGATTAGAAATTCATGTGTTGAATGGTATTCATATTTTGAAATAAATTGTTCGATAATAAAAATCACATTTTTATCTATATATAGAAACTATAGAAAACATTCATGTGTTGAATTGATATTCATTCGTTGATTAGAAATTCATGTGTTGAATGGTATTCATATTTTGAAATAAATTGTTTTATGATAAAAATCCCATTTTTATCACCAACTTGAACTATATAGAAGAATAGTGTTTTGAAATGAATTGTTTTACAATAAAAATCACATTTTTATTGTATGCATAAATCGTTGAAATGTGAAGTGTTAAAAATAGCCACTTGTTCAAAATAAACATATATGAGTTGAAATATTCATTAATTAGCTAATGAAGTGATTTGCACCTATTTATGTAACATTAGAATGAATGGAGTTTTTAAACCAAATAGAAATCAAATATGAAGTCGAATAGAAATTGATAAATGATAAGAACTGTATATATATGTACATGCAATATTCATTGAACAGGTTATAGCAAAGGGGCTAGAGAAGAGGAATAAAATTTTGTGCCCGACAAATAGGTACACATTTACTGATTTGTTTGGGTGATGATTTTGAGCCTGTTGGCTAGCCGCTTGGCTTTTTCTTTTTCTTTTTGAGATTAGAAGGACCGGGAAAGCTATTTGCGATTTCCCGATGCTCCCGGTGCAGGGGAGGTTATGGCGAAATTTTTCCAAAATTTAAGGCGTTAGAAAAATATTTGAAGTTAAAACGATATGGAAATCATTGAATGAACTATATTTATATAAATATATAAATATAAATAAAATTAAAACGAAACGAAGCCGTGCAGTTCGTATTTTGAAACTGTGATTTCAAACGACTAGTGCGGGAAATCCGACCATTGGATTTTCCCGAAATCTCAACCGTCGGGTTCGCCTTGGAATAATCTTTCCAACGGCACCAACCTTGTAAAAATCCAACGGTTGGATTGTCTGGAATGTTTAATTCAAATCTGAAGAAAAACAGCGCCAGAAGCGATTATATTTATTTATATATATAAATATAATTATATTTAATCGAATAACGACGCTGCAGTTCGTATTTTGAAATCGAAATTTCAAACGATTGTACCGGGAGATCCGACCGTCGGATTTTCCCGAAACTGGAACCGTTGGGTTCGTTTTGAAAAGACCTTTCTAATGATGTAAATTTTGTGAAGATCCAACGGTTAGATTTTCAGATATGTGTAAAACAAATATGAAGAAAAACAGCGCCACGGCCGCCTTATGGCCCGAAGCGTCGTTTTGAATAAAATAGCTATTTTAAAATAAATAAAAATAGCGATAAATAGTTATAAAATATCATAAGCGATATGGAATGGAAATAAACTGAATTTGCTTGATTTATGTGGCTTTTGATGGTTGAATGTGTTTGGTGTGAAAATTACATTAAAGAACATAATTGGTGTTGTCAAATAATTTAACCATTGAAATAAATCGATTTGAAATTCTAAATATACGTGAATTATTTGAAAAGGCCGAGTTAATTCTCATTTCGAATAATTGACCGACGATTGAAAGTCGAAAATGAAGACGATGGTCGAAGACCGGAGATCTTCACCTCGTTTGGATGGTAACCGAGGTCCTGATTGGGAGGCATCCCGAAATATGGATAATGAGTGGTGATCGTCCAGACGTACGTGGTGATCGAAGGGTTTGCGAGGTATTTAGTGCCTCCGGTTTCGTTCAGACCCAGAACGGACTTGTAAATGGACTGTGTGTCTGACATTGGAGTTTATTCTGTGTTGATTGATTTCTGTTAAATATACATCTGTTTGGCGGCGGAGAATTTATTCTTTTGCTTAACGCCCTTCTCTGAGACGTACGAGCTCAGAGGTTGTATATCGATGGACATCAATCGCATGGCGTGAATTGCCTGTGTGGCATGCTAAGATGCAGTGATCAGGGCTTCTGTTGAAAAGCAAAGTCTTGTGGTGATGATCAAAGCACCGCCTGTGTGGCGTAGCTTTGTGTATAACGTGAATTCGCGAGCCTCACACCCCGGTATGAACCTAAAACGGGAGAAGGACCTCAGGGAGGGCATGCGTTTCTTTCTAGCTAGGGTGGTGTCAGTGACCTACCAGCCCTGACATTTATATACTTTTCACCTATGTGGTTGTTGCTGTTGCGAGGCGCCTCGGTTTGATCGGACGATCCGGGTCCGATGGAGTCATTCGTTGGCTCGTTGACGCCCCAAAGGGCGGGGAAATGCAGTGTTCAGGAATTTTAATCCACATCGGTGGACCGGCCCTGACGATTCTAGGGTCACTCGAGCTCTGATCCTGAGACACGGGCTAGAGCGTCTCGAATTCGGTAAGGACTATCTTTTGCCTTGGTTCATGACGGAAATCCAATTTCCAAATACGACATCGTGCGGTTTTGATTGTATACCTATATATGGCGACATAGTGGTATGGGGCATTAATGCCGTCTATGATTGATAGTTATGATTTGAAATTGTTTTCAAAACATATAAACACTAGCAATAATATCAAATACCTTTGTTTTATTCGTATCAAGCATATCTTGGCCGTTATAAGGTAAAACTCTATCCTCCGGTTTGCGTTGCATTGTGTGATGGGAACTGAGTCTTATAACGGCTTCATTTTTTTAAAAAGCATATCGATGTTTAAAAGAAAGATTTGTTTTAAAGCACTGGCAATCCAATGGAGTGAACCCGTTCCACGAAAGTGGCGTGGTCCTGTGATTTGCCATACTATATATGTGTTGAGTAGATTTCTCATACCAGTCCCATGACTGACTCGTAGTTTGTTTCACTCTCAAACTCGGGTGCCCCTTTTTCCACACGGGCAGCCTTGTATTCAGGTAGCTGGTTCTTTCTGGATAGCTGGAGCTGAAGATGGATTCTATCATTTATTTCTTTTTATGCTGTTCAGCTCCTATTGTACATATTTTGTTTATTTCCGCTGTAGACATTTATGTATAGCTGAACTGTATTTGTACTAAGTAAGATCCTGTATACTGTGTAACTCTGATGATTACTTTTATCCAGTATATTTTGTTGTTCATTATCTGGTGTATTTATTTAAATTCTGTTCTGCTATTATATGTTTCTGTGTTATATTCCAAAGATAACCTTGTTTCCGTGAGAACGGGAAATCGGGTCGTCTCATTGCGGAGTTGTTCAGAAAACGCGTCCAAAGTCTGCTGTCCAAATACTGTCTTTTCACCAATTCTAGAGAATTGGACCATTTCGGAAGAAAGGTCACTAGGCGAAAGTTGTCCAGAATGGCGCGTTTAAACTTAAAAAACAGATCGTGTGAAGATTGGAGCTCGTTCACAAATTCTAGGATCAGAACAACGAATCAGAACATAAGAAAAGCGTGTCGGAGTGGAACCCAAAGTGAGAACACCTTCTCACTCAAACTATTTATAGTTAAATATATCCTAGGTTGCTGTAGCTCCTGACACTATTTATTGTGCAAACCATGGATGTTTGTTTGGATTGAATTGTGGTGAAATTGACTGTATTGTGGTGAAATGGATTGTGTTATGGTTTTGTGGATTGATTGATGGTTGTGTATGGTGCGAGCCAGTATCAGGAGAGGGATAATGCTAGACATTATTCCGGTTCTAATATCGCGCCGTTATAATGCTGAAATTTTCTGAAATAAACTATATAAAATATTCATGTATTGAATAAAATGTTTGAACAATAAAAATATCATTTTATTGAATGTATGAAGTATATAAAATAGTCAAGTGTTGAAATAAATATAATTTTTAACATATATATGAACGACATAAAATTCTCCTGAAATTCAGATAAATATTCATTTACAAATCGGACGATTTATTTATGCACACCCATTTAACTGACATTGATTGGGATGATAAATTTTACACATCGCCCAACTGCACAAATAATATTCAGTATTTGTTGGTTGAAACCCCGCATGGGTATTGGGATGATATTTGGTGTACACTAATCCCAATTGTTTAGTTGTATGTCAATCGATTGGTTGACAGACTGTAGTAAGCGTTAATTATTTATATTTAATGCTTATGCAGTTGTGTAATGCACTCTAAATGATGGATGATTGTTTATCATTGTTGCTGTGTACATGTGATGTATGAAATCCATATAACTAACATTATATGGTAATTGGTAGGGTCTGATTCCAGTTCAGAAGTAACGAATATTTTAAAATAATATTCAGTAAAGGATTAAAATGTAAATTTGATATCCGATTTTGTATGGACACGAAAATGATGAAATATTTGAAGCCATATTGATTAGATATGCGCCGTTTTAACAAGAATGATTTTGATATTGATTTTATTCATTTTTATAATGAATATTGAAAAGGAAATGAGTTCAAAATTTGATATTTCGAAAATATTATCATTTAAATATTATAATGATAAGGAGTATTCAATTCGGATTTAAAATTGAAATGAAAGTGGGAATCGTTTTAAAACGAATTAATAAAATACGTTTTGAACAGAGATATTATATATATATATAATGCTTTGAATAGAACGCGCCGCGCCGCGACCGTTCACAAATTTTGACCATTGATGTAACAACCCGAAAATCTGGGCCAGTTTAAAATTTTTATTTTGGCAATTTTAGCGAATTTTGAATATTTAAAATGAATTATTTTAAATAATATCGACGAGAAATTTATTTTGAATATAATTAGAACGTATATATTTATACGCGTCATCGTTAGAATATAAATATTTATAAATAATTATAAATAGAATTGAAAATGGCGCGGTAGTTCGATAATTCGATTTCAAACTTCAATTGAATGTACCGGGTGCAAAACAATCCGGATTTTAGTGAAACCAAAAATAATAGGATCAATTTGGGAATATCTTTCCAATGAATCCAAAAAATCGAAATTTCATAGCGGGAATCAAAAAATATGTCCAGTTGAAAATTCTGAATAGTCGCTATGGAATTCAGGCCCTTAAAAATAGACATTTTGCAAACGACCTCGGATTTCGACGAAACCACTTTTGTTGGGTCCGTGATGTCAAATTATTGCTAGATTCCAAATTTCATAATTTTTCGAATCAATATGTGAGCGTGGCAAAGGAAAACGCGTTTGACCAGTTTTAGTTGATTTTAATCGACTGGAAAATGGCCATTTTTCCAACGGTCTCAGAATTCGACGAAACTAGTTTTGTTAGGACCGTATCGTCAATACGAAGCTAGAAAATATTTTTCTGCAACTTTTAGAGTTGGTATGTGACCCCGGTAAAATGAAATGCGCGTTCAAATTCAATATATAAAGTTATATGTTGATTTTAACGGAAACTGATCGAAACAGTCGAATCATCCTACGATATATATCCCATTGTGTTCGGAATGTGGGTACTACCCTAGGGACGACAGGCGGTGGGCCTCGTTTAGAGGTCATAGGTGAAAGTCAACTTTTTAAAATAAAATATAAAATATCTTCCCTCCCTCCCTTATCTTTCATTCTGCCCCCCCTCATTCTTCGATACATCAGAAGAAAAAAAAAAGGGCAAACGAATCGCTCCACCAGCGAGACCGCCGCCGCCTCCAGCCTCGTTGCCGCCACCTCCCTTCTACCCAGCGTCGCCCCCCTGCGCCTCGTCGCCCCTTTCCATCTCGAACCCCTCGAAACCCCCTGAAGCCGGCGCACCCACCAGAAACCCCCCCGTCAACCGCTCAAGCTCAAGGGCGCCACCGCCATTCGAAGAAGGCCACCGCCTCGATTTCCGCGCCAGGCCACCAGAACCCCCTCCCCCATCGAGCGCTGACAGCCCCCCCGGCCTGAATACGAATTGTAAGTTCTTAACTTTGTTTATATATTTTCTTTTTGCTGATTAGGTTATTAAAATCCGATTTTACGAAGGTATATAAACTGAAAATTTACATTGTTTTGTAGTTTGTTTAATTTCCAACGAAAGGAGCATTGTTTTAAGGTGTGTTTTAATTTAATTAAAATAGAAAAGATTAGATTTTTAAAATAGAAAAGATTAGATTTTTAAAATAGAAAAGATTAGATTTTTAAAATAGAAAAGATTAGATTTTTAAATAGAAAAGATTAGATTTTTAAATAGAAAAGATTAGATTTTTAAAATAGAAAAGATTAGATTTTTAAATAGAAAACATTAGATATTTAAATAGAAAAGATTAGATTTTTAAAATAGAAAAGATTAGATTTTTAAAATAGAAAAGATTAGATTTTTAAATAGAAAAGATTAGATTAAAATAGAAAAGATTAGATTTTTAAAATAGAAAAGATTCGATTTTTAAAATAGAAAAGGCGAAATCTTTATATTTGAAAAGGCGAAATCTTTACATGAAGAATAGCGGGATAAAAATAGAATTTTTATCTATATAGTAGCGATGTAAAAATATAATTTTTATCTATATAGCATCGATGTAAAAATTCGATTTTTATATATTGAATAGCGAGGTAAAAATTCGATTTTTATATATTGAATAGCGACGTAAAAATTCGATTTTTATATATTGAATAGCGAGGTAAAAATTCGATTTTTATATATTGAATAGCGAAGTAAAAATTCGATTTTTATATATTGAATAGCGAGGTAAAAATTCGATTTTTATATATTGAATAGCGAGGTAAAAATTCGATTTTTATATATTGAATAGCGAAGTAAAAATTCGATTTTTATATATTGAATAGCGAAGTAAAAATTCGATTTTTCTGTATTGAATAGCGGAATAAAAATGCGATTTTTATCATGAGAATGGTTAAGGAAAAATAGGATTTTTAAATTGAAAGTGAACAAATAAAAATGTGATTTTTATATATGTAGTGAATACGGGTGACGAAAGTGAAGAAAGGCGAGGACGATGAAGATTTCTATCAATGAAGAGACGTGGAATTGGGATAGCTATTGGTGAGAATTTCTCACTCTTCAATTTCTTTTTCTAGTTATATATATATACTAGGATGCAGACGGTGCTTAGTAGCACCCGACACAATCGTCCACAGACCACGGACTTGTTTGTTTGGTTGTGTAGTTGGTTAGAGAATTTGAATTGAATTGTTTGGTGAAATGGAATGGATTTAATTGATGTGTGAATGGCGTGGGCCTTCACTAGACCGGGGATAAGGCTAGGCCTTGTCCCGTTTCTAGTATCGTGCCGTTATGCCGCCGAAATTTTCTAAAATAAGTTAGAAAAATAAAAATATCATTTTATTGTGTAAATGAACTGAATAGAAATTCATATGTTGAAATAAAATGTTTTATCGTTAAAAATATAATTTTTAACGTGAATATGAATATAGTGAATGTGAATAAATGAATATTCATTTACAAACCGGACGGTTTGTTTATGTACACCTATTTGAAGGACATTGATTGGGTCGATAAATTTTACACATCGCCCAACTGCACAAATAAAATCTGTGTTTGATTGTTTGAAACCCCACACGGGTATTGGGATAAAATACGGCATACACTAATCCCAATAATTAGTTGTATGTCGATCGATGGATCGACAGGCTGTTATAAGCGTTAGATATCTATATTTGATGCTTATCCAGTGTAGTGCACTTTGGATGATGGTTGATTATTTATCGTTGTTATTATATACATGTGTTGTATGGAATCCATATAATTAACTTTAAATGGTAATTGATTGGGCCTCATTCCAATCGGGAAAATAAAGTATATTATAAAATAAAGGTTCATGTGTTGACAGTACTCATCCGTTGAGATTAGTCATGTGTTGAACGAAATATTTTAACAATAAAATTTACATCTTTATCATATATGAAATTAGAAATTAACTGGAAAATAGATGAGAAGAATGGTTTCCTGGGTATTGATCTGATGTTGGTTTCGGCCTTCGGGGTTAATATTCAGGGAATCGTTCTCTTACTAATTTACAGTTGGAGTCTGATTTGAAATCAAACGATAGATACCATAATTTTTATAAAATATATTGAATAACAAAAATAGTCACACGTGGACAGTACTCATTCGTTGAGATTAGTCATGTGTTGGCAAAAATATAGATTCACGTATTGAATAGAATAAATATTCATTTGTTGAATAGAATAACGGAATTATTGAAATATATAAAGCCGTGTTGATTAGAGATGCGCTATTTGGACACGAATGATATTTATATCGATTATATTCGTTTTTATAATGAATATTGAAAAGATATAAAAATCGAATATATATAAAGCAAATTAGAATTGAATTGAATATAGAATGAATTGAAAGTTGAATTGAATTAGGAATGAAGTTGAAATGTTTTTGAACGAATTTAAAACTATTTATAAAATTTGTTTTAAAAAGGAATCGACGAAATATATATTATATATATAATATAATGGCTTGAATAGAACGCGCCGCGGCGCGGCAGTTCGTGAATTTCGACCATTGATTTCGAACGGACATTACGGGAGATCCGACCGTCGGATTCTCCTAAAACCGGAACCGTTGGGTTCGTATCGAAAAGAGCTTTCTAACGAATATTAGAAATTTGAAATCTAACGGTTGGATTTGGAGATACGTCCAAATCAAATTTGGAAAAGGTCGTTGTAAGTGCAGTTCGCTGGCCATTGTTGGAAATTGACTGTACGGGCCTTGATAAAATTATTAAAAATAGTAATAATTTGTGTAAAATCATAAGAAATGATTTGGGGAAAAATTAGGATGAAAAACTCCATATTTGAAAAAGATAAAAATAGATTGTTATCGAAATGAACTAGTTTTGAACTAAAATTAAAACCCAACTATTTTTAAATAAATAAATTGGATTTAAAAAGGGGTTTTGAATAATCGGAATTTCTAATATATTGGATTGAAATTAAATTAGAAGTGATTTGTGGGTTTATCGTGAATAGTGTTTTAAATAACACTTGCTCTCTAGCCCGATAATAAATAGAATGTGATTTGGGTTTATCGTGAACTGTGTTTTAAATGACATTAGTTCTTTAATCCAGTGAAAGTAGTTTTAATGAATCTGCGATTAGATTGAAATGAGAATTGATAATTTAAATTATCAAATTTGGCAAATGAGCGAGAATGGAGTATTACCAGTTTTGCTCCAAAGCGATAGTTAAATCTTTAATTAGATTTGAACGTGAAATGGTAATTAATTTTACTGACAACACTGTGGTGTTAAATATGGAGTATTACCAGTTTTGCTTCATGGGATGAATAGGTTGGGATTGGGAAATAAAATAAATAATTACTTCGGTGTGGTTCGCTAATCTCGACTAGTTTAGAAAACCATAATTTGGTTTGAAACGACATCCAAAGGAAGATTAAAGGATAAATTTTAAAGAATTTATCTTGGATAAAATTAATGGGAACCTTTCCCTAAGAATTGAAATTTAGAAACTAGCTGAAGGTTAGTTAAGAAGAATGGTTTCCTGGGTATTGATCTGATGTCGGTTTCGGCCTTCGAGGTTAATATTTGGGGGATTGCTCTCTTACTGATTTACGGTTAGTGACTAATGAAATGGAATGAGGCGTATGTTGTGTTTGTGTAACATTTGTTTTTAATATACGCGGGTTGTTCGGAAAGGCCGGGTTTACACCCATTCTGAATAACCGATTCGACGATATGTCGAAGACCGGAAGTCTTCACATCGCTTGGGTGATTACTGATGATCTTGATTGGGCTGTACACCCAAGATGAGGGAATCAGTTGGTGGTCGTCCAGACGTACTTGGAGATCGATGGATATGCGAGGAAAGTGCCTCCGGTTTCGTTCAGACCCAGAACAAACTTGTAAATGGATTGTGTGTCTGACATTGGATTTTATTCTATGTTGATTTATTTCTGTTAAATATATATCTGTTTGGCGGCGGAGAATTTATTCTCTTGCTTAACGCCCTTCTCTGAGACGTACGAGCTTAGAGGTTATATATCGATAGATATCAATCGCATGGCATGAATTGCCTGTGTGGCATGCTGAGTTGCATGGATCAAGGCTTTTGTTGAAAACCAAAGTCTTGTGGTTGATGATCAAAGCACGGCCTACGTGGCAGCTTTGTGTTTAGCGTGGATTCACGAGCCTCACACCTCGGTATGAGTCAAAAACGGGACGAGGACCCAAGGAGTGCACGACGTTTCTTTCTAGCTATGGGTGGTGTCAGTGACCTACCAGCCCTGACATTTATATACTTTTCACCTTTGTGGTTTGGATGCGAGGTGCCTCGATTATAGGTCCTATAGGGCCGGGAAACGTGTGTTCAGGAATAATTAATCCTCAAACGTAAGAGAGGACCGGTCTTGGAGGATCCCAGGGTTACCCAGAGTGTGTAGTCCTGAGGCATTTGCTAGAGTGTCTCGAAGCGGAGAGGAGCTTGCCCCTTGCCTCGACTCATGACGGAAATCCAATTTCCAATACGAGATATTTCGGTTTTATTTGTAGAGCCTAGTATGGCGACATGATATATGGTACCCATACCGTCTATGATTGATATTTATTATTGAAATTGTTTTGACACTATACACCTATAATAGTATCAAATGATTTGTTTTAAACGTACCAAGCATGTTTGGCTATTATAAGGGAAACCCCTATCCTCCGGCTTGCGTTGCATTGTGTGATGGGACCTGGGTCTTATAATAGCTTCATTTTTCAAAAAAGCATTGCGCTGTTTGTTCTAGGCACTAGTATTCTTGGGAGGAAACCCGTTCCGTGTTATACGCCGTGGTCCCTTGAATTACTCTCTTTTAAAGTAAAGTTTTAAATAACTGTTTTAGTTCTCACACCAGTCACATGACTGACCTGGAGTTTATTGTTTTAAACCTAAACTCTGGGTGCCCTTATTTTGATACGGGCAGCTAGTAGTTTTGGTTCGCAGATTTATATTCACAGGATCCTGGTTTACAGCTGGAACGATGCTCGGAAAGCTCTGTATCCGTGCATTATTTCTAGTTGTGTATTGTATTATTTCCGCTGCTATGTAATTTATTGTAATCTCTGATATTTATCGTATGTAATTTATTCAATTATACTCTGTATATTCTTGTATTCTGATGGAATTGTTGTAATAGCAATGAAATATTCTTCCGTCTGCGTTCTGATTTGTCTTGTCCTCACAGTAATTCGTTCTTTCTCATCTCTTCGGAAACCGGGGAAGTTCGGGTCGCTTCAATTGACTTCGAATTGACATTACGAGAGATCCGACCATCAGATTCTACTAAATCCAGAACCGTTGGGTTCGCATCGAAAAGAGTTTTGCAATGAATATAAGAGATTTGAAATCTAACGTTTGGATTTGGAATTATGTCCAAATAAATTTCAAAAAAGGTCGTTGTAAGTGTAGTTCAATGGCCGTATATGGAAATCGACTGTAAGGGCCTTAATAAAATTATTAAAAATATGGGAAAATTGCGTAAAATCATAGTAAATGATTTGGAAAGATTTTGGGTGATTAAATCCAAGTTTTGAAAAGATAAAAACATGTTTTTTTCTAAATGAACTAGTTATTTACTAGATTAATAATCCAATGGTTTTTAAAATAATAAATTGGATTTATAAAGGGTTTTAAAATAACCAAAGTTTTCCAAGTCATGAATTGGAATGGATTTTGAATGGAAATAATCTTCTGAATATTTCGGTATTGGATTCTATGATTATATGGATATTGTGGAGGAATTTGGAAGATATATATCGTTATTCCCAATACGATATCCGTTAGTTTCAGAATTTGATATTGAAAATAAGCCGATATTATTTTCTATTTAGAGCCTTGTATTTAATATCAAATTGGATTTTGGGTTTGTCGTGAATGGTGTCTTAAATTACACTGTTCTTAAACCCCGACGAGAAAAGAATAAATCTTTTAAATAAGATTTAGAGAAGTTTACCAATTAATTAATATTTTATTGGAATTGAAATGAAAGTTGATTGTGGTTTTATCGTGAACTGTGTTTTAAACGATATTTGTTCTTTAAGCCCAATTAACAGTGGAAATATGATTTGGAATTTATAAATCTTTTTATTAAGATTTAATGGAAATTTTCCAAAGTAAAGTTTTCCAATTTAATATATTAAATTGGAATTGAATGGAATTCGATTTGGTAATAATCGAGATGAGCTAATGTGAAGGAAGACCGTTACTATGTATGGAATTTAAAAGGCTTTGCCGTTATTCCATTTATATTATTAGTCTAATACAGAAATTTATATCGATTATATATTGATCTGATTTCTATAAAGATTCCATATTTAATGGAAGAAGATTTTGGGTTTTTGTCATGAACTATGTTTTAAATGACATTGGTTCTTTAACGCAGTGAAAGAGGGGATTTATTTCCTAGAATTTGAATAAACATTGAGTAATGATTTTTCAGATTGAAATTGAAATAGAGTTTTAATGAATCTTTAAGTAGATTAAAATGAGAATGGGATAATTAAATTTATCGAATTCATGAACTGATCGAGAACGGAGCACAACCAGTTTTACTCCAGGCGATAGCTAAATCTTTAATTAGATTTGAACGGGAAATGGTAATTAATTTTGCCAATAACATAGTGGGTGTTAGATATGGAGTACTACCAGCTTTGCTCTATGGGATGAATTGATTGGGGCTGTATTTAATAAATAAATGATTACTTCGGTACGGCTCGATAATCCCAACTAGTTTTATAAACCTTAATTTGGTTTAGAATTGATAAAGGATAAAATAAATTCTATTGAAATTGATATCCAAAGGAAGATTAAAGAATAATTTTAAAAGAATTTATCTTTGATAAAATTAATGGGAACCTTTCCCTAAAAATGTGAATATTTGAGTAAAAGAATATTCAGAATTGGAATGAGGTGTATGATGCGTTTTTATAGCCCTTTATCATTGATTATAAAATACGCGAGTTATTCAGAAAGACTGAGTTTATCCCATTTTGAATAACTGAAGCGACGACTAGAAGTCAATGATTAAGATGGTGGTTGAAGACCATATCTCTTCACATCATTTGGATGATTACTGGTGTCTTGATTGGGTTGTACATCCAAGACAAGGTAATAAGTGGTGATCATCTAGACGTACTTGGAGATCGACCGGATATGCGAGGACCTCTCTCCTGTATTGAACATATGGGACGAGGAATAAGTGCCTCCGGTATCGTTCAGACCCAGGACAGACTTGTAAATGGATGTGTGTGTCTGACATTGGATTTCATTCTATGTTGATTGATTTGTATTAAATATATCTGTTTGGTGGCAGAGAATTTATTCTCTTGCTTAACACCCTTCTCTAAGACTTACGAGCTTAAAGGTTATATATTGATAGACATCAGTCGTATGGCGTGAATTGTCAGTGTGGCATGCTGAGATGCAAATGAATAAGGCGTTTGTTGAAAAGCAGAGTCTTGTGGATGATGATCAAAGCACAGCTTTAATTAGCATAGCTTTGTGTATAGCGTTATTTCGCGAGCCTCACACCCTAGTATGAGTCAAAAAACGGGATCGTGACTGCAGGGAGTGCATACGTTTCTTTCTAGCTAGAAGTGATGTCATGGTATGGAGCCCAGACTTTTTTACTTATTCTGATGATGGATTGCGAGGCACCTCAGATTTGATTGGTCGACGTACTAACCATTTTAGAGGTCTGATAGGATCGGGAAATACGTGTTCAGGAATAACCAATCCACTAACGTAAGTGTGGACCGACCCTGAAGCATCCTAGGGTTGCCTAGAGTGTGTAATCCTGAGGCATTTGCTAGAGTGTCTCGAATCGGAGAGGATCCATCCCTTCCCTCGACTCATAGATGGAAATCCAATTTCCAATACGAAATTTTTCGGTTTTAGTTGTAGAACTAGTATGGCAACATGATATATGGTACCCATGCCGTCTATGATTGATACATTTATATTTGAAGTTGTTTCGACACTATGCACTTATAGTAATATCAAAATGATTTGTTTTAAACATACCAAGCATGTTTGACTATTATAAGGGAAAACTCTATCCTTCGACTTGCTTTGCATTGTGTGATGGGGCCTGAGTCTTATAATAGCTTCATTTTTCAAAAAGCATTGCATTATTTTTTTTAAACTGAGATTCATGTGGAGTAAACTCGTTACGTGTTATACAGAGTGGTTACATGATTTCCCAACTTTAAATTAAAGATTTAATAGCTGTTTTTAGTTCTCACACCAATCCCATGACTGACTCGGAGTTTATTGTTTCTACCTAAACTTTGGGTGCCCATATTTTCCACACGGGCAGCTAGTAGTTTTGTTTTCGCAGATATTTCTTTTCCTTGGATCCTGGATTACAACTGGAGCTATATTCAGAAAGCTTTGTATCCGTCTATTTCTTTCAGTTGTGTCAGTTTTTGTATTTTCGGTACGCATTATATTTACGTATATATATTTTCCACTATAATGTAATTTTAATCTCTGATATTTTTCAGCTGTATATTATTGTACTCTGATATATTCTCGTATTCTGATGTAAATTGTTGTAATAGCAATGAAATGTTCTACGTTTGTGTTCTGATGCGTCGTGTTCTCAAAGCAATCCGGGCTTTCCCGTAAGGGAAACTTTGGGTCATTTCAGTTTGGTATCGGTGCCTAGGTTTACAAAGCTAGAAAACTAGACACATTAGAACCGAACGAAAGAATTCATCAGAGATAGGATTAGTAACATCCTATAAGAATGACTTGTTAGAGTACCTTAGAATGAGTTTGAAAGTGTTATTCCTAAATGAAAATGAAAACGAATTTAATTTTGAAAATTATAGCTTATTATATGTATTTGAGTATTTTATTTTATATTGATTTGGACTATCGAGTACAAGAAGATTTTGAATATACATCTGGCTGGTCGACGTGTTTAAAAAGTCACAATTGTACTGTATAGATATAGAATCACACTCTAGTCGCCCGGAGATGATTATGATGTTGTGGCCACATCATCAAAATTTATGTTCGAGTTTCGAAAGTGGATATCTATATATTTCCAATTGACTGGTGTGAGAACCAAAACCTAAGGTAGAATTTATTGTCTGTGATTTGATCTTGAAATTGGATTTTTGAGTATATAAAAATTTATATCTTTGAAAACTAACCAACTAATCGATTGCTGGTTGTGATGTGTGATAAAATATTGGGATAATCAAACCAATAAGAGAAAATAAGGTAAATTTAGCCAAATAGAATCAAATATTGAACTGAAGTGCAAATTGATTGGAATTGCATATATGTACATGTGTATATATTGAACAGGTCATAGCATGGAAGCTAAGAAGTGGAATAAAATTGTATGATCGATAAATAGGTAGATATTTACTGTATTTATTGGGATTTGATGATTTTATGAGCCGATTGGCTAGCCGCTTGGCTTTTTCGTTTTCTTTTGGATTGGTGAGGGCCCTGTGAGGCAAGTTGCGGTTTTATCGATCGGCCTGTACAAAGGAGGCTATGGCGAATTTTTCGAAAATTTAGGGAAATTAAAAAATTCTTACAAACTGAAAAGTTGAAGAATGAAAGTTGAGTTGTGTAACACCCCATGTCCATTAATGTCACTCACAAAGGGAATGCATCAATGTCCATGAAGCGTTATTGTTGTATAGAACAGATAAATTACAAGAATAAATAAATAGAACAACACAACGGAAGATAAAACTTATTTCATAGCATCCTAACTCAAAACAAGCTTACATAAGTAGTTTCCAAAACCATTACAACAGGATCAATAGTCTTTTCCAAAAACTTCAAAGTACATAAAGAAGAATATACTTAAATAACATAAATGCATACATCCCCACTGAGCATAACCAAAGCCATAAAGATGAGAGAGTCCAAAGCGATACATCTACTCTCTTTCGAGCAACTGAAAGAAATCTACACTAAGCTGTAGTATTCCCTCCTTGCAAACCTGAGGGGGGGGGGGAAGGAAAGAAAAGAGGTGGAAACAAAACGGGTCAGACATAAAGTCTGGCGAGTCCAGTAATTTTAACAAATAATAGGTAAGGTAAATGATCAAGACATAAATAGGCATCATGATATGGCTGTAACATTGATAAGGTAGATAAAAAGGATGGACAAGATGATTTCGTTCCTAAGTCTAAGACAATCCTACACCCTGGCTAAGCGAACAACCCTCCAAGTACTAACCCCGAAGACCGAAGTCAACATCAGACTAGCACCCAAAGGACTATCCAACTCAACCAACATGTATTTCATTACACCACACTTTTGCTAAGTTACACCACATTACTTAATTACACCGCACATCTACTAGTCTCTTTTACTCAAGGTTGATCCCTTCCCACTAATTGTAACCAGATGACAAACTTGGTAGTTAATTGTACCTAGCTGCTATCGTAGGTGCCGGCTTGCTCCTACCACCGCTAAGGTACCCTTACTCTACCCATTCGAGTGGCTCCCTAAACCCCGTAGGCAGCTGTGCTGGCCCCACAGTGGGGTGTATCACTCCCCAAAGTGGCAACCCCGATACCAACATGAAATGCACGACCATACCTACACGATGCAACAACGTCTTACCTACCAGCCCGGACCCATGCATGCACATGAACCCGTTGGACTTGCATTTCCACCGCTATTCACGTTTTGACCTCTTATATTCAAGCAAAATAAGCGTGCCCCAACCCCGGCCTAGTACCGGGCCCAATTAGATACTCAAACGGGTTACTGGTTGAAACGGGTCCCCATCCGACACAAGCCTCCCACCTATGCTTGGCCCTCACTAGGTTTTTCCCCTACTTAACCATTTTAATTTAAATGTCCATGTCTTACACATGCTACGGTTAAGTCCAAACTTACATGTCATAATATACATGCCTTATCTTATTCCGGTTAAGTCCATATTACATGTCATAACATACATGTCACCCCACATAACCCTCTAACCATACCCATGTCTTATTATGGTTAGTATTCCTTAATTCATTCCTTATAACGAACGGTGCATGACCTCCCACATTAGACCGAACACTTTGTGGCTACTGGATTTGCCGGGCGGTTCCGGACAGTCTTACGCCACAAACCGGGTCTAACCTCGTGTCACCCATCGTTACGCCTATAATTCATGCCTTTGACCTCTCACATTAGATGTCCAATTGTGGCAGCTGGATTTGCCGGGCGGTTCCGGACAGTCTTACACCACAATTGCGCCTAACCTCGTGTCAAAGGTTTATTAAAAATCGTATTTCACCCAAACCCCAATTTTCATGTCATGTGTTTCCAATTCAACATATAATCATGTTACACTTTTTGCCTATTCCAACTTGTCACTAATTACATATTAATTAGCCTCAATTACAAATTTTCAATTATAGGCAATTTCATCAATTCCATGTAATTCATACCCAAATATGCCAATTTCACATATTATCCAATTATCCAGAATATCCAATAATATCCAATTTTCCATATTTCACATATCCCCATCGTTCCCACGTATTCGCATTCGCGCGTATTTTTAACATAGGCTCGAAGGTAGCCTAGATCCAAAAATAAAAGGAATATGGATAAGAAGAGAGAATCAGTTCACAAAAAATTGGAATTAACATCATGAAATAAAGGGGCATATAAACTGGCATAGAGGCATAATGACAGATTCAACATGAATAAACTGATAAAAGGTATGAACTTTACATAGAAACATAGGCATACGATGACATGAATAAAAAAGGTGAAGACTTGGTGAGATTTTCATTACAAACATATATGAATCCTTTTTACAACTTTTTCATGTTACTTTAATCCCATTAAATTTGTGAAAATAACTGTACTCACCTTTCATGGCTTAAGAAAAGGATTAACGAATTGAAATTGGTGTAGAAACGTTGCGGTGATGTTGATTGATCTTCTTGAAGATCTAAACTTTGATTTGAATTGTGTATGAACACTTGATTTGATTAGAGGTAGCGACTAGGGTTTAGGAGAGAGTTTGACAGCATAATGGTGTCATAGATAATATTTATGAATTAGGGTTAGGTTGATGACATATTTATAGGTGTAGGAAGTTATTTAGCCCTTAGGATTAACCCTAGAACTGATCTGGACCATTAAAAATTGTCCCAGGCCCAAAAATCACACCACACAGCAAAACTGGTCGAACTAGGTTCGACCTCCCAAAGGGGGAGGTCGACCCCTATGTCGACCCCCTGGTCGACCTATCCGATCAGGTCGACCCCCCGGTCGACGTGGGTTATGGGCGGGAATTTTCCCGCGCAGCCCGGGTACCTGCAATTTCGAATTTGAATTTGAATTTTCTGACTGGGTTTAACTTTAATTAATTCTGCTTAATTACTCAAACTTCCGAGGCCTATAACTTCCTCATACGAAGTCCGATTTACGCAAACTCGACTCTATCTCAAGCATAATTCCGAGACGAACACAATGGTTCAACCCATTTCCCTTCATTCATCTTTTAAAAATTTAGTGTTCTTAAATTTAGTTAATTCAATCATTCAAAATTCGGGGTGTTACATTCTCCCCTACTTAAAAGATTTCGTCCTCGAAATCTCTAAGTCAAGAAGAACATATCCTACCATCCAATCACCCATCTACTCAACCATCAACCACTAGCAACCATGGTCCTTAAAAGATTTCTATTGCTTTTCATGTACATATGCATAGTGTGTGTATATGTTCGTATACTAATGTAAAATCAGGCGGTCTACTGATTCAGTCGACCCCCTTAATGCAAATAATGATAGTGGCATGTATCCATCATGTATGCAAAGAACCCTATACATATCATTACTACATGTGTGCACAACCTTTCATTTAAATGAAACATCCATATGATACACACATTCAATGTACATTCATTTTACTAAATACATCCATTTATATGCAATATGCAATATGAAAGTGACTGAGCCGGTCTGGTGCCTAAAGTGTGTGTATATGCGTCCACGAGCAACCACTAGCAAACACTTGCATCCACACGTATCCACCATACATAACATGTCTCAAACACATGTTTCAACCATAGGACTGCCCTATCTAAAGGTCAAAGATACTAGCGAGAGGACATAATAAAGATAGAACAAGTACAAGCTAAACGATAAAGGAGAAATTAAAAGACATACCCTCGAAAAGAAAAGGGTACAATGAACGCATCTTCTCTTCCGTCTCCCAAGTAGCGTCGCTCTCATCATTTCCCCATCGCACTATGACTAGCATGACCTCTCGATTCCTCAACTTCTTAATCTCCGACCCAAGAATGCATGTAGGAGCTCATCGAATCGTCGCATCACGCTCTATCTCCACCTCTCTAAGCAAGCTCGGCTCTACCACTTCCGTGGTCTCATGCAAGCACTTCCTCAAATGTGATACATGGAATACTTTGTGTACACCACTAAGTCTCTCGAGCAACTCCACTCTATATGCCATCTGTCCAATCCTTTCCTTAATACGAAACGACCCTACGAACCTTTGTGCTAACTTCCCAACGGACCCAAAGCGAACAACATTCCGTAATGGAGACACCTTGATAAAGATCAAGTCCCCAATATCAAATTCAAGATCTGTCCTCCTCTTGTCCGCATACGATTTCTGCCTATCTTGCACCGTCTTCATCCTCCTTCGAATCAAATCGATCTTTTCTGAAGTCTCTCTAATCATATCGGGCCCAAGTAAGATCTTATCCGTAGATTCCCACCAACATGTAGGTGAACGACAAGGCCTTCCATAGAGAGCCTCGAAAGGTGCCATGCCAATGTTAGACTGAAAACTATTATTATACGCGAACTCCACCAAAAGAAGATGCTCCTCCCATGTACTTCCAAAGTCTAAAACACATAGCCTCAAAAGGCCCTCTAGAATACGATTCACCCTCTCGGTCTGGCCGTCCATCCGAGGATGATATGCGGTGCTCAAACATAACTGAGTCCCTACCGCCTCTTGCAAGCTCTTCCAAAACTCGCTAGTAAAGATAGGATCGCGATCGCTCACTATGCTAGAAGGAACACCGTGCAAACAAACTATCTTTCTGAATGTATACGGAGGCTAACCATGGAGCAGTCCTCTTATTCTTCACGGGAATGAAATGGGCGCTCTTAGTAAGTCTGTTTACCACGACCCAAATCCCCATATTACCCTTCCTCGATCTCAGTAACCCATCAACAAAGTCCATCGAGACACTCTCCCACTTCCATCGTGGGACCTTCAATGGATGAAGCAACCCACCGGGCTTCTTTTGCTCTGCTTTTACTTGTTGGCACACCAAGCATCTAGCGACAAACTCGACCACATCCCTCTTCATACCGGCCCAAAAGTAAACTCGTCTCATGTCCATGTACATCTTGTCCCCGCCGGGATGAATGGTCATCTTCGAACGATGTGCATCATCAAGAATGGCCTTCCTCAAGTTCTCGTCTCGTGGTACACAAAGTCTACCGTCCCTACATAACCAACCCTTATCATCTAGGGTATACCTACTGAGATGGCTCGATGACTCCCTGCTTATGAGCTTCTCTACCAACTCAACCAACTGTGGGTCATCTCGCTGTGCCTCACCAATCCGTCCCAAAAGCGTAGGTCTGACCTCTAAGGATGCTAGCAAACCGGGTACAAAGTCAATGGAAGGTGCAATTGGCTGCTTGGTTGATGAAGGACGAAGCTTCGTTTTGTTGGGAGGCTACTAATGGAGAGCGTGCTGTAGAGACGTGTGCAGATTTTTGGGGAAGGTTTGAGTTGAAATTCCTTTCTCAAGCTGAGGAGAGTATGTTCATGGAGAGGTTCTTGACATTGAAGCATAAAAACTTGACCGTGAAGGAGTTTGTGACCGAATTTAATAAGTTGGCGAGATTCGGGCTAGAGTTGGTGAATACGCCTCACAAGAAGGCCTTGAGATTTGCAAAGGGCCTAAATGAACCACTTCACGGTTTGGCTATGTCCCACATTCCAATGGGGGCTACGTATGAAAGCTTGTTGATATGGCATACATGCATGAAGAAAAGGGTGTAAGTACTTTTAGGCCGCAAAATAAGAAGGAGGATCCAAACAAAGCCCAACAACAAAAGAAAGTGGTAAAGAAAAGAGGAGTGTCACAACTTTGGGATACCCGGCCATTTGAAGAGAGACTGTAGGAAGAAGAAGAAGTTCACTTGTTATCATTATGGTGATGTGGGTCATGCTGTGAAGGACTGTCCTAAGAAGCAAGGGCAGAGGGCAGGTTCTGTTTTGGGAGGGCAGGTTCACGCTCTCATGGCTCCGGGACATGAAGAAGGTAGAAAAATTTCTGTCGAAAGTTCGATTTTCTTGTTGGATCATCCTGTCCGTACTTTATTTGATTTTGGCGCATCACATTCGTTTATCTCTACATCATTAGTTGAAACACTGCACTTAAATACTATGCTCGTTGTGGATCCCATTGTAGTCTCAAATCCTATTGGTTGGTCGGCTCATTTATCCATGGTTTGTAGGGATTTAAAATTGTCTATCTTAGACGTTGGTTTTGAATGTAATGCTTTTGTGCTTGGTTTCATGGGCTATGGGTTGATTCTAGGGATGGATTGGCTAGCCTGATATGGTGCCATCCTAGATTGTGAACGAGGGGTAGTAAAATTGTTGACTCGTAGTGGAAAGACCCTTGATATTTCTTGTGACCCTAGAGGATCGGTGATGCTTAGTTATCTTGACCCTAGAGGATCAATGTCCATGAAGCGTTATAGTTGTATAGAACAGATAAATTACAAGAATAAATAAATAGAACAACACAACGGAAGATAAAACTTATTTCATAGCATCCTAACTCAAAACAAGCTTACATAAGTGGTTTCCAAAACCATTACAACAGGATCAATAGTCTTTTCCAAAAACTTCAAAGTACATAAAGAAGCAAATACTTAAATAACATAAATGCATAAATCCCCACTGAGCATAATCAAAGCCATAAAGATGAGAGAGTCCAAAGCGATACATCTACTCTCTTTCAAGCAACTGAAAGAAATCGACAATAAGCTGTAGTATTCCCTCCTTGCAAACCTGGGGGGGGGGAAGGAAAGAAAAGAGGTGGAAACAAAACGGGTTAGACATAAAGTCTGGCGAGTCCAGTAATTTTAACAAATAATAGGTAAGGTAAATGATCAAGACATAAATAGGCATCATGATATGGCTGTAACATAGATAAGGTAGATAAAAAGGATGGACAAGATGATTTCGTTCCTAAGTACTAAGACAATCCTACACCCTGGCCAAGCGAACAACCCTCCAAGTAC
Source organism: Allium sativum (assembly GCA_030737875.1). Lineage (NCBI taxonomy): Eukaryota > Viridiplantae > Streptophyta > Magnoliopsida > Asparagales > Amaryllidaceae > Allium > Allium sativum. The sequence continues at coordinate 689,143,962 of CM060926.1, read as the reverse complement.
TAACCCCGAAGACCGAAGTCAACATCAGACTAGCACCAAAAGGACTATCCAACTCAACCAACATGTATTTCGTTACCCTGCACTTTTTCTAAGTTACCCCACATTACTTAATTACACCGCACATCTACTAGTCTCTTTTACTCAAGGTTGATCCCTTCCCACTAACTGTACCCACATGACAAACTTGGTAGTTACTTGTACCTAGCTGCTATCGTAGGTGCCGGCTTGCTCCTACCACCGCTAAGGTACCCTTACTCTACCCATTCGATCGGCTCCCTAAACCCGGTAGGCACCCGTGCTGGCCCCACAGTGGGGTGTATCACTCCCCAAAGTGGCAACCCCGATACCAACATGAAATGCACGGCCATACCTACACGATGCAACAACGTCTTACCTACCAGCCCGAACCCATGCACGCACATGAACCCGTTGGACTTGCGTTGCCACCGCTATTCACGTTTTGACCTCTTATATTCAAGCCTAGTAAGCGTGCCCCAACCCCGGCCTAGTACCGGGCCCAATTAGATACTCGAACGGGTTACAGGTTGAAACGGGTCCCCATCCGACACAAGCCTCCCACCTATGCTTGGCCCTCACTAGGTTTTTCCCCCACTTAACCATTTTAATTTAAATGTCCATATTTTACACATGCTACGGTTAAGTCCATACTTACATGTAATAATTTACATGCCTTATCTTATTCCGGTTAAGTCCATATTACATGTCATAATTCACATGTCACCCCACTTAACCCTCTAACCATACCCATGTCTTATTATGGTTAGTATTCCTTAATTCATTCCTTATAATGAACGGTGCATGACCTCCCACATTAGACCGAACACTTTGTGGCCGCTGGATTTGCTAGGCGGTTCCGGACAGTCTTACGCCACAAACCGGGTCTAACCTCGTGTCACCCATCATTACGCCTACAATTCATGCCTTTGACCTCTCACATTAGACGTCCAATTGTGGCAGCTGCATTTGCCTGGCGGTTCCGGACAGTCTTACACCACAATCGCGCCTAACCTCGTGTCAAAGGTTTATTAAAAATCGTATTTCACCCAAACCCCAATTTTCGTGTCATGTGTTTCCAATTCAACATATAATCATGTTACACTTTTTTCCAATTCCAACTTGTCACTAATTACATATTAATTAGCCTCAATTACAAATTTTCAATTATAGGCAATTTCATCAATTCCATGTAATTCATACCCAAATATGCCAATTTCACATATTATCCAATTATCCAATAATATCCAATTTTCCATATTTCACATATCCCCATCGTTCCCACGTATTCACATTCGTGCGTATTTTTAACATAGGCTCGAAGGTAGCCTAGATCCAAAAATAAAAGGAATAGGGATAAGAAGAGAGAATCAAATCACAGAAAATTGGAATTAACATCACGAAATAAAGAGGCATATAAACTGGCACAGAGGCATAATGACAGATTCAACATGAATAAACTGATAAAAGGTATAAACTTTACATAGAAACATAGGCATATGATGACATGAATCAAAAAGGTGAAGACTTGGTGAGATTTTCATTACAAACATATATGAATCCTTTTTACAACTTTTTCATGTTACTTTAATCCCATTAAATTTGTGAAAATAACTGTACTCACCTTTCGTGGCTTAAGAAAAGGATTAACGAATTGAAATTGGTGTAGAAACATTGTGATGATGTTGATTGATCTTCTTTAATTGTTGTTGAAGCTCTAAACTTTGATTTGAATTGTGTATGAACACTTGATTTGATTAGAGGCAGCGGCTAGGGTTTGGAAGAGAGTTTGACATCATAATGGTGTCATAGATAATATTTATGAATTAGGGTTAGGTTGATGACATATTTATAGGTGTAGGAAGTTATTTTGGCCTTAAGATTAACCCTAGAACTGATCTGGACCATCAAAAATTGTCCCAGGCCCAAAAATCGCACCACACAGCAAAACTGGCCGAACTAGGTTTGACCTCCCAAAAGGGAAGGTCGACCACTATGTCGACCCCCTGGTCGACCAATCCGATCAAGTCGACCCCCAGGTCGACCCCCTGGTCGACGTGGGTTGTGGGCGGGAATTTTTGCGCCTAGCCCGAGTACCAGCAATTTTGAATTTGAATTTGAATTTTCTGGTTGGGTTTAACTTTAATTAATTTTGCTTAATTACTCAAACTTCCGAGGCCCGTAACTTCCTCATACGAAGTTCGATTTACGCAAACTCGGAATCTATCTCAGGCAGAATTCCGAGACGAACGCAATGGCGCAACCCATTTCCCTTCATTCCTCTTTTAAAAATTTAGTGTTCTTAAATTTAGTTAATTCAATCATTCAAAATTCGTGGTGTTACAAGTTAGTTAGTTAGTTAAACAACTTTCAGCTCCGTTCCTTTTCGAGGACAAAAAGATTTTAAGTGGGGGAGATTGTAACAACTCGGAATATCTGAACTAGTTTATTTTTTTTAGATATTTTAATGGGTTTTGAATATTTAAAATTATTTATTTTAAATAATAACGACTAAAAATTTATTTTTTTCGAAGTTAGAACGTATAAATTTATTTTAATTGTTAAACGAACTTGAAATGGTGCGATAGTTTGAAAATTTGATTTTAAATTTCAATTGAATGTACAGTATTCAAAATAAATCGGTTTTCAGTCAAACCAGAAATATTTGAATGGGTCCATTTTGCACAGGTCCCTGTTAAGGTTTTAAATTAGGCTTAGGTCCTATCCAAAAATTGTTGTAAACTAGGTCCCTATTTTTTGAAAATGCATTAATTTTTTTAAAAAAATCACGAAAATTCATTTTAAATAAAAAATGTACACGCCGAAAAAATCAGGTGTTAAAATAATCAAAAAACATGTCAAAACCCAAAATAACACAAAAACAACGAAACAATAAGTTTTTGCATCAAAATATGCACCTATTCGTTAATAGTTGCACACATTCGTGCTTATATTTCAGTGTTGCGCCAAACTGCAATATAAATGCATACATGTATGCAGTTAAACAACAATATACACATCCTTTTATGCATATATTCAAATCTAGCTTGTTTTCACCATTTTCAGACATTGTTGCATGCATTTATGGTCTTATACAGAATACAAGCATGTGTATATGCACACATTCAGTAGCCTTCGTCCCTTTTGAGTTCGTTGCACGCATTCATGCATATATACGAAATAGTTGCATACATGTATGCAATTATTCGTAACACATGCATCTCAGTTGAACTTTATATGCATACATGCATGCGACTATTTGTAATAATTGCATACATGTATGCGTATATTGGTCCAGATTTTCAACATAAAACACTATATGAATATATGCATGTGTGTATGCCACTATTGGCAATAGTTGCACAAAAGTATGCAACTTTTTTTTCTGAATGCTTCCGGGTATATTTTCGATTTTTTGAATTTTTTTAGTGTGTAGCGCATTTTTTTTGTTCAAAATAGGCAGAAGGCGGAAATGGTTGGACCAGAAGGAAGAAGGTAGAAAAAAAAAGAGCGACAGCTAAAAAGAGGGACCGGGTTTGTAATTAAATTTTGGGAGGGGACGTGGCGTGGATTTTAAACTTAAATAGGGACCCTAGCCTAATTTCCACTATTTGAATATGTATAGTAGTATCATTCTAACGAATGTAAGAAACTGAGATTTGATAATATAAATTAAAAGTTAGGTCCAGTTTAAAATTTAAAATAGTCGCTATGGAATTTATATATGTATTAATATAATATATAGCCCTTAAAAATAGCCATTTTGCAAACGACCTCCGTTTTCGACGAAACCACTTTTTTGGATCCAGAATGTCAAATTATTGTTATATTCCAATTTTTATAATTTTTGGAATTAATATGTGAGCGTGGTAAATTTAAAAGTGTTTGGTAATTTCAATTTGAATTTAATCGACTAGCAAATGAACATTTTTCAAACAGTCTCCAAATTCGACAAAATTTGTTTTGTTAGGACCGTATCGTCAAAACATAGCTAAAAATAATTTTTCTATAATTTTTGGAGTCAGTATGCGGCCCCGGTAAATTAAAATGTACGTTGAATTTAATTTTGAAAGTTATATTAATTTATATTTTAATTTAAAAAAAGCGGACTGAAACAGTTGAATTGGCTTACGAGACATATCCCATTGTGTCCGGAATGGGGGTATTTAACTAGGGGCGACATTCGTTGGGTTCGATTGGAAGTTCGAATGAAAAAGTAACTTTTTGAAATTAAAATTGAATTAAATATTAAGGTATATACTAGGTCAACCCTCCTCTCTCTCTCTCTCATCGTTCAAATTAAAAGAAAAAAAACCCAAAACCCCCTATCGCCCGTCGCTCCAGCCCCGTCGTCGCCCCTTCCCCAGCGCCGCCCGCTCCGATCCTCCTCCCTTCCTTCTCTCTCCTCCCTTCATAGGTGAACCCCAAGCTCCAAAACCCGTACCCCCAGCCAACCATACGACCGCCGCCGACCACCAATGCTACCCCGCCGCCGTCAGACCCCCACGCCGCCGCCTTTGACCCTCCACTGCCGACTGTGGGGTCCCCCTCCCTCTAAAAATCCAATATTTACAAAATTTCAGTTTTGCATTTAACCCCCTGACCTTCCTTCATCAATATCTTCCAATCCGAGCGCTTCCGGCCAAAACTCCAAGTGCCAAAGTCGAAGAGCACGATTTTCTTTTCGATTTGACTATATGGCGCGTTTAAGTTTAAAAAAAAAGATTGTATGAAGATTGGAGCTCGTTTACAAATTCTTGGATCAGAACAACAAATCAGAACGTAAGAAAAGCATGGCGGAGTGGAACCCAAAATGAGAACACCTTCTCACTCAAACTATTTTACAGTTAAATATATCCTAGGTTGCAGACGGGGCTTAGTAGCTCCTAGTACTGTTTATTGTACAAACCATGGATGTTTGTTTGGATTGAATTGTGGTGAAATTGACTGTATTATGGTGAAATGGATTGTATTGTGGTTTTGTGGATTCATTGATGATTGTGTATGGCATGGACCAGTATTAGGAGAGGGATAATGCTAGACATTATTCCGGTTCTAATATCGCGCCGTTATAATGCCCAATTTTTTTGAAATAAACTATATAAAATATTCATGTGTTGAATAAAATGTTTGAACAATAAAAATATCATTTTTATTGAATGTATGAAGTATATAAAATAATCATGTGTTGAAATAAATATAGTTTTTAATGTATATATGAACGACATAAAATTCTCCTGAAATGCAGATAAATATTCATTTACAAATCGGATGATTTTTTTATGTACACCCATTTAACATACATTAATTTTACACATCGCCAAACTACGCAAATAATATTAAATATTTGTTGGTTGAAACCCCACATGGGTATTGGGATGGTATTTGGCGTACACTAATCCCAATTGTTTAGTTGTATGTCAATCGATTGGTTGACAGACTGTAGTAAGCGTTAATTATTTATATTTAATGCTTATGCAGTTGTGTAATGCACTCTGGAGGATGGATGATTGTTTATCATTGTTGTTGTGTACATGTGATGTATGCAATCCATATAACTAACATTATATAGTAATTGGTTGGGTCTGATTCCAGTTTAGAAGTAATGAATATTTTAAAATAATATTCTGTAAAGGATTAAATTGTAAATTTGATATCCGATTTTGGATGGACACGAAAATATTGAAAAATTTGAAGTCGTATTGATTAAATATGCGCCATTTTAAGACGAACGATTTTGATATCGATTTTATTCATTTTTATAATGAATATCGAAAATGAATGAGTTCAAAATATGATATTTTGAAAATATTATCATTTAAATATTATAATGATAAGGAGTATTCAATTTTTATTTAAAATTGAAATGAAAGTGGGAATCGCTTTTAAAACGAATTTATAAAATACGTTTTGAACGAAAATATTATATATGTAATGGTTTGAATAGAACGCGCCACGACCATTCGCAAATTTCGACCATTGACTTCGAATTAACATTACTGGAGATCCAACCATCAGATTCTTATAAATCCAGAACTGTTGGGTTCGTGTCAAAAAGAGCTTTCTAGTGAATATAAGAGATTTGAAATCTAATGGTTGGATTTGGAATTTTGTCCAAATCAATTTCAGAAAAGGTCACCGTAAGTGCAGTTCGATGGCCGTTTATGGAAACCAACTGTAAGGGCCTTAATAAATTTATTTAAAATATGTGAAAATTGTGTAAAATCATAATAAATGATTTGGAAAGATTTTAGGTGATTAAATCCAAGTTTGGAAAAGATAAAAATATGTTCTTGTCTAAATGAGCTAGTTATTAACTAGATTAATAATCCAATGGTTTTTAAAATAATAAATTGGATTTATAAAGGGTTTTAAAATAACCAGAGTTTTCCAAGTCATGAATTGGAATGGATTTTGAATGGAAATAATCTTTGGAATATTTCAGTATTGGATTCCGTGATTATACGGATATTGTGGAGGAATTTGGAGGATATATATATATATCGTTATTCCCAATACGATATCTGTTAGTTTTAGAATTTGATATTAAATATAAGCCGATATTATTTTCTATTTAGAGCCTTATGTTTAATATCAAATTGGATTTTGGGTTTGTCTTGAATGCTATCTTAAATAACACATTTCTTAAACCACGATGAGAAAAGAATAAATCTTTTAAATAAGATTTAGAGAAGTTTACCAATTAATTAATATTTAATTGGAATTAAAATGAAAGTTGATTGTAGGTTTATCGTGAACTGTGTTTTAAATGACATTTGTTCTTTAAACCAAATTAACAGTGAAAATATGATTTGGAATTTATAATTTTTTTTAGATTTAATGGAAAATTTCCAAAGTAAAGTTTTCCAATTTAATATATTAAATTGGAATTGAATGGAATTCGATTTGGTAATAATCGAGATGAGCTTTTGTGAAGGAAGACCGTTACTATATATGGAATTTAAAAGGCTTTGCCATTATTCCATTTATGTTATTAGTCTCATACGAAAATTTATATCGATTATATATTGATTTGATTTCTGTGAAGATTCCATATTTAATGGAAGATGATTTTGGGTTTGTCATAAATTGTGTTTTAAATGACACTTGTTCTTTAACCCGGTGACAGAGGGGATTTATTTCCTAGAATTTGAATAACCATTGAGTAATGATTTTTGAGATTGAAGCTGAACTAGAGTTTTAATGAATCTTTAAGTAGATTAAAATGAGAATGGGATAATTAAATTTATCGAATTCATGAAATGATCGAGAATGGAGTACCACCAGTTTTACTCTAGGCGATAGCTAAATCTTTAATTAGGTTTGAATGGGAAATGGTAATTAATTTTACCAATAACACAGTGGGTGTTAGATATGAAGTACTACCAGTTTTGCTCTATGGGATGAATAGGTTGGGATTGGATTTAATAAATAAATGATTACTTCGGTATGGCTCGATAATCCCGACTAGTTTTATAAACCTTAATTTGGTTTAGAATTGATAAAGGATAAAATAAAATCTATTGAAATTGATATCCAAAGGAAGATTAAAGAATAATTTTAAAAGAATTTATCTTTGATAAAATTAATGGGAACCGTTCCCTAAAAATGTGAATATTTGAAAAAAAGAATATTATGAATTAGAATAAGGCGTGGGATGTGTTTTTATAGCACTTGATCATTGATTATAAAATACGCAAGTTATTCGGAAAGACCGGGTTTATCCCATTCTGAATAACTGATGTGACGATAAAAGTTGATGACGAAGACGGTGGTTGAAGACCAGAGTTCTTTACATCGTTTGGATGATTATTGATGTATTGATTGGGCTGTACACCCAAGGCAAGGTAATAAGTGGTGATCGTCCAGACGTACTTGGAGATCGACCGGATATGCAAGGACCTCTCTCCTGTATTGGACATATGGAACGAGGAATAAGGTGACTCCGGTATCGTTCAGACCCAGAACGGAATTGTAAATGGATGTGTGTCTGACATTGGATTTCATTCTATGTTGATTTATTTCTATTAAATATATATCTGTTTGGTGGTGGAGAATTTATTCTCTTGCTTAACACCCTTCTCTAATAACGTACAAGCTTAGAGGTTATATATTGATAGACATCAGTCGCATGACATGAATTGTCAGTGTGGCATGCTGAGATGCAAATGAACAAGGCTTTTGTTGAAAAGCAGAGTCTTGTGGATGATGATCAAAGCACATATTTAATTAGCATAGCTTTGTGTATATCGTTAATTCACGAGCCTCACACCCCCGTATGAGTCAAAAATGGGATCATGACTGCAGGGAGCGCATGCGTTTCTTTCTATCTAGAAGTGATGTCATGGTATGAAGCCCAGACATTTTTATTTATGTGGATGATGGATAGAAAGGCGCCTCGGATATGATTGGTCGATGTACTGACCATTTTAGAGATCCTGTAGGAATGGGAAATGTGTGTTCAGGAATAATCAATCCACTAACGTATGTGTTGACTGGCCCTGAAGCATCCAAGGTTTGCCCAGAGTGTGTAATCCTGTGGCATTTTCTAGAGTGTCTCGAATCGGAGAGGAGCCATCCCTTGCCTCGACTCATAGATGGAAATTCAATTTCCAATACGACATTTTTCAGTTTTAGTTGTAGAACTAGTATGGCGACATGATATATCGTACCCATGCCGTCTATGATTGATACATTTCTATTTGAAGTTGTTTTGACACTATACACTTATAGTAATATCAAAATGATTTGTTTTAAACGTACCAAGCATGTTTGGCTATTATAAGGGAAAACTCTATCCTCCGGCTTACGTTGCATTGTGTGATGGGACCTGAGTCTCATAATAGCTTCATTTTTCAAAAAGCATTGCGTTGCTTTATTTTAAACTGTGATTCATGTGGAGTAAACCCGTTCCGTGTTATATGACGTGGTCCCATGATTTCCCAACTTTTAAATTAAAAATTTAACAACTGTTTTTAGTTCTCACACCAGTCCCATGACTGACTCGGAGTTTATTGTTTCTACCTAAACTCTGGGTGCCCATATTTTCCACACGGGAAGCTAGTAGTTTTGGTTTTCACAGATATTTCTTTTCCCACGATCCTGGATTACAGCCGGAGCTATATTCGGAAAGCTTTGTATCCATCTATTTCTTTCAGTTGTGTTAGTTGTTGTATTTCCGCTACGTATTATATTTATGTATATATATTTTCCGCTGTAATGTAATTTTAATCTTTGATATTTTTCTGCTATATATTATTGTACTCTGATATATTCTTATACTTTGATGTAAATTGTTGTAATAGCAATGATATGTTCTACTGTTTGTGTTCTGATGCATCGTGTTCTCAAAGCAATTCGGGCTTTCCCGTAAGGGGAAGCTTGGGTCGTTTCAGATATAGTATACATCTAACTGAAATCTACAAATATGTCTCTCGTACATAATTACGTCCTTGAACTTTGGCTAAAATCGTTAACCAGAGCTCTAATACCAAATGTGACGACCACCCACATCCCCTGCACTAAACAAGAGAGATAATGCGCTGAAAGGTGTGCTAAGAAGCTATGGATGATCATCAAGGTATGAAACACAACGGTACCTGTCATAAAACTCACAGCGTAAGGATAAAATATAATAGAACATATACAATAGGTAATATTGGTGAAGTAGAAAAACACTAAACTTTCATAACGACTAGAAAGTAATATCCATAGACTTAGATTCATCAATAGTGTTTGTAAATTTTTTCCTCACTATAGAACTCATAGAAAAATAGCAAACAGCGGAAATCCAAATACTATATAGTAGAAAAGATAGTACGCCAGCCTCTTGATCGCCTCTGGATAACAACATCGCCCTCACTAAGCTATCACCTGTCACCTGCCACCTTGTCTCCCCGTCCAACGATCGTGGGAACAGCCCAAGGTAATAAGAGAGAAACATAAAACCTTGAGTCAGATAATGGTCTAGTGAGCGATAAAGCAGCCAACAAACTTCATTGATAAAGTATATAAGAATGGGTAAATAAACGAACTAATCTACTCACAACACCAGAGAAGAACTCAACTCCCATCTTCCCTGCTGTGATAACCTTTACATCAAACATTTCAACCATTCATCCATGGAAACCAGATCAATCATCAATAGCACTCTTAGCATCTAGATTATATATCTTACGTAAACCATCCTAATCAAATTCAACATCCCTCAAGCACAAGCCCTAGAGGCCTAAACCAATATCAGACAAGTACCCAAGAAACATCTCCTTCGACATTGGGTAATTAACATGAGATGGTACAAACTGTAACACCCCACCTCCGCCAGGGTGACTCTTGCAAGCACTCTGACTTTGGAAGGGCGTTTGAATCAGGTAAACATGCACAATGGTATATCAAGGCAGAACAAGAACATATATATATATGTAACCAGAGTAAATAACATGGATAAAATAGCGGAAGATTTTCAAACCATTTCAAATCAAGTCTTAGTACAATATCATGTCAATTTTCCAAATAAAATAAGTCTAGTACATAAACAACATCATCTGAAACTGAACAGAAAAACATAAGTAGCTATCCCCAAAGCAGAAAAACCATAGCGAGCTCAAGTCCAAAGCATACATGAGCTATCCAAGAAAGCAGGTAGGATCCAAGCTAAGCTCCTGTATTCCCTCCCTGAGAACCTGGGGGGGGGGGGGGAAACGGAAGAAAAGAGGCGAAAGAAAACAGGTCAGTCAAAAAGACTGAGTAAGCCCTACTACAATCAATGTAAACTGATAAAGTTAACTGACATGTGCAGCAGGTATGAACATAAGGATACCAACATGATGATTAACTATCAAGGTAGATAAAGGTGTCATCGCATAATCAAGATTAAGGTTTCGCACCACGGGTGTACTAGCAAACTAACATGACTTGGATATACAAGTATTGATCCCACGGCCCAAGCTTTGGCCCAATAACCTGAAGTGACCCTCATACTAGGTCCAATAACATGAAGTGATCCCTAGGCCCAAGTTTGGCCCAGTCCTCATGAATGACCCAAACTAAGGTCCAACTAGCACGGTCTAATCGATCGGCTCCCTAAGCCTAACTCGTCACGTGTTGGTGTCAATACGGCTCAAACATGAATGTAGTCGAACTGTGCCGGGTCCACCCGTCGGGTGTATCAAGCCCTAGGGTGTCAACCCCTGGACACCATAAACATGAGTGCACAGTCTCGGTCTACTGGTACCCGTGCTTGTTTTCTCCGGCTACGAACTATGTGCACGACCAGAGTCCGCCCAGAACTACACCGGCGTACCACGGCCGTCGCTTTTTGGCCCCTTACCTCCAGTTCAGTAATCGTGCCCCCACCCTAGCCTAGTCCCTAGGGCCATGATGATACAAACTAGGGATTACTGAAGGAGTGGACCCCCCCATTGCTAGGATTTTTCTAGTGGGTTAAGTACGGTTTAACCCCTTCCCTAATCATGGATTAACTTGGTTAAGTGTAATGATGAGTTCACGACTTAACCCCGATTAATCTACCGAGCCCAAATTGGTTAAGTATTAAATGGTCCATGACTTAACCCTAATCATGAGGCATTAATTAATTAATGCGCCTTAACCTCTCACATTAGACTTTGTTGTGGTTACTAGTTAAGCCGGGCGGGTCCGGGTAGCTTTACACCACAACTTGGTCTAACCTCGGGTCCAAGGTACAACATGGCCAACTACTCACATTGGGTCCTATTGTTTGTAGCAACTAGTTAGGCCGGTCGGTTCCGGGTAGGTTTACGCTACAAACTCAACCCAACCTCGAGTTGGTCACACTTATCTTTTCTAAGTATCATGTCCATCATGTTTCCAAAACATATTACAAGTTTTCAAGCAATTGGGTAGACCTAACTTAATAGGTAAATTCCCAATGGGTAGACCTAACTTAATAGGTAAATTCCCAAGCTTATATTTTTATGTCTTTTAAGTTTACCCAACCCCAAACGCAATCCCATCGCTTACATATCGCAATAGCGCATAAAGGATAGAAAGAGGGAACTTGGCATAATTATGACATAAAAGTGTTAGCGTCACAAGTTCAACATGGTGGCATATGAAAGGTTCATGTGTTCATACACTTGCATATTACATTTTTAGGCCCAAAAGCATGCATAACTTGATGACATGAACCACATGACCATCCCAAACTTGCATAACATACTTGCATATCATATGACAACTTTGCATATCAAACTTGCATAATAAAACTTGCATAACATATGTCAACTTGCATATCATACTTACATAAACAAACTTGCATAAACAAACTTGCACAACATATGACACTTGCATATCATACTTGCATAAACAAACTTGCATAACTTATGGCAACTTGCATATCATACTTGCATAAACAAACATGCATAACTTATAGCAACTTGCATATCATACTTGCATAAACAAACATGCATAACTTATGGCAACTTGCATATCATACTTGCATAATCAAACTTGCATAACTTATGGCAACTTGCATATCATACTTGCATAATCAAACTTGCATAACTTATGGCAACTTGCATATCATACTTGCATAAACAAACATGCATAACTTATGGCAACTTGCATATCATACACTTAACTTTAAAAGTTCAAGTATGAAAGGAATAGGGCTTACAATGCTTTTGCGGACTCAAATGAGTATAGCAATCGTAAGAAACCCCTTATGCAACAAATTAAAACCCCAAAAATGCAAGCAAACTTGATCAAGACTCCTCCTTTATGATGCCAATAAGAAAACAAGACTTTAATGCAAGCTAAAGAGGATCATACAAGCCTAAATACACTTGTATGCATGGAAATCTCTTAGAAATTGATTTAGGAATTGTATGAAGAGAGTGGAGGCCATGAGAGGTTTGATTTTGACATAGTTTAGTTGCTAGGATGAATAATGGGGTTTTAGGGTAGGATTAGGGGCTTATTTATAGAAGATTAGAGTGTTTTTAGCCCTAGGATTAACCCTAGGTTAGTTTTGGCCCGTCAGATTTCGGAATTCTCTAGAAGCAAGCCACAAGACCCAGCCCAAATCAAAATGGTGCGCCAGGCAACATTGCCTGGCTACCCCCTGTCGACAGGGCTGTCGACAGGGCTGTCGACAGGGCTGTCGACACCATAGGGACCCTGTCGACAGGCCTGTCGACATGCGGGTCCTGGCGGGAATTTTCCCGCCTGCCCCAGTTTGCCCTAACCCTTGTTTTTTAATTCGAAATTTAAATCTGTTTTTTACTTAGGAATTTTCTGAAAACTTCAATGGGCCTTAACTGGGTCATACGGACTCCGATTTTCGAAAACTCGGACTCTATTTCGCGTATTTTTCCGAGACGAACGCAATGGCATAGCCCGTTTCCCTTGATTCAGATTTTTAAATTAAATTCTGCCTCGATTTTCATTATTACAGGTTGTTGAAAATACGGGTTGTTACATTCTCCCCTCCTTAAAGGATTTCGTCCCCGAAATCTTCAAGTTAGGAAGAACATATCCTACCATCCAACATCCATCTACTCAAAGCATCATCCACGAGCAATCATTGTCCTTACAAGATTCTAAATGCTGGATGAACATATGCAGAGGTGTGTGTATATGTACTTATCTAATGCAAATATCATCAATGCGAATTATGTTGGTGAAATGAATCCATATGTATGCAATTCCTAACATAATGTATATCATCTATATGTGTGCACATAACATACACCCATATGCAACATCCATGTGATAACACACAATTTTCATCCATGAATAAGCATAAACACTCATGCATATGCAATATGAGGAGTGTGCGAGCCGATCTAGTGCCTAATTGTGTATAATGCATCCACGAGCAACCACTTGCAAACACTTGCAACCACTTGCAACCATTAAACATAACATGTCTCAAACACATGTTTCATCCAAAGGATTCTACCTAAGGTTCTCATGACAAGATAAACACGATAAACTAGATAAACTAGATAAACATGGATAGAGAGATATGCTAAAAAGAGATCTTAGAAGATAAGCAAGATAAACTCCTTTTTGGATTACAAGAAATCCATTCAAATTCTGACATATAGTACTAACCGACGAGTCATAACCCCCTTATGGAGTTTACAACAGAAATAAGATCGAGAATAGGACCGAGAGGATATATACAAAAGACGACTTGCAAGCAAGCTCCACAGGAAAACAAGGATCAAGGATGCACTCTTAAAAAGAGATATGATGCGCGTATCTAGTCTTCACTGTTCTTAGTCACGTTTCCTTGAGCTTAACTCCACTGTGCTTTGACCGTCTTTTACTTCATGATTTCTTGGCTTCCTAACTCCTATTTCCCAAATTCGAGTTGGAACTCATTTCATTATCGCCTCTCGTCTTCCTTTTCCACTTATTCTTCTTTCTGTATACTTGGCTTAAACATAACTGTAACCTCATGATTTCATGCAAGCTCTCCAAAATTCACTAGTGAATCCTGGGTCTCGTCTACTTACTATAAAGTATTCCACGCAGCAGAACTTTTCTTGAAAATACCAATCCATGTTGCCAATTGCCCTTATAAACGTGATTTTCTATAACTCATGCTTAACCGAAATGAACCATCCGCCTATGAGTGATAGGCCATACCTAGATTCAATTGCCTACCCATGGCTTCCTGTAGGCTATTTCGAAACTGGCCAACTTCTTGAGGGTAAACCGTTGCTAACCATGATGCAGTCCTCTCGCTCTTCACCGGACTGAAATGAGCACTCTTCGTGAGTCTACCTATTATGACCCACATACCCGTATTCTCTTTCTTTAATCTAGGTAGTCTATCCACATAATCTATCGAGATGTTTTCACACTTCCCTTGCGGAACCTCTAATGGAGGTAATGGCCCGCCGGGCTTCTATGACTTGGCCTTAACCTGGTGGCACAACATGCATCCTGAGACCAACTCGGCCACCTCCTCGAGTGATGCGCATCTTCAAGAACCTTCTTTACCAAGTCTTCCACTCGAGGAACACATAACATCTCGCCTCGAATCAACTGGTCCATGTTCTTGACTAACTGCGGGTCTTCTTCCTGTGAAACCCCCTTCTTGATCCAAAAGAGTAAGTCTAAGCTCAGGGAATGCTAACTAACTAGCCAAACGGAGAAAGCTTCTTACTTCAATTGCCCTCCTCAGAGTTTTCCGGTCTTAAACCGCCACCACTTTAGCGGAATCCACCGCTAAGCCTTACCTAGGAACTATGTGCCCAAGAAATCCAACTTCTTTCCTCCAAAGTGACATCTGGAGAACTTGACCTTCAACTGGTGGCTCTAAGCGTATCAATCACCTCCTTGAGATGTCTAGCATGCTCTTCCTCGTTCTTTTAAGGAGATCAAAATATCGTCTACGACGACCACGACAAACTTGTTCAAGGACTCCCTAAACACCCTACCCATCAAGTTCACGTAATATGCGGGTGCATTAGTCAAACCAAATAGCATGACTAGCCATCCTAAAAATTCATCTAGAGTCCTAAACGCAGTCTTGTCAAATCCATCCTCAGCCATCCTAAGCTGATGGAATCCGGTAGCTAGATCAAAAGAAAACAGATGCTCCCACAAGCTGATCAAACAAATCATCGATCCTTGGTAACGGTTGTCTATTCTTCTCACGATAATCAACACATAAGCGAAGCAAACTGTCCACATTAGTAACGAATACTACTGGAGCACCCTACTTGAAAATGCTTCGTCTCAGGAAGTTCTTTTCAAGCAACTCCTTGACTTGCTTTCTTAACTCTCACCTCGTGAGGTCATGTGCCTAACTGGCCACGAAACTGGCTTGGTATTACCAACCAGATAATGCGGAAATCTATCCCACGTCTAGGGGTAACCCCTTTACTTCCCCCAAGATATCAGGATATTCTCGGACCATCCTCACAGATTGCAAACTATCGATAGACGAGTTGAGGGATTAAAGATAACATAACATGACGGGACCCATAGGGTTGCTAGAAATTTCTAGGGTATTACCGAGGCGAGTCATGAGCCTCACAACCCTATATACAAAAACCAAGAATGGCTCCAAAACAGGACAACCATTCTATGCCCAAAACCAACCCATATCCCCTGAAACCGAGAATATAAACATCCCACGAGAATTCTATACTCAAGATAGAAATTTTCAAATCCACTCAGACCACAGACAAACGGGCAGAACCCCCAATTGGATTTGAAACACATACGGGATCATCAACTAGACTAGTACTTAGGTGCAAACTTTCAACTAGATCAGATGAAGTAAAACTATGCGATGTGCCAGAATCAAACAAAGTACGAACAGGGAAAATCAGAAAATGTAAACAAGACTTCCAACAGAAACACTACCTCGACCGGGAACTGGAGCGGTAGCGAGAGCATGAACTTGCCCTCCTGAGGGTCCAGCACGCTGAGTCTGACCCTGGCCTTGCCCCTGTTTCTTCGGGCAATCCTTGCTGAAATGTCCAGTCTTCCCACATAAAAAGCATTCACCATTATTCCTTTTCCTCTTCTTACAATCCTTGACAAGATGCCCAACTGAACCGCAATAATGGCATTTCCCCTTGCTGTTCTTGCCCTTGTTGTTGTTGTTCCCCTTGTTGTTCTTGCTCTGATTCCCCTGACTGCCTTGACCACCTTGATTTCCTTTACCCTGAGAATCAGTCTTCTTTGCTTGAGTATCACTCGACTCGACCTCTTTCTTTCCATCTCCCTGAAGTAGAGCCATATCGACCAAACTTTCAAAAGTAGCCCCATGCGGAATATGTGACATTGCCAAACCCTGCAGCGGCTCATTCAACCCTCTAGCAAATCGAAGAGCCTTCTTCTCAGGAGTGTTCACCATATCCAAACCAAAACGGGCCAGCTGATTAAACTTGTTCACATACTCCTTGACCGACATATCACCTTGCTTTAATGCAATGAACTTCTCCATTTGTAAATTCGCCTCAGCAGAAGATAGAAACTTGGCCACAAATCTAGCCCTCAAATCGGCCCAAGTCTCGACAGGCCTCGTCCCATTGGTGACCTCCCACCAATAGGCTGCTTCGTCCTTCAAAAGCCACACCGTCAATAAGATCTTCCTCTCGTCATCAATCCTAAAGATAGCAAATAAGTCCTCAGTGTCTTTCAGCCAATTCCTAGCTTCCACAAAAGATTCCGTGCCTAGGAAATTCTTGCCTCCCATCGCCTTGAAGTCTTTACAAACCTTCGTGAACTCAACCTGAGGATGCTGAGGGGGAGGAGGAGGAAGAGGAGCCTCAGCAACTGGAGGAGGAGGAACAGGAACTACCGGAGGAGGGACATTAGGGGGAGGATTCTCAACTACAGGAGGAGGAGTGGGAGTAGGGTTTGCGGGCCCGGCTGCCGCCCTAGCTTCTAGAAGTCTCCTATACCAGAGTGGTACGTTTACTCCATCCGGGATGGCAAGATTCTCAGCCATACTGAAACGAAAGATAAGCTAAGATTAGGTCAAGGGAACGAAGGATAACGCTAATGGCTTTTTGGGGAATAGCCTTTAGAATAAACTAGACTTTTCTTTGGAAAATACTTTATACTTGGTTTTGAAAATAGTTTTCAAAAAGTTTTCTAAAACCTTTTTGTTCCTTCTCGTAAACCATATGCTCTGATACCAAATGTAACACCCCACCTCCGCCAGGGTGACTCTTGCAAGCACTCTGACTTTGGAAGGGCGTTTGAATCAGGTAAACATGCACAATGGTATATCAAGGCAGAACAAGAACATATATATATATATGTAACCAGATTAAATAACATGGATAAAATAGCGGAAGATTTTCAAACCATTTCAAATCAAGTCTTAGTACAATATCATGTCAATTTTCCAAATAAAATAAGTCTAGTACATAAACAACATCATCTGAAACTGAACAGAAAAACATAAGTAGCTATCCCCAAAGCAGAAAAACCATAGCGAGCTCAAGTCCAAAGCATACATGAGCTATCCAAGAAAGCAGGTAGGATCCAAGCTAAGCTCCTGTATTCCCTCCCTGAGAACCTGGGGGGGGGGGGGAAACGGAAGAAAAGAGGCGAAAGAAAACAGGTCAGTCAAAAAGACTGAGTAAGCCCTACTACAATCAATGTAAACTGATAAAGTTAACTGACATGTGCAGCAGGTATGAACATAAGGATAACAACATGATGATTAACTATCAAGGTAGATAAAGGTGTCATCGCATAATCAAGATTAAGGTTTCGCACCACGGGTGTACTAGCAAACTAACATGACTTGGATATACAAGTATTGATCCCACGGCCCAAGCTTTGGCCCAATAACCTGAAGTGACCCTCATACTAGGTCCAATAACATGAAGTGATCCCTAGGCCCAAGTTTGGCCCAGTCCTCATGAATGACCCAAACTAAGGTCCAACTAGCACGGTCTAATCGATCGGCTCCCTAAGCCTAACTCGTCACGTGTTGGTGTCAATACGGCTCAAACATGAATGTAGTCGAACTGTGCCGGGTCCACCCGTCGGGTGTATCAAGCCCTAGGGTGTCAACCCCTGGACACCATAAACATGAGTGCACAGTCTCGGTCTACCGGTACCCGTGCTTGTTTTCTCCGGCTACGGACTATGTGCACGACCAGAGTCCGCCCAGAACTACACCGGCGTACCACGGCCGTCGCTTTTTGGCCCCTTACCTCCAGTTCAGTAATCGTGCCCCCACCCTAGCCTAGTCCCTAGGGCCATGATGATACAAACTAGGGATTACTGAAGGAGTGGACCCCCCCATTGCTAGGATTTTTCTAGTGGGTTAAGTACGGTTTAACCCCTTCCCTAATCATGGATTAACTTGGTTAAGTGTAATGATGAGTTCACGACTTAACCCCGATTAATCTACCGAGCCCAAATTGGTTAAGTATTAAATGGTCCATGACTTAACCCTAATCATGAGGCATTAATTAATTAATGCGCCTTAACCTCTCACATTAGACTTTGTTGTGGTTACTAGTTAAGCCGGGCGGGTCCGGGTAGCTTTACACCACAACTTGGTCTAACCTCGGGTCCAAGGTACAACATGGCCAACTACTCACATTGGGTCCTATTGTTTGTAGCAACTAGTTAGGCCGGTCGGTTCCGGGTAGGTTTACGCTACAAACTCAACCCAACCTCGAGTTGGTCACACTTATCTTTTCTAAGTATCATGTCCATCATGTTTCCAAAACATATTACAAGTTTTCAAGCAATTGGGTAGACCTAACTTAATAGGTAAATTCCCAATGGGTAGACCTAACTTAATAGGTAAATTCCCAAGCTTATATTTTTATGTCTTTTAAGTTTACCCAACCCCAAACGCAATCCCATCGCTTACATATCGCAATAGCGCATAAAGGATAGAAAGAGGGAACTTGGCATAATTATGACATAAAAGTGTTAGCGTCACAAGTTCAACATGGTGGCATATGAAAGGTTCATGTGTTCATACACTTGCATATTACATTTTTAGGCCCAAAAGCATGCATAACTTGATGACATGAACCACATGACCATCCCAAACTTGCATAACATACTTGCATATCATATGACAACTTTGCATATCAAACTTGCATAATAAAACTTGCATAACATATGTCAACTTGCATATCATACTTACATAAACAAACTTGCATAAACAAACTTGCACAACATATGACACTTGCATATCATACTTGCATAAACAAACTTGCATAACTTATGGCAACTTGCATATCATACTTGCATAAACAAACTTGCATAACTTATGGCAACTTGCATATCATACTTGCATAAACAAACATGCATAACTTATGGCAACTTGCATATCATACTTGCATAATCAAACTTGCATAACTTATGGCAACTTGCATATCATACTTGCATAATCAAACTTGCATAACTTATGGCAACTTGCATATCATACTTGCATAAACAAACATGCATAACTTATGGAAACTTGCATATCATACACTTAACTTTAAAAGTTCAAGTATGAAAGGAATAGGGCTTACAATGCTTTTGCGGACTCAAATGAGTATAGCAATCGTAAGAAACCCCTTATGCAACAAATTAAAACCCCAAAAATGCAAGCAAACTTGATCAAGACTCCTCCTTTATGATGCCAATAAGAAAACAAGACTTTAATTCAAGCTAAAGAGGATCATACAAGCCTAAATACACTTGTATGCATGGAAATCTCTTAGAAATTGATTTAGGAATTGTATGAAGAGAGTGGAGGCCATGAGAGGTTTGATTTTGACATAGTTTAGTTGCTAGGATGAATAATGGGGTTTTAGGGTAGGATTAGGGGCTTATTTATAGAAGATTAGAGTGTTTTTAGCCCTAGGATTAACCCTAGGTTAGTTTTGGCCCGTCAGATTTCGGAATTCTCTAGAAGCAAGCCACAAGACCCAGCCCAAATCAAAATGGTGCGCCAGACAACATTGCCTGGCTACCCCCTGTCGACAGGGCTGTCGACAGGGCTGTCGACACCATAGGGACCCTGTCGACATGCGGGTCCTGGCGGGAATTTTCCCGCCTGCCCCAGTTTGCCCTAACCCTTGTTTTTTAATTCGAAATTTAAATCTGTTTTTTACTTAGGAATTTTCTGAAAACTTCAATGGGCCTTAACTGGGTCATACGGACTCCGATTTTCGAAAACTCGGACTCTATTTCGCGTATTTTTCCGAGACGAACGCAATGGCATAGCCCGTTTCCCTTGATTCAGATTTTTAAATTAAATTCTGCCTCGATTTTCATTATTACAGGTTGTTGAAAATACGGGTTGTTACACAAACGGAACATCCAGCATGCATGATAAACTCTGGCTATAACCGCCAATCCTATTTCGAAACCGTCGTTAATCTTATGACTAGATAAACAATTTGCCATTCAAGTGCCAATGGTAAACCCCGGTTCTAGCTAAAACCCCATATGTCATACAATTTGACATATCTAGGCCATACACGATGCCCAGAGTACTCGACCTA
This sequence comes from Allium sativum, assembly GCA_030737875.1. Taxonomy (NCBI): domain Eukaryota; kingdom Viridiplantae; phylum Streptophyta; class Magnoliopsida; order Asparagales; family Amaryllidaceae; genus Allium; species Allium sativum. The sequence continues at coordinate 689,122,960 of CM060926.1, read as the reverse complement.
CAATTGATCTTTTAGACGTCTCTATTGTACCCCTTCTTTGAGCCTGCTAGAACCTACGATAACGATAATTCCTCGGCCTTTGGTATCTCTAGTCGTCATCGACGACGACCATCCAACCATTTCCGACAAGCTCCGAATGCTTTTGAGTTGTCATCACACCCATTGCATTACGACTAGCAACGAACACTTTACATCTCTTGGACATTCCCCATTGAATTTACTTTGAAGTCACATCATCACCAGAAAGGTCCGACCAGAAATGGCCCACCAGAAATGTCTGACCAAACCCAGTTTGGTACCCACCTAGTTTGGGACCAACCTACTTTGGTACCCACCAGTTTGGGACTGACCCAGTTTGGGACCGACCCAGTTTGGTACCGACCCAGTTTGGGAACGACCTAGTTTGGCACCCACCCAGTTTGGACCGACCCACTTTGGTACCCACCCATTTTGTGACCGACCCAGTTTAGGACTGACCCACTTTGGTACCGACCCACTTTGGTGTCGACCCAAAACCTGTACTCCTACTTGTACTGCATTTGTACTACACTTATTTTTCATGCCTGACCCGTGGCTTGTACGACCGACCCAAAACCTGTAAATCCCCAATTCAAGTCCAATTCGACCAAAACTTCACCAATCGACACAATCAATGAAATGTACTCATCTAATTCATTCAACACAATCATAAGCATGTTATGAAACCACTAACAACATGAATATGACGATTTTCACTAAGTTTAGGTAAACTTCACCAAAATCATGGTAATGAACATAATTATGGAACTAACTTGCATAAACATATGTAAATAACATGAAAATTACCGGTTTTAAGTTGGTAAACAAGATCCTATGGTGATTCATATGAAAATAGACTTACCCTGATGTAGATCTAAGAAAACGACTTTAATTTGATAAAAATGTGTGCATACAACTCATATGCTTGCTTGAATCCATGTGAGAGATGCATATCAGTTACCAATTCTCCAAATCAAAGAAAAAATGGTGAAATTAGATTCCGAACAGTGAAGAACTTGATCTAAATCCTTCGATTCGATAAACTCTCACTTCAACTGATGTAGATCTTGGATTCCCTTCCTTAGATCTCGATTTTAATGGTGGAAAGGTGTTAGAGGAATGAGGAACACAAGGCCACCAAATGAGAAAATGAAGAAAGTAAACTATTCTCTATACCTCTCACACCCTATTTATAGCTTTCCACTAGCCCACTAATGGGCCTCTACAAATCAGTCCATTTTGGCTTACAAAACCTAAATAGCCAACTAAAAAACCTTAAAACAACGATTCCTCCCAAACCACTGTGCCAAATCTTTAAGTAACCCCTCTACGGAAAGGGAAACATCATTTCCTTTCCAATGGCATAGGTCTCAACACTTGATTCGACCTAAGTCAAAAGTTATCCCATGTTCAAGACTGATAGGGGCAAAACGGTCACAAATGAAATTGATAAAAATTATGGACATGTCTCACATCCCCATAAGCAACATATTAAAATATGAGAATGATCCAACCCTTAAGGAATACAATATAAATATTTTACGATCCTCCGGTACATAAAATGCAGGCTGTTACAAAAATGGTGATGCAATCGATGATGGAATGAATCTAAACCATTGAACTAACCCTATATCCATCACATGTGTAAATGTAATGAGATTCAATGGTTCAGATCTTCATTATAACCAACTATGTTTATTTTTGTTCGTGTGTGTAAAGGAATTGATATAAGGAATCGATGAGCTGTATAGATGATGTGCACAAAGATCAAGACTAGGCTTTATAATGAATTCGAATGTTGTTAAATAACAAACAAAAGTAATATTGACTTCTTGGCATTAACAGTAACATTGTAAATTTGGCTTGAAATAAATATTTTTAAACTTTGTGCTGCCTGAGGCAAAGAGGGGAGCTAGGCGTAAAGATTCCTTTACAATCCAAAAAGGGATAGACCGAAAAAAGCGCTCGCCACATGATAGCATACAAACTATTTTTGTATTAACTAACTACAATAACAGTAACTATGTAAAGTGATAAACTTTATTTGTATTAATCAGACCATTACTATTATTATTTTACTATACATTTGATATATACACACACATAAAAAAGTTCATAAATAAATTTTAAATAAAAAATATAAATTTTATATTAATGAATTTTATGCATAATATATAAATACACACACAAAGTGAAGTCTATTTGTAATTACAACGAAATATTTGTGTATCTAACAATGATGACTTCATTCAAAAGCACAATAACTTCCAACAGTTTATTTTACTGATATATCTCAATCCTTTTTTCATAAAGTCGAGAACATAAGCCTAAAAAAAATTTGTAATGAGTAAACCATTTTTGTTTCTTTGAAAATTTGTTATATGTCATCATCACATATAAACCAAGAGGAAAATTCAATTGATTCAATCATATATCCATGTACAATAACCATATAATCAGAACACACTTTTCGTATTAGCTAACTACAATAACGGTAACTATTTAAAGTGATAAACTTTATTTGTATTAATCAGACCATTACTACTATTATTTTACTATACATTTGATATAAATATACACACGCACAAAAAAAAGTTCATAAAATAAATTTTAAATAAAAAATAGAAATTGTATATTAATGAATTTTATGCATAATATATATACACACAAACAAAGTGAACTTTATGTTGTAAGTATAACAAAATATTTGCGTATCTAACAATGATGACTTCGTCCAAAAGACAATGACTTCCAACGGTTTATTTTACTAATATATCTCAATCTTTTTTCATAAAGTCGAGAACATAAGTCCAGAAGAAATTTGTAATGAGTAAACCATTTTTGTTTCTTTGAAAATTTGTGATATGTCATCATCACATATAAACCAAGGGGGAAAATTCAATTGATTCAATCGGAAATATTCAGTCTTCCATAAGGAAACAACAAAACAATTCACATTTTCAAAAGCTAACAAAGCAATTAATCGTCTTGTTCAGATATCCACGTACAATAACCATATAATCAGAACACACTTTGTACCTAATACCACTCGAATTTCAAAACATACTCCATATTTTTTTGAGTAACGTGCAGAACCTAAGACTTCACTCAAGAAAGTGCTTGTTGGTCCTAGTAAACCCCAGTGGTGGTGTATACCCCGATTTTCAACGTCTTCGCACCACCTAGATAGTCGCCCTAGAATTTGGTAGAGGCGGCGCTCGAACCTGAGACCTATGTCTCATCCGAATTCGCCCGGCTCTAACCAACTGAGCTAGGAGTGTCGGGTGAAACATACTCCATAATGAATGACCGTTGCTTTATTTAAAACCTTAATTTATACCGAATGTTACCCAATATTATGTTTTTTTAGACCGACTATTTCTTCAAATTTCCTGGGCATAGGAACTTACTTTGTGAAAAAGTGAAACTAACATAAGCTTATTTTGAAATCGTTTAATATTTTGTAACTTTATTCTAATTGCTATTAGGTAAGAATTAATTCACACTTCAAACATAAGATCAAAATTCAATCATTCACAAGTGTATGCAAGGCGTTTTGGTGCTTGTGAGGCAAGGTGTAAACCTCGAGACATTAAGGTGTAAGTTTTTTGGAGAAAAAAAATAAACGCATCTCATATAAAGAAACTATACAAAGAATCATAGAATAATGTTGAATATCAAATTTTAAACATGAAATATAAAGCATCCAAAGTGATTCAAACAAAATACAATCAACAATAAGAATTTAAATAGTAAATCCACATAAATTACAAATGTATACCATTTGAAATATAAAACGTGGGAGCGGCTTTTTGCACATAAATATTTGATACAAACCAAAGGACACAAAATCTCAACCATTAGATCAATTTTTCCTTATTTGAAGGGCGGAAATCGGGGAGTAATCCAATGAATGAGAATTTATGTTAAACTTCTGTGTTTAAGTAGGCTTTCCCAAGTCTATATGGACATAAAATTTTGACGCAATAAATTTGGACCCTTGGATTACTCCATGAACTCCACTCTTCCATATAAGGACAAAATGATCCAACGGTTAATGTTTTATGTCCCTCAATTTGTGTCTAAATAGTCATTCCCTTTTTAAAACATTGATCCATACAAGCAAAAAAAAAATTAAAAATTAAAAGAGTGCAATTTTTTAAATATATAGGTGTGCTATGTTTTAAAATGGATAGGACGATAGTTTTTTTTTTTGAATTTATAGGAAAATAATTTAAGGTACTATAGCGGCTAATATTATTAATGGAGCACAGCGCAAAATAACACAAAATGTCTCTAGAGCCCTTGCATTTATTTTTTTAATAAACTTAATATTTAACGAAAATTTTAAATAAAATCAATATTTTTGTTAAAACATATGCAATAAAGATTTTTACACGTTTTCTGAGAAAAATAGAATCAAATATAATATCATAAGCATAAAATTTCAATCATAATAGTTTTCAAATCCAAAATAATAATACGTATTGATGATAGATTAGAAATAAAATTAATAAGCTTCAACATCTTCCTCATTCGCATCATTTAGATCTGTTTCTTATTCATAAATATGTAAAGGACTGAAGCGGGTGTTGAACAACCTTTTGATGTGGATGTTCTTTTATATGGATATATAGTTTCTTTCACTCCTACTGCTCTACCAGCAACACCGCAAGTCAAGTAATCATCATCGTCAAATACAAGTTCTTCTTTAGTATCGGATGCATCGTCCATATTTTTCGTCAACCATTCATCACAGTTATCAATATCGTTCAAAGATATTGGATCAATGGCATCACAGGAGTTATATCTTCTATTTAGTGTTCGTTTGTAACTAACAAATACCAAATCATTTAGTTTAGCTTAGGCCAACCTATTTTTCTTTTTGTTATAAAGTTGAAAAAAAAACTAGTAAGTGTTGACGTCAAAAGTTGGTCACAAGTGACTGTCAACTCCTAATCGTGCAAATGACACACGAATGATGATTATGGAGTACAAAAAATATAAAGAGAATAGGGAACACACAAGACTTTTTATAGTGGTTCGGCAAAAGACGGTGCCTACGTCCACTTCATATGTATTGATTTTCTCTTGATTACAGGTACAAAGCTTTTTCTGTTTTATGAAAGAAGAGAAGATGGCTATTTTTGAATTAGCCATGGGAGTCGGAGAACTTAAGAGTAGAGCGTTCCAAGAGAAACTTTAAGAATCTAAAATCTAGCAGATGTCCCTTACCTCTTTGATCTTTGAGGTATTTATAGGGGAAATAATGGGCTGAGCGGGCCACCACGTGGCCTTCCTCTTTTTCGGGGCTCAGACACATGGAGCTCGATCATTGGAAGCAGTTGCGGCCGTAGGATCCATTCCACTGCTCATTAATAGTATCCTAAAAAATAGCTGCTTATGTGGCATTCGAGGTGAGGTGTATCTAAAGTAGAGCTTTCTCCGGATATGGTTAACCGACTTCATTGCCTTGAAAGTCGGGCTAAGATTTGAATGACTCAACTGGATATTTCTAGACGAGCCCGAGATATTCGGTCGATGCGTCTTTAACGGAAGCGGTTTACTCGGTCAACTGAGGGGAGCGATTCTTCTGGAGTGAGTTATCAGTTGGTAGACACTAGCTCTGGCAGATGTTCGACTGTTCTAGACCGAGATTTAGCTGGGCTTCCTGGAGCGTGAATTATCCGAATTGGACTATTGTGCATTCCTGGATACTGGGCTTCGATCTGATCCTAGCAGCTTTTGCCAAAAAGATGGTTAACACTTTGTGCCTCAGAATACATCTTCTTCGGTAGAGGGAGGTGTGTTCTAAAATATTATTCAAAGCACAATTGCTCGAGCAGCTATGGTCGCATCGGACCACATTAAGGCCAGAAGTCCAACGATTCTGATGGTTGCATTAAGGCCGGAAAACTGACGATTGAAGTAGATCATATTAAGGCTAGAAAAGCGACAACCATCGGGAACTGTATTAAGGCCGAGTTGATGAACACTGACTTTGGTTGTGAAATTTAGTTCCTGCAAAGATAAAATAAGCCATTCTCGGTTTGAAGAAGGCTTCAGTCTTGATGGGTCGAGTATTGGATATACCCGACCTAGAGTCATGGGTGAGCATTTACTTCACTTGGCTTTGAGGGGTGACGAGTATTAACTATACTTGGCTTACAGAGGTGGCGAGTATTAACCATACTCGACTTACAGAGGTGGCGAGTATTAAATATACTCATCTTACAGAGGTGGCGAGTATTAACCATATTCGGCTTGTGGAAAGTGTTTTTTATGCTCGACTCATATAAGATTATTATGCCCAGTGAGCAATAAACGCTCTTAATCCAGAAAAGGGAGGCAAGTATAATCCATACTCGACTTAAAGAGGTGGCGAGCATTAACCATACCCGGCTTAAAAAGGTGGCGAGCATTAACAAAACTTAGCTTAAATCATCCAAACATAATCCATGTTTGCAAAAGAAAGTTTATCGTTAAGGAACTATTACAATGAAAATAAATTCTGGGAGGACAACAGTTGATTCCAGAGCATGCCTAGGAGCTAAATCCTAACCCCGTACATGTGTACATCAAAGTGTCTATTTTATTGAATACATCAGAAAAGAAATTTAAACTTAATTAATAATAATGCCGCGAGTGCTAGTCTCAGGGTCCTTTCCGTTTCTAGGGGGCTCGAGGACCGGCCCGAGGAGCTTGGGTAGAAGATCGTGGCGGCAAGGCTGGGGTACTTTTCTTAATATATTTGGGAAGCTCTCCTCGCCTTACTCGATCCTCGATGAAATCATGCAGATGTCGGCATTCATTGGTGTTATGTCTAGCTATGTTGTGGAATATGTAATGTTTGCTGGAATCGAATTCCATCTGGGTTTGTCCTCGTCGAGGTGGTCTTGGAAGAGGCAGTGACCCTCGTATGTCAAGGTAGATATCGAGAAGAGAAGAGTTGAGCTTGGTGTATTGTTTATACTTATTTTCATTTCGGGGTCGCATGTTGCGTCTGTTCTTTTCCGGGGCCTTTCCTCTTCCTTTATTCTGGCTAATAATGTTGGATGGACCTCCTTGTTTGGCGGCTAAGACCTCGAGGCTCTCCATCTCAATGCTGGCGTCTTCTTGTCGGAGGAATCACTCAACCTCAGCATAGAAATCATCTATATCCTTTTGGGGATCTCTGGTTAAAGAGATTGAGAATTATGATCGATTCTGAACTCCTGCAATGGCGGCCATAAGTACCATCGATGGCTCAGGTCGATCGACTGATGCTACGGCCGCGTTGAACCTTTCGGGGAAGGATCGAAGTGTTTCTCCTGATCGCTGCTTGATGGTGGACAGGAACATAACACTCTTTGGTCGGGAGATATGTACTCTGAACTGTTCGATGAAACAGGTAACTAACGTGTTCCAGCCACCGATCGACTCCGTTGTGAGCTGTCGAAACCACATGCTGGCTATATCTGTGAGAAAGAGTGGAAAGCACTTGGCCATGATGTTGGTCGATGCTCCAAGCACCTCCATATGGCACATATATCGCGTAAGGTGTATGTTCGGGTCAGTCCGACCATTGTAGGGCTCGATAACTAGAAACTTGAAGTCCTGGGGTTTCGGGAGTTTCTGATTTCCCCGATGGAGGGGTTGGCGATGGACATTATCTATATCCTATTGAGAAGAGGTGCCACAAGTGAAACGTTGTTGTTGACGTCAAAAGTTGGTCACTGGTGACGTTTAACCCCCAATCGTGTGAAGAGAACATGAATACTGATTAGAAAATACAGAAAAAGTAAAGAAAACGGGGAAAGCACACAGACTTTTTTAGTGATTCAGCAAAGACTGTGCCTACGTCCACTTTATATATTATTTCTGCTTTTAGATTACAAGTACAATGCTTTTTCTATTTGAAGAAAAGAGAGAAGACGACTATCTTTCTCTTCCAGATAAAGTATGTCTAGGAAGAAGAAGTTGAAGTCGAAAAGCTCCCCTTTCCTCTTTAATCATTGAGGTATTTATAGGTGGAGATGGCGACTTGGGCTGTTGTGACATGGCCCGATCTTTCTGGAAAGTACTGGACGCGTGGAGTCCATTCCTTGAATAGAATAGTGGCTGGAAGACTTGTTCCACTATTCATAAATAGTATCCTCGGAAGTTGCGGCTTACGTGGCATCCAAAGTGAGGTGTATCAAAAGTAGAGCTTTGTTCGGATGTGGTTGACCGCCTTTTCTTCCTTGAAAGTCAGGCTAAGTATTTGAACAACTCAGCTGGATATTTTCATGTAGATCCGAAATATTCGGTCGATATACCCTATATGAGAACGGTTCTCTCGGTCGACCGGTAGAGCGAGTCTTCTGGAGTGAGGTATTGGTTTGTTTGAGAAGCGGCTCGGCCCAATACGTGATTTCCTTACACAAATTTTCTACTGGACTTCTTGGAGTGTGATCTGTCTAATTTGGTTGGGTGCGCATTTTGGGCTTCGATCTGACCCGTTGCGGGTTATTCCAAAAAGAGGGCTAACATTTTGCCCCTCAGAATGCATCTTCTTCAATAAAGGGAGGTGTGTTCTGAAGTATGAATCGAAGCATAATAGGTCGAGTTGCCATGGTCGCGCCAGACCATATTAAGGCCAGAAACCCGACGATTCCGATGATCGTATTAAGGCCAGAAAATCGACAACTGAATTAGGTTGTATTAAGGCCAGAAAACCGACAACCATCGGGAACCATATTGAGGCCGAGATGATTATCGCCTTTATGAGAGTTAGTTCCTGCAAGGACAAAAATAAACCGTTATCGGCTTGGAGAAGGCTGATGGGTCGAGCATTTTATTTCACTTGGCTTTGAGGGGTGGCGAGCATCAACCATACTCGGCTTAGTAGCGAGCATTAACCATACTCGGCTTAGCGGTGAGCATTAACCATACTCGGCTTAGTGGCGAGCATTAACCGTACTCTGCTTAGTGGCGAGCATTAACCATACTCGGCTTAGTGGCGAGCATTAACCATACTCGATTTAGGGCAAGTGTTTTTCGTTCTCGACTCATGTTAGATTAATGTGTCCAGCGAACAGTAAACGCTCGTGGTATAGAAAAAGAAAAGGCGAGTATCATCCATACCCGTCTTAAGGAAATATACCACATTTGGCTAGGGAAGCAGGTGTTCAGAAGTGGTGGTAGGCTTTCGCGCTGACCACATTAAAAGGGGGGCGAGCATTATCCATACTCGGCTTTAGAGTTTCCCAAACATTATCCATATTTACAAAAGAAAATTCATAGCTGCTAAATAATTGTTGCAGAGAAAAGAAATTCTAAGAGGACTTCTATTGATTCCAGAGCATGCCTAGGAGCTAAATCCTAACCCCGTACATGTGTACATCAAGGTGTCCTTTTTATTGAAATAAACACATCAGAAAAAAGAAATCTAATCAATGATAATGCCACGAGTGCTGGTCTCAGGGTTCTTTCCGTTTCTAAGAGCTCGTGGATCGATCTGAGGAGCTTGGGAAGAAGATCACGGCGGCAAGGCCGGGACGCGATTCTTAACATATTCGGGTAGTTCCCTCTTTTTGACTCGATCCTCAGTGAGATCGCACAAATGCCGGCATTCATTGGTGCTATGTCCAATTACGTTGTGGAATATGCAATATTTGCCAGAATCAAGCTCCATCTGCGTTGGCTTTCGTCGAGATGGTCTCGGAGTGGGCAGGGACCCTCATATGTCAAGGTAGAAATCGAGCAAAGAGGAATTGAGTTCGGTGTATTGATCGTACTTACTTTCGATTCGAGGTCGCACGTGACGCTCGCTCTTTTCCGGGGCCTTTTCTCTTCCTTTATTCTAGCCATCGCTGTTGGATGGACCTTATTGCTTGGCGGCTAAGACCTCTAGGCTTTCCATCTCAATGCTAGCATCTTCTTGCCAGAGGAATCGCTCGGCCTCGGAGTAGAAATCATCTATATCCTTGGGGGGATCTCTGGTTAAGGAGATTGACAATTCTGATCGGTTCTGAACTCCCGCAATGGCGGCCATAAGTACTATCAATGGCTCAGACCAATCGACTGACGCTACTGCCACATTGAACCTTTCGAGGAAGAATCTGAGTGTCTCTCCTGATCACTGCTTGATGGTGGATAAGAAAATAACACTTTTTGGCTGGGAGATATGTACCCTGAATTGCTCGATGAAGGGGGTGACCAGCGTGTTCCAACTGCCGATTGACTCCGTCGTTAACTGTCGAAACGACATTCCAGCTATGTCTGTGAGGAAGAGCAGGAAGCACTTTGCCAGGACGTTGGTCAATGCACAAAGCACTTCCATGTGTCACATGTATCGCATGAGGTAGATGGTTGGATCAGTGCGACCATTGTATGAGTCGATAGCTGGGAACTTAAAGTCCGGAGGGTTTTGGGAATTTCTGATTTCCCTGGTAAAGGGGATGCGATTGACATTATCTATGTCCTGCTATGAGGAAATTCCCGGAGTAAAGCATCGAATGATGCTTGCAAGCTGGCTTCCATCTCCGAGGAGTCGTTGCCATGAAATTAGTTCAGCATCCAGAAGAACTTCGGTGCGAGGATCTGGCAAAAGCATGCTCGGAAGGGCGACCGTTGGTTGGACCATCTTCCGAGAGTTGAGTGAAAGTGCGAGGGAAGGTGAGACCTGGTAGGTGGACCTGGGGAGAGTGGCCCATCTTGAACCTAATGAGTATTGGGTCGAGCCGTACCCATAACAGAAGGCCTAGGTTGATCCATTATTGCATGTAATGTTCGGGGCTCAGGGATGCCCACGGTAGGAGCGAGGTTAGGAGCATCTATGGTAGCCTTTTCTTCTACCACAGTGAGGACCGGTACGGTGGAGAGGCATCCCTGGTTCTTAGGGAAGGCCGCACCAGCTCTTCGTTGAGGGGGAAGAGTGGTTAGTCTGGTCTACGGTAAGATTCCGGGTTGTAATGGGAATGGTGTTGATTCCGATAGGCCCGGTGGTTGCTCGACTGGTTTGATAGGTCGAGCTGTTTCTATGAGTGGAGGCAAAGTGTTCGACCAATCTAAATCTTGATCGCGGGCCTCCTGGGGTTTTGCTGCTGCAGCTGCGCTGGTCGCTGGAAGCGATACTTCTGGTTGTGATTGATCGGTTGGTGGGACCAAACCAGGATGAAATAAAGGTATAGCCTGATCAGTGGCCTGATTCTGTGTAGATCGAAGATCAATTGTATCCCCAGTCCCGGCCGGTGGAGGAATTGATGTTGAAGTGTTCAGTCCTGTCTCCAGTCGACCGAGAAGGTGATCCATCAACTGCTGCTGTTGTTCGAAGAGTTTCCCCTGAGATGTCATATGGTCTCTGAACTCGAACATAATTTTATCCATGTCGTCCCGGGTAAGAAATTGAGACATATCTTCATGAGAGGAAACCTCATGGCTTGCTTCTGCAGCATTAGTATCGGCTGCATCGGTGTATGCAGTACGAGAGGATGTTGCATCTTTCTTTCGTTTGTTCGCCATGGACTAAGGCAAGCTCATCCCTATCTGGCGTGCCAAAGTGTTGACATCAAAAGTTGGTCACTGGTGATGTTCAACCTCTAATTGTGTGAACAGCACATGAATACTGATTAAAAAATACAGAAAAAGTAAAGAAAAGGGGAAAGCACATAAACTTTCATAGTGGTTCATCAAAGACTATGCCTACATCCACTTTATATATTATTTGTGCTTTTGGATTACAAGTACAATGCTTTTTCTATTTGAAGACAAGAGAGAAGATGACTATCTTTCTCTTCCAGATAAAGTCTCTCTGGGAAGAAGAAGTTGAAGTCGAAAAAGGTCCCCTTTCCTCTTTAAGCTTTAAGATATTTATAGGTGGAGATGGCGACTTGGGCTGTTGTGACGTGGCCCGACCTTTCTGGAAAGTCCTGGACGCATGGAGTCCATTCCTTGGATAGAATAGCTGCTGGAAGACTTGTTCCACTATTCATAAATAGTATCCTCGGAAGTTGCGGCTTACGTGGCATCCACAGTGAGGTGTATCAAAAGTAGAGCTTTGTTCGGATGTGGTTGACCGCCTTTTCTTCCTTGAAAGTCGGGCTAAGTATTTGAATAACTCAGTTGGATATTTCCATGTAGAACTGAAATATTCGGTCGATATACCCTATATGAGAATCGTTCTCGATCGACTGGGAGAGCGAGTCTTCTGGAGTGAGGTATTGGTTTGTTTGAGAAGCGGCTCGGCCCAATACATGATTTCCTTGTACCAAGTTTCTTTTTCTTTGAGTGCGTTCTGTCTAATTTGATTGGCTGCGCATTTTGGGCTTCGATCTGGACCATTGCGGCTTTTGCCAAAATGAGGGCTAATAATCGTATGATGTTTGCAAGTTGGCTTCCATCTCTGAGGAGTCGTTGTCATGAATTTAGCTCTGCATTTGGAAGAACTTCGATACGAGGATATGGCAAAAGCATGCTCGGAAGAGCGTACGTTGGCTGAGCTCGGCCTCTGAGAGTTGAGTGAAGGTGAGAGTGAGGATGAGCTCCAGTTGATGGTTCTGGGAAGAATGGCCCCTCTTGAACCTGACGAGTATTGGATCGAGCTGTACCCATGACAGAGGGTCCAGGCTGATCCAACATGGCATGTGACGTTCGGAGCTCGTGGTTGCCCCCGGTTGGAGCGAGGTTAGAAGGTTCTACGGTAGTTGTTGACATGCTTTTTAGTCAAAGCTGTCACACAGGAAATCTCTGGTTAACGATACGTTCAAGTATTGAGAACATCGTCAGAAGACAGGAAGCGATTTGGTTGAAGTCTCATCACAAACAAAGATCGACCCGAAACTCCTATCAGGCGACTTCTTTTGGGCTCGAAAACAACAATTACGGTGCTTGGCACAGTAAAACTTGTAGCCCTCTGAATTAGCTTCAGGTTGAGCTTTCGTTTTCCGTGAAGGGGTGTAAGCTAGCATCGAAAAATCAGACCATGGCACCGGGTCACCCCCCTAAGGCTCGCCCCTCCCACTCGGGTCGTGGGCCACTACCCGGCTCGTGGTGGACCCCTGAACCATGACTCACTCGTGATGCACACCTGGACCATGGCCCGACCGTGAATATTAGCTCCTGCTTCCCCCATCAGCTCGCCACCTCGGTTCGCCCACGCACCCCACGGGCCGCTTGGGAACAGTCACGCTGTACACGATTTTGATCTATTCTCATGCTACATCTTCCTCCTATCGACCTGGATTTCATTACACATGGCATGACACAACTTGGAGAGGATTTCTCCGCATTTTCCTCCGCATTTCGGGATTTTTGGGATGCGTGTCATGTGTCCCATGAACTAGTTTCAGAAAATGGCTATAGATACACCATTTGAAGGCATTTTGAGGGGATTCTTCTGATCTTTTGGTACTAACACGTCTCAGACTCCATTGCCAAAATGAGAAGGATGTTGTGTCTTCTTCAAGTCAATCTAACACGAGGACTTCGTGCATAAAATCACTCTCTTTTCTCTTTTTCTTCATTGTAAACATGAGGATTTCGTGTATAAATCGAGAGAATTGTACTTGTAACTTCTTAGGATTTAAGAAGAGATAAAGTGGATGTAGGCTTGGTTTGAGCCGAACCATTATAAAAACCTCGTGTGTCCTTTTTTATTTACTACTTTTTTGCATTTATTCTCTGTGATCTATGATCATGAGGACTTCACATCGCATTTGGGTGTTGAACCCAGATTTTGGTCTAATAGTAGTGTTTTCTTCTGCCACGTTGAGGACCTGTATGGTAGAGTGGTCTCCCTGGTTCGAAGGGAAGGTCGTGCCAGCTCTTTGTTGAAGAGGAAGAGTGGTTAGATTGGTCTATGGTAAGATTCCGGGTTGTAATGGGAATGACATTGATTCTGATCGGCCCGGTAATCGCTCGACTGGTATGGGAGGTCGAGCTATTTCCAAGAGTGGAGGCAAAGTGGTCGAACGACCTAGGTCTTGATCGCGAGCCTCCTGCGCATCTGCAATTACAGCGGCAATGGTTGCTGGAAGTGATACTCTTGGTTTTGATTGGTCGGGAGGTGGAGCTGAGTCACGATGAAATAAAGGTGGAATCCGATCACTGGCCTGATTCTATGCAGACCGAAGATCAATTGTTGCCCCAGCCCTGGCCTGTGGAGGAATTGATGTTGAAGCGTTTAATCCCATCTCTACTCGATGGAGAAGGTGATCCATCTACTGTTGTTGTCGTTCGAGGAGTTTGCCCTGAGATGCCATATGGTCTATGAACTTAGCCATGATTTTATCCATGTCGTCCCGGGTGAAATATCTGGGCATATCTTCATGAGAGGAGGCTTCCTGACTTGCTTCTGCAGCGTTTGTATTGGTTGCATCGTCATTAGTGGGATGAGAAGATGTTGCATCTTTCTTTCGTTTGTTCGCCATGGGTTGAAACTTGCAGGAGGTCGGAGGGTATGTCGGAGCCTATCCCCTAACCTGGCGCGCCAAAAGTGTTGACGTCAAAAGTTGGTCACAAGTGACTGTCAACCCCCAGTTATGCAAATGACACACGAATCATGATTATGGAGTGAAATTTTTTACAAAGAGAACAAGGAACACACAAGACTTTTTATAGTGGTTCGGCAAAAGACAGTGCCTACGTCCACTTTATATGTATTGATTTTCTTTTGATTACAAGTACAAAGCTTTTTCTGTTTTAAGAAAGAAGAAAAGATGGCTAATTTTGAGTTAGCTGTGAGAGTCAGAGAATTTAAGAGTAGAGTGTTCCAAGTGAAACTTTAAGAATCTGAAATCTAGCAGAAGTCCCTTTCCTCTTTGAGCTTTGAGGTATTTATAGGGGAAATAATGGGCTGAGAAGGCCGCCACGTGGTCTTCCTCTTTTTTGGAGCTCGGACACATGGAGCTCGATCATTGATAGCAATTGCGGCAGTAGGAACCATTCCGCAGCTCATTAATAGTATCCTTGGAAATAGCGGCTTATGTGGCATTCGTGGTGAGGTGTATCAAAAGTAGAGCTTTTGTAATGACCCGCATTGTCAGAGGTAATATAATTAATTTATTTAATTATATAAATAGTGATATAGGAAATTTAATCGTCGTTTAATTAAATTATAGTGAATATTTAATTAATTTAAATAATTAAATAATATATTTAATTCAGAAATGATCAAAAATATTGAAAATCACAATATTCAATGAACGGGGTCGTCCCCGTGATTTAATTCAACTTAGAGTTGAATCATATTGACGAATATATTCAATCGATGACAGTTTGAATGTATAAGTATAATATAATTAAAATAGAGCTTGAAATGGCGCGACAGTTCGCTATTTGGCGATTCGAACTTCAACTGAATGTACAGGATTCGTTTTAAGCCGGATTTCTGTGAAACAAGAAACGTGTGGAGCTGGTGGGGTATATCTTTCTAGTGGAAGAGAAAAATCGGGATTTCATCGTGTAAATTTTGATGTATGTCCAAATCAAATTTTAGAAAAGTCGCTGTGGAATTCCTTTATAATTTATAAAGGAATTATTTATATTTTTAAAAGGGATTTCAATATAAATCAAATATCGGGTTGACCCAGAAGTGAATATCGAGTTGTAAATACATACAGGAATATTCTAGAGCTGTGTGGTATGCCACTGTGAATATAGACGATAATATTTAATTTTAAATATTTAATTCCATTATATTTAAATATATTTATATATTTAAATAGGCTATTTAGAGCGTTAAAAATAGCCACTTTTGCAAACGAAGTCGGAATTCGACGAAACCAGTTTTGTTGGATCCGCAATATCAAATAGTTGTTAGATTTACAGTTTCGTGATTTTTAGAGTCACTGTGTGGCCGTACGGATTTTTAGAGTGAAAAACAGTCAGTATTTTGACAGTTAAAAATGCGATGTGTGAGCATACGAAGTCGGAATTCGACGAAATCAGTTTTGTTGGGACCGTGATGTCAAACTCTAGCAGTATGTTCAGTTTGGTGATTTTTGAATACTGTGTGTGATCACAGCGATTTTTAGAAGGAAATAACGAGTTTATAAAAAACAGAATATACCGGGAATATTCCCCTACAAAATATCTTGATATTTTTCCATCCTTATAAATACCCCTCCCTTAAAATTCTAAACTTAATTCATTTTCCATCTGTTGAAACCGGCCGCTGTTTTCTTACAGTAAAAATCCCCAACTTCAAAAATCTAAAAGAAATCAAATAAAAGTCCATAAATCTTGGGATGATGTTATGTGAGATCGACCAGGCCTTAGCTTTCAGTCCATACCATTTATGCTTGGTTCGACGCACATCTGGGGAGTTCGACAGTAAACGCTTTGAATTAGGGTTACTAATTTATTGATATAGAAGGCATCGAGTATGGTTTGGGTAGTATTTTTGGAAAAATGAGGTGATTTCGAGTTGGTAGGAGGATTTGTGTTGGATTCTGGCAGTTTTGATGTCGCTCGAGCATTTGGGGTCGACAGAACTACTGTGCGACGCGTTTTCCAAGAGGCCACCGGGTTTGTGTTTGAGGGTACAGGGTGGTGGAGGATCGGACGAGGAGAATGTTGGTGTTTTCGGTTTCGGGTTTCGATTGAGAGATGGAGGAGAACGGGGAGGATGAAAGTGGTGTAATGGCTTTGAGAACCCACGGTGAATACACGATATTGGTTTAGGGAAGAAGTGGTTGGCGGGTCAGGCTGTATGGGTGGTGCGTGGGCCAGATTTGAATGTGAGGCCCATTTTCATTGTTTTTATTTCTTTTAAAATTCAAGTTTAACTAAATAATGTATTCAAGTTTATAAAAAAAATATATCTCATCCATACGAGGTCAGAATCGAGAACCGTAAGTTGCGTTGGGATCGTATGGATGGTGGCTACGTCATGGAACTGACTGGAAGTGAATCCGAGCTCGTTACAATTTATGGCGAAATAAATTATCCAACTGAGTCAAATAACGCAAACCGATTATTTAACGGTTAACGCGTCAATGTGAGTAAATCTCACTAACTCTGAACAGTTTACATTTTCATGTTGTATTTTTAGAACTGTTAAATATGGACTGATTGATTGTGTGTTGACTGTTTGATTGAACTGCTAGTCAGTTAGTTGAATTTTCTATATTGATTCTGTTTAACAGAATATATCATATGGAACTGAAAGTGACGTTGATTTTATTGTGTAACATCTGTGGATGCAGGGAAACAGGTTGGAGGAATCCGACTGGATTCCTCAACAGTTATTTTATTGTTTTTCATATATTTTAATATATGATGTGAATTATAACATGTTGATTGTGTGTGTATGGACGAGATTAGACATCGTGATTTGATATGATTGAATACCATGACATACCGGAATGTAGACAAAGGAGATTTTTCAAAGTGACATTGAAAATAGAATATTTATAAAATGGGATATTTATAAATAAGAGATATTTATAAAGTGGAATATTTATAAATAAGAAATGTTTATAAATTGGAATATTTATAAATAGGAGATATTTGAAAAGGAAATAAATTCAAAACATTTCTTTTTGAATGGAAAAGCCTGTGTGGCGAGTTTGGGGATTTTCCCGATGCTCCCGATACAAAGGAGGTTATGGCGAATTTTCCCAGAAATTTAAAGAGTTAGAATATTTTAAAGAATAAATGTGAAAACAAAATATAAAGGAGTTATATTTGAAAACAAAATATAAAGGAGTTATATTTGAAAACAAAATATAAAGGAGTTATATTTGAAATGAAATATAAAGGAGTTATATTTGAAATGAAATATAAAGGAGTTATATTTGAAAACGAAATATAAAGGAGTTATATTTGAAAACAAAATATAAAGGAGTTATATTTGAAATGAAATATAAAGGAGTTATATTTGAAATGAAATATAAAGGAGTTATATTTGAAAACGAAATATAAAGGAGTTATATTTGAAATGAAATATAAAGGAGTTATATTTGAAAATGAAATATAAAGGAGTTATATTTGAAAACGAAATATAAAGGAGTTATATTTGAAACAAAATATAAAGGAGTTATATTTGAAATCAAATATTAAGGAAATATATTTGAAAATAAATAGAATTACAAAGGAGACTTTATTCAGAAAATAAATAAAGAGTTAAAAGGATTTATTTATTTAGGAAATAAATAAAGGTAAAATGGTTTATTTATTCAGGAAATAAATAAAGATTAAAGGAGATATTTATTTGTTAAATAAATAAGATAAGATAATGAATTATTTATTTAAGATAAATAAATAAGAAATTTAAATGGATTAATTATTTGGTAAATAAATTAGATATTATAAAGGGATTATTTATTTAGGAAATAAATAGAATTACAAAGGAGACTTTATTCAGAAAATAAATAGAGATAAAAAGGAAACCGTTATAAAAGGGAAACCATTTTTGAAGTGATGAACCGTTACTAAAAAGTAAAATTTTAAAAATGAATAAACGTTGTAAAAAGGAAATCTTTATAAAAGAGAATAAAGTTAGTAAATCGAATGTGGTATTCGAAAGGAGTTGAATCGAATATGGTATTCGAAAGTTAGTCAATCGAATATGGTATTCGAAAGTTAGTAAATCGAATGTGGTATTCGAAAGGAGTTGAATCGAATATGGTATTCGAAAGTTAGTCAATCGAATATGGTATTCGAAAGTTAGTAAATCGAATATGTTATTTGAAAGGGGTTAGTGGAGTCGAGTTAGTTGAATTGAGTTAATCGATCATCGAGTTAAGTAATCAGGTTAAGATTATTGAGTTAAGTAATCGAGTTAATCGATAGGAGTTAAGTAATCGAGTTAATCGATAGGAGTTAAGTAATCGAGTTAATCGATAGGAGTTAAGTAATCGAGTTAATCGATAGGAGTTAAGTAATCGAGTTGAGTTAATTGAGTATGGTTAGTCAAACCAAGTGAGTTAATCGGGTGGGTCGACCAAGTTAGTCGAGCCTAGTTAATCGAATTGAATCAAGTCGAGTTAGTCGAGTCGAATTAATCAAATCGAGTTAAGTTAATCAAGTTAAGTTCGTCGAGTTAAATAAGTCGATGTTAGTTCATCGAAAGGAGTAGTCGATGTTAGTTCATCGAAAGGAGTTATCGATGTTAGTTTCATCAAAAGGAGTTATCGATGCTAGTTCATCGAAATAAGTTATCGATTTTAGTTAATCGAAGTGAGATAAATCGAATAAGAGTTATTCGAAAAGAGATTATCGAATATAGCTTATTCAAAAAGTGAGATTTTCAAATATGAGATATTTGAAGAGAAGGAGTTAATCGAATTTAGTTATTCGAAGGTGATATTGTCGAATATTAGTTATTCGAAGAGAGATTATCGAATATCGTTTATTCGAAAGGGAGTAATCGAGAGTAGTGTATTCGAAAAGAAAGAGTTAATCAAATAGAGATAACTCGAATAAGAGTTAATCGGCGAATTCGATTATATCGAATTCGGGAAAGTATATTTACTTTCCAGTTTTTAAATCAAGATTTATTTAATTATAAATAAATTAGAGTAGGTTATTTATTCAGTATAAGCAATAAGAGTTAGATTGTTAAGCTAGATAATTCGAAAGTAGGGATTATAACACTATAGTTATAATCAAATGTTTCAATTAAGAAGTGGATTGTAAATAGAATCCGAGAAAGACGTAAAGAGGTTGTTAAAGATTTAAAAGATAAACTTGACCATTTCGAAGTTATAACGTTGTTCAGTTAAGGTCTGAGAGGTAATTATACCCCAACTTGATTGACTTCCTTCTTAACTAAGTAACGGTAAGGTTTGATCGTAAAGGAGTTTTGGAAATGTTTTCCAAACGAGAATCAGAAATGTTTTCTGATAAAAGAAAATAAGAATTTAGAATATAGGGAAACAGGAGATAAGTAAATAAATGAACTAAAGAGATTAATGTTAAATGATGTTTGTTCGATATAATTTCCATCTGGAAATAATATCGTTGTTTGCACACTTGTTTTTCTTTGATAGTTAACTCACAGACTATCGAAGTTTTGACCATTTTAACGTTGTTAATATGGAGAGACCGGTTGGATTATTATCCAAAGAAACACCCTGTATTGGCATAAGCGTCGCGAATCATATATGCCAAAGATAATTGAAGACGGAGTAAAATGCAAGGGCTATCCTGTTCACAAAATAGTGCCTTCGGTTTGTCCAGTCCCAGGACAACTTGTATGGACGAAGGTCTGACAGAGTATATCCAATGGATCGCGTAAGTTGATCTGTTCAAACGTATTCACGTTTGGTGGCGGAGGAATTCGTTTCTCTTAGCTGTATACCCGTGTTATTTTTGGATAAGTCAATTTGTGATTTGGCGGGTATGACGATGTGACATTTTAAGTGAATGAAGATGGATGTCTGACAGGGTATTTCCAGAAAGGTCACGTACATTGATTTCTTCAACCGTACCAAGAGTGGAAGCGGAGAAGGAAACTTCTTTTAGCTGACACGTAATGTATGGTTGTAGACGTCAATTAGTGATTTTCGATGGACCTAACAATGTGGCATTCGAAGTGAATATGATGTGATGATAAAGTGTAGCTTCTAGCCTCATCAACCAGTAAATGACAGAAATCGGGCAGGCAGTATGGCTAAGTCGGTCGCACCGAAGTAGGGTGTATAATCACCTATCTAGAGAATA
The DNA here is from genome assembly GCA_030737875.1 of Allium sativum. Taxonomy (NCBI): domain Eukaryota; kingdom Viridiplantae; phylum Streptophyta; class Magnoliopsida; order Asparagales; family Amaryllidaceae; genus Allium; species Allium sativum. The sequence goes on along the minus strand of CM060926.1, from coordinate 689,102,314 downwards.
TTCATTTGTTTCTTAAATCTATCAATGCTGTCCCATATATATACGGGAACGGTTGCTGATCCCAACCGTTGGTGATGTACATTCGATACACTCAAGCGAAATGAGTGGTCGGTCATGTGTGGCTGAGTTACAAGATGTTCTTGTTGAACTCCAGTGTATCGTTCCTAGAGTACACTGATCGGAAGGTGGTTCCATACCTTGTCATAGTTGGAAATCCATTATCCAATACGTTCTTGCGATTTTGATTTGTATACTATATATGTAGAACGTGAAATGAAAGCGTTTCTGCTAGTTGATATCTATTTGTACATAGACATTATTATAATATCAAAAGGTTTTTGATATAAAGATATTTTGGATTTTCATAAGGGAAAAACCCGTTCCGTTCTGCGGCGTGGTCTTATGAGATATCGTTTACTTGTTCATATACTTGTTTAAACTGTTTTACTCACACCAGTCCCATGACTGACCCGGAGTTTACTTTGTTGTTTTCCCTAAACTCTTGGGTGCCTAAATTTGTACGGGCAGTCAAGTAGTCAGGAATTTGCAGATATACTTGGAGAGCTTGGAGCAGGAGGCTTCAAGATCATATAGCTATAGTTATTTCCGCTGTGTTGTAAGTGTTGTACTCTGATAAGTGCTATTGTATACATAACTGTTATATTTCAAAGTTATGTTATCTATTATATGTTATTCGTTCCGCTGTGAGGTTCGTGTTACTCTGATGTTGTGTTCTTCTTCTTCTTCTATTCTAAGTTTCTATCTTATCTATTCTCACCTTCTAATTTCTTTCATTAATTACCGGGATTTTTCGATGTTTTGGTTATCGACATCGAGCTTATGTCGATAACCAAAGTCGCCGAAAATCCGGGTCGTTACAGTTGGTATCAGAGCTTAAGTTAAGAATTACTTGGCTCTGTGGCGTGACTCGGTAGAGATAGGGTTAGTAATACCCTAGATTGAGTTGAGTGTATATATACGAGGGCGTATCTGTATTTGATATGAAAATGGTTTTATATTGTGGAGATTCATTGGCTGAGTTGTTTATGTGTTCTGGTCGATCAGTTTGATCAACTGTATCGGTAGGAGTAAATAAATACTTGAATACGATGGACCGACACAGTGTGGATATGTAATATATTATCATATATTAGATATATTGGTTGTAATTATAATCGAATGAGATTATCAAGTGAAATGGTTATAGATAACCAATCAGAATCATATAAGTAAAGTATATGAAATAAGATGAATTAAATATGAATTTAAATCAGATTTGGAATTAAAATAAGGAAATTTTAAGTTCTTGGGAGATTTTGAAATGTTTTCAAATTGGATTATTTAGTAAGGGTTTTGAAATGATATAGTATTGAAATCACTTGGGTCGCTGGAAAATAATTCCAATGATGACTGCGCAGTATCATCGGTGTGATTTTCGAGTTTCTAAGTGGTCGATTACTACCAAAGATTTTGATTTGAATTGTTTTGAGAAAACAGGTTGTTTAGAAATTCAAAGGTTTTGAATTGGTATTATGATTTCAAATTTGATTTGAAATAAAACCAGGAATTTAAGTTCTAGAAATTAAAAATTTAACTTATGAAGTTAATTCGAATGGGATGGTAAAAAGTAAATAATAAACCAGAATTTAACTTGAGATGATAGGTTAAGAAAAACTGAAGTGATTAGAGAATAATCTGGATTTGAAATGATAAGTTGAGAGTTTGGAATTTGAAACTCGAATTTGAAATTAAATTCAGCTTGAATAAGTGAATGGTTGTGTTAAGAATAACTTGGTTGGAGTTGATTGGGAGGACATTGGTATATGTGGAATGATAACAGATGGTAGGGATATAATGATATGCCCAACAAAAAGGTACAAGTTTATATTTTATATGAGTTTGGAATTTATGAGCCGAATTGGCAAGCCGTTTGGCGTTTTGATTTTCTTTTGGGTTGAAGAAGGCCCAGAGAGGCGAGTTGGAGTTTGAGCTATTGACCAGTATGAAAGAGGTGCTGGCGGAATTTTCCGAAAATTTAAAGTGTTAGAAAATTTTCAGAATTTTTGAAAATTTTAGTTGGTCGAATTGAATTAATAATTTAGTGATATTAATTGGTTCAGTTGAAATCAGAAATAAGGGGTAAACAAATCTTAGGAATTCCAATAGATAGGGTTGTCCTCTAACTTAGCAATTTCGAGGACGAAATTATTTTAAGTGGGGAAGAATGTAATGACCCGCATTGTCAAAGGTATTATAATTAATTTATTTAATTATATAAATAGTGATATAGGAAATTTAATCGTCGTTTAATTAAATTATAGTGAATATTTAATTAATTTAAATAATTAAATAATATATTTAATTCAGAAATGATCAAAAATATTGGAAATCACAATATTCAGTGAACGGGGTCGTCCCCGTGATTTAATTCAGCTTAGAGTTGAATCATATTGACGAATATATTCAATAGACGACAGTTTGAATGTATAAGTATAATATAATTAAAATAGAGCTTGAAATGGCGCGGCAGTTCGCTATTTGGCGATTCGAACTTCAACTGAATGTACAGGATTCGTTTTAAGCCGGATTTCTGTGAAACAAGAAACGTGTGGAGCTGGTGGGGTATATCTTTCTAGTGGAAGAGAAAAATCGGGATTTCATCGTGTAAATTTTGATGTATGTCCAAATCAAATTTTAGAAAAGTCGTTGTGGAATTCCTTTATAATTTATAAAGGAATTATTTATATTTTTAAAAGGGATTTCAATATAAATCAAATATCGGGTTGACCCAGAAGTGAATATCGAGTTGTAAATACATACAGGAATATTCTAGAGCTGTGTGGTATGCCACTGTGAATATAGACGATAATATTTAATTTTAAATATTTAATTCCATTATATTTAAATATATTTATATATTTAAATAGGCTATTTAGAGCGTTAAAAATAGCCACTTTTGCAAACGAAGTCGGAATTCGACGAAACCAGTTTTGTTGGATCCGCAATATCAAATAGTTGTTAGATTTGCAGTTTCGTGATTTTTAGATTCACTGTGTGGCCGTACGGATTTTTAGAGTGAAAAACAGTCAGTATTTTGACAGTTAAAAATACGCTGTGTGAGCATACGAAGTCGGAATTCGACGAAATCAGTTTTGTTGGGACCGTGATGTCAAACTCTAGCAGTATGTTCAGTTTGGTGATTTTTGAATACTGTGTGTGATCACAGCGATTTTTAGAAGGAAATAACGAGTTTATAAAAAACAGAATATACCGGGAATATTCCCCTACAAAATATCTTGATATTTTTCCATCCTTATAAATACCCCTCCCTTAAAATTCTAAACCTAATTCATTTTCCATCTGTTGAAACCGGCCGCTGTTTTCTTACAGTAAAAATCCCCAACTTCAAAAATCTAAAAGAAATCAAATAAAAGTCCATAAATCTTGGGATGATGTTATGTGAGATCGACCAGGCCTTAGCTTTCAGTCCATACCATTTATGCTTGGTTCGACGCACATCTGGGGAGTTCGACAGTAAACGCTTTGAATTAGGGTTACTAATTTATTGATATAGAAGGCATCGAGTATGGTTTGGGTAGTATTTTTGGAAAAATGAGGTGATTTTGAGTTGGTAGGAGGATTTGTGTTGGATTCTGGCAGTTTTGATGTTGCTCGAGCATTTGGGGTCGACAGAACTACTGTGCGACGCGTTTTCCAAGAGGCCACCGGGTTTTTGTTTGGGGGTACAGGGTGGTGGAGGATCGGACGAGGAGAATGTTGGTGTTTTCGGTTTCGGGTTTCGATTGAGAGATGGAGGAGAACGGGGAGGATGAAAGTGGTGTAATGGCTTTGAGAACCCACGGTGAATACACGATATTGGTTTAGGGAAGAAATGGTTGGCGGGTCAGGCTGTATTGGTGGTGCGTGGGCCAGATTTGAATGTGAGGCCCATTTTCATTGTTTTTATTTCTTTTAAAATTCAAGTTTAACTAAATAATTTATTCAAGTTTATAAAAAAATCATATCTCATCCATACGAGGTCAGAATCGAGAACCGTAAGTTGCGTTGGGATCGTATGGACGGTGGCTACGTCATGGAACTGACTGGAAGTAAATCCGAGCTCGTTACAATTTATGGTGAAATAAATTGTCCAACTGAGTCAAATAACGCAAACCGATTATTTAACGGTTAACGCGTCAATGTGAGTAAATCTCACTAACTCTGAACAGTTTACATTTTCATGTTGTATTTTTAGAACTGTTAAATATGGACTGATTGATTGTGTGTTGACTGTTTGATTGAACTGCTAGTCAGTTAGTTGAATTTTCTATATTGATTCTGTTTAACAGAATATATCATATGGAACTGAAAGTGATGTTGATTTTATTGTGTAACATCTGTGGATGCAGGGAAACAGGTTGGAGGAATCCGACTGGATTCCTCAACAGTTATTTTATTGTTTTTCATATATTTTAATATATGATGTGAATTATAACATGTTGATTGTGTGAGTATGGACGAGATTAGATATCGTGATTTGATATGATTGAATACCATGACATACCGGAATGTAGACAAAGGAGATTTTTCAAAGTGACATTGAAAATAGAATATTTATAAAATGGGATATTTATAAATAAGAGATATTTATAAAGTGGAATATTTATAAATAAGAAATGTTTATAAATTGGAATATTTATAAATAGGAGATATTTGAAAAGGAAATAAATTCAAAACATTTCTTTTTGAATGGAAAAGCCTGTGTGGCGAGTTTGGGGATTTTCCCGATGCTCCCGATACAAAGGAGGTTATGGCGAATTTTCCCAGAAATTTAAAGAGTTAGAATATTTTAAAGAATAAATGTGAAAACAAAATATAAAGGAGTTATATTTGAAAACAAAATATAAAGGAGTTATATTTGAAAACAAAATATAAAGGAGTTATATTTGAAATGAAATATAAAGGAGTTATATTTGAAATGAAATATAAAGGAGTTATATTTGAAAACGAAATATAAAGGAGTTATATTTGAAAACAAAATATAAAGGAGTTATATTTGAAATGAAATATAAAGGAGTTATATTTGAAATGAAATATAAAGGAGTTATATTTGAAAACGAAATATAAAGGAGTTATATTTGAAACGAAATATAAAGGAGTTATATTTGAAAACGAAATATAAAGGAGTTATATTTGAAAACGAAATATAAAGGAGTTATATTTGAAACAAAATATAAAGGAATTATATTTGAAATCAAATATTAAGGAAATATATTTGAAAATAAATAGAATTACAAAGGAGACTTTATTCAGAAAATAAATAAAGAGTTAAAAGGATTTATTTATTTAGGAAATAAATAAAGGTAAAATGGTTTATTTATTCAGGAAATAAATAAAGATTAAAGGAGATATTTATTTGTTAAATAAATAAGATAAGATAATGAATTATTTATTTAAGATAAATAAATAAGAAATTTAAATGGATTAATTATTTGGTAAATAAATTAGATATTATAAAGGGATTATTTATTTAGGAAATAAATAGAATTACAAAGGAGACTTTATTCAGAAAATAAATAGAGATAAAAAGGAAACCGTTATAAAAGGGAAACCATTTTTGAAGTGAAGAACCGTTACTAAAAAGTAAATTTTTAAAAATGAATAAACGTTGTAAAAAGGAAATCTTTATAAAAGAGAATAAAGTTAGTAAATCGAATGTGGTATTCGAAAGGAGTTGAATCGAATATGGTATTCGAAAGTTAGTCAATCGAATATGGTATTCGAAAGTTAGTAAATCGAATGTGGTATTCGAAAGGAGTTGAATCGAATATGGTATTCGAAAGTTAGTCAATCGAATATGGTATTCGAAAGTTAGTAAATCGAATATGTTATTTGAAAGGGGTTAGTGGAGTCGAGTTAGTTGAATTGAGTTAATCGATCATCGAGTTAAGTAATCAAGTTAAGATTATTGAGTTAAGTAATCGAGTTAATCGATAGGTGTTAAGTAATCGAGTTAATCGATAGGAGTTAAGTAATCGAGTTAATCGATAGGAGTTAAGTAATCGAGTTAATCGATAGGAGTTAAGTAATCGAGTTGAGTTAATTGAGTATGGTTAGTCAAACCAAGTGAGTTAATCGGGTGGGTCGACCAAGTTAGTCGAGCCTAGTTAATCGAATCGAATCAAGTCGAGTTAGTCGAGTCGAATTAATCAAATCGAGTTAAGTTAATCAAGTTAAGTTCGTCGAGTTAAATAAGTCGATGTTAGTTCATCGAAAGGAGTAGTCGATGTTAGTTCACCGAAAGGAGTTATCGATGTTAGTTTCATCGAAAGGAGTTATCGATGCTAGTTCATCGAAATAAGTTATCGATTTTAGTTAATCTAAGTGAGATAAATCGAATAAGAGTTATTCGAAAAGAGATTATCGAATATAGCTTATTCAAAAAGTGAGATTTTCAAATATGAGATATTTGAAGAGAAGGAGTTAATCGAATTTAGTTATTCGAAGGTGAGATTGTCGAATATTAGTTATTCGAAGAGAGATTATCGAATATCGTTTATTCGAAAGGGAGTAATCGAGAGTAGTGTATTCGAAAAGAAAGAGTTAATCAAATAGAGATTACTCGAATAAGAGTTAATCGGCGAATTCGATTATATCGAATTCGGGAAAGTATATTTACTTTCCAGTTTTTAAATCAAGATTTATTTAATTATAAATAAATTAGAGTAGGTTATTTATTCAGTATAAGCAATAAGAGTTAGATTGTTAAGCTAGATAATTCGAAAGTAGGGATTATAACACTACAGTTATAATCAAATGTTTCAATTAAGAAGTGGATTGTAAATAGAATCCGAGAAAGACGTAAAGAGGTTGTTAAAGATTTAAAAGATAAACTTGACCATTTCGAAGTTATAACGTTGTTCAGTTAAGGTCTGAGAGGTAATTATACCCCAACTTGATTGACTTCCTTCTTAACTAAGTAATGGTAAGGTTTGATCGTAAAGGAGTTTTGGAAATGTTTTCCAAACGAGAATCAGAAATGTTTTCTGATAAAAGAAAATAAGAATTTAGAATATAGGGAAACAGGAGATAAGTAAATAAATGAACTAAAGAGATTAATGTTAAATGATGTTTGTTCGATATAATTTCCATATGGAAATAATATCGTTGTTTGCACACTTGTTTTTCTTTGATAGTTAACTCACAAACTATCGAAGTTTTGACCATTTTAACGTTGTTAATATGGAGAGACCGGTTGGATTATTATCCAAAGAAACACTCTGTATTGGCATAAGCGTCGCGAATCATATATGCCAAAGATAATTGAAGACGGAGTAAAATGCAAGGGCTATCCTGTTCACAGAATAGTGCCTTCGGTTTGTCCAGTCCCAGGACAACTTGTATAGACGAAGGTCTGACAGAGTATGTCCAATGGATCGCGTAAGTTGATCTGTTCAAACGTATTCACGTTTGGTGGCGGAGGAATTCGTTTCTCTTAGCTGTATACCCGTGTTATTTTTGGATAAGTCAATTTGTGATTTGGCGGGTATGACGATGTGACATTTTAAGTGAATGAAGATGGATGTCTGACAGGGTATTTCCAGAAAGGTCACGTACATTGATTTCTTCAACCGTACCAAGAGTGGAAGCGGAGAAGGAAACTTCTTTTAGCTGACACGTAATGTATGGTTGTAGACGTCAATTAGTGATTTTCGATGGACCTAACAATGTGGCATTCGAAGTGAATCTGATGTGATGATAAAGCGTAGCTTCTAGCCTCATCAACCAGTAAATGACAGAAATCGGGCAGGCAGTATGGCTAAGTCGGTCGCACCGAAGTAGGGTGTATAATCACCTATCTAGAGAATATTCATTTGTTTCTTAAATCTATCAATGCTGTCCCATATATATACGGGAACGGTTGCTGATCCCAACCGTTGGTGATGTACATTCGATACACTCAAGCGAAATGAGTGGTCGGTCATTTGTGGCTGAGTTACAAGATGTTCTTGTTGAACTCCAGTGTATCGTTCCTAGAGTACACTGATCGGAAGGTGGTTCCATACCTTGTCATAGTTGGAAATCCATTATCCAATACGTGCTTGCGATTTTGATTTGTATACTATATATGTAGAACGTGAGATGAAAGCGTTTCTGCTAGTTGATATCTATTTGTACATAGACATTATTATAATATCAAAAGGTTTTTGATATAAAGATATTTTGGATTTTCATAAGGGAAAAACCCGTTCCGTTCTGCGGCGTGGTCTTATGAGATATCGTTTACTTGTTCATATACTTGTTTAAACTGTTTTACTCACACCAGTCCCATGACTGACCCGGAGTTTACTTTGTTGTTTTCCCTAAACTCTTGGGTGCCTAAATTTGTACGGGCAGTCAAGTAGTCAGGAATTTGCAGATATACTTGGAGAGCTTGGAGCAGGAGGCTTCAAGATCATATAGCTATAGTTATTTCCGCTGTGTTGTAAGTGTTGTACTCTGATAAGTGTTATTGTATACATAACTGTTATATTTCAAAGTTATGTTATCTATTATATGTTATTCGTTCCGCTGTGAGGTTCGTGTTACTCTGATGTTGTGTTCTTCTTCTTCTTCTTTTATTCTAAGTTTCTATCTTATCTATTCTCACCTTCTAATTTCTTTCATTAATTACCGGGATTTTTCGATGTTTTGGTTATCGACATCGAGCTTATGTCGATAACCAAAGTCGCCGAAAATCCGGGTCGTTACAGCTTTATCCGGATATGGTTGACTGCCTTTATTGCCTTGAAAGTTGGGCTGAGATTTGAATGATTCAGCTGGATATTTCTAGACGAGCCCGAGATATTTGGTCGATGTGTCTTTAATGGAAGCGGTTTACTCGGTCAACTGGGAAGAGCGATTCTTCTGGAGTGAGTTATCAGCTGGTAGGAACTGGCTCGGGTCAATGTCCGACTGTTCTGGACCGAGCTTTGACTGGGCTTCTTGGATCGTGAATTATCCTAATTTTCCTGGGATTCGATCTGATCCGTGGCAGCTTTTTCCAAAAAGATGGTTAACAGTAAGTAATAGTTAATTAATCATATAAATATTTCTAACAATCTATGTAACTTACATATTAAAAAATAATTCAGTTTCCCCTCACAATCCGGAGCACTACATGTAAAACTTAAAACTCTGATAGCAAAGTTTTGAAGATTTGAAGTCGATGTTCCAAATGTCATCCACTACTCAGCTAGTCGTGTACATTTATAAATATACCCTCATGTCGACTCGTGTCGTAGTCGAGCCGGATTCGTGTACATCTATAAATATGCCCTCATGGCCTCACTTTCAAGGGATCGGCTCTTTCATTCTTTGCCTCTTGTGCAAGGACTTTGTTGTCACTGACATATATCATTTTCTCTACATTATTTCATAAAAATTAACTGTGTTATAATCATATAGTATAATAAAAGACTAGATTACACTAAGTGGACGTAGGCTTGATTGACGAAACACTATAAAATTTTGGGTGTCCTTTAATTTTTCATACATTCTATGATTGAATATTACAGTGATCTGTGATATTTCTGTGATTTGGGTGTTGAACTCAGAAGAACCGAATTCTATGTCAACAACTTCTAAATCATGTTGGTTTCTTAAATACATATATGTTTTGCAGTTTAAATAAAATAAATAAATTAGCTGATCTGTTTCAAAATAAATAATCACTATATAAATAAATAAACTAAACCGATCTGAAGATTCAGAACAAATTTAAAAATAAATTATTAGTTTTTTATGTAAATTAGCAAAATTCCATATAGATTTAAATTAGTAAACTGATCTGATTCTTGAAACTATAAAGTATTAACTTAAACTTTAAAATAAAAAACTTACCTTAACAAATTTAATTTGTAAAAATTAAAGTTTCACAAAAAAAAGTTTCAAAATTTCAAACATATAACATAATCTAGTTTAAATTTATTAAACTACAGTCATAAATTAAAAATAAATGAAAAAATCGCATGTCAGTGAGAAGGCGATGCTAGAGAGGGCTGAGCCTGAGAAGTGTCAAGACAAGGTCAATGGTGGAAGGTGGAGCAGGCGACGGTAGGAGAGCAGGGTCGCAGTAGAAAGTTTTAGGGTTTTTATTCTGTCGATTTGGACTTCGTATGTTTTTCCAATTTCGTTTGATTGCCTTGGTTCTAGCGTTCTTCTTTGGATAGTTGCAAGCAGAAAGCTTTTTTTTGGGTTGGGCAACGTTCGTTTTTTTTAAATACAACAAGGCTTTTTTGCGCTTCACCGACAATTGCGTTTTAGGTTGTAAACAAGTCACTAACTACTAAGTGCATCTCTAGCGGTTTTATAAAAAATAAGAGGAGGATATGGAAAGTATCGATTTCTCCCATCTCTTCACTAGTCAACGGGAGAAATCAATACATTTTAGTTTTTTTTAAAACATCTATAAACGGGTTTTTGTTTCTCGTTTATAGTATAAACAGATAAATAAAAACCTATATGTTATTTTTTAGCAAAAAAACCATGAATGGGGTTCTAAAACCCTTTCAATCTACAAACGGGTTTCTAAACCCCATTTATCTATCGACGCTTTAAAAAAATGAATATCCCATTTCAATTCGATCCCTACACTCGAATCGCTTTTGTTGGAGCGTGGGTAATCAAATTAAAATGAGGCAATTCCGTGACATCCCACCTCGAGATCCACCCTAATAAAGAGCATTAAAGAGTAATACCGTTTATTAGAGCGGAGAATAGGGCTAGGTAGGGGTGACCATCTGTAATTTCATATCAGAAAAGTGTTGAATATATCGATTTGGTAAACAAATTTTTCTTTTCTTTTCTCAGGTGGATCGACCTACTCAATACTCCTAACAGAAACTACGATGACCAAGGATCATTTCAGAACAATATATAGTACAACACAGATCAAAAATCATAAAATATATGCATACCAATACGATCACCAAATACATACACACGTGCTACATCCCAAATGATTATACAACATGAATACAACAATGTCAAATGGAACAACTATACAACATAACGAGAAAACTAATGACCAACTATTCCAAATCTTCAAAGATATCCCAAGCTATACCTAGCTATCCAGAATCAACAACAACTGAAACTAAAACAACTTGGTCTGACCTGACTTTTACATGCATGGAACATTTTATCTGACAAGTCAATAACAATAGATATGAAGATGTATAATAGTTCAAGATACAACTCTTTAACTAAAGAGTTGGGAAGAATAAAAAAATCAAGGAATTATAATAGGTTTATTTCAAAAGTCCCAAATAAAGGTGTACTACAAGATACACTTATTAGCATAAAGCTGGATATAACATCAAACCCGTACCCAGATGTGATCGCAATCCCCATAAATCATCAAAAACATCATATATCTCAAACGAGTTAAACAACATCAAAAGGAGCACCACGCTCCAATTAAAAAAAATCAAATAATGTATAAATGGATTCCCTATCCAAATAATCATCTCAATATATGATCGCAAAGATCAAATTACAAATCATAAACAACACAAAAATATGGATCCATCACAAATAAATTTGCATGTGCCGTCATCATATAATGTAGCTTCCTAAGCTCCGATATTTCTCCCCAAGACTGTCCAAGTACTTATACGTATTCAAATTAGGTGCACATCACTACGACCCCCAATTGAGCGTACCTTAGCCCCCGGGTCAAGTGAATACATATGTGTGACTCCCCAAGTCCCAGCTTCCCCGAAGCAAGTACTGGCACAACACAAGACAATATGCGTCATTGACTCTCAATCAGTAACCAAAACGGTGGTAACTGTACGTCCATTACCATACGTTCTCACTACTTGGTTTACTAGCCACTTGTCAACTTTGTATTGAAAAACACAGAAATCACCAAGTCACAGTCAATGATTCAATAACTTCAATTAGACGAAACTGGAAATTGTGGTCTTGAATATCCATATTCCATACAAGGGGGTTTACGATATCATTTTAATATCCATTACGTCGTCTTGAAGGGCGCAGAAAAATGTGGTTTTATATAAGAAAATACTCGATTTTCTGAAACCAATTTATAAGAAGATTATAAAAAACTGATTGTTTTCTTTCTAAAATCCATATATTTTTTTGAAAATAAGTTTATACTATTATTTTGAGGCCGTTTAAAACTAAAATTATAATAATTATTTAGCCTCAAAACAATAAAAAAACGCTTTATTTATATATTTATTTATCAGAAACTAGTTCGAAAAATCATGCATAAATGTTCAACATCGACAAAGCACTTGATAAAAATCTACAATCGGACCACCAAAATCTACATAGATCCGAGATTCGGATTAACCACCATATGAGCTTTGTTTAGCTTCGGAAACATCAGAACCAAGTTGAATAACATCAAAAAATTCAATCAAAAATACACTTCAATTCTGAAAAAACAATTAAAACCAACCCAACAACATGTAGGAGCCTTCTATGCAAGCTATAACACATGGGTCGACCAGTGGTTCGACCAATTCCTTGAGGGAGTCGACCCAGGGGTCAACACCTCTTATGCCTAGGTCGACCCCTAGGTCGAGCAAGTTCATGCAAAATCCAACATGTAACGACCCTAAAATTTGCGATCTTGGTTATCCGATATACAACACATATCGAACATCCATGGATCGAAAATAACCGAATAGTTAATGAAAGAAATTAGAGGGTGAGGAAAGATAAGATAGAAACTTAGAATAGAACAAGAAGAAGAAGAACAACATCAGAGTAACACGAACCTTATAGCGGAACGAATAACATATAATATATAACATAACTTTGAAATATAAATCTGTACTTGCATATACATATCATTTCAAAGTACAACACTTACAACACAGCGGAAATAAACAATAGCTATATGATCCTGAAGCCTCCTGCTCCAAGCTCTCCAAGTATATCTGTAAAATCCTGACTACTTGACTGCCCATACAAAATTGGGCACCCAAGAGTTTAGGGAAAACAAAACAAAATAAACTCTGGGTCAGTCATGTGACTGGTATAATTAAAACAGTTTAAAACAGTTTGAGCCATTAAATGATATCTCATAAGACCACGCCGTATAACGGAACGGGTTTTTCCCTTATGAGAATCCAAAATATCTTTATATCAAAAACCTTTTGATATTATAATAATGTCTATCAACCACAATATAATAATCATCTAGCAGAAACGCTTTCATCCCACGTTCTACATACATAGTATACAACCAAAACCGCAAACACGTATTGGGTAATGGATTTCCAACTATGACAAGGTATGGAACCACCTTTCGCTAGTGTACCTCTAGAGAGGAATACACTGGGTTCAACAAGAACATCTTGCAACCCGGCCACACATGACCGACCACTCATTTCGCTTGAGTGTATCGAATGTATATCACCATCGGTTGGGACCAGCAACCATTTCCCGAATGGGACAGCATCAACAATAGATTTTTTTGTAGTAAATGAAACTCTAGATCAGGTGATTATACACCCTAATAGGTGCGACCTACATAGCCATGCTACCTGCACGATTTCTTTCATTTACCGGTTGATGAGGCTTGACGTTAAGCCTTATCATCACATCAGATTCACTTCGAATGCCACCTTGTCAGATCCATCGAAAATCACTAATTGACATCTACAACAGTACATTACGTGTTAGCTAAAGAAGTTTCCTTCTCCGCTTCCACTCTTGGTACAGTTGAAGAAATTAATGTACATGATCTTTCTAGAAATACTCTGTCAGGCATTCATCCATACAAGTCATCCAGGAACAGGATGAACCGAAGGCACTATTCAGTACATCCATCTTAGGCACTGTTATCTAAGACTTATACAATAGCCCTTGCACTTTACTCTGTCTTCAATTATCTTTGGCATATATGATTCGCAACGCTTTTGCAATACAGAGTGGTTCTTTGGATAATAATCCAACCGGTCTCTCCATATTAACAACATTAAAATGGTCAAAACTTCGATAGTCTGTGATTTAACCATCAAAGAAAAACAGGTGTGCAAACAACGATATTATTTCCAGATGGAAATTCTATCAATCAATCATCCATCATATATATATATATATATCTATATCTATATCTATATATATATATATATATATATATTCATATTTTCCTTATTTTCTGTGTTTAGAAAATATACGTTAACGATGGAAAACATTTTCATAACTTACTTACGTATCATTATTCTTCCACAACTATCAATCTTTGATTGTAAACTAGTATGAGAACAATTTCACAAGTATCAATCCCGAAGGCCGAAACCAACATCAGATAGACACTTAGGAAACCATTCCACTTAACAAGTCTCCAGTCAGTTTCTGATTTCTTTATTTGATTACATTTCTGATTCTGATTTTGGAAAACATTTCCAAAACTTCTTAATTGGGATTTTAAATAGATGTTTAAAACTATATTGCGATGACGAATCAAACCACTATACTAAATTACTAAATCCACTTAACCACTTCACACTCGAACCGTAACCAATTTTTAATTAAAATGCAGTCAATCAAGTTGGGGTATAGCTACCTCTCAGACCTTAACTGAACCACCTTTCAAATCTCGAAATAGATAAGATTCACCTTTTTAACTCTTTAACACTTCCTTACAAACCCTCGGATTCTATTTACGAACCCCCTTCTTTTACAAGTTTATGTGATTATAACAATGGTGTTATAATCTCCTGCATCCGAAATATTATCTTTAATATGACTTTTATTTCGTAACTCGAATAATATAACGACAACTAATTTATTTACTCCTATTCGGTTAACTCTAATCTATAATTCTTATTTGAATAACTCCAACCTAATAACTCTTACTGGATTAACTCTTATTCGAATAACTTATTCGAATAACTTATATTCGATTTGCTTACTTTCGAATACTTATATTCGAAAATCTCTTTCTTAGAATAAATCTTATTCGATTAAACTCCTGTTGAATAATTAGATTCGATCAACTCACTTCGGATATTTCTGATTCGATTATCTCACTTCGAATATCTGCTATTCGATTATCTCACTTCGAATATCTACTATTTGATTGTCTCACTTCGAATATTTCTGATTCGATTCACTTCTTCGAATAACTAAATTCGATTAACTCATTTCAACTCTATTCGAATAAACTAAATTCGATTAACTCCATTTGAATAACTCTAGTTCGATTTAACTCTATTCAATAGTTCTAGTTCGATTTAACTCTATCGATTAACTCTAACCGATTAACTCTAACTGATTAACTCTATTCAATGATTCTAGTTTGATTTAACTCTATCGATTAACTCTAACTGATTAACTCTAACTGATTAACTCTACGGTTTAACCTAACTAATCAACTCTAACTGATTAACTCTACGGTTTAACCTAATTGATAAACTCTTTGTCCTTATTTAGTTTCAAACATCGTTGTTGAAATCGATTCTTACTTCTTTATATAAGTCCTGACTTATATGTTCTATTTATCCAAATGATAAATATTTAACTTAAATTATAAATATCATTTATAAATCAACCTGCTCCTTTTATCTGTTTACTTCTTCATATATAAGTTTAGACTTATATATATCTATTTATCCAAAGATAAATATTTCCTTTAAAATCTATTTGTTTTCTAAATGCCTTTACCAATATTCCCTTTTTAATCCTATTTGTAAATGGTTTACAAATATTCCCTTTTCAAATTCTATTTGCAAATGGTTTGCAAATAATCCTTTTTAGGGTTCTATTTCCAAGTATTTCCTTTATTAACCTTATTTATTTATCCTAAGTATTTCCTTTATTAATATCTTATTTATTTTCTAAATAAATATTCCTTGTATCTTATCTTATTTATTTAACAAATAAATAACTCCTTTTCTTATTCTATTTATTTAACAAATAAATAATCCTTTTAATAACTTATTCTGTTTCCTAAGTCACTATCTCTTTTACAACTTATTTACTTAACAAATAAGTATCTCGTTTAACATCTCCTATTTATTTAACCGATAAATATCTCATTTATAAAATCTTATGATTTATAAATATTCCCTTTTCTTTATAAATATTTCATTTATAAAGATTTCCCCCTTCTATATAGTTTCACATATAAAGATTTCTATTTATAAATATTTCATTTATAAATATTTCATTTATAAACATTTCATTTATAAAACCCTTTTGATTTTATAAATATTTTATTTTCAATTACCATTTGAAAATTCCCCTTTTTCACATTCCGGTATGTTATGGTGTTTAACATATCAAGTCATGATGTCAAATATCGTCCATACACATACGATCAACAACAGATTTTAAACCACGTCATATATCATAATATATGAAAATAACAAAATAGCTGTTGAGGAATCCAGTCGGATTCCTCCAACCTATTTCCCTGCATCCACAGATGTTACACAATAAAATCAACATCACTTTCAGTTCTATATGATATATTCTGTTAAACAGAATCAATATAGAAATTCAACTAACCGACTAGCAGTTCAATCAAACAGTCAACACGCAGTCAATCAGCCAATATTTAACAGTTTTAAGAATACAACATGAAATATAAACTGTTCAGAGTTAGTGAGATTTACTCACTTTGGTAGTTCATCGTTAAAGAACGATAATACGTTGTTTGATTTGAATCAAACAATTTAATTCGCCGTAAATTCAAACGAGCTTCAATCCATTCCCAGTCAGCCCCAGTGCGTAGCCACCGTCCATACGATCCCAACGCAACTTACGGTTCGTCAATCTGATAGCGGAAGTTATCGATATTTCAAGTTCAATACATCGTTTAAATTAAAACTAAAACTTAAATTTTAATTTAAAACATTTGGGCCTCACCCTTCTCCTTTGAACCGGCCCACTAACAAAATTAAAACCCTGACCCGTACCTTAACCTTTCTTCCCCGTTGACAAATTAAACTCCCAAAACGAAGCCATTTCGGATCCTTCAAAGCTCCACTGCTCCTCTTATCCACCACCGAACTCCCCAACACTTCCACCAATGATTTTCTCTTCTCTTCCTCTTTCACTTGGTACTGCTCTCGCACAACTGGGATCTGGGTAATTTCCTCGCGTCGACGGCTTGGGGTTTACTGTACAGGATCGCACAACCCAAACCGCCATCGCATTTCACCAGGACTTCGCGGATGATGCTAAACCCCTAACCGAATCAAATTCAACCTTTTAAATACCCAAACAATAACCGTATTCCAAGAATCCATTAACCCTAGGTCGACCGTGAGTTTTCTGAGCATCAGTAACTCGCATCGCAGCCAACAAAAAGACCACATACTCGAAGACAAACCCTCAGCGATTTCGAATACACTGATATCGAGATTTATGTATTTTTATTTGATTTTCCCTTGATTTTAGAAGTGGTGTTCTTCACGTTTTGATTTTCTTAAGTGTCGGCTGAAACAAAGAGATTATATAGGGGAATTGGATTTTGTTGTGAGGCTGAAAAGATGAATACGTGGCCTTGATTAGGATCATAAAATAATTAGGATATCATATTTTTTTCATTTTATATTCATTTCTACATTCAAAAAAATTCATGTGATCACACACGATACCCAAAAATCACGAAAATGGTCATGTATCTACAGTTCGACATTACGGTCCCAACGAAACTGGTTTCGTCGAATTCTGACTTCGTTTGCTCACACAGCGTATTATTAACCGTCGAAATACTGACTGTTTTTCACTCTAAAAATCCGCACGGTCACACAGTGACTCTAAAAATCACGAAACTGAAAATCTAACAACTATTTGACATTGCAGATCCAACAAAATTAGTTTTGTCGAAAACCGAGGTCGTTTACAAAACTGGCTATTTTTAAAGCACTGAATGACCCATTTAAATATATAAATATAATTAAATTTAATATTTAAAAATAAATATTCTCGTCGATATTCACAGTGGAATACCATACAGCTCTACTAGGATTTATAACTTGATATTTCATCATCATAGTTGTATCGATATTCGATTTAAAATGAAATTCCTTTTTAAAATATAAATAATTCCTTTATAAATTATAAAGGAATTCCACAGTGACTTTTCTAAAATTTTATTTGGACGTAAATCAAAATCTACTCGACGAAATCCTGATTTTTCTCTTCCGTTAGAAAGATATACTCCACCAGCTCTACACGTTTCTTGTTTCACAGAAATCCGGCTTAAAACAAATCCTGTACATTCAGTTGAAGTTCAAATCGCCAAATCGAGAACTTCCGCGCCATTTCGGGCTCGTTTATAATTAAAATAAAATTATACGTTCAAACAGACGTTATTTAAATATATTCGTCATTCTAATTAAATTTTAAACTGAATTAAATATCACAGATGATCCAATTCACATCATATCGCCATTTCAGCCAATTCTGGTTATTTCAGAATTAAATATACTATTTAATTTATTATTTTAATTAAATATTCACTATTATTTAATTCAACGACTATTAAATTCTCTGAATCACTATTTAAATAATTAAATAAATTAATTATTACACCGCTGAAAATGCGGGTCATTACATTCTTCTCCACTTAAAATAATTTCGTCCTCGAAATTGCTAAGAATTAGAAAACAAACCCTATTGACTGGTTAGAACTTATCTGTTCACTTCTTACATTCGGTTTCAACTGAACCAATTTAATTTCAATTAAATATTAAGTAATTCTTATCAACGAAAATTTTCAAGAATTCTGAAAATTTTCTAACGCCTTAATTTTTTGAAAAATTTCGCCAGCACCTCCTTTGTACTGGTCAATAGGTCAAACTCCAACTCGCCTCTCTGGGCCATCTCCAACCAAAAAGAAAATCAAATAGCCAAGCGGCTTGCCAATTCGGCTCATAAATCTCATACCCAATAGAAATATAAACTTGTACCTTTTTGTCGGGCATATCAACCTTATCACTTTCACCTGTTATCAATTCTGCATATATCCATGCATTCCAATCAACTCCAATCTAGGTATCCTTAAATCAATTCATTTTAACTCGAGTTCCATCCTCGATTCTAAATCTTAACTTATCAACTCAATTCCGTTCCAGATTATTCTATAATCAAATCCAGATCCTATTTAACTTAATTCAAGTTAATTTTTATTGACTTTTACCATCTCGATATATTTAACCTTATAAGTTAAATTTAAATTCCAGAATTTAAATTCCTGGGCTCATTTCAAATCAATTTGAAATCCTAATACCAATTCAAAACCTTTGAATTCCTTAACAACTTGTTTCCTTAAAACAATTCAAAAACAACATCTTTGGTAGTAATCCGTCACTTAGAAACTCGAAAATGAACACCGATGATGCACCATCGGAATTTATTCTCCAGCAACCAAAGTAAGTTCAATACTATATCACTCTTCAAAACTATTCTTAAACCATTTGCATTTTGAAATCACTTCAAAATATCATTCCAATGTTTGTAAATAATTTAAAATCTCCCAGGATTTTAAAAATTCTCTTATATTTAATCCAAGTCCATTTACAAACATTGTTTCAATTTTCCAGGGTTTTTTTTATTTCAATTCTGATTCAAATTCAGATTTAATTCATTTCGTAACACTTATACGAATTTTGATTGGTTATTTACATAATCATTTCACTTTTTATAATCTTACTCAATTATAATCACAACCAATATATCCAATATATTATAATCATTCCAATATAAATCCTTTATATCAAAATATACTTTGGGTAAAATTATTTCATTTACCCTCTTTTCAAAACGTACCATGACGGTTCATCGTATTCAAGTGTTTACCAACTCCTACCGATACAGTGGATCAAACTGATTGCCCAGAACTCATAAACAACTCAACCAATAAATCTCCACAATATAAAACATTTTTATATCAAATAACAAATACGTTCACTCATATATATACACTCAACTCAATCTAGGGTGTTGCTAACCCTATCTCTACTGAGTCACGCCATAGAGCCAAGGTAATTCTCTTAACCTTATGCTCTGATACCAACTGTAATGACCCGAAAATTTGCGATCTTGGTTATCCGATATACAACACATATTGAACATCCAAGGATCGAAAATAACCAAATAGTTAATGAAAGAAATTAGAGGGTGAGGAAAGATAAGATAGAAACTTAGAATAGAAGAAGAACAACATCAGAGTAACAAGAACCTCACAGCGGAACGAATAACATATAATATATAACATAACTTTGAAATATAAATCTGTACTTGCATATACATATCATTTCAAAGTACAACACTTACAACACAGTGGAAATAAACAATAGCTATATGATCCTGAAGCCTCCTGCTCTAAGCTCTCCAAGTATATCTGTATAATCCTGACTACTTGACCGCCCATACAAAATTAGGCGCCCAAGAGTTTAGGGAAAACATAATAAAATAAACTCTGGGTCAGTCATGGGACTGGTATGAGTAAAACAGTTTAAAACAATTTGAGCCATTAAACGATATCTCATAAGACCACGCCATATAACGGAACGGGTTTTTCCCTATGAGAATCCAAAATATCTTTATATCAAAAACCTTTTGATATTATAATAATGTCTATCAACCACAATATAATAATCATCTAGCAGAAACGCTTTCATCTCACGTTCTACATACATAGTATACAATCAAAACCGCAAGCACGTATTGGGTAATGGATTTCCAACTATGATAAGGTATGGAACCACCTTTCGCTAGTGTACCTCTAGAGAGGAATACACTGGGTTCAACAAGAACATCTTGCAACCCGGCCACACATGACCGACCACTCATTTCGCTTGAGTGTATCGAATGTATATCACCATTGGTTGGGATCAGCAACCGTTTCCTGAATGGGACAACATCAACAATAGATTTTTTTGAAGTAAATGAAACTCTAGATCAGGTGATTATACACCCTAATAGGTGCGACCTAAATAGTCATGCTACCTGCCCGATTTCTGTCATTTACCGGTTGATGAGGCTTGAGATTACGCCTTATCATCACATCAGATTCACTTCGAATGCCACATTGTCAGATCCATCGAAAATCACTAATTGACGTCTACAACAGTACATTATGTGCTAGCTAAAGAAGTTTTCTTCTCCGCTTCCACTCTTAGTACAATTGAAGAAATCAATGTACGTGACCTTTCTGGAAATACTTTGTCAGACATTCATCCATACAAGTCATCCAGGAATAGGATGAACCGAAGGCACTATTCAGTACATCCATCTTAGGCACTATTATCTAAGACTTATACAATAGCCCTTGCACTTTACTCTGTCTTCAATTATCTTTGGCATATATGATTCGCAACGCTTATGCCAATACAAAGTGGTTCTTTGGATAATAATCCAACCGGTCTCTCCATATTAACAACGTTAAAATGGTCAAAACTTTGATAGTCTGTGATTTAACCATCAAAGAAAAACAGGTGTGCAAACAACGATATTATTTCCAAATGGAAATTCTATCTATCAGTCATCAATCATATATATATCTATATATGTATATATTCATATTTTCCTTATTTTCTGTGTTTAGAAAATATACGTTAACGCTGGAAAACATTTTCATAACTTATTACGTATCACTATTCTTCCACAACTATCAATCTTTGATTGTAAACTGGTATGAGAACAATTTCCCAAGTATCAATCCTGAAGGCCGAAACCAACATCAGATAGACACTTAGGAAACCATTCAACTTAACAAGTCTCCAGTTAGTTTCTGATTTCTTTATTTGATTACATTTCTGATTCTGATTTTGGAAAACATTACCAAAACTTCTTAATTGGAATTTTTAACAAATGTTTAAAACTATATTGCGATGACAAATCAAACCACTATACTAAATTACTAAATCCACTTAACCACTTCACACTCGAACTGTAACCAATTCTTTATTAAAAACGCAATCAATCAAGTTGGGGTATAGCTACCTCTCAGACCTTAACTGAACCACCTTTCAAATCTCGAAATAGATAAGATTCACCTTTTTAACTCTTTAACACTTCCTTACGAACCCTCAGATTCTATTTACGAACCCGCTTCTTTTACAAGTTTACGTGATTATAACAATGGTGTTATAATCTCTTGCATCCGAAATATGATCTTTAATATGTCTTTTATTTCCTAACTCGAATAATATAATGACAACTAATTTATTTACTCCTATTCGGTTAACTCTAATCTATAGCTCTTATTTGAATAACTCCAACCTAATAACTCTTACTGGATTAACTCTTATTCAAATAACTTATTCGAATAACTTATATTCGATTTGCTTACTTTCGAATACTTATATTCGAAAATCTCATTCTTCGAATAAATCTTATTCGATTTAACTCCTGTCGAATAACTAGATTCGATCAACTCACTTCGAATATTTCTGATTCTATTATCTCACTTCGAATATCTACTATTCGATTATCTCACTTCGAATATTTCTGATTCGATTCACTTCTTCGAATAACTAAAT
Source organism: Allium sativum (assembly GCA_030737875.1). Taxonomy (NCBI): domain Eukaryota; kingdom Viridiplantae; phylum Streptophyta; class Magnoliopsida; order Asparagales; family Amaryllidaceae; genus Allium; species Allium sativum. The sequence continues at coordinate 689,079,791 of CM060926.1, read as the reverse complement.
TTGATTAGCTCATTTCAACTCTATTCAAATAAACTAAATTTGATTAACTCCATTTGAATAACTCTAGTTCGATTTAACTCTATTCAATAATTCTAGTTCGATTTAACTCTATCGATTAACTCTAACTGATTAACTCTAACTGATTAACTCTATTCAATAATTCTAGTTCGATTTAACTCTATCGATTAACTCTAACTGATTAACTCTAAATGGTTAACTCTACGGTTTAACCTAACTGATTAACTCTATGGTTTAACCTAACTGGTTAACTCTTTGTCCTTATTCAGTTTCAAACATCGATGTTGAAATCGATTCTTACTTCTTTATATAAGTCCTGACTTATATGTTTTATTTATCCAAATGATAATTATTTAACTTAATTTATAAATATCATTTATAAATCAACCTGCTTCTTTTATCTGTTTACTTCTTCATATATATGTTCAGACTTATATATATCTATATCACTACAAGAAAAATACCCTATTGCAACTAGCTATTTGCAACAGGCCTCAAATGTCAGTTGCAGTAAATGATATTTAGCAACAGACCTTTCGTAGCTGTTGCAATAGATAAGATTTAACAACAGACTTTTCCTTCCTGTTGCGAAAAGCATATTTTTTGCAACAGCGCTTTCATGCCTGTTGCGAAAACATACTTTTAGCAACTGCTTTTTCATTCCTGTTGCAATAGACATATTATTTGCAACTACACTTTCAAACCAGTTGCAAAAAATATATATTTAGCAACTGTTTTCACCAGTTGCGATAAATGTAATTTTTTTGCAATAGGTAAAGCCACTTGCGAAAAATGTACTTTTAAAAATTATTTTTCCCCAAGTAATAGTCGGTTATAATATAAGAAGTATAAGCATAATAGGTAATATATATATATACACACACACACACACACACACACATACATACATACATATATACACACACACACACAAACATATATATATATATATATATGATTAACATATATATTTAGTACTCAACTTAATAGTTAATAATTTCAAACTTAATTAAATATGTTAATAATCAATATTGATTATCAAATAATTATTCAGTAATTTTACCAAAAAGGTTTACAACTTTGGATTATACAAAATAATACCAGATTTTTACAGTTCATGTTAATTTTCTATTTGACGTCTTTTTTCGTAAAATTTTGTAATTTTCCCAAAAATTAATTTTTTGTAAAATCTTGTTCTAAAAGATGTTTCTATTATATTTGTTCAAAAAATTATTTGCGTAACATGTTGACGTCTTTTTGGTTTTGTACGCCAAAATTTTGGCTCTCTTTCTAAATTTTTGGCTCCATCCGCCAAAATTGCGCTATTAACCCTTCTGTTCTCTTCTTCTTCCCAAAATGATCTCGCTAAACCTAGATCTGAACTGTCTCCAAACAGTTAACAGTGGCTCCCTCCTAATCTAACCTAGCCCATCGCCTACTCCTCCTCCCCACTCACTTCCTCCTCTCGACCTGCCTTCCTGCGAGCTCCCCAATGATTCTGGAACCTGAACCAAAGTGTCGTTGGCAAATTAAAACACCTCGCTTGTGACGGCAAGGAATTTCGCTCGGTCCGAACCAGTCGCTAAACCGATACAGACCGTTCGAAACGCCCTATCGTTTGAGAACACGACAAATCAGAATGCATACAAAAGAACCTTTCATTGTATATTACAACAATGCATCAGATTACAAGAATATACAGAGTATAATTGAATAAATATTACACAGAAATATCAGAGATTTAAATTACATTTAAATACATAGCAGCGGAAAATAATACAATACACAACTAGAATGGGATATACGGATACAAAGCTTTCCGGATATCGTTCCAGCTGTAAACCAGGATCCTGTGAATATAAATCTGCAAAACCAAAACTACTAGCTGCCCGTGTCAAAAATAGGGGCACCCAGAGTTTAGGTTAAAACAATAAACTCTAGGTCAGTCATGTGACTGGTGTGAGAACTAAAACAGTTATTATTCTTTATTATTAAAGTTCGGTAAATCAAAGGACCACGCCGTATAACACGGAACGGGTTTCCTCCCAAGAATACCAGTGCATAAAACAAACAGCGCAATGCTAAATAAAGAAAAATGAAGCTGTTATAAGACCCAGGTCCTATAACACAATGCAACGCAAGCCGGGGGATAGGGTTTTCCCTTATAACAGCCAAAGAATGCTTGATACGTTTAAAACACATCATTTGATACAATTATAAGTGCATAGTGTATAAAACAACTTCAAATCATAAGTATCAATCATAGGCGGCATGGGTACCATATATCATGTCGCCATATATAGGTTTACACATAAAACCGCAAATGTCACGTATTTGGAAATTGGATTTCCGTCTATGAACCGAGGCCAGGGATCGTCCTCACCGACTTCGAGACTCTCTAGCCCGAGCCTCAGGGTCAGAGCGCATCGACCCTTGGATCGTCAGGGCCGGTCCACCGATGTGGATTAAACTTAAACCCTGAACATGCGTTCCCCCGCCCTATGGGGCGTAAATGAGCCAACGAATGACTCCATCGGACCCGGATCGTCCGATCAAACCGAGGCGCCTCGCAACAGCAACAACCACATAAGTCAAACTCGTCAGGGCGTGTAAAACCACTGACGCCACTTCTAACTAGAAAGAAACGCATGCCCTCCCTGAGGTCCGTCTCCCGTTTTTGGTTCATACCGGGTGTGAAACTCGCGAAGTAAACGTTACACAAAGCTACGCCACAAAGGTCGTGCTTTGATCATCACCACAAGACTTTGCTTTTCAACAGAAGCCTCGATCAATTGCCACTTAGGCATGCCACACAGGCAATTCACTCCATGCGTTTGATATCCATCAATATATAACCCCTGAGCTCGTACGTCTCAGAGAAGGGCGTTAAGCAAGAGAATAAATTCTCCGCCGCCAAACCGATATATATTTAATAGAGATCAATCGCACGGACTAAAATCCAATGTCAGACACACAGTCCATTTACAAGTCCGTTCTGGGTCTGAACGAAACCGGAGGCACCTAGTACCCCGCATATCCTTCGATCTCCAAGTACGTCTGGACGATCACCAACTGTTTCCATCTTCTTGGGTGTACAGCCCAATCAAGATCATCAGTAATCACAAAAACGACGTGAAGACTTCCGGTCTTCGACCCCCGTCTTCATCTTCGACTTATCGTCGTATCAGTTATTCAGAATGGGATAAACCCGGTCTTTCCGAATAACTCGCGTATATTTTAAATAAGTGTTACACAAACACAACATACGCCTCATTCCAATTCAGAATATTCTTTTATTCACAAAAGCACATTCTTAGGGAAATGTTCCCATTAATTTTATCCAAGATAAAATCTTCTAAATTTATTCTTAAATCTTTCTTTGGATATCATTTCAAACTAGTCGGGATTAACGAACCACACCGAAGTAATTATTTATTTTATTTCCAAATCCCAACCTATATATCCCATGGAGAAAACTGGTAATACTCCACATCTAACACCACTGTGTTATCGGTAAAATTAATTACCATTTCACGTTCAAATCTAATTAAAGATTTAACTATCGCTTTGGAGCAAAACTGGTGGTACTCCATTCTCGATCACCTCTTAGGTTTGATAATTTAAATTATCAATTCACATTTTTAATCTAATTAAAGATTCATTAAAACTCCACTTAGTTTTAATCTTTTCAAAAATCAACATCTTGCCTTTAACTGGGTTAAAGAACCAATGTCATCTAAAACACGATTCATGATAAACCCAAATCACATTTGATATTAAATACAAGGCTCTGAATAGAAAATATATCGGCTTATATTCAATATCAAATTCTGAAACCAACATATACCGTATTGGAAATAACGATATAAAATATATCTTTCAAATTCCCATAACAATATTTGTATAGTCACGAAATCCAACATCGAAATATCCCGAAGATAATTTCGATTCAACTCCAGTCCAATCCACGTATTGCGAATATTGATTATTTTTAAAATCACTTTCAAATTCAATTTATTTATTTCAAAAATAAATTGATTTTAATTCTAGTTCACAACTGGTTTATTTCGATAAAAATCTATTTTTATCTTTTCAAATATGGAGTTTTTCATCCCAATTCTTCTCAAATCATTTCTTATGATTTTACACAAATTATTACTGTTTTTAATAATTTTACCAAGGCCTGTACAGTCGATTTCCATCAATGGCCATCGAACTGCACTTACAGCGACCTTTTTCGAATTTGATTTGGACGTATCTCCAAATCCAACCGTTAGATTTCCAATTTCTAACATTCGTTAGAAAGCTCTTTTCGATACGAACCCAACGGTTCCGGTTTTAGGAGAATCCGACGGTCGGATCTCCCGTAATGTCCGTTTGAAATAAATGGTCGAAATTCACGAACTGCCGCGACGCGTTCTATTCAGGCCATTATTTTATATATATAATATATATAATATATATTTCGTCGATTTCTATTTAAAACGAATTATATAAATAGTTTTAAATTCGTTTCAAAAGCAACTTCAACTTCCATTTCAATTCAAATCAAAATTGAATTCTTCTTTATAAATTCGTTTTAAAATTCATTTCTATTCAATTCAAATTTCAATTCAATTTGAATTCATTTCAATTCACTTCATTTCGAATTCGTTTTCAATTCAATTCATTTCGAAATCGTTTTCAATTCAATTCATTTCGAAATCGTTTTCAATTCAATTCATTTCGAAATCGTTTTCAATTCAATTCATTTCGAAATCGTTTTCAATTCAATTCATTTCGAAATCGTTTTCAATTCAATTCATTTCGAAATCGTTTTCAATTCAATTCATTTCGAAATGAATAAAATCGATATAAATATCGTTTACGTCAAAATGGCGTCAATCTAATCAACACGGCTTCATAAATTTCTATTTTCAAATATTCTATTTCAAATATTTCTTTTTCAAAATAGTTGTTATTATCAAAATATTTCGTTCAACACATGACCAATCTCAATGGATGAGTACTGTCAACACATGAACCTTTATTTTATATTATTCTTTATTTTCTAAATTGGAATGAGGCCCAATCAATCACCATATAAAATTAATTATATGGATTCCATACAACAAATGTATATAATAGCAACGATAGATAATCAACCACCAACCAAAGTGCACTACACTGTATAAGCATCAAATATAGATATCTAACGCTTATAACAGCCTGTCAATCAATCGATCGACATATTTAATCAATCAGGACGAGTGAACTTCATATTTCATCCCAACACCCGTGTGGGGTTTTCAAACAATCAAACACAGATTTTAGTTGTGCAGTTGGGCGATGTGTAAAATTTATCGACCCAATCAATATCAGTCAAATCAGTGTATATAAACAAATCGGCCGATTTGTTTATAAATATTTATTTATCTATTTTCATGTTAAAAATTATATTTTTAACGATAAAACCTTTTATTCAACCTATGAATATTCTATTCGGTTCATTTATTCAATAAAATGATATTTTTATTTTTCTAACATATTTTAGAAAATTTCGGTGGCATAACGGCACGATACTAGAAACGGGACAAGGCCTAGCCTTATCCCCGGTCTAGTGAAGGCCCACGCCATTCACACATCAATCAATCCATTCATTTCACCAAACAATTCAATTTCAAATCAAATCATCCAACTAATCTATGCAACCAAACAAACAAGTCCATGGTCTGTGGACGATTGTGTCGGGTGCTACTAAGCACCGTCTGCATCCTAGTATATATATATAACTAGAAAAGAAATTGAAGAGTGAGAAATTCTCACCAATAGCTATCCTAGCTCCACGGCACTTCATTGATAGAAATCTTCGTCGTTCTCGCCTTTTGTCACTTTCACCGCCCGTATACACTGTATATATAAAAATCACATTTTTATATTTCCTATTATATAAAGATCATATTTTCATCGCTAACTTCATATTGTGAAAATAAAATTTTCATCGCTATTTCATATTTGTAAAGATAGAATTTTCATCGCTACTTCGTTATGAAAATTATATTTTTAAAACAACGTGATATATATTTTCAGAACACGACGATATATATTTTCAAACCATCGCTACTTTATATTTTCAAAAATCAAGTTCTACCTTATATTTTTTTTAACAAAGTATATGTATATTTTTCTAAACAAAATAGATGTATATATTTTTCTAAACAAAACATATGTTTATATTACAAAAGAAATCCTATTTTTATATTGCTATTCAATATATAAAAATCGAATTTTTACTTTGCTATCTAATATATAAAAATCGAATTTTTTACTTCGAAGTTCAATATATAAAAATCATATTTTTATTTCAATGTTCGATATATAAAAATCACTTCTTTTTGTTTTCAAAACCCAAATCTTTTTGATTAGAAAAATCTAATCTTTTACTTCAAAAATATAATCTTTCCTACATCGAAAATTCGATCTTTTCTACAGCACAAATTCGACCTTTCCTATTAACCAAAATCATATTTTTAAAACTGAAAATAAAGCAATGCTAATTTTATTTGAAAAATTACTTCTTTTTGTTTTCAAAACCCAAATCTTTTTGAAAATAAAGCAATGCTAATTTTATTTGAAAAATTACTTCTTTTTGTTTTCAAAACCCAAATCTTTTTGAAAATAAAGCAATGCTAATTTTATTTGAAAAATTACTTCTTTTCGTTTTCAAAACCCAAATCTTTTTGAAAATAAAGCAATGCTAATTTTATTTGAAAAATTACTTCTTTTCGTTTTCAAAACCCAAATCTTTTTGAAAATAAAGCAATGCTAATTTTATTTGAAAACAATTCTAATCTCATTTTAAAACAATGGTAATTTTATTACTACCATTTTTAAATTTAAGTTAATTACACTGAATAAATTAAAATACATAACCGAATAAAATATAATTAAAACTTACAGTTGTTTGGAGGAGGGGGTTTGTTGTTCGCTTGTGGAAACAGGGGGCGGGTCTTCGAATGGAGGAGGGCGCAGGGGCTGCGGTTGTCCCCTGAGGTGGCGCGCTCGACGATGAAGGGTTGCGGTGGAGTGGGTGGTCGCGTTGTGGTGGCTCGACGATTGAAGGAGAGACCGGAGAAGGGGCGCGAGCGAGAGGGGGGGCCTGAGCGCGGCGGCGGCCTGGGCTAGGGCTTCGACGAAGTTTTTTTTTTCTCTTTGTGAAATCGATTTCTGCTTTGAAAGATAAGAGGGGGGCCAGCGGGTTAAAGGGATGAAAGGATTTTTTTATTTATTATTTAATTATTTTATTTTTTTCACTAAAAAGAAAATTTTATTTTCGACCTCTAAACGAGGCCCACCGCCTGTCGTCCATAGCGTTTTACCCCCATTCCGAACACAATGGGATATGTATCGTAAGCTGATTTGATCGTCTGAATCAGTTTCCGTTTAATTTACCTTTAAATCACTATATTGAATTTTAAACGTACGTTTCAAATTACCGGGGTCACATACTAACTCTAAAAATTTCATAAAAATATTTTCAAGCTTCGTATTGCCGATACGGTCCTAACAAAACTAGTTTCGTCTAATCCTGAGACCGTTTGAAAAATGACCAATTTCCAGTCGATTAAAATCAACTGAAACTGGTCAAACGCGTTTTCCTTTGCCACGCTCACATACTGATTCAGAAAATTATGAAATTTGAAACCTAGCAATAACTTTACATCACGGATCCAACAAAACTGGTTTCGTCGAAATCCGAGGTCGTTTGCAAAATGTCATTTTTTAAGGGCCTGAATTCCATAACGACTATTCAGAATTTTCAACTGGACATATCTTTTGATTCCCACTATGAAATCTTGATTTTTCTAATTCGTTGGAAAGATATTATCAAATAGATCCTAATGTTTTTGGTTTCACTAAAATCCGGATTGTTTTGCACCCGGTACATTCAATTGAAGTTTGAAATCGAATTATCGAACTACCGCGCCATTTTCAATTCCTTTTATGATTATATATAAATATTTATATTCTAACGACGACGCGTATAATATATACGTTCGAATTATATTCAAAACAAATTTCTCGTCGATTTTATTTAAAATAATTTATTTTAAATAATCAAAATTCGCTTAAATTGCCAAAATAAAAATTTTAAACTGGCCCAGATTTTCGGGTTGTTACAATCTCCCCCACTTAAAACTTTTCATCCCCGAAAAGGAACAAAGTCGAAAGTGGTTTGATCGATCAACACTACGTTCGATCTGGCTTTCATTCTCTAACTTTTCAGTTTCTGAGAATTTTCAAATTCTTCAAAAATTTGGCTAACACCCTAAATTTTCGAAAAAATTCGCCATAACCTCCCCTGCACCGGGAGCATCGGGGAATTTCAAATAGCTTCCCCGGTCCTTCAGATCTCAAAAAGAAAAAGAAAACGCCAAGCGGCTAGCTAATAGGCTCATAAAATCATCATCACCCAAACAAAACAGTAAATTATGTAGTAAACATGTACCTATTTGTCAGGCAAACAAATTTTATTCTCTGCTCTAGCCTCCTTGCTATGACCTGTTCACTGTAAGTATATGTATATGCAAGCAAATGCGACCAATTTTCCATACAATTCAATATTTGATCAAATTAGGCATAATGGTTCCAAAATTACCAACCAAATAAACAAACAACACAAACATCAATCAATTAGTTGATTAGCTTTTCAAATGCATAACTTTGATATATAGTCAAAAATCAGATTTTTGATGCCAAATCACAACAATAGGCCCTATCTAATTTTGGTTCTCACACCAGTCAATAGGAAATATATAGAAATCTCACTTTCGTCACTCGAATATAAATACTGATAATGTGATCACAATTATCAGCATCATCCCCGGGCGACTAGAGTGTGATTCTATATCTATCCAGTATATTAAAATTTCGAATACACGCGGATCAGACGTATACGCAAAATCTATATATACTGGATTGTCCACATCTATATAAATAAATAATCAAATACGAATAATTGATTTAAATTTTCAAAACAAAATTTGTTTTCACTTTTATTTATCAAAAACACTACTCTTCACACTCGTTCTAGGATACTACTGATCCCATCTCTAACGAGTCATTCTCATTGGATATTACTAATCCAATATCTGATGAATTCTTTCGTATGGTTCTAATGTGTCTTGTTCTCTGCTTTGTAAACCAAAGCTCTGATACCAAATGTGACGGCAAGGAATTTCGCTCGGTCCGAACCAGTCGCTAAACCGATACAGACCGTTCGAAACGCCCTATCGTTTGAGAACACGACAAATCAGAATGCATACAAAAGAACCTTTCATTGTATATTACAACAATGCATCAGATTACAAGAATATACAGAGTATAATTGAATAAATATTACACAGAAATATCAGAGATTTAAATTACATTTAAATACATAGCAGCGGAAAATAATACAATACACAACTAGAATGGGATATACGGATACAAAGCTTTCCGGATATCGTTCCAGCTGTAAACCAGGATCCTGTGAATATAAATCTGCAAAACCAAAACTACTAGCTGCCCGTGTCAAAAATAGGGGCACCCAGAGTTTAGGTTAAAACAATAAACTCTAGGTCAGTCATGTGACTGGTGTGAGAACTAAAACAGTTATTATTCTTTATTATTAAAGTTCGGTAAATCAAAGGACCACGCCGTATAACACGGAACGGGTTTCCTCCCAAGAATACCAGTGCATAAAACAAACAGCGCAATGCTAAATAAAGAAAAATGAAGCTGTTATAAGACCCAGGTTCTATCACACAATGCAACGCAAGCCGGGGGATAGGGTTTTCCCTTATAACAGCCAAAGAATGCTTGATACGTTTAAAACACATCATTTGATACTATTATAAGTGCATAGTGTATAAAACAACTTCAAATCATAAGTATCAATCATAGGCGGCATGGGTACCATATATCATGTCGCCATATATAGGTTTACACATAAAACCGCAAATGTCACGTATTTGGAAATTGGATTTCCGTCTATGAACCGAGGCCAGGGATCGTCCTCACCGACTTCGAGACTCTCTAGCCCGAGCCTTAGGGTCAGAGCGCATCGACCATTGGATCGTCAGGGCCGGTCCACCGATGTGGATTAAACTTAAACCCTGAACATGCGTTCCCCCGCCCTATGGGGCGTAAATGAGCCAACGAATGACTCCATCGGACTCGGATCGTCCGATCAAACCGAGGCGCCTCGCAACAGCAACAACCACATAAGTCAAACTCGTCAGGGCGTGTAAAACCACTGACGCCACTTCTAACTAGAAAGAAACGCATGCCCTCCCTGAGGTCCGTCTCCCGTTTTTGGTTCATACCGGGTGTGAAACTCGCGAAGTAAACGTTACACAAAGCTACGCCACAAAGGCCGTGCTTTGATCATCACCACAAGACTTTGCTTTTCAACAGAAGCCTCGATCAATTGCCACTTAGGCATGCCACACAGGCAATTCACTCCATGCGTTTGATATCCATCAATATATAACCCCTGAGCTCGTACGTCTCAGAGAAGGGCGTTAAGCAAGAGAATAAATTCTCCGCCGCCAAACCGATATATATTTAATAGAGATCAATCGCACGGACTAAAATCCAATGTCAGACACACAGTCCATTTACAAGTCCGTTCTGGGTCTGAACGAAACCGGAGGCACCTAGTACCCCGCATATCCTTCGATCTCCAAGTACGTCTGGACGATCACCAACTGTTTCCATCTTCTTGGGTGTACAGCCCAATCAAGATCATCAGTAATCACCCAAACGACGTGAAGACTTCCGGTCTTCGACCCCCGTCTTCATCTTCGACTTATCGTCGTATCAGTTATTCAGAATGGGATAAACCCGGTCTTTCCGAATAACTCGCGTATATTTTAAATAAGTGTTACACAAACACAACATACGCCTCATTCCAATTCAGAATATTCTTTTATTCACAAAAGCACATTCTTAGGGAAATGTTCCCATTAATTTTATCCAAGATAAAATCTTCTAAATTTATTCTTAAATCTTTCTTTGGATATCATTTCAAACTAGTCGGGATTAACGAACCACACCGAAGTAATTATTTATTTTATTTCCAAATCCCAACCTATATATCCCATGGAGAAAACTGGTAATACTCCACATCTAACACCACTGTGTTATCGGTAAAATTAATTACCATTTCACGTTCAAATCTAATTAAAGATTTAACTATCGCTTTGGAGCAAAACTGGTGGTACTCCATTCTCGATCACCTCTTAGGTTTGATAATTTAAATTATCAATTCACATTTTTAATCTAATTAAAGATTCATTAAAACTCCACTTAGTTTTAATCTTTTCAAAAATCAACATCTTGCCTTTAACTGGGTTAAAGAACCAATGTCATCTAAAACACGATTCACGATAAACCCAAATCACATTTGATATTAAATACAAGGCTCTGAATAGAAAATATATCGGCTTATATTCAATATCAAATTCTGAAACCAACATATACCGTATTGGAAATAACGATATAAAATATATCTTTCAAATTCCCATAACAATATTTGTATAGTCACGAAATCCAACATCGAAATATCCCGAAGATAATTTCGATTCAACTCCAGTCCAATCCACGTATTGCGAATATTGATTATTTTTAAAATCACTTTCAAATTCAATTTATTTATTTCAAAAATAAATTGATTTTAATTCTAGTTCACAACTGGTTTATTTCGATAAAAAACTATTTTTATCTTTTCAAATATGGAGTTTTTCATCCCAATTCTTCTCAAATCATTTCTTATGATTTTACACAAATTATTACTATTTTTAATAATTTAACAAGGCCTGTACAGTCGATTTCCATCAATGTCCATCGAACTGCACTTACAACGACCTTTTTCGAATTTGATTTGGACGTATCTCCAAATCCAACCGTTAGATTTCCAATTTCTAACATTCGTTAGAAAGCTCTTTTCGATACGAACCCAATGGTTCCGGTTTTAGGAGAATCCGACGGTCGGATCTCCCGTAATGTCCGTTTGAAATAAATGGTCGAAATTCACGAACTGCCGCGACGCGTTCTATTCAGGCCATTATTTTATATATATAATATATATAATATATATTTCGTCGATTTCTATTTAAAACGAATTATATAAATAGTTTTAAATTCGTTTCAAAAGCAACTTCAACTTCCATTTCAATTCAAATCAAAATTGAATTCTTCTTTATAAATTCGTTTTAAAATTCATTTCTATTCAATTCAAATTTCAATTCAATTTGAATTCATTTCAATTCACTTCATTTCGAATTCGTTTTCAATTCAATTCATTTCGAAATCGTTTTCAATTCAATTCATTTCGAAATCGTTTTCAATTCAATTCATTTCGAAATCGTTTTCAATTCAATTCATTTCGAAATCGTTTTCAATTCAATTCATTTCGAAATCGTTTTCAATTCAATTCATTTCGAAATCGTTTTCAATTCAATTCATTTCGAAATCGTTTTCAATTCAATTCATTTCGAAATCGTTTTCAATTCAATTCATTTCGAAATGAATAAAATCGATATAAATATCGTTTAAGTCAAAATGGCGTCAATCTAATCAACACGGCTTCATAAATTTCTATTTTCAAATATTCTATTTCAAATATTTCTTTTTCAAAATAGTTGTTATTATCAAAATATTTCGTTCAACACATGACCAATCTCAATGGATGAGTACTGTCAACACATGAACCTTTATTTTTATATTATTCTTTATTTTCTAAATTGGAATGAGGCCCAATCAATCACCATATAAAATTAATTATATGGATTCCATACAACAAATGTATATAATAGCAACGATAGATAATCAACCATCAACCAAAGTGCACTACACTGTATAAGCATCAAATATAGATATCTAACGCTTATAACAGCCTGTCAATCAATCGATCGACATATTTAATCAATCAGGACGAGTGAACTTCATATTTCATCCCAACACCCGTGTGGGGTTTTCAAACAATCAAACACAGATTTTAGTTGTGCAGTTGGGCGATGTGTAAAATTTATCGACCCAATCAATATCAGTCAAATCAATGTATATAAACAAATCGGCCGATTTGTTTATAAATATTTATTTATCTATTTTCACGTTAAAAATTATATTTTTAACGATAAAACCTTTTATTCAACCTATGAATATTCTATTCGGTTCATTTATTCAATAAAATGATATTTTTATTTTTCTAACATATTTTAGAAAATTTCGGCGGCATAACGGCACGATACTAGAAACGGGACAAGGCCTAGCCTTATCCCCGGTCTAGTGAAGGCCCACGCCATTCACACATCAATCAATCCATTCATTTCACCAAACAATTCAATTTCAAATCAAATCATCCAACTAATCTATGCAACCAAACAAACAAGTCCATGGTCTGTGGACGATTGTGTCGGGTGCTACTAAGCACCGTCTGCATCCTAGTATATATATATAACTAGAAAAGAAATTGAAGAGTGAGAAATTCTCACCAATAGCTATCCTAGCTCCACGGCACTTCATTGATAGAAATCTTCGTCGTTCTCGCCTTTTGTCACTTTCACCGCCCGTATACACTGTATATATAAAAATCACATTTTTATATTTCCTATTATATAAAGATCATATTTTCATCGCTAACTTCATATTGTGAAAATAAAATTTTCATCGCTATTTCATATTTGTAAAGATAGAATTTTCATCGCTACTTCGTTATGAAAATTATATTTTTAAAACAACGTGATATATATTTTCAGAACACGACGATATATATTTTCAAACCATCGCTACTTTATATTTTCAAAAATCAAGTTCTACCTTATATTTTTTTTAACAAAGTATATGTATATTTTTCTAAACAAAATAGATGTATATATTTTTCTAAACAAAACATATGTTTATATTACAAAAGAAATCCTATTTTTATATTGCTATTCAATATATAAAAATCGAATTTTTACTTTGCTATCTAATATATAAAAATCGAATTTTTTACTTCGAAGTTCAATATATAAAAATCATATTTTTATTTCAATGATCGATATATAAAAATCACTTCTTTTTGTTTTCAAAACCCAAATCTTTTTTATTAGAAAAATCTAATCTTTTACTTCAAAAATATAATCTTTCCTACATCGAAAATTCGATCTTTTCTACAGCACAAATTCGACCTTTCCTATTAACCAAAATCATATTTTTAAAACTGAAAATAAAGCAATGCTAATTTTATTTGAAAAATTACTTCTTTTTGTTTTCAAAACCCAAATCTTTTTGAAAATAAAGCAATGCTAATTTTATTTGAAAAATTACTTCTTTTTGTTTTCAAAACCCAAATCTTTTTGAAAATAAAGCAATGCTAATTTTATTTGAAAAATTACTTCTTTTCGTTTTCAAAACCCAAATCTTTTTGAAAATAAAGCAATGCTAATTTTATTTGAAAAATTACTTCTTTTCGTTTTCAAAACCCAAATCTTTTTGAAAATAAAGCAATGCTAATTTTATTTGAAAACAATTCTAATCTCATTTTAAAACAATGGTAATTTTATTACTACCATTTTTAAATTTAAGTTAATTACACTGAATAAATTAAAATAAATAACCGAATAAAATATAATTAAAACTTACAGTTGTTTGGAGGAGGGGGTTTGTTGTTCGCTTGTGGAAGCAGGGGGCGGGTCTTCGAATGGAGGAGGGCGCAGGGGCTTCGGTTGTCCCCTGAGGTGGCGCGCTCGACGATGAAGGGTTGCGGTGGAGTGGGTGGTCGCGTTGTGGTGGCTCGACGATTGAAGGAGAGACCGGAGAAGGGGCGCGAGAGAGAGGGGGGGGGGCCTGAGCGCGGCGGCGGCCTGGGCTAGGGCTTCGACGAAGTTTTTTTTTTCTCTTTGTGAAATCGATTTCTGCTTTGAAAGATAAGAGGGGGGGCCAGCGGGTTAAAGGGATGAAAGGATTTTTTTTTTATTATTTAATTATTTTATTTTTTTCACTAAAAAGAAACTTTTATTTTCGACCTCTAAACGAGGCCCACCGCTTGTCGTCCATAGCGTTTTACCCCCATTCCGAACACAATGGGATATGTATCGTAAGCCGATTTGATCGTCTGAATCAGTTTCCGTTTAATTTACCTTTAAATCACTATATTGAATTTTAAACGTACGTTTCAAATTACCGGGGTCACATACTAACTCTAAAAATTTCATAAAAATATTTTCAAGCTTCGTATTGTCGATACGGTCCTAACAAAACTAGTTTCGTCTAATCCTGAGACCGTTTGAAAAATGACCAATTTCCAGTCGATTAAAATCAACTAAAACTGGTCAAACGCGTTTTCCTTTGCCACGCTCACATACTGATTCAGAAAATTATGAAATTTGAAACCTAGCAATAACTTTACATCACGGATCCAACAAAACTGGTTTCGTCGAAATCCGAGGTCGTTTGCAAAATGTCAATTTTTAAGGGCCTGAATTCCATAGCGACTATTCAGAATTTTCAACTGGACATATCTTTTGATTCCCACTATGAAATCTTGATTTTTCTAATTCGTTGGAAAGATATTATCAAATAGATCCTAATGTTTTTGGTTTCACTAAAATCCGGATTGTTTTGCACCCGGTACATTCAATTGAAGTTTGAAATTGAATTATCGAACTACCGCGCCATTTTCAATTCCTTTTATGATTATATATAAATATTTATATTCTAACGACGACGCGTATAATATATACGTTCGAATTATATTCAAAACAAATTTCTCGTCGATTTTATTTAAAATAATTTATTTTAAATAATCAAAATTCGCTTAAATTGCCAAAATAAAAATTTTAAACTGGCCCAGATTTTCGGGTTGTTACATCGCTGCACTTCCTAATCCAACTTCG
The DNA here is from genome assembly GCA_030737875.1 of Allium sativum. NCBI lineage: Eukaryota > Viridiplantae > Streptophyta > Magnoliopsida > Asparagales > Amaryllidaceae > Allium > Allium sativum. The sequence continues at coordinate 689,063,871 of CM060926.1, read as the reverse complement.
TCACTGACTTCTATGACCGCGACAGCTTTAACTTGGCGGGGAGCGACCGGCGACACCAGATCAGCAAAGGCAAGGGCGATTGACGACGACAGGCTTCAGCGCGACAAGGGAACAAGTGTGAACTGCAAAGCTTTCAATTTGTAAGTTCAGTTCAATTTCGATTTCCTCCCTCAACATTGATTTGCAATTTTAATTATGCTGGAAAAATTGCAAATGAAATAGGGTTGGTTGAATTATACTGCAAATTGGCATAGAAAGAGTATAATTGTGGTTATGTTGTGCGCATGTGCCAGTAAATTAATTGCATAATTGAATTATGTTGTATGACTTGTGTCAAACTGCGATTATGCTGGAAAATTGCAATTTCAAGTTTGTTAAGTATGTGAGGAGGGTGATTAAGTTTGAGTTCGTTTTTCGCTGTAGGACTTCATTTGCAGGAGCACGCTAGGAGCACTGGAGCAGGACTTCATTTATGCGTAAGAAAGTATAATTCGTTATTGGTAAACAAATGAGATCAGGTGTTCAAATAACAGTCCAAACAAAATTTGTCCTCTACATTTAATTGGAAAATTTGGTTTATAAATAAGGCTTGGTGTTCGAATTTCTATTCTGGCCAAAATGCAGAAATATCTGATATGTTTATTTTTTTCGTTTTTATGTATATCTGCATTGTTATTACATGCGATTTTTCAAGATTTCTATGACTTCACTTCATGAAATTGCTATGTGGTTTTGAGTGCATAGAAGAAAACCAAGAAGAAAAAGAATCAAACTTAACCAATTTCATTTTGATTTCATGCGGTTAAAGTTTACCCTTATATGTTGGAGGTTTAATTAATTCAGACCATTTCTTAAAAAACATAACAAATTATAGTCCTTTTGAAATATCCTTACATGTTTCAGCCACATTGACTTTAGTTAAACAATTTACTCCTGTTTCACTATAGAAATACATCAAGAAGAGAAATCTGCATATAATTTTTTTGTACTAGCTCATTCTGAATATTATGCCATGAGAACATGTTCATCTTTCTTGCATGTATTGTCGTATTGACACAGGTCTAAAGTGGACATTTTTTGGAAAGTGAGCTTAACCCAATCAATCTTGCATGTATTGTCGTATTGTCATGAAGCCAAAGAATGGATATGCATCATCCAATTTATCCTTCATATCCGGAACAAAAGTAGAGAGATGAACATAGGCAACACCCCCTATGTACCATGTCTTCCTTAGTAGCAGTGAACATGGCATTTTTAGCATCTTCTATATGCAGCTTATGGTGCGCAAGCTCAATTTTTATTTGTTAAACACTATTCGAAATAAATGTTGTGTGAGAGAAGAAATCGTTATATATGAATGGTGTATGAAAATTGTAGAAATTTTTGTTGTAATTGTTTGTACTATTAAACTTTGTTAAAATAAAATTTTTATTTGTTTATTCCATTCTGTGATATACACTATTACTAAAATAAATACATTAAATATGTAATATCTACAAGCTGTAATATTTTTTTTACAGATTTATGAATCTATTGCAACAGGCATATACTGTTGCAAAATGTTCTGTTGCAACAGCAAAAGCCTGTTGCAAAAAGTATACCGCAACATCTTATTGCAACTGGCAAAACCTGTTGCAGACCTTTGGCAACTTCGGCTATACCAACAGGCGCTGGCCTGTTGCAATAGGCCTACTGCAACAGATTTTGCCTGTTGCGATAGGGTATTTTTCTTTTAGTGTATTTATCCAAAGATAAATATTTCCTTTAAAATCTATTTGTTTTCAAAATTCCTTTACCAATATTCCCTTTTTAATCCTATTTGTAAATGGTTTACAAATATTCCCTTTTCAAATTCTATTTGCAAATGGTTTGCAAATAATCCCTTTTAGGGTTCTATTTCCAAGTATTTCCTTTATTAACCTTATTTATTTATCCTAAGTATTTCCTTTATTAATATCTTATTTATTTTCTAAATAAATATTCCTTGTATCTTATCTTATTTATTTAACAAATAAATATCTCCTTTTCTTATTCTATTTATTTAACAAATAAATAATCCTTTTAATAACTTATTCTGTTTCCTATGTCACTATCTCTTTTATAACTTATTTACTTAACAAATAAGTATCTCGTTTAACATCTCCTATTTATTTAACCAATAAATATCTCATTTATAAGATCTTATGATTTATAAATATTCCCTTTTCTTTATAAATATTTCATTTATAACGATTTCCCCTTTCTATATAATTTCACCTATAAAGATTTCTATTTATAAATATTTCTTTTATAAACATTTCATTTATAGAACCCTTTTGATTTTATAAATATTTTATTTTCAATTACCATTTGAAAATTCCCCTTTTTCACATTTTGGTATGTTATGGTGTTTAACATATCAAGTCATGATGTCAAATATCGTACATACACATATGATCAACAACAGATTATAAACCACGTCATATCTCACAATATATGAAAATAATAAAATAGCTATTGAGGAATCCAGTCGGATTCCTCCAACTTGTTTCCCTGCATCCACAGATGTTACACAATAAAATCAACATCACTTTCAGTTCCATATGATATATTCTGTTAAGCAGAATCAATATAAATTTTCAACAAACTAACTAGCAGTTCAATCAAACAGTCAACACATAGTCAATCAGCCAATATTTAACAGTTCTAAGAATACAACATGAAATATAAACTGTTCAGAGTTAGTGAGATTTACTTACATTGGCAGTTCATCGTTAAAGAACGATAAACTGTTATTTGATTTGAATCAAACAATTTAATTCGCCGTAAATTCAAACGAGCTTCAATCCATTCCCAGTCAGCCCCAATGCGTAGCCACCGTCCATACGATCCTAACGCAACTTACAGTTCGTCAATCTGATATCGTATGTGGAAGTTATCGATATTTCAAGTTCAATACATCGTTTAAATTAAAAACAAAAACTTAAATTTTAATTTAAAACAATTGGGCCTCACCCTTCTCCTTTGAACCGGCCCACTTACCAAATTAAAACCCCGACCCGTACCTTAACCTTTCTTCCCCGTGAACAAATTAAACTCCAGCAACCCAAAACGAAGCCATTTCGGATCCTTCAAAGCTCCACTTGAGACGACCCGAACTTCCCCGTGAAGGAAAGCACGGATAGAATTGAGGACAAGACAAAATAGAACGCAAACGGAAGAACATTTCATTGTTATTACAACAATTCCATCAGAATACAAGAGTATACAGAGTATAAATGAATAAAATACATTCGATGAATAACGGAGATTACAATAAATTACATAGCAGCGGAAAAATATACAAAGCACAACTGAAAGTGATACACGGATACAGAGCTTTTCGAATATCGTTCCAACTGTAAATCAGGACCCTGTGGATATAAATCTGCAAAACCAAAACTACTAGCTGCCCGTGTAGAAAATAGGGGCACCCAGAGTTTAGGTCAAAACAATAAACTCCAGGCCAGTCATGTGACTGGTGTGAGAACTAAAACAGTTATTTAAAACTTTACTTTAAAAGAGAGTAATTCAAGGGACCACGCCGTATAACACGGAACGGTCGTTGATGGAAATCGACTGTACAGGCCTTGATAAAATTATTAAAAATATTAATAATTTGTGTAAAATCATAATATGTGAATTGGAAAGAACTGGGATGAAAAATTCCACATTTGAAAGGATAAAAATATATTTTTGTCGAAATGAACTAGTTTTGAACTAGAATTAAAATCAATTTATTTTTGAAATAAATAAATGGAATTTGAAAGTGATTTTAAAAATAATCAATATTCCCAATACATGAATTGGACTGGAGTTGAATCGAAATTATCTTCGGAATATTTTGATGTTGGATTTCGTGACTATACAGATATTGTTATGGGAATTTGAAAGATATATTTTATATCGTTATTTCCAATACGATATTTGTTGGTTTCAGGATTTGATATTGAATATAAACCGGTATATTTTCTATTCAGAGCCTTGTATTTAATATCAAATGTGATTTGGGTTTGTCGTGAATGGTGTCTTCATTAACACTGTTCTTAAGCCCAATAAGGAAAAAGATTAAGTCTTTCTATTTAGATTTAATGAAGTGTATCAATTAAATAATATTTAATTGAAATTGATTTTGAATTGGTTTTCGGGTTTATCATGAGCGGTGTTTTGAACAACACCTGTTCTTTAACCCGATTAACAATAGAGTGTGATTTTGGGTTTATCGTGAATCGTGTTTTAGATGACATTGGTTCTTTAACCCAGTTAAAGGCAGGATATTGATTTTTGAAAAGATTAAAACTAAGTGGAGTTTTAATGAATCTTTAATTAGATTGAAATGTGAATTGATAATTTAAATTATCAAATCTGAAAGGTGATCGAGAATGGAGTACCACCAGTTTTGCTCCAAAGCGATAGTTAAATCTTTAATTAGATTTGAACGTGAGATGGTAATTAATTTCACCGATAACACCGTGGTGTTAGATATGGAGTATTACCAGTTTTCTCCATGGGATATATAGGTTGGGATTGGGAAATAAAATAAATAATTACTTCGGCGTGGTTCGCTAATCCCGACTAGTTTGAAATGATATCCAAAGGAAGATTAAAGAATAAATTTAGAAGAATTTATCTTGGATAAAATTAATGGGAACCTTTCCCTAAGAATGTGATTGTGTGAATAAAAGAATATTCTGAATTGGAATGAGGCGTTCGTTGTGTTTGTGTAACATTTGTTTATTATATACGTGGGTTATTCAGAAAGGCCGGGTTATACCCATTCTGAATAACCGATTCGGCGATAAGTCGAAGATGAAGACGGTGGTCGAAGACCGGAAGTCTTCACATCGTTTGGGTGATTACTGATGATCTTAATTGGGCTGTACACCCTAGATGAGGGAATCAGTTGGTGATCGTCCAGACGTACTTGGAGATGGATGGATATGCGAGGAAAGTGCCTCCGGTTTCGTTTAGACCCAGAACGAACTTTTAAATGGATTGTGTGTCTGACATTGGATTTTATTCTGTGTTGATTGATCTCTATTAAATATACATCTGTTTGGCGGCGGAGAATTTATTCTCTTGCTTAACGCCCTTCTCTGAGACGTACGAGCTCAGAGGTTGTATATCGATGGACATCAGTCGCATGGAGTGAATTGCCAGTGTGGCACGCGTAAGTGGCAATCGATCAAGGCTTCTGTTGAAAAGCAAAGTCTTGTGGTTGATGATCAAAGCACGGCCTGTGTGGCGCAGCTTTGTGTATAGCGTGAAATCGCGAGCCTCACACCTCGGTATGAGTCAAAAACGGGATAGTGACTACAGGGAGAGCACAACGTTTCTTTCTAGCTAGGGTGGTGTCAGTGACCTACCAGCCCAGACATTTATATACTTTTCACCTATGTGGTTGTTGGATACGAGGCGCCTCGGATATAGGTCTGTAAGGACTGGGAAACGTGTGTTCAGGAATAACTAATCCGCAAAAGTAAGAGAGGACCGGCCCTGAAGATCCAAGGATCATAGTGGGGTCCTGGGACATTTGCTAGAGTGTCTCGAATCGGAGAGGAGCTTGCCCCTTGCCTCGACTCATGACGGAAATCCAATTTCCAATACGTGATATTTCGGTTTTAATTGTAGAACTAGTATGGCGACATGATAGATGGTACCCATGCCGCCTATGATTGATATTTATGATTTGAATTGTTTTGACACTATGCACTTATAATAGTATCAAATGATTTGTTTTAAACGTACCAAGCATGTTTAGCTATTATAAGGGAAAACTCTATCCTCCGGCTTGCGTTGCATTGTGTGATGGGACCTGGGTCTTATAATAGCTTCATTTTTCCAAAAAGCATTGCGTTGTTTATTCTATGCACTAGTATTCTTGGGAGGAAACCCGTTCCGTGTTATACGGCGTGGTCCCTTGAATTACTCTCTTTTAAAGTAAAGTTTTAAATAATTGTTTTAGTTCTCACACCAGTCACATGACTGACCTGGAGTTTATTGTTTTAACCTAAACTCTGGGTGCCCCTATTTTCCACACGGGCAGCTAGTAGTTTTGGTTTTGCTGATTTATATCCACAGGGTCCTGATTTACAGTTGGAACGATGTTCAGAAAGCTCTGTATCTGTGTATCACTTTCAGTTGTGCTTTGTATATTTTTCCGCTGCTATGTAATTTATTGTAATCTCTGTTATTCATCGAATGTATTTTATTCATTTATACTCTGTATATTCTTGTATTCTGATGGAATTGTTGTAATAACAATGAAATGTTCTTCCGTTTGCGTTCTATTTTGTCTTGTCCTCAATTCTATCCGTGCTTTCCTTCACGGGGAAGTTCGGGTCGTCTCACCACTACTCCTCTTATCCACCACCAAACACCCCAACACTTTCACCAATGATTTTCTCTTCTCTTCCTCTTTCACTTGGTACTACTTTCGCACAACTCGGATCTGGGTAATTTCCTCGCATCGACGGCTTGGGGTTCACTGTACAGGATCGCACAACCCAAACCGCCATCGCATTTCACCAGGACCTCGTGGATGATGCTAAAACTCTAACCGAATCCAAATCAACCCTTTAAATCCCCAAACAATAACCGTATTCCAAGAATCCATTAACCCTAGGTCGACCGTGAGTTTTCTGAGCATCAGTAACACGCATCGCACCCAAAAAAAGACCACATACTCGAAGACAAACCCCCAGCGATTTCGAATACACTGATATCGAGATTTATGTATTTTTATTTGATTTTCCCTTGATTTTAGAAGTGGTGTTCTCACGTTTTGATTTTCTTAAGTGTCGGCTGAAACAAAGAGATTATATAGGGGAATGGGATTTCGTTGTAAGGCTGAAAAGCTGAATACGTGGCCTTGATTGGGATCATAAAATAATTAGGATATTATATATTTTTTTCATTTTATATTCATTTCTACATTCAAAAAAATTCGTGTGATCACACACGATACCCAAAAATCACGAAAATGGTCATGTAGCTACAGTTCGACATTACGGTCCCAACGAAACTGGTTTCGTCGAATTCCGACTTTGTTTGCTCACACAGCGTATTTTTAACCATCGAAATACTGACTGTTTTTCACTCTAAAAATCCGCACGGTCACACAGTGACTCTAAAAATCATGAAACTGAAAATCTAACAACTATTTGACATTGCAGATCCAACAAAATTTGTTTCGTCAAAAACCGAGGTCGTTTGCAAAACTGGCTATTTTTAAAGCTCTGAATGACCCATTTAAATATATAAATTTAATTAAATTTAATTTTTAAAAATAAATATTCTCATCTATATTCATAGAGGATTACCATACAGCTCTACTGGGATTTATAACTTGATATTTCATCATCAGAGTTATATCGATATTCGATTTAAAATGAAATTTCTTTTTAAAATATAAATAATTCCTTTATAAATTATAAAGGAATTCCACAGCGACTTTTATAAAATTTGATTTGGACGTAAATCAAAATCTACACGACGAAATCCCAATTTTTCTCTTCCACTAGAAAGATATACTCCACCAGCTCCACACGTTTCTTGTTTCATAGAAATCCGGCTTAAAACGAATCATGTACATTCAGTTGAAGTTCAAATCGCCAAATCGCGAACTGCCATGCCATTTCGGGCTCGTTTATAATTAAAATAAAATTATACGTTCAAACTGACGTTATTTAAATATATTCGTCATTCTAATTAAATTCTAAACTGAGTTAAATATCATAGATGATCCAGTTCACATCATATCGCCATTTCAGCCAATTCTGATTATTTCAGAATTAAATATATTATTTAATTTATTATTTTAATTAAATATTCACTATTATTTAATTCAATGACTATTAAATTCTCTGAATCACTACTTAAATAATTAAATAAGTTAATTATTACATCGCTGAAAATGCGGGTCATTACACAACAGATCGAAGACCTGCTTCCTCTTTGTTTCTGCTTCAATTTCTGAAGCAATTACAATGTGAATAACATCATGCACTTAATACAACAGCAAGGACAAACCTTAAACTATGAACCGAGATAAAGATTGCATGATTCAACATATATCGAAGAATGTTTAAGGTCTCAAAGTTAGGACTATGAAAGGATTAACATGGAGGAATTATTATAACTCTTACCAGTTACAGTAAACGATGTTCATCGCCCAAATAAAACATAGATCAACAAATAAATCACAAAAGAAGATAAACTCGAATGCGCGGATGTTAATACTCACCTTGCTTGGCATGGGAAAGGATTTCAATGATCTAAGCATGAAAGAGTTGAGACTGAAGGTTCAAGGACCTAGAAAATCAAGAAATACCGACATACAATCTATCTGAAAAGTGACAACAACAATTATTATTCTTCAATCTCTGAACAGGCTAAAAGTAGACTTGAGTGAGATGGATAATTGATGGAATAACTCTTTATTCACTATGGTGACCTCAATTTGCATATAGGTTTAGTTTTATAGAATTTTCAAAGAAGATGGAAGCCATGGATTGCACTTTATATTTTCAGCTGAAGGAAGAAGGAAGATATAACCCTAAAAATAAAAGTGTCATACTTTTTTAATGGTTAGATTAAGGGAGAGGTAAATTTATGTTAAGACCCACTACAACTTATACAATTATAGAAAACAATTTTCAATATTTTCTTCTAAGTCCAATTCCTCCATTCTAAGAACAAAAGCTCTAACTCTTATTACCTAGTAAACACAATTATGTATTAACCAATGTTAATACTATCTAATCACACAATTATAATGTAACCAACACTTTTAATCCATTAAACACCCATAAAAATGCAATTTAAGTTGTGCTTAATCTACTAAACACACACACACACACACACACACTTGAATAAATTTTAAAACACCATAGAAAATATTTCTAAATATTAATTTAGGAACATCACGCTAACATAAATATGTTTAGCACAATAAGTATTTTAGCCTATAGAAACATATATATTTTTCCACAACAAAGCTACGATTTACATCAATTTAACAAATTAGATCAATTAACCAAAGTAAACATTTCAAAACCCCAATATTGATTCATAATCAATATTTATATTTTAAAATGACAACAATCCAATTAAAACATCAATGTTGTTCTTAATATTATTAAGAAACATAATTATGTAGAAACAACAAAGTTTACATCCTTATTAATTTTAATAATTCAAATCAACTAACTCTAATAAATATGCTACAACCGTAAATATAGATTGACAACCAATATTTTTATAATGATAACAAACCCATTAAATCACTGATTGTTGTTGTTAACATTATCATCATAATGCAAGCCACACTTTTACTTATTAACAGCAATCAACAAATCCAACGTTACATTACTACTACTACTATTTTAAATCTTCCAATATAGTTTAAAAACACAATTCTCTACTTTATTGTGACAAGAAGTATTCTTGCGTTTGAAACCCAAGCCAATAGTTTGATAATTATCCCAACCAAATTTTTTTCATTAATTTTGAAAATATATTTTTCACTTAAATATCGATTCCCAATCCATATTATATATTTCAATATTCACATTAATCAACAAGTTATGATTATAAACGCATATTGGAATATATTACTTATTAAACTAAGAACACATAGCTTATTCCAAACACACTAATTTTGAAAATTGGATATTTGTTTTCAAGGACATATTTTAAAACAAAATTACATCCAAGGACAAGCGACTTTCGCAATGTAAGTCAAGGACAACATTTATTATTTAATTGGAAAATGTCCGAATATTTTAAATTAAGGACACACGTTGACATTTCACAAATAATAAAAATTAATACAAAAGCTTTTCTGTGATTTTAAGATTAAAAATTAATTATGATATGTTTTTGGTATCATAAATATGGGAAAAATGAATATAAAAAAATTCAAGATGGAAAGTTATATGCATATAGCTTCGTTATTTATGATATAGCTTTTTTATAGTGCAAACTAAATTAGCTTTAAAACGACTTAATTTTGTATTTGGAGGATACAACATAAAGAGATATTTTTAAGTAATAAAGCTATATTCATTTAGCTTTCCGAGCCGATTATTTCTATATGTTTATAATAATATCAATCGACAAAAATAATTTTGAAATCACTTTTTTTTCCTTTCAATTTTAAGAGCAATTTTTTATTTTTTAATTAGTTTAGTAATAATGATAAATTAAAGTGAACCCCATGTTGACATAATACAATTTGGTCTTTATCCTTCATTTAATTATCAAACTTAGTTGTCCTTTGATCTAATTTTTTTGGGGAACGTGTCCTTAAAACTAAATACCCCTTTGGAAAAGTCTATATTCTTTATTTATTTTTTATATAATATTGGAGTTGGGCTTCCGAACTTATATTTTGTTCTCTTTAGATTTAAAATCTAGAAAACTCACTGCAGTCTGTTTAGCTTGGATACCCAAAAATCCGAATTGTTATTGACTTCCCCCTTAAATAAATTGTGTTCCCGCAATTTGCTTAACACAAAACCCAAAATAAATTTTCACTTTAATAACATATCCATTATTTATTTATTTTAGGAAAGACTAGCTTAAACTAAAAGCCACACAATTTTCAAACTTTTACAGCTTACACTACTAAATATATAGTATATACCAATGGAAGGGGGCAATGACCGCCAACGACAACCTTGCAATGACTACAAACGATCGGTACTTTCTGGATTTTTTAACAAAGTAATATATATACGTTGGAGGCCGTTGGTTTTGAACCTCTTGGAAGTCGTCGTTAAGTCGCAAGGATATTGCCAAAAACTGCTTCCTCTTCCTTGTTATGAACTCCTCCCCCAAATTCCCCAAAACCCGCCTCTCCTCCTCAAATCTCTCCCCTCACAGATACTCAGTCCACCTCTAGCCTCTTCAACACTTGGAAACCTCCTTCTCTTCCTCTTTAGCCTCCTAATCTTCTCCAACCAAGGTATAAACCCTAATCCTTTTTCAATTACATTTGTTAATTTAGGGTTAGTTGCTTAATTTTCATATTTGTATTATCTTATTGTATGCATAATGTAGTTTATTGAAGCCTAATTATTGTTATTAATCTAAGTATTGCAACTTTATAGTTTGTTTGGTAATGGAATAGTGTGTATGTAAATTGAATGTTTAGGTGATTATAGGCTTGTTTGGGGACGTTCAGTGTGAATGAGCATAATTTGGTTTATGTTTCAAGAAATTATTGACAAAAATGATATTTAATTTTATAACGTACGAGCTGTTTGGTTGTGTTTTGAAAATGTGTGTATACATGGTAAACATTGAATACGTACGGGTAGATTGAAATTAAGTTGTTTAAGGCTTATTTGGGTTAAATTGCTGCATCACACAGACGATTGATAATAAGAGAAATAATCGTATAAGTTGATTTTTAATATACACATCCCTGTTATTAAATTATTGGAAACTGCAAAAGAAGATATGTTTTTTAACATGACAAATTCTATGATTTCGTACAAGTCGAACATCGTTTTTAAATAAATATAAAATATGTAATACATTATATTCATAAACACTTAAGAGTGTTTTTTGGCTCTGTCTTATAAGTATTGTATATGATTGTTATGTGGATATTTCTTTTTTTAATAGAACAAACATCTACATTCATCCTATATAATATTTCTTCGATTTGTCCTTTTATTGGACAAGTTACGAAAACAATAACGTAACTAAATCTCGTAAGATGTTTTATTTTAAACGGTTCTCAAAATTTTGATCGTGCTTCCTTTATGTTCCCCATGTACACGCAATTGTGTACTATTTAGGGAACTAAAGCAAAGTGCTGTCGAAATTTTGTTGAATCGTTTAAATTGATAAAATTTACGCGATTTAATTACGTTATTATATTTGTAATGAAAGGTAAGATGTCCCATCAGCAAACTGTCAATGATTAGATAATATAACATTCACCAATAAAATTGTTTTAATAAAATGTCAAATGCAAATTTATATTATACTTTTTAATTATCTACTTAGAGTAAATGGACAATTATTTTACTGATCAGAGATGGATGTATAAGCAACAAAGGGAATTGGAGGCTCGATAAGTGAACATTTTAATAATGATGTTCGCATATTTTTTGATTTTTCTTTAAGTAATAGCAAAAAAGACAAAAAAAATACGTTTTCAATGTAGTAGATGCAAACTGTTGAAGCATTGGATGACAGAAATAGTTAGAGTTCATTTGCGTCAGTAAGGTTTCATGCCGAACTATTTGATTTGGGATCATCATGAAGAAACGTTATCATCTACTCCTGTACAAGCTGAGGAGGTAGTGAGTAATGAATTTGCTACGACGAATCTTGTAGAACATATAGTTGAAGATGTCGCACGTTCAATGTTCCATGTTCCTCAATTTACCGATGATGATATTAACGTTGAAAAGAACCAAATATTTGGGCCAAAAAAATATATGATTTATTAGATGCCATGAAGAAACCCTTTTGGGAAGGCTGTACAAGCGGAACCCAATTATCTATAATTGTTGACTACAAGGCAGTGAAATCTAAATACAACCTCAAAAAAGCTGGATTTACAGCTGTTGTAAAAGTTGTGAAGCGGCATATGCCTCCCAACAATTTAATGTGCGAAAATTATTATGAAGTAAAAAAAATGATATCTGCTTTTGGTTCATCATACAAAAAATAGATACATGTCTAAATGGTTGAATGTTGTTTTGGAAGGAAGATATTAACCTTAAAAATTGTAAAATATGTAATCAGGAAAAGTATAAACCAAGAAAGAAAAAGGGAAACAAAGTTATGTATAAATGTATGCATTATTTACCTATTACTCCTAAACTTCAAAGGTTATATGCATCTTCTGTAACTGTGCAACATATGAGATGGCACAGTGTGAGAACACAAGAAGACGGTAGGTTAACACACCTAGCTGATGGGGAAGCATGAAAGCATTTTGACTGGAAATATCTTGATTTTCATCCGAGGGTCGTAATGTTAGGCTTGGTTTATGTACGGATGGATTTTCACCATTTTATCAATTTGGTTCTAAATATTTGTCCTGACTTATAATTGTCACACCTTATATTTATCTATGTGGATGTATGTAAAAACTTCTTATATGCTTCTCACAGTTGCCTTCCCGGGTCCTGATGATCCGACCCAAGGAGTTGATGTTTATTTATAACCTTTGATTAAAGAATTAAAAACATTGTGGTATGAAGGATTGGAAACATACGATATTTCTCAAAAAAAAAACTTCCGCATTTATGCTTCTTTGTTGTGGACAATCGACGATTTTCCTCCATATGCAATGTTTTTAGGTTGGAGTACGACTAGTCATCGAGCTTGTCCTTACTGCATGGAAGAAACTCGAGCATTTTCTCTACCTCATGGAAAGAAAAGTTCGTGGTTTGACTGTCATCGATGTTTTCTTCATATTAATTATCCTTTTAGAAGAGATAAGAAAACTTTATAGCTAATAAGCATGAAATTTTGAGACCACCTATGGGTTGGTCAAGCGATGATATTTAGGAATCGGCAAAGGATTATCCAAAGATACATGAAATCGAAGAACAAATTGAAATTCAAGGTAAATCATCGATTCATAATTGGTGCAAAAAAGTGTATTTTAGGAGTTGCATTAATGGAAAAATCTTCTATTTTGTAGCAAAATTGACGTGATGTATAATTAGAAAAACGTGTTAGACAATGTGTTTAATTCAATTTTGAATGTCAAAGGGAAGTCGGAAGACGATTTGACATCAAGACGTGATATCGAAGTAATATGAAATTGTCCCGAGCTTCATATAAGGTCAAATAACACAATAAAAAAGCAAAAGTGTGTCATGAGCAAGATGATAATCAAGTTAAAATACCTTTAAAATGGGCTGAAGGATTAAGATTCCCGGAAGGTATATCTTCTAATCTTCGTAGATATGTCGACTATAAGAACAATAAACTTAACGAGATGAAAAGTCATGATTGTCATGTTATGATGGAAAATTTATTGCCCGTCGCTCTTAAAGAACAGTCACCCATAAAAGTTTGGATTGTTGTAACAAAACTTAGTATGTTTTATAAAGATCTTTGTTCTACAACATTAAAAGTTGATCGTCTACATAAACTTGAGGATGAAATCCCTACATTGCTCTACAATCTGGAAAAAATACATTTCTTCAGCATTTTCAATGCTATGGATAATTTACCTATTCATCTTCCATTAGATGCACGTCTTCGAGGGCCGGTGCAATATGAAATCCATTTGAAAGGTATATTAATATTTTGTCCATTTGAGACCCCTCCATTACAGTCCTTGGGATACCGCGATAGACATACAAGAGTCGTATGACGTGATATTTGCCTAAGTGGACTTTGATTCTAGATAATGTTAAGGAGACTATTTGGCAGGATTTTTTAGCATGTGTGATATATCAACTAGTACATTAGGGGTGGCAATTAGATCCGAACCGATGGAGCTGAACCTAAACCATCGGGTATCGGTTCTAGGTGAGTCGGGTTTTGTCGGGTTTAAACTATACATTTCTAAAATATGAAGCCAACCCGAGCTTCGAGTCGAGTGATTTAGGTTCAGTCGAATAATAACACTAAAAATACATGTATTTCAATGCTTTTTGATCAGATCTTTCGGGTCGGGTCAATTATGGTTGGGTTTGATTAGGTCTAAATTGTAATTTTCATCACTTAGACCTGACCCTAGACCCATTGGGTGATGTTCGGGTCTTGTCGGGTTGGTTCAATTTGGGTTTTCAATTCTCGGTTCTAGTAGCCATCCCTATAGTACATTAGTCATGTTTACTGATTTGTTGCATATTTAACGTCTTAGGTTTAAATATCAATTCATCTTTATAAGGATATTATCAGTTCATGCTTATACTATTTCTCAAACATGAAGGTTCAATAATCCTCCAGGATGTTGATGTTTCTCTCGTACAACGCCATTAGATTAGTATAATTGCAAAAAAATACAGAGAAACGATAAGCATAAAAATAGCTGGGAAAAATCCTAATTGGATGAGCATTAATGTATGGGATGATTTTGTCACTTGGTAGAGGCGACGAGGGGTTTTTGGTAAATTTAATACATACTTAATTTAAATTTTTCTGCTCAATTGATATATAAATTATAACTATAAAACGTTTTTTTAACATAAATTTATAGAGAGAGTCCCAGAGAAATCTAGCAAATAGAAGCAAGAACCCCGTTACACATCGTAGTGGTTCCAAGTCATTTTAGCATCACCACGTGGACTTGGTATATTTATTAATTAGACAATTGTAGATTTTAACTTGTAAGTTGTTAGAACATAAACAACATAACAATATATAATATATATATTTATATATATGCATATTTCAGGAGAGACAATGCGATGATCTTGTGTTGTATTTGGATTGTAACAACCCAGGATTTTTGTTAATTTAAAAATATGAATTTAAAGTAATTTTATATGATTTTAAGGATAATAAATATAATTTTAAATGTTGGAAATTATTTAAAAATAGTTATTTTAAACTATTAAATTTAATCAGGAGAATATGTAGATAGCTGTATTGGGTTTTGTCAAAACTAGTTGCTCGGAAGTTAAGGTAATTGGATGAATTCCTAAGAAATCTAAAAATTTATATTTCAAATAATTACACTTGATTTTGGGGTAACTTAAATATGATTTTTAAATCAAATTTGTAATAAAACAGTTGTTTAAAACTATAAAATATGACTATAAATATTCTGATGAAATTTTATCAGCTTTTGTCAAAATCAGTTGTTCTAAACATGTAATAACTAAACCTTTTGCAACACTTGATTTATGTTATCATAAACTACTATAGCATTTTCTATACAAATGCTATCTGATATTAGGTAGTGATTCACCTAAGAGAGGTGTCACCATGCATGGAAAGAAGCCTAGGAAGTGGACATGTGCCCATAGCTAAAAGACCAAAATACCCTCCTTTCCATCCAATATAAACACCCTAAAGCCTCCTCCTTTCCATCGTTCTCACTTCTCCTTCCCTTCCTTCTTCTCTCCTAAGCCTCTTCTCCCTCCTTCTCCCTCCTCCACATTTCAGCCTTCCCTTCTCCGCCTTCTTCCCTTCCCTTTCCTTCTCCTCGTCCCAACCCTCACTCCACCTCCACCATCCCCACCTCGGCCAAGCTACCCCATGGCTACCTCCTCCCTGTGCCACCCCTTGCACCTACGGCCTAAAGCCCAATCACCCCAACCAAGCACTTCGCTAGGCGCCACCACCTCCCACCAACACCTACGGCCATCCTAGGCATCACCTTCTTCCCAGCCCCTACCCTAAGCCACGGCATTCCCTGTGGCCGAACATCTCTCCTCCTCCTTTTAAAAAAAGATAAAGAAAATGTGACACCTTACATTTTATGATAATTAAATATTTAATAGTTCATATGTGTATATATATGCATAGAATTAAATATATGAAAGAAGAATAAAATAATGGTAATATATAATTGCATGTAATAAATACATGCATTGAAAAGAAGAAAAGATTAACGCAAATAACAACGCAACGCATGCATTAAAAGAAAGAAGAAGATGGTTGCATGCAGTAATTTACAAATATTATGCATTAACAAGAGAAAATTTTAAAGAAAAAGATGCATGCAAATTGATAAGGTTACATGCAATGGTTTAAATGAAAGATTACAAGAAAAGGAGGAATAAGAAAAGAATAATGACCACCATTGTTTTAAGCCTTGTTAACAAAAGCCTAAGTAGTCCAGTTGGTTAGAGCAAGTGGCTTTCATGAGAGTGGCGCAGGTTCGATCCCCGCAAACGCCATATTAGGAAAATTATACATATAAGGAAGTATAGAAAAATGTATGTATGTATATGAAAACATATGTGTATATATTTGCAGAAATATATATATACAAGAGCAAAGGTCAGGATAAGGCTGCAATCAAAGAAATATGGTAAGAATTAAATAACGGCATAGCATCGTTTGAATTTTAAAAACAAAATAAAAGTTGTGCGTATATATATACGTATAAAATGGGCATTTGAAGTTTTGTATACATATAAGAAGATTATATGTAAATATAATATTTAAAATAAATCAAAGAAAGTATAACGGGATACTAATCAAACGTTTAAAATAAAAAATGTCAAAATAGTAAAACATGTGCCCAAAAATGCTCGCGGGACCCAGGGGGTCGACCCTGGAGTCGACACACACATGGGGGGTCGACCCTAGGGTCGACACATACACAGAGGGTCGACCCACCCTAGATCTGGCTAGGTTCGAATATGGACATTTTTCTTAACCATGTTCGTTGCTGATTCAGCGCTGCACGTACGATAAGATCCTGAACACCTATAAATAGGCTAGCAGAGCCTAGCCTAAATCTCACATTTTCTGAGAAGCCTCCTAAGCTCTGCCATTCTTCTTCCTCCTCAAATCTATTCAGAAAAAGGGAAGAAAGAGGAGAAAATTAAATTGACCAGATCCAAGAATTTTCCTTATATAAAAGGATAGAAATAAATGGCATTAATTGTGATTAATGGAAATGAATGAAAATGAATAGGAAATGAAAGAAAAAAATGCCTGCAAATTTATAAGGTTACAAGCAATGGTTTAAATGAAATATTGTAACAAACATGAAAAAGTGAAATAAGAAAAGAACAATGACCACCATTGTTCTAAGCCTTGTTAATAGAAGCCTAAGTAGTCCAGTTGGTTAGAACATGTGGCTTTCATGAGAGTGGCGCAGGTTCGATCCCCGCAGGCGCCATATTTTTATTTTAACGGAACGGCTAAAATAGAACACATTCTAAAGAGATAATATGTATAAACACACACATAAGGAAAAGTATACATATAAGGAAGTAAAGAAAAATATATGTATATGAAAATATATTTGTATATATGTGCAGAAATATTTTATATATATATACACACACAAACACAAGAGAAAAGTTCAAAATAAGGCTGCAATCAAAGAAATGTGGTAAGAATTAAATAAAGGCATAACACCATTTGAATTTTGAAAACGTAATAAAAGTTGTGTATATATATATATATATATGTATAAAATGGGCATTTGAAATTTTGTATGCATATAAGAAAACTATATGTAAATATAATATTTAAAATAAATCAAAGAATGTTTTCTTATGTCGGCCCATAACCCATAGGGTCCTGGGCGGGGCTATAGCCACTGTGAAAATCAGACCATACTGAATATCTGTATTTTGATGTAATAACCCGCAAAATCTGGGCCAGTTTAAAATTTTTATTTTGGCAATTTTAGCGAATTTTGAATATTTAAAATAGATTATTTTAAATAATATCGACGAGAAATTTATTTTGAATATAATTTGAACGTATATATTATACGCGTCGTCGTTAGAATATAAATAATTATATATAATTATAAATAGGAATTGAAAATGGCGCGGTAGTTCGATAATTTGATTTCAAACTTCAATTGAATGTACCGGGTGCAAAACAATCCGGATTTTAGTGAAACCAGAAACATTATGTAAGAACCCGTAACTTCCCCGTGAAGGAAAGCACGAATACTTTGAGAACAATACACAAAATAGAACTCAGACGGAAGAACATTTCATTGCTATTACAACAATTCCATCAGATACAAGAATATACAGAGTATAAATGAATAAATTACATTGGATAAATATCAGAGATTACAATAAATTACGTAGCAGCGGAAAAATATACAAAACACAACTGAAAGTGATACACGGATACAGAGCTTTCCGAGCATCGTTCCAGCTGTAAATCAGGACCCTGTGAATATAAATCTGCAAAACCAAAACTACTAGCTGCCCGTGCGGAAAATAGGGGCACCCAGAGTTTAGGTTAAAACAATAAACTCCAGGTCAGTCATGTGACTGGTGTGAGAACTAAAACAGTTATAATTCTTTATTTTAAAGTTCGGTAAATCAAGGGACCACGCCGTATAACACGGAACGGGTTTCCTCCCAAGAATACCAGTGCAAAAAACAACAGCGCAATGCTAAATAAAGAAAAATGAAGCTGTTATAAGACCCAGGTCCCATCACACAATGCAACGCAAGCCGGAGGATAGGGTTTTCCCTTATAACAGCCAAAGCATGCTTGATACGTTTAAATCACATTATTTGATACTATTATATGTGTATAGTGTCAAAACAATTTTCAATCATAAATATCAATCATAGGCGGCATGGGTACCATCTATCATGTCGCCACACTAGTTCTACAATTAAAACCGCAATACACGTATTGGAAATTGGATTCCGTCATGAGCCGAGGCAAGGGGCAAGCTCCTCTCCGCGTTCGAGACACTCTAGCAAATGCCTCAGGACCCCACTTTGATCCTTGGAATCGGCTGGGCCGGTCCTCTCTTACTTTTGAGGATTAGTTATTCCTGAACACACGTTTCCCGGTCCTTACAAACCTATATCCGAGGCGCCTCGTATCCAACAACCACACAGGTGAAAAGTATATAAATGTCAAGGCTGGTAGGTCACTGACACCACCCTAGCTAGAAAGAAACGTCGTGCTCTCCCAGCGGTCCGTCTCCCGTTTTTGACTCATACCGAGGTGTGAGGCTCGCGAATTCACGTTATACACAAAGCTACGCCACACAGGCCGTGCTTTGATCATCAACCACAAGACTTTGCTTTTCAACAGAAGCCTTGATCAATTGCCACTTACGCGTGCCACACTGGCAATTCATTCCATGCGACTGATGTCCATCGATATACAACCTCTGAGCTCGTACGTCTCAGAGAAGGGCGTTAAGCAAGAGAATAAATTCTCCGCCGCCAAACAGATGTATATTTAATAGAGATCAATCAACACAGAATAAAATCCAATGTCAGACACACAATCCATTTACAAGTTCGTTCTGGGTCTGAACGAAACCGGAGGCACTTTCCTCGCATATCCATCCATCTCCAAGTACGTCTGGACGATCACCAACTGTTTCTCTCATCCTGGGTGTACAGCCCAATCAAGATCATCAGTAATCACCCAAACGATGTGAAGACTTCCGGTCTTCGACCACCGTCTTCATCTTCGACATCTCGTCGAATCGATTATTCAGAATGGGTATAAACCCGGCCTTTCTGAATAACCCACGTATATGATAAACAAATGTTACACAAACACAACGAACGCCTCATTCCAATTCAGAATAGTCTTTTATACACAAAATCACATTCTTAGGGAAAGGTTCCCATTAATTTTATCCAAGATAAATTCTTCTAAATTTATTCTTTAATCCTCCTATGGATATCATTTCAAATTAGTCGGGATTAGCGAACCACACCGAAGTAATTATTTAGTTTATTTCCCAATCCCAACCTATATATCCCATGGAGCAAAACTGGCGATACTCCATATCTAACACCACGGTGTTATCGGTAAAATTAATTACCATTTCACGTTCAAATCTAATTAAAGATTTAACTATCGCTTTGGAGCAAAACTGGTGGTACTCCATTCTCGATCACCTTTCAGATTTGATAATTTAAATTATCAATTCACATTTTAATCTAATTAAAGATTCATTAAAACTCCACTTAGTTTTAATCTTTTCAAAAATCAATATCCTGCCTTTAACTGGGTTAAAGAACCAATGTCATCAAAAACACGATTCACGACAAACCAAATCACATTTGAGATTAAATACAAGGCTCTGAATAGAAAATATATCGGCTTATATTCAATATCAAATTCTGAAACCAACAAATATCGTATTGGAAATAACGATATAACATATCTTTCAAATCCCCATAACAATATTTGTATAGTCACGAAATCCAACATCGAAATATCCCGAAGATAATTTCGATTCAGCTCCAGTCCAATCCACGTATTGGAAATTATCGATTATTTTCAAAATCACTTTCAAATTCAATTTATTTATTTTAAAAATAAATTGATTTCAATTCTAGTTCAAAACTAGTTCATTTCGATAAAAATCTATTTTTATCTTTTCAAATGTGGAATTTTCCAGCCCAAATCTTTCCAATTCACATATTATAATTTTACACAAATTATAGATATTTTTAATAATTTTATCAAGGCCCGTACAGTCGATTTCCAACAATGGCCATCGAACTGCACTTACAGCGACCTTTTTCGAATTTGATTTGGACATAATTCCAAATCCAACCGTTAGATTTCAAATTTCTAATATTCATTGGAAAGCTCTTTTCGATACGAACCCAACGGTTCCGGTTTTAGGAGAATCCGACGGTCGGATCTCCCGCAATGTCCGTTTGAAATAAATGGTCGAAATTCACGAACTACCGCGGCGCGGCGCGTTCTATTCAGGCCATTATATTATATATATAATATATATAATATATATTTCGTCGATTTCCTTTTTAAAACGAATTTTATAAATCGTTTTAAATTCGTTTTTCAAAACCCTTTCAACACTACATTCAATTTCAAATCGATTTGATTTCAATTCAATTCGAGTTCATTTCAATTCAATTCAAATTCTAACTCGTTTCAATTCAATTCAAATTCAATTTCAAATTCGTTTCAATTCAATTCAATTCGAATTTACTTTCTATTTGATCTAATTCGAATTCGTTTCAAATTGATTTCAATTCACTTTCAGTTCGTTTTAAATTTCAATTTCAATCTAATTCAATTTGAATTTCATTTCAAAATATTTAATTTTGAAATCACTTTTCAATATTCATTATAAAACGAATAAAATCGATATAAATATCGTTCGCGTCAAAATAACGCATCTCTAATCAACACGGATTTATATTTCAATAATTCGTTATTCTATTCAACAAATGAATATTTGTTCTATTCAACACATGAATCTATATTTCTTTCAACACACGACTAATCTCAACACATGAGTACTGTCAACACCTCACTATTTTTGTTATGTAAAATATTTTATAAAACTAAGGTATCTATCGTTTGATTTTAATTAGACTTCTACTGAGAAGTAGTTCTAATTTTAAATATGATAAAGATGTAATTTATTTTATTTAAAATATTTTACTCAACACATGAATAGTTTCAACACATGACTATTTTTATATTCAACACATGAATTTTCTTTTCTAATATTCATTATTTTCCCGATTGGAATGAGGCCCAATCAATCACCATATAACGCTAATTATATGGATTCCATACAACACATGTATATAATAGCATTGAAAAATAATCAACCATCAACCAAAGTGCACTACACAACTGCATAAGCATCAAATATAAATAATCGACGCTTACGCAGTCTGTCGACCAATCGATCGACAATAATTAAATAATTGGGATTAGTGTACACCAAATATCATCCCAACACCCGTGTGGGGTTTCAAATCACAAACACACATTTTTGTTTGTGCAGTTGGGCGATGTGTAAAATTTATCAACCCAATCAATATCAGTCAAATCAGTGTAAATAAACAAATCGGCCGATTTGTTTATAAATATTTATTTATTCACTTTCACGTTAAAAATTATATTTTTAACGTCAAAAATATTTATTTCAACACTTGAATTTCTATTCAGTTCATTTACACAATAAAAACGATATTTTTATTTTTCTAACATATTTTAGAAAATTTCGGCGGCATAACGGCACGATACTAGAAACGGGACAAGGCCTAGCCTTATCCCCGGTCTAGTGAAGGCCCACGCCATTCACACATCAATCAAATCAATTTCAATTCACCAAACAATTCAATTCAAACCAATTAGACTAACCAACTACACAACCAAACAATTTATCAAACAAGCCATCCATGGTCTGTGGATGACGGGTGTCGGGTGCTACTAAGCACCGTCTACATCCTAGTATATATATATATATAACTAGAAAAAGAGATTTTGAGTGAGAAGTTCTCACCGAAAGCTATCCAATCATCTTGACTCTTCTTCGATAGAAATCTTCATCGTTATCGTCTTCGTCACTTTCGTTGACCGCTTTCACTACATATATAAAAATCACACATTTTTATATTTTGATGTTTTTAAAATAAAAATCACATTTTTATTTATTTACTTTCAATTTAAAAGTCATATTTTTATAATCACTTCATATATTTAAAAAAAAATCGAATTTTTCACTATGCTATTCAATATATAAAAATCGAATTTTTACTACTATGTTATATAGATAAAAATTATATTTTTATAACGCTATTCTCTATATAAAGATTTCGCCTTTTTAAATTTAAAGATTTCGCCTTTATAAAAATCATCACTTGATTTCAACGTATATAAAATAAAAATCAGATTTTTATTTTGCTACATATACAAAGATGATATTTTTATATTCTCTATCCTATAAAGATTATATTTTTAATACTTTAAAAATATAAAAATCATATTTTTAATATTTCTATATAGTAAAGATTATATTTTTAATACCTTAAAAATATAAAAATCGTATTTTTATTATTTTAAAAATATAAAAATCATACCTTTATCTTTCTACAATGTAAAAGATTATATTTTTCTTACTTTACAACATAAATGAAACCCAGTTTTTAAAGTAAATAAAATTTCGTTTTTAAACAAAATAAAATTCAGATTTTAAAATAAACAAAATTCAGTTTTTATTTCTGTTTACATAAAATAAAAATAAATAAATAAATTAAAAAAACTTACAGGGGGGCTACTGGTGGTCGCTCGAGTTCAGGAGGGGGCTGCGTCGGTCATCGGGGGGGGGGGGGGGATTTGCTGCTCGCGCGAGGCTGGAGGTGGAAGAGGGGGAGGAGCAGGCGGTTGCGGTTGTGGGTGGATAGGACGCATCGGGTTTTTGGGTAGGGGCGTCGCGGTTGCTCGAGAGGAAGGAGGAGAAGAGAGAGAAGCGTCAGTGGAAGGAGAAGAAGGGGGTGCGCCGCCTCTGGCGCGGCGGTGGCCCATCGGGGGGGGGGGGGGCGATGCGGCGTTAATCGCCTGAGCGATTTGGTTTTTGTTTTTTTTTCTTTTTTTTTCTTTTCTGAAATGTATTCGAAGGGGGGGGGGCAGAGGAAAATAAGGGGAGGAGAGAGGTAGTGCTATTTTTTTTAATATTTTAATTCGAAAAAAAGGTTGACTTTTACATACGACCTCGAAACGAGGTCTACCGCCTGTCGTCCATAGCGTTCTACCCCCATTCCGAACACAATGGGATATGTATCGCATGCTGATTTGATCGTTTCGATCAGTTTCCTTTGAATTCACATTTAAATCACTATATTGAATTTTAAACGTACATTTCAAATTACCGGGGTCACATACTAACTAGAAAAATTCCAGAAAAATATTTTCTAGCTTCGTATTGACGATACGGTCCTAACAAAACTAGTTTCGTCGAATTCTTAGACCGTTGGAAAAATGGCCAATTTCCAGTCGATTAAAATCAACTAAAACTGGTCAAACGCGTTTTCCTCTGCTACGCTCACATATTGATTCGAAAAATTATGAAACTTGAAATCTAGCAATAACTTGACATCACGGATCCAACAAAAGTGGTTTCGTCGAAATCCGAGGTCATTTGCAAAATGGCTATTTTTAAGGGCCTGAATTCCATAGCGACTATTCAGAATTTTCAACTGGACATATCTTTTGATTCCCGCCATGAAATCTCAATTTGTCGGATTCGTTAGAAAGATATTCACAATCAGATCCCATTATTTTTGGTTTCACTAAAATCCGGATTGTTTTGCACCCGGTACATTCAATTGAAGTTTGAAATCGAATTATCGAACTACCGCGCCGTTTTCAATTCTATTTATAATTATATATAAATATTTATATTCAAACGACGACGCGTATAATATATACGTCGAATTATATTCAAAATAAATTTCTCGTCGATATTGTTTAAAATAATTCATTTTAAATATTCAAAATTCGCTAAAATTGCCAAAATAAAAATTTTAAACTGGCCCAGATTTTCGGGTTATTACAATCTCCCCCACTTAAAACTTTTCGTCCCCGAAAAGGAACAAAGTCGAAAGTGGTTTGATTATTCAACTCTACGTTCGATCTGGCTTCCATTCTCCAACTCTTTAGTTTCTGAGAATTTTCAAAATTTCAAAAATTTGGCTAACACCCTAAATTTTCGAAAAATTTCGCCATAACCTCCCCTGCACCGGGAGCATCGGGGAATTTCAAATAGCTTCCCCGGTCCTTCAGATCTCAAAAAGAAAAAGAAAAAGCCAAGCGGCTAGCCAATAGGCTCACAAAATCATCATCACCCAAACAAAACAGTAAATTATGTAGTAAACATGTACCTATTTGTCGGGCAAACAAATTTTATTCTCTGGCTCTAGCCTCCTTGCTATGACCTGTTCAATGTAAGTATATGTATGTGCAAGCAAATGCGACCCATTTTCAATATAGTTCAATATTTGATTCAATTAGGCATAAATGGTTAAAATTATCAAACAATTAAACAAACAACCCAAACATCAATCAATTAGTGGATTAGAGTTTCAAATTCATAAATTCGATATATATACAAAAATCATGTTTTTGATGCCAATTCACAACAATGTGTTCTAACTATATTAGTTTTGGTTCTCACACCAGTCTAATGGAAATATATAGAAATCATACCTTCGAAACACGAACATAAATACTAATGATGTGGCCACATCATCAGAATTATCCCCGGGTGTCTAGAATGTGACTCTATATCTATTCAGTATATTAAAACTTCGACTATACGTTCATGACGCGTATACGCGAAATCTATATATACTGGATTGTCCATATTCAAAATAAATAAATATTCAAATACGTATAAAACGATTTAGATTTTCAAAACAAAATTGTTTTCATTTGGAAAATATACTCTTCACACTCGTTCTAGGATACTATTGATCCTATCTCTAACGAGTCATTCTAATTGGATATTACTAATCCAATATCTGATGAATTCTTTCGTATGGTTCTAATGTGTCTTGTTCTCGAGCTCTGTAAACCAAAGCTCTGATACCACTGTAAGAACCCGTAACTTCCCCGTGAAGGAAAGCACGAATACTTTGAGAACAATACACAAAATAGAACTCAGACGGAAGAACATTTCATTGCTATTACAACAATTCCATCAGATACAAGAATATACAGAGTATAAATGAATAAATTACATTGGATAAATATCAGAGATTACAATAAATTACGTAGCAGCGGAAAAATATACAAAACACAACTGAAAGTGATACACGGATACAGAGCTTTCCGAGCATCGTTCCAGCTGTAAATCAGGACCCTGTGAATATAAATCTGCAAAACCAAAACTACTAGCTGCCCGTGCGGAAAATAGGGGCACCTAGAGTTTAGGTTAAAACAATAAACTCCAGGTCAGTCATGTGACTGGTGTGAGAACTAAAACAGTTATAATTCTTTATTTTAAAGTTCGGTAAATCAAGGGACCACGCCGTATAACACGGAACGGGTTTCCTCCCAAGAATACCAGTGCAAAAAACAACAGCGTAATGCTAAATAAAGAAAAATGAAGCTGTTATAAGACCCAGGTCCCATCACACAATGCAACGCAAGCCGGAGGATAGGGTTTTCCCTTATAACAGCCAAAGCATGCTTGATACGTTTAAATCACATTATTTGATACTATTATAAGTGTATAGTGTCAAAACAATTTTCAATCATAAATATCAATCATAGGCGGCATGGGTACCATCTATCATGTCGCCATACTAGTTCTACAATTAAAACCGCAATACACGTATTGGAAATTGGATTCCGTCATGAGCCGAGGCAAGGGGCAAGCTCCTCTCTGCGTTCGAGACACTCTAGCAAATGCCTCAGGACCCCACTTTGATCCTTGGAATCGGCTGGGCCGGTCCTCTCTTACTTTTGAGGATTAGTTATTCCTGAACACACGTTTCCCGGTCCTTACAGACCTATATCCGAGGCGCCTCGTATCCAACAACCACACAGGTGAAAAGTATATAAATGTCAGGGCTGGTAGGTCACTGACACCACCCTAGCTAGAAAGAAACGTCGTGCTCTCCCAGCGGCCCGTCTCCCGTTTTTGACTCATACCGAGGTGTGAGGCTCGCGAATTCACGTTATACACAAAGCTACGCCACACAGGCCGTGCTTTGATCATCAACCACAAGACTTTGCTTTTCAACAGAAGCCTTGATCAATTGCCACTTACGCGTGCCACACTGGCAATTCATTCCATGCGACTGATGTCCATCGATATACAACCTCTGAGCTCGTACGTCTCAGAGAAGGGCGTTAAGCAAGAGAATAAATTCTCCGCCGCCAAACAGATGTATATTTAATAGAGATCAATCAACACAGAATAAAATCCAATGTCAGACACACAATCCATTTACAAGTTCGTTCTGGGTCTGAACGAAACCGGAGGCACTTTCCTCGCATATCCATCCATCTCCAAGTACGTCTGGACGATCACCAACTGTTTCCCTCATCCTGGGTGTACAGCCCAATCAAGATCATCAGTAATCACCCAAACGATGTGAAGACTTCCGGTCTTCGACCACCGTCTTCATCTTCGACATCTCGTCGAATCGATTATTCAGAATGGGTATAAACCCGGCCTTTCTGAATAACCCACGTATATGATAAACAAATGTTACACAAACACAACGAACGCCTCATTCCAATTCAGAATAGTCTTTTATACACAAAATCACATTCTTAGGGAAAGGTTCCCATTAATTTTATCCAAGATAAATTCTTCTAAATTTATTCTTTAATCCTCCTATGGATATCATTTCAAATTAGTCGGGATTAGCGAACCACACCGAAGTAATTATTTAGTTTATTTCCCAATCCCAACCTATATATCCCATGGAGCAAAACTGGCGATACTCCATATCTAACACCACGGTGTTATCGGTAAAATTAATTACCATTTCACGTTCAAATCTAATTAAAGATTTAACTATTGCTTTGGAGCAAAACTGGTGGTACTCCATTCTCGATCACCTTTCAGATTTGATAATTTAAATTATCAATTCACATTTTAATCTAATTAAAGATTCATTAAAACTCCACTTAGTTTTAATCTTTTCAAAAATCAATATCCTGCCTTTAACTGGGTTAAAGAACCAATGTCATCAAAAACACGATTCACGACAAACCAAATCACATTTGAGATTAAATACAAGGCTCTGAATAGAAAATATATCGGCTTATATTCAATATCAAATTCTGAAACCAACAAATATCGTATTGGAAATAACGATATAACATATCTTTCAAATCCCCATAACAATATTTGTATAGTCACGAAATCCAACATCGAAATATCCCGAAGATAATTTCGATTCAGCTCCAGTCCAATCCACGTATTGGAAATTATCGATTATTTTCAAAATCACTTTCAAATTCAATTTATTTATTTTAAAAATAAATTGATTTCAATTCTAGTTCAAAACTAGTTCATTTCGATAAAAATCTATTTTTATCTTTTCAAATGTGGAATTTTCCAGCCTAAATCTTTCCAATTCACATATTATAATTTTACACAAATTATAGATATTTTTAATAATTTTATCAAGGCCCGTACAGTCGATTTCCAACAACGGCCATCGAACTGCACTTACAGCGACCTTTTTCGAATTTGATTTGGACATAATTCCAAATCCAACCGTTAGATTTCAAATTTCTAATATTCATTGGAAAGCTCTTTTCGATACGAACCCAACGGTTCCGGTTTTAGGAGAATCCGACGGTCGGATCTCCCGCAATGTCCGTTTGAAATAAATGGTCGAAATTCACGAACTACCGCGGCGCGGCGCGTTCTATTCAGGCCATTATATTATATATATAATATATATAATATATATTTCGTCGATTTCCTTTTTAAAACGAATTTTATAAATCGTTTTAAATTCGTTTTTCAAAACCCTTTCAACACTACATTCAATTTCAAATCGATTTGATTTCAATTCAATTCGAGTTCATTTCAATTCAATTCAAATTCTAACTCGTTTCAATTCAATTCAAATTCAATTTCAAATTCGTTTCAATTCAATTCAATTCGAATTTACTTTCTATTTGATCTAATTCGAATTCGTTTCAAATTGATTTCAATTCACTTTCAGTTCGTTTTAAATTTCAATTTCAATCTAATTCAATTTGAATTTCATTTCAAAATATTTAATTTTGAAATCACTTTTCAATATTCATTATAAAACGAATAAAATCGATATAAATATCGTTCGCGTCAAAATAACACATCTCTAATCAACACGGATTTATATTTCAATAATTCGTTATTCTATTCAACAAATGAATATTTGTTCTATTCAACACATGAATCTATATTTCTTTCAACACACGACTAATCTCAACACATGAGTACTGTCAACACCTCACTATTTTTGTTATGTAAAATATTTTATAAAACTAAGGTATCTATCGTTTGATTTTAATTAGACTTCTACTGAGAAGTAGTTCTAATTTTAAATATGATAAAGATGTAATTTATTTTATTTAAAATATTTTACTCAACACATGAATAGTTTCAACACATGACTATTTTTATATTCAACACATGAATTTTCTTTTCTAATATTCATTATTTTCCCGATTGGAATGAGGCCCAATCAATCACCATATAACGCTAATTATATGGATTCCATACAACACATGTATATAATAGCATTGAAAAATAATCAACCATCAACCAAAGTGCACTACACAACTGCATAAGCATCAAATATAAATAATCGACGCTTACGCAGTCTGTCGACCAATCGATCGACAATAATTAAATAATTGGGATTAGTGTACACCAAATATCATCCCAACACCCGTGTGGGGTTTCAAATCACAAACACACATTTTTGTTTGTGCAGTTGGGCGATGTGTAAAATTTATCAACCCAATCAATATCAGTCAAATCAGTGTAAATAAACAAATCGGCCGATTTGTTTATAAATATTTATTTATTCACTTTCACGTTAAAAATTATATTTTTAACGTCAAAAATATTTATTTCAACACTTGAATTTCTATTCAGTTCATTTACACAATAAAAACGATATTTTTATTTTTCTAACATATTTTAGAAAATTTCGGCGGCATAACGACACGATACTAGAAACGGGACAAGGCCTAGCCTTATCCCCGGTCTAGTGAAGGCCCACGCCATTCACACATCAATCAAATCAATTTCAATTCACCAAATAATTCAATTCAAACCAATTAGACTAACCAACTACACAACCAAACAATTTATCAAACAAGCCATCCATGGTCTGTGGATGACGGGTGTCGGGTGCTACTAAGCACCGTCTACATCCTAGTATATATATATAACTAGAAAAAGAGATTTTGAGTGAGAAGTTCTCACCGAAAGCTATCCAATCATCTTTCATCTTGACTCTTCTTCGATAGAAATCTTCATCGTTATCGCCTCTTCGTCACTTTCGTTGACCGCTTTCACTACATATATAAAAATCACACATTTTTATATTTCGATGTTTTTAAAATAAAAATCACATTTTTATTTATTTACTTTCAATTTAAAAGTCATATTTTTATAATCACTTCATATATTTAAAAAAAAAATCGAATTTTTCACTATGCTATTCAATATATAAAAATCGAATTTTTACTACTATGTTATATAGATAAAAATTATATTTTTATAACGCTATTCTCTATATAAAGATTTCGCCTTTTTAAATTTAAAGATTTCGCCTTTATAAAAATCATCACTTGATTTCAACGTATATAAAATAAAAATCAGATTTTTATTTTGCTACATATACAAAGATGATATTTTTATATTCTCTATCCTATAAAGATTATATTTTTAATACTTTAAACATATAAAAATCATATTTTTAATATTTCTATATAGTAAAGATTATATTTTTAATACCTTAAAAATATAAAAATCGTATTTTTATTATTTTAAAAATATAAAAATCATACCTTTATCTTTCTACAATGTAAAAGATTATATTTTTCTTACTTTACAACATAAATGAAACCCAGTTTTTAAAGTAAATAAAATTTCGTTTTTAAACAAAATAAAATTCAGATTTTAAAATAAACAAAATTCAGTTTTTATTTCTGTTTACATAAAATAAAAATAAATAAATAAATTAAAAAAACTTACAGGGGGGCTACTGGTGGTCGCTCGAGTTCAGGAGGGGGCTGCGTCGGTCATCGGGGGGGGGGGGGGGGATTTGCTGCTCGCGCGAGGCTGGAGGTGGAAGAGGGGGAGGATCAGGCGGTTGCGGTTGTGGGTGGATAGGACGCATCGGGTTTTTGGGTAGGGGCGTCGCGGTTGCTCGAGAGGAAGGAGGAGAAGAGAGAGAAGCGTCAGTGGAAGGAGAAGAAGGGGGTGCGCCGCCTCTGGCGCGGCGGTGGCCCATCGGGGGGGGGGGGGGGGGCGATGCGGCGTTAATCGCCTGAGCGATTTGGTTTTTGTTTTTTTTTTTTTTTGTTTTTTTTTTCTTTTCTGAAATGTATTCGAAGGGGGGGGCCAGAGGAAAATAAGGGGAGGAGAGAGGTAGTGCTATTTTTTTTAATATTTTAATTCGAAAAAAAGGTTGACTTTTACATACGACCTCGAAACGAGGTCTACCGCCTGTCGTGCATAGCGTTCTACCCCCATTCCGAACACAATGGGATATGTATCGCATGCTGATTTGATCGTTTCGATCAGTTTCCTTTGAATTCACATTTAAATCACTATATTGAATTTTAAACGTACATTTCAAATTACCGGGGTCACATACTAACTAGAAAAATTCCAGAAAAATATTTTCTAGCTTCGTATTGACGATACGGTCCTAACAAAACTAGTTTCGTCGAATTCTTAGACCGTTGGAAAAATGGCCAATTTCCAGTCGATTAAAATCAACTAAAACTGGTCAAACGCGTTTTCCTCTGCTACGCTCACATATTGATTCGAAAAATTATGAAACTTGAAATCTAGCAATAACTTGACATCACGGATCCAACAAAAGTGGTTTCGTCGAAATCCGAGGTCATTTGCAAAATGGCTATTTTTAAGGGCCTGAATTCCATAACGACTATTCAGAATTTTCAACTGGACATATCTTTTGATTCCCACCATGAAATCTCAATTTGTCGGATTCGTTAGAAAGATATTCACAATCAGATCCTATTATTTTTGGTTTCACTAAAATCCGGATTGTTTTGCACCCGGTACATTCAATTGAAGTTTGAAATCGAATTATCGAACTACCGCGCCGTTTTCAATTCTATTTATAATTATATATAAATATTTATATTCAAACGACGACGCGTATAATATATACGTCGAATTATATTCAAAATAAATTTCTCGTCGATATTGTTTAAAATAATTCATTTTAAATATTCAAAATTCGCTAAAATTGCCAAAATAAAAATTTTAAACTGGCCCAGATTTTCGGGTTATTACACATTAGGATCTAATTGATGATATCTTTCCAACGAATCCGAAAAATCGAGATTTCATAGCGGGAATCAAAAGATATGTCCAGTTAAAAATTCTGAATAGTCGCTATGGAATTCAGGCCCTTAAAAATGGACATTTTGCAAACGACCTCGGATTTCGACGAAACCACTTTTGTTGGGTCCGTGATGTCAAATTATTGCTAGGTTTCAAATTTCATAATTTTTCGAATCAATATGTGAGCGTGGCAAAGGAAAACGCGTTTGACCAGTTTCGGTTGATTTTAATTGACTGGAAATTGGCCATTTTTCCAACAGTCTCAGAATTCGACGAAACTAGTTTTGTTAGGACCGTATCGTCAATACGAAGCTAGAAAATATTTTTCTGGAATTTTTCTAGTTAGTATGTGACCCCGGTAATTTGAAATGTACGTTTAAAATTCAGTATAGTGATTTAAGTGTAAATTCAACGGAAACTGATTCAAACGATCAAATCAAACTACGAAACATGTCCCATTGTGTTCGGAATGGGGGTAAAACGCTATGGACGACAGGCGGTGGGCCTCGTTTAGAGGTCGTATGTGAAAGTCAACTTTTTGAAAAATAAAATAATTAAATAAATAAAAGAAAAAAAAAAGTTTAAACCTCTCCTTTAACCCGCTGCCCCCCCCCCCTTTTCTGAAATCGATTTCAAAATAAAAGAAAAAAAAAGTTTAAACCTCTCCTTTAACCCGCTGGCCCCCCCCTTTTCTGAAATCGATTTCAAAAAAAAAAAAAAAAAGGGCGACTGCGAAAACCCGTCGGATCTCGTTCGCCCTCCCCTTGGAGGCGTCGCCGCCGCCAGCACTGGCGTGGGCCACCGCGCCGCCCTGCTTCTCCCTCTCCCCCTCCGTTCGACATTCCTTTCCAGCTCTCTCCTACCTCCCTCCCATCGCCAGTGCTCCGCCACCAATCGCCACCCCGTCTCCCCTTTCTCTCTCTCCTCCACCGCGAAGAGCAGCAGACGCCGATTTCCCCCCTTCTGCCGTTCAACCCCCTGCTGCCGCCCCTCCTCTTCACCGATCCGCCACCTCCGGTCGAGCAGCACCCCTCCGAGCCGCCGATGAACGCAGCAAACTCCCCCCCCCCTGAGAAACCAAAAACTGTAAGCTTCTCCTTTTACATTACTTTAAATTCAGTTTTTAATTTTATAAATAAATAACGTAGTATAAAAATCAGATTTTTATTTATGAATAGGAGATTTAAACTAGGAAAGTTCATATTTTTAAACTAGGAAAGTTTACATTTTTAAGCTAGTGAAGATTATATTTTTATGGAAAGTAAAAATATAATTTTTATATAGGTAAAATATTAAAAATATCATCTTTATATGTGTAGGAAAATAGAAAATATGACTTTTAGAAAACTTTATTTTTATAAAGGCGAAAACTTTATTTTTATAAAGGCGAAAACTTTATTTTTATAAAGGCGAAAACTTTATTTTTTGAAAAGGTGAAATTTTTATATGAAGAATAAGGGGATAAAAATATAATTTTTATCTATATAGTAGCGTTGTGAAAATATGCTTATTTTTATATATTGAATAGCATAGTGAAAATTCGATTTTTAAATATATGAAGTGATTATAAAAATATGACTTTTAAATTGAAAGTGAATAAATAAAAATGTGATTTTTATTTTAAAGACATCGAAATATAAAAATGTGTGATTTTTATATATATAGTGACTACGGGCAACGAAGATGACGAAGATGGGATAACGAAGAAGATTTCTATAAATGAAGAGTCGTGGTATTGGATAGCTATCGGTGAGAACTTCTCACTCTAAAATCTCTTTTTCTAGTTATATATATATATACTAGGATGTAGACGGTGCTTAGTAGCACCCGACACCCGTCATCCACAGACCATGGATGGCTTGTTTGTTAAATAGTTTGGTTGTGTAGTTGGTTAGTCTAATTGGTTTGAATTGAATTGTTTGGTGGATTGAAATTGATTTGATTGATGTGTGAATGGCGTGGGCCTTCACTAGACCGGGGATAAGGCTAGGCCTCGTCCCGTTTCTAGTATCGTGTCGTTATGCCGCCGAAATTTTCTAAAATTTGTTAGAAAAATAAAAATATCATTTTTATTGTGTAAATGAACTGAATAGGAATTCATGTGTTGAAATAAAATATTTTATCGTTAAAAATATAAATTTTAACGTGAATGTGAATAAATAAATATTTATAAACAAATCGACCGATTTGTTTATATACACTGATTTGACTGATATTGATTGGGTCGATAAATTTTACACATCGCCCAACTGCACAACTAAAATTTGTGTTTGATTGTTTGAAACCCCACACGGGTGTTGGGATGAAATTTGAAGTTCACTCATCCTGATTGATTAAATATGTCGATCGATCGATTGACAGGCTGTTATAAGCGTCAGATATCTATATTTGATGCTTATACAGTGTAGTGCACTTTGGTTGATGGTTGATTATTTTTCAATGCTATTATATACATGTGTTGTATGGAATCCATATAATTAACATTATATGGTGATTGATTGGGCCTCATTCCAATCGGGAAAATAATGAATATTATAAAAGAAAATTCATGTGTTGAATATAAAAATAGTCATGTGTTGACGATGTTCATGTGTTGAGTGAAATATTTTATATAATAAAATTTACATCTTTATCATATTTAAAATTAGAACTACTTCCCAGTAGAAGCCTAATTGAAAATCAAACGATAGATACCATAGTTTTATAAAATATTTTACATAACAAAAATAGTGATGTGTTGACAGTACTCATGTGTTGAGATTAGTCGTGGGTTGAAAAAAAAAATATAGATTCATGTGTTGAATGGGATAAATATTCATTTGTTGAATAAAATAAAGAAGTTGTGAAAAATATAAAGCCGTGTTGATTAGTTTTGCGCCATTTTGACGTGAACGATATTTATATCGATTTTATTCATTGTATAACGAATATTGAAAAGTGATTTCGAAATTAAATATTTTGAAATTGAAATTTAAAATGAACTGAATTGAAAACTATTTCGAAATGAACTGAATTGAAAACGATTTCGAAATGAATTGAATTGAAAACGATTTCGAAATGAATTGAATTGAAAACGATTTCGAAATGAATTGAATTGAAAACGATTTCGAAATGAATTGAAAATGAATTCAAATTGAATTAAAAGCGAATTGGAATGAATTCAAATTGAATTGAAATTCGAATTGAATAGAAATGAATTTTAAAACGGATTTATAAAGAAGAATTCAATTTTGATTTGAATTGAATATAGAAGTTGAATTGTTTTAGAAACGAATTTAAAACGATTTATAAAATTCGTTTTAAATAGAAATCGACGAAATATATATTATATATATTATATATATAATATAATGGCCTGAATAGAACACGCCGCGCCGCGGCAGTTCGTGAATTTCGACCATTTATTTCAAACGGACATTGCGGGAGATCCGACCGTCGGATTCTCCTAAAACCGGAACCGTTGGGTTCGTATCGAAAAGAGCTTTCCAATGAATATTAGAAATTTGAAATCTAACGGTTGGATTTGAAATTATGTCCAAATCAAATTTGAAAAAGGTCGCTGTAAGTGCAGTTCGATGGCCGTTGATGGAAATCGACTGTACGGGCCTTGATAAAATTATTAAAAATATCTATAATTTGTGTAAAATTATAATATGTGAATTGGAAAGGATTGGGCTGGAAAATTCCACATTTGAATAGGTAAAAATGAATTTTTATCGAAATGAACTAGTTTTGAACTAGAATTAAAATCAATTTATTTTTAAATAAATAAATTGAATTTGAAAGTGATTTTAAAAGTAATCAATGTTCCCAATTCGTGGATTGGACTGGAGTTGAATCGAAATTATCTTCGGAATATTTCGATGTTGGATTTCGTGACCATACAGATATTGTTATGGGAATTTGAAAGATATATTTTATATCGTTATTTCCCATACGATATATGTTGGTTTCAGAATTTGATATTGAATATAAGCCGGTATATTTTCTATTCAGAGCCTTGTATTTAATATCAAATGTGATTTGGGTTTATCGTGAATCGTGTTTTAGATAACATTGGTTCTTTAACCCAGTTAAAGGCAAGATATCGATTTTTGAAAAGATTAAAACTAAGTGGAGTTTTAATGAATCTTTAATTAGATTAAAATGTGAATTGATAATTTAAATTATCAAATCTGAAAAGTGATCGAGAGTGGAGTATCACCAGTTTTGCTCCAAAGCGATAGTTAAATCTTTAATTAGATTTGAACGTGAAATGGTAATTAATTTTACCGATAACACCGTGGTGTTAGATATGGAGTATCACTAGTTTTGCTCCATGGGATATATAGGTTGGGATTGGGAAATAAAACAAATAATTACTTCGGTGTGGTTCGCTAATCCCGACTAGTTTTGAAATGATATCCAAAGGAAGATTATAGAATAAATTTAGAAGAATTTATCTTGGATAAAATTAATGGGAACATTTCCCTAAGAATGTGATTTTGGTGAATAAAAAAAAATATTCTGAATTGGAATGAGGCGTTCGTTGTGTTTGTGTAACATTTGTTTATCATATACGTGGGTTATTCAGGAAGGCCGGGTTATACCCATTCTGAATAACCGATTCGACGAGATGTCGAAGATGAAGACGGTGGTTGAAGACCGGAAGTCTTCACATCGTTTGGGTGATTACTGATGATCTTGATTGGGCTGTACACCCAGGATGAGGGAATCAGTTGGTGATCATCCAGACGTACTTGGAGATGGATGGATATGCGAGGAAAGTGCCTCCGGTTTCGTTCAGACCCAGAACGAACTTGTAAATGGATTGTGTGTCTGACATTGGATTTTATTCTGTGTTGATTGATCTCTATTAAATATACATCTGTTTGGCGGCGGAGAATTTATTCTCTTGCTTAACGCCCTTCTCTGAGACGTACGAGCTCAGAGGTTGTATATCGATGGACATCAGTCGCATGGAGTGAATTGCCAGTGTGGCACGCGTAAGTGGCAATTGATCAGGGCTTCTGTTGAAAAGCAAAGTCTTGTGGTTGATGATCAAAGCACGGCCTGTGTGGCGTAGCTTTGTGTATAGCGTGAATTCGCGAGCCTCACACCTCGGTATGAGTCAAAAACGGGATACGGACCCAAGGAGTGCATGACGTTTCTTTCTAGCTAGGGTGGTGTCAATGACCTACCAGCCCTGACATTTATATACTTTTCACCTATGTGGTTGTTGGATACGAGGCGCCTCGGATATAGGTCTGTAAGGACCGGGAAACGTGTGTTCAGGAATAACTAATCCTCAAAAGTAAGAGAGGACCGGCCTTGGAGGTTCCAAAGGATCAGAGTGGGGTCCTGAGGCATTGCTAGAGTGTCTCGAACGCGGAGAGGAGCTTGCCCCTTGCCTCGACTCATGACGGAAATCCAATTTCCAATACGTGTATTGCGGTTTTAATTGTAGAACTAGTATGGCGACATGATATATGGTACCCATGCCGTCTATGATTGATATTTATGATTGAAATTGTTTTGACACTATACACTTATAATAGTATCAAATGATTTGTTTTAAACGTACCAAGCATGTTTGGCTATTATAAGGGAAAACCCTATCCTCCGGCTTGCGTTGCATTGTGTGATGGGACCTGGGTCTTATAATAGCTTCATTTTTCTAAAAAGCATTGCGCTGTTTATTCTATGCACTAGTATTCTTGGGAGGAAACCCGTTCCGTGTTATACGGCGTGGTCCCTTGAATTACTATCTTTAAAGTAAAGTTTTAAATAACTGTTTTAGTTCTCACACCAGTCCCATGACTGACCTGGAGTTTATTGTTTTAACCTAAACTCTGGGTGCCCCTATTTTCCACACGGGCAGCTAGTAGTTTTGGTTTTGCAGATTTATATTCGCAGGGTCCTGATATACAGCTGGAACGATGCTCGGAAAGCTCTGTATCCGTGTATCACTTCTAGTTGTGCTTTTGTATTATTTTCCGTTGCTATGTAATTTATTGTAATCTCTGATATTTATCGAATGTAATTTATTCATTTATACTCTGTATATTCTTGTATCTGATGGAATTGTTGTAATAACAATGAAATGTTCTTCCGTCTGCGTCCTTTTGTGTGTTGTTCTCAAAGTATTCGTGCTTTCCTTCACGGGGAAGTTACGGGTCCTTACAGTGGTATCAGAGCTTTGGTTTACAGAGCTCGAGAACAAGACACATTAGAACCATACGAAAGAATTCATCAGATATTGGATTAGCAATATCCAATTAGAATGACTCGTTAGAGATAGGATCAGAAGTGTCCTAGAACGAGCTTGAAGAGTATATTTTTCAAAAGAAAACAATTTTGTTTTAAAATTTGAATCGTTTTATACGTATTTGAGTATTTATTTACTTTGAATATGGACAATCGAGTATATAAAGGTTTTGCATATACGCGTCATGAACGTATATTCGGAGTTTTAATATACTGGATAGATATAGAGTCACATTCTAGACACCCGGGGATAATTCTGGTGATGTGGCCACATCATCAGTATTTATGTTCGTGTTTCGAAGGTGTGATTTCTATATATTTCCATTAGACTGGTGTGAGAACCAAAACCTATATAGCTAGAACACATTGTTGTGAATTGGCATCAAAAACATGATTTTCTGTATATGTATCAAAATTATGAATTTGAAACTCTAATTCACTAATTGATTGATGTTTTGTGTTGTTTGTTTATTTGTTTGCTAATTTTGAACCATTATGCCTAATTGAATCACATATTGAATTATATTGAAAATTGGTTGCATTTGCTTGCATATACATATACTTACATTGAACAGGTCATAGCAAGGAGGCTAGAGCCGAAGAATAAAATTTGTTTGCCCGACAAATAGGTACATGTTTACTACATAATTTACTGTTTTGTTTGGGTGATGATGATTTTATGAGCCTATTGGCTAGCCGCTTGGCTTTTTCTTTTTCTTTTTGAGATCTGAAGGACCGGGGAAGCTATTTGAAATTCCCCGATGCTCCCGGTGCAGGGGAGGTTATGGCGAAATTTTTCGAAAATTTAGGGTGTTAGCCAAATTTTTGAAATTTTGAAAATTCTCAGAAACTGAAAAGTTGGAGAATGCAAGCCAGATCGAACGTAGAGTTGAGTGATCAAACCACTTTCGACTTTGTTCCTTTTCGGGGACGAAAAGTTTTAAGTGGGGGAGATTGTAATAACCCGCAAAATCTGGGCCAGTTTAAAATTTTTATTCTGGCAATTTTAGCGAATTTTGAATATTTAAAATAGATTATTTTAAATAATATCGACGAGAAATTTATTTTGAATATAATTCGAACGTATATATTATACGCGTCGTCGTTAGAATATAAATAATTATATATAATTATAAATAGGAATTGAAAATGGCGCGGTAGTTCGATAATTTGATTTCAAACTTCAATTGAATGTACCGGGTGCAAAACAATCCGGATTTTAGTGAAACCAGAAACATTAGGATCTAATTGATGATATCTTTCCAACGAATCCGAAAAATCGAGATTTCATAGCGGGAATCAAAAGATATGTCCAGTTAAAAATTTTGAATAGTCGCTATGGAATTTAGGCCCTTAAAAATGGACATTTTGCAAACGACCTCGGATTTCGACGAAACCACTTTTGTTGGGTCCGTGATGTCAAATTATTGCTAGGTTTCAAATTTCATAATTTTTCGAATCAATATGTGAGCGTGGCAAAGGAAAACGCGTTTGACCAGTTTGAGTTGATTTTAATCGACTGGAAATTGGCCATTTTTCCAACAGTCTCAGAATTCGACGAAACTAGTTTTGTTAGGACCGTATCGTCAATACGAAGCTAGAAAATATTTTTATGGAATTTTTCTAGTTAGTATGTGACCCCGGTAATTTGAAATGTACGTTTAAAATTCAGTATAGTGATTTAAGTGTAAATTCAACGGAAACTGATTCAAACGATCAAATCAAACTACGAAACATGTCCCATTGTGTTCGGAATGGGGGTAAAACGCTATGGACGACAGGCGGTGGGCCTCGTTTAGAGGTCGTATGTGAAAGTCAACTTTTTGAAAAATAAAATAATTAAATAAATAAAAGAAAAAAAAAAGTTTAAACCTCTCCTTTAACCCGCTGCCCCCCCCCCTTTTCTGAAATCGATTTCAAAAAAAAAGAAAAAAAAAAGTTTAAACCTCTCCTTTAACCCGCTGCCCCCCCCTTTTCTGAAATCGATTTCAAAAAAAAAAAAAAAAAAGGGCGACTGCGAAAACCCGTCGGATCTCGTTCGCCCTCCCCTTGGAGGCGTCGCCGCCGCCAGCACTGGCGTGGGCCACCGCGCCGCCCTGCTTCTCCCTCTCCCCCTCCGTTCGACCTTCCTTTCCAGCTCTCTCCTACCTCCCTCCCATCGCCAGTGCTCCGCCACCAATCGCCACCCCGTCTCCCCTTTCTCTCTCTCCTCCACCGCGAAGAGCAGCAGACGCCGATTTCCCCCCCTTCCGCCGTTCAACCCCCTGCTGCCGCCCCTCCTCTTCACCGATCCGCCACCTCCGGTCGAGCAGCACCCCTCCGAGCCGCCGATGAACGCAGCAAACTCCCCCCCCCCCCTGAGAAACCAAAAACTGTAAGCTTCTCCTTTTACATTACTTTAAATTCAGTTTTTAATTTTATAAATAAATAACGTAGTATAAAAATCAGATTTTTATTTATGAATAGGAGATTTAAACTAGGAAAGTTCATATTTTTAAACTAGGAAAGTTTACATTTTTAAGCTAGTGAAGATTATATTTTTATGGAAAGTAAAAATATAATTTTTATATAGGTAAAATATTAAAAATATCATCTTTATATGTGTAGGAAAATAGAAAATATGACTTTTAGAAAACTTTATTTTTATAAAGGCGAAAACTTTATTTTTATAAAGGCGAAAACTTTATTTTTATATAGGCGAAAACTTTATTTTTTGAAAAGGTGAAATTTTTATATGAAGAATAAGGGGATAAAAATATAATTTTTATCTATATAGTAGCGTTGTGAAAATATGCTTATTTTTATATATTGAATAGCATAGTGAAAATTCGATTTTTAAATATATGAAGTGATTATAAAAATATGACATTTAAATTGAAAGTGAATAAATAAAAATGTGATTTTTATTTTAAAGACATCGAAATATAAAAATGTGTGATTTTTATATATATAGTGACTACGGGCAACGAAGATGACGAAGATGGGATAACGAAGAAGATTTCTATAAATGAAGAGTCGTGGTATTGGATAGCTATCGGTGAGAACTTCTCACTCTAAAATCTCTTTTTCTAGTTATATATATATATACTAGGATGTAGACGGTGCTTAGTAGCACCCGACACCCGTCATCCACAGACCATGGATGGCTTGTTTGTTAAATAGTTTGGTTGTGTAGTTGGTTAGTCTAATTGGTTTGAATTGAATTGTTTGGTGGATTGAAATTGATTTGATTGATGTGTGAATGGCGTGGGCCTTCACTAGACCGGGGATAAGGCTAGGCCTCGTCCCGTTTCTAGTATCGTGCCGTTATGCCGCCGAAATTTTCTAAAATTTGTTAGAAAAATAAAAATATCATTTTTATTGTGTAAATGAACTGAATAGGAATTCATGTGTTGAAATAAAATATTTTATCGTTAAAAATATAAATTTTAACGTGAATGTGAATAAATAAATATTTATAAACAAATCGACCGATTTGTTTATATACACTGATTTGACTGATATTGATTGGGTCGATAAATTTTACACATCGCCCAACTGCACAACTAAAATTTGTGTTTGATTGTTTGAAACCCCACACGGGTGTTGGGATGAAATTTGAAGTTCACTCATCCTGATTGATTAAATATGTCGATCGATCGATTGACAGGCTGTTATAAGCGTCAGATATCTATATTTGATGCTTATACAGTGTAGTGCACTTTGGTTGATGGTTGATTATTTTTCAATGCTATTATATACATGTGTTGTATGGAATCCATATAATTAACATTATATGGTGATTGATTGGGCCTCATTCCAATCGGGAAAATAATGAATATTATAAAAGAAAATTCATGTGTTGAATATAAAAATAGTCATGTGTTGACGATGTTCATGTGTTGAGTGAAATATTTTATATAATAAAATTTACATCTTTATCATATTTAAAATTAGAACTACTTCCCAGTAGAAGCCTAATTGAAAATCAAACGATAGATACCATAGTTTTATAAAATATTTTACATAACAAAAATAGTGATGTGTTGACAGTACTCATGTGTTGAGATTAGTCGTGGGTTGAAAAAAAAAATATAGATTCATGTGTTGAATGGGATAAATATTCATTTGTTGAATAAAATAAAGAAGTTGTGAAAAATATAAAGCCATGTTGATTAGTTTTGCGCCATTTTGACGTGAACGATATTTATATCGATTTTATTCGTTGTATAACGAATATTGAAAAGTGATTTCGAAATTAAATATTTTGAAATTGAAATTTAAAATGAACTGAATTGAAAACGATTTCGAAATGAACTGAATTGAAAACGATTTCGAAATGAATTGAATTGAAAACGATTTCGAAATGAATTGAATTGAAAACGATTTCGAAATGAATTGAATTGAAAACGATTTCGAAATGAATTGAATTGAAAACGATTTCGAAATGAATTGAATTGAAAATGATTTCGAAATGAATTGAAAACGAATTCAAATTGAATTAAAAGCGAATTGGAATGAATTCAAATTGAATTTAAATTCGAATTGAATAGAAATGAATTTTAAAACGGATTTATAAAGAAGAATTCAATTTTGATTTGAATTGAATATAGAAGTTGAATTGTTTTAGAAACGAATTTAAAACGATTTATAAAATTCGTTTTAAATAGAAATCGACGAAATATATATTATATATATTATATATATATAATATAATGGCCTGAATAGAACACGCCGCGCCGCGACAGTTCGTGAATTTCGACCATTTATTTCAAACGGA
The DNA here is from genome assembly GCA_030737875.1 of Allium sativum. Classification (NCBI taxonomy): domain Eukaryota; kingdom Viridiplantae; phylum Streptophyta; class Magnoliopsida; order Asparagales; family Amaryllidaceae; genus Allium; species Allium sativum. The sequence goes on along the minus strand of CM060926.1, from coordinate 689,020,387 downwards.
CATTGCGGGAGATCCGACCGTCGGATTCTCCTAAAACCGGAACCGTTGGGTTCGTATCGAAAAGAGCTTTCCAATGAATATTAGAAATTTGAAATCTAACGGTTGGATTTGAAATTATGTCCAAATCAAATTTGAAAAAGGTCGCTGTAAGTGCAGTTCGATGGCCGTTGATGGAAATCGACTGTACGGGCCTTGATAAAATTATTAAAAATATATATAATTTGTGTAAAATTATAATATGTGAATTGGAAAGGATTGGGCTGGAAAATTCCACATTTGAATAGGTAAAAATGAATTTTTATCGAAATGAACTAGTTTTGAACTAGAATTAAAATCAATTTATTTTTAAATAAATAAATTGAATTTGAAAGTGATTTTAAAAGTAATCAATATTCCCAATTCGTGGATTGGACTGGAGTTGAATCGAAATTATCTTCGGAATATTTCGATGTTGGATTTCGTGACCATACAGATATTGTTATGGGAATTTGAAAGATATATTTTATATCGTTATTTCCCATACGATATATGTTGGTTTCAGAATTTGATATTGAATATAAGCCGGTATATTTTCTATTCAGAGCCTTGTATTTAATATCAAATGTGATTTGGGTTTATCGTGAATCGTGTTTTAGATAACATTGGTTCTTTAACCCAGTTAAAGGCAAGATATCGATTTCTGAAAATATTAAAACTAAGTGGAGTTTTAATGAATCTTTAATTAGATTAAAATGTGAATTGATAATTTAAATTATCAAATCTGAAAAGTGATCGAGAGTGGAGTATCACCAGTTTTGCTCCAAAGCGATAGTTAAATCTTTAATTAGATTTGAATGTGAAATGGTAATTAATTTTACCGATAACACCGTGGTGTTAGATATGGAGTATCACCAGTTTTGCTCCATGGGATATATAGGTTGGGATTGGGAAATAAAACAAATAATTACTTCGGTGTGGTTCGCTAATCCCGGCTAGTTTTGAAATGATATCCAAAGGAAGATTATAGAATAAATTTAGAAGAATTTATCTTGGATAAAATTAATGGGAACATTTCCCTAAGAATGTGATTTTGGTGAATAAAAAAAATATATTCTGAATTGGAATGAGGCGTTCGTTGTGTTTGTGTAACATTTGTTTATCATATACGTGGGTTATTCAGGAAGGCCGGGTTATACCCATTCTGAATAACCGATTCGACGAGATGTCGAAGATGAAGACGGTGGTTGAAGACCGGAAGTCTTCACATCGTTTGGGTGATTACTGATGATCTTGATTGGGCTGTACACCCAGGATGAGGGAATCAGTTGGTGATCGTCCAGACGTACTTGGAGATGGATGGATATGCGAGGAAAGTGCCTCCGGTTTCGTTCAGACCCAGAACGAACTTGTAAATGGATTGTGTGTCTGACATTGGATTTTATTCTGTGTTGATTGATCTCTATTAAATATACATCTGTTTGGCGGCGGAGAATTTATTCTCTTGCTTAACGCCCTTCTCTGAGACGTACGAGCTCAGAGGTTGTATATCGATGGACATCAGTCGCATGGAGTGAATTGCCAGTGTGGCATGCGTAAGTGGCAATTGATCAGGGCTTCTGTTGAAAAGCAAAGTCTTGTGGTTGATGATCAAAGCACGGCCTGTGTGGCGTAGCTTTGTGTATAGCGTGAATTCGCGAGCCTCACACCTCGGTATGAGTCAAAAACGGGATACGGACCCAAGGAGTGCATGACGTTTCTTTCTAGCTAGGGTGGTGTCAGTGACCTACCAGCCCTGACATTTATATACTTTTCACCTGTGTGGTTGTTGGATACGAGGCGCTTCGGATATAGGTCTGTAAGGACCGGGAAACGTGTGTTCAGGAATAACTAATCCTCAAAAGTAAGAGTGGACCGGCCTTGGAGGTTCCAAAGGATCAGAGTGGGGTCCTGAGGCATTGCTAGAGTGTCTCGAACGCGGAGAGGAGCTTGCCCCTTGCCTCGACTCATGACGGAAATCCAATTTCCAATACGTGTATTGCGGTTTTAATTGTAGAACTAGTATGGCGACATGATATATGGTACCCATGCCGTCTATGATTGATATTTATGATTGAAATTGTTTTGACACTATACACTTATAATAGTATCAAATGATTTGTTTTAAACGTACCAAGCATGTTTGGCTATTATAAGGGAAAACCCTATCCTCCGGCTTGCGTTGCATTGTGTGATGGGACCTGGGTCTTATAATAGCTTCATTTTTCTAAAAAGCATTGCGCTGTTTATTCTATGCACTAGTATTCTTGGGAGGAAACCCGTTCCGTGTTATACGGCGTGGTCCCTTGAATTACTATCTTTAAAGTAAAGTTTTAAATAACTGTTTTAGTTCTCACACCAGTCCCATGACTGACCTGGAGTTTATTGTTTTAACCTAAACTCTGGGTGCCCCTATTTTCCACACGGGCAGCTAGTAGTTTTGGTTTTGCAGATTTATATTCGCAGGGTCCTGATATACAGCTGGAACGATGCTCGGAAAGCTCTGTATCCGTGTATCACTTCTAGTTGTGCTTTTGTATTATTTTCCGTTGCTATGTAATTTATTGTAATCTCTGATATTTATCGAATGTAATTTATTCATTTATACTCTGTATATTCTTGTATCTGATGGAATTGTTGTAATAACAATGAAATGTTCTTCCGTCTGCGTCCTTTTGTGTGTTGTTCTCAAAGTATTCGTGCTTTCCTTCACGGGGAAGTTACGGGTCCTTACATTTGAGGTCCTTAAAGGCAGGCCTGTACAGATATGGAAAAGCTTCCGACCGAGTTCCTTGTTTCTTGTACAGGCCTTTCACGAAACTTGGTGCATAGTAGAGGATATAATCGGTTAAGGCATCGAGTACGATTGACGATACATACGTGGAAAAGTCTAGATACATGCATGTCTGCTCTGGGTGGTGTATCGTAGACTCTAAAGCATTACTCTGTGATCTGATTCGATCAAAGCTGGCAGTCCGTACGCTTAGCATGGCAATGTCGTTTCTATGTGGAATGTAGCATTGTTATATAGGGATCTGTACATCACTCCGGCGTACGATGAGGGACTACATATATTTCTGTGGCATTACATCGGAGACCGTGCGAGTGGGGTACCATGGGGTGTTTCTTAATTTAGGGGTAGCTACATATATAATGTATTAGGTTAATCTACTAGGGAGTAGATGGGCACGATGTACGTGTAAGCTTTGAGTAGTGTTGTTAACCCAAGTAACCTAATAAATAAGAAAATGTAACTGAACGGTGTATGTAGGGTTATCCAAAATGTGTAGTTTAAATCCAGTCACCAGAACTTGTATTCTGACCCCTCCTCATAACATACTCGCAGGTTAGATTGTGGCAGAGATATGATAACTTGGGATACTGGTTAGGCAACATTATTGTCTGGGTAAGCCTATATTTTGATTACATTATATTTTATCCATTCCGCTATACGATGTTTTCTGAGCTTTAATATATTTTATATCTCTGTCTTTTCTGCAGGATACCGGACAAACCAACACGAGTTTCGATAGATTATAATTTTGAAAAAAAATGGAATTCGGGTTGTTACAGAAAACGAATATGTGTACATATATATATATTTGGTGCAAGCAAATATAGAGTATGGTGCGCAGTTACACTGTCCGAATCCAGAGTTAGAGTCTGCAATCTAGAATCCACAGTAAAAGATTGACGAAGTAGAACCCTTGGTGAGAAAAAATTTATTTACGCATAAGTAGTTAGTTATTATGTAATTTGATTGATATATGTGTTATTTGGATGAATGGTTGTTAGTTTAATACTAACTAATTGTTAAGCATTGATTACTGTAACACTTATGCTGTAGAAACAGTAATTGACATTGTTAAAGTTTATTGTGGATGATTATATGCTTGTTATTGACTGTTATTGTTAGTATGTCACTTTACAAATATATACCCTAAATTATGGTATTATATAGATGTTGTTTAAGTCATTTCCAAATCGATAAACAAAAATGAATATTTTATTCAGTTAAGTGAAAATAAGGTAAGAAAATGAAAGTTGAAATTTTTATCCGAAACTGGTTAGAAATTAAACTGAAGTAATAATAAGAAACTTTTGTAAAGGTGGAATTGATTTTGAAAGGGATTTTGATATGATATGGCTTGTTAAATTTTCAAATCAATAATAAATCGATTTGAAATTGTAATTTCAAAATTTGCAGTTGAGTTAACTATTTAAACGGGTGTTTAAACTCAGATTGATTGTTCCAATAAGCTTATATAATGTTTAACTTGAGTTTTGCAAAGTTTGAAGTTCAAATTCTGATAAATAATTATTTTTTTGGTAGTGCCGGCCGATTTTTAAAGGGACCATAAACACTTTTTATTATAAAAAATAATAAATACATTTCGCAGGTGATAGCCGGTGTGACTATCAACTACATTCGATTTTTAAGGTGGACCATCCACCACATTCGAAATTTACATTGTTCCATCCACTCTACCTATACGGGCTTATAGCACTGGACTAGCCTAAGTTACTAGACTGCAAAAGTTTCATGCTCAATGCAGGGAGACAATTTACATTAGTTGTCATAATCAAAAGGTAAAAAATTATAGTACATATGAACAACAATAGCATGCTACATAAGATAACAAGTAGACACAACTATAGCTAAACATGACACGACAAAAAGCTAGAGCATAATTGCTCAGTGTAGGGGTAGCATCCCAATTTCATAGTCATCTCACTAGAACCATTCCAATAAAGGACATGGAGCAATATAGCTTGTAAACATGACGTTGTACGATGACATTGTTCAAAGCAGCCGAAGCAACCCTAAGTAGAGACTAACCAACAGTGAATGCAATAGCATAAATGAATAACCAAGAGAAATTCTGACATGACTGAACTTTCATAACTCTGACATGGAAGAAATCAGGGAACACGGTAATACAAAGAGCAAGATCACCATAACACATAAGCCAGTGGCAGACTCCATCCTCAATTGCCAAGGAAATTTCCGAAGGGGGAGAAATGTGATAGTAGCAAAGGAGCTCAAAAACAACAAAATACAAGGAGGACCCTGGAATCACAGAACCACCCAACCCAAGATCACAACAACCAAACATTGAAAAGAAACAAATCTATGACCCTCTCAACACAAACACTATACCCATACAACACAGTATCAACACCCAACAAAAGACTACACAAGTCGAATGGCACACTACTACACCAACATGCCCAAAGACCAGAAATAAACATGGAAAATCACTCAACCCACCAGTAATTACCAGAAAAGCAACTCACCAGCAAACAACCACAACAACTCATCGCCGAAACAATCGAAACCTGAAACAGGTTAGCATTTTGTTGCATTGGAACACTACATAACCGGTGAACGAAAATCTAGGGTAAGTAGAGGTGGCGACTGATCGTTAGATAAATTATGGGTTAGAAAATTAGGAGAAGCATGGAGCACCACAAATATACTTCATTTAGGGTTAACAGAGGCCAATTGTATGGAAGCGTAAGATAGGGGCTCATAGATCTGAGCAAGAAAGTAATTTTGGATTAGATCTGGAAGAGGGGAATGAAAGGTTTAACATCACGATGATGAAAATTGGCATGGGATTGAAGCACAGAAAGAAAAAAAATCGAGCGGTAGAGTTTAAGAGGCGTTGAGAAAAGCGGAAGCGTTAGAGGATGAGAGAAAGAAATGATGAAAGAAACGAAAGATGTGTCAGTCGCCATTAACGATATTAAATCTTTCGTTTCATATTCAGGTTTTGAAAGTGGGATAAATATATGAAAATCAATATCTTATTAATATAATAATAGTATAATATTCAGATATGGTAATTAGTTGAATTTAAAGTTAAAATTTGAAAATAACTTTTGAAACTGTTCATGTAAATTTTAAGATTTATAAACACATTTGAAGTAAATCAGATGAATTTTAGTTCAAAGTTACAATATTGTTAGAATAGAGATTGTCGCGCTGCGGTAGTTCTTGAGTTTCGATCGTATACTCAAACAGTCATACTGAATGCAATTTAAATTTGATTTTCCCCTAATGAAAATCATTTGTATTCTAATGATAATAGTTATCAAATGGAAAATAGAATTTCATATTTGAATGAATAGATTTGGAGTTATGTACAAATCAAGTTTTTAATAAAATCGCGGTTTGTAGTTTTATGACCGAAACTTGAAACTATTATAAACGACTCTATAAAAATCGTTACAAATATGGAAAATTATGATAAATCATAATAAATGATTTTAAAGTGATTTGGATAGGAAAAATGAATTTATGAATAGTAAGTTGAAATTTGGGTTTTTCAGCCTAGCTAAAGGCAGAAACAGATACTGTAAAAACGTTGTTTTAGAAATACGACTTTAATAATGTTAAAGTTTTCCAACTATTAAGGAATTGAGTTTGTTTGGAATAACTTCGCATATTTTATATTAATTCCGTAGTTAGAACTCGTACTATACGAGGAATTTTAAAGGTAGATATATCGCTATTCCGCTTTTAGTATATGTTGAATATGAGAGTTGATATTGAATATGAGCTGATATGATTTCTATCTAAATCTTATATTTAATATCAACTAATTTTGGGTTGTTGTGGACGATGTCTTTAATAACCTCATCTTTAACCCAACAAGTTTTAAGTTACTTAGTTTATCCAAGATAAAGTTATAAAGAATATTTGTTAATATGTAATGAAATTAATTATCTTTGGTTTAAGATATTATTTGAATGAGAAGTTTATGGTTAATTAATCTTTTGATTAAGATTACTAAGTTAAGATTATTTTTCTTGATTAATAAGGTTAAAGTTTTCCAATTATAAAGGAATCAGATTTGGATGGAAATAATCTTCGGATATTTGATATTTAATTTCATAGCTAAAAATTATACTATTTGAGGAATTTGAAAGGTATTTATATCGTTATTCCACTACTAATATTTATTGATTATTAAAATTGGTATTGGATATAAGCTGATGCAATTTCAATTTAAATCTTGTATTTAACATCAATTGATTTTGTGTTTGTTGTGAATGGTGTCTTAAATAACATCATCTTTAGCCATTTAATATTAAAGTTATGTTTTGAAAATTTAGAATTTTTATAATATTGGTAAGATTAAACAAATCTTTATCGGGGATACCTATTTGAAACCCACTTCGAGTAATTTTATGATGTAATTAAAGGTAATGAAGATTTTGAAGATGATGGTAGAAGACTGGGAATCTTCATATTGAAAGAACTGCTTGTTGATGTCTCGGGTGGGTAGCTTCCAATTCGAGATTATTTATATAGCAGTGGTCTGGACGTATTTGGAAAATTTTCGCAATTGCAAGGGCTTCTTTCTTTTATTGGAAGAGGAATAAAGCGCCTTTGGTTTCATTCAGTCCCAGAATGAACTCTTATGGATGCGTGTCTGACATTGTATTTTTTAACGTATTGATTGATCTTTACTATAAATATCTCTGTTTGGTGGAAGAGAAATTATTCTCTAAGCTTAACACCCTTCTCTGAGAAGTACGAGCTTAAATGTGATATGGTTGGAATTATCAATTGTATGTTACGAAATGAAAGTGCGACATGCGAATTTTTAAGAGCTGCAGATGATCAAAGCATGACTTAGTTAAGCGTAGCTTTGTGTTTAACGAGACATCAAGCCTCACAAACTAGTAATGACCTAAAACAGGATAAGTGTAGCAAGGCTATGTGGGTCGCTCCTATTAGGGTATTGCCATTCCCTTCTAGGTAAAATGTTATACCATGGTATAGAGGCCAGACATTTATTTATATGCAAAATTCTACTTTATGTGGATGATGGAAGGAGAGCTCTCGGTAAATGTCCAGTTACAACTGGGGAACAATTATATTAGTGTTGTCATCTAGCGGGTTAGCATATAGAGATGGCCTGGCTTTGTGTGGCAAAGTAAGCATGAGTTGTTTTCTCACTAGTGCATCCTTCTAGAGGTGTTCCCATCGGTTAAGGAAGATCCTTTGCCTTGGTTAGTATTGGCTTCTAATACTCCAATACGATCCTATGGTTTTCAAATTAAAGGCATAGTAGCCACCAGAATTTAATTAATGTCATAATTTCGAATAGATCAACTATGTTTATTTGAAGAAGTTTTTTGAAAGATTAGACATTAATAATAATATTAATGGTTTTGATAAAGTATGTATTTTGGTTATCATAAGAGAAAAACTCATTCAGCACTTGCGGCGTGGTCTTTTGAGATACCTTTTTTTTCAAAGCAACTGTTTTAAGTTTCGCACACCAGTCTCATGACTGACTTATAGTTTATTGTTTTCCATCTAAACTCTAGGTGCTCATATTTTCCATAGAGCGGCCTGATAGTTAAGGTTTATAGATAATATGTGGAGTTATTATATTGGTGCACTTGTTTATTTGGAGCTGGGATTAAGATTGGAGAATTTGGATTCTTCCATCAAAGCTTTAGTATTTCCATTGTGTAGTTGTTGTACTCTGATATATCTTTTTAACTCTATTGTAAAACTATGTTATATTAATTAAACTTCATTTTTTTGCTCTAATGTGTCATTACCCCTAAAACAATCCATCTTTCCGGCATTGGTTTTGGCACTTAATACCATAGATGTATTAAATGTCGATTCTCGAGGGTCGAGAAGGTGGGTCATTACAATTGGTATCAGAGTTGTGGTTTATACCCAACTTATGGGGTATAGCTCATTAAAGCTGGCTGTAAAGACTCATCAGAGATAAGATTAGTAATATCCTAGGATGAGTAACTCATTAGAGATAGGGCTAATAATGCCCTAGAATGAGTTTGAGGGTTATATACGAGAGAATGTATTTGCAATATGAAATTGGTTTTGAAGGAATATGTCTTGGAACCATATATATAGTTAGTTATAACTTGGATAATTATAATTCAAATAATAAATTTTGAATATGGGCATCTTGTGATTAGAATTTCACAGTTTGACTAAAGATGTTCATATGGACTTGTAATTGGTGTTTACTAACTAATTAGAATAAATAATCCAAGTATAAAAGGGGACTTTAGGAAAAAATTTAAGGGGAAATCATGTTTGAACTTAAGAAATTTGGGAAGAACTGAAGTCAAACCATTTAAGTGTTTAATTTGAATTAAAAAGTCGGAATTACCAATGATTTTGGACGGCCGATAAATTCTGTAATAAGTTTGTATAGGTAAAAACAATTTAAATACCTTATGGATTAAGTTTTGAACGAACTTAAAGTTAGAGGAGTTTATATTTTTGATAGACAACATGTATTGGTATTGATATGATAGCTTATTGTTATGGGTTTATGCTAGTTTTCGTTGAAATTTCTGGGACAAAATTTCCTTAAGGGGGGAGAACGTAACAACCCAGGATTTTTTTTCAGTTTAAAAATCAAAATTTAAAGTAATTTTATATGATTTTTGGTGATAAAAATATAATTTAAAAGTCGAAAATTATTGAAAAATATTTATTTTGAACTATTGAATTTAATCGGGGAGAATATATTGATAGCGATATCGGTTTTTGTCAAACTAAGTTGTTTGGAAGTTAAGATAACCGGATAAATTCCTAAGCAGTCTAAAAGTTTAAATTTCAAATAATTATATTTGATTTTGGGGTAAGTTAAATACTATTTTTAAATTGAATTTGTAATAAAACAGTTGTTTAAAACTATAGAATATAACTACAAATATTCTAATGATATTTTACCAGCTTTTGTTAAAATCAGTTGTTCAAAACATGTAATAACTAAACCTTTCGCAACACTTGATTTATGTTACGATAAGCTACTATATCATTTTCTATACAAATTCTGTCTTATATTAAGTGGTGAGTCACCTAAGAGAGGTGTCACCATGCATGGAAGGAAGCTTAGTAAGTGAACATGTGTCTATAGCTAAAAGACTAAAATACCCTTCTCTCATCCTATATAAACACCCAAAAGCATCATCATTTCCATCATTCTCACTTCCCCTTCTTTCCCATCCTCTTATCTCTGTATCCATGGCTTCCTAAGCCCCTTCTCCCTCCTTCTTCCCCATTCCTCCTCCTCCTCCTCCTTCATATTTCAACCTCCCCTTCTCCTCCTCCTTCCCTCCTCTTTCCTTCTCCTCTTCCTAACCCTCACGCTACCTCCACCATCCCTCACCTTGGCCAAGCTACCCTACGGCCTCCTCCTCCTCCTTGTGCCATCCCTTGCACACACAACCTAAATCCCAACCACCCCACCCGAGCACTCCCATATGTGCCATCACCTCCTACCAACACCCACGGCCATCCCAGGTGCCACCTTCTTCCCTGAACTCTCCCCTAGGACACACTGCCCTCTATGGACGAGAATCTCTACTACTTTTAAAAAAGAAAAAGGAAACTAAAATGTATATATATTTGGTGGAAGAAAGTATAAGAGTACGATGCGTGGTTACGCTGTCCGAATACACAATCAGAGTCTATAATCTAGGATCCATAGTAAATGATTGATGGAGTAGAGACCTCGTTAAGAAACAATTTATTTACACATATATAGTTAGCTGTTATATAATTTGATTGATATATGTGTGATTTGGATGAATGGTTTTTCGTTTAGTACTAAATAATTATTAAGCGTTGATTACCGTAACGCTTATGTGTTAGAAACAATAATTGACATTGTTAAAGTTTGCTATGGACGATTACATGCTTGTTACTAACTATTATTGTTTATATGTCACTTTACACATATATATACCCTAAATTATGGTATTATACAAATATTAGTCAGGTTTCTTCCAAATGGGTAAATAAAAATGAATATTTTATTCAATTAAGTGAAAATAAGGCGAGAAAATGAAAGTTGAAATTTTAGTCCAAAACTGGTTAGAATTGAAATTAAAGCGATAATAAGAAACTCTTGCAAAGGTAGAAATGATTTTGAAGGAGATTTTGATACAATACGACTTGTTAGATTTTCAAATGAATAACAAATCGATTTGAAATTGTAATTTAAAATTTTGAAGTTGAGTTAACTTTTTAAATGGTGTTGTAAACTCAAATAGATTGTTCCAATAAGTTTATATAACATTCAATTTGATTTTTTCAAAATTTAAAGTTCAAAAGTTTAAATTTTGAAAAATATTAATATTTTATTAATATTATAATATTCAATTATGGTAAATGACCGAATTTGAAGTTAAAATTTGAAAATAATGTTTATAATGAGTTTATATAAGTTTTTAAAAGTTTATAAACATATTTGAAGTAAATCGGATGAATTTTGGTTTGAAGTTATAGTATGGTCTAAATAGTGCTTGTCGCGCTGTGGCAGTTCGCAAATTTCGATCATAAACTTCAAACAGTTATACCAGATGCAATTCAAATTGTATTTTCCCAAAATGAAAAGTGTTTGTTTTCTAATGATAATAGTTTACAAATGGAAAAGGGAATTTCCCATTTGAATGAATAGATTTGGAGTTATGTCCAAATCAAGTTTTAAAGAAAATCGCGGATTTGCACTCTAGTGACGAAATTGGGAACTATTATAAACGACTCTATAAAAATCGTTAAAAATATGGAAAATTTATGATAAATCATATAAGTGATTTTAAAGTAATTTGGATAAGAAATATGAAGTTTGAACGGTAATTTCAAATTTGGGTTTTTCAGCCTAGCTAAAGCCAGAACCAGAAACTGTAAAAACGTTGTTTTACAAATATAACTTTAACAAGGTTAAAATTTTCCAATTACTAAGTAATTAGATTTGTAAGAAAAAATATTCTCATATTTGGTATTAATTTCGTAGTTAGAACTCATAGTATACGAGAATTTAAAAGTTAGATATACCGCAATTTCGCTTATAGTATTTGTTAAATACTAGAGTTGATATTGAATATAAGCTGGTTAGACTTCTATCTAAATCTTATATTAAAAAAAACTAATTTTGGGTTATTGTGGACGATGTCTTTAATAATGTCATTCTTAACCCAACAAGTTTTAAGTTACTAGGTTTATCAAAGATAAATTTACGAAGAATGCTTGTTAAGATGTAATGAAATTAATTATCTTTGGTTTAAGATATGTTGTGAATGATAAGTTTATGTTGAATTAATATTTTGATTAAGAATTGCTAAGTTAATATTAGTTTTCTTGATTAATAATGTTAAAATTTTCCAATTATATAGGAATTGGATTTGGATGAAAATAATCTTCATATATTTGAAACTAAATTCTATAGCTAAAATTTATACTATTTGAGTAATTTGAAAGGTATTTATATCGTTATTCCGCTTATAGTATTTGTTGACTATGAGAATTGATATTGGATATAAGCCAATAAAATTTCTATTTAATTCTTATATTTAATATCAATTGGTTTTGGGTTTGTTGTGAATGATGTCTTAAATAACATCATCTTTAACCCTTTTTAAATTAAAGTTATGTTTTGAAAATTAATGTTTATAATCTTGGTTAGGATTAAATAAATCTTTATTTTAAAGATTTATAAGTTTGGAAATTTAGGAGGATTAAAATATTTTAACTAAAGGTTAATGAAAATGATGGTAAATGATCTTTGATTAAGAGATGGGTTTTAAAAGGAAAAGCTAAAATAAGCTAAGATCATTGTTAAAGATTAATGAATTATTTTTGAAATAATTCCTAATTAAGGAATTTGTTTAGGTAAATGGAAAGTTTGAATTATGTTAGCTTAACATAAATTTAGTTTTAAAGGTTTAATGATATGTCTTTGGTTTAAAAGAGTAAATTGTAAATGAGGGAATTAAAGGTTAATTAATATTTTAATTAATATTAATTAAAATGTATTTGGATTAAGGGATATGTTTTAAAAAGGAAATTACGTGGTTATGGAATTAACAAACCATATTTAAGATTGAATTTCTTCTTTGTTGAAATTTTAACTTATAAGGCATAGTTAACGATTAAGAGTTATTTTATCTTTTAATCAAGGTAAAATGTTTTTCCCTAATTGGAGTTAATACGAATTTTTTTCTAATATCGATTTAAAGATATCTTTTTAAAAGGAATGTAAATCTTTTAAAGGATTTTATGAATGATATCCTAGTTTAATGAATAAGCATTTGGATTAAGAAGATTTTGATGGAAGAGATTTAATTGAAACTATGTGTAGTCCATATCGTTTTCATAACCGCGGTAATTATGTGAAGAGACATGATTTGGATATGCGAATACCTATCTGAAACCTACGCCGAGTAATTTCACGACGTTATTAAAGCTAATGAAGTTATTGAAGATAATGGTAGAAACCCGAGAATCTTCACATCGAAAGGACTGCTTAGTGATGTCTCGTGTGGGTAACTTCCATTTGAGATTATTTATATTGTAGTAGTTCGGACGTATTTGGAGAATTTCCGGAATTGCATGGTCTTATCCCCTTTATTGGACGAGGAATAAAGCGCCTTCACTTTCATTCAGCCCTACAACGAACTTGTATGGATGTGTGTCTGACATTGTAATGTATTGATTGATTTTTACTAAACATCTCTGTTTGGTGGCGGAGAACTTATTCTCTTAGCTTAACACCCTTCTGTGATATGTACGAGCTCAAAGGTGATATGGTTGGAAATTGTCAATTATATGTTATTAAGTGACAGTGTGGCATGCAAAGTGTTAAGAGATGCAGATGATTAAATCATGGCTTAGTTAAGTGTAGCTTTTTGTTTAACGAAACCTCATACGTACGAGCTCAAAGGTGATATGGTTGGAAATTGTCAATTATATGTTATTAAGTGACAGCGTGGCATGCAAAGTGTTAAGAGATGCAGATGATTAAATCATGGCTTAGTTAAGTGTAGCTTTTTGTTTAACGAGACCTCATGCCTCACAAACCGGTAATGACATAAAATAGGATAAATGCAGCAAAGTTATGTGGGTCGCTCCCATTAGGGTATGGATATTCCCTTCTAGATAGAAAGTTATTTCATGGTATGGAGCCGAGGTATTTAATTATGTGGAAAATTCTACTTTTATTTGCATGATCGAAGGAGAGATCTCGGTAAAAGGTCGGTTACGATTGAGGAATTTTCATATTCGTGTTGCCATCTAGCGAGCTAGCATGTAGAGATGGTTCGGTTTTGTGTACCAGAAAAAGCATGAGTTGTTTTCTCATGGGTGCATCTCTTTAGAGGTGTTCATATCGGTTAAGGAAGATCCTTTGCCTTAGTCAATGTTGGCATCCAATACTCCAAGACGAACCTACAGTTTTTAAATTAAAGGCACAATAGTCATCGAAATTTAATCAATGTAACAATTTCGAATAATTTAACTGTGTTTATTTGAAAAGATTTTTCAAAAAATTAGACATTAATTATAATATTAGTGGTTTTGATAAAGTAAGTATTTTGGTTATCATAATGGAAAAACCCATTCCGCACGTGCGGCGTGGTCTTATGAGATACCTTTATTTTCTTTTGTTTTCAATACACTGGCCTAATATTGACATGAAGTTTATTGGTTTCCATCTAAACTATGGGTGCCCTTATTTTCCATACAGGCAGCCTAGTAGTTAAGGTTTACAGATAATACTTGGAGCTATTATTTTGGAGCACTTGTATATTTGGATCTAGGAATAAGATTGGAAAATTTGGATACTTCCACTAAAGTTTTAGTATTTCCATGGTGTATTTGTCGTACTCTGATATATCTTTGTAACTTTATTGTAAAACTATGATATGTTAACAAATTTTTATTTTGTTTCTGTTCTAGTATGTCATTACCTAAGTAATCCACCTTTGTAGCACTTGGTTTTGGCGCTTGAGTATCATGGATGTATTCAGTGTTTATTCTCGAGGGTGGAGAAGGTGGGTCGTTACAGGGATGTTTTCATGCATACTCATGCGGTCAGTCCAACCGATGATTCTGGCTCAATTTCATATTTCTGGGACCAAGTTGCCTATGAACGTACTGCATACATAAATATAACATAGTTAATTTAAAGTTATAATTCAATTAAAATAGCGCTATCTAAATTCAGTTGTATTTTGTGTTCAACAACGAGCACAGAACCTCGAGGACACTGGACGAGCCAAATTAATTGCAGATGAGGAGGATATGATTTTTGAGGCTGCCATAGGTCCGCAAACCAGCAACAGACGCTATGGATTTGGGAGCCAAGCAGTAATTTTAAATTAAATTTTACAATAGTTATGAAATTTATATGAATTGCGATTATGAAACACTAAAAAGATTTATGGATTAAGACATTTCAAAATGCATACCAGAGGGCTCAAGACAAAGAGGAGATTGCACAGCTACGAGCCCAGATCACCGTGCTGGAGAAACATGATTGCAGCCGAGAAGAATAGATGGAGCAACTAAACCAGCGTTTGTTGGAGTTCATGGCCCAATACGTACAGTTTCCTTCATCTAGTGGTACCGAAGGAGAATGATTGGAGGTATGATTTGTTACATTTTGTTTTTATATGTATATATATACTAGGGTCGTCAATTTCTTACACGACTCGTAATCCGCATGAAAAAACCCGACCTGATCCGACCCATTTATAAATGGGTCAATTTCGGGTCAACGCGCTCTGTCCGTTTAATAAACTGGTTGACCCGACCCGACCCATGAATCCATTGCTGACCCGTCATGACCCGTTTAATATAAAACACATTTTTATTACTCTACAATCTACAAAAAAAGGCCCAGCCCACTACCCATTTTCCCCTTTACCATAATTTACCAATTACCAAGTCGCCACTCATTCTGTCATTCTAATTTATGCGGTTCTTCCTCTTCACTGATTCACTCCTTCACGTTTTTGTGTTTATTCCCACATTAACAACTTTTTACATTTTTATTCTCATCTTAGCTTGCAACAAGTGAATGACGACAACACCCTTCTTTCATGTTTTCATCTTTTTATACAAATATTTTTCTTAATGGGGTACACAAATCAAATCCGTAACCCGCATGATTATAAATGGGTCAACCCGAACCCGACCCATTTAAATACGGGTGAGCTGACATGACCTGAACTCAACCCGAACATGACTTGACCCGACCCAAACCCGACCCAACCCGACCCATTGACAACCCTAATATATACTCCTTGAGTGGGTGAGGATTTGGTTGATACATTTTGATGGTTTGTATATATTGTTGATGTGGAGTTGATGTTGGTTTAAACATTATGTTGGATGATGTTGGTTTAAACATTACGTTGGATGATGTTTAGGTTGGTTTGATGACGTTGCTTTGTTGGATGTTTGTATATATTAGTTTATATTGGACTGTATGTGTAAAATTTAGGTTTAATATTATGTTTGGATATATATATATATATATGTGTGTGTGTGTGTGTGTGTGTGTACGTGTGTGTGTGAGTGTTATTATTATATAAATGCTCAAAATGGAGCTGTTACGACATAATTGAGAGTGTGAGGTGGTTGGAAGTAAGCTATTCCAACAGCTTACAGGTCAACAATTCTCAGCGGCTACCAATAGCTAATTTCCAACAGTTTTTTTACTGTTCCCAACGGCTATCTAGTCAATAATTTCTTCCATGTGTCAACATTATACATTGAAGGCCATTGGAAAATAGATGTTGATGGCATTGGAAAGCGTTGAAAGCCACTGAAGTGTATACCAACGGTGTTTCCAATGACTTTCCAATGACCCCTAGCCTTTGGAAACAACTAATGTTCTTCTAGTGTAATCAACACCCAACTTTTAAAGCTTGAAAATTTTAAATACCAAGCTCTTACAAAGATCAACTTTTATTCCAACCATAAAGTCACAAAGATTTAAAACATACAACTACTTTTTCATAAAGCTAATTATTTAGAATACGCACTCATCTCCCTCGAACTTCAATCAAATAAAAACATAGTTATGCCATCTCCTTTATATTAAACCCAATAAACGACAATGGCTTACTTTATTGTAACATCAAATAGCCTCACCATTCATCATCACACATTACCATTTTAGTGGCTATAACCATTTCTATAACAACCCAATGGATCAATTGATTAAAGAATAAACTGATAAAACAAAGATTAATCAGAAAAATATTGAGAATTAAGTAAAATAGTTTTTCCCTTGCATCCGTTACGTAATTCTGATTCAAATGGACTTTTTATTTGCGTAAATCATACAATAAATGAACAAGTTATGACCAATTAAAGTTCGCAATTAAATTAGGGAATTTAATTAATAATGCAACGGTAAATGGGCGACCCAACCCTTAACTGGGTCGACACATGGGTTGTAATAACCCGAAAAATCTGAGCCAATTTAAATTTTTTATTTGGGAATTTGATGAATTTTGAAGATTTAAAATGATTTATTTTAAATAATAACGATGAGAAATTTATTTCGAATAGGATTTGAACGTATATATTTATTTGAATCAACGTTAGAATATAAATATTTTATTTTAATTAAAAAAGGAATTAAAAATTGCGCGGTAGTTTGAAAATTCGATTTCAAAGTTCAAATGAAGGAACAGGATTCAAAATAGACCGGATTTTGGAGAAACCAAAAATATTAGAATCTATTTAAAAATATCTTTCCAACGAATCCGAAAAATTGAAATTTCATAGCGGGAATAAAAAGTTATGCCCAGTTGAATATTCAGAATAGTCGCTAGGGAAAATATAGCCCTTAAAAATGGAAATTTTGCAAACGACCTCTGTTTTCGACGAAACTACCTTTGTTGGATCCGAAATGTCGAGTTATTGCTAGGTTTCAAAATTCATAATTTTCTGAATCAATATGTGAGCGTGGCGAAGTAAAACATATTTTAAAAGTTTCAATCAATTTCGATCGACCAGAAAATGGCCATTTTTCAAACGTTCTTCAAATTTGACGAAATCAGTTTTGTTAGAACTGTATCGTCAATACGAAGTTAGAAAATATTTTCCGGGAATTTTTAGAGTCCGTATGTGGCCCCGGTAAATTGAAATGTGCGTTCAAATTCAATATATAGATTTATATTTCGATTTTGACGGAAACTGATCGAAACGATCGAATCAGCTTACAATACATATCCCATTGAGTTCGGAATGTGGGTAATTAGTTATGGACGACAGGCGGTGGGTCTAATTTGGAGATTAAATAGAAAATCAGCTTTACAGAGAATAAAATAAAATATTATATATAAAACTCCTTACATAAACCCCCTCTCTTTTCTTTTCGTTCTTCAATATCCCTATTAAAAAAGAAAAAAAAAACCAAACGCACGAGACCGCGCTCCCCTTAGTCCAGATCCACCGCCGCGCCTCCGGCGAGACCCCCCCCCCCTCCGCCAAGCCCCACCACGCTACCCCCTCTCTCTTCTCCTTCGTTTAGAAACCCCGCGAATCCAAAACCCGCCGCCGCACCAGGATCCCACCGCCGCGCCGGAGCTCCTCCTCCCCCTCCTCAGCAACGTGAAACCCCCCCCTCTTCTAACAGTAAGTTTTCTTTATTTTAATCATTTTTATTTAAGTTTTTTTATGTACTAATCTTTAAATAAAAAATCTGATTTATATATAAGGAGCGTTAAATTGATTCTCAGTATTTAGTGTAACAAAATTTTAATTAATATGATAAAGTTGAGATTTTTATATATTATGAAGTCATGATTTTTACATATTATAAAGTCATGAGTTTTATATATTATAAAGTGATGATTTTTATATATTATGAAGTGATGATCTTTATAAATATAAAGATATGTTTTTTATAAATAAAAATATGATTTTTTACGATTAAAAATGTGATTTTTAAAACACGAAAGTTATGATTTTTAAATTGAAAAAGGTTATGATCTTTAATTAGAAAAATATAATTTTTATGATTAGAAAAATACGATTTTCATATGAATGATTTGAAATAAAGATTCAATTTTTTAACATAATAAAGATTCGATTTTTAAAATATAAAAAGGCTCGATTCTTATATTAAAAAAATATATGATTTTTATATTATAGAAGTAATAAAAATATGATTTTTATATTATATAGATAATAAAAACATGATTTTATATCAGGTGTTTGAATGGTGATGTAAAAATATTTTTTTTATTATATATAAAGCACTATAAAAATATATTTTTTCTAAAGTGGTAGCGAAGAAAAATAGAATTTTTACATAACAAAAGGTATAGATTTTTATAGCGAAGAAAAATATAATTTTTATATAGAAGGAAGCGTTGTAAAAATATATGATTTTTATATATGAAGGGCCATTATAAAAATGTGGTTTTTAAAATAAACATCATATTAAAAATGTGGTTTTTAATATGAACAGCGGGAAAAAGGAGTGCGATGGAACGACCTGACTGAACCGTTCAGAAATAGAGCACGGCGGAGTGGAACCCAAGGTGAGAACTCCTCACTATAATTTTCTTTATATAGTTATTTATTATGTAACTTCATATATGAATTGTTCCCCTGTCGTGGATTATTGGTTTGAATTTGGTTGTTTGGGTGAAATGGAATCGATTAGATTGGTATGTGTATGGCGTGATCCATTATTAGACTGGGGATAAGGCTAGGCCTTATCCCGTTTCTAGTATCGCGCCGTTTGTGACGACCCCAAATCCCGTACTGGCGGAGACAAGGGTTATCTTTGGAGTATAACACAGAAACAGATAATAGCAGAACAGAATTAAATAAATACACTAGATAATGTACAATAGAATACGCTGGATAAACGTAATCATCAGAGTTACACAGTATACAGGATCATACTTAGTACAAATACAGTTTAGCTATACATAAATGTCTACAGCGGAAAACAAACAAAATATGTACAATAGGAGCTGAACAACATAAAAAGAGATAAATAATAGAATCCATCTTCAGCTCCAGCTATCCAGAAAGAACCAGCTAAACCTGAATACAAGGCTGCCCGTGAAGAAAAAGGGGCACCCGAGTTTGAAAATGAAACAAACTACGAGTCATTCATGGGACTGGCATGAGAAATCCACTCAACACATTTAATATATGGCTAATCACAGGACCACGCCACTTTCGTGGAACGGGTTTACTCCATTGGATTGCCAGTGCTTTAAAACAAATCTTTCTTTTAAACAACGCAATGCTTTTTATAAAAATGAAGCCATTATAAGACTCAGTTCCCATCACACAATGCAACGCAAACCGGAGGATAGAGTTTTTACCTTATAACGGCCAAAAGATGCTTGATACGAATAAAACAAAAGCATTTGATATTATTGCTAGTGTTATATGTTTTGAAAAACAAATTCAAATCATAACTATCAATCATAGACGACATTAATGCCCCATACCACTATGTCGCCATATATAGGTATACAATCAAAACCGCACAGTCACGTATTTGGAAATTGGATTTCCGTCATGAACCAAGGCAAAAGATAGTCCTTACCGACTTCGAGACTGCCTAGCCCGAGTCTCAGGATCAGAGCTCGAGTGACCCTTGGATCGTCAGGGCCGGTCCATCGATGTGGATTAAAATTCCTAGACACTGCGTTTCCCCGCCCTTTGGGGCGTAAACGAGCCAACGAATGACTCCATCGGACCCGGATCGTCCGATCTAACCGAGGCGCCTCGCAACAGATACAACCACATAAGTCAAACTCGTCAGGGCGTGTAAAACCACTTACGCCACTTCTAGCTAGGAAGAAACGCAGGCCCTCCCTGATGTCCTCTCCCATTTCTGGTTCATACCGAGGTGTGAGGCTCGCAAATTTACGTTATACACAAAGCTACGCCACACAGGCGGGGCTTTGATCATCACCACAAGACTTTGCTTTTCAACAGAAGCCCTGATCACTGCATCTTAGTATGCCACACAGGCAATTCACACCGTGCAACTGATGGCTATCAATCACACATAATAAATTCCAATGTCAGACACACTGTCCATTTGCAAGTCCGTTCTGGGTCTGAACGAAACCGGAGGCACTAAATACCTCGCAAACCCGTCGATCACCACGTACGTGTAACAACCCGAAAATCTGGGCCAGTTTAAAATTTTTATTTTGACAATTTTAGCGAATTTTGATTATTTAAAATAATATCGACGAGAAATTTATTTTGAATATATTTAGAACGTATATATTTATATACGTCATCGTTAGAATATAAATAATTATTTATAATTATAAAAAGGAATTGAAAATGGCGCGGTAGTTCGATAATTCGATTTCAAACTTCAAATGAATGTACCGGGTGCAAAACAATCCGGATTTTAACGAAACCAAAAATAATAGGATCTAATTGAGAATATCTTTCCAACGAATCCGAAAAATCGAAATTTCATAGCGGGAATCAAAAGATATGTCCAGTTGAAAATTCTGAATAGTCGCTATGGAATTCAGGCCCTTAAAAATAGACATTTTGCAAACGACCTCGGATTTCGACGAAACCACTTTTGTTGGATCCGTGATGTCAAATTATTGCTAGGTTTCAAATTTCATAATTTTCCGAATCAATATGTGAGCGTGGCAAAGGAAAACGCGTTTGACCAGTTTTAGTTGATTTTAATCGACTGAAAAATGGCCATTTTTCAAACGGTCTCAGAATTCGACGAAATTAGTTTTGTTAGGACCGTATCGTCAATACGAGGCTAGAAAATATTTTTCGGGAATTTTTCGAGTTAGTATGTGGCCCCGGTAAATTGAAATGTGCGTTCAAATTCAATATACATTGATTTATAATTTAATTTGAACGGAAAATGATCGTAACGATCAAATTGGCCTACGAAACATTTCCCATTGTGTTCGGAATGACGGTATTTAGCTAGGGGCGATTGTCGTTGGGATTTGGATTGGAGTTCGGAGATTAAACGAATAATTTTTGAATTAAAGAATAATTTTTTTTGTATATATTTACACGGTCAAAGGGGGTCAAACCCTATTTTCTCACTCACTCGGTCAAACCTTATTCAGCCGCGCCCCCAAATAAACGAATGAAATCGTACGATGCTTCCTCTCCAAACCCCAATTAATCGAAGCTGTAATCGAAGTAATCTTCCACACGAAAATGGAAGATCTATGTCTGGTCTTCATCTTCGAATGACTATGATGGGTTTTGAGGCACTGTGGCAACCGGAATTCCGCTCCAAACCTGCTGCCATCGCACACAAATCCAGGAGGCCTGGGGACCTCGAGCTCGCCACAGCTGCCGGAGGAGAGAGGTGGCACGGCGCCGCACCTCGTGAAGCGATCCGATCTTGATCCGCCGCCTTGAATCTCGTGTTGTATGGAACCCTAACGGATGAGCTTCCTCGAAGTAGAAAGGTCGAAGCCTGGGAGTAGTAACGAGGAAGAAAGGCTGGTCTTTCAAGCAACATGATTAATTTGCTAATGAAGGTATTTAACAATAAGTTTTAATTTTATTTTATGTAATTACTTTATTTATTTTTAAATATAAAAGCATTGTTTAGATTACATTACTTTTGAAAATAATAAATAACATTAGTTTAAAAATGAAATTTTTATAAAGAACGTTGTTTTGAAATATATAAAGCTTAGATTTTTAAATGCGAAAAAATATGATTTTTAAATTGAAAGTGAACAAATAAAAATGTGATTTTTATTTTAAAGACAGCAATATAAAAATGTGTGATTTTTTACATATGTAGTGGCTACGGGCAACGAAGATCACAAAAAGGCGAGAACGACGAAGATTTCTCTAAATGAAGTGGCGTGAAGTTGGGATAGCTATCGGTGAGAACTTCTCACTCTTCAATTTCTTTTTCTAGTTATATATATATTAGGATGCAGACGGTGCTTAGCAGCACCCGACACCCGTCATCCACAGACCATGGATGGCTTGTTTGTTTAATTGTTTGGTTGTGTAGTTGGTTAGATTATTTGGTTTGGAATTGAATTGTTTGGTGAAATGAAATTGATTTGATTGATGTGTGAATGGCGTGGGCCTTCACTAGACCGGGGATAAGGCTAGGCCTTGTCCCGTTTCTAGTATCGTGCCGTTATGCCGCCGAAATTTTCTAAAAATAAGTTAGAAAAATAAAGATAACATTTTATTTAATAAATGAACCGAATAGAATATTCATAGGTTGAATAAAATAGTTTGATCGTTAAAAATATAATTTTTAACATGAATGTGAATAAATAAATATTCATTTACAAACCTGACGGTTTGTTTATGTACACCTATTTGAAGGACATTGATTGGGACGATAAATTTTACACATCGCCCAACTGCACAAATAAAAATCTGTGTTGGATTGCTTGAAACCCCA
Organism: Allium sativum; assembly: GCA_030737875.1. Lineage (NCBI taxonomy): Eukaryota > Viridiplantae > Streptophyta > Magnoliopsida > Asparagales > Amaryllidaceae > Allium > Allium sativum. The sequence continues at coordinate 688,997,147 of CM060926.1, read as the reverse complement.
TACGGGTATTGGGATGATATTTGACGTACACTAATCCCGATTGTTTAGTTGTATGTCGATTGATTGATTGACAGGCTGTTATAAGCGTTGGATATTTATATTTGATGCTTATACAGTGTAGAATGCACATTGGATGATGGTTGATTATTCATCGTTGTTGATATATACATGTGTTGTAGAAAATCCATATAATTAACATTATATGGTAATTGATTGGGCCTCATTCCAGTTTTAAAATAGAAATATTTGAAAAAGAAATATTTGAAATAGAATATTTGAAAATAGGAATATATGAAGCAGTATTGATTAGATTGACGCCATTTTGACGTGAATGATATTTATATCGATTTTATTCATTTTATAATGAATATCGAAAGTGATTTCAAAATCTGATATTTTGAAAAGAATTGAATATAAATAAATTCGAATTGAAATTGAATATAAATAAATTCGAATTGAAATTGAATATAAATAAATTCGAATTGAAATTGAATATAAACGAATTCGAATTGAAATTGAATATAAATAAATTCGAATTGAAATTGAATATAAATAAATTCGAATTGAAATTGAATATAAATAAATTCGAATTGAAATTGAATATAAACGAATTCGAATTGAAATTGAATATAAATGAATTCGAATTGAAATTGAATATAAATGAATTCGAATTGAAATGGAATAGAAATGAATTCGAAATGAAATTGAATTGAATTGAAAACGAACTGAAATTGAATTCAAAATCGATTTGAATTGAAATCAATTTGAAATGAATTTAAAATGAATTTAAATTGGAATATTCAATTTTGATTTGAAATTGAATATGAAGTTGAAACCGTTTTGAAAATGAATTTAAGACGATTTATAAAGCACGTTTTGAATTGAAATCGACGAAGTATATATTATATATATTATATATATAATATAATGGCCTGAATAGAACGCGCCGCGCCGCGGCAGTTCGTGAATTTCGACCATTGACTTCGAACGGACATTGCGGGAGATCCGACCGTCGGATTCTCCTAAAATCGGAACCGTTGGGTTCGTATCGAAAAGAGCTTTCTAACGAATATTAGAAATTTGAAATCTAACGGTTGGATTTGGAATTATGTCCAAATCAAATTTGGAAAAGGTCGCTATAAGTGCAGTTCGATGGCCGTTGATGGAAATCGACTGTACAGGCCTTGATAAAATTATTAAAAATAATTATAATTTGTGTAAAATCATGAGAAATGATTTGGGAAAAATTGGGATGAAAAACTCCATATTTGAAAAGATAAAAATAGATTTTTATCGAAATGAACTAGTTTTGAACTAGAACTATAATTCTATTTATTTTTAAATAAATAAATTGAATTTGAAAATGGTTTTGAAAATCACCAGAATTTCCAATAATTATATTGGAATGGATTTGAATCGAAATGGTCTTCGGAATATTTCGATGTTGGATTTCGCGATGATACAGATATTGTTTTGGGAATTTGAAAGATATATATATATCGTTTTTTCCCATACGATATTTGTCGGTCGTAGAATTTGATATTGAATATAAGCCGGTATATTTTCTATTCAGAGCCTTGTATTTAATATCAAATGTGATTTGGGTTTGTCGTGAATGGTGTCTTCATTAACACTGTTTTTAAGCCCAGTTGAGAAAAAGATTAAATCTTTTATTTAGATTTAATGAAGTGCACCAATTAAATAATATTTAATTGGAATTGAATAGGTATTGATTTTTAGGTTTATTGTGAACAGTGTTTTAAATAACACTTATTCTTTAACCCGATAATTAATAGAATGTGATTTTGGGTTGTCGTGAACGGTATCTTCAATAATACTGTTCTTAGATCCAAAGGAGTTAAGAAAATCAGAAACTAACTGGAGATTAGTTAAGTTGAATGGTTTTTGGGGTATTGATCTGATGTTGGTTTCGGCCTTCGGGGTTAATACTTAGGGAATTGCTCACTTGCTAATTTATGGTTAGGGTCTGATTGAAATGTAATGTGATTTTGGGTTTATAGTGAACCGTGTTTTAAAATGACACTGATTCTTTAACCCAGTTAAAGATTAAAACTAAGTGGAGTTTTAATGAATCTTTAATTAGATTGAAAAGATCGAGAATGAAGTATCACCACTTTTGCTCCAGGCGATAGTTAAATCTTTAATTAGATTTGAACGTGAAATGGTAATTGAATTTACCGATAACACCGTGGTGTTAGATATGAAGTATTACCTGTTTTGCTTCATGGGACGAATAGGTTGGGATTGGGAAATAAAATAAATAATTACTTCGGTGTGGTTCGCTAATCCCGACTAGTTTGGAAAACCATAATTTGGTTTGAAATGACATCCAAAGGAAGATCAAAGAATAAATTTTAAAGAATTTATCTTTGATAAAATTAATGGGAACCTTTCCCTAAGAACGTGAAATTTAGAAACTAACTGTAGGTTAGCTAAGAAGGATGGTTTCCTGGGTATTGATCTGATGTTGGTTTCGGCCTTCGGGGTTAATATTTGGGGAATTGTTCTCTTGCTAATTTACGGTTAGTGACTGTTGAATTGGGATGAGGCGTATGTTGTGTTTATGTAACATTTGTTTACTATATACGCGGGTTATTCGGAAAGGCCGGGTTTATACCCATTCTGAATAACCGATTCGACGAAAAGTCGAAGATGATGACGGTGGTCGAAGACCGAAAGTCTTCACATCGTTTGGGTGATTACTGATGATCTTGATTGGGCTGTACACCCAAGATGAGGGAATCAGTTAGTGGTCGTCCAGACGTACTTAGAGATCGACGGATATGCGAGGAAAGTGCCTCCGGTTTCGTTCAGACCTAGAACGGACTTGTAAATGGATGGTGTGTCTGACATTGTATTCCTTTATATTGTATTCGTTGATCTCTGCTAAATATATATCTGTTTGGCGGCGGAGAATTTATTCTCTTGCTTAACGCCCTTCTCTGAGACATACGAGCTCAGAGGTTATATATTGGCAGAAATCAGTGGTACGATATGGATTGATAGTGTGGCATGCTGAGATGCAGTGATCCAGACTTTTGTTGAAAAGCAAAGTTTGGTGGATGATGATCAAAGCGCAGCTTTAATATAGCATGGCTTTGTGTATAGCGTTGATTCGCGAGCCTCACACCTCGGTATGGTGGTAAACTGATGGTTTGATCAGTATGCTTTTAGTGGATGGGCACCTTAGTGGTGTCGTGGATTCGGTCGACCGAGATGAGCTTAGTGCTTAGGGATATATAGAGTAAGCGGTGTTTTCTCTCGCTGGGACGTAAGCCGCGATGATACTCTGGTCCCAAATGTGCGGATGTGCAGACGGTGTTTTCTCTTGTTGGGACGTAAGCCGTGGGGAATTGCATTACGCGATCAATCTTTCGAATCAGGAGCCACCATGATGGAAATCCAATTTCCAATACGTGTATTCCGGTTTTATTTGTAGAGCCTAGTATGGCGACATAGTGGGATGCGACGCTTATGCCGTCTATGATTGATACTTATGATTTGAAGATATTTTATACAATATGCACTTATAATAGTATCAAATGTTTTGTTTTAAACGTACCAAGCATGTTTGGCTATTATAAGGGAAAACCCTATCCTCCGGCTGCGTTGCATTGTGTGATGGGACCTGGGTCTTATAATAGCTTCATTTTTCTTTATTTAGCATTGCGCTGTTTGTTTTATGCACTTGTATTCTTGGGAGGAAACCCGTTCCGTGTTATACGGCGTGGTCCCTTGATTTACCCAACTTTAAAATAAAGATTTACAACTGTTTTAGTTCTCACACTAGTCCCATGACTGACCTGGAGTTTATTGTTTTAACCTAAACTCTGGGTGCCCTTATTCTCGACACGGGCAGCTAGTAGTTTTGGTTTTGCAGATTTATATTCATAGGATCCTGGTTTACAGCTGGAATGATATCCGGAAAGCTTTGTATCCGTATATCTCTTCTAGTTGTGCATTGTATTATTTTCCGCTACTATGTATTTAAATGTAATTTAAATCTCTGATATTTCTGTGTAATATTCATTTATACTCTGTATATTCTTGTATTCTGGTGCATTGTTGTAATATACAATGAAATGTTCTTTCGTCTACGTTCTGTTGTGGCTTGTTCTCGAACTATCCGCGCTTTCCTCACCGGGGAAGTTACGGGTTTTTACAGTACGTCTGGACGATCACCACTCATTATCCATATTTCGGGATGCCTCCCAATCAGGACCTCGGTTACCATCCAAACGAGGTGAAGATCTCCGGTCTTCGACGACCGTCTTCATCTTCGATTTCTTATCGTCGATTCAGTTATTCAGAATGGGATAAACCCGGTCTTTCTGGACAACTCGCGTATATAATAAACAAGTGCAACACTAACATACACACGCATCATTTCAATTCATTAGTCACTAACCGTCAATTAGTAAGAGAACGATTTCCCAACTATTAACCCCGAAGGCCGAAACCAACATCAGATCAATACCCAAGAAACCCTTCGACTTAGCCAACCTTCAGTTAATTTCTAAATTTACATCCATATCGTTTATAATATTTTATAATGATTTATCGCTATTTTTATTTATTTTAAAATAGCCGTTTTATTCAAAACGACGCTTCGGGCCATAACGCGACTGTGGCGCTGTTTTTCTTCAGATTTGATTTACATATATCTGAAAATCTAACCATTGGATCTTCACAAAATTTACATCATTAGAAAGATCTTTTCAAAACGAATCCAACGGTTCCAGTTTCGGGAAAATCCGACGGTCGGATCTCCCGGTATAATCGTTTGAAGTTTCGATTTCAAAATACGAACTGCAGCGTCGTTATTCGATTAAATATAATTATATTTATATATATATAAATATAATCGATTCTGGCGTTGTTTTTCTTTAGATTTGAATTAAACATTCCAGACAATCCAACCGTTGGATTTTTACAAAGTTGGTGCCGTTGGAAAGATTTTTCCAAAGCGAACCCAACGGTTGCGGTTTCGGGAAAATCCGATGGTCGGATCTCCCGGTATAATCGTTTGAAGTCACGGTTTCAAAATACGAACTGCAGCGTCGTTATTCGATATATTTTAATTCTAATTCTATATATATATATATATATATATATCGATTCTTTGATTCCAAAGCTATATTCTTTTCATACATTTGATAAAAATGATATTTTTATCTAACTGTCTTCTATTTCAACACTTCGCTATATTTAACAATTCATGTATATAATAAAAATGTGATTTTTATTGCAAAACAATTCATTTCAAAACACCATTATTTTATATAGTTCATATAGGTAATAAAAATAGGATTTTTATTATAAAACCATTTCTTTCAAAACAAGATTATTTTATATAGTTCGTATAGATGATAAAAATGTGGTTTTTATTATAAAACAATTTATTTCAAAATATGAATACCATTCAACACATGAATTTCTATCCAACGAATGAATATCGATTCAATACATGAAGGTTTTCTATAGTTTATATAAATCGATAAAAAGGTGATTTTTATATTTAAAGCACAAATACCATTCAACACATGAATTTCAATTCAACGAATGAATATCGATTCAACACATGAAGGTTTTCTATAGTTTATATATATAGATAAAAATGTGATTTTTATATTTAAAACACGAATACCATTCAACACATGAATTTCAATTCAACGAATGAATATCGATTCAACACACGAAGGTTTTCTATAGTTTATATATATATAGATAAAAATGTGATTTTTATATTTAAAACACGAATACCATTCAACACATGAATTTCAATTCAACGAATGAATATCGATTCAACACATGAAGGTTTTCTATTCAACAAATAAATATAGTTTCAACAAATGAAAATAATTCAAACACATGAATATTATTCAAAATTTCGGCAGCATAACGGCAGGGTAGTTAAAACCGGGACCGTCCCTAGTACGGCTCCTCGCTCTACCTTAAAACCTCGCGGTTTTTGACAATGGGGATCATGCATCTAGTTCGCACGCAGGCGGCATGTATATATTTATTTCATTTCCACAAACTAATCCTATGTGGTTTCAACCAAATATTTCTCAACCACAAATGGGTATTTTTCAACCACAATCAATCAATATCAACCACAAACAATCCCAATCAACCATTCGCTATCAATCAATTTTTCACACCAATCACAACCAATAAATATCGTCCATGGTTTGTGGACGAGGGGCGTATATATATATATATATAGCATTTCACTTCTATTTCAACACATATATAATTTTTACAACGCATATATAACTTATACATCAAACGTACAACTTATACAACGCTTATACATGAGGTGTACAACGCTTATATAACCCATACATCGACTATATAATTTATACATCGTCGTTTTCCATATCGTTTATAAATTAGAAATCTCACAATGGGTTCCACTCCACCAAAAACAGCAGAAGGCTCAAAAAAAATATGCGGTCTCTTCTAGAAGGTAGAAGACGTCCACACGAGTCCACTGTCTCTTGTTTCACTGAATTTCGTCAAGAAACGAAAAAGATATGATTTTTACAGTGAAATCAGAAACCGTAGCGCTTTAAACCGCTATAATATAGTTAAAATAAAAATAGCCGTATACCTTTCTGAAATGTTCAAAACTAGGTCACGCGATTTCGTGAAATCCGTGAATCGATAGCTCGATCGGGCTACGCAGTGTCGAAGGGGGAGGAGAGAGCTACTCGGCGCTGGTGGTGGGGTCTAGTTCGACGATGGCAGGAGGTGGCGGCGACGAGTTGAAGTCGCCAACTTCCAGACGTCGATCCAGGCGCTATAGGCCACGAAAAAATCCAATCTTTATATGGATGTGAACATCGTGAGGAGCTCTACAAAATCTTCAACTGGAGGAGGGGCTAATTTTGCGTGGATTGATCGGAAAGTGGACGGGAAGATTTCGAGCGGTTTCCGCCTTCAATCGGGGAGAGAGAAAAAAGGATTTTCATTTTTTTTATTTTAAAAAAATATGATTGGCCGGTGGGTTTTAAAGGGGTTTTCTAACGCGACCACAAATCTAAACCCAACGACTGTCGTCCCTAGCGTTTTACCCCCATTCCGAACACAATGGGATATGTTTTGAAGGCCCATTCGACTGTTTCAGTCAGTTTTCATTCAATTTAAAATATATAACATTCAATATTTAACTTGAACGTACATTTCAATTTGCCAGGGCTATAAACTGATTCGAAAAATTCCAGAAAAATAAATCTGGCTATGTTTTGATGATACGGTCCCAACAAAACTAGTTTCGTCGAATTCTGAGACCGTTTGCAAAAAGGCCCATTTCTGGTCGATCTAATTTAACTGTAATTGATCAAAACACGTTTTCCTTTGCCACGCTCACATACTAGCTTCAAAAATTATGAAATTTGAAAACTAGCAATAACTTCACATCCCGGATCCAACAAAAGTGGTTTCGTCGAATTCTGAGGTCGTTTGCAAAATGGCCAATTTCACGGGCTATATAAATTCCATAGCGACCTTTCTGAAAATTCATTTGGCCATAACTTTTGCTTTCCGCTATGAAACTTCGATTTTTCAGATTCGTTAGAAAGGTATTCACTAACAGATTTAAATATTTTTGGTTTCACTCAAATCCGTTTTGTTTTGCACCCGGTACAGTCCGACAAAGTTTGAATTCAATTTTTGATACTGCAGCGCCATTTCAGGCCTTGTTTATAATTAGAATTAATTATATTCGTTTTCAATTGTCGATTCAAACTCACTTTTCATCGCTATTATTTAAAATATTTATTTTTAATATTTAAAATCTATTATTTTAGCCAATTAAAAAAAATTAAATTGGTTCAGATTTTCTGGGTCGTTACAATCTCCCCCACTTAAAACTTTTCGTCCCCGAAAAGGAACAAAGTCGAAAGTGGTTTGATTAATCAACTCTACGTTCGATCTGTCTTCCATTCTCCAACTTTTCAGTTTTTGAGAATTTTCAAATTCTTCAAAAATTTGGCTAACACCCAGAATTTTCGAAAAATTTCGCCATAACCTCCTTTGTACGGGGAGAGGTTTGGAAATTTATTGGGCCGTATTAGGTACCCAATAAATCCTAATAAGCATACACATATTTATAGTGATATATTCTGGTGTTTACAGGGGAGCGTGTATTGATAATAACTCCAGAGAATAAATTCTCGTCACCCTGTCAAAGCCTGAGGGAGTGTGTATTTTAAATGCTCCAGAGGATAAATCCTCGTCACCTCGTCCCGTGTGGGAAATAAATAGTCCATGTGCCGTATCTAATAACTAGAGAGACGTGATTATTGTCAACTCCAGACCCATGTGGGGTTTTTATTAATCTGGCAATTTAATCGTTACAATTTAAATAGTCCATATCAGTCATCAGTTCAACCTGTAAAATATAGTCATCGCCATACAAGCCTCTCGCTCGTATGGTAAATCTTCCACCTCGTCACACAAGTCCCAGATGCTTATGTGGTATATGATGAAGTATGCCTATCTTCAGAAGTATGCTATGTAATGTAGTTCAAAATTAATTGTTACTGTCCTATGGCGATATTTATTATTTCACACAGAAAAACCAGCACTCCGCATCCAATGGCATTCACAGGAGTTGATATAATAATATTTCGCATCCAACTCATTAAGGTTTACCTATTTGTCGGGCATGCAAATAAAATCTTTACTCAACAGCTATCCATTTACCTGTTCAAACATATATAATGCACAAGTATATATATTTCTATCTATTTTTAAATCAGTTCAATGTGTGATTTAAATGAATAAATTCTACCATTATCCTATTATTGATTAAATTAACTATCGTTTTAATAATTTAATTAATCAACTCTACTGTAAAGACCCGCAAATCCCCGCCCTTTGAATCGACCATAAACCACACAGGTCTGATCCAAAAAGTGGAAACCTACGAATACTTTAACTTTGGGCATAAAACACATTACAACAGATAACAGAAGACTTTTATAACACTATAATAAATGTTACATCAGAGTACAGAATATACATATCAGAGTGCATTGGAATATAATTACAGCGGAAGATAAATACAAAAAATGTAATATACTGCAACAGAAGAACACAGCGGAAGACTCTCTATCTCTGGACACAGCTTTAAGCTTCAACCCAGAATCCTGCTTAATATATCTGCAAAAATAGCTACTCGACTGCCCGTGTGGAAAATATGGGCACCCGAGTTTGCTAGTGGACAAACTACATGTCAGTCATGGGACTGGTGTGAGAATTCTACCTAACCAATAAAATATAATAAGGCTAATCACAGGACCAAGCCACTTTCGCGGAACGGGTTTTCTTCTATAGATTGCCAGTGCATGGCTAAAGTAAATCGTCAAAATAACGCAATGCTTTTTAGAAAAATGAAACCATTATAAGACCCAAGTCCCATCACACAATGCAACGCAAACCGGAGGATGGGGTTTTACCTTATAATGATCAAAAGATGCTTGATATGATAAACACGGTATTATATAATAATAGTGTGCAACCAATTTGAAATACATCAAAGTAAATATATCAATCCTAGACGGCATGAGTGCCCCATCCCACTATGTCGCCATATATAGGTATACAATCAAAAACCGCGTGATGTCGTATTGGAAATTTGGGTTTCCATCTGAGTCAAGGCTAGGGAGGAGATCCTTACCGATTCGAGACACTCTAGCAAATGCCCCAGGATTGGTACTCTGTCCAACCCTTGGATAGCTGCAGGGCCAGTCCACACTTACTTTTGTGGATTAGTTATGCCTGAACACACGCTTCCCGGTCCCTTTGGACCTATAATACGGCCAGTGGCGACCGCATAACCCGAGGCCTCGAAAAATCCAACAACAACAATGAATAAATGACAGCGCTGGTAGGTCCCTGGCACCACTCTAGCTAGAAAGAAACGTGTGCACTCCCTGCGTTCCCTTCTCCCGTTTTAGACTCTACCGGGCTGTGAGGCTCGCGAAGTCACGATATACACAAAGCTATGCCTAAATAGATTGTGCTTTGATCATCAACCACAAGGCCTGCTTTTCAACAAAGCCTTGATCAATTGCATCTTAACATGCCACATTGTCAGACTCTACCATATCATTGATCATCTACCAATATATATATATATATATATATAACCTCTAAGCTCATACGTCTTAGAGAAGGGGGTTAAGTGAAGAATAAATTCTCCACCACCAAACAGAAATATATAATCAGTAGCGTTCAACGAATACAGTAGAAAGAATACAATGTCAGACACACAATCCATTTACAAGTCCGTTCTGGGTCTGAACGAAACAACGTATCCGTCGATCTCCAGTACGTCTGGACGATCATTACCAAATATCTTGCCTTGGAAGGTACCGTCCCAATTCAAGATACCAGTCATCATCATCCCAATGATGTGAAAACCTTCGGTCTTCAATCACCGTCTTCATCTTCGACTCTTGATCGTCGTGATGATTATTCAGAATGGGTTAAACCCCGGTCTTTCTGAATAACTCGCGTATTTTGTGATTAAAAATAAAATATTGGAAAATCACACATTACGCCACATTCCAACTCAGAATATTCTTTTAATAAGATATTCATATTAAAAGATTCTCATTAATTTTATCAAAGATAAATTAATAAATTAGATCTTAAATCTTCTTTAAAAGACTTATTAAATATTCAAATTTTGATTTAATATCGAAATCATTTATTTCAAGATCATTTATTTTAAAGAATAAATCTTCTTTTAAACGGGTTAAAGAACTCGTGTCATTTAAAACACAGTTCACGATAAACCCACAAATCAATTTCCAAAATAAGGAATTTCACAGAAATCAATCAATACATAATCGATGTGAATTTCTGTATCGGACTAACAATATACATGGAATAACGGCAGAGCCTCTTAAATTCCATATATAATATCGATCTTCTATTACAGAAGCCCATCTCGATTATTACCAATCGAATTTCCACTTAATTCCAATTTAATATATATTAAATTGGAAAACTAGATTTTAGAAAATGCCTTTTTAAATCTATAAAATAGATTTATAAATTCCAATAATAATTTCAATGTAAATTGGATTAAAGGACAAATGTCGTTTTAAAAACACTGTCCACGATAAATCCACTTCACATCTCAATTTATTTCATATCATAGAATAAAATTGCAAATTCTAATAATCTTAAATAAAAGATTTCTCTTTAAATATTAATTATTATAAGAAAAACATATTTTAGATAATCATTTAAAATATTCTTTATATAACAGATTTTTTCTTAATCTTTTACAAATATTATTTGTTTAACATATACTTAATTAAAATTATATATTTATGAAAATATATCTTTTGTATAAAAAGAATTTCTAATGTAAAATATTCTTATTTAAAAGAACACCTGAACCGAAATGCGACTCAACCATTTACCATATAATTTGGATTATATGGATTTCACACATAACATATATAACAATAACAATATGATCATCAAGTCATCCATTTACATCCAAAGTGTAAATTCTAACTGTGTAAGCGTTAAAATTAAATAACAACGATCATCGCAGCCTGTCGATCTAACGATCAACACACAACTAAATATTGGTATTAGTGTATGCTAAATTTCATCCCAACACCCGTGTGGGGTTTCATCCAACAAACAAATAATTAATTCATTTGTGCACTTGGGCGATGTGTAAAAATAATCGACCCAATCACATAAACAAGTCAGGTAACTTGTCTATGGCAGTGGAATACTCAATATACAACACGACGAGAAAAATGTCTCTTTATTTCTATTCTTTTTATTGCATGTAAAATGTCAATAAAGATAAATTCTTTATTTCTATTCTTTTATCGCATCTAAAATGACGATAAAAATATAATCTTTGTTTCAATTCCTTTCGTTGTAAATAAATGAAAAGAAAAATGTAATCTTTTAATTCCATTTGTAATAGGGAATACAAATAATAACAAAAATATTACTTTTCATTTCAAGCTTTATTTGCAATAGAGAATGCAAATAAAGATTCAACTTTTTAATTTGATGTTTATTTACAACGAGGAATGTAAATAAAAGTTGTGACTTTTCATTTCATATTTTATTTGCATTAAGGATTGCAAATGAAAATGTATCTTTTTATTCTCATGTTTTATTTGCGTTCAGTAAAGCAAATAAAAATGTAATATTTAATTTTTAGTTTTATTTACATCAAGAAATGTAAATAAAAGAACAACTTCTAATTTTTATGTTTACTTACATCAAGTGAAGTAAATAAATAAAAATATAGCTTTTATTTACATGTTTTGTTCGCATTGTGAATGCCAACAAAAATGTAAATCTTATTTTTAATGTTTTGTTCACATTGTGAATGCGAACAAAAATGTTAATTTTTTTTATTTTAATATTTTGTTTGTATTGTGAATGCAAACAAAAAGGCCAATTTTATTTATTTCATGTTATATTAACATTGAAGAACATAAATAAAAGTTAACTTATTTCCTATGTTAGATTTGCATTAGTGAATGCAAAACAAAGAACAAATTTTGTTTTAATGCATAATTGCATTTGTGAGTGCAATTAAAAGAGAAAATTTATTTTCAGTGCATATTTGTATTTGTGAATACAAATAAAAAAAAAGAATGAACTTTTGTTTTCAATGTTTTATTTGTATTTGAGGATAAAAATAGAATAACATATTTCATTTTAATGGTTTATTTGTATATGTAAGTACAAATAAAAGGGACAAACTTTATTTTCTATGTTCACTTGTATTTGTGAATACAAATAAAAAGAACAGATTATTTTTCAATGTTTTATTTGTATATGTGAATACAAATAAAAGAACAAATTATATTTCAATGAACAAAATTTCAACAAAAATGCAATCTTATTTTATAAACTCTTCATTTCAACAAAATGAAAATAAAGATATAATCTTTTTATTCTAATCTTTACGATGAAACCCAAATCACATTAAAAATGTAATTTTTAATGTAAAATCTTCCTATTGAAAACAATGAACACATAAAAATAAAACCTTTTACATTGCTTCTTTTTATGAAAACACTATTTCATTAAAAATGAAATTTTTAATGTTGCTTCTTTTTATGAAAACACTATTTCATTAAAAATGAAATTTTTATGTTGCTTCTTTTTATGAAAACACTATTTCATTAAAAATGAAATTTTTATGTTGCTTCTTTTTATGAAAACACTATTTCATTAAAAATGAAATTTTTATGTTGCTTCTTTTTATGAAAACACTATTTCATTAAAAATGAAATTTTTATGTTGCTTCTTTTTATTGAAAACAATATTACATTAAAAATGAGATTTTTAATGTTGCAACTTTTATTGAACATCAAATTGACAAATAAATTATGACTTTTGATTGAAAACTATTTTTACATAAAAAAAATGAAATCTTTTGTTTTCATTCTTTTTAATGACACAACCTCATATTAAAATATATTCTTTTTATTCATTCTTTTTAATGTAGACAAATTAAAATAAGAATGGATTTATCGCTCAATTTCTTTTGTAAATTCAACAAATAAAAATAAGCTTTCATTGTCGTTCAAGTTCTTATTATAATATTAACAAATAAAAATGAGTTTTTATTTGTCGATCAAATTCTTATGATAATATCAACAAATAAAATGAGTTTCTATTTGTCGATCTAATTCTATCATTCACCTCAGAATAATGAAAATAATATTTTGATATCATAAATTAAATTATTTCCACTAGATCTGAATAAATATGATTTAAACTAAATAAAATATGTTTTAGATCTAATTTTCTAACTGCAAATAATTTCAACAAAATATAAAAATTCCAATGCAAATTTATCATAACATGAACCACAAAACATACAACAAGCGAACAATCAACCATTCAAACATCACAGAACATTTCAGATCTGAATTTATGTGATAATACAGTTATTTTTAATGCAAGAAAATAATTAATTAGATAATTAAAATTAGAATTCTCACTTTGAATTTTGGCCAAAATTCGACTGTCTCCGTTTCAGCTGCGGTCTGTGCCATCGCGAAGCTCTTAATTTTGTGATTCCAACGCAATTTACGGTTCGTCAATCGGACCTCGTATGAGAGAGTTATGAATTTTTAAAGATTGGAAAATAAAAATATTAAATAATAAAATAATATTAAAATATTAGGATCGGACCTTTCTTCCTCATTGAAACGTGACCGCCGAACCCATGCTTCACCTTTCCTCCTTCTACACGCCCCTCTCTCCGTTCATCTTAGCACCGATCAGATTGCACCACATCGAAGCTCATGCCAACACCTACTAGCACCACCAACCCCTTGCCGCTCGGCCTCTCCAATCACCTCGAAAACACCAAAAGACACAGCCTGTTCTCGGCCAGAATTCGCGAAAACCGTGTACCAAAACCCGATCTTGACCGTATGGATTGAAAGGTCTTTGAATTCTCTTCGATTTGATATATTATGCGTCGATTTTCGTTGAGCGGATCAAAAGTTATAAGCATTTGAAAATCGAACGATTTCAGCCATTGAAAAATCTGGGTGGCGGCTGGCTAGTGTTTCAGCCCGAATTTCTGTATAATATTTTAATATTAAATTTCGAAATTTGTGCTAAAAAGGTGGATTTTCGGACTTTCTCCGATTTGGGCCTGCTTACTGTCGATCTTAACGTTTTGAGGCCTTCTGAACGCGATGGGCTATGTTCCAAGGTCCAATTCCGAAATATACAGCAGTTTTTTTCGGTTTTACTTGAAAATACAATATTAAATTAATTATTTAATTCCTACCGTACATTTAAATATGCCGGGGCCACATACGACCTCTAAAAATTCTAAAAAAAATATTTTTAGCTTTCTTATGACGATACGAATCCAACAAAATTATTTTCGTCGAATTCTGAGACTGTTCGAAAAATGGCTATTTTTAAGGCGTTTAAATTTAACTGTAAATAGTCAAAACACATTTTATTTCGCCACGCTCACATATTAATTCGAAAAATTCTGAAAATTGAAACCTAGCAATAATTTGACATTCCGGTTCCAACAAAAGTGATTTCGTCGAAAACCGAGGTCGTTTGAAAAATGACTATTTTTAAGCCCAATATATTTAATATAAAAAATATATTTTTAAACAAATAAATCCCGAAACTCAAAATATATAAGTGTTTACTGTTTTTCAATGTAGAAACATCATTCTGAACTCAATGGAAGTGGTTTCGAGTTCAAATTCCTTCGTATGCAAAAAGTAGCATTTTGACCTTTATAAATTTCATAGCGACCTTTCTAAATATTGAATTGGCCATAACTTTTGATTTCCGCTATGAAATTTCAATTTTTCGGATTCGTTGGAAAGATATTTTTAAATAGATTCTAATATTTTTTGTTTCACTAAAATCCGTTAAATTTTACATCCTGTACGGTCAGTCAAAGTTCAAGTTTGACTTTTCAAACTACCGCGCTATTTCTAACTCTTTTGTTAATTAAAATTAAATCATTCATTCTAACTTCGATTTAAATCAAATTTGTGATCATTATTATTTAAAAAAATTATTTTATATTGTCAAAATTCATTAAAATTTTCTAAAATAAAATTTTTAAATTGGTTTTGATTTTTGCGGGTTGTTACATCTACTATCACACAACCCAAACAATCAATCAAATTGTTTTTAGCTTTTCAAAGTCATACAAATCAATTCCTATATTCTTTTAAAATCATTCAGACTATAGAGTTAAAAGTGCACATCCATGAAAAGAAAATAACAACAGAGTAGAGAACTAATTGGTAATGCAAAGTATGGTAAATGTACCATGCACCGGAGTCAATCAGAGATATCCACTCGGCATCTAGGATAAGCTTTCTGAATGCTCTCCTCAGTTTCCCAAGTACAATCTCGCGGATCTCCACTCCATTTCACTTTGACTAAGTGAACCTTCTTGCTCCTCAGTTCTTTGGTCTCTTTGCCGATGATCTTTAGCGGCTCTCGTCTCACAGCTAATTCTGGAGTAATTTCAATACCCTGTTGTGCTGCTTCTTCCACGATCAAGTCTGGATCATGAACGTGCTTTCGAAGTTGAGATATATGAAATACATCATGCACTCCAGGCAACCAGTCAGGCAATTTAACCCTATAAGCGAGAGTTCCGATCCGTTCCGGAATAGGAAACAGACCAATGAATTTGGGCACCAACTTTCCAGTTTTACCGAACCGGATAACTCCTCTCATCGGCGATACTTTAAAATATACATAGTCGCCAACAGTAAAGGATATATCTCTTCTTCTCCTATCGGCATAGCTCTTTTGTCGGCTTTGAGAGGCGAGTAATCGCTTCTTAATAAAGTCGACTTTGTCGGCAGCTACTCGGATCATATCTGGCCCCAATACAAGTCTATTACCGGGTTCGACCCAACAAGCAGGAAATCGGCACGGTCTACCATACAACGCTTCGAATGGCGACATTGTCAGGCTCGCCTGGTAGTTGTTATTATATGAGAATTCAGCCAAATGCAGATGGTCTTCCCATGATCCACCAAAATCTAGAACACAAGCCCGCAATAGATCTTCTAGTATACGATTCACCATCTCAGTCTGACCGTCTGTCTGAGGATGATAAGCAGTGCTCAAGTTCAACTTTGTTCCCAATTCTACTTGAAATGCCTCCCAGAATTTACTAGTAAATATTGTATCTCTATCACTGACTATACTGAGCGGCACTCCATGTAGTCTAACTATTTCCTTGAAATATATCTGCGCCAGACTCTGAGCAGTTATGTTTGATCTGACAGGTATGAAATGAGCGGTCTTCGTGAAGCGATCTACGATCACCCAAATACTGTCATTCCCTTTTCTGGTTCTGGGCAAACCATCAATGAAGTCCATGGAAATATGTTCCCACTTCCAACCAGGAACGTCTAGCGGTTGTAATAATCAAGCCAGTTTCTGTTGGTTGCTCTTGACTAGCTGGCAAGTAGGGCATCGGCTAACATATATTGAAATGTCCCTTTTCATAGCCTTCCACCAGAATGTTCGCTTGAGATCGTTGTACATTTTGGCCACACCAGGATGGATACTCAGTTTGGACTTGTGACACTCGTCTAACACTTCTCTTTTTAACTCTGGGATGTCAGGAACACAAATCCTTCCTTTCAACCTCAGGGTTTCGTCGTTATCTATTTGAAAGCACGAGGGTTCGCCTTTCTGAATCCTTTTGATCATATCCTTAATAAAATTATCCTCCTTATGAAGAATAGATATTTTGTCAATCAAGGAAGTCGTTACAATAAAACTGGTGATCATTACATTCTTTCGGCTCAGCGCATCGGCCACGACATTGGCTCTCCCTGGAGTATATATAATTTCAAAGTCATATGCTGCAAGAAACTCCAGCCAACGTTGCTGCCTCAGATTCAAGTCCTTCTGGGTGAATAGATACTTTAGCGACTGGTGATCTGTAAATAGTTCAAATCTCTCACCCAGAAGATAGTGTCTCCAGATTTTCAAGGCGAATACTATAGCCAATAACTCAAGATCATGAGTTACGTAGTTTTTCTCATGCGGCTTCAGCTGACGGCTAGCATAAGCAATCACTTGACCCCTTTGCATTAACACTGCGCCAAGGCCTTCTCTAGAAGTATCAGTCCAGACTTTCAAATCCTGATTGCCATCGATGATGGTTAACACTGGAGCAGTCGTTAGTCTTAACTTTAGCTCTTCAAAAGCCTCCTCACTTTCTGGAGTCCATTTGAATTTAGAGTGCTTCTTCGTAAGCTTCGTTAAATGACCAGATATCTTCGAAAAGTTTTTAACGAACTTCCGGTAATAGCTAGCCAATCCGAGAAAACTGCGGACTTCCGTGGGGGTACTGGGCTGTTTCCAATTCTGAATAGCTGTGATTTTGCTTGGATCCACAGCAATTCCTTCTTTTGATACGACATGGCCCAGAAATTTTACTTCTTCTTGCCAGAATATACATTTGGACAGTTTGGCTTTCAATACATTCCTTCTGAGGATTTCCAGAACCTGTTCCAGATGCTTTTCATGTTCGTCCTTTGATTTAGAGAAGATTAGAATATCGTCAATGAAAACCAGAACAAATTTATTCAAAACCCTTCTGAACGCTCTATTCATCAGATCGACGAAGTAAGCAGGAGCGTTACATAAGCCGAACGGCATTACTAACCACTCGTAGAATAAGTCGGGACCTCTGAATGCTGTCATTGGAACACACTCTTCGGCAATTCGAGGTTGATGGAAGCCTGTAGCTAGGTCCATCCTTAAGAATACTTGTGCTCCATTCAGACGATCCAATAAATCATCTATTCGCGGCAATGGATATTTGTTCTTTATCGTCTGCTTGTTCAAATCACGATAATCTACACATAGTCGCAGAGTACCGTCTGATTTTGGGACAAACACCACTGCTGCACCCCAATCAGAGAAACTAGGCCTGATCAGACCCTTCCATACGAGCTGTCGTGTTTGATTGTTTAATTCCTCCTTCTCTTTCAAGGACATTCTTCGAATAGCGTGAACCACCGACCTTGCATTATGAATTAAAGCAATTTTGAAATCTATTTCTCTTTGTGGAGGTAAGCGAACAACTTCTTCAAACACATCCGCATAATTCTTGACGACAGGAATATCTTTCACTAGGTCAGGAATATATCTATTTGGGCTGGAGAAATATCCAAAGCTGCCCAGAAGTCTTTTCTATTAGCTTTCTGACCTTCACAGGGAATGGTTATATAACCACCTGATTTTATCTTTGCCCTAACAATCCTGTCGGCGCATTTAACCTCTGCTTCATATTTGGTAAGCCAATCCAATCCCAGAATAAGATCGAATTCATTAAAATTCATGACGATAGAGATAGTAGGGAATTTATAGCAGGAAAAAGAGACAGGTACTGCACAAACCCAACTGAGATCGATGGAACCCCCGACCGGATTTTGGACAGTCATTGGTTCTTTGAGCTTCTTCACATTCAAATTCAACTTCTTAACTGCATTCTTGGCAATGAAGCTTCGTGACGCGCCTGTATCAAACAACACTTTAACTGGAATGTTCTTGACATTGAGTGTGCCTTCTAAAACATCAGACCTTTCCTGAGCATACGAAGATGCAGGCACTTCTGCCACTTCATTTACATGTACTGCCTCAGGCTTTCTGAATAGCGGGCAGGCCTTTGAAAGATGACCGGTCTGATGGCATTGAATGCACTTTCTATTCTCTTGAAACTTCTTACCGGATTTAGTTTCATCTTTCTTTAGCTTCTTCGAGGGTTTACAATTCCTGGTCAAATGCCCCTGTTTATGGCAGTTACTGCATATGGCAGTCGTTGCTGGTTATTTTTCGGATCTGGTCCTTTTTCGATTGACTTTGGGCTCCTTACTGACCTCAGGACGATCAGTTGCAGACTCAATTTTATTACTAGAGCTGACTTCTTCTTCGTACTGTAACATACCTTTCTTATCGAGATCCTCGTACTGGTAAGCCATGTATATCATTTCAGAAAAGGGGAGCTTCACATCATTACACTGTTCTGATATTTTCTTTGAAGCCCGTGGATAAATCTCAAATTCTTCCTCTTCGGATTTTCAATTAGATTAGGGGCAAAGTGAGAAAGTTCGTTGAATTTCTTATGATATTCTGGAATGGTCATATCTCCTTGTATCAAATAAGAAAATTCATCACATATTCGCTCTATTGCTTCTGGAGGAGTAAATCTTTCCAGGAAAATCACTTTGAATCTATCCCAGGTGATATCACCTTCTGGATTATCCTTAATAACAGAGTCCCACCAGAACAAAGCTTCGTATTTGAGTGCCCAGGAGGCCAGTAATCTTTTCTGGTCATCCCTCAGCTTTAATCCTTCGAAGATTTTCTCAGCCGAACGAATCCAAGCTTGTGTTCTCATAATTGATTCCTCACCCGAGAAGGGTTTTCCACCCAGATTTCTATATTTCATAAATAGAGCTTCTATATCCGGGTCAGTATCACTTCTTCTGTTTCTGGCACTCATTTTCTAGTACGTCTGCAATTAGCTGACAAAGTGTCAGGTCAACAAAAAAGATATTTCAAAATATAGAGACAAATACTTGAATGTAAATGTGTCTACTTGGGTGTATTTCATTCTACTTTACTTATACTAGGATATTACTGATCCTATCTGTATAGAGTTATCCGTCCTAGAACACTACTGGTTCTATTTCTGACGAGTTCGTTAATATGTTATACTCCAGAACTAAGCTTAACCAAAGCTCTGATACCACGTTGTGACGACCCCAAATCCCGTACTGACGGAGACAAGGGTTATCTTTGGAGTATAACACAGAAACAGATAATAGCAGAACAGAATTAAATAAATACACCAGATAATGTACAATAGAATACGCTGGATAAACGTAATCATCAGAGTTACACAGTATACAAGATCATACTTAGTACAAATACAGTTCAGCTATACATAAATGTCTACAGCGGAAAACAAACAAAATATGTACAATAGGAGCTGAACAGCATAAAAAGAGATAAATAATAGAATCCATCTTCATCTCCAGCTATCCAGAAAGAACCAGCTAAACCTGAATACAAGGCTGCCCGTGAAGAAAAAGGGGCACCTGAGTTTGAAAATGAAACAAACTACGAGTCAGTCATGGGACTGGTATGAGAAATCCACTCAACACATTTAATATATGGCTAATCACAGGACCACGCCACTTTCGTGGAACGGGTTTACTCCATTGGATTGCCAGTGCTTTAAAACAAATCTTTCTTTTAAACAATGCAATGCTTTTTATAAAAATGAAGCCATTATAAGACTCAGTTCCCATCACACAATGCAACACAAACCGGAGGATAGAGTTTTTACCTTATAACGGCCAAAAGATGCTTGATACGAATAAAACAAAAGCATTTGATATTATTGCTAGTGTTATATGTTTTGAAAAACAAATTCAAATCATAACTATCAATCATAGATGGCATTAATGCCCTATACCACTATGTCGCCATATATAGGTATACAATCAAAACCGCACAGTCACGTATTTGGAAATTGGATTTCCGTCATGAACCAAGGCAAAAGATAGTCCTTACCGACTTCGAGACTGCCTAGCCCGAGTCTCAGGATCGGAGCTCGAGTGACCCTTGGATAATCAGTGCCGGTCCACCGAAATGGATTAAAATTCCTGGACACTGCGTTTCCCCGCACTTTGGGGTGTAAACGAGCCAACGAATGACTCCATCGGACCCGGATCGTCCGATCTAACCGAGGCGCCTCGCAACAGCAACAACCACATAAGTCAAACTCGTCAGGGCGTGTAAAACCACTGACGCCACTTCTAGCTAGGAAGAAACGCAGGCCCTCCCTGATGTCCTCTCCCGTTTCTGGTTCATACCGGGGTGTGAGGCTCGCGAATTTACGTTATACACAAAGCTACGCCACACAGGCGGGGCTTTGATCATCACCACAAGACTTTGCTTTTCAACAGAAGCCCTGATCACTGCATCTTAGTATGCCACACAGGCAATTCACATCGTGCAACTGATGGCTATCAATCACACAGAATAAATTCCAATGTCAGACACACTGTCCATTTGCAAGTCCGTTCTGGGTCTGAACGAAACCGGAGGCACTAAATACCTCGCAAACCCATCGATCACCACGTACGTCTGGACGATCACCACTCATTATCCATATTTCGGGATGCCTCCCAATCAGGACCTCGGTTACCATCCAAACGAGGTGAAGATCTCCGGTCTTCGACCACCGTCTTCATCTTCGATTTCTTATCGTTGATTCAGTTATTCAGAATGGGATACCCTGTCTTTCTGGACAACTCGCGTATATATTAAACAAGTGCAACACTAACATACACACGCATCATTTCAATTCATTAGTCACTAACTGTCAATTAGTAAGAGAACGATTTCCCAACTATTAACCCCGAAGGCCGAAACCAACATCAGATCAATACCCAAGAAACCCTTCGACTTAGCCAACCTTCAGTTAATTTCTAAATTTACATCCATATCGTTTATAATATTTTATAACGATTTATCGCTATTTTTATTTATTTTAAAATATCCATTTTATTCAAAACGACGCTTCGGGCCATAACGCGACCGTGGAGCTGTTTTTCTTCAGATTTGATTTACACATATCTGAAAATCTAACCGTTGGATCTTCACAAAATTTACATCATTTGAAAGATCTTTTCAAAACGAATCCAACGGTTCCAGTTTCGGGAAAATCCGACGGTCGGATCTCCCGGTATAATCTTTCAATTTCAAAATACGAACTACAGCGTCGTTATTCGATTAAATATATTTATATATATATATATATATAATCGATTCTGGCGCTGTTTTTCTTTAGATTTGAATTAAGCATTCCAGACAATCTAACCGTTGGATTTTTACAAAGTTGGTGCCGTTGGAAAGATTTTTCCAAAGCGAACCCAACGGTTGCGGTTGCGGGTTCGGGAAAATCCGATGGTCGGATCTCCCGGTATAATCGTTTGAAGTCACGGTTTCAAAATACGAACTGCAGCGTCGTTATTCGATATATTTTAATTCTATTTATATATATATATATCGATTCTTCGATTCCAAAGCTATATTCTTTTCATACATTTGATAAAAATGATATTTTTATCTAACTGTCTTCTATTTCAACACTTCGCTATATTTAACAATTCATGTATATAATAAAAATGTGATTTTTATTGTAAAACAATTCATTTCAAAAAACTATTATTTTATATAGTTCATATAGGTAATAAAAATAGGATTTTTATTATAAAACCATTTCTTTCAAAACAAGATTATTTTATATAGTTCGTATAGATGATAAAAATGTGATTTTTATTATAAAACAATTTATTTCAAAATATGAATACCATTCAACACATGAATTTCTATCCAACGAATGAATATCGATTCAACACATGAAGGTTTTCTATAGTTTATATAAATCGATAAAAAGGTGATTTTTATATTTAAAGCACGAATACCATTCAACACATGAATTTCAATTCAACGAATGAATATCGATTCAACACATGAAGGTTTTCTATAGTTTATATATATAGATAAAAATGTGATTTTTATATTTAAAACACGAATACCATTCAACACATGAATTTCAATTCAACGAATGAATATCGATTCAACACACGAAGGTTTTCTATAGTTTATATATATAGATAAAAATGTGATTTTTATATTTAAAACACGAATACCATTCAACACATGAATTTCAATTCAACGAATGAATATCGATTCAACACATGAAGGTTTTCTATTCAACAAATAAATATAGTTTCAACAAATGAAAATAATTCAAACACATGAATATTATTCAAAATTTCGGCAGCATAACGGCAGGGTAGTTAAAACCGGGACCGTCCCTAGTACGGCTCCTCGCTCTACCTTAAAACCTCGCGGTTTTTGACAATGGGGATCATGCATCTAGTTCGCACGCAGGCGGCATGTATATATTTATTTCATTTCCACAAACTAATCCTATGTGGTTTCAACCAAATATTTCTCAACCACAAATGGGTATTTTTCAACCACAATCAATCAATATCAACCACAAACAATCCCAATCAACCATTCGCTATCAATCAATTTTTCACACCAATCACAACCAATAAATATCGTCCATGGTTTGTGGACGAGGGGCGTATATATATAGCATTTCACTTATATTTCAACACATATATAATTTTTACAACGCATATATAACTTATACATCGAACGTACAACTTATACAACGCTTATACATGAGGTGTACAACGCTTATATAACCCATAAATCGACTATATAATTTATACATCGTCGTTTTCCATATCGTTTATAAATTAGAAATCTCACATTGGGTTCCACTCCACCAAAAATAGCAGAAGGCTCAAAAAAAATATGCGGTCTCTTCTAGAAGGTAGAAGATGTCCACACGAGTCCACTGTCTCTTGTTTCACTGAATTTCGTCAAGAAACGAAAAATATATGATTTTTACAGTGAAATCAGAAACCGTAGCGCTTTAAACCGCTATAATATAGTTAAAATAAAAATAGCCGTATACCTTTCTGAAATGTTCAAAACTAGGTCACGCGATTTCGTGAAATCCGTGAATCGATAGCTCGATCGGGCTACGCAGTGTCGAAGGGGGAGGAGAGAGCTTCTCGGCGCTGGTGGTGGGGTCTAGTTCGACGCTGGCAGGAGGTGGCAGTGGCGAGTTGAAGTTGCCAACTTCCAGGCGTCGATCCAGGCGCTACAGGCCACGAAAAAATCCAATCTTTATATGGATGTGAAGATCGTGAGGAGCTCTACAAAATCTTCAACTGGAGGAGGGGCTAATTTTGCGTGGATTGATCGGAAAGTGGACGGGAAGATTTCGAGCGGTTTCCGCCTTCGATCGGGGAGAGAGAAAAAAGGATTTTCTTTTTTTTTTATTTAAAAAAAAATATGATTGGCCGGTGGGTTTTAAAGGGCTTTTCTGACGCGACCACCAATCTAAACCCAACGACTGTCGTCCCTAGCGTTTTACCCCCATTCCGAACACAATGGGATATGTTTCGAAGGCCCATTCGACTGTTCCAGTCAGTTTTCATTCAATTTAAAATATATAACATTCAATATTTAATTTGAACGTACATTTCAATTTGCCAGGGCCACAAACTGATTCAAAAAATTCCAAAAAAATAAATCTGGCTATGTTTTGACGATACGGTCCCAACAAAACTAGTTTCATCGAATTCTGAGACCGTTTGCAAAAAGGCCCATTTCTGGTCGATCCAATTTAACTGTAATTGATCAAAACACGTTTTCCTTTGCCACGCTCACATACTAGCTTCAAAAATTATGAAATTTGAAAACTAGCAATAACTTCACATCCCGGATCCAACAAAAGTGGTTTCGTCGAATTCTGAGGTCATTTGAAAATGGCCAATTTCACGGGCTATATAAATTCCATAGCGACCTTTCTGAAAATTAATTTGGCCATAACTTTCGCTTTCCGCTATGAAACTTCGATTTTTCAGATTCGTTTGAAAGTTATTCACTAACAAATTTAAATATTTTTGGTTTCACTCAAATCCGTTTTCTTTTGCACCCGGTACAGTCCGACAAAGTTTGAATTCAAATTTTGAAACTACAGCGCCATTTCAGGCCTTGTTTATAATTAGAATTAATTATATTCGTTTTCAATTGTCGATTCAAACTCACTTTTCATCGCTATTATTTAAAATATTTATTTTAAATATTTAAAATCTATTATTTTAGCCAATTAAAAAAATTTAAATTGGTTCAGATTTTCTGGGTCGTTACACCGTTATACCGCCAAAATTTTCTAAAATATGTTAGATCAATAAAATATCATTTTTATTGTTTAAATGAATTGAATAAATATTTTATCATTAAAAATATAATTTTTAACGTTGATGTGAATAAAATATATATTCATTTACAAATCAGACGATTTGTTTATGTACACTGATTTGACTGATATTGATTGGGACGATAAATTTTACACATCGCCCAACCGCACAAATAAAATCTGTGTTTGTTGTTTGAAAACCCCACACGGGTATTGGGATGATATTGGACATACACTAATCCCAATAATTAGTTGTATGTCAATCGATTGGTTGACCGGCTGTATAAGCGTTGAATATTTATATTTGATGCTTATGCAGTGTAGAATGCACTTTGGATGATGGTTGACTGTGTTTGATTGTTGTTGTATACATGTTGTATGAAATCCATATAATCAAATTATATGGTAATTGACTGTGTCTGATTCCAGTTCAAAAAGAATGAATATTTTAAAATAACAATTATTTTACAATAATGAATATTTTCAAATAATATTCAGAAAAGAATCAAAATCTGATTTTGATGTCCGATTTGGGATGGACACGAATATATTTAAATATATATAGCCGTGTTGATTAGATTAACGCCATTTTAACATGAACGATATTTATATCGATTTTATTCATTTATATAATGAATATTGAAAAGGAATTGATTTCAAAATCTAATGTTCTGAAAATATTATCATTTATATATCGATGATACGAAATATTCAATTTTGATTTGAAATTGAATATGAAGTTGAAATCGTTTTGAAAACGAATTTAAAGCGATTTATAAAATACGTTTTAAATGGAAATCAACGAAATATATATTATATATATAATATAATGGCCTCAATAGAATGCGCCGCGCTACGCTAGTTTACGAATTTCAACCATTGACTTCGAACGGACATTACAGGAGATCCGATTGTCGGATTCTCCTAAAACCAGAACCGATGGGTTCGTATCGAAAAGAGATTTCTAATGAATATTTGAAATTAGAAATCTAACAGTTGGATTTGGAATTATGTCCAAATCAAATTTGGAAAAGGTCGCTGTAAGTGCACTTCGATGGCCGTTTATGGAAATCGACTGTACGGGCCTTGATAAAATTATTAAAAATATCAGTAATTAGAGTAAAATCATAAGAAATGATTTGGAAAGACTTAGGATGAAAAATCCCATATTTGAAAAGATAAAAATAGATTTTTATCGAAATGAACTAGTTTTGAACTAGAATTATAATCCAATATTTTTAGAATAAATAAATTGGATATGAAATGGTTTTAAAAGTAACAAGAATTTCCAATATATAAATTGGGAATGGATTTGAATTGAAATTGTCTTCGGAATATTTCGATGTTGGATTTGGTGATTATACAGATACTGTTATGAAAATTTGAAAGATATATTTATACGTTGTTTCCAATACAATATTTGTTGGTTATAGTATTTGATATTGAATATAAGCCGACATATTTTCTATTCAGAGCCTTGTATTTAATATCAAATGGGATTTGGGTTTGTCGTGAATGGTGTCTTCATTAAAACTGTTTTAAACCCAGTTGAGAAAAATATTAAATCTTTTTATTTAGATTTAATGAAGTATACCAATTAATTAATATTTAATTGGAATTGAATTGGAATTGATTTTTGGGTTTATCGTGAACGGTGTTTTAAATAACATTTGTTCTTTAACTCGATAATTAATGGAATGTGAATTGGGTTTGTTGTGAACTGTGTTCTAACGACATTCGTTCTTTAACCCGATTTACAATGAAATGTGACTTGGAATTTATATATCTTTTGAGAAGATTTAAAGGAGATTTTCCAAAGCAAAGTTTTCCAATTTAATAAAATAAATTGGAATTGAATGGAATTCGATTGGGTAATAATCGAGGTGAGCTTCTGTAGAGGAAGACTGTTAATATATATGGAATTTAAAAGGCCTTGCCATTATTCCATTTATATTATCGGTTTGATATGGAAGTTCACATCGATTATATATATTGATCTGTTTTCCGTGAAGATTCCAATGTTAATGGAATGAGATTTTGGGTTTATCGTGAACTGTGTTTTAAATGACATTAGTTCTTTAACCCAGGTAAAGATAAGATTTATTTCTTAACTTTGAAGAATCATTAAGTAATGATTTTTGGAAATTAAAGCTGAATTAGAGTTTTAATGAATCTTTAAATAGACTGAAAGGTGAATTTGATTACTAAAATTATCAAATTCAAGAAATGATCGAGAATGGAGTATCACCAGTTTTGCTCCTGAGACGACCCGAACATCCCCGTAAAGGAAAGCACGGATTGCGTCGAGGACAAGACCAATCAGAACGCAAACATAAGAACATTTCATTGTATATTACAACAATTCCATCAGAATACAAGAACATACTGAGTATAAATGAATAAAATACATTCGATAAATATCAGACGTTACAATACATTACATAGCAGCGGAAAATAATACAAAACACAACTGAAAAAGATATACGGATAAAAAGCTTTCCGGATATCGTTCCAGCCGTAAACCAGGATCCTGTGAATATAAATCTGCAAAACCAAAACTGCTAGCTGCCCGTGTCAAAATAAGGGCACCCAGAGTTTAGGTTAAATAAATAAACTCCAGGTCAGTCATGGGACTGGTGTGAGAACTAAAACAATTATTAATCTTTATTTTAAAGTTAGGTAAATCAAGGGACCACGCCGTATAACACGGAATGGGTTTCCTTCCAAGAATACTAGTGCATAAAACAACAGCGCAATGCTAAATAAAGAACAATGAAGCTATTATAAGACCCAGGTCCCATCACACAATGCAACACAAGCCGGAGGATAGGGTTTTACCTTATAATAGCCAAAGAATGCTTGATACGCTAAATTTCATCTTTTATTATTACTATAAGTATATAGTGTCAAAACCATTTCAAATCATAAGTATCAATCATAGACGGCATAAGCGCCAAATCCCACTATGTCGCCATATATAGGATTGCAACTAAAATCGAAACGTCACGTATTGGAAGTTGGATTTCCACCTGTGAACTGAGGCAAAATATAGTCCTCTACCGATTCGAGACGCTCTAGCCCGTGTCTCAGGACCCAGACTCAGGTGGGCCCTTGGATCGTCAGGGTCGGTCCACCGATGTGGATTAAAATGCCTGGACACTACGTTTCCCCACCGTTAGGGGTGTCAATGAGTCCAATGACTCCATCGGTCCTGGATCGACCGATATATCCGAGGCGCCTCGCAACAGCAACAACCACATAAGTCAAACTCGTCAGGGCATGTAAAACCACTGACGCCACTTCTAGCTAGAAGGAAACGCATGCCCTCCCTTAAGTCCTCTCCCGTTTCTGGTTCACAATCGGGGTGTGAGGCTCGCGAATCAACGTTACACAAAGCTATGCCACACAGGCCGTGCTTTGATCATCAACCACAAGACTTTGCTTTTCAAAAGAAGCCCTGATCTATTGCCACTTAGGCATGCCACACAGGCAATTCACTCCATGCATTTGATATCCATCAATATATAACCCTTGAGCTCGTACGTCTCAGAGAAGGGCGTTAAGCAAGATAATAAATTCTCCGCCGCTAAACATATATGTATTTAATAGAAATCAATCACACAGACTGAAATCCAATGTCAAACACACAGTCCATTTACAAGTTCGTCCTGGGTCTGAACGAAACCGGAGGCACCTAGTACCCCGCATCTCCATCGATCTCCAAGTACGTCTGGACGATCACCAACAGATTCTCTCCTCTTGGGTGTACGGCCCAATCAAGATCATCAGTAATTATCCAAACGATGTGAAGACCTCTGGTCTTCAACCACCGTCTTCATCTTCGATACCACGTCGAATCAGTTATTCAGAATGGGATAAACCTGGTCTTCCTGAATAACTCGCGTTTATAATAACCAAGTGTTACACAAACACAAAAAACACCTCATTCCAATTCAGAATATTCTTTTATTCAAATATTCTTATACTTTGGGAAAAGGTTCCCATTAATTTTATCAAAGATAAATTCTTTAAATTCATTCTTTAATCTTCTTTGAATATCAATTCAAACTAGTCGGGATTAGCGAACCACACCGAAGTAATCATTTATTTTATTTTCCAATCCCAACATATTCACCCCATGAAGTAAAATTAGTAATACTTCATATCTAACACCACGGTGTTATCGGTAAATTCAATTACCATTTCACGTTCAAATCTAATTAAAGATTTAACTATCGCCTGGAGTAAAACTGGTGATACTCCATTCTCAATCTTTTCAATCTAATTAAAGATTCATTAAAACTCCACTTAGTTTTAATCTTTAACTGGGTTAAAGAAACGATGCCATTTAAAACACGGTTCACGATAAACCCCAAAATCACATTCCATTAATTATCGGGTTAAAGAACAAGTGTTATTTAAAACACTGTTCACGATAAACCCAAAAATCAATACCAATTCAATTCCAATGAAATATTATTTAATTGGTACACTTCATTAAATCTAAATAAAAAGATTTAATCTTTTTCTCAACTGGGCTTAAGAACAGTGTTAATGAAGACACCATTCACGACAAACCCAAATCACATTTGATATTAAATACAAGGCTCTGAATAGAAAACATAACGACTTATATTCAATATCAAATTCCACGACCAACAAATATCATATTGGAAATAATGATATATATATATATCTTTCAAATTCCCATAACAATATCTGTATCATCATGAAATCCAACATCGAAATATTCCAAAGACAATTTCGATTCAAATCCATTCCAATTCAATTATTGGAAGTTCTGGTTACTTTTAAAACCCTTTTCAAATTCAATTTATTTATTTCAAAACCAAATCGATTTTAACTCTAGTTCAAAACTAGTTCATTTCGACAAAAATCCATTTTTATCTTTTCAAATATGGAGTTTTTCATCCCAATTCTTCCCAAATCATTTCTTATGATTTTACACAAATTATTACTATTTTTAATAATTTTATCAAGGCCCGTACAGTCGATTTCC
This sequence comes from Allium sativum, assembly GCA_030737875.1. Classification (NCBI taxonomy): domain Eukaryota; kingdom Viridiplantae; phylum Streptophyta; class Magnoliopsida; order Asparagales; family Amaryllidaceae; genus Allium; species Allium sativum. Next base: position 688,966,692 of record CM060926.1, on the reverse strand, counting down.
ATCAACGGCCATCGAACTGCACTTACAGCGACCTTTTCAAAATTTGATTTGTACATAATTCCAAATCCAACCATTAGATTTCTAATTTCTAATATTCGTTAGAAAGCGCTTTCCGATACGAACCCAACGGTTCCAGTTTTAGGAGAATCCGACGGTCGGATCTCCCGCAATATCCATTCGAAGTCAATGGTCGAAATTCACGAATTACCGCAGCGCGGCGCGTTCTATTCAGGCCAGTATATTATATATATATATATAATATATAATATATACTTCGTCGATTTCCTTTTAAAACTTATTTTATAAATCGTTTTAAATTCGTTTTCGAAACGATTTCAACTTCATTTTCAAATTCAAATCAAGATTGAATTTTTCAATATAAATTCGTTTTAAATTCATCTCAAATTGGTTTTAATTTAAATCGATTTTTAATTCAGTTTCAGGCCGTTTTCAATTCAATTTTAATTCGAATTCATTCCTATTCAATTTCAATTCGAATTCAATTCTATTCAATTTGAATTCGAATTCAATTCTATTCAATTTCAATTCGAATTTCAATTCGAATTTCATTTTCTATTCAAATTCAATTCGATTCAATTTCAATTTGAATTTCATTTCAAAATATTCGATTTTGAAATCACTTTTCAATATTCATTATAAAAATGAATATAATCGATATAAATATCTTTTGCGTCAAAATGGCGTCAATCTAATCAACACGGCTTCATATATTTCTATTTTCAAATATTTCGTTTTTTTAAATATTTCTATTCAAATATTTCTTTTTCAAAACTGGAATGAGGCCCAATCAATTACCATATAATCTTAATTATATGGATTTTCTACAACACACGTATATAACAACAACGATAAATCATCAACCAGCATCCAAAGTGCGTTCTACACTGTATAAGCATCAAATATAAATATTTAACGCTTATAACAGTCTGTCAATCAATCGATCAACATACAACTAATTATTGGGATTAGTGTATGTCATATATCACCCCAATACCCGTGTGGGGTTTTCAAACAATGAAACACGGATTTTTATTTGTGCAGTTGGGCGATGTGTAAAATTTATCATCCCAATCAATATCAGTCAAATGTGTGTATATAAACAAATCGTCCGATTTGTTTATATTTATTTCATTTCAAATACACGTTAAAAATTCTATTTTCAACTATAAAATATTTTAACTATATAAATATTTTATTTTATTTCACATCACATCACACAATCAACTACACATCAAAATCAACCAAACAAGCATACAAGTCGTCCATGGTCTGTGGACGACGAGTGTCGGGTGCTACTAAACACCGTCTGCATCCTAGTATATATTTTAATCTAAAAATAATTTTAAAAGTGAGGTGTTCTCACCTTTGAAATCCACTCCTCCTTTCTATTCTGAACGGTTCAGATTTGTCCGAAATCCCAACTCTCTCATTCCACGCTGTTCATAAATAAAAATCACATTTTTATTCCAACGTTTATATGGATAAAAATCCCATGTTTATTTCAACGTTATAGAAATCACGTTTTTATTTCGACGCTATATATATAATAAAGATCATATTTTTATTTTGCTACATATATAAAAATCGAATTTTTTATTTCGCTACCACATATATAAAAATCGTATTTTTATATTCTCTATCTTATAAAAATCCAATTTTTATTACTTCTATAATATAAAAATCATATTTCTATAACTTCTATAATATAAAAACCATATTTTTATTACTTCTAAAACATTATCTTTTCTTTAACAAAAATCATTTCTTTCTATCTATAAAAAATCAAACTTTTCTATACTTTTCTATTGTTTAAAATCTATAAAACTGAATTTAACCTATGTGTTCATATTAAAACTGAATTTAAAATAAAGTAAAGAAAGAGAGAAGCTCACTTTTTCCATCGTTCGAAGGAGGGAAGGGGGTCCTCAGCGGCTGAGGTGGTCGGAGTTGGACTGAGGAGGGGCGCGATGCCCACGCCGGCGCTGGAGGAGGCAGACTTTGGGGCTGGGCGCGACGGTTCAGCATGGGGTTCGATTGGGGAAAAGGGTTCGAACCCTGGCTCGCGCGAGAGGGAGAAAACCGGGAGGGGGGGTTGATCGACGGAGGGGCTCGCCTGAAGGCCGGCGGCGGAGCAGCGCGGTGGCGCCTGGGAGGAAGTGGCGCTGGCATCAATTAGGTTTTTTTTTCTTTGATTCGATCGATCTGAAGTATAGAGGGGGGGGGGGGGAGAGAACGTGTAAAAGGGGTCATATATATTATTTAATTCCTTTAATTTTTCCATGAAGGTTGACTTTTATTTCCAATACCAATCGAGACCCAACGACTGTCGTCCATAGCTAATTACCCCCATTCCGAACACAATGGGATATGTATCGTGAGCTGATTCGGTCGTTTCGATCAGTTTTCATCAAAGTCAACATATAACTATATATATTGAATTTGAACGCGCATTTCAATTTACCGAGGCCACATACTAACTCAAAAAATTCCAAAAAATATTTTCTAGCTTCGTATTGACGATACGGTTCTAACAAAACTAGTTTCGTCAAATTCTGACACCGTTTGAAAAATGGCCATTTTCCAGTCGATTAAAATCAACTGAAACTGGTCAAACGCGTTTTCCTTTGCCACACTCACATATTGATTCGAAAAATTACGAAATTTGGAATCTACCAATAACTTGACATCCCGGATCCAACAAAAGTGGTTTCGTCGAAATCCGATGTCGTTTGCAAAATTTCCATTTTTAAGTGCCGAAATTCCATAGCGACTATTCTGAATTTTCATCCGGACGTATCTTTTGATTCCCACTATGAAATTTTTATTTTTTGGATTCGTTGGAAAGATATTCTCAATTAGATTCAAATATTTTTGGTTTCACTAAAATCCGGTTTATTTTGAATCCTGTACATCCATTTGAAATTTTAAATCGAATTATCGAACTACCGCGCCATTTTCAATTACTTTAATAATTTAAAATAAATATTTATGTTCTAACGACGATTCGAATAAATATATATGTTCGAATTCTATTCAAAATAAATTTCTCGTCTCTATTATTTAAAATAATTCATTTTAAATAATCAAAATTCGCTAAAATTGCCAAAATAAAAATTTTTAATTGGCCCAGATTTCCCGGTTATTACAGCTCCAAGCGATAGTTAAATCTTTAATTAGATTTGAACGTGAAATGGTAATTAATTTTACTGATAACACTGTGGTGTTAGATATGAAGTATCATCAGTTTTACTTCATGGGATGAATAGGTTGGGTTCGGAAATTAAAACAAATGATTACTTCGGTAAGGTTCGTTAATCCCGACTAGTTTGGATAAACTATAATCTGGTTTGAATTGATATTCAAAAGAATTAAAGAATAAATTTAAAGAATTTATCATTGATAAAATTAATGGGAACCTAACCCAAAATGTAAGAATATTTGAATAAAGGAATATTCTGGATTGGAATGAGGCGTATGATGTGTTTTATAACACTTGTTTATTATATACGTGAGTTATTCGGAAAGGCCGGGTTTATATCCATTCTGAATAATTGAATCGACGATAAGTCGACGATGAAGATGGTGGTTGAAGACTGGAGGTCTTCACATCATTTGGATAATTATTGATGATCTTGATTGGGCTGCACACCCAAGATGATGGAATCAGTTGGTGATCGTCTAGACGTACTTGGAGATCGGTGGATATGCGAGGTATAAGGTGCCTCCAGTTTCGTTCAGACCCAGAACGGACTTGTTAATGGATGTGTGTTTGACATCGGATTTCATTCTGTGTGATTGATATACATCGGTTGCATAGCGTGAATTGCCTGTGTGGAATGCTGAGATGCAAATGATCAAGGCTTCTGTTGGAAAGCAGAGTCTTGTGGTTGATGATCAAAGCACGACCTTTGTGGCGTAGCTTTGTGTAGCGTTAATTCGCAAGCCTCACACCTCAGTGTGAACCAAAAACGGGAGAGGACCTCAGGGAGGGCATGCGTTTCCTTCAAGCTAGTAGTGGTATCAGCGTTTTGCATGCCCTGGCATTTTACGTATGGGGATGATGGATAGGAGGCGCCTCGGTTATATCAGTAGATCCAGGACCGATGGAGTCATTTGGCTCATTGACGCCCCATAGGGCGGGGAAACATAGTGTTCAGGCATTATAATCCACATCGAGTGGACCGGCCCTAACGATCCAAGGGGCAGTTGCGGCTATTCCTGAGGGGCGGGCTAGAGCATCTCGAAGCGGTAAGGGCGATCCCTTGCCTTGGTTCACAGATGGAAATCCAACTTCCAATACGACATTTTGCGGTTTTAATTGTAAACCTATATATGGTGACATAGTGGTATGAGGCACTTATGCCGTCTATGATTGATACTTATGATTGAAATTGTTTTGACACTATCACTTATAGTAATAATAAAACATGAAATTTTACGTACCAAGCCTTCTTGGCTATTATAAGGTAAAAATTCTATCCTTCGGCTTGCGTTGCATTGTGTGATGGGAATCGAGTCTTATAATAGCTTCATTGTTCTTTCTTTAGCATTATGATGTTGTTTTATGCACTGGTATTCTTGGGAGGAAACCCGTTCCGTGTCATACGGCGTGGTCCCTTGATTTACCGAACTTTAGAATAAAGATTAATAACTGTTTTAGTTCTCACACCGGTCACATGACTGACCTGGAGTTTATTGTTTTAACCTAAACTCTGGGTGCCCCTATTTTCCACACGGGCAGCTAGGAGTTTTGGTTTTGCAGATTTATATTCATAGGAACCTGGTTTACAACTGGAATGATATCCGGAAAGCTCTGTATCTGTATATCTCTTTCAGTTTTGTATTGTATTATTTTTCCGCTGCAGTAATATATTTAAAATCTCTGATATTTTTCTGATGTATAATATTCATTCATACTCTGTATATTCTGATAAAATAGTTGTAATAAGCAATGAAATGTTCTTCTGTTTGTATTTTGATGTGGCTTGTTCTCAAAGTAGTCCGCTCTTTCCTTTACGGGGAAGTTACGGGTTCTGGCAGTTGGTATCAGAGCTTTGGTTTACAAAGCTCGGAGAACAAGACACGTTAGAACCAAATGAAAGAATTCATCAGAGGTTGGATTAGTAGTATCCATTGAGAATGACTCGTTAGAGGTAGGATCAGTAGTATCCTAGAACGAGTGTGAAGAGTGATGTTTTTAAGATAAAATTTAAAATGAATTTTGTTTTGAAAATTTAAATCAATTATTCGTATTTGAATATTATTTTTATATTGATTTGGACAATACAATATATAAAGATTTTGCATATAAGTCTGATCCACGTGTGTTTGAAGTTTTAATATACTGGATAGATATAGGATTACACACTAGTCGCCCGAAGATGATTCAGTTGATGACTACGTAGCATCAGCAGTCTGTGTTCGGGTTTCGAAGGTGTGATATTTATATATTTCCAATTGACTGGTGTGAGAACCAAAACTAAATAGGGTCTATTGTTGTGATTTGGCACCAAAAATGTGATTTTTTGACTATGTATCAAAATTATGAATTTGAAACGTTAATTCACTAATTGATTGATGGTTGTGTTGTGTGATTATTTATTTAAATCAACATGTGAAAGAAAGGTGAATTTAGGCCAAATTGAACCAAATATTGAACTGTATTGAAAATTGTTTGGAAATGCATGCATGTACATATATATTTGTGAATAGGTCATAGCAAGGAGGCTATAGAATAGGAATAAAATTGTTTGCCCGACAAATAGGTACGTGTTTTTTGTATTTCTTGGGTTTTGATGATTTTATGAGCCGATTGGCTAGCCGCTTGGCTGTTTCTTTTTCTTTTTGGATTGGAGAGGCCTGTATGGCAATTTCGGGATTTTCCTGGTGCTCCCATGTAGGGGAGGTTATGGCGAAATTTTTCAAAAATTTAGGGTGTTAGCCAAATTTTTGAAGAATTTGAAAAGTTCTTAGAAACTGAAAAGTTGAAGAACTTAAGCCATAATGAAAATAATGAAAGTTGAGTTGATCAGTTAAACAACTTCCAGTTTCATTCCTTTTCGGGGACGAAAAGTTTTAAGTGGGGGAGATTGTAATAACCCGGAAAATCTGAGCCAAATTAAAATTTTTATTTTGGCAGTTTTGATGAATTTTGAAGATTTAAAATGATTTATTTTAAATAATAACGATGAGAAATTTATTTCGAATAGGATTTGAACGTATATATTTATTTGAATCGACGTTAGAATATAAATATTTTATTTTAATTATAAAAGAAATTGAAAATGGTGCGGTGGTTTGAAAATTCGATTTCAAAGTTCAAATGAAGGTACATGATTCAAAATAATCCGGATTTTGGTGAAATCAAAAATATTAGAATCTATTTGAAAATATCTTTCCAACGAATCCAAAAAATTGAAATTTCATAGCGAGAATAAAAAGTTATGCCCAGTTGAAAATTCATAATGGTCGCTATGGAAAATATAGCCCTTAAAAATAGAAATTTTGCAAACGACCTCTGTTTTCGACGAAACTAGTTTTGTTGGATCCGGGATGTCGAGTTATTGCTAGGTTTCAAAATTCATAATTTTCTGAATCGATATGTGAGAGTGGCAAAGTAAAACGTGTTTTAACAGTTTTAGTCAATTTCGATCGACCAGAAAATGGCCATTTTTCAAACGGTCTTCAAATTTGACGAAATCAGTTTTGTTAGAACCGTATCGTCAATACGAAGTTAGAAAATATTTTCTGGGAATTTTTAGATTCCGTATGTGGCCCCGGTAAATTGAAATGTGCGTTCAAATTCAATATATAGATTTATATTTTGATTTTGACGGAAACTGATAGAAACGATCGAATCAGCTTACGATACATATCCCATTGAGTTCGGAATGGGGGTAATTAGTTATGGACGACATGCGGTGGGTCTCGTTTGGAGATCGAATAGAAAATCAGCTTTATAGAGAATAAAATAAAATAAAATATTATATATAAATCTCTTTACATAAAACCCCCCGTCTTTTCTTTTCCTTCTTCAGTATCCCTATTAAAAAAGAAGATAAAAACCCCAAACGCACGAGACCGCGCTCCCCGCCAGTCCAGATCCGCCGCCGCCGTTGGCAGCAGGCTACCGCGCCTCCGGCGAGACCCCTCCTCTCCGCCAAGCCCCACCACGCTACCCCCTCTCTTCTCCTTCGTTTAGAAACCCCGCGAACCCAAAACCCGCCGCCGCATCAGGGTCCCACCGCCGCGCCGGAGCTCCTCCTACCCCTCCTCAACAACGTGAAACCCCCTCTCTTCGAACAGTAAGTTTTCTTTATTTTAATTATTTTTATTTCAGTTTTTTTATGTAATAAGCTTTAAATAAAAATCTGATTTATATATAAGGGGCGTTAAATTGATTTTCAATTTTTAATGTAATAAAAATTTGATTTATATCATAAAGTTGAGATTTTTATATATTATGAAGTCATGATTTTTATATATTATAAAGTCATGATTTTTATATATTATAAAGTGATGATTTTTATATATTATGAAGTGATGATCTTTATAAATATAAAGACATGATTTTTACGATTAAAAATATGATTTTTACGATTAAAAATGTGATTTTTAAAACACGAAAGTTATGATTTTTAAACTGAAAAAGGTTATGATCTTTAATTAGAAAAATATAATTTTTATGATTAGAAAAATATGATTTTCATATGAATGATTTGAAATAATGATTCAATTTTTTAACATAATAAAGATTCGATTTTTAATATATAAAAAGGATCGATTCTTATATTTAAAAAACATATGATTTTTATATTATAGAAGTAATAAAAATATGATTTTTATATTATATAGACAATAAAAATATGATTTTTATATCAGGTGTTTGAATGACGATGTAAAAATATAATTTTTCTAAAGTGGTAGCGAAGAAAAATAGAATTTTTACATAAGGAAAGGTATAGATTTTTATAGCGAAGAAAAATATAATTTTTATATAGAAGGAAGCGTTGTAAAAATATATGATTTTTATATATGAAGGGCCATTATAAAAATGTGATTTTTAAAATAAACATCATATTAAAAATGTGATTTTTAATATGAATTGGTGAAAAAAGGAGTGCGATGGAAAGGCCTGACTGAACCGTTCAGAAATAGAGCATGGCGGAGTAGAACCCAAGGTGAGAACTCCTCACTATACTTTTCTTTATACAATTATTTATTATGTAACTGCATATATGAACTGTTCCCCCGTCGTCCACAGACCATGGACGACTTGTTTGTTTGGTTGTGTAGTTGATTGGATTATTAGTTTGAATTTGGTTGTGGAATTTATTAGATTGGTATGTGTATGGCGTAAGCCATTATTAGACTTGGGATAAGGGTAGGCCTTATCCCGTTTCTAGTATCGTGCCGTTATGCCGCCAAAATTTTCTAAAATATGCTAGAATAATAAAAATATCATTTTTATTGTGTAAATGAATTGAATAAATATTCTATCGTTAAAAATATATTTTTTAACGTTGATGTGAATAAAATAAATATTCATTTACAAATCGGACGATTTGTTTATGTACACTAATTTGACTAATATTGATTGGGACGATAAATTTTAAACATCGCCCAACCGCACAAATAAAATATGTGTTTGTTGTTTGAAAACCCCTCACGGGTATTGGGTTGATATTGGACATACACTAATCCCAATAATTAGCTGTATGTCAATCGATTGGTTGATAGGCTGTATAAGCGTTGAATATTTATATTTGATGCTTATGTAGTGTAGAATGCACTTTGACTGTGTTTGATTATTGTTGTATACATGTTATATAAAATCCATATAATCAAATTATATGGTGATTGATTGTGTCTGATTCTAGTTCAGAAATAATGAATATTTTGAAATAACGATTATTTTAAAATAACGAATATTTTAAAATAATATTCAGAAAAGAATCAAAATCTGATTTTGATGCCTTATTTGGGATGGACGTGAATATATTTAAATATATATATAGCCATGTAGATTAGATTGACGCCATTTTGACATGAACGATATTTATATCGATTTTATTCATTTATATAATGAATATTGAAAAGGAATTGATTTCAAAATCTAATATTATCATTTATATATCGATGATACGAAATATTCAATTTTGATTTGAAATTGAATATGAAGTTGAAATCGTTTTGAAAACGAATTTAAAACGATTTATAAAATACGTTTTAAATGGAAATCGATGAAATATATATATTATATATATATATATAATGGCCTGAATAGAACGCGCTGCACTGCGGCAGTCCGCGAATTTTGACCATTGACTTCGAACGGACATTACAGGAGATCCGATCGTCGGATTCTCCTAAAACTGGAACCGTTGGGTTCGTATCGAAAAGAGCTTTCTAACGAATATTAGAAATTAGAAATCTAACAGTCGCATTTGGAATTATGTCCAAATCAAATTTGGAAAAGGTCGCTGTAAGTGCAGTTCGATGGCCGTTTATGGAAATCGACTGTACGGGCCTTGATAAAATTATTAAAAATAACAATAATTAGTGTGAAATCATAAGAAATGATTTGGAAAGAATTAAAATCATAAGAAATGATTTGGAAAGAATTGGGATGAAAAATCCCATATTTGAAAAGATTAAAATTGATTTTTATCGAAATGAACTAGTTTCGTACTAGAATTTTGTAAAAACCCGTAACTTCCCCGTGAAGGAAAGAGCAGATAGTTCGAGAACAAGCCACAACAGAACGCAGACGGAAGAACATTTCATTGTATATTACAACAATGCATCAGATTACAAGAATATACGGAGTATAAACAAATAATATACAACACAAATTATCAGAGATTACAATAAATTACATAGCAGCGAAAAATAATACAATACACAACTAGAAGAGATATACGGATACAAAGCTTTCCGGATATCGTTCCAGCTGTAAACCAGGATCCTGTGAATATAAATCTGCAAAACCAAAACTACTAGCTGCCCGTGTCAAAATAGGGGCACCCAGAGTTTAGGTTAAAACAATAAACTCCAGGTCAGTCATGGGACTGGTGTGAGAACTAAAACAGTTATTAATCTTTATTTGAAAGTTCGGTAAATCAAGGGACCACGCCGTATAACACGGAATGGGTTTTCTCCCAAGAATACCAGTGCATAAAACAAACAGCGCAATGCTAAGTAAAGAAAAATGAAGCTGTTATAAGACCCAGGTCCTATCACACAATGCAACGCAAGCTGGGGGATAGGGTTTTCCCTTATAACAGCCAAAGAATGCTTGATACGTTTAAAACAAATCATTTGATACTATTATAAGTGCATAGTGTATAAAACAACTTCAAATCATAAGTATCAATCATAGGCGGCATGGGTACCATATATCATGTCGCCATACTAGTTCTACAATTAAAACCGCAAAATCACGTATTTGGAAATTGGATTTCCATCTATGAACCGAGGCAAAAGATAGTCCTCTACCGATTCGAGACAATCTAGCCCATGTCTCAGGATCAGAGCTCGAGTGACCCTTGGAGCGACAGGGCCGGTCCACCGATGTGGGTTAAACTTAAATCCTGAGCACTGCGTTTCCCCTCCCTTTGGGGCGTAAGTCTGGTCCGTCTTCCGACCAGAATGCATCGGCCGAAACCGATATAACCGAGGCGCCTCGCAACAGCAACAACCACACAGGTGAAAAGTATATAAATGTCAGGGCTGGTAGGTCACTGACACCACCCTAGCTAGAAAGAAACGCATGCCCTCCCTGAGGTCCTTCTCCCGTTTTTGGTTCACAACCGGGGTGCGAGGCTCGCGAATCCACGTTACACAAAGCTGTGCCACACAGGCTGTGCTTTGATCATCACCACAAGACTTTGCTTTTCAACAGAAGCCTCGATCAATTGCCACTTAGGCATGCCACTTAGGCAATTCACTCCATGCGATTGATATCCATCAATATATAACCCCTGAGCTCGTACGTCTCAGAGAAGGGCGTTAAGCAAGAGAATAAACTCTCCGCCGCCAAACAGATATATATTTAATAGAGATCAATCACACAGACTAACATCCAATGTCAGACACACAGTCCATTTACAAAAACGCTCTGGGTCTGAACAAAACCGGAGGCACCTAGTACCCCGCATATCCATCGATCTCCAAGTACGTCTGGACGATCACCAACTGTTTCCATCTTCTTGGGCGTACAGCCCAATCAAGATCATCAGTAATCACCCAAACGACGTGAAGACTTCCGGTCTTCAACCACCGTCTTCATCTTCGACTTATCGTCGTATCAGTTATTCAGAATGGGATAAACCCGGTCTTTCCGAATAACTCGCATATATTTTAAATAAGTGTTACACAAACACAACATACGCCTCATTCCAATTTATTAGTCACTAACCGTAAATTAATCAAGAGAATAATCCCCCAAATATTAACCCCGAAGGCCGAAACCAACATCAGATCAATATCCAGAAAACCATTCTGCTTGGCTAACCGACAGTTAGTTTCTAAATTTCACATTCATAGGGAAAGGTTCCCATTAATTTTATCCAAGATAAATTCCTTGAATTTATTCTTTAATCTTCTTTTGAATTTCGATTCAACTAGTCGGGATTAACGAATCTTACCGAAGTAATCATTTGTTTTAATTTCCCAATCCCAACCTATTCATCCCATGAAGTAAAACTGGTAATACTTCATATCTAACACCACGGTGTTATCGGTAAATTCAATTACCATTTCACGTTCAAATCTAATTAAAGATTTAACTATCGCCTGTAGCAAAACTGGTGATACTCCATTCTCGATTATTTCAATCTAATTAAAGATTCATTAAAATTCCACTTAGTTTTAATATGTGGCTGGGTTAAAGAATCAGTGTCATTTAAAACACGGTTCACGATAAACCCAAAATCACATTCTATTAATTATCGGGTTAAAGAACGAGTGTTATTTAAAACACCATTCACGATAAACCCAAGAATCAATTCGAATTCAATTCCAATTAAATATTATTTAATTGGTACATTTCATTAAATCTAAATAAAAAGATTTAATCTTTTCTCAATTGGGTTCAAGAACAGTGTTAATGAAGACACCATTCACGACAAACCCAAATCACATTTGATATTAAACACAAGGCTCTGAATAGAAAATATATCGACTTATATTCAATATCAAATTCTACGACTAACAAATATCGTATTGGAAATAACGATATATATATATATCTTTCAAATTCCCATAACAATATCTGTATCATCACGAAATCCAACATCGAAATAATCCAAAGACAATTTCGATTCAAATCCATTCCAATATAATTATTGGAAATTCTGGTTATTTTCAAAACCATTTCTAATCCAGTTTATTTATTTTAAAAACAAATAGAATTATAATTCTAGTACAAAACTAGTTCATTTCGATAAAAATCTATTTTTATCTTTTCAAATATGGAGTTTTTATCCCAATTTTTCCCAAATCATTTCTTATGATTTTACACAAATTATCATTATTTTTAATAATTTTATCAAGGCCCGTATAGTCGATTTCCATCAACGGCCATCGATTTGCACTTATAGCGACCTTTTCCAAATTTGATTTGGACATAATTCCAAATCCAACCGTTAGATTTCTAATTTCTAATATTTGTTAGAAAGCTCTTTTCGATACAAACCCAACGGTTCCAGTTTTAGGAGAATCCGACGGTCGGATCTCCCGTAATATTCGTTCGAAGTCAATGGTCGAAATTCGCGAACTGCCGCGGCGCGGCGCATTCTATTAAGGCCATTATATTATATATATAACATATACTTCGTCGATTTCAATTCAAAACGTGCTTTATAAATCGTTTAAATTCGTTTTCAAAACGGTTTCAACTTCATATTCAATTTCAAATCAAAATTGAATATTCCAATATAAATTCGTTTTAAATTCATTTCAAATCGATTTCAATTCAATTTCAATTCGAATTCATTTATATTCAATTTTAATTCGAATTCATTTATATTCAATTTCAATTCGAATTCGTTTATATTCAATTTCAATTCGAATTCATTTCTATTCAATTTCAATTCGAATTCATTTCTATTCAATTTCAATTTCAATTCGAATTCATTTCTATTCGATTTCAATTTCAATTCGAATTCATTTCTATTCGATTTCAATTTCAATTCGAATTCATTTCTATTCAATTTCAATTTCAATTCGAATTCATTTCTATTCAATTTCAATTTCAATTCGAATTCATTTCTATTCAATTTCAATTTCATTTCATTTCTATTCAATTTCAATTTCAATTCATTTCTATTCCATTTCAATTTCAATTCATTTCTATTCAAAATATCAGATTTTGAAATCACTTTCGATATTCGTTATAAAATGAATAAAATCGATATAAATATCGTTCACGTCAAAATGGCGTCAATCTAATCAACACGGCTTCATATATTCATATTTTCAAATATTCCATTTCGAATATTTCTATTTCAAATATTTCTATTCAAATATTTCCTTTTTAAAATATTTCTATTTCAAATATTCTATTTCAAATATTTCCTTTTTCAAATATTTCTATTTCAAATATTCAATTTCAAATATTTCCTTTTTCAAATATCTCTATTTTAAATATTTCTTTTTCTAAACTGGAATGAGGCCCAATCAATTACCATATAATGTTAATTATATGGATTTTCTACAACACATGTATACAATAACAACGATGAATAATCAACCATCATCCAAAGTGCATTCTACACTGTATAAGCATCGAATATAAATATTCAATGCTTATACAGCCTGTCAATCAATCGATCGACATACAACTAATTATTGGGATTAGTGTACGTCAAATATCATCCCAATACCCGTGTGGGGTTTCAAACAATCAAACACAAATTTTATTTGTGCAGTTGGGCGATGTGTAAAATTTATCGTCCCAATCAATATCAGTCAAATGTGTGTATATAAACAAATCGTCCGATCTGTTTATTTTTATTTCATTTCATATACACATTAAAAATTCTATTTTCAACTATAACATATTTTTAACTATATAAATATTTTATTTCATTTCACAACACATCACACAATCAACCACACATCAAAATCAAACAAACAAGCATACAAGCCGTCCATGGTCTGTGGACGACGGGTGTCGGGTGCTACTAAACACCGTCTGCATCCTAGTATATATTTGTAACTAGAAAAATTAAATTGAAAGGTGAGAAGTTCTCACTGATTAGCTAATCCAATGCCACGACTCTTTTTAGGTAGAAATCTTCGTCGTTCTTGCCTCTTGTCACTTTCGTTGTCCGCTTTCACTACATATATAAAAATCGAATTTTTACTTCGCTATTCAATATATAAAAATCGAATTTTTACTTTGCTATTCAATATATAAAAATCGAATTTTTACTTCGCTATTCAATATATAAAAATCAAATTTTTACTTCGCTATTCAATATATAAAAATCGAATTTTTACTTTATAAAAATTTCACCTTTCATATATGATCTTTTCCTTAGTCTCGCCTTTGTTAAAAATAAAAATCCGACCTTTCTTCTAAAAATCAAAACCTTTTCTGCAAAGTTATACTTACTTCCTTTTCAAATCTACACTATAAAAATTTGATTTGTACAACGCAACTTCATATGACAAACCATATATTTTTAAGCGAACAAAAATCATATCTTTTTATGAATGAAAAATATAATCTTTTCACTTTAAAAATTATAATTCTTTTGTAAATAAAATCCTAGCTTTTATAAGTAATAAACTGATTTCATTCGTTATTAAAACTGAATTTATCAAATAAAAAAAACAATGTTTTAAATTGATAAAATAAAATACTTACAGTTAGCAGAAGAGGGGGAGGAGGACTTGCGCGCACGTCAGATGAGGGGGAGGGGGTGTCGGCGCAAGGCAGAGGAGGGGGGGTATCGCGAGGCAGGGGGGGTATCGGAGGGCGAGGGGGGGGGGGGTATCGCGAGGCAGAGATGAAGAGGGGGGGTCGGCCGATCTGAGGTGGAGGGGGAAGAAGAGGGGCGGCCGTCGACGAGGGAGGGGGCGACGGTCGGTTGGATTAGGTTTTTTTTTCTTTTCATTTCTGATTTAAAAATTGAATCGGGGGGGGGGGGGGGTGTCTGGGGGTAAGGAAAAAAAAAGGGGGGAGTTTATTTTAATTATTTATTTCACTTCAAAAATAAACTTTCTATTTTGAACTCGAAACGATGCCCACCGACTGTCGCCCATAGCTAATTACCCCCATTCCGAACACAATGGGATATGTCCCGTAAGCCAATTCGACCGTTTCGATCAGTTTTCGTTAAAATAAACATATAACTCTATATATATTGAATTTGAACGCGCATTTCAATTTACCGGGGTCACATACTAACTCTAAAAATTCCCAAAAAATATTTTCTAGCTTCGTATTGACGATACGGTCCTAACAAAACTAGTTTCGTTGAATTCTGAGATCGTTAGAAAAATGGCCATTTTCCAGTCGATTAAAATCAACTGAAACTGGTCAAACACGTTTTCTTTTGCCACGCTCACATAATGATTCGAAAAATTATGAAATTTGAAACCTAGAAATTACTTTACATCACGGACCCAACAAAAGTGGTTTCATCGAAATCCGAGGTCGTTTGCAAAATTCCCATTTTTAAGGGCCTGAATTCCATAGCGACTATTCAGAATTTTCAACTGGACATATCTTTTGATCCCCGCTATGAAATTTCAATTTTTCGGATTCGTTGGAAAGATATTCATGAATCGATTCTATTGTTTTTGGTTTTGCTAAAATCCGGTTTATTTTGCACCCGGTACATTCATTTGAAGTTTGAAATCGAATTATCGAACTACCGCGCCATTTTCAATTCTATTTATAATTATATATAATTATTTATATTCTAACGACGACGTATATAATATATACGTTCGATTTATATTCAAAATAAATTTCTCGTCGATATTATTTAAAATAATCTATTTTAAATAATCAAAATTCGCTAAAATTGTCAAAATAAAACTTTTAAACTGGCCCAGATTTTCGGGTTGTTACAATCTCCCCCACTTAAAACTTTTCGTCCCCGAAAAGGAACAAAGTCGAAAGTGGTTTGATCAATCAACTCTACGTTCGATCTGGCTTTCATTCTCCAACTTTTCAGTTTCTGAGAATTTTCAAAAAAATTCAAAAATTTGGCTAACACCCGGAATTTTCGAAAAATTTCGCCATAACCTCCCCTGCACCGGGAGCCACGAGAAAATCCCGAAATTGCCATACAGGCCTTCTGATCTCAAAAAGAGAAAGAAAAAGCCAAGCGGCTAGCCAATCGGCTCATAAAATCATAATCACCCAAACAAAACAGTAAATTATAGTAAACATGTACCTATTTGTCAGGCAAACAAATTTTATTCTCTGCTCTAGCCTCCTTGCTATGACCTGTTCAATGTAAGTACATGTATATGCAAGCAAATGCGACTAATTTTCAATACAATTCAATATTTGATACAATTAGGCGTAATGGTTCAAAATTATCAAACAAATAAACAAACAACACAAACATCAATCCATTAGTTGATTAGCTTTTGAAATTCATAACTTTGATACATAGTCAAAAAATCAGATTTTTGATGCCAAATAACAACAATAGGCCCTATCTAATTTTGGTTCTCACACCAGTCAATAGGAAATATATAGAAAGTCCACTTTCGTCACTCGAACATGAATTCTAATGATGGAGCTCCATCATCAAAATCATCTCCGGGCGATTCGAGTGTAATTCTATATCTATCCAGTATATTAAAACTTCAAATACACGTTTGCAAGGCGTATATGCAAAATCTTTATATACTGGACTGTCCAAATCAATACAAAGAAATAATCAAATACGAATAATTGATTTAGATTTTCAAAACAAAATTTGTTTTCACTTTAAAAATATACTCTTCACACTCGTTCTAGGATACTACTGATCCCATCTCTAACGAGTCATTCCCGTTGGATATTACTAATCCAGTTTCTGATGAATTCTTTCGTATGGTTCTAATGTGCCTTGTTCTCTGAGCTTTGTAAACCAAAGCTCTAATACCAACTATAAAAACCCGTAACTTCCCCGTGAAGGAAAGAGCGGATAGTTCGAGAACAAGCCACAACAGAACGCAGACGGAAGAACATTTCATTGTATATTACAACAATGCATCAGATTACAAGAATATACAGAGTATAAACAAATAATATACAACACAAATTATCAGAGATTACAATAAATTACATAGCAGCGGAAAATAATACAATACACAACTAGAAGAGATATACGGATACAAAGCTTTCCGGATATCGTTGCAGCTGTAAACCAGGATCCTGTGAATATAAATCTGCAAAACCAAAACTACTAGCTGCCCGTGTCAAAATAGGGGCACCCAGAGTTTAGGTTAAAACAATAAACTCCAGGTCAGTCATGGGACTGGTGTGAGAACTAAAACAGTTATTAATCTTTATTTGAAAGTTCGGTAAATCAAGGGTCCACGCCGTATAACACGGAACGGGTTTTCTCCCAAGAATACCAGTGCATAAAACAAATAGCGCAATGCTAAGTAAAGAAAAATGAAGCTGTTATAAGACCCAGGTCCTATCACACAATGCAACGCAAGCCGGGGGATAGGGGTTTCCCTTATAACAGCCAAAGAATGCTTGATACGTTTAAAACAAATCATTTGATACTATTATAAGTGCATAGTGTATAAAGCAACTTCAAATCATAAGTATCAATCATAGGCGGCATGGGTACCATATATCATGTCGCCATACTAGTTCTACAATTAAAACCGCAAAATCACGTATTTGGAAATTGGATTTCCATCTATGAACCGAGGTAAAAGATAGTCCTCTACCGATTCGAGACAATCTAGCCCATGACTCAGGATCAGAGATCGAGTGACCCTTGGAGTGACAGGGCCGGTCCACCGATGTGGGTTAAACTTAAATCCCGAGCACTGCGTTTCCCCGCCCTTTGGGGCGTAAGTCAGGTCCATCTGCCGACCAGAATGCATCGGCCGAAACCGATATAACCGAGGCGCCTCGCAACAGCAACAACCACACAGGTGAAAAGTATAAAAATGTCAGGGCTGGTAGGTCACTGACACTACCCTAGCTAGAAAGAAATGCATGCCCTCCCTGAGGTCCTTCTCCCGTTTTTGGTTCACAACCGGGGTGCGAGGCTCGCGAATCCACGTTACACAAAGCTGTGCCACACAGGCTGTGCTTTGATCATCACCACAAGACTTTGCTTTTCAACAGAAGCCTCGATCAATTGCCACTTAGGCATGCCACACAGGCAATTCACTCCATGCGATTGATATCCATCAATATAACCCCTGAGCTCGTACGTCTCAGAGAAGGGCGTTAAGCAAGAGAATAAACTCTCCGCCGCCAAACAGATATATATTTAATAGAGATCAATCACACAGACTAAAATCCAATGTCAGACACACAGTCCATTTACAAGTTCGCTCTGGGTCTGAACGAAACCGGAGGCACCTAGTACCCCGCATATCCATCGATCTCCAAGTACGTCTGGACGATCACCAACTGTTTCCATCTTCTTGGGTGTACAGCCCAATCAAGATCATCAGTAATCACCCAAACGACGTGAAGACTTCCGGTCTTCAACCACCGTCTTCATCTTCGACTTATCGTCGTATCAGTTATTCAGAATGGGATAAACCCGGTCTTTCCGAATAACTCGCGTATATTTTAAATAAGTGTTACACAAACACAACATACGCCTCATTCCAATTTATCAGTCACTAACCGTAAATTAATCAAGAGAATAATCCCCCAAATATTAACCCCGAAGGCCGAAACCAACATCAGATCAATATCCAGAAAACCATTCTGCTTGGCTAACCGACAGTTAGTTTCTAAATTTCACATTCATAGGGAAAGGTTCCCATTAATTTTATCCAAGATAAATTCCTTGAATTTATTCTTTAATCTTCTTTTGAATTTCGATTCAACTAGTCGGGATTAAAGAATCTTACCGAAGTAATCATTTGTTTTAATTTCCCAATCCCAACCTATTCATCCCATGAAGTAAAACTGGTAATACTTCATATCTAACACCGCGGTGTTATTGGTAAATTCAATTACCATTTCACGTTCAAATCTAATTAAAGATTTAACTATCGCCTGGAGAAAAACTGGTGATACTCCATTCTCGATTATTTCAATCTAATTAAAGATTCATTAAAACTCCACTTAGTTTTAATATGTGGCTGGGTTAAAGAATCAGTGTCATTTAAAACACGGTTCACGATAAACCCAAAATCACATTCTATTAATTATCGGGTTAAAGAACGAGTGTTATTTAAAACACCATTCACGATAAACCCAAGAATCAATTCGAATTCAATTCCAATTAAATATTATTTAATTGGTACATTTCATTAAATCTAAATAAAAAGATTTAATTTTTTCTCAACTGGGTTCAAGAACAGTGTTAATGAAGACACCATTCACGACAAACCCAAATCACATTTGATATTGAACACAAGGCTCTGAATAGAAAATATACCGGCTTATATTCAATATCAAATTCTACGACTAACAAATATCGTATTGGAAATAACGATATATATATATCTTTCAAATTCCCATAACAATATCTGTATCATCACGAAATCCAACATCGAAATAATCCAAAGACAATTTCGATTCAAATCCATTCCAATATAATTATTGGAAATTCTGGTTATTTTCAAAACCATTTCTAATCCAGTTTATTTATTTTAAAAACAAATAGAATTATAATTCTAGTTCAAAACTAGTTCATTTCGATAAAAATCTATTTTTATCTTTTCAAATATGGAGTTTTTCATCCCAATTTTTCCCAAATCATTTCTTATGATTCTACACAAATTATCATTATTTTTAATAATTTTATCAAGGCCCGTACAGTCGATTTCCATCAACGGCCATCGAACTGCACTTATAGCGACCTTTTCCAAATTTGATTTGAACATAATTCCAAATCCAACCGTTAGATTTCTAATTTCTAATATTCGTTAGAAAGATCTTTTCGATACGAACCCAACGGTTCCGGTTTTAGGAGAATCCGACGGTCGGATCTCCCGTAATATTCGTTCGAAGTCAATGGTCGAAATTCGCGAACTGCCGCGGCGCGGCGCGTTCTATTCAGGCCATTATATTATATATATATAATATATATAATATATACTTCGTCGATTTCAATTCAAAACGTGCTTTATAAATCGTTTAAATTCGTTTTCAAAACGGTTTCAACTTCATATTCAATTTCAAATCAAAATTGAATATTCCAATATAAATTCATTTTAAATTCATTTCAAATCGATTTCAATTCAATTTCAATACGAATTCATTTATATTCAATTTTAATTCGAATTCATTTATATTCAATTTCAATTCGAATTCGTTTATATTCAATTTCAATTCGAATTCATTTCAATTCAATTTCAGTTCGAATTCATTTCTATTCAATTTCAATTCGAATTCATTTCTATTCAATTTCAATTTCAATTCGAATTCATTTCTATTCGATTTCAATTTCAATTCGAATTCATTTCTATTCGATTTCAATTTAAATTCGAATTCATTTTTATTCGATTTCAATTTCAATTCGAATTCATTTCTATTCAATTTCAATTTGAATTCATTTCTATTCAATTTCAATTTCAATTCGAATTCATTTCTATTCAATTTCAATTCATTTCTATTCAATTTCAATTTCAATTCATTTCTATTCCATTTCAATTTCAATTCATTTCTATTCAAAATATCAGATTTTGAAATCACTTTCGATATTCGTTATAAAATGAATAAAATCGATATAAATATCGTTCACGTCAAAATGGCGTCAATCTAATCAACACGGCTTCATATATTCATATTTTCAAATATTCCATTTCGAATATTTCTATTTCAAATATTTCTATTCAAATATTTCCTTTTTAAAATATTTCTATTTCAAATATTCTATTTCAAATATTTCCTTTTTCAAATATTTCTATTTCAAATATTCAATTTCAAATATTTCCTTTTTCAAATATCTCTATTTTAAATATTTCTTTTTCTAAACTGGAATGAGGCCCAATCAATTACCATATAATGTTAATTATATGGATTTTCTACAACACATGTATACAATAACAACGATGAATAATCAACCATCATCCAAAGTGCATTCTACACTGTATAAGCATCGAATATAAATATTCAATGCTTATACAGCCTGTCAATCAATCGATCGACATACAACTAATTATTGGGATTAGTGTACGTCAAATATCATCCCAATACCCGTGTGGGGTTTCAAACAATCAAACACAGATTTTATTTGTGCAGTTGGGCGATGTGTAAAATTTATCGTCCCAATCAATATCAGTCAAATGTGTGTATATAAACAAATCGTCCGATCTGTTTATTTTTATTTCATTTCATATACACATTAAAAATTCTATTTTCAACTATAACATATTTTTAACTATATAAATATTTTATTTCATTTCACAACACATCACACAATCAACCACACATCAAAATCAAACAAACAAGCATACAAGCCGTCCATGGTCTGTGGACGACGGGTGTCGGGTACTACTAAACACCGTCTGCATCCTAGTATATATTTGTAACAAGAAAAATTAAATTGAAAGGTGAGAAGTTCTCACTGATTAGCTAATCCAATGCCACGACTCTTTTTAGGTAGAAATCTTCGTCGTTCTTTCCTCTTGTCACTTTCGTTGTCCGCTTTCACTACATATATAAAAATCGAATTTTTACTTCGCTATTCAATATATAAAAATCGAATTTTTACTTTGCTATTCAATATATAAAAATCGAATTTTTACTTCGCTATTCAATATATAAAAATCGAATTTTTACTTCGCTATTCAATATATAAAAATCGAATTTTTACTTTATAAAAATTTCACCTTTCATATATGATCTTTTCCTTAGTCTCGCCTTTGTTAAAAATAAAAATCCGACCTTTCTTCTAAAAATCAAAACCTTTTCTGCAAAGTTATACTTACTTCCTTTTCAAATCTACACTATAAAAATTTGATTTGTACAACGCAACTTCATATGACAAACCATATATTTTTAAGCGAACAAAAATCATATCTTTTTATGAATGAAAAATATAATCTTTTCACTTTAAAAATTATAATTCTTTTGTAAATAAAATCCTAGCTTTTATAAGTAATAAACTGATTTCATTCGTTATTAAAACTGAATTTATCAAATAAAAAAAACAATGTTTTAAATTGATAAAATAAAATACTTACAGTTAGCAGAAGAGGGGGAGGAGGACTTGCGCGTACGTCAGATGAGGGGGGGGGGGGTGTCGGCGCGAGGCAGAGGAGGGGGGGTATCGCGAGGCAGAGATGAAGAGGGGGGGTCGGCCGATCTGAGGTGGAGGGGGGAAGAAGAGGGGTGGCCGTCGACGAGGGGGGGCGACGGTCGGTTGGATTAGGTTTTTTTTTTCATTTCTGATTTAAAAATTGAATCGGGGGGGGGGGGGGGGTCTGGGGGTAAGGAGAAAAAAAAGGGGGGGGAGTTTATTTTAATTATTTATTTCACTTCAAAAAGTAACTTTCTATTTCAAACTCGAAACGAGGCCCACTGACTGTCGCCCATAGCTAATTACCCCCATTCCGAACACAATGGGATATGTCCCGTATGCCAGTTCGACCGTTTCGATCAGTTTTCGTTAAAATCAACATATAACTTTATATATATTGAATTTGAACGCGCATTTCAATTTACCGGGGTCACATACTAACTCTAAAAATTCCCGAAAAATATTTTCTAGCTTCGTATTGACGATACGGTCCTAACAAAACTAGTTTCGTTGAATTCTGAGATCGTTAGAAAAATGGCCATTTTCCAGTCGATTAAAATCAACTGAAACTGGTCAAACACGTTTTCTTTTGCCACGCTCACATAATGATTCGAAAAATTATGAAATTTGAAACCAAGCAATTACTTTACATCACGGACCCAACAAAAGTGGTTTCGTCGAAATCCGAGGTCGTTTGCAAAATTCCCATTTTTAAGGGCCTGAATTCCATAGCGACTATTCAGAATTTTCAACTGGACATATCTTTTGATCCCCACTATGAAATTTCAATTTTTCGGATTCGTTGGAAAGATATTCACGAATCAATTCTATTGTTTTTGGTTTCGCTAAAATCCGGTTTATTTTGCACCCGGTACATTCATTTGAAGTTTGAAATCGAATTATCGAACTACCGCGCCATTTTCAATTCTATTTATAATTATATATAATTATT
The DNA here is from genome assembly GCA_030737875.1 of Allium sativum. Lineage (NCBI taxonomy): Eukaryota > Viridiplantae > Streptophyta > Magnoliopsida > Asparagales > Amaryllidaceae > Allium > Allium sativum. The sequence continues at coordinate 688,943,310 of CM060926.1, read as the reverse complement.
TATATTCTAACGACGACGTATATAATATATACGTTCGATTTATATTCAAAATAAATTTCTCGTCGATATTATTTAAAATAATCTATTTTAAATAATCAAAATTCGCTAAAATTGTCAAAATAAAATTTTTAAACTGGCCCAGATTTTCGGGTTGTTACAAATTTTAATCCAATATTTTTAGAATAAATAAATTGGATTTGAAATGGTTACAACTAGAATTTCCAATATATAAATTGGGAATGGAATTGAATTGAAATTGTCTTCGAAATATTTCGATGTTGGATTTGGTGATTATACAGATATTGTTATGGAAATTTGAAAGATACATTTATATCATTGTTTCCAATACAATATTTGTTGGTTATAGTATTTAATATTGAATATAAGCCGATATATTTTCTATTTAGAGCCTTGTATTTAATATCAAATGGGATTTCGGTTTGTCGTGAATGGTGTCTTCATTAACATTATTCTTAAACCTAGTTGAGAAAAAGATTAAATCTTTTTATTTAGATTTAATGAAGTATACCAATTAATTAATATTTAATTGGCATTGAATTGGAATTAATTTTTGGGTTTATCGTGAACGATGTTTTAAATAACGTTTGTTCTTTAACCCGATAATTAATGGAATGTGAATTAGGTTTGTTGTGAACTGTGTTTTAACGACATTCGTTCTTTAACCCGATTTACAGTGAAATGATATTTGGAATTTATAAATCGTTTGAGAAGATTTAAAGGAGATTTTCGAAAGTAAAGTTTTCCAATTTAATAAAATAAATTGGAATTTAATTGAATTCGATTAGGTAATAATCGAGGTGAGCTTCTGTAGAGGAAGACTGTTAATATATATGGAATTTAAAAGGCCTTGTCGTTATTCCATTTATATTATCGGTTTGGTATGGAAGTTCACATCGATTATATATATTGATCTGTTTTCCGTGAAGATTCCATTGTTAATGGAATGAGATTTTGGCTTTATCGTGAACTGTGTTTTAAATGACATTAGTTCTTTAACCCCGTTAAAGATAAGATTTATTTCTTAACTTTGAAGAATCATTAAGTAATGATTTTTGGAAATTAAAGCTGAATTAGAGTTTTAATGAATCTTTAAATAGACTAAAAGGTGAATTTGATAACTAAAATTATCAAATTCAAGAAATGACAGAGAATGGAGTATCACCAGTTTTGCTCCAAGCGATAGTTAAATCTTTAATTAGATTTGCACGTGAAATGGTAATTAATTTTACTAGATAACACCGTGGTGTTAGATATGAAGTATCACTAGTTTTACTTCATGGGATGAATAGGTTGGGTTGGGAAATTAAAACAAATGATCACTACGGTAAGGTTCGTTAATCCCGACTAGTTTGGATAAACCATAATCTGGTTTGAATTGATATTCAAAAGAATTAAAGAATAAATTTAAAGAATTTATCTTTGATAAAATTAATGGGAACCTTTCCCAAAATGTAAGAATATTTTAATAAAGGAATATTCTAGATTGGAATGAGGCATATGATGTGTTTTATAACACTTGGTTATTATATACGCGAGTTTTTCGGAAAGGTCGGGTTTATACCCATTCTGAATAACTGAATCGACAATAAGTCGACGATGAAGACAGTGGTTGAAGACCGGAGGTCTTCACATCGTTTGGATAATTACTGATGATTTGAATTGGGCTGTACACCCAAGAGGAGCGAATCAGTTGGTGATCGTCCAGACGTACTTGGAGATCTATGGATATGCGAGGTATAAGGTGCCTCCCATTTCGTTTAGACCCAGAATGAACTTGTAAATGGATGTGTGTCTGACATCGGATTTCATTCTGTATGATTGATATACATTGGTTGCATAGCGTGAATTGACTATGTGGCATGCTGAGATGCAAATGATCAAGGCTTCTGTTGAAAAGCAGAGTCTTGTAGTTGATGATCAAAGCATGACCTTTGTGGCGTAGCTTTGTGTTGCGTTAATTCGCGAGCCTCACACCCCGGTGTGTACCAAAAACGGGAGAGGAACTCAGGGAGGGCATGCGTTTCCTTCTAGCTAGGAGTGGTGTCAGCGTTTCACACGCGCTGGCATTTTACTTATGTGGATGATGGATAAGAGGCGCCTCGGTTATATCGGTATATCCGATACCGATGGAGTCATTTGGCTCATTGACGCCCCATGGGGGGACACAGTGTTCAACCATTATAATCCACATCGAGTGGACCGGCGCTGACGATCCAAGGGGCGGTTGCGGTTGTTCCTGAGGGGCGAGCTAGAGCGTCTCGAAGCGGTAAGGACGATCCCTTGCCTTGGTTCACAGATGGAAACCCAGCTTCCAATACGACATTTTGCGGTTTTAATTGTAAAACTATATATGGAGACATAGTGGTATGGGGCACTTATGCTGTCTATGATTGATACTAATGATTGAAATTGTTTTGACACTATCACTTATTGTAATAATAAAACATGAAATTTTACGTACCAAGCATTCTTGGCCATTATAAGGTAAAAACTCTATCCTTCGGCTTGCATTGCATTGTGTGGTGGGAACTAAGTCTTATAATAGCTTCATTGTTCTTTATTTAGCATTACACTGTTGTTTTATGCACTGGTATTCTTGGGAGGAAACCCGTTCCGTGTCATACGGCGTGGTCCCTTGATTTACCGAACTATAAAATAAAGATTAATAACTGTTTTAGTTCCCACACCAGTCACATGACTGACCTGGAGTTTATTGTTTTAGCCTAAACTCTTAGTGCCCCTATTTTCCACACGGGCAGCAAGGAGTTTTGGGTTTGCAGATTTATATTCACAGGAACCTGGTTTACAGCTGGAATGATATCCGGAAAGCTCTGTATCTATATATCTCTTTCAGTTGTGTATTGTATTATTTTTCCGCTGCAGTAATATAATTAAAATCTCTGATATTTTTCTGATGTATAATATTCATTCATACTCTGTATATTCTTGTATTCTGATGAAATTGTTGTAATACGCAATGAAATGTTCTTCTGTTTGTGTTGTGATGTGGCTTGTTCTCAAAGCAATCCGCTCTTTCCTTCACGAGAAAGTTACGGGTTCTGATATGGGTCGACCCATGTCTAAGGTGGGTCGACCCACCTTCGAGCCTGCTGTGGATAATTTCTGATGTATTGCTGATGTGTAAAATACATTGAACCTGGGCAATAAATCTAATGAACATGAACACTAACTCTATATAAAAAGGCTATCAACCCTTACTCTTTCTCCATATCTATTCTTCTTCATCTTCTTAGCCCCCACTGTATAATATTCTAAAAATAAAATTAGGGAAAAGTCTAGGTGCTGTCAAATTATAAATCTGAAAGGATATTATGCTTCAACTTTTTTTTTCAAAGGCCTTTTTTCTAGATCTATAACAGTTTATTTCTTGTGAAATCTTAGCCTCTGTGATGTTTTATATCTTTATACCTACAATGCTCCATATTTTCTTAATGAAATCCTTATACGGGTGACATTAAGGAATATGGGGTGTTACATTTGATATCAGAGCCTAAGGTTACCAAGATTACTAAAGTTTTTTTAAAAGGAAGAATATTCAAAAGAAAACACATTTTTTTTTATAGAAATCAAAAGTTACTTTTCAAAATAAAATATCCTCTATGGTATATTACAACCTTCCTTAGACTCTTTCTAGATCTTTATCTTTTTAGTCGAGTTATAAGGCATTATATCTAAGCTTTCCTTTATAAGATGTAAACTTGATTAGTGGACAAACCCATTTAGCTCAGTAGTTGGGAAAGGTCAAGGTTAGAAAGGAACCTGCTGCTAGACAAATATTAAAAAGGGTTAATCATGGATATAAAAGGATAGTTTAAAAAATAATAATAACCTAGATTGATTGGTTAAGAAAAAGGGATGTATTTCCATAGTTGGGCTTAAAATTAACATAGAAAACGTCATTGCAAGAATGAATTGATTGGAACGAAATAGGGGTTTTACCATATTGTGCACTGTCCTCCAGCTTTAATATAATTAAAAAGAAACATCTTGCAATTACAGATTTCTATAAAATAGATTGTCTTATACCATGGAAATAGATTTTACATACATTTTCAGTAACCAATAAATTGGGAATAAGTAGAACTTTCTAGAAGGTGAATTTAAGGTTGGCAAGTAAAAAAATCAATATGAGTATACTAATGTCAAAAGGATTATAGTGAACATATAAGTAGTAATAACTTGGGCATTAAGAGAGAAATGTAAAAGGCAAGGATTGGTGGAAGAAAGAAGGTAATCTATCTTTAGTTCCTTCTATTTTCCTATTTTCTTTAGGAATATTTTGTCCCTTTTCCTTAATATAATGGTTGGGGTGGCTGCGTGGAGCCATAGGCATGATGAGTTGATGTAACGACCCGGAAAAATGCGATCTTGGTTATCCGATATACAACACATATCGAACATCCAATGATCGAAAATACCGGTAGTTAATGAAAGAAATTAGAGGGTGAGGAAAGATAAGATAGAAACTTCGAATAGAAAAAGAAGAAGAAGAACACAACATCAGAGTAACACGAACCTCACAGCGGAACGAATAACATATAATAGATAACATATCTTTGAAATAAAAGATTGTACTTGAATATACATATCATCATCAAGTACATCACTTACAACACAGCGGAAATAAACTATAGCTATATTATCCTGAAGCCCCCTGCTCCAGCTCTTCAAGTATCTGTAAATCCCAACTACTTGACTGCCCGTACAAAATTGGGCACCCAAGAGTTTAGGGAAAACAAAACAAAATAAACTCCGGGTCAGTCATGGGACTTGTTTTTGAGAAAAAAAGTTTAAAAACAGTTTGAACAAGTAAACGATATCTCATAAGACCACGCCGTATAACGGAACGGGTTTTTCCCTTATAAGAATCCAAAATATCTTTATATCAAAAACCCTTTTGATATTATAATAATGTCTATCAACCACAATATAATAATCATCTAGCAGAAACGCTTTCATCTCACGTTCTACATATATAGTATACAATCAAAACCGCAAGCACGTATTAGGTAATGGGTTTCTAACTATGACAAGGTATGGAACCACTTTTCGCTAGTGTACCTCTAGAGAGGAATACACTGGGTTCAACAAGAACATCTTGCAACCCGGCCACACATGACCGACCACTCATTTCGCTTCAGTGTATCGAATGTATATCACCAACGGTTGGGATCAGCAACCGTTTCCCGAATGGGACAATATCAACAATAGATATTTAGAAGTAAATGAAACTCTAGATCAGGTGATTATACACCATAATAGGTGCGACCTACATAGCCATGCTGCCTGCCCGATTTCTGTCATTTGCCGGATGTGAGGCTAGAAACTACGCTTTATCATCATACCAGATTCACTTTGAATGCCACATCATCAAATCCATCCAATCACTGATTGACGTCCTCAACAATACATTATGTGTTAGCTAAAAGAAGTTTCCTTCTCCGCTTCCACTCTTGGTACGGTTGGAGAAATCAATATATGTGATCGTCTGGAAATACTCTGTCAGACATCCGTCCATACAAGTCATCCAGGAACAGGATGAACCGAAGGTACTATTCAGTATATCCATCTTAGGCACTGTTATCTAATACTTATACAATAGCCCTTGCATTTTACTCCGTTTTCAATTATCCTTGGCATATATGACTCGCAACGCTTATGCCAATACAGAGTGGTTCTTTGGATAATAATCCAACCGGTCTCTCCATATTAACAACGTTAAAATGGTCAAAACTTCGATAGTCTGTGATTTAACCATCAAAGAAAAACAGGTGTGCAAACAACGATATTATTTCCAGGAGGAAATTATATCGATCAATCATCATTCAACATTTATCTCTTTATCTCATTAATTTACTTATCTCCTGTTTCCATATATTCTAAATTCTTATTTTCTAAATTTAGAAAATATATGTTATTACCCTTGGAAAACATTTCCATTTCTTGTTTTCTATATCAGAAAACATTTCTGGTTCTTATTTGGAAAACATTTCCAAAACTCCTTCATTGGGCTTAGACAAATGTTTAAACAAACCATCGCGATGCCAACTCAAACCATTACGCTTATTAACTAAATTCCTTTAACCAACCTTCACTATCGAACCTTAACCCTTCCTTAGTTAAAAATGGAGTCAATCAAGTTGGGGTAATACTACCTCTCAGACCTTAACTGAACAACGTTTCTAACCTTGAAATAGACAAAGTTCACCCTTTTAATTCTTTAACAACTTCCTTACGTAACTCTCCTTCGAATTATCTCTTATTCAATAATTCTTTCCTTCGAATAAGGTATATTCGATAACTCTATTCAATTTACTCTATTCGATTAACCCTTATCAATTAATTCTATTGGACTAACGCTATAGGATTAACTCTATTGCACTAACACTATTGGATTAACTCTATCGGACTAACGCTATTGATTTACTCGTTTCACTTAACTCCTTTCAAATAAACTATATTCGATAACTCCTTTAACTCTATTCGAATAAACTATATTCGATTGACTCCTTTTACTTTATATTCGAATAAACTATATTCGATTAACACATTTGATTCAACTCTAATCGATTAACTCCATCGAATAACTAAATTCGATAACTCCTTCGAATTACCAAATTCGATAATTCCTTTCGAATAAACTATATTCGATTACTCACTTCGATTAAACTAATCGATAACCCTTTTCGATTAAACTATAATCGATAACTCCTTCGATTAACTAATAATCGATTACTCCTTCAATTAACGAATAATCGATAACTCCTTCGATTAACTAATAATCGATAACTTCTTCGATTAACTAATAATCGATAACTCCTTCCCTTTAACTCTATTCGAATAAACTAATATTCGATAACTCTATTTAAATAACTCTAGTTCGATTTAACTCTATCGATTAACTCTAACTTGTTTAACTCTAACTGGTTTAACCTAACTGAGTTAACTCTAACTGATTAACTCTAACTGGTTTAACTCTAACTGGTTTAACCTAACTATTTAATCCTAACTGATTAACTCTTTGTCCTTATTCAGTTGCAAACATCGATGTTGAAATCGATTCTTACTTCTTTATATAAGTCCTGACTTATATATTCTATTTATCCAAACGATAAATATTTAACTTAATTTATAAATATCATTTATAAATCAATCTGCTCCTTTTATCTGTTTACTTCTTCATATATAAGTTCCGACTTATATATATCTATTTATCCAAAGATAAATATTTCCTTTATAATCTATTTGTTTCCTAAACAAATATTTCCTTTTTAAATTCTATTTGCAAATGGTTTGCAAATATCCCTTTTCAGGTTCTATTTCTAAGTATATCCTTTAACAATTTCTTGTTCGTTTCCTAAATAAATACGTCCTTATCTTACTCTATTTATTTAATCAAATAAATATCTCATTATCTTATCCTATTTATTTATCAAATAAATATCTCCGTTAATATCTCCTATTTATTTCTAAGTGAATAATCCCTATTTAATATTTTATTTATTTAACAAATAAATAATCCATTTTATAGTATCTTATCTATTTATTCTAAATAAATAATTCACTTTATAAATATTCCATTTTTAAAGATTTCCCTTCATTTATAATTCCACTTAAACGTATTTCTTTTTTATAAATATTCTATTTATAAATATTTCTCTTTTATAAAATCCTCTGATTTTATAATATTCTCTTTTCAATATTCCGGTATGTTATGGTGTTTAACATATCAAGTTATGATGTCCAATATCGTCCATACATATATAATCAACAACAGATTATAAATCACATCGTATATCACAATATATGAAAACAATAAAATAACTATTGAGGAATCCAGTCGGATTCCTCCAACCTGTTTCCCTGCATCCACAGATGTTACACAATAAAATTCAACATCACTTTCAGTTCCATATGATGTATTCTGTTAAACAGAATCAATATAGAAATTCAACTAACTGACTAGCAGTTCAATCAAACAGTCAACACACAGTCAAATCAGCCAATATTTAATAGTTCTAAAAATACAGCATGAAATTATAAACTGTTCAGAGTTAGTGAGATTTACTCACATTGGACTGTTATTGTTAAAAACGATTAACTGTCTTTGATTCAGACGGAAAATTTATTTTTCAATAAATTGTAACGAGCTTCGATTCACTCCCCGTCAGCTCCATGGTGTAGCCACCGTCCATACGATCCTGTCGGATCTTGTTTCGTCTAATTCTGATAACGTATGAAATAGATATACATTTTTAAAGTTCATCTACTAATTTAAATTTAAAATGAATCAACCTTTATTTAAATTGGGCTTTACCACTTCAAATAGGCCCACTAAACCCTTATGAAACCCAGACCGCACTTAATCCTTCTTCCTCGACAAAGAAAAACCTGTAGCCGCTCCTCAAATTTTCTGATTTTAAACCCAATCGTGATCCTCCCATGACCCAAACAAATCAAACAAACTACTCCAAACTACTCTACACCAAAACCTCTATCACCTCACACCTCTCTTATCAAACTCGATCCCTCCCTGTCCATGCGTCCTCGACCTCGTTCACCAACCAGTGGAAAAATCCCACGACAACTTTTGATCTGAAACCGCCCGAAAAGCTGCAAACAAACTCGGGTTCACTTCTTAAATGCAAATCTCTACTTCGATTTGTATGGAGATGATCCGCGAAATGAAGATGACCCAGCCCTAGCCTTACTAGTGAAAAACCCGACTCCGCATATGGATGTCGAACCCAAAATAATTCATACGATTTTGAAGAGTAAGGACACAGCGATTCAAATATGTATACATATCGATTTATAGAATTCATTTTGATTTTAGATGGATTTTTGAAGATCGGTATTCTCGTTTAGGAAAAGAAGACTCATGGCAGAAATTTTGTTGACTACAGCAAAGATGAGACTTAGGTTTAAGGGGATAATAACGGGTATTCATAGAAGAGAAATCATACTCGTTGTATTTATCTGGACCACGAACAGTTTTAAGTAGAGAAATTGGCCACGCAACCTTTAGAAATAGAAGGGGTTTGGATATTTTCCCTTTTCTTATTTATATTAGCGAACCCCGCTACATAGAATTCCTTTCACTTAGGGACTGCTACAGACAGAAATAAAAATACCGGTGAGACGAGAAATGTCCCACGATTTCAAAAATATAAAAATACCGGTAGATTAACTCATAATGTTAAATCCCAAAATGTTGATTACAGGGTGTGAAATACTTTAAATAAAAAGTCACTTATTAAATTAATTAAAAATTACAGTAAAATTCTAAAAACTAAATTATCACTATGTCCCAAAAGAATCTTGTCTAAATTCAAACCCGATCTCTAGTTATATCGAATAAACCGTTACGGCCGATAAATGATTCTATAACGACTATTTTAAAATTTGATTTGGACATATCTCAAAATCTACACGACGAAATCCCGATTTTTCTCTTCCACTAGAAAGATATACTCCACCAGCTCCATACGTTTCTTGTTTCACAGAAATCCGGCTTAAGACGAATCCTGTACATTCAGTTGAAGTTCGAATCGCCAATTTACGAACTGCAGCGCCATTTCGAGCTCGATTATAATTATATTATAACTCTACATTCAAACTGTCGTTTATATAATATATTCGTTATTCAAATTCAATTCCAAGCTGAATTAAATATCACAGATGATCCGGTTCACACCATATCGTCATTTCAGCCAATTCTGATTATTTCAGAATTAAATATATTATTTTATTATTATTTTAATTAAATATTCACCATTATATAATTCAATGACCATTAAATCCTCTTAATCATCTTTTATATAATTAAATAAATTAATTATAATACCGCTGAAAATGCGGGTCATTACAATCTTCCCTACTTAAAATAATTCCGTCCTCGAAATTGCTAAGGTAGAAAACAAACCCTATCGACCGGTTAGAACTTAATTGTTCACTTCTTACACCAGTTTCAACTGAACCAATTTAATTTCAATTTAATTATTAATTAATTCTTATCAACGAAAATTTTCAAAAATCCTGAAAATTTTCTAACTCCTTAACTTTTCAAAAAATTTCGCCAGCACCTTCTTTGTACTGGTCAATACATCAAACCACCACTCGCCTCTCTAGGCCATCTCCATCCCAAAAGAAAATCAAACAGCCAAGCGGCTTGCCAATTCGGCTCATAAATCTTATATCCAATAGAAATATAAACTTGTACCTTTTGTTGGCATATCATTTTATCCTTTCACCTGTTATCAATTCAGCAGATACAAGGGTCATCCCAATCAAATCCCAATCTGCTTTTATCCACGACACAACCATTCGCTTATATCCGAGCCAAGTATCATTTCAACTCGAGTTTCTTCTCGATTCCCAACTCTTAACTTGATTATCACATTACACCTCAAATTTGAATCTCACAATCCACTTTGTCTTGATATCATTCTAATTCAATCTCAGTTACCACTTTACTGGATTTACTTTAATTCCAATTGGCTTTCCCAAATTTCTGTTAAATTTGTTTTTAATTCAAACAGTCTTTCCCTGGGAGTTTTTAAACAGTTTACTCTTTTCAAAAATCAAAATTTTCTTTTGAACATGTCACTGAGCCCTTAATTAATATTCCATTAGTTAAATCACTTCTCTATTTCTTTATCAATATTTGTTAACCAAATATTTTCAATAACCATATTGGCCTTTTATGTTATTTGGAAAACATTTCCGAATATCGCCTTCCTTTATTTTCTAAACTTTAGAAAATATATGCTATTTATAATTGGAAAATATTCCAATTACTTATCTCTTTTCCAATCTCGTTTATTTCTATACTTAGGAAATATTCTTTATTATATTTCCAAGCTTACACTTATTTGGGTTAAAACGGATGTTGTGTAAAACATCGTTACGACAACCCAAATCCTATATTCAACTAACTCTTATTCAACATTGATTTTCGAGCCTGAAATCTTACTATTTATTTGTTAATAATGAAATCAATCAAGTTGGGGTATAACTACCTCTCAGTCCTTGACTGAATAACATTTATAACGTCAAAACAGATATGACTACTTACTCGAATAATCAATACCATACAACTACTTATTCACTTTTAAACACGTATACGCTTCCTCTTTCTATTCTTACTAGATTTTATTCTTAGTCTTCCTTTTTGATTTTACTATTCTATTTTTAAGTTCGTTTCCTTATCGACTTATATATATATATATATCGATACGTTGATTTCTAACTATCAAATTATCTTAAAAATATTCTAACTCCTTAAATTCCCCGAAAAATTCGCCATAACTTCCTTTGTACCAAGAGCATCGGGATATTTCAAATAGCCACCCATGGCCCTCACCAATCCAAAAGAAAAAGAAAAAGCCAAGCGGCTAGCCGATACGGCGCATAAAATCTCACATATGAATTAAATACATACCTTTTCGTCGAGCATTCTATTTATATACCTTCATACCTTATCCATACCTATCTCATGTATATTTATACCTGCCCAATCTATTTTAACCATACCTGATCGTTTTAACTCAATTCGTTAATTAATTTGTTAATTAACTCTTTAGTCTATTTCACTTTTATATTTGAACATGACATCTTCAAATATATTTTTACTTGCTTATTAACTAATTTGAATCCAAATTTCAAATTTAATTTCTGTATTCGATTTCGAATATCCATTTACAAATCCAATTCACCTTTCAAAGTTCAACTTCAAATTCAAAACTCGATTAACTAATTCCTCTTCGACTTAGTTGATTCTATTCAATTTCTATTCAAATTTTATATTATAAATCCCATTTTGAAATTCAACACAACTTTTCTTTCCTAAAACAAATTCAAAACAGAATCTCTGGTAGTAATTCGTCACTTACAACTCAAAAATGAATACTGGTGATGCAGCTGTCATCATCAGAATCTATTTTCTAGCGATCGAAGTGAGTTCAATACTATAAAACCATTTCTAAACATTTCCACTTTGAAATTCATTTCAAAATATAATTCACACTGCTTGTAAAACAATTTAAAATCTCCCAAGATCTTAAATTTTCCTTATTTTTAATCCAAATCCATTTACAAACACTTATCCAATTCTCCAGAGTTTTAACTCAATTTCTAGTTTAAATTTCAGATTTAACTCATCTGATTTCACGTATTTCACTTATATGAATTCTGATTGGTTATTTACATAACCATTTAATTTATAATCTTGCTCGATTATAATAACAACCAATATATCCAATATATATACTTCTTTATATCAAAATATACTTTGGGTAAACTTATTTTAATTTATCCTCTTTTCAAAACATATCGTGTCGACCTATCGTATTCGAGTGTTTATAAACTCCTACCGATACAGTGGATCAAACTGATCGACCAGAACTCATAAACGACTCAACCAACAAATCTCCACAATATAAAACAATTTTTTTTATATTGAATAAAAAATACGTTCACTCGTATACATACACTCAAACTCAATCTAGGGTACTACTAACCCTATCTCTACTGAGTCACGCCACAGAGCCAAGGTAATTCACTTAACTTAAGCTCTGATACCAACTGTAACGACCCGGAAAAATGCGATCTTGGTTATCCGATATACAACACATATCGAACATCCAAGGATCGAAAATACCGGTAGTTAATGAAAGAAATTAGAGGGTGAGGAAAGATAAGATAGAAACTTAGAACAAAAGAAGAAGAAGAACACAACATCAGAGTAACACGAACCTCACAGCGGAACGAATAACATATAATAGATAACATATCTTTGAAATAAAAGATTGTACTTGAATATACATATCATCATCAAGTACAGCACTTACAACACAGCGGAAATATACTATAGCTATATGATCCTGAAGTCCCCTGCTCCAGCTCTTCAAGTATCTGTAAATCCCGACTACTTGACTGCCCGTACAAAATTGGGCACTCAAGAGTTTAGGGAAAACAAAACAAAATAAACTCTGGGTCAGTCATGGAACTTGTTTTTGAGAAAAACAGTTTAAAAACAGTTTGAACAAGTAAATGATATTTCATAAGACCACGCCGTATAACGGAACGGGTTTTTCCCTTATAAGAATCCAAAATATCTTTATATAAAAAACCCTTTTGATATTATAATAATGTCTATCAACCACAATATAATAATCATCTAGCAGAAACGCTTTCATCTCACGTTCTACATATATAGTATACAATCAAAACCACAAGCACGTATTAGGTAATGGGTTTATAACTATGACAAGGTATGGAACCACCTTTCGCTAGTGTACCTCTAGAGAGGAATACACTGGGTTCAACAAGAACATCTTGCAACCCGGCCACACATGACCGACCACTCATTTCGCTTCAGTGTACCGAATGTATATCACCAACGGTTGGGATCAACAACCGTTTCCCGAATGGGACAATATCAACAATAGATTTTTAGAAGTAAATGAAACTCTAGATCAGGTGATTATACACCATAATAGGTGCGACCTACATAGCCATGCTGCCTGCCCGATTTCTGTCATTTGCCGGATGTGAGGCTAGAAACTACGCTTTATCATCATACCAGATTCACTTTGAATGCCACATCATCAAATCCATCCAATCACTGATTGACGTCCTCAACAATACATTATGTGTTAGCTAAAAGAAGTTTCCTTCTCCGCTTCCACTCTTGGTACGGTTGGAGAAATCAATATATGTGATCGTCTGGAAATACTCTGTCAGACATCCGTCCATACAAGTCATCCAGGAACAGGATGAACCGAAGGTACTATTCAGTATATCCATCTTAGGCACTGTTATCTAAGACTTATACAATAGCCCTTGCATTTTACTCCGTCTTCAATTGTCCTTGGCATATATGACTCGCAATGCTTATGCCAATACAGAGTGGTTCTTTGGATAATAATCCAACCGGTCTCTCCATATTAACAACGTTAAAATGGTCAAAACTTCGATAGTCTGTGATTTAACCATCAAAGAAAAACAGGTGTGCAAACAACGATATTATTTCCAGGAGAAAATTATATCGATCAATCATCATTCAACATTTATCTCTTTATCTCATTAATTTACTTATCTCCTGTTTCCATATATTCTAAATTCTTATTTTCTAAATGTAGAAAATATATGTTATTACCCTTGGAAAACATTTCCATTTCTTGTTTTCTATATCAAAAAACATTTCTGGTTCTTATTTGGAAAACATTTCCAAAACTCCTTCATAGGGCTTAGACAGATGTTTAAACAAACCATCGCGATGCCAACTCAAACCATTACGCTTATTAACTAAATTCCTTTGACCAACCTTCACTATCGAACCTTAACCCTTCCTTAGTTAAAAATGGAGTCAATCAAGTTGGGGGTAATACTACCTCTTAGACCTTAACTGAACAATGTTTCTAACCTTGAAAAAGACAAAGTTCACCCTTTTAATTCTTTAACAACTTCCTTAAGTAACTCTCCTTTGAATTATCTCCTATTCGATAATTCTTTCCTTCGAATAAGGTATATTCGATAACTCTATTCAATTTACTCTATTCGATTAACCCTTATCAATTAATTCTATTGGACTAACGCTATTGGATTAACTCTATTGTACTAACGCTATTGGATTAACTCTATCGGACTAACGCTATTGATTTACTCGTTTCACTTAACTCCTTTCAAATAAACTATATTCGATAACTCCGTTAACTCTATTCGAATAACTATATTTGATTGACTCCTTTTACTTTATATTCGAATAAACTATATTCGATTAACTCATTTGATTTAACTCTAATCGATTAACTCCATCGAATAACTAAATTCGATAACTCCTTCGAATAACCAAATTTGATAATTCCTTTCGAATAAACTATATTCGATTACTCACTTCGATTAAACTAATCGATAACTCTTTTCGATTAAACTATAATCGATAACTCCTTCGATTTACTAATAATTGATAACTCCTTCGATTAACTAATAATCGATAACTCCTTCCCTTTAACTCTATTCGAATAAACTAATATTCGATAACTCTAGTTCGATTTAACTCTATCGATTTACTCTAACTGGTTTAACCTAACTGAGTTAAATCTAACTGATTAACTCTAACTGGTTTAACCTTACTGGTTAATCCTAACTGATTAACTCTTTGTCTTTATTCAGTTGCAAACATCGATGTTGAAATTGATTCTTACTTCTTTATATAAGTCCTGACTTATATATTCTATTTATCCAAATGATAAATATTTAAATTAATTTATAAATATCATTTATAAATCAATCTGCTCCTTTTATTTGTTTACTTCTTCATATATAAGTTCCGACTTATATATATATATATTTATCCAAAGATAAATATTTCCTTTATAATCTATTTGTTTCCTAAACAAATATTTCCTTTTTAAATTCTATTTGCAAATGGTTTGCAAATATCCCTTTTTAGGTTCTATTTCTAAGTATATCCTTTAACAATTTCTTATTCGTTTCCTTAATAAATACGTCCTTATCTTACTCTATTTATTTAATCAAATAAATATCTCATTATCTTATCCTATTTATTTATCAAATAAATAACTCTGTTAATATCTCCTATTTATTTCTAAGTGAATAATCCCTATTTAATATTTTATTTATTTAACGAATAAATAATCCATTTTATAGTATCTTATCTATTTATTCTAAATAAATAATTCACTTTATAAATATTCCATTTATAAAGATTTCCCTTCATTTATAATTCCACTTAAACGTATTTCCTTTTTATAAATATTCTATTTATAAATATTTCTCTTTTATAAAATCCTCTGATTTTATAATATTCTCTTTTCAATATTCCGATATGTTATGGTGTTTAACATATCAAGCTATGATGTCCAATATCGTCCATACATATATAATCAACAACAGATTATAAATCACATCGTATATCACAATATATGAAAACAATAAAATAACCGTTGAGGAATCCAGTCGGATTCCTCCAACCTGTTTCCCTGCATCTACATATGTTACACAATAAAATTCAACATCACTTTCAGTTCCATATGATATATTCTGTTAAACAGAATCAATATAGAAATTCAACTAACTGACTAGCACTTCAATCAAATTGTCAACACACCGTCAAATCAGCCAATATTTAACAGTTCTAAAAATACAACATGAAATTATAAACTGTTCAGAGCTAGTGAGATTTACTCGCATTGGACTATTATCGTTAAAAATGATTAACCATCTTTGATTCAGACAGACATTTTATTTTGCAATAAATTGTAACGAGCTTCGATTCACTCCTCGTCAGCTCCATGGTGTAGCCACCGTCCATACGATCCTGTCGGATCTTGTTTCGTCAATTCTGATAACGTATGAAATAGATATACATTTTTAAAGTTCATCTACTAATTTAAATTTAAAATGAATCAACCTTTATTTAAATTGGTCTTTACCACTTCAAATAGGCCCAATAAACCCTTATGAAACCCAGACCGAACTTAATCCTTCTTCCTCAACAAAGAAAAACCTGTAGCCGCTCCTCAAATTATCTGATTTCAAACCCAATCGTGATCCTCCCATGACCCAAACAAATCAAACAAACTACTCCAAACTACTCTACACCAAAACCTCTATCACCTCACACCTCTCTTATCAAACTCGATCCCTCCCTGTCCTTACGTCCTCAACCTCGTTCGCCAGCCAGTGGAAAAACCCCACGACAACTTTTGATCTGAAACCGCCCGAAAAGCTGTAAACAAACTCGGTTTCACTTCTTAAATGCAAATCTCTACTTTGATTTGTATGGAGATGATCCGCGAAATGAAGTCGACCCAGCCCTAGCCTTTCTGGTGAAAAACCCGACTCCGCATATGGATGTCGAACCTAGAATAATCCATATGATTTTGAAGAGTGAGGACACAGCGATTCAAATATGTATACATATGGATTTATAGAATTCATTTTGATTTTAGATGGATTTTTGAAGATCGGTATTCTCGTTTAGGAAAAGAAGACTCACGGCGGAAATTTTGTTGACTACAGCAAAGTTGAGACTTAGGTTTAAGGGGATAATAATGGGTATTTATAGAAGAGAAATCATACTCGTTGTATTTATCTGGAACACGAACTATTTTAAGGGGAGAAATTGGCCACGCAGCCTTTAGAAATAGAAGGGATTTGGATATTTTCCCTTTTCTTATTTATATTAGCGAACCCCGCTACATAGAATTCCTTTCACTTAGGGACTACTACAGACAGAAATAAAAATACCGGTGAGACGAGCAATGTCCCACGATTTCAAAAATATAAAAATACCAGTAGATTAACTCATATTGTGAAATCCCAAAATGTTGATTACAGGGTGCGAAATACTTTAAATAAAAAGTCACTTATTAAATTAATTAAAAATTACAGTAAAATTCTAAAAATTAAATTATCACTATGTCCCAAAAGAACCTTGTCTAAATTCAAACTCGGTCTCTAGTTATATCGAATAAACCGTTACGGTCGATAAACGATTCTATAGCGACTATTTTAAAATTTGATTTGGACATATCTCAAAATCTACACGGCGAAATCCCGATTTTTCTCTTCCACTAGAAAGATATACTCCACTAGCTCCATACATTTCTTGTTTCACAGAAATCCGGCTTAAGACGAATCCTGTACATTCAGTTGAAATTCAAATCACCAATTTACGAACTACAACGCCATTTCGAGCTCGATTTTAATTATATTATAACTCTACATTCAAACTGTCGTTTATACAATATATTCGTTATTCAAATTCAATTCCAAGCTGAATTAAATATCACAGATGATCCGGTTCACACCATATCGTCATTTCAGCCAATTCTGATTATTTCAGAATAAAATATATTATTTAAATTATTATTTTGATTAAATATTCACCATTATATAATTCAACGACCATTAAATCCTCTTAATAACCTTTTATATAATTAAATTAATTAATTATAATACCGCTGAAAATGCGGGTCATTACAGTTGAGTCTTGTATAACTTCTATATTATAGACTTACTAGAGCGGTCCTTTACAGATACAATAAATCCCCAAGGTGTAATGATAATACTAGTAACTGTTTTTCACTTAGGCCTAGTAGTAATTTATAAACCCCATAGGGATTGACTTGATTATCTGTTTATCTGTGGTGAGTCTGGATTAAAACTAAAATCTTGATGTTTGGGGATTTTCTGGGTATGGATTAGGTTGCCATGATTAGGCCTCATATAACATATTGATTTACAATGAAGGGGTAAATTATGAGCCTAAAATATAACATAGGCTTTAATATGACATATGGATAATAGGGAAAAGTTACGGGACTAATATATGTTAAGTATTTCTGGGGGCTATTTTGACTGCAAGAAGGAGATGGTTGAGCTAAATCATGCGATGGGCTAAACTATTAGACTACTTGCGACCCAAAGGGTCAGTAATGTTGATATTTCTAGTGCATTTCTAGGCAATATCGGTTCAGTTCTCTTTGTACTATATATATTCTGAATATAATTAGTGATTGAGAGGTTATCTCTGGGAGAGAGAGATTGGTTTTCGGATCTGTAATTGTGGCAATGGTAAACGTGTAGCATTTTGGATAAATCACATGGTTTAAGTGAGAATTGAGTATTTATGGTTTTGAATTGAATCTTTCCTAACTATGGGAATATGCCATCAATGGATGGGTTGGAAGCTTAGGCAAGCTATCAGTGTAATAAGTCGTCTTAGATGTTGGAAGGAAAGTGGGTTCTTTTAAGGGTACGTGAACTCGAGTGTTAACCTATAAAGGATTAGTTTGATTGGAATATTTTATTCCCTAAACCCTATCTTTTGAAAATAATGGTGTGACTCTTATGTTAGAGCCTTCCGCATGTATTTTAAGGGAGTACTTGGACTTCATTGTGATGAAAAAGTTTTCGGAAAAAGCAAAGTAAAAGAATTTTTGAAATAATTGTGTTACTAAACAAGAGTGTAACAAGGAGGGGTTTTATGGGAACTTGTGGAACTGCTTTTAGTCAAAACCCTATATGTATAAAGTTTTAAAGAACAACAATTTTGAAACACTAATGTATTTTGTTATTACAAATTTCATAAAAGCAACTAGGTATGTTTCAAAAAGAAATTTTTGCAACTAAAGTTTTTCCTCATTGAGTTTTTTCAAACAATGTTTTGGAAAATTATATATACATATATATACACAAAAGGGGAGGTAAGTAAGTCTTTATGGGTTTACAATATAAGTGGAATGAGCCAAGGAACACAAGATGGGTAAAGTAAAGATAGAAATATGGAAAAGAGGAAAAATGCGACTTTACTTGTAAAATTAAGGTAAGCTTTTGAATTAGTTCACTGGAGAGTTTCTCCCCGAAGTAACTAAGATGAGTGAGATGAAAAACTTCACCGAGGGTTCCACGTTTCTTACCCACATTCTTTTGACAAGTATTTTCTCTTTGATATTCTATCTGTCACTTCTTCTTTTGATTAAGGGCTTCCCTCTAGTATATCCTTGAGAAGTGTAGAACTTAGGATTTTAGCTTAAAGATATTGGATATGGTTGAAACATGTGTTTGAGACATATTATGTTTGATGGTTGCAAGTGGATGCAAGTGTTTTCTAGTGGATGCTGTGGATGCACGTAGACACACTAAGCGTTAGATTAGGGATCGACTTAAACACTTATATATTGCATATGGATATGTGTGCATTTTAATTTATTTTCACTATGGATGAAAAAATGGTTGAATCATCACTTGGATGTTGCATTTTGGTGAATGGTTGTTGCACACATATAGAATTAAATATGTACCATTAAGATTCTTTTGCATATATATTAGATGCAAGGCACAGACATGAATTGCATTAAGGAGATCAACTGAATCAGTAGACCGATTGATTTTCGCATTACTTTATGGACATATACATGACACCTTTACATATGTTCATAAAAAGCATTAGAAATTTTAAGGACAATGCATTCCAGTGGATAATGGTTGAGTAGATGCGTGTTAGCATTTATAACATTCTTCTAACTTTGGAGATTTCCGGGATGAAATCTTTCAAGGAAGGGAGAATGTAACAACCCAATTTTTTAACAAACAATAAGTAATTGATGGATTAATTAATTGAGGAATAAACTAATAAAATAAAGAGTAATCAGAAAAATATTGAGAATTGAGTAAAATAGATTTTTTTTTCGTTGCGTCCGTTACGAAATTCTGATTCAGATGGACTTTTAGTTTGTGTAAATCAGACAAGAAATGAATAATTTATAACCAATCAAAGTTTGCAATTAAATTAAAGAATTTAATCAATAAAGCAACGGTAAATGGGCGACTCATCCCTTAATTGGGTCGACATATGGGTCGAAAAGGTGGGTTGACCTACCTTCGAGCCTGTTGTGGATAATTTCTGATGTATTGCCGATGTGTAAAATAATGGAGAACAAATCTAATGAACCTGGTAACTAAATCTATTATAAAAAGGCTAGCAACCCTCACTCTTTCTCTACATCTATTCTTCATCATCTTCTTACCCTCCACAGTATAATGTTTTAAAAATAAAATCAGGGAAAAGTCTGGGTGCTATCCAATTATAAATCTAAAAGGATATTTTGCTTGAACTTCTTTTCAAAGGCCTTTATCTGGATCTACAAAATTTCATGTGAGTATTACTATGATTTTCATATTTCTTCTAAGTTAACGTTAAAATAGATACAATAGTTGTTGTAGTGATTAACAATCTAAATAAAAAGGATTTTTGATAGTAAAATAACTTGGATCTAAAAGTATCAGTGTTTATAAGTTTAATCCTTTGCATGTTATTGTTCATTTTAACTACTGTCAATTACCTACTCCTTTTGTAGTTATTAATTGTTATAACTATATTCCTCTTCCTTATCCCCTTTCTATCATTGTTTATTTACAATATTATTATGTATTTACCGTTTGAGTTGCGTAGATTTGGAATAATCTAAAATAACGTTAAAAAAAGGGAATTTGGCACATTGGAATTTGTGAATCATGGACTGTAAATTGGGGTTATTACAAAGGAAGAATATGTAAACATATGAATTGGAATAGGGTGAACTTAATTTTATATTAAGTAGACATGTCATAGGTGAACAAGATATTTAACATTGATCTGTGAATATGTTAATATAGCATTGATTTGAGAAACATGTATTTGACATTAATTTGTAAATATGTTCATTTGACATTTATTTGAGAAACATGTTAATTGACATTAATTAGGAAAATATGATCATTTGGGAAAATATTAATTTGTCATTAACACTAATTTGAGAATATGTTCATGTTAATTTGGGAAAAACATGTTAATTAGACATTTATGTTTATTTATTGTTAATTTGGGGAAAACATGTTAATTAGACAATTATGTTAAAACATGTTAATTAGACATTTATGTTCATCTGATGTTGACTTAGAAATATATGTTAATTAGACATTTATGTTTTTTTGGAAAACATGTTATTTGACATCTATTTGTAAACATGTTAATTTGGCACTGATATTGGAAAACATGTTATTTGACAATAATTTGCAAACATGTTAGTTTGACATTAAATTGGAAAATATGTTCAATTGACATTTATTTGGGAAAACATGTTAAATTGTCATTTATGTTCACTTGACAATTAAAATGGAAAACATATTCATTTGACATTAATTTGGAAAGCAAGTTAATTTGACATTAATACGGAAAATACGTTAATTGTACCTAATATGACATTAAGTAATATGTATTGAAAAACATGTTAATTGGAATCTGTATTGGAAAACATGTTAATTGGAATTAATGGTATTTAATTGGGCATTAACATGCAAATGGAAAACGTGTGAATCAGAATATGATATACTTATCTGAATATTAAGTAAATATTTCATGGGAAAAATATAAGAATCAGATGTATATCAAGTAAAACATGTTACTGTAATCTGTAAACATCTGAGCATGTGCCTATCCGATTTGGGGAAGTGTTGTGTAAAGAATTACATGTAATAAGAAATGGTATTTACAACCTTGGAATATAACATATGGTTATATTATGCTTATTAATGAACTTAAACCTGCTAAGTTAAACCTACCTGATTAATAAGCTAAGATGTCCACTTTGCTGGAAAAATATGTGGGAACTCTTAAAATAACCTGGGAGCCAACCCTAGGGGTGGCTTGTGTCAATCTGCTGTTTGTTTATGGTTATACTGAGCTTATTAATGAACTTAAACCTGCTAAGTTAAACATATCATAGTTAACTTAGGGGACCAAGCCTGGGGGTGGTTTATGTCAATATGTTGTTTGTTTTTCTGTTTGAAACCCATATCAATCAGTACCCTCCTGTTATCAAACGAGTCTCACACTAGGTAGAGACTAGGGCACGCTTTACTGATGGATGATTGTAAGAGGTTCAAATCTAGAGGTGGGTATGGGCGCGTTCCGGTGGAGTCATAAGCATGCATGTATCCGATCGGGGGGAAATAAGACGTTTTAACATCGGCGGATAGGGATGTGTCTTATAAGTTGATGGATTCTGGACTGATATCCTTAAATAACATAGATGGCACGACTATTCATGTCTTTTAGGGAGCCGATCAATAGGTAGAATTAGGAAAAGTCCCTCCTAATTACTTGTTTCTGTCTGAATTTGTAGAAGTGCAAAACAGTCAATCGGCCTGATCTGGTTATTATTATTGTCATTGCCTTTTCATAATAATAGCCAGTCCTTATTATCAGTTCATATCAGTTATCGTTCATCTTTAGATATGTAAAGACACTTTGTAACATCCTAGATTTTTTGAACGTAATTACGAATATTTAAATTTGTTTTAAAGATTAATTTGGATTATATATGGATTTATAATATATATAATTCGTTTATATAACGAAGTCCGAACATATAATTTATATATATATAATTTTAATTATAAAACGAACTTGAAATGTCGTGGCAGTTGGTAATTTACGATTCGAACTTCAATTGAATATACATAACCCGTTGTAAGTCGGAACTCTGTGAAAAACAAGCAACATTAGGATTTATTTGATAATAATTTTCTATTGAAAGGAAAAAATCAAGATTTCAGCTTATAGATTTTAACTTATGTCCAATTCAAATTTCCAAATAATCGCTATGGAATTCATTAATAAACGATAACGTTTATTTAATAAAGATAAGGAATTTTTATATAATATAAATATGGTTTAACCTGAATTTTATATTATTGAGATTAAAAATATATTGTGTTACTTTGAAGCTGCATAAGATTTCATTGGAGAGACACGATAATAATGATTTATTATTATTTAAATTGATTTTTTTTGGATTTAATTATATTTCATTGGTATTATATAGGCCTTAAAAAATATTGTTTTTCAAACGATCTTCGTTTCCGACGAAACGAATTTTATTGGAATACGTATGGTTAATTATTGTTTGGTTTCCTGTTTAAAGCCAATCAGAGTTGTTTTGTCAGTAGACGAAAATTTAAAAGATGAACCGATTAATAAATTGAATGTAAAATAAGGCTGTTTTTGCAAACGATGTCCGTTTTTCGATGAAAATTAGTTTCTTTGGGATCAGGACGTCACGACGTAGTGGTACGTTCACTTCTGTTATGTTAGAAGTCTGTGCATGTTGGTATGAATATAAAACGTGCAACGGCAATGGACTGTATAATTAAAAAAAGGATACGAAATTAATGTATTGAATAGAATTTATTTTTGAAACTTAAGCCCTAAGGGATTGTGTACAGTGTGCAAACTACACAAATGAATATATTAACGCACGACTTAAAATACACATACATGCTATGCTACCTACCCCAAGTATTTACTACAGCCTTTTAACCTCTGAAAGAAAAAGAAAAAAATTTGAAGCAGTCGACATATGAAAACCAAGACAGTAAGAAAAACCCATTGTATAATCTCATCCAATTAAAAACTTCAGCTACCCTACTACCTACCTCGTGCTTCTCCCGAAGAGACATTGATTTCGTCTAATTCAAACCCTTCGCCTATATTTACCTTGTTTAACCCATTCTCTAGAAAATAAAACACAAGCCTCCATCTAAAATTACACCAAACCGTCTCCATTAGAAAACCCTCCTCTCTGCTTAAAATGAAACACGAGAGCCTATAATATATATAACATAAAACCTTCCCACCCACCAAATTAAATAACACGCAAGCCGTGACCGTGAGGGAGTTCAGGGTGGCAATCGTCGGGAAGTAGGGTGGTGCAGCCGGGTGAGTATGGCATGAGTGTTCAGACTATGAACCACCTGGAGACAATGGGAAGCGGCATCGAGTTGGCAAGCGGTGGTGAGGAGACGCCGACGACCAGAGGTTGTTCCAGGCGAAGATTTGTTTGCTGGGCGGTGGTTCACGATGGGAAACAGTGCATTTACGGGTACAGAAAGCCAGAGAGGAGAAACGTGGGTTCGTATGTGGACGTATGGGAGTCGTGCAGTGTTGGGGAGTTTGACGTGGAGCTGTGTTACGTGAAGTATGATGAGCTGAGATGGTGAAGGGGAGCTTATGGGTTTGTCTTTGCATGCGTGACGGTAGGCTGAAGCATGGGGCAAGTCATGTAAATGGGAAGGAAGCATGTAAAGAAACGTGAAGTGGGAGAAAAAATGTAAAGGAAGAGAGAGATGGGCACATTTTTACGTGAACAGTGGGAAGTTTGAAAGTAAAAGAAAATATAATGCAAGGAAGTAAAGTAATGGGGCAGGGGTATTTTGGTGTTAGCAGTTCGATGGGGAAAATGGTTTTGAATGGACTGTGCAGATGGGGATGAAACGATGAACATCGGTGAGCATGGGACAGGAAAGATGTATGTAGAAGACGTGGGTTGGGGGTTATTGGGTCGGGCTTTCAAATGAAAAAAAATGAGAGGACGGTAGCCTTGGCGTGATGGGTACATTAGTGAGGAAACACTGTTGGTTTATTTCGGTGGACGTGAGTGAAGAATTATAGCAGTAGGCGGATGGTCAGAGGGGAGCAATGTTGGTGATAAGGTGTTGGGGATGGGTTGAACAAAGTGAGGCGGAGGAAGATTCATGAAAACAGAGATGTAGCAGGTGAAGATAATTAATGTTCCTAACAACGTGTAAATTTGCCTATTCCCCAACTAATTTAAATGCGCCTGGAAGTTAAATTGGAATATGCCCTAGCACAGTTGACAATGCTTAATCCTTGATTAATTTTGTCTAATTTAAAAAGCAATGTGGCATGGTGTACACACACACACACACACAAATATATATATATATATATATATATATATATATATATATATATATGAGCCTAATTACTTTATGCGTCCCTGAACATACGTCAACCAACCCAATTTTTATTAAACTAACATAAGTGATTTTTAAGTTCACACATGGCCAGTTTTTTTCTTTGATACCTAATAATAATAAACGGGTCGCTTTATTGAATACATAATTAGCATCAAGTGGATATACAGGCCCAATTTGTTTAGTCAATAATTTTAACGAGGGCCGATATTTAATATATAATGTCCTTAGGAATTGATTAAATTTGCCTAACGATAATTTATAATTATGTCTAAACAGTGTAAAACTTTTGTAACCAGGCCTAATTGAGATATTAGAAATAACGAATATATCAGAAATTAGGAATTTAAATATAATTTAAGTATTAATAATGTAACAACTCGGAATTTTGGAACCAATTTAAAAAAATTATTTTAGCTATTTTAATGGATTTTGAATATATAAAATGATTTATTTTGAATAATAATGACTAAAATTTTATTTAAATCAAAGTTAGAACGTATAAATTTATTGTAATTATAAAATGAGCCTAAAATGGCGCGGTAGTTTGAATATTCGATTTCTAATTTCAATTGAGTATACAAAATTCATTTTAAATCAGAATTGGATGAAGCAAGAAATATTTGATTCTAATTAATTATATCTTTCTAACGAATGTAAAAAATTGAGATTTCATAATATAAAGTGAAATTTATGTCTAGTTTAAATTTAAAATAGTCGCTGTGGAATTTATAATATATATAGCCATTAAAAATAATCATTTTGCAAACGACCTCCATTTTTGATGAAACCGCTTTTGTTGGATAAGGAATGCCAAATTATTACTAGATTCCACTTTTCATAATTTTTGGAATTAATATATAAGAGTGGCAAAAGAAAACGTGTTTGACAATTTCAATTTGAATTGGATCGACCAGAAAATGGCCATTTTTCAAACGGTCTCCAAATTCGACGAAATTAATTTTGTTAGGATCGTATCGTCAAAACAAAGCTAGATATTATTTTTTTGTAATTTTTGGGGTCAGTATGTGGCCTTAGTAAATTAAAATGTACGTTCAAATTCAATATACATTGATTTATATTTTAATTTTGATAAAAACTAATCAAGATTGTCGAATTGACTTACAGGACATATCCCATTGTGTCCGGAATAAGGGTATTTGGACGGGGCGACAGTCGTTTGGTTTGATTTGGAGTTCGTATCGGTAAACATGAATTTTTGAAATTAAAAGAATTAAATAAAATATTTTATTATAAATACTCCCCTCTAAAACCCTAACCCCCCTTACAGAACCTGCTACTAGTTGAAATCCACGGCGGAAAGCGTCCGGATTTTGATCGAAAAATTCTCCCATCTCTGTAACGATCCGGATTTTTGGTTAATAAATTTTAAACATTTAATATTTATTTTAAATGTGAGTTGATAATATAAATGGATTTTATATTGAGTTTGTTGATTTAATAGTCGAAATACGATTTAATTTTTCATATATATTGAATTAGCGTTATACGAAAACGACTAATAATTTAATTTAGAGTTAAAACTGTATCGAGATGATTAAGATAATTAATCGAAATTCTATTTGAATAGAATTGACGATAATAATAACTTATTATCAAGGAATTAATTATTTTGAATTTAATTTATATCGATTTAAATTTATATCTTCTTCGTACGATCAAATGTGGCTTTGAAACCTGTTCCATTATGTTTAAAATAGTGGTATAACCCTAGAAATGCCAGTTGTTGCGTTCAAAAAGGAGTTCGGAATCACGGGGTATTGTATCAGTTAGTTCAAAACTAAAATAAATAAATAAATATATAAAATAAATAAATAAAAGGGTTTTCTTCCTTCCTAAGCTAATCAACGCAGTACACTGTAAGCCTACTCTATCACTAAGTCTACCTGTACCTTGGAAAGACGTTGTTTCTATCCTTCCATTTTTCATCTTTATATATTCATGTTCAAATTCATTCCAAAAGATTAAAAAAAACACTGCTCGAATTCCATTTCATCCTTCTCAAAGGCCACATCTCCTTATATTTTTCATTTCTTAAATCAAAAACCATTTCAATACTTTTACTTTCGTTCCTTTTCCACTGAAAATGAAACCGATTCTTTGATTTAATAAAAAAAAGATCGCGGGTTGAAATCACAAATTATTAGAAGCTCGTTGACGTTATGGAGCTGCTCGATTGTGGTAGGTTGCGAATTGAGGTATCGATTTTTGGGGGAAATCAGGGTGCGATGCTGACTTGCGAGGTTCAAATTCAAACAGTGATTTGGCTTGCTATTTTTGGGATGCGATCAAATTGAGGAGGGGCGATTTCTTTCTGTGATGTTTGGGGATTGAACAATTCTTGCGATGGAAGAAGAAGCCGCTGTTGAGTGGTGCAGTCTAGGGGTTATTGACTGGTGATGGGATTATGGTGAAGGCGACGATGTTAGTAGGGTGCGATTTCGGTTTTTGGGTGGTGCGATGTAGGGTTCGGTAGTGGAAACGTTGCGTGGATTTACTACTGGAGGAATTTGAATTTTGATGGTATTTCATTAGGGTCTGTAGGGGAACAGTGTTGAGAGGTAAACTTGTTTTTGGGATTGTTTTTGGAGTTACTCAGTAAACAAAGGAATGGATTTTGGCAGGAAATTGTAGAAGGTGGTACAAGGAGGTCTTTACGGCAATGGACGCATTCAATTTGCAAAAGGAAAATGGAAGGGCTGATTGACTAACGTAAAGCTCTAGGATCTGGAGTGTGAAGTAAAATGATAGTAAATGTAGGAACATTAGGTAAATTCTTATTGAAATTTATTAGTACCCTAGTTTAAACTACAATTTGTATACCATTTGGTAAATAGATGACCTTTGTTTTGACTGTTGAATGATCATACTACAAGCACAAATAAGGACGCCCACAGAAAAATAAACAAGTCAGTTAGCGTCAGGGTTGAATTCAAAGTATATGTATTGAAGCTCTAGGAATGAACAAAAAGCCTGTACAATCCTTGTGTTATTTCCACTGGAATTATGATTAGAAGTGGTAGGATGTTCTCTTGATTCTCATCATACCATACTATGGTCATACCCAATTAAGGAACTTATTATTTTTATTTTACTCTAAGCTATTTCTAATAATTTTGATTGAACAACATTAATTATTGGGTAAAGATATTCATTGAATATCGACAAGCTATATGAGTTATTTTTGCAACCAATAATCTTCTGTTTTATCTAATAGTTTCCTTATTTCTAGCACTAACAAAAAGAAGCTTCATCTTTAAAGTCAAATATATATATATATTCGAATATATATATATATATATATATATATATTCGAATATATATATATATATATATATATTCAAATTTGGGTGGAAAATAAATAAAACATCATATCCATTCTAGGTTCAAAAATCGCGAAACTTGTCACATGGATTCGTGTCTGTGGAATTTTTAAGTTGGAGTTGGTTTGGATTGATTTTAGAGTCGACTAGATTTTAAATTTAAAATCAAAAAAAGTCGAAAATAAATCACGGTGAGTAATCTCACCCTCTGGATTTTATTTTAAAAAAATTATATGTTGTTGTTGGTTGATTGGTTGCGTTGCTATTTATTTATAAATTGTGGTTATTAAATATATTAGTTATTTAGGCTTGGTGTTTGTGGCTATGTATATATATATATATGTATATATATATATATATTGGTGGTTGGATAGTTCCTGCAGTATCATTAGCGGATGACCCTATGCGCCCTACGGTATGATAGTGAATGACCTTCTATACCTCGATATCCTGCCTCGAAGCAGGATGGGTATTATTTATGTTGGCTAACGTCTGTGGATGCAGGAAAACAGGTTGGAGGGATCCAACTGGATTCCTTAAAAATATTATCGTTTGTTTGTTTTCATATATATTGTCATATATGATGTGTTTGAAAATCGGTGATTAATAGTTGAGTGTTTTTGATTGGTTGAATATCACTGGGCCAAAATGTTGATTTATAAAAATATCGTGAAAAGGATATTTCAAGATTTAAAATGGAAAATCTATTTTTCAAAAATAGAATTTGAATTTTGAAAAGGCTAAGAAATATTTACTTGTTTTGAATAATAAAAACAATTAATGGAATTTATAAACGATGTTTATAAATTTAATAATACAGGAAATTGAAGTGGTGAATTTAGAAACGATGTTTATAAATTAAATAATGTGGGAAATTGAAGTGAATTTATAAAGGGTATTTAAAAACAAAGAAAAATTATCATTTGGATAATTTAAATATTTAAATTCAAATATGAATTTAGAATGAGAATTTGGGGATCGTATTAAAACGGGAATGATGGGTTTTATTCTAGAATTCGGAATATAAAATGAATTAGGTTTCAAATGGATTTGAAACGGAAACTGGTTTTAAATTATAAAGCCAGAAAGATAAATTTATAAATGACGTTTATAAATGACGTTTATAAATTAAGTGAGATAATTATCATTGGATACTTTAAATTTTAAATTTTAAAATTCAAGTATGAATTTAAAAGTGAATTGGAAAATGTGTTGAAAAATAGAACGATTGATTATATTTCGGGAATTCGGAATATAAACTAAATTGAATAAGTTTAAAGAATTTATAATTGAAACTCAATTTATATCGAATTGTTAAAGTGATTTTATTACAAAGGTAATTGGAATTCAGTATAGAAGATTGAACTACAAGTAAATTTATAACTGAATTATGAATTAATCGGTGGTTAAGGAAAATCAGAAATATTAAGTGAATTGGGAAATTTGATTCAATATATATTAAATATATATTTGAATTGAGTTGAAATTTATTTATAAAGAAGTTTAAATGTTTATATAATTAAAACAAGCTCGTCGTGGCGCGATAGTTCGTAAATTGGCGTTTTGAACTTCAATTGAGTACATAGAACTCAACTTAAGTTGGAATTCTTTGAAACAAGAATCGCTAGGACCGATTTGATAATAGTTTTCTATTGGAAGAGAAAAATATAGATTTTGAGTTATGTTAAAATTAAATTTTCAGAAAAGCAACGCCATAACCATTATAAAACCATAGCAGTCTATTTAAATAAATAAAAGGATTTTATACAAATAAAATCTAAATTTCCATTAGAAAAATCCAGATTTGAGTTATAAAATATATCTGAACTCAAGTGGAGTAATGAATTGGTTTTTAAACAAAAATATTTTTTTTATTGTTGAATAGAATTATATAATTTAAAGAATAATTAGTAAATGTAATTTTTAATCGAGATTGGACTTTGAACAGGAAAAAGGGGTTTGTAATCTATATTTGAAATCAAATATATAACTTGAATTGAAAAGGGAATTTGACTGGTTTATAAGTAAATAAAAATATATTTGATTCAAATAAAAAGTGAAATGTACAAAAGAGTTGATTAAAGAATAAATTAGCGAATTGAGTTAAAATGACCAGATTGAGTTGGGATAAGCTAGAAATGAACGTATACGTGTTAAACATGTATGGAATGAAGAGAATGAAGTTTATAAATTTAGTTCCCAGCAAAAAGGTACATGTTTAAATTCCATATGAGGTTTCGTGCGCCGAATCGGCAAGCCGCTTGGCTTTTTAAATTTTCCTTTTGAATGGAAAGGGCCTAGAGAAGAATTTTGTAGTTGTACGGAGAGACCCGTACAAAGGAGGTTACGGTGAAATTTTCTGGAAATTTAAGGAGTTAGAATATTTTTGAGGAAATTGAATAATTAGAAAATCAATATATCAATATATATTGAATTCGATAAGGAAACGATTTTAAAATAGAATATTATAAAAAAGGAAATCTATAATTAAATCTGGTAAAAGTTGAAAGAGAAACGTATTAGCATTTTAAATAATTGGATTTTATGGTATTGATTATTCAAGATAAGCAGTCTTGTCTGTTTTGAAGTAAAGAAAGTTATTCAGTCAAGGTCTGAGAGGTAATTATACCCCAACTTGATTGATTTCATTTTTAATCGATAAATAATAAGATTCAGTTTCGAAGATCAATGTTTGAATAAGATTTAGTTGAGTGCAATGATTTAGGTTGTTGTAACGATGTTTTACACAACACTTGTTTTAACCCAAATAAGCAGAATTTTGGAAATATAATAATAAATATTTCACGAGAATAGAAATGAATGGTCATGAAAGTAAAGGAGTAATTGGAAATGAATTCCAAATATAAATAGAAGGTATTTTCTAGGTATAGAAAATATAAGAAGGCGATATATGGAAATATTTTCCAAATAGCGTAAGAGGCCAAGATGGTTTTTGAAATATCTTGTTAACAAATATTGATAAGGAAATGGAGAAGAGATTTAATTAATAAAATATTAATTAAGGGGCCCAGTGATTGTTGGATGCTTTGGATGGATGTTTGTTTTTCTTTGATAGTTAAATAACCGACTATCGAAGTTTTTGACTAATATCGTTGTCAGTATGGAGTGACCGGTTGGATTATTATCCGAGAACCACTCCGTATTGGCAATAGTGTTGCGAATCATGTTTGTGAAGACAAATTGAAGATGGAGTAAAGTGCAAGGGCTTTTTCTATTAATCCTTGGTAAAAATTTCCCAAGATGGATTAATGAGAATTTTGTCTTTGGTTATGTTCAGTCCCAGAATGAACATGTATGGAAAATGTATGACAGAGTATTTTCAAAGATCTCATAAGTTAATCTGTACAAATATACATCTGGTGGCAGAGAATTTTATTCTCCTGGCATAATATCCAGAATATCTTTGTGCAAATAAATTAGTTATTAACGGATATGACAACGTGACATTCAAAGTGATGGTGCTATCAAGTAATCGTAACCTCAAGCCTCGCAACCGGGAAATGGTATAAAATCGGGAAGGTCGCATGGCTAAGTGGTTAGCTGCCAAGTAGGGTGTATTGTCTCCTGATCTAGAGAAATTCCTTTTGCTTCTTAAATCTATCGATGTTGTCCCTTTCGAGAACGGTTGCTGATCCCAACTGTTTGGGATAATGCATTCGGTACTCTCAAGCGAAGTGAGGGGCCGATCATGTTTAGCCTGGGTTGCAAGATGTTCTTGTTGAACCCAGTGTATTCCTCTCTAGAGATACACTGTCGGAAGGTGGTCCCATACCTTGCCAGTTGGAATCCATTATCCAATAAGTGCCCACGGTTTTTGATTGTATACTATATATGTAGAGCGTGAGATGCAAGCATTCTGCTATATTGTTATTTATTTGTATTTAGACACTGTTATAATATCAGAATAAGATATGGTTTTCAAAAACTTTTTTGGGTTATCGTAAGGTAAAAACCATCCATGTTTATTTGTGGATCGGTCTTACGATTATCCTTTCTTTTAAAAAAGATTATTAAAAAGTTAAAACCAAGTGTTTGAAGCTTACTCACACTAGTCCAATGACTGACCCAAAGTTTATTTTGTTTTGTTTTGCCATAAACTATTGGGTGCCCAAATTTGTACGGGCAGTCAAGTAGTTCAGGTGTTTACAGATATGTTTGGAGAAGCTTGGAGCAGGAGGCTTCAACGTTAGATATCTAGTATTATTTTCCGCTGTGTTGTATTGTACTCTAAAAATGGTATCTATATGTATGTACAATAAAAATTTTGTAACCCAAAAGTTGTTCTATATATTATATTTTATTCCACTGCGATGTGAGATTCTGTGTTGTTATTTCTGTTTTTCTTCTATTCTAATTTTCTTTCTATTTCTCATCCTCTAATTCTCTCTATTAATGATTCGGTAATTTCTGGTGTTTGGTTAGTCAATATGGTATTTGTATCGATAATCAGGATCGGGAAAATGACAGTTCGTTACAGTGGTATCAGAGCTTAGGTTGAGTGAATATCTAGGCTTTGGTGTGGTTGTACTCATTAGAGATAGGATCAGAGTATCCTAGAATGAGTTGAGAGTATATATATACGAGAAAGCATATTTGTAATTGATATAATTTTTTTATATTGTGTTGGTCAATATGTTGAGTAATTTATGAATTCTGATTGAATCATGGGATGCCACAATGTCGATAAGAGTTTATAAATACTCGAACAGAAGGTTGGACATAATATTGTTTTAAAGTGGGCAAATGAAATAATTTTACTCAAATATCTATTTTGATATAGAAAGGATAATTTTCTGAAATTATAATACTATATGGATGTGTTGGTTGTTATTATAATCAAATGAGATTATAAAATTGAAATGGTTATATATAATCGAATAGAAATTGTATATGAAATATATAAATGAGATGAATTAAAGTTGAATCCAAACCAGAATTTGGAATTTAAAATCCTGTATGTTTGAATTTTTTTTGGATGGATATAAAGTAATATAGCATTACTTGAATAAAGACCATTTTTGAATGAATTTTGAAATCGATAAAGCACTGAACTCACTTCAATGGCTAGAAAATAATTCTGATGATGACTGCAGCATCACCAATGTTCATTTTCGAGTTCTAAGTGATGAATTGCTACCTTAGAAAAGTTTCTAATGGAAATTTGTTTGAAAGGAAAAAATTTGGTTTGAAATCCAAGTGTTGTGAATTTGATATAGTTATAGATGTATGTATATATTTATATGATTTCTAAAGGATTTGAAGTTTGACACGGGGATTTGGATTCTGGAATTAAAATTTAACTTAAGCAAGTTAAATGGATCGAAGAAAGTAAATTGATCATAATCAATTTGAATAAATTTGTGTTGAACCAATTTGAATTAAATATAATTGGATGTGAGTACATTGGAATACATTGGGTGTAAATCATTCAGACTAAATGAATGAAAACAAAAGTTTTGATTGAACTAAATTTTGTAAAAATGTGAAGAGTTGAGTTTCAACATAAGTCAGTTGTTGAAAAGTAAATGGGTTTGAAGCATTTTTCCTACCTAAGTAATTTCGGGGATGTAATTCTTTTAAGGGGGGAGGAATGTAACGATCCAGATTTTTTATCAATTAATTTTAAACATTTAATATTTATTTTAAATGTGAGTTGATAATAGAAATGGATTTTATATTGAGTTTATTGATTTAATTGTCGAAATAAGATTTAATTTTTGATATATATTGAATTAGCGTAATACGAAAACGACTAATAATTTAATTTAGAGTTAAAACTCTATCGAGACGATTCAGATAATTAATCAAAATTCTATTTGAATAGAATTGACGATAATAATTTATTATCAAGGAATTAATTATTTTGAATTTAATTTATATCAATTTAAATTTATATCTTCTTCGTACGATCAAATGGGGCTTTGAAACCTGTTCCATTGTGTTCAAAATAGTGGTATAACCTTAGAAATGCCAGTTGTTGCATTCAAAAACGAGTTCGGAATCATGGGGTATTGTATCAGTTAGTTCAAAACTAAAATAAATAAAAATATATATAAAATAAATAAATAAAAGGGTTTTCTTCCTTCCTAAGCTAATCAACGCGGTACATTATAAGCCTACTCTATCACTAAATCTACTTGTACCTTGGAAAGACGTTGTTTCTATCCTTCCATTTTTCATCTATATATATTCGTGTTCAAATTCATTCCAAGAGATTAAAAAAACACTGCTCGTATTCCATTTCGTCCTTGTCAAAGGCCACATCTCCATATATTGTTCATTTCTTAAATCAAAAACTATTTCAATACTTTTACTTTCGTTCCTTTTCCACTGAAAACAAAACTGATTCTTCCATTTAATAAAAAAAGATCACAGGTTGAAATCGCAAATTATCAGAAGCTCGTCGATGTTATGGAGTTGCTCGATTGTGGTAGGTTGCGAATTAAGGTATTGATTTTTGGGGAAAAGCAGGGTGCAATGCTGATTTGCGAGGTTTGAATTCAAACAGTGATTTTTGGGATGCGATCAGATTGAGGAGGGGCGATTTCTTTCTGTGATATTTGGGGATCGAACAATTCTTGCGATGGAAGAAGAAGCCGCTGTTGAGTGGTACGGTCTAGGGGTTATTGACTGGCGATGGGATTATGGTGAAGGCGACGATGTGAGTAGGGTGCAATTTCGGTTTCTTGGTGGTGCGATGTAGGGTTCGGTAGTGGAAATGTTGTGTGGATTTACTACTGGAGGAATTCAAATGTTGATGGTATTTCAGTAGGGTCTGTAGGGGAGCAGTGTTGAGAGGTAAACTCGTTTTTGGGATTGTTTTTGGGGTTACTTAGTAATCAAAGGGATGGATTTTGGCAGGAAATTGTAGAAAGTGGTATAAGGAGGTCTTTACGGCAATGGACGCATTCAATTTGCAAAAGGAAAATGGAAGGGCTGATTAACTAATGTAAATTTCTAGGATTTGGAGGGTAAAGTAAAATGGCAGTAAATGTAGGAACATAAGGTAAATTCTTATTGAAATTTATAAGTACCCTAGTTTAAACTACAATTTGTATACCATTGGATAAATAGTTGACCTTTGGTTTGACTGTTGAATGATCATACTACAAACAAAACTAAGGACGCCCACAGAAAAATAAACAAGTCAGTTAGCGTCAGGGTTGAATTCAAAGTATATGTATTGAAGCTGTAGGAATGAACAAAAAGCATGTACAATCCTTGTGTTATTTCCACTGGAATTATGATTAGAAGTGGTAGAATATACTATTGATTCTCATAGTACCATACTATGGTCATACCAAATTAAGGAACTTGTTATTTTTATTTTACTCTAAGCTATTTCTAATAATTTAATTGAACATCATTAATTATTGGGTAAAGATATTCATTGAATATCAATAAGCTATATGAGTTATTTTTGCAACCATTAATTTTCTGTTTTATCTAATAGTTTCCTTATTTCCAACACTAACAAAAAGAAGCTTCACCTTTTAAGTCAAGTATATATATATTCGAATATATATATATATGTTCGAATATATATATATATATATATATATTCAAATTTGTTTGGAAAAGAAATAAAATATCATATCCATTCTAGGTCCAAAAATCACGAAAACTATCATAAGGATTCGTAGCTGTGGAATTCTCAAGTTGGAGTTGGTTTTGATTGATTTTAGAGTCGACTGGATTTTAAATTTAAAATCGAAACAAGTCGCAAATAAATCACGGTGAGTAATCTCACTCTTTGGATTTTATTTTAAAAAAAATTATATGTTGTTGTTGGTTGATTGGTTACATTGCTATTTATTTATTAATTGTGGTTATTAAATATATTAGTTATTTAGGCTTGGTGTTTGTGGCTATTATATATATATATATCGGTGGTTCGATAGTTCCCGCAGTATCATTAGCAGATGCCCACAGTATCATTAGCGGATGACCCTATGCACCCCACGATATGATAGTGGATGACCTTCTATACCGCGGTATCCTGCCTCAAAGCAGGATGGGTATTATTTATGTTGGCTAATGTCTGTGGATGCAGGAAAACAGGTTAGAGGGATCCAACTGGATTCCTCAAAAATATTATTGTTTTTTGTTTTCATATATATTGTCATATATGATGTGTTTGAAAACCGGTGATTAATAGTTGAGTGTTTTTGATTGGTTGAATATCACTGGGCCTAAATGTTGATTTATTAAAATATTGTGAAAAGGATATTTCGAGATTTAAAATGGAAAATATATTTTTCAAAAATAGAATTTGAATTTCGAAAAGGCTAAGAAATATTTACTTGTTTTGAATAATAAAAACAAGTAACGGAATTTATAAACGATGTTTATAAATTTAATAATACAGGAAATTGAAGTGGTGAATTTAGAAACGATGTTTATAAATTAAATAATGTGGGAAATTGAAGTGAATTTATAAACGGTATTAAAAAAATAAAGAAAAATCATCATTTGCATAATTTAAATATTTAAATTCAAAAATGAATTTAGAATGAGAATTTGGGGATCGTATTAAAAAGGGAATGACGGGTTTTATTCTGGAATTCGGAATATAAAATGAATTGGGTTTCAAATGCATTTGAAATGGAAACTGGTTTTAAATTATAAAACCAGGTAGCTAAATTTATAAATGACGTTTATAAATTAAGTGTGATAATTATCATTGGATAATTCAAAATTTAAAATTCAAGTATGAATTTAAAAGTGAATTGGAAAACATGTTGAAAAATAGAATGATTAATTATATTTTGGGAATTCGGAATATAAACTGAATTGAATAAGTTTAAAGAATTTATAATTGAAATTTGATTTATATCGAATTTATAAGGTGATTTTATTACAAAGGTAATTGGAATTCAGTATAGAAGATTGAACTATAAATAAATTTATAATTGAATTATGAATTAATTGGCGATTAAGGAAAATCAGAAATATTAAGTGAATTGGAAAATTTATTTAATATATATTAAATATATATTTGGATTGAGTTGAAATTTATTTATAAATAATTTTAAATGTTTATATAATTAAAACGAGTTTACCGTGGCGCGGCAGTTCGTAAATTGGCGTTTCGAACTTCAATTGAGTACATAGAACTCAACTTAATTCGGAATTCTTTGAAATAAGAATCGTCAGTGTAACGACCCAAGGATTTTCGGCCCGAAAATCGACATAAATACATTTACCATAACTCATGCCGACTTCCAAACACCGAAGACACTGGAACGTTTATAGAAATAAATTATAAGGTGAGATAAGAATGAAACAAATATTAGAATAGAAGAAGAAGAAACACAATAACACAGGGTCTCGCATCGCAGCAGAACAAAATATAATATAGGAATAAATCTTTATTGAGAACTTTTAAAAATACTTACAATATCAGAGTACATCAAAAATCTGGACAGTTATAATAACATGTCCTCGTATACATCACATAGCGGAATAAATACTAGATACAATACGACTGAACAACTTCAGCTTGCCTCTGGACTTTGCAGCATCTGATAACCTGAACCTGTACACCCCGGTCTAAACCGAGCATTTACAAAATGCCGAATCAGTCTGGTGAACCAGAGTGAGAAAAACTCGCACAGTATTAAGGGAGATCATCCAACTTGATTTTAAATTCCAAAAAAATTTCCGAAAGAAAAGGATAATCGTAAGATCAAATCCACACATAAATACGGACGACTTTTACCTTACGATAACCCAAAACGTTTTTGAAATCAATATCATTTCAGATATTATAATAGTGTCTAAATACAAATAAATATCAATCTAGTGGAACGCTTGCATCTCACGCTCCACATATATAGTATACAATCAAAACCGCATGCGTTTAGTGGAGATTGGATTCCGACTATGACAAGGTATGGAATCACCTGCCGATAGTGTATCTCTAGAGGCGAATACACTGGGTTCAACAAGAACGTCTTGCAACCCGACCCACACATGACCGACCACTCATTTCGCTTGAGTGTATCGAATGTATATCACCAACGGTTGGGCTCAAACTACCGTTTCCCGAAAGGAGTTTCTCTAGATAGGTGGTTATACACCCTAATGGAAGCGACCCACATAGCCATGCTGTCTGCCCGATTTTTTTGATTTCTTGGTTGGCAAGGCTTGAGGTTTAGATTAACTTCTGAACATCTGGTCATCATTCACTTTGAATGCCACATCGTCGGATCCGCCAGATATCACTAATCAACGACCACAAAAAAATTCTAGCAGTTAAGCCAAGAGAATGGCAATTCCCCGCCAACGACTTTAGCACGTTTGAAGAAATCAACGTACATGATCCCTTTGGAAATACTCTGTCCGACATCCGTCCATACATGTCATCCAGGAATAGGATGAACCGAAGGTACTCCCCTACTGCATCCAATATAGGAATCACCCAATGGATCAGTAGCGAGAAGTCCTTGCAACCTGTAGATTCCAACCACGACAAGATCACAGCTTATCTCTACTTGCCGGATAAAGAATATTACTGGTTCTTCCGTTTATGAAAATCCACGGTCTTTAGTGCTCCATCTCGATCAACTTCTGATATCTTCACGTCTTTGTTGGTCAGAATAGTTTTTGAATATATATTCGATCCCGGTCTTTCCGTACCAACAACTGTATTGGACAGATTTGATAGTTGGTTATTTAACTATCAAAATAAACAGTGATTCAATCATGACATTCCAATGAGTTTACTAGTTTAGTATTCAGCATCACTTGGCCTTTTAATTAAACTAATATAATTTAAAACACTTAAATATTTCGATAATATGAATATAACTTTTCGCTTCTTATTTAACATAAGATTTTATTTTTCAAAACTATTTCAAAAACATTAGAATTCATTCTCTCTCTCTCTGTGTATATATATATAAACACTCCCAACCTTGTTTTTAACTAATTTCACATAAACCGTTGTTATTTGAAAACAATATCCAATTTCTATTCTTGGAATAAACTCATTCCAAAAACTTACGTTTTTTATTTTCTTTTACTTTTTGAATATCGTTATATATGTAAATATATATATTCTCTATATTTCTTATTTCCGTTACTCTGGGGATTTCACTATATATATATACTCAAATCTTTTTTATTTCCGTTAATTTGGAAATCTAAAAATATATACTCCAATTTTCCACCTCACATTGCATTATTATTCCTTTAATGGAAATAATCGATTATCACTAATCCATTTTACCATTACAACTAATATCATCCTTAGATAATCCTAATGTTGTTCAAGTTGGGGTATTTTAATTACCTCTCAGACCTTGATCAACAACGTTCATATCTTAAGATAAATACGAGTTGTAATCCAAACCCACATTTCATTCTAATATAAATACAAATTCCAGTTTACTCTGTTGATCAAAATACCGTTTCATATAACTTTCATACCTTTTGAAAATCTCCTCCTTATTATTCCTTAATTCAATAATTAAATAATTTCTTATAAAATACCACATTTTAACCTCAACCTTTTTTAACACTTTTAAACTTCATTTATCCAACTCTGATTTAATATAAACCATTTTATCCCAATCCCCTTTGACTTAATTCATATAATTAACATTTATTTCAAGCTATTATATTCGCTTGAAATTCCTTTTATAACTTTGTTATAAAAATTTGGGTTTTAAATATAAAACTCGTACATAAACTCCTTTTGCCATTCAACTAGAATTCATTCTAATTGCGATAACCTATTTAAATGAATTTCAATTAAAAAGTAATTCTCTAAATTATTATTAATTAATATAATAATTCACTTTGATTATTAATTACTTTAGTAGTTAATTTCTTTATTAACTAAAATAAATATTAAATTCCTTTTTAAAAACTTCATTAAAATTAAGAAATATTATTTTCACGATTTTAGTTGATTAATTCAATCCAAACTAATTTAGAAATCAATTCTAGTGAAAACTGCTGACTTAGTCAACTCAAATCCTTTTATCTCATTAACTCATTCCCATTCGGTTTCCCTTTAAATTAATAAATAATATAACTAATTTAAATAATTCCATTAATTGTTTCTTAACAAAACAATTATCCAAATTTAACCGTTAGGTTAATTTCTATTCACTAGTATATAAATATGATTAACATCAGAATTAACTCTATAAAATTAATTAATAATTAATTTAAATAAGAAATAATAAATATTAATTTTCTTTTAAACAAACCTTTTATTCAAAATAATATATTTCAAAATCTATATCCATTCAAAATCTGTAACAGCAAATAACGACCATTTAACATCAACCAATTCACAAGCAACTCAAACAATTCAACCAATTTAAACACATTTATTTTATAAACATGATCAATCAAGGTGAGTTACCTCTATTGAATCCAATCGTTAAAATAGCGATTTGGTATTTAATTGAAATTAAACAACAGTTTAATTTCATTGGTTAAGTTAACAAATGAATATATAACTAGCAAACTGTAACACCCCGTAATTTTAAAACGAGACATAAGAGATAATTAAAAAATAATTAATTATTAAAAGAAGAATTAGGTGAAACGGGTTATGCCATTGCGTTGCTCTCGGAGTTCTGCTTGAGATTGAGTCTGAGTTTGCGTAAAATGGATACCGTATGAAGAAGATATGGACGAACGAAGTTAGACAGAAAAACCGGAAGTTGACCAGAATGCACTGGCGCACTTCACAAGTGCGCCAGTACAAAAATGCGCTGGCGCACCTTCCAAGTGCGCCCATACCGATCCAACACAGAATTCTGGAGTGTTCTGTGATGATGTGTCTTCTTCTGAGTGGTCAGATGATTTGTATTTGAGCTGGGTTGTTCTGATGGTCTCCTCTTTCATCTAAGGGCTCTAAAACACTCTTTACACCTTTAAATACATAGCAAGACCCAACCCTAATTCAATAACAAAGAGGAATGGCGCCTCCATGCTCCTAAAACCTAAAGTGACCTAGCCTCCACCCTAATCAGTCAATTCAAGCGAGAATATAAAGATAACAAATCAACGCCTACATCAACGGAAAGCTAATCAACTCCAGAAATCAGATCCCAGAATCTTTCTTCTCTTTCTTAAATCATGATTTGTGAGTATAGTTATTTTCAGATATGAAATTTAATTATGATCTTGACATGGGTATAAATCTGAATTGAAGATTTATATTATTCTTGTTTATCAGATCTGTTTTTCTGTGTTGATCCATCTTATTTTTGTTCATCAGATATGTTTTTCTGTGTAGAGCTATCTTATTGTAACTATTTTTTATCTCTTCATTCGTTTTGTTCTATAGCCAGGCTACCACGAGCCTGAGCCAAATCTCATAAGAGATTGACACGCGAACGCAAAATTTTGGGAAAATATTGGATGATGCATAGTTGGACATAACTTATTTGTGAATAAATTGAGAACACAACATAAGTTGTAATTTAAGATCTAGACCTAGGCATACTATATATGACGGTTTATGATATGGAAGATGGAGAATTATTGTATGACAACATATGACTTGTAATTTGGGAACATAATGCATGTTATAATCCAAGATCTGATTTTGAGGACATAATACATGTTGTAATTTAAGATCTAGATTTGGGGGCATATTTTATTTGACGATCTATGACTTGGAAGAAAAAAGGATATATGATTTAGGCATAAAATATCTATATTAAAATAGGATAACTATTAATTGTGAATACACCTAAATGGGGATTTTGGATATTTGACATACGTTGAAATCAAAGGCTATAATTTGGCATAATTCATATTGTATATCATGATTTGGGGTTTTTGGAGAATAATCTGTACTATGTGAATTTAACTAGAAATTTGGGGCATATGTTATATTGTGAATTATGACCATAATTTGAGCATGTAAGATTAGGCTTAATTTTATGATTAAGTGAGGTATGTCAATGGAATTTAAAGAGACGGTAATCTGCTAAATCTGTTGAAACTGAATACGGTAATCTAAAATTGAGCAAAACATGTTAATAGAACTTTGGATAATCTGCTGTAACTTGTAAAGAAGATAATTTGTCGACTTGGCATAATTAGTCTGATATTAGGATAATCTGTGAATGAATGCTTTAGCTAAAAATAAGAATACTGAGACACGAGGTTAGACTCTGTTTGCGTTAGAAGCCTGCCCGGACCAAACCGGCTTAACCAGCAACCGCCAGCTGTCAGCCTAATGTGAGAAGTCATAGGCATAAAGATGCTTAGACACGAGGTTAGGTCTGGCTTGTGGCAGAAGTCTTCCCGGAACCGCCCGGCATATCCAGCGGCCACAAGCTACCGACCTAATGTGAGAGGTTTGTGCATTAATATTTAATTAATGCAAATCTAAGATAAATAAGATGCCTAAAACGTGTTTGGTGGATAAGGTTAAATCAACGGGACTGATGAATCTAATAAACCCGTTTGAAGATCTGTTGGCCTAATATAAGGTTAGGTGAAACAATCTGTAAGTCTCTTAGTCTGTATATCTGATCCGTTAGTCTGAAAACTTGTTAATCTGTATATTTGATTCGTTAGTTTGAAAACTTGTAAATCTGTATATCTGGTCCGTTAATCTGAAAACTTATTAACCTGTATGTCTGATCTGAGAACTAGTTAATCTGTACTTTGTACATCTGAAATCCTTAAACAAGTTAATCTGAAATCTGTTAGTCTGGGGACACAAGGTTAGGAGGGGTAATTACTTGTGTCATCTGCTGTTTGGGACCTATATTAGTCAGTAACCCTTTCTGGTATCAAAATTATGACCCAACACTAAGTATGGGTCCAGGGCACGCTTACTGAACTAATTGTAAGAGGTTCACTCTAATAATAGCGAGGGTTGTTGATGGCGCATTCCAACCGGGTTATGTGCGTGCAAGGATCTGGTCTGCTCTGAGGATGTAAGACGCCGTGACATCTGTAAATAGGTCTGTGTCTATAGGTTGCCACTTTATGGAGTGATACACTCTTCTGTGGGGCCGGCACAGGGTATTTATGTATCAGGGAGCCGATCGCTTGGGGTTGAATTTAGGGTACACTTAGTTCTGTCTGTTTCTGTTGGGTTACCGTCTGTTTCTATTGGCGTGGTAACACCTGTCTGTTTCTGTGTGGTACCGTCTGTTGGGGTGGTAAAAGCCCATTACTAGTGTACACTAATTCTAACATTTTGTTTCCTTAGGGAATATTCTGTTTTCGTCTCTGATTCCGTTTCTGCTTCTGTTTCTGTAACCTTCTGTCTCTATTCGGGAGGTAAAGGCCCATTACTAGCATTCTGTTTCTAAACGTCTGTCTCTGTTAGGGTGGTAAAGGCCCATTTCTAGCATCATGTTTTTGAAAAGATCATTCTGTTTTCTATTTAGTCATTAGGACAACACCTAATTCTTTTATACTAGTATTAGTGCAGAGAAGTGAAAACTAAGTAAGAAGCTTAGCTTAGCCTATATCATTCTGTTTCTTCTGTTAACCTGCTATTCATGTTACAGTTATCTCTCATCCAGTTTATTTACATGTCATGATACTATTATCTGTTTATATGCTAAAATTCACTGGACTCACCAGACTTATGTCTGACCTAGTTTGTTTTGCCTCTTTTCTTTCCGTTCCCCCCTAAGTGCTCAGGGTTTAAACGTAGGAGCTAGATTCAGATTCTCTCTGCTTGAAGTGTTTGAAGTATTGCTTGGTTTGACTCTATCTTTTCATGGCAGTTTATGTTGGGGATTATGGCTTTGAAAATTATGCATTTTGAAGGCTTTTGTACAAGACTGATATTTATGTACTTGAATTCCGATATTGTGGTTTTGAAAGATGTAACCAAACTTATTAATGTTTTCTGCTGTAATAAAGTTATAAAATTTTCAAGTACTACTTTATCTGTCTTGTAATAAAGTTATAAAAGTTTATTTTGAAAAACATAGTCCCAAAAGCCATACATCTATCTTTTGATTTTCTGTTT
Organism: Allium sativum; assembly: GCA_030737875.1. Lineage (NCBI taxonomy): Eukaryota > Viridiplantae > Streptophyta > Magnoliopsida > Asparagales > Amaryllidaceae > Allium > Allium sativum. The sequence continues at coordinate 688,898,580 of CM060926.1, read as the reverse complement.
AATCCTTGTTTCTTTTTTTTTCTGAGTCTCCGGGGCTCCTGGCTTTTTTGGAGGTAACCTCATCGCGACATGGTTCCGTAGGCATGATGAGACTATGGCGCCTGTCGATGGGAAAAGAAGTGCCTAACTTCCATCTATAGCCGCAGTAATTTCACCTACGGCTAATCCTCTTTCAAGCTTCGTAGGGTTTTCCGCACGATGGGGGCAACTTTAGAGAAAGACTTGTTAACATGTAAGAAGACTGGTTGTTTTCAGTGCGGTGAGACAGGACATCTAATCAAGGATTGCCCCAGAAGGCAAGGACAAAGGGTAGAATCTTCTGGAAGGTAGGTGAATGTTCTCGTAGTTGGTGGATAGGATAGAGGTGGAAAATTTTCCGTAGAAGGTTTAATTTCCTTATCTGATTATTGAGTTAAAACTCTCTTTTATTTTGGCATTTTGATTCTGTAATTGAGACTCTGCACTTTAATAATAGTCTTGTTTCTGATCCCGCTATAGTTCAAACCCCATGAGGGTTATGACTCATCTGTTTGTGATAGGTTGGGGTTTGAGGGTATCTGTGTTAGGCATTAAGTTGACTATGATGCATACATTCTGGTTTTTGTGGGATATGGTAGGGTTTTATCATGCTTAGTTTCCTAAGAATCATTTGATAATCTGATCTGTACCAGTAGTCTGTAAGTATCTGAATATTTCTGAAAAGGATAGGAGTTTTTACTCGAAGCGTGAAGTAGATTTCCAGTTTTGACATTGTTTAATGGGAGTAATTCTCTGAATGTCAATCTAATGTTGATTTTGGTCTTCGGGGTTGATACTTAGGGATTTATTTTCTTAACCGATGCCTAATGGGAACAGAACTTTTATTTCAATTGTACCTACTTCTATCACTCGGCTATATCCTATCGATCGAGTTTTCGACCTTCAGGTAGAAACTAATGGGTGTAAACATGTGTTTGAGACATGTTATGTTTGATGGTTGCAAGTGGATGCAAGTGGTTGCTCATGGATGCATATACACACACTAAGCACTAAATCGGCTCAATAACACTTTCATACTGTATATGGATGTATGTGTGCATTTTTCAATTTTTGTGGATGCAAAATGATTGACTCATCATATGGATGTTGCACTTGGATGAATGGTTATGCACTCATATAGAAATGAAGCGTATCAAATAGGATTTCTTACACACATAATTGGACTCATGGCACTAACATAATTCGTATTAAGGAGGTCAACTGAATCAGTAGACCGCCTGATCTTTGCATTAGATAAGAGACATATAAACACACTTTTGCATACGTACATACAACATTAGAAGTTTTCTAAGGATAATGGATGATGGTTGATTAGAAGGGTGATTGGATGGTAGGACACATTCTTCTTAACTTGAAGATTTCGAGGACGAAATCCTTTAAGTAGGGGGAATGTAACACCCCGTAATTTTAAAACGATGGGACATAAGAGATAATTAAAGAATAATTAATTATTAAAAGAAGAATTGGTGAAACGGGTTACGCCATTGCGTTCCTCTCGGAATTCTGCTTGAGATAGAGTCCAAGTTTGCATAAAACAGATACAGTATGAAGAAGATATGGACGAACGAAGTTAGGTAGAAAAACCGGAAGTTGACCAGAATGCACTGGCGCACTTCACAAGTGCGCCAGTACAAAAATGCACTGGCGCACCTGCCAAGTGCGCCCATACCGACCCAGCATAGAATTCTGGAGTGTTCTGTGATGATGTGTCTTCTTCTAAGTGGCCGGATGATGTGTATTTGAGCTGGGTGGTTCTGATGGTCTCCTAGTTCATCTAAGGGCTCTAAAACACTCTCTACACCTATAAATACATAGCAAGACCTAACCCTAATTCATTAACAAAGAGGAGTGGCGCCTCCATGCTCCTAAAATCTAAAGTGACATAGCCTCCACCCTAATCAGTCAATTCAAGCGAGAAGATAAAGATAACAAATCAATGCCTACATCAACGGAAAGTTAATCAACTCCAGAAATCAGGTCCCAGAATCGTTCTTCTCTTTCTTAAATCATGATTTGTGAGTACAGTTATTTTCAAATATGAAATTTAATTATGATCTTGACATGGGTATAGATCTAAATTGGAGATTTATCTTATTCTTGTTTATCAGATCTGTGTAGATCCATCTTATTCTTGTTTATCAGATCTGTTTTTATGTGTAGATCTATCTTATTGTAACTATTCTGTATCTCTTCCTTCCTTTTGTTCTATAGCCAGGCTACCACGAGCCTGAGCCAAATCTCATAAGAGATTGACACGCGAACGCTAAATTTTGAGAAAATATTGAATGATGCATAATTGGACATAACTGATTTGTGACTAAATTGAGAACACAACATAAGTTGTAATTTAAGATCTAGACCTAGGCATACTATGTATGACGGTTTATGATTTGGAAGAATGAGAATTATTGTATGACAACATATGACTTGTAATTTGGGAACATAATGCATGTTATAATTCAAGATCTGATTTTGAGGACATAATACATGTTGTAATTTAAGATCTAGATTTGGGGGCATATTTTATATGACGATCTATGACTTGGAAGAAAAAAGGATATATGATTTAGGCGTAAAAGATCTATATTAAAATTGGATAACTATTAATTGTGAATACGCCTAAATGGGGATTTTGGATATTTGACATACACTGAAATCAAAGGCTATAATTTGGCATAATTCATATTGTATATCATGATTTGGGGTTTTAGGAGAATATTCTGTACTATGTGAAATTAACTAGAAATTTGGGGCATATGTTATATTGTGAATTATGACCCTAATTTGAGCATGTAAGATTAGGCTTAATTTTATGATTGAGCTAGGTATGTCAATGGAATTTTAAGGGACGATTAAATTTGTTAAATTGTCTAATCCGCTAAATATGTTGAAACTGAATACGGTAGTTTGGGGTATGAAAATCTGTAGGCTCGATCGAAAATTGAGCAAAACATGTTAATAGAACTTTGGATAATCTGCTGTTACTTGTAAAGAAGTTAATTTGTCGAATTGGCATAATTAGTCTGATATTGGCATAATCTGTGAATGAATGCTTTAGCTAAAAATAAGAATGTTGAGACACGAGGTTAGACTCTGTTTGCGGTAGAAGCCTGGACGGACCCAACCGGCTTAACCGCCAACTGTCAGTCTAATGTGAGAGGTCGTAGGCATAAAGATGCTTAGACACGAGGTTAGGTATGGCATATGGCAGAAGTCTGCCCGGAAAAGCCCAGCATATCCAGCGGCCACAAGCTACCGACTTAATGTGAGAGGTCTGTGCATTAATATTTGATTAATGCAAATCTAAGATAAATAGGATGCCTAAAACGTATTGGGTGGATAAGATTAAATCAACTGGACTGATGAATCTAATAAACCCGTTTGAAGATCTGTAGGCCCAGTACAAGGTTAGGTGAAACAATCTGTAAGTCTGTTAATCTGTATATCTGATCCGTTAGTCTGAAAACATGTTAATCTATATACTTGATCCATTAGTCTGAAAACTTGTAAATTTGTATATCTGGTCCGTTAATCTGAAAACTTGTTAACCTGTATATCTGAATTGAGAACTAGTTAATCTGGACTTTGTACATCTAAAATCCATAAACAAGTTAATCTGAAATCTGTTAGTCTGAGGACATAAGGTTAGGAGGGGTAATTACTTGTGTCATCTGTTGTTTGGGACCCATATTAGTCAGTAACCCTTTCTGGTATCAAAATTATGACCCAACACTAGGTAGGGGTCCAGGGCATGCTTACTGAACTAATTGTAAGAGGTTCACTCTGATAATGGCGAGGGGTGTTGATGGCGCATTCCAACCGGGTCATGTGCGTGCATGGATCCGGTCTTCTCTGAGGATGTAAGACACCGTGACATCTATAAATAGGTTTGTGTCTATAGGTCGCCACTTTGGGGAGTAATACACCCTTCGTGGGGCCGGCACAGGGTATTTATGTATTAGGGAGCCGATCGCTTGAGGTAGAATTTAGGGTACACTTAGTTCTGTCTATTTTGTTGGGGTACCGTCTGTTTCTGTTGGGGTGGTAACACCTGTCTGTTTCTGTGTGGCACCATCTGTTGGGGTGGTAAAACCCCATTACTAGTGTACATCTAATTCTAACATTCTATTTTCGTAGGGAATATTTTTTTTCGTCTCTGATTCTGTTTCTGTAACTGTCTGTCTCTGTTCGGGTGGTAAAGGCCCATTACTAGCAATCTGTTTCTGAACGTCTGTCTCTGTTAGGGTTGTAAAGGCCCATTTCTAGCATCATGTTTCTGAAAAGATCATTCTGTTTTCTGTTTAGCCATTAGGACAACACCTAATTCTATTATACTAGTATTAGTGCAGAGAAGTGAAAACTAAGTAAGAAGCTTAGCTTAGCCTATATCATTCTGTTTCTTCTGTTAACCTGCTATTCCTGTTACGGTTATCTCTCATCCAGTTTATTTACATGTCATGATAGTATTATTTGTTTATATGCTGAAAGTCACTGGACTCACTAGGCTTATGTCTGACCTAGTTTGTTTCGCCTCTTTTCTTTTCGTTCCCCCCCCCCCCGGTGCTCAGGGTGGAAACGTAGGAGCAAGATTCAGATTCTCGCTGCTTGAAGTGTTTGAAGGATTGCTTGTCTTTGACTCTATCTTTTCATGGCAGTTTATGTTGGGGATTATGATTTTGAAAATTATGCATTCTGAAGGCTTTTGTACAAGACTGATATTTATGTAATTGAATTCCGATATTGTGGTTTTGAAAGATATAACCAAACTTATTTATGTTTTCTGCTGTAATAAAGTTATAATTTTTTCAAGTACTGCTTTATTTGTCTTGTAAATTTCTATTCTGTTTATTTATAAAGTTCCACCGAAGTTATGGCATTCCCTTTGCGAGTGACCTTAACGGAAGTGGGGTGTTACACTAACAGTCAACCATTAGCAACCAGAACACACCAAATAAAAACCCAATTTTTATAAAATATAAATGGGAAGAACTGAGTGAGTTTAACTCACCTTGATTCCCGTTGTTGCTAAAGCGGTTCTCTTTCAGCTCCAATTAAATTAAACTAGTGTTTAAATTAACAATTATTTCGAGAAGTCTCTAACTCTGTCCAGATCAGTTCTAAAATATAGAGTTCATCCATAAAGTCCCGATGAAGTTTGTTTGGCTTAATTCTGGTCATGGGATAAAAAGTTATTCAAGGCATAGATGCTCGATTTAATTGAATAAACAGATCTTTAATTATAGTTTAATAACGTTGACTATGTTTATTCAACAATAAATGAGGCCGATACTTTCCTTGTTCACGCTGACCCAATACGATGCCTTCTCCTTGTTCAATACCTATAGCAATTAGATGATAGTTAACTCTCTTATTTTCTTCATCAAGTGTTACTATAAAAATTACATTACTATGTTAACAACTTAATCAAGCCGACTAAAATAGTCCTTCACTTTTTCGCCTTCGTTTTGCTCCTGCTCATTACGCTGTCTCCGCCCAATATTCAACCTTTACAAAAATAAGTAAATTAATTTCCTTAATTGATTATTATCAGAGTAAAAACGTTTTTAATTATGTAATCAAAACAATTACTTGTTTAACTATAACACATCAGGCCGGATTTTACGAATTCCTTTTTGATCCCATTCGATTCACTGTATTGCTTCAATTAGGTCCTTATCGATTAATACCCCACTACTGTATCATTCCAACATTTTTTTACTCAGACTTTACTCCCGTATACACAAGCACCTAGAACATATTATAATACCTATTAAAACGATAACCATATTATTTGATTAATAACTAAATTATGTAATTAGGGTTAACCATCATTAAGCCTCTCAGTCTCATGTTTATTCCTTCTGCCTCATTCAATTTTTGCCTCTCGACTTCGCGCTCAGACCACTCACGAAAGCTAAATGTCTCCACTACACACTCCATTGACCATCGGAACCTCATCAGAGGTCCTTGGCAGTCGCGCCTCACCGTCCCCCACTGTCGACCTCAAAGCCAGATTTCCCAGCATCCTCATTCACTAGTAGATGCTCCATGACCTTCACTGCTTCCAGTCCGTGTTCTGGCCACTCCAGTCCTCTAACTTGGATCGCCGTCAGTCGAATTGAAAGGCCTTGAAGAGCTATACAGGGTTGGAGAATAAAGTTTTTGGGAATCATTAATTGGTTGCGTGATTTAATGGAGGAGGGTAGGATGTATTACGGTCGTTCATTACATCAGATGGCGACCAAAACTGTTTGACCACACACTACCCTATTGACTTGATTTTAGGGTTTCATTGGGATATTTATAGTGAACGTGCATTCTTAGAATATAAATATTAAATTTTTGACGAAACTTCAAGGTAAAGTAACGTTAAAAACACTCACATACGACCTTTGTTTTTGAAATAAAAATTGTATACCTAACATAAAAAAATATTCTGGACCTGATGGGACAGGTTTCGTCGGATTCCGACGTCATTTGTGAAAAGTCCTTTATAATTATCGATGAAAATCAAGCATTTAAAATTCCTAAAATTACAGGAAAAATCCAATAAATATGAGTCCTTGACGTTTGACTAGACCTCTTCCTTACGGATCCAATGAATCTTGTTTCGCTAAATTTGGGGTTTGTTTGGCCAGTCGTTTATTCGTTTGAAGTTACCCCTGTCTGAATTGACCAAATAATATAATTGATTTGGGCGTTTATCGTTGCCACGATCACACGGTAAGTCGAATTGACACGAAAATTGAAAGTTCTACAATAATTAATTAATACGAACCCAACGACACTGGTTTCATCGCATTCTGAGAATGTTTCCCGGTACACAAATTTTACCCGCACCGCAATGCCTTTTTAGACACCAAATTACCCGTCTCCAAAAGCAACAAACTATATACCTATCCTGACTCTAAATGAGGATACAAATTCAACATAACCATTTTCATGGCCTAATTCGATCGTCTGCTCAAGTTACACCCAAATATCTCTTTATTCAATTAAATAAATTTAATTACGCGCTATAGAAATTGATTAAGCATTTACGGCTACCGTGGTCACATACGGCATCGATTGTAACGACCCGGATTTTTCGAACGATTTATTTTAAATATTTAGTATGGTTTTAAAATATTGAATTTATAATATAAATGGTATTTTATTGGGTTATCGATTAAATAATCGAAATACGATTTATTTTGATAATCATCGTAATACAAGAATTTAAAATAATTCAATTCGAAGTTAGAATTAAATCAAAACAATTCAGATGATCAGTATTAACTGTATTTGAATATAGATAATAATAAAAATATTTTATTATCAGAGAATTTATTTGTATTTGAATTTAAAGTATATTATATCGATTAAATATGGTATATACGTTAAAATTAAATTTTTGAATATTTACTGTTCAGTTCAGAATTTCGTTATAACATTTAAACGGCAGTGGTTACGTTAAAATAGCGGTTCACGATTTTTAATTGTGAACCCCGAGATATTAAACTTTGGATAGGATCGAAATCAAATCGACATATGTTTAAAAAGAATAAAAGATCTCTTTATATCGAATCGAAATCAAATCAAAATTAATTAGAAAATCTTTTTAAAATAAATATAAAGATTTGCTATGTACTTCACCCTGCATTCATTTAATAGTTGTATACTGTTGATCTCCTCTTCAGTTCCTTATAAAATCGCGACATACCCTTTAATTCCATCCCATTCCTCTGAAACAAAACTGTGTCTCTCTATTCTCCTCAAAAATCAAAGTTTCGAACATTATAAATGGCCGCCCCTTTCCTCGGTACCTAAATCGAAACAGAAGCCTTAAAACATAAATGGCCCTCCCCAAATTAATTGAAATTGAATCAAAATCTGGAGCTACCATTCGAAACCGCGGATCCCTGTAGCTCGTGATTGGAAGGATGGACTCACGACTAAAGGTCGACGGGTTCCTGAAACCGAGTGAAGCACTCGCGATAGAACTGGGACAGAGATGGAAGTTGCGATGTTTGAAGTGATCGTTCAAGGTTAAGCGAGATGTCAAGGGGCGCTCATGGTTGCGGTAGGTGGGAATCTGGGTCTGGTTGATGTCGAGATGGTGGAGATGGGGTTAAAAAGGAGCGACAATCTTTGTAGTTGGAGGATTGATGTTCGTATGAGGTATACAGTAGAAGGGGGGCGTGGATACCATATAAAGTGAGGGATTTTAAAGTAGTTGACTGGGAAGTAAGGGATTCATTGGAGATGGGGCTAGTAGCGAATGGAAGTAGGTGGAGATAGTTGTCGAGACAAGGGACTGGTTAACTCCGGTCAAAGGTGGAAGTGGCAACATCGAAGAAATTGAAGGTGGCAGTAACGGTTTGAAGATGGGTTGCGATGGCTTAAGGTAGGGGCATCGTTCATCTGTAGTGTTTCACTGTGTTGAGGCATCAGATTTAAGGTAATTAAATTTATTTAATTTTTTTTAGGAAAATTAATTTTATTTAATTTAATTAAGGTCGTTTTATTAAATTAGATTAGTTGAATTTTATTTAGTTAAATAGTTAATTTAAAATTTATAAATGATTAATCGTTAATTAAAATAAATAATCCTAGGAAAGATTTCATTCAAGAAAATGGAAAGGCGAGACGATGGAGAATGTTAAATAAATATTCGGCAAAGGAAAATCACGGTGAGTAAATCTCACTCACCTTTTATTTATAATTATTTTTATTCATTGAAAATAATTGTTTGATGCCTGTTTAAAATGCTTTCTGGTTGATCTAAAAATATTAGTTATTTAGGGTTGACTATTATATATATTGGTTTGGTGATTGGATTGTTCCCGCGGTATCATTGGCGGATGCCCGCAGTATCATTAGCGGATACCCTACGCCCACGTATATAAGTGGATCCCCTTTTATACCGCGATATCCTGCCACAAAGCAGGATGGGTATTACTATGTTGACTAACATCTGTGGATGCAGGAAAATAGGTTGGAGGAATCCAACTGGATTCCTCAAAAATATATTACTTGTTAGCTTGATTTCATATATTCATATATGACGTGTTAAAAATCAAATGATTGAAAATTGGATGATTTGATAGTTTTAAATATCACTGGGCTAAGTGTTAATTTATTTAAATATCGTGGAAAGGATATTTGAGATTTAAAAGGGAAAATTCTATTTTTAAATAGAATTTGAAATTTGAATGGAATAAAAATACAAACTTGTTTTGAAAATTTAAACAAGTAGTTCCTTTATAAACGAAGTTTATAAATAGTTCTTTTATAACGAAGTTATAAATGAAGTGAAAGGAATTATCATTTGATAATTCAGAAATAAAAATACAAGTGTGAAATTGAAAAGGGAAATCTATTTTCAAAAAAAAAAATTAGAAATATCGATTTCAAAAGGGATTGGAATCGAGACTTGTTTAAAGAAATTGAATATAAAAATTTAAATAGAAATTGAATATAGAAAATATAAAGGAATTCAAATATAGAGTTCAAACAGATTGAAACAAGAATTTGAATATAGAATTCAGATAGAAACAGACTTTGAGTATAAAATTTAAAGAGTTAAAATGGAATTTGAAAATAAGATTCAAATAGAGTTAAAATGGAATTTGAAAATAAAATTCAAATAGAATTTATACATAGAAAATTTAAATAGAATTTGAATATATTGAATTTGAATAGAATTTGAATTTACAGAAATTTGAATTCAAAGGAATTCAAAGGAATTCAAATGGATTTGAAGAAAGGGAGTTCAAATGAAATTCAAATATAGAGGTTTGAAGATAATGGAGTTTAAAGACAGAATTTGAATAAGAGGAATTCAAATGGAATTTAAACTATCGAATTCGAATACAGAATTCAAATGGAATTTAAAATATGGAATTTGAATATAGGATTCAAATTAAAAGTTCAAAAAAGAATTTAAATATAGAAATTCAAATGAAAGTTTGAAAAAAGATTTGAATATAGAAATTCGAATGAAGTTTGAAAATAGATTTGAATATAGAAATTTGAATGAAGTTTGAAAATAGATTGAATATAGAAATTCAAATGGAGTTTAATTATAGGAAATTCAAATAGGTTTGAAATGAAATTTGAATTTAGAAGATCGGAAATATTATGTTGAATTGGAAAAATGGATTTGATATATATTAAAATATGTCAGAATAGAGTTGAAACTATTTAAACGAAGTTTAAATGTTTATATTTTTAAATATAATTAAAACGAACTCGCCGCAGTGCTGCAGTTCGTAAATTGGCGATTCGAACTTTAATTGAATATACAGGACTCAATTGAAGTCAGAATTCTTTGAAACAAGAAACGTCAGGACCGATTTGATAATAGTTTTCTAATGGAGGAGCAAAATCTAGATTTCGTCGAATAGATTTTGAGTTATGTCAAAATAAAATTTTCAGAAAAGCAGCGCCATAACCATTTAAAAACCATAACGGTTTATTTAAATAAATTAAAGGATTTTAAGCAAATAAAATCCAAATTTCTATTTAGAAAAATCCAGATTTGAGTTATAAAATATATCGGAACTCAAGTGGAGTAATGAATTGATTTTTGAAACAGATATCAGATTTTTGATTATTGAATAGAATTAACTAATTTGAATGGTAATTAGCTAATGAGATTTTGAATTTGATATTGGGCTTGGAATAAGTGAATTCGATTTGAAAATTTATATTCGAAATCGAATAGAAAACTAGAATTGAAATTGAAATTCAATTTGTTTGTGAGCAAGTTAAGTATTTTATTTGAACATGTTATGTTCAAACGAGAAGTGAAACAGGCAAAATAGCTAATTAAGGAATAAATGAGCGAAATTGAATTCAAACGATTGGATTGAGTTGAATTGAATTGAATTGAAAAACAGGTGAGCATGTGTTAGACAGGTATGAGATGAAGTATATGAATATTTTAATTTATGTGCCCGACAAAAAGGTACATGTTTAAATTAATATATGAGATTTTATGCGCTGTATCCGCAAGCCGCTTGGCTTTTTCTTTTTCTTTTGGATTGGTGAGGACCACGGGAGTCTATTTGAAATATACCGATGCTCCCGGTACAAAGGAGGTTATGGCGAATTTTTCCGGGAATTTAAGGAGTTAGAATATTTTTAAGATAATTTGATAGTTAGAAATCAATGTATCGATATATATAGAATTCGATAAAGAAACGAAATAAAAAAATATAGAATATTGTAAACAAAAAGGGAAATCTATAAATTAGAAATAGAAAGCGAACTATATACATGTTTTAAGAATGAATAATTGGGTTTTATAGCGTGTTTATTCGAGGTAAGTGGTTTTGCTGTTTTGAAGTTGAGGATGTTTTCAGTCAAGGTCTGAGAGGTAATTTTACCCCAACTTGGTTGATTTCATTTTTAATTGATAAATAGCAAGATCCGATCTCGAAGAGAAGTGTTGGATAATAATTATTTGAATAAAATATTTTGGGTTGTTTTAACGATGTTTTATACAACATTCGTTTTAACCCAAGTGATGGAATTTTCGAAATATAAAAGTAAATATTCCCTAAGTATAATTAAAGTAGTCGGGAAAGAGATAAGTGATTGAAAATGTTTTCAATTACGAATAGAATATATTTTCTAAGTATAGAAAATAAAAGAAAGTGATATAGGGAAATGTTTTTCCAACTAGCGTAAGAGATCAATAAGATTTCTAGAAATATTTGGTTAACAAATAATTGATTGGGAAATGAAGAAGTGAATTTATTTAATGAAATATTAATTAAAGGCCCGGTGATTGTTTGATTGTTTTGAATGGATGTTTGTTTTTCTTCGATAGTTAAATAACCGACTATCGAAGTGTTTGCCAATATCGTTGTCAATATGGAGAGACCGGTTGGATTATTATCCGTGAACCACTCTGTATTGGCAGTAGCGTTGCGAATCAGATTATATGAAAATATTCGAAGACGGAGTAAAGTGCAAGGGCTTTTTCTATTAATAGAATGTGCCTTCGGTTTCATTCAATCCCAGAACGAACATATATGGACGAATGTCTGACAAAGTATTTCCAATGATCGAATATGTTGATTTGTATAATATATATGGTTGCAACGGATTTAATCCCTTAACATAATATCCAGAATATTTGTGCAAATCAATTAATGATTAACGGATCTGACAATGTGGCATTCAAAGTGATTGTGCTGTCAATGAAGAGGAAGTAATCGTAGCCTTAGGCCTCAACAACAGGGAAATGACAAAAATCGGGCAGGCAGCATGGCTATGTGGGTCGCTCCCATTAGGATGTATAATCACCTACCTAGAGATTCAATTAATTACTTATTCTATTCGATGTTGTCCCATTCTGGAAACGGTTGCTGATCCCAACCGTTGGTGATATACATTCAATACTCTCAAGCGAAATGAGTGGTCGGTCATGTGTGGGCCGGGTTGCAAGATGTTCTTGTTGAACCAGTGTATTCCTCTCTGGAGATACACTAGTGGATGGTGGTTCCATACCTTTTCATTTTTGAAATCCAATCTCCAATAAGCGCCATGCGGTTTTTGATTTTATACTATGTGTATGGAGCGTGAGATGCAAGCGTTCCGCTAAATTCTATTTATTTGATGTAGACATTATTATAATATCAGTAGACTTTTGTATCAAAGTGTTTTGGGTTATAGTAAGTTAAAAACCGTTCGTGTTTATGTGTGGGCTAGTCTTACTATTATCTTTTCTTTTGAAAGGATTTTTAAGTAAAAAATTGGTTGGAGTTTACTCACACCAGTCCCATGACTGACCCAGAGTTTATTTTGTTTGTTTTCCCTAAACTCTTGGGTGCCCAAATTTGTACGGGCAGTCAAGTAGTCGGGATTTTTCAGATTCACTTGGAAGAGCTGAAAGCAGGAGGCTTCACTAGTTAGCTATAGACTACCATATATTCCGCTGTGAACCATGTTTGTATCTGGAAACAGGTGTTTATAACTGGTCCAGGAATAACTGTTGTGCTCTGATGATCGTATGTGTATAAAATTACCGATTTGTATTTCAAAAGTTATGTTATATAATATATTTTATTCGTTCCGCTGTGAGATTTGTCTTCTTTGTTTTCTTCTATTCTAATATTTCTTTCTTTCTATTTCTCATCCTCTAACTTCTTTCTAATAATGATTCGTATTTCTGTGTCATTTGGGTTGGATATGTAGTGTTATTAGTCAACTCAAAGTGTACAGATTTGCGGATCATTACAGTTGGTATCAGAGCTTAGGTTGAGCGAATACCTAGGCTTGTATGGCATGTGCTGATTAGAGATAGGGTCAGTAGTACCCTAGAACGAGTTGAGTGTATATATTTACGAGAGAGCGTATTTGTTATTTGATATAAAAGTTGTTTTATATAGTGTTGGCTAGTCTGTTGAGTGGATTATAAATTTTGGTCGAATCGTGGGACGCCACGAAGTCGATAGGAATTTTAAACACTTGAACAGAAAAATTCGACATGATATTGTTTTAAAGTGGGTGAATGAAATTATTTTACCCAAAATTCTATTTTGACATAGAAAGAATAATTTTTGAAATTATTATAATATATGGATGTATTGGTTGTTATTATTATAATTAAATGAGATTATAAAATGGAAATGGTTAAATATAACCAAATAGAATTTGTATAAGAATCGGATATACAAATAAGAGAATCAAAATTGAATTCAAACCAGAATTCAGAATTTAAAATCCTGGAAAGTTGGAAAATATTTTCTGAAGTATAACACAGCTTTGTTTTGAAAAGGATTTTTGAATAAAAATCATTTTTAATGGATTCTGAAAGTGTTAAAGCACTGAACTCACTTCAGTGGCTGGGAAATGATTCTGATGATGACTGCAGCATCATCAGTGTTCATTTTCGAGTTTCTAAGTGATGGATGACTACCTTAGGAAAGTTTTGATTGAAATTTGTTTTGAAAGAAAACAAGTGGTTTGAAAATTCAAATGTTTGAATATATATATATATATATATATATGTATATATTTATGTGATTTCAGAAGGACTCGAAAGGAAAACCCAGGAATTTGAATTCTGAAGTTTAAATTTAACTGAAGCAAGTTAAATGGATCGAGGTAAATAAATTAATGAAATTCAAATTGAAAAAGATTGCATAGAATTTGAATTGGGTGTAAATCATTTAGATTAAATGTGTGAAAACCAAAAGTTTTGGTTGGAGCTAATTTGTTGAAATATGAGGAGGTGGGTTTCAACATAAAGGAGTTTTGAAAATTAATGAGTTTGTACCATTTTTCCTGCCTTAGCAATTTCGAGGACGAAATTATTTTAAGGGGGGAAGAATGTAACGACCCGGATTTTTCGAACGATTTATTTTAAATATTTAGTATGGTTTTAAAATATTGAATTTATAATATAAATGGTATTTTATTGGGTTGTCGATTAAATAATCGAAATACGATTTATTTTGATAATCATCGTAATACGAGAATTTAAAATAATTCAATTCGAAGTTAGAATTAAATTAAAATAATTCAGATGATCGGTATTAACTGTATTTGAATATAGATGATAATAAAAATATTTTATTATCAGAGAATTTTTTTTTTTTTGAATTTAAAGTATATTATATCGATTTAATATGGTATATACGTTAAAATTAAATTTTTGAATATTTACTGTTCAGTTCATAATTTCGTTATAACATTTAAACGGCAATGGTTACATTAAAATAGCGGTTCACGATTTTTAATTGTGAACCCCGAGATATTTAATTTTGGATAGGATCGAAATCAAATCGACATATGTTTAAAAAGAATAAAAGATCTCTTTATATCGAATCGAAATCAAATCAAAATTAATTAGAAAATCTTTTTAAAATAAATATAAAGATTTGCTATGTACTTCACCCTGCATTCATTTAATAGCCATATACTGTTGATCACCTCTTCACTTCCTTATAAAATCGCGACATACCCTTTAATTCTATCCCATACCTCTGAAACAAAACCGTGTCTCTCTATTCTCCTCAAAAATCAAAGTTTCGAACATTATAAATGGCCGCCCCTTTCCTCATTACCTAAATCGAAACAGAAGCCTCAAAACATAAATGGCCCTCCCCAAATTAATTGAAATCGAATCAAAGTCTGGAGCTACCATTCGAAACCGCGGATCCCTGTAGCTCGCGATTGGAAGGATGTACTCACGACTTAAGGTCGAAGGGTTCCTGAAACCGAGTGAAGCACTCGCGATAGAACTGGGACAGAGATGGAAGTTGCGATGTTCGAAGGGATCGTTCAGGGTTGAGCGAGATGTCAAGGGGCGCTCATGGTTGCGGTAGGTGGGAATCTAGGTCTAGTTGATGTCAGGATGGTGGAGATGGGGTTAAAAAGGAGCGACAGTCTTTGTAGTTGGAGGATTGATGTTCGTATGAGGTATACAGTAGAAGGGGGGCGTTGATACCATATGAAGTGAGGGATTTTAGAGTAGTTGACAAGGAAGTAAGGGATTCATTGGAGATGGGTCTAGTAGCGAATGGAAGTAGGTGGAGATAGTCGTCGAGACAAGGGACTGGTGAACTCCGGTCAAAGGTGGAAGTGGCAGCATCGAAGAAATTGAAGGTGGCAGTAACGGTTAGAAGATGGGTTGCGATGGCTTGAGGTAGGGGCATCGTTCATCTGTAGTGTTTCACTGTGTTGAGGCATCGGATTTAAGGTAATTAAATTTATTTAATTTTTTTGGAAAATTAATTTTATTTAATTTAATTAAGGTCGTTTTATTAAATTAGATTAGTTGAATTTTATTTCGTTAAATAGTTAATTTAAAATTTATAAATGATTAATTGTTAATTAAAATAAATAATCCTAGGAAAGATTTCATTCAAGAAAATGGAAAGGCGAGACGATGGAGAATGTTAAATAAATATTTGGCAAAGGAAAATCACGGTGAGTAAATCTCACTCACCTTTTATTTAGAATTATTTTTATTCGTTGAAAATAATTGTTTGATGCTTGTTTAAAATGCTTTCTGGTTGATTTAAAAATATTAGTTATTTAGGGTTGACTATTATATATATATATATATTGGTTTGGTAATTGGATTGTTCCCGCAGTATCATTGGCGGATGCCCGCTGTATCATTAGTGGATGACCCTACACCCACGTATATAAGTGGATCCCCTTTTATACCGCGATATCCTGCCACGAAGCAGGATGGGTATTACTATGTTGACTAACGTCTGTGGATGCAGGAAAACAGGTTGGAGGAATCCAACTGGATTCCTCAAAAATATATTATCTGTTTGTTTGTTTGCTTGATTTCATATATTCACATATGACGTGTTAAAAATCAAATGATTGAAAATTGGATGATTTGATTGTTTTAAATATCACTGTGCTAAGCGTTAATTTATTTAAATAACTTGGAAAGGATATTTGAGATTTAAAAGGGAAAATTCTATTTTTAAATAGAATTTGAAATTTGAATGGAATAAAAATATAAACTTGTTTTGAAAAATAAAACAAGTAGTTCCTTTATAAACGAAGTTTATAAATAGTTCTTTTATAACGAAGTTATAAATGAAGTGAAAGGAATTATCATTTGATAATTCAGAAATAAAAATACAAGTGTGAAATTAAAAAGGGAAATCTATTTTCAAAAAAAATTAGAAATATCGATTTCAAAAGGGATTGGAATCGAGACTTGTTTAAAGAAATTGAATATAAAAATTCAAATAGAAATTGAATATAGAAAATATAAAGGAATTCAAATATAGAGTTCAAACAGATTGAAACAAGAATCTGAATATAGAATTCAGATAGAAACAGACTTTGAGTATAGAATTTAAAGAGTTAAAATGGAATTTGAAAATAAGATTCAAATAGAGTTAAAATGGAATTTGAAAATAAAATTCAAATAGAATTTATACATAGAAAATTTAAATAGAATTTGAATATATTGAATTTGAAAAGAATTTGAATATACAGAAATTTGAATTCAAAGGAATTCAAATAGAATTTGAATTCAAAGGAATTCAAATGGATTTGAAGAAAGGGAGTTCAAATGAAATTCAAATATAGAGGTTTGAAAATAATGGAGTTTAAACACAGAATTTGAATAAGAGGAATTCAAATGGAATTTAAACTATGGAATTTGAATAGAGAATTCAATTGGAATTTAAAATATGGAATTTGAATATAGGATTCAAATAAAAAGTTCAAAAGGGAATTTAAATATAGAAATTCAAATGAAAGTTTGAAAATAGATTTGAATATAGAAATTCAAATGAAGTTTGAAAATAGATTTGAATATAGAAATTCGAATGAAGTTTAATTATAGGAAATTCAAATAGGTTTGAAATGAAATTTGAATTTAGAAGATCGGAAATATTATGTTGAATTGGAAAAATGGATTTGATATATATTAAAATATATCAGAATAGAGTTGAAACTATTTAAACGAAGTTTAAATGTTTATATTTTTAAATATAATTAAAATGAACTCGCTGCAGCGCTGCAGTTCGTAAATTGGCGATTCGAACTTCAATTGAATATACAGGACTCAACTGAAGTCAGAATTCTTTGAAATAAGAAACGTCAGGACCGATTTGATAAAAGTTTTCCAATAGAGGAGAAAAATCTGGATTTCGTCGAATAGATTTTGAGTTATGTCTCAAAATCAAATTTTCAGAAAAGCAGCGCCATAACCATTTAAAAACCATAACGGTTTATTTAAGTAAATTAAAGGATTTTAAGCAAATAAAATCCAAATTTCTATTTAGAAAAATCCAGATTTGAGTTATAAAATATATCGGAACTCAAGTGGAGTAATGAATTGATTTTTGAAACAGAAATCAGATTTTTGATTATTGAATAGAATTAACTAATTTGAATGGTAATTAGCTAATGAGATTTTGAATTTGATATTGGGCTTTGAATAAGTGAATTCGATTTGAAAATTTATATTCGAAATCAAAAAGAAAACTAGAATTGAAATTGAAATTCAATTTGGTTGTGAGCAAGTTAAGTATTTTATTTGAACATGTTATGTTCAAACGAGAAGTGAAATAGGCAAAATAGCTAATTAAGGAATAAATGAGCGAAACTGAATTCAAACGATTGGATTGAGTTGAATTGAATTGAAAAACAGGTGAGCATGTGTTAGACAGGTATGAGATGAAGTATATGAAGATTTTAATTTATGTGCCCGACAAAAAGGTACATGTTTAAATTCATATATGAGATTTTATGCACCGTATCGGCAAGCCGCTTGGCTTTTTCTTTTTCTTTTGGATTGGTGAGGGTCACGGGAGGCTATTTGAAATATCCCGATGCTCTAGGTACAAAGGAGGTTATGGCGAATTTTTCCGGGAATTTAAGGAGTTAGAATATTATTAAGATAATTTGATAGTTAGAAATCAATGTATCGATATATATAGAATTCGATAAAGAAACAAAATAAAAAAATATAGAATATTGTAAACAAAAAGGGAAATCTATAAATTAGAAATAGAAAGCGAACTATATACATGTTTTAAGAATGAATAATTGGGTTTTACAGTGTGTTTATTCGAGGTAAGTGGTTTTGCCGTTTTGAAGTTGAGGATGTTTTCAGTCAAGGTCTGAGAGGTAATTTTACCCCAACTTGGTTGATTTCATTTTTAATTGATAAATATCAAGATCCAATCTCGAAGAGAAGTGCTGGATAATAGTTATTTGAATAATATATTTTGGGTTGTTTTAACGATGTTTTATACAGCATTCGTTTTAACCCAAGTGATGGAATTTTCGAAATATAAAAGTAAATATTCCCTGAGTATAATTAAAGTAGTCGGGAAAGAGATAAGTGATTGAAAATGTTTTCAATTGCGAATAGAATATATTTTCTAAGTATAGAAAATAAAAGAAAGTGATATAGGGAAATGTTTTTCCAACTAGCGTAAGAGATCAATAAGATTTCTGGAAATATTTGGTTAACAAATAATTGATAGGGAAATGAAGAAGTGAATTTATTTAATGAAATATTAATTAAAGGCCCGGTGATTGTTTGATTGTTTTGAATGGATGTTTGATTTTCTTCGATAGTTAAATAACCGACTATCGAAGTGTTTGCCAATATCGTTTTCAATATGGAGAGACCGGTTGGATTATTATCCGTGAACCACTCTGTATTGGCAGTAGCGTTGCGAATCATATTATATGAAAATAATCGAAGACAGAGTAAAGTGCAAGGGCTTTTTCTATTAATAGAAATTGTGCCTTCGGTTTTGTTTAATCCCAGAACGAACGTATATGGACGAATGTCTGACAAAGTATTTCCAATGATCGAATATGTTGATCTGTATGAACATATATGGTTGCAACGGATTTATTCCCTTAGCATAATATCCAGAATATTTTTGCAAATTAATTAATGATAAATGGATCTGACAATGTGGCATTCAAAGTGATTGTGCTGTCAATGAAGAGGAAGTAATCGTAGCCTCAGGCCTCCACAACCGGGAAATGACAAAAATCGGGCAGACAGCATGGCTATGTGGGTCGCTCCCATTAGGATGTATAATCACCTATCTAGAGATTCATTTAATTCCTTATTCTATTTGATGCTGTCCCATTCGGGAAACGGTTGCTGATCCCAACCGTCGGGGATATACATTCGATACACTCAAGCGAAATGAGTGGTCGATCATGTGTGGGCCGGGTTGCAAGATGTTCTTGTTGAACCCAGTGTATTCCTCTCTAGAGATACACTAGCGGAAGGTGGTTCCATACCTTTTCATGTTGGAAATCCAATCTCCAATAAGCGCCATGCGGTTTTTGATTTTATACTATGTGTATGGAGCGTGAGATGCAAGCGTTCCGCTAGATTCTATTTATTTGTTGTAGACATTATTATAATATCACTGGATTTTTGTATCAAAGTGTTTTGGGTTATAGTAAGGTAAAAACCGTCCGTGTTTATGTGTGGGCTGGTCTTACTATTATCTTTTCTTTTGAAAGGATTTTTAAGTAAAAAAATTGGTTGGAGTTTACTCACACCAGTCCCATGAATGACCCAGAGTTTATTTTGTTTGTTTTCCCTAAACTCTTGGGTGCCCAAATTTGTACGGGCAGTCAAGTAGTCAGGATTTTTCAGATTCACTTGGAAGAGCTGAAAGCAGGAGGCTTCACTAGTTAGCTATAGACTACCATATATTCCGCTGTGAACCATGTTTGTATCTGGAAACAGGTGTTTATAACTGGTCCAGGAATAACTGTTGTGCTCTGATGATGGTATGTGTATAAAGTTACCGGTTTATATTTCAAAAGTTATGTTATATAATATATTTTATTCGTTCCGCTGTGAGATTTGTCTTCTTTGTTTTCTTCTATTCTAATATTTCTTTCTTTCTATTTCTCATCCTCTAACTTCTTTCTAATAATGATTCGTATTTCTGTGTCATTTGGGTTGGACATGTAGTGTTATTAGTCAACTCAAAGGGTACAGATTTGCGGGTCATTACATCTATTTGCCACGCGGTTTGATTTTCTTACAATAATTTAATGATACGGTTCCAATAAATCAAATTTCATTGAAAATGGAGTCCGTTTGCAAAATGGCTATTTTAAAGGCCTATATTTTAAATAACGATTTCCATAGCGACTATTTCAAAATTTGATTTGGCCATAACTAACCATCTATAACACGAAGTCTGGATTTTTCTCTTTCATATGAAAATTATAATCAATACGGTTCCATCATTTCTTGTTTCATAGAAATCCGACTTATATCGGATCCTGTATATTCGATTGAAGTTCAAAACTCCATATTACGAACTACAGCGCCAATTCGAGCTCGTTTTAAATTATATATAAATTATAACGTTCAACTTCGTTTTAAATAATGAATTAAATATTAAAATCCATTTATATTCCAAATATAATATTTAAAATAATAAATTAAATTAAATTAAATATTTGACTACCAAAAATACGGGTCGTTACATTCTCCCCCCTTAAAATAATTTCGTCCCCGAAATTGCTAAGGTAAGAAAAATGCTACAAATTCCGTTAATTTCCAAATCCAATTTATTTTAAATTAAAAATCAGTTCAATACGGTAAATAAATATTTTCAAAAATATAGAAAATTTTCTAACACTTTAAATTCCCAGAAAAATTCAGCAGAGTCTCCCCTGCACGGGGTGACATGTGTGATATCGCAGGAACAAATAATATATATACATCGACCCACACGGTTGGAAAACAAAAATCAAAACCCAAAATTTTATATTTTCGCATAGGCGTACCTTTCACGAGCGCTATTGAGCATAATTGCTCAACGTATATACGATTTACTCAACCAATATCAATCTGCCTAACCATTTGGCACCTGTACTTAACTCAATTCATTATACATAACGGATATATGAAATTGCGAGATAATGTTTCACTAATCAACTGGTATAACTACCCCAATTCCAAAATCAAACACACAGCATCAATTCATTATCAAATACAGGGTTAAACCATATATTCCAATTCATATGCAGTTTCATTCCAGACTAATTATACGGCAAATTATTCTTTAGTTCAAAATTCATTTAACTCCATTAAATTGTTAATTATTCCCATTCAAGCAAACTATCATCCAATAACAAACAATCTACAATCAATGACCAATACACAACCAAATCAATATTTTAGTTCGGTTTCACATATTTGAACACCAATCGATTAATATCCGATTGATTTCTATATGATTATCATTTATTCATTAAATTTCCAATTTATTTAATTTCAATATCATTCTTAATTTAATTATACTTAACCAAGTTAAATTTCAATTAAAATTTTCAATCCAATTTGAATTCTTATTCAAATAAGTCAAACACACTAATAGCTCAATAATTTGATAAAATTATTCCTTTCTATAAGTATAATTTGGGCAAAATTATTTCATTTACCCTCTTTTCAAATCAATATTGTATCCATTTCCAGTTTAATGCTTCTCAACACCTGAACCGATCAAATAAACACAATACAAAACATTCGTATATAAAATTCACAAATACGCTCTCATATATATACACTCAATCTCGATCTGGGGAATTACTAACCCTATCTCTATCAAGTTACACCACAGAGCCAAGGCTATTACTAAACCAATAGCTTTGATACCACTTTAACGACCCAAGGATTTTCGGCCCGAAAATCGACATAAATACATTTACCGTAACTCATGTCGACCTTCCAAACACCGAAAACACTGGAACATTTATAAAAAGAAATTAGAAGGTGAGATAAGAATGAAAGAAATATTAGAACAGAAGAAGAAGAACCACCATAACACAGAGTCTCACATCGCAGCAGAACAAAATATAATATAGGAGTAAATTTTTATTAAGAGCTTTTAAAAATACTTACAATATCAGAGTACATCACAAATCTGGACAGTTATAATAACCTGTCCTCATATACATCACACAGCGGAATAAATACTAGATATAATACATCTGAACAGCTCCAGCTCGTCTCTGGACTTTGCAGCATTTGATAACCTGGACCTGTACACCCCAGTCTAACCCGAGCATTTACAAAACACCGGGTCAGTCTAGTGAACCGGAGTGAGAAAAACTCGCACAGTATTAAGGGTGATCATCCAACTTGATTTTAAAGTCCAAAAATCTTTTCGAAAGAAAAGGATAATCATAAGACCAAATCCACACATAAATATGGATGGCTTTTACCTTATAATAACCTAAAATGTTTTTGAAATCAATATATTTTCTGATATTATAATAGTGTCTAAATACAAATAAATATCAATCTAGTGGAATGCTTGCATCTCACGCTCCACATATATAGTATACAATCAAAACCGCAGGCGCTTATTGAAGACCGGATTCCGACTATGACAAGGTATGGAACCACCTGCCGATAGTGTATCTCTAGAGGCGAATACACAGGGTTCAACAAGAACGTCTTGCAATTCGGCCGACACATGACTGACCACTCATTTCACTTGAGTGTATCGAATGTATATCACCAACAGTTGGGCTCAAACCACCGTTTCCCGAAAGTGACAACATCGAAATAGATTAAAGAAGCAAAAGGAATTTCTCTAGATAGGTGGTTATACACCCTAATGGGAGCGACCCACATAGCCATGCTGCCTGCCCGATTTTTGTCATTTCTCGGTTGGTGAGGCTTGAGGTTTAGATTAACTGCTGAACATCTAGTCATCATTCACTTTGAATGCCACAATGTCAAATGCGCCAGATATCACTTATTAACGACCACAAAAATACTCTAGTAGTTAAGCTAAGAGAACGGCAATTCTTCGCCAACAACTATAGCACGTTTGAAGAAATCAACGTACATGATCCCTTTGGAAATACTCTGTCTGACATCCGTACATACAAGTCATCCAGGAACAGGATGAACTGAAGGCACTCTCCTACTGCATCTATTATAGGAATCACCCCATGGATCAGTAGCAAGAAGTCCTAGCAACCTGTAGATTCCAACGACGACAGGATCACAGCTTATCTCTACTTGCCAGGCAGAGAATATTAGTGGTTCTTCCGTTTATGAAAATCCATGGTCTTCAGTGCTCCATCTCAATCATCTTCTGATATCTTCACGTCTTTGTTGGTTGGTATGGTTTTTGAATATAAATTCGATCCTGGTCTTTCCGTAACAACAACTGTATTAGAAAGATTTGATAGTCGGTTATTTAACTATCAAAATAAACAGTGATTCAATCATGACAATCCAATGAGTTTACTAGTTTAGTATTCAACATCACTTGGCCTTTTAATTAAACAAATATAATTTAAAACTCTTAAATATTTCGATAATACAAATATAACTTTTTGCTTATTATTTAACATAGGATTTTATTTTTCGAAACTATTTCAAAAACATTAGAATTCATTCTATATATATATGTATATATAGATATTCCCAACCTTGTTTTTAACAAATTTCAAGTAAACCGTTGTTATTTTAAAACAATATCCAATTTCTATTCTTGGAATAAACTCATTCCAAAAACTTACCGTTTTTATTTCCTTTTATTTTTTGAATATCGTTATATATGTATATATATATATATATTCTCTAAATTTCTTATTTCCGTTACTCTGGGGATTTCACTATATATATATACTCAAATCCTTTTTATTTCCATTAATTTGGAAATCTAAAAATATATACTCCAATTTCCCACTAAACATTGCATTATTATTCCTTTAATCAAAATAATCAATTATCACTAATCCATTTTACCATTACAACTGATATCATCCTTAGATAATCCGAATGTCGTTCAAAGTGGGGTATTTTAATTAGCTCTCAGACCTTGATCAACAACGTTCATATCCTAAGATAAATACGAGTTGTAATCCAAACCCACATTATGTAACAACCCGCATTCTACGCATCAGAGGATCGCAGAATATTTATTTCTTTCTTGTACGAAGTCTTATGGTCATGTGGCTTTGGGAAACAACTATTGAGGTCATTTCCCATGTTCATGATTTTTGTCGATTTTTAAATGACTGTTTTGCCCCTAGCTGATCTTGTTTTGGCCATAACTTTTGATTGGAAAGGAGTTTTGACCTAAAACCACTTCCATTGGCTTCGGATGATGGTTTACCTTTCCGTAGAGTGGTCACATGTGAGAAACGGACTTACCGTTTGGGAGAAATGGTTGAAACAAGGTTTAGAAGGTGAAAAACAGCTTAATTGGGCTAAACCGGGTAGTTAACAGCTAGGCCCATAACCCATTTCGGGATTAGGGTTATGGGGAGGCTGATAGGGTTTGGGAAATCATTTTCATTTCAGTTTTGAGCCGCCACTTTCATTCTTGAAACCCTAGTAATGGCCTCCACTCTCTAAATCTCTTCAAAACACCTCCAAATCACCTACAACTTGAAGATTGGGATTAGCAACATCAAATCAAGGGAGATCTTCACCAAATCAAGATTAGAGCTGCTGGAACACATTAGAATTCGACCCAAATAGAGAATCATTTCAGATCTATAGTTTACTTTGTGGCAAAGGTGAGTGATTTGCATTGTTTTTCACTAATTACGGCTAATTATGGTAATTAGCGAATATTAGCGAAATTATGGCTCAGAAAAATCTAGAAAAATTCCTAAAATTCTAAAACATCATTTTATGCCTCTGATATGAATTTGGGCTAATTTCGACTAATTTTGCAAATCCCGGAATTTGGGGGATTAAGGGGTGATTTGTGGAAGTTAGCGAATTTAAGCATGTTAAAAATCTGGAAAAATATCCAGAAATTCTGAAATATTGTTTTAGACCTCTGTTGGAAGTTTGGGTTAATTTGGCTAAGTTTTGTTAATCCTATGCTTAGTTGTTCTTAAACATGCTTAAGGAGAAATATGGGATTTTGGCTATGTTTGATCCGTTTTAACATACCATATTGTTGTTTTGCTATTTGTGGATGTTTATACATGTTTCTATGACTGTATGGTATGCTTTATGATTGATTAGAAAAGTTAGAATGGTCGAAAACGCCGTCGTATGGCGTAAACAGTCGCTGGAAGAGTTGCAGAAAAATATGCATGAAACCGGATCGGATCGCCCCCTTTCTTCTCCGACCCGACCCGATCGCGAGCATGCATTCACGAGCCACCTCATGTTGAGGGCCACGAATTGATCCAGAGGCCATCACGATCCGATCGTGAAGGACCATCGCGAAGCGCCACGAAAGAAGGAGCCACGAACCAGTGGGGTATCACGACCCGAACCCGTGCAGTTGCCTCGACCCGATCCGATGGAAGGACTCGACCCGAACCGCTTCAGAAGCCCACGAGCTGATGGCCAGGGGGATCGCGACCTGGAGAACACGACCCGATCCGATGGGCGATCACGAACCGATCCGGATGGAGGAAGAAGACGAACCGTGCCTATATGATGATCACGAACTGAATGAAGACCGATCCGGAGATGACGACCAAAACCCGAGTTGCAAAGGTAGTCCAAATGGAAGTTAGAGCTCAGGATCCAGATGGGAACCAATGAGTTCACTTCATGATTGGGCTTTGCTGCGGGACGTGTGCAAAGGGGTTGTCGGTATTCATAACTTTGGTTCACCACTTAGAGATGGATAGTGGGCTTGTAGTGATAGTTACACGGGATTGGATTCCGTCATGGCCCAAAGTATTAGGTGACCAAAGTAGTGGATATCGTATACTTTACGCACCGAGTGAGAGATGTGAGGATGGTTGTTATGCTTGATTGTTTGACATCACTATGACATGCACATCCCCACCCCTGTATCCTTTACACTATATGTTAGTGGCACCTTAGAGTATTGTACAGTATGTAGTGCTAACTCTTTGGTTGCAGGTCCAGGTTCAGGTATGGTTTAGTATACCTGTTATTGTTCTGTTTAGATGCTTATCGCTCATACCAGACTTTTTGTCTGACCCAGAGTTTTATGTCTCCTCTTATTACTCTGGGTGCTCACACGAGCAGACTAGAGACAGGTTAGCTGGTGATGCGCGAGTAGCTGATTCGGAGGCGAACATGAGGCTTCCACGTATGATATATAGATATTCTCCCTGTGTCGTTGGTGGTCACTACTTGGGCATTAGTAGTGTACCTTCCTTATCTTGCTTTGCTTTTAGAGACAGTTTTAAAAGTTGTAATAATGATGTTGCGAAACATAAGCTGTATTTGGATTTTCCGCTGCTATGATAGTTTGTTTTCAGCTTATGCACTGTCTCACCTGTTTTGTGTCAAGTATATGTTATGATTATATTTTATCCTATGCGCTGTGAGACATATTACAGGTTCTTTGTTAGTTAATTTCCTTCTTTCCTTTCCTTCTGACGACCGTCCCGTGCTAACCAGACATGTGTACAACGCACTTTTGGAGTAAATGCCGGTTGGTGTGGGGCGGACTGTCACACATTTCATTCTAATATAAATACAAATTCCATTTTACACCTTTAATCAAAATACTGTTTCATATAACCTTCATACCTTTTGAAAATCTCTTCCTTATTATTCCTTAATTCAATAAATAAATAATTTCCTATAAAATACCACATTTTAACCTCAACCACTTTAAACAAATTCATTTTATAATTCGGATTTATTTACAAAATCCTACGGCCCACTCCTTTTATCAAATTCTCCTTTTCTCCAACTCCTTTTCAAACCCTTTCGATCATTTCCCGCTTGAAATTCACATTTCAATTTCTCACTTCTACTTAATCCCATTATTACGTAATGTTGATGTAAAATTAACACTTTAAATTTCATTTATCTAACTCTGGTTTAATATAAACCATTTTATCCCAATCCCCTTTGACTTAATTCGTATAACTAAGTAACATTTACATCAAGCTATTCCATTCGCTTGAAATTCCTTTTATAACTTCGTTATAAAAATTTGGGTTTTAAATACAAAACCTGTACATAAACTCCTTTCGCCATTCAACTAGATTTCATTCTAATTGCGATACCCTTTTTAAATGAATTTCAATTAAAAAGTAATTCTCTAAATTATTATTAATTAATATAATAATTCACTTCGATTATTAACTACTTTAGTAGTTAATTTCTTTATTAACTAAAATAAATAGTAAATTCCTTTTTAAAAACGTCATTAAAATTAACAAATATTCTTTTCACTATTTTATTTGATTAATTCAATCCAAACTAATTTAGAAATCAATTCCAGTGAAAACTGCTGACTTAGTCAACTCAAATTCGTTTATCTCATTAACTCATGCACATTCGGTTTCCCTTTAAATTAATAAATGATATTACTAATTTAAATAATTCCATTTATTGTTTCTTAACAAAACAATTATCCAAATTTAACCATTAAGTTAATTTCTATTCACTGGTATATAAATCTGATTAACATCAAAATTAAATCTATAAAATTAATTAATAATTAATTTAAATAAGAAATAATAAATATTTATTTTCTTTTAAACAAACCTTTTATTCAAAATAATATTTTTCAAAATCTATATACAATTATAAAATAATTTTGATATCTCCAGTTCCATCGATTCACCTGAAGGTAAATCAATATAAACAAAACAATCTACTTAGGCCACTAACTGCCGATTATCAACCAATATTGCCCATTGGTTAAAACAAGACAAAGGTTGAATTTCCAATCAATGATCAATAATCAAATCCATCACTCAAATAGGACAGTTCATATATCGATAATATGAAAATAAAAAATGTGTAATACATTTTGAGGAATCCCGTTGGATCCCTCAAACCTGTTCTTCCCTATATTTAAATGGTTATCTCAAATCAGGTCAATCAATTCCATTAACTGATAATTTCTATAACAGCAAATAACGACCATTTAACATCAACCAATTCACAAGCAACTCAAACAATTCAACCAATTTAAACACATTTATTTTATAAACGTGATCAATCAAGGTGAGTTACCTTTATTGAATCCAATCGTTAAAATAACGATTTGGTATTTAACTGAAATCAAACAACAGTTTAATTTCATTGGTTAAGTTAACAAATAAATATATAACTAGCAAACAGTCAACCATTAGCAACCAAAACACACAAAATAAAAACCAATTTATATAAAATATAAATGGGAAGAACTGAGTGAGTTTAACTCACCTTGATTCCTGTTGTTGCTAAAGCGGTTCGGTTTCAGCTCCAATTAAATTAAACTAGTGTTTAATTTAACAATTATTTCCAGCAGTCTCTAGCTCTGTCCAGATCAGTTCTAAAATATAGAGTTCGTCCATATAGTCCCGACGAAGTTTGTTTGGCTCAATTCTGGTCATGGGATAAAAAGTTATTCAAGGTATAAATGCTCGATTTAATTAAATAAACAAATCTTAATTATAGTTTAATAACTTTGACTATGTTTATTCAACAGTAAATCAGGCCGATACTTTCCTTTTTCACGCTGACCCAATATGATGCCTTCTCCTTGTTCAATACCTATAGCAATTAGATGATAGTTAACTCTCTTATTTTCTTAATCAAGTGTTACCATAAAAATTACATTACTATGTTAACAACTTAATCAAGCCGACTAAAATAGTCCTTCACTGTTTTGCCTTCGTTTTGCTCTTGCTCATCACGCTGTCTCCGCCCAATATCCAACCTTTACAGAAATAAGTAATAATTAATTTCCTTAATTGATTATTATTAGAGTAAAAACGTATTTAATTATGTAATCAAAAAATTACTTGTTTTACTATAACACAACAGGCCGAATTTTACGAATTCATTTTTGACCCCATTCGATTCACTGTATTGCTTCAATTAGGTCCTTATCGATTAATACCCCACCACTGCATCGTTCCAACTTTTTTTGCTTAGACTTTCCTCCCGTATACCCAAGCACCTGGAACAGATTATAATACCTATTAAAACGTCAACCATATTATTTAATTATTTACTTAATAACTAAATTATGTAATTAGGGTTAACCGTCATTAAGCCTCTCAGTCTCGTGTTCATTCCATCTGCCTCATTCAATTTTTGCTTCTCAACTTCGCGCTCTGACTACTCATGAATGCTAAATGTCTCCACCGCACACTCCATTGACCATCGAAACCTCATCAGAGGTCCTTGGCAGTCGCGCCTCACCGTCCCCCATTGTCGACCTCAACGCCAACTTTCCCAACATCCTCATTCACCAGTAGATGCTCCGCGACCTTCACTGCTTCCAGGCCAAGTTTAGGCCACACTATTCCTCTAACTTGGATCACAACCGGTAAGGTTGAAAGGCCTTGAAGAGCTATATAGGTTTGGAGAATAAAGTTTTAGGGAATCATTAATTGGTTGCATGATTTAATGGTGGAGGGTTGGATGTATCACGGTCGTTCATTACATCTGATGGCGGCCAAAACTGTTTGACCACACACTACCGTATTGACTTGATTTTAGGGTTTCATTGGGATATTTATAGTGAACGTGCATTCTTAGAATATAAATATTAAATTTTTGATGAAACTTCACAGTAAAGTAACGTTAAAAACACTCACATACGACCTTTGTTTTTTAAATAAAAATTGAATACCTAACATAAAAAGATATTCTGGATCTGATGGGATAGGTTTCATCGAATTTCGACGTCGTTTGTGAAAATTCCTTTATAATTATCGATGAAAATTAAGCATTTAAAATTCCTAAAATTACAGAAAAAATCCAATAAGTATGAGGCCTTTACATTTGATTAGATCTCTTCCTTACGGATCCAATGAATCTTGTTTCGCTAAATTTGGAGTTTGTTTGGCCAGTCGTTTATTCGTTTAAAGTTACCCCTGTCTGAATTGACCAAATAATATAACTGATTTGGGCGTTTATCATTGCCACGATCACACGGTAAGTCGAATTGACACGAAAATTGAAATTTCTACAATAATTAATTAATACGAACCCAACGGCACTGGTTTCGTCGCATTCTGAGACTATTTCCCGGTACGTAGTTTTTACCCGCACCGCAATGCCTTTTTAGACACCAAATTACCCGTCTCCAAAAATAACAAACTATATAACTATCCTGACTCTAAATGAGGATACAAATTCAACATAACCATTTTCGTGGCCTAATTCGATCGTCTGCTCAAGTTACACCCAAATATCTCTTTATTGAATTAAATAAATTTAATTACGCGCTATAGAAGTTGATTGGGCGTTTACGGCTACCTTGGTCACATACGACATCGATTTGCCATGCAGTTTGATTTTTTTACAATAATTTAACGATATGGTTCCAATGAAACTAATTTCATCGAAAATGGAGTCCATTTGCAAAATGGCTATTTTAAAGACCTATATTTTAAATAACGATTTCCATAGCGACTATTTCAAAATTTGATTTGGCCATAACTAACAATCTATAACACGAAATCTGGATTTTTCTCTTTTATATGAAAATTATAATCAATACGGTTCTAACACTTCTTGTTTCATAGAAATCCGACTTATATCAGATCCTGTATATTCGATTGTAGTTCAAAACTTCATATTACGAACTGCAGCGCCATTTCGAGCTCGTTTTAAATTATATATAAATTATAATGTTCAAGTTTGTTTTAAATAACATATTAAATATTAAAATCCATTTATATTCCAAATATAATATTTAAAATAATAAATTAAATTAAATTATTTGACTACCAAAAATACAGGTCGTTACAGTCAGGACTAATTTTATAATAGTTTTCTAATGGAAGAGAAAAATCTGGATTTCATTTTATAGATTTTGAGTTATGTCGAAATCAAATTTTCAGAAAAGTAGCGCCATAACCATTATAAAACCATAATAGTTTATTTAAATAAATAAAAGGATTTTATACAAATAAAATCCAAATTTCCGTTAGAAAAATCCAGATTTGAGTTATAAAATATATCGGAATTCAAGTGGAGTAATGAATTGATTTTTGAAACAAAAATTAGATTTTTAATTGTTGAATAAAATTGAATAATTTGAAGAATAATTAGTAAATGTAATTTTGAATCAAGATTGGACTTTGAATAGGAAAAAGGGGTTTGTAATTTATATTTAAATCAAATATATAACTTGAGTTGAAAAGGGAATTCGATTGGTTTATAAGTAAAAAAAATGTATTTTAACGTGATATGTTTAAATAAAAAGTGAAATGTACAAAAGAGTTGATTAAAGAATAAATTAGGGAATTGAGTTAAAATGACCAGATTGAGTTGGGATAAGCTAGAAATGAACATATACATGTTAAACAGGTATGGAATGAAGAGACTGAAGTTTATAAATTTAGTGTCAACAAAAAGGTATATGTTTAAATTCTATATGAGGTTTTCTTCCCTGAATTGGCAAGCCGCTTGGCTTTTTAATTTTTTTTTTGAATGGAAAGGGCCTAGAGAGGCATTTTGTAGTTGTACCGAGTGACCCGTACAAAGGAGGTTATGGCGAAATTTTCCGGAAATTTAAGGAGTTAGAAGTTAAGAATGTTGTTGCGAAATTCCATTTAAACAGTCTTGTCCGTTTTGAAGTTAAGAATGTTATTCAGTCAAGGTCTGAGAGGTAATTATACCCTAACTTGATTGATTTCATTTTTAACTGATAAATAACAAGATTCAGTCTCGAAGATCAATGTTTGAACAAGATTTAGTTGAGTGCAGTGATTTGGGTTATTGTAACGATGTTTTACACAACATTCGTTTCAACCCAAATAAGCGGGATTTTGGAAATATAATAATAAATATTTCATGAGAATATAAATGAATGGTCATGAAAGTAAAGGAGTAATTGGAAATGAATTCCAAATATAAATAGAAGGTATTTTCTAGGTATAGAAAATATAAGAAGGCGATATATGGAAATATTTTCCAAATAGCGTAAGAGGCCAAGATGATTTTTGAAATATCGTGTTAACAAATATTGATAAGTAAATGAAGAAGTGATTTAATTAATAAAATATTAATTAAGGGGCCCAGTGATTGTTTGATGCTTTGGTTGGATGTTTGTTTTTCTTCGATAGTTAAATAACTGACTATCGAAGTCTTTGACCAATATCGTTGTCAGTATGGAGAGACCGGTTGGATTATTATCCGAGAACCACTCCGTATTGGCAATAGCGTTGCGAATTAGGTTTATGAAGACAAATTGAAGATGGAGTAAAGTGCAATGGCTTTTTCTATTAATCCTAGGTAGAAATTGCCTAAGATGGATTAAGGGGAATTGTGTCTTCGGTTACGTTCAATCCCAGAATGAACATGTATGGAAGAATGTCTGACAGAGTATTTCCAATGATCACATAAGTTGATCTGCACAAATATACATCTGGTGGCGGAGAATTTTATTCTCTTAGCATAATATCTAGAATATCTTTGTGCAAATCAATTAGTGATTAACGGATCTGACAATGTGGCATTCAAAGTGATGGTGCTATCAAGTAATTGTAACCTCAACCTCGCAACCGGGACATGGTATAAATTCGGGTAAGTCGCATGGCTAAGTGGTTAGCTGCCAAGTAGGGTGTATTGTCAACTGATCTAGAGAAATTCCTTATGCTTCTTAAATCTATCGATGTTGTCCCTTTCGGGAACGGTTGCCGATCCCAACAGTGAGTGATAATACATTCGGTACTCTCAAGCGAAGTGAGGGGACGGTCATGTTTAGTCTGGGCTGCAAGATGTTCTTGTTGAACCCGGTGTATTCCTCTCTAGAGATGCACTGTCAGAAGGTATCCCATACCTTGCCAGTTGGAATCCATTATCCAATAAGTGCCCGCGGTTTTTGATTGTATACTATATATGTAGAGCGTGAGATGCAAGCGTTCTGCTGGATTGTTATTTGTATTTAGACACTATTATAGTATCAGAATAAGATATGATTTTCAAAAACTATTTTGGGTTATTGTAAGGTAAAAACCATCCATGTTTATGTGTTGATCGGTCTTACGATTATCCTTTCTTTTAAAAAGGATTTTTAAAAAGTTAAGACCAAGTGTTTGGGGTTTACTCACACCAGTCCCATGACTGACTCAGAGTTTATTTTGTTTTGTTTTGCCCTAAAATCTTGGGTGCCCAAATTTGTATGGGCAGTCAAGTAGTTCAGGTATTTACAGATATGTTTGGAGGAGCTTGGAGCAGGAGGCTTCAGCATTAGTTATCTAGTAATATTTCCCGCCGTGTTGTATTGTACTCTGAAAATGGTATGTACAGTAAAAAATTTGTAACCCAAAAGTTGTTCTATATATTATATTTTATTCCGCTGCGATGTGAGATTCTTTGTTGTTATTTCTGTTCTTCTTCTATTCTAATTTTCTTTCTTTCTATTTCTCATACTCTAACTTCTCTCTATTAATGATCCGTAAATTTTGGTGTTTGGTTAGTTGATATGGTATTTGTATCGATAATCAGGATCGGGAAAATGATGGTTCGTTACAATCTCAGTTCGAAGTAGATCCTCGTTTTAAAACAAAAATTCGAAAGGAGATTGAGGGCTTTCAAATGGTGGTGGTTTGATTAAAATTCGTGAGGTGTGTTAATGGAAATTGTGCCCAGTGGGGGTCGCTTCATGGCCGTTTTCATGATCAACGGCAGCACCGAGCGGGGGCCCATGCTTGGCGATGGTGGCGCACCCCAAGGCTCTCCATGCGACGTCCTCTGATCGGGGGCCAGCAGCTCCGGGCGACAGTGAGATTTGGTCAACGGGATTGAGGGTTTTGGAAGCGGTTTTGCTGAAGGAACGACGGAGTGAGGGTAATTTAGGAAATTTAATTAATTATTTAATTTAATTAACCACGTGTTTAACTATCAAATGTATTTAATTCCATAACTTTTGCGTACGAATTCCAAATCCAGCAAAACTGGATTTGTTGCGATCGTGGGGGCGAGAGCTTCGCAACAAGACTAACCGGGTCCAATTTGAAGCTAGTTACAATTTAGGGTAGATTTAAAATCAATCTGTCCTTTAAAGAATGACGGAGTGGATCCCAATGTGAGAACACCTTTCACTCAAATTATTTTACAATTAAATATATTTTAGGTTGCAAATGGGGATTTGTAGGCCCCAACTCTATTTATTTGTACAAACCATGGTTGTTTGTTTGGATTGAATTTTGGGAAAATTGACTGTATTGTGGTGAAATGAATTGTATTATGGTGAATTGAATGTTATTGATTATTGTGTATGGCGCGAGCCAGTATCAGGAGAGGGATAATGCTAGACATTACTCCGGTTCTAATATCGCTCCGTTATAATGCCGAAATTTTCTAAAATAAATATTTATTCACTAAAAATAACATTTTTAATGTGTATATGAACTTTATAAAATATTCATGTGTTGAATAAAATGTTAAGACAATAAAAATATTATTTTTATTGAATATACGAACTATATAAAATAGTCAAGTGTTGAAATAAATATTTTACTGCTTAAAATATAATTTTTAATGTATATATGAATGACATAAAATTCTCCTGAAATGAAATTGAATATTCATCTACAAATCGAATGATTTGTTTATGTACACTCATTTAACTGATATTGATTGGGATGATAAATTTTACACCTCGCCCAACTGCACAAATAATATTCAGTATTTGTTGGTTGAAACCCCATACGGGTATAGGGATGATATTTCGTGTACACTAATCCCAATTGTTTAGTTGTATGTCAGTCGATTGGTTGACAGATTGTTGTAAGCATTAATCATTTATATTTAATGCTTATGCAGTTGTGTAATACACTCTGGATGATGGATGATTGGTTATCATTATTGTTGTATACATGTGTAGTATGAAATCCATATAAATAAATTATATGGCAACTAGTTGGGTCTGATTCCAATTTGGAAAATAATGAATATTATGAAATAACGAATATTTTGAAATAACGAATATTTTAAAATAATATTCTGCAAAGGATTAAAATGTGAATTTGATGTCCGATTTTGGATGGACACGAAAATACTGAAATGTACGAAGCCATATTGATTAGATTTGCGCAATTTTGACACGAACTATATTTATATCGATTTTTATTCATTTTTATAATGAATATCGAAACGGAAATGATTTCAAAATTAGATACTTTGAAAATATTATCGTTTAAATATTATATCGATTAGGAGTATTAGATTTTGACTTAAAATTGAAATGAAAGTGGGAATCGTTTTTAAAACGAATTTATAAAAAACATTTTGAAAGAAATATTATATATATATATATATATGTTAATGGCTTGAATAGAACGCGCTGCGACCGATTGCGAATTTCGACCAATGACTTCGAATTGATATTACGAGAGATCCGACATTTGGACTCTACTAAACCGAAACCGTTGTTTGTATCGAAAAAAGCTTTCCATCGAATATAAGAGATTTGGAATCTAACGGTTGGATTTAGAATTATGTCCAAATCAAATTTGTAAAATGTCGCTATGGATGCAGTTCGGTGGTCGTTATTGGAAACCGACTGTATAGGCCTTGATAAAATTATTAAAATTATTACTAATTTGTGTAAAATCATAATATATGATTTGTAAGGAATTTGGATGAAAAATTCCATGGTTGTAAAGATAAAAATATATTTTTATCAAAATGAACTAGTTATTAACTAGAAAAATAATCCAACGTTTTTAAATAAATAAATTGGGTTTGAGAATGGTTTTAATCTAACCAGAATTTTCCAATATATGAATTGGAATGAATTTAATAGAAATCATCTCCGGAATATTTCGATATTGGATTCCGTGACTATACAGATATTGTGGAGGAATTTGGAAGATAGATATATATCGTTATTCCTCATAAGATATGTTTTGGTTTCAGAATTTGATATTGAATATAAGCCAATATAATTTCTATTCAGAGCCTTATAATTAATATTAAATTGGATTTTGGGTTTGTCGTGAATGGTGTCTTCAGTAACACTGTTCTTAAACCCCATGCGAAAAGAATAAATCTTTTAATTAAGATTATTAGAGTTTTCAGTTATATTTAGTAATTGGAATAAAATTGAATGTGAATTGGATTTATTGTGAACTGTGTTTTTAACGATATTCGTTCTTTAACTCGATTAACAGTGAAATATGATGTGGAATTTATAAATCTTTTATTAATATTTAATGGAAATTTTACAAAGTTAAGTTTTCCAATTTAATATATTAAATAGAAATTGAATGGAATTCGATTTGGTAATAATCGAAGTGAGCTTCTATGGAGGAAGACTGTTAATATATATGGAATTTAAAAGGCTTAGTTGTTATTCCATTTATATTATTATTCGGATATGGAAACTGATATCGATTATATATTGATCTTTTTTCCGTGAAGATTCCATGGTTAATGGAATGTGATTTTGGGTTTATCGTGAACTGTGTTTTAATCAATATTAGTCCTTTAACCCGGCTAAAGACAGGGTTATATGTCTAACATTGTATTTCGAACCATATTGTTGATCTCTGCTAAATATATATCTGTTTGGTGGCAGAGAATTTATTCTCTTGCTTAACATCCTTCTCAGAGACGTACGAGCTTAAAGGTTATATATCAGAAGAAATCAATGGTACTGTGTAGATTGCTAATGTGGCATGTTTGATTTCCCAAGGCTAAATAATCATTGAGTAAGGATTAATGAGATTAAAACTAAATTAAATTTTAATGAATCTCTAATTAGATTGAATTGAGAAGGTGATAATTCAAATTATCAAATTTGGGAAAATGATCGGGAATGGAGTACCACCAGTTTTTACTCCAGGCAATAGTTAAATCTTTATTTAGATTTGAATGTGAAATGGTAATAAATTTACAGATAACACCGTGGTGTCAGATATGGAGTATTACTAGTTTTGCTCCATAGGATGAATAGGTTGGGATTGGGAAATTAAACAAATGATTACTTCGGTAAGGGTCGATAACCCCGACTAGTTGATAAACCTTAATTTGGTTTTGGATTGATATCCAAAGGAAGATTAAAGAATAAATTTAATAGAATTTATCTTTGATAAAATTAATGGGAACCTTTCCCTAAAAATGTGAATATTTGAATAAAGGAATATTCTGAATTGGAATGAGGCATATGATGTATTTTTATAGCACTTAATTATTGATTATAAAATACGCGAGTTATTCGGAAATACCGGGTTTAACCCTTTCCGAATAATGAATACGATGGTTATAAGTCGACGATGAAGACGGTGGTTAAAGACCAGAGTTCTTCACATCGTTTGGATGATTACTGATCTCTTGATTGGGCCGTACACCCAAGATAAGGTAATAAGTGGTGATCGTCCAGACGTACTTGGAGATCAAATGGATATGAAAGGACCTCTATCCTATATTGGACATATGGGACGAGGAATAAGGTGCCTCCGGTTTCGTTCAGACTCAGAATGGACTTGTAAATGGACGTGTGTCTGACATTGGATTTTATTCTATGTTGATTGATCTCTATTAAATATATATCCATTTGGTGGCGGAGAATTTATTCTCTTGCTTAACACCCTTCTCATAGAAGTACAAGCTTAGAGGTTATATATTGATAGACATCAGTTGCATGACGTGAATTGTCAGTGTGGCATGCTGAGATGCAAGCGATCAAGGCTTTAGTTGAAAAGCAGAGTCTTATGGTTGATGATCAAAGCACGAATTTAAATAGCATAGCTTTGTGTATAGCGTTAATTCGCGAGCCTCACACCCAGTATGAGTCAAAAACGGGACAAGGGACCCAGGAGTGCATGATGTTTCCTTCTAGCTATGGGTGGTGTCATGGTATGGAGCCCAGACATTTATTTATTTTTATCTGTGTGGATGATGGATTGCGAGGCGCCTCGGATATTGCCTTAGTGGCAAAGTGATAGGTCCGATAGGACCGAGAAACGTGTGTTTAGGAATAAGTAATCCTCAAACGTAAGGGAGGACCGGCCTTGGAGGATCCAAGGGTTCGCTGTGGGGGATCTTGGGTCATCTTGCTAGAGGTGATCCGAATCGGTAAGGAAACCATCCCTGGCCTCGACTCATGATGGAAATCCAATTTCCAATACGTGACTTTACGGACTTAGTTGTAAACCTATATGGCGACATAGTGGGATGGGGCGCTCATGCCGTCTATGATTGATACATTTGAAGTTGTTTTTAACACTATACACTTATAGTAATATTAAAATGATTTGTTTTAAACGTACCAAACATGTTTTGCTATTATAAGGGAAAACTCTATCCTCCGGCTTGCGTTGCATTGTGTGATGGGACCTGGGTCTTATAATAGCTTTCATTTTTCGAAAAGCATTGCACTATTTGTAAACTGTTTTATGCACTGGTATTCTTAGGAGAAAACCCGTTCCATGTTATATAGCGTGGTCCCTTGATTTACTTCATTTCTAAAGTAAAGTTTTAAATAACTGTTTTAGTTCTCACACCTGTCTCATGACTGACCTGGAGTTTATTGTTTTTAACCTAAACTTTGGGTGCCTATATTTTCCACATGGGCAGTTAGTAGTTTTGGTTTTGCAGATATTATTTTCATAGGGTCCTGGATTCATAGTTGGAGCTATATTTGGAAAACTTTGTATCCGTGTATCTCTTTCAGTTGTGTTATGTATTATTTTTCTACTGCTATGTAAATTATTTTAATCTCTGATATTTTTCTGATGCATATTATTTATTCATACTCCGTTATATTCTTGTACTCTGATGTAAATTGTTGTAACAGCAACGAAGTGTTCTATTGTTTGTGTTCTAATTTGTCGTGTTCTCAACTCAATACGGGCTTTCCCTTATGGGTAAGTTTGGGTCGTTGACGTGGTATCAGAGCTCTGGTTTACAGAGCTCGACAATAAGGCACATTAGAACCAAACGAAAGAATTCATCAGATATTGGATTAGTAATATCCAATAAGAATGACTCGTTAGAGATAGGATCAGTAGTATCCTAGAATGAGTTAGAAGAGTATTATTTTTTAAAAACAAATTTAGTTTTGAAAATTTTATGTTATTATATGTATTTGAGCACTTTTTTATATTGAATTTGGACAATCAAGAATATGAAGATTTTGCATATACGCATCATGAACGTATATTCGGAGTCTTAAATATACAGGATAGATATAGAATCACACTCTAGTTACCCGGAGATGATTCTGATGATTGAAGCTTCATCAGTAGAATTTATGTTCGAGTTTCAAAAATGGGATATCTATATATTTCCAATTGACTGGTGTGAGAACCAAAGCATAGTTTGAAACACCCCACCTCCGTTAAGGTCACTCACAAGGGAATGCCTTACTTTGGTGGAGCATTATAGGTAAAAGATATAGATAATTTTTAAGACAGACATATAAACAACGGAAAAACTAAATTTATTTCATAAGTATGTAGTTCAGATAAAACATTACAACAACTGTCTCAAACCAACTTCCACATTACTATAACAAAAAATCTGTCTTGAATTAAAACATAAAGAAGCAT
The DNA here is from genome assembly GCA_030737875.1 of Allium sativum. Taxonomy (NCBI): domain Eukaryota; kingdom Viridiplantae; phylum Streptophyta; class Magnoliopsida; order Asparagales; family Amaryllidaceae; genus Allium; species Allium sativum. Next base: position 688,858,629 of record CM060926.1, on the reverse strand, counting down.
TAAAACAACAGTAAGGTAGCATAAATCCCCAATAAGAGAGTATCCAAAGCCATAGCCTAAGGAAAAATATTTCAAGCAATACATCTACTCTCTTCAAGCTGGAAATGATCCGATCTAAGCTGAAGTATTCCCTCCCTGCATACCTGGGGGGAAACGGAAGAAAAGAAGACGAAAGAAAATGGGTCAAACATGAGTCTGGTAAGTCCAGTGACTATTTAGCATGTAAATAAGAAAAAGGGGTTATGACATAAATAAACTAAATCTAGGACAACACCCTAGAAATAAGATAATAAGGCTGAATATGCTATCGCACCCATTTTACTTCTCTGCACCCCCTTATAAGTGTTTCAGCTAGCACCACGTGTTCAAGATAAATGATCCCCTATTTATCGATCGGCTCCTACTCGTATACATTTACCAGTTGTGTCATTCGGCCCCGCATGATTGTAGATACCTGTGCTGGTCCCACCATGGGGTGTATCAAATCCTATTGTGGAAACTGACACAATTCAAGATGCACAGAGTATAACTACTGATGCCCAGTGCCTGGTTTTTCCACTTCGGAGTACATGCACGACCGCACTCTGTCGGAACCTACATTGATGCACCACCGCCGTTGTTTTGACCGCTTATAATCAGCCCAGTAATCGTGCCCCACTCTACCTAGTTCAGGGTACCATGATACATCTATGTGGGTTACTGCTGAAACGAGTCCCCGTTACTAGGGTTTCCTAATCAACATGTTAAAATGGTTAAGTGTTCTCAAATTAACCTAACCCCATCCATCAGTTTAGTTAACACGTTGCATTGGTTAAATGTTGCCTTAATTAACTTAAACCCTACTATTCTTGTCTTAGCTTTAATTCATTCATTAAAGCACAAACCACTCACATTAGATATGTGTTGTTGCGGTTGTTGGATGTGCCGGTTGGTTCCGGGCAGTCTTACACCGCAACACAATCTAACCTCGGGTTCTTTTGGGCTTGATGCACTAACCTCTCACATTAGGTATATATTGTTACAGTTGCTGGATGTGTCAGGCGGTTCCGGGAAGTCTTACACCGTAACTCAATCTAACCTCGGGTTAGGCATATTCGTCTTTTACTTAATTTACATATTTACTTCTCATATTTATATGTAAATTTTCCATAATTATTGCCATTCAAGTCATGCCCAATTTTTCCTCTAAATCATATTCAAAATTTCTGGTATATAAATTATACCATTTTTATGCCACTAACCATTCATTTATTTATGAGCCAAATTATGCCAATAATAATAATAATAATTTTTAAGGTTTTCCCAACATTACCGCTGTCATACGTTCGCAAAATTCACATAGAATGTTAGGCTCGTAACTTAGCCTAACTTGTATACAAAAGGGGAAAGAAGGGAGCATGTACCATTCACACCACATAAAATAATAAGGAACTAACTAAACATGTGTCATGTAAATGTGGCACAAAATAATGAACTTGAATTTTTGGATCCAACTAACATGAGTCTTTAAGCATATGAAATTACCCAAATCCAACAACGCATGTAAATGTAAACTTTTATTTTGGGTCCAATAAACATAAACCTTAAGCATATAGAATTACACAAGTTCAACTAGACATGTGAATGTGAAATTTTAATTTGGATCCAATAAACATGAATCTTAAACATATAGAATTACACAAGTTCAACTAGGAATGTAAATATGAACTTTTACTTTGGATCCAATTTTCATAGGTCTAAATGTAGATCTAAACATAATACATGTCTTGGCCAAACAACTTGCATGTAACATAACATGAATAAGTCACCAATTTTACATGATTGGTTTATACCAACATAATGACCACATGGCCTAACAACTTGCATGTAACATATCATGAATAAGTCACCAATTTTACATGATTGGTTTACATCAACATAATAACCACATAGCCTAACAACTTGCATGTAACATAACATGAATGAGTCACCAAACTTTACATAATACATGATTGGTTTAACACCAACATAATAACCACAATAATCTCATAAGCATATATGATAGAATCGTTACAAGAATAGGCATGAATCAGCATCATCGTTATCTTACAACTAGGAATAACGCTAGTTTTCATTTTATTACAAATCATAACTTTTAATCGTTCACATCTAAATAATAACAGGACTTACAAACAAAAGAAAGTTTTGTTTTCTGGGATCTGTTTTCTTAATTTGAAAAGCAATCCCTTGAAGAAGACTATCAATTCTCTAATTTAGTTTTGATTTGTAGCTTTTAACTCGTTTTCTAATTGAAGAAGAAATGGTGGCTAGGCAAGAACGATCATGGACAGCATGGTGGCTCCTTGGAATGAATTTATGTGATTTAGGGTTTGAGGATCAGGGTTTCTTTTATAGAAGTTTAATCTTATGTGAGCTGTTAGATTGTTCTAGGAGTAATCACAACCGTCCAGACTAAATAGAGTTATCCAGAATTGCCACCTATGCCCTAGTGGCTCGGCAACAGGTCAGAAAAGACTCAGCAACTAGTCAGCATCGTCTCATTTTAGATCTGCCTGGGGGGGTAGGTCGGCCCCCAGGTCGACCTATATAGGGGAGGTCGACCCCCTGGTCGACCTAGCCTGGGGTGGGAGAAATCCCGCCCAGCCCGCTTCTTTGTATTTTGTTTCAATTTTGAATTTTAACTCCAAACTGTTTTCAATTTATTTAAATTGCTGAAACTTCTGAGGGTCATAACTTCCTCATACGAAGTCCGATTTACACAAACTTGGACTCTATTTCAAGCAGAATTTCGTGACGAACGCAATGGCGTAACCCGTTTCCCTTAATTCTCAATTTAAAAATTAAGTATTCTTTAATTTGTTCTTTTAATAGGCACAGAAAATTCAATTCAGGGTGTTGCATAATTAGAGTTTATTGCTTGTGATTTGACACAAAAATTGGATTTTTGACTATATATAAAGTTATATATTTGAAAAGATAATCACCTAATTGATTGTTGGTTGTGATGTTTGATTATTTGTTAACTAATAAAACCAACATGTGAATGAAAGGCGAATTCAGCCAAATCGAATCAAATATTGAACTGAATTGAAATTTTGATTGGAATTGCTTGCATATACATGTATATACATTGAACAGGTCGTAGCATGGAAACTAGGAGAGGAATAAAATTATATGCCCGACAAATAGTTACATGTTTATTGTATTTCTTGGGTTTTGATGATTTTATGAGCCGACTGGCTAGCCGTTTAGATTTTTCTTTTTCTTTTGGATTGATGAGGACCCTCTGAGGCAAGTTGCAGTTTTAAATATAAACCCGTACAAAAGGAGGTTATGACGAATTTTTTTGAAAATTTAGGGTGTTAGCCAAATTTTTGAGAAATTGGAAAATTCTTTGAAACTGAAAAGTTGAAGAGTGAAAGCCATAATGAAGGTTGAGTTGGTTGGTTAAACAAATTTCAGCTCCGTTCCTTTTCGAGGACGAAAATATTTTAAGTGGGGGAGATTGTAACAACCCGGAATTTTGGAACCAATTTTAATTTTTTTATTTTAGCTATTTTAATGGATTTTTAATATTTAAAATGATTTATTTTAAATAATAACAACTAAAAATTTATTTAAATCAAAATTATAACGTATAAATTTATTTTAATTATAAAACGAGCCTGAAATGGCGTGGTAGTTTGAAAATTCGATTTCTAATTTCAATTGAGTATACATAATTCATTTTAAATCAGAATTAGACGAAACAAGAAATATTTGAATCTAATTAATTTTATCTTTATAACGAATGTGAAAAATTGAGATTTCATAATATAAAGTGAAAGTTATGCCCAGTTTAAAATTTAAATAGTCGTTATGGAATTTATATATAATTATATATATTTATAATATATATCTAGCCATTTTGCAAATGACCTCTAGTTTCGATGAAACCACTTTTGTTGGATCCGGAATGTCAAATTATTACTAGATTCCAATTTTCATAATTTTTGGATTAATATGTGAGCATGGCAAAAGAAAACGTGTTTGATAATTTCAGTTTGAATTTGATCGACCAGAAAATGGCCATTTTCCGAACGGACTCCAAATTCAACGAAATTAGTTTTGTTTGGACTGTATCGTCAAAATAAAAAGCTAGTGTAATTTTTGAGGTTAGAATGTGGCCTCGGTAAATTAAAATGTACGCTCAAATTCAATATACATTGACTTATATTTTAATTCTGATAAGAACTAATCAAGATAGTCGAATTGACTTACGGGACATATCCCATTGTGTTCGGAACAGGGGTATTTGGCTTGGGATGAAAGTCGTTAGGTTTGATTTGGAGTTCGTATCGATAAACATGAATTTTTGAAATTAAAAGAATTAAATAAAATAAAATATTTTGTTATAAATACCCCCTTCCGAAACCCTAACCCCCCCTTTATAGAACCCGCCGCTAGTTGAAATCCACGACAGAAAACGTCCGGATTTTGATCAAAAAATTCTCCCATCTAAGTTCTAAGTAGATCCTCGATTTAAAACAGAATTTCGAAAGGAGATTGAGGGCTTTCAAATGGTGGTGGTTTGATTAAAATTCGTGAGGTGTGTTAATGGAAATTGCGCCTCAAAGGGGGTCGCTTCATGGTCGTTTTTGAGATCAATGGCGCACTGAGTGGGGGCCCATGCTTGGCGATGGTGGCGCACCCCAAGGCGCTCCATGCGACATCCTCTGGTCGACGGTCAGCAGCTCCAGGCGACAACGAGATTTGGTCAACATGATCGAGGGTTTTGGAAGCAGTTTTGCTGAAGGAACGATGGAGTGAGGGTAATTTAAGAAATTTAATTAATTATTTAACACTACAGCAAAAAAAACTTTTCGCAACAGGCAATATCTATTGTTGCAGACCAATTGCAACAGACCCGTGCTTGTTGGAATAGCCGGAGTCGTAAAAAGTTTGCAACATTTTATGCATGTTGCAATAAGATGTTGCGATATACTTTTTTGCAACACGCTTTTGCTGTTGCAATAGATCCATTTGCAACATTATATGCCCGTTGCAATAGATTTATAAATCTATAAAAAAATTACAGCTTATAGATACTACATATTAAATGTATTCATTTTAGTAATAGTGTTTGGCACAGAATGAAACAAACAAATAAATTTTTTATTTTGACAATGTTTTAATAGTACAAACAATTGCAAAAAAAAATTCTACAATATTCATACACCATTCATGTATAACAATTTCTTCTCTCACATAACACATCTTTTTCGAATAGAGTTTTTCTAATCATGCAAGAAAGACCACTCTTTACCTACCAACCATTAGAATTTGAAACTCTGTGTGCCCAACTGACTCGTTTAAAGGTTTGCAATTGTTCAATTCATTCAATTTTTCTTTTTCCTCGGTTGTTAAGCTTGCAGTAGTAGAATATGCTTTAGTAGTTTGTTTCTTAGAACTGACGGAAGGAAGAATATATTTGGCTTTTACAGAAGTTACTTCATTCATATATAAGCATCCCTTTCTTGAGCCTTCAGCATTGCATACAGTATTTTGGCATGCTTTCTCACCTCTCATCGGATCCCCTTAATAAGTAGTCAGAATAACTCAATTTAGAATAGAATAAGAAATATTTTTCATGATATGTCATCTCTAGATGCACGTAATTTCAATATCGTAAAAATTAAAATAAATATGTTGTTTCATGGGCATGAACATTGTGTTATACACTGGTCCTTGATGTTATTGTTTTATTTGTCACTTTCTTGACAATCTTTCTATGCAAATATTTTGTTAAGATCTGGATGGAAACTAACATTTAAGACATACCTGAACGTCATACATAACTAGAGAAGCAAAAACAACAGACATTCTGAATATTGAATCTGATAAACCCCTGCACACTAAAGGTGAAATTTGTTATACTAACAACTAAGAAAACAAAATAACTAGCAGCAGAAATTATCTGTTCATAGATGCTACAAAAGACTTGTTGATCAAAAGAGAGTGATGGTTACCGTTCTAGAGCAAGAGAAGTTGCAGCTGCCACAACACTCTACAAATCAGAAGGCAAATTCCCGAACATTATAGTATGGGTCAAACCATTTTTATGGAGAGTAGCAAAAAGAAAAAAAATACTTTAGTAGTGTAAGAATTACATTACTGGATCATAGATTATCCAATAGTTCCTTTCAAGCATAATATTCAAGGTCAAAGTCATTACTTTGCATCAGTGAGGGCAACTACTTAAGAAGCCAAATTGTATACTTGTTGCGTTCCACCTTTTAACATATCCATTCGAAAAATCTACGCAATGATTTTGTATACAATTGTCGTATCATGTCAAGTAGAGAATGACGTGCTTACTAAAAAATAATGACAATATTGCACAATCAGATGTAAATGTTGTACCTGAATGAATAAGATGACAGATGTTATTTTTCTATCTTCTAGAACAGTGTTGGAGACACAGACGAAACGTATGTATTGGTCATGTACGACAAACACAAATACATGATACAATTTGTGTGTAATTTTGATTTGACATTACGGTGCACTATGTCAATTGGAAACATTTTGCTTTCAGCAACACACTTTTAACAAATGGTATTAAAGATGATCTAAACTTTCTTCGTCATATAAATGGAAAGTAGTACCCGATAATACAAGATACAAATTTTAAACCATTCATCAACCACCGTATCAAACTAAACAATATCAGAATCTAAATTCTAATCAGAATCCAATTTAAGAACTTCCTTGCGAAGCGGAAGATCTATTTTACCCATTGTTTCTTCTTTCTTTAGCACTTAATCATCTCATGCGTGTATACTTCTGGAACTTCTACAACCGCCTGTTCATTTTTACGATTGTCAAAAACTTTAGTAGGATTGCTATCCATCCAAGCTTGAGCAATATTTATAAGTTTGCTAATTGGATGCTAACACACATCTAATTATAAACCATATTTAGAAAGTTGTTAAGAAAGATTCTCACAAACATAATATATAATCATTCCAAGCTCAGCCAAATATTTTTTATAAAACAAAAGGAATAACCCATTTACGCAAAAATCAAAGGACAGCCAGGTCAGGCAAATCACATAAGCACAAATTGCAAAGGGTATCCATGAACAATTAATTAGTAACTTGACATGTTATATGATCAAAAGCTCTGCCACAAGGTGTTAATTAACACTCATAAGCACAAGGAATTAAGCTTGCAAAGACGTGCAGCAATAACTAGGTAGAGAGCAGTTGCAGCCCTAGAACCATGCCCAAGCAACAACAAGAAAACATGAACAAAATTACCAACATAGAGGGTATATATATAACATAAGTGTTTATAAGAAATGGCAATCCCAGCTAAAAAAATTCACAGTTGAATAACAAGACATGTGAAAGGTATATACCCTAAAACATATAATAATTAAAACATCAGATACTGACAATTTTAGCAAAAAAAGTTAATATGATGCTGGAATATATAAATATGAGCACAGTAGTTGTTGATTACCTTCCGAACCGCATAGATGAAGGACATGTGAGGGGTGAGAGCACTGGGCGGAGGATGACTAGGAATAGACGGAGGACAGGTGAGCCTCAACTTCAAAGCAGGGTTGTTCCTGTAGATCAAGGAAAGATAAGGAGGTCTGGGTCGGGAGGAGATGAAGGGAGAAGGGTCATGTGGTCCGCCGTTGTCGATCTGGAGACTATTCACTATGGTGTTGGGAAGAAAGGCGTAGAATTAGGACTTGTAGGCTGCTGGGGATTGCAGTTAGGGGTAGGCGAACCAGTGAGAGGTGAAGGTAGGGATGCACTATTGAATTCTTGAAAAATTAGGTTTTAAATTCAATTTTCTAGATCTAAAGGGGCACAATGTAGAGGTTGATTTACTGACTTTTAGGGAAAATGTTAAGCGGGAACGAAAGCTAATGGCGACAAAAGCAAAATAATTTACCTGGATTTCCGTAACATTTTAATTTATTATTTTCAGACAGTCTTACTGTAGCGACCCGGAAAATTCGACACTCGAATTATCGACATTTGCACAAACTGTGTCCCACTCGAGTATCGAATCTCCAGAAAGCTAGAAGAAAGAAGTTGGAGGATGAGAAAGATAAGATAGAAATATTAGAATAGAAGAATAAGAAGAAGAACACACACTATACAGAGTCTCACATCGCAGTGGAACAAAATATAAAACATAAATAACTTTATTGAAAACTTGGAGTAATACACTTACATACATCAGAGTATCCCAGCCAATCTGGACAGTTATAACAACCTGTCCTCAAATACAACACAGCGGAATAATATTTTGTCTAAATCATACGTCTGGGCCTCTCCAGCTCGTCTCTGAACTTCAGAGCATCTGATAACCTGCACCTGCAACTCGGCCTAACCCGAGCATTTCAAATACCGGGTCAGTCTGGTGAACCAGAGTGAGAATAACTCGCACAGTTTATATAACATCCATATTGATTTTAAAGTTCAAGATCCTTTTGAAAGAAAAGGATAATAGTAAGACCAGTCCACACATAAACACGGACGGTTTTTACCTTACTATAACCCAAACCATTTTGTTGGAAATCATACTTTGATCTGATATTATCATAATGTCTAATTACAAGTAATTAGCAATCTAGAGGAACGCTTGCATCTCACGCTTCCCATATATAGTATACAATCGAAAACCGCGGGCACTTATCGGATATTGGATTTCCAACTTGACAAGGTATGGGACCACCTTCCGCTTGTGTATCTCTAGAGGCAAATACACTGGGTTCAACAAGAACGTCTTGCAACCCGGCCCACACATGACCGACCACTCATTTCGCTTGAGTGTATCGAATGTATATCACCGACGGTTGGGATCAGCAACCGCCTGCCCGAAAAGGGACAGCATCGATAGATTTAAGAAACAAAAGGAATTTCTCTAGATAGGTGATTATACACCCTAATGGGAGCGACCCACATAGCCATGCTGCCTGCCCGATTTTTGTCATTTCCCGGTTGATGAGGCTTGAGGTTATAATCGACTTTTGGAACATCTGGCCACCATAAACGTCATCCAGGAACAGGATGAACCGAAGGCACTCTCCTACCGCATCCAATATAGGAATCACCCCATGGATCAGTAGCGAGTAGTCCTTGCAATCCGAAGATTCCAATCACGACAGAATCACAAGTCATCATAACTCTGGTAGCTAGCCAGAGAAATTTAACGAGTAGTTCTTCCGCTTATGAAGTTCAACGGTCTTCAATGCTTCATCTTGACCATCTTCTGACATCTTTAACGTTACGTATTTGCCGATCGGAATGGTTTCGAATATAAATTCGATCCCGGTCTTTCCGTACTAACAATCGATTTGGCCAGATTTTGATAGTCGGTGTTTTAACTATCAAAATAAACAACCATCATCCATAGAAAATCAAATGGGTTCATTGGTTCAGAATACAGCATCACTTGGCCTTTTTAGTTAAACATTCGTTAATTCAATTTTTACACCTTCAAATTCTCGGAATCCCGCTTTTCAATCCTTATTTCCAAATCCAGTTATTCAATCTTATAGCTTCTCGAAGTTTAATTTATAATATTCTTCACCCTCGTTTATAAACTAACATCATCCTTGGATAATCATGAAGTCGTCACAAGTTGGGGTATTTTATTTACCTCTCAGACCTTGAGTCGACAACACTCTTATCTTCGGAATATATATAAGTTTATAAACGAAATCTCATTCAAATAATATATCAACACTTTTATTTATTTTAGAATCTCTTTTTAAATAACCACTTATCTTAGTTTGGTTCAACAACCCCTTTCTCATTTAAAATATTCATCTTTAGATCTTTACCATTTGATCTTTTCTTTTAAAACCAAGTTCAATCCACTAAGCCGTTCGATTTCAACTTACATCACTCTTGTTTAAAACTTTCCTTTTATAAAATTTGCTTCTATAAGATAAATCAAAATTTTAACTCATATAAATATGAGTAAAACATGTTAAAACCCTTTTTATTTTAAACAAGGCTTTAAACTCCATTTCCATTATAACCAATATCATCTCGGTATATGTTTACTTTCAAACATTTCCCTTTAAAAGTAAATCTTATCGATATATGAAACATTTCCCTTTAAAAGTTAATCTTATCGATATATCAAAACAACTTGCTTCCATTTGAAAACACTATGATATATTCACATCTTGTCTATCGAGTTACTTATTGAATTCCTATTCATACCCTACTTTAAAAGTCCGGTTTACAAGTCAACCCCTTGTTACTTGTCTAACATTATTTACATCGAATAGTTCACTTCATTACCAATTATAAAAATAATTGATCTTTCTTAAAAGTTTATGTTAAATGGTACATAACTTTAAGAACAATTAACAATCTAACAATTGTCTTTAAATAATCAAATCTTAGTTATCTTAAGTAAGGTTACTTTGTTAACCATTCCACTTAGTTATTCCTTTTAAATTTAATGATTTAATTTAAAATAATTTCATTTGATTAAATTAATGATCTAAATAAATAAAATAATCTCATTTAACCCTACATGGGAAAAACACTTAATTCAAATCTTGACCATTTGTTAATTCTACCTACTTGTTTAAAAAAAAAAAACTCATTATCCTACGATCCTCACTTTATAAGCTTGTTTATAATCACAAGATAAAAATAATTCATTTATTTCCTTAAATAACTTCATTTAAAATAATCTATAAAATAGATTTCAAAACCTGTCTTTAGTTATAAAACAAATTTTTATAACTCTTTTCAATTGATTTGCCTGACGGTAAATCAATTCTATAAAACGATTCATTTACAGGCCATCTGCCGATAACTACTTAACCAATATTTCCTATTGGTTGATATCAATTAAGTGTTGAATTTTTGTTTCAACAATCAACAGTCAATCAAACTGATAACAGTTCATATAAATAAACAACATATTTGAGGAATCCGGTTGGATCCCTCCAACCTGTCCTTCCCTGCATCACAATGGTTACCTCAATTTTAACACAACCATACAGTTCAACCAATAACGGTTAACAAACAACCATCAGCAAACATTGCACACAAAATAAAATAAAACCCGGTTTATATAAAATATAAACGGGTAACTGAGTGAGTAAACTCACCTTGATTTTCATTTGTCATCAAAACGGTTTTGTGTTAATTAAATTAAACTATCGTTTAATTTAATTAAAAACTCCAGCAGCGCCCAACTCCGTTCAAACTGTTCCAGTATGTAGTGCTCGACACCACGATTCCATCGCAACACGCTTGATCCAATTCTGATAATACGCGTACGAGTTATAAATAATTTAAATTGGCGGTTAAATTAGAAATAGTAAATTCTGAATTATAATATAAATATCGTTAATTACCTTTAATATAAGTTTACATGCCGTCCAGTATTTTTGTCTACATCGTTTCTCACTGTTGTTTTCCCTCAGCGCGATATACGACTTCAACACATCGTTGCCTTGCTCAGACTGCACGAATGGTTACAGAATTAAATAAAATCCCAATTAACTTTTATAATTAAACTGATTATTATATAAATTAATATCGTTTACGGATCGTTAGCACCAAATTTGCGTTCGTTCTGGTACACTGCTCCTTTCTTCTGAAGTTCGTATGAACCCATGCTCCGTTACTTCAAAATATCCCTGTTGCTTCATTCGAAAATCAGCCCAGCGCTTCCCTCTTTTTTTCCTTCTCTTCCCTTCTTCTTTTTTCCCTTTTTTTTTTTTTTTGTTAGGCCAAAAGGTCATGCATGGCCTTGCGCATGCATGCAGCATGCTCTACCCCCTTTGTTCCCATTTGGTATTTGGCTTCCAACGTCCTCTTCTTTCTTTTTTTTTTTCATGATGGATCCAACGCATGCATTAAGCCACCTTTCCCTTTTCTCTTCACCTGCAGCATACTTCCCCACTTGCCTTTCTTCCTCCCATTTTCGTTTTCCTTCCAATTCACTTCTTCTTTGGATTCACGCATCCACCTCTATACATAAAACTTCACTATTGTTACTCCTTTTTCTTTCCCATCTACTCCCTTTCTTCCTTTCTACTTGCTTGCGTGAACTCGCCCTTCCATGCACATTCTAGTTGATCCTTCAGTTCGGTATCCAACGCCTCAGCTTGTTCGACGCCCGCGCCAAACGCCATCAAGCAAGTCACCGCCATCTTGCTGAAACACCACCCACGTATCTGCACGTGTTCATGCTGGACTGTCCGTTACTTTGATCTCCTCACTCACGCTCGCTCTCACTCTGTTTCTCTTTTTATTTTGTTTTTGTTTTTAAAGAGTTCGGCGTTGGGTTTTCAATACTCTGAGATGGAGAAAAATGGATCTGCAGTCTCGAATATATAGTGGGAAATACGTGGTGTCCACGCTATTTAGGGTAGTATAGGTTTTCAGAAGTTATAGGTCTGCAGAAGCTTTGTCGCCACGGTTTTGAGAATTTGCAGACAAGGAAAGAGAAGCGTGGTGTGCAAGGCACGTTTGTTTGGGGAGCAAGAAATGCACAGTGCGTAGATTTGATATTTTTCCTTTATGTATTTCGAAGGTAGGTGGACTTTACTATATACACTCCTTGATTTTCATTGCAACGTGTTATATTTATAGTTCACTGTAAAGGATAGGTAGCAACTAGGTATATAGAAGATTAAAAGTTTATATTAATTTACCGAGGTTGATATGGTACCGTATAATTCTATTTATTTTATAGACCACTACAGACAGAAGTAAAGATACAATTGTATCCAGCGAGGTGTCACGGTCCCGAAAATATCATAATATCGGTAGGTTAACTCACATTGTGAAATCCCAAAATATTGATATAGGGTGCAAAATATTTCAAATAAAAAGTTGCATATTTAATTTATTAAAAATTACAGTAAAATTCTAAAAATTAAATTATGACTACGTCTCAAAAGAATCTTGTCTAAATTCGAAACCGATATCTAATTATATCGAGTAAACCGTTACGGTCGATGAACGATTTTATAGCGACTATTGGAAATTTTAATCTGGGCATATCTTACCATCTATATGACGAAATCACGATTTTTCTCTTTTATTAGAAAAATATAATCAAATTGGTTCAACATTTCTTGTTTCACAGAATTCTGATTTCAACCGGATTCTATATATTCAATTAAAGTTCAGATCGAAAATTATGAACTGCCGCGTCGTTTTCGAGCTCGTTTTAATTATATAATAAATTATATATTTTGAACTCGATTTTATAAAGTAAATTCAATATAAAATCTGCTAATATTGCCAAATCAATATTTAAACAAGTTTTAAATATTCGTAAACATCGTTCAAAAATCTGGGATGTTACATTCTTCCCCCCTTAAAATAATTTCGTCCTCGAAATTGCAAGGTAAGAAGAATGTTCCGAACACGGTAATTTAAAATTATTGCCAAAACAAATTCAAACTTTTTAAATGTTTCTAATAAATTTGCCAGCACCTCCACTGCATGGCTCGATCACAACAACTACAAATGCCACTACGGCCTCAACTTTCCCAAAAGAAAACCAAAAGCCAAATAGTTATCTAACTCAGGGGTATAAATCAATCACCAACCAGTAATATTAAGGTTTACCTTTTTGTCGGGCAACTCAATCTCCAACCAACCAATAGCTCTTCGTATGTACTTCCAATCTGTTTTACCAATGCAACCACCATATCCTTCCAATATCTGTACTGAACTTACATACAATGCAAGTAACAATCGAGGGTTAAATAATTCAGTTTCATTTCATAACAAGTTTTATTTTCAATTCATTGTATTGGAATTTTATTTCAATTCATTCTATTTCTTATTAACTTGCTGTTCCATTTGATTTAACCAATCAACCATCCAAATAACAACAACCAAATCATTATATCCAATGTTGATACTTACTATTCTGCATTCACTTTGGTTTAACATATATCAATATCAATCGATTAATATTCGATTGATTTCTATTATTCGATTTCCAAATCCCAAGATTATTTATTCAATTCCATTTCTAAGATTAGTTCGTCTTAACAAGGTTAAGTTTAATTATTCATATTTGATTAACCAATTGATTTCAACCAGTTCAATTTCATAATTCAATTGTTAATTCCAATCAAATCAATCAAACAGCCAAACAACCAATATTAATATACCATAGAGAAAATTTCATTTTTCTATAAAAATATAATTTGGGCAAAATTATTTCATTTACCCCTTTTCAAAATAGTTTGAAAATAATTTTAAAATCAATTACAAATACGCGCTCTCGTACATGTACTCAACTCAATCTAGGGTATTACTAACCCTATCTCTACTGGGTCACGCCACAGAGCCAAGGTTACTACTCAACCAATAGCTCTGATACCAACTGTAGCGACCCGGAAAATTCGACACTCGAATTATCGACATTTGCACAAACTGTGTCCCACTCGAGTATCGAATCTCCAGAAAGCTAGAAGAAAGAAGTTGGAGGATGAGAAAGATAAGATAGAAATATTAGAATAGAAGAATAAGAAGAAGAACACACACTATACAGAGTCTCACATCGCAGTGGAACAAAATATAAAACATAAATAACTTTATTGAAAACTTGGAGTAATACACTTACATACATCAGAGTATCCCAGCCAATCTGGACAGTTATAACAACCTGTCCTCAAATACAACACAGCGGAATAATATTTTGTCTAAATCATACGTCTGGGCCTCTCCAGCTCGTCTCTGAACTTCAGAGCATCTGATAACCCGCACCTGCAACTCGGCCTAACCCGAGCATTTCAAATACCGGGTCAGTCTGGTGAACCAGAGTGAGAATAACTCGCACAGTTTATATAACATCCATATTGATTTTAAAGTTCAAGATCCTTTTGAAAGAAAAGGATAATAGTAAGACCAGTCCACACATAAACACGGACGGTTTTTACCTTACTATAACCCAAACCATTTTGTTGGAAATCATACTTTGATCTGATATTATCATAATGTCTAATTACAAGTAATTAGCAATCTAGAGGAACGCTTGCATCTCACGCTTCCCATATATAGTATACAATCGAAAACCGCGGGCACTTATCGGATATTGGATTTCCAACTTGACAAGGTATGGGACCACCTTCCGCTTGTGTATCTCTAGAGGCAAATACACTGGGTTCAACGAGAACGTCTTGCAACCCGGCCCACACATGACCGACCACTCATTTCGCTTGAGTGTATCGAATGTATATCACCGACGGTTGGGATCAGCAACCGCCTGCCCGAAAAGGGACAGCATCGATAGATTTAAGAAACAAAAGGAATTTCTCTAGATAGGTGATTATACACCCTAATGGGAGCGACCCACATAGCCATGCTGCCTGCCCGATTTTTGTCATTTCCCGGTTGATGAGGCTTGAGGTTATAATCGACTTTTGGAACATCTGGCCACCATAAACGTCATCCAGGAACAGGATGAACCGAAGGCACTCTCCTACCGCATCCAATATAGGAATCACCCCATGGATCAGTAGCGAGTAGTCCTTGCAATCCGAAGATTCCAATCACGACAGAATCACAAGTCATCATAACTCTGGTAGCTAGCCAGAGAAATTTAACGAGTAGTTCTTCCGCTTATGAAGTTCAACGGTCTTCAATGCTTCATCTTGACCATCTTCTGACATCTTTAACGTTACGTATTTGCCGATCGGAATGGTTTCGAATATAAATTCGATCCCGGTCTTTCCGTACTAACAATCGATTTGGCCAGATTTTGATAGTCGGTGTTTTAACTATCAAAATAAACAACCATCATCCATAGAAAATCAAATGGGTTCATTGGTTCAGAATACAGCATCACTTGGCCTTTTTAGTTAAACATTCGTTAATTCAATTTTTACACCTTCAAATTCTCGGAATCCCGCTTTTCAATCCTTATTTCCAAATCCAGTTATTCAATCTTATAGCTTCTCGAAGTTTAATTTATAATATTCTTCACCCTCGTTTATAAACTAACATCATCCTTGGATAATCATGAAGTCGTCACAAGTTGGGGTATTTTATTTACCTCTCAGACCTTGAGTCGACAACACTCTTATCTTCGGAATATATATAAGTTTATAAACGAAATCTCATTCAAATAATATATCAACACTTTTATTTATTTTAGAATCTCTTTTTAAATAACCACTTATCTTAGTTTGGTTCAACAACCCCTTTCTCATTTAAAATATTCATCTTTAGATCTTTACCATTTGATCTTTTCTTTTAAAACCAAGTTCAATCCACTAAGCCGTTCGATTTCAACTTACATCACTCTTGTTTAAAACTTTCCTTTTATAAAATTTGCTTCTATAAGATAAATCAAAATTTTAACTCATATAAATATGAGTAAAACATGTTAAAACCCTTTTTATTTTAAACAAGGCTTTAAACTCCATTTCCATTATAACCAATATCATCTCGGTATATGTTTACTTTCAAACATTTCCCTTTAAAAGTAAATCTTATCGATATATGAAACATTTCCCTTTAAAAGTTAATCTTATCGATATATCAAAACAACTTGCTTCCATTTGAAAACACTATGATATATTCACATCTTGTCTATCGAGTTACTTATTGAATTCCTATTCATACCCTACTTTAAAAGTCCGGTTTACAAGTCAACCCCTTGTTACTTGTCTAACATTATTTACATCGAATAGTTCACTTCATTACCAATTATAAAAATAATTGATCTTTCTTAAAAGTTTATGTTAAATGGTACATAACTTTAAGAACAATTAACAATCTAACAATTGTCTTTAAATAATCAAATCTTAGTTATCTTAAGTAAGGTTACTTTGTTAACCATTCCACTTAGTTATTCCTTTTAAATTTAATGATTTAATTTAAAATAATTTCATTTGATTAAATTAATGATCTAAATAAATAAAATAATCTCATTTAACCCTACATGGGAAAAACACTTAATTCAAATCTTGACCATTTGTTAATTCTACCTACTTGTTTAAAAAAAAAAACTCATTATCCTACGATCCTCACTTTATAAGCTTGTTTATAATCACAAGATAAAAATAATTCATTTATTTCCTTAAATAACTTCATTTAAAATAATCTATAAAATAGATTTCAAAACCTGTCTTTAGTTATAAAACAAATTTTTATAACTCTTTTCAATTGATTTGCCTGACGGTAAATCAATTCTATAAAACGATTCATTTACAGGCCATCTGCCGATAACTACTTAACCAATATTTCCTATTGGTTGATATCAATTAAGTGTTGAATTTTTGTTTCAACAATCAACAGTCAATCAAACTGATAACAGTTCATATAAATAAACAACATATTTGAGGAATCCGGTTGGATCCCTCCAACCTGTCCTTCCCTGCATCACAATGGTTACCTCAATTTTAACACAACCATACAGTTCAACCAATAACGGTTAACAAACAACCATCAGCAAACATTGCACACAAAATAAAATAAAACCCGGTTTATATAAAATATAAACGGGTAACTGAGTGAGTAAACTCACCTTGATTTTCATTTGTCATCAAAACGGTTTTGTGTTAATTAAATTAAACTATCGTTTAATTTAATTAAAAACTCCAGCAGCGCCCAACTCCGTTCAAACTGTTCCAGTATGTAGTGCTCGACACCACGATTCCATCGCAACACGCTTGATCCAATTCTGATAATACGCGTACGAGTTATAAATAATTTAAATTGGCGGTTAAATTAGAAATAGTAAATTCTGAATTATAATATAAATATCGTTAATTACCTTTAATATAAGTTTACAGGCCGTCCAGTATTTTTGTCTACATCGTTTCTCACTGTTGTTTTCCCTCAGCGCGATATACGACTTCAACACATCGTTGCCTTGCTCAGACTGCACGAATGGTTACAGAATTAAATAAAATCCCAATTAACTTTTATAATTAAACTGATTATTATATAAATTAATATCGTTTACGGATCGTTAGCACCAAATTTGCGTTCGTTCTGGTACACTGCTCCTTTCTTCTGAAGTTCGTATGAACCCATGCTCCGTTACTTCAAAATATCCCTGTTGCTTCATTCGAAAATCAGCCCAGCGCTTCCCTCTTTTTTTCCTTCTCTTCCCTTCTTCTTTTTTCCCTTTTTTTTTTTTTTTTGTTAGGCCAAAAGGTCATGCATGGCCTTGCGCATGCATGCAGCATGCTCTACCCCCTTTGTTCCCATTTGGTATTTGGCTTCCAACGTCCTCTTCTTTTTTTTTTTTTTTTTTCATGATGGATCCAACGCATGCATTAAGCCACCTTTCCCTTTTCTCTTCACCTGCAGCATACTTCCCCACTTGCCTTTCTTCCTCCCATTTTCGTTTTCCTTCCAATTCACTTCTTCTTTGGATTCACGCATCCACCTCTATACATAAAACTTCACTATTGTTACTCCTTTTTCTTTCCCATCTACTCCCTTTCTTCCTTTCTACTTGCTTGCGTGAACTCGCCCTTCCATGCACATTCTAGTTGATCCTTCAGTTCGGTATCCAACGCCTCAGCTTGTTCGACGCCCGCGCCAAACGCCATCAAGCAAGTCACCGCCATCTTGCTGAAACACCACCCACGTATCTGCACGTGTTCATGCTGGACTGTCCGTTACTTTGATCTCCTCACTCACGCTCGCTCTCACTTTGTTTCTCTTTTTATTTTGTTTTTGTTTTTAAAGAGTTCGGCGTTGGGTTTTCAATACTCTGAGATGGAGAAAAATGGATCTGCAGTCTCGAATATATAGTGGGAAATACGTGGTGTCCACGCTATTTAGGGTAGTATAGGTTTTCAGAAATTATAGGTCTGCAGAAGCTTTGTCGCCACGGTTTTGAGAATTTGCAGACAAGGAAAGAGAAGTGTGGTGTGCAAGGCACGTTTGTTTGGGGAGCAAGAAATGCACAGTGCGTAGATTTGATATTTTTCCTTTATGTATTTCGAAGGTAGGTGGACTTTACTATATACACTCCTTGATTTTCATTGCAACGTGTTATATTTATAGTTCACTGTAAAGGATAGGTAGCAACTAGGCATATAGAAGATTAAAAGTTTATATTAATTTACCGAGGTTGATATGGTACCGTATAATTCTATTTATTTTATAGACCACTACAGACAGAAGTAAAGATACAATTGTATCCAGCGAGGTGTCACGGTCCCGAAAATATCATAATATCGGTAGGTTAACTCACATTGTGAAATCCCAAAATATTGATATAGGGTGCAAAATATTTCAAATAAAAAGTTGCATATTTAATTTATTAAAAATTACAGTAAAATTCTAAAAATTAAATTATGACTACGTCTCAAAAGAATCTTGTCTAAATTCGAAACCGATATCTAATTATATCGAGTAAACCGTTACGGTCGATGAACGATTTTATAGCGACTATTGGAAATTTTAATCTGGGCATATCTTACCATCTATATGACGAAATCACGATTTTTCTCTTTTATTAGAAAAATATAATCAAATTGGTTCAACATTTCTTGTTTCACAGAATTCTGATTTCAACCGGATTCTATATATTCAATTAAAGTTCAGATCGAAAATTATGAACTGCCGCGTCGTTTTCGAGCTCGTTTTAATTATATAATAAATTATATATTTTGAACTCGATTTTATAAAGTAAATTCAATATAAAATCTGCTAATATTGCCAAATCAATATTTAAACAAGTTTTAAATATTCGTAAACATCGTTCAAAAATCTGGGATGTTACACTTACATAATATCATTTGTCAATTAAATATTAATTATCATTTATTAAGTTCAACAAATCATATCTCATTTCATTGAGCATCATTCATTAATTAAATGCTAGGTACCACTTGCAATAATTAAAATTTATTATTAATTAATAATTATAAAATATTAATCTTAATCTTGATTACATAATAATTAATAAAAGTAAATTATTTAATACTGGTTATTTAGAATTAGTTGCTAAAAGTTAACCATTGTTACAACCCTCCGACACCACTACCGACTATCATCCTTCACTCTTGAACCCAAACCGCCAACACCACCCCTCGCTTCGATTCCCGAAATTCCCTTCAAACCCACAATTAATTGTAAATCGCTTCAACCATCATCCTTTACCTTACCACATGTAGCCACCACAGATCCAAAGTTAAGTCCGACACTCTCAACAATCACTAACAAATTATAAATTAATTCATACAACAAATTGTTTGTTAATTAATAATTACTCCTTAGTAGTAATATCAATCAATTATCATTATTTATTTATTATGAATTATTAATTATTTATTTAATATTTAAACATATTCATATTTCAAAATAATTATTAATTATTATCCATTAGTTTTTTATTATTATGTAATAATCATTTATTTTATTATTATTTAAATGTTAATTATTATTATTATTTAATTCTGAATTATTATTATTTAATTATCAGTTATAAATATCACTTTATAATACTTAAATTTTATTATTAATTAAAAATTATTAAAAATTAATCTTAATTATTATATAATTACTAATAGTTAATCATTTAATAATAATTATTTAAATTTAACTATTAAAGGTTAATCATCAAAAACTGATACTTATTTTTAATAGTATATTTTTTGCAACTGGCTTTATCAGTTGTAAAAAAATACAGTTATTGCAACTGGCGAAAATAGTTGCTAAAGATATTTATTCGCAACTGGCTTGGAAACGCATTTGCAAATAATAGGTCTATTGCAACTGTTACAGAAGCACAGTTGCTGAAAGTATGTTTTTGCAACAGGAAGGTAAGCACAGTTGCTAAAAATGTGCTTTTCGCAATAGAAAGAAAAGACATGTTGCTAAATGTTATCTATTGCAACTGCTGTAATAGGCCTATTGCTAAATATCATTTACTGCAACTATCATGTATCGCCTGTTGCAAATAACTAGTTGCAATAGGGTAATTTTCTTGTAGTGGTAGAATTTAATTAACCACGTGTTTAACTATCGAATGTATTTAATTCCATAACTTTTGCGTACGAGGTCCAAACCCAACAAAACTGGATCCGTTGCGATCGTGGGGACGACAGCTTCACAACAAGACTAATCGGGTCCAATTTGGAGCTAGTTATTATAACCAAACCTTCATTTAAAAAAATTATGGAGTGGATCCCAATGTGAGAACACCTTCTCGCTCAAATTATTTTACTGTTAAATATATTGTAGATTGCAGACGGGGTTTAGTAGCCCCCGACACTATTTATTTGTACAAACCATGGTTGTTTATTTGTTTGGATTGAATTTTGGGAAAATTGACTGTATTGTGGTGAAATGAATTGTATTGTGGTGTATTGAATGTGATTGATTATCGTGTATGGCTCAGCTAGTATCAGGAGAGTGTTAATGCTAGACGTTACTCCGGTTCTAATATTGGGCCGTTATAATGCCGAAATTTTCTGAAATAAATATTTATTCATTAAAAATATCATTTTTAATGTGTATATGAACTGTATAAAATATCCATGTGTTGAATAAAATGTTAGAACAATAAAAATATTATTTTTATTGAATACATGAACTATATAAAATAGTCAAGTGTTGAAATAAATATTTTATCTTTAAAAATATAATTTTAAACGTATATATGAACGACATAAAATTATCCTGAAATGAAAATGAATATTCATTTACAAATCGGACGATTTGTTTATGTACATCCATTTAACTGATATTGATTGGGACGGTAAATTTTACACATCGCCCAACTGCACAAATAATATTCAGTATTTGTTGGTTGAAACCCCACACGGGTATAGGGATGATATTTGGCATACACTAATCCCAATTGTTTAGTTGTATGTCAATCAATTGGTTGACAGACTGTTGTAAGCGTTAATTATTTATATTTAATGCTTATGCAGTTGTGTAATGCACTCTGGATGATGGATGATTGGTTATCATTGTTGTTGTATACATATGTTGTATGAAATCCATATAAATAAATTTTATGGCAACTGGTTGGGTCTGATTCCAATTCGGAAAATAGCGAATATTTTAAAATAACGAATATTTTAAAATAACGAATATTTTAAAATAATATTCTGTAAAGGATTAAAACGTGAATTTGATGTCCAATTTTGGATGGACACGAAAATATTGAAATGTATGAAGCCGTATTGATTAGATTTGCGCTATTTTGATGCGAACGATATTTATATCGATTTTATTCATTTTTATAATGAATATCAGAAAGTAAATGATTTCAAAATCAGATATTTTGAAAATATTATCATTTAAATATTATAATGATAAGGAGTATTCAATTTTGACTTAAAATTGAAATGAAAGTGGGAATCGTTTTTAAAACATATTTATAAAATACGTTTTGAACAATATATATATTATATGTGTTAGTGGCTTGAATAGAACGCACCGCGCCGCGACCATTTACGAATTTCGACCATTGAATTCGAATTGACATTGTGGGAGAGCCGACCGTCGAATTCCCCTAAAACCAGAACCGTTCGGTTCGTATCGATAATAGCTTTCCAACGAATATAAGGGATTTGAAATCTAATGGTTAGATTTTGAATTATGTCCAAATCAAATTTGGAAAAGGTCGCTATGGATGCAGTTCGGTGGCCGTTATTGGAAACCGACTGTATGGGCCTTGATAAAATTATTAAAAATATTAATAATTTGTGTAAAATCATAATAAATGATTTGGAAAGAATTTGCATGAAAAATTCCATGGTTGTAAAGATAACTTTTTTTTAAATGAACTAGTTATTAACTAGAAAAATAATCCAATATTTTTAAATAAATAAATTGGGTTTGAGAATGGTTTTAATCTAACCAGAATTTTCCAATATATGAATTGGAATGGATTTGAATAGAAATCATCTCCTTAATATTTCGATATTGGATTTCGTGACTATACAGATATTATAGATGAATTTGGAAGATAGATATATATATCGTTATTCCCCATGCTATATGTGTTGGTTTCAGAATTTGGTATTGAATATAAGTCGATATAATTTCTATTCAGAGCCTTATATTTAATAGTAAATTGGGATTTGGGTTTGTTGTGAATGGTGTCTTCAGTAACACTGTTTTTAAAAGCCATGTGAAAAGAATAAATCTTTTAATTAAGATTATTAGAGTTTCTAGTTATATTTAGTAATTGGAATAAAATGGAATGTGAATTGGGTTTATTGTGAATTATGTTTTTAACGACATTCATTCTTTAACCTAATTAACAGTGAGATATGATGTGGAATTTATTAATCTTTTATTAAGATTTAATGGAAAATTTCCAAAGTAAAGTTTTCCAATTTAATATATTAAATTGGAATTGAATGGAATTCGATTTGGTAATAATCGAAGTGAGCTGCTGTGGAGGAAGACTGTTAATATATATGGAATTTAAAAGGCTTTTTCATTATTCCATTTATACTATTAGTCGGATACAGAAATTTATATCGATTATATATTGATCTCTTTTCCGTGAAGATTCCATGGTTAATGGAATGTGATTTTGGATTTATCGTGAACTGTGTTTTAAACGACATTAGTTCTTTAACCCAGTTAAAGACAGGATTACATGTCTAACATTGTATTTCAAACCGTATTGTTGATCTCTGCTAAATATCTATCTATTTGGTAGTGGAGAATTTATTCTCTTGCTTAACACCATTCTCTGATACGTACGAGATTAGAGGTTATATATCGGAAGAAATCAATGGTACGATGTACATTGCCAATGTGGCATGTCTGATTTCCCAAGGTTAAATAATCATTGAGTAATGATTAATGAGATTAAAATTAAGTGAAATTTTAATGAATCTCTAATTAAATTGAAATGAGAAGGTGATAGTTAAATTATCAAATTTGAAAAAATGATCAGGAATGGAGTACCACCACTTTTTACTCCATGCGATAGTCAAATCTTTAATTAGATTTGAACGTGAAATGGTAATTAAATTTACCAATAATACCGTGGTGTTAGATATGGAGTATTACCAGTTTTGCTCCACGGGATGAGTAGGTTGGGATTGGGAAATTAAACAAATGATTACTTTGGTAAGGCTTAATAACCCCGACTAGTTGATAAACCTTAATTTGGTTTTGGATTGATATCCAAAGGAAGAATAAATTTATAGGAATTTATCCTTGATAAAATTAATGGGAACCTTTCCCTAAAAATGTGAATATTTGAATAAAAGAATATTCTGAATTGGAATGAGGAATATGATGTGTTTTTATAGCACTTGATTATTGATTATAAAATATGCGAGTTATTCGGAAAGACCGGGTTTAACCCATTCTGAATAATGAATACGATGACTATAAGTCAATGATGAAGATGGTGGTTGAAGACCGGAGTTCTTCACATCGTTTGGATGATTACTGATGCATTGATTGGGCTGTACCCCCAAAACAAGGTAATAAGTGGTGATCGTCTAGACGTACTTGGAGATCGACCGGATATGCGAGGACCTCTCTCCTGTATTGGACATATGGGAGAGGAATAAGGTGCCTCCGATTTCGTTCAGACTAGAATGGACTAGTAAATGGATGTGTGTCTGAAATTGGATTTTATTCTATGTTGATTGATCTCTATTAAATATATATTTGTTTGGTGGCGGAGAATTTATTCTCTTGCTTAACACCCTTCTCTGAGACGTACGAGCTTAGAGGTTATATATTCATAGATATCAGTTGCATGGCGTGAATTTTCAGTGTGGCATGCTGAGATGCAAGTGCCAAGGCTTCTGTTGAAAAGCATAGTCTTGTAGTTGATGATTAAAGGACGACTTTAAATAGCATAGTTTTGTGTATAGCGTTGATTCATGAGCCTCACACCCGGTATGAGTCAAAAATGGGATAAGGGACCCAAGGAGTACATGACGTTTCCTTTCATCTATGCGTGGTGTCATGGTATGGAGCCCAGACATTTATTTATTTTTACCTATTTGGATGATGGATTGCGAGGCGCCTCAGATATTTGTCCCTAGTGGTGAAGTGATTGGTCCGATAGGACCGAGAAACATTTGTTTAGGAATAACTAATCCTCAAGCGTAAGGGAGGACCAGCCTTGGAGGATCCAAGGGTTCACTGCGGAGGATCCTGGGTCATCTTGCTATAGCTGATCCGAATAGGTGATGAGACCGTCCCTGGACTCGACTCATGAAGGAAATCCAATTTTTAATATGTGACTTTTTGGACTTAGTTGTAAACCTATATGGCGACATAGTGGGATGGGGCACTCACGCCGTCTATGATTGGTACATTTATATTTGAATTTGATTTTACCACTATACACTTATAGTAATATTAAAATGATTTGTTTTAAACATGTCAAGCATGTTTGGCTATTATAAGGGAAAACTCAATCCTCCGGCTTGCATTGCATTGTGTGATGGGACCTGAGTCTTATAATAGCTTCATTTTTCGAAAAAAATTGCAATGTTTGTAAACTATTTTATGCACTGGTATTCTTAGGAGAAAACCCGTTTCATGTTATACAGCATGGTCCCTTAATTTACTTCATTTCTAAAGTAAAGTTTTAAATAACTGTTTTAGTTCTCACACCAGTCCCATGACTGACCTGGAGTTTATTGT
Organism: Allium sativum; assembly: GCA_030737875.1. NCBI lineage: Eukaryota > Viridiplantae > Streptophyta > Magnoliopsida > Asparagales > Amaryllidaceae > Allium > Allium sativum. Next base: position 688,833,010 of record CM060926.1, on the reverse strand, counting down.
TTTTAACCTAAACTCTGGGTGCCCATATTTTCCACACGGGCAGTCGATAGTTTTGGTTTTGCAGATATTATTTTCACAAGATCCTAGATTTATAGCTAGAGCTATATTCAGAAAGCTTTGTATCCGTGTATCTCTTTCAGTTGTGTTATGTATTATTTTTCCGTTGCTATGTAAATTATTTTAATCTTTGATATTTTTCTGATGTATATTATTTATTCATACTCTATTATATTCTTATACTCTGATGTAAATTGTTGTAATAGCAACGAAGTGTTCTATTGTTTGTGTTCTGATTTTCCGTGTTCTCAACTCAATCCGGGCTTTCCCTTACGAGTGCGTTTGGGTCGTTTCAGGTAATGTGGATTGAAATAAACTGAATACCAGGTCCAATTTATAACTGTGTCATACGGTAATCGAATGGAACAAACCAAAGGACGTTAGGACCCTATCGACAGAAGTAGTATTCTGGAGCTGGTTTGGACAGAATGTGTAATAACCCGGAAAATGTGAACCAATTTAAAATTTTTAAAATTGGGTTTTACCAGAGGATTTGAATAATTGAAATAGCATATTTCAATAAAATAAAGAATTGGGTATAGTAAGGCAGTTTGAAATTTTGAATACAAACTTTGTCTGACTGTACCGGGTGGAAAATATAACGGATTTTAGAGAAACTGAAAATATTTAAATCTTTTTATGAATACCTTTCTAAAGAATCTGAAAAATCGAAGTTTCATAACGGGAATCAAAAGTTATGGCCGAATGAATTTTCAGAAAGGTCGCTATATAGCATATATAGCCCTTGAAAATTGATATTTTGCATACGACCTCGGAATTCGACGAAACCACTTTTGTTGGGTCCGGGATGTCAAATTATTGCTAAGTTTCAAATTTCATAATTTTTGAAGCTAGTATGTGAGCGGGGCAAAAGAAAATGTGATTGGTCAATTCCTGTTAAAATGGGTCGACCTAAAAATGGCCATTTTTCAAACAAGCTCAGAATTGGACGAAACAGGTTTTGTTGGAACCGTATCGTCAAAACAAAGCTAGATTTATTTTTCTGGAATTTTTCGATTCAGTTTGTGGCCCTGGCAAATTGAAATGTACGTTCAAATTAAATATAAAATGCTTTACACTTTAATTTGAAAAATAACTGACTGTAACAGTCGAATTGGCCAACGAAACATATCCCATTGTGTCCGGAATGGGGGTATTTAGCTAGGGGCGACAGTCGTTGGGTTTGATTTCGAGTTCGTTTGTAAAACCACTATTTAAAATTTCCTATAAAACCATTGGCCAATCATATATTTTCTTTTATTATTTTATTTTCTGAAAATATCTCAAAAACCCTAGCCGCCAAGCGATATCGACGGTTCGTCGAGCTCGAACCTTCCCATCGATTTCGCCGCCGCCACAGCCCATATCGCCGCCACCTCCAGTTGAAGATTCTGACCGCCTCCCTCCCCTCTTCAAATCAGAACAAGCCTCGTCGAAGACCATTGCTTATTCGCGTTGAATTTCCAGGAGGAAGTCCGCCCCTTTGGAGCGCCGCCGTGACCTGCTGGAGCCGCCGAGTCTGCCGCCACCACCATCGATCGAGAGCTGATTCGTAGCCCTTCAACGTCGCAGGGTCTGATCGAAGCAACGAGGTACGGTTTGGTTTTAAAATCAAAACCTAGTTTTGAAGGTTTAAAAACCCTTCTGCTTCGACATTCTGAAATGAAAATAACACTTTTAAGTGTTGCAAAACTTTGAAAAATAATATCTTTTTCGTTCGTTAACGAAATTTGGTGAAACAGGAGACACCGTGACCGCAAGGAGGCTCTCTACCATCTAGAAGAAGCCGCGGATTTTTCTGATCTTCCTACGATTTTTAGCACTGCAAAAACCAATGTAAGGAATCTAAACTAAATTGTGTGAATGGAATCGCGTTGTATAAATTATATAAGCGAAGTGTAAATTATATACGCATTGTATACCTCATGTACATGTGTTGTATAAGTTATATTAGCGATGTATAAATTATACAAGCGTTGTATGAAACATATATGCTTTGAATTGTGATGAAATGTAAGTGAATTATAGAAATAATATATATATATATATATATATATATATATATATATATATACTCCCCTCGTCCACAGACCATGGACGATATTTATTGCTTGTGATTGACGTGATATTATATGGAATAACGAATGGTTGGAAATAATTGTTTATGGTTGATATTGTGGTTGAAAAATACCTTTGTGGTTGAAAAATACCCTCTTGTGGTTGAAACAAATTAGAATAGGATTGTGGAATTGAAAATAAAACATGCCGCCTACGTGCGAACTAGATGCATGATCCCCATTGTCAAAAAGCGCGAGGTTTTAAGGTAGAGCGGGGAGCCGTACTAGGGACGGTCCCGGTTTTAACTACCCTGCCGTTATGTTGCCGAAATTTTCTGAAATATTCATGTGTTAGAATAATTTTCATTCGTTGAAATAAATTACATATGTTGAGAATATTCATGTGTTGAGTTGCAATTCATTCGTTGAGTTGAAATTCATGTGTCGAATATTATTTGAATTTAAACAAATAGCTATAGCGATAAATATCACATTTTTATATATATACAAACTATAGAGAATATTCATGTGTTGAGTTGAAATTCATTCGATGAATCGAAATTCATGTGTTGAATATTATTTGAATTTAAACAAATAGCTATAGCGATAAAAATCACATTTTTATATATATACAAACTATAGAGAATATTCATGTGTTGAGTTGCAATTCATTCGTTGAGTTGAAATTCATGTGTTGAATATTATTTGAATTTAAACAAATAGCTATAGCGATAAAAATCACATTTTTATATATATACAAACTATAGAGAATATTCATGTGTTGAGTTGCAATTCATTCGTTGAGTTGAAATTCATGTGTTGAATATTATTTGAATTTAAACAAATAGCTTTAGCGATAAAAATCACATTTTTATATATATACAACTATCGAGAATATTCATGTGTTGAGTTGAAATTCATTCGATGAATCGAAATTCATGTGCTGAATATTATTTGAATTTAAACAAATAGCTTTAGCAATAAAAATCACATTTATATATATATATACAAACTATAGAAAATATTCATGTGTTGAATTGAGATTCGTTCGTCGAGTTGAAATTCATGTGTTGAATGTTATCGTATTTTAAAATGAAAGGAATAGACAATAAAATCTATATCTTTACTGTGAATATGAAGTGTTAAAAACATTCACGTGTTGAATAAATATTTTTGATGATAAAAATATTTCTTTTATCATGTATATGCTTTGATAAAAATACACACGTGTTGAAATAAATAATAGTTGCTAGAAATATTATTATTAGCTTTGTTCTGCATATATATACATGTGTTGAACAGGAAAAATGGATTAGCTGTAGAGTAAAGAAATTATTTGCGTGCCCGACAAATAGGTAAGCCTTGATGAGTTGGTTGCGCAATTCTATTTTTATATCAACTCCTGTGAATGCCATTGGATGCGGAGTGCTGGTTATTCTGTGTGAAATAATAAACATCGCCACAGGATAGTAACAATTAATTTTGAACTACACTACATGGCATACTTCTTGACGATAGGCATACTTCATCATATTCCACATAAGCAATTGGAGCTTGTGTGACGAGGTGGAAGATTTACCATATGAGCGAGAGGCTTGTATGGCGATGACTATATACTACAGGTTGAACTGATGACTGATATGGACTATATAAAATATAACGATAAATTGCCAGATTAATAAAAACCCAGCACGGGTCTGGAGTTGACAATAATCACGTCTCTCTAGTTATTAGATACGGCACATGGTCTATTTATTTCCACACGGAAACGGGGTGACGAGAATTTATTCTCTGGAGTGATTATCTATACATGCTCCCCCGTAAACACCAGAATATATCACTATAAATATGTGGATGCTTTTTAGGATTTATTGGGTACCTAACACGGCCCAATAAATTTCCAAACCCCTCCCCGTACAAAGGAGGTTATGGCGAAATTTTTCGAAATATTAAGGCGTTAGTGAAATATTTGAAGTGAAAACGAAGTTGAAATTAATGAATAAACTATATTTGAAATTATAGAACGAACTATATTTATATATATAAATATTAATATAATTAAAAGGAATCGAAGCCGTGCAGTTCGTGTTTCGGAATCGTAATTTGAAACGATTAGTATGAGAAATCCGACCATCGGATTTTCCCGAAACCGCAACCGCTGGGTTCGCCTTGGAAATATCTTTCCAACGACACCAACCTTGTAAAAATCCAACGGTTGGATTGTCCGGAATGTTTAATTCAAATTTGAAGAAAAACAGCGCCAGAATCGTTTATATTTATATATAAATATAAATATAATTAAATTTAATCGAATAACGGCGCTGTAGTTCGAATTTTGAAACCGTAACTTCAAACGACTAGTGTGGAAGATCCGACCGTCGGATTTTCACGAAACTGGAACCGTTGGGTTCGCTTTGGGAATATCTTCCCACTGATATAGACTTTGTAGAAATCCGACGGTTAGATTATCCGATATGTGTAAAACAAATTAGGGGAAAAACAGTGCCAGTGCCACGGCACGACCTGAAACGTCGTTTAATTAAATATGGCCATTTTTAAATAAATAAAAATGGCGAAAAATCGTTATAAAATATCATAAGCAACATAGATTGCAAATAAACCAATTGTGCTTGAATTGTTTGATATTTGATGGTTGTATGTGTTTGACACGAAAATAACACTAAAGAACTGAAATATGGATGTCGAATAATATAACCGTAGAAAGAATTGATTTGAATTCTAATTACGTAAATTATTTGAAAAGGCCGAGCTAACCCTCATTTCAAATAATTAATCGAGCGATACGAATTGGGAAATGCAAAGACGATTCAAGACCGACGATCTTCGTATCGGTTGGATGGGCGCTGCTGAGGTTCCTGACTGGAGTAGCTACCGTGAAGGAACGGAAGTAGTATCCGTCTGAACGTATGCGTTGATTGGACGGATATACGAGGGATTTGACGCCTCCGGTTTCGTTCAGACCCAGAACGGACTTGTAAATGGACTGTGTGTCTGACATTAGATTTTGTTCTATACTGATTGATCTCTGTTAAATATATATCTGTTTGGCGGCGGAGAATTTATTCTTTTGCTTAACGCCCTTCTCTGAGACGTACGAGCTCAGAGGTTATATATCGATAGAAATCAATCGTATGGATTGGATTGCCTATGTGGCATGCCAAGATGCTGTGATCAAGGCTTCTGTTGCAAAGCAAAGTCTTGTGGATGATGATCAAAGCACGGTCTGCGTGGCCGGGCTTTGTGTATAGCGTGGATTCGCGAGCCTCACACCTCGGTATGAGTTAAAAACGGGATACGGACTGCAGGGAGAGCACGACGTTTCTTTCTAGCTATGGTGGTGTCAGTGACTTACCAGCCCTGACATTTATATCTATTTTCACCTATGTGGTTGTTGGAATGCGAGGCGCCTCGATTATAGGTCTGTAAGGACCGGGAAACGTGTGTTCAGGCATAATTAATCCTCAAACGTAAGAGAGGACCGGCCCTGAAGCATCCAGGGTTACCCAGAGTGTGTAGTCCTGAGGCATTTGCTAGAATGTCTCGAAGCGGAGAGGAGCTTGCCCCTTGCCTCGACTCATGACGGAAATCCAATTTCCAATACGAGATAATGGATTCGATTGTAACTTATATATGGCGACATAGTGGCATGGGACGCTCATGTCGCCTATGATTGATATTTATGATGCTATTCATTTTTGAAACATATATGCACTAGTAATAATATCAAATGATTTTGCTTTACACGTATCAAGCATATTTGGCCATTATAAGGTAAAACTCTATCCTCCGGCTTGCGTTGCATTGTATGATGGGACTTGAGTCTTATAATGGCTTCATTCTTTTTAAAAGCATTGCGTTGTTTTAAAAGAATTTACTTTGTTTTAAATGCACTAGCAATCACTGGAGTAAACCCGTTCCGCGAAAGTGGCGTGGTCCTATGATTTGCTTATTACTGTTGTTTAAACTGTTAAATAGATTCCTCATACCAGTCCCCATGACTGACTCGTTGTTTGTTTCACTTTGCAAACGCGGGTGCCCTTATTTCCACACGGGCAGCCTAGTTCACAGGTGACAGGTTGTTTTTGGCTCTGCACTGTTGGATAGAGTGCATTTTGGCTCATGGCGAGGCTGACTTCACAGAGATGACTTTGACATTTTCCGCCATTATTGTACTTATATTATGATTCCGCCACTGGCGATGCAGACTGCTTTACTTTCAGTACTTATTATCGTATGTATATGTACCGCCTTCGGCGATGTAGACTGATACCCTTATTATGTCTCACTGCATGTATATATTCCACCTCTGGCGATGATGACTGATCACTTCCCTTTTATTTACTAAGTTATATTCTACGCTGTGCTATTCAGATGTTGTTACATGTTGTGATTCTGCTGTCATATCCATGTAAAATTATTCTATTTATTGTTTCTACTATTATCTGTACTCTGCTATGATGATTGATGTGTTATATTCCAATGATTATCCTTAATACCGCCCCTCGGATTTTGGGATCGTCACAGTTGGTATCAGAGCTTTGGTTAACCTTAGTTCCGGGATCTAACACATTAAACACCTCGTCAGAATAGAATCAGTAGTGTTCTAAGGCGAGTAGCTCATTAGAGATAGGATTAGCAATGTCCTATAATGAGCTAAGCAGATTAGCAAAACAATTTGATCAGTACATCATTACCTTTCCTTATGTTCCCCTGCTTTATGATATATGAAAATTATCAAATCTATGAGCTTGACTCTTTTCTTGCTTATACAGTACTCTCTCTGATGGCTACACGAGCAGCAACAGCTAGAGGAGGCCGTGGAGGCCGAGCAGGAGTAGTAGGAGGACGGGGGGAATATCCCCGTAATGGTGGAAGGCCCTATTGTTCAGCCACCAACACCCCAGGACTTTGAGCTAGACAGAGTAGCGAAGAGGTATAGGAACCTGGGAGGAAAACCCTTTTCTGGCACTGGTACAATGACATAGGCTATAGCTTGGTTGAAGACCTGTGAAAAGATTTTTGAAGGCATGGGTTTGGGGACCAACAACAAAGCACGACTAGGTATTTGGCTCCTACAGGAAGAAGCAGAGCTGTGGTGGGATGCCATCACCTCAGAGGATGCAGCAGGTACTGTCAGGACCTGGGAGCAATTCAAGACCATGTTCAACGAAAAGTTTGTACCTGAACAGGCCTTAGAGAGGATGCGAGAGCAGTTTGCTAATCTCCAGCAGGGAGATCTCTCTACCCAGGATTACCTCAATAAATTCACTCAATTGTCGCGCTATGCTCCAGAGCTTATTATGACTAACAAAGCTAAGAACAAGAGGTTTATATTTGGGCTAAAGCGCAAGTACCATGACAGAGCCATGAGCAACATCAAACTCTCCTTCTCAGAATTGGTAGAAATGGCTTGCAATTATGAAGATATGGGTGAAAGACACGCCAACCAAGACCGCGCCAAAAGCCAAGCTGGAAATAAGCGAAAGGCTTCAGCAGATCAGCTAGAGTCTAGCATTACAGCGGCCGCTACTCAGAAACCTGGAAAGATACCGAAAGGGAATTGCTACAACTGCGGGAAGCCAGGACATTTTTCTAATGTGTGCAAAGCCCCAAGGAAACCAAAGGCAAATCCAGACTCAGCCGAATGCTACAACTGCCATAAGAAGGGGCACTATAGCAGGAATTGTCCTCTGAAACAGAATGCACAAGTGGCTCATGTGTATGACGGGGAGACCCCGCCAGCTATCACCGATGGATCAGGTAAACCCGACGTCTTGGGAGGTACCCTTACCATTAAAAATATTCCTGTTTCTGTACTTTTTGATACTGGTGCATCACGTAGCTTCATTTCTAGTAACATTGTTAGTAAGTTAAAGTTAAAGGTAAGAAAGCTTAAAGAATCAATTAAAGTTCAAAACCCGATAGGAGGTTCTGTTAGTCTCAGTTCGTACTGCAGAGTGCCTATCTCTTATGCATGTTACAAGTTTCCCATCCACTTAATCATCATGGAATTATCTGAATTCGATGTTATTCTCGGTTTGGAATGGTTAACCAAATATAGGGCCGAAGTTAGATGTGCCGAGAGGATCGTTAAAGTTAAAACGAAGCTTGGACCTATATATATACCATGCCCTGGCTCAGAAATTAATAGAACAGAATTTTGGTCTTCTTTAGAAGTTACTCCCCCTTCATTAGAAAAGATACCGGTCGTTAAAAACAATGCGGATGTGTTTGAAGAAGTAGAAAACTTACCGCCGCAAAGGGAAATTGAATTTAGAATAGATCTAATTCCTAACGCCCGACCAGTAGTACATCCAATTAGAAGAATGGCCCCGAAAGAAAAAGAAGAGTTAGGTAGTCAAACCCGAGAATTGTTTTGGAAAGGTCTGATCAGACCGAGCTTTTCAGCTTGGGGAGCAGCAGTGGTATTTGTCCCGAAATCAGACGGTACTCTAAGACTTTGTGTTGATTACCGAGATCTCAATAAGCAAACACTAAAGAACAAATATCCCTTGCCATGTATAGATGATCTGTTAGATCAATTAAATGGGGCAACAGTATTCTCCAGAATGGACCTAGCTACAGGTTTCCACCAATTACGTATAGCTGAAGATTGTATTCCTTTGACAGCCTTCAGGGGTCCCGATTTATTCTACGAATGGTTAGTAATGCTGTTCGGCTTGTGTAACGCTCCGGCATACTTCGTCGATCTTATGAACAGAGTGTTCCGTGGTGTATTGAATAAATTTGTTCTAGTCTTCATCGATGACATTTTAATCTACTCCAAGTCGGAAGGCGAGCATGAAAAACATTTAGAACAAGTGTTGAAAATTCTGAGGAGGAATGTCTTGAAAGCTAAATTTTCTAAGTGTGTCTTCTGGCAGGATGAAGTCAAGTTCCTAGGCCATGTTGTATCAAAAGAAGGGATTGCTGTAGATCCAAGCAAAATTACAGCGATTCAGAACTGGAAACAACCTACTACTCCCACAGAAGTTCGAAGTTTCCTTGGATTGGCTAGTTACTATCGGAAATTCGTTTAGAATTTTTCAAAGATATCTGGTGTATTGACAAAGCTTACAAAGAAGCATGAGAAATTCAAATGGACTCCCGAATGTGAAGAAGCTTTCCAGGAGCTGAAACTGAAGTTGACAACCGCTCCAGTATTGACAATTATAGAAGGCAACCAAGACTTGACTATATGGATAGATGCTTCGATTAGAGGGCTAGGCGCATTATTAATGCAAAAAGGCCAAGTGGTCGCTTATGCCAGCCGTCAGCTGAAGCCGCATTAAAGAAACTATGCAACTCATGATCTTGAGTTATTAGCTATCGTGTTTGCTTTAAGAATCTGGAGGCATTATTTACTGGGCGAGAAGTTCGAACTATTTACCGACCATCAATCCTTGAAATATCTATTCACTCAGAAAGATCTAAACTTGAGACAACAGCGTTGGTTAGAATTCCTTGCAGCATACGATTTTGAGATCCTATACACTCTGGGGAAAGCCAATGTTGTCGCAGATGCGCTCAGTAGAAAGAATGAAATCATCGCCAGTTTTATCATTACTTCTTCCTTAGAAGATACTATTCTACAGAAAGACGATGAATTTATTAAAAGGATTGGCCAGCGGATCCGAGAAGGAAAACCCTCAGATTTTAGCCTTGATAGCCAAGGGGTCCTAAGATTACGAGGGCGAATTTGTGTGCCAGGAATTCCTGAGCTCAGAAGGGAAGTACTTGATGAATGCCACAAGTCCAAATTAAGTATCCATCCCGGTGTGAACAAAATGTATAACGATATCAAGCGCACATTGTGGTGGAAGGCGATGAAAAGAGATATTTCAATATATATTAGCAGATGCTCCACTTGTCAGCTAGTTAAGGGTGATCAACAGAAATTGGCTGGACTATTACAACCACTAGAAATTCCAGGATGGAAGTGGGAGCAAATTTCGATGGACTTCATTGATGGCTTGCCTCGAACTAAGAAAGGAAACGACAGTATATGGGTAATCGTAGATCGCTTCACGAAGACTGCCCATTTCATACCTGTCTGATCCAACAGAACGGCTCAAAGTTTAGCACAGATTTACTTCAAAGAAATAGTTAAACTACATGGGGTGCCGCTCAATATAGTCAGTGATAGAGATCCCCTGTTTACTAGCAAATTCTGGGAAGCATTCCAGACAGAATTGGGAACCAAATTGAATTTAAGCACCGCTTATCACCCACAGACAGACGGCCAAACTGAGCGGGTGAATAGAATTCTAGAAGATTTACTGCGGGCTTGCGTTATTGATTTTGGAGGCTCATGGGAGGATCACTTACATTTAGCCGAATTCTCTTATAACAATAGCTATCAAGCAAGTCTGGGAATGTCCCCATTTGAAGCGTTATACGGTAGACCATGCAGATCTCACGCATGTTGGGTAGAACCTGGCAACAGACTTGTGTTAGGGCCCGATATGATTCAAGAAGCATCGGATAAAGTCGGTTTCATTAAGAAGCGATTGAAAACTGCACAAAGCCGACAAAAAAGTTATGCTGATGCGAGAAGAAGAGACTTATCATTTGCCGCTGGCGATTATGTTTATTTAAGAGTTTCTCCAATGCGGGGAGTAATCAGATTTGGCAAGACTGGGAAGTTGGCACCGAGATTTATTGGTCCCTTTCCTATACTTGAACGGATTGGAACTCTTGCATATAGAGTCTCATTACCTGATTGGTTGCCTGGTGTACATGATGTGTTCCACGTGTCTCAACTCAGAAAACATGTTCATGATCCGGATCTTGTTGTAGAAGAAGCAGCGCAACAGGATATAGACATAACCCCAGAATTAGCACTCAGAAGAGAGCCATTAAAAATTGTTGGCAAAGAAACTAGAGAGCTAAGGAGCAAAAAGATTCATTTAGTCAAAGTGCAGTGGAGTAGTGATCCTAGAGACTGTACTTGGGAGACTGAGGAAAGCATTAAACAAGCCTACCCCAAATGCAGAGTGGACATCTCTGACTAACTCCGGTGCAAGGTACCTTTACAATACTTTGCATTTACATTTTATTTCCTACTTTGCTGTTATTTCCTTTTCGAGGACGAAAAGTTTTAAGTAGGGGAGATTGTAATAACCCGGAAAATGTGAACCAATTTAAAATTTTTAAAATTGGGTTTTACCAGAGGATTTGAATAATTGAAATAGCATATTTCAATAAAATAAAGAATTGGGTATAGTAAGGCAGTTTGAAATTTTGAATACAAACTTTGTCTGACTGTACCGGGTGGAAAATATAACGGATTTTAGCGAAACTGAAAATATTTAAATCTGTTTATGAATACCTTTCTAACGAATCTGAAAAATCGAAGTTTCATAACGGCAATCAAAAGTTATGGCCGAATGAATTTTCCGAAAGGTTGCTATATAGCATATATAGCCCTTAAAAATTGATATTTTGCATACGACCTCGGAATTCGACGAAACCACTTTTGTTGGGTCCGGGATGTCAAATTATTGCTAAGTTTCAAATTTCATAATTTTTGAAGCTTGTATGTGAGCGGGGCAAAAGAAAATGTGATTGGTCAATTCCTGTTAAAATGGGTCGACCTAAAAATGGCCATTTTTCAAACGAGCTCAGAATTGGACGAAACTGGTTTTGTTGGAACCGTATCGTCAAAACAAAGCTAGATTTATTTTTCTGGAATTTTTCGATTCAGTTTGTGGCCCTGGCAAATTGAAATGTACGTTCAAATTAAATATAAAATGTTTTACACTTTAATTTGAAAAATAACTGACTGTAACAGTCGAATTGGCCAACGAAACATATCCCATTGTGTCCGGAATGGGGGTATTTAGCTAGCGGCGACAGTCGTTGGGTTTGATTTCGAGTTCGTTTGTAAAAACACGATTTAAAATTTCCTATAAAACCATTGGCCAATCATATATTTTCTTTTATTATTTTATTTTCTGAAAATATCTCAAAAACCCTAGCCTCCAAGCGATATCGACGGTTCGTCGAGCTCGAACCTTCCCATCGATTTCGCCGCCGCCACAGCCCATATCGCCGCCACCTCCAGTTGAAGATTCTGACCGCCTCCATCCCCTCTTCAAATCAGAACAAGCCTCGTCGAAGACCATTGCTTATTCGCGCCGAATTTCCAGGAGGAAGTCCGCCCCTTTGGAGCGCCGTCGTGACCTGCTGGAGCCGCCGAGTCTGCCGCCGCCACCATCGATCGAGAGCTGATTCGTAGCCCTTCAACGTCGCAGGGTCTGATCGAAGCAACGAGGTACGGTTTGGTTTTAAAATCAAAACCTAGTTTTGAAGGTTTAAAAACCCTTCTGCTTCGACATTCTGAAATGAAAATAACACTTTTAAGTGTTGCAAAACTTTGAAAAATAATATCTTTTTCGTTCGTTAACGAAATTTGATGAAACAGGAGACACCGTGACCGCAAGGAGGCTCTCTACCATCTAGAAGAAGCCGCGGATTTTTCTGATCTTCCTACGATTTTTAGCACTGCAAAAACCAATGTGAGGAATCTAAACTAAATTGTGTGAATGGAATCGCGTTGTATAAATTATATAAGCGAAGTGTAAATTATATACGCATTGTATACCTCATGTACATGTGTTGTATAAGTTATATTAGCGATGTATAAATTATACAAGCGTTGTATGAAACATATATGCTTTGAATTGTGATGAAATGCAAGTGAATTATAGAAATAATATATATATATATATATACTCCCCTCGTCCACAGACCATGGACGATATTTATTGCTTGTGATTGATGTGATATTATATGGAATAACGAATGGTTGGAAATAATTGTTTGTGGTTGATATTGTGGTTGAAAAATACCTTTGTGGTTGAAAAATACCCTCTTGTGGTTGAAACAAATTAGAATAGGATTGTGGAATTGAAAATAAAACATGCCGCCTGCGTGCGAACTAGATGCATGATCCCCATTGTCAAAAACCGCGAGGTTTTAAGGTAGAGCGAGGAGCCGTACTAGGGACGGTCCCGGTTTTAACTACCCTACCGTTATGCTGCCGAAATTTTCTGAAATATTCATGTGTTAGAATAATTTTCATTCGTTGAAATAAATTACATATGTTGAGAATATTCATGTGTTGAGTTGTAATTCATTCGTTGAGTTGAAATTCATGTGTTGAATATTATTTGAATTTAAACAAATAGCTATAGCGATAAAAATCACATTTTTATATATATACAAACTATAGAGAATATTCATGTGTTGAGTTGAAATTCATTCGATGAATCGAAATTCATGTGTTGAATATTATTTGAATTTAAACAAATAGCTATAGCGATAAAAATCACATTTTTATATATATACAAACTATAGAGAATATTCATGTGTTGAGTTGCAATTCATTCGTTGAGTTGAAATTCATGTGTTGAATATTATTTGAATTTAAACAAATAGCTATAGCGATACAAATCACATTTTTATATATATACAAACTATAGAGAATATTCATGTGTTGAGTTGCAATTCATTCGTTGAGTTGAAATTCGTGTGTTGAATATTATTTGAATTTAAACAAATAGCTTTAGCGATAAAAATCACATTTTTATATATATACAACTATCGAGAATATTCATGTGTTGAGTTGAAATTCATTCGATGAATCGAAATTCATGTGTTGAATATTATTTGAATTTAAACAAATAGCTTTAGCGATAAAAATCACATTTTTATATATATACAAACTATAGAAAATATTCATGTGTTGAATTGAGATTCGTTCGTCGAGTTGAAATTCATGTGTTGAATGTTATCGTATTTTAAAATGAAATGAATAGACAATAAAATCTACATCTTTATTGTGAATATGAAGTGTTAAAAACATTCACGTGTTGAATAAATATTTTTGATGATAAAAATATTTCTTTTATCATGTATACGCTTTGATAAAAATACACACGTGTTGAAATAAATAATAGTTGCTAGAAATATTATTATTAGCTTTGTTCTGCATATATATACATGTGTTGAACAGGAAAAATGGATTAGCTGTAGAGTAAAGAAATTATTTGCGTGCCCGACAAATAGGTAAGCCTTGATGAGTTGGTTGCGCAATTCTATTTTTATATCAACTCCTGTGAATGCCATTGGATGCGGAGTGCTGGTTATTCTGTGTGAAATAATAAACATCGCCATAGGATAGTAACAATTAATTTTGAACTACACTACATGGCATACTTCTTGACGATAGGCATACTTCATCATATTCCACATAAGCAATTGGAGCTTGTGTGACGAGGTGGAAGATTTACCATACGAGCGAGAGGCTTATATGGCGATGACTATATACTACAGGTTGAACTGATGACTGATATGGACTATATAAAATATAACGATAAATTGCCAGATTAATAAAAACCCCACACGGGTCTGGAGTTGACAATAATCACGTCTCTCTAGTTATTAGATACGGCACATGGACTATTTATTTCCACACGGAAACGGGGTGACGAGAATTTATTCTCTGGAGTGATTATCTATACATGCTCCTCCGTAAACGCCAGAATATATCACTATAAATATGTGGATGCTTTTTAGGATTTATTAGGTACCTAACACGGCCCAATAAATTTCCAAACCCCTCCCCGTACAAAGGAGGTTATGGCGAAATTTTTCGAAATATTAAGGCGTTAGTGAAATATTTGAAGTGAAAACGAAGTTGAAATTAATGAATAAACTATATTTGAAATTATAGAACGAACTATATTTATATAAATAAATATAAATATAATTAAAAGGAATCGAAGCCGTGCAGTTCGTGTTTTGGAATCGTAATTTGAAACGATTAGTACGAGAAATCCGACAATTGGATTTTCCCGAAACCGCAACCGCTGGGTTCGCCTTGGAAATATCTTTCCAACGACACCAACCTTGTAAAAATCCAACGGTTGGATTGTCCGGAATGTTTAATTCAAATTTGAAGAAAAACAGCGCCAGAATCGTTTATATTTATATATAAATATAAATATAATTAAATTTAATCGAATAACGGCGCTGCAGTTCGAATTTTGAAACCGTAACTTCAAACGACTAGTGTGGAAGATCCGACCGTCGGATTTTCACGAAACTGGAACCGTTGGGTTCGCTTTGGGAATATCTTCTCACTGATATAGACTTTGTAGAAATCCAACGGTTAGATTTTCCGATATGTGTAAAACAAATTAGGGGGGAAACAGCGCCAGTGCCACGACACGACCTGAAACGTCGTTTAATTAAATATGGCCATTTTTAAATAAATAAAAATGGCGAAAAATCGTTATAAAATATCATAAGCATCATAGATTGCAAATAAACCAATTGGGCTTGAAATGTTTGATATTTGATGGTTGTATGTGTTTGACACGAAAATAACACTAAAGAACTGAAATATGGATGTCGAATAATATAACCATAGAAAGAATTGATTTGAATTTTAATTACGTAAATTATTTGAGAAGGCCGAGCTAACCCTCATTTCAAATAATTAATCGAGCGATTCGAATTGGGAAATGCAAAGACGATTCAAGACCGACGATCTTCGTATCGGTTGGATGGGCGCTGCTGAGGTTCCTGACTGGAGTAGCTACCGTGAAGGAACGGAAGTAGTAGTCGTCTGAATGTATGCGTTGATTGGAAGGATATACGAGGGATTTGACGCCTCCGGTTTCGTTCAGACCCAGAACGGACTTGTAAACGGACTGTGTGTCTGACATTAGATTTTGTTCTATACTGATTGATCTCTGTTAAATATATATATGTTTGGCGGCGGAGAATTTATTCTTTTGCTTAACGCCCTTCTCTGAGACGTACGAGCTCAGAGGTTATATATCGATAGAAATCAATCATATGGAGTGGATTGCCTTTGTGGCATGCCAAGATGCTGTGATCAAGGCTTCTGTTGCAAAGCAAAGTCTTGTGGATGATGATCCAAGCACGGTCTGCGTGGCCGGGCTTTGTGTATAGCGTGGATTCGCGAGCCTCACACCTTGGTACGAGTTAAAAACGGGATACAGACTGCAGGGAGAGCACGACGTTTCTTTCTAGCTATGGTGGTGTCAGTGACTTACCAGCCCTGACATTTATATCTATTTTTCACCTATGTGGTTGTTGGAATGTGAGGCGCCTCGATTATAGGTCTGTAAGGACCGGGAAACGTGTGTTCAGGCATAATTAATCCTCAAACGTAAGAGAGGACCGACCCTGAAGCATCCAGGGTTACCCAGAGTGTGTAGTCCTGAGGCATTTGCTAGAATGTCTCGAAGCGGAGAGGAGCTTGCCCCTTGCCTCGACTCGTGATGGAAATCCAATTTCCAATACGAGATAACGGATTCGATTGTAACTTATATATGGCGACATAGTGGCATGGGACGCTCATGTCGCCTATGATTGATATTTATGATGCTATTCATTTTTGAAACATATATGCACTAGTAATAATATCAAATGATTTTGCTTTACACGTATCAAGCATATTTGTCCATTATAAGGTAAAACTCTATCCTCCGGCTTGCGTTGCATTGTATGATGGGACTTGAGTCTTATAATGGCTTCATTCTTTTTAAAAGCATTGCGTTGTTTTAAAAGAATTTACTTTGTTTTAAATGCACTAGCAATCACTGGAGTAAACCCGTTCCGCGAAAGTGGCGTGGTCCTATGATTTGCTTATTACTGTTGTTTAAACTGTTAAATAGATTCCTCATACCAGTCCCCATGACTGACTCGTTGTTTGTTTCACTTTGCAAACGCGGGTGCCCTTATTTCCACACGGGCAGCCTAGTTCACAGGTGACAGGTTGTTTTTGGCTCTGCACTGTTGGATAGAGTGCATTTTAGCTCATGGCGAGGCTGACTTCACAGAGATGACTTTGACATTTTCCGCCATTATTGTACTTATATTATGATTCCGCCACTGGCGATGCAGACTGCTTTACTTTCAGTACTTATTATCGTATGTATATGTACCGCCTTCGGCGATGTAGACTGATACCCTTATTATGTCCCACTGCATGTATATATTCCGCCTCTGGCGATGATGACTGATCACTTCCCTTTTATTTACTAAGTTATATCCTACGCTGTGCTATTCTGATGTTGTTACATGTTGTGATTCCGCTGTCATATCCATGTAAAATTATTCTATTTATTGTTTCTGCTATTATCTGTACTCTGCTATGATGATTGATGTGTTATATTCCAATGATTATCCTTAATACCGCCCCTCGGATTTTGGGATCGTCACAGAATGGAGCACAACCGGAAGTTTTAATTAAATTAAACATTTGTTTAATTTAATTAAAATAAACCATTTTGAAGACGAATGGAATCCAAGGTGAGAACAACTCACTCAGTTCTATCCCACTTATATTTATATAAGTCATATTTTTATTTCATGTGCAATGTTTGTTAATGGTTGATGATTGAATGACTATTTGCATGGGTGCTAAGTATTTTTAAATATTCATTGATTAAATTAAACATTTGTTTAATTTAATTGAAATAAATCCTTATTTTAACGATTAGATTCCAAACGAGGGAACTTGCCTTGTTGTTTACATTTATAATAATATAAACGTATTAAATAAATGATTGGATGATTAATTGGTGTTGTTAATTAGTTGTTTATTTTTTTAACTGTTTATCTCCGTTTATCGTGGTGAATAAATATATTGTTGTATTAAATTTGATGTAACCCATTTTGATGCAGTGAAGGACAGGTTGGAGGGATCCAACCGGATTCCTCAAATATATTGTTTATTATTAGGAACTGATGAATGATTGAACTGATTGTTGATTGTTTGCGATAAAACAATGGATAGTATCGGTTGAGTAGTTGGCAGTGGATGGCTAGAGAATGAATTGTTTTTTAAATGTGTTTTACCGTCAGATCAAATGAATAAAGTTATAGAATTAATTTTATAACTGGAAATAGATTTTTAAATCTATTTATTTGAATTATTTTAAATAAATGATTAATTGGAGGAAGAATAAATATTTATTATTTATTATCAGGCTTTATAAATAACTCTAATGGGATATTAAATAAGCAAAATATAAAACCAAGGTTGGAAATGGATCAATGTTGTAAACGATTTTCAATTCGCGTATAAGCTTAAGGAAGGATAAATGGAAATTAGAAGTTTTAAAAGCGGTAAGTATAAAATGGAGTTGAGATAAGACCTTAAAATTGATTGAATCAGAAATGTAAGTTAAATTTGATAATTCGATTTAAATTTGAATAATTGAAATCCGAATGGAGCTTTGTTGAGATGAAACAAAAAAGTGTTTGAATTAAATTTATAAGACATGTTGTAATGGATTCTATTTATCAAGGCTTGTATAAAATGTTGAAAGACGTTCTAGAAAGGAAATCGACATAGTTTTAAATAAAGAAACCGTGTTAAGATTGAAATAAGGTTTTCCAAAGGGAGGAGTAAGGATTTAAAATCCATATTTAAATCAAATAGTATATGGAATTTCCGTAAATGTTACTAGTTTCAGAATATTAGTTAAACGAAGTATTTTAGGAATATTCTTATTATAAGATGTAAAAGCTATATATTTAAAGATTTAGAAGTTTGATTTAGAAATGGTTAACTAAAAAGGCCAAGCGATGTTGTGTACTGAACCAGTAAATCCACTTTATTTTTATGGATGAATGGTTGTTTATTTTGATAGTTAATTAACCGACTATCAAAATCTGGTCCAAGCCATTGTTGGTATAGAAAGACCGGAATCGAATTTATATTTGAAACCATTCCGACTAGAAAATATGTAACGATGGAAGGTAGAGCAATTGAAGACCGTGGATCTCCATAAGTGGAAGGATTACTTAAAATCTCTAGTTAACTCCCCTGTTTTTAAAATGATAACTAAACCAGAAAGAATTAAAAAAATATGTTTTTTTTTCAAATGTTTAACTAGAGATATACTGTGATTCTGTGGTTGGAATCTGCGGATTGCAAGGACTTCTCGCTACTGATTTGTTGGGTGATTCCTCGGATGCAGTAGGAGGATGCCTTCAGTTCATCCTGTTCCTGGATGACTTGTATGGATGGATGTCTAACAGAGTATTTCCAAAAGGTTCACATACGTTGATTTCTTCAAACGTACCAAGTATGGTGGCGGAGAATTTAATCTCTTGCTTAACACCCAGAGTATTTTTGTGAAAATAAATTAGTGATTTCTGGCGGGTTTGACGATATGGCATTCAAAGTGATGTGTTTTCAAGAAAATAAACATAGCCTCAAGCCTTATCAACCGGGAAATGACAAAAATTGGGTAGGCAGCATAACTAGGTAGGTCATTCCAAAGCAGGGTGTACTATCATCATCTAGAGAAATTCTTTATTTGTTCTTCTTTCAATTTTGTATCTCCACGGATGTGCAATGGGCCTTAAAACCGTAGGGTGATAATACATTCGCTACACTCAAGCAAAATGAGTGGGTCGGTCATGTGTGGCCGGGTTGCAAGATGTTCTTGTTGAACCCCAGTGTATCCCCTCTAGAATACACTGATCGGAAGGTAGTCCCATACCTTGTCATGGTTGGAAACCATTCTCTAATAAGATCCCCGCGGTTTTTGATTTTTAAACTATGTATGTAGAGCGTGAGATGCAAGCGTTCTACTATTTGGTTATTTATTTGAAAGACACTATTATAATATCACTGGATTTTTCATATCAAAAATGTTTTGGGTTATAGTAAAGTAAAAACCATCTATATTTATGTGTGGGTTGGTCTTACTATTATTCTTTTCATTCAAAAGGATTTCTAATGTTAAGCAATATGACTGTTATTTAAACTTAATGAGTTTTCTCACGCTGGCTCATTGGACTGATTTGTGGTGTTTGTAATGCTCGGGTCAGACCAAGTTGTATAGGTTTAGGTTATCGGATGTTGTGAACTTTAGAGACGAGCTGGAGGAGTACAGACGTATGATATATATATATATATATATATTCCGTTGTGTGTTGTATATGAGGACAAGTTGTAATAGCTGTCCAAATGAATTGATCGTCTATTGTACTCTGATGATTGTAATTATATTTTTCAAGCTCTCAATAATGTTTTATTTCTATATTATATTTTATTCCGCTGCGATGTGAGACTCTGTGTAGTGTTAGTTCTTCTTCTTATTTTTCTGTTCTATTTTTCTATCTTATCTTTCTCTCACCCTCTAACTTCTTTCTCTTTACTTTCTGCTTTTCAATATAATTTAGGTTGACCATGGTAGTTAAATGTCAGCTTAAATTGTACGGAAAAGTGGGACGTTACACACTTAGCCTTTTATGACACTAGAACTACTATTTATCTATTTTATTAACTTAGAAAGTCGAGGTCGTACTCACAACAGCTCACTGGGCTTTATGTATGACCCATTTCATTTCTTCCTTTCTTTTTTCTTTCCCCTAGGCTTATAGGGAGAAAGTATATAGTTCAGATCCCTTTGTTAGCTTTGTCATGATGGAAGTCTATAAGATAGATTACTTCCTGTTCTCTTTCCAAGGTTATGTTGTATCTTTTTGACTATATTTGGGGATAATATTATTTTTCTCTGATGTTGTTTTTGACTGATATTTTGAGACATGAAATTTTGTAACTATTTGATTAAATGGAAAAAAGATGGTTTTGTATTTTGTAAAATGAAAGTTACTTCTTCCACTGTAAATTTATAATTTTATATCTTGTGAAATCTTTGTCTCATGATGCTTTATGTCTTTATACCTACAATGCTCCATAATTTTTTAATGAAATCCTCATATGGTTGACAATAGGGAATGTGGGTTGTTACAATTTCTTAGCTCAATTTTAGGAGTGAGTATTCTAAAATCTCGCTTATGATCAAGATGGTTTTATATTTCAAAATATCTTTAGTTAATAAAACACTAAGGTTTAATCACTAACAAATTTAAAAACATTAAAATTTTCATTAAATAATTCTTTGATTTGAGTTGAATAACATTAAACCACTCATTCATCACCATTTATCTCGTTATGTGGCTGCAATGTCGACACAAGATCGTTATTGTCTCACCATACAACTTTAATATTACCAACCGTTGTAGTTGTTTAACACCATTATCATGAACGATTCATTTATTCTTTCCCAATAACTATATGTTTAAACCACAAGTTACTATATTTGATCGTTCGTCTTGATGCCTTAAGACTCCTTATCGATATTATTAATCATATATATTGATCAAAACCCCTTAAAATATCCAATGGGCAACCCAACACGAAATAAATCCCTAGATTTCCAACTTACACAACGGTTGTTCTATTATTTATCATTACAATTAATAAAAACAACCAGCACCACTCTTCATAATAATTCACTTAATTTATATTTATAAAATGATTAACTCTTACAACAATTAATCACCAATGTCTATTATCCCTTAATCCCAATTATTGATTAA
The DNA here is from genome assembly GCA_030737875.1 of Allium sativum. Taxonomy (NCBI): domain Eukaryota; kingdom Viridiplantae; phylum Streptophyta; class Magnoliopsida; order Asparagales; family Amaryllidaceae; genus Allium; species Allium sativum. The sequence continues at coordinate 688,811,432 of CM060926.1, read as the reverse complement.
TTAAACTCCGCACAACCGAAACAATCACTTGCTTCCGCTGTGCAACTCTGATTCATTTTGATTTAACACCATATTATAGCAACATTAATTTATTCTATGATTATTTTGATTTTAATTCACTAACCCATCCCAATTTATTTTTATGACAACAACCAACACCAATACCAAAAGGATAGGTTCAATTTTATTTTTTTTAAAAAATTTGAACCTAAGGTGAAGGCACCAAAAATGACAAGGGATGAAATTTCATTAAAACAGGATACAACAGGTAGGGAAACACACAGGGAATACTATGGAATAAATATATTCATAATGTATTGTAGAAGTTTGTACTTGACACAACTAGATTGATAAGAATCATAAGGTAAGGATAACAATTGAACTGGGAATAGTAGACACAAGTGTTATCCTTCTGCGTTGTAACACATGTACTACTACGGTTCTTTTCAATTTTAATTGTATTTTGAAATGAACCTATGCTCTATTACCAACTGCGACGCCCAACCCCGAGACCCACCCTAATAAAGAGCATAAAAGAGTAATACCGTCTATTAAAGTGGAGGATAGGGCTGGTTAGGGGCGACCATTCATAATTTCATATTAGATAAGTGTTGAATACATCGATTTGGTGAAGAAAAAATCTTTTTTTCTCAGTGGATCGACATACACAATACCCCTAATATGAAACTACGACGGCTAAGGATCATTTTAGAATAATATACAGTACAACACATATAACAGATTACATAACATATACATATTAATATAATCAATGAGTACATACACACGTGCTACATCCCAACTGATTATACAACATGAATACAAAAATATTTTCAAATTGAATAACTATACAACAACACGAGAATACTAATGACCAACTGTACTAAGTCTTCAAAGATAGTCCAAGCTATACCCAATTATCCACAATCAACATCAACTGAACTTGAAACAACTCGGTTTGACCCGAATATTACATACACAGATCAATGTAGCATACAAGTCAATAACAACAGGTATGAAGATGTATAATAGTTTGAGATACAAGTCTTTAACTAAAGAGTTGGGAAGAATAAATAATCAAGGGATTATAATAGTTTGATTTTGCAAGTTACAATAAGGGTATACTACAAGATTCACTTACCAGCATAAAGCTAAATAAGAAATCAAACCCATACCCATATGTGATCGCAATCCGCAGAAATCATCAAAAACATCATATATGTCGAATGAGTTAAATACCATCTAAAGGAGAATCACACTCCAATATAGAAAATAAATAACATATAAATCGATTCCCAATCCAAATAATCATCTCAATATATGATTGCAAAGATCAAATCAAAAATCACAAACAACGCCAAAATATGGATCCATCACAAATAAATATGCACGTATCATCACCATATAATGTAGCCCCCTTATTCAGATTAGGTGTCCATCACTGCGACCCCCGAACGAGTGTATCTTGACCCCTCGAGTTAAGTGAATACATATGTGTAGCTCCCCGAGTCCCATATTCCCCAAAGCAAGTACTGGCATAACACAACACAATATGTGTCACCGACTCTCAATCAATAACCAAACAGTGGTAATTGTGTGTCTCATACCATGCATTCTCACTGCTTGGTTTACTAGTAGCTTGTCAACTTTGCACTGTAAAACACAAAGATCACAAAGTCACAGTCAACGATTCAATAGCTTCAACCAGACGAAAGTAGAAATTAACCAATTTCATATACCATTATGCCCAATACCATGGGACTTAGTATATCGTTTAATATCCATTATGTCAACTCAAAGGGTGCGGCAAAATGTGGTTTTATATAAGAAAATACTCTATTCTCTAAAACCAAATTATGAAACAATTACTGAAACCGACTGTTTTCTTTCTAAAGTCCATATATATATATATATATATATATATATATATATATATATATATATATCAAAAACTAGTTCAGAAAATCGTACACAAGTGTTCGACATCTACAAAGCACCTCATAAAAATCTATAATCAAATCACCAAAATCTACATAATCCGGGTTTCAAATTAAACACCATATGAACTTGGTTTGCCAAGCTTTGGAAACATCAGAACTAAGTTGCATAGCATCGGTAAATTCATTCAAAAACACATTTCAATTCTGCAAAAACAATTGAAAAACATAGCAACATGCAGGAACCTCTTTGGCAAGCCATAGTACATGGGTCGACCAGGTGGTCGACCCATGCCTTGAGGGTGTTGACCCCTAGGTTGACCAAGTTCATGCAAAATCCAGCAGGTCGAAGACCTGCTTCATCTTCGTTTTTACACCAATTGCTAGAGCAACTATAGTGCGAATAACATCATGCACTTGATATAACTGCATGCCAAATATTAAACTACAAACCGAGATAAAGATTGCATGGAATCAATGTATATCATAGATGGTATAAGGTCCAAAAGTTAGGACTACGAAAGGATTAACACAGAGGAACTCTTGTAACTCTTATTGGTTATAGAAAACGATGTTCATCACCCAAATAAAACACATATCAACAAATAAAACACAAAATAAGGTAAGATAGAATTAGTGAGTGTTAATACTCACCTTGCTTGACATGCGAAAGAATTTCAACGATCTAGGCATGAAAGAGGTGAGATTGAAGCTTTAGGGACCTGGAAAATCAAGAAATATAGACATGCATTCTATCTGAAAACTAATAGAAACCTTTGTTCTTCTTCAAATCTATGAATATGCTGAAAGGAGATTTGCGTGAGATGGATAACTGATGGGTTAACTCTCTTATTCACTATAGTGGCCTCAATTTGCATATATGGTTAATTTTCTAAAATTTCAGAGAAGAGGGAAGCCATGGATTGCACTGTATATTTTCAGCAGAAGGAAGAAGGAAAAGATAACCCCAAAAATAAAAGTGTTTCTTTTTCTGGTTAGATCTATGGTGAGGTAAATTTACCTTAAGAACCCCCCACAAATTATACATTTCTACAAATCAACTCTCATTATTTTTGTTAAGTCTAACTCATTCATTCTAAGAACAAAAGCTCTAACTCTTATTGCCCATTAAACATAAGTTTGTATTAACCAATGTTAATACAATATAATCACACAATTTCAATGTAACCAATGCTTTTAACCCATTAAATACACACAAAAAAATTCAATTTAAGTTGTGCTTAATTTACTAAACGCAAAAACACACTTGAATAAATTTTAGAACACCTTAAACAACATTTTTAAATATTAATTTAGGCACATCACACTAATATAAATATGTTTGACACAATAATTATTCTGTCTTATAGAAACATAATTATTTTCCCATAACAAAGCTTATCCTTTACCTCAATTTAACAAATTAGATCAATTGACTAAAATGAACATTTCAACACCCTAACATTGATTCACAGTCAATATTATATTTTAAATTGACAACAATCCAATTAAAACATCAATGTTGTCGTTAATATTATTAAGAAACATAATTATGTTTTAATAACAAAGTTTATATCTTTCACTATTTTAATACTTTAAATCAATTAATTCTAATAAATATCATACAACTATAAATATATATTCATAATCAACATTTATATTTTTATAATGAAAACAAACCAATTAAATCACTGATTGTTGTTACTAAAATTATTATCATAATGAAAGCCGCACGTTTACTTATTAACAACAATCAACAAATCCAATGTTACATTACTACTATTATTATTTTAAATCTTCTAACATAGTTTAAAAACACAATTCTCTACTTTATTGTGACAATAAGTATTCTTGCATTTGAAACCCAAACCAATAGTTTGATTATTATCCCAACCAACAATTTGTCATTAATATTGAAAATATTTTTTTCACTTAAATATTGGTTCCTAATTAATATTATATATTTTCAATGTTCACATTAATATATAAGTTATAATTTATAAACACATATTGAAATAAATTGCTTATTAAATTAAGAACACATAATTTATTCCAAACACACTAATTCCCCAAATTCCTTATTCTTGTTTTACACAATATATGAGTTGGGATTCCGAACTCATATTTTATTCTCTTTAGATTTAAAATCTAGAAAACACACTGTAGTCTGTTTATCCCGGGTACCCAAAAATCCAGGTTATTACAAATGCCCCATTTTCACATCTTTAGCCACTCCTAAAGACGCTCTAGTTGATTCGTTCGTCCTTTTATATCTAAGCACATGCTTTGTATACATTGATTAGGTTTTCGCTAAATGATGTAGACAAGACATTAGAACTGTAACAAGATATCGTGCCTGGTTATGAGAGGCATATGTTTACCAAGATCAGCATTTTTGAAATGTGCTTTGACTTTAAGACCTTTCGATTACTTCTTTGCCTTGAGGCGCATCCCATGCATGTTTTTTCAAACACTGCATGTGATTAAAAATTAATAGTATAGTGTATGATATTTAAATTTTGTAACTTGATTCATAATGTGTAATATTCATAAAGAAAGTTAAGCATATGATTACTCTAACTTCGTACTAACCTATATGAACACTTCTATATACTTAAATATAAGAATGCGTCTAAAAAATTGAATGATGTTGATATGAACTATACAAAAATGTCAAAATTTACTTTTTGTAATGAACATTACTTTTTTTAAGCTTAATTTTTAATAAATGATATCTGGTGTAAAGTAAGTTTATGAGACTTACTTAGTTTGTTGGAATGTTAGTAGATCAGTAATGCTTGTAAAAATGGGTATATTAACCATCTTTGGTTTTTTTTCTCACACCAAAAAAAGGTTCAAATTTTTTTTAAACATTAGAAGAAGATGAATGCTCATGACAAAATGAGTATGTTATTAGATTTTTTTTATAATATAGTTAAATATGATTAAATAAAAATCTAGATCTCTAGCATTTGATATAACAATAATTATTTGTCATTATTTTTTATTTCATCTTATACTCTTTCAAAGTTATGCTCGATGATAACATCCAAATTTCTACTAGCTATAGCAAAACTAATAATATGAAAGATCCCTCTTTTTTCAAAAATAAGAAGAAAATTCCTTAACTATTTCATTAAACCTAAACAGTGATACATAAATGAATTACTTATGTGGGAATATATTTTTATCTTCAAATTTCGAACACATACATTACTAACATTGTAGTATATACTCGTGTTAATTAATTTATCAAGTAATATAGTATATGTTAATTAAGTGGATAAAACTTTCATTCTTACTTGAATTTGAAATCTGGAAGGAGAGGTTAAGTCAGATATCAATATCATAACATATGTATTAACTACCAAAGTACAAGAATAAAAAAAAACTAAGGACTAAAACTAAATAACTGAACAAACATAAAATCAAAATCTTATTAATCCATGTTGTATACAGAAATAAATTGTAGATAGAAAGACAAAATTTTAAGTATAAAAAATATGTATTTATCATTAGAGATAATTCGCTTTTCAAATGTTTAACGGACTAAAAATAGGTAAAATATATTTGATTGGTTTTCATATGTAAATCGTGGTGTGTAGTGGAAATGAACAAAAATGGATAATAAAAAAATTTAAAAATTGATAAATACATTACTCAAGTAGGATCCAAGAGATGCGATAGTGATGGAGGTGTCGAGGTCCGACGGCGTTGCCGAAACAATCTACGTAAGGTGATTGCAATAGACATATAGGGGTTCAACGACATTGGTATTTCTATGGTTTAAAAATTGAACTTTAAGGATGAAAGATAGAGGGTGATTAGTTTTCAAGAAGGAAAGTGCAACAAGCCAAACCACAGTAGGTCTATATTTTTTGTAAAATGCTAAAATCAAAGTCCAATGAAGCTCGAGTTGGGTGTTTGGTATCCTGCAAATAAGAAAAGATAGAATATCAGAGCTCAATAAATAACTCACATCAAAAATAATTAAAATATAATTGTAAATAAATACCCATAGAAGGAGTAACATTTTCTAGATCAAGTGTCTCTATACAAAAAAAACCTTTGCCTTCTATCTAACTCGTGGGTTGTTATTAATAGGAGGTCAGAACTAATGTTTTGGTTAATGATAAATTATATACTTTTAAGCATAACACCACTACATAAACTATTCTATTTCCATTTTAGTTATAGGTTTGTCAAGGTTATAACATTCTCACCTTCATGCGAAAATCGTACACATCTACTCCCAGGTAGACCAAATCTAATAGTATACACACACATACACATCCTTGGGCCGCCTCGGTCCTAGATATTAGCCATAATATCCTTCGTATCATTCTTAATAGGATGCCACCGTCTCGCAAAGAGACACTACACCAAAACAAGTGATTACCAACGAGTATAACCGTTGCAAACAATTTTACCAATACTTATTAGTGTTGCTATGGGGGCGTGGCAATTTATTTCCAACGCTTATAAGCGTTGGTATATCTTCCTTTGCAACGCTTACAAGTGTTGGTAGATTTTCTTTGCCAACGCTTATACGCGTTGGTGGATTTTCATTTGCAACGCTTATAAGCATTGGTAGAGTTTCTTTGCCAACACTTATAAATGTTGGTAGATTTTCTTATGAATAATCAATTAATAACATTAATAGTCGATTACTGTTGCCAAAATAACAATTAAGGACTAACATGATTATAATATAAAAGATATTTAATATGAATCTAAAACTAATATTATTCTCAATGTAAAAAGTATAACTCAATGAATATCAATAAACAACATTCATAATCAAGTAACGACATAAAATATCAGTTAACAACAGACAAATACAACACATAAATAAGTTGCTAAATTCAATACATAATTAAGTTGCTATATTCAATACATTAATAAAATTCTACAAATAGCAAATACAAAACTCGGGCCGTACAACGAAGCCTCCATCTAAAAATTCAGGATCTTCTACTCCATCATTACGACAACTACCATTTTCTTCTGCTTCTTCTAGAAGTAGCTACATGCATTCAATATCATTGAAATTATCAGTTAAATCCAAGGCTTCAATGCTCAAAGAAACGATGCCCTGCTTCGACATTCAAATTCAAACTGAGTTGTAAACTCAGTTCCTCAAACTCTTGGAAAACTGAGTTGCGCGAATCAGTCGGCGACTGAGTTGCGTTGCACGACTCTGAGTTACGCAACTCAGCAGCAAGACTGATGAGTTTGCAACTCAGCTGCAAGACTGAGTGAGTTTGCAACTCAGCTGCAAGACTGAGTTGCAAACTCAGTTTTGCAAAACTGAGTTGCTGAACTCAGTTGCCAACTAAGTTAACGAACTCAGTTTCAAAAATATATGTAAACATGTTGAAGCAAAACAAACCAGAAAGTAAAAATTGCAGCTGAAACTGTCATCACATTGTACACAAGTGGTCTTGCAATTCAATCCGCTGGCCTTTGAATAGGCACTTCCCGGGAATGTGTATCCTTAACCTGCATATCAGTTACTGTAAAAACTTCTGAACCATATACATATATATGAAGGAACTAAAAAAAACAGTGAATTCATCATGCAAACGATTTATGATATAGTTGACATGGCACCAGTTTTAAATGCTTTGACTTTAAAAGGGACATCCTGATTTTTGATATATTGTTATCCGAATCATATATTCAATGAATTTGAACTATTAATTGACAGAAGCAGTTTCTATACCCAAATAATTATTCATTGGAACAATAATAATTCTTTCACATGTTCTCTGTAATACAACAAATAAAACCAGAGATTCTCTCTTTTTCAACTGTGTTTATTCTAAAAATGTTTGGCTCACTATGTTTTAGTTGTTCCCACTTTGACAAGTTTGCTACAAATACAACTTTTTTCCCAGCAACCAAAAAGTGAATAAATTGGTTCACAATCTTTACGCAATGTGTGTTTACTTGCAAATATATGGCATATTCGAGGTGAACATAATAATCGTATGTTCAATAACATGACAATGCCATCGCAAGTTAAAACAGGGCTATTTAAGCAAGATATTGCTGTTATAATTTACAGAGGCTACCTTAATCGTCAATTAAGTGCTGGATCGGTTTTCCATTTCGGATCTAGCTGATTTATATCGCAACTCACATCTGCTCACTTTTTCTTCATGGTTGGATCTTCTTTGCTCCATGGATCCATAGCTGATTTATATCGCAACTCACATTTGATATTACTGGTAGATGGATTTCTCTGTCTTGCTGGAAGATCTTCTGATTTAACCATCTGACATCTTAAAAAAAAAGAATATTATTGGTAGATGGATTTCTGTCTTGCTGGAAGAGGTTAGTCAGTTAGTTAACACTTAAATAAATAATTCAAATGCCACTACATATTTCTTTTAAAACCATTCTTGTTTTAGCAGCTTACAGCAATGAAATATTTGAATAAGCTACAGATAAGCGCACTTGAGGATGAAATAAAGCAGCAAAAGGAATGAAAAAAATGCTGAGCGAAAAGATATCAGCAATGGAAGCAAACTATAACACATTAATATGCAATTTAGATTTCAATTCTCAATTTTGTCAAATTTATCCATGCACATGTCCATCGAACGTGCATGCATACTCGTTTAATATTAACATGATTGTATTATCATGTGATTAAATCGCATTAGGACCATCAACGAAAACTTTAGAATGTGTATGGTGTCACATCTGCATCTGCAATCCCAAAACATTTCCGAATATTGAATATCCGCATATGCGGATATGGATAGATATCGAATATATATATATATATCTTATATGCTAGCTATTGATAAATAAAGGAATATAAATAGAAAATTTTAATTTAACATAAATTTCTTTTCAATCGCATTGATTATAAAATCGTGAAAAAAATAATAAATAGTTTTGAGCATTTGATATGCATTGAATGCATAAATATAAACTACCAAGTACTAACATAATAACATATTAAATACTTATCTTTCAGTGTGCTGAAGTACATATAATTTTAGAATGTGAAAGTGTTTGTATCTGCATCCATATCTCTATCCGTTTTTTTGGACGTTTATCCTTTTTTTGAATATGGATACAAATGGATTTGAAGCTTTTTCCAAGTATCTGTTGAAAGGCTTAAATAGCATTATGCCTAAAGCCTTATGCATGGTGGGATTGTTGTTACAAATTAATGCTCCAACAATTGTTGTTCAGATTTATGGACAGACTCTCAGGGATGCTGCTTAATGAAGTGACTGTTTCGAATGTTGCACACAAGGAGAAATATGCACAGACTACATTTTATTCTTACTGGCTCACAATGCTATAAACTTGAGCATGCCCTGAATTTACTAGCGATGACATGGATTAATCTTAACTGCCTACACATACACAAGTTCAAAAAACTGAAACAAAGAGAGTCAAAGTCAAGGACCATATATTCAAGCAATCAAAACACTTAAATAACATGAAACGCAAAATCAAAGAATATTAATGCATGACAAAGATTTAGAGAAATTCTAGCAGCCGATAAACATCCAAGGGTAATACACAAAAAATTATCATTGGCTGATTCTCCAAGGTCATTAAACAAAGTGGAATGATAGAAATGGACTAAGGAACGATAAAGAAAAAGATATGCAAAGTTCGGAAACATCAGGAGATGACAAAGCAAAGAAGTACAAAAAGATAGCCAAAATTGGAGTCGAAATCACAAATTGGCCATCTAGGCTTGGACAAGAGTTGAAGACTACAACAAATAATCAAACTTTGGTTAAAGAGTGAATAGCAAGACAACTAAAATCAAAACAAGGCCCAAATGAAGTGGGGCACGATCTTTTACAGGAGCTTCGTACGCGACGTGAAGAACATGGTTGAGAGTTTTGAGACAATTTAGATAGTGGTGCTCCTTTATAAATAGAGGAGAAGACGCACTTCAAATATGATCCTTTTCGTACTACATTATGACGGGTTAAGTAGTCCAATTCTGGAATACAAACTGTATAACTCATACCCGAACTATAAGCAACCGAGTTGTAAAATATACTTCATACGAGCAACGTACTATCAATAGAAAACGATTAAATAAACGTAGGCCATAGTATTTGCCAAGCCACTATAAACATTATGTGATCTTCTCCCTCTCAATCTTTTTTCTTTCATAATTTTTATTTGCTGCAGGGGTGTTTTTGTCAATTTCTTGTCCAAACAAAAATAGGCTATAGCACAGATGAAAATTTAATCAAATGATTTCCAACTTAATTGCTAATAGTAATAATTTTAGATCAGCGTGTACCTTTTTAGGAAATTCAACTCCTGCAGGTGGCCTAGGAATGTGTTTGTGTTTGTCTGGAAGTTGGTATATTGAACATCTGCAAAACATACAATTTGATTAGAAAAATTGTGCATAATTCAAAATCTACGCCAGAAATAAGACGATTAGCTTACATGACTTGATTTCCTACTATATCATCCATTCCAGCAACAGGAGAACAATATATTGAAGGGCATGGTTCACCATTGCAAATCGATAAATACCCATTCATCTCAATGTTGCACAAAGTCAAAAATAATGGTAATACTAAGAAGAAACTGCACGCCATGGAAAAAATCTGGAATCATTTTCCATAGTAGCATGCTATCATAATACAATGAGCAAGGCCAAGATTTTATCTAAGTCGTAATAACCAAATTGTGGAAGTTAAAATCAACATTGAGAACAGAGATATTCTCGGTATGCGTGTGAGTATCACTTAATTTTTTTAGTTCAGTATCGGGTACCACATGATTATCAAAATTCGTAAAATCATATGACTTGAATCATGATTCAGACCGGATCTCGCTAGTTTCGATTTTATTGCTCAGTTTAAATCCGGGTTATGCATTAAAGGTCAGGTCATAAATTCCCTACTCAATAAATACATACACAAATAAGAAAATAGCTCGAAGAATTAATTTACTGCTTATTTGCTTGCATGAAGAATTAATTTCTTGCTTTACCTGCATGAAGAACTAATTTCTTGCTCTGTTTACTCCTGCAATACGTAAGAATACTTTTTCCTATAATATTTTGGTTTTCATAAAATTATATCTGCATTCAATGAAAATGAATGTTATCCTTTTATAGAGACATGTCATGAATCATTAAATCCTTACCGTTTTAGTAAACAAGCAATGCAAAATCAATTCATTGCCTTTTTGCATAAATGTGTCATGAATCATTGTGTATTAAAATGTCAGGAGTTTCCAAAAAATATGCACACAAATATAAATTGTGTTTCTTGCTTCATGGCACATGAAATACTTACATGTAAGAATATTTTCTTCACATATTCTTGCTTTATTTACATGCATGAAGCATTAATGTCCTGCTTTATTTACTTATGCAGTATTTGTATAAGAATCCTCTGTCCTTTCAGTTTTTTTGTTTTTCACAAGGTTATATACCTGCATTCAATGAAAAAAAATGTTACATTTTTATATAAACATTTCATTAGTCATACCTTTTTATGTAGAAGTGCAGTGAGGCGTTAATTCCTTGTTTTTGCATAAGTTGCCATGAATCATTCATTTTTAACATTTATTAAAGGCTAATTCTATTTATACACCAAAAATTGCTAAACATATACCAAAAATTATAATAAACTATTATACACCATATATTACTTTACATACACCATTTCTTTTACTAAATTATCCATGTTCTCATCTTCTTTTCCTTTCATCTTTCAAACTTAAAACACAATTACCTAAAATTAGAAATTCTTTGCATCAAATTGAGTAAAATTTAACAAAATGAAATTTATTTCTTGTAGTAATATTGTAGCTTTTATAAAAAAATTGAAAAAAAATAATTTCAACAAAATTATTCTAATTTTACAAAATAAATCAACATTTCTAAATTAGACCATTATTTCTGAATGTTTTCTTAATTGAAATTTTAGATTTCATGATTAAATAATTCATTAACCTCATTAAAATATTTATTTTGCCTAGAGTTTCAATACTTTTAAGAATAATTTGACTATTTATATGCAAAAGTTTTAAAAAAGCAATTATGAGAAAAGGGTAGTTTAGTAATAGAATTATGTAGAAAAATAATGGTGCATGTTAAGTTATTTTCGGTGTATAAATAGAACTTGCCTTTATTAAAATGTTAGGAATCATTGATTCCTTGCTCCACAAAATATGCAAACAAATATGAAAATGACCTGAAAATGTGTTTCTTGCACCATGGCACATGAAATATTTACATATAAGAATACTTGCACATGATTTTTGTTATTATAAAAATGCAGCTGCATTCAAAGAAAAGGAATTGTTTACACCAATCAAAAATAAACAATCTTATTTATGTTAAATACAATTAAAAGCTAGAGAGAAGGTTTAAATAAAGGCTCGCTGATGGTAATAGTGACCCTATCATTTTAAGAGAAATCGATGAAAACGATGATTGGATTATTCCAAGTGAGGGAGAACTTCAAGCTTTTGTAGAGGAAAGCTTTTGTAGAGGAAGGTGACGATCTAACATTGGAGAATATTCATGCAACCACGAGAGGGGAGAATGAAGGCCCAACTACTAGGAGCCGACTTAGGCGTGCGTTGTCCCACTCTGATAATGGTAACCAAGAACAAAGTTTGGATGTCGAGCTGGAAAATGAAGAGCTAATGGGACAGAACATAGAAGAAGAAGATGAAGTCGACTTCATTGATATTGATATCTAAGACCTTGCTTGACTCCAACTTTCAGTTATTAGTAATTTTTTGTGTTTGTTTAAATGTGCAAGGTAGAAACATTCTGTGATATTCTTAAAATGAAGTATATTTTGTAGTAATTATGACAGTTTCATTTTGTAAGTGCTTAAATCTATAGCTTTTGTACTGTGTGGTCTTTTTTGGATGACATATATGTTGTGCACTCATTTCTTTTCTTGTCTGTGCTGAATATTACATATACTGATAGTTGTTTGTATCATTTATGAAGAAAAAATGTTTATAGTTATTTGTGTTGAGTCTATCCAGATGTTGAATTTACCATCCTTCTCAATTCCCTTTTGCGCTAATCTTTTTATTGACTTTTGCCTCTTTGTACTGCAACATATTCATGCCTATTTTTTTTCCTGAAATGCATAAAAATGGTTTTGTGTACAGGAAAATAAACACACTTTCTAAATGTCATTTTTTTTACATTTGTAAACAGATGTCTTTTTTGTATAACTTTTAGCAAAAAATTTAACAAATTTAGAATAAACAAAGTAATAAAAGTATCTTTATAATTAAATGTTACTACCACATATTCAAAAATATATTTTTCTATTGATGCAATAATATTAAATAGAAATAATGTTAATTTTACGCTTAACTATTATTAGCATATGGCCGATTTAAGCAAAAACAAGTTTATGTGTAATTTTGGAACCGTCCGCTATTCTCCGCTATATCCTGCTATATCTCCGTTATGACTTTTTGGATCTGAGACGTTGTACAACCGTTGAGCGCTTTAACTGCATAGAGTAGGTGCATATTTATTTTTCATTTTATTACACTCCGCTTCCTCCTACACCTTGGTATATCCTCTTAATTTATCATCCCTTACATCAAATATGTAAGCACGCCAGCATGGAAAAATGGATTCAAGGATAAAACAAAATAATCAACCAAATAATAAAATGGATAAGATCAACCTTCAAGTCAAAAGCAGTGTAAAGCAGCATAACCTTACGCAGATCCAATTCAAGATGTTTCAACTGCCATGGAACTTTTCCTCTATAAACAACCATGCTGTGCAGGATCTTATCGCATGTTTGTTGATTCAAACCAGTAGCTTTTGACTGATTCTTCACAACTGGTTGCGGTCTCGAGTGTCTTATCGACCTGTTTTTATTATATCTAACTCGGCGTGAGCCATTCGTAGCAAACTTAATTCTTGAACAGTAAAGGAGATAAAGGAAATCGAAGGGATTACTATTTCCGGAGATCGAGTCCGCCTTCGCCCTCTGACTGCCCCATACCCGACTTCGTCTGCACCCCTTTCCGCCACCGCCATGCCATTCATACCTCCTCTCTGACCTGCAACAATCTTCCTCTACCTGAAGCAGAAGCTGATTCAGTTGAAGCCGATTCTGTCACCTGAAGGAGTGGAGGGCGTGATTCGATTGAAGGAGAATACGATTTGCAGAATTTTCTTTTCTAGGGCTGTCTAATTTGACTTTATGCGGACGATGAATGGAGAAAGGGTTTAAAAGCGTTGAGTAGCTGAGAAATGAGAAAACACGCGATCTTTTACTTTTTTGCCCCGATAATTTCATCTCAATCAAGTTTACCAACGCATACATGGGTTGGTCAAAAAAGAATTGCCGATATTCATTTTCAGTAACACTTTTTTTGCTTAACAACCCTTATTTTGGTGATTAATCGACAACTCAAATAAGTGTTGGCATCTAGAAAAAAAAAGTGTCACCAAATGGCTGTTTTGGTGTAGTGGAGAGTGCAGTAACCACATTTGTAAAGGCCCACTTCGTAAGGCCTACGATGTAGATGTTAACGTCGTCCGATACGAGAACTGCATCTATAATACCTACACTATGGATATACATGATGTACCACTATATACATGCATCGAGGATCTATACATAATCATTCTTCTTGCTCACAAGTGGCATCATTATGGCACATTTAGTACAGAACTCAGTCGACCATTTACTATATTGGTAAAGACCAACTTCATTAGGCATGCAATACATATGCATTATATGGTCTGCTCTTATCAGCATGGCTCTTATTAGCGTGGCTACAACCCCATGAAGCCACCCTCAACTAGTTAGAATACTTTCTGATGGGTTAATGGATTTTCCTTACACTAAACAAACAAAGCAATCAAATGACATTGCCACCTCATCTAACGTCTCAACAGTGAAAGATCACTGGCCTTTTGGTTTAACCTAAGTCCTACTATGTGCTCGCTGCTGACTGATGAAGATCGATATCTAAGCGACTACAATCCTTATGGGTCCACCCCACCAAATCTATTTCCAGAGTTGGTAACCTGCTCCTAGATCCAGGTGTCGAACGAGTACCCAAATCTCCCATCACCCTTTTGACTGCATGTAAAGGAAAACTTTGTTAGGCCTACAATACAAGTACAGTCAAAGCTTACCCGCTTGATCAACCCTACAGAACTGCCTTCGATGGTGCAGCTTCATTAGGCCTACATCGACGGGCCATCCTAAGGTATCTTTTCTACGTCTTGCTTGAAGTCACTTATCTTCAGCGTCGGTATTCGTTGAACGATCCCATGATTTCATGCATTGGTATTGTCTACAAATTCGTTTGGAGAGGCTTCCCACTATTTGTATGTCTCTTGAAGTCGCTACCACATCATGCTGAAGAACTCCTGCTTTGTCGTTGGTACAGACTTCCTCTACTCCAAAGAATTTGCGATGGCATGACTTCATTAGGCCAACATCTAGATTCCATTTGGACAGCTCCAAGTGCGTCTCGTGAGGTTATCATCATGACCTCATTGTCTTATTAGACCAGAGGTCCTGAACTTATGTTTGATCATTTCTTACGCATTTAGTTTATCTTTCTGTCTCATTTATTATGCTATTTTAACCCTTTTTTAGGTTTCTTTCTGTTATATGATAAATCTAGTCTAAAGCTGTGTCTTCCTACAACAAATCATTTATCATATCAATTACTTTTAATTTTTTATTTACCTACATCTCAAAGGCAGATCTAGACCATTTTCCCAGTTTCTTCTTTTCTTAGGCCTGCCAAGTACTTAACTTGATTATTTCCTATTTTTCTTTTTATCTTATCTTATTGGTTACATCTTTTATTTTTGTCACTGCCATTGTATGTTTTATCATTGAGAAGTTGGTCATCTTCTATTTGGTCAGTTACAGAAGATTTGATCGAATCTATTTCTGTATCTAATGTAAAACGTATAATAATTTGTAGTCACAGTATCTCTTTCATGTTTCTTTCCCCTTTTTGCAAGATAATGCAAAAAACATAACATATTTATATTGGACTGATCCCGTTTCCTTTTTATTTGTCCTTGTAACTACATTCACCATTCTTTCTTATAAGTTTAAAGTATGGAAATATATTCCTTTCCAACCAATTAAACTATTGTTGACTCCCTAAATCGGGTTACATATTAAATTCCCTGTTTATTTACATTTTGTAAGTTTGACATTTTTACAGTAAATTTTCCATATTCAGGCTTATGCATTTATCTTTGGTTCTAATTCCAAAATTACTTATATATTTGTATATAAGAACAACTTTTAAATGTAGGTTAAAAATCTTAGGATTTACAGTTCTAACATTAATAACTTGAATAATCAATTACTATAATTTAATCAAAGTATAATAATGTCCACTTCAATAATTATAATGTGAATCTAACGATACTATATATATGTAACGTCCCATATTTTTTGTTGTCAAATATTTAATTTATTATATTATATTAAATATTGATTTGGGAATTTTAAATGGATTTATAATATTTGTTTATATAACGAAGTTTGAATGTTAAATTTATATTAAATTATAAATCGACCTGGTAATGTCGCGATAATTCGTAATTTACGACTTGAACTTTAATTTAATATACAGAATCCATTTTAACTCAGAATTCTATGGAACAAGAAATGTTTGAATTGATTTGATTAAAATTTTCTAATGGAAGAGAAAAATGGAAATTTCATATTATGGATTGTTAGTTATATCCAATTCAAATTTTCAAATAATCGTTGTGTAGTTCGTTAATAAACGATAACGTTTATTTAAATAAATATAAGTAGTTTTAATGTATTTGAATATCATTTTAACTCGGAATTTTTAATACTGAGTTTAAATTATATATTTGTTTATTTTGAAGTTGTGTAATATTGGAATATACGATAATAATAAGTTATTATTATTTAAATTGATTTTTTTTGGATTTAATCGATATTATATAGGCCTTAGAAATAGTTTTCTTTTCAAACGATCTCCTTTTTTGATGAAACAAGTTTTATTAGAATACGTATTGCTAATTATGGCTAATTTTTTAGTTTGAAGCAAATTGGAGTTATTTTATCCGTAGACGAAATTTAAAGGTGAACCGATAAATTAAAATAACACCGTTGTGCAAATGGAGTCTGCTTTCAACAAAATTAATTCCATTGGATCCGGAACGTCAAGACATAGTAGTATATCCAGTTTTGTTATTTTTGAAATTCGTGTGTGGTCATACAAAATTAAAACGTCAACGGTGATAAATAAGTATAATAATTTATATAATTTCCCAGTCGCTTTTTAATAGTCTTGCTTAAAAATTTGAACAGATCAGTACATGTTGTAATACCCAGCTTTATGATTTTAACGTACGCATGAAACATTTGCCTTGCCTACTAAACATTTTCACTTCCTTGCATATCAAACTTTCTCTGTTCCTTGCGCGTAAATCTATCCATATCCGTGCCAGCCAAGTTTGGTTTTGGAATCTGTACCCACGCAATATGTATACTACTTTTCACTATAAACCTATGTATGCTAAAACTTGGCTCCCACACGTCGTTCGCCACTATATAAGACCCTGCTGCTCCTTTATCTTTCCCATAAATGAAAATCTGATTCCTCCCTTTCAAATTTAAAACCGCAAGCATCAGCTATATAAAGAAATATAATATATATATATAGGAAATGGGAGAATGAACCACATGTAAGAGTAAGGAAGGAGTGCATGTTTACCCCCAATCTGGCGTGGTGGGTTCTATGAGATCGGGTACAGTAGCTTATGAAAACTTCACACGTGAAGAAGCAAAGGAGGAGACAGAGCCGGAGTGATTTGTGTGGGTGCTGCAGCATGCACGGATCTGACATGTGTAGTACTAGTTCAAAAGAAATGGTATGGGAAAAATATGAGCAATGCTTTGGGGTACATGTTTGATGCTTTTGTGCATGTAGAAATAGTGTTGGTTGTGAATGCATGGAACATGGAGTGGGTTTTAATTAAAGGAGAAGAAAATGTGCTATGAAGTGGGGAGAAGCTGAAGCAGTTTGGGTTTTGGACGTTGAAGTGTTGGGTTCGACATATGTTGTAAGGAGAAGGGTGCGTGAGTCTCGGTCAGTGGGAGGAAGAAAGCATCACATGCGGATAAAAGGATAAAAAAATATGGAAGGAGAAGATGGGGAAGGAAATGTGGTGGAGTTGTGAGAACAGTGAATGGAACGAAAGCAGATAAGGAAAGGAGACGAAGCATCAACAGTAGGATGGTGAAGATTTCGAAATACCTGATCACGAATTAAATAAACGTAAGCATGGGATTAGAATCTATATAATATTATTTATATTATCTTAAATAGTTATAAAGTGACGGTAGTATTAATATATGTTAAGGTAGACCGTAGACATATATGTGGTAGGCTATTTCACATCCCCATAGATTTGTATAAATACGGGGGCGAGGCCTGAAATACTTGGAATTCGAAAACCCATGTGAATATGCTAAGTAGTTAATGGTGCCTAACCAAGTTTTATGTCTAATCTAAGTTAATATGATACCTTATCAGTTGTATAATACACGCATTTAAATAAAACAGAAGAAGTTAGATAGGGTAGTAAACCAAGTTTGGGTAGTTTGTTTTGTTGTGTGTGACTTGGTTGTGTATGACGTAGTTGTATACACAATTATATGATTTTTGTTTGATGATAACAACCATATAAATATTATTTTAAATGTGTTTGTCATTATACTGTTTTTCTACATCATAGACATGAATATAATATTTTTATTTAAATAAAATACGACTGTACAAGAATTTCAATATTCACACAGTATTTTATTTAAATAGAATATTTTATTTAAAACGTTCAAACAGCACAACTTTTACAACTCCACTATTTGTACAACACACTGTAATTCATTAATACATTCACAGTCAATTTCTTTTTATACAGTGCTCCTCACTACTGTTCACTCAGTCACTCTATACAATTTTCATTCATACATTCACTGTTACATACACGCACTGACACTCTGTCTTCTATCTTATGTCTTCTGTCTTCACAGCCCACAGTCAGTCCAGTCATCTGTTTACCTATCAAAAACAGAAACACACATAGTAATCTTGAACGAAAATAATTTCATATTCTAGAAAATATTATTTTATTTTTAAAATTTATTTGTCTTAGAATTTTGGTGTGTTTCTCATCATTTTTCATGACTTGATCTGATATGTATATATTTCTAGTACCCACTGATCAGCCTCAACACACTACAATGGTTTGCTGATCAGAACCAGTTGATTCTGAACAGCCACAACACAGTGTAGCGGTCTGCTAATATATAATAGACACATATATATACACACACACATATATATATATATATATATATACACATACGTGTATATATACAGGTCAAAACATGTTCAACATAGCAGTGAAATGGAGTCGACCACAAGTCAAAATGGTGCACAAACAATTTCAGCAAAAACATATCAACATGGTGGAGCCAGATGGAAAATGTCAAATGAACTAAAGAGGCAACAAAAAGGATCATGGTTCAGTATGGTGCACAAGTTTCATATGAAGCAGCATCATCAAAATGAACACAAGACAGCCCAAGTACATATGCAACTCAGAAATGTTTGAGCACACAGCTAATGAGTGTAGCATACATGAAATGGCTCATGTATGAGATTCAGTCATAGCTCAAGCAAGTCAACATGCATCACAAGAGTGGATCAGACTAAGCTTACAAAGGTTAGTACAAGTAACAAGCATGGTACAAATCAATGATCAGGTGCAAGTTACAATGGTGCAGTAGTAAATTTGCTGAAGCAAATAAGGCAGTGTGCATTGCAACACAAAGGGATGTGCATGGAGCATTTCATACATTAAAAAAGGGGACAAAGCATATACTTGCAGCAAAAAATTAAATGGTAACATGAAGTTCAAACCAAATGGTGCCATATGTACACAGCACCACGTTAATGGAGCAAACCAAGATTCCATAGAGTGAAGACACAGCACAAATTCATTCAGCATGGCAATGTATATATGGTGCAGATCAAAACAAAACTGCAGGATGCACAAGTGTGTAAACTCAAATGCATAGTTCATTCAAATACAACATGGTGTGACACGGAGCAATATCAAGAAGCAATTGCATGATGCAAGCATATTTGGAAAATTTATACAAATCAGTGAACGCCATCTTTAGCAAGTATGAAATCAAAAAAAAGGGACCACAAATCAAGTCATTTATTTCCAAAGACCCAAGACCATTTTTGGCAAGTTTTATTTTGTCAAAGAAATCAAATAAAGGTAGGCGGCATATGAGAATTTAAAATATTCCTTTTTGCCAAGGAAATAACATATCATATTGGGCAAGGAATATTTCGTAATGTAATGCCAAGGAAATCAAGTGTTTTGGGCAACAACTGGACCACGAATTTTGTTTTTCCCAGAAATGAACACCATATTTAAAGGCAACAAATATTTTCCAGAATCACACAATTTCATAAAGGACGAAATCATGCAGGAAATTAATTATCTCAATTCATTGAAGACCAGAATATCATCTAAATTCATTAAGGCAATCAAGGCATCAAATTTTATCAATTAAAATCGAGGACAACCAAAAGGGGAATTTTCGAATATCAGATCGAATCAATTTTTGAAATCAGAGTTGATTTAGGGTTTTCATTATCCTATATATACACTTATACATCATTGGCTTATGTGATCGAAAATCAACACTAAAATTCGGAGCAATCAATTTTAATTCAAAAGGAACTCATATATTTTTCTGGAGATTTTCGATCGCAAAAATTTACCCCAAATCAGTGAGAGAAAAAAAGCATCAGCAATCGACCATGAAGCAATACACAAGAACACAAAGCCATCAAGATTTTCTTCATCAAATCAATCGATCGATTTGGGGATTAAAGAGAAAACCCTAAAAAAAATCTCCAGAGCCAGCCGCCATTTTTTCAAGATCCAAAGTGATCGGATAAAATAAAAGAGGGTGCAACACAAACAAAAGAGGCCAGCCTACTTTCTATTTCAAAGGAAAAAGGGATGACCTTTTATATTAACTCTTAGGGTTTTTATTTTATTTTATTTTTTAATTTCTTCTGTTAAACTGTAACACCCCACGTCCATTAATGTCACTCTCAAAGGGAATGCATTAACTTTTATGGAGTATTATTAATGTATAGAACAGAATATAACAAGATAGATACATATATTGATACTTGAAAATTATAAACAACTTTTATTGCAGCGGAGAAATAGTTTGATTACAACAACATCATAAACCAACAGTAAAACCAAGTACACTTAGTATCCATCTTGAAAATTTGTTTTCTGAGTACATAAAGTAGAAAGCATAACCCCAACATAAGTAGCCATAAAAGAGATGAGATGAACTTTACTTTCAGCAATCCAAGCACTTCCAAAAGAGAGAGAAGGATCCAAATCAAGCTCCACTAGCACTAGTCCCACCCTGAGAACCTGGGGGGAGGGGAAGAAAGAAAAGAGGCGAAAACAAAGGGGGTCAGACATAAAGTCTGGCTAGTCCAACAACTTTAACAGTATAATTATTAAAGTAATTAGGATAAGGTATAAACTGGCAAAACAAGGAAAGCCTGTGAAACAAGTGGGCAAGACAAAACAAACAAGAGTATTCTGGCGTTAATCTTGTTCCTAATCACTATAGGATAATTACTATACTGCACCATTACTAGCCACCCTAAAATTTGATCCCACCTACTGAACATAATAATCATAATGGTAGTTTCGTGTACCCCTAGTTGTCTTCATAGGTGCCTCATGCCCCTATCTCAACTAGTTGTACCCACTACCCCCATGCGATCAGTTCCCTAACTCATAGATACCCGTGTTGGTCCCACAGTGGGGTGTATCATTCCCCAAAGTGGCAACCGATACCAATAAAGATGCACGGCTTATATCTACATGATGCAACAATGTCTTACTTACCAGCCCGGGCCCACGCACGCACATGACCCCGTTGGACTTGCGTTGCCATCGTTAACCCGTTTTGACCTCTTATAATCAAACCCAGTAAGCATGTCCCGTCCTCAATCTAACTCGAGCTCACAAAGATACTTAATGGGTTACTGGTTTGAAAAGGGTCCCCCATGCTTGACACAAGCTTTCCACCTATGCTTGGTCCTCACTAGAATTTCCCACTTAACCCCTTCTTATTCATGTCTTCTTACATGTTTCAATTTGGTTAAGTGTTTCTAATCGTATTTCACATGTCACCCATGTCACGCACTTAACGCCCATGTCCCACAACATGTTTATCTTGATTAAGTGTTGCTTAATTCATTATAACCGTAACCTTGTAAGACCTCTCACAATAGACTGCCGTTTGCGGTTGTTAGATTTGCCAGGCGGGTCCGGGCAGTCTTATACAGCAAACGTGTCTAACCTCGTTTCTTTACAATTGTTACGCATTTAATTTATGCCTTCGACCTCTCACATTAGACGTTTGTGGTTGCAGGATTTGCCGGGCGGGTCCGGGCAGTCTTACACCACAAACGAGTCTAACCTCTTGTCTTAGGCTTTTATTATTACACATAATTATTTCACCCCAATATGAATTAATTATCCCTATTCAAATTATCAGTAATTTTCAAAGTAACTATGTCCATGATTGTCACCTAAATTATGTCCATACCTTTTAGGTATATAAATTATACCAATTAATGTCTCAATTTAATTATATGCTTTTAAAGCCATTTTATGCCAATTCACAATTTGCATAATTAATATTTTCCCATTGTCCCCACGCTATTCGTACGTTCTAATATGAAATATGTTAGACTCACAAATAGTCTAACTTATAAAAAGAAAGGAAACATCACAACTTGCATAACACATAAAATAGATCTAACTTGCAAATAGGTATTATAACGTTAATTTGCATGGCCAATAACTTGCATAGGAAATGGGCATATAAAACATAAATTCGCATAAACTACCATGGATCTAAATATAGATCTGAACATGAAATTGTGAACTTGCATATATGAATTATGGGTCTCACCTAAACTTGCATATGTGAATATAATTTTCATATAAAAATTTGAATATAGTTTTCACCTAAACTTGCATATGGATTCCTACAACTTGCATATGAATTTATCACATGTTTTTGCATATAAACTAACATATGTATATACTTGATTCACATATAAACTTGTGTATAATTCGCATACAGACTTGCATAAGATTCACATTCAAAATACCATACGATTTAACATCCCAAACTTACATAAGATCCACATATGAACTAGCATATGTAAAAACGGACTTGCATAAGATTCACATACAAATTAGCATATGATTTGACATCCCAAATTTGCATAAGATTCACATACGAACTAGCAAATGATTTGCATCCCAAACTTGCATATAAAATGAATCAAGTTAGAGATATGTGATTGGACATATGAAATAGATATAATAACATAAGTTAACAAAACTATCATATGTTCATCGACAAACGATAACAAAGTTAAACAACATCACATGGTTCAACGGACATGTTCTCATAATCCCAATTATAACTCATCATAATTAATTTATTAACTATTTTGTGAAAGAAATTGTACTCACAAAGATGGGTTAGAGAAGAGAATGATTCGTTCGTCTTTTGAATTAGAATTCTGACTTGCTAATCCCTAAGCTTTAGGAAGAAGAACTATCCTAGCAGCAGCATGGTGGCCAAGAGGCTAATTCAATTTAGGTTTAGGGTTTGAGTCTAGGCGTGCTTTTATAGAATTTTAAATCAACCTAAGCCGTTAGATTATCATAGGAGCAATCCCTACCGTCCATACTAGATAGAGTTATCTGGAATTGCCACATCTGCCCTAGTGACTCAGCAACAGGTCAGGTAAGACTCAGCAACAAGTCAGAATCATCTGATTTCAGATCTGCCCTAGGGGGTAGGTCGACCTGGCCTTTGGCGGGAGAAATCCCGCCCAACCCGCTTCCCTTTTTGAATTTTGAATTTTGAATTTCTTATTTTGAACTGTTTCAATTTATATAAAATTCCTAAAACTTCCGAGGGCCATAACTTCCTCATACGAAGTCCGATTTACGAAAACTTAGACTCTATTCCAAGCAGAATTTCGAGATGAACGCAATGGCGTAACCCATTTCCCTTAATTATCACTTTAACAATTTAGTATTCTTAAATTCGTTCTTTTAATAGTCACAGAAAATTCAAGCTGTTACATTCTCCCCTCCTTAAAGGATTTCGCCCCTGAAATCTCCAAGTTAAGGAGAATGTATATCCTAACATCCAATCATCCATCTACTCAACCATCAAACACAGGCATCCATTGTGCTTACAAGATTTCTAATGTTGTATGAACATATGCAAAAAGTGTGTGTATATGTTCCTTATCTAATGTAAAATCAAGCGGTCCAATGATTCAGTTGACCTCCTTAATGAAAATCATGATAGTGCCACGCGTCCATTATGTATGCAAAAGAATCCTAACGATACATATTATTTCTACTTGTGTGCATGACCATTCATCAAAATGCAGCATCCATATGATAACACAACCATTATACATCCATTAATTTAAATATGCACACACATTTATATGCAGTATGAAAGTGACTGAACCGATCTAGTGCCTAATGTGTGTGTACATGCATCCACGAGCAACCACTTGCAACCACTCACAACCATCAATCATAACATGTTTCAAATACATGTTTACATCCATTGGTTTCTACCTAAGGATAAAGAATAGGGCCGAGGAGATATACTTAAAAGATAGATATAAGCATAAATAAACTTATGGAAAAAGAGATCAAGGAGGTGCCCTCAATAAGAAAAGGGTAGGCTGCGCGTATTTTCTTCTCAGTTTCCTAAGTCGCCTCTTCCTCAGCGTTACTCCATTGAACTTTAACAAGATTGACTTCACGGTTACGTAACTTTTTGACTTCCGTTCTCAAGATACGAGTTGGAACTCTTCTCAAAGTCGCTTCTCGTTCCACTTCTACTTCCTCTAGTATACTTGGCTCCACCACTTCCGCAGACTCATGTAAGCACGTCCGTAGTTGAGAAAAATGAAAAACATTATGAACTCCAGCCAGTCTTTCGGGTAGCTCTATTCTGTAAGCCATCATCCCAATCCTTTACGTGATAGGAAATGGTCCTACAAAACTTGGTGCTAGCTTTCCTACGGACCCAAAGCGAATGACATTCCTCAAAGGAGATACTTTAAGGAACACCCTATCTCTAACCTCAAACTCAAGTTCGGTCCTTCTTTTGTCTGCGTAGGACTTCTGTTATCTTGTGCAGCCTTCATCCGTCTTCTTATCAAGTCCACCTTTTCCGAGGTTTCTCTAATCATGTATGGCCCAAATACGAGCTTGTCTGTGGACTCCCACCAACAAGTTGGTGATCGGCATGGTCTTCCATATAAAGCTTCGAAGGGCGCCATGCCTATGGTGGCTTGGTAGCTATTGTTGCAAGAGAATTCCACCAAAGGAAGATGATCTTCCCATGTTCCTCCAAAGTCGAGAATGCACAATCTCAAGAATTCTTCTAATACTCTGTTCACCCTTTCCGTCTGACTATCGGTTTGGGGGTGATAGGCCATGCTTAAGAATAATTGTGTGCCTACAGCCTCCTGCAAACTCTTCCAAAACTCGCTCGTAAAGATAGGATCTCGATCCTTACTATGCTGGAGGGTATCCCATGGAGTCATGGTATCTCTTTAAGATAAATGGATGCTAGGGACGAGGCAGTCCTTCTACTCTTAACAGGTATAAAGTGAGCGCTTTTAGTGAGTCTGTCCACTATTACCCAAATACTGGTATTGCCTCTTCTTGACCTAGGCAACCCTTCCACAAAGTCCATCAAAATGCTATCCCATTTCCACTGTGGGACCTCTAGAGGATGGAGCAGACCACCAGGCTTTTTCTGCTCCGCTTTGACTTGCTGGCATATCAAGCACTTAGCGACGAACTCAGCTACATCCCTCTTCATGCCATTCCAAAAGAAAACCCTTTTTATGTCTTTATACATCTTGTCTCCGCCTAGGTGTATGGTCAGCTTAGAGTGGTGTGCTTCTTCGAGAACTGTCTTCACCAAATCCCTTGCTTGTGGGATGCATAGCCTTCCATCCTGTCTCAACCAACCCTTATCATCAATGGGGTATCTATTGAGGTGATTAGAAGTCTCACCCCTGATTAGCTTATCCATCGTATCAACTAGCTGAGGGTCTTCTCGTTGCGTGGTTCCTATTGAGTCCAAAAGAGTAGGCCGCACTTCTAGCGATGCTAACAGACTAGGTACAATTTCCGAGGAGGGTCTAAAGTTAAAGTTTGCTATGTACTCAAAGCTTTGCCTTTCTACATAAAGAGGACTCAAGGTCAGCTTCTTCTTACTTAAGGCGTCTGCTACCACATTACCCTTGCCAGAGGTATAGGAAATCTCAAAATTATATGAGGCCAGAAATTCCATTCACCTTTGTTGTCTTAAGTTAAGGTCTTTCTGTGAGAAAAGGTATTTTAATGATTTATGGTCAGTAAACAATTCAAACCTTTCTCCTAGTAGGTAATGACGCCATGACTTTAAAGCGAAAACAATGGCAGCTAGCTCCAAATCATGCGTTGGGTAGTTCTCCTCATGTACCTTCAATTGCCTTCCCCCATAACAAACTACCTTGCCTTCTTGCATCAAGACAGCATCCAACCCTGTACCGCATGCGTCTGTGTATACGGTAAACATTTTGCTCCCATCAGGCAATGTCAGAACTGGGGCTGTTGTTAGAGCCATTTTCAAACATTGGAAAGAAATATCGCAATCCAAATCCCAAGCGAAAGTTAGGTTCTTCTT
Organism: Allium sativum; assembly: GCA_030737875.1. Lineage (NCBI taxonomy): Eukaryota > Viridiplantae > Streptophyta > Magnoliopsida > Asparagales > Amaryllidaceae > Allium > Allium sativum. Next base: position 688,784,599 of record CM060926.1, on the reverse strand, counting down.
TATCAATCTTGTGAGTGGGGCTGAGATTTTTGCAAAGTCTTTAATGAACTTTCGGTAAAAGCTCGCTAGCCCGAGAAAGCTTCGGACTTCGGTTGCATTCCATGGAACCTTCCAATCTTACAACGCAACTACTTTTGCGGGGTCCACAACTAACCCCTCTTTGGACACCACATGTCCAAGAAACCTCACTTCTTCTCTCCAGAAATGGCATTTGGAGAATTTGGCTTTCAGCTGGTGTGCACGAAGAATATCCATGACTTCTCTTAAATACAAAGTGTGCTCTTCTTCATTCTTCGAGAAAATCAAAATGTCGTCTACGAAGACCACCACAAACTTATTAAGGAATTCCCTGAACACCCTACTCATCAAGTCAACGAAGTAAGCAGGTGCGTTTGTCAAGCTGAAAGGCATGACAAGCCATTCGAAGAAACCATCCGGGGTTCTGAATGCGGTCTTATCAATGATGTCTTCAGCCACTCTTAGCTGATGAAACCCGGTAGCCAGATCTAGTTGGGAGAAAACCGACGTGCCTACAAGCTGATCAAACAAGTCGTCTATTCTTGGAAGTGGGTGCCTATTTTTCTCGGTCAGCTTGTTTAGCTCCCTACAATCAACACATAGGCGAAGTGAACCATCGCTTTAGTTGCGAATACTACTGGAGCACCCCATTCGGAACTACTCCGCCTTATAAACCCCTTTTCGAGCAACTCTTTGACTTGCTTACTGAGCTCTTTTCTCTCCCTTGGAGCCATGTGTCTAACGGGTAGAGCTACGGGTTTTGCATTATCAACAAGCTATATGCGGAAGTCTATCTCCCGCCTCGGAAGTAAGCCCTTTACCTCTTCAAATACATCTGAGTATTCATAGACTACTCTAACCGACTGTAAGTTTTCAACAGGCACATCAAGAGATTCTAGATAGCTAAGCATAACAGAATGTATGGGATTACAAGAGATTTCGAGAGTGTTGCCGAGGCGAGTCATAAGTCTAACCACTCTCTTTTCACAATCAAGGATGGCCCCATTACTAGATAACAAATCCATGCCTAGAATCAACCCATAGCCCGTGAAGCCAAGAACGAAGGTGTTGCATTCAAACTCAACGCTCAAGATTGACACTCTCAAATCCCGACAAATCATTGAAAGATGAGCCGAACCACCAAAAGGAATTGAGACTATTATAGGATCCGTAACTAGACTAGTATTTAGGTGCAGTGTTTCAACTAACGAAGTAGATACAAACGAGTGTGAAGCGCCAGAATCAAACGAAGTACGAACAGGATGATCAAAAAGAAAAAACAAACTTTCAACAGAAATGTTTCTACCTCTCTCCTGTCCTGGCGCCATGAGAGCATGAACCTGCCCTCTTGCTTGCCCTGGTGCCATGAGAGCCTGAACCTGCCCTCCAGAAGTAGACCCTGTCCTCTGCCCTTGCCTTCTCGGGAAGTCTTTAATCAGATGTCCTGCCTCACCATAGTTGAAGCAGCCAGTCTTCTTCTTCCTACAGTCCTTGCTCAGATGGCCTGGTGTTCCACAATTAAAGCACCTTTCCTTTCCTTTGCTATTGTTATCCTTACCACCTTTCTTAGGTTGCTACTATGACTTCTTTTGACCCCCTTTCTTTTCCGGTGCCTTATTAGCATTAGTGTCTTTCTCCTCTTCATGCATAAGCGCCATGTCAACCAGTTTCTCAAAGGTAGCCCCCATAGGAATGTGGGTCATAGCCAACCCATGTAGCGGCTCATTCAAACCTTTAACGAATCTTAGGGCCTTCTTTTCAGGTGTATTCACCAAGTCTAAGCCAAATCTTGCCAACTGATTGAACTTGTTGACGTACTCCTTTACTGATAAATTCCCCTGCTTTAATGCCAAGAACCTTTCCATGTATAAATTCTCTTCTGCTCATGAGAGAAATTTCATCTCGAACCTATGTCCGAAATCCATCCACGTCTCTACTGGACGCTTTCCATTCGTGACCTCCCACCAAAACGGGGCTTCGTCCTTCATTAACCAAGCAGCCAATTGGACCTTCCTTCCATCTTCTATCTCGAAGATACCAAACAACTCTTCGACCTCCTTAAGCCAATTTCGAGCTTCAACAAACGTCTCTAATCCGTGAAAAGGTTTTCCGCCTATTGCTTGAAAATCTTTGCATAATCTTCGAAAAATATCAACGCGGGAAGGGGGATGAGGAGGAGCGGCTGCAGCTGGGGGAGGAGGGATGTCTGCTGGGCCCGCGACGGCATCCCTAGCCTCTAGATACCTTCTGAACCAGGATGGTATCAGTTTTCCCTCGGGTATCTCAGGTAACCCAGACATGCTGAAAAGAAAAAGGAAGAGATTCAAAATGGAGAATCGAAAGAAAGATATATGGCTCTTGGGGGTTATGTTTTTAAAACAAACTTTTCTCTTGAAAATACTCTCCTTGAAACATACTTTTGAAAGTATTTCTGTATAAAATGCTTTAGAAAAATAGTTTTTCAAAATCTCCTATCTGTTCTGTTAACCTTCAGCTCTGATAGCACGTGTAACACCCTATGTCCATTAATGTCACTCTCAAAGGGAATGCATTAACTTTCATGGAGTATTATTGGTGTATAGAAAAAAATATAACAAGACAAATACATATATTGATACTTGAAAATTTTAAAACAACTTTTATTGTAGCGGAGAAATAGTTTGATTACAACAATATCATAAACCAACAGTAAAACCAAGTACACTTAGTATCCATCTTGACAAATTGTTTTCTGAGTACATAAAGTAAAAACCATAACCCCAACATAAGTAGCCATAAAAGAGATGAGCTGAACTTTACTTTTAGCAATCCAAGCACTTCCAAAAGAGAGAGAAGGACCAAATCAAGCTCCACTAGCACTAGTCCCACCCTGAGAACCTGGGGGGAGGGGAAGGAAGAAAAGAGGCGAAAACAAAGGGGGTCAGACATAAAGTCTGGCGAGTCCAATAACTTTAACAATATATAAAGTAATTAGGATAAGGTATAAACTGGCAAAACAAGGAATGACTGTGAAACAAGTGGGCAAGACAAAACAAGCAAGAGGAGTATTCTAGCGTTAATCTCGTTCCTAATCACTATAGGACAATTACTATACTGCACAATTACTAGTCACCCTAAAAGTTGATTCCGCCTACTGAACATAATAATCATAATGGTAGTTTCGTGTACCCCTAGCTGTCTTCGTTGGTGTCGCCTGCCCCTATCACCACTAGTTGTACCCACTACCCCTATGCGATCGACTCCCTAACTTGTAGATACCCGTGCTGGTCCCACAGTGGGGTGTATCACTCCCCAAAGTGGCAACCCGATACCACTAGAGATGCATAGCTTATATCTACACGATGTAACAACGTCTTACCTACCTGCCCGGGCCCAGGCACACACATGACCCCATTGGACTTGCGTTGCCACCGTTAATCCGTTTTGATCTCTTACAATCAAACCCAGTAAGAGTGTCCCATCCTCGATCTAACTCGAGCTCACAAAGGTACTTAATGGGTTACTGGTTTGAAAAGGGTCCCCCATGCTTGACACAAGCTTTCCACCTATGCTTGGTCCCCACTAGAATTTCCCATTTAACCCCTTCTTATTCATGTCTTCTTACATGTTTCAATTTGGTTAAGTGTTTCTAATCTTATTTCACATGTCACCCATGTCACCCACTTAACCCCCATGTCCCATCACATGTTTATCTTGGTTAAGTGTTGCTTAATTCATTATGACTGTAACCTTGTAAGACCTCCCACATTAGACTATCGTTTGCGGTTGCTGGATTTGTCGGGCGGGTCCGGGCAGTCTTATTCCACAAATGTGTCTAACCTCGTGTCTTTACAATTATTACGCATTTAATTTATTCCTTCGACCTCTCACATTAGACTACCGTTTGCGGTTGCTGGATTTGCTAGGCGGTTCCGGGCAGTTTTATACCGCAAATGTGTCTAACCTCGTGTCTTTACAATTGCTACGCATTTAATTTATGCCTTCGACCTCTCACATTAGTCTACCGTTTGTGTTTGTTGGATTTGTCGGGCGGGTCCGGGCAGTCTTACACCACAAACGAGTCTAACCTCGTGTCTTAAGCGTTTATTATTACACATAATTATTTCACTCTAAGAATTAATTTCCCTATTCAAATTGTCAGTAATTTCCAAATTAACTATGTCCATAATTGTCACCTAAATTATGTCCATACTTTTTAGGTAAATAAATTATACAAATTAATGTCTCAATTTAATTATATGCTTTTAAAGCCATTTTATGCCAATTCACAATTTGCATAATTAATCTTTTCCCATTGTCCCCACGCTATTCGTATTTCTAATATGAAATATGTTAGACTCGCAAATAGTCTAACTTATAAAATGAAAGGAAACATCACAACTTGCATAACACATAAAATAGATCTAACTTGCAAATAGGAATTATAACATAAATTTGCATAGCCAATAACTTCCATAGGCAATTGGCATATAGAACATAAATTCGCATAAACTACCATGGATCTAAAAATAGATCTAAACATGAAATTGTGAACTTCCATATATGAATTATGGGTCTCACCTAAACTTGATATGTGAATATAATTTTCACCTAAAAATGTGAATATAGTTTTCACCTAAACTTGCATATGGATTCCTACAACATGCATATGAATTTATCACATGTTTTTCCATATAAACTAGCATATGTATATACTTGATTCACGTATAAACTTGTGTATAATTCGCATACAGACTTGCATAAGATTCACATTCAAACTAGCATACGATTTAACATCCCAAACTTGCATAAGATTCACATACGAACTAGCATATGTAAAAACAGACTTGTATAAGATTCACATACAAACTAGCATATGATTTAACATCCTAAACTTGCATAAGATTCACATACGAACTAGCATATGATTTACATCCCAAACTTACATATAAAATGAATCAAGTTAAACATATGTGATTGGACATATGAAATAGATCTACTAACATAAGTTAACAAATCTGTCATATGTTCACCGACAAATGATAACAAAGTTAAACAACATCACATGATTTAACGACATGTTCTCATAATCCCAATTATAACTCATCATAATTAATTTATTAATTATTTTGTGAAAGAAATTGTACTCACAAAGATGGGTTAGAGAAGAGAATGATTCGTTCGTCTTTTGAATTGGAATTCTGACTTGCTAATCTCTAAGCTTTAGGAAGAAGAACTATCCTAGCAGCAGCATGGTGGCCAAGAGGCTAATTTAGTTTAGGTTTAGGGTTTGTGTCTAGGCGTGCTTTTATAGAATTTTAAATCAACCTAAGTCGTTAGATTATCATAGGAGCAATCCTAACTGTCCAGACTAGATAGAGTTATCTAGAATTGCCACCTCTGCTCTAGTGACTCAGCAACAGGTCAGGTAAGAATCAGCAACAAGTCAGAATCGTCTGATTTCAGATCTGCCCCGGGGGGTAGGTTGACCCCCAGGTCGACCCCTTGGTCGACCTGTATAGGGGAGATCGACCCCCGGTCGACCTGGCCTTGGGCGGGAGAAATTCCGCCCAGCCCTCTTCCCTGTTTGAATTTCGAATTTCGAATTTTTTATTCTGAACTGTTTTAATTTATATAAAATTCCTGAAACTTTTGAGGGCCATAACTTCCTCATACGAAGTACGATTTACGAAAACTTGGACTCTATTCCAAGAAGAATTTTGAGACGAACGCAATGGCGTAACCCATTTCCCTTAATTCTCACTTTAACAATTTAGTATTCTTAAATTCGTTCTTTTAATAGTCACAGTAAATTCAGGGTGTTACAAAAACAAACGAATAGTTCTAGAATCTGTAAAATCCAGGGGAAACCAGTTAGGTGTTAACTGGCAGTTTACTAGAGTCTGTAAAAACTAGGGTTACTGGTTACAGAGTCGTAATCAGGGGAAATCTGATTTAGGGGATTAGATCGGTCTAGGGTTTTGTGCGTAGGGTTAGGACAAGAGCAGGCACTGCGAGTTTACATGGAATTGTAAGCCGGATCTGTTTACAACACCTAGTAGAAACCTTAGGAATGCAGCAGTAGGCAGGATTTTGCCAAAATTGGGTATCTCTGTGTGTTATTTACTTTCTGTATTTTTATTTCTGCTGCATTTTGTGATCTGATAATTTTCAATATCCTTCTAAAATTCAATAAACCCTATTCACCCCCTCTAGGGTTAATCTATATCCAAAATGTTTTGTACTTAACCGTATTCAAATTTTCGCCTAATCAGATTTCTATGAACACGTAAGCAACCTGGGTATAGATTCGAATGACCTAATCCATAGTCATTTTGCCTAATCATAGTTTAATTAAACATGATATGGATTGAGAAATAATATATTATTTAGAATTTAATAACATTAAATTAAATAGTGAATAACGTTTTAAAATTTATAACTGTGTCATGTAGTAATCAAAGTGAATGAAACAAGTGACGTCGGAACCGTGTAACGACCCGTAGATCTGTACCATTTGAGCTAACTGAATATAACTCACGTCCAACCCAAATTGCGCGAATAATTAATTGAAAGAAGTTAGAGGATGAGAAATGAATAGAAGAAAATAGATAGAAGATAGAACTGAACAACAACAAAGAATCTCACAATCGCAGCGAAATGTAATATAATATATATATAAATAATCACTTTTGAAATACAAACTGGATTTGAAATTACATACATCATCAGAGTGTAACACATGCACAATACAGCGGAAATAAACTCTATATATCTAACGCTGAAGCCTCCTGGCCCATGCTCCTTCAGATAAATCTGTAAAATCCTGAACTAGTGGACTGTCCGTACAAATTTGGGCACAAAGAGTTTAGGGAAAACATAGAAAAACAAACTCTTGGTCAGTCATGAGACTAGTGTGAATAGATGATTTTAAAACAGCTTGATTTAGTAAATGATATCTCATAAGACGACATCGTACAACACGGAGTAGTTTTTTCTTTATGACAATACAAAACCATTGGTTTAACTTTTCAAAAATGTTTTGAAAGAAAAGATAATCGTAAGACCTATCCACACATAAACACTTATGGTTTTTACCTAACGATAACCCAAAGCAATCTTTTGAAAATAATATTATTCTGGTATTATAATAGTGTCTATCAATCCACAAATAAGTAGCAAATCTAGCAGAACACTTGCATCTCATACTCTACATATATAGTATACAATCAAAATCATGAGTGCCTTTTGGAGATTGGATTCCGACTATGAAAAGGTATAGAACCACCTTCCGATAGTGTATCTCTAGAGGGGAATACATCGGGTTCAATAAGAACGTCTTGCATCCCGACCCACACATGACTGACCACTTAATTCGCTTGAGTGTATTGAATATATTGTCACTAACGGTTAGGAGCTACCCACCGTTTCCTAAAAGGGACAGCATCGAATGATTTAAGAAGTAAAAGGAATTTCTCTAGATAGATGACAATACACCCTAATGGGAGCGACCCATATAGCCATGCTGCCAGCCCGATTTTTGTCATTTTCCGGTTGTGAGGCTTGAGGCTGAACTTACCTCTGGATATAACACGTCTTCATTCACTTTGAATGCCACATTGTCAAATCTGCCAAATCACAAACTGATTTCCCCAAAAATATCCCGGGTATAAAGCTAAGAGAAACGAATTCCTCCGCCACCAAATGTAAATACGTTTGAAGAAATCAACTTACACAATTTATTAGGTGTACTCTATCAGACATTCATCCATACATGTTGTCCTGGGGCTGAACAAACCGAAGGCACTATCTTATAAATCCATCTTAGCCCTTGCATAACTCCGTCTTCAATGGTCTTCAATAATCTTTGAATGAAACGTATATCGAATCAAAGTGGAATTTAGATTCCGGTCTCTTTAAAAACGATAACGAAATGGTCTAGATTGGTAGTCGGTGATTTAACTATCAAATATAAAATAAAGAAATAGATTTAGCTCCGTTGGATCTGCTAAGCTTAATTTAAATAAATTTTTGATTATACAAATATTGACTTTGTATGTATATTTATTTGAATACGTAAGTATTAACTGTAAAAACCCGGAAAATCAGAACCAATTTAAAATTTGTATTTTGGCTATTTCAATGAATTTTGAATAGTTAAAATAAATCATTTTAAATAATAACGATTTAAAATTTATTTAAAATCGAAGTTAGAATGAATATATTTATTTTAATTTTAAAAGGAATTAGAAATAGCATGGTAGTTTGAAATTTTGAATCTGAACTTTGACTGAATGTACAGGATTCAAAATTAAACCTTATTTTAGTGAAACCAAAAACATATAAATATGTTTAAAAATATCTTTCCAACGAATCCGGAAAATCGAAATTTCATAGCGGGAATAAAAAGTTATGGCCAGCTGAATATTCAGAATAGTCGTTATGGAATATAGTATAATTTATAGCCCGTATAAATGGCCACTATACAAACGATCTCCGTTTTCGAAAAAACCATTTTTTGGGATCTGGAATGTCAAATTATTGCTAAGTTTAATTTTCCATAATTTTTGGAATTTATTTGTGAGCGTAGTAGATTAAACTGTGCTCGGTAATTTTTGTTGAATTTAATCGACCGTTAAAAAGGCCATTTTTCAAACAGTCTCCAAATTCGGCGAAATTAATTTTGTTAGGACCGTATCGTCAAAACATAGCTAAATTTATTTTTCTGGAATTTTTGGAGTCCGTTTGTGGCCCCGGTGAATTTTAAATGTACGATCGAATTAATTAAATAAATGATTTAAATTTTAATTTAAAATAAACAAGCTCAAAACAATCGATTGGGCTGACAGGACCTAGCCCATTGTGTCCGGAACGGGGGCAATTGGGTAGGAACGAACTTCGTTGGGCTGAAATTGGAGCTAAAAGGGATTAGCGGGCTTAAACCCAATAATTAAGATTATTATATTATAAATAATAGCTAAATCAAACCCTAATTCCTAACACTACTACACACAGCATCCATCCCATCCATCCATGGCAGATATCACTCCATTATTCCTCATCTAAAATCCGTCAATCCTCTCACTGAAATCCCTCCCTCCAGTTCAAAATTTCGAAGAGATTTTCATCCCCTTGAAATCCATACGGTTAACACTCCCTAAAATTGCTCGCAGTTCGAGAACCGAACCCCTAAAGGGGTACCGCTCATAGCCGAATGCCGCCAGCAGGGAGCCACCGATCTCGATGTGAAGGGGCCCCCTAAGCGTGCCTTTTCTTCCTCTCCGGCGTGCCACTTTCTGATCGTCGTGAAGCTTCACCGTTTGGATCGAAACTCAAGACCTAGAATTGAACCCAATTGGAAAACACGACGGCCTTTGTCTGTAGAAGAAGAAGAGGTGGAATTGAACTATATTATTAATTTAATTTAATTTTAAAATGTTATCAATGTAAAATAAATTTTATCTCACTCATACGAACTCGAAATTGAAAGATTTCAGATCCGTTACGATCGTGAGTCCGAGATCTACCCTTCTAGACTGACTAGAACCAATTATGAGTAAATCGAATTTTGGTCAAATTTCAGATCGGAATCATTCAGATTTAAAAGACAGTGAGAAATCTATTTATTTCTTCTTTTTAAATAATTAGAAACAAATCCTGATTTTATTATCACCAATCCATAGTTAATTCCTATTTGTTATGATTGATGATTTGATCTGTGATGGATGTAGTATGTAGATCTGTTTATTTGGTGATATTGTGTTGTGATGAAATAGTTAAAAGCATATCAATCATTTTGTTGTAATAAATTGACTGAAACAAAAATATATAATTTTTGATTAGATAAAATGATCAAATTAGAATCATTGGACAAAATTCATCATTTTGTTAGTTAAAATAGTGGAACCAAGAATTATCCTTCTTGGATTTATTAGAATAGTTGGATTAAAAGAATTATCATTTTGTTATTTGGAATAATTGGGCAAAACTTGTCATTTTTGTCAAATTGGAAACATTGGACAAAAATTATTTTTGTCAAAAATTGAATAGTTGCATTGGAATTGTCATTTTTGTTTAAATAAAATTGGTCAAAACAAAAATGAACATTTTTGTTTAAATCAAATTGTTATATATAAATAAAAAAATATGAAACATCAATTTTTGTCTATTTGTTGAATTAGAATTTACAACAAATAGGAAATATCAATTTTTTTCGATTTGTTGAATTAGAATTTTCAAAAAATATGAAACATCAAATTTTGTCTATTTGTTGAAATGGAATTTTCAACAAATAGGAACCATCGGTTTTTGTCTATTTGTTGAATTGGAATTTTCAACAAATAGGAAACATCAATTTTTATCAAATTGTTGAACTAGAATTTTCAACAAATATGAAACATCAATTTTTGTCATTTTGTTGAACTAGAGTTTTCAATAAAAATAAAATATACAGTTTTGTCATTTTGCTGAACTAGAGTTTTCAACAAAAATAGAGTATACAGTTTTGTCATTTTTTTGAACTAGAGTCTTCAACAAAAATAAAATATACAGTTTTGTCATTTTGTTGAACTAGAGTTTTCAACAAAAATAAGATATCAAATTTATCATTTTGTTGAAAAAGAAGTGTCACCGAAAATGAAATATCAACTTTTGTACATTTTGTTGAATTAAAATAGGAATTAAGAACATGTTCATGCTTTAAATAAAAACATTATTACATTAGAAATTCACATTTTTAATGTCTAGAACAAAATATAGAAAAAGGTTCATGTTTTAAAAATAAATACATGTTTACATTAAAAATTTACTTTTTAATGTAATGATAGGAATTAGACAAATATAAAACATGTTTACATTAAAAATTTACTTTTTAATGTAATGATAGGAATTAGACAAATATTCATGTTTACAAATAAAAAAACATGTTTAAATTAAAAATTTACTTTTTAATGTAATGATAGGAATTAGACAAATATTCATTTTTATAAATAAAAGCATGTTCACATTAAAATTTACTTTTTAATGAAATGTTAGAAATTAGACAAATATTCATGTTTTAAAATGAAAACATGTTTACATTAAAAATTCACTTTTTAATGTAATGATAGGAATTAGACAAATATGCATGTTTTAAAATAAAAATATGTTTATAAGAAAAATTCATTTTTAAATGTAATATTGGAAATTAGAAGAATGTACATGTTTTAAAATAAAACATGTTAATATTAAAATTTCACATTCTGATGTAATGTAAGCAACTAGGAGAAATGTTCATGTTAAATATAGGAACATGATAACATTAAAACCTTTGTTTTTAATGAATGAATGAATCACTAGAAAATGTTCATTTTTAAAACAAAAGCATGTTAACATTAAAAATATCATTTTTATAAAAGAATGATTCATATGAAAATTGTTCATATTTGAATAAAAGTGTTGAAACATTAAAATCATAGTTTTTAACGTAAAGTTTGGTTCATTGGAAATATTGATTGTTTGAATAAAAATGTTGAAACATTAAAAATTCCATTTTTAATGTAAAAAGTGATTCGGTAGAAAACATATGTTAGAGAATATTTGTATGTTAATGTAACAACCCAAAAAATCAGAACTAATTTAAAATTTTTATTTTGGCAATTTTAAATGGATTTTGAATATTTAAAATGATTTATTTTAAATAATAATGACGAGAAATTTATTTTGAATAGAATTAGAATGTATATAATTGTTTGAATCGAAGTTTGAATATAAATATTTATTTTAATTATAAAGGAATTGAAAATGGTGCGGTAGTTTGAAAATTCGATTTCAAATTATAAATGAATGTACAAGATTCAAAATAAACCAGATTTTAATGAAACCAGAAAATATTTGAATCTATTTGAAAATATCTTTCCAACAAATCTGAAAAATCCAAATTTTATAGCGGGAATAAAAAGTTATGTCCAGTTGAAAATTCAGAATAGTCGCTATGGAAATAAAAGCCTTGAAAATAGCCATTTGGCAAACGACCTCCGTTTTCGACGAAACCACTTTTGTTGTATCCGGGATGTCAAATTATTGCTAGATTTCAAAATTCATAACTTTTGAAATCAATATGTAAGCGTGGCAAAAGAAAACGTGTTTTAATAGTTTCAGTCAATTTGGATCAAGCAGAAAATGACCATTTTTTAAACGGTCTTCAAATTTGACAAAAGTAGTTTTGCTAGGACCGTATCGTCAATACGAAGCTAGAAATAATTTTTCTAGAATTTTTAGAGTCAGTATGTGGGCCGATAAATTGAAACGTGTGTTTGAATTTAAAATATAGTGATTTATATTTTAAATTTAGCAGTAACTGATCATAACAGTCAAATTGGCTCACGATACATATTCCATTATGTTAGGAATGAGGGTAATTAACTAAGGGCGATAGTCGGTGGGTTCGATTCAGAGTTCGAATGTGAAATGCGCTTTATAGAATTTAAATGGATTAAATAATAAAATAATTTTATATAGCCCTCTCCCTTTCCCTCTTCTCTCTCCTCGAATTAGAAATCAGAAAAGAAATAAAAACCCCGATGCCTACCTTAACCCGTGGCCCCTCTTCGGTCCACGCCGCCGCCTCCTCTGGCGACGCGCCTTCCCCTCTCTGACCCCCTCCTCCGTCTGCCCTCTCCCTCCCTCTCGCCCGAGAAGACCACGAGCCACAAACCCTCCCACCCCAAATCGATCTGAAGACTGCCACCCCTTGAAACCCCACCACCTGACGAACTCCGTCGCACCTCCCCTGAGCCACCACCACCCCCTTCGACCAGCCCTCCCCTCCCCCAAATTCAACCGTAAGTTTTTTACTTATTTATTTTTGTTTATTTTTATGTAATACCTCGTTTTAAAATTTGATTTAATTTTATTTACTTATATAAAGTCTTGATTTTTATATATATAAAATAATGATTTTTATTTATTTAAAAGTTATATTTTTATATGAAAGATTATATTTTTATATGAAAGATTATATTTTTATAGTGAAAGATTATATTTTTATATGGAAGGTTATATTTTTATGATGTTAAAGACTATATTTTTAGATGTAAAAGATGAGATTTTTATAATTAGAAAAATATAATTTGTCTGATTATAAGAATATGATTTTTATGACAATAAAATTATGATTTTATTATAGATGTAGCGATAAACATATGGGTTTATTTACATATATAGTTCAAAATAATAATTCGATTTTTATATATGAAGATTTGAAATAAAAATTCGATTTTTTACTATATATGAAGCGGAATAAAAAAAATTCGATCTTTATATGAGAATTAGAGATATAAAAATATAATTTTTATATAGAAAGAAGCATTGTAAAAATATATGATTTTTATATATGAAGTGCCATTATTAAAATGTGATTTTTAAAATAAACATCATATTAAAAAATGCGATTTTTTACTATGAACAGCGGGAAAAGATTGCATCAGAATTTTGGACAAATCCGAACCGTTTAGAAATAGGGAATGGCGGAGTGGAAACCAAGGGTGAGAACTCTCTCACTGAATTTATTTGTACAGTTATTTATTTTATAACTGCATATATGTACTGCTCCCCGTCGTCCGTAGACTATGGACGACTTGTTTGGTTTGGTTGATTTGTTTGTTTGAATTGATTGTGATGTGTAATGTAATGTAAATATTCATGTGTTGAAATAAAATATTTTATCGTTAAAAATATAATTTTAATGTGTATATGAATAAAATAATAATCATTTGCAAATCGAACAATTTGTTTATGTACACCCATTTGACTGATATTGATTGGGATGATAAATTTTACACATTGCCCAACTGCACAAATAATAGTTAGTGTTTGTTGGTTGAAACCCCACACGGGTGTTGGTATGATATTTGACATACACTAATCCCAATTGATTAGTTGTATGTCGATCGATTGGTTGACAGACTGTTGTAAGCGTTAAATATTTATATTTAATGCTTACACAGTGTAGAATGCACTTTGGATGATGGATGATTGTTTATTATGGTTGTTATATACATGTGTTGTATGAAATCCATATAATCAACATTATATGGTAATTGACTGTGTCTGATTCCTGTTCAGAAAGAATGAATATTTTAAAATAACGAATATTTTAAAATAATATTCAGTAAAAGATCAAAATCTTATTTTGATGTCCGATTTGGGATGGACACGAATATATTTAAATATATAAAGCCGTGTTGATTAGATTAACTCCATTTTGACGTGAACGATATTTATATCGGTTTTATTCATTTTTATAATGAATGTCGGAAAAGAAATGATTTCAAAATCTAATGTTTTTGTAAATATTATCATTTATATATTAATGATATGGAATATTCAGTTTTGATTTGAAATTGAATATGAAGTTGAAATCATTTTGAAAACGAATTTAAAATGATTTATAAAATATGTTTTAAATGGAAATCGACGAAATATATATTATATATAATATAATGGCCTGAATATAACGCGTAGTGCTGCGGTAGTTCGTGAATTTCGACCATTGACTTCGAATGGACGTTACGCGAGATCGGACCGTCGGATTCTCCTAAAACCGAAACCGTTGGGTTCGTATCGAAAAGAGCTTTCTAACGAATATTAGAGGTTTGAAATCTAACGGTTGGATTTGGAATTATATCCAAATCAAATTTGGAAAAGGTCGCTGTAAGTGCAGTTCGATGGCCGTTTATGGAAATCGAATGCACAGGCCTAGATAAAATTATTAAAAATATCAATAATTAGTGTAAAATCATAAGAAATTATTTGGAAAGAATTTGGATGAAAATTCCATATTTGAAAAGATAAAAATAGATTTTTATCGAAATGAACAAGTTATGAACTAGAATTATAATACAATTATTTTTAAATAAAATAAATTGGATATGAAATGGTTTTAAAAATAACCAGAATTTCCAATATATGAATTATGATGGATTTGAATTGAAATTATCTTTGAAATATTTCGATATTGCATTTGGTAATTATATGGGCATTGTGAAGGAATTTGGAAGGTATATATATATATATATATATATATATATATATATATATATATATATAACGTTATTCCAAAACGATGTTTGTTGAGTTCAGAATTTGATATTGAATATAAGCCAATATATTTTCTATTCAGGGCCTTGTATTTAATATCAAATGGGATTTTGGTTTGTCGTGAACGGTGTCTTCACTAACACTGTTCTTGAACCCAATGGAATTAAGGAAATTAGAAACTAACTGGAGGTTAGCTAAGTTGAATGGTTTCCTGGGTGTTGATCTGTTGTTGGTTTCGGCCTTCGGGATTAATACTTAAGGAATTGTTCTATTACTAATTTATGGTTAGAGACTGATGGAATGGTGTCTTCATTAACACTGTTCTGAAACCCCATGTGAAAAGAATAAGTCTTTTAACTAAGATTTAAGGAAGAATTACCAATTAATGAACATTTAATTGGAATTGAAATGGAATGTGATTTTGGGTTTATCGTGAACTGTGTTTTAACGACATTCGTTCTTTAACCCGATTTGCAGTGAAATGTGATTTGGAATTTATAAATCTTTATTCCAAGATTTAATGGAATTTCCAAAGTAAAGTTTTCCAGTTTAATAAAATAAATTGGAATGGAATGGGATTCGATTTGATAATAATTGAAATGAACTTCTATGGAGGAAGACTGATAAAATATATGGAATTTAAAAGGCGTTGCTGTTATTCCATTTATAATTTTAGTCAGGTACGGAAATTTATATCGATTATATATTGGGTTGTTTTTCCATGAAAATTCCAAAATTAATGGAATATAATTTTAGGTTTATCGTAAACTGTGTTTTAAATGACATTTGTTCTTTAACCCAGTTAAAGATATGATTTATTTCCTGAATTGGAAAAATCATTAAGTAATGATAGTTGGAAATTAAAACTGAATTAGAGTTTTAATGAATCTTTAAATAGATTGAAAGGTGAATTTGATAACTAAAATTATCAAATCCAAGAAATGATTGAGAGTGGAGTATCACCAGTTTTGCTCCAAGCGTTATTTAAATCTTTAATTAGATTTGAACGTGAAGTGGTAATTAATGTTAGATATGAAGTATTACTAGTTTTACTTCAGGGGATGAGTAGGTTGGGATTGGGAAATTTAAACAAATGATTACTTTGATAAGGTTCGCTAATCCCGACTAGTTTGGGAAACGTAAAAGTGGTTTGAATTGATATCCAAAGGAAGATTAAAGATTAAATTTAAAGAATTTATCTTTGATAAAATTAATGGGAACCTTTCCCAAAGTAAAAGAATATTTGAATAAAGGAATATTCTGGATTGGAATGAGGCGTGTGTTGTTTTTTTATAGAACTTGTTTATTATATACGCAAGTTATTCAGAAAGACCGGGTTTATCCCATTCCGAATAACTGATTCGACGATAAGTCGAGGATGAAGACGGTGGTTGAAGACCGAAGGTCTTCACATCGTTTGGATGATTACTAATGTCTTGATTGGGCTGTACACCCAAGACAAGGTAATAAGTGGTGATCGTCCAGATGTACTTGGAGATCGACAATATATGTGAGGGCCTCTCTCCTGTATTGGACATACGGGAGGAGGGATAAGGTGTCTCCGATTTCATTCAGACCCAGAATGAACATGTAAATGGATGTGTGTCTGACATCGGATTTCATTCTATGTGATTGATAGACATCGGTAGCATAGCGTGAATTGCCTGTGTGGCATGCTGAGATGCAAATGATCAAGGCTTCTGTTGAAAAGCAGAGTCTTGTGGTTGATGATCAAAGCACGACTTTAATATAGCATAGATTTATGTAGCATTAATTCGCGAGCCTCACACCTCGGTTTGAACCAGAAACAGGAGAGGACATCAGGGAGGACATGCGTTTCCTTCTAGGTAGGAGTGGTGTCAGCATTTTGCAAGCCTTGACATTTTACTTATGTGAATGATGGATAGCGAGGCGCCTCGGTTATTTCGGTCTCTGCGGAGTCGATTGATGGTCTTTATACAGACCAGATTTACGCCCCACAGGGCGGGAAAACGCAGTGTTCAGGCATTTTAATCCACTCTGTGTGGACCGGCCCTGACGATCCAAGGGTCAATGCGCTTTGACTCTAAGGCTTGGGCTAGACAGTCTCGAAATGGTAAGGACAATCCCTTGCCTTGGTTCACAGATGGAAATCCAACTTCCAATACGTGACTTTGCGGTTTTGATTGTAGAGCCTAGTATTGGCGACATGATATATGGTACCCATGCCGTCTACGATTGATACATTTATATTTGAAGTTGTTTTATACACTATGCACTTATAATAGTAGCAAATGATTTGTTTTAGAGTACCAAGCATGTTTCGCTATTATAAGGGAAAACCCTATCCTCTGGCTTGCGTTGCATTGTGTGATGGGACTTGGGTCTTATAATAGCTTCATTTTTCCAAAAAGCATTACGCTGTTTTGTTATATGCGCTAGTATTCTTGGGAGGAAACCCATTCCGTGTTATACGGCGTGGTCCCTTGATATATCTGATTTCAAAGTAAAGTTTTAAATAACTGTTTTAGTTCTCACACCAGTCACATGACTGACCTGGAGTTTATTGTTTTAACCTAAACTCCGGGTGCCCCTATTTCCACACGGGCGGCTAGTAGTTTTGATTTTGCAGATTTATATTCACAAGATCCTGGTTTACAGCTTAAATGATATGCGGAAAGCTCTTTATCCGTATATCCCTTTTAGTTGTGTCTGTATTAGTTTTTCGCTGCTATGTATTTAAATGTGATTTTAAATCTTTGATATTTATCGAATGTATGTTATTTATTCATACTCTGTTATATTCTTGTGTTTTGATGAAATTGTTGTAATAGGAAATGAAATGTTCTTCTGTTTGTGTTCTGATTTGTCGTGTTCTCAAAGCAATCCGTTCTTTCCTTCACGGGGAAGTTCGGGTTGTCTCATTTGGTATTAGAGTTTTGGTTTGCAGAGCTCGAGAACAAGGCACATTAGAACCAAATGAAAGAATTCATCAGAGATTGGATTAGTGATATCCAACGAGAATGACTCGTTAGAGATAGGATCAGTATTATCCTAAAACGAGTGTGAAGAGTGCTATTTTTTAAAAATAAAAATGGAAACAAATTTTGTTTTGAAAATTTAAACCATATAATACGTATTTGAATATTTATTTTATATTGAGTTTGGACAATCGAGTATATGAAGATTTTGAATATATGCATAATTAACGTGTATTCGAAGTTTTAATATACTAGATAGATATAGAATCACACTCTAGTTGCTCGGAGATGATTCTTATGATCGCTCGAGCATCATCAGCATTTACGTTCGGGTTTCAAAAGTGAGATTTCTATATATTCCAATTGACTGGTGTAAGAACCAAAACTAGATAGGGCTTATTATTGTGATTTGGCATCAAAAATATGATTTTTGAATATAAATATTAAAGATATGTGTTTGAAATGATAATCAACTAATTGATTGATGATTACATTGTGTGATTATTCATTTAAACCAACATATAGATGTATGGTAAATTTGAGCCAAATTGTATCAAATATTGGGCTGAACTAAAAATTGCTTGAAATTGCATGCATATACATGTATATACATTGAACAGGTCATAGTAAGGAGGCTAGAGCAGAGGAATAAAAATTTATGCCCGACAAATAGTACATGTTTACTAATTTCTTGGGTCTGGATGATTTTATGAGCTGATTGGCTAGCCGCTTGGCTTTTTCTTTTTCTTTTTGAGATGAGAGGGCCTGTGTGGTTGTTTGGGGATTTTCCCCGTGCTCCCGTGCAAAGAAGGTTAGGGCGAATTTTTTTGAAAATTTAGGGTGTTAACCAAATTTTTGAAGAATTGGAAAATTCTTAGAAACTGAAAAGTTGAAGAATGAAAGCCAAACTGAAAGTTGAGTTGATTAGTTAAACAACTTTCACCTCCATTCCTTTTCGAGGACGAAAAGATTTTAAGTGGGGGAGATTGTAACAACTCGGAAAATCATAACCAATTTAAAACTTTTATTTTGGCAATTTTAAATGGATTTTGAATATTTAAAATGATTTATTTTAAATAATAATGATGAGAAATTTATTTTGAATAGAATTAAAATGTATATATTTATTTGAATCGAAGTTTGAATATAAATATTTATTTTAATTATAAAAGGAATTGAAAATGGCGCGGTAGTTTGAAAATTTGATTTCAAATTTCAAATGAATGTACAGGATTCAACATAAATCGGATTTTAGAGAAACTAGAAATATTTAAATCTACTTGAAAATATCTTCCCAACGAATCTGAAAAATCCAAATTTTATAGCGGGAATAAAAAGTTATGTCCAGTTGAAAATTCAGAATAGTCGCAATGGAAGTAAAGGCCTTAAAATAGCCATTTTGCAAATGGCCTCCGTTTTTGACAAAACCACTTTTGTTGGATCCGAGATGTCAAATTATTGCTAGATTTCAAAATTCATAATTTTTGAAATCAATATGTGAGCGTGGCAAAATAAAATGTGTTTTAACAGTTTTAGTCAATTTTCGACCAGAAAATGGCCATTTTTCAAACGGTCTTCAAATTTGACGAAAGTAGTTTTATTAGGACCGTATCGTCAATACGAAGCTAGAAATATTTTTTCTAGAATTTTTAGAGTCAGTATGTGGGCCCGGTAAATTGAAATGTGCGTTTGAATTTAAAATATAATGATTTATAGTTTAAATTTAGGTGTAACTAATCGTAACAGCCTAAGTGGCTCACGATACATATCCCATTGTGTTCAAAATGGGGGTAATTAGCTAAGGGCGACAGTCGGTGGGTTCGATTCAGAGTTCGAATGTGAAATGCATTTTATAGAATTTAAATGGATTAAATAATAAAATAATTTTATATAGTCCCCCTTTCCCTCTTCTCTCTCCTCGAATTAGAAATCAGAAAACAAAAAAAACTGATGCCTACCCAAACCCGTCGCCCTTCCCTGAGTCCACGCCGCCGCCTCCCCTGGCGACGCGCCTCCTTCCCTCTGACCCCCTCCTCCGTCTGGCCTTTCCCCCCTCTCGCCTGAGAAGACCACGAGCCACAAACCTACCCTCCCCTCCTCCCCCCCAAGTCGATCTGAAGACCGCCGCCCCTTGAAACCCCACCACCTGACGAACTCCGTCGCGCCTCCCCTAAGTCGTCGCCACCCCTCCCCACTCCCAAATTCAGCTGTAAGTTTTTTTTACTTATCTATTTTTGTTTATTTATTTTTGTTTATTTTTATGTAATACCTCGTTTTAGAATCTGATTTAATTTTATTTACTTATAAAAAGTCTTGATTTTTATATATATAAAATAGTGTTTTTTATTTATTTAAAAGTTATATTTTTATATGAAAGATTATATTTTTATATGAAAGATTATATTTTTATAGTAAAAGATTACATTTTTATATGAAAGATTATTTTTTTATGATGTTAAAGACTATATCTTTAAGATGTAAAAGATGAGATTTTTATAATTAGAAAAATATAATTTGTATGATTAGAAGAATATGATTTTTACGATGATAAAAATACGATTTTATTATAGATGTAGCGATAAACATATGGGTTTATTTACATATATAGTTCGAAATAAAATTTTGATTTTTATACATGAAGATTTGAAATAAAAATTCGATTTTTACTATATATGAAGCAAAATAAAAAAATTCGATCTTTATATGAGAAGTAGAGATACAAAAATATAATTTTATATAGAAAGCAGCATTGTAAAAACATATGATTTTTATATATGAAGTGCCATTATAAAAATGTGATTTTTAAAATAAACATCATATTAAAAATGCAATTTTTACTATGAACAGCGGGAAAAGATCGCATTGGAGTTTTAGGCAAATCCGACCCGTTCAGAAATAGAGAATGGTGGAGTGGAAACCAAAGGTGAGAACTCTCTCACTGAATTTATTTATACAGTTATTTATTTTATAACTGCATATATGTGCTGCTCCCCGTCGTCCACAGACCATGGAAGACTTGTTTGGTTTGGTTGATTTGTTTACTTGAATTGATTGTGATGTTTAGTGGAATGTAAATATTCACATGTTGAAATAAAATATTTTATCGTTAAAAATATAATTTTAACGTGTATATGAATAAAATAAATATTAATTTGCAAATTGAACGATTTGTTTATGTACACCCATTTGACTGATATTGATTGGGATGATCAATTTTACACATCGCCCAACTACACAAATAATATTCAGTGTTTATTGGTTGAAACCCCACACGGGTGTTGGGACGATATTTGACGTACACTAATCCCAATTGATTAGTTGTATGTCGATCGATTGGTTGACAGGCTGTTGTAAGTGTTAAATATTTATATTTAATGCTTACACAGTGTAGAATGCACTTAGGATGATGGATGATTGTTTAATATGTTTGTTATATACATGTGTTGTATGAAATCCATATAATCAACATTATATGGTAATTGACTGTGTCTGATTCCAGTTCAGAAAGAATGAATATTTTAAAATAACGAATATTTTAAAATAATGAATATTTTAAAATAATATTCAGTAATAGATCAAAATCTGATTTTGATGTCCGGTTTGGGATGGACACGAATATATTTAAATATATAAAGCCGTGTTGATTAGATTAATGCCATTTTGACGTGAACGATATTTATATCGATTTTATTCATTTTTATAATGAATGTCGGAAAGGAAATGATTTCAAAATCTAATGTTTTTGGAAATATTATCATTTATATATTAATGATATAGAATATTCAATTTTGATTTGAAATTGAATATGAAGTTGAAATCATTTTAAAAATGAATTTAAAACAATTTATAAAATACGTTTTATATGGAAATCAATGAAATATATATTATATATATTATATATATAATATAATGGCCGGAATAGAACGCGCCACGCTGCGGCAGTTCGCGAATTTCGACTATTGACGTCGAATGGACATTACGGAAGATCCGACCGTTGGATTCTCCTAAAAGAAGAACCGTTGGGTTCGTACCGAAAAGAGCTTTCTAAGGGATATGAGAGTTTGAAATCTAACGGTTGGATTTGGATTTATGTCTAAATCAAATTTGGAAAAGGTCGATGTAAGTGCAGTTCGATGGCCCTTTATGGAAATCGACTGCACGAGCCTTGATAAAATTATTAAAAATATCAATAATTGGTGTAAAATCATAAGAAATGATTTGAAAAGAATTTGGATGAAAAATTCCATATTTGAAAAGATAAAAATAGATTTTTATCGAAATGAACTAGTTATGTACTAGAATTATAATCCAATTATTTTTAAATAAAATAAATTGGATATGAAATGGTTTTAAAAATAATCAGAATTTACAGTATATGAATTAGAATGGATTTGAATCAAAATTATCTTCGGAATATTTTGATATTGGATTCCGTGATTATACGGGCATTGTGAAAGAATTTGGAAGATATATATATATATATATCATTATTCTAATACGATGTTTGTTGAGTTCAGAATTTGATATTGAATATAAGCCAATATATTTTCTATTCAGGGCCTTGTATTTAATATCAAATGGGATTTTGGGTTTGTCATGAACGGTGTCTTCACTAACACTATTCTTAAAACCAATGGAGTTAAGGAAATTAGAAACTAACTGGAGGTTAGCTAAGTTCAATGGTTTCCTGGGTATTAATCTGTTGTTGGTTTCGGCCTTCAGGATTAATACTTAGGGAATTGTTCTATTACTAATTTATGGTTAGAGACTGATGGAATGGTGTCTTCATTAACACTATTATAAAATCCCATGTGAAAATAATAAGTCTTTTAACTAAGATTTAAGGAAGAATTACCAATTAACGAACATTCAATTGGAATTGAAATGGAATGTGATTTTGGGTTTATCGTGAATTGTGTTTTAACGACATTCGTTCTTTAACCCGATTTGTTGTGAAATGTGATTTGGAATTTATAAATCTTTATTCTAATATTTAATGGAATTTCCAAATTAAAGCTTTCCAATTTAATAAAATAAATTGGAATGGAATGGGATTCGATTTGATAATAATCGAAATGAACTTCTATGGAGGAAGACTGATGAAATATATGGAATTCAAAAGGCGTTGCTGTTATTCCATTTATAATTTTAGTCAGGTGCGGAAATTTATATCGATTATATATTGGTTTGTTTTTCCATGAAAATTCCAAAATTAATGGAACGTGATTTTGGGTTTATCATGAACTGTGTTTTAAATGACATTAGTTCTTTAACCCAGTTAAAGACATGATTTATTTCCTAAATTGGAAAAATCATTAAGTAATGATAGTTGGAAATTAAAACCGAATTAGAGTTTTAATGAATCTTTAAATAGATTGAAAGGTGAATTTGATAACTAAAATTATCAAATCCAAAAAATGATTGAGAATGGAGTATCACCAGTTTTGCTCCAAGCGTTAGTTAAATCTTTAATTAGATTTGAACGTGAAGTGGTAATTAAGTTTACCGATAACACTTTGGTGTTAGATATGAAGTATTACCATTTTTATTTCATGGGATGAATAGGTTGGGATTGGGAAATTTAAACAAATGATTACATCGGTAAGGTTCGCTAATCCCGACTAGTTTGGAAAATCTTATAGTGGTTTGAATTGATATCCAAAGGAAGATTAAAGAATAAATTTAAAGAATTTATCTTTGATAAAATTAATGGGAACCTTTCCCAAATTAAAAGAATATTTGAATAAAGGAATATTCTGGATTGGAATGAGGCGTGTGTTGTGTTTTTATAGCACTTGTTTATTATATACGCGAGTTATTCAGAAAGACCGGGTTTATCCCATTCCGAATAACTGATTCGACGATATGTTGAGGATGAAGATAGTGGTTGAAGACCGAAGGTCTTCACATCGTTTGGATGATTCTTGATTGGGCTGTACACTCAAGAAAAGGTAATAAGTGGTGATCGTCCAGATGTACTTGGAGATCGACAATATATGCGAGGGCCTGTCCCCTGTATTGGACATACGGGACGAGGGATAAGGTGCCTCTGGTTTCATTCAGACCCAGAACAAACTTGTAAATGGATGTGTGTCTGACATCGGATTTCATTCTATGTGATTGATAGACATCGGTTGCATAGCGTGAATTGCCTGTGTGGCATGATGAGATGCAAATGATCAAGGCTTCTGTTGAAAATCAGAGTCTTGTGGTTGATGATCAAAGCACGACTTTAATATACCATAGCTTTGTGTAGTGTTAATTCGCGAGCCTCACACCCCGATGTGAACCAGAAATGGGAGAGGACATCAGGGAGGACATGCGTTTCCTTCTAGCTAGGAGTGGGTTTAGCGTTTTGCAAGCCCTGACGTTTTACTTATGTGAATAATGGATAGAGAGGCACCTCGGTTATTTCGGTCTCCGCGGAGCCGATGGATGGTCGTTATATGGACCAGATTTATGCCCCATAGGGTGGGGAAACGCAGTGTTTATGCATTTTAATCCACTCCGTATGGACCGGCCCTGACGATCCAAGGGTCGATGCACTCTGACCCTAAGGCTCGGGCTAGACAGTCTCGAAGTGGTAAGGACGATCCCTTGCCTTGGTTCACAGATGGAAATCCAACATCCAATACGTGACTTTGCAGTTTTGATTGTAGAGCCTAGTATTGGTGACATTATATATGGTACCCATGCCATCTAGGATTGATACATTTATATTTGAAGTTGTTTTATACACTATGCACTTAGAATAGTAGCAAATGATTTGTTTTAAACGTACCAAGCATGTTTGGCTATTATAAGGGAAAACCCTACCCTCCGGCTTGTGTTGCATTGTGTGATGGGACCTGGGTCTTATAATAGCTTAATTTTCCAAAAATCATTGCGCTGTTTGTTATATGCACTGGTATTCTTGGGTGGAAACCCATTCCGTGTTATACGGCGGGGTCACTTGATATATCTGATTTTAAAGTAAAGTTTTAAATAACTGTTTTAGTTCTCACACCAGTCACATGACTGAATTGGAGTTTATTGTTTTAACCTAAACTCTGGGTGCCCCTATTTCCATACGGGCAGCTAGTAGTTTTGGTTTTGCAGATTTATATTCACAGGATCCTGGTTTATAGCTGGAATGATATTCGGAAAGCTCTGTATCCGCATATTCCTTTCAGTTGTGTTTGTATTAGTTTTCCGCTGCTATGTACTTAAATATAATTCTAAATCTCTGATGTTTATCGAATGTATATTATTTATTCATACTCTGTCATATTCTTGTATTCTAATGAAATTGTTGTAATAGGCAATGAAATGTTCTTCTGTTTGTGTTCTGATTTGTCGTGTTCTCAAAGCAATCCGTTCTTTCCTTCACGGGGAAGTTCGGGTCGTCTCAGTTAAAACATTATTTTTAACATGCTAGAAAGGAGGAAAATGAAAACATCGCTTTCATACATTTTGTTCAAAATAGAATTGTTAACAAATTGAAACATCAAAATATGAATTATATTTGTGTATAAATCTCGGAATCATTTTTATTTTCAATGCATATACTAGAATTTATATGCATAGTTAAAATTACATTTTTATTTGTAATGCATATACTAGAATTTATAAGCATAGCTAAAATTACATTTTTATTTTCAATGCATATACTAGAATTTATATGCATAGTTAAAATTACATTTTTATTTACGATGCATATACTAGAATTTATATGCATAGTTAAAATTTACATTTTTATTTGTAATGCATATATTAGAAGTTATATGCATAGATAAAATTACATTTTTATTTACAATGCGTATATTATGATTTATATGCATAATTAAAATTACACTTTTATTTACAATGCAAACAATAGAATTTATATGCATAGTTAAAATAACATTTTTTTTCAATGCATATATTAGAATTTATATGCATATTTAAAACGACACTTTTATTTATAATGCATATAATAGAATTTATATGCATAGTTAAAATGACATTTTATTTAACAATGCATATGAGACGGCCCGCCCCGCACCAACCGACATTTACTCCCAAAAGCGCGTTGTACACATGTCTAGTCAGCGCGGGACAGTCGTCAGAAGAAAAGGAAAGAAGGAAATGAACTAACAAGGAACCTGTAAAATGTCTCATAGCACATGGTACAAAATATAATAACAACATACTTGACATAAAACAGGTGAGACAGTGCATAAGCTGAAAACAAACTAACATAGCAGCGGAAAATCCAAGTACAGCTTATGATCCAAAGTTAACATTATTACAACTTCTCAAACTGTCTCAAAAAGCAAAAGTAAGATAAGGGAGGTACACTACTAATGCCCAAGTAGCGACCACCAATGACACAGGGAGAATATCTATATATCATACGTGGAAGCCTTCTGCTCGCCTCCGAATCAGCTACTCGCGCATCACCAGCTAACATGTCTCTAGTCTGCTCGTGTGAGCACCCAGAGTAATAAGAAGAGACACAAAACTCTGGGTCAGACAAAAAGTCTGGTATGAGCGATAAGCATCTAAACAGAACAATAACAGGTATACTAAACCATACCTGAACCTGGACCTGCAACCAAAGAGTTAGCACTACATACTGTACAACACTCTAAGGTGCCATTTCAAATGGTGTAAAGATAACAGGGGTGGGGGTGTGCATGTCATAGTGATGGCAAACAATCAAGCATAACAACCATCCTCACATCTCTCACTCAGTACGTAAAGTATACGATATCCACCACTTCGATCACCCAATACACTTTGCTATGATCACTTTGCCCCATGAAGTCTCAATGACTTCACTGCACTGATCCATAGCCGCTAATCCTCTGCTATGTCCACTTTGCCCCATGGAGTCGCAATGACCCCACTGCACTGGCTCATAGCCTTACTAATCTTTTACTATGTCCACTCTGCCCCATGGAGTCACAATGACCCCACTGCACTGGCTCATAGTCTTATTACGCATCACTTTGCCCCTCGAGTCATAATGACTCTATTGCACTGATAACGTAGTCTTGCTACCATCACCTTGCCCCTCGAGTCATAGTGACTCTACTGCACTGATAAGTAGCCCATCATCCATTTTCAGTGGTGAATCGAAGTTATGAACGTCGACAACTCCTTAGCACATGTCCCGCAGCAAAGCCCAACCATAAAGCGAACTCATTGGTTCCCGACTGGATCCTGAGCTCTAACTTCCATTTGGACTAACTTTGCATCTCGGATTATTGGTCATCACCGGATCGGTTCGGATCATCGCCTTCATGTCATAGCGGTTCAGATCGGAGTGCTCCTTCTTCACTCGGATTGGAGTGCTCCTTATTCACCGGATCAAATCGGGTACGTCGAGCTCCCTCAGTGCATCGGTTTGGATCGGTAGTCATCACCCCCTGGCGGATCGGGTCGGATTCTTCAAGTCCAATCACCACGCATCGGTTCAGTTCGGAGGTGGCCACGCGGGTCGGATCGAAGTGATGCATGCCACAAAAGGTGGATCGGGTCAGAGTTTCCAGGTCGCATTGCCATACAGTGCAGACAGAGCGGATCGGAGCTTCTGAATTCAAGTGGGGGTTCGGATCGGGTCCTTTTCTCCATTCCGATCCGGATCGACCAGATTCCTCACTATTTCCAGCAAGCAGTTTACGCCACTCGACAGCGTTTTCGACCATTCCAACTATTCTTATCAATCATAAAGCATACCACACAGTCATAGCAACATGTATAATCGACCACAAACACCAAAACAACAACATGATAGGTTAAAATGGATCAAACATAGCCAAAACCTTATATTTTCCCTTAAGCATGTTTAGGTGAAACTAATGATGTGATTAGCAAAACTTAACCAAATTAACCCAAATTCATATCAGAGGTCTAAAACATTATTTCGAATTTTATAAATATTTTTCTAGAATTTTATCATGTTTAAATTCGCTAATTAACACTAATTACCCTTAAGTAACCATAATTAGTGAGGAACTATGCAAATCACTCACTTTATCCACAAATAAGACTTAGATCTGAAATAAATATTCGATTTGGTGCGAATCCCAATGCTAAACAGCAGCTCTAACGTTGATTTGGTGAAGTTCTCCCTTGATTTGATGTTGCTAAGCTTAATCCTTGATTAAAATGGTGATTTAGAGGTTGGAGGTCATTTCTAGGGTTTCTAAGAGGTAAGTGGAGGCTAGAAAACTGAAATGGAATGAATCTCTAACTCTTTTCAGCCTCCCCATAACCCTAATCCCGAAATGGGTTATGGGCCCATTCACTAATCACCCTATTTGGCCCGGTTAAGCAGTTTTTCACCTTCCAAACCTTATTACAGCCATATCTCCCAAACGGTGAGTCCGTTTGGCTATTATGACCACTCTACGGAAAGGTAAACCATCAAACGAATCTAATGGAAGTGGTTTCAGGTCAAAATTCCTTTCCAGTCAAAAGTTATGGACAAAACAAGATCAGCTAGGGGCAAAATGGTCATTTAAAAATCGACAAAAATCATGAACATAGGAAATGACTCTAATGGTTGTTTCCCAGAGTTACATGACCATACGACTTCATATGGGAAATAAATAAATATTCTACGATCCTCCGATGCGTAGAATGCGGGTTGTTACATTCTCCCCCCTTAAGAAATTTCGCCCCCGAAATTCCCTAACTGAAACACACATGGGTCCCGCATGCCTATCAACCATAAAACAACAAAAAAACATGCAAAACAAGCCTATCCTAGCATGTGGAATAACTAAATCATAAAGAAAATCTTACCAGGCAAAGAGTTCTGGATACGTCTTCCTAATGCTCTCCTCTGTCTCCTAAGTACAGTCATTCTCGTTCTCGCCCCACTGAACCTTGACTAGCTTCACCGCCTTCCTTCGAAGTTGCTTCGTATCGTGCTTGACAATACGAATCGGCTTGCAGTTCCCAACCGCCTCGGGTTCCACTTTGAAGTCCTCTAACTGATCAGGTGAAATAGTCATATCTGGGTCGTGCACGAACTTCCTTAACTGGGAAACATGAAATACGTTGTGAGCTCCCGCCATCATCTCTGGTAAGTCAACTCTATACGCCAAATTCCCAACTAGTTCAAGAACTGGGAATGGGCCAACAAATCTTGGTGTCAATTTGCCTCTCCTGCCAAATCGTATCACACTCTTCAACGAAGAAATCTTGACAAACACCAAGTCACCAACGGAAAATTTTAACTCTCTTCTCCTCTTATCAACATAACTCTTCTGCCTATCTTGGGCAGCCTTCATTCGTCGTTGAATGGTCTTAATCTTATCTGAAGTTTCCCTCACCACATCTGGTCCAAGCGTAAACTTCTCGCCAGTCTCTATCCAACATGATGGTGAGTTACATGGTCTTCCGTACAAAGCTTCATATGGAGCCATACCGATACTGGATTGGTAGCTATTATTATATGCAAACTCTACTAGATGCAAATGGTCATCCCATGATCCACCAAAATCCAATATACATGCTCTCAAGAGATCTTCCAATATACAATTCACCCTCTCCGTCTGACCGTCGGTCTGAGGATGATATGCAGTACTGAGACGTAATTCTGACCCTAGAGCCTCTTGTAAGCTCTTCCAAAACCCACTAGTGAACAACGGGTCTCGATCACTCACAATGCTTTTAGGTACTCCATGAAATCTCACTACCCACTTCATATATAATTCTGCCAACTTAGCTGCCGTTCTAGTTGATTTGACTGGTATAAATCTTGCACTCTTAGTCAATCGATCCACAATTACCCAAATGCTATCATGTCCCGATCTCGTCCTTGGTAAGCCATCGATGAAATCCATCGAGACTTGCTCCCATTTCCATTCGGGAATTTCTAATGGTTGCAACAAACCACTAGGCTTCTTTTGCTCGGCTTTAACTAGCTGGCAATTCATGCATTTGGATATAAACTTCCCAACGTCTCTTTTCATCCCTTCCCAGTAGTAAGTCTGCTTCATGTCTCGATACATCTTATTACCACCGGGATGTATAGTCAGTTTTGAGTGATGATATTCTCTAAGCACTTCATCCCTCAAACCATTCACGTTGGGTACAACTAGTCTTCCATTCTTTCTAAGCCATCCAACTCGATCAAGCCCATACAAATTCATCTCCTCACCGTCGATATTCATCTCTAACTTGGAGATGATTTCCAATAGGTTAGGATCGTCCCTCTGGCTGGAACCAATCTGCTCTATCAAAGTGGGTCTGATCGCCAAACTAGCTAGCATTTCTGGATCCAATTCGTACTTTGGTCTGAAATCAAACCCCGCGATATACTCCAGTTGCTTCCATTCAAGAAACATAGCCCCTAAACTGGCATGTCTCCTACTCAAGGCATCGGCTACCGCATTACCTTTCCCAGGTGTGTATGCGATATCAAAATCATACGAAGCCAAGAACTCTAACCATCTCTGCTGACGGAGATTCAGATCCTTCTGGGAGAAGAGATACTTTAGTGATTTATGATCGGTGAACAACTCAAATCTCTCGGCCAAGAGATAATGTCTCCACATCTTCAGCGCAAACACGATCGCTGCCAATTCCAAATCATGGGTAGGGTACCTTTTCTCATGTGGCTTTAGTTGTCGACTAGCATAAGCTACAACCCTACCTCCTTGCATCAATACAGCACCTAGTCCGGTACCACAAGCATCCGTGTATACCGTCATCTCTTCATTCCCTTTAGGAATGACTAACACTGGTGCACGCGTCAACTTTTCCTTTAGACTCTTGAATGCATTCTCACACACTCCTTCCCAGACGAAGGCCTGATTCTTCTTAGTCAACTGAGTCAACGGTGCTGCTATCTTGGAGAAATCCTGGATAAACTTACGATAATATCCAGCTAACCCCAAGAAACTTCTTACATCTGTTCCATTCTTGGGCGTAGGCCAATCCTGTACCGTAGCCACCTTCGCAAGGTCCACGGCAATACCATTTTCTGAAACAACATGGCCCAAGAATCTCACTTCCCTCCTCCAGAAGTGACACTTAGAGAATTTCGCTTTCAATTGGTGTTTTCTCAACACCTCCATCACTATCCTCAAGTGGTCCTTGTGTTCCTCCTCTGTTCTCGAGTAAACAAGAATGTCGTCTACGAACACAAGAACAAACTTATTCAACTGATCTCTGAATACTCGATTCATAAGATCCACAAAGTAGGCTGGTGCATTGGTCAACCCAAATGGCATGACCAACCACTCATAGAATCCAGACGGCGTCCTAAATGCCGTTTTCGGAACACTCTCATCCGCCACTCGGAGCTGATGAAATCCTGTCGCGAGGTCCAACTGGGAGAACACTCATACTCCTTCCAGTTGATCAAACAAATCATCTATTTGCGATAGAGGATACTTATTCTTCCTCATCACCTTATTCAACCCGCGATAGTCCACACACAAACGAAGGGAACCATCTACCTTAGTGGCAAACACAACTGGTGCTCCCCACTCGGAGACACTTCTTCTAATAAATCCCTTCTTCAAAAGATTGCTGACTTGCACCCCGAGCTCTCGCTGCTCTCTTGGTGCCATACGACGAAGTGGCATCACTATAGGTCTGACATCTTTCACTAAATCAATACGGAACTCAATCTCTCGATGTGGTGGAAGCCCGGTCACCTCCTCGAAGACGTCCGGATACTGGCCAACCACGGGCACATCTGACAACTCATCATGCGGGATGTCGAGGGAATTTATAAAACTAGCCATTACCCCATCACTAGGTAGACTACCAAACACTACCCTCTGCCCATCATTCGCCCTAACTGTCACCAAAAAGCCCTCACAGTCTACCACCACCCCGTATCTTTGGATCCAATCGACCCCCAATATAATGCCATACCCAGTAAAGCCCAAAACAAAGCAATCACAAACAAACATACATCCATGACTCGATAAGACCAAATTTCTGCAGATCATACTAAGGTTAGTTGAACCACCAACTGGGTTCGTCACAACCAACGGTCTATCGACTATCTCGGGTTCCAGTCCCAACCTATCTACCAGGTCACTAGATATGAAGGAACGGGAAGCCCCAGTATCAAACAAAACTCTAACTGGTACATCATAAATAGAAAGCATACCTTGAATGACGACATTCTTTCCTTTCTCCGCCGCAGTTTGGGCATTCGACGAAGAAGGAACAACATCGATAGCATATGCTTTCACAATCTGCTTCTCCTTAAGAGGTTGTGGACACTTATCCTTATGATGTCCCACTTGGCCACAGTTGTAGCACTCCCTATCCGCTGGCTTGGCCCGACATTCTTTAGCATAATGGCCCTTCTTACCACAGCTGAAGCACTCAACATCTTTCTTGCCCTTTTTCTGGCCATCCTTAGATTGGTTCTGCTTCCTCTTATTCTGAGATTTATTCTTGCCTCCACCGCCTGCTTGTGGCTTCAGCCCTTCTACAGATACAGCCTCAGTCTTTGGCTTAGGGTGAAGACTCTCTGATCTCAAAGCTTTCCCCACAATCGATTCAAAAGTCTCATCGATGTGGTTGATAAGCCTTTCCCCCAAGTATCCATCTAAACCAGTGATGAACTTCTCATTCTTCTTCTCAGGAGTATTGATAAGAGATAGTCCATACTTCGACAAAGTGTCGAATTCAGCAATAAAGTCAGAGATTGCCCTACCATTCTGCTTGAGTTCCAAGAATCTCTTAAACAACACTGACTTCTGGGCAGCTGGAATGAACTTCTCACTAAAGCGAGCCTTGAACTGATCCCAAGTAACATGATCTTCTGGAGTAGCTGTTCTAATGACATTCCACCAATTCATCGCTCGCCCTTGCAGCTGACGAGACGCTAGCCTTCTCTTCATCGCATCCTCGATACCCAAGTCGTCGAAGATACGATCACAACTATCCAACCAATCCTGAACATCTGTGGCTGACTCCGTTCCATGGAACGACTTCCCACCAAGGTTAGTGTAATCCTTGCACAACTTGGCGAAATCGACCCTAGGCACCTGCACTACTGGACCACCACCATTTCCGGGATTGGGAACTGCCCCTTGAACATCCCTAAACATCTCCCTCATGAAGTTAGTGAACATCATCCTCATGTCAGGAGCATTCCCATTATTGGTACCCCTACCAGCACCTCTAGCATATCGGCTCATCATTCAATCTGTAAAGAGGAAACGATTAACAACCCCATAGTGGTGCTAGTGCAGTACGACTTCATTCTTATACTACTAATAGTATATATATAGCTTTTGAAAACCAAAGTAATCACAAATACACGCTCTCATATACGTACTATCTCTCCCTAGTGTCTTTCGCTAGGTTAACTACGCAACCTAGAGCTCTGATACCAAATGAGACGGCCCGCCCCGCACCAACCGACATTTACTCCCAAAAGCGCGCTGTACACATGTCCAGTCAGCGCGGGACAGTCGTCAGAAGAAAAGGAAAGAAGGAAATGAACTAACAAGGAACCTGTAAAATGTCTCACAGCGCATGGTACAAAATATAATAACAACATACTTGACATAAAACAGGTGAGACAGTGCATAAGCTGAAAACAAACTAACATAGCAGCGGAAAATCCAAGTACAGCTTATGATCCAAAGTTAACATTATTACAACTTCTCAAACTGTCTCAAAAAGCAAAAGCAAGATAAGGGAGGTACACTACTAATGCCCAAGTAGCGACCACCAACGACACAGGGAGAATATCTATATATCATACGTGGAAGCCTCCTGCTCGCCTCCGAATCAGCTACTCGCGCATCACCAGCTAACCTGTCTCTAGTCTGCTCGTGTGAGCACCCAGAGTAATAAGAAGAGACATAAAACTCTGGGTCAGACAAAAAGTCTGGTATGAGCGATTAGCATCTAAACAGAACAATAAGAGGTATACTAAACCATACCTGAACCTGGACCAGCAACCAAAGAGTTAGCACTACATATTGTACAACACTCTAAGGTGCCATTTCAAATGGTGTAAAGATAACGGGGGTGGGGTGTGCATGTCATAGTGATGGCAAACAATCAAGCATAACAACCATCCTCACATCTCTCACTTAATGCGTAAAGTATACGATATCCACCACTTCGATCACCCAATACACTTTGCTATGATCACTTTGCCCCATGAAGTCTCAATGACTTCACTGCACTGATCCATAGCCGCAAATCCTCTGCTATGTCCACTTTTCCCCATGTAGTCGCAATGACCCCACTGCACTGGCTCATAGCCTTACTAATCCTTTACTATGTCCACTCTGCCCCATGGAATCACAATGACCCCACTGCACTGGCTCATAGTCTTACTACGCATCACTTTGCCCCTCGAGTCATAATGACTCTACTGCACTGATAACGTAATCTTGCTACCATCACCTTGCCCCTCGAGTCATAGTGACTCTACTGCACTGATAAGTAGCCCATCATCCATTTTCAGTGGTGAATCGAAGTTATGAACGTCGACAACTCCTTAGCACACGTCCCGCAACAAAGCCCAACCATAAAGTGAACTCATTGGTTCCCGACTGGATCCTGAGCTCTAACTTCCATTTGGACTACCTTTGCATCTCGGGTTATTGGCCATCACCGGATCGGTTCGGATCATCGCCTTCATGTCATAGCGGTTCGAATCGGAGTTCTCCTTCTTCACTCGGATCGGAGTGCTCCTTCTTCACCGGATCGGATCGGGTACGTCGATCTCCCTCAGTGCATCGGTTTGGATCGGTAGTCATCACCCCTTGGCAGATCGGGTCAGATTCTTCAAGTCCAATCACCACGCATTGGTTCGGTTCGGAGGTGGCCACGCGGGTCGGATCGGAGTGATGCATGCCACAAAAGGCGGATCGGGTCAGAGTTTCCAGGTCGCATTTCCATACAATGTAGACGGAGCGGATCGGAGATTCTGAATTCGAGTGGGGGTTCGGATCGGGTCCTTTTCTCCGTTCCGATCCGGATCGGCCAGATTCCTGCACTATTTCCAGCAAGCAGTTTACGCCACTCGACGGCGTTTTCGACCATTCCAACTATTCTAATCAATCATAAAGCATACCATACAGTCATAGCAACATGTATAATCGACCACAAACACCAAAACAACAACATGATAGGTTAAAATGGATCAAACATAGCCAAAACCCTATATTTTCCCTTTAGCATGTTTAGGTGAAACTAATGATGTGATTAGCAAAACTTAACCAAATTAACCCAAATTCATATCAGAGGTCTAAAACATTATTTTGAATTTTATAAATATTTTTCCAGAATTTTATCATGTTTAAATTCGCTAATTAACACTAATTACCCTTAAGTAACCATAATTAGTGAGGAACTATGCAAATCACTCACCTTAGCCCCAAATAAGACTTAGATCTGAAATAAATCTCCGATTTGGTGCGAATCCCAATGCTAAACAACAGCTCTAACGTTGATTTGGTGAAGTTCTCCCTTGATTTCATGCAACTAAGCTTAATCCTTGATTAAAAGGTGATTTGGAGATGATTTAGAGGTTGGAGGCCATTTCTAGGGTTTCTAAGAGGTAAGTGGAGGCTAGAAAACTGAAATGGAATGAATCTCTAACTCTTTTCAGCCTCCCCATAACCCTAATCCCGAAATGGGTTATGGGCCCATTCACTAATCACCCTATTTGGCCCGGTTAAGCAGTTTTTCACCTTCCAAACCTTATTTCAGTCATATCTCCCAAACGGTGAGTCCGTTTGACTATTATGACCACTCTACGGAAAGGTAAACCATCAAACGAATCTAATGGAAGTGGTTTCAGGTCAAAATTCCTTTCCAGTCAAAAATTATGGCCAAAACAAGATCAGCTAGGGGCAAAACGGTCATTTAAAAATCGAAAAAAATCACGGACATAGGAAATGACTCTAATGGTTGTTTCCCAGAGTTACATGACCATACGACTTCATATGGGAAAGAAATAAATATTCTACGATCCTCCGATGCGTAGAATGCGGGTTGTTACAGCATATATTAGAATCTATATGCAAAGCTAAAATATCATTGTGTTTACAATACGTACATTAGAATCTGTATGAATTATTTTTATTGGAAAAAACATTCACTGAAAATTTATACAAATAAAACATTCCCTTTTTATTTGTTAAAGTTAAAAATAGAAATATAAATAAAATTTAGCTTTTTATTTGTCATTGGCCTAGTTGTCATGTAAATGAAATATATTTTGTTTGACATTATGAATATGTAGATATGATATGTCAATAAAAACATTCTTTTATTTGGCATGTTAAACCCGTTAGTAGAATCGCCGAATGGTTTATATTTATATATAATTATATATATCAATATAAATTAAAATTAAACGAATCGCATGCGGTAGTTCGTGTTTCAGAATCGTAACTTTAAACGGTTATACTGAAAGATCCGACCGTTGAATTTTCCCAAAACTGGAACCGCTAGGACCGCTTTGGGAAGATCTTTCCAACGAGATAAATTTTGTTAAAATCCAACGGTTAGATTTTGAGATAAGTGTAAATCAAATTTTAATAAAAACAGCGCCAGGGCCGCCTATTGACCCGAAGCGTCGTTAAATTAATTTAGCTATATATATATATATATATATATATATATATATATATATATATAGCGATAAATCGTTATTAAATACTATTAACGATATGAAATGGTTTTAAACTATATATATGCGTGAATCATTTGAAAATACCGAGTTCAATCTCATTTCAAATGATTATACAACGATTTAAATCGAAGATATTGTTGAAGACGACGATTGACGACCGACGATCTTCACATCAAATGGATAACTATTGATGCCCAACATTGGTTAGCTCTCAGCAAAGGGTTAAAGTGGTAGTTAACTGCATGTACTTGTTGATTGTCTGGATAAGCGAGTACCACTCTTCCGTATTGGACATACGGGATGAGGAATAAGGTTTCTCCGGTTTCGTTCAGACCCTGAACGGACTTGTAAATGGATGTGTGTCCGACATTGGATTTCATTCCATGTAAATTGATTTCTATTTAATATATATCTGATTGGTGGCGGAGAATCTATTCTCTTGCTTAACACCCTTCTCTGAGACACATGAGCTCAGAGGTTATATATTGGTAGTTATCGATCGCATGGCGTGAATTGTTAATGTGACATGCCACACAATTGATCGAGGCTTTTGTTAAAAAGAAGAGCCTTGTGGTTGATGATCAAAGCATAGCCTATTTCGGCATGGCTTTGTGTATAACGTTACGTCGCGAGCCTTACACCCCGGTGAGAGTCAGAAACGGGATAAGGGACCCAAGGAGTGCATGCGTTTCTTTCTAGCTAGAAGTGGTATCAGTGTTTTGCAAGCCCTGACATTTTACTTACGTGGATGATGGAATGGGGCGCCTCGGTTATATTAGTCGATAGTGACCAAATTATAGGTCCAATAGGACCGAGAAACGTATGTTCAGGCATAACTAATCCACTAAAGTATTTGTGGACCGACCTTGGAGGATCCAAGTGTTGCCCGTAGGTGTGATCCTGAGACATTACTAGAGTGTCTCGAATCGGTAAGGAGATCGTCCCTAGCCTTGACTCATGATGGAAATCCAATTCCCAATACGACATTACGGTTTGATTGTAAACCTATATATGGCAACATAGTAGGATGGGGTTCTATGTCGTCTAGGATTGATACATTTACTTTGAAGTTTTAAAGCTGATTAGACACTAATAATAATACGAAAATATTATTTTCCTACGTATCAAGCATTTTTTATCATTATAAGGTAAAACTCTATCCTCCGGTTTGCGTTGCATTGTGTGATGTGACTTGATTCTTATAATGATTTCATTTTTCTAAAAAGCATTGCGTTATTTTGAATAAAAATTTATAAAATTATGCACTGGCAATCCAATGGAGTAAACACGTTCCGCATTAGCGGCATGGTCTTGTGATTATCCATATTGTTAGATAAGTTAGGAAAGATTTCTCATACTAGTCCCATGACTGATTTGTAGTTTGTTTCACTTTGCAAACTCGGGTGCCGTATTTTCACACGGGCAGCCAAGTGACATGTTTAGGTATGGATACATTCTGGATTGGAGCTTGCTTAAGGAAAGAAGATGAAAAA
This sequence comes from Allium sativum, assembly GCA_030737875.1. Taxonomy (NCBI): domain Eukaryota; kingdom Viridiplantae; phylum Streptophyta; class Magnoliopsida; order Asparagales; family Amaryllidaceae; genus Allium; species Allium sativum. The sequence continues at coordinate 688,746,461 of CM060926.1, read as the reverse complement.
CATTTTTCTTTTTATTGCCTTTTTGACATTTACATTATTAGTCTATGGTATATTTGGTGGAGATTGAGACTTATTTCTTTTTGTTGAGACTTCTATTTGCTAAGTGTATCCTGTAACTATGCACTCTGATGTCTTTGATGTCATGATGTGATGACATTCCTATTTCCGTTGCAATGATTTATGTATTATGATGTTATTTGAGATCTGTTATTGTTGTAATTATGTTATGCTCCTATGATTATCCTTGCTTTCGTACTACGGAAGTTTGGGGTCGCACAGTTGGTATCAGAGCTAAAGGTTAACCTTAGCTTTGCAATGTAGCATTTTTACAATAACTCGTCTAGATAGAATCACCAGTATTCTAAGGCGAGTAGATCATTAGAAATAGGATTAGTAATGTCCTAGAATGAGCACATCAGAATTGCACATATTAATCAGTCATTACATCATTATCATCTTTCCATATGTCTCTACTTTTAAACCTTTCCTTTGAAAATTATCATTTCTGTTAGTCTGACTCTTTCCTTGATGGTACAGAACTAACTAGAAAATGAGCACTAGAGCAAGAGCTGGAGCCCGCGGCAGAGGTGGGGCTAGAGGACCAGCAAGATATGAGACTCCCATTGCTCAGAGGCAGACCACTTCCGAGGCTGTAACACCACCACCTCCACCCCACAGCCGTTTGACTTGGATAAAGTGGCCAAGAAGTTCAGAAATTTAGGGGGACGTATCATTCACCGGGCAAGAGACAGTGATGAGGCTCATGCATGGCTAAAAAATTGCGAGAAAATATTTGGAGGACTGGAATTGGAAGATCACCGCAAGCGCTTTTTGGCATCATTGCTATTGAAAGATGAGGCTAAAAATTGGTGGGATACTGTCAAAACCGGCAATAATGAGGCCGACATGTCTTGGGCTAAATTTAAAGAACTCTTCAACAAGAAGTTTATCCCTCCGCAGGAAGTAGAGCAACTCCACGATCAATTTGCCAATTTGCAGCAGGGAGATATGACTATTTCAGAATATGTGCGGAAGTTCGAAGAACTCTCATGCTATGCTCCAGAATTCGTTCGGGAACCAGTCCAGAAAAACAAAAGATTCATTAATGGCCTCTCCAAGAAATATCTGAACAAAGTCACAGCTCACATTAAGCTCCCTTTTAATGAGTTAATCGAGATAGCTTGCCGCTATGAGGATAATGAAAGAAATTCATAGGAGGAGCGTGAGAAGAATCTGAATAATTACAAAAGAAAGCAAGCTGACAAGAAACCAGAGGCGAGCAGCTCTTCAGCCGCCAAGCCCCAACGGAAAAAGAGAGACAAATCCAAGATGAAATGCTTCAATGTCAGAAGATGGGGCACTTTGACTACGAATGCCAGGCTCCAAAGAAACCAAGGAGAAATGAGTCTGGACCGAGTCAGAACCGCGTTCAGAATTCTCGGAACATTCAGTAGTGTTGTAACTGTCATGAGATGGGGCACTTTATCAGAAATTGTCCTTTGTTGAAGAAATCTGAGGTGGTACATGTGTACTATGGAGCGGCTGCACCAGCTTCTTCCGAAGGAGCTGGTAAACCCGATGTCTTAGGAGGTACTCTTAATATTAAGAATATTCCTGTTACCGTACTTTTTGATACTAGTGCATAACGTAGTTTCATTTCTAGTGACACGATTAAAAAGTTAAATTTGAAAGCAAGAAATCTTAAAGAATAAGTTAGTGTCCATAATCCGATAGGAGGTTCTCTTGTTCTGGGGTTGTTCTGTAAAGTGCCCATCTCCTATTCTTTCTATCGGTTCCCTTTTAATCTGATCGTAATGAATTTTTCTGGGTTCAATATCATTTTTGGGCTGGATTGGTTAACAAAACATGAGGCCGAGGTTAAATGTGCTGAAAGAATTGTCAAAGTTAAAACAAATCTTGGAGATATTATTATACCATGTCACGGTTCAGCAACTGACAGGGAAGAATTTTGGTCTTCTCTAAAAGTTACTCCTACTTTTATTGAGAATATCCCTGTTTTCAGAGATTATGCGGATGTGTTTGAAGAAGTTGATAGCTTACCTCCACGCAGAGAAATCGGCTTCAGGATTGACTTAGTTCTGAATGCAAGGCCCATTGTGCATCCTATTCGGAGAATGACACTGAAAGAAAAAGAGGAGCTGAGCAATCAAACTAAACAGCTTTTGTGGAAGGGTCTGATCAGGCCTAGCTTCTCAAATTGGGGTGCAGCAGTGGTGTTTGTCCCAAATTCAGACGGTACCCTCAGACTATGTGTGGACTAACGTGACCTCAATAAGCAAACATTGAATAATAAATATCCACTGCCACGTATTGGTGATCTGTTGGACCGCTTGAATGGAGCGCAAGTATTCTCTAGGATGGACCTGGCTACAGGTTTCCATCAATTACGCATTATCGAAGAATGTGTTCCTTTGACTGCTTTCAAAGGGCCAGACTTACTCTATGAATGGCTAGTGATGCCCTTCGGTTTATGTAACGCTCCAGCCTACTTTGTCGATCTGACGAACAGAGTATTCCGGGATGTCTTAAATAAATTCGTGCTGGTTTTCATCGATGACATCCTAATCTTTTCTAAGTCCATTGCTGAGCACAAGAAGCATCTGAAAGAAGTCCTGGAAATCTTGAGAAAGAATGTGTTGAAACCCAATTCTCTAAATGAATATTCTGGCAAGAAGAGGTGTAATTCCTTGGCCATGTTGTATCAAAGAAAGGCATCTCAGTAGACCCAGGAAAGATCTCAGCCATCCAAGATTGGAAGCAACCTAGCACTCCTACGAAAGTCAGAAGTTTCTTAGGATTGGCTGGCAATTATTGGAAATTCATTAAAGATTTTTCAAAATTATCTTGTCCATTGACGAAGCTGACTAAGAAGCATACAAAATTTATTTGGACACCCGAATGGGAGGCAGCTTTCCAAGAGATGAAACTGAGGTTGACCACTGCTCCTGTGTTGACCATTATCGATGGCAATCAAGATTTGAAAGTCTGGACAGATGCTTCTATTGAAGGTTATTCCTTTTATCTAAACAAACATGTCAGAGATGACATTTTTAATGACAAATATTATTTTAACATGTTATCCTTTTTATCTATTTAAAGTATTGGTGCGGTTAATGTAAAGGGACAAAGTAGTTGCATATGCTAGCAGACAGTTGAAACCGCATGAGAAAAGATACCCCACTCATGATCTTGAGTTGATGGCCATCGTATTTGCTTTAAAGATATGGCGGCACTATCTCTTTGGTGAGAAGTTCGAACTGTATACTGATCACAAATCCTTGAAGTATCTGTTCACCCAAAGGAATTTGAATTTGAGGTAGCAACGTTGGGTTGAATTTCTTGCGGCCTATGACCTAGATATCCTATATACTCCAGGGAAAGTCAATGTTGTAGCTGATGCACTCAGCAGAAGAATACGGCCAGCGCAAATCTTATCATCGCCAGCCTTATCATTACGCCTACATTAAAGGATAAGATCTCTGCTCTTCAGAAAGATGATAAATTTATTTATATGATTAGTGAGCGAGTTCGAAAGGGCGAAGCGTCAAGCTTCCAAATAGACAGAAAGGGGACCCTTAGACTGCAAGGGCGAATATGTATGCCAGACATTCCTGAGCTAAAAAGAGAAGTTATGGATGAATGTCACAAATCTAAGCTCAGCATCCATCCAGGAGTAAGCAAGATGTATCATGATCTTAAGCGTATCTTTTGGTGGAAGGCGATGAAGAGGGACATTTCCATATATGTTGCTAGATGTTCCACCCGCCAGCAAGTTAAAAGCGATCAGCAGAAGCTCGCAGGATTGTTGAAACAGCTAGAGGTTTCAGTTTGGAAGTGGGACCAAATTTCTAAGGATTTTAATGATGGCTTGCCCTGAACCAGAAAAGGGAATGACAGTACATGGGTGATTGTAGATCGTTTCACGAGGACTGCCCATTTTATCCCTATCAGATCTAATAGAACAGCTCGAAGTCTGGTGCAGCTTTATTTCAGAGATATTGTCAGACTACATGGAGTTCCCAGTAGCATTGTTAGTGATCGCGATCTGATATTTGCTAGCAAATTCTGGGAAGTATTCCAAGAAGAGCTTGGGATTGGGACCAAATTGAATATGAGCACCGCTTATCATCCTCAGACAGATGGTCAGACTGAGAGGGTGAACTGCATATTGGAAGACTTGTTGCAAGCATGCATTCTTGATTTTGGCGGGTCATGGGAAGATCATTTGCACTTGGTTGAGTTCTCTTATAAGAACAGTTACCAAGCAAGCTTGCAGATGTCGCCATTTGAAGCATTATATGACAGGCAATGCAGATCTCCCACATGTTGGGTGGAACCCGGAAATCGTTAGTATTGGGTCCCGACATGATTCGTGAAGCATCAGATAAAGTTGATTTTATTAAGAAGCGACTACTGGCTGCTCAAAGTCGACAGAAGAGCTATGCAGACTCACGAAGAAGGGATTTAGAATTCTCTGTTGGAGATTATGTACACTTGAGGGTTTCCCCACTGAGAGGTGTAATTCGATTTGGGAAGACTGGGATGTTGGTGCCGAGATTCATTGGTCCATTCCCTATTCTTGAAAGGATTGGAACTCTCGCTTATAGGGTGCAATTGCCTGACTGGTTGCCAGGGATACATGATGTATTCCATGTGTCTCAACTTCGGAAGCATGTACATGATCCAGACTTGGTTGTGGAGGAAGAAGCACAATAAGATTTGGAGATTACCCCGAGCTTAGCAGTGAGAAGGGACCCAATGAAAATTGTTGGCAAAGAAACCCGAGTTCTGAGGAATAAGAGGATCCACTTAGTCAAAGTGCAGTGGAGCGGGAATCCTAGAGACTGTACATGGGAGACTGAGGAAAGTATCAAACGGGCTTATCCTAAGTGCAGAGTGGACATCTCCGAGTAACTCTTGTGTTGAGGTACATTTACAATATGTTAAATTTTTTGTTTTGTTTCCTACTTTACTATTGTTTCCTTTTCGGGGACGAAAAGCTTTTAAGTGGGGGATATTGTAATAACCCGGAAAATCAGAACCAATTTAAAAACTTTATTTTGGCTATTTCAATGAATTTTGAATAGTTAAAATAAATCATTTTAAATAATAACGATTTAAAATCTATTTAAATCGAAGTTAGAACGAATATATTTATTTTAATTTTAAAAGGAATTAGAAATAGCACGGTAGTTTGAAATTTTGAATCAGAACTTTGACTGAATGTACATGATTCGAAATAAAACGGATTTTAGTGAAACCAAAAATATCTAAATTTGTTTAAAAATATCTTTCCAACGAATCCGAAAAATCGAAATTTCATAGCGGGAATAAAAAGTTATGGCCAGTTGAATATTCAGAATAGGCGCTCTGGAATATAGTATAATTTATAGCCCGTATAAATGGCCATTATACGAACGACCTCCGTTTTCGACGAAACCATTTTTTTCGGATCTAGAATATAAAATTATTGCTAAGTTTAATTTTCCATAATTTTTGGAATTTATTTGCGAGCGTAGTAAATTAAACTTTGCTCGGTAATTTCCGTTGAATTTAATCGACCGTTAAAAAGGCCATTTTTCAAACGCTCTCCAAATTCAACGAAATTAATTTTTTTAGGACCGTATCATCAAAACATAGCTAGATTTAATTTTCGGGAATTTTTGGAGTCCGTATGTTGCCCCGGTGAATTTAAATGTATGATCGAATTAATTAAATAAATGATTTAAATTTTAATTTAAAGAAAACAAGCTCAAAACAATCAATTGGGCTGACGCGACCTAGCCCATTGTGTCCGGAACGGGGGCAATTGGGTAGGAACAAACTTCGTTGGGCTGAAATTGGAGCTTAAAGGGATTAACGGGCTTAAACCCAATAATTAAGATTATTATATTATAAATAATAGCTAAATCAAACCCTAATTCCTAACACTACTGTACACAGCCGCCATCCCTTCCATCCATGGCCGATATCACTCCATTTTTCCTCCTTTAAAATTCGTCAATTGTAACACCCCACGTCTGTTAATGTCACTCACAAAGGGAATGCATTAAGTTTCGTGGAGCATCATAAGTAAACAGAACGGAATATTACAAGATGGATAAAGTAGTATTTGAAAAATTTGTGACTTTATTGCAACGGAAACAGAAATAGGTTTGGTTACACCTTCAAAACAACAAAATAAAGTACATAAGATCAATCTTGTATAAAAGCCTTCAGAGTACAAAATTTTAAAGCCATAATCCCCAACAGAAAATGCCATAAGCAGAATCAAAGCCAAGCAATACATCTTTCAACTTCAAGTTGGAAGAAAGAGACATCTGAACTAAGCTTGAGTATTTCCTCCCTGAGAACCTTGGGGGGGGGAACGGAAGAAAAGAGGCGAAACAAACTAGGTCAGACATTAGTCTGGTGAGTCCAGTAACTTTAACAATATAATCATTAAAGTAACAGGATAAGAACATAAACTGGAAAGTAAGAAATGACTGTATATAAGAATGCATGACAAGGTAGGCAAGATGAATGAGATAAACGTTGATTGCGCTTCTAATCACTATAGGGTAATTACTACACTACACCAATGCTAAATATATCGCACCATTACTAGTTCCATACTGAAAGTTGATCCCAACCCCGCAATTGGTAGCCCTCAGGCGTAACATCTAATAAGAGGTATCCACCCCATACAATCCTTGACAGCCTACTAAATACTAGATGTCCCCACACTACCACCTTATCGCTTAAGCGATCGGCTCCTTAACTCATATGTATTCATTACTCGTGTTATTCGGCCCCGCCTGTTAGTAGATACCTGTGCTAGTCCCACCATGGGGTGTATCAATCCCTATTATGGCAACCCGACACAATTCATGATGCACAGTGTATGACTACTGATGCCCAGTGCCTGCTTTTTTCACTCCGGAGCACGTGCACGCCCGTACTCCGTCGGAACCTACACTGACGCACCACCTGCCGCTATTTTGACTGCTTATAATCAGCCCATTAATCGTGCCCCACCCTGCCTAGTTTAGGGTACCATGATACATCTATGTGGGTTACTGCTGAAATGGGTCCCTGTTACTAGGGTTTTCTAATCAACATGTTATAACGGTTAAGTGTTCTCAATATAACCTAACCCCATCCATTTGTTTTAATTAACATGTTGTATTGGTTAAGTGTTGCCTATTCATATGTTACTTAACATTTCCATTGATTCATGCATGTTTATTTAATGGTTAAGTTTGTGGGCCTATATATATACTAATATTACCCACTTACCCAAGATTTACTTAACCCTTTTACTTCTCAAGTCCATATGTATTATTGGTTAAGCTTGCCTTAACCCTATCCACTTTGTTTATGTAATATTGGTTAAGTTGTCTTCTTACCCATGTTAACTTAACCCCACCCACCTCGTTTAGGTATTGTAACACCCCACCTCCGTTAAGGACACTCACAAAGGGAATGCCTTAACTTTGGTGAAGTGTTTTAGTAGACAGAATAGAAATTTACAAGACAGATAAACAATACTTGAGAAATTATAACTTTATTACAGCGGGAAATAGAAATCAGTTTGGTTACATCTTACCAGAAAAGCTCAAGTACATAAATATCAGTCTTGTTCAGAAAATCATCAAAGTACAAAACTTTAAAATCATAATCCCCACAGAAGGCGCCATAAGAAGTTAAGCCATGCTTTACGCACTTCAAGTACTTCAAGCAGAAGAAATCCGGATCAAGCTAAAGTATTCCCTCCTTGGAAAACCTGGGGGGAGGGGAAACGGAAGAAAAGGGGCGAAAACAAGCAAGGTCAGACATAAAGTCTGGCAAGTCCAGTGACTTTCAGCATATGAACAGATAATAATAATCATGGCAAGCAAATAAAACTGAATGAGCGATAACAGTAACAGAAGCAGAAGATGTACTTAGGCTAAACAGAAGAAACAGAATAATATTACTTTTCATTTCTCTGCACTAATACTAGTATAACTGGATTAGGTGTCACCCTAATGTCTAAACTGAAACAGAAACGAGAACTGAATAATTTCCACAGAAGAGAATGCTAGTAATGGGCCTTTACCACCCCAGCAGAAACAGACAGAAACAAAATGCTAATAATGGGCCTTTACCACCCGAACAGAAACAGACAGAAACAGAATGCTAATAATGGGCCTTTACCACCCGAACAGAGACAGACAGAAACAGAATGCTAATAATGGGCCTTTACCACCCGAACAGAAAGTACAGAAACAGAAACAGGTTAATCCATATGGAAACAGAATGTAGAATTAGGTGTACACTAGTAAATGGGCCTTTACCACCCGAACAGACGGTACCACGCAGAAACAGACAGGTGTTGCCACCCAACAGAAACAGACGGTACCAACAGAAACAGACAGAACTAAGTGTACCCTAAAACTCTACCCCAAGCAATCGACTCCCTAATACATAAATACCCTGTGTCGGCTCCACAGTAGGGTGTATCACTCCCTAAAGTGACAACCAATTGGCACAAAACTATTTACAGATGTCACAGCGTCTTACATCCTCAGAGGCAGACCGGGATCCATGCACGCACATGACCCGGTTGGAATGCACCATCAACACCCCTCGCCATTATCAGAATGAACCACTTATAAGTAGTTCAGCAAGCGTGCCCAGACCCTACCTACTGTTGGGTCAAAGTTTTGATACCAGAAAGGGTTACTAACTAATATGGGTCCCAAACAACAGACGACACAAGTAATTTCCCTCATAATCTTGTGTCCCCAGACTAACAGATTTCAGATTAACTTGTTTACAAGTTCAAACATACAGAGTTCAGATCAACTAGTTCACAGATCAGACAAGTTTTCAGACTAACGGATCAGATATACGGATTTAATAGATTTACAGATTTGTCTAACTTTGTAATTGGGCCTACAGATTCACGAAACGGGTTTGTTAAATTCATTAGTCCAATTGGTTCAACCCTATCCACCCAACACGTTTTAGACATCATATTTATCTAGATTTGCATTAATTAAATATTAATGCACAGACCTCTCACATTAGGTCGGTAGCTTGTGGCCGCTGGATATGCCGGGCATTTCCGGGCAGACTTCTGCCACAAGCCAGACCTAACCTCGTGTCTAAGCATATTTTAGTTATGCCTACGACCTCTCACATTAGACAGACAGTTTGCGGTCGCTGGTTAAGCCGGTTGGTTCCTGGCAGGCTTCTACCGCAACCAGAGTCTAACCTCGTGTTATAGCCAATTCATTCCAATACAGATTTTTTAGATATCAGACTAATTCTGTTTATTTAACATATTAAACTTCTGTACAAGTTACAGCAAATTATTCGAGGTTCTATTAACAAGTTTTGCTCAATTTTAAGTCGAGCCTACAGATTCACATACTTCAAATTTCAGCATTTCAGTTCCAACAGATTACGTCATTCAACAGATTAAACAGATAACAGATCTCGCAGATTAGGCTATTTAGCAGATTTAGCAGATAAGGCAATTTAACATAATTAGTAGATTAGGCAATTCAATCTAATTAGCAGTTTAGGCAATATAACAGAACTAGCAGATTAGGCAATATAACAGATTTAGCAGATAACAGATTATATATATATCTAAAACTCTATTTACATATCTTGCCCAATCATAAATTTAGCCTAAACTTACATGCCTAAATCAAGGTCATAATTCATAATACAATATATGCCCCAAATTTTAGCCTTAATATTCCCATTTACAGTTCATGTCAAAACTAGATTTAATATTCTAGTTCACCATTTATGTCCAAGACTAATACACATGTAAATCATGCTCTATTATAGCCAACTCAGATTATGCCAACATATTTGCTATGCCAGATTTACTTAATTAAGCTACGCCCAATCCCCGTATTACATGTTTCCACAAGTTCTCTAAATACCCATGAAATGGCCCTATAGGCTCGATGTACATAACAGTGAATGGGAATAAACTAACAAAGTTACATACTAAATATGAGATCTAACATCATTAAGGGAATAGGCATAAGAAACTAACTACAATAGTTATAGGCAACTAACCACAATAGTCATGGGCGACTAATCACAATAGTTTCTTATTCAATGTCATAGGCAATAGTCTTATAGGCGTGAATCATAGTCATAGGCAATAGTCTCTTAGGCATGAATCATAGTCATAGGCAATAGTCTCTTAGGCATGAATCATAGTCATAGGCAATAGTCTCATAGGCAATGGTTTCATGTCCAATTATGCATTATTATTTGTCCCAAAATTTAGCGTTCGTGCGTTAATCTCTTATGAGATGAGGCGCAGGCTCGTAGTAGCCTGGCTATAGAACAGAAAGAAGAAAGAGGTACATAATAGTCACAGAAAAACAGATCTGACAGATAAGAATATACATAACCTCAGATTCAGATTTATAATCATGTCGCAATTATAATTACAGTTTATAGCGTAAAATAACTATACTTGCCTTTCATGGTTTTAAGGAAGGATAATAAACTGTTGTTGATGCAGAAGTGCTGAATTATTCCTCTTTAATTGTTGTCGTAGCTCTAAACTTGGATTTGAGATTTGATTTAGCTTTTAATTCTATTCAGGTTGGAAGGAGATTCATCAGTCCAAGTTTTGATTTCAGCAGGGTAGCGACGCCATTTTTATTTTTAATTAGAACAGAGACAGAATATAGACAGAATGAAATGGTGTGGAGAGAATGAGGCTAGGGGTGAGTTTATATAGGATTAGGCGGACAAATCTAGATAGAAATGAGATCGGATACATCAGAATGAACCAGGTTAAAAAAACTGGGTTTCGGGAGCAAGGTTGACACTATGGTCGACCTGGTCTGGCCAGGTCGACCCCCAGGTCGACACTATGGTCGACCCCCAGGTCGACCTGGTCCATGGGCGAGAATTTTCCCGCCCAGCCTGTTCTGGGATTTTGAATTCAAATTTTCGAGCTGTTTTCGATTCTGAAACTTCGGAGGGCCATATCTCCCTCATACGGACTCCGTTTCTCGAAAACTCGGACTCGTTTCCAAGCAGAATTTCGAGACGAACGCAATGGCGCAATCCGTTTCCCTTGATTCTTATTTTAAAATTTTAATTTTTCCTTGCTTTGTTAATCTTATGATTACAGAAAATACGGGGTGTTACATTCTCACCTCCTTAAAGGATTTCGTCCCCGAAATCTTCAAGTTGAGAAGAATGTGTCCTACCATCCAGTCATCCATCTACTCAACCATCATCCACAAGCATCCATTTTCCTTAGAAAACTACTAATGTTGTATGAACATATGCAAAAGTGTGTATATGTTCCTTATCTAATGCAAAGATCAGGCGGTCCACTGATTCAGTTGACCTCCTTAATGCGAATTATGTTAGTGCCATGAGTCCAACATGTATGCAATTTTCCTATTTGATATTATTCTTATATGAGTGACAACCATTCATTCATATGCAACATCCATGTGATGAGTCAACCATTTTGCATCCACATAAATTGAAAATGCTCACACATCCATATGCAGTATGAGAGTGTTTTCGAGCCGATCTAGTGCCTAGTGTGTGTATATGCATCCACGAGCAACCACTAGCAACCACTTGCATCCGCTTGCAACCACCAAAAATAACATGTCTCAAACACATGTTTACATCCATAGGATTCCTATCTATAGGTCGAAGACTCGATTGATAGGATACAGTCGAGTGATGGGAGCGAGTGCAGATAAACAAAAACTTGGTTTCCATTAGACCTTGGTTGAGAGAAAATTCCCCTAAGTATCAACCCCGAAGACCGAAATCAATATCAAATTGACACCCAGAGGATTACCCTCTTTAGACAATGTCAAAACTGGAAATCTCAACCTTATCATAAATATTCAGATATTTACAGATTACCAGTACAGAGCAGATTACTAAATGATTCTTACGAAACTAAGCATGATAAGAACCCCGAATGTATGCGTCCTACCTGACGCCTAACACAGATATCTCTCAAACCCCAATCTATCATAAGCAGATGAGTCATAACCCATATGGGGTTTGAGACTATAACCAGATCAGAAACAAGACTAGTATTAAAGTGCAGAGACTCGACTACGAAATCAGAATGCCATAACCGGAAAGAGTTCTAACTCAATAATAAGATAAGGAAACTAAACTCTCTACAGAAATTTTCCTACTTCTATCCTATCCACCAACTATGAGAGCATTCGCCTGCCTTCCCGAAGTAAGTCATGTCCTCTGTCCTTGCCCCCGTTTCTTTGGGCAGTCTCTAGTGAAGTGTCCCATCTTACCACAGTTGAAGCGAGTGTCCTTCCTCTTTCAGCAATCCTTGTTCCGATGAGTCAAGCTTCCATAAGCAAAGCACTTTTCTCTTCCTTTATCTTTAGACTTTTCTTCCTTCTTCTGTGTTTCCTTTTTGCCTCCTTTGTGAACCAAGTCCATATCCATGAGTTTCTCATCCTTGGGTTGTGCTCCTTAGCCAAGCTCCCTCATTCTCATCTTTACTATCCGTGTGTAACATGTTGACAAGTCCCTCGAAAGTGGGCCTCCATCGCATGGAAAATCCTACAAAGCTCGAAAGAAAATTAGCCGTAGGTGAGACTACTGCGGCTACAGATGGAAGTCGGGCGCTTATTTGCCCTTTGACCGGTGTCGTAGTCTTATCAAGCCTACAGAATCATGCCGCGATGAGGTTACCTCCCAGAAAGCCGGGAGCCCCGGAGAAAGAAGGAAACAAAGATTCATATAGAGGATCAAAAGATAGATATATGGCTTTTGGGGATTATGTTTTTCAAAAATAAGCTTTACTTTTTGAAAATACTTCCTTTTAAAACCTTTTTGAAAATAGTTTTCAAAAACTTTACCCAATCTGGTAAGCTTCAGCTCTGATACCAAGTGTAACACCCCACCTCCGTTAAGGACGCTCACAAAGGGAATGCCTTAACTTTGGTGGAGCGTTTTAGTAGATAGAACAAAAATTTACAAGACAGATAAACAATACTTGAGAAATTATAACTTTATTACAGCGGGAAACAGAAATCAGTGTGGTTACATCTTTCCAGAAAAGCTCAAGTAAATAAATATCAGTCTTGTTCAGAAAATCATCAGAGTACAAAACTTTAAAATCATAATCCCCACAGAAGGTGCCATAAGAAGTTAAGCCATGCTTTACGCACTTCAAGTACTTCAAGCAGAAGAAATCCGGATCAAGCTAAAGTATTCCCTCCTTGGAAAACCTGGGGGGGAATGGAAGAAAAGGGGCGAAAACAAGCAAGGTCAGACATAAAGTATGGCAAGTCCAGTGACTTTCAGCATATGAACAGATAATAATAATCATGGCATGCAAATAAAACTGGATGAGCGATAACAGTAACAGAAGCAGCAGATGTACTTAGGCTAAACAGACGAAACAGAATAATATTACTTTTCATTTCTCTGCACTAATACTAGTATAACTGGATTAGGTGTCACCCTAATGTCTAAACTGAAACAGAAACGGGAACTGAATAATTTCCACAGAAGAGAATGCTAGTAATGGGCCTTTACCACCCCAGCAGAAACAGATAGAAACAGAATGCTAATAATGGGCCTTTACCACCCGAACAGAAACAGACAGAAACAGAATGCTAATAATGGGCCTTTACCACCCGAACAGAGACAGACAGAAACATAATGCTAATAATGGGCCTTTACCACCCGAACAGAAAGTACAGAAACAGAAATAGATTAATCCCTTCGGAAACAGAATGTAGAATTAGGTGTACACTAGTAAATGGGCCTTTACCACCTGAACAGACGGTACCACGCAGAAACAGACAGGTGTTGCCACCTAACAGAAATAGACGGTACCAATAGAAACAGACAGAACTAAGTGTACCCTAAAACCCTACCCCAAGCGATCGGCTCCCTAATACATAAATACCCTGTGTCGGCTCCACAGTAGGGTGTATCACTCCCTAAAGTGACAACCGATTGGCACAGACCTATTTACAGATGTCACGGCGTCTTACATCCTTAGAGGTAAACCGGGATCCATGCACGCACATGACCCGGTTGGAACGCACCATCAACACCCCTCGCCATTATCAGAATGAACCACTTATAATTAGTTCAGTAAGCGTGCCCAGACCCTACCTACTGTTGGGTCAAAGTTTTGATACCAGAAAGGGTTACTGACTAATATGGGTCCCAAACAACAGATGACACAAGTAATTTCCCTCATAACCTTGTGTCCCCAAACTAACAGATTTCAGATTAACTTGTTTACAAGTTCAAACATACACAGTTCAGATCAACTAGTTAACAGATCAGACAAGTTTTCAGACTAACGGATCAGATATACAGATTTAACAGATTTACAGATTTGTCTAACTTTGTAATTGGGCCTACAGATTCACGAAACGGGTTTGTTAAATTCATTAGTCCAATTGGTTCAACCCTATCCACCCAACACGTTTTAGACATCATATTTATCCAGATTTGCATTAATTAAATATTAATGCACAGACCTCTCACATTAGGTCGGTAGATTGTGGCCGCTGGATATGCCGAGCGGTTTCGGGCAGACTTCTGCCACAAGCCAGACCTAACCTCATGTCTAAGCATATTTTAGTTATGCCTACGACCTCTCACATTAGACTGACAGTTTGCAGTCGCTGGTTAAGCCGGTTGGTTCCAGGCAGGCTTCTACCGCAACCAGAGTCTAATCTCGTGTCATAGCCAATTCATTCCAATACAGATTTTTCAGATATCAGACTAATTCTATTTATTTAACAGATTAAACTTCTGTACAAGTTACAGCAGATTATTCGAGGTTCTATTAATAAGTTTTGCTCAATTTTAAGTCGAGCCTACAGATTCACATACTTCAAATTTCAGCATTTCAGTTCCAACAGATTACGTCATTCAACAGATTAAACAGATAACAGATCTTGCAGATTAGGCTATTTAGCAGATAAGGAAATTTAACATAATTAGCAGATTAGGCAATTCAATCTAATTAGCAGTTTAGGCAATATAACAGAACTAGCAGATTAGGCAATATAACAGATTTAGCAGATAGCAGATTATATATATCTAAAACTCTATTTACATATCTTGCCCAATCATAAATTTAGCCTTAACTTACATGCCTAAATCAAGGTCATAATTCGTAATACAATATATGCCCTAAATTTTAGCCTTAATATTCCCATTTACAGTTCATGTCAAAACTAGATTTAATATTCTAGTTCACCATTTATGTCCAAGACTAATACACATGTAAATCATGCTCTATTATAGCCAACTCAGATTATGCCAACATATTTGCTATGCCAGATTTACTTAATTAAGCTACGCCCAATCCCCGTATAACATGTTTCCACAAGTTCTCTAAATACCCATGAAATGGCCCTATAGGCTCGATGTACATAACAGTGAATGGGAATAAACTAACAAAGTTACATACTAAATATGAGATCTAACATCATTAAGGGAATAGGCATAAGAAACTAACTACAATAGTTATAAGCAACTAACCACAATAGTCATGGGCGACTAATCACAATAGTTTCTTATTCAATGTCATAGGCAATAGTCTCATAGGCGTGAATCATAGTCATAGGCAATAGTCTCTTAGGCATGAATCATAGTCATAGGCAATAGTTTCTTAGGCATGAATCATAGTCATAGGCAATAGTCTCATAGGCAAAGGTTTCATGTCCCATTATGCATTATTATTTGTCCCAAAATTTAGCGTTCGTGCGTTAATCTCTTATGAGATGAGGCGCAGGCTCGTAGTAGCCTGGCTATAGAACAGAAAGAAGAAAGAGGTACAGAATAGTCACAGAAAAACAGATCTGACAGATAAGAATATACATAACCTCAGATTCAGATTTATAATCATGTCACAATTATAATTACAGTTTATAGCGGAAAATAACGGTACTTGCCTTTCGTGGTTTTAAGAAAGGATAATAAACTGTTGTTGATGCAGAAATGCTGAATTATTCCTCTTTAATTGTTGTCGTAGCTCTAAACTTGGATTTGAGATTTGATTTAGCTTTTAATTCTATTCAGGTTGGAAGGAGATTCATCAGTCCAAGTTTTGATTTCAGCAGGGTAGCGACGCCATTTTTATTTTTAATTAGAACAGAGGCAGAATATAGACAGAATGAAATGGTGTGGAGAGAATGAGGTTGCGGGTGAGTTTATAAAGGATTAGGCGGACGAATCTAGACAAAAACGAGACCGGATACATCAGAATGAACCAGGTTAAAAAAACTGGGTTTTGGGAGCAGGTCGACCCCCAGGTCGACACTATGGTCGACCTAGTCTAGCCAGGTCGACCCCCAGGTCGACACTATGGTCGACCTGGCCCCTGGGAGGTCAGCACTATGGTCGACCCCCAGGTCGACCTGGTCCATGGGCGGGAATTTTCCCGCCCAGCCTGTTCTGGGATTTTGAATTCGAATTTTCGAGCTGTTTTCGATTCTGAAATTCTCTGAAACTTCGGAGGGCCATATCTCCCTCATACGGATTCCGTTTCTCGAAAACTCGGACTCGTTTCCAAGCAGAATTTTGAGACGAACGCAATGGCGCAACCCGTTTCCCTTGATTCTTATTTTAAAATTTAATTTTGCCTTGATTTGTTAATCTTATGATTATAGAAAATACGGGGTGTTACAAGTATCATATTCAGCATTAATTAGTTATTAATGCACAGACCTCTCACTTTAAGTCGATCACTTGTGGCTGCTGTGTAACAACCGGGAAAATCAGAACCAATTTAAATTTTTTATTTTGGCAATTTTAATGAATTCTGAATATTTAAAATGATTTATTTTAAATAATAAGGACAAGAAATTCATTTTGAAAAGAATTGGAAAGTATATATTTATTTGAATCATCGTTAGAATATAAATAATTAGTTTTAATTATAAAAGGAATTGAAAATGACGCAGTAGTTTGAAAATTCGATTTCAAATTTCAAATGAATGTACAGGATTCAAAATAAACCGGATTTTAGCGAAAACAGAAATAAATCTATTTGGAAATATCTTTCCAACGAATCCGAAAAACTGAAATTTCGTAGCGGGAATAAAAAGTTATATCCAATTGAAAATTCAGAATAGTCGCTATGGAATTTTGGCCCTTAAAAATAGCCATTTTGCAAATGACCTCCATTTTCGATGAAACCACTTTTGTTGGGTCCGGGATGTCAAATTATTGCTAGATTCCTAAATTCATAATTTTTGACATTATTATGTGAGCATGGCAAAAGAAAACGTGTTTCAACAATTTCAGTCAATTTGGATCAACCAGAAAATGGCCATTTTTCGAACTATCTTCAAATTTGATGAAATTAGTTTTGTTGGGACTATATCGTCAATACGAAGCTAGAAATAATTTTTTTGGAATTTTTAGAGTCAGTGGCCTTGGTGAATTGAAAAGTACGTTGAAAATAGAATATATTGATTTAAATTTTGATTTAAACGGAAACTGATCGAAACAGTCAAATCAGCTTGTGGGATATCCCATTGTGTTCGGAATGGAGGTAATTAGATAGGGGCGACAGTCGTCGGGTTCGATTTAGAGTTCGAACGAAAAGTTACTTTTTGAAATTTAATTAAATAATTAAATATAATTATAAACCTCCCTCGCCTCCCTCTCTCCCCATAAGTCAACGTGAAAAAAAAACTGTAAACACCCCCCAAATCTTTCAGTCATAATCCCACGTCGCCCCCCCCCCCCGACCACCGTCTGCGCGCCGTCGCTGGCAACCGTCCCCACCTCGCCGCACCCCCCTTCTCCTCTGCCTACCCTCCAATCGCCCTCCCCTGACGTGAAGACCAAAACTGCGAGCCCCAAATCGTATGCCTCCCTGCTCCAACAGCCATCGCACCACTAGGAGGATGCCGCCGACCACCCTAGCCCCCTTGCTCCACCTCGACGCCGAGTCTTCCCCATTTCCACCTATAAGTTCCTATTTCTATCTTTATTCATTTATGTAAAGAAAAATGTGATTTTGCTATGAATTACCTTGAAAGAAAAATGTGTTCACTCTATGAATTACATAAGAATAAAATTGCGATTTTTTGTATGGTATTCGTATGAAGAAAAGATTAGATTTCTTTGAAGAAAAGTATATATTTTTAGTGAAGAAAAGTTTATATTTTTAATTAAGGAAAGTTTATATTTTTAACAACGAAAAGATTATATTTTCAGTAAGGAAAAGATAAGATTTTTAGCAATGTAAAAGAATGATTTTTAGTTTATAAAAATGAGATTTTTATTATCATGAAGGCGGAGTAAAAATATGGTCTTTATATATATAGTAGCAATATGAAAATATGATTTATATATATATAACGACGATATAAAAATTTATTTTTTATAATGAAGAAGCGAATATAAAAATGTGATTTTTAGGTGAATAACATAATAGAAATATAATTTTCATTATATGAGAAGTGAAATAGAAATACGATTTTTATATCTATGACAACAATATAAAAGTGTGATTTTTATTTTATGAAGGGATAAAAATATGATTTTTATCTATTTGAATGAAGCAATAAAATATGATTTTTATATTATAGAGATAATAAAAATATGATTTTTATGTTATACAGATAATAAAAATATGATTTTTATACAATAGAGAAAATAAAGATGTGATTTTTATATATTCATTAGCGGTAGAAAAATGTGATTTTTATCTATGTAGCGTTGTTATAAAAATTTGAAATTATTTTTAGAAAGATAAAAATATAATTTTTAGCCTATGTATGTTATACATAAAATAATCATATAAAGAAATAATTATTGATTAGTAAAAAATATAATTTTTAACATAGGTATACTGCATAGATTAACAATCAAAGCACGGCGGAGTAGAACCCAAAGGTGAGAACTTCTCACTTTTATTTTAGTTTCTAGTTAAAATATAGACTAGGATGCAGACGGTGCTTAGCAGTACCCATTGTGACGTGTAATGGAAAATATTCATGTGTTGAAATAAAATAATTTACCATTAAAAATTATAATTTTTAACGTGTATACAAATAAAATAAATATTCATTTACAAATCAGATGATTTGTTTATGTACACTTATTTGTCTGATATAGATTGGGACGATAAATTTTACACGTCGCCTAACTGCACAAGTAATATTCTGTGTTTGTGGATTGGAAACCCCACACGGGTGCTGGGATGATATTTGACGTACACTAATCCCAATTGTTTAGTGGTTTGTCGATCGATTGGTTGATAGGCTGTCTAAGCGTTAATTATTTATAACTAATGCTTATACAATGTAGTATGCACTCTGGATGATGGTTGATTGTTTATTATTGTTTTTATACAAATTTGTTGTGTGAAATCTATATAAATAACATTATATGGTAATTGACTGTGTTTGATTCCAATTTAAAAGAAAAGAATATTTTAAAATAACGAATATTTTAAAATATTATTCAGTAAAAGATCAAAATGTGATTTTGATGTCCGATTTAGGATAGACACGAATATATTTAAATATATATAGCCGTGTTGATTAGACAACGCCATTTTGACATGTACGATATTTATATCAATTTTATTCATTTCTATAATGAATATCGAAAAGGAATTGATTTCAAAAATCTAATGTTTTGAAAATATTATAATTTATATATTAATGATATGGAATATTCAATTTTGATTTGAAATTGAGGATGAAGTTGAAATCGTTTTGAAAACAAATTTAAAACGATTTATAAAATGTGTTTAAATGTAAAACAATGAAATATATATTATATATATTATATATAAGATAATGGCCTGAATAGAACGCGCCGTGCTGTGACAGTTCGTGAATTTCGACCATTGAATTCGAATGGACATTACGGGAGATCCGACCGTCGGATTCTCCTAAAACCGGAACCGCTGGGTTCGTATCGAAAAGAGCTTTTTAAAGAATACAAGAAATTAGAAATCTAATGGTTATATTTGGAATTATGTCCAAATCAAATTTGGAAAATGTCGCCGTAAGTGCAGTTCGATGGCCGTTTATGGAAATCGACTGAACGGTCCTTGATAAAATTATTAAAAATAACAATAATTTGTGTAAAATCATAATAAATATTTGGAAGGAATTAGGCTGAAAAATTCCATATTTAAAAGGATAAAAATATTTTTTTATCGAAATGAACTAGTTATGAACTAGAATTATAAATCCAATATTTTTAAATAAAATGAATTGGATTTGAAATGGTTTTGAAAATAACCAGAATTTCCAATATATGAAATGGGAAATGGATTTCAATCGAAATTATCTTCGAAATATATCAGTATTGGATTTCGTGATTATACAGATATTGTTATAGAAATTTGAAAGATATATTTATATCGTTATTTCCAATACGATATTTGTTGGTTGTAGAATTTGATATTGAATATAAACCGATATATTTTCTATTCAGAGTCTTGTATTTAATATCAAATGGGATTTTGGGTTTGTCGTGAATGGCGTCTTCAGTAACACTGTTCTTGAACCCCATGTGAAGAGAATAAATCTTTTAATTAAGATTGTTTGAGTTTTCAATTATATTTAATAATTGGAATAAAATGGATGTGAATTGGGTATATCGTGAACTGTGTTTTTAACGACATTCGTTCTTTAACCCGATTTACAATGAAATGTGATTTGGAATTTACAAATATTTTTTTAAAATTTAAAGGATATTTTCCAAATTAAAGTCTCCAATTTAACATATTAAATTGGAATTGAATGGAATTCGATTTGGTAATAATCGAAGTGATCTTCTGTAGAGGAAGACTATTAATATATATGGAATTTGAAAGGCCTTGTCGTTATTCCATTTATATTATTGATTATATGTATTGATCTGTATTCCGTGAAGTTTCCATTGTTAATGGAATGTGATTTTGTGTTTATCGTGAACCGTGTTTTAAATGACATTAGTTCTTTAACCCAGTTAAAGATAAGATAAATTTCTTAACTTTGAAAAATCATTAAGTAATGATTGTTGGAAATTAAAACTGAATTAGAGTTTCAATGAATCTTTAAATAGATTGAAAGGTGAATTTGATAACTAAAATTATCAAATCCAAGAAATGATCGAGAATGGAGTATCACCAGTTTTTCTCCAAGCGTTAGTTGAATCTTTAATTAGATTTGAACGTGAAATGGTAATTAATTTTACTGATAACACCGTGGTGTTAGATATGAAGTATTACCAGTTTTACTTCATAGGATGAATAGGTTGGGATTGGGAAATTAAACAAACGATTACTTCGGTAAGGTCGCTATTCCCGAATAGTTTGGAAAACCTTAAAATGGTATGAATTAATTCCCAAAGGAATACTAAAGAATAAATTAAAAGAATTTATCTTTGTTAAAATTAATAGGAACCTTTCCCAAAGTATAAGAATATTTGAATAAAGGAATATTCTGGATTGGAATGAGGCATATGATTGTGTTTTTATAGCACTTGTTAATTATATACGCGAATTATTTAGAAAGACCGGGTTTATCCCATTTTGAATAACTGATTCGACGATAAGTCGATGATGAAGACGATGGTTGAAGACCGGAGGTCTTTACATCGTTTGGATGATTACTGATATCTTGATTGGTCTGTACACCCAAGACAAGGTAATAAGTGGTGATCGTCCAGACGTACTTGGAGATCGATCGGATATGCGAGGACCTCTCTCCTGTATTGGACATACGGGATAAGGAAAAAGGTGCCTCCGATTTCGTTCAGACCCAGAACGAACTTGTAAATGGATATGTGTCTGACATCAGATTTCATTCTGTGTGATTGATAAACATCGGTTGCATAGTGTGAATTGCCTGTGTGGCATGCTGAGATGCAAATGATCAAGGCTTCTGTTGAAAAGAAGAGTCTTGTGGTTGATGATCAAAGCACGACTTTATTATAGCATAGCTTTATGTAGCGTTAATTCGCGAGCCTCGCACCCCGGTGTGAACTAGAAACGGGAGAGGACTTCAGTGAGGACATGTGTTTCCTTCTAGCTAGGAGGGGTGTCAGCGTTTTGCAGGCCTTGACGTTTTACTTATTTGGATGATGGATAGCGAGGAGACTCGGTTATTTCGGTCTCTGCGGAGCCGGTAGATGGTCTTTATACAGACCAGATTTACGCACTATAGGGCAGGGAAATGCATATTCAGGCATTTTAATCCACTCCATGTGGACCGGCCCTGACGATCCAAGGCTTGCCTGCGCTTGCCTGAGACTCAGGCTAGAGAATCTCAAAGCTAGTTAGGACGATCACTTGACTAGGTTCACAAACGGAAATCCAAATTCCCATACGTGAATTTGCGGTTTTGATTGTAGAGCCTACTATTGGGGACATCATATATGGTACCCATGCCGCCTATGATTGATACATTTATATTTGAAGTTGTTTTCTTCACTTATAGTAATAATAAAAGATTAAATTTCGCATATCAAGCATTATTTGACTATTATAAGGGCTTGCGTTGCATTGTGTGATAGGTCCTGGGTCTGATAATAGCTTGATTGTTCTTTATTTAGCACAGCGGAAGATTCGAGTAACCCGAACGACTAAAAGTATGGGTGAGATGGGCGGTGTATGCTTCCATGCGTGGGAAGCGCATCGTCGGTGTAGCCTACTCCATAGTGGTACTTCACATCAGTAATTCACATATATGATTAGTCACTATTAATCACACAACCTTTGAGCTCGTACGTCTCAAAGAAGGGTGTTAAGCAAGAGAATAAATTCTCTGTCACCAAACAGATACATCATTAATAGCAACTAATCAATACGTGATGAACCACAATGCAACACATAATACATTTCTAAATCGTTTAGAAGTCATCGGGTTTTGGGCCTCGAAATCCTTTCTGTTTTATAAAACATTTTTTTAAAAACATTCCTGTCCAAAATCGGGGATACATTTCTTTTCACTAAGAAAAATATCATTTCAAAATCATTCATTAAATTTCAAATGAACTCAACAACTTCGCTAACACCTCATAGTCAAATCGTGAAGTGTTTCACAAGGCGTTAACATACCAGTATTTCTACCCAACCTAATGCTAAATGTAAAAGCATATTTTGCTCATAAACTAGTCGAGCACCATCCAAACAATCAATCAGTCACAATCAATATCAACAACCACGTATATTTGGTTTACACCACATCTCTTGTTTTGGTAAATTTAATCTCCATTCATTCACTCAAATCTAATTAAAGATTTATTCAAACTCCAATTGGTTTCATCTCTAAAATCATTTCATATTGATTGTTCTACCTTTTGGAAATTAATCCTGCTTTTACTCGGGTTAAAGAACTAATGTCATTTAAACACAGTTCACGACAAACCCCCAATCCAATTTGATATTAAATACAAGGCTCTGAATAGAAATTATATCGGCTTATATTCAATATCAAATTTTGAAATCAACAAATATCGTATTGGAATAACGATATATATATATCTTCCAAATTCCTCCACAATGTCCGTATAATCATGGAAACCAATATCGAAATATTCCGGAGATAATTTCGATCCAAATCCATTCCAATTCATATATTGGAAATTCTGGTTATTTTTAAAACCATTTCAAATCCAAATTATTTATTTTTAAAAATAATTGAATTATAATTCTAGTTCAAAACTAGTTCATTTCGATAAAAATATATTTTTATCTTTTCAAATATGGAATTTTTCAGTCCAATTCTTTCCAAATCATTCTTATGATTGTACACAAATTATTGCTATTTCTAATAATTTTATCAAGGCCCATACAGTCGATTTCCATAAACGGCCATCGAACTGCACTTACAACGACCATTTCCAAATTTGATTTGGACATAATTCCAAATCCAACCGTTAGATTTCTAATTTCTTGTATTTGTTAGAAGGTTCTTTTCGATACGAACCCAAAGGTTCCGGTTTTAGTAGAATCCAATGGTCGGATCTCCCGTAATGTCCGTTCAAAGTCGATGGTCGAAATTCGCAAACTGCCGCTGCGTGGCGCGTTCTACTCAGGCCATATTATATGTATACTATATATATTATATATTTCGTCGATTCTCATTCAAAATGTATTTTATAAATTGTTTTAAATTTATTTTCAAAACGATTTCAACTTCATATTCAATTTTTAATCAAAATCGAATATTCCATTACATGAAAATTTTATACATCTCATATATATGTTAAAAGTAATATTTTTAACAAACCAGTATTTATTTCACTCACACTTCATATATATATATATATATATATATATATATATTTCACCTTTCATGTATATATATCATTTTCATTTCATATATATTTTATTCATTTCATATATATATTATTTTCATTTCATATATATATTTTTCACCTTTCATATACATACATATACATATATATATATATATTATTTTCATACTTCATATATATTTTTTATTCATACTTCATATATATATATATATATATATATTCTTCACATTTCATATATATATATATATTATTCCATATATATATATATATATCACATTTCATATATATATATTTTATTTCATATATATTTTTCACATTTCATCATATATATTTTATTTCATATATATATTTCACATTTCGTATATATATTTTATTTCATATATATTTTTCACATTTCATCATATATATTTTATTTCATATATATATTTTACATTTTGTATATATATTTTATTTCATATATATATTTCTCACATTTCATATATATGTATTTTATTTCATATATATATATATATATATTTCACATTTCATATATATATTTCAATTCACATCGTATATATATTTCAATTCACATCGTATGTATATTTCAATTTTTAATCAACAAATGTTTATTTCAACACACGATTATTTTTAACACTTCATATAAACAATAAAAATGGGATTTTTATTGTTCAAATAATTTATTTCAAATATGAATATTTTATATACTTCATGTACACCATAAAAATGATTTTTTTTATTATTCATATATTTTATACAGTCCATTTCACATCACAATCAATTTTCACAATACAATCAAACAAACAAGTTGTCCATGGTCTGTGGACGACGGGGAGCAGTTCATATATGCAGTTATAAAATAAATAACTGTACAGAAAATTTATAGTGAGATAATTCTCACATTGGGATCCACTCCGTCAGTTTTTATCTGAATTTCTGGACAATTGGTTTTGAATTTGTCTAAAATTCCAACTTGCTCTATTTTGAATGCGGTCAGTTCCATGTGGTAGTATTCTTCAACACGAGTCCAATGCTTCTGAAACCGTTTAATTCTGATTCCAAATGACCAAGATATGATAGATTATCCATTTGAACAATTAAATACATCATTTATTTAAATTAATTAATTAATAATTAACATAAACCTTTCTCCCTCAATCTCGTTCCAGGCCCCGTTCAACAAAAAGAAACCCTCGCCTCCAATCCTTCCCGTCGCACGGAATTATAGGCCGCCTGGACTCGATCGCCACCCCCCACACGCTTCGCCCCCATGACCGCCACCCACACCACAAACGTCGATCGACATTGACTGAAACTGTCAAAAGACGTTTAACTTCGCCACGCTCACATATTGATCACAAAAATTCCAGAAAAATAAATCTGACTATGTTTTGACGATACGGTCCGAACAAAACTGATTTCATCGAATTTGGTGATCGTTTGAAAAATGGCAATTTTTAAGCCCTTTATATATATATATATATTAAAAAATATATATATATATATATTCCACAGCGACTTTTCTGAATTTTAAACTGGACGTAACTCTCAACTTTTAAAACGAAATCTCAGTTCCTTACATCCGTTAGAAAGATATAGTTAAACAGATTCAAATGTTTCTTATTTCACTGAAATCCGATTTATTTTGAATCTTGTACATTCATTTGAAATTCGAAATCGAATTTTCAAACTGCTGCGGCATTTCAGGCTCGAATTATAATTAAAATAAATTTATTCATTTTAACTTCGTCGAAAATAAATTTTTCATCGTTATTATTTAAAATAAATCATTTTAAATATTCAAAATTCAATAAAATTGCCAAAGTAAAATTTTAAATTGGTTCGGATTTTCCGGGTTATTACACGCTCTTTCTCTTCTCTTCAGAGACCAGGGAAGTTCGGGTCATTATCTTTGGTATCAGAGCTTTGGTTTACAGAGCTTAGAGAATAAGACACGTTTGAACCAAACGAAAGAATTCATCAGAGATTGGATTAGTAATAGCCAATGAGAATGACTCGTTGTACCCTAGAACGAGTGTGAAGAGTATATTTTTAAAATAAAAATGAAAACAAATTTTGTTTTGAAATTTAAGCCATATTACATGTATTTGAAAATTTATTTTATGTTGATTTTGGATAATCGGGTATATAGAATTTTGCATATACATCTGATCCATGTGTATACGAAGTTTTAATATACTAGATAGATATAGAATCACACTCTAGTCGCCCGAGGATAATTCTGATGATGTCCGGGCATCATCAGCATTTGTGTTCGAGTTTCGATGGTAGGATATCTATATATTTCCAATTGACTGGTGTATGAACCAAAACTAGATAGGGCTTATTGTTGTGATTTGGCATCAAAAAAATGATTTTTAGTATATATAAAATTTATGTGTTTGAAACAATAATCAACTAATTGATTGCTGATTGTGTTGTTTGATTAATTAAAATTTGGAACCATTCAGCCAAATTGATTCTAATATTGAACTGAATTGACAATCGATTGCATATGCATACATGTACACACACACACACACACACATATATATATATATATATATATATATATATGTGTGTGTGTGTGTATGTGTGTGTTTGCGTGTGTGTGTGTGTGAACAGGTCATAGCAGAGAAACCAAGCAGAGGAATAAAATTGTATGCCCGACGAATAGGTACATGTTTACTAATTTCTTGGGGTTTTTGATGATTTTATGAGCCAATTGGCCATTTCTTTTTGATTGGAGAGGCCTGTGTGGCGGTTTGGGGATTTTCCCGGTGCTCCCGTACAAAGGAGGTTATGGTGAAATTTTTCGAAAATTTAGGGTGTTAGCCAAATTTTTGAAGAATTGGAAAAGTCTTAAAAACTGCAAAGTTGAAGAATGAAAGCCAAATTGAAAATTGAGTTGATTAGTAAAACAAATTTCAGCTCCGTTCCTTTTCGGGAACGAAAAGATTTTAAATGGGGGAGATTGTAACAACCCGGAAAGCCAAAATGATATATTTTAAATAATAACGATAAGAAATTTATTTTGAATAGAATTAGAACGTATATTTTTATCTGAATCGTCGTTAGAATATAAATAATTAGTTTTAATTATAAAAGGAATTGAAAATGGCGCAGTAGTTTGAAAAAATCGATTTCAAATTTCAAATGAATGTACAGAATTCAAAATAAACCGGATTTTAGCGAAACTAGAAATATTAGAATCTATTTGGAAATATCTTTCTAACGAATCCGAAAAATTGAAATTTCATAGCGGGAATAAAAAGTTATGTCCAATTGAAAATTCAGAATAGTCGCTATGGAATTTTGGCCCTTAAAAATAGCCATTTTGCAAATGACCTCCGTTTTCGATGAAACCACATTTGTTGGGTCCGGGATGTCAAATTATTGCTAGATTCCAAAATTCATAATTTTTGGGATCAATATGTGAGCATGGCAAAAGAAAATGTGTTTTGACAGTTTTAGTCAATTTGGATCGACCAGAAAATGGTCATTTTTCAAACGGTCTTCAAATTTGACGAAATTAGTGTTGTTAGGACCGTATCGTCAATACCAAGCTAGAAATAATTTTTCTGGAATTTTTAGAGTCAGTATGTGTCCTCGGTAAATTGAAAAGTACGTTTAAAATAGAATATATTGATTTAAATTTTGATTTAAATGGAAACTGATCGAAATAGTCGAATTAGCTTGTGGGACATATCCCATTGTGTTCATAATAGGGG
Organism: Allium sativum; assembly: GCA_030737875.1. Classification (NCBI taxonomy): domain Eukaryota; kingdom Viridiplantae; phylum Streptophyta; class Magnoliopsida; order Asparagales; family Amaryllidaceae; genus Allium; species Allium sativum. Next base: position 688,718,445 of record CM060926.1, on the reverse strand, counting down.
TAATTAGATAGGGGCGACAGTTGTTGGGCTCGATTTAGAGTTCGAATGAAAAAGTTTCTTTTTGAAATTTAATTAAATAATTAAATATAATTATAACTCTCCCTCACCTCCCTCTCTCCCCATAAGTCAACGTGAAAATAATAATAATAAAACCCGTAAACACCCCCTCCCCCCCAAATCGTTCATCCCTAATCCCACTTCGCCCCTCTATCACCGCCTGCGCGCCGCCGTTGGCAACCGCTCCCACCTCACCGCACCCCCTTCTCCTCCACCTCCCCTCCAGTCGCCCTCCCCTGACGTGGAGACCAAAACCACGAGCCCCAAATCATATGCCACCTTGCTCCAACAGCCACCGCGCCACCAGAAGGGTGCCGTCGACCACCCTATCCCCCTTGCTCCACCTCGACGCCGAGTCTTCCCCATTTCTACTTGTAAGTTCCTATTTCTATCTTTATTCGTTTATGTAAAGAAAATTGTGATTTTGCTATGAATTACCTTGAAAGGCAAATGTGATCATTCTATGAATTACATAAGAATAAAATTGCGATTTTTTTATATGGTATTCATATGAAAAAAAGATTGATTTCTTTGAAGAAAAGTTTATATTTTTAGTGAAGAAAAGCTTATATTTTAATTAAGGAAAGTTTATATTTTTAATAATGAAAAGTTTATATTTTTTGTAAGAAAAAGATAGAATTTTTAGCGATGTAAAAGAATGATTTTTAGTTTATAAAAATGAGATTTTTATTATCATGAAGGCGGAGTGAAAATATGATCTTTATATATTTAGTAGCAATATAAAAATATGATTTTTATATATGTAACGACAATATAAAATTTTGATTTTTATAATGAAGAAGCGAATATAAAAATGTGATTTTTAGGTGAATAACATAATAGAAATATAGTTTTTATTATATGAGAAGTGAAATAGAAATACGATTTTTATATCTATGACAACGATATAAAAGTGTGATTTTTATTTTAGATGAGGGGATAAAAATATGATTTTTATCTATTTGAATGAAGCGATAAAAATATGATTTTTTTATTATAGAGATAATAAAAATATGATTTTTATATTACAGAGATAATAAAATATGATTTTTATATAATAGAGAAAATAAAGATGTGATTTTTATATATTCATTAGCGGTAGAAAAATGTTATTTTATCTATGTAGCGTTGTTTTAAAAATATGAAATTACTTTTAGAAAGATAAAAATATAATTTTTGGCCTATTTATGTTATTTATAAAATAATCGTACAAATAAATAATTATTGATTGGTTAAAAATATAATTTTTTAACGTAGGTATACTGCATAGATCAACAATCAAAGCACGATGGAGTCGAACCCAAAGGTGTGAACTTCTCACTTTTATTTATTTTCTAGTTAAAATATATACTAGGATGTAGATGGTGCTTAGCAGTACCCGACACCTATCGTCCACAAACCATAGACGACTTATTTGATTGTATGTGTTGTGAAAATTGATTGTTATTGTGATGTGTAATGGGAAATATTCATGTTTTGAAATAAAATAATTTATCGTTAAAAATATAATTTTTAACGTGCATATGAATAAAATAAATATTCATTTACAAATCAGATGATTTGTTTATGTACACTTATTTGACTGATATGAATTGGGTCGATGAATTTTACACGTCGCCCAACTGCATAAATAATATTCTATGTTTTTGGATTGAAAACCCTATATGGGTGTTGGGTTGATATTTGACGTACACTAATCCTAATTGTTTAGTGGTATGTCGATCGATTGGTTGACAGGCTGTCTAAGTGTTAATTATTTAAAATTAATGCTTATACAGTGTAGAATGCACTCTGGATGATGTTTGATTGTTTATTATTGTTGTTATACACATTTGTTGTGTGAAATCCATATAAATAACATCATATGGTAATTGACTGTGTCTGATTTCAATTCAGAAGAAAAGAATATTTTTAAAATAACGAATATTTTAAAATAATGAATATTTTAAAATAATATTCAGTAAAAGATCAAAATGTGATTTTGATGTCCGATTTGGGATGGACACGAATATATTTAAATATATATAGCCGTGTTGATTAGATAATGCCATTTTGACGTGAACAATATTTATATCGATTTTATTCATTTCTATAATGAATATTGAAAAGGAATTGATTTCAAAAATCTAATGTTTTGAAAATATTATCATTTATATATTAATGATATGGAATATTCAATTTTGATTTGAAATTGAAGATGAAGTTGAAATCATTTTGAAAACGAATTTAAAACGATATATAAAATGCGTTTAAATGGAAATCGACTAAATATATATTATATATAATATAATGGCCTGAATAGAATGCGCCGCGCTGCAGCAGTTCATGAATTTTGACCATTGAATTCGAATGGAGATTACGGGAGATCCGACCGTCGTATTCTCCTAAAAGCGGAACCGTTTGGTTCATATCGAAAAGAGCTTTCTAAGTAAGAAAAGAAATTAGAAATATAACGGTTGGATTTGGAGTTATGTCTAAATCAAATTGGGAAAAGGTCGCTGTAAGTGCAGTTCGATGGTGGTTTATGGAAAATGATTGTACGGGCCTTGATAAAATTATTAAAAATAGCAATAATTTGTGTAAAATCATAATAAATGATTTGGAAGGAATTGGGATGAAAAATCCATATTTGAAAGGATAAAAATATATTTTTATCAAAATGAACTAGTTATGAACTAGAATTATAAATCCAATATTTTTAAATAAAATGAATTGGATTTGAAATGGTTTTGAAAATAACCAGAATTTCCAATATATGAAATGGGAAATGGATGTGAATCGAAATTATCTTCGGAATATTTCGATATTGAATTTCGTGATTATACAGATATTGTTATAGAAATTTGAAAGATATATTTATATCGTTATTTCCAATACGATATTTGTTGGTTGTAGAATTTGATATTGAATATAAGCTCATATATTTTATATTCAGGATCTTGTATTTAATATCAAATGGGATTTTGGGTTTGTCATGAATGGTGTCTTCAGTAACACTGTTCTTGAATCCCATGTGAAGAGAATGAATCATTTAATTAAGATTGTTAGAGTTTTCAATTATATTTAATTATTGGAATAAATTGGGATGTGAATTGGGTTTATCGTGAACTGTGTTTTTAACGACATTTGTTCTTTAACCCGATTTACAGTGAAATGTGATTTGGAATTTGTAAATCTTTTGTTAATTAAAGGAGATTTTCCAAAGTAAAGTTTCCATTTTAAAATATTAAATTGGAATTGAATGGAATTCGATTTGGTAACAATCGAAGTGAGCTTCTGTAGAGGATGACTGTTAATATATATGGAATTTAAAAGGCCTTGTCATTATTCCATTTATATTATCGGTTGGATATGGAAGTTCATATTGATTATATGTATTGATCTGTATTCCGTGAAGTTTACATTGTTAATGGAATGTGATTTTAGGTTATCGTGAACTGTGTTTTAAATGACATTAGTTCTTTAACCCAGTTAAAGATAAGATAAATTTCTTAACTTTGAAAAATCATTAAGTAATGCTTGTTGGAAATTAAAACTGAATTAGAGTTTTAATAAATCTTTAAATAGATTGAAAGGTGAATTTGATGACTAAAATGATCAAATCCAAGAAATGATCGAGAATGGAGTATCAACAGTTTTGCTCCAAGCGTTAGTTAAATCTTTAATTAGATTTGAACGTGAAATGGTAACTAATTTTACGGATAACACCGTGGTGTTAGATATGTAGTATTACCAATTTTACTTCATGGGATGAATAGGTTGGGATTGTGAAATTAAACAAACGATTACTTTGGTAATGGTCACTAACCCCGACTAGTTTGGAAAAGCTTAAAATCGTATGAATTGATTCCCAAAGGAAGATTAAAGAATAAATTTAAAGAATTTATCTTTGATAAAATTAATGGGAGCCTTTCCCAAAGTATAAGAATATTTGAAAAAAGGAATATTCTGGATTGGAATGAGGCGAATGATTGCATTATTATAACACTTGTTTACTATATACGCGAGTTATCCAGAAAGACCGGGTTTATCCCATTTTGAATAACTGATTCGACGATAAGTTGACGATGAAGACGATGGTTGAAGACCAGAGGTTTTCACATTGTTTGGATGATTACTGATGTCTTGGTTGGGCTGCACACCCAAGACAAGGTAATAAGTGGTGATCGTTCAGACGTACTTGGAGATCGACCGGATATGCGAGGACCTCTATCCTGTATTGGACATACGGGATGAGGAATAAGGTGCCTCCGGTTTCGTTCAGACCCATAATGAACTTGTAAATGGATATGTGTCTGACTCGAATTTCATTCTTTGTGATTGATAGACATCGATTGCATAGCGTGAATTGCCTGTGCGGCATGCTGAGATGCAAATGATCAAGGCTTCTGTTGAAAAGTAGAGTCTTGTAGTTGATGATCAAAGAACGGCTTTAATATAGCATAGCTTTGTGCAGCGTTAATTCGCGAGCCTCGCACCTTGGTGTGAACCAGAAATGGGAGAGGACTTCAGGGAGGACATGCGTTTCCTTCTAGCTAGGAGTCGTGTCAGCGTTTTGTAACCCCTAACGTTTTACTTATTTGGATGATAGATAGCGAGGCGCCTAGGTTATTTCGGTCTCTGCGGAGCCGATGGATGGTCTTTATACAGACCAGATTTACGCCTCATAGGGCGGGGAAATGCATGTTCAGGCATTTTAGTCCACTCCGTGTGGACCGGCCCTGACGATCCAAGGCTTGCCTACGTGCTCGGCTGAGACTCGGGCTAGAGAGTCTCGAAGTGTGTTAGGACAATCCCTTGCCTATGTTCACAGATGGAAATCCAACTTCCAATACGTGACTTTGCTGTTTTGATTGCAGAGCCTAGTATTGGCGACATGATATATGGTACCCATGCCGCTTATGATTGATACATTTATAGTTGAAGTTGTTTTCTTCACTTATAGTAATAATAAAATATTAAATTTCGCTTATCAAGCATTATTTGGCTATTATAAGGTAAAACCTTATCCTCTGGCTTGCGTTGCATTGTGTGATGGGACCTGGGTCTTATAATAGCTTCATTGTTCTTTATTTAACATTGCACTTTTTGTTTTATGCACTGGTATTCTTGGGAGGAAACCCGTTCCGTGTTAAATGGTGTGATCCCTTGATTTACCTAACTTTAAAAGCAAATTAATAACTGTTTTAGTTCTCACACCACTCACATGACTGACCTGGAATTTATTATTTTAACCTAAACTCTGGGTGCCCTTATTTCCGCATGAGCAGCTAGTAGTTGGGTTTTGCAGATATTATATTCACAGGATCCCGATTTATAGCTGAAGGAATATTCGGAAAGCTTTATATCCGTGTATTTCTTTCAGTTGTGTTTTGTAATATTTTTCCGCTGCTATGTATTTAAATGTAATTTAATTCTCTGATATTTTTCTTCTGTATATTATTCATGTATACTCTGAAATATTCTTGTATTCTGATGAAATTATTGTAATAAGCAATGAAATGTTCTTCTGTTTGAGTTCTGATTTGTTGTGTTCTTAAAGCAATATGTTCTTTCTCTTCTCTTCGAAGACCGGGGAAGTTCGGGTCGTTATACGCTGGATATGCCGGGCGGTTCCGGGCAGACTTCCACCACAAGCTAGACTTAACCTCGTGTCTAAGCATCTAATTTATGCCTTTGACCTCTCACATTAGACTGTCGTTTGCGGTTGCTGGATATGCTGGGCGGTTCCGTGCAGTCTTATACCTAAAACCAAGTCTAACCTCGTGTCTTAGGCGTTCATCTTTTAGCCAATTTACATATTTACTGTCCAAGTCTAGATTTATATGTTAATTATCCATAAGTGTTGTCAATTTAAGCTATGCCATATTTACTAGTTATGCCCAAAATTACTTAATTAAGTTATACCCAATTCCCTGCGTTTCAATCGCACGTACAACAAGGTCCACAAATAAAACGGAGAGGGATAGAGGAGAAACACAAGAATTGACATAAGGAACAAAATAGGCATGTAAAGTTGTACCCAACTCAAGAATCATGTTTCCAGTAAACATGTTGTATATTTGTAACAACCCGTATTTTCAGTAACCTGGTATAACATAAATCGAGGCTGAATTTAATTCTAAAAGCTGAATCAAGGGAAACGGGCTATGCCATTGCGTTCGTCTCGGAAAAATACGCGAAATAGAGTCCGAGTTTTCGAAAATCGGAGTCCGTATGACCCAGTTAAGGCCCATTGAAGTTTTCAGAAATTTCTTAAGTAAAAACAGATTTAAATTTAATTTAAAAACAAGGGTTAGGGCAAACTGGCGCAGGCGGGAAAAATTCCCGCCAGGACCCGCATGTCGACAGCCCTGTCGACAGGGCCCCCAGGGTGTCGACAGCCCTGTCGACAGGGGGTGCCCGGGCAGATTAGCCTGGTGCACCATTTCTGATTTGGGCTTGATGGGGTGGCTTGGTTCTAGAGAGTTCCGAGATCTGATGGACCAAATACAACCTAGGGTTAATCCTAAGGCTAATATCACTCTAATCTTCTATAAATAAGACCCTAACCTACCCTAAATCACTCATTATTCAATCTAGCAACCAAACTATGTCAAATTGAATCCTCAAATGGCCTCCACCTAAAAACCCTAGCCTCCAATCTCTTCATTTATAATTCCTATGAAGATTATGATGTTCATACAAGCATTTCTAAGTTGTATGAATGATCATTAGCTTGCATACATCATCAAGTTGCAAGTTTTGTTTGCCAAGCTAGTGATTTTGGGTGTTTTCTTATTGGAGCTTTGTTTTGGGGTTTTTATATGCTTGCATAAAGGGCTTCTCAATCTTTGTTAATAGATTTGAGTCTTCATAATATTAGTAAGCCCTCTTACCTTCATTTTAGAAACTCTAAAGTTAATATGTGATGAAAGTTGGGATTTATGCATGTTTAATAAGTTATGCATGCTTATGCAAGTTCACTATGCTATGTTGTGCATGTTTAATAAGTTATGCATGCTTATGCAAGTTCACTATGCTATGTTTTGCATGTTTAATAAGTTATGCATGCTTATGCAAGTTCACTATGCTATGTTGTGCATGTTTAATAAGTTATGCATGTTTATGCAAGTTCACCATGCCATGATTTGCAAGTTTAACAAGTTAGGCATGTTTATGCAAGTTCACTATGCCATGATTTGCAAGTTTAACAAGTTATGCATGTTTATGCAAGTTCACTATGCCATGATTTGCAAGTTTAACAAGTTATGCATGTTTATGCAAGTTCACTATGCTAAGTTATGCAAGTTCAACATGTTATGCATGTTTATTATGATATGTAAGATTTATCATGTATGTTGTGCCAAGTTCCCTCTTTCTATCCTTTATGCGTTATAACGAATATGTAAGCGATAGAATGACGTTGGGGGGTTTTGGGTAAAACTTAAAATACATGAAAATATAAGATTGGGAATTTACCTATTAAGTTAGGTCTACCCCTTGGGAATTTACCTATTAAGTTAGGTCTACCCAAGTATTTGTTAAACTTGTAATTGTGTTTTAAAAGTGGACATGACACTTAGAAAACATAAGTGTGGCCAACTCGAGGTTGGGTTGAGTTTGTAGCGTAATTCTACCCGGAACCGACCGGCTTAACTAGTGGCTACAAAAAATAGGACCCAATGTGAGAAGTTGGTCATATGGTGCCAAAACCCGAGGTTAGACTAAGTTGTGGTGTAAACCTACCCGGACCCGCCCGGCCTAACTAGTAACCACAACAAGGTCTAATGTGAGAGGTTAAGGTGCATTAAATTAATTAATGCCTCATGATTAGGGTTAAGTCAGGGTCCACTAATACTTAACCAATTTGGGGATTCGAGGGATTGAAATGGGGTTAAGTGGTGAACTGTTGATTACACTTAACTAGTTTAATCCATGATTAGTGAAGGGTTAAACCACACTTAACCCTCTTAGAAAACCCTAGCAACGTGGTCTGTTCTAACAGTAATCCCAGTTTGGTATCATTCACAACCCTAGAAGCTAGGCTAGGGCGGGGCACGATTACTGGACGGATGTAAGCGACCAAAAGGCGATGGCTGAGTGGTACAGCGGTGCGGGTCCAGGCGGGCTACGGACGTGCACGTAGTCCGGTGTTGGACAAACTCGAGGCACGGGTACCAGTAGGTTAGGGCTGTGCATTATTGCTTAAGTGTCTGGGGTTGACACCCGAGGGCTTGATACACCCCAAAGGTGGACCCAGCACAGTCTAACTACAACCATATGTGGGCCATATGGACACCAACACTTGACGTGTTAGGTTTATAGGGAGCCGATCGACTAGACCGTTGGGCTGGGCCTTGTATTAAGGCCACCTCATGTTATTGGGCCAAAGTTTGGGCTGAGGGATCAATACCTGTTATGTTAGTTTGCTAGTACACTGTGGTGCAAAGATTAATCTTCTTTATGTGATGACACCTTTATCTATTACCAGTATATTCATCTCAGTTCCCATCATGATGTTAGCTTTATTAGTTTATAGACTGATCGTAGTAGGGCTTACCAGTCTTTTTGACTGACCTGTTTTCTTTCGCTTCTTTTCTTCCGTTCCCCCCCCCCCCCAAGGTTCTCAGGGAGGGAACAGTGGTGCTTAGCTTGGATCGCTTGCTTGTTTGCTGGATAGCTCATGTATGCTTGGACATTGAGCTCGCTATGGTTTATCATCTTTTGTTTTTGGGGATAGCACTATGTATTTCTATATTTCTGTTTATGATGTACTAGACATGTTTATTTTGGCAGTTGACTTTATGATGTACTAAGACTTGTTTTGAGATGGTTTGAAATATTCCGCTGTTTTACTCTGTGTTACATATATATATATATATTTATGCTCTTGTTCTGCCTTGATATATCATTATGCAAGCTTACCCAGTTATAACGCCCCCCAGAAGCTAGTGCCCCCTAAAGAGTGACCCTAGCGGAGGTGGGGTGTTACAAATTTGGTATCAGAGCATATGGTTTACAAGAAAGAACAAAAAGTTTTTAAAAGACTTTTGAAAAACTATTTTCAAAACAAGTATAAAGTATTTTCCAAAGAAAAGTCTAGTATTTTAAAAGGCTATTCCCCAAAAAGCCATTAGCGTTATCCTTCGTTCCCTTGACCTAATCTTATCTTATCTTTCGTTTCAGTATGGCTGAGAATCTTGCCATCCCGGAGGGAGTAAATGTACCACTCTGGTATAGGAGGCTTCTTGAAGCTAGGGCGGTAGCTGGTCCCGCCAACCCTACTCCCACTCCTCCTCCTGTGGTGGAGAATCCTCTCCCTAGTATCCCTCCTCCGGTAGTTCCTGCTCCTCCTCCTCCAGTTGCTGAGGCTCCTCTTCCTCCTCCTCCCCCTCAGCATCCTCAGGTTGAGTTCACGAAGGTTTGTAAAGACTTCAAGGCAATGGGAGGCAAGAATTTCCTAGGCACGGAATCTTTTGTTGAAGCTAGGAATTGGCTGAAAGACACTGAAGACTTGTTTGCTATCTTTGGAATTGATGACGAGAGGAAGATCTTATTGACAGTGTGGCTTTTGAAGGACGAAGCAGCCTATTGGTGGGAGGTCACCAATGGGACGAGGCCCGTCGAGACTTGGGCCGATTTGAGGGCTAGATTTGTGGCCAAATTTCTATCTTCTGTTGAGGCGAATTTACAGATGGAGAAGTTCATTGCATTAAAGCAAGGTGATATGTCGGTCAAGGAGTATGTGAACAGGTTTAATCAGCTGGCCCGTTTTGGTTTAGATATGGTAAACACTCCCGAGAAGAAGGCTCTTCGATTCGCTAGAGGGTTGAATGAGCCGCTGCAGGGCTTGGCGATGTCACATATTCCGCATGGAGCTACTTTCGAGAGTTTGGTCGATATGGCTCTACTTCAGGGTGATGGAAAGAAAGAGGTCAAGTCGAGTGAGACCCAAGCAAAGAAGAATGATTCTCAAGGTAAAAGCAATCAAGGTGGTCAAAGTAGTCAGGGGAATCAAAGCAAGAACAAGAAGGGGAACAATAACAAAGGCAAGGGAAAGTGCAATTACTGTGGTGTGCCTGGACACTTTGCTAAGGATTATAGGAAGAAGAAAAGGAAGCTTAGTGGTGGATGTTTTTCCTGTGGTGAGGCCGGACACTTCAGCAAGGAGTGCCCGAAGAAGAAAGGACAGGCTGGACCTTCAGGAGGGCAAGTTCATGCTCTCAATACCGCTTCAGTTCCCGGTCAAGGTAGTGTTTCTGTTGAGAACCTTGTTTATATTTCCGATCTTCCAGTTCGTACCTTGTTTGATTCTGGTGCATCACATAGCTTTATTTCATCTGACCTTGTTGATAGTTTGCACCTTAGTACTAGCTTAGTGGATGATCCCGTTTGTGTTTCGAATCCCATTGGGGGTTCTGCTCATCTATCTATGATATGTGAGGATCTGAGGATCTCTATACTTAGTGTAGAGTTCTTGTGTAGTGCGTATGTTCTTGGTTTCAGGGGATACGTATTGATATTGGGCATGGATTGGCTGTCCAGATATGGAGCCATTCTTGATTGTGAGCATAGGGTTGTGAGGCTTGTGACTCGCCTTGGCAACACCTTAGAGATTTCATGCAATCCGAAGAATCCCGTCATGTTGTGCTATCTTGAATCTCTCGACTCGTCAGAGGAAGCCCTTCAGTCTGTAAGGGTGGTCCGAGATTATCCAGATGTTTTTGAAGAAGTTAAGGGGTTGCCCCCTAAACGAGAGATTGATTTTCGCATTTATCTGGTGGATAATGCTAAGCCTGTTTCTTTGCCCGTTCGGCACATGGCTCCGCGTGAAAGACGGGAGCTCAGCAAGCAAGTAAAGGAGTTGCTTGAGAAGAACTTCATCAGACGAAGTATATCCGAATGGGGAGCGCCTGTGGTGTTTGCTACTAAGGCAGATGGTTCTCTTCGACTTTGCGTGGACTATAGAGAATTGAATAAGCTGACTAAGAAGAACAGACACCCGTTACGGAGGATCGATGATCTCTTTGACCAACTTGTCGGTGCTTCTGTTTTCTCTCAGCTTGATCTTGCTACCGGATTTCATCAGCTCAGAGTGGCTGAAGATAGTATAGACAAGACTGCATTCAGAACTCCAGATGGATTCTTTGAATGGCTTGTTATGCCGTTCGGTTTGACGAATGCACCCGCGTATTTCGTGGATTTGATGAGTAGGGTGTTTCGGGAGTTCTTGAACAAGTTTGTCGTGGTCTTTGTGGATGATATTCTGGTTTTCTCCAAGGATGAAGAAGAGCACGCGAGGCATCTTGTAGAGGTGATGGATACGCTTAGAGCACATCAGTTAAAGGCCAAGTTCTCCAAGTGTCACTTTTGGAGAAGGGAAGTTAGATTCCTTGGGCATATCGTATCCAAGCAAGGTTTAGCGGTGGATCCCGCTAAGGTGGTTGCAGTTCAGGATTGGAAGACTCCAAGGAATGCAACCGAGGTGAGAAGTTTTCTAGGTCTTGCGGGTTTTTACCGGAAGTTCATCAAGGACTTCGCGAAGATATCCGCTCCTCTTACTAAGTTGACTAAGAAGAACCTAGTTTTTGCTTGGGATATGGATTGTGAGCTTGCTTTTCAGAGACTCAAGAGAGCCCTTACCTCAGCACCAGTTCTAGCTTTACCCGATGGTAGTAAGATATTTACCGTGTACACTGATGCTTGTGGAACGGGATTGGGCGCCGTTCTGATGCAAGAAGGCAGAGTTATATGTTTTGGTGGGAGGCAACTTAAGGTGCATGAGAAGAATTACCCCACTCATGATCTAGAGCTGGCAGCGATAGTATATGCACTCAAGGCTTGGCGTCATTATCTTCTGGGAGAGAGATTTGAGTTGTATACTGATCATAAGTCTTTGAAGTATCTCTTTTCGCAGAAGGATCTGAACTTGAGGCAGCAAAGATGGATGGAATTCTTGGCGTCCTATGATTTTGATATAGCCTATACCCCTGGCAAAGGGAATGTTGTAGCGGATGCGTTGAGTAGGAAAAGGTTGACACTAAGTCCTCTATTTGTTGAGATGAAGAATTTAGAGTTCTTGGCAACCTTTGATTTCTCCTTGACAGTTGAGTCGGTAACCGGTTCTTTAGCATCTCTTGAGCTCAGGCCTACCCTTCTGGATCAAGTTGGGACTTCGCAGAAGGAAGACCCTCAGATAATTGAGATCATGGATAAGCTGATTAGAGGGGAGACATCTAGTCACCTTGCTCGATATTCTATAGATGATAAGGGTTGGCTGAGGAGAGACGGAAGGCTTTGTGTTCCGATGGTAGAAGACTTGGTGAGGAAAGTTCTTAATGAAGCACATCGCTCCAAGTTGACTATACATCCAGGGGGAGATAAGATGTATAAGGATATGAAGCGCATTTTCTTCTGGCCTGGAATGAAGAAGGATGTGGCCGAGTTTGTCTCTAGATGCATTATTTGCCAGCAAGTTAAGGCCGAGTCAAAGAAGCCCGGTGGGCTATTGCATCCTCTGGACGTCCCACTTTGGAAGTGGGAGAGTATCTCCATGGACTTTATTGATGGGCTTCCAAGGTCGAGAAAAGGGAATACGAGCATTTGGGTTATTGTGGATAGACTTACGAAGAGTGCTCATTTTATCCCAGTAAAGAGCAAAAGGACCGCATCTGGACTAGCATCAGTATATCTTCGTGAGATAGTGCGACTACATGGAGTCCCTTCCAGCATAGTCAGTGACCGAGACCCAATCTTTACTAGTCAGTTCTGGAACAGTTTGCAGGAAGCTATGGGCACAAGGTTGAACCTGAGTACGGCCTATCACCCACAAACAGACGGCCAAACAGAAAGGGTGAATATGGTACTTGAGGACTTGTTGAGACTTTGCATTCTGGATTTTGGTGGTACTTGGGAAGACCATCTTCCTCTTGTTGAGTTTGCATATAATAACAGTTATCAGGCGAGCATAGGGATGGCACCATTTGAAGCTTTATATGGGAGGCCGTGCAAGTCGCCTACATGTTGGTGGGAGACTACAGATAAGCTTATACTTGGACCCGACATGATTAGAGATACATCCGAGAAGGTCGAGTTGATTAGAAGACGGATGAAAGCGGCCCAAGACCGACAGAAATCCTATGCTGATAAGCGAAGATCCGATTTGGAGTTTGATGTTGGGGACATGGTTTTCGTAAAGGTTTCTCCTTTGCGGAATGTGGTCCGATTTGGAGCTGTTGGGAAGTTAGCACCGAGATTTGTTGGACCCTTCCCTATCATAGAGAGAATTGGGAAGATGGCTTATAAAGTGCAATTGCCCGAGAAGCTGTCCGGAGTGCATAATGTTTTTCATGTCTCGCATCTCCGAAAGTGTTTGCATAAATCAGCAGAGATTGTGGAGCCAAGTGTTTTGGAAGACGTGGAAGTAGAGAAAGAGGCGACTTTGAGGAGAGCTCTGATTCGTATCTTGGGGACGGAGACCAAGAAGCTAAGGAATCGAGAGGTCAAACTGGTGAAGGTTCAATGGGGTGAAGCCGAAGAAGACGCAACATGGGAAACCGAGGAGAAGATGCGTGGGCTTTATCCATTCCTTTTTGAGGGTACACTCTCAATCTCTTCCCTTTTGTTAGCATATCTTTCTCTTTGCTATCCATGTTTATCTAGTTGTCGTGCTAATCTTGTCATGAGAACCTTAGGTAGAAACCCTTTGGATGAAACATGTGTTTGAAACATGTTATGCTTGGTGGTTGCAAGTGGTTGCAAGTGTTTGCAAGTGGTTGCTCGTGGATGCATTATACACGATTAGGCACTAGATCGGCTCGCACACTCCTCATATTGCATATGCATGAGTGTTTATGCTTATTCATGGATGAAAATTGTGTGTTATCACATGGATGTTGCATATGGGTGTATGTTATGTGCACACATATAGATGATATACATTATGTTAGGAATTGCATACATATGGATTCATTTCACTAACATGATTTGCATTGATGATATTTACATTAGATAAGTACATATACACACACCTCTGCATATGTTCATCCAGCATTTAGAATCTTGTAAGGACAATGATTGCTCGTGGATGATGCTTTGAGTAGATGGATGATTGGATGGTAGGATACGTTCTTCCTAACTTGAAGATTTCGGGGACGAAATCCTTTAAGGAGGGGAGAATGTAACAACCCGTATTTTCAGTAACCTGGTATAACATAAATCGAGGCAGAATTTAATTCTAAAATCTGAATCAAGGGAAACGAGCTATGCCATTGCGTTCGTCTCGGAAAAATACGCGAAATAGAGTCCGAGTTTTCGAAAATCGGAGTCCGTATGACCCAGTTAAGGCCCATTGAAGTTTTCAGAAATTTCTTAAGTAAAAACAGATTTAAATTTAATTTAAAAACAAGGGTTAGGGCAAACTGGCGCAGGCGGGAAAAATTCCCGCCAGGACCCGCATGTCGACAGCCCTATCGACAGGGCCCCCAGGGTGTCGACAGCCCTGTCGACAGCCCTATCGACAGGGGGTGCCCGGGCAGATTAGCCTGGTGCACCATTTCTGATTTGGGCTTGATGGGGTGGCTTGGTTCTAGAGAGTTCCGAGATCTGATGGACCAAATACAACCTAGGGTTAATCCTAAGGCTAATATCACTCTAATCTTCTATAAATAAGACCCTAACCTACCCTAAATCACTCATTATTCAATCTAGCAACCAAACTATGTCAAATTGAATCCTCAAATGGCCTCCACCTAAAAACCCTAGCCTCCAATCTCTTCATTAATAATTCCTATGAAGATTATGATGTTCATACAAGCATTTCTAAGTTGTATGAATGATCATTAGCTTGCATACATCATCAAGTTGCAAGTTTTGTTTGCCAAGCTAGTGATTTTGGGTGTTTTCTTATTGGAGCTTTGTTTTGGGGTTTTTATATGCTTGCATAAAGGGCTTCTCAATCTTTGTTAATAGATTTGAGTCTTCATAATATTAGTAAGCCCTCTTACCTTCATTTTAGAAACTCTAAAGTTAATATGTGATGAAAGTTGGGATTTATGCATGTTTAATAAGTTATGCATGCTTATGCAAGTTCACTATGCTATGTTGTGCATGTTTAATAAGTTATGCATGCTTATGCAAGTTCACTATGCTATGTTGTGCATGTTTAATAAGTTATGCATGCTTATGCAAGTTCACTATGCTATGTTGTGCATGTTTAATAAGTTATGCATGTTTATGCAAGTTCACCATGCCATGATTTGCAAGTTTAACAAGTTAGGCATGTTTATGCAAGTTCACTATGCCATGATTTGCAAGTTTAACAAGTTATGCATGTTTATGCAAGTTCACTATGCCATGATTTGCAAGTTTAACAAGTTATGCATGTTTATGCAAGTTCACTATGCTAAGTTATGCAAGTTCAACATGTTATGCATGTTTATTATGATATGTAAGATTTATCATGTATGTTGTGCCAAGTTCCCTCTTTCTATCCTTTATGCGTTATAACGAATATGTAAGCGATAGAATGACGTTGGGGGGTTTTGGGTAAAACTTAAAATACATGAAAATATAAGATTGGGAATTTACCTATTAAGTTAGGTCTACCCCTTGGGAATTTACCTATTAAGTTAGGTCTACCCAAGTATTTGTTAAACTTGTAATTGTGTTTTAAAAGTGGACATGACACTTAGAAAACATAAGTGTGGCCAACTCGAGGTTGGGTTGAGTTTGTAGCGTAATTCTACCCGGAACCGACCGGCTTAACTAGTGGCTACAAACAATAGGACCCAATGTGAGAAGTTGGTCATATGGTGCCAAAACCCGAGGTTAGACTAAGTTGTGGTGTAAACCTACCCGGACCCGCCCGGCCTAACTAGTAACCACAACAAGGTCTAATGTGAGAGGTTAAGGTGCATTAAATTAATTAATGCCTCATGATTAGGGTTAAGTCAGGGTCCACTAATACTTAACCAATTTGGGGATTCGAGGGATTGAAATGGGGTTAAGTGGTGAACTGTTGATTACACTTAACTAGTTTAATCCATGATTAGTGAAGGGTTAAACCACACTTAACCCTCTTAGAAAACCCTAGCAACGTGGTCTGTTCTAACAGTAATCCCAGTTTGGTATCATTCACAACCCTAGAAGCTAGGCTAGGGCGGGGCACGATTACTGGACGGATGTAAGCGACCAAAAGGCGATGGCTGAGTGGTACAGCGGTGCGGGTCCAGGCGGGCTACGGACGTGCACGTAGTCCGGTGTTGGACAAACTCGAGGCACGGGTACCAGTAGGTTAGGGCTGTGCATTATTGCTTAAGTGTCTGGGGTTGACACCCGAGGGCTTGATACACCCCAAAGGTGGACCCAGCACAGTCTAACTACAACCATATGTGGGCCATATGGACACCAACACTTGACGTGTTAGGTTTATAGGGAGCCGATCGACTAGACCGTTGGGCTGGGCCTTGTATTAAGGCCACCTCATGTTATTGGGCCAAAGTTTGGGCTGAGGGATCAATACCTGTTATGTTAGTTTGCTAGTACACTGTGGTGCAAAGATTAATCTTCTTTATGTGATGACACCTTTATCTATTACCAGTATATTCATCTCAGTTCCCATCATGATGTTAGCTTTATTAGTTTATAGACTGATCGTAGTAGGGCTTACCAGTCTTTTTGACTGACCTGTTTTCTTTCGCTTCTTTTCTTCCGTTTCCCCCCCCCCAGGTTCTCAGGGAGGGAACAGTGGTGCTTAGCTTGGATCGCTTGCTTGTTTGCTGGATAGCTCATGTATGCTTGGACATTGAGCTCGCTATGGTTTATCATCTTTTGTTTTTGGGGATAGCACTATGTATTTCTGTATTTCTGTTTATGATGTACTAGACATGTTTATTTTGGCAGTTGACTTTATGATGTACTAAGACTTGTTTTGAGATGGTTTGAAATATTCCGCTGTTTTACTCTGTGTTACATATATATATTTATGCTCTTGTTCTGCCTTGATATATCATTATGCAAGCTTACCCAGTTATAACGCCCCCTAGAAGCTAGTGCCCCCTAAAGAGTGACCCTAGCGGAGGTGGGGTGTTACAATATTAACAATAAGTATGGCTAAACTGAGCATTTTACATCATAGGCATAAAGATTCGATAGAACTGAACATAAAAGGATCACCAATTTGGTGTACAACATGATAGGTACCATTGTATCAATCACAATAGTCTCATAGGCATAGGTAATTCAGATTTGACAAAAGAATAACCATGAATCAGAATTGATTATCTTACAATTAGGCACAGTACTAGATTCGATTCATTACAAGTCATGATTCCTATTACATGTTCCAAATCTGAGAAATAACTGAACTTACCAAATTATCATATGTTTACAGCCAAACCCATTTACGTCAAGTCTCATGTTTGCTTATTGTATACAATTTTTCCTAAACCATAGCCATCATCAATTTATGCCTTTTTACAAATCACATGTTATTCAACATTTGCCAAACTTTTTCCCTGTAATAACCCGGAAAATCTGGGTCAGTTTAAAATTTTTATTTTAGCAGTTTTAGCGAATTTTGAATATTTAAAATGAATTATTTTAAATAATATCGACGAGAAATTTATTTTGAATATAATTCGAACGTATATATTATATACGTCGTCGTTAGAATATAAATATTTATTTATATTATAAATAGAATTGAAAATGGCGCGGTAGTTCGATAATTCGATTTCAAACTTCAATTGAATGTACCGGGTGCAAAACAATCCGGATTTTAGTGAAACCAAAAACATTAGGATCTAATTGATAATATCTTTCCAATGAATCCGACCAATCGAAATTCCATAGCGGGAATCAAAAGATATGTCCAGTTGAAAATTCTGAATAGTCGCTATGGAATTCAGGCCCTTAAAAATGGACATTTTGCAAACGACCTCAGATTTCGATGAAACCAGTTTTGTTGGGTCCGTGATGTCAAATTATTGCTAGGTTTCAAATTTCATAATTTTTCGAATCAATATGTGAGCGTGGCAAAGGAAAACGCGTTTGACCAGTTTCAGTTGATTTTAATCGACTGGAAATTGGCCATTTTTCCAACGGTCTCAGAATTCGACGAAACTAGTTTTGTTAGGACCGTATCGTCAATACGAAGCTAGAAAATATTTTTCGAGAATTTTTAGAGTTAGTATGTGACCCCGGTAATTTGAAATGTACGTTTAAAATTCAATATAGCGATTTAAATGTAAATTTAACGGAAACTGATTGTAACAGCCGAATCAGCTTGCATGGCATATCCCATTGTGTTCGGAACGGGGGTGAAACGCTATGGACGACAGGCGGTGGGCCTCGTTTAGAGGTCATGTGTGAAAGTCAACTTTTAGTAAATAAATTAATTAAATAATTAAATAAATAAATAAAAAACCCTCTTTCCCTTCTATACCCTCTGGCCCCCTTTATACTTCGAATCGATTTTAAAAAAAAAAAAAAAAGGGAAAGAGAAAAGAAGGCGATGGTGGAGGAAGCCGCCGCTCCAGGCGTCGCCGTGCCCCAGTCGCCGACCTCCCCTCCGCCTCACTCCCCCCTCGGCCAACCTCCCCGTCGCTTCTCCCCTTCCATCCCCTAAACCGACGCGAAGCCCCTGGTGACCTCGACGAACCCCAGCGCCGCACTCCGCCAGCACCTTCCCCCGACAGCGAGCACCCCTCCGGCGATGCGACGTCGACGCCAAGACTTCCCCCCTCTTCCTCCTTTGAACGCAGCGCCTCCCTCTTCGTCGGTGAGTTTCTCTTTCAGTTAAGTTAGTTTTAAAATATATTTTCATTGTTTTAAAATTAGTAGATAATTTGTAAATATGGTTGTTTTAAGATCTGAAATTTATATTGTTTTAAAACTGAAATTATATTATTTAAAAACCGAATTTATATTATTTAAAAACTGAAAATAACATTGTTTTCGAAACTGACATTGCTTTGAAAATATAACCTAGAAGGTTGATTTTGAAAAATATGATTTTTATATATTGAATAACGAAGTAAAAAATTCGATTTTTACATATGTAGTGGCTACAGCAACGAAGATGCGATGACGATGAAGATTTCTATCAAAGAAGAGTCAAGATGATTGGATAGCTATCGGTGAGAATTTCTCACTCTTCAATTTATTTTCTAGTTATATATATATGTATACTAGGATGCAGACGGTGCTTAGTAGCACCCGACACAATCGTCCACAGACCATGGACTTGTTTGTTTGATTGCAAAAATTAGTTAGATTATTTGATTGAAATTGAATTGTTTGGTGAAATGAATTGATTTGATTGATGTGTGAATGGCGTGGGCCTTCACTGGACCGGGGATAAGGCTAGGCCTCGTCCCGTTCCTAGTATCGTGCCGTTATGCCGCCGAAATTTTCTAAAATATGTTAGAAAAATAAAAATATCATTTTATTTAAAGAATGAACTGAATAGAAATTCATATGTTGGAATAAAATGTTTTATCGTTAAAAATATAATTTTTAACGTGAATGTGAATAAATAAATATTCATTTACAAACCAGACGGTTTGTTTATGTACACCTATTTGAAGGACATTGATTGGGTCGATAAATTTTACACATCGCCCAACTGCACAAATAAAATCTGTGTTTGATTGTTTGAAAACCCCACACGGGTGTTGGGATGAAATTTGAAGTTCACTCATCCTGATTGACTAAATGTGTCGATCGATTGATTGACAGGCTGTTATAAGCGTTAGATATCTATATTTGATGCTTATACAGTGTAGTGCACTTTGGTTGATGGTTGATTATCTTTCAATGCTATTATATGTGTGTAATGCATGAAAATCCATATAATTAACTTTATATGGTAATTGATTGGGCCTCATTCCAATTTGAAAAATAAAGAATAATATAAAATAAAAGTTCATGTGTTGACAGTACTCATCCATTGAGATTGGTCATGTGTTGAACGAAATATTTTGATAATAACAATTATTTTGAAAAAGAAATATTTGAAATAGAATATTTGAAAATAGAAATTTATGAAGCCGTGTTGATTAGTTTGACGCCATTTTGACGTGAACGATATTTATATCGATTTTATTCATTTCGAAATGAATTGAATTGAAAACGATTTCGAAATGAATTGAATTGAAAACGATTTCGAAATGAATTGAATTGAAAACGATTTCGAAATGAATTGAATTGAAAACGATTTCGAAATGAATTGAATTGAAAACGATTTCGAAATGAAATGAATTGAAAACGATTTCGAAATGAATTGAATTGAAAACGAATTCAAATTGAATTGAAAGCGAATTGAAATGAATTCAAATTGAATTGAAATTTGAATTGAATAGAAATGAATTTTAAAAACGAATTTATAAAGAAGAATTCAATTTTGATTTGAATTGAAATGGAAGTTGAAATTGCTTTTGAAACGAATTTAAAACTATTTATATAATTCGTTTTAAATAGAAATCGACGAAATATATATTATATATATAATATAATGGCCCGAATAGAACGCGCCGCGCCGTGGCAGTTCGTAAATTTCGACCATTTATTTCAAACGGACATTACGGGAGATCCGACCGTCGGATTCTCCTGAAACCGGAACCGTTGGGTTCCTATCGAAAAGAGCTTTCTAACGAATATTAGAAATTTGAAATCTAACGGTTGGATTTGGAGTTACGTCCAAATCAAATTTGAAAAAGGTCGCTGTAAGTGCAGTTCGATGGCCGTTGATGGAAATCGACTGTACAGGCCTTGATAAAATTATTAAAAATAGTAATAATTTGTGTAAAATCATAAGAAATGATTTGGGAAAAATTGGGATGAAAAACTCTATATTTGAAAAGATAAAAATAGATTTTTATCGAAATGAACTAGTTTTGAACTAGAATTATAATTCTATTTATTTTTAAATAAATAAATTGAATTTGAAAAGGGTTTTAAAAATAACCAGAATTTCCAATGATTGCATTGGAGTGGATTTGAATCGAAATTGTCTTCGGAATATTTCGATGTTGGAATTCGTGATTATACGGATGTTGTTATGGAAATTTGAAAGATATATATTTATATCGTTATTTCCAATGCGACATTTGTTAATCGTAGAATTTGATATTGAATATAAGCCGATATATTTTCTATTCAGAGCCTTATATTGAATATCAAATGTGATTTGGGTTTGTCGTGAATGGTGTCTTCACTAACACTGTTCTTGAACCCAGTTGAGAAAAGATTAAATCTTTTTATTTAGATTTAATGAAGTGTACCAATTAAATAATATTTAATTGGAATTGAATTGATATTGATTTTTGGGTTTATCGTGAACAGTGTTTTAAATAACACTCGTTCTTTAACCCGATAATTAATGAAGGTGATTTTGGGTTTATTGTGAACTGTGTTTTAAATGACACAGATTCTTTAACCCAGTTAACGATTAAAACTAAGTGGAGTTTTAATGAATCTTTAATTAGATTGAAATGATCGAGAATGGAGTATCACCAGTTTCGCTCCAGGCGATAGTTAAATCTTTAATTAGATTTGAACGTGAAATGGTAATTGAATTTACCGATAACACCGTGGTGTTAGATATGAAGTACTACCAGTTTTACTTCATGGGATGAATAGGTTGGGATTGGGAAATTAAAACAAATGATTACTTCGGTAAGGTTCGCTAATCCCGACTAGTTTTGAATTGATATTCAAAAATAGATTAAAGAATAAATTCAAGAAATTTATCTTGGATAAAATTAATGGGAACCTTTCCCTATGAATGTGAAATTTAGAAACTGACTGTCGGTTAGCCAAACAGAATGGTTTTCTGGATATTGATCTGATGTTGGTTTCGGCCTTCGGGGTTAATATTTGGGGAATTATTCTCTTGATTAATTTACGGTTAGTGACTAATGAATTGGAATGAGGCGTATGTTGTGTTTGTGTAACACTTATTTAAAATATACGCGAGTTATTCGGGAAGACCGGGTTTATCCCATTCTGAATAACTGATACGACGATAAGTCGAAGATGAAGACGATGGTCGAAGACCGGAAGTCTTCACGTCGTTTGGGTAATTACTGATGATCTTGATTGGGCTGTACACCCAAGAAGATGGAAACAGTTAGTGATCGTCCAGACGTACTTGGAGATCGATGGATATGCGGGGTACTAGGTGCCTCCGGTTTCGTTCAGACCCAGAACGGACTTGTAAATGGACTGTGTGTCTGACATTGGATTTTAGTCCGTGTGATTGATCTCTATTAAATATATATCTGTTTGGCGGCGGAGAATTTATTCT
Source organism: Allium sativum (assembly GCA_030737875.1). Classification (NCBI taxonomy): domain Eukaryota; kingdom Viridiplantae; phylum Streptophyta; class Magnoliopsida; order Asparagales; family Amaryllidaceae; genus Allium; species Allium sativum. Next base: position 688,696,097 of record CM060926.1, on the reverse strand, counting down.
CTTGCTTAACGCCCTTCTCTGAGACGTACGAGCTCAGGGGTTATATATTGATGGATATCAAACGCATGGAGTGAATGGCATGTGTGGCATGCCTAAGTGGCAATTGATCGAGGCTTCTGTTGAAAAGCAAATTCTTGTGGTGAGGATCAAAGCACGGCCTTTGTGGCGTAGCTTTGTGTAACGTTTGCTTCGCGAGTTTCACACCCGGTATGAACCAAAAACGGGAGAAGGACCTCAGGGAGGGCATGTGTTTCTTTCTAGCTAGAAGTGGCGTCAGTGGTTTTACACGCCCTGACGAGTTTGACTTATGTGGTTGTTGCTGTTGCGAGGCGCCTCGGTTTGATCGGACGATCCGGGTCCGATGGAGTCATTTAGTTGGCTCACCTACGCCCCATAGGGTGGGGAAACGCATGTTCAGGCATTTTAATCCACATCGGTGGACCGGCCCTGACGATCCAAAGGCTTGACTGAGTACTTGCCTGAGACACGGGCTAGAGCGTCTCGAATCGGTTGAGGACTATCTTTTGCCTCGGTTCATAGACGGAAATCCAATTTCCAAATACGTGACATTTGCGGTTTTAATTGTAGAACTAGTATGGCGACATGATATATGGTACCCATGCCGCCTAGGATTGATACTTATGATTTGAAGTTGTTTTATACACTGTACACTTATTATAGTATCAAATGATTTGTTTTAAACGTATCAAGCATTCTTTGGCTGTTATAAGGGAAAACCCTATCCCCCGGCTTGCGTTGCATTGTGTGATAGGACCTGGGTCTTATAATAGCTTCATTTTTCTTTAATTAGCATTGCGCTGTTGGTTTTATGCACTGGTATTCTTGGGAGTAAACCCGTTCCGTGTTATACGGCGTGGTCCCTTGATTTACCTAATGATTTAAAATAAAGATTAATAACTGTTTTAGTTCTCACACCAGTCACATGACTGACCTGGAGTTTATTGTTTTAACCTAAACTCTGGGTGCCCTTATTTTGACACGGGCAGCTAGTAGTTTTGGTTTTGCAGATTTATATTCACAGGATCCTGGTTTACAGCTGGAACGATATCCGGAAAGCTTTGTATCCGTATATCTCCTTCTAGTTGTGTATTGTATTATTTTCCGCTGCTATGTATTTAAATGTAATTTAAATCTCTGATATTTCTGTGTAATATTTATTTGTATATACTCTGTATATTCTTGTAATCTGATGCATTGTTGTAATATACAGTGAAATGTTCTTTTGCATGCGTTCTATTTTGTCGTGTTCTCAAACGATAGGGCGTTTCGAACGGCCTGGATCGGTTTAGCGACTGGTTCGGACCGAGCGAAATTCTCTGTCGTCACAGTTTGGTATCAGAGCTTTGGTTTACAAAGCTTAGAGAACAAGACACCTTAGAACCATACGAAAGAATTCATCAGATATTGGGTTAGTAATATCCAATTAGAATGACTCGTTAGAGATGGGATCAGTAGTATCCTAGAACGAGTGTGAAGAGTATATTTTTAAAATGAAAACAATTTTTGTTTTGAAAATTTAAATCAATTATTCGTATTTGATTATTTATTTAATTGATTTGGACAATCCGATATATAATGATTTTGCATATGCGTCTTGCAAACGTGTATTCGAAGTTTTAATATACTGGATGGTTATAGGATCATACTCTAGTTGCCCGGGGATAATTCTGGTGATGGGGCACCGTCGCCAGTATTTATTTTCGAGTGACGAAAGTGAGATTTCTATATATTTCCTATTGACTGGTGTGAGAACCAAAATATAGCTAGAATACATTGTTGTGAATTGGCATCAAAAACATGATTTTTGTATATATATCAAATTATGAATTTGAAACTCTAATTCACTAATTGATTGATGTTTGGGTTGTTTGTTTATTTGTTTGCTAATTCTTAGCCATTTAGCCTAACTGAATCACATATTGAACTATATTGAAAATGAGTCGCATTTGCTTGCATATACATATACTTACATTAAACAGGTCATAGCAAGGAGGCTAGAGCAGAGAATAAAATTTGTTTGCCCGACAAATAGGTACATGTTTACTACATAATTTCCTGTTTTGTTTGGGTGATGATGATTTTGTGAGCCTATTGGCTAGCCGCTTGGCTTTTTCTTTTTCTTTTTTAGATCTGAAGGACCGGGGAAGCTATTTGAAATTCCCCGATGCTCCCGGTGCAGGGGAGGTTATGGCGAAATTTTTCGAAAATTTAGGGTGTTAGCCAAATTTTTGAAAATTTGAAAATTCTCAGAAACTAAAGTTTGGAGAATGGAAGCCAGATCGAATGTAGAGCTTATTAATCAAACAACTTTCGACTTTGTTCCTTTTCGGGGACGAAAAGTTTTAAGTGGGGGAGATTGTAATAACCCGGAAAATCTGGGTCAGTTTAAAATTTTTATTTTAGCAATTTTAGCGAATTTTGAATATTTAAAATGAATTATTTTAAATAATATCGACGAGAAATTTATTTTGAATATAATTCGAACGTATATATTATATACGTCGTCGTTAGAATATAAATATTTATTTATATTATAAATAGAATTGAAAATGGCGCGGTAGTTCGATAATTCGATTTCAAACTTCAATTGAATGTACCGGGTGCAAAACAATCCGGATTTTAGTGAAACCAAAAACATTAGGATCTAATTGATAATATCTTTCCAACGAATCCGACCAATCGAAATTCCATAGCGGGAATCAAAAGATATGTCCAGTTGAAAATTCTGAATAGTCGCTATGGAATTCAGGCCCTTAAAAATGGACATTTTGCAAACGACCTCGGATTTCGACGAAACCAGTTTTGTTGGGTCCGTGATGTCAAATTATTGCTAGGTTTCAAATTTCATAATTTTTCGAATCAATATGTGAGCGTGGCAAAGGAAAACGCGTTTGACCAGTTTCAGTTGATTTTAATCGACTGGAAATTGGCCATTTTTCCAACGGTCTCAGAATTCGACGAAACTAGTTTTGTTAGGACCGTATCGTCAATACGAAGCTAGAAAATATTTTTCGAGAATTTTTAGAGTTAGTATGTGACCCCGGTAATTTGAAATGTACGTTTAAAATTCAATATAGCGATTTAAATGTAAATTTAACGGAAACTGATTGTAACAGCCGAATCAGCTTGCGTGGCATATCCCATTGTGTTCGGAACGGGGGTGAAACGCTATGGACGACAGGCGGTGGGCCTCGTTTAGAGGTCATGTGTGAAAGTCAACTTTTAGTAAATAAATTAATTAAATAATTAAATAAATTAAAAAAAAACCCTCTTTCCCTTCTATACCCTCTGGCCCCCTTTATACTTCGAATCGATTTTTAAAAAAAAAAGAAAAGGGAAAGAGAAAGGAAGGCGATGGCGGAGGAAGCCGCCGCTCCAGGCGTCACCGTGCCCCAGTCGCCGACCTCCCCTCCGCCTCACTCCCCCCTCGGCCAACCTCCCCGTCGCTTCTCCCCTTCCATCCCCTAAACCGACGCGAAGCCCCTGGTGACCTCGATGAACCCCAGCGCCGCACTCCGCCAGCACCTTCCCCCGACAGCGAGCACCCCTCCGGCGATGCGACGTCGACGCCAAGACTTCCCCCTCTTCCTCCTTTGAACGCAGCGCCTCCCTCTTCGTCGGTGAGTTTCTCTTTCAGTTAAGTTAGTTTTAAAATATATTTTCATTGTTTTAAAATTAGTAGATAATTTGTAAATATGGTTGTTTTAAGATCTGAAATTTATATTGTTTTAAAACTGAAATTATATTATTTAAAAACCGAATTTATATTATTTAAAAACTGAAAATAACATTGTTTTCGAAACTGACATTGCTTTGAAAATATAACCTAGAAGGTTGATTTTGAAAAATATGATTTTTATATATTGAATAACGAAGTAAAAAATTCGATTTTTACATATGTAGTGGCTACAGCAACGAAGATGCGATGACGATGAAGATTTCTATCAAAGAAGAGTCAAGATGATTGGATAGCTATCGGTGAGAATTTCTCACTCTTCAATTTATTTTCTAGTTATATATATATGTATACTAGGATGCAGACGGTGCTTAGTAGCACCCGACACAATCGTCCACAGACCATGGACTTGTTTGTTTGATTGCAAAAATTAGTTAGATTATTTGATTGAAATTGAATTGTTTGGTGAAATGAATTGATTTGATTGATGTGTGAATGGCGTGGGCCTTCACTGGACCGGGGATAAGGCTAGGCCTCGTCCCGTTTCTAGTATCGTGCCGTTATGCCGCCGAAATTTTCTAAAATATGTTAGAAAAATAAAAATATCATTTTATTTAAAGAATGAACTGAATAGAAATTCATATGTTGGAATAAAATGTTTTATCGTTAAAAATATAATTTTTAACGTGAATGTGAATAAATAAATATTCATTTACAAACCAGACGGTTTGTTTATGTACACCTATTTGAAGGACATTGATTGGGTCGATAAATTTTACACATCGCCCAACTGCACAAATAAAATCTGTGTTTGATTGTTTGAAAACCCCACACGGGTGTTGGGATGAAATTTGAAGTTCACTCATCCTGATTGACTAAATGTGTCGATCGATTGATTGACAGGCTGTTATAAGCGTTAGATATCTATATTTGATGCTTATACAGTGTAGTGCACTTTGGTTGATGGTTGATTATCTTTCAATGCTATTATATGTGTGTAATGCATGAAAATCCATATAATTAACTTTATATGGTAATTGATTGGGCCTCATTCCAATTTGAAAAATAAAGAATAATATAAAATAAAAGTTCATGTGTTGACAGTACTCATCCATTGAGATTAGTCATGTGTTGAACGAAATATTTTGATAATAACAATTATTTTGAAAAAGAAATATTTGAAATAGAATATTTGAAAATAGAAATTTATGAAGCCGTGTTGATTAGTTTGACGCCATTTTGACGTGAGCGATATTTATATCGATTTTATTCATTTCGAAATGAATTGAATTGAAAACGATTTCGAAATGAATTGAATTGAAAACGATTTCGAAATGAATTGAATTGAAAACGATTTCGAAATGAATTGAATTGAAAACGATTTCGAAATGAATTGAATTGAAAACGATTTCGAAATGAATTGAATTGAAAACGATTTCGAAATGAAATGAATTGAAAACGATTTCGAAATGAATTGAATTGAAAACGAATTCAAATTGAATTGAAAGCGAATTGAAATGAATTCAAATTGAATTGAAATTTGAATTGAATAGAAATGAATTTTAAAAACGAATTTATAAAGAAGAATTCAATTTTGATTTGAATTGAAATGGAAGTTGAAATTGCTTTTGAAACGAATTTAAAACTATTTATATAATTCGTTTTAAATAGAAATCGACGAAATATATATTATATATATAATATAATGGCCCGAATAGAACGCGCCGCGCCGCGGCAGTTTGTAAATTTCGACCATTTATTTCAAACGGACATTACGGGAGATCCGACCGTCGGATTCTCCTGAAACTGGAACCGTTGGGTTCGTATCGAAAAGAGCTTTCTAACGAATATTAGAAATTTGAAATCTAACGGTTGGATTTGGAGTTACGTCCAAATCAAATTTGAAAAAGGTCGCTGTAAGTGCAGTTCGATGGCCGTTGATGGAAATCGACTGTACAGGCCTTGATAAAATTATTAAAAATAGTAATAATTTGTGTAAAATCATAAGAAATGATTTGGGAAAAATTGGGATGAAAAACTCTATATTTGAAAAGATAAAAATAGATTTTTATCGAAATGAACTAGTTTTGAACTAGAATTATAATTCTATTTATTTTTAAATAAATAAATTGAATTTGAAAAGGGTTTTAAAAATAACCAGAATTTCCAATGATTGCATTGGAGTGGATTTGAATCGAAATTGTCTTCGGAATATTTCGATGTTGGAATTCGTGATTATACGGATGTTGTTATGGAAATTTGAAAGATATATATTTATATCGTTATTTCCAATGCGACATTTGTTAATCGTAGAATTTGATATTGAATATAAGCCGATATATTTTCTATTCAGAGCCTTATATTGAATATCAAATGTGATTTGGGTTTGTCGTGAATGGTGTCTTCACTAACACTGTTCTTGAACCCAGTTGAGAAAAGATTAAATCTTTTTATTTAGATTTAATGAAGTGTACCAATTAAATAATATTTAATTGGAATTGAATTGATATTGATTTTTGGGTTTATCGTGAACAGTGTTTTAAATAACACTCGTTCTTTAACCCGATAATTAATGAAGGTGATTTTGGGTTTATTGTGAACTGTGTTTTAAATGACACAGATTCTTTAACCCAGTTAACGATTAAAACTAAGTGGAGTTTTAATGAATCTTTAATTAGATTGAAATGATCGAGAATGGAGTATCACCAGTTTCGCTCCAGGCGATAGTTAAATCTTTAATTAGATTTGAACGTGAAATGGTAATTGAATTTACCGATAACACCGTGGTGTTAGATATGAAGTACTACCAGTTTTACTTCATGGGATGAATAGGTTGGGATTGGGAAATTAAAACAAATGATTACTTCGGTAAGGTTCGCTAATCCCGACTAGTTTTGAATTGATATTCAAAAATAGATTAAAGAATAAATTCAAGAAATTTATCTTGGATAAAATTAATGGGAACCTTTCCCTATGAATGTGAAATTTAGAAACTGACTGTCGGTTAGCCAAACAGAATGGTTTTCTGGATATTGATCTGATGTTGGTTTCGGCCTTCGGGGTTAATATTTGGGGAATTATTCTCTTGATTAATTTACGGTTAGTGACTAATGAATTGGAATGAGGCGTATGTTGTGTTTGTGTAACACTTATTTAAAATATACGCGAGTTATTCGGGAAGACCGGGTTTATCCCATTCTGAATAACTGATACGACGATAAGTCGAAGATGAAGACGATGGTCGAAGACCGGAAGTCTTCACGTCGTTTGGGTAATTACTGATGATCTTGATTGGGCTGTACACCCAAGAAGATGGAAACAGTTAGTGATCGTCCAGACGTACTTGGAGATCGATGGATATGCGGGGTACTAGGTGCCTCCGGTTTCGTTCAGACCCAGAACGGACTTGTAAATGGACTGTGTGTCTGACATTGGATTTTAGTCCGTGTGATTGATCTCTATTAAATATATATCTGTTTGGCGGCGGAGAATTTATTCTCTTGCTTAACGCCCTTCTCTGAGACGTACGAGCTCAGGGGTTATATATTGATGGATATCAAACGCATGGAGTGAATGGCCTGTGTGGCAATTGATCGAGGCTTCTGTTGAAAAGCAAAGTCTTGTGGTGAGGATCAAAGCACGGCCTTTGTGGCGTAGCTTTGTGTAACGTTTGCTTCGCGAGTTTCACACCCGGTATGAACCAAAAACGGGAGAAGGACCTCAGGGAGGGCATGTGTTTCTTTCTAGCTAGAAGTGGCGTCAGTGGTTTTACACGCCCTGACGAGTTTGACTTATGTGGTTGTTGCTGTTGCAAGGCGCCTCGGTTTGATCGGACGATCCGGGTCCGATGGAGTCATTTAGTTGGCTCACCTACGCCCCATAGGGTGGGGAAACGCATGTTCAGGCATTTTAATCCACATCGGTGGACCGGCCCTGACGATCCAAAGGCTTGACTGAGTACTTGCCTGAGACACGGGCTAGAGCGTCTCGAATCGGTTGAGGACTATCTTTTGCCTCGGTTCATAGACGGAAATCCAATTTCCAAATACGTGACATTTGCGGTTTTAATTGTAGAACTAGTATGGCGACATGATATATGGTACCCATGCCGCCTAGGATTGATACTTATGATTTGAAGTTGTTTTATACACTGTACACTTATTATAGTATCAACTGATTTGTTTTAAACGTATCAAGCATTCTTTGGCTGTTATAAGGGAAAACCCTATCCCCCGGCTTGCGTTGCATTGTGTGATAGGACCTAGGTCTTATAATAGCTTCATTTTTCTTTAATTAGCATTGCGCTGTTGGTTTTATGCACTGGTATTCTTGGGAGTAAACCCGTTCCGTGTTATACGGCGTGGTCCCTTGATTTACCTAATGATTTAAAATAAAGATTAATAACTGTTTTAGTTCTCACACCAGTCACATGACTGACCTGGAGTTTATTGTTTTAACCTAAACTCTGGTGCCCTTATTTTGACACGGGCAGCTAGTAGTTTTGGTTTTGCAGATTTATATTCACAGGATCCTGGTTTACAGCTGGAACGATATCCGGAAAGCTTTGTATCCGTATATCTCCTTCTAGTTGTGTATTGTATTATTTTCCGCTGCTATGTATTTAAATGTAATTTAAATCTCTGATATTTCTGTGTAATATTTATTTGTATATACTCTGTATATTCTTGTAATCTGATGCATTGTTGTAATATACAGTGAAATGTTCTTTTGCATGCGTTCTATTTTGTCGTGTTCTCAAACGATAGGGCGTTTCGAACGGCCTGGATCGGTTTAGCGACTGGTTCGGACCGAGCGAAATTCTTTGCCGTCACATTCCCCATCATTCAAGTGTTATACGTGTGCGAATTTCGCATAATTTGTTAGGCTTGAAGTTAGCCTAACTCATAAAAAAAGGAAAAAGGAAGAGAGAAGAGAAACATGGTATCAAAATAGGCATAAATATACAAGCACGAACATGCATGAACTGATAGAATTGTTCAGAAAAGCATATGCTATGAATCAAAAAAAAGATGACAACTTGCAAATTTGATAAAATCCATTATAGGCATAATCATATGATCACAATTTACAACTTATCATAATTACTTTAGTTTAATTATCTTGTGAAAGCTACATGAACTCACAGAGATTAAGAAAGAAGAGAAGATCTGGAATCTAATTTCTGAAGTTGATAAGCTAATCCGTTGATGTAGGCTTTGATCTTTCTCTTTTATCTTGAATTTTGATTAGTTAAGGTGGAGGCTAGGTTAGCTTAGAGATGGACAACATGAAGGCTTCATAGATAGGGTTATGAGGTTTAGGGTTAGGTTTAATGTGATTATATAGAAGTATAGAATTAATATGAGACTTTAGATCAACCTAGGATCCACCCAAACTATCCAGTCCAAGAAAATGCATCATCAGGCCAATCAGAAGTCACCACGTAGCCCTACGACTCAGAAAATCGTCACTGTCCAGAACAGTCAGCAAGTGTCGACCCCTACAAGGGGGGTCGACACCTATGTCGCCACCCCTATAGGGGGGTCGACTCCCATGTCGACACCCCCTAGGTGGGTTGATACCCCTAAGCGGGAGATTTCCCTCTCAGCTGCTTTCCTGAATTTCGAATCTGTTTTGATTATTTAATTATTATTTTAATTTAATTTCTGCTTACACTTGAAATCTTCTAAACTCCATAACTTCTTTATACGATATCTGATTCACGCAAACTTGGACTCTATCTCAAGCAGAATTCCGAGATGAAAGCAATGGCGTAACCCGTTTCACCTAATTCTTCTTACAAAATTTAAGTATTCTTAAATTTGTTAATTTAATGTTTTAAAATTATGGGTTGTTACATCAATCCTCTCACCGAAATCCTTCCCTCCAGTTCAAGATTTCGAAGAGATTTTCATCCCCTTGAAATCCATACGGTTAACACTCCCTGAAATTGCTTGTAGTTCGAGAACCGAACCCCCAAAGGGGCTCGCAGCCGAACGCCGCCAGTATGGAGCCACCGAGCTCGGCGTGAAGGGGCCCCTTTGGCGCGCCTCTTCTTCCTCTCTGGCGTGCCACCTTGTGATCGTCATGAAGCTCCACCGTTTGGATCGAAACTCAAGACCTAGAGTTGAATCCAATTGGAAAACACGGCGGCCTTTGTCTGTAGAAGAAGAAGAAGAGGTGGAATTGAACTACATTATTTATTTAATTTAATTTTAAAATGTTATCAACGTAAAATAAATAGTATCTCACTCATGCGAACTCGAAATTGAACGATTTCAGATCTGTTACGATCGTGAGTCCGAGATTTACACTTCTGGACTGACTAGAACCAATTCTGAGCAAATCAAAATTTGGTCAAATTTCAGATCGGAATCATTCAGATTTAAACGATAGTGGGAAATCTATTTAATTCTTCTTTTTATATAATTAGAAATAAATCCTGATTTTATTATCACCAATCCGTAGTTAATTCCTATTTGTTATGATTCATGATTTGATCTGTGATGGATGTAGTATGTAGATCTGTTTATTTGGTGATATTGTGTTGTGATGAAATAGTTAAAAACATATCAATCATTTTGTTGTAATAAATTGAGTGAAAAAAATATAAATTTTCGTTTAGATAAAATGATCAAATTAGAATCATTGGACAAAATTCATCATTTTGTTAGTTAAAATAGTGGAACCAAGAATTATGCTTTTTGGGTTTATTAGAATAGTTGGATTAAAAGAATTATCATTTTGTTATTTGGAACAATTGGACAAAACTTATCATTTTTGTCAAATTGGAACCATTGGACAAAAAATATCATTTTTTCAAAATTTGAATAGTTGCATTGGAATTGGCATTTTTGTTTAAATAAAATTGGTCAAAACAAAAATGAACATTTTTGTTTAAATCAAATTGTTATATATAAAAAAATATGAAACATCAATTTTTGTTTATTTGTTGAATAAGAATTTTCAACAAATAGGAAATATCAATTTTTGTCAATTTGTTGAATTAGAATTTTCAACAAATATGAAACATCAAATTTTGTCTATTTGTTGGATTAGAATTTTCAACAAATAGAAACATCAATTTTTGTCTATTTGTTGAATTAGAATTTTCAGCAAATAGAAAACATCAATTTTTATCAAATTGTTGAACTAGAATTTTCAACAAATATGAAACATCAATTTTTGTCATTTTGTTGAACTGGAGTTTTCAACAAAAATATAACATATAGTTTTGTCATTTTGTTGAACTAGAATTTTCAAAAAAATAAAATATACAGTTTTGTCATTTTGTTGAACTAGAGTTTTCAACAAAAATAAAATATACGGTTTGACATTTTGTTGAACTAGAGTTTTCAACAAAAATGAAATATCAAATTTATCATTTTGTTGAACAAGAAGTGTCACCAAAAATGAAATATCAACCTTTGTACATTTTGTTGAATTAAAATAGGAATTAAGAACATGTTCATGTTTTAATAAAAACATGATTACATTAGAAATTCACATTTTTAATGTCTAGAATAAAATATAGAAAAAGGTTCATGTTTTAAAAATAAAAACATGTTTACATTAAAAATATACTTTTTAATGTAATGATAGGAATTAGACAAATATTCATGTTTACAAATAAAAAAAACATGTTTACATTAAAAATTTACTTTTTAATGTAATGATAGGAATTAGACAAATATTCATGTTTACAAATAAAAACATGTTCACATTAAAAATTTACTTTTTAATGAAATGTTAGAAATTAGAAAAATATTCATGTTTTAAAATGAAAACATGTTTACATTAAATATTCACTTTTTAAAGTAATGATAGGAATTAGACAAATACGCCTGTTTTAAAATAAAAACATGTTTACAAGAAAAAATTATTTTTAAATGTAATATTAGAAATTAGAAGAATGTACATGTTTTAAAATAAAACATGTTAATATTAAAATTTCACATTCTGATGTAATGTAAGCAACTAGGAGCAATGTTCATGTTAAATATAGGAACAAGATAACATTAAAAACTTCGCTTTTAATGAAATGAATGAATCACTAGAAAATGTTCATTTTTAAAACAAAAGCATGTTAACATTAAAAATATCATTTTTATAAAAGAATGATTCATATGAAAATTGTTCATATTTGAATAAAAGTGTTGAAACATTAAAATCATAGTTTTAATGTAAAGCTTGATTCTTTGAAATATTGACTGTTTGAAAAAAAATGTTGCAACATTAAAAATTCCATTTTTAATGTAAAAAGTGATTTAGTAGAAAACATATGTTAGAGAATATTTGTATGTTAAAACATTATTTTTAACATGCTAGAAAGGAGGAAAATGAAAATATCGCTTTCATACATTTTGTTCAAAATAGAATTGTTAACAAATTGAAACTCAAAATATGCATTAAATTTGTGTATAAATCTAGGAATCATTTTTATTTTCAATGCATATACTAGAATTTATATGCGTAGTTAAAATTACATTTTTATTTTCAATGCATATATTAGAATTTATATACATAGTTAAAATTACATTTTTATTTGCAATGCGTATACTAGAATTTATATGCATAGTTAAAATTACATTTTTATTTGCAATGCGTATACTAGATTTTATATGCATAGTTAAAATTACATTTTTATTTGCAATGCGTATACTAGAATTTATATGCATAGTTAAAATTTCATTTTCATTTTCAATGCGTATATTAGAATTTATATGCATAGTTAAAATTTACATTTTTATTTGCAATGCATATATTGGAATTTATATGCATAGTTAAAATTATATTTTTATTTACAATGCATATGTAACACCCCACCTCTGTTAAGGTCACTCACAGAGGGAATGCCCTAACTTTGATGGAGTGTTTTAGTAGACAGAACAGAATATTACAAGACAGATAAGTATTACCTAAAAAATTATAACTTTATTACAGCAGAAGCAGAAATAAGTTTGGTTACATCTTTCTAAATCACAATACCAAAACTCAAGTACACAATTATTAGTCTTATACAAAATCCTTCAGAATGTAAAGTTTCAAAGCTGTAACAACCCTGAATTTTGGGGCCAATTTAAATATTTATTTTAAGTAATTTTAATGAGTTTTTGATATTTAAAATAATTTATTTAAAATAATAATGATTAAAAATTGATTTAAATCGAAGTTAGAATGAATAATTTAATTTTAATTATAAAAGGAGTTAAAAATAGCGCGGTAGTTTGAAAAGTCAAACTTGAACTTTGACTGACCATACAGGATGCAAAATTTAACGGATTTTAGTGAAACCAAAAATATTAGAATCTATTTAAAAATATCTTTCCAACGAATCCGAAAAATCGAAATTTCATAGCGGGAATCAAAAGTTATGCCCAAATTAAAATTTAGAAAGGTCGCTATGAAATTTATAAAGGTCAAAAATGCTACTTTTTTCATACGAAAGGATTTGAACTCGAAACCACTTCTATTGAGTTCCAAATGATGTTTCTACATTGAAAAACAGTAAACACTTATATATTTCGAGTTTCGAAAATTATTTGTTTAAAAATGCATTTTTAATATTAAATATATACGCCTTGAAAATAGCCATTTTTCAAACGACCTCTGTTTTCGACGAAACCACTTTTGTTGGATTCGGAATATCAAAATATAGTTAAGTTTAATTTTTCATAATTTATAGAATTAAATTGCAGCCGTGGCAAAAAGATTTCAGTTTTGTCAATTTCGGTCAATTTTAATCGACTTGAAAATAGTCATTTTTCAAACTGGCTCAGAATTGAACGAAATTAATTTTCCTAGGTCCGTAGCATCAAAACATAGCTAAATATATTTTTTGGAAATTTTTGAAGTTAATTTGTGACCTCGGTGAATTTTCATGTACGGTTGAATTAAAAATTAAGTGATTTATATTAAAAATAAAGTAAACTTGCTATAGACTTCGAAATTGGGCCTTGTCACTAGCGCCATTGTGTTCAAAAGATGTCAAAACATTAAGATAGACAGTAAGCATGCCTAATTCTGAGTTCGGGCCAAATCGGGCCTTAATTGGGTAATTAATCAATATAATAATATAAATATACCCCTTAATCCCAAACCCTAATCCCCTTCCTCTAGGAATCAACCGCCGCCCTCTCTTCTATGGCCATGAACATCCGATTTTCATTTTCTAATTTCTTCCAATCCGCTCAATGAAAACCAACAAACCATATACCAAATCGAAGCTCTCTTCCTCCTCTTCAATTCTATACGGATATGATTGACAAAGTATTTTGGCCAGAAATTGCTCTCCAACTCGCGGCCAAAATAGCCCCACCGCCCCTTGTGGACCCCACCGCACCTCCCCTACCTCCCGGCGCACGTAGCCCTCTCCTCCCTCTTCGATTTTCCACCTTCCGATCGACTTCTAGCCTCATCAATCCCGAGATAAGTGGAGACCTAGTTTTTAACCTAATGGGTTCAATAATAAGAAAAGTAACGGCCTTGAAACGTGATGGAGGGAGAAGGAGGAAGGTTGACTTTTTCAACCTTTGAATATTTAATTAATTTAATTCAAATTTTCCAATCTTGTTTTAACCATATCTTGCTCGTACGGACTCGAAATCGAACGATTTCAGGTGCGCCACAATCGTGAGACCGAGATCTACGCGATGACACTAACTGGACCTGATTTTGAGCAAGTTGAATTTTGGCCAATTTTTGGATCTGAACGGCTCAGAAATTTAAAATGAGGTGAGAAATCTTAATTTATTTTTATTATTATTTATTTTAAATAATATGAATAAATCATAACTGTGATATCCTCCATTCACTGTATATGCCATGCCTTGTGATTTGATTTGAACTGTGATTTGTGTGTTATGTAGATCTGAAAAATTAACATGTTTGTTAATTAGAATTGTGTTTAACAAAAATGATCAGTTTGTTAATTAGCGAGATTTCTGAATTTAATTATTAAAAGTTTAATTATTTCTTGCGATATGAATTCCATCTATGTACGTTATGAAATCTGTATTGGTTGTAGTTGGGAAATCTGAATTTATTGATGTTGTGATGTGAATTGATTGATGCTATGATATTGGTGTTTGAAACAAAATCGTTGGATGCAGATATGTAACCTTGTTGAAAATAAAAGATTAAATTTTCACCATAATGTTGATTATCATAAAAAGATGTCATTTTGTTGATTATTATAAAAAGTTATTTTTTTAAAAAGAAAAAGTAACATTAATTTCATGGTTATGTAAAATGGAAAAGAAAGATTCATTTGGTTGTAAGTTAAAAAAAAAATCATTTTTGTTTTGTAATAAAAATAAGAAAACATTCATTTTTCTTTGTGTATTGAAAGTTAACAAACAATTTTCATTTTTAGTGAAAGTAAAAAAAAGAATATTTTTAATATTCTCTTGTTAAAATGGAAAATTATATTATTTATCACCGTTTTGTCAAATTAAAAAGATTTAACTTTTGTTTATACTTAAAAAGATTTCACCTTTGGATTTTAAATAAAAAGAATTCCCTTTTTATTTTTGTCATTTAAAAAGAATGTCACTTTTATTTTTATGTGTAGTGAAACAAATACAAAAGTATCATTTTTGAGTGTAAGTTAAAAAGGGGCATTTTTAATGTTAATTTGGTTAGAATAGAAATTTACATATTTTTTTTACCGTCATGTGTTAAATAGAAATTTACATTATTTTCACCGTCATGTGTTAAATTAGAATTGTTATATAAAACCATCGTTTTATGTTGAAAAGGAATTATCATATAAAAACATTTTTCTTATGTTGAAGGTGAATTGTTATATAAAAACACCGTTTATGTTGAAATGAGAATTTTTATGTCGAATACGATCACATTAGAAAAGTGTTTGCATTAGGAAAATGTTTACATTAGAAAATGATTACATTTTTATGTAATGTTAAAAATAAAAAGATTACATTTTTGTGTGATGTTAAAAGAATAAATTGTCATCTTTTATTAGAGAATAAGTTGTCATCTTTTGTTAGAAAAATAAAAGAACATTTATGTTAGATACAAAAAGAACATTTATGTTAGAATTCAAAATGACATTTATGTTAAGATTCAAAAATGTCATTTATGTTAGATTAAAAATGTCCTTAAATTGGAATGGTCATTAGATTAAAATTATCATACTTGTTGAAATAAGAGAGTTGAAACCAAATTATCATATTTGTTGAAATGATAGAATTGATTTAACATAAAAGTATTCTTTTTATGTTAATATATGAATTTTTAGAATTATTAAACATTAAAAATATCTGTGCTAATTAAACAACATTTTTGTAAGAATATATCATGTTGTGTTAGTTAGGAAATATCATTTTAGTCAAAAATGTTTAACTAGGATAGACATGCCACTTTTATTAGAAATACGTTATGTAAGGTAAATTTGTCATCTATGTTTAAGTTGAATTTGTCATTTATGTAGAAATAAATTTGTCATCTATGTGGAATTTAGTTTGTCAATTTTAGGGAAATTTGAAATTGGCACTTATGTTAGGATAAACTTGCCCTTCATGTTAAAATATTATAAGGTCATGTATGGAAAATGTCATTAAATTAGGATGTCATTAAAACTAGAATATCACCAGATTAAAATTTTGTTAAGTCATAGTGTCATTAAAACTAGAAGGTCATTAGATAAAAAAAATCATTAGAATTCATAGAAAATATATTTACATATAAAATATCCTCTTTATATGACATTAGAATTCATCACCTTTATTAAAGAATGGCACGTGAATTAAAACATCAATTATGTTAAGAGGTGTCATGTAAAATAATATTTTTAGTAGAACAATTATAATGATTAATTAAAATTGTACTTGGACACGAGGTTAGGTCACATTTGTGGTGGAAGTCTGCCCGGACCCGACCGACATATCAAGCAGCCACAAATGTTGGGCCTAATGCGAGAGGTCCAAGTGCGCAAATACAAATTGGGCCAAGACACGAGGTTAAGCCCAAATTGTGGGAGAAGTCTGCCCGGAACCGACCGGCCTATCCAGCATCCACAAGTTGTAGGCCTAATGTGAGAGGTCTGGCCCATATTAAAATATAAATGGATAACTTAGAAATTGACGTTATTTTCACACCGTTATGTGTTAATAATGAAATGAATATTTTCACCTCCAAGTTTGTTATAAAAGAAAGTTACATTTTTAATATAATAAGATAAGGATTATAAAAGTTTTACAATTTTCTTAATGTAAATAAGAATTAGAAAAGTTACAATTTTCTTAATGTAAATAAAAGGAAAATAGGAAGTTACATTTTTATATGTAATTGGTGTAATATAGAAACCTACATTTTTCAGTGTAAATAAGGATGGAATAGACAATATATTTTTATATGCAAATAAAAGAGTTTACATTTTTCAATGTAAACAAAGGAATGATTAGGAATTTACATTTCCCAATGTAAATAAAATATGAAATAAAGGTTACATTTTCAATATAATAACAAATTGAAGTATAAGTTTACCTTTCTCAATGTAAATATTATAAGAATAGGAATTTACATTTTTCAATGTAAATAATAAGATTAGAAATTTACATTTCTAATGAATGGATTTTCATTAGAAAGAAATACGAAACCAAATATAAATTTGGTGTAAATTGAAAAATGGAAGAGGAAAATATACATTGTTATGTTTAGGATGTGAATGTAAAGTAAAAATAGCGATAGATCATTATAAATTATTAACAACGATATGAAATGGTTTTCAAATTTATATATGCGAGAGTTATTTGGAAAGTCCGAGTTTACTCTCATTCCAAATAATGATACGACGTTCGAAGAATTGAAGACGGCGATTGAAGACCGACGATCTTCACATCGAATGGGTAACTAGTGTTGAGGCCCTTGATTGATTTGCTCCCAAGACGGGGCTAAAATGGTAGTTATCCGGACATAGTGCTGATTTGTACGGATTTGGCTTTCGCTCAGACCCAGAGAATAAGCTTATAAATGGAATGTGTGTCTGACATTGTACTCCTTTATATTGTATTTATTGATTTTCTGTCGAATGTATGAATGTTTGGTGGCGGAGAATTTATTCTCTTGCTTAACACCCTTTCATATATTTCGGCAAAGGATTGTTAGTGTGATATGGAGTGACGATGTGGCATGCTAAGATGCATATTATCAAGACCTTGTTGAAAAGCAGGCCTTGTGTGATGATCAAAGCATAGCCTGTTTAGGCATAGCTTTGTGTATAGCGTGACTTCGCAAGCCTCACGCACCGGCGGAGTCTAAAATGGGAGAAGGAGACGCAGGGAGAGCAGCACGTTTCTTTCTAGCTAGAAGTGGTGTTTGGGTTTTAACACGGCCCGACATTTTACTTATGTGGATGATGGAGTGAGGCGCCTCGGATGATAGGTCCTATAGGACCGGGAAACGTGTGTTCAGGAATAACTAATCCACGAAGCTGTATGTGTGGACCGGCCCTGCAGGATCCAAGGGTTAACTACGGGGAATCCTGAGACATTAGCTAGAGTGTCTCTAATCGGTAAGGAGCTCCTCCCTAGCCTTGACTCATGATGGAAATTCAAACTTCCAATATGAACCCACGGATTTGATTGTATTACTAGTATGGAAGCAAGTATTATGGTATCTATGTGTCCTAGGATTGATACATTATGATTGAAATGTTTTTGATAGTTATATACACTATAATAATATCAAATTCGTTTTTATCGTACCAAGCATGTTTGACCATTATAAGGTAAAACCCTATCCTCCGGTTTGCGTTGCATTGTGTGATGGGACTTGGGTCTTATGATGGTTTCATTTTTCCAAAAAGCATTACGCTGTTTTACGATTTACTTTATTGTTAAGCACGGCAATCCATTGGAGCAAACCCGTTCCGCGTTAGCGGCGTGGTCCTTGGATTTGCCTTATTACTATTAGTTAAATTAGTTAAGAATTCTCACACTAGTCCCATGACTGACCCGTTGATTGTTTCCACCTTTACAAACTCGGGTGCCCTCTTTCCACATGGGCAGTCGAGTAGTTTGTCTACAGGTCCTTATCTCGAGCAGGATTCTGGATTGAAGCTTAAAGTTGTGTCCAGAGCATAGAAAGTCTTTCGCTGTATTGTATTAAAATATTGTAATTTATCTTCCGCTGTAATTTTATTCCAATGCACTCTGATATTCTGTACTCTGATGTAACATTACTATAATGTAATAAAAGTCTGCTGTTATTGTTCTGATGTTGTTGTATTCCCAAAGTTAAAGTACTCGTGGATTTCCAACTTTTGGGTCAGACTTATGTGGTTTATGGTCGATCCAAAGAGTGGGAATTTACGGGTCTTTACATTTGGTATCAGAGCTTTGGTTAGCTCAAATCTTTGGGATACAACTCATTAGAACTGAACAAAAGACTCATCAGAGATTGGATTAGTAATATCCAATAAGAATACTCATTAGAGATAGGATCAGCAGTATCCTAGAATGAGAAAACTCATTAGACATGGGGTTAGTAATGCCCTAGAATGAGTTGAGAGTAGCAAGCCTATAATATACGTGTTTGTAATTATAATCTATTTTAGAAAATATGATTTTTGAATATACAAAAGTTATACATTTTAAAAGTTGATCAACTAATTGATTGATGGTTGTGTAGTGTAATTATTAGTTCAACTAATAAAATTATAGAAACGAATTAAAGAATGAAAGATGAGATAGGATACTTAAACAACTTTAGCTTCGTTCCTTTTCGAGGACGAAAAGTTCTTAAGTGGGGGAGACTGTAACAACCTTGAATTTTGGGGCCAATTTAAAATTTTATTTTAAGTAATTTTAATGAGTTTTTGATATTTAAAATAATTTATTTAAAATAATAATGATTAAAAATTGATTTAAATCGAAGTTAGAATGAATAATTTAATTTTAATTATAAAAGGAGTTAGAAATAGCGCGGTAGTTTGAAAAGTCATACATGAACTTTGACTGACCATACAGGATGTAAAATTTAACGGATTTTAGTGAAACCAAAAATATTAGAATCTATTTAAAAATAACTTTCCAACGAATCCGAAAAATCAAAATTTCATGGCGGGAATCAAAAGTTATGCCCAAATTAAAATTTAGAAAGGTCGCTATGAAATTTATAAAGGTCAAAAATGCTACTTTTTTCATACGAAAGGATTTGAACTCGAAACCACTTCTATTGAATTTCGAATGATGTTTCTACATTGAAAAACAGTAAACACTTATATATTTCGAGTTTCGTAAATTATTTGTTTAAAAATGTATTTTTAATATTAAATATATACGCCTTGAAAATAGCCATTTTTCAAACGACCTCTGTTTTCGACGAAACCACTTTTGTTGGATTCGAAATGTCAAAATATAGTTAAGTTTAATTTTTCATAATTTTTAGAATTAAATTGTAGCCGTGGCAAAAAGATTTCAGTTTTGTCAATTTCGGTCAATTTTAATAGACTTGAAAATAGTCATTTTTCAAACGGGCTCAGAATTGAACGAAATTAGTTTTCCTAGGTCCGCAGCGTCAAAACATAGATAAATATATTTTTTGGGAATTTTTGAAGTTAATTTGTGACCCCGGTGAATTTTCATGTACGGTTGAATTAAAAATTAAGTGATTTGTATTTAAAATAAAGTAAACCTGCTGTAGACTTCGAAATTGGGCCTTGCCACTAGCGCCATTGCATTCAGAAGACGTCAAAACATTAAGATAGACAGTAAGCATGCCTAATTCTGAGTTCGGGCCAAATTGGGCCTTAATTGGGTAATTAATTAATATAATAATATAAATATACCCCTTAATCCCAAACCCTAATCCCCTTCCTCTAGGAATCAGCCACCGCCCTCTCTTCTATGGCCATGAACATCCGATTTTCATTTTCTAATTTCTTCCAATCCGCTCAATGAAAATCAACAAACCATATACCAAATCGAAGCTCTCTTCCTCCTCTTCGATTCTATACGGATATGATTGGATTTAACAAAGTTTTTTGGCCAGAAATTGCTCCCCAACCGGCGGCCAAAACAGCCCCACCGCCCCTTGTGGACCCCACCGCACCTCCCATACCTCCCGGCGCACGTAGCCCTCTCCTCCCTCTTCGATTTGCCACCTTCCGATCGACTTCTAGCCTCGTCAATCCGGAGATAAGTGGAGACCTAGTTTTGAACCTAATGGGTTCAATAATAAGAAAAGTAACGACCTTGAAACGTGATGGAGGGAGAAGGAGGAAGGTTGACTTTTTCAACCTTTGATTATTTAATTAATTTAATTCAATTTTTTACCAATCTTGTTTTAACCATATATTGCTCGTACGGACTCGAAATCGAACGATTTCAGGTACGCCACGATCGCGAGACCGAGATCTACGCGATAACACTAACTGGACCTGATTCTGAGCAAGTTGAATTTTGGCCAATTTTTGGATCTGAACGGCTCAGAAATTTAAAACGAGGTGAGAAATCTTAATTTATTTTTATTATTATTTATTTTAAATAATATGAATAAATCGTAACTGTGATCTCCTCCATTCACTGTAGATGCCATGCTTTGTGATTTGATTTAAACTTTGATTTGTGTCTGAAAAATTAACATGTTTGTTAATTAGAGTTGTGTTCAACAAAAATGACCAGTTTGTTAATTAGTGAGATTTCTGAATTTAATTATTAAAAGTTTAATTATTTCTTGCGGTATGAATTCCATCTATGTACGTTATGAAATCTGTATTGGTTGTAGTTGGGAAATCTGAATTTATTGATGTTGTGATGTGAATTGATTGATGTTGTGATATTGGTGTTTGAAACAAAATCGTTGGATGCAGATATGTAACCTTGTTGAAAATAAAAGATTAAATTTTCACCGTAATGTTGATTATCATAAAAAAATGTCATTTTGTTGATTATTATAAAAAGTTATTTTTTTAAAAAAGAAAAAGTAACATTAATTTCATGGTTATGTAAAATGAAAAAGAAAGATTCATTTGGTTGTAAGTAAAAAAAAAAAATCATTTTTGTTTTGTAATAAAAATAAGAAAACATTCATTTTTGTTTGTGTATTGAAAGTTAACAAACAATTTTCATTTTTAGTGAAAGTAAAAAAAAAGAATATTTTTAATATTCTCTTGTTAAAATGGAAAATTATATTATTTATCACTGTTTTGTCAAATTAAAAAGATTTAACTTTTGTTTATACTTAAAAAAAATTCACCTTTGGATTTTAAATAAAAAGAATTCTCTTTTTATTTTTGTCATTTAAAAAGAATGTCACTTTTATTTTTATGTGTAGTGAAACAAATACAAAAGTATCATTTTTGAGTGTAAGTTAAAAGGGGGCATTTTTAATGTTAATTTAGTTAGAATAGAAATTTACATTTTTTTTTCACCGTCATGTGTTAAATAGAAATTTACATTATTTTCATCGTCATGTGTTAAATTAGAATTGTTATATAAAACCATCGTTTTATGTTGAAAAGGAATTATCATATAAAAACATTTTTCTTATGTTGAATGTGAATTGTTGTATAAAAACATCGTTTATGTTGAAATGAGAATTGCTATATCGAATACGATCACATTAGAAAAGTGTTTGCATTAGGAAAATGTTTACATTAGAAAAATGATTACATTTTTATGTAATGTTAAAAATAAAAAGATTACATTTTTGTGTGATGTTAAAAGAATAAATTGTCATCTTTTATTAGAGAATAAGTTGTCATCTTTTGTTAGAAAAATAAAAGAACTTTTTTGTTAGATTTAAAAAGAACATTTATGTTAGAATTCAAAATGACATTTATGTTAAGATTCAAAAATGTCATTTATGTTAGATTAAAAATGTCCTTAAATTGGAATGGTCATTAGATTAAAATTATCATACTTGTTGAAATAAGAGAGTTGAAACCAAATTATCATATTTGTTGAAATGATAGAATTGATTTAACATAAAAGTATTCTTTTTATGTTAATATATGAATTGTTAGAATTATTAAACATTAAAAATATCTGTGCTAATTAAAAAACATTTTTGTAAGAATATATCATGTTGTGTTAAACATATCATTTTAGTTAGGAAATATCATTTTAGTCAAAAATGTTTAATTAGGATAGACATGCCACTTTTATTAGAAATATGTTATGTAAGTTAAATTTGTCATCTATGTTTAAGTTGAATTTGTCATTTATGTAGAAATAAATTTGTCATTTATGTGGAATTTAGTTTGTCAATTTTAGGGAAAATTTGAAATTGGCATTTATGTTAGGATAAACTTGCCCTTCATGTTAAAGTATTATAAGGTCATGTATGGAAAATGTCGTTAAATTAGGATGTCATTAAAACTAGAATATCACTAGATTAAAATGTTGTTAAGTCATAATGTCATTAAAACTAGAAGGTCATTAGATAAAAAAAATCATTAGAATTCATAGAAAATATATTTACATATACAATATCCTCTTTATATGACATTAGAATTCATCACCTTTATTAAAGAATAACACGTGAATTAAAACATCAATTATGTTTAGAGGTGTCATGTAAAATAATATTTTTAGTAGAACAATTATAATGATTAATTAAAATTGTACTTGGACACGAGGTTAGGTCACATTTGTGGTGGAAGTCTGCCCGGACCCGACCGGCATATCCAGCAGCCACAAATGTTGGGCCTAATGTGAGAGGTCCAAGTGCGCAAATACAAATTGGGCCAAAACACGAGGTTAAGACCAACTTGTGGGAGAAGTCTGCCCGGAACCGACCGGCCTATCCAGCATCCACAAGTTGTAGGCCTAATGTGAGAGGTCTGGCCCATATTAAAATATAAATGGATAACTTAGAAATTGACGTTATTTTCACACCGTTATGTGTTAATAATGAAATGAATATTTTCACCTCCAAGTTTGTTATAAAAGAAAGTTACATTTTTAATATAATAAGATAAGGATTATAAAAGTTTTACATTTTTCTTAATGTAAATAAGAATTAGAAAAGTTACAATTTTCTTAATGTAAATAAAAGGAAAATAGGAAGTTACATTTTTATATGTAATTGGTGTAATACAGAAACCTACATTTTTCAATGTAAATAAGGATGGAATAGAAAATATATTTTTATATGCAAATAAAAGAGTTTACATTTTTCAATGTAAACAAAGGAATGATTAGGAATTTACATTTCCCAATGTAAATAAAATATGAAATAAAGGTTACATTTTCAATATAATAATATATTGAAGTATAAGTTTACCTTTCTCAATGTAAATATTGTAGGAATAGGAATTTACATTTTTCAATGTAAATAATAAGATTAGAAATTTACATTTCTAATGAATGGATTTTCATTAGAAAGAAATACGAAACCAAATATACATTTGGTGTAAATTGAAAAATGGAAGAGGAAAATATACATTGTTATGTTTAGGATGTGTATGTAAAGTAAAAATAGCGATAGATCATTATAAATTATTAACAACGATATGAAATGGTTTTCAAATTCATATATGCGAGAGTTATTTGGAATGTCCGAGTTTACTCTCATTCCAAATAATGATACGACGTTCGAAGAATTGAAGACGGAGATTGAAGACCGACGATCTTCATATTGAATGGGTAACTAGTGTTGAGGCCCTTGATTGATTTGCTCCCAAGACGGGGCTAAAATGGTAGTTATCCGGACGTAGTGCTGATTTGTACGGATTTGGCTTTCGCTCAGACCCAGAGCATAAGCTTATAAATGGAATGTGTGTCTGACATAGTACTCCTTTATATTGTATTTATTGATTTTCTGTCGAATGTATGAATGTTTGGTGGCGGAGAATTTATTCTCTTGCTTAACACCCTTTCATATATTTCGGCAAAGGATTGGTAGTGTGATATGGAGTGACGATGTGGCATGCTAAGATGCATATGATCAAGGCTTTGGTGAAAAGAAGGCCTTGTGGGATGATCAAAGCATAGCCTGTTTAGGCATATCTTTGTGTATAGCGTGACTTCGCGAGCCTCACACACTGGCGGAGTCTAAAACGGGAGAAGGGAACGTAGGGAGAGCAGCATGTTTCTATCTAGCTAGAAGTGGGGTTTGGGTTTTAACACGGCCCGACATTTTACTTATGTGGATGATGGAATGAGGCGCCTCGGATGATAGGTCCTATAGGACCGGGAAACGTGTGTTCAGGAATAACTAATCCACGAAGCTGTATGTGTGGACCGGCCCTGCAGGATCCAAGGGTTAACTGCGGGGAATCCTGAGACATTAGCTAGAGTGTCTCGAATCGGTAAGGAGCTCCTCGCTAGCCTTGACTCATGATGGAAATCCAAACTTCCAATACGAACCCACGGATTTGATTGTATTACTAGTATGGAAGCATAGTATTATGGTATCTTTGTGTCCTAGGATTGATACATTATATACCCTAGGATTGAAATGTTTTTGAAAGTTATATACACTTTAATAATATCAAATTCGTTTTTATCGTACCAAGCATGTTTGACCATTATAAGGTAAAACCCTATCCTCCTGTTTGCGTTGCATTGTGTGATGGGACTTGGGTCTTATGATGGTTTCATTTTTCCAAAAAGCATTGCTCTGTTTTACGATTTACTTTATTGTTAAGCACGGCAATCCATTGGAGCAAACCCGTTCCGCATTAGCGGCGTGGTCCTTGGATTTGCCTTATTACTATTAGTTAAATTAGTTAAGAATTCTCACACCAGTCCCATGACTAACCCGTTGTTTGTTTCCACCTTTACAAACTCGGGTGCCCTCTTTCCACAAGGGCAGTCGAGTAGTTTGTCTACAGGTCCTTATCTCGAGCAGGATTCTGGATTGAAGCTTAAAGCTGTGTCCAGAGCATAGAAAGTCTTCCGCTGTATTGCATTAAAATATTGTAATTTATCTTCCGCTGTAATTTTATTCCAATGTACTCTGATATTCTGTACTCTGATGTAACATTACTATAATGTAATAAAAGTCTGCTGTTATTGTTCTGATGTTGTTCTATTCCCAAAGTTAAGGTATTCGTGGATTTCCAACTTTTGGGTCAGACTTGTGTGGTTTATGGTCGATCCAAAGAGCGGGAATTTATGGGTCTTTACAAAAGCCATAATCCCCAACATAAACTGCCATGAAAAGATAGAGTCAAAGCCAAGCAATACTCCAAGCACTTCAAACAGAGAGAATCAGAATCAAGCTCCTATGTTTCCACCCTAAACACCTGGGGGAGGGGAAACAGAAAGAAAAGGGGCAAAAACGAACGAGGTCAGACATAAAGTCTGGCGAGTTCAGTGACTTCCAGCATATAAACGGATAATATTATCATGACATGTAAATAAAGCTGGATGAGAGATTACATCAACAAGAATAACTGATATACTTCAAGTTAACAAAAGAAACAGAATGATGTAAACCAAGTTATGTTCCTTACTTACATCTTACTTCTCTGCACTAATACTAGTATAACAGGGTTAGGTGTTACCCTAATGCCTAAACTGAAACAGAATCGAAACAAAATAATCTATACAGAAACAGAATGCTAGTAATGGGCCTTCATCACCCAAATAGACAGGAAGTACAAAAGCAGAATACTAATAATGGGCCTTTACTACCCCAATAGACAGAAGGTACGGAAACAGAATACTAATAATGGGCCTTTACCACTAATGGGCATTTACTACCCCAATAGACAGAAGGTACGGAAACAGAATCAGAAACGGAATCAGAGACGGAAACAGAATAATCCCTATGGAAACAGAATGTTTGAATTAGGTGTACACTAGTAATGGGCCTTTACCACCCCAACAGACGGTACCGCGCAAAAACAGACAGGTGTTACCACCCAACAGAAACAGACGGTACCAACAGAAACAGACAGAACTAAGTGTACCCTAAGTCCTACCCCAAGCGATCGACTCCCTAATACATAAATACCTTGTGTCGGCCCCACAATAGGGTGTATCACTCCCTAAAGTGGCAACCTATTGGCACAAACCTATTTACAGATATCACGGTGTCTTACATCCTCAGAGCAGACCGGATCCATGCGCGCACATGACCCGGTTGGAACGCACCATCAACACTCCTCGCCATTATCAGAATGAACCGCTTATAATTAGTTCAGTAAGCGTGCATGGACCCCTACATAGCGTGGGGTCAAAGTTTTTGATACCAGAAAGGGTTACTGACTAATATGGGTCCCAAACAACAGATGACACAAGTATTTCCCCTCCTAACCTTGTGTCCCCAGACTAACAGATTTCAAATTAACTTGTTTACAAGTTTCAGACATACAGAGTTCAGATTTACTAGTTCAAAGATCAGACAATCAACTAACGGATCAGATGTACAGTTTTAACAGACTTACAAATTGTCTAATTTTGTATTGGGCCTACAGATTCACGAAACGGGTTTGTTAAATTCATTAGTCAGTTGGTTTAAACCTATCCACCCAACACGTTTTAGACATCATATTTATCTCAGATTTGCATTAATTAAATATTAATCCACAGACCTCTCACATTAGGTCGGTAGCTTGTGGCCGTTGGATATGCCGGGCGGTTCCGAGCAGACTTCTGCCACAAGCCAGACCTAACCTCGTGTCTAAGAATATTTTAGTTATGCTTACGATCTCTCACATTAGACTGACAGTTTGCGGTCGCTGGTTAAGCCAGTTGGTTCCGGGCAGGCTTCTACCGTAAACGGAGTCTAACCTCGTGTCATAGTCACTTTATTCCATTACAGAAAATATCAGACTAATTATATCCATTTAGCAGATTTAACTTCTTTACAAGTTACGGCAGATTATCCAAAGTTCTATTAACATGTTTTGCTCAATTTAAGATCGAGCCTCCAAATTACAATTATTCAGCTTTCAACAGATTAAGCAGATAACAGATCTAGCAGATTAGGAAATTTAGCAGATTAGCAGAATAGGCAATTCAACAGATTTAGCAGATCAGGCAATTCAGCAGATTTAACATTTCTTAAAAATTCTATTTACATATCTTGCCTAATCATAAATTAAGCCCAAAATTATATGCTCAAATCATGGTCATAATTCATAATACAATATATGCCCCCAAATTTTTGTTAAACTTTGCACAGTACAGAACACTCTCTAAAAGCCCTAAATCATGTATGAATTATGCCAAATTATAGCCTTTAATGCCAATATCCAAAAATCCATATTTAGGCGCATTCACATTAATAGTTATCCTATTTTAATATAGGCCCTTATGCCAAAGTTTCATATTCCTTTTTCAAGTCATGAATCGTTATATAAAATATACCCAAAAATCTAGATCTTTTAATTATATCCTCTCAAAATCAGATCTTAATTTTTATATGCGTTATGTCCCCAAGTTTCAAGTCATATGTTATCATTAAATGATTTCTCTTCTTCCAAATCATAGAGTATGCACAGATCTAGATCTAATTTACAACATATGTCCTTTTTCTCAAATCAGTCACAGATCAGTCATGTCCATTTATGCATTATTCACTATTTACTCCAAAATTTAGCGTTCGTGCGTTAATCTCTTATGGGATTTGGCGCAGGCTCGTAGTAGCCTGGCTATAGAACAGAAAAAAAAGAGAATAGTCATAGAAAAACAGATCTGACAGATAAGAATATGCATAACCTCCGATTCAGATTTATAGCCATGTCAAGATCATAATTAAAGTTCATATCTGAAAATAACTGTACTCACAAAAAGGGAACGATTCTTGTATTCTGGAATCTGTATTCTGACAATGAATAGCTCTCCTTTGGCGTAGACTATCGATTGGATTAGAAAATAATTGTTCTCTTTTAATTCTATTTAGATTGGAAGAAGATGCACTAGTTCTAACTTAGATTTCAGCAGAGTAGCAACACCATTATTTTATTTTAATTAGAATAGAGGAAGAGTATAGGAGGAATGTGTAACGACCCAAGGATTTCGGCCTCGGAAATCGACATAAATACCTTTACTGTAACTCATGTCGATCCTCCAAGCACCGAAACACTGGATAGTTATTAGAAAGAATTTTAGAGGGTGAGATAAGAAAGAAAGAAATATTAGAATAGAAGAAGAAGAAGAAACAACACAACACAGAGTCTCACATCGCAGCGGAACAAATATAATACAGAAATAAATCTTTATTGAAAGCTTTAAAATACTTACAGTATCAGAGTACATCACACAGTGGGACAGTTATAATAACCTGTACCCATATACAGCACACATCGGAATAGTAGCTATATAATATCATACGTCTGAACGTCTCCAGCTCGTCTCTGGACTTCACAGCATTTGATAACCTGAACCTGTACACTCCGGGCTAACCCGAGCATTTACAAAACACCGGGTCAGTCTGGTGAACCAGAGTGAGATAAACTCGCACAGTATTTAGGGTAAATCATCCAATCATGATTTTAAAGTTAAAATCATTTCAAAAGAAAAGGATAATCGTAAGACCAAATCCACACATAAACACGGACGGTTTTTACCTTACGATAACCCAAAACAGTTTTGAAACCAATATCTTTCCTGATATTATAATAATGTCTAAATACAAGTAAATAGCATCTAGTGGAACGCTTGCATCTCACGCTCCACATATATAGTATACAATCAAAACCGCAGGCGCTTATTGGAAATTGGATTCCGACCTTGACAAGGTATGGGACCACTTGCCGATAGTGTATCTCTAGAGACGAATACACTGGGTTCAACAAGAACGTCTTGCAACCCGGCCCTCACATGACCGACCACTCATTTCGCTTGAGTGTATCGAATGTATATCACCGACGGTTGGGATCAGCAACCGCCTCCCGACAAGGGACAGCATCGAAACATAGATTTAAGAAGCAAATAGGATTTTCTCTAGATAGGTGATTCTACACCCTAATGGGAGCGACCCACATAGCCATGTTGCCTGCCCGATTTTTGTCATTTCCCGGTTGATGAGGCTTGAGGTTTAGATTTACCTTTGAACACCTGGTCATCATTCACTTTGAATGCCACATCGTCCGATCCGTCAGATATCACTAATTTGATGTCCACAAAAATACTCTAGCTGGAAGCTAAGAGAACGACAATTTCCCCGCCAACAACCATAGCACGTTTGAAGAAATCAACGTACGTGATTCTTTGGAAATACGCTGTCAGACATCCGTCCATACAAGTCATCCAGGAACAGGATGAACCGAAGGCACTCTCCTACTGCATCCATATAGGAATCACCCCATGGATCAGTAGCGAGAAGTCCTTGCAACCCGTAGATTCCAACTACGACAGAATCACAGCTTATCTCTGCTTGCCAGGCAGAGAATATTAGTGGTTCTTCCGTTTATGGAAATCCACAGTCTTCAATGCTCCACCTCGATCATCTTCTGATATCTTCACGTATTTGTTGGTCGGAATGGTTTTCGAATATAAATTCGATCCCGGTCTTTCCATACCAACAATCGTATTGGACATGATTTGATAGTCGGTGTTTTAACTATCAAAATATACAGTGTTTCAATCATGACACTCCAATGAGTTCACTGGTTCAGTATTCAACATCACTTGGCCTTTTAATTAAAACAAACTAATTCACTTCTGTTTAATTAAAACTTCTAACTCTGTTAAAAAAGATTTATTTAAATTCGGCTTTGGTTATACTACCCACTTCGTTACCCAAATCCACTTTTACTAATCTCCTTTCAAAACTATTCGACCATTTTCCCATTTTGAAATCTCATTTCAAATCCTCCTTTTTACTTGATCTTGTTTTCAAGTAACATTAGTATAAAATTAACGCCTTAACACGTTAAACCTCATTTACACGACCCTGGTTTATATAAACCCTTTGCCTTAATTCAAATAATTAAGCAATACTTAAATTTAAGTTATCATCTTCGCTTGAAATCCTCTTTATAACATCGTTATAAAAATTTGAGCTTTAAATATACAACCCGCCCATAAATTCCTTTCACCATCTAATTGGATTACATTTCTCTTTGATTACTTTTCAAAAGTAATCTTCTAAATTCTTATTAAAACAATAATTTTCTTCACTCATTAACTACTTCAGTAGTTACTTTCTTTATTTACTAAAATAAATAGAAAATCTTTTATAAAGATCTTGTTTAAAGTTAAAACAATATTCTTCAACTATTTCATTTCGCAAATTCGAAACAAACTAATCTAATAATCGATTCCAGTTAAAGCGGTCGATTTTGTCAACTCAAAACTCGATTATCTCGTTAACCTATTCAAACTAGTTCTCACTCTAAATTAATTACAAATATAAGTAGTTTGATTAATTCCATTAATGGTTTCTTTACAAAACAATTACTAGAGTTTAACCACTCGATGTATTCTTATTCTCATACCTGCAAATCTGATTAACGTCAGAATTTACTTTATAAAATAACTTAAAAATAAATCAAAGTCTTAAATAAATAAAATATTTGTTTATTTCTTTAACAGATTTCATCCAAAATAATATATTTCAAAATCCAACTTCAGTTATAAAATAAATTTTATAACTTCAGCTCTATTGATTCGCCTGACGGTGAAACAATATTTATAACCCGATTGATTTTATAGGCCATATGCTGCCAAATACCCAACCAATATCACCCATTGGTTCAAACCAAACAGATGTTGAATATTTCGTTAATAAACAGCAATCAAATAAATCACAATTAACTCATGATAAATAACAACCATTTAACATCAACCAAATAACAGAATAATTCAAACAATTTAGCACGTTTATAAATAAACGTGACCAACAGGGTGAGTTGCCTCTGTTGGATCCAATCGTTAAAATAACGATTTGGTATTCCACTGAAATTAAACACAGTTTAATTTCATTGGTTAAATCAACAGTTAAATAGATAACTAGCAAAGCAGTCAACCATTGGCAAACAGAGCACACAAAATAAAAACCCAATTTATATAAAATATAAAAAGGGTAACTGAGTGAGTTTAACTCACCTTGATTTCTGTTGAAACGGTTCGGTTACAGTTAAATTAAACAGTCGTTTAATTTAACTGTAAGTTCCTGCCGTTTTCATTTCTGCCCAGATAAATTCGATACTGTTCTGGTCGTCAAGACGATTCTGATGACACCTTGTTCGTCCAATTCTGGTAAGATATGTCAATGAGCTCTAATTATTTTAGTTAAACACAATCATATAATATTAATTAGTCCTTAATTTAACTAAAATTTGTTTACTTTGAGTTAATAGAAATCCAACCGACTACTTTGCATTTGGAAAAACACGGTTTGACTAATTCCTTACTCCACTGTCCTCCTTCCAACCTACCTGTGATGATTTACATTGTAATTAGTTTATTATTAATAATCATATATTGGCTTAAAGCAAGTTAAAATAAAACATTCAAGCCGACATACTTTATAGTGTAATTCTAACTGACCGGGCCACAAGGCTGATCCCTTTTCTACTAAATGAACAAGGCCGGCTCTCTTTACTGCCAAGATTTCATGGTTTCAGTTTTAGTGAATTGATCAAACTAAGTATTAGTTAATAACTTGATTAAATAGGTTAGGTACTCCGGTTAAAACATCTGCCCAAAATTGTTTGGTCCTCTTCCTCACGAGATTCCCTCCGCATCAAATACCAAACCCTGCTCGGCATTTAACCTGCCATAATGATTTAATCCTTAAAAATACGATTAATTAGAACTAATTAGAGTAAATTAGTTTACTTAGTGATTACTGTGTGTTCATGCTTCACGGTATACTGCTTTGTTCAAATCCAAGCCCGTTCTCCTCAATTCAGTACCCATTTGCTTCCAAGATTTGTGGAAATTCTGTACACATATTAGAATAATTATACGATTTAAGTTTAATAAATAATTCTTCAATGACCACTTAAGTTAATAAATTAATGATTAATTACTTCATTAATAAAGTGACAGCGCCGAATATATTCTTCCAGTCTTTCTTGTTTTGTTCCTGCAGCAACCCTCACGTTTTCAGTTAATAGGATTAATTAACATCATTTAGTAGATAATAAAAATTAACTAAATCAATCTTGTTATACCAAATGCAATCGGTTATCAGACTTCGGCCGACCCCTTTTCATTTGATTTCCCAAATCCGTAGGCTTGACCTTCTTGCCCCTGGGATGCTTCTGTGTTGGCAAACTAAAGTAAATTAATTACTTATTAACCCTACATTAACTTAAAACAAATCACCATTTTAATTGCTTAATTACTGCTTAAACAAACGGCCGATTCTTGGAGCTGACTTCTTCGTTCGTTCCTCACCATATTCCCAAAATCCGTCCATTTCCCTTGTCCATCCATTTACACCGTTCGCTTTGTATTGGTACCTTCTGATTTCTTCGTTCTAGCCCGTTCACCCCTTCAAAGAAAAAACTAGGCTTCAGAACCTTCGTCGTTCCCATCAGAAACAGGACCACACACCCTCTTTCCCTCCACGCGTCCTGCTTCTTTTGAATTCCAACTCACGCACCACCGGAATCCCCCCATGTCGCTTCCCCCTCCGTCAACCGAAAGACCATCAAAGGCCGGCAATTAGAGCGCCTCAGCCTCTCTCCCCTTCGCCCTGAGCCTGCTGTGATTCACCACCAAACCTCCCCACTCGTCCGCTATCTCACCTCGAATGCAGCGCCTCCATCCTCAGATTTCCGCCACCTCGAGAAGAAAACTCCGATCATCACGGGTAGGATTTGGAAAGTAGGTTGAGTGCTTTGATTATGTAGTAGAAAGTTCGGAAAGGAAATCGATGGTTTGGGAGAAAAGTGAATCGAATGGAGGGGATTTGTGTTCGTTCATTATTAAGGAGGGTTTTCATTTTGTTTTCAATTCACAGTGAGGAAAAGAAGATGTATGGCCCTATAAATAGAAGGACAACGTAGTGGCCACGTCAAGATATGCATTTGTATATTCATTAGGTCTGCTGCTACGTTATCATAGCCTGTGCGAAGATGGAGACTTCAGAATTACTTGGTCGGCAAGGTTTTATCTCGATGAAAAGACAATACAAAGGGTGGAGGGTAGCTGGTACTCTGTGTAGCTGTGCGTTGTAATTCAGTTGAAAAGAAATGGCATGAGAATTAGCTGAAGGGTAGGAGACAAAAGAGGGAGCACAGGTTTGCAGCGTTCTTTCAGAAACAAGGCATGTGCCTTTCTTTTTATCTGACGAAACAACACATGAAGAGGGTATGAACTGTGTATATTTGGGAGGAGGTAGAACTGTTGTTGATTGACGTGCGTGGTGTATTCTTTAGGGTAGCCTGCTTGGGTACATAGGCTGTCCTCCTCTTTTAAATACGCATATGCAAAGGGTTTATATGGGGAAGGTTGTGCACGGCTTAATATGAATGCATAAATTTCATTAAATCCACTATAAACGATTTTTGTTTACTGATAAAAAAGCTAATCTTGGTGTAAAAAGGTATTCCGGACCCAATGGAACAAGTTTCGTCGAAATCCGAGGTCGTATGAAAAAAATTCCTTTATGAAAACAGAAATAAACACGCATTCTAATTTACCACGATCACCAGATAAATCAAATCAACTTGAAACTGCGAACATCGATAATAACTTTTCGATACGATCCCAACGGCACTAATTTCGTCGCATTCTGAGACTGTTGCCCCGGTAGGCCATTTTTAACGCGCACCGCACTACCCTTTTTAACACCAAATTTCACAGTCTTCAAAAATAACAAACTATATACCTATCCTGACTATAATCGACGATACGAACTCAACGGAACCGGTTTCGTGGCCTAATTCGATCATCTGCTCAAGTTACACTCAAATATCCCTATATTGAATTAATTACGCGCTATAGAAATTATATGGGCGTTTACGGCTACCGTGGTCACATACGACATCGGTTTTCCACGCAGTTTGATTTTCTGACAATAATTTAACGATACGGTTCTAATGAAACTGGTTTTGTCGAAATCTGAGTCCGTTTGCAAAACGGCTATTTTAAAGGCCTATAATTAAATAACGGTTTTCCATAGCGACTATTTCAAACTTTGATTTAGCCATAACTATCAAATTATAACACAAAATCTGGGTTTTTCTCTTTCATATGAAAATTATCATCAATACGGTCCCAACGTTTCTTGTTGCACAGAATTCCGTCTTATATCGAATTCTGTATTCTCAGTTGAAGTTCAAAACTCCATATTACGAACTGCACGCCCTTTTCAAGCTCGATTTAAATTATAAATATATAACGTTCGAACTTCGTTTAAATAACGAATTAAATATTAAATTCCATCGATATTCCAAATATAATATTTAAAATAA
Source organism: Allium sativum (assembly GCA_030737875.1). Classification (NCBI taxonomy): domain Eukaryota; kingdom Viridiplantae; phylum Streptophyta; class Magnoliopsida; order Asparagales; family Amaryllidaceae; genus Allium; species Allium sativum. The sequence goes on along the minus strand of CM060926.1, from coordinate 688,661,103 downwards.
ATAAATTAAATTAAATATTTGACGACCAAAAACACGGGTCGTTACAGAATGAAATTGTGTGGAGAGAAAGTGAGGTTTGGCAGGTGTTTTTATAGGAGAATAGGGTGATTTAGAGCCTTCAGATCAGTCCAGAAGTCATCAGAACCACCCAACTCGAAGACAGATCATCCAGCCACTCAGAAGAAGACACGTCATCACAGAACACTCCAGAATCATGTGCTGGATCAGTATGGGCGAACTTGGTAGGTACGCCAATGTATATTGTACTGGCACACTTCACAAGTGCGCCAGTGTACTCTGGCCTGTTTCCGGTTTTTCTGACTAACTTCGTTCGTCCATATCTTCTTCATACAGTATCCGTTTTACACAAACTCAGACTCTATCTCAAGAAGAATTTCGAGACGAACGCAATGGCGCATCCCGTTTCCCTTAATTCTTCTCCTAAAAATTAAGTATACTTTAATTTGTTACTTACACGTTCATAGAAAATACGGGGTGTTACAGCATATATTAGTATTTACAAGCATAGTTAAAATTACACTTTTATTTGCAATGCATACAATAGAATTTATATGCATAGTTAAAATAACATTTTTTACAATGCATATATTAGAATTTATATGCATAATTAAAATGACACTTTTATTTACAATGCATACAATAGAATTTATATGCATAGTTAAAATGACATTTTATTTAACAATGCATATATTAGAATCTATATGCAAAGTTAAAATATCATTGTATTGACAATACGTACATTAGAATCTGTATGAATTATTTTTATTGTAAAAAACACTCACTGAAAACTTTATACAAATAAAACATTTTCTTTTTATTTGTTAAAGCTAAAAATAGAAATACAAATAAAATTTAGCTTTTAATTTGTCATTGGCCCAGTTGTCATGTAAATGAAATATATTTTGTTTGACATTATGAATATGTAGATATGATATGCCAATAAAAACATTCTTTTATTTAGCATGTTAAACCCGTTAGTAGAATTGTCGAACGGTTTATATTTATATATAATTATATATATAAATTAAAATTAAACGAATCGTGCGTGGTAGTTCGTGTTTCGGAATCGTAACTTTAAACGGTTATACCGAAAGACCCGACCGTCGGATTTTCCCAAAACTGGAACCGTTAGGACCGCTTTGGGAAGATCTTTCCAAAGAGATAAATTTTGTTAAAATCCAATGGTTAGATTTCGAGATAAGTGTAAATCAAATTTTGATAAAAACAGCGCCAGGGTCGCCTATTGACCCGATACGTCGTTAAATTAATTTAGCTGATTTTATATATATAAATAGCGATAAATCGTTATTAAATACTATTAACCATATGAAATGGTTTTAAACTATATATATGAGGGAATCATTTGAAAAGACCGAGTTCAATCTCATTTCAAATGATTATACGATGATTTAAATCGAAGATATTGAAGACGGCGATTGAAGACCGGCGATCTTCACATCAAATGGATAACTACTGATGCCCGGTATTAGTTAGCTCCCAGTAAAGGGTTAAAGTAGTAGTTATCCAGACGTACTTGTTGATTGTCCGGATAAGCGAGCACCTCTCTACCATATTGGACATACGGGACGAGGAATATAGTGTCTCGAGTTTCGTTCAGACCCAGAACAGACTTGTAAATGGATGTGTGTCCGATATTGGATTTCATTCCGTGTAAGTTGATTTCTATTTAATATACATCTGATTAGTGGTGGAGAATCTATTCTCTTGCTTAACACCCTTCTCTGAGACGCATGAGCTCAGAGGTTATATATTGGTAATTATCAATCGCATGGCGTGAATTGTCAATGTGACATGCCAAGATGCAATTGATCGAGGCTTTTGTTGAAAAGCAGAGCCTTGTGGTTGATGATCAAAGCATAGCCTATTTTAGGATAGCTTTGTGTATAATGTTACCTCGCGAGCCTCACACCTCGGTGAGAGTTAGAAACGGGACAAGGGACCCAAGGAGTGCATGCGTTTTTTTCTAGCTAGAAGTGGTATCAGGGTTTTGCAAGCATTGACATTTTACTTATGTAGGTGATGGAATGGGGCGCCTCGGTTATATTGGTCGATAGTGACCAAATTATAGGTCCAATAGGACCGGGAAACGTGTGTTTAGGCATAACTAATCCACTAAAGTATTTGTGGACCGGCCTTGGAGGATCCAAGGGTTGCCCGTAGGTGTGATCCTAAGACATTGCTAGAGTGTCTCGAATCGGTAAGGAGATCGCCCCTAGCCTTGACTCATGATAGAAACCCAATTCCCAATACGACATTACGGTTTTGATTGTAAACTTATATATGGCGACATAGTAGGATGGGGTACTATGCCGTCTAGGATTGATACATTTACTTTGAAGTATTTTAAAACTGATTAGACACTAATAATAATATTAAAATATTATTTTCCTATCTATCAAGCATTTTTGATCACTATAAGATAAAACTCTATCCTTCGATTTGCGTTGCATTGTGTGATGGGACTTGAGTCTTATAATGATTTCATTTTTCTAAAAAGCATTGCGTTGTTTTGAATAAAAAATTATAAACTTATGCACTGGCAATCCAATGGAGTAAACCCATTCCGCATTAGCGGCGTGGTCCCGTGATTAGCGATATTGTTAGATAAATTAGGAAAGATTTCTCATGCCAGTCCCGTGACTCGTAGTTTTTTTCACTTTGGAAACTCGGGTGCCCTCTTTTCACACGGGCAGCCAAGTGATAGGTTTAGGTATGGATACATTCTGGATTGGAGCTTGCATAAGGAAAGGAGATGAAGAACATTTTTCTTTTTATCTTTTTATTGCCTTTGAGACATTTAGACATTATTGATCTATGATGTATTTGATGGAGATTGAGACTTATTTCTTTTTGTTGAGACTTCTATTTGCTAAGTGTATCCTGTAACTGAGCACTCTGATGTCTTTGATGTCGTGATGTGGTGACATTCCTATTTCCGCTGTAATGATTTATGTGTTATGATGTTATCTGAGATCTATTATTGTTGTAATTATGTTATGCTCCTATGATTATCCTTGCTTTCATACTACGTAAGTTTGTGGTCGTCACATTAACTAACTTAAAAAAATTTATTATCAAACTTACGTGATAATCTCGTTTTCGAATATTTGTTTCCATAGCTGAAAACGATATTTAACTCTAACACTCATTCTGAACACAAACTAATGTGATCTATCGGATAATAGTGAAATCGATCAAGTTAGGGTATTTTAATTACCTCTCAAACCTTGAATCAAAAAATCGTTCTTATCGTCAAGATTTGTAGAAGTTCAATTTCCAAAATGTTCGACAAACCAGAATTTGTAAATCCAATTGATTTCAAAACCTTAGACCATGTTCAAAACAACGTTGTTGTTTCGAACCATTGATCAAGTTAATTTAATTTATTTTAATATCAACTAGGTAAATTTGATCCAAATAATCGACTTGATATCTTTATTCTCCGATAATCAAATTATCTTTAGCTAACTTAATTAAAAGACTAATTAAGTCAAAACCATTATCTTGGGTAACATATCCAATTCTCTATTTAACTACATTGTCAACATAAATCTGTTAATTTAAGACATACCCTAAATTTTATAAATATTATTAATTTTATTAACCATTTGTCAGAATCATTTCTATTAGTTTAATCGCACAAGATTAATAAAATAACAAATTCCCCTTTTTAAAGCAGTTGGAATACGTCAAACTAATTAACTGATTACAAATATATCTTCCATTTTTAAATTAATTAATAATATAATTAAGATAAAATAATCCATTTAATTGTCCTCTTAAAACAATTTATATCCAATTATTGAAACTCGAGTCGACTTTTAAGTTACTTTACAGAAAATGGCTTAGCAGCTTCAACAGTATATAGAAGTACAAACGACTTAGTCGTTAACCCAATTTGCACAACAAATATATAATTCATATTCTCAACTGATAATATAATAACTCAATAGCATAAATGTACTAGCAAAAAGTATCAAACTAACATAATTGCAGAACAACGTTTATTTCTGCTAGTAGGTTGTTCAAACAATTCAGTCAGATTTCATTATATAATGGAACAGTGTTTATTTCCACTAACAGATGTCAATATAATTGATTAACATAATTATTACAACCTAGTTAATCAATCAATTTAACATTCACTTCAGTATTTACTGCATTTACAGATCATTATTGATCGGTAGCTCACGCGTAAAATCAACTTACGACTAAATTTATGCTCGATTAAATTTAAATGATATTTAGTATCGAGATAAATCAATTTATTTAGAACTTGATAACTGCGTCGAGTTATTTATACCCATTATCGTTCAACAATACCATGCACACAAGAAGCAAATCAACTTGAACATATATCCTTGATTTAATTTACATGTACCTATATATGTGTATCTATTCATATATATAAATATATATAGTAAACAAGGTCACTGTTTAAGTTATTTTAAGTAAAACAAAATGTTTAAAATTTAAACGAGACCACTCCAATTGTAACACCCCGTATTTTTAATTGACATTATAATAATGAATCCTAGAATACTTAATTTAAAATGTAAGAATTAAGGGAAACGGGTTATGCCATTGTGTTCGCTTGGAATTCTGGTTGAGATAGAGTCCGAGTTTGCGTAAATTGGACTTCGAATGAAGAAGTTATGGCTATCGGAAGTTTCCAGAGAATTCAAATAAATTCAAATAGTTCGAAAATGAGTTCAAATTCAAACAGAAGCTAGAAGTGGGTTGGGTGGGAAAATTCCCGCCCAAGCAGGTCGACCAGGGGGTCGACACTAGTGTCGACCTCCCCCCTAGAGGTCGACCTTGGGGTTGACCTGGCCCCCGACCAGATCTTAATTTTGAACGACTGCTGACTTGATGCTGAGTCACTAGGGTTTTTGGATGGTCCTGATCTGGTCTGAGTGGTTGTGATTAACCCTAGGTTCATTTGACGGCTATACTTAAACTGAAATTTTATATAAACAACTCAATTCTCAACCTAAGAACACATAGAAAAATAATCCTAGAACTGAAATGTCGTTAGTAGGGGACTTGGATTAGCCGTCACCATTTTCGTTTCAAAGACGAGTTAAAAGCTTACATCAAATCAAATTAAAACTAGCCTAATTCAACGATATTCATCAAAGGCGCGCATCTCCAATTTCAGAATTCAGATTTCAGAGCGCAAGAATTCCTTTTTAGTTTGTAAGTTAGTTGTTACGCATATTTAAACATTCTTTCGATTGAATCATGACATGATGTAATTGGGATATAGTATGATGCCTATGTATAAGATTTGATACTCGTTTATCTTAAAGTATCGTTGTAATTAATCATGTCTACATGCTTGTGGCGATGAACATGTTGTATATTGTAACAACCCGAAAATCTGGGCCAGTTTAAAAATTTTATTTTGGCAATTTTAGCGAATTTTGAATATTTAAAATAGATTATTTTAAATAATATCGTCGAGAAATTTATTTTTGAATAGAATTCGAACGTATATATTATATAGAACGTCGTTAGAATATAAATATTTATTTTAAATTATAAAAGGAATTGAAAATGGCGCGGTAGTTCGATAATTCAATTTCAAAATTCAAATGAATGTACCGGGTGCAAAACAAACCGGATTTTAGTGAAACCAAAAACATTAGGATCTAATTGGGACTATCTTTCCAACGAATCCGAAAAATCAAGATTTCATAGTGGGAATCAAAAGATATGTCCAGTTGAAAATTCTGAATAGTCACTATGGAATTCAGGCCCTTAAAAATGGTAATTTTGCAAACGACCTCGGATTTCGACGAAACCACTTTTGTTGGATCCGTGATGTCAAGTTATTGCTAGATTCCAAATTTCATAATTTTTCGAATCAATATGTGAGTGTGGCAAAGGAAAACGCGTTTGACCAGTTTCAGTTGATTTTAATTGACTGGAAAATGGCCATTTTTCTAACAGTCTCGGAATTCGACGAAACTAGTTTTGTTAGGACCGTATCGTCAATACGAAGCTAGAAAATATTTTTCTGGAATTTATAGAGTTAGTATGTGACCCCAGTAAATTGAAATACGCGTTTAAATTCAATATATAGAGTTATATTTTGATTTTAACGAAAACTGATCGAAACGATCGAATCATCCTTCGATACATTTGCCATTGTGTTCGGAATGGGGGTAATTAGCTATAGGCGACAGGCGGTGGGTTCGATTTCGAGTTCAAAAATAAAAGTTGCTTTTTGAAATCAATAAATAAATATATATATATATATATTATTATATTCTCCCCCCTTACTTTCATTTCAGATCAGAAAAAAAAACTAAATATAAAATCGCGCCTGCCTCCAGTCCAACCCCACCACCACGTCGCCTCGTCCGCCGCCTAGCCGAGTGCCTCTCCCCCCCACCTCCGATTCGCCTCAGGCCTCCCTCCTCCTCCCTCCGTCCAAGTCACGAACCCATGATCCCTTTTAAACCGCCACCGCCCCCATCGATTTTCCCCCTCCGCAAGCGCCGCCTCCATGCTGACGAGTTCGCCATCGTCCTTGGCGAAGGAGGAGCTCGCGACGGCGAATCCCGTGCCACCCTCCGATCAACGTCAAGCCGCCTGTGGTGATCGAGATTTGGAGCCCTAGCTTGGAGCTGCTATGCGAAACACGACCTGGAAGTTAACAGTGAGCGTTTATTTATTTTAATTTATATAAAATCTGTTTTTGTTTATTTATTTTAGTATGTATAAAAAGAAATTTGTTTATTTATTTTCTATAAACAAAGAATAGATTTGATTTTATATGAACAACAAAGTATAGATCTGATTTTAAATATGAATAAAAACTGAAAAGATCATATTTTTATCATATGATTATTAGAGGTGAAAAGATTGAAATTTTGTTATAGAAAAGATTATATTTTTAAAATAGAAAAGATGCGAATTTTAGCGGTGTAAAAATAGAATTTTTATCTATATAGTAGTAGTATAAAAATGTGATTTTTATACACATGTTAACGAAGTAAAAATTCGATTTTTATATATTGAATAGTGAAGTAAAAATTCGATTTTTCTATATTGAATAGTGAAGTAAAAATTCGATTTTTCAATATTGAGTAGCAAAGTAAAAATGTGATTTTTATATATGTAGTGAAAGCGGACAACGAAAGTGACAAGAGGCAAGAACGACGAAGATTTCTACCTAAGAAGAATCGTGGAGTTGGAATAGCTATCGGTGAGAACTCCTCAATCTAAATTTCTTTATTTCTAGTTTTATATATATATATATATATACTAGGATGCAGACGGTGTTTAGTAGCACCCGACACCCGTCATCCACAGACCATGGATGGCTTGTTTGTTTGATTGATATGTTGTGAAAATTTGTTTGTGATGTTGATGTGGAATCGATAATAAAATATTCTTGTGTGAAAGGAAATAAAATATTTATATAGTTAAAAATATTTTATCGTTAAAAATATAATTTTTAACGTGAAAGTGAATAAATAAATATTTATAAACAAATCGGCCGATTTGTTTATATACACCGATTTGACTGATATTGATTGGGTCGATAAATTTTACACATCGCCCAACTGCACAAATAAAATCTATGTTTGATTGTTTGAAACCCCACACGGGTATTGGGATGATATTTGACGTACACTAATCCCGATTGTTTAGTTGTATGTCGATCGATTGATTGACAGACTGTTATAAGCGTTGAATATTTATATTTGATGCTTATACAGTGTAGAATGCACTTTGGATGCTGGTTGATTATTCATCGTTGTTGATATATACATGTGTTGTAGAAAATCCATATAATTAACATTATATGGTAATTGATTGGGCCTCATTCCAGTTTCGAAAAAGAAATATTTGAAATAAAAAATATTTGAAAAGAAATATTTGAAAAGAAATATTTGAAATAGAAATATTTGAAATAGAATATTTGAAATTAGAAACATATGAAGCCGTGTTGGTTAGATTGACGCCATTTTGACGTGAACGATATTTATATCGATTTTATTTCATTCTTCAATGAATATTGAATAGATTTGAAATTGAATAGATTTGAAATTCGAACTATATAAAAATAAATTCGAATTGAAAATGAATAGAAATGAATTCGAATTGAAAATGAATAGAAATGAATTCGAATTGAAAATGAATAGAAATGAATTCGAATTGAAAATGAATATAAATGAATTTGAATTGAATTTGAATATAAATGAATTCAAATTGAAATCGATTTGAAAAGAATTTAAAACGAATTTATATTAGAATATTCAATTTTGATTTGAAATTGAATATGAAGTTAAAACCGTTTTGAAAATGAATTTAAAACGATTTATAAAGCACGTTTTGAATTGAAATCGACGAAGTATATATTATATATATAATATAATGGCCTGAATAGAATGCGCCGCGCCGCGGCAGTTCGCGAATTTCGACCATGGACTTCGAACGGATATTACGGGAGATCCGACCGTCGGATTCTCCTAAAACCGGAACCGTTGGGTTCGTATCGAAAAGAGCTTTCTAACGAATATTAGAAATTAGAAATCTAACGGTTGGATTTGGGATTATGTCCAAATCAAATTTGAAAAAGGTCGCTGTAAGTGCAGTTCGATGGCCGCTGATGGAAATCGACTGTACGGGCCTTGATAAAATTATTAAAAATATCAATAATTTGTGTAAAATCATAAGAAATGATTTAGAAAGAATTGGGATGAAAAACTCCATATTTGAAAAGATAAAAATAGATTTTTATCGAAATGAACTAGTTTTAAACTAGAATTATAATTCTATTTATTTTTAAATAAATAAATTGAATTTGAAATGGTTTTGAAAATGACCAGAATTTCCAATGATTGCATTGGAATGGATTTGAATCGAAATTGTCTTCGGAATATTTCGATGTTGGATTCGTGATTATACAGATGTTGTTATGGAAATTTGAAAGATATAGATATATATATCGTTATTTCCAATACGATATCTGTTGGTCGTAGAATTTGATATTGAATATAAGCCGATATATTTTCTATTCAGAGCCTTTTGTTTAATATCAAATGTGATTTGGGTTTGTCGTGAATGGTGTCTTCATTAACACTGTTCTTAAGCCAGTTGAGAAAAGATTAAATCTTTTTATTTAGATTTAATGAAGTGCACCAATTAAATAATATTTAATTGGAATTGAATTGGTATTGATTTTTGGGTTTATCGTGAACAGTGTTTTAAATAACACTTGTTCATTAACCCGATAATCAATGAATGTGATTTTGGGTTTATTGTGGGCCGTGTTTTAAATGACATTGGTTCTTTAACCCAGTTAAAGATTAAAACTAAGTGGAGTTTTAGTGAATCTTTAATTAGATCGAAAAGATCGAGAATGGAGTATCACCAGTTTTACTCCAGGCGATAGTTAAATCTTTAATTAGATTTGAACGTGAAATGGTAATTGAATTTACCGATAACACCGTGGTGTTAGATATGAAGTATAACCAGTTTTACTTCATGGGATGAATAGGTTGGGATTGGGAAATTAAAACATATGATTACTTCGGTAAGGTTCGTTAATCCCGACTAGTTGAATCGAAATTCAAAAGAAGATTAGAGAATAAATTCAAGGAATTTATCTTTGATAAAATTAATGGGAACCTTTCCCTATGAATGTGAAATTTAGAAACTAACTGTCGGTTAGCTAAGCAGAACGGTTTTCTGGATATTGATCTGATGTTGGTTTCGGCCTTCGGGGTTAATATTTGGGGAATTATTCTCTTGTTAATTTACGGTTAGTGACTGATGAATTGGAATGAGGCGTATGTTGTGTTTGTTTAACACTTATTTAAAATATACGCGAGTTATTCGGAAAGACCGGGTTTATCCCATTCTGAATAATTGATACGACGATAAGTCGAAGATGAAGACGGTGGTCGAAGACCGGAGGTCTTCACGTCGTTTGGGTAATTACTGATGATCTTGATTGGGCTGTACACCCAAGAAGATGGAAACAGTTGGTGATCGTCCAGACGTGCTTGGAGATCGATGGATATGTGGGGTACTAGGTGCCTCCGGTTTCGTTCAGACCCAGAACGGACTTGTAAATGGACTGTGTGTCTGACATTGGATTTTAGTCTGTGTGATCGATCTCTATTAAATATATCTCTGTTTGGCGGCGGAGAATTTATTCTCTTGCTTAACGCCCTTCTCTGAGACGTACGAGCTCAGGGGTTATATACTGATGGATATCAAACGCATGGAGTGAATTGCCTGTGTGGCATGCCTAAGTGGCAAATGATCAAGGCTTCTGTTGAAAAGCAAAGTCTTGTGGTGATGATCGAAGCACGGCCTTTGTGGCGTAGCTTTGTGTAATGTTTTCTTCGCAAGTTTCGCACCCCGGTTGTGAACCAAAAACGGGAGAGGACCTCAGGGAGGACATGCGTTTCTTTCTAGCTAGGGACTAGGTGCCTCCGGTTTCGTTCAGACCCAGAACGGACTTGTAATTGGACTGTGTGTCTGACATTGGATTTTAGTCTGTGTGATCGATCTCTATTAAATATATCTCTGTTTGGCGGCGGAGAATTTATTCTCTTGCTTAACGCCCTTCTCTGAGACGTACGAGCTCAGGGGTTATATACTGATGGATATCAAACGCATGGAGTGAATTGCCTGTGTGGCATGCCTAAGTGGCAAATGATCAAGGCTTATGTTGAAAAGCAAAGTCTTGTGGTGATGATCGAAGCACGGCCTTTGTGGCGTAGCTTTGTGTAACGTTTTCTTCGCAAGTTTCGCACCCCGGTTGTGAACCAAAAATGGGAGAGGACCTCAGGGAGGACATGCATTTCTTTCTAGCTAGGGTGGTTTCAGTGACCTACCAGCCCTGACATTTATATACTTTTCACATGTGTGGTTGTTGCTGTTGCGAGGCGCCTCGGTTAGATCGGACGATCCGGGTCTGATGGAGCCATTCGTTGGCTCATTTACGCCCCAAAGGGCGGGGAAACGCAGTGTTCAGGCATTTTAATCCACATCGGTGGACCGGCCCTGTCGCTCCAAGGGCCCACCTGAGTCTGGGTCCTGAGGCTCGGGCTAGAGAGTCTCGAATCGGTTGAGGACTATCTTTTGCCTCGGTTCATAGATGGAAATCCAATTTCCAAATACGTGACATTTGCGGTTTTATTTGTAGAGCCTAGTATGGCGACATGATATATGGTACCCATGCCGTCTATGATTGATATTTATGATTGAAATTGTTTTAAACACTATACACATATAATAGTATCAAATGATTTGTTTTAAAACGTATCAAGCATTCTTTGGCTGTTATAAGGGAAAACCCTATCCTCCGGCTGTGTTGCATTGTGTGATGGGACCTGGGTCTTATAATAGCTTCATTTTTCTTTATTTAGCATTGCGCTGTTTGTTTTATGCACTGGTATTCTTGGGAGGAAACCCGTTCCGTGTTATATGGCGTGGTCCCTTGATTTACCTAACTTTAAAATAAAGATTTACAACTGTTTTAGTTCTTACACCAGTCCCATGACTGACCTGGAGTTTATTGTTTTAACCTAAACTCTGGGTGCCCCTATTTTCCACACGTGCAGCTAGTAGTTTTGGTTTTGCAGATTTATATTCACAGGATCCTGGTTTACAGCTGGAATGATACCCGGAAAGCTTTGTATCCGTATATCTCTTCTAGTTGTGTATTGTATTATTTTCCGCTGCGATGTATTTAAATGTAATTTAAATCTCTGATATTTCTGTGTAATATTCATTTATACTCTGTATATTCTTGTATTCTGGTGCATTGTTGTAATATACAATGAAATGTTCTTTCGTCTACGTTTTGTTGTGGCTTGTTCTCGAACTATCCGCGCTTTCCTCACCGGGGAAGTTACGGGTTTTCACAGTTGGTATCAGAGCTTTGGTTTACAAAGCTCAGAGAACAAGACACATTAGAACCATACGAAAGGATTCATCAGATACTGGATTAGTAATATCCAATGGGAATGACTCGTTAGAGACGGGATCAGTAGTATCCTAGAACGAGTGTGAAGAGTATATTTTTGAAAATGAAAACAAATCTTGTTTTGAAAATTTAAATCAATTATACGTATTTGATTATTTATTTATATTGATTTGGACAATCAAATATATAGAGATTTTAGTATACGTCTGATCCACGTGTATTGAAGCCTCAAATATATTCGATAGATATAGAATCACACTCTAGTCGCTCGGACATGATTCTAATGATTGACGCGTCATCATTAGAATTTATTTTCGTGTTTCGAAGGTGAGATTTCTATATATTTCCAATTGACTGGTGTGAGAACCAAAATTAGATAGGGCCTATTGTTGTGATTTGGCATCAAAAATGTGATTTTTGACTATATATCTAAATTATGAATTTGAAACTCTAATTCACTAATTGATTGATGTTTGTGTTGTTTGTTTATTTATTTGATAATTTTGGACCATTTAGCCTAATTGAATAAAATATTGAATTGTATTGAAAATTGGTCGCATTTGCTTGCATATACATGTACTTACATTGAACAGATCATAGCAAAGAGGCTAGAGCAGAAGAATAAAATTGTTTGCCCGACAAATAGGTACATGTTTACTATATAATTTACTGTTTTGTTTGGGTGATGATGATTTTATGAGCCGATTGGCTAGCCGCTTGGCCTTTTCTTTTTCTTTTTGAGATCAGAAGGCTTATATGGCAATTTCGGGATTTTCCCGTGGCTCCCGGTGTAGGGGAGGTTATGGCGAATTTTTTCGAAAATTAAGGGTGTTAGCCAATTTTTGAAAATTTGAAAATTCTCAGAAACTGAAAAGCTGGAGAATGGAAGCCAGATCGAACGTAGAACTGATTTATCAAACCACTTTCGGCTTTGTTCCTTTTCAGGGACGAAAAGTTTTAAGTGGGGGAGATTGTAACAACCCGAAAATCTGGGCCAGTTTAAAATTTTTATTTTGGCAATTTTAGCGAATTTTGAATATTTAAAATAGATTATTTTAAATAATATCGTCGAGAAATTTATTTTTGAATAGAATTCGAACGTATATATTATATAGAACGTCGTTAGAATATAAATATTTATTTTAAATTATAAAAGGAATTGAAAATGGCGCGGTAGTTCGATAATTCGATTTCAAACTTCAAATGAATGTACCGGGTGCAAAACAAACAGGATTTTAGTGAAACCAAAAACATTAGGATCTAATTGGGACTATCTTTCCAACGAATTCGAAAAATCAAGATTTCATAGCGGGAATCAAAAGATATGTCCAGTTGAAAATTCTGAATAGTCGCTATGGAATTCAGGCCCTTAAAAATGGAAATTTTGCAAACGACCTCGGATTTCGACGAAAACACTTTTGTTGGATCCGTGATGTCAAGTTATTGCTAGATTCCAAATTTCTTAATTTTTCGAATCAATATGTGAGCGTGGCAAAGGAAAACGCGTTTGACCAGTTTAAGTTGATTTTAATCGACTGGAAAATGGCCATTTTTCTAACGGTCTCGGAATTCGACGAAACTAGTTTTGTTAGGACCGTATCGTCAATACGAAGCTAGAAAATATTTTTTTGGAATTTATAGAGTTAGTATGTGACCCCAGTAAATTGAAATACGCGTTCAAATTCAATATATAGAGTTATATTTTGATTTTAACGAAAACTGATCGAAACGATCGAATCAGCCTTCGATACATTTTCCATTGTGTTCGGAATGGGGGTAATTAGCTATAGGCGACAGGCGGTGGGTTCGTTTTCGAGTTCAAAATTAAAAGTTGCTTTTTGAAATCAATAAATAAATATATATATATTATTATATTCTCCCCCCATACTTTCATTTCAGATCAGAAAAAAAAAACTAAATATAAAATCGCGCCTACCTCTAGTCCAAACCCACCACCACGTCGCCTCGTCCGCCGCTTAGCCGAGTGCCTCTCCCCCCACCTCCGATTAGCCTCAGGCCTCCCTCCTCCTCCCTCCGTCCAAGTCACGAACCCATGATCCCTTATAAACCGCCACCGCCCCCATCGATTTTCCCCCTCCGCAAGCGCCGCCTCCATGCTGACGAGTTCGCCATCGTCCCCGGCGAAGGAGGAGCTCGCGACGGCGAAGCCCGTGCCACCCTCCGATCAACGTCAAGCCGCTTGTGGTGATCGAGATTTGGAGCCCTAACTTGGAGCTGCTATGCGAACCGCGACCTGGAAGTTAACATTGAGCGTTTATTTATTTTAATTTATATAAAATCTGTTTTTGTTTATTTATTTTAGTATGAATAAAAAGAAATTTGTTTATTTATTTTCTATAAACAAAGAATAGATCTGATTTTATACGAACAACAAAGTATAGATCTGATTTTAAATATGAATAAAAACTGAAAAGATCATATTTTTATCATATGATTATTAGAGGTGAAAAGATCGAAATTTTGTTATAGAAAAGATTATATTTTTAAAATAGAAAAGATGCGATTTTTAGCGGTGTAAAAATAGAATTTTTATCTATGTAGTAGTAGTATAAAAATGTGATTTTTATACACATGTTAACGAAGTAAAAATTCGATTTTTATATATTGAATAGTGAAGTAAAAATTCGATTTTTCTATATTGAATAGTGAAGTAAAAATTCGATTTTTCAATATTGAGTAGCAAAGTAAAAATGTGATTTTTATATATGTAGGGGAAGCGGACAACGAAAGTGACAAGAGGCAAGAACGACGAAGATTTCTACCTAAGAAGAATCGTGGAGTTGGAATAGCTATCGGTGAGAACTCCTCAATCTAAATTTCTTTATTTCTAGTTTTATATATATATATATATATATATACTAGGATGCAGACGGTGTTTAGTAGCACCCGACACCCGTCATCCACAGACCATGGATGGTTTGTTTGTTTGATTGATATGTTGTGAAAATTTGTTTGTGATGTTGATGTGGAATCGATAATAAAATATTCTTGTGTGAAAGGAAATAAAATATTTATATAGTTAAAAATATTTTATCGTTAAAAATATAATTTTTAACGCGAAAGTGAATAAATAAATATTTATAAACAAATCGGCCGATTTGTTTATATACACTGATTTGACTGATATTGATTGGGTCGATAATTTTACACATCGCCCAACTGCACAAATAAAATCCGTGTTTGATTGTTTGAAACCCCACACGGGTATTGGGATGATATTTGACGTACACTAATCCCGATTGTTTAGTTGTATGTCGATCGATTGATTGACAGACTGTTATAAGCGTTGAATATTTATATTTGATGCTTATACAGTGTAGAATGCACTTTGGATGATGGTTGATTATTCATCGTTGTTGATATATACATGTGTTGTAGAAAATCCATATAATTAACATTATATGGTAATTGATTGGGCCTCATTCCAGTTTCGAAAAAGAAATATTTGAAATAAAAAATATTTGAAAAGAAATATTTGAAATAGAAATATTTGAAATAGAAATATTTGAAATAGAATATTTGAAATTAGAAACATATGAAGCCGTGTTGGTTAGATTGACGCCATTTTGACGTGAATGATATTTATATCGATTTTATTTCATTCTTCAATGAATATTGAATAGATTTGAAATTGAATAGATTTGAAATTCAAACTATATAAAAATAAATTCGAATTGAAAATGAATAGAAATGAATTCGAATTGAAAATGAATAGAAATGAATTCGAATTGAAAATGAATAGAAATGAATTCGAATTGAAAATGAATAGAAATGAATTCGAATTGAAAATGAATATAAATGAATTTGAATTGAATTTGAATATAAATGAATTCAAATTGAAATCGATTTGAAAAGAATTCAAAACGAATTTATATTGGAATATTCAATTTTGATTTGAAATTGAATATGAAGTTAAAACCGTTTTGAAAATGAATTTAAAACGATTTATAAAGCACGTTTTGAATTGAAATCCACGAAGTATATATTATATATATAATATAATGGCCTGAATAGAATGCGCCGCGCCGCGGCAGTTCGCGAATTTCGACCATGGACTTCGAACGGATATTACGGGAGATCCGACCGTCGGATTCTCCTAAAACCGGAACCTTTGGGTTCGTATCGAAAAGAGCTTTCTAATGAATATTAGAAATTAGAAATCTAACGGTTGGATTTTGGATTATGTCCAAATCAAATTTGAAAAAGGTCGATGTAAGTGCAGTTCGATGGTCGCAGATGGAAATCGACTGTACGGGCCTTGATAAAATTATTAAAAATATCAATAATTTGTGTAAAATCATAAGAAATGATTTAGAAAGAACTGGGATGAAAAACTCCATATTTGAAAAGATAAAAATAGATTTTTATCGAAATGAACTAGTTTTGAACTAGAATTATAATTCTATTTATTTTTAAATAAATAAATTGAATTTGAAATGGTTTTGAAAATGACCAGAATTTCCAATGATTGCATTGGAATGGATTTGAATCGAAATTGTCTTCGGAATATTTCGATGTTGGATTCGTGATTATACAGATGTTGTTATGGAAATTTGAAAGATATAGATATATATATCGTTATTTCCAATACGATATCTGTTGGTCGTAGAATTTGATATTGAATATAAGCCGATATATTTTCTATTCAGAGCCTTGTGTTTAAAATCAAATGTGATTAGGGTTTGTCGTGAATGGTGTCTTCATTAACACTGTTCTTAAGCCAGTTGAGAAAAGATTAAATCTTTTTATTTATATTTAATGAAGTGCACCAATTAAATAATATTTAATTGGAATTGAATTGGTATTGATTTTTGGGTTTATCGTGAACAGTGTTTTAAATAACACTTGTTCTTTAACCCGATAATCAATGAATGTGATTTTGGGTTTATTGTGGGCCGTGTTTTAAATGACATTGGTTCTTTAACCCAGTTAAAGATTAAAACTAAGTGGAGTTTTAGTGAATCTTTAATTAGATCGAAAAGATCGAGAATGGAGTATCACCAGTTTTACTCCAGGCGATAGTTAAATCTTTAATTAGATTTGAACGTGAAATGGTAATTGAATTTACCGATAACACCGTGGTGTTAGATATGAAGTATAACCAGTTTTACTTCATGGGATGAATAGGTTGGGATTGGGAAATTAAAACATATGATTACTTCGGTAAGGTTCGTTAATCCCGACTAGTTGAATCGAAATTCAAAAGAAGATTAGAGAATAAATTCAAGGAATTTATCTTTGATAAAATTAATGGGAACCTTTCCCTATGAATGTGAAATTTAGAAACTAACAGTCGGTTAGCTAAGCAGAACGGTTTTCTGGATATTGATCTGATGTTGGTTTCGGCCTTCGGGGTTAATATTTGGGGAATTATTCTCTTGTTAATTTACGGTTAGTGACTGATGAATTGGAATGAGGCGTATGTTGTGTTTGTGTAACACTTATTTAAAATATACGCGAGTTATTCGGAAAGACCGGGTTTATCCCATTCTGAATAATTGATACGACGATAAGTCGAAGATGAAGACGGTGGTCGAAGACCGGAGGTCTTCACGTCGTTTGGGTAATTACTGATGATCTTGATTGGGCTGTACACCCAAGAAGATGGAAACAGTTGGTGATCGTCCAGACGTGCTTGGAGATCGATGGATATGCAGGGTACTAGGTGCCTCCGGTTTCGTTCAGACCCAGAACGGACTTGTAAATGGACTGTGTGTCTGACATTGGATTTTAGTTTGTGTGATCGATCTCTATTAAATATATCTCTGTTTGGCGGCGGAGAATTTATTCTCTTGCTTAACGCCCTTCTCTGAGACGTACGAGCTCAGGGGTTATATACTGATGGATATCAAATGCATGGAGTGAATTGCCTGTGTGGCATGCCTAAGTGGCAAATGATCAAGGCTTCTGTTGAAAAGCAATGTCTTGTGGTGATGATCGAAGCACGGCCTTTGTGGCGTAGCTTTGTGTAATGTTTTCTTCGCAAGTTTCGCACCCCGGTTGTGAACCAAAAACGGGAGAGGACCTCAGGGAGGACATGCGTTTCTTTCTAGCTAGGGACTAGGTGCCTCCGGTTTCGTTCAGACCCAGAACGGACTTGTAAATGGACTGTGTGTCTGACACTGGATTTTAGTCTGTGTGATCGATCTCTATTAAATATATCTCTGTTCGGCGGCGGAGAATTTATTCTCTTGCTTAACGCCCTTCTCTGAGACGTACGAGCTCAGGGGTTATATACTGATGGATATCAAACGCATGGAGTGAATTGCCTGTGTGGCATGCCTAAGTGGCAAATGATCAAGGCTTCTGTTGAAAAGCAAAGTCTTGTGGTGATGATCGAAGCACGACCTTTGTGGCGTAGCTTTGTGTAATGTTTTCTTCGCAAGTTTTGCACCCCGGTTGTGAACCAAAAACGGGAGAGGACCTCAGGGAGGACATGCGTTTCTTTCTAGCTAGGGTGGTGTCAGTGACCTACCAGCCCTGACATTTATATACTTTTCACCTGTGTGGTTGTTGCTGTTGCGAGGCGCCTCGGTTAGATCAGACGATCCGGGTCCGATGTAGCCATTCGTTGGCTCATTTACGCCCCAAAGGGCGGGGAAACGCAGTGTTCAAGCATTTTAATCCACATCGGTGGACCGGCCCTGTCGCTCCAAGGGCCTACCTGAGTCTGGGTCCTGAGGCTCGGGCTAGAGAGTCTCGAATCGGTTGAGGACTATCTTTTGCCTCGGTTCATAGATGGAAATCCAATTTTCAAATACGTGACATTTGCGGTTTTATTTGTAGAGCCTAGTATGGCGACATGATATATGGTACCCATGCCGTCTATGATTGATATTTATGATTGAAATTGTTTTAAACACTATACACTTATAATAGTATCAAATGATTTGTTTTAAAACGTATCAAGCATTCTTTGGCTGTTATAAGGGAAAACCCTATCCTCCGGCTGCGTTGCATTGTGTGATGGGACCTGGGTCTTATAATAGCTTCATTTTTCTTTATTTAGCATTGCGTTGTTTGTTTTATGCACTGGTATTCTTGGGAGGAAACCCGTTCCGTGTTATACGGCGTGGTCCCTTGATTTACCTAACTTTAAAATAAAGATTTACAACTGTTTTAGTTCTCACACCAGTCCCATGACTGACCTGGAGTTTATTGTTTTAACCTAAACTCTGGGTGCCCCTATTTTCCACACGGGCAGCTAGTAGTTTTGGTTTTGCAGATTTATATTCACAGGATCCTGGTTTACAGCTGGAATGATACCCGGAAAGCTTTGTATCCGTATATCTCTTCTAGTTGTGTATTGTATTATTTTCCGCTGCGATGTATTTAAATGTAATTTAAATCTCTGATATTTCTGTGTAATATTCATTTATACTCTGTATATTCTTGTATTCTGGTGCATTGTTGTAATATACAATGAAATGTTCTTTCGTCTACGTTTTGTTGTGGCATGTTCTCGAACTATCCGCGCTTTCCTCACCGGGGAAGTTACGGGTTTTCACATATATATTTCATGTCTATTTTATGTTATTGGAATATATTATAATTGGGTATTGGATTTATTTTTCTAATTAAATGGTTAAACATGTCATGTCATAAATTGGTGGTTATTTGCAAGTATATGATCTGAAACACATGCTTATATGTTAGATCAACACTCATGTATATTCATGTTAAGTTAAATCTAATTATGTTGTAAAAGTTGGAATTGCAATCCTCTTATGTTTAACACACATAAGTTATCATGCTAAGTTGCAATTTAAAAAGATGATTAGAGTAGATTTCTTATGTTTTGACATACATAAGTTAGTATGCTAAATTGTGGTTTAAAACTTTGTTTATATGTTAAACCTTCACCCATATCAAGTTTACATGAAAATTAGATCCAACTTACTCACAAGTTCACCTTTACCTGTTTAGTTATGATAACGATACATCTATGCCAAGTTACATGTGATAAGTTGAATGTATGCCATTTTATGTTTATGTCATGTTCCTTCTTTATTACCCCTTTTTGTTTATGGGTTTGGGCTAATTTGTTAGCCTAACATTTTATGTGATTCATACGTACGTTCTACGGGGATAACGATGGGAAATATGAAAATTCATGGCATAGGTTTGTTCAGCAAATGGTATATTTGATATACCATTTATGGTGAGCAAAATCAAAGGACAATTATGGCATAATTAAATTAAATTTAATCTACATAAAGAAATTTGACATATATAGAAAAATATGAATTTAGAAAAGACGAATATGCCTAACCCGAGGTTAGACTGAGTTGTGGCGTAAATCTACCCGGAACCGACCGGCATATCCAGTGACCACAACAAGACCTGTCTAATGTGGGTGGTTAGTGCATCAAGCCCAAAAAGAACCCGAGATTAGACTGAGTTGTGGTGTAAATCTGCCCGGAACCGACCGGCGCATCCAGTGACCGCAACAAGACCTGTCTAATGTGAGTGGTTGGTGCTTTAATAAATTAAAGCTAAGCCAGGATTGGTAGTGTTAAGCCAATTAGGAAAACACTTAACCGATTCAACATGTTAACTAAAAGGCGGGGTTAGGTAAACTTGGACGCTTAACCAAATAAACATGTTGATTAGAAAACCCTAGTAATGGGGATCTATTTCAGCAGTAACCCACATAGATGTATCATGGTACCCTGAAACTAGGCAGGGTGGGGCACGATTACTGAGCTGAATTATAAGCGGTCAAAACTTCGGTGGTTGGTGGGCAAGTGTAGGTTCCGACGGAGTATGGGCGTGCACGTACTCCAAAGTGGAAAAATCAGGCACTGGGCATCAGTAGTTTACACTGTGCATCTTGAATCGTGTCGGGCTGCCACCAGAGGGACTGATACACCCCATGGTGGGACCAGCACAGGTAGCTACAGTCAAGCGGGTCCGAATGACACAGGACATGAATGCATGCGAGTAGGAGCCGATCATTAAGGGGATCGTTTGGGGCTGGTTGAACCAATGGTTAAGTAGGTGCAGTGACTGTAGTAATGGGTGCAATCACATGTTCCTCTTGACTTATATTAGGGTATTGTCCTATGTTCTGTTGTCACTTTCATGATCCCTTTCCTTGTTTAAATACTAGTAACTACTGAACTTACCAGACTTATTGTCTGAACCGTTTTCTTTCGTCTTCTTTTCTTTCGTTTCCTCCCCCTCAGGTCCACAGGGACGAAACACTCCAGTTTAATCTGACTCTTTGCGAGCTTCAAAAAGGTAGATATATGATTTGGACTCTCTTGCATTGGCTATGGATTTTGGATACGACCCTTGGGGATTTCTGCAGTTTTATTTTGATTTATGCTTCTTTATTTAAAATAATCAAGACAGAAATCATGTTGTAATGTTTTGGAAGTTATTTTGAGACAATTTGATGTAATGCTTTTGTATTGAACTACTATGCAATAAATGTTTGAACTTACGCTGCTTAAATTTATCTGTCTTGTAAATTTTTCTGTGTCTTGTACCTATAACCCTCCACCAAAGTTAAGGCATTCCTTTTGTGAGTGACCTTAATGGAGGTGGGGTGTTTCACTTGGTATCAGAGCGAAGGTTTACCAGATCAGATAAGAATTTTTGAAAACTATTTTCAAAAGAAATATAAAGAAGCATTTTACAAGAAAAAGTGTTATTTTATTTTAAAGGCATAATTCCCCAAAGCCATATGCCATATCATTCTATCCTTTGTTTTGAATCTTTCCTTCTTCTTTTTTTTGTTTCAGCATGTCTGGAAATCTTAACCTTCCAGAGGGTGTACCGATACCTGGCTGGTTCAGGAGGCACTTAGAGGCTAGGGCCAATGACGCGGGCCCAGCAGATATTCCTCCTCCAGCTGCAGCGGTTCCTCCTTCTCCTCCTCCTCCTCGTGCAAATGCTTTCTCAAAGTTTTGTAGAGACTTTAGGGCCATGGGTGGAAAAGATTTCAAGGGAACTGAATCATTCGTAGAGGCAAGGAACTGGCTCAAAGAAACAGAGGATCTGTTCGTTATCTTCGAGGTGGACGATAGGCAGAAGATACAGTTGGTTGTATGGTTGCTCAAAGACGAAGCTTCCTATTGGTGGGAAGTCACTAACGCTGAAAGACCTGTTGACACATGGATGGATTTCAGGATAAGGTTTGAGATGAAATTCCTCTCACAAGCTGAACGAAGTTTACAGCTAGAAAAGTTCTTATCTCTTAAGCAAGAAAGTATGACGGTCAAGGAATACGTCAATCAATTCAATCAGCTGGCCCGATTTGGATTGGATTTAGTGAATACTCCTCATAAGAAGGCTCTCCGTTTTGTCAAGGAATTGAATGAGCCACTTCACAGCTTGGCTATGACCCATATACCTATGGGGGCTACTTACGAGAGGTTAGTGGACGTAGCACTCTTACATGAGGAAGAAAAGAGCAAGAAAGAGGCAAAAACAAAAGTGCCTCAAGAAAAGAAGGGGGAAGAGTCGCAGAACAAGAAGGCTGATTCAAAGAAAGGCGGGAAGAATAATAAACCCCGTGAAAAGAGAAAGTGTAATTTCTGTGGCATTCCCGGACATCTGGTCAAAGACTGCAGGAAGAAGAAAAGGAAGATGGGTGGCTGTTTCCACTGTGGTAAGACAGGACACATGGCTAGGGCCTGCCCAAGGAAGCAAGGGAGGGAGCTGGACCTTCTTCCGGAGGACAAGTTCACGCTCTCACGGCACCTCCGCAAGAACGAGGTAGAAATATTTCTATCGAAAGTTTAGTCTATCTTTTTTATCATCCTGTTCATACATTGTTTGATTCTGGCGCATCACACTCATTTGTATCTGCTGATTTGGTTGAATCTCTGCACCTAGACACTAGTTTAGTAGAGGATCCCTTGGTTGTTTCAAATCCAATCGGGGGCTCAGCTTATTTGTCAATGGTTTGTTTGGATTTGAAAATATTTATACTAAGCGTTGAGTTTAGTTGTATTGCCTTTGTTTTGGGCTTCACGGGCTATGGATTGATTCTGGGCATGGATTGGCTATCCAGTAATGGTGCCATCCTCGACTGTGAAAAAAGAGTGGTTAGACTCCTGACTCGCCTGGGTAACACTCTTGAAATTTCTTGCAATCCCTTGAACTCTGTTATGCTAAGCTATCTAGAATCTCTTGATGCGTCTGTTGAGGACTTGTAGTTTGTAAAGGTAGTCCGTGAATATTCTGATGTGTTTGAAGAGGTAAAGGGCTTACCTCTGAAGCGGGGGATAGACTTCCGCATATACCTTGTTGATAATGCAAAGCCCGTTGCTTTACCCGTTAGGCACATGGCCCCAAGGGAGAGAAAGGAGCTCAGCAAGCAAATCAAAGAGCTGCTTGAAAAGGGGTTCATAAGACGGAGTATTTCTGAATACGGTGCTCCGGTGGTGTTCGCAACCAAAGCTGACGGTTCACTTCGCATGTGTGTTGATTATAGAGAGCTAAACAAGCTGACCAAGAAGAATAGGCACCCACTCCCAAGAATAGATGATTTGTCCGATCAGCTTGTTGGTGCATCAGTTTTCTCCCAATTAGATTTAGCTACTGAGTTTCATCAGCTAAGAGTGGCTGAAGACAGCATTGATAAGACCGCGTTCAGGACTCCCGATGGTTTCTTCGAGTGGCTTGTCATGCCCTTCGGCTTGACAAACGCACCCGCTTACTTCGTTGATGTAATGAGCAGGGTGTTCTGTGAGTTCCTCAATAAGTTTGTGGTGGACTTCGTAGACGATATTTTGATCTTCTCAAAGAATGAGGAAGAGCATGCTCAGCATCTAAAAGAAGTCATGGATACTCTCTGTACACATCAGCTAAAGGCGAAATTCTCCAAATGCCATTTCTGGAGGGTGGAAGTTAGGTTCCTTGGACATGTGGTGTCCAAAGAGGGGATAGCTGTGGACCCCGCGAAAGTGGTTGCTATGCAAGATTGGAAGGTTCCTCGAAACGCAACCGAAGTCCGAAGCTTTCTCGGGCTAGCAGGCTTTTATCGAAAGTTCATCAAAGACTTTGCAAAAATTTCAGCTCCACTAACAAGATTGACAAAGAAGAACCTAGCTTTCAATTGGGATTTGGATTGCGATATTGCTTTCCAACATTTAAAAAGGGCTCTAACAACAGCCCCAGTTCTGACATTGCCTGATGGAAGCAAGGCGTTTACAGTATATACAGATGCATGCGGAACGGGACTAGGCACTGTTCTGATGCAAGAAGGGAAGGTAGTGGCTTATTGTGGAAGACAGTTGAAAGTACATGAGAAAAACTACCCAACCCACAACCTAGAGTTGGTAGCCATCGTTTTTGCGCTTAAGTCTTGGCGCCATTATCTCTTAGGTGAGAAATTTGAACTGTATACTAATCATAAATCGTTGAAATACCTATTCTCTTAGAAATATCTCAACTTGAGGCAGCAAAGATGGATGGAGTTTCTTGCCTCATACGATTTTGAGATTTCCTACACTCCTGGCAAGAGCAATGCAGTAGCTGACGCCTTGAGTAGAAAGAAACTGACCTTAAGCGCTCTCTTTGTGGAAAGGCAAAGCTTGGAGTTCATAGCAAGCTTTAACTTTAGACCGTCCACTAACTTTGTGCCTGGCTTGCTAGCAACATTAGAAGTGCGACCAACTCTATTAGACTCAATCGAAGCCCCGCAAAGAGAAGACCCTCAGCTAGCCGATGTGATGGGCAAGTTAATTAGCGGTGAGACTTCTAGTCACCTCAATAGATACTCCATTGAAGCCAAGGGATGGTTGAGACGAGATGGAAGACTATGTGTCCCACAAGCATGGGGCTTGGTAATGGCGGTTCTAGAAGAGGAACGCCATTCCAAGCTGACCATACACCCAGGCGGGGACAAAATGTATAAAGACATAAAAAGGGTTTTCTTTTGGAATGACACGAAGCGAGACGTAGCTGAATTTGTTTCTAAGTGTTTAATATGCCAACAAGTTAAGGCGGAGCAGAAGAAGCCTGGTGGTCTGCTCCATCCTCTAGAGGTCCCACAATGGAAATGGGATAGCATCTCAATGGACTTTATAGATGGGTTGCCTAGGTCAAGAAGGGGCAATACCAGCATTTGGGTAATAGTGGACTGGCTCACAAAAAGCGCCCACTTTATACCCGTCAAGAGTAGAAGGACTGCCTCATCTCTAACATCCATATATCTTAAGGAGATAGTTCGACTCCATGGGATACCCTCCAGCATAGTGAGTGATCGAGACCCTATCTTCACGAGCGAGTTTTGAAAGAGGTTACAAGAGGCTGTAGGCACACAGTTATGCTTAAGCACGGCCTATCACCCTCAAACTGATGGCCAGACGGAAAGAGTCAACAGAGTATTAGAAGACCTCTTGAGGCTTTGCATTATTGACTTCGGAGGTACATGGGAGGATCATCTACCTTTGGTGGAATCCACGTACAATAATAGCTACCAAGCCACCATAGGCATGGCACCTTTCGAAGCTTTATATGGAAGACCGTGCAGGTCACCAACTTGCTGGTGGGAGTCCACAGACAAGCTCATACTTGGACCAGACATGATTAGGGAGACTTTAGAGAAAGTAGACTTGATACGAAGAAGAATGAAGACTGCCCAAGATAGACAGAAGTCCTACGCAGACAAAGGAAGAACTGACCTTGAGTTCGAAGTTGGAGACAAGGTGTTCCTTAAAGTATCTCCTTTGAGGAACGTCGTTCGCTTAGGATCCGCAGGAAAGTTAGCACTAAGATTTGTAGGTTCGTTCCCTATCATCGAGAAGATTGGGAAGATGGCTTATAGGGTACAGCTGCCCGAAAAATTTGCCGGGACTCATAATGTCTTTCATGTCTCTCACCTGCGAAAATGCTTACACGAGTCTGCGGAAGTGGTAGAACCAAGTATGCTAGAAGAAGTTGAAGTTGAATGAGAAGCAACTATGAGAAGAGTTCCAACCCGTATCTTGGGAACAGAGGTCAGAAAACTACGCAACCATGAAGTTAAGCTCGTCAAAGTTCAATGGAGCGACGCCGAGGAAGACGCGACTTGGGAAACTGAGGACCGTATACGCGCAACCTACCCTTTTCTTTTTGAGGGTACGTCTTTAATCTCTTTTTCCTCAAGTTTATGCTCGTATCTATCTTTTATCTCCTCGATCCTATCTTTTAAGGTAGGAACCCATTTGGATGTAAACATGTAATTGAAACATGTTATGATTGATGGTTGCAAGTGGTTGCTAGTGGATGCATATACACACACATTAGGTATTGGATCGGCTCAGTCACTTCCATATTGCATATGCATATATGTATTGGTTTATGGATTAAAACTTGATGTGTTATCATATGGACGTTGCATTTGTATGAATGATTGTGCACTCATGTAAGAAATTTTGAGTAAGAAAAATTGCATTCATAATGGACTCATGGCACTGACATAATTTGCATTAAGGAGGTCAACTGAATCAGTAGACCGCCTGATTTTGCATTAGATAAGGACATATACACGCACTATGCATATGATCGTGAAGCATTAAAAATCTTTTAAGGACATTGGACGCCTGTGTTTGATGGTTGAGTAGATGGTTGATTGGATGGTAGGATATAAGTTCTTCTCAACTTGGAGATTTCGGGGACGAAATCCTAAAAGGAGGGGAGAATGTAACACCCCGTATTTTCTATTGACGTTATAATAATGAATCCTAGAATACTTAATTTAAAATGTAAGAATTAAGGGAAACAGGTTACGCCATTATGTTCGTCTCGGAATTCTGGTTGAGATAGAGTCCGAGTTTGCATAAATTGGACTTCGTATGAAGAAGTTATGACTGTTAGAAGTTTCCAGAGAATTCAAATAAATTCAAATAGTTAGAAAACGAGTGTAAATTCAAACAGAAACCAGAAGCAGGCTGGGCGGGAAAATTCCCACCCAAGCAGGTCGACCAGGGGGTCGACCCTAGTGTCGACCTCCCCCCTAGAGGTCGACCTGGGGGTCGACCTTAGGGTCGACCTGGGGGTTGACCTAGACCCCGGCCAGATCTGAATTTTGAACGACTGCTGACTTGATGATGAGTCACTAGGGTTTTTGGATGGTCCTGATCTGGTCTGAGTGGCTGTGATTAACCCTAGGTTCATCCGACGGCTATAATTAAACTGAAATTCTATATAAACAACTCAATTCTCAACCTAAGAACACACAGAAAAATAATCCTAGAACCGAAATGCTGTCAGTAGGGGACTTGGAGTAGCCGTCACCATTTTCAATTCAAAGCGAGTTAAAAGCTTACATCAAATCAAATTAAAACTAGCCTAATTCAACGATCTTCATCAAAGGCGCACATCTCCAATTTCAGAATTCAGATTTCAGAATGCAAGAATTCCTTTTTAGTTTGTAATTTAGTAGTTACGCAGATTTAAACATTCTTTCGATTGAATCATGACATGTTGTAATTGGGATATAGTATGGTGCCTATGTATAAGATTTGATTCTCATTTATCTTAAAGTATCGTTGTAATTAATCATGTCTACATGCTTGTGGTGATGAACATGTTGTATATATTTCATGTCTATATGCTTGTGGTGATGAACAACATTTTATGTTATTGGAATCTATTATAATTGGGTATTGGATTTATTTTGCAAATTAAATGGTAAAACATGTCATGTCATAAATTGGTGGTTATTTGCAAGTATATGATCTAAAACACATGCTTATATGTTAGATCAACACTCATGTATATTCATGTTAAGTTAAATCTAATTATATTGTAAAAGTTGGAATTGCAATCCTCTTATGTTTAACACACATAAGTTATCATGCTAAGTTGCAATTTAAAAAGATGATTAGAGTAGCTTTCTTATGTTTTGACATACATAAGTTAGTATGCTAAATTGTGGTTTAAAACTTTGTTTATATGTTAAACCTCCATGTTAGACCCATATCAAGTTTACAAGAAAATTAGATCCAACTTACTCACAAGTGGACCTTTACCGGTTTAGTTATGATAACGATACATCTTTACCAAGTTACATGTGATAAGTTGAATGTATGCCATTTTATGTTTATGTCATGTTCCTTCTTTATTACCCCTTTTTGTTTATGGGTTTGGGGTAATTTGTTAGCCCAACATTTTATGTGATTCATACATACATTCTACGGGGATAACGATGGGGAATATGAAAATTCATGGCATAGGTTTGCGCAGCAAATGGTATATTTGATATACCATTTATGGTGAGCAAAATCAAAGGATAATTATGGCTTGATTAAATTAAATTTAATCTACATAAAGAAATTTGACATATATAGAAAAATATGAATTTAGAAAAGACGAATATGCCTAACCCGAAGTTAGACTGAGTTGTGGTGTAAATCTTCCCGGAACCGACCGGCATATCCAGTGTCCACAACAAGACCTGTCTAATGTGGGTGGTTAGTGCATCAAGCCCAAAAAGAACCCGAGGTTAGACTGAGTTGTGGTGTAAATCTGCCTGGAACTGACTGGCACATCCAGTGACCACAACATGACTTGTCTAATGTGAGTGGTTGGTGCTTTAATAAATTAAAGCTAAGCTAGGATTGGTAGGGTTAAGTCAATTAGGAAAACACTTAACTGATTCAACATGTTAACTAAAGGGCGGGGTTAGGTAAACTAGGACACTTAACCAAATAAACATGTTGATTAGAAAACCCTAGTAACGGGGACCCATTTCAGCAGTAACCTACATAGATGTATCATGGTACCCTGAAACTAGGCAGGGTACGGCACGATTACTGGGCTGAATTATAAGCGGTCAAAACGACGGCGGTTGGTGGGCCAGTGTAGGTTCCGACGGAGTATGGGCGTGCACGTACTCCGGAGTGGAAAAATCAGGCACTGGGCATCAGTAGTGTACATTGTGCATCTTGAATCGTGTCGGGTTGCCACCAGAGGGACTGATACACCCCATGGTGGGACCAGCACAGGTAGCTACAGTCAAGCGGAGCCGAATGACGCAGGACGTGAATGCATGCGAGTAGGAGCCGATCATTAAGGGGATCGTTTGGGGCTGGTTGAACCAATGGTTAAGTAGGTGCAGAGACTATAGTAATGGGTGCGATCACATGTTCCTCTTGTCTTATATTAGGGTATTGTCCTATGTTCAGTTATCATTGTCATGATCCCTTTCCTTGTTTAAATACTAGTAACCACTGAACTTACCAGACTTATTGTCTGACCCGTTTTCTTTCGTCTTATTTTCTTCCGTTCCCCCCCCTCAGGTCCATAGGGAGGAAACACTCCAGCTTAATCTGACTCTTTGCAAGCTTCAAGAAGGTAGATGTACGATTTGGACTCTCTTGCATTGGCTATGGCTTTTGGATACGACCCTTGGGGATTTATGAAGTTTTATTTTGGTTTATGCTTCTTTATTTAAAATAATCAAGACAGAAATCATGTTGTAATGTTTTGGAAGTTATTTTGAGACAATTTGATGTAATGCTTTTGTATTAAACTACGTATGCAATAAATGCTTGAATTTCCGCTGCTTAAATTTATCTGTCTTGTAAATTTTTCTGTGTCTTGTACCTATAACCCTCCACCAAAGTTAAGGCATTCCCTTTGTGAGTGACCTTAATGGAGGTGGGGTGTTTCACCAATTCCTTTTATTTCCTATATATTTCCTCATGCCACCGTCCAGAACTTCTTGCCTTAAACAAGTACTGCAAACCCAATCACCTAATTCTTTCTTCCCTTTTCTTTGCTGCTTCACTTCTTTATGTTTTACATTTCCTATTTATTTATTATTATTAGAGACATAGTAGGCCGAGCTCATTCCCAAAACCCCAGACTCACGCAAAACGTAGAACACAATTTCCATTTCTAGACTGTTGATCCCTTTTATTTTCCAAACTTATGCAAATCCTTCCCTCTTATATTTCTTTCTACTCGTTCTATTCCAGTCTTCTCTTTTTTTCCTTTTATCTTTAGTTTCTTTCTTGTTTGAATCCTTTTCGTTTTTTAATACTGGGATGGAATCCAATTTACCCACCTAGCATAAAGTAACAAAACTGCACCACCCCATTAACGCTGCACCTTATATTTGTTGATGCTCCCATTGTTTCCCTTTTCAAATGATGATCCCATTGTTTCACCTTTCAAACGATGATCCCTTTCTTCCTGCGCCTAATATACCTAACTCTCCTCCTCTTATTTCGATCTGACTTTCCTTTTATATTTTTTTACATACTCATTTCTTCTTCTTGTATATCCTAGTGAACTTGTTGACCAAAATATATCAGTCCTGCTCCTGTTGGCTCCACGACATATTGAAGCACAAGCTAGCTATCAAGGTTCAAGTGCAAAGATAGTAGAGTCATAGATATTTAAACAGTTACGGTTATTAACAGTCATCCATTTCGCTTTTGAAGTTGTTACAAGACACGCGGTAGCATTACCACCAATGTAGACCGCTTGCTTCGTTTCCAGGGTAGCTCTTCCTTTTTTCAATTGCTATGTGCCCCTTTTTCTCTACTTATATTTCTGTTGCTTTCTTGTACTCCTACTCTATTCCCTGCGTACCCACTGGTTCAACCGAAACCCAATTTTCCCTTCAACCCCTCTTCTCCCCAGTCATGCGTGAAGCTAATTCCCATACACACATATATGCTCAGCACTAATGCACCAACTATCAGAACCATGCATTAAAATGTGAACTAACCACACCACTTTGTCCATTTCCAACCATACGCATTGATGATTATTCAAGGGGATTATGATGATGAATTAATTGATAGTCGTGATGGTGCGCCCATGTTACCGCTGGATTTTCTTTTCCATATATATTTGTATATATATATATAGTAGGGTGCCGCTACACCTCTTATATTGCACGTGAACTCTCCCCCTTAATCTCCACAACCCATTTCCCCATTCATTCTCTCTCTTCCCATTTCAATATTATTTCTTAGTAGGAAAAGGGAGAATGAATTGGGAAATGGGTGGTGGAGATTAAGGAGGAGAGTTCACGTGCAATATAAGAGGTGTAGCGGGACCCTCCTCATATATATATATATATATACACACACACTATGTTTTTTTCCCACAGCGCAGTATGCACGGTGCACATGCAGCGTTTCTCCTTTCACTTGGTAACCGTCACGCCACTACCCGCAAAAGGCATTATAAACCATTATTCAGCTGTGTTGAGTGATTTATTGATGTACTTGTTTATATGAAATCTTAAGTGTGTTGTATATGAGTGGTAAATCTCTGGACTAGTAAGTACATGTATATCAATATACAATACATAAATAATATGCTTTCTACAGTAATACGGGTATCAGCAAAACAGAGCATAATCCATTGGTTTGGTCTATTACAACCAAATCCATCAGTATATCCTATAAAGAAAAGTAGTTTACTCACATGTTGTTCACTGTTTGTTGCTATGTCCATTCCAAGTTTTGGACAAATAGATTTGGTTAGCTACTCCCAAAATTATCTCCCATGTTCTCAACTTTTCTTCCAGATTTAACTTCTTCATGCTACTGCTTGAATTTCGATCACTGTACTCTCCATTTGTGTTCACGCCATTGTTTACAGTACAAGTTTCCTCTCCATTTGTGTTCACACCATTGTTTACAGTACAAGTTTTGTTCTTAGTTTTAGTTCTGGGTTTACATATTTGTGTGGAGATTTCAAGGACTACTAGTGTGTATTTATATATGAACATAAGTGACAACCCATTGTATGCATGAAGCTATGGACAGGGTGTAGAAATAGGATACAGACCGGAAAGGGTGAGCTACTACTTGTGTTGATTGAAAAGAGGGCTATTGTCAAGGCTTAGCTATAGCCAGTTCTAATCTTGCTTCACATCTAAATGCCTGGCAGTGGCCTATATTGATGTTCTTAGCCTAGAACAGGGATGCACAACATGTCATGTTGAGGTACATAGGTTGGTACCATCCATGTGTGTATTCCAGCATAAAGTTACAAAGTCATGTGCTTGAGTTGATTAGAAAGTGTGAAACAATATTATAGTTGTGTTTGTGTCTAGTGATTAGAAGGAAATGAAGCCATCTTTTTCATAGCTGTGCACAAAATTTTGATTGGAGGAATAGCTACTAGATGATAGCTCTTCAGGTCCTACTCCTATTTGCTTCACATACAATGCATCATTGAATGGATGTACATAATGTAAAAGCCATGTGCAAAAATCAAACTTAGCCTTCCAGAAATCAAGTAAGTGTTTGAGATCTTATTACATCTCATCACAAATGTCAAACTTTCCTTTCATTTAATATCCATGTCCCTATGTCTACTAGATGAATGGAAAATAAAAATATTGCAGTCTTAGCTTCTAAGTAATAATTTATTTAATGTATTTATGTCATTTACATCAATTATATGCTATATCTACTCATCAATATCCATGTCATATATACACATACATAAGTGTAAAGTAAACGGTAATTTTATTTTAGATATTCTTATTTATAAGTCTATGTTTACATGAATTTTAAAACAAGTCTGAATGAAAGCCAAATGTTAAAACACCACTCACTAGTTTGTATAAATATAACAAATAAATAAAATACGCATAGAAAGTTTCCCAATATTTATTATTCTAATTTATTATTTAAATTAATTATAATATTCCAAAATAAATTGTATTATAAAAGCGGTCAAAAACCGGGAAGTTACAAACCGCATCGATGAACACAACATGGCGAAGTTGATTTGGTCAGAATTGGTAGCTATGAGGATTTTTAATTAAATTAAATGTTCGTTTAATTTAATTAGAACGAACTGTTTCGGCAGCCGAATTTAAATCAAGATGAGTTCAACTCACTCAATTTTTCCCCATTTGTATTTAATGTAAGTTGATTTTAAATATTTATGTGCTATGATTGTTAAATGTTGATGGATGCTGAATATATTTATATGTGTTGACTAAACTGATTAAATTAAATGTTCGTTTAATTTAATTTAAAAAGATCGTTATTTTTAACGATTATTTCCAAATGAGGTAAATTGCCTCGTTGGTTACGTTTATAATAATATAAATGTATTAAATTAAAATATGAATGTTTGGATTACTGTTATTGTTTGATTGTCAAGTATTAAATATGTTTATTGAAATAAATGATATTGTTTGAGATAACATATTTGGATGCAGGGAAAATAGGTTGGAGGGATCCAAATGGATTCCTCAAATACATTAATGTAATTCATTTTCATATTATCATTTCATGAACTGTTCTGATTGGATGATTGATTGGGTTGTTGATCATTGACTGGAAATTCAACATCTGTTTTGTTTTAACCAATGGACAATATTGGTTGAGTAATTGGCAGTAGTGGCCAATAAATCAATCGTTTTATAAATATTGATTCAACGTTAGGTGTATTGACAGTAATGAAGTTATAAAATTTATTTTATAACTGAAGATGGATTTGAAATCCGATATAAATGAATAAAGGTTTAATAAAAGGAATTTGATATGTATTATTTATTATTTAAGTTTTCAAGTAATTATTAAATGATTTTGTTAAGTAAATTCTAATGTAATAAAATTTATGAGCAGCTAAACAGAAATTAATGTAACGGTTAAAAGTGAGATTGATTGTTTACGAGAGATAATTAAATGGAATTATTTAAATTAATTATATTATTAATTAATTTAAAAGAAGAGCTAATTGGAGTCGATTAACGAGATAATCATGGTTTAAGTTGACGAAGTCAACTAATTTAATTGGAATGGGTTATTTAACTGATTTGTTGAATTAATCTAATGAAATAGATTAATGAACATTTGTTTTAATGTAATTAAGTTTAAAAAGAATTTATTTTTATTTTAGTTAATAAAGAATTTAAATACCCCTACGGTAATTAATACTGAAGTGAATTATTAATTTTAATGTGATTACTTCTTAAATTTATTTCATTTATGTGAGTAATCAAAGTGGGTAATGAGATTTAGTTGAAATTGAAAGGAGTTAATGAACAGGTTTTATATTTAAACCAGAGTTTTTATAAAGGGGCTTAAAAAGGAAAATTTAAGCAGATGTGATAGCTTAAAAATAATGTTTACTTAGAAATCGAGATAAAAAGGGTTTATATTAAACCAAAGAGGTAAATAAAGTTTGAAAAAGGGCGTGCGGCGAAAGCATTGACTTTAAATTAATGTTACTAAATTCTGGAATTTGAAACGAGATTTTCAAGATGGAAAATGATTGGATGAATTGGAAGTGGAGTAATATGGATTGATAAGGAGTTCACATAAGAATTAGAACCTAACTAGAGATTGGTTAAGTAGAGTGGTTTTCTAAGTATTAATTTGATGTTGTTTTCGTTTTTCGGGGTTGATACATACAGAATTATTCACTTACCCATTTACGGTGAGGGACTAATGAGTGTTGGAATATAGAAATAAATGAATAGCATTGTAACAAATGTTTGAAATAATAGTAAATGGAAAATGGGGAATGGATAAAATATATTGTTCCAAGTATTAAAATAATATAGTTTCGAGAAGATTCTTACATTAAAATAAGAAGTAAATACTATATTTAAATTATTGAAAGATTTAGAAGTTTTCAATTAACCATTCGTAAATTATTAAAAGGGCCAAGTGTTGCTGAGTACTAAACTAGCAAATTCATTTTATTTCCATGATTGAATGATTGTTTATTTGATAGTTAAATAACCAACTAACAAATCTGGCCAATATGATTGTTGGTATGGAAAGGCCGGGACTGAATTTATATTCGAAAACCATTCCAACTGGAAAATACGTAAAACATCGAAGATTTCAGATGCTGGTCAAGATGAAGAAATTGAAGACCATGGATCTTCATAAAACGGTAGACTTGCTTATAATATCCGTGTAGCTCTTGGAGATATACAGTGATTCTATCGTGGTTGAAATTGACGGATTTGCAAGGACTACTTGCTATCATAAGGTGATTCCTAGGATGTGATAGGAGGGTACCTTTGGTTTGTCCAGTCCCATGACAACTTGTATGGATGAGTTTCTAACAGAGTATTTCCAAAGGGATTACGTACATTGATTTCTTCAAACGTACGAAGTTGGTGGCAAAGAAGGGAAACTTCTTTAGGCTAACAACATGAGTATTTTTGTGGAAATCAATTAGTGATTTCCGATCTGACAATGTGGCATTCAAAGTGAATGGTGGTGTGCTATCTTAAAAAGATAATTTATACATCAAGCCTCACATCACAATCGGGAAATCACAAAAATCGGGCAGGCAGCATGGCTAAGTGGGACACTCCCATTAGGGTGTATAATCACCTAGCTAGAAAAATTTCATTTCCTTTCTTAATTTATCGATGCTGTCCGTTTTCAGGAAATGGTTGCTGATCCCAAATGTTGGTGATATACATTCGATACACTCAAGCAAAATGAGTGGTCGGTCATGTGTGGCTAGGTTGTAAGATGTTCTTGTTGAACCCAGTGCATTCCCCTTTAGAGATACACTATCGACAGGTGGTTCCATACCTTGTCATAGTCGGAATCCAATCTCCAATAAGCACCTGCAGTTTTGATTGTATACTATATATGTTGTAACAACCCGCATTCTATGAATCAGAGGATCGTAGAATATTTATTTCTTTCTCATATGAGGTCGTATGGTCATGTAGAGTTGGGAAACGGCTATTGAGGTCATTTCCCATGTTCATGATTTTTTGTCGGTTTTTAAATGACCGTTTTGCCCCTAGCTAATTGTTTTGGCCATAATTTTTGACTGGAAAGGAATTTTGACCTGAAACTACTTCCATTAGATTCGTTTGATGGTTTACTTTCCGTAGAGTGGTCATAATAGCTAAACGGACTTACCGTTTGGGAGATATGGTTGAAATAAGGTTTGGAAGTTGAAAACCTGCTTAACCGGGCCAAATAGGGTGATTAGTGAATGGGCCCACAACCCATTTCGGAATTAGGGTTATGGGGAGGCTGAAAAGGGTTAGGGTTTAATTCCATTTCAGTTTTCTAACCTCCACATACCTCTTAGAAACCCTAAAAATGGCCTCCAACCTCTAAATCACCTCCAAATCACTTTTGAATCAAGGATTAAGCTTAGCAACATCAAATCAAGGGAGATCTTCACCAAATCAAGATTAGAGCTGCTATTTAGCATTGGTATTCGCGCCATATCAAAGATTTATTTCAGATTTAAGGTTTATTTGTGGCTAAGGTGAGTGATTTGCATAGTTCCTCGCTAATTATGGTTAATTAAGGGTAATTAGTGAAGATTAGCGAATTTATACTTTAATAAATTCTGGAAAAATATTTATAAATTCTTAAATAATGTTTTAGACCTCTGATATGAATTTGGGTTAATTTGGTTAAGTTTTGCTAATCCTATCATTAATTATACTTGGGCATGCTTAAGGGAAAATATGGGTTTTGGCTATGTTTGATCCATTTTAATCTATCATATTGATGTTTTGGTGTTTGTGGTCACTTCTATTTGTTGCTATGACTTTGTGGTATGCTTTGTGATTGATTAGAATAGTTGCAATGGTCAAAAACGTTGTCGAGTGGTGTAAACTGCTTGTTGGAAAAAGTGCAGGAAATTGGCCGATCCGGATCGGAACGGAGAAAAGAACCCGATCCGAACCACCTCCCACGTGAGTTCAGAAGCTCCGATCCCCTCCGTTAACATTGTATGGCAATGAGGCTTGGCGACTCCGATCCGACCCGGTGTGCTCTGAAGGAGGCCGATCCGATCCATCATCCTAAGAAGACCTCCGATCCGACGTTGGGAGAAAAGGAGGAAGCCTGTGCTCCGACCCGAACCGATGGTACCTTCCGATCCGATCCGAAGAAGCTTGCCAGGGCGTGTAGACCTCGATCCGATCCGAAGCAGAGAGGAAGGTTTGTGCTGGAGAATCAAAACTGATCCTATTGCTTAGGGAGGAACATTCCGATCCGAACCGAACTGATGATTAGGGGGAGATCCTAACCGATCTAGTGATGACCAATAACCTGAGATGCAAAGGTAGTCCGAATGGAAGTTAGAGCTCAGGATCCAGTTGGGAACCAATGAGTTCACTTCATGGTTGGGCTTTGCTGCGGGACGTGTGCTAAGGAGTTGTCGACGTTCATAACTTTGATTCACCACTGAAAAGGAATGATGGGCTACGTATTAGTGCAGTAGAGTCATCATGACTCGAGGGGCAAAGTGATCGTAGCAAGACTATGAGCCAGTGCAGTGGAGCCATTGTGACTCCATGGGGTAGAGTGGACATAGTAAAGGATTAGTAAGGCTATGAGCCAGTGCAGTGGAGCCGT
Organism: Allium sativum; assembly: GCA_030737875.1. Lineage (NCBI taxonomy): Eukaryota > Viridiplantae > Streptophyta > Magnoliopsida > Asparagales > Amaryllidaceae > Allium > Allium sativum. The sequence goes on along the minus strand of CM060926.1, from coordinate 688,623,798 downwards.
TGTGACTCCATGGGGCAAAGTGGACATAGAGAAGGATTAGTGGCTATGGATCAGTGCAGTGAAGTCGTTGTGACTTCATGGGGCAGAGTGATCACATCAAAGTATTGGGTGATCGAAATGGTGGATATCGTATGCTTTACGCACTGAGTGAGAGATGTGAGGATGGTTGCTATGTTTGATTGTTTGCCATCACTATGACATGCATACCCCCACCCCCGTTATCTTTACACCATTTATTCAGTGGCACCTTAGAGTGTTGTACAGTATGTAGTGCTAACTCTTTGGTTGCAGGTCCAGGTTCAGGTATGGTTTAGTATACCTGTTGTTGTTCGGTTTAACTGCTTATCGCTCACACCAGACTTTTGTCTGACCCAGAGTTTTATGTCTCTTCTTATTGCTCTGGGTGCTCCTAAACGAGCAGACTAGAGACATGTTAGCTGGTGATGCACGATTAGCTGATCCGGAGGCGAGCAGGAGGCTTCCACGTATGATATATGTATATATAGATATTCTCCCTGTGTCGTTGGTGGTCACTACTTGGGCATTAGTAGTGTACCTCCCTTATCTTGCTTTTACCTTTAGAGGCAGTTTGAAAAGTTGTAATAATGATGATGTGGAACATAAGCTGTATTTGGATTTTCCGCTGCTATGATAGTTTGTTTTCAGCTTATGCACTGTCTCACCTGTTTTATGTCAAGTATGTTGTTATTATATTTTGTTCTATGCGCTGTGAGACATTCTACAGGTTCCTTGTTGGTTCTTCATCTTCTTCCTTTCCTTCCGACGACGGTCCCGTGCTAACTGGACATGTGTACAACGCACTTTTGGAGTAAATGTCGGTTGGTGCGGGGCTGGCCGTCACATTTGGTATCATAGCTCTAGGTTGCGTAGTTAACCTAGGAAAAGACACTAGGGAGAGGAAGTACGTATATGAGAGTGCGTATTTGTGATTACTTTGGTTTTCAAAAGCTACATATATATACTATTAGTATAGCTAAGGATGAGGTCGCACTGCACTAGCACCACTTTGGAGATGGTTAATCGTTTCTCTTTACCGATTGAACGAAGAGCCGATACGTAAGAGGTGCTGGTAGAGGAGCCAATATTGGGAAAGCTGCTGACATGAGGGCGATGTTTACTAACCTCATGAGTGAAATGCTTAGGGATGTGCAAGGGGCAGCTCCCAATGCCGGTAATGGTGGTGGTCCAATAGTGCAGGCGCCTAGGGCCGATTTCTCCAAGCTGTCCAAGGATTACACTAACCTTGGTGGGAGGCCGTTCCACGGAACAAAGTCGGCCACAGATGTTCAGGATTGGTTGGATAGTTGTGATCGTATCTTCGACGACTTGGGTATCGAGGATGCGATGAAGAGAAGGCTAACGTCTCGTCAGCTGCAAGGGCGAGCGATGAATTGATGGAATGCTATTAAGACAGCCACTCCAGAGGATCAGGTTACTTGGGATCAGTTTAAGGCTCACTTTAGCGACAAGTTTATCCCAGCTGCTCAGAAGTCGGAATTGTTTAGGAAGTTCTTGGAGCTTAAGGAGAATGGTAGGGCAGTCTCGGACTAAATTGGTGAGTTCGACACTTTGTCGAAGTATGGATTATCCCTTATCGATACTTCTGAGAAGAAGAATGAGAAGTTCATTACTGGTTTGGATGGATACTTGGGGGAAAGGCTTATCAACCACATCGATGAGACTTTTGAATCGATTGTGGGGAAAGCTTGGAGATCAGAGAGTCTTTACCCTAAGTCAAAGACTGAGGTTGCATCTACAGAAGGGATGAAGCCGCAAGCAGGCGGTGGAGGAAAGAATAACACTCAGAACAAGAGGAAGCAGAACCAAACTAAGGATGGCCAGAAAAAGAGCAAGAAAGATGTTGAGTGCTTCAGCTGTGGTAAGAAGGGCCATTATGCCAAAGAATGTCGGGCCAAGCCAGCGGATAGGAAGTGCTACAACTGTGGCCAAGTGGGACATCATAAGGATAAATGTCCACAGCCTCTTAAGGAGAAACAGATTGTGAAAGCATATGCTATCGGTGTTGTTCCTTCTTCGTCGAATGCCCCAACTGCGGCGGAGAAAGGAAAGAATGTCGTCATTCAAGGTATGCTTTCTATTCATGATGTACCTGTTCGAGTTTTTTTTGGTACTGGGGCTTCCCGTTCCTTCATATCTAGTGACCTTGTAGATAGGTTGGGACTGGAACCCGAGATAGTTGATAGACCGTTGGTTGTGACGAACCCGATTGGTGGTTCGACTAACCTTAGTATGATTTGCCGAAATTTGGTCTTATCGAGTCATGGATGTATGTTTGTTTGTGATTGCTTTGTTTTGGGCTTTACCGGGTATGGCGTTATATTGGGAGTCGATTGGCTCCAAAGATATGGGGTGGTGGTAGATTGTGAGGGCTTTTTGGTGACAGTTAGGGCGGATGATGGGCGGAGGGTAGTGTTTGGTAGTCTACCTAGTGATGGGGTAATGGCTAGTTTTATAAATTCCCTCGACATCCCGCATGATGAGTTGTCAGATGTGCTCGTGGTTGGCCAGTATCCGGACGTCTTCGAGGAAGTGACCGGACTTCCACCACACCGAGAGATTGAGTTCCGTATTGATTTAGTGAAAGATACCAGACCTATAGTGATGCCACTTCGTCGTATGGCACCAAGGGAGCAGCGAGAGCTCGGGGTGCAAGTAAGCAATCTTTTGAAGAGGGGGTTTATTAGAAGAAGTGTCTCCGAGTGGGGAGCACCAGTTGTATTTGCCACTAAGGCAGACGGTTCCCTTCGTTTGTGTGTGGACTATCGCGAGTTGAATAAGGTGACGAGGAAGAATAAGTATCCTCTACCACGGATAGATGATTTGTTTGATCAACTGGAAGGAGCAAAAGTGTTCTTCAAGTTGGACCTCGCGACAGGATTTCATCAGCTTCGAGTAGCGGCTGAGAGTGTTCCGAAAATGGCATTTAGGACGCCGTCTGGATTCTATGAGTGGTTGGTCATGCCATTTGGGTTGACCAATGCACCAGCATACTTCGTGGATCTTATGAATCGAGTATTCAGAGATCAGTTGAATAAGTTTGTTCTTGTGTTTGTAGACGACATCCTTGTTTACTCGAGGATAGAGGAAGAACACAAGGGACATTTGATGATAGTGATGGAGGTGTTGAGAAAACACCAATTGAAAGAGAAATTTTCTAAGTGTCACTTCTGGAGGAGGGAAGTGAGATTCTTGGGCCATGTTGTTTCATAGAATGGTATTGCCATGGACCCTGCGAAGGTGGCTACGGTACAGGATTGGCCTACGCCCAAGAATGCAACAGACGTAAGAAGCTTCTTGGGGTTAGCTGGATATTATCATAAGTTTATCCAGGACTTCTCCAAGATAGCAGCACCGTTGACTTGGTTGACTAAGAAGAATCAAGCCTTCGTTTGGGACGGAGTGTGTGAGAATGCATTCAAGAGTCTAAAAGAAAAGTTGACGCGTGCGCCAGTATTAGTCATTCCTAAAGGGAATGAAGAGATGATGGTATACACAGATGCTTATGGTACCGGACTAGGTGCTGTATTGATGCAAGGAGGCAGGGTTGTAGCTTATGCTAGTCGGCAACTAAAGCCGCATGAGAAAAAGTATCCTACCCATGATTTGGAGCTGACAGCGATCGTGTTCGCATTGAGGATGTGGAGACATTATCTCTTGGGAGAAAGATTTGAGTTGTTTACCGATCATAAATCGTTAAAGTATCTCTTCTCCCAGAAGGATCTGAATCTCCGACAGCAAAGATGGTTAGAGTTCTTGGCTTCGTATGATTTTGATATCGCATATACACCTAGGAAAGGCAATGCGGTAGCCGATGCCTTGAGTAGGAGACATGCCAGTTTAGGGGCTATGTTTCTTGAAGGGAAGCAACTAGAGTATATCGCAAGATATGATTTCAGACCAAAGTGCGAATTGGATCCAGAGATATTAGCTAGTTTGACGATCAGACCCACTTTGATTGAGCGGATTGGTTCCAGCCAGAGGGACGATCCTAATCTATTGGAAATCATCTCCAAGTTAGAGATGAATATCGACGGTGAGGAGATGAATTTGTATGGGCTTGATCGAAAATGATGGCTTCGAAAGAATGGAAGACTAGTTGTACCCAACGTGAATGGTTTGAGAGATGAAGTGTTTAGGGAATGTCATCACTCAAAACTGACTATACACCCGGTGGTGATAAGATGTATCGAGACATGAAACAGACTTACTACTGGGAAGGGATGAAAAGAGACGTTGGGAAGTTTATATACAAGTGCATGAATTGCCAGCTAGTTAAAGCTTAGCAAAAGAAGCCTAATGGTTTGTTGCAACCATTAGAAATTCCCGAATGGAAATGGGAACAAGTCTCGATGGATTTCATAAATGGTTTACCAAGGACTAGATCGGGACATGATAGCATTTGGGTAATTGTGGATCGATTGACTAAGAGTGCAAGATTTATACTAGTCAAATCGACCAAAACGGCAGCGAAGTTAGCAGAATTGTATATGAAGTGGGTAGTGAGATTTCATGGAGTACCTAAAAGCATTGTGAGTGACCGAGACCCGTTGTTCACTAGTGAGTTTTGTAAGAACTTACAAGAGGCTCTAGGGTCAGAACTATATCTCAGTACCGCGTATCATCCTCAAACTGATGGTCAGACCGAGAGGGCGAATCGTATATTGGAAGATCTCTTGAGAGCTTGTATATTGGATTTTGGTGGATCATGGGATGACCATTTGCATCTAGTGGAGTTTGCATATAATAATAGCTACCAATCCAGTATCGGTATGGCTCCATATGAAGCTTTGTATGGAAGACCGTGCAACTCACCATCATGTTGGATAGAGACTGGCGAGAAGTTTATGCTTGGACCAGATGTGGTGAGGGAAACTTCAGATAAGATTAAGATCATTCAACAACGGATGAATGCTGCCCAGGATAGGCAGAAGAGTTATGCTGACAAGAGGAGAAAAGACTTAAAATTCTCCATTGGTGACTTGGTGTTTGTTAAGGTTTCTCCATTGAAAAGCGTGATACAATTTGGCAGGAGAGGCAAGTTGGCACCAAGATTTGTTGGTCCATTCCCAGTTCTCGAACTAGTTGGGAATTTGGCATATAGAATTGGATTACCAGAGAAAATGGCGGGAGTTCACAACATATTTCATGTTTCCCAGCTAAGGAAGTTCGTGCACGACCCATATATGACTATTTTACCTGATCAGTTAGAGGACTTCGAAGTGGAACCCGAGGCGGTTGGGAATCGCAAACCGATTCGTATTGTCGAGCACGATATAAAGCAACTTCGAAGGAAGGCGGTGATGCTAGTCAAGGTTCAGTGGGGCGAGAACGAGAATGACTGTACTTGGGAGACAGAGGAGAGCATTAGGAAGACGTATCCAGAACTCTTTGCCTGGTAAAGTTTACTTTACAATTTAGTTATTCCGCATGCTAGGATAGGCTTGTTTTGCATGTTTGATTGTTGTTTTTATGACTGATAGGCATGCAGGACCCTTTGTGTGTTTTGGTTAGGGAATTTCGGGGACGAAATTTCTTAAGGAGGGGAGAATGTAACAACCCACATTCTACGCATCAGAGGATCGTAGAATATTTATTTCTTTCTCATATGAGGTCGTATGGTCATGTAGAGTTGGAAAACGACTATTGAGGTCATTTCCCATGTTCATGATTTTTGTCGATTTTTAAATGACCGTTTTGCCCCTAGCTAATATTGTTTTGGCCATAACTTTTGACTGGAAAGGAATTTTGACCTGCAACTACTTCCATTAGATTCGTTTGGTGGTTTACCTTTCCGTAGAGTGGTCATAATAGCTAAACGGACTTACCGTTTGGGAGATATGGCTGAAATAAGGTTTGGAAGGTGAAAAACTGCTTGACCGGGCCAAGTAGGGTGATTAGTGAATGGGCCCATAACCCATTTCGGGATTAGGGTTATGGGGAGGCTGAAAAGGGTTAGGGTTTCATTTCATTTCAGTTTTCTAACCTCCACTTACCTCTTAGAAACCCTAAAAATGGCCTCCAACCTCTAAATCACCTCCAAATCACTTTCTAATCAAGGATTAAGCTTAGCAACATCAAATCAAGGGAGATCTTCACCAAATCAAGATTAGAGCTGCTGTTTAGCATTGGTATTCGTGCCATATCAGAGATTTATTTTAGATCTAAGGTTTATTTGTGGCTAAGGTGAGTGATTTGCATAGTTCCTCACTAATTATGGTTAATTAAGGGTAATTAGTGAAGATTAGCGAATTTATACATTAATAAATTCTAGAAAAATATTTATAAATTCTTAAATAATGTTTTAGACCTCTGATATGGATTTGGGTTAATTTGGTTAAGTTTTGCTAATCCTATCATTAATTATACTTGGACATGCTTAAGGGAAAATATGGGTTTTGGCTATGTTTGATCCATTTTAATCTATCATATTGATGTTTTGGTGTTTGTGGTCACTTTTATTTGTTGCTATGACTTTGGGTATGCTTTGTGATTGATTAGAATAGTTGGAATGGTCGAAAACGCCGTCGAGTGGCGTAAACTGCTTGCTGGAAAAAGTGCAAGAAATTGGCCGATCTGGATCGGAACGGAGAAAAGAACCCGATCCGAACCACCTTCAAAGTGAGTTTAGAAGCTCCGATCCCCTCCGTTAACATTGTATGGCAATGCGACTTGGAGACTCCGATCCGACCCGGTGTGCTCTATAGGAGGCCGATCCGATCCATCATCCTAAGAAGACCTTCGATCCGACGTTGGGAGAAAAGGAGGAAGCCTGTGCTCCGACCCGAACCGATGGTACCTTCCGATCCGATCCAAAGAAGCTTGCCAGGGAGTGTAGACCTCGATCCGATTAGGAGCAGATAGGAAGGTTTGTGCTGGAGATTCCAAACTGATCCTATTGCTTAGGGAGGAACATTCCGATCCGAACCGAACTGATGATTAGGGGGAGATCTGAACCGATCCAGTGATGACCAATAATGAGACGACCCAAACTTCCCCGTTAAGGAAAGCTCGGATGGCGTTGAGAACACGACAAAATAGAACGCAGACGGAAGAACATTTCATTGTTTATTACAACAATTCCATCAGAATACAAGAATATACAGAGTATAAATGAATATACATTCGACAAATATCAGAGATTACAATAAATTGCATTTAAATACATCGCAGCGGAAAAACAATATAAAAACAACTGAAAGTGATACACGGATACAGAGCTTTCCGAGCATCGTTCCAGGTGTAAATCAGGACCCTGTGAATATAAATCTGCAAAACCAAAACTACTAGCTGCCCGTGGAAAATAGGGGAACCCAGAGTTTAGGTTAAAACAATAAACTCCAGGTCAGTCATGGGACTGGTGTGAGAACTAAAACAGCTATTTAAAACTTTGCTTTAAAAGATAGTAATTCAAAGGACCACGCCGTATAACACGGAACGGGTTTCCTCCCAAGAATACTAGTGCATATAACAAAACATCGCAATGCTTTTTGGAAAAATGAAGCTATTATAAGACCCAGGTCCCATCACACAATGCAACGCAAGCCGGAGGATAGGGTTTTCCCTTATAATAGCCAAACATGCTTGGTACGTTTAAAACAAATCACTTGATACTATAATAAGTGTATAGTGTCAAAACAATTAAATCATAAATATCAATCATAGGCGGCATGGGTACCATCTATCATGTCGCCATACTAGTTCTACAATTAAAACCGCAATATCACGTATTGGAAATTGGATTTCCGCTACTATATAGATAAAAATTCTGTTCTTACAACGCTACTATATAGATAAAAATTCTATTTTTACACCGATGTTCATATAATAAAGATTATATTTTTATAACGCTCCTCTCTATATAAAAATCGAATTTTTACTTTGCTATTCAATATATAAAAATCGAATTTACTTTGCTATTCAATATATTAAAATCGAATTTTTACTTTGCTATTCAATATATAAAAATCGAATTTTTACTTTGCTATTCAATATATAAAAATCGAATTTTTACTTTGCTATTCAATATATAAAAATCGAATTTTTATCTCTACTTCATATATATAAAAATTGAATTTTTATATTATTGTCCTTCACATAAAAATCACACTTTTATATGATATTCACAAAAATAAAAATCCCATCTTTACAATGCTCACTTCATCATAAAAATCCCACCTTTACTATGAACAAAATCTTATTTTTATTTTTGAAATTAAACCCATAAGAATTGTATTTTTAGCTACATGAATAAAAATCATATTTTTAACTATGAATAAAGAACGCATTTTTATTTCCACTTCACATAATTAAAAATCATACCTTTAATTGCATAAACGAAAAAAGAAATCAAAATTAAACACTCACCGTTGGTTCAGAGTAGTGCTCTGAGGATCTGGGTGTTCGCGGTGGAGGCGTGGAGGTGTGGGGAAGCTCAGGGGCTGAATTGCAAATTTAAAAATACACAAAAAAAAGAATTTTTGCCGGAGGTGGACCCACAGGCGACGGGGCTGGTCAGAGGGCGGCAGCGTGTGGTGCAGGCGGCAGTAAGGTGTGTCGCTGGTCGGGGATGAGGCGGTGGTGGCCGTTGCAGGCTGATTTGGGCGAGGGGGCTTTAATTGGTCAGAGAGGAGAGAGGAGGCCATGGGGGAGGAGTTGGAGGCGGGGGAGTTGATCAAGCGGCGGCGGCGGAGCTCCGGAGAGGGGGGCGATGGCTGCGACGGTCGTTGATGCCAGGATTGGGTGGCTGCGCGTTTGAAAAAGGAGAAGGGTTTGAGAACGACGGGTTGGTTGGGGGGGTTATATATTATAATATATATTTAATTATTTTAATTTCAAAAAGGTGACTTTTTCATTTGACCTCTAAACGAGGCCCACCGCCTGTCGTCCAAATCTAATTACCCCCATTCCGAACACAATGGGATATGTATCGTAGGCTGATTCGATCGTTACAATCAGTTTTCGTCAAATTTACATTTAAATCACTATATTGAATCGAAAAATTACGAAATTTGAAACCTAGCAATAATTTGGCATCACGGATCCAACAAAAGTGGTTTGGTCGAAATCCGAGGTCGTTTGCAAAATTTTCATTTTTAAGGGCCTGAATTCCCTAGCGACTTTTCAGAATTTTCAGCTGGACATATCTTTTGATTCCCGCTATGAAATTTTGATTTTTCGGATTCGTTGGAAAGATATTCTCAAATAGATCCTATTATTTTTGGTTTCACTAAAATCCGGTTTATTTTGCACTTGGTACATTCAATTGAAGTTTGAAATTGAATTATCGAACTACCGCGCCATTTAAATTGTATTTTATAATTACATATAATTATTTATATTCTAACGACGACGTATATAATATATACGTTCGAATTCTATTCAAAATAAATTTCTCGTCGATATTTTTCAAAATAATCTATTTTAATTGTTCAAAATTCACTAAAATTGCCAAAATAAAAATTTTAAACTAGCTCGCATTTCCGGGTTGTTACAATCTCTCCCACTTAAAACTTTTCGTCCCCGAAAAGGAACAAAGCCGAAAGTTGTTTAACAATTCAACTCAACTTCCAGTATTTTGATTACGGCTTAAGTTCTTCAACTTTTCAGTTTCTAAGAACTTTTCAAATTTTTCAAAAATTTGGCTAACACCCTAAATTTTCGAAAATTTCGCCATAACCTCCCCTGCACCGGGAGCACGGGAAAATCCCGAAATTGCCATACGGGCCTTCTGATCTCAAAAAGAAAAAGAAAAAGCCAAGCGGCTAGCCAATCGGCTCATAAAATCATCATCACCCAAACAAAACAGTAAATTATGGTAAACATGTACCTATTTGTCGGGCAAACAATTTTATTCTTCTGCTCTAGCCTCCTTGCTATGACCTGTTAAATGTAAGTACATGTATATGCATGCAAATGCGACGAATTTCAATACCATTCAATATTTGATACAATTAGGCATAATGGTTCAAAATTATCAAACAAATAAACAAACAACACAAACATCAATCAATTAGTGAATTAGAGTTTCAAATTCATAATTTTGATACATATATACAGAAAATCATGTTTTTGATGCCAATTCACAACAAATAATCCTATATAAGTTTTGGTTCTCACACCAGCCTAATGGAAATATATAGATATCACACCTTCGAAACACGAATATAAATATTGATAATGCAGCCGCATTACCAGAATTATCTCCGGGCGACTAGAGTGTGATTCTATATCTATCTAGTATATTAAAACTTCGAATATACGTTGATGACGCGTATACGCGAAATCTTTATATACTCGATTGTCCAAATTCAAAATAAATAAATAATCAAATACGTATAAAACGATTTAAATTTCAAAACAAAATTTGTTTTCATTTGAAAAATATACTCTTCACATTCGTTCTAGGATACTACTGATCCTTATCTCTAACGAGTAATTCTAATTGGATATTACTAATCCAATATCTGATGAATTCTTTCGTTTGGTTCTAATGTGTCTTGTTCTCGAGCTCTGTAAACCAAAGCTCTGATACCAAACTGAGACGACCCGAACTTCTCCGTTAAGGAAAGCCCGGATGGCGTTGAGAACACGACAAAATAGAACACAGACGGTAGAACATTTCATTGTTTATTACAACAATTCCATCAGAATATAAGAATATACAGAGTATAAATGAATATACATTCGAAAAATATCAGAGATTACAATAAATTACATTTAAATACATCGCAGCGGAAAAACAATATAAAAACAACTGAAAGTGATACACGGATACAGAGCTTTTCGAGCATCGTTCCAGTTGTAAATCAGGACCCTGTGAATATAAATCTGCAAAACCAAAACTACTAGCTGCCCGTGGAAAATAGGGGCACCCAGAGTTTAGGTTAAAACAATAAACTCCAGGTCAGTCATGGGACTGGTGTGAGAACTAAAACAGCTATTTAAAACTTTGTTTTAAAAGATAGTAATTCAAGGGACCACGTCGTATAACACGGAACGGGTTTCCTCCCAAGAATACTAGTGCATATAACAAAACATCGCAATGCTCTTTGGAAAAATGATGGTATTATAAGACCCAGGTCCCATCACACAATGCAACGCAAGCCGGAGGATAGGGTTTTCCCTTATAATAGCCAAACATGCTTGGTACGTTTAAAACAAATCACTTGATACTATAATAAGTGTATAGTGTCAAAACAATTAAATCATAAATATCAATCATAGGCGGCATGGGTACCATCTATCATGTCTCCATACTAGTTCTACAATTAAAACCGCAATATCGCGTATTGGAAATTGGATTTCCGTCATGAGTCGAGGCAAGGGGCAAGCTCCTCTCCGTTCGAGACACTCTAGCAAATGTCTCAGGACCCCACTTTGATCCTTGGAATCGGCTGGGCCGGTCCTCATCTAACTTTGGTGGATTAGTTATTCCTGAGCACACGTTTCCCGGTCCTTACAGACCTATATCCGAGGCGCCTCGCATTCCAACAACCACACAGGTGAAAAGTATATAAATGTCAGGGCTGGTAGGTCACTGACACCACCCTAGCTAGAAAGAAACGTCGTGCTCTCCCAGCGGTCCATCTCCCGTTTTTGGCTCATACCGAGGTGTGAGGCTCGCGAATTCACGTTATACACAAAGCTACGCCACACAGGCCGTGCTGTGATCATCAACCACAAGACTTTGCTTTTCAACAGAAGCCATGATCAATTGCCACTTACGCGTGCCACACTGGCAATTCACTCCATGCGACTGATGTCCATCGATATACAACCTCTGAGCTCGTACGTCTCAGAGAAGGGCGTTAAGCAAGAGAATAAATTCTCTACCGCCAAACAGATGTATATTTAATAGAGATCAATCAACACAGAATAAAATCCAATGTCAGACACACAATCCATTTACAAGTTTGTTCTGGGTCTGAACGAAACCGGAGGCACTTTCCTCGCATATCCATCGATCTCCAAGTACGTCTGGACGATCACCAACTGTTTCCCTCATCTTGGGTGTACAGCCCAATCAAGATCATCAGTAATCACCCAAACGATGTGAAGACTTCCGGTCTTCAACCACCGTCTTCATCTTCGACATCTCGTCGAATCGGTTATTCAGAATGGGTATAAACCCGGCCTTTCTGAATAACCCACGTATATGATAAACAAATGTTACACAAACACAACAAACGCCTCATTCCAATTCAGAATATTCTTTTATTTACAAAATCACATTTTTAGGGAATAGGTTCCCATTAATTTTATCAAAGATAAATTTTTCTAAATTTATTCTTTAATCTTCCTTTGGATATCATTTCAAACTAGTCGGGATTAGCGAACCACACCGAAGTAATTATTTATTTTATTTCCCAATCCCAACCTATTCATCCCCTGGAGCAAAACTGGTAGGACTCCATATCTAACACCACAGTATTATCGGTAAAATTAATTACCATTTCACGTTCAAATCTAATTAAAGATTTAACTATCGCTTTGGAGCAAAACTGGTGGTACTCCATTCTCGATCACCTTTCAGATTTGATAATTTAAATTATCAATTCCCATTTCAGTCTAATTAAAGATTCCTTAAAACTCCACTTAGTTTTAATCTTCTTAAAAATCAATATCCTGTCTTTAACTGGGTTAAAGAACCAATGTCATCTAAAACACGATTCACGATAAACCCAAATCACACTCTATTGTTAATCGGGTTAAAGAACAGGTGTTGTTCAAAACACCGCTCACGATAAACCCAAAAACCAATTCAAATTCAATTCCAATTAAATATTATTTAATTGATACACTTCATTAAATCTAAATAAAAAGATTTAATCTTTTTCTCTATTGGGCTTAAGAATAGTGTTAATGAAGACACCATTCACGACAAACCCAAATCACATTTGATATTAAATACAAGGCTCTGAATAGAAAATATACCGGCTTATATTCAATATCAAATCCTGAAACCAAAAATATCGTATTGGAAATAACGATGTAAAATATATCTTTCAAATTCCCATAACAGTATCTGTATAGTCACGAAATCCAACATCGAAATATTCCGAAGATAATTTCGATTCAACTCCAGTCCAATTCATGAATTGGGAATATTGATTATTTTTGAAATCACTTTCAAATTCAATTTATTTATTTCAAAAATAAATTGATTTTAATTCTAGTTCAAAACTGGTTCATTTCGACAAAAATCTATTTTTATCATTTCAAATGTGGAGTTTTTCATCCCAGTTCTTTCCAATTCACATATTATGATTTTACACAAATTATTAATATTTTTAATAATTTTATCAAGGCCCGTACAGTCGATTTCCAACAACGGCCATCGAACTGCACTTACATCGACCTTTTCTGAAATTGATTTGGACATAATTCCAAATCCAACCGTTAGATTTCAAATTTCTAATATTCATTGGAAAGCTCTTTTCGATACGAACCCAACGGTTCTGGTTTTAGGAGAATCCGACGGTCGGATCTCCCGCAACGTCAATTCGAAGTCAATGGTCGAAATTCACGAATTGCCGCGGCGCGGCGCGTTCTATTCAGGCCATTATATATATAATATATATATTATATATATTTCGTCGATTTCCTTTTAAAACGTATTTAATAAATCGTTTTAAATTCGTTTTCAAAACCATTTCAACTCTATATTCAATTTCAAATCAAAATTGAATATTTCATATCATTACTATATAAATGATAATATTTTCAAAATGTTATATTTTGAAATCACCACCTTTTCGATATTCGTTATAAAATGAATATAATCGATATAAATATCGTTTACATCAAAATGGCGCAACTTTAATTGATACGACTTTATATATTTCAATAAATTCATTATTCTATTCAACAAATGAATATTATTCCATTCAACACGTGAATCTATATTTTTTTCAACACACGACTATTTTTGTAATGTAAAATATTTTATAAAATTATGGTATCTATCGTTTGATTTTCAATCAGACTCCACCGTGAAGTAGTTCTAATTTTAAATACGATAAAGATGTAAATTTTATTATTTAAAATATTTTACTCAACACATGAATAATTTCAACATATGAACATCGTCAACACAAGACTATTATTATATTCAACACATGAATTTCTTTTATAATATTCATTATTTTCCCGATTGGAATGAGGCCCAATCAATTACCATATAACGTTAATTATATGGATTCCATACAACATATGTATATAATAGCAACGATAAACAATCAACCATCATCCAAAGTGCACCACACAACTGCATAAGCATCAAATATAAATAATCAACGCTTACACAGTCTGTCGACCAATCGATCGACATACAATTAAATAATTGGGATTAGTGTACCCAAATATCATCCCAACACCCGTGTGGGGTTTCAAATCAACAAACGCAGATTTTTATTTGTGCAGTTGGGCGATGTGTAAAAGTTATCGTCCTAATCAATATCAGTCAAATCAGTGCATATAAACAAATCGGCCGATTTGTTTATAAATATTTATTTACTCACATTCACTATATTCATATTCACGTTAAAAATTATATTTTTAACGATAATTAATTTATTTCAACCATCTACAATTTATTATCGATTTCACATCAACATCACAAACAATTTTCACAACACATCAATCAAACAAACAAGCCATCCATGGTCTGTGGATGACGGGTGTCGGGTGCTGCTAAGCACCGTCTGCATCCTAGTATATATATAACTAGAAAAAGAAATTTAGAGTGAGAAGTTCTCACCAAAGCTATCCCAACTCCACGACTCTTCTTATGTAGGGAATCATCGCCGTTCTCGCCTTTTGTCACTTTCGTTGCCCGTAGCCACTACATATATAAAAATAAAATTTTTATATTGTTGCTATGTATATAAAAAATCCTATTTTTATATCGCTACTATATAGATAAAAATTCTATTTTTACATCGCTATTATATAGATAAAAATTCTATTTTTACAACGCTACTATATAGATAAAAATTCTATTCTTACAATGCTACTATATAGATAAAAATTCTATTTTTACACCGATGTTCATATAATAAAGATTATATTTTTATAACGCTCCTCTCTATATAAAAATCGAATTTTTACTTTGCTATTCAATATATAAAAATCGAATTTACTTTGCTATTCAATATATTAAAATCGAATTTTTACTTTGCTATTCAATATATAAAAATCGAATTTTTACTTTGCTATTCAATATATAAAAATCGAATTTTTACTTTGCTATTCAATATATAAAAATCGAATTTTTATCTCTACTTCATATATATAAAAATTGAATTTTTATATTATTGTCCTTCACATAAAAATCACACTTTTATATGATATTCACAAAAATAAAAATCCCATCTTTACAATGCTCACTTCATCATAAAAATCCCACCTTTACTATGAACAAAATCTTATTTTTATTTTTGAAATTAAACCCATAAGAATTGTATTTTTAGCTACATGAATAAAAATCATATTTTTAACTATGAATAAAGAACGTATTTTTATTTCCACTTCACATAATTAAAAATCATACCTTTAATTGCATAAACGAAAAAAAATCGAAATTAAACACTCACCGTTGGTACGGAGTAGTGCTCTGAGGATCTGGGTGTTCGCGGTGGAGGCGTGGAGGTGTGGGGAAGCTCAGGGGCTGAATTGCAAATTTAAAAATACACAAAAAAAATAATTTTGGCCGGAGGGGGACCCATAGGCGACGGGGCTGGTCAGAGGGCGGCGGCGTGTGGTGCAGGCGACGATAGGGTGTGTCGCTGGTCGGGGTTGAGGCGGTGGTGGCCGTTGCAGGCTGATTTGGGCGAGGGGGTTTAATTGGTCAGAGAGGAGAGAGGAGGCCGTGGGGGAGGAGTTGGAGGCGGGGGAGTCGATCAAGCGGCGGCGGCGGAGCTCCGGAGAGGGGGGCGATGGCTGCGACGGTCGTTGATGCCAGGATTAGGTGGTTGCGCGTTTGAAAAAGGAGAAGGGTTTGAGAAAGACAAGTTGGTTGGGGGGGTTATATATTATAATATATATTTAATTATTTTAATTTCAAAAAGTTGACTTTTTCATTTGACCTCTAAACGAGGCCCACCGCCTGTCGTCCATAGCTAATTACCCCCATTCCGAACACAATGGGATATGTATCGTAGGTTGATTCGATCGTTACAATCAGTTTTCGTCAAATTTACATTTAAATCACTATATTGAATTTTAAACGTACATTTCATATTACCGGGGTCACATACTAACTCGAAAATTTTTAGAAAAATATTTTCTAGCTTCGTATTGACGATACGGTCCTAACAAAACTAATTTCGTCGAATTCTGAGACCGTTAGAAAAATGGTCATTTTCCAGTCGATTAAAATCAACTAAAACTGGTTAAACGCGTTTTCCTTTGCCACTCTCACATATTGAATCGAAAAATTACGAAATTTGAAACCTAGAAATAATTTGACATCACGGATCCAACAAAAGTGGTTTCGTCGAAATCCGATGTAACACCCCACATCCGTTAGTGTCACCCACAAAGGGAATGCACTAAGTTCTGTGGAGCATTTAGGGTAAAAGATGCAGATAAATTACAAGACAGACATAAATTAAACAGCGGAAAATAAAACTTTGCTTTATTGATAAAATAGTTTGTACAATGGTTTCTTTACAATATCAGAGTATCATCTGTCTTACAAAATAAAGAAGCATAAAAACAACATTTATATTCCCCGATTTTAGCAAGAGCCAGCCATAGCATCTGAAAAGAGAATCCAAGCAAACTTCGACAAATCTCCAAGTTGGGAAAGAGTGGAAGTCCAACTTAACCTGAGCTAAACTATTCCCTTCTTTACTACCTGGGGGGGAACAGAAGAAAAGAAGACGAAAGAAAAACAGAGTCAGACATAAAGCCTGAGTTAGTTCAGTAACTTCTAGCATGTGAACATGGGAAAAACAAAACGACATGAATTAACTGAATACAAGATTACACCATGACGATAGGGTCAACAAGATTAGACAAGGTAGTCACAAGATATGCTAAGATAAGATAAACTGGATACGCTCTAATACTTTCCCCGCTTCGCTATTTCCTTGTTATACTGGTTTCTATATCTCTGCACCGCCTAACTAGTGTCCCAACTATTAACGATAACGTGATCCCAATCCCTGTATTTTCCATTGCCTTCCGGCATACATTCATTATTTATTACCTAGATCAAATCTAGGGTTTTCTATCAAGTGCTTTCTAGATTTAACTAGAGTTTACGCTATCTGCTGAACGCTTCTCGGATTCAGGATTTATGCCACCTAGTCCAACTAGGGATTATGCTACCTGTCGAACGATGCCCCCAAGTCTAGAACACACTACCTAGAGTGGTATATGTTCCTATACTTCCCCATGCATGTATCACGAATCGTTATCGCTTGTCTAGATGCACATGTCCTGTAATGTGCGGTCCGAGTCCTGTGACAGGGGAAATCAAGGGATACAGAACTCGGTCGGGAGCTTTCAGATATCTGCCGATGCAGATGCTAAGGTCTGTTTTTATTCCAGTGGCTATGGTCCCACTTGACCCCTCCCTCAACTAATGAAAGGCACACCTTGTAAAATGAGAACTATACGCCGGCCCCCGGTGCCCCTCTATCCTATGGCCATCCTCACCCATAACTAGATAGCAAGTATATGGTCTTTTGGAGTTCTCCGCCTTTCCGCTTCACGTATCTCGATTGACTCAAGATGGATGGTAGATGACGAGTTGCTATCATAGGGCTACCGTTTTCTCGTCGAATCACGCCGGTCCATCCTGGTCTTTAGGTTGCCATGTATTGCAACCAAGGCATACCCCTGGTTCTTCTACGCAGACCTTAACCTCTGTGAGCCCAGGAGGATCATCTGCAGCCTCACAGAGGGATACCAAGAGTACCCTCACGTCCTCTCGAAGCCTCGGGCTTCGTAACCCAATTCGTTGGAGCCTTCTTTCTACTCAGACGGGCATTCGCTCCTTCCCGTGTTATACTAAGAATTACTACTTAGTTTTACTAACTAAGATTTACCACTTAGTTTCCAAAATCGTTGTTTTCTTAACTAAGGTTTACTACTTAGTTCCCTTTCCCGTCAATTTGGATTGGTTAAGTGTCATTAGTCAATTCAAGCCAACTTAACCCTCTTTATTCATCCTGTTATACTGGTTAAGTGTTATCAGTAATTCATGTTGACTTAACCCCACCACAACCCAAGTTATATTGGTTAAGTATTTCTTATTACTTAACCCTACCCATTCACCCTGTATTGGTTAAGTGTTCCTTTTTAACTTAACCTTGCCCGTCTGTCTTAACTAACATGTTATTAATGGTTAAGTATTATCCCTTCATGTTTAGACTTAACCCTATTCTTTTATCACAATCTGATGGTTAAGTGTTCAAGTTTACTTAACCCTACGGTCTAGCCCAGATAACATATCAAATTGGATAAGTGTATTTACTTAACCCCAACCTCTAGTCTAGTTAACATGTTAATTTGGCTAAGTGTATCAACTTTACTTAACCCCACCTTCTAGTCTAGTTAACATGTTAGTTTGGCTAAGTGTTTTCTTAGTTACTTAACCCCTACAAATCTGGTCTTGTTACCATAGGTTTGGTTAAGTGTCCCTATGGACTTAGCCCTCCCATTCTAGCTCGACTGTGTTAAGTTGGTTAAGTGTTCCTATAGACTTAACCCTCCCATTCTAGCTTAACTGTGTCTGTATGAACCTAACCCCACCCATCGGTTTGGTTATCTTATTGAACTGGTTAAGTGTCTTAGTTAACTTAACCCTACCATTCTTGTTCTAGCTTTAACTAAATGAATTAAAGCCGCTACCACTCACATTAGACAGATATTGTTGTGATTATTGGATGTGCCGGTTGGTTCCGGGCAGGTTTACATCGCAACTCAGTCTAACCTCGGGTTAGGCATATTCGTGTTTTCTATGTTCAAAAGGGTTTTGGTTAATTTTCAAATCAGATTTTGAAAGTAACCATCCCGTCCGTCGGATCAGTTAGGGATAGCCAGGGAGAGCAGGAAACTTGTATTTTCCAAACCCAAGCCTAGACACTATCCTCTCTGTCACCCTAGAACTTTCTGGTGTACTATTAAAAGAGATGTCGTTAATAAACCTTTAATTTGTCTAAATTTACATTTCCTCATTTAGGCCAAATTCTATAAGTAAATTATTCCTAATTACCCTTTTAATGTAACCTGTCAACATTTATTCTTATGGCCCATTTTCCCCTCTATATCATATTTATGCCTTTTGGTATGTAAACTATACCAATTAAGTGTCACTAACCATGATTTTGCTAAACCTGACGGTTATTCCCAATTATGGCCAATTTCAAATTTATACCAATATACTTATTACGCCAAATTAGCTAATCCAATCGTGATTTAACATTCTAATTACAGTTCACGTCAAACTAGACTTATTATTCTAGTTCATAACTCATGTAAATGCTAGATTTACAAGTCAATACTAGACTCAAATTACACATCCTATAATTCATGTTAAATTTATCCAATTTGTATTTCTATGAACATGCCATAATTCATGTTCCCAATTTATGCCAAATTCCATGTTTATAACTATGTTTTTAGTACATTTCACATTATGCCCAAATCGTATTCCCACCGTTCGTATAATTGCGATTCAATCTAGATTATGGATAAATCTAGACTCGTAGAAAATAGGGAATGAACCAAAGATGCTATGAAAAAGGATGGACATAATAACTGGCATAAAAGGTTTGAATAACGACGTAGGTTCAAGAACATGGGTAGACCTAACTTAATAGGTAAATTCCCAAGGTCTAAAACCAAGGATAGACAGAATAGAGACGCAGGTTCAAGAACATGGGTAGACCTAACTTAATAGGTAAATTCCCATGGTCTAAAACCAAAGAAAACCAAGGGCAGGCAGAATAAATAATCGGGTTTAGACCCAATCTCATAATCACAGAACTTAAGCAACACTTTCCTAGTCATGAATCATAGGTGTTTAATCACAGATGTCCTTGTTATGTCATAGGCAATAGTTTATGTTTTCTAATCAAAGGCATAGGTTTAGTCAAGGAAATAATCCTCATAGTCACAGTCATAGGCAATGTTCGTAGTCATAGGCAATGTCCATAGTCATAGGCAATGTTCATAGTCATAGGCAATGTTCATAGTCATAGGCAATGCCTAATTGGTCATCGAATCATAACAGTTCTTAATTAGGTCCAAAGATATAGGCACAGGTTCGAATAGAAAGATTTGGCATATTCTTTTATTCCTTTAATTTCATGTCACGAACAGAGAGAAATGTTCAAATCTAAAAATAACTGACTTACAGAGATTTAGATTAGAAAAGAAAGATGGCGTTGCTATGATTCGTGCGACGTTAGCCTTTGATCCTTATCTTGAAGCTTTAATCTTGATTTGAATCTCTTCTGGACAATTTGAGCAGCATAACCTTGTCTTGGATTTTCGTAGTATTTTCTTATATTTATTTATTTACATATATTTTCTCAGAGGCAGCATAAGGATAGAAAAGAATTGTGAATAGAGAAGGAGACTAGGGCTGTTTATATAGTGTAGAAGTCAACGAATCTGGTCAGAATGGCGTCCGGATACAGAGAAGCGAATCAGGTTCAGAAAGCTGGAAAAAGCGGGGGCGGGGGGGGAGGGGGTAGACTCCCCAGTCGACCTGGGGGGGGGTCGACTACCCAGTCGACCTGGGGTCCTGGGCGGGAAATTTCCCGCCCAGCCCGCTTCTGAGTCTGTTTTGAAATTTGAACTTTGCTGAAACTTCCGGAGGCCATATCTTCCTCATACGGACTCTGATTTATGCAAACTCGGACTCGTTTTCATGCAGAATTCCGAGACGAACGCAATGGCGCAGCCCGTTTCCCTTGATTTTGATTTTAACTTTTAATTCTGCCTTGATTTGTGAATCTTAGCATTACAGAATTACGGGGTGTTACATCCGAGGTCGTTTGTAAAATTTCCATTTTTAAGGGCCTGAATTCCATAGCGACTATTCAGAATTTTCAACTGGATATATCTTTTGATTCTCGCTATGAAATTTTGATTTTTCGGATTCGTTGGAAAGATATTCCCAAATAGATCCTATTATTTTTGGTTTCACTAAAATCCGGTTTATTTTGCACCCGGTACATTCAATTGAAGTTTGAAATCGAATTATCGAACTACCGCGCCATTTCAATTCTATTTTATAATTATGTATAATTATTTATATTATACGACGAAGTATAAAATATATACGTTCGAATTCTATTCAAAATAAATTTCTTGTTGATATTTTTCAAAATAATCTATTTTAAATGTTCAAAATTCACTAAAATTGCCAAAATAAAATTTTTAAACTGGCTCGCATTTCCGGGTTGTTACAAATAACCCGAGATGCAAAGGTAGTCTGAATGGAAGTTAGAGCTCAGGATCCAGTTGGGAACCAATGTGTTTACTTCATGGTTGGGCTTTGCTGCGGGACGTGTGCTAAGGAGTTGTCGACGTTCATAACTTCGATTCACCACTAAAAAGGAATGATGGGCAACGTATCAGTGCAGTAGAGTCATCATGACTCGAGGGGAAAAGTGATCATAGCAAGACTATGAGCCAGTGTAGTGGAGCCATTGTGACTCCATGGGGGCAGAGTGGACATAGTAAAGGATTAGTAAGGCTATGAGCCAGTGCAGTGGAGCCGTTGCAACTCCGTGGGGGCAAAGTGGACATAGCGATGGATTAGTGGCTATGGATCAGTGCAGTGAAGTCATTGTGACTTCATGGGGCGGAGTGATCACAGCAAAGTATTGGGTGATCGAAGTGGTGGATATCGTATGCTTTACGCACTGAGTGAGAGATGTGAGGATGGTTGCTATGTTTGATTGTTTGCCATCACTATGACATGCACACCCCCACCCCCGTTATCTTTACACCATTTATTCAGTGGCACCTTAGAGTGTTGTACAGTATGTAGTGCTAACTCTTTGGTTGCAGGTCCAGGTTCAGGTATGGTTTAGTATACCTGTTATTGATCGGTTTAGCTGTTTATCGCTCACACCAGACTTTTGTCTGATCCAGAGTTTTATGTCTCTTCTTATTACTCTGAGTGCTCCTAAATGAGCAGACTAGAGACAGGTTAGCTGGTGATGCACGAGTAGCTGATCCGGAGGCGAGCAGGAGGCTTTCACGTATGATATATATATATATATATATATATATATATATTCTCCCTGTGTCGTTGGTGGTCACTACTTGGGCATTAGTAGTGTACCTCCCTTATCTTGCTTTTACCTTTAGAGATAGTTTGAAAAGTTGTAATAATGATGATGCGGAACATAAGCTGTATTTGGATTTTCCGCTGCTATGATAGTTTGTTTTCAGCTTATGCACTGTCTCACCTGTTTTATGTCAAGCATGTTGTTATTATATTTTGTTCTACGCGCTGTGAGACATTCTACAGGTTCCTTGTTGATTCTTCATCTTCTTTCTTTCCTTCTGACGACCGTCCCGTGCTAACTGGACATGTGTACAACGCACTTTTGGAGTAAATTTCAGTTGATGCGGGGCGGGCCGTCACATATGTGGAGCATGAGATGCAAGTATTCCGCTAGATTGATATTTATTTGTATTTAGACACTGTTATACTATCAGAAGATATATATATATATGATTTCAAAATGTTTTGGGTTATCATAAGGTAAAAACCATCTGTGTTTATGTGTGAATTTAGTCTTACGATTATCTTTTTCTTTCGAATAGATTTGTTTAACTTTGAAATCAAGTATATTATAAACTTAGCGAGTTTTCTCACTCTGGTTTACCAGACTGATCCGGCTTTTATAATGCTTGGGTCAACCCGGGTTTTTCAGGTTCACGTTTTTGAATGTTGTGAAGTTCGAAGATATACTGGAGGAGTTCAGACGAATGATATATATTTATTCCGCTATGTGTTGTATATGAGGACAGATTATTATAACTTTCCAGATATATTGATGTACTCTAAAAATTGTAAGTTTTATTCAAGCTTTCAATAAAGATTATTTCTATATTTTATTTTGTTCGACTGCGATGTGAGACTCTGATTCTGTTGGTTAGTTCTTCTTCTTATTCTTCTATTCTAATATTTCTTCCTCTCTTATCTCATCCTCTAAGTTCTTTCTATTGGCATTTGAGTTACCAGTATAATTCGGGTTAGGCTAGTGTTGTTTGGTCAGCTCAAAAGGTACCGGAAAATTGGGTTGCTACATTATCATTATCCAAAAGATATATAATTTGAATTAACTCACATGGAAAAAGAACTCTAATTCCAAATATGATTCAAATACAGTTCTATTTTCCGTAGTATTTCCTTTTGTAACCCTATTTGGATCTACAAATTGGAATTTGCCGGATTTAGAAAATTTTGATATAAATAAATAAAACAGCTAACTATAAAACCAAATTTGTAAAACTTACCTCATATGGACAACTTATTTTGGACATTCCCTTTTCTAGATTTGCAGTTTCTACCTCTAATTTATAATTTAAAAAGCATAAATCTAAAAAGTTTGAAAATTTAAAAGAGAAAGAAAAGTGACAAGGCTTCCGTGCCTATTCAGAAAAATATGGGTCCAGAATTCAATCCCATACCTTTATTTATAGGGATTGAAAATAGTGTCATCCGTTCGTTTAAAATAATTAAATTCATTTGTTCAACAGGTAAAATAGCACGTTCTAAAACATGCGTATGGGCCGACCATATATGGGTTGAACTATAGGTCGACCGAACACTACGATAGGTCGACCCTATATGTCACACATCTAAATGTTGTGTCTTCACTAGTTAGGATTTAGTAGTTTTTATTAAATTATAATGTTATGTTTTCTATAATGTTAAATTCTAATTAATTCCCTTTATACTTGATTTAGTTCTATTTATTCTGCATGTTTGATTTTTCAAATTGAAACATGCGTAATTTCCAGAATTTATACGTTTATATATATGTAAAAAAAAATATACATGTATGTTTTCATGTATAAATTTTTTTCGATACAGAACTTCGAATGTTGATAAGTTTTCCATGCGAACTTTGTTCGGAACGTATTATATATGTAAATTAATCATAAAATTGCACAAACATAACGGCATAAGTTTTGATGCTAGATTCTAACAATTCCAAAAGCACCTATTTTACGTATTCAGACATTAATTGTATTATTTATCTATTCTAACATTCGGGGCGTTACATTCTCTCATCCTTCTCAAAATTCGATAAGGGGTGAACCATGTAACCACATGCACCAACTTATATAATCACATCCAATTAGTATATATTTGATTTTTTCAACCATCTGTGTCAATGTGCAAAGTGTATCACATCAGAAAATTTATGAATGTACATTTATTATTAAGAAGTACCTCCTATATGAATGCTCTTTTGTTATAAATTTTGGTTACAAAACATGATGCAAACATCTTAAATGTACTTGCTATTCTATAAAAATGCAATCTTTTAAAATCAAAATTTGTTTTTCATCCAATTTTTCTAATGCTTCTACGGAATAAAACATAGTTCAATAAATTTTCTCGTCCAAAACCCAGTCATATAACTTTTAAAATTTGAGTCTCATAAATATCTAACTTTCGAACTCGATTTCTTTGCTATAAAAAGGTAGAAAATGGAAAATTTTCTTTCTTTGCTTCACTTTATGCATTATTTTCTCTGTACTTGGAACTTTTGTCAATGCTCCATCCAAAAATATATTTTTCCCGAGTGCAGTTTAGGTAAGAAAATTTTCTTATTAAAAGCTTCCAACTTTATATAGAAGAATTGATTTTTCTTCCAAGTTTTCACCTTCATTGCTATGTTTTTTTGTCACTTTTCTTTAGATTCAACGTTTCTTTATAGTTTTACATTTTTTATATTTGTTTCATATTAGTTACATCTTATGTTTATATTATTTTAGAGCAATCGACACAAAAAACATGTTACTAATGAGTACTGATTTTACAACAAGCAACACACTGACATAAGGGTACACACCCATAACTAAAAGAGAATACAAATCCTAGTACAAAGCGATACTATATAAATAGGTATAAAAACAAAGCACAACTATCCTCTAGGGCTAGGGATCCTAGGACCCTGTCCTCTCAACAAAGTAGGGTCTTAATCAAAGAATTCAAATGACATATGTGCTCCTCCTACCGTTTACTGCTCGCTACAAGCTCGTGCTATGTACTAGCGATCTATGCTGTCCGTGGAGAACTTATAATGTTCTTAGACCAAATACTCTTATCTTTCAGCAATGGTCCAAACCCACTTCTCTATATCCACTCGTTCATTAAGCTGAGAGGATCCCACTCTCCTCTAATGGTCCATGACATCATAGCATTGTGGCACTATAGACCCAGTGCCCTCTCCAAATAATGTGGTGGAAAAGCGTGGTTTTGCTCAAAATACTATGGCACCTAATAATGTGGGAACTGTTGCTACTCGGGCTTAAACTGTTATTGAGGCTGCAAAACCCCCAACTCTATAAGAATTCTCTTCATAGTAAAGGAATCAATCAAAGGATGATTCTTCTCGGTATAGGTCTCTCTATCCATATCGACCTTCTTCCATCTAAATACCGTAGATGAGAGTGAAGTTCTATGTCCTTCGACCGTTGTTGTATACCGAGCCATAATCACTCGGGATCAGGTCATCTAAATACCTCCTAATTCGGCATAGGCGGTTTGTCTAAAAACTAGGTAAATTTGATCAAAACTCCCCGTCTTAGGGATGACGTTATACTGCAAAATGCATATAACTATTCTAGCTAAAAGGCACAAATATCTAAGCCTGTTGCTAAGGATTAAGAATTTTTTTCTTTAGAATGACATCCCTAGTCAGCTAGATCTGCTTCAGATCAATATTGTACCCCCTAATGCCTAAAATAGCAGTTAACAGGGAGTCGATGAATGCTACCTAATAACTTTTTCCTTCGACTCGAAGAATAACTCATTACCAACTGCCTCCGACTTTAAATTAGCATCAAAGAGGCATACAAACCTAGGATCCGCCCTCCGCTCGAATGTCTTATGGTTGAGAATCTGATGACATCCACGAAAAGCTGCTATAGCAACATACTTGGAAAATCAGCGAACTTAATTGCTCTTCCCTACAAAATCTGTTAGTTGGATGTATCCAAATAAACTTTCACAGTTCTCTCTCAGCCTTGACGCTAGGCTATCTCTTGAGGGTGTCAGCTGAGAGAAAAGATCAACCAAGGTTTTCTTTAGAGGCATGGCGAAAAAATTTCATATCTACAGAGGTAGGGTATGGAAACGCGTAGATCTGGCGGCACACATTAATTTGGTATGTTTCTTGAGGTAATTGGCATATATTTGAAGCGATTAGGGTAGTGTAAGTGGTGAAAAATCGTCGGTTCTTAGGGTTCTGGGTGGAGCGGTTCCCGGGTTAGGGAAGAAGAAATGATAGATGAAGCCTTTGGGCTTCATCTTTTATCCCTGTGGGAAAATGGGAAAGGCAGGTCGACCTTCCCAAAACTTAGATCGGTCTGACCTAGTATTATATATATATACATATTCGCACTTGTCGCTTCCCAACCTAATTAATTCTACCCTCGCCTATTCTAAACCACTTTAAATGACCAAGTCGTTGTCACAACTTCTGCTAAAAATTCCATGGTTTACACTACCCTTCTAGTAGAGTCTTCTTGCCTTCCACTCTTCAACTAAATTCATATACCAAATTCATGCATTATCCTTTCCATTTCCAATCCCTAACTTTTCCTACCACTTACATTACCTAACGCCAGAACTTATATATATGTTTTCTCAAAATAAATATGCATTTTAACTAATATTATTTTCTTTCCATTTTCTACCTCTAAATATAAAAATTTTGAAATTACAGATTTTAAACTTAAAACTCTTAAATCTCCAGAATCTTTTTCTTTCAAGTTCTTAAAAAACCGTTTATGGGGATAGACTCAAAATGGGTTTTTAACTTCCCTTTCTTACCTGACCTATTTACAGAAGTTATTCCAACTGCTCATTATGGCAATTCTTCCAAGATTGTCCATGCTTATACTAAACTTGCCTCTAACGCTATCTGTGCAAAATATATATGCCTAATCAACTATCTCTGCCTTCCTAAGGCACTAACGCCTTACCCATAAATTTTAAATAATTTTAAATTCTCAAACACTTAATATTATTGTAACACCCCGTACTTTGGGTTAATACTAAAATTCACTAATAACAGAATAAATAATCTCAGATGTGAGAATTGGGGGAAACGGGCTGCGTCATTGCATTCGTCTCGGAAAAATACGCGAAATAGAGTCCGAGTTTTCGAGAATCGGAGTCCGTATGGCCCAGTTATGGCCCGATGAAGTTTGCAGAAAATTCTAAGCTAAAAACAGATTTAAAAATTTAAATCAGAATTTAAAATAGGGCAGGCGGGGCCAGGCGGGAAAATTCCCGCCCTACCCATGTCGACAGGGGTGTCGACTTGCCTGTCGACTTGCCTGTCGACAGGGGTGCGACGCCCAGTGAAACTGGGTGCACCAGTTTGGGTTCTTGGGCTGGCTTGAAGGGCTGGTTCTGGAAGCTTCTTGGATCTGACGGGTCTAAACCAATCTAGGGTTAATCTAAGGGTCTAAAATGCAACCTAATCCTATAAATAAGACCCTAACCCTACCCTAATTCATACATAATTAGATCTTGTAACTAAACTATGGCAAAATGAAACTTGATCATGGCCTCCACAAATCAATGAAGAGGAAAGCAAGCTCTAATCAACCTCCAATCCATTCTAAGCATCTTAATCTTCTTCATTTGGAGTGCAAATAGCTAGTAGTGAGTTTCTATCACTTTAACATCAATTGTTAAAGCAAGTAGATTAGGTGTAATGAGACTTATGGTCTTGAATGCGGATTAGTGAGTTTGAATCATTTGTAATGATATGTTACTCTATGTTTTCCTATGTTTATGCATATTGAATAAGTTGGTTTATGCATATTTAATAAGTTGGTTTATGCATATTTGACAAGTGGATTTATGCATAATTAATAAGTTGGTTTATGCATATTTGATAAGTGGATTTATGCATGATTAATAAGATGGTTTATGCATGTTTAACAAGTGAGTTTATGCATGTTGAGTATGTAAGTTTATGCAAGTTTAGTATGATGTATGTTATGTTTACATGATGCTAAATATGCAAGTTGTGGGCTATGTGATCATAACATGTTATGCAAGTTCATGATGATATGCTATGCAAGTTACATGTATGTTAATATGCAAGATATGCTATGCAAGTTACATGTATGTTAATATGCAAGATATGCTATGCAAGTTACATGTTTGTTAATATGCAAGATATGCTATGCAAGTTACATGTATGTTAATATGCAAGATATGCTATGCAAGTTACATGTTTGTTAATATGCAAGATATGCTATGCAAGTTACATGTATGTTAATATGCAAGATATGCTATGCAAGTTACATGTTTGTTAATATGCAAGTTCATGATGACACATTATGCAAGTTTGTGAGTTAATATGCAAGTATGTGAATGCTTATGCAAGAATGTGAATGCTTATGCAAGTTATGTGTATGCTTAAATGCATGTTTAACATGTTATGCAAGTTGTGAGAATGCTTATACGCAAGTTCAACATGTTATGCAAGATATGTGTATGATAATATGCAAGTTCATATGCAACATGTTATGCAAGTCATGTGTATGATAATATGCAAGTTTGGGGTTAAATGTAGTTGGGTTAATATATGCTCATATATGCAAGTTGACATCTTCTTAACCCATGACAAAGTTATATGCTAAACCCATGATATTTGTGATGGATCTTTCCCTTTATTATGTCGTGAAATGAGAACGATTTACGTGGGGAACGATGGGGTAATAAATATGTTAATAAAAGTATGATTGGGTATGATTAAGCATACCATAAAAATAAATTAACATAAGTGGGAATTTACCTATTGAGTTAGGTCTACCCCATGGGAATTTACCTATTGAGTTAGGTCTACCCATGTTATGAAAAATGTGAATGTGTAATTAATTAGGGATAATTAATTGTGGGGGGGGGTGATTAATTAGGTGTAATTAATCAACTAAGACACGAGGTTGGACCCTTTTTGTAGCGGAAGTCTGCCCGGAACCGACCGGCCATCCAGCGGCTACAAATGATTGGCCCAATGTGAGAGGTCTTAGTCACAAACTAAATGTGTGATTAACGTAAAGACACGAGGTTAGACTCGGTTATGACGTAAGGCTACCCGGACCCAACCGGCTTAACCAGCGGTCATAAAAGATAGTCTAATGTGAGAGGTCTTTAGGAGGATCACGGTCTTAAGTAATTAAGAAACACTTAACCAAATTAGCATGTAGTGGGACATGAGGGTTAAGTGGGTGCCTTGGGTGGCATGGAGTAACTAGTGGGGGTGCCTCGGGTGGCATGAGGAAACTAGTAAGTTGCCTTGGGTGGCAATAGAAAATACGATTAGAATACTTAACCAAAGAGGAACATGTAATTAAAACATGGGTGAAGGGTTAAGTAAGTGCTTTGGGTGGCATGTGGAAATCTAGTGGGTGCCCTTAGTGGCAATTGAAATATGATTGATGACTTAACCAAATCTTAACATGTAATGGGGCATGATTATAAAAAAAGGGTTAAGTGGGATACACTAGATATATGACAAGCTTAAGTGGGTAGCTTGTGGGGGCCCATTTCAACCAATATCCCAAACATATCTTTGTGGGCTCGACCCATGTCGAGTGACGGGACACGCATATTGGGCTTGATTATAAGAGGCCAAAACGGGTTAGCGGTGGCAACGCAAGTCCAACGGGTTTCATATGCGTGTGTGGGCCCGGGCTGGTAGATAAGCCGTTGTTGCATCGTGTAGATATAAAGCCGTGCACCGTTGATAGTATTGGGTTGCCACTTTAGGGGAGTGATACACCCCACTGTGGGGCCAGCACGGGTATCTACGGTAGGGAGCCGATCGATGGGGAGTAGTGGGTACACCTAATAAAGATAGGGGCAGACGGCACCTATGTAGGAGTACACGAAACTACTGGGTAAGAATTACTGAGTACACCTAGTGGAGATAGGGGCAGACGGCACCTATGTAGTAGGCTAGGAGTACACGGAACTACTGGGGAAATTTTCTAAGTCCTTGGAGGGATCAACCTTTAAGTAGGAATGACTGGTGTGGTGCAGTTAGTAATTATCCTTGGGTGGGTAGATGCGTCCTGACGGTTATCTTAGTTTATTCTAAGTCTACCAAGCTGCTTAGTGTAGCCATTCATCCCCAGATATTACCGTAGGTCAAGTTTATGTCTTCTCTGGTTACTTTAATGATTGTATTGTTAAAGTTATAGGACTCACTCAGACTTATGTCTGACCCCGTTGTTTTATCTTTTTTCCAACCCTCAGGTCCTACGGTGGATCCTAGCGGTAGTAGAGCTTGATCGGATTGCTGTTCCAGTCTTTAGGAGCTTGGGTAGATGTAAAGCTCCAGTTATCCAGTTATCTTTTCTTTTGTTATGGCTATTGTATGAGAGAGTGGGATTATGTGCTTCTTTATTTTGATGGATATTGTACTTGACTTTTATCGTGGTTTTATGATGTAACCAGACATGTTTATTTCCGCTGTTATGAGATGATATTTTAAATTTCAAGTACTATTTATATCTGTCTTGTTGTAATTTTTCTGTTCTATATTCACTAAAATACTCCACCGATGCTATGGCATTCCCTTAGTGAGTGACCATAGCGGGCGTGGGGTGTTACACGTGGTATCAGAGCTTAAGGTTACCAGAACAGATAAAATTTTTAGAAAAATTATTTTCTAAGAATATTTTTGGAAAGGAGTATTTTCAAAGACATGTCTTTTAAGAGAAAAGTTTTTGAAAGAAAAGCATAATCCCCAATAGCCATATGTATATCTTTCGAATTCTCCATTTTGAATCTCTTCCTTTCTCTCATTTTGAGTTTCCCCTCCGCGTATAGATGATCTTTCTAAGATAGATAAGGATGGAAAACCACTTCAAGGGACTTAGACGTTAGTCGGATTAGAAGTTGGTTCAAGAAGGAGGAGGACTGGTAGGTATCTATATGATAGACGATGAGAGGAAGGCTCAAATAGTTGTTTGGTTAAAGAAGGATGAAACCTCATTGGTGGGAGGTTACGAGTAGAGAATAGGGAAGAAGAAGGCAAGTAGTTATCCTTTTTGGAGGAATAGGACACCTTATTAGGATTGTCCAAAGAAGCAAGGGCAAGGTATGGAATCTTCTGGAGGGTAGTTGTATTCCCTCACGATTAGGGTACCAGATGGGGATAGGACCGTCTAGGTTGGAATTTGGATTTCTTGATTATCCGATCCGAACTTATTTGATTCTGACGCATCGAGTTCGTTTATCTCGTCATTGTTAGTTGAGTCACTGCACTTAGACACCAGTTTGGTAGATGATCCCTTAGTTGTTTCAAACCCAATTGGGGCTCCATGATGTGTTTGGGTTTGAAAGTTTTTATACTTAGCGTTGAGTTTAGAGGTGATGCTTTTTGGGCTTCACGGGCTATGGGATAGTTTTGGGCATGGGCTGGTTATCCAGTAGGGGTGCCATTCTTGATTTTGAAGGGAGAGTTGTTAGGCTTATGACCCGCTTGGGTAACACTCTCGAGATCTCTTGTAATCCCATAGAATCTGTTATGCTAAGTTATCTAGAATCGCTTGACACGTCGGTCTAGAGTTTGCGATCTGTTAGAGCGGTCCGGGAATACTCGGATGTGTGTGTGAGGAGGTGAAGGGCTTACCTCCGGAGCGGGAGATTGACTTCCAATTATATCTGGTAGACAATGCTAAACCAGTATCTTGGCCAGTGTGCCACATGGCTCCTCGTGAGAGGAGGGAACTCCATAAGTAGGTAGGCGATTTGCTTGAGAAGGGGTTCATAAGACGAAATATATCGGAGTGGGGTGCTCCAGTAGTTTTTGTCACGAAGGCGGATGGGTCCCTCAGACTTTGTGCAGGCTAAAGAGAGCTAAATAAACTCACAAAGAAGAATAGATACCCATTGCCGAGGATTAATGATCTCTTTGATCAGTTGGCTGGCGCCTCAGTATTTTTGTGGTAGGACTTAGCCACGGGATTTCATCAGTTGAGAGTGGCTGAGAATAGTATAGAGAAGACTGCCTTTAGGACTCCGGATGATTTCTTTTATGAGTGGCTGGTGATGCCATTGGGTTTGACGAACGCCCCCGCATACTTTGTTGATTTGATGAGAAGGGTGTTCAGGGAGTACCTAAATAAGTTCATGATGGTCTTTGTAGATGACATCTGGGTCTTTTCTAGGAAGCGAAATAAGTTTTCGTATGTGCTCAATGGGATGAGCAAAAGCCAGTTATGGGAAAACGGTGGTTTTAGAGCGAGACTGGCAAGGACATCCAGAGTTGGATAAGGGCTCAATTATTTGGCCATTTTTACTAGTATCATCTCACGTAGGTCGTCTGAATTCGAAGGAGGTATCCCTTGGGTGTTTGTCTGATATTGGTTTAGGCCTTTGGGGCTTGCATTTGAGGGATGTCGAGTTCGACCAGGGTGGTCTGCGTGAGAGATGGATAGTGTGACGATTTTGCATGAGAGAATATCCTGATTTTCTCTAGGAGTGGAGAAAAGCATGCCCTACATCTTAGGGAAGTGTTGGAAACTCTTTGAGCGCGTTGTCTTAAGACAACAAAGGTGGATGGGATTCTTAGCATCCTATGAGTTTGAGATAGCGTAAACCCATGGCAAGGGAAACAGGGTAGCGGACGCCTTAAGTAGAAAAAGGTTGTCCTTGAGTTCATTGTTCGTTGAACGACGGAGCTTAGAGTTTATTTCTAAGTTTGACTTTAGACCTTCCGTTGACTTTGTACCCGGTTTGCTAGCCTCCTTGGAGGTTAGACCTACTCTTTTGGGGCAGATTGGAGAAGCACAGAGGGACGACCCACAGTTGGTTGAGTTGGTGGGGAAGCTCATAAGGGGGGAGTCGTCCAGCCATTTGAGTAGGTACACCCTAGACGATAGGGGGTGCTTGCGTAGAGACGGTAGACTTTGTGTACCGCAAGGCGAGGGTTTGAGGAAGGTTATTCTTGATGATGCACACCGTTCTAAGATGACCATTCATCCCGGTGGGGACAAGATGTACCGAGACGTGAAGAGGGTTTTCTTCTGGGCCGGTATGAAGAAAGATGTGGCCGAATATGTCGCCTGATGCTTGGTGTGCCAACAAGTGAAGGCGGAGCAAAAGAAACCAGGTGGGTCGCTTCACCCATTGGAAGTTCCGCAATGGAAGTGGGATAGCGTCTCGATGGATTTTATTGACGGGTTACCCAGATCGAGAAAGCGTAATACGGGAATTTGGGTGGTGGTAGACAGACTTACTAAGAGCGCCCATTTCATACTTGTGTAGAGCAAGAGGACTGCTCCATGTCTAGCTTCAGTATATCTTCGAGAGATAGTTCGATTACATGGGGTAACCTCTAGCATAGTGAGTGATCGAGATCCTATCTTCACTAGCGAGTTCTGGAAGAAGTTTGCAAGAAGCTGTGGGGACTCAGTTGTGTTTGAGTACCGCATACCATCCTCAGACGGACGGCCAGACCGAGAGGGTGAATCATGTCCTAGAAGACCTTTTGAGGCTTTGTATCTTAGATTTTGGAGGTACATGGGAAGAGCATCTTCCATTGGTGGAGTTCGCATATAATAACAGCTTTCAGTCCGGTATTGGTATAGCACTTTTCGAAGCTCTTTATGGAAGGCCTTGTCGATCACCTACACGTTGGTGGGAATCTACGGATGAGATCTTGCTTGGGCCGATAAGGTTAGAAAGACTTCGGAAAAAGATTGATTTGATTCGGAGAAGGAGGAAAGCGACGCAAGATAAACATAAATCTTATGCGGACAAGAGGAGAACAGAGCTTGAGCTTGATATTAGGACATGCTTTTTATCAAGATATCTCCGTTACGGAATGTGGTTCACTGTGAATCAGTTGGGAAGTGAGTACCAAGGTTTGTTGGGCCGTTTCCTATTAAGGAAAGGATTGGACAGATGACATATAGAGTGGGGTTGCCCGACAGGCTTAGTGGTGTACATGATATATTCCATATATTACATTTGAGGAAGTTCCTACATGAGACCGCAGAGGCGGTAGAGCCAAGCCTGCTTAGAGAAGTGGAAGTAGAGCGTGATGCGACGATTCGACGAGCTCCTACTTGCATCCTTGGGTCAGAGATTTGGAAGTTGAGAAACAGAGAGGTTCAACTAGTCAAAGTACAAAGGGGAGATGAAGAGAGCGACGCTACCTGGGAGACAGAAGCGAAGATGCGTTCGAGGTACCCTTTTTCTTTCGGAGGATATGTCCTTTTGCTTCTCCTTCATCGCATATCTTGTGCTTATCTTATCTTTAGGATGTCCTCTCATTTGTATCTTTGACCTTTAGATAGGGTAAACCTATGGTTGAAACATGTGTTTGAGACATGTTATGGTTGATGGATGCAAGCAGATGCAAGTGTTTGCTAGTGGTTGCTCGTGGATGCATACACACACACTCTAGGCACTAGATCGGCTCAATCACTTCATATTGCATATTGCATAAAATTGGGTGTAGGAAGCTATATTGATGGATGTATAATGATTGTGTTATCATATGGATGATGCATTTTGGTGAATGATTGTGCACTCATGTAGATATTGTATGTGTCGATAGGGTTCTTTCGCATACATAATGGATGCATGGCACTATCATGGTTTGCATATGTTCATACATTAGATAGGGAACATATACACACACTCTTTGCATATGCTCATACATCATTAGAAATTGTTCTAAGGACAATGGATGCCCGTGTTTGATGGATTGAGTAGATGGTTGTTTGGATGGTAGGATATGCATTCTCCTTAGCTTAGAGATTTCGGGGACGAAATCCTTTAAGGAGGGGAGAATGTAACACCCCGTACTTTGGGTTAATACTAAAATTCACTAATAACAGAATAAATAATCTCAGATGTGAGAATTGGGGGAAACGGGCTGCGTCATTGCATTCGTCTCGGAAAAATACGCGAAATAGAGTCCGAGTTTTCGAGAATCGGAGTCCGTATGGCCCAGTTATGGCCCGATGAAGTTTGCAGAAAATTCTAAGCTAAAAACAGATTTAAAAATTTAAATCAGAATTTAAAATAGGGCAGGCGGGGCCAGGCGGGAAAATTCCCGCCCTACCCATGTCGACAGGGCTGTCGACAGGCCTGTCGACAGGGGTGTCGACTTGCCTGTCGACTTGCCTGTCGACAGGGGTGCGACGCCCAGTGAAACTGGGTGCACAAGTTTGGGTTCTTGGGCTGGCTTGAAGGGCTGGTTCTGGAAGCTTCTTGGATCTGACGGGTCTAAACCAATCTAGGGTTAATCTAAGGGTCTAAAATGCAACCTAATCCTATAAATAAGACCCTAACCCTACCCTAATTCATACATAATTAGATCTTGTAACTAAACTATGGCAAAATGAAACTTGATCATGGCCTCCACAAATCAATGAAGAGGAAAGCAAGCTCTAATCAACCTCCAATCCATTCTAAGCATCTTAATCTTCTTCATTTGGAGTGCAAATAGCTAGTAGTGAGTTTCTATCACTTTAACATCAATTGTTAAAGCAAGTAGATTAGGTGTAATGAGACTTATGGTCTTGAATGCGGATTAGTGAGTTTGAATCATTTGTAATGATATGTTACTCTATGTTTTCCTATGTTTATGCATATTGAATAAGTTGGTTTATGCATATTTAATAAGTTGGTTTATGCATATTTGACAAGTGGATTTATGCATAATTAATAAGTTGGTTTATGCATATTTGATAAGTGGATTTATGCATGATTAATAAGATGGTTTATGCATATTTGATAAGTGGATTTATGCATGATTAATAAGTTGGTTTATGCATGTTTAACAAGTGAGTTTATGCATGTTGAGTATGTAAGTTTATGCAAGTTTAGTATGATGTATGTTATGTTTACATGATGCTAAATATGCAAGTTGTGGGCTATGTGATCATATACATGTTATGCAAGTTCATGATGATATGCTATGCAAGTTACATGTATGTTAATATGCAAGATATGCTATGCAAGTTACATGTATGTTAATATGCAAGATATGCTATGCAAGTTACATGTTTGTTAATATGCAAGATATGCTATGCAAGTTACATGTATGTTAATATGCAAGATATGCTATGCAAGTTACATGTTTGTTAATATGCAAGATATGCTATGCAAGTTACATGTATGTTAATATGCAAGATATGCTATGCAAGTTACATGTTTGTTAATATGCAAGTTCATGATGACACATTATGCAAGTTTGTGAGTTAATATGCAAGTATGTGAATGCTTATGCAAGAATGTGAATGCTTATGCAAGTTATGTGTATGCTTAAATGCATGTTTAACATGTTATGCAAGTTGTGAGAATGCTTATACGCAAGTTCAACATGTTATGCAAGATATGTGTATGATAATATGCAAGTTCATATGCAACATGTTATGCAAGTCATGTGTATGATAATATGCAAGTTTGGGGTTAAATGTAGTTGGGTTAATATATGCTCATATATGCAAGTTGACATCTTCTTAACCCATGACAAAGTTATATGCTAAACCCATGATATTTGTGATGGATCTTTCCCTTTATTATGTCGTGAAATGAGAACGATTTACGTGGGGAACGATGGGGTAATAAATATGTTAATAAAAGTATGATTGGGTATGATTAAGCATACCATAAAAATAAATTAACATAAGTGGGAATTTACCTATTGAGTTAGGTCTACCCCATGGGAATTTACCTATTGAGTTAGGTCTACCCATGTTATGAAAAATGTGAATGTGTAATTAATTAGGGATAATTAATTGTGGGGGGGGGGTGATTAATTAGGTGTAATTAATCAACTAAGACACGAGGTTGGACCCTTTTTGTAGCGGAAGTCTGCCCGGAACCGACCGGCCATCCAGCGGCTACAAATGATTGGCCCAATGTGAGAGGTCTTAGTCACAAACTAAATGTGTGATTAACGTAAAGACACGAGGTTAGACTCGGTTATGACGTAAGGCTGCCCGGACCCAACCGGCTTAACCAGCGGTCATAAAAGATAGTCTAATGTGAGAGGTCTTTAGGAGGATCACGGTCTTAAGTAATTAAGAAACACTTAACCAAATTAGCATGTAGTGGGACATGAGGGTTAAGTGGGTGCCTTGGGTGGCATGGAGTAACTAGTGGGGGTGCCTCGGGTGGCATGAGGAAACTAGTAAGTTGCCTTGGGTGGCAATAGAAAATACGATTAGAATACTTAACCAAAGAGGAACATGTAATTAAAACATGGGTGAAGGGTTAAGTAAGTGCTTTGGGTGGCATGTGGAAATCTAGTGGGTGCCCTTAGTGGCAATTGAAATATGATTGATGACTTAACCAAATCTTAACATGTAATGGGGCATGATTATAAAAAAAGGGTTAAGTGGGATACACTAGATATATGACAAGCTTAAGTGGGTAGCTTGTGGGGGCCCATTTCAACCAATATCCCAAACGTATCTTTGTGGGCTCGACCCATGTCGAGTGACGGGACACGCATATTGGGCTTGATTATAAGAGGCCAAAACGGGTTAGCGGTGGCAACGCAAGTCCAACGGGTTTCATATGCGTGTGTGGGCCCGGGCTGGTAGATAAGCCGTTGTTGCATCGTGTAGATATAAAGCCGTGCACCGTTGATAGTATTGGGTTGCCACTTTAGGGGAGTGATACACCCCACTGTGGGGCCAGCACGGGTATCTACGGTAGGGAGCCGATCGATGGGGAGTAGTGGGTACACCTAATAAAGATAGGGGCAGACGGCACCTATGTAGGAGTACACGAAACTACTGGGTAAGAATTACTGAGTACACCTAGTGGAGATAGGGGCAGACGGCACCTATGTAGTAGGCTAGGAGTACACGGAACTACTGGGGAAATTTTCTAAGTCCTTGGAGGGATCAACCTTTAAGTAGGAATGACTGGTGTGGTGCAGTTAGTAATTATCCTTGGGTGGGTAGATGCGTCCTGACGGTTATCTTAGTTTATTCTAAGTCTACCAAGCTGCTTAGTGTAGCCATTCATCCCCAGATATTACCGTAGGTCAAGTTTATGTCTTCTCTGGTTACTTTAATGATTGTATTGTTAAAGTTATAGGACTCACTCAGACTTATGTCTGACCCCGTTGTTTTATCTTTTTTCCAACCCTCAGGTCCTACGGTGGATCCTAGCGGTAGTAGAGCTTGATCGGATTGCTGTTCCAGTCTTTAGGAGCTTGGGTAGATGTAAAGCTCCAGTTATCCAGTTATCTTTTCTTTTGTTCTGGCTATTGTATGAGAGAGTGGGATTATGTACTTCTTTATTTTGATGGATATTGTACTTGACTTTTATCGTGGTTTTATGATGTAACCAGACATGTTTATTTCCGCTGTTATGAGATGATATTTTAAATTTCAAGTACTATTTATATCTGTCTTGTTGTAATTTTTCTGTTCTATATTCACTAAAATACTCCACCGATGCTATGGCATTCCCTTAGTGAGTGACCATAGCGGGCGTGGGGTGTTACAATTATACATCATATCCCATGGTCACTTGAGGACTCTTTTATTCTTAGATTCCCAAATCCTAAATTGATGTACATAACTATTCTCTACAAAAATCCCATATTTTGCTTCCTTTAAATTGGGTTTCTCAAAGAATTTGGGTATAAATAATATATTTATTTTTTAAAATTACGAATATGTTCTCTACTATTTATTAGGGACCACTAAATCTAAGCTTTGATGCCAAATGTAACAACCCGAGCACTAGCAGGCCCAATTTTTTGCAAAATGTTGAAATCCATGTCAATTTAAGTGTGACGACCCAAGGATTTTGCGACCATGGTAATCGATATAAAATCAACGTCGATTATCCAAGCATTGGAAATACAGGATAGTTAATAGAAAGAAGTTAGAGGGTGAGAATAGATAAGATAGAAAATTAGAATAGAAGAAGAAGAACATACAACACATCAGAGTAACACGAATCTCACAACAGAATGAAAATATAACATAACTTTGAAATAAAACAGTATATATATATAATAACATTATCAGAGTACAACACTTACAACACAGCGGAAATAAACAATAGCTATATAATCCTGAAGCCTCCTGCTCTACCTCTTCAAGTATATGTAAAATCCCGACAACTTGACTGCCCGTACAAAATTGGGCACCCAAGAGTTTAGGGAAAACGAAACAAAATAAAATCTGTCTCAGTCATGTGACTGGTGTGAGTAAACTCCAAACACTTGGTTTAACTTTTCCAAATCCTTTTCAAAAGCAATGATAATCGTATGACCGATCAACACATAAATACGAATGGTTTTTACCTTACGATAGCCTAAAATATTTCTTAAGATCAATATTTTCTGATATTACAATAATGTCTAAATCAAGTAGATAGCAATCTAGTGAAACGCTTTCATCTCATGCTCTACAGATATAATATATAATATACAATCAAAAACCAGTCTCTTATTGGGTAATGGATTCCAACTATGACAAGGTATGGAACCACATTCTGATCAATGTACTCTAGAAGCGATACACTGGAGTTCAACAAGAACATCTTGTAACTCGGCCACATATGACCGACCATTCATTTCGCTTGAATGTTCGAATATATTGTCACCTTACGGTTGGTATACCAACATAACCGTTCCCGGGAGATACAGACAACTATGAATATTCTCTAGATGGTGACAAAATACCCTAATTGGGTACAACCCACATAGCATGCTGCCTGTCCGATTTCTGTCATTTCCCAGTTGATGAGGCTTGAGGTCATAACATATCTTTTAACAGATCACTCCTTCATTTATTTTGAATGCCACATTGTCATACCCGTCAAATCACAAATTGACTTCCCCAAAAATACCAAGGGTATAAGCTAAGAGAAAAGAATTCCTCCGCCACTAACGTAAATACGTTTGAAGCGATCAACTTACGCAGTCTACCAGATATACTCTATCAGATATTCGTCCATTTATCCTGAGACTAGACAACCCGAAGGCATTATTCTGTAAACCCATCTTAGGCAATTTCTATCTAGGATTTACTGAACAGCCCTTGCATAACTCCATCTTCAATTATCTTCATCATATTTGATTCACAATGCTAATACCATATGGAGTGGTTTTCAGATAATATATCTGATCCCGGTCTCTCCATATTGACAACGGAATGTTCAAAATCTTTGATAGTCGGTGATTTAACTATCAAAGGAAAACATGTGTACAAACAATGGTCGTATTTCCAAATAGAAATCTTACCGATCAATCATCATTTCATTTCTCAATTTTCCATTTATCGTTTCCATATATTCATAAATTCCTTGTTTTCTAAAATTAAAAAATATACGTTACTAACTTTGGAAAACGTTTCAATTTCTAATTCACGCATCAATATCTTCAAACAAGTAAGAGAACAACTTTCCAAGCATAAACCCCGAAGGCTGAAACCAACATCAGATCGATACCCAGAAAGCCATTCAACTCAACTAATTTCCAGTCAGTTTCTAATTTCAGTAATTCCATTTAAATTCCTAATTCAAACCCCAAATTCCTTTATAATATTTTATTTGCAAAATATTTACTAAAATCCTTTATTCACATTAAATGCGAATAATATTTCTTCTTTGCAATCAAAACAGTTTGATTTTGTATTTAAAAACAATATCCCAAATCCAATTTCTATTTATACTTCTAATTATACAGTTATTCATATAAAATCTCATTTTATTCTTCTAACACTTATAATCCCATTTATAATCACCTTTATAAATGCTGCTCAATTTCCATTTAAAATATCGGTGTTAAAACCGATTCCTACTTCTCTATATAAATTCAGTCTTATATATTCCGTTTATCAAATGATAAATATTTTATTTAGTTTATAAAACATTATTTATAAATTAATCTTCTCAATCTATTTGTTAAAACAGATTTCTATTTAGTATCCACTTTAAACAATCTTCTCATAAACCTTTTATATCTCCTCAATTTCCTTTTATACTTCTATTTATTTTGTATATAAATAATCCTTTTATATTTCTATTTATTTTCTATATAAATAATCCTTTTATAAAATTATTTGATTTTATAGTATTATATTTTCAATTTACACTTTGAAAATTCCCTTTTCACATTCCGGTATTTCTTATGGTATTTAAAATATCAAATAACCATGATCAACATCATCTACACACCTATAATCAATCATAGATTATATATCACTCATATATCATAATATATGAAAACTTCTGTAAATGCATAATATATATCAACCATGATCAACATCATCTACACACCAGTTGGATCCCTCCAACCTTTTTCCCTGCATCCACAGATGTTAAACAACATAATTAACATTAACTTCATTTCAATATGAAATATTCTGATAAACAAAATCAATATTTGATTTAACGATATATATATATCATTATCTATAATTTTAACCAATCAGTCAGCAGTTCATCGAAACAAACAACACACAACAATCAACCATCATTTATCAGTTCTGAAAATACGTTATAAAAATATAACTGTGTAGAGTTAGTGAGTTTTACTCACATTTGGATGGTTATCGTTAAATAACGATTAACCATCTGTTGATTCAGACAGACAATTTATTTCGCTATAAATTGTCACGAGCTCCAATTCGCTCAAAATCAGTTCCATGGTGAAGCTCTCGTCCATACGATCCAAATGGATCCTGTTTTGTCAGATTCTATTACCGTATGATTTAGATATTGAATTTACAAGTAACACATGTATTTAAAATAAATTAAACTATTTTTAAACTGAGTTGGGCTTTACCACAATAAACCGGCCCAATTCCCATTTCAAAAAAATACCACATCGGCCCTTTCCATTCCATCTTCTTCTTGGAATTCCAGATACCCGTCTCCAACTCATTCCTCACCATTTCCGTGTTCTCTCTCCTATTCAATCTCTTTCCACAATCCATAACAAATCTAACGAAATACACCAAAATCCTCTCCTTCAAAATCTCATTTCCTCCATACTGAATTCATACATCTCGCACTCCACCTTCAAAATCCGTTCATCAGCCATCTTCTTGTTCTATAGTGGACTCACAGAAAAGAGTTTACCACGATATGCCCCAAAAACCACAGAAAAATATCCAAAATTCTCCTCTATAAATTCTACACCTCCCCATACCAAAACCGTCGAGCTCGCACCAGATTTTTAATTTCCAACATCCACGAACCCCTGCGTTTTTGCGTACAGCTTGCGAACAAAACAGTGACAAGAACCCCTAAATCTTTGCAAGCAAAAGCTCCTCGATCCCCTTAGAACAAATAGGAACTCCATCTTCTCAATTGATGGAACAAACTCATCGATTCCTCAACTCTAGCTTGAAATATATGAACGCTGTATCATATATGATGACAATCATGTGCTTTGAATCCCACATATTGTATACCATATTGGAGAGCAGACCACGTTGATCACCAATATATTTATATAATGATTTATAGCTTTTTCTTTGATTTAATATAATTTTTGTAGATCACAATTTCTCTTTTAGCCTTATAGCGGTTGAGCAGATTGACTACTGGAAATAGAAATTAGGTTTAGAGTGTGATATTTATAGGATACAGTTGCTTAGAATGTAAGCTAGGTATTTTTAAGTGGATATTTGTTTGAAGGACACATTTTAGAAAAATATTAGATCAAAGGACAAATGACTTTTGCTATGTAAATTAAGGACTACTTTCATGTTTTAATTGGAAAAAGTCCAAATATTTTAAACTATGGACATGTGTTGGCATTTTACAAATAATAAAAATTAATACAAAAATATTTTTCTATGATTATAAGATTAAAAATAATAAAAATTATTTATGATTTTTTTTTATTGTAAATATGGAAGAAAAAGCAACATCAGAAAATTCAGTTCGGAAAGCTAAATGCATATAGCTTCGTTATTTACGGTATAGCTTATTTTATGGTGTAAATGAGATTAGCTTTAAAATGACTTAATTTTGTATTTGGATGATACAATATAACGCTATATTTTTAAGTTATAATGATATATTCATTTTGCTTTCCGAACTGATTATTTTTATATGTTTAGAATAACATGAATTGACTAAAATAATTTTAAAATCATATTTTTTCTTTCAATTTTGAGGATTGTTTTTTATTTTATAAATTAATTTGTTAATAATAAGAGTTTAAGTGAATTTTTTATTGCATAATAAAATTTGGCCTTTGTCCTTAATTTAATTATTAAACTTAGTTGTCCTTTGATCTATTTTTTCTTTTGAATTTGTCCTTCAAACTAAATACCCCTATTTTTAATATTAATTTATATTTTATAATTAATTCAATTTATCATTTAAAAATTCCCATGATAACATACAATATCCAAAAATAATGAAAATGGACATATAGCTAGATTTTGACATTACGGACCCAACGAAACTTGTTTCATCGAATTCCGACTCCGTTTGCTCACACAACGTATTTTTAAAGTCAAATTATTGACTATTTTCACATTAAAATTCCATACGGCCACATACTGATTCCAAAAATTACGAAAATTGAAATCTAACAATAATTTAATATTCCGGATCCAACAACATTAGTTTCATCGAAAACGGAGGTCATTTGCAAAACTGACTATTTTTGAAGCTCTAAATAAGACCATTTAAATATTAATATATTTAAAAATAATTAAATTAAATATTAATAAATAAATATTATCGTATATATTCACACTAGAATATTATCCTGCTCTAGAATA
Organism: Allium sativum; assembly: GCA_030737875.1. NCBI lineage: Eukaryota > Viridiplantae > Streptophyta > Magnoliopsida > Asparagales > Amaryllidaceae > Allium > Allium sativum. Next base: position 688,579,776 of record CM060926.1, on the reverse strand, counting down.
TTCCTATCTGAATTTATAACTCGACATTTCAAATCTAGATTAAATCAGTATTCAATTTATATTGAAAAATCCACTTATGATATAAATAAATTGTTATAAATTATAAAGAAATTCCATAGAGACTTTTTGAAAATTTGATTTGGGCATAAATCGAAATCTACCCGACAAAATCTCGATTTTTCTCTTCCATTAGAAAAATATACTTCACCAGCTCCGAACGTTTCTTATTTCACAGAAATCCGGCTTAAAACGGATTATATATATTCATTTCAAGTTCAAATCACCAAATTACGAACTGTCGCACTATTTCGTGCTCGATTATAATTGTAATATAAATTATACATTCAAAGGACATTTATAAATAAATTCGTTAATATAAATTCAAATTCTAAACTGAATTATATATTTTAAATTGTCCAATTCACACAATATTGCCAATTCAACTTAATTCCGATTATTTCGGAATTAAATATATTATTCTATTATTTATATTAATTAAATATTCACTATTATTTAATTCAACGACCATTTAAAACTCTAAGTCACTATTTATATGATTAAATAAATAAATAATTATATCGCTAAAATATGGGTCGTTACATTCTTCCCCCCTTAAAATAATTTCATCCTCGAAATTGCTAAGGTAGAAAACAACCTTATAACTGGGTTAAAAATTATTTGTTTACTTCTAAATTTCAGTTTCCACTGAACCAATTCATTTCGATTTAATATTAATTCATTCCGACTAACTTAAATTTTCAAAAATTCTGAAAATTTTCTAACACCTTAGATTTCTGAAAAATTACGCCAGCACCTCCTTTGTACGGCTTAGTCGGTACAACTACAACTCGCCTCTGTAGGCCTTATCCAACCCAAAAGAAAATCAAATAGCCAAGCAGCTTGCCAATTCGGCTCATAAAATCTCATACCTAATATATAAATAAACTTGTACCTTTTTGTCGGGCATATCATTATATCATTTTCATCTGTTACCTATTGTACATATACCAATGTAGTCACAATCAATTTATCTACAACACAACTATTCGTTTATGTCCAAACCAAATCTTATTTCAAACTCGAGTTCCATTCTCGATTCCAAACTCATAATCACCAATCCAACACCATTTCAGATTTCTATATCACAAATCCATTTTTTCTCGATATCATTCTAATCCAATTAAATTTCCACTTAACCTTTAATTTGATTTCAATTTGCTTTCTCACATTTCTTTTTAATTCAAACAGTCTCTTCCTCGGAATTTCAAACATCTTTGCTTTTCTAAGACCAAATATACCCTTTTCAATACTCAAAAAGACTTGTTTTCTCAAAACATTTCCAAAAACAAAATTTTTGGTAGCAATCCGTCACTTAGAAACTCGAAAATGAACACCGATTATGTCCGGATCATCATCGGAATTATTTTCCAGTGACCGAAGTGAGTTCAATACTATATCACTTTCAAAATTATTTTTAAACACTTCAATTTTGAAACCATTTGAAAATACCTTTCACAATGCTTGTTAAACAATTTAAAACCTCCCAGGATTTTAAAATTCTCATATGTTTAATCAAAATCCATTTACAAACACTTTTCTAAATTTCCAGTGTTTAAATTTCAATTCTGATTTAAATTCAAATTTAACTCCTCTGACTTTATATATTACACTTAAATAATTCTGGTTGGGTTTTCTATAATCATCTTAATTATAATCTTACTTGATTATAAAAATGACCAATACATCAAATATAATAATTCCAATATATATTTTCTTTATATCAAATTATACTTTGGGTAAAATTATTTCATTACCCTCTTTCAAAACATACTATGTCGGTCCATCATATTCGAGTGTATAGAAACCCCTACCGATACGGTGGATCAAACTGATCGACCAGAACTGATAAACAACTCAACCAATAAATCCCCACAATACAAAACCAATTTTATATCAAATAACAAATACACGCTCATATATATACACTCAAACTCAATCTAGGGTATTGATAACCCCATCTCTACTGAGTTACGCGAAAGTGCCAAGGTAATTACTTAACCTTCAGCTCTGATACCACTATAACTACCTGGGGATTTTGCGACCTTAGTAATCGATATAAACTCAATGTCGATTATCCAAGCATCAGAAATACCGGATAGTTAATAGAAAGAAGTTAGAGGGCGAGAATAGATAAGATATAAAATTAGAATAGAAGAAGAAGAAGAAGAACATACAATACATCAGAGTAACACGAATCTCATAGCGGAACGAAAATATAACATAACTTTGAAATAAAACAGTATATATATATACAATAACATTATCAGAGTACAACACTTACAACACAGTGGAAATAAACAATAGCTATATAATCCTGAAGCCTCCTGCTACACCTCTTCAAGTATCTGTAAAATCCCGACTACTTGACTGCGCATACAAAATTGAGCACCCAAGAGTTCAGGGTAAACAAAACAAAATAAATTCTGGGTCATTCATGTGACTAGTATGAGTAAACTCCAAACACTTAGTTTAACTTTTCTAAATCCTTTTCAAAAGCAATGATAATCATAAGACCGATCCACACATAAATACAGATTGTTTTTAATTTACGATAACCAAAAATATTTCTTAAGATCAATATTTTATGATATTATAATAATGTCTAAATCAAGTAGATAGCAATCTAGTAGAATGCTTTCATCTCACGCTCTACATATGCAATATACAATCAAAAAACGTGGGCTCTTATTGGGTAATGGATTCCAACTATGACAAGGTATGGAACCACCTTCTGATCAGTGTACTCTAGAAGCGATATACTGGAGTTCAACAAGAACATCTTGTAACTCGGCCACACAAGACCGACCATTCATTTCGCTTGATTGTTCCGAATATATTGTCACCTTACGGTTGGTATACCAACATAACTGTTCCCGAGAGATACAGAATTAAAAGAATTAACAAATATGAATATTCTCTAGATGGTGACAATATACCCTGATTGGCTGTGACATACTTAGTCATGCTGCCTGCCCGATTTCTGTCATTTCCCAGTTGATGAGGCTTGAAGTCATAATGTATCTTTTAACAGATCACTCCTTCATTTACTTTGAATGCCACGTCGTCATACCCATCAAATCACAAATTGATTTCCTAAAAATACCACGGGTATAAGCTAAGAGAAACGAATTCCTCCGCCACCAACGTAAATACATTTGAAATGATCAACTTACGTGATCTACCAGATATACTCTGTCAGACATTCGTCCATTCAAGTTTTCCTGGGACTGGACAACCCGAAGCCACTATTTTGTAAACCCATCTTAGGCAATTTCTACTTAGGATTTATTGAATAACCCTTGCATAACTCCATCTTCAATTATCTTCATCATATTTGATTTGCAATGCTAATACCATATGGAGTGGTTTTCAGATAATATATACGATCCCGGTCTCTCCGTATTGACAACGGAAATGGTCAAAATCTTTGATAATCGGTGATTTAACTATCAAAGGAAAACGTGTGTACAAACAATGGTCGTATTTCCAAATGGAAATCTAACCGATCAATCATCATTTCATTTCCCAATTTTCCATTTATCGATTCCATATATTCATAAATCCCTTATTTTCTAAAATTAGAAAATATACGTTATTAACTTTGGAAAACGTTTCCATTTCTGATTAACGCATCAATATCTTACCACCTCTATCGGTCTCTAACTGTAAACAAGTAAGAGAATAACTTTCCAAGCATAAACCCCGAAGGCCAAAACCAACATCAGATCGATACCCAGAAAGCCATTCAAATCAACTAATTTCCAGTCAGTTTCTAATTTCAGTAATTCCATTTAAATTCCTAATTCGAACCCCAAACTCCTTTATAATATTTTATTTGCAAAATATTTACCTAAATCCTTTATTTACATTAAATGTGAATAATATTTCTTCTTTGCAATCAAAACAGTTTAATTTTGTATTTGAAAACAATATCCCAAATCCAATTTCTATTTATACTTCTAATTACAGAATTATTCATATAAAATCTCATTTTATTCTTCTAACCCTTATAATCACACTTATGATCACCTTTATAAATGCTGCTCAAATTCCATTTAAAATATCGGTGTTAAAATTGATTCCTACTTCTCTATATAAATTCAGTCTTACATATTCCGTTTATCAAATGATAAATATTTTATTTAATTTATAAAACATTACTTATAAATTAATCTTCTCAATCTATTTGTTAAAATAGATTTCTATTTAGTATCCACTTTAAACAATCTTCTCAAAATTCTTTTATATCTCGTCAATTTCCTTTTATACTTCTATTTATTTTCTATATAAATAATCCTTTTATACTTCTATTTATTTTCTATATAAATAATCCTTTTATACTTCTACTTATTTTCAGTATAAATAATCCTTTTATAAAATAATTTGATTTTATAAATATTATATTTTCAATTTACACTTTGAAAATTCCCTTTTCACATTCTAGTGTTTCTTATGGTATTTAAAATATCAAATAACCATGATCAGCGTCATCTACACTCCCATAATCAGTCACAGATTATATATCACATCATATATCACAATATATGAAAACAAACAGTACTATGAATATTGATGAATCCAGTTGGATCCCTCCAACCTGTTTCCCTACATCCACATATGTTAAACAATATAATTAACATCAACTTCGTTTCAATATGAAATATTCTGATAAACAAAATCAATATTTGATTTAGCGATTTATATATATATATATATCGTTATCTATAATTTCAACCAATCAGTTAGCAGTTAATCCAAACAAACAACACACAACAATCTACCATAATTTATCAGTTCTAAAAATATGTTATAAAAATATAACTGTGCGGAGTTAGTAATTTTTACTCACATTGGACAGTTATTGTTAAATAACGACTAACCATTTGTTGATTCAGACAGACAATTTATTTTGCTATAAATTGTCATGAGCTCCAATTCGCTCCAAATCAGTTCCATGATGAAGCTCTCTTCCATACAATCCCAATGGATCCTGTCTTGTCAGATTCTGTTACCGTATGATTTAGATATTGAATTTACAAGTTACATAGGTATTTAAAATATGTTAAACTATTTTTAAACTGAGTTGGGCTTTACCACAATAACCTGGCCCAAATCCCATTTCAAAAAAATACCACATACCCGTCTCCATCTTCTTCCTGGAATTCCAAATACCCGTCTCCATCTCATTCCTCACCATTTCCGTGTTCTCTCTCCTATTCAATCTCTTTCCATAATCCGTAACAAAGCCAACGAAATACACCAAAATCCTCTCCTTCAAAATCTCATTTCTTCCATACCGAATTCATACATCTCGCACTCCACCTTCAACATCCGTTCCTCAGCCATCTTCTTGTTCTACAGTGGACTCGCGGAAAAGAATTTATCACGACATCCCCAAAAACGACAAAAAAAAATCCAAAATTCTCCTCTGCTGTAACAACCCGGAAAATCTGAAAAATTTGGCTATTTTAGTGGATTTTGAATTTTTAAAATAAACTATTTTAAATAATAACGACCAAAAGTCTATTTGAATCGATGTTGGAAAATAAATGTATTTATTTTAATTATAAAACAAGGCCTGAAATGGCGCGGCAGTTTGAAAATTTTAATTCAAACATTGACTGACTATACCAGGTGCAAAGTAAAATAGATTTTAGTGAAACAAAAATTATTTAAATACGTTTATGAATATCTTTCTAACGAATCTGAAAAATCGAAATTTTGTAGTGGGAATCAAAAGTTATGGCCTAATGAATTTTTAGAAAGGTCGCTATGGAATTTATACAGCCCTTGAAAATAGACATTTTGCAAACGACCTCCATTTTCGACCAAACCACTTTCATTGGATTAGGGATGTCAAATTAATGCTAGGTTTCAAATTCCATAATTTTTGAAGTTAATATGTGAGTGTGGCAAAGAAAAATGTGTTTGGTTGATTTCTGTCAATTTGGATCGACCAGAAAATGGCCATTTTTCAAACGGTCTCCAAATTCGATGAAACTAGTTTTGTTGGGACGGTATCATCAAAACATAGCTAGATTTATTTTTCTGGAATTTTTGGGATCAGTATGTGGCCCCAGCAAATTGAAATATACGTTCAAATCAAATATTGAATGTTTTATATTTTGATTTGAAGAAAAACTAACTAAAATAGTCGAATGGGCTTACAAAACATATTCCATTGTGTTTGGAATAGGGGTATTTAGCTAGAGGCGACAGTTGGTGGGTTTGAATTGGAGCTCGTATGGATTGAAGGGTATTTTCGGATTTGAATAAATTAAAAATTAAATATAAAATCCACAGACCAATCACATTTCTCGATCACTTTCTCTCTCCCCCGTAATTTCTAAATCGTGAATGACGAAAGTGCTCCCCTCCTTCTCTCCTCTTTTTCTTCAAATCCACTCAATAAAAACCCAAGGTCCTTTCGAGAATTTTGTAGTGCTCCTCACGATCTTCACATCCATATAAAGATTGGATTTTTTTCGTGGCCTGTAGCGTTCGAATCGAGCTTGGGAAGTCCCGAACTTCAAACCGCCGTCGCCGCTATCCTTGTGCACCGAAGTGGACCCCACCACCACGCATGGAGGCGCCTCTCCTTCCTCTTCGACGTGGCTTTGGCCGATCCTCCTATAGCGCAACGGATTGGAAGATAAATGCAAACCTAGTTTCGAACCTCTTCTGAAAGGTAACGGCTGGAAATAAATTAACTGTTTATGGCACATTAAAGCGCTACGATTTATGATTTTACAATAAAAATCATATCTTTTTTCTATGTTGTCAAAATCCAGTGAAACAAGAGACATTGGACTCGTGTGGACGTCATCTACATTCTAGAAGAGACCGGATATTTTTTTGAGCCTTCTACAATTTTTGGAGGAGTGGAACCCAATGTGAGATTTCTGAATTATAAACGATATGGGATAACGATGTATAAATTATACGGTCGATGTATGAGTTATATAAGCATTGTACACCTCATGTATTAGCATTGTATAAGTTGTATGTGTGATGTATAAGTTATATATGCATTGTAAAAATCATATATGCGATAAATGGAATTGAAATGATATTGAAATGGAATCGAATTATATTTATATACGTATATATATATATACATACTCCCCTCGTCCACAGACCATGGACGATATATATTGGTTGTGATTGTTTGGATTTTGGTTGATGCGAAATTTGGTTGATAAATACGAATGGTGGAAATGATTGATTGTGGTTGAAATCCTAATAGGATTAGTATATGGGAAAATTCATCTGCGTACGAACTAGTTATTGAAATCCCCATTGTCAAAAGCTTCGAGGCTTTAAGGTAGAGCGAGGAGACGTACTCAGGACGGTGCCGGTTTTAACTACTCTGCCGTTATGCTGCCGAAATTTTCTGAAACATTCATGTGTTTGATTTATATTCATGTATTGAAAAATATTCATGTCTTGGAAAATATTCATTTTTGAAATAAAATGGTTTGAACGATAAAAATAACATTTTTATCTAATGTATGAAGTGAAAATGGTTTGAATGATAAAGATAACATTTTTATAGAATGTATGAAATAAAATAATTTGAGCGATAAAAATAACCATTTTATTGTAAGTACGAAGTATATAAAATAATCGTGTTTGAAATAAATTGTTTTGACAATAAAAATCACATTTTTATAATATATATAGATCGCTAAAAATCTTCATTTTTGAAATAAATTGCTTTAACAATAAAAATCACATTTTTATCATCTGTATGAAGTATATAAAATAATCGTGTTTGAAATAAATTGTTTTAACAATAAAAATCACATTTTTACTATATATATGAATTATTAAAAATAGTCATATGTTGAAATAAATATTTGTTTGATAAAAATACCATTTTTACCACCTATATGGGTTGAAAAGTTTTTTGAAATCGAAGAATGGATTATATATATATATAATTAAAATAAATCGAATAACGACGCTGCAGTTCGTATTTTGAAACCGTGATTTCAAACGATTGTACTAGGAGATCCGACCGTCTGATTTTCCCGAAACCGAAACCATTGGGTTCGCTTTGGAAATATCTTTCCAATGGCACCAACTTTGCAAAGATCCAACGGTTGGATTGTCTGGAATGTTTAATTCGACTCTGAATGAAAACAGCGCCAGAATGGATTATATATATAAATATAATTAAGATAAATCAAATAACGACGCTGCAGTTCGTATTTTGAAAACGTAACTTTAAATGATTGTACCGGGAGATCCGACCGTCGGATTTTCCTAAATTTGGAACCATTGGGTCCGCTTTTAAAAGATCCAATGGTCATATTTTCAGATATGTGCAAATCAAATCTGGAGAAAAACATCGCCATGGCCGAGCTATGGCCTGAAGCGTCATTTGAGTAAATTGGCTATATTTAAATAAATAAAAATAGCAATGAATCGTGATAAAATATTATAAACGATATGGAATGGAAATAAACCGAATTATACCCGGTTTATTGGATATTTGTTGGTTGAATTTGTTTGACGTGAACACTACATTAATGAACTGAATTATGGGTGTCAAATAATTTAACCATTGAAATGAATTGATTTGAAATTCAAAATATACATGAAATATTTGAAAAGGCCGAGTTAATTCTCATTTCAAATAATTGGTGGACGGTTAGAAGTCGAAGATATGAAGACGGTGCAAGACCGAGGATCATCACATCAAATGGATGGCTGCCGATGCCTTTGATGGGAGTTGTTGCCCTGAAGGGGTTACAGTGGTGGTCGTACGGACGTACTTGTTGATCGTTCGAATGTGCGAGGGCCTCTCTCCCGTGTTGGACATACGTGGGAGGAATAAGGTGCCTCTGATTTCGTTCAGACCTAGAATGGACTTGTAAATGGATGTGTGTATGACGTTATAGATTGACAACGTGGCATACAGAGATGTTGTGATCAAAGCTTTTGTTGAAAAGCAGAGATTTGTGGTTGATGATCAAAGAAGGGCTTTGAATAGCTAGCTTTGTGTTTAGCGTTGATTCGTGAGCCTCACATCCCGGTATGAGCCAGAAACGGGAGAGGACATCAGGGAGGACCTGCGTTTCTTTCTAGCTAGGAGTGCTGCTTTGGGTTTTACACGCCCGGGCATTTTACTTATGTGAATGATGGATAGCGAGGCGTCTCGGTTATATCGGTCGCTCTGGGGCCGATTGTTTGGTCGGTATATGGCCAGTTTACACCCCATAGGGCAGGGAAACGCAATGTTCAGCATTTTAATTCACTCCGTGTGGACTGGCCCTAACGATCCAAGGGTTGATGCGCTCTGACCCTGAGGCTCGGGCTAGACAGTCTCAAAGAGGTAAGGACGATCCCTTGCCTTAGTTCATGACGGAAATCCAATTTCCAAATACGACATCATGCGGTTTTGATTGTATACCTATATATGGCGACAGAGTGATATGGGGCATTATTGCCATCTATGATTGATATTTATGATTGAAATTGTTTTTGAAACATATAAACACTAGTAATAATATCAGATGCTTCTGTTTTATTTGTATCAAGCATCTTTTGGCCATTATAAGGTAAAAAATCTATCCTCCGGTTTGCATTGCATTGTGTGATGGGAACTGAGTCTTATAATGGCTTCATTTTTATAAAAAGCTTTGTGATGTTTAAATGATTTACTTGTTTTAAGCACTGGCAATCCAATGGAGTAAACCCGTTCGGCGTTAGCGGCGAGGTCCCGTGATTGGCCTTATTATAAAATAAGTTAAGTAGATTTCTCATTGCAGTCCCATGACTGACTCGTAGTTTGTTTCACTTGCAAACTTGGGTGCCCTATTTTCCACATGGGCAGCCTTGTATTCAGGTTTTAGAAGGCTCTTTCTGGATAGCTATGGAGCTGAAAATGGATTCTATCACTTCTTTTCTTTTATGTTGTTCAGCTCCTGTTTTACATATTATGTTTTGATTCCGCTGTGGACATTTTATGTAAAGCTGAACTGTATTTTGTACTTAGTATGATCCTGTATACTGTGTAACTCTGATGATTATGTTTATCCAGTGTATTACATTGCACATTATCTAGTGTATTTATATATTTCTATTCTACTGTTATCTGTTTATGTGTTATATTCCAAAGATTACCCTTGCCACCGTGGAATGGGGTTTGGGGTCGTCACTACGTGGTATCAGAGCTTTGGTTAAGCTTAGTTCTGGAATAAAACATATTAATGAACTAGTCAGAAATAGAATCAGTAGTATTCTACGACGAATAACTCATTTCAAATAGGATCAGTAATGTCCTAGAATGAGTGTAGCAAAATGAAATGCACCCCGATAGACACATTTACATTCAAGTGTATGTCTCTATGCTTTAAAGTACCTTTTCTGTTGACATGAAACTTTGTCTGTTATTTGCAGACATAGAAAATGAGTGGCAGAAGCAGAAGAAACGATCCTATAGTTCAACAACCTAATGAGCCAGTTGTGCTTCCACAGCCAGATCAGATATAGAAGCTCTGTTAAAGAAATATCTAAATCTGGGTGGAATACCGTTCTCGGGCTATGAGTCCATTATTCAAACTCAAGCTTGGATGTGTTCTGCTGAAAGAATATTTGAAGGTTTCAAGCTGAGAGATGATCAGAAAAGATTATTGGCAAAGAAACTAAAGAGCTGAGGAACAAGAAGGTTCACTTAGTCAAAGTGCAGTGGAGTAGTGATCCGCGAGACTGTACCTGGGAAACTGAAGAGAGCATTAAGAAAGCCTATCCCAAGTGCAGGGTGGATATCTCTGATTAACTCTGGTGCAAGGTACATTTACCATATTTTGCATTTCCGTATTGTTTTCTACTTGGTTGTTGTTTCCTTTTCATGGATGTAGAATTTTTAATCATATAGTTTGAATGATTTTAAAAGAGTATATGAATTATTTAGTATATTTTTGGAAAGTTAATCAACAAATTGATTGTTGTTTGTGTTGTGTGATTTAGGATTTGACTAATCAAATAGTGGAATGATAGTTAATCAAATCAATAAGAGAATGAAGTTAACTTTATGCAATTGAATCAAAGATTGAACTGGTTTAAAAATTAATAGAAATATATGCATGTACATTATATACGTTTGAACAGGTAAATGGATTTGCTGTTGAGTAAAGAATTTATTTGCGTGCCCAACAAATAGGTAAACCTTAATGAGTTGGATGCGCACTTTTATTATTATATCAACTCCTGTGAATGCCATTGGATGCGGAGTGCTGGTTGTTCTGTGTGTAATAATAAACGTCACCATAGGATTGTAACAATTAATTTTGAACTACACTACATGGCATACTTCTTGAGGATAGCATACTTCATCATATACCACATAAGCATTTGGGGCTTGTGTGACGAGGTTGAAGGCTTACCATACGAGCGAGAGGCTTGTATGGCGATGACTATATATTACAGGTTGAACTGATGACTGATATGGACAATATAAATTATAACGATAAATTGCCATATTAATAAAAACCCCACACGGGTCTGGATATGACAATAAACACGTCTCTCTAGCCATTAAGGCACAAAAACCATTTATAGGGTGATGAGAATTTATTCTCTAGAGTTATGATCTATACACACTCCCTTGTGGACACCAGAATATATCACTATAAATATGTGTATGCTTATTAGGATTTATTGTGTATCTAATACGGCCCAATAAATTTCCAAACCCCTACCCGTACAAAGGAGGTTATGGCGAAATTTTTCGAAAATTTAGGGTGTTAGCCAATTTTTTGAAGAATTGGAAAATTCTTAGAAATTGAAAAGTTGCAGAATGAAAGCCATAATGAAAGTTGAGTTGGTTAATTAAACAATTTTTGGCTTCGTTCCTTTTCAGGGATGAAAAGATTTTAAGCGGGGGAGATTGTAACAACCCGGAAAATCTAAACTAATTTAAAAAAAAAATTAATTGGCTATTTTAGTGGATTTTGAATATCTAAAATAAATTATTTTAAATAATAACGACCAAAGTCTATTTGAATCGATGTTGGAAAATAAATATATTTATTTAATTATAAAACAAGGCCTGAAATGGCGCGGCAGTTTGAAAATTTGAATTCGAACTTTGACTGACTGTACCGGGTCCAAAATAAAATAGATTTTAGTGAAACCAAAAATATTTAAATCTGTTTACGAATATCTTTCTAATGAATCTGAAAAATCAAAATTTCATAGCGGGAATCAGAAGTTATGGCCAAATGAATTTTCAGAAAGGTCGCTATGGAATTTATATATCCCTTGAAAATAAACATTTTGCAAACGACCTCCGTTTTCGACGAAACCACTTTTGTTGGATCCGGATGTCAAATTATTGCTAGGTTTCAAATTCCATAATTTTTGAAGTTAATATGTGAGCGTGTCAATGAAAAATGTGTTTGGTTGATTTCAGTCAATTTGGAACGACCAGAAAATGGCCATTTGTCAAACGGTCTTCAAATTCGATGAAACTAGTTTTGTTGGGACCGTATCATCAAAACATAGCTAGATTTATTTTTCTGGAATTTTTGGGACCTACATGTGGCCCCAGCAAATTGAAATGTATGTTCAAATCAAATATTGAATGTTTTATATTTTGATTTGAAGAAAAACTGACTGAAACAGTCGAATAGCTTACGAAACATATTCCATTGTGTTCGGAATGGGGGTATTTAGCTAGAGGCGAAAGTCGTTGGATTTGAATTGGAGCTCGTATGGATTGAAGGGCATTTTTGGATTTGAATAAATTAAAAATAAAATATAAAATCCACCGACCAATCACATTTCTCGATCACTTTCTCTCTCGCCGTAATTTCTAAATCACGAACGACGGAAGTGCTCCCCTCCTTCTCTTCTCTTTTTCTTCAAATCCACTCAATAAAAACCCATAGCCCTTTCGAAAATTTTGTAGTGCTCCTCACGATCTTCACATCCATATAAAGATTGGATTTTTTCGTGGCCTGTAGCGTTCGAATCGAGCTCGGGAAGTCTCGAACTTCAAACCACCGCCGCCGCCGCTATCCTGGTGCACCGAAGTGGACCCCACCACCACGCGCGGAGGAGCCTCTCCTTCCTCTTCGATGTGGCTTTGGCCGATCCTCCTATAGCGCAGCGGATTGGAAGATAAATGCAAACCTAGTTTCGAACCTCTTCTGAAAGGTAACGGCTGAAAATAAATTAACTGTTTACAACACATTAAAGCGCTACGATTTATGATTTTACAATAAAAATCATATCTTTTTGCTATGTTGTCGAAATCTAGTGAAACAAGAGACATTGGACTCATGTGGACGTCTTCTACATTCTAGAAGAGACCGGATATTTTTCTGAGCCTTCTACAATTTTTTGAGGAGTGGAACCCAACATGAGATTTCTGAATTATAAACGATATGGAATAATGATGTATAAATTATACGGTCGATGTATGAGTTATATAAGCATTGTACCCCTCCTGTATAAGCGTTGTATAAGTTGTATGTGCGATGTATAAGTTATATGTGCATTGTAAAAATCATATATGCGATAAATGGAATTGAAATGATATTGAAATGGAATCGAATTATATTTATATACGTATATATATATATATATATATACTTCCTTCGTCCACAGACCATGGACGATATATATTGGTTGTGATTGTATGGATTTTGGTTGATGTGAAATTTGGTTGATAAATACGAATGGTGGAAATGATTGATTGTGGTTGAAATCCCAAAAGGATTAGTATATGGGAAAATTCGTCTGCGTACGAACTAGTTATTGAAATCCCCATTGTCAAAAGCTGAGAGGCTTTAAGGTAAAACGAGGAGCCGTACTTGGGACGGTGCCAGTTTTGACTACCCTGTCGTTATGCTGCCGAAATTTTCTAAAACATTCATGTGTTTGATTTATATTCATGTCCTGGAAAATATTCATTTTTGAAATAAAATGGTTTGAACGTTAAAAATAACATTTTTATCGAATGTATGAATTGAAAATGGTTTGAATGGTAAAAATAACATTTTTATAAAATGTATGAAATAAAATAGTTTGAGCGATAAAAATAACCTTTTTATTGTAAGTACGTAGTATATAAAATAATCGTGTTTGAAATAAATTGTTTTGACAATAAAAATCGCATTTTTATAATATATATGGATCGCTAAAAATCTTCAATTTTGAAATAAATTGTTTTAACAATAAAAATCACATTTTTATCATGTATATGAAGTATATAAAATAATCTTGTTTGAAATAAATTGTTTTGACAATAAAAATCACATTTTTACTATATATATGAATTGTTAAAAATAGTCATATGTTGAAATAAATATTTGTTTAATAAAAATATCATTTTTACCACCTATATGGGTTGAAAAGGTTTTTGAAATCGAAGAATGGATTATATTTATATACATATAATTAAAATAAATCGAATAACGACGCTGCAGTTCGTATTTTGAAACCGTGATTTCAAACGATTGTACCGGGTAATCCGACCGTCGGATTTTCCCGAAACCGAAACCTTGGGTTCGCTTTGGAAATATCTTTCCAACAGCACCAACTTTGTAAAGATCCAACGGTTGGATTGTCTGGAATGTTTAATTCAAATCTGAATGAAAACGGCGTTGGAATGGATTATATATAGATATATATAATTAAAATAAATCGAATAACGACGCTGCAGTTCGTATTTTGAAACTGTAACTTTAAACGATTGTACCGGGAGATCCGACCGTCGGATTTTCCCAAAACTTGAACCGATGAGTCTGCTTTGAAAAGATATTTCCAATGATATAAAATATGTAAAGATCCAACGGTTAGATTTTCAGATATGTGTAAATCAAATCTGGAGAAAAACAGCGCCATGGCCGTGTTATGGCCTAAAGCGTCATTTGAATAAATTGGCTATATTTAAATAAATAAAAATAGCGATGAATCGTGATAAATTATTATAAACAATATGGAATGGAAATAAACCGAATTTTACCCGATTTATTGGATATTTGATGGTTGAATGTGTTTTACGTGAAAACTACATTAATGAACTGAATTATGGGTGTCAGATAATTTAACCAGTGAAATGAATTGATTTGAAATTCTAAATATACGTGAATTATATGAAAAGGCCGAGTTAATTCTCATTTCAAATAATTGGTCGACGGTTAGAAGTCGAAGATATGAAGACGGTGCAAGACCGAGGATCTTCACATCGAATGGATGAGTACAGCTACCTTTGATGGGAGTTGCTGCCCTAAATGGGTTACAGTTGTGGTCGTCCGGACGTACTTGTTGATTGTTCGGATGTGCGAGGGCCTCTCTCCTATATTGGACATACGGGGGAGGAATAAGGTTCCTCCGGTTTCGTTTAGACCCAGAACGGACTTGTAAATGGATGTATGTCAGATGTTATAGATTGACAACGTGGCATACGGAGGTGCTGTAATCAAAGCTTTTGTTGAAAAGCAGAGCTTTGTGGTTGATGATCAAAGCAAGGCTTTAAATAGCTAGCTTTGTGTTTAGCATTGATTCGCGAGCCTCACACCCTGGTATGAGCCAGAAACGGAAGAGGACATCAGGGAGGACCTGCGTTTCTTTCTAGCTAGGAGTGGTGCTTTGGGTTTTACATGCCTGGGCATTTTACTTATGTGGATGATGGATAGCGAGGCGCCTCGGTTATATCGGTCGCTCTGGGGCCGATGGTTTGGTCTGTATATGACCAGTTTACGCCCCATAGAGCGGGGAAACGCAGTGTTCAGGCATTTTAATCCACTCCATGTGGACCGGCCCTGACGATCCAAGGGTCGATGCGCTCTGACCCTTTGGCTCGGGCTAGACAGTCTCGAAGCATTAAGGATGATCCTTTGCCTTGGTTCATGACGGAAATCCAATTTTCAAATATGACATCATGTGGTTTTGATTGTATACCTATATATGGCGACATAGTGGTATGGGGCATTAATGCCATCTATGATTGATATTTATGATTGAAATTGTTTTTGAAACATATAAACACTAGTAATAATATCAGATGCTTCTGTTTTATTCGTATCAAGCATCTTTTGGCCATTATAAGGTAAAAACTCTATCCTCCGGTTTGCGTTGCATTGTTGATGGGAACTGAGTCTTATAATGGCTTCATTTTTATAAAAAGCATTGCGATGTTTAAATGACTTACTTGTTTTAAGCACGGGCAATCCAATAGAGTAAACCCATTCTGCGTTAGCGGCGTGGTCCCGTGATTGGCCTTATTATAAAATAAGTTAAGTAGATTTCTCATACCAATCCCATGACTGACTCGTAGTTTCTTTCACTTGCAAACTCGGGTGCCCTATTTTCCTCACGGACAGCCTTGTATTCAGGGTTTAGCAGGCTTTTTCTAGATAGCTATGGAGCTTAAGATGGATTCTATCACTTCTTTCTTTTTATGCTGTTCAGCTCTTGTTGTACATATTATGTTTTGATTCCGCTGTGGCCATTTTATGTAAAGCTAAACTATATTTTGTACTAAGTATGATCCTGTATACTTTGTAACTCTGATGATTATGTTTATCCAGTGTATTCTATTGTACATTATCTGGTGTATTTATATATTTCTGTTCTGCTATTATCTGTTTATGTGTTATATTCCAAAGATTACCCATGCCACCGTGGAATAGGGTTTGGGGTCGTCACAACGTATTCCTCCCCGTATGTCCAATACAGGAGAGAGGCCCTCGCACATCCGAATGGTCAACAATTACGTCCGGACGACCACCACTGTAACCCCTTCAGGGCAGCAACTCCCATCAAAGGCATCAGTATCCATCCATTCGATGTGAAGATCCTCGGTCTTGCACCGTCTTCATATCTTCGACTTCTAACCATCGACCAATTATTTGAAATGAAAATTAACTCGGCCTTTTCAAATAATTAACATATATTTTGAATTTAAAATCAATTCATTTCAATGGTTAAATTATCTGATACCCATAATTCAGTTCATTAATGTAGTTTTCACGTCAAACACATTCAACCATCAAATATCCAATAAACCGGGTAAAATTCAATTTATTTCCATTTGATATCGTTTATAATATTTTATCATGATTCATCGCTATTTTTATTTATTTAAATATAGCCGATTTATTCAAACGACGCTTCAGGCCATAACGCGACCATGGCACTGTTTTTCTCCAAATTTGATTTACACATATCTGAAAATCCAACCGTTGGATCTTTACATATTTTATAGCATTGGAAAGATCTTTTCAAAGCGGACCCAACAGTTCCATTTTTGGGAAAATCCGACGGTCGGATCGCCCGGTACAATCGTTTAAAGTTACAGTTTCAAAATACGAACTGCAGCGTCGTTATTCGATTTATTTTCATTATATTTATATATATATAATCCATTCTGGCGTTGTTTTCATTCAGATTTGATTTAAACATTTCAGACAATCCAACCGTTGGATCTTTGCAAAGTTGGTGCCATTGGAAAGATATTTCCAAAGCGAACCCAACGGTTTCGGTTTCGGGAAAATCCGACGGTCGGGTCTCCCGGTACAATCGTTTGAAATCACGGTTTCAAAATACGAACTACAGCGTTGTTATTCGATTTATTTTAATTATATATATATATATATATAATCCATTCTTCGATTTCAAAAACCTTTTCAACCCATATAGGTGGTAAAAATGATTTTTTTTTTCAAACAGATATTTATTTCAACATATGACTATTTTTAACAATTCATATATATAGTGAAAATGTGATTTTTATTATCAAAACAATTTTTTTTTGAAAGGCAAAAGAAAATATTATTCACAATGACAAAGTACAAGAACAATTACAAGTCTCCACTTTACGGTAAACAAGCATTGAGAAGAAAAAAACTATAAGACGCACAAGACAATACGTAAAAAACTCAATGCTTAAAAACAATCTAATTTAAACACGATTATTTTATATACTTCATACAGATGATAAAAATGTGATTTTTTTTTGCAAGGCATAAAAATGTGATTTTTATTGTTAAAGAAATTTATTTCAAAAATGAAGATTTTTAGAGATCCATATATTTTATAAAATGCGATTTTTATTGTCAAAACCATTTATTTCAAATACGATTATTTTATATACTTCATGCATACAATAAAAAGGTTATTTTTATCGCTCAAACTATTTTATTTCATACATTCTATAAAAATGTACATTCGATAAAAATGTTATTTTTATTATTCAAACCATTTTATTTCAAAAATGAATATTTCCCAACATATGAATATATTTCAATACATGAATATAAATCAAACACACGAAAGTTTCAGAAAATTTCGGTAGGGTAGTTAAAACCAGCACCGTCCTGAGTACGGCTCCTCGCTCTACCTTAAAGCCTCGCAGCTTTTGACAATGGGGATTTCAATAACTAGTTCGTACGCAGACGAATTTTCCCATATACTAATCCTGTTGGGATTTCAACCACAATCAATCATTTCCAACATTCGTATTTATCAACCAAATTTCACATCAATCAAAATCCAAACAATCACAACCAATATATATCGTCCATGGTCTGTGGACGAGGGGAGTATATATATATATGTATATATATATACGTATATAAATATAATTCGATTCAATTTCAATATCATTTCAATTCCATTTATCGCATATATGATTTTTACAATGCATATATAACTTATACGTTGCACATAAAACTTATACAACGCTTATACATGAAGTGTAAAATGCTTATATAACTCATACATTGACCGTATAATTTATACATCGTTATTCCATATCGTTTATAATTCGGAAATCTCACATTGGGTTCCACTCCTCCAAAAATTGTAGACGGCTCAGAAAAATATCTGGTCTCTTCTAGAATGTAGAAGACGTCCGCACGAGTCCAATATCTCTTGTTTCACTTGATTTCAACAATATAGCAAAAAGATGTGATTTTTATTGTAAAATCATAAATCGTAGCACATTAATGTGCTATAAACTGTTAATTTATTTTTAGCCGTTACCTTTCAGAAGAGGTTCGAAACTAGGTTTGCATTTATCTTCCAATCCGCTGCGCTATAGGAGGATCGGCCAAAGCCACGTCAAAGAGGGAGGAGAGCCGCCTCCGAGCGTGGTGGTGGGGTCCACTTCGGTGCAACAGGATAGCGGCGCCGGCGGTTTGAAGTTCGGGACTTCCCGAGCTCGATTCAAACGCAACAGGCCACGAAAAAAATCCAATCTTTATATGGATGTGAAGATCGTGAGGAGCACTACAAAATTCTCCAAAGGGGTATGGGTTTTTATTGAGTGGATTTGAAGAAAAAGAGGAGAGAAGGAGGGGAGCACTTCCGTCGTTCGCGATTTAGAAATTACGGGGAGAGAGAAAGTGATCAAGAAATGTGATTGGTCGGTGGATTTTATATTTTATTTTTAATTTATTCAACTCCGAAAATACCCTTCAATCCATACGAGCTCCAATTCAAACCCAATGACTGTTGCCCTAGCTAAATACCCCATTTCAAATACAATGGAATATGTTTCATAAGCCCATTCGACTGTTTTAGTCAGTTTTTCTTCAAATCAAAATATAAAACATTCAATATGTAATAACCCGGAAATTCGAGCCAATTTAAAATTTTTATTTTGGCAATTTTAGTGAATTTTGAATATTTAAAATAAATTATTTTAAATAATAACGACGAAAAATTTATTTTGAATAGAATTAGAATGTACGTGTTTATATAGATCGTCGTTAGAATATAAATAATTATTTTTAATTATAAAAGGAATTGAAAATGGCGCGGTAGTTCGAAAATTCGATTTTAATTTCAATTGAATGTACATAATTCAAAATAAACCGGATTTTAGTGAAACAAAAAATATTAGAATCTATTTGAAAATATCTTTCCATCGAATCTGAAAAATTGAAATTTCATAGCGGGGATAAAAAGTTATGCCCAGTTGAAAATTAAGAATAGTCGCTACGGAATTCTGGCCCTTAAAAATGGAAATTTTGCAAACGACCCCGGTTTTCAATGAAACCACTTTTGTTGGATCCGTGAAGTCAAGTTTTTGCTAGATTCCAAAATTCATAGTTTTTTGAATCAATATGTGAGTGTGGCGAAGTAAAACGTGTTTTGACGGTTTCAGTCAATTTCGATCGACCAGAAAATGGCCATTTTTCAAACGGCCTCAGAATTTGACGAAATTAGTTTTGTTAGGACCGTATCATTAATACGAAGCTAGAAAATATTTTTCAGGAACTTTTAGAGTTCATATGTGGCCCCGATAAATTGTGATGTGCGTTCAAATTCAATATATAGACTTATATTTTGACTTTGATGGAAACTAATCGAAACAATCGAATTGGCCTACGTGACATATCCCATTGTGTTCGGAATGGGGGTAAATAGATAGGGGCGACAGTCTTTGGGTTCGAATTGGAGATTGAATACAAAATTAACTTTATACAGAAAGAAAATAAAAATAATAACATAATAATCCTATTATATATATATACCCCCCCCCCCCCCCGTATTTCTCTCTAAACCTAAATCATATATCGTGCCCCCTTTCTGATTTCAAAACCCGTCGCTCCCTCATTGATGTCGTCGCCGCCTGCCCTCCGACACCCCCAGCCGTCGAGCTCCTCCTTCGCACCACCCACTCCTCCTTCTCCAATCTCCCTCTCTCACCGCAACGCCTGAGCCAAAATCAGCACCTCCACCGCTGCCGCATCGGAGACTGGTCGCGCCCCCCTCTCTGCCGCGCGCCGCCACCAGCGCGCAGACCCCGCCGCCACTCACCTGAATCCGAAAGACCCCCCTCCTCCGAATGATACACCATGAGTTTTTTTTCTTTTTCCTGATTCTTTATTTTATAAAAAAAAAACCTAAAAACTGATGTTGTTTCTTTTTGGACTAATAAACTATGATTTTTAGCGATTAAAAAGGATATGATTCTTAATGGTAAAAGGGTTAGATTTTTAAAACTAAAAATATACGACCTTTATTTGTCTAAAGGCGAGATCTTTATATGTTTAAATTTTTGATTTTTTATTTATTTGAATGATAAGAAAAAAATTAGATCTTTGAAGTAGAAAAGTTCATATTTTTATAGTAGAAAAGATTATATCCTTGAAGTGGAAAAGATGTGATTTTTATCATTAAGTAGCGTATATAAAGATTCGATTTTTATTGTTGAAATGGAAAAGTAAAAATATAATTTTTAGCTATGTAAAAATTAGATTTTTTTTATATATATGAAGTAAGGATAAAAAAATTTGATTTTTATTATATATGGAGTGAAATGAAAATTCGATCTTTATATAAGAAGTAGAGAAGTAAAAATATAATTTTTATTATATTACTAGCAAGATAAAAATATAGTTTTTATCATGGAAGTAGCGGTGTAAAGGAGAGATTTTTATATATGTAGTAGTGATATAAAAATACGATCTTTATATATAAAAATGTGAGTTTTATATAGAGAATAGCGCGATAAAAATATGATCTTTATTATATGAACAACGGTATAAAAATAGAATTTTTATTTATAGAGTAGCGGTATAAAAATAGAATTTTTATCTATATAATAATAGTATAAAAATGTGATTTTTATCCATGTAGCGTAGTTATAAAAAAGTGATTTTTATATACATGGCAACAACATAAAGATGCGATTTTTATATTTGAAGTGGATACAAACAACGAAAGTGACAAAAGACGAGCACAGCGAGATTTCCTACATATGAAGAGTCGTGAAGTTTGGTTTAGCTAATCGGTGAGAACTCCTCACTGTTAATTCATTTTCTAATATATACTAGGATGCGGACGGTGCTTAGTAGCACCCGACACCCGTCGTCCACAGACCATGGATGACTTGTGTGATTGTTTGTGTTGTGAAAATTGACTGTTGGTTGTGATGTAAAATATATATTCATGTGTTGAAATCAAATATATATTCATGTGTTGAAATCAAATATATATTCATGTGTTGAAATAAAATAAATATTCATTTACAAATCGAACGATTTTTTTATGTACACCGATTTGACTGATATTGATTGGGATGATAAATTTTACACATCGCCCAACTGCACAAACAAAATCTGTGTTTGATTGTTTGAAACCCCACACGGGTGTTGGGATGATATTAGATATACACTAATCCCAATAATTAGCCGTATGTCGATCGATTGATTGACAAGCTGTTATAAGCGTTAAATATTTATATTTGATGCTTATGCAGTTGTGTGGTGCACTTTGGATGATGGTTGATTATTTATCATTGCTATTATCTACATGTGTTGTATGGAATCCATATAATTAACATTATATGGTAATTGATTGGGACTCATTCCAATTTAGAAAATAAATAAATATTCATTTGTTGAATAAACAAAAATAGTCATGTGTTGACAATACTCATGTGTTGAGAATAGTCATGTGTTGAGAATAGTCATGTGTTGAAAATATTCATGTGTTGAACGAAATATTCATAATATAAAATTAACATTTTTAATGTAAGTAATAATTAATAAATATTCATGTGTTGAATAAAATATATATTCATATGTCGAAAAAAATATTCATTTGTTGAATAGAATAACGAAGTTATTGAAATATATAAAGCCGTGTTGATTAGATATGCGCCATTTTGACACGAATGATATTTATATCGATATTATTCATTTTTATAATGAATATCGAAAAGGAATTGATTTCAAAATCTAATGTTTTGAAAATATTATCATTTATATATCGATGATGTGAAATATTCAATTTTGATTTGAAATTGAATATGAAATTGAAATCGTTTCGAAAACGAATTTAAAACGATTTATAAAGTACGTTTTAAAAGGAAATCGACGAAATATATATAATATATTTATATTATATATATAATGGCCTGAATAGAATGCGCCGCGCTGCGGCAGTTCGCGAATTTCGACCATTGACTTTGAATTGACGTTGTGGGAGATCCGACCATCGGATTCTCCTAAAACCGGAATTGTTGGGTTCGTATCGAAAAGAGCTTTCTAATGAATATTATAAATTAAAAATCTAACGGTTGGATTTGGAATTATGGCCAAATCAAATTTTGAAAAGGTCGCTGTAAGAGCAATTCGATGGCCGTTGATGGAAATTGACTGTACGGGCCTTGATAAAATTATTAAAAATAGTAATAATTTGTGAAAAATCATAAGAAATGATTTGGAAAGAATTGGGATGAAAAACTCCATATTTGAAAAGATAAAAATAGATTTTTATCGAAATGAACTAGTTTTGATCTAGAATTGTAATCCCGTTTATTTTTAAAATAAATAAAGTGGATTTGAAATGGTTTTGAAAATAACCAGAATTTCCAATATATAAAGTGGAAATGGATTTGAATCAAAATTGTCTTTGGAATATTTCGATGTTGGATTTCGTGATTATACAGATATTGTTATGGAAATTTGAAAGATATATTTATATCGATATTTCCAATACGATATTTGTTGGTCGTAGAATTTGATATTGAATATAAGCTGATATATTTACTATTCAAAGCCTTGTATATAATATCAAATGGGAATTGGGTTTGTCGTGAATGGTGTCTTCATTAACACTGTTCTTAAACCCAGTTGAGAAAAAGATTATATCTTTTTATTTAGATTTAATAAAGTATACCAATTAAATGATATTTAATTGGAATTGAATTTGAATTGATTTTTGGGTTTATCGTGAACTGTGTTTTAACGACATTCGTTCTTTAACCCGATTTACAGTGAAATGTGATTTGTAATTTATAAATCTTTTGTTAAGATTTAAAGGAGATTTTCCAAAGTAAAGTTTTCCAATTTAATAAAATAAATTGGAATGGAATGGAATTCGATTTGGTAATAATCGAAGTGAATTTCTGTGGATGAGGACTGCTAATATATATGAAATTTAAAAGGCTTTGCCGTTATTCCATTTATACTGTTAGTCGGATATGGAAGTTTATATTGATTATATATATCGATTTGTTTTCCATGAAGATCCCATTATAAATGGAATGTGATTTTGGGTTTATTGTGAACCGTGTTTTAAATGACATTGGTTCTTTAACCCAGTTAAAGACAGGATATGGTTTCCGAAGTTAAAGAATCATTAATATGATTTTTGGGAAGATTTAAACCAAGTGGAGTTTTAATGAATCTTTAATTAGATTGAGATGATCGAGAATGGAGTATCACCAGTTTTGCTCCAGGCGATAGTTAAATCTTTAATTAGATTTGAACGTGAAATGGTAATTGAATTTACCGATAACACCGTGGTGTTAGATATGAAGTATGACCAGTTTTACTTCATGGGATAAATCGGTTGGGATTGGGAAATTTAAAACAAATGATTACTGAGGTAAGGTTCGTTAATCCCGACTAGTTTGGATAAACCATAATTTTATTTAAATTGATATTCAAAGGAAGATTTAAGAATAAATTTAAAGAATTTATCTTTGATAAAATTAATGGGAACCTTTCCCAAAGTATAAGAATATTTGAATAAAAGAATATTCTGAGTTGGAATGAGGCGCATGTTGTGTTTGTGTAACACTTGTTTACTATATACGCGGGTTATTCAGAAAGACCGGGTTTATCCCATTCTGAATAACTGATTCGACGATGTGTCGAGTATGAAGACGGTGGTCGAAGACCAGAGGTCTTCACATCGTTTGGGTGATTACTGATGATCTTGATTGTGCTGTACACCCAAGAGGAGGGAATCAGTTGGTGATCGTCCAGACGTACTTGGAGATCGATGGATATGCGAGGTATAAGGTGCCTCCGGTTTCGTTCAGACCCAGAACGAACTTGTAAATGGACTGTGTGTCTGACATTGGATTTTATTCTGTGTGATTGATTTCTATTAAATATATATCTGTTAGGCGACGGAGAATTTATTCTTTTGCTTAACGCCCTTCTCAGAGACGTACGAGCTCAAAGGTTATATATTGATGGGCATCAATCGCTTGGAGTGAATTGCCTGTGTGGCATGCCTAAGTGGCAAATGATCAAGGCTTCTGTTGAAAAGCAGAGCCTTGTGGTTGATGATCAAACCACGGCCTGTGTGGCGTAGCTTTGTGTAGTGTTGATTTGCGAGCCTCACACCCCAGTTGTGAACCAGAAATGGGAGAGGACCTCAGGGAGGACATGCGTTTCCTTCTAGCTAGGGTGGTGTCAGTGACCTACCAACCCTGACATTTATATTATTTTCACCTACGTGGTTTTTGGATTGCGAGGCGCCTCGGATATATCGGTGATTATGTGGAGCTGATGGAGTCATTTGGCTCATTTACGCCTCAAAGGGCGGGGAAACGCAGTGTTCAGGAATTTTAATCCACATCGGTGGACCGGCCCTGACGATCCAAGGATCACTCGAGCTCTGATCCTAAGGCTCGGGCTAGACAGTCTCGAAATCGGTAGAGGACGATCCCTTGCCTCGGTTCACAGATGGAAATCCAACTCCCAAACACGTGACTTTGCTGTTTTTATTGTAGAGCCTAGTATGACGACATGATATATGGTACCCATGCCGTCTAGGATTGATACAATTATATTTGAAGTTGTTTTATACACTATGCACTTATAATAGTATCAAATGATGTGTTTTTAATGTACCAAGCATGTTTGGCTATTATAAGGGAAAACCCCATCCTTCGGCTTGTGTTGCATTGTGTGATGGGACCTGGGTCTTATAATAGCTTCATTTTTTCAAAAAGCATTGCGTTGTTTTGTTATATGTACTGGTATTCTTGGGAGGAAACCCGTTCCGTGTTATACGGTGTGGTCCCTTGATTTACTTTATTTTAAAGTAAAGTCTAAATAGTTGTTTTAGTTCTCACACCAGTCACATGACTGACATGGAGTTTATTGTTTTAACCTAAACTCTGGGTGCACTTATTTTGACACGGGCAGCTAGTAGTTTTGGTTTTGCAGATTTATATTCACAAGATCCCGGTTTATAGCTGGAACGATACTCGAAAAGCTCTATATCTGTGTATTATTTTCAGTTGTGCTTTGTATTATTTTTCCGTTGCGATATATTTAAATGTAATTTAAATCTCTTATATTTTGTGTAATATTTATTCGTACTCTGTATATTCTTGTATTCTGAGGAATTGTTGTAATAAGAAATGAAATGTTCTTCTGTTTGCATTCCGATTTGTCATGTTCTCAAAACAATCAGGGGTTTTGAACGGTCTTGGTCGGTTTAACTATCGATTCGGATCGAGCGAAATTTCTTATCGTTTCATTTTGGTATCAGAGCTTTGGTTTACAGAGCACGGAGAACAAGACACATTAGAACCAAACGAAAGAATTCATCAGAGATTGGATTAGTAATATCCAATGAAAATGACTCGTTAGACATGAGATCAGTACCATCCTAGAACGAGTGTGAAGAGAATATTTTTAAAATGAAAACAATTTTTGTTTTGAAAACTTAAATCAATTATTCGTATTTGATTATTTATTTTATATTGAATTTGGACAATCCAGTATATAAAGATTTGGCGTATACGTCTGATCCGCGTGTATTTGAAGTTTTAATATACTGGATAGATATGGAATCACACTCTAGTCGCTCGGAGATGGTTCTGATGATCGCTATAGTACGTACATCATCAGAGTTTATATTCGAGTTTCGAAAGTGGGATTTCTATATGATTCCAATTGACTGGTGTGAGAACCAAAACTAGATAGGGCTTATTGTTGTGATTTGGCATCAAAAATATGATTTTTGGACAACGTATCAAAGTTATGAATTTGAAAAGCTAATCAACTAATTGATTGCTGATTGTGTTGTTTGATTATTGGCTGATTAATTAAAATTTGAACCATTTGGCCAAAGTGTACAAAATAGTGAATTATATTGAAAATTTGTCGCATTTGCATACGTATACATGTACTTACATTGAACAGGTCATAGAAGGAGACTAGAGAAGAGGAATAAAATTGTTTGCCCAACAAATAGGTACATATTTATTGTATTTCTTGGGTTTTGTGATGATTTTATGAGCCGATTGGCTAGCCGCTTGGTTGTTTCTTTTTCTTTTTGGATTGGTGAGGGCCATGGGAGGCTATTTGAAATATCCCGAAGCTCCCAGTGCAGGGGAGGTTATGGCGAAATTTTTTGAAAATTTAAGTTGTTAGCCAAATTTTTGAAAATTTGAAAAGTTCTTAGAAACTGAAAAGTTGTAGAACTTAAGCCGTAAAGAAAATAATTAAAGTTGAGTTGATTAGTTAAACAACTTTCAGCTTCGTTCCTTTTCGGGGACGCAAAGTTTTAAGTGGGGGAGATTGTAATAACCCGGAAATTCGAGCCAATTTAATTTTTTTATTTTTTTTATTTTAGTGAATTTTGAATATTTAAAATGAATTATTTTAAATAATAACGATGAGAATTTTATTTTGAATAGAATTAGAACGTACGTATTTATATAGATCGTTGTTAGAATATAAATAATTATTTTTAATTATAAAAGGAATTGAAAATGGCGCGGTAGTTCGAAAATTCGATTTCAAATTTCAGTTGAATGTACAGGATTCAAAATAAACCGGATTTTAGTGAAACCAAAAATATTAGAATCTATTTGAAAATATCTTTCCAACAAACCCGAAAAATTGAAATTTCATAGCGGGGATAAAAAGTTGTGCCCAGTTGAAAATTCAGAATAGTCGCTATGGAATTCTGGCCCTAAAAAACGGAAATTTTGCAAATGTCCTCGGTTTTCGACAAAGCCACTTTTGTTGGATCCGTAATGTCAATTTATTGCTAGATTCCAAAATTCATAATTTTCTGAATCAATATGGGAGCGTGGCGAAGTAAAACGTGTTTTGACAGTTTCAGTCAATTTCGATCGACCAGAAAATGGCCATTTTTCAAACAGTCTCAAAATTTGACGAAATTAGTTTTTTAGGACCGTATCATCAATACGAAGCTAGAAAATATTTTTTAGGAATTTTTAGAGTCCGTATGTGGCCCCAGTAAATTGAAATGCGCATTCAAATTCAATATATAGATTTATATTTTGATTTTCATGGAAACTAATCGAAACTATCGAATTGGCCTACGTGTCTTATCCCATTGTGTTCAGAATGGGAGTAGATAGATAGCGGCGACAGTCGTTGGGTTCGAATTGGAGATTGAATACAAAATTAACTTTGTAGAGAAAGAAAATAAGAATAATAATATAAAATTCCTATTATATATATATTCCCCCCCCCCCCCGTGTATTTCTCTCTAAACCTAAATCATATATCGCGCCCCCTTTCTGATTTCAAAACCCGTCGCTCCCTCATTGATGTCGCCGCCGCCTGCCCTCCGACACCCTAGCCGTCGAGCTCCTCCTTCGCACCACCCACTTCCTCCTTCTCCACTCTCCCTCTCTCTCCCCGTTTACACCAAGAACCGCGACACCCGAGCAAAAATCAGCACCTCTGCCGTCGCCGCATCGGAAACTGGCCGCGCCCCCTCTCTGCCGCGCCCCGCCACCAGCGCGCAGACCCCGCCGCCACTCACTTGAATCCGCAAGACCCCCCTCCTCCGAATGATACACCATGAGTTTTTTTTCTTTTTCCTGATTCGTTATTTTATAAAAAAAAAACCTAAAAACTGATGTTGTTTCTTTTTGATCTAATAAACTATGATTTTTAGTGATTAAAAAGGATATGATTCTTAAAGGTAAAAAGGTTAGATTTTTAAAACTGAAAATATATCTTTATTTGTCTAAAGGCGAGATCATTATATGTTTAAAGTTTTGATTTTTTATTTGTTTGAATGATAAGAAAAAATTAGATCTTTGAAGTAGAAAAGTTCATATTTTTTTAGTAGAAAAGATTATATCTTTGAAGTAGAAAAGATGTGATTTTTATCATTAAGTAGCATATATAAAGATTCGAATTTTATTGTTGAAATGGCAAAGTAAAAATATAATTTTTAGCTATGTAAAAATTAGATATTTATATATATGAAGTAACGATAAAAAAATTCGATTTTTATTATATATGGAGCGAAATGAAAATTCGATCTTTATATAAGAAGTAGAGAAGTAAAAATATTTTTTTTATCATATTACTAGCAAGATAAAAATATAATTTTTATCATGGAAGTAGCGGTGTAAAGGAAAGATTTTTATATATGTAGTAGAGATATGAAAATATGATCTTTATATATAAAAATGTGATTTTTATACAGAGAATAGCGTGATAAAAATATGATCTTTATTATATGAATAGCGGTATAAAAATAGAATTTTTATCTACATAGTAGCGGTATAAAAATAGAATTTTTATCTATATAATAACAGTATAAAAATGTGATTTTTATCCATGTAGCGTAGTTATAAAAATTTGATTTTTATATACGTGGCAACGATATAAAGATGCGATTTTTATATATGTAGTGGATACAAACAACGAAAGTGAAAAAGACGAGCATAGCGAGATTTCCTACATATGAAGAGTCGTGGTGTTTGGGTTAGCTAATCGGTGAGAACTCCTCACTGTTAATTCATTTTCTAGTTGAAATATATACTAGGATGTAGACGGTGCTTAGTGGCACCCGACACTCGTCATCTACAGACCATGGACGACTTGTGTGATTGTTTGAGTTGTGAAAATTGACTGTTGGTTGTGATGTAAAATATATATTCATGTGTTGAAATCAAATATATATTCATGTGTTGAAATCAAATATATATTCATGTGTTGAAATAAAATAAATATTCATTTACAAATCGAATGATTTGTTTATGTACACCGATTTGACTGGTATTGATTGGGACGATAAATTTTACACATCGCCCAACTGCACAAACAAAATCTGTGTTTGATTGTTTGAAACCCCACACGGGTGTTGGGATGATATTGGACATACACTAATCTCAATAATTAGCCGTATGTCGATCGATTGATTGACAAGCTGTTATAAGTGTTAAATATTTATATTTGATGCTTATGCAGTTGTGTGGTGCACTTTGGATGATGATTGATTATTTATCATTGTTATTATATACATGTGTTGTATGGAATCCATATAATTAACATTATATGTTAATTGATTGGGCCTCATTCCAATTTAGAAAATAAATAAATATTCATGTGTTGAATAAACAAAAATAGGCATGTGTTGACAGTACTCATGTGTTGAGAATACTCATGTGTTGAAAATATTCGTGTGTTGAACGAGATATTCATACAATAAAGTTTACATTTTTATTGTAAGTAAGAATTAATAAATATTCATGTGTTGAATAAAATATATATTCATATGTTGAAGAAAATATTCATTTGTTGAATAGAATAATGAAGTTATTGAAATATATAAAGCCGTGTTGATTAGATGTGCGCCATTTTGACGCGAACGATATTTATATCGATTTTATTCATTTTTATAATGAATATCGAAAAAGAATTGATTTCAAAATCTAATGTTTTGAAAAAATTATCATTTATATATCGATGATGTGGAATATTCAATTTTGATTTGAAATTGAATATGAAGTTGAAATCGTTTCGAAAACGAATTTAAAATGATGTATAAAATACGTTTTAAAAGAAAATCGATGAAATATATATAATATATTAATATTATATATATATAATGGCCTGCATAGAACGCGTCGCGCTGCGACAGTTCGCGAATTTCGACCATTGACTTCGAATTGACGTTGCGGGAGATCCGACCGTCGGATTCTCCTAAAACCGGAACCATTAGGTTTGTATCGAAAAGAGCTTTCTAATGAATATTAGAAATTAGAAATCTAACGGTTGGATTTGGAATTATGTCCAAATCAAATTTGGAAAAGGTCGTTGTAAGTGCAGTTTGATGGCCGTTGATGGAAATCGACTGTATGGGCCTTGATAAAATTATTAAAAATAGTAATAATTTGTGTAAAATCATAAGAAATGATTTGGAAAGAATTGGGATGAAAAACTCCATATTTGAAAAGATAAAAATAGATTTTTATCGAAGTGAACTTGTTTTGAACTATAATTATAATCCCATTTATTTAAAAATAAATAAAGTGGATTTGAAATGGTTTTGAAAATAACCAGAATTTCCAATATATAAAGTGGAAATGGATTTGAATCGAAATTGTCTTTGGAATATTTCGATGTTAGATTTCGTGATTATACAAATACTGTTATGGAAATTTGAAAGATATATTTATATCGATATTTCCAATACGATATTTGTTGGTCGTAGAATTTGATATTGAATATAAGCTGATATATTTTTTATTCAGAGCCTTGTATTTAATATCAAATGGGATTTGGGTTTGTCATGAATGGTGTCTTCATTAACACTGTTCTTAAACCCAGTTGAGAAAAAGATTAAATCTTTTTATTTAGATTTAATGAATTATACCAATTAAATGATATTTAATTGGAATTGAATTTGAATTGATTTTTGGGTTTATTGTGAACTGTGTTTTAACGACATTCGTTCTTTAACCCGATTAACAGTGAAATGTGATTTGGAATTTATAAATCTTTTGTTAATATTTAAAGGAGATTTTCCAAAGCAAAGTTTTCCAATTTAATAAAATAAATTGGAATGGAATGGAATTCGATTTGGTAATAAATGAAGTGAATTTTTGTGGATGAGGACTGCTAATATATATGAAATTTAAAAGGCTTTGCCGTTATTCCATTTATATTGTTAGTCGGATATGGAAGTTTATATCGATTATATATATCAATTTGTTTTCCATGAAGATCCCATTGTAAATGGAATGTGATTTTGGGTTTATTGTGAACCGTGTTTTAAATGACATTGGTTCTTTAACCCAGTTAAAGACAGGATATAGTTTCCCAAGTTAAACAATCATTAATATGATTTTTGGGATGATTAAAACCAAGTGGAGTTTTAATGAATCTTTAATTAGTTTGAGATGATTGAGAATGGAGTATCACCAGTTTTGCTCCAGGCGATAGTTAAATCTTTAATTAGATTTGAACGTGAAATGGTAATTGAATTTACCCATAAGACCGTGGTGTTAGATATGAAGTATGACCAGTTTTACTTCATGGGATAAATCGGTTGGGATTGGGAAATTTAAAACAAATGATTACTTCGGTAAGGTTTGTTAATCCCTACTAGTTTGGATAAACCAGAATTTGGTTTAAATTGATATTCAAAGGAAGATTTAAGAATAAATTTAAATAATTTATCTTTGATAAAATTAATGGGAACCTTTCCCAAAGTATAAGAATATTTGAATAAAAGAATATTCTGAGTTGGAATGAGGCGTATGTTGTGTTTTTTTAACACTTGTTTATTATATATGCGGGTTATTTAGAAAGGCCGGGTTTATCCCATTCTGAATAACTGATTCGACGATGTGTCGAGGATGAAGACAGTGGTCGAAGACCGGAGGTCTTCACATCGTTTGGGTGATTGCTGATGATCTTGATTGGGCTGTACACCCAAGAGGAGGGAATCGGTTGGTGATCATCCAGACGTACTTGGAGATCGATGGATATGCAAGGTACAAGGTGCCTCCGGTTTCGTTCAGACCCAGAACGAACTTGTAAATAGACTATGTGTCTGACATTGGATTTTATTCTATGTGATTGATTTCTATTAAATATATATCTGTTTGGCGGCGAAGAATTTATTCTCTTGCTTAATGCCCTTCTCTGAGACGTACGAGCTCAGAGGGTATATATTGATGGATATCAATCGCATGGAGTGAATTGCCTGTGTGGCATGCCTAAGTGGCAAATGATCAAGGCTTCTGTTGAAAAGCAGATTCTTGTGGTTGCTGATCAAAGCACGGCCTGTGTGGCATAGCTTTGTGTAGCGTTGATTCGCAAGCCTCACACCCCGGTTGTGAACCAGAAATGGGAGAGGACCTCAGGAAGGACATGTGTTTCCTTCTAGCTAGGGTGGTGTCAGTGACCTACCAGCCCTGACATTTATATTATTTTCATCGTGTGGTTGTTGGATTACGAGGCGCCTCGGATATATCGGTGACTATGTGGAACCGATGGAGTCTTTTAGCTCATTTACGCCCCAAAGGGCGGGGAAACGCAGTGTTCAGGCATTTTAATCCACATCGGTGGACCGGCCCTGACGATTCAAGGGTCACTCGAGCTCTGATCCTGAGGCTCGGGCTAGACAGTCTCGAAATCGGTAGAGGACGATCCCTTGCATCGGGTTCATAGATGGAAATCCAACTCCCAAATACGTGACTTTGCGGTTTTGATTGTAGAGCCTAGTATGGCGACATGATATATGGTACCCATGCCATCTAGGATTGATACAATTATATTTGAAGTTGTTTTATACACTATGCACTTATAATAGTATCGAATGATGTGTTTTTAACGTACCAAGCATGTTTGGCTATTATAAGGGAAAATCCTACCCTCCGGCTTGTGTTACATTGTGTGATGGGACCTGGGTCTAATAATAGCTTTATTTTTCCAAAAAGCATTGCGCTATTTTGTTATATGCACTTGTATTCTTGGGAGGAAACCCATTTCGTGTTATACGGCGTGGTCCCTTTATTTACTTTATTTTAAAGTAAAGTCTATATAGCTGTTTTAGTTCTCACACCAGTCACATGAATGACCTGGAGTTTGTTGTTTTAACCTAAACCCTGGGTGCCCTTATTTTGACACGGGGAGCTAGTAGTTTTGGTTTTGCAGATTTATATTCACAAGATCCTGGTTTATAGCTGGAACGATACTCGGAAAGCTCTGTATCCATGTATTATTTTCAGTTGTGCTTTGTATTGTTTTTCTGCTGCGATGTATTTAAATGTAATTTAAATCTCTGATATTTTGTGTAATATTTATTCGTACTCTGTATATTCTTGTATTCTGATGAATTGTTGTAATAAGCAATGAAATGTTCTTCTGTTTGCGTTCTGATTTGTTGTGTTCTCAAAACAATCAGGGGTTTCGAACGATCTTGGTCGGTTTAGCGATCGATTCGGATCGAGCGAATTTCTTATCGTTTCACAATATTTGATTTGAACGTACATTTTAATTTGCTGGGGCCACATACTAATCCCAAAAATTCTAGAAAAATAAATCTAGCTATGTTTTGATGATACGGTCCCAACAAAACTAGTTTCGTCGAATTTGGAGACCGTTTGAAAGATGGCCATTTTCTGGTCGATCCTAATTGACTGAAATCAACCAAACACATTTTTCTTTGCCACACTCAAATATTAGCTTCAAAAATTATGGAATTTGAAATCTAGCAATAATTTGACATCCCGGTTCTAACAAAAGTGGTTTCGTCGAAAACGGAGGTCGTTTGCAAAATGTCTATTTTCAAGGGTTATATAATTTCCGTAGCGACCTTTCTGAAAATTCATTTGGCCATAACTTTTGATTACCGCTACGAAATTTCGATTTTTCAGATTGATTAGAAAGATATTAATAAACATATTTAAATATTTTTGGTTTCACTAAAATCTGTTTTATTTTGCACCCGGTACAGTCAATCAAAGTTCGAATTCAAATTTTCAAACTGCCGCGCCATTTCAGGCCTTGTTTTATAAATAAATATATTTATTTTCCAACATCGACTCAAATAGACTTTTGGTCGTTATTATTTAAAATAATTTATTTTAAATATTCAAAATCCACTAAAAAAGCCAAATTAAAATATTTAAATTGGTTCAGATTTTCCGGGTTGTTACATCTGCAAATTCTACACCTCCCCATACCAAAACCGTCAAGCTCGCACCAGATTTTCAATTTTCGACATCCACGAACCCCTGCGTTTCTGCGTACATCTTGCGAACAAAATAGTGACACGAACCCCTAAATCTTTGCAAGAAAAAGCTCCTCGATCCCCTTAGAACAAATAGGAACTCCATCCTTTCAATCGATGGAACAAACTCACTGATTCCTCAACCCTAGCTTGAAATATACGAACGCTGTATCATATATGGCGATAATCATATGCTTCAAATCCCACAAATTGTATACCATATTGGAGAGTAGACCACGCTGATCACCAATATATTTATATAACGATTTATATCTTTTTCTTTGAGTTAATATAATTTTTGCAGATCACGATTTTTCTTTTAGCCTGATGGCGGCTGAGCAGATTGACCATTGGAAATAGAAATTAGGTTTACGGTGTGATATTTATAGGATACAGTTGCTTAGAATGTAAGCTAGGTATTTTTAATATTAATTTATATTTGATAATTAATTCAATTTATCATTTAAAAATTCCCGTGATAACATACAATATCCGAAAATCATGAAAACGGACATAAGCTAGAGCTTGACATAACGGACCCAACGAAATTTATTTCGTCGAATTCCGACTCCGTTTGCTCACACAACATATTATTAAAGTCAAATTATTGATTATTTTTCACATTAAAATTCCGTACGGCCGCATAATGGCTCCAAAAATTACGAAAATTGAAATCTAACAGTATTTTAATATTCGGACCCAACAAAATTAGTTTCGTTGAAAACGGAGGTCGTTTGCAAAACTGGCTATTTTTAATGCTCTAAATAAGTCTATTTAAATATTAATATATTTAAAAATAATTAAATTAAATATTAATAAATAAATATTATCGTATATTTTCACACTAGAATATTATCCAGCTCCAAAATATTCCTATCTGAATTTATTACTTGACATTTCAAATCCAGATTAAATCAATACTCAATTTATTGAAAAATCCATTTATAATATTAATAAATCGTTATAAATTGTAAAGGAATTCCATAGCAACTTTTCGAAAATTTGATTTGGACATAAATCAAAATCTACCCGATGAAATCTTGATTTTTCTCTTGCATTAGAAAAATATACCTCACCAGCTCCGAACATTTCTTGTTTCACAGAAATCCGGCTTAAAACGGATTCTATATATTCGTTTAAAGTTCGAGTCGCCAAATTACGAACGGCCATGCCATTTCGTGCTCGATTATAATTGTAGTATAAATTATACGTTCAACGGACATTTATAAATAAATTCGTTAATATAAATTCAAATTCTAAACTAAATTATATATTTTAAATTGTCCAATTCACACAATATTGCCAATTCAACTTAATTCCGATTATTTCGGAATTAAATATATTATTCTATTATTTATATTAATTAAATATTCACTATTATTTAATTCAACGACCATTTAAAACTCTAAATCACTATTTATATAATTAAATAAATTAATTATTATATCGCTAAAATATGGGTCGTTACATGAAGTATGAGTTGGGTGTTTGGTATCTTGCAAATAGGCAAAGACAATATATCAGAGCTCAGTAGATAACTCACAGCGAAAATGATTAAAATACAGCAGTAAATAAATACTCACCCAAGGAATGATACTTTCTAGATTAAGTGTCTCTACCTAGAAACCTAGCCTTCTATCTAACCTGCGAGTTGTTATGAGGAGAGGGACAAAACAAATTTTCTGGTGAATGGAAAATTCATTCATCACCGCACTTGACCCAAAAATTGGTATCAAAACAAGGGACTCTATTTATCATCACAACATAATAGAATAATAGCCAGAAAGAGATGTGGTCAAAATATAATAAAAAAAGGTCTGGTACAAACAAAGCTATAATAAATGAGGACTAAAAAAGGTACTTTCTGATTTACAAATTTTAGTACAAAATAATGATGAATTAGTTTATGTAAGAAAAAAGATTTTCAAACTTAATTTCACAATTTTAGCAAAGATGAAATCTGTCAAATTTGAAATGTGAAATTGAAAAAAGAAAAATTAGATTTAGAAAATCAACGTAGTACTTTAAAAAAATAATTTTACGGCTTTTAAAGATTTTTTGGATGAACAATATAATATATTTGAAATAGGGAAACAAAAATTTTCAGAAAAAGTTTTGTGATTTGAAAAGACAACATCATTTATTACAATCATCTTTGGATAATTTAGAATCTCAAGATGGTCATCTAGAAAAAGAGAAAAGTACATTGAAGAAGGAGAATTCTGAATTAAATAAGAAAATTGATATTTTGAAAAATAGCAAAATTTCTTTTGAAAATGTCAATCACAAATTTGGAATCAAATTCTAAAAACGTATAAGTGGATTTGAAAAATTTAGTAAAAAAATGATTTAAGTGTGATTTTATCTTGCTTTAGACCTTTACACGATAAAAGTGGTTTAGGATATTGTGAAACCTCACACCCCTTAATGTTATCCTAATCTAGAATCCTGTTAATGAATGTGGAGCATTGTAGGCACAAAGATATAAAATACTACAGAGACTAAGATTGCACAAGACATAAATAAATAAATTAACAGCGAAAGAAAAAGACAATTTACATTAACATAATAAAACCATTTATTTCAACAAAAATCAAATTGTCCTAGAATATCATGTCTCAAATCTCAACCAGAAAAAGAAATAACATCAGAATACATAATTATTAATATGGGTCAGTTTGTCTCAAGTCCCTAATAGGTTTGGAAATTCACGTCACATCTCTCCCTTAATTTTTTATAAATTAAGTCCCTGTTTTTCGTAAATCATCAAAAAAAAAGTAAATTCATAATTAAATACAACAACTAATCATCATCAAATTCATGCAGTAAAACTATAAAAAACGCACCAAAAACCAAAAAAGGAATCATCGGTATACTGCATCAAACAATGCGGTTATTTGCAATAGTTTCATAAATTTCAGCAATAATTACAGTTATGCATCAAAATGCAAAAATATAAGCAGTAATACTGCAATAAATGCATCGTTTGATGCAATAATTCAATCCTTGTCTATTTTATCAACCATACACCATTTTTAAGCATCGTTGCTTACATTTCAGCATTTATAAGCAATAAACGCATACATGTCGGCACATATTCACAAGCCTTCATCCGTTTTAACATTTCTGCATCATTAGTTATACGGTATAACTGTATATATTTCAGCAGTTATTACAAGCCATACAAATTTATTCAATTTTATATGCATACATATCAGCAGGAATATGCAATAACTGCATAGATGTATGCAGTTATTCATCCAGATTTTCAATGCAAACTCAGGACAAACAACTGCGTACATGTATGCAGTTATTGCTTATAACTGCATACATTGCCGAATTTTTTTATGTTTTTCCAAGCATGTTTCTATGAATATTTGAGATTTTTTTTATATTACAGCGCCAAAAACTTGAACAAAAACACGTAAGTCCCAAAAATATGGATCCGCTTTTTATAAATACTTACATGTGGAGGCCGTTTGTATTAAGTTTGGTTTTAGGGATGTGTGCCTAATTTTCACTAATAATATTCCCCAAATAGCCAAAGAAACAACTAAACCGTGGAAACGAAAAACAAGAAAATAATACATTTTCAGCAAGTGTCTTCCAAGGTAGAATCAAATATGCAATCCAAGATATGCGCTTCCTCTGTAAGAGTCTGAAAGGAAAGAAAAGAAAAGAAGGAAAGGAAAAACGAGTTAGCCATAAAGTCCAGTGAGCTTTTGTGATCACTAGCACGACTGATAGGTAAAGGAAAATAGATAAAATAGTAGTTCTAATGCCATAAGAGGGTAAGTGTCTATGTCACCTAAAAGTGAACAATTAGAAATATAGATAACAGAAATAACATAAAAGATTGACTGCTCACATTTATAAGTTTTGATAATGATGACTGTTTTGCACTTCTACAAATTTGGAACAATAAATCGGTCGACTGTTAACCAGAGTTTGAATAATATTTGCCTACTATGGGTTTGGGTTTATTAGGCCCTAGCCCATCATCAAAAGACATAACCATATCCACAGGTGTCGCAGTGGTATTTTCCCTAATCAGACCAATGCACGCATAATGACCCACCGGAGTGCACCAGTACACCCCCCTATTTGGACCAACTTATAACCACAACACAACATGGTGCATGCCTTTTCCACTTATTTGAAATCAAAAATGATAAAAGGTATGCTGCATGGAATAGATCCCAACCGACAAATAATATTCGGTCCAAATACCCACTTGATTTGACCGCCCACAAACTATAGAATTTTAGACTCGCAATTTACCTTACTTGTAAATCAGTATGTCCTTATTAAAGCCGATTTACTCGTAACTTAAGTCAATATTTTCATATTAAAGCCTGCTTGCTCGTAACTTAAGTCAACATGTCCATATTAACGCCTTAGGCTCGTAACTTCACCAATTTAAGTCAGTGTGTTCATGTTAAAGATTTATCCTCGTAACTTAACTCTTTAAGTCAATATGTTCACATTAAAGCCTAACTATCCTTCCAAACATTCCCTGTCATATTCCAATTTGCAAATAAACCATACATGTTTATTATGATTCCTTATTTATCATATTTATGCAAATAGCGATTTTCAGTCCAATTCCTGTCATACTTTGTTCCATAGGCATTTATACACTTCAAATCAAATATAATCCAATTATTCCATTTTAAGTTGCAGTTTTCAATATATTTGATTTATTTAGCCCCAATTAAAATATTTCAATTAGATTTACCCCAATCCAAGTGTAAACTAAAAGAAAAGGAATAATAATCTATTGTAGGCTATTAGGCATAAAAATATATGCTTAATTCAATCGTATTCGTATGCCTTTTAGGCATATTTAGGTATAACCCAAACAATCTGCAAAACTAGAAAATAGAAAAGGAAAAGAAAATCTGAACATAACAGTATACAAAAATCTGAATAGAAATTGTAGAAGTAGACAGAAATATTTACGGAAAAGGAATAGGAACAAACTGAATATGTAAATAAATAGTAAGAAATTGAATTTGAAAATAAACTGTAAATAATCCAGATCTGGAAATAAACTTTAAAAAATTCATATCTGAAACATTTGCAACTACTATTTTACAAATTTTTCTTTAACTTATCAGAAATATAAATAATCACAATAATCTCACCAAAAATTGCTTCCTATATGGCCCCCGTAGAACTCCATAATATATGCAAACTCTCCAAAAATATGTATGTAAACAGCCCCCCAAAATTATATGTATAAATTGTGAAAAGTTTTTTCATTTCAAAACTCCATTATTTTTTAGAAAGAATATATGCGTAGCATAGGGGAGAAAGTTATGAGGAATGA
The DNA here is from genome assembly GCA_030737875.1 of Allium sativum. Taxonomy (NCBI): domain Eukaryota; kingdom Viridiplantae; phylum Streptophyta; class Magnoliopsida; order Asparagales; family Amaryllidaceae; genus Allium; species Allium sativum. The sequence continues at coordinate 688,539,644 of CM060926.1, read as the reverse complement.
GGGGAGGGATAGAGACTAATTTATAGTTGGAGTAGAAGACCCTGAGCCATCAGATATTAAGGTTTTCAATTTGAACCGCTCTGTCCTTGGGTCAATCCGGATTGGTCATATCAGGAATTCGTAGCCATACACGTTTCCATAAAACCAAGAAATAAAAATCTGAGCATCCATCTTTTCGTGTCAGGCATGAAATTGTGTTTAGCTTATGTTACTGGGTCGACCATCACCCGGTGGGTCGATACAGGGGTCGACCCACCCGACCAGGGACAGGGTCATCCCATTTACACTGAAAATTAAACATTATTAGTTTTATATATATACATTTTGTTTATTTCAAATTTCAAATCAGAATTTCAAACTTCTACGTGACATAGCTTCTTCGTTTTAAGTCCGTTTTTTGCAAATCAAATATCTATCTGAACCAGAAAATCGTAACGGACACAATGGCACAAACCCTTTGCTTGATCTACAGCCCGAAACTGCGGGATAAAAAATGATCTACACCAACCTCAAGGTCCATATTTAAGGATCCAACAATAAAGAAAAGAACTCTTCAGCTTAACAAGGCTCATTGTACATCGTGAATAACCAAATTCCAATTGAAATGAAATCTTTAGGATGAATCAATGAAAATATTTAGGAGGAATCAATTAAATGATATCAATTTAAATCCTGGATCTTCGAATTGAGAGAGATATTGAGTGAGATCAAGAATTCTCACTATTTCTTAGGTTCATGGATCAAATTCGATTCAGTGGGATCTTTCACTCGCATTTTTTTTCCACCAAGAACGTTTTATGAAACTCTCTGACCCCGAATTTGGATACTCTCGCTACGACTTATTCAAATCATTTCCCATAGCTAAATTCCCTATCATTTTAACCATTTCATATTAAAATTTGCGTTGTTACGCTCTCCTCTCCGTAAAAGGATTTTGTCCTTCAAATATCTAAGGTAAAACAATAAAATAAGTGTTTTCTATATCCATCAATTCATCCATCATTCATTGGCAAACATTGTCCTTAATTTATCTAATGAAATTTATGTACTTATGCAATACTATAGTGTATATGTCCCTAACTAGCGCAAAAGATTAAGTGGTCTATTGATTCAGTCAACCTCCTTTTTAATGCAATTATGTTTGAGCAATACATCCAAATGTATGTAAGAACCCTAATGAGTACACATAGTTATGTATCTATGTTTCGATCATCATTCATATGCATCAACCATATGATAACATCCAATTATTTCATCCATAAAATAATATAAGAAATGCACACATCCATATGCACATGAAAATGTCCTATTAGCCGAGCATAGTGCCAAGTGTGTGTATATGAAAACACTTGCATTCATTTACATCCATCAAACATTACATGCTCTATTAACATGTTTCATTTTTATCCTACCATCAATAGGTTTCTTCTAAGATCAGATTCAAAGGAATAGAAAGGTAGAACCTATTTAAGAATTAAAGATGGAAAAGATCGGAATATATCATCAAAAAGATAAGGATAAGAAACATGCATCCTCTCCTCAGGTTCCCAAGCTGCTTATTGGAGTCGTCCCCCCCATTGAACCTTTACCAATTTCATCTCCTTGTTCCTTAGGCTCTGGATCTAATAATTTAGGATCCGCATAGGTGCTCGTTGAATAGACGCCTACTGCTCGATCTCTACGTCCTCCGATGTGCTTGGCTCTACCATCACTACTGAATCATGTAGACACATCCGCAAGTGCAAAACATGGTAGACGTCGTGAACACCCGATAGCCTCTCCGGTAGTCAAACCCTATACACCATCTGTCCTACTCTCTCTGTGAATGGGAATTGTACAACAAATGTAACACCCTACCTCCGCTAGGGTCACTCGCAAAGGGAATGCACTAGTTTTGGTGGAGCATTATCTAGGTGAACATGCACAGAGATATCACAAGACAGAACATAAATAAAGCAGCGGTAGAAATTAAAAACCAAATCTCATTACTTTCAAGAAAAGAGTCAAAACCTTATATATATCCAAAGTACAAATTGTCATTATTCCATTACATCAAGTTCTAGATAAAGAAGCATAAACTTAAAATAACAAAAGCAAATTATTCCCCAAAAATAGCAGAAGTGCAACCATAGCATAGCTCAAGACCAAACCGTACATGAGCTGACAAAAAGCAAGCTAAATCCAAGCTAAGAGCTAGAGTTTCCTCCCTGAGAACCTGAGGGGGAACAAAAGAAAAAGGGGCGAAAGAAAAAGGGTCAGTCATAAAGAGTAGTAAGCCCTAGTGACTTTCAGTATAAAAACTAGTAAAGTTAAAAAGACATGAATAAACGGAGAATAAACATAAGGATGATGATAAGTCTGGCATGATAACTAAGATAACAAGATAAGTCAAGTCTAGCATCGCATATTCAAGATTCGCTGCTCCAACTGTACTAGTATTCTAACCCATGTCAAGTATTAACCACAAACTGATCCCTTGGCCCAATATCATGAAATTACCCTTTAGGGGTCCTACAGTACGATCTACTAATCGATCAGCTCCCTACAAGTTCTAGCTCGTCATGTGTCTATGTCATACGGCCCAATCCCGAAATGTAGTCACCTGTGCTAGGTCCACCATAGGGTGTATCAAGCCCTAGGGTGCCAATCATCGACACGAATCAGGCACGCACAGTGTAAACCTACTGGTGCCCATTTCTTCCTTTTTCAACTCTGGACTACGTGCACGACCATAGTCCGCCTGAACCTACAATGGCGCACCTACTCAGCCGTCGTTCTGGTCGCTTACAATCAGCCCAGTAATGGTGCCCCACCTTGCCTAGTCCCAGGGTATCGTGATAAATCTAAGTGGGTTACTGCTGAAAAGGACCGCATAACTAGGGTTTCTAATGGGTTAAGTGTTGTCATTCAAATTCGTGACTTAACCCTACCAAATCATGTATCAAGTTGGTTAAGTGTGTTCAAGCGATTCATGACTTAACCCTATCAGATCGTCGCGTCAAATTGGTTAAGTATATTCAAGTGGCTCATGACATAACCCTATAATGTGGCATTAATTCATTAATGCACCCCAACCTCTCACATTAGACTAGTTGTTGTGGTCACTGGATTTGCCGGGCAGTTCCGGGCAGATTTACACCACAACATAGTCTAACCTCGGGTTTTAAGTGCGATATGACCAACTACCCACATTGGATCGTATTGTTTGCAGTCACTGGATTCGCCGGGCGGTTCCGGGCAGATTTACACTGCAAACTCAACCCAACCTCGAGTTGGCCATTTTCAAATTCATTCTAGTGTCATGTCCATGTTCAAGTTTTCATGTCAAGTTCATGTCCATATCCAGGTTCAAGTTATAACAATGTTCATGTTTCAAGTTCATAGTAAATTCAGGTTTTGCCTAATCTACCCAATCGCATTCCCATCGCAGGTAAACTCGAATTGATACAAACGAATCTAATTAGGGAATAACATAGATAGAACTGGCATAAGGTGGCAAAAGTGATTACAAGTCAATCATGGTATAACTTGAGATATATGATTACAACAATACTGGCATATGGAATAGTGGTCTCAAATATCAAATCTAGCAAAATAGGGTGATAGTCATGGTAACAGTTGACATAAGATAATAACCCCAAACTTGTGAATAACAATTGTTTCAACATCACAGGCATGAATATTACGGACATTAAGGGTTTTATATCTATAACATGTATAGGTCCCAAATCAATTTCATATAAATATTACTACAAGTCAATATTCAAGATGGATAGATCCAAGGTGAACAAATAGTAGATCTAAAACAATAGATCCAAAATGAACAATGATAGATCCAAGATATACAATGATAGATTCAAGATAATTATCATACTTAGGTTCAATCGCGATTTACAACATGTCCATATTAAGTTTAAAGTATAGATCTAAAAGTAACTGGGGCTTACAGATCGTGGTTAGAGAATTAGAAAACAAAGAGGCGATGTTGAATCTCGAGTCTAACAGAAATTCCCCAAACAGTAATACTCTACACGTAGCCTTGTTGGAGAAGAAGCAATCCCTTTTCTCTAACTTTTCAACCAGGGTTTTAGCAGCATAAGGCCAGAGAGAATTTGTGTAGAGAGACTAGAGTTATGGCTGTTTATATAGGGTCTGGCCAACGAATTTAGATAGAAATCGGTCTAGAAATATCAGAGTGAATTCTGACTCAAAAATGGGCTCGGCAACCAGGTCGACACCCAGGTCGACTCTATGGTCGACCTGGTCCTGGGCAGGTCGACACTATAGTTGACCCCCAAGTCGACCTGGTCCTGGGCGGGAAATTTCCCGCCCAGTCCGTTCTGGGGTTTGAATTCGAAATTTGAATTCGAATTCGGAGCTGTTCTGAACTTGAAAATTTCTGATAACTTCGAAGGGTCATAACTCGGTCATACGGACTCCGATTTTCGAAAACTCGGACTTGTTTCCAAGCAGAATTTCGAGACGAACATAATGGCATAACCCATTGCCTTGATTCTTATCTTAATAATTAATTCTATCTTGATTTATGGTTATAACACGTTATAAAAATACGGGTTGTTACATTCTCCCCTCCTTAAAGGATTTCGTCCCCGAAATCTCTAAGTTAGGAAGAACGTATCCTACCATCCATCATCCATCTACTCAAAACATCATCCACAAGCAACCATTGCCCTTAAAAGATTTCTAGTGCTGTATGAACATATGCAGAAAGTGGGTGTATATGTACTTATCTAATGCAAAAGATCGGGCGGATACTGATTCAGTAAACCTCCTTAATGCAAGATATGTTAGTGTAATGAGTCCAACATGTTTGCAAATCCCTAACATAATTTGAAATCTCTACATGAGTGCACATAACATTCATTCATATGCAACATCCAAGTGATAGCATAACAAGTTTCATCCATGTACAAGTATAAGCACTCATGCATGTGCAACATGAAAATGTGACTGAGCCGATCTAGTGCCTAATGTGTGTCATGCATCCACTTGCAACCATTTGCAAACACTTGCAACCATTTCCAAACATCAACCATAACATGTTTCAATCACATGTTTACATCCATATGATTCTACCTAAGGTTCTCAAGATAAGATCGAGAAGATAACAAGGCAAACATAGGTAGTAGAAGCATGATACGAAAGGTTTTCAAGTTTATAGGAAAAGAGATCGAGAATGTACCCTCAAAAAGAAATGAGTAAAGCCCGCGTATCTTCTCTTCGGTTTCCCAAGTTACGTCTTCTTGGGCTTCACTCCACTGTACTTTAACTAGCTTGACTTCTCGATTCCTAAGCTTCTTGATCTCCGTTCCTAAGATACGAATTGGAACTTGCCCTAATGTTGCTTCTTTTTCCACTTCTACGCCTTTAAGGATGCTTGGCTCAACCACTTCGGCCGACTCATGTAAGCACTTTCGGAGATGCGAGACGTGAAAGACATTGTGTACTCCGGTCAGCTTCTCGGGTAAGTCTACCTTATAGGCCATCTGCCCAATCCTCTCAGTGATAGGGAACGGTCCTACGAATCTTGGTGCTAGCTTTCCAACTGCTCCAAAATGAACCACATTGTGTAAAGTAGAAACTTTTATAAAGACCATATCTCCGACTTCGAACTCTAGGTTTGTCCTTCTCTTGTCCGCATAAGATTTCTGTCTATCTTGGGCCGTTTTCATCCGTCTTCATATCAACTCAATCTTCTCAGAAGTATCCCTTATCATGTCTGGCCCAAGTATAAGCCTGTATGTCGTCCCCCACCAACAAGTTGGCGACTTGCACGGTCTTCCATACAGGGCTTCTAATGGTGCCATTTCAATGCTAGCTTGGTAACTATTATTATATGCAAACTCCACGAGAGGATTATGGTCTTCCCAAGTACCACCAAAGTCAAGAATGCATAGCCTCAAAAGATCCTCTAGTACCCTATTTACCCTTTCGGTTTGTCCATCCGTCTGTAGGTGATAGGCCGTGCTTAAACTTAGTCGTGTACCCATTGCTTCTTGTAGACTATTCCAAAACTAGCAAGTGAAAATCGGGTCACGATCACTAACTATACTAGAAGGAACCCAGTGCAACCGTACTATCTCTCGAAGGTAAATAGATGCTAGCCATGATGCGGTCCTCTTGCTTTTCACCGGAATGAAGTGAGCACTTTTCGTGAGTCTATCAACTATGACCCATATGCTAGTATTTCCCTTCCTTGACCTAGGCAGTCCATCCACGAAATCCATCGAGATACTCTCCCATGTCCATTGCGGAACCTCCAAAGGATGTAATAGCCCACCGGGCTTCTTCGACTCGGCCTTTACTTGTTGGCACACCATGCACTTCGAAACAAACTCTGCCACGTCCTTTTTCATTCCAGGCCAAAAGAAACTGCGTTTCATATCCCTGTACATCTTATCCCCTTCGGGATGTATGGTCATCTTCGAGTGATGCGCCTCCTCGAGGACTTTCCTTACTAAGTCTCCCACTTGTGGGACACATAGCCTTCCATCACGCCTTAGCCATCCCTTGTCATCTATGGCATACCTACCGAGGTGACTTGACGTCTCACCACTAATCAGCTTGTCCACGATTTCAACTATCTGTGGGTCTTCCTTCTGTGAAGTCCCTACTTGATCTAGGAGTGTAGGTCTTAACTCAAGAGATGCTAGCGTAGCAGCCAATGACTCAACAGAAGGTATAAAATCAAAGGTTGCTATAAACTCAAGGCTTTTCCTTTCAACAAACAAGGGGCTCAAAGTCATCCTTTTTCTACTTAGCGCGTCCGCCACCACGTTACCCTTGCCAGGGGTATAAGCTATATCGAAGTCATATGATGCCAAGAATTCCATCCACCGCTGTTGTCTCAAATTCAAATCTTTCTGTGAGAAGAGGTATTTAAGCGTGGTCGGTATACAGCTCGAACCTCTCCCCTAGAAGATAATGGCGCCAAGATTTAAGTGCAAAAACAATCGCGGCCAATTCCAAGTCATGTGTGGGATAGTTTTTCTCATGAACTTTAAGTTGTCTGCCCATGTAGCATATCACTCTTCCATCTTGCATTAGGACAGCGCCTAATCCCGTGCCGCACGCATCTGTGTACACCGTAAACGTCTTGCCTCCATCGGGTAATGCCAAAACTGGAGCTGAAGTAAGGGCTTTCCTAAGCCTTTGAAAAGCAGCGTCACACTCTATGTCCCATGCAAAAGCTAGGTTCTTCTTTGTTAACTTAGTAAGAGGGGCTGAAATCATAGCGAAGTCCTTAATGAACTTCCTGTAGTAGCCCGCCAACTGAGAAAGCTTCTCACCTCCGTTGTATTCTTAGGAATTTTCCAGTCTTGCACCGCAACTACCTTCGCGGGGTCCATGGCTATGCCTTGCTTAGAAAGTACATGTCCAAGAAACCGAACTTCCTTCCTCCAAAAATGGCATTTGGAGAACTTAGCCTTTAACTGGTGTGCTCTAAGCGTATCCATGACTTCCTTGAGATGCCTAGCATGCTCTTCTTCATCTTTTTAGAAGATCAAAATATCGTCCACAAAAACCACCACAAACTTGTTAAGAAACTCCCAAAACACCCTATTCATCAAATCTACAAAGTACGCGGGTGCATTCATTAACCCAAACGGCGTGACGAGCCATTCGAAGAACCCATCTGGAGTCCTAAACGCAGTTTTGTCAATGCTATCCTCAGCCACTCTAAGCTGATGGAATCCTATGGCTAGATCGAGTTGAGAGAAAACAGATGCTCCCACAAGTTGGTCAAACAAATTGTCGATTCTTGGCATTGGGTGCCTATTCTTCTTCGTTAGCTTGTTTAACTCACGATAATCTACGCACAAACGAAGCAAACCATCCGCCTTAGTAGCGAATACCACCGGAGCACCCCATTCAGAAATGCTTCGTCTTATGAAATTTTTCTCAAGCAACTCCTTAACTTGTTTACTGAGCTCTCTTCTTTCTCGTGGGGCCATGTGCCTTACGGGCAATGAAACTGGCTTGGCATTATCAACAAGATAAATTCGGAAGTCTATCTCGTGTTTAGGGGGTAACCCCTTCACCTCATCAAAGATATCTGGATATTCTCGGACCACTCTTACAGATTGCAAATTGTCGATGAATGAGTCAAGAGATTCTAGATAACACAACATGACTGGACCTTTCGGGTTACAAGAAATTTCAAGGGAATTACCAAGGCGAGTCATGAGCCTCACTGCCCTTTGTTCACAATCAAGAATGGCTCCATAATTGGACAGCCAATCCATACCTAGGATCAAACCGTACCCCATAAATCCGAGAACATAAGCATTACACGTGAATTCTACGCTTAAGATAGAAATTCTCAAATCCACACAAATCATAGATAAATGAGCGGAGCCCCCAATTGGATTTGAAACACTAACGGGATCCTCAACAAGACTAGTACTTAGGTGCAGATTTTCAACAATATCAGAAGAAATAAAAGTATGCGATGCGCCTGAGTCAAATAAGGTTCGAACTGGAAATTCAGAAATGTAAACAAGGCTTTCTACAGATATATTACTACCTCGGTCAAGAGCTGGAGTGGTGTTGAGAGCATGCAACTGCCCTCCAGAAGGTCATGCTCGCTGGGTCTGCCCTTGTCCTTGATTCTTAGGGCAATCCTTACTGAAGTGTCCAGTTTCTCCACAATGAAAGCATTCACCCAACTTTCTCTTCTTCCTTCTACAGTCTTTAACTAGATGTCCTGTAATACCACAAAAGTTGCACTTCCTTGTCTCACGTGGTTTGTTAGCATTGTTGTTGTTCTTGTTATTCTTGTTGCCTCCCTTCTTGAAGTCAACCTTCTTATTCTGAGTCTCATTAGGCTTAACCTCCTTCTTGCTATTCTTGTCTTCCTCATGAAGTAGGGCCATATCCACCAAGCTTTCAAAGGTCGCCCCCATGGGTATATGAGTTATGGCCAAACTGTGTAGTGGCTCGTTCAATCCTCGAGCAAAGCGTACAGCCTTCTTCTGGGCCATATTGACCAAGTCCAAACCGAACCGAGCAAGCTGATTAAACTTATTCACGTACTCCCTAACAGACATGTCGCCTTGCTTGAGTGCTACGAACCTCTCCATCTGAAGGTTCTCTTCTGTTGACGATAAGAATTTAAGCCCAAACCTCTCTCTAAAGTCTGCCCAAGTCTCAACTGGCCTGGTAGCGTTGGTGACTTCCCACCAAAATGCACCTTCCTCTTTCAACAACCATGCTGCCAACTGAACTTTCCTATGATCCTTCACATCGAAGATAACAAACAAGTCTTCAGTCTCCTTTAGCCAGTTTCGTGCCTCAACAAAGGTTTCAGTTCCAACAAAGTTCTTGCCGCCCATTGCTTTAAAGTCTTTGCATATTTTAGCAAAGGCGTTACCAGGAGGAGGAGGAACCGCGACCACTGGGGGAGGAGGAGGAGGGATCTCTGCCAGGCTCGCGCCGTTGGCCCTAGCTTCTAAGTACCTTCGGAACCATCCAGATACGGGTACTCCCTCAGGAAGGTTAAGGTCAGACATGCTGAAAAACGAAAAGAAAAAGATTCAAACGAGGAAACAAAGGAAAGTGCTAATGGCTTTTGGGGAATAGCCTTTTCTTAAAAATAAAATTTTTCTTGAAAAATGCTTCTTTATAAATGGTTTTGAAAATGGTTTCAGAAGGTTTTTGAAACTTTTGCCCAGTCTAGTAACCTTCTGCTCTGATACCAAATGTAACACCCCACCTCCGCTAGATCACTCGCAAAGGGAATGCACTAGTTTTGGTGGAGCATTATCTAGGTAAACATGCACAGAGATATCACAAGACAGAACATAAATAAAGCAGCGGTAGAAATTAAAAACCAAATCTCATTACTTTCAAGAAAAGAGTCAAAACCCTATATATATCCAAAGTACAAATTGTCATTATTCCATTACATCAAGTTCTAGATAAAGAAGCATAAACTTAGAATAACAAAAGTAAATTATTCCCCAAAAATAGCAGAAGTGCAGTCATAGCATAGCTCAAGACCAAACCGTACATGAGTTGATAGAAAGCAAGCTAAATCCAAACTAAGAGCTAGAGTTTCCTCCCTGAGAACCGGGGGGGAACGAAAGAAAAAGGGTCAGTCATAAAGACTGGTAAGCCCTAGTGACTTTCAGTATAAAAACTAGTAAAGTTGACAAGACATGAATAAACGGAGAATAAACATAAGGATGATGATAAGTCTGGCATGATAACTAAGATAACAAGGTAAGTCAAGTCTAGCATCGCATATTCAAGATTCGCTGCACCAACTGTACTAGTATTCTAACCCATGTCAAGTATTAACCATGAACTGATCCCTTGGCCCAATATCATGAAATGACCCTTTACGGGGTCCTATAGTACAATCTACTTATCGATCGACTCCCTACAAGTTTTAGCTCGTCATGTGTCTGTGTCATATGGCCCAATCACGAAATGTAGTCACCTGTGCTAGGTCCACCATAGGGTGTATCAAGCCCTAGGGTGCCAACCATCGACACGAATCAAGCACACACAGTGTAAACCTACTGGTGCCCAATGCCTGCTTTTTCAACTCCGGACTACGTGCATGACCATAGTCCGCCTGAACCTACAATTGCTCACCTACTCAGCCGTCGTTCTGGTCGCTTACAATCAGCCCAGTAATCGTGCCCCACCTTGGCTAGTCCCAGGGTATCGTGACACATCTAAGTGGGTTACTACTGAAAAGGACTGCGTAACTAGGGTTTCTAATGGGTTAAGTGTTGTCATTCAAATTCGTTACTTAACCCTACCAAATCATGTATCAAGTTGGTTAAGTGTGTTCAAGCGGTTCATGACTTAACCCTATCAAATCATCACGTCAAATTGGTTAAGTATATTCAAGTGGCTTATGACTTAACCCTATCATGTGGCATTAATTCATTAATGCACCCCAACCTCTCACATTAGACTAGTTGTTGTGGTCACTAGATTTGCCGGGCGGTTCCGGGCAGATTTACACCACAACATAGTCTAACCTCGGGTTTTAAATGCGATATGACTAACAACCCACATTGGATCTTATTGTTTGCAGTCACTGGATTCGCCGGGCGGTTCCGGGTAGATTTACACTGCAAACTCAACCCACCCTCGAGTTGGCCATTTTCAAATTCATTCTATCGTCATGTCCATGTTCAAGTTTTCATGTCAAGTTCACGTCCATATCCAGGTTCAAGTTATAACAATGTTCAAGTTTCAAGTTCATAATAAATTCAGGTTTTGCCTAATCTACCCAATCGCATTCCCATCGCACGTAAACCCGAATTGATACAAACGAATATAATTAGGGAATAAGATAGAAAGAATTGGCATAAGGTGGCAAAAGTGATTACAAGTCAAGCATGGTATAACTTGAGATAAATGATTACAACAATACTGGCATATGGAATAGTGGTCTCAAATATCAAATCTAGCAAAATATGGTGATAGTCATGGTAACAGTTGACATAAGATAATAACCCCAAACTTGTGAATAACAATTGTTTCAACATCACATGCATGAATATTACGGACGTTAAGGGTTTTAGATCTATAACATGTATAGGTCCCAAATCAATTTCATATAAATATTACTACAAGTCAAGATTCAAGATGGTTAGATCCAAGGTGAATAAATAGTAGATCCAAAATAATAGATCCAAAATGAACAATGATAGATCCAAGATATACAATGATAGATTCAAGATAATTAACATACTTAGGTTCAATCGCGATTTACAACATGTCCATATTAATTTTAAAGTTTAGATCTAAATGTAACTGGGGCTTACAGATCGTGGTTAGAGAATTAGAAAACAAAGAGGCGATGTTGAATCTCGAGTCTAACAGAAATTCCCCAAATAGTAATACTCTACACGTAGCCTTGTTGGAGAAGAACCAATCCCTTTTCTCTAACTTTTCAACTAGGGTTTTAGCAGCATAAGGCCAGAGAGAATTTGTGTAGAGAGACTAGAGTTAGGGGTTGTTTATATAGGGTCTGGCCAACAAATTTAGATAGAAATCGGTCTAGAAACATCAGAGTAAATTCTGACTCAAAAATGGGCTCGGCAACCAGGTCGACACCCAGGTCGACTTTATGGTCGACCTGGTCCTGGGCAGGTCGACACTATAGTCGACCCCAAGGTCGACCTGGTCCTGGGCGGGAAATTTCCCGCCCAGTCCGTTCTTGGGTTTGAATTCGAATTTTTGAGCTGTTCTGAACTTGAAAATTTCTGAAAACTTCGAAGGGTCATAACTTGGTCATACGGACTCCGATTTTCGAAAACTCGGACTCGTTTCCAAGCAGAATTTCGAGACGAACGTAATGGCGTAACCCGTTGCCCTTGATTCTTATCTTAAAAATTAATTCTGTCTTGATTTATGGTTATAACACGTTATAAAAATACGGGTTGTTAAAACAAACCTCGCTGCTAGCTTGCCTGCGGAGCTAAATCTCACCACATTCCATAATGATAAAATCTTGACGAAAACCAAATCTCTAATAGCAAACTCTAGGTCGATCCTTCTTTTGTCCGCATATGACTTTTGCCTTTCCTGTGCCGCTTTCATCCCTCTATTAATCAAATTTTCCTTATCGGAGGTCTCTCTAATCAATTTTGGCCTAAGAAGCAGTTTATTTGTCGAATCCCACCAACATGTCAGTTATCTTCAAGGTCATCCATACAAGGTATCGAAGGGTGCCATGCTAATGCTAGTCCGGAAGTTGTTATTATTCCACGAAAGCTAAATGATCCTTCCATGTCCCTTCAAAGTCCAAAATACACATCCTCGGTGGGTTCTCCAAAATCTTATTCATCCTCTTAGTCTGTATATCAGTCTGAGGGTGATAATGTTAGAGTTTAAGCCCTAGAGGCAATGTATTTAATGTGATTGATAACATTGTTGATGTTATGCTTTATTTTGAAAAAAATATTATGTTATATTTACGGCGTAATATAAATATTAACATAATTAAACTAATAGAATAATAATACAAAATTATATTGTTTTAAGTAAGTGACTTGAAGATGAGATTATATAATATAATAAATATTGTAATTCTTGAAAGTCCCTAGTCAAGTTTTTTTGTAAATATGAAAACAATGAAGCATTGAGACTAGTATGTTAATTGACTGATGATCATAACTCATTGATTATTAATATATGAGATATTAATGTCAATACACAAATAAGTGTTAGAGAACAGTGTATTGGGTAGACCCAACATAAGAAAACATCATAAGGCATGATAATAGTATCATAGGTAATTCTTATATTGACCAGTATATAATGGTCCTTAGACCTAAAATCATTATATATTTTATTTGAAGATATTTGAGTTTTAATATCATCAAAAGTTACTCTTAACAGAGTAAACGATAAAGGTGATTATTGGATACATCTCGAATCGACTAAATAATATGAATGAACTAGATGGAATTTAATCCTAAGATGTAAGTAGTGATATTCATGGGCCTCTTGATTGAGTAAGATTATAAAATGCATGGACGTGCTCAAATATTGATTCATTTTATATAATCTGCTCTTTAAGATAAAAAGATTAAATTATAAAGAGGATGATACATTCCATGCCTTGAGTTTAATCTTCAATACAATGGTTAAAAGGATTAAATTACATTGAAACCTTGGTCATAGAAAAGGCTGTATTGAATCACTGATTTTGTTATAACTTGGGCAACAACAATGTATTACTAGATGCCGCTCACTGTTTATAATTTCAAATATAATTAAAAATTATTGCCAATGTTGCAATATCTTATTGGGACACACACTAAGAACGTTTAAAGGGGATAATCATTCTTTGAATTTTAAAATTATCAAACATTGGTATTCCAAAATTACATAAGACTTTAGGCCGATATTATCTCGTTTGGATATTTTTCTCGTTCTTTTAAAGTGGTGACTTCCTCCCTTTTCATATACGCAGAAAAATTAATCCAAATCGAAGGGACAAAATTGAACTTGGCTAGTATCTTTTATTCCTCTTTCTTCGAATTCATGAGACGATCTCGAAGTAATGTTCGTGGATACCATAGAGACGTCGATTCAAGCAGCATTAACGAGATTCAATATGATTCTGTTCTTCATAAGATCTAGGATTTTGCTAGTCCAAAATGATGCACTTTCACTCGTTTTATTGCTTTTTGTTTGGATCTTGTAATTTTTAGGGTTGTAAATATTGATTCCGCTACCAAATTGATCCAAAGTACGCAACAATGATATCAGAGCCTTCTTGCGGTTTTTTTTTGAGTTTTTATATTTGATTTATTGCAAGAATCAAAAGTTTTACGAACGCTGATGCGAAAATGTAAAAGGCTTGTGATATAATTTCATTTTGATGTAAATTCTACTCATTCAAAATACAGTTTGTATTTGATATAAATTTGGAAATGAGTTCATGAGGTTGATATTGGACATAGATTCTATTTTTTATGTTGCTAAATCCTACGTGTTAAATTTTTAAAAAAATTGGATTGATTTTACTGGTGGATTTGGAATCATAAAGGTGTCCTACAAATTGAAGTTCCTGATGTTGAAAACCAATTTTAATATCCTATGTGTCTTTGTTTGATGTTGTAATTTCTGAAGTGATAACATTGGTTGAAGAACTAATTCTTGGGTTTATTTTTTTGTCATGAATACTTTTTTTGTGACATACGGACACTGCTTAATTTGTAAATTCTATGTCTTTTTAAAATTGTGTTTGGATTTGGTTTTGTGAAACATATTAAACTATGTATCAATATGTTTGATTATTGAAAGTTAATATAGATAACTAAATGATTTTGAATCATTGCAAAACCTAAGTAGTATGTTTATTAAGACTTTGGACTTGGCTTGGTATGTTGTGTTTTAGATCAATCTGCCATATGTATATATGTCGTGTTTTGGTATATACTTCTCATTTTTTCACATTGGTTTACTGTGTTTTAGCTCAATCTTCCATATGTATACATGATGTGTGTTTTTGGTTGGAAGAAGGTAATATCAATGTGTCAGTCGAATATCTGACCACTCACACAATCATGTATACTTGATCGATTATATGACATGAAATATCATATTGTTGACATTATGCTTATATTTGTATTGACATGTATTTGCTAAAAGTATGATTTGGAATTTTAACTCTTCTATTAGTACATGTTTTGATATATAATATACACAACTTTATATTAGAATTTAATATACAGTAGCATATACTCTGTAGTGAATATGTTCTTGTATCAGTTTACAGCTTTTATAAATTTATATCTATAGTGAATTTAGTAGAAATGGACATGTTTGTATAGTAGCATGCAGTATGTAAGATTAAGATGACACTATTATATAAATGTTGTTATATGAACATACTACTGTAATTTATATATATATATATATATATATATATAACTTTATTATGACCATCCCTCATTGGTTGCCCGCGTATCCCATTATCAAGAAGTGTATCCGCAGCCTCTTGTACTATTTTTTCCTAACACATTACTAATTCTCCTGGTGTAGACCTACTTGTTGCTAATAGATCAGTAAGAGTATTGTTCTGATAGATAACTCTTCTATAGAGTTCATTAATATCTGAACTCATTAGTTTACGCCCAAAGAATTCTCGACGTGAAAACATAGAGACAAAGGGTTGATCTTTGAATAGGAAAAATAATGGATCTGCAGGGTCCCAAATGAATTGGCTTATTCAAAAAAAGCCTTGTTCTTTGGATGATCTATCTCGTGTCTGGTACTGCATGGTTCCACTTTACAAGAACTATATATATATATATATATATATATATATCAATACATATAAATTAGCAAGCAGTGTTATTTACAAGATTTTCTAAGCATCATTTGTTGTATGTATTAGCCTAAGCCTACATCTATACAAATGAACATGTTCTTTGCACAACTAACACACTAGGGTGCAATAATGTGAACACTTTATAAGCTCGGATTGCACTGTTAGACATTTGAATGCATGGGGTATTGTATGTATTGATATATGTGATGTGTAGCCGATCCATCATATTTGATACATGAACTATTTGTTTGTATTGTCATTTATGTGTCCACTATTGTGCTATCCAAGTTACTATATTCATATAAATTTATATATGCTGGTTGGACATGGTGATGTAGGAGACAATAAATTGTCAATGAACTATGTATTATACATAAAAAAAAATTTATAGCATACGAAATGTATAATTCTAGCAAATAGGCTGTTGTAAATCAGTTTACAGCATCCTTATAAATTGTATAACACATAGTTGCACATTTCCGATAATAAAATCCCTTAAAACTGCACGTTTATATTAAGCCAATGTGATGTCTTCCAAGAATAACACTCGTTAGTGCCATAATCAATGGTTATGGGTTATGCCGCATAAGCATATTGTTTCTTATGGTTACATGCGATAGAGTAATTGTGATACTCAAATTGTTTAAACTTGGGTCTGACTCAACTAGTCTGCCATAATAAGATTATAGGCTTAGATACATAGAGCATGAATAACTAATATTTGAAATGAACAAAGATTATTCGTCATTTTATCCAAGAATTATATTTGATATAATTCGCATAATATGTCTACCTAAAAGATTGTTTTTGGGAATTAGCCAAAGCTAACTCAAGGCCTTATAAAAAATGTATCTTGGCTCACTTATATATATATATATATATGTATGTATGTATGTATGTATGTATGTAAGTATGTATGAATGTATGTATGAAAATTGGTTCACTTTATTATCACTAAAAAACAGTACAAGTTACAACATAAAACCGAAAGCAAAAAAAAGAAAATACAAGTAAATAAAAACTAAAAAAATATTAATTCAGCCCATGATGAGGCCATTATCCCGCTAGTGTGCGTCATGTTGTGCCTCCCCGAGCCAATTGCTCCTCCTGTGCTTAATCAAAAGCCAAGCCAATGAACAAATAATGTAACACCCCGTGTGTTGAATAACTTGTTATAATATAAAACAGGGCAGAATTAAATTTTAAAATCTGAATCAGGGGAAACGGGCTATGCCATTGCGTTCGTCTCGGAAAAATACGCGAAATAGAGTCCGAGTTTTCGAAAATCGGAGTCTGTATGACCCAGTTAAGGCCCGAAGAAGTTTTCAGAAAATTCAAAACAGATTTAAATATAAATATTTCAAGTTTCAGAAGAGGCGGGAAAATTCCCGCCAGGCTGAGGGAGTCGACCCAGGGGTCGACATGGGTGTCGACCCCCTCCCTAGGGGTCGACCCAGGGGTCGACCCCCCCTGTCGGTCTGTGTGACCTGGGTGCAACCTGAAGGGGTTTGGGCTAGGGTTGATGGCTAGTGACGAGATCTTACGGCTCTAATCTGATTTAGGGTTAATCTAATGGCCTAAAACACCTAACTAATCTATAAATACACCCTAAGACTACCCTAATTCATACTAAAAATAGATACAACATCGTTATGCCATCAAAATGCAACTTGAAGGAGCCTCCATCAATTTAAAGAGGAAGATAGCTTCTCAAATCAACTTCTAATCAACTCTAGCAACTTAATCTTCTTCATTGAAGTGCTAATCAACAAGTTGTGAGTTTCTATAGCCTTAATGACCAATTGTTGAAATGATTATGATAGGATATAATGAGGTTATGGCTATGAATGTGGATCAATGCAAGTTATGTTATCATATGCTATGTGATTATGATGTTATGCAAGTTATGCAAGTCATATGCTATGTGACTATGATGTTATGCAAGTTATGCAAGTCATATGCTGTGTGATTATGATGTTATGCAAGTTATGCAAGTTATATGCTATGTGTTCATGATGCTATGCAAGTTATGCAAGTCATATGCTATGTGATTATGATGTTATGCAAGTTATGCAAGTCATATGCTATGTGTTATGCAAGTTATGCAAGTCATATGCTATGTGATTATGATGTTATGCAAGTTATGCAAGTTATGCAAGTTATATGCTAAGTGTTCATGATGTTATGCAAGTTATGCAAGTCATATGCTATGTGATCATGATGTTATGCAAGGTATGCAAGTCATATGCTATGAGTTCATGATTCTAGTTATGCAAATCACTATGATAAACCTTGATCCATTATGACACCATGGTTATGCAAGTTTGGTGTATGATTATATGCAAGTTCATATATAATATGTTATGCAAGTTTGGTGTATGATTATATGCAAGTTCATATATGACATGTTATGCAAGTTTGGTGTTTGGTTATATGCAAGTAACATGTGCAAGTTTACACCTTAGTATGATATGCATACATATGCAAGTTAACCCCTTTGTATGTCATACATACATATGCAAGTTTACCCCTTTTGTATGACATAAGTATCTTATGCAAGTTACCCTCCTTATGACATATGTGATTCATGCAAGTTTGGGTTGATTATTTATGCTAGTTGGGTTTGATGCTATATGCATGTTGACACCTTTAAAACCCATGTTGATGCTAATGTTATGCAAGTTGAACCCATTGTATGTGTGATGAATCTTCCCTTTTTAAGTATGTCATGTTAGCGAATTACGTGGGGAACGATGGGGTTAATATTCATGTTAATGAAATGGTGTGAAGTTGGTATGATTATGCATACCATAAAGTGGATGGACATAATTGAGTCAATTATGTACATTGTTAAATTTGTAATTAATTAGGGATAATTAATACAAATTATGTGGGTGATTAATTAGGTGTAATTAATCGACTAAGACACGAGGTTGGACCCTTTTGTAGCATAAGACTGCCCGGAACCGACCGGCAAATCCAGCGGCTACAAATGATTGGCCCAATGTGAGAGGTCTTAGGCACAAAATTAATACGTGACAAGTGTAAAGACACGAGGTTAGACTCGGTTATGGCGTAAGGCTGCCCGGACCCGACCGGCAAATCCAGCTGCCATAAAAGATAGTCTAATGTGAGAGGTCTTTACAACGGTTACGTTCTTAATCAATTAAGAAACAATTAACCAGATAAGCATATAGTAGGGCATGAGGGGTTAAGTGGGTGCCTTGGGTGGCATGTGGAAATCAAGTAAGTGCCTTGGGTGGCATGTGGAAATCAAGTGCCTTGGGTGGCATGCGGAAATCTAGTGGGTTGCCTTGGGTGGCAATAGAAAATACGATTAGAATACTTAACCAAGTGGAAACATGTAATTAAACATGATTAAAGGGTTAAGTGGGATGCACTAGATAAAGTGACAAGCTTAGGTGGGTAGCTTGTGGGGGCCCATTTCAACCAGTAACCCATATGTATCTTATTGGGCTCGACCCATGTCGAGGACGGGACACGCGTACTGGGCTTGACTATAAGAGGCCAAAACGGGTTAGCGGTGGCAACGCAAGTCCAACGGGTTTCATATGCGTGTCTGGACCCGGGCTGGTAGGTAAGACGTTGTTGCATCGTGTAGGTATAAGCCGTGCACCATTGGTTGTATCGGGTTGCCACTTTGGGGAGTGATACACCCCACTGTGGGGCCAGCACGGGTATCTACGGTAGGGAGCCGATCGCTTGGGAGTAGTGGGTACACCTAGTGGAGATAGGGGCAGACGGCACCTATGTAGTCAGCTAGGGGTACACGAAACTACTGGGTAAATTTTCTAAGTCCTTGGGAGGGATCAACCTTTAAGTAGGAATGACTGGTGTGGTGCAGTTAGTAATTACCCTTGGGTGGGTAGATGCGTCTTTACCGTTATCTTAGTTCATCCTATGTCTAGTTGGCTACTTAGTGTAGTCATTTATCCCCAGTCATCACCGTACCAAGTTTATATCATACCCTAATTACTTTAATGATTGTGTTGTTAAAGTTATAGGGCCCACTCAGACTTATGTCTGACCCCGTTGTTTTTATCTTTTTCCCCCTCAGGTCCTCAGGTTGGGCCTAGCACTAGTGGGCTTTGATCAGATTTCTTTATCTATCTTTTGGAGCTTGGACCGTGATGTAAAGCCCAGCTTACCTTTTCTTTTATGGCTATTAGTTATGTAGTGGGATTATGTACTTATGTTTTATCAGGATGGATATTTAGTACTTGACTCTTTTATGGTGTTGTAACTAAACATGTTTACCTTCTGCTGCAATGAAATGATGTTTTAGATTTTCAAGTATTATTTATATCTGTCTTGTTGTAATTTTTCTGTTCTATATTCACTTAAAATACTCCACCGAAGTTAAGGCATTCCCTTAGTGAGTGACCTTAGCGGGAGTGGGGTGTTACACGTGGTATCAGAGCTGAAGGTTACCGGAACAGATAAAATTTTTAGAAAACTATTTTTCTAAAAACATTTTTGGAAGAAGTATTTTCAAAAACATGTCTTTTAAGAGAAAAGTTTTTGAAAGAAAAGCATAATCCCCAATAGCCATATCTTTATCTTTCGAATACTCCGTTTTGAATCTTTCCTTTTTCGTTTCAGCATGGCTGAAGATCTTAACTTTCCGGAGGGTGTAGCGATACCAGTATGGTATAGGAGATTGATGGAGGCTAGGGCCGCCACTGCGGGTCCAGCAAATGTTCCTCCACCAACAGTAGCACCCGATCTTCCTCCTCCTCCTCCTCGCACGGATACTTTTACTAAGACTTGCAAGGAATTTAAGGCTATGGGAGGGAAACCTTTTCAAGGATCAGAAACTTTTGTCGAGGCTAGAGATTGGCTTAAGGAGGTGGAAGAGTTGATAGACATCTTTGAGATGGAAGATGGAAAGAAAGTCAAGTTAGCTGCTTGGTTAATGAAGGGAGAGGCCTCGTTCTGGTGGGAGGTCACTAATGGAGAGCGCCCCGTTGACTCTTGGGCGGATTTCAGACAAAGGTTTGTGGCAAAGTTTCTCTCAAGGGCGGAGGAAAACTTGTATATGGAGAGGTTCTTGACTCTAAAGCAAGGAAACCTATCAGTGAAGGAATATGTCAACAAGTTTAATCAATTGGCAAGATTTGGCATAGATATGGTGAATACACCGGAGAAGAAGGCTTTGAGGTTCGTTAAAGGCTTGAATGAACCGATGCATGGATTAGCTATGACTCACATCCCTATGGGGGCCACCTTTGAGAAGCTAGTAGACATGGTACTCATGCATGAGGAAGAGAAGGGTCCCAATGCTAATAAGGCACCCGAGAAGAAAGGAGATCAGAAGAGACCTCAACAGCAACAGCAAAACAAGGGTGGGAAAGGCAACGGTGGCAAGGGAAAGAAGAAGTGCTTCAATTGTGGGACACCAGGCCACCTAAGCAAAGATTGTCGGAAGAAGAAGAAGAAGACGGGCTGCTTCCACTATGGCGAAGCAGGGCATCTAGTGAAGGACTGCCCTAAGAAGGGGCAAAGGACGGGGTCTACCTAAGGAGGACAGGTGCAAGCTCTTATGGCACCAGGTCAGGCAAGGGGGCAAGTTCAGGCTCTCGCGGTTCCACCGATTCAGGAAAGAGGTAGAACTATTTCCGTTGAAAGTCTGGTTTTTCTGTTTGATCATCCTGTCCGTACTTTGTTTGATTCTGGCGCATCGCATTCGTTTATCTCATCATCATTAGTTGAGTCACTACACTTAGACACCAGTCTAGTAGATGATCCCTTGGTTGTTTCAAACCCAATTGGGGGCTCTACTTATTTGTCCATGATATGTTTGGGTTTGAAGATTTCTATACTTAGCGTTGAGTTTAGATGTGATGCTTTTGTTTTGGGCTTCACGGGCTATGGGTTGATTTTGGGCATGGACTGGTTATCCAGTAATGGTGCTGTTCTTGATTGCGAAAGGAGAGTTGTTAGGCTCATGACCCGCTTGGGGAACACTCTCGAGATCTCTTGTAATCCCATAGATTCTGTTATGCTAAGTTATCTTGAATCGCTTGACGCTTCGGTCGAGAGTTTGCGATCTGTTAGAGTGGTCCGAGAGTACTCGGATGTGTTTGAGGAGGTGAAGGGCTTACCTCCGAAGCGGGAGATAGACTTCCGAATATATCTGGTGGATAATGCTAGACCAGTATCTTTGCCAGTGCGCCACATGGCTCCTCGTGAGAGGAGGGAACTCCATAAGCAAGTAGGGGAGTTTCTTGAGAAGGGGTTCATAAGACAAAGTATATCGGAGTGGGGTGCTCCAGTAGTTTTTGCCACGAAGGCGGATGGGTCCCTCAGACTTTGTGTAGACTATAGAGAACTCAACAAGCTCACAAAGAAGAATAGACACCCATTGCCGAGGATTGATGATCTCTTTGATCAGTTGGTTGGCGCCTCAGTATTTTCGCAGTTGGACTTAGCCACAGGGTTTCATCAGTTGAGGGTGGCTGAGGATAGCATAGACAAGACTACCTTTAGGACTCCGGATGGTTTCTATGAGTGGCTGGTGATGCCATTTGGTTTGACGAACGCCCCAGCATACTTTGTTGATTTGATGAGTAGGGTGTTCAGGGAGTTCCTTAATAAGTTCGTGGTGGTCTTTGTGGATGACATCTTAGTCTTTTCCAAGAGTGAAGAAGAGCATGCCCTACATCTTAGGGAAGTGTTGGAGACTCTTCGAGCGCATAGCCTTAAGGCTAAATTCTCTAAATGTCACTTCTGGAGGAAGGAGGTGCGGTTCTTGGGGGCACGTGGTCTCCAAGGAAGGGATAGCTGTGGATCCCGCGAAGGTAGTGTCCATCCAGGATTGGAAGGTTCCGAAGAATGCTACCGAGGTGAGGAGTTTCTTGGGGTTGGCTGGCTACTATAGAAAGTTTATCAAGGACTTCGCGAAGATATCAGCCCCATTAACTCGCTTGACAAAGAAGAATCTGGTCTTCGCATGGGACGTAGATTGTGATGATGCGTTCCGACGGTTAAAGAGAGCTTTAACCACAACTCCAGTCTTAGTGTTGCCAGATGGGAGTAAGCCATTTGTTGTTTATACCGATGCTTGTGGGACAGGACTGGGCGCAGTCTTAATGCAAGAGGGAAGGGTAATAGCCAACGGTGGAAGGCAGTTGAGAAAGCATGAGAAAAATTACCCTACCCATGATTTAGAGTTGGCCGCTATTGTTTTTGCGCTTAAGACTTGGCGTCATTATCTTCTTGGAGAGAGGTTCGAATTGTTCACTGACAACAAATCATTGAAGTACTTGTTTTCTCAGAAGGATTTGAACTTGAGACAGCAAAGGTGGATGGAGTTCTTAGCATCCTATGATTTCGAGATAGCGTATACCCCTGGCAAGGGTAACGTGGTGGCGGATGCCTTGAGCAGAAAAAGGCTGTCCTTGAGTCCATTGTTCGTGGAACGACGAAGCTTGGAATTTATCTCGATGTTTGATTTCAGACCTTCCGTTGACTTTGTACCTGGTTTGCTAGCATCCTTGGAGGTCAGACCTACTCTTTTGGGACGGATTGGCGAGGCACAGCGGGACGACCCACAGTTGGTTGAGTTGGTAGAGAAGCTCATAAGGGGGGAGTCGTCCAGCCATTTGAGTAGGTACACCCTAGACGATAGGGGGTGCTTGCGTAGAGACGGTAGACTTTGTGTACCGCAAGACGAGGGTTTGAGGAAGGCTATTCTTGATGATGCGCATCATTCAAAGATGACCATTCATCCCGGTGGGGACAAGATGTACCAAGACATGAAGCGAGTTTTCTTTTGGGCCGGTATGAAGAAAGATGTGGCCGAGTATGTCGCTAGATGCTTGGTGTGCCAACAAGTGAAAGCGGAGCAAAAGAAACCTGGTGGGTTGCTTCACCCATTGGAAGTTCCGCAATGGAAGTGGGATAGCGTCTCGATGGATTTTATTGATGGGTTACCGAGATCGAGGAAGGGTAATACGGGAATTTGGGTTGTGGTAGACAGACTTACTAAGAGTGCCCATTTCATACCCGTGAAGAGTAAGAGGACAGCTCCATGGCTAGCTTCAGTTTACCTTCGAGAGATAGTTCGGTTGCATGGTGTACCTTCGAGCATAGTGAGTGATCGAGATCCTATCTTCACTAGCGAGTTTTGGAGGAGTTTGCAAGAAGCAGTGGGGACTCAATTGTGTTTGAGCACCGCATATCATCCTCAGACGGACGGCCAGACCGAGAGGGTGAATCGAGTTCTGGAAGACCTTTTGAGGCTTTGTATCTTAGATTTTGGAGGTACATGGGAGGAGCATCTTCCATTGGTGGAGTTCGCGTATAATAACATCTTTCAGTCCAGTATTGGTATGGCTCCTTTCGAAGCTCTTTATGGAAGGCCTTGTCGATCACCTACATGTTTGTGGGAATCTACGGATAAGATTTTGCTTGGGCCTGATATGGTTAGAGAGACTTCGGAAAAGATTGATTTAATTCGAAGAAGGATGAAAGCAGCGCAAGACAGACAGAAATCTTACGCGGATAAGAGGAGGACGGATCTGGAGTTTGATGTTGGGGACATGGTCTTTGTCAAAGTATCTCCATTACGGAATGTTGTTCGCTTTGGGTCCATTGGGAAGTTAGCTCCAAGATTTGTAGGACCGTTTCCTATTAAGGAAAGGATTGGACGGATGTCATATAGAGTGGATTTACCCGAGAGACTTAGTGGAGTACATGACGTATTCCATGTGTCACATTTGAGGAAGTGCCTACATGAGACCGCAGAGGTGGTAGAGCCGAGTTTGCTTAGAGAAGTGGAGGTAGAGCGTGATGCGACTATTCGACGAGCTCCTACCCGCATCCTTGGGTCAGAGATTAGGAAGTTGAGGAACAGAGAGGTGCGACTAGTCAAAGTGCAATGGGGAGAGGATGAGAGCAATGCTACTTGGGAGACAGAAGCGAAGATGCGTTCACTATACCCATTCCTTTTTGAGGGTATGTCTTTTAACTTCTCCTTTATCGTTTGTATAGTACTTATCTTATCTTTAGTATGTCCTCTCATTAGTACCTTTGACCTTTAGATAGGGTAAACCTATGGTTGAAACATGAGTTTGAGACATGTTATGATTGATGGATGCGTGTGGATGCAAGTGGTTGCTAGTGGTTGCTTGTGGATGCATATACACACACTTTAGGCACTAGATCGGCTCAATCACTTCATATTGCATATTGCATATTGCATATAATTGTGTGTAGGTAGCTATATTAATGGATGTATAATGGTTGTGCTATCATATGGATGGTGCATTTTGGTGAATGATTGTGCACTCATGTAGAAATAGTATGTGTTGATAGGGTTCTTTCGCATACATATTGGATGCATGGCACTATCATGGTTTGCATTAAGGAGGTCAACTG
This sequence comes from Allium sativum, assembly GCA_030737875.1. Classification (NCBI taxonomy): domain Eukaryota; kingdom Viridiplantae; phylum Streptophyta; class Magnoliopsida; order Asparagales; family Amaryllidaceae; genus Allium; species Allium sativum. Next base: position 688,514,410 of record CM060926.1, on the reverse strand, counting down.
AATCAGTAGACCGCCTGATTTTGCATTAGACAAGGAACATATACAAACACTCTTTGCATATGTTCATACAGCATTAGAAACTTTAAGGACAATGGATGCCAGTGTTTGATGGTTTGAGTAGATGGTTGTTTGGTTGGTAGGATACGTTCTTCTTGACTTAGAGATTTCGGGGACGAAATCCTTTAAGTAGGGGAGAATGTAACACCCCGTGTGTTGAATAACTTGTTATAATATAAAACAGGGCAGAATTAAATTTTAAAATCTGAATCAGGGGAAACGGGCTATGCCATTGCGTTCGTCTCGGAAAAATACGCGAAATAGAGTCCGAGTTTTCGAAAATCGGAGTCCGTATGACCCAGTTAAGGCCCGAAGAAGTTTTCAGAAAATTCAAAACAGATTTAAATATAAATATTTCAAGTTTCAGAAGAGGCAGGAAAATTCCCGCCAGGCTGAGGGAGTCGACCCAGGGGTCGACATGGGTGTCGACCCCCTCCCTAGGGGTCGACCCCCCCTGTCGGTCTGTGTGACCTGGGTGCAACCTGAAGGGGTTTGGGCTAGGGTTGATGGCTAGTGACGAGATCTGACGGCTCTAATCTGATTTAGGGTTAATCTAATGGCCTAAAACACCTAACTAATCTATAAATACACCCTAAGACTACCCTGATTCATACTAAAAATAGATACAACATCGTTATGCCGTCAAAATGCAACTTGAAGGAGCCTCCATCAATTTAAAGAGGAAGATAGCTTCTCAAATCAACTTCTAATCAACTCTAGCAACTTAATCTTCTTCATTGAAGTGCTAATCAACAAGTTGTGAGTTTCTATAGCCTTAATGACCAATTGTTGAAATGATTATGATAGGATATAATGAGGTTATGGCTATGAATGTGGATCAATGCAAGTTATGTTATCATATGCTATGTGATTATGATGTTATGCAAGTTATGCAAGTCATATGCTATGTGATTATGATGTTATGCAAGTTATGCAAGTCATATGCTATGTGATTATGATGTTATGCAAGTTATGCAAGTTATATGCTATGTGCTCATGATGCTATGCAAGTTATGCAAGTCATATGCTATGTGATTATGATGTTATGCAAGTTATGCAAGTCATATGCTATGTGTTATGCAAGTTATGCAAGTCATATGCTATGTGATTATGATGTTATGCAAGTTATGCAAGTTATATGCTAAGTGTTCATGATGTTATGCAAGTTATGCAAGTCATATGCTATGTGATCATGATGTTATGCAAGGTATGCAAGTCATATGCTATGAGTTCATGATGCTAGTTATGCAAATCACTATGATAAACCTTGATCCATTATGACACCATGGTTATGCAAGTTTGGTGTATGATTATATGCAAGTTCATATATAATATGTTATGCAAGTTTGGTGTATGATTATATGCAAGTTCATATATGACATGTTATGCAAGTTTGGTGTTTGGTTATATGCAAGTAACATGTGCAAGTTTACACCTTAGTATGATATGCATACATATGCAAGTTAACCCCTTTGTATGTCATACATACATATGCAAGTTTACCCCTTTTGTATGACATAAGTATCTTATGCAAGTTACCCTCCTTATGACATATGTGATTCATGCAAGTTTGGGTTGATTATTTATGCTAGTTGGGTTTGATGCTATATGCATGTTGACACCTTTAAAACCCATGTTGATGCTAATGTTATGCAAGTTGAACCCATTGTATGTGTGATGAATCTTCCCTTTTTAAGTATGTCATGTTAGCGAATTACGTGGGGAACGATGGGGTTAATATTCATGTTAATGAAATGGTGTGAAGTTGGTATGATTATGCATACCATAAAGTGGATGGACATAATTGAGTCAATTATGTACATCGTTAAATTTGTAATTAATTAGGGATAATTAATACAAATTATGGGGGTGATTAATTAGGTGTAATTAATCGACTAAGACACGAGGTTGGACCCTTTTGTAGCATAAGACTGCCCGGAACCGACCGGCAAATCCAGCGGCTACAAATGATTGGCCCAATGTGAGAGGTCTTAAGCACAAACTTAATACGTGACAAGTGTAAAGACACGAGGTTAGACTCGGTTATGGCGTAAGGCTTCCCGGACCCGACCGGCAAATCCAGCTGCCATAAAAGATAGTCTAATGTGAGAGGTCTTTACAACGGTTACGTTCTTAATCAATTAAGAAACACTTAACCAGATAAGCATATAGTAGGGCATGAGGGGTTAAGTGGGTGCCTTGGGTGGCATGTGGAAATCAAGTAAGTGCCTTGGGTGGCATGTGGAAATCAAGTGCCTTGGGTGGCATGCAGAAATCTAGTGGGTTGCCTTGGGTGGCAATAGAAAATACGATTAGAATACTTAACCAAGTGGAAACATGTAATTAAACATGATTAAAGGGTTAAGTGGGATGCACTAGATAAAGTGACAAGCTTAGGTGGGTAGCTTGTGGGGGCCCATTTCAACCAGTAACCCATATGTATCTTATTGGGCTCGACCCATGTCGAGGACGGGACACGCGTACTGGGCTTGACTATAAGAGGCCAAAACGGGTTAGCGGTGGCAACGCAAGTCCAACGGGTTTCATATGCGTGTGTGGACCCGGGCTGGTAGGTAAGACGTTGTTGCATCATGTAGGTATAAGCCGTGCAACATTGGTTGTATCGGGTTGCCACTTTGGGGAGTGATACACCCCACTATGGGGCCAGCACGGGTATCTACGGTAGGGAGCCGATCGCTTGGGAGTAGTGGGTACACCTAGTGGAGATAGGGGCAGACGGCACCTATGTAGTCAGCTAGGGGTACACGAAACTACTGGGTAAATTTTCTAAGTCCTTGGGAGGGATCAACCTTTAAGTAGGAATGACTGGTGTGGTGCAGTTAGTAATTACCCTTGGGTGGGTAGATGCGTCTTTACCGTTATCTTAGTTCATCCTATGTCTAGTTGGCTACTTAGTGTAGTCATTTATCCCCAGTCATCACCGTACCAAGTTTATATCATACCCTAATTACTTTAATGATTGTGTTGTTAAAGTTATAGGGCTCACTCAGACTTATGTCTGACCCCGTTGTTTTTATCTTTTTTCCCCCTCAGGTCCTCAGGTTGGGCCTAGCACTAGTGGGCTTTGATCAGATTTCTTTATCTATCTTTTGGAGCTTGGACCGTGATGTAAAGCCCAGCTTACCTTTTCTATTATGACTATTAGTTATGTAGTGGGATTATGTACTTATGTTTTATCAGGATGGATATTTAGTACTTGACTCTTTTATGGTGTTGTAACTAAACATGTTTACCTTCTGCTGCAATGAAATGATGTTTTAGATTTTCAAGTATTATTTATATCTGTCTTGTTGTAATTTTTCTGTTCTATATTCACTTAAAATACTCCACCGAAGTTAAGGCATTCCCTTAGTGAGTGACCTTAGCGGGAGTGGGGTGTTACAAATAACATCCACTTCAAGTAGCACACTGAAGCTGGATTCTCGCAACTACACAAATGATTCTGCCATTAATCCATACTCAGGCAAGGTTGTTCAAATGCAAAACATTTGGCATATTGCTCTAGATTTCAATGCAAAACTCTGATAATAGAGAAACAATTTCCAATGTAGTAGTATTCCATCACTACAGTGTGTTTGCAATATATGAGCTGAAGCCCTTTCCTGTTAAAACCTTAGTCAGAGCATTTCACCACCGTATATAGGACCCAATTATGTGAACAACACTTCTATCAAAAGTTAGGCACTAAGTTTCCAAATGAAAATCAAGTGAAAACCAACCAAAGTGCTTACTCCTAAAGAACTAGAACCAGTCCCCAGTTGCCTTAAATTATAGTCAGTTTCCCCATGAACTCATTTCTAGCTAGTTTTCATAGTGCCATCAATCTAACACAAATTCCATTGAGTTGCAAATATTATTCAACCAGCTGAAGAAGCTTATATAATATCGTGGCATACAGTGACCAAAAGAAGGAACTGATTTTGCATAAAAAATCATTAATTCATGTTGCATACGGAAAACGGATGGAATGTCTGAAATCATGATAGAAGAGTTTGGACATTGAGTCATATCTACAACCTGCTCTGGTTCATTCAAGCATCTGATATCAGCTTGTAAGAATTATACAGTATGTGTTGCTACTGTCACTGTGCCATGCTATTTTGCTATAAATCCAAAATCAACACTTGATCATCTCAGGAAATTCCACAACCCATTTTGAAATCATTGAGCGTGTACACATGATTACAAAAAGGAGGTATGAAATATTTCTGGAGATAAAAGTGCCTAAAAACACATGGACTATCAGCGATGACAGGAAATGAGTAGCGCAGAACAAATCACCATGAAAATCATACAAGCCCAAACAATATAGTGAATTATAACAGGCGTTCCATTTATATAATCACCCTAAATTAAACGAAGAAACCAGAGTAATCAAAAAAACAGGATTCCATTTTAACACTTTCACCATTTTCCAGAAATCCAAATCTAAATTTATTAATTCTTACCCAATCAAGGAGACCTAGTAGTCGGCCAACTGAACAAAAATATATTTTACCTCATCACAAAAATGATGAGAACTGGTAGATCGGTTATGAGGAGATGGAAGTGAATATACTTACACCAGTGATGCCAGACCCCAAATCCCCCAATGTCTTGATCTCCTATTTTCAACCAAATTCGCAACTAAAGGTAGGATGGATTAGTCAGCGATGCGGATCTGAGGCTGCTTAAACTGGGAGTGTAACACCCCATAATTTTCTATGAATACTAATAGATGAATTATAAGAATACTTAATTTTAAAAGTGAGAATTAAGTAAAACAGACTATACCACTACGTTCGTCTCAAAATTCTGGTAAAGATGGACCCAAAGTTTGCATTAAACGGATAATGTATGAGAAAGTAATGGACCTTGGAAGTTTGTATACATATAAGGGAAATATATGTATATTTATAAATTAATAAAATAAAAATCAACCTAAAATTCAAGAAAAAAATTCAAAACAACGGAAGCGGAAGACAAAACTCCAAACCGACTTATTTTATGGGTCGACCCGAGACTCGCTGGGTCGACCCCAGGGTCAACTCAGGGTGTTTGGAATCGACCCCGTCGGCCTAGAATGGTCTGTGATGAAATTTTGTGTTTTAGGGATTATGTGTCGCACTGTGGTTGGCTGGGTGACATGTCTCTTTGGTTTAGATGGCTCTGATGAATCCTATGCTAATCTAAAGGCCATGGTTTGCCTAACAAACCTATAAATACATATCCAAACCAAAACCGTAATTCCATTATTCACTCTCATAGTGCCTCCATGCCGCCAAACTCTCATCTAAACCTAGCCGCCACTAAAACCTAAATCAAATCAAAAAGTTCATCAACCAAGAGGATTAATCAATATCAAGTTAGAGTTCTTCAACAACAACAATCGATTCAATTATCTTTTCTAATCCAAACGATGTAAGTTCAGTTATATTTAGATTTGAACACCTAAATATAGTCTTGACATGTAATAAGATGAAATTGAGACTATGTCTGATTCTAAGTTGTTTTTTTGCTTCTATTCTTATTCTTATGATGCTATTATCATCAGTTTATCTTATTGTACATCAGTTTTTCATGTTTATGATGATGTTCTTATCAAGTCTTAGCCTTCATGCCTATGATGATATTTTTCATGCCTATTTTCTCTCTATTCTTATTTTATGCAACTTGTATCTCCCCCTATTTATTTTCTTTTATTGAACCTGGGTTAACTTCGATCCTAGGCTGAAATCGCGAAATACGAATGTTTGGAATACGGGGAATATTGGGTATTGCCTATTTGGGTGAATTTATGGGCATAACACGTTTGGTGGAATTATTGGGCATAATTTGTGATGGATATGGGGTATTATTATTATAATTGCAAGTTTGGGGAAATTGGCATGTAAATCAATATTTGGGCATATATAACTTGGCATGTAAATCAATATTTGGGCATACGCAAATTGGCATGTAAATCATTATTTAGGCATATGTAAATTGGCATATAAATCAATAATTGGGCATATGTAAATTGGCACATAAATCAATAATTGGGCATATGATAATTGGCATGTAAAAACTGGAACTTGGACTTAATTGGCAAGTATATAATTTAATTAAATCTAATGGCCGCCTAAGACACGAGGTTATCATTGAGTTGTGGTGTAAGGCTGTCCGGAACCGCCTGGCACATCAGCAACCGCAATGACAACAATCTAATGTGAGAGGTCAAAGGCGAAGATTGGATGGGTAATAATGCCTAACACGAGGTTAGAATGAGTTTTTGGTGTAAGACTGCCCGGAGCCGCCCGGCACATCCAGCAACCGCAAACAACAAGTCTAATGTGAGAGATTAGCGCAATGAATGCTTGAACCTGAGGTTGGAATGGGTTTGCGGTGTTAGACTGCTCGGAACCGCCTGGCACAATCCAGCTACCGCAAATAAGTCTAATGTGAGAGGTTGATGCATTAATAAATAATTAATGCTAAACAAACATGTTAAGTATGGTAGGGTTAAGTCAACATGCAACACTTAACCAATATGACATGACAAGTGGGTGGGTTAAGCAACTCGACTGGATTAATGACACTTAACCAATATAACATGATGAATGGGTGGGTTAAGTAAACTTGAATTGATTGATTGATGACACTTAACCAATATGGGGGGTATACGAATAGACCCTAGGAAAACCCTAGTAGCGGGACCCTTTTCAGTAGTAACCTACATTAGGTATCAATGGGACCCTGAGCTAGGCAGGATGGGGCACAATTACTGGGCTAATTATAAGCGGTCAAAATAGCGGTAGGTGGTACGGCAGTGCAGGTTCCGATGGATTACGGGTGTGCACGTAATTCCGGCACGGGAAAATTTAGACATTGAGTACCAAGTAGGTATAAAGTTGTGCACTCTAGAACTGTATCGGGTTGCCACCCTAGGAAATGATACACCATATGGTGGGACTAGCACAGGTATCTACAAGTAGGGGCCGGGTTGATACAAATACATGTGAAACGTTATGAGTAGGAGCCGATCAGTTATGATAGGTACGGTGGTGACAGGTAAACTGTCAATTTGAGGTGGGACCCTCATCATGAGATATGTACCTATAAAACTATCATGTGGGAAATGGGGATCAGTTATCTTGTTTTGTAACAAATGGCATTAGTTGAACACTAGTTAGGTGGTGCAGAGAAATTAGGAATCAGTACGATACCTTATCATGTTCTAGTCTTATTTTATGCTTATCTCGTTATCTTGCTATGCTTATTATCATGGTTATGTCTTGTATCCAGTTTATCCATGTCATGATACCTTTACCTGTTTACATGCTGAAAGTCATTGGACTTACCAAGTTTTATGTCTGACTCTGTTTTATTTCGCCTTCTTTCTTTCGTCCCCCCTAGGTCCACAGGGAGGGAATACCACCGCGTAGTTCAGATTCTTTTCAAGCTCGAAGATTGTGATGTATTGCATTGGACTCTTTGCTTTACTGCTATGGATGGCTACTACTTAATTGGGGAATTATGTCATGTTATTTTTTATTATGCTTCGATTGAGAAACAAGGCAGATATTTGATGTAATGGGTTTTGATGTTTTGGTGTTGATGTTTGAAACAACACTTATGAAAGTTTATCCTATTATGCTACTAGGGAATAAAAGTTTTAATTGTTTTCCGCTACTTAAATTTGTTTGTTTTGTAATTTTATATGTTATATACTCTTATGATCCCTACTAAAGTTAATGCATTCCCTTTGTGAGTGACCTTAATGGAGGTGGGGTGTTACACGTGGTATCAGAGTTGAAGGTTACCAGAACGGATAAAAGATTTTGAAAACTATTTTCAAATGCATATTTTAAAAAAAAAATCAAAACCATGATTTAAAGAAGCATTTTCAAGGAAAAGTATTGTTATTTTAAAAAGGCATATTCCCCAAAGCCATATGCACTATCCTTCTTTTCTTTGTTTTGAATCCTTTTTCTTTTCAGCACATCTGGGGAACCCGAGATACCTGAGGGTGTTCCGATACCCGCTTGGTTTAGACGATACCTAAAGGCTAGGGCCACTGCCGCGGGCCCAGCTAACGTTCCTCCTCCTCCTCCAGCTGATATCGCTCCTTGCATAGATGATATTGCTAAGATTTGTAAGGACTTCTGTGCTATAGGCGGAAAGATCTTTAAAGGGGCTGAGACGTTTGTTGAAGCACAAAACCGGCTCAAGGAAAAAAAGAGTTGTTTGCTATCTTTGAAGTGGATGATAAGAGGAAGATACAATTGGCCGCTTGCTTAATGAAGGAAGAAGCCTCTTACTGGTGGGAAGTTACTAGTGCTGAGCAGCCAGTTGAGACTTGGGTGGACTTTAGGCGGATGTTTGAGATAAAGTTCCTCTCGCCTGCTGAATAAAGCCTACAGATGGAGAAGTTTATAGCACTCAAACAAGGGAGTATGTTAGTCAAGGAATACGTCAACAAATTCAATTTGCTTGCAAGATTTGGGTTGGAGTTGGTAGATACACCTCACAAGAAAGCTTTACGTTTTGCTAGAGGCTTGAATGAACCATTGCATGGTCTAGCCATGTCCCATATTCCAATAGGCGCAACTTTTAAGAGATTGGTCGACATGGCGCTATTACATGAAGAAGACAAGGGTAGGAAGAAAGAAGTGAAGATGGATGAACCACAAAACAAGAAGGTGGACAATAAGAAGGGAGGAAAGAACAACAAGCCATGCGACAAGAGGAAGTGTAACTATTGTGGTATCATTGGCCACATCGCTAAAGACTATAGAAAGAAGAAGAGGAAGACGGGTGGTTGTTTCCATTGTGGCAAGACAAGACATGTGGTTAAGGATTTCCCAAAGAAGCAAGGGAAAAGGGCAGGACCTTCTGGAGGGAAAGTTCAGGCTCTTATGGCACCCACTCAAGAGAGAGGTAGAAATATTTTCGTTGAAAGTTTAGTTTTTCTTGCTGATCATCCTGTACGCACTCTTTTGATTCTAGCGCATCGCATTCTTTTATATCCGCTTCTATAGTAGAGTCTCCACACCTTAGTACATGTATGGTAGAGGATCCTATTGTTGTCTCAAATCCGATTGGGGGTTCGGCTCATTTATCTATGATTTGCTTGGATTTGGGAATATCTATACTTAGTTTTGAGTTTCGATGTAATGCATATGTTCTTGGTTTCAAGGGCTATGGGTTGATTCTAGGGATGGATTGGTTATCCAGAAATGGTGCCATTCTCGATTATGAAAGGAGGGTAGTTAGACTTTTGACTCGTCTCGGTAATACCCTCGAAATCTCGTGTAACCCCAAGGGTTCTGTCATGCTTAGTTATCTAGAATCTCTTGATGCATCTGTTAATAATTTGCAATCTGTTCTAGTAGTCTGTAAGTATCCCGATGTCTTTGATGAGGTGAAGGGTTTACCCCAAAACGTGAAATAGATTTCCGCATATACTTGGTTGATAATGCCAAACCAGTTGCTTTACCCGTACGACACATGGCTCCTAGGGAAAGGAAGGAGCTTAGTAAACAAGTTAAAGAGTTGCTTGAGAAGGGGTTTATTAGGCGAAATATTTCTGAATGGGGTGCTCCAGTAGTATTCGCTACTAAGGCGGATGGTTCACTTCGCTTATGTGTAGATTATAGAGAGTTAAACAAGCTGACTAAGAAAAATAGGCACCCACTTCCACGAATAGATGATTTGTTTGACCAACTTGTAGGTGCGTCCGTTTTCTCACAACTAGATTTGGCTACGGGTTTTCATCAGCTAAGAGTGGCTGAGGACAGTATAGACAATACTGCTTTTAGGACCCCTGAAGGTTTCTTTGAATGGCTCGTCATGCCTTTTGGTTTGACGAATACACCCGCCTATTTTGTTGACTTGATGAGTAGGGTGTTTAGGGAGTTCCTTAATAAGTTTGTGGTAGTCTTCATGGACGACATCTTGATTTTCTCAAAGAACGAGGAAGAACATACTTTGCATTTGAGGGAAGTCATGGATACCCTTCGAGCACATCAGCTTAAAGCGAAGTTCTCTAAATGTCACTTTTGGAGAGAAGAATTAAGGTTTCTAGGACATGTGGTGTCCAAAGACCGGATAGCTGTAGATCCTGCAAAAGTAGTTGCGGTGCAAGATTGGAAGATCCCAAAGAATGCAACAGAGGTGCGAAGCTTTCTTGGATTAGCGGGCTATTATAGGATGTTCATTAAGGACTTGCAAAGATATCAACCCCACTTACTAGACTGACGAAGAAGAATCTACCCTTTGTTTAGGACATTGATTGTGACATTGCTTTTCAACGATTGAAAAGGACTCTTACAACAGCCCCAGTGTTGACATTGCGAGACGAGAGTAAAATGTTTACAGTATACACGGATGCATGCAGTACAGGACTAGGCTCTGTCTTGATGCAAGAAGGGAAGGTAGTAGCTTATGGTGGAAGACAATTGAAAGTACATGAGAAAAACTACCCCACCCACGATCTAGAGTTAACTGCCATCGTTTTTGCGCTTAAGTCTTGGCGCTATTATCTCCTAGGTGAGAAGTTTGAATTGTATACTGACATAAATCTTTGAAGTACCTTTTCTCGCAGAAAGATCTTAACTTGAGGCAACAAAGGTGGATGAAGTTCTTAGAATCCTATGATTTTGAGATCGCATATACCCCTGGCAAGGGTAATGTTGTAGCTGACGCCTTGAGTAGGAAAAAGTTGACTTTGAGTCCTATGTTTGTGGAGAGGCAAAGCTTAGAGTACATAGCGGCCTTTGACTTTAGACCCTCTGTCGATTATGTGACCGGTTTGTTAGCATCCTTAGAGGTGAGACCTACGCTTTTGGGACAGATTGGGGAGGCCCAACGAGATGACCCATAGTTGCTTGAGCTAGTAGAATAGCTCATAGGAGGGGAGTGTTCGAGCCATCTTGGTAAGTATACCCTAGATGATAAGGGTTGGTTACATAGGGACGGGAGACTTTGTGTACCATAAGACGAGAACTTGAGGTAGACAGTTCTTGAGGAAGCCTATCATTCTAAGATGACCATACATCCAGGTGGTGACAAGATGTACAAAGACATGAAGCGAGTTTTCTTTTGGGCCGGAATGAAGAAGGACGTGGCTGAGTTCGTTTCTAAATGCTTGGTATGTCAGCAAGTCAAGGCTGAGCAGAACAAGCCCGGTGGACTGCTTCATCCTCTAGAGGTTCCGCAATGGAAATGGGAGAGTATCTCAATGGAATTTATAGATGGGTTGCCTAGGTCTAGAAGAGGCAATACCAGTATTTGGGTGATAGTGGACAGATTACAAAGAGTGCTCACTTCATTCCTGTCAAGAGAAAGAGGACTGCATCATCATTAGCACCTATTTATGTTAGGGAGATAGTTCGTTTGCATGGGGTCCCTTCTAGCATAGTAAGCGATCGTGATCCTATCTTTACTAGTGACTTATGGAAAAGTTTGTAAGAAGCCATCGGGACTCAGTTATGCTTGAGCACGGCGTATCATCCTGAGACGGACGGCCAAACCGAGAGGGTGAATTGGATGCTAGAAGACCTTTTGAGTCTTTGTATCTTGGACTTTGGCGGGACATGGGAGGACCACCTTCCACTAGTAAAGTTTGCGTATAATAATAGCTATCAGTCTAGCAGTGGCATGACACCTTTTGAAGCTTTGTATGGATGGCCATGTAGATCACCAACTTGTTGTTGGAAATCCATAGATAAGCTAGTACTTATGCCAGATATGATTACAGAGACTTCAGAGAAAGTGGATCTAATTCGAAGACATATAAAGACCTTGCAAGATAGGCAAAAGTCATATGCTGATAGGAGAAGGACATACCTTGAGTTCAGTGTTGGAGACAAGGTCTTTGTCAAAGTATCACCGTTAAGGAATGTTGTTCGCTTTGGGTTGGTAGGGAAGCTAGCACCGAGATTCATAGGACCGTTTCCTATTACAGATAGAGTTGACAGATGACCTACAAAGTAGAATTTCCCGAGAAGCTTAGTGGTGTATATAATGTGTTTCACGTATCACATTGGAGGAAGTGCTTACATGACACCGCAAAAGTGGTGGAGCTGAGCATACTTGAGGAAGTTGAAGTGGAGCGAGATGCCACGATTAGACGAGCCCCTACGTGCATCCTTGGATCGGAGATCAAGAGGTTACGCAACAAAGAAGTCAATCTAGTCAAAGTACAATGGGGAAGTGATGAACGAGACGCTGCTTGGGAGACGGAAGCTAAGATGCACACGTTGTATCCTTTTCTCTTTAAGGGTATGTTCTTAATTTTCCCTTTTTCTACCGCTTTGTTTATGCTTGTTCTATCGTTTAGGACATCCTCTTGATTATATCATCGACCTTTAGCTAGGAATATCCTATGATTGTAAACATATGTTTGAGACATGTTATGTTTGGTGGATGCAAGTGGATGTAAGTGGTTGCTCACGGTTGCTCGTGGATGCATTTACACACACCTTAGGCACTAGATCGGCTTAAGTTACTTTCACATTGCATATGCATATATATGTTTGGTTATGGATGAGATTGAAATTGGATGTGTTATCATATGAATGTTGCATATGGATGAATGATTGTGCACTCATGTAGAGGTTTTGAAGCACATTAGGAATAATTGCATATATAATAGGACTCATGGCACTAACATAATTCGCATTAAGGAGGTCAACTGAATCATAAGAGCGCCTGCTTTTGCATTACATAACGAACATATACACGCACACTTTTGCATATGATCATATAACATTAGAAATCTTTTTTTAAGGACAATGGATGCTTGTGAATGATGGTTGAGTAGACGGATGTTGGATGGTAGGATGCATTCTTCTTAACTTAGAGATTTCGGGGACGAAATCCTTTAAGGAGGGGAGAATGTAACACCCCATATTTTTCTATGAATATTAATAGACGAATTATAAGAATTCTTAATTTTAAAAGTGAGAATTAAGTAAAACAAACTATACTGTTGCGTTTGTTTCAAAATTCTGGTCAAGATGGACCCAATGTTTGCATTAAACGGATAATGTATGAGAAAGTTATGGACCTTGGAAGTTTGTATATATATAAGGGAAATATATGTATATATATAAATTAATAAAATAAAAATCAACCTAAAATTCAAGATAAAAAATTCAAATCAGCGGAAGCGGGAAGGCAAAATGCCAAACCGACCTATTTTATGGGTCGACCCAAGACCCGCTGGGTCGACCCCAGGGTCATCTCAAGGTGTTTGGAATCGAGCCCGTCGGCCTAGAATGGTCTGTGACGAAATTTTGTGTTTTAGGGCTTATGTGTCGCACTGTGGTTGGCTGGGTGACATGTCTCTTTGGTTTAGATGGCTCTGATGGCTCCTATGCTAATCTAAAGGCCATGGTTTGCCTAACATACCTACAAAGACATATCCAAACCTAAACCCTAATTATATTATTCACTCTCATGGCGCCTCCATGCCGCCAAACTCTCATCTAAACCTAGCCGCCACTAAAACCTAAATCAAATCAAAAAGTTCTTCATCAACCTAGAGGACTAATCAATATCAAGTTAGAGTTCTTCAACAACAACAAGCGATTCAATTATCTTTTCTAATCCAAACGCTGTAAGTTCAGATATTTTTAGATTGAACACCTAAATCTAGTCTTGACATGTAATAAGATGAAATTGAGACTATGCCTGATTCTAAGTGGTTCTTTTGCTTCTATTCTTATTCTCATGATGCTATTATCATCAGTTTATCTTGTTGTACATCAGTTTTTCATGTTCATGATGATGTTCCTATCAAGTCTTAGCCTTCATGCCTGTGATGATATTTTCATGCCTATTTTCTCTCTGTTCTTATTTTATGCAACTTCTATCTCCCCCTATTTATTTTCTTTTATTGAACTTGGGTTAATTTTGTACCTAGGCTAAAATTGCGAAATACGAACCTTTGGAATACGGGGAATATTGTGTATTGCCAATTTGGGTGAATGTATGGGCATAACAAGTTTGGTGGAATTATTGGGCATAATTTGTGATGGATATGGGGTATTATTATTATTATTGCAAGTTTGGGGAAATTGGCATGTAAATCAATATTTGGGCAAATGTAAATTGGCAAGTAAATCAATATTTGGACATATGTAAATTGGCATGTAAGTCAATATTTAGGCATATGTAATTTGGCATGTAAGTCAATAATTGGGCATACGTAAATTGGCATGTAAATCAATAATTGGACATACGATATGTAACGACCCGCATTCTACGCATCGAAGAATCGTAGAATATTTATTTCTTTCTCAAGTAGAGTCGTATGATCGTGTGACATTAGGGGACGACTATTGGGATCATTTCCCATGTTCATGATTTTTCCGATTTTTAAATGACCGTTTTGCCCCTAGCTGACCTTGTTTTGGCCATAACTTTTGATTGGTAAGGAATTTTAACCTGAAACCACTTCCATTAGATCTGGATGATGGTTTAAATTTCTGTAGAGTGGTCATATGTGAGAAATGCACTTACAGTTTGGGTGATATGGACGAAATAAGGTTTAGAAGGTGAAAAACTACTTAACCGGGCCAAATGAGGTGATTAGTGAATGGGCCCATAACCCATTTCAGGATTAGGGTTATGGGGAGGCTAAAATGAGTTAGGTTTTCATTCTATTTCAGTTTTTTAGCCGCCATTTACCTCTTAGAAATCCTAACAATGGCCTCCACCTTCTAATTTCATCCCAAACCGCTCTCTAATCAAGGATTAAGCTTAGCAACATCAAATCAAGGAGAAATAACACTATTTAAGAGATGGAGTTGCTGTTAGACGTTGGTATTCGCCCAAATCAGAGGAGTTTCAGTTCTGAAAGTTTTAATTGTGGCAAAGGTGAGCGATTAGCCTTGTTTTTACACTAATTATGGTTAACTAAGGGTAATTAGTGTTAATTAGCGAATTTAAACATAATTAAATTCTGGAAAAATGTTTAGAAATTCGTAAACACCGTTTTAGATCTCTGTTAGAAGTTTAGGTTAATTTGGTTAAGTTTTGTCAATCCTATCATTAGATTTGCTTAAACATGATTAAGGGGAAAACATGGGTTTTGGATATGTTTGATCCGTTTAACCTTGTCATATTATTGTTTTGATGTTTGTAGGTGGTTACGTATGTTACTATGACTGTATGGTATGCTTTGTGATTGATTAAAAAAGTTAGAATGGTCAAAAATGCTGTCATGTGGCGTAAAACATTCGCTGGAAGAGTTGCAGGAAATTGTGCAGAAACCGGATCGGATCACCCCCTCTCCAAATCGACCCGATCGTGATATCCACTGCAACTCAACCCGCTCGTGATCCAGGAACCATCTCCGAACCCGACCCGTTCATGACTCTCAACCACGAACTACTCCCTAAGGCTACGAATCGATCAGCCTCTCCAAGCAAGTCACGACCCGAACCCAATGGGTGCTCACGAACCGACTTGAGGGAGTTGCCATGCATGAATTGACTGGAATGGATGAGTCGATGTAACAACCCGGAAATTCAGAGCCAATTTAAACTTTTTATTTAGGCGATTTTAATGAATTTTGAATATTTAAAATGGATTATTTTAAATAATAACGACAAGAAATTTATTTTCGACGAAGTTAAAAATAATAATTTTATTTTAATTATATAACGAGCCTGAAATGGCGCGGCAGTTCGGAAATTCGATTTCGAATTTCAATTGAATATATAGAATTCGTTTTAAGTCGGAATTGGACGAAACAGGAAATATTCGAATCTGTTTAATGATATTTTTCTAACGAAGTTAAGAAACTGAGATTTCACTTTAGAGATGAGAAGATATGTCCAGTTTAAAATTCAGAAAAGTCGTTGTGGAATATATATATACATATATATATATATATATATATAATATATATATAGCCCTTAGAAATGGAAATTTTGCAAACGACCTCGTTTTTCGACGAAACCACTTTTGTTGGATCCGGGATGTCAAATTATTGCTAGGTTTCAAAATTCATAATTTTCTGAATCAATATGTGAGCGTGGCGAAGTTAAACGTGTTTTGACAGTTTCAGTCAATTTTGATCGACTAGAAAATGACCATTTTTCAAACGGTCTTAGAATTTGATGAAATTAGTTTTGTTAGGACCGTATCGTCAATACGAAACTAGAAATATTTTTTCCATAATTTTTAAAGTCTGTATGTGGCCCCGGAAAATTAAAATGTATGTTAAAATCAATATTGACTATTATATTAATTTATATTTTAATTTCAACAAAAACTGAACGAAACAGCCGAACTGGCTTATGATACATATCCCATTGTGTTCGGAATGGAAGTAATTAGCTATGGGTGACAGTTGGTGGGTTCGATTTGGGATTCAAAATAAAAGGTTACTTTTTGAAATATAAGTTAATTAAATAAATAAAGAAATCACTTAGTCAAACCCCCCTCTCCTTATTCCTCTCTCTCCGTTCATTTTTAAATATCGGAAATAAAAAAAAGGGAAAAAAGAAAATTTGCGCCTCCCTTTTCCCCGTACCCCCTATCGTCGCCGCTCCAGGAAGCCCCGCCAACAGCGCCCAGCCTACGCCCCTCCCTATCGTGCCTCCACCATCGTCGATCCATCCTCCATCCTCCCCCTCGAACTTGCGAAGCCCTCAGCCCCAAAACCCCCACCCCAAATCAATTTAAACCGCGCCCAAGCCAACCCACCACCACCTGCTCGCCCCCGCCTTTCCGACCACCTGCTCCCCCTCCAAAACTGACGTGAGCCCCCTCTCTCTGAAACACTATAAGTTTTTTTATTGTTCTATTTTATTTCTTTTCTTTCTTCTCTTTTAGAAAAAATATGGTTTTTAAAAACTGATTTTTTAATGTAAAAGTTTATATTTTTATACATAGGAAAAACCCGAGATTTTTATTAATAAATTAGATTTTTAATAGCAAAGTAAGGTTTAGATTTTTATTCTTAGGAAGTTTAGATTTTTATGAAGTAAAGATAAGATTTTTATCATAGAAAAGATAAGATTTTTCATGTCAGAAAAGATAAGATTTTTTTTATGTAAGAAAAGATAAGATTTTTCATGTAAGTAAAGATTAGATTTTTCATGTAAGAAAGATATGATTTTTCATATTAAAAGAATATGATTTTCTATGTTATGAAATATGATTTTTAAGCGCATAAAAATATAATCTTTACCATATAAGTAGCTTATTAAAAATATGATTTTTAACTAGTGCGAGACATGAAAATATTTTTAAAGATAATAAAAATATGATTTTTATATAAAGAGATAATAAAAATATGATTTTTATTTAAATAACTTCGTTTTAAGAATGGGATTTTTATAAAATAGAGAATATAAAAATTTGATTTTTATATATATGAAGTGAAGGTAAAAATTTGATTTTTGTATAATGTATAGAATAAAAATATGATTTTTATTTATAAAGATCGATGGTTAAAAATGTGGTTTTTAATATCGACTACGTGAAACAGATCTCGTTAGAAGCGCGGCGAAGATTTCCTACATAAGAAGAGTCGTGGTGTTTGGTTTAGCTTATGGGTAAGAACTCCTCACTAGAATTTTCTGTTCAGTTATTTATTTTATAACTGCATATATAAACTGCTCTCCGTCGTCCACAGACCATGGACGACTTGTGTGATTGTTTGTGTTGTGAATTTTGACTGTTGATGGTGATGAATAAAATATATATTCATGTGTTGAAATAAAATATATATTCATGTATTGAAATAAAATATATATTCATGTGTTGAAATAAAATATATATTCATGTGTTGAAATAAAATATATATTCATGTGTTGAATTAAAATAAATATTCATTTACAAATCGAACGATTTGTTTATGTACACCGATTTGACTGATATTGATTGGGACGATAAATTTTACACATCGCCCAACTGCACAAATAAAATATGTGTTTGATTGATTAAACCCCACATGGGTGTTGGGATGATATTGACATACATTAATCCCAATTGTTTAGTTGTATGTCGATCGATTGGTTGACAGGCTGTTGTAAGCATTGATTATTTATATTCAATGCTTATGCAGTTGAGTAGTGCACTTTGGATGATGGATGACTGTTTATCACTATTGATATATACATGTGTTGTATGGAAATCGATAGGAATAAAATCTATGGTAATTGATTGGGCCTCATTCCAGTTTTGAATAGAAATATTTGGAATAGAAATATTTGAATAGAAATATTTGGAAAATAAATATTTGAAAAGAAATATTTGGAATAGAAATATTTGAAAAAGAAATATTCTAAATAGAAATATTTGAAAAGAAATATTTGAAATAGAAATATTTGAAAAGAAATATTTGAAGTAGAAATATATAAAGTCAGGTTGATTGGATATCGCCATTCTGACGTGAATGGTATTTATATCGATTTTTTTCATTTTTACTTTAACCCGATTTACAGTGAAATGTGATTTGGAATTTATAAATCTTTTGTTAAGATTTAAAGGAGATTTTCCAAAGTAAAGTTTTCCAATTTAATAAAATAAATTGGAATAGAATGGAATTCGATTTGGTAGTAATCGAAGTGAATTTCTGTGGAGGAAGACAACTAATATATCTGGAATTTAAAAGGATTTGCCGTTATTCCATTTATATTATTAGTTGGATATGGAAGTTTATATCGATTTGTTTTCCATGTAGGTTCCATTGTAAAAGGAATGTGATTTTTGGTTTATCGTGGACCGTGTTTTAAATGACGTTGGTTCTTTAACCCAGTTAAAGACAGGATATGATTTCCCAACTTAAACAATCATTAATATTGATTTTTGGGAAGATTAAAACCAAGTGGAGTTTTAATGAATCTTTAATTAGATTGAAATGATCGAGAATGGAATATCACCAGTTTTGCTCCAGGCGATAGTTAAATATTTAATTAGATTTGAACGTGAAATGGTAATTGAATTTATCGATAACACCATGGTGTTAGATATGAAGTATTACCAGTTTTACTTCATGGGATGAATAGGTTGGGATTGGGGAATTAAAACAAATGATTACTTAGGTAAGGTTCGTTAATCCCGACTAGTTTGGATAAACCATAATTTGGTTTAAATTGATATTCAAAGGAAGATTAAAGAACAAATTTAAAGATTATCTTTGATAAAATTAATGGGAACCTTTCCCAAAGTACAAGAATATTTGAATAAAAGAATATTCTGAATTGGAATGAGGAGTATGTTGTGTTTGTGTAACACTTGTTTATTATACACACGAGTTGTTCAGAAAGACCGGGTCTATCCCATTCTGAATAACTGATTCGACAATGTGTCGAGGATGAAGACGACGTTCGAAGACCGGAGGTCTTCACATTGTTTGGATAATTACTAATGATCTTGATTGGGCTGTACAACCAAGTGGAGGGAATCAGTTGGTGATCGTCCAGACGTGCTTGGAGATCAATGGATATGCGAGGTACGAGGTGCCTCCGGTTTCGTTCAGACCCAGAACGAACTTGTATGGACTGTTTGTATGACATTGGATTTTGCTTTGTGTTGATTGATTTTTATTAAATATACATCTGCTTGGTGAAGGGGAATTCATTCCCTTACATCACCCTTCTCTGAGACGTACGGGATCAGAGTTTGTATATCGATAGACATCAGTCGCATGATGTGAATTGCCTGTGTGGCATGCCTAAGTGGCAAATGATCAAGGCTTCTGCTGAAAAGCAAAGTCTTGTGGTTGATGATCAAAGCACCTCCTGTGTGGCATAGCTTTGTGTAACGTTAATTCGTGAGCCTCACACCCCGGTTGTGAACCAGAAATGGGAGAGGACCTCAGGGAGTGCATGTGTTTCCTTCTAGCTAGGGTGGTGTCAGTGACCTACCTGCCCTAACATTTATATTATTTTCACCCGTGTGGTTGTTGGATTGTGATGCGCCTCGGATATATCGGTGACTATGTGTAGCCGATGGAGTCATTTGGCTCATTTATGCCCCAAAGGGCGGGGAAACACAGTGTTCAGGCATTTTAATCCACATCGATGGACCGGCCATAACGATCCAAGGGCTTGACTGAGTACTTTTCTTGAGGTTCGAGCTAGAGAGTCTTGAATTCGGTGAGGACGATCCCTTGCCTCGGTTCACAGACGGAAATCCAACTTCCAATACGTGACCTTGCGGTTTTGATTGTATACTTATATATGGCGACATAGTGGTATGAGGCACTTATGCCATTTATGATTGATACTTACGATTGAAATTGTTTTGACACTATACACTTAAAATAATAATAGAACATGAAATTTAGCGTATCAAGCATTCTTTGGCTATTATAAGGTAAAAACCCTATCCTCCGGCTTGCGTTGCATTGTGTGATGGGACCTGGGTCTTATAATAGCTTCATTGTTCTTTATTTTAGCATTGCGTTGTTGTTTTATGCACTGGTATTCTTGGTGGGAAACCCGTTCCGTGTTATACGGCATGGTCCCTTGATTTACCTGACTTTAAAATAAAGATTAATAACTGTTTTAGTTCTCACACCAGTCACATGACTGACCTAGAGTTTATTGTTTTAACCTAAACTCTGGGTGCCCTTATTTTGACACGGGCAGCTAGTAGTTTTGGTTTTGCAGATTTATATTCACAGGATCATGATTTACAGCTGAAGCGGTATTCGGAAAGCTCTGTATCCGTGTATCTGTTTTCAGTTGTGCTTTGTATTGTTTTTCCGCTGCGATGTATTTAAATGTAATTTTAACCTCTGATATTTTCTGTGTAATATTTATTCCTGCTCTGTAATATTCTTGTATTCTAATGGAATTGTTCTAATTAATAAAGAAATGTTCATCTGTTTGCGTTCCGATTTGTCGTGTTCTCAAAACAATCAGGGGTTTCGAGCGGTCTTGGTCGGTTTAGCGATCGATTCGGATCGAGTGTGTTGTCACATGTGGTATCAGAGCTTTGGTTTACAGAGCTCGGAGAACAAGACACATTAGAACCATACGAAAGAATTCATCAGAGATTGGATTAGTAATATCCAATGGGAATGACTCATTAGAGATGGGATCAGTAGTATCCTAGAACTAGTGTGAAGAGTATATTTTTAAAATGAAAACAGTTTTTGTTTTGAATATTTAAATCAATTATTCGTATTTGATTATTTATTTTGTACTGAATTTGGACAGTCCAGTATATAAAGATTTTGCGTATACCTCTGATCCACGTGTATCCGAAGTTTTAATATACTGGATAAATATATAATCACACTCTAGTCGCTCGGACGTGATTCTGATGATTGACACGTCATCATCAGAATTTATTTTCGTGTTTCGAAAGGGGGATTTCTATATGATTCCAATTGACTGGTATGAGAACCAAAGCTAGATATGGCTTATTGTTGTGATGTGGCATCAAAAATCTGATTTTTTTTGGATATGTATTAAAGTTATGTGATTGAAAAGATAATCAACTAATTGATTGCTAGTTGTGTTTTTTATTATTGTTTGATTAATTAAATGTTGATCCTTTAGCCAAATTGAACCAAATAGTGGATTGTATTGAAAATTTATCGCATTTGCATGCATATACATGTACTTACATTGAACAAGTCATAGCAAGGAGGCTAGAGAAAAGGAATAAAATTGTTTGCCCAACAAATAGGTACATGTTTATTGTATTTCTTGGGTTTTTGATGATTTTATGAGCCGATTGGCTAGCCGCTTGGTTGTTTCTTTTTCTTTTTGGATTGGTGAGGGCCATGGGAGGCTATTTGAAATATCCCGAAGCTCCCGGTGCAGGGGAGGTTATGGCGAAATTTTTCGAAAATTTAGGGTGTTCGCCAAATTTCTGAAAAATTTGAAAAGATCTTATAAACTAAAAAGTTGAAGAACTTAAGCGGTTAAGAAAATAATGAAAGTTGAGTTAGTTAGTAAAACAAATTTCGGCTTCGTTCCTTTTCGGGGACGAAAAGTTTTAAGTGGGGGAGAATGTAACAACCAGGAAATTCAGAGCCAATTTAAAATTTTTATTTTCGCGATTTTAATGAATTTTGAATATTTAAAATGGATTATTTTAAATAATAACGACTAGAAATTTATTTTCGACGAAGTTAAAACAAATAATTTTATTTTAATTATATAACGAGCCTAAAATTGCGCGGCAGTTCGAAAAATCGATTTCGAATTTCAATTGAATATGTAAAATTCGTTTTAAGTCGGAATTGGACAAAACAAGAAATATTCGAATCTGTTTAATGATATCTTTCTAACTAAGTTAAAAACTATGATTTCATTTTAGAGATGAGAAGATATGTCCAGTTTAAAATTCAGAAAAGTCACTGTGGAATTTATATATATATTATATATACATATATAAAACCCTTAGAAATGGAAATTTTGCAAACGACCTCAGTTTTCGACGAAACCCCTTTTGTTGGATCCAGGACGTCAAATTATTGCTAGGTTTCAAAATTCTTAATTTTCTGAATCAATATGTGAGCGTGGCGAAGTTAAACGTGTTTTGACAGTTTTAGTCAATTTCGATCGACCAGAAAATGGCCATTTTTCAAACGATCTCAGAATTTGACGAAATTAGTTTTGTTAGGACCGTATCCTCAATACGAAACTAGAAATATTTTTTCCAGAATTTTTAGAGTCTGTACATGGCCTCGGTAAATTAAAATGTACGTTAAAATCAATATTGACTGTTATATTAATTTATATTTTAATTTCAATGAAAACTGAACGAAACAGCCAAACTGGCTTACAATACATATCCCATTGAGTTCGGAATGAGGGTAATTAGCTATGGGTGACAGTCGGTGGGTTCGATTTGGGATTCAAAATAAAAGGTTACTTTTTGAAATATAAATTAATTAAATAAATAAAGAAATCACTTAGTCAAACCCCCCTCTCCTTATTCCTCTCTCTCCGTTCATTTTTAAAGATCAAAAATAAAAAAAGGGAAAAAAGAAAATTCGTGCCTCCCTTTTTCCCGTCGCCCCCTATCATCGCCGCTCCAGGAGGCCCCGCTACCTGCGCCCGACCGACGCCCCTCCCTATCGCGCCTCCAACATTGTCGATCCATCCTCCAGCCTCTCACTCGAACTCGCAAAGCCCTCAACCCGGAAACCCCCACCCCCAAATCAATTTAAACCGCACCCAAGCCAACCCACTACCACCTGCTCGCCCCCCCTTTCCGACCACCTGCTCCCCCTCCAAAAATGACGTCAGCCCCCCTCTCTCTGAAACGCTATAAGTTTTTTTATTATTCTATTTTATTTCTTTTCTTTCTTGTCTTTTAGAAAAAAAATATGGTTTTTAAAAACTGATTTTTTAATGTAAAAGTTTATATTTTTATGCATAGGAGAAACCCGAGATTTTTATTAATAAATTAGATTTTTAATAGCAAAGTAAGGTTTAGATTTTTATTCTAAGGAAGTTTATATTTTTATGAAGGAAAGATAAGAATTTTATCATAGAAAGATAAGATTTTTCATGTGAGAAAAGATAAGATTTTTTATGTGAGAAAAGATAAGATTTTTCATGTAAGTAAAGATTAGATTTTTCATATAAGAAAGATATGATTTTTCATAGTAAAAGAATATGATTTTCTATGTTATGAAATATGATTTTTAAGCGCATAAAATTATAATCTTTTCCATATAAGTAGCATATTAAAAATATGATTTTTAACTAATATGAGACATGAAAATATTTTTAAAGATAATAAAAATATGATTTTTATATTAGAGAGATAATAAAAATGTAACGCCCCACCTCTATACCCACTATCGTCCAGTTCATTTCAGATAAATGTCGTAGACTATAACGGAGAATGAGGTTTGTGAAGAGCGACCGATTGTATGATTACTCCATGTGAGGAATTCACATCTAATTCCGAATTTCGACATGACCATTCGGCACATAGGGAAACTACACAACGGCTATATGTAATCCGGAAAGCAGTATAAAATAGACAACAACAATATATACATGGTATATCTCACAGCCAGACATAAAACAATCATATCACAAAGGCGGAATAGATATGATTAAACCAAGAATGTATGCAACAAGCTAGTGGTCAACAAAGACCCACTAATCCTAAAAGAATAGATACATGCACCAAGATCTGCAAAAGAATATGTACACAACAAGTGATAATGACATAGGTACAAAAGTACATAAAACTACGGAGGCAGAGTATCAAGCTGAAAGAGGAAGATCAATCCTGCGAGGAGTCCCAGAGGAGTACCTAAAATGACTCGGTGGTCTGACCCGAGTATTATTTATAAGAATGAACAATAGACGGATCAGTCTAGCTGTACTCATCAAATAAACCGAGATAATAAGAGATATTACAAAGGATGACATGAACATGGCGTGTCGACACAATCAGGAAATGACAATGGAATGTCAGCACACAAATATCTCTAAATAATCTCCTAGCTAATATAGAATGCAACAATCAAATAATAGCACACAACAGGAAACGACAGCGGAATACCAAATGCACATCAAATTGATGACCATCGTATCAAAGTAAATCATAAATCATTTCTCAGATTGACGCGCTTCGCGTCGAAGTAATCATAAATCATCAAAGTCATCATAAATCATCAAGTGATCATAAACCATCAAGACATCATAAAGGGGCAAACCTGTTCACAAATGAGATACGATCTCTAGGTAGCGAACCCATATGTTTGAGCCAAAGCTCCCCAAATAGCCGGTCGTGACACCGGAAGAGAGAAAACACATAAATCATGAAATCTCTAGAAAACATCATAAAGAGGGGGCAGGTATGTTCATAGATGAGATACGATCTATGGGTAGCGAACCCATTAGTTTGACCGAAGCTCCCCACAAAGCCGGGTCGTGACCCCGGTAGAGAGAAAACACAGAAATTGTGAAATCCCTAGAAAACATCATAACATAGAAAGTTGGACCAAAGTCCCATGGGTGAAATCCAAGAATCGTAAATCCCGCTCGGGCGATCAAGGACCACAAAACACAAGTCATAAAGGATCACATCGATCCAGGTGAATAGAAATTACTCCGAGCTAGTTAATATAAGGAAATAGCGACATGTCCCATAACCACATGTTATTCTCGAATATTTACGAACCTGTAATTGGTTTCTATTAAAAACAGAGGAAATCGTAGAATGAGTATTGCCACGGTTTTCAATCGGACGAGTCCAAGAATTAACCATCGAAGCAAAAGCAAGGGTTCATAGTCCTTGATTTTACTAAGACGTTTAATTAGATTTCTCATACGAACGAGAAAAAGGTTTATAAAATATATATTAGTAGCTTTGAAGAAGGTTCATAAAATAATTTTGTAAATTAGCTTCATATAATGAAGTAAGATTGGAAACCATTTTAGTACAAGAATTTGATATCTACTAAATAACATAAAACTTCTTTATAAAATTTCAAAGTGGCAATAAACAATAGTACGGTTGCCGAGGCAAATCGATCAAGGGGGTTCATGTCACGATGACGTGATCTCAAATCATAAATCATAAACTCACATCGCAACAACATACATGAAATCAAGGGATAACAGTTGTAATTTCGATTAATGAACAAATCAAAATACCAAACTAGGACCCGAAGGTTTTAAACTACATCGGAATAGACTCGAAGGATGTCGAGCCGATAATTCACCTTTTAGAGTCGTAAATCATATTAGCAAGAGTATCGAATAAATTCGGGCTTTAGAATGATCACTTATTCAATTCACATTATAAACAAATGTGAATCGACCAAGAAGGAACAACATTGGAAGAATCACATGAGAATCAAAGTAAAGGAATCGAGATGCAGAAATCTGCAAACCAGAGAAACTAACAAGTCACAAACGACGTCGAAATGGGCCGAAACTTGACCGGGAATGAGCTCAAACGATACTAAACTATTGACCGTGGTCCACTGGTCAATAGCAGTTTCGGGTAGACAGACGTCTGTCACTGTAGTGACAGACGTCTGAGCTGACAGTTAGCAGTTTTTTTATTTTTCCCAAGAACCGGGACAGACATCTGACCCATTTTGGTCAGACGTCTGAGTAAAGCAATTATTTATTTTCTTCCCCAAACATTGGCAGACGTCTGTCCCCCTCCCGGACAGACGTCTGAGCTGTAGTATGACCATTTTCTCTTAGGAAATGAGGTGCAAACGGTTCTCGGACGAGATCGGATCCATGGTGATGGCTTATAACATTTTCTTATTGAAAATGAAGCCTCCTTAGCTCACCGAAAACACTCAAGAACACATACACACACATGCAAGCATTCATACAAGAGATTTGCGATGGTTTCGATCATAAGTTCAAAGGTGAACTAAATTTCAAACCAAAGCTATCAAATGCGATTCAAACTAGAACATGATGGTTTGGCAATGCTAAAGGAAAGCTACAAGAGCGTGGGTGCACACAATATCTTCACCTATAACATACACAAACATTCACATAAGATATTTGCAATGATTCGGATTATAAATTCAAATGTGAACTAAATTCCAAATCAAAGCATGCAAAAGCGATTCAAGCGACTTGTGAAGACTTAGAACTTTGCCGAGGGATAACGGAGCTTCACAATATCACCAATCTAACTCATAGCATATGCTTAGATCGTATGAACAACCCTTATCATAATTTTTAACTCAGTGAAACATAAATACATGAAATTGGCTAAGTTACACTAGCCTAAACTATTCACAAGCACATGCAAACACATATGAACACCAAATTACACTTGTACAAGCCAATGGCTTGTGGCATAGATGTGAGTTCCAAAAGAACTCACCTTTGGCTCTTGAATGACAAGAACGAGCTCCAACAAGGAAGAACAAGCACAAATCCAAGCAAAGAAGCTTTCTTTCTTCAATCACTCTTCTTTAATCACCATATAAACCCACATGCAAACTCATGGATGTTAGAACATCATAAAAATCCGAAATTGAGAGGAGAGAAAGGTAAAGAAGGAGAGTGGAGAGCTTATCCATGTCATAGAATTGGATTTCCACAAGAATTGAGCTCTAGATTTGAAGCCCTAGCCTAGGGAATTTCTATTTCCCTTTCCACTCTCCATTTTTATTTCTTTTGAAGGCTTGGAAGAGAATGGAGAAGGAGTGGGCTATTTTGGCACTTAAAGGAAGTGGGCTAGTTGGCTAACCAAGCCCTAACCAAAGTGCCAAATTTCCGAAACTCGGAACATATCGAACGTTATAGTTTTCGAATACCTAAACGACATTTTGAACTCGATGGAAGTGGTTTCCAGTCCAAATTCATTCATAGTTGAAAAGTGATATTTTGGTTATACATTCTAATGAGAAACGACCAAATTTCACTAACTCAAAAGGTATCGATGCTTGTAGTCTAAAAGGTCGTAAACGATGATCCGAACTCAACGGAAGTGGTC
Source organism: Allium sativum (assembly GCA_030737875.1). Lineage (NCBI taxonomy): Eukaryota > Viridiplantae > Streptophyta > Magnoliopsida > Asparagales > Amaryllidaceae > Allium > Allium sativum. The sequence continues at coordinate 688,486,945 of CM060926.1, read as the reverse complement.
CCGAATCCTAATTCAACCGTAGGCAAAATGTGACTTTTTGGATACACACCGATTAACGATTAATGATGCTATATTTAAATACATTATCGTTAAATGAGCGGGTTGTTGCAGACTTCCCCCCTTAAAAGAATTGCGTCCCCGCAATTCCTTAAGCATAAAGTAATGAGTAACAACCAAAAATAATACCACGGAGTGGTACCACAAGAACCGACACGAAATGAAAAGATCACACCAACGGCTAGGTGAGATCCCAATTTCGTCTCGCAAGATCATAAAAACTACAGTTCAATCTCGAAATCCATTACCCATGAAGGTAGCCATCCCAAACGGGTAAAATAATTCCAGAAAAATTCATAAGTGCTATGAATTCAAATAGACTCACCTTTCTTCGTATGATTCTCAAGTGAACGAGAATCAATAAAATGCACCAAAACTAAGCGAATCTAATTTGGAATTTCAAGAAGCAATGGGACTGCGCCCTACAAACGCGAGATATCAATAGTAGATATTTCTCTTAGGATATGAAATGGGAATTTACGATGGTTGACTAATCCATCCCCAAACTCCATCACGACGATGTAGCGAATATCGAACCCGAGCGCTTTAGTCCCGTGACAAGGTGGTTGACACCAACAAAAGCACAACATAGAGATTTCAATGAATTTAGCTAAGGAAAGTAATTTTCGAAGGAATAATCAAATTTAGTATCAATGATTCAAGGTTGGTAAGGGAATACCAACGAGCTAGAAACCGATAAACAAATATTGGTAACGGAATACCAATGAACTACAAGTCAATAATCAAATATTGGTAACGGAATACCAATGAACTAGAAATCGATAACAAATATTGGTAACGGAATACCAATGAACTACTTGGGGAAATCGATTTCTAATCAGGTACTAAATCTCATTTAGTAACTATAAAGACGAACCATTAGGAATTATACGAAATTCCCAATATTCAGAAACTCGAGAATCGATTTTAGAAAATCGAGAACATCAAGAAGATGATGGATAAGTTGTGCACAACTTACTACTACGGAACAACAAGATTTAAGATAACTTTCCGCTAAAAATGTCAAACCACAAAAACATTAGCAATTAATCAAAGAAGCAACAGACAATTTCTCTAACAAGATGAGATTAAACCAAAGAGGTCATAATCCCCAAAAATTTGATTGACAAGGGTTAACAAACGTGCGGAGACAATTGTCAATCCAAATGATTCAAACAAACAAAGGAGCAATATCAAAAGAGATCATCCTTTCGATATTCATTTCTAAGGACAACGCAAGGCTAAGTCCATAAGTGAATTGACTATGGCACTTCCGGATGATCGACTAGATCACAGATTCGAAGAAAGGAATTATTGAGTTCGCCGCGGATCGCAAAAACTCAAATTTCCCCTCCCCCAATGGGAACTCCCATTCTCTCGAGTGATCGTTCACTGGACAAAATAAGGAGACCCATGGAATCACAAGAATACTAAATTCTCTTTAGCAAATTGGAACAAGGATTAAGAATTAGGCGAGATTCTCAATCATTAAGAATTCTCGAAAATCAAAGAACTGAAATCCAGAAACAAGAGGCATAAATAAATAACTTTTTGGGTTGTTTCTGGAGTTATTTAATTTACTCAAAGAAAAGATTCAAGATAGTTTCTAATTGAAAATCTTGAACCACTCAAATTCTTGGAATTGCTCCAAGGATATCTAGAAATAAATTATCTAGAAAAATAACAACCTACTACGAAAAATCGCAAAAACCCAAAATATTATTATTTTGATTTACTTATTAGGAGTGAATTTTAATTTTAGGAATCATTTCTAATGTCGAATTGTCACATAATTGTGTTTAGGAATTCCGAACTACAACATGGCGTCCCATATCTCGTTCGAGATCCTTAATGCACCCGATGGACAAGTTAACACAAGAAAGTCCTCAAAATTTCTAACGTTCACGCGAATCTCGTGAAAACATAAAAATTCAATAAATCATTCGGGATGGCCTAAAGGAAATAAAATTCCTTTATCAACTTACGAATAAAACACAAATGATATCTTTTGATAACGATGAACACGATTGACGTATATCAAAAGAACATAAATAAAATAATCTCTAAACATGGTAAATGACATTAAGGAATTAATGACACGTACCCTGACTCAAGAAGAGGGATCACAAGAAGCAGGATGCTTTCCCTCGTTCTTGATCTTGTGTTTGGAACGCAACGGTACATTTGTTTAGTTAATTTAGCACAAATGCCTAGTGACTCACATCGGCACAACGAGGTAACAAATGAGTTGTTTTAGCCCGAAGGCTTGGTGATCTAACACCGAACTAGAACTATATAGATGAAAACAAGGGAGTAGATTTAGTCACAAAGACACGGTATCTTCATACCGACCGACAAGTGATCAATAGACCATGCTAGGTACGTAACGACGTACAAAACAATCTCAGCTAGAAATCGAGAAATATCAGTATCAAAGGCACTAACGACGTGCGTAATGACGCACGGGAAAGATATCCAATGATCAATCAACTATAAGGATCATAAATGATCAACAAGATAATTATGATACACAATAGGGCAAACAGACGTTGATTAGCAACTCGAGTCAAAGAATGAATCAGAAGTATCACTAGAGCACACGGGCCCTAGATGGACTATAGAAATTAATCCGAAGGAGACGAGTCAATAACTATTCTAAGAGATTAAAACTAGGTCACTAGATACTCAACATCCCTCCGTAGGAGGTACACTGGGTGAATCGGCACTTGCACGGCTACGACCAACAATTTCGCTTCTTTAAGGAAAAAGAAGGAGGAAAAAGTTAGTCTCAAGTTGAATTCAAACAATGCGAGTTCAATCAAAATGGAATTGAATAGGGAGATAAGCTATGACGGATCTTAAGACTCTAACTAAAACCCTAAAATACGATTCCCAAGAGAGGCTTAAGACAACACCATCATCATACTATCTTACACTGTTCCAGAAAGTTGCTCTGATACCAACTGTAATGCCCTGCCTTTATACCCACTATCGTCCAGTTCATTTCAGAGAAATGTCGTAGACCATAACAGAGAATGAGGTTTGTGAAGAGCGACCGATTGTATGATTACTCCATGTGAGGAATGCACATCGAATTCCGAATTTCGACATGACCATTCGGCACACAGGGCAACTACACAACGGTTATATGTAATCCGGAAAGCAGTATAAAATAGACAACAACAATATAAACATGGTATATCTCACAGCCAGACATAGAACAATCATATCACAAAGGCAGAATGGATATGATTAAACCAATAATGTATACATTAAGATAGTGGTCACCAAAGACCCACTAATCCCAAAAGAATAGATACATGCACCAAGATCTACAAAAGAATATGTACACAACAAGTGATAATGACATAGGTACAAAAGTACATAAAACTGCGGAGGTAGAGTATCAAGCTGAAAGCGGAAGATCAATCCTGCGAGGAGTCCCAGAGGAGTACCTAAAATGACTCGGTGGTCTGACCTGAGTATTATTTATAAGAATGAACAATAGACGGACCAGTCTAGCTGTACTCATCAAATAAACCGAGATAATAAGAGGTATAACAAAGGATGACATGAACATGTCGACACAATCAAGAAATGACAATGGAATGTCAGCACACAAATATCTCTAAATAATCTCCTAGCTAATATAGAATGCAACATTCGAATAATAGCACACAACAAGAAATGACAGCGGAATGCCAAATACACATCAAATTGATGACCATCGCATCAAAGTAAATCATAAATCATTTCTCAGATTGACGCGCTTTGCGTCAAAGTAATCATAAATCATAAAAGTCATTATAAATCATCAAGTGATCATAAATCATCAAGACATCATAAAGGGGTAGACCTGTTCACAGATGAGATACGATCTCTAGGTAGCGAACCCATATGTTTGAGCCAAAGCTCCCCACAGAGCCGGGTCGTGACCCCGGAAGAGAGAAAACACATAAATCATGAAATCTCTAGAAAACATCATAAAGAGGGGGCAGGATTGTTTATAGATTAGATACGATCTCTAGGTAGCGAACCCATTAGTTTGAGCCGAAGCTCCTCACGAAGTCGGGTCGTGACCCCGGTAGAGAGAAAACACATAAATTGTGAAATCCATGGAAAACATCATAAATCATAGAAAGTTGGACCGAAGTCCCATAGGTGAAATCCAAGAATCGTAAATCCCGCTCGGGCGATCGAGGACCACAAAACACAAGTCATAAAGGATCACATCGATCCAGGTGAATAGAAATTACTCCGAGCTAGTTAATATAAGGAAATAGCGATATGTCCCATAACCACATGCTATTATCGAATATTTACGAACCCGTAATTGATTTCTATTAAAAACAGAGAATCATAGAATGAGTATTGCCACAGTTTTCAATCGGACGAGTCCAAGAAATAACCATCGAAGCAATAGCAAGGGTTCATAGTCCTTGATTTTACTAAGACGTTTAATTTGATTTCCCATACAAACGAGAAAAAGGTTTATAAAATATATACTAGTAGCTTTGAAGAAGGTTCATAAAACGATTTCATAAATTAGCTTCATATAATGAAGTAAGATTGGAAACCATTTTAGTACAAGAATTTGATATCTACTAAATAACATAAAACTTCTTTATAAAATTTCAAAGTGGCAATAAACAATAATACGGTTGCCGAGGCAAATCGATCAAGGGGTTCACGTCACAATGACGTGATCTCAAATCATAAATTATAAAATCACATCGCAACAACATACATGAAATCAAGGGATAACGGTTGTAATTTTGATTAATGAACGAATCGAAATACCAAACTAGAGACCGAAGGTTTTAAACTACATCGGAATAGACTCGAAGGATGTTGAGCCGATAATTCACGTTTTAGAGTCGTGAATCATATTAGCAAGAGTATCGAATAAATTCGACATACAAAATAGAGCGCACAGGCTTTAGAATGATCACTTATTCAATTCACATTATAAACAAATGTGAATCGACCAAGAAGGATCAACATTGGAAGAATCACATGAGAATCAAAGTAAAGGAATCAAGATGCAGAAATCTGCGAACCAGAGAAACTGACAAGTCAAAAACGATGTCGAAATGGACCGAAACTTGGCCGGGAATGAGCTCAAACGATACTAAACTATTAACCGTGGTCCACTGGTCAATAGCAGTTTCAGGTAGACAGACGTCTGTCACTGTAGTGACAGACGTCTGAGCTGACAGTTAGCATTTTTTTATTTTTCCCGAGAACCAGGACAGACATCTGACCCATTTTGGTCAGACGTCTGAGCTGAAGTAATTATTTATTTTCTTCCCTAAACATTGACAGACGTCTGTCCCCCTCCCGAACAGACGTCTGAGCTGTAGTATGGCCATTTTTGCTTAGGAAATGAGGTGCAAATGGTTCTCGGACGAGCTCAGATCCATGGTGATGGCTTATAATGTTTTGTAATTGAAAATGAAGCCTCATTGGCTCACCGAAAACACTCAAGAACACATATACATACATGCAAGCATTCATACAAGAGATTTGCAGTGGTTTCGATCATAAGTTCAAAAGAGAACTAAATTTCAAACCAAAGCTATCAAACGCGATTCAAACTAGAACAAGATGGTTTGGCAATGCTAAAGGGAAGCTACAAGAGCGTGGGTGCACACAATATCTTAACCTATAACATACACAAACATTCACACAAGATATTTGCAATGATTCAGCTTATAAATTCAAATGTGAACTAAATTCCAAATCAAAGCATGCAAAATCGATTCAAGCGACTTGTGAAGACTTAGAACTTTGCCGGGGGATAAAGGAGCTTCACAATATCACCAAACTAACTCATAGCATATGCATAGATCGTATGAACAACCCTTACCATAATTTTCAACTCAGTGAAACATAAATACATGAAATCGGCTAAGTTACACTAGCCTAAACTATTCACAAGCACATGCAAACACATATGAACAACAAATTACACTTGTACAAGCCAATGGCTTGTGGCATAGATGTGAGTTCAAAAAGAACTCACATTTGGCTCTTGAATGACAAGAACAAGCTCCAACAAGGAAGAACAAGCACAAATCCAAGCAAAGAAGCTTTCTTTCTTCAATCACTCTTCTCTAATCGCCATATAAACCCACATACAAACTCATGGATGTTAGAACATCATAAAAATCCGAAATTGAGAGGAGAGAAAGGTAAAGAAGGAGAGTGGAGAGCTTATCCATGTCATATAATTGGATTTGCACAAGAATGGAGCTCTAGATTGGAAGCCCTAGCCTAGGGAATTTCTATTTCCCTTCCACTCTCCATTTTTATTTCTTTTGAAGGATTGGAAGAGAATGGAGAAGGAGTGGGCTGTTTTGGCACTTAAAGGAAGTGGGCTAGTTGGCTAACCAAGCCCTAACCAAAGTGCCAAATTTCCGAAACTCGAAACATATCTAACCTTATTGTTTTCGAACACCTAAACGACATTTTGAACTTGATGGAATTGGTTTCGAGTCCAAATTCATTCGCATGTGAAAAGTGATATTTTGGTCATACATTCTAATGAGAAACGACCTAATTTCACTAACTCAAAAGGTATCGATGCTTATAGTCAAAAAGGTCGTAAACGATGATCCGGACTCAATGGAAGTGGTCCCGAATCCTAATTCAACCGTATGCAAAATGTGACTTTTTGGATACACATCGATTAACGATTAATGATGCTATATTTAAATACATTATCGTTAAATGAGCGGGTTGTTACAAAAAAATGATTTTTATTTAAATAACTTCGTTTTAAGAATGGGATTTTTATAAAATAGAGAATATAAAAAAATGATTTCTATATATATGAAGTGAAGGTAAAAAATTGATTTTTATATAATATAGAGAATAAAAATATGATTTTTATTTATAAAGATCGATGGTTAAAAATGTGGTTTTTAATATCGACTACATGAAACAGATCTTGTTAGAAGCGCAGCGAAGATTTCCTACATAAGAAGAGTCGTGGCGTTTGGTTTAGCTTATGGGTGAGAACTCCTCACTAGAATTTTCTGTTCAGTTATTTATTTTATAACTGCATATATAAACTGCTCCCCGTCGTCCACAGACCATGGACGACTTGTGTGATTGTTTGTGTTGTGAATTTTGACTGTTGATGGTGATGAATAAAATATATATTCATGTGTTGAAATAAAATATATATTCATTTATTGAAATAAAATATATATTCATGTGTTGAAATAAAATATATATTCAAGTGTTCAAATAAAATATATATTCATGTGTCGAAGTAAAATAAATATTCATTTACAAATCGAATGATTTGTTTATGTACACCGATTTGACTGATATTGATTGGGACGATAAATTTTACACATCGCCCAACTGCACAAATAAAATATGTGTTTGATTGATTGAAACCCCACACGGGTGTTGGGATGATATTGACGTACACTAATCCCAATTGTTTAGTTGTATATCAATCGATTGGTTGACAGGCTGTTGTAAGCGTTGATTATTTATATTCAATGCTTATGCAGTTGAGTAGTGTACTCTTGATGATGGATGATTGTTTATCACTATTGATATATACATGTGTTGTATGGAAATCCATAGGAATAAAATCTATGGTAATTGATTGGGCCTCATTCCAGCTTTGAATAGAAATATTTGGAATAGAAATATTTGAATAGAAATATTTGGAAAAGAAATATTTGAAAAGAAATATTTGAAATAGAAATATTTGAAAAGAAATATTTGGAATAGAAATATTTGAAAAAGAAATATTCGAAATAGAACTATTTGAAAAGAAATATTTGAAATAGAAATATTTGAAAAGAAATATTTGAAGTAGAAATATATAAAGCTGGGCTGATTGGATATGCGCCATTTTGACGTGAACGGTATTTATACCGATTTTTTAGATTTTTATAATTAATATCGAAAAGGAATTGATTTCAAAATATAACGTTTTGAAAATACTATCATTTATATATCGATGATATGGAATATTCAATTTTGATTTGAAATTGAATATGACGCTGAAATCGTTTTGAAAACGAATTTAAAACGATCTATAAAATACGTTATAAAAGGAAATCGATGAAATATATATTATATATATTATATATATAATATAATGGCCTGATTAGAACGCGTCGCGCAGCGGCAGTTCGTGAGTTTCGACCATTGACTTCGAATTGACATTACGGGAGATCCGACCGTTAGATTCTCCTAAAACTGAACCGTTGGGGTCGTATCGAAAAGGACTTTCTAACGAATATTAGAGATTTGAAATCTAACGGTTGGATTTGGAATTATGTCCAAATCAAATTTGGAAAAGGTCGCTGTAAGTGCAGTTCGATGGCCGTTGATGGAAATCGACTGTACGGGCCTTGATAAAATTATTAAAAATAGTAATAATTTGTGTAAAATCATAAGAAATGATTTGGGAGGAATTAGGATGAAAAATTCCATATTTGAAAAGATAAAAATAGATTTTTATTGAAATGAACTAGTTTTGAACTAGAATTATAATCCATTTATTTTTAAATAAATAAATTGGATTTGAAATGGTTTTAAAAGTAACCAGAATTTCCAATAACTGAATTGGAATGGATTTGAATCGAAATTGTCTTTGGAATATTTCGATGTTGGATTTCGTGATTATACAGATATTGTTATGGAAGTTTGAAAGATATATTTATATCGTTATTTCCAATACGATATTTGTTGGTCGTAGAATTTGATATTGAATATAAGCCGATATATTTTCTATTCAGAGCCTTGTATTTTATATCAAATGGGATTTGGGTTTGTCGTGAATGGTGTCTTCATTAACACTGTTCTTAAAACCAGTTGTGAAAAAGATTAAATCTTTTTATTTAGATTTAATGAAGTATACCAATTAAATGGTATTTAATTGGAATTGAATTTGTATTGATTTTTGGGTTTATCGTGAACGGCGTTTTAAATAACACTAGTTCTTTAACCCGATAATTAATGGAATGTGAATTGGGTTTATCGTGAACTGTGTTTTAACGACATTCGTTCTTTAACCCGAATTACAGTGAAATGTGATTTGGAATTTATAAATCTTTTGTTAAGATTTAAATTAGATTTTCCAAAGTAAAGTTTTCCAATTCAATAAAATAAAATGGAATAGAATAGAATTCGATTTGGTAGTAATCGAAGTGAATTTCTGTGGAGGAAGACAACTAATATCGTGAACTGATTCGACGATGTGTCGAGGATGAAGACGGCAGTTGAAGACCAGAGGTCTTCACATAAGTTGGATAATTACTGATGATCTTGATTGGGCTGTACTCCTAAGAGGAGGGAATCAGTTGGTGATCGTTCAGACGTACTTGGAGATCAATGGATATGCGAGGTACGAGGTGCCCCCGGTTTCGTTCAGACCCAGAATGAACTTGTATGGACTGTGTGTCTAATGACGTACTTTACCCTTCTCTGAGATGTACGGGATCTCTATTAAATATACATTTGCCCGGTGAAGGGGAATTCATTCCCTTACTTCACCCTTCTCTAAGACGTACGGGATCAGAGGTTGTATATCGATAGACATCAGCCACATGGTGTGAATTGCCTATGTGGCATGCCTAAGTGGCAAATGATCAATGCTTCTGTTGAAAAGCAAAGTCTTGTGGTTGATGATCAAAGCACCGCCTGTGTGGCATAGCTTTGTGTAACGTTAATTCGCGAGCATCACACCCCAGTTGTGAACCAAAAACGGGAGAGGACCTCAGGGAGGGCATGCGTTTCCTTCTAGCTAGGGTGGTGTCAGTGACCTACCGGCCCTGACATTTATATTATTTTCACCTGTGTGGTTGTTGGATTGCGAGGCGCCTCGGATATATCGGTGACTATGTGGAGCCGATGGAGTCATTTGGCTCATTTACGCCCCAAAGGGCGGGGAAACGCAGTGTTCAGGTATTTTAATCCACATCGTTGGACCGGCCCTAACAATCCAAGGGCTTGACTGAGTACTTGTTCTGAGGCTCGGGCTAGAGAGTCTCGAATTCGGTGAGGACGATCCCTTGCCTCGGTTCACAGACGGAAATCCAACTTCCAATACATGACTTTGCGGTTTTGATTGTATACCCATATATGGCGACATAGTGGTATGGGGCACTTATGCCGTCTATGATTGATACTTATGATTGAAATTGTTTTGACACTATACACTTATAGTAATAATAGAACATGAAATTTAGCGTATCAAGCATTCTTTGGCTATTATAAGGTAACAACCCCATCCTCCGGCTTGCCTTGCATTGTGTGATGGGACCTGGGCCTTATAATAGCTTCATTGTTCTTTATTTTAGCATTGCGCTGTTGTTTTATGGTATTCTTGGGAGGAAACCCATTCCGTGTTATACGGCATGGTCCCTTGATTTACCTAACTTTAAAATAAAGATTAATAACTGTTTTAATTCACACACCAGTCACGTGACTAACCTGGAGTTTATTGTTTTAACCTAAACTCTGGGTGCCCTTATTTTGACACTGGCAGCTAGTAGTTTTGGTTTTGCAGATTTATATTCACATGATCCTGATTTACAGGTGAAGCGGTAATCAGAAAGCTCTGTATCCGTGTATCTGTTTTCATTTGTGCTTTGTATTGTTTTTCCGCTGCGATGTATTTAAATGTAATTTAAACCTCTGATATTTTCTGTGTAATATTTATTCCTGCTCTGTAATATTCTTGTATTCTGATGGAACTGTTGTAATAAACAAGGAAATGTTCTTTTATTTACGTTTCGATTTGTCGTGTTCTCAAAACAATCAGGGGTTTCGAGCGGTCTTGATCGGTTTAGCGATCGATTCGGATCGAGCGAAATTCCTTGTTGCCACAGCCGACCTGGATGATCTTCCACGAACTAAACTGCTCAAGTGAGCCACGATCCGAGCAGGGGCACCACGAGCTGCCGCCGCAGGAGCTCCACGAACCGCCAGGGATGGTCACGACCGATCCGAACCAAGGTGCATGGACTGGAGACGTGAACCACGAACCGAACTGGAAGTGTAACCTGAAGTAAAGAGAAGTGAAGAAGAAGAAGACCGATCCAGAGAGGAAGAGACCAAAACCCAAGATGCAAAGGTAGTCCAAATGGGAAGTTTGTGCTCAGGATCCAGTTGGGAACCAACGAGTTAACTTCATGGTTGGACTTTGCTGCGGGACGTGTGCTAAGGAGTTATCGACGTCCATAACTTTGATTCACCACCGAAAGACGAATATTAGGCTACGGATCAGTGCAGTGGGGTAGTTGTTACTTCATGGGGCAGATTGATCGTAGCATGGCTATGAGCCAATACAGTGGAGTTATCATGACTCCATGGGGCAGAGTGGACATAACAAAGTATTAGTGGTTACAGATCAGTGCAGTGGAGCCGTCACGATCCATGGGGCAGAGTGATCGTAACAAAGTATTGGGTGATCAAAGCGGTGGATATCATATGCTTTATGCACTGAGTGAGAGATGTGAGGATGGTTGCTATGCTTGATTGTTTTCCATCACTATGACATGCACACCCCCACCCCCACCCCCGTATCCTTTACACCATATGTTAGTGGCACCTTAGAGTATTGTATGGTATGTTGTGCTAACTCTTTGGTTGCAGGTCCAGGTTCAGGTATGGTTTAGTATACCTGCTATTGTTTTGTTTTGTTACTTATTGCTCATAACAGAATTTTGTCTAACCCAGAGTGTTATGTCTCTTCTTATTACTCTGGGTGCTCCTAAACGAGCAGACTAGAGACAGATTAGTGGGTTATGCACGAGTAGCTGATCCGGAGACGAGCAGGAGGCTCCTACATATTATCTACATAAATTCTCCCTGTGTTTTTGATAGTCACTGCTTTGGGCATTAGTAGCGTACCTTTCCTTTCTTTTGCTTTAGAGACAATATTTTGAAGTTGTAATAATGGTTATGGATCATAAGCTGTATTTTGGATTTCCGTTGTTATGATGATTATGGTTTAGTTCAGCTTATGCACTGTCTCGCCTGTTTTATGTCAAGTATGTTATTATTATATTTTATTCCATGCGCTGTGAGACATTCTACAGGTTCCTTGTTGGTTCAAATTCCTATCCTTTCCTTTCTTTGGCGATCATCCTGTCCTAGTCGAGCATTGGCATAATGCACTTTCATTAGAAATTTCAGCTGGTGCGGGGCGGGCTATCACATTTGGTATCAGAGCTCTAGGTTGCGTAGTTAACCTAGGGAAGACACCAGAGAGAGATAGTACGTATATGAGAGCGCATATTTGTAATATTTTAGTTTTCAAAAGCTATATATATATACTATTAGTATATTTAAGGATGAAGTCGCATTGCACTGGCACCACTGAAGAGATGGTTAATCGTTTTCTCCTTACAAATTGAACGATGAGCCAATATACGAGGGGTACTAGTAGATGAGATAATAATGGGAATGCTCCTGATATGAGGACGATGTTCACTGACCTCATGAGATAGATGCTTAGGGATGCTCAAAGACCAGCTCCTAATGCTGCAAATGGTGGTGGTGCAGCGGTGCAAGCGCCTAGGGCCGATTTCGCCAAGCTATGCAAGGATTACACTAGCCTTGGTAGGAAGCCGTTCCATGGAACGGAATTGGCTATAGAAGTTCAGGATTGTTTGGATAGCTGTGAGCTTATCTTCGAAGACTTAGGTATCGAGGATGCGATGAAGAGAAAGCTAGCATCCCGTCAGCTGCAAGGATGGGCGATGAATTGGTGGAATGCTATTAAGGCAGTTACTCCAGAGGATCAAGTTACATGGGATCAGTTTAAGGCCCGTTTCAGTGGTAAGTTTATCCCAACTGCTCAGAAATCAGAGTAGTTTAGGAATTTCTGGATCTTAAGAAGAATGGTAGGGCAATCTCAGAGTACATTGCAGAGTTCGATACTTTATCGAAGTATGGATTATCCCTTATCGATACTGCCGAGAATAAGAATGAGAAGTTTATAACTGGTTTGGAGGGATACTTGGGGGAAAAGATTATTAACCACATCGATGAGATGTTTGAATCAATTGTGGGGAAAGCATTGAGGTCAGAGAGTCTTTACACTAAGTCGAAGACTGAGGTTGCATCTGCAGAAGAGCCAAAATCGCAAGCAAGCGGTGGAGGCAAGAATGGTTCTCAGAATAAGAGAAAGCAGAATCAGACCAGGGAGGGACAGAAGAAGAAGAATAAGAAAGATGTTGAATGCTTTAGCTGTGGCAAGAAGGGCCATTATGCTAAAGAATGTCAAGCAAAGCCAGCGGACAAGAAGTGCTTCAACTGCGGCCAAGTGGAACATCACAAGGATAAGTGTCTGCAACCCCCTAAAGAAAAGCAGATTGTGAAAGCATATGCCATCAATGTTGTTCCTTCTTCGTCGAATGCCCCGACTGTGGCGGAGAAAGGAAAGAATGTCATCATTCAAGGTATGCTTTCTGTTTATGATATTCTTGCTCGAGTATTGTTTGATACCGGAGCTTCCCGTTCCTTCATATCTAGTGACCTGGTAGATAGGTTGGGATTGGAACCCGAGATAGTCGATAGACCTTTGGCAGTGACGAACCCGATAGGTGGTTCGACTAGCCTTAGCATGATTTGTCGTAATGTGGTCTTATCGAGTCATGGATGCATGTTTGTGATTGCTTTGTTTTGGCCTTTACTGGGTTTGACATTATTTTGGGAGTCGACTGGCTCCAAAGATACGGGGTGGTGGTAGACTGTGAGGGCTTTTTGGTGACAGTTAGAGCAGATGATGGGAGGAGGGTAGTGTTTGGTGGTCTACCTAGTGATGTGGTAATGGCTACTTTTCTAAATTCCCTCGACATCCCGCATGATGAGTTGTCATATGTGCCCGTGGCTGGCCTGTATCTGGACGTCTTCGAGGAAGTGACCGGACTTCCACCACACCAAGAGATTGAGTTCCGTATTGATTTAGTGAAAGATGCCAGACCTATAGTGATGCCACTTCGTCGTATGGCACCAAGGGAGCAGCGAGAGCTCGGGTGCAAGTAAGCGATCTGTTGAAGAAGGGATTTATCAGAACAAGTGTTTCTGAGTGGGGAGCACCGGTTGTGTTTGCCACCAAGGCAGATAGTTCCCTTCGATTCTGTGTGGACTACCGCGTGTTGAATAAGGTAACGAGGAAGAATAAGTATCCTCTTCCACGGATATATGATTTTTTTGATCAGTTGAGTGGCGCGAGAGTGTTCCCCCAGTTGGGTCTCGCGACAGGTTTTCATCAGCTTAGAGTGGAAGCTGAGAGTATAGCTAAAACGATATTTCGGACGTCGTCTGGATTGTATGAGTGGTTGGTCATGCCATTCAGGTTGACCAATGCACGAGCATATTTTGTGGATCTTATGAATAGGGTATTCAGAGGTCAGTTGAATAAGTTTGTTCTTGTGTTCGTAGAAGATATCTTGGTTTATTCATGGATAGAGGAAGAACACAAGGAACACTTGAGGTTAGTGATGGAGGTATTGAGAAAACACCAATTGAAAGCAAAGTTTTCTAAGTGTCATTTCTGGAGGAGGGAAGTGAGATTCTTGGGCCATGTTTTTTCAGAGAATGGTATTATCGTGGACCCTGCGAAGGTGGCTACAGTATAGGATTGGTCTACGCCCAAGAATGCAACAGACGTAAGAAGTTTCTTGGGATTGGCTGGATATTATCGTAAGTTTATCCAAGACTTCTCCAAGATAGTGGCATCGTTGACTCAGTTGACCAAGAAAAATCAATCTTTCGTCTGGGACGAAAAGTGCGAGAATGCATTCAAGAGTCTAAAGGAAAAGTTGACATGTGCGCCAGTGTTAGTTATTCCTAAGGGGAATGAAGAGATGACAGTATACACAGATGCAGGTGATACCGAGCTCGGTGTTGTATTGATGCAAGGAGGTAGGGTTGTAGCTTATGCTAGTCGACAACTGAAACCGCATGAGAAAAGGTATCCTACCTATGATTTGGAATTGGCAGCGATCGTGTTCGCATTGAAGATGTGGAGACATTATTTCTTGGGAGAAAGATTCGAGTTGTTCACCGATCATAAATCGTTAAAGTATCTTTTCTCTCAGAAGGATCTAAATCTCCGACTGCAAAGATGGTTAGAATTCTTGGCTTCCTATGATTTCGATATCGCATATACACTAGGAAAGGGCAATGCGGTAGCTGATGCCTTGAGTAGGAGATATGCCAGTTTAGGGGCTATGTTTCTAGAATGGAAGCAACTGGAGTACATCGCTGGGTATGATTTCAGACCAAAGTGTGAATTGGATCAAGAAATGTTAGCAAGTTTGACGATCAGACCCACTTTGATTGAGTGGATTGGTTCCAGTCAGAGGGATGATCCTAACCTATTGGAAATCATCTCCCAGTTAGAGATGGGCATCGACGAGGAGATGAACAAGTATGTGCTTGATCAAGATGGATGGCTTAGAAAGAATGGAAGACTAGTTGTGCCTAATATCAAGGGATTAAGAGAATGTCATCACTCTAAATTGATTATACATCCCGGTGGTAACAAAATGTAGCGAGACATGAAGCAGACCTACTACTTGGAAGAGATGAAAAGAGACGTTGGGAAGTTTATATCCAAATGCATGAACTGCCAGCTAGTTAAAGCTGAGCAAAAGGAGCCTAGTGGTTTGTTGCAACCGTTAGAAATCCCAGAATGGAAATGGGAACAAGTCTCAATGGATTTCATTGATGGGTTACCAAGAACTAGATCGGGCCATGACAGCATTTAGGTGATTGTGGACCGATTGACTAAGAGTGCTAGGTTTATACCCGTCAAGTCGAATAGAACGACAGCTAAGTTAGCGGAACTATATACGAAATGGATAGTGATATTTCATGGATTACCTAAAAGCATTGTGAGTGACCGAGACCCGTTGTTTACTAGTGGGTTTTAGAAGAGCTTACGAGGGGATCTAAGGTCAAAACTATACCTTAGTACCGCGTATCATCCTTAAATTGACAGTCAGATAGAGAGGCTGAATCGAGTATTAGAAGATCTCTTGAGAGCTTGCATATTGGATTTTGGTGGATCATGGGATGACCATTTGCATCTAGTAGAGTTTGCATATAATAATAGTTATCAATCCAGTATTGGTATGTCTCCATATGAAGCTTTGTATGGAAGACCGTGCAACTCACCGTCATGTTGGTTAGAAGCCAGTGAGAAATTTGTGCTTGGGCCAGATGTGATAAGAGAAACCTCATATAAGATCAAAGTTATCTGAAAATGAATGAAGGCTGCCCAAGATAGGCCAAAGAGTTACGCTGATAAGAGGAAGAGAGACTTAAAATTCTCCATTGGTGACTTGGTTTTTGTCAAGATTTCTCCATTAAAGAGCGTGATACGATTTGGTAGAAGAGGCAAGTTAACACCAAGATTTGTTGGTCCATTCCCATTTCTCGAGCAAGTTGGGAATTTGGCATATAAAGTTGAATTACCAGAGAAGATGGCAGGAGTTCATAAAGTATTTCATGTTTCCCAGTTAAGGAAGTTCATGCACAAACCTAGTGTGATATTTCACCGGATCAGTTGGACGATATCGAGGTTAAACCCGAAAGCGGTGAAACTAGTCAAAGTTCAGTAGGGTGATGATGCGGAAGACTATACTTGGGAAATAGAGGAGAACATAAGGAGGAAGTATCCAGAACTCTTTACCTGGTAAGGTTTTTATATCGGTATAGTACTCCCTTTTTAGTAAACCGTATGCTAGGATAGGCTTGTTGTGTTGTTTTGTATGCTATATTGTTTTGTTAATGATTGGTAGGCATGCGGGATCCTTTGTATGTTTTGGGTTAAGGAATTTCGGGGACGAAATTTCTTAAGGGGGGAGAATGTAACGACCTGCATTCTTCGCATCGGAGGATCGTAGAATAGTTATTTCTTTCTCATAAGGAGTCGTATGGTCTTGTGACATTAGGGGATGACTATTGGGGTCATTTCTCATGTTCATGATTTTTGCCGATTTTTAAATGACCGTTTTACCCCTAGCTGACCTTATTTTGGCCTAACTTTTGATTGGTAAGGAATTTTGACTTGAAACCACTTCCATTAGATCTGAATGATGGTTTACCTTTCATAAAGTGGTGATACGTGAAAAACGGACTTACCGTTTGGGAGATATGGATGAAATAAGGTTTAGAAGATGAAAAACTGCTTAACCGGGCCAAATGAGGTGATTAGTGAATGGGCCCATAACCCATTTCGGGATTAGGGTTATGGGGAGGCTGAAATGAGTTAGGTTTTCATTCTATTTCAGTTTTCTAGCCGCCATTTAACTCTTAGAAACCCTAACAATGGCCTCCGCCTTCTAATTTCATCCCGAATCGCTCTCTAATCTAAGCTTAGCAACATCAAATCAAGGATTAATTACACCATTTCAGAGTTAGTGCTGCTGTTAGACATTGGTATTCGCCCAAATCAGAGGAGTTTCAGTTCTGAAAGTTTTAATTGTGGCAAAGGTGGGTGATTAGCCTTGTTTTTACACTAATTATGGTTAATTAAGGGTAATTAGTGTTAATTAGTGAATTTAAACATAATTAAATTCTGGAAAAATGTTTAGAAATTCTTAAACACTGTTTTAGACCTCTTTTATAAGTTTGGGTTAATTTGGTTAAGTTTTGTTAATCCTATCATTAGATTTGCTTAAACATGATTAAGGGGAAAACATGGGTTTTGGGTATGTTTGATCCGTTTAACCTTGTCATATTGTTATTTTGATATTTGTGGGTGGTTACATATGTTACTATGACTGTATGGTATGCTTTGTGATTGATTAGAAAAGTTAGAATGGTCGAAAACGCCGTCGTATGGTGTAAAACAGTCGCTGGAATAGTTGTAGGAAATTGTGTAGAAACCGGATCGAATCGCCCCCTCTCCAAACCGACCCGATCGTGATATCCACTGCAACTCAACCCGCTCGTGATCCAGGAACCCATCTCCTAACCCGATCCATTCGTGACTCTCAACAACGAACCGCTCCAAAAGGCCACGAATCGATACGCCTCTCCAAGCAAGTCACGACCCGAACCCAATGGGTGCTCATGAACCGACTTGAGGGAGTTCATGGATCGACTTGAGGGAGTTGCCATGCATGAATTGACTGGAATGGATGAGCCGACCTGGATGATCTTCCACGAACCGAACCGCTCAATGAGCCATAACCCGACCAGGGGCACCACGAGCCGCCGCCGCCAGAGCTCCACGAACCGCCAGGGATGGTCACGACCGATCCGAACCAAGGTGCATGGACTGGAGATGTGAACCGCGAACCGAACTGGAAGTATAACCTGAAGTAAAGAGAAGTGAAGAAGAAGAAGACTAATCTAGAGAGGAAGAGACCAAAACCCGAGATGCAAAGGTAGTTCAAATGGGAAGTATGTACTCAGGATCCAGTTGGGAATCAACGAGTTAACTTCATGGTTGGACTTTGCTGCGGGACGTGTGCTGTAACACCTCGTATTTTTAAGATAATAAAATAAGAATAACTTAATTAAATAATGAGAATTAAGTAAAATGGACGACGCCATTGCGTCCTTCTTGGAATTCTAGTCAAGATAGACACTTGGTTTGCATAAAACGTACATCATATGAAGAAGTTATTAAGCCTAGACGTTTGTATAAATATATATATACAAACAAACTAAAATAAAAAAAATAAAGAATAGAATAAGGATTGCATGTAATAAATACATGCATTGAAAAAAAAATGTAATGCATGCATTGAAAAAAAGAAAGGATTGGTTGCATGCAATGTAAGCATGTTGCATGCACTAATTTGCAAACATAATGCATTAACATTAAAAGAAAAAGATTCATGCAATGGTTTAATTTAAGTATTGTAACTAACATGAAAAAGAGAAGTAAGGAGAGAGCAATAATTATCATTGTTCTAAGACTTATTAATAAAAGACTTTATAGCTCAGTTGGTTAAGGCATTGGATTTGTAACATAGAGGTCAGGGGTTCGAACCCCGGCGGCAGCATAATTTTTATCTTTGTTTTAGAGAGGGCCAACTGAACATGCAAATATATGTATGTATACAAATTCAAAATTTGAAAGGATAAGAACATACATATAAGGAAATAAAAAAATATATGTACATATATGAGAATATATATATAATATATATGAGAATATATATATATATATGCAGAACTATATGTATATGTAAGATAAAATTCAAGATAAGGCTACAGTCAATGAAATATGGCAAGAATCAAATAACGGTGCAACATCGTTTGAATTTTGAAAATAAAATGAAAGTTGTGCGTATATATGTGACGGCCCGCCCCGCACCAACCGACATTTACTCCAAAGGTGCGCTGTACACATGTCCAGTTAGCACGGAACGGGTCGTCAGAAGGAAAAGGAAGAAGGAAATGAACATACAAAGAACCTGTAGAATGTCTCACAGCGCATAGAACAAAATATAATAATAACATACTTGACATAAAACAGGAGAGACAGTGCATAAGATGAAAATCAGAACTAAACATCATAGCAGCGGAAATCCAAAATACAGCTTATTACAACTTTCAAACTGTCTCAAAGCAAAAGTAAGATAAAGGAGGTACACTACTAATGCCCAAGTAGCGACCACCAACGACACAGGGAGAATGTGTATATATATATCATACGTGGAAGCCTCCTGCCTGCCTCCGAATCCGCTACTCGCGCATCACCAGCTAACCTGTCTCTAGTCTGCTCGTGTGAGCACCCAGAGTAATAAGAGGAGACATAAAACTCTGGGTCACACATAAAGCCTGGTATGAGCGATAAGCATCTAAAGTGAACAATAACAGGTAGACTAAAACATACCTGAACCTGGACCTACAACCAAAGAGTTAGCACTACATACTGTACAACACTCTAAGGTACCATATCAAACAGTGTAAAGATACGGAGGTGGGGGAGGTGTGCATGTCATAGGGATGGAAAATAATCAAACATAGCATCCATCCTCACATCTCTCACTCAGTGCGTAAAGCATACGATATTCACCACTTCGATCACCCAACATACCTTGCTACGATCACTCTGCCCCATGAAGTCATAAATGGCTTCACTGCACTGATAACGTAGCCACTAATCCTTTGCTATGTCCACTTTGCCCCATGGAGTCACAAGAACCCCACTGCACTGGCTCATAGCCTTACCAATCCTTACTATGTCCACTTGCCCCATGGAGTTATTCACCCCATCTGCGCTGGCTCATAGTCTTACTACGCATCACCTTGCCCCTCAGGTCATAATGACCCTACTGCACTGATAACGTAGTCTTGCTACCATCACCTTGCCCCTCAGGTCATAATGACCTTACTGCACTGATAAGTAGCCGATCATTCATTCTTAGTGGTGAATCGAAGTTATGAACGTCGACAACTCCTTAGCACACGTCCCGCAGCAAAGTCCAACCATGAAGTGAACTCATCGGTTCCCAACTGGATCCTGAGCTCTAACTTCCCATATTGGACTACCTTTGCATCTCGGGTTATTGGTCAATACTGGGTCGGGTCGGGTTTCTCCTCAAGCCATCGGTTCGGGTCGGGTATCCCCCATCGGTTCGGGTCGGGTCCTCTTCTGGTGCGGTTCGGTTATTTCTCCTCAGGTCGGGTCGGGTGCTTCACTTCGGGTCGGGTCGGGTGCCTCTCCTCCAGTCCCTGCTTCCGCTCCGATCCGCCTCGTCATCCTTCACGCGCTTCGATCCGATCCATCCTCCTCTATCCGCTCCGATCCCTCCTCTTAAATCCGATCCGATCCCAGTTCAGTTAGCGTGGCCTTCCTTTTTGCCAATTTTCTCAAGTGTCAGGTTCCGATCCGATCGGGTTCCTTGCCCAGTTCAACATATCCGATCCGAGCCCCATATCCGATCCAATCCGAACCCTGCACTGTTTTCTGAAACTGTTCCAGCAAGTGTTTACGCCATTCGACGACGTTTTCGACCATTCTAACTATTGAAATCAATCACAAAGCATTTCATACAGTCATAACAACATGCATAATCAACCACAAACATCAAAACATCAACATGATAGGTTAAAATGGATCAAAATACCCAAAATCCCATATTTCCCCTTAAGCATGTTTAGGTGAAACTAATGATAGGATTAGCAAAACTTAACCAAATTAACCCAAATTCATATCAGAGGTCTAAAACATCATTTAAGAATTTATGAACATTTTCCCCGAATTTTATCATGTTTAAATTCGCTAATTAACACTAATCAACCCTAATTAGCCATAATTAGTGCAAAACTATGCAAATCACTCACCTTAGCCACAAATAAACTAAGATCTGAAATAAATCTCTAATTTGATGCGAATCTCTATGCTAAACAGCAGCTCCAATGTTGATTTGGTGTAGATCTCCCTTGATTAGATGTTGCTAAGCTTAATCCTTGACCAAAAGATGATTTGGAGGTGATTTAGAGGTTAGAGGCCATTTTTAGGGTTCCTTGGTGATAAGTGGAGGCTAGAAAACTGAAATGGAATGATCCTCTATCTCATTTCAGCCTCCCCATAATCCTAATCCCGAAATGGGTTATGGGCTGTAACAACACGTTATTTTTAACGATTTAAATTCTGATTTAAATCGATAATTTTATTTTGAAAATATTTTATAATTTCTCATAATGGGAATTTGATATTTGAAATACGTACAGTGAGATATAGCAGTAGTGAAAATTTCATCGAAAAATTTGAATGTTTTTCGATCGTGCAATTTTCAGTGCAATGCTGCGCATAACCGTTCAAATTTTATCGATTTTAAAATCTTTCCGAATCCCGTTCGGACAAACTTGAAAAATATTCTATTCGTTGTCAGTAATCCAACGGCGGAATTCATTTTGCGAAAAACGGGCGTTTTGACATCCGTTTTCCATCTGCATTTTTACGTTTAAGGGGTCCGTAACGCATTTTTGAACGGAGCATCCTGGCACTGTAAATTTTATACCGTTGTGTCCGTCTCGTCGTGCTGATTTCCGCAATATATTCATTTGTCAGTTTCGGTGTTCGGTTCGCGCAGAAATTATGAAAATGCTTACACAGTTAATTTTTGAAACAGAGTCATCTGAGTTCGATGTGTCCCTTTTCCGATCTTACGTACTTTTCTAACCATTTTGGGTCTGCAAAACTTGTCTTTTTATTTGACTAAACTGTCCAATTATTTTTTTGTTTTTCAAAAGCTTAGTAGTGGGCATATTTACCTCCTTAAATTACCATTCACATTCAACTTTGACGTTCAAAAATTTCATGCATGCGTTGCATACATGTTGCCTTTAGTTTTTCCAATTTTTTTTTTTTTTTGTGGTTGTTAGCTGTCCCATAATTTGTTTATTTTCTCAAAGTGGACGTGAACTTTTTTTTACATGCAAACCAAGTATGTCCTTCCATTTCTCCATTACCAAAACATTTCGTTTGCATTTGTACCACGCTCGGTTGATTTTAAAATTTTAAATCAAACAACTGCTTTTGATAGAATGACCACTTCTAGCTTTAAAATCGCACAGTTACCATAAGATTCGTTCATTTCGAAGCCCAGTTCTATGCGTTTTCCTCAATACCGAAAATGTCTCATGAATCGCTCCATCCTCATCTGTTTCGCCCACCAGACCCCTTCCCCAACTGTTTGTTCTCCTTCTTTATATACCACACTCCTTTGTATAAAATTCGAGTACTTCTTTTCCATCGCCATTTCGCATGGAAAAATAAAAAAAATGAAGACAGCAGCTACTCCTCATTTCTCCATAAACGAACAAAGCACCTCGCCCAACGCTCTTCAGTCCGACCTCATATCAGGCTACACCTGAAACCGCATGAACTCCACCAGCGCCAAAGCCTTTCCATTCCTCTCTGACCAAGCTTAGCCCATCACCTGAAGCATCGTGGCCGAACTCTACCGGATCCGACCGACCAAAAACCCAGGCCCGCGTGTGTTTTCTTTTCTATACCGGCATGAGTTGATATTAGTGTGTGTGAGTTTGCAATTATTTTTTTGTGATGGATAGATTATAGGTGTGGGGTATGTGCAATAATCTGTGTGAGCTGTGTGTATGGATGTGGGTGTGTCGGTGGTGGTGTGCGTGAATGCTTGTGCTAGTGTGTGTACTATGTTGTTGCGTTGAGTGTTGTTGTGTGTGTGAATGTTGATTAGTGCGTGATTTTTAATCTGTGTTGGCAAGAATGGGTGTGTTTATATGGGTTGTTTAGTTCAAATGTGCATGAGTTCATCTGTGTTGAGCATGTGGGAGTGTATATCCGGGGTATGTTATATATAAATATATTTATATTTATATGTTGGTGTGAGTTGTTTTAAATAGATTTGTTCAGAAAATATTGGTTTACATATTTGTTTAAATGTTTATGAATGTATATTTATATAACGGGGTTTTGGTGTACGTTGAATTTTAAATATATACACACGTATATGGAAATATTTATATAACATTTTATAAAATATTTTTTTGTGTGTGTGTGTTTATTTCTGAGTTAAGTGTAGTGTTAAGTTCGAACCGTCCCGTAACCCGTCCCAAAAACCCGATAACCACACTGATCCGTCGAGAAATTCCCTAGCATCCTCTCATAAAAATTAAAATAAATATTGAGCGATCATCAAGTCGGATCCATTCTGAATCGTGCCTATAAGCCGTCGGTTCATTCGGTGCCAGTTCGTCTACTATCTCCAATCTGTACCACGAAAGGTGAGTTTATCTCACACCTGACTTACATTTTTCATGGATGTTAGATCAATAATGAACTGTTATATGAAATGTATAGGTTGCTAGTAGAAATTTTTGATTTGATATGTATGCACATTTCATTTGCGACACGATATATTCATATGACACGTAGTTGCACTGATGATATATATGCTGTGATTTTTGCTATGTGATTGTTGATAACCCTATTTAGGAAAAATCACTAAGGGTTGAAATGATACATACCCGAACGGACAGTAGAATAGGAGAAATCGTTATGGGTTGAAATGATAGACCTGAATGATTTTTACTGAATTTGGGATCGCGGGTTGAAATGATAGACCCGTTGAATTTTATAAATTACGGGTTGAAATGATAAATATCCGTATCACTTGACCATAGGGTAGAAACTATATACGAACACCGTTGGTCATGTATTCGAAGTAAAATGATTTGGAAGTTGATTTTAACTTATAATTTAATTATAAAAATATTTTAAAAACTTTTATATATTATATTATAGTAAATATTTCTTTTAAATCTATTTTATACTATTTTGACCTTATATATGTTTATAATCTATTTCTAATTTATTTTAGAAATTTGTAAACTTATATATATATATTTCAAAATTATATTTTTCTTTATATATATTTACAAACTTTAATAATAAACCAAGAGTTGGATAGGTTAGATTTCGCGATTTAAATTCGAAGTTTAAAGATGTAAATTTTTATAACGATATTAGAATAACGAGTGAACTCATATTAAGTTATGAATTCAAATTGATTCGAACTTTTAGTGGAGATGAATTTGAATTAGGTAAAAATGAAATGAATTTGATTTCTTTAGTGACAGAAGTGTAAATTTAAATATTTAAATTTTATATAGAATTGGTTTTGTAAATCGTTAGGTTGGAATTGGGAAATTTGTGAAATTGATTTATAAGAATAATTTTAAATCTTATGAATTGTTGAATTGAATATAAGGCTTCGACTCAAATTTTAAGTAATGAATTTGATAGTTCGATTTGAGTTAATATATTATATGATTTGATTTAATTTGAAACATAAGGTTTCGAAGTAAATTATATAAACTAAATTTGAACTTAAGTGTTGGATTTTGAATCAACTTGAATGAATGCTTAAATAGTAAAACTTGTTTTTATGAATTGTTTGAATAACGATTTCGAATCGTATGACTTGAATAAAATTTGTTTAATTGAAATGTAAGTTTTGACTTGAATCGTATACTTTGAATTTGAACCAAAAGGTTGGATTTAACTGAATCAACTTAAAGCGAATTCTTGGAAAGGTGAAATTTAATCATTTGAATTGTTTCGAACTTGAATTTTTGCGAATATAAACCGAATCAAAAATATTATCGAAGTTAAATGTTTGGTATTGATTTAAATGGAAATTAAGACCTTTACGATATGATTTCTAAATCAATTCGATTTAAGCGATTTAAGTGAATGGGTTTCATAATTTTATATATCCGAAGTTAGATATTTAATTTTGATTTAAAAATCGAATATGATATTTCGTATAAACTATTTTATAAAATGATTTATAAAATAATGACCACGGTGTGAAAAATGTAAACGATGGGTTGTTAAAGAGACCGGGATCGGCTATTGTCATACTCTCTGCCAATACCGAAAACCACTTTAACAACTGTGTACGCGGTGGAGTTCCAGAATGAAGGGGGTGATTTGGCGAACGACTCCATTTTATTTTATTTTATTTCATATTAATTACGAGACCCTGACTACCTTGAGTCAGCTTGATGTGGCTAAAACAGGAGCTATGCACGGACCAAGTGAGGTCATACCTCTTATCGAGCACACTTCTTCGATATTATTCTATTATTGTTGAGATTCGATTTGGGCCCTTTTGATTATGGGAGTGTGTATCGAGGTGGGCGGTAGTTGCTACTATGCGTTACCACCAGTCCGGCTCTGCAAACGGTGAATCCACCCTGGCATTCCTTGCGTGCCTTGTCACATGCCTTATACGAGCCCACTACGACTTTGTTTTGTACCGTTTTATATGGAGTGCCCTCTGATCAACCTCCAGTTTACGGAGGAATTACGGTACTGTATATATTATGGGAATATATAAACGGTGTAAGGGTAATCATGGTAATCCCGCTTACGCTATTTTGATATTTTTACTTTACTGATAGGCATTATTGTATATAGCGTATTATACTATATTATTAGTTTGACGGATCCTTAGAGGATGGTGATCCCAAACATCCTTTAAGTTACTGATTGCATTTCATCGAACATTTCATTTGAGTTGATTTACTTCCATGAGAATGTCAGTCCTGATCCGAGTTGTTTTGTTTTTCATTATTGCTCGGGTCAGATCGAGTATTCCAGATTCGAGATTCATCTTTGGAGTTTGGAGCTTATATTGGATCTGCTCACCTGTATCTACCTTTCAGTTATTCCATTTCAACTGTTTCTTGATGTTTCTATTACAGACTGTTATCCTTTATTTACATACTAGAGATCTTGTATTAGACTTCCGTTGTATTGATTTATATAAACTCTGATGTAAAATTTTATCTAGTAGCTTCATGAATTACTATTGTATTATTTATTTCCACTGCGAGATGTTATATTGCTCTGTATCTGTGTCTGTGATATGTGATTCTGTGATCTATTCTATTTACCCCAGAAGCTAATAACAATCTGTTGTTTTGGACGTTTCGAGTTGACATGTTTTGTCGATTCGGCATGGTCAAAATGGAGGGTCGTTACATGTGGTATCAGAGCCAGGTTCTATCAAAGCTTTAGCCTATGGGGTAAAAACTCATTAGAGATAGGGTAGTGATACCCTAGAATGAGTGGAATCAGTTGCAGAATCCTTCTTGAGAGAGCGTATTTTTAAAGTAAAAATAGTTTTCAAAATGGTTTTAAAATGTTTTTAAATAAATATTTCGAATATAAAATTCTGTTTAATATTTAAATCTTCTTCTGAGTTTCCTTTCCAATGAATCCATCTTCCTTCGTAGATCCTCTTTTATTAGGTTCTTTCGTTTGTTCAGCTTTTAACTCGAAGTCTATTTCTTACCCTTGTCCATTACAAAGTAAGAAGTAGAAAGAGAGTATAAATCTTCTAGCGAATTCATCCTTATTAAATATCGGTTTGAAATAAATATTATAATATAAGATTTTCTTGATTAAATATTGAAATTTTGATATATTTGTGCAAGATGTATATTTGTAAATAATATTATGTTTTGGTAATACCAATATTCTGATGATTTGATGTTTATACTTTAAGGTTTTATATTTTATAAATTATATACTTTGAATAAGATTTAAAGACATAGGTTTTGCAAGAAATGGTTTTATCTTGGTTGAATAATATTATTGTTTATAAATGTTTGTATATATTAGAACTTATAAATTTATATTTGTTTATAAAGATTTTTATTTGTGATATATGTATATATGTTAAATATAAATAACATTGATTTGAAAATCTTTATGATAGTATAGAATAATATTGTTATGTATTTGATTTAATAATAATATTGTTAGTATATTTATTTTGATTTAAGTTGAATTTTAATAAATAAATGAGTGGGGGAGAGATATAAATTTTCCCTACTTAAAATTTTATGATTTGAAATATATTAATTATAATATATGATTTGAAAATTTTGGTATATATTATGTTTCAATATAGAAAAGATGTTTTGAGTAATTATTTGACGCTAAAATTAGCCTATTGAATACTTAGTGATTTGGTGTATACGTCTGATCAACGTATATGTTAAATCCTATACGTATTAGATAGATATAGAGTCACACTCTAGTCGCTTGAAAATGATTCTGGTGATGACTGCAGCATCATCGATATCTATTTTCGGGTTTCGAAAGTGGGATGGATATATATTGCCAATCGAGGCGTCGAGTGGATACTTGAAACTATTTTGAAATGTTTGAAATATCTAATTTTTGACATATACATGTATTTTCCAATTATATATATATGATAATAAATATGAACCATTGATTGAAATATATTAAATTATTTAATTACTGTTTCTCTGTCTCATTCCTTTCCGGGGATGAAAAGTTTTGAGTAGGGGAGATTGTAACAACACGTTATTTTTAACGATTTAAATTCTGATTTTAATCGATATTTTTATTTTGAAAATATTTTATAATTTCTCATAATGGGAATTTGATATTTGAAATACGTACAGTGAGATATAGCAGTAGTGAAAATTTCATCGAAAAATTTGAATGTTTTTCGATCGTGCAATTTTCAGTGCAATGCTGCGCATAACCGTTCAAATTTTATCGATTTTAAAATCTTTCCGAATCCCGTTCGGACAAACTTGAAAAATATTCTATTCGTTGTCAGTAATCCAACGGCGGAATTCATTTTGCGAAAAACGGGCGTTTTGACATCCGTTTTCCATCCGCATTTTTACGTTTAAGGGGTCCGTAACGCATATTTGAACGGAGCATCCTGGCACTGTAAATTTTATACCGTTGTGTCCGTCTCGTCGTGCTGATTTCTGCAATATATTCATTTGTCAGTTTCGATGTTCGGTTCGCGCAAAAATTATGAAAATGCTTACACAGTTAATTTTTGAAACAGAGTCATTTGAGTTCGATGTGTCCCTTTTCCGATCTTACGTACTTTTCTAACCATTTTGGGTCTGCAAAACTTGTCTTTTTATTTGACTAAACTGTCCAATTATTTTTTTGTTTTTCAAAAGCTTAGTAGTGGGCATATTTACCTCCTTAAATTACCATTCACATTCAACTTTGACGTTCAAAAATTTCATGCATGCGTTGCATACATGTTGCCTTTAGTTTTTCCAACTTTTTTTTTTTTTTTTGTGGTTGTTAGCTGTCCCATAATTTGTTTATTTTCTCAAAGTGGACGTGAACTTTTTTTTACATGCAAACCAAGTATGTCCTTCCATTTCTCCATTAACAAAACATTTCGTTTGCATTTGTACCACGCTCGGTTGATTTTAAAATTTTAAATCAAACAACTGCTTTTGATAGAATGACCACTTCTAGCTTTAAAATCGCACAGTTACCATAAGATTCGTTCATTTCGAAGCCCAGTTCTATGCGTTTTCCTCAATACAGAAAATGTCTCATGAATTGCTCCATCCTCATCTGTTTCGCCCACCAGACCCCTTCCCCAACTGTTTGTTCTCCTTCTTTATATACCACACTCCTTTGTATAAAATTCGAGTACTTCTTTTCCATCGCCATTTCGCATGGAAAAATAAAAAAAATGAAGAGAGCAGCTACTCCTCATTTCTCCATTAAGGAACAAAGCACCTCGCCCAACGCTCTTCAGTCCGACCTCATATCAGGCTACACCTGAAACCGCATGAACTCGACCAGCGCCAAAGCCTTTCCATTCCTCTCTGACCAAGCTTAGCCCATCACCTGAAGCACCGTGGCCGAACTCTACCGGATCCGACCGATCAAAAACCCAGGCCCGCGTGTGTTTTCTTTTCTATACCGGCGTGAGTTGATATTAGTGTGTGTGAGTTTGCAATTTTTTTTTTGTGATGGATAGATTATAGGTGTGGGGGTATGTGCAATAATCTGTGTGCGCTGTGTGTATGGATGTGGGTGTGTCGGTGGTGGTGTGCGTGAATGCTTGTGCTAGTGTGTGTACTATGTTGTTGCGTTGAGTGTTGTTGTGTGTGTGAATGTTGATTGGTGCGTGATTTTTAATCTGTGTTGGCAAGAATGGGTGTGTTTATATGGGTTGTTTAGTTCAAATGTGCATGAGTTCATCTGTGTTGAGCATGTGGGAGTGTATATCCGGGGTATGTTATATATAAATATATTTATATTTATATGTTGGTGTGAGTTGTTTTAAATAGATTTGTTCAGAAAATATTGGTTTACATATTTGTTTAAATGTTTATGAATGTATATTTATATAACGGGGTTTTGGTGTACATTGAATTTTAAATATATACACACGTATATGGAAATATTTATATAACATTTTATAAAATATTTTTGTGTGTGTGTATTTATTTCTGAGTTAAGTGTAGTGTTAAGTTCGAACCGTCCCGTAACCCGTCCCAAAAACCCGATAACCACACTGATCCGTCGAGAAATTCCCTAGCGTCCTCTCATAAAAATTAAAATAAATATTGAGCGATCATCAAGTCGGATCCATTCTGAATCGTGCCTGTAAGCCGTCGGTTCATTCGGTGCCAGTTCGTCTACTATCTCCAATCTGTACCACGAAAGGTGAGTTTATCTCACACCTGACTTACATTTTTCATGGATGTTAGATCAATAATGAACTGTTATATGAAATGTATAGGTTGCTAGTGGAAATTTTTGATTTGATATGTATGCACATTTCATTTGCGACACGATATATTCATATGACACGTAGTTGCACTGATGATATATATGCTGTGATTTTTGCTATGTGATTGTTGATAACCCTATTTAGGAAAAATCACTAAGGGTTGAAATGATACATACCCGAACGGACAGTAGAATAGGAGAAATCGTTATGGGTTGAAATGATAGACCTGAACGATTTTTACTGAATTTGGGATCGCGGGTTGAAATGATAGACCCGTTGAATTTTATAAATTACGGGTTGAAATGATAAATATCCGTATCACTTGACCATTGGGTAGAAACTATATACGAACACCGTTGGTCATGTATTCGAAGTAAAATGATTTGGAAGTTGATTTTAACTTATAATTTAATTATATAAATATTATAAAAACTTTTATATATTATATTATAGTAAATATTTCTTTTAAATCTATTTTATACTATTTTGACCTTATATATGTTTATAATCTATTTCTAATTTATTTTAGAAATTTGTAAACATATATATATATTTCAAAATTATATTTTTCTTTATATATATTTACAAACTTTAATAATAAACCAAGAGTTGGATAGGTTAGATTTCGCGATTTAAATTCGAAGTTTAAAGATGTAAATTTTTATAACGATATTAGAATAACGAGTGAACTCATATTAAGTTATGAATTCAAATTGATTCGAACTTTTAGTGGAGATGAATTTGAATTAGGTAAAAATGAAATGAATTTGATTTCTTTAGTGACAGAAGTGTAAATTTAAATATTTAAATTTTATATAGAATTGGTTTTGTAAATCGATAGGTTTGAATTGGGAAATTTGTGAAATTGATTTATAAGAATAATTTTAAATCTTATGAATTGTTGAATTGAATATAAGGCTTCGACTCAAATTTTAAGTAATGAATTTGATAGTTCGATTTGAGTTAATATATTATATGATTTGATTTAATTTGAAACATAAGGTTTCGAAGTAAATTATATAAACTAAATTTGAACTTAAGTGTTGGATTTTGAATCAACTTGAATGAATGCTTAAATAGTAAAACTTGTTTTTATGAATTGTTTGAATAACGATTTCGAATCGTATGACTTGAATAAAATTTGTTTAATTGAAATGTAAGTTTTGACTTGAATTGTATACTTTGAATTTGAACCAAAAGGTTGGATTTAACTGAATCAACTTAAAGCGAATTCTTGGAAATGTGAAATTTAATCATTTGAATTGTTTCGAACTTGAATTTTTGCGAATAAAAACCGAATCAAAAATATTATCGAAGTTAAACCTTATTTAAACATAAGGTTTCAAAGTAAATTATATAAACTAAATTTGAACTTAAGTGTTGGATTTTGAATCAACTTGAATGAATGCTTAAATAGTAAAACTTGTTTTTATGAATTGTTTGAATAACGATTTCGAATCGTATGACTTGAATAAAATTTGTTTAATTGAAATGTAAGTTTTGACTTGAATTGTATACTTTGAATTTGAACCAAAAGGTTGGATTTAACTGAATCAACTTAAAGCGAATTCTTGGAAAGGTGAAATTTAATCATTTGAATTGTTTCGAACTTGAATTTTTGCGAATATAAACCGAATCAAAAATATTATCGAAGTTAAATGTTTGGTATTGATTCGAAGTAAATTAAGACCTTTACGATATGATTTCTAAATCAATTCGATTTAAGCGATTTAAGTGAATGGGTTTCATAATTTTATATATCCGAAGTTAGATATTTAATTTTGATTTCAAAATCGAATATGATATTTCGTATAAACTATTTTATAAAATGATTTATAAAATAATGACCACGGTGTGAAAAATGTAAACGATGGGTTGTTAAAGAGACCGGGATCGGCTATTGTCATACTCTCTGCCAATACCGAAAACCACTTTAACAACTGTGTACGCGGTGGAGTTCCAGAATGAAGGGGGTGATTTGGCGAACGACTCCATTTTATTTTATTTTATTCCATATTAATTACGAGACCCTGACTACCTTGAGTCAGCTTGATGTGGCTAAAACAGGAGCTATGCACGGACCAAGTGAGGTCATACCTCTTATCGAGCACACTTCTTCGATATTATTCTATTATTGTTGAGATTCGATTTGGGCCCTTTTGATTATGGGAGTGTGTATCGAGGTGGGCGGTAGTTGCTACTATGCGTTACCACCAGTCCGGCTCTGCAAACGGTGAATCCACCCAGGCATTCCTTGCGTGCCTTGTCACATGCCTTATACGAGCCCACTACGACTTTGTTTTGTACCGTTTTATATGGAGTGCCCTCTGATCAACCTCCAGTTTACGGAGGAATTACGGTACTGTATATATTATGGGAATATATAAACGGTGTAAGGGTAATCATGGTAATCCCGCTTACGCTATTTTGATATTTTTACTTTACTGATAGGCATTATTGTATATAGCGTATTATACTATATTATTAGTTTGACGGATCCTTAGAGGATGGTGATCCCAAACATCCTTTAAGTTACTGATTGCATTTCATCGAACATTTCATTTGAGTTGATTTACTTCCATGAGAATGTCAGTCCTGATCCGAGTTGTTTTTTTCATTATTGCTTGGGTCAGATCGAGTATTCCAGATTCGAGATTCATCTTTGGAGTTTGGAGCTTATATTGGATCTGCTCACCTGTATCTACCTATTCAGTTATTCCATTTCAACTGTTTCTTGATGTTTCTATTACAGACTGTTATGCTTTATTTACGTACTAGAGATCTTGTATTAGACTTCCGCTGTATTGATTTATATAAACTATGATGTAAAATTTTATCTAGTAGCTTCATGAATTACTATTGTATTATTTATTTCCGCTGCGAGATGTTATATTGCTCTGTATCTGTGTCTGTGATATGTGATTCTGTGATCTATTCTATTTACCCCAGAAGCTAATAACAATCTGTTGTTTTGGACGTTTCGAGTTGACATGTTTTGTCGATTCGGCATGGTCAAAATGGCGGGTCGTTACATGGGCCTACTCACTAATCACCCGATTTGGCCCGGTTAAGCAGTTTTTCATGCTCCAAACCTTATTTCAGCCATATCTCCCAAACGGTAAGTCCGTTTGGATATTATGACCACTCTACGGAAAGGTAAACCATCAAACGAATCCAATGGAAGTGGTTTCAGGTCAAAATTCCTTTCCAATCAAAAGTTATGGCCAAAACAGTACCAACTAGGGGCAAAATGGTCATTTAAAAATCGACAAAAATCATAAGCATGGGAAATGACTCTAACAGATGTTTCTCAAAGTTACATGACCATACAACTTCATACGGGAAAGAAATAAATATTCTACAATCCTATGATGTGTAGAATACGGGTCGTTACACTCTCCCCTCCTTAAGAAATTTCGCCCCCGAAATTCCCTAATCCAAACACACACAAAGGTCCCGCATGCCTATCAATCATAAAACAACAATCAAACATGCAAAACAAGCTAAACAAGTCTACCCTAGCATGCGGAAAACTAAATTGCAAAGTAAATCTTACCAGGCAAAGAGTTCTGGATATGCCTTCCTAATGCTCTCCTCTGTCTCCCAAGTACAATCATTCTCGTCCTCGCCCCACTGAACCTTAACTAGCTTCACCGTCTTCCTTCGAAGTTGCTTCGTATCGTGCCCCACAATACGGATCGGCTTGCGGTTCCCAACCGCCTCGGGTTCTACTTCGAAGTCCTCTAACTGATCAGGTGAAAAAGTCATATCTGAGTCGTGGACGAACTTCCTTAGTTGGAAAACATGAAATACATTATGAACTCCCGCCATTTTCTCTGGTAAGCCAACTCTATATGCCAAATTCCCGACTAGTTCAAGAACAGGGAATGGGCCAACAAATCTTGGTGCCAACTTGCCTCTCCTGCCAAATCGAATTACGCTCTTCAACGGAGAGATCTTGACAAACACCAAGTCACCAATGGAGAATTTCAAGTCTCTTCTCCTCTTATCAGCATAACTCTTCTGCCTATCTTGGGCAGCTTTCATTCGTTGTTGAATGATCTTAATCTTATCCGAAGTTTCTCTCACCACATCTGGTCCAAGCACAAACTTCTCGCCAGTCTCTATCCAACATGATGGTGAGTTGCACGGTCTTCCGTACAAAGCTTCATATGGAGCCATACCGATACTGGATTGGTAGCTATTATTATATGCAAACTCTACTAGATGCAAATGGTCATCCCATGATCCACCAAAATCCAATATACAAGCTCTCAAGAGATCTTCCAATATACGATTCACCCTCTCCGTCTGACCGTCGGTCTGAGGATGATATGCGGTACTGAGATGTAATCCTGACCCTAGAGCCTCTTGTAAGCTCTTCCAAAACCCACTAGTGAACAACGGGTCTCGGTCACTCACAATGCTTTTGGGTACTCCATGAAATCTCACTACCCACTTCATATACAATTCTGCCAACTTGGCTGCCGTTCTGGTCGATTTGACTGGTATAAATCTTGCGCTCTTAGTCAATCGATCCACAATTACCCAAATGCTATCATATCCCGATCTAGTCCTTGGTAAACCATCGATGAAATCCATCGAGACTTGCTCCCATTTCCATTCGGGAATTTCTAATGGTTGCAACAACCCACTAGGCTTCTTTTGCTCGGCTTTAACTAGCTGGCAATTCATGCATTTGGATATAAACTTCCCAACGTCTCTTTTCATCCCTTCCCAGTAGTAAGTCCGTCTCATGTCTCGATACATCTTATTACCACCGGGATGTATAGTCAGTTTTGAGTGATGACATTCTCTAAGCACTTCATCCCTCAAACCATTTACGTTGGGCACAACTAGTCTTCCATTCTTTCGAAGCCATCCATCTCGATCAAGCCCATACACATTCATCTCCTCACCGTCGATGTTCATCTCTAACTTGGAGATGATTTCTAATAGATTAGGATCATTCCTCTGGCTAGAACCAATCCGCTCTATCAAAGTGGGTCTGATCGTCAAACTAGCTAGCATGACTGGATCCAATTCGCACCTTGGTCTGAAATCAAACCCCGCGATATACTCCAGTTGCTTCCACTCAAGAAACATTGCCCCTAAGCTGGCATGTCTCCTACTCAAGGCATCGGCTACCGCATTACCTTTCCCAGGTGTGTATGCGATATCAAAATCATACAAAGCCAAGAACTCTAACCATATCTGCTGACGGGGATTCAGATCTTTCTGAGAGAAGAGATACTTTAACGATTTATGATCGGTAAACAACTCAAATCTTTCTCCCAAGAGATAGTGTCTCCACATCTTCAGCGCAAATACAATCGCTGCCAATTCCAAATCATGGGTAGGATACTTCTTCTCATGCAGCTTTAGCTGTCGACTAGCATAAGCTACAACCCTACCTCCTTGCATCAATACAGAACCCAGTCCGGTACCACAAGCATCCGTGTATACTGTCATCTCTTCATTCCCTTTAGGAATGACTAACACTGGCGCACGCGTCAACTTCTCTTTTAGACTCTTGAAGGCATCTTCACACACTTCGTCCCAGACGAAGGACTGATTCTTCTTAGTCAACTGAGTCAACGGTGCTGCTATCTTGGAGAAGTCCTGGATAAACTTACGATAATATCCAGCTAATCCCAAGAAACTTCTTACATCTGTCGCATTCTTGGGTGTAGGCCAATCCTGTACCGTAGCCACCTTCGCAGGGTCCATGGCAATACCACTCTCTGAAACAACATGACCCTAGAATCTCACTTCCCTTCTCCAAAAATGACACTTAGAGAATTTCGCTTTCAATTGGTGTTTCCTCAACACCTCCATCACTATCCTCAAGTGTCCCTTGTGTTCCTCCTTTGTCCTTGAATAAACAAGGATATCATCCACGAACACAAGAACAAACTTATTCAACTGATCTCTGAATACTCGATTCATGAGATCTACAAAATAGGCTGGTGCATTGGTCAACCCAAACGGCATGACCAACCACTCATAAAATCCCGACGGCGTCCTAAATGCCGTTTTCGGAACACTCTCATCCGCTACTTGAAGCTGATGAAATCCTGTCGCGAGGTCCAACTGGGAGAACACTCTTGCTCCTTCCAGCTGATCAAACAAATCATCTATCCGTGGTAGAGGATACTTATTCTTCCTCGTCACCTTATTCAACTCGCGATAGTCCACACACAAACGAAGGGAACCATCTGCCTTAGTGGCAAACACAACTGGTGCTCCCCACTCGGAGACACTCCTTCTAATAAATCCCTTCTTCAAAAGATTGCTGACTTGCACCCCGAGCTCTTGCTGCTCTCTTGGTGCCATACGACGAAGTGGAATCAATATAGGTCTGGCATCTTTCACTAAATCAATACGGAACTCAATCTCTCGGTGTGGTGGAAGCCCGGTCACCTCCTCGAAGACGTCCGGATACTGGCCAACCACAGGCACATCTGACAACTCATCCTACGGGATGTCGAGGGAATTTACAAAACTAGCCATAACCCCATCACTAGGTAGACTACCAAACACTACCCTCCGCCCCTCATCCGCCCTCACTGTCACCAAAAAGCCCTCACAGTCTACCACCACCCCATATCTTTGGAGCCAATCGACTCCCAATATAATGCCATACCCAGTAAAGCCCAAAACAAAGCAATCACATACAAACATACATCCATGACTCGATAAGACCAAATTCCTGCAAATCATACTAAGGCTAGTCGAACCACCAATCGGGTTCGTCACAACCAATGGTCTATCGACTATCTCGGGTTCCAGTCCCAACCTATCTACCAGGTCACTAGATATGAAGGAACGGGAAGCCCCAGTATCAAACAAAACTCGAACTGGTACATCATAAATAGAAAGCATACCTTGAATAACAACATTCTTCCCTTTCTCCGCCATAGTTGGGGCATTCGATGAAGAAGGAACAACATCAATAGCATATGCTTTCACAATCTGCTTCTCCTTAAGAGGTTGCAGACACTTATCCTTATGATGTCCCACTTGACCACAGTTGTAGCACTTCCTTTCCGCTGGCTTGGCCCGACATTCTTTAGCATAATGGCCCTTCTTACCACAGCTGAAGCACTCAACATCCTTCTTGCTCTTTTTCTGGCCACCTTTAGATTGGTCCTGCTTCCTCTTATTCTGAGAGTTATTCTTGCCTCCACCGCCTGCTTGCGGCTTTGGCCCTTCTGCAGATGCAGCCCCAGTCTTTGACTTAGGGTAAAGGCTCTCTAATCTCAAAGCTTTTCCCACAATCGATTCAAAAGTCTCATCGATGTGGTTGATAAGCCATTCCCCCAAGTATCCATCCAAACCAGTAATGAACTTCTCGTTCTTCTTCTCAGGAGTATCAATGAGAGACAGTCCATACTTCGACAAAGTGTCGAACTCAGCAATATAATCAGAAACTGCCCTTCCGTTCTGCTTGAGTTCCAAGAACCTCTTAAACAACACTGACTTCTGGGCAGCTGGAATAAACTTCTCGCTAAAGCGAGCCTTGAACTGATCCCAAGTAACCTGATCCTCTGGAGTAGCTGTTCTAATGGCATTCCACCAATTCATCGCTCGCCCTTGCAACTGACGAGACGCTAGCCTTCTCTTCATCGCATCCTCAAGACCCAAGTCATCAAAGATACGATCACAGCTATCCATCCAATCTTGAACATCTGTGGCCGACTCCGTTCCGTGGAACGACTTTCCACCAAGATTAGTGTAATCTTTGCACAACTTGGCGAAATCGACCCTAGGCGCCTGCACTACTGGGCCAACACCAACCCCGGGATTGGGAACTGCCCCTTGCACTTCTCTAAGCATGTCTCTCATGAGGTTAGTAAACATCGCCCTCATGTCAGCGGCATTCCCTGGGTTGGTTCCTCTACCAGCACCCCTCGTATCTCGGCTCATCGTCAATCTGAAAAAGGGAAACGATTAACGACCCCATAGTGGTGCTAGTGCAGTGCGACTTCATTCTTATACTACTAATAGTATATATATAGCTTTTGAAAACCAAAGTAATCACAAATACGCGCTCTCATATACGTACTATCTCTCCCTAGTGTCTTTCCCTAGGTTAACTACGCAACCTAGAGCTCTGATACCAAGTGTGACGGCCCGCCCCGCACCAACCGACATTTACTCCAAAGGTGCGCTGTACACATGTCCAGTTAGCACGGAACGGGTCGTCAGAAGGAAAAGGAAGAAGGAAATGAACATGCAAAGAACCTGTAGAATGTCTCACAGCGCATAGAACAAAATATAATAATAACATACTTGACATAAAACAGGAGAGACAGTGCATAAGCTGAAAATCAGAACTAAACATCATAGCAGCGGAAATCCAAAATACAGCTTATTACAACTTTCAAACTGTCTCAAAGCAAAAGTAAGATAAAGGAGGTACACTACTAATGCCCAAGTAGCGACCACCAACGACACAGGGAGAATGTGTATATATATATCATACGTGGAAGCCTCCTGCCCGCCTCCGAATCCGCTACTCGCGCATCACCAGCTAATCTGTCTCTAGTCTGCTCGTGTGAGCACCCAGAGTAATAAGAGGAGACATAAAACTCTGGGTCACACATAAAGCCTGGTATGAGCGATAAGCATCTAAAGTGAACAATAACAGGTAGACTAAAACATACCTGAACCTGGACCTGCAACCAAAGAGTTAGCACTACATACTGTACAACACTCTAAGGTACCATATCAAACAGTGTAAAGATACGCAGGTGGGGGAGGTGTGCATGTCATAGGGATGGCAAACAATCAAACATAGCATCCATCCTCACATCTCTCACTCAGTGCGTAAAGCATACGATATTCACCACTTCGATCACCCAACATACCTTGCTACGATCACTCTGCCCCATGAAGTCATAAATGGCTTCACTGCACTGATAACGTAGCCACTAATCCTTTGCTATGTCCACTTTGCCCCATGGAGTCACAAGAACCCCACTACACTGGCTCATAGCCTTACCAATCCTTACTATTTCCACTTGCCCCATGGAGTTATTCACCCCATCTGCGCTGGCTCATAGTCTTACTACGCATCACCTTGCCCCTCAGGTCATAATGACCCTACTGCACTGATAACGTAGTCTTGCTACCATCACCTTGCCCCTCAGGTCATAATGACCTTACTGCACTGATAAGTAGCCCATCATTCATTCTTAGTGGTGAATCGAAGTTATGAACGTCGACAACTCCTTAGCACACGTCCCGCAGCAAAGTCCAACCATGAAGTGAACTCATCGGTTCCCAACTGGATCCTGAGCTCTAACTTCCCATATTGGACTACCTTTGCATCTCAGGTTATTGGTCAATACTGGGTCGGGTCGGGTTTCTCCTCAAGCCATCGGTTCGGGTCGGGTCCTCTTCTGGTGCGGTTCGGTTATTTCTCCTCGGGTCGGGTGCTTCACTTCGGGTCGGGTCGGGTGCCTCTCCTCCAGTCCCTGCTTCCGCTCCGATCCGCCTCGTCATCCTTCACGCGCTTCGATCCAATCCATCCTCCTCTATCCGCTCTGATCCCTCCTATTAAATCCGATCCGATCCCAGTTCAGTTAGCGTGGCCTTCCTTTTGCCAATTTTCTCAAGTGTCAGGTTCCGATCCGATCGGGTTCATTGCCCAGTTCAACATATCCGATCCGATCCGAACCCTGCACTGTTTTCTGAAACTGTTCCAGCAAGTGTTTACGCCATTCGACGACGTTTTCGACCATTCTAACTATTGAAATCAATCACAAAGCATTTCATACAGTCATAGCAACATGCATAATCAACCACAAACATCAAAACATCAACATGATAGGTTAAAATGGATCAAACATACCCAAAACCCCATATTTCCCCTTAAGCATGTTTAGGTGAAACTAATGATAGGATTAGCAAAACTTAACCAAATTAACCCAAATTCATATCAGATGTCTAAAATATCATTTAAGAATTTATGAACATTTTTCCCGAATTTTATCATGTTTAAATTCGCTAATTAACACTAATCAACCCTAATTAGCCATAATTAGTGCAAAACTATGCAAATCACTCACCTTAGCCACAAATAAACTAAGATCTGAAATAAATCTCTGATTTGATGCGAATCTCTATGCTAAACAGCAGCTCCAATGTTGATTTGGTGTAGATCTCCCTTGATTAGATGTTGCTAAGCTTAATCCTTGACCAAAAGATGATTTGGAGGTGATTTAGAGGTTAGAGGCCATTTTTAGGGTTCCTTGGAGATAAGTGGAGGCTAGAAAACTGAAATGGAATGATCTTCTATCTCATTTCAGCCTCCCCATAATCCTAATCCCGAAATGGGTTATGGGCCTACTCACTAATCACCCGATTTGGCCCGGTTAAACAGCTTTTCACCCTCCAAACCTTATTTCAGCCATATCTCCCAAACGGTAAGTCCGTTTGGCTATTATGACCACTCTACGGAAAGGTAAACCATCAAACGAATCCAATGGAAGTGGTTTCAGGTCAAAATTCCTTTCCAATCAAAAGTTATGGCCAAAAAAGTACCAACTAGGGGCAAAATGGTCATTTAAAAATCGACAAAAATCATAAGCATGGGAAATGACTCTAACAGATGTTTCCCAAAGTTACATGACCATACAACTTCATACGGGAAAGAAATAAATATTCTACAATCCTATGATGTGTAGAATACGGGTCGTTACAATATATATATATATATATATATATATATATATATATATATGCGTAAAATGGTCGAAAGAGGAATTGTATACATATAAGAATATTTCATGTGAATAAAACAGTTAAATAAATTCCAGAAATTCAGAAGTTCGAAAATCAAATTTCTATGCCAAAACAATTCAAACATTTGAAATTCAAATTTCTACGCGAAAACTGCTTGTGGGACCCAATGTTGACTCAGTACTGCATGTGCGATAAGATTTGGCTAGATTCATCCGTGAACCTGGACTATTTTCTTAACTGGGTTCAATGCTGACTCAACGCTGCGTGTACGATAAGGTCTTGAGCGCCTATAAACAAGACCCTAGACTTAACCCTAAACATCATAATTCAGCGCTACGCTAGAGCTCTGCCATGGCTCCCTCTCTCTTTCTCTTCTCAAATCTATTCTGAAATTATAATATTAGCCCAGGAGGATTATGAATTCAGATCTGGAAGAGGAAATCAACGTTAATAAAAAGATTATTGAATCGTGAAAGCAAGGTAAAACTCTAAGAACCAATCTATTTAAATTATTTCTCTTTCCCTTCTCTTTTCATGAAATAATAAGTGCATAGTCGTTAGGTCGTGAATCAAATTAAAAGGAAAAGGAAAACCATGGATTATAGAGGATCAAATCCAAAATTTGGGGAAAGCTTAAAGGAGAGTGGGTTTAAATTATCCCTTGTGAGTAATAGTATATTTATCGTTTAATCATTCCCCATGGATATTTATAATGAATGTATTGAAAAAGTTAATTGATGTGATGGATAAATGCGCTAAAATGAAAATTAGGTTCAATCAGTTGAGATATACATTTATTTGAATGTTTGAGATGAATACTGTTGTATAGATCCATTTTATGAACCTATAAATTAGGATAATTGAGACATTGGGTAAAACATGCACTATTTGAGATCTACGTATTATTAATTACATGTAGAAAGACATGCAACTCATATTGAGAGATTTGGGGGCATAAATTATGATGGGGTTAATGGCATAACTATGGTGCAAATTATGCATATAAATTGAACTGGAATTATGAATGTGAATTAGAAATTATGCATATAAATTGAATTGGAATTATGAATGTGAACTGGAAATTATGCATATAAATTATAGGCATAAATTATTGGTAGAATTATAAGCATAAACTTAAATTGGGGAATAAACATGTATTATGTTTTAAGACTTTAAATTGAAGGCGCAATTTGATATGAACATAAATAATGGAATAGAGATGAATATGCCTAAAACTGAACCGCGCCTAGGCACGTGGTTAGATTGCACTTTTGGTAGAAGTCTACCCGGACCCGACCGACATATCCAGCAACCACAAGTGGTGAATCTAATGTAAGAGTCCTGGTGTGTATATATGAAACAGTACTAAGACACGAGGTTAGGTTGCATTAGTGCTGGAAGTCTGCCCGAACCCGACCGGCATATCCAGCGGCCACTAATGTTGAACATAATGTGAGGGGTCTAAGTGCATAAATGAAACAAGTAGTTGTGCTAAAACACGAGGTTAAGTCAACTTGTGGTAGAAGACTGCCCGGACCCGCCCGACAAATCCAACATCCACAAGTGTCGACTCAATGTGAGAAGTCTAATACATATATATACACATGTATGAAAATATGTAAATGGCAGGACCGACGAATACCATTAATTGTAATAAATGGAAATAAATGAAATTGAATGAAAGATAATTACAACTGTAAGGAAAAGGAACGAATGGGGAATGATAATAACCTATTATGAATAAACTCAAGAAAAGCAAAGATAATAGGTAAACTTGCCCTAGGGACAAGTGGGAATTATAACTTATGGAATAAGGTAAGTTATAATGAACGATAGAGAAAAATGAAATAACTTATGTAATGAAGTTTTACTTAATCGAAGATTAAGTAATTAGCGAGAATAAGAATAAATCCATAAATGAGGATAACATAAGTTATATGAAGGAAAAAAGAAACTTATTAGTAAATCTTAGTTAAGAACTAAGTTAATAAGTAAATTATGATAAATTGTAATGGTGGTGTATGACAAGATTATGATTAAATGAGAAAGAAGAAGGCAAATTTATGGAGATAAGTAAGTTGTATTTAATCATATATGTTGAATGATAGAAAACATGTAAATTAAGATGTACTTAATTATAAATTAAGTAGAACATGTTATGGCAACCATGAGATGGGACATGAATTACAATATAGAGAATAACATGTTGTAGGCTTATTAATGAACTTAAATGGGTTAAGTTATAAATTGAATTAATAAGCGAGGGTAACTTGGTAAACTTGAAAAAGAAGTCAACGTGAAGGAGAATAACCAAGTTAAATGAGAAAACTCACGAGGTGGCGCAAGCGCGTGATTAATGGTTAGATGTAGGGTCTAATGACATATAAAACTGAGGCGCTTAGACCAGTCCATACGTTAGAGGATGAATAACCATAAGGGGTAGATCATCGGGGTGTCAAAAGACACAAAGAGGAGCGCATGTCCATCTAGATATTCTTGTAGGCTCCAACGGACTGGGTTAAGAAGCACGCGGCTTTCGGGGATGTATGGTACTCTTGGTATTCCTCTATGAGTGGCAGAAGATCCGTCTGTACTCACAGAGGTTAGGTCTGCGTAGGTGAACCAATGAGTATGCCTTGATTGCAATAATAAGGG
Source organism: Allium sativum (assembly GCA_030737875.1). NCBI lineage: Eukaryota > Viridiplantae > Streptophyta > Magnoliopsida > Asparagales > Amaryllidaceae > Allium > Allium sativum. Next base: position 688,443,425 of record CM060926.1, on the reverse strand, counting down.
GCAATCAAAAGACTAAGATGGACCAGCGTGATTCAGCGAGACCAATTAGTACCCTGTGATAGCAACTCGTCGTCTATCTACCATCTTCAGTCAGTACGTAAAGCGGAAAGGCGGAGAACTCCAAAAGGCCATATTCTTTGCTATCTAGTTATGGGTGAGGTTGGCCAATAGGTTTGAAGGGCATAGGGGGGCGGGGTTAAGTTCTCATTCTTGATGTTCTTGGGTGCCTTTCATTAGTTGAGGGAGGGGTCTAGTGGGACCATAGCCATTGTAAAAGCAGACCTTAGTTTCTGCAATCAGCAGATATCTGAAAGCTGCCGACCGAGTTCCATGTTTCTTGATTAGCCCTACCACGGGACTTGGGCGCACATATAGAGAACATGTGCAATATACATCGAGAACGATACGTACGTGGGAAAGTCTAGGTACACTCATGTCGCTCTGGGTGGTGTTTCATAAGACCAGAGGGCATTATTTGAGGATGAAACCTAATACAATCGAATGGTTCAAAGATGGCAGTCCGAACGCTTACGTAATATAGAAGTAATGGTTCTTTGCAGACGTAGCGCTGACATATTTACGAAAATCTGTACGACATTTGAGTGTAGGATTAGGGACTGCTATATTCCTATGATGATACGGTGGAGACCATGCGAGTAGGGTACCATGGGTGTACCTTAGTTAGGGGTAGCTACATATACACTGTATTAGGTTAATCTACTAGGGAGTAGATGGGTGCGACGTGTGTAAGCCTTGAATGCTAATAACACAGATAACCCAATAAATTAGAAAATGTAATTGAACGGTATTTGTAGGATTATCAAGAAGTGTAATTTAAATCCAGTCACACAGGAATTATGTTCTGACCCCCTTCCTCGCAACATTCGCAGGTTTGGTTCATGAAAGAGACTGTATAACTTTGGATACTGGTTCAGCATTATTATTATTAAGCTAAAACTATGTTTTAATTACATTATATTTTATTCCTTCCGCTGTGAGATGTTTTCCAAACACTGACAAGTTTCATGTCTCTGTCTTTTCTGCAGGATACTAGAGCAAACCGTGGATGGGGATTTTTGAAAAAAATTCGGTACGTCAGAATCCGGGTTGTTACATGTGCTAAGGAGTTATCGACGTCCATAACTTTGATTCACCACCGAAAGACGAATGTTAGGCTACGGATCAGAACAGTGGGATAGTTATTACTTCATGGGGCAGAGTGATCATAGCATGGCTATGAGCCAGTGCAGTGGAGTTATCATGACTCCATAGGGGCAGAGTGGACATAGCAAAGTATTAGTGGTTACGGATCAGTGTAGTGGAGTCGTCACGACTCTATAGGGCAGAGTGATCGTAACAAAGTATTGGGTGATCAAAGCGGTGGATATCGTATGCTTTACACACTGAGTGAGAGATGTGAGGATGGTTTCTATGCTTGATTGTTTGCCATCACTATGACATGCACACCCCCACCCCCGTATCCTTTACACTATATGTTAGTGGCACCTTAGAGTATTGTAAGGTATGTTGTGCTAACTCTTTGGTTGCAGGTCCAGGTTCAGGTATGGTTTAGTATACCTGCTATTGTTTTGTTTTGTTGCTTATCGCTCATACAAGACTTTTGTCTGACCCGGAGTTTTATATCTCTTCTTATTACTCTGGGTGCTCCTAAACGAGCAGACTAGAGATGAGTTAGCTGGTTATGCATGAGTAGCGGATCCAGAAACGAGAAGGAGGCTCCTACGTATTATCTACATATATTCTCCCTGTGTTGTTGATGGTCACTACTTTGGGCATTAGTAGTGTACCTTTCCTTTCTTTTGCTTTAGAGACAATATTTTGAAGTTGTAATAATGGTTATGGATCATAAGCTGTATTTTGGATTTCCGCTGCAATGATGATTATGGTTTAGTATTCAGCTTATGCACTATCTCGCATGTTTTATGTCAAGTATGTTATTATTATATTTTATTCCATGCGCTTTGAGACATTCTATAGGTTCCTTGTTAGTTCAAATTCCTTTCTTTTCCTTTCTTTGGCGACCGTCCTGTGCTAGTTGGGCATTGGCACAACGCACTTTCATTGGAAATGTCGGCTGGTGCGGGGCAGACCATCACATGATAATTGGCATGTAAAAATTGGAACTTGGACATAATTGGCAAGTGTGTAATTTAATTAAATCTAATGGCCGCCTAAGACGCAAGGTTAGATTTGAATTGTGGTGTATGGCTGCCCGGAACCGCCTGGCACATCCGACAACTGCAACGACAACAATCTAATGTAAGAGGTCAAAGGCGAAGATTAGATGGATAATAATGGCTAATACGAGGTTAGAATGAGTTTGTGGTGTAAGACTACCCGGAACCGCCCGACACATCCAGCAACCTCAAACAACAAGTCTAATGTGAGAGGTTAGCGCATTGAATGCTTGAACCTGAGGTTGGAATGGGTTTGCGGTGTAAGACTGCCCGGAACCGCCCGACACAATCCAACTACCGCAAATAAGTCCAATGTGAGAGGTTCATGCATTAACAAATAATTAATGCTAAACAAATATGTTAAGTATGGTAGGGTTAAGTCAACATGCAACACTTAACCAATATGAAATGACAAGTGGGTGGGTTAAGTAACCCGACTGGATTAATGACACTTGACCAATATAACATGATGAATGGGTGGGTTAAGTAAACTTGAATTGTATGATTGATGACACTTAACCAATATGGGGGGGTATACGAATAGATGCTAGGAAAACCCTAGTTGTGGCAGTAACCCACATTAGGTATCAACGGGACCCTGAGCTAGGCAGGGTGGGGCACGATTACTGGGCCGATTATAAGCAGTCAAAATAATGGTAGGTGGTACGGCAGTGCAGGTTCCGACGGATTACGGGCGTGCACGTGATTCTGTCATGGGAAAATTTACACACTGAGTACCAAGTAGGTATAAAGTTGTGCACTCTAGAACTGTATCGAGTTGCCACCCTAGGAAATGATACACCCTATGGTGGGACTAGCACAGGTATCTACAAGTAGGGGTCGGGTTGATACAAACACATGCAGAACGCTATGAGTAGGAGCCGATCAATTAAGACAGGTACGGTGGGGACAGGTAAACTGTCAATATGAGGTGGGACCCTCATCATGAGATATGTACCTATAAAACTATAATGTGGGAAATGGGGATTAGTTATCTTGTTTTGTAACAAATGGCATTAGTTGAACACTAGTTAGGTGGTGCAGAGAAATTAGGAATCAGTACGATACCTTATCATGTTCTAGTCTTATCTTATGCTTATCTCGTTATCTTGAGATACTTATTATCATGGTTATGTCTTGTATCCAGTTTATTCATGTCATGATACCTTTACCTGTTTACATGCTGAAAGTCACTGGACTTATCAGGATTTATGTCTGACTCTGTTTTTGTTTGTCCTTCTTTCTTTCGTCCCCTCCCTTAGGTCCACAGGGAGGGAATATCACCGCTTAGTTCAGATTCTTTTCAAGCTCGAAGATTTTGATGTATTGCTTTGGACTCTTTGCTTTACTGCTATGGCTGGCTACTGCTTAATTGGGGAATTATGTTATGTTATTTTGTATTATGCTTTTTTGAGAAACAAGACAGATATTTGATGTAATGGGTTTTGATGTTTCGGTGTTGATGTTTGAAACAACCCTTATGAAAGTTTATCCTATTATGCTACTACGGAATAAAAGTTCTAATTGTTTTCCGCTGCTTAAATTTGTCTGTTTTGTAATTTTATCTTTTCTATACTCTTATGACCCCCACTACAGTTAATGCATTCCCTTTGTGAGTGACCTTAATGGAGGTGGGGTATTACACAGAGTGTAGATAGCGGGTCAAGAAAATCAAATCGCGAGCTCATTGCTTCAGATCGCAAACAAAAATTATATAGATCCGGTTTTTAGTTTGTAAAACTAAAATAGAAATAAGATGTCTTATCAATGAATTATAGAATGTAAAGTCATTGAAGGTTATCAAGAAGAAATCAAATTGGAAAGAAGATAAAATCAGAGATAGGGGATGACTCACGCACAGCGAAATCAGGCAAAATAACTTTTGCTTGTCGCTATTAACGAGGTCCCTCAAGCGATTTTATAATTATATATATGTATATATATACTTATATATATATATGTGTGTGTGTGTATGTATGCATACGGAAATAAAGGGATATTGATTTGAGTGAGAGCAAGTTTTATTTAATTTATACCAGTACGCAGGCACGTCCGATTGGGGTGTGCATAGATGACTTTGACCAAAGTTGGAAATGATGTTTAAAATGAACAATCATTGCGGCGCTTTGTGTCTATAAATTTACAATATTGCAATTTAAAAAAACGCATAATAGATCTGGAAAATTGGACGTCATGTAGACGATTTGTAGTACAAAGTAAGATTTGAATGAAGATTATAATGGGAAAATAAACATTCAAAAAGTACACCTCCCAAAACTGATGTGAAGCGTCTTCAACATATATACATGATAAATTAAGTTGAAAACAAATAAAAGGAGCATAAATGATAGCAGTGTTTGAATATATAAAAAGAATAAAATCTAGTGCTAAATATAAGTGATCCATGGGTAGAAGAATGTCGCAACAACTTGGTCACTCTAAAATGACAGAAAACATCCTTTGAAGTGTTCAACATCAGCTTGCTTGACGTTCCAAGTCCAATGTTACACTTCAAGCCCCATCTTCAAATCTAAAACCTGAAGTCTGAACCAAATGGTTTAAAATAAAAAATGTCCTAATAATCACTTGAAATCCATGGTATGCTTGCATAAGTACTGAAATTACTGTTGCCTTATTGGCGGTAATTTATTGCATATAGAATATGAAATTATTGAACCTGACATTATGTACCATGAATATATTTAAAGTTCAAACTTTAGAGATGTTCTAAACTTGTACATGTACAAATTTTCATATCTCAAAATAACACGTGCCTTCTAGCAATGTTTTGCTAGTAAAGCTCTATCAGGAGGAAACCAAACCTTGTTACTGAAGCTAGCTATTTATTATTTCTCTTTAAATCAAATATGTACGCATCTGCATTCACCAAAAAAGACAGAGCAAAAAGCCATGATATCACGTGAGTAATAAATATAGAAGACCGAACTTTGATTATTTGGTAGAAAGGTCATTAACTTGAATAAACCAACATAGATAAAACGAAATAGCAAGTGTGCCTACTGAAGTAGAAATAGTGAAAAACAGACCAAAGCCATAGTCTCTGGATACACTCACATGATATGATACTTCAGTTAGTTGAATCTTAAGCAAGCTGCCATTTCCTTTCTAAGTTTGATTCTCATTCACATACCCTACTGATTTCATTTGAACTTTGCGTAATGAATTTCTACGCTTACTTCTCATTATTATTATTCTTCATTAAATTTGATTACTTATGATAGATCCCTTTCTGAATAAGAATCACTTCACTTGTTGTTATTCTATCACTTATTTTATAGTTTTGTGAAATTCTTAGGTTTTTAACTCTTAAAGTCTATCAACTTCATTAAATATATACACAATCATATTCTTATGTTAGGTTCAATATTTTAACATTATTATATTGCCTCTTTTAATTTTTATCAATCTTCCTATAAAGTCTACTGACCTAAACCTTACAACCATCATTTGAAGTTTGTTTTATTACATTATTCCTTGCAATAGGCTAAGCACACCGTCACGTAACCTAATGCTAGTTGAAAAGGAAATTCTGCAAGTAAACAAACAGACTATGAGTCTATGCTTTAGGAGTTTCTTATATGTAGTTTGAATCTAAATCTTTTGGTTCAAAGTTATCAAAAGATTTTCTTCATAAGTGAAGATCATATGAAATTGTCTAGTTTGCTTCTCTAACTTAACAAACGTATGAATATTAAATTGTTAAGTGGTTTATTTTAATATAATCAAAATATGTTTTATCATTCTAGTACGATAGTCTTTTATCAGATACTCGATTATTTTGATGATCATCACTGATAACAAAATAACACAATAATTGAACTCTAGTAATGCATTTAAGTCTATCAAACAAATTCAAAATTCAAATAATATTAATATAATAAATATATCATCTTTTTAGAAAAAAGAGTGGTTGAGAATGTAAATATATTCTATGGATAAAAGAAGCATTCGCCTATATGTGCCAGTTGAAAGTTCTCTGGTCGATTGACTTGTATTAGGATGAAAGCTAACTTAAACGTTGCTTATACCTGTGTTGATTTTCGACACAGTTCACAATGAAGTAGATTCGAAATCAGAATTGTCTTCAGCAATATGCAAACTTCCTAACAATGACAAATTGAAATTCAGTAATAGTGAGGTTTTTGTGGAAGACACGGTGCAAAAAAATATTTGTGTTAAGCATTGAAATTTTGAAATTTACTTTTTATTTACCTTCAACATATGTAATGGGTTTGTCGTATTAAAATATGGAAAAAAAACCTTGCTTTATTTCAAGCACTAATTGCTTTATTTTTACCATTTAACTGTGCCATTGTTATTTGTATTAAAGTTGAAGAAACTTATTTTATTTTTACCATCAATAGCTATCACAATCCTTGATAAAATAGGAAGAAGAAAAAATGCAGAATTAAGTTTATGGGAATTGATAGAGAAAGAACACCCGTACTTCATGTGAGTGACAATCTTACTTTAGTGATATTAATGAGAAAGAAAACATGGTGTAATAAAATTATTCAAATAAGTAATAGTAATAGATCACAGGTCCAAGTTTAAAACTTGGTGATGCCTAAAACAGGAAGATAATCGAGAACAAAAAATCGCTATAAAAGTGTCAAACAATCAGTTAAAACAGTTGTTGTGGAAAAGTGTAATGAGACCTTAATGACTCTTTTCCTATATGGACTTATTATTAATCAACAGAACTGAAGTATTCACAAAAAAGTGGACAAAATTATATATGCTAAGCAGTGAATGTAGTTAATTAGGCAGTAGTGGATCTTTTGTCCTAATAAAAATTCATATGTAGGGAAACAAACAACACTATGCAATGTAAGAAAAAAATTATTATATTATAAGATTGTATAGGCTTAAATGCTTTCTAAGTCCTTCCCTGTAGTGCAGTTAAAATTTCTATTGCAAACCACGTGAAAAGATAAAAAGTTCAATTTTTGCGATATTATCAACATATCTTACACTAAAATAGTACCCGATTGGATCGCTCAATGATACGAGGATTATTTTTCCCGTTAACACCAATTCAGCATATGTCAGTGCATCATATGCTCTGCTGCAGCACACCAAAAAAAAATTGGAGTTAGTTCAACCGATGAGTAAGACTGGAACACATTACAAAGAGGTCAACACTTTTTGAAACTGTTCTCTTCCTTGTGCAACATCAGATCTTAAAATCTTAATTGCAATAGGTATACATACCAAACAGTTTCATATGACAGGATTATAAGTTGGTCTTTCCAATTATATAACGTCTTTACAACTTACACTCTAATGAGGTAACACATCAGTTTTTAATAGTTATATGAGCATTCAAAATATTCATTCTCATGAGGTAACAATTAAAAGGCAGCTACGTGTATTTTTAATGCATTCATTTTAATGAGGTAACGGTAAATGCTGCCTTGTATTCAACCTAATACAATTAAAATTTGGTGGTTTACTATAATGTTATTATAATCAAATAGACAAGCTTGAATTTTGCCAGCTTTGCTAAAGCAATAAATGCAGGTACAAAAAAGTAACGGTGAGTTAAAGGTTTTTAATATAATGTATAGATGGTAATATGAACATGTATATTCGTTGAAAATATTGGAAGAAAAAAATGCTAAGTCATTAAAATAGAAGGAAAAAAATATAAAGATGTACCATATCAAATAGTTTCATATAGATCTTAATTCAAGAGTAAAGACATGAGTTCCTTGTTATATGAGTAGAGTCCTCATAATATATCAGATTAGCATAGCATAATAGTAATAAAACTTAAATTAGTTTATTATAAAAAAGTATGCTCTACATTGGAGCTGGAAAACTATATAATAGCAAAAAAATATTATACCATTTTCTAAAATTCTAGACTGAGAATGTTAGACTGTTTTTTTTTGGCAAGGCCGACCGGTTTTTAAGGTGACCGCAAACACCTTTATTAAGAGAAAGGAACGGGTACTCTGCACATGCACAGGGTAACATTTCTGGTTTGAAGTGTCCAGTCACTATCATACATCAAAAAGTCAACAACAAAAAAAACATTACAACTTACAAAGGATAAGTGCTAGAAACCAATCAACACATATAACGCTTGAAGTTGCCAAGACGAAGAGCTAAGTCATCCACAGTGTTTGGAGCCAACAGTCGATTATGATCCCATGAAAGATCCTGCAAGAGAACCTCATTGTTTTCTCCAACTGCACCATCATTTATCAAAATCAGTTTGTCACCATCTGGAGTGTAGAAGATACGATCCTCTTTTTTCTCATCAGTAAAAATGAAGAAAACTTCATTAGTGTCACAATGCATTCCAGTAGGAGAGTGAACCCAAGCATTCTGATTTTCATTCCAAGAAATGTCAGGATCCGGCTGAAATACTGGCAAAGTGGTTGGTGGAGGCTCCACTACTTCAATCTCAACCTCTGCAACCACCTTTGGAGCAAACAATCTACCAGTAGGGACCCAAACTCGTTTAGGTGGCTTTGGTAGGGGAGTCTTAACGGGGAGCGGCATATTTGCTACATGCTGACATGTATCGGAGCAATGACCAAAAGATTTGCAGGATATGCAAATTTCTGGTCGCCATCTATACTTGACATCCACATAATGCACACGATTGTCTAAATTAACTTTGATCTGTGCAGGCAATGGTTTATCAGGTGTAATCTCAATCAGGGCCCTAGCATATGTTAAGTTTCTTCTTGCAACAGTATTTGCATCAAAGCATTTTAGTTTACCTATATGACAAGCTAGCCAATTCAAGCCAAGTAATGGTTGTAGCACTGAGGGAATGTGGTTGAACTGCGCCCAGACAGGAATTGAAAGGACATGTTCACGGACTCTATCAATCGAAGCACTCCAAGGTGTCACAATAAAAGGTCTTCCTTCAATAATGGAAGGAACGGCTTCTAGAACACGAATCCTCTCCGCAGAAGAGTAGAACTTAAAATAGTATAAACCATCGACAAACGGCTTCTAGAATGTTAGACTGTTAGTTAAAAATCATGATATAGAGAGATAAAAAACAACATTTATTAACATATTCAGAAGTAAAACTGTAGGACAGATAAAAAATAGTATTTGTTAACATGTCCAGAAGTCAAACTGTTAGATTATAAATTTACTACGACTATGTACTCAAAATATAGACAGATAAAAATCAGTATTTGTTAACATGTCCAGAAGTCAGAATGTAAAATATTCGATTACAGAAATATCAACTTTATAAACTATTTTTATCTACCATTTACTTATAAATGATTATTCACATGTACCTGGCTTGCGTCCTCATTATTCAATACCAATTAAGGTGTTGCTCAAACAAATAGTATACACATTTGGTTTGAAAATTTGCATAACAATGAAAAGTGTAACATCAATTTTTAGTCTTTTGAACTATGTTAATTACCGATCCTTAAGGAGAATTCATTTACGATTATTTATCCTGTAGTAGTAAATAATGATGGTTTATTATCCCCAAAATCATAAACATTATGTATTATTAAGAATTATGGCATCCAAAGTTATGAACGACCATTGCATTATAAGTTTACCACAACCATGTAATTTGCATATACAGTAATTAAAAAACCATATTGTATGTATTTCTGTTGCCTTTTAAAAAGTGGCAAGATTGTAAGTTATATTTTAAATGCTTATATGTTGCCTTTTAATAAAATGCTTATACTGTATTTACAATTGCTGCTACATATGAGTATATAACTGGAATACTCAATCAAGTATAATAGCTTTGAGAAAAATCAAGCATAATATGCAATAATAAATGTGATATATTAAAACATGCGCTCAAAAGTGATTACCTGGTTATCATGTATTTTGCAAAAGATAACAATTTCTGCAACTACTTTAAGTTCCAAGAGGAATAATAGCTATATTTAATGCAACATCCATTCCATTACTGTTTGCAAAACTCATTACCATATGATGTATATGGTAATGTTCAAGTATGAATTTAAGGTAGAAATAAATTTAATTGTAAAAAAATCGCTAATAATTTAAACCAACTTAGTATAAGCATTCATTTAGTTTCATTACAACCAAATGTTGAAACCCACACTTGTAATATTGTAGAAAGTCAGCAAAACCTTGGACATCCAAAATGTACTGTATCGCTTAACATTCATGCATCATCTCATAACTTAATGGGCATTCCATTATTTGTTTATAAACCGGCAAACATAACCGAAGATGTAACTTATATTAGTGATCGCTATTCTTCTAAGAACTAGAAAAGCGCGATTTATGAAATAATACTACAAGCGCACAGATCGTGCAATATGCAGGTCGAATCATAGGGAGGCAAATTAAAAATTATTATTTATAGAATTTTGTGGGCAAGTTAGACGACTTTTGAGATTTGCTTGAAAATAGAACAACTGAAATTGCAACAATTAGGATTATCATTGAAACTAATCAAACGATTAATCACTAATGAAAGTAAATTGCAAAAAAAGAATAAAAACGCAGAAAATAAAAGTGTAGAATAGAAATAACAACAGAAATAAAATTAGGATTATCGTTGAAACTAATCAAACGATTAATCACTAATGAAAATAAATGTAAAATATAACTAGTACTCTACCAAATCTAATTGTGTAGATGGCACTAGTTGCTAAGAAATAGAAAATTGCAGAAAATAAAAAGAAGAAGAAGAACTTTGTTAATGGAGAAGAAGATAGAAAATGGTATGGTTGCTACAATGAGATTACATGGCTATTTATAGGAGATAGCCAACCTAAACCCTAATTACAAATGGGTCTTAGTTATTTCAAGTAAGTTCTAGGCCTTTGTTCAATCAAGTGAGTTTTAGGCCTTTCCTCCTTTCCTCTTCCAAGCCTCCTTTGATTTGTAAGGTCATGGCCTTTCTACTAATTATTTTCTTGTCCAACAGCAACTAGATGTGGGATCTTAATCTACAAATCTTCAAATGTAAATATACAATAGTTTGATCTCAATTTCTCTACTTTTCTAACTGCATGCGGCTTGGTTGGAATATCTGTAAAAGTGACATAATAATACCCAAGTAATATTTATTTATATTCAAAATATAAGATATAAGAGTATAAAATAAAAACATTTCTATGTTAATCAAATACCCCCACACTTATCTTTTACTTGTCCTCGAGTAAAACAAAAATTAAAAACTAACTAGATAGGTTACACTTTCGTAGGAAACACGATTGCATTGAGCGTATGCAACAAGTCGTTAAACATCTAGGTGTCCCTAGTAGGACGAGTGGTGTCTCGTGAGGGTTTCCAGTGGATACTACCCACAAAATCCAAATGCAGTATGCTATGACTATAATGTAACTACATGAATGCAGAGAACTTATGCACTTGAAAACAAAAATTGAAAACATGACTTGTTTCAGGAAAGTGGTACAACAAATTAAGTTAACAATTCTTAGTCAGTTGATTTTATTTTAGATATCTCGACTTGTCACAAATTTTCAATATAAATCAAGTTTTCAAATGTTATGTTCTAGTTTGGCCGGTTAGTTCGGTTGATAACATAGTGCAGCCATGAAATAAATTGTTAGTTTGCTTGACACAGTTTGTAAAGTGCTATTCTAATTTCCTTGTATATGGCTAGTCAAATAAATAAGGTCAAGAAGTGCTTGGGCTTCATCGCTTATTCTCTATCTCTATAAAAATTGAAATTTATGATTAATTACATACACATAACTTAAAAGACCAAGGTATACCACCCATACACTGCCTTGCGGATTGACAGAGAGTTGGGATATAGCTTGGCGGATTGTGCAGACCGACGCTGACTTTGTCAACAACATGTCGGTAATCCTTAGGTGTCCAACTCGTAAAATGAGACCAAGATATACCAATGCTGATTTTGTCAACAACATGTCAGATAGAGATTGGCGGGTTTGCACACCAACGCTAGATATACATGCAATGTTGGATACCCTTGGATTGCTATTATTATTATTGAAAATATAAGAACGAGAGAGTTTACGCGAATTTAGCTTAACACAAATTATTTTTAAAGATTTGAAAAGCCAATATAAGTCTTTTAAGTCATCCACTTATTAAACAAGGACTACAATTTAGAATAGACTTCATGGCCATCACCTAAGAATCTCCTATGTACTGGTTATACTATCATTTCTCAAAATTCAACTTTTTATTATATTTCTTATTCAATCTTAGTCGAGAGAAAAAAAAAATACCATCAACTGACTAATAATTATTAACATATTTTATTGTATCAATCTAAAATGAGTCATATTTCAAAAAAAAAATGGCATGTTACTATGATCTAAAATGCATGATGGTTCTATATGAAAAGAAAGAAAGAAAAATTAAAGAAAAATAAAAGGATGTAATGCAGACTCCCCCCACACTAGAACTAAACAATGTCCACACTGTAAACACGTTTCCTAAATTTGAAAGATAGTATCCAGAGGTTAATGAGATGCAAAATAATTTGTAAAATGAAATGCAATCTAACTATATGTAAGAATGGATCATATGTACAATGATATATGTGTTTACGGTGCATGCAATGCAAAGAATGCCACCAACTTTTTCTCCCACATTTGGTTCTAGCCCGATGAATCCCATTCCGACTATGTCTAGGCATGTTTTCTAATAAGAAAAAGGTTTTTGAAAACCATCTCATCTTTGTACCTAGATTTTTAGTCTAACAGATAAATGTCCAATGTCATCCTAACCCAAAGTTTTTCAACCAAACTAACATTCCAAAAACAATTCATGTGTTCAACAAATTTGTCAGTGTAGTTGTCCAAAAATTTGTGATCGTATATAAATTCAGTTGCAATAGTAAATTCCAAATTTTGAGTGTTGTTCAAGACTATATGATCACACTTCTCAATTTCATTAATTGACAACGTATTTTCGACACTGACAACTTTATGTTCGTTGGATGTTTCCTTAAAGATAAAATTTTCAAACCTAGATTCGTGGCCTGTTCCTATTTCATCATCATTTGGAAATTCATCCTCATACAATCCAAAAATTTCATGTTTGTTAAAATTCTTCTCCAAATTTGAATTGAAAAATTCAACATTTTTATTCTGTTCAATTTCTAGAATTTCAAGTTTCTCACAGCCTGAAAGAGGAAGATCAAAATCTAAGCTTAAATCTTTTTCCTAAAAAGAATCAAAGTCCAAATCATTTGTTGAATTTTGAACAACTTCATTTAGATCGTTATTCTCAATTTCCAAAGTTGTTATTTGAAAATTTTCATTATCAGTAAAGAATAGATTATTTCCTGATTCATCGCATGTTTGAATTTGATTTTGATGCTCTCGTTGTTCTTTCAAAGATGTCATTAAACAAATAAGTTCATCAAGCTGTCTATCTTTTTCATCAAGCTGTCTGTCTTGCCTTTCTACCGTTTCTCTAAGAATGTTAAGATGATATTCTTCAGAATCCTTGATTTAAGCGCTCTCGTTTTGGATTTCTTGATTCTCAAAATTATAGTCCACATCAATTTCATGATCAACATTATTTTCAATGTGGTGGTTGTTTGAATTTCCAAAAAAATGACAGTGATATTGGAAATCATTTTGATTGTAAAAATTATGTTTGTAACCAAAACTGTTGAAACTCAACGGAAAATTGCAATGTTGGTTATTTTCAAGATTTTGATATGGGCTATAACTTTGGAAATTTTGGTTTACAACCCCATATTGATGTTCATCAAAGCTATATTGGGATTCAAAGCTATTTTGATGTGGATGTGGGCCATAATCAAAATTATTGAAATTTGAATTGAAGTCGCCATTTCGAATATACCTGTGATTTTGAAAATGTTGGTCATTTGGAAAATTTTGGAAATTGTTGATATTGGGCCCATCAAATTTTGAAAAATCTTGCCTCATATGTTGTAATTCATACTCATACTCTTCAAGAGGATGTCTACTCCGATTATTATCCCACAATTCTCTCAAGGATTTTTTTGAATCAGACATTTAAATGAAATCAACAGAAGATAGAATTTATTCTTAGTTCAAAACAATATAAAAGAATGAGTTGTGCTCTACTAATTAACCGACTCAATTAGAAGGGGGAAGAGGGACTTATGGTCGTTCACGTATAGTATGAGTACTAAGGGATACGACCAATGTTTTACGGGTAGTATGTAACCTCTTTTGCTAATAGTTCAATAAATTGAACTACTATATATCCGCGATCCAATTATACGAGACAATCAATTTCACAATGCACCACTTTTGAATTATATTATTTTCCAACGTCTATTTTTATTGTTGAAAACAATGAGAGTGAAGATTTCAATTATGGAAATACCATTCAACCATAAAAATCAAACAGTACTAACTGCAGAAATTAAAATATTGTACAAGCAAGCGCTGCCTCTGTAGAAGATTTTTACAAGCAATTTCTATATTTTTCAAGCAGCTGCAGAACCTGTAGAGTTCAGAAATTTTACAATGGGGTATGGATGTCCGTCCAGTGTAATTGAATAGCTTGAACAATTCAACTCTACTTATTTGAATATCGTTGACCTCTGAAGTTCTTGTTTCCTCGCTTGAATCTTTCTCACTTTGGTTCTGTTTTTTTCTATGGAAAGAAAAGAAAAAAAAACAGAAGAAAACAAACAAACAAAAACTAAGTAAAAATCATAAAAAAATACTAAAAGGAAGCTGACTAGTTAACTAAAAAAATAAAACCAAGAATAAAATAAAATTCAACACTAAAAAAACCGAAACCTAATCTTGAAAGAAAAAAGAAACAAAGGAACCAAGCTTAGCAAACAAAACAACTAGGCTCAAGTCAACAAACAGACTAAGGCTCTCCAAAGTAAATGGTTCGCATAAAAGTCAAGCTCATAACCAAAAAGAATGGAAACAAGTAATTCCTCAAAAAAAAAGGAAAAGTCACAGTAAAATCACATCCTGTAATAATTTCTTTTATATCTCATAAAACCAACTCAGGGAACAAATCAAGCCGCCAAAAATGATGCAAATTCAGTAAAAGCTTTCTTCAACTCGCGTTTGGAATTCTCAGAAAAAATCTTATCCCCTTTGTTATTTTTAGGAAACAAATCAGGAAATCTAGAAACAACCTATCCTCCAAAACAAATCAGAGTTCGCTTCTTTTACCAAGGCAATTTATGCAACAAATCTTAATTCGTTTCCTTTAAGTCACCACAAAAATTATAGATCCAACCTAACGGTATATTCAGTCAACAGCTATTCAATATAAAGCAGTCAAGTGACAATCTTCCAAAATCTCCCAAAACACAATAGAGAACAAAATCAACACGCCCCCTCAATAAAAGGAAACGAAAAACTTGCATTTTTCTTTGTTTGACAAGGATTCGAGCAAACGAGAATCTTAATTTTGGGTTAGGGTTTCGAACATACAGCCTGCTGTTTCGATTTGAGATGGCGATCGGCTAAACTAGAGTGTTGATGCAAGGGTTTCAATTGTGAAGAAGTACATGAACTGTGAGATAAGGAAGGTGTGATCTGATGGTCTGTGAAGAGGATGTTGTTTAAGAAGGTGCAGTAGTAATTGATGTGGTGGTTTTTGGCTTTTGCTGTGCCAGTTTTCGAAAGTGACAAAGCATGGTTTTTGGATCTACGAATTAGGTACGGATCTTTGTCTGGAGGGTGTGGTTTCGGTTTGTAGACTGATCGATACTCAAGGGTCAGTGTTTTGCAGCGTTTGACAAGGGAATGAGTTGGGACTGTTTGGACTGTGGTTGTGAGATGAGGTTGTATGGAGAGCTGTTGGGATCGGATGTTGGGTATCGTGGTATCGGTGATTATGATCTGGTAGGATGGAGGTCATGGTGATCGGCAGTACTTAAAACGTGATGGTGTAAGGGTTAAAGGCTGGTAGAAGATTGGTGCATGGCGGTTGTGAATATTGATGATGGCGTTGCAAGGATGAGGGATGCTGGTGGATCTTGATGACGGGTTTGTGTAGCAGTGATTTTGTGATGAAAATTAGGGAGGGGGGAAATTCAGATCTGAGCTTGCGGTTTCTGTTGCTGATGGTTGTTTGCAGGTAGTTGCTGTAGTTAATGGGTTCATGAGAGAAGATGGTTTTCAATGCTTGGGTGACTGTGGGGAAGTGCAGAGTTGTGGCTGGTTGTTGAAGATTGAAAGTGCCATGAAGTTGTTGTGTTATGGGTAAGTACAGGGCTGTTTGACAGAGTTTGATGATGACAGATGTGGTAGATCGGTGTTTGTGAAAGATGCAGGTTTGCCCTGACGTCACGGTGCAAATGGTGCTGGCCGGTGTGGACTGGCGATGGTGATGTGATCAGAAGGGTGATGCGGTTTTAGTAAATGGCAGACGAGAATGTAGAAGGAAGAAAGAAAAAAAGGGAAAGAGAGAAATTTGTTTTTTTCTATTTGGTAAAACCTGTAAAAGAAGAAAGAAATTTGTACAGAATTGATTAAGTAAAAAGGGAAAGAAATAAAAGAAAGAGAAATTAAAATGTCAAAGGCAGAAAATCAATGAAAATGACAGGATTTTTTTTTTTGTAATGAAAGCAAATGTAAAAAGATGAAAAAAATAAAGAAAGGAAGGAACGGGAAAAACAAGCAAGTTGTAAAGCAAAGGGGAAAAAATTGAAAGAAAAAAAAGGAAATTGCAAAAGTGGGAAAAAATAAATGACAAAGCAAAGAATTAATTACAAGGCAGAGAAGGGAAAGATCTTAAAAGAAAAAAGCTTAAATTTTTGTTTTGTTTATTGTTTTAAAAGATTGAAGAATTGGAAAGAAGTAAAAGGAAGGAAGGAAGGAATATATGGAAAGAAACTAAATAAAAATTGGAAATTTTGGCAAAATAAATGAACAATAAAAAAAGGAAAGAAGGAATAGATAAAGAGGGAACAAGAAAATGTAAAGGAAAAGAAAAAAAATTGAAAAGGGGAAAAAATAAAAGAAAAAACAAGAAAATTTGACAAGTTTTTTTTTGGTCAACTTGTGTAGAAGATTATAATATCAATTAAAAATACCAAATCTAACTAATCAAGAATTTTTCTTCATATATACAAGAAAAGAGAAGAAAAATAGAACTAACACGAATCAAAAATTGAATAAATAATAAAATTTAATCGTTACCTCCCCAGCAACGGCGCCAAAACTTGATCGCTACTTTTCTAGGAACTAGAAAAGCGCGATTTATGAAATAATACTGCAAGCGCACAGATCGTGTAATATGCAGGTCGAATCACAGGGAGGCAAATAAAAAATTATTATTTATAGAATTTCGAGGGCGAGTTAGACGACTTTTGAGATTTGGTTGAAAATAGAACAATTGGAATTGCAACAATTAGGATTATCATTGAAACTAATCAAACGATTAATCACTAATGAAAGTAAATTGAAAAACAAGAATAAAAATGTAGAAAATAAAAGTGCAGAATAGAAATACAACAGAAATAAAATTAGGATTATCGTTGAAATTAATCAAACGATTAATTACTAATGAAATAAATGTAAAATACAAATAATACTCTACCAAATCTAATTGTGTAGATGGCACTAGTTGCTAAGAAATAGAAAAATGCAGAAAATATAAAGAAGAAGACAAACTTTGTTAATGGAGAAGAAGATAGAAAATGGGATGGTTGCTACAATGAGATTACATGGCTATTTACAGGAGATAGTCAACCTAAACCCTAATTACAAATGGGTCTTAGTTATTTCAAGTAAGTTCTAAGCCTTTGTTAAATCAAGTGAGTTTTAGGCCTTTCCCCCTTTCCTCTTGCAAGCCTCCTTTGATTTGTATTGTGCATGGCCTTTCTACTAATTATTTTCTTGTCCAACAGCAACTAGATGTGAGATCTTCATCTGCAATTCTTCAAATGTAAATATACAACAGTTTGATCTCAATTTCTCTAGTTTTCTGACTGCATGCGGCTTGGTTGGAATATCTATAAAAGTGAAATAACAATGCCCAAGTAATATTTATATTTATTCAAAAGATAATATATAAGAGTATAAAATAAACACATTTCTATGTTAATCAATCAGCATATGATGAGTATCAATAAAAAACATCCAGATAACAGTTTAAGAAAATGTTAAAAAGCATAAATTTGAAACAAATTATATAATTACCATTATCTTCAAGTCTTGAAATACCCGAATTTATAAAGATTCATATATGATATAACGCAAAATCTGATAAGTGGGCCATCAATAACGGGGATCATCTTTTGAACAACAAACAAATCTTATTCCACCAAAGAAAGATTACAAGATAAATGTCCCAAAAATGATACAATAATCTGTACAACAATCACATTATACTCGTATCAGCATTGAGGAAAAAAAAGAACTATAGACATACACAGAAATATTGAAAAAAAACTCAATGTTGCTTCAACCCGCATATGATAAGCTTGACCTTGATTTCAAAGCATTAGCCTTCCAACGTATGATCATCATCAAGAGAAAACATCACTAGAACCTATTTATTTGAACCAATACTCTTCAATATCCTCTTATGAATAACTGTACAAATTTCATTTACATTAAAAACTTCAAGGTTAAAAGCTCTTTTATCCCTTTCCGCCCATACGTCATAAATGAATTTCTTTAATACCAGCTGTAGCATCTTTGTTCTCTTATTTTTCCATCTTGTAGCTTTATAGATATTAAACCATTCACTTCTACTATTATTCGATGGTTTATGAAAGCAACCAATGGCTAAATTCTAGCCCAAACATGATACGTAATGCCACATTCAAAGAACAAATGGACATTTGATTCAACAGCATTGCCACACAATAAGCACAAATTATCTGACAACAACCCCAACTGATGCAATTTATCTTTATTATTGATTGCATTTGCCATGACTTTCCAAAGCATTAAATTCTCCTTTGCTGAATTCCCCATTGTCCAAATTCTTTTAGCCCATGGAAAGATATGCCTTTCTCCTTGAATAAGTGTGTAAATATACTTTATAGAATGAGGCCTCCAGACCATGATAAGCAATAATTACCATTAGCTTTAAATCCTTCTTCTATATCAGCCCGTAATTGCCTTAACACTGAAGAACTAGAATATGGAAGCTCTAATTTATCTTCATGAATGAAATCATCAACAGTGGCATTTTCAGATATCCCTGACAGTCTTCTCAAATTGTAATCAACAATACTTCCTAATATCAGTCCAGGTTTAGCCCACGGAAAAAACCAGAAAGATAAACTCTTCATATACTTATAATTACACTGTACAAAAGGCAAGAATGTACTCCTTAACTTCAGCAAAGTCCTCCAACTCCAATTTGAGCTATTAGGAACATCCATGGTCCAAAAGTGCTTTTTACCAGTCAAAATTTCTTTTACTCACTTAGTCCACAAACAACTATCATTACTAAGAGCTTGCAAAATAAGTGAACATAGCCGCTTTATTCCACAAATAAAGATTGGTAATTCCTAACCCACCTTGACTCTTATCATCCACTAGATTTGAAAAAAAAATTGGGATCATATTCTTAGAAAATGGATCACCATGCCAAAAAATTTATTAATAGCTGCAATAATCATATTTACCAATTTTAATGGCAAAATATAATGTCTTGTCCAATAGGTAGTCATAGCCAATACTACAGATTGCACTATAGTTAATCTCCCTGCTTGAGACAGTTTACAAGATGGCCATTGGAGTAACTTTGCAATAACCTTCTCAAAAAGAGGGGTACACTTTTCCTTAGTAATTCAAGAATTAATTAATGACAAACACAAATAAAATGAATTCAGCGGCATTTCCACCAACCCAGACAAGGCTACCAAGTCATTTTTCCTAGTGACTGTCAGACCAGCTACTAGTATATGAGACTTAGCTAAGTTAATCTGCAGTCCAGTGATCTTGTAGAATGTATGAAGTGTTTCCTTAATGCAAACAATATTTCTACTAGATGGCTTAGTAAAAATAACCAAATCATTAGCAAATAGAAGATGAGTAATACACGAAGTCTTACATTTTGGATGTAACTCTAACTCCTTCCTTTGAACTTTTTCAACCAAAAGAGGATTAAGAAGCTCCATCACAATGATAAAAACATACGCTGATATTGGATCTCCCTGCCTCACCCCTTGAGTACCTTTGAAGTTGCCATGCAATTACCATTCCTCACAATTGAATGACTAGGAGACGAAACACAGTTGTAAACCCAAACTAGAAAAGGAGTAGGAAAATTCGTTCGTGAAAGAACAACAAGAATTGAAATCCATGATAAAGAGTCAAAGGCTTTTTTAATATCCAATTTCACCATACACCTTGGATAAATACCAGACCTATTATACCCATAAAGAAGCTCTTGTGTTAGCAGTATATTATCAGAAATGGATCTACCCTTAATAAATGCTGATTGATTCAAGGATATTATGGAGGGCAACACTGTTTGCATTCTGATGGGAAGAATTTTGGAGATGACTTTGTAAAAAACATTACAACAGGAGATCGGACGAAAGTCAGCAACAGAAACTGGATGATCAACTTTAGGTACAAGGGTTACAGCAGTAGCAGCCATACTTGAAGGTAAATGATTAGTCATGAAAAAATTCTGAATAGCTAAAGAAACATATTCACTAATAGTATCCCAGTTCTTTTGTAAGAAATAAGTGTTGAAACCATCGGGTCCACCACTACTACTAGAGTCTAAACTGAAAACAGCAGCTTTGATTTCACCTGAAGTAACAAGCTTGATGATATACTCTGATTGTCTAGAAGATAAGGTAGGCAGAACAATATGAAAAAGAGGACTAATCTCAGGTAAATCCGGATTTGTATTGGCAAGAATCAATGCAAAATACCGAACAAAAGCCTCATTAATAGCTCCATTAATACACAGAATTTAACCATTCATATCTTGAACCCTGAAAATAAAATTCCTAGCCTTCTGCACTCTTATTGAATTATGAAAATATTTGGTATTTCTATCCCCATCAATCTCTCTCCTGAAAAATGCATTTTGTCTTAATGCTTGCTCTTCTGAATCCAATGCCAATTTGAGAGACCTCCTTAAGTTTAACTCCTGTTGCTTTAGATCAAAATTATTTGGGTTCCTTTGCAATTCCTACTGTTAAGATGATAAATTAGTTCTAACTGCCGAGGATTTTTTTGAACCTCTCCCAAAATTTGTAGAAGACCAATTCCTTAGCTGATGTTTTAACAACTTCATTTTGTTCAACAAATTAATCATTGGATTACTATTAGCCTAATATCTCCAAACTTGCATAACAATGTTAGAGAACTCTTGAAAATCGCACCAAAAATTAAAAAATTTAAAAGATGTTTTACCACTAAAGAACAGTGATCAGAAAGAATAGGAAACTGAATTTCATAGAAAGAATTTGGCCAAAGCTCAAAGAAAGATGAGTTTGCAAAGAGGTGATCAAGTTTACAAAGTGTAAAAGGACCAGATTTTGAACAGCTAGACCAAGTGTACAAAATCCCATAACTAGGAATAGGAAAAAGAGAAGATTTAATCATCATCTGATTTAAGGGGGCTATGTCCTTGATAGCAAGAGAGCAACCACCAGATTTTTGGTCAGAACTGAACATACAATTGAAATCTCCTCCTATAAGCCGAGGATCATTCAAAGGATTTAGTAGATGAGAATTATCAAGGAAATTAAATGAGGAGCAAGCGAATTTTGAGCATATACTGAAGTGAGTAGAAAAGGAAAGTTTGAAGGTAGATAAGCACAGTTATAATGAATGAATTGATCAGTTTCCAAGGATTTAGATAGACAAAAGATTGCTGGATTCCATAATGTCAAAAGTCCGCCAAAAGGAGCTGAATTAAGGTTGTGATCAAACTGCCATGTTGGTGCTATAAATTTTTCTGCCTTTTC
Source organism: Allium sativum (assembly GCA_030737875.1). Classification (NCBI taxonomy): domain Eukaryota; kingdom Viridiplantae; phylum Streptophyta; class Magnoliopsida; order Asparagales; family Amaryllidaceae; genus Allium; species Allium sativum. The sequence continues at coordinate 688,421,351 of CM060926.1, read as the reverse complement.
AGAAGAATTAATGCCTAACTTAGTCTCTGAAATACACATAAGTTGAACACCTTTTTCCTTTATCAAAATTCAAATCTCACATTGCTTTGTGGCCAAATTAGCACCTCTTATATTCCAGAAATTGATTGTACTAATCATTTAAAGAGAAGGGGATCTACCATTGCATTGGGATTGCTTCTAGTATTCCTAGATGAAGTTAATTTTGTGGAGCCAGAAGGTTGAACCTCCTCAGGTCTAAATTCTTTCCCATAATTAAGGTCTTCATTTTAATCATCATTTCCTTTTATAACTTTTTTCTTTTCTTCCTAGTCTTTTTCTTACTCCTATATAAAACAGAAGATTCCTCTACTGCTATAGATGCAGGAGGAGGCAATCTAATATGTGGAGGCAATGATAAATGAGAATAAGGGGAAGAGGAAGATGCAGGAGAAGAAAAACAAATGGGGGAAGATGAAGGAGAATGAAAACTAAAGGTTGAAGAACAAGATGTAGATTGAGAACTTGAAATAGCACAACTAGACAACATGGCAGAAGAACATGTGCCATTTGGTAACAAGGAGTCAGATGAAGACATTGAGGTACAGTTCAAATTTAAAGAAGAGGTACAAAAGGCTGATGAATTAGTAGATAGAGTGGAGATTGCACAGTTAGAAAATAAGGCAGAAAAACTAGTACCATTTGATAACAAGGAGGAAGATGGAGACATTAAGGTACAATTCAAATTTGAAGCAGTGGCAGAAGAATTAGGAGGTTGAGTGATTGAACAATTAGATAATATGGCGGAAGAATATGCACTATTTGATAGCAAGGAGGAAGACGAGGACAGTACAGTTAGAATTTGATGTAGAGGCACACATTGAGGAACAGTTAGAAATTGAAATAGTGGCATAATTGGCTTTTGTGCCAGAAGCAGAAGACATATTTAACATAATATCTTTTACATCATCATCAAGGATAGAAAAAAGATTGTTCACATGAAATTCCTTGTTAACTGCATCATGCAATATTTCTTCAAAATTATTTTTCTCATTCTGCATTAAATCATCCTTTAATACTCCAGAATTTTCACCTCTTGCATTAATATGGATTTTACAATTACCATCAGCATCCGCTATTATGATACGATTATTACCCCTATTTTGAAGCTGCATATTAACATCCATAGGTTCTTCATTATTCACTTCCTTGTTCTTCCCAACTCCAACAATCTCCACCACATCCTCCATAGCTTTATTAACGTCACTAGCAAAATCAGTATTAAACCCATTTTCTTTCCTCTTCCATACCTTTTTCTTTTTTACTTTCCACTCTCTTCCAACCTTGTTGCTCATTACCATATTTACAGTTTTCATTGATTTCTCCTCCTTAATATTCTGAACAACAGGCCTATTTACTGTCCTATCCTTGTTTGCTTTACTCAAATCGGTTCCAACATTATGCTCCTTCCCATGCATATTAGCATCCACTTCACAACAATCAGTAGCATGACCAAAAGCCTTACATAGTGTACAAATAAGAGGTCTCCAGTCATAAGACACTTTTACTGGAGGGCAATTATCTCCAAGATCAAGTACTTCAATGCAATCAGGCAACTCAAACTCAGGTGTAATCTCCACCAATGCTTTTGCATATCTGAACCTTTGTAGCCTCTCTATACTCGAATCAAAGCATATAAGCTGCCCAACATGACAAGATAGCCAGTTTATTCCTACTAAAGTCCATAAGAGAAGGGGTATTCGTTGAAGATGAATCCAAATTGGAAATTTTTTGATATGTGCTTGAGAATTTCCTATAGTAGGATCCCATTCAGTAATTATAAACATTCTTCCTTTGATGAAAAAAGAATCGAATCTCAAAACTCTCTCCCTTTCCAAATCATTTGCAAAATTAAAGAAGTAATTCACCACATCAGATTTTATACTAACTTCACCTTTTAATTTCCAGACCTTAAGGAGAGTAACGGGGATCATCTTGGTAGAGGGAACATTGAAGATGACATTCTGATAAGTGGATCACCAATGGCGGGGATGCCTTCCATCTGATATATCAAAATTATCATCAAATGTAATTTAAACACTTACAAATTATACATCAACAACTTGCAGGTCACCTTGTTTTTGAATGTATCACATTTCTCGTGTAATCGTGATTTTTAGGAGGCACGATTACATTTCTTGTGTAATCATGATTTTTTAGAAGGCACGATTACTATAGCACTCTGTGTGTATATTTTATAGTGCAGCCCAATCGATGAATTACACTTAGATACATAAAGAAAGATTTAAACATAGATCAACGCAAAAAAAGACATAGAAAACTGAGAGTTTACCAACTTTATGCTAAAGATTTATGTAAATTAACGCAGGACAGAGATTTTAAAGAAATAAATTTACTGCAGCAACATTTACTTTCTAAAATAAGACAAAAATAAACTTCCCACTAAGTTTTTGTGTATGTGTTTCCAAGGTATTGTTGTGACTGGCTAATATCTTGCCTATTGAACACTATCTGCCATAGAAAACAAACTCAAGGAATCGTTAACACACAAAGGCATAGAACCATACAACTCAACTACCCACCAATGGTTAATAATTTTCGTTATTGTTAAGATGTATAAGATAACTGACTCTCAAGGATATAAATTTTGAATTCATAAACCAAAGTAGCACCTACACAAATTTCGTAAATTATTAAATAAAATCGCAGACAGCGACTTTTCCTTGCAGTATACTATCATAATTTCCCAAATTAGGATTCTTTATTGATAAAATAAGAACATGAAATAAAGAAGTAGCTACCAAAAAAAAACTTGAAAAGAGGAAAATAACTAAAAGAAGTCAAATTTTCATAGAATTTTCCAAATGGTAATTCATTTGATCCTAATATAATAGAATCAGAAAACAATGACCCTTGAATGCTTTTTGGGAAAAAACAAAAAGCTCATAAGAAACCTTTGATGCAGCAATATTGAAACATATAAGAGAAAAAGAAATATATAAGGAGGCTTACATCATATTTTGCATAACCATTTAAGCTGTTGAACGGTGCAAGTCAATTGCCGGCTGTTTTGGTAATATGTTGCCCTCTTGAACACTATTTGGCATAGGAAAAAAAACATAAGAAATCTTAAATAAACTAAAGCAAAATCAAATACTGATCAATTAGGAATTCCTATAGGCAATCATACTGATGGACAAACCGATGAAGTGAAGGAAATAGAAATCAGCAGGGATGAAATCGACATGGCGTGTTGATGTATACCGTCGGTTTTTTGTCGGATTTGTAGAAAGGATTGATTACACCGGTTATTTTGGATGTATTCGCTTCATCAGAAATTTCGAGCTTGCTTTCCTTTCTGCCAATGTTGTGTATTTCTGTTTATGGGAAAGTGGGGGGAAAACGTGGAGACGGAGTGTTCCCACTACTGACAGTCAAAATTACACAGAAGTCTGAGAAAAAAGGGTAAACAACGTTTAAAATAAAAGGTATAAAAGGAAAACACAAAAAGGCTTCACTTTGACTGGTTTGACCAACATTTTGCATTATAATATAATATAAGATATATTTGTATAAATATGCAAAGTTCTATATAATTTTGGGTTGTCAAAAAATTGTATATAGTTTACATATATGTTGCGATATAATCTATCATTATTTTATTATTTATTATCTCCTGTAGATATTAAATGGTAAGCAAGACCAACAATTTGTCACTAAGATCCATCCTTGAAAAGGATAAACTATATGAAATTAATTTCCTTGACTGGCGTCGGAATTTGAAGATTATCATCAAACAGAAAAGAAACTTGTGTGTACTTGATGGGCATGTTCCAGAGGCACCACCAAGTATAGCAACTCATGCTGAGATGAATGCCCACAAGAAGCATCAAGATGATGCCCTTGATGTCAACGGTCTCATGCTTGCAACCATGAATTCGAGGCTTCAGAAGAACATGAGTTGATGAGTGTATATGAGATGATCAAGCACCTTAATAAATTGTTTAAAGGACATGCTCAACAAGAAAGGTATGACACAAGCAAGGCATTGTATCACTGCAAAATGGGAGAAAAGGAACATGTTGGTCCGCATGTGCTGAAAGTGATTGGATACATTGAGTATCTTGAGAGGTTAGGGTTTCCATTAACACCTGAACCTCAAATTGATCAAGTTTTACAATCATTAAATAGTCACTATTCTCAATTCATCATGAATTATCAAATGAATGAAATAGAAAAACCCTTAAATAAATTAAGAATGTTAAAAACTGGTGAAAACAACATGAGAAAGGCAGAATCTGCTACATGATGATGGTACAATAAGGGGCTGCTAGAGAAAAGTGAAAAGGCAAGAAAAAGCAGCTTAAGAAAGCTGCTGCCAATACCAATTTTAGAAAGGCACTGAAGCCTAAAGGAGGTGTTACAAAAGAGGGTGATTATCACTATTGTGGAAAGCCAGGTCATAAACGTAATTGTTATGAAGATTTGGAAGATTTGAAAAATAAAGAGGGAAGTATGACTTCAACCGAATCAGGTATAAATGTTGTAAGTGTCAATTTATCTACTTCTATGTCTTGAATATTCGACACTAGATATGGATCACATATTTGTATTAATTTGTAGGGAATGCAAAAAAGTAAAATTTTGTCAAATGGAGAAGTGGACTTATGAGTGAGAAATGGAACAAATGTTGCTGCATTAGCCATAGAAAGTTTTCACTTATCCTTACCTACTGTCTTAGCTTTAGAATTAAAAGATTGTTATTATGTGCGTTCCATTAAAATAAATATTATTTCTATATCTTTTTTAGACAACCTTGGTTATTCACTTGTAATAAAAGACAGTTGTTGTTCATTTTATTTAGATGATATATTTTATGGAAATGCACAATTAGTTAATGGTCTTTATATTCTTAACTTTGTTGTGCATGTTTATAACATAAGTATTAAGCGGATTAAATCTAATGATTTAAATCCAACACATCTTTGGCATTGCCATTTAGGCCATAAAAACAAGAAATGTATATCAAAACTCCATAAAGATGGAATTTTGAATTCATTTGATTTCAAATCATATGAAGAATGGAAATCTTGTCTATTTGGCAAAATGACCAAAGGACCTTTCACTGGACATAGTGAATGAGCTAGTGATGTATTGGACCTTATACATTGTGACATATGTGGACCAATGAGTTTGTCAACTAGAGATAGGTTTTATTATTTCATTACATTTATTGATGATTTCAGTAGATATGGTTATGTGTATCTTACGGAAACAAATCGGAATCCTTTGAAAAGTTCAAAGAAATCGAAAATGAAGTTCAAAACCAACTTGGAAAGAATATAAAGACTCTTCGAACAGATCGAGGAGGAGAATACTTTAAGCCAAGAATTTAACAACTATTTGAAAGAGTGTGGAATCATATCACAACTCACTCCATCGGGAACACCACAATGGAATGGTGCATCCGAAAAGAGAAATCGCACCTTATTAGATATGTTACAATCAATGATGAATCATACAGATCTTCCAATAAGCTTTTGGGGTTATGCCTTGAAACAGTTGCATTAATACTTAATCGTGTTCCCACTTAAACAATCCTAAAGACACCACATGAGATATGGACTGGGAAATGTCCTAATATGTCTTTTATGAAGATTTAGGGATGTGAGGCATTTGTTAAACATCTTGCTTTTGACAAGCTTGGGCCAAAATCTGATAAGTATTATTTTGTGGGATATTCGAAAGAAACAAAAAGATATTATTTCTACAAATCTTCTGAGGATAAAGTATTTATTGTTCGAACAGGTATTTTTTCCGAAAGAAAACTAGTCTCTAAAAGTACCGATGGGAATAAAGTAGAACTCGAAGAAATTTGGGAACTATAAGATAACGTTGAACCTGGACCAGAAATTAAGAAAGAACCACAAACTGTTGTGGAATCCGAGCCTGCTCAAATTACACAAGATATTCATATATCTGGCAGAATATGTCGTGAGCTTGATAGATTTTTCAGATTTCTTATGACTCAAACTGGAGACGTAATGCTCATAAACCAAGATGATCACACTTCTTACCAAGAGGCTATGAATGGACTAGAATCTGAGAAATGTCTTGAAGCCATGAAATCTGAAATGGATTCCGTGTACACCAAATATGCGTGGACTTTCGTTGATCTACCTGACGGGACAAAAACAATCGGGTGTAAGTGGGTTTCCAAGTAGAAAACTGACGTGGATGGTAAAGTATGAATCTATAAAGGCCGATTGGAGGCAAAAGGTTTCAATCAAGTTCATAGAGTTGACTACGTTGAAACCTTCTTCTTAGTGGCAATGGTTAAGTCCATTAGGATTATGCTTGCAATTACAGCCTTTTATGATTACAAAATCTAGCAAATGGATGTCAAAACTACCTTCCTTAATGGGAATCTTATCGAGGATGTGTACATGACACAACCTGAAGGTTTTGTCAATCTAAAAGATGCTAGAAAAGTTTGTAAGCTGCAATGATCCATTTATGGATTAAAGCGAGCATCTCGGAGTTGGAATCTTCGTTTTTATGAATTAGTCAAAGAGTTTGGCTTCATTAAAAATGAAGATGAACCTTGTGTATACAAGAAAATTAGTGGGAGTAATATTATATTCCTAGTATTATATGTTGATGACATATTACTTACTGGAAATGATGCTAGTTCAATGCAAGCGGTAAAGACGTGGTTGAGAAAAAGTTTCTCTATGAAAGACTTGCGTGAGGCAACCTCTATCTTAAGTAATAAGATCTTATAAATAGATCATGAAATTTGATTAGCCTAAGTCAGAGTACATACATTGACAAAGTGTTAAAGAGGTTTGGCATGCAAGAGGCAAAGAGAGGATACATACCCATGTCACATGGTATAACACTCTCTAAGATTTAATGTCCTAAATCACAAGATGGTAAGGAACGCATGAGAATGGTCCCTTATGCTTTGGCAATTGGCTCAATCATGTATGTAATGTAATGTACTCATTCGGATATCTTGTATGCTTTAAGTATGACAAGTAGATTCCAATTTGATCCGAGTGAAAGTCACTGGATAGCAGCCAAGAACATCCTTACATACCTTAGAAGGAATAAAGATTCAATCTTTATATATGGAGCTGAAGAGGAATTAATGGTAAAAGGTTACACAGACGCTAGCTTCGAGACTAATAAAGATGAATATAAGTCACAGTCAGGTTATGTATTTTTCCTTAATGGTGGTGTTGTAAGATGGAAAAGTTCAAAGCAAGAAATAGTTGCTGATTCGACTATGGAAGATGAATACGTTGCTACTTCTGAAACTGCTAAGGAGGCTGTTTCGATTAAGAAGTTCATAATTAAACTTAGTGTTGTTCCATCCATTGTTGATCTAATAGATCTTTATCGTGACAACAACGGGGCCATTGCACAGGCCAAGGAACTTAGATTGTATCATCGATCCAAACATGTACTTTAGCGATTCTTTCTCATCCGTGAAATTGTTGACATAGGAGATATACATATCTGCAAAGTACCAACAAATAATAATGTTGCGGACCATTGATAAAGCTTTGTCATAACAGAAGAATGATAGTCACACTAGTTTTACCCTTATATGATACATGAGTGATTGGCTCTAGTGCAAGTGGGAGATTGTTAGAGTTTGTGCCTTAAAGGCAATCTATTTGATGTGATTAGTAACATTGTTAAGGTTATGTTTTATTTTAAATAAAAGATTTTATTATGTTATATTTACTGCATAACATAAATATTAACATTGTTAAGGTTATGTTATATTTTATTATGTTATATTTATTATGTTATATAGGACAACAATGACGCATGAGACTAGTATGTTGATTGACTGATGATCAGAACTTATTGATCATTAATATATGAGATTTTAATTCCAATACATAAACACGTGTTAGAGAACATTGTATTGGACAGACCCAGTGTGTGAAAACTTCATGGAGCATGATAATAGTATTATAGGTAATTCTCTCATTGACAATGATGTAATGGTCCTCAGACCTGAAATCATTATATATTTTATTCAAGGATATTTGGGTTTTGATATCATCAAAAGTTACTCTTAAAAGAGGAAACGATAAAGGTGATTATTGGATACATCTCAAATCGATTAAATAATATGGATAATCTAGATGGAATTTAACCCTATAATATAGGTAGTGATATCCATGGGCCTCTTGATTGAGTAAGATTATAAAATGCATGATCGTGCTCAAATATTTATTTGTTTTATATAATCTTCTCATGGATCAAGATAAAAGGATTAAATTATAAAGAGGATGATACGTTCCATGCCTTGAGTTTAATCTTGGATATAATGGTTAAAAAGATTATTACGTTGAAACATTGGTCACTAAAAAGGTTGTATCGAACCATTGATTTTATTATAACTTGTGTAACTGCTATGTATTACTAGATGTCACTCACTGTTTATAATCTTAAATATATGGTGCTGTCAATTTTCTACACAACCGCAACCTGATCGAAACCCGACCCAAAACCCACACGGAAATTATTAGGTTAACCTAACCCGTCCAGTTGACGGGGCATTTTCGGATCAACCCGAATTTGACCCGTTAATAAATGGGTGGGTTTTTGTTTGACCCGCTAACCCGATTATATGTTATATCTCTTCCAAACTGTTAGTATTTTATGTATGATGTTAGTGTTAGTCTTTTATATATGCAGTAATCAGTATGCTCATATATTTTCATGTAAGCTGTTATATTTTACTAATTTATTCTTGCATGTTGTTAGTTAAGTTTTACTCTTTCATACTATTAGTCTTTTATCTATGCAGTATGCTTATATATTCTTATATATGGACAATGATTTTTGGATATCTTGATTTCATGCTTTATATATGTGTTGCCTACTGGTGATTTTGTAACTTATTGCTTGTTGGTGATTCCGTAACTTGCTTCTTGTTGTCGGCTATATAATAGTGTTGCATGTTGTTCTTTCGTTATTTATATTAGTGGCCAATATTTGTTGATGGGTCAAATACGTAAACACGACCCGACATGACCTGTTTAGTTAAACGGGTTACATAGGTCGGGTCAGGTCAACGTGTTTATAAATGGATCGGGGTAGGGTTAGGAAAATATGTCATGTTTAATAAACAGGTTGATCCAATCCATTTATAAATGTAACACCCGGCATTTTTAATTAAGTAAAATAAAATAGAATAAAATTACAAGAGCTTCCAAAATTGGTTCACGAGATTAGCATCATCGCATTTGTGGCGATTTTCTGGTCAATTTAGACTTATGGACTATAGAAAACTGATTTAGAATGAAAGAGATATCTTTAATTGAAATATTGTAACAAACATGAAAAGAAGGTATAAGAAAACGAACAATGACCGCCATTGTTTTTAATCCTGTTAAAAAAAACCTATGCAGTCCAGTTGGTAAGAACATGTGACTTTCAAGAGAGTGGCATGAGTTCGATCCCTGTCGGCGTCATATTTTAGTTTTAAGGGAACGACTAAAATAATACATGTTCTAAAGAGAAAATATGTATAAACGCACATATAAGGATAATTATACATATAATGAAGTACAAAAATATATGTATACATGCATATGTAAGTATGTACATATATACGTGCAAATATATATATATATATACAAAGGAGAAATTCAAATTCAGGCTGCAATCAAAGAAATCTGGTAAGAATTAAATATCGACATAACATCATTTGAATTTTGAAAACAAAATAAAAGTTGTGCGTATATATATACTTGTTAAATGGGCATTTGAAGTTTTATACATATAAGGAGATTATATGTAAATATAATATTTAAATAAATCAAAGAAAGTATAACGGGATCCTAATCAAACGTTTAAAAATTAAAAACATTAAAACAATAAACCTCGTTCCCAAAACCGCTCGCGGGACCCAGGGGTGTCTAGAGGTCGGCACACCCATAGGGGGTCGACCCTGGGGTCGATACACCCATGGGAGGTCGACCCACACCAGATCTGGGAAAATTCATTGATGAATGTGGACTGTTTTTCTAACCACATTCATTGTTGATTCATCGTTGCGTGTACGATAAGATTCTGAACACCTATAAATAGGCTAGCAGAGCCTAGCCTAAATCTCATATTTTCTGAGAGGATGTTTAGACTCTGCTATTCTTCCTCCTCCTCAGATCACTTAAGTAAAAATAAAATAATTAGTTTAAGGAAATTCCGAATCAAGATCTAGAGGAAAATAATTTATATCCGCAATTGGGTGTTTAGAATTCTGTTCAAAGCAAGGTAAATTCTTGGATCTGGTCACTTTAAATATCTTCTCTTTCTCCTCTTTTTCTTTAGTTGAGAATTGTGGATCCATGGTTATTTAGGTTCTAGATTCAGTTTGGGGAGCCAAGGAATGCTAGGTCTAGACCAGATTCATGAATTGGAAAGCTATTAGGTGAGTGGATTTAAGTTATGCCTTTTTGATAATGGTATATTTATCGTTTGGCATTCCCCGTTAATATGTATAGTAAATCTGCTTAAATTATTAATCTGCTGAAATGTATAAACATGTTAAAATATGTAGAAACGATTACTGTTGTATACGTACGTGTTCTCATAACTTGTTAATTGGGAAAATTACATGCTAATCTATAGCATATTATGTACTTGAACCCTTAACTGCAAGAATTGGGATAATTACATGTTAATTTGTTAGATTGAAATTATTACATGATTGAATGATTAAAAGTTATTCTTTTAAAAGGGAGTTAATTACATGTAAGGAAGAAGATGCGACATGATAATTAGTTAAAATGGACTTAATATGATAACATGTAAAAATAGATTACAGTAAAGTTTGAAAGAATGTATATGCCTTAGCTTACAGTAAATAGAAATTATAACCGCACTTAGACATGAGGTTAAATTCAACTTGTGGTAGAAGTCTGCCCGGAACCGCCTGGCAAATCCAACATCCACAAGTGGTTAATTTAATGTGAGAGGTCTAGTGCGTAAACACACATATAATGGTGCTAAGACACGAGGTTAAGTCCAACTTGTGGTAGAAGTCTACCCGGAACTGCCCGGCAAATCCAGCATCCACAAGTGGTCGACTTAATGCGAGAGGTCTGGTGCATAAACATATATATAAACATATGTGCATAACAGGATAGATATAAATGGCATTAATTGTATTTAATGGAAAATGAATGAAGGTTACAACAGTAAAAGAATTGGAATGAACGGGGAATGATAATAACCTATTATAATTAATTACATTAATGAGAATATTATATAATAGGTAGGCTTGTCCTAGGAACAAGTGGAAATTATAAAATAAGTTATAATAGATGGGAAGGAAACTTATTAACAAATCTTAGTTAAGAGAACTAAGTTAATAAGTAAACGAAAACAAGTTAAAGTGACAGTGTAAGATGAAATTATGATTGAACAAGAAAGAATAATGTAAACTTATGGAATGAAATATGTTATATTTAATCATATAAGTGGTTTGAGATAAAATATACTTGATTACATATTAAGTAGAACATGTTATTGTAACTATGAAATCAAACAATAAATTACTTGGTGATGATATAAAAGGGATTGTAAATTACAAACCTTGAATTACAATCTAGGGAATAACATGTTATGGGGTACTAATAAACAAAAATGGGTTAAGTCATGTAACCAAAATTAATAAGTAAGAGGGGTCCATTCCTTAGAGATATAAGGGGCTCGGAGTGAACTTGGTAACTTAAATAAGAAATTAATATAATTGGAAATAACCAATTTAATTGGAAATCAGATGAGGCAGAGCAAGCGCATAATTAAACATTTAGTCATTGGGTCTAATAACATGTTAGCATGATGCGCTTGGGCCAGTTCGCACGTCTGAAGGTGAAGAACCCAACGGGGTAGATCATCGGGGTGTCTAGAGACGCGGGAGGAGCACGTCCACTTGATTACTCGGCTCGACTTATGGCTTGATTTCTTAATGGGACCGGAAAGAAGCACGCGGCTTTCGAGGGACGTGGAGGGTACTCCTGGTAGTCCTCTATGTGGTGACAACGCTCAGGTTGTGCTCGCAGGGGTTGGGTCTGCACGTTACTACATGGGGAGTATGCCTTGACTGCGAAAGTAGTATAGCAGTCAGAAGGAAGTAGCAGTATGACACTAGGGTGATTCGGGGATCGCCTCGGCAGGAGGTTGGGTCAGGACCAACACAGGATAGTAGATCGTCGAGTACCCATCATCTGCAAGCAGTGGGATGCCAAAAGACTAGAACTAAAACCAAGACTCCATCAACCTTTCACTATTGAGGAATGGTGGTTGAGAGACATGCCAACTGGATGTTTAGATTGTTTGTTAGGGCATGTCACGTAGCTCTTATAGTCTTTACTAGTTGAGAGAAGGGCCGAGATGGGGCCATAGCCACAGTGAAAAGTAGACCATACAGAATATTTGTATTTTAAGGTCCTTAAAGGCGGGCCTGTACAGATATGGAAAAGCTCCCGATCGAGTTCTGTGCACTGGATGTAGCCCTATTACGGGACTCGGGTTACAGTAGACAAAACGTACATGTGAGGTCTAGATACATGCGTGACTGCTCTTGGTGGAGTTTCATAGACGATAGGGCATTACTTCGTGTCAGGACCGAGCTTGGCCGAGAATTTGGATATGGAGATCCGTACGATGCTCTGGTGTAGGATTAAGAGTTGTATATGCTTCTGTAGCATGACAGCGTAGACCATGCGAAAAGAGTACCATGGGAGGTACCTTGATATTCGGGGTAGCTACATATACTATATCAGGTTAATCTACTGGGTGGTAGATGGGTACGATATGTGTGTAAATCCTTGAGTGCTATTAACCCAAAATAACCTAATAAATAAAAAAACGTAACTAAACGGTATATGTAGGGTAATCCAAAATGTGTAGTTTAAATCCAGTAACCAGAACTTATGTTTTGACCCCCTCCTCATAACATACTCGCAAGTCAGATTTGTGGCAGAGATACGATAGCTTTGGATACTGGTTAGACGGTATTGTTATCTGGTTAAGGCTATATTTCGATTATATTATATTTTATCCATTCCATTGTGAGATGTTTTTTGAGCTTTGATATATTTTATACCTCTGCCTTTTCTGCAGGATACCAGACAAACCAGCACGAGTTTCGATGGATTAGAATTTTGAAAAAAAATCCGGTTTGTCGGAATTCGGGTTGTTACAATAAATCAACCCGAACCTGACTTGACCTGACCCGAACCCAATCCAACACGACCCATAGACAACCCACACACTAATAAAGTTTAAAAGGGTATAACCATTCATTGAATTTTAAAATCATCAAATGTTGGTATTTTAAAATTACATAAGACTAAGTAGACTGATATTATTTCGTTTGGATACTTTTCACATTCTTTTAAAAGGGGTGACTTCCATTTCATATGTGTAGAAAAATTAATCCAAATCCAAGAGACAAAACTGATCTTGGCTAATACCTTCTACTCCTCTTTCTTCGAATTCATGAGATGATCTTGTAACAACCCAGGTTTCGACAGACCGAATTTTTCAAAATCCAATCCATCGGACCCCGAGTTGGGTGCTCTGGTATCCTACAGAAAAGACAGAGAGAAAGAAACATGTCCGAGTTCAAAGAGCAGCTCACAGCGGAAGGAATAAAATTTAATTTATTCAAAATAGCATTACCTTAATAATAATACTGCCAAGCCAATAGTCAAGCAATACTATCCCTGTCATGAACCTGACCTGCGCATGTTGTGAGGAGGGGTTTAGAACATAAGTTCTATGTGACTAGACTATAATAAACTCTTGTGTAACCCTACATAAACCGTTCAGTTATAATTTCTTGTTTATTAGGTTATTCACAATATTTGCACCCAAGGCCAAACCCATGTCATTCTCGTCCACTTACTAGTAGACTTAACCTAATACATCGTATTGTAAATTTTTCCCCAACTTGTATAATCCTTTCCATGTATACGTATAGTCCCTTGCCGTATATCGTACGGGCATTATCACGTAATTCTATACTACTTCAACGTAGTGCCACCATTCTTCAAAACGTTTGGACTGCCACCCTTGATTTAGCTAGGTTTCCTTATCATGAACTATCGAGTGTTCAACTAGGATTTATGCCACCTAGGACCACTAGGGATTATGCTAACTATTGAATGTTTTATAAATTCGATTAGGGTTTATGCCACCTAGGACTACTAGGGATTATGCTACCTGTCGAACATCGCCCATTTCCCACGTATGTATTGCAAATCATTTCCGAAGTCTAGGTGCACATGTACACTATATGTGCGGCCCGAGTCCCGTGACAGGGCTAAATCAAGAAATACGGAACTCGGTTGGGAGCTTTTAAGTTATCTACCGATGCAGATGCTAAGGTCTGTTTTTCTACCAGTGGTTATGGTCCCACGTGACCCCTCCCTCAACTAATGAAAGGCAATCCAAGAAAATCAAGCACGAGAACTATACTCCTGCCACCTATGCCCCCACTTTCCTATTGGCCAGCCTCACCCATAACTAGATAGTAAGTATATGGTCTGTTGGGAGTTCTCTGCTTTTCCGTATACGTACTACGATTAACTAAAGATGGTAGGTAGACGACGAGTGCTATCGCAGGGCTAAACAAGATATCGCCGCCTCACGCTGGTCCATCCTAGTCTTTAGGTTGCCTTATATTGCAACCAAGGCATACTCTTGGTTCTCCTACCGCAGACCTTAACCTCTGTGAGCCCAGGCCGATCATCTGCAACCTCACAGAGGGATACCAAGAGTACCCTCACGTTCCCCGAAGCTACGTGCTTTGTAACCCAGTCCGCTGGAGCCTTTTTCGAAATCAGGTAAACGTTCGCTCCTCCTCGTGTGTTTGTTAAGCGATGATCTACCGTATCGGGTTATTCATCTATTTATGGACTGGCTCACTTTCCTTGACCAAGAATTATTACTTAGTTGTTCTTAACTAAGGTTTACCACTTAGTTTCCTTTCCCGTTACTCTTGTTAACTAAGGTTTACCACTTAGACCCATTAACTAAGGATTACAACTTAGTTCCCGTTCTCGACCGTTTTCTTAACGAAGGTTTACTGCTTAGTTCCTATTAACTAGGGCTTGTTACTTAGTTATCATTCTCGTTGTTTTACTTATTCAATTCTCGTTACCTTAGACATCAGACCACATATTCTTGCTTTATAATTCAACTTGTTGACTAAGGTTTTCCCATGAATTCAAGCATAACTTAAGCTCTCTTTTATTCGGTGATAGCGCATGGGTGTTTTCCCACATTTCTTGCTTATCTTACCCCATATTATAGGTTATCGCACCTTTCAGGTCTTACAATACATCTTAAGTCATAGTCTTTCTCTGTCCCTAGGACAGGTCTACCCCCTAATTAACCCTTCGGCTATTTCAACTTTGATTTATAATAGGTAGTTAACATTCCCTATTTCCATTTTTGGTTAAGTTTTGTCCATATGTTCGTGTCAACTTAACCTCATCTCCTTACAACGTTCATTAACAAATTTGGTTAAGTATTGTCTTTAAATTCACGACTTAACCCTACGAACCATGTGCCATTAATTAATTATTAATGCACCACAACCTCTCACATTAGACTTTGTTGTGGTTATTGGACAAGCCAGGCGGGTCCGAGCAGATTTACACCATTACCTAGTCTAACCTCGGGTTTCAAGTGCGATATGACCAACTACTCAAATTGGGTCCTATTGTTTGCAGTTAATGGATTCGCCGGGCGATTCCGGGCAGGTTTATACTGCAAACTCAACCCAACCTCGAGTTGGCCATTTTAAGTTTATCTACGCGTCATGTCCATGTTCAAGTTTTGAGTGCCAAGTTTCATGTCAAGTTCTAGATGTAAATCCCATGATCTTATTCATGTCCAAGTTACAATTCATGTCTTATTCAAGTGTCACGTACCCATGAACAATTTCTTTAAGCAAATTCATGTTTAAGTCGTTTCAGTGGTGTCCAATATATGACATACCCTAAATCATGTTCATGCTTAAAGCCTTTCAACTTGGTCCACCCATTCAAATCTTACCAAGATTATATTATATTCAAAACCCATTGTAATTTATTACTAAGCCTTCTATTTCACGTCATGACCCAAAATCAAGCGTTCCCCTTTTTAGTTCGCAATAATCACTCCGTCGTATTTATTTCATAATAAAGCTAGGCTCGTGATAGCCTAGTCATAAAAAGATAAAAGAGGGAGAATAAAAGAGGACATAATCGTAGGCATAATAATTAAAGGTGAACACATGACAAATGTTAAACATTACAGATCCAATTTCCATAATAATTTCATTTCGCGTTTACATAGGGAATGTTTGAATGACAAATCATAATTTTACACAAAAAGTGTATTATAACTCCAATCACATTGGTTGGTGTCTTCAAAATAAGGACTAGATTAATCTTGAATTGGTTTCGCGTCCAACTTGATCCATCCTTGATTTCATAAACGGTGCAGGTTGCGGATCTGAATTCCTTCTCTTTTCTTTGAGCAGCCTTTTAGATCTAAATCTCTTTTCTTTTTCGTTCACGATTGTAGTAATTCTAGGTCTTATTCTTTTTTAGTTTTAAGAATAGAGGTTGTAGAGAAAAGAGTGAAGAGTAGATCCAAGATCTATTTGGAGAAGAATAAGAAAACTGAGGGAGAAGAGAGCCATGGCTTCGCCACGAATTGCTGTGGAGTTTTCAAGGAGCATAGGGTCGTTTATATAGGAACCAAACTACGAATCTCGCCCAAGAACTAGTCCAGATACATTAAGATGAACCCATAACCGATTCTGGGAAAAGTGACCAGGTCGACACCCAGGTCGACTACAGTGTCGACCTGGGGGGTGCGGTCGACTACGTAGTCGACCCTAGGGTCGACCTTGCCTGGGCGGGAATTCTCCCGCCCAGTCGGCCTGTGTGTTTGAAATTCGAATTTGGCCCTATTTTGAGTTGTTTAGATATTAAATTAAATTCTGAAACTTTGAAATGTCATAACTTACTCGTACGGACTCCGATTTTCGAAAACTCGGACTCTATTTCATGTAAAATTTTGAGAGGAACGCAATGGTGATGTCCATTTTACTTAATTTCTGATATTTAAATTAAATATCCTTATTTTACTATCTTCTCCGTTACACACACTATTATCGAATTAATTTTTCTTCTCTTCCATGTATTAATTAGTTCTCATTATACATCACCATTATTTACCTATATAAGCATATTTTCATAAATTTTATTTCATTTTAACTATATTAAAAATGCGTGGTGTTACATTCTCCCACCCTTAAAGAATTTCGTCCCCGAAATTCGATAAGAGTAAAATAGATAATCCCTCGCAACATCCAATTAGTGTTCATCCAATTGTTGAAACATTGTGCACATGTGCAAAGTGAAGTACATTATAGTAAAGCATGTATGCCTAATTTGGATCCACCTATATGTATGCAAACTTTTAAAAAAAAAACTTTTCAAAACCTGATGCTCACATCCTAAATATACTTGCAGTTCTATATGGATGCAATATTTTTGAAAAATCAAAACATTTTCCATTCAAATTTTCCCATACTCTTATAGAATAAGAGCATAGTTCATCCAATTGTCGCATCCAATATCCTACCATCCATTTTTAAATTTAGAAAAAATCTATTTTTTTTCTAAATTTTATATAATGGAAAAATTTGCATTTTCCCGTTTTTTATTTCTTCCTTGTTTTTCTTTGTCCATTTATTACAATTCTTATTACGACGTAATATTTTTCATGGTTATATAATCACGGTAGATTTAACTAAACAAACAACTCATGGATTACGTCTAAATGATTTCAGTACATCATTACAACCAGAGAAACAAAGAAAACAGTTAAACATTATGAAATAAAATACTACGCTACAGATACAATAGTAGAGGCCAAGTCTAATGGAAGTAGCTATGAATGAGCTCCTCTAAGCTGTCAAGCTTTTCTCCATGCTGTCGATTCCCCTGCCTAACCTCTAACTGCAGTTCCTGTAGCCCAGCTCCCAACTGATCATAAGAGGTGCCCATATCCTGTAACATCTGTTGCTGAGTCTGCCCTAACTCGACCTGTGTCTGGAGCATCTCCTGTTGGGTCTTAAAGATATCTTGCTGATCTCTAAATAGATGAGCCTGCTGCTCAGAGATGGTCCTCAACTCTGTCCTCCAATCTACGTTTCGGGACTCCCAGGGATCCCATCCAGAGGTATCGGAAGTTCCCCATCTCGGAGCCTGGGAAGTCCCAGCACCTCCCAAAGTCTGCTCTATCTGTGCTGGATCAAACCCTCCGTCCGGCATATACTGGGGTTCTTTGTTGTGTCCAGGCTGATAATCATGTCCATCGTGCGGCTCATCTTCCTGTCCCTCTTCTTCCTCCTCATACTCTCCATCATGCTCCATGGGCTGCGGCTCTAATAAATAATGTAAGTGGATACCCATCCTTGTCAGTGCAGCCAAATCGATAATACTAGAGGGATGAGGAGAAGGCGTTATATGACTCTCGCTATGTAGATCAACACCGCTCCAAACAAAAACTACAGTCCATAAATTTCCAAAGCAAATATTTGACTGTCTCATCTCCCTAGTGGAGCAGTAAAATGATGCGTGCCCAGTTCATCTGTATACCCCCAAAAATAGCATAAGTGGCACGCTTGACGATGTGCGGAACCCTATCGAAACCACCGTTCTACCCAATAAGATTATACTGCAAAATTCTAATGACAAATCTGGCAAGTGGGCGCAAATGGACATTATCCCAATGCCTCTCAAATTCACTCTTAAAATCCCTACGCCATACGGATACATTATCCATCTCAAGATCCGTTACATCAAGTCATGTACCACGGATATTTAACATTTCTCCAAATTGGCCCTCATTAAAATATATATGAGTACCCTTAACAACTGAATCATAGGTTACCAAACCTTCATCATCCATTCCAATATCTAAATTAGCGTCAAAGAGTCTTACCAAACGCTTGAAGCCCCTTCTCTCGGTGGTGTTCGCGTCCAAAATAGAAGTCAAACCCGCATCCGTAAATAAATCTTCCATGGGGGTTGCAGCAAAATCAGCAAATCTCACCGGGCGTCCCAATAATAACTTTAATTTTGCGGTCTTCACGTATTCCTTGACTATCTCCTCTTACGCGTTGCACCACTCGATCTCTTGCGGTGTAAGTTGAGGGTAAATCTCAAGAAGGGAAGGTTGGTTTGCCATGGCGATTCGAGCACAAATTGAGAGAGGAGGATTATAGATCTGGATATAGGATGACTCTAGCTTCGATTCAAGACCAATTTTATAGAAAATAGTGGAGAAACAAAGCGGTGGGAGGTGGAAGAAGCGGAGGGGATTGGGTTCTTTGGGTGCTGGGTGGAAGAGAGGACGCACAAAGGTGCTTTGGAGCTGAAGGCCTTCGGCCTTCCGTGCGTTTATATTTTTTTCTGCTACAAGGGGGGTCGACACTATGGTCGACCTGCCCTGGGGAGGTCGACTATAGTGTAGACCTGCACCTTGCAGATTTTTTTTTTTGAATTCTCTAGTACGGTTTCAGGCGACGATCCTTCGTCTTCCTATGCGATGGTCCACCTCCATTCCTATGTCGTACTGTCGGTTCAAAACTTGATGTGCACACTAGTGACTGTTCATCTTTTCCACATGTCGGTTCCGATTCCATGAAATACAAACTTATGCGGAATACGCAATCTTAAATATCCACATTTATGTACACTTTCTAATTTCACTTAAAAGTTAAAAAATTTTCTAAAACTCCATTTCAGTGTACGGGGTAAAATTTCCATTCTTCTCCAAGCTTATCTCTCGAGCGAGCTCTATACTAATCTAGATCTATTTATATATAATATTTATATTTTTCAAAAATACAAATATGCTCACTCATAATTTTCCCCAGGAAAACTAAACCTAGGCTCTGATACCAGATGTAACAACCCGGTTTTCGACAGACCAAAATTTTCAAAATCCAATCCATCGGACCCCGAGTTGGGTGCTCTGGTATCCTGCAGAAAAGACGAGAGAAAGAAACATGTCAGAGTTCGAAGAGCAGCTCACAGCAGAAGGAATAAAATATAATTTATTCAAAATAGCATTATCTTAATAATAATACTGCCAAGCCAATAGTCAAGCAATACTATCCCTGTCATGAACCTAACCTGCGCATGTTGTGAGGAGGGGGTCAGAACATAAGTTCTGCGTGACTGGACTATAATAAACTCTTATGTAACCCTACATATACCGTTCAGTTATAATTTCTATTTTATTAGGTTATTCACAATATTAGCACCCAAGGCCAAACCCATGTCATTCTCGTCCACTTACTATTAGACTTAACCTAGTACATCGTATTGTAAATTTTCCCCCAACTTGTATAATCCTTTCCATGTATACGTATAGTCCCTTGCCGTATATCGTACGGGCTTTATCACGAAATTCTATACTACTTCAACGTAGTGCCACCATTCTGGAAAACGTTTGGACTGCCACCCTTGATCTAGCTAGGTTTCCTTATCATGAACTATCGAGTGTTCAACTAGGATTTATGCCACCTAGGACCACTAGGGATTATGCTACCTATTGAACGTTTTCTAGATTCGATTAGGGTTTATGCCACCTAGGACTACTAGGGATTATGCTACCTGTCGAACAACGCCCTTTTCCCATGTATGTATCGCAAATCATTTCCGATGTCTAGGTGCACATGTACACTATATGTGCGGCCCGAGTCCCGTGATAGGGCTAAATCAAGAAATACGAAACTCGGTCGGGAGCTTTTAAGTTATCTGCCGATGAAGATGCTAAGGTCTGTTTTTCTACCAGTGGTTATGGTCCCACGTGACCCTTCCCTCAACTAATGAAAGGCAATCCGAGAAAATCAAGCACGAGAACTGTACTCCTGCCACTTATGCCCCACATTCTTATTGGCCAGCCTCACCCATAACTAGATAGCAAGTATATGGTCTGTTGGGGGTTCTCTGCCTTTCCGTATACATACTACGATTGACTAAAGATGGTAGGTAGACGATGAGTGCTATCGCAAGGATAAACAAGATATCGCCGCCTCACGCTGGTCCATCCTAGTCTTTAGGTTGCCTTATATTGCAACCAAGGCATACTCTTGGTTCTCCTACCGCAGACCTTAACCTCTGTGAGCCCAGGCGGATCATCTGCAACCTCACAGAGGGATACCAAGAGTACCCTCACGTTCCCCGAAGCTACGTGCTTCGTAACCCAGTCCGCTGGAGCCTTTTTCGAAATCAGGTAAACGCTCGCTCCTCCTCGTGTGTTTGTTAAGCGATGATCTACCGTATCGGGTTATTCATCTATTTATGGACTGGCTCACTTTCCTTGACTAAGAATTATTACTTGGTTGTTCTTAACTAAGGTTTACCACTTAGTTTCATTTCCCGTTACTCTTGTTAACTAAGGTTTACCACTTAGTCCCCTTAACTAAGGATTACAACTTAGTTCCCGTTCTCGACCGTTTTCTTAACTAAGGTTTACTGCTTAGTTCCTATTAACTAAGGCTTGTTACTTAGTTATCATTCTCGTTGTTTTACTTAGTCAATTCTCGTTACCTTAGACATCAGACCACATATTCTCGCTTTATAATTCAACTTCTTGACTAAGGTTTTCCCATGAATTCAAGCATAACTTAAGCTCTCTTTTATTCGGTGATAGCGCATGGGTGTTTTCCCACAGTTCTTGCTTAGCTTACCCCATATTATAGGTTATCGCACCTTTCAGGTCTTACATTACATCTTAAGTCATAGACTTTCTCTGTCCCTAGAACAGGTCTACCCCCTAATTAACCCTTCGACTATTTCAACTTTGATTTATAATAGGTAGTTAACATTCCCTATTTCCATTTTTGGTTAAGTTTTGTCCGTATGTTCATGTCGACTTAACCCCATCTCCTTACAAAGTTCATTAACAAATTTGGTTAAGTGTTGTCTTTGAATTCACGACTTAACCCTACGAACCATGTGCCATTAATTAATTATTAATGCACCACAACCTCTCACATTAGACTTTGTTGTGGTTACTGGACAAGCCGGGCGGGTCCGGGCAGATTTACACCACAACCTAGTCTAACCTCGGGTTTCAAGTGCGATATGACCAACTACTCACATTAGGTCCTATTGTTTGCAGTTACTGGATTCGACGGGCGGTTCCGGACAGGTTTATATTGCAAACTCAACCCAATCTCGAGCTGGCCATTTTAAGTTTATCTATGCGTCATGTCCATGTTCAAGTTTTGGGTGCCAAGTTTCTTGTCAAGTTCTAGATGTAAATCCCATGCTCTTATTCATGTCCAAGTTACAATTCATGTCTTATTCAAGTGTCACGTACCCATGAACAATTTCTTTAAGCAAATTCATGTTTAAGTCGTTTCAGTTGTGTCCAATATATGACATATCCTAAATCATGTTCATGCTTAAAGCCTTTCAACTTGGTCCACCCATTCAAATCTTACCAAGATTATATTATACCCAAAACCCATTGTAATTTATTACTAAGCCTTCTATTTCACGTCATGACCCAAAATCAAGTGTCCCCCTTTTTAGTTCGCAATAATCACTCCGTCGTATTTATTTCATAATAAAGCTAGGCTCGTGATAGCCTAGTCATAAAAAGATAAAAGAGGGAGAATAAAAGAGGACATAATCGTAGGCATAATAATTAAATGTGAACACATGAAAAATGTTAAACATAACAGATCCAATTTCCACAACAATTTCATTTCGCGTTTACATAGGGAATATTTGAACGATAAATCATAATTTTACACAAAAAGTGTATTATAACCCCACTCACATTGGTTGGTGTCTTCAAAATAAGGACTAGATTAATCTTGAATTGATTTCGTGTCCAACTTGATCCATCCTTGATTTCATATATGGTGCAGGTTGCGGATCTGAATTCCTTCTCTTTTCTTTGCGCAGCCTTTTAGATCTAAATCTCTTTTCTTTTTCGTTCACGATTGTAGTAATTCTAGGTCTTGTTCTTTTTTAGTTTTAAGAATAGAGGTTGTAGAGAAAAGAGTGAAGAGTGGATCCAAGATATATTTGGAGAAGAATAAGAAAAATGAGGGAGAAGAGAGCCATGGCTTTGCCACGAATTGTTGTGGAGTTTTCAAGGAGCCTAAGGTCATTTATATAGAAACCAAACTACGAATCTCGCCCAAGAACTAGTCCATAAGATGAACACAGAACCGATTCTGGGAAAAGTGACCAGGTCGACACCCAGGTCGACTACAGTGTCGACCTAGGGGGATGGGGTCGACTACATAGTCGACCCTAGGGTCGACCTTGCCTGGGCGGGAATTCTCCCGCCCAGCCTGCCTGTGTGTTTGAAATTCGAATTTTGGCCCTGTTTTTAGCTGTTTAGTTATTAAATTAAATTCTGAAACTTTGAAATGCCATAACTTACTCGTACGGACTCCGATTTTCGAAAACTCGGACTCTATTTCATGTAAAATTTCGAGAGGAACACAAATGTGATGTCCATTTTACTTAATTCCTGATATTTAAATTAAATATCCTTATTTTACTATCTTCTCCGTTACACACACTATTATCGAATTAATTTTTCTTCTCTTCCATGTATTAATTAGTTCTCATTATACATCACCATTATTTACCTATATAAGCATACTTTCATAAATTATATTTCATTTTTAACTATATTAAAAATGCGGGGTGTTACAGATCTCGAAGAAACATTCGTGGACACCATAAAGACGCTGATTCAAGCAGCGTTAACAAGATTCAATACGCTTATGTTCTTTATTAGATTTGTGATTTTGATAATCTAAAGTGGTATGCTTTCATTTGATTTATTGCTTTTCGTTTAGATCATGTAATTTTAGGGGTAGTAAGTTTTGATTTCGTTACCAATTTGATCCAAAATACCCAACAGATAAGTAGTACTTAACCTGAGTTGTGTCCTCATTGCCTCTTGCAGATTCCTCCAAAATTCGCTGGAGAAAATCGGATCTTTGCTGCTTACAGTATTCGAAGGAATACCATGGAGTCTAACTGTCTCACAAATATACGAAGAAGTCAACCACACAGTCATCCTCTTACTCCTAACTGGATGAAAAGGACGCTCTTAGTCGATCGATCCACGATGACCCAAACATTAGTATTGCCCTTTCTCGACCTAGGTAACCCATCTACGAAATCCATAGAAATGCTCTCCCATTTCCACAACGGTATATCCAAAAGCTCATGTAGTCCATCGGGATTCTTTTGCTCTGCCTTGACTCTTTTACAAGTCACACATCCAGCCACATACTCTGCCACGCTCTTCTTCATATCGGTCCAATGAAAGACTCACATCATATCATGATACATCTTATCACCACCCGGATGAATAGTCATTTAAGAGTGATAAGACTCGGCAAATACTACACTCGTCAAATAATCTGTGCGGGGTAGACATAATCTACCATCCTGTCGAAGCCGGCGTCTACAATCCATGGTATATCTGAGGAGGTGTTTAGAAACCTCTACTCTACTCAACCTATCCAAGATGTCTGAAAGCTTAGGGTCTTCTCTTTGCCTCATCCCAAGCCGCTCTAGCAAAGTAGGTTGCAATTCCAATAAGGCCAACAATCCTCGAGTGTAATCCGTAGATGGTCGTAAGTTGAATGCCACTATGTACTCCAAACTCTGCCACTTAAGGAATAAAGGACTCAGTGTCCCCCTTATCCTACTCAAAGCATCATCCACTACATTCCCTTTGACAAGGATATAAGAAATCTCGAAATCATATGAAGCTAAGAATTCCATCCACTTCTGCTGTCTCAAATTGAGATCCCTTCGAGAGAACAAATATTTCAGTGGCTTATGGTCTATAAAAAGCTCGAATATCTCACCAAGTAGGTAGTGTCTCTAAGACTTCAGTGCAAATACTATATCAGCTAACTCCAAATCATGCATAGGGTAATTCCTCTCATGAACCCTTAGCAGCCTACTACCATAGCACATTACTCTTCCGTCTTGCTTCAATACTGCAACTGGACCAGTCCACAAACATCAATATAAACTGTTAACACCTTTGATCCATTAGGAAATGTCAAACTAGTGCACTGGTGAAGGCACTCTTCAGTCTCTGAAAAGCATCCTCGCAATCCATATCCTAAGAGAAAGTCAAACACTTTTTAGTAACTCGAGTTAATGATGTCGAGATCCGTGCGAAATCTTTAATGAATTTCCTATAATAACCCACTATGCCAAGAAAAATCCTTACTACGGTCACATGCTTGGGGGTCCTCCAATCTTGCACCGTCGCTACCTTCGTAGGATCGACTACTAACCCGTCCTTTGATAACATGTACCCCAAGAAACGTGCCTATTTCCTCCAAAAATGACACTTGGAGAATTTCATCTTCAATTGAAGAACTCAGAGAGTACAGAGAACCTCTCCTAATTATGAAGCATTCTCATCCTAATTCCTTGAGAAGACAAGGATATTATCCACAAAAACCACGATAACTTATTCAGAAAGTCTCTGAATACTTTGTTCATCAAGTCCACAAAATACGTTGGTGCGTTGGTCGGCCCAAAAGGCATAACCAACCAGTCAAAGAAGCCATTAAGAGTTTCAAACGCCGTTTTATCAACGCTTATCATATGCCATGCATAACTGATATAAACCAGTTGCCAAGTGCAACTGAGATAATACATATGCCCTTACTAATTGATCGAACAGATCATCTATCTGAGGGAGTGGGTAACGATTTTTCTTTGTGAGCTTATTCAACTATCGATAATCAACGCATAGACGGAGTGAACCATTAGCCTTAGTGGCCAAGACAACCAGTGTTCCCAACTCAAATATCCTTCATTTAATAGAACCTTTTCTAAAAGCTCACCCACTTGCTTTCTCAACTCTATCCGTTCCCTCGGAGCCGTATGTCGAACGGTAGCGCTATAAGCTTCACGTTCTTGCCAAGATAATTTCAAAAGTTAATCTCTCCCTTAGGTGGTAATCCTCTAACATCCTCGAATACATCTGGATACTCACAAACAACAGATACAAAATAAATATCAATAGAATAACCTAGGGAGTAAAGAAAACTCAACATGATTGACCCTTGTGGGTCGCAAGAAATCTCTAGGGTCCTACCACTGCACGTCATCAAACGAATGACCCTCCTCTCGTAGTCAAGTACAAACCCTTACATGGTTAACCAGTCCATCCCTAATATCGTTCCATATCACTAAAATCCCAAAACATAGGCATCACAATCAAACTCAACACCAAATATAGAAATTTTCAAACTCTTACAAATCATAGATAATTGTGTTAAACCACCTATATGGTTTGAAACTACTATGGGATCAATAATTAGTGAGGTTTCTAAGTGCAAACAATCAACCAAAGCACTAGAAACAAACGAATGAGAAGCTCCCGAATCAAAAAGAGTGCATGTATGTTAATCATAAAAAAGAGGTCAAACCTTCTACATAAACTTTCCTACCTTTGTCTGGGACACTACTACTCGGATTGCTTCCAACACATGCACCTAAGCTGTTGACATATCAGTCCCTCGTCTAGCCTTTTCTGGACATGCTCTAATAAATTTCCCAACTTGCTCACAATTGAAATACTTACCTTTAAAATTCTTCCAATCCTTAATGAGATGCCCTACTATCCCCACCAATGACACATTATCTCAATCTTGATCTGTCCTTTCTAAGGATTCCCAACTTGTTTCTTCTTTCCATTCTTATCCTGCCATTTCTTTTTAGGACCAGAAAACTTGGAAGCTCCACTCTTATCATCTTATACTTCTTCATATTTATCCTTATGCATCAACACCATCTAAATTAAAGCCTCAAAAGTCGTTTCCATAGGAATATGAGCCATCTCTAAGCCTTGTAGAGGTGATTTAACCCTCTTACAAACTGAATAGCCTTCGCATAGCTGTGTTAACCAAATCCATGCTAAACCTCGATAACTCGTTGAACTGCTTGATGCATTCTTTTATCGATATATTTCCTTGCTTTAAATTCAAAATCGCTTTAATTACATTCCTTTCTCAGTCGGTGATAGAAACTTCCTCTTGAACCTATTTCTGAATTTGGCCAATCCATAAGCCTCCTCTCAGCCTCTATAGTTTCCCAACAAAGCGAGGCTTCATCCTTATGTTAGAGAATGGAGTTTTAATGATAGCAATCTTATTTCAATATTAATTAATTATAAAATATATATTAACACTTTTGTTTAGAATATATATACATATATAGGACTTATATGCAGGAATTATTACTAAAGACTGTACGGTTTAAAGATATTAGAGATTCAAAATTCAAAGATGATTCAAGACTCATGAGTACTCAAGATTTCAAGAGTTCAAGATAAATATAGTATTAGAGTCTAGATTATGTAAGTCCTGAAACTCCAAGTTCAAATTCAAATTATGTTTTTCATTCCTGATTTCAAACTCTATTTTAAAATTCTATCTTCATTCTCTATCTTCTCTATTTTATTTTCTTTTGATTTTTAAACTCAAGTTTTATAAGTTATATTTATACTTTATATTTATATAGTTTTGACTCTATAATTTTATAAATATATTTATATAGTTTATATTTACGGTTTCATATGATTTTCTACTTTATAATATTTGTTTATAACACTATATTTTAGTTCAAGAATTTCCAGAATTATATATATCAAAACACTTGAAAAATGCTCAAAATTCATTTTTAAACCATGATATGTCGACATACATTTAAATACATGTCGATATATAATCATTTTTTGAAAATTGAAAGGAACTGTCTTTTCACTTTTTATGACGCTCCAAAAACATTGCAACCTTTTAAATGTTATAAATAGGGGTTGATTTCGAATTTTGTCATAATTCTTCTTTTCATCTTCATCTCCTTTCTTTACACCATTATATTTTCTCATTTTTATGATTTATACACTTATACTCTATCGAATTCAATTCTATTTTCATAAAACTTCTTCTCTTCTCACTCTCTACTTATTACTCTCTGAATCAATATGCTATTGAAAAGTTATAGCGCTGTTGTAATTGTTTGGGTAGTGTTTGTAATCGGCAGTATCCCTTGTAGCCATGAAATCAAGGAAGAGTAATCTGGGGTATTCCTTATAGCCATGAAATCAAGGAGGATATACTTGATCAAGTGTGTGTAGAATCGGTGGTATCACTTGTAGCCGTGAAATCAAGGAGGATTGTAATTGGATATTGATACAGTAACAAAACTCTGTGCATTCCAGTGTTGCGTGGGACTGGACGTAGGAGCAATTCCGAACCAATATAAAATCCGGTGTGTTCTTTCCTTTTCTGCATTTTATTTCTGTGTTTGTTTTTGATTCTGTGTCTGTGATTGTTTCTGTGGTGTTTGATTCATGTAGTAGTTCATATAAGTTTTAGATTTTGTTTAATTTCTCAAAAACACTATTCACCCCCCTTTAGTGTTAGTTTTGCCATAACAATCCATTCCGCAGTCCCTAAAATTGGTATCAGAGCATGGTCGTTCAAAATGTTCATAATCTGATTTTTGAAAAGAGTGATAATGGCAACCAACACTGGTAGCAATAATAGTTCTTTTATAGAAGGTCAGTCCACTATTAGATCGCCATTATTTAATGGTAGTAATTATTCATACTAGGCATGTAGAATAAAAATATATTTACAATCAGTAGGATTAAACACATGGAATAGTGCACAAAATGAGTTTGTTGAACCCACAACTGCTTTTGTATAATGGAAAATGAACAAAGGACTGCTGCACAAAGCAATTCTAAAGCCATGAATATGTTATTTGGTTCATTAGATAGGAATGAGTTTAATAGAGTGTCAGTATGTAAAACTGCTTATGAAATTTCGAGAACTTTACAAGTTACTCATGAAGAAACTTGTAAAGTTAAACACACTAAAATAAAAATGTTAGTTAATCAGTTTGAGTTATTCAAAACGAACGAGAATGAGTCTATCTTAGATATGTATTGCAGATTCCAGGAGATAGTGCATTCATTAACAACACTTGGAAAAACTTATTCTGAAGAAGGCCATGTCAGAAAAATATCGAGTTTATTGACCGTAGAATGGGATCAGAAAACTTTGGCAATTGAAGAAGCCAATGATGTCAATGAAATGAAGATTGAGGAGTTAATCGGAAATTTGATGTCTAATGAAGTCCAATTACAGAAGAGAAAGGAAAACATGCCAACTAAGAAGAAATATATTGCATTGAAAACAACAACAAATGATTCTGACTTGAGTAGTGAAGATGATGAAGAAACAGCTCTTATGACAAGTCATTTTAGAAAATTTCTGAAATATAGAAGGAAAAATTATAACCAAGGAAGTTCAAGAAGTAATGATGGTCGATGTTATAACTGCAACAAACCAGGCCATATGAGGAAAATGTGTCCATATCCAGATAAATCGACTCAATAAACAGACAACAACAATTCGTCAAGAAAGACAAAGAAAGCATAAGCAGCAACGTTAGATGATTCAGATTCATCATCAACTGATGAAGAGCCAGAAACCATAAATTCGGATTGTGCTTTACAGCAATTCAGAATTCAGAAAATTTCGAAGAAAAGGATCTAAAAACCAAGTTCGCCTTGATAAATTTTTAATTTTATTTGATTGAATGGTTGCTTTGTTTGTTTGCTTTGGTTTGAATTTAAAATTTTAAAATTTAAACTTGAAATTTGAAATTCAAATTTGAATTTTGATATTCAAAATAATAATATAATAATAAATAACAAATAAAATAGTAAAATAATTTTATTAACGTTTGTTAGGATTAGAATTATTTGGAAATCGTTAAACCTGAAATATAAATTGATAGTCTAAATTACATTTCACAAAAATAAATTTCCCTTGAAAATGAGTACATATGTCGACATACATATGTCTATATGTCGACATATCTGACTAGAAATTTGAAAATTAAAATTTGAATTTCATAGGTTTAAACTTTCAAACTTTCCTCTTACTTTTCACCAACTCCCAAGGTCTGAAAAGGTGTCACTGACTACTGAAAAGTTGTGCCTATTTAATTCATATCCATTCAACTTCTATATATACACCTATTCTCTCTACCTTTCATTCACAACTCAAATTAATATTCTTCATATCTATTCTCCTTAAAACTAACAATTCAATGGCTTCCTCGGGTTCAACTCAGAAATTGAGGTAAACCAAAACCATCAAAGGTTATCTTCATAATGATAAAGAAGCTATCAAGACTTATGTTAACTATGTAGCGAATGCTAAAGTTAACACGGGTGCTTTCTCCGTCTTTAGCGATTATCCCTCTTATGATCTTACATCTCTTTTTCAACAAAATGAAGTCTGGAGTCTAATTGAGTCACGGGATAATGACGAAGTACGTTATCCTAAGATTGCCAAGATGTTCTATGCGAATCTTAATCGCGGATTTTACGAAGGCAACGAAAACCAAATTTGGAGTAGCGTCAAAGGCACGCACATTGTTCTCAACGCCAAACTCGTAGGCAATACTTGAATTGTCGAAGCATAGGCTCGGGATTTTCGGATTTCGTTATCGATGAAACCGGTTTAGAGATCTATCAAGACATATTCGAAAGCGATGCTCACATGGATTTCAAAAATGGCTTTTTCCATCCGAAAACAAGAATTGTCAGCCTTCTTCTCCAACATACCATCACTCCCCGCTCTGGAAACTTTAATAATCCAACTCTTAAAGTCCAAAATTTCCTCTTTGCTATTATGGGTGTCAATAGCATTAATTGGGCCAATATGATCTTCAAAGAGATCAAACCCATAGAATTGTCCTCAAGAGAAAACACTTTCTTCTATGGTGTTTATCTCACTTGCATCTTCAAATATTTTGGAATTGATCTTTATAGAGAAGAATTTGACCCTACAAAAGTGGTTGACTCATCAAACATACATCTCATGCAATTTCCTCTCACTATCTAACCATATGAGACATTCGAAGCCAAACAAGCCTGAATGCAACAAGAATAAGCGCCAATGGAAGTCGAAGAAGAAGAAACTTCTTTAGAAAGTGTTGAGTTTCCAATCAACACTAGACACATTTCCAAAGAAACGATTGTTCAAAATCAAGTAAAGATTGTCAACAATCGAAAGAAGCTTAAGAAGAACTTTTCAAAAATGACCAAGTTCATGGTCAAGAGTGGAAGAAAGCTTGGAATCTCACCTTCCTCATCATTATCTGAAAATTAGTCTATCAGGTTTAATCTATCTTTATGTATTTGCTTATATTTGCAAGTATTTGCTTTCAAATCTCGTATTTAATGTGTCTTAATTAGTTGGATGTATTTGCTTTCTATGAAGTAATGAATGGAGTTTTATTTACGCTAAAATCATTCTCAAATTACTGTAAAAACCTTAGAATTAATTATATTAAATTATAAGATCAAGAGATTCAAATTTTGAAAATTTCAATAGGGTATGTCGACATACATTTGTGTATATGTTGACATATAACTGCCAGATTTTCAAATCTTTCCAAATTTTAAATCTAAATAACTAACTCATATCCATTAAAAATCCAACGAATTCCAGATCCTGTTTAAGCCTATTTCTTCCAGAAAAATTCATTATTTCATTTCTCCTTCTTCCTTATTCATTTCCTCTCAAATCCATGGAAAATTCAATTCAAAACATAAAAGAAAACTTGAAGATTCTTTGAATTCCTTTAAGAAAATACTCTCCATAGTACTACGTAATCAGCGCCATTTAGAGTTAATTCAGATGAGAATGGTTGAATATCAAGAAAAATATTTTGATGTAATTCGCTGGACAATTTCTTCTCGTTTCAGAGATGAAAACAACAAAGCATCAATTAATGATGAAGAAGAATGAAAGGACACCAAGAAGAACCCAATCATTTGACAAGATAAATCAGTATAAGTCCCAAGAAATGATTAATGGTTTGGTATGGTTAATTTGACTGATTTGTGTGAATTTGTTTGAAAAAATGAATATATTAAACATATGATGTGATTTGCTTTGATTTGGATTGGTTCATATATATGACATCAAACATATGTAATTATAATACTTGGATTGGTTTGTACTGATGATTATGTATTTAGGAATTTCTATTATAGGATTATATAGATTAAGGGGGAGTATTTTACTTTGGTATAGGAATTATTTAGATCACGATAGGATTTATGGGGAGTAGTTTTAGAATTTCTTTTTGATAATGCCAAAGGGGGAGAAGTTATAGAATATAGAATTAGGATTCATATAGACAGATGGAGTATATGACGGATCATCATCAACAGGTTTATACACGTATGATACTTTATAAACTAAGGTTGTCATCATCAAAAATGGGGAGATTGTTGGAGAATGGAGTTTTAATGACAAAAACATTATTTCAATATTAATTAGTTATAAAATATATACTAACACTTTTGTCTAGAATATATATATGCAGGATTTATATACAGGAATTATTACTGAAGACTGTACAGTTTAAAGATATTAGAGATTCAGAATTCAGAGATAATTCAAGATTCATAAGTATTCAAGATTTCAAGAGTTCAAGATAAATATAGTAATAGAGTCTAGATTATGTAAGATTCTAAATAGCACTCTAGGTTCTAATTCAAATTCAAATTCAAATTCTGTTTTTCACTTTCTGATTTCAGACTCTATTTTCAAATTCTATCTTCAATCTCTATCTTCTCTATTTTATTTTATTTTGATTTTTAAACTCAGGTTTTATAAATTTTATATTTATGCTTTTATATACTTTATATTTATATAGTTTTAACACAATAATTTTGTAAATATATTTGTATAGTTTATATTTAGGTTTTCATATGATTTTCTACTTTATAATATTCATTTATAACACTGTGTTTTAATTCAAGAATTTCCAAAACTATATGTATCAAAACACTTGAAAAATGCTCAAAATTCATTTTTAAACCATGATATGTCAACATACGTTTGTATACATGTCCACTTATAAATGTCACTTTTTGAAAATTGAAAGGAAGTGTCTTTTCACTTTTTGTGATGCTCCAAAAACGTTGCAACCTTTCAAATGTTATATATAGGGGTTGATTTCGATTTTTTTTCATAATTCTTCTTCTCCATCTTCATCTCCTCTCTTTGCACCATTATATCTTCTAATTTTTATGATTTCTACACTTATACTCTGTCGAATTCAATTCTATTTTCGTAAAACTTCTTCACTTCTTACTCTATACTCATTACTCTCTAAATCAAAGTGCTATGGAAAGGTTATAGGGATATTAATTGTTTGGGTAGTGTTAGTAATCGGTGGTAACCCTTGTAGTCGTGAAATCTAGGAAGAGTAATCGATGGTATCCCTTGTAGCCATGAAATCAAGGAGGATATACTTGATCAAGTGTGTATGGAATCGGTGGTATCCCTTGTAGCCGTGAAATCAAGGAGGATTGTAATTGGATATTGGTATAGTAATAAAATTTTGCGCAATCCAGCATTGCGCAGGACTGGACGTAGGAGCAATTCCGAATCAGTATAAAATCCGATGTGTTCTTTCCTTTTCTGCATGTTATTTCTGTTTATTTCTGTGTTTGTGTTTGATTCTGTGAATGTGATTGTTTCTGTGATGTTTGATTCATATAGTAGTTCATATAAGTCTTAGATTTTTTTTAATTTCTCAAAAACACCATTCACCCCACCTGTAGTGTTAGTTCTGCCTTAACGATCCATTCCGCAGTCCCTAACACCTTAAGCTGGCAAGCTGCAAGTCGAACTCTCATCATATCCTCAAGTTCCAACAACTTAAAAATCCTCTCTGTATCTATAATTCAAGTGCGCGCCTCCACAACCGTCTCGGTACTAGAAAAAGACTTGCTGCCCAAGTTAGAGAATCCTTACAAAGTTTAGAAAAAGTCATGATTACAGGTGGGTTAGGAGGAACCCCCGCAGCGGGTGCTGGAACCTATGCATGTTCTTGTCCCTTAATGGATTCCATAGCCTCTACATATCTATGGAACCAGTGGCTTTAGAAATGCCCTCAGGGAGATTACGAGCTCCTGACAAGTTATGCAAAAGAAAGGATAGAAATTTAGAAGTCGAAGGAATCAAAGGAATGTTGTAACTGACTAGTAGGAATATAATTTATTTTCAAAAATAAATTTTAGCTTTTGGAAAAATATGTTTTTCTTTCAAAAAGTTTTATCTTGTAAACTTAGGCTCTGATACCAAATGTGATGCCTTACACTCTTAACATTATCCTAGTCTAGAATCCCACTAAGGAAAGCGGAGCGTTGTAGGTATAAAGACGTAAAATATCATAGAGACTAAGATTCCACAAGACATAAACAAGTAAATTTGCAGCGGAAGAAGTAAACAATTTACATTAACATAATAAAACATTTATTTTAGCAAAACTAAATTGTGTCAAAATATCGTGCCTAAAATCTCATCCAGAAAAGGAAATAACATCATAGTACATAATTATTAATATTCCTCAATGAGCCAAAGAAACAACTAAACTGTGGAAATCAAAAAGAAGAAAACAATACATCTTCGGCAAGAGTCTTCTAAGATAGAATCAGATGGGCAATCCAAGCTATGTGCTTCCACCCTCAGAGCCTGGGGGAAAATAAAAAGAAAGAAGTAAAGGAAAAATGAGTGAGACATAAAGTCTGGTGAGCTGTTGTGATTACTAGCACGACTGATAGGAAAAAGAAAATGGATAAAATAGTAGTTTTAGTTTCATAAGATGGTAAGTATTTATGTACACCTAAAAGTGAACAGTTAGAAATATAAATAGCAGAAATGACATAAAAGATTGATTGTTCTCATTCACAGTATTTGATAATGATGATTGTTTTGCACTTTTACAAATTCGAAAGAATAAATATAATTTAGGAAAAAATTTCCTAATACTACCTAATTGATTGGCTGCTAACCAGAGCCTGAATAATTTATGCCTGCTATAGGTTTGGGTCTATCATGCTATTTTCCATAAGCAAAAGACATAACCTTTCCCGCAGGTATCACAGTGGCTTATTTTCCCTAATCGGATCAATGCACACACAATGACCCATCGGAACGCACCCATAGCCATCCCAATTTGGACCAACTTACAACCACAACACAACATGGTGTGTGCCCTTAGCACCTATTTGAGACTGAAAATGATAAAAGGTTTTACTATATGGAATGGATCCCCACCAACAAATAACATTCGATCCAAATTCCTACGATTTGACAACACACAAATTGTAGAATTTTAGGCTCGTAATATGTCCTACTTGTAAATCAATATGTCCATATTAAAGTCGACTTGCTCGTAACTTAATTCAGTATTTCATATTAAAGCCTATTTGCTCGTAAGTAAAGTCAATATGTCTATATTAAAGCTTTATGCTCGTAACTTAACTCTTTAATTTAATATGTTCACATTAAAGCCTAGCTGTCCTTTCAAACATTCCCTGTCATACTACAATTTGCAAATAAACCCTACGTGTTTATTATGATTCCTTAATTATCATATTTATGCAAATATCAGTTTCAGTTCAATTTCTGTCATACTTTGTTCCATAGGCATTTATACAGTCTAAATCAAACTTAATCCAATTATTCCCTTTATAGTTGCAGTTTTTAATATATCTAATTTAGCCCTAATTAGATTATTTCAATTTAATTAGATTTACCCCAATCCAAGCATAGAATAAAAGAAAAGAATAATAATCCGTTGTTGGCTATAAGGCATACAAATATATGCCTAATTCAATCATATTTTGTATGCCTTTTTGACAAATTTAGGCATAACCCAAACAAATTGCCAAACTAGAAAATAGAAAAGGAAAAAGAAATCTGAATATAGCAATATACAGAATTCTGAATATAAACTATAGAAGTTGTAACGACCCGTATTCTACATATCGGAGGATCGTAGAATATTTATATTATTTTCATACAAAGTCATATGGTCGTGTAACTTTGGGAAACGACTATTGGGGTCATTTCCCACATTCACGATTTTTGCCGAATTTTAAATGATCGTTTTGCCCCTGGCGAATCTTGTTTCGCCTTTAACTTTTGACTAGTAAGGAGTTTTGACCTAAAACCATTTCCATTGAATTCAGATGATGGTTTCCCATTCCATAGAGTGGTCACGTTAATCAAACGGCTTCCGTTTGGGTGATATGATTGACATAAGGTTTGAAGATGGAAAAACAGCCTAATTGGGTTTAATTACGTGATTAGCAGCTATGCCCATAACCCATTTCGGGATTAGGGTTATGAGAGGGCTGAAATGAGTTGAAGAATCATCTCCTTTCATTTTTCTAGCCGCCACAAACATTTCTCTAACCGTAATCATGGCTTCCATCTTCCAAATCTCTCTCTAATCGCTAACTGATCAAATATACAACAAATCAAGCCGAATTAGCTCAAAATTCAAGGTTGAGCTAATGCACCACATTCGGGTCCGAGCCAAATCAGTAAAAGTTTTTGATCCAACATTTATTTTTGGCTAAGGTGAGTGTTTACATGTTTATACACTAATTATGGGTGATTAGTGATAATTAGCCAAATTATACATCATAAAAATATGTAAAAATATGTAAAAATTCTAAAATCATATTTTATGTTGTTTGTATGAATTTGAGTTAATTTAGATTAAGTTTGCTAATCCTGTAGTTAGACATGATTAAAAGGAAAATCACATGGTCAAGGGGAAAATCATGGTTTTGGGTATGTTTGATCTAAATTAACATATGAAATCATTGTTTTGATGTTTTGGTTGATTCTACATGTTACTACTGATGTTTGGTATGTTTTGTGATTGCATAAGAAAGTTAGAATTGTTGAAAACGCCGTCGTTTGGCGAAATTAGCTTGATGGAAAAACTGCAGGGTTTCGATTCCTGATGGTGGCCAAGTTCACGAACCGCCTTGACCAGGAGTGTCACAAACCACCACGACCCCAGGGTTACCATGACCCCAGGGTGACTATGACCTCATGGTGACCACGACCCCAGGGCGACCTTGACCCCATGGTGACCATGACCACAGGGTGACCATAACCCCATGGTGACCACGAGCCCAGAGTGACCACGACCCCATGGTGACCACGACCCCAGGGTGACCACGACCCCTATGGTGACCATGAGCGATGGTGATCACAAGTTGATGATGACCCTGAACTGAGCCATGATGGTGATCCCGAACCGAACGGGATTTTTGCTTCTACCACGTGACCAGGATCGTGAACTCTTCTGAAGACCAACTCCAATTAGACCAAAACCCGAGATGCAAAGGAAGTCCAAATGAGGAGTTGTTACTCAGGATCCATATGGGAACCAACGAGTTAACTTCTGGAGTTGAGGTTTGCTATGGGACGTGTGCAAAAGAGTTATCGATATTTATAACTTTGTTCACCATTGAGAGGGGGCAGTAGATGAACTAGATCCAGGGCTGTGTGGACTGGTTGGCCAATAACCTAGAGTCAGGGCTGTGTGGACTGGGTAGGGTTATTGACTATAGACCAGGGCAGTGTGGTCATAGCAATAGTTGTACAGGGTTGGACTCTGTCATGGACCGAAACGGATTTGGTGATCAAAGCGGTGGATATCGTAAGCTTTACGCACTGAGTGAGAGATGTGAGAATGATTATTATGCTTGATATTTTCTATCACCATGACACTCACACTTCCATTTTACACTCTATGTTAGTGTTTACCTTAGAGTATTGTGTATCTTGTTGTGCTAACTCTTTGGTTGCAGGTCCAGGTCAGGTATGATTACTTATACTTGTTATTAGTCTATTTAGTGATATAGATTTGCTATCGCTCATGCCAGACTTTCATCTGACCCAGAGTTTTATGTATCTTCTTATTACTTTGGGTGCTCCTAAACGAGCGGACTAGAGGCAGGATAGGTGGTTATGTACGAGTAGCTTTCCGGAGACAAGCATGAGGCTTTCACGTACTATATATATTCTCCCTGTCTTCTTGTTGGTCACTGCTTTGGGCATTAGTAGTGTACCTCTTTTATTTCCTTTTAGAGACAATATTTTTAAGTTGTAATAATTGGACATGAAGTTGTGTTTTGAATTCTGCTACTCTGATGGATATGGTTTAGTTTTCAGCTTATATACTGTTTCGCTTGTTTTATATCAAGTTATGTTATTGTTATATTTTATTCCATGCACTGTCAGATATACTACAAGTTCTTTGGTAATTCTTCATTTCAACCCTTTTGACGACCATCTCGTGCTAGTTGGGCATTGGCACAATGCATTTCGGGGAAATGTCTGATTAGTTCGGGGTAGGCCATCACACTTGGTATCGGAGCCTAGTTGCGTAGTTTAAGTTAGGGGAAAACATCTGGGAGAGATAGTATATGTATATGAGAACGTGTACTTGTGATATTTTGGTTTTCAAAATATATATATATATATATATACACACTATTAGTATATCTAAGGATGAAGTCACACTACACGGGCACCACTAAGAGATGGTGAATCATTTTCTCTTTACAAATTGAACAATGAGTCGAAATACGAGAAGTACGATGAGGAACCCCGCATCGGGAGTTGAAGAAGGAGCGGGTTCAGGGACCAATAATGGGAATGTCCCTGACATGAGGGCGATGTTTACTGTCTTCATGTGAGGGATGCTTAGGGATGCTCAGGGAGCAGTTCCTAATGTTGCAAATGGTGGTTGTGCAGTAGTGCAGGCGCCTAGAGCCGATTTCGCCAAGCTTAACAATGATTATACTAGTCTTGGTGGGAAGCCGTTCCATGGAACGGAATCGGCTATGGAGGTTTAAGATTTGCTTGATAGTTGTGAGTGCATCTTCCAGGATTTGTGGGTCGATGATGCAATGAAGAGAAAGTTAGCATCGCGTCAGCTTCAAGGATGGGCTATGAACTAGTGGAATGTCATTAAAGCGGCTACTCCCGAGAATCAAATTACTTGGAATCATTTTAAGACTCGCTTCAGTGACAAGTTTATTCCAGCTACTCAGAAATCAGAATTGTTTAGGAAATTTTTGGAGCTTAGGCAGAATGATAGGGCAGTCTTGGGGTATATCGCTGAATTCAATACCTTATCGAAATATGGATTATATCTTATCGATACTGTCGATAAGATGAACGAGAAGTTCATAAATGGCCTCGATGGGTACTTGGGGGAAAGACTTATAAATCATATTGATGAGACACTCGAACCTATTATGGGAAAGGCATTGAGATCAGAGAGCCTTTACCCTAAGTCGAAGACCGAGGTTGCTATTGCATCTGCAAAGGAGCCAAAACCACAGGCAAGCAGTGAATGCAAGAATAATTATCAGAATAAGAGAAAACATAACCAAACAAAGGATGGTCAGAAAAAGAAGAATAAGAAAGATATCGAGTACTTTAGCTGTGGCAAGAAGGCCACTATGCCAAAGATTGTCGAGCAAAGCAAGGGAAAGGAAGTGCTTCAATTGTGGCCAAGTGGGACATCTCAAGAATGAATATCCACAACCCCCTAGGGAGAAGCAGATCATGAAAGCATATGCTATCAGCGCAATTCCTTCCTCGTCGAATGCCCCAACCGCGGCGTATAAGGGAAAGGGTGTCGTTATTCAAGGTATGCTTTTCATTTGTGATGTTCCTGTTCAAATATTGTTTAATACCAAGGCTTCCCATTCCTTCATGTCTAGTGACATGGTAGATAGGTTGGAATTGGAACTTGAGATTCTAGATAGACCTTTAGTTGTGACGAATCCGATCGGTGGCTCGACTAGCCTTTGTATGATTTATCGTAATTTGGTCGTATCGAGTCATGGATGTATGTTTTCTTGTGACTGCTTTGTTTTGGGCTTTACTGGGTTTGGCATTATTTTGGGAGTCGATTGGCTCCAAAGGTATGGAGTGGTGGTAGATTGTGAGGGGTCTTCGTTGACCATTAGAGCGGATGATGAGCGGAGGGTGGTATTGGGTTGCGTACCTAGTGATAGGGTGATGGCTAGTTTTTTAAATTCCCTAGACATCCCGCATGATGAGTTATCAGATGTGCCTATTGCTGGCGAGTATTCGAACATCTTTGAGGGAGTGACTGGACTTCCACCACATCGAGAGATCAAGTTTCGAATTGATTTAGTGAAAGATGCCAGACCTATAGTGATGCCACTTTGTCGTATGGCGCCAAGGGAGCAGCGAGAGCTCGAAGTGCAAGTAGGTGATCTTTTGAAGAAGGGATTTATCCGTAAAAGTGTTTCTGAGTGGGGAGAACTAGTTGTATTTGCTATAAAGGCCGATTGTTCCCTTCGCTTATGTGTGGACTATCGCGAGTTGAACAAGGTGACTAGGAAGAATAAGTATCCTCTTCCACGGATAGATGATTTGTTTGATCAACTAGATGGAGCAAGAGTGTTGTCCCAATTGGATCTCGTGACAGGATTTCATCAGCTCCAAGTAGCAGCTGAAAGTATACCTAAAACGGCATTTCATACGCCGTCTAGATTCTATGAGTGGTTGGTTATGCCATTCGAGTTGAATGCACCCGCATATTTTGTGGATCTTATGAATAAGATTTTCAGGGATCAATGAAATAAGTTCGTTCTTGTGTTTGTGGACGATATCTTGGTTTACTCGAGGATAGAGGAAGAATACAAGGAACATTTGAGGACAGTGATGGAGGTGTTGAGGAAACACCAATTGAAAGTGAAATTTTCTAAGTGTCACTTCTGGAGGAGGGAAGTGAGGTTCTTGGGTCAGGTTGTTTCAAAGAATGGTATTGCCGTGGATCCTGCGAAGGTGGCTACGGCGCAAGATTGGTCTACGCCCAAGAATGCAACGGATTTGAGAAGTTTCTTGTGGTTAGCTAGATATTATCGTAAGTTTATCCAAGACTTCTCCAAAATAGCGGCACCGTTAACTCAGTTGACCAAAAATAATCAAGCTTTTGTTTGGGACAAAAGGAGCGAGAATGCATTTAAAACCCTAAAAGAGACGTTAACGTTTGCTCCAGTGTTAGTTATTCCTATGGAGAATGAAGAGATGACGTTATACACGGATGCTTGTGGTACCAGACTAGGTATTGTACTGATGCAAGGAGGTAGGGTTGTAACTTATGCTAGTCGACAATTGAAACCACATGAGAAAAGATATCCTACCCATGATTTGGAATTGGAAATGATCGTGTTCGCGTTGAAGATGTGGAGAAACTGCCTCTTAGGAGAAAGATTCGAGTTGTTTACCAAACACAAGTATTTAAAATATGTTTTCTCCCAAAAGGATTTAAATCTTCGTCGGCAGAGATGATTAGAGTTCTTGGCTTCATATGATTTCAATATCGCATACACACCCGGGAAGGGAAATGCGGTTGCTGATGCATTGAGTAGAAGACATGCCGGTTTAGGGACTATGCTTCTTGAATGGAAGCACCTGGGGTATATCGCAGGATATGATTTCAGACCCAAGTGTGAATTAGATCCAGAGATGTTAGCAAGTTTGACGATCAGACCGACTTTGATTGAGTGGATTGGTTCCAGTCAGAGGGACGATCCTAATCTATTGGAAATCATCTCCAAGTTAGAGACGGGTACCGACGGTGAGGATATGAATAAGTATGGACTTGATCGAGGGGGGTGGCTTCGAAAGAATGGGAGACTAGTTGTACCCAGTGTTATTGGATTGAGAGATGAAGTTCTTAGGCAGTGTCATCACTCGAAACTGACTATACATCCCGGTGGTAACAAAATGTATCGAGACATGAAACAGACCTACTACTGGCAAGGGATGAAGCGAGGCATTGGGAAGTTTATATCCAAGTGCATAAATTGCCAGTTAGTTAAAGCCAAGCAAATAAAGCCTAGTGGTTTGTTACAACCGTTAGAAATTCACGAATGCAAATGGGAACAAGTCTCAATGGATTTCATCGATGGTTTACCAAAGACTAGATCGGGTCATGATAGCATTTGGGTGATTGTGAATCGATTGACCAAAATTGGAAGGTTTATACTGGTCAAGTCGAATAAAATGGCAGCTAAGTTAGCAGAACTGTATATGAAGTGGATAATGAGAATGACTGTACTTAAGAAACCAAGGAGGGCATAAGGAAGTCGTATCCCAAACTATTTACCTTGTAAGATTTTGATCGAAATATAGTTATTCCCTTATTAGTAAACTGCATGCATGGACAGGCTTGTTGTGTTCATTATGTATGTTTGATTGTTTGTAAATGTTGATAGGAATGCGGGACACCATTGTCTGTTTTGGTTGGTTAAGGAATTTCAGGGGCGAAATTTCTTAATGGAGGGAAAGTGTAATGACCCGTATTCTACATATTGGAGGTTCGTAGAATATTTATCTTATTTTCATATAAAGTCATATGGTCATGTAACTTTGGGAAACGACTATTAGGGTCATTTCCCACATTCAAGATTTTTGCCGAATTTTAAATGATTGTTTTTCCTTGGCAAATATTGTTTCACCTGTAGCTTTAGATTAGTAAGGAGTTTTGACCTCCCATTCGGTAGAGTGGTCACACTAATCAAATGAACTTACCGTTTGGGAGATATGGCTGAAATAAGATTTGAAGATGGAAAAACAGCCTAATTGGGCTTAATTATGTGATTAACTGTTAGGCCCATAACCCATTTCGGAGTTATGGTTATAGAAGGGCTGAAAGGAGTTGGAGAATCATCTCCTTTCATTTTTCTAGCCACCACAAACATTTCTCTAACCCTAATCATGGCTTCCATCTTCCAAATCTCTCTCTAATCACTTTCTAATCACTAATTGATCAAATCTACAACAAATAAAGCCGAATTAGCGCCAAATTCAAGGTAGAGCTGATGCACCACATTGGGATCCGAGCCAAATCAGTAAAAGGTTCAGATCTAACATTTATTTTTGGCTAAGGTGAGTGTTTACATGTTTATACACTAATTATGGCTAATTATGTGTGATTAGTGATAATTAGCGAAATTATACATCACAAAAATATGGAAAAATGTGTCAAAAATTCTAGAATCATATTTTATGTCGTTCTTATGAATTTGGGTTAATTTAGATTAAGTTTACTAATCTTATAGTTAGACATGATTAAGGAGAAAATCATGATTTTGGGTATGTTTGATCTAAACTAACATATGAAATCATTGTTTTGATATTTTTGGTTGATTCTACATGTTGCTACTTCTGTTTGGTTTGTTTTGTGATTGCATAAGAAAGTTAGAATGGTTGAAAACATCATCGCTTGTCGAAATTAGCTTGCTGGAAAAACTGTAGGGTTTCGGTTCCTGATAGTGGCCAAGCTTACAGACCGCCTTGACCAGGAGGGTCACGAACCACCACGACCCCAGGGTGACCATGACCCCAGGGTGACTATTACCCCATGGTGACCATGACCCCAGGGTGACCACGACCGCATGGTGACCACGACCCCAGGGTGACCATGACCCCATGGTGACCACGACCCCAGGGTAACCATGACCCCATGGTGACCACGACCCCAGAGTGACCATAACCCCATGGTGACCACGACTCTATGGTGACCATTACCCCCATGATGATCACAAGCCCAGGGTGATCACGACCCCTATGGTGACCACGAGCGATGGTGATCATGAGCCGATGATGACCACGAACCGAGTCGTGATGGTGACCCCGAACCGAATTGGATTTGTGCTTATACCACGTGACCACGATCGTGAACTCTTCTGAAGACCAACTCCAATTAGACCAAAACCCGAGATGCAAAGGAAGTCCAAATGAGGAGTTATTACTCGGGATCTAGATGGGAACCAACGAGTTAACTTCTAGAGTTGGGCTTTGCTGCGGGACATGTGCAAAGGAGTTATCAATATCTATAACTTTGGCTCACCATTAAGAGAGGGGACATGTAGACAAACCAGAGCCAGGGTTGTGTGGACTGGTTGGCCTATAACCTAGAGCAGGGCTATGTGAACTGGGTAGGGTTATTGACTAAAGACCAAGGCAGTGTGTTCATAGCAATAGTTGCACGAGTTGGGCTCTGTCATGGCCCCAAATGGATTTGGTGATCAAAGCAGTGGATATCGTAAGCTTTACGTACTAGGTGAGAGATGTGAGGATGATTGCTATGTTTGATGTTAGCTATAACCATGACAC
The DNA here is from genome assembly GCA_030737875.1 of Allium sativum. Lineage (NCBI taxonomy): Eukaryota > Viridiplantae > Streptophyta > Magnoliopsida > Asparagales > Amaryllidaceae > Allium > Allium sativum. Next base: position 688,377,145 of record CM060926.1, on the reverse strand, counting down.
TCACACTTCCATTTTACACTCTATGTTAGTGTTTACCTTAGAGTACTATGTATATTGTTGTGCTAACTCTTTGGTTGCAGGTCTAGGTCAGGTACGATTACTAATACCTGTTATTACTCTATTTAGTGATATAGATTTGCTATCGCTCATACTAGACTTTCGTATGACCTAGAGTTTTATGTCTCTTCTTATTACTCTGGGTGGCTCCTAAACGAGCAGACTAGAGGCAGGTTAGGTGGTTATGCACGAGTAGCTGCCCGGAGACAAACATGAGGCTTCCACGTACCATATATGTTCTCCCTGTTGTGTTACTAGTCACTGCTTTGGTCATTAGTGGTGTACCTCTTTTATTTCCTTTTAGAGACAGTATTTTTAAGTTGTAATAATTGGATATGAAGCAGTGTTTTGAATTCTGCTACTCTGATGGATATTGGTTAGTTTTCAGCTTATATACTTTTTCGCTTGTTTTATATCAAGTTATGTTATTATTATATTTTATTCCATGCACTGTCAGATATACTACAGGTTCTTTGGTAATTCTTCATTTTAACCCTTTTGACGACCATCTCGTGCTAGTTGGGGATTGGCACAGCGCATTTCGGGGAAATGTCTGATTAGTTTGGGGTGGGCCATCATAGAAGTACACAAAAAGATTTACAGAAAAGAAATAGGAACAAACTTAATCTGTAAATAAACTGAATTTGAAAATAAACCGTAAATAATTCAGATCTGAAACATCTGTGTTAGGATTGAGAATCATAGATCTTAAGGCAAAACTAACAATAGAGGGGGGCGACTATTGTTTTGAAGAAATCGTGGAAAACTTAAACAATTATATGAATCACAGATGCAAAAATAAACAGAAATAAAATGCTGAAAAGGAAAGAACACATCAGATTTTATACTGAATCGGATTACTCCTATGTCCAGTCCCATGCAACGCTAGATTGTGTAGAGTTTTATTAATACTAGTATCAATCATATAACCCCCTTGATTTCACGGCTATAAGGTTCACACCGATTCTACACCCTTGATTTCACGGCTACAAGGTTCACACCATTTCAACACCCTTAATTTCAAGGCTACAAGGTTCACACCACTCATTTTCCTTGATTTACAGGCCAGAAGGCACACACTCTTTCCTTAACAATTACAAACAACCCTAGAACTCTTGAATATCACTTCCAAACATAGAGTGTTTGATAGAGATTGAGTAGAGAAGAAGAATGATGTAATTTTTATTGAAAACGGTAGAGTATAAGTGTAGAAATCAAGAAATGAATGTAGAATAATGGTGGTAAGAGATAGGGTGAAGAAGGAGAAGATAAGATGATTAAAAATCCGAAAATGACGTCCCATTTATATAGAGTTCCAAAGGATGCAACATCTCTGAAATGTTTCAAATAATGAAAAGACACTTCTTTTGAAAATTAAAATTTGTGATGGTTATATGTTGACATGTCAAAAATGCATGTCGACATGTCAAAAATGCATGTCGACATATATACTATATATTTGAATTTTAAATTAATTTTAAAGTATTCAAACCAATATATATATTCTGGAAATTCCTAAAACAAAACTAGTTGTAAAAACATTACTTTTCAAGTATAGAAACATAGCTAAATATTATTTAAACATATGATTAAAAACTTTATATGTAAGTGATATAAAAACTATATAATAACATGTGCATAAATATACGAATAATAAAGAGATATTTATAAATTATATAAACAAAAAGGTTTAGTGAAAACTTAGAGTTTAAATAAGAATATTTGAAATTATAATCAAATATAAGCTTAGTAAAGTATACATATAAATGATTTCATAAAACTATAAAAATAAGAGTACTTATAAATTAGGAAATATATATTTGCAATCCTTTGATGATTAAAAATCATTTTGGGAGAAGTTTGAAATCAATTTGAAAATTGTTTGAAATCAATTTCGAAAAGAGATAATTTGGAAACATAGCTTGAGTGCTATTCAGAGTTTTACATAGTTTCTAGACTCTATTACCCTCATAGTCTTGGACTCTTGAGCTCTTGATATCTTGATACTCATGAGTCTTGATTCTCCTTTGAAATCTTGAATCTCTTAGTGACACCCCACGTCCGTTAATGTCACTCACAAAGGGAATGCATTAAGTTTCGTGAAGCCTTATAGGTAAATAGAAACAGAAATAATACAAGACAGATATAGAATGACAGCGGAATCAAAAACTTTATTAATCATAAAGCATCGTGGTTCAAAAGCATCACATGACTGAAATACACAAAAACCATTACATCATAAAAACTACTGCCTTGTACTTTAAAACATCAGAGTACATAAAAGAAGCAAAATTCCCCAAATAAAATATAGCTATAGTAGTAAGGATAGGAGCTTGAGCCATACATCTAAGCAGTTCCAGCAAAATGAAACATAAATCACGTCAAGACTGAGTATTCCCAACCTGAGAACCTGGGGGGAACGGAAGAAAGAAGAGGAAACAAAAAGGGACATACATAAAGTCTGGTGAGTCCAATTACTTTTCGCAAGTAAATAAGTAAGAGTATCATGACAGACATATAAAGTGGATAAGAGAGAGATAACAACATATAAGGTAGGTATGAAAAGGTAAACATGATAGAGTGTATACGCTTCTCTAATGATTACTCTGCACTAATACTAGTATCACCAGAATGAGATGATCCCAACAACTAAAAGATGGTAGACTTAGGCATACGTCCCGATGTATCCTAACCACTACCATAATAGATCGGCTTCCTACTCTATACATACCCTGTGCCGGCCCCACAGTAGGAGGTATCACTTTCCTAAAGTGGCAACCGTTAGTTGATGTGCACAACCATATCTACTGGTGTCACGGTCGTCTTAGCCCCTCTACCCGGCCCATGCACGCACGTGTCCCTGGTTGGTTTGCGTCGCCCACACCGTCCTTCTCATTTAGAACTCTTACAATCTGTCCAGTAAGCGTGTCCCTACTCTGACCTACGATGGAGTGCTCGTTTGATACCGTTACATGGGTTACTAACTGAAACAGGTCCACTATACAAGATGACACAAGCTCGCCCCTTGTCTTGTATCCCTGCTAGGATTTCCTCAGGTTATGTATACCTATTGGTGTCTTTAATTACATAACCCCCTCATTGGTATAGGTTATACTTACCTTACAGTGTCTTTAATTATATAACCCTAATATTTCCACAGGTTATGCTTACCTAATAAGGTGTCTTTAATTACATAACCCCAACCGATTAAGTTTTGTGGGCCTATATATAAATATTACCCACCACCCAAGATTTACTTAACCCATCACTATCCAAACAAATTTGCTTAACCCCTACTCAAGCTCATGTTCGTACAATCCCTATGGATTCTACTAGGTTAAGTATTCAAGTTTATTACCATATATTCATTTATGGTTACCATATGCAACACCTCCCGCATTAAGCCTACAATTTGCGGATGCTGAACATGTCGGGCGGGTCCGGGCAGGCTTATTCCACAAATCGGGTCTAACCTCGTGTCTTAGCACGTCTCATATTTGTGCACTTAGTCCTCCTGCATTAGATTCACCACTTGTGGTTGCTGGATATGCCGGTCAGTTCCGAGCAGACTTCATGCAATCTAAGCTCGTGCCTAAGCACGGTTTACAAATTCAAGTTATTGTAATTCTATGCAGTTCCATTATTAGCCAATTTTACCTATGTCTTTATAGGTGTTCATGCTCCTTTTTCCCCATTATGAATTTTATGCCCAATTTTATGTTCATAAACATTACTAAAGTTATGCCAAATTAATATTTGCATATTTCATTCATGTCATGCTTAAACTTCCAATTACCAATTTATGCCAATTTTAATATTTTACCCCTTGCTCCCCATTAATGCATTCGCTCGTTTTAGCGACATGTGTAGGCTCGAAAGTAGCCAGACTATATATAAAAAAAATAAAAGGGAAAGGGTGAAGGGAAGATGGCAGAAATGATTATTCTAATAAAATAGACATAAACTTTTCGTGGCATAATGTTAAGATGAACATATAAGAATAGGTCGGTGAACTTGTGATAATAAATGGGTTCTAACATAGTAGGGATATCATAATAGGCATGATTAGATCTAAGCTAGGATTCAGATGTCCAATTAATGACAGATCCAAATTAACCACAACATGATAGGCACAAGATGATATAAATAGTAAATTAGATCTATAATCAAAAAGTAGTTCTGACATGATAAAGGCTGAGATCCAAGTCACAGCTGATTGAGAATATCATGGGTTCACAAATTACAATAGATCTGATATGATTCAGTCACAGGAATAGATCCAAATTACAATATCATGGATTCACAAATTACAGTAGATCTGATATGATTCAATCATAGGCATAGATCTAAATTACCATCATATCATGGTTTACTTTTAATTATTTAAATCTAAAAGCAACTTGAAACTCACAGCGTTTGGATCTAGAAAGTAGAAGAACAGATCTACACTTGAATCTGTAACTTTGATTTGCATAAGAAGAAAAAGATTTGATTCAGTCCAGGCACCGACAACATTTAGGCCGCCATTGATTTTCAGTGAAGAAAACAAGAGAAAAGAGCCTATATTTATAGCTGCCAGCCCCAGAATTCGACCTACCACCTTAGTCCTAGGGGTGTTGACCCACTCCTTAAGGGTCGACCCTGGGGTCGACACCCCCCTTGAGGGGTCGACCCAGGGGTCGACACCCCCACTCTCAAGGGGTCGACTCCCCTGGGCACGAAATTTCCCTCTCACCCAGAATTCTAAAAAAATTGACTTTTGAACTGAGATTTTGAACTTCTGGACCCTATATATATATAATTATCTTGCATGTAAAAAAACTTCAAACCCTCATAACTTCTTCATACGATGTCCGTTTTACGCAACCAAATGTCTATCTTGACCAGAATTTCAAGACGGACGCAATGGCGCATTCCGTTTCCCTTAATTTTGAATACTAAATTAATTGTTATTTAATCTACCTGCTTCTGGTATTATTAAAATTGTGGGGTGTTACAATACTTAAAGGATTTCGTCCCCGAAATCTCCAAGTCAAGAAGAATGTATATCCCACCATCCATCTCCCATCTACTCATCCACCAATCACAGGCATCCATTGTCCTTAAAACTTCTAATGCTTATATGAACATATGCAAAGGTGTGTGTATATGTCCCAATAATGATGCGTAGATCAAGCGGTCTATTGATTCAATCGACCTCCTTAATGCAATGTATGTTAGTGTCATGAATACAACATGTATGCAACAATCGTATCATATAAGTTCTATATGTATGCACAAACATCCATCCAAATGCAACAACCATATGTTGATAGATCAATTTTCATCCATAAAGAAAAAAATGCACACACACCCATATGCAGTATGAGAGTGATTGAGCCGATCTAGTGCCTAATGTGTGTGTATATGCATTCACTAGCAACTATAGCAAACACTTGCATCCACTTGCATCCATCAAACATAACATGTCTCAAACACATGTATATGGGATTCCTATCGAAAGGTTGAAGATTCGATTGATAGGATACACTTAAATGATAGAAACAAACATAAATAAAAGTTTTGGAAAAGAAGTTAAGAACATACTCTCCAAAATAAAAGGATATAAAGCACGAATGTTGTCTTTGGTCTCTCAAGTTGCGTCCTTTGGGTAATCTTCCCACTGAACCTTCATCAACTTGATTTCTTTGTTGCGTAGCTTCTTAAATTCTGATCTAAGAATACGGGTAAGAACTCGTCTAACTATCGCCTCCTGTTCCACTTCCACTTCCTCCAATATACTAGGCTCTACAACTTTCGCGGTATCATGTAATGTAACACCCCATGATTTTAAATATTAAAATTAACGAATTAAAGAATACTTATTTCAAATGTGAGAAGAAAGGGAAATAGGTTACGCCATTGCATTCGTCTCGCAATTCTGCTTGATATAGAGTCCGAGTTTGTGTGAATTGGACTTCGTATGAAGAAGTTATTTCCTTTCGAAGTTTCAGAATTTAAGTAAATTAAAAACAACTCAAGTTCAAAAAATTTCAAATTCAAATTCCAAACAGGGAAGCGGGCTGGGCAGGAAAATTCCCGACCAAAACCAGGTCGACCAGGGGGTCGACCTCCTTATACAGGTCGACCAAGGGTTCGACCTGGGGGTCGACCTGCCCCCCCGGGCAGATCTGAAAGGTGACGATGTTTTGACTCAGTGCTGAGTCATTAGAGCTGAGGTGTTATTCTATCTTGACTTGATGGTCTTTATTGTTTCTAGGTTAATCTGATGGCTCTAAATTAATTAAAATTCTATATAAGCAACCGAACTCTCAACTAAAATCACACTAATTCGTACCAAGAGCCGCCATGCCGTCAATGGAGAACCTAGAGTAGTCGTCGTTCTCTTTCAACTCAAAAACAAGATAGAAGCAAGAATCAAAAATCAAATCTAATATAAATTAGGACAACAATTAGTCTACATCAAAGGCGAGCAATTCAGTTTCAGAATACAGATCCAAGAAAAACAAGATTATTCTTTTGTTTGTGAGTATAATTTCTTTCACAAAATAATTAATTAATTTAATTGTGATAAGTTATAATTGGGATTATGGGAATATGACTTTGAATCATGTGATTGTACATGTTTAACTTGATTCATCTTATACAAGTTTGGGATGTTATGTATATGAATCTTATGCAAGTTTGGGATGTTAAATCATACGCCAGTTTATGAATCATATGCAAGTCTGTAGGTGGATTATACACAAGTTCATATTTGAATCATGTAGATACTTATGCTAGTTTATATGCAAGCATGTGACATTAATTTACATGTTTAGATCCATATGCAAGTTCACACCTTTATGTTTAGATCTATATTTAGATCCATGGCAGTACATAATTATGCAAATTTATGTTTTATATGCCCATTGCCTATGCTAGTTTTGTATGAGAATCATATGTTAGTTTGTATGAAATTCATATGCAAGTTATAGGAAAACCATATCCATATATGCAGATTCACGATTACATGTTTAGATCTATATTTAGATCTATGATATATGTATACCCATTGCCTATGCAAGTGATTGGCTATGCAAACTTATGTCATGATTCTTAGATCTATTTTATGTGTTATGCAAGATGTGATTTTGATTTTCTTTTAATAAGTTAGACTATTTGCGAGTCTAACATATGTCATATTAAAACATACGAATAGAGTGGGGACAATGGAAAATATTAAATATACATAGTTGTGAATTGGCATAAAATGGCCTTAAAGGCGTATAATTAATTTGAGACATTAATTGGTATAACTTTATATACCTGAAATTATGGACATAATTTAGGTGACAATTATGGACATAAATTAATTTGAAATTTATTGACAAATTTAATAGAGATATTAATCCAATTTGGGGTTAAATAATTATGTGTAACAATTAGCCGCCAAAGACACGAGATTAGACTCGTTTGTGGTATAAGACTGGCCGGACCCGCCCGGCAAATCCAACAACCACAAACGGTAGTCTAACGTGAGAGGTCAAAGGCACAAATTAAATGCGTAACAATTGTATAGACACGAGGTTGGGCTCATTTGCAGTATAAGACTGTGCGGACCCGCCCGGCAAGTCCAGCAACCATAAACGGTAGTCTAATGTGGGAGGTCTTTACAAGGTTACAGTTCTAATGAATTAAGTAACACTTAACCAGATAAACATGTGGTGGGACACGGGGGTTAAGTGGGTGGCCTGCGTGGCATGTGAAATACGATTAGAAACAGTTAACCAAGTTGAAAACATGTAAGAAGACATGAATAAGAAGGGGTTAAGTGGGAAGTTTTGGTGGGGACCAAGCATAGGTGGAAATCTTGTGTCAAACATGGGGACCCTTTTCAAACCAGTAACCCATTAAGTATCTTTGTGAGCTCGAATTAGATCAAGGACGGGACACGCTTACTGGGTTTGATTATAAGAGGTCAAAACGGGTTAGCGGTGACAACACAAGTCCAACAGGGTCATGTGCATGCGTAGGCTCGGGCTGGTAGGTAAGACGTTGTTGCATCGTGTAGATATAAGTCGTCCATCTTTAGTGGTATCAGGTTGCCACTTTGGGGAGTGATACACCCCACTGTGGGACCAGCACGGGTATCTAAGAGTTAGGGAGTCGATCGCATGGGGGTAGTGGGTACAACTAGTGGAGATAGGGGTAGGCGGCACCTATGAAGGCAACCAGGGGTACACAAAACTACCATTATCATTGTTATGTTCTATAGGCGGGATCAACTTTTAGGGTGACTAGTAATGGTGCAGTATAGTAATTATCCTATAGTGATTAGGAACGAGATTAACGCCAGAATATTCCTCTTGTTTGCTTTGTCATGCCCACTTGTTTCACGGTCATACCTTGTTTTACCTGTTTATGCCTTATCCTAATTACTTTAATAATTATATTGTTAAAGTTATTATACTCGCCAGAATTTATGTCTGACCCCCTTTTTTCGCCTCTTTTCTTCCTCCACCCCCCCTCAGGTTCTCAGGGTGGGACTAGTACTAGTGGAGCTTGATCTTGGATCTCTTTCTCTCTCTCTTTTGGAAGTGCTTGGATTGCTGAAAGTAAAGTTCAACTCATCTCTTTTATGGCTACTTGTGTTGGGTTTATGCTTTTTTACTTTATGTACTCAGAAAACAATTTGTCAAGATGGATATTAAGTGTACTTGGTTTTACTGTTGGTTTATGAAGTTGTTGTAATCAAACTATTTCTCCGCTGCAATAAAAGTTGTTTTAAAATTTTCAAGTACCAATATATGTATATGTCTTGTTATATTCTGTTCTATACACTAATAATGCTCCATGAAAGTTAATGCATTCCTTTTGAGAGTGACATTAATGGACGTGGGGTGTTACACGTGGTATCAGAGCTGAAGGTTACCAGAACAGATATGAATTTTGAAAAAATGTTTTTCAAAAACATTTTATAAAGAAATACTTTCAAGAAAATGTTTTGAGGAAAGTATTTTCAAGAGAAAAGTTTATTTTAAAAACATAACCCCCAAGAGCCATATATCTTTCCTTCGATTCTCCATTTTGAATCTCTTCGTTTTCTTTTTCAGCATGTCTGGGGAACCTAAGTTACCCAAGGTCATACCGATACCAGGATGGTTTAGAAGGTATCTGGAGGCTAGGGCCACTGCCGCAGGCCCAGCAAATGTTCCTCCTCCCCCAGCTGCAGTCTCTCCTCCTCCTCCCCCACCTCGCGTTGATACTTTTTTGAATATATGCAAAGATTTTCGGGCAATGGGTAGGAAACCTTTTCACGTATCAGAGACCTTTGTTGAAGCTCAAAATTGGCTTAAGGAGGTAGTGGAAGATCTATTTGGTATTTTCGAGGTAGAAGATGGAATGAAGGTCCAATTGGCTGCTTGGTTAATGAAGGACGAAGCTTCGTTTTGGTGGGAGGTCACGAATAGAGAGCGTCCAGTGGAGACATGGATGGATTTCAGGCATAGGTTTGAGATGAAATTTCTCTCACGAGCAAAAGAAAATTTATATATGGAGAGGTTCTTAGCATTTCAAGTAAGGAAATTTGCCAGTAAAGGAGTACGTCAACAAGTTCAATCAGTTGGCGAGATTTGGCTTAGACTTGGTAAACACACCTGAGAAGAAGGCCCTGAGGTTCGTTAAAGGTTTGAATTAGCCGCTACATGGGTTGGCTATGACCCACATTCCGATGGGGGCTACTTGACATGGCGCTTATGCATGAAGAGGAGAAAGTTGCTAATGCTAATAAGGCACCGGAGAAGAAAGGGGATCAAAAGAAAACACAACGGCAAAACAAGAAATGTGGTAAGGATAACACTAGCAAGGGAAATAAAAGGTGCTTTAATTGTGGGACACCAGGCCATCTAAGCAAGGACTGTTGGAAAAAGAAGAAGACTGGTTGTTTCCACTGTGGAGAGGCAGGACATTTAATTAAAGACTGCCCGAGTAAATAGGGGCAAGGGAAAAGGACATGGTCACTTCTGGAGGGCAGATTCAGGCTCTCATGCACCAGGATAGGCAAGAGGGTAGGTTCATGCTCTCATGGCACCAGGACAGGAGAGAGGTAGAAACATTTCTATTGAAAGATTAGTTTTTCTATTTGATCATCCTGTTCATACTTTGTTTGACTATGGCGCTTCATACTCGTTCATATCTGCTTCTTTAGTTGAAATACTGCACCTAAATACTAGTCTAGTTACGGATCCCATACTAGTCTCAAATCCTATCGGTGGTTCGGCTCATCTTTCAATGATTTATCGGGATTTGAGAGTGTCTATCATGGGCGTTGGGTTTGAATGCAACGCCTTTGTTCTTGGCTTCATTGGCTACGGCTTGATTCTAGGCATGGATTGGCTAGCTAGATATGGTGCCATCATAGATTGTGAAAGAAGGGTAGTTAGATTGTTGACTCATTGTGGAAAGACCCTCGATATTTTTTGTGATCCTAGAGGTCCGGTAATGCTTAGCTTCCTAGAATCCCTTGACGCATCAAATGATGATATGGAATCTGTTTGTGTGGTCCGTGAATATAATGACGTCTTCGATGAGGTTCGAGGTCTACCCCCGAGGCACGAGATAGACTTTTGAATATACCAAGTAGATAATGTAAAGCCAGTTGCATTACTAGTGCACCACATGACTCCGAGAGAGAGAAGTGAACTCAGTAAGCAAGTGAAAGAATTGCTTGAGAAGGGATTCATAATAAGAAGTATTTCGGAGTGGGGTGCTCCAGTCGTTTTTGCTACAAAAGTTGATGGTTCACTTAGATTGTGCGTGGACTATAGATAGCTAAATAAGCTAACAAAGAAGAATAGACACCCATTGCCGAGGATAGATGATTTATTCGATCAGTTGGTGGGTGCTTCAGTTTTCTCGCAACTGGATTTGGCTACAGGGTTTCATCAGCTAAGGGTGGCTGAAGACAACATAGATAAGATTGCATTTAGAACTCCTGACGTATTCTTCGAGTGGCTCATCATGCCTTTTGGTTTGACAAATGCACCCGCATACTTTGTGGACTTAATGAGTAGGGTGTTTAGGGAGTTTCTAAACAAGTTTGTGGTAGTCTTTGTGGACGATATCCTGATTTTCTCTAAAAGTGAAGAAGAGCATGCCCTACATCTTAGGGAAGTCTAAGAGACCCTACGAGCATATCAACTTAAAGCTAAGTTCTCTAAGTGCCATTTTTGGAGAAAAGAAGTGAGGTTCTTAGGATACGTGGTCTCTAAGGAGGGGATAGTTGTGGATCCTGCAAAGGTGGTGGCAATCCAAGATTGGAAAATTCCTAAGAACGCCACAGAAGTAAGAAGCTTTTTAGGGCTAGCTGGTTATTATAGGAAGTTCATTAAGAACTTCGCGAAGATATCAGCCCCACTCACTCGGTTAACGAAGAAGAACTTGACTTTTGCTTGGGATGTTGACTATGACGATGCTTTCCAATGTCTAAAGAGGGCTTTGACGACAGCTCCAGTTTTAGTTTTGCTAGACGGGAGTAAGCCATGCACAGTATATATCGATGCTTGCAGGATAGGGCTTGGCGCAGTTTTAATGCAAGATAGAAGGGTGATATGCTATGGTGGAAGGCAGTTGAAAGCCCACGAGAAAAATTACCTTACCCACGACTTAGAGTTGGCTGCAATAGTTTTTGAGCTTAAGTCATGGCGTCATTATTTGCTAGGCGAGAGGTTTGAGTTGTATACAGACCATAAGTCGCTAAAGTACTTATTCTCTCAGAAAGATCTAAACTTGAGGCAATAGAGGTGGATGGAGTTTTTGTCATCCTACGATTTTGAGATCGCATATACCCCTGGCAAGGGTAACGTTGTAGCCGACGCCTTAAGTAGAAAGAAGTTGACTTTAAGTCCTTTGTTCGTAGAACGGAAGAGTTTGGAGTATATATATCTACCTTTGACTTCAGACCCTCTGTCGATTGTACCCGGATTATTGGCGTCATTAGAGGTGCAACCTACACTTTTGGGTCGAGTTGGGGAGGCATAACGAGATGACCCATAGTTGGTTGAGATAGTAGGCAAGCTAGGAAGGGAGTCTTCAAGTCATCTTAATAGATATGCTATAGATGGGAGAGGCTGGCTGCGTAGAAATAGAAGACTTTGCATACCACAAGACGAGAGTTTGAAGAAAGCAATTCTTGAACACTCACATCGCTCTAAGATGACCATACATCCCGGTGGTGACAAGATGTATAGGCATATGAAGCGAGTTTTCTTTTGGGTTGGAATGAAGAAGGACGTGGCTGAGTTCGTTTCTAGATGCTTAGTGTGCCAGCAAGTCAAGGCGGAGCAAAAGAAGCCTGGAGGTTTGCTCCACCCTTTATAGATTCCGCTGTGGAAATGGGAAAGTGTTTCCATGGATTTTGTAGATGAGTTACCAAGATCAAGGAAGGGTAATGGGTAATTATAGACAGACTTACCAAAAGTGCCCATTTTATTCCTGTTAAAAGTAGGAGGACCTCCGCATGGTTAGCATCTGTTTACCTTCGAATGATAGTTCATCTGCACGGCATACCCTCTAGCATTGTAAGCGATAGAGATCCCATTTTCACAAGTGAATTTTGGAAAAGCTTACAAGAGGCGGTTGGAACACAATTATGCTTAAGTACCGCTTATCACCCTTAGACGGACGGGAATCAGATTCTAGAAGACCTTCTGAGGCTATGCTTCCTAGACTTTGGAGGAACATGGGAAGAACATCTTCCATTAGTGGAGTTCGCCTATAATAACAGCTTTCAGGCTAGCATTGGCATGGCACCTTTTGAGGCTCTTTATGGACGACCATGCCGATCACCTACTTGTTGGTGAGAATCCACGGGCAAGTTTTTGCTTGGACCCGACATGATTAGGGAGACTTCGGAGAAGATAGACCTGATTCGACGTCGAATGAAGACGGCACAGGACCGACATAAGTCATATACTGATAAGAGACGAACCGATCTTGAGTTCGATGTTGGGGACATGGTTTTTATTAAGGTGTCACCGTTGAGAAACGTAGTCTGTTTTGGATTAGTAGGAAAGTTGGCATCGAGATTCGTAGGACCCTTTCCAATTAAAGAGAGGATTGGTCGGATGGCGTATAGAGTAGATTTGCCAGAGAAGCTCAGTGGTGTTCATGACGCTATTCACGTTTCACATTTACGCAAGTGTTTACATGATACGGCGGAAGTGGTGGAGCCGAGCACGCTCAAAGAAGTGGAAGTAGAGCGCAATGCCACATTTAGACGAGCTGCTACACGCATTCTCGGATCGGAGGTCAAAAAGCTACGCAACAATGAGGTTAAGTTGGTCAAAGTGCAATGGGGAGATGATCCAAGAGAGCGACTTGCGAGATGGAAGACAAGATGCGTACGGTGTACACTTTCCTTTTTGAGGGTATATTTTAACTTCTCCTTTTTCTACCGCTTTGTTGATACTTGTCCTATCATTTAGTACTAACTTTGCGATGACATCTTCGATCTTTAGTTAGGAAGAACCATATGGTTGCAAACATGTGTTTGAGACATGTTATGTTTGATGGATGCAAATGGATGCAAGTGGTTGCTAGTGGTTGCTCATGGATGCATGTACACACACATTAGGCACTAGATCGGCTCAATCACCTTCATATTGCATATAAATATGTGTGCATATCTAAAGCTATGGATGTATAATGGTTGTGTTATCATATGGATGCTGCATTTTGATGAATGGTTGTGCACGCATGTAGAAATAATATGTATCGTTAGGATTCTTTCGCATACATAATGGATGCATGGCACTATCATGATTTGCATTAAGGAGGTCAAGTAAATCAGTAGACCGCCTGATCTTGCATTAGATAAGGAAAATATAGACACACTTTTTGCATATGTTCATACAACATTAGAAATCTTGTAAGGATAATGGATGCCTGTGTTTGATGGTTGAGTAGATGGATGATTGGATGTTAGGATATGCATTCTCCTTAACTTGGAGATTTCGGGGGCGAAATCCTTCAGGGAGGGGAGAATGTAACACCCCATGATTTTAAATATTAAAATTAACGAATTAAAGAATACTTAATTTCAAATGTGAGAATTAAGAGAAACGTGTTGCGCCATTGCGTTCGTCTCGGAATTCTGCTTGAGATAGAGTCCGAGTTTGTGTGAATTAGACTTCGTATGAAGAAGTTATGGCCGTCCGAAGTTTCAGAATTTAAATAAATCAAAAACAGGTCAGTTCAAAAAATTTCAAATTCAAATTTCAAGCATGGAAGCGGGCTGGGCGGGAAGATTCCCGCCCAAAGCCAGGTCGACCAGGGGGTCGACCTCCCTATACAGGTTGACCAAGGGTTCGACCTGGGGGTCGACCTGCCCCCCCCCCCCTCGGGCAGATCTGAAAGGTGACGATGTTTTGACTCAGTGCTAAGTCATTAGGGCTGAGGTGTTATTCTATCTTGACTGGATGTTTTTGATTGTTTCTAGGTTAATCTAACGGCTCTAAATTAATTAAAATTTTATATAAGCAACCTAAGTCTCAACCTAAAATCACGTTAATTCATACCAAGAGCCGCCATGCCGTCAATGGAGAACCTAGAGTAGCCGCCGTTCTCTTTCAACTCAAAAACAAGATAGAAGCAAGAATCAAAAATCAAGTCTAATCTAAATTAGGACAACAATTAGTCTACATCAAAGGCGAGCAATTCAGTTTCAGAATACAGATCCCGGAAAAACAAGACTATTCTTTTGTTTGTGAGAATAATTTCTTTCACAAAATAATTAATTAATTTAATTGTGATAAGTTATAATTGGGATTATGAGAATATGACTTTGAATCATGTGATGTTATCGTTGACATTTTTGTTATTGTGTATCTATTTCATATGTTGAATTGTACATGTTTAACTTGATACATCTTATGCAAGTTTGGGATGTTATGTATATGAATCTTATCCAAGTTTGGGATGTTAAATTATATACTAGTTTATGAATCGTATGCAAGTCTGTAGGTGGATTATACACAAGTTCATATGTGAATCATGTAGATACATATGCAAGTTTATATGTAAGCATGTGACATTAATTTACATGTTTAGATCCATATGCAAGTTCACACCTTTATGTTAAGATATATATTTAGATCCATGGCAGTACATAGTTATGCAAATTTATGTTTTATATGCCCATTGCCTATGCTAGTTTTGTATGAGAATCATATGTTAGTTTGAATGAAATTCATATGCAAGTTATAGGAAAACCATATCCATATATGCATATTCACGATTACATGTTTAGATCTATATTTAGAACCATGATTTATGCATACCCATTGCCTATGCAAGTTATTGGCTATGCAAACTTATGTCATGATTCTTAGATCTATTTTATGTGTTATGCAAGATGTGATGTTGCTTTTCTTTTTATAAGTTAGACTATTTGCGAGTCTAACATATGTCATATTAAAACATACGAATAGCGTGGGGGCAATGGGAAAATATTAAATATACATAGTTGTGAATTGGCATAAAATGGCCTTAAAGGCATATAATTAATTTGAGACATTGATTGGTATAACTTATATACCTGAAATTATGGACATAATTTAGGTGACAATTAGGGATATAAATTAATTTCGAATTTATTGATAAATTAGAATAGGGATATTAATCCAATTTGAGGTTAAATAATTATGTGTAATAATTAACCGCCTAAGACACGAGGTTAGACTCGTTTGTGGATAAGACTGCCCGGACCCGCCCGGCAAATCCAGCAACCACAAACGGTAGTTTAATGTGAGAGGTCAAGGGCACAAATTAAATACGTAACAATTGTATAGACATGAGGTTAGGCTCATTTGCGGTATAAGACTGCCCGGACACGCCTAGAAAATCCAACAACTGCAAACGGTAGTCTAATGTGAGAGGTCTTTACAAGGTTACAGTTCTAATGAATTACGCAACACTTAACTAGATAAACATGTGGTGGGACATAGGGGTTAAGTGGGTGGCCTGGGTGGCATGTGAAATACGATTAGAAACACTTGACCAAGTTGAAAACATGTAAGAAGACATGAATAAGAAGGGGTTAAGTGGGAAGTTCTAGTGGGGACGAAGCATAGGTGGAAAGCTTGTGTTAATCATGGGGACCTTTTTCGAACATGTAACCCATTAAGTATCTTTGTGAGCTCGAGGACGGGACACGCTTGCTGGGTTTGATTATAAGACGTCAAAACGGGTTAGCGGTAGCAACACAAGTCCAATGGGGTTATGTGCGTGCGTGGGCCCGGGCTGGTAGGTAAGACGTTGTTGCATCGTGTAGATATAAGCCGTGCATCTTTAGTGGTATCAGGTTGCCACTTTAGGGAGTGATACACCCCACTGTGGGACCAGCACGGGTATCTATGAGTTAGGAGCCGATCGCATGGAGGTAGTGGGTACAACTAGTGGAGATAGGGGCAGGTGGCACCTATGAAGGCAACTAAGGGTACACGAAACTACCATTATCATTGTTATGTTATGTAGGCGGGATCAACTTTTAGGGTGACTAGTAATGGTACAGTATAGTAATTATCCTATAGTGATTAGGAATGAGAATAACGCCAGAGTATTCCTCCTGTTTGCTTTGTAATGGCCACTTGTTTCACGGTCATACCTTGTTTTACCAGTTTATGCCTTATCCTAATTACTTTAATAATTATATTGTTAAAGTTATTATACTCGCCAGACTTTATGTCTGACCCCCTTGTTTTCGCATCTTTTCTTCCTTCCCCCTCCCCTCAGGTTCTCAGGGTGGGACTAGTACTAGTGGAGCTTGATCTTGGATCACTTTCTCTCTCTTTTGGAAGTGCTTGGATTGCTGAAAGTAAAGTTTAGCTCATCCCTTTTATGGCTACTTGTGTTGGGGTTATGCTTTTTACTTTATGTACTCAGAAAACAATTTGTCAAGATGGATATTAAGTGTACTTGGTTTTACAGTTGGTTTATGAAGTTGTTGTAATAAAACTATTTCTCCGCTGCAATAAAAGTTGTTTTAAAATTTTCAAGTACCAATATATGTATCTGTCTTGTTATATTCGGTTCTATACACTAATAATGCTCCATGAAAGTTAATGCATTCCCTTTGGGATTGACATTAATGGACGTAGGGTGTTACATGTAAGCACATCCGTCAATGAGAAACAAGACTATTCTTTTGTTTGTGAGTATAATTTCTTTCACAAAATAATTAATTAATTTAATTGTGATAAATTATAATTGGGATTATGAGAATATGACTTTGAATCACGTGATTGTACATGTTTAACTTGATTCATCTTATGCAAGTTTGGGATGTTATGTATATGAATCTTATCCAAGTTTGGGATGTTAAATTATATACTAGTTTATGAATCATATGCAAGTCTGTAGGTGGATTATACACAAGTTCATATGTGAATCATGTAGATACATATGCTAGTTTATATGTAAGCATGTGACATTAATTTACATGTTTAGATCCATATGCAAGTTCACACCTTTATGTTTAGATCTATATTTAGATCCATGGCAGTACATAGTTATGCAAATTTATGTTTTATATGCCCATTGCCTATGCTAGTTTTGTATGAGAATCATATGTTAGTTTAAATGAAATTCATATGCAAGTTATAGGAAAATCATATCCATATATGCAGATTCACGATTACATGTTTAGATCTATATTTAGAACCATGATTTATGTATACCCATTGCCTATGCAAGTTATTGGCCATGCAAACTTATGTCATGATTCTTAGATCTATTTTATGTGTTATGCAAGATGTGATGTTGCTTTTCTTTTTATAAGTTAGACTATTTGTGAGTCTAACATATGTCATATTAAAACATACGAGTAGCATGGAGACAATGGGAAAATATTAAATATACATAGTTGTGAATTGGCATAAAATGGCCTTAAAGGCATATAATTAATTTGAGACATTAATTGGTATAACTTTATATACCTGAAATTATGGACATAATTTAGGTGACAGTTATGGACATAAATTAATTTCGAATTTATTGACAAACTTGAATAGGGATATTAATCCAATTTGGGGTTAAATAATTATGTGTAATAATTAACCACCTAAGACATGAGGTTAGACTCGTTTGTGGTATAAGGCTGCCCGGACCCGCCCGGCAAATCCAGCAACCACAAACGGTAGTTGAATGTGAGAGGTCAAAGGCACAAATTAAATACGTAGCAATTGTATAGACATGAGGTTAGGCTCATTTGCGGTATAAGACTGCCCAGACCCGCCTAGAAAATCCAACAACCGCAAACGGTAGACTAATGTGAGAGGACTTTACAAGGTTGCGGTTCTAATGAATTAAACAACACTTAACCAGATAAACATGTGGTGGGACATGGGGGTTAAGTGGGTGGCCGGGGTGGCATGTGAAATACGATTAGAAACACTTAACCAAGTTGAAAACATGTAAGAAGACATGAATAAGAATGGGTTAAGTGGGAAGTTCTAGTGGGGACCATGCATAGGTGGAAAGCTAGTGTCAAACATGGGGACCTTTTTCAAACCTGTAACCCATTAAGTATATTTGTGAGCTCGAGTTAGATCGAGGACGGGACACGCTTGCTGGGTTTGATTATAAGACGTCAAAACGGGTTAGCGGTAGCGACACAAGTCCAACGGGGTCATGTGCGTGTGTGAGCCCGGGCTAGTTGGTAAGGCGCTGTTGCATCGTGTAGATATAAGCCATGCATTTTTAGTGGTATCAGGTTGCCACTTTGGGGAGTGATACACCCCACTGTGGGTCCAGCACGGGTATCTACGAGTTAGGAGCCGATCGCTTGGAGGTAGTGGGTACAGCTAGTGGAGATAAGGGCAGGTGGCACCTATGAAGGCAACTAAGGGTACATGAAACTACCATTATCATTGTTATGTTCTGTAGGCTGGATCAAATTTTAGGGTGACTAGTAATGGTACAGTATAATAATTATCCTATAGTGATTAGGAACGAGATTAACGCCAGATTATTCCTCATGTTTGCTTTGTCATGCCCACTTGTTTCACGGTCATACGTTGTTTTACCAGTTTATGCCTTATCCTAATTACTTTAATAATTATATTGTTAAAGTTGTTATACTCGCCAAACTTTATGTCTGACCCCTTTGTTTTCGCCTCTTTTCTTCCTTCCCCCCTCCCCTCAGGTTCTCAGGGTGGGACTAGTACTAGTGAAGCTTGATCTTGAATCACTTTCTCTCTCTTTTGGAAGTGCTTGGATTGCTGAAAGTAAAGTTTAGCTCATCCCTTTTATGGCTACTTGTGTTGGGGTTATGCTTTTTACTTTATGTACTCAGAAAACAATTTGTCAAGATGGATATTAAGTGTACTTGGTTTTACAATTGGTTTATGAAGTTGTTGTAATAAAACTATTTCTCTGTTGTAATTAAAGTTGTTTTAATTTTTTGAAGTACCAATATATGTATCTGTCTTGTTATATTCTGTTCTATACACTAATAATGCTCCCTGAAAGTTAATGCATTCCCTTTGGGAGTGACATTAATGGACGTGGGGTGTTACATGTAAGCACTTCCGCCAATGAGAAACATTGAAAACATCATGCACGCCAAATAATCTCTCGGGTAACTTCACTCTATAGGCCATTTGGCCAATTCTTTCTGTTATGGGAAATGGCTCTACGAATCTTGGTGCCAACTTCCGTACAGATTCGAAGCGAACCACATTCCTCAAAGGTTAGTGAAGACCATATCTCTTACTTCGAATTCGATGTCAGTCCTTCTCTTGTCTGCATAGGATTTCTGCCTATCTTGAGCGGTCTTCATTACTTGTCTTATAAAATCAATCTTCTCGGACGTTTCTTTGACCATATCTGGTCCAAGTAATAGCCTTTCTGTAGATTCCCCCCAACAAGTCGGTAATCTACAGGGTCGTCCGTATAATGCTTCGAAGGGTGTCATGCCAATGCTTGCTTGAAAACTGTTGTTATAAACGAACTCTATTAAAGTAAGATGCTCTTCCCAAGTCCCTCCGAAGTCTAGGATATACAGCCTCAAAAGATCTTTAAGAATTCTATTCACCCTCTCCGTTTCTCCATCGGTCTGAGGATGATAAGCAGTCTTCAAACATAACCGTGTACTTATTGCTTCTTGCAAACTCCTCCAAAATTCACTAGTGAAGATAGGGTCACGATTGCTTATGATGCTAGAAGGTACTCCATGAAGATAGGTTATCTCACGAACATAAATTGCTGCCAACCATTCTGTCGTCCTCTTACTCTTAACTGGAATAAAATGAGCGCTCTTAGAAAGTCTATCTACAACCACCCAAATACAGGTGTTTCCTTTCTTTGATCTAGGCAAACCCTCTATGAAATCCATAGAGACGCTCTCCCACTTCCACTGTGGAACCTCCAAAGGATGAAGTAAACTACTGGGCTTCTTTTGCTCAGCTTTGACTTGCTGACAAACTAGACATTGAGAAACAAACTCTACCACACCTTTCTTCATCCCAGCCCAAAAGAAAACCCTCTTCATGTCCCTATACGTATTATCACCACTTGGATGAATAGTCATCTTAGAATGGTGGGCTTCCTCTAAGACTGCCTTTAACATGCTTCCAGTTTGAGGAACACAAAGCCTTCCATCTCGTCGCAACCACCCTTTATCATCAATGGAATATGTATTAAGGTGACTAGAAGTTTCCCCTTTGCCAAGCCTATCCAAGATGTCTGATATCTGTGGATCATCTCGCTGCGAAGCTCCTATATAATCCATAAGAGTAGT
Organism: Allium sativum; assembly: GCA_030737875.1. Lineage (NCBI taxonomy): Eukaryota > Viridiplantae > Streptophyta > Magnoliopsida > Asparagales > Amaryllidaceae > Allium > Allium sativum. The sequence goes on along the minus strand of CM060926.1, from coordinate 688,356,309 downwards.
TCGATTCTCTAGTGATGCAAACAAACCAGGAAATAATTCGATGGAGGGTATAAAATCAAGAGTCGATATGTACTCCAAGCTTTTATTTTCCACAAACAGAGGACTTAAGGCCATCCTCTACCTACTTAGTGCATCTGCCACCACATTACCCTTGCCAGGGGTATAAGCCATCTTGAAATCATAAGAAGCCAGGAATTCATCCTCCTTTGTTGCCTTAGATTAAGATCCTTCTGCGAGAACAAATACTTGAGAGATTTATGATCGGTGTACAACTCGAGCCTCTCTCCAAGCAAATAATAACGCCACATCTAAAGAACAAATACTATGGTAGCTAGCTCTAAATCATGGGTAGGGTAGTTCTTCTCATGGACTCTTAGCTGTCTACCCCCATAACACACTACCTTCCCCTCTTGCATAGGAATCGCACCAATCCTTATACCATACGCATCAGTGTAAACTGTAAACACTTTATTCCCATCAGGCAAGGTCAAGACTAGGCCTGTTGTCAGAGCCATCTTCAGTCGTTGAAAAGTAACATCACAATCTATATCCCATGAAATGCCAAATTCTTCTTCGTCATCCTGATGAGTAAGTCTGATTCTTCGTGAAGTCCTTAATGAACTTCCTATAATAGTGTAACGGCTGGAAATTTCCGACTCCTCGAGAGTCGGAAATTCCGCGACGTTAGTGAAAGAATTTAGAAGGTGAGAAAGAAAAGATAGAACTAATAGAATAGAAGAAGAAGAAGAACATCAGAATCATCAGAGTAACACGAATCTCACAGCGGAACGAATAACATATAATATATAACATAACTTTGAAGTAAACAGTTATATATATACAATAGCACTTATCAGAGTACAACACTTACAACACAGCGGAAATAACTATAGCTATAGAATCTTGAAGTCTCCTGCTCCAAGCTCTCCATGTATATCTGTAAATCCCGACTACTTGACTGCCCGTACAAATTTAGGCACCCAAGAGTTTAGGGAAAACAACAAAGTAAACTCCGGGTCAGTCATGGGACTGGTATGAGTAAAATAGTTTAAAACAGGTATAGGATATCTCATAAGACCACGCCGTGAATACGGAACGGGTTTATCCCTTATGAGTATCTGAACAACTTTGACAAGCAATATCATTGTGATATTATAATAATGTCTAAGTACAAATAGGTATCAATCTAGCAGAAACGCTTGCATCTCACGTTCTACATACATAGTATAAAATCATAAACCGCAGGGCTCTTATCGGAGAATGGATTCCAACAGACAAGGTATGGGAGCACCTTCTGAATAGTGTACTCTAGAGGTGATACTCTCAGGGTTCAACAAGAACGTCTTGCAACCCGGCCACACATGACCGCTCACTCATTTAGCTTGAGTGTCGCGAATATATTGCCACCACGGTTGTAGGCCATCAAACCGTCATCCGAAGATACAGAATCAAAAAGAAGTATAAATATGGATATTCCCTAGATCGGTGACAATACACCCTGCTTGGGGATGACCCAACTAGCCATGCTGCCTAGCCCAACTTTTGTTACTTCCCGGTGTGAGGCTAGAAGCTACGTCTATCTTCAGAACATCTGATCACCATTCACTTTGAATGCCACATCGTCATACCCGCCAAATCACAAATTGACTTATCCAAAAATAACACGGGTATATAGCTAAGAGAAACGAATTCCTCCGCCTCCAAACGTGAATACGTTTGAACAGATCAACTTACGCGATCCATTGGATATACTCTGTCAGACCTTCTTCCATATACGTTGTCCTGGGACTGGACAAACCGAAGGCACTATTCAGTATATCCATCTTAGTCACTGTTATCTAAGACTTATACAATAGTCCTTGCACTTTACTCCGTCTTCAATTTATCTTTGGCATATATTGCTCGCAACGCTTATGCCAATACAGAGTGGTTCTTTGGATAATAATCCAACCGGTCTCTCCATATTAACAACGTTAAAATGGTAAAAACTTTGATAGTCTGTGATTCAACTATCAAATTAAAACATGTAGGTGTACAAACAACGATCTTATTTCCAAATGGAAATTCGATCGATCAATCATCATATGTTCATATTTCCTTATTTCATATATTTAGAAAATATATGTTATTAATCATTGGAAAACATTTCCATAGATTATTTTCACATCACTATATTTTCGCAACTATCAGTCCCTAACTGTAACTAGTATGAGGACAATTCTCTAAGTATCAATCTGGAAGGTCGAACCCAACATCAGATCGTCACTTAGAAAACCGTTCAACTTACCCTCTCCAGTTAGTTTCTGAATTTGCTTAACTCTATTTCTTAAATTCTTATCATGAAAACATTTCATTTTATATGTTTAGAAAACATATCTGACTATATTTGGAAAACGTTTCCCAATCTCATTTACGGATTTCCAATGAACGTTGTATAAAACATCGTTACGCTTAATCCATTAATCGCTTATTACTTAACTATATTTCAAATCAACCTTTTCTATCGAACCACAACTATTCCTTTGTCAATTCTGAAGTCAATCAAGTTGGGGTATAATTACCTCTCAGACCTTAATTGAACCACGTCCTTTACTGTGAAATAGATGAAGCTCGTCACTCACTTTTTACAATCATCTGTTTTACGCAAATTCTCGGATTCAGTTTACGAATCCACTTCTTATATGACAACGTTTGATTATAACTATAACGTTATAATTCCTACTTCTGCAATGTCTAACCTAAATTATAACTTTATCTCCTAACTCGAATAATTTAACAGACACCTAATTTCTAAATCAATAACTAAATCTTGATTTAAACCCTGGAAAGTAAATAGTACTTTCCCGAATTCGCTATAATCGAATTCGACGTATAACTCTCTTTCGAGTAATCTCTATTTGATTAACTCTTCTTCGAATAACCTATATTCGATTATCTCTCTTCGAATACTCATATTCGAAATCTCTCTCTTTCGAATAAACAATATTCGATCTCTTTCTTTCGAATATGCTATATTCGAAAATCTCCTTTCGATTTACTAATTGATAACTCCTTTCGATCAAACTAAAATCGATAACTCCTTTAACTCTATTCGAATAACTAATATTCGACTAACTCCTTTGGATCGACTCATTTGATTAACTCCTTCGAATAACTAATTCGAATAACTTACCTTCAAATAACCAATATTCGATTTACTCTAACTCGATTAACTTAATTCTAATCGATTTACTCCATTTCGATTCAACTTAATTCAAATCGATTAACTTAACTCAAATTGATTAACTCTTTTCGAATAACTAAATTCGATTTAACTCTTCTCGAATAACTACATTTGATTAACTCAAATTGAATAACTAATATTCAATTAACTCTTACGTGTTTAACTCTATTCGAATAACTAATTCGAATCACTCTAATGTGTTTCACTCAATTCAAATATCTAATTCGAATAACTCATTTCGAATAACTAAATTCGATTAACTCTTTAACTTTACTCGAATAACTATATTCGATTAACACCTTCTTTCGAATAACTATATTCGATTAACTCTTCGACTAACTCCTTTGGATTAACCAACTTCGAATAACTCCTTTGGATTAGCTAACTTCGAATAACTCCTTTGGATTACCTAACTTCGAATAACTCCTTTGGATTAACCAACTTCGAATAACCAATATTCGATAACTACTCTTCGAATAACTAATATTCGGTAACTCTTCTCAAATGAATCACATTTGATTTCTCCACTCGAATAAACTATATTCGATAACTCTTCTCAAATGAATAACATTTGATTTCTCCACTCGAATAAACTATATTCGATTTCTCTTCTCTCGAATACACTATATTCGATAACTCTACTTCGGATAAGTGATATTCGACAACTCTACTCGATTAACTCTTCTTGGATAACTCTAACTGATCAACTCTAACTGGTCAACTCTAACTGGTCAACTCTAACTGGTCAACTCTAACTGGTCAACTCTAACTGGTTAACTCAACTGGTTAACTCTAACAGATTAACTCTAACTGGTTAACTCTAACTGGTCAACTCAACTGGTTTAACCTAACTGGTTAACTCTAACTGGTTAACTCAACTAGTTAACTCTACTGGTTTAACCTAACTGGTTAACTCGTCTTGATTAACTGAACAAATCCACTTAGTTTAACTTAGCTAATTCACGTTGATTAACTCTAACTGATTCACTTAGTTTAACTCAACTAATTCACTTCGATTAACCACTTAGTTAACTTAACTAATTTACTTCGATTAACCACTTAGTTTAACTTAACTAATTCACTTAGTTTGACGCAACTAATTCACTTTGATTTACTAATTAGTTTAACTTAACTAATTCACTTAGTTTGACGCAACTAATTCACTTTGATTTACCAATTAGTTTAACTTAACTAATTCACTTAGTTTAACTCAACTAATTCACTTCGATTAACCACTTAGTTAACTTAACTAATTCACTTTGATTAACTCGACCAATTCACTTGGTTAACTCGACCAATTCACTTGGTTAACTCCTATTTATTTAACAAATAAATATCTCCTTTAGTTTAATTCTATTTATTTAATCTCTAAATAAATATCCTTTATATTTCTTTTAACGAATATAATTCCTTTATATTTTGATTAACAAATATATCCCCTTATATTCGATTAACATATATATTCCCTGGTATTTGATTTACAAATATAATTCTTTTATATTTGTTTTACCAACTATATTCCTTTATATTCATAATCCTTTTTCTTATATATATATATATATATATAATCCCTTGATTTTATATAAATAAACTATTTTCAAAATATACTTTGAAAACCCCTCTCCTACATTCTGGTATTTCTCATGGTATTTAACACACCATATAACAACGATAAATATCGTCCCACCACACATAATCACATAGATTATATACATCACATTATATATCACAATATAAAAATCACAGTAAAATAACTGTTGAGCTGGATTCCTCCAACCTGTTTCCCTGCACCACAGATGTTAGACAATACAACAACATCGATTTCACTTCACTATGAAATATTCTGATAGCAAAATCAACATATGACTATTTAACGGTTTATATATATACGTAAATATATATGTAAAATCTCTACTAACTGACTAGCAGTTCAATCAAATAGTCAACACACAGTCAACCAGTTAAACAGATAATATTTTAACAGTTCTAAGAATACAACGTGAAAATAAAACTGTTTAGAGTTTGTGAGATTTACTCACATTTGGACGATCATCGTCAATGACGATAACCATCGCTTGATTCAGACAATTTATTTTGCTATAAATTGTGACGAACTCTAATTGACTCGCGGTTAGTTCCATGGTGGAGTGCTCGTCAATACGATCCCAACGCAGCTTACGGTTCTGAATTCTGATCATGTATGACCAAGTTATGTTATTTACAAGATTAGATACTATTTAAAACAATTAAACTTAAACTAATTTGAATCCAAGTCTCACCCAACTCCTTAGCCCGGCCCACTACCCATCTAAGCCCACGTCCTTCTTCTAAAAACCCGCTTCTCCCTTTACTTCTTCCTCAAACTGTCGGCCTCCAGGAAAACACACAGCCGAACTCCTCTTCCCCCATCTCCTTCTTCACTCCGTCGTTCAGTCCACGAATACCACCATCATTCTCCTTTTCGCGAGCTCGTCCACCTCCTACCAACGCCGTCGAGCTCGAGCCCAGCTACCAAAACCCATCGATGGCAGCTACAGGGAACCTGCGACCCTTCCTGACATCGAAATCCACCACAACACCCTCAATCGAAGTGCCACAGCCTCCTTAACTCACATCCGAACTCGAAACCAAGAATGGAAGCTTCCATACTTCGCTATATCCAACCCTAGTTCAAAATAACCGACGCTGCAAATGTTTGGACTCGCTGAAAACCCATCGAGCATTACGATTTCCATACCAAAACGGAGAGCAACTCAGCAGCAACTCGAATATACGTATTAGAGGATTTTAGGATTTTCTTTTCGTTTGTTATTGATTTTTTTCATTGGGAATTTTTGGCTGTGAAATGCATTGTCGGCCTTATATAACCTGTTTTGGGTTAGGTGTCGTTTGTGGCCGAGATTGAAGGCCGTGTGGCCTGTGCGGAACCTCAAAAATGGGAGGGATATTTTCAATTTGATTTTTGTAATTTATTTACTCGATTTTCTCCTTGTATCTGCCTTCTAAAAATCCCCGCGACTATATACGATCCCCTAAAATCACGAAAACTGACATGCTGCTAGAGTTTGTCATTACGGACCCAACGAAACTGGTTTCGTCGAATTCCGACTCCGTATGCTCACAAAGCGTATTTTTAACTGTCAGAAAACTGACTATTTCTCACTCTAAAAATCCGTGCGGTCACACCCTGACTCTAAAAATCACGAAACTTGGAATCTAACAACTATTTGACATTGCGGATCCAACAAAACTAGTTTCGTCGAATTCCGACTTCGTATGCAAAAGTGGCTATTTTTCAAAGCTCTAAATAGCCTATTTAAATATATAAATATATTTAAATATTATTAAATTAATTACTTAAAATTAATTATTATCGTCTGTATTCACAGTGTAATGCCGTACAACTCTAGACTATTCCTGTATATATTTACAACTCGATATTACCTTGTCAGAGTTATATCGACGCTCGATTCCTATTTAAATCCCTATTTAAAATATAATTAAATCGTTGTGGTCAGGGCGCTGCATTTTTGATATTTTGATTTGGACGTAACTCAAAATCCACACGACGAAATCCCGATCTCTCTCTTCCACTAGAAAGATATACTCCACCAGCTCCACACGTTTCTTGTTTCACAGAAGTCCGATTAAAAATGGACCCTGTATACTCAGTTGAAGTCTAAATTGCCAAATAGCGAACTACCGCGTCGTTTCGCGCTCTATTTTAATTATATTATAATTAATACGTTTTAACGTCGATTATTAAATCGATTCGTTATTCAAATTCAATTCTAAACTGAATTAAATATTTTAGCTGATCCAATTCACACAGTATTGTGAATTCGGTGATTTCCGATTATTTCGACATTATAATATATTATTATATTATTTATTTTAATTAAATATTCAATATTATTTAATTCAAGTCATCGATATCGCCCAATCGATATTTAATAATTAAATAAATTAATTATTCGACAGCTAACAAAACGCGCCATTACAGACTTTCCCCCTTAAAATAATTTCGTCCTCGAAATTGCTAAGTTAGAGGTTGACCCTATATATTGGAACTCCTAAGATTGGTTTACCCCTTATTTCTGATTTCAACCGAACCACTTAATATTGACTAAAATATTTATTCTTCCGAATAACTAAAATTTTCAAAAATTCTGAAAATTTTCTAACACTTTACATTTTCGGAAAATTTCGCCATAACCTCCTTTGTACAGCCCTATTGGTAAAACCACAACTCGCCTCTCTAGGCCTTCTCCAACCCAAAAGAAAATCAAACTGCCAAGCGGCTTGCCAATTCGGCTCATACATCTCATGCTTATATCAAAAATAAACTTGTACCTTTTTGTCGGGCATATCAACTCTTATCACTTTCACCTGTTATCAACCCAACATATACCAATGTTATCTCAATCCAACCTTCAACTCAAACACTTGGTGCTATCCAAGTCAAATTCTATTCAAACTCCAATACCAGATTTCAAACTCTTAACCCATCAACTTAATTCCAATCCAGATTATTCTCTAACCAAATCCCGATTTATATAACTTGGTTCAAGTTAAATTTTAATCTACTTATTTGTTTTTACCATCTTGATTCGTTCAACTTAACAAGTTAAATTTTAAATTTCAAGATTTAAATTCCTGGGTTTTTCTTTCAAATCAATTTCAAATCCTAACATGTAACACCCCACGTCCATTAATGTCACTCACAAAGGGAATGCATTAACTTCCATGGAGGTTTTAAGTGAATATAGACCAGTAAAATTACAACAAGACAGATATAAAATGGTACTTGGAAATTCAAAAACTTTATTTCATTGTAGCAGAAGTCAAAACATGTTTGATTACATCATAACACCATATTCAATGTCAAGTACAATATCTATCTTGATAAAATAAGTACATAATCCCATTACATGAATAGCCATTAAAAAGAAAGATAACAAGCTGGACTTTACTTCAGCAGTCCAAGCTTTCCAGAAGATAAGCGATCCAACTAGACTCCACTAGAACTTGGCCCAACCTGCGGACCTGAAGGGAGAAAAAGGATGGAAAAGAGGGGGTCAGACATAAAGTCTGGTGAATATGATAATTCTACAATACTATTACCAAAATAACTGGACTAAGGCATAAGCTGGAAAACAAGAAAATGTCTATGAAGAGCAGATTAAGGACATAGACAATCGCTAAAGGCAACGTTATAGGCGCTCCTAAATACTAAAGGATAAACACTATACTGCACCACACCAGTCACCCTAAAGATTCATCCCACTTAGCTTCACTTAGAAACTTTCCCAATGGCTTTACGTACCCCTAGCTGACTACATAGGTGCCGCCTGCCCCTATCTCCACTAGGTGTACCCTACTTCCCATTATTCGATCGGCTCCCTAACTCGTAGATACCCGTGCTGGCCCCACAGTGGGGTGTATCACTCCCCTAAAGTGGCAACCTGATACAACGGACATGCACGGCTTATACCTACACGATGCAACAACGTCTTACCTACCAGCCCGGGTCCACACACGCATATGAAACCCGTTGGACTTGCGTTGCCACCGCTCCCTGTTTTGGCCTCTTATAGTCAAACCCAGTATGCGTGTCCCGTCCTCGACTTGGATCGAGCCCACAAAGATACGTTTTGGGATACTGGTTGAAATGGGCCCCCACTATTTACCACAAGCATTCCACCTAAGCTTGTCCCCATTAGTCCATCCCACTTAACCCACTTAGTCATGTTCATTTACATGTGTGTTTGGTTAAGTCTAATCGTATTTCAAATGCCTCTAAAGGCAACCACCAGATTCCTCATGCCACCCAAGGCACCTACTTAACCCCCATGTCCTACCTTACATGATTATCTGGTTAAGTATTTCTTAGTTCATTAAGGCCATAACCTCATAAAGACCTCTCACATTAGACTGGCATTTATGGCAGCTGGATTTGCCGGGCGGGTCCGGGCAGTCTTACACCATAAAAGAGTCTAACCTCGTGTCTTTACAACTGTTATGCTTTAGTTTGGGCCTAGGACCTCTCACATTGGGCCGACATTTGTGACTACTGGATTTGTCGGGCGGGTCCGGGCAGGTTTACATCACAAACGGGTCCAACCTCGTGTCCTAAGCATTGATTATTAATAATAATCCACTTTCCCCCAATTTTAATAATTCCCTACTTGAATTATTAATTACTTCCAATTTTTAACAATGTCCATAATTGACTCAATTATGGACATCCATTCATGGTATGCAAAATCTTACAAAATTGCACCCAATTTATTAATTCCTAATATTACCCCTACCCCACGTTTGAACGTTTATTCGCAAAATATATGTTAGACTCGAATAGCCTAACTCATAGCATAAAAGAGATTATCATAATAACAACATGTATATGTGACCAAATGAATCATAATAAGGGGTGAAACTTGCATATGTCCAACTTGCATAGATTATACATGTCATGGACCTAAAGGTGTCAACTTGTTCAAAATTCACCTAATATAATCTCAATCAATTTTCATAAACTTACATATGAACATGTGTGAATCAACATCATCTAATTTTTTTAACAACATGGTTTTATATGGGTACACCTAACTCAATAGGCAAATTCCCATAATCAAGTTTTATTTAATTATAGTTTCAAGTTTATGGGTACACCTAACCTAATAGGCAAATTCCCATAAACAAGATCCAAAAAAAAACATAACTTTAAGCATGATCCAACAACATCATGATTTTTCAACATAATATAGCATGATTTATAACATGGCATAGTATGATAGTATAACATAGCTTGACATGATTCTCAACATAGCACGACATAGCATAAGAGAATTTACAACATAGCATGACATAGCATATATAATTTACATCATACGACAACATAATAACATAATAAGAGATCCACAATATATAGAATTTACAATTACAAATCACATCACTTTCTTGTGATCCATTCATAACTGAGTCAAATTAGTTTGTAATAGTCTTGTGAGAATCATCATACTCACCAACAAAAGAAAAGAATTAGAGATCTTTTGATTTGATTTGTGTAGATTTAGTTGTAGATGATTAGGCTTCCTCTTCTTAGCTTGTGACGGCTATGCTGAACTCCATGGCAGCAGCATGACGGTAGCTTCTCTAATTTTACAAGTGATTTAGGTCTAGGGTCTACCCACTTATTTATAGATTTTAGAATTCATTTAGGCCATTAGATTTAACCTAGAAATAACCGCAGCCGTTCAGACAAGATGGGGTTTATCTTGTTGACTCAGCAATGAGTCAGAAGTGACTCAGCAAACACTCAGCATATTAATAAACTTCTATTCATGTCATAAATATATATATATTTTCTACAATGTACATATTAGATACATCCCCCTTTACTTATTATTGTTTTTATATACATATTAGATACATCCCCTCTCTCACACACTTATTAATATTTTTATATTCATATTAGATACATCCCCTCTCTTACACACTTATTAATATTTTTATATTCATATTAGATACATCCCCTCTCTTACACACTTATTAATATTTTTATATTCATATTAGATACATCCCCTCTCTTACACACTTATTAATATTTTAGCAATTTTAGTGTTAATAGAAAATTCGGGGTGTTACATTCTCCCCTCCTTTTAGGATTTCGTCCCCGAAATCTTCAAGTCTGGAAGAATGTATATCCTACCATCCAAACGTCCATCTACTCATCCATCATACACAGGCATCCATTGTCCTTAAAAGACTTCTAATGCTTTATGATCATATGCAAGTGTGTGTACATGTCCTTACCTAATGCGAAATCAGGCGGTCTACTGATTCAGTTGACCTCCTTAATGCAAATTATGTAAGTGTCATGAATCCATTATGTATGCAAAAGATCCTAATTGCTTACATACTACTTCTATATGCGTGCACACCCATTCAACCGAATGCAGCATCCATATGATGGTACAACCATTATACATCCATTATACTAAATACATCCATATATATGCAATATGCAATATGAAGTGACTGAGCCGATCTAGTGCCTAAAGTGTGTGTATATATGCATCCACGAGCAACCACTAGCAAACACTTGCATCCATTTTGCATCCATCATACATAACATGTCTCAAACACATGTTTCAACCATAGGATTATCCTAACTAAAGGTCAAAGATACTAATGAGAGGACATACTAAAGATAAGATAAGATAAGCTAAGCGATAAAGGAGAAATTAAAAGACATACCCTCAAAAAGAAAAGGGTACAACGAACGCATCTTCTCTTCTGTCTCCCAAGTTGCGTTGCTCTCATCATCTCCCCATTGCACTTTAACCAGTCTGACCTCTCGATTCCTCAACTTTTTGATCTCCGACCCAAGAATGCATGTAGGAGCTCGTCTAATTGTTGCATCACGCTCTATTTCCACCTCTTTAAGCAAGCTCGGCTCTACCACCTCCGCGGTCTTGTGCAAACACTTCCTCAAATGTGATACATGGAATACGTCGTGTACTCCACTAAGTTTCTCAGGCAACTCCACCCTATATGCCATCTTCCCAATCCTGTTTTTTACAGGAAACGGCCCTACAAACCTTGGTGCTAATTTCCCCACGGACCCAAAGCGAACAACATTCTGTAACGGAGATACTTTGATAAAAACCATGTCCCCAATGTCAAACTCAAGATCTGTCCTCCTCTTATCAACATACGATTTTTGCCTATCTTGTGCTGCTTTCATCCTCCTTCGAATCAACTCAATCTTCTCCGAGGTTTCCCTAACCATATCGGGCCCAAGTAGGATTTTATCGGTAGATTCCCACCAACATGTAGGCGAACGACAAGGCCTTCCATAAAGAGCTTCGAAAGGTGCCATGCCAAGACTAGACTGAAAGCTATTATTATATGCGAATTCTACTAACGGAAGGTGCTCTTGCCATGTACCCCCAAAGTCTAGGATACAAAGCCTTAAAAGATCCTCTAGAATGCGATTCACCCTCTCGGTCTAGCCGTCTATCTGAGGATGATATGCGGTGCTCAAACATAGCTGAGTCCCTACCGCCTCTTGTAAACTCTTCCAAAATTCGCTAGTAAAGATGGGGTCACGGTCGCTTACTATACTAGAAGGAATACCATGCAAACGAACTATCTCCTTAATGTATACAGAAGCCAACCACGGAGCAGTCCTCTTACTTTTCACGGGAATAAAATGGGCGCTTTTAGTAAGTCTATCTACTATAACCCAAATCCCCGTGTTACCCTTCCTTGATCTTGGTAATCCATCCACAAAATCCATTGAGATGCTTTCCCATTTCCATAGTGGAACTTCTAATGGGTGAAGCAACCCACCGGGTTTCTTTTGTTCTGCTTTAACTCGTTGGCACACCAAGCATCTAGCGACGTACTCGGCCACATCCTTTTTCATACCGGCCCAAAAGAAAACCCGCTTCATATCTTTGTACATCTTATCCCCGCCGGGATGAATGGTCATTTTTGAGCGATGAGCATCATCAAGAATGGCCTTCCTTATGTCTTCGTCTTGTGGTACACAAAGCCTATTATCCCTTCGTAACCAACCCTTATCGTCTAGGGTATACCTACGAAGATGGCTTGACGACTCCCCCCCTTTGAGCTTTTCTACTATCTCAACCAACTGTGGGTCGTCTCGCTGTGCCTCACCAACCCGTCCTAGAAGTGTAGGTCTAACCTCCAAGGATGCTAACAGACCGGGTACTAAGTCAACGGAGGGTCTAAAGTCAAACATAGAGATGAATTCTAAGCTTTGTCGTTCAACAAACAACGGACTCAAGGACAACCTTTTCCTACTTAAGGCGTCTGCCACCACGTTACCCTTGCCCGGGGTATATGCTATTTCAAAATCGTAGGAGGCTAAGAATTCCATCCACCGTTGCTGCCTTAAATTCAAATCCTTCTGAGAGAATAAGTATTTTAATGATTTGTGGTCAGTGAACAGTTCGAATTTCTCACCAAGAAGATAGTGACGCCAAGACTTAAGCGCGAAAACAATTGCGGCTAGCTCTAAGTCATGCGTGGGGTAATTCTTTTCATGAACCCTCAACTGCCTTCCACCATAGGCTATTACTCTTCCCTCTTGCATGAGGACCGCGCCAAGTCCCGTCCCACAAGCATCAGTATAGATGGTAAACGGTTTATTCCCGTCTGGCAGCACTAAGACTGGGGCTGAAGTTAAGGCTCTCTTTAAACGTTGGAACGCATCATCGCAATCTTTGTCCCACGTAAAAACCAGGTTCTTCTTCGTTAACCGTGTTAATGGAGCTGATATTTTTGCGAAGCCTTTGATAAACTTCCTATAGCCAGCCAACCCCAAGAAACTTCTTACTTCGGTTGCATTTTTAGGGACCTTCCAATCTTGGATGGCCACCACCTTTGCGGGATCCACTGCTATCCCTTCTTTGGAAACCACGTGCCCTAAGAACCGTACTTCCTTCCTCCAGAAGTGACACTTAGAAAATTTTGCCTTAAGGTTATGCGCTCGAAGGGTTTCCAACACTTCCCTAAGATGTAGGGAGTGCTCTTCTTTATTCTTAGAAAAGACTAAGATGTCATCAACAAAGACTACCACGAATTTGTTAAGGTATTCCCTAAACACCCTACTCATCAAATCAACAAAATATGCAGGGGCATTTGTCAAACCAAAGGGCATCACTAGCCATTCATAGAATCCGTCAGGAGTCCTAAAAGCAGTCTTATCTATACTATCCTCAGCCACTCTCAGTTGATGAAAGCCAGTGGCTAAGTCCAACTGCGAAAACACTGAGGCGCCAACTAACTGATCAAAGAGATCGTCAATCCTCGGCAGTGGGTGTCGGTTCTTTTTAGTAAGCTTGTTTAGTTCTCTATAGTCCATACAAAGTCTAAGAGACCCATCCGCCTTTGTGGCAAAAACTACTGGAGCACCCCACTCCGATATACTACGTCTTATGAACCCCTTCTCAAGCAACTCCTTTACTTGCTTATTGAGTTCCCTCCTTTCACGAGGAGCCATGTGGCGCACTGGCAAAGATACGGGTTTAGCATTATCCACAAGATAAATTCGAAAGTCTATCTCCCGCTTTGGAGGTAAGCCCTTCACCTCCTCAAACACATCCGGATATTCCCGGACCACTTCTACCGATCGCAGGTTCTCTACAGACGCGTCAAGCGATTCAAGATAACTTAGCATAACGGAATTTATGGGATTACAAAAGATGTCGAGAGCATTACCAAGGCGAGTCACAAGCCTAACTACTCTCCTTTCACAATCAAGAATGGCCCTATTTCTAGACAACCAATCCATTCCTAAAATTAGCCCATAGCCCGTGAAGCCCAATACATAAGCATCACATCTAAATTCAACGCTAAGTATAGAGATTTTCAAATCCAAACATATCATGGTCAAATGAGCCGAACCCCCAATTGGATTTGAAACGACCAAGGGATCCTCTACTAAACTGGTGTTCAAGTGCAGTGATTCAACTAATGATGCAGAGATAAACGAATGAGATGCGCCAGAATCGAATAAGGTACGGACAGGATGATCAAACAGAAAAACTAAGCTTTCAACAGAAATTGTTCTACCTCTTTCTTGCAGCGGTGGGGCCGCAATAGCCTGAACTTGCCCCCTTGCCTGCCCTGGTGCCATAAGAGCCTGCACCTGTCCTCCCAAGGTAGACCCTGCCCTCTGCCCCTTCTTTGGACAGTCCTTCACTAAATGTCCCGCATCTCCACAATGAAAACAACCAGTCTTCTTTTTCTTTCTACAATCTTTGCTGAGATGGCCAGGCGTCCCACAATTGAAGCATTTCTTCTTCCCTTTGCCATTATTGTTTTTACCACCCTTCTTATTTTGCTGTTGGGGTTTCTTCTGATCCCCTTTCTTTTCAACTGCCTTATCCTCATGCATAAGTGCCATTTCTACTAGCTTTTCAAAGGTGGCTCCCATAGGGATGTGGGTCATAGCCAACCCTTGCAACGGTTCATTCAAGCCTCTAACGAACCTCAAAGCTTTCTTCTCTGGCATGTTCACCAACTCCAAGCCAAACCTTGCTAACTGATTAAATTTATTGACATATTCCTTTACTGATGAGCTCCCTTGCTTTAGTGCCAGGAATTTTTCCATATTTAAGTTCTCCTCTGCCCTTGAAAGAAACTTTGCCTCAAACCTTCGTCTGAAATCCGCCCATGAATCAACTGGACGTTCCCCGTTAGTGACCTCCCACCAAAACGAGGCCTCTCCCTTCATTAACCAAGCAGCTAAACGGACTTTCCTCCCATCTTCCACTTCAAAGATATCCAACAATTCCTCAGTCTCCTTAAGCCAATCTCTGGCCTCCACAAACGTCTTAGTCCCTTGAAAAGTTTTTCCTCCCATAGCCTTGAATTCCTTGCACGTCTTTGCAAAAGTGTCAACACGAGGAGGAGGAGGAATGGGTGCAACTAGGGGTGGAGGAGTATCCGCTGGGCCTGCAGTGGTGGCCCTAGCCTCCAAGTATCTCCTAAACCACCCTGGAATCGTCACACCTTCTGGGAGATTAAGATCTTCAGCCATGCTGAAACGAAAAAGGAAAGATTCAAAATGGAGAATTCGAAAGATAAAGATAAGGATGTGGCTATTTGGGATTATGTTTTTCATAAAAACTCTCTTTAAATAACATGTTTTTTTTTGAAAGCACTTCTTCCAAAAATACTTTAGAAAAAAAAATATTTTTCTAAATTTTTTTTTTATCTGTTCTGGTAACCTTATGCTCTGATACCACGTGTAACACCCCACGTCCATTAATGTCACTCACAAAGGGAATGCATTAACTTCCATGGAGGTTTTAAGTGAATATAGAACAGTAAAATTACAACAAGACAGATCTAAAATGGTACTTGGAAATTCAAAAACTTTATTTCATTGTAGCAGAAGTCAAAACATGTTTGATTACATCATAACACCATATTCAATGTCAAGTACAATATCTATCTTGATAAAATAAGTACATAATCCCATTACATGAATAGCCATTAAAAAGAAAGATAACAAGCTGGACTTTACTTCAGCAGTCCAAGCTTTCCAGAAGATAAGCGATCCAACTAGACTCCACTAGAACTTGGCCCAACCTGCGGACCTGAAGGGAGAAAAAGGATGGAAAAGAGGGGGTCAGACATAAAGTCTGGTGAATATGATAATTCTACAATACTATTACCAAAATAACTGGACTAAGGCATAAGCTGGAAAACAAGAAAATGTCTATGAAGAGCAGATTAAGGACATAGACAATCGCTAAAGGCAACGTTATAGGCGCTCCTAAATACTAAAGGATAAACACTATACTGCACCACACCAGTCACCCTAAAGATTCATCCCACTTAGCTTCACTTAGAAACTTTCCCAATGGCTTTACGTACCCCTAGCTGACTACATAGGTGCCGCCTGCCCCTATCTCCACTAGGTGTACCCTACTTCCCATTATTCGATCGGCTCCCTAACTCGTAGATACCCGTGCTGGCCCCACAGTGGGGTGTATCACTCCCCTAAAGTGGCAACCTGATACAACGGACATGCACGGCTTATACCTACATGATGCAACAACGTCTTACCTACCAGCCCGGGTCCACACACGCATATGAAACCCGTTGGACTTGCGTTGCCACCGCTCCCTGTTTTGGCCTCTTATAGTCAAACCCAGTATGCGTGTCCCGTCCTCGACTTGGGTCGAGCCCACAAAGATACGTTTTGGGATACTGGTTGAAATGGGCCCCCACTATTTACCACAAGCATTCCACCTAAGCTTGTCCCCATTAGTCCATCCCACTTAACCCACTTAGTCATGTTCATTTACATGTGTGTTTGGTTAAGTCTAATCGTATTTCAAATGCCTCTAAAGGCAACCACCAGATTCCTCATGCCACCCAAGGCACCTACTTAACCCCCATGTCCCACCTTACATGATTATCTGGTTAAGTATTTCTTAGTTCATTAAGGCCATAACCTCATAAAGACCTCTCACATTAGACTGGCATTTATGGCAGCTGGATTTGCCGGGCGGGTCCGGGCAGTCTTACACCATAAAAGAGTCTAACCTCGTGTCTTTACAACTGTTATGCTTTAGTTTGGGCCTAGGACCTCTCACATTGGGCCGACATTTGTGACTACTGGATTTGCCGGGCGGGTCCGGGCAGGTTTACATCACAAACGGGTCCAACCTCGTGTCCTAAGCATTGATTATTAATAATAATCCACTTTCCCCCAATTTTAATAATTCCCTACTTGAATTATTAATTACTTCCAATTTTTAACAATGTCCATAATTGACTCAATTATGGACATCCATTCATGGTATGCAAAATCTTACAAAATTGCACCCAATTTATTAATTCCTAATATTACCCCTACCCCACGTTTGAACGTTTATTCGCAAAATATATGTTAGACTCGAATAGCCTAACTCATAGCATAAAAGAGATTATCATAATAACAACATGTATATGTGACCAAATGAATCATAATAAGGGGTGAAACTTGCATATGTCCAACTTGCATAGATTATACATGTCATGGACCTAAAGGTGTCAACTTGTTCAAAATTCACCTAATATAATCTCAATCAATTTTCATAAACTTACATATGAACATGTGTGAATCAACATCATCTAATTTTTTTAACAACATGGTTTTATATGGGTACACCTAACTCAATAGGCAAATTCCCATAATCAAGTTTTATTTAATTATAGTTTCAAGTTTATGGGTACACCTAACCTAATAGGCAAATTCCCATAAACAAGATCCAAAAAAAAACATAACTTTAAGCATGATCCAACAACATCATGATTTTTCAACATAATATAGCATGATTTATAACATGGCATAGTATGATAGTATAACATAGCTTGACATGATTCTCAACATAGCACGACATAGCATAAGAGAATTTACAACATAGCATGACATAGCATATATAATTTACATCATACGACAACATAATAACATAATAAGAGATCCACAATATATAGAATTTACAATTACAAATCACATCACTTTCTTGTGATCCATTCATAACTGAGTCAAATTAGTTTGTAATAGTCTTGTGAGAATCATCATACTCACCAACAAAAGAAAAGAATTAGAGAAAGAGAGATCTTTTGATTTGATTTGTGTAGATTTAGTTGTAGATGATTAGGCTTCCTCTTCTTAGCTTGTGACGGCTATGCTGAACTCCATGGCAGCAGCATGACGGTAGCTTCTCTAATTTTACAAGTGATTTAGGTCTAGGGTCTACCCACTTATTTATAGATTTTAGAATTCATTTAGGCCATTAGATTTAACCTAGAAATAACCGCAGCCGTTCAGACAAGATGGGGTTTATCTTGTTGACTCAGCAATGAGTCAGAAGTGACTCAGCAAACACTCAGCATATTAATAAACTTCTATTCATGTCATAAATATATATATTTTTTCTACAATGTACATATTAGATACATCCCCCTTTACTTATTATTGTTTTTATATACATATTAGATACATCCCCTCTCTCACACACTTATTAATATTTTTATATTCATATTAGATACATCCCCTCTCTTACACACTTATTAATATTTTTATATTCATATTAGATACATCCCCTCTCTTACACACTTATTAATATTTTTATATTCATATTAGATACATCCCCTCTCTTACACACTTATTAATATTTTAGCAATTTTAGTGTTAATAGAAAATTCGGGGTGTTACATAACACCAATTCAAAACCTTTGAATTTCTAAATAACTTGTTTTCTCAACACAATTTGAAAACAAAACCCTTGGTAGTAATCCACCACTTAGAAACTCGAAAATCACACCGACGATGTATCGATCCATCCTCGGAATTATTTTCCAGTCATCCAGGTGAGTTAGATACTATATTTATTTCAAATTGAAAAACATTTCAAAATCTCCCAGGAACTTAAAATTTCCTTATTTTAATTCCAAATTTTGATTTAAATTCAGATTTACTCATCTGATTTCACTAATATGAATTCTGGTTGGTTATGTATAACCCTTTCACTATATAATCTTACTCGATCATAATTACCACCAATATGTCTAATATATTAAAATTTTGATATATATAAATATATCTCTATATCAAAATACACTTTGGGTAAAGTTAAATTCACTTACCCTTTTTTCAAAACATATCGTGACGACCCATCGTATTCAAGTGTTTATTTACTCCTACCGATACAGTGGATCCAACTGATCGACCAGAACTCATAAACAACTCAGCCAATGAATCTCCACAATATAAAACCATTTTATATCAAATACAAATACGCACTCGTATATATACACTCAAACTCAATCTAGGGTATTACTAATCCTATCTCTACCGAGTCACGCCACAGAGCCAAGTAATTCTTAACTTAAGCTCTGAGACCAACTGTAACGGCTGGAAATTTCCGACTCCTCGAGAGTCGGAAATTCCGCGACGTTAGTGAAAGAATTTAGAAGGTGAGAAAGAAAAGATAGAACTAATAGAATAGAAGAAGAAGAAGAACATCAGAATCATCAGAGTAACACGAATCTCACAGCGAAACGAATAACATATAATATATAACATAACTTTGAAGTAAACAGTTATATATATACAATAGCACTTATCAGAGTACAACACTTACAACACAGCGGAAATAACTATAGCTATAGAATCTTGAAGTCTCCTGCTCCAAGCTCTCCATGTATATCTGTAAATCCCGACTACTTGACTGCCCGTACAAATTTAGGCACCCAAGAGTTTAGGGAAAACAACAAAGTAAACTCCGGGTCAGTCATGGGACTGGTATGAGTAAAATAGTTTAAAACAGGTATAGGATATCTCATAAGACCACGCCGTGAATACGGAACGGGTTTATCCCTTATGAGTACTGAACAACTTTGACAAGCAATATCATTGTGATATTATAATAATGTCTAAGTACAAATAGGTATCAATCTAGCAGAAACGCTTGCATCTCACGTTCTACATACATAGTATAAAATCATAAACCGCAGGGCTCTTATCGGAGAATGGATTCCAACAGACAAGGTATGGGAGCACCTTCTGAATAGTGTACTCTAGAGGTGATACACTCAGGGTTCAACAAGAACGTCTTGCAACCCGGCCACACATGACCGCTCACTCATTTAGCTTGAGTGTCGCGAATATATTGCCACCACGGTTGTAGGCCATCAAACCGTCATCCGAAGATACAGAATCAAAAAGAAGTATAAATATGGATATTCCCTAGATCGATGACAATACACCCTGCTTGGGGATGACCCAACTAGCCATGCTGCCTAGCCCAACTTTTGTTACTTCCCGGTGTGAGGCTAGAAGCTACGTCTATCTTCAGAACATCTGATCACCATTCACTTTGAATGCCACATCGTGATACCCGCCAAATCACAAATTGACTTATCCAAAAATAACACGGGTATATAGCTAAGAGAAACGAATTCCTCCGCCACCAAACGTGAATACGTTTGAACAGATCAACTTACGTGATCCATTGGATATACTCTGTCAGACCTTCTTCCATATACGTTGTCCTGGGACTGGACAAACCGAAGGCACTATTCAGTATATCCATCTTAGTCACTGTTATCTAAGACTTATACAACAGCCCTTGCACTTTACTCCGTCTTCGATTTATCTTTGGCATATATTGCTCGCAACGCTTATGCCAATACAGAGTGGTTCTTTGGATAATAATCCAACCGGTCTCTCCATATTAACAACGTTAAAATGGTAAAAACTTTGATAGTCTGTGATTCAACTATCAAATTAAAACATGTAGGTGTACAAATAACGATCTTATTTCCAAATGGAAATTCGATCGATCAATCATCATATGTTCATATTTCCTTATTTCATATATTTAGAAAATATATGTTATTAATCATTGGAAAACATTTCCATAGATTATTTTCACATCACTATATTTTCGCAACTATCAGTCGCTAACTGTAACTAGTATGAGGACAATTCTCTAAGTATCAATCCGGAAGGTCGAACCCAACATCAGATCGTCACTTAGAAAACCGTTCAACTTACCCTCTCCAGTTAGTTTCTGAATTTGCTTAACTCTATTTCTTAAATTCTTATCATGAAAACATTTCATTTTATATGTTTAGAAAACATATCTGACTATATTTGGAAAACGTTTCCCAAACTCATTTACGGATTTCCAATGAACGTTGTATAAAACATCGTTACGCTTAATCCATTAATCGCTTATTACTTAACTATATTTCAAATCAACCTTTTCTATCGAACCACAACTATTCCTTTGTCAATTCTGAAGTCAATCAAGTTGGGGTATAATTACCTCTCAGACCTTAATCGAACCACGTCCTTTACTGTGAAATAGATGAAGCTCGTCACTCACTTTTTACAATCATCTGTTTTACGCAAATTCTCGGATTCAGGTTACGAATCCACTTCTTATATGACAACGTTTGATTATAACTATAACGTTATAATTCCTACTACTGCAATGTCTAACCTAAATTATAACTTTATCTCCTAACTCGAATAATTTAACAGACACCTAATTTCTAAATCAATAACTAAATCTTGATTTAAACCCTGGAAGGTAAATAGTACTTTCCCGAATTCGCTATAATCGAATTCGACGTATAACTCTCTTTCGAGTAATCTCTATTTGATTAACTCTTCTTCGAATAACCTATATTCGATTATCTCTCTTCGAATACTCATATTCGAAATCTCTCTCTTTCGAATAAACAATATTCGATCTCTTTCTTTCGAATATGCTATATTCGAAAATCTCCTTTCGATTTACTAATTGATAACTCCTTTCGATCAAACTAAAATCGATAACTCCTTTAACTCTATTCGAATAACTAATATTCGACTAACTCCTTTGGATCGACTCATTTGATTAACTCCTTCGAAT
The DNA here is from genome assembly GCA_030737875.1 of Allium sativum. Lineage (NCBI taxonomy): Eukaryota > Viridiplantae > Streptophyta > Magnoliopsida > Asparagales > Amaryllidaceae > Allium > Allium sativum. The sequence continues at coordinate 688,334,124 of CM060926.1, read as the reverse complement.
AACTAATTCGAATAACTTACCTTCAAATAACCAATATTCGATTTACTCTAACTCGATTAACTTAATTCTAATCGATTTACTCCATTTCGATTCAACTTAATTCAAATCGATTAACTTAACTCAAATTGATTAACTCTTTTCGAATAACTAAATTCGATTTAACTCTTCTCGAATAACTACATTTGATTAACTCAAATTGAATAACTAATATTCAATTAACTCTTACGTGTTTAACTCTATTCGAATAACTAATTCGAATCACTCTAATGTGTTTCACTCTATTCAAATATCTAATTCGAATAACTCATTTCGAATAACTAAATTCGATTAACTCTTTAACTTTACTCGAATAACTATATTCGATTAACACCTTCTTTCGAATAACTATATTCGATTAACTCTTCGACTAACTCCTTTGGATTAACCAACTTCGAATAACTCCTTTGGATTAGCTAACTTCGAATAACTCCTTTGGATTAACTAACTTCGAATAACTCCTTTGGATTAACCAACTTCGAATAACCAATATTCGATAACTACTCTTCGAATAACTAATATTCGGTAACTCTTCTCAAATGAATCACATTTGATTTCTCCACTCGAATAAACTATATTCGATAACTCTTCTCAAATGAATAACATTTGATTTCTCCACTCGAATAAACTATATTCGATTTCTCTTCTCTCGAATACACTATATTCGATAACTCTACTTCGGATAAGTGATATTCGACAACTCTACTCGATTAACTCTTCTTGGATAACTCTAACTGATCAACTCTAACTGGTCAACTCTAACTGGTCAACTCTAACTGGTCAACTCTAACTGGTTAACTCAACTGGTTAACTCTAACAGATTAACTCTAACTGGTTAACTCTAACTGGTCAACTCAACTGGTTTAACCTAACTGGTTAACTCTAACTGGTTAACTCAACTAGTTAACTCTACTGGTTTAACCTAACTGGTTAACTCGTCTTGATTAACTGAACAAATCCACTTAGTTTAACTTAGCTAATTCACGTTGATTAACTCTAACTGATTCACTTAGTTTAACTCAACTAATTCACTTCGATTAATCACTTAGTTAACTTAACTAATTTACTTCGATTAACCACTTAGTTTAACTTAACTAATTCACTTAGTTTGACGCAACTAATTCACTTTGATTTACTAATTAGTTTAACTTAACTAATTCACTTAGTTTGACGCAACTAATTCACTTTGATTTACCAATTAGTTTAACTTAACTAATTCACTTAGTTTAACTCAACTAATTCACTTCGATTTACCACTTAGTTAACTTAACTAATTCACTTTGATTAACTCGACCAATTCACTTGGTTAACTCGACCAATTCACTTGGTTAACTCCTATTTATTTAACAAATAAATATCTCCTTTAGTTTAATTCTATTTATTTAATCTCTAAATAAATATCCTTTATATTTCTTTTAACGAATATAATTCCTTTATATTTTGATTAACAAATATATCCCCTTATATTCGATTAACATATATATTCCCTGGTATTTGATTTACAAATATAATTCTTTTATATTTGTTTTACCAACGATATTCCTTTATATTCAGAATCCTTTTTCTTATATATATATATATATATATAAATATATATAAAATCCCTTGATTTTATATAAATAAACTATTTTCAAAATATACTTTGAAAACCCCTCTCCTACATTCTGGTATTTCTCATGGTATTTAACACACCATATAACAACGATAAATATCGTCCCACCACACATAATCACACAGATTATATACATCACATTATATATCACAATATAAAAATCACAGTAAAATAACTGTTGAGGAATCCAGCTGGATTCCTCCAACCTGTTTCCCTGCACCACAGATGTTAGACAATACAACAACATTGATTTCACTTCACTGTGAAATATTCTGATAGCAGAATCAACATATGACTATTTAACGGTTTATATATATACGTAAATATATATGTAAAATCTCTACTAACTGACTAGCAGTTCAATCAAACAGTCAACACACAGTCAACCAGTTAAACATATAATATTTTAACAGTTCTAAGAATACAACGTGAAAATAAAACTGTTTAGAGTTTGTGAGATTTACTCACATTTGGACGATCATTGTCAATGACGATAACCATCGCTTGATTCAGAAAATTTATTTTGCTATAAATTGTGACGAACTCTAATTGACTCGCGGTTAGTTCCATGGTGGAGTGGTCGTCCATACGATCCCAACGCAGCTTACGGTTCTGAATTCTGATCATGTATGACAAAGTTATGTTATTTACAAGATTAGACACTATTTAAAACAATTAAACTTAAACTAATTTGAATCCAAGTCTCACCCAACTCCTTAGCCCGGCCCACTACCCAACTAAGCCCACGTCCTTCTTCTAAAAACCCGCTTCTCCCTTTACTTCTTCCTCAAACTGTCGGCCTCCAGGAAAACACACAGCCGAACTCCTCTTCCCCCATCTCCTCCTTCACTCCGTCGTTTAGTCCACGAATACCACCATCATTCTCCTTTTCGCGAGCTCGTCCACCTCCTACCAACGCCGTCGAGCTCGAGCCCAGCTACCAAAACCCGTCGATGGCAGCTACAGGGAAACCGCGACCCTTCCTGACATCGAAATCCACCACAACACCCTCAATCGAAGTGCCACAGCCTCCTTAACTCACATCCGAACTCGAAACCAAGGATGGAAGCTTCCATACTTCGCTATATCCAACCCTAGTTCAAAATAACCGACGCTGCAAATGTTTGGACTCGCTGAAAACCCATCGAGCATTACGATTTCCATACCAAAACGGAGAGCAACTCAGCAACAACTCGAATATACGTATTAGAGGATTTTAGGATTTTCTTTTCGTTTGTTATTGATTTTTTTCATTGGGAATTTTTGGCTGTGAAATGCATTGTCGGCCTTATATAGCCTGTTTTGGGTTAGGTGCCGTTTGTGGCCGAGATTGAAGGCCGTGTGGCCTGTGCGGAACCTCAAAAATGGGAGGGATATTTTCAATTTGATTTTTGTAATTTATTTACTCGATTTTCTCCTTGTATCTGCCTTCTAAAAATCCCCGCGACTATATACGATCCCCTAAAATCACGAAAACTGGCATGCTGCTAGAGTTTGTCATTACGGACCCAACGAAACTGGTTTCGTCGAATTCCGACTCCGTATGCTCACAGAGCGTATTTTTAACTGTCAGAAAACTGACTATTTCTCACTCTAAAAATCCGTGCGGTCACACCCTGACTCTAAAAATCACGAAACTTGGAATCTAACAACTATTTGACATTGCGGATCCAACAAAACTGGTTTCGTCGAATTCGACTTCGTATGCAAAAGTGGCTATTTTTCAAAGCTCTAAATAGCCTATTTAAATATATAAATATATTTAAATATTATTAAATTAATTACTTAAAATTAATTATTATTGTCTGTATTCACAGTGTAATGCCGTACAACTCTAGACTATTCCTGTATATATTTACAACTCGATATTACCTTGTCAGAGTTATATCGACGCTCGATTCCTATTTAAATCCCTATTTAAAATATAATTAAATCGTTGTGGTCAGGGCGCTGCATTTCTGATATTTTGATTTGGACGTAACTCAAAATCCACACGACGAAATCCCGATCTCTCTCTTCCACTAGAAAGATATACTCCACCAGCTCCACACGTTTCTTGTTTCACAGAAATCCGATTAAAATGGACCCTGTATACTCAGTTGAAGTCTAAATTGCCAAATAGCGAACTACCGCGTCGTTTCGCGCTCTATTTTAATTATATTATAATTAATACGTTTTAACGTCGATTATTAAATCGATTCGTTATTCAAATTCAATTCTAAACTGAATTAAATATTTTAGCTGATCCAATTCACACAGTATTGTGAATTCGGTGATTTCCGATTATTTCGACATTATAATATATTATTATATTATTTATTTTAATTAAATATTCAATATTATTTAATTCAAGTCATCGATATCGCCCAATCGATATTTAATAATTAAATAAATTAATTATTCGACAGCTAACAAAACGCGCCATTACAAATAGCTTGCTAATCCAAGAAAGCTTCTCACGTCTATTGCGTTTTTCGTAACTTGCCAATCTTGAACTGCAACCACCTTTGCAGGATCCACTACTATCCCTTCTTTAGAAACCACATGCCCTAGAAATCTCACCTCTTTTCTCCAAAATTGGCATTTGGAGAATTTTGCCTTAAGCTGATGTGCACGGAGAATTTTCAAAATTTCCCTTAAATGTTGGGCATGCTCTTCTTCACTCTTTGAGAAGATCAAGATATCATCAAAAAAGACCACGACAAATTTATTTAGAACTCCTGAAACACCTTGCTCATCAAATCGACAAAATAGGCGGGTGCATTCGTCAACCCAAAAGGCATAACTAGACATTCAAAGAAACCATCTGGAGTCTTAAAAGCAGTCTTATCTCTACTGTCCTCAGCCACCCTTAACTGATGAAACCCTGTGGCCAAGTCTAAATGAGAGAATACCGAGGCACCAACAGGCTGGTCAAACAACTTATCTATCCTCAGAAGTGGGTGCCTATTCTTCTTTGTGAGTATGTTCAACTCTCTATAGTCCACACATAAACGAAGCGAACCATCCACCTTAGTCATGAATACTACTGGATCACCCCATTCAGACATGCTTCGCCTGATAAACCCTTTCTCAAATAGCTCCCCTATTTGCTTACTAAGCTCCCTCCTTTCCCTTGGAGCCATATGGCGCACTGGTGATGCAATTGGCTTTGCATTATTCACCAAATATATACGAAAATTGATTTCGTGCCTCCGGGGTAAGCCTCGTACCTCATCAGAAACATCAGAATATTCTCGGACTACTGGAACAGATTGCAGATCATCGATAGATGCATCAAGAGATTCTAGGAAACTAAGCATGACTGACCCTTATGGTTCATAAGAAATCTCGAGGGTCCTCCTATTGTAAGTCAAAAGTCTAATGACCCTCCTCTCACGATCTAGAATGGCACCATACATGGTTAGCCAATCCATCCTTAGAATCAAACCGTAGCCCATAAAATCGAGCACATCCGTGTCGCACTCAAACTCGATGCCTAAGATAGATATTATCATACCCCGAAAAATCATAGACAAATGAGCCGAACCACCAATGGGGTTTAAGACAACAACGGGATCACTACCATATTAGTATTTAAGTGCAGAGATTCAACCACAGAACTAGATATAAATGAATGTGAAGTGCCATAATCAAAAAGAGTTCTAATAGGATGACTGGAAAGAGAAATCAAACCTCCCATGGAAATTTTCCTGCCTCTATCCGGAGCACTGGTCGTGAGAGTATGCCCTGCCCTCCAGAAGCACCTTCCCTTTGACCTTGTCCCTGTGGTCCTTATTTCTTCGGGCACTCCCTAGCAAAGTGTCCGACCTCTCCACAATTGATGCAAGTATTCTTCCTTCTTTTGCAGTTCTTGACCAAGTTACCCTCTCATCCACAACTGTGACATTTCCTCTTATCCTTAGCCTTGTCATTCTTTCCGCCTTTCTTCTGTTGTTTTTGTTGTTGCTGTCCTTTCTTGGGCCATACCTTCTTATTTTGCGTTGTTTCCTCAGCATTTACTTCCTTCTTTTCTCCCTTGTCTTCCTCATGCATCAAGGCCATATCAACAAGCCTTTCAAAAGTAGCTCCCATTGGAAAATGGGACATGGCTAACCCATGAAGGGGTTCATTGAGCCCTTTAGCAAACTACAAAGCTTTCTTATGTGGAGTATCTACTAATTCCAATCCAAACCTTGCTAGCTGGTAGAATTTGTTCACATATTCCTTAATAGTCATGTTACCTTGTTTGAGCACAAAGAACCTCTCTATTTGCATGCTTTTCTCATCTTGGGAAAGAAATTTCATTTCAAACCTCTGCCTAAAATCATCTCATGTCTCCACCGGACGTCCAACTTGGGTTACTTCCTACCAGAATGAAGCTTCATCTTTCAGTAGCCAGGCAGCTAACTGAATCTTCCTTCGATCTTCCATTCAAAGATTACAAACAAGTCCTCAGTCTCCTTGAGCCAATTCCTTGCCTCTATGAATGTTTCAGTTCCACGGAATGGCTTCTGTCCCATGGCATAGAAATCTTTGCAGATCTTAATGAAATTATCTACCCTTGGAGGAGGAGGAATGACGGTTGCAACTGGGGGAGGAACGTCAGCTTGACCTCTGGCAGGCCCCGTGGCCTCTAGATACCTGCGGAACCAGTCTGGTATCGTGACGACCACAGGAATATTAGGTTCCCCAGATATGTTGAAACGAAAAGGAAAGAGATTTAGACAAAGGATCAAAGGATATAACATATGGCTTTGGGGAATATGTTTTTCGAAAAAGACTTTTCTTTTTGAAAAGTGCTTTCTTTTAAAACCTTTTTGAAAATAGTTTTCAAAAACTTTTACCTAATCCGGTAACCTTCAGCTCTGATACCAAGTGTGACACCCCACGTCCGTTAATGTCACTCACAACGGGAATGCATTAAGTTTTGTGAAGCGTTATACGTAAACAGAAACAGAAATATTACAAGACATATATAAAATGACAGCGGAATTAAAAACTTTATTAATCATAAAGCAATGTGATTCAAACACATCACATGTCTGAAATACACAAAACCATTACATCATAAAAACTACTATCTTGTACTTTGAAACATCAAATTACATAAAAGAAGCAAAATTCCCCAAATAAAATATAGCCATAGTAGCAAGGATAGGAGCTTGAGCCATACATCTAAGAAGTTCCAGCAAAATGAAAGATAAATCATGTCAAGCCTGAGTATTCCCACCCTGAGAACCTGGGGGGAACGGAAGAAAGAAGAGGAAACAAAAGGGACAAACATAAAGTCTAGCGAGTTTAGTTACTTTTAGCAAGTAAATAAGTAAGAGTATCATGACCAGGCATATAAAGTGGATAAGATTGAGATAACAACATATAAGGCAGGTATGACATGGTGACCATGAAAGAGTGTATATGCTTCTCTAATGATTACTTTGCACTAATACTAGTATCACCAGAATGAGATGATCCCAACAGCTATAAGATGGTAGACTTAGGCATACATCCCGATGTATCCTAACCACTACCCTAATCGATCGGCTCCCTACTCCGTAGATAACCTGTGTCGCCCCCATAGTAGGTGGTATCACTTTCCTAAAGTGGCAACCCTTCGTTGATGTGCACAACCATACTGGTGTCACGGTCGTCTCAGCCCCCTCTACCCGGCCCATGCACGCACATGTCCCCGGTCGGTTTGCGCCGCCCACACCGTCCTTCTCGTTTGGATCTCTTACAATCAGTCCAATAAGAATGTCCCTAATCCGACCTAGGACAGAGTGCTCGTTTGATACCGTTATATGGGCTACTGACTGAAACAGGTCCCCCACACAAGATGATACAAGCTCTTCCCCTTGCCTTGTATCCCCACTAGGAGATCTTTAGGTTATGTATACCTATTGGTGTCTTTAATTACATAAACCCCTCATTGCTACAGATTATACTTACCTTACGGTGTCTTTAATTATATAACCCTAATATTTCCATAGGTCATGCTTACCTTAAAAGGTGTCTTTAATTACATAACCCCAACCGGTTAAGTTTTGTGGGCCTATATACAAATACTACACACCACCTCAAATATACTTAACCCACCACTATCCAAACAAATTTACTTAACCCCTACTCAAGTTCATGTTCATATAATCCCTATGGATTCCACTAGGTTAAGTATTCAAGTTTATTACCATATATTCATTTATGGTTACCATATGCAAGACCTCCTAAATTAAGCCTACAATTTGTGGATGTTGGACATGCCGGGTGGGTTTGGGCAGGCTTATTCCACAAATCGGGCCTAATCTCGTGTCAGCACATCTCGTATTTGTGCACTTAGGCCTTCCATATTAGATTCACCACTTGTGGTTGCTGGATATGCCGGTCGGTTCCGTGAAGACTTCCACCATAAGTGCAATCTAACCTCGTGCCTAAGCGTGGTTTACAAATTCAATTATTGTAATTTTAGGCATTTCCATTATTAGCCAATTTTACCTATGTCTTTATAGGTGTTCATGCCCTTTTTTCCCCATTATGAATTTCATGCCCAATTTCATGTTCATAAACATTACTCAAGTTATGCCAAATTAATATTCACATATTTCATTCAGGTCATGCCTAAAGTTTCAATTACCAATTTATGCCAATTTCAATATTTTACCCCTCGTTCCCCGTTAACGCGTTCGCTCGTTTTAGCGACAAGCCTAGGCTCGAAAGTAGCCAGGGTATATAAAAAAAAAATGGAAAGGGTGAAGGGAAGATGACAGAGATGATTATTCTAGCAGAATTTCCATAAACTTGTCATGGCATAATGTTAAGATTAACATATAAGAACAGATTGGTGAACTTGTGATAATAAATGGGTTCTAAGATAGTAGGGATGTCATAATAGGCATGGTTAGATCTAAACTAGGATTTAGATGTCCAACTAATGATAAATCCAAATTAACCACAACATGATTGGCACAAGATGATCCAAATAGTAAATTAGATCTATAATCAAAAAGTAGATTTGACATGATAAAGATTGAGATCCAAGTCATAGCTAATTCAGAATATCATGGGTTTACAAATAACAGTATATCTGATATGATTCTGTCATAGGCATAGATCCAACTTACAATATCATTGATTCACAAATTACAATAGATCTGATATGATTTCTACACAGGCATAGATCCAAATTACAGCCATATCATGGTTCACTTTTAATTATTTAAATCTAAAAGCGACTTGAAACTCACAGCGTTTGGATCCAGAAAGGTAGAAGAAGAACAGATCTACACTCGAATCCCTAACTTTGATTTGCAGAAGAAGAAAAAGATTTGATTCAGTCCAGGCACCGACAACATTTAGTCCTCCATTGATTTTCAGTGAAGAAAACGAGAGAAATGAGCCTATATTTATAGCCGCCAGCCCCAGAATTTGACCTGCCACCTCAACCCTAGGGGGTCGACACCCCCTTCAAGGGGTCGACTTCTCTGGGCGGGAAATTTGTCGCTTACCTGAAATTCTGAAATTTTTGACTTTTGAAATGAGTTATTGATCTTTCTGACCCTATGTATATATATAATTATCTTGCGCGTATACAAACTTCAAACCCTCATAACTTCTTCATACGGTGTCCATTTTATGCAAACCAAATGTCTATCTTGACCATAATTTCGAGACGGACACAATGGAACAGTCCATTTCCCTTAATTCTGAATATTAATTAAATTATTATTTAATTTTAATATTATTAAAATTACGGGGTGTTACATATACAGTCTTCAATATTTATTACCTGCATATAAACCCTACATATACATATATATATATATATATGTATCTATGTGTATATATATGTATATATGTATGTACGTTGGTATATTGAAAATTGGTTTACTTTATTACAAATAACCAATCATATACTTCATATATATGCCTCGTCAAAATCTTGTTCCCTCCAACCTAAATGAGTGCGACAACAAGGAAATGGAGTACATATATATCCATATATTCACATTACAATCATGCTTTCTATAAACTGAGAAATTACAACAAAAACAAGTGAAAAAACAAAAGCCAATACAACCAGTAACAAAACCTCTCTTGTACAACTTCAAGCAGTATCACTCAACTCATTACCCCATCTACGCAAGAAAGATTCATTCACCATCGATTTAGAAGACCTACTTCCATTGTCTTTAACCAGAAAATAGATTTCCTTTTCTATCAAATTCAGTCATACCTCTTTAGAAACATAATGATTGATAAACCGAAGTGCACTTCGCTCTAACCATATGTGATACACTATAGTAGAAAAAGCAGCACATGTGATATCATTAATCTGATTCTTTCCATGAAACACTAGTAATAAAAGATTAGCTTCTTCTTCCAATGATCCCACCACATTAAAATTCAAACCAATCTTTCCTTTAAGAGAACTCCATATGAATTTGGAGTATTCACATCTGAAAAATAAATGACAAATTGTTTCCCCATGCATGCTACATAAAATACACATATTTTCTTTAACGACACCATGTTTCATCAATCTATCTTTCGTGCTCAGTCTGTCTATCATAGCCAAGTATGTTACCAAAGCCATCCTCTTTGAGTTCTTTGCATGCCATGCTATTTTAGACTAATGCTTAATAGGATGTTTTTTTCTTGCTTTATCCCAGGCTTTTCTAAAAGTAAACTCCCTACCATTAGACCACTCATAAAAATCTTACTGCACATTATGATTCAACGTTACACTGCCTACTTGTTGATGTACTTCTCTTGTCATTGCATGCAATCTACTACAAATCCTTCCATCTTGTATTATTGAAGCTACAAACTCATTTTGATTATCCAAAGCCTGAAATCTAAAAACCCCAATTAAATCCACCAGACATCTGCTATTAATGTATGGTTCGAACCATAACATTGTTGATGCGCCTAAAGAAATTACTTTATTAAACAATTGTTTCCCATTGGATCTTAAAAGCATAATTGCCTTCCATATACATGATGCATCGTTGTCCATATTCATACTCCAAAACAATTTATTTCTACAATATTTCATTGCCATCCATCTACTCCACAAAGATGAATCGACTAAGAATTTCCACATTAACTTCATATCTATCGCTTTCTTTAGATCTTTAAATGATTTTATACCAATGCCTCCTTCACTCTTTGGAGAGCATAATGTTTCCCACTTGACTTTATGCTTCGAACCACCCCATAGAAAATCTATGCACATCATGTTTAACTTTTCAATAGTATAATCAGGTAATTTATAAATGTAAAGCCAATATTAAACCATAGGATTAATCACTGATGGAATTAACTCAGCTCTTCCTGCAAAATTGAGAAACTTCACATTCCACGATTGAAGTTTATGTTGAACCCTGTGCAACAATTCTTAGTAGTCTTGATAATGAACATAATTTGTAGATAATGGTATGCCCAAGTACTTTATTAGAAGATGCCCAACACTGAAGCCGAGAATATCAACCATCTCATTAGTACATTAGCTGAAGTATTAAAATAGATCTTAGTTTTGAGGGAACTAACTGATAATCCACTAAATTTCTCCAATTTATCGAATACTGACTTCAAAGAAGCACCACAAGAAGTTAAACATCTCCCAAAAACCATCAAGTCGTTCGCATACAATAAATAGGTAACAATAGTTCGAATATATGAACTGGAAGGAAGGAATTCATTACTGATACTTCATTCATACAAAAGGTAAAAAAACTCCATTTCAATAGAAAACAAATTAGGTGATAATGGGTCACCTTGTCTTATTACTCTATTGGATGATACAAACCCATTTGTCTCCCCTTGGATAATAATAGAAAATGTTGGAGTAGAAATGCATTCATAGACAACATTTATAAAATGAATAGGAAACCCCATACACTTCGTTATATGACAAATGAATTCATGATTAATCCCATCATAAGCTTTATGTAAATCCACTTTTACACAAAACTTATTTACTCCAGCTTTTAAGGTCTCTAATTAACTCGTGTGCTAGCAAAACATTATCACCTATGTAACACGAAGGGATGAAAGCATATTGGTTGGGTGATATAAGACGAGGAAGGAACTGTTTGATACTATTACATATATCTTACTGAAAACCTTATAATATAAATTGTAACATGAAATCGGACGATAGTGTGAAGACTCACTAGGCCTTTTAACTTTAGGAGTTAATGTAATAAAGGAATGATTACAACCTTTGGGTAACTTTGCAGAATTTAGAATCTCCTTAATAACATCCAACAAATCCTTTTTCACCACTTCCCAAGGCAGCTTAAAGAACTTTGAATTAAAACCATTTGGATCTGGACTTGTATCTTTATGAATAGAGAAGACTGCTTTCTTAACTTCTTCCAAAGAAATTGATCAAAGTAAATCTTGTTGGCCTTGATGGTTTATAACACATGCGGATTGAAAGAATGGAAAATCTCTGTTATTCAAACAATTGAACAAAGAAGAAAAATAATCAATAACTTCAGCAGCCACCTCCTCTAACTTGTATAAGAGTCCACCTTCCGAATTAATCATAGCCTTTAGATTATTGCAATGTCTCCGAAAAGGCATTTTAGAGTGGAAAATTTTTGAATTGGTATCACCTTCCTAAAGCTATGAGACTTTCTCTTTTTGCCTATAATTCCAGAATTTAATTTGCTTTTGTATCATAAGTTGATGTTTAGCTTCAAGCATAGCTTCGTACAAATCCACGTTTTCAGAATCCAAGTCGGATGCAGCCTCTCTCTCATTAAATCTGTTTTCGGCTTCTACCAACAAAGCATTTTCTCTTGGTCTAACTTCAATATAAAGTTTCGACTCCCTTTTGCATGCTTGTAATTTGTTTTGAAATTTATAACTGGCAAAACCCCATACATTATCATTTAAACCTCTTTCTATACAATCCATGTACCCAGATTTATAACTCCAATCATTTGCATATCTGAAAGTAATGCCTTTAGCTGTAGAAGTAGAGTAGATAATTGAGATAAAGATAATGCCTTCATATCATTGAACTTATGCAAACAAGAGTGATTCACAAAAATCATATCTATATGATTAGAAACACCTTGTCTCCTTCATGTATAACTGAAACCAATAGCTTTAATTTCAGTGAGGTCGGATTGAGATAGATAATTATTAATTCCTTTTAGCTATTGAAAAGGAATTGGCAGGCCCTTTTTTATCAATAGAAGAAGTAGCGTTATTAAAATCACCCATAAGTATCCACTCCCCATTAATCAATTATGCTTCTTGAACAGTCTGTCTTCATAACTTCTGTTTATCATAAAAGCTATTGCTCGCATATATCACATAAAAAACCACACATATTCCACCAGTATTACTAGCCTGTACTGTCACATGTTGTTTAGAAGATAAAGAATACACATAGACCATATATCAACATTACACATAAGAAGAATTCTTCCTGAAAAAACATCGGGTTGATGAGGTATGAAATCCCAGTTAGCAGGTAAAAGTTTCCTAAAGCAATGCAAATTATGTACAACTAAGCTTATTTTCCATCAAACCAACGATTGTTGGTTTGAATTTTGTCAGCAAAGATAAAACTTGATGCATACAAAATGAAGAATTCATCCCTCTAACAATCCATCTCATAATTGTCATTTAATTATCATAGAGCTCCTCAATTTTCTTTTAAGAGGAGCCGTGGAGGATGAAGTGGCAGTCTCTTTACCTTTAAGATGTGCAAGGTATTCTCAATTCTAATTAACACCAGCTGAAACATCATAATACTCATCTTCGATAATAGCCTCATTCGAACTATCTGCCATATGGTTTAAATCAAATAGTAAAATACCATAAGGTAAATCTTAGTTTAAAAATTTTAAATCCCCCTTTTCCTTAAGATTTCCATATGAAGAAGAATCAGCTTGAATATTAGGATCATCATTAGTCTCTAAAGAAGAAGCAATCACCTTATCATTAACAACCCATGTCGGATCTTTCTTCAATTCATGTACTAATGTTTGATGAACAAACACCATGCATTTATCACATCGAGGAGGTATAAACTCATATTCAACTCTTACTTCCTTTTTGATGCCATTACGTAATTGAATCGGAATTTTATCAGACAGTTCATATGCCGAATAAATTGCAACAAGCACTCTGACAAACCTAGTTATCTTCTTATTTATAGAGTTATCATCGATACAAATAGGTTCTCCTATGAAGCTATAAATCCTATAAAGAGCACTATTAGACCATAACTCCATATCTAAATTAAGCAGCTTAATCTGGACTTTGTCTACTGTAAATTTATCAAACTCATATCCAAGGTACCATTTATCAATCATTAACAAATTTCCAAAATAAGAATACATAGAAGATTTCACTACTGAAGAAAAATCCATAGCATCCTTGAGTTGAATAGTAAAATGAAATCCAGTTACACTGTGAACTATGAAATTACCTTTAGGCTTCCAAACTTTGCTAATGTACTCCTTAAGCTTTGTAACTGATAATTTGACTTCAATAAGATGTAATGTAATTGTATCATGCCATACTTCAGCCGATTGATTAAAAATATTGTCTGAAATATAAACATGATTTACCAAAGGTTTCACGTATTGTAATGAATTTGGACCTACTTCTGGAGTTACTACGGAAGAATTAGCATACAATTAAACTTGAGATGTATTTCGATTTGGATTTGAGGTAGATATGGGTGGGAGAAACGAAGAAGATGATAAATTCCACGCTTCCGCAATTTAAAAGTGAAAAGGATGTGAATATATATATACATATATATATATATATTGGATAAGATGTTAGTATATATATATTATAATCAATAATGATTGAAACAAGGTTGTTGTCATCAAAATTCCATTCTCCAACAATTTACAACTACTATTATACAAGATTTTCTTTAACTTATCAGAATTCTAAATAATCACAGTAATCTCACCAAAAATTGACTCCTATATGGCCCTGGTACAACTCTAGAATATATGCAAACAACTCTCCAAAATATGTATGTAAACACCGTCCTAAAATTATATGTATAACTTGTAGAAAGTGCTTTATTTCAAAACTCCATTATTTTTCAAAAAGAATATATGCATAGCATAGGGAAGAAGAAAAGAGTTGTGAGGAATAGGGGAGGGGTTAAGGCTAATTTATAATTGGAGTAGAAGACCCTTACCCATCATATATTAGGTTTTCAATTTGAACCGCTATATCCTTGGGTCAATTCAGATTGGTCATATCAGCAATTCTTAGCCATACATGTTGCCCTAAAACCAAGAAATAAAAATTCGAGCATCCATCTTTTCGTGTTAGGAACGAAATCGTGTTTGGCTTGTGTTACTGGACCAACCCATAACCCAGGTGAGTTGACACAGAGGTTGACCTGGTTAGGGACTGAGTCATTTAATTACATTGAAAATTGAGCATTATTATTTATATATATATGTTTTGTTTATTTCGGATTTGAATTTTAAACTTTTATTTTCCATAACTTCTTCGTTTTAAGTCTATTTTTCAAAAACCAAATATCTGTCTGAACCCAAAAATCGTAATGGACACAATGGCGCATGCCCTGTAGCCAAATTACCCATCACTTTACATCTTATATTTTAATTTGTTAATTTATAAATTAACCATTTCATATTAAAATTTGGGTTGTTACATATATAGTAAAACTCATCATAGAAACTGTACTAAACATGCCTTCATATACAAAAAAATTGTAAGTGCTTGTACTAGATTTCGAATAAATTTTAGATTTAATTTTTATAAAAATTCAAGTACTTCTATGAGTAGTAACATTTGTAATATTTCTAGAAATACATAATTATTGATAGGAAATACGACTAGAAATTATCAAAGTATTTGGGTTCCTGTTAATTGGAAAAACAGAAGAAAAAAATATAACAACTATTATTTTGATACAGTAGTTTATAGAAAAATTTATTTTCAAAGGTTCCATTAAACCCTCTTGGGTTTTGTTTCCTAAGATTTAACCCCTTGGACCCTAACGTAGAAAGTGGGCACAAAATATATGAAAGTGAAATTATTCCATTTTCTCTGATAACTTTGGATATAGAACCAAAAATGAAAGAACAGTTAGAGAATCAAGTGCCTACTCATAAGAAAATATGGTAAAATTATATTTTTGTAAATCATATTTCGTACTTAACCCTACTCTCTATAGGTTAAATCCCTATGCTACTCCTACTATTATTTGCCTTTTTTGTTAATGACAATGGGGAGAGAAAATACAATCATATCAACAAGGGGAGGTTATATTGATAGGGAGAGTATAGATTTAGGGGGATGAATATATTGATATATTAAAATTGTATAGTTGTCATCATAAAAAAGGGAGAGAATGGTAGAACTCATATTTTGATGTTTTGATAATGATAACTATACAGTTATATATTGTCGTCTACTAACTTTTGTTAAAGGAGAATTATTGATAAACAGATTCCAGAAGCATCAATTGATTTATACTGTATGGTTGAGTCTGCATACATCTAGTTAAACTATGTTAAAATCTCTCCTAAATGATGTATAGCACAACACAACACTATGGTTTAAATATAAGAAAAAGAAATATGTACACAAAAAGCGCACATTTCAGGCTGCGCAAACATCCGGCTAAATGGGATCATTCAGACAATTGGATGTTGAAATTCATATGTCATATGAGTATTCAGCCATTTGAATTTGAATTTCATCCATCCGATTTATGTCTAAAATTGCATATTTCCTTATTGTTTCTAATTTGAGTCAATTCAGCCAGCTGAATTAAAAATTTAGTCAGTTGGATTAAAAATTTAGCTAGTTGAACGATAATTTTCTAAAAATATGCTTCTCTTTAAAGAAAAGATACAATTCTTAATCAAGAGCTATATCCTTTCTATTGATCAAAAATATTCGTGAAGAGAAACAACTATTAATGCTATATAAATTGACTTTAAATTCATTATTTAAAATATTTGATTTTAAAATATAATTTATCATATAATTCTTATTCTTCACTTACTTTCTGATTATCAATAACTCTTAAATTTTAACATCTTATGATTTCTAATTTCATTATCTTTTTTACTCTTCACGTTTAATACACAACTATATAATTTAAGAAGAAGATTATAGGAAAGTTGTACTACAAGGGACAAGCTGTTGTTGTATCTAGAACACACTAAGTCAAAAACAATATCTACTATTTGTATTCGAGTTCTGTTTAGTTGCTCAAAAGAGAAATATCAAATTCAGTTGCTCAGGTCGTAAAAGCCCTGTTCGTTTGCTTAGGCAGAGAAATCCTATTTCGGCTACTTCAGGTGGTCAAAGCCATGTTCAGTGTCTCAGGAGGAATAAACCTATTCCTATTGGTTAAGTGAGGATTGTTGATAGCTATAATTCCAGAAGGAGTCCAGGACTGGACATTGGACAGTGTTCGTACCAGTTTAAAAATCCCTGGTGTCATTTTACTTTACTGCTTTTGTATTTTCCGTTGTTGTTACATTTATATTGCTGCTACTGTGCTTTAAATTCTACATATATATATATATATATATATATTAGCCAACATCGATCCTTCACATAGTGGCTATCTCTGCACCGACTCAACAAACACTACATATTTCATTTTATTTCCATTTAGTTGTATTATACTCTTGTCTTCATGAGTAAATTGTACCCATCTACTCCTAAGTAGACCAAACCTAACAACCAATATGTACATGTAGCTACATGCTCTTGGACCACTTAGTCCAAAATACTTCCTATAGTACCCTTCATATCCTCCTCGATAGGTTGTCACATCTTGCTAAGAGAACGCTGCAACTACATCTTTAAAGGTCCGCTTCGTAAGGCCTATAATATAGATGTTTCGTTGTCCGATATGAAAACGTGAACTGCATCTGCAATACCTACACTGCAGATGTCCACAATGTACTGTCATGTGCATGCATTAAGGATCTACACATAATCGTGTTATCTATACTTATGAGTCTCGCTTACAAATGCATTGCTGAGGACCACTTCATACAGAATTCGATCAAGGATTTACTACATTTGTAGAGGACAGCTTCGTTAGGCCTGCAATACCGATGTTCAACATGGTCTATCTCCAATCAACGTGGTTATGGCCCCATGCAACCGCCCTTTAACTAGTTGAAAGACTTCTTATGGGTTAATGGTTCCCTTACAATAAACAAACTAAGCAACCAAATGGCGTTGTCACCTCATCTAGTGTGTCGATAGTGAAAGAACACTAATCTTTTGGATTAACCTAATTCCATGTACTTGTTGTTGACTGTTGATGACCAGTATCTGAGCGGCTACTATCCTTATGGGTTGACCTCACTAAACCTACTCCTCAATCTAGGTAACGTGCTCCTAGAGCTAGGTGTCGCACAAGCACTCAAATATCTCATCAACTTTTTTAATCCGTGTAAAGGACAACTACGTTAGGCTAAAATACAAATTCATTCATGTCATATCCTCTACAGACCTGTCTCTGATGGTACAACTTTATCGTCCTACATCGAAGGGACATCCTAGGGTATCATTTTTACACCTTGTCTGAATTCATTTATTTCTAATGTCGGTATTTGTTGAACGATCCCATCAGATGGGCCCTAATTGCGGTCACTTATTTCCGACTCTAGTATTGTTTGCAAATCTATTTGGACAGGCGTTCCACTTTTTGTATGTCTCTC
Source organism: Allium sativum (assembly GCA_030737875.1). Lineage (NCBI taxonomy): Eukaryota > Viridiplantae > Streptophyta > Magnoliopsida > Asparagales > Amaryllidaceae > Allium > Allium sativum. Next base: position 688,315,782 of record CM060926.1, on the reverse strand, counting down.
AAAGTCGCTAACGCGCCATGCTGAAGATCTCCTTGTTCGTTGTCGATACAGAATTCCTAAATCAGGTTATATATTGTATTCCCCTTTTTAATATAACACTCGACATTTTTAAATAATTAAGTAAGTGAAATAATTATGAACGGTGAAAATAAACATTTTTAGAATTGTTAGGAATTGGAATTGAGACTTATACCATTGTTTCGTGGTGATTTTCTGATAAATTTACTGTATAATATGTTTCAAATGGAGTTCGTACGTAAAACTTATTAACTCTTGAAATTCTATATTGAAATTTTATAAATATATAAACGTGTGAATTCCAGTAACAATGCACTTTGAAAACTCGGGCGTGCAGAATAGCTGAGAATTAATAAAAAAAATAACATTACTATAACGTTACACAGATATAAAGAAATTAATTAAAAATGTTAACTTATATAAACATAAAGTTATAAAATAATTAAAGGAGATTTATTAATGGATAACACTCATAACATTATAAATTAATAAACGTAATATAATGTCACAACAAAGTCAATTCTCGAGTGGTGGCATGCATGTAAATGCGCATGTACATATTTACAAGTATAAATTGCAGAAGTAATGCATAATTAAATATAAAAAGTTAATGCGTGTCATAAATAGAATTAAATCAGGAATTAACAGAAATGTATTAATGTTAATATATTAATAAATGTAATGTTACTAAGAAAGTAATATGTTTAAAATTCCAAAAATAACACGCATTTGAATTTGAAATTGAACGTGCATCATAAATGAAATTAAATTACTCATGAATGAAAGTTTAATAACGTTAATTGAGTAACGTTCGCATTCAAAATGAGTAAAATAGATATGTATAAAGTAAATTGGGAAACACACGTCACTTCCATTTTTACCCTATGGGGGTTGATGCGCCTTTTGGTCAGGTCGACTCGAGTATAGTATAGGTAGACCCATACATGGTTTCCAACCATGTTCTTTTCTTCTATTGAAAGCGCAGATCCTGTCCAATTTAAATATGAAGGACGATGTGATTTTGGATATTTATAAATAAACATGCAGCGCTATCCTCCAAACTCGTATTTTTCTAAATGGACGCAGGAGCTCTATTGTTTTCTTTTCTCCTCTAATTCTTCAAAAAATAAACATATTAGGTCTAGACTTTCTAATTAAAAATCTAGAGAAAAAAAACTATAAATTTAGGAAGAGATGTCCGAGTTATGCCGTCCATACGAGGTAAGTTCTGTAGATGTAACGACCCGCAATCTACGCATCGGAGGATCATAGAATATTTATTTCTTTTTCATATGAGTTCTTGTAGTCATGTAACTTTAGGGGACGACTATTGGGGTCATTTCCCATGTTCATGATTTTTGCCGATTTTTAAATGACCGTTTTACCCCTAGCTGATCTTGTTTCGGCCATAACTTTTGATTGGTAAAGGGTTTTGACCTGAAACCACTTCCATTAGATCCAGATGATGGTTTACCTTTTCGTAAAGTGGTCACACTTGTCAAATGGACTTACAGTTTGGGTGATATGGCTGAACTAAGGTTTAGAAGGAGAAAAACAGCTTAACTGGGCCTAACCGGGTGATTAATAGCTAGGCCCATTGGGGATTTCGGGACTAGAGCTATGTGAGGACTGGTTAGGGTTAAAGAAACCTTTTCTTTGTCATTTTTCAGCCGCCACTAACATCCTCTCAACTCTAGCAATGGCCTCCACCTTCTAGAATCATCTTTAATCACCGTTTAATCAAGGATTAGGCTAAACTACATCAAATCAAGGCAAATCAACACCAAATCAGAGTTGGAGCTGCTGTGTTGCTTAGGAATTCGACTCAAACAGTAGAGAACTTTAGATCTATAATTTATTTGTGGCTTAGGTGAGTGATTTGCATTGTTTTCACTAATTACGGCTAATTAGGGTGATTAGTGATAATTAGCGAAATTATAACTCAGAAAAATCTGGAAAAATTTGTAAAATTCTAAAATATTATTTTAGGCCTCTGTTAGAAATTTGGGTTAATTTGGATAAGTTTTGCTAATTGTATGCTTAAACATGATTAAGGTGGATTAAGGGAAAAACAAGGGTTTTTTGGTATGTTTGATCTTTATATACATGTTAAATTATGGTTTTGGTGTTTGTGGTTGATTATACATATTGCTATGACTGTTTGGCATGTTTTATGGTGTTTGGAATAGTTGGAATGGTCGAAAATGCCGTCGTGTAGCGTAAAAACTGTCGCTGGAAGTCGGAGGAAAACAGTGTAGGAAACTGGTTCGCCCCTCCCATTTGTGAAGCACAACATGACCATGAACCGACCGTGAGGTACCCCCAGGAACCACTCATCACGAGCCAGACCTGATGCTCCTCGCGAACCGTGCTTGGAGGTTCCACCACAAGCCAACAGTCTAAGTGAACCACGAACCAGAAGACCATAGCGCCACGAGCCGCAAGCTAGAGCATTGACCCACGACCTGGATGTAACGAGTGAAGCAGGGTCATGACCCAATCATTAAGGAGGTCATCACGAACCAAATGGTTAAGCACCACGAGTCAGACCAAGGTGAAGCGCCACGAACCGGCATAAGGAGAATCACGAGACGAGCTGGGGAGTCATGAACCAGGATGATGATCAAAACCCAAGATGAAATGGTAGTCCAAATAGAAGGTAGAACTCAGGATCCAGTTGGGAACCAACGAGTTAACTTCATAAGTTGGAGTTTGCTACGGGACGTGTGCAATGGGGTTATCGATGTCTATAGCTTTGACTCACCATTGAGAGACGGATATTGGCTATATATCAGTGCAGTGGAGCCGTTATGACTCCATGGGGCAGAGTGATCGTAGCAAGGAATTGGGTGACTAAAGTGGTAGATATCGTATACTTTACGCATTGGGTGAGAGATGTGAGGATGATTGCTATGCTTGATTGTTTGCCATCACTATGACATGCACACCCCCTCCCCTGTTATCTTTACACCTTATGCTAGTGTCACCTTAAAGTATTGTACATCTTGTTGTGCTGACACTTTTGTTGCAGGTCTAGGTTCAGGTATGATTGATTTATACATGTTATTGTTTTGTTATGTTGCTTATCGCTCATACCATACTTTTGTCTGACCCAGAGTTTTATGTTTCTTCTTATTACTCTGGGTGCTCTTAAATGGGAAGACTAGAGACAGGTTAGCTGGTTGTGCACGGGTAGTTATCCGGAGATGAGTAGGAGGCTTACACGTATTATCCTCTATGTATATTCTCCCTGTGTCGCTGTTGGTCACTACTTTGGGCATTAGTAGTGTACTTTTCCTTTACTTTGCTTTAGAGATAGTTTGAAAAGTTGTAATAATGATGATGTGGAACATAAGCTGTATTTGGATTTCCGCTGCTATGATGGTTCGGTTTTCAGCGTATGCACTGTCTCGCCAGTTTTATGTCAAAGTTATGTTATTATTATATTTTATCCCATGCGCTGTGAGACATTCTACAGGTTCCTAGTTAGTTCAAATTCCCTCCTTTTCCTTTCTTTGGCAACCATCCCGTGCTAGTCGTGCATCGGCATAGCGCACTTCCATCGGAAATGTCGGCTGGTGTGGGGTGGACCGTCAGACTTGGTATCAGAGCTCTAGGTTGCGTAGTTAACCTAGGGAAAGACATCGGGGAGAGATAGTATACGTATATGAGAGCGCGTATTTGTGATATTTTGGTTTTCACAAGCTATATTTATATACTATTAGTATATCTAGGGATGAAGTCGCACTACACTGGCAACATTGAAGGGATGGTTAATCGTTTTCTCCTTACAGATTGAACGATGAGCCGACATACGAGGAATACTGGTTCAGGAGCCAATAATAGGAATGCTCCTGATATGAGGACGATGTTCACTGACTTCGTGAGAGAGATGCTTAGGATGTTCAGAGGGCAGTTCCTAATACTGTAAATGGTGGTGGTGCAGTAGTGCAGGCACCTAAGGCTGATTTCGCCAAGCTTAACAAGGATTATACTAGTCTTGGCGGGAAGCCATTCCACGGAACGGAGTCGGCTACGGATGTCCAAGATTGGTTGGATAGTTGTGAGCGCATCTTCGAGGACTTGGGAATCGATGATGCCATAAAGAGAAAGTTAGCATTGCGTCAGCTTCAAGGATGAGCTATGAATTGGTGGAATGCTATTAAAGCAGCTACTCCTGAAGATCAAGTTACTTAGAATCAATTTATGACTCGTTTCAACGAAAAGTTCATTCCAGCTGCTCACAAATCTGAATTGTTTAGGAAATTTTCGGAGCTTAAGCACAATGGTAGGGCAGTCTCAGAATATGTTGCTGAGTTTGATACTTTATCGAAGTATGGATTATCTCTTATCGACACTGCCGAGAAGAAGAACGAGAAGTTCATAACCGGCTTAGATGATTACTTAGGGGAAAGGCGGATAAACCACATCGACAAGACGTTCGAGTCTATAGTAGGGAAAGCATTGAGATCGGAGAGTCTTTACCCTAAGTCAAAGGCCATGTTGCTATTGCATCTGTAGAGGAACCAAAGCCGCAAGCAAGCGGTGTGTGAGGACCCGTAACTTCCCCGTGAAGGAAAGGGCGGATACTTTGAGAACAACACACAAATGAACGCAGACGGAAGAACATTTCATTGCTATTACAACAATTCCATCAGATACAAGAATATACAGAGTATAAATGAATAAATATACATTCGATAAATATCAGAGATTACAATAAATTACATAGCAGCGGAAAATAATACAAAGCACAACTGAAGGTGATATACGGATACAGAGCTTTCCGGATACCATTCCAGCTGTAAACCAGGACCCTGTGAATATAAATCTGCAAAACCAAAACTACTAGCTGCCCGTGTCGAAAATAGGGGCACCTAGAGTTTAGGTTAAAACAATAAACTCCAGGCCAGTCATGTGACTGGTGTGAGAACTAAAACAGTTATTTAAAGCTTTACTTTAAAAGAGAGTAATTCAAGGGACCACTCCGTATAACACGGAACGGGTTTCTCCCAAGAATACCAGTGCATAGAATAAACAGCGCAATGCTTTTTTGAAAAATGAAGCTATTATAAGACCCAGGTCCCATCACACAATGCAATGCAAGCCGGAGGATAGGGTTTTACCTTATAACAGCCAAACATGCTTGATACGTTTAAAACAAATCATTTGATACTATAATAAGTGTATAGTGTCAAAACAATTTCAATCATAAATATAAATCATAGACGGCATAGTATCCCATGCTACTATGTCACCATACTAGGCTCTACAAATAAAACCGCAATACACGTATTGGAAATTGGATTTTCGTCATGAGTCGAGGCAAGGGGCAAGCTCCTCTCCGCGTTCGAGACACTCTAGCAAATGTCCCAGGGCTACGCACTCTGGGCAACCCTTGGATGCTTCAGGGCCGGTCCTCACTTACGTTAGAGGATTGGCAATTCCTGAACACACGTTTCCCGGTCCTTACAGACCTAAAATCGAGGCGCCTCATCCAACAACCACAAAGGTGAAAAGTATATAAATGTCAGGGCTGGTAAGTCACTGACACCACCAAAGCTAGAAAGAAACGTCGTGCTCTCCCTGCAGTCTGTATCCCGTTTTTGACTCATACCGAGGTGTGAGGCTCGCGAATTCACGTTGTACACAAAGCTGCCACGTAGGCGTGCTTTGATCATCAACCACAAGACTTTGCTTTTCAACAGAAGCCTTGATCATTGCATCTTAGCGTGCCACACAGGCAATTCATGCCATGCGACTGATGTCCATCGATATACAACCTCTGAGCTCGTACGTCTCAGAGAAGGGCGTTAAGCAAAAGAATAAATTCTCCGCCGCCAAACAGATGTATATTTAATAGAAATCAATCAACACAGAATAAAATCCAATGTCAGACACCCAATCCATTTACAAGTCCGTTCTGGGTCTGAACGAAACCAGAGGCACTATCCTCGCATATCCATCCATCTCCAGGTACGTCTGGACGACCACCAACTATTTCCATCCTTTTGGGTGTACTGCCCAATCAGGATCGTCAGTAATTATCCAAACGATGTGAAGACTTCCGGTCTTCAACCATCGTCTTCATCTTCGACATATCGTCGAATCGGTTATTCAGAATGGGTGTAAACCCGGCCTTTCCGAACAACCCGCGTATATTAAAACGAATGTTACACAAACACAACATACGCCTCATTCCAATTCAGAATATTCTTTTATTCACAAAATCACATTTTTAGGGAAAGGTTCCCATTAATTTTATCCAAGATAAATTCTTTCAAATTTATCCTTTAATCTTCCTTTGGATGTCATTTCAAACCAGATTATGGTTTTCTAAACTAGTCGAGATTAGCGAACCACACCGAAGTAATTATTTATTTTATTTCCCAATCCCAAACTATTCATCCCATGAAGCAAAACCGGTAATACTCCATATCTAATACTATGGTGTTATCGGTAAGATTAATTACCATTACACGTTCAAATCTAATTAAAGATTTAACTATCGCTTTGAAGCAAAACTGGCGATACCCCATTCTCGCTCATTTCTAAATTGGATAATTTAGATTATAGATTTACATTTCAATCTAATTGCAGATTCGTTAAAACTCCTTTTACTGGGTTAAAGAACTAGTGTTATTTAAAACACAGTTCACGACAAACCCAAATCACATTCTATTTATCATCGGGTTAAAGAAATAGTGTTGTTTAAAACACAGTTCACGATAAACCCACAAATCAATTCTAGTTCAATTCAAATCAAATATATTAGGAATTCCGATTATTTAAAACCCCTTTTTAAATCTAATTTATTTATTTAAAAATAAAAACCCGGGTTTTAAATTGAGTTCAAACTAGTTCATTTCGATAAAGATCTATTTTTATCTATTCAAAGATGGAGTTTTTCATCCCAATTTTTCCCAAATCATTTCTTATGATTTTACACTAATTATTACTATTTTTAATAATTTTATCAAGGCCTGTACAGTCGATTTCCATCAACGGCCATCGAACTGCACTTATGGCGACCTTTTTCGAAATTGATTTGGACGTATCTCCAAATCCAACCGTTAGATTTCAAATTTCAAATATTCGTTAGAAAGCTCTTTTCGATACGAACCCAACGGTTCCGGTTTTAGGAGAATCCGACGGTCGGATCTCCCGTAATGTCCGTTTGAAATAAATGGTCGAAATTCACGAACTGCCGCGGCGCGGCGCGTTCTATTCAGGCCATTATATTATATATATAATATATATAATATATATTTCGTCGATTTCTATTTAAAACGAATTATATAAATAGTTTTAAATTCGTTTCAAAAGCAATTTCAACTTCCATTTCAATTCAAATCAAAATTGAATTCTTCTTTATAAATTCGTTTTTAAAATTCATTTCTATTCAATTCAAATTTCAATTCAATTTGAATTCATTTCAATTCGCTTTCAATTCAATTTGAATTCGTTTTCAATTCGCTTTCAATTCAATTTGAATTCGTTTTCAATTCGCTTTCAATTCAATTTGAATTCGTTTTCAATTCAATTCATTTCAAATTGGTTTTCAATTCAATTCATTTCAAATTGGTTTCCTATTCGATTCAAATTCGTTATATATTCAATTGAAATCAAATTCGTTTTCTATTCAATCAAATTCGTTATATATTCAATTGAAATCAAATTCGTTATATATTCAAATCAAATCAAATTGGTTTTCAATTCAATTCATTTCGAAATCGTTTTCAATTCAATTCATTTCAAATTGGTTTTCAGTTCAATTCATTTCGAAATCGTTTTCAATTCAATTCATTTCAAATTGGTTTTCAATTCAATTCATTTCGAAATCGTTTTCAATTCAATTCATTTCAAATTGGTTTTCAATTCAATTCATTTCGAAATCGTTTTCAATTCAATTCATTTCGAAATGAATAAAATCGATATAAATATCGTTCACGTCAAAATGGCGTCAATCTAATCAACACGGCTTAATGTATTTCTATTTTCAAATATTCTATTTCAAATATTTCCTATTATCAAAATATTTGTTATTATCAAAATATTTCGTTCAACACATGACTAACCTCAACGGATGAGTACTGTCAACACATGAACCTTTACTTTATATTGATAAATATGTAAATTTTATTATTAAAATATTTCGTTCAACACATGACTAACCTCAACGGATGAGTACAGTCAACACATGAACCTTTACTTTATATTGATAAAGATGTAAATTTTATTATTAAAATATTTCGTTCAACACATGACTAACCTCAACGGATGAGTACAGTCAACACATGAACCTTTACTTTTTATATTCTTTATTTTCTAAATTGGAATGAGGCCCAATCAATCACCATATAAAATTAATTATATGGATTTTCATACAACACATGTATATAATAGCATCGAAAAATAATCAACCATCAACCAAAGTGCACTACACTGTATAAGCATCAAATATAGATATCTAACGCTTATAACAGCCTGTCAATCAATCGATCGACATATTTAATCAATCAGGATGAGTGAACTTCAAATTTCATCCCAATACCCGTGTGGGGTTTCAAACAATCAAACACAGATTTTATTTGTGCAGTTGGGCGATGTGTAAAATTTATCGTCCCAACCAATGTCCTTCAAATAGTTGTACATAAACAAACCGTCCGGTTTTTAAATGAATATTCATTTATTCACGTTCACGTTAAAAATTATATTTTTAACGATAAAAATATTTTATTTCAACATATGAATTTCTATTTAGTTCCTTTACAAAATAAAAATGATATTTTTATTTTTCTAACATATTTTAGAAAATTTCGGCGGCATAACGGCACGATACTAGAAACGGGACGAGGCCTAGCCTTATCCCCGGTCTAGTGAAGGCCCACGCCATTCACACATCAATCAAATCAATTCATTTCACCAAACGATTCAATTTCAATCAAAATATTCTAACTAACTACTCAACCAAACAATTTAACAAACAAGCCATCCATGGTCTGTGGATGACGGGTGTTACAAAACACCGTCTGCATCCTAGTATATATATATAACTAGAAAAAGAAATTGAAAGGTGAGGAATTCTCACCGATAGCTATCCAAACATCTTGACTCTTCTTTTGTAGAAGTCTTCGTCGTTCTCGCCTTTCGTCACTTTCGTCGCCCGTATCCACTACATATGTAAAAATCGATTTTTTACTTCGCTATTCAATATATAAAAATCGAACTTTTACTATGTTATTCAATATATAAAAATCGAATTTTTACTATGTTATTCAATGTATAAAAATCGAATTTTTACTATGTTATTCAATATATAAAAATCGAATTTTTACTATGTTATTCAATATATAAAAATCGAATTTTTACTATGTTATTCAATATATAAAAATCGAATTTTTACTATGTTATTCAATATATAAAAATAGAATTTTTACTATGTTATTCAATGTATAAAAATCGAATTTTTACCTTGCTACCAAATAGATAAAAATTCTATTTTTATAACGATGTTATATAGATAAAAATTCTATTTTTATCCCGCTATTCTTCATATAAAAGATTTCGCCTTTTCAAAAATATAGATGTCGCCTTTTCAAATATATCATTATAAAAATCACATTTTTATTTTTCTACACATATAAAGACGATATTTTTAATATTCCTATCATGTAAAAATTATATTTTTAATTCTCTACATAAACAAAAATCATATTTTTACATCTTCTATATAGTAAAGATTATATTTTTAATACTTTAAAAATATAAAAATCATATTTTATTACTTTAAAAATACAAAGATCATATTTTTAACTTTCCTATATTATAAAAATTATATTTTTAATCGTAAAAATCAGATCTTTTATCATATTAAAAATATATATAAAAACTGGATCTTTTCATGTTAAAAATATATATAAAAACTGAATTAAATATATATAAAAACTGAATTAAATATATAAGAAAATCACCTTCGTTTGGAGGGGGTCTCTGCTGCACCATCGTTGGAGGAGGTCGGAGAGGAGGCCGTGGGTGCGAAGGTGAAAGAAGCGAGGCTGCGGCGGTGGGTTGGGTGCTGCGCGCGTGGAGGATCGGCGAGGGGGGGTAGGGGTAGGAGGCGCAGCGCAATCGGCGCTCTGGCGGAGGGCGAGGCGATGGGAGGGGCGGCACGTGGTGGTGGGCGGCTTCGAGATCGACGGGGGGGGGGGGGGGGGGGGGGGCTAATTGATAGTTTAGGGTTTTTTTTTTTTTTTTTGATTTCTCTCTGAATGAATATCCTACGGGGGGGGGGCTGGTTAAGGAGAAGGGAGGGAGGGAAGATTTTTTTATTTTAAAAAGTTGACTTTTACATACGACCTCTAAACGAGGCCCACCGCCTGTCGCCCATAGCGTTTTACCCCCATTCCGAACACAATGGGATTTGTATCGCAGGCTGATTCGGTTGTTTCGACCAGTTTACGTTGAATTTACATTTAAATCGCTATATTGAATTTTAAATGTACATTTCAAATTACCGGGGTCACATACTAACTAGAAAAATTCCCGAAAAATATTTTCTAGCTTCGTATTGACGATACGGTCCTAACAAAACTAGTTTCGTCGAATTCTGAGACCGTTTGAAAAATGGCCAATTTCCAGTCGATTAAAATCAACCGAAACTGGTCAAACGCGTTTTCCTTTGCCACGCTCACATATTGATTCAGAAAATTATGAAATTTGGAATCTAGCAATAACTTGACACTGCGGATCCAACAAAAGTGGTTTCGTCGAAATTCGAGGTTGTTTGCAAAATTTCCATTTTTAAGGGCCTGAATTCCATAGCGACTATTCAGAATTTTCAATTGGACATATCTTTTGATTCCCGCTATGAAATTTCGATTTTTCGGATTCGTTGGAAAGATATTATCAATTAGATCCTAATGTTTTTGGTTTCACTAAAATCCGGATTGTTTTGCACCCGGTACATTCAATTGAAGTTTGAAATCGAATTATCGAACTACCGCGCCATTTTCAATTCTATTTATAATTATATATAAATATTTATATTCTAACGACGGCGTATATAATATATACGTTCTAATTATATTCAAAATAAATTTCCGTCGATTTTATTTAAAATAATCTATTTTAAATATTCAAAATTCACTAAAATTGCCAAAATAAAAATTTTAAACTGGCTCAGATTTTCCGGGTTATTACAATCTCCCCCACTTAAAACTTTTCGTCCCTGAAAAGGAACAAAGTCGAAAGTGGTTTGATCAATCAACTCTACGTTCGATCTGGCTTCCATTCTCCAACTTTTCAGTTTCTGAGAATTTTCAAATTTTCAAAAATTTGGCTAACACCCTAAATTTTCGAAAAATTTCGCCATAACCTTCCCTGCACCGGGAGCCACGGGAAAATCCCGAAATTGCCATATAGGCCTTCTGATCTCAAAAAGAAAAAGAAAAAGCCAAGCGGCTAGCCAATAGGCTCATAAAATAATCATCACCCAAACAAAACAGTAAATTATAGTAAACCTGTACCTATTTGTCGGGCAAACAAATTTTATTCTCTGCTCTAGCCTCCTTGCTATGACCTGTTCAATGTAAGTATATGTATATGCAAGCAAATGCGTCTAATTTTCAATACAATTTAATATTTGGTTCAATTAGGCATAGTGGTTCAAAAATTCAATTAGGAAACTATAATCAAACAACACAATCATCAATCAATTAGTGGATTAGAGTTTCAAATTCATAATTTTGATATATATGCAAAAATCCCATTTTTGATGCCAATTCACAACAATGTGTTCTAACTATATAAGTTTTGGTTCTCACAACAGTCTAATGGAAATATATAGATATTACACCTTCGAAACACGAACATAAATCTTGGTGATGGAGCTCCATCATCAAAATCATCTCCGAGCGACTAGAGTGTGATTCTATATCTATCCAGTATATTAAAACTTCGAATATACGTTCATGACACGTATATGCAAAATCTTTATATACTGGATTTTCCATATTCAATATAAATAAATAATCAAATACATTTAAAACGATTTAAATTTTCAAAACAAAATTGTTTTCATTGGAAAAATATACTCTTCACACCCGTTCTAGGATACTACTGATCCTATCTCTAACGAGTCATTCTAATTGGATATTGCTAATCCAATATCTGATGAATTTTTTCGTATGGTTCTAATGTGTCTTGTTCTCGAGCCCTGTAAACCAAAGCTCTGATACCACTGTGAGGACCCGTAACTTCCCCGTGAAGGAAAGGGCGGATACTTTGAGAACAACACACAAATGAACGCAGACGGAAGAACATTTCATTGCTATTACAACAATTCCATCAGATACAAGAATATACAGAGTATAAATGAATAAATATACATTCGATAAATATCAGAGATTACAATAAATTACGTAGCAGCGGAAAATAATACAAAGCACAACTGAAGGTGATATACGGATACAGAGCTTTCCGGATACCATTCCAGCTGTAAACCAGGATCCTGTGAATATAAATCTGCAAAACCAAAACTACTAGCTGCCCGTGTCGAAAATAGGGGCACCCAGAGTTTAGGTTAAAACAATAAACTCCAGGTCAGTCATGTGACTGGTGTGAGAACTAAAACAGTTATTTAAAGCTTTACTTTAAAAGAGAGTAATTCAAGGGACCACGCCGTATAACACGGAACGGGTTTCCTCCCAAGAATACCAGTGCATAGAATAAACAGCGCAATGCTTTTTCGAAAAATGAAGCTATTATAAGACCCAGGTCCCATCACACAATGCAATGCAAGCCGGAGGATAGGGTTTTACCTTATAACAGCCAAACATGCTTGATACGTTTAAAACAAATCATTTGATACTATAATAAGTGTATAGTGTCAAAACAATTTCAATCATAAATATAAATCATAGACGGCATAGTATCCCATGCTACTATGTCACCATACTAGGCTCTACAAATAAAACCGCAATACACGTATTGGAAATTGGATTTCCGTCATGAGTCGAGGCAAGGGGCAAGCTCCTCTCCGCGTTCGAGACACTCTAGCAAATGTCCCAGGGCTACGCACTCTGGGCAACCCTTGGATGCTTCAGGGCCGGTCCTCACTTACGTTAGAGGATTGGCAATTCCTGAACACACATTTCCCGGTCCTTACAGACCTAAAATCGAGGCGCCTCATCCAACAACCACAAAGGTGAAAAGTATATAAATGTCAGGGCTGGTAATTCACTGACACCACCAAAGCTAGAAAGAAACGTCGTGCTCTCCCTGCAGTCCGTATCCCGTTTTTGACTCATACCGAGGTGTGAGGCTCGCGAATTCACGTTGTACACAAAGCTGCCACGTAGGCGTGCTTTGATCATCAACCATAAGACTTTGCTTTTCAACAGAAGCCTTGATCATTGCATCTTAGCGTGCCACACAGGCAATTCATGTCATGCGACTGATGTCCATCGATATACAACCTCTGAGCTCGTACGTCTCAGAGAAGGGCGTTAACCAAAAGAATAAATTCTCCGCCGCCAAACAGATGTATATTTAATAGAAATCAATCAACACAGAATAAAATCCAATGTCAGACACCCAATCCATTTACAAGTCCGTTCTGGGTCTGAACGAAACCGGAGGCACTTTCCTCGCATATCCATCCATCTCCAGGTACGTCTGGACGACCACCAACTATTTCCATCCTTTTGGGTGTACTGCCCAATCAGGATCGTCAGTAATTATCCAAATGATGTGAAGACTTCCGGTCTTCAACCACCATCTTCATCTTCGACATATCGTCGAATCGGTTATTCAGAATGGGTGTAAACCCGGCCTTTCCGAACAACCCGCGTATATTAAAACGAATGTTACACAAACACAACATACGCATCATTCCAATTCAGAATATTCTTTTATTCACAAAATCACATTTTTAGGGAATGGTTCCCATTAATTTTATCCAAGATAAATTCTTTCAAATTTATCCTTTAATCTTCCTTTGGATGTCATTTCAAACCAGATTATGGTTTTCTAAACTAGTCGAGATTAGCGAACCACACCGAAGTAATTATTTATTTTATTTCCCAATCCCAAACTATTCATCCCATGAAGCAAAACTGGTAATACTCCATATCTAATACTATGGTGTTATCGGTAAGATTAATTACCATTACACGTTCAAATCTAATTAAAGATTTAACTATCGCTTTGGTGAAAAACTGGCGATACCCCATTCTCGCTCATTTCTAAATTGGATAATTTAGATTATAGATTTACATTTCAATCTAATTGCAGATTCGTTAAAACTCCTTTTACTGGGTTAAAGAACTAGTGTTATTTAAAACACAGTTCACGACAAACCCAAATCACATTCTATTTATCATCGGGTTAAAGAACTAGTGTTGTTTAAAACACAGTTCACGATAAACCCACAAATCAATTCTAGTTCAATTCAAATCAAATATATTAGGAATTCCGATTATTTAAAACCCCTTTTTAAATCTAATTTATTTATTTAAAAATAAAAACCCGGGTTTTAAATTGAGTTCAAACTAGTTCATTTCGATAAAGATCTATTTTTATCTTTTCAAAGATGGAGTTTTTCATCCCAATTTTTCCCAAATCATTTCTTATGATTTTACACTAATTATTACTATTTTTAATAATTTTATCAAGGCCTGTACAGTCGATTTCCATCAACGGCCATCGAACTGCACTTATGGCGACCTTTTTCGAACTTGATTTGGGCGTATCTCCAAATCCAACCGTTAGATTTCAAATTTCAAATATTCGTTAGAAAGCACTTTTCGATACGAACCCAACGGTTCCGGTTTTAGGAGAATCCGACGGTCAAATCTCCCGTAATGTCCGTTTGAAATAAATGGTCGAAATTCACGAACTGCCGCGGCACGGCGCATTCTATTCAGGCCATTATATTATATATATAATATATATTTCGTCGATTTCTATTTAAAACGAATTATATAAATAGTTTTAAATTCGTTTCAAAAGCAATTTCAACTTCCATTTCAATTCAAATCAAAATTGAATTCTTCTTTATAAATTCGTTTTTAAAATTCATTTCTATTCAATTCAAATTTCAATTCAATTTGAATTCATTTCAATTCGCTTTCAATTCAATTTGAATTCGTTTTCAATTCGCTTTCAATTCAATTTGAATTCGTTTTCAATTCGCTTTCAATTCAATTTGAATTCGTTTTCAATTCAATTCATTTCAAATTGGTTTTCAATTCAATTCATTTCAAATTGGTTTTCTATTCGATTCAAATTCGTTATATATTCAATTGAAATCAAATTCGTTTTCTATTCAATCAAATTCGTTATATATTCAATTGAAATCAAATTCGTTATATATTCAAATCAAATCAAATTGGTTTTCAATTCAATTCATTTCGAAATCGTTTTCAATTCAATTCATTTCAAATTGGTTTTCAATTCAATTCATTTCGAAATCGTTTTCAATTCAATTCATTTCAAATTGGTTTTCAATTCAATTCATTTCGAAATCGTTTTCAATTCAATTCATTTCAAATTGGTTTTCAATTCAATTCATTTCGAAATCGTTTTCAATTCAATTCATTTCGAAATGAATAAAATCGATATAAATATCGTTCACGTCAAGATGGCGTCAATCTAATCAACACGGCTTAATGTATTTCTATTTTCAAATATTCTATTTCAAATATTTCCTATTATCAAAATATTTGTTATTATCAAAATATTTCGTTCAACACATGACTAACCTCAACGGATGAGTACTGTCAACACATGAACCTTTACTTTATATTGATAAAGATGTAAATTTTATTATTAAAATATTTCGTTCAACACATGACTAACCTCAACGGATGAGTACAGTCAACACATGAACCTTTACTTTATATTGATAAAGATGTAAATTTTATTATTAAAATATTTCGTTCAACACATGACTAACCTCAACGGATGAGTACAGTCAACACATGAACCTTTACTTTATATATTCTTTATTTTCTAAATTGGAATGAGGCCCAATCAATCACCATGTAAAATTAATTATATGGATTTTCATACAACACATGTATATAATAACATCGAAAAATAATCAACCATCAACCAAAGTGCACTACACTGTATAAGCATCAAATATAGATATCTAACGCTTATAACAGCCTGTCAATCAATCGATCGACATATTTAATCAATCAGGATGAGTGAACTTTAAATTTCATCCCAACACCCGTGTGGGGTTTCAAACAATCAAACACAGATTTTATTTGTGCAGTTGGGCGATGTGTAAAATTTATCGTCCCAACCAATGTCCTTCAAATAGGTGTACATAAACAAACCGTCCGGTTTGTAAATGAATATTTATTTATTCATGTTCACGTTAAAAATTATATTTTTAACGATAAAATATTTTATTTCAACATATGAATTTCTATTTAGTTCCTTTACAAAATAAAAATGATATTTTTATTTTTCTAACATATTTTAGAAAATTTCGGCGGCATAACGGCACGATACTAGAAACGGGACGAGGCCTAGCCTTATCCCCGGTCTAGTGAAGGCCCACGCCATTCACACATCAATCAAATCAATTCATTTCACCAAATGATTCAATTTCAATCAAAATATTCTAACTAACTACTCAACCAAACAATTTAACAAACAAGCCATCCATGGTCTGTGGATGACGGGTGTCGGGTGCTACTAAACACCGTCTGCATCCTAGTATATATATATAACAAGAAAAAGAAATTGAAAGGTGAGGAATTCTCACCGATAGCTATCCAAACATCTTGACTCTTCTTTTGTAGAAGTCTTCGTCGTTCTCGCCTTTCGTCACTTTCGTCGCCCGTATCCACTACATATGTAAAAATCGAATTTTTACTTCGCTATTCAATATATAAAAATCGAACTTTTACTATGTTATTCAATATATAAAAATCGAATTTTTTACTATGTTATTCAATGTATAAAATTCGAATTTTTACTATGTTATTCAGTATATAAAAATCGAATTTTTACTATGTTATTCAATATGTAAAAATCGAATTTTTACTATGTTATTCAATATATAAAAATCGAATTTTTACTATGTTATTCAATGTATAAAATCGAATTTTCACCTTGCTACCAAATAGATAAAAATTCTATTTTTATAACGATGTTATATAGATAAAAATTCTATTTTTATCCCGCTATTCTTCATATAAAAGATTTCGCCTTTTCAAAAATATAGATGTCGCCTTTTCAAATATATCATTATAAAAATCACATTTTTATTTTTCTACACATATAAAGATGATATTTTTAATATTCCTATCATGTAAAAATTATATTTTTAATTCTCTACATAAACAAAAATCATATTTTTACATCTTCTATATAGTAAAGATTATATTTTTAATACTTTAAAAATATAAAAATCATATTTTTATTACTTTAAAAATACAAAGATCATATTTTTATCTTTCCTATATTATAAAAATTATATTTTTAATCGATTAAAAATCAGATCTTTTATCATATTAAAAATATATATAAAAACTAGATCTTTTCATGTTAAAAATATATATAAAAACTGAATTAAATATATAAGAAAATCACCTTCGTTTGGGGGCGGGGGGCTCTGCTGCACCATCGTTGGAGGAGGTCGGAGAGGAGGCCGTGGGTGCGAAGGTGAAAGAAGCGAGACTGCGATGGTGGGTTGGGTGCTGCACGCGTGGAGGATCGGCGAGGGGGGGTAGGGGAAGGAGGCGCAGCGCGATCGGCGCTCTGGCGGAGGGCGAGGCGATGGGATGGGCGGCACGTGGTGGTGGGCGGCTTCGAGATCGACGGGGGGGGGGGGGGGGGGATCAATAGTTTAGGGTTTTTTTTTTTTGATTTCTCTCTGAATGACTATCCTACGGGGGGGGGCTGGTTAAGGAGAAGGGAGGGAGGGAAGATTTTTTTATTTTTTTATTTTAAAAAGTTGACTTTTACATACGACCTCTAAACGAGGCCCACCGCCTATCGCCCATAGCGTTTTACCCCCATTCCGAACATAATGGGATATGTATCGCAGGCTGATTCGGCTGTTTCGATCAGTTTACGTTGAATTTACATTTAAATCGCTATATTGAATTTTAAACGTACATTTCAAATTACCGGGGTCACAAACTAACTAGAAAAATTCCCGAAAAATATTTTCTAACTTCGTATTGACGATACGGTCCTAACAAAACTAGTTTCGTCAAATTCTGAGACCGTTTGAAAAATGGCCAATTTCCAGTCGATTAAAATCAACCGAAACTGGTCAAACGCGTTTTCCTTTGCCACGCTCACATATTGATTCAGAAAATTATGAAATTTGGAATCTAGCAATAACTTGACACTGCGGATCCAACAAAAGTGGTTTCGTCGAAATCCGAGGTTGTTTGCAAAATTTCCATTTTTAAGGGCCTGAATTCCATAGCGACTATTCAGAATTTTCAATTGGACATATCTTTTGATTCCCGCTATGAAATTTCGATTTTTCGGATTCGTTGGAAAGATATTATCAATTAGATCCTAATGTTTTTGGTTTCACTAAAATCCGGATTGTTTTGCACCTGGTACATTCAATTGAAGTTTGAAATCGAATTATCGAACTACCGCGCCATTTTCAATTCTATTTATAATTATATAAATATTTATATTCTAACGACGGCGTATATAATATATACGTTCTAATTATATTCAAAATAAATTTCCGTCGATTTTATTTAAAATAATCTATTTTAAATATTCAAAATTCACTAAAATTGCCAAAATAAAAATTTTTAACTGGCTCAGATTTTCCGGGTTATTACACGGTGGAGGTAAGAAGGAGTCTTAGAATAAGAGAAAAAAGGATCAGACCAAGGGTGGTCAGAAAAAAAAGGACGAGAAAGATATAGAGTGCTTTAGTTGTGGCAAGAAGGGCCACTATGCAAGAGATTGTTAGGAAAAGCCTGGGGAAAGGAAGTGCTTCAATTGCGGCCAAGTGGGAAATCACAAGGATAATTGCCCGCAACCCCCTAAAGAGAAGCAGATTGTGAAAGCATACGCTATCAACGTTGTCCCTTCTTCGTCGAATGCCCAAAATTCGGCAGAGAAGGGAAAGGGCATCATTATTCAAGGTATGCTTTCTGTTTATGATGTTTCTATTTTAGTTTTGTTGATAACGAGGCATCCCATTCCTTCATATCTAGTGGCCTGGTAGATAAGTTGGGATTGGAACCTAAGATAGTCGATAGACCTTTAGTTGGGACGAACCCGATAGGTGGTTCAACTAGTCTTTGCATGATTTGTTGTAATGTGGTCTTGTCGATTTATGGATGTATGTTTGCTTGTGATTGCTTATTTGTTTTTCTAGTATCATCTCATGTAGATTGTCTGAATTCGGAAGAGATGTTCCTCGAGTGCTTGTCTGATATTGGTTTAGGCCTTTGGGGCTTATTCTTAGGGAATGTCGAGTTCGACTAGGATGGTTTGCGTGAGATATAAGTAGCTATTGTGATTTCTATTGAATGATATCTCGGCTTACTCGAGGAGTGATGTGCAGCGTGGCATGATAAGACTGTTCAATTGTATAGACTACCCCGAGTTGGATTCGATAGGGCTAGGAGATGACTCGAGTGGGACTTGAGGAACCTGCAAGGTAATGGATTGTCTAGGACCCTATGTTGATGTTCTCTTTGGTTCAAGATTGGTAGAACTTCGAAGGGATAAGATGTGCTCGTTGATCGTGGAGATGCAACAAGGGTTAGGACGATTCAAGTTGGACTTGAACTCATAAAAGGAAAATGGTTGTTCATTGATCTTGGAGATGCAATGAATAGAGAGACGACCCATATTGGACTTGAGATTTGTCAGTAAATGGATACTCGAGACTGGGTCAGAGTATGTGGGTAGCTCTTCTGATGAGAGTACCAAGAAATCGTCGATACTTAGAGTGTTCTAGGCGGACTCAAAGCAGGGGTATCTGGGGACGCCCGTTACCTTGGATCCATTGGACGTGATCTAGTTATCCTTGGAGGATAAACGTACGTTGGACGTTCAGTAGTCCGTATAGAGGCGGGGCTTCCATTAGTCTTAGGATTAGTTGGACCAGTCAAGTAGGCATCGATGCATGTATGGAGGCGGGGCTTCCATTATCCTTGGGATTGGTTGGACCAGTCAGGTAGGTATCGACGTATTTATAGCTTTAGCAGTTGATAGATAGGACATGTTTAGTGGATGCTATGGTCGCTATGTTTGTTCCTATTTTTATTCCCTTGAGTAGACTATCACCTGTAGGATTCTGGTAATAGAGAACAAAGAGATGATGGCATAGACGAACGCATGTGCTGTCGGACTAGGTGCGATTGCTAATGCATTGAATAAGAGACATGACAGTTTAGATGCTATGTTTCTTGAATGGAAGAAATTGGAGTATATCGTGGGATATGATCTCAGATGTAAGTATGGATTGGATCCAGAAATATTAGCAAGTTTGATGGTTAGATCGAATGTGATTGAGCGGATTGATTCCAGTCAGAGGGACGATCCTAACCTATTGGAAATCATCTCCAAGTTAGAGATGGGTATCGACAAGGAGATGGGCTTGATCGAGATTGATGGCTTGGAAAGAGTGGGAGATTAGTTGTACCCAACGTTAATGGATTAAGAGATGAAGTGCTTAGAGAATGTCATCACTCAAAACTAACTATACACCCGGTATTAACAAAATGTATCGAGACATGAAGCAGACCTACTACTGGGAAGGGATGAAAAGAGACGTTGGGAAGTTTATATCCAAATGCATAAACTACCAGCTAGTTAAAGCCCAGCAAAAGAAACCTAGTGGTTTGTGGCAACCATTAGAAATTCCAGAATGGAAATGGGGACAAGTCTCAATGGATTTCATTGATGGGTTACCAAGGACTAGATCGGGCCATGATAGGATTTGAGTGATTGTGGACCGATTGACCAAGATTGCAAGGTTTATACCGGTTAAGTCGAATAAAACGGCAACTAAGTTAGCGAGACTGTATATGAAGTGGGTAGTGAGATTTCATGGAATACCCAAATGCATTGTGAGCGACCGAGATCCGTTGTTTACTAGTGAATTTTGGAAGAGCTTACGAGAGGTGTTATGATCAGATTTACATCTCAGTACTGCGTATCATCCTCAAATCGACGGTCAGACAGAGAGGGAATCGTATATTAGAAGATTTCTTGAGAGCTTGTATAAATAGATTTTGGTGGGTCATGGGATGACAATTTGCATCTAGTTGAGCTTGCATATGATAATAGTTATCAGTCCGGTATTAGTATGACTCCATTTGAGGTTTTGTACGGAAGACCGTGCAACTTACCATCATGTTAATTGGAAACCGGTGAGAAATTTGTGCTTGGACCAGAGGTAATAAGAGAAACTTCAGATAAGATGGCGTGAGTTCACAACGTATTTCATGTTTCTCAGTTAAGAAGTTTGTGCACGACCCTAATGTCACTATTTCACCAAATCAGTTGGACGATATTGAGGTAGAACCCGACGCGGTTGGGAACCACAAGCCGATCCGTATTTTCGAGAGCGATACGAAGCAACTTCGAAGGAAGGCGGTGAAATTGGTCAAGGTTCAGTGGGGAGGGAATGAGAGTGACTGTACTAGGGAAACAGAGGAGAGCATAAGGGAATCGCATCCAGAACTCTTTGCTTGGTAAGATTTTAATAGTGATAGTTTCTTCCCTCGTTAATAAACCGCATGCTAGGATAGGCTTGTTGTGGTTGTTATGTATGTTTGATTGATTGCAAATAATTGATAGGCATGCGGGAACCTTTGTTTGTTTCATAGTTAAGGAATTTCGGGGGCGATTTCTTTGGGGGGGGAGGGAGGGGAGGTTGTAACGACCCGCATTTTATGCATCGGAGGATCGTAGAATATTTATTTCTTTTTCATATGAGGTCGTATAGTCGTGTAACTTTGGGGGATGACTATTGGGGTAATTTCCCATGTTCATGATTTTTGCCGATTTTTAAATGACCATTTTGCCCCTAGCTGATCTTGTTTCGGTCGTAACTTTTGATTGGTAAAGGGTCTTGACCTAAAACCACTTCCATTAGATCCAGATGATGTTTTACCTTTCCGTAGAGTGGTCACACTTGCCAAACAGACTTACAATTTGGGAGATATGGCTAAACTAAGGTTTAGAAGGTGAAAACAGCTTAATTGGGCATAACCGGGTGATTAGCTGCTAGGCCCATTAGGGGATTTAGGGATTATAGCTATATGAGGGCTGATTAGGTTAGAGAAACCTTTTCTTCGTCATTTTTCAGCCGCCACTAACTTCCTCTGAACCCTAGCAATGGCCTCCACCTTCTAGAATCATCTTTAATCATCGTTTAATCAAGGATTAGGCTAAACTACATCAAATCAAGGCAAATCAACACTAAACTAGAGTAGGAGCTGCTGTGTTGCTTAGGAATTCGACCCAAACTGTAGAGAACTTCAGATCTATAATTCATTTGTGGCTTAGGTGAGTGATTTGCATTGTTTTTCACTAATTACGGCTAATTACGGGTGATTAGTGATAATTAGCGAAATTATAACTCAGAAAAATATGGAAAAAATTTGTAAAATTCTAAAATATTATTTTAGGCCTCTGTTAGAAATTTGGGTTAATTTGGATAAGTTTTGCTAATTGTATGCTTAAACGTGATTAGGGGGGATTAAGGGGAAAACAAGGGTTTTTGGGTATGTTTGATCTTTATATACATGTTAAATTATGGTTTTGGTATTTGTGGGTGATTATACATGTTGCTATGACTGTTTGGCATGTTTTATGATTGTTTAGAATAGTTAGAATGGTCAAAAATGCCGTTGTGTGGCGTAAAAGTAGTCGCTGGAAGTCGCAGGAAAACAGTGCAGGAAACCGGTTCGCCCCTCCCATTCGTGAAGCACCACATGACCACGAACCGACCGTGAGGTACCCCCACGAACCACTCATCATGAGCCAGACCTGATGCTCCTCACGAACCGTGCTTGGAGGTTCCACCACGAGCCTACCGTCCACCACGAACCAGAAGACCATAGCGCCACGAGCCGCAAGCTAGAGCATTGACCCACGACCCAGATGTAACGAGTGAGGCAGGGTCACGACCTGATCCTTAAGGAGGTCATCACAAACCAGATGGTTAAGCACCACGAGTCGGACCAAGGTGAAGCACCACGAATCAGTGCAAGGAGAATCACGAGCCGAGCTGGGGAGTCACGAACCAGGATGATGATCAAAATCCAAGATGCAAAGGTAGTCCAAATAGGAGGTAGAACTCAGGATCCAGTTGGGAACCAACGAGTTAACTTCATAAGTTGGACTTTGCTGCGGGACGAATGCAAAGGGTTATTGATATCTATAGCTTTGACTCACCACTGAGAGACAGATATTGGTTATGGATCACTGTAGTGGAGCCGTTATGACTCCATGGGGCAGAGTAATTGTGGCAAGGAAGTGGGTGACCAAAGTGGTAGATATCGTATACTTTACGCACTGAGTGAGAGATGTGAGGATGATTGCTATGCTTGATTGTTTGTCGTCGCTATGACATGCACATCCCCTCCCCAATTATCTTTACACCTTATGCTAGTGTCACCTTAGAGTATTGTATATCTTGTTGTGCTAACTCTTTGGTTGCAGGTCCAGGTTCAGGTATGATTGGATTATACCTATTATTGCCCTGTTTTGTTGCTTATCACTCATACCAGACTTTTGTTTGACCCACAGTTTTATGTCTCTTCTTATTACTATGGGTGCTCTTAAACGGGCAGACTAGAGACAGGTTAGCTGGTTGTGCACAGGTAGCTGTCCGGAGACGAGCAGGAGGCTTACACGTATTATCCTCTAGATATATTCTCCCTGTGTCGCTGCTGGTCACTGCTTTGGGCATTAGTGGTGTACTTTTCCATTACTTTGCTTTAGAGACAGTTTGAAAAGTTGTAATAATGGTGATGTGGAACATAAGCTGTATTTGGATTTCCGCTGCTATGATGGTTTAGTTTTCAGCTTATGCACTGTCTCGCCTGTTTTATGTCAAAGTTATGTTATTATTATATTTTATCCCATGCGCTGTGAGACATTCTACAGGTTCCTAGTTAGTTCAAATTCCCTCCTTTTCCTTTCTTTGGCGACCATCCCGTGCTAGTCGGGCATCGGCATAGCGCACTTTCATCGGAAGGCTGGTGCGGGGCAGGCCGTTACAATAGATCTAGTTCTTAAATTATTTCTATTTTTATTTTTAGAGATCGAAATTTGTAATCCTTGCAAATTCCGGTTTGTTGATCCAAATAGGGTTACAAAAGGGAAGGCTACAGAAAATAGAATAGGAATAAAAATCAGATCTGGGACTCAGAGTACTTTTTTAGGTTAGTGGATTTAAATTCTACTTCTTTCCTGTTAATGGTACATAATATGGTTAGATTCACGTTAAATAATTAAATTTGACATAAGTTGTGTTTGAGATAATTGTATAAATTGTTTGTGTAATTTATTCCTAATTACACTATAATTGATTAAAAGTATAATTATATGATATTGTTATAATTGTGTGTTGGGACTAAGAATTGTAGGGAAGAGGCTAAACCTAAAAGTAAGAAATTTAAAGTAAAATGTCCAAAATTGGAAATGGAGACAAAAATGAATTTAATAAATAAATTAGTTTGGAAGTTAGTATTAGATTTTTCGATTGGTTGAAAGAAGGGGATATCTTACCATTATTTAATATTATAGGAAATATAGTAAATGTAATTGCAAGAATAAAGGTAAGAAAAATGGGATTAGTGCTAAATAGATATCTTCCTATATTTTACACCATTTGCCAATTAAGAAAAAGGATAAAGGAAATATCTTGCAATTATGTGTTACTGTTTATGATATTAATATATTTTTTGGCAAAGCCGACCGGATTTCATAGCTATCCATAACACTTTTTGTTATAAAAAATAATAAATATAATAAAAACAAGAGATAGACATATTGTCTATCTACTAGAAACGGTTTTAAGAATGGACCGATCACTATAGATAGTTTTTAGAGTGGACCGACCACTATAACTAATCTAGAGCTAGACTGTTTGTCTAGACTACTAATGATGATTTTTAAAATGGACCGTCCATTACACAACACCACGTAGGGTGTGACATTACATAACAATAAATCATATTATAGCTCCATGCATGAAGGATTAAATTTCATAATGCAACTGTAATAACCCGGAATTCCAAGCCAATTTAAAATTTTTATTTTGGCGATTTTAGTGAATTTTGGATATTTAAATGAATTATTTTAAATATTGATGACGAGAAATTTAATTTGAATAGAATTAGAACGTATATATTTATATAGATCGTCGTTAGAATATAAATATTTTATTTTAATTATAAAAGAAATTGAAAATGGCGCGGTTGTTTGAAAATTCGATTTCAAAGTTCAATTGAATGTACAGGATTCAAAATAAACCGGATTTTAGTGAAACCAAAAATATTAGAATCTATTTGAAAATATCTTTCCAACGAATCCGAAAAATTAAAATTTCATAGCGGGGATAAAAATTTATGCCCAATTGAAAATTCAGAATAGTCGCTACGGAATTCTGGCCCTTAAAAATGGAAATTTTGCAAACGACCTCTGTTTTCGACGAAACCACTTTTATTGGATCCGGGATGTCGAGTTATTGCTAGATTCCAAAATTCATAATTTTCTGAATCAATATGTGAGCGTGGCAAAGGAAAACGCGTTTGACCAGTTTAAGTTGATTTTAATCGACTGGAAAATGGCCATTTTTCAAACGATCTTCAAATTTGACGAAATTAGTTTTGTTAGGACCGTATCGTCGATACGAAACTAGAAAATATTTTTCGGGAATTTTTAGAGTCCATATGTGGCCCCGGTAAATTGAAATGTGCGTTCAAATTCAATATGCAGATTTATATTTTGATTTTGACGAAAACTGATCGAAACATTCGAACTGGCTTATGAAACATATCTCATTGTGTTCAGAGTGGGGGTAATTAGCTAGGGGCAACAGTCGGTGGGTTTCATTTAGAGGCCGAGATAAAAAGTTACCATTTGGAATTTAAATAAATTAAAATTATGTTAAAACCCCCTCCAAAGTTTCCTCTCTCCCCCTTTTCAAGTCAACCCCCCATATCGTTCCCTGAGATCGAAAATAGAAAATAGAAAAGAAAAAAAACTGAGGAATGACGGAGCCTCCCCATTGAGACCCGCGCCACCGCATCGACGCACGACCACCACTGTCACGCCGGAGCTGGCGCCCCACCGCCGATGCCCCTCTCCTTCCTCCGTCGCTGTCCCCTCACTTCCCCCATTTCCTTCTAGCGAAAACCGCGCACCTCATTTGAATCGAATCCCTAGACCTCCATAGACCCGCCACCACCTAATGCGATGCCTCCGCCCCCACCAGGCTCCAACCGTGACTCCCCCTCTCCCCCTCCTCCTTCTATTTCAAAACCTAATTCCTAACCCCTTCAAAACCGACACCTCCCTTGCTCGATTCACTGTAAGAATTCTAAACTTGAATTTGTTTTCATATTTTCAATTATTATATCATTAGATTAAAGAAACAATTTTTAGATTAAAGAAGTGATTTTTATTTTGTTTGTATAGCGGTTGAAAATTTGATTTTTATTTTATAAAGCACTATATAAAAATTTGTTTTTTATTTTACAAAGAGCCATATAAAAATTTGAATTTTATATATATGAACATCGCTTAAAAGAATTGATTTTTATTTAGCAAAAATTAATTTTTTATAAGAAAGCACAGATTTTTATATGCGAAAAAAATATGATTTTTATATAGTAGTGGTTATAAAAATATAATTTTTATAAGATAGAGAATATAAAAATACGATTTTTAAGTATATAAAAATATAATCTTTTTATATAAGTAGCGCTATAAAAATATGATTTTTATAGCGTTGTTGAATTGATAAAAATATGATTTTTATAGCGTTGTTGAATAGCTAAAAATATGATTTTTATAGCGTTGTTGAATAGATAAAAATATGATTTTTATAGCGTTGTTGAATAGATTAAAATAAGATTTTTATAGCGATGCTGAAGAAATAAAAATTTGATTTTCATAATGAAGGAGAACACATAAAAAATCGATTTTTATTATGAAGATAGCAACATAAAAATTTGATTTTTATTCATGTGAAATAGCGATAAAAATATAATTTTTATTGTTTGAGTAGCGATATAAAAATGCGATTTTTATATATAAAGAGTTGAGATAGAAATGAATTTTTTTATAATATAATCATCATAAAAAAATGTGATTTTTATTATGAACAGCGGGAAAAGATGGCGATGGTATCGACTAAAATCAAAACGAAAACCGAACAATTCAGAAGGAAAGACTGGCAGAGTGGAACTCGGTGAGAACTCCTCAATAAAATTTTATGTTCGGTTATTTTAATTTATAACTGCATATATAAACTGCTCTCCATCGTCCACAGACCACGGACGACTTGTGTGATTGTTTGTGTTGTGAAAATTGACTGTTGGTTGTGAAATAAAATATATATTCATATGTAGAAATAAAATATATATTCATGTGTTGAAATAAAATATATATTCATGTGTTGAAATCAAATATATATTCATATGTTGAAATAGAATAAATATTCATTTACAAATCAAACGATTTGTTTGTGTACACCGATTTGACTTATATCGATTGGGACGATGAATTTTACACACCGCCCAACTGCACAAATAAAATCTGTGTTTGATTGTTTGAAACCCCACATGGGTGTTGGGATGAAATTTGACATACACTAATCTCAATAATTAGCTGTATGTCGATCGATTGATTGACATGCTGTTATAAGCGTTGAATATTTATATTTGATGCTTATACAGTGTAGAATGCACTCTAGATGATGATTGATTATTTATCGTTGCTATTATATACATGTGTTGTATGGAATCCATATAACTAATATTATACGGTAATCGAGTGGGTTTCATTCCAATTTAGAAAATAAATTATATTCATGTGTTGAATAAACAAAATAGTCATATGTTGACAATACTCATGTGTTCAGAATATTCATGTGTTGAATAAAAGAAAATTCATGTGTTGAATAAAATATATATTCATGTGTTGAATAAAAGAAAATTCATGTGTTAAAGAAAATATTCATGTGTTGAAGAGAATAATGAAGTAATTGAAAAATATAAAGCCATGTTGATTAGATATGCGCCATTTTGACGCGAACGATATTTATATTGATTATATTCGTTTTTATAATGAATATAGAAAAGGAAGTGATTTCAAAATATAACGTTTTGAAAGTATTATCATTTATATATCGATGATATGGAATATTCAATTTTGATTTGAAATTGAATATGAAGTTAAAATCGTTTTTAAAACGAAGTTAGAACGATTTATAAAATACTTTTTGAATTGAATTGATGAAATATATATTATATATAATATATAATGGCCTGAATAGAACGCGCCGCGCTGCGGCAGTTCTCGAATTTCGACCATTGACTTCGAATTTACGTTGCGAGACATCCTACTGTCGAATTCTCCTAAAACCAGAACCGTTGGGTTCGTATCGAAAAGAGCTTTCTAACGAATATTAGAAATTAGAAATCTAATGGTTGGATTTAGACTCATGTCCAAATCAAATTTGTAAAAGGTTGTTGTAAGTGCAGTTCGATGGCCGTTGATGGAAATCGACTATACAGGCCCTGATAAAATTATTAAAAATATTAATAATCTGTGTAAAATCATAAGAAATGATTTGGAAAGAATTGGGATGAAAAACTCCATATTTGAAAAGATAAAAATAGATTTTCATCGAAATGAACTAGTTTTGAACTAGAATTATAATCCATTTATTTTTGAAATAAATAAATTGGATTTGAAAGGGTTTTAAAAGTAACCAGAATTTCCAATAACTGAATTGGATTGGATTTGAATCGAAATTGTCTTTGGAATATTTCGATGTTGGATTTCGTGATTATACAGATATTGTTATGGAAATTTGAAAGATATATTTATATCGTTATTTCCAATACGATATTTGTTGGTCGTAGAATTTGATATTGAATATAAGCCGATATATTTTCTATTCAGAGCCTTGTATTTAATATCAAATGTGATTTGGGTTTGTCATGAATGGTGTCTTCATTAACACTGTTTTTAAACCCAGTTGAGAAGAAGATTACATCTTTTTATTTAGATTTAATGAGGTATACCAATTAAATGATATTTAATTGGAATTAAAGTAGATTGTGATTTTGGGTTTACAGTGAACGGTGATTTAAATAACATTTGTTCTTTAACCCGAAAATTAATGGAATGTGAATTGGGTTTGTTGTGAAGTGTGTTTTAACGACGTTCGTTCTTTAACCCGATTTACGGTGAAATGTGATTTGGAATTTATAAATCTTTTGTTAAGATTTAAAGGAGATTTTCCAAAGTAAAATTTTCCAATTTAATGAAATAAATTGGAATGGAATGGAATTCGATTTGGTGATAATCGAAGTGAATTTCTGTGGATGAGGACTGCTAATATATATGGAATTTAAAAGGCTTTGCCATTATTCCATTTATATTGTTAGTTGGATATGGAAGTTTGTATCGATTATATATATAGATTTGTTTTCCATGAAGATTCCATCATTAATAGAATGTTATTTTAAGTTTATCGTGAACCATGTTTTAAATGACATTGGTTCTTTAACCCAGTTAAAGACAGGATATGATTTCCTAAGTTAAATAATCATTAATACTGATTTTTGGGAAGATTAAATCCAAGTGAAGTTTTAATGAATCTTTAATTAGATTGAAATGATTGAGAATGGAGTATCACCAGTTTTGCTCCAAGCGATAGTTAAATCTTTAATTAGATTTGAACGTGAAATGGTAATTGAATTTACCGATAACACCGTGGTGTTAGATATGAAGTATGACCAGTTTTACTTCATGGGATGAATAGGTTGGGATTGGGAAATAAAATAAATGATTACTTTGGTGTGGTTCGCTAATCCCGACTAGTTTGAATTGATATTCAAAAGAAGATTAAAGAATAAATTTAAAGAATTTATCTTTGATAAAATTAATCGAACTTTTCCCAAAGTATAATAATATTCTAAATTGGAATGAGGCGTATGTGGTGTTTGTGTAACACTTGTTTATAAAATACGCGAGTTATTCGGAAAGACCGGGTTTATCCCATTCTGAATAACTGATATGACGATTAGTCGAAGATGAAGACGGTGGTTGAAGACCTGAGGTCTTCACGTCGTTTGGATAATTACTGATGATTCTGATTGGGATGTACACCCAAGAGGAGGGAATCAGTTAGTGATCGTCCAGACGTACTTGGTGATCGATGGATATGCGAGGTACAAGGTGCCTCCGGTTTCGTTCTGACCTAGAACGGACTTGTAAATGGATGTGTGTCTAACATTGGATATCATTCTGTGTGATTGATGGATATCAGTTGCATGGAGTGGTCTGCCTATGTGGCATGCTAAGATGCAAATGATCAAGGCTTCTGTTGAAAAGCAGGGTCTTGTGGTTGATGATCAAAGCACAGCCTGTGTGGCACAGCTTTGTGTAGCATTAATTCGCGAGCCTCACACCCTGGTGTGAACCAGAAACGGGAGAAGGACTTCAGGGAGGACATGCGTTTCCTTCTAGCTAGAAGTGGTGTTAATGGTTTTACACGCCCTGACGAGTTTAACTTATGTGGTTGTTGGATTGCGATGCGCCTCGGATATATCGGTCGATCCGGGACCGATGGAGTCATTGGACTCATTGACACCCCATAGGGTGAGGAAACGCAGTGTTCAGGAATTTTAATCCACATCGGTGGACCGACTCTGACGATCCAAGTGACGATGCGTTCTGTTCCTGAGACACGGGCTAGAGCGTCTCGAATTCGGTAAGGACGATACCTTGCCTTGGTTCACAGATGGAAACCCAACTTCCAATACATGACTTTGCGGTTTTGATTGTAGAGCCTAGTATGGCGAAATAGTGGTATGGGGCACTTATGCCATCTATGATTGATACTTATGATTGAAATTGTTTTGGCACTATACACTTATAGTAATAATAAAAGATGAAATTTAGCGTATCAAGCATTCTTTGGCTATTATAAGGTAAAACCCTATCCTCCGGCTTGTGTTGCATTGTGTGATGGGACCTGGGTCTTATAATAGCTTCATTATTCTTTATTTAGCATTGCGCTATAGTTTTATGCATTGGTATTCTTGGGAGGAAACCCGTTCCGTGTTATACGGCGTGGTCCCTTGATTTACCTAACTTTAAAATAAAGATTAATAATTGTTTTAGTTCTCACACCGGTCACATGACAGACCTGGAGTTTATTGTTTTAACCTAAACTCTGGGTGCCCTTATTTTGACATGAGCAGCTAGTAGTTTTGGTTTTGCAGATTTATATTCACAGGATCCTGGTTTACAGCAGGAACGATACTCGGAAAGCTCTGTATCCGTGTATTACTTTCAGTTGTGTTTTGTATTGTTTTTCCGCTGCTATGTAATTTATTGTAATCTTTGATATTTTTCTGTTGTATTATAATTATTCATACTCTGTATATTCTTGTATTCTGATGGAATTGTTGTAATAAGCAATGAAATGTTCTTCTGTTTGTGTTCCGATGTGGCTTGTGCTCAATTCAATCCGTGCTTTCCTTACCGGGGAAGTCCGGGTCGTCTCAACAACACTCACAAAACCTAAACTGACTCTAAGAATTCACATACAAATATCACATATCTAAAGGATACTAACAAAGCCAAAATAAGGCCTGGAAAAAACTGACATAGTCGATCATAGAGGCCATAATAAGACCTTAAACTTTCCAAAGAAAACACCAAAACCAGCAGGAAAAGCAAGGAGGAATGACCACATAAAACTCACATATGCAAAAATCTACATACATAACTCAACGAAAATCACACGAAACTCTTATAAGCAATCACAACCCAGCGTAACCAAGGGATGAGGAGATTCCAAGAAACAAATCATAGCAACCATGACATTTAATGACCCTCGGTAGCATAACTATTACTGAGGTTGCTAGAAAGGAGGCGCACCACCAAAACGACCCTACACGTTTACATCGGAAATACCACCCGAACCAACGAGCAGGTCCAGTCAACTTCACAACCAATAACCCATTTAGTACAAGGAGACGCAAGCCACCTAAACCTAAACACATCAAAATCAACAATACAACAGAAAGAAGATGAAAAACCATAATTTTATCATCCCAACCCTCGGCAGCTGCACGTAGTCTCGACATGAGGGAAGGAAGAGAGTAGGCACGACCGTTCGACATCTCATACTGAATATTGATTTCATGTTAGGTCTAGAAACGGATGGATCATTAGAACTTGTGAAAAGAGTCAATACGGGAGATCTGAGGAAAAGGTAACATATGGTCTAAAGGGTATATGCTTTCAACTTGAGAACATACATGGAGAAAGCTAGAAGAGGGAGAGAAAAGGGCGTGGAGGAGAAGAGCGATGAGAGGAAAAGTAAGTGAATGAGAAAGAGGGAAAGCGGCGAATTTGAAAAGTTTCTAAAGCTTTGACCTTGTTCAAATTTTCAAACATATGTATGATATTAATATTAAAATAAGGAAATAGATTTTATTGTAGTTTCTACAACCGACCAAGTGAAGTAAGACTACTTCCTAGAATAAAACATAATTAACTATAAAGTAAGTAAACTGGTAATGAAAAGAAGAAGAACACGTAATAGATGTGGATTGACAATTCAATCATTTACAATTTTCTACAGTTGATTAGATATGTTATAAAATTCATAGATTTGTAAATGTTAGTTAAAAGACACATATCTGATCCTCTTGTTGCGCGCAAAAAATAGAATGAAAAATGTAACTTTGCAAACATAGATTAAATTAAAGAGAATTAAATTTATACTTAACATATATACAAATTGTAAAACTGTAATAAAAAAGAGTTAAACTAAATTATGATAATTTGTAAGAATTTGCAATAAATTATGACAAGGGTTATAGTTTAAAAAGTAACGGAAAATGAGCATATTATTATTATAAATAAGAACTACATTGACATGTTAGAAACTCATAATGAAAAGAAAAAGAACGTAACATATTATTGCAAAAGTAGAAGATCACAGGCTCAAATCTTGGATTAGGCTAAGAAGAAAGAGAAATAAAAGCTTATTAGTGTAAGTAAAATTATAAAACGAGGGTTGCAATTAAAAAATGGAAAATAAAAGAGGTTTATTATATTAAAACTTAGATACTAAGTTAATAAACAAATAAACAAGGCCCAGATTAAATGGAACTAATCAAGACACGTAAATTAGTAGCATAATAGAAAAAGAAAAATAAGAAAAATAAGAAAAACACGTAATGAAAGATCAAACGAAGGGTCTAGTAAAATAGTAAGGTGTGTTTGGAGCAGTTTGAAGGAAGCCTGGATGAAGACCCTAAAGAAGTGGATCATCGCATAGGTTTTGGCAAAGTGGTAGCACGTCCAACATGTTGTTCATCGAGGCTGGAAGAAAATGCAAGACTTTTGCGGGACATGAGTATAACCTAGGATGACCCCTAGGGTAAGCCTTATGAAGCTGCATCTCTGGAAGTAGGTCCGTAGGGGTTCCGTCAAAAGAGCACGTCTTGACTGCATTAGTATTGTTGGCCTAATGAAGTTGTCCTTTACTAACGGTCAACAGGATGATGGATGGAGGAGGTTATTCTTATAATACCTAGAATCATATCTATGCGGGTAGGTTTTCGGTAGACGAGGGACCATAATGATAGTCACATACAGTTACAGGCCATCATCAATCAAAGCAAGAATGAGAAAGATTAAAGCTGAACAAAAAGGACAATGATCTTTCACCGTCGAGACACTGGATGAGGGACAATGCCAATTAAAAGTTTTGATTGTTTGTTGTAGGAAACAACCACTTTGCTTTTGATGGGTCTTTCAAATAGTTGGGTACATATGGTGCCATAGCCATAGAGAAAGAGACGGACTAAATAAAAATATGTATTACAGGCCTAGCGAAGCTGTCCTTTATAGATATAGAAATCATCGACTGAGTTCCGTACAAAGATGAGCCTTATTAGCGAAGCTTTTGTTGTGAACAGTACGATCACATATAAGTCCTCAATGTATGCACTGGGTGGTAAGTCATGGATGTCTGAGCATTTGGGCGAGCTGATGCAGATGCGATTTCACGTTTTCACATTAGACAACAGAACATCTATATCATAGGCCTCACGAAGCTATCCTTTATGTGTGCGGTTGCAGTACTTATTCATAGCGAAACAACGGAGTCCTACTAAGTAAGATACAGAGGATACTGCAGATAGTACTTAGGTCCGAGGCAGTCCATGGGAATATAGCTACATATATATATATATATATACTGTTAGGTTTAGTCTGCTTGGGAGTATATGGGTGCAGATTACACTCGGAGCCAACATCATTATAAACCAAAATAATATAATATAATTAAAATAAAAATAGAATGGTATATGTAGTGTTAAACCAAAATGTATATAAATTTTCCATTGACCAGAACTTAGTTCTAACCCTCTCCTCATAACCATCCACCGGTTAGATGTCAGACAAAGATTTTCAGCTTAGAGATACTTGCTTATAAAGTGTTACTATTTTGGTAAGTATTTATCTATTATTATATTTTAATCATTTATGTTGTGAGTTCCTTATTTGTGCTCTGATATATTTATCTTTTCCTATTTGTAGAATGACAGATACCCAACTTGAGATCAATACACTAGGATTTTAGTATTTTACGAAAAATCTGGACGCACTGGGGTTTGGACTGTTACATTTGGTACTATCCAACTAAGCCCCGCTAAAGCCCTGCGAACTCCTTGCTATAGTCCGTAGCACTATTACCACCCCGCTATTTTAGTTAGCGCTGATGAACAATAAATCCGCTTCTATCCCCGTTATTTTCCGCTACGTCTACTAAATCAAGTCATTTTAGCACCCGCTTTTGCAGTATTAATGTTCGTAACTTGATTTGATTAGTTCTCTTCTGAAAAAATTAATAAAGTTAGTTTAAAGAGCTAATTTTAAGGCATAAGTACCTAGAGTACGGTAGATATCTATTACAGTCATAAAATCTCTGTGCATAACTGTAATGTTCTTTGATTCTATTATGTATGATAAATTAATATTAGTTTCTTCTACACATATAATGTGAGAATGATAAATTATTAATTTTTAAATATTTGATTTTATATCTAATGAACATATTTGCATCTCTACTATATCATCGCTATTTCCCCGCTACACCTTTTTGCACCTCTACTGTCGTAGAACCGCTAAGCTTTTTAACTGCGTAGTTTGGTATAAAAGCCAAGGTATGGTGGTGCTAGATAAATAGTGAGTGAACATATTTGTATTTTTAAATATACATATATTATTGTTAAACCAAAATTTGGTAGTAACACCTAAATGCAGTGTAAAGTCCTCACAATCACAGAATGTAGAAAACAGTAAATAACAGGAGATACACGAGGTTTTTATAGTGGCTTAAACCAAGCCTACATCCACTTTGTAATCTTATTGTTATACTGATATATTACAAGAATCAGTTATAAGAATACAAACAATCCGTGTGTTGAATGAGATTACAAGAGTTTATACATGTAATCCACGTGTTAATTTAGTTTTTGAATGAAGTGCAATGTCCTTGCGTTGTTGTAGTGGAGGCCGAGATTGAGAGTGGTAAAAAAAGATCCCTTCATTTGCCTTCAAGCGGTGTATTTATAGCTGTGGAGATGCTTTAGGTTGGATGCCATGTGGCACACATCCCAACAATTCCAAAATCAAGTGGAAGTAGTGGAGAAATCCTCTCCAGTTCATACTTTGCCGCCTGGATTTTGATCCGGGTTAATAGGAGGTATTTATGGCATAAGAATCGGTCAACACAGCTGTGTAGACTTCGCTCCAGACAGGCCGGATCAGATCCGACTCGAACTGGTGCCTTCGAACCAGTTGCGAGAGGCACTTCAGTGCAATTGGTGTCAAGGCGAGTCGGGTCAGATAGCCTCATCTGTTCTGGTCCCAACATGTTCAGGAATTCCAAAGTCACTCCAAGTGTTTCAAATTTCCAAGCGGATCGAGTAGGTCCATCCAGACCCGAACTGGTGTGGTACCCTTATCCTGAGTATCTAGTTCTGCGCGTGTTCACGGAAACAGCCGTAACTTCCAGACCATAAGTCCGTTTTGGTCAAACGAAATCTCTACCTGAAGCTAATTTAGAGGACTACAAGAGCTATGAGGCAAAGCCCCGTAATTGATGTTTTCGGGTCCAAAAGAGGTCACCGGTTAGGACTTTCCGACCATTCTGTGTTTATGATGGCTTTGACCAAAAAGCATGTCAATAATTATATATACTTAGATCTATATAGAAATACACCTTTGAAAGAAACAATATATGGGAAGCTTTGTAATAGTTTTGTACATCACGTAAGAAATAAAAAATAGTAGGTAGTGACCATGGAATAGGATACACTATAAGCTTAGAAATGAGATGGGCATCCATATATTAAGTATCTAGAAATTTGCAATTATTATAGATTTGTGGGTAAGGTACTAGTACATTAAAGAGAAAGATAGAAAATAGGTTAGGCATATAGTTATACACACATACATACATATATATAATGCATAGATAATGCTAGAAATTGATTTTAGTGCTGAAAAGGCAGTTTTTGGAAATTAGCGTAAAAAGCAATTGAAGTGAGAAAATGACTATTTGGAAAATAGATCAGGTAAGAAAATTGAGAACCCGCTTTACGTATAACCCCATAATTAGATTTTTAAACTTGTGACCAGAAGATTTTGAAAGTCTTCAAGTTTTAAAATATTTATTAGTAGCGAATTGCATGAAAATAAATTTTTGGTTTCGAGGCAAATTTTTTTTGGAATACACACACACACATATATATATATATACATATACATATATATATATATATATGTACACACACACATGTGTGTGTGTGTGTTTGATGGGGTTAGATAACATAAGTGGAAAAGGGATGCTAGAATTTTTGGAGGTAGTTCTAGAAAACTCTTTTCTGTTGAATTGGAAAGAAGTTGGAATAAGATAGGTACGTTATAGAAGAAGGGTTAAAGGACAGTAATTAAAGCCTTAAATAACTATATGAATATAGTAGGAATAGTAGTGAATTTTTTTATGTGAGTTGTAACACACTTTAGTTCGTTGGGGAAAGAAGAGCTGTAATGTAATTTTTTTTCATTGACAAGTTTTAAGTGAATGTATTTTGTTGAAATAATGAGGAATGTGTAGTGAAAGAGGTGTACAAAATGTAGGGAATTCACTATATTTTGTGCTATCTATTTCAATAAAGAAAGTGAGAAAAAAGAAGTTTTATTATTACTTTATACAAAATGCAAAATCCTCATTAGAAAATATTCATAGAAACTTAATCTTAATAGAACCTCTTAGAAAAAAAGTATCTCCAATGTGTTAAAGTATATATCCATTTGAAATATATATACATATAAAGTATAGTAACAAGAAGACCATAAAATTTGGGTAAAATTATAGAATGCTTTAAGAAAGGAATTAAGGAGGAAAAGTGAGAAATGGTCAACACTTAAAATGCATAAAATGGTATGCGAAGGTTAAGAAAAAGGAAATGGACCGAAAAAGTGCAAGTCATGGATTCTCACAATTATATAATGGAATAAGCCACAATTAAGAAAAAGATTAAATATTCATTGATATGGTATGCATTATGGCTAAGTAGTATTGATTTTTGACCTATTATGATATATGAGACTCGGTCATCAGGGATCGAGGCAATAGGTAAAGCTCAATCCTGGGGACTGGAGTAGAAGCCCAACCAAACTTTATTTTTGAGTGGCTAAGTAGCATATAGAGACTACCAAGGGGATAGGTAGAGACCCAATAGGATAAAATGTAGAAAGCCTTTGGAGGAGGTTTCTGGACTGTCTTAGAGGAAGTTTCGAGTTAAAGCCAAGTTTAAGATTTAATAGATATATCCAAATTTAGGATTTGTATTTTCTTTTCCATTTAGTAGTACGTACCATACATAAATGTTATATACTGATTGTTGAAGTCAAAGTATATTAGTAAATTATTCTTTTTTCGTATTTCTATATTGATCACTTAAAAATAACAAGCGTAACTAATAAGAGGCTAACAAAATGAAAAAAGAGACTAAAAAGAAAACAAAATAAATGTAGAAGGTAGTTACAGTAATAAGAAATTAAAAACTTGAAGAGAAAATGAATTTCTTTCGTACAAAGATTAGAAAAATTAAAAGGAAAATTTTTCTTATGTAAACTTACTTAAGAAAAAATAGGATTTTTGTCTAGGTACCGAGAGAAGTTCCAAATAAATATAAAAGAGTGCGTAAAAATAACATGGAAAATGTGCAGTTTTTCATTTTCTATCTTTTTCCAGCATTAGAAATCGGGTTTGGAAAATTAGTTTTTTCTAACATTTGAATATTAAAAGTTGTATAATATGAGGGGTTTGGACCAAAAAATTGGTTGAATTATGCTTCTATTCCATAGAAATGTGGAAAATTTTGGATGAAAAGCTATTTTGATTTCTAAATATTGTATTTGTGCAGAATTAGAGTACGTTTACATCATGTTTGGAAAAGAATTTTTGAAAGAAATAAGCATTTATATAAGAGGCACCACTACACCATAACCATCATTTAGTAACAGCTATGAGCAGTTGCAAATGTATTTCGCAAAGTCTTTTAGCTGTTGCTAAGACTTGGGTTGCTAAATTTAGCAAAGATCCAAAGCCGTTGCAGAATTTGATTTTGCAACGGCTGAAATCCATTGCGAAACATTTATTTGCAACGGCTTGTATTCGTTGCAATATTTTTTTGCAACGGTTGCTCTCCATTGCTACACGGTTCTCTATTATGAAATTATTTATTTAGCAACGGCTATAGACCATTGCTCTTTTTTTAGTGATGGTTAATGACCGTCACAAAATTGTAAAATTTCCCAAAATTTTCTTTTGGAAGCTTCCAGCATTTTATATACAGCAGAAATCTTTGCATGTTTGACGTAACTATCACAGCAGTTCATAATATTACGATATTTTCAATACATTCAACATAAACAAATTACATACTACAAACCACATACCTTCATAAAGTACAAAGCACATACCTTCATAAAGTATTAATACTACATACTGCAAACACTAAATAGTTTAATAGTTCCTGCACCATAGTTTAATAGACAAACAAAAGCATAGTAAAACATGAAGTCTGGGAAAAGCATATTGCATCATAGTTTAATAGTTCCTGAAAAGAAAAGCATAACATAATATGTTAAATATGTTTTCCATAAAATAGTCTACCTTAACATGAAATACAACAACTAAACTATATGTTTGAAATGAAAAATCGTTGTATGACTTAAGCAGGATCTTTGCATGGATATAGCGGAAATAATAAACTAACTAGTAAAATACAATAATTATGCAAGTAAAACTAGCTATAGAGATATATCACAAATGAAAGGTAAGTGCAGTAAGTAAAGACACCAGGAATTTTATACTGGTTTGGACTTCCAGCCCTACGTCCAGTCCCGAAGATCCTCTTCGAAATTCACTGCCATGCCCTCTCTTAACCCGAAAGAATAGGTCTCAATACACGCGAGCACCAACAAGGATGTCCACGCCTGAGCACGCACACAGGACTTCACAAATTACAATGGTTTTGACTTTTGTGTGTGTTCTCTAATCAACACTGAATAGTCACGACGAAGTACACCCTTCATATAATTTTATCCTTAAATATTTGAAGTGTATGTGAAGATTGAAGGAAGTATGTTGCTTGTTGAATCAAGAGATTTGAAATGATATCAAAGATTAACAAGTAACTTGAATTTAAGAAAACTTTAGAATGCAAAGAGTATTGAAGTGGAAATCAGAAATTAGAGAGAATATATGAGAATTGATGATTTGGAAAACATGTTTGTAGTGCTTATATAATCGTAGAAGAGTAGTGTTCTTTCATGAAAAGTTTCAACAAAGAGTTGCGTCCATTTCTATTCATAATTGAAGAGGAATATCTTCATGAAAGAAGGTGACTCTTCATGAATATGACTGTTGGTCTCTGATCAACCGACTGGTAGGAATAGCATCAGTCGACTGATTAAGTATGAAATTCATCTATATATATTTAAATATGCTTCAACAACTAGCCGTTACTGGAATTTTTGTCTGTGACTAGTCGACTAGTTAATTTCCTGCCAGTCGATTGGTTACAGAACCAGTCCAGTATCTGCCGGTTTGTTAAGCACACTGTAACGACCCAACTTTCGAACACCTCGGAAGTTGTATCATCATATAAGAATAAAAGATAGATAGAAGATAAAACTAAAGAAATCATCAGAATCTCATAGCGGAACTTGATCATAACATAACAACCCAAAATATTATATATCATAAGTCAAGTACATTTAGAGTACTTCATACATATGGATACATTTCATCACAGATTACATACTTAACATTTGTGATACTAACTTGCAGATAATTATACATAACAGCATGGATAAAACAACTTGTAGATAATTATACATAGACAAATGCAACATTCAGATCCTTCCCATCCAGCTACTCCAAATGTTAAGTCAAGACCTGGATCACTTGTCTACTCAAAACAAGTGTTATGAGTACCCAAGAGTTTAAAGGAAACACAGAAAATAAACTCTGGGTCAATCAGGGACTGGTATGAGTAAACGATTTTAAAACAAGTTTAAGTAAATAAAATCATACTCATAAGACCACGCCGTGAATACGGAACAGGTTTTACCTTATGAGAATCAAAACAGTTTGTATATTTAAATCAGATATTATAATAATGTCTAGGGTTTCCACAAATAATTTAGAATCTAGTAGAAATGCTTTCATCTCACATTCTACTTATATAATATACAAACAAAACCGCTTAACGCTTATGGATAATGGATTTACAACTATGACAAGGTATGGAACCACCTTCCGATAGTGTATCTCTAGAGAGGAATTCACTTATTTCAACAAGAACTTCTTGTAACCCGACCACACATGACCGACCACTCATTTCTCTTGAGTGTATCGAATATATATCACCAATGGTTGTGTACGGCAACCATTTCCTGAATAGGACAGCATCGATAGAATAATGAATAAAATGAATCTCTAGATAGGTGATAATACATCCTAATGGGAGCTACCCACATAGCCATGCTGCCTGCCCAATTTTTGTCATTTCCTGGTTGTGAAGCTTGAGGCTAAACTTATCCTTTTGACAGATTATATCTTCAATTACTTTGAATGTCACATCGTCCTATCCCTCAGAACACTCATTCGATTTCCCAAATATATTGCGGGAAATAAAGCTAAGAGAAATGAATTTCTCTGCCACCAACGTAATATACTTATGTAAATTCGATGTGTAGAATCTAATAGATATACGTTGTCAGACACCCGTCCATTCTGGTTTGTCCTGGGATTGAACAGACCGAAGGTACTATTTAAAATAGCCCTTGCATATCTAAGTCTTCACTTTTCTGACATGTGTCATATAAATCGAGTCGAAGTGGAATATTTATTCCGGTCTCTTCGAAACGATGTACGTAACGTCTTTTACCGTTGACAAATAATTATTAGCCGAACATGATTATGTTTCAATTTACACATCCTCTGATTTTGAATTTCAGTCAAACAATTTTATTCAGTTTTAACCATCATTTAGAAATGAGCAAAATAAAGCGTATGCGTCATACACGGTATTTTGTTTGTTTATCATCTATGTTTATACAATGTTTAGTACTTCAGTTATCTTGGTAAATTATATATTGCTTCTAATTTATCATAAATAAATTAAATTTATAATTTATCTAAATTATTTTCTTTATATCTCTAATTTCAAACTCGTTGAACTTCTTTAGTCAAACTTCTGTACTCCGATCTTTCTGCTATTTCTTCCTTTCACTTACCTATGTCAAATTAAATAAAAAAATCTCTTTTTATTTAATTATTTATTTATTCTTTAATTTTATTTATTTTTTATTTTAATTAAAACAAATTTTAATTAGAACTTCATTCCAAAACTCCTTTAATTAGCGGTTTACCAAAGTACCAGTGCCATTTTTCAAAACACTGTGTTTCGCAAGCAGATCAACTCCAAAACGTCGTGCGCCAGCTAAAATACCAGGTGCCAGATCAAATTGCTAAAGTGCCAAAGTGCCACCCTCCACTCACCGTGTTTTCCCTCAAAAATCCGATGCCACACTCGTGATTTCCTGCCGTGCCAAAGTACCACCTGGTACTTTCCCAATGCCAAAGTACCACCCTCTTGCGCCCATGCTTTTGTTTGCCCGATCACCCAAACACCATGCTCCGCTGAAATACCAAAGTACCCCCTGTTACTTACCAAAGTACCAGATCTCCAGTTCTCGTGCCAACCCCCTATGATCAC
The DNA here is from genome assembly GCA_030737875.1 of Allium sativum. Lineage (NCBI taxonomy): Eukaryota > Viridiplantae > Streptophyta > Magnoliopsida > Asparagales > Amaryllidaceae > Allium > Allium sativum. Next base: position 688,273,171 of record CM060926.1, on the reverse strand, counting down.
CATGAATTCCTTTGCCCGATCACCCTTTCCCTTCTTCCATCTGCACACGTACACGTGCACACACCATCCTGTCATCACCCACCACCTCCGAACGTTCAGACATGTCACACTTCGCTTCGGGATCACGTTGCCACCTCCAGATCCCACCACCACCTTCGCTACAGTGATTTCACTTTCTCCTCCATTATCATAGTATGGGTTTCATCGAGGAAACCCATGGCTTCTCCCTCCTCAGTCCACTGGAGTGCCTCAAACTCCGGTCACATCACGGTTACAACCTACCACGTTGATCCCCCCAGGTTCAGCAGTCCCATTTCCCCTCACGGTGGTGCAGTTCGACACCAAGCTCCATGCTCCCAAAAACAAAATAAAACCCTAAATACAATCGTTTTCAAAATGCATGTAATGGAAAAAGCATTTTATATTTTTCTCGTACTCCCCTTCCCTAAACGTCCCTCTACTCTTCTCGCCATGACCTCCGCTCACCAGGATCGCCGTATATCGACCAAAACCCAAATTCCGTTCATCCCCAAAATTCTCGATCAATACAGCGTTAAAAATCATAAAACTTGCATTAAAAATCATGGTTTGGCAACATGATTCCGTTTATATAATTAAACTAAGATTCTATGATGTTTGAAAATCCATGTTTTGTGATTGGTTACAAAGAACAATCTGCTTCTCTGTTTTCTGGTTTCTAGTTCCATTTGTTATTTCATTCTTGTTTACTTTGGTTAGATCACTAATGTATATACATTATACACTTGTATTTACATAACACTAGTTTGAGGGTTTAGTAGCATTCTCTTCTGAGAACAAGTGATCAAAATGTTTTGTGTTTACAGAACACAGTAACAGGTTTCTTTCAAATGGTTTAAACTGTCAACACTTACGCAAAACATACTAGTACTCTTATATCTAAATATAACAGTTGATAACAAATGTATTTCAGGGTTTTCTTGCATCAATCAGGTGTTGATTGTTGGCAAGATGATGGTATTATCATCACATGAACTTGCAGCTAAATTAAAACATACAGCTGATATATTCGAACAGTTTACGGTAAAGAAATTAACAAGGAAATTAGAAAAGGTTTACTCACTTCTTTTTTCTGCATTTAAACAAAAGTTTCCTGTTTTCTTTCTTCTTATGATTGGCTCGAAATAATGTGTGCAAAAAGGTAAGAAACTACTACCTATTTATAGGCATAAAATAATATAAAAATAAGGGCATCTTTAATGCTAGATGGGATTATTTTCAGTAACACAGAGGAAAGTTCTTGCCATGATGCCCAGTTTTGTCAATAAATACTCTGCGCATGTTTAGTGTTTACACAGCAAAGTCTTCCCTTGTCCAATCTTGTTTAAGTTTTGACAAAAACAGTAAATGCTAGGGTCCTTTTGGGCAATAAATTTACATTCACCCTTACACACTCTGATGGCACAAACGGAATGTTTCTCTTAAAAGATAGATGCTTTGGTTATTTCATTATCACTTCGGTAGAGATTTTATTTCCACCTATTCATTTCTTTTGTCTAAAATACCAATCTTAGTTGTAAAGTAACTTGCCTTAGATGCTTGATGGAAATAGTGTATAGTCTTTATGATAAAAAACACTTTCCATCAGATCTGGTTTTACACTTAAGTGCCACGCCTTTGTCCATACTTCTTAATTATGAAGAATTTATTTAGAAACTTACTTACGTATTTTAGTTCCTAAATATATGCTTAATATGTTAACTAAGAGGGGTGCTTACATATCAACTAAGTGACATGTACATGCAAAGTTAGCACTTCTCATATATGGTTGCATATGCATGAAGAAATTATTATTAACAATTTTCTTAATTAAATTGTTCTTTGAACAAATTGGATATTACTTAGTGTATTAGCTAAGTGTTTTCCATAAATGAGATGTACACAAAAAAAAGGGAAAAATTCTCATATGCCAATATATAAGTGTGTAGAAAAAAGTTAATTACCTTTTTCTTATTTACATGAATAGGATTAATCTCATTAATTAAATTAGTTATCAATGAAATTAATCGCTTTATGGGTTTAGAAATATTTAATTTAAAACCCGGGACATTACACACACACACACACACACACACATATATATATATAACTAAATATTCGTGCATTCATGTTATACTTTGAGGATAGATTTTAACATAATTCTAACATGACTCAACACACACACACGCACGCACACACACACACACACACACACACACACATATATATATATACATATAAACTTAGCTCCATGATATGATTTCCATTGCTCTTCTCTTTGTTGTCATTGATCGAAATTCTCGTGAATCAATATTCTCCCCCATTTTGATTGATGACAACATATTGCATTCTTATTGAAAAATTGAATTTCTCCCCCTGAATATATAGCTCCCCCTGAATTTCTGCAACATTTTGTTAGTTCTAAAATATATAAACTTACAGTTCGGACTCCTACAACAAAATGTTAGTGCATATATATTTTTAATGAGTAAATTCCTCATTATGATATGAGCACATATAATATTCTCCCCCTTTGTCATCAATTAAAATCATTAAGCAATATGATTCCAAAGTAATTGAATAGAAAATTACCATAGATGCAAAACAAAACATAATTATTTCATACATGCACATTTTTCAGCATAACCAAAATACAAAGCTTTTTAGTACAAGCTTATACATAACCAAAAGACAAATGATTCATGATTTATCAAGTTCAGAAACTAAGAGATGCTGAAGCAAAAACATACATATAGTATTAAGGACACAACGTGTGAGCTAAATTTCGTCAGATTCCGTACTGTAACGACCCGTATTTTTGTAACGGTTTAATAACTAATTTTATTTAATTATTCAAATAATGGTTTGATAATTTAATGCTTTAAATTAAATAACTTTGATTATTTAATTGATATAATAATTAAATAATATATTTAAATTCCAAAATAGTCAGAAATAGTAGAATTCGCAATATTGTGTGAATTGGATTATTTATAATATTTAATTCAGTGTAGAATTTTATTAAAATAATGAATTTATTTATAAATGTCGTTTGAACGTATAATTATATTATATAATTATAATCGAGATCCAAATGGTGCTGCAGTTCGTAATTTCGCGATTCGAACTTTAAATGAATATACATAATCCATTTTAAATTGGATTTCTGTAAAACAAGAAACGTTCAGAGCTTGTGAAGTATATTTTTCTAATGAAAGGGAAAAATCGAGATTTCATTGTGTGATTTCAAGATATGTCCAAATCAAATTTTTGAAAAGTCGCTATGGAATTCCTTTATAATTTATAACGATTTATTTATATTATAAAAGGAATTCTAATATAAATTGAATATCGATTTAACCCATATTTTTGAAATGTCAAGATATAAATTCAGATAAGAATATTTTGGAGATGTATAATATTCTGTGTGGATATATATACAATAATATTTATTTATAAATATTTAGTTTAATTATTTTTAAATATATTAATATTAAAATGGATTTATTTAGGGCTTTAAAAATAGCCACTTTTTCAAACGAGCTCCGTTTTCGACGAAACTAATTTATTTGGATCCGGAATATTAAATTATTGCTAGATTTCAATTTTCGTGATTTTTGGAGTCGGTATGTGGCCGTACAGAATTTTAATGTGAAAAACAGTCGATAATTTGACCTTTAAAAATACGCTGTATGAGCAAACGGAGTCGGAATTCAACGAAACAAGATTCATTGGGTCTGTAATGTCGAATTGACGGTGTATGTCCATTTCCGTGATTTTTGGATATCATGTGTGATCGTATGAATTTTTAAATGGTAAATACAAACAGCAATTGATTATAATTGAATTAGATAACCAATTAAAAATAATATAAAAATATTAGAACTTCTCTATAAATAACCTTACATTCTTATAACCCTAAGTCATCTAGTTCACTAGTCAAAAGCTTACGCCGTCGGTTCTTCTTTTTCCTGTAACAATTCGTGAGCTTATAAATTCTCTAAAGTCAAATAAAACCCCATAAATCATTAAAAAAAAATCGTGATCAGTATGGTCTTTTGTTCAATTTGATATAATATTTGGAAGGTGAGTACGCGTCTTTGGGCAGGTGGGTTTCAAAGCGCTACCTAGGGCTTTTTAAATGCTGGAAATATAGACACCGATGAGTGATTCGGGTGGTATCATGGTATTTGTAGTATGGAGGTGGTTCGTTTGTGCTTTTTGTGTAGATTCGGTGATGAGAATGTTCGTTGTCTTCATTGCAGCCACACTAGGAAAGACGTCGACATGATCTGGTAGGGGAAGTCGAGTTGGGTGTAAATGGTATGAAAATGATGAGGGGTCGATGAGATTAAATTAGGTAATTTTTGTTGGAATTGTTATGAAGGAAATGGAGAGAGAATAATGTCGCGACTCCCTGTAGCAGTGCGTTGCTGGGTTATCGATGCGATACCAGGAGGAAGCTCGAGTTGCACTTTATTGAGATGGAATGGAAGCCTGTTGGAAGAGGAGTTGGTTGGCATAATCATTTTGGAGTTTCGTTGAAGAATGAAGGCGCGATGGAGGACTAAAATTCTTGAAATAGTGAAACTGAAATGAAGCGGGTTTGGTTAATCCTGGAGTGGAAGAAGGAGAAGATAGGAAATGCAGGTGAATTGGATTGGGCTGAGGAGGATAGTAAGGCCCGGTATTATTAATTAATGTGTTTAATTTTAATTGAAATAACATACTAAATTATAAACCCCGTAACTTGCACATACATTATCCAAATTTAGAAAAAATGGATCCGTTAGGATCGTATGGATGGCGCCTACACAATGGAACATACTGGGAGTGAATTGGAGCTTGTTACAATTTATAGAGAAATAAATTGTTTGTATATATCAATCGACAGTTATCATTATTTAACAATGACGGTCCAATGTGAGTAAATCTCACTAACTCTGTACAGTTCATAAATGATGATTGATTGTATGTGTTGATTATTTGGTTGAATTGCTGATATATTGGTTGAAATTATAGATAACGATATATATATATATATATATATATATATATATAAATCGTTAATCAAATATTGATTCTGTTTATCAGAATATTTCATATTGAAATGAAATCGATGTTATTTATATTGTTTAACATATGTGGATGCAGGGAAATAGGTTGGAGGGATCCAACTGGATTCCTCAATATTATAATACTGTTTGTTTTCATGTATTGTGATATATGATGTGAAATGAAATTTGTGATTGATTATGATGACACTAGTCATGTTATTTGGTATTTTAAATACTATATGAGATGCTGGAATGTAAAAAGGAAATTTTCAAAGTGAATATTGAAAATGACATATTTATATAAAATGAGTAGAATTATATAAAAGGATTTATATAAAATGGGTTGAATTATATAAAAGGATTTATATAAAATAAATAAAATTATATAAAGGGAATTATAAATGAGATTTAAGTGTTAGAAGTAAAAAGGAGATTTGTATGAATAATTCTACAAATAAAAATATAAATAGAATATGGATATTTGGTTTTAAATACGAAATCAATCTGTTCTGATTATACAAAGAAATATTATTCACATTTTATGTGAAAAAATAGATTAAAGTAAATATTTTGCAAATAAAACATTATAAAGGAATTTGTGGTTTTAATTAGGAGTTTAAATGGAATTACTTAAATTAGAAACTGACTGGAAATTAGTTGAGTTGAATGGCTTTTTGGGTATCAATCTGATGTTGGTTTCGGCCTTCGGGGTTTATGCTTGGGAAGTTGTTCTCTTACTAGTTTACAGTTAGAGACTGATAGAGGTAGGAAGAAATTGATGCGTGAATCAGAAATGGAAACGTTTTCCAAACTTAATAAAGTATATTTTCTAATTTTAGAAAATAAGGAATTTATGAATATATGGAAACGATAAATGAGAAATTGGGAAATGAAATGATGATTGATCGGTAAGATTTCCATTTGGGAAAACGACCGTTGTTTGTACACATGTTTTCCTTTGATAGTTAAATCACCATATATCAAAGTTTTGACCATTTTTCCGTTGTCAATACAGAGAGACCGGGATCAGATATATTATCTGAAAACCACTCCATATGGTATTAGCGTTGCGAATCAAATATGATGAAGATAATTGAAGATGGAGTTATGCAAGGGATGTTCAGTAAATCCTAGGTAGAAATTTCCTAAGATGGATTTACAGAATAGTGCCTTCGGATTGTCAAGTCCCAGGACTACCTGTATGGAAGAATGTCTGACGGAGTATATTTAATAGATCGCGTCAGTTGATATCTTCAAACGCATTTACGTTTGATGGCAGAGGAATTTGTTTCTCTTAGCTGTTTACCCGTGGTGTGTTTGGAGAAATCAATTTGTGATTTGGCGGGTATGATGATGTGACATTCAAAGTGAAGAAAGGCGTGGTTTGTAAAAGGATACGTTATGGCCTCTAGCCTCACAATCGAGAAATGGTATAAAATCGAGTAGGTCACATGGCTAAGTGATTAGCTGCAAATTAGGGTGTATTATCACTTGCTCTAGAGAAATTCCATTTACTTCTATAATCTATTTCGATGGTGTCCCTTTCGGGAAACGGTTGTTGATCCCAACCGTTGGTGATAATACATTTGGCACACTCAAGCGAAATGAGTGACTGGTCATGTTTAGCCTAGGTTACAAGATGTTCTTGTTGAACCCGATGTATTCCTCTCTAGAGATACATTGTCGGAAGGTGGTCCTATACCGTGCCAGTTGGAATTCAGTAACTAATAAGCACCCATGGGGTTTGATTATATATTATGTATGTGGAATGTGAGATGAAAGTGTTCTGCTATATGATTATTATATTGTGGTTAATAGACACTATTATAATATCCAAAGAGTTTTGATATAAAGATTATCGTTTCTTTCAAAAGGATTTTGAATGACAAATCAAGTGTTTTGGATTCTCATAAGGGAAAACCTGTTCCGTGTTATACAGCGTGGTCTTATGAGATATTGTTTATTTTCTCAAGTTGTTTTAAATTGTTTACTCACACCAGTCCATGTCGCTGGCTTAAGCTGGGAGACGCATGATAGGGGTTCTCGCTTCGCGGTGAGGTGGCAAATAGGAGAATCTTACCCCTACATGTCCCGAAAATGGGGGTTGATCTAGTCGAGAGGTTGGCCGTAAAACATGGTGCTGGGGTACCTCTGTAAGCCACGGTGGGATGTTAGCCTGCTACCTAGGTTGAGAGGACAGTTGAAAAGCCTACTCGAAGACCCCGGTCGTTACAGTGGTATCAGAGCTGAAGGTCAAGTAATTACCTTGGCTCTGTGGAGTGACACAATAGAGATGGGGTTAGCAATACCCTAGATTGAGTTGAGTGTATATATGAGCATGTATTTGTCATTTGATATAAAAATGGTTTTATATTGTGGATATTTATTGGTTGAGTTGTTTATAAGTTCTGGTCGATCAGTTTGATCCACTGTATCGGTAGGAGTTTCTAAACACTCGAATATGATGAACCGAAACAGTATGTTTTGAAAAGAGGGTAAATGAAATAATTTTGCCCAAATTATATTTTGATATAAAATATTGAAAATATTAGTATATTGGATGTGTTGGTTGTTATTACAATCGAATAAGATTATAAAAGTGAAATGGTTATAAATAACCAATCAAATTTCGTATAAGTGTTAGGAAACGAATTAAATCTGAATTTAAATCAAAATTGAAATTAAAACCCTTGAAATTTGGAAAAGTGTTTGCGAATGAATCTGGATTTAATATATGAGAATTTTTAAAATCCTAGGAGGTTTTGAATTGTTTTACAAGCGGTGTGGATTGTATTTTGAAATATACCACAAAATGGAAATGGTTTTGAAAGATATATAGTATTGAACTCACTTCGGTTGCTGGGAAATAATTCCAATGATGATTCGAACATCATCGGTGTTCATTTTCGAGTTTTTAAGTGATGGATTACTACCAAAAATTTTGTTTTTGGAAATGTTTTGAGAAAACAAGTAGTTTTGATTTCGAAAGGGAATATTTGATTTTTAAAAAGGGTAAGTTGTTTAAAACTCCCGAGAAGAAAATTGTTTGATTTGAAAAAAAATTAAATTAGAATTTGTGAAAGCAAATCGAAAAATAAGATATAGAATAAAAATTGGGTAGTGAGATAGGAACCTGGAATTTTGTTGAATTGGTATGTTAAGAGTTTGGAATCGAGTATGGAACTCGTGTTTGAAATGTTATTATCGTTTGGATATAAGCGAATAATTGGTTGAGAATAAATTGATTGGTGATCAATTGGAAAGGATACATTTGTATTCACAGAATTGGTAACAAGTGGGAAAGATATAATGGTATGCCCGACAAAAAGGTAAAAGTTTATATTTTATATTGGGCATGAGATTTTGATGAGCTGAATAGGCAAGCCGCTTGGTTATTTGATTTTCTTTTGGATTGGGAATGGCCTAGAGAGAAAAGTTGTAGTTGTATCGATTGACCAGTACAAAGGAGGTGCTGGAAAAAAATTTCGAAATTTTAAGGTGTTAGAAAATTTTCAGAATTTTTGAAAATTTTCGTTAGTCAAAATGAATTAATATTTTAATTGGAATTAATTGGTTCGGTGAAACTAGAGTTAAGAAGTAAACAAATAATTTTTAACCCAGTTAATATGGTTTGTTTTCTACCTTAGCAATTTCGAGGATGAAATTATTTTAAGAGGGAAAGAATGTAACGACCCGTATTTTTGTAACGATTTAATAATTAATTTTATCTAATTATTCAAATAATGGTTTGGTAATTTAATGTTTTAGATTAAATAATTTGAATATTTAATTAATATAATAATTAAATAATATATTAAAATTCCAAAATAGTCGGAAATAGTAGAATTCACAGTATTACGTGAATTGGATTATTTATAATATTTAGTTCAGTTTAGAATTTTATTATAATAATGAATTTATTTATAAATGTTGTTTGAACGTATAATTATATTATATAATTATAATCGAGCTCCAAATGGCGCTGCAATTCGTACTTTGGCGATTCGAACTATAAATGAACATACAGAATCCATTTTAAATCGGATTTCTGTGAAACAAAAAACATTCGGAGCTGGTGAAGTATATTTTTATAATGGAAGGGAAAAATCAAGATTTCGCTGTGTAGATTTCGAGTTATGTCCAAATCAAATTTTCAAAAAGTCGCTATGGAATTCCTTTATGATTTATAATGATTTATTTATATTATAAAAGGAATTTTAATATAAATAGAATATCGATTTAACCTTGATTTTTGAAATGTCGAGTTATAAATTCAGATAAGAATATTTTGGAGAAGTATTATATTCTGTGTAGATATATATATGATAATATTTATTTATAAATATTTAATTTAATTGTTTTTAAGTATATTAATATTTAAATGGATTTATTTAGGGCTTTAAAAATAGCCACTTTTGCAAACGAGCTCCGTTTTTGACGAAAGAAATTTTGTTGGATCTGGAATATTAAATTATTGGTAGATTTCAATTTCCGTGATTTTTGGAGTCAGTATGTGGCCGTACAGAATTTTACTGTGAAAAACAATCGATAATTTGACCTTTAAAAATACGTTGTGTGAGCAAACGGAGTCGGAATTCGACGAAATAAGTTTCGTTGGGTCCATAATGTCGAATTGAAGGTGTATGTCTATTTCCGTGATTTTTGGATATCATGTGTGATCGTATGAATTTTTAAATGGTAAATACAAACAGCGATTGATTATAATTGAATTAAATAATCAATTAAAAATAATACAAAAAATTAGAACTTCTCTATAAATAACCTTACATTCTTATAACCCTAAGTCATCTAGTTCACTAGTCAAAAGCTTACGCCGTCGGTTCTTCTTTCTCCTGTAATAATTCGTGAGCTTATAAATTGCTCTAAAATCAAATAAAACCCCATAAATCATAAAACAAATATATTCGTGATTAGTATGGTCTTCTATTCAATTTGATATAATATTTGGAAGGTGTGCACGCATCTTTGGGCAGGTGGGTTTCGACAGCGCCACCTAGGGCTTTTAAATGCTGGAAATACAGACACAGATGAGTGATTCGGGTGGTGGCATGGTATTTGTAGTATGGAGGTGGTTCGTTTGGGCGTTCTTGTGTAGATTCGGTGATGAGAATGTTCGCTGTCATCATTGGAGCCGCATTGGGAAAGACGTCGATGCGATCTGGCAGGGGAAGTCGAGTTGGGTGTAAATGGTATGAAAATGATGAGGGGTTGATGAGATTAAATTAGGTAATTTTTGTTTGAATTGTTATGAAGGAAATGGAGAGTGAATAATGTCGGGACTCCCTGTAGCGGAGCATTGCTGGGTTATCGACGTGATACTAGGAGGAAGCTCAAGTTGCACTTTATTGAGATGGAACGGAAGCTGTTGGAAGAGGAGTTGGTCGGCATAATCATTTTGGAGCTTCGTTAAAGAATGAAGGCACGATGGAGGACTAAAATTCTCGAAATGGTGAAACTGAAATGAAGCGGGTTCGATTGATCCTGGAGTGGAAGAAGGAGCAGATAGGAAATACGGGTGAATTGGATTGGGTTGAGGGGGATAGTAAGGCCCGATATTATTAATTAATGTGTTTAATTTTAATTGAAATAACATAATAAATTATAAACCCCATAACTCTCCCATACATTATCCAAATTCAGAAAAACTAGATCCGTTATGGATGGCGGCTACACAATGGAACTGACTGGGAGTGAATTGGAGCTCGTTACAATTTGTAGAGAAATAAATTGTTTGTCTGAATCAACCGACAGTTATCATTATTTAACGACGACCATCCAATGTGAGTAAATCTCACTAACTCTGTACAATTTATATTTTTATAAATATAATCTAGTATTGACAAATGATGATTGATTGCTATGTGTTGATTGTTTGGTCGAATTGCTGATTTATTGGTTGAAATTATAGATAACGATATATATATAAATCGTTAATCAAATATTGATTCTGTTTATCAGAATGTTTCATATTGAAATGAAATCGATGTTATTTATATTGTTTAACATCTGTGGATGCAGGGAAACAAGTTGGAGGGATCCAACTGGATTCCTCAATATTATAATACTGTTTTTTTTTCATATATTGTGATATATGATGTGATATAAAATATGTGATTGATTATGATGACACTGGTCATGTTATTTGGTATTTTAAATACCATATGAAATACTGGAATGTAAAATGGAAATTTTCAAAGTGAATATTGGAAACAACATATTTACATAAAATGAATAGAATTATATAAAAGGATTTATATAAAATGAATATAATTATATAAAAGGATTTATATAAACTATATAGAATTATATAAAGGGAATTATAAATGAGATTTAAGTGTTAGAAATAAAAAGGAGTTTTGTATGAATAATTCAGCAAATAAAAATATAAATAGAATTTGGATATTTTGTTTTAAATACGAAATCAAACTGTTTTGATTATGTAAAGAAATTTTATTCACATTCTATGTGAAAAATTAGATTAAAGTAAATATTTTGCAAATAAAATATTATAAAGGAATTTGGGGTTTGAATTAGGAGTTTGAATGGAATTACTGAAATTAGAAACCGACTGGAAATTAGTTGAGTTGAATGGCTTTCTAGGTATCGATCTGATGTTGGTTTCGGCCTTCGGATTTTATGCTTGAGAAGTTGTTCTCTTACTAGTTTACACTTAGAAACTGATAGAGGTGGGAAGATGTAACGACCTGGGTTTTCACGATCCTGGTTATCGACATAAACTCAATGTTGACTATCGAAGCATCGGGAATATCGGATAGTTAATGAAAGAAAATAGAGGTTGAGAATAGGTAATATAGAAAATTAGAATAGAAGAAGGAGAAGAACATCACAACGTCAAAGTAAAAACGAATCTCATAAATGAATAAATATATTTTATAACATAACTTTGAAATAAAACAGTATCTGTATACAATACCATTATGAGGGTATAACACTTACAACACAGCGGAAATAACAATAGCGATATAATCCTGAAGCCTCCTGCTCCAGCTCTTCAAGTATTTGAAAAATCCCGACTACTTGACTACCGGTACAAAATTGGGCAACCAAGAGTTTAGGGAAAACAAAACAAAATAAACTCTGGGTCAGTCATGTGACTGGTGTGAGTAAACTCCAATCATTTGTTTAACTTCAAAAATATACAACTAGCTCATACATTGTCATTAACCTTCAAAAACATACAACTAGCTCATACAGTGTCGAAATCCAGTGAAACAGGAGACATTGGACTTGTGACAGCGTATTCTACATTCTAGAGTTGACTGAGAGAATTTTAGAGCTAGCTACCAACTAAGGAGGAGTGGAACCCAATGTAAGATCTCTAAATTCAATTGAAATGGAAAATATATATATATATATATATGCGTTGTATAAAATATACATGTGAAGTATAAAATTAAAATACGATAAAAATTATTTTTGTTGTTATTTTTTTTTGAGTTCAACACATGTATTCGCACAAATCATTGAAATTGGAAGCGATGTATGGATATTAGCGACACACGCATTTCATACTCTGCGAACGGACATTTGTGGCATCGTAAATGGCATTTGGTTGTTGAGCATAAATATATATGTGTTGTACATGCGTTGTATAATATAACATGCGTTGAGTGATATATATATATATGTATGTATGTATGTATGTATGCATTGTATAATATACATATGCATTGTATAAAATAAAACAGAGTAATATATATATATATGCGTTGTATATGCATTGTATAAAATATATTTGCAATGTATAAAAATTGGTTATGCTTTGTATAAATTGGAAATGCAACAAAATTGATTGTGTTGTGGTAAATTGGTTGAATATGGGTTTGGCAACCCTATGATTGATTTGGTTGAATGAAATGGTTACGTATGGCGCGAGCCAGTATCAAGAGAGGGATAATGCTAGATATTATTTTCCCGGTTCTAATATCATGCTGTTATAATGGCGAAATTTTCCGAAAAGGTTAAATAAAATAGCCATGTAATGGAATAATCATTTGATTGCTAAAAATATTGTTTTTAACATGTATATGAAGTATTAAAAATAGTCATATGTTGAAATAAATATTTGTTCACTAAAAATATTATTTTTAACATGTTAATGAAGTGAATAAAATAGCCATGTAATGGAATAATCATTTGATGCTAAAAATATTATTTTTAACATGTTAATGAAGTGAATAAAATAGCCATGTAATCGAACAATCATTTGATCGCTAAAAATATTATTTTTAACATGTATATGAAGTGAATAAAATAGCCATGTAATGGAATAATTATTTAATAGTTAAAAATACTATTTTTAACATGTTAATGAAGTATATAAAATAGCCATGTGTTGAAATAAATGTTTGTTCATTAAAAATATTATTTTTAACATGTTAATGAAGTATACAAAATAGTCATGTGTTCAAATAAATATTTGTTCACTAAAAATATTATTTTTAACATGTATATGAAGAGAATAAAATTATCATGTGATGAAATAAATAGTTGTTCGCTAAATTTTTTTTTTGTGCATATATAAACACATGCTAAACAGGTAAATCGATTTGTTGTTGAGTAAAGAATTAATTTGCATGCCTGACAAATAGGTACACCTTAATGAGTTGGATGTGCAATTTTAATATTATATAAATTCATGTGAATGAAATTGGATGCGGTGTGATGGTTGTTCAGTGCGGGATTATGAACCACGCCATAGGATAGCAATGACTAAATTTTGAACTACACCGCATGGCATACTGCATAAAGACGCATATCATATCATATTCCATATAAGTATTTGGAGCTTATATGACGAGGTTGGGATTACCATATGAGCGAGATGCTCGTATGGCGATGACTGTATTACAGGTGAACAGAAGAATGATTATGGACATAATTAAGGAATACATGTAACGGTGCTCAGGGCTGGATTTAATAAAAACCCCACACGGGTCTGGAGATGACAATATTTCACGTCTCTCTTGATTTTAGATACAACACATGGATGATTTTATTTCCAACACTGGAGCAAGGTTTGAGATTTTGACTTTTACACGTTCTTTTTTGTACACAAATAGGTTATAAAACATGTGTATGCTTTTCTTGATTTATTGGATGCCTAATACGACCCAATAAATTTTTAAGACCCCACCCAAACAAAAGAGGTTATGGCGAAATTTTCCAAAATTTAAAGGCGTTAGCCAATTATTTGAAGAGTTAAATGGTTTCGAAGTCATTGAATAAATAATATAATTTATATATAATATAAATTAATATAAAACGAATCGTGCAGCGGCAGTTCGCATTTTGGAATCGTAATTTCAAACGATTATACCTGGAGATCCGACCTTCGGATTTTCCCAGTACTATAACCATTGGGTTCGCTTTGGAAAGATAATAAATTTGGTAAGATCCAACGGTTAGATTTTGAGAAATGTGTAATTCAAATCTGAATGAAAACAGCGCCAGTGCCGCGTAATGACCTGATATGTTGTTCGATTTAAATAGACTATTTTTATATAAATAAAATCAACGATAAATCATTTAAAATATTATAAACGATTTGCAATGGAAATAAACCAATTTCACTTGGTTTATAAGGTAATATGGACGGTTGGATTTATTTGACATTAATTTATAGAATTGAATTGAATTTAACACAGGAAGTAAATGATTTGAATTATATATATTCGAGAATTATTTGAAAAGGTCGAGTTAAATCTCATTTCAAATAATTAAACGACTAAAAGTCAAAGGAAACGAAGACGGTACAAGATCAACAGTTTTCACATCGAATGGATTATTATTGATGCCTTCGTTATGGGTAGCTCCCTTGATGAGGTTACAGTGGTTGTGGTCCGGAAGTATTTATTGATTGCACGGATATGCGAGGACCTCTCTTCCGTATTGGACATATGGAACGAGGAACAAGGTTCCCCTGGTTTCGTTCAAACCCAGAACGGACTTGTAAATGGATGTGGGTCTAATATTGGATTTTATTCTGTGTTATTGATTTCTATTAAATATATATTTGTTTGGTGGCGGAGAATTTATTCTCTTGCTTAACACCCATCTCTAAGACGTACGAGCTTATAGGCTATATATTGATAAACATCAGTTGCTTGGCGTGGATTGTCAATGTGGCATGCAAAGATGCAAGTGAACAAGGCTTTTGTTGAAAAGCAAAGTCTTGTGGATGATGATCAAAACACAACTTTAATTAGCATAGCTTTGTGTATATCATTAATTCGCGAGCCTCACAACCCGATATGAGTTAGAAACGGGATAAGGGACCCAAGGAGTGCATGCGTTTCTTTCTAGCTAGAGGTAGTGTCATGGTATGGAGCCCAAACAATTTTTATGTAACACCCCACCAATGTTAAGGTCACTCTCAAAGGGAATGCCTTAACTTTGGTGGAGCATTTTAAGGTACAAGATACTAATAAATTACAAGACAGAAAATTTATGCAGCGGAAAAAGATCAATATTATTTCATAAATACTTGTTCAACACAACAATTCAACAACTGTTTCAACCTTCCAAATTATTACAACTTTTCATCTGTCTTGAAAACATAAAGAAGCAATACTGAAAATAAAATGACATAAATCCCCAATAAGTGCTTGACCATAGCCGTAGCTCAAAAAGGAAAGTCCAAGCCTTACATCTACGGTCTTCAAGCTTTGGCTAACCTGGACTAAGCAGAAGTGTTTCCTCCCTGCGGACCTTGGGGGGGAACGGAAGAAAACAAGCGAAAGGAAAATGGGTCAGACATAAGTCTGGTAAGCCCAGTTATTTAATAGCATATAAACAAGTAAAAGACTATGACATGAATAAACTGAACTTAGAATGATACCACAAGGATAGGGTAGTCCTAAAACGAGGTAAAGTAAGATTTGACTAGATTTGGCTATCGCACCCACTTTTACTTCTCTGCACCCACTAAGAGCTGTTTAACTAGCAATGTATGCTCATGATAAAGTGATCCCATTCATGTATTGATCGGCTTCTACTCGCATTCATGCATTCCCGGTGTCATGCGGCCCCATGTGATTTTTAAGTACTTGTGCTAGTTCCAGTATGGGGTGTATCAAGTCCTATAATGGCAACCCTAACACGATTCAAAGATGCACAAGTGTACATCTGGTGCCCAGTGCCTGCTTTTTCCACTCCGGAGCTCGTGCACGCTCGTACTCTGTCGGAACCTATACTGACGCACCTAACCGCTGCCCTTTTGACAGCTTATATGCAGCCCAGTAATCGTGCCCCACCCTGCCTAGTTCAGGGTACCTTGATACATCCATGTGGGTCACTGCTGAAACGGGTCCTCGTTACTAGGGTTTTTCTAGTCAACATGCTAAATTGGTTAATTGTCCTTGGTTTGACTTAACCCCTATCAATCTTGTCTAGTTAACATGTTAAGTTGGTTAAGTGTTTCCTCAATTACTTAACCCCACCAATCTTGTCTTGTTAACATGTTAAGTTAGTTAAGTGTTCCCTTAATTACTTAACCTCACCATTTCTAGCTTGATTGTTCATGATCTTTAATTAATTAATCAAAGCACCAACCACTCACATTAGACAGTTATTGTTGTGGTTAGTGGATGTGCCGGTCGGTTCCGGGCAGTTTTACACCATAACTCAGTCTAACATCGGGTCTTTCTGGGCTTGATACACTAACCTCTCACATTAGACAGGTATTGTTGTGGTTACTGGATGTGCCGGTCGGTTCCGGGCAGGTTTACACCACAACTCAGTCTAACCTCGGGTTAGGCATATTCATCTTTTACATTTTATATATGTGAATTTTCTACAAGTGTTTCATGTCACATATTTTAATTATGTTCAAGATAAATGGTACAAATTATGCCATTCATGGCCTTAACCATTTACATGGTTTTGGGCCCACCTACATTACTAAAATGTTTTGATTTAATAACTATCCCAACGTTACCTCAATTATAAACTAGCATATGACATAACCATAACATGTCCAATCCCAAGGCAAGTATAATTTTAACATTAACATATAGGTGTGAACTAGATCTAACAAGGTGAACTTGCATAAGTCCACTTTACAAACATGCATATAAATATAGATCTAGTTTTGGATCTAACATGTAACTTGCATATGAACATATGTATTATTAGATCGTGACTTGGATCTATCATAAAACATATAACTTGCATTAATCATATGAACCTAGATTGATCTTGACATGGATCCAACATAAAACTTGTAACTTGCATATGAACATATGAACATATATATAGGCATATGGATCTAACATAAAGCATATGAATATATATATATATATATGTAGATCTTGACTTGGATTTAACATAACACATACAACTTGCATTAATCATATAAACAAATATATGTAGATCTTAACATGCAACATATAACTTGCATATGATATTGATAGTTTCATTCTCAATCTTTAATAGATCCAATACCAAGTCCAATAAGCCACAAACATTCCAAGACAATTCATGATAAAATCATCAAAAGAAACAAACATGAATTAGCATCGTCAATATTATACAACATGGTATAATTCTATTTTTCACTTTATATCAAATCATGTCTTAAATTTATTTACATCTAAAAGAGAACTACACTTACAGAAGACAATCTTGATTTCTGGAATCTGTATTCTGAAGTTGAAATGCTCGTCTTTGATGTAGACAATCGTTGTTTTAGTTTAATTTTGATTTGATTTGGTTGTCCAATGGCAGCATGACGGCTCTCGGTTTGATTTTTAATATGATTTAGGGTTGAGATATTATGTTGCTTATATAGATGTTTGATTTAATAGGAACCGTCAGATTAACCTAGAGCAAATCAGAGCCATTCAAACAAGATAGAATAGCCACATCAGCCCTAATGACTCAGCAAAGAGTCCATCAGAACCAATCAGATGCCATATCTGCCTTAGAGCGAATCGGCCCGCGGGTTGACAGCCAAACACCCTGAGTCAACCCCTAGTCGACCCAGCAGAGCTCGAGTCGACCTCAAAAATGGGCCGGTTCGGTTATTCCCCCTCATGATTCACTGTTTTGAACTTTTTTGCATATTTATTTATTTAATTTATATATATATATATCTATATATATTTTTCTCATATGCATACAAACTTCAAGGCTTAATAACTTCTTCATAAGGTATTCGTTTTATGCAAACCAAATGTTTATCTTGACCAAAATTTTGAGATGAACGTATTAGCGCAACCCATTTCACTTAATTCTTCTTCTAAAAATTAAGTGTTCTTGAATTTGTTAATTTTAATATTCTCATAAAATTCGGGGTGTTACATTCTCACCTCCTTAAAGGATTTCGTCCCCGAAATCTTCAAGTTAAGAACAATGCATCTTAACATCCAATCATCCATCTACTCATCCATCATCCACAAGCGTCCATTGTCCTTAAAAGACTTATAATATGAACATATGCAGAGTGTGTGTATATGTCTCTTATCTAGTGCAAAATCAGGTGGTCTACTGATCCAGTTGACCTCGTCAAGGCAAATCATGAGAGTGCCATGAGTCCATTATGTATGCAATTTTTCCTATTCATAATTCTACATGAGTGCACAATCATTCATACAAATGCAACATCCATATGATAACACATCAAGTTTCAATCCACATACAATTTCATGCATTCATATGCAAATGCAATATGAATGTGATTGAGCCGATCTAGAACCTAATGTGTATGTGTATGTGCATATGCATCCACGAGCAATCACTAGCAACCACTTGCAACCACTTTGCAACCATCAACCATAACATGTTTCAAATACATGTTTACATCCATTGATTTCTACTAAGGAACAAGAAATAGGACCGAGAAGATAACTAATCATGAATAAACTTATGATAAAGGAGAGATCAAAGATGTACCCTCAAAAAGATAAGGGTAGGCTGCGCGTATCTTGCTTTTGGTCTCCCAAGTCGTGTCTTCTTCATTGTCACTCCATTGTACTTTAACAAGCTTGACTTCACGGTTGCGTAGCTTTTTGACTTCCGTTCCCAAGATACGAGTTAGGGTTCTTCTCACTTTTTCTTCTCATTCCACTTCTACCTCTTCTAGTATCTTTGGTTCCACCACTTCCGAGACTCATGTAAGCACTTCCATAGGTGAGAAACATGAAAGACATTGTGAACTCCAGTCAACTTTTCAGGTAGCTCTAATCTGTAGGCCATCGTCCCAATTCTTTCAATGATAGGAAATGGTCCTATGAATCTAGGTGCCAATTTCCCTTTGGATCCAAAGCGAACAACATTCCTCAAAGGAGATACTTTAAGGAACACTCTGTCTCCAACCCCAAACTCAAGGTCGGTCCTGCTTCTATCTGCATAGGACTTCTGTCTATCTTAAGCAGTCTTCATTCGTCTTCTTATTAGGTCCACCTTTTCTGAGGTTTCCCAAATCATGTCTGGCCCAAGTATAAGCTTATCTGTGGATTCCCACCAACGGGTTGGTGATCGACACAGTCTCCCGTATAAGTCTTTGAAGGGTGCGATGCCTATTGTAGCTTGGTAGCTATTGTTGTAGGTGAACTCCACCAGAGGAATATGATCTTCCCATGTCCCTCCAAAGTCAAGAACACACAATCTCAAGAGGTCTTCTAAAACTCTTTTCACCCTTTCCGTCTATCCATCGGTTTGGGGGTGGTAGGCCGTGCTTAAACATAGTTGTGTGCCTACAACCTCTTGCAAACTCTTCCAGAACTCGCTTGTAAAGATATGGTCTCGATCGCTTATTATGCTGGAAGGTATCTCATGCAGTCAAACTATCTCTTTAAGATATAGAGATGCTATAGATGAGGCAGTCCTTCTACTTTTGATAGGTATAAAGTGAGCGCTTTTTGTGAACTGGTCCACTATTACCTAAATACTGGTATTGCCCCTTCTCGACCTAGGCAACCCATCTATAAAGTCCATTGAAATGCTATCCCACTTCCACTGTGGGAGCTCTAGAGGATGAATCAAACCACCAGGCTCCTTCTGCTCCACCTTGAGCTGCTAGCATATCATGCACTTAGTAACGAATTCAGCTACGTCCCTCTTCATGCCATCCCAAAAAAAACTCTTCGATGTCTTTATACATTTTGTCTCCGCCTGGATGTATGGTCAGCTTTGATTGGTGTGCTTCTTCTAGAGTTGTTATCACTAAATCTCTTTCTTGTGGGACGCATAGCCTTCCATCCCGTCTCAACCATCCCTTATCATCGATGGAGTATCTATTGAGGTGACTCAAAGTCTCACCCCTAATTAGCTTATCCATCACTTCTACTAGCTGAGGGTCTTCACGTTTTGCGGTTCCTATTGAGTCAAAAAGTGTAGGCCGCACTTCCAGTGTTGCTAACAAGCCAGGTACAAATTCAAAGGAGGGTCTAAAGTCAAAGTTGGCTACGTACTCCAAGCTTTGCCTTTCTACAAAGAGAGGGCTTAAGGTCAGCTTCTTTCTACTCATAGCGTCTGCTACTACATTGCCCTTGCCAGGAGTATAGGAAATCTCAAAATCATATGAGGCAAGAAACTCCATCCATCTTTGCTGCCTCAAGTTGAGATCTTTCTGCGAGAAAGGGTACTTCAGCGATTTATGGTCAGTAAACACTTCAAACTTCTCACCTAGGAGATAATGGTGCAAAGACTTAAGAGCGAAAACGATGGCCGCCAAATCTAGGTCGTGGGTTGGGTAGTTTTTCTCATGTACTTTCAACTGCCTTCCACCATAAGCTACTACCCTCCCTTCTTGCATCAAGACAGTGCCTAATCCTGTACCGCATGCATCCGTGTATACGGTAAACATCTTGCTCCCATCAGGCAATGTCAGAACTGGGGCTGTTGTTAGAGCCCTTCTCAAGCGTTGGAAAGCAATATCGCAATCCAAATCCCAAGCGAAAACTAGGTTCTTCTTCGTCAACCTTGTAAGTGGAGCTGAGATTTTCGCAAAGTCTTTGATGAACTTCCGGTGAAAGCCTGCTAGCCCGAGAAAGCTTCGGACTTCAGTTGCGTTTCATGGAATCTTCCAACCTTGCACAACAACCACTTTTGCGGGGTCCACGGCTAACCCCTCTTTGGACACCACATGTCCAATGAATCTAACTTCTTCTCTCCGGAAATGGCATTTGGAGAATTTGGCTTTCAACTGATGTGCAAGGAGAGTATCCATGACTTCCCTTAAGTGCTAAGCGTGCTCTTGCTCACTCTTTGAGAAGATCAAATTATCGTCCACGAAGACCACCACAAACTTATTGAGGAATTCCCGGAACACCCTGTTCATCAAGTCCACGAAATAGGCAGGTGCGTTTGTCAAGCCAAAAGGCATGACAAGCCACTCGAAGAAACCATCCGGGGTCCTAAATGCGGTCTTGTCAATGCTATCCTTAGCCACTCTTAGCTGATGAAACCTGGTAGCCACATCTAGTTGGGAGAAAATGGATGCACCTACGAGCTGATCAAATAGATCGTCAATTCTTGGGAGTGGGTGCCTTATTCTTTTTGGTCATCTTGTTCAGCTCCCTATAATCCACGCATAGGCGGAGTGAACCATCGGCTCTGGTTACGGACACTACTGGAGCACCCCATTCAGAAATACTCCTTCTTATGAACCCGTTTTCAAGCAGCTCTTTAACTTGCTTGCTGAGTTCTTTTCTCTCCCTTAGAGCCATGTGTATAATGGGTAAAGCAACAAGTTTTGTATTGTCAACGAGGTATATGCGGAAGTCTATCTCCCGCTTTGGAGGTAAGCCCTTTACCTCTTCAAACACATCCGAGTATTCATGGACCACTCTAACAGACTGCAAATTCTCAACAAATGCATCAAGAGATTCTTGATAACTTAGCATAACAGAATTCATGGGATTACAAGAGATTTCGAGAGTGTTACCGAGGCGAGTCATGAGTCTAACCACTCTCTTTTCACAATCGAGGATGACACCATTACTGGATAGCCAGTCCATGCCTAGAATCTGCCTATAGCCCGTGAAGCCCAAAACATAAGCATTACATTTAAACCCAACGCTTAAAATAGAGATTTCCAAATCCAAACAAATCGTTGACAAATAAACTGATCTCCCAATTGGATTTGAAACAACCAAGGGATCCTCTACTATATGGGTGTCTAGGTGCAGAGATTCAACTAAAGCAATAGATATAAAAGAGTGCGATGCACCAGAATCAAAGAGAGTACGAACAGGATTATCAAACAGATAAACTAAACTTTTAACAGAAATATGTCTACCTCATTCCAGCAGAGGTGCAACGAGAGCATGAACCTTCCCTCCAGAAGATGATCCAGTCCTCTGTCCCTGCCCTTGCCTTTTTGGGCAGTCCTTAGACAAGTGTCCATTATCCCCGCACTTGAAACAAGCGCCCAATTTCCTCTTTTTCTTTCTACAGTCCCTAGACGAGTGTCCAGGTGTCCCACAGAAATTTCACTTTATCTTCTTACGGGATTTATTTTTCCTCCCGCCTTTCTTGGGGTCCGTTTTCTTGTTCAGAGATCCATCTCCTTTCTTGTTTTGAGGCTCCTCCTTCTTGCCATCTTTGTTCTCCTCTTGCAACAGAGCCATGTCCACCAGTATCTCGTAAATCGCTCCTATAGGTATATGGGACATTGCCAAACCTTGCAGTGGCTCATTCAGTCCTTTGGCAAAGCGGAGAGCCTTCTTGTGTGGAGTGTTTACTAACTCCAGTCCAAATCGAGCAAGTTGGTTGAATTTATTAACGTATTCTTTGACCGACAAGCTGCCCTGTTTAAGTGATAGGAACTTCTCCATTTGCAGACTCTGCTCAGCTTGTGAGAGGAGCTTCATTTCAAATCCCGCCCTGAAGTCCTCCCAAGTCTCTATCGGTCTTTCAACATTAGTGACTTCCCACCAGAAGGAGGCCTCGTCTTTGAGCAACCAGACCACCAATTGTAGTTTCTGCCACTCATCTACTTCAAAGATAACGAATAAGTCCTCAATCTTCTTGAGCCAGTTTCTGGCTTCCACGAATGATTCGCTCCCCTTAAAGTCTTTTCCACCCATGGATCTAAAGTCTCTACAGATCTTTGAGAAAGCATTTCCTCTCGGAGGAGGAGGAGGAGGAGGAGCTGGAGGAGGAGGAATGTCTGCTGGGCCCGCGTCATTGGATCTAGCTTCTAGGTATCTCCTGAACCAGCTAGGTATCGGTACACCCTCTGGAAGGTTAAGATCCCTAGACATGCTGAAACAAAAAGGAAAGATTCAAAACGAAGGATAGAAAGATAGTGCATATGGCTTTGGGGATTATGCCCTTTTAAATTAACACTTTTTCTTGAAAATGCTTCTTTATGATTTCTTTTTTGAAAAATAGTTTCAAAAATTTTAACCGACCTGGTAACCCTTAGCTCTGATACCAAGTGTAACACCCCACCTCCGTTAAGGTCACTCTCAAAGGGAATGCCTTAACTTCGGTGGAGCGTTTTAAGGTACAAGATACTAATAAATTACAAGACTGAAAATTTATGCAGCGGAAAAAGATCAATATTATTTCATAAATACTTGTTCAACTCAACAATTCAACAACTGTTTCAACCTTCCAAATTATTACAACTTTTCATTTGTCTTGAAAACATAAAGAAGCAATATTGAAAATAAAATGACATAAATCCCCAATAAGTGCTTGACCATAGCCATAGCTCAAAAAGGAAAGTCCAAGCCATACATCTACGTTCTTCAAGCTTTGCCGAAAATGGACTAGGCAGAAGTGTTTCCTCCCTGCGGACCTTGGGGGGAGGAACGGAAGAAAAGAAGCGAAAGGAAAATGGGTCAGACATAAGTTTGGTAAGCCCAATTATTTAATAGCATGTAAACAAGTAAAAGACTATGACATGAATAAACTGAACTTAGAATGATACCACAAGGATAAGGTAGTCCTAAAACGAGGTAAAGTAAGATTTAACTAGATTTGGCTATTGCACCCACTTTTACTTCTCTGCACCCACTAAGAGCTGTTTAACTAGCAATGTATGTTTATGATAAAGTGATCCCATTTATGTATTGATCGGCTCCTACTCGCATTCATGTATTCGCAGTGTCATGCGTCCCCACATGATTTTTAAGTACTTGTGCGGGTTCCAGTATAGGGTGTATCAAGTGCTATAATGGCAACCCTGACACGATTCAAAGATGCACAAGTGTACGCCTGGTGCCCAGTTCCTGCTTTTTCCACTCCGGAGCCCATGCATGCCCATAATCCGTCGGAACCTACACTAACACACCTAACCGCCGCCCTTTTGACCGCTTATATTCAGCCCAGTAATCGTGCCCCACCGTGCCTAGTTCTGGGTACCTGGATACATCCATGTGGGTTACTGCTGAAACGGGTCCCCGTTACTAGGGTTTTTCAAGTCAACATGCTAAATTGGTTAAGTGTCCTTGGTTTGACTTAACCCCTATCAATCTTGTCTAGTTAACATGTTAAGTTGGTTAAATGTTTCCTCAATTACTTAACCCCACCAATCTTGTCTTGTTAACATGTTAAGTTGGTTAAGTGTTCCCTTAATTACTTAACCTCACCATTTCTAGCTTGATTGTTCTTGAGCTTTAATTAATTAATTAATTAAAGCACCAACCACTCACATTAGACAGGTATTGTTGTGGTTACTGGATGTGCCGGTCAGTTCCGGGCAGTTTTACACCACAACTCAGTCTAACCTCGGTCTTTCTGGGCTTGATGCACTATCCTCTCACATTAGACAGGTATTGTTGTGGTTACTGGATGTACCGGTCGGTTCCGGGCAGGTTTACATCACAACTCAGTCTAACCTCGGTTTAGGCATATTCATCTTTTACATTTTATATATGTGAATTTTCTACAAGTATTTCATGTCACATATTTTAATTATGTTCAAGACTAATGGTATAAATTATACCATTCATGGCCTTAACCATTTACATGGTTTTGGGCCCACCTACATTATTAACATGTTTTGATTTAATAACTATCTCAACATTACCCCCGTTTGTTCGTTTGTATTAATCACATAAAGTCGTTGGGATCGCATATTAGCCCAATTTATAAACAAGAGGTAAAGAAGGGAACATTCATAATATAGATTCAACCAAACATGTAAATTTTGCATAAAACTTTATTCATATAATTTAACATGTCACATGAACTTGCATATAATTTAAACTTAGATAATCATAAGCCTAAAACATGTTAATGTGTAGAACTAGGCATGTGTGAACATAACCTCAATTATAAACTAGCATATGACATAATCATGACATGTCCAATCCCAAGGCATGTATAATTTTAACATTAACATATAGGTGTGAACTAGATCTAACACGGTGAACTTGCATAAGTCCACTTTACAAACATGCATATAAATATAGATCTAGTTTTGGATCTAACATGTAACTTGCATATGAACATATGTATAATTAGATCGTGACTTGGATCTATCATAAAACATATAACTTGCATTAATCATATGAACCTAGATAGATCTTGACATGGATCCAACATAAAACTTGTAACTTGCATATGAACATATGAACATATATATAGGCATATGGATCTAACATAAAGCATATGAATATATATATGTAGATCTTGACTTGGATCTAACATAATACATACAACTAGCATTAATCATATAAACATATATATGTGGATCTCAACATGAAACATATAACTTGCATATGATATTGATAGTTTCATTCTCAATCTTTAATAGATCCAACACCAAGTCCAATAAGCCACAAATATTCCAAGACAATTCATGATAAAATCAGCACAAGAAACAAACATGAATTAGCATCGTCAATATTATACAACATGGTATAATTCTATTTTTCACTTTATATCAAATCATGTCTTAAATTTATTTACATCTAAAGATAACTACACTTACAAAAGACAATCTTGATTTCTGGAATCTATATTCTGAAGTTGAAATGCTCGCCTTTGATGTAGACAATCGTTGTTTTAGTTTAATTTTGATTTGATTTGGTTTGTCTCTTTTAATTTGCTTCAAGTTGAACGGTGGCTACCCGAGGTTGTCCAATGGCAGCATGACGACTCTTGGTTTGATTTTTAATACGATTTAGGGTTGAGGTATTAGGTTGCTTATATAGAAGTTTGATTTAATAGGAACCGTCAGATTAACTAGAGCAAATCAAAGCCATTCAAACAAGATAGAATAGCCACATCAGCCCTAATGACTCAGCAAGGAGTCCATCAGAACCAATCAGATGCCACATCTACCTTAGAGCGAATCGGCCCATGGGTTGACAGCCAAACACCCTGAATCAACCCCTAGTCGACCCAGCGAGGCTCGGGTCGACCTCAAAAATGGGCTGGTTTGGTTATTCCCCCTCGCGATTCGCTGTTTTGAACTTTTTTGCATATTTATTTAATTATTATATATATATATATATTTCTCATATGCATACAAACTTTAAGGCTTAATAACTTCTTCATAAGGTATCCGTTTTATGCAAACCAAATGTCTATCTTGACCAAAATTTTGAGACGAACGTAATAGCGCAACCCATTTCACTTAATTATTCTTCTAAAAATTAAGTGTTCTTGAATTTGTTAATTTTAATATTCTCAGAAAATTCGGGGTGTTACATTTTACTTATGTGGATGATGGATTGCGAGGCGCCTCGGATATGATTGGTCGATGTACTGACCATTTCAGAGGTCCGATAGGACCGGGAAACGTGTGTTCAGGAGTAACTAATCTACTAAAGTATGCGTGGACCGGCCTTAGGATCGAAGGGTTCACTACGGGGGATCCTAGGTCATCTTGCTAGAGGTGATCTGAATTGGTAAAGAGACCATACCTTGCCTCGACTCATGATGGAAATCCAATATCCAATACGACATCATTCAGTTTTGATTGTAAACCTATATGGCGACATAGTATATGGTAGTTATGCCGCCTAGGATTGATACGTTTATATTGAAATTGTTTATGAAACATATATGCACTAATAATAATATCAAATGATTTTTGTTTTATACGTATCAAGCATATTTGGCCATTATAAGGTAAAACTCTATCCTCCGGCTTGCGCTGCATGATTATAATGGCTTCATTTTTCTAAAAAGCATTACGTGGTTAAAACAATTCACTTTATTTTATGCACTGGCAATCCAATGGAGTAAACCCGTTTCGCGTTAGCAGCATGGTCCTGTGATTAGCCTTATTATTAAATAATTTAAGTAAGATTTCTCATACCAGTCCCATGACTGACTCATAGTTTGTTTTTCACTTGCAAACTTGGGTGCCCTTATTTTTACACGGGCAGCCAAGTAAAAGGTAACAGGCTTTATTTTGGATATGCACCATGGCATGGGGTGCTCTTTTGGCTGAAGATGAAGAGTTATCTAATATCTCTTATTTTGGACATTTAGACATTACCTTATGTACGTTGTATTTGATTATGTAGTAGACTTATTATCTACCTGATGGAACACGTTATGTACTAAGTAGTATCCTGTATCTGTGTAACTCTAATTATGACGACATTTATGATTCCGCTATTATGATGATGTATATTATTCTATGATTTCATGTTTATGATATTATCTGTAATCTGCTAATGTGATTAATGTGTTATATTGGCATGGGGGTTTGGGTTGTCATATTATATCTGTCCACTGAGGTTTGCTACCTCTAGCGACGTTGATTATTCGTATTTCTATCATGGTTTTGTATTTTGTGATGACAACCCATAACCCTTGCACTAAACAAGTGGAAAATGCGCTGAAAGGTGTGCCAGGCTGCTATGGATGATCATCAGAGTAGGTAAACACATCGAAACCTGTCGTAGAGCTCACAGCGCAAGGATAAAATATAATAGAACATATACAACAGGTAATAGCAATGAGGTATCATATAACAAACTTTTGAAACTTTCTCAACATCCAGAAAGATTATCCAACTGATATCAAAGTTTGTACATAAGGCCTCACTATAACTCTCAAGCAATTCAAACAGCGGAAACAGAAATACTAGATAGTAATAAAACTGGTACGCCAGTCTCCTGCTCGTCATCGCTCAGCTTCCTCGTCTCACTAAGCTCCATTACCTGTAACCTGCTACTTGGTCTGCCCATCCACAACCGGATGAACAGCCCAAGGTTATAAGAGGGAACATAAAACCTTGAGTCAGACAATAGTCTTAGTGAGCGATAAAACAGCTAACAAACTTCAAGAAGAAAGTATATGAGAATGGGTAAATGAACAACTTGTCTACCTACAACACCAGAGAAGAACTCAACCTTATCTTCCCCACATCGGACAGTGATAGCCTTTACACCAAGCATTTCAACCATTAATCCATAGAAACCAGAACAACCATTTGTTCATAGCAAAAAGAAACAATCAACAATAGACATCATGGGATCAAGATTATATATCTCATGCACAACATCCAACATACATGACAGACTCTGGCTATCACCGCCAATCCTGTTTTGAAACCATCGTTAATCGTATGACGACCAACCTTGCCATATGTCAAGGGCTAATGGTAACCCCAGTTCTAGCATGAACTCCATATGTCCAACCTTGACAATGTCCAACCTTGACACTAGGCCTTTCCCCAAGACCCAGGGTACTCGACCAAAAACCTTCTAGTCTTTTGGGTGCCCCCATCGTACCCCTGCTTTGAGCCTGCTAGAACTTACGACAACGATGACCTCTCGACCTTCGCATCTCTAGTCGTCCAACCTTGATGATGTTTTATAGCTCAAGCAACCTTCTCGAGCAGCCATTATCCATCAACTCACGACCTTTGAGTTGTCACCGAACACATTCATCACTTCAAGCCTTCCTACTTGAACCACCTCGAAGCTACACCATCACCGAGCCCACTGGGAGGACCCCAAAACCGACCCCTCCTAGGAAGACCCAAAACCTGCTCTTCCTGGGAAGACCCAAAACCTGCTCTTCCTGGGAAGACCCAAAACTGACCCTTCCTGGGAAGACCCAAAACCGACCCTTCCTGGGAAGACCCAAAACCGACCCTTCCTGGGAAGACCCTCTTCTGGTCCTTCTGGACCGACCAGACCCTCTTCTGGTCCTTCCGGACCGACCAGAATCCTTCTGAATCACCCAGACTCCCTTCTGGTCCTTCTGGACCGACCAGAACCTTCTCTGCTCCTTCTGGACCAACCAGAACCTTTTCTGGTCCTTCTGGACCGACCGGAAACTTTTCTGGTCCTTCTGGACCGACCAGAAACCTGCACAACTCCTTTTCGACTTCGATTTCGACCAAAACTTCGCCAAACGACGAATCTGACGAAACCAGCTTATTTGATTCATCCAAACGCAACCACAACCATGTTATGCAACCAACAATATCATCAATCTAACAATTTCCATCCAAACACATAAATTTCCCAAAAACATGATAAGTGAATCATATGAACATAAAAACGGATCAAACTTGCATACACTTGTGAAAATCATGAAATCAACCATTTAAATTATCTAGATCAGATCCTAAGGTGATTCATATGTAAAATGGACTTAGCATGGTGTAGATCTAAAGAAAATAACATGAAAATGATGAAATTAACATTCTATAACTCACATACTTTCATGAATCCGAATGAGAGATGTAAATCACTCATTGATTATCCAAAACAAAGCTAAAACGATGAAAAAGCAATCCGGACAGCGAACACTTCGAATCAAACTCTTCAATCCGATGAATTCGCCCTTGAAACTATGTTGATATAGCCTCGAATGGTATAGATCTTCGATTTCCCTCCTTGGATTTGGAATTTTAATGGTGGAAAGGTGTTAGAGGAAGAAGGAGATCAAAGCCTCCCCATAAGAGAATGGAAAATTCCAACCTTTCTCCATATCCCTTACCCCCTATTTATAGCCTCCACCAACCCCTTAATGGGCCTTCTCCAAATCAGCCCATTAGCCTTCCAAAACCTGAACAGCCAATTGAAAAACCTTAAAACAGCGATTTCTCCCAAACCGCTGAACCAAATCCTTAATGTAACCACTCTACTGAAAGAGAATCATCAATTCCTTTCCAATGGCACAGGTCTCACCCTCTGTTTCGACCTGAGTCAAAAGTTATGCCCAGTACAAGACTGACAGGGGCAAAATGGTCACAAACAAAATCGGTAAAAATTATGGACATGTCACACATCCCCATAAGCAACATATTAAAAGATGAGAATGATCCAACCCTCAGAGAATAAAATAAAATTATTTTACGGTCTTCCGATACGTAAAATGCGGGCTATTACATTCTCCCCCCCCCCCCCCCCCTAAAAATTTCGCTCCCGAAATTCCAAGCAAATACAAGCAACCACAACAATTCCTCATGCCTATCATCCATGAGAAGCCAATCATATCATCCAAACTAGCAACCATCAAGCCATGCATCCATAGCCTTATCCTAGCACGCGGAATTCTATCAAACAACAACAAGATACAACGATATAACGACGATACAATCTAAGGGTTCTACCGATGAAAAGTTCTGGATGAGTCGCCCTTGTGCTCTCTTCCGTCTCCCACGTACAATCGTCGCCATCTTCACTCCATTGTACCTTGACTAGCTTAACCGTCTTCCTCCTAAGCTGTTTCGTGTCATTCCCCACAACACGAAGTGGCCTATGAGGTTTCGCAAATGCGATCTTGACTTCTAAATCTTCATACTGTTCTGGAGATACCATCACATTCGAGTCGTGCACAAACTTCCGTAGAAACGACACATGGAAAACATTATGCACACTCGACATCTTCTCGGGTAACTCCAACCTATATGCGAGCTTTCCTATTCGCTCGACTATCGGAAATGGTCCAACAAACCTAGGAGCCAACTTCCCTTTACTTCCGAATCGAACCACATGCTTCAACGGTGAAATCTTCACGAAAACCATATCTCCTACGTCGAATTCCAAATCCTTACGATGCTTATCGGCGTAACTTTTCTAACGATCTTGGGCCGCCTTCATTCGTTGTCGAACAATCTTGATACAACCCGAGGTTTCTCTAATCATTTCAGGCCCAAGTACCAACTTATCTCCAGTTTCTAACCAACAAGCTGGAGAATTACACGACCTTCCATACAACGCCTCGTATGGTGCCATCCCAATACTCGACTGGTAGCTATTATTATACGCAAACTCAACTAGATGTAGATGGTCCTCCCATGATCCTCTGAAGTCTAACACACAAGCCCTTAGGAGATCTTCTAAAACTCGGTTGACTCTCTCGGTCTGACCATCAGTTTGGGGATGATATGCCATACTTAAACACAATTCGGTTCCCAAATCTTCTTGTAAACTTTTCCAAAATCCACTCGTGAACAATGGATCCTGGTCACTTACTATACTCTTTGGAACACCATGGAATCGAACTATCCATTTCACATAAAGCTCAACCAATTTTGATGTTGTCCTAGTCGTCTTGATAGGAATGAACCTTGCACTTTTGGTCAAACGATCCACAATGACCCAAATCCCTTCATTCCCTGTCCTAGTTCTAGGTAGTCCATCGATAAAATCCATCGATATCTGCTCCCACTTCCATGTAGGAACCTCTAATGGCTGAAGTAAACCACTCGGCTTCTTCTGTTCAACTTTCACCAACTGACAGTTCATTCACTTGGAAATGAATTTTCCAATATCTCTTTTCATCCCTTCCCAGTAGTAGGCTCGCTTCACGTCCTGATACACTTTATTACCACCAGGATGAATCGTTAGCTTCGAGTGATGACATTCTCTCAGAACCTCATCCCTCAATCCGTCGACATCAGGAACAACTAATCGTCCTTGCTTTCGAAGCCAACCTTCTCAGTCAACCTCGAACTCTTTATCCTCTGGTTTTAGTTTCTGAATAAACTCGACAAGCTTCGTATCTTTCTTTTGGCCCTTGCCAATCCTTTCGATAAGAGTAGGCCTTATCGACAAGCTTGCCAATATCTCAAGTTCCAACTCACACCTTGGCCAGAAATCGAACCTTGCCAAGTACTCGAGGCCCTTCCATTCCGAAAACATCGCTCCCAAACTTGCGTGTCTTCGACTCAATGCATCTGCAACTGCATTGCCTTTGCCAGGAGTATAGGCTATCCCAAAATCATACGATGCCAGAAACTCTAACCATCGTTGTTGCCGAAGATTCAAATCCTTTTGGGAGAAAAGATACTTCAACGACTTGTGATCCGTAAACAACTCGAATCGTACTCCCAACAGGTAATGTCTCCACATCTTCAGAGCAAACACAATCGCTGCCAACTCCAAATCATGAGCCAGATATTTTCTCTCATGTGGCTTTAGCTGTCGACTTGCGTAAGCCACTACTTTATCCTTCTGCATTAGCACTGCTCCAAGTCCAGTACCACACGCATCAGTATATACCACCATCTCTTCATTCCCACTTGGAATGGTCAACACAGGTGCACTCGTCAATCTCTCTTTCAAAATTCCGAACGCTTGTGAATACTTGATTCTTCTTCGTCAATTCTGTTAATGGTGCAGCTATCTTGGAGAAATCCTTGATTAACCTTCGGTAATAACCAGCTAACCCAAGGAAACTCCGAACATCCTTCGCATTCTTTGGTCTATCCCAATCCTGGATTGCTGCAACTTTAGCGGGGTCAACCGCTATACCTTTTCCAGAAACAACATGACCTAAGAACCTCACTTCATCCTTCCAGAAGTGACACTTTGAGAACTTAGCCTTAAGCTGATGCTTTCGCAAGATCTCTAACACAACTCTCAAGTGCGTCTTATGTTCTTCTACATTTCTGGAGTAAACCAGTATATCATCCACGAATACCAGCACGAACTTACTCAACTGATCTCTGAACACTCTATTCATAAGATCCACAAAATACGCTGGCGCGTTAGTCAACCCGAATGGCATCACCAACCACTCGATAAACCCGGACGGTGTCCTAAAAGCAGTCTTTGGCACACTATCCTTAGTCACTCTCAGTCGGTGAAACCCCGTTGCCAAATCCATCTGAGAAAACACTTTGGCTTCGTGAAGCTGATCGAACAAGTCATCAATCCTTGGAAACGGATACTTTTTCTTCTTAGTCACCTTGTTCAGCTCACGATAGACCACACACAATCTTAACGAGCCATCTGCCTAAGTTGCAAACACGACTGGTGCACCCCACTTGGAAACACTCCTCCGAATGAATCCTTTTCCCAAAAGGTCACGAACTTGCACCTCTAACTCTCGCTGTTCCCTAGGCGCCATCCGCCAGAGGGGCATAACAATTGGTCTAGCACCTTCGACCAAATCGATCCTAAACTCGATCTCACGATGCGGCGGCATCCCTTTGACCTCGTCGAAGACATCTACATACTCATTAGCGATCAGCACTAATGATAGGTCTTCCTGTGGAATCCCAAGCGAATATAGATAACTCATGAAGACCCCTTCTTCGCGCTTACATCTAATCAACACCTTTCGCCCTTCCACATCCCCGACCCTCACCTCTAGCTTCTCGCAATTCACTCTTGCCGCATATCTCTTGAGCCAATCCATGCCCAAGATGATCCCATACCCAGCGAAGTTAAGAACAAAGAAATCACACATAAAAGAGCAAACATGACTCGATAACACTAGACCACGGCAAATCATGCACAAACTGGACGAACCCCCAACTGGATTAGTCACGATCAACGGTCTATCACAAATCTCGGGTTCCAAACCCAAGCGACACACAAGCTCATTGCAGATGAATGAATGTGATGCTCCAGTATCAAACAAAACTCGAACTGAAACACTGTTAACAGAAAATGTACCTTGCACCACGACACCTTTTCCCTTTTCCTCTGCAGTAGGAGCTCTTGAAGAAGATGGCACGGCTTCTAAAGCATATGCCTTCACAATCTGTTTGCCCTTAGCTGATTCTGGACAATCTTTCTTCTCATGCCCAGGCTTTCCACACTTGAAGCACTTCTTCTCAGCTTTGGGATTCTTACACTCATTTGAATAATGACCCTTCTGTTGGCAGTTAAAGCAAACCACCTCACTCTTGGGTTTCTTTTGGCCATCCTTTCCTTTCTTTTGTTGCTGCTTCCTCTTTTTATTATTACCACCTTGCTGTGGTTTTTGAGCTTCCTTGGTTGCAGCGACAACATTTGCTTCCTTGGGAAACAAGCTCTCATGGCGAATAGCTTTTTCCACAATCTTTTCAAATGAATCATCAAGATGGTCCACAAGCGGTTTTCCAATATGAGCATCCAAACCCAAGACAAACTTATCGTTCTTCTGATAGGGCGTATCAATGTATGAACGAGCATATCTGGACAAAGCCTCAAAATCAGAAATGTAGTCAAGAACTGTTCTACCATTCTGCTTCAACTCTACGAACTTCTTGAAGAGAACGGACTTCTGAGCAGTGGAGATAAACTTTGCTTCAAACTTAGCTTGGAATTGCTCCCATGAAATCTCCTCTTCCGGAGTCTCGAGTATGACAGAATTCCACCATTCCATAGCCCTGCTCTGCAGCTGCCTTGATGCAAGCTTTCTCTTCATTGCATCCTCAATACCCAAGTCTCCAAAGATTCGAGCACATGAATCCATCCACCTATGAACCTCTTCAGCTGGTTCAGTTCCCTTGAATGGTTTCCCTCCTTGAGATGTAAAGTCCTTGCACATCTTTGCAAAATCTACTCTAGGAACTCGCACACCTACATCTACCGTAGCCGCCACTGGAGCGGGTACCCTTCGCATAATTTCTTCTGCCATGGCTTCAAACATGGCCGGGTAATCTGGTTCGTCACCATTTCCCCCTCCAGTATTAGCTCTCCTAGCAGCGTGTCTTGATGGTCGTCTACTCATTCTAAATCTGCAATCTAGAATAATTAGCCACTTCCAAGAAAACTGCTAAAGAGATACAACTGCTACTACTATATATGTTAATATACATATAGTAAACATCCAACAGAAATCTACAAATACGTCTCTCCTACGTAATTACGTCTTTGAACTTTGGCCAAAATCGTTGACCAGAGCTCTGATACCAAATGTGACGACAGCCCATAACCCCCGCACTAAACAAGTGAAAAATGCGCTGAAAGGTGTGCCAGGCTGCTATGGACGATCATCAGAGTAGGTAAACACATCGAAACCTGTCGTAGAGCTCACAGCGCAAGGATAAAATATAATAGAACATATACAACAGGTAATAACAATGAGGTATCATATAACAAACTTTTGAAACTTTCTCAACATCCAGAAAGATTATCCAACTGATATCAAAGTTTGTACATAAGGCCTCACTATAACTCTCAAGCAACTCAAACAGCGGAAACAGAAATACTAGATAGTAATAAAACTGGTACGCCAGCCTCCTGCTCGTCATCGCTCAGCTTCCTCGTCTCACTAAGCTCCATTACCTGTAACCTGCTACTTAGTCTGCCCATCCACAACCGGATGAACAGCCCAAGGTTATAAGAGGGAACATAAAACCTTGAGTCAGACAATAGTCTTAGTGAGCGATAAAACAGCTAACAAACTTCAACAAGAAAGTATATGAGAATGGGTAAATGAACAACTTGTCTACCTACAACACCAGAGAAGAACTCAACCTTATCTTCCCCACATCGGACAGTGATAGCCTTTACACCAAGCATTTCAACCATTAATCCATAGAAACCAGAACAACCATTTGTTCATAGCAAACAGAAACAATCAACAATAGCAATCATGGGATCAAGATTATAAATCTCATGCACAACATCCAGCATACATGACAGGCTCTGGCTATCACCGCCAATACTGCTTTGAAACCATCGTTAATCGTATGACGGCCAACCTTGCCATATGTCAAGGGCTAATGGTAACCCCAGTTCTAGCATGAACTCCATATGTCCGACCTTGACAATGTCCAACCTTGACACTAGGCCTTTCCCCAAGACCCAGGGTACTCGACTAGCAACCTTCTAGTCTTTTGGGTGCCCCCATCGTACCCCTGCTTTGAGCCTGCTAGAACTTACGACAACGATGACCTCTTGGCCTTCGCATCTCTAGTCGTCCAACCTTGACGATGTTTTATAGCTCAAGCAACCTTCTCGAGCAGCCATTATCCATCAACTCACGACCTTTGAGTTTCACCGAACACATTCATCACTTCGAGCCTTCCTTCTTGAACCACCTCGAAGCTACACCATCACCGAGCCCTCTGGGAGGACCCCAAAACCGACCCCTCCTGGGAAGACCCAAAACCTGCTCTTCCTGGGAAGACCCAAAACCTGCTGGGAAGACCCAAAACCTGCTCTTCCTGGGAAGACCCAAAACCGACCCTTCCTAGGAAGACCCAAAACTGACCCTTCCTGGGAAGACCCAAAACCTGCTCTTCCTGGGAAGACCCAAAACCGACCCTTCTTGGGAAGACCCAAAACTGACCCTTCCTGGGAAGACCCCCTTCTGGTCCTTCTGGACCGACCAGACCCTTTTCTGGTCCTTCCGGACCGACCAGAATCCTTCTAAACCACCCAGACTCCCTTCTGGTCCTTCTGGACCGACCAGAACCTTCTCTGCTCCTTCTGGACCGACCAGAAACCTGCACAGCTCCTTCTCGACTTCGATTTCGACCAAAACTTCGCCAAACGACGAATCCGACGAAACCAGCTTATCCGATTCATCCAAACGCAACTACAACCATGTTATGCAACCAACAATACATCAATCTAACAATTTCCATCAAACACATAAATTTCCCAAAAACATGATAAGTGAATCATATGAACATAAAAACGGATCTAACTTGCATACACTTGTGAAAAATCATGAAATTAACCATTTAAATTATATAGATCAGATCCTAAGGTGATTCATATGTAAAATGGACTAAGCATGGTGTAGATATAAAGAAAATAACATGAAAATGATAAAACTAACATTCTATAACTCACATACTTTCATGAATCTGAATGAGAGATGCAAATCACTCACCGATTATCCAAAACAAAACTAAAATGATGAAAAAGCAATCCGGACAGCGAACACTTCGAATCAAACTCTTCAATCCGATGAATTCGCCCTTGAAATGATGTTGATCTAGCCTCAAATGGTATAGATCTTCGATTTCCCTCCTTGGATTTGGAATTTTAATGGTGGAAAGGTGTTAGAGGAAGAAGGAGATCAAAGCCTCCCCATAAGAGAATGGA
The DNA here is from genome assembly GCA_030737875.1 of Allium sativum. NCBI lineage: Eukaryota > Viridiplantae > Streptophyta > Magnoliopsida > Asparagales > Amaryllidaceae > Allium > Allium sativum. The sequence continues at coordinate 688,235,901 of CM060926.1, read as the reverse complement.
AAATTCCAACCTTTCTCCATATCCCTTACCCCCTATTTATAGCCTCCACCAACCCCTTAATGGGCCTTCTCCAAATCAGCCCATTAGCCTTCCAAAACCTGAACAGCCAACTGAAAAACCTTAAAACAGCGATTTCTCCCAAACCGCTGAACCAAATCCTTAATGTAACCACTCTACGGAAAGAGAATCATCAATTCCTTTCCAATGGCACAAGTCTCACCCTCTGATTCGACCTAAGTCAAAAGTTATGCCCAGTACAAGACTGACAGGGGCAAAATGGTCACAAACAAAATCGGTAAAAATTATGGACATGTCACACATCCCCATAAGCAACATATTAAAAGATGAGAATGATCCAACCCTCAGAGAATAAAATAAATTTATTTTACGATCTTCTGATACGTAAAATGCGTGCTATTACATATTTGATGGGTGCACCTTTGTTTATCGGATTGATAGTCGCGGTTGGCCACAGATGGGTTACGACTAGCCAAAAAGGATAAACTGATAAAATCCTACCTTGGGCATTGTCTCACGTGCCTTGTCATATGTATCCTCATACGATCCCACTACGAGTTTGGTTTGCAAATTAAATGTGTTAAGTTGGATCAATGTAAAGCCTTAACGCTAGTTTGATATTTATTTTACTGATAGACATTATCTATTATAGCGTATATTATTATATGTAAATAGTTTAACGGATCTTTAAAAGATGGAAAAACCCATAACATCTCTCGAGTTACTATGCGCTTTGATTTATCGATTTACATGAGGATGTTAGCTCTGATCCGGGTGTTTTTGCTTTTCTCAAAATGTGCTCGGGTCAGCCCTGAGTATTACAGTTATGGATTACTTTTGTAAAGACAAAGACATGTTGGAAGTTCTATTTTAGTTACATTATCATCTCAGTTTAGTTAAGTTGTTGTTAACTTATGTTATTTCCTTTTATTTTACTTCAAAGAAAGGAAGATGTAAATATATAAATCACTTACGTACTATTTATTTCCACTGTGAGATTCTAAGTTATAATTTTTATTTCTGTATTTGTGTTCTGTGACTAATTCTATTACTACCCCAATAACTATTTATCCTTTCGAGCAAAATCCATCGTTTAAAATGGTGGTCGTTGCAATATTTTAAAGTACGCTCTCTTAGGAATGATTCTGCTCATTCTAGGATAATGTCACCCTACCTCTAATGAGCTTACCCCCATAGGCTTAGATGTTCGCTCAACCTAAGCTCTGATACCAGCTGTAATTCTAAATGGTAAATTTGCGGTCCGTTACAGGATATTCAATTAAAACTGTACTTTAAGCATTTAATGTAAACTCGATCTGATAGAATCAATGCCTATTTTTTCTATGAAAAAAAAGAAAATCTAAGAAGAAAAACTGTTGTGCACTATATATAATATGGTGACTGCAGACTTTGCCTTTTTATTGCAAACTCTAAATAATAAATTTTGAAAAGGAATTTGAAGCATTGTATTACAAAGCTATGACTTAGTGAAGGCTAACAGTCAGCAATCTGCATCAGTCCCAAACTTCCATATTATAAGAAAAATGAGAAATCTCATGAACTTCTAATTTTTTTTATAATAAAATGTATTATAAATAGTATAGTGAAGAAATATGGTTATAAAATGCTTTCGTGAGTATTATGCGGTAAAGAAATATGGTTATGAAAAACTTTTGTGAGTACATTTATAGTTTAGACATAATTTATTCATCAAACTCAAATTCAAAATAGAATGCTTTAAATCTTCCTAATCTTGGAAAAAGATCCTATTAGTACTTAACTAATCCATGGACAATAAAAAAAATATCGATCGGTTATTAGGTGATAAGGTTAGTGTTTTGTTTGTATGAGGGTGAGTGCGAAGGTTTTTTTTAAATATATATAAGAGGGAATTAGCCCTCATGCAATGTAACAAACATTAAACCAAGAGAAATGAAATGATATTTTGAAACGTAAACTTTGTAAAGAAATGTAAATTTAGGATGTGTGCAACTGAAATGTAAATACTAACTGAAATAAAATGGAACAGAGATGGAATGTATAAGCACAAATGCACAACTGAAATGCAAACGAATAGTTCAAAAAACAGAAATAGAATAATGAAAACTAAAAAATAAAGGTTTTTTTTCGTAACTGAAATGCAAACATAAACAGAACAAGGAAAAATGAAAAAAAAAAAAAGAATAATGCAAACATAGAAATGTAAAGGAGTTTCTGTTTAATGATATGTTTGCCTACATATAACTGGATATAGAGTTGCAAGAGTAATGGAATGTACGGTAATGAAATGCAAAGTTGCAGAGAATGAAAAAGTTGCAAACTAGAGACAATGAAAACTAAAAGTGAAAAACACACCATATCATGTTCTACAACAGCATGACTTGTTCAACTGATGTGGTGGCCATAGCTGTATAATGATCTGTTCTTTTTTTTTTTTTTTGCCTAGCTCTCTTCGCTTGCTCACACTGGGTCTCTCTTCGTTCTTCAAAAAAAAACCAGTCGTCTTAACTAATAGAGGGTGGACAATTTTTTAATCTTTCATCATAATTGTTAATTTTATCATAATATTTTGTCCTCAACTCACTCTTATATCTCCTAAATGACTCACACATTTTTTGGAAATAAAATTATTTTGAATTTGGATCAAGTTCAAAACATTTCTACAAAGATTACAAATTACTTACTTAAAAAGGCATTGTGGTAAAAATATACTTACACATAAAAACATATATTGAAATATTTCTGCTTACCAACAATGTAGTCCACACGTCATTTTTTTATTTTTGAAGGTACTTTATCCCAATTTTCGTAGGAGATCGGCACATGAATCCGCACAAGTTTACTAATTCGGCTGCCTGTTTTTCCCGCATTTTTTGGAATGCGAACTCCATATGCATTTATGTCAACCTTCTCGGGTCATGTAGCTGATGATTGTGTAGAATGGGCTGGAGTTTCTCGAACTTCTGTCATTCTTTATTTGAAAAACTGGTAATCTGCACATATTTAGGAATCAGTGTTTTCTGAACTTCAAACTTTCAGGTGTGTATGGGTATATTGCAAGTTAGTTTTACATGAACAATACATGTTAAGAAATTGACTTTAACATTCGTCCAAAAAACATGGTGAACAACAGGTTAATTTGTAATGAAACCAAGTCGAATAAGACCTCCATCACTGCTCTATTTCATCAGAAAAACAGGTACATATGTCAATACTCCACGGTAGGTATCACTCTCCCATGAATAAATAACAATATATATCATCAACTAGCCATCTGTAAAGCATAGTATTCATCACAACTCTACTTTTTAATGGGTTTCATAGATAATACAAACAATGGGACAGAATAATTTATCTCCCTAAAAGGAATAACTTAGCTTACTTTTTGTACGAATAGCTATCTTTTGCATTTTCCCTTTTTTCCGTGCATAATTCGGTACATCAGTTCTCTTTCCTTGGGAATTGCATAAGCGTCGAGAAGATAGTAGTACGTACATATCGATCCTTCCACACATGAGGAATCCAAATGATTTTTTTTTATAAACCTTCACTATAACATGATGCCTGATATCAGCTTGCATTTTCCATTATTCTTATTGCAGGGACTTTAAAAGCCAATAGATCAATAAAATACCAAATGACATAGAATTAACTTATTGAAGAATTATTGAAGAACTATCATGGTTACTATAGGGGTACCAGTAAATAAATAATTCAAGATTTTAGTTGATTTGTACAAAATAGGAAATCCTTCCAAAACCACACTAGAGCTAGATTAATTTATACTTACCCCACAATCCCAGAAGAGAGTGTACATTCAGTTTAAGAATAATTTTATTCAGTAATACATACAATAATGGAATACAATTTGCTAAGTATTTGACAAGTAAAAGCATAGAACCCTTATTATCTCATTGAGTTTAACAGAGGAGTACTGATATCGTTCAAACATTCAGTGGAAAAAGGAAAAATTAAATTAAACTAGGATTACTAATTGAATTATCAATACTACCACGGTTACCAAAGTGACTTGTGCTACACACATAAGTGAAAAATAGCAAGTGAAAATTATCAATTGAAGTGAAAAATAGCAAGTAGAATTCAACATTTTTATATACACAATTTCTAGTCACTTCATACATCCAAGAAATGCTTCCACTCAATTCACATAATAAATCCATTTAATATCAACAAATGCGATCGGTAAGGTTTTCTAACTTCTCAATATCTTTAAAATCCAATTGATAGATAGTAGGAAACTCAATGTCATCCACACTACTAGTCAGCCATTTTGGTGTGTGTAAAACCACGAACCATCCTTCATTTTTTAAATCTTTTGAGTAGAACACTTGACTCGCTTTCGATGCAATAATAAACGGTTCATCATTCACTCTATCTTTACTCTTCAGTTTCCTTAAGTTAACCATGATCAAGTTGAAACGGGTTCAGTCTTGCAACTATTGGATCTTAAATCGGTGTTATGACATATTCCGTTGATCTGTTCCTATATATTTATATCGTCACTAAGTCTAATCTTGTCATAATATGTCCATTCAGTTTTTATGCCTATTTCTACCGTTATGTTATTGATTCTTTATTATGCTTGTTCTGATTCTCTTCTCTCCCTCTTTTCCCTTTTATTTTTATATAGTCAGGCTACCTTCAAGCCTAGGCTTAACGCTGAAAGATGCGAACGTGTGAAATAGGGAACGATTGGGAAAGACATAAATTGGGGCATAATTGGTATTGGAAATTATGAATGTAAATTTAGGCATAAAATTGGAAAATTTACGAATATGGATCTGGGGGCATATTTTATATTGGATAATACGAACATGAAGTTAGGCATATATTGGAAAATAGGTGAACATGAATCTGGGTAAAATTTGTATTGGAATGTGTAAACATTGAATTGGGGTAAAAATTGGAACATATGTAATTATGAAATTGGGCGTAGATCGTAACATATGTAAATGTCAATTTGGGGTATAAACCGGAACGCATGTGAATATTGATTCAGGGCATGGAAACCTATAATTGAAATAGGATAATTATAAATATGAACTGAAAGAGGGCATGAAAGTCTATATTTGGAACAGGGAAATTTAATTGAATATGCCTAAAATAATGGAGCCCTGGTAATGCTTAGACATGAGGTTAGGTTGCATTAGTGGTGCAAGTCTGCCCGGACCTGACCGACATATCCAGCAGCCACTGATGTTGAACCTAATGTGAGAGGTCTAAGTGCGCAAATACGAGACAAGCTATGGCACGAGGTTAGGCCCAACTTGTGGAAGAAGCCTACCCGGACCTGACCAGCATATCTAACATCCACAAGTTGTAGGCATAATGTGGGAGGTCTAGCCCATCATAAACCATAAATGGACATGGTAGTTAATTGGACTGCTTACAATACGCCATAGATGGCCTACGGCAACCCCAGAGTAATAACGTAGTAGGTGCCAAAAAGTGTTGGTATAGGCAAAAAATGATCTGTGGCAACACTTTTTTGGGGTTTCCTTTTGCCGCGTTGCCTTAGAGTCAAAGGCAACACATTTGCGACCCTAAGGCAACATCATCACTGGTGTTGCCACAGGTACTAAATTTACAATAATGTGGGGTCCACTAAAATCTGTAACCTGGGTTCACGGAATCCTGTTGTGGCTGTAGCCCGGGTTCACGGAATCATGTTGTGGGACCCACATGCATTAATCTTTGCAACACTTTTACCATCCAATGGCAACACCATATCATAATAATGGTAACAGTTCATATTACATACAACAACATTATATAAGAGCTACGACAACATTAAATCACATACTGCAACATTATAGAATTTAACATCACACTGATCAATTAAACTACTGATTATCTCGGATTCACAAGCGACACAAATGTTAGTACTTACAAACATAGCCAGAAAAATCATGTTCACAGAGCATACTTACAAACACAGCTAGTACGTGCTAAATATCAATTCATGTTCACTGCAGTTGCGCACAAAGATCCCCAATATCATGACTAATAGTGTGAGCCTCCACTGCGCTCACTGCTTTCAGTTTCAGTGCCTTCACTGCGAACTGTCGCACAAAAATCCCCAATATCAATGTGCATGTGCGGGTTTTCTTCACCCAATTTCTTCAGCATCCTTGTCAAGTTCTCCTGAACTTTTTCGTCCACCTTTACATCAAATTCACTTTGGACCGTCTTGTTCACCTTTAATTCGACTTCGTCGGCTATATCTTCCCTTGTCTTCGTTGCTAGCTCATGTGTGTATGTGCCTGCTGTTGGAGCAGCTTTTGAAATTTTTAGAGACTTGGTGTGCCGTCCTATAAGCCATGATGGACCGTGCGACTTTCCATCAGAAACAAGTTCATGAACAACTCCATCATTGCTTCCATCACCAATTGCTTTTTCATTCTTCTCCTGCAAAATAAAGCAATTTTAAAATGTGACATTAAATAAAATTAACAATTTTTAAACAAAAACTGTAGCATATACACATTGAAACCCAAAGTAAAAGATCACACCCATTGCTATGATCGATCCTGCTATCGGTTTCAACAAAACAGGATCTAATTCTACAATAATGATGATCATGTGCAAATGAAGCATTGTTTTTGACACCTGATTGAAGAGAAAATAAAATTCTTACAATTCTGTAGTTCATTATTGAAGCATCAGTCTTGTACACCATTCCTTCTTTCCGCTTGCGAGTTTTAACAAAAAGTTCTCCATCAGATTCCTTGTCCTGATACAAATTAAAAAACATTAGATAGTAAAAGGATATCAAACCAATTGTTCCATAACATATATCACTAATATTGCTAAACAAGTTAAACAAGGATATATAGTTTATTCACAAGTTGAACAAGGATACTGCATTCGAGTTAAACAAGGATACTGCAATATTCGAGTTAAATAAGCAAAATACATACCATTTTATGACGAATTTGGGAAAAAAGTTTTGGACCAACAGTGTGTGTGTCAGTACACGATTTCCGATTTGAGAATTTGTAAGGGCCTTGGACTACAAAACAACATGAAATAAATATGTTAATCTGACTGATTTGAATGAATAAAAAAGGAAAAAAATTCTATGATAAAACTTAAAATTATACCTGAACTTTTTCATCTCCCCAAAACTGCAAGAGTACTTTGAAATCCTGAAGTGGAATTTTGTCCGACCTATTTTCAAGCCTCTCTTCATCAGTTTCATAAGCCGTATAGTGTGCCTTTTTAATACGACTCTTGTACCCCTCCAAGCATCACAAATTGACCTCAAAGCCCAATATTCACATTCATTCGGAATAATATACCGTTGCTTAAATACAAATCAAACATTAAAAAGAATAGTCATGCTACTTTTGTGACAAATTTATTATATTTAAGTAAAATTCAGCTAAGTTCGCAAATTATCTTCACATAGCTCAACAGCGTGTCTTTCATACTAGCAAGAACATCAAACCAAGACTTGTAAGTAAGTGGAACACTCCTCTTCAGTGTTCCTAAAAAATAACTCAGTTCAGTCATTACTTGGTCATCGACTGAAATAGGTTGGCCCCGATCATTCATTTGGATTACAACTCTTTTTTCATATGGCCTTGAATGAACTTTATCCATCTTTGTTTTTCCCCTGAGCCTTCTGGGGCCTCCGACTACCGTTACAGAGTACATACAATAGTAATGAGAAGGCTAGGCAAAACATAAATGAGAACTTAAACTATTAAAATAAGAACTCAATCAAATACTACCTTCATCTTTTGCTACTTCATCTTCTTCGTTTTCAATATTTGTTGAGACATTTCCGATAGCAGCCTTATTCTTTACACTTCCACTACTATTAATCTTCTGGCGTTCTCGCATAGACAAATAAGCCGCCATTGTTCCTATCCCTTCATTGTGTGGTAACTCATCGCTACATGGTGGACCATCAGATTGCGTACGAACTGGTACTTCCCATGCCTTAGGAGTTGCATTATTATTAGTTGCAGATTCGACATTGGCTCCTGAACGAGTTGTGGGTCCAGACTGAAGCTTTGTAACCCTATATTTTTTGGTTCTATAAAATACGCACACAAAAACAATAAAATAAAAAAATAATGAAGCTAGTCTATGATTATCAACATAAAATTAATTCTTTAGCTATAACGCACCTTTGCCTGATTTTTTGAAGTATCATCTTCAAATTCTGGAACATAATCTTCGCTTTCCTCATCAAGCATCTTTGATTTTGCTTTATTTTTTCCAAATTCATTTCTCATTCCAGAAACTAATTTAGGCATCCCAAGTTTTTCAAAAACTTTAGTCTTTTGTGATACTTTTTTGTCTCTCTCCATTTCGTACTCTGTAAGCGGTGGAGGTGGCCGAGGTGATAGATCATCATTCTGAAAGTAATTAAACAAGACATTATTGTAAATATTAGCAAAATATATAGATCATATATTTGAAGATGATGTTGTAGTCTTCTTACCATAAACTCATTTTGATCTGTATTTTCCTCTTCATCATGTGGAGTATTGAAATCCAATTTACTCTTGATATATGCTGAGTTGGTATTCAAAGTTGCATCACTGACTTCAGTTGGGTTTTCCTTCTCGGGTAACTTCATCGAACTACTGACTCTAGTTGACTTCTTGCTGACTGCCTTTTTCTTCTTCATACGTGGACTCGCGGCGGTTTTGCTTATCATTTCTGGATTGTTCGTCACTAGATTATTTAGCCGTGCCGACTTTCTAGGAGTAAAGACTTGATCGGTCTGCTTGTTGTTGACAGGTGGACTCATAGCAGCTTCGCTGATCATTTGGGAATTGTTTAGACGTGTCGACTTTCTAGGAGTAAAGACTTGATCGGTCTGCTGCTTCTTTTTTGCTACCTGTTGTAGATGGTGACAGGTGACAAACTGTCGTTTCTGTGATTTCGCAGCTGCGACATACAAGTTCTTTATTATTCTACTAAGTGCACTAAAAATCAAACAAGTCCTAAAAGAAAAACATATTCAGCAAAATGACCAACTTCATCAAAATAGTACAAATAAGAAGACATGTTTATACCTAGAAACAGATTCTTCCTTAGGCATATGATGATGTGTGGCTGCATTTGTTTAATTAGCTTGGTACTATCCCCGACGACAGTGTCGACATAGAAATCAATGTAATCACCATTATTTTTTATTTGCATCATATACAATAGCTCTACATCATCGACCACCAATTTCCACCCGTTCGTTTGACCTTTCCATGCATATATTCCTCTAATTTTGGTGTACTCTAGCTCTTCCTTAACAAACTCCATCAGTACTGTGTACGAAAACCTATCCACATCAACATCCTTGACAATAGCCTCTTCTCCACCAACATATCCATTCTTCCCAAATTTTCCCTTGTGATGGAACCTAAGATTTGCCTCCATCCTACACAAAATGGAGAAATTAGCATTCGATTGAAATAATTACAAAATAAAATAAACCAACCGCATTATAAAATAAAACAGCCACTTCACTAACATGTAATATAGGCAGAAATAGCATTTTCTTATTTAAATAGCACGCAGTTATTTTCCTTGAAACACCACAAGTTTTTCAGTTATTTTCCTTTTCTTTTGTTGCCCAATATATAGCATGCAATCATTTGGACATGCATGTATTCTTAGGTAATCAAGGCCTAAATTTACACACAAATAGTATGCAGCCATCTGAACTTATCAAGTTCTGCCCATATTTTTTCCTCGTTCATCACTAATTCACACACAAATAACATACACAAATATTATTTAGCCATGACTATAAAGGAAAAAAACAAAATAATATCATATAAGCAGTGCCCAACATAAGTTTGTTACAAAAATAAACATAATAATAAAATCAGGAATATGATTATGCCTGAATACACAAGTAAATTTGTGAATTAGGCAAAACAACAATCAAATTAGGAAATACTTGAAATATACATTGAGTGATACCTTAAGCAGCAGATTAAATGGAAGCCCTAACTGAAATTGGAGACCCAGACGAACCCAATTGAAGACCTAATTGAATCCCAGAGCCCTAATTGAACTTGAACTCGAACTTGCCGTAATCGAACCCCAATTAAGCTTGTAAACTTGAACTTTTAGCCGTAATTGAAATTGCGAGTGAGAGTCTTTGACAGATTGAGCGGCGGCGTATTTTGTTAAGTTTTCGATTGAAACCCTAACTGAAAATTTGGCTAAGTTTTTTGCCGTTTTGTTTTTTGTTTTTTGTTTTTGCTTCCCACGGTAAAGATTATTTCATGTCACGCGGATTGCTAACGTTGACCGTTGGATCGTAATCACCCGGATTGATAAATTTATTCACATGGTTACTGCAACACCTTGGATTTTCTATGGTAACACTTTGAAGCCTGTTTTGCAAAAGACAAAAAACAACATACCTATAGTAACACTGTAGCTAGCAACACCTTGAATTTTCGTTGCGATAGGCCATCTATGGCGTAGTGTTAACCTAATTTAATCCATAAGGATTGTATGAATATGAAATAAAGTTGGGGTTAAGTAAAATTGTTTGGACAATGGGTGGGCTAAACAAATATGAGGGGGTGGGTAATATTTATATTTAGGCCCATAAACTTCACCCGATAAGGTTATGTAATTAAAGACACCTAGTGGTATATGTAACCGGTAGAAATGATAAAGTTATGTAAGTAAAAACACCGTTTAGGGTAAGCATAACTTGTAAGGAAATGAGACAACTTATGTAATAAGATAAGAGGTACTTAATTATAAATTAAGTAATCTAGAAGTCTGGAACCCGCTAATAAGAATAGCATATTTAGACTTGTCCTAGGGACAAGAGGAAATTATAACATAGGTTATAATTAATGGGTTGAGAAACTTGTTAATGGGCCTTAGCTAATAGAACTAAGCTAACAAGTAAACAACGATAAGTTGTACTAACAATGTAAAATGGAATTATGATTAAATGAGAAAGAATGAGGAAAACTTATAAGATAAGTTATATTTAATCATAAATAATGACTGACATGTTAAAAAGGAAACATGTAAAATGAGATGTACTTAATTAAACATTAAGTAAGAACATGTTATTGTAACTATGGAATTGGACGATAAAAATATAAAGGGATTATGGATTATAGGCCTTGGGCCACAATCTAGAGAATAACATGTTGTGGGCTTATTAATGAACTTAAAGGGGTTAAATTATATAACCAAAATTAATAAGCAAGAGGAACTTGGTAACTTGATTAAGGATTCAACATGAATGGGAATAACCAAGTTAAAAGTATACCTGAGGAGGAAAAGCAAGCGCATAATAGAATGATTAGACATAAGGTCTAATAACATATTAAAGTGAGGCGCTTGGACCAGTCCGCACATTTGAGGGTGAACAACCCAATGGGGTAGATCATCGAGGTGTTATAAGGCATGAGGGGAGCGCACATTCATCTGATTGTTTTGAAGGCTTCGAAGGACTGGAAGGGGAAGCACACATCTTCCCGAGGTACGTAAGGTGCTCCTAGTAGTCCTCTGTGCGGTGACAGATGTCTTAGGCTGTGTTCACAGAGGTTGGGTCTGCGTGTAACTACTAGGTGGGTGGGCCTTGACTGCAGATGTAGCAATGCGGTCAGAATGTTGTGACGAGGTGACACCAGGATGGTTTGGCGGTTGCCTCAGCGGAAGGCAGAGGGTCACGACCAACAAGAATAGTAGACCGTCGGATACCCGTCATCGGCAGCCAGTGGGATGCGAAAAGACTAGATCTAAACCCATGATACCCTTTCACTATCGAGGTATGGGGTTGAGGGTAGACGCCATATGGATGTTTAGATTGGTTGTTATTAGAGGCGCTCGCTTAGCTCTTGTAGTCTTTACTAGTTGAGGGTGGGGCTAAGGTGGGGCCATAGCCACCATGGAAAATAGACCCTAGGAAATATCTATATTTGGAGGCTCTTAAAGGCGGGCCTATACAGGTATGGAAAAGCTCCTGGCCGAGTTCCATGTTTCTTGTTTATCCTTGTCATGGAACTCGGTGCACATTAGAGGACGTGGAATTGAGGCATCGAGCTACAATTACAGTATATACGTGGGACAGTCTAAATACATGCATATCTGCTCTGGGTGGTGTATCATAGACTAGAGGGCATTATTCCGATAAGGAATCTGATTCGATTGATGGTGGCAGTCCGTATGCTTACGTAGCATAGTAATGACAGTTATATGCGGAATGTAACATTGTTATATAGAGATCCGTATGTCACTCTGGCGTAGGATGAGGGACTGTGTTCATTACAGTGGAGACCGTGCGAGTGGGTTACCATGGGGTGTATCTCAATATTGAGAGATGGCTACATAGATTGTATTAGGTGAATCCATGGGAAAGTAAACAGGTACGATGCATGGATAAGTCTTGAGTTCCACTAACCCAAGTAACCTAATAATCAAGAAAATGTAACGGAACAGTATTGGTAGGGATTGTAACGAACTGGGATTTTCGACTCTGAAAATCAACACAAAACTGCCAAGTTGACTATTCGAACATCGGAAATACCTAATCATTAATAGAAAGAAGTTAGAGGATGAGAATAGATAAGATAGAAAATTAGAATAGAAGAAGAAGAACACAATCAGAGTAAAAATGAATCTCACAGCGGAACGAATAAAATATAATATATAACATAACTTTGCAATAAAACAGTATGTATATACATTAACCTTTTTAGGGTACAACACTTACACACAGCGGAAATAACAATAGCTATATATAATCCTGAAGCCTTCTGCTTCAAGCTCCTCCAAATATATCTGTAAAGACCTGAACTACTTGACTTCCCGTACCAATTTGGGCACCCAAGAGTTTAGGGAAAACAAAACAAACTAAACTCTGGGTTAGTCATGGGACTGGCGTAAGTAAACTCAAATCATTTGGTTTAACTTTTCAAAAATCCTTTTCAAAAGAAAAGATAATCGTAAGACCGATCCACACATAAACACGGACGGTTTTTACCTTACGATAACCCAAAACACTTTTGGTAATCAATACTTCTATGATATTATAATAATGTCTAATCACAAGTAATTAACAATCTAGCATAACACTTGCATCTCATGTTCCACATATATAGTATACAAACAAAACCGCAGGCGCTTATTGGAGATTGGATTCCGACTATGACAAGGTATGGGACCACCTATCGATATTGTATCTCTAGAGACGAATACACTGGGTTCAACAAGAATGTCTTGCAACCCGTCCCACGCATGACCGACCACTCATTTCGCTTGAGTGTATCGAATGTATACCACCAACGGTTGGGAGCTACCCACCGTTTCCCGAAAAGGGACAACATCGATAATAGATAAAAAAATGAAATGGATTTCCTCTAGATAGGTGATATACACCCTAATGGGAGCGACCCACTTAGCCATGTTGCCTGCCCGATTTCTGTCATTTCCCGATTGATGAGGGTTGAGGTCATAACGTATCTTTTGACAAATCATACATTCATTTACTTTGAATGCCACATCGTCGTACCCACCAAATCACAAATTGATTTCCTCAAAAATACCACGGGTATAAAGCTAAGAGAAACGAATTCCTCCGCCACCAAACGTAAGTACGTTTGAAGAGATCAACTTACGCGATCCATTAGATATACTCTCTCAGACATTCGTCCATTCACATTTGTCCTGGGATTGGACAAACCAAAGACACTATGATGTAAACAGGATAGCCCTTGCATTACTCCGTCTTCAATTATCTTTATCATATTCGATCGCAACGCTAACATCCATACAGAGTAGTTTTCAGATAATGAATCTGATCCCGGTCTCTCCATATTGACGATGGAAAAATGATCAAAAACTTCGATAGTCGGTGATTTAACTATCAAAGAGAAACAGGTGTGCAATCAACGATATTATTTCCAGATAGAAATTCGATCGATCAAATCATCAATCCACATTTATCTCTTTATATTAAATTATCTTTAATTTATGCCTTTCCCCATTTTTATAAATTTGTAAATTCTTATCTTCTAAAGTTAGACAACGTTTCTGGTTCTTATTTGGAAAAACATTCCCAAACTTCTTTATCGGATTTAAACTGATGTTTAGATCAAACATCGCTTTGCCCATTCAAACCGTTTCACTCACTAACTAAAATCACTTAACCAATCTTCACTATCGAACCTTAACTACTCCTTAGTTAAAAACGAAGTTAGTCAAGTTGGGGTATAATTACCTCTCAGACCTTAACTGAAAAACATTTCTAACCTCGAAATGGACGAAGTTCTTCTTATCGCACTTCAACAAACTTCCTTATGCCAACTCTCGGATTCTATTTACAAATCCACTTCTTTTACAGAAATCATTTGATTATAACGCTAGTGTTATAATTTCATGCTTTCGAAATATATTAACTTAAACATACTTTTCTTTATTAATTTGGATAAATAACAAAAAACTAATTTATAATTAAATAATTAAATCTTGGAAAGTATATAGTACTTCCCTAAATTCGATATAATCGAATTTCAACTTAAAATTCTCTCTCGAATAATCTCTATTCGATAACTCCTCTTGAATAACTATATTCGATTATCTCTCTTCGAATAAACTATATTTGACAACTCCTTCCTTTCAGATAACTTATATTCGATTAACTCTCTTCTTCGTATAACTTATATTCGATAATCTCTCTCGAATAACTTATATTCGATAATCTCTCTCAAATAGCTTATATTCGATAATCTCTCTCGAATAGCTTATATTCGATTATCTCTTCTCTACGGATTTTATTTAATCCTTTTTACATTTCGAATATTGAAATGGATTTCATCATTCCCTTTTAAAACACTCCAAATTTCCCTTTTTATATTCACTATTGAATTCGCAATCACAATTATCCACTGATAAATATATATATATATATATATATTATTCATTTATAAACATCGTTTATAAATTACAACACTAGTTATCATTATTGAACAAGTTATTTATTTCTAACCATTTGAAATCTCATTTCTGTTTAAATTCCTATTTCAAAAATCCACTTTCCTTAATAAATGTTTTTATTTGCAAAATCTTTGCTTAGATCCGTTTTCACACCAACTATGAAAAATATTTCTTTTATATAAACTATTCAGTTTGATTTCGTATCTAAAAATAATATCTCATTTCCAATTTCTATATATATATTTCTATTTACAGAATTATTTGTGCAAAATCTCCCTTTTTACTTCTAACACTCAAAATCTCATTTTTAATTCCCCTTTACAAATGTTGAATTTCTATTTCATAAAATATCGGTGTTAAAGCCGATCCCTACTTTTCTATGTAAGTTCGACTTATATATTTCATTTATCAAAGGATAAATATTTTTATTTAATTTATAAACACCGTTTATAAATTATTTCTTCTCAAGTTATCTATTAAAACGAATTTCCATTAAATATTTACTTTAAAAACTCCTTTTTCTTTTCAAATACCTTGATTTCATATACAAATATTCTTCTCCACTTCTAGTCGTTCCCAAATATTATATTTATACCATAAGTTTTTGATTTACTTCCCTTTTGTATTTTAACCAAAACGGCCCTTTTGACTTCTATATGCGCTAATAGTTTTATACAGAAGTTCCTTACTAACTTTTCAAATATTTTCTTTTATAGGATCCTTTTGATTTCATAAAATTCTTATTTCAAGACACACTTCACAAATTCCCTTTCTTTTATAAAACCCTTTTCGATTTTATAAACTTCCACAATTTAATAATCACTGCAAATTTCCCTTTTTTTAAAAAAAAACCTTGATTTTATACAAATATTTTGTTTCAAATTATAATTTGAAATTTCCCTTTTCACATTCCAGTATTTTCTTTGTTATTTAAAAGTACCAAATAACGATGATCTACCACACATAATCAACAACAGATTATAAATCACATCATATATCACAATATATGAAAAACAGTAAAATAAATGTTGAGGAACCCAGTGGGGTCCCTCCGACCTGTTTTCCTGCATCCACAGACGTTAATCAACATAAACAACGCAATAATGAAATATTCTGATAATAGAATCAATATTCGATTAATGATTTATATATGTCGTTATCGATATTTTCAACTAATTAACTAGCAGTTCAACCAAACAGCCAATACACAGCACACGACCATCATTTATAGATTCTAAAAATACGTTATAAAAATATAAGTTGAGCAGAGTTAGTGAGATTTACTCACATTGGACGGTTATCGTTAAATAACGATAATTGGTCATTGATTTGATTCAGGCGTTTAATTTCACCATAAATCCAAATGAGCTCTAATTCAATCCCGGCCAGTTCCAGGGTGTAGCCGCCGTCCATACGGTCCCAATGGATCCAACCGTTCGAAATTCTGATTAAGTATGAAAAAGATATTTACTTTTTTAAGTTAATACTTTAATTATACAAAATAAACTTATGATTTTAAATGGTTTGGGCTTACTATTTACAAGGCCCATTTCCACCATTACCCACCCGATCCACAAATACCGTGCTTCTTCTTCAAGGAGGAAGAAAAACCGCGACTTCCTCTTATGGCCATTACGGCACCTCAATTCCCAAACCGCACATTATCCTTTCACCAAAAATTCAAACCAAAATTACCAATGTTTCTCTCTTCAAACCCTCTACCCAACCGTCCCCTTCAAACACAACCTGCACCCCTCTGGTTGTTTCCGTCATTCCCAGCTTCTACATCAGAACCGAAAAACTCACGACAACTTTCAACACCGATTCCCATGAAAATCACCATCAAGGCGCTAAATCCCTTTCTAAGATCGAATTCGATCCTTGAATCACCTATAAACGCACCAATTTCCCTATAGATTGAACCCTAGCTCACGCTGGATGAAACCGTGATCGCAAGGGATGGATCGAACCCCACAAAATTGGTATAGGATTAAAGAGAATCACTTTCTAAACCCAAAAATACTTGTTTTGGATTTTAATAGATTTTACATGAATTTCCATGGAATTTTCAAAGAGGATTTGTTTACAGATGATGGAAAAATATGGCGGCGCAATGTTTTTGCCTGAGAATGAAAATAGGTTAGGGTTAGGAAAGGTAAAGGTATTTTATAGGATGGTTTTATTATTTTTTCTATTCGATTTTTATATTTATTTTAGTCAATCGCTGTTTGTATAAGTTGTTTAAAAATCACTGTGAGCACATACAATACCCAAAAATCACGAAAATGGACATGCAGCTACAGTTTGACATTACGAACCCAAAGAAACTTGTTTCATCAAATTCCGACTTCGTTTGCTCACACAGCATATTTTTAGAGTTAGAAAATTGACTTTTTTCACACTAAAATCCCGTACGGCCACACATTGACCCCAAAAATCACGAAAATTGAAATCTAACAATAATTTGACATTACGAATCCAACAAAATTGGTTTCGTCGAAAACTGAGTTCGTTTGTAAAAGTGGCTATTTTTAAAGCTCAAAATAAACCATTTAAATATATAAATATATTTAAAAACATTTAAGTTTAATATTAATAAATAAATATTATCGTATATATTCACAGTGGAATACCATACAGCTCTAATTGGATTTACAACTCGATATTTCAATTCCTAGTTATATCGATATTCGATTTATATTAAAAATCCTTTTATAATATAAGTATATATTTATAAGTTTCAAAGGAATCCCATAGTGACTTTTCTAAAATTTGATTTGGACATAAATCAAAATCTACACGATGAAATCCTGAATTTTCTCTTCCATCGGAAAAATATACTTCACCAGCTCCTAACGTTTCTTATTTCACAGAAATTTGATTTAAAACGGCTTCTGTATATTCGTTTAAAGTTCGAATTGACAAATTACGAACTACCGCGCCATTTCAAGCTCGATTATAATTATAATATAAATTATACGTTCTAATGCCGTTTATTGAATAGATTCGTTACCCAAATTCGAATCTAAACTTAACCAAATCTCTTATACTGCCCAATTCACACGATATTGCGAATTTTACTATTTTCGACTATTTCAAAAATAAATATATTATTCTATTATTTATATGAATTAATTATAAATATTATTTAATTCAAGTTATCGATATCGCCAAATTGATATTTAATAATTAAATAAATAAATTATTTCACCGTAAAAATATGGGACATTACAGGGATCGTTTTATTTCTGATATACTAGTATCAGTTCGGTGCAGAGAAATGTATTTAAGAAGCGCAATACATCATTCTCATCTTATCTTGCTCAGTTAACACTTGTTATTATTATTGTTATTGTTATCTTGTTCTTCCAGTTTTTATATACCCGCCATGATACTTTTATTTATTTATATTTAAAAGTAACTGGAATCACCGAATTTCTTGTCTGGCCCTTTTTTTCCTCTTCTCTCTCTTCCGTTTTACCCCCAGATTCTCAGGGTGGAAGTGCTTAGAGTTGATTTGGATTCCTTCAGCTTAGCTTGGATTTTGGATATAAATGTACCACTTTGACTCCTTGTCAACTCTCTTATGGCTTCGCAAGGGAAAGATGTTTTTATGCCTTTGTACTCTGATATTTTTGGCAAGACAGATTATTAATGTAATTGGTTATTTAAAACCTATGATGTAAATTCAGTATTTGGGGCCTTGATGTTTTGATTTAAATAAATTTTAAATTTCGCTGCTATTTTACATGTCTATCTTGTGATATTATGTTCTTATTTACCAATAACGCTTCACGGAACTTAATGCATTCATTATAGAGTGACACTAACGGACGTGGGGTGTCACATTTGGTATCAGAGCATATGGTTATAAGATCGGATAAAATATTTTGAAAATGGTTTTCAAAAAGCTCTCAAAAACAAATTATTTTAAAATAAAAAGCCTATTTTCGAAAAGCATATTTCCCAAAGCCATAAATACCGTCTCGATTCTCCACTTTATTCCTTTTCCTTTTTGTTCGGGGAACCATTTCTTCCTGAAAGGGTATCCCTATTTCGACATGGTTCCGTAGGCATGTTAAAACTATGGTACATGTCAAAGGGCAAAGAAGTGCCCAACCTCCATCTTTATCCGTAGTGGTTTCACGTGCGGCTTATTTTCTCTCAAGCCTCGTAAGGATTTCCGTACGATGGAGGCAACTTTCAAGAGACTAGTTAGCATGTGGCAAAAAGGAGAATAACGAGTTGGGGCTAAGGAGCACAACCCAAAGATGAAAGAAAATAATGGCTTAAGAAGGAAATATAGATGATAGACGAAACGAGAAAATACCATAACTTCAGAACTGTGGGTCATCTGAAAAAGGATTGCAGAAAGAGGAAAGGTCTTTGTTACCACTTTGGTAAGGCGGAACACCTTACTAAGGAGTGCCCAAAGAGACAAGGACAAGGCCAGAAGGCAAGAACTACTAAGGGGCAGCTTATGTTCTCATAGCTGGTGGACAGGATAAGGGTAGGAAAGTTTCCATCGAAGGATTGATTTCTATTTCTGATCATCCAGTTAGGATTCTTTTTCTGGCGCTTCGCATTCTTTTATATCTGCTTCTTTAGTTGAGTCTCTGCACCAAGATACTAGTATGGTTTTGGATCTCGATATTGTCTCAAACCCCATTGGAGGTACGACTCATTTATCGAGGATTTGTCGGGGTTTGAGAATCTTTGTGTTAGGTGTTGAGTTTGATTGCAACACATATGTTCTTGATTTCATAAGATATGCTTTGATTCTAGGATGGATGGGTTAACCATATATGGAGCCATTCTAGATTGTGAGAGGAGGGTCGCTAGACTTCTGACTTGCCATGGAAAGATTCTCGGGATTTCTTATGACCCCAAAAAGGTCTGTCGTGCTTAGTCTCCTAGAATCTCTTGATATATCCATCGATGATTTGCGATCTTTACCAATAATTGTGAGTATCCTGATGTTTTGGATGAGGTTCGGGGTTTAACCCAAGGCACGCGGTTGGTTTCCGCATATACTTAGTGGACAATGCAAAGCGAGTTGCATTGCCTGTGTGGCATATGACTCCTAAAAGAAAAGAGGGAACTTTGTAAGCAAGTAGGGGTGCTATTTGAGAAGAGGTTTGATAGGTAAATTATATCGGAATGGGAAACCTATTGAAGACAGTCCTTGAGGAAGCCCATCATTCTAATATGACTATTCATTCAAGAGGTGATAAAGTGTATAGAGTTTGAGGTAGTGGAGCCAAACTTGCGAGAGGAAGTGAAAGTAGATAAGGAAGCAATGATTGGACGAGTTCCGACTGGCATACTCGGATCGGAGGTTAAGAAATTGTGCAACAAAGAAGTGAAGCTAGTAAGAGTGCAATGGGGAAAGGGCCGCGAGAAATCTACTTAGGAGGATGAGACAAGATTCGCGCTTCATATCCTTTCCTTTTCGAGAATATGTCCTTAACTTCTTTTTCCGAGCTTCGAATTAATAGTTGTATCTATCATTTGAATGTCTCCTATCGATCGAGTCTTTAGGTAGAAAACTAATGAATGTAGACATGTGTTTGAGATATGTTATGTTTGATGGATGCAAGTGGTTACTAGTGATTGCTCGTGGATGCATACACACATAATAAGCACTAGATTGGCTCAATCACTTACATATTGCATATAGATGTGTGTACATTTTAAATTTCTGTGGATGAAATGGGCGTATCGTTACATTGATGTTGCATTTGGATGGATGATTGTGCATACATATAGAACTTACATGTATTAGGATAATTTGCATACGTTTTGGTTACATGGCACAAACATACATTGCATTAAGGAGGTCAATTGAATCAGTGGACTGCCTGATCTTTCGCATTAGTTTACGTACATAAACACACACTATTGCATATGTTCATAAAAGCATTAGAAATTTCTTAAGGACAATGGATGCCAGTGATTGCTAAATGAATGAATGATTGTTGGATGTTAGGATATACATTCTTCTTAACTTAGAGATTTCGGGGACGAAATCCTTTGAGTAGGGGAGAATGTAACACCCCGAAATTTTAACGACACTAAAGAGGATGAATTAAAGAATAATTAATGTGAAATACACTGTTAACAATGAATTAAGGAAAACTCAATTTAATATTCTGAATTAAGTAAAATGGACTGCACCATTGCGTCGGTCTTGAATTTCTGGTCAAAATAGACACCTGGTTTGTCTAAATCGGACACCGTATGAAGAAGTTATTAAGGTTTGAAGTTTGTATACGCACAGGAAGAATATATATAATAGGTTCAGAAATTCAAAAATAGGTCCATAAATTCGAAATTCGGTTCAAAATTCGAAATTTGGGAAGGCGACAGATTTCCCGCCCAAGTGGTTCTACCCACACAACGGGGGGTCGACCCACTCAAATGGGGGTGGACACATAGGTCGACCCACTCAAATAGGGGTGGACCCACCCCTGAATAGATCGGGGGAAATACTTCGTTTTGTATCTGGACACCTTTCTGAGTAAGACATTAATCCTAAGGCTATATAAAGGGCCCTAAACATAGATTTTATTCATTTGTAAATGGCGGCAATGGCGGAGCTCTGCTGCAACGTAGACTGAATGGCCTAGTCTTCTCCAAAACCAATTCAGAAAGCATTATACAAATTCAGTGATTGCTACAACAACGAATTCAACATGTTTTTCGCAGTAATTTGGATCTATTTCCTAAGATCTATTCACTGTGAGTTAATGTTATTTTTAGATTTGAACATTTAAATAGTAATCGTGATCTGAACATTTTTAGATCTGAGCAAGATACGATTTTTGAAAGAGTACGACTGTTTTAATTTAAATGATTATAACACTTTTAAGCGTTGCGAGTTCCTATTTATTTATAAAAATCGTATCTTGCTCATACGATAACGAAATTCGATGAAACAGGTAACATCGGGACCGTGGCATCGTACACGACATTTCAGAACTGACCAGAGGATTTTTGGAGCCTTCTACAATTGTAACACCCCACGTCCATTAATGTCACTCACAAAGGGAATGCATTAACTTCTATGGAGGTTTTAGGTGAATATAGAACAGTAAAATTTCAACAAGGCAGATATAAAGTAGTACTTGGAAATTTAAAAACATTATTTCAATTGCAGCAGAAGTCAAAACATGTTTGATTACATCATAACACCATAATCAAAGTCAAGTACAATATCTATCTTGATAAAACAAGTACATAATCCCATTACATAAATAGCCATTAAAAAGAAAGATAACAAGATGGACTTTACTTCAGCAGTCCAAGCTTTCCAAGAGATAAGAAATCCAATCAGACTCCACTGGAACTTGGCCCAACCTGAGGACCTGAAGGGAGAAAAAGATGAAAAAGAGGAGGGGTCAGACATAAAGTCTGGCGAGTATGATAATTCTACAATACTATTATCAAAATAACTGGACTAAGGCATAAGCTGGAAAACAAGGAAATGTCTATGAAAGAGCAGATTAAGGACATAGACAATCGCTAAAGGAAACATTATAGGCGCTCCTAAATACTAAAGGATAAACACTATACTGCACCACACCAGTCACCCTAAAGATTGATTCCACTTAGCTTCACTTAGAAACTTTCTTAATGGCTTTACGTACTCCTAGCTGACTACATAGGTGCCGCCTGCCCCTATCTCCACTAGGTGTACCCCACTTTCCATTTTTCGATCGGCTCCCTACTCGTAGATACCCGTGCTGGCCCCACAGTGGGGTGTATCATTCCCCTAAAGTGGCAACCCGATATAACGGAGATGCACGGCTTATACCTACACGATGCAACAACGTCTTACCTACCAGCCCGGGTCCACACACGCATATGAAACCCGTTGGACTTGCGTTGCCACCGCTCCCTGTTTTGGCCTCTTATAGTCAAACCCAGTATGCGTGTCCCGTCCTCGACTTGGGTCGAGCCCACAAAGATACGTTTTGGGATACTGGTTGAAATGGGCCCCCATTATTTCCCACAAGCATTCCACCTAAGCTTGTCCCATTAGTCCATCCACTTAACCCACTTAGTCATGTTCACTTACATGTGTATTTGGTTAAGTCTAATCGTATTTCAAATGCCTCTAAAGGCAACCACTAGATTCCTCATGCCACCCAAGGCACGTACTTAACCCCCATGCCCCACCTTACATGATTATCTGGCTAAGTATTTCTTAATTCATTAAGGCCATAACCTCATAAAGACCTCTCACATTAGACTGGCATTTATGGCAGCTGGATTTGCCGGGCGGGTCCGGGCAGTCTTACACCATAAAGGAGTCTAACCTCGTGTCTTTACAACTGTTATGCTTTAGTTTGGGCCTAGGACCTCTCACATTGGGCCGACATTTGTGACTACTGGATTTGCCGGGCGGGTCCGGGCAGGTTTACGTCACAAACGGGTCCAACCTCGTGTCCTAAGCATTGATTATTATTAATAATCCACTTTCCCCAATTTTAATAATTCCCTACTTGAATTATTAATTAATTCCAAATTTAACAATGTCCATAATTGACTCAATTATGGACATCCATTTAAGGCATGCAAAATCATATCAATTGCACCCCAATTTATTAATTTCCTAATATTACCCCTACCCCATGTTTGAACGTTTATTCGCAAAATGTATGCTAGACCCGAATAGTCTAACTCATAGCATAAAAGAAAATATTCACAACAACAACATATATATATGTGACTAAATAAATCATAACAAGGGGTTAAACTTGCATACATTACAACTTGCATAAGGTTATACATGTCATGGATCTAAGGGTGTCAACTTATTCATAATTCACATAATATGATTTTGATCAAATTTCATAAACTTGTATAGGACATGTGTGAATCAACATCATTAACAATATGGTTTTATATGGGTACACCTAACTCAATAGGCAAATTCCCAAAAATCAAAATTCATTTAATCATAGATTCATGTATATGGGTACACCTAACTTAATAAGCAAATTCCCATATTCAAGATCCAATTAATTTGTAGATTCATGTATATGGGTACACCTAACCCAATAGGCAAATTCCCATAATCAAGATCTATTATAAAAAAAAACATAAACTTTAAACATGATCCAATTCGCATAAATACTAACATCATGATTTTACAACTTGTATGATTCAACACAATTTAACATGACATCATTATCATATAACATAAGTATTTCAACATATGTGATAATATGAGATCTACAACATATATAAGATTTATAACATAGCATATCATAATTTGCAACATAGCATGATATGATTTACAACATAGCATAGCATGATTAATCACATATGACATAGCATAGGATTATTTACAACATAATCACTACAACATAACAACATATATATGATAACATAATAGCATAACAAGAGATCCACAACATAATTTACAAATACATAACAATTCATATCACTTTCTTGTGATCCATTCATAACTTAATCAAATTATTTTATAATAATATTGTGAGATTCATCATACTCACAATTTTAAAGAAGAGAAATAGAAAGAGAGAGAGCTTTTGATTTGATTTGAGTAGATTTAGTTTGTAGATTAGGCCTTCTTCTTCTTTAGTTTGTGACGGCTATGCTGAACTCCATGGCAACGGCATGTCGGTAGCTCTCCAATTTTTCAAGTGATTTAGGGTTAGAGTCTACCCACTTATTTATAGATGTTAGGATTCATTTAGGCCATTAGATTTAACCTAGAAATAACCGCAGCCATTCAGACCAGATGGGGTTTATCTTATTGACTCAGCAATGAGTCAGAAGTGACTCAGCAAACACTCAGCAAATTAATAAACTTCTATTCATGTTTACATTAACTGCCCATATATATATATATATATATATATATATATATATATATACACACGCACCTGTTCATGAATTCAAATTAATCCATAATTAACTTATGAACATTTCTACACATTAATTTTCCAATTAATGTCTTAATTCCATTTTTCGCCTTTTAAGGCAATTCACATATCTCAAATTTGTTATATGCCTTTTTAAGGCTATTTCGTACAAATTCTCAATATTAATTCTTTTAATTTGTGAATATTAGTATTAACAGAAATATGGGGTGTTACATTCTCCCCTCCTTAAGGGATTTCGACCCCGAAATCTTCAAGTTTATATCCTATCATCAACCATCTACTCAATCAACAAACACTGGCATCCATTGTCCTTATAGACTTCTAATGCTTTCATGTTTTAATGCACAGTGTGTGTCTATGTCCCTATCTAATGCAAAATCAGGCGGTCCACTGATTCAGTTGACCTCGTTGATGCAATTCATGATAGTGCCATGCATCCATTATGTATGCAAAAGATCCTAATTTCTTACAAACTACTTCTATATGCGTGCACATCCATTCAACCGAATGCAGCATCTATATGATGGTACAACCATTATACATCCATTATACTAAATACATTCATTTATGTAATATGCAATATGTAGTGACTGAGCTGATCTAGTGCCTAAAGTGTGTGTATATATGCATCCACGAGCAACTACTAGCAACCACTTGCATCCATTTTGCATCCATCATACATAACATGTCTCAAACACATGTTTCAACCATAGGATTATCCTAACTAAAGGTCAAAGATACTAATGAGAGGACATACTAAAGATAAGATAAGATAAGCTAAGCGATAAAGGAGAAATTAAAAGACATACCCTCAAAAAGAAAAGGGTATAGCGAACGCATCTTCCCTTCTGTCTCCTAAGTAGCGTTGCTCTCATCATCTCCCCATTGCACTTTAACTAGTCTGACCTCTCGATTTCTCAACTTTTTGATCTCCGACCCAAGAATGCATGTAGGAGCTCGTCTAATTGTTGCATCACGCTCTATTTCCACCTCTTTAAGCAAGCTCGGCTTTACCACCTCCGCGGTCTTGTGCAAACACTTCCTCCAATGTGATACATGGAATACGTCGTGTACTCCACTAAGTTTCTCAGGCAACTCCACCCTATACGCCATCTTCCCAATCCTGTCTTTTATAGGAAACGGCCCTACAAACCTTGGTGCTAATTTCCCAACAGACCCAAAGCGAACAACATTCCGTAACGGAGACACTTTGATAAAAACCATGTCCCCAATGTCAAACTCAAGATCTGTCCTCCTCTTATCAGCATACGATTTCTGCCTATCTTGTGCTGCTTTCATCCTCCTTCGAATCAAATCAATCTTCTCCGAGGTTTCCCTAACCATATCGGGCCCAAGTAGGATTTTATCGGTAGATTCCCACCAACATGTAGGCGAACGGCAAGGCCTTCCATAAAGAGCTTCGAAAGGTGCCATGCCAATACTAGACTGAAAGCTATTATTATATGCGAATTCTACCAACGGAAGGTGCTCTTCCCATGTACCCCCAAAGTCTAGGATACAAAGCCTTAAAAGATCCTCTAGAATACGATTCACCTTCTCGGTCTGGCCGTCCGTCTGAGGATGATATGCGGTGCTCAAACATAGCTGAGTCCCTACCGCCTCTTGTAAACTCTTCCAAAATTCGCTAGTGAAGATGGGATCACGGTCGCTTACTATACTAGAAGGAATACCGTGCAAACGAACTATCTCTTTAATGTATACAGAAGCCAACCACGGAGCAGTCCTCTTACTTTTCACGGGAATAAAATGGGCGCTCTTAGTAAGTCTATCTACTATAACCCAAATCCCCGTATTACCCTTCCTTGATCTTGGTAATCCATCCACAAAATCCATTGAGACGCTTTCCCATTTCCATAGTGGAACTTCCAATGGGTGAAGCAACCCACCGGGTTTCTTTTGTTCCGCTTTTACTCGTTAGCACACCAAGCATCTAGCGACGTACTCGGCCACATCCTTTTTCATACCGGCCCAAAAGAAAACCCGCTTCATATCTTTGTACATCTTGTCTCCGCCGGGATGAATGGTCATCCTTGAGCGATGAGCATCATCAAGAATGGCCTTCCTTAAGTCTTCGTCTTGTGGTACACAAAGTCTATTATCCCTTCGTAACCAACCCTTATCGTCTAGGGTATACCTACGAAGATGGCTAGACGACTCCCCTCCTTTGAGCTTTTCTACTATCTCAACCAACTGGGGGTCGTCTTGCTGTGCCTCACCAACTCGTCCTAGAAGTGTAGGTCTAACCTCCAAGGATGCTAACAAACCAGGTACTAGGTCAACGGAGGGTCTAAAGTCAAACATGGAGATGAATTCTAAGCTTCGTCGTTCAACAAACAACGGACTCAAGGACAACCTTTTCCTACTTAAGGCGTCTGCTACCACGTTACCCTTGCCCGGGGTATATGCTATTTCAAAATCGTAGGAGGCTAGGAATTCCATCCACCGTTGCTGCCTTAAATTCAAATCCTTCTGAGAGAATAAGTATTTTAATGATTTGTGTCAGTGAACAGTTCGAATTTCTCACCAAGAAGATAGTGACGCCAAGACTTAAGCGCAAAAACAATTGCGGCTAACTCAAGGTCATGCGTAGGGTAATTCTTTTCATGAACCCTCAACTGCCTTCCACCATAGGTTATTACTCTTCCCTCTTGCATGAGGACCGCGCCAAGTCCCGTCCCACAAGCATCAGTATAGACGGTAAACAGTTTATTCCCGTCTGGCAGCACTAAGACTGGGGCTGAAGTTAAGGCTCTCTTTAAACGTTGGAACGCATCATCACAATCTTCGTCCCACGTAAAAACCAGGTTCTTCTTCGTTAACCATGTTAATGGAGCTGATATTTTTGCGAAGTCTTTGATAAACTTCCTATAATAGCCAGCTAACCCCAAGAAACTTC
The DNA here is from genome assembly GCA_030737875.1 of Allium sativum. Classification (NCBI taxonomy): domain Eukaryota; kingdom Viridiplantae; phylum Streptophyta; class Magnoliopsida; order Asparagales; family Amaryllidaceae; genus Allium; species Allium sativum. The sequence continues at coordinate 688,208,094 of CM060926.1, read as the reverse complement.
TTACTTCGGTTACATTTTTAGGGACCTTCCAATCTTGGATGGCCACCACCTTTGCGGGATCCACTGCTATCCCTTCCTTGGAAACCACGTGCCCTAAGAACCGTACTTTTTTCCTCCTGAAGTGACACTTAGAAAATTTTGCCTTAAGGTTATGTGCTCGAAGGGTTTCCAACACTTCCCTAAGATGTAGGGCATGCTCTTCTTCATTCTTAGAAAAGACTAAGATGTCATCCACAAAGACTACCACGAATTTGTTAAGGTACTCCCTAAACACCCTACTCATCAAATCAACAAAATATGCGGGGGCGTTTGTCAAACCAAAGGGCATCACTAGCCATTCATAGAATCCGTCAGGAGTCCTAAAAGCAGTCTTATCTATACTATCCTCGGCCACTCTCAGTTGATGAAAGCCAGTGGCTAAGTCCAACTGCGAAAACACTGAGGCGCCAACTAACTGATCAAAGAGATCATCAATCCTCGGCAGTGGGTGTCAGTTCTTTTTAGTAAGCTTGTTCAGTTCTCTATAGTCTACACAAAGTCTAAGGGACCCATCCGCCTTTGTAGCAAATACTACTGGAGCACCCCACTCTGATATACTACGTCTTATGAACCCCTTCTCAAGCAACTCCTTCACTTGCTTATTGAGTTCCCTCCTTTCACGAGGAGCCATGTGGCGCACTGGCAAAGATACGGGTTTAGCATTATCCACAAGATAAATTCGAAAGTCTATCTCCCGCTTTGGAGGTAAGCCCTTCACCTCAAACACATCCGGATATTCCCGGACCACCTCTACCGTTCGCAGATTCTCTACAGACGCGTCAAGCGATTCAAGATAACTTAGCATAACGGAATTTATGGGACTACAAAAGATGTCGAGAGCATTACCAAGGCGAGTCACAAGCCTAACTACTCTCCTTTCACAATCAAGAATGGCCCCATTTCTAGATAACCAATCCATTCCTAAAATTAGCCCATAGCCCGTGAAGCCCAATACATAAGCATCACATCTAAATTCAACTCTAAGTATAGAGATTTTCAAATCCAAACATATCATGGTCAAATGAGCCGAACCCCCAATTGTATTTGAAACAACCAAGGGATCCTCTACTAAACTGGTGTTCAAGTGCAGTAATTCAACTAATGATGCAGAGATAAACGAATGAGATGCGCCAGAATCGAATAAGGTACGGACAGAATGATCAAACAGAAAAACTAAGCTTTCAACAGAAATTGTTCTACCTCTTTCTTGCAGCGGTGGGGCCGCAATAGCCTGAACTTGCCCCCTTGCCTGCCCTGGTGCCATAAGAGCCTGCACCTGTCCTCCCGAGGTAGACCCTGCCCTCTGCCCCTTCTTTGGGCAGTCCTTCACCAAATGTCCCGCATCTCCACAATGAAAACAACCAGTCTTCTTTTTCTTTCTACAATCTTTGCTGAGATGGCCAGGCGTCCCACAATTGAAGCATCTCTTCTTCCCTTTGCCATTATTGTTTTTACCACCCTTCTTATTTTGCTGTTGGGGTTTCTTCTGATCCCCTTTCTTTTCAACTGCCTTATCCTCATGCATAAGTGCCATTTCTACTAGCCTTTCAAAGGTGGCTCCCATAGGGATGTGGGTCATAGCCAACCCTTGCAACGGTTCATTCAAGCCTCTAACGAACCTCAAAGCTTTCTTCTCTGGCGTGTTCACCAACTCCAAGCCAAACCTTGCTAACTGATTAAATTTATTGACATACTCCTTCACTGATAAGCTCCCTTGCTTTAATGTCAGGAATTTTTCAATATTTAAATTCTCCTCTGCCCTTGAAAGAAACTTTGCCTCAAACCTTTGTCTGAAATCCGCCCATGAATCAACTGGACATTCCCCGTTAGTGACCTCCCACCAAAACGAGGCCTCTCCCTTCATTAACCAAGCAGCTAAACGGACTTTCCTCCCATCTTCCACTTCAAAGATATCCAACAATTCCTCAGTCTCCTTAAGCCAGTCTCTGGCCTCCACAAACGTCTCAGTCCCTTGAAAAGTTTTTCCTCCCATAGCCTTAAATTCCTTGCACATCTCTGCAAAAGTGTCAACACGAGGAGGAGGAGGAGGAATGGGTGCAACTGGGGGTGGAGGAACATCTGCTGGGCTTGCAGTGGTGGCCTTAACCTCCAAATATCTCCTAAACCACCCTGGAACCGTCACACCTTCTGGGAGATTAAGATATTCAGCCATGCTGAAACGAAAAAGGAAAGATTCAAAATGGAGAATTCGAAAGATAAAGATAAGGATATGGCTATTTGGGATTATGTTTTTCATAAAAACTTCCTCTAAATAACATGTTTTTGAAAGCACTTCTTCCAAAAATACTTTAGAAAAATATTTTTCTAAAAATTTTATCTGTTCTGGTAACCTTATGCTCTGATACCACGTGTAACACCCCACGTCCATTAATGTCACTCACAAAGGGAATGCATTAACTTCTATGGAGGTTTTAGGTGAATATAGAACAGTAAAATTTCAACAAGGCAGATATAAAATAGTACTTGGAAATTTAAAAACTTTATTTCAATTGCAGCAGAAGTCAAAACATGTTTGATTACATCATAACACCATAATCAAAGTCAAGTAAAATATCTATATTGATAAAACAAGTACATAATCCCATTACATAAATAGCCATTAAAAAGAAAGATAACAAGCTGGACTTTACTTCAGCCGTCCAAGCTTTCCAAGAGATAAGCAATCCAATCAGACTCCACTGGAACTTGGCCCAACCTGAGGAACTGAAGGGAGAAAAAGATGAAAAAGAGGGGGGGTCAGACATAAAGTCTGGCGAGTATGATAATTCTACAATACTATTATCAAAATAATTGGACTAAGGCATAAGCTGGAAAACAAGGAAATGTCTATGAACGAGCAGATTAAGGACATAGACAATCGCTAAAGGAAACGTTATAGGCGCTCCTAAATACTAAAGGATAAACACTATACTGCACCACACCAGTCACCCTAAAGATTGATTCCACTTAGCTTCACTTAGAAACTTTCTTAATGGCTTTACGTACTCCTAGCTGACTACATAGGTGCCGCCTGCCCCTATCTCCACTAGGTGTACCCCACTTTCCATTTTTCGATCGGCTCCCTACTCGTAGATACCCGTGCTGGCCCCACAGTGGGGTGTATCATTCCCCTGAAGTGGCAACCCGATATAACGGAGATGCACGGCTTATACCTACACGATGCAACAACGTCTTACCTACCAGCCCGGGTCCACATACGCATAAGAAACCCGTTGGACTTGCGTTGCCACCGCTCCCTGTTTTGGCCTCTTATATTCAAACCCAGTATGCGTGTCCCGTCCTCGACTTGGGTCGAGCCCACAAAGATACGTTTTGGGATACTGGTTGAAATGGGCCCCTATTATTTCCCACAAACATTCCACCTAAGCTTGTCCCATTAGTCCATCCACTTAACCCACTTAGTCATGTTCATTTACATGTGTATTTGGTTAAGTCTAATCGTATTTCAAATGCCTCTAAAGGCAACCACTAGATTCCTCATGCCACCCAAGGCACCTACTTAACCCCCATGCCCCACCTTACATGATTATCTGGCTAAGTATTTCTTAATTCATTAAGGCCATAACCTCATAAAGACCTCTCACATTAGACTGGCATTTATGGCAGCTGGATTTGCCGAGCGGGTTCGGGCAGTCTTACACCATAAAAGAGTCTAACCTCGTGTCTTTACAACTGTTATGCTTTAGTTTGGGCCTAGGACCTCTCACATTGGGCTGACATTTGTGACTACTGGATTTGCTGGGCGGGTCCGGGCAAGTTTACGTCACAAACGGGTCCAACCTCGTGTCCTAAGCATTGATTATTATTAATAATCCACTTTCCCCAATTTTAATAATTCCCTACTTGAATTATTAATTAATTCCAAATTTAACAATGTCCATAATTGACTCAATTATGGACATCCATTTAAGGCATGCAAAATCATATCAATTGCACCCCAATTTATTAATTTCCTAATATTACCCCTACCCCACGTTTGAATGTTTATTCGCAAAATGTATGCTAGACCCGATTAGTCTAACTCATAGCATAAAAGAAAATATTCACAACAACAACATATATATGTGACTAAATAAATCATAACAAGGGGTAAAACTTGCATACATTACAACTTGCATAAGGTTATACATGTCATGGATCTAAGGGTGTCAACTTATTCATAATTCACATAATATGATTTTGATCAAATTTCATAAACTTGTATAGGACATGTGTGAATCAACATCATTAACAATATGGTTTTATATGGGTACACCTAACTCAATAGGCAAATTCCCAAAAATCAAAATTCATTTAATCATAGATTCATGTATATGGGTACACCTAACTTAATATGCAAATTCCCATATTCAAGATCCAATTAATTTGTAGATTCATGTATATGGGTACACCTAACCCAATAGGCAAATTCCCATAATCAAGATCTATTATAAAAAAAACATAAACTTTAAACATGATCCAATTCGCATAAATACTAACATCATGATTTTACAACTTGTATGATTCAACACAATTTAACATGACATCATTATCATATAACATAAGTATTTCAACATATGTGATAATATGAGATCTACAACATATATAAGATTTACAACATAGCATATCATAATTTGCAACATAGCATGATATGATTTACAACATAGCATAGCATGATTAATCACATATGACATAGCATAGGATTATTTACAACATAATCACTACAACATAACAACATATATATGATAACATAATAGCATAACAAGAGATCCACAACATAATTTACAAATACATAACAATTCATATCACTTTCTTGTGATCCATTCATAACTTAATCAAATTATTTTATAATAATATTGTGAGATTCATCATACTCACAATTTTAAAGAAGAGAAATAGAAAGAGAGAGAGCTTTTGATTTGATTTGAGTAGATTTAGTTTGTAGATTAGGCCGTCTTCTTCTTTAGTTTGTGACGGCTATGCTGAACTCCATGGCAACGGCATGTCGGTAGCTCTCCAATTTTTCAAGTGATTTAGGGTTAGAGTCTACCCACTTATTTATAGATGTTAGGATTCATTTAGGCCATTAGATTTAACCTAGAAATAACCGCAGCCATTCAGACCAGATGGGGTTTATCTTATTGACTCAGCAATGAGTCAGAAGTGACTCAGCAAACAATCAGCAAATTAATAAACTTCTATTCATGTTTACATTAACTGCCCATATATATACACACACGCACCTGTTCATGAATTCAAATTAATCCATAATTAACTTATGACCATTTCTACACATTAATTTTCCAATTAATGTCTTAATTCCATTTTTCGCCTTTTAAGGCAATTCACATATCTCAAATTTGTTATATGCCTTTTTAAGGCTATTTCGTGCAAATTCTCAATATTAATTCTTTTAATTTGTGAATATTAGTATTAACAGAAATACGGGGTGTTACAGAAACTCTATTGTTTGGGCGCGAATATCAATACAACGCAGCAGCTCTACCTCGATTTGTGTGCTAAACCACCTTGATTTGATGTTGATTAAGCAAAAACTTGATTAGAAAGTGATTGTAAGTTGATTTGGGTGTTGGAGGCCATTGCTAGGGTTCCAAGAATGAAAGTGGCGACTAAAAGAAATGTTTTCTAACCCTAGTCAGCCCCTATATACCCCTAATCCTGAAATCCCCTTTGGGCCTAGCTATTAATCACCCGGTTAAGCCCAATTAAGCTGTTTTTCACCATCTGAAACTTGTTTCAGCCATATCTCCCAAACGGTGAGTCCGTTTGGCTAATGTGACCACTCTACGGAATTGTAAACCATCATTCAGAGCCAACAGAAGGGGTTTCAGGTCAAAATTCCTTTCCAGTCAAAAGTTATGGCCAAAACAAGATCAGCTTGGGGCAAAACATTCACTTAAAAATCGGGAAAAATCACGAACATGGAAAGTGACCCCAATAGTCGTCTCCCAAAGTTACATGACCATACGACTTCGTATCTGAAAGAAATAAATATTCTACGTTCCTATAATGTGTAGAATGCAGGTCATTACACTCTCCCCCCCTTAAAAAATTTCGTCCCCGAAATTACTTAACCTAAAACATACAAAGGATCCCGCATGCCTACCAGCCACAAACAACTATCAAACATGCAAAACAAACAAAACAAGCCTATCCTAGCATGCAAAAGACTAAATCGAGGTTAAAATCTTACCAGGCGAAGAGTTCTGGATGCGTCTTCCTAATGCTGTCCTCTATCTCCCAGGTACAATCATTTTCATTCTCGCCCCACTGAACTTTGACAAATTTCCCCGCCTTTCTTCGAAGCTGCTTCGTATCGTTCCCAACAATACGCATAGGCTGTGGTTCCCAACCGCCTCGGGTTCAACCTCGATATCATCCAACTGATTAGGTGAAATAGTCACATCTGGGTCATGTACGAACTTTCTTAACTGGGAAACATGAAATACGTTATGAACTCTTGCCATCTTGTCTGGTAATCCAACTTTATACGCCAAATTTCTAATTTGCTCAAGAACTAGGAATGGACCAACAAATCTTGGTGCTAACTTGCCTCTCCTGCCAAATCGTATCACGCTCTTAAATGGAGAAATCTTGACAAACACCAAGTCGCCAATGGAGAACTTTAATTCTCTTCTCCTCTTATCAGCATAACTTTTCTGCCTATCTTGGGCAGCCTTTATTCACTGTTGAATGGTCTTAATCTTAGCTGAAGTTTCTCTTATCACTTCTGGTCCAAGCACAAACTTCTCACCAGTTTCTAACCAACATGACGGTGAGTTGCACGGTCTTCCGTACAAAGCTTCAAATGGAGCCATACCGATACTGGATTGATAACTATTATTATATGCAAACTCTACTAGATGCAGATGGTCATCCCATGATCCACCAAAATCCAATATGCAAGCTCTCAAGAGATCTTCTAACACTCGATTCACCATCTCTGTTTAACCGTCGGTTTGAGGATGATACGCGGTACTAAGATGTAATTCTGATCCTAATGCCTCTTGTAAGCTCTTCCAAAATCCACTAGTGAACAATGGATCTCGGTCACTCACAATGACTTTGGGTACTCCATGAAATTTCACTACCCACTTCACATACAACTAAGCTAACTTAGCTGCCATTCTGTTCGACTTGACAGGTATTAATCTCGCACTCTTTGTCAATCGGTCCACAATCACCCAAATGCTATCATGGCCCGACCTAGTCCTTGGTAACCCATCAATGAAATCCATTGAGAATTGTTCCCATTTCCATTCTGGAACTTCTAATGGTTGCAACAAACCACTAGGCTTCTTTTGCTCAGCTTTAACTAGCGGGCAATTCATGCATTTGGATATAAACGTCCCAACGTCTCTTTTAATCCCTTCCCAGTAGTAGGTCTACTTCATATCTCGATACATCTTGTTACCAGTGGGGTGTATAGTCAGTTTTGAGTGATGACATTCTCTAAGCACTTCATCTCTCAATCCATTGACATTGGGTACAACTAGTCTTCCATTCTTCCTAAGCCATCCATCTCGATCAAACCCATACTTGTTCATCTCCTCGTCGATACCCATCTCTAACTTGGAGATGATTTCCAATAGGTTAGGATCGTCCCTTTGACTGGAACCAATCCGCTCAATCAAAGTAGGTCTGATCATCAAACTTGCTAACATTTTTGGATCCAATTCGCACTTCGGTCTGAAATCATACCCAGCGATGTACTCCAGTTGCTTCCATTCTAGAAACATAGCCCCTAAACTGGCACGTCTTCTACTCAATGCATCAACCACCGCATTGCCCTTTCTTGGTGTATATGCGATGTCGAAATCATAGGAAGCCAAGAATTCTAACCAACTTTGCTATCGGAGATTTAGATCCTTCTGAGAGAAAAGATACTTTAACGACTTATGATCGGTAAACGGCTCAAATCTTTCTCCCAAGAGATAATGTCTCCACATCTTCAATGCGAATACGATCGCTGCTAATTCCAAGTCATGGGTAGGGTATCTTCTCTCGTACAGTTTAAATTGCCGACTTGCATAAGCTACAACCTTACCTCCTTGCATCAATACAACACCTAGTCCGGTACCACATGCATCCGTATATACTGTCATCTCTTCATTCCCCTTAGGGATGACTAACACTGGTGCGCATGTCAACTTTTCCTTTAGACACTTGAATGCATTCTCGCACTTTTCGTCCCAGACGAAAGCTTGATTCTTCTTGGTCAACTGAGTCAACGGTGCTGCTATCTTGGAGAAGTCTTGGATAAACTTACAATAATATCTGGCTAATCCCAAGAAACTTCTTATGTCTGTTGCATTCTTGGGTGTAGACCAATCTTGTACCGTAGCCACCTTCGCAGGGTCCACGACGATACCATTTTCTGAAACAACATGGCCCAAGAATCTCACTTCCCTTCTCCAGAAGTGACACTTAGAGAACTTTGCTTTCAATTGGTGTTTCCTCAACGCCTCCATCACTATTCTTAAATGTTCCTTGTGTTCTTTCTCTGTCCTCGAGTAGACCAAAATATCATCCACGAACACAAGGACAAACTTATTCAACTGATCTCCGAATATCCTATTCATAAGATCCACAAAATATGCTGGGGCATTGGTCAGCCCGAATGGCATGACCAACCACTCATAAATTCCAGACGGCGTCCGAAATTCCATTTTAGTTATACTCTCAGCTTCCACTCTAAGCTGGTGAAAACCTGTCGCGAGATCCAACTGAGAGAATACTCTCGCGCCACTCAATTGATCAAACAAATCATATATCCGCAGTAGAGGATACTTGTTCTTCCTCGTCACCTTATTCAACTCGTGGTAGCCTACACACAAACGAAGGGAACCATCCGCCTTGGTAGCAAACACAGCTGGTGCTCCCCATTCAGAAACACTCCTTCTGATAAACCCCTTCTTTAAAAGATTGCTGACTTGCACCCCGATCTCTCGCTGCTCCATTGGTGCCATACGATGAAGTGGCATCACTATAGGTCTGGCATCTTTCACTAAATCAATACGGAACTCAATCTCTCGGTGTGGTGAAGCCCGGTCACTTCTTCGAAGACGTCCAGATATTGGCCAACCACGGGCAAACCTGACAACTCACCATGTGGGATGTCGAGGGAATTTAGAAAACTAGCCATTACAATATCACTAGGTAGACCACCAAACACTACCCTCTTCCCATCATCTGCTCTAGCTGTCACCAAAAAGCCCTCACAGTCTACCACCCACCGTACCTTTGGAGCCAATCGACTCCCAAAATAATGCCAACCCGGTAAAGCCCAAAACAAAGCAATCACAAACAAACATGCATCCATAACTCGATAATACCACATTACGACAAATCATGCTAAGGTTAGTCGAACCACCAATCGGGTTCGTCACTACTAAAGGTCTATCGACAATCTCGGACTCCAATCCCAACCTATCTACGAGGTCACTAGATATGAAAGAACTAGAAGCTCCGGTATCAAACAAAACTCTAACAAGAACATAATAAACAGAAAGAATCCATTGGATAACGACATTCTTTCCCTTCTTCGACGCAGTTGGGGCATTCGACGAAGAAGGAATAGCATTAAGGGCATATGCTTTCACCATCTTCTTTTCTTTAGGGGGTTGCGGACACTTGTCCTTGTGATGTCCCACTTGGCCACAGTTGAAGCACTTCCTATCTACTGGCTTTGCTCGACAATTACTAGCATAGTGACCCTTCTTACCACAGCTGAAGCACTCAACATCCTTCTTATTCTTTTTCTTCTGGCCATCTTTAGTCTGATCCTGCTTTCTCTTATTCTGAGAACCATTCTTGCCTCCCCCGCTTGCATGCGGCTTTGGCTCCTCTGCAGATGCAACCTCAGTCTTCAACTTAGGGTAAAGACTCTCTGACCTCAATGCTTTCCCCACAATCGATTCAAACGTCTCATTGATGTGGTTAATAAGATTTTCCCCTAAGTAATGATCCAAACCTGTTATAAATTTCTAGTTCTTCTTCTCGGCAGTATCTATTAGGGATAACCCATATTTCGACAAAGTGTCGAATTCGGAAATATACTCCGAGATAGTTCTGCCATTCTGCTTGAGCTCCAAAATTTTCTTAAACAACACTAACTTTTGAGCAGCTGGAATGAACTTATCGCTAAAGTGAGCCTTAAACTGATCCCAAGTAATCTGATCCTCGGGAGTAGCTGCCTTTATATCATTCCACCAATTCATTGCCCGTCCTTGTAGCTGACGGGATGCTAGCCTTCTCTTCATCGCATCCTCGATACCCAAGTCTTCGAAGATACGCTCGCAGCTATCCAACCAATCCTGAACATTCGTGGCCGACTCCGTTCCATGGAACGGCTTCCCACCATGACTAGTATAATCCTTATTCAGCTTGGCGAAATCGGCCCTAGGCGCCTGCACTATTGGACCACCACCATTACCAGCATTGGGAGTTGCCCTCTGCACATCCCTAAGCATCTCTCTCATGAGGTCAGTAAACAGCATCCTCATTTCAGCAACATTCCCATTATTGGCTCCTCTACTAGCACCCCTTGCGTATCGGCTCATCATTTAATCTGCACAGAGAAAACGATTAATCATCCTCTTTGTGGTGTTAGTGCAGTGCGACTTCATCCTTAGCTATTTTAATAATATATATAGCTTTTAAAACCAAAATAATCACAAAAACGTGCTCTCATATACGTATTATCTCTCCCTGGTGTCTTTCCCTAGGTTAACTACGCAGCCTAGAGCTCTGATACCAAGTGTGACGGCTCGCCCACACCAGCCGGCATTTCCCCCGAAAGTGCGTTGTACACATGCCCGACTAGCACTGAACGGTCGCCAAAGAAAGGAAAGAAGAGAATGAACTAATCGGAAACCTGTAGAATGTCTCACAGCGCATGGAACAAAGTATAATAATAATATACTTGACATAGAACAAGCGAGACAGTGCATAAACTGATAACTAAAACCAACATCAACATCATCATCAGAGTAGCGGAAATCCAAATACAGCTTATTACTACTTTCCAAATTACTATCTCTAAACAAAAGAGAGAAAGGTACACCACTAATGCCCAAAGTAGTGACCGCAGCAACACAAGGAGAATATCTATATATGTATCATACATAGAAGCCTCCTGCACGCCTCTGATACAGCTACTCGTGCATACCACCTAACCTGTCTCTAGTATCCTCATGAGAGCACCCAGAGTAATAAGAAGAGACATAAAACTCTGGGTCAGACAAAAAGTCTGGTATGAGCGATAAGCAACAAACAGAACAATAACAGGTATACAAAACCATACCTGAACCTAGACCTGCAACCAAAGAGTTAGCACTACATACCGTACAATACTCTAAGGTGCCACTAATATACGGTGTAAAGAGTACGGGGGTGGGGGTGTGCATGTCATAATGATGGCAAACAAATCAAACATAGCAACCATCCTCACATCTCTCACTCAGTGCATAAAGCATACGATGTCCACCACTTTGATCACTAGACCCATCGAGGTAATGATGGAGTTCGACTTGTACAACTACTGCTACTACCAAGCTTACCCTATGGAGTCATGACCAAACCTTTGCAAATGACCCCACTTCATTGGTTTATAGCTCTTTAGTCGTACCTAGGCCACTGTGGCCCTGAATCCGTTCATGTACCCCCTACACATAGTGATCCAAAGTTATAGACCTCGACAACCCCTTAGCACACGTACCGCAGCAAAGCCCAACTCATGAAGTTAACTCGTTAATTCCCAACTGGATCCTGAGCTCTACTTCCTATTTGGACTTCTTTTGCGTCTCGGGTTTTGGTCGAATTAGAGTTGGTCTTCAGAAAAGTCATCGCGTAATCACAGCTCCAATCTGGTTCGGTTTGGTTGCCCTTCCCTGCTTCGGTTCGGCTTGCTCCACCTCTTGGCCATCCGGTTCAGTTTGGAGCTTCACCCTCGGTTCGGTGCTTCCATGTCACTTGGGTTCGGTTCTGCCTTTCTTTCCTCCAGTTAATCCGATCCGATCCCAGGTACAGCTTTAGTCCAATACCAACTCCAACCTTATGCGCGGGGCCTTCCTTTATGCCAAGCCCTCTTCTTGTACTAGGTTCCGATCCGGTTCGGTTCTTCACTCAGTTCTCCGATCCGACCCGAGGCCCCCTAACCCGATCCGATCCGAAACCCTGCACTTGCAACTTTTCCAGCGACTGTTTTACGCCATACGATGGCGTTTTCGACCAATCAAACTCTTCTAATCGATCACAAAGCATACCATACAGTCATAGCAACAAATAGAAGTGACCACAAACACCAAAACAACAATATGACAAGGTTAAACGGATCAAACATAGCCAAAACCCCATATTTTCTCTTAAGCATGTTTAAGCAAAACTAATCATAGGATTAACAAATCTTAACCAAATTAACCAAATTTTCTAACAGAGGCCTAAAACATTGTTTTCGAATTTATAAATATTTTTCCAAAATTTTATCATGCCTAATTTCGTTAATCTTCACCAATTACCCTTAATTAACTGTAATTAGCGCAAGACCATGCAAATCACTCACCTTAGCCACAAATAAAACCTTTAGAACTGAAACTCTAATGTTTGGGCGTGAATACCAATACAACACAACAGCTCTACCTCGATTTGTGTGCTAAACCGCCTTGATTTGATGCTGATTAAGCCAAAACTTGATTAGAAAGTGATTAGAAGTTGATTTGGGTGTTGGAGGCCATTGCTAGGGTTCCAAGAATGAAAGTGGCGGCTGAAAGAAATGTTTTCTAACCCTTAATCAGCCCTTATATACCCCTAATCCCGAAATTCCCTTTGGGCCTAGCTGTTAATCGCCCGGTTAAGCCCAATTAAGCTGTTTTTCACCATCTGAAACTTGTTTCAGCCATATCTCCCAAATACTGAGTCCGTTTGGCTAATGTGACCACTCTACAGAATTGTAAACCATCATCTGGAGCCAACGGAAGTGGTTTTATATCAAAATTCCTTTTTATTCAAAAGTTATGGCCAAAACAAAATCAGCTAGGGGCAAAACGGTCACTTAAAAATCGGGAAAAATCATGGACATGGGAAATGACCCCAATAGTCGTCTCCCAAAGTTACATGACCATACGACTTCGTATGTGAAAGAAGTAAATATTCTATGATCCTATGATGCGTAGAATGCAGGTCGTTACATTATCGTAACTATGGAATAGGACGATAAAACTATAAAGGCATTGTGGATTACAAACCTTAGGCCACAATCTAGAGAATAACATGTTGTGGGCTTATTAATGAACTTAAAGGGGTTAAGTTATATAACCAAAATTAATAAGCAAGAGGAACTTGGTAACTTCATTAAGAATTCAATATGAATGGGGATAACCAAGTTAAAAGGAAACCTGAGGAGGAAAAGCAAGCGCGTAATAGAATGATTAGACATAGGGTCTAATAACATATTAAAATGAGGCGCTCGGACCAGTCCGCACGTTTGAGGGTGAACAGCCCAACGGAGTAGATCATCGAGGTGTTATAAGGCATGAGGGGAGCGCACATTCATCTGATAGTTTTGACGGCTCCAAAGGACTGGAAGGGGAAGCACGCGGCTTTCTGAGGTATGTAAGGTGCTCCCAGTAGTCCTCTATGCGGTCACAGATGTTTTAGGTTGTGCTCGCAGAGGTTGGGTCTGTGTGTAACTACAAGGTCGGGGGGCCTTGACTGAAGATGTAGCTATGTAGTCAGAAGCTGTGACGAGGTGAAACCAGGGTGGTTCGGCGTTTGCCTCACGAGGAGGCAGAGGGTCACGACCAACAAGGATAGTAGACCGTCGGATACCCATCATCGGCAGCCAACGGGATGCCAAAAGACTAGAGCTAAACCCAAGATACCACTTCACCTTTCACTATCGAGGTACGGGGTTGAGGGTAGACGCCACGTGGATGTCTAGATTGGTTGTTATTAGGGGCGGTCGCTTAGCTCTTGTAGTCTTTAATTGTTGAGGGAGGGGCCTAGGTGGGGCCATAGCTACCATGGAAAACAGGCCATAGGAAAAATTTGTATTTGGATGCTCTTAAAGGCGGGCCTGTACAGGTATGGAAAAGCTCCCGGTCGAGTTCTGTGTTTCCTGTTTAGCCCTGCCATGGAACTCGGTGCACATTAGAGTTCGTGCGATTGAAGCATCGAGCTACAATTACAGTACATACGTGGGACAGTCTAGATATATGCATACGTGCTCTGGGGGTGTATCGTAGACTAGAGGGCATTATTCCGATAAGGAATCTGATTCGATCGATGGTAGCAGTCCATACGCTTATGTAGCATAGTAATGACAGATATATGCGGAACGTAACATTGTTATATAGAGATCTGTATGTCACTCCGGCGTAGGATAAGGGACAATGTTCATTACAGTGGAGATCGTGCGAGTGGGTTACCATGGGATGTATCTCAGTATTGAGAGATGGCTACATATATTGTATTAGATGAATCCATGGGAAAGTAAATAGGTACGATGCGTGGATAAGTCTTGAGTTCCCTAACCAAAGTAACCTAATAATCAAGAAAATGTAACGGAACGGTATTGGTAGGGATCATTCTATTTCTGATATACTAGTATCAGTGCGGTGCAGAGAAATGTATTTAAGAACGGCAATACATCGTGCTCATCTTATCTTGCTCAGTTCACACTTGTTAATATTATTGTTATTGTTATCTTATTCTTCCAGTTTTTATATACCTGCCATGATACTTTTATTTATTAATATTTAAAAGTAACTAGAGTCGCCGAACTTTATGTCTGGCCCTTTTTGTTTCTTCTTCTCTCTCTTCTGTTTCACCCCCCAGTTTCTCAGGGTGGAAGTGCTTAGAGTTGATTTGGATTCCTTCAGCTTAGCTTGGATTTTGGATATAAATGTACCGCTTTGACTTCTTGTCCACTCTCCTATGGCTTCGCAAGGGAAATACGGTTTTATGCTTTTGTACTCTGATATTTTTGGCAGGACAGATTATTAATGTTACTGGTTATTTCAAACCTATGATGTAAACTCAGTTGTAATGACCCAGGGTTTTCGTGATCTTGGATATCAGCATATAACGCCATGTCGACTATTCAAGCATCGGAAACACCGGATAGTCCATGAAAGAAATTAGAGGGTGAGGATAGATAAGATAGAAACTTAGAATAGAAGAAGAAGAAGAACATACAACATCAGAGTAAACAGGAATCTCGCAGCGGAACGAATAAATATATTTCATAACATAACTTTGAAATAAAATAATATCTATACACAATACCATTATTACAGTATAACACTTATAACATAGTGGAAATAACAATAGCTTATATAATCCTGAAGCCTCTTGCTCCAGCTCTTCAAGTATCTGTAGACTGCCCGTACATAATTGGGCAACCAAGAGTTTAGGGAAAACAAAACAAAATAAACTCTGGGTCAGTCATGTGACTGGTGTGAGTAAACTCAAATCATTTGATTTAACTTTCAAAATTTCTTTTGAAACAAAGGATAATCATAAGACTGATCCACACATAAACACGGATGGATTTTACCTTATGATAACCCAAAAATATTTATAAAACGATACTTGTCTGATATTATAATAATATCTAGATCAAGTAAATAGAAATCCAGAGAAACGCTTGCATCTAACGTTCTATATATATAATATACAATCAAAACCGCGGGCTCTTATTTGGGGAATGGATTCCAACTACGAAAAGGTATGGATCCACCTTCCAATCAGTGTACTCTAGAAGCGATACACTGGAGTTCAACAAGAACATGTTGCAACTCGACCACACATGATCGACCACTCATTTCGCTTGAGTGTATTGAATATATTGTCACCTTACAGTTGGTAAACCAACATAACCATTCCTGGGAGATACAGAATTGGAAGAAGTAACAAATATGAATATTCTCTAGATGGTGACAATATACCCTACTTGGGTGCGGCCCATTTAGCCATGCTGCCTGCCCGATTTCTGTCATTTCGCAGTTGATGAGGCTGGAGGTCATAACGTATCTTTCAACAGATTACTCATTCATTTACTTTGAATGTCACATCGTCATACCCGTCAAACCACAAATTGATTTCCCCAAAAATACCACGGGTATAAGCAAAGAGAAACGAATTCCTCCACCACCAACGTAAATACGTTTGAAATGATCAACTTACGCGATCTACCAGATATACTCTGTCAAACATTCATCCATTCAAGTTGTCCTGGACTGGACAAACCGAAGGCACTATTCTGTAAATCCATCTTAGGCAATTTCTACCTAGGATTCCCAGAATAACCCTTGTATAAACTCCATCTTCAATTTGTTTCGATCTATTCGATTCGAAACGCTAACGCCCATATGGAGTGGTTCTCAGATAAAATCCAACTAGTCTCTCCGTATTGACGACGGAAAAATGGTCAAAACTTTGATAGTATGTGATTTAGCTATCAAAGAAAAACACGTGTGCAAACAACGATATTATTTCCAGATGGAAATTATATCAATCAATCATCATTTAACATTTATCTCTCTAGTTCATTAATTTACTTATCTCTTGTTTCCATATATTCTAAATTCTTACTTTCTATTATCAGAAAACATTTCTAATTCTTATTTGGAAAACATTTCCAAAATTCCTCCACTGGATTTAAACTGGTGTTTAAATCAAACATCACCATGCCAACTCAAACCATTTCACTCATTAACTAAATTCACTTAACCATCCTTTACTATCAAACCTTAGCCATTCCTTAGTTAAGAAGGAAGTTAATCAAGTTGGGGTATAATTACCACTTAGACCTTAACTGAACAACATTTTAACTTCGGAATAGACAAAGTTTATCTTTTAAACCTTTAACAAACTTCCTTACATAATTCTCGGATTCTATTTACATATCCACTTCTTTATTGAAAACATTAATTATAACTATAGCGTTATAATCCCTACATTCGAAATATCTAACTTCAAATATAACTTTTATTCTTTAATTTGAATAAATAAATAAACACCTAATTTATAAATAAATAAATCTTGATTTAAAAACCGGAAAGTATAAATACTTTCCTGAATTTGATATAATCAAATTCGTTGATTAACTCTCTTCGAATAACTAATATTCGATTAACTCTTTCTTTCAAATAAACTATATTCGATTACTCCATCTTTCGAATAAACTATATTCGATTAACTCACTTCGAATAACTTATATTCGATTTCTCCCTTCGAATAAACTAATATTCGATTGTCTCACTTCGAATAACTTATATTCAATTATCGCACTTTGAATAACTTATATTCGATTATCTCTTTTCGAATAGATTATATTCGATTATCTCTTTTCGAATAACTAATATTCGACTAACTCCTTTAGATTAACTCATTTGGATTAACTCGGTTTGATTAACTCATCTTGACTAAACTTAATTAACTCGACTTATTTAACTCAACTTGACTAACTCTACTTATTTAACTTAACTTGATTAACTCTTATCGAATAACTAATATTTGATTTAACTCCATTCGCTTGACTCTAGATCGCAGGGATCACAATGGTTACGCCTGATTCCCTGAGGAAACATCCGACCGCCATAGGTTATTTGCAGCCCTGCGAATTACGCTAGCAGTCGTACGAAATGGCAACTCATCCTGAATAACTATGCTTGACTAACTCTATCTCAAATAACTATATTCGATCAACTCTAATTGAATAACTAATATTCAATAAATCCTAATTCGATTAACTATGTTCAATTAACTCTAATTCGATTAATTCTAACTCTAATCGATTAACTCTAATTCGATTAAATATAACTCTAATCGATTTACTCTAACTGATTAACTCTAACTGGTTAACTCTAACTGGTTAACTCTAACTGATTAACTCTATGTTTATATTCAGTTTCAAATATCGATGTTGAAATCGATTCTTACTTCTCTACATAAGTCTTGACTTATATTTTCTATTTATCCAATGATAAAAAAATTATTTAATTTATAAAATATTATTTATAAATTTATCTTTTCTACTTATCTGTTAAAATAGATTTCTATTTAAAATCTACTTTAAATTCATATTCTGTTATACCCGTGTGCGAAGCACGGGTCCAAACTTTCCTAGTGTAAAATTCTCTTTTTGTACACTTCTTCATTTTTCAAGTATCTCCTTTTATAATCTATTTATTTTCTAAATAAATATTTCCTTTATAATTCTATTTATTTTCTAAATAAATATTTCCTTTATAATTCTATTTATTTTCCAAATAAATATTTCCTTTACTATTTATTATACAAATATTTCCCTTTTCTATTTCTTAGATTTTATAATTATTTTCTTTTATAAAATCATTTTCCTTTTATATACAAAATTCATTGATTTTATACAAATAATTTATTTTCAAAATACACTTTGAAAATCCCGTTTTTACATCCCAGTATTTCTTACGGTATTTAAAATACTACATAACAATGATCGATATCATTCAAACATACATAATCAACAACATATTATATATCACATCATATATCACAATATATGAAACAAAAAAGTATTTTATATATTGAGGAACCCAGTAAGGTACCTCCAACCTGTTTCCCTGCATCACAGATGTTAAACAATATAATTAACATCGATTTCATTTCAATATGAAATATTCTGAAAAACAGAATCGATGTTTGATTAACGATATATATATATATATCATTATCTATAATTTCAACAAATACATAAGCAATTCAACCAAACAGTCAACGTACAGAAATCAATCATCATTTAGCAGTCCTAAAAATACGTTTATAACTGTTCAGAGTTGGTGAGTTTTACTCACATTGGACGATCATCGTTAATAACGATAACCATTGCTTGATTCAGACGAACAATTTATTTTTCCTATAAATTGTAACGAGCTTCGATTCACTCCCCATCAGTTCCAGTGTGTAGCGCTCGTCCATACGATCCTAACGGATCTTGTTTCACTGAATTTGGATATTGTATGAATAAGTTATACCTTTTATAATTTCGACGCATATTTTAATTAACTAAATAAATCATGAACTATTAAATTCCCAAATTAATTACCCTTATCTAATCCACGTGTTCTACTTTTTAACAGTCACTCCTTATCTCCTTTCTTATGCAAATCCTTCGGGCCCTTCAAAGCAATTATGGCCGACTCCGAATCCTTTCAGATTTCCTCTCCTTTTACCAAAACAACACCCAAAAACTTAAACCCATTTACCCTTTAGGCCATACCACTTCAGCCGGCCCACTACCCTTTACAACTCACGCCCCCTTCAACTCTTCTTCCCTAGTAAAATAAACAAGCTCCTGATCGTTTCCTTCCCACGCCATTAACCATTTTCGGAAAATCCAAGCTCCCATCCACATGGAGTTAGAATTCGAACAAAAAATGCCATTACACTCCTCATCTCCAACTCTTCCATATCCACCCTACTACGCTCGACTCGAGCTTACCATCTCGATCGCGACTTCAGGGATCTGTGTTCCACCATTTTACAGTCACGACAATTATTTTCACCGATATCCTTTCTGCTTTGAACCCAAACACCATTTTCAACCACGAATTCAAAAAAAACATCGGATTCGAGCGATATGGCTTCAAACTCACGATTTTTCTAACCCTAGCTTCTAATACCTCCACTGACGATATTGCACATGAGAAACTGATGTCGAACTCGGTGAAATGAATAACAGTTTGAAGAGGATGGTTTAACGAATCCATAAATGTATCTATAATGATTTATAGATTTTATTTTGAATTTCCTTTTATTTTCTTTTGATTTTCTCCTTTGAGCTTGGAGGATTTTTGTTAACGACGAAAAAAAAATGTTTGACCAGAAGAAAAAGTGAGTTAGGTTTAGAAAGAAAGGTAGGGTATTTATAGAAAAATTTATATATTTTTATATTAAATTTTTATATTAATTTAATTGAACCGTTACCTCTATTTAGTGTTTAAAAATTCATATGACTACATATGAATCTCGTTCTCGATGGAAATGGACATGCGGCTACAGTTCGACATTACGAACCCAACGAAACTGGTTTCGTCGAATTCCGCCTCCGTTTGCTTACATAACTTATTTTTAAAGGTCAAATTATAGTCTGTTTTTCACATTAAAATCCCGTACGGCTACATACTAACTTCAAAAATCACGAAAATTGAAATCTAGCAATAATTTAATATTGCGGATCCAAAAAATTAGTTCCATTGAAAACAGAGGTCGTTTGCAAAACTGACTATTTTAAAAGCTCTAAATAACCCATTTAAATATATAAATATATTTAAAAATAATTAAATTTAATATTTAAAAATAAATATTATCGCATATATTCACAATATAATATCATACAGCTCCACTGGGATTTACAACTCAATATTCAAATCCCGGTTGAATCGATATTCAATTTATATTGAAAAATCCTTTTAAAAATATAATTAAATCGTTATAAATTATAAAGGAATTCCATAGCGACTTTTCTAAAATTTGATTTGGACATAAATCAAAATCTACATAATGAAATCCCAATTTTTCTCTTCCATTAGAAAAATATACTTCATCGGCTCTAAACGTTTCTTGTTTCACAAAAATCTGGCTTAAAACGAATCCTGTACATTCAGTTGAAGTTCAAATCGCCAAATTACGAACTGCAGCGCCATTTCAAGCTCTATTTTAATTATAATATAAATTATACATTCAACGGCCGCTAAAATAATATATTCGACAATATAATTCAAATCTAAACTGAATTATAGATTATAAAAGATCTGATTCACACAATATTGTGAATTCCACTATTTCTGACTATTTCAGAAATTAAATATATTATCATATTATTTATTTTAATTAAATATTCAATATTATTTAATTAAACAACCATTTAAATCTCTAAACTATTATTTATATAATTAAATAAATTAATTATTATATCTCTAAAATACGGGTCATTACATCAGTATTTTGGACCATAATGTTTTGATTTAAATAAAATTTTTAATTCCGCTACTATTTTACATTTTTGTCTTGTGATATTATGTTCTTATTTACCAATAACGCTTCACGGAACTTAACGCATTCTTTACAGAGTGACATTAACGGACGTGGGGTGTCACACAAAGAGTTGAATTAACATCGTTGATCCTCAACAACTAACTGTAACGACCCGGAAAATCTTAACCAATTTAATTTTTTTAAATTGGCTATTTTAGTGGATTTTAAATATTTAAAATAAATATTTTAAATAATAACGATGAAAAGTAAGTTTGAATCGACATTTGAAAATGAATATAATTAATTCTAATTAAAAACAAGGCCTGAAATGGCGCGGCAGTTTCAAAATTTGAATTCAAACTTTGACTGATTGTATCGGGTGCAAAACAAAACGGATTTGAGTGAAACCAAAAATATTTAAATCTGTTAGTGAATACCTTTCAAAATAATCTGAGCAATCGAAGTTCCATAGCAGGAAGAAAAGTTATGGCCAAATGAATTTTCTGAAAGGTCACTATAGAGTTTATATAGCCCGTGAAAATGGCCATTTGGCAAACGACCTCGGAATTCGACGAAACCACTTTTGTTGGATCCGGGATGTTAAATTATTGCTAGGTTTCAAATTTCATAATTTTTGAAGCTAGTATGTGAGCATGGCAAAGAAAAATGTGTTTTGGTCAATTACACTTAAATTGGATCGACCAGAAATGGGCCATTTTGTAAACGGTCTCAGAATTCGACGAAACTAGTTTTGTTGGGTCCGTATCATCAAAACATAGACAGATTTATTTTTCTGGAATTTTTCGAATCAGTTTGTGGCCCTGGCAAATTGAAATGTACGTTCAAATCGAATATTGAATGTTATATATTTTAAATTGAATGAAAACTGACTGAAACCTCGAATTGGCCTTCGAAACATATCCCATTGTGTTCGGAATGGGGGTAAAACGCTAAGGAAGACAGTCATTGGGTTTGGATTGGTGTTCGTGTGTGAAAGAGGGCATTTTTGAGATTTAAAAATATAAAAATTAATATAAAAAAATTCATTGGCCAGAAGTGTTTCTCTCTCCCCGATAATATCGCGATCGACGACGGAAAGCTTTACTTTCCTTCTCTCCTCGATTTCTTCTAATCCGCTCAATAAAAACCCATGCCCCTTTGGAGAATTTTGTAGTGCTCGAGAAGATCTTCAAATCCATATATAGTTTGGATTTTTTCGTTGTGTGGTTAGGGAGAATCGACGCCTGGAAGTTGGCGACTTCAACTCGCCGCCGCCACCTCCTGCCACGATCGAGTGGGCCCCCTCCATGTCGCGCCCGAAGCCCTCTCCAAGCCCTTCAAGGTGGCGCAGGCCGATCGTCATATAGTTGCCCGGATTTCGAGAAAAGTGCAAACCTAGTTTTGAACGAACGTGTGAGGTAACGGCTGAAACTATTTAATAGCATTTTAAAGCGCTACGGTTTTTGATTTCACTATAAAAATCATATCTTTTTCGTTTCTTGACGAAATTCAGTGAAACAAGAGACAGTGGACTCGTGTGGACGTCTTCTACATTCTAGAAGAGACTGCATATTTTTCTGATCCTTCTGCTATTTTTGGTGGAGTGGAAACCAATGTGAGATTTCTAATTTATAAACGATATGGAAAACGACGATGTATAAATTATATAGTCGATGTTTGAGTTATTCAAGCATTGTACACCTCTTGTATAAGCATTGTATAAGTTGTACGTTCGATATATAAGTTATATATGCGTTGTAAAAATTATATATGTGTTGAAATAGAAGTAAACTGCTTATATAAATATAAATATAAATATATATATATATATATACGCCCCTCGTCCACAAACCATGGACGATATTTATTGGTTGTGATTGGTGTGAAAATTGATTGATTACGAATGGTTGATTAGAGTTGTTTGTGGTTGAAATTGATTGATTGTGGTTGAAAAATACCGGTTTGTGGTTGAGAATTATTTGGTTGAAACCACATAGGATTAGTTTGTGGAAATGGAAAAAAATATACATGCCGCCTGCGTGCGAACTAGATGCATGAATACCCATTGTCAAAAGCTTCGAGGCTTTAAGGTAGAGCGAGGAGTCGTACTAGGGACGGTCCCGGTTTTAACTACCCTGCCGTTATGCTGCCGAAATTTTGAATAATATTCATGTGTTAGAATTATTTTCCTTTGTTGAAACTATATTCGTGTGTTGAATAGAAAACCTTCATGTGTTGAATAGAAATTCATTCGTTGAATCATATTCATGTGTTGAATGGTATTCGTGTTTTAAATAAATTATTTTGCAATAAAAAATCACATTTTTACTATATATATATACAAACTATAGAAACCGTCCATGTGTTGAATAGAAATTCATTCGTTGAATAGAAATTCATTTGTTGAATGGTATTCGTGTTTTAAATAAATTGTTTTGCAATAAAAATCACATTTTTACTATATATATACAAACTATAGAAACTGTCCATGTGTTGAATAGAAATTCATTCGTTGAATAGAAATTCATGTGTTTAATGGTATTCGCGTTTTAAAATAAATTGTTTTATAATAAAAACCATATTTTTTATTACCTATATGAACTATATAAAATGATCGTGTTTTGAAATGAATTGTTTTACAATAAAAATCACATTTTTACTATACACATGATTTGTTAAAAATAGTGAAGTGTCGAAGTGAATGTTAGTTAGATAAAAATATCATTTTTATCAAATGTATGAAAAGCATATAGTTTTGAAATCGAAGAATCGATACATATAAATATAAATGGAATTGAAATATATCGAATAATGAAGCTGTAGTTCGTGTTTTGAAACGGTGATTTCAAACGATTAGTGCGGGAGATCCGACCATCGGATTTTCCCGAAACCAAAACCGTTGGGTTCGCTTTGGAAACATCTTTCCAACGACACCAACTTTGCAAAATCCAACGGTTGGATTGCCTGGAATGTTTAATTCAAATCTGAAGAAAAACAGCGCCAGAATCGATTATATTCATATATATATATATAAATATATATGTATATATAAATATATATGTATTAAATCGAATAACGACGCTGCAATTCGTATTTTGAAATCGAAACTTCAAACGATTGTACCTGGAGATCCGACCGTCGGATTTTCCCGAAACTGGAACCGTTGGATTCGCTTTGAAAAGATCTTTCTAATGATATAAATTTTGTGAAGATCCAATGGTTAGATTTTCAGATTTGTGTAAATCAAATCTGAAGAAAAACAGCGCCACGGCCGCGTTATGGCCCGATGCGTCGTTTAAATAAATTGGCTATTTTAAAATAAATAAAAATAGCGATAAATCGTTATAAAATATTATAAATGATATGGATGTGAAATTTAGAAACTAACTGAAGGTTGGCTAAGTCGAATGGTTTCCTGGGTTTTGATCTGATGTTGGTTTCGGCCTTCGAGGTTAATATTTGGGAAATCGTTCTCTTACTGATTTATGGTTAGTGACTAATGAATTGAAATGTTGCGTATGTTGTGTTTGTGTAGCACTTGTTTATTATATACGCGGGTTGCTCAGAAAGACCGGGTTTATCCCATTCTGAATAACTAAATCGACGATAAGAAATCGAAGATGAAGACGGTGGTTGAAGACTGGAAATCTTCACCTCGTTTGGATGGTAACTGAAGTCCTGATTGGGAGGAATCCCGATATATGGATAATGAGTGGTGATCATCCAGACGTACGTGGAGATCGATGGGTTTGCGAGGTATATAGTGCCTCCGGTTTCCTTCAGACCCAGAACGGACTTGCAAATGGATTGTGTGTCAGACATTGGAGTTTATTATGTGTGATTGATAGCCATCAGTTGCATAGTGTGAATTGCCTGTGTGGCATGCTAAGCAGCAAATGATCAAGGCTTCTGTTGAAAAGCAAAGTCTTTTGGTTGATGATCAAAGCCCCGCTTGTGTGGCGTAGCTTTATGTATAATGTGAATTCGCGAACCTCACACCCCGGTATGAACCAGAAACGGGAGAAGGACATCAGAGAGGGCATGCGTTTCTTTCTAGCTAGAGGTGATGTCGGTGCTTAAACTGACTGACATTTATATTATTTTCACCTATGTGGTTGTTGCTGTTGCGAGGCGCCTCGGTTATATCGGTGGATCCGGGACCGATGGAGTCATTCGTTGGCTCGTTTGCGCCCCATACGGCGGGGAGACGTATTGTTCATGGTTTAAGTTTAATCCACATCGAGTGGACCGGCCCTGACGATCCAAGGGTCACTCGAGCTCTGGTCCTGAGACATGGTCGGCTAGATTGTCTCGAAGTCGGTGAGGACAATCTTTTGCCTCAGTTCATGACGAAAATCCAATTTCCAAATACGTGACTGTGCGATTTTGATTGTATACCTGTTTATGGTGACATAGTGGTATGGGGCACTAATGCCATCTATGATTGATAGTTATGATTTGAAATTGTTTTTAAAACATATAAACACTTGTAATAATATCAAATGCTTTTGTTTTATTCGTATCAATCATATTTTAGCCGTTATAAGGTAAAAACTCTATCCTCCGGTTTGCGTTGCATTGTGTGATAGGAACTGAGTTTTATAATGGCTTCATTTTTATAAAAAGCATTGCGATGTTTAAAAGAATGGTTTGATTTAAAGCACTGGCAATCCAATGGAGTAAACCCGTTCCATGAAAGTGGCGTGGTCCTGTGATTAGCCATATTATAAATGTGTTAAGTAGATTTCTCATACCAGTCCGATGACTGACTCGTAGTTTATTTCACTTTCAAACTCGGGTGCCCCTTTTTCTACACGGGCAGCCTTGTATTCAGGTTTTATCTGGCTCTTTCTGGATAGCTGGAGCTGAAGATGGATTCTATCATTTATCTCTTTTTATGCTGTTCAGCTCCTATTGTACATTATGTTTTGTTTTCCGCTGTAGACATTTATGTATAGCTGAACTGTATATGTACTAAGTATGATCCTGTATAATGTGTAACTCTGATGATTATGTTTATCCAGTGTATTATTTGTTCATTATTTGGTGTATTTATTTAATTCTGTTCTGCCGTTATTTGTTTATGTGTTATATTCCAAAGATTCCCCTTGTCACCGTCAGTACGGATTTGGGGTCGTCACATCGTGGTATTAGAGCTTTGGTTAAGCTTAGTGCTGGAATATAACATATTAACGAACTCGTCAGAAATAGAACCAGTAGTGTTCTAGGACGGGTAACTCATTACAGATAGGATCAGTAATATCCTAGTATGAGTAAAGTAGAATGAAATACACCCAATAGACACATTTACATTTGAAGTATATGTTTCTATGTTTTGAAATTCCTTTTCTGTGACCTGACACTTGATCTGCTATTTGCAGAAGTACTTGAAAATGAGTGTCAGAAACAGAAGAAATGCAGAACCCGGTCTAGAGGCTCTATTAAAGAGATATCGAAATCTGGGCGGAGCACAGTTCTCGGGCAATGAATCTATAATTCAGACTCAAGCTTGGATGAGTTCCGTCGAAAGAATTTTTGAACGTATCCAGTTGAAGGATGATCAGAAAAGATTAGTAGCATCTTGGGCGCTCAAAGAAGAAGCTTTAATCTGGTGGGAAACAATCATCAAAGATAATCTAGAAGGTGATATCACCTGGGATAGATTCAAAGAGATTTTCCTAGAAAGATTTACTCCTCCTGAAGTGACTGAGCGATTATGTGATGAATTCTCTTCTCTGATACAAAGAGATATGACCATTCCAGAATATCATAAGAAATTCAACGATCACTTTGCTCCTCATCTGATTCAAGATCCAAAGAGGAAGAATCTGAGATTTATTCATGGCCTGCAAATGAGATATCATAATAGTGTAATGAGGAATGTGAAGCTTCCTTTTTCAGAAATGATTTATATGGCTTATCAGTATGAAGATCTCCATAAGAAAGGTATGTTGCGAGACGAAGAAGAAAGCAGTTCTAGCAGCAAAAGAAAATTTGAAACAGATAGCCCTGAGGCAAGTGCACAGCCTGAGGTGAGTGCGAAGGCTGAGGTCAGAAAGAGACCAAAGGTCAGTCTGAAAAAGGTAAAGACAGTCATATGTCTAAAGTGTGATCAGCAAGGGCATTCGATGAGGAACTGTAAGTCTTCGAACAGACGAAAGAATGATGTGTCTAAATCCGAGAAGAATTTTCAAGAGAATAGAAAGTGCAGTCAATGCCATCAGGCCGGTCATCTTTCAAAGGCCTGCCCGCTATTCAGAAAACCTGAAGCAGTAAATGCAAATGAAGTGGCAGAAGTGCCTACATCTTCGTCTGCTCAGGAAAGGGCTGATGTTTTGGAAGGCACGCTTAATGTCAAAAATATTCCCATTAAAGTACTATTTGATACAGGCGCGTCGCGAAGCTTTATTGCAAAGAATGCAGTTAAGAATCTGGATTTGAATCTGAAGAAGCTTAAAGAACCCATCACTGTCCATAATCTGGTTGGAGGTTCTCTCGATCTTAGCTGGATTTGTGCGGTGCCCGTTTCTTTTTCCTGTTTTAAGTTCCCTGCCATCTCTATCATCATGAATTTTACTGAATTCGATCTTATTTTGGGGTTGGACTGGTTAACCAAGTATGAGGCTGAGGTTAGATGCGCCGAGAGAGTTGTCAAGGCAAAGGCTAAAGCAGGGAGTTATATAACCATACCATGCGAAGGTCCGAATTCAAATAGAAAAGACTTTTGGTCGGCTCTTGATGTTTCCCCGGCTTAAATAGAAAATATCCCTGTAGTCATAGAGAATATTCCTGACCTCGTAAAAGATATCCCTGTCGTCAAGAATTATGCGGATGTGTTCGAAGAAGTTGTTCGCTTACCTCCGCAGAGGGAAATTGATTTCAAGATCGCTTTAATCTCGAATGCAAGGCCAGTAGTGCACACTATTCGGAGGATGACCCTAAAGGAGAAAGAAGAACTAGACAATCAAACACGACAGCTCGTATGGAAGGGTCTGATCAGGCCTAGTTTCTCTGATTGGGGAGCAGCAGTGGTGTCTATCCCAAAATCTGACGTTACTCTGCATCTATGTGTGGATTATCGTGATTTGAACAAGTAGACAATAAAGAATAAATATCCATTGCCGCGAATCGATGACTTATTGGATCGTCTGAATGGAGCATAGGTATTTTCAAGGATGGACCTAGCTATAGGCTTCCATCAGCTTCGTATTGCCGAAGAATGTGTTCCTATGACAGCATTCAGAGGTCCAGACCTATTCTATGAGTGGTTAGTAATGTCGTTCGGCTTATGTAACGCTCCAGCTTACTTCGTCGATTTGATGAATCGAGTGTTCCGCGGTGTCTTGAATAAATTTGTTCCGGTTTTTGTTGATGATATTCTAATCTTCTCTAAATCAAAGGCCGAACATGAAAAGCATCTGGAACATGTTCTAGAAATTCTGAGAAGGAATGTTCTAAAAGCCAAACTATCCAAATGCATATTCTGGCAAGATGAAGTGAAGTTTCTGGGCCACGTCGTATCAAAAGAAGGAATTGCAGTGGATCCAAGCAAAATCACAGCTGTACAAAATTGGAAACATCCCAGTACTCCTACAGAAGTCCAGAGTTTTCTTGGATTGGCTAGTTATTACCAGAAGTTCGTTAAAAACTTTTCGAAGATATCTGGTCACTTAACGAGGCTTACAAAGAAGCACTCAAAATTCAAATGGACTCCAGAATGTGAGGAGGCTTTTGAAGAGCTAAAGATAAGATTAATGAATGCTCCAGTGTTAACCATTATCGATGACAATCAGGATTTAAAAGTCTGGACAAATGCCTCTAGAGAAGGCCTCGGAGCAGTACTAATGCGAAGAGGTCAAGTGATCGCTTATGCTAGCCGTCAGCTGAAGCCGCACGAGAAAAACTACGTCACTCATGATCTTGAGTTATTGGCTATAGTATTCACTTTGAAAATCTGGAGACATTATCTTCCGGGTGAGAGATTTGAACTGTTTACAGATCACCAGTCGCTAAAGTATCTGTTCACCCAGAAAGACTTGAATCTGAGGCAGCAACGTTGGCTAGAATTCCTTGCAGCATACGATTTTGAGATTCTATACACTCCAGGGAAAGCCAATGTCGTGGCCGATGCGTTAAGCCGAAAGAATGTAATGATCGCCAGCTTTATTATTACGACTTCCTTGATTGACAAAATATCTATTCTTCAGAAGGAGGATAACTTTATAAAGGATATGATCAAAAGGATTCAGAAAGGCGAACCCTCGTGTTTTCAAATAGATAACGATGGGACCCTGAGATTGAAAGGAAGGATTTGTGTTCCCGACATCCCAGAGTTAAAAAGGGAAGTGTTAGACGAGTGTCACAAATCCAAGCTGATTATCCATCCCGGTGTGGCCAAAATGTATAACGATCTCAAGCGAACATTCTAGTGGAAGGCTATGAAAAGGGACGTCTCAATATATGTTAGCCGATGCCCTACTTGCCAACTAGTCAAGAGCGACCAACAGAAATTTGCTGGACTGTTGCAACCGCTGGACGTTCCTGGTTGGAAGTGGGAACATATTTCCATGGACTTCATTGATGGTTTGCCCAGAACCAGAAATGGGAATGACAGTATTTGGCTGATCGTAGATCGCTTCACGAAGACCGCCCATTTCATACCTGTCAGATCAAACAGAACTGCTCAGAGTCTGGCGCAAATATATTTTAAGGAAATTGTTAGACTACACGGAGTGCCGATCAGTATAGTTAGTGATAGAGATCCAATATTCACTAGCAAATTCTGGGAGGCATTTCAAGTAGAGCTGGGAACGAAGCTGAACTTGAGCACCGCTTATCATCCTCAGACAGATGGTCAGACTGAGAGGGTGAATCGTATACTAGAAGATCTATTACAGGCTTGTGTTCTAGATTTCGGTGGATCATGGGAAGACCATATGCATTTGGCTGAATTCTCATATAACAACAGCTACCAGGCGAGCCTGACAATGTCGCCATTCGAAGCACTGTATGGTAGACCGTGCCGATCTCCTGCTTGTTGGGTCGAACCCGGTAATAGACTTGTATTGGGGCCAGATATGATCCGACAAGCTGCCGACAAAGTCGATTTCGTTAAGAAACGATTACTCGCCACTCAAAGTCGACATAAGAGCTATGATGATAAGAGAAGAGGAGATATATCATTTGTTGTTGGCGACTATGTATATTTGAAAGTATCGCCGATGAGAGGAGTTATCCGGTTTGGTAAAAAAGGGAAATTGGCGCCCAAATTCATTGGTCCGTTTCCTATTCTTGAACGGATTGGAACTCTCGCTTATAGGGTTCAATTGCTTGATTGGTTGCCTGGAGTGCATGATGTATTTCACATATCTCAACTTCGAAAGCATGTTCATGACCCAGACTTGGTTGTGGAAGAGGCCGCACAGCAAGATATTGAAATTACTCCAGAACTAGCTGTGAGAAGAGAGCCGCTAAAAATCATTGGCAAAGAAACCAAAGAGCCGAGGAACAAGAAAGTTCACTTAGTCAAAGTGCAATGGAGTGGAGATCTGCGAGATTGTACTTGGGAAAC
Source organism: Allium sativum (assembly GCA_030737875.1). Lineage (NCBI taxonomy): Eukaryota > Viridiplantae > Streptophyta > Magnoliopsida > Asparagales > Amaryllidaceae > Allium > Allium sativum. The sequence continues at coordinate 688,177,445 of CM060926.1, read as the reverse complement.
TGAGGAAAGCATTCATAAAGCCTATCCTAAGTGCCGAGTGGATATCTCTGACTGACTCCGGTGCAAGGTACATTTACCATATTTTGAAATTTCCAGTTGTTCTCTACTTTGTTGTCATTTTATTTCCATGGATGTGCACTTGTAATTCTATAGTCTGGTTAATTTAAAAAGAGTATAGGAATTGATTAGTATATTTTTGAAAAGTTAAAAACAATTTGATTGTTGTTTGTGTTGTGTGATAGTGGATTTGATTAATTAAATTATTAGAACGATAGTTTATTTAATTAATAAGGGAATGAATGGTAGAATTTATTCGATTAAATCACACATTGAACTGATTTAAAAATAGATAGAAATATATACATGTGCATTATATGTTTGAACAGGTAACTGGATAGCTGTTGAGTAAAGAAATTATTTACGTGCCCGACAAATAGGTAAACCTTCATGAGTTGGATGCGAAATATTATTATACCAACTCCTGTGAATGCCATTGGATGCGGAGTGTTTGTTGTTCTGTGTGTAATAATAAACGTCGCCATAGGATAGTAACAATTAATTTTGAACTACATTTCATGGCATACTTCTGGAAGATATGCATACTTCATCATATACCACATAAGCATTTGGAGCTTGTGTGACGAGGTGGAAGATTTATCATACGAACGAGAGGCTTGTATGGCGATGACTATATTTTACAGGTTGAACTGATGACTGATATGACCATATAAAATTGTAACGATAAATTGCCAGCATAATAAAACCCCACACGGGTCTGGAGTTGACAATAATCACGTCTCTCTAGTCATTAGATACGGCGCATGGATTATTTATTTCCCACATGGGACGAGGTGACGAGAATTTATTCTCTGGAGCAATTAAAATACACACTCCCTCAGGCTTTGACAGGGTGACGAGGATTTATTCTCTGGAGTTATTATCTATACACGCTCCCCTGTAAACACCAGATTATATCACTATAAATATGTGTATGCTTTATAGGATTTATTGGGTACCTAATACGGCCCAATAAATTTCCAAACCCCTCCCCGTACAAAGGAGGTTATGGCGAAATTTTTCGAAAATTTCGGGTGTTAGCCAAATTTTTGAAGAATTTGAAAATTCTCAGAAACTGAAAAGTTGGAGAATGGAAGCCAGATTGAACGTAGAGTTGATTAATCAAACCAATTTCGACTTTGTTCCTTTTCGGGGACGAAAAGTTTTAAGTGGGGGAGATTGTAACGACCCGGAAAATCTGAACCAATTTAAAAAATTTAAATTGGCTATTTTAGTGGATTTTAAATATTTAAAATAAATATTTTAAATAATAACGATGAAAAGTAAGTTTGAATCGACATTTGAAAACGAATATAATTAATTCTAATTATAAACAAGGCCTGAAATGGCGCGACAGTTTCAAAATTTGAATTCAAACTTTGACTGACTGTACCGGATGCAAAACAAAACGGATTTGAGTGAAACCAAAAATATTTAAATCTGTTAGTGAATACCTTTCTAAAGAATCTGAGCAATCGAAGTTTCATAGCAGGAAGCAAAAGTTATGGCCAAATGAATTTTCTGAAAGGTCGCTATAGAGTTTATATAGCCCGTGAAAATGGTCATTTGGCAAACGACCTCGGAATTCGACGAAACCACTTTTGTTGGATCCGGGATGTTAAATGATTGCTAGGTTTCAAATTTCATAATTTTTGAAGCTAGTATGTGAGCGTGGCAAAGAAAAATGTGTTTTGGTCAATTATAGTTAAATTGGATCGACCAAAAATGGGCCATTTTGTAAACGGTCTCAGAATTCGACGAAACTAGTTTTGTTGGGACCGTATCGTCAAAACATAGCCAGATTTATTTTTCTGGAATTTTTTGAATCAGTTTGTGGCCCTGGCAAATTGAAATGTACGTTCAAACCGAATATTGAATGTTATATATTTTAAATTGAATGAAAACTGACCGAAACAGTCGAATGGGCCTTCGAAACATATCCCATTGTGTTCGAAATGGGGGTAAAACGCTAGGGACGACAGTTGTTGGGTTTAGATTGGTGTTCGTGTGTGAAAGAGGGTATTTTAGAGATTTAAAAATATATAAATTAATAAAAAAATTCATTGGTCAGAAGTGTTTCTCTCTCCCCGATAATATCACGATCGACGACGGAAAGCTTTACTTTCCTTCTCTCCTCGATTTCTTCTAATCCGCTCAATAAAAACCCATGCCCCTTTGGAGAATTTTGTAGTGCTCGAGAAGATCTTCAAATCCATATATAGTTTGGATTTTTTCGTTGTGTGGTTAGGGAGAATCGACGCCTGGAAGTTGGCGACTTCAACTCGCCGCCGCCACCTCCTGCCACGATTGAGTGGGCCCCCTCCACGTTGCGCCTGAAGCCCTCTCTAAGCACTTCAAGGTGGCACAGGCCGATCGTCATATAGTTGCGCGGATTTTGAGAAGAGTGCAAACCTAGTTTTGAACGAACGTGTGAGGTAACGGCTGAAACTATTTAATAGCAGTTTAAAGCGCTACGGTTTTTGATTTCACTATAAAAATCATATCTTTTTCGTTTCTTGATGAAATTCAGTGAAACAAGAGACAGTGGACTCGTATGGACATCTTCTACATTCTAGAAGAGATCGCATATTTTTCTGAGCCTTCTGCTATTTTTGGTGGAGTGGAACCCAATGTGAGATTTCTAATTTATAAACGATATGGAAAACGACGATGTATAAATTATATAGTCGATGTATGAGTTATATAAGCGTTGTACACCTCTTGTATAAGCATTGTATAAGTTGTACGTTCGATATATAAGTTACATATGCGTTGTAAAAATTATATATGTGTTGAAATAGAAGTAAAATGCTTATATATATATATATATAAGCCCCTCGTCCACAAACCATGGACGATATTTATTGGTTGTGATTGGTGTGAAAATTGATTGATTACGAATGGTTGATTAGAATTGTTTGTGGTTGAAATTGATTGATTGTGGTTGAAAAATACACGTTTGTGGTTGAGAATTATTTGGTTGAAACCACATAGGATCAGTTTGTGGAAATGGAAAAAAATATACATGTCGCCTGCGTGCGAACTAGATGCATGAATCCCAATTGTCAAAAGATGTGAGGCTTTAAGGTAGAGCGAGGAGCCGTACTAGGGACGGTCCCGGTTTTAACTACCCTGTCGTTATGCTGCCGAAATTTTGAATAATATTCATGTGTTAGAATTACTTTCCTGTGTTGAAACTATATTCGTGTGTTGAATAGAAAACCTTCATGTGTTGAGTAGAAATTCATTCGTTGAATCATATTCATGTGTTGAATGGTATTCGTGTTTTAAATAAATTGTTTTGCAATAAAAAATCACATTTTTACTATATATATACAAACTATAGAAACCGTCCATGTGTTGAATAGAAATTCATCCGTTGAATAGAAATTCATGTGTTGAATGTTATTCGTGTTTTAAATAAATTGTTTTGCAACAAAAATCACATTTTTACTATATATATATATACAAACTATAGAAATCGTCCATGTGTTGAATAGAAATTCATTCGTTGAATAGAAATTCATGTGTTGAATGGTATTCGTGTTTTAAAATAAATTGTTTTATAATAAAAACCATATTTTTATTACCTATATGAACTATATAAAATGATCGTGTTTTGAAATGAATTGTTTTACAATAAAAATCACATTTTTACTATACACACGAGTTGTTAAAAATAGTGAAGTGTCGAAGTGAATGTTAGTTAGATAAAAATATCATTTTTATCAAATGTATGAAAAGCATATAGTTTTGAAATCGAAGAATCGATATATATATATATATATATATATATATATATATATAGAATTGAAATATATCGAATAATGAAGCTGCAGTTCGTGTTTTGAAACCGTGATTTCAAACGATTAGTGCGGGAGATCCGACCATCGGATTTTCCCGAAACCGAAACCGTTGGGTTCCCTTTGGAAATATCTTTCCAACGACACCAACTTTGCAAAAATCCAACGGTTGGATTGTCTGGAATGTTTAATTCAAATCTGAAGAAAAAAGCGCCAGAATCGATTATATTCATATATATATATATATAATTATATTAAATCGAATAACGACGGTGCAGTTCGTATTTTGAAATCGAAACTTCAAACGATTATACCGGGAGATTCGACCATCGGATTTTCCCGAAACTAGAACCGTTGGATTCATTTTGAAAAGATCTTTCTAATGATATAAATTTTGTGAAGATCCAACGGTTAGATTTTCAGATATGTGTAAATCAAATCTGAAGAAAAACAGCGCCATGGCCGCGTTATGGCCCGAAGCGTCGTTTAAATAAATTGGCTATTTTAAAATAAATAAAAATAGCAATAAATCGTTAATAAATATTATAAACGATATGGATGTGAAATTTAGAAACTAACTGAAGGTTGGCTAAGTCGAATGGTTTCCTGGGTTTTGATCTGATGTTGGTTTCGGCCTTCGGGGTTAATATTTGGGAAATCGTTCTCTTACTGATTTACGGTTAGTGACTAATGAATTGAAATGTTGCGTATGTTGTGTTTGTGTAGCACTTGTTTATTATATACGCGGGTTGCTCAGAAAGACCGGGTTTATCCCATTCTGAATAACTAAATCGACGATAAGAAATCAAAGATGAAGACGGTGGTTGAAGACCGGAAATCTTCACCTCGTTTGTATGGTAACTGATGTCCTGATTAGGAGGCATCCCGAAATATGGATAATGAGTGGTGATCGTCTAGACGTACGTGGAGATCGATGGGTTTGCGAGGTATATAGTGCCTCCGGTTTCGTTCAGACCCAGAACGGACTTGCAAATGGATTGTGTGTCAGACATTAGAGTTTATTCTGTGTGATTGATAGCCATCAGTTGCATGGTGTGAATTGCCTGTGTGGCATGCTAAGCAGCAAATGATCAAGGCTTCTATTGAAAAGCAAAGTCTTGTGGTTGATGATCAAAGCCCCGCTTGTGTGGCGTAGCTTTGTGTATAACGTGAATTCGCGAACCTCACACCCCGGTATGAACCAGAAACGGGAGAAGGACATCAGGGAGGGCATGCGTTTCTTTCTAGCTAGAGGTGGTGTCGGTGCTTAAACTGGCTGACATTTATATTATTTTCACCTATGTGGTTGTTGTTGTTGCGAGGCGCCTCGGTTATATCGGTCGATCCGGGACCGATGGAGTCATTCGTTGGCTCGTTTGCGCCCCATAGGGCGGGAAGACGTATTGTTCAGGGTTTAAGTTTAATCCACATCGAGTGGACTGGCCCTGACGATCTAAGGGTCACTCGAGCTCTGATCCTGAGACATGGTAGGATAGATTGTCTCGAAGTCGGTGAGGACTATCTTTTGCCTCGGTTCATGACGAAAATCCAATTTCCAAATACGTGAATGTGCGGTTTTGATTGTATACCTATTTATGGCGACATAGTGGTATGGGGCATTAATGTCGTCTATGATTGATAGTTATGATTTGAAATTGTTTTTAAAACATATAAACACTAGTAATAATATCAAATGCTTTTGTTTTATTCGTATCAAGCATATTTTGGCCGTTATAAGGTAAAAACTCTATCCTCTGGTTTGCGTTGCATTGTGTGATGGGAACTGAGTCTTATAGTGGCTTCATTTTTATAAAAAGCATTGCGATGTTTAAAAGAATGGTTTGTTTTAAAGCACTGGCAATCCAATGGTGTAAACCCGTTCCATGAAAGTGGCGTGGTCCTGTGATTAGCCATATTATAAATGTGTTAAGTAGATTTCTCATACCAGTCCCATGACTGACTCGTAGTTTATTTCACTTTCAAACCTGGGTGCCCCTTTTTCTACACGGGCAGCCTTGTATTCAGGTTTTATCTGGCTCTTTCTGGATAGCTGGAGCTGAAGATGGATTCTATCATTTATCTCTTTTTATGTTGTTCAGCTCCTATTGTACATTATGTTTTGTTTTCCGCTGTAGACATTTATGTATAGCTGAACTGTATATGTACTAAGTATGATCCTGTATACTGTGTAACTCTGATGATTATGTTTATCCAGTGTATTATTTGTTCATTATTTGGTGTTTTTATTTAATTCTGTTCTGCCGTTATTTATTTATGTGTTATATTCCAAAGATTACCCTTGTCACCGTCAGTACGGATTTGGGGTCGTCACACTAACAAAACATAATATGTGGAAAGTATGGTCACGAAGGGTAAGATCAATTAAATGCACTTGAAATGTTTAATAAGATGTTATATTTTCCTCATCGCATAACCATAGAGTAAAACTTTGACAAGTTTCTGTAAGAATAACTCCACCACGAGGTTGTGATTTAGTATTTTTCCCATAGATTGTATACCACCTACAATGCATAAATTTCAAAACATATAAGTAAATTGATTTACGCTAATGGAAACTCAAGACAAATTCTAAAACTTACTTCTCCCTTTCTTCTAACCCATCGTACTTATTAAGGACCCATCTATGAACTTATTCATACTGCATTTGAGTTAAGGTTATATCGTTATTGTTATTTATAGGCATCTCACTAGTAAACTCGTCATCCTCGTCCAAAAATACTTCATGGGTATGTTTATGAGTGCCATCACCTCCTTTCGCCATATACTCATGCAATAAAGACTAGATTCTTGTATAATATATCCTTTCACAATACACACTTCAATATATCTTTTATTGCGAACATATCCTTTATATGTTTTCACCAACATATGAAAGATACAAATTATAAATAATTAACAGTTTTTTAAATCGAACGATGGTGAATAAAACTGAAATTAGTAATTTTCCACTCAAAACGATACATCCGCCTATATTTAACAGGACTACATGTCAATGCTTCATCGGCTAAACGAACGATAAGATGGATGCTGATATCAAAAAATGTCGATGGAAAATGTTTCTCAAACATACACGGCTTCTAAGAAACTAGCCTTTGCTTTTAAAAGATGTTCCCTATTGATCTCCTTTGAGCATAAAATGTTAAAAAATAGACTCGTGCGATGTATAACATTATGTAGATCCTTTATGATGTCGACAACAATGCTTGAGCAGTACGGGAAGTAATAGTTGCATTATGACGTGATAATCATGTGATTTCATATTTGTTAGTTCAAGAGAATTTATGCCCACATTATTATGGAAGTTCAAAGAGAATTTGTTTAGTACTTTCAAGTTTCTCAAAATGGTGCAAAATCGTAACTTGTCTTCCTTTTTCAAGGTGAAAGTTGCTTCTGGTAGAGCTATTTTATTTGTTTTGGGATCTTCCATCACCCACAGTTTCTGTTTTGTACCAATGTTTTTCAAATTCTTGTGTGCATTGAAGACATCTTTTGAATTATCTTTATGACCTAAAATTGTGCTAATGAGATGTTCAATGACATTCTTTTTTGTATTCATAACATCAATATTATTTTGGATCAAATTTGCTTCCCAATATGGCTAATCAAAGAGGATGGACTTCCTATACCATGCAGGAATGTCTTCATATTCTTCTTCTTCGACTTTCTTTTTTCGTTTTCGACCGATTTAAGGTTTGTCTTTACCAACTTTCGTCTTGATATTTGCTACTTCTCTTTAACTTGATAACCATTCAACGACTTGGAGGATGATGGTACTCTTGTTTATTATTAAAATTTGATTTTTCATCTCGAAACTTGTGTTTGGAAGGAAGGAACCTTCGATGACCCATGTAACACATTTTCTTACAAGTAGGAAGATAATAAGAACAAGTATCTTCTCCACATGTAAGACATGCAAAGTAGCTATGAGTTGTACACCCCGATAATGTCCCAAATGCAGGATGATCGTGAATTGCCCATAACATCTTAGCTCTCATTGTGAACTCATTTTTGTTAAATGAGTCAAAAGCAATGAATCCTTCCCATAACATCTTTAACTCGTCTATCAAAGGTTGCAAATAAACATCAATATGCTTCCCTTGTAACAACCTGGATTTTTGGAGGGTGATAGTAACAACTTAGAAATTTTTTCGTCTAAATTATAAACATGATATGCAATAAATTAAATATTTAACTTTGAAATTTTATTCGGCTTAGAAATATAAGTCTTGAAATTTGATTCAGTCAACCTTGGAATATAAGTGATGTGATTAATTTAGATTTGGTCAGGTGTTTTAATATTTTTAAACTTTAATTCTATTTGATAAGTTATAAACTAGTTTCTTTTATTTGTTGAACTTAGCTGAACTGGGTTGCCACTTGTAAAATTCGTTCTGATATTTTCCTCTCCATGTTCTCATTTTTCTGGATTCTTCGCGTTTCTTCTTGAGGATGGGGCACTTTATTTAGGTATGAGCCATGAGTTTTGGGGGGGACAATTTTCCCTTTCCCCAAATTGTATTCCTACCCTTGAATTAAATCACTACCTGCCCTCCTTTCTTTGCTTTGTCTTCAAGATGTTCATGTTCAAGACCTTCGCCAGTTTGCGGCTCCTGCTCCGACACCCGCGCCGAAACACCCCATCGCTCCTCGGTCTGTTTAGCTCCTCTCTAACTTGTTGGCTAGGATTCGAAGAATGGAAAGAGAAGAGGAGTAGATCAGCGAATGGGGCTTCAACTACGGACAAAACATTTTGCGTATAAGACATTTGAAGGAGAATGCGTAAAACTGGGTAGGGGCAGCCTGTAAATAGGATACAATGGACATAGGCTCTTTCAAAGTTGAAAAGCGAGATCTTTAAGCGAGGTCGCCTTCTGACATTCCATCACCATGCCCTCTGGAAGCGCACTGACAGCCAACATCATGCCTGGTCAGTCAGGTTCACTTTAACGCTGTTGGACTTCAACCGCCAAGGCGTCACTGCTGCCACCTCGATGTCTGTCTACTGTAGGTGAGTCTCTCTCATGATTACTTGTTCAAGTAGATCAACCTCAGTTTTAAACTAATTATAATAGTTGATGTCTGATGGTTGTTAATGCCATGCTTTGATTTAGTCTGCCACTATAAATGTTGATTGGAACCTATATTTATGTTGTTTTTCCATGATTATTTGTGCCTTTCTCTAGCTTATACTTCTTTATCCTGCCACGGTAATTTGTAATTGTTCATTATTTGATGCATACTGGCCCTATGTTCATGTGTCTCTTGACTTTGTAATACCTAGCAATGGCTTGATCATGTACCTCGCCTTGGTCATTTTCCACTTTCAGCTTCATGTGCATTTTTGCCTTGTTTTGCTGAACATTGTTCATTTGATGTATGTATGTGTGATCTAGTATTTAGACCCCCTGGAATCTATGCCACTTACCTGAATAGGAACTTTTGTTGTGCACCTTATTTCACTTGACCATATTTGTTGTTGGACCTGCACATGCGTCGTGATCATGCAGGTTTGCTATGCCATGTCTCTTCTTGTATCTCGTGCACACTTATAACCAGTTTTGTTTGATGGCCTATAAAAAAGGGGTGGGGAGAAATCATATAAACCCTGTCATTTGTACAAAGTTGTAAGGTTCACTGCCATCTTACAATACTTGAAACCATCACTGTCTAAAACAAATATCATTCATATATTGTTTTCTTTACATGAATACATATATTGTTTATTTTATAAAATAATTGAGATGTTCTGCTTTTGGAATACTGTATCCATTTGAAACGTGAAACCTATACTTCCTTATAGGAAACACACATGAAAAAAACAAGAAGAGAAAAATATGGTTTGCTTCCCCTCTTTCCTCTTTGACCTTTACAAGGATTGAGAGAGTGGGTTAGAAATGTTTGAACACTTCTGTTGTTTGAATAGAAACCATTTGATGACACTATGACGGTAAACTGGGATGCTATAAATTTTTTAATTTTGATAAGTAGCTTCAATTTTAAGCTTATGCTTGTGGGTTTCCCCGAGGTCACTACACAATTAGATTTTGAAAGAGCGAAGAAGATAACAATAACAAGCAAATTCCACCAAATATCTTTGTTTTTAAATTATCCCGGCAATGCAAAACCGAAAATGATTAAAATTCATGGGTAGTGCACTTGGTTATGTAAGCCACTTGCTGTTTTGAATATGTTTTGAGAATGTATTTAAGATATGTTAAATGTGCAATTTTTATAAGGGTTCTCAAGCATGGGTTCAGGAAGAATGTTGAGTTCATGTGCATGAGAGAGTTTATATGTGCGATCATTTAAGTAATATTATGTGTAGTGCAAGAGAAATCAAGTAATCAACACTAATATAGAACAATACATGATTTATGAAGTGGCTGATCATAGAATTTCCCATGACTCTTTCCATGCAATTTCATATTAGATATATCTTATGATACATGCATAGGTCTTGGCCACTTTTGTTACATGAATTGTGGTCCTGAGATTTACATACACTATTGTTTCTATTTGCATTTTCTTAATCATTACTGTATTTGCAATATATTATGCAAGGACACTAGCTACTATGCTACTTTATTTAACCAACTATATTTTCTAGAGCTGGAAATACTGTACGAAGGCTTTGAAATACTTGACACCACTTATTTGTTGCTTTAAAGGTTTCTGTTTTGGATATTGCATTTATATTTGACACCACTATGATACTTCTATTTTTCTTGGTCAACTATTCGAACATCCTTCTTTCATTTGTTATAAATATCAACTGCCTATTATCAGGTATACGTTGGAGTATGTAACTGTTCAACCATTTCCAGGTCTTTCCTTCCTTTATTTCTCTTTGGCCACGTTGAGATTACTTAACTGCGAGTTTCATTAATTACTAGTATTTTATCCAACTGTTATAATATTGTACTCGCTTGCCGTCATCAATATTATAACTTAACAAGAATATTAGCAATCATTTGCTAACCAATGCTACAACATTTATAAATATTTTTGCTGTGGATAACACAATATTTTATCCTTTTTTTCTAAATAACAAATTTCTCTTTTCTATATTTTTCTTTATGTAATCCTCTAAGATCAAATACACTATTAGTTTGCATTATCATTGCTACATTCGTGTGCAAAGCACGGGTTCGCGCTTGTTTAATAAATTGTCGGTTTAAACCATTGTACGCATGTGATTTAACGAAGTTGTAGCCGAGTGTTGCATATGTTAGATATACAGCTTGCAAAAACTGGAGAGGAATGTGAAGATCCAAGATGCTTATGGGCGCGCAAGGCCCGACTAAAAATGTAAACTAAACTTTATTTTTAAATTCGTGAATATATATATATATATATTGTTTTTCTTTTGTTGCATAAAAAAATTGTAAAACTCTGATATTATTTGTATAAAATTTATTGTGCTGTTAATACCGTACTCTATGATTCTGTGTGACAATTCTGTTGAAACCCTATAAGCCGAGAACAACCCATCGTTTTGAACGCATCGAGTCAGTTTAATTACTGACTTGGGGCAGTCAAAATGGCGGGCTGTTACATTTGGTATCAGAGCTATGGTTTACATTAAAAAATTTGGATTATTGGGTTTAAAAATCATTAGAGATAGGGTGTAAATACACTAGAATGAGTTGAATTGATATAGAATCGCTCTAGAGAGAGCGCGATTTGGAAAATAAATAAATTATTTTGAAGATATTCCCCAAAAAAAAGTAATTGATGAATTGATTTTTGCCAAGTGTTTTTGAAATCTTGAGAGTAATTTTGAAAGAGATAAGTACTAAGTATGAATCTTTCGAAAGATATCCGGACGATGTTTGATTGGAAATAGTTGTCAAAACAAGTGCTAAGTTGGTACTGAAATTGATTCAGACCGGATTGGTATTTGAAATAAAGTTAGAATATCAGTGATAATAAATTAATAATAAAAACGACCAAGAGAAAACTAGTTATTTTGATTATTTAAATTTTATACAATACTTTGATACATATATAGCTTGAACTGAATACAATTTTCATTGAGAAATTCTGTATGACAAGGATTTTGAGTAAATGGATTAGTAATACCAAGCGGTATGGGACGTTTGGTAATACTTTTCTGGTTACTCTCTTGACTTCTCATATGGAAAATTCAGTTGTTTTTGTATTCTCTGTGTTGCAATTAGCTTCCTTACTATAAATACTTAAGTAACGCAATGTGATATAGGAAGCTTACGTTATATTTAAATACTTACTATTGGAAGTATTCGTTAATTTCTAAATTGAAATAATTTTGGGACATTTTTTAGCTGACATGTATTTACGTCATTTGTATGATGATGTTTTAGTGTGACTTGGTTTAAGAAGTTAATCCACCGCATTTTATGAATAGGCCTATAATTGGCTTGTTCTTATTTACTATTTGATAATTAGGTTGGTGGTTAAATATTGGTTTTGTATTGTTTAATTTGGGTTTTATGCATTCAGTGCTAAGTTTGATGAGTTTTGAGCACACATTGCATGATTTAAACTAGCTTTCTGATTCACATATAAATTAAGTTTTCGTTATAGTTCTGAGGTTAAAAGAGTTTTATAATTTTAGTTTTCACGTTAAATGGCCTCAAAAAAATAGTATAAAATTATTTTTGTAAATATATGGATTTTATAGGTTTCATAAAATATTTCATAACTTGTTTCAAAATCTAGTATTTTCTTATATATATAAGCTACACAATCTTGCACCCTTTAAGATAACGTATTGGATTTTAAACGACATTGTACACCTCGTGGTATGGGACACGGAAGTCTACGAAGTTGGTTAATTCCAATATAGTTAGATTGAAGCTGATATTTTATTAATGATGATTTAGTGTTTCGATGTTTTTCATTGCGAACTTAATAAGCAGCTAGTGAACCAGTAGTGAGAACTGTGGTATGGGATGCACTGTTACCACTACTGGGGTCACTAACTGTGAGTCAGTGACGCATATTGTGTTTGTTGAGTCAGTACTTGTGACGAAAAGGAATTTCGCTCGGTCTGAACCAGTCGCTAAACCGATCCAGGCCGTTCGAAACGCCCTATCGTTTGAGAACAAGACAAAACAGAACACATACGGAAGAACATTTCATTGTATATTACAACAATACATCAGATCACAAGAATATACAGAGTATAAATGAATATTACACAGAAATATCAGAGATTTAAATTACATTTAAATACATAGCAGCGGAAAATGATACAATACACAACTAGAAGAGATATACGGATACAAAGCTTTCCGGATATCGTTCCAGCTGTAAACCAGGATCCTGTGAATATAAATCTGCAAAACCAAAACTACTAGCTGCCCGTGTCAAAATAAGGGCACCCAGAGTTTAGGTTAAAACAATAAACTCCAGGTCAGTCATGGGACTGGTGTGAGAACTAAAACAGTTATTAATCTTTATTTTTAAAGTTAGGTAAATCGAGGGACCACGCCGTATAACACGGAACGGGTTTCCTCCCAAGAATACCAGTGCATAAAACAAACAGCGCAATGCTAAATAAAGAAAAATGAAGCTGTTATAAGACCCAGGTCCTATCACACAATGCAACGCAAGCCGGGGGATAGGGTTTTTCCTTATAACAGCCAAAGAATGCTTGATACGTTTAAAACAAATCATTTGATACTATTATAAGTGCATAGTGTATAAAACAACTTCAAATCATAAGTATCAATCATAGGCGACATGAGCGTCCCATGCCACTATGTCGCCATATATAGGTTTACAAATAAAACTGCAAATGTCACGTATTGGAAGTTGGGTTATCATTTATGGTATGAACCGAGGCTAGGGGCAAGATCCTCACCGATTCGAGACGCTCTAGTCCGCCCCTCAGGAACAGCCGCAACTGCCCCTTGGATCGTCAGGGCCGGTCCACCGATGTGGATTATAATGCCTGAACAATACGTTTCTCCGCCCTTTGGGGCGTAAGCCTGGCCCGTCAGCCGACCAGAAGCATCGGCCGAAACCGATATCACGAGGCGCCTCGCTTTTCAGCAAGTAATAATAAGCAACATCCACATGAGTCAAACTCGTCTGCCAGTTCAAGCACTGACGCCACTCCTAACTAGAAAGAAAACGCATGTCCCCCCTGAGGTCTGTCTCCCGTTTTTGGTTCATACCGGGTGTGATACTCGCGAATCAACGTTACACAAAGCTACGCCACAAAGGCCGTGCTTCGATCATCAACCACAAGACTTTGCTTTTCAACAGAAGCCTTGATCATTTGCCACTTAGGCATGCCACACAGGCAATTCACTCCATGCGATTGATATCCATCAATATATAACCCCTGAGCTCATACGTCTCAGAGAAGGGTGTTAAGCAAGAGAATAAATTCTCCGCCGCCAAACCGATATATATTTAATAGAGATCAATCACACGGACTAAAATCCAATGTCAGACACACAGTCCATTTACAAGTCCGTTCTGGGGCTGAACGAAACCGGAGGCACCTAGTACCCCGCATATCCATCGATCTCCAAGTACGTCTGGACGATCACCAACTGTTTCCATCTTCTTGGGTGTACAGCCCAATCAAGATCATCAGTAATCACCCAAACGAAGACTTCCGGTCTTCGACCATCGTCTTCATCTTCGACTTATCGTCGTATCAGTTATTCAGAATGGGGTAAACCCGGTCTTTCCGAATAACTCGCGTATATTTTAAATAAGTGTTACACAAACACAACATACGCCTCATTCCAATTCATCAGTCACTAACCGTAAATTAATCAAGAGAATAATTCCCCAAATATTAACCCCGAAGGCCGAAACCAACATCAGATCAATATCCAGAAAACCATTCTGCTTGGCTAACTGACAGTTAGTTTCTAAATTTCACATTCATAGGGAAAGGTTCCCATTAATTTTATCAAAGATAAATTCCTTGAATTTATTCTTTAATCTTCTTTTGAATTTGGATTCAACTAGTCGGGATTAACGAACCTTACCGAAGTAGTCATTTGTTTTAATTTCCCAATCCCAACTTATTCATCCCATGAAGTAAAACTGGTAATACTTCATATCTAACAACACGGTGTTATCGGTAAATTCAATTACCACTTCACGCTCAAATCTAATTAAAGATTTAACTATCGCTTGGAGCAAAACTGGTGATACTCCATTCTCGATCATTTCAATCTAATTAAAGATACATTAAAACTCCACTTAGTTTTAATCGTTAACTGGGTTAAAGAATCAGTGTCATTTAAAACACGGTTCACGATAAACCCAAAATCACCTTCCATTAATTATCGGGTTAAAGAACGAGTGTTATTTAAAACACTGTCCACGATAAACCCAAAAATCAATATCAATTCAATTCCAATTAAATATTATTTAATTGGTACACTTCATTAAATCTAAATAAAAAGATTTAATCTTTTCTCAACTGGGTTCAAGAACAGTGTTAGTGAAGACACCATTCACGACAAACCCAAATCACATTTGATATTCAATACAAGGCTCTGAATAGAAAATATATCGGCTTATATTCAATATCAAATTCCACGACTAACAAATGTCGTATTGGAAATAACGATATAAATATATAACTTTCAAATTTCCATAACAACACCTGTATAATCACGAATTCCAACATCGAAATATTCCGAAGACAATTTCGATTCAAATCCACTCCAATGCAATCATTGGATATTCTGGTTATTTTTAAAACCCTTTTTAAATTCAATTTATTTATTTAAAAATAAATAGAATTATAATTCTAGTTTAAAACTAGTTCATTTCGATAAAAATCTATTTTTATCTTTTCAAATATGGAGTTTTTCATCCCAATTTTTCCCAAATCATTTCTTATGATTTTACACAATTTATTATTATTTTTAATAATTTTATTAAGGCCCGTACAGTCGATTTCCATCAATGGCCATCGAACTGCACTTACAGCGACCTTTTTCGAATTTGATTTGGACGTTTCTCCAAATCCAACCGTTAGATTTCAAATTTCTAATATTCGTTAGAAAGCTCTTTTCGATACGAACCCAACGTTTCCGGTTTTAGGAGAATCCGACGGTCGGATCTCCCGTAATGTCCGTTTGAAATAAATGGTCGAAATTCACGAACTGCCGCGGCGCGGCGCGTTCTATTCAGGCCATTATATTATATATATAATATATTTAATATATATTTCGTCGATTTCTATTTAAAATGAATTATATAAATAGTTTTAAATTCGTTTCAAAAGCAATTTCAACTTCCATTTCAATTCAAATCAAAATTGAATTCTTCTTTATAAATTCGTTTTAAAATTCATTTCTATTCAATTCAAATTTCAATTCAATTTGAATTCATTTCAATTTGTTTCCAATTCAATTCGAATTCGTTTTCAATTCAATTCGAATTGGTTTTATATTCAGTTCTATTCGAATTGGTTTTATATTCAATTCAATTCAAATTGGTTATCTATTCAATTAAATTCGAATTCGTTTCGTTTGTTATTCAATTGAAATCAAATTCGTTTTCCATTCAATTCGAATTCATTATATATTCAATTCATTTCGAAATCGTTTTATATTCAATTCATTTCGAAATCGTTATACATTCAATTCATTTCGAAATCGTTTTATATTCAATTCATTTCGAAATCGTTATACATTCAATTCATTTCGAAATCGTTATATATTCAATTCATTTCGAAATCGTTATACATTCAATTTATTTCGAAATCGTGATATATTCAATTCATTTCGATTTCATTTCAAAATATGCGTTTTCGAAATCACTTTTCAATATGCATTTTAAAATGAATAAAATCGATATAAATATCGTTCACGTCAAAATGGCGTCAATCTAACCAACACGGCTTCATATATTTCTATTTTCAAATATTCTATTCAACAAATGAATATTTTTTTTTTTGTCAACACACGACTAATCTCAACGAATGAGTACTGTCCACGTGTGACAATTTTTGTTAAATTATTTCATTCAACACATGACTAATCTCAACGGATGAGTACAGTCAACACATGAACCTTTATTTTATTTTGATAAAGATGCAAATTTTATTATTAAAATATTTCGTTCAACACATGACTAATCTCAACGAATGAGTACAGTCAACACATGAACCTTTATTTTATAATATTCTTTATTTTTCAAATTGGAATGAGGCCCAATCAATTACCATATAGCGTTAACTATATGGATTTTCTACAACACATATATTCAATAACAACGATGAATAATCAACCATCATCCAAAGTGCATTCTACACTGTATAAGCATCAAATATAAATATTCAACGCTTATAACAGTTTGTCAATCTATCGATCGACGTACAACTAACTATTGGGATTAGTGTACGTCATATATCATCCCAATACCCGTGTGGGGTTTCAAACAATCAAACACAGATTTTATTTGTGCAGTTGGGCGATGTGTAAAATTTATCGCCCCAATCAATGTCCTTCAAATAGGTGTACATAAACAAACCGTCCGGTTTGTAAATGAATATTTATTTATTCATATTTACGTTAAAAATCATATTTTTAACGATCAAACTATTTTATCCAACCTATGAATATTCTATTCGGTTCATTTATTAAATAAATTGTTATCTTTATTTTTCTAACTTATTTTTAGAAAATTTCGGCGGCATAACAGCACGATACTAGAAATGGGACGAGGCCTAGCCTTATCCCCGGTCTAGTGAAGGCCCACGCCATTCACACATCAATCAAATCAATTCATTTCACCAAACAATCCAAATTTCAATCAAATAATCTAACTAATTTTTGCAATCAACCAAACAAGTCCATGGTCTGTGGACGATTGTGTCGGGTGCTACTAAACACCGTCTACATCCTAGTATATTTATATAACTAGAAAAGAAATTGAAAGGTGAGAAATTCTCACCAATAGCTATTCCATCTTTACGACACTTCAAAAGTAGAAATCTTCGTCGTTCTTGCATCTTTGTCACGTTCTCTGCCCGTATTCTCTACATATGTAAAATCACATTTTTACTTTGCTACTCAATATATAAAAATCGAATTTTCACTTTGCTATTCAATATATAAAAATCGAATTTTTACTTTGCTATTCAATATATAAAAATCGAATTTTTACTTTGTTATTCAATATATAAAAATCGAATTTTTACTTCGCTATTCAATATATAAAAATCGAATTTTTACTTCGCTATTCAATATATAAAAATCGAATTTTTACTTTGCTATTCAATATATAAAAATCGAATTTTTACTTCGCTATTCAATATATAAAATCGAATTTTTACTTTGCTATTCAATATATAAAAATCGAATTTTTACTTCGATATTCAATATATAAAAATCGAATTTTTACTTCGCTATTCAATATATAAAAATCGAATTTTTACCTTGCTATTCAATATATAAAAATCGAATTTTTACTTTGCTATTTTATCTTTTCAAATCAAAGTGTTTTCACCATGTTAATATATATATATATATATATATAATCTAATTTTTATTTACATACATCTATCAAAATCTTATATTTATTTACATACATATAAACCCTACTTTTATAATGTTATTTATGATAAAAACCGGATTTTTTATTAAAATAAACTAAGACAAAAAAAACAAAAAATATCAGAAAAGCTTACTGGGATTTGATCGGAGGCGGGGTGCTCGTCGGAGTCGAGGTGGTGGCCAGCAGGGGCGTGCGGTGGTCAGGCTCGACTTGGGCTAGGGTTTCTCTGTTCGAGATCGGCGGCTGTGGGCCTTCGCGAGAGGGGGGCGTTGGAGCAACGGTGGAGCGGAGGAGGTCGAGCGGCGGTGGGGTTGGCCAGCTCCGTCGGCGGCGTGGGCGCGATGGTGAGGAAGGAGGCTGGACGAGATCGCATTGGGTTTTTTTTTTCTTCTCTGAGGTCAACGGGTGGAAAAGGGGTTAAGGAGAGGATTTTATAATATATATTATAATTTATTTTATAATTTTTTTATTCAAAAAGGTATCTTTTTATTTCGACCTCGAAATCGAACCCGCCGACTGTCGTCCCTAGCGTTTTACCCCCATTCCGAGCACAATGGGATATGTTGCGTAAGCCGATTCGATCGTCTCGATCAGTTTTCGTCAAATTTACATTTAAATCATTATATTGAATTTAAAACGTACATTTCAATTGACCAGGGTCACATTCGAACTTTAAAAATTCCTGAAAAATATTTTCTAGCTTCGTATTGACGATACGGTCCTAACAAAACTAGTTTCGTCAAATTCTGAGACCGTTTGAAAAATGGCCATTTTCCAATCGATTAAAATCAACTAAAACTGGTCAAACGCGTTTTCCTTTGCCACGCTCACATATTGATTCGAAAAATTATGAAGTTTGGAATCTACCAATAACTTTACATCACGGACCCAACAAAAGTGGTTTCGTCGAAATCCGAGGTCGTTTGCAAAATGGCTATTTTTAAGGGCCGAAATTCCATAGCGACTATTCAGAATTTTCAACTGGACATATCTTTTGATTCCCGCTATGAAATTTTGATTTTTCGGATTCGTTGGAAAGATAACATCAAATAGATCCTAATGTTTTTGGTTTCACTAAAATCCGGATTGTTTTGCACCCGGTACATCCAATTGAAGTTTGAAATCGAATTATCGAACTACCGCGCCATTTTCAATTCCTTTTTTTAATTATATATAATTATTTATATTCTAACGACGATCTATATAAATATATTCGATTGAATTTTATTCAAAAGAAATTTTCTCGTCGATATTATTTAAAATAATTCATTTTAAATAATCAAAATTCATTAAAATTGCCAAAATAAAAAATTTAAACTGGCCCAGATTTTTCGGGTTATTACAATCTCCCCCACTTAAAACTTTTCGTCCCCGAAAAGGAACAAAGTCGAAAGTGGTTTGATCAATTAACCCTATGTTCGATCTGGCTTCCATTCTCCAACTTTTCAGTTTCTGAGAATTTTCAAATTTTCACAAATTTGGCTAACACCCTAAATTTTCGAAAAATTTCGCCATAACCTCCCCTGCAACGGGAGCATCGGGGAATTTCAAATAGCTTCCCCGGTCCTTCAGATCTCAAAAAGAAAAAGAAAAACCAAGCGGCTAGCCAATAGGCTCATAAAATCATCATCACCCAAACAAATCAGTAAATTATAGTAAACATGTACCTATTTGTCGGGCAAACAAATTTTATTCTTCGGCTCTAGCCTCTTTGCTATGAACTGTTCAAGGTAAGTATATGTATATGCAAGCAAATGCGACCAATTTTCACTATAGTTCAATATTTGATTCAATTAGGCATAAATGGTTCAAAATTTATCAAACAACTAAACAAGCAACACAAACATCAATCAATTAGTGAATTAGAGTTTCAAATTCATAACTTTGATATAAAGTCAAAAATCAGATTTTTGATGCCAAATCACAACAATAGATCCTATATAGTTTTTGGTTCTCACACCATTCAATAGGAAATATATAGAAATCCCACCTTCGAAACTCGAACATAAATGTTGAAGATGCGATCGCTATCATCAATATCATCTCCGGGCGACTAGAGTGTGATGCTATATCTATCCAATATATTAAAACTTTGAATATACGTTTGCAAGGCGTATATGCAAATTTTTTTATATACTGAATTGTCCAAAATCAATATAAACAAATAATCAAATACGAATAGTTGATTTAAATTTTCAAAACAAAATTGTTTTCATTTTAAAAATATACTCTTCACACTCGTTCTAGGATACTACTGATCCTATCTCTAACGAGTCATTCTCGTTGGATATTACTAATCCAGTTTCTGATGAATTCTTTCGTATGGTTCTAATGTGCCTTGTTCTCTGAGCTTTGTAAACCAATGCTCTGATACCAAATGTGACGAAAAGGAATTTCGCTCGGTCCGAACCAGTCGCTAAACCGATCCAGGCCGTTCGAAACGCCCTATCGTTTGAGAACAAGACAAAACAGAACACATACGGAAGAACATTTCATTGTATATTACAACAATACATCATATCACAAGAATATACATAGTATAAATGAATATTACACAGAAATATCAGAGATTTAAATTACATTTAAATACATAGCAGCGGAAAATGATACAATACACAACTAGAAGAGATATACGGATACAAAGCTTTCCGGATATCGTTCCAGCTGTAAACCAGGATCCTGTGAATATAAATCTGCAAAACCAAAAGTACTAGCTGCCCGTGTCAAAATAAGGGCACCCAGAGTTTAGGTTAAAACAATAAACTCCAGGTCAGTCATGGGACTGGTGTGAGAACTAAAACAGTTATTAATCTTTATTTTTAAAGTTAGGTAAATCGAGGGACCACGCCGTATAACACGGAACGGGTTTCCTCCCAAGAATACCAGTGCATAAAACAAACAGCGCAATGCTAAATAAAGAAAAATGAAGCTGTTATAAGACCAGGTCCTATCACACAATGCAACGCAAGCCGGGGGATAGGGTTTTTCCTTATAACAGCCAAAGAATGCTTAATACGTTTAAAACAAATCATTTGATACTATTATAAGTGCATAGTGTATAAAACAACTTCAAATCATAAGTATCAATCATAGGCGACATGAGCGTCCCATGCCACTATGTCGCCATATATAGGTTTACAAATAAAACCGCAAATGTCACGTATTGGAAGTTGGGTTATCATTTATGGTATCAACCGAGGCTAGGCGCAAGATCCTCACCGATTCGAGACGCTCTAGTCCGCCCCTCAGGAACAGCCGCAACTGCCCCTTGGATCGTCAGGGCCGGTCCACCGATGTGGATTATAATGCCTGAACAATACGTTTCTCCGCCCTTTGGGGCGTAAGCCTGGCCCGTCAGCCGACCAGAAGCATCGGCCGAAACCGATATCACGAGGCGCCTCTCTTTTCAGCAAGTAATAATAAGCAACATCCACATGTGTCAAACTTGTCAGCCAGTTCAAGCACCGACGCCACTCCTAACTAGAAAGAAAACGCATGTCCCCCCTGAGGTCCGTCTCCCGTTTTTGGTTCATACCGGGTGTGATACTCGCGAATCAACGTTACACAAAGCTACGCCACAAAGGCCGTGCTTCGATCATCAACCACAAGACTTTGCTTTTCAACAGAAGCCTTGATCATTTGCCACTTAGGCATGCCACACAGGCAATTCACTCCATGCGATTGATATCCATCAATATATAACCCCTGAGCTCATACGTCTCAGAGAAGGGTGTTAAGCAAGAGAATAAATTCTCCGCCGCCAAACCGATATATATTTAATAGAGATCAATCACACGGACTAAAATCCAATGTCAAACACACAGTCCATTTACAAGTCCGTTCTGGGGCTGAACGAAACCGGAGGCACCTAGTACCCCGCATATCCATCGATCTCCAAGTACGTCTGGACGATCACCAACTGTTTCCATCTTCTTGGGTGTACAGCCCAATCAAGATCATCAGTAATCACCCAAACGACGTGAAGACTTCCGGTCTTCGACCATCGTCTTCATCTTCGACTTATCGTCGTATCAGTTATTCAGAATGGGATAAACCCGGTCTTTCCGAATAACTCGCGTATATTTTAAATAAGTGTTACACAAACACAACATACGCCTCATTCCAATTCATCAGTCACTAACCGTAAATTAATCAAGAGAATAATTCCCCAAATATTAACCCCGAAGGCCGAAACCAACATCAGATCAATATCCAGAAAACCATTCTGCTTGGCTAACTGACAGTTAGTTTCTAAATTTCACATTCATAGGGAAAGGTTCCCATTAATTTTATCAAAGATAAATTCCTTGAATTTATTCTTTAATCTTCTTTTGAATTTGGATTCAACTAGTCGGGATTAACGAACCTTACCGAAGTAGTCATTTGTTTTAATTTCCCAATCCCAACTTATTCATCCCATGAAGTAAAACTGGTAATACTTCATATCTAACACCACGGTGTTATCGGTAAATTCAATTACCACTTCACGCTCAAATCTAATTAAAGATTTAACTATCGCTTGGAGCAAAACTGGTGATACTCCATTCTCGATCATTTCAATCTAATTAAAGATTCATTAAAACTCCACTTAGTTTTAATCGTTAATTGGGTTAAAGAATCAGTGTCATTTAAAACATGGTTCACGATAAACCCAAAATCACCTTCCATTAATTATCGGGTTAAAGAGCGAGTGTTATTTAAAACACTGTCCACGATAAACCCAAAAATCAATATCAATTAAATTCCAATTAAATATTATTTAATTGGTACACTTCATTAAATCTAAATAAAAAGATTTAATCTTTTCTCAACTGGGTTCAAGAACGGTGTTAGTGAAGACACCATTCACGACAAACCCAAATCACATTTGATATTCAATACAAGGCTCTGAATAGAAAATATATCGGCTTATATTCAATATCAAATTCCACGACTAACAAATGTCGTATTGGAAATAACGATTTAAATATATATCTTTCAAATTTCCATAACAACACCTGTATAATCACGAATTCCAACATCGAAATATTCTGAAGACAATTTCGATTCAAATCCACTCCAATGCAATCATTGGATATTCTGGTTATTTTTAAAACCCTTTTTAAATTCAATTTATTTATTTAAAAATAAATAGAATTATAATTCTAGTTTAAAACTAGTTCATTTCGATAAAAATCTATTTTTATCTTCTCAAATATGGAGTTTTTCATCCCAATTTTTCCCAAATCATTTCTTATGATTTTACACAATTTATTATTATTTTTAATAATTTTATCAAGTCCCGTACAGTCGATTTCCATCAACGGCCATCGAACTGCACTTACAACGACCTTTTTCGAATTTGATTTGGACGTATCTCCAAATCCAGCCGTTAGATTTCAAATTTCTAATATTCGTTAGAAAGCTCTTTTCGATACGAACCCAACGGTTCTGGTTTTAGGAGAATCCGACGGTCGGATCTCCCGTAATGTCCGTTTGAAATAAATGGTCGAAATTCACGAACTGCCGCGGCACGGCGCATTCTATTCAGGCCATTATATTATATATATAATATATATAATATATATTTCGTCGATTTCTATTTAAAACGAATTATATAAATAGTTTTAAATTCGTTTCAAAAGCAATTTCAACTTCCATTTCAATTCAAATCAAAATTGAATTCTTCTTTATAATTCGTTTTAAAATTCATTTCTATTCAATTCAAATTTCAATTCAATTTGAATTCATTTCAATTTGTTTCCAATTCAATTCGAATTCGTTTTCAATTCAATTCGAATTGGTTTTATATTCAATTCAATTCGAATTGGTTTTATATTCAATTCAATTCAAATTGGTTATCTATTCAATTAAATTCGAATTCGTTTCGTTTGCTATTCAATTGAAATCAAATTCGTTTTCCATTCAATTCGAATTCATTATATATTCAATTCATTTCGAAATCGTTTTATATTCAATTCATTTCGAAATCGTTATACATTCAATTCGTTTCGAAATCGTTTTATATTCAATTCATTTCGAAATCGTTATACATTCAATTCATTTCGAAATCGTTATATATTCAATTCATTTCGAAATCGTTATACATTCAATTCATTTCGAAATCGTTATATATTCAATTCATTTCGATTTCATTTCAAAATATGCGTTTTCGAAATCACTTTTCAATATGCATTTTAAAATGAATAAAATCGATATAAATATCGTTCACGTCAAAATGGCGTCAATCTAACCAACACGGCTTCATATATTTCTATTTTCAAATATTATATTCAACAAATGAATATTTATTTTTTTGTCACCACACGACTAATCTCAACGAATGAGTACTGTCCACGTGTGACAATTTTTGTTAAATTATTTCGTTCAACACATGACTAATCTCAACGGATGAGTACAGTCAACACATGAACCTTTATTTTATTTTGATAAAGATGCAAATTTTATTATTAAAATATTTCGTTCAACACATGACTAATCTCAACGAATGAGTACAGTCAACACATGAACCTTTATTTTATAATATTCTTTATTTTTCAAATTGGAATGAGGCCCATTCAATTACCATATAGTGTTAACTATATGGATTTTCTACAACACATATATTCAATAACAACGATGAATAATCAACCATCATCCAAAGTGCATTCTACACTGTATAAGCATCAAATATAAATATTCAATGCTTATAACAGTTTGTCAATCTATCGATCGACATACAACTAACTATTGGGATTAGTGTACGTCATATATCATCCCAATACCCGTGTGGGATTTCAAACAATCAAACACAGATTTTATTTGTGCAGTTGGGCGATGTATAAAATTTATCGCCCCAATCAATGTCCTTCAAATAGGTGTACATAAACAAACCGTCCGGTTTGTAAATGAATATTTATTTATTCATATTTACGTTAAAAATCATATTTTTAATGATCAAACTATTTTATCCAACCTATGAATATTCTATTCAGTTCATTTATTAAATAAATTGTTATCTTTATTTTTCTAACTTATTTTTAGAAAATTTCGGCGGCATAACGGCACGATACTAGAAACGGGACAAGGCCTAGCCTTATCCCCGGTCTAGTGAAGGCCCACGCCATTCACACATCAATCAAATCAATTCATTTCACCAAACAATCCAAATTTCAATCAAATAATCTAACTAATTTTTGCAATCAACCAAACAAGTCCATGGTCTGTGGACGATTGTGTCGGGTGCTACTAAACACCGTCTACATCCTAGTATATTTATATAACTAGAAAAGAAATTGAAAGGTGAGAAATTCTCACCGATAGCTATTCCATCTTTACGACACTTCAAAAGTAGAAATCTTCGTCGTTCTTGCATCTTTGTCACGTTCTCTGCCCGTATTCTCTACATATGTAAAATCACATTTTTACTTTGCTACTCAATATATAAAAATCGAATTTTCACTTTGCTATTCAATATATAAAAATCGAATTTTTACTTTGCTATTCAATATATAAAAATCGAATTTTTACTTTGCTATTCAATATATAAAAATCGAATTTTTACTTCGCTATTCAATATATAAAAATCGAATTTTTACTTCGCAATTCAATATATAAAAATCGAATTTTTTACTTTGCTATTCAATATATAAAAATCGAATTTTTACTTCGCTATTCAATATATAAAAATCGAATTTTTACTTTGCTATTCAATATATAAAAATCGAATTTTTACTTCGCTATTCAATATATAAAAATCGAATTTTTACTTCGCTATTCAATATATAAAAATCGAATTTTTACCTTGCTATTCAATATATAAAAATCGAATTTTTACTTTGCTATTTTATCTTTTCAAATCAAAGTGTTTTCACCATGTTAATATATATATATATATATATAATCTAATTTTTATTTACATACATCTATCAAAATCTTATATTTATTTACATACATATAAACCCTACTTTTATAATGTTATTTATGATAAAAACCGGATTTTTTATTAAAATAAACTAAGACAAAAAAAACAAAAAATATCAGAAAAGCTTACTGGGATTTGATCGGAGGCGGGGTGCGCGTCGGAGTCGAGGTGGTGGCCAGTAGGGGCGTGCGGTGGTCAGGCTCGACTTGGGCTAGGGTTTCTCTGTTCGAGATCGGCGGCTGTGGGCCTTCGCGAGAGGGGGGCGTTGGAGCAACGGTGGAGCGGAGGAGGTCGAGCGGCGGTGGGGTTGGCCAGCTCCGTCGGCGGCGTGGGCGTGATGGTGAGGAGGGAGGCTGGACGAGATCGCATTGGGGTTTTTTTTTCTTCTCTGAGGTCAACGGGTGGAAAAGGGGTTAAGGAGAGGATTTTATAATATATATTATAATTTATTTTATAATTTTTTTATTCAAAAAGGTATCTTTTTATTTCGACCTCGAAATCGAACCCGCCGACTGTCGTCCCTAGCGTTTTACCCCCGCATTCCGAGCACAATGGGATATGCTGCGTAAGCCGATTCGATCGTCTCGATCAGTTTTCGTCAAATTTACATTTAAATCATTATATTGAATTTAAAACGTACATTTCAATTGACCGGGGTCACATTCGAACTTTAAAAATTCCTGAAAAATATTTTCTAGCTTCGTATTGACGATACGGTCCTAACAAAACTAGTTTCGTCAAATTCTGAGACCGTTTGAAAAATGGCCATTTTCCAATCGATTAAAATCAACTGAAACGGGTCAAACGCGTTTTCCTTTGCCACGCTCACATATTGATTTGAAAAATTATGAAGTTTGGAATCTAGCAATAACTTTACATCACGGACCCAACAAAAGTGGTTTCGTCGAAATCCGAGGTCGTTTGCAAAATGGCTATTTTTAAGGGCCGAAATTCCATAGCGACTATTCAGAATTTTCAACTGGACATATCTTTTGATTCCCGCTATGAAATTTTGATTTTTCGGATTCGTTGGAAAGATAACATCAAATAGATCCTAATGTTTTTGGTTTCACTAAAATCCGGATTGTTTTCCACCCGGTACATCCAATTGAAGTTTGAAATCGAATTATCGAACTACCGCGCCATTTTCAATTCCTTTTTTTTTTATTATATATAATTATTTATATTCTAACGATGATCTATATAAATATATTCGACTGAATTTTATTCAAAAGAAATTTTCTCGTCGATATTATTTAAAATAATTCATTTCAAATAATCAAAATTCATTAAAATTGCCAAAATAAAAAATTTAAACTGGCCCAGATTTTTCGGGTTATTACAGTACTTTGCTCCGGAGGGGAAGCCAAGACTCGAGGGGGAGTTGCATCTACGTATTCACTTGACCTGGGGGAAGGGGGGTCAAGATACACTCGGCCAGGGGGGTCGCTGTGACAGGCGCCTATCTTGAATACGTATAACTACTGAGCTAAGCTTGGGGGGAGCTATATTATCATGTGGTTGCACGTGCATGATTATTTCTAATGGATCCATATTGTGATGATATTTTTTGATTTGATCTATACGATCATACATTGAAGATTATTAGATTTTAAATTTACCTAAACATATTGTGATTTCCTATGTTGGAATGTGATGCTCCTTTCGTGGTATTTGACTCATTCGAGTTATATGATGATTTTGATGATTTTCATTTGATAATACATAATTATTTCTCGGGATGAGTAATACTGTAGCTCTGGGTGGGCATTAATTTACTTATTAGCATGTGCACATTATTTATGATGATTTTTATGTTATGATTTGATGTTGGTGATTTTCATTTGCTAACGCTTGGCTATTGCTCGAGAACATCATAGCTCGGGATGAGCTTTATTAGTATTGCATGTGCACATTTCCTGTGATTTCTTTTATAAGTTGGGTTTGATGATTTTAACTTGATCGGGATAATCATAAATTTGCATAGTGCATTTGGATTTCTAATCCATTATGTTGTGAGATTTTGACGTTTTGGAGTAAGGTACTCCCTTTATCGATCATATTGATTTATATGTGATACTCTGATTTGATCATATTGTTTTACAAACGATAAATGCCATGAAAATTTTATCGACTTGATTGGTCATTATTACGAGTATCGCATTGATTTATAAGTAGTACTCTGTTTGGATTCATTTATCATATTGATTTATAAATGACAATTGTTATGAGTATCGTATTGATTTACATATGGTACTCTGATTGGATCATATTGCTTTTACATATGATAAGTGCCATGAAGATTTTATTTGATTAATTATCATAAAATATTTATTACAAGTATCTTGTTGTTTTGTATACGTATTTGTTACGAGTATCATATTGATTTTTATATGTTACTGTGTTTTGGGTAATTTTATCATATTGTTTTTATATATGATAAATATTAGGTGGATTTCATTAGTTTCTGATACTCTGACTTAATTATTATGACAACCCTATTAATTTATATATGATTTGTTAAGAGCTTCGCATTGATTTATATGCGATACTCTGTTTTGATTAAATTTATTATATTGATTTATATGTTTGTTAAGAGCATCGCAGTGATTTATGTGTGATGCTCTAGTTAGATTTATTATGGATATCATATTGGTTTATGTATGATATCTTGTTCTATCTTATCATATGTTCAAAATTTACTATTTATGGAATCGTATTAGTTTATATACGATACCCTTATTTAATATTGAAAACGGAGAGCGGCGGCCAAAAATATGTATTTTATCTTGGATAAGAGTTGAAATTCTTATAATAAGTAATCAAGTTTGAATTATTTTATTGAGGAAGACTATAAGAGGTCCGAGCTTTATATGTTGATATTTAAATTAAAAAGAAGTTGTGATGCAACATTGAAATTTGGTAAGGAGGTATACTAATCCGAGTAAATTGCGAGGATGCAATTTATTTAGTGGGGAATCTGTAACAACCCGGATTTTTGGATGGTGATAGTAACAACTTAGAAATTTTGTCATCTAAATTATAAACGTGATATGCAATAAATTAAATATTTAACTTTGAAATTTTGTTCAGCTTTGAAATATAAATCTCGAAATTTGATTCATTTATCCTTCAAATATAAACGATGTTTGGTCAGGTGTTTTAATATTTGTAAACTTTAATTCTATTTGATAAGTTATAAACTAATTTCTTTTATTTGTTGAACTTAGCTGAACTGGGTTGCCACTTGTAAAATTAGTTCTGATATTTTCCTCTCCATGTCCTCATTTTTCTGGATTCTTCGCGTTTCTTCTTGAGGACCGGGCACTTTATTTAGGTATGAGCCGTGAGTTTTGGGGGGACAATTTTCCCTTTCCCCAAATTGTATTCCTCCCCTTGAATTAAATCACTGCCTGTCCTCCTTTCTTTGCTTTGCCTTCAAGATGTTCGTGTTCAAGACCTTCGCCAGTTTGCGGCTCCTGCTCCGACACCCGCGCCGCAACACCCCATCGCTCCTCGGTCTGTTTAGCTCCTCTCTAACTTGCTGGCTAGGATTCGAAGAATGGAAAGAGAAGAGGAGTGGATCGGCGAATGGGGCTTCAACTATGGACAAAATATTTTTCTTATAAGACGTTAAAGGAGAATGCGTAAAACTGGGTAGGGGCAACCTGTAAATAGGATACAACGGACATAGGCTCTTTCAAAGTTGAAAAGCGAGATCTTTAAGTGAGGCCGCCTTCTGACTTTCCATCACCATGCCTTCTGGAAGCGCACTGACAGCCAACACCATGCCTGGTCAGTCGGGTTCACTTCAACGCTGTCGGACTTCGACCGCCAAGGCGTCACTGCTGCCACCTCGTTGTCTGTCTACCGCATGTGAGTTTCTCTCATGATTACTTGTTCAAGTAGATCAACCTAATAGTTGATATCTGATGGTTGTTAATGCCATGCTTTGATTGAGTCTTCCACTATGAATGTTGACTGGAACCTATATTTATGTTGTTTTTCCATGATTATTTGTGCCTTGCTCTAGCTTATACTTCTTTAGCCTGCCACGGTAATTTGTAATTGTTCATTATTCGATGCATACTGGCCTATGTTCATGTGTCTCTTGACTTTGTAATACCTGGCAATGGCTTGATCATGTACCTCGCCTTGGTCATTTTTCACTTTCAGCTTCATGTGCATTTTTTCCTTGTTCTGCTGTACTTTGTTCATTTGACGTATGTGTGTGTGATCTAGTATTTAGACCCCTTGGAATCTATGCCACTTGCCTGAATAGGAACTTCCGTCGTGCACCTTATTTCACTTGACCATATTTGTTGTTGGACCTGCACATGCATCATGATCATGCATGTTTGATGTGCCATGTCTCTTGTTGTATCTGGTGCACACTTATAACCAGTTTTGTTTGATGGCCTATAAAAAAAGGGTGGGGAAAAATCATATAAACCCTGTCATTTGTACAAAGTTGTAAGGTTCACTATTATTTTGTAAAACTTGAAACCATCACTTTCTAAAACAAATATCATTCATATACTGTTTGCTTTACCTGAATACATATATTGTTTATTTTATAAAATACTTGAGATGTTCTGCTTTTGGAATACTGTCTCCATGTGAAAGTGAAACCTATACTTCCTTATAGGAAACACACATGAAAAAAAAACAAGAAGAGAAAAAAAATGGTTTGCTTCCCCTCTTTCCTCTTTGACCTGTACAAGAATTGAGAGAGTGGGTTAGAAGTGTTTGTACACTTCTGTTGTTTGAATAGAAACCATTTGATGACACTCTGACGGTAAGCTAGGATGCTATAAAAACTTTAATTTTGATATGTACCTTCAATTTTAAGCTTAGGCATAGAAGTTTATTGCAATTAATATCTTTGTTTTTAAATAATCCCGGCAATACAAAACCGAAAATGATTAAAATTCATGGGTAGTGCACTTGGTTATATAAGCCACTTGCTGTTTTGAATATGTTTTGAGAATGTATTTAAGATATGTTAAATGTGCAATTTTTATAAGGGTTCTCAAACACGGGTTCAGGAAGAATGTTGAGTTCATGTGCATGAGAGAGTTTATATGTGTGATCATTTAAGTAATGTTATGTGTAGTGCAAGAGAGATCAAGTAATCAACACTAATATAGAACAATACATGATTTATGAAGTGGCTGATCATACAATTTCCCATGACTCTTTCCCTGCAATTTCATGTTAGATATATCTTATGATACATGCGTAGGTCTTGGCCACTTTTGTTACATGAATTGTGGTCCTGAGATTTACATGCACTATTGTTTCTATTTGCATTTTCATAATCATTACTGTATTTGCAGTATATTATGCAAGGACACTAGCTATATGCTACTTTATTTAACCAACTATATTTTCTAGAGCTGGAAATACTGTATAAAGGCTTTGAAATACTTGACACCACTTATTTGTTGCTTTAAAGGTTTCTGTTTTGGATGTTGCATTTATACTTGACACCACTATGATACTTCTATTTTTCTCGGTCGACTATTTGATCATCCTTCTTTCATTTGTTATAAATATCAACCGCCTATTATCAGGTATACGTTGGAGTATGTAACTATTCAACAGTTTCCCAGGTCTTTCCTTCCTTCATTTCTCTTTGGCCACGTTGATATTACTTGACTGCGAGTTTCACTGATTATTAGTATTTTATCCAACTGTTATAATATTGTACTCGCTTGCCGTCATCAATATTATAACTTAACAAGAATATTAGCAATCATTTGCTAACCAATGCTACAACATTTATAAATATTTTTGATGTGTTTAACATTATATTTTATCCTTTTTATTCTAAATAACAAATTTCTCTTTTCTATATTTTGCTTTATGTAATCCTCTAAGATCAAATACACTATTAATTAGCATTATCATTGCTACATCCGTGTGCAAAGCACGGGTGCGCGCTTGTTTAATAAATTGTCGTGTTTAAACAATTGTACGTATGTGATTTAACGAAGTTGTAGCCGAGTGTTGCAGATATTAGATATACAGCTCGCAAAAACTGGAGAGGAATGTGAAGATCCAAGATGCTTATGTGCATGCAAGGCCCGACTAAAAATGTAAACTAAACTTTAGTTTTAAATTCATGTATATATACATTATTTTTCTTCCATTGCATAAAAAAAATTGTATAACTCTGATATTATTTGTGTAAAATTTATTGCGCTGTTAATACCGTACTCTGTGATTCTGTGTGACAATTATGTTGAAACCCTGTAAGCCAATAACAATCCGTCGTTTTGAATGCATCGAGTCGGTTTAATTACTGACTTGGGGCAGTCAAAATGGCGGGTTGTTACATCCCTGGTTGTTTTGGTCCAACAGTCAATAGTGTCAACATTGAAAACTCCCTTTTCATGCACATTGATGGAAGAAGATTATATGGTACTACAATTACTGGCCAATAACTATAACTTTTACCTAAAGATGCATGTCGATTGAAACCATCCGTTGCAATTCCAAGCGTAACATTCGTGGTTCAGCAATATATATTTTATCAAAAGAATCTAGAGTTTGCCACTGTGAAGAGTCGCATGGATGACGCATTACAGCTGGATTTGACTTTGCACGACTATGCCAAGTCATAGCTGCTTCTATCCATGGTATTGTATAAGTCTCCTGAATCTAGAGATTAAAGGGAAATGTCTCAACATCTTTTTTGGTACCTTGGTGGCTCTTTTTTCTTCGTTTAATGTTGTCTAATATCTTAGTTCGTTGCAAATTCTACAAGAAACTCTATTTGCATCATCTTTCTAGTATAAAATGCAATCATTAATGCATGCATCATATGATTTATAATCCATTTCAACAAGTTTAATTATCTTCTTCATGTCGGAATATTTTGCTGGTAGTGTGTTACCTTCAGGATTTAACTTGTTTGTAAATTTGAGGAGTGCGGTCACACCATTATCAGAAAAACCGTATTGGGTTTTCAAACCATTCAACTTCACAATGATGTACAATTTTTTTTATCCCTTTTGGACATGAAGGATACAATGGCTCTTTTGCACTACCAAAAAGTGATTTATGCTTCTTACTTTGATCGGCCTTCCAGTCAACATCAAGGATAGGCAATTCGTTTATATTACCGTGGAATTTACTTATCGGTTGAAAATAATAAAATTTATCGGCATCATTGATCAGATCTTTCATTATGGGATATTCGCCATCATCGACATGCATGGCTTGACTAATGGGTTGTTTTTCCTTTTCCGTCATTTCTTCTCCATGAAAATGTCAAATGGTATATGATTGATCAATTCCCCATCTAAGAAAATGAAAATGAATGCCATCTAATTTAATCTTCTTCTTCATATTATGACATTGAGTGCAAAGACAAGAATAGATTTCCTTATTACCACCGTTTTCTTCAACAAAATTAATAAACTTCTGCACTCCTTCCAAATATCATGTAGTTCTACGATCAGATTCTTTTATCCACCGTTTATCAACATTAGAAGACATACCGACCTGATAAGACAAATATAACAGGCCATTAATTATTTTTCTTCAACCAAACAATTAAAGAAAGAAGCGTACAATTTTGGATGTTGCTCATGAAATCTAAGTACAAAACATAGAAGATTAGAGGGACGATGGAAAGGGGAGACAGATGAGATGACATAGAGGTTGCAAGGAAAGTGGAAGGATGAATTGTTCTCGTCCTTCTACTATTTCCGAAGATACACATACCAATTTTTTTCTATTTTATGTGTTAACTTTGTTCTCCAAAAACAATTGTTTTCTATGATATATATATATATATACATATGTATGTATGTATATATATAGAGAGAGACCATTTGCACTTTTGTACGCACGTAAACCCAAAAACCTAAAATGAGTATAATGAACGCATCCTAATCAATCCGTTAAAGAGTAGCATTACTCCATGAATTGTACCACTTTTAGCAAATGCTGATATTTTGTCATCATTATTATTTACATAAAAAGTATTTTCTTCTTCTTTCTTTTCCCATTTTTTTTTACATAAAAAGCATTTTCATAATTGTTTTTTCATCATTTGGGATGTAATGGAATCCAAGATTATATACATGGTTGTTCTAATATATATGGCTTTATAACTCCAGTGTAATGTTTATAGAAATATAGGAATTTGTACTGAAAGTAAATTTTCGTTACTATTGCAGACCCATAATTAATCGTGTGTTAGTTTGCATCCACAAACACTGTATAATACATATATCATCCATGTTCATTGAGCAAACTGTTGGTGAGCTATTATTCTTTATTCTAACTAGACTATATCATGTGTATATGTGTAGATATATGTTTAGTCTAAGTGTTCACTATGCGTTGTTGCTATGTGTTCACTGTGGGTTATAAGGAGAGAACTTTTAGCTATCAATAGTAAGTATACCTATGAGTTCGCTATAGGTAAAGGGAACTTTTAGCTCTATAAAACTTTTAAAATCACATGTATTATGGTTAGAATCAAATCTCTATCCATGTGCACTTGCCGATTTATAGCTAGAACACAATCTGTATAAATACTCACTCCTCTCCTACTTAAATCCAAGCACATCGATCAATTCTGAAAAGTATAAACTAAATCCCTAAAAATTCCAGTGAATATGGCTTTTCCAAAAATATGCAGTTACAATGACATCCATGAAAGTTAGTAGGATATCTTGCATATGTGCCACCATCAAGCATAATAAAAGTGCCAGTCACGTATGATTTTATTTTTATCAGGAAAAAATATCTCTATATTGATTAGTGTGGCTCATTTTACACCAATAAAATATTATGCCTACTCCAATTTTTTTCTTATTTTTGGTATGTGCGATCAACATTTGCTTGACTTACCTTACATCAACCTTTATGTTAATGACATATTTCAGCGACATGAAATCTAATGCATTAGGATTAATGAAGAATTCTCAAAATCCATTCAAAGGGGAAAACCTAAGATATAATAGTGAAATTTCAGCATGATCCGAAACTTTCAGGTTGTTATGAATTCAGCGTTTAATTCCATTTGTAGAAGAAGAAAAAATCTTTTAAGGGTTGTGTATCGGCTTTCAATAGACATAGATAGATTTATTGTAAGTTGCATGCCTTAAATTGTTGTGATGTTCATAATCCAATCAACTTATACTATGGAAACATAACAATCGATATGGTCACATAACATAATGCACCATAAATCTAATCAACAATTCATTAAAATCACATTATTTGCATGGATACAACTTGGCTATTTAGTAAAGTAACAAAGCCTCACCCACTTCAAAAAAGTAATAATCCAATAAAAGTACTATCCATCGTAAAATAAAGAAGAAATGCATATATGTATACATCATTATCATACTTAAGACCCAAATTGTAAATTTATGTTCGCATGCCATTGCATTTTGCATGGAAATAGTTGTGTCTAATAAGCATATTTGATAGTTGAAATATACTCTTGGCATTAAACAGAAGTCACATCATCAAATTAAGTAAAGCAATAAACAACCCAATGCTATTATGTGAAATATATCCATGAGAAAACATCCTACAAAAGTTTCAAAATTGTAAATTACAAAAGGCTACTAAGAAGTTTCTCTTTAAGGTGGAATTTGACTCGTGACGCTAGTACATTAATCATGCCACATAAACTAAAATAAATAATTTATTTATAAACAAATTTTGTCTAAGTTGAAAAATAAACGTAGGAAAATAAACAATATATTCCACTTCGCCCTTAAATGTTAACACTGTTGTATTATCAAACAGTGTGATAATATTGGTTGGCATGTCGTCGAGTTGATTTGTTCTTTATAAATATATATCCATATTAACAAATATTACTAGATCAATAGGTATACACATTCCTATGAGGATATTCACTTTTGAATTCAAATTGTAATATGTACGGTGAATAGTTCGGGTCAACCCAATATATACATACCGTAAATAAAAAATCAAGACAGTGATTCAATCCAAATTGAATGTCTAAATACATATCAATATATTGTGATTTTCAAACGTGCAGATAAACTGTTAACATGTCATGATGGTCGACATATGGTAAATCATACAAAACAGCAGTTTTAGAGCAAAACAAACCGATAATGAATGATTGAAACGAAGAACAGTTGCATACCTTGAGTCGATCAAGATTAGGGTATTCAATTGAAATTGGATATGGAGTCTTCGACTTGGAATCGGATTGAAAACTAAGCTTCGATTTGGAATATGGAGTTGCTCTTAGGGTTTTACTTTTTTTGACGATGTGTGTTTTCTGAATTAGATACCGTACTGATTTGAGAAGGGGGTAGGGAATTACTATTAGATTTAGAACGGATTTGAGCCATTATGGAACATAAAACGTAGGAAGGTAAAGCTTTACATAGCTTTGCAATGGCCTTAAGCCGTTGCAAATTAGCAATGGCTCAAAACCGTTGCAAAGCTTCCACATTAGGGGATTGCGAAATCGCTAATATGGTGCAGTGCACCATTTATAAATTCATGTACATTCATATATTTTATGATGTGATATACTTTGCACAATGCCACAGATGCTTGCAAAAGTTGAATGTACAAGTTGGATGTGATTGATACGATGAATTACATAGTTTTACCCTTACCGAATTTTGAAGATGATATTCTTAAATGATGAGAGAAAGTAACACCCCGCATTTTGAATAATAAATAATTGAAACAATTATGAATGGTAAAAATAAACATATTTGAAATTGTTTGAATTTGGCATCGAGACTTATACCAATGTGTCATGGTGATTTTCTGATTAACTTACATATATAATATGTTCCGAACGGAGTTCGTATGGAAAATTATTGATGTTCGAAATTCTATGTCAAAAACAATTGTATGTGTATACAAACACGTACATTTATTTTAGTTTATAAATATATAAACGTGTGAATTTCATATATAATGCACTTTTGAATTCGAAAACTCGAACGCGTGACATAAATGAGAAATAAACAAAAAACTAATGTTATGTAAGCATAACGTTATAGAGATATAAATAGAACTAGTTATGTTAACAATATAAAACAATTATTGGATATTTACTAAAGGCTAATGTTATTAAAGCATAATGTTATAAGCTAATAAATGCAATATAATGTTACGAAAGAGTTAATTCATGAATGATAACATGTGTGTATATATATTAATTTTAGATAAATATATATACACGTATAAATTGCAAAAGTAATGCGGGATTGAATTTGAAATTTTAATGTGCGTCATAAACTAAATTAAATCAGGAATTGTCAAAAATTTATTAATGTTAACATATTAATAAACATAAATTACCAAAAAATTAATATGTATAAAATTCTAGAAATAACATGCGTATGAATTTGAAAATAAACACGCATCACAAATGTAATTAAATCTCGCATAGACAAAAGTTTAATAATGTTAATTATGCAATGCTCGAATTCAAAATGAGTAACATAAATACATACACAATAAATTGGGCAAGACATATTACTACGCGTTTTTACCCCATAGGGGTCGACCCGCATTTCGATTAGGTCGGCCTAGGGGTTGACTCGTACATAGTCTAAAACTATGTTCTTTTCCCCTGTTGAAACCATATATAGATCCCATCTGATTTAAATCGAACGGATGACGTGATTTTGGGCATATATAAATAAACATGTAGGACTAGCCTCCAAACTCATATTTTCCTGAGTGGGCTCTGTAGCTCTGTTGTTTTTATTTTCTCCTCAGTAGAAATCTAGAGGAAGAAATTGTAGATTTAGGAAGAGATATTGAATTTATTCATTTGTATGAGGTAAGTTCTACAGATCTGGTTTGTAAACTAGTTTGTTTTTATTTTTATAGATCCAAATAATGGGAAGGCTATGTATAAAACAATTGGATTAAAATCGGATTTGAAACTTAGAGTGCTTTTTACATATAAGTGAATTTAAATTTTTTTTTTATGTTATTGATATATAATATCACTAGATTCCCACTAAAACGTTACATTTGACATTAGTTGGGTTTGTGACAATTGTAGAAATTGTCTATGCAAGTTATCCCTAATTAGATTATAAATGATTAAAAGTATATGGAATTGTTATTATTGTGGAATAGAAACCAAATAAATGGACATAAGTAATATTGGGATTAAGAATTACATGAAAAAGGGCATAAGCCTAAAAGTAAGAAATTTACAGTAAAATATTAAAACATGGAAATTGAGAAAAATAAGGGAATTCTATCTAATAAATTGGTAAAGAAATTTGCATTAGGTCGGTTGGTTGATTGAAAAAAGGGTTATATTTCCGTAATTTAATATTGTAGGAATGACAGTAAATATAATTGCAAGAATAAATGTAAGAAAACTGGGATTCGTGCAAAATAAAGATGATACGCATTTTGCACTATCTGATAATTAAGAAAAAGGATAAAGGAAATATCTTGCAATTATGCGCTACTGTTTCTGATATTAATATTAAACATAAGAAATAGATTTTAATGTAGTTTTTGTAACCAACCAAGTGGAGTAAGAATACTTCCTCAAATATTACTTACAATAAATGTAAAGTAAGTAAACCTGTAATGAAAAGAAGAAAAAGATTTACAAGGATTGACAATTTAGTTATTCACAGTTGTTTGCAAATAATTACGTATTTTAGAAAATTCCTTGATTTGTAAATATTAGTTAAAAGACGCTGATTTGAACCTCTTTTTGCACATGAAAAGTAGATAAAAATTGTTACTTTGCAAATGCATATTAAACGAAAGAGAATTAAATTTACAGTTAACAAATATACAAATTGTAAAGTTGCCACAAAGAGGAATTAAATTGAATTAGGAAAATTTGTATGAATTTACACTAAGTTATGGAAAGTGTTGCGATTTAAAAAGTAACAAAAAATGAGTAGATAATTATGATAAATAAGAAATGTGATGATATGTTAGAAAATCTTAATAAAAAGAAAAAGAATGTCACCTATTATAGTAAAGATAGATGATCATAGTCTCATACTAGGCACTCAGTCAATAGGTTGGGCTTAGATCTAAGATTGAGTCAACTAGAAAGAGAAATAAAGCTTATTAATACAATTAAAATTATAATACAAGGGTCATAACTAAAAAGATGAAATGAAAAAATGAGGCTTATTATATTAAAACTTAGATCTTGGTTTATTTAATAAGCCAATAAACAAGGCCCGGATAAGATAGAACTGAGCAGAAAATGCAAATTAGTAGCGTAATAAGAGAAAAAAACTAAATGCATAATAAAAGATTAGACATAGAGTCTAATAAAATAGTGAGGTGCATTTGGTACGGTCTGAAGGGAGTTGGATGAAGAGCCTAACGAAATGGATCATCGCAGATGCTTTGACACAATGCTAGCACATCCAACATGTTGCTCAACAAGGCTGGAAGGTAGTATGAGACTTCTACGGAATGTGGGAATGCTCTAGGATGCCCTATAGGGTAGGCCTAACGAAGCAGCACCCTCAGAGATAGGACTATAAGGGTTTTATCAAAAGAGCATTCCTTGGTAGCATTAGTACTATAGGACTAATGACATGTCATTTACTAGCGGTCAGAAGGACGATAAATAGAGGAGTATTTTTATGACACCTAGACTCATAGCTTTACGAGCAAGTTTTTGGTGGGCGAGGGCCTATAAGGATAGTTGCATACAATATCTTCGTCAGAGAAAGAACGAGAAATACTAGAGCTAAACTAAAAGGCCAATGATCTTTTATTATCTAGACATTAGGTGAGGGAAAATACTAATTAAATGTTTAGATTGTTTGCTACAGGGCACCATTACTTAGGTCTTAATGGGTCTTTCAAATAGCTAGGGGGCTGTATGGATCCATATCCATGGAGAAAGAAACGGACCAAATAGAATATCTGTATTGTAGACCTAACGAAGTTTTCCATTTCTGATATAGAAATCCTCGGTTGAGTTCCATACAAGGGTAAGCCTTGTTAGCGGAGCTTAGGTAATAGGCATTAGACAGTACGATTACATGTAAGTCCTTAATGTATGCACTGGGTAGTATGTCGTGGACGTCCAAGCATCAGGGCGAGTTGATGCTATTGCGGTTTCACGTTTTTCTATCAAATGACGGAACATCTATATTGCAGGCATCACAAAGTTGTCCTTTACATATGTAATTGCAGTTCTCTTTCATAATAAAACATGGAGTCCTATCGATGGGGATACAGAGGGTACTATGGGTAGTACCTAGGATCGAGGTTGTCTATGGGAATATAGCTACATATATACATTGATCGGGAGTAGATGGATATGGATTCGAGAGTGTTATAAACCCAAATAACCTAATATAATTAAAATGTAAATAGAATGGTATATGTAATTTTAAACGTAAAAGTATATAATTTTTCCATTCACTATAACTTTAGTTTTGACCCCTTCCTTATAACAATACACAGGTTTGATGGCGTGCAAAGATTATTATACTTAGAGATACTTGCTTCGAAAGTGTTAATATTTTGATAAGTATTTATTTGTTATTATATTTTAATAATTTTCACTATGAGTTCCTTATTTGTGCTCTGATATATTTATCTTCTATATTTCCAAGATATTAGATGCCCAACTCGTGCTTCAATGGACTTTGATTTTAGTATTTTGTGGAAATGTCTAAACCCGTTGGGGTTTAGGTGGCTATATTTGGCATCAAAGCCAAGGTTTAGTGGCTCTAAATGATAGTGAGTGAATGTATTTGTATTTTTAAAATATTAATATATTACATATACCTAATTCCATATAGAAACCCATCTTTGAAAGAAATAACATATGGAAAGTTTTGTTAATAGTTGTGTGCATCAAGGATAAGATCATGAGAATCAAAGAATAGTAGGTCCTAGAGTGACCATGGAATATAATTTACAATAAGATTGGAAATGAGATGGGTGTCCATATGTTGAGTGTCTAGAAAGTTGGAATTATTCCAGTTTTGTGGGTAGGGTAGTAGTACCTTAGGGAGAAAAATGGAAAATGGGTTGGGCATATACATATTATACACAAATAGTGCTAGAAACCGATTTAATTGTAGAAATGGGCAATTTTTGGGAATTAGTGTAAAGAGAAACTGAAGCGAGTAAATGACTATTTGGAAAATAGGTCAGTTATAGAAATTGATAAACCACTTTGAGTCTAGCTCCACAACCAGACTTTTAAACTTATGAAAAAAATCCCAAAAGTTTTCAAGTTTTAAATTTATAAATCTGCAGTTTTAAAATATTTTTTTGTTTAGAGGTGGAGAATTGTGTAAAAAAAAAAATTGTTTAAATGCATATGTGTTTGGAATATACACACATATATATGTATGTATGTATGTATGTATAGAGGGTAAGACAATAAGTTTAAAAGGAATGCTAGAATTTTTGGAAGTAATTCTAATAAACTATATTCTGTTGAACTGGACAGAAGTTGGAATAAGATATGTACTTCAAAGGGTAAGAGTAGTGTAATTAGCCTTAACTGACTACACGAATTTAGTAGGAATAAAGTGCAAATTTTCATCAGTAGGATGGGTTGTGACACATTTTAATTCATTGGAGCAAGAAGAGTTGTAAGATAAGTTTTTGTGAATAGAGAAGTTTGTAAGTAAATGTATTTTATTGAAGTAACAAGGAATGCATAGTGAAAGAGATGTACAAAATATCAGCAAAACACCATATTTCGTGCTACCTGTTACAATATAGAAAATGAAAAAAAAGTTCTCTTGTTACTGTGCACAAAATGCAAAATCCCCTTTCAAAAAGATTCGTAGAAACTTAGTCTCAATGGTTCCTCTTGAAAAAATGAGAAATAATAATAAGCAGCAACAATGTATTAAAGTGCATAACCATTTGAAATATATATATATATATATATATTTAAGATTGGGTATATGCTTTATTGCTAGGCATTAAGGCCCAAATGAAGATTAATGGCCTACGACCGAAAGTTATAGAATGTACGACTGCCACTTTACAACATACTGACATATCAAGCCAAAAATACACTTTATTTTAGATCTAATCTCCAGAATGCCAAAACTCTACTTTTCCTTTTCATGGTGGATAGAACTGGTGATGGAAAAAGGAGCACGAGTTGCTTGTACCTAGACGCGCAGTCCATGCCTTCCATTGATCCTCGTCTGGAGT
This sequence comes from Allium sativum, assembly GCA_030737875.1. Classification (NCBI taxonomy): domain Eukaryota; kingdom Viridiplantae; phylum Streptophyta; class Magnoliopsida; order Asparagales; family Amaryllidaceae; genus Allium; species Allium sativum. The sequence goes on along the minus strand of CM060926.1, from coordinate 688,134,962 downwards.
ATTGTCTTCTCCAAGTGTCGTTCATATGGTAAGCTTCTTCCTTCTTTTCATGGCGATGAACATGTATTTCATAGCAAAGTTACTAACCAACTCCACCGTCTTCTATTTTTTCTTGTAAATTCTGGTGTTACGCTCCTTCCAAATCGACCAAACAACAACTTTCAAAGTGATGTGTTGCACTTCATCTTCCAGACCTATGCTTTGCCGGACCACTTCCAGGTTAATAATAATTTACTGAAGATTATCTACAATTTGTTGGATTTTACTTGCTTTACAACACTTTTTTTACAACTCTCGAAAAGGAACACTAAAAAATAGATGTTTGAGACTTTCTTCCTCCTGTTGATTACACAGTACACAAATGTCTGAATTCAACACCCCCTCCCCTCCCCCCTTTAAAAAGCCCATCTTTTGTGGGTAATCTTTTTAAAACAGCTTTGTAGGCACAACACGCCATTTTGGGTACGTTCGATCTGTTCCAGATTAGTTTATGCCATCTTACTTGACTGAATTTAGGCCTAATATCCTCCCACACTTATTTCAAATTAAACTCATGTTGATCCCAGGTCCATGTGTTGAAAGTTCTGTCTGAATTTATTAACATATCTTCAATTTTCTTTTTCGTTTCTTGATTGCACGGCAGTGTAACTTGCCATTGATTATCTTGTATGATAGAGTCCACTGTAACATTAGGGCATCCAAAAGTAGAATAAGTGTCAGCCGAGGTATCAATAGGTGAACTGCCGTCAAACCAAGGGTCCTTCCACAAATCAGTGCCTTTGCCATTAGTAATTTCTTTCCTACAGTTATCAGCAAGAATTTTCCTGGTGTTTAGAATGGATTTCCAGGTTGATTATGTGTTATTGTCAATGCCCATAGTCCAAAAATTATCACGAATATATCTCTTATTCATCCATCTGGCCCAAAGCCTAGTTTTATTAATGACCTTCCATGCCTGTTTCACTGTGAATGCTTGCCGCATGACTTTGATGTTTCTTAGGCCAACCCCACCTTCCTCCTTAGGTCGACACAAATCCAAAAAACTGATTTTGTGTAAACCACCTTTCCATATGAAGTCTACACATACTTTCTCAATTTTATCCAGCGATGCATCAGTTAATTGAAAAGTTTGTAGCCTGAAATTAACTTTCGCATGAATGACTGTGTGCACTAATTCTATTCTACCAACAAATGGAAGTAATTTGGAACTCCAACCATACAACTTGCCTTCAGTTTTTGAAATCAAACTTGCACACTCCCTGTTAGTAATTTTTTGGATGACAGTGGCACACTCAAAACTTAACACGATGTTCACTTTCCTGAACATTCAGGATTTCCAAAATACCGTTCTTCTCTATGTAGAATTTGTTGAAATTACACTTAGTTTTCAACTCATTAACCTTTAAGCCATAGTACTCTTCTAAATTTCCAAATATGTCTTTGATCTTCCTTGCTATTCAATTTAACACATATAAGTAGGTCATCTGGATACAGTAGATGACTTACTCTAGGCTGGAAATTATGTATGGTTTGAAACAAATTATCCTGACATGCAATTTCCATTTATAAAGTATTCCATGGCAATTGCAAATAAGTAGGGAGAAAGAGGGTCCCCTTGTTTGATCCCTCTTTTACTACTTATGAACTTCTTAGGTATCCCATTGATAAGAATACAAAACGTTAGGGTATTGATGCATTATATATATATATATATATATATATATATATATATATATATATATATATATATATATACGGAGAATTGGGATACAAAATTAAACACAAGGTCAGGGACACAAATTGTGAACCGTTGGATTTATTTGTTTTTTATGGTGAGTGGAATTCAGGGGAAGATCTAATGGTTCAAAATGTTTGTGTCTAATCTTGTGTCGCTGTTTTGTGTCTAAACAGACTTTCCCATGCATGTGTTATATATATATATATATGGTGTAGTACTGAGTAGACATAAAATTTCAAGAATGGAATTAAGAAGGAAAAGTGAGAAATGGTCAATACTTAAATGGCATGGAATGGTACGCAAAGGTGAAGCAAAGGGAAATGTACAGGAAAAGAGAAAGTCTTGGGTTCTTGAAAATTAATAATGACATAAGTTATAACTAAGAAAAGATTAAAGATTCACTAGTATGGTATTACGTCATGGCAAAGTAAGGACTATTAGATAGAAAGGATTAAAGATCCATTAGTATGGTATTATGTCATGGCAAAGTAGGGACTATTTTGATCTGTTTTAATATTTGAGACTCAGTCTTGGTGGGTTGAGGCACCAGGTAATGCTTAGTCATGGGATATAGGGTAGAATCCCAACTAGACTTCGGGTTTGAAGTGCCTATAAGCATGTAAAGACTATCAGGGTGATAGATAGAGGCCCAAGAGGTTAAAGCATAGGAAACCTTTGAAGGAAGTGTCTAGACTATCTTTGGCACAGTCGACATATTTGGTACTATACACCCAATTGATGTGTAGGAAACCTTTTGATGAATTGAGTATGCTTATTCACTCAAGATAAGCAAAAATACTATACACCCAATCGACTTATTTGATACTCTTCTAATACAAGATTACGGATGGTCGCCCTTAACCAGCCGTATTATCCGCTCCAATAGACAGTATTATTCTCTAAAGCTCTTTATTAGCGTGAGTCTCAAGGCGAAGCATTATAAATGAAGAAAATTTTGGAGCTTGAAGAAGAGAAAGAGGAGAAAAAATTAGGTGTATTAAATGAGAGTAAAAGGTGGGTATTTATATGAAAACCTAGAATAAAATATATTAAACCAAACCATAACATGTCCTTTAACTTCTGTACCTCCTTACCCTCTCCCCTCCACACGTTATCCTCTCTTCTCCATGTCTCCAAGTCAACTTCTTCGATTGCCATGTTTGTGTAAGGGAATGGAGAGTTTTGTGAGTTTTGTCTCCTTTTGGTTTGTTTTATATGCTTACTTTTAGTAACATCTCTTACTTTATTTATTCCCTTAATTAGCCTCATATATTTATGTTATCATATGTATATACACATGTATATGTATACATATGTGTCTCAACAAAGGGTTATAACATTGTACGACCTTCATTCGTCAAACGGTTGAGAAACCAGAACCTGGTTATCAGTCAAATTTTTAGTTTTCATTTGAATTATTTATCTGAGAAAAGTACAGTTAAAGCCGCACTAAAGACTCGTAAAATCTCCGCTATAGCCCATAGCACTGTCTAGCCACTACGTTATTTCAATTTAGCGTTGATGAACAATAGCTCCGCTTTAATCCCCACTATTTTCTGTTATACCCGCTAAATAACCGCTATTTAGCACCCGCTTTAGCAATATTAATATATAAAGGATGATTTGACCATTTCTCTTTTAAAAAAAGTCAAAATATTTAGTGTAAAGAGTCAATTTTAAGGCATAAGTGTCATATATAAGATAGGAACCTATAATAATCATCGAATCTAGTATGCATAAACATGATATTCTTTTATTTTGTTAAATAATATTGATTAGTATACGTTTCTTCTACACAAATAATGTGAGAATGATAATTAATTAAGTTTTATTACATGGTTTTACATCTAGTTAACATATTTGCACCTCCGCTATATCCCAGCTATTTTCCCACTTTATCCCCCCTACAACTTTTTGCACCTACACCACTATATAAGCGCTTTAACTGCGCAGAAGCAAACAAAATTCAAAAATAACTTTATTATTATATTTAAATAATCAAGATATGATTATTTAGTCGTTAAAACCATATAAAATAATATTTATCTATTATTTATAAAATTCAGGATTATACTGACAAAGCGATACCGATTTTTCTTATATTTTCTTTTTTTGGCAAAGCCGACTAGTTTTTAAAGTGTTCCGAAACACTTTTTAATATAACAAATAATAAATACATTTTCACAAAAGTAGAAAGAGTGCCTAACTGCTACAAACGGTTTTTAAGGCGGACCAGCCACCACGAACGGTTTTTATAGTGGACCGTCCACTGCTAATAATCTAGCTTACAAAACAGGAGCTAACCAAAAGGATTGGACCACTCTAAACATACAGTGTTGCCCAGGAAATCACATAGGATGCCACAAACCCAAAAATTACAACACTACATTACATAGCAATAACAACAAGTGCTTACAACCAGCAACAACTTATTGTCACATTGAGAACATTATCATGAAGTTGTAACCTAGAACAAAGCAAACTGCAACTTCAAACAACATCAGCAAGGAATGACAACCCAGGCTAAAAATACAAAGTAAAATGTTCATCATAAGCTCTCCAAATAACCCCAAAACCATGGATACCACAACAAACCAACAACCACAATCAAATATCCTCGAACCAGTTAACATTACCAACTCAAACAAGTCGAAACACGCATGCTAACTGACATAAGAACACCCAGATTCTCACGATCAAATCCAACCACAACTGCTTCTCTGAATATACCAAACAGAATGAGCCACTGTGTTTAGAACTCACTGAGCAGAAGATTTGGCTTGTTGCGACTCGAACCCTATGGGAAAGGCAAACTCGGTACATGATAGCAAAACCAGTTGTCACCTAATCCAGATAAAGAAGCAGTAGGGCAAGACGTGAAGAAAAACTAGGAGCTACCTATGAACCATACGCAAGTGTGTAAACCACACTAAAAGAGATACTCCCTCGCGTCCGACAAGTCGAACATCCACTTAGACCAACACCATAACACAATCACACCAGAAAACAAGAAGCCCAACAAATCAGAAATACACATAAACTCGAGACAGAATGCAAACAATAGAACACCAGACAAAAATCTCACCATAGTGAGGAGTAAACTCAACACAGTAAACTGGTAACCTAATGTTGGAGAGTAAGTGTAAAGCCAGTCGAGAAGTATGCTATTATGATTAGTCGTGAAACTAGCTTGAGAGCTTAAACAACAAGAAATAGGAATGGTAAAAGTAGAAGTCACCACGAGTGAGGCAAGGGAAGAAAAAGGGAGGAGTAATCAGCGGGTCGATCTGAAAAAGAAATAACGGATCTGAAAAGAAAGGGGTTATCGGAGAGGGACGTGCTCCTTCGTTACAAGAAAGGGAAAATCTAGGCTTAAATTGGTTTTGAGGCGAAGAAAGATGGGAAGTGAGGACGTTTGCGAGGCGAAAGGAGGCAGCGTAGATGAGGCGAAAAGCCCTAGTCTCCATTGGGATAACGAAGGAAATCTTTTAATTACATGAAAATAAAACTAAACATCTTGCATGATAATATCATAAAAGGAAAAAGCATAAGCATAAAAGAAAGACAAGGCTATGAAGCCATTAAAGAGAAACATTTATTTTTTATTTTTCATTATGATTTTGCATACGAAAGTATGTTATACATGGATATAAGATGGTTATTCTGCATGTTCTAAAATCCTGATTCCCTTTTAGGGTATTATCAAGAACGTTCGTGATATTATCTGGTCTTCAAGTCATCATTAATTTTTAACTAATCATCTTCTAACATGTGCTTTTGCTTTACTTCGTTGCCCATCACTAAGTAGATAAATGGGCTCATCATGAAGTATTCTTTTATGTTTTTTTTTCTTGACTTTCAACATATATGCATATACGTATACGTCCATGAAGCCCCTTTCAATTTGAATCCATTTTCCGATAAAGTTACAATGTACAAATAACAATGTGAACAGATTGGCTAGTACATAATAATGCAGACTTATCACGCTGACAGAGGTGCTACTTTGTGAAACCCCATGGGATGTGAAAGAAATATGGTATCAATCGAGGTGACGAATGAAATATATTTTATGCAATGGAGACAAGGATGATGATACTAATAAATTACTAATAGCATAAGAATTTGCAAATGTTCTTGAGCCTATGTCCGGAATACAACCCAGAAGAGGCATAAAGTTCTAGATGATACCAGCGACATTATTTGTCAATCTATTAAATAATAGTAAAGTAGAAGCTTTTAAAATTCTCACCTTGATTCTAGGCATTTTCCCACTTCTCCTTAATTATCTCCTGATATTTTATTTTGATTTATTTCAACATTTTACGTGTATTTGTTGAAATTTGTGATACGCAAATCATAATTATTGGCAACAAATTATCTATGCGGATTTTGTGAAGAGATTTGTTGCTATATTTGTAGGATAATTAAAGCAAAGATTATTTGGTGCTTATCCAAAAAAATGTATGACATATACGAAGATACTTTGGGTGTCATGTTTACTTGGAGGTCAAGAAAACTTGGGTACGAAGCAATTCACTCTATAAAAAGCCTAGGTAACATCTTCATTAGGTGTGGAAAATTTGTCATTGTTCTTCATTATCTTTCTCCTTAATTAAATTGTTTATCCATTAGATATTCTCTACCTATTTCGCAATAAGGTTATTGGTTTAAGTTATGATCGTTTGTAACGATAGTTGAGATCGGTTGTAAACAATTTTTTATTTGGTGAATCAATAAAGGGGGTGGTTGGGTGGAATACCGTATGTTCATATTTCTGATATTATTTGTGTTATTTTTAATTTTTCAATCACATTTATCTTCAAGTGATTGGGTGAAAAAGATCTTATTTTTCTTGGCGTTTTTTCAAACTTCCGCTGCGCATAAAACCCCAACAGTTGGTATGAAAGCTCAGATCATCGCATAGCTTGGAGTGTTTGTTGGATTGAAGATTGTAGATGTCGGAGATGATGACGTTTTCGAAGATGACTATTTTGAATGGGATGAATTTGGGTATATGGAAGCCGAAGATGGAGGACATTCTATATCTCAATGATTTGCATGATCCCATTGATGGAGATGGGGAGAAGCCCTCAAATATGGATGAAGGAAAGTGGAAGAAAATGGACAAAAAGATGATTGCATTGATTCGCCAATATTTGGATGATTCGGTGTTCCACCATGTGGCTAGTTGTGAATCCACGAAGGCGTTGTGGGACAAATTAGTATCTTTATATGAGTCGAGGAGTGCTACAAGCAAGGTTTTTCTGGTTCGAAAGTTGGTGCAACTTCGATTGGACGAGGAGAAGTCTGTTGTAGAGTATTTGAACGAATTTCAAGATATGATCAATCAATTGACAAATTTGAAGGTCAATTTTGATGATGAGTTGCAGGCTCTTTTGTTGATGAGTTCTCTTTTAGAAAGCTGAGAGACTTTGGTTGTTTCATTGAGTAATTCCAATGCTAATGAAACTATCTCTTTGGAAACGGTTCGAAGCAATCTTTTGAATGAGGAGCTAAGGGGAAAAGGGTCAGAGTTGAAATCGGTTCAAATTGAGGCGATGGTAGCAAAGGACTTGAAGGATACAGTTTGGAAGAAGAAGGGAGCCAAAGGTAAAGGTGTAATCATTTGTTTCCATTGCAAGAAGGAAGGACACAAGCGCAATGATTGTTAGTCATATATATGAGATATGAAGCAAAAGAAGGCGCAAGATGCTAATAATAATGATGAGGCACAGGCAGACTTTGCTGAAGGTACCGAAAGCGATTCTTCATGTGATGTCTTATTTGGTGTTGTGGAGCCTTGGAAGATGGATTCAGGATCCAGTTTTCAAATATGTCGAGATGTGAAATCTGTTTCTTCGTATGAGAAGAGTGTTGGCATGATAAAGACGACCAATGGAGTAGAGCTACCAATTTGTGGAGTTGGAGCTGTTAGGTTTCAGATGCATGATGGAGTGATGAGAGAAGTGGTCGGTATGAGGCACATACCCACTTGTTCGCATAACCTCATATCTCTCGGTCAGTTAGATCGCCGCGGTTGCCCATATGAGACTCGAGATGGAGTTTTGAGAGTGAAGAAGGATGGTCGTGTGATAATGCGAGGAGTTTTGGAGGAGGGAAATCTATATAGTTCGGTGGTCGATAGTGGAAGGCGGGTGACAGTTGAAGAACCTAGTCCACAAAAAGGTGGAGAGGTTAATATGGCCACTGCTGATGGTTCTAAGGTGGTGGATCATGGTATCGATAAGGGTCTAGATGTTGATGATGCTCGAGGGATCCCGGAGATGAAGAGATCATGTCAAGCGAAGACAGATGTCGTGTTGTGAAATCCACAAAGATGAGATGGAAGTCTTTGTGGTATTACAAATGCTTTCGAAGATCACTATTGGCGTGGTGCACAGATGAGGGAGGTGCACCATTAGTGGGCGATCGTGGAGGTTTGTAATGATGTTAATTGAGAAAAAAGGTTGAAAGTGAGAGCTAAGTTGGTTGTTGTTGAATGGAGGAGATGTTGTTATTTGGTATCAAGGTGGAGTGTTGAAATTTGTGATATGCAAATCACAATTATTGGCAACAAATTATCTATGCAGATTTTGTGGAGAGATTTGTTGCTATATTTGTGGGATAATTAAGGCAAAGATCATTTGGTGCTTATCCAAATAAATTTATGATATATATGAAGATAATTTGGGTGCCAACTTTACTTGGAGGTTAAGAAAACTTGGGTACGATGCAATTCACTCTATAAAAGGACTAGGTAATATCTTCATTAGGTGTGGAAATTTTGCCATTGTTCTTCATTATCTTTCTCCTCAAATTGTTTAGCCATTACATATTCTCTAACTATTTCCCAGTAAGGTTATTGGTTCAAGTTGTGATTATTTGTAACGATAGTTAAGATCGGTTGTAAACAATTTTTTATTTGGTGAATCAATAAATAGGGTGGTTTGGGTGAAATATTGTGTGTTCATATTTCCGATATTATTTGTGTTGTTTTTTGTTTTTCAATCACATTTATCTCCAAGTGATTGGGTGAAAAGATCCTATTTTTCTTGGCGTTTGTCAAACTTCCGTTGCGCACAAAACTCCAACAGTATTTACTATTTTTCTCATATTATCTTACTTCTTCTATCATTTTACATTTTTTGATATGGACATTTCAAAGTTTACACAGTTATTTATTAACTATTAGCTCCTAACATTTTATATTTAAGTCCACATATATAAATTAATTATAAAACCCAAAATTTAAGTAATTTAAAAAAATTTAATTAACTTATATTTCTTTTAAATACTAAAAATGACAAAATTATGTTTTTGGCCTCCAAATACCCATACTTCAAATTTTCTGTAATCATTTATGTCTCTCTAAATTCTTTTCTACCATTTTATATTTAGTACCATATTTTACAGTTAATTATATAATATTAAAACTATTTAAATAAATTTAGAAAACTGTTATTAATTGATTTGCCTAATAAATCACATCAAAATTAATCGTATTCACATTAACAAAAATGAAAAATAATAATATAAACAAGTCAATCACGTAACATAAATTATAGACATAGATAATTATCACATGTTTAAAGCTAAACTCATTTATGTCAATGTATTTACCGTGTATTGCATTGTGATGTTAATGTCGAACGCCTACATTTTAAAATTTATTTATTTATTTACAAAACACTACATAATATCACTTAACATTATATATTTAAGTAAATATATTTAAATTAATTATGTGATTTGAATTTGACAAATGAATTAAATCAATAAATTGTTGTTAATTCATATAATTAAAGCTAGGTGTGATGTTTTAAAGCGTACACCATGTTCGTGTCGATAAAAATGGAAAAATTAGTTTTCTTTCAAATATGAAGTTAAATAAGTCACACATTTTAAATGATATATGTAAACGATAACAAAAAAATTAATATATTATACACTTATCTCAAAAAAAAATCATAAATTGAAAAAAAATCCACTTTAAATACCTGCATTTTAATATTTCTACAATTATTTGTTGAACCTCCTTAATTCATTCGTGATATTTTATATGTTAACCCATATGTTTAAAGTACTCCAGAAATCTTTAACTATAATTATTTAAATAATCTTAGAGAGTATTCAGTCCATTTTTCTAGTATCTCTTTAAAATGTACATCAATTTTACTCTATATATTCATATTTTAAAAAAGATAGCTTTCCATGCAACTATAAAGTTGTATAAATCACATAACATAAACTATGTATACCAACAATAATGACAAAGTTGTTTTGTGAGTTAGTTATGATTCATTTATATCAAGATTTTACCATATATTACATCGCAAAATATTTTTTGAACCTCGGTAACTCCACAACAAATTTATGTTTTTTTGCATATTTCATTTTAAATCTGTCTGTATGATATACAGTTAAATTAACTTCGTAATTTAAATTTGACATTTTTAAACAAATTCTATTAAATAATATTTGCTAATTCATCGAATAAATAACTAACATACATCAATTTCAACATGTATATCTATATATATTAATAAAGATAACTAAAAAAATTCTCAAACATACACACGTGCACATTGTTTGTGTAAGCTGTAGAACATAAATTACACAAAAAATATATATTTAATTGTTTATATATTTCACATCAAGATTTATCATATATTACATAAAAAAATCATTTCGGTATTAAAATAATAAATAGTATTTTTAATAATATCATCGTGTGTAACGCACGAGTTACACGCTAGTGTACCATAAAGTAGAAAGTCGTTTGATAAGTTGGAGGAATTTAAGAATAAAATAGTAGACCTTAACATAAACATTTCGTTGAGCCCGTGCAATTAAAATGCTTAGCAATTCTATAGCCGTAGAGATGTAAAAAATATTAGGATTGTCTTGCATGTTATTAAGGCAGGAATGACGGTTTGAATTAATAGTCCCACATCACGGAATAAATTGAAGGAGTGGAGTACAAATATGAGTTGGCGGACACGTAACATCAGCGATTCCTTTTGTTACAAGGATGTGTGTGCCAACTCATATGCGTACGCCCTATGCTAGGAGGAGGGGCTTTGTTCCGACCATCGTTACATAACAGTGGTATCGGAGTCAGGTTACAGACTGGACCATGCAAGCAAGGCAGTGCTCTCAAAAGATACTCGTAGGAGACGAGTCAAGGGGGAGATTGTTAGGAATGCCTTGCATGTTATTAAAGTAGGAATGACGGTTTGAATTAATAGCACCACATCATAGAATAAATTGAAGGAGTGGAGTACAAATTTGAGTTGGTAGACACGTAACATCAGGGATTTCTTTTGTTACAAGGATGTGTGTGTCAACTCATATGCGTACGCCCTATGCTGGGAGGAAGGGGGCTTCGTTCCGACCGTCGTTACATAACAGAAAAGGATTGCCTCGCATGTTATTAAGGTAGGAATGACGGTTTGAATTAATAGTCCCACATCACGGAATAAATTGAAGGAGTGGAGTACAAATATGAGCTGGTAGACACGTAACATCAGGGAATCCTTTTGTTACAAGATGTGTGTGTCAACCCATATGCGTGCGCCCTATGTGGAGGGAAGGGTACTTTGTTTAGGCCGTCGTTACATAACAGTGGTATCAGAGCCAGATTATGGACTGGTCCATGCAGGCAAGGCAGTGCACTCAAAAGATGCTCGTAGGATGCGAGTCAAGGGGGAGATTGTTAGGATTTCATCGCATGTTATTAAAATAGGAATGACGGTTTGAATTAATAGTCTCACATCGCGGAATAAATTCAAGGAGTGGAGTACAAATATGAGTTGGTAGACACGTAACATCAGTGTTTCCATTTGTTACAAGAATGTGTGTGCCAATTCATATGCGTACACCCTATGCTGGGAGGAGGGGGGCTTTGTTCCGACCGTCGTTACATAACAAAAATATGCAGCGGGGATAAAGCGGAGAAATAGCGAGGATATAGCGAAAGTGCAAAAATGTTAATTTGATGTAAAACTATGCAATTAAAATTAATTAATTATTATTCTCGCATCATTTGTGTGAAACAAACGAATATTAACTAAAATTATATAACAAAATCAAAGAATATCATAATTATGCATACTATATTCGAGGATTACTAAAGATTTTTATCTTATATAAGGCACTATAGACTTAAAATTAGCTCTTTATATTAACTTTTTTTATTTATTTTAAAAGAAAATTGGTCAAATCATTCTTTGTATATTAATACTGCTAAAGCGGGTGCTAAACAACGTTGGGTGCAGCGGAAAATAACGGGGCTTAAAGCGGAACTACCATTCATTAGGGCTAAATTGAAATAGCATAATGACCGGAGAGCGCTACGGGCTTAAGCGGGAATTTTGCAGGATTTTAGCAGGGCTTTAACTGCATAGCGTTGAGCCAATTATTTCACTATGAGCAGTACCAATAGTACATGCGAGGAAGCATACAAATCACTATGGACTTGCAATGACTCGTGGAAGTTAAATGAAAAAACACTAAAGAATTATCTATTGCATAGGATAGCCATTTGTTTGACTTCCTGAGTGGAGTTGTGGTATTTTTACAGCTATATATGGTGGTGCGATTCCATCAACTAAGTACAACAAAAGTTAATGTTCTACTGGTCACATTTAGGACTAGGTTTTGTTCATACGATTGATTAAGCATGCACTTTGAACTAACCAACACTATTTTGTGCTTTGTGGATCTCATGAATATGATCCTTCACAATTAGTTGGATGGATTTGCATTGGCCTTCAATGAGGATACGATAGCATATTATAAGAATGATAAAGTACGAGGTCCATTTTAGGCTGATATTGGAGACCTCGAGACAAAATGAATTGAAGGTGAAATTTTCAAAGTGCCTTTTTTCAAAAATAAAAAGTTAAGTTTCATTATTATGTTCTTTTAGAGAATGAGTTAGCAGCGGGTTGATCGAAGAATGAAACCATTAACGATTTGAAGAGGCTATGTACAAATAGTTAAGAAAACGAGTAGTTTCTTGGGATTGCTGGTTATTACAGTAGATTCATAAAAAAATCTTAGGATAGTTGTTAAGGATTGCGGAAAGGATCTTTAAGGCAAAACAAACACTAAAGGGAGGGGGGTGAATAGTGTTTTTGAGAATTTAAACAAAATCCAAAATTATGTTATAAATTATATGAATCAAACACTACAGAAACAATCACAGACACAGAATCAAACACAAATGCAAAATAAATAGAAATAAAAATGCAGAAAAGGAAAGAACACACCGAATTTTATACTGGTTCGGATTGCTCCTACATCCAGTCCCACGCAACGCTGGATTGCGCAGAGTTTTATTACTATATCAATATCCAATTACAACCCTCCTTGATTTCACGGCTACAAGGGATACCACCGATTCAACACACACTTAATCAAGATTTTCCCGTCCTTGATTTCACGGCTACAAGGGATACCACCGATTACCCAATACAACCCAAACAATTTACAAACATCCCTATAACTCTTCAATAGCACTTGATTCAGAGAGTAGAAAGAAGAAGTTTGATTAAAACAGAATTGAATTCAGCAGAGTATAAGCGTAGAAATCATAAAAATGATTAAGAATAATGGTGTAAAGAAAGAAGATGAATTTAGAGAAGAAGAGATGATAAAAAATTCGAATTCAGGCCCTTTTTATAGTGTGTGAAAAGTTGCAACGTTTCTAGAGCGTTACAAATGGTGAAAAGGCACTTCCTTTCAAATTTAAATTTCTGACAGTTATATGTCGACATACCTTTTTTATATGTCGACATACTTATCTTTTTTATGATTTTTAAAGTATTTTTTAAGTATTTAAATCAATATTTAAATTCTGGAAATTGCTGAAACAAAACTAGTTGCTAAAACATTATTTATCAAGTATAAAAACATAAGAAAATATTAATTAAACATATGATTAAAAACTTAATATACATATGATATAAAAATTATATATAATATAATTATAAACATATATATAGGAATTTGTAAAGAAATATTTATAAACTATATATAAACAAAAGGTTATATGAAAACTTAGAGTTTAAATAATCAAATATAAACTTAGTAAAACATATTTAATAAAACTATAAAAATAAGAATGCTTATAAATTAGGAAATATATTTGAAATCATAAGTTTGAAATTCTTGGAAGATTAAAAATTATTTTGAGAGAAATTTGAAATCAATTTGAAAATAGTTTTGAATTTGAAAACAGATAATTTGAAAATCAGAATTTGAACCTAGAGTGTTCTTCGGAGTCTTACATAAACTAGACTCTATTACTATATTTATCTTGAACTCTTGAAATCTTGAAAGCTTGATAACTCTTGAGTCTTGAATCTATCTTGAATTCTGAATCTCTCAAAACTCTAAAACTTTACAGTCTTCATTACTTAAGTGCTGTATACAAATCCTGCATATATATGTCTATATATTTTAGATAGAAATGTTGGTATATATGTTATAATCAATGATAATTGAAATAAGGTTGTTGTCATCAAAACTCCATTCCCCAACAATAGTAACACCCTTAACCAAGGTGACCATGAACAATTAGAAGTTTGAGTGGATTAATAAGTATAAAGGGCCATTTTAGGAGTTAAGGTCATTATCGACTAATGCTTGAATTTTTCCTCTTGGTTTCTAACTTGTAGATTTTATCCACTGACATGAACAAAATACGGTTTTAAAAAAAGAAAACTATTTTGTTGTTTGAAAATAGTTCTGGTGGTGACAACATTGTTACTTGCATTCATTTCCGTATCCTTAATGATGTTTTTTTTGTTTTATAATTTCAACATTGTACAAGAATATATTGATTTCATCCTCGAAATATGAGTTAGCAACTATTCCGATAAGAATACGAGAATAATTCAATATCATGTTTATAAAGCAGTTGCATAGTGGCTTATAGGTTTTTCGCTGGAGCTGGTTACAATACCAAAGGCTTATTAATCTCATGGATCTAGAATAGTATTGGAAAATATGATCCAGGCAATGAACAATGTAAGAAGACATGCGTCTAGCTTAACAGAGGGGAGCTAACTCCTGGCGGTGATGAGTTCATCATCCAAAAAACAAGGATCGTCCATTAAAATAATGTACAATAATCAGGATCATTACAATCAATTAAGAACAAACAATTTTTCGTTGATAAGATTTTAATTTTGCATTTTGGCTTCCAAATCCTTGGAATCTATTACTTAAACATAAAAGCAGGAACTAAGCACCGCTGATGTGGCTTCACTTCCTCTCCTCATTTCTAAATAGCGACTTTTTCTTTATTCCGCCAATATATTTTTAAATATTCCGAACGTGTTCTTGTCTTCTGAAACCAATCCCCCACTTTCTCTTCCCTCTTTTATTTCTAAACCTAACCAATTTTATTTTATTTCATCATTAAAGTCGTCTTCCATCTCAAATCAGACCTCCATCACTACAACTTTGAAATCACTGTTTACATCTACAGCGACCCTTCCGATTCACACCACGATAGCATCTCCGCTGACAACAGCCTTCTTTACCATTCCTCCACTAGTTGTGGTATGTGAAATTCAAGTCCTAATTTGCTCAACGTATAATTGGCGATGAAGATTTTAAGGGGCATACATATGCTTCTATAAACGAGTGATCTATCTCCGTTTTCGTTATATGATTTCAATACACCATTCTGTCAAACTATACTATTTGATGGATGTTTGATTCTTCCACCTATTCTACATAAACGTAAGAGTACAATTTGATAAAAACTTTCAAGTATGTTGGTACGATAATACAGTGGTAAACAGGAAAAATAACTTGTAGATATCTATAGATTAGCTAGATTGTTAACAATGTGGATTTAAATACCACCCAATAGCACCAACCTTTGCACTTTGGTTCCTTACTTGAAGATAAAGGTTGTATTTTTCTGAGTGTAATACATTAGTTTTTCATCCGCAGCCATATAAATATCCTCACAACATACAATACGACTGTGTATATTTATTAAGTTTGCCACTTTATTCGGTTTAGTGCCTTGCCGACGAGGAGCCAAAAATTACCGCTTGCATTTCAGTGAGCACATAAAGAAGGGTATTGATGCTCTTGGAATGAAAGAGCTTCTCAACGTCCATGTTGCTATTAGAGCTAACCCCAACCCTGTAAAGTCTACTGAGCAACCATATAAGGAACATAAAAGGTAGTTTCTTGATTATGTAGTATATATTTTCCATGCTTTTTTTGGTTGTCCATTCTGATTTTTTAATGTGCGTATGTGTGTATAACTAATAAACAATTATTCTTTGCAAACCATGTTTTGTTGTTCCTATTCCTCATAGAATAAAGCACAAGTTTGGACAAAGATAAACGTTTTTGGTGCATGGTGCAGGTTGTGGTGAACTACCTTCCTTCCAAGCCTGTATTTTCTACCAGCCAACATGGCATGCAAGCATAAAATTGTAGGAGAGAAAGGTACCACTTAGATAGCAATAACCTCATCAATGTTACTTTATATATGATTGAATGACATATTTTTTTTATTTGTATATTTTCGACTTTCTTGCAAGGTTTAAATACGGTCTGCTAACTTCGCCTATTACATGAGTTACTCGAACCTTACCTCCCATCTAATTTTGATAAGCTTACACGTTATTATAGCACATGTGTTTTGAATTGTATCAAATTTAGTGTATCTACCATGTAGTACTAACACTGGCCGAGCAACGATGTACCTCATTCAAATTAAATTGTGTTAGCATCGGACTGAACATTGTTTTAAATAGTATTCGTATACCCGTTTATGAATAAATTTATTCGAACCATATATTACGTTGACTTTGATTTCATTCAATTAAATTTGACTTGAAAATTCAGATAAATTTACATTGTGTCGGTTTAAGTGATGTACAAGGAAATCCGATATCTTCAGCAGTCAATATTTTCCTAAAAAACAACGATAGCCAATGGTTCAATTACTTAATTTTCTTTATTATACACATTTTGTTAGACCTCTGATGGGCTGAAAATCTGCATTCTTCTTGCCTTTTAATTAATTGTGACAATGCTGAAAGGTACAACTTACCATGGTCCTTTACTATATAGCCAAAAAGTATGAAAGTGCTCAACTAAATACCCCCGCTTATTCAACTAAATACTGAATATTGAAGATGTATTCAATAATATTTCCCCTTTCAATTTTCTCCTTATCATGTATGGTTCGTAACCAATGTTACCGCTGATCAAATAATCGTAAATTACCCATCTACTTGCAAACTCGGATTCACTTTATCTTCTGATCCGACAAACTTGAGCTTTTATTACGGATATGTTCTCTTCGTATGGCTTATTTTTTTATCTCATCAGTGCATGAAAATCTGTACTGCTATGAAAGATATCAAAAACTAACCATGCAATGTTTTTCAATTAATTGCCCGCTATAATTCACAGAGAAACTAAAAACTTCTTAAATAGAAATGAGTTGTGTGTCCTCAATAAATTTGTTAAACAAGCAATTTCATACCCTTAACTCTAACATAAAGTTATTTTTTTACAGATACATACATACAGTGATAGTCAACAGTGGGATTCAAGTATCATTATTGCAATCATGGATTGTATGATATATCAGGAGTTTTAGACTGTAACTGTCCGAAAATTATTTTTGTCTTCATATTGGCTTTACATATAGTGAATTTGACTTATATATTTCAAACATTCAGACTCAGACGTTCATCAATTTTCTACGCTTTTGTATGAAATCGTTTTCACATTGTATGCGAAGGTAACTTCGGTGCCACAACTCACCATGGTATGCTGGTGCATAATAGGGAAGGAGTGTATTTATGTGCTTACATACAATCAAGTGTACATATTTTCAGTTTTTTTTATTAACTATTATTATTCATGTCGGTAAGGTAAGGTGATTTCATCTCTGTACTTCTCTAGATGGGAAAAAATTGTTGAATTTAATTAGCAATGGGTAAGACACTTTATATATATATATATATATATATATATATATATATTGTATACATTTGACTGTAGGGGTGAGCAAAAAACCGAAATTAAACTGAAATCGAACCGAAACCAATAAAAACCGAACCAAAACTGAAAATAAAAAAAATGAACCATGCTAATGTTTCAGTTTTAGGTCCAAACCGAACCCAAAAAAACCGAACCGAACTAAATTATAAAATGTTGCATATTGTCTCCTACAGCATGTTGTTTCGTATTATATAGTATATACACACTGGCCACTGCTTCACTCATTTGATTTAGCTGAATACAGGATTAGGGGTAGACTAATATAAAATGTCCATTTCTCGTTTTTGTAGATTCTTGGATGCTTTGAATTGAAGATGAAAGTTGAGGTACTAGTAGACTATTTTCAAGAATTCCAAGTTGTTGCCGATCTGCTGTAGTGTGGTTCACAGGAGTGCTCCTGCTCCTTTCCTTTTTTTTGTTTCTTGTCTTCGGCTTAGAGCTAGCTAGCTTAACTTTGTACAACTTTGGATGACTTATAGTTTATTAGTCTGTACTCTGTACCAAGTGTCTCAATACACTCGGTTGAAACAATTTATTTTAATTTCTTTTATGGTTGTTTAAATTTATAATATTTTTTGTTTAAATCGGTTTTAAAACCGAAACCGAACCGATAAAAATCGAAACCGAGGTTTTGAAATCGAAACTGATGCTTCCGTTACGGTTTCAGTTATCAGTTTTTAAAACCGAGGTCTTTCGGTTTCGGTTTTACCCCAAAATCGAACCGAACCGGGGTTTGCTCACCCCTATTTGACTGTATAGAAGCCTAGAAGTCGAGGAAGGTTGAATATTCTGTGAGAGACACAACATTCCTACTCTTGAGTGGTGCTTCATAGATTAGTTGGCGAGCAGGCAACTTCTGTGGCCATACGTGTTAACTAATTTATATATGAGACTTTTAGTTCTGCGACCATATATGTATATCACGATAATAAGACTTTTAGTTCTAGAACCTGATGTTTCTACTTCGGAGTATTACAATAATAAGACTGCTAAAAGTATCATATATGTATATGTGTGTGTATAACACACGTGCGCGCGTGTGTGTATCGTCGTGAGAGGGATAGGGAGGGAGGGAGAGAGAGAGAGGAGAGAGAGCGCTTGACAATAGAAATAACTCAATAAATAAGTCTGGATTCATTGTTTTTTCGACATGCAATGATTAAGGGTCCGTTTGGCAACTCGAAGCAGTACTTATGCTTATATGGTAAATGTTTTTACTTATAAAAAGTTAAAAAACCAAAAAGTTCGTTTGGCACGGTAACGACTTATAAGTCAAAAAGATAAAAAGCCACCATGGATAAAAAAAAAATTTCAAAATAATTATTTGGCTTTTACATTAGAATCTTGAAATAAAAAGTAAAATAATTCCAATTTTTTGAAGTATACACTGCAGTTGCTGAACTAAAAATCACAAAACAATTGGTATTCCAAAATGTTGAATCGAAACACAACATAAATACTCGTATGTTTTTCGCACATAAAAAAAAGCAACTAAGTCCATTTTAAATTTATTTTTAAGTTCAAACAACAAATCACACAATAGTTTAAGTTGATCTTTTATACAAATTTCAAGCATTACAATCAAAATATTAAAAAAATTCAAAAGCACATTGAACCTAAAATGTCAAATGATAAAACACAGCAATGCTTCGTTGGATTTGTTCCCTTTCGTTGTTGAAAACTTGTCTTCTTCCTTGAGTTGAATCCGCTTCAACTGAACTTTAATTAGATTCAATATCGTTTTCTTCACAAATCAACTCATTGTTTTGAAATTCTTCAGAAATCTCATCATCCAAAGCAAGAAGTACTACAGCAAGGGCTATTTGTTTATGCTCCCTACACAGCTTCAAAAACATAACATTGCATGAAACTTGTAAAAAAACATAAACAAAACCATAATAATGTGAATACATAAAAGCTTTATAGCGTTGAATGTGAACTACAAAATGCTACAAACACAGGAACATAAACCTAAAATGCTTTGTGCATCTGAAATCAAGCAACAAGAATCAGTACATACACTACAACAAAATTGTGTTTCAACAGCAATCATTCTCAGCGTTCTTCTTGCTAATGCGGTAAAGAGATTTGTTTACTCAAAAAATTTACATCTAAACGTTGATATATCATCGTTCTACTAGGTAATTACGCAAAATATTCGCCACCGCCTCTTTTACTTGCTCCTTGTAAAAAAATTTGGTTTCCCTCGCTTATTTTCTTTTCTTTAGTTTCATCTTCCTCGTTTTCCCTGCCCTAATTCCCTCTTTTTTTAGTTTCTTCATGCCCTAATTCTCGCCTTCTTGACTTCCGTCATACCCTAATTCCGTCATTTAGGTAAATCGATTAATTCAATTCTAATTGGTCTTGGCTTTTATGTTTGGCTTCAGTAATCAAATACCAATTTGTTTTTCGTCAGCAGATTGATTCCAGAATTCTCCAGTTTTGGTTCAGATGTTTCGATTTAGGCATGGATTTTTGGGCTTTGATTCAGACTTCGATCTTAAGTAAGGTGAGTCAAACTGTATAAATTTTTAGGTTTTGATACTGTTTTTTGCCTGAGTTGAGGAATGATAGATTATTCCGAGACAACGATTTATGAATTTAATTCAACATCAAGCTTGAACTTTAGTTTTAAGTTAAACGTTTGACTAGATTATGCTGTGTTACTATTTTTTCACTGTTCTGCAGTATTTTCCTTGTTGACAATGAATCCTTCACTGAAACAAAAGTGATTGAATATTTAAAACAAACTAATGCAGTTATAATTTAGACGGAAGTGATTATATTAGTTAAACAGGTGCAGATTTTAGGACTAGATGCGCCTTGCCACCTATTTACAAATTTCACATTGTTATTATTTGGGGCTATAGGTTCGAGTTGATACATGTTTAAATTGCTTGAAATTTGATGTTAACCGATGGGTACACTTGATCTGATTAAGTGTATGATATAGGATGCATCGACATTAGTTAACCAATTTATGAATCACATGCATGATATAATATTACTATGTGATAATCAGATTTCCCCTTACGCTGCTATGATTTTGCTAGGAACTAGAGATGGATTAATTTCTCAACTATCAAGGTATGCAGTGTTGTTTTATATTATGATGATATTATTAGACAAAATTAATTTTCTACTTAGATTTGATGGAAATTACCTGTTTATGATTTGTTTCCTAAAATTGATGAAATATTTTCATCTTTTTTAGCTTGAAAATATATATATTTTCCTATATACATTTTATTCGGCAAAGTGAGAACACCACATACGCTGACATAAGTTATCTTATTCCTATGAACTCTTTTTCTTCTAATCTAATGGACTTTACATCTGGGAGAAATGCCATTGACATTTCAAATGAACTCTGTAGTAGTTTATTTCAAGTTTATTTGAATAATTTGAAATATGTATTACGTTGATTGTATGTATATTCAAACCCAATGACCAGCCTTTTGTCACTCTACACCGTAACAACAGTAGTGAAATTATTAGTGAGCTACTCAAGTGAAACATATCCTATTCGAAGTATGTACTTTTTAAATTTTGACCTTTATAAGACTGCTTCTATCAAACAGAAAAAAATGAAGTCCAACTTAGTATTTTATCACATGGACCATGCAATGAGCACATCAGTGTACTCTTAGGGGAATAGTAGTTAAAGCTACTGGCTTGTTTAAATTGCAAAATATCTGCTTGTATAATTGTCAAAACTGGCAACATTCTTATGTGTCCATGGATATTTTTATGACGATGCAGGATAAGAGTATTTTATGTGTCCATGGCTGAATGATTTGCGCAGATTTCAAATAAAATATATGTACCTTATAAGGGCAAGTGACAAAACTAAGCACGCTATCACCATGAAGAAAATACATAATTTAACAACAACCTATTTTAGCAATTTATGTATTTCAGTTCTGTCTACAGAGTGCCTGGATTTCTTTTCTTGTTGTATGAACTGCAATAATAT
Source organism: Allium sativum (assembly GCA_030737875.1). Taxonomy (NCBI): domain Eukaryota; kingdom Viridiplantae; phylum Streptophyta; class Magnoliopsida; order Asparagales; family Amaryllidaceae; genus Allium; species Allium sativum. The sequence goes on along the minus strand of CM060926.1, from coordinate 688,113,192 downwards.
CTGACATAGATATCATATTTTTCCTAACTGTGAATGTTCACGCATATAGAATGTTAGAATAGTTATCAATAAAATATTGGATAAAGCAACAATATAAAAGTAAATATGTTGTATTGTGCATGCAGGCGCACATATCTGAAATTGGTTCTGAAAAAATGTGAATAACTTGGATCACACAAGAGAGTGCTCCATCGACAGTGGATTATGTTACCGCATCAGGCAAGTACCCCTTCTCTTCCTCTGATATTTCTGATATTGAAAGTAGAGCTAGACTATTTTCAAGTAAAAGATGAACGACACTTCCATAAACTTTTGGGATTGCCTCACCCAAATTATTTGTCTGTGATGTACTTCTGATTGATTGTAACTTGTATATTACTTTATTGTTATGCTAGTGGACATGGTTTTCAACACTCTGTCTGATGTTGTCCATTGTGTTTGTAAATTATTGTGCAATAGATTTTACCATGATAACCAATGCAGTAGTTTCTAAAGATACTTTGATGGGAAAACCAACTTGCATGTCTTTCCAATGTTTAGAAGCATGCATATCTTTTCTTCAAATTGGCTTCTTGACCCCTCCATAACTACATTCAACTACATTATTTTTGGTCATTCTTTCTTCTTAACCTCTGCAAATCATGCAAAAGATAAATTTAACGATTGAATTATAAGATGAACATGATAAGGGTCAACATAAAGAAATGATGTAACAATTGGCAACCAAGGTTTGTAGCACTTTCACTTTGTTCATTTGATTTAGTACAGTTATAACAAAACTGCATTGATTGATGCATGAAAATAAATAAATGCAGGCTGTCAGGAAGTCGCTGTCAACAGCCAGAGGTGTGAAGAGGCCACATCGCTTCAGGCCAAGAACTGTCACTCTGCGTGAAATTCACAAGTACCAAAAGAGCACCGACCTCTTCATCAGGAAGCTTCCCTTCGAAAGGCTTGCTAGGGAAATCGCTCAACACTCAAAGGTAAGAGAGTACAACCTTAAATTTTCTATATGGTTTAATTAATTAATGATCAGTGTTTGGTACATGAATTAATTAATGATCAGCGTTTGGTACACGAATTAATTATTTTGCTACTACACATAAAATTGGGGCTCTAGGTTTGCACGTAAAATCTTAGCTCGACTTAGACATGTTCCCACTTGGTTGGCTAAATGATCCAGGTACTTAAATTTTATTTTTCGCATATTGACTATTGTAGACATAGTTTAACAGAACTAAATGGGTACAGTGGAAAGATCTACAACTGATAATGCTGACAGTCAAAATATATAGCATGAGTTGGTTTGTAAGTAGGTTTTCGTCTCTAATGTAATATACTACTCTACTTGGTTTTTAACTTGTCTATATTTTATAGATGATAGCTGAAAGCCTTTCTGAATATGGTATGTTTCTAGAATCATGTCGTGAAATTGCATTAAAATACCCTGGTATCAAGTATAATGAGATCACTGTGGCAACTGCTGCCTGCAGCTTGTTTCAAAAATGGAGCAGTTTGATGTCATGGTCACACCTAACTTATATGGTAATCTAGTGGCAAATACTGCTGTAGGTATTGCTGGTAGCACTGGTGTCATGCCTGGAGGAAATGTTGGGCAAGATTATGCTGTATTCGAACAGGTATCAAAACTTGTCATTTTCAAAGCACTTTCTTTGAATCTTAAATAAACTTGCGCTCCTTATACTTGTGCACAGTCCGTATCATGATAATCTACTTTCATAGGCACAATGGTACTTTCGTTCCATAAAATTTTGTAGTACAGTTAAATTTTTTGTCAATTGTTGTTTAATTACCAAAGCTTATATATGTTGCATTGAAAGTTGTGACAAAATGATTATAGATTAAAAAACAAACATTATACTTCGTTAATATTTTTAACGATAACTCAATGAATCAAGCAGGAAAATATGTGAAAACAGTTGTTTGTTGTGTTTTCATTATCATCTACACAAACCTGATAAGTTGGAGAAGTAAAACTACAATATTCAGAACCTATAAATATCTGGAGACAGAAATCAGTTAAAATAAGAATAACTCAAATATCAAAATCTGCTAAATCCCAAATTACCGTAGAAGTCTCATAGGAGCCAATAGCTCACTCTGTGAGCTGGTGTAATAAGAATAACTCAAATATCTGGTGAACTTGGTAAAGGATTGTTCACTGCTCAGCCTACGTTGTCAACCCTGTACATGCCCAAAAAAGATGCAGTTCGGATATGTTTGGAGGGGAGGATGAGCAGTTAGAGAAGATTACCAAGACTGAGAGGTTTAAGCCTGGTAAGGCATTTACTGGTGCATTTGAAAGCCTGGTAAGGCACTTACCAAGACCTAGAGAAGATTAACAAAACTAGATTTGGTTGTTCTTCATTTGCTGCCTCGCTACTTCATCTGTAAGTTATAATATGCAATTCATGTTCTATTCCTTTACTGAATTCCAAAAATGACTATTACAATACTGAATTCCTGTTACTGAATTACAAATTAACTATTATAGTGGTCCACTTAGTATTACAAACTTCATGCTTAATGCACCTATTTTTCTGGCTTTGGTAAAATCCAGTCAAATCCACCTTGATTGGTTCTTATCTTATTGTATTAGGCAAGCACTTTTTCTGTATTTAGAATAGGCATGGGCCAATGTAGTAGGAATGTATTTGCTTGATTTTTGCGATTGTGGTTGATATGGATACTAACACATATGATAGTGGCAGTTTTTTTTATTTTTTATGATCTGATATTGTCACCTAAAATAACTCAAATTTTCAGCAATTTAGGACACCTGATTGACTGATTCCAACTTCATGGAAACAGAGAACTTCATGGAAATAGAGATGAATGATGTAAAACAGAGCAAGAGGGGCATTCCAATTGATTGGCCTGTTGAGGTATGTAGATCATGTAGTTTGCGTTGTGCCTTCTTTTTTCTGTTAGTGTAATGACCAGTGACCATCTTTGGAGAGGCCAGTTGATGGTATTCCAATTGATTGGCTTGTTGAGGTATGCACTTCTTTCAGTGTATTTTTGCATGTTTGTATAATGACTAGTGACCATATAGAAATATAAAGTATAACTGCATTGGGAAAATTAACTAATTATATAGGAATATAAAGTATAACTAGATCCTCTAAAATAATAATAATCATTAACTAAGAACTATAATAATAATAAAGTTAACTAAGATTTATAAATATTAAGTAAGTTTACAAAATTTAACTAAGTATTATAAATTTTCTACCAAGTTACTAAGTTTTATAAAATCAATAAGTTAGCTAAGTAAAATATAAAATATAACCAAATTTTCTATAATAGTAGTAATAAATAACTAAGATTATGAAAGTTAACTAAAATTTATTAAAATTAGCTAAATTATGGATTTTATAAAAATCAGCTATGATATATGAAAAATAAATAAGTTTATAAAAATTAACCAAGTATTGTAAAATTTAACTAATTTTTAGAAAAATTAGCAGGTTCATACTACTACTACTAATAATGGTTAACTAAGCTTATAATAATAAATTATAAAATATTAACAAATTTAATTAAGTTTTATAAAAATTAACAAATATATAATATTAATTATACAAATGATTAACTAAGTTTATGATAATAATAAATTATATATATTAACTAAATTAACTAATTTTTTTAAAAAAATAGTGAAAATTTATAAAAATTTACTAAATTTATAACCAAGCTAGCTAAGTTTTATTAACCATGCTAAGTAAGTTTTATTAAAGTTAACTAAACTTATAATAATAATAATTTAACTAAGTTAATTATTTTTTATAAATAATAGTAATAATGGATTAATTAAATTAATAAAATAATTAACTAAGTATTAAATATATATAATAGAAATAATAAAGTAATAATTATTTAACTAAATTAGCTAAATTTTATGAAAAATAATTAATATTTATAAAAATAAAATTAGTTTATAAAAATTAACTAAGTATTATAAATATTTTACTAAGTTTTATAAAAATCAACAAGTTTATAATAATGATGACGATGAAAATAATTAACTAAGTTTATAATGATGATAATTATTATAATAATGATAATAAATTGTAAAAGTTCTAAAAAGTAAAAAGTTTAAATAATAACAATAAACTAACTTTGTAATAAAAATAATAATATTAAGTCATAAAATATTGATCATCTTGGCGAAGTTTTACAAAAATTAATTAAACTTATTATAATAATAACAATAATTTAACTAAGTTAATCAAGTATTATAAATACTAATAATAAATTAATTAAGTTTTATAAAATATAAATCAAATATTATAAAATAATAATAATTAATCATGTTAACCAAATTAGTTGAGATTTACAAGCTTATAAAAGTTAACTAGTATTATAAAAATTTAACTAAGTTCACCGAGTTTCATTATAAACAAGGGATCATTAATACGATTATTAAATCAACAGTGGTAAATTAGAAAAAAAATGTTTGCTCTACATGTCCTTTACTATTAGCAGAATCAATATGTTAATTTCAGCCAAGGTTAGAACATGTCATGTGCTACTAGCAGAATCATTAACTCGTGAATTCTTTCATTGTAGGTAACTAAAGACCATTGTTGCGAAAATATAAAAGGCGACATGTTCTTTTTCCATGGTATGCATATGAAATATATTGGTTGCCCATTTTTTTCTTATTATTTGGTGCAAATTGCTTTAAGAATATTGTATTCGTGTTTGCTGATGATGTATTTTTGTTTAATGGATATTGTGTGAACTTAGTTTATGGTGGTATCTTTGTTTATGTAAACATGATTTATAGACGATGTCTTTGTTTATGAATTAAATGGTATATAGTTTTATGTAAATGATTAATAGTTATGTGTTATATGGTAATTTTGTGTTTGATTCAAATATGTTATGAATATCGGTTGTTTGAATTATATTTAAATGTTGTTGATATGTGTGTGCGATAATACAACATAATATGAATGCTGTAAAAATCGAAACAATAAAAGACAGCGTCTATTTAATGTTGTTAATACTTCGAACACAAAATAACAGCGTTTATAAAACGCTGATGAATAGGGAGAAACATCTATGCAAACTTTTGACAACAAAAATGAAAATGCTGTTAAATTTATTAACAGCGTTTGTCAAAATTGCTGATGAAAATGGGATCAACACACACTTGAAAAATATTAACAGCTCATTAAAAACGTTGTGGATAAAGTATTAATAGCTTAGAAAAAACGCTGTCCATAAAGTATTAACAGCTCAGGAAAAACGCTGTGAAACTCAATTTTTAACAGCGTTTATTTTCCGCTGTTAAAAAAAAGGGGCCTACGACAGCATGTCGTTATACATCGTTTGTACTAACGCTGTTATAACTTTTAACAGCGTTTTTGAACCGCTGTTAAAAGCCTTTTTTGTTGTAGTGATAGGAACATTTTGGTAGTAGTGATAGTAATGCATGATGACTAAAAAGGGAATTCATCATGCACAGGAACACTTTGGCAGTAGTTATTGCTCAACCCAATAGGTTTTCAGCTAGAATCAGTGCTACATCCTACAAAAACAGGTGGCCTTATACGTCTGAACCCATAAAGACAAGAAGAACGTTAGTAGCAGTGGAAGGATTATAGAAGCATCATGTCTCATTTATAGGCAACATAATCAAAAAAAAATTTTGAAACTTTCAAATGCATGCAAGCATCGATCAAGGTACAGTCATGAGCCTATGTACAAATAGGATAGAATAAAACAATATAATACAACTATAATGACAAGCTCATCATACACGAAAACTTTATACAACTTTTACTAAATTATAATACAACTATAATGACAAACTAGAACTGAATCACAAATCACCAAACATAATACAACGGTCCATTTGATTTTCATTGTTTAAATAGGATTATGGTAGTTTCTTACTTGATCATTGTTTAAATATATTGCTTTAGATTACAAATAGGATTGTAAGCTAATAAATTTTCTGTTTTTTAACATTTGTTCAAATAAAAAGGCTGAAACTTTATTGGTATATATAGACAATGCTTGGATAAGTACAAGGTATATATTAGACAATGCTTGGATACAACAAAATGGTTACAATGAAGCAATAAACCATATCTGGCAACAAGCAATGGGGGCCTGGTGGGCAACCATTTATTTCTGCTTCCAAGTAAATTAAAAATTGGTAGAATGCACTAAAAGCAGTAAAGGGATAACTAGAGTCAAAGACATTTGAAACTTTTGAGGGAAAAATAATGTCCAATATTTATAAATGGTAGACAATCCAGCAGATATGTATATTTCAGGAGTGTAAGCACAGTCTTCTTAATTTAGAACTAACCATGCATAGTCATGTAATTAAGGATTACCCAAAGCCAAAAATAAGTTGACATTACAATGGCGAGCAACTGTCTTCTCGTTTTTTTTTTCTTCTTCACATTTATCACACACCTATGGGCATGTACACTCAAAAAGACATAGGAAAAAAAATATAATCATGAAAAAAGAAAGAAATCCTGGAAAAAGTTATACCAACTTTTGATGACAAACTGTAGGCGTAGTATAACTAGTTATCGAAGAAATTTATAATTATTTAGTTTCGACATAATTTAGTTTATGTCGTCTGCAACCTTACTAAGATAAAAATGAAAATATACATTTTAGTTCTAATATAGCTTGCTACAAGTACGCTTTTTCAATTGAAAATAAATTAGACATGAAATTATATTATTCACTATTTCACCACTATTTACTGTTTTCCAACAAGATTTGTCAAAACATACATTTATGCTCCTATATAAACTAATAAGATATGACTCACGCAATCAGCCTTTTTCTCATGGTGACACTAACATAAATATATCATGCTTGTGCACCTTCTTAAAAGAACCACATATAAAAATTTATATATCAACTAAGCCTTTCCAAAACAGCATATAAGCTCCTTGAGTTTTTTTCTTGCTTCCAGTTATTTGTTAAATTTTGACCTCAAATGTAATTACCAATGATTAAAGAACCAGATGATAGAATTTTCACTAAAATGTTGGTGAAGAAAACGTAGAATTAACGTTCTAGGATCTGTACCTATTTGCAACAAGTTCTGAACATGTCATTTCAGTTTACCATAATCAAAATATTTCTTGTTTACTTTGGTCTATCATATTTCATTCTACTGGATATATTTAATTTTTTTTTCCAAATTGACTTCTCATTTCCAATTAATTTCGGACCAGACCAGGTAGTCCCATTTACGGTACTTTAGGGCCAGGAAAGTCAATAATAGCATTAGTATTACGAGTTAGAACCCAGTTCGACTGTAATAATATAAGAACTAAAGTTGTAAGCAATCTAACCACATCAGGCAAAACTGAAATAATAGAAGACAAATTAACACAAATTATAAGAGAAAAACCCAAAAAAAGAACGAACGATTCAAGATGGGAAACAATAAGAACCGATTATCAAAGAAAAAGCATACCTTTGTCGAAAGCAACGAAGAAAAAATAACGTTTTGGATGAATGAAGAAACGAAAATAAATCGCCTTAACCCTAATTTAACGGAACGCGGCCGAAAAGTCGAAACGCTGCTTCGATCTTGAAAACTAAATTGTATAAGCCCAACTTTTAATTAGGTCCATACAGACTTCTTTTGCTTTTTAAAAGAAAATAAGCAGCTTATTTCTAGCTTTCCAAACGGGCCCTAAGTTGCGGCGAACATTTTTGATGAACTTTAATAAGCTAAAAGAAACATGGTGTAGCTAACTGTTCTTTTGTTAACGAGTTATGCTAGAATACCCGAAAAAGTTTTTGTCAAAAACTAAGAAATAGGGGTAAATCCGGAATTTAAGGGGGGGTAAGCATTGAATTCAGGGGGGTATTTGTGTTATTCAAGGGGTGGGCCTCCTATTTTTTTGTCTCTGGTGTATTTTTTGACAAAAATTTTTTTGTCATAGTAGCATTTTTGTTTGTTAACTAAGCATTACAGTGAGAACTGAAGTTGGCAGCAAAGTACATGTTGAAGAGATGCCAAATTTAATGGCTAATTAATGACGCTCGCGAGCATGATGATCGATAAGCATGCCGAAACGCTTCTGAAGCACTATTGAATGGGAAGTGTATGATGCATAGCAATGGACAGGAAGCCAACATGATGCAAGTTTATTATCTCTTCAACATGTTACTGATCCAGCAAAGAGACAATAAAAGGAACTGAAAGCAATGTTAGACTTTTAATATCACAAAAAAACAGTAGTAGATTCATATCCATATATATAATATACTCATATGTTTATCAAACCGATCGTTAGGGAGGTTTCCCTACTGTAAGAGAGCCAAAATCAAACTCTCTTAAGCCAATTACATACGCCCAAAATATCTGAAATTTGCGTGAACATCGTTCTCCTCTTCGGTGTTCTTCCCTTTTAGTCAGAATCAATGTCGATTCTTGCTCTTTTACTCAAATCAATCCACTACTTTCTCGTCCGCTCTCGGTTACGTTCAAGTTTCTTCATTTTGATTTCCGTTCTATTTCACATTTCACGTCCAATTTTTTCGCTTCCAATTCCTTCGAACTTAGATTTCATTGCCACGCCTTGACGAAATTATAATCTCCTTTTCCCGTTTCATTCTCCATTTTTTTAGTCGAACTCCGCTTCCATGCGCTACTTCGTCCAACAGTTTACCCAGCACTCATCCTTCCATCAATTGCTATACAATTTGAAACCTAGACATCTACATGAAATCAAGAAGGTGGCTGCAGTCGATTTAAAAGACGTCTGTGTATAGACCTAGATCTATTCAGTTTCTCAGGTTTGCAATTATCGATTTGATTGTATTTTAATGGATAAATGCTAAATTTATCTATTTTGATTTTTCACAAATATGAATACGGTTGTTTAAGATGTCAACTTGAAAGAGTACATAGAAACGCCCATATCTTTCAAGTTGAATTGGCACTTTTTCATTTTTAGTTTGATATTTTTACACAATATATTTCTAAATCAAGTTTTTCTTTCAGAAATACATGATCAATCGGATATAATAGGGTGCAGCTGATATAGGATCTATCAGGTACCTAATAATTGAAATGCTTATACTACTATTATTGAAATTTTGTATTATTATGTTAAGTTAGTATGTGGATAATAACGAAATTGGTAAAAGTATACCTACTAATTCAGTGTATATCGGTTTTCGAAGTGATCATTTGCTGCATCTAAATGGAAGCTATCAGATCAATTTTCATAGAGTGCAGTAGGCATTATTTTTGTTTAACAGTCAGCACAAATGGGAATCGCTCGAAAAAGATAAATCGATGAATCAAAAACTGTAATGAGTTCACTAAGAAATAAGCTACAAAAACAAAGAAAAAAAGGCGAGAGAATTTGGTTGTGTATGGATTATGATCAGCACCTGTGAGAGTGCACTTTCCGATATCGAACAGAATACCATCGTCATGATCTAATCAAATTCTTTTGCCATTTCCATTATCAACCCATTTTCATTATTTGAATCAAACATTTGAATATCAAAATTGAGTTTTTGCATAATTGCAATGCTTATCCTACTATTACATAAGTTAGAGGTGAAGATTTTCATTCTTTATATGAATTTACTATAGATTAAATACATGTTAGTTGATGTACATCAGTACAAAATAACATTTTGTGACAATTCACGATGGAGTACCAAATACTTTTTAGTTTTTTGGATTCAAATAGCTACAACTGACATACAATTTTCGTGTCATGTTTGTGCTCGAATTGTTTGTTTTCCTAACGTTCTAAGTTGATCTTAGAGTGCAGAAGGATATATTAATTGTGATGCATATGAATTTGGTTACCTTCTATAAATCATCTTTGAAAATCTCAGGGTTTTGTTTTCTACCGAGCCTGTTTTGGCCCGGAATGCTATTTTTAAATTTTACATTAAGGACGACTATTTAAAATAAAACTCAATCCCATGTCACTAAAAAATTCAACTAATATACACTTCTGAACAGTGATCATAATTTATCTATGCCAATTGTCTATCAAAACCCTCAAAATGCTTGGTAAAATTGTTTATCTTTACATTATCAACAAGAAATCGACAAAGTTCTCATTTTCAAAAATAATGAAGCCTGTATCGCCATAGTTAAACCAAAATATGATGCATTGGAAGCTCCTATGGTATTGTGTTCTCTTATAAGTTCACTTCTTTTGAGAAGGCAAAAATAATATGTAACACTTGTAATATGTAAACTTGGATAATAAGATGACAGTTTCAATTGGATAATATATAAGACTTCTTTTCCTTTTTATCATGTATAGTCAAACTTTTTGTATAGAGTTCTTTACAGTCAAAGCTTTTCGTTCATGGAATATAAAGCAAGTGTTAGTTAAGATTCGTACTTCTATTTTTATTTGTTATTCTAATTTCAAATCACATTATTAGTATGAAGTTTGAAAAAAATACATTAATGTCCAATTCTAAGTTGTAGCAGCTAACAATAGTTTTTTGTACATCTATTTATTATGTTTTTTCTGCAAATAATTAAATCTAGATTTATGTTAGCATTACACATTTATCCTATTTGAAAATGGAAAAGGTACAGGAATAAGTAAACAGGGATTAAACCGAAATCTCTGAAATTTTCAAAATGAAACTGAAATTTAAAAATTTATTATAGTTCGGAATTGAAACAGAAAGAAGAATTCCAAATATTATCAGTTTTATGTTCGAATACAGTTTCAGATATATAAATGTACCAGATCTATGTTTACCTTAGTTTCCAAAAGCATAGAGCTTTAGATATCCACGACAAGTTTTAAAAGTATATGATTTCAAGTGCATGTCAATGTCAAGTTTTAAAATATGCAAGTTTTTGCGTATATTTATAATTTATAAATGTACCAGATCTATGTTTACCTTAGTGTTACCGTTTGTTCATACTGGCCACAGATGATATGTTTATTGATTTACCATGCATTTTAACTTCTATCAAAACACTATGTAGGCAGAAAGGGTGACATGAAGTAAAACTTACATCATTAGCAAAGAAGATCCTGTCATAACTATACTTGTTGACATTGTAAACCCACGAATTACACACAAAGTGAATTTCACCTTTTCCCGGATAGTCTTCCGTGGTGATGCTCAAGATGGTTGTTTCTTGTAATGATAGTTCCAGGAATTCCAATATTTTCTTGGTATTTGAATTGAACAGTGAATGCAGACTCACCCGCAACAATCGATGACAACTTGAGGATCCAGGTAGGTTTTCTCCCCTAAAACTCCTCTGTTTCTATTATCTTCAAAAAAATAATAATGAAAACAAAGCTGTAACCATGTTGGTACACAACATTCAAATTACTAATATTAGAATTAAATGAAAACAAAAAAGTAGTCTGGCACTCACTGGAGTTGCCATTAGTGGAACTAACAAGCTGAAATGATATGGATTGCCCTAAAACCTCTTGCACCTGTCCAATATTGTTCCATTGGAATCTGCTAAATCAAGAACATTCTTTTTCATTAATATGACCTTAGCTTTTACTTTTGAAACTCCTCCTCCTGTTAAACAGCCTACTATTCCTCCCACAACTCCTCAAATAGTTCCATTAATCATTTTTACTTAATATTTGTTTGAAATATAAAGTTATAATATGAGCGCAATGAAAAGAAGATGTTGAGATTGCCAAAGACTGGGGTGGTATTTACAATGTATCATGTGTACATGGTCTGTCAATTTGTATAAAAGTCCATATAAAAGTTTATCCATTTATAATTGTTGAAGAATTAGGTGGATGCGAACAATGCATTACGTTCCCAATTTGGCCTCTTAAATTTTTAACCTACTCTTATATGTGATTTTTTTTTTGGTAAAACCTAATCATGTATCTAGTGTATAGGAAATTAGGAAAATACGTAGACTCAACTTTGTGCTTCAATTGAAAATGTAATCATTTTACCATGAAATGACTGTTGATAGCTGAAAGTAACAGTTTTTAATCTATTATAGTATCTTGATTGGCGATTTGAGTCGATTTTTTTTAAAACTGGTTACCATAAAGTTAATATTAGAAGGGGTTAGAATATATCGATTCTGAACTTGTAACAAATTGCCTATTTTTTGGTTACTTGCCTAGAAAACATGTCCATGATTTCGTGCATGCAAATCAGTGTCATTTGCATCTAAATATGAACTATGCAATGAAATAGATTGTACTTACTCAGCCATACAAATAAGTTGGACTTCATGATCTTGGAGATGAGCTTTGTTGTTTGTTTTTACTATAGTATTACTGTATTTGAGTGGAGATTAAATAAAATAAAGGTAATCATTATGCCCCCGCAGTTTGAATTGCTCATAGTGTAGAATTTACACTTACACGACCTTTTGAGCTATCATTTGAATTGACTAAAATAAGTCGTTTTTTGACTTTTTAAAAGCTAAGATTAGTTTATTTTAACTTTTATAAATGAAAAAAGCAACTTCTATAACTCATCAAAATGAAGTCTGAAATATTTTTATTTTAATATTTTTACCTTTCAATTAATTGCATTGAACTTTCCCTTGGCGTGTACAATACTTAGTAACTATCATGTTTACTGTAACGACCCGTATTTTTCTGCCAATTTAATTGGATTATTTTAAATATTTTAATAATTTAAAATATTGGTTTGAGGTTGGATAATCGAATTTAACGATTATATTGCGAATATATTATTTAAAATAAATAATAAATATTATTTTAATTTCCAAAATATGGGAAATTGTCGAAATTGAAATATACTGTGATCCGACAGTTTAAAGTGGTCAAATATTGTTTATACTGAAATTTTAGTGACAATTCGTTTTGAAAACGAAGACGAATATATATAGTTTATAATTTAATTAAATAACGAGCGGCAGCGGCGCGGTAGTTCGCTATTTGGCGTTTTGAACTTCAATTGGTCGTACCGGGTTCAAAATAAGTCGGATTTCATCGAAACAAGAAACGTTGGGACCAGTTTGACAATATCTTCCCAACGGCAGAGAAAAATCCAGTTTTCGTCGTGTAGATTTTGTTTTATGTCCAAATCAAATTTTGGGAAAAACAGCGCCAGAATTCCTTTTATATATATAGCGCTGCAGTTATTTAAAATAACGGTTTTTAAATATTTGAGTATCAATTTGGCTTGGAATTCAACCCGGGATATTTTTCCTTGGTAATATATCAAATTCTGGTCGTGTATGGCCAACTGCAATATTTTAATAATATTATATTGAAGTACTTTAAAATTGGGTTATTTTAATTCAAATTGGCCAGTTTAAAAGGGACATTTTTCAAACGACCTCTGTTTTCGACGAAACAAATTTTGTTGGGACCGTAACAGTAAATTATGGCCAGATTTTCAAACGGCGCGTAAATCGAGGTTATTCTGTGAGCGTGACAAAATAAAATGTGAAATAAATCGATCTATTTGGACGTGTACAAGCGCTATTTGAGCATACGAGCACGGAATTCGACGAAACAAGTTTCGTTAGGACCGTATCGTCAAAATATACTATGTCGTCCAGTTGCGTCTCGAACGGGGTTCGTATGTGAGCGCAGCAGCAAATAAACGACGTTCGAAAACGCGATAGGCACGAAATAAAAATCGTCAGTCATTGTCAGACATCACATCGACTTAAAATAATATAAATTACAACTATATAAACCCCTTTCCATCAAACCCTAGCCTCCATTTCAGAATTCTTCATGTCATTTTGCAAAAAGGCCCTCAAACGCAAATCTGTTTATATCTTTTAATCCGTGGTGAATTTGTGAGGGCAACCAAAGGGAAATATGTAGATCGGGTCCTTAGCTACCTGCACGCAAAATTCCAGGTTGATCGGAGCATGGTGGTGGCCGGAATCGGATGAAAACCAGTGAAAACCACTTTCGTTCTTTGATCAAATTGAGGCGCTATGGCTGATTTCAGTGGGCTGGACCATGGGGCTATTGTAGAGGGGAGAGATAGCTTTCGTTTGGTTGTGGTCGGAGGTTCAACAGTGGTGTGTGGTGGCCGTGGTGGAGAGATGAACTGAGGTGACGGTTTTGGGTGTTTAAATGGAAGTAGCATTCGGTTTTAGGCCATTTCAGGCGTCGAGGTGGGTTGTTGGTGTCGAAGGTCATTAGAGGGGGGTCGGCGGTAGGGAGACGGTCAGAACCAAGGTAGTGGCGGCGTCTGCAGCTGACCGACGAGGGAGAATTTCGGGTGGAAGCCAGTTTGGGGGCGGAGGCGATTTCTGGTGATCGGAGGGGACTGGGCGGTCGGCGCTTGAGGCTGGAGTAGCCCACGGTGGCGCGGTGTCAGCAGTAGTGTTAGTGGGGTTTCCGAAGGTCTGCATCGACGGCGGTGGGCTTGGGATGATGTCGAGCTTGGGTGTGCTGATGGTGTCGGATTGTTTTGTTAGAAGGAGGAACGAGTTTGCAAAAACATCAGGAAGAAAACGCGTGAGGAACTTTAAGGGATGCTGACGTGGCATTTCCTTAATTTCTAATCATTTGGTTTTAACGGAAATTAAGGATGACATGGCACTGATTAGGTAATTATTTAATTTAATTATTATTTAATAGTTTAGTTTATAAATCGTATATATATTCAAATTTAAAACGGCGATAACTTTTTCATACGTAAACGGATTTCAGCGAAACAAGATGCGTTGGGATCGCAGGGACGAGACCTACCCGATGGCACTGACTAGGAGTCAATCCAACACCGTTGAAAATTCAGCTAATTTTGGACGGACGATTCAAATTAAAAGTGACAAACACGTCAACCGTTGACCAGAACAAACTCTGGTGAGTTAATTCTCACACCTTCTGGAATACTGTGATGTGGTAAAGTCACGGTAAATTATATTTTGCGGTTAACGGTTTAAATTGGCTGATTGGTTGCGATGGATGCAAATTGATTGATATGGTTTGACTGGTTGCAGTTATTTATTTATTTACTCGTATATTGTTATCAACTGACATCTGTGATGCAGAGAAGGACAGGTTGGAGGATCCGACCGGATTCCTCAAATTTACTGTATTTGTTTTTGTTGTGCCTATATATGGATTGTTCACATCATCTGACACCAAAACTATTTGAATGTTGATAGTTGAATATACAACCATCGTTGTTGTGGTTAAAGTCAATTGTTTGTGTTGACTGAGTAGATGGGCAGTAATGGTCCAGTCGTAGGGTTTTAACGTTATTCTACCGTCAGAGAAATTGATGGGGTTTCAAGGTTATAATTTATTTATAACCAAATTAAAGTTATTTAATTATTACGAGTATTTAAATTGGAAACTTAAATTAAATAGACTATATCAAGTTATTAAGAAAATTTAGTAGAATGGTTTACATCAATTGAGAAGCAGAAATCAAGATATTCCATGGGTTGTTAAAAAGGGAAATTTATTGTTCAAACAATTAAAAGGTAACTCTAATTAATTTAGTTAATTAATTAATTTAAGAAAGGGGAAATGACAGTTAGGATTCAGTTAATAGTTAACTGATGTGTATAGTTGGTAAATTCACCGTTTCGAGTAGAATGGACAAAGGAAATAAATGTTTGTTTGAATATCCGTTAAAGTTTAACGAATAGTATTAGATATTAGTTAATCTTTGATTATCTATAATCTAAAGGGATAATTGAATTGGTTATTGTAAATAACCTTGATTATTATCGAGTAAGCTTGTAAACATGATATAAATGCTATTTTGGGTTAAGATTAAAGTTAACTATATATTTTTGTAGTAGAGATCAAAGCAAACTATTCTTTAATTTAAAATGATTTAAAGTAGTGAATTTAATTTAATGTCAAACAAGGATTTTATTAAATGGACTTGTAAACACGAGTTCGAACAAGATTTGATAAAAGGGGATTTAAATTAACAAGTGGTCGACCGACGAGGGAGTTTAGCCAAAGTGGCGATGAAGGTTTATTATAAAATGTCCAAGTAGATGGAATCAAATCATTTGATGAGAGATTTACATCATAAGTAAAAGGGTTTAAAATGGAAGAATACTTGAAGATTAAGTTGCATTGCAAGGAATGTATACTTAAATAAAGTAAATTAAGTAAAGACCTTAAACGAGGATTTCAAATAAAAGCGTGGGTTTAAACCGGATTGAAATCCAAAAATGGAAATCAAAAAGGGAAATGTGTTTGTGACGTTAGTGGTTAAACTAATATTATTCTGAGGTGAGAAGGTTGTCGACTAAGGTCTGAGAGGTAACTAAAATACCCCAACTTGGTTGGCTTCCCTATTACCAAAGAATAGTATTTGTTGGGAACGAGTGAATGGTTGAGATGAGTTTTATCCTATATGAGGAATATCAAACCCTGATACAAGGCTTTTGGAAATTTAATAATATTACGATATTAGTTCAAAAGAAATAAGAATGTGTTTCCAAATTATAGTAAACATTTGTTGGTCAATTAGAGTTGATCGAATATAGTTAGAGTTAGTCAAACAAAGTTATCTAGGAAAAAGTTCCATCGTGTACGACTGCTAGCGTAATTCGCAGGGCTGCAGATAGCCTATGGCGGTCGGATGTTTCCTGAGGGATTCAGGCGTAACCATTGTGATCGCTGCGATCTAGAGTCGAGCGAATGGAGTTAAGTCGCGAATTAGTTAATAGGAGTAATCCAGTCAAGTTTGTCGAGTTAAATAAGTCCAGTTAGCCAAGTTAGAGTTAATCAATCATAGTAAATCAGTTAAAGTTAGTCAAAAGGCAATTTGGTTAAATATATTTTAAAGAGGTCGAGTTGTGCCAAGTACTGAATCAGAAAACTTGTTGTGTTCACACTATTGTTAATTGATAGTTAAAACACCGACTATCAAACCCAACCAATACGATTGTTGGTTCGGAAAGTCCGGGATTGAATTGTATTCGAAAACCATTCCGACCAACAAATACGTGAAGACGTCGATTGAAGACGGAGCAAGTGAAGACCGTGGATCTTCATAAGCGGAAGGACTACTCGTTGAATTTCTCTGGCCTGCAGCCAGAGTTATTTTGATTTGTGATTCTGTCGTGGTTGAAATCCACGGGTTGCAAGGACTTCTCGCTACTGATTCATGGGGTGATTCCTGTATGAGATGCAGTAGGAGAGTACCTTCGGTTCATCCTGTTCCTGGATGACTTGTATGGACGGATGTCGGACAGAGTATTTCCAAAGGAATTACATGAGTTGATTTCTCCAAACGTACCATAGTTGATGGCGGAGAAATGGTTATTCTCTAGCCTGATAGCTAGAGTATGTTTGTGGACGTCAATCAAGTGTGATCTGGCGGATCTGACGATGTGGCATTCAAAGTGAATGATGACCAGATGTTCTAGAGATAAAGTTCTAGCCTCAAGCCTCATCAACCGGGAAATGACAAAAATCGGGCAGGCAGCATGGCTATGTGGGTCGCTCCCATTAGGATGTATGATCACCTATCTAGAGAAATTCTTATTGCTTCTTTATCTATTCGATGCTGACCCTTTTCGGGTGGCGGTTGCTGATCCCAACCGTCGGTGATATACATTCGATACACTCAAGCGAAATGAGTGGTCGGTCATGTGAGGGCCGGGTTGCAAGACGTTCTTGTTGAACCCAGTGTATTCGCCTCTAGAGATACACGTGCGGAAGGTGGACCCATACCTTGTCAAGTTGGAATCCAATATCCAATAAGCGCCCACGGTTTTTCGATTGTATACTATATATGTGGAGCGTGAGATGCAAGCGTTCCTCTAGATTATTATTTACTTGTATTTATACATTATGATAATATCAGAGCAAGATATTGATTTCAAAAGTGTTTTGGGTTATAGTAAGGTAAAAACCGTCCGTGTTTATGTGTGGATTGGTCTTACTATTACCTTTTGGTTTCGAAAGGATTTTGCAAAGTTAAACAAGTTGTGTGTTATGTGAATTTATCACTGATAGTATTCCAGACTGACCCGGTGTATTTTGTTTTAAATCAAATGTGCTCGGGTCAGACCGAGTATGTTCCAGGTTAGGTTTCACTTGGAGTTTCAGGAGCTGGAAGCAGGCGGCTTCACCGCTAGTTATTCAAAGTTATTATTCTGCTGTGACTGATGTATGTGTACTCTGATGATTGGTATGTATATGCAGTTTTTTGTATAAAGAGATTTGATATTATATTTTATTCGTTCCGCTGTGAGATTCTGATGTGCTCTTCTTCTTTCTTCTATTCTAATACTTCTTTCTTTCTATTCTCACCTTCTAACTTCTTTCTCATGACAATCTGGGGGGTTCGATACTTGGGTTTTGGCAAGTGATACGAGTTTATGTATTGTTGTCGAGAACCCGATTGTCGTCCTTTTCCCCGGGTCGTTACAGTGGTATCAGAGCTATTGGTTTAATGATTAACCTTGGCTCTGTGGTGACTCAATAGAGATGGGGTTAGCAGTACCCTAGATTGAGTTTGAGTAGATATACGAGAGAGCGTATTTGTGATTTGATATAAAATTATTTTTAATGATTATTTTTGCCCAATTTTATTTATAATAAAATAAAGGTAAAAGTTATTATAGTATGGGCAATCATCTTGATTGGTTAATGTTGGTTGTATAATATGTTTGTAGTGTATGGTTGATTGCTTGAATATAACCTGAACTTGAAATAGATAGACTTGGTTGAAAAAACCAAAGATGAAATAAACAAGTTGGGTAATCAATCCAAATTTAACAGATCTGAATGGATAATTTAAGAAATAAGCGAAGTGATAATTATAACCCCGTATGGATTGAATTGTGTGTATCATTGGCTGATGTGGATATTTGAACATAATCAACATGTGTTTGATGACTAATGGGTTTATTGAGTTGAGAACAGGTGCAGAAACCCGTTCAAGGGAGAAATTCTGGAGTTAAGCGAATCCAGTTTGAATGAGAGCTGCATTATAATTAAGACAGCTCAAGTATAAATCATCGTTTATCGCGTAATAGCACTCGCAAAAAGGTACGCCTACGCCAAATATGAAATTTTGGATTTTGTTTGGATTTTGGGTTTGAATTTTTTTATTTTCCGACCATGAGAGTCGATGTATACATATTTCTTGAACCTGCGATATTGCAGATGTCCCTCCGTACAGGGGAGACTCTGCCGAAATTTTTCTAAAATTCAAGAAGTTAGAAATTTTTTGGAATTCTTTCCTTTGAAATAAATTGGTTTTAAAACCAATAGGGTCAGTTTGAAAATAAATTCGAGTTTTAAATTTTATTATTTTTGAAAAGACAATAATAGACGGCATTTCTTCTACCTTGGCAATTTCGAGGGCGAAATTATTTTAAGGGGGAAGGAATGTAACGACCCGTATTTTTCTGCCAATTTAATTGGATTATTTTAAATATTTTAATAATTTAAAATATTGGTTTGAGGTTGGATAATCGAATTTAACGATTATATTGCGAATATATTATTTAAAATAAATAATAAATATTATTTTAATTTCCAAAATATGGGAAATTGTCGAAATTGAAATATACTGTGATCCGACAGTTTAAAGTGGTCAAATATTGTTTATACTGAAATTTTAGTGACAATTCGTTTTGAAAACGAAGACGAATATATATAGTTTATAATTTAATTAAATAACGAGCTGCAGCGGCGCGGTAGTTCGCGATTTGGCGTTTTGAACTTCAATTGGTCGTACCGGGTTCAAAATAAGTCGGATTTCATCGAAACAAGAAACGTTGGGACCAGTTTGACAATATCTTCCCAACGGCAGAGAAAAATCCAGTTTTCGTCGTGTAGATTTTGTTTTATGTCCAAATCAAATTTTGGGAAAAACAGCGCCAGAATTCCTTTTATATATATAGCGCTGCAGTTATATAAAATAACGGTTTTTAAATATTTGAGTATCAATTTGGCTTGGAATTCAACCCGGGATATTTTTCCTTGGTAATATATCAAATTCTGGTCGTGTATGGCCAACTGCAATATTTTAATAATATTATATTGAAGTACTTTAAAATTGGGTTATTTTAATTCAAATTGGCCAGTTTAAAAGGGACATTTTTCAAACGACCTCTGTTTTCGACGAAACAAATTTTGTTGGGACCGTAACAGTAAATTATGGCCAGATTTTCAAACGGCGCGTAAATCGGGGTTATTCTGTGAGCGTGGCAAAATAAAATGTGAAATAAATCGATCTATTTGGACGTGTACAAGCGCTATTTGAGCATACGAGCACGGAATTCGACGAAACAAGTTTCGTTAGGACCGTATCGTCAAAATATACTATGCCGTCCAGTTGCGTCTCGAACGGGGTTCGTATGTGAGCGCAGCAGCAAATAAACGACGTTCGAAAACGCGATAGGCACGAAATAAAAATCGTCAGTCATTGTCAGACATCACATCGACTTAAAATAATATAAATTACAACTATATAAACCCCTTTCCATCAAACCCTAGCCTCCATTTCAGAATTCTTCATGTCATTTTGCAAAAAGGCCCTCAAACGCAAATCTGTTTATATCTTTTAATCCGTGGTGAATTTGTGAGGGCAACCAAAGGGAAATATGTAGATCGGGTCCTTAGCTACCTGCACGCAAAATTCCAGGTTGATCGGAGCATGGTGGTGGCCGGAATCGGATGAAAACCAGTGAAAACCACTTTCGTTCTTTGATCAAATTGAGGCGCTATGGCTGATTTCAGTGGGCTGGACCATGGGGCTATTGTAGAGGGGAGAGATAGCTTCCGTTTGGTTGTGGTCGGAGGTTCAACAGTGGTGTGTGGTGGCCGTGGTGGAGAGATGAACTGAAGTGACGGTTTTGGGTGTTTAAATGGAAGTAGCATTCGGTTTTAGGCCATTTCAGGCGTCGAGGTGGGTTGTTGGTGTCGAAGGTCATTAGAGGGGGGTCGGCGGTAGGGAGACGGTCAGAACCAAGGTAGTGGCGGCGTCTGCAGCTGACCGACGAGGGAGAATTTCGGGTGGAAGCCAGTTTGGGGGCGGAGGCGATTTCTGGTGATCGGAGGGGACTGGGCGGTCGGCGCTTGAGGCTGGAGTAGCCCACGGTGGCGCGGTGTCAGCAGTAGTGTCAGTGGGGTTTCCGAAGGTCTGCATCGACGGCGGTGGGCTTGGGATGATGTCGAGCTTGGGTGTGCTGATGGTGTCGGATTGTTTTGTTAGAAGGAGGAACGAGTTTGCAAAAACATCAGGAAGAAAACGCGTGAGGAACTTTAAGGGATGCTGACGTGGCATTTCCTTAATTTCTAATCATTTGGTTTTAACGGAAATTAAGGATGACATGGCACTGATTAGGTAATTATTTAATTTAATTATTATTTAATAGTTTAGTTTATAAATCGTATATATATTCAAATTTAAAACGGCGATAACTTTTTCATACGTAAACGGATTTCAGCGAAACAAGATGCGTTGGGATCGCAGGGACGAGACCTACCCGATGGCACTGACTAGGAGTCAATCCAACACCGTTGAAAATTCAGCTAATTTTGGACGGACGATTCAAATTAAAAGTGACAAACACGTCAACCGTTGACCAGAACAAACTCTGGTGAGTTAATTCTCACACCTTCTGGAATACTGTGATGTGGTAAAGTCACGGTAAATTATATTTTGCGGTTAACGGTTTAAATTGGCTGATTGGTTGCGATGGATGCAAATTGATTGATATGGTTTGACTGGTTGCAGTTGTTTATTTATTTACTCGTATATTGTTATCAACTGACATCTGTGATGCAGAGAAGGACAGGTTGGAGGATCCGACCGGATTCCTCAAATTTACTGTATTTGTTTTTGTTGTGCCTATATATGGATTGTTCACATCATCTGACACCAAAACTATTTGAATGTTGATAGTTGAATATACAACCATCGTTGTTGTGGTTAAAGTCAATTGTTTGTGTTGACTGAGTAGATGGGCAGTAATGGTCCAGTCGTAGGGTTTTAACGTTATTCTACCGTCAGAGAAATTGATGGGGTTTCAAGGTTATAATTTATTTATAACCAAATTAAAGTTATTTAATTATTACGAGTATTTAAATTGGAAACTTAAATTAAATAGACTATATCAAGTTATTAAGAAAATTTAGTAGAATGGTTTACATCAATTGAGAAGCAGAAATCAAGATATTCCATGGGTTGTTAAAAAGGGAAATTTATTGTTCAAACAATTAAAAGGTAACTCTAATTAATTTAGTTAATTAATTAATTTAAGAAAGGGGAAATGACAGTTAGGATTCAGTTAATAGTTAACTGATGTGTATAGTTGGTAAATTCACCGTTTCGAGTAGAATGGACAAAGGAAATAAATGTTTGTTTGAATATCCGTTAAAGTTTAACGAATAGTATTAGATATTAGTTAATCTTTGATTAACTATAATCTAAAGGGATAATTGAATTGGTTATTGTAAATAACCTTGATTATTATCGAGTAAGCTTGTAAACATGATATAAATGCTATTTTGGGTTAAGATTAAAGTTAACTATATATTTTTGTAGTAGAGATCAAAGCAAACTATTCTTTAATTTAAAATGATTTAAAGTAGTGAATTTAATTTAATGTCAAACAAGGATTTTATTAAATGGACTTGTAAACACGAGTTCGAACAAGATTTGATAAAAGGGGATTTAAATTAACAAGTGGTCGACCGACGAGGGAGTTTAGCCAAAGTGGCGATGAAGGTTTATTATAAAATGTCCAAGTAGATGGAATCAAATCATTTGATGAGAGATTTACATCATAAGTAAAAGGGTTTAAAATGGAAGAATACTTGAAGATTAAGTTGCATTGCAAGGAATGTATACTTAAATAAAGTAAATTAAGTAAAGACCTTAAACGAGGATTTCAAATAAAAGCGTGGGTTTAAACCGGATTGAAATCCAAAAATGGAAATCAAAAAGGGAAATGTGTTTGTGACGTTAGTGGTTAAACTAATATTATTCTGAGGTGAGAAGGTTGTCGACTAAGGTCTGAGAGGTAACTAAAATACCCCAACTTGGTTGGCTTCCCTATTACCAAAGAATAGTATTTGTTGGGAACGAGTGAATGGTTGAGATGAGTTTTATCCTATATGAGGAATATCAAACCCTGATACAAGGCTTTTGGAAATTTAATAATATTACGATATTAGTTCAAAAGAAATAAGAATGTGTTTCCAAATTATAGTAAACATTTGTTGGTCAATTAGAGTTGATCGAATATAGTTAGAGTTAGTCAAACAAAGTTATCTAGGAAAAAGTTCCATCGTGTACGACTGCTAGCGTAATTCGCAGGGCTGCAGATAGCCTATGGCGGTCGGATGTTTCCTGAGGGAATCAGGCGTAACCATTGTGATCGCTGCGATCTAGAGTCGAGCGAATGGAGTTAAGTCGCGAATTAGTTAATAGGAGTAATCCAGTCAAGTTTGTCGAGTTAAATAAGTCCAGTTAGCCAAGTTAGAGTTAATCAATCATAGTAAATCAGTTAAAGTTAGTCAAAAGGCAATTTGGTTAAATATATTTTAAAGAGGTCGAGTTGTGCCAAGTACTGAATCAGAAAACTTGTTGTGTTCACACTATTGTTAATTGATAGTTAAAACACCGACTATCAAACCCAACCAATACGATTGTTGGTTCGGAAAGTCCGGGATTGAATTGTATTCGAAAACCATTCCGACCAACAAATACGTGAAGACGTCGATTGAAGACGGAGCAAGTGAAGACCGTGGATCTTCATTAGCGGAAGGACTACTCGTTGAATTTCTCTGGCCTGCAGCCAGAGTTATTTTGATTTGTGATTCTGTCGTGGTTGAAATCCACGGGTTGCAAGGACTTCTCGCTACTGATTCATGGGGTGATTCCTGTATGAGATGCAGTAGGAGAGTACCTTCGGTTCATCCTGTTCCTGGATGACTTGTATGGACGGATGTCGGACAGAGTATTTCCAAAGGAATTACATGAGTTGATTTCTCCAAACGTACCATAGTTGATGGCGGAGAAATGGTTATTCTCTAGCCTGATAGCTAGAGTATGTTTGTGGACGTCAATCAAGTGTGATCTGGCGGATCTGACGATGTGGCATTCAAAGTGAATGATGACCAGATGTTCTAGAGATAAAGTTCTAGCCTCAAGCCTCATCAACCGGGAAATGACAAAAATCGGGCAGGCAGCATGGCTATGTGGGTCGCTCCCATTAGGATGTATGATCACCTATCTAGAGAAATTCTTATTGCTTCTTTATCTATTCGATGCTGACCCTTTTCGGGTGGCGGTTGCTGATCCCAACCGTCGGTGATATACATTCGATACACTCAAGCGAAATGAGTGGTCGGTCATGTGAGGGCCGGGTTGCAAGACGTTCTTGTTGAACCCAGTGTATTCGCCTCTAGAGATACACGTGCGGAAGGTGGACCCATACCTTGTCAAGTTGGAATCCAATATCCAATAAGCGCCCACGGTTTTTCGATTGTATACTATATATGTGGAGCGTGAGATGCAAGCGTTCCTCTAGATTATTATTTACTTGTATTTATACATTATGATAATATCAGAGCAAGATATTGATTTCAAAAGTGTTTTGGGTTATAGTAAGGTAAAAACCGTCCGTGTTTATGTGTGGATTGGTCTTACTATTACCTTTTGGTTTCGAAAGGATTTTGCAAAGTTAAACAAGTTGTGTGTTATGTGAATTTATCACTGATAGTATTCCAGACTGACCCGGTGTATTTTGTTTTAAATCAAATGTGCTCAGGTCAGACCGGGTATGTTCCAGGTTAGGTTTCACTTGGAGTTTCAGGAGCTGGAAGCAGGCGGCTTCACCGCTAGTTATTCAAAGTTATTATTCTGCTGTGACTGATGTATGTGTACTCTGATGATTGGTATGTATATACAGTTTTTTGTATAAAGAGATTTGATATTATATTTTATTCGTTCCGCTGTGAGATTCTGATGTGCTCTTCTTCTTTCTTCTATTCTAATACTTCTTTCTTTCTATTCTCACCTTCTAACTTCTTTCTCATGACAATCTGGGGGGTTCGATACTTGGGTTTTGGCAAGTGATACGAGTTTATGTATTGTTGTCGAGAACCCGATTGTCGTCCTTTTCCCCGGGTCGTTACAGTGGTATCAGAGCTATTGGTTTAATGATTAACCTTGGATCTGTGGTGACTCAATAGAGATGGGGTTAGCAGTACCCTAGATTGAGTTTGAGTAGATATACGAGAGAGCGTATTTGTGATTTGATATAAAATTATTTTTAATGATTATTTTTGCCCAATTTTATTTATAATAAAATAAAGGTAAAAGTTATTATAGTATGGGCAATCATCTTGATTGGTTAATGTTGGTTGTATAATATGTTTGTAGTGTATGGTTGATTGCTTGAATATAACCTGAACTTGAAATAGATAGACTTGGTTGAAAAAACCAAAGATGAAATAAACAAGTTGGGTAATCAATCCAAATTTAACAGATCTGAATGGATAATTTAAGAAATAAGCGAAGTGATAATTATAACCCCGTATGGATTGAATTGTGTGTATCATTGGCTGATGTGGATATTTGAACATAATCAACATGTGTTTGATGACTAATGGGTTTATTGAGTTGAGAACAGGTGCAGAAACCCGTTCAAGGGAGAAATTCTGGAGTTAAGCGAATCCAGTTTGAATGAGAGCTGCATTATAATTAAGACAGCTCAAGTATAAATCATCGTTTATCGCGTAATAGCACTCGCAAAAAGGTACGCCTACGCCAAATATGAAATTTTGGATTTTGTTTGGATTTTGGGTTTGAATTTTTTTATTTTCCGACCATGAGAGTCGATGTATACATATTTCTTGAACCTGCGATATTGCAGATGTCCCTCCGTACAGGGGAGACTCTGCCGAAATTTTTCTAAAATTCAAGAAGTTAGAAATTTTTTGGAATTCTTTCCTTTGAAATAAATTGGTTTTAAAACCAATAGGGTCAGTTTGAAAATAAATTCGAGTTTTAAATTTTATTATTTTTGAAAAGACAATAATAGACGGCATTTCTTCTACCTTGGCAATTTCGAGGGCGAAATTATTTTAAGGGGGAAGGAATGTAACGACCCGTATTTTTCTGCCAATTTAATTGGATTATTTTAAATATTTTAATAATTTAAAATATTGGTTTGAGGTTGGATAATCGAATTTAACGATTATATTGCGAATATATTATTTAAAATAAATAATAAATATTATTTTAATTTCCAAAATATGGGAAATTGTCGAAATTGAAATATACTGTGATCCGACAGTTTAAAGTGGTCAAATATTGTTTATACTGAAATTTTAGTGATAATTCGTTTTGAAAACGAAGACGAATATATATAGTTTATAATTTAATTAAATAACGAGCTGCAGCGGCGCGGTAGTTCGCGATTTGGCGTTTTGAACTTCAATTGGTCGTACCGGGTTCAAAATAAGTCGGATTTCATCGAAACAAGAAACGTTGGGACCAGTTTGACAATATCTTCCCAACGGCAGAGAAAAATCCAGTTTTCGTCGTGTAGATTTTGTTTTATGTCCAAATCAAATTTTGGGAAAAACAGCGCCAGAATTCCTTTTATATATATAGCGCTGCAGTTATATAAAATAATGGTTTTTAAATATTTGAGTATCAATTTGGCTTGGAATTCAACCCGGGATATTTTTCCTTGGTAATATATCAAATTCTGGTCGTGTATGGCCAACTGCAATATTTTAATAATATTATATTGAAGTACTTTAAAATTGGGTTATTTTAATTCAAATTGGCCAGTTTAAAAGGGACATTTTTCAAACGACCTCTGTTTTCGACGAAACAAATTTTGTTGGGACCGTAACAGTAAATTATGGCCAGATTTTCAAACGGCGCGTAAATCGGGGTTATTCTGTGAGCGTGGCAAAATAAAATGTGAAATAAATCGATCTATTTGGACGTGTACAAGCGCTATTTGAGCATACGAGCACGGAATTCGACGAAACAAGTTTCGTTAGGACCGTATCGTCAAAATATACTATGCCGTCCAGTTGCGTCTCGAACGGGGTTCGTATGTGAGCGCAGCAGCAAATAAACGAAGTTGTAAAACGCGATAGGCACGAAATAAAAATCGTCAGTCATTGTCAGACATCACATCAACTTAAAATAATATAAATTACAACTATATAAACCCCTTTCCATCAAACCCTAGCCTCCATTTCAGAATTCTTCATGTCATTTTGCAAAAAGGCCCTCAAACGCAAATCTGTTTATATCTTTTAATCCGTGGTGAATTTGTGAGGGCAACCAAAGGGAAATATGTAGATCGGGTCCTTAGCTACCTGCACGCAAAATTCCAGGTTGATCGGAGCATGGTGGTGGCCGGAATCGGATGAAAACCAGTGAAAACCACTTTCGTTCTTTGATCAAATTGAGGCGCTATGGCTGATTTCAGTGGGCTGGACCATGGGGCTATTGTAGAGGGGAGAGATAGCTTTCGTTTGGTTGTGGTCGGAGGTTCAACAGTGGTGTGTGGTGGCCGTGGTGGAGAGATGAACTGAGGTGACGGTTTTGGGTGTTTAAATGGAAGTAGCATTCGGTTTTAGGCCATTTCAGGCGTCGAGGTGGGTTGTTGGTGTCGAAGGTTATTAGAGGGGGGTCGGCGGTAGGGAGACGGTCAGAACCAAGGTAGTGGCGGCGTCTGCAGCTGACCGACGAGGGAGAATTTCGGGTGGAAGCCAGTTTGGGGGCGGAGGCGATTTCTGGTGATCGGAGGGGACTGGGCGGTCGGCGCTTGAGGCTGGAGTAGCCCACGGTGGCGCGGTGTCAGCAGTAGTGTCAGTGGTGTTTCCGAAGGTCTGCATCGACGGCGGTGGGCTTGGGATGATGTCGAGCTTGGGTGTGCTGATGGTGTCGGATTGTTTTGTTAGAAGGAGGAACGAGTTTGCAAAAACATCAGGAAGAAAACGCGTGAGGAACTTTAAGGGATGCTGACGTGGCATTTCCTTAATTTCTAATCATTTGGTTTTAACGGAAATTAAGGATGACATGGCACTGATTAGGTAATTATTTAATTTAATTATTATTTAATAGTTTAGTTTATAAATCGTATATATATTCAAATTTAAAACGGCGATAACTTTTTCATACGTAAACGGATTTCAGCGAAACAAGATGCATTGGGATCGCAGGGACGAGACCTACCCGATGGCACTGACAAGGAGTCAATCCAACACCGTTGAAAATTCAGCTAATTTTGGACGGACGATTCAAATTAAAAGTGACAAACACGTCAACCGTTGACCAGAACAAACTCTGGTGAGTTAATTCTCACACCTTCTGGAATACTGTGATGTGGTAAAGTCACGGTAAATTATATTTTGCGGTTAACGGTTTAAATTGGCTGATTGGTTGCGATGGATGCAAATTGATTGATATGGTTTGACTGGTTGCAGTTGTTTATTTATTTACTCGTATATTGTTATCAACTGACATCTGTGATGCAGAGAAGGACAGGTTGGAGGATCCGACCGGATTCCTCAAATTTACTGTATTTGTTTTTGTTGTGCCTATATATGGATTGTTCACATCATCTGACACCAAAACTATTTGAATGTTGATAGTTGAATATACAACCATCGTTGTTGTGGTTAAAGTCAATTGTTTGTGTTGACTGAGTAGATGGGCAGTAATGGTCCAGTCGTAGGGTTTTAACGTTATTCTACCGTCAGAGAAATTGATGGGGTTTCAAGGTTATAATTTATTTATAACCAAATTAAAGTTATTTAATTATTACGAGTATTTAAATTGGAAACTTAAATTAAATAGACTATATCAAGTTATTAAGAAAATTTAGTAGAATGGTTTACATCAATTGAGAAGCAGAAATCAAGATATTCCATGGGTTGTTAAAAAGGGAAATTTATTGTTCAAACAATTAAAAGGTAAATCTAATTAATTTAGTTAATTAATTAATTTAAGAAAGTGGAAATGACAGTTAGGATTCAGTTAATAGTTAACTGATGTGTATAGTTGGTAAATTCACCGTTTCGAGTAGAATGGACAAAGGAAATAAATGTTTGTTTGAATATCCGTTAAAGTTTAACGAATAGTATTAGATATTAGTTAATCTTTGATTAACTATAATCTAAAGGGATAATTGAATTGGTTATTGTAAATAACCTTGATTATTATCGAGTAAGCTTGTAAACATGATATAAATGCTATTTTGGGTTAAGATTAAAGTTAACTATATATTTTTGTAGTAGAGATCAAAGCAAACTATTCTTTAATTTAAAATGATTTAAAGTAGTGATTTTAATTTAATGTCAAACAAGGATTTTATTAAATGGACTTGTAAACACGAGTTCGAACAAGATTTGATAAAAGGGGATTTAAATTAACAAGTGGTCGACCGACGAGGGAGTTTAGCCAAAGTGGCGATGAAGGTTTATTATAAAATGTCCAAGTAGATGGAATCAAATCATTTGATGAGAGATTTACATCATAAGTAAAAGGGTTTAAAATGGAAGAATACTTGAAGATTAAGTTGCATTGCAAGGAATGTATACTTAAATAAAGTAAATTAAGTAAAGACCTTAAACGAGGATTTCAAATAAAAGCGTGGGTTTAAACCGGATTGAAATCCAAAAATGGAAATCAAAAAGGGAAATGTGTTTGTGACGTTAGTGGTTAAACTAATATTATTCTGAGGTGAGAAGGTTGTCGACTAAGGTCTGAGAGGTAACTAAAATACCCCAACTTGGTTGGCTTCCCTATTACCAAAGAATAGTATTTGTTGGGAACGAGTGAATGGTTGAGATGAGTTTTATCCTATATGAGGAATATCAAACCCTGATACAAGGCTTTTGGAAATTTAATAATATTACGATATTAGTTCAAAAGAAATAAGAATGTGTTTCCAAATTATAGTAAACATTTGTTGGTCAATTAGAGTTGATCGAATATAGTTAGAGTTAGTCAAACAAAGTTATCTAGGAAAAAGTTCCATCGTGTACGACTGCTAGCGTAATTCGCAGGGCTGCAGATAGCCTATGGCGGTCGGATGTTTCCTGAGGGAATCAGGCGTAACCATTGTGATCGCTGCGATCTAGAGTCGAGCGAATGGAGTTAAGTCGCGAATTAGTTAATAGGAGTAATCCAGTCAAGTTTGTCGAGTTAAATAAGTCCAGTTAGCCAAGTTAGAGTTAATCAATCATAGTAAATCAGTTAAAGTTAGTCAAAAGGCAATTTGGTTAAATATATTTTAAAGAGGTCGAGTTGTGCCAAGTACTGAATCAGAAAACTTGTTGTGTTCACACTATTGTTAATTGATAGTTAAAACACCGACTATCAAACCCAACCAATACGATTGTTGGTTCGGAAAGTCCGGGATTGAATTGTATTCGAAAACCATTCCGACCAACAAATACGTGAAGACGTCGATTGAAGACGGAGCAAGTGAAGACCGTGGATCTTCATAAGCGGAAGGACTACTCGTTGAATTTCTCTGGCCTGCAGCCAGAGTTATTTTGATTTGTGATTCTGTCGTGGTTGAAATCCACGGGTTGCAAGGACTTCTCGCTACTGATTCATGGGGTGATTCCTGTATGAGATGCAGTAGGAGAGTACCTTCGGTTCATCCTGTTCCTGGATGACTTGTATGGACGGATGTCGGACAGAGTATTTCCAAAGGAATTACATGAGTTGATTTCTCCAAACGTACCATAGTTGATGGCGGAGAAATGGTTATTCTCTAGCCTGATAGCTAGAGTATGTTTGTGGACGTCAATCAAGTGTGATCTGGCGGATCTGACGATGTGGCATTCAAAGTGAATGATGACCAGATGTTCTAGAGATAAAGTTCTAGCCTCAAGCCTCATCAACCGGGAAATGACAAAAATCGGGCAGGCAGCATGGCTATGTGGGTCGCTCCCATTAGGATGTATGATCACCTATCTAGAGAAATTCTTATTGCTTCTTTATCTATTCGATGCTGACCCTTTTCGGGTGGCGGTTGCTGATCCCAACCGTCGGTGATATACATTCGATACACTCAAGCGAAATGAGTGGTCGGTCATGTGAGGGCCGGGTTGCAAGACGTTCTTGTTGAACCCAGTGTATTCGCCTCTAGAGATACACGTGCGGAAGGTGGACCCATACCTTGTCAAGTTGGAATCCAATATCCAATAAGCGCCCACGGTTTTTCGATTGTATACTATATATGTGGAGCGTGAGATGCAAGCGTTCCTCTAGATTATTATTTACTTGTATTTATACATTATGATAATATCAGAGCAAGATATTGATTTCAAAAGTGTTTTGGGTTATAGTAAGGTAAAAACCGTCCGTGTTTATGTGTGGATTGGTCTTACTATTACCTTTTGGTTTCGAAAGGATTTTGCAAAGTTAAACAAGTTGTGTGTTATGTGAATTTATCACTGATAGTATTCCAGACTGACCCGGTGTATTTTGTTTTAAATCAAATGTGCTCGGGTCAGACCGGGTATGTTCCAGGTTAGGTTTCACTTGGAGTTTCAGGAGCTGGAAGCAGGCGGCTTCACCGCTAGTTATTCAAAGTTATTATTCTGCTGTGACTGATGTATGTGTACTCTGATGATTGGTATGTATATACAGTTTTTTGTATAAAGAGATTTGATATTATATTTTATTCGTTCCGCTGTGAGATTCTGATGTGCTCTTCTTCTTTCTTCTATTCTAATACTTCTTTCTTTCTATTCTCACCTTCTAACTTCTTTCTCATGACAATCTGGGGGGTTCGATACTTGGGTTTTGGCAAGTGATACGAGTTTATGTATTGTTGTCGAGAACCCGATTGTCGTCCTTTTCCCCGGGTCGTTACATTTACTAATTTTGTGTGGGATTTGAAGCTACTTCTATGAGCAGCAATACTATTAAACGAAGGGAAATTCTATTTGGTCTCGGTAACTTGTTGAGTTACCGTAAATTATTAGAAAAAATGACATCTTCCTTGATTTAATAAGTGAACACCTTGTTTAATAAGAAGACACTTTTGTCATTAGATTTTTTTGTAAAATGGGAAAGCAACTTAGCAAGTTTTTGGCTTTAAAAAGAATTTACCGTACATGAATGTGGATGATTAAGTGAAAAATTATGTCCAGCTGAAGTTTCTCATTCCATGTTGTTGGAAAATAACGTTGAATACCTGTCGGAATTTTACGATCAAGCATGGATCAACCCCAGATCCGAATATCCATATGTTATATGGTCAAGAGTTGATTGCAATTTTGAATTAATAGAGGTGCTTGTCAGAAAATTCCAAAAATTAAGACCAATGTGATTATAATTAGTTTGCCATGAGCTGTATCCTTTGCCCTCGGTTGAAAAAAAAACTAAGATACAAACTTCCGTTTGTGAAGGATTTACTGTATATACAAACCTCAAATTTTTAAAACTAATATTAACGCCTTTCCGGATCTGTACATACGATACTTTGTTTGACCTGTGGTCCTCAGCAATATACAAATAGATAGACACTGGATACTCAATATTAGATTTACGTATAACACTGTATAAGTGTAAGCTCACATGAATATGTTCTTTTACACCAGAGAGTGGCCAAGACTATTGAGGAAAGGACCTACAGTGCCCTTCTTTTGAAGGTAATATTGTTTTCATGTTGATTCCTCACTATTATGTTATATGAGGCTGTATGTAATGATCAATTTCTTATAATATATAAGTGACTCAAACTGGGTCCGTAAAAGAGATCATCGAGGGGGCGAGGATGTCAAAGCAAGCTGGATGGGGTGTCATGACCAGCCACAGAAAAAATTGTAACGAGCCGTATTTTTACGGTATTATAAATAATTTATTTAATTATTTAAATAATGGTTTGGTAATTTAAAATGATCAAAATTAAATAATATTGAATATTTAATTAATATAAATAATAGAATAATATATTTAATTTCCGAAATAGTCGGAAATAGTGGAATTCACAATATTCTGTGAATTGGATCATATATAATATATAATTCAGTTTAGAGTTGAATTATATTAACGAATATATTATTTGAACGACAGTTGAACATATAATTTATATTATAATTATAATCGAGCTCGAAACGGCACAACAGTTCGCTGTTTGGCGATTCGAACTTTAAACGAATATACAGAAGCCGTTTTAAATCGGATTTCTGTGAAACAAGAAACGTTCGGAGCTGGTGAAGTTTATTTTTCTTATGGAAGAGGAAAATTGAGATTTCTTTGTGTAGATTTTGAGTTATGTCCAAATCAAAATTTCGAAAAGTCGCTATGGAATTACTTTATAATTTATAACGATTTATAAAAGGATTTCTATTTTCAATTGAATATCGGTTAACTCTTATTTTTTGAAATATCGAGTTATAACTCAATATATATTTATTTTGGAGCTGTATGATATTATAGTGTGGATATATACGATAATATTTATTTATAAATATTTAATTTAATTATTTTAAATATATAAATATTTAAAAGGGTTTATTTAGAGCTTTAAAAATAGCCAGTTTTGCAAACGAACTCCGTTTTTGACGAAACTAATTTTGTTCGATCCAGAATATTAAATCATTTTAGAACCGGCGTAGGTAACAGCGAAGCTAGGGTTTAAATTTTGGGGAGATGGAGACATGTATTCACGGTTTCGAGTTGAGATATGAAATGATAAGATGGAAGGTAGTTCATTTGCAAAGTTTCGGGATTTTTGGGTGATAAAAGTGACGCGCGATTACTGAAGGCGGTGTAATACGGCTGAATGACGCGATAGGGAAGGACGAGTCGAGTGTCGCTTCTTGGATACGGCTAGATAGGGAAATGGAGGAGATGAATCATGGTGTAATCCGTTTAGAGTATTGTGAAGTAAAGAGGCGGTTTGTGTTGTGAAGAAGTGCGGCAATGGCAATGAGATAGATGCTGAGGATCGCGTATTGTGTTTGGGGACAGGGAAGACACTGTAGTCGCAGGTTGAAAACTGATGGGCCGAAGTAGGAAATGGGTGAAGCCCGTTTGCTAATAAATGTTTAATTTAATTAATTTAAATAGCATACTAACTTAACATTATCATATCTTGTACATACGGTGTCAGTTTAACGAACAGTCAGTCACATTGGAATCGTATGGATGAGGGCTACACAATGGAACTGACTGGGAGTGAATTGGAGCTCGCTACAATTTATAGCAAAATAAATTGTCTGTCAGAATCAACCGACAGTTATCGTTATTTAATGATGATCATCCAACGTGAGTAAATCTCACTTAACTCTACTCAGTTTATATTTTCATAACGTATTTTTAGAACTGATAAATATTGTTTGATTGCTGTGTGTTGATTGGTTGGTTTAACTGCTAATTGATTAGTTAAAAATATCGATATAGTTATATATATATATATATATCGTTAATTAAATATTGATTCTGTTGATCAGAATATTTCATGTTGAAATGAAATTGATATTAATTATATTGTTTAACATCTGTGGATGCAGGGAAACAGGTCGGAGGGATCCAACTGAATTCCTCAACATTTATTTTACTGTTTGCATATATTGTGATATATGATGTGGTATATAATCTGTTATTGATTTTGTGTGTTGGATGATGATTGATCCTTTGATTTGGTATTTTAATACCATAAGTGATACTGGAATGTGGAAAGGAAATTTTCAAAGTGTATATTGAAAATGAAATATTTATAAAATCAAAGGATTTTATAAAAGGTAATATCTATAAAATCGAAGAATTTTATAAAAGAAATATTTATTTAGAAAATAAATAGAGTTATAAAAAGAAATATTTGTAAAAAAATTACAAATAGAATTGAAAAAGAAATATTTGTGAAACATTTTCAAATAGGATTGAAAAGGGAAAATATTTGTAAAACATTTACAATAGAATTGAAAAGGAAATACTGGAAAATAAATAGGATAATTAGAAAAGTAAATATTTGGGAAAAAATTAGTGTATTATAAAAGGAAGTATTTTATAAAATGAATAAAATTTTATAAAAGAGAATAAGTGGAAAAGATTTATTTAAAGTATAATTAAATGGAAATCTATTTTTAACAGATAAATTGAGAAGATTAATTTATTAACGATGTTTATAAATTGAGAAAAATATTTATCATTGGATAATTTGAATATATAAATCTGAATTTATATAAAGAAGTAGAAATCAGTTTTAACACCAATAGGTTAATAGAATTTGAAGTCAACATTTATAAAAGGGAATTTAAATGAGATTTTAGCTGTTAGAAGTTAAAAGGAGGATTTGTAGAAATAATTATACAAATAAAAGTATAAATAGAATTTGGAAATACAATATTATTTTTAAATATGAAATCAAACTGAATTGGTATATATATATAAGAAATATTATTCACATTCAATGTGAATAATGGATTAAAATAAATATTTTATAAATAAAAACATTTATAAAGAAATTGGGTTTTGGAATAGAAATTCAAATGGGAATTTGAATAAGATAGGAAATAGGATTAAAATAAAATTAGTTATTCAAATAAGAGTTATTTGAATAGAGTAAATTGAATAGAGTTAATTAAATAGAGTTGATCGATTAGAATTAATCTATTAGAGTTAATCAAATTAGAGTTAATCGATTTGAGTTAATCGAATTAGAGTTAATCGAATATTAGTTATTCGAATAGAGTGAATCAAATATAAGTATTCGAAGAAGAGAGATTATCGAATATAGTTTATTCGAAAGAGAAATAATCGAATATAGTTTATTCGAAAAAAGAGTTATCGAATATAGTTATTCGAAAGAGAGTTATCAAATATAGATTATTCGAAATAGAATTATACATTTAAATTCGACTATATCGAATGTAGGAAAGTACTATTTACTTTCCATTTTTAAATCAAGATTTATTTATTCATTAATATATTAGTTGTTTGTTTATTTATTCAAATTAAATAAATAAAAGTTATATTTAAGTTATTATATATATATATATCGGAAGTATGGGATTATAACCCTATTATTATAATCAAATGAATTCTATAAAGGTAGTGGATTCGTAAATAGAATCCGAGAGTTATGTAAGGAAGTTTGTTTAAGATTTAAAAGGTGAACCTTGTCTATTGCGAGGTTAAAAATATTGAGTCAGTTAAGGTTTGAGAGGTAGTTATACCCTAAATTGATTGACTTCATTTTAACTAAGGAATGGTTAAGGTTCGATAGTGAAGGCTAGTTAATTGAATTTAGATAATAAGTGTTAATGGTTCGAGTTGGCACAGCGACATTTTATTTAAACATCTGTTTAAATCCAATGAAGGAGTTTTGGAAATGTTTTCCAATTATGAAATCAGAAATGTTTTTAGTATAGAAAATAAGAAATAGGAGTAAATATGGAAATGTTTTCCAATGATTAATAACGTATATTTTCTAAATTTAGAAAGTAAGAATTTACGAATATATGGGATCGGAAATAGGGAAATGAATAATTGAATGGCAAATTAAATTAAAGGGGTCAGTGTTGATTGATGATTGATCAGTAAGTTTTCCATTTGGAAATACAACCGTTGTTTGCAGACTTTGTTTTCCTTTGATAGTTAAATCACTGACTATCAAAGATTTTTTACCATTTCCGTTGTCAATACGAAGAGACCGGGATCAGATTTATTATCTGAAAACCACTCCGTATGGGAATTAGCGTTGCGAATCAAATATGATGAAGATAATTGAAAACGGAGTTGTGCAAGGGATGTTCTGGCGATCCTAGGTAGAATTTGCCCAAGATGGATTTACAGAATAGTGCCTTCGGTTTGTACAGTCCCAGGACAACGTGTATGGACGAATGTCTGACAGAGTATATCTAATGGATCACGTAAGTTGATCGCTTCAAATGTATCCACGTTTGGTGGCGGAGGAATTCGTTTCTCTTAGCTTTATACCCAATTTGTGATTTGGCGGGAATGATGATGTGGCATTCAAAGTAAATTGGAGGTGTGATCTGTCAAAAGATACGTTATGACCTCAAGCCTCATCAACCGGGAGATGAAAAAAATCGGGCAGGCAGCATGGCTAAGTGGGTCGCCCCCATTAGGGTGTATTGTCACCATCTAGAGAATATTCATATTTGTTACTTCTTTTCGCTTCTGTATCTCCCGAGAATGGTCATGTTGCTAGCAACCGTAGGTGACAATATATTCGACACACTCAAGAGAAATGAGTGGTCGGTCATGTGTGGGCCGTGTTGCAAGACGTTCTTGTTGAACCCAGTGTATTCCTCTCTAGAGATACACTATCGGCAGGTGGTCCCATACCTTGTCATAGTCGGAATCCAATCTCCAATAAGCGCCTGCGGTTTTGATTGTATACTATATATGTGTGGAGCGTGAGATGCAAGCGTTCTGCTAGATTGTTAATTATTTGTGATTAGACATTATTATAATATCAGAAAAGTATTGATTTTGAAAATGTTTGAGTTATCGTAAGGTAAAAATCGTCCGTATTTATGTGTGGATCGGTCTTACGATTATCTTTTCTTTTGAAAAGGATTTTGAAAAGTTAAACTAAATGGTTGGAGTTTACTCACACCAGTCCCATGACTGACCCAGAGTTTATTTTGTTTTCTTTTCCCTAAACTCTTGGGTGCCCAAATTTGTACGGGCAGTCAAGTAGTCGGGATATACAGATACACTAGATGGAGCTTGGAGTAGGAGGCTTCAGTAGCAATTTATAGCTATTGTTTATTTCCGCTGTGATGTAAGTGTTGCACTCTAATATATACAGATTTGTGTTTAAATGTTATTTTGTATACTATATTTTATTCGTTCCGCTGTGAGATTCGTGTTACTTTGATGTTGTTGTGTTCTTCTGCTTCTTCTATTCTAATAGTTCTACCTTATCTATTCTCACCCTTTAACTTCTTTCTATTAACTATCCGGTATTCCTGATGTCTGAATAGTCGACATGAGTTTTGTGTCGATTTTTCGGGTCGGAAAATCCCCGAGTCGTTACAAAAATACTCTACATTTTCTGAAATCTCACCAATGCTTTGGATATCTGTATGATGAGTGAAAGTACTCTAAGTTTTCTGGAAACAACATTCTTTAATTAAGGCTGTTCAGTAATTTTACCATATACCATTCCGTTTGATTGTAATCAAGGGAGTAATTTGTGGACGTTCGTGATCAGAGGTGAATGGATGACATGTACGATTGTAATTGACAATGTTAGTTATTGTTAATGATAATTGTACTTTAATGTTATTATTTAAATAATGTAATTCAATAATATTTGATATATTTATTACATTTATTTTTATATTTTTCATCGTTTTTGATTAGATATTCACAAATATGATGATGATATGTTTTGAGCTAATATTTCGATGTACAATTTTCTTAATAATTCATTTTTTTTCAATGAAATTAATTTTTCATTAAATTCAAATTTTAAAAAAAGAAACTAACAAACACATTTTTCT
The DNA here is from genome assembly GCA_030737875.1 of Allium sativum. Lineage (NCBI taxonomy): Eukaryota > Viridiplantae > Streptophyta > Magnoliopsida > Asparagales > Amaryllidaceae > Allium > Allium sativum. Next base: position 688,074,760 of record CM060926.1, on the reverse strand, counting down.
TTGGTACTATGTAATTTAACGTTCGGTTTTTTCCATCGTTTTACGGTAATACTAGTCAAACCGACCGTTAGGGAGGTTTCCCTACTGTAAGAGAGCCAAAATCAAACTCTCTGAAGCTAATTATATTCGCCCAAAAAATCTGAAATTTGCATGAACATCGTTCTCCTCTTCGGTATTCTTCCCTTTTAGTCAGAATCAATGCCGATTCTTGCACTTTTGCTCAAATCAATCCACTACTTTCTCGTCCGCTCTCGGTTACGTTCAAGTTTTTTCTTTTTGATTTCCGTTCTATTTCACATTTCATGTCCAATTTTTTCGCTTCCAATTCCTTCGAACTTAGATTTCATTGCCACGGTTTCACGAAATTATAATCTCCTTTTCCCATTTCATTCTCTAATTTTTTAGTCGAACTCCGCTTCCATGTGCTACTTCATCCAACAATTTACCCAACACTCATCCTGCCATCAATCGCTATACAATTCCAAACCTAGAATTCTACATGAAATCAACAAGGTGGCTACGGTCGATTTAAAAGACGTATGTGTATAGCCCTAGATCTATACAGTTTCTCAGGTTTGCAATTATCGATTTGATTGTATTTTAATGGATAAATGCTAAATTTATCTATTTTCATTTTCCACAAATATGAATACGGTTGTTTAAGATGTCAACTTGAAAGAGTACATAGAAACGCCCATGTCTTTCAAGTTGAATTGGCCCTTTTTCATTTTTAGTTTGATATTTTTACACATTATATTTCTAAATCTAGTTTTTCTTTCATAAATACATGATTAATCAGATATAATAGGGTGCAGCCAATATAGGATCTATCAGGTACCTAATAATTGAAATGCTTATACTACTATTATAGAAATTTTGTATTATTATGTTAAGTTCGTATGTGGATAATAACAAAATTGGTAAAAGTATACCTATTAATTCACTGTATATTGGTTTTCAGAGTGATTTTTTGTTGCATCTAAATGGAAGCTATCAGATCAATTTCATAGGGTACAGTAGGCATTATTTTTGTTTAACAATCAGAAAAAATAGGAATGGCTCGAAAAAGATAAATCGATGAATCAAAAACTGTAATGAGTTCACTGAGAAATAAACTACAAAACAAAGAAAAAAAGGCGAGAGAATTTGGTTATGTATGGATTATGATCAGCACCTGTGAGAGTGCACTTTCCGATATCGAACAGAATACCATCGTCATGATCTAATCAAACTCTTTTGCCATTTCCATTATCAACCCATTTTCATTATTTGAATCAAACATTTGAATATCAAAATTGAGTTTTTGCATAATTGCAATGCTTATCCTACTATTACATAAGTTAGAGGTGAAGAATTCCATTCTTTATATGAATTTACTGTAGATTAAATACATGTTAGTTGATGTACATCAGTACAAAATAACATTTTGTGACAATTCACAATGGAGTACCAAATACTTTTTAGTTCTTTGGATTCAAATAGCTACAACTGACATACAATTTTCGTGTCATGTTTGTGCTCGAATTGTTTGTTTTCCTAACGTTCTAAGTTGATCTTAGAGTGCAGAAGGATATATTAATTGTGATGCATATGAATTTGGTTACCTTCTATAAATCATCTTTGAAAATCTCAAGGTTTTGTTTTCTACCGTGCTTGTTTTGGCCCAGAATGCTATTTTTAAATTTTACATTAAGGACGACTATTTAAAATAAAATTCAATCCCATGTCACTAAAAACTTCAACTGATATACACTTCTGAATAGTGATCATAATTTATCTATGCCAATTGTCTATCAAAACCCTCAAAATGCTTGGTAAAATTGTTTATTTGTACATTGTCAACAAGAAATCGACAAAGTTCTCATTTTCAAAAATAATGAAGCCTGTATCGCCGTAGTTAAACCAAAATATGATGCATTGGAAGCTCCTGTGGTATTGTGTTCTCTTATAAGTTCATTTCTTTTGAGAAGGGCGAAAATAATATGTAACATTTGTAATATGTAAACTTGGATAATAAGATGATAGTTTCAATTGGATAATATATAAGACTTTTTTCATTTTTATCATGTATAGTCAAATTTTTTGTATAGAGTTCTTTATAGTCAAAGCTTTTCGTTCATGGAATATAAAGCAAGTGTTAGTTAAGATTCGTACTTCTATTTTTATTTGTTATTCTAATTTCAAATAACATTATTAGTATGAAGTTTGAAAAAATACATTAATGTCCAATTCTAAGTTGTAGCAGTTAACAATAGTTTTTTGTATATCTATTTATTATGTTTTTTCTGCAAATAATTAAATCTAGATTTATGTTAGCATTACACATTTATCATATTTGAAATTGGAAAAGGTACAGGAATAAGTAAACAGGGATTAAACCGAAATCTCCGAAATTTTCAAAATGAAACTGAATATTAAAAATTTATTATAGGTCGGAATTGAAACAGAAAGAAGAATTCTGAATATTATCAGTTTTATGTACGAATATAGTTTCAGATATATAAATGTACCAGATCTATGTTTACCTTAGTTTCCAAAAGCATAGAGCTTTAGATATCCACGACAAGTTTTAAAAGTACATGATTTCAAGTGCATGTCAATGTCAGGTTTCAAAATATGCAAGTTTTTGTGTATATTTACAATTTATAAATGTACCAGATCTATGTTTACCTTAGTGTTACCGTTTGTTCATACTGGCCATAAATGATATGTTTATTGATTTACCATGCATTTTAACTTCTATCAAAACACTTTGTAGGCAAAAAGGGTGACATGAAGTAAAACTTACACCATTGGCAAAGAAGATCCAATCATAACTATACTTGTTGACATTGTAAACCCATGAATTACACACAAAGTGAATTTTACCCGGATAGTCTTCAATGGTGATGTTCAAGATGGTTGTTTCTTGCAATGATAGTTCCAGGAATTCCAATATTTTCTTGGTATTTGAAATTAACAGTGAATGCAGACTCGCCCGCAACAATTGATGACAACTTGAGGATCCAGGTAGATTTTCTCCCTTAAAACTCCTCTGTTTCCATTATCTTCAAAAAAATAAATGAAAACAAAGCTGTAACCATGTTGTTATTACTAAGACACAACATTCAAATTACTAATATTAGAATGAAATGAAAACAAAAAAGTAGTCTGGAACTCATTGGAGTTGCCATTAGTGGAACTAACAAGCTGAAATGATATGGATTGCCCTAAAAGCTCTTGCACCTTTTCCATTAATATGACCTTAGCTTTTACTTTTGAAACTCCTCCTCCTGTTAAATAGCCTACTATTCCTCCCACAACTCCTCCAATAGTTCCATTAATCATTTTTACTTAATAGTTGTTTGAAATATGTAGTTATAATATAAAGAAGATGTTGAGATTGCCAAAGACTGGGCTCGTATTTACAATGTATCATGTGTACATGGTCTGTCAATTTGTATAGAAGTCCATATAAAAGTTTATCCATTTATAATTGTTGAAGAGTTAGGTGGATGCGAACAATGCATTATATTCCCACTTTGGCCTCTTAAATTTTTAACCTACTCTTATATGTGATTTTTTTTTTGGGGTAAAACCTAATCATTTATCTAGTGTATAGGAAATTAGGAAAATACGCAGACTCAACTTTGAGCTTCAATTGAAAGTGCAATCTTTTTACCTTGAAATGACTGTTGATAGCTGAACGTAATAGTTTTTAATCTGTTACAGTATATCGATTGGCGATTTGAGTAGATTTTAAAAAAAAAAATTGGTTACTAGAAAGTTAATATTAGAAGGGGTTAGAATATATCGATTCTGAACTTGCAACAAATTGCCTATTTTTTGACTACTTGCCTAGCAAACATGTCCATGATTCCATGCATGCAAATCAGTGTCATTTGCATCTAAATATGAACTATGCAATGAAATAGATTATACTTACTCAGCCATACAAATAAGTTGGACTTCATGATCTTGGAGATGAGCTTTGTTGTTTATTTTTACAATAGTATTACTGTATTTGAGTGGAGATTAAATAAAATAAAGGTAATCATTATGCCCCCGCAATTTAAGTTGCTCATAGTGTAGAACTTACGCTTACATGACCTTTTGAGTTCTAACTCTTTATCGTTTGAATTGAATAAAATAAGTAATTTTTTGACTTTTTAAAAGCTAAGATTAGTTTATTTTAACTTTTAAAAATGAAAATAGCAACTTCTATTACTCATCAAAATGAAGCCTGAAATATTTTTATTTTAATATTTTTACCTTTCAATTAATTGCATTGAACTTTTCCTTGGCATGTACTATACTTAGTAACTATCATGTTTACTAATTTTGCGTGGGATTTGAAGCTACTTCTATGAGTAGCATGATCAACATAGAAATATGTTAATTTATGCACCTATATTTTATCTTTTTGTATATAAATAATTATTACGTTGGGTATTATTTAGTTGTTTTTATAGATATGTTGTCCAGACCTCATTCAGTCTTAAAAGTGAAGAATAGATGCCATTTACTTGAAGAATTTCATAAGAACTTTCATTGGAGGCTAGATGTGTTCACATTGGTCACATTAGAAGAAGATTGGTAGAAAAGATCTCTAAAGATGTCATTGGAGGCTGTTTGTGCTCACATTAGTCACTTTGGAAGGAGATTGGTGGAAAATATCTTTTGAGATATGCTATTGGACCACAATCTTTGATGAGAAGGCCCATTAGAGAATTAGGGTTTCCAATTCACCTATAAAAGCACATGTATACCCATTGTAACAATGTGCATTATTCTGTACTCTTTTCCTCCATTAATAAAGTTCTCTTTTCTGCATTTTTTTATTTTCTTAGCAATTAGTGTTGTCTACACAATTAGATTTGGTAGAACACTATTTGTATTTTGCACTTATTTTCATTAGTGATTGACCGTTTGATTAGATTCAGCGGTAATCCTAATTTTATTTCCTGTTTGTTATTTTAAATTTCTGCAGTTTTAATTTCTGTTCTTTTTATTGTTTTCCTAGGTCATCTTGAATTGAATATAGGTTTGATTAGATTCAGATCTAATTCAATTCAATAATAGTTTTATTGTTTTTCAACCCAACCTCCAAATTTCATCTAGCTCGCCCAAGAAATTGTATAAATAATTTAATTTAATTTACCTCCCTGTAATTTGACATGCATATTACACGATCTGTGCGCTTGCATATTTATTTAAAAATTCGCGCTTTTCTAATTCTTAGAAAGCGTCGATCAAGTTTTTGGCGCCGTTGCCGGGGAGGCAATAATTAAATTTTATTATTTATTTAATTTCCGATTCATGTTGGTTTTTATTTTCCTTTTGTTTTCTTGTGTACAGATATAGAAAAAAAATTCTTGACTGGTTGATTTGGCATTATGAGTTGATGCCGTAATCTTCTAAATCAAGAAAAAAAATCTTGCCAATTCCTATTTTAATTTGTTTCCCTTTCTACCATCTATTTCTTTCCTTTCATTGTACATTTTTTCTTCTTTTCTACTCTTCTCAATAAAAAAAATTGCATGTTTTTTTTTATTTCTTTCCCCCTTTTCAGTTTTTTTTTCCTTTTGCATTTTTTTGTCCCTCTTCCACTTTCAAACAACCAGTCAATTTTTCTATAATTTGTTTCCATCTATTCCTTTTGTTTCTTTCCAATTGTTTTCACTGAATTCTTTACTTTTTTATCAATTTACTTCTTTTCCCTTTTCAATTTTCTTTTGCATTTCTTTCTACGTTTACAAAAGAAAAATACAAAAAAGAAGAAATCTTTTGTTTCCTTTTCTATTTTCTTTTGTGTTTCTTTTTCAATACAGAATTTCCTCTCTATTCCACAAACCACTTCCATCACTTATCATCAGCTTTATTCCACGACGCTGTCTCATCATTCATCACCCTATTATAACTGTTACGTTCACCAAACTTACCCAGAAATTTGCCGTACACCATCACCCTTCAATCACCACAGTCCTACTTCGCCAGTTCGTAGCCAAACTACTTCACTGCCGTACCTACCCTATCCTCCATACAAATTCAAAGCCCCTGCCTCCTCAAAACTTGCCTCAACCCATTTTTCCAAATACCATCTCGTCACTTTCATCATCAAAAAAAGCCTCTTCACTGTCTTTCCATTCACCATCAATACCCCCGTAGTTCACGCAACTCACAATTTACCCATCACCATATTCTGCCTCCAGCCATACAATTCATCCTCAACACCAGTTCACTACAACCACTCTGCCTTGCCGTCCTGAAACCATCGCAAGGCCTAACCATCCCATAATCCATGCATCACCATAGCCACAACTGTCATCACCATCCATACAAATTTACAGGCATCAAACCATGTTCATCTCTGCAAAAGCTGATCCACATACAGGGCCGACCCTTTCCTAGTGCGAGTCGTGCGACCGCACAGGGCCCATTAGGTCAGAGCCCCCCCAAAAAAAACCTGTATTACCTTTACTAGAGCTGTTTTTTCTTGTCAGGATGCGTGTACTTGATAGTAATTTATCTATGCAAAAGTAGATATGATTGTATGCTTTGTTGACATCAATCAATATATTAAAATGGAGGTGTGACTTGTGTGGACCTCTAGTTGACAGACTGAAAATGTGGGTAAAATTTTTATGAATTTGCTGAAACACACAATTTTCTCAATGGAGATGCATAGTAGAAAAAGCACATTTTCACTTAAGTTCAATTTCATAAAAAATAAAAATAAAAATTTAAGGGTCCAAAATTTTGGGCCCGCACTAGGCCCATAAATACTCAGGGCCGGCCCTGTCCACATAACCACAAGCCTGAACCATCATCCTCTTTCGCACAGACCAAACAAACCTCCACCACAAAGTCATGAAACGTTCACAAATCCTACCATCAAAACATCACTCAGTCCATCAAACACCAGTTCACACAGTATTACACCCGAACTCCTTTGTTTCGACAATCCACTAACAGTCGATCACCACAAGCCTTAAGCCTAGCCTCAAACAATCATCTTAATCAAAACCCAGTTTGAATCTCCGAAGCACCCATATTTCGAATCAAACTGATTTCAACAACCAAGAAACCCAGCAACAATCGTTCACCCAATTCGCAAGTCACAACTTTAAAAAACAAACAAACCACGAAATCCCTAGAATTGAATCCGATTTCGATTTGAATTGAAGCCTGGAAGGAGATTTTTAGGTGCGTTTTTGTTTCCAAAAAAAGAAAGGAAAAAATAAATAAGAAGGGGTGATTTGTTTTTATGGCACGGATTGTTTTGAAGAAAATAAATGGGCAGGAGACCCGACTAATTGTTTTGAGGTTGACGTTTTCACTTCTGTGCGTTGCCTTGGTTTTATAACCAAGTGCATGGTACTTAGCAATTTATTTGGGTAGGTTTTGTTTCACTTTTTTCCCCTTCTTGTTTCTTCCTTCTTATTTCCGTTCTTCAAACTTTTGTTTTTTTCCTTCTTTCTGCAGTTTTTTGAACCTTTAGATATTTGTTTCTAGTTTTAGTTTTTTTCTTTTGTTCTATTTTGCATTATTTTCAAAACAAAAACAAAAAGAAAAAGAAAAAGAATAAGAAAGAAATCAAAATCAAGACCAAAGCGAAGAAAAAAAAAAGTGTTCAAGCAGCAAACAAGAAATCAGAGGTGAGACGATTGCAAACGGTTGATTGAATTATTAGTGATATTCATTTCTTTGGAAGGACTGCCATACTCCACTGTAAAATTCTCTAAACTCTACAGGTGCTGCAGTTGCTTAAAAATATAAAAATTGCTTGTAAAAATCTTCTACAGGGGCAACGGGTTGCTTGTACAATTTTTTTTCTGTTATTATTCTGTGACTGATATTTCTGAATCTGTTTGTGAGGAACGAATTTTCATAACTAAAATCATCACTCTCGTCATTTTTCAATTATAAAGCTTGATTAGATTTGCAAAATAATACAATTGAACATTGGTGTTTTGTGAAGTTGACTGTCTCATATAATTGGATCGCGGATATATAGTAGTTCAATTTATTGAACTATTAGCAAAAGAGGTTGCATACTACCCGTAAAACATTGGTCGTATCCCTTAGTATTCATACTATACGTGAACGGCCATTAGATCCTCTTCCCCCTTCTAGTTGAGTCAGTTGATTAATAGAGCATAACTCAGTATTTTATATTATTTTGAAGTGAGAATAATTTATGTCTTGCTTTGACTTCATTCAAATGTCTGATTCAAAAAAGTCCTTGAGAAAATTGTGGGTTAATAATCGGAGTAGACGTCCTCTTGAAGAGTATGAGTATGAATTATAATTCATGAAGCAAGATTTTCCAAAATTTCATGGGCCCAATGTCAACATTTTCCAAATGACCAACATTTTCAAAATCATAGATATAATCGAAATGGCGACTTCAATTCAAATTTCAATAATTTCGATTATGGGCCACATCCACATCAAGATAGCTTTGAATCCCAACAAAGATTTGATCAACATCAATATGGGCTTGAAAACCAAAATTTTCAAAATTATAGCAGATATCAACATCTTGAAAATAACCAAAATTTCAATTTTCCCTCAAATTCCAACAGTTTTGGTTAAGAACATAATTTTTATAATCAAAATAATTTTCAATGTCATTTTCCTGAAAATTCAAACAACCACCACATTGGAAATGACATTGATTGTGAAATTGATGTGGACTATAATTTTGAGAGTCAAGACATCCAAAACAAGAGCTCTCAAATCAATGATTCTGAAGAATATCATCTTAACATTCTTAGAGAGAGGGTAGAAAAGCAAGATAGACAGCTTGATGAAAAAAATAGACAGCTTGATGAACTTCTTTGTTTAATGACATCTTTTAAAGAACAACTCGAACAACAAAATCAAATTCAAACATGTGATGAATCAGAAAATAGTCCATTCTTTACTGATAGTGAAAATTTTCAAACAACAACTTTGGAAATTGAGAATAACGATCTAAATGAAGTTGTTCACAATTCAGTAAATGATTTTGACTTCAACTCTTTTCAGTAAAAAGATTTAAGCTTAGATTTTGATCTTCCCTGTAACAACCGGCTCATTCCATGATAATGGATTTAAATATTTTATTTAAATCGACCGTCGTATCCGAGGTGTCACTCAAAATGTCATTTTTCACAAACGATAAAATTATGACTCGGTACCACTTCCATTAAGTTCAAAACGTCATTTACGACCTTTTTGACTATAAGCATCGATATGTTCCGAGCTTCAGAATTTTGGCACTTTGGGTTAGGTCCTGGTTGAGCTAGCCTAGCTCTCATATAACCCTCAAATCAGCCCCTCTCTCCCTCATAACTTCAAACACTTAAAAGAAAACAAAAATGGAGAGTGGGAATAGGAAATCAATATTCCTAAACTAGGGTTGGCTCCTAGGGATCCAAATCAAGAGGAAATCAAGTGTAGAAACATGGGTAAGCTCTCTACTCCCCCTCTCTACCTTATGCTCCTCTCAATTTCGGATTTTTATGATGTCCTAGCATCCATGACTCTTTATATGTGTTCTTGAGGTGATAAGAGAGGAGTGATTGAAGAAAGAAAGGTTCTTTGCTTGGATTTCTGCTTGTTCTTCCTTGTTGTAGCTTGTTCTTGTCATTCAAGAGCTAAAGGTGAGTTCTTTATTGAACTCACATCTATGCCTCAAGCCTATGTGCTTGTAAAGTGTAATTTAGTGTTCATATGAGTTTGCATGTGCTAGTGAATTGGTTATGTTAGTGTAACTTAGCCGATTTCATGTTTTTATGTCTCATTGAGTTGAAAATTATGATAAGGATTGTTTATACGATCTTGTGCATATGCTATGAGTTGATTTGGTGATGTTGTGAAGCTCGGTTGTCCCCCGACAAGTTCTAAGTCTTCACAAGTCGCTTGAATCGCATTGATATGCTTTTGTTTGTTCATTTGAAATAGAAATTATGACATGTGTTATTCACACGATCAGTACACTTGATTTGAAACGATTAAGTGGTGTTGTGAAGTACCATTGTCGCACCCGGTAAGTTCTAAGACTTCACAATTCACTTATATAGCGTTTATTCATTTTGATTTGGAAATTTGGTTCATTTAGAACCTATAATCAAAATCCTTGCATTCGAGCTTCGTGAGTCGATACGGTGGATCGGAGAGGTCTCGTTGATGTCCCGAAGAAGTCACGGACCTCAACGATCGGCGCCAGAAGCTCGCGGGGGACGAATCCCCATAGTTTTTGGCCTGGGCAACAGCCCAGGCCAAAACCGGTCGACAGGCCCAAATGGGGCGGTCAACCGGTTTTCTTGCTGTTTGAAAACGGTTGACCGCCCCTCTTTGACCGGTCGACCGGTTTTGGGCTGTGGACCTGAGGGACCTCGGTCCACAGTCTACACCCATCCGGGCTCTTTCCCGGCCGGAGCTCGGGCCGTTCGGACTTGGTTTGTGAACTTCAGCTTTACGAATTCACAGATTCCAGCAGCTCGATTCATAGATTTTGATTCTCAAATGATTCTTCCAATGTGGATCCTTATTGGTCGATTCACATTTGTTTATGATATGAATTGAATAAGTGATCATTCTAAACCTCGTGCGCTCTATTTTGTATATCGAATTTATTCGATACTCTTGTTAAGGTGATTCACGCCATTAAAACGTGAATTATCGACTCGATATCCTTCGTGTCTATTCCGATGTAGTTTAAAACCTTCGGGTGCTAGTTTGGGATTTCGATTCTTTCGTTGGTCGCAATTACAACAGTTATCCCTTGATTTCATGTATGTTGTTGTGATGTGAGTTTATGATTTGAATTCACGTCATTGTGACGTGAACCCCCTTGATCGATTTGCCTTGGCAATCGTACTATTGTTTATTGCCACTTTGAAGTTATATAAAGAGATTTTATGTCATTAGTACATATCAAATTCTTGTACTAAAATGGTTTCCAATCTTACTTCATTATACGAAGCTAATTTACAAAATCGTTTTATGAACCTTCTCCAAATCTACTAGTATATATCCTATAAACCTTTTCTCGTTCGTATGAGAAATCTAATTAAACGTCTTAGTAAAATCAAGGACTATGAACCCTTGCTTTTGCTTCGATGGTTAATTCTTGGACTCGTCCGATCGAAAACCGTGGCAATGCTCCTTCTATGATTTTCTCTGTTTTGAATAGGATCCAATTACGAGTGTGTAAATATTCGAGAATAGCATGTGGTTATGGGACATGTTGCTATTTTCTTATATTAACTAGCTTGGAGTAATTTCTATTCACCCGGATCGATGTGATCCGTTTTATGACTTGGACTAAGCTTCTTGGCTATGTCTCCAGGGGACTGTGGTTCACTGTAACAGTTTCCGCACTATCAGGGGAACTCCAGTCAGATAGTTTCCGCACTATCTGTCGATACATCCTTTTTACTATGTGAGTTATGTTTTTGTGGTCCTCGATCGCCCGAGTGTGATTTACGATTCTTGGATTCACCTATGGGACTCGGTCCAACTTTCTATGATTTATGATGTTTTCTAGAGATTTCACGATTTATGTGTTTTCTCTCTTCCGGGGTCACGACCCGGCTCTGTGGGGAGCTTCGGCTCAAACTTATAGGTTCGCTACCTAGAGATCGTATCTCATCTATGAACATGCCTGCCTTTTTATGATGTTTTCTGGATTTCGAGTGATTTCTGGATTCTTGATTACTTTGACGCGATGCGCGTCAATTTGAGAAATGATTTATGATTCATGATTTACTTTGATGCGTTGGTCATCAACTTGATGTGTATTTGGCTTTCCACTGTCATTCATGTGTTTGGTTTATTTGGCATTTCGTTGTCATTCATGTGTTTAGTTTATTTAGCATTCCGCTGTCATTTCCTGTTGTGTGCTATTATTTGAATGTTGCATTCTATATTAGCTAGGAGATTATCTAGAGATATTTGTGTGCTGACATTCCATTGTCATTTCCTGATTGTGTCGACATGCCATGTTCATGTCATCCTATGTTATATCCCTTGTTATCTCAGTTTATTTGATAAGTACAGTTAGACTGATCTGTTTATTGTTTATTTCCTTATAAATAATACTCGGGTCAGGCCGAGTCATTTTAGGTACTCCTCTGGGACTCATCGCAAGATTGATCTTCCGCTTTTAGCTTGCTACTCTGTCTCCGCAGTTTTATGTACTGTTGTACGTATGACATTATCTTGTTGTGTACATATTCTTTTATTTAGATCATGGTGCATGTATCTATTCTTTTGGGATTAGTGGATCTTTGTTGACCACTATCATGTTGTACACATTCTCTTAGTTTATTCATATCTATTCCTCCTTTGTGATATGATTATTCTTTGTCTGGCTTTGAGATATACCATACTTATATTATTGTTGTTGTCTATTTTATACTGCTTTCCGGATTGCTTATAGCCGTTGTGTAGTTGCCCTGTGTGCCGAATGGTCATGTCGAAATTTTAATCGGTATCAGAATTCGATGTGCATTCCTCACATGGAGTAATCATACAATCGGTCGCTCTTCACAAACCTCATTCTCCGTTATGGTCTACGACATTTCTCTGAAATGAACTGGACGATAGTGGGTATAGAGGCGGGGCGCTACAGTTGGTATCAGAGCCAGGATTCGTCCCCCGCGATTTTCTGGCGCCGATCGTTGAGGTCCGTGACTTCTTCGGGACATCAACGAGACCTCTCCGATCCACCATATCGACTTGCGAAGCTCGAACGCAACGATTTTGATTATAGGTTCTAAACGAACCAAATTTCCAAACCAAAACGAATAAACGCAATATAAGTGAATTGTGAAGTCTTAGAACTTACTGGGTGCGACAATGGTACTTCACAACACCACTTAATCGTTTCAAATCAAGTGTACTGATCGTGTGAATAACACATGTCATAATTTCTATTTCAAATGAACAAACAAAAGCATATCAATGCGATTCAAGCGACTTGTGAAGACTTAGAACTTGTCGGGGGACAACCGAGCTTCACAATATCACCAAATCAACTCATAGCATATGCACAAGATCGTATGAACAATCCTTATCATAATTTTCAACTCAATGAGACATAAAAACATGAAATCGGCTAAGTACACTAATATAACCAATTTACTAGTACATGCAAACTCATATGAACACTAAATTACACTTTACAAGCACATAGGCTTGAGGCATAGATGTGAGTTCAATAAAGAACTCACCTTTAGCTCTTGAATGACAAGAACAAGCTTCAACAAGGAAGAACAAGCACAAATCCAAGCAAAGAACTTTTCTTTCTTTAATCACTCCTCTCTGATCACCTCAAGAACACATATGAAGAGTCATGGATGTTAGAACATCATAAAAATCCGAAATTGAGAGGAGCATAAGGTAGAGATGGGGAGTAGAGAGCTTACCCATGTTTCTACACTTGATTTCCTCTTGATTTGGATCCCTAGGAGCCAACCCTAGTTTAGGAATATTGATTTCCTATTCCCACTCTCCATTTTTGTTTTCTTTTAAGTGTTTGAAGTTATGAGGGAGAGAGGGGCTGATTTGAGGGTTATATGAGAGCTAGGCTAGCTCAACCAAGACCTAACCCAAAGTGCCAAAATTCCGAAGTTCGGAACATATCGATGCTTATAGTCAAAAAGGTCTTAAATGACGTTTTGAACTCAATGGAAGTGGTCCCGAGTCATAATTTTATCGTTTGTGAAAAACGACATTTTGAGTGATACCTCGGATACGACGATTGATTTAAATAAAATATTTAAATCCATTATCATGGAATGAGCGGGTTGTTACATTCCCTCTTTCAGGCTGTGAGAAACTTGAAATTCTAGAAATTGAACAGAATAAAAACGTTGAATTTTTCAATTCAAATTTGGAGAAGGATTTTAATGAACATGATTTTTTTGGATTGTATGAGGATGAGTTGCCAAATGAGGAAACTTCCAACGAATTTGAAGTTGTCAGTGTCAAAAATACGTTGTCAATGAATGAAATTGAGAAATGTGATCACATAGTCTTGAGCAGCACTCAGAATTTAAATTTCCCGATTGCAACTGAGTTTATATATGATCACAAATTTTTGAACAATTACACTTATAAATTTGTGGAACACATGAATTATTTTTGGAATACTGGCTTACTTGAAAAACTTCATATTAGAATGACCCTAGACATTTATCTACTGGACTATAAATCTAGGTATAAAAATGAGATGGTTTTCAAAACCCTTTGCTTATTAGAAACATGCCTAGACAAAGTGGGAATGGGATTCATCGGGCTAGAACCAAGTTTAGGGCGAAAAGTTGGTGGTATTCTTTGCATCGCATGCATCGTAAACACATATATCATTGTACATATGATCCATTCTTACATATAATTAGACTGCATTTCATTCTGCAAATCATTTTTCATCTAATCCATTTATGGGTTTATCATTCAAAATTAGGAAACGTGCTACAATGTGGACACTGTTTTGTCCAAGTGTGGGGGGAGTCTGCATTTCATTCATTTTCGTTTTTTTCTTTATTTTTCTTTCTTTTCATTTTTTTTAAATAGGACCATCATGCATTTTAGATTGTAGTAACATGCCTTTTTTTTTTGAAACATGATTTTTTTGGATTGATACAACAAAATAAGTTAAGGATTGTTAATCAGTTGATAGTATTTTTTTCTCTCAACTAAGATCGAATATGAAATATAATGAAAAGTTGAATTTTGAGGGATAATAGTGTAACTGGTACATAGGAAGATTCTTAGGTGATGGCCATGAAGTTTATTCTATATTGTAGTCTTTGTTTAAATAAGTGGAGAACTTAAAATACTTATATTGGCTTTTCGAATCTTCAAAACTAAGTTATGTTAAGCTGAATTCGTGTAACACTCTCTTGTTCTTATATTTTCAGTATAATAATAATAATAGCAATCCAAGGGTATCCAACATTGCTTGTATATCTAGCGTTGGTATACAAACCCGCCAAGCTCTATCTGGCATGTTGTTGACAAAGTCAGTTTCGTAATATCTTGGTCTCATTTTATGAGATTGGACACCTAAGGATTACCGATATGTTGCCGACAAAGTCAGCGTCGGTCTGCACAATCCGCCAAGCTTTGTCCCAACTCTCCGTCAGTCCGCAAGGCAGTGTATGGGTGGTATACCTTGGTCTTTAAGTTAGGTGTATGTAATTAATCATAAGTTTCAATTTTTATAGAGATAGAGAATAAGCGATGATGCCCAAACACTTCTTGACCTTATTGATTTGACTAGCCATACACTAGGAAATAATAATATCACTTTACAAACCGTGCCAAGCAAACTAAGAATCTATTTCATGGCTGCACTATGTTATCGACCGAACCAACTGGCCAAACTAGAGTTAAACATTGAAAACTAGAATTATATTGAAAATTTGTGACAAGTTGAGGTATCTAAAGTACAATCAATTGATTAGAAATTGTTAACTTAACTTGTTGTACCACTTTCCTGAAACAAGTCGTGTTTTCATTTTTCGTTTTTATTTGCATATGTCCATTGCATTCATGTAGTTGCATCAGAACCATATCATACTGCATTTGGATTTTGTGGGTAGTATCCGCTGAAAACCCTCATGAGACACCACTCGTCCTACTAGAGACACCTAGAGGTTTAATGGCTTGTTGCATACGCTCAATGCAATCGTGTTTCCTACGAAAGTGTGACCTACCGAGTTTAGTTTTTCATTTTTTATTTGTTTTACTCGAGGACGAGTAAAAGATAAGTGTGGGGGTACTTGATCAATATAGAAATATGTTAATTTATGCACCTATATTTTATCTTTTTGAATATAAATAATTATTACGTTGGGTATTATTTTGTTGTTTTTATAGATATGTTGTCCAGACCTCATTCAGCCTTAAAAGTGAAGAATAGATGCCATTTACTTGAAGAATTGCATAAGAGCTTTCATTGGAGGCTAGATGTATTCACATTGGTCACATTAGAAGAAGATTGGTAGAAAAGATCTCTAAAGATGTCATTGGAGGCTGTTTGTGTTCACATTAGTCACTTTGGAAGGAGATTGTGGAAAATATCTTTTGAGATATGCTATTGGACCACAATCTTTGATGAGAAGGCCCATTAGAGAATTAGGGTTTCCAATTCACCTATAAAAGCACATGTATACCCATTGTAACAATCATTATTCTGCACTCTTTTCCTCCATTAATAAAGTTCTTTTTTCTACATTTTTTTATTTTCTTAGCAATTAGTGTTGTCTACACAGTTAGATTTAGTAGAACACTATTTGTATTTTGCACTTATTTTCATTAGTGATTGACCGTCTGATTAGATTCAGCGGTAATCCTAATTTTATTTCCTGTTTGTTATTTTAAATTTCTGCAATTTTAATTTCTGTTCTTTTTATTGTTTTCCTAGGTCATCTTGAATTGAATATAGGTTTGATTAGATTCAGATCTGATTCAGTTCAATAATAGTTTTATTGTTTTTCAACCCAACCTCCAAATTTCGTCTAGCTCGCCCAAGAAATTATGTAAATAATTTAATTTACCATCCTGTGATTCGACCTGCATATTACATGATCTATGTGCTTGCAGTATTTATTTAAAAATTCGCGCTTTTCTAATTCTTAGAAAGCATCGATCATAGCAGTGCTAGTAAATGAAGGGAAATTCTATTTGGTCTCGGTAACTTGCTGAGTTACCGTAAATTATTATAAAAAATGACATCTTCCATGATTTAATAAGTTAACACCTTATTTAATAAAAAGACACTTTTGTCATTAGATTTTTTTGTAAAATGGGAAAGCAACTTAGCAAGTTTCGGGCTTTAAAAAGAATTTACCGTACATGAATGTGGATGATTAAGTGAAAAATTATGTCCAGCTGAAGTTTCTCATTCCATGTTTTTGGAAAATTACGTTGAATACCTGCAGGAATTTTACGATCAAGCATGGATTAAACCCAGATCCGAATATCCATATGTGATATGGTCAGAGTTGATTGCAATTTTGAATTAATAGAGGTGCTTGTTAGAAAATTCCTAAAATTAAGACCAATGTGGTTCTAATTAGTTTGCCACGAGCTGTGTCCTTTGTCCTCGGCTGGAAAAAAAATAAAACTAAGACAAAAACTTCCGTTTGTGAGGGATTTACTCTATATACAAACCTCAAATTTCTAAAACTAATATTAAAGCCTTTCCGGATCTGTACATACGATACTTTGTTTGACCTGTGGTCCTCAGCAATATACAAATAGATAGACACTGGATACTCAATATTAGATTTACGTATAACACTGTATAAATGTAAGCTCACATGAATATGTTCTTTTACACTAGAGAGTGGCCAAGGCTATTGAGGAAAGGACCTGTAGTGCCCTTCTTTTGAAGGTAATACTGTTTTCGTGTTGATTCCTCACTATTATGTTATATGGGGCTGTATGTAATGATCAGTTTCTTATAATATATAAGTGACTCAAACTTGGTCCGTAAAAGAGATCATCGAGGCGGCGAGGATGTCAAAGCAAGCTGGATGGGGTGTCATGACCAGCCACAGAAAAAATACTCTACATTTTTTGAAATCTCACCAATGCTTTGGATATCTGTATGATGAGTGAAAGTACTCTACGTTTTCTGGAAACATCATTCTTTAATTAAGGCTGTTCAGTAATTTTACCATATACCATTCCTTTTGATTGTAATCAAGGGTGTAATTTGTGGACGTTCGTGATCAAAGGTGAATGAATGACAAGTACGATTGTAATCGACAATGTTAGTTATTGTTAATAATAATTGTACTTTGATGTTACTATTTAAATAATGTAATTCAATAATATTTGATTTATTTATTGCATTTATTCTTATATTTTTCATCGTTTTTTATTAGGTATTCACAAATATGATGATATTTTTTGAGCTAATATTTGTTTGATTTGTACTTTCATTATGAAACTGTCTTACATGTTTAAATCTCAGTGTATTTCGATGTACAATTTTTCTTAATAATTCATTTTTTTTTCAATGGAGTTAATTTTTCATCAAATTCAAATTAAAAAAAAAAAACTAACAAAGACATTTTTCTTTGGTACTATGTAACTTAACAGTCGGTTTTTTCTACCGTTGTACGGTAATATTAGTAAACAAGCATTGCAAATTGCTGCTTTGTGATCTGCCTATCGAATTTATTAAATTAACTTAATTTATTTAGTGTGTACGTATTTTTATTTCCTTATGTACCACTTAATGTTTCGCCACATCTAAAACAAAAGGGGATAACCGCAAAAGGTTTTTTAGCCCAAAATTCATATCTACTTACTGCAAAAGTCTGCTATTGGTTTGCACTTAATTATATAATTTCTAAATGATTATATTTTCCCCCCGACCACCGTGTGTTATACGCATATTCAATAAATAGGCATCAACTTAAACATATTTATTTTCACATATTTCCAACGCTTACGAACCTACTTGTGTTCCAATCCGCATCATCTCCTCCGAACCAATCAGACACCAGCCCCACTCCTTTATAAAGCGGAGATTATTAAAGGGACTCCACATTTGGTTAAGGGGAGGATAATTTTAAGGGGACTCCATCTAATTTTTTTTTTTGTTAAGGGGGGTCTGGTTTATTTAAAAAAGAAAAGAAAAAGAGACAGAACTACCCATGGCTTGTCACTTATGTTAAACTCTAACTTACTAAATTCAACGCAAATGACAAACTTGGGAATTACTAAACATCTCAATTACGCAAATCAGACAACATATTGGATTAAAATTTTCGTTTCTGCATTTATTTTAAATTAACCATACCAATTCTAATATGAAATTTCAACTAATTACCTAATCCGATGCCTTCTGATCACCCATAAAACTTTCTTATGTCTCCATTACATTAAATATATCTATTTTTTGTTTTTATGTGCATCATCAAATTATTAATACTAGTGTGTAACTCGTGCGTTGCACACGATAATACTATCAAAAATAGTATTTATTTTTTTAATGTTAAAATGAGGATTTTGTTATGCAATATAAGATAAATTTTAACGTGAAATATATAAGCTATTAATTAAAATTATTATTATTATTTATGTTCAATAGTTTACATAAACAACTTGTGATAGTTATTTATGTTTATAATTTATGTTATATGATTGACGTGTTTATATATTTGATTTGTTTTTCATTTTTGTTAATATGAATATGGTTAATCTTGATGTGATTTATAAGACGAATCAATAAATAACGGTTTGCTAAAGTTATTTAAATATCAAATATGTAATTAACTGTAAAATATGGTACTAAATGTAAGCTATTAGAAAATAATTGAGAGAGACTTAAATAATACAGAAAGTTTTAAATGTAGGTATTTGAAGTTAAAAAGCATAATTTTGTCATTTTAGCATTTAAAAGAAATATCAGATAATTAAATTTGTTTAAATTGCTTAAATATAAGACCATGTAACTAATTTAAATATATGAACTTAAATGTAAAATGTTGGGAGCTAACTGTGAATAAATAATTATGCAAACTTTGGAATGTCCATATCAAAATGTAAAATGACGGAAAAAGTAAAATACCGTGAGAGAAATAGTAAATAAGTGTAAAGTGATAAGCTAATTTAAAACTAAAATATCTAGATAGAATTAAGGAGAATAGAGAAAAATGCTAGAATTAAGGAGGGACCTTTAAAAGTTTCCGCTTTACTATTATTTAATAGATAGATAGATTAATTAAGGTTTAAGTTTCATGGTTTATTTTAATGAGGACTATAGGGGGTTGATATCGAAATTTTAATTTATATGTTTAAAAGGTGGTTGATTTATTTTGTCCTTCCCATAACAATTGTACAACAAAATAAAAATTGGTCCTCCCCTTAACCAAACGTGGAGTCCCTTTAACAATCCGCTGTAAAGCCCAAACCACCCCCATCAATCCAGTGCAGTGTTTCAATTTCTGCCCTAATTTAGCGAAACTACTCCCCAAAACCCTAATTTTCGTCATGGCCCCCAAATCCGAGAAGAATTCTGCAGAGAAAGAACCAACCACCGAGAAGCCTGAAGAACAGAAGAAGGTCGCTGCCGAGAACGTCGGCTGGCAAGAATCCTCGAGCTGAGAAGAAGCTCCCTGCAGAGGAATCGTCGGCAGCTAACGACGAGAAGAAAAGGAAGTCGAAATCTGTTGAAACCTATAAAATTTACATCCTTAAGGTGTTGAAGCAAAGTGCATCCTGATATTGGTATTTCAATCAAAGCAATGGGAAACATGAACTCTTTCTTCAACGACATATTTTGAGAAGCTTGCTCGGAATATCTGTTCGTCTTGTTCTACCTGGCGAGCTTATCAAGCATGCTGTTTGCCAGGGTACAAAGGCTGTGACCAAGTTCATCAGAGGCTAGATTTAGAAGTTGACTTACTTTAAGGTATTTTAATATTAATGTTGTAATTATAATTCTTTGTTCTTGGTTCTGTGAAGAATTCATGTTTCCGTTTCTTCTTGCGATGAAGTGAATTTTTTCACTGAGCGCATGTTGGCTGGCCGCCTGTTATTTGTTTAAGCGCTTCCAATGAAAATATGTTCATCATTCAATTCTTAAATCAAACGCATTCAATGTAAAGTTTTGTCGTCTGGTTGGTTGCTTCGTTTTCTTGTTAGTTGCTTTGGTATCTCGGTTTCAACTTTTTTTCTGTTTAATTTTTTTAATATAATTTGCAACACTATGACTTGTCAGATTGGGTTGCACTGTAAGAACACCTTAAATGTTTGCGCTAACACTCATAATTAAATGCTTAACGACTTAAGTAACCAGCTGCAATGCGTTATTTTTTGTTTGTATGAAATTTTCAATGTTGGTACGAAATTGATGGAAGTAGCGCACAACTGTGTTCTTATAATGTGAATCCGTTTGTTTTCTGGTTTTTGTTACTATTTAAAGCATATTGAAGGCAAATAGTTTATAGTGCATTTGCAAGAAGAAAGATCCGAGTCTAGATGCATGTATTTGGGTAATTTTCTTTCAATCCTTCTGATACCAAACATGTTTCAAATGCAAATATCTGAATCATGCTTTTGTAGACCTGACTGTTGATGAAATTGCGACTTTTTGAGGTTAAAAAATACAAGGTTGTACATAAATGTAACGACTTGAAAATTTTAATAGACTTTAAATCAATAATTTTATTGATTTTCTTGTTTAGATAAAATTTTAATTTATTTTGAATTATAAGAAATAATTTGATTTTTGTATGTGAACAAAAAGAAGTACAATCTGAATGATGAAATTAAACAATTGTCAAATCAAAATTTAATTGTTGAATTAAGAGCGTCTCCAAGACTCCAAACCAAGTAGTTTGTAATATCAATCAAATCCTATATGTTAAAGGAGATTTTATTGTGAAGAGCAAACTTTATAACGTTTTCAAGCTCAAGGACATTCTATCAAAAATTTATTTTCTAGGACAATACATACTGTAGAACTGATATGATACTTAAAAATTAATAATTAAATTCTGATACCATATAGTGTAAAATTGATACTTAAAAACTGATAGTCAAATTTTGATAATATGCACAATGTAAATTTGATGCTTTATCCTTTAGAATAAAATTTTTAGCAGATCGTCTTTATGATTGAAAAAACCTATAATTTTGACCTTAATACTATTTTTTTGTATGTCAAATATAGTTCACAATTGTCTAAGTAAAATTATTAAACACTAGTATGTGATGATGATCCGTGCCGATGGCACGGATTTAAGATTTGCTTGACACAACCCATTGGAAATGGACATAAATTTATTCACAACATGAGTATGTTTGAATCTGTTATTATGGTAAAATGCAAAGAACATGCAACTCATGTTCATATTGCTAATTGATAAAATACCTTACTGTTTACAGACATTTTTACTTTCAAATTGGCAACTATTATGGTTTTAAAATAAATAAGTATCGTACAATAAAATGGGTACTGTTATTGACACTCCCCTTTTGGTTAAGTGGCGTCACGTCCAAACATGAAAATTCGGTATAGTTCCACCGTTTTTCGATTTTTATCATTTTCGGTGGTTCTTTTTCGACTTTCAGACATAAACTTGACAAATCATCCTTCGAGTTCTTCTGAAAAGTTCAGTATCATCTTGCCGAATTTCAAGCGTGACACAACTTAATTAGAAGTGGAGTGTCAGTAACAATACGTTAAAAGTACTCATTTTGTAACATTTTCGATTCTTCTTGCATTCGGAAGTATTAATAGAGAACTAATAATATATAACGTTAGTTCAAAATTAACAGGGCAAAAAACCTCAGGCAACTAGTTGTTCTTCCTCAATGGTTTCCATCCCATTTCTTCACAGATTTCATCACTGGGTTGATACTAAATGCGGAAATGCAATGGCGGTGATAGAATCTTGTAGTCCTTTGCATGATTTCAATTTCACGGTTAATTTGTTTTAACATGAGCTCAACACCTGGCAGTTTGAACTTCCCTTCGAGTAGTCTTGATAACCACCTGGCACGTAGCTCTGATGTGTGCAGGTTCGATGCGCTTACTATGCATCCTGCGAAAGCCATGTGTGGTATCAATGGGTGAACTGTTCCCCTGCAGTTAGTTTCCAAACATCACAAAATTTAATATATGTATCTGGATAAAGGGAAAATATGGTAACAAAGTACTTCGTTGTGCCTATACAAAGGCATAATACCAAAGCGATCTTCGATCAGATCACTGAATGGTCTTGGCAACACAGATTTCATCTTTTTCTTTCCATTTAATCCAGTAGCCAAGAATACAACATCAGCCTCTAGTTTGGTATGGTACCATCTTCCAAAACAACTCCATTTTCATAAAACCACCATTTTGTTCGATTTTTTGAATTTGATTCTGCCATGATCGGCCTCTTTGAAGAAGTTTTCGGGTAAAATGGCCATTTGACATTATGCATAGTCTTCATGAAAAGGGTGATCTTGTTTTCCAGTGCCATTTATCTCCGTAATAGAAAACACTTAAGACTGTACAATTGTTACAATAAATAAAGAATTGTCATGCATTTGTGATAAACAGTAACTGGGTATTTAAATGGGGTAGAAGATTAAATGGGAAATTCGTTGGATGGTGTTAAGCAGAGCATTTAAACGTGAAAATTAAATGGAGTAAGTGAAAACAGGGTAATCAAGGAAAAAAAAAAATAAGGATTTAAAGGGTTAAATATGTCCAAAAAAAAAAAAAAAAAAATCGTGCTCCGTCAAGGAACATGAGCAAATTGCCTGATTGAGATTTAGACGAGTTTGACATAGCAAGGAGCATGAGCAAATTGTCCGGTTGAGTTTCAGTGTACGTCCGAGCACTACCTAAGTGATATTTTTTGCTAATAATGGCCACGTGCGTCGAAGATAAATTCCGATTCACATAAAATAAAATTTTAATCTACCACTGCACAATGTTAAAATTTGATATCATTGTGTCGGTTGTTCTACAAAATACAATTTGCTTAAATATCATGCAATGCTACTACAGTTTGCATGCTACAACTACAATATGCTTAATTATATATATTCATATAAAGCTTCTCTGCACATAAAAACCACTGTAAGTCAATTTTCAAAATAGTGAGATGATGCCATATGAGCCTACTTTGAACAGATCATCAAATATGATCAGAATTCGTGGAAAATTATTGTTAACAACTACAACATGAATGACGTAAACTTCGTTAATATTGATTAACATTATATTGAAAAAAGGCATCGAAAATTAGTTTTGATTAGTGTGCGTATGCAATAAGCGATAACGGACCATTTTAACGGACTATTTTAAAGGGTATTTAAATGAAGTTGGATGGTGAATGAAGCACATTTATGACTTCAAACGTGGAATTTAACCGAGGTGTTTTAGTTTATGAGTTAAACAAAGTATTTTAATTTATAGGTTAAATGGGTTATTTATGAGTTAAGCGTGCGTGTTTATTTTAGGAGGTAGGGATTACTGTAGAGTTGTACACGTATTTGTATTTTCTTTAGGCTTTTATTTTCTTACTGGGCTTCGGCCGGTTTGATGTGGTTTCATATATGTAATACGAGATACGATTGTAACTTTACCTTTTGAAGGTCAAAATAAATCAATTCTGTTTTCTCGAGATTTCTTTTCTTCATGGTATCAGAGCAGGCGATTTTGGGGCCGATTCTTCTTCAAATCATTTAGAGTTCTCGTAATCTTCTTCTTTCAGTCTTCAGATCTCGTAATCATCTTCTTTCAGTCTTCAGATTTTCTTTCAACTCAAATTCAATGAAAATGACGAATTCAAATTCAGATTCAACCGGAACCAAAGCACCTTTTCAGACAAATCAGGGAGTAAACTTTAATGGTTCATATTTTCTTTCAAATTTGGATCATCCGGGTATCTAACTTGGCAATCTATTTTAACTGGATCGAATTATATCAATTGGGCAAGAACTGTAAAGATGACTTTAATTGCTAGAAATTTGCAATTTGTTGATGGAACCCTACCTTTACCTTCTAGTAATTCATCTGATTGTCATAAGTGGATTAGAAACGATTATATGGTAATGTCCTGAATTTTAAGTTCAATGGACAAGACTTTGTCTAAGAGCTTCATGTTTGTTGATTCTTCTGCACAATTATGGAAAGAATTGGCAGAGAGATTTGGTCAAACGACAGCGCCAAGAATTTTTGAATTGCATCAAAGTTTAACTTCTACTCCTCAAAATGAACTTAGCATAGCTGAATATTATTCTTGTTTGAAGGGAGTTTGGGATAATTACAGATGCTTGAGGGTTTTCTTGAGTGTAACTATGGTGCTTTAAGAAAATTTTCTTTTGGTATTCTGAAAAAAATTCTTGAAAATGATCAGAGGAACAAATTAATGCAGCTGCTTTGTGGACTTACAAGGGATTAGGAACAAATTAAAACTAATATTTTAAGCTCAGATCCACTTTCTTTAGTTCATAAAGCCTATTACACATTGCAACAAATTGAATATCAGAACAAGCTTGGTGATAAAAACAATAATCAGCCAGAAATGAATGCTTTCAATGCTGTAAATTTTTTGTCTAAGCTAAGTCTTCAAGCGGCAGCAAGAGAGAGTAAGAAACAAAATAGTGAATATTGATCTTTGCAAAAAAAAAGGGCATTCTACTGAAAAATGTTTCAAGGTAATTGGTTACCCTGATTGGTGGATTAAAGAAGGTACTGGAAAAGCAAAAGTGGTTCAGAAAAATACCATCATGGCTAAAGCTTCTGGAAGTCAAGGAATTTTAGGAATCAAGCCAGATTCTACTGAAACATCATCTGCAGTAACGAATTCTGCCATTTCTCAGAATGGTCAATTTGATCCAGTCCTGGTTACAAATTTTTACAATAAGGTCATGAAGATGATGCAAAACTCGAATTCTATCAACAGTATGGAAGATAATCCACTGGC
Source organism: Allium sativum (assembly GCA_030737875.1). Taxonomy (NCBI): domain Eukaryota; kingdom Viridiplantae; phylum Streptophyta; class Magnoliopsida; order Asparagales; family Amaryllidaceae; genus Allium; species Allium sativum. Next base: position 688,049,333 of record CM060926.1, on the reverse strand, counting down.
ATCTTCTATTAACTATGCAGGTAACAGTTATTCAACTATTTTTCAGAACCGTCTTCAACAAAAATCCTGGATAATTGATAGTGGATCTTCTGACCACATGACATCTGATTTAACACTATTTGCTTCACTTCAAAAAGTAGAAAAACCTATAAAAGTATCTCTGCCTAATGGTTCTAAAATTCATGTTACTCACATTGGGACTGTCAATTTAAACTCAAATTTGCAACTACAAAATGTCTTATACATTCCTACATTTCAAAATAATCTTTTGCCCGTAGGAAAATTCCTTGATCAAAATAATACTATTGCAAATTTTACTAAATCCTCTTGTTATTTTCAGGACCTTGACTCAAAGCATCTCTAAGCTGTTGGATCAAGAGTTTCTAGTCTTTACAGAATTTCATTTCCATCTATGTTCAATAATTCCTTTGTTTCTTCTTCTTTACCATTTAATAATTTTTTTTTTGCTTCTATCAACAATACTACAACTTCTCGTAATAGACCTGGCATAGAAATCTTACATGCTAGGTTAGGGCATCCTTCTTCTAGCAAGATGAAACACTTCCAAAAATTTGCATTAGGCAGAATACTTAATAGAGATTTTACTTGTGAAGCATGTGTGTTAGAAAAACATCATAAACTACCATTTTATCAGTCTGAATTTATGCTGAAGCCCCTTTTGATCTTGTGCATGTTGATTTATGGGGCAAATATCATAGACTAGCTTTATGTGCAGAAACTTATTTTTTAACTATTTTGGATGATCATACTAGAAATACTCAGACATATTTGTTGCATTCTAAAGTTCAAGTTGTTTCTACACTTGCTGCTTTCATTGAATATATACTCATTCAATTTAACAAGAAGATTAAAGTGTTTAGATCAGATAATAGGACTAAAATAATTCAAGATTCTTGTTCTCAATTGTTTGCTTCCAAGGGAATAGTTTATCAGAGATCAATACCTGGTAATCCTCAGCAGAATGGTAAAGTTGAAAGAAATCACAGGCATTTGCTTAAGACTGTGAGAACAATTTGAATTCATTCAGGTTTGCCTTATAAATTTTGGGGAGAATGTCTTCTTGTTTCCACTTCACTTACAAATATTATGCCAAGTTCAATTCTACATTGGAAAACACATATGAGCTACTAATGAATAAACCTTCTGATTATCAATTTCTTCGAGTTATTGGGTGCTTATGCTTTTCTTTTCAAAAGTTGCATGATAAATTTGCAGAAAGAGCTAAAAGATGTGTTTTAATTGGTTATCCTCCTGGTAAAAAAGGATACAAGCTTTATGATTTAGACACTCACAAAGTTGTTTTTAGTAGAGATGTTGATTTTGTAGAGAATGTTTACCCTTTCAAGTTAAAATCAGCTGTTCTTCCAATTGAAAATCAGACACAGCAAGACATAATGCTAGTTAATCCAGCTTTAGATCAAAGCTCTCCTTCAAATATTTGTCATGATTTTTGTATTGCTTCTCAACAACATGTATCTCCTTCAATGTCACCCTCAATTCCAAATGAGCAGTCTTTGTCATCTACTGAAGATCAATCTTCTTCTTCAAATTCAAATCATCATTCTACTCCTCTTCAAAATACCAATCAGAACATTTTCTAGAACCTCTCAATTACCAAAGAAGTATAGTGATTTTGTTGTGGGAAAGCTACCTTCAAGATAAATCAATAATTCACAAATAGAAAGTATTTTTTCTTCCAACATTTTCTCTGAGCCATTTCCTGTTCAGTTTGATTCAAATGATTTGCACAGTATTTCAAATGTACTCTCTTCATTTGAACCATCTTCTTATCATCAATCAAAGAATTGTCCTGAATGGGTTCAAGCTATGGACAGAGAATTAGAAGCTTTAGAAAACAATAACACTTGGGATTCAGTTAAACTTCTTATTGGTAAAAAAACCATAGCTTCTAAATGGGTTTTTAAAACAAAATTTAAACCTAAGGGTCAAATAGATAAATGCAAAGCTCGTGTGGTTGCAAGGGGAGATAAGCAAATTTCTGGCAAGGATTATAAACATACATTAAGTCTTGTTGCAAAATTTACTACAATAAGAGTGGTCATAGCTTTAGCTGCTGCAAAGGATTGGGATATTCAACAATTAGACATAAATAATGCATTTTTACATGGCTATCTTCAAGAAGAAGTGTATATGACACCTCCTGTAGGATATGTTAAAGCAACTTTAGATTAAGTTTGCAAATTGAAGAAGTCTATTTATGGTCTAAAACAAGCTTCTAGTTGTTGAAATCAGGAATTAAGCAAGTTTTACTTAATTTGGGTTTTATTCAGTCCAAGCAAGATTATTCTATGTTTACTTTGAAGAAAGATAACCACTTTACTATTTTAGTGGCATATGTTGATGACTTATTGCTTATTGGAAATGATTCTTCTACATTTTCTGATTTGAAGCTTCTTTTACATAAAGCTTTTACAATTAAGGATTTAGGAAGAATTAAATATTTTTTAGGGATTGAAATGTCTAGGTCAGCTTCTGGAATTTTTCTAAATCAAAGGAAATATATTATGGATTTGTTAAGGGATCATAATATGCAAGAATGTAAAACAGCTCTATTTCCTATAGCAAAGAGGATGAAGCTGTGCTTATATGAGGGTGATATACTTTCAGATCCATAAATTTATAGAAGAATAATTGGAAAATTTCTTTATTGAATTTAACCAGACCTGATATATCATATTCAGTACAGCAGTTGAGTCGATTTCTTTAAACTCCTCGGGTACCTCATTTGGATGCTGCATTTCATGTATTAAAATATCTGAAAGGTACTGTTAATATGGGTTTATGTTTTCCTTCTAAGTCTAACTTAGTTCTCAATGCATATTGTGATGCTGATTGGGGTATGTGTGATGATACTGGAAAATCTTTATCTGGTTATTATGTTTTCCTTGGAAACACATTAATTTCTTGGAAAACAAAGAAACAGAAGGTTGTTTCTAAAAGCAGTACTGAAGCCGAATATAGATGTATGAGTTACACCACTGGAGAGCTTGTTTGGATTGAAAGATTATTGGCAGATTTATGTGTTGATATACCAACACCTATTACACTATATTGTGACAATTTATCAGCTATGTATATTGCCTAGGACCCATGCTTTCATAAGAAGACGAAGCATATGAGAACCAAGCATCAAAAATTGGATGTGCATTTTGTTAGAGAAAAAGTGCAATTAGAGTTTATTGCAATAGAGTATGTTAAATCTTCCTTGCAAATTGTTGACATCATGACAAAACCCTTTGGAGCTGGTCAACATAAGCCTTTGGTGTGCAAGCTTGGTATGGTTTCTCAGTCTTTGTTTCAAGATTGGACATTACATACGGTCAATCTTGAGGGGGATGTAGAGGTGTACACGTATTTTTGTTTTGTATTTTCTTTGGGCTTTTATTTTCTTACTGGGCTTCGGCCTGTTCGCTGTGGTTTCATATATGTAATACGAGATATGATTGTAACTTTACCTTTTGAAGGTCAAAATAAATCAGTTATGTTTCCTTGAGATTTCTTTTCTTCAATTACCAAAAAAAATATCTGCTTACGTTATGTGCCAGCGGCGTTGGCTCAACACGAAAAACACCCCATTTTGTGTTTAAACGAGTCAAATGCGGACGCGTCCAAACACAAAACGGATTACTTCCTTTACACGGATGATAACATAATATTAACTATTGTAACATGCATGAAATAAACAATTTCAGTTTGGTTGGCTATATTAAAAGGCCTTATCCATGTTAACATGCGGATTTACAATACCAAGCACAAACATAACTAAAAGTAAATTAGCAGTGATCCTCATTCATGCATAAAAATATGGACATATTTCAATTTATATCAAAATGAAATATAGTTGAGAATGGGACATGACATTCTTTTTATTCAACTCGTTATTAAACTATAATGCCAATTAGACAAAAATAGCTCCACTATGATCAAAACGGTAGCTGCAAGTAGGAGTTACCTGTTAAAATGAGCTCCATCATTTTAAAATTTTACGTTGTACAATTAAATTCAAAAGTAGCAGGAAGAGGCTTCTTTGTTGAAAAGGTATTTAGAAATAATATTCACCAACTGTCCAACTGTCTTACAATACAATGGTTTTAAAATTGAATCATGTAAGTACTCAGTCCATGTATATGGTCCAACCAATTGCTGAAGTAGTCATGTCTGTAGCTTCTTCATTTTAATTAGGAAAAATCACATTTGTAGGCTTGTTTACAGAAAGTATTACATGATTAGCCATGTTTCAGAAATAATAACAAATATAGGCCTGTTTTGTTCGGGGAGGGATATTGGCGCCTTTTGAAAACTCATCTGTGTGCGAGTTCTAAAAACCCGCCTGTGTATTTGGGTCATTCCCAAACTTTATATGTACTCACTAGTCTTCTCATAATTTGAAACATACTCAACCACATCTTCTCAGCTCCATATATTTTCAAAATGACTTCTCAAACAATGGTGGAGCAAGAGGTTAACTCGTACCTAGTTTGATGCCACTGTGGATATATGGCTGAAGTTGTGGTATCTGATGATGGAGAAAACATTGGTCGTCAAAGTCTTCTTTGTTCCAATTATCCCCATGGATGCAATTTTTCAGAATGGATTGATGAACCAGGTTGCCCTAGAGGCATAGCATATGCGAATGAGCTGGAGCAAGAAATTACACATCTCAAAAAACTCCTAGAGGACTTGCAATTTAATCGTAATCACTAGTGTTTCTATTATCCGTCGTTATTGTAGGTTTCTGAAGTTTAGTTTGAATTATTGTATCATCCGTTGTCGTTGTATGTTTCTGAAGTCTAGTTTAAATTATTATTTGTGGGTTAGTGGGACTTGGAAGATTAATACGAAGTACCGTATGTTTGTGTTTTTCTAATAATTTATTTTATGTTTTTGAAGTTTGAATTAAAGCTTTGTCTGTTTGCGGGTTTGTACACTACACATTATGACATAAAGATGAATTGACAACTAGCTGCCACAAGTAAAAGCTGGGTCAGTCTGTTTATGTACAGTACGATATGCCAAATATTTGATGATATGATCAGGTGGTTTGACTAGACACTGATAAAGTTGGTCCAATATTTCGAAATGGTTGAGTTGCCAAGCATCTGCCAAATCTGACTCAATGTTTGTCCATTGTGATAAAGCCAATGTATGGACGAATGCCAATTCTTTATTTTGAATTTGATGATACGATTAAAGCTATCCCAATTCTGATTCAAGGCTTGCTTTTTTTGAAATTGATTCTACTTTATTTTGAAATCGGTGACATGATTAAAGCTCTACCAATTCTGACTTGACAATGACCGTATTGAGTTGATTAAAGTTGATTTGATGGTGACGTTGCTTAGATGGTTTCCCTATTTCATAGCTCTTCAGCACATTATTTCTCATACACTTCAATCCTGTCTTCAGATAACTTCAAGAAAAATAAACTCACTCAACAATGGCACCTGCTTTTATTACTGCACTTTACTACTACGACGGTGAATTGGTCTTGGATGAGCACTAAAATGGAAGTTATGTGGGAGGATTCTACAAACCAGGGAGAGTTCGAAGGGGTTGCACACTTGATGCTTTGAAAGAAATAGTTTTCCAAGCAACCAAAATTAACCTTCTCGAATATGATATCGAGTTGTCGGTTAACTGGTCTACTGATTCGGGGACGAGAGTCGTAGCAACTTTAGAAGATGAAGATGTGCAAGTAATGTTTTCTGCTGTTAAGAAATCGATTGAGTTGTTTGTTGGAAAAATAGCAAAAGAAATCGTGGAAGATGTCGTGGGAGAAATAATCACACCGCCTATAGTTAGTAGCGGTTTAGGTTATTCACAGAAATGTTGCAAACTCATGATCCATCACTCATCTTTAGTTCTCCTTTGTACACCAATCCGTATTGTCCACCAAATGTGGCTGAGCAGCAACAACAAGAAGAACAACAAACTAATCAGTCAGAACTGTTAGATATGAGCGAGGTATGTGTTCCACATCATTCTAGTTTTATACCTAATCATTGAAATGTTAGATGTAACTGAAATGCATTTATTAACAGATTGACTGCAGAACCCGAAGAAGACTGGGGTGCAAGTCCTTCAGAACAGGCCGAACAAATTGACAGCATGGCGGTTGCCACAACAACTGTTGATGATACATGCTGGACCGAAGTCAACAGTGAACAACTAAACTATGACTTTCCAAACATAGTAGATCCCGAAGAAGATGGTGATGAAGTTCAAATGGAAGTACCCATGGACGATGATCTCTGCACGACGCAAATGATGGCGAGATCCGTAGTGGCTAATCTAGAGTTTTCTAGCGAAAAATTCGCGGCACGATGTTTCGTAGTGGCTAATCTAGAGTATTCCAAAGCAAGGAACAATTTATCCACCAACTTACAGAATGGTCTATTCTGCACGGTGTTTCGTACAAGCCAATTAAGTCGAACAAAATAATATACACCGCTGTATGTATTGTTGATGTTACTTTTCCGTGGCGAATACATGCTATAGTGTCGAAGAAATCACAAACTGGATGGTGGGAAATCAGAAAGCTGCCTCATGAACATAACTGTGTCAACCCTACGATTAATTCCAACCACAAGCAAGCCACTTCTTGGTTTCTTATATCCAAAATCATGTCTTTTGTGAAGGCCAATTTGGATATCTCAGCTGAGACGATGCAAGTGCTTGTCGACGAGCAACTCTTCATCAAAATCAGTTACATGAAAGCTTGGCGAACATTGAATAAAGCATTGGAAAAAATATACGGTGACTGGGCAGAATCGTATTCTTACTTGCCTCAGTATTTTGAGGAAATAAAAAGAAGCAATCTAGGTTCAGTAGGACATATAATACACGATGTTGTCGGGGTATTTGAGCGTGCTTTTTGGGCATTTGGTCCTTCCATTGCAGGTTTGGTACACTGCCGTCCAGTGCTCTCTATTGACGGGACACATTTATACGGTAAGTACAAAGGAATACTGCTAGTTGCTACCGCTGTAGATGCGGACGACTGCCTTTTCCCATTAGCTTATGGGGTGGTCGAATCTGAATCATATGATAGTTGGGCCTGGTTCTTTTCATGCATGCGTGCGTTCATTTGTAGCATATGAAATCGACATATTACATTTATATCTGATAAAATGAAAGGGATCCCAAGTGCTTTGCAGGATAGATGGGAAGAACCTCACAAACATAGGTTATGTGCAAGGCATCTGAAAGCAAATTTTCAAGCTGCAGGTCATCGAGACAAGCAACTTTGGGCTTGTTTTACGCTGCTGAATGTGCTTCAGACGTTGTTGAATACACTAAACTTAGAGAAGAAATCAAGGCAACTAAGTCGGAAGTGCATACCTGCATTGAATGAAGTCTAGGGAATTGCGAAGAAAACTGGGCTCTTTGCAGAGATGATGGTGGCCGCTTCCATATTGTTATGACCAACGCATCTGAAAGTTTTAATGGTGTACTAAAAGGCGCTAGATCCTTGCCTATAAAGGCGTTGGTTGCAAGAACGTTCTTCCGATCAGTTGAATATTTCTATAAGAGGCGGGGAAAAAGGGAAGCGTCTGAATTCAAAACTTACTCCAAAATGGGAAGCTAAAATTAAAGCTCGTGCTATTGAAGCAAGGCGTTGTAGGCTTGTTCGATTTGGTCGATATAAATGGCAAGTGATTCACTATTACGAAGATGAATTTGATGTTGAGATCGACGGTTCTAATGTCACCTGTAAATGCAGAATCCCACTTCTGTAGAAGATACCATATGCTCATGTGATGGCGGCTTGTTCAGCACAAAATTATGGTAGTAGTAGAACCATCATGATTTTGCTTCTGAATGGTACTCCGTCCAAAATTATAGAGCTACATAAGGCTCAGAGTTTAATCCTATACGCGATTAGAAATACTGGGACCCATACAATAGGACACGAATATTTGCTCCGAATGTAAGAAGACAAGCCGGACGACCTAAATCAACGAGATTCAAATATGTTATGAACGAGCATCAAACACTCAAAACAAACAGGTGCAGCAAATATGGATCGCAGGGACATAACCGAAAGCGGTGTACTTCAGTAGCCTAAAATGGAGACGTATGTTTGTTGATGTGATGTCAGTGTTTCATTTCGTGTATTTGTATTTCTTATGTTTCGAACTTATCTGACCTTAATCGAACTATGTATCTCTCTTATATTTGAATATTAGAATTTGGTATTTGTTTTATGTTATTTGGTTAATCTATATATACTATTTAGATGTCGTGGTAGTTCATATTTTAACTTTTTGAACTTCGTTCGAATATATAGGAATCGTTATACGTTGGAATTCATTGAAACAAAAAAGTTCGAATCTACAGAACTGTATTTTAGTAATGGAACAAAAAATGGAGATTTCATACTATAGATATTGAGTTATGTCCAAATCAAATTTCCAGAAAGTCACTATGGAATTTAATACAAAATGAATACAGGCGTGCTTTGAAAACTCGTCTTCGTGCGAGTTTTGAAAACTCGCCTTCATTAAGTCCAAACAGGTCTATTCCTACAATTACTTTTAGAACAAGACTATTCGTGTAATACTCTTTACAAACAAGGCTAACTAATTATTGTATATGGACACGTAAGCTAAACATGCACACTTATATAAAATACTTCAACACAACACCTGTGAAAAATCACACAACGACGACAAAAGAAATGCGTATGTTTTACTTAATCATACAGACCCAAATGAACACACATTGCTAAGCATAAACATGGAGGAGGGCAGAAAAAAATATACGAACGACAAAATTGGTTACATATAGATATAAAAAACATATGAAAGCCTGTTCAACAGTTCATTTGAAGATGCTGAATGAAGAGAATAGACAATTTGAACAATGAACAGTACACCGTAAGCACCATGCTAAAAACATGAATGCATAAAACAATAAACAGTACATAGAAAGTAGATAAATGAAACCAAAAGCCTTAAAAGATAGTGAACCATATCGCTGCTGCATGAGACCATTAATATCCATTTTTCTCTGCTCATTCAATCTGCAACAACGAATATTAAACAACTATTCATAATAAATAACACTACCACTGTTGCAATAACTTTGGCGCTCCATATATTTGAGTTATAAAGTGTTGTCGCTTGTCTTTCTTATGCAGTAATCTCGTGTCTACTCTCTTCAACCAACATTTGTGATGGCATAGGTTCATTAATTATTTGATGGCGCCACTACCGCTTTAAGTTCCAATTCAGTTATTTCAGCTTTTATTTGGGGTCAACACGTATGAGAACCCGTCCAATCTCGGTCACAACCGGTTGAATTTTGGCAGACAATGGCACCAATGGTTGAATTTTGGTGCTAATATGCTCGATTTTTCTGGAATTAGATGTTTGTCAATTGTCATCGACCTCTGTTGAAAATAAACTTGGTTTTAAAAGGAAAAATAAATTATGGAATAAATCTAATTATTGTATTTAGGTAAGGATAAAAATAAATGTTAATAAATATTAGAATTATCATATATGTATTAGAATTATTTAGATAATGGTTTGTTAAGGCAAGCCTAAAAATTAAGGGATAAGGAAGAATCTAGTGAAGAAGAGTCTAGAGTCTTTGTTATGTTATAAGTATAAATGTACTCTCTTATTTGTTGAATGAAGAATGAGATGAACCAAATGAAGTTGTATCAGGCAAAAAATAAAGGGAAATAAAGCAAAGCAATAAAAGTTTTCTTCTCCTAAAAAATTCTTTTTTCTCATAATTTCTTCCTCCTCTAAAATTTTCAACAAAATGGTATCAGAGCTACACAAATTTCCAACAAAGTGGTATCAGAGCTAGAAGATCCTTTTAACAAAAAAGAAGAAGAAGGTTGAAGATCTTAAAAGATGGCGAATAACAGCGTTCCAGTACAAATTCCAATGCTTACCAAGATCAACTATGATGACTGGAGTTTATGGATGATGGTCCTACTTGGAGGATATGATCTATGGGAGATAGTTGAGAAAGGGTATACCGAACAAGAAGACGAAGATAGTCTATCTCAAACCCAAAGAGATGAATTGAGAAACACAAGGATGAGAGACAGGACGGCTCTTTGTCTAATTTATCAAGCATTGGATGATGACATTTTTGAAAAAATTTCGGAAGCAAAGTCAGCAAAATAAGCATGGGAAAAGCTTCAGCTATTTTACAAGGGAGCTGATCAAGTCAAAAAGGTGCATCTTCAAACATTAAGAGGAGAATTTGAATCTTAACATATGAAAGAAGGTGAACTTGTTTCTGATTATTTTTCAAGAGTTTTAATTGTTACTAATAACTTGAAAAGAAATGGTGAGAAATTAGTTGATGTAAGAATCGTGGAGAAGATTCTTAGATCATTAGATCGAAAGTTTGAACATATTGTCGCCATCATTGAAGAAACAAAAAACTTGGAGACCATGACTATAGAGGAGCTTTTAGGCTCATTGCAAGCTTATGAAGAAAAGGATAATAAGAAGAAGGAAGATGCGGATATATTAATGAAGATAGAGAAATTAGAGGGGGAGAAGGTCATGGAACCATCTGAGAAGACAAATGAGAGGTCAAGCAGTAAAAGAATGTTGTCTGACGCTGATGCAACAACTATTATTCAGTCTGTATATCGAGGATTTGAGGTTAGAAGGTGGCACCCATTGGAGAAGCTAAAAAAAATTGCAAAAGTGCTCAAAGAAAAAGAAAATGTCTGAAGGCAAGTAAACTACCTTAAAGCATGTCCTCCAACCCAGTTGGATGCAAAAAAGAAGGTTGTTCTTGAAGAAACCGAAATAAAGAAAAGGTAAAAGGAGAAACAATAAAAATGAAAATGAAAGGGCTTAGGTATGAATTTTATGAAGGTGAGAACAAAGTGGTGTGCAATGGTTATATCAACCCTTTTTTCAACAATTTTATTTTTCAATCAAAATATTTTGAAATCTCTTGTGATTGTCAAACTTTGGAAAAACGCAAAAAAATTGAATGGAGAGATATTATATATGATTCATTCAAAATTTGTGATGAGGGGCCAAGATGGAATTTGATGAGCTTACTTTTTGGAGTATTTTATGGCAATGAAGGAGGACGAGATGAACGGAGGTCTGCAACAAAAATTCGAGAAATCACGTTGAAGATCTTCATGGTGGAAAAGAAGAAATGAAAAAAGAAAATTTGGATAATTTCTTCATTTCTGCCAAAACACATGAGATACAAAGGAATCTGCTTGGAGTAATAAAACCAAGTTTAAGGGGGGATGTTGAAAATAAACTTGGTTTTAAAAGAAAACATAAATTATGGAATATATTTAATTATTGTATTTAGGTAAGGATAAAAATAAATGTTAATAAATATTAGAATTATCATATATGTATTAGAATTATTTAGATAATGGTTTGTTAAGGCAAGCCTAGAAATTAGGGGATAAGGAAGAATCTAGTGAAGAAGAGTCTAGAGTCTTTGTTATGTTATAAATATAAATGTACTCTCTTATTTGTTGATTGAAGAATGATATGAATCAAATGAAGTTGTATCAAGCAAAAAATAAAGGGAAATAAAAGCAAAGCAATAAAAGTTTTCTTCTCCTAAAAAAATCATTTTTCTCATAATTTCTTTCTCTTCCTCCTTTAAAATTTTTAACAAATCGGTATCAGAGTTACACAAATTTTCAACAACCTCTACCTTCACTTCAACTAATGATTTATTATGTGTGATTTGTGTTAGTATGTTCTTTCCGTCGCATGCTCTTTTATGTGAATAATTGGAGAAGAAATATAGTGAAAATTATGAAATCATGAGCTATGGTAGGCAATAAAAAAGAGATGAACAAAACGAAAACTGTTTCATAGTTGTTAGCAGGGCAGAATATGGTAGGCAGGATAAAGTGCGGTGAGTAAAAAAACAATATAATGTTAGAAGTATCACAAAAATGTAGAAACAAGGAGAGAGAGTAAAGGAAAGATAAGGCGCAATGAGAGTGGAAGATAAGAATGGGTACGTGCAGGTTGCAAATATAATTGGGAGAGAGAATGAAGTGGTGGAAATATTCTACTTGAATGAATAATTATTTGTAGGTGAGGAAAGTGGAATGTATAATGGCAAAAAGTGTGGAGAAGTGGGAGGAAATCATGCATGAGCAGAAATAGTGTGACAGGCATTTTGTGATCTGCAGCAATAAAGTTTGATTTTGAGCCAGTAAATGTTTGTTTAGGTAAATGCATTTTGATTGCTCTTTGTCTTTGGTTTAAGTACCAAGGCATTTTATTATATAGATGACATAAAAAATAAAGCATGTACTCCAATACAAATTTGTTTGTAGAAACAATTTTATCTAAATGTACCAATTATATCATATATATATATATATAATTTATTTGTAAAATAATATTTTTTAATTATTTACAATGTGAAATTGAATGTCTAAAACTAGACATTTCACTTGGCAATGTCTAATAAATTTTATGTCACATCAACATGACATTCCAATTAAAATTGACATTGGAGAGTACAATTTAAACAATTTGATATTTCGATGATGTACAATTGACAATACAACTTTTTTAGACTAGCATTGGAGATGTCTAACTCAATTTGTGTTACTTGAATTCAAGTTGATTCGTAAAATTTAAATTTAAGTAAATTTTTTGAATTTCTGAGTATTTTAATTTGCCAGATCTATTGAAATATATTTTTTCCCAAAAAAAACAGTTCTGGTCAAAATTGATTGAAATATGAATTCAAGCTAAAAATTGATAGTTTGAAAATTCATTTTTTCTAATGAATTTACACTGAATTTTTAGTGCCTAGCAGTTTTTGTTTAGTTAAAATTTGTTTTTGTTTTTCCGCAATTCGCGTTTTCAACTAAAAAAACATGCAAAACATATGGCATTTGTCATGTGTATATTTGTCTGTATTAAATATGTACCTTCATTTGCATTCTTACTGGTATTTATACTAGTATTGAATTCATATGGGTGAATTGAATTTGTAGGGACACCTTTTATTAAGTTGTCGCTTAATATTCTATTACCGCTTCTGGAATAGGTTAAAATTCACATGTTCCTCATTTCCCTCTAGAAACTCTCTCGGTTCTCCTCCCTGCCTAGTTCTCAGATTCAGTTCAATGGAAATTACTCAAATCAATTTGCAAATGGAAAAAATGAAGTGTGAAGCAAACAAATTAAAATGAGTTAAATCTCGTTGTTCCCTTCACGTGTTCACCTAATAGCCATTTTTTCAAAACCGTTCATTCCCTTCCCTTTATGTTCGTTCACACATCTTCATCATCAATGAAAAAAAAATTGAACTTCTTTCAGCTGTTCATGGGACTACCCATCTCCACCGCGCCATACTCCATCTGCGCATGCTCTTGCGCCCACATACCTAGACCGTCACGCCTCCAGCCTCACGACCCCCTCATCTCGATCGCAACGTCATGCCAACTTGGGTATCCGTGTTCGTACCAGCCTACGTCGTCTTCCTTTCAATTTGCCCTGAAAAGTGATAATTTTTCATTCATGATTAACAATTTCGATATGTGAATTGACACCATTTGAAATGACATATGAAATGTTAGGATTGCTCTAGAAAACCCGATTTATTTGTTATGAACTTGTGCACATGTGACACACGCACTTGTAAAATATATGATACGAGCTTGATTGTTATGATATGTGCTAATTTATATGTGTTATCTGAAATGTTATATTTATTTTGTTTTCACATTGCAAGTTCCCTATAGATTTGTAAAATCACTGTGGATTGAAATGATACATACCCGAATAACTATATAGATTTAGGAATTGAAATTGAATTTATTAGGATGCGAGTTGAAATGATATAGACCCAGAAATTTAAAGTAAATGAGTTGGAATGATATATATCCATATTACTTGCTAAGTAGAAAATTATATATGGACACCATTGGTCTATTTTGAAAGTAGTTTATGAATTTATTATTGTAATCTGATCTAAAAAAGCATATTCGATATCATAATCTAGAATTTTTATATAAACTTATATTTTGATAATTTAATAGAGCTTTAAATTTAGATTGCAAAATAAAAATTATTAGTTATAAAAATTTAACGTTTAAGTTAATGTATGTTTAAATTATAAATTTAAGATTTCAAATTATAATATTATTTAATTTTAAAATTTATATATTTTTTAAGTAAATAAATAAATCTTTTAATACAGTATAAATATTAATTAAAAACTAAAATTATATATATATAGTTTTTATAAAATATAAGTATATAAAGGTTAAAAAGAAGTTAGAAATAAAGATAACCTTATTTGTTTAAATGACTTAATTAAAATGAAATTTATCAAGTTGAGATAAACTGATTTTGATGTGAAGTTAAATTAATGAATTGTTTTTTTGAATTTGTTATGATTAGAAAACTTATTAAATTAACCAGGTAGTAATTTATTAAGTAGATCTTTTGAATCTAAGTACAATTTGTAATAACTCGGAAATCTAGGCCAATTTAAAATTTTTATTTTGGCAATTTCGATGAATTTTGAATATTTAAAATGATTTATTTTAAATAATAACGACGATAAATTTATTTTGAATAGAATTCGAACGTATATATTTATATAGATCGTCATTAGAATATAAATATTCTATTTTAATTATAAAAGGAATTGAAAATGGCGCGGCAGTTCGAAAATTCGATTTCAAAATTCAAATGAATGTACAGGATTCAAAATAAACCGGATTTTAGTGAAACCAAAAATATTAGAATCTATTTGAGAATATCTTTCCAACGAATCCGAAAAATTGAAATTTCATAGCGGGACTAAAAAGATACGTCCAGTTGAAAATTCAGAATAGTCGCTATGGATTTCTGGCCTTTAAAAATGGAAATTTTGCAAACGACTTCGGTTTTTGATGAAATAAGACGACCCCATTTCACGTACAGACGGAGACAAGGGTAATCTTTGGAATATAACACAGAAACAGATAATAGCAGAACAGAATTAAATAAATACCCCAGATAATGAACAATAGAATATACTGGATAAAAGTAATCATCAGAGTTACACAGTATACAGGATCTTACTTAGTACAAATACAGTTCAGATATACATAAATGTCTACAGCGGAAAACAAACATAATGTACAATAGGAGCTGAACAACATAAAAAGAGATAAATGATAGAATCCATCTTCAGCTCCAGCTATCCGGATAAAGCCTGCTAAACCTGAACACAAGGCTGCCCGTGTAGAAAAAGGGGCACCCGAGTTTGAAAGTGAAACAAACTACGAGTTAGTCATGGGACTGGTACGAGAAATCTACTCAACATATTTAAAATATGGCTAATCACAGGACCACGCCACTTTCGTGGAACGGGTTTACTCCATTGGATTGCCAGTGCTTTAAAATAAATCATTCTTTTAAACATCGCGATGCTTTTTCTAAAAATGAAGCCATTATAAGACTCAGTTCCCATCACACAATGCAACGCAAACCGGAGGATAGAGTTTTACCTTATAATGGCCAAAATATGATTGATACGAATAAAACAAAAGCATTTGATATTATTACTAGTGTTTATATGTTTCAAAAACAATTTCAATCATAACTATCAATCATAGATGGCTTGGGTACCATATATCATGTCGCCATATATATATATATATATATATATATATATATATATATATATATATACACACAATCAAAACCGCACGATGTCGTATTTGGAAATTGGATTTCCGTCGTGAACCAAGGCAAAAGATAGTCCTTACTGAATTCGAGACTGCCTAGCCCGAGTCTCAGGATCAGAGCTCGAGTGACCCTTGGATCGTCAGGGCCGGTCCACACGAAGTGGATTAAAATGCCTGAACTCTACGTTCCGCCGCCCTTTGGGGCGTAAGCGAGCCAACAAATGACTCCATCGGACCCGGATCGTCCGATCTAACCGAGGCGCCTCGCAACATCAACAACCACATAAGTCAAACTCGTCAGGACGTGTAAAACCACTGACGCCACTTCTAGCTAGGAGGAAACGCAGACCCTCCCTGAGGTCCTTTCTCCCGTTTCTGGTTCATACCGGGGTGTGAGGCTCGCGATTTCACGTTATACACAAAGCTACGCCACACAGGCGGTGCTTTGATCATCTCCACAAGACTTTGCTTTTCTACAGAAGCCCTGATCACTGCATCTTAGCACACCACACAGACAATTCACACCGTGCAATTGATGGCTATCAATCACACAGAATAAATTCCAATGTCAGACACACTATCCATTTGCAAGTCCGTTCTGGGTCTGAACGAAAGACGATCACCACTCATTATCCATATTTCGGGATGCCTCCCAATCAGGACCTCGGTTACCATCCAAACGAGGTGAAGATCTCCGGACTTCGACCACCGTCTTCACTTTGATTTCTTATCGTCGATTCAGTTATTCAGAATGGGATAAACCCGGTCTTTCTGAGCAACTCGCGTATATAATAAACAAGTGCAACACTAACATACATACGCATCATTTCAATTCATTAGTCACTAACCGTCAATCAGTAAGAGAACGATTCCCCAAATATTAACCCCGAATGCCAAAACCAACATCAGATCAACACCCAGGAAACCATTCGACTTAGCCAACCTTCAGTTAATTTCTAAATTTCACATCCATATTGTTTATAATATTTTATAACGATTTATCGCTATTTTTATTTATTTTAAAATAGCCAATTTATCCAAAACGACGTTGCGGGCCATAACGCGGCCGTGGCGCTGTTTTTCTTCAGATTTGATTTATACATATCTGAAAATCTAACTGTTGGATCTTCACAAAATTTACATCATTAGAAAGATCTTTTCAAAATGAATCCAACAGTTCCAGTTTCGGGAAAATCCGACGGTCGGATCTCCCGGTATAATCGTTTGAAGTTTCGATTTCAAAATACGAACTGCAGCGTCGTTATTCGATTAAATATAATTATATTTATATTTATATATATATATAAATATAATCGATTTTGGCGCTGTTTTTCTTCAGATTTGAATTAAACATTCCAGACAATCCAACCGTTGGATTTTTACAAAGTTGGTGCCGTTGGAAAGATATTTCCAAAGCGAACCCAACGGTTGCGATTTCAGGAAAATCCGATGGTCGGATCTCCCGTACTAATCGTTTGAAATCACGGTTTCAAAATACGAACTGCAGCGTCGTTTTTCGGTATATTTCAATTCTATTTATATATATATATCGATTCTTCGATTTCAAAACTATATTCTTTTCATACATTTGATAAAAATGATATTTTTATCTAACTGTCTTCTATTTCAACACTTCACTATATTTAACAACTCATGTATATAATAAAAATGTGATTTTTATTGTAAAACAATTCATTTCAAAACACTATTATTTTATATAGTTCGTATATGTAATAAAAATAGGATTTTTATTATAAAACAATTTCTTTCAAAAGGAGATTATTTTATATAGTTCATATAGATGATAAAAATGTGATTTTTATCATAAAACAATTTATTTCAAAATATGAATACCATTCAACACATGAATTTCAATTCAACGAATGAATATCGATTCAACACATGAAGGTTTTCTATAGTTTATATATATAGATAAAAATGTGATTTTTATATTTAAAACACGAACACCATTCAACACATGAATTCTATTCAACGAATGAATATCGATTCAACACATGAATGTTTTCTATAGTTTATATATATAGATAAAAGTGTGATTTTTATATTTAAAACACGAATACCATTCAACACATGAATTTCTATCCAACGAATGAATATCGATTCAACACATGAAGGTTTTCTATAGTTTGTATGTATAGATAAAAATGTGATTTTTATATTTAAAACACGAACACCATTCAACACATGAATTTCTATCCAACGAATGAATATCGATTCAACACATGAAGGTTTTCTATAGTTGGTATATATAGATAAAAATGTGATTTTTATATTTAAAACACGAACACCATTCAACACATGAATTTCTATTCAGCGAATGAGTTTCAATTCAACACATGAAGGTTTTCTATTCAACGAATAAATATAGTTTCAACAAATGAAAATAATTCAAACACATGAATATTATTCAAAATTTCGGCAGCATAACGGCAGGGTAGTTAAAACCGGGACCGTCCCTAGTACGGCTCCTCGCTCTACCTTAAAACCTCGCGGTTTTTGACAATGGGGAATCATGCATCTAGTTCGCACGCAGGCGGCATGTATATTTATTTCATTTCCACAAACTAATCCTATGTGGTTTCAACCAAATATTTCTCAACCACAAACGGGTATTTTTCAACAACAATCAATCAATATCAACCACAAACAATTCCAATCAACCATTCGCTATCAATCAATTTTCACACCAATCACAACCAATAAATATCGTCCATGGTTTGTGGACGAGGGGCGTATATATATATATATTTATATATAGCAATTCACTTCTATTTCAACACATATATAATTTTTACAACGCATATACAACTTATACATCGAACGTACAACTTATACAACGCTTATACAAGAGGTGTACAACGCTTATATAACTCATACATCGACTATATAATTTATACATCGTCGTTTTCCATATCGTTTATGAATTAGAAATCTCACATTGGGTTCCACTCCACCAAAAATAGCAGAAGGCTCAGAAAAATACGCGGTCTCTTCTAGAATGTAGAAGACGTCCACACGAGTCCACTGTTTCTTGTTTCACTGAATTTCGATCACACACGAAAAAGATATGATTTTTCAAAGTTTGCAACGGTTTAAAGGTGTTAAAACTATTGAAAATAAATATAGCCGTACCTCAGCTGTTTCGTTCAAAACTAGGTTTGGATTTTTCTTCGAATCCGTGTAGCTATTCGTCGATCAGCCTTCGCAGCGTCGAAGGGGGAGGAGAGGCGCGCTGGCGCCTGGAGGGGGGAGGCGTTCGATCGCCTGTAGCAGGCGGGGCGGCGGCGAAAACACCCAAACTTCCTGAGCTCGATTCTCACTCCACAGGCCACGAAAAATTCCAAACTTTATATGGATTTGAAGATCTCGAGGAGCTCTACAAAATCTTCAACTGGAGGAGGGGCTAATTTTGCGTGGATTGATCGGAAAATAAACGTGAATTGATGAACATGTTTCCGTCGTTCGTCGCGATATTTCGGGGAGAGAGAATATGTTTTCTGACCAATGATTTTATTTATTTATTTATATATTTTAAAATCTCTAAAATACCCTCTTCCACCCACGAACACCAATCCAAACCCAACGACTATCGTCCCTAGCGTTTTACCCCCATTCCGAACACAATGGGATATGTTTCGTAGGCCCATACGCCTGTTTCAGTCAGTTTTCCTTCAAATTAAAATATATAACATTCAATATTTAGTTGGAACGTACATTTCAATTTACCAGGGCCACAAACTGATTCGAAAAATTCCAGAAAAATAAATCTAGCTATGTTTTGACGATACGGTCCCAACAAAACTAGTTTCGTCGAATTCTGAGACCGTTTGCAAAAAGGCCCATTTCTGGTCGATCCAATTTAACTATAATTGACCAAAACACGTTTTCCATTGCCATGCTCACATACTAGCTTCAAAAATTATGAAATTTGAAACCTAGCAATAACTTCTCATCCCGGATCCAACAAAAGTGGTTTCGTCGAATTCCGAGGTCGTTTGCAAAATGGCCAATTTCACGGGCTATATAAATTCCATAGCGACCTTTCTGAAAATTCATTTGGCCATAACTTTTGCTTTCCGCTATGAAAATTCGATTTTTAAGATTCATTAGAAAGGTATTCACTAACAGATTTAAATATTTTTGGTTTCACTCAAATCCATTTTGTTTTGCACCTGGTACAGTCCGACAAAATTTGAATTCAATTTTTGAAACTGCAGCGCCATTTCAGGTCTTGTTTATAATAAGAATTAATTATATTCGTTTTCAAACGTCGATTCAAACTCACTTTTCATTGCTATTATTTAAAATATTTATTTTAAATATTTAAAATCCACTATTTTAGCCAATTTAAAATTTTTAAATTGGTTCAGATTTTCTGGGTCGTTACAATCTCCCCCACTTAAAACTTTTCGTCCCCGAAAAGGAACAAAGTCGAAAGTGGTTTGATTAATCAACTCTACGTTCAATCTGGCTTCCATTCTCCAACTTTTCAGTTTCTGAGAATTTTCAAATTCTTCAAAAATTTGGCTAACACCCAGAATTTTCGAAAAATTTCGCCATAACCACCTTTGTACGGGGAGAGGTTTGGAAATTTTTTGGGCCGTATTAGGTACCCAATAAATCCTAATAAGCATACACATATTTATAGTTATATATTTTTGGTGTTTACAGGGGAGCGTGTATTGATAATAACTCCAGAGAATAAATTCTCGTCACCCTGTCAAAGCCTGAGGGAGTGTGTATTTTAAATGCTCCAGAGGATAAATCCTCGTCACCTCGTCCCGTGTGGGAAATAAATAGTCCATGTGCCGTATCTAATAACTAGAGAGACGTGGTTATTGTCAACTCCAGACCCGTGTGGTTTTTTTTTATTAATCTGGCAATTTTATCGTTACACTTTAAATAGTCCATATCAGTCATCAGTTCAACCTGTAAAATATAGTCATCGCCATACAAGCCTCTCGCTCGTATGGTAAATCTTCCACCTCGTCACACAAGCTCCAAATGCTTATGTGGTATATGATGAAGTATGCCTATCTTCCGAAGTATGCCATGTAGTGTAGTTCAAAATTAATTGTTACTATCCTATGGCGATGTTTATTATTACACATAGAATAACCAGCACTCCGCATCCAATGACATTCACAGGAGTTGATATAATAATATTTCGCATCCAACTCATTAAGGTTTACCTATTTGTCGGGCACGCAAATAAAATCTTTACTAAACAACTAATCCATTTACCTGTTCAAACATATATATGCACATGTATATATTTCTATCTATTTTTAAATCAGTTCAATGTGTGATTTAAATGAATAAATTCTACTATTATTCTATTGTTGATTAAATTAACTATTGTTTCAATAATTCAATTAATCAAATTTACTATCACACAACACAAACAACAATCAAATTGTTTTTAACTTTTTTTTATATACTAATCAATTTCATATACTTTTTTACTTTTAAAATATATATCTTTTATATATTCAAAAATCATATTTCTAAAACCAGCCTATATATATTATCACAAATACGTTATTTAAAAATATATTACCCTCGACTCGTTCTGAGGCACTTCTGACCCCATCTCTAACGAGTTGTTCTGATTCTGCTGTACTCATACTAGGATATTGCTGATCCTATCTGTAATGAGTTACCCATCCTAGAACACTACTGGTTCTATTTCTGACGAGTTCGTTAATATGTTATATTCCAGAACTAAGCTTAACCCAAGCTCTGATACCAAATAAGACGACCCCATTTCTAATCTTTGGAATATAACACAGAAACAGATAATAGCAGAACAGAATTAAATAAATACACCAGATAATGAACAATAGAATATACTGGATAAAAGTAATCATCAGAGTTACACAGTATACAGGATCTTACTTAGTACAAATACAGTTCAGATATACATAAATGTCTACAGCGGAAAACAAACATAATGTACAATAGTAGCTGAACAGCATAAAAAGAGATAAATGATAGAATCCATCTTCAGCTCCAGCTATCCGGATAACGCCAGCTAAACCTGAACACAAGGCTGCCCATGTAGAAAAAGGGGCACCCGAGTTTGAAAGTGAAACAAACTACGAGTCAGTCATGGGACTGGTATGAGAAATCTACTCAACATATTTAAAATATGGCTAATCACAGGACCACGCCACTTTCGTGGAACGGGTTTACTCCATTGGATTGCCAGTGCTTTAAAACAAATCATTCTTTTAAAGATCGCGATGCTTTTTCTAAAAATGAAGCCATTATAAGACTCAGTTCCCATCACACAATGCAATGCAAACCGGAGGATAGAGTTTTACCTTATAATGGCCAAAATATGATTGATACGAATAAAACAAAAGCATTTGATATTATTACTAGTGTTTATATGTTTAAAAAAAAATTCAATCATAACTATCAATCATAGACGGTGTAACACCCCACGTCCATTTATGTCACTCACGAAGGGAATGCATGAACTTCCATGGAGGTTATAAGTGAATATAGAACATAAAAATTACAACAAGACAGATAATAAATAGTACTTGGAAATCTAAAACTTCATTTTATTGCAGCGGAAATTAAACATGTTTGTTACATCATAAAACCATAGATCATAACCAAGTACAATATCCATCTTCATAAAACAAAATACATAATCCCATTACATAAAAAGCCATTAAAAAGATAACAAGCTGGACTTTACTTCAACGGTCCAAGCTTTCCAAAGAGAGATGAAGCAATTCAATCAAACTCCACTAGAGCTGGGCCCAACCTGAGGACCTGGAGGGGGAAAAAGGATAGAAATAGAGGGGGTCAGACATAAAGTCTGGCGAGTATGATAATTCTAACAATACTATTATCAAAATAACTAGACTAAGGCATAAGCTGGAAGACAAGTAAATGTCTATGAACTCTTAGGAAGATAAAGATAGCGTTTAAGATAGCGTTAAAGATAACGGTAAAGGCACACCTAATTACTAACGAATGATTACTACACTGCACTGCACATTACTACACTGCACCACACCAGTCACCCTATTGTTTGATCCCACTTGCTTCACACAGAAACTTTATAAATAGCCTTACGTACCCCTAGCTGACTACATAGGTGCTGTCTGCCCCTATCTCCACTAGGTGTACCCCACTACCCACTTTCGATCGGCTCCCTACTCGTAGATACCCGTGCTGGCCCCACAGTGGGGTGTATCGCTCCCCTAAAGTGGCAACCCGATACAACTTCAGAATGCACGGCTTATACCTACACGATGCAACAACGTCTTACCTACCAGCCCGGGTCCATACACGCATACGAAACCCGTTGTACTTGCGTTGCCACCGCTCCCCGGTTTGGCTTCTTACAGTCAAACCCAGCATGCGTGTCCCGTCCTCGACTTCGGTCGAGCCCACAAAGATACGTTTGGGATACTGGTCGAAATGGGCCCCCTCAAGCTACCCACCAAAGCTTGTCACTAGTATATCCCACTTAACCCTCTTAGTCATGTTCATTTACATGTGTGTTTGGTTAAGTCTTACTAATCGTATTTCACATGCCACTAAGGGCACCCCCTAGATTCCTCATGCCACCCAAGGCACCTACTTAACCCCCATGTCCTACATTACATGTTTATCTGGTTAAGTATTTCTTAATTCATTCAGGCCATTACCTCATAAAGACCTCTCACATTAGACTGGCATTTATGGTAGTTGGATTTGCCGGGCGGGTCCGGGCAGTCTTACACCATAAAAGAATCTAACCTCGTGTCTTTACAACCGTTATGCTTTAGTTTAGGCCTAGGACCTCTCACATTGGGCTGACATTTGTGACCACTGGATTTGCCGGGCGGGTACGGGCAGGTTTACGTCACAAACGAGTCCAACCTCGTGTCCTAAGCATTGATTAACACTTAAAATCTTTTACCCCAGTTTTAATAATTCCCTATTCTAATTATTAATTAAGTCAACTTTTAATGATGTCCATAATTGTTCAATTATGACCATCCACTTATGGCATGCAAAATCATATCAATTGCACCCCAACTTTTTAATATTAAATCCTTAATATTACCCCTACCCCACGTTTATACGTTCGCTTATTCAACGCATAATATAGGCTAGACTTGTATAGTCTAACACCTAGCACAAAGATACATTATCACAACATATAGACAATTAAAATAAATCTAATCATAATAGGGGTGAAACTTGCATAAACTACACATGTTAAGGATCAAAAAGTGTCAACTTGTTAAATGTCTCAATTTACATGATATGATCATAGCCCAAATCTATACATAAACTTGCATATTGGGTTTTTAGGCAACATAATGATGGTGTGAACTAGCATAAGATATCACATATGTCATAGCATAATTCTAGATGTCATAATAGATGTCTTGGTATATGTTCATAACTTTTCTAATCAATCTAACTTGCATATGTGACTTGTCATATAGATCAACATAACCCAAACATGATGATTTAATTAATATGAACTAACTAGCATAGATGGTAACATCATGGCCTTTTTAACATGTATGATTCATCACTACTTAGCATAGAAACTTTCAACATACATAACATCATCATAGCATGATTTACAACATATAAGATATCATCATCACATAACATTGGATTTACAATATACATGATAGCAAAAGGGGTTTACAACAACATATATGATAATTCACATCATCTACTCATAATCCATTCATAACTCAACCTAATTAAAATGATAATAATCTTGTTAAGATCATCATACTCACAATTTAGAGAAGAAAAGAGAGAGTTTTGCTTTGCTTTAGGGTTGAGAGAATTAGAATTGAATTTGCTTTTCTTCTTTCTTAGTTGGCGGCGGCTCCATTGATTTCCATGGCGACGGTATGACGGTAACTATTCTATTTTAATTATGTTTAGGGTTAGCATTAGGATGTATTTATAGGTGTAGGAAGTTATTTAGGACCATTAGATAAACCCTGAACCATGAGAACCAATCAAATGCAAAATCTTCATTTGAGCGAATTGGCCCACGGGTTGACAGCCAAACACCCTGGATTAACCCCTAGTCGACCCAGCGGGGCTTGGGTCGACCTCAAAAATGGGCCGGTTCGGTTATTTCCCCTCCAATTCTCTGTTTTGAACTTTTTCGCATATTTATTTATTTATTTATTTTAAATTATATATATATATATATTAATATATATATATATATATATATTTCTCTGCGCAACCCATTTCACTTAATTCTTTTCTAAAAATTAAGTATACTTTAATTTGTGAATTTTAATGTTATAAAATTACGGGGTGTTACATTCTCCCCTCCTTAAAGGATTTCGTCCCCGAAATCTCCAAGTCAAGAAGAATGTATATCCTACCATCTAATCGTCCATCTACTCAACCATCAAACACCAGCATCCATTGTCCTTAAAAGACTTCTAATGCTTTAATGTTTATATGCACAGTGTGTGTATATGTCCATATCTAATGCAAAATTAGGCGGTCTACTGATTCAGTCGACCTCCTTAGTGCAATTCATGATAGTGCCATGCGTCCAATATGTATGCAAAAGATTCCTAATGATACATATTAATTCTATATGCGTGCACAACCATCCACCCGAATGCAGCAACTATATGATAATACAACCATTATACATCCTTTTTACTAAATACATCCATACATATGCAATATGCAATATGAAGTGACTGAGCCGATCTGGTGCCTAATAGTGTGTGTATATGCATCCACGAGCCACCACTAGCAAACACTTGCATCCACTTTGCATCCACCATACATAACATGTCTCAAACACATGTTTCAACCATAGGATTATCCTAACTAAAGGTCAAAGATACTAGCGAGAGGATATACTAAAGATAAGATAAGTACAAGCTAAGCGATAAAGGAGAAATTAAAGGACATACCCTAAAAAAGAAAAGGGTATTGTGAACGCATCTTCTCTTCTGTCTCCCAAGTAGCGTTGCTCTCATCATCTCCCCATTGCACTTTGACTAGTCCGACCTCTCGATTCCTCAACCTCTTAATCTCCGACCTAAGAATGCGCGTAGGAGCTCGTCGAATTGTCGCATCACGCTCTATCTCCACCTCTCTAAGCAAGCTCGGGTCTACCACTTCCGAGGTCTCGTGCAAGCACTTCCTCAAATGTGACACATGGAATACGTCATGTACACCACTAAGTCTCTTGGGCAACTCCACTCTATACGCCATCTGTCCAATCCTCTCCTTAATAGGAAACGGCCCTACAAACCTTGGTGCTAATTTCCCAACGGACCCAAAGCGAACAACGTTTCGTAATGGAGACACTTTGACAAAGACCATGTCCCCAACTTCAAACTCGAGATCTGTCCTCCTCTTATCCGCATAAGATTTCTGCCTATATTGCGCTGCTTTCATCCTCCTTCGAATCAAGTCGATCTCCTCCGAAGTCTCCCTAATCATATCGGGCCCAAGTAAGATCTTATCCGTAGATTCCCACCAACATGTAGGTGAACGACAAGGTCGTCCATATAGAGCTTCAATTGGTGCCATACCAATGCTGGACTGAAAGCTATTATTATATGCGAACTCAACCAATGGAAGATGCTCTTCCTATGTACCCCCAAGTCTAGGATACATAGCCTCAACAGATCCTCTAGAATGTGATTCACCCTCTCAGTCTGGCCATCCGTCTGAGGATGATATGCGGTGCTCAAACATAACTGAGTCCCTACCGCCTCTTGTAAGCTTCTCCAAAACTCGCTAGTGAAAATAGGATCGCGGTCGCTCACTATGCTAGAAGGAACACCGTGCAACCGAACTATCTCTCGAACGTATACAGAAGCTAACCATGGAGCAGTCCTCTTACTCTTCACGGGAATAAAATGGGCGCTCTTAGTAAGTCTATCTACTATAACCCAAATTCCCGTATTACCCTTCCTCGATCGCGGTAATCCATCCACAAAATCCATCGAGATGCTTTCCCATTTCCATAGTGGAACCTCCAATGGGTGAAGCAACCCACCGGGTTTGTTTTGCTCCGCTTTTACTTGTTGGCACACCAAGCATCTAGCGACATACTCGGCCACGTCTTTCTTCATGCCGGCCCAAAAGTAAACTCTCTTCATGTCTTTGTACATCTTGTCCCCGCCGGGATGAATGGTCATCTTCGAACGATGTGCTTCATCAAGAATAGTCTTCCTTAGGTCATCGTCTTTTGGTACACAAAGTCTACCGTCCCTACGTAACCAACCCTTATCATCTAGGGTATACCTACGGAGATGGCTTGATGGCTCCCCTCCTTTGATTTTTTCTACTAACTCAACCAACTGCGGGTCGTCTCGTTGTGCCTCGCCAATCCGTCCCAAAAGCGTAGGTCTGACCTCCAAGGATGCTAGCAAACCGGGTACGAAGTCAACGGAAGGTCTAAAGTCAAACATCGAAATGAATTCTAAACTTTGCCGCTCAACAAACAAAGGACTTAAGGATAATCTTTTTCTACTTAAGGCATCGACCACCACGTTACCCTTGCCAGGGGTATATGCTATCTCAAAGTCGTAGGACGCTAAGAACTCCATCCACCTTTGGTGCCTTAAGTTCAAGTCCTTTTGAGAGAATAGGTATTTTAAAGATTTGTGGTCAGTGAATAGTTCAAATTTCTCGCCAAGAAGATAATGACGCCAAGACTTAAGCGCGAAAACAATAGCGGCCAACTCTAGGTCATGGGTGGGGTAATTCTTCTCATGCGCTCTCAACTGCCTTCCACCATAGGCTATTACCCTGCCCTCTTGCATTAAGACTGCGCCTAGTCCTGTCCCACAAGCGTCAGTATAAACGGTAAACGGCTTACTCCCGTGTGGCAATACTAAGACTAGGGCTGAAGTCAAAGCTCTCTTCAAACGTTGGAACGCATCATCACAATCTACGTCCCATGTGAAAACTAGGTTCTTCTTCGTCAAGCGTGTCAATGGAGCTGATATCTTTGCGAAGTCTTTGATAAACTTCCTATAGTAGCCAGCCAACCCCAAGAAACTTCTCACTTCGGTAGCATTTTTAGGAATCTTCCAATCTTGGATGGCCACCACCTTCGCGGGATCTACAGCTATCCCTTCTTTGGAAACCACGTGTCCTAAGAACCGTACTTCCTTCCTCCAAAAGTGACACTTAAAAATTTAGCTTTAAGCTTATGCGCTCGAAGAGTCTCCAACACTTCCCTAAGATGTAGGGCATGCTCTTCTTCATCCTTAGAAAAGATCAAGATGTCATCTACAAAGACTACCACAAATTTGTTAAGGTACTCCCTAAACACCCTATTCATCAAATCAACAAAGTATGCGGGGGCGTTTGTCAAACCGAAGGGCATCACTAGCCATTCATAGAAACCGTCCGGAGTCCTAAAGGCAGTCTTGTCAATGCTATCCTCAGCCACTCTCAACTGATGGAAACCAGTGGCTAAGTCCAACTGCGAAAACACTGAGGCGCCAACTAACTGATCGAAGAGATCGTCAATCCTCGGCAGTGGGTGTCTGTTCTTCTTAGTAAGCTTATTAAGTTCTCTATAGTCCACACAAAGTCTAAGGGACCCATCCGCCTTCGTGGCAAATACTACTGGAACACGCCACTCCGATATACTTCGTCTTATGAACCCCTTCTCAAGCAACTCCTTCACTTGCTTACCGAGTTCCCTCCTTTCACGTGGAGCCATGTGGCGTACTGGCAAAGATACTGGTTTCGCATTATCCACAAGATATATTCGAAAATCTATCTCCCGCTTCGGAGGCAAGCCCTTCACCTCCTCAAACACATCTGAATACTCTCGGACCACTCTAACAGATCGTAGATTTTCCTCAGACGCGTCAAGCGATTCTAGATAACTTAGCATAACCGAATTTATGGGATTACAAAAGATTTTGAGAGTGTTGCCAAGGCGAGTCATGAGCCTAACTACTCTCCTTTCACAATCAAGAACGGCCCCATTTCTGGATAACCAATCCATTCCTAAAATTAGCCCATAGCCCGTGAAGCCCAACACATAAGCATCTCATCTAAATTCAACGCTAAGTATGGAAATTTTCAAATCCAAACACATCATGGACAAATAACCTGAGCCCCCTATAAGATTCGAAACAACTAAGGGATCCTCTACTAAACTGGTGTTTAAGTGCAGTGATTCAACTAATGATGTAGAGATAAACGAATGTGATGCGCCCGAATCGAATAAGGTACGGACAGGATGATCAAATAGAAAAACTAAGCTTTCAACAGAAATGGTTCTACCTCGTTCTTGCAGCAGTGGGACCGCGAGAGCCTGAACTTGTCCCCTTGCCTGCCCTGGTGCCATAAGAGCCTGCACCTGTCCTCCCGAGGTAGCTCCTGCCCTCTGCCCCTTCTTTGGGCAGTCCTTCACTAAATGTCCTACATCACCACAATGGAAACAGCCAGTCTTCTTTTTCTTTCGGCAATCCTTGCTGAGATGGCCTGGGGTTCCACAGTTAAAACATTTCTTCTTTCCCTTGTCGTTATTGTCTTTTCCACCCTTCTTGTTTTGCTGTTGTGGTTTCTTCTGATCCCCCTTCTTCTCGGGTGCCTTATCATCTTTAGCGCTTTTCTCCTCATGCATAAGCGCCATTTCTACTAACTTGTCAAAGGTGGCCCCCATAGGGATGTGGGTCATAGCCAACCCTTGCAATGGTTCATTCAAGCCATTCACGAACCTCAGCGCCTTCTTCTCCGGCGTGTTCACTAAGTCCAAGCCAAACCTTGCTAACCGATTAAATTTATTGACATATTCTGTCACTGATGAGCTTCCTTGCTTCAATGTCAAGAACCTTTCCATATATAGAATTTCTTCCGCCCTTGAGAGAAACTTCGCCTCAAACCTACGTCTGAAATCCGCCCAAGAGTCAACAGGACGCTCCCCATTAGTGACCTCCCACCAAAACGAGGCCTCTCCCTTCATCAACCAAGCTGCTAAACAAACTCTCCTCCCTTATTCTACTTCAAAGATTTCTAGCAATTCTTCCACCTCCTTAAGCCAATCTCTAGCTTCCAAAAACGTTTCTGACCCTTGAAATGGTTTTCCACCCATAGCCTTGAATTCCTTGCACGTCTTTGCAAAAGTATCTACGCGAGCAGGAGGAGGAAGAACGGGTGCAACTGGTGGTGGAGGAACATTGGCTGGACCTGCAGCGGCCCTAGCCTCTAATAACCTCCTATACCATCCTGGTATCGCTACACTGTCGGGTAGATTAAGATCTTCAGCCATGCTGAAACGAAAAAGGAAAGATTCAGAATGGAGAATTCGAAAGATAAAGATATGGGCTATTGGGGATTATGTTTTTTTTTCTAAAAAACTTTTCTCTTTAAATTTCTCATTAAAACATGTTTTTGAAAACACTTCTTCCAAAAATAACTATTTTTCTAAAGTATTTTTATCTGTTCTGGTAACCTTAAGCTCTGATACCACGTGTAACACCCCACGTCCATTAATGTCACTCACGAAGGGAATGCATTAACTTCCATGGAGGTTATAAGTGAATATAGAATAGAAAAATTACAACAAGACAGATAATAAATAGTACTTGGAAATCTAAAACTTCATTTTATTGCAGCGGAAATTAAACATGTTTGTTACATCATAAAACCATAGATCATAACCAAGTACAATATCCATCTTCATAAAAACAAAATACATAATCCCATTACATAAATAGCCATTAAAAAGATAACAAGCTGGACTTTACTTCAACGGTCCAAGCTTTCCAAAGAGAGATGAAGCAATTCAATCAAACTCCACTAGAGCTGGGCCCAACCTAAGGACCTGGAGGGGGAAAAAGGATAGAAATAGAGGGGGTCAGACATAAAGTCTGGCGAGTATGATAATTCTAACAATACTATTATCAAAATAACTAGACTAAGGCATAATCTGGAAGACAAGTAAATGTCTATGAACTCTTAGGAAGATAAAGATAGCGTTTAAGATAACGTTAAAGATAACGGTAAAGGCACACCTAATTACTAACAAATGATTACTACACTGCACCACACATTACTACACTGCACCACACCAGTCACCCTATTGTTTGATCCCACTTGCTTCACACAGAAACTTTATAAATAGCCTTACGTACCCCTAGCTGACTACATAGGTGCCGTCTGCCCCTATCTCCACTAGGTGTACCCCACTACCCACTTTCGATCGGCTCCCTACTCGTAGATACCCGTGCTGGCCCCACAGTGGGGTGTATCGCTCCCCTAAAATGGCAACCCGATACAACTTGAGAATGAACGGCTTATACCTACATGATGCAACAACGTCTTACCTACCAGCCCGGGTCCACACACGCATACGAAACCCGTTGGACTTGCGTTGCCACCGCTCCCCGTTTTGGCCTCTTACAGTCGAACCCAGCATGCGTGTCCCGTCCTCGACTTGGGTCGAGCCCACAAAGATACGTTTAGGATACTGGTCGAAATGGGCCCCCTCAAGCTACCCACCTAAGCTTGTCACTAGTATATCCCACTTAACCCTCTTAGTCATGTTTATTTACATGTGTGTTTGGTTAAGTCTTACTAATCGTATTTCACATGCCACTAAGGGCACCCCCTAGATTCCTCATGCCACCCAAGGCACCTACTTAACCCCCATGTCCCACCTTACATGTTTATCTGGTTAAGTATTTCTTAATTCATTCAGGCCATAACCTCATAAAGACCTCTCACATTAGACTGGCATTTATGGCAGCTGGATTTGCTGGGCGGGTCCGGGCAGTCTTACACCATAAAAGAGTCTAACCTCGTGTCTTTACAACCGTTATGCTTTAGTTTAGGCGTAGGACCTCTCACATTGGGCTGACATTTGTGACCACTGGATTTGTCGGGCAGGTCCGGGCAGGTTTACGTCACAAACGAGTCCAACCTCGTGTCCTAAGCATTGATTAACACTTAAAATCTTTTACCCCAGTTTTAATAATTCCCTATTCAAATTATTAATTAAGTCAACTTTTAATGATGTCCATAATTGACTCAATTATGGCCATCCACTTATGGCATGCAAAATCATATCAATTGCACCCCAACTTTTTAATATTAAATCCTTAATATTACCCCTACCCCACGTTTATACGTTCGCTTATTCAACGCATAATATAGGCTAGACTTGTATAGTCTAACACCTAGCACAAAGATAAATTATCACAACATATAGACAACTAAAATAAATCTAATCATAATAGGGGTGAAACTTGCATAAACTACACATGTTAAGGATCAAAAGGTGTCAACTTGTTAAATGTCTCAATTTACATGATATGATCATAGCCCAAATCTATACATAAACTTGCATATGGGATTTTTAGGCAACATAATGATGGTGTGAACTAGCATAGGATATCTCATATGTCATAGCATAATTCTAGATGTCATAATAGATGTCTTGGTATATGTTCATAACTTTTCTAATCAATCTAACTTGCATATGTGACTTGTCATATAGATCAACATAACCCAAACATGATGATTTAATTAATATGAACTAACTAGCATAGATGGTAACATCATGGCCTTTTTAACATGTATGATTCATCACTACTTTGCATAGAAACTTTCAACATACATAACATCATCATAGCATGATTTACAACATATAAGATATCATCATCACATAACATTGGATTTACAATATACATGATAGCAAAAGGGGTTTACAACAACATATATGATAATTCACATCATCTACTCATAATCCATTCATAACTCAACCTAATTAAAATGATAATAATCTTGTTAAGATCATCATACTCACAATTTAGAGAAGAAAAGAGAGAGTTTTGCTTTGCTTTAGGGTTGAGAGAATTAGAATTGAATTTTCTTTTCTTCTTTCTTAGTTGGCGGCGGCTCCACTGATTTCCATGACGACGGTATGACGGTAACTATTCTATTTTAATTAGGTTTAGGGTTAGCATTAGGATGTATTTATAGGTGTAGGAAGTTATTTAGGACCATTAGATTAACCTTGAACCATGAGAACCAATCAAATGAAAAATCTGCATTTGAGCGAATCGGCCCACGGGTTGACAGCCAAACACCCTGGATTAACCCCTAGTCGACCCAGCGAGGCTCGGGTCGACCTCAAAAATGGGCCGGTTCGGTTATTTCCCCTCCCAATTCGCTGTTTTGAACTTTTTCGCATATTTATTTATTTTTTTAATTTTTATATATATATCAATATATATATGTTTCTCTGCGCAACCCATTTCACTTAATTCTTTTCTAAAAATTAAGTATACTTTAATTTGTGAATTTTAATGTTATAAAATTACGGGGTGTTACAGACGGCATGGGTACCATATATCATGTCGCCATATATATATATATATATATATATATATACAATCAAAACCGCACAATGTCGTATTTGGAAATTGGATTTCCGTCGTGAACCAAGGCAAAAGATAGTCCTTACCGAATTCGAGACTGCCTAGCCCGAGTCTCAAGATCAGAGCTCGAGTGACCCTTGTATCGTCAGGGCCGGTCCACACGAAGTGGATTAAAATGCCTGAACTCTACGTTTCGCCGCCCTTTGGGGCGTAAGCGAGCCAACAAATGACTCCATCGGACCCGAATCGTTCGATCTAACCGAGGCGCCTCGCAACAGCAACAACCACATAAGTCAAACTCGTCAGGGCGTGTAAAACCACTAACGCCACTTCTAGCTAGGAGGAAACGCAGGCCCTCCCTGAGGTCCTTTCTCCCGTTTCTGGTTCATACCGTTTCAGGATGCCTCCCAATCAGGACCTCGGTTACCATCCAAACAAGGTGAAGATCTCCGGTCTTCGACCACCGTCTTCATCTTTGATTTCTTATCGTCAATTCAGTTATTCAGAATGGGATAAACCCGGTCTTTCTGAGCAAATAAACAAGTGCAACACTAACATACATACGCATCATTTCAATTAATTAGTCACTAACCGTCAATCAGTAAGATAACGATTCCCCAAATATTAACCCCGAAGGCCAAAACCAACATCAGATCAACACCCAGGAAACCATTCGACTTAGCCAACCTTCAGTTAATTTCTAAATTTCACATCCTTATCGTTTATAATATTTTATAACGATTTATCGCTATTTTTATTTATTTTAAAATAGCCAATTTATTCAAAACGACGCTTCGGGCCATAACGCGGCCGTGGCGCTGTTTTTCTTCAGATTTGATTTACACATATCCGAAAATCTAACCGTTGGATCTTCACAAAATTTACATCATTAGAAAGATCATTTCAAAACGAATCCAACGGTTCCAGTTTCGGGAAAATCCGACGGTCGGATCTCCCGGTATAATCGTTTGAAGTTTCGATTTCAAAATACGAACTACAGCATCGTTATTCGATTAAATATAATTATATATATATATAATCGATTCTAGCGCTGTTTTTCTTCAGATTTGAATTAAACATTCCAGACAATCCAACCGTTGGATTTTTACAAAGTTGGTGCCATTGGAAAGATATTTCCAAAGCGAACCCAATGGTTGCGATTTCAGAAAAATCCGATGGTCGGATCTCCCGTACTAATCGTTTGAAATCACGGTTTCAAAATACGAACTGCAGCGTCGTTTTTCGATATATTTCAATTCTATTTATATATATATATATCGATTCTTCGATTTCAAAACTATATTCTTTTCATACATTTGATAAAAATGATATTTTTATCTAACTGTCTTCTATTTCAACACTTCACTATATTTAACAACTCATGTATATAATAAAAATGTGATTTTTATTGTAAAACAATTCATTTCAAAACACTATTATTTTATATAGTTCATATATGTAATAAAAATAGGATTTTTATTATAAAACAATTTCTTTCAAAAGGAGATTATTTTATATAGTTCATATAGATGATAAAAATGTGATTTTTATCATAAAACAATTTATTTCAAAATATGAATACCATTCAACACATGAATTTCAATTCAATGAATGAATATCGATTCAACACATGAAGGTTTTCTATAGTTTATATATATAGATAAAAATGTGATTTTTATATTTAAAACACGAACACCATTCAACACATGAATTCTATTCAACGAATGAATATCGATTCAACACATGAATGTTTTCTATAGTTTATATATATAGATAAAAGTGTGATTTTTATATTTAAAACACGAATACCATTCAACACCTGAATTTCTATCCAACGAATGAATATCGATTCAACACATGAAGGTTTTCTATAGTTTGTATATATAGATAAAAATGTGATTTTTATATTTAAAACACGAACACCATTCAACACATGAATTTCTATCCAACGAATGAATATCGATTCAACACATGAAGGTTTTCTATAGTTGGTATATATAGATAAAAATGTGATTTTTATATTTAAAACACGAACACCATTCAACACATGAATTTCTATTCAGCGAATGAGTTTCAATTCAACACATGAAGGTTTTCTATTCAATGAATAAATATAGTTTCAACAAATGAAAATAATTCAAACACATGAATATTATTCAAAATTTCGACAGCATAACGGCAGGGTAGTTAAAACCGGGACCGTCCCTAGTACGGCTCCTCACTCTACCTTAAAACCTCGCGGTTTTTGACAATGGGGAATCATGCATCTAGTTCGCACGCAGGCGGCATGTATATTTATTTCATTTCCACAAACTAATCCTATGTGGTTTCAACCAAATATTTCTCAACCACAAACGGGTATTTTTCAACCACAATCAATCAATATCAACCACAAACAATTCCAATCAACCATTCGCTATCAATCAATTTTCACACCAATCACAACCAATAAATATCGTCCATGGTTTGTGGACGAGGGGCGTGTATATATATATATTTATATATAGCAATTCACTTCTATTTCAACACATATATAATTTTTACAACGTATATATAACTTATACATCGAACATACAACTTATACAATGCTTATACAAGAGGTGTACAACGCTTATATAACTCATACATCGACTATATAATTTATACATCGTTGTTTTCCATATCGTTTATGAATTAGAAATCTCACATTGGGTTCCACTCCACCAAAAATAGCAGAAGGCTCAGAAAAATACGCGGTCTCTTCTAGAATGTAGAAGACGTCCACACGAGTCCACTGTTTCTTGTTTCACTGAATTTCGATCACACACGAAAAAGATATGATTTTTCAAAGTTTTCAATGGTTTAAAGGTGTTAAAACTGTTGAAAATAAATATAGCCGTACCTCAGCTGTTTCGTTCAAAACTAGGTTTGGATTTTTCTTCGAATCCGTGTAGCTATTCGTCGATCAGCCTTCGCAGCGTCGAAGGGGGAGGAGAGGCGCGCTGGCGCCTGGAGGGGGGAGGCGTTCGATCGCCTGTAGCAGGCGGGGCGGCGGCGAAAACACCCAAACTTCCTGAGCTCGATTCTCACTCCATAGGCCACGAAAAATTCCAAACTTTATATGGATTTGAAGATCTCGAGGAGCTCTACAAAATCTTCAACTGGAGGAGGGGCTAATTTTGCGTGGATTGATCGAAAAATGAACGGGAAGTGATGAACGTGTTTCCGTCGTTCGTCGCGATATTTCGGGGAGAGAGAATATGTTTTCTGACCAATGATTTTTATTTATTTATTTATATATTTTAAAATCTCTAAAATAACCTCTTCCACCCACGAACGCCAATCCAAACCCAACGACTGTCATCCCTAGCGTTTTACCCCTATTCCGAACACAATGGGATATGTTTCGTAGGCCCATTCGCCTGTTTCAGTCAGTTTTACTTCAAATTAAAATATATAACATTCAAAATTTAGTTGGAACGTACATTTCAATTTACCAGGGCCATAAACTGATTCGAAAAATTCCAGAAAAATAAATCTAGCTATGTTTTGACGATACGGTCCCAACAAAACTAGTTTCGTCGAATTCTGAGACCGTTTGCAAAAAGGCCCATTTCTGGCCGATCCAATTTAACTATAATTGACCAAAACACGTTTTCCATTGCCATGCTCACATACTAGCTTCAAAAATTATGAAATTTGAAACCTAGCAATAACTTCTCATCCCGGATCCAACAAAAGTGGTTTCGTCGAATTCCGAGGTCGTTTGCAAAATGGCCAATTTCACGGGCTATGTAAATTCCACAGCGACCTTTTTGAAAATTCATTTGGCCATAACTTTTGCTTTCCGCTATGAAAATTTGATTTTTCAGATTCGTTAGAAAGGTATTCACTAACAGATTTAAATATTTTTGGTTTCACTCAAATCCGTTTTGTTTTGCACCTGGTACAGTCCGACAAAGTTTGAATTCAATTTTTGAAACTGCAGCGCCATTTCAGGTCTTGTTTATAATTAGAATTAATTATATTCGTTTTCAAACGTCGATTCAAACTCACTTTTCATTGTTATTATTTAAAATATTTATTTTAAATATTTAAAATCCACTATTTTAGCCAATTTAAAAATTTTAAATTGGTTCAGATTTTCTGGGTCGTTACACGAAACCACTTTTGTTGGATCTGTGATGTCAAGTTATTGCTAGATTCCAAAATTCATAATTTTTCGAATCAATATGTGAGCGTGGCAAAGGAAAACACGTTCGACCAGTTTCAGTTGATTTTAATCGACTGGAAAATAGCCATTTTTCAAACGGTCTCAGAATTTGACGAAATTAGTTTTGTTAGGACCATATCGTCAATACAAAGTTAGAAAATATTTTTCGGGAATTTTTAGAGTCCGTACGTGGCCCCAGTAAATAGAAATGTGCGTTCAAATTCAATATATATATTTATATTTTGATTTTGATGGAAACTGATCTAAACGATCAAATGGGGTTACAATGCATATCCCATTGTGTTCGGAATGGGGGTAATTAGCTAGGCACGACAGTCGGTGGGTTCGATTTTGAGTTCGAAATAAAAAGTTGCTTTATGGAATAAATAAAATAAAATAATATATAATCCACCCCCACCCACCTTTCTCTCTCTCCCTCATCTTTCTCTCTTCCGCCGTTCGTTTGCAGAAAAGAAAAAAAAAACTCGACACCTCGCCCGTCGCTCCTCCGATTCGCCCACGCCGGAGCATCCCACCGCCGGCCAACCTCATCTGCCCCTCCTCCGTTTTCTCTCCCCTCCACCGCCACCTGCTCGAACCCCACTAGCCCAACTCGAAACCCTAAACCCCCAAACAGAAGACCACCGCCTCCACAGGCCAAGCGCCGCCCCCTACCACCTTCCCCGACCCAGCGCGGCCCACCAGCACCCCCTCCGACCACCACTCCGACCGTGGGGCTCCCGACAATGGAAGAATCCGATTTTTAGCACTTGTTTTGCAATTAACACCTCCTCCTCCACTATTCGTTACAGACAACACCCTCTTCCCTCTTCGTTTTGACGCTGTAAGTTTTTTCAATCTTTGTTTCGTTTATTTATTTATATAGAAAATGAGATCTTTACATATAAAGATATGATTTTTATTTATGTTTTTAACATCTAAAGGCTCGATCTTTATTTATTTGAACAAGTATAAAAGAATATGATTTTTAATTTATAGAAAGCAATAATTTTTAACTTATAGAAAGCTATAATCTTTAAAATATATAAAGCATAGAAGATCAAAAGACGATTTTTATTCATATAAAGCTAGATTTTTTTTATACGTAAGAAGTTTGATTTTTATAATAGAAAAGCCTTGATCTTTATGATATAAAAGCTTTGATTTTTGAATATTAAACACCATTGATTTTTAAAGTAAAGATAGCGTAGTAAAGATTAGATTTTTAAAATTTATGAAAGATTATACTTTTAAAAGCGAAAAGTTATGATTTTAAATTGTGAAAAGGTTGGATTTTTAATCGAATAAAGAAATGATTTTTATTATGAAGAGAAGAAAATAAAAATATAATCTTTATTATATAAGTAGCATTGTAAAAATATAATTTTTTTATATAACTAGCGTTGTAAAAATATAATCTTTATTATATAAGTAGCGTTGTAAAAATATAATCTTTATTATATAAGTAGCGTTGTTAAAAATATAATTTTTAACATATACCGCGTGAAGAGTTGTGGCGTTTGGTTTAGCTAATAGGTGAGAACTCCTCACTTTTATTTTAATTTGTTTTCTACTTGAAATATTTACTAGGATGAAGACGGTGCTTAGTAGCACCCGACACCCATCGTCCACAGACCATGGATGACTTGTTTGTTTAATTGATGTGTTGTGAAATTTGATTGTGTGATGTGGAATGAAATAAAATATTTTATAGTTGAAAATATTTTACAGTTAAAATTATAATTTTTAACGTGTATATAAAATAAATATTTATAACCAAATCGGACGATTTGTTTATGTACAACCATTTGACTGATATTGATTGGGACGATAAATTTTACACATCGCCCAACTGCACTAATAAAAATCTGTGTTTGTTGATTTGAAACCCCACACGGATATTGGGATGATATTTGACGTACACTAATCCCGATTGTTTAGTTGTATGTCAATCGATGGGTTGACAGACCGTGTAAGCGTTAATTATTTATATTTAATGCTTATGCAGTTGTGTGGTGCACTCTGGATGATGGTTGATGATTTATCGTTGCTATTATATACATGTGTTATAGAAAATCCATATAATTAACATTATATGGTAATTGATTGGGCCTCATTCCAATTTGGAAAATAAGGAATAATATAAAAGAAAATTCATGTATTGAATAGAATAAAAATTCATGTGTTGAATAGAATAAAAATTCATGTGTTGAATAGAATAGAAAATTCATGTGTTGAATAGAATAAATATTCATGTGTTGAATAGAATAAATATTCATGTGTTGAATAAAAATATAATATTCATGTGTTGAATAAAATATATATTCATGTGTTGAATAAAAATATATATTCATGTGTTGAAGAAAATAGATATTCATGTGTTGAATAAAAATATAAATTCATGTGTTGAAGAAAATATTCATTTGTTGAATAAAATAACGAAGTTATTGAAATATATAAAGCCGTGTTGGTTAGATATGCGCCATTTTGACGCGAACGATATTTATATCGATTATATTCGTTTTAATAATGATTATAGAAAAGGAAGTGATTTCAAAATATAACGTTTTGAAAATATTATCATTCGTATATCGATGATGTGGAATATTCAATTTTGACTCGAAATTGAATATGAAGTTGAAATCGTTTCGAAAACGAATTTAAAACAATTTATAAAATACGTTTTGAACTGAAATCGACGAAATATATATAATATATATATATATATCATATATATTAAATGGCCTGAATAGAATGTGCCGCGCTGTGGCAGTTCGCGAATTTCGACCATTGACTTCGAATTGATGTTGCGAGAGATCCGACCGTCGGATTCTCCTGAAACCGGAACTGTCGGGTTCGTATCGAAAAGAGCTTTCTAACGAATATTAGAAATTAGAAATTTAACGGTTGGATTTGGAATTATGTCCAAATCAAATTTGGAAAAGGTCGATGTAAGTGCAGTTCGATGGCCGTTGATGGAAATCGACTGTACGGGCCTTGATAAAATTATTAAAAATATTAATAATTTGTGTAAAAATCATAAGAAATGATTTGTGAAGAATTGAGATGAAAAATTCCAAATTTGAAAAGATAAAAATAGATTTTTATCGAAATGAACTAGTTTTAAACTAGAATTATAATACCATTTATTTTTAAAAATAAATAAAGTGGATTTGAAATGGTTTTGAAAATAACCAGAATTTCCAATATATAAAGTGGAAATGGATTTGAATCAAAAATGTCTTTGGAATATTTCGATGTTGGATTTCGTGATTATGCAGATATTGTTATGGAAATTTGAAAGATATATTTATATCGTTATTTCGAATACGATCTTTGTTGGTCATAGAATTTGATATTGAATATAAGCCGATATATTTTCTATTCAGAGCCTTGTATTTAATATCAAATGTGATTTTGGGTTTATAGTGAACCGTGTTTTAAAAGACATTGGTTCTTTAACCCAGTTAAAGACAGGATATTGATTTTTGGGAAGATTAAAACCAAGTGGAGTTTTAATGAATCTTTAATTAGATTGAAATAATCGAGAATGGAGTATCACCAGTTTTGCTCCAGGCGATAGTTAAATCTTTAATTAGATTTGAACGTGAGATGGTAATTGAATTTATCGATAACACCGTGGTGTTAGATATGAAGTATTACTAGTTTTACTTCATGGGATGAATTGGTTGGGATTGGGAAATAAAATAAATGATTACTTCGGTGTGGTTCGCTAATCCCGACTAATTTGAATTGATATTCAAAGGAAGATTAAAGAATAAATTTAAAGAATTTATCTTTGATAAAATTAATGGGCACCTTTCCCAAAGTATAAGAATATTTGAATAAAAGAATATTCTGAATTGTAATGAGGCATATGTTGTGTTTGTGTAACACTTGTTTATTATATACGCGAGTTATTCTGAAAGACCGAGTTTATCCCATTTTGAATAACTGATTCGACGTGGTGTCGAGGATGAAGACGGTGGTCGAAGACCGGAGGTCTTCCCATCGTTTGGGTGATTACTGATGATCTTGATTGGGCTGTACACCCAAGAGGAGGGAATCAGTTGGTGATCTCCCAGACGTACTTGGAGATCGATGGATATGCGAGGTACAAGGTGCCTCCGGTTTCGTTCAGACCCAGAACGAACTTGTAAATGGACTGTGTGTCTGACATTGGATTTTATTCTGTGTGATTGATTTCTATTAAATATATATCTGTTTGGCGGCGGAGAATTTATTCTCCTTTTTAACGCCCTTCTCTGAGATGTACGAGCTCAGGGGTTGTATATTGATGGATATCAATCGCATGGAGTGAATTGCCTGTGTGGCATGCCTAAGTGGCAATTGATCAAGGCTTCTGTTGAAAAGCAAAGTCTTGTGGTTGAGGATCAAAGCACCGCCTGTGTGGCATAGCTTTGTGTAACGTTGATTCGCGAGCCTCACATCTCGGTTGTGAACCAAAAACGGGAGAGGACATCAAGGAGGGCATGCGTTTCCTTCTGGCTAGGGTGGTGTCAGTGACCTACCAGCCCTGACATTTATATTATTTTCACCTGTGTGGTTGTTGCTATTGCGAGGCGCCTCAGATATATCGGTGACTGTGTGGAGTCGATGGAGTCATTTGGCTTATTTACGCCCCAAAGGGTGGGGAAACTCAGTGTTCAGGCATTTTAATCCACATCGGTGGACCGACCCTGACGATCCAAGGGCTCACCTGTGTCTGGGTCCTGAGGCTCGGGCTAGACAGTCTCGAATCGGTAGAGGACTATCTTTTGCCTCGGGTCACAGATGGAAATCCAACTTCCAATACGTGACTTTGCGGTTTTATTTGTAGAGCCTAGTATGGCGACATA
Organism: Allium sativum; assembly: GCA_030737875.1. NCBI lineage: Eukaryota > Viridiplantae > Streptophyta > Magnoliopsida > Asparagales > Amaryllidaceae > Allium > Allium sativum. Next base: position 688,007,171 of record CM060926.1, on the reverse strand, counting down.
GTGATATGGGGCACTTATGCCGTCTATGATTGATACTTATGATTGAAATTGTTTTATACACTATGCACTTATAATAGTATAAAATGATTTGTTTTTAGCATATCAAGCATTCTTTGGCTATTATAAGGTAAAACCCTATCCTCCGGCTTGCGTTGCATTGTGTGATGGGACCTGGATCTTATAATAGCTTCATTTTTCTTTATTTAGCATTGCGCTGTTGTTTTATGCACTGGTATTCTTGGGAGGAAACCCGTTCCGTGTTATACGGCGTGGTCCCTTGATTTACCTAACTTTAAAATAAAGATTAATAACTGTTTTAGTTCTCACACCAGTCACATGACTGACCTAGAGTTTATTATTTTAACCTAAACTCTGGGTGCCCTTATTTTGACACGGACAACTAGTAGTTTTGGTTTTGCAGATTTATATTCACAGGATCCTGATTTACAGCTGGAATGATATCCGGGAAGCTTTGTATCTGTATATCTTCTTCAGTTGTGTTTTGTATTATTTTCCGCTGCTATTAAATGTAATTTAAATCTCTGATATTTTCTGTGTAATATTTATTCATACTCTGTAATATTCTTGTATTCTGATGGAATTATTGTAATAAGCAATGAAATGTTCTTCTATTTGCGTCCCGATGTGGCTTGTTCTCAAAACAATCAGGGGTTTCGAATGGTCTGGGTCGGTTTAGCGACTGATTCGGATCGAGTGAAATTCCTTATCGTTTCACAATTGAAGTTAAATATTATAATTGATTAAATTGGAATTTTAGATTTATTGATACAAACTTTATTAAGGTGTGATTTAAAGGTAATGTGAATCTTTAAGAATAAAATTGGACAACCCAATTTGAATACTGTTGTGAAATGAATTGAACTTAAGAATATACCATTTAAAGTTTAAATTGATTTGGATTGAAATTTTGTATCTGAATTAATGATAAACTGAAGTTTGGAAATGCCGATGGGTGGCTTGGATTAAACTATTTGAAATTATATGAAATTTGTATTATCTTATATTGAAGTAATTCAAATTATACTATTTAAAGATAACAATTATTTTATAACTATTTTATATTTAACTTAATTATTATGCATTCTATAACTATTTTAATTATACCACTTATCTTAAATTTAACTATCATATATTTTATAATTATTTTATGTCATATTATTTTATACAAATAGAATTATCTTATATTTTATTAACTATTTTAAATAAAAGGTGTTTCCGACCAAAGCTATTGAGTCTGAAATGCTAATATAAAGATTTTTGAAATAATGACATTTGAGATATAGAAATGTGAAATCAAAATGTAAATTTAGAAACAAACCATTTTGTAAGTATGATATCTGAATCTTGACCAAAAATCAATTAATGAATTAATTTAATACGATTTTTGACATTGAAATATTTGGACTTAAGTGTTTATGTATAAGGATATATATTGTTATCATTTGATTTATGACATTTTAAATATGATTTTAAATATAAATGACCATGGTGTGAAATAAGCGTTTGGTTTTAATGAGATCAGAGTCGTTATTAACATAATCCTTGTCAATCCCGATACCACTTTAGCAACTGTGCACATGGTGGAGAATCCAGAATGAAGTAGGTTGGTTTGGCGAATGCTATTGGAATGAAGGAAGAGAACAATAATGGATAGCCTTGACCTTCAGGTCATAATTAAAATGACTAAAACAGGAGCTATACCATGATTAATAGAGGTAGCACTCTTATCCGACACATTTCTTTAATATCATTTGTTGACTGCCAAAATTGTCGTCACATCCAAAGGTTCTCGATTACACAAGAATAATGTTTCACATACGGAAAATAAAAGTGCAGTAAGCAAAGAACACAAAAAGTTATAGTGGTTCGGCTCGTAAGGAACCTATGTCCACTTTGAAGCTTTTGTAGATTTTTATTGATTATTGAAGGTTACAAGTGCTAGGCATCATCATACATTTTGGCTAAGTTTTTGAGAGTCATATTTTTCATATGTAAAGTCTTGGGAGAAAAATATATGGTCTTCTTCTTCCTTAATCCTAGGCAGCCACTAATGATGTTCCAAATCCTTGTATAACTCTCAAATCGTGCAAATGCCATCCCCATTGAAGAATGAGGAAGGGCGTATTCATAGATAGTGGATTACGTGAGTATGTGAGATTTGGGGACCACAACACCAGATTTTGGATCCCAAAAGAGAAGCCTTCAAAATTTCGCATCCCGACATCATTTTATGGAGAATTTCATACCCCCCCCGCGGGATACGAGGATCTTGTATCCCCTTGGGGATATAAGGTGCGTATCCCTGGGATAAGAAAATTCGTATCTCAAAGAATTTCGTATCCCATACGAATACGAAATGAAGGAGAGCGATATAGGATGTGGGGATGCGAGGAAGGCGAGGTCTTGGTGGTAGGGGTGAGCGTTCGGTCGGTTCGACGGGCTTAAAGGTTAAAAAGTCCAAATCGAATTAGAACCGAAATTTTTCCAAACCGAACCAAATCGAATTAACTTCGGTTAATTCGGTCGGTAAAACCAAACATGATGGATGTAATATTATTCAAATGATGAATTCTTTTAAAGTAAAAATAAATTCATGTTTGGAGAAATTTTATATAGTAAATTTTAAGCTCATAATAAGATTTGATCCATTTGCAACAAATGTCTTCGTATTATATCACTACACTAATTATTGAAAGTGCATATGCAGCAGTATAGGATCGTGTAGTATGGAGAATAGGATATAATATCTATATAGTAGAGTATAGTAAGCAGTAAATAACACAGTCGATTTATACTGGTTCAGACCATTGTCCTACGTCCAGTCCCAGACTCACTTCTGGTATTTCACTAACACTAAAACCCTCACTTCACCCGGAATAATAGGTTCACAATTACCTGAACCACTGAACGGGATTTCTTGCCTCAACCACTGAAGAGGTCTTCACTAATATAGAATAATTATTGACTCTTTTGTGTTCTTGATAACACGGATTTGTCAAGTATTAAGTACACCCTTCCTATAGCCTTTCCTTGATGATAATTGTGAAGTGCGTGAAGGAATATGGAAGTTTAAAAGTCTCAAGTATGAAAGTAGATAGCTTTTTAGAACTTAGAGAGCTTTGAATAAGATAGAGAGAATTAGAATAAAATTCGGTGATTAGATCATCTAAGCAATTCTCTATTTATAATATATAAAAAGATACAACTGATCGTGAAGAGTTTTGATGAAGAGATAAGGATTAAATAATTGTGTCTCTTCAGAAAGGATGCAACTCCTCGGAATTCGGATGTCTGAAAATAAAATCCAGATGTCTGTTTATTTTAAAAATCAAGTCAGCAAGGAAATAGTGTATTTCGGGGGCATTTCAGACGTCTGAAATATATCAACCAGAAGTCTGAATATTGTATTTAAAAAACATTCTGTTTCAGCAAACAAACGTCTAAAATTTTCAGACCAGACGTCTGTTTTCTGTTATCAGCCTATTCCTTGCCTATTTTTCAATGAAAAACTATATATATTAAATATGTGTGTATGTAATCATCAAGGAAGACTTTAACATATGAATCTAGGACTAATAGACTCTTACAACATATAAATGATCTTCGTTTTGTGTCCTTGAGTCAGATTGTCGAAAGTATCTTCTTGCAACATAGAATTAGTCGAATATATATGCTTATAGTTGTCATAGTCAAAATACTCATATAGCAGGATCCAACATTCTCCCCCTTTTTGACTAATGACAACTATATATGCTCCCCCGTCAATATGCATATAATTTTACTAGTTTTTTTATATTCTCCCCCTGTCAATATGCATACAATATCACGTTTTCTCCTCCTTTGTCATTTGACAAAAAGGAATACTTAAAAAAATTGAAGCATGAATGCAATACACATGAGTATACATAGAACATAAAGTATGAACATTCATGACATCACACATACATGCACATAGTAGAGTTTTGTGCAGAAATAAGAGAAGTAGCAGAATATTACACAACATAAACTAAATAAAGGTTCTTAGGCAAAATATTTAACCATACCACCTTCAATACTTATATATCCGCGGAAGTAGATCCTACAGGAGATGTGCCATCATTCGATGGTGAGCTTTGTTCGGAATCCGAAACTTCTTCGGGAGAACTAGATGATCATTGAAATGGTGCTGGAGCTTGTGCTTGAGTTAAAGAAATGCCGGTGCAAGAAACTACATCCCAAATTTTATTTAAAAGACTTTGATTGAATTAAACTTTTTGTTTGTTTGCTTTTCAAAACGTTTTAAGTCTTTGTGAATTTTGGATTGATTGCGAGAAAGCGTAACCAAAGCTTGTTTGGAGGAAGTGTCGGGAGAGATAATTTCAATGCCTTCCTATTCTTCTTCCCGTAGGCATTGACAATGAGAAGGCTCAGCAACTAGAGTTTCCAGTTGAGTAGCAACATGTTGAGTCCAATCCTCAAAAGACATGTATTCTAAGGTTGGCGGGTTTGGATCAATATCCATTAGTTTTAATGTTTTAGACCCAATTTCTTTAATACTCTTAGAAGGAGTCTCTGGTATAATAACTTCACAAGTAGTAAGTATACGAGTGATATAAGCACCGTAATGGATAGTCTTGTATTTGCGCTTGAGAGTAATATTTTTCCATTCGTCTATGATAATATTAGCCCAATTGATTTGCTTTCTTGAGTATAGTGCATATAAAGCCTGAAAGTCATGTTTGTATACTTTTTCATAACTTCCTGTGCGTGGTTGGATTGCGCGGACTAAGATACGGTTTAATAGACGAGCTTGTGGTCGAAGTTGGGTGGAAGTAAGTTGATGCATATCAATGAGATTATCGGAGAGAAATTTATGAGATGTCTCATCTCTTGTACTCATATCCACTTCTATCATATCTATGTCAACCCCTTGCCAAGCACAAGTTAAGATTTCCCCCAATCGTTGAATTGGGAGAAAAATTCTTTTTCCACAAACCATTGTCCAAACACAATCTTTTTTGTTCTGAGGGTTTGTATGGTCAAGATTCATATTGGCTAAAAATAATTTGCATAGAAAATGGTATATAGGGACATCATTCGTCTTGAAATCAACCAAAGATTCAAAATTGTAATACCGTGCATATTGTAGTAGACGATAGTTGGAGAAAGCATCGAATTTAACAAAGGCTCCTTCAAAAATTTTGGATTTGGACATTGCTTTGTACCTTGCTTTTGTCGTGTCATCCCAAAGCCATTTTTGAATCAAATCTTCAGATGGTGATGCAGTTGTTGTCTCTCGTAGTCGTTTTCCACGATTTTCCATTGTTTTTGTGATGAAAAGTTGATAATTTTGTTTGATTTTGAATATTGGGGACTAGGGTTTTTATTGAGAGTGAAAGTGTAAAAGTAAAAGTGAAGAGATGAATCATAAAAAGGTGGGTAGATGAGGAGTTATAATAGTAATCGACGTGACTTTTTATGTTTAAAAAAACATTTCTGCGATGATTCAGACGTCTGAACTTGAGGGGTCAGACGTCTAAATTTGGGAAAAATTTGACCCGCAAAGAATTAGTTCATTTTAAGCACTTTTCATACGTCTATTTTAAATTACTCAGACGTCTGTTTTGAAGTGAAAACTGTTTTATTCCCAAATTTCAGACGTCTGATTTATGTAGTTCAGACGTCTGTTTATACAGACAGATGTAATATTTGCCTTATATGCAAACGAAATTTATTAATACAAGTAAAAATTATATAAGTTGTTTATTTGTTGGATGGAGAAGTCTTTGTAGGGGTTGTATAGCTTTTCCCTTCATTTGGATTATAATTCTTTTCCCAAGAATTCGGACTATAAGATGGACGCTGTGGAGAGTAGCTATAGAATTTCTTAGCAAGATTAACCGAATCCTCTTCAGTGCAATAAGACGCGGATGGATCGATAGGATCTGAAGGAATCAGTAGCGGCGAAGATACATCTTTCAGTTTTGGTCCACAAAATTTGTAAATCATCTTTTCAAGAAGACTCAAGCGGGATGCGGTCACTTTTTGTTCGAAATATAATTCTTTTTGAAGCGCTATTTGTTCACTTTGATAGTGATGAATGTCGTCTATTTTCCTCTTCGTGTCTGGAGATGAAAACAATGCTCTTTTCGCCTTCTTAGAATTAGGAGTATATCCTGTATGATAATTTCCCCAGCGATAATGTGGTTCATTCGTTGGAGTTGGTGTAGGTATTTAGGAGAATCGGATGATTTTTCGGTTGTGAAGGTGATGTTGATAGAAGAATTTGATCTTGGAGACATTTATTGTATTTTTAAAGTTATGAAGACTATTGTTTAAGAGATGTAGAAATATATAAAAGTGATTAAGTAAAGAATGTGAGGTTGCTAAATTTATAACCAGAGAATTTTGTTTTGAAGAGAGCATTTTTAGGAAGCTATCTAAACTTAGGTATTAGATTAATTATAAAACAGCAAGTTTGTTGTGATGAAAAATTATAAGTCTTTAATAGATATTATTCCTAGTTCACGTCTTAGCTTTATAAAAGAATTTTCCAAAAGGGGTTTGGTGAAAATATCAGCAATTTGGTTCTCAGTTGATACATATTCTAAATTGATTCTGTCCTTTTCTATATTATCTCTTAAGAAATGATGTTGTATGTCTATATGTTTAGTTCTAGAGTGATTTACTGGATTTTTAGACAAATTTATTGCACTTGTATTGTCACAATATATTGTAGATTTAGTTAAGTTTACTCCAAATTCTCTGAGTGTTTGTTGCATGTATATTACTTATGCACATGCTAAAGCAGCAGATATGTATTCTGCTTCACATGTAGAAAGAGATACACAATTTTGCTTCTTACTGAACCAAGATACAAGTGATTTTCCAATGAAATGGCATGTCACTTGTACTTTTTCTATCCGTCCGGGATCCACCAAAATCTGCATCGCTGTAAGATACTAATTCGAATGGACATCCTTTTGGATAAAATAGACCGAAATCTTTTGTATTATTGAGATATCTTAAAATTCTTTTTACTGCTCTATAATGTGATTCTTTAGGATCCGATTGAAATCATGCACATAAACATACACTCATCATAATATCAGGACGACTTATAGTTAAATACAATAAAGAACCAATCATACTTCTATATAATTTTTTATCAACGCTTTTTCCATTTTCATCTTTTTCAAGATGAATTGAAGTACTCATTGGTGTTGGCTTACTTGAAGTATTGTCTAAGCCAAATCGTTTAATTAAATTATTACAATATTTTTCTTGGTAAATAAAAATACCATTTGAAATTTGTTTAATTTGTAGTCCAAGAAAGTATGATAGTTCTCCCATATGAGACATTTCAAATTCTTTTGTCATTATAGTAGAAAATTCTTTACATAAATTTTCATTAGTTGATCCAAAAATGATATCATCTACATAAATTTGTATAATTAAAATATCTTTATTTGTATTTGTAATGAATAAAGTTTGATCTGCTTTTCCTATTTGAAAACCCGAATTTATCAAATAGCTTTTAAGTCGTTCATACCAAGCACGAGGTGCTTGTTTTAAACCATATAATTCCCTTTTAAGTTTATAGACATGATCAGGATATTTTTCATGTTTAAATAGTGGAGGTTGTTCTACATAAACATTTTCTTTAATAAATCCATTTAAGAAAGCACTTTTTATGTCCATTTGATAAAGTTTGAAATTATAAAAACTTGCGTATGCTAATAAAATACGTATAGCTTCTAGTCTTGCTACGGGTGCTAAAGTTTCTTCATAATCAATACCTTCTTCTTGATTGTACCCTTGAGCAACTAATCTGGCTTTATTTCTTGTTATATTTCCAAGTTCATCTGCCTTGTTTTTATATACCCATTTTGTACCAATAACTGATTGATCATTTGGTCGAGGCACTAACTCCCAGACATCATTACGTTCCAATTGATTTAATTCTTCTTGCATTGCGATAATCCAATAGTCATCTGTAGCAGCTTCCTTCGGATTCTCTGGTTCAATAGCTAAAAGAAATGCTACATGTCCCATTTGATTTAATTGACTTCTTGTTCGAACATGTGAATCAATTTATCCAATAATGTTTTGAGTAGGATGATCTCTTAGTATTCTAGGAGGTGATCTAATGGTTTCTATGGGATTATTCTCCGTATTTTCAAGACTAATGTTTTCAATAATTTCATCATCATCTTTATTCTTTATATGTTTATCAAAATTTTCATCAAAAGATATATGTAAGGATTCTTCTATATTACTAGTTCGTTTGTTGAAGATACGATATGCTTTACTACGTTCTGAATATCCAACAAAAATTCCGTGATCGGCTTTTGCATCAAATTTTCCAAGATGATCTTTAGTGTTAAGAATAAAACGTTTAGAACCAAAAATTCTAAAGTATGAAATGTTTGGTTTTCTACCGTTAAAAAGTTCGTAAGGGGTATTTTTTGTTAAAGGACGAATAGATATTCGATTTAATACGTAACAAGAAGTTTCTACTGCTTCTGCCCAAAATTGTTTAGGTAAAGTTCTTGCATTAAGTAAAGTTCTAGCACATTCTTATAACATTCTATTCTTTGTTTCTACAACTCCGTTTTGTTGTGGAGTTCTAGGAAAAGAGAAATTATGATTTATTCCTTTCTTTTTACAAAAATGTTCAAAATATTCATTCTCGAATTCACCACCATGATCACTACGAATATTTTTGACTTTTAGATCTTTAGACTTTTGAATTCTTTTGATAAATTTTTTAAAGTGTTCAAAAGTATTACTTTTATTTTTCATAAATATAGTCCATGTATATCTTGAAAAATCATCAATTATTACAAAAACATAACGGTTGTGATTTATGGATTGAATTTGAATGGGACCAAACAAGTCCATATGTAGTAATTCTAATGGTTGCAAGGTTGAAATAACCTTTTTTGATTTAAAAGATGATTTGGTTAGTTTACCAATTTGACAATCTTCACATATATTGTTTATTTTAAAATTTACTTTTGGTAAACCTTTTACTAATTCATGTTTTAAAAGTTTTTGTATAGTTCTAAAATTTATGTGACAAAAACGTTTGTGCCATAACCAAGAATCATTGTTATTAGCAACTAAGCACATTTCTTTATTGTTATTTACTTTCATATTTAAAACATAAATATTTCTATCTCTTTTTCCTTCAAAAATCATATTTTGTTTGTTGTCAAAAATACTACAATTATTTTCTAAAAAAGTTATTTTAAAACCTTTGTCACATAATTGACTAATACTAAGTAAATTATGTTTTAAATTTTTAACTAAGGAAACATTAGTAATAAGAGGTAGATTTGATATACCATAATTATACACATCTCCTTTGCCAATGATATAGCCTTTTGAGTTGTCTCCGAAGGTAACTGAGCCACCATCAAAGTATGAAATATTTATAAGCATATCTTTGTCTCATGTCATGTGTTTTGAGCATCCGCTGTCTAAGATCCATTTTCTCTTTTTGAGTGGGACCTGCAAAAAATATTAATAAGAACATTGGTACCCACTTTTTGATAAGGTCCTAAGAATTAGGTCTTAGGAAGCCAAACCCAAATGGGTTTAGTATCCCTTTTTTATAAATAATTCTCATTATTATGTACAGTTTTCAAAAAAGATTTAATGTGCTTGTTTCTAATCAAACTATTATTGGTTTTTGGAACCCATATTTTAATTTTATTAACCAATTTTGGTTTATCATTAATTTTTGACTCAATTTTCTTCTTTGGATTGTTCTTTGGAGAAAATTTTGATTCCTTTTTAAATCCTAAACCATTTTTATTTGAAGGAGGTCGAGAGCTCTATATGATTCTTGACAAATTTTCTCTTCCCTTATTAAAATTTGAAACATTTTTAGAAATGTTTTCTAACTTAGTTTGAATACTTTTATTTTCTAATTCTAATTCTTTTACTTTAGATTTCAACATGTGATTTTCAGAATTTATTTCATCATTCTTTCTCTTTTGAATTTCGATTTCTTGACTTAAAAGAGAAAGTTGATTATCTGAATTTGTAAGAGTGTTTTGAACTTTTTCAAGTTCTTCTTCCAGAATAATTTTTTCATCTTTCAACATATCTCTTTCAAATTCAGTTTTATTATGATTTTCACGAGTTTCTTTAAGCTTCTTCTTAAGAGTTTTTATAATATTTAAAAATTCAGCATTAACATCTATTAATTCTTCATAAGATAATTCACTTACTTCAGATTCTTGTGCCATGAAGCATACATTTGCTTGCTCATTTTCGCTTCCACTCTCACTGTCAGTGCTTGATGAATCCGAATCTGAGTCGTCCCATGTAACAGAAAAAGTTTTTTTTTTTTGAAATTTTCTTTCTTATTTTTGTTGAAACTTTTCTGATTTTCTTTCATTTCTGGGCAGTCTTTTACCACATGACCCTTCTTATGACAATTGAAACATTCCAGTTTTGAGGATGAGGGTTTGTTTGATATATTCTTTTTGAATTTTCCTTTCCTATATTTCATAAATTTCTTAAATTTTTTAGCAATGAAAGCTAAATCTTCGTCTTCTGATTCGATTCTTCTTCATCAGCATGAAAGGCCACAATTTTCTTTTCTTGGGCTAATTCCCTTTTTGCTTGAAGATTTACTTCGTAAGACATAAGATTACCTATTAGCTCTTCTGGTTTCATAGTTGATAAGTCATTTGCTTCTTCAATGGCTAGTACTTTTCTTTCCCAATCGTCAGTTAGAGAATTTAATACTTTTGAAATGATGTCAAAGTCACTATATTTTTCTCCAAGTCCTATCAATGCATGTAAAATATCTTGAAATCTTGTGTACATTTCATTGATAGTTTCATTTTGTTTCATCTTGAAGTTTTGAAACTGATTTTCACTACTACAAAAGTGGGCATATTCGACACTAATTTGTGTGCGTTGCATGAAAAGTGTGGCGAAAGCTATGATTTCTTCGAGCTTCTGCAACAGCATTCATATGTTGTTGCATTATACGTGGATGCACTGTTGCGGTGGGAATTTTAGTGTTCTGATGTGCAACACTAGTTAAAAGCGTAGCATTACGTATATATAATCCAGCTCAGCTATCCGCGTTATCAACATATAAAAATCCCAACCGTAGATGAAAGATTAATCCAACGGTTCAAACCATCTATGGATCTGATGATCTTAATGTTAGCCATCATCCAATCATTGACAGCCACGTCATTTCATTCTTTTGACGAAATTTTGGCGCGATCTTCTCCCTTCATGAAATCGTTTTCTTCTCTATCATCTAATCGTTTTTCCCCCTTTTTACTATTGACAAAAATTTAAACCTAAATTCACGTCAGTATCGCTCCTCTCCTCGACAGCAAATTCTATTCCGAAAAGGATGAAGCTTTGAAACACTTTCTAGTTTTGATTGCTCAGGGCGCAGACATCGCCAGTTTTTTCCCTCAGGTTCAGTTTGTATTGCACAGTGAATTAGTTGCGCTTATTATTGATTGGATTATGAGTAATTAGTAATTAGTTCATTTGTTACATTTTGGAAAACCCATTCGCTTATGAGTAATTAGTTGCGCTTATTATTGATTTGGGATTTGGGATTATGCTGAGGTTTATTCGAAAATTATACCCAGCAATAAACCATGAGAACCGGGCTACTGGCATGAAAAAGACATTGGTTTATTATAGAGGTCGAGCTAGTTAAGGAATGGGGACTGCGGTTAATTTGCACTGCTTGAGGTTCATACCTTACACTGCGGTTAATTTGTATGCCTGAGGTTAATTTGCACTGCGGTGACATCCGAATTTTAAGCCTCTTACCGCAGATTTTGACAAAATCTGAAGCGGGCACTCAAGCATTTTCGTTTTATTACAATACACATCATACACGCAGTGCATATATACACTCACAAGTATACACGCACGCACAAGTATACACGCACAAGTATCATAAGTATACACGCACAAGTATACACGCACAAGTATCACAAGTATACAAGCTCAAGTATCATAAGTATACACGCACAAGTACACACGCTCAAGTATCATAAGTATACACGCACAAGTATCACAAGTATACAAGCTCAAGTATCATAAGTATACACGCACAAGTACACACGCTCAAGTAGACACGCACAAGTATACACACGCGCACAAGTATACATGCACGCACAAGTATCATAAGGCAGCCATCTGAAGGCACGCACAAGTATACACGCACAAGTATCATAATTATACACCAGAGACGTACGTAGAGATTTCAAAAAATCACCAGCATTCACAAACAAAACAACGTACCATTCACAAACATTCAAAAACATTCACCAGCATCCATCATCAGTCATCACCAGTCATCACAAACTTCCACAACCACACAAAGTTTCACAAATATTCACAAAATTTCAAGCCAAAAATCATTACAACAGAATAAAACCAACATCCACAAACATCACCAGTCGTCACCAGCATCATCACCAGCATCCACACCAGCATCAGCACCAGCATCCATGTCAGAGTCATTGTCCATGTCAGAGTCATTGTCTATGTCAGAGTGGCTGTTAAGGATAGAGCATAGTCAGCGACCAAACCAGAATTTCTTGTTGTGGAGGGCAAAGTGATCTTTGGATGATCAAACTTCAATAGGTATGTTAATTCTATTTCTGTAAACATTTTGTGATCCACCTAATATATTATATGATCAAACTTCTATTTCTGTAAACATTTTGTGATCCACCTAATATATTATATGATTCAATTCTCAAATAATGTGATCCACCTACGAGTTTATATGCCTTAATTATCAAACAATTTGACATGTAACACACATTAATTATCAAACAATTTGACATGTAACCACATCTGAAGGAAATTCAAGCCATACAACAACAGTGTCTCAAATTCAAGCCACACAACCACATCTATGTACAACTAACAGAGCACCAGTTTGTATTATTATTTCAGAATCTTGGGTGGGGCATTATAACCTTGTATGTATGTATGTGAGTGTGTGCATGTGTGGTTGTGTCTCACTATAAGAAACTGTGGATGGAAGTAAAATTTACCTATGATCACAAAAAAATGGTACCACCGGTTCCTCCCTATTGCTCACAAACAGAATTTCAGGCCTCGTCAAAGGATGAGTATGTGTGGTGCGCTCAACCCTAACGATGTATTTCTTGTTGTCGAATCGAGCAGCAAAAACATTCTCCAAGCCAATGCCTTCATAAAATTCCATTTTCAGGTATAATGATCTATGGTCAATTCGAGACCAATGACAGTCGTCAATTTCACACACATTTCCCATTGGCGTCATTAATTCTTTTATTGCAGGAACATTTGTCTTCAGGAACTCGGGAAAGCCAACAACTCTGGCCCATGATTCTGCCTCGAACGCTGGTTCAGGCTCAAATTCTTCAGCAGACCATTGTTGCACATAAAAAGCACCTCCAATTTTTGTAAAAAATTTCAACATTAGCGCATGATCACGCGTACTGTAAGATGGGCATGTTATTAGAAAAGAGTTTTTGGGTATAACCCGTATAGTCCACTCCTCATTAAGCTTCAGCGTATGCCTAAGCGTGAGATGCACAAATTCGTAAGTCCAATGTCCTGAAAGAACAGTGGCAGTGATGCATAGTGAAGAGTCCTCCATTGTTTTTTTTTAACTTTTGACGATGGAGTTTTGTTTAGGAGTTGAAGATGTAGATGACGATATGCTTCTGAAGCTTGACAGGATATGAAGTGACACACTATACGTGGCAGTAATATTTGAAGCTCAAAAGACGAATGGCCATATGAAATTGCTTATTTGTTGGCTGGCATGAGTGACCAATCGCCAATGGTCAGTAAGTCAATTGTAATAATTGTGTTCATAACATTTTACTAAGAAGGCCAATGGCCATTCGATGCCACCACTTATCAAATAACTTGTTATCATTTGATCAGGTGCATATTTAATTCTGGAAGGCAGAGGGATACATTTTGCAGATGTAACACACATATATACAGTATATTCGATGCCACCCTCTTGTATAGGTACATACTAACATACATATATATTTCCTATTGCAATCGGATTGCTGCATATATATGATTCATATATAGGTACATACTAACATACATATATATTTCCTATTGCAATCGGATTGCTGCATATATATGATTCATATATATAAATGAGTAATACATTTTGCAGGTGTGGACACATGTGTACATGTTCAGAATTCGCTAAAGAATTGGCCAGGAATGGATCAGGATAATGTCCCTTATGCCGTGCACCTATTCTTGAAGTAGTTCGAGCTTACTGTATACAATGAACAAAACGGTGTAGCTGATTTTTGAGTTTTGATATTTGGATAATTAAAACAATTGCTTTGGATGAGTTTCTTGTACAAAACCTGTATTGCAAAATATTTAATTAAAGCATTGTATTTCTATCAAATTAGTGTTGCATTTTCCTTCTTCTACTATTGCGTTAGCTTTTATTGATATTGCATTTCATTGTAATGGTGTTGCATTACATATTGTAGTGGTGTTGCATTACATTAAATATAATTGCTTACCCGTCGCACGTGGACCCCACAGCTGACGTGGATAGCTGGTGTGGCATGTGACACGTGGAGTGCTGACATGGAGAGATGACGTGTCGTGTGACACGTAGATAGCAGACGTGGAAAGCTGACGTGGCGGCTGTAACAACCCGAAAATCTGGGCCAGTTTAAATTTTTTATTTTGGCGATTATAGCGAATTTTGAATATTTAAAATGAATTATTTTAAATAATATCGACGAGAAATTTATTTTGGAATTGAAATTCGACGTATATATTATATACGTCGTCGTTAGAATATAAATAATTATATATAATTATAAATAGAATTGAAAATGGCGCGGTAGTTCGATAATTCGATTTCAAACTTCAATTGAATGTACCGGGTGCAAAACAATCCGGATTTTAGTGAAACCAAAAACATTAGGATCTAATTGATAATATCTTTCCAGCGAATCCGAAGAATCGAAATTTCATAGCGGGAATCAAAAGATATGTCCAGTTGAAAATTCTGAATAGTCGCTATGGAATTCAGACCCTTAAAAATGGACATTTTGCAAATGACCTCGGATTTCGACGAAACCAATTTTGTTGGGTCCGTGATGTCAAATTATTGCTAGGTTTTAAATTTCATAATTTTTCGAATCAATATGTGAGCGTGGCATAGGAAAACGCGTTTGATCAGTTTCAGTTGATTTTAATCGACTGGAAAATGGCCATTTTTCTAACGGTCTCAGAATTCGACGAAACTAGTTTTGTTAGGACCGTATCGTCAATACGAAGCTAGAAAATATTTTTCGAGAATTTTTAGAGTTAGTATGTGACCCCGATAAATTGAAATGTACGTTTAAAAATTGAATATACTGATTTGTATTTTGATTTTGATGAAAACTGATCGTAACAAGCGAATTGGTCCACGAAACATATCTCATTGTGTTCGGAATGGGGGTATTTAGCTAGGGGCGATAGTCGTTGGGTTTGATTTAGAGTTCGAATGGAAAAATTGCAACGGTTAGAAATTAATGAATTTAATAATAATACAAATTTATACAAATACCCTTAAAACTTGGTCAAAACCCTATTCTTCAATGTAGCGCGGTCAACCCCCTTTGAAGCCGCCGACCTCAAAACTAACGACCAGAAATTTTGAATGGACTTCCTCAAAAATCTCGAAATTGGTTGATGTTTGTAGAAAATTTCTTCTACCATTTTGTTCAGCTCCTCATGAACTTCATTATCATCGGCAGAGATGAAAATCCATTGACCGATTTGCTCCATTTTCGAGCTGAAACGGGGTTCGCTCGCACCCGTTTTCAGGAAGGAAGAGGCCTTCGAATTGGCTAAGGACCAGGGTGTAGGGGAAGAAGGTGCAGGCGGACGTCGTCATGGAGTCAGATCGCTGACCGACGCCTCGGTGATCGGCCAGATTGGAACCCTAGTCAGTGCATTAGGGTCGGTATTGTTGAAGCGTAGTCTAGAAAGGAACGACAGTCAGATAATGGAAGAAAGGTTCTGCCCCCTTTTTTTATTTATTTATTTTTACTTAAGCTAATTATTCTATTTAAAACAGAAATTAAAAATATAAACAACATTGGTTTTTAAAATATAAAATATCTTTGTAAATTAAAAATATGGTTTAAAAAAAAAGAATATATATATAGATAGCAATATGTTTTGAAAATATAAAAATAGCAAGTGTTTTAAAATAAAATAAAATTGGCATTGGTTTTAGAATAGAATTAGCATTGTTTTATTTTTAGTTTTAAAAATATAAATTTTCTTTGCTTTGAAATATAAATTTCCTTTGATTTGGAATATAAATTTCCTTTGATTGGAAGATATACAATACTTTGTTTGAAAATATAAAATAGCATTCTTTTTTTTTTGAAAATATAAATTATCATTGATTTGTAAATATGAAGAGACATTGAGAAAATATATATATATATATCATTTGTTTTCAAATAGAAATAACAATATTTTTGAAAATATAAATAGCATTATTTTTGAAAATAAAAATAGCATAGTTATAAAAAGATAAGAATACGATCTTTACTTATATAAAAATTTGATCTTTAACTAGATAAAAATTCGATTTTTATATATTGAATAGCGAAGTAAAAATTCGATTTTTATATATGTAGTGGCTACGGTCAACGAAGGTGACAAAAAGGCGAAACGACGAAGACTTCTGCAAATGAAGAGCCGTGGAGCTAGGATAGCTATTGGTGAGAATTTCTCACTCTTCAATTTCATTTCTAGTTATATATATATATACTAGGATGCAGACGGTGTTTAGTAGCACCCGACACAATCGTCCACAGACCATGGACTTGTTTGTTTGATTGCAAAAATTAGTTAGATTATTTGATTGAAATTGAATTGTGTGGTGAAATGAATTGATTTGATTGATGTGTGAATGGCGTGGGCCTTCACTAGACCGGGGATAAGGCTAGGCCTCGTCCCGTTTCTAGTATCGTGCCGTTATGCCGCCGAAATTTTCTAAAATATGTTAGAAAAATAAAAATATCATTTTATTTAAAGAATGAACTGAATAGAAATTCATATGTTAAAATAAAATGTTTTATCGTTAAAAATATAATTTTTAACGTGAAGTGAATAAAATAAAATATTCATTTACAAACCGAACGGTTTGTTTATGTACACTGATTTGACTGACATTGATTGGGACGATAAATTTTACACATCGCCCAACTGCACAAATAAAATCTGTGTTTGATTGTTTGAAACCCCACACGGGTGTTGGGATGAAATTTGAAGTTCACTCATCCTGATTGATTAAATATGTCGATCGATTGATTGACAGGCTGTTATAAGCGTTAGATATCTATATTTGATGCTTATACAGTGTAGTGCACTTTGGTTGATGGTTGTTTATCTATCGTTGCTATTATATACATTTGTTGTATGGAATCCATATAATTAACTTTATATGGTAATTGATTGGGCCTCATTCCAATTTAGAAAATAAAGAACACTATAAAATAAAGGTTCATGTGTTGACTGTACTCATCCGTTGAGATTAGTCATGTGTTGAACGAAATAATTTAACAAAAATAGTCACACGTGGACAGTACTCATTCGTTGAGATTAGTCGTGTGTTGACAAAAATAAATATTCATTTGTTGAATAGAAAATAGAAATATATGAAGCCGTGTTGATTAGATTGACGCCATTTTGACGTGAACGATATTTATATCGATTTTATTCATTTTAAAATGAATATTGGAAAATGATTTCGAAATCGAATATTTTGAAATGAAAAATGAATCGAATTTGATTTGATTAGAAAAATGAATCGAATTTGATTTGATTAGAAAATGAATTGAATTTGATTTGATTAGAAAATGAATTGAATTTGATTTGATTAGAAAATGAATTGAATTTGATTTGATTAGAAAATGAATTGAATTTGATTTGATTAGAAAACCCATTTGAATTGATTCGAATAAAAAACCAATTTGAATTGAATCGAATAGAAAACCAATTTGAATTGAATCGAATAGAAAACCAATTTGAACTGGATCGAATAGAAAACGACTTTGGAATTGAATTAAATTGAAAACGAATTCAAAATTGAATGGAAAACGAATTGAAATAAATTCAAATTGAATTGAAATTTGAATTGAACAGAAATGAATTTTAAAACGAATTTATAAAGAAGAATTCAATTTTGATTTGAATTGAAATGGAAGTTGAAATTGCTTTTGAAACGAATTTAAAACTATTTATATAATTCGTTTTAAATAGAAATCGATGAAATATATATTATATATATTATTTATATAATATAATGGCCTGAATAGAACGCGCCGCGCCGCGGCAGTTCGTGAATTTCGACCATTTATTTCAAACGGACATTACGGGAGATCCGACCGTCGGATTCTCCTAAAACCGGAACCGTTGGGTTCGTATCGAAAAGAGCTTTCTAACGAATATTAGAAATTTGAAATCTAACGGTTGGATTTGGAGATACGTCCAAATCAGATTTGAAAAAGGTCGCTGTAAGTGCAGTTCGATGGCCGTTGATGGAAATCGACTGTACGGGCCTTGATAAAATTATTAAAAATAGTAATAATTTGTGTAAAATCATAAGAAATGATTTGTGAAGAATTGGGATGAAAAACTCCATATTTGAAAAGATAAAAATAGATTTTTATCGAAATGAACTAGTTTTGAACTAGAAATATAATTCTATTTATTTTTAAATAAATAAATTGAATTTGAAAAGGGTTTTAAAAATAACCAGAATTTCCAATGATTGCATTGGAGTGGATTTGAATCGAAATTGTCTTCGGAATATTTCGATGTTGGAATTCGGGATTATACAGATGTTGTTATGGAAATTTGAAAGATATATATTTATATCGTTATTTCCAATATGACATTTGTTAATCGTAGAATTTGATATTGAATATAAGCCGATATATTTTCTATTCAGAGCCTTGTATTGAATATTAAATGTGATTTGGGTTTGTCGTGAATGGTGTCTTCACTAACACTGTTCTTGAACCCAGTTGAGAAAAGATTAAATCTTTTTATTTAGATTTAATGAAGTGTACCAATTAAATGATATTTAATTGAAATTGAATTGGTATTGATTTTTGGGTTTATCGTGAACAGTGTTTTAAACAACACTCGTTCTTTAACCCGATAATTAATGAATGTGATTTTGGGTTTATCGTGAACGGTGTTTTTAAATGACGCTGATTCTTTAACCCAGTTAAAGATTAAAACTAAGTGGAGTTTTAATGAATCTTTAATTAGATTGGAATGATCGAGAATGGAGTATCACCAGTTTTGCTCCAGGCGATAGTTAAATCTTTAATTAGATTTAAACGTGAAACGGTAATTAAATTTACCGATAACACCGTGGTGTTAGATATGAAGTATTACCAGTTTTACTTCATGGGATGAATAGGTTGGGATTGGGAAATTAAAACCAATGATTACTACGGTGAGGTTCGCTAATTCCGACTAGTTGAATCGAAATTCAAAGGAAGATTAGAGAATAAATTCAAGAAATTATCTTGGATAAAATTAATGGGAACGTTTCCCTATGAATGTGAAATCAGAAACTAACTGTCGGTTAGCTAAGCAGAATGGTTTTCTGGATATTGATCTGATGTTGGTTTCGGCCTTCGGGGTTAATATTTGGGGAATTATTCTCTTGATTAATTTACGGTTAGTGACTGATGAATTGGAATGAGGCATATGTTGTGTTTGTGTAACACTTATTTAAAATATACGCGAGTTATTCGGAAAGACCGGGTTTATCCCATTCTGGATAACTGATACGACGATAAGTCGAAGATGAAGACGATGGTCGAAGACCGGAAGTCTTCACGTCGTTTGGGTGATTACTGATGATCTTGATTGGGCTGTACACCCAAGAAGATGGAAACAGTTGGCGATCGTCCAGACGTACTTGGAGATCGATGGATATGCGGGGTACTAGGTGCCTCCGGTTTCGTTCAGCCCCAGAACGGACTTGTAAAGGGACTGTGTGTCTGACATTGGATTTTAGTCCGTGTGATTGATCTCTATTAAATATATATCTGTTTGGCGGCGAAGAATTTATTCTCTTGCTTAACGCCCTTCTCTGAGACGTACGAGCTCAGGGGTTATATATTGATGGATATCAAACGCATGGAGTGAATTGCCTGTGTGGCATGCCTAAGTGGCAATTGATCGAGGCTTCTGTTGAAAAGCAAAGTATTGTGGTGATGATCAAAGCAAGGCCTTTGTGGCGTAGCTTTGTGTAACGTTTGCTTCGTGAGTTTCACACCCGGTATGAACCAAAAACGGGAGAGGACGTCAGGGAGGGCATGCGTTTCTTTCTAGCTAGAAGTGGCGTCAGTGGTTTTACACGCCCTGACGAGTTTGACTTATGTGGTTGTTGCTGTTGCGAGGCGCCTCGGATTGATCGGTCGTTCTCGAACCGATGGAGTCATTTAGTTGGCTCATTTACGCCCCATAGGGCGGGGAAACGCATGTTCAGGGTTTAAGTTTAATCCACATCGGTGGACTGGCCCTGAGGATCCAAGGGTCACTCGAGCTCTGATCCTGAGACATGGGCTAGATTGTCTCGAATCGGTTGAGGACTATCTTTTGCCTCGGTTCATAGACGGAAATCCAATTTCCAAATACGTGACTTTGCGGTTTTATTTGTAGAGCCTAGTATGGCGACATAGTGGGATGGGGCGCTCATGCCGCCTATGATTGATACTTATGATTTGAAGTTGATTTATACACTATGCACTTATAATAGTATCAAACGATTTGTTTTAAACGTATCAAGCATTCTTTGGCTGTTATAAGGGAAAACCCTATCCTCGGCTGCGTTGCATTGTGTGATGGGACCTGGGTCTTATAACAACTTCATTTTTCTTTATTTAGCATTGCGCTGTTTGTTTTATGCACTGGTATTCTTGGGAGGAAACCCGTTCCGTGTTATACGGCGTGGTCCCTTGATTTACCTAACTTTAAAAATAATAACTGTTTTAGTTCTCACACCAGTCACATGACTGACCTGGAGTTTATTGTTTTAACCTAAACTCTGGGTGCCCCTATTTTGACACGGGCAGCTAGTAGTTTTGGTTTTGCAGATTTATATTCACAGGATCCTGGTTTACAGCTGGAACGATATCCGGAAAGCTTTGTATCCGTATATCTCTTCTAGTTGTGTATTGTATTGTTTTCCGCTGCTATGTATTTAAATGTAATTTAAATCTCTGATATTTCTGTGTAATATTCATTTATACTGTATATTCTTGTAATCTGATGCATTGTTGTAATATACAATGAAATGTTCTTTCATCTGCGTTCTGTTGTGGCTTGTTCTCGAACTATCCGACACTTTCCTTTACGGGGAAGTTACGGGTTTTCACATGATATCCGGAAAGCTCTGTATCCGTATATCACCTTCAGTTGTGCTTTGTATTATTTTCCGCTGCTATGTAATTTATTGTAATCTCTGATATTTATCAAATGTAATTACAATAAATTACATAGCAGCGGAAAATAATACAAAGCACAACTGAAGGTGATATACGGATACAGAGCTTTCCGGATATCATTCAAATAGGTATACATAAACAAACCGTCTGGTTTGTAAATGAATATTTTATTTGAATGATATCCGGATACTAAAATAAAGGTTCATGTGTTGATAGTACTCATCCATTGAGATTGGTCATGTGTTGAACGAAATATTTTAGTAATAATTTGTGTAAAATCATAAGAAATTTATGAAGCCGTGTTGATTAGATTGACGCCATTTTGACGTGAACGATATGTATATCATTGTCAAAAAAAATCTGAAAATATATATATGTCAATGATAAAAGGCCCAAATGTGACGGCCTGGAATTTCGCTCGATCTTAATCAGTCGTTAAACCGATCTAGACCGTTCGAAACCCCTGTCGTTGAGAACATGACAAATCAGAACACAGACGAAAGAACATTTCATTGTTATTACAACAATTCCATCAGATACAAGAATATAGAGAGTATAAATGAATAAATTCGATAAATATCAGAGATTACAATACATTACATAGCAGCGGAAAATAATACAAAGCACAACTGAAGGTGATATCCGGATAGCCAGGCCCTAACTAATGCTTAAGGCAACGCTGAATAGTGTTGCATTACGTGCAAATAGTGTTGCATTATGGCTATAATGCAACACTTTCTTTCCGTGGCCGTAGATGGGCAAAAGTGTTGCCTTAGGTGGCTAATGCAACGGCCGCGGATGCCACGCCCCCCTGGTGTTGCCTATTTGAAAAAATGGCCTACGGCAACGCTTTTTTTCCGCTTCGAGACTCTCTGGCCCGAGTCTCGGGCAAGCGCGCAAGCAAGCCTTGGATCGTTAGGGTCGGCCCACATTTAGAGGGTTAATAATACCATAAACTATATGCTAGTCTTCCCTATGGGGCATAATTCTGGTCAGTATGTCGGCTATGTCATCCATCGATCCCGTAATGATCGATATATTCGAGGCACCTCCCTATCCATAAAGTAATAATAAGCAACACCCATATGAGTAAAATGACCGGGCTCCATACCACGACACCACTCCTAGCTAGAAACCAGCTATGTCCAATACCCTGAGGTCCTCTCCCGTTTCTGGTTCACACCGGGGTGTGAGGCTCGCGAGTTAACGCTATACACAAAGCTATGCTATATTAAAGCCGTTCTTTGATCATCAACCAAAAAACTCTGCTTTTCAACAGAAGCTTTGATCATTTGCATCTCAACATGCCACATAGGCAATCCACGCCATGCGGCTGATGCCTATCGATATATAACCTCTGAGCCACATAAAAATAGTGTCGAATATGCCCACTTTTGTAATAGTGTTTTGAGCATTGAAATTTAGTTTGCTTGACTTTGTTTGTTCCTTCGTGGATAGTCTTGAGTGTTTCCCATATTTGATATGCTGATGTACAAATGCTAACGCGATTGAATTCATTTCTGTCGAGAGCACAATATAGCATGTTCATAGCTTTTGCATTTGCCTCCTCTTTTTGAACTGTTGTCCAAGTTGAATACTCAGTTGTCGGTACCGTAAATTCCTTTTGAGTAGCATTCCATGCACTAAAACCACTTGCTTGCATATAAATTCTCATTCTTATAGCCCAATAGTTATAGTGTAGTCCATTGAAAAGAGGTGGTCTTTGAGTAGATTGTCCTTCGGCAAAAGTAGTTGAGCTAGTACTTGGGTTATTCTCCATTTTACCAAAATATCAAATAACGATTTTACGGTTATAGGATGGCCTTGCTCTGGTACCAATTGAAAGTGTATATGCAGCAGTATAGGATCGTGTAGTATGGAGAATAAGATATAATATCTATATAGTAGAGTAGTAAGCAGTAAATCACACAGTCGATTTATACTGGTTCGGACCACTGTCCTACGTCCAGTCCCAGACTCACTTCTGGTATTTCACTAACACTAAAACCCTCACTTCACCCGGAGGAATAGGTTCACAATTACCTGAACCACTGAATGGGATTTCTTGCCTCAACCACTGAAGAGGTCTTCACTAATACAGAATAATTGTTGACTCTTTTGTGTTCTTGATAGCACATATTTGTCGAATATTAAGTACACCCTTCCTATAGCCTTTCCTTGATGATAAATGTGAAGTGCGTGGAGGAATATGGAAGTTTAAAAGTCTCAAGCATGAAAGTAGATAGCTTTTTAGAACTTAGAGAGCTTTGAACAAGATAGAGAGAATTAGAATAAAATTCGATGATTAGATCATCTAAGAAATTCTCTATTTTTAATACATAAAAAGATACAACTGATCGTGAAGAGATTTGATGAAGAGATATGGATTAAATAGTTGTGTCTCTTCATAAATAACGCAACTCTTCGGAATTCAGATGTCTGAAAATAAAATTCAGATGTCTGTTTATTTTAAAAATCAAGTCAGCAAGGAAATAGTGTATTTCAGGGGCATTTCAGACGTTTGAAATATATGAACCAGACGTCTGAATATTGTATTTAAAAAACATTCTTTTTCAGCAAACAGACGTCTGAAAATTTCAGACCAGACGACTGTTTTCTGTTATCAACCTATTCCTTGCCTATTTATCAATGAAAAACTGTATATATAAAATATGTGTGTGTGTAATCATCAAGGAAGACTTTAACATATGAATCTAGGACTAATAGACTTTTACAACATATAAGTGATCTTCGTTTTATGTCCTTGAGTCAGATTGTCGAAAGTATCTTCCTGCAACATAGAATTAGTCGAATATATATGCTTATAGTTGTCATAGTCAAAATACTCATATAGCGGGATCCAACAATTATTTAAAGTACAATAATACCATAAGATAATAAATTGAAAGTTCGGTTGATTTGGTTAAACCGATAACCATTTTTTTATTTTACAAACCGAATCCGAACCAATTTAGTTTTAAAACCGAATATAACCGACCGAAATGAATCATTTTGGTCAGTTAATTCGGTTTGAACCGAATGTTACTCACCCCTAATTGGTGGTGCAAATTCATGGATGCATGGCCGAATTTCTGGGGATGCGAAGGAGCAATAATGCGAAGAGTATGAGTCAAAATGAGGGAGGCGAATTCATGAAGGAGGCTACATCTTGGGGATACGAAATATTGATTATGAGGTGTTGTGAGGAAAACGCTCGCATGACTCCTTCCGAGCCCAAATCCTTAGTGCTTTGGCGACACTTCTGGCTTTAGCGCCATGCGACGGGCCATGTCAAGTGGGCTGGATATGCATTTGGGAACCGGACAAAAATTTCAGTTAACACTTCCCTCCTCCCCCCCCCCCAATGTACGTCTTGTCTTGGCATGATGTGCTTTGAGTTGAAAAAATAATTTCTAGTAGTCGAAGAGATCTCCAAGTTGTTTTGAACGCTTGTCATGAACATTCCGTTGAGCGTGTCAAGAGTTCCAATTCTCTGGTAGCTTCTTTAAACATCTAATCTCTTTCGACTTGTCAACTCATGAAATTAAACATTAGTCGTCGACTCCTGCTTACACCGAAATGTAAACGAGTCATTGTCAAAGTAGTATCGCGTAAACGCTCACATGTTGTCACGTGATTTCACACGATGCGATTAGAGTTTGAAGATAAAACATAAATAGTAAAATATGTCATTGGTATATGACCACGCGAGTTGATTTTCGAAAACGGTATCAAATTTTGAACTCAATCGCTTAGCATACGTTTTTATGTCATTTAAACTTATAAATGTACGGTCGGTTAGTGAATCAAATTGGTTTCGATTATTAAAGCTTCGAAACTGTGTACGTGCGTTCATAACCAGAGTCTTGAGTCAAGAATCTCTCACCATTGGAAATTCCATTCTCGTGTTTTTTGTTTTTATTTTCTTGAATGGGTGGAAAATCTCTCATCTCGGGTGGGACGCGAAATATCGCATCATGAGTGGGATGCAGAATATCGCATCCTTGGTGGGATGCGAATTTTCGCATCTCTTAGGGAGTGCTAAGTCTTCATTTTAGTCCAAGCCTATCTCCCCTCCCCCTTATATAAAAGTCATATCTCGATTTCCTCCTCCCCTTTACCTTGCCTAGTATCTCGAATCCCTAAAACTTGTGTATTTTAACAGAGTCTAAACTTGAATTCAAACTCTAGGTGAGCCTCTATTTACGTTCCTTAATCATTCGAATCAGACTCGAATTCGAAGTTTGAGAGGAAGAAATTCCCTGGAGGAGATTCGGGGGAGATGGAGTGGAGGAGAAGGATTGTGAAAATGGGACAAGAAGGATATAAAGAGGAGAGGAGAAGTAAAATTGGAGCAGGGGGAGAAGGCGAAGCACCGGCTTCGTCTTCCTGACTATAAGGTCACGGGGTCGGTTTGCATCGCCTCCGGGGTTGCGAAAGTTCGCATCCTATAGGATGCGATTTTTTGCATCCAAGGGATGTAAAATTTCGCATCATGAGGGATGCGACTTCTCACTTCCTAGAGGGATGCGAAGTTGACTTGGACCAGAATGTAATGGTGCTCCTGGAGAAATACTGGGATGCAATTTTTCAGGAGGAAGATGGGATGTGAATTTGTCAAGACCTAGGGATGCGAATATCACATCCCTAGGACTTAGGTAAATTTGAACTCCGATTCTGATGCATCCTGTGTTCCTTACCGAAAACTCAAATCTTAGGAGGCCCCTACTCAATTTACGTCATTTCCATGGCTCTACGTGATTGAATCGAACTTAGGTTAAACATAATGACTGAGTGTGCCTTTATGCTCGAACAACAACCGAAAATTCAGACTTGCACATAGGACTTGAGCATGAACTTGAACCACGAACATATGACTGAACTACTGACCTTTAGATTCGTTTTCTGATTTCAATCATGACGTAGTCGTGACTTAGCACAAACCTAGCGATATAGGTCATTGAAAATGATGGTTATAGCTCTGAGGACTACTGATCGTCGCCATGTCCCAAGTTCTTTTATTATAATCATATTAGCAGCTCATGGCACTGCGCATTTATGTTAGTTTACACCGATGCGAGGGGTACAGGTTATTCAATGTGATATCTAATGCGACTATGTTAAAAGTGTAGCTAGCAATAGAAATAAGATCTTCCGAGAGACTTCAGGCTTTGGAAGCCGAGGCTTCACAACATTCATCATCCCAGTTATCAAGTAGTACTGGTTCAGGAGACAACAAGCTTAAGGCCTCATAAGCATCGACCCTCTCATAGTTGATAGGCTCACCAAAAGCACCCGACCAGGGTGTGCAGTGAGAAGAACCACAACGGTCAGCCAAGCACCCGGCAGAATCGGCGGCACTAGAAGGAACTGGAGCGATTGAAGAGTGTCCCAAAGAGGAAGAGGATGTGGATATATGCAGTTAAATCCCCGCAAAATCCCCGATATAGCCCATATTTCCCTTCAACCGCTATGCTATTTCTATTTAGCTCTACCGAATAGTAGATCCTCTATAAGCCCCGCTATTTTCCGTTGCATCAGCTAAATTAACGCTTTATTGCACCTGCTTTAGCAATATTAATATACAAAGCTTGATTTGACTGGTTCTCTTTTTAAACAAATCAATAAAGAGTGCAAAAAGATAATTTTAACACATAAATGTCTAATACATGGCAGAAATCTATTAAAGTCATCGATTCCAATGTGTGTAACCATGATATTCACTGATTTTATTATATAAGTTTAATAAATATCAGTTTCTTATACATGAGTGATGTGAGAATGATAATTTATTAATTTTAAAATACTTATTTTTACATCTAATGTAACTTTTTGCATCACCTCTATATCCCCGCTATTTCCCTGCTATACCTTTCTGCACCTCCACCGCTATTGAACTGCTAAGCTCTTTAACTGCACAAATGTGGACATCATGAGGGAAGACACTCTCGAGGCCCCGGATACGATAGCGGATCCTACTGTAGTCGACAACCCCTAGATTCAGTGCCTTTGTAATACCCCGTATTTTCTGTGAACGTCAAAGTAACAAATTAAAGAATACTTAATTTTTAAAGTGAGTATTAAGGGAAACGGGTTACGACATTGCGTTCATCTCGAAATTCTTCTTGAGATAGAGTCGAAGTTTGCGTAAATCGAACTCCGTATGAAGAAGTTATGGCCTTCAGAAGTTTCAGAAAATTTAAATTAATTAAAACAGCTCAGTTCTAAATTCAAAATTCGAATTCAAATCACACACCTGGGATGGGCGGGAAATTTCCCGCCTAGGACCCAGGTCGACTAGGGGGTCGACCTGGGTCACATAGGTCGACCAGGGGGTCGACCTCCCCTTATTTCCATATCTGAGGACTGGTTCATTTTCCCGCATTTGGACGCCCGTTCTGACCAGATTCATTGATCCCTATGCTATATAAACACCCCTAAGGCTACAGTTTATCTACACAAATTCATTATGCCTATACTCTACCCAAATTCATATCAAAATAAATCAAAGACGGGGTTATGCTGCTAAAGTTCTTCAAGAAATCTAGTTTAGAATTCAAGTAGAGATTCCAAGGCTAATTCAACGACTTCAACAACTATTTTCTAAGAATTGAATCTAAATTAGAGAATCGATAATCTACATCT
This sequence comes from Allium sativum, assembly GCA_030737875.1. Taxonomy (NCBI): domain Eukaryota; kingdom Viridiplantae; phylum Streptophyta; class Magnoliopsida; order Asparagales; family Amaryllidaceae; genus Allium; species Allium sativum. Next base: position 687,978,993 of record CM060926.1, on the reverse strand, counting down.
AGGGATAGCTTTTCAGTTTCAGAAAACAGATCCCAGAAAACAAGATTTACCTTTGTTAGGTAAGTTCAGTTACTTTTTAGATTTGAACACCTAAATCTAATTGTGACATGTAATAAAAGGAATATAAGAATATGCCTGTTGTAAGCAATCCTTTCATTTGAATCTGTGATTATATATGCCTTTGGGAATCATTACTGACTATGGAATTGGTCCAATCATATCTATCCTTGTTGTATATCGGAATTGGAATCCTATTTGAGTTCATGATATAACTCTTGTCAAACTTATACATCTGTGATGGTTCATGATGATATTCTATCATATCTATATGCCTGCAATGTATTCTATGCAAAACTTGTCAATTTGGTATATCAAATCTATTGGACCAATAGTTCTTATCGTCATATGCCCAGTATGTTCCATATTGTTTCTCCGCTTATTTCATGAATCTTGCGTTGAATCTCGAAATACGTACGTTATGAATGCGGGGATAATTGGGTGTAACATGAAATTGACATTATTTGGCATAATTTGGATGTAGTATGGCATGACTGTTAAGATGCAATTTGGGGAAATTTGACATGAATTATGGAATATGTAATTTGACATATTGAACCTAGAATTGGCATGAACGACAAAGTATGAAATTGGAATATGAATCAAGTTTTGGGCATAATTGTTATTGTTGCGAATTCGGGGTAACTTGAGCATTAAATCTAGATTTGGCCTAACTATTGATTTGGGACGCCAAGTATAATGAATATTGTAATTTTGGGGCATGACTATTATTACAAACTTGGAAAGATTAGGCGTAGCCTACTTTGAGTAATAACTTGAAATTGAATTTGGGGGCCATAACTTGCAATTAGCTTTGTTGGGCATAACTTGAGAATTAGAACATGACTGGTTGGGATAACTAGCATGAAAATCTAGACTTGAAAATTTATGGTAAATGTGGCATAATCTGAAATTGACAACAATTGTGAATAATTTACATATAAACTGTAAATATGTAAATTAGTGAAAAGATAAACATGCCTAACCCGAGGTTAGATTGAGTTGTGGTGTAAAACTGCCCGGAACCGCCCGACACATCCAGTAACCACAAAAACACCTATCTAATGTGAGAGGTTAGTGCATCATGCCCAATAAAAACCCGAGGTTAGATTGAGTTGTGGTGTAAAACTGCCCGGAACCGCCCGGCACATCTAGTAACCGCAACAACACATATCTACTGTGAGAAGTTGGTGCATTAATAAATCAATTAATGCTAATGAACAAGATGAATGACTAGGGTTAAGTTCATCGGAACACTTAACCAGTATAACATGAATGACTAGGGTTAAGTTAATGAGAAACACTTAACCAATATAACAAGTTGAATGACTAGGGTTAAGTTAATAGGAAACACTTAACCAGTATAGCATGATGAATGGGTAGGTTTAAGTAATAAGAAAACACTTAACCAATATAACTTGATTTGTGGTAAGGTTAATTTAAAACAAGAGGGCAACACTTAACCATTATAACTTGATTTGTGGTAGGGTTAAGTTGACACAAGAAGGCAACACTTAACCAAAGTAACATGACAAGTAGGTGGGTTAAGTAACTTGAATTGATTGATGACACTTAACCAATACAACATGATGAACACGTGGGGTTAAGTTAACAAGAAACACTTGACCAATATAACTTGATGGACGAACGGGGTTAAGTTAATAAGAAAAACTTAACCAATCCAACATGATAAGTAAGGAGGGTTAAGTTAATAAGAAACACTTAACCAACATGACATGATGAATGGGTGGGTTAAGTTAACATGAAAGGACAACACTTAACCAATATGACATAATGTGTAGGAGGGTTAAGTACATATCGGGTTGGTGGGTAATATTTGTAAATATAGGCCCACAAAACTTAACCATTAAATAAACATGCTTGAATCAGTAGGAAGGTTAAGTACATACCGGGTTGGTGGGTAATATTAGTAAATATAGGCCCACAAAACTTAACCATTAAATAAACATGCTTGAATCAGTAGGAGAGTTAAGTACATATCGGGTTGGTGGGTAATATTTGTAAATATAGCCCCACAAAACTTAACCATTAAATAAACATGCTTGAATCGGTGGGAGGGTTAAGTACATCTCGTGTAGGTGGGTAATATTTGTATATATAGGCCCACAAACTTAACCAGTAGGAATTTTTTTAACCCTAGTAACGGGGACCCATTTCAGCAGTAACCCACATAGATGTATCATGGTACCCTGAATAGGTAGGGTGGGGCACGATTACTGGGCTGATTATAAGTGGTCAAAACAGCGGCAGTGGGTACGTCAGTGTAGGTTCCGACGGTTTACGGGCGTGCATGTACTCCGAAGTGGGAAAAAGCAGGCATTGGGTACCAGTAGTTATACATTGTGCATCTTGAATCGTGTCGGGTTGCTATCATAAGGATTGATACACCTTATGGTGGGACCAACACAGGGTATCTACACGCAAGAGAGGGCCGATTGATATAGACACAAGAGAAATTAATACAAGTAAGGAGCCGATCGATAGGGTAGTAAGGGTACGTCTAACATGTTCAAGTCAATTAGGCAGATTGAGGTGGAATCCTCACGAAGATGTACACCTGAAGGCTACCATAATTGCGGGGATTGGGATCACATTACAATATGAACATTTTATACAGATTACTAGTTGGGACACTAGTTCGGTGTTGCAGAGATATAAAAATCAGAATAACAAGGTAGTAGCGAAGCAGAGAAAGAGTAGAAGCGCATTCAGTTTATCTTGCCTTATCATACCTTATGTTTATCCTATGTTATCATGTTATCCCTGTTATCACGGTATTGTCTTATATTCAGTTTATTCATGTCATGATGCTTTTGCTTGTTTATATGCTGAAAGTCACTGGACTTACCAGACTTATGTCTGACCTAGTTTTGTTTCGCCTCTTTTCTTCCGTTCCCCCCCCCCAGGTTCACAGGGAGGAAATGTTACCACTTAGCTCAGTTTTCCTTCCAAGCTCGAAGATAGTCGATCTATTGCTTTGGACTCTCTCTTCCACTGCTATGGCTGGTTCATGCTTTATTAGGGAATATCATTGTTATTTTTATGCTTCTTTTATATTTGGAAGTTTTTAAATCAAGACAGAAGTTCTATGTATTATTTTTAAGTATTTTTGAGACAACCATTATAAAAGCTTGACTGAACCACATTGTTTATAAAATGACTTTATTCTCCGCTTCTTTATTTGTCTGTCTTGTAATTTATCTGCATCTTTTACCTAAAATGCTCCACCGAATTTAAGGCATTCCCTTTGTGAGTGGCCTTAACGGATGTGGGGTGTTTCACTTGGTATCAGAGTTGAAGGTTACCAGATCAGATAAAAGATTTGAAAAATTAATTTCAAAACGGTTTTAAAAGAAGCATTTTCAAAAGAAAAGTTTTGTTCTAAAGGCATATTCCCCAAAGCCATATGCACTATCTTTTGATCCTATGTTTAAATCCTTGTTTCCTTCTTTCCTGAGTCTTTGGGGCTCCTGGCTTTCTGGGAGGTAACTTCATCGCGGCATGGTTCCGTAGGCTTGATGAGACTACGACACCTGTCAAAGGGCGAAGAAGTGCCCAAATTCTATCTATAGCCACTGTAGTTTCACCTATGGCTAATTTTCTTTCGAGATTTATAGTATTTTCCGTGCGATGGAGGTAGCTTTCGAGAGACTTGTCAACGTGTTACACAAGGATAGTAAAGATGAGATTAAGGGAGTTTTTCTAAGGAGCACAACCCAAGGATGAGGAACTCATGGATATGGACTTGGTTCACAAAGGAGGTAAAAAGAAAGAGGTGTAAGTAGAAGAATCACATGACAAGAGGGGAGGAAAGAATAGTAAAACCTAAGAAAAGAGGAAGTATCTTTATTATGGTATAACGGGTCGTATAATTAAGGACAAGGGCAAGAACAAATGACAGGATTTTAAGGAGGGAAAATGCATGCTCTCACCGCCAGCGTACCTGAGAGAGAGGTAGTAAGGTTTCTATTGAAAGAGTTTAGTTTTTCCTTTCTGATCATCCTGTTAGTACTCTTTTTGATTTCAGCGCTTCACATTCGTTTGTATCTGCTTCCATAGTTGAGTCTCTGCAACCTAGTACTTGTATAGTAGAAGATCCCATTATTGTCTCAAATCCATTTTGTGGTTCGGCTCATTTATCTTTGGTTTGTAAGGATTTGAGAATAGCTATATTAAGTATTGAGTCTAAGTGTAATACTTAGGTTTTTGGTTTCATGGGCTATGGGTTGATTCTAGGCATGGATTGGTTAGCTAGTGATTGTGTAAGGAGGGTAGTTAGACTTTCGGCTTGCCTCGGGAATACCCTCGAGATTTCGTGCGATCCTAAGGGATCAGTTAGGCTTAGCTACCTGGAATCACTTGATGCATCTATCGACGATTTGCAATCCGTTAGAGTAGTCCATGAGCACACAGATGTTTTTGATTAGGTTAGGGGTTTTCCCCTTAAAACACGAGATATACTTCCGCATATATTAGTTGACAATGCAAAGCCAGTTATTCGATCAACGATAGTTTTGGAACAAGATTGGCTAGGATAGCCAGAGTCGGTTAAGTGCTCAATTGTTTGGTTGTTTTGCTAATATCATCTCACATAAATCATCCAAATTCGGAGGAGGTATTCCTTGGGTGCTTTTCTGATATTGGTTTAGGCCTTTGGGGCTTGTACTCGAGGGATGTCGAGTTCGACTAGGATGGTTTGCGTGAGAAATAAATGGTTTTGGCAGGCGCCCTAAGTAAGACTGACCTTAAGAGAGGTAAAAAGTACATAGCAACCTTTAGCTTTAGACCCTTAGATTTGTGACATGATGGATAAGCTAAGTAGATGAGATACCTCTAATCATCTTAGTGTATACACTTGGTTAACATCTGTTTATCTTGGAAAGATAGTTCGACTACATTGGATACCCTCTAGCATAGTAAGTGATCGAGGTCCTATCTTTACTAGTGGGGTTTCGGAAATGGAGGTCAAGAAGCTTCGCAATCGTGAAGTTAAATTAGTTAAGGTACAGTGGAGTGAAGCTCAAGAAGGTGCAACTTAGAAGACTTAAGACTAGATACGCGCATCATACCCTTTTTGAGGGTATACCCTTGTTTCCTCTTTTTCTGTAAAATTTATTTGCATGCTAGTCTTTTAAGTACATCCTCTCGATCCTATCCTCAATCCTAAGGTAGAAGCCAATGGATGTAAACATGTGTTTGAAACATGTTATGATTGGTGGTTGCAAGTGGTTGCTAGTGGTTTCTCATGGATGCATATACACACATTAGGCACTAGATCGGCTCAGTCACTTTCATATTGCATATGCATAAGTGAATTTTTATATATATGAACTGAAACTTGATGTGTTACCATATGAATGTTGCATTTGTACGAATGATTGTGCACTCATGTAGAAGTTAAAAAGTACGATTAGGAATAATTGCATACATGATGGACTCATGGCATTGACATAATTCGCAATGAGGAGGTCAACTGAATCAGTAGACCGCCTGATTTTGCATTAGTTAAGGACATGTACACACACTATGCATATGATCATGAAAGCATTAGAAACCCTTTTAAGGACAATGGATGCCTGTGATTAAATGGTTTAATAGATGGATGTTGGATGGTAGGATATACATTCTTCTTGACTTGAAGATTTCGGGGACGAAATCCTTTAAGGAGGGACAATGTAACACCCCGTATTTTCTATGAATGTCAAAGTAAAAAATTAAAGAATACTTAATTTTTAAAGTGAGAATTAAGGGAAACGGGTTACGCCACTGCGTTCGTCTCGAAATTCTACTTGAGATAGATCGAGTTTGCGTAAATCAGACTCCGTATGAAGAAGTTATGGCCTTCAGAAGTTTCAGAAAATTTAAATTAATTAAAACAGCTCAGTTCTAAATTCAAAATTCGAATTCAAATCACACACCCGGGCTGGGCGGGAAACTTCCCGCACAGGACCCAGGTTGACCAGGGGATCGACCTGGGGGTCGACCTGGGTCACATAGGTCGACCAGGGGGTCGACCTCCCCCCTATTTCCAGATCCGAGGACTGGTTCATTTTCCTGCATTTGGACGCCTGTTCTGACCAGATTCGTTGATCCCTATGCTATATAAACACCCCTAAGGCTACAGTTTTCTCTACAAAACTTCATTATGCCTATACTCTACCCAATTTCATATCAAAATAAATCAAAGACAGGGTTATGCTGCTAAAGTTCTCCAAAAATCAAGTTTAGAATTCAAGTAGAGATTCCAAGGCTAATTCAACGACTTCAACAACTATTTTCTAAGAATCAAATCTAAATTAGAGAATCGATAATCTACATCAAGGGATAACTTTTCAGTTTCAGAAAACATATCCTAGAAAACAATATTTGCCTTTGTTTGGTAATTTCAGTTACTTTTAGATTTGAACACCTAAATCTAATTGTAACATGTAATAAAAGGAATATGAGAATATGCCTATTGTAAGCAATCCTTTCATTTGAATCTGTGCTTATATATGCCTTTGGGAATCATTATTGACTATGGAATTGGTCCAATCATATCTATCCTTGTTATATATCAGAATTGGAATCCTGTTTGAATTCATGACATAATTCTTGTCAAACTTATAAATCTGTGATGGTTCATGATGATATTCATATCATATCTATATGCCTGCAATGTATTATATGCAAAACTTGTCAGTTTGGTATATCAAATCTATTGGACCAATAGTTCGTATCGTCATATGCCTAGTATGTTCCATATTATTTCTCTGATTATTTCATGAATCTTGCGTTGAATCTCGAAATACATACGTTATGAATGCGGGGGTAATTGGGTCTAACATGAAATTGACATTATTTGGCATAATTTGGATCATGTAGTATGGCATGACTATTAAGATGCAATTTGGGGAAATTTTACATGAATTATGCAATATGTAATTTGACATATCGAACCTAGAATTGGCATGAACGACAAAGTATGAAATTGGAATATAAATCAAGTTTTGGGCATAATTGTTATTGTTGCGAATTTGGAGTAACTTGAGCATTAAATCTAGGTTGGGCCTAAAATGAAAAATTGGAACATTAAATCTAGATTTGGCCTAACTATTGATTTGGGACGCCAAGTATATTAAATATTGTAATTTTGGGGCATGACTATTATTACAAACTTGGAAAGATTTGGCATAGCCTATTTTGAGTAATAACTTGAAATTGAATTTGGGGGCCACAACTTGCAATTAGCTTTGTTGGGCATAACTTGAGAATTAGAAAATGACTGGTTAAGATAATTAGCATGAAAATCTAGACTTGGACATTTATGGTAAATGTGGCATAATCTGAAATTGACAACAATTGTGAATAATTTACATATAAACTGTAAATATGTAAATTAGTGAAAAGATAAACAAGCCTAACCCGAGGTTAGATTGAGTTGTGGTGTAAAACTGCCCGGAACCGCCGGGCACATTCAGTAACCACAACAACACCTATCTAATGTGAGAGGTTAGTGCATCATGCCCAAGAGAAACCCGAGGTTAGATTGAGTTGTGGTGTAAAACTGCCCGGAACCGCCCGACACATCTAGTAACCGCAACAACACATATCTAATGTGAGAGGTTGGTGCATTAATAAATCAATTAATACTAATGAACAAGATGAATGACTAGGGTTAAGTTCATAGGAACACTTAACCAATATAACATGAATGACTAGGGTAATGTTAATGAGAAACACTTAACCAATATAACAAGATGAATGAGTAGGGTTAAGTTAATAGGAAACACTTAACCAGTATAGCATGATGAATGGGTAAGGTTAAGTAATAAGAAAACATTTAACCAATGTAACTTGATTTGTGGTAAGGTTAAGTTAAAACAAGAGGGAAACACTTAACCAATATAACTTGATTTGTGGTAGGGTTAAGTTGACACAAGAAGGCAACACTTAACCAAAGTAACATGACAAGTAGGTGGGTTAAGTAACTTGAATTGATTGATGACACTTAACCAATACAACATGATGAACACGTAGGGTTAAGTTAACAAGAAACACTTGAACAATATAACTTGATGGACGAACGGGGTTAAGTTAATAAGAAAAACTCAACCAATCCAACATGATAAGTGAGGAGGGTTAAGTTAATAAGAAACACTTAACCAACATGACATGATGAATGGGTGGGTTAAGTTAACATGAAAGGACAACACTTAACCAATATGATGTAATGTGTAGGAGGGTTAAGTACATATCGTGTTGGTGGGTAATATTTGTAAATATATGCCCACAAAACTTAACCATTAAATAAACATGCTTGAATCAGTAGGAAGGTTAAGTACATACCGGGTTGGTGGGTAATATTAGTAAATATAGGCCCACAAAACTTAACCATTAAATAAACATGCTTGAATCAGTAGGAGGGTTAAGTACATATCGGGTTGGTGGGTAATATTTGTAAATATAGGCCCACAAAACTTAACCATTAAATAAACATGCTTGAATCGGTGGGAGGGTTAAGTACATCTTGTGTAGGTGGGTAATATTTGTATATATAGGCCCACAAACTTAACCAGTAGGATTTTTTTTAACCCTAGTAACGGGGACCCATTTCAGCAGTAACCCACATAGATATATCACGGTACCCTGAACTAGGCAGGGTGGGGCACGATTACTAGACTGATTATAAGCGGTCAAAATAACGGCAGGGGGTACGTCAGTGTAGGTTCCAATGGTTTACGGGCGTGCACGTGCTTTGGAGTGGGAAAAAGCATGCACTGAGTACCAGTAGTTATATACTGTGTCGGGTTGCTATCATAAGGATTGATACACTTTATGGTTGGACCAGCACAGGGTATCTACACGCAAGAGAGGGCCGATTGACATAGACACAAGAGAAATTACTACAAGTAAGGAGCCGATCGATGGGGTAGTAAGAGTACATCTAACATGTTCATGGCAATTAGGCAGATTGAGGTGGAATCCTCACGATAGATGTACACCTGAAGGCTACCACAATTGCGGGGATTGGGATCACATTACAATATGATCATTTTATATAGATTACTAGTTGGGACATTAGTTAGGTGGTGCAGAGATATAAAAATCAGAATAACAAGGTAGTAGCGAAGAAGAGAAAGAGTCGAAGTGCATTTAGTTTATCCTGCCTTATCATACCTTATGTTTATCATATGTTATCATGTTATCCCTGTTATCACGGTATTGTCTTATATTCAGTTTATTCATGTCATGATGCTTTTGCCTGTTTATATGCTGAAAGTCACTGGACTTACCAGACTTATGTCTGACCTAGTTTTTTTTCCGCCTCTTTTCTTCCGTCCCCCCCCCCCAGGTTCACAGGGAGGAAATATTACCACTTAGCTCAGTTTTCCTTCCAAGCTCGAAGATAGTCGATGTATTGCTTTGGACTCTCTCTTCCACTGCTATGGCTGGTTCATGCTTTATTAGGGAATATCATTGTTATTTTTATGCTTCTTGTAACACCCCACCTCCGCTAATGTCACTCGCAAGGGAATGCACTAGCTTTAGAGGGGTATTATTGGTAAACATGCACAGAAATATTACAAGACAGAACATATATATATAACAGCGGAAGTAAAACAAATTTCATTACCTTATAAAATAAGGTCTAAAGCCTTTTACATCAGAATACATCAAAACCTGTCTTGCAATAATAAAGAAGCATAAAACCTTTTCATAAATTATTCCCCAAATAAAAATAGTAAGGTAGCCATAGCCAAGAAAAGTCCAAGTCATGCATGATGACCTTCAAGCAGAAGAAATCCAAACTAACAATAGCATTTCCTCCCTGTAACCTGAGGGGGGGGGGAAACGGAAGACAAGAGGCGAAACAAAACGGGGTCAGTCATAAAGACTGGTAAGCCCTATCTACTATCAGTATATAAACTAGTAAAGTTAACTGGCATGAGGAACTAAGATGAACATGAGTGTGATGATAAGATAGATAAGCTAAACCAAAATAACAGGATGAACTACTGTACCAAGATACACGAGTGTGTCATGATAAACTACGGTGTCAAGATAAATCAAGGTATCGCATTGTCAGGTTTCTATCAAGTATACTATCCCAAGGTATCTATCCTGTATAACATTCCACGGTATCTATCATGTATATTTCTCCTGGTTCTAACATGTATATTTGCTCTGCACCTCTCGTACTAGTATCCCAACCCGCGTCATGTGTTAACTATGAATGTCCCTTGCCCAATGTCATGTAATGGTCCATGTCAACCTAATATATAGCATATGTAGGTTTTCCCAACTCGTATGTTTCTTTCCATGTATAAGTTCAGTCCTTTGCCGTAGGCCATACGGGCTTTCCCATGCAAACGTTTTATCCTTAAAGCTATTTTGGACTGCTACCCTCGATCTAGTTATGTTTCCTTACCATGAACTATCGCGTGTCCACTTAGGATTTATGCCACCTAGGACCACTAGGGATTATGCTACCTAATGAACGTTTCCGTGTCTCGGTTTGGGTTCAGCCACCTAGGGCCACTAGGGATTATGCCACCCGTCAACCGCGCCCTTTACCCCACGTATGTATTGTGAATCGTTTTCCATGTCTAGATGCACATGTTCCTCAATGTGCCATCCGAGTTCCATGCCAGGGCAAATCAAGAAATACGGAACTCGGTCGGGAGCTTTAAGTCGTCTGCTGATGCAGATATCAAGGTCTGTTTTTGTACCCGTGGCTATGGTCCCACGTGACCCCTCCCTCAACTACTGAAAGGCAATCCAAGAAAAATCATGTATGAGAACTACACTAAGGCCCATCGATGCCCACTTCCAGATAGCCAACCTCACCCATAACTTGATAGCTAGTATATGGTCTTTTGGGAGTTCCCTGCCTTTCCGTACGTACACGATTGACTAGAGATGGTAGGTAGTCGGCGACATGCTATCCCGGGGCAAAATCAAGTATCGTCGACTCCACGCTAATCCATCCCAGTCTTTAGGTCGCTCGCATAGCAACCAAGGCGTACTCTTGGCTCTTCTACCGCAGACCTTAACCTCTGTGAGGCCGGGTTTCATGGACCACTTGCCACCTCACAGAGGGATACCAAGAGTACCCTCACGTTCCCCGAAGCTTCCGCTTCGTCACCCAGTTCGCTGGAGCTTTTATCCAAGTCAGATAACTTGCTTCTCCTCGTATACTAAGCGATGACCTACCGTACCAGGTTACTCATCTCTTTTTGAACCAGTCCCATGTCCTTAGCTAAGAATTATTACTTAGTTACCCTTAACTAAGGTTTACCACTTAGCCCCTCTTTCCGCTATCCTTGTTAACTACGATTTCCAACCTAGTCCCCAGAGCTAGGGTTTAGTCAAATGGGTTGAGTTTTGTTATCCAAGTTCATGACTTAACCCGTCTACGAATCATGTCAAGATTGGCTAAGTACTCAAGTTCAAGGCTTAGCCCTACAGGTTGGTTAAGTGTACCAAGAAGCTCATGACTTAACCTTATCAAGTCAAACTGGTTAAGTATTTATTTGTCTTAGCCCTATCAGATTATCATGTTAGATTGATTAAGCATAGATTATATTAATCCCATCAGATTATCGAGTCGGATCGGTTAAGTATGGGTTAGCTTAACCCCATCCACTAATCGTATTACAATGGTTAAGCCTACTTTTACAAGGTCTTGTGACTTAACCCTATCAGGTCCACCTATTAGATTGGTTAAGTATAGGTTGCTTAACCTCATCAAATCATCACGTATAATTGGTTAAGTATAAGTTGCTTAACCCCATTAAATTATCATGTTAAATTGGTTAAGTATTGGTTACTTAACCCTATTGAATTACCAAGTTTAGATTGTTTAAGTGTTTAACTTAACCCCATCGAATTCCCGTGTTTAGATTAGTTAAGTATAGGTTACTTAACCCCATCTAATTGTCGTGTTTAGATTAGTTAAGTCTTAATTACTTAACCCCATCTAATTACCATGTTTAGATTAGTTAAGTGAAGGTTACTTAACCCCATCTAATTACCAAGTCGGATTAGTTAAGCGTAAATTACTTAACCCCATCCCCTAATTGTCTTGCATGGTTAAGTGTCATTAAGGAACCAAGTCCGGTTTAGCTTAACCTACCCATTCGTGTCATATCGGTTAAGTGTCATTAGTCAAATTTACTTAACCTTATCATGTGGCATTAATTTAATTAATGCACTCTCAACCTCTCACATTAGACCTTGTTGTGGTTACTAGTTAAGCCGGGCGGGTCCGGGTAGTTTTACACCACAACTTAGTCTAACCTCGGGTCTTAAGCGCGACATGACCAACTTCTCACATTGGGTCCTATTGTTTGTAGCCACTAGTTAAGCCGGGCGGGTCCGGGTAGATTTATGCTACAAACTCAACCCAACCTCGAGTTGGCCACTTTCATGTTTGGTCTAGTGTCTTATTACACTTACAACCCATACGTGTCAAGTTTTCAAGTCCCATGCTCATAGCCAAAGTTACATGTTGTCATGTTTATACCCATTTACCCCAAATCATGTTTCACGTCATTAAAGTTTTACCCATAACGTAACCCAACGCTTTTAAACTCGCATATACATTCGCAACAACGCATAATGGATTAAAAGAAGGAACTTGGCAAAGGCATGACAAAAGGGGTATAAGGCCACAAGTTAAACATGGTGGCAAATGAGGTATAAATGTGTTCATTAACTTGCATATTACATTATTAGGCCTCAAAAACATGCACAACCTCAAACTTAGCACATAGGTGAATCATGGTGATAAATGACATAGAAAGGTGGCTAGAAGTTCGCATATGGCATTACATGTAAGCTATCATAAGGGGTATGATAGTTCTCATGTTGCCAAAATGCAACATTCAACATAAAGTTCATATCTTTAAGCCCACAAGATCAAGATAATGACTTTTTAGTCATTATAGGATACATAACATGATAGCATGCAACATACTTAATGTTCAAACCCAACCTACAACATGTCACATTAAGTTTAAAGTTAATATCTAATAGTAGGAGGGGGCTTACAATGCTATGAAGGCACAAATCAATATGAAATTAAAAGATTGAGACGAAGCCACTCAAGCGACACCAAAACCCCCAAATGATAAGCTCCAAATGAAACCCTTGAGCAAATATCAATAAAAATCCTTGCTTTGAAGAAGAAAGGTTTCAACTTTGGCTATGAATGAAGCTTATGAGCTCTCATGCAAGATCCTTGCTTTTTGGTCAAGAAAATGTTGCAACTTTGGCTAGAATGCAACTTATGAACTCTCATACAAACATGAAATCACTCAAATGATCATAGAATCTCTCATGAATGAAGAAAAGAGGCTCCTTTACTTTGAAACTAGCTTAGAACACTTAAGCTATCATGAAGAAGAAGATGGAGGCCATGGGTTGAAGTGGAGGCCATGATGAGGAATCATTTTGGCATAGTTTAGTTGTAGGATTGAATAATGGTGATTTAGGCTAGGTTTAGGAGTCTTTTTATAGAGGATTAGGATAGTATTAGCCATAGGATTAACCCTAGATTCAATCCAAGCCATCAAAGCATGTCTTGGGGAAGAAGTCAAGTGTAGGAACCATCTAGGGCCTTTAGATTAAAGCTGAACCATGGGAACCATTCAAATGCAAAATCTGCATTTGAGCGAATCGGCCCACGGGTTTACAGCCAAACACCCTGGATTAACCCCTAGTCGACCCAGCAGGCTCGGGTCGACCTCAAAAATCGGCCGGTTCGGTTATTCCCCTCTCCCAATTCGCTGTTTTGAACATTTTTGCATATTTATTTATTTAATTTTCAATTATATATATATATATATATCAATATATATATATTTCTCTGCGCAACCCATTTCACTTAATTAAGTATACTTTAATTTGTGAATTTTTATGTTCAAATTACGGGGTGTTACATTCTCCCCTCCTTAAAGGATTTCGTCCCCGAAATCTCCAAGTTAGGAAGAACGTATCCTACTATCCATCATCCATCTACTCAAAACATCATCCACAGGCAACCATTGTCCTTAGACGATTTCCAATGCCATATGAACATATGCAGAACGTGTGTGTATATGCTCCTTAGCTAATGCTAATGATCAGGCCTGAATGATCTTTCTAATGCAAAATATGTTTAGTGCCATGAGTCCAACATGTATGCAAATAGTCCTAGTCATATAAGTACTATATGCGTGCGCAAACATTCATTCATATGCAACATCCGCATGATAACACATTCAATTTCATCCATAAACAAGTATAAATACTCGTGCATATGCAACATGAAACGTGACCGCGTCAATCTAGTATCTAATGTGTATTCGCGCATCCACGAGCAACCACTTGCAACCATTTGCAACCATATCAATCATAACATGTTTCAAATGCATGTTTACATCCATAGAGTTCTGTCAAAAAGACTGGTAAGCCCTACTACTATCTGTCTATGAACTAGTAAAGTTAACTGGCATGAGAAGCTGAGATGAACATAAGGACAACAACATACTGGCATGGTGATTAACTAACAAGATAGATAAAGGTGTCATCGCATAATCAAGGTTAAGTTTTGCACCACGGGTGTACTAGCATTCTAACATGTCAAGTAAAAACAAGAATTGATCCCTTGGCCCAAGCTTGGCCCAACATCATGAGATGACCTAAATCAAGGTCCAACTACTCGGTCTAGTCGATCGGCTCCCTATAAGCCTAACTCGTCAAGTGTCGGTGTCATGCGGCTTAATCATGTAATGTAGTTGACTGTGCAGGGTCCACCCTAGGGTGTATCAGGCTCTATGGTGTAACCCTCTGACACCATACCATGATGCATAGTCCAAACCTACCGGTGCCCGTGTTCAACTCCGGACTTAATGTGCACGACCATGGTCCGCCTGAACAACCGGGGCATCATTCAGCCGTCTCTTTTGGTCTCTTACAATCAGCCCAGTAATCGTGCCCCACCCTAGCCTAGTCCTAGGGTCTTATGATACTACCAAGGAGGTTACTGCTGAAAAGGACCACGCAACTAGGGTTTCTTAACGGGTTAAATGTGGTTAACCCGATCCACACGTGGATTAAATTGGTTAAGAGTACCCAAGGCTCCTGACTTAACCTCGATTAATCCATCAAGCCCAAATTAGTTAAGTATTAAGTGGACCATGACTTAACCCTAATCAGGAGGCATTCATTAACTTAATGTGCTTTAACCTCTCACATTAGACCTTGTTGTGGTTACTAGTTAAGCCAGGCGGGTCCGGGTAGCTTTACACCACAACCTGGTCTAACCTCGGGTTCGTGCACAACATGACCAACTTCTCACATTGGGTCCTATTGTTTGTAGCCACTAGTTAAGCCGGGCGGGTCCGGGTAGATTTATGCTACAAACTCAACCCAACCTCGAGTTGGCCACACTCATATTTTCTAAGTGTCATGTCCATTATGTTTCCAAAACATAATTACAAGTTAACATATCACATTATGTTATAAAAACCATGTTCATGTCATTATGTTACCCAACCCCAACGTAATCCCATCGTTTACATAATCGCAACAACGCATAAAGGATAAAATAGGAAACTTGGCATAACCATGACATAAAGGTGTTGAAGCCACAAGTTTAACATGGTGGCATATGAAATGTACATATGTTCATATACTTTCATATTGCATTATTAGGCTTCAAAAGCATGCATAAAACCAAACTTAGCATATGAGTGATACATGGTGATAAATAACATGTAGAAGTTGCTAGAAGTTCGCATTTGGCCTCACATGCAAGTTATCATAAGGGATATGATAACTTTCATGTTGCCAAAATGCAACCTTCAACATAAAGCTTGGAGCTTTATGCTCACAATATCAAGTTTAACTTGCATAACATGATCAACCCAAACTTGCATAACATAGCAACATGTGTTATACATAATGATTAAACCAACTTGCATAATGATCATCCAAACTTGCATATAATGATCAACCAAACTTGCATATAATGATCAACCAAACTTGCATAACATGATAACATGATCAACCCAAACTTGCCTAACATGGCAACATGTGTCATACCTAACTTGCATAATGATCAACCAAACTTGCATATAATGATCACCCAAACTTGCATATAATGATCAACCAAACTTGCATATAATGATCACCCAAACTTGCATATAATGATCAACCAAACTTGCATCATTCATTTAACTTTAGAGTTCAATAAAAAGAAAGTAGAAAAGGGCTTACAATGCTATGAAGACACAAATAATTATTTATTATAAAGATTGAGACGAAGCCCTTATGCAAGCACCAAAAACCCAAATATGCAAGCTCCAAATGAAAACCCTTGAGCCAAATCAATAAAAATCCTTGCTTTGAAATAGAAATGTTGCAACTTGACTTGAATGCAAACTAATAACACTCATACAAGTTTGAAAGCACTTGTATGAACTCACAATCTCTCATAGAAATAGGCTTAGGAATTTTAGCATGAGAGTGGAGGCCATGAGAGGAACAAATTTGACATAGTTTAGTTGTAGGAATGAATAATGATGATTTAGGCTAGGTGTTAGGTCCTTTTTATAGAGGATTAGGATAGTATTAGCCATAGGATTAACCCTAGATTCAATCCAAGCCATCAAAGCATGTCTTGGGGAAGAAGTCAAGTGTAGGAACCATCTAGGGCCTTTAGATTAAAGCTGAACCATGAGAACCATTCAAATGCAAAATCTGCATTTGAGCGAATCGGCCCACGGGTTGACAGCCAAACACCCTGGATTAACCCCTAGTCGACCCAGCGGGCTTGGGTCGACCTCAAAAATCGCCCGGTTCGGTTATTCCCCTCTCCCAATTCGCTGTTTTGAACATTTTTGCATATTTATTTATTTAATTTTCAATTATATATATATATATATATATATATCAATATATATATATTTCTCTGCGCAACCCATTTCACTTAATTAAGTATACTTTAATTTGTGAATTTTTATGTTCAAATTACGGGGTGTTACACTTCTTTTATATTTGGAAGTTTTTAAATCAAGACAGAAGTTCTATGTATTATTTTTAAGTATGATTGAGACAACCATTGTAAAAGCTTGACTGAACCACATTGTTTATAAAATGACTTTATTTTCCACAGCTTTATTTGTCTATCTTGTAATTTTTCTGCATCTTTTACCTAAAATGCTCCACCGAAGTTAAGGCATTCCCTTTGTGAGTGTCCTTAACGGAGGTGGGGTGTTTCAGCCTTCACATATGGATGAAGGTGCATTAAGCCGCGTGTATAAGAGGTTTAGCATACCCTGGGAGACGTTCGTGTTCCTCAAGAGGGGATATGACACATGCTACCCTGTAAGGATACACTGCCTAGAATAGGCACATGTGTGTATTTGGGTGCACGCCCCTATCCTATGACTTTATCCGTGATTTACTGCGTTACTTCCCACTAGCATTAACGCAGTTTCATCCGAATGCATATGCCTTCCTTCTCGATATCTGCGCCCTATTCAGGGAATACTTGCATATGCAAGTTATCAGAAAGGACATCCGGTTCCTTTTCCAGATAAAGAAGAGGACTACCAGCATGCCTTCCCTGGTCTTCCTTGAGTCACAAACCAACACCTGATTCATCCTGGGGGAATGGAGTAGACTTAACATCTTTATGTATGATTTTTTCTACGTCCGTTGTCCTCCAGGATTCACGAGGCAATGGTTCACTGGAAGTAAGTGTTTTTCTTACTTTGGGATTATAGTTAATCGAGTCATAAGTTCGAAACTAACTTCGTGTTTCTGTAACAAGCATTCCTCTAGTACCCAAAGGCACAGTGTACTAAAAGTATCTTGAAGTGCTGAGGGCCATCCTCGCTAGGGTTCGCTCCACCGAGAATGTTTTGGGTGAAAAAATTCTTCGCTGGACAAGCTTACTTCTTGCAAATCACACAATGATCCGACCTACTATTGTTGGAGATGAAGGGAAAGCGAAAACCGAGGGACGAGAAAGTCCTCCTGGCCGCAAAAGGAAGTTGCCCTCTGTTGTGTCCAAACTAAGCAGGTCGCTAAGACTTAGGAAGGAACTAGTGAGGGCGGCGCCGACGATGAAGAGTTAGGTGTTAGAGATAAGTCCCCGTCGTCCACTCATGTTCTGCCTGTAAGAGTTGAGAGAGGACGTAAGCGTTGCCTAGACCGGCTTCTTCGGTAACTACCTCTGAGACACCCTCGTTGCCAAAGATAGAGGGTCGGTTTAAAAACCTGGATAAGCTTCCTCCTTATCTTACATTGTCTTGGCCTAGCGGCACAAGTACAGGATGCCTATATCTAACCGTTCGGGAGGTCATCCCTTCAAGCGGGCCTAAATCTGGTCTATGAAGAGAACACTTAGGACACACACTCATAAACACTGCATAACACAACATTTGTTTGTGTGCATGGAGTGTTCGACTCTAACCTTCAATCTGTTCCGTGTAGGTGGAATGGCTCGAGGTGATGACCGAATTCAAGGCCAAGGATCTGGGGATTGTCATCCTAGGAGGAGTGAACTTATGAGTGGATTTAGATGAGGCACAAACTTGTTTACACCCCCACTCGCTCCCATGACCGCAGTGACGAGAATTGTCATAGAGATCAACCTCGGTATTCGGAGTCCCAACCATCCCTCACTCGATCATTTGGTACAGATTCAAGGCTAGATATAGCGAGCACCAGGGAGCAATCATTGACAATGCCTGCTTATATTCCACCCATGGCTCCTGACGCCAGTGAGCACATCTAGAAGTATGAGGCTGGCGCCCACGGGTTGGAAATAAACGTAGAGAGGAGTGTTGAAGAAGAAGCCTCAGTTGCCTGATATGTCAGACCTCCCGGGGCTCACTCCCGAACAGAGGAAGGTGATACTGAGGGAGTCATTCCTCGAGTTTTATTTTGATGAGCTGGTATGGCTGCCGAACATTTACCTGATCCCCAAGAATGTGGACAAAGGCATATGTGATAAGGTGTTCGACATCCTCCTCCAGCACAACGAAATACACAGGTATGTTGGGCACCTCTTGGAGTTGATATTCAGAAAGAATGTTGAGATCTCGAACTTGGAATTGGATGTCAAAGCTAAGAGGGAGTGCGTCCAGAGCCGGGATAATGAACCGGATAAGATGTCTCTTCTTATTGTATATATTTCTGCGTATAAGAGTGACATGTTTATATGCTAACTCTTTGTTGCTGAAATAAAAAATGGAAGTGGGATTGCAGGAAGGTTGAGAAGGACACGAAGAGAGAGGGAGATACATTCAAAGACATGGTGTCTGTGGTTTAGACAGAGAATGGACTCTCAAGCACGACAATGAGGCTTTTAAAGAGAGGAATCTTGAGCTAGAGAATGAGAATGAGGAATTGCATCAGCTCCGCACAGATAATGAGGCTCTCGTTGCGGAGAACTAAAGGATGAGAGAAGAGAATGAGCAGGCCCAGCAACTCATGAAAGAAAATGATAAGATGAAAAAGCTTCTTGAGTCGAGAAACACCAAGCTTGCTCAAACCACGAAAGAGAAAGCTAATGCCCAGACTACGAGCAAATATGTGCTGGCTCAAGTGGAGGGTATAAAGGCTGAGCACCAAGCTGAGGTGGAGAATCTTAAGGCATATATTAAGTATGCTGAGGCCAGGGTGGAAGAGTCTATGAAGCCATATATCTGGGGGATGTACGTCAAATCACTTCGATTCTGCGGAATCTCATAGGACGATGATTACTCGCGGATTATGCCTCATACTTGGGATAAGCTACTAGAGTTTGAGGCTCAGATGCGACAGGTGGAGACGGTAGATGAGGTTTGGTTTATGCTTGATCATATGACCGAGGAGGAGCAAACGTGCTGGCATAAGGGAGGAGCTTGTTAAGAGAAGACATCGATAGAGCGAGGATAGCAGAACTTATTGTTTTCAAGGGGAAAACAATGGCTACCTAGAGCAAGAATGTTACGCACGAATTTGTAGGAGGCATTTCCCAACAACAACAAGTTATGCCATTTGCCTCTGCTGGCAGTCCAATGGTCCTATACCCCATCACACCGAGTATGATCCCAACTTTCTTGGGTAGGGACAAGGAAGCTCCTTTCAACCAACAGCCAAGAGCACTATGCCTGTTGTAGCTGCACCGCAAGTGTTGGGAGGTAATGTCTCATTATCACGAGTGCCTGGAAGGATGTAAGCACCAAGCTAAAGTAGACTAATTTGTCTTCTTTTTCATTGGGCAGACCTGCTGAAGCAGAAGTAACAATGGGCTTCACGCTAACACTTCCTTTATTACCTAATATTGGCGCAGCGATGTAGGGAGTGCAGTTTGGAGAAGGAGGTTGTCCCTTGGATACATTTTTTGATGTGGACCTTGAAGGTTATAAGGACTTGCTCACGAAGAAGGAAGGTGAGATAAAGGATGGACATGAGGTCCAAGCAATTGTGCCGATAGAGGCGGCAGTGAAGACAATGCACGATTTGGTGGAGGCACATAAGGCCCAATTGCTTGCTACAATGAGGAGAAGGAGGAGAAAATAAATGTAAATGAGGCGGCGCTGCTAATAGCTCAGGTGGAGGTCAGGAAAAAGGCCGAGGATGAGGCTGCAACTAAGGTGCAGGCGGAAAAGACGAAGAAAACCAGTGATGAGGCTACTAAGAAAAGGGCAGATGACAAATCAAGGAAGAAGAAACCGACGATGAGGCCTCCAAGAAGAAGGATGAAGCTGAATTCAAGAGGCTGTAGAAGGAGGTGACCAGGAATCTTAAGGCCCGGCGTTTGGATGAATAGAATGCAGCAAGAGAAGCCAAAAAGAAGGCTGAGCTGGAGGCGAAGAAGGCCACGGAGGCCGGAAAGGAAGGGAAACCCAGGATATACTATCCCTTGACACCGATGTCACTCCCAAACCTCTACAAACAATCCCGCTCATCGTCGGGGAGGTTACTGAGATCATGAGTGGCGAGGATGACAAGGGGAAGTTCAAAATGGTGTCCCATGAGTCATTTCTCTGACCAAGGGCAAGAAGGGAAGAGGTGGAGGCAACTCCAGAAGGAGGACGAAGAAACCGGGTGACGACCGTCCGGTGCTGAATCCAAGAAGAAGAAGAAAAGAGGGTCATCCAAGTGATGATTATAGGAAGCTTTTTGTTATGTAGGCCAATAGTATACGTGAGTACGACCCTTGCTTTTGGAGGCATGGTGTGGTTTTTATGTACATCATGTCGTTAGAAAGAAAGAAAGATAGTTGCAGTTTTTTTTGATATGGATGAAAGTTTTTGTTGACTTTGCTTATATCACATGTTGTGTTAAGTGTTTAAATTTTCGTTTACACTTTATAGTATTTTTACTTACGTAAATATACTCGTCATCAACTTGGGCAAACGTTGTCTGTCGCTTCGCTCTTGGGATTCTCAAGTCATGCAAAGGTTGTATGTGCTGATTCTGCTTTTGGGACTTCCCTTCTGTTGGGAGCTTTAAGTCATGCAGGGTTCAGGTTTGACGTCTCCTCTCTGGGATCTCCTTCTGGTCGTTAACCCCGAGTCGTGAGGAGAAAAGGTAGACATCGTAGGTTCATCCTTTAGAGTCTTACATCGTTTCGTTCGGGTTTGAATTCGAGGGCGTCGTTGGTTTGCCAGTTTGCTACCCGATTCCAAACCCTACGGGTCGGATGGAGCTGAGAGAGCAGTTGATGTCACATTCACCTGAATGGTAGGTTGCCCTCAAGTCCAGAGACTTAGAAACAGAGTTGGATACTCAAGTTAATGAACATCCAAACTTGTTTATACTCGACCTTGTTGTTGGTTCAAGACCCAAGTCGAGTTGTTAATACTCGGTCTAGTCGTTGGCTCGAGAATGGAGTTAGAGGATCGATTCCAAACTTCGGGGTGTCGACCCAGTGTTGTGTGCTCGTGTATGCAAGTCAGTTTTGATAGTTGCCCAAACATACTACATAGAGAGTAAACACACCAAGCATACATAAATATGAAACTTTCTTTACTAGTAACTTTGGCGGTAATGGCCTTTACTTTACAAAGCCTTGAATTCAAGAAAACAAAATATTATTGGAAAGTAGTAAATCTGTACACTAGATTAAGTGAAGTAGCGGCAGAGGTATTCGTTGTTCCATGATCTTAGGAGTTCGGCACCATCAACGGTCGTAAGTTTAAAGGTACCATCTCCAAGCCTCCATTGTATGACGTACTGACCTTCCCAACATGGACTGAAACTAGTCGGTGTGGGAACCGTTTCAGGACAAGATCACCAATGTCAAAGTGCATTGGATGGACTTTCGAATTGAAGTATCGGGCAGGTCATTGTCGTTGAGCAATGGCTCGGAGTTCAGCTTCGTCTTTTTTTTTTCGAGTAAGTCAAGTGACTCCAAGAGGAGATCTTGGTTGGTCTTTGGATCATAGTAATTGACTCCAAGAGATTGGAGTTTGAGCTCAATGGGTATAACGACTTCGAATCTATATGAGAGAGCAAAATGGGTGTGGCCAGTCGCTGAATTATGAGTAGTCCGGTAAGCCCAAAGGGCTAGAGGGAGTTCATCTACCCATAAACCTCTGGCCTTTTCTAGATGCTTTTTAATGATGGAATTAATCACTTTGTTGACAACCTCGACTTGCCCATTGGCTTGAGAATGAGCAACTGCAACAAATTTCTTTTTGATGTTGTGCCGTCGACAGAAGGTTTTGAACTTGGCACTTTTGAATTGAGTCGGGTTATTGGAGATGATAGTCTAGTGGACTCCAAAACGAAAGATGATGTTGCAAATGACGAAGTTGATCACTTTCTTCGTAGTAAACATAGTGAGGGGCTCGGCTTCGGTCCATTTGGTGAAGTAATCAACTACGACGATATCATAGCGTGCACTGCCTCTAACCATCTAAAGAGTTCCAATGATATATATCCCCTACATAGAAAATGACTAAGGACTGACCATTTGCATCAGTTCGGTAGGCGGTGCTCTTGAAATCTTGGAAAAACTCTTCCACTTGTCACACATGCGTGCGTAGTCTGCTGCATCTAGGTCGAGGGTTGGCCCAAACTAACCGTATTTGCGAATATTCCTTGTTAGAGTTTGCCTCTTAGTATGGTCACCGCACTCGCCTTCTTGCACATTCAGCAGCACACGATTAGCATCGTTGTAGGCTACACACCAGTGTAATAAAATAGAGAATCCTCTTCGGTAGAGCACTCCATCTTGAATGATGTATCGTAACGATTTTCGAATGAGTGTTCATCTTTCCTTGGAGCGATCGGGGAGGATTCCATGAAGCAGATAGTTCTTAATCGTCGTCATCCAAGACTTGGGATTGGGCTCGATCTCCATTGTTGGAATCGAATCCGTCTGCATCTGATTGATCTTAGGAGAGTCGATTACTTCAAGGATGAGTCCAAAGAGTTACGCAACCTCATAGCTTTCCAGCTTGGCTAACGATTCATCTCTTTCATTTTGCTCTCGAGGAATGTGCATAATGATGTAGTGATCAAAATGAGTAAGTAGTTCGCTGATCCGAGTAAGGTATGAAGCAAGTCATGCCCTCTTGGTTTGATATTCGCCAAGCACCTGACATACGATGAGCTGCGACTCGGAGTAAATCTAGATAGCCTTGATGTTGAGTTTAATTGCAATTCTAAGTCCAGCAATCAAGACTTTATATTCTACATCGTTATTGGTGGCTTGGAAGTCGAGCTTTAGAGCGTAACAGATCGATCGTTCTTCAGGAGTAATGAATACGACTCTATTGCCAGAACACTGACTGTTAGATGATTCATCCATGAAAATTTTCCATTGAATGTCTGGAGGCTCAATGTCTTCTAAAGGAGGCTCTCCAGGAATAGTGAACTCTGCTACGAAGCCTGTAAGGGCTTGTCTGCGGATGGCTCGAAGAGGGATGAAAATAATCTAAAACTAGCTGAGTTATATATTTCACTTCAAATGTTGCCCAGACGACCCAGGTCGTTGCATAACCTATCATAGCTGTTGGTTAGTGTAGACTTTGATTGGATGGGACTGAAAGTATGGCTGTACCTTCTGGGAAGCTTCGGATAATTCTTTTCTACACCGTTCAACCTCTTGGTGATGTAGTAAACAGCCCGTTGAACACGATCTTCTTCGTGCACTAGCGACAAGCTAATTTCCTGCATAGAAATAACCAAACAAATGTACAAGCCTTCTTGAGCCATGGGTTTTGACAAGATAGTTGTTCGCTCTAAGTAATTCAGGAGGTCCTGCAATGCAACAATGCACTCCGATGTCCATGTGAAGTTGCACTTCCCTTTTCTAAGCAAGTTGAAAAAGGGAATGCATTTATCAATATCTTTTGATATGAATCGACTTAGGGCGACCACTTTCACATTTAAGCTTTGAACATATTTGATGCTCTAAGGGTCTTGGATATCCCAGATAGTTTGGATTTTTTTGGATTTGCTTCGATGCCTCGTGAATTGACAAAGAAACCCAGGAATTTTCTCGATGCAATGCCAGAAGAGTATTTCAAGGGATTGAGTTTCATGCCATATTTGCGGAGGACATCGAACATTTTTGTATGGTCATTCAACACCTTCGTTTTCACGTGCGTATCATCAACGTAAACCTCCACGGATCTCCTTATCTGGTCCTTGAACATGAAGTTGACCAGTCGCTGATAGGTAGCTCCGACATTCTTGAGACCGAAGGGCATGACAACATAGCAATAAAGCCCAAGGTCGGTAATGAATAACATGTGCTCCTGATTTGAAAGGTACATTGGAATTTGATTGTAGCCAGAGTATGCATCCATAAAGGAGAGTAACTGGTAGCCGACAGTTGAATCCAATAGCTGGTTAATCATTGGAAGTGGGAAGTTGTCCTTTGGGAAGGCTTTGTTTAAGTCTAAGAAGTCGACACATGTAGCCACTTTCCATTTCATTTCTTGACCAAGACCGGGTTAGAGACCCATTCGGGGTTGAGGGCGTCGCAGATGAAGCCGTTGTCAAGTAGCCTATCCACCTCCTCTTTGAGTGTCATTGATCTCTCAATTCCCGAGATGTGACGCTTCTGTTTAAATGGAAGATGCTTAGGGTTGATATTAAGCATTTGACAAGCGATTCCTAGATCGATGCCACACATATTTGAGTGGGTCCAAGAAAATACATTGAGGTTGGCCCTTAAGAACTCCATGAGCTCTTCCTTTATTACTGGGTAGAGTTGCGATCCAATCTTCAAGACCCTTATCGGATCGATGAGGTGATTGGAATGTCGATAGTTGGTTCCACCGGGGTAGCCGTTTTGAAATCAAGCTCTTTGTCTTCCTTTAGATCAAGATCATTAGAAAGATGACAGTGATGTCTGAGCTAAGTACCAGACTCTAGTGGTTGTTATGCACTGGCGGTTTTGGCGTAGAGGGGAGGTTCTACGCTCTTGCTTTTCTCCTTATTGATAGCATCCTTCCATTCAGCGAGGTAGCAAGCCCTCACTGTGGCTTGATCTCTCTTAATGGTTCTGATCTCGTTCTTGGTTGAGAATTTCATGAGAAGGGACCAAGGTGCCATATAGATTCCAAACTCTATAAGGAAAGGGTGTCCAAGAAAGGCGTTGTATGGAAAGATGATGTTGATGATTAAAACGTGAGGATCCAGACTCTGCTTTGATTCCCATCTCCAATTTCAACCATTAGGAAGCCATGAACAGTGGCATGGCAAGGTTTCAAGTCATTGGCCTCAAGCTTCATCTGGTCGTAGGCTGACTTGAAGATTATATTGTCAGAGCTTCTAGAATCGATGAGGATTCTTCGGACATAGGCCGACCCTATGTGTGCAGAAATAACGAGATGGTCTACAGTTGGGATCTCAATTCCCGTAGACTCTCTCTTGCAAAAAAAGATATCATCCCACATTGTCTTCTGAAGCTTGGCGGGACAGATTCATCCAAGGTAGAGCATGCTTCGTAGATGGCGTGCTTGATGGAATTGGCGTATTCCTCCATACACCGTAAGCTCTCATTTGCAGGGTGAGGCCCTTTGCAGATGGTGTTGATCATGATACTACATGGTCTTTGATTGAATGGCCCTGGAACCGCATTGGCTGGAGGAAGGGCGGGCGTTGAAGGGCCCGCGGCTGCCTTTGGAGGAGCAGGATTTTGAAATACTGCTCCAAGCGTTTCTCTAGGATGAGCTTCTCTATCGCATCCTTGAGGCGGCGACAGTCGTTCGTGTTATGCCCGAACATGTCATGGAATCTGCAATATTTGCTGGAGTTCTTCTCACGGTCAGTAGATTCTCACATATTCTTTTTCTTGTACTGGATGGTATTACAAGTCTCAAGATAAATTGCCCCCATCTCTCAGTTGAGTGGAATGTAGTTCCTGTAAGTGGGGTAACAGTCGTGCTTCTTCGGTTCTTTAGGTGCATGGTTGTCGCTGTTGCGACCGCCGGGTTTGCCATTGTTCGGTCTGGGCTTGAATGAGAACACCCCTTTACCCTTATCAGAAGATTCTCCGACTTGTTTCCCTTTGATGTTGTCAATGCCAGTGCCTGAGTGTGGGTTATTGGGATGATCACCTTGAGCAACCTTGTTTTACCATGCTTCCTCTTGGCATAGAAAATAAATGGCCTTCTCGTAGAAAGCTTCCAAGATCTTGGGTTAGTTTATGTCGATCAATGCCCAAAATTCGGTGCGGGGTAGGATGCCGTTAACAAGCTGGACCAATACCGTGCATGGCTCTGGATCATTAATCTCGGTAAGGGCAATGTTGAAACATTCTAGGTAACTTTTGAGAGGCTCCCCGGTGTTTTGATAGAGGTTTGACAGAGTGAGAGTATCCTTTGGCATTGCGACATGCATTCTGAACTGCTTTACTAGTTCGAAAGCGAGTCGGTCGAAGGTAGAGATGGATCGAGCTGGAAGTCGAGTAAACCAAAGAAAACTTGTGTCTTCTAAGAAAAATGGGAAGCCTTTGCATTTGATGGCATCAATGTCTCGACTGGAGTCCATATGTCATTCATAACAGTTTTGAAAGATGCAGGGATCGATCTTTCATGAGTAAGCCATAAAACGAGGTATACTGAAATGTCGAGGTCATTCTACCTCGCGGACGGGCCCGAGTAAATGGTTTATGCCTCATATTGGTTTCCGAAATGTCGATGGCGTTTCTTCTCGTCTTTCTCTCGATCCTTCAGATCATGTCAGTGAGAAACACAGGTTGAACCTCCACTCGAATCTAGTGGTCGTGGTTCAACTCAGGAGTTCGGGCTCGTGGGCGTCTTCAAGGGTGGACATCGGGATTATCTTCATCTACGTTATATACCTCCTCTACCTGATTCAGTTGGGTCGATGAGGTTGGGCCTGAACTAGTTGAACCTGATCGTGTCGGACTTGGGTCTGTTGGGCTGCTGGACGCGTAGGACCTAAGTTTAAAGCACGGAAATCGGATTCTGTCGTGGAGGGGGTTGGTTACTAGGTCCAGGATCATCGCTAATAACCAATTGGGAACGGTCGTGCTGATGCGTTCCCTCACTAAAAATTACGGTAATTCCATTACCGTTTCTATTGCTGTTGTCGTTGACATTAGCATTAGTGTTGGTGAGGGAATTAGTAGTGGCACTTATCCTTCTCCTTTCGCAATGGTCTCCAAGGAGAGTTCAAAAGAAGAATTTTTTGAGGTGCTGAGTAGCGGACGAGCGCTGTTCTAGTTAAGGTGAAGACGAGCGACATGGCGTTGACTGTCCTGGAGTAGTTGCATTGGCTCAATGATTGTCTTCAACGTGTTATTGAGCTCTCATGTTCTGTCTTCCAATTTTTTGTTAAGCTCAAAGAGCTGAGCTAGGGTTGTCATAACATCGGGATTGTGAGGAGGAAACAAATCCATTTCAGCTGGATTTTCCAAGGCTAGAGGATGATGAAGAGTAGCAGTGCCAACCGCAGTAAAGGTTTTGTCCGTTAGAGTCTTTCCGTTTTTAGCCATTGCAAGCGTACTTGAAGGGTAGGTCAAGAAAACATGAGTAGCACTTCGAAATCGAGATAGATGTCGGAAGGAAAAAAGTGAGTAAGACTCTCAGTGAAAGCACCAAAGTATTGACATGTAATGAACTGGGATTTTCAACCTAGAAAATCAACATAAAACCCATGTCAATTATTCTAGCATCGAACATTCCAGATCATTAATAGAAAAAAGTTAGAGGGTGAGAGTAGATAAGATAGAAAACTAGAATGGAACAAGGAGAGGAACAACAACATAATTAGAGTAACACGAATCTTATAGCGGAACGAATAAATATATAATATAACATAACTTTGAAATAAAACCAGTATCTGTATACAATACCATTATCGGAGTACAACACTTACAACACAGCGGAAATAAACAATAGTTATATAATCCTGAAGCCTCCTGCTCCACCTCTCCCAGTATATCTGTAAAATCCCAACTACTTGATTGCCCATACAAAATTTGGGCACCCAAGAGTTTAGGGAAAACAAACAAAATAAACTCTGGGTCAGACATGTGACTGGTGTGAGCAAAGTCCAACCACTTGTTTAACTTTTAAAAATCCTTTTCAAAAGAAAGAATAACCATAAGGCCAATCCGCGCATAAAGACGGATGGTTTATACCTTACGATAATCCAAAACATTCTTTTAAAATCCATACTCTTTTGATATTATAATAATGTCTAAATCAAATAAATAACAATCTAGTGGAATCATTTCATCTCATGTTCCATATATATATATATAATATATATAATCACAAACCGCGGGTGCTTATTGGTTAATGGATTCCAACTGGCAAGGTATGGGACCTCCTTCCAACAGTGTATGTCTAGAGAGGAATACACCGGGTTCAACAAGAACATCTTGTAACCCAGGCTAAACATGACCGTTCACTCATTTCGCTTGAGTGTACCAATGTATTATCTCCAACGGTTGGGATCAACAACCGTTTCCCGAAAAGGGACAACATCGAATATAGATTAAAGAAGGAAATGGATTTTCTCTAGATCAGGTGACAATACACCCTAATTGGTAGCTACCCACTTAGCCATGCGACCTACCTGATTTTATACCATTTCCTGGTTGTGAGTCTAGAGGTCATAACGTATCTTTTTGCCACATCGTCATACCCGCCAAATCACAAATTGATTTCTCCAAAAATACCACAGGTATACCGCTAAGAGAAATGAATTCCTCCGCTACCAAACGTAAATACGTTTGAAGAGATCAACTTACGCGATCTATTAAATATACTGTAATGACCCGGATTTTCGAACAGTTTATTTTAAATATTTAATATTGTTTAAATATTGAGTTGATAATATAAGTGGATTCTTTATCTTGATTTATCGATTTAATAATCGAAATACGATTTGTTTCGAATATATATAATCATCGTAATATGAGAATCTAAAATAATTCAATTCAAAATTTTAAACTGGAGCCAAAATGATTCAAATGATTTATATGAATTTTATTTGAATTAAAAACAATAATAATAATTTATTATTTATAAAATGGTTTGTTTTGAATTTACATTATATTATATTAATTTAATATGGTATATATGTTAAAATTAAATTTCACAATATTTACTGTTGAGTTCAGAATAGGGTTATTACATTGAAATGTTGGTCGGTACGCTAGAATAGCGGTTCATGATTTCAATTAACGGACCCCGAAACATTTGATTGTGGATAGGATCGAAATCAAATCAGAATCTGTTTAAAAAAGGTAAAAATCTCTTTATAACAAGTCGAATTAAATACGAAATCAAATCACATTTAATATTTTGTACCAAAAACCTACCCTGTACTACGCGCAGCTATTCCTTCTACTCGAAGCCTGCCTCTTCTGTTTAAAAACAAGTCATGCTTTTGTTTCTTCAATTAATTTTAAACAATCAAACTTCAGAAAATGAATGGACAATCCTCAAAATAAAAACAAAACAAAAAGCCATCCCTCTAATTACACAGAAATGTCAAAACTCCAATAGAAAATGGCCGCTCTTTAAATCGTAATCAAATCGATTTCTTCGATTGAATAAAAGGGAATAGAAACGAAATTGTGATCCATGGAACT
Source organism: Allium sativum (assembly GCA_030737875.1). Classification (NCBI taxonomy): domain Eukaryota; kingdom Viridiplantae; phylum Streptophyta; class Magnoliopsida; order Asparagales; family Amaryllidaceae; genus Allium; species Allium sativum. The sequence goes on along the minus strand of CM060926.1, from coordinate 687,948,857 downwards.
CGCGATGCTTTCTGCAACATCAAGATGGAGCTTGCGAATTGAGTGCGACGGAATATATGTCGATCGATGTTAGGGCTGGCTTGCGTGGGTGATATCGATGGCCGAAGGTGGTGTCAGTGATATGGGTCAACTCATGGGGTTGAGGCGCTTCAGTGGTGGGTATTTGAGGGGTTTCGATCTTCGTTAAAAGGAGGCGACTTTTACAGGTCGTGAGACGAGATGAGCATCGATTAGGGAGTTATTGATGTCGCGATGTTGATTGTTGGGTTCAGAGGCAATGTCAATGGTGAGACCTGAATCGCGAACTCTGTTTTGGGATTCGACAGTAAGATTTGATGAGGGTTGGTTTGAACGAGATGTACAGGATGTTTGAGGTAAAGTTCGAACGTGATGACAAAGTACTAGAGTGGTGCTAGAAAGATCGAACAAGGGATTTGGGTGCTTGGCAGTATGGGGTGATGATTGAAATTCGATATGTTCTTTTTTGGGATGATGATACAGTGGAATGAAATTGTCATGGGAGGAGTTTGACGGGGAAATAGGACTGTTGGAGTTGGGCTTGGCAATACAGTATCATTAGAGCGGAGGTTGGTCTGGGTTTGGGGAAATAGTGAAGCAGGGAGGGAAAAGGATGAAGGTGGAATTCACGGCTATAGGAGGAGGAAAACTATCAGGTTCAGTTGTATTACATGTGAAGGAGAATTAACAATTCAACCGGTATCCTTTATAACAAGAAACTGTCCATCTGCGGGAAGACAAGTGGTATGGGAGCCAATTGTATTTCTGAGGAGAAGACGATAATCAAAACAAGAAAAGAAGGTAATTATATAGGAAATTTTCTTAGTTTAATAATTAAAGTTTTAATTATATTTGACTCGTCCGGTTACTTATAAAATAAATTTCAAATTCAAATGAAATCAGTTTAGAGTGCCGTTAATTTCATTGAGCTCGTGAGGACGCAGGCTACAACCTAGTGTTGATTTGAGAAATTTCAGATCTAGCTGTGAATTTTAAATTTATGTCGAACATTGTTCGATTTAATTTAAAATTGGAGCGGATTGCAATAAAAATCTCGGTGAGAAATTCTCACTCAAGAATTTTATTTAAATTATTTTTATCATTAAAAATAATTTGTTGGTTGTTTGCATGCATTGAGATATTATTTGGCTATAAAATATATATTAGTTATTTAGGCTTGCTATTATATATATTGGTTTGGTGGTTGGATTCCCGCAGTATCATTAGAGGACGCCCGCGGTACCATTAGCGGATGATTTCCCTATGCACCCCACAAATATATTAGTGGATGACCTTCTATACCGCGGTATCCTGCCTCGAAGCAGGATGGGTATTATTTATGTTGGCTAACGTCTGTGGATGCAGGAAAACAAGTTGGAGGGATCCAACTGGATTCCTCAAAAATATATTATCTGCTTGTTTTTTCTCATATATATAAATTCATATATGATTTGTCAGATAACCAATGATTGATAATTTGGGTGTTTGGATGTTTGAAATATCACTGGGCCTAAATGGTAACTTATAGAAATATCGTAAATATGGTTTTGAAATTTAAAAAGGAAAATTCTATTTTTCTAAAACAAAATTTGAATTTAGAATGGGATAAAGATATTTAATTTTTTCGAAAATAAATAAAAACAAGTATTGCATTTATAAACGATGTTTATAAATTAAATAACCAGGGAATTGAAGTAAATTTATAAATGGTGTTTATAAATAAAATGGAGCGATTTTGATTGGATAATCTGGGAACTGAATTGAATTTATAAATGATGTTTATAAATGAAGAGAAATAAATTATCATTGGATGATATGAATATTTTAAATTCTAATGTGAATTTAAAGATATGAATTGGAAATCATTTTAAGTAGAAAACGATGAAATCTATTCCAATGTTCGAAATGGAAATTTAGTTGGATAATTAAGTTAGATTATACTGAATTTATAAAATATATTATATCAAGAAGGAATATTAGAATTGAATTAATTAGAGACTAATATTTAAATAAATTATATGTTATATATAGATTAGTTGTAATAATTAGAATATTCCAAAATAAGCTTTTGGTTTTCAAACAGATTTTGAAATGGGACTTGTTTTATTTTAAAACAAGGAAGCTGGATTTATAAACGATATTTATAAATCTGGTAAATTAAATTATCATTAAATAATTTAAAGATTTAAATTCAAGTATGAATTTGAAAATATAATTTGAAATGGAATCGAAATGGAACTTGTTTTATTTATAAAATAAGGAAATTAAATTTATAAACAATGCTTATAAATTAAAGATAAATAAATTATCATTTAATAATTTAGAAATTTAAATTCAAATATGAATTTAATCGTGAATTGGAAATTTGTTTCAGAAAAGGGAACGATGGGTTTATTTCTGGAATTCGGAATATAAACTGAGATGAGATAAATCAGAAGGACTTATAATTTGAAATTCGATTATATCGAATGTTATAAATAATTTATTTATAAAGGGATTTGGAATTTAATATAGCAAACTGAGTATAAATAAATTTATAACCGAGTAAGGAAAAATCGACAATCAGAGAAAATCAGAAATGTTAAGTTGGATTTGAAATTTGATTGAATATATACTAAGATATATATTAGAACGAGATTGAAATTTATTTCTAAACAAAGTTTATATTTAAATATAATTAAAATGAACTCGCCGCAGCGCGGCAGCTCATAAATTGGCGTTTCGAACTCCAATTGAGAATATAGAACTCAGTTTAAGTCGGAATTCCTTGAAACAAGAATCGTCAGGAACGATTTGATAATAGTTTTATATTGGAAGAGAAAATTTTGAATTTCATCATATAGATTTTGAGTTATGTCAAAATCAAATTTTCAGAAAAACAGCGCCAGAACCATTATAAAACCATAACGGTTTATTTAAATAAATAAAAGGATTTTAAACAAATAAAATCCGAAGTTCCATAAGAAAAATCCAGATTTGAGTTGTAAAATAAGTATGAACTCAAGTGGAGTAAGTGAACTGATTTGTGAAAAAAAATTTGATTTTTAATTGTTGAATTGAAATAACTAATTTGAAGAAAAAATTAGTTAATGAAATTTGAAATCGAAATTGGACTTTGGATCAGAAAGGGGATTATAAATTCATATTCGAAATTGAATATGAAATTTGAATTGAAAATGGGATTCGAATGGTAATAAGCAAGTTAAAATATATTTGAATGTGATATGTTTAAATAGAAAAAAATGAAATGAGCAAACGAGCTGATTAAAGAATAAATTAGCGAGTCGAGTTAAAATGGCCAGATTGAGTTGGAATAAAATGTAAATGGACGTATATGTGTTAACAGGTATGGAATGAAGAGAATGAAGTTTATAAATTTAGTGCTCGACAAAAAGGTACATGTTTAAATTCCATATGAGGTTTTATGCGCCGAATCGGCAAGCCACTTGGCTTTTTGATTTTCTTTTTGAATGGAAAGGGCCTAGAGAGGCGAGTTGAGGTTTGAACTATTTGCCGGTACAAAGGAGGATATGGCGAAATTTTCCGGAAATTTAAGGAGTTAGGATATTTTTAAGAAAATTGGATAACTAGAAATCAATGTATCGATATATATAGAATTCAATAAGGAAACAGAATTAAAAAAAGAATATTGTAAACAAAAAGGAAATCTATAAATTAGATTTGTTTAAAATAGAAAGCGAACCATATACATGTTTTAAAATGAATAATTGGTTTTTATGGTGTTCTTTATTCGAGGTAAGTGGTCTTGTCTGTTTTGAAGTTAACGATGTTTTCAGTCAAGGTCTGAGAGGTGGTTATACCCCAACTTGATTAATTCCATTATTAACCGATAAGTAACAAGATTCAGTCTCAAGGAGAGATATTTAAAGAAATTTAGTTAAATGAAATATTTTGGGTTATTGTAACAATGTTTTATATAACATTTGTTTTAAACCAAGGAAGTGGAATTGTGGAAATATAATAAATAAATATTTCCTAAGTGTAGAAATGAACATGCATGAAAGAGATAAGTAATTGGAATGTTTTCCAATTATAAATAGAAGATATTTTCTACGTATAGAAAATAAAAGAAGGCGATATATGGATATGTTTTCCAAATAATGTAAAAGGCCAAGATGATTGTTGAAAAGATTTGGCTAACATATATTAATAAAGAAATGGAGAGGTGTTTTAATTAATGAAATTTTAATCAAAAGGGGCCCAGTGATTGTTTGATGTTTTGAATGGATGTTTGTTTTTCTTCGATAGTTAAATAACTGACTATCAAAGTATTTTCCCATATCGTTGTCAATATGGAGAGACCAGTTGGATTATTATCCGTGAACCACTCTGTATTGGCAGTAGCATTGCGAATCAGATTATATGAAGATAATCGAAGACGGAGTAAAGTGCAAGGACTTTTTCTATTAATAGAAATGGTGCCTTCGGTTTTGTTCAGTCTCAGAACGAACGTATATGGACGAATGTCTGACGGAGTATTTCCAATGATCGCATATGTTGGTCTATATAAATATATATGGTGGAGGAGAATTTATTCTCTTAGCATAATATCCAGAATATATTTGTGCAATCAATTCGTGATTAATGGATCTGACAATGTGGCATTCAAAGTGAATGTGCTATCAATGAGAAGTAAGTAATCGTAGCCTCAGGCCTCAACAACCGGGAAATGACAAAAATTGGGAAGGCAGCATGGTTATGTGGGTCGCTCCCATTAGGGTGTATAGTCACCTATCTAGAGAAATCCCTTTTACTTCTTTAATCTATTGATGTTGTCCCTTTTCGGGAAACGGTTGCTGATCCCAACCGTTGGTGATATACATTCGATACACTCAAGCGAAATGAGTGGTCGGTCATGTGTGGGTCGGGTTGTAAGATGTTCTTGTTGAACCCCAGTGTATCCCCTCCAGAGTACACTGATCGGAAGGTGGATCCGTACCTTGTCATGTTGGAAATCCAATCTCCAATAAGCGCCATGCGGTTTTTGATTTTATATTATATATATGGAGCGTGAGATGCAAGCGTTTCGCTAGATTCTATTTATTTGATGTAGACATTATTATAATATCACTGGATTTGATATCAAAAATATTTTGGGTTATCGTAAGGTAAAAACCATCCGTGTTTATGTGTGGATCGGTCTTACGATTATCATTTCTTTTGAAAGGCTTTTTAAAGTTAAACAAATGATTGGAGTTTACTCACACCGGTCCCATGACTGACCCAGAGTTTTTTTTCCCCTAAACTCTTGGGTGCGCAAGTTTGTACGGGCAGTCAAGTAGTCAGGATTTTTCAGATTCACTTGGAAGAGCTGGAAGTAGGAGGCTTCACCAGTTAGCTATAGACTATCATATTTCCGCTGTGTACTATGTTGTATTTGGAAACAGGTGTTTATAACTGTTCCAGGAATAACTGTTGTGCTCTGATAATGGTATGTATATACAGTTACTGATTTGTATTTCAAAAGTTATGTTATTTAATATATTTTCTTCATTCCGCTGTGAGATTTGTCTTCTTTGGTTTCTTCTATTCTAATATTTCTTTCTTTCTATTTCTCATCCTCTAACTTCTTTCTAATAATGATTCGTATTTCTGTGCAATTTGAGTTATACGTGTGGTGTTATTAGTCAACTCAGATAGTACGGATATGCAGGCCATTGCAGTTGGTATCAGAGCTTAGGTTGAGCGAATACCTAGGCTTTGGTGGTGTTGTGCTCATTAGAGATAGGGTTAGTAGTACCCTAGAATGAGTTGAGTGTATTTACGAGAGAGCGTATTTGTAAATTGATATAAAAATTGTTTTATATTGTGTTGGCTAGTCTATTGAGTGGTTTATGAACTCTGATCGAATCGTGGGATGCCACGACGTCGATAAGAGTTTGTAAATACTTGAATAGAAGATTGAACACAATATTATTTTTAAGTGGGCAAATGAAATAATTTTACTCAAAATTCTATTTTGATATAGAAAAAATAATTTTCGAAAATTATTGGATGTGTTGGTTGATAATATTTTAATATGATAATATTATAAAATTGGAATGGTTATATATAACCAAATATAACTTGTATATGAATGAAATATACAAATGAGATGGATTAAAATTAAATTCAAACCAGAATTTGAAATTTAAATCCTAGGTGTTTGGAAAAATATTTTCGAAGTATATTAAAATAATATAGCTTTGTTTTGAAAGGATTTTTGAATAAAAATCATTTTGAATGGAATTTGAAAGTGATAATGCATTGAACTCACTTCAGTGGCTGGAAAATAATTCTGATGATGACTGCAGCATCATCAGTGTTCATTTTCGAGTTCTAAGTGATGGATTGCTACCTCAGAAAGGTTTTTGATGGAAATTTGTTTGAAAGAAAACATTTTGGTTTGAAAATTCAAATGTTCTAAATTGGAAATGGTTATAAATATAGGTATATATTTATGTTATTTCAAAGGATTTGAAATGAAAACCTAAGTATTCGAAATCTGGAATTTAAATTTAACTTAAGAAAGTTAAATAAATCGAAGTAAATAAATTGATCAGAGTCAATTTGAATGGAATATGAACTAATTGTAAATCATTTAGATTTAATTAGTGTAAAAATATATGGCGTGCAATGTAAATGAAAACCAAATATTTTGGTTGGAGCTCAAATTGTGGAAATATAAAATGTTGAGTTTCAAAATGATTGGTTTTTGAAAGGTTAATGGGTTTAAGGCATTTTTCCTACCTTAGTAATTTCGGGGACGAAATTCTTTTAAAGGGGGAAGAACGTAACGACCCGGATTTCGAATAGTTTATTTTAAATTTTTAATATTGTTTAAATATTGAGTTGATAATATAAATGGATTCTTTATCTTGATTTATCGATTTAACAATCGAAATACGATTTATTTCGAATATATATAATCATCATAATATGAGAATCTAAAATAATTCAATTCGAAATTTTAAACTGGAGTCAAAATGATTCAAAAGATTTATATGAATTTTATTTGAATTAAAAACGATAATAATAATAATTTATTATTTAGGAAATGGTTTGTTTTGAATTTACATTATATTATATTATATTAATTTATTATGGTATATATGTTGAAATTAAATTTTAGAATATTTACTGTTGAGTTCAGAATAGGGTTATTACATTGAATTGTCGGTCGGTAAGCTAGAATAGCGGTTCGTGATTTCAATTAATGGACCCCGAAACATTTGATTGTGGATAGGATCGAAATCAAATCAGAATCTTTTTAAAAAAGGTAAAAAACTATTTATATCAAGTCGAATTAAATACGAAATCAAATCACATTTAATATTTCGTACTTAAAATCTACCCTGTACCACGCGCAGCTATTCCTTCTACTCGAAGCCTGCCTCTTCTATTTAAAAACAAGTCATGCTTTTGTTTCTTCAATTCATTTTAAACAATTGAACTTCAGAAAATGAATGGACAATCCTCAAAACAAAAACAAAAAAAAACAAAACAAAAAGCCGTCCCTCTAATTACTCAGAAATGTCAAAACTCCAAAACTCCAATAGAAAATGGTCGCTCTTTAAATCGTAATCAAATCGAATTCTTCGATTGAAAAAAGGGAACGAAAACCAAATTGCGATCCATGGAACTCGCGATGCTTTCTACAACGTCAAGATGGAGCTTGCGAATTGAGTGCGACGGGATCTATGTCGATCGATGTTAGGGCTGGCTTGCGTGGGCGCTATCGACGGCCGAAGGTGGTGTCAGTGATATGGGTCAACTCATGGGGTTGAGACGCTTCAGTGGTGGGTATTTGAGGGGTTTCGATCATCGTTAAAAGGAGGCGACATTTACAGCTCGTGAGACGAGATGAGCATCGATTAGGGAGTTATTGATGTCGCGATGTTGATTGTTGGGTTCATATGCAATGTCGATGGTGAGACCTAAATCGCGATCTCTGTTTTGGGATTCGACAGTAAGATTTGAGGAGGGTTGGTTTGAACGAGATGTGCAGGATGTTTAAGGTAATGTTCGAACGTGATGACAAAGTACTGGAGTGGTGCTAGAAAGATCGAACAAGGGATTTGGGCGCTTGGCAGTATGGGGTGATGACTGAAATTCGATATGTTGTTTTTTTGGATGATGATATAGTGGAATGAAATTGTCATGGGAGGAGTTTGACGGGGAAATAGGACTGCTGGAGTTGGGCTTGGCAACACAGTATCATTGGAGTGGAGGTTGGTCTGGGTTTGGGGAAATAGTGAAGCAGGGTGGGAAAAGGATGAAGGAGGAATTCACGGCTATAGGAGGAGGAAAACTATCAGGTTCGGTTGTGTTACATGTAAAGGAGAATTAACAATTCAACCGGTATCCTTTATAACAAGAAACTGTCCATTTGCGGGAAGACAAGTGGTATGGGAGCCAATTGTATTTTTGAGAAGAAGATGATAATCAAAACAAGAAAAGAAGGTAATTATATAGGAAATTTTCTTAGTTTAATAATTAAAGTTTTAATTATATTCGGATCATCCGGCCACTTATAAAATAAATATCAAATTCAAATGAAATCAGATTAGAGTGCCGTTAATTTCATTGAGCTCGTGAGGACGCAGGCTACAACCTGGAGTTGATTTGGGAAATTTCATATCTAGCTGTGAATTTTAAATTTACGTCGAACATTGTTTGATTTAATTTTAAATTGGAGTGGATTGCAATAAAAATCTCGGTGAGTAATTCTCACTCAAGAATTTTATTTAAATTATTTTTATCGTTAAAAATAATTCGTTGGTTGTTTGCACGCATTGAGATATTATTTGGCTATAAAATATATATTAGTTATTTAGGCTTGCTATTATATATATTGGTTTGGTGGTTGGATTCCCACAGTATCATTAGCGGATGCCCGCGGTACTATTAGCGGATGATTTCCCTATGCGCCCCACAAATATATTAGTGAATGACCTTCTATACCGCGGTATCCTGCCTCGAAGCAGGATGGTTATTATTTATGTTGGCTAACATCTGTGGATGCAGGAAAACAGGTTGGAGGGATCCAACTGGATTCCTCAAAAATATATTATCTGTTTGTTTGTTTGTTCTCATATATATAAATTCATATATGATGTGTCAGATAACCAATGATTGATAATCTGGGTGTTTGGATGTTTGAAATATCACTGGGCCTAAATGGTAACTTATAGAAATATCGTAAATAGGGTTTTGAAATTTAAAAAGGAAAATTCTATTTTTCTAAAACAGAATTTGAATTTAGAATGGGCTAAAGATATTTACTTTTTTTTTGAAAATAAATAAAAACAAGTATTGAATTTATAAACGATGTTTATAAATTAAATAACCAGGGAATTAAAGTAAATTTATAAACGGTGTTTATAAATAAAATGGAGCGATTTTGATTGGATAATCAGAAAAATGAATTGAATTTATAAATGATGTTTATAAATGAAGAGAAATAAATTATCATTGAATGATATGAATATTTTAAATTCTAATGTGAATTTAAATATATGAATTGGAAATCATTTTAAGTAGAAAACGATGAAATCTATTCCAATGTTCGGAATGGAATTTTAATGGGACACTACACCATAATGGCCAATTGGCAACCCTTTTTTTTCAATCGCCAACACTTATTTGTGTTGCCGGGTAATAACAATAATAAGCGTTGCTATGCTAAAAAAGTGTTACCAAAAATACAAGTTTATATTTTTTTTATTGGCAACGCTTATATGGGTTGGTAGGCTTGGTTCGCGGGGGCAAAAAGGTAAACACCCATCAGTTTTCTTCGGTAACCCTATACTCTTCCATCCCATACGCTTTTCACTATTTCGGCCGCTTAACATGAATTACAAAGCGGGAATTATTTCGATTTCGATTTAGGGAAAATTTCGATTTCGATTTAGGGAAATATTTCGGTTTCGATTTTGCAGCGTTAACCAGGATTTCGATTTTGATTACAAAGCAGGAACAAGGATTTCGATTTCGAGGCAAGGAGGTCAAGGTCAGATTCGAGTTCAACAGCTCCTTTTTCAGGTTTGTGCTTATTTTTGTTCATTTATATTATCTATATTGTTGAAAAGTTCGGATTATCCGTTCTTTTTTATGTGATTGATATGAAACTAATTGGAGGATCCAAAAATCAAAACTATAGGGGTGAAACTCTTATTATTGTAGGGAGGGGATTCTTGGTTTTGAATGGCTACAGCAGGCAGGAGGACGTACGTGGCGTGCTGAAGTCTGCAGGGAGTGTTTTAATGAAGGCAGTGGTATTAAAATGGAAGCAGGCGTGGGAACAAGTCAGAAGCGTTTATGGTTAAAGCATGGGAATGGGAACAGAGGAGATGGAAGAAGGGATCTGCTGTTGGACGCAAGAAGAAAATAGTGACGTGGCTTGGTATGACATCAGATTAAACATATTATTAGTGTTAATTAGCCAAATCTGTATAACTTAGTTAACAATATACATATGTATTACGTTTTACCTGACCTGAATAATTTCCTAACTAGTTCATAAGTTTGCCTAATCACATCTGTATATGTCTAATACTATTTATAAAAACATATCAAACTAATGTTTAAGTTAAACAGTTTAAATGCCTAATCTTAATCATGAACGCTTCATGATATACTGTACATAATCCTAGAGATTAGTGACTGATAGTTTTAGTATATACTTAGATATTGGACTGCGTTTGAATTGGGATCACAGCACGAGTCGTCATGCATCTACATTTATTTTTTGAAGCTTTGTATTCTCTAAAGTTAGTTGTGATTTACATTTAGTTCACATTGTTACATCAATCCCTTGCTTTATTCGATAATTCAGCTTGAAAGATCCATTTAGTAATTGATCATTATCTATTATGATAAGTTATAAAGACAATACTTCCGTACGTAGTTTTATATTGTGCAGGTACTTAAAGAAGTAAGATCTTAGAAGACAGCTTGTGTCGAAATATGCTTGAGGAGGGAATGATATGAATATAAGCTTTGTATAACATGCTCTTATGCAAACTGATATGAATATAAGCTTTGTATAACAACTTGTGTCGAAGTATGGCTTGTTTTTGTTCGAAAAAATTGATTTTGCTGGGCATGTTAAACAACTGAGTGTTGTGCCTGTTCTGTTCATTCCTGGAAATGGGGGTAGCTACAAGCTGGTGCGTTCCTCGGATGCAGAATCTTCAAGAGCATGTCAAGCTGGGCTGGTTGAGGCAACTTTTTATCAGGAAGCAACATGCTTACCATCTGAACAAGATCTGGATGGCTTCTGATTTTTTTTACTTTCTCGAAGGTTGTCGCCCTTGTTCTACCACCGCCTCGGCCTTTGCCTCTCTTCCGCAAATTAAAGAAGTTGTTGTGAAAACATGGATTTCTTGTTTATGTGCATTCCATTTTGATTTAAAACATGGATTACTTGCTGTGAAGTACTTGACAGACACGGCATATGTTAGTTTGGTATATAGATCTATACTGACCTATGCTTTGGTATAAAATATGCAGTGTGTTTGGAAGGAAGCCCCCCAACTTATCATTTCCACAAAGGTGTTGGCTCTGGCCTACACAACTGGATTTTGCAATTTGAGGCAAGTACAAACAATTATTTCTTATTTCTCCTTTTGCTCTGATAAAAATAAACGTGTTCAAGAAAAAACTGTATAAATACCACCATAAATTAATACACGAAATTGTTTATTTTGTTGATCAACAAGTTTCGGTGACAAAGGTATGCACCTATGCACACAATATTTGCCCTTTTAATACGTACATAAATCAATAAACTTAGATACGATCAAACTTCTTTAAACTGTCTACGCTATGCATGTTAAAGATAGATAATATACCCGAGTAGTCGACTTATTATCATGATAAAAATATAAAACTTTCTAATGGTACACAGGGTGGAGAGTGGAATGGAGATGTGATTTCTTGCTTGATGAGGTCTAAAACAAGGCGAGATTCCACTAAATTTATGGGGAAATTTGAAGTGTTCTCTAGAATTCTTAGCAATGACCCAAAATTGAATCCAGGTACTTATTAAAGTCTTTATTTCCTTCTTTTGTTTTTGGTTTCATAAGTTACTTTGGATTATGTTTTGAATTATACGTCGATTGCATTTTGTGGTGGTCCTGTTACTTTTGTTATAATTTTGTTTTCAACTAGCACATCTATGAATGAATGACTTGGTAAACAATACATATATCATATTTAACTTTAATGTTTCAAAAACATCTAGCTCCGATTAATCTTCGCCTAATGAATTAATTGATCGGTGGTCTATACTTGCCCTTCATTGTCCACCTCACAATTTTTTTATGAATTTGTGGAAACATTACTCAAGTTTGTTTTCCTTCGGAGGATCCAAATATTATTCGTAAGTCTGACTGAATTATATATATGTTACTAAGCAACAACGTCACTCTCTTATTCTATATTCTGCTTATGAAACCTATGTTTATGCCCATGAAACCCATGTTTATGCCCATTATTCTATATTCTTCTTATGAAACTCAAGCTAGAAGCTGCTGTTTGCACAGCAGCTACAAGTTGCTGTGCCACAACAGTTTCATGCTGCTGTGCCACAGCAGCTTGTAGCTGCTGTGCAACAGCAGCTAGAAGCTGTTGTGCCTGCTACCCCATTTTGATGTTTTGATTTGTCAGAACTAATTATAGTCCATGAATTATGATGACTTGATTGAGAGTTTTGATTTGTCAGAACTAATTATAGTCCATTTTGATGTTTTGATTTGTCAGAACTAATCAGACCTATAACTGTAAAAGAAACGAAGTAACACTGATTTTTTTAGGGTTTTTTGTATCGTTCAACATTTCAACTTTGTCATGTGTAAATACACGACCTTATACCAGGATGGATTGCAATTGTTTTGAATACATTTATAGATAATTAGAAACATGTGCAGTTTGTGTACATGGTAGTGAAAATGCTTTTGGTATGTACATGGTAGTGAAAATGCTTTTGGTAATCACATCAAAACTGAGTTTGCAAACTCAGTTAGAAACTGAGTTTGCAAACTCAGTTTCCGAACTGAGTTTGCAAACTCAATTTCCGAACTGAGTTTGCAAACTCAGTTTTGATGTGGTCACATTGATAGATGCATTATAGTTCAATGCCTTAAAAGAATTTAGTTAACTTACCCAACAAAAACACAAATAAATGCCAAGCCAAATAATTGGTATTAAAATTATCTTTTGTAAATTGTTTATAGAATGTTATATTAATTATTGTTGTCAACTTTGATCTTTCTTGTAGGCCTTAGCAAATCCAAAAGAAAATATTTAACGAACGACGATTTGGAAGGCTGGACATAAAAGAAATTCGAGAGAAGTACTACATGTTTTGTATTCGGTATTTGTAGAATTTCATTTATCTATTGAATTTTGCAACTTAATTATGTATCGAATTTAGCAACTTAGTTATGTATTATACGTGTATATTATTAACTGATATTAATTCTATATCCTTACTTAATTATGAATGTTGTCTATTGGTATTCATTGAATTATACTTTTTAAATTGAGAATAATATCTATTTTGGATTCATATTAAATATCATCTATATTATAATCATGTTAGTTATTGTGAATGAAAATCTTACAACATGTGTAAGCGTTGCAAACAAAAATATTGCAACATGTATAAGCGTTGCAAACAAAAAACTACCAACACTTATAAGCATTGCGAATGAAAATATACCAACGCTTATAAGCGTTGGGAGATAAAATCTACCAACACTTATAAGCGTTGGTACTGCATTGCCACGCTCCCGTAGCAACACTTATAAGCGTTGCTGAAATTGTTTGCAACGGTTATACTCGTTGGCAATCACCTGTTTTGGTGTAGTGGGATAATTAAGTTAGATTATACTAAATTTATAAAATAAATTATATCAAGAAGGAATATTAGAATTGAATTAATTAGAGACTAATATTTAAATTAAATATTTAAATAGATTATATGTTATATATAGATTAGTTGTAATAATTAGAATATTCCAAAATAAGCTTTTGGTTTTCAAACAGATTTTGAAATGGGACTTGTTTTATTTTAAAACAAGGAAGCTGGATTTATAAACGATATTTATAAATCTGGTAAATTAAATTATCATTAAATAATTTAAAGATTTAAATTCAAGTATGAATTTGAAAATAGAATTTGAAATGGAATCGAAATGGGAACTTGTTTTATTTATAAAACAAGGAAATTAAATTGATAAACAATGTTTATAAATTAAAGATAAATAAATTATCATTTGATAATTTAGAAATTTAAATTCAAATATGAATTTAACCGTGAATTGGAAATTTGTTTCAGAAAAGGGAACGATGGGTTTATTTCTGGAATTCGGAATATAAACTGAGATGAGATAAATCAGAAGGATTTATAATTTGAAATTCGATTATATCGAATTTTATAAATAATTTATTTATAAAGGGAGTTGGAATTTAATATAGCAAATTGAGTATAAATAAATTTATAACCAAGTAAGGAAAAATCGACAATTAGAGAAAATTAGAAATGTTAAGTTGGATTTGAAACTAGATTGAATATATACTAAGATATATATTAGAACGAGATTGAAATTTATTTCTAAACGAAGTTTATATTTAAATATAATTAAAATGAACTCGCCGCAGCGCGGCTGCTCATCAATTGAAGTTTCGAACTTCAATTGAGAATATAGAACTCAATTTAAGTCGGAATTCCTTGAAACAAGAATCGTCAGGACCGATTTGATAATAGTTTTATAATGGAAGAGAAAAGTCTGAATTTCATCATATAGATTTTGAGTTATGTCAAAATCAAATTTTCAGAAAAACAATGCCAGAACCATTATAAAACCCTAACGGTTTATTTAAATAAATAAAAGGATTTAAACAAATAAAACCCGAAGTTCCATAAGAAAAATCCAGATTTGAGTTGTAAAATAAGTATGAAATCAAGTGGAGTAATTGAACTGATTTTTGAAACAAAAATCAGATTTTTAATTGTTGAATTTAATTAACTTATTTGAAGAAAAAAATTAGTTAATGAAAGTTGAAATCGAAATTGAACTTTGGGTCAGAAAGGGGATTGTAAATTCATATTCGAAATTGAATATGAAATTTGAATTGAAAATGGGATTCGAATTGTAATAAGCAAGTTAAAATATATTTGAATGTGATATGTTCAAATAGAAAAAAATGAAATGAGTAAACGAGCTAATTAAAGAATAAATTAGCGAATCGAGTTAAAATGGCCAGATTGAGTTGGAATAAAATGTAAATGGACGTATATGTGTTAACAGGTATGGAATGAAGAGAATGAAGTTTATAAATTTAGTGCCCGACAAAAAGGTACATGTTTAAATTCCATATGAGGTTTTATGCGCCGAATTGGCAAGCCACTTTGCTTTTGGATTTTCTTTTTGAATGGAAAGGGCCTAGAGAGGCGAGTTGAGGTTTGAACTATTTGCCGGTACAAAGGAGGTTATGGCGAAATTTTCCGGAAATTTAAGGAGTTAGGATATTTTTAAGAAAATTGGATAACTAGAAATCAATGTATCGATATATATAGAATTCGATAAGGAAATGGAATTAAAAATAGAATATTGTAAACAAAAAGGAAATTTATAAATTAGATTTGTTAAAAATAGAAAGCGAACCATATACATGTTTTAAAATGAATAATTGGTTTTTATGGTGTTGTTTATTCGAGGTAAGTGGTCTTGTCTGTTTTGAAGTTAACGATGTTTTCAGTCAAGGTCTGAGAGGTGGTTATACCCCAACTTGATTGATTCCATTATTAACCGATAAGTAACAAGATTCAGTCTCGAGGAGAGATATTTAAAGAAATTTAGTTAAATGAAATATTTTGGGTTATTGTAACAATGTTTTATATAACATTCGTTTTAACCCAAGGAAGTGGAATTGTGGAAATATAATAAATAAATATTTCCTGAGTGTAGAAATGAACGGGCATGAAAGAGATAAGTAATTGGAATGTTTTCCAATTATAAATAGAAGATTTTTCTACGTATAGAAAATAAAAGAAGGCGATATATGGATATGTTTTCCAAATAATGTAAAATGCCAAGATGATTGTTGAAAAGATTTGGCTAATAGATATTGATAAAGAAATGGAGAGGTGTTTTAATTAATGAAATATTAATCAAAAGGGGCCCAATGATTGTTTGATGTTTTGAATGGATGTTTGTTTTTCTTCGATAGTTAAATAACCGACTATCAAATTATTTGCCCATATCGTTGTCAATATGGAGAGACCGGTTGGATTATTATCCGTGAACCACTCCGTATTGGCAGTAGCGTTGCGAATCAGATTATATGAAGATAATCGAAGACGGAGTAAAGTTCAAGGACTTTTTCTATTAATAGAAATGGTGCCTTCGGTTTCGTTAAATCCCAGAATGAACATATATGGACGAATGTCTGACAGAGTATTTCCAATGATCGCATATGTTGGTCTGTATAAATATATAAGGTGGTGGAGAATTTATTCTCTAAGCATAATATCCAGAATATATTTGTGCAATCAATTCGTGATTAATGGATCTGACAATGTGGCATTCAAAGTGATTGTGCTATCAATGAGAAGTAAGTAATCGTAGCCTCAGGCCTCAACAACCGGGAAATAACAAAAATCGGGTAGGCAGCATGGCTATGTGGGTCGCTCCCATTATGGTGTATAATCACCTATCTAGAGAAATTCCTTTTACTTCTTTAATTTATCGATGCTATCCCTTTTTGGGAAATGGTTGCTGATCGTAACCGTTGGTGATATACATTCAATACATTCAAGCGAAATGAGTGGTCGGTCATGTGTGGGCCAGGTTGCAAGATGTTCTTGTTGAACCCCAGTGTATCCTCTCGAGAGCACACTGATCGGAAGGTGGATCCATACCTTGTCATGTTGGAAATCCAATCTCTAATAAACGCCATGCGGTTTTTGATTTTATATTATATATATGGAGCGTGAGATGCAAGCATTCCGCTAGATTCTATTTATTTGATGTAGACATTATTATAACATCACTTGATTTGATATCAAAAATATTTTGGGTTATCGTAAGGTAAAAACCATCCGTATTTATGTGTGGATCGGTCTTACGATTATCATTTCTTTCGAAAGGCTTTTTAATGTTAAACAAATGATATGAGTTTACTCACACCAGTCCCATGACTGAACCGTAGTTTATTTTGTTTTTGTTTTCCCTAAACTATTGGGTGCCCAAATTTGTATGGGCAGTCAAGTAGTCGGGAATTTTCAGATTCACTTGGAAGAGATGGAAGCAGGAGGCTTCACCAGTTAGCTATAGACTATCTTATTTCCATTGTGTACTATGTTGTATCTGGAAACAGGTGTTTATAACTGTTCCAGTAATAACTGTTGTGCTCTGATAATGGTATGTATATACAGTTACTGATTTGTATTTCAAAAGTTATGTTATTTAATATATTTTCTTCATTCCGCTGTGAGATTTGTCTTCTTTGTTTTCTTCTATTCTAATATTTCTGTCTTTCTATTTCTCGTCCTCTAACTTCTTTCTAATAATGATTCGTATTTCTGTGCAATTTGAGTTGGACGTGTGGTGTTATTAGTCAACTCAGATAGTACGGATTTGCGGGCCGTTACATATACTCTGTCAGACATTCTTTCATACATGTTGTCCTGGGACTGGACAAGCTAAAGGCACTATTCTATAAACCCATCTTAGGCAATTTCTACCTAGGATTTTCCAAAACAGCCCCTGCATAAACTCTATCTTCAATTTTCTTCATCATATTTTATTTGCATTGTTATTGCCTATACAAGGTGGTTTTCAAATAATAAATCTGATCCTGGTCTCTCCGTATTGACGACGGAGAAATGGTCAAAATTTTGATAGTCGGTTATTTAACTATCAAAGGAAACATCCATACACACAACGATCTTATTTCAAATGGAAATTTTATCGATCAACCATCAGTCAACATTTTTCCTCTTTAATTAATTTATCATTAATTTATTCATTTTCCCATTTCCCGTTTCCATATATCCATAAATCCTTATTTTCTAAATTTAGAAAATAAACATTATTAACTTTGGAAAACATTACTATTTCTCATTCACGCATCACTATCTTCCCACATCTATCAGTCTCTAACTGTAAACTAGAAAGAGAACAAATTCCCAAGTATAAATCCCGAAGGCCGAAACGAATATCAAATCAATACCTAGAAAGCCATTCAACTCAACTAATTTCCACTCAGTTTCTAATTTCAGTAATTCCATTTAAATTCATATTTCAAACCCAATTTCCTTTATAAATCTTTTATTTGCAAAATATTTACTTTAATCTATTTTTCACATAGAATGCGAACAATATTTCTTTATATAATGAAAACAGTTTGGTTTCGTATTTAAAAACAATATCTATAACCCAAATTCTATTTATATTTTTATTTGTAGAATTATTCATACAAATCTTATTTTTCCTTCAAACACTTAATATCTCATTCAAATTCCCTTTTATAATACTATGTTCAAATTCCATCTCAAATATCGGTGTTGGAACTGATTTTTACTTCTCTATATAAATTCAGATTTTATATATCCAATTTATCCAATAGTAAATGTTTTACTTAATTTATAAAACATTATTTATAAATCAATCTTCCCAATTTATCTGTTAAAACATATTTCTATTTACATTCTACTTTAAATCCATCTTCTCGTAGTTCTTTTATATCTCGCCAATTTTCTTTTATAATTCTATTTATTTCCCAAATAATTCCTTTTATAATTCTATTTATTTTATATAAATGTTTTATTTCCAATACACACTTTGAAAATTCCCTTTTTACATTCGTATGGTATTTATACCAAATAACAAGACCAGTGTCATCATAATCAATCACACATTATATATCACATCATATATCACAATATATGAAAAAACTAGTACAATAAATATTGAGGAATCCAGCTGGATCCATCCAGCCTGTTTCCCTTCATCCACAGATGTTAAACAATACAATTAATATCAATTTCATTTCAATATGAAATACTCTGATAAACAGAATCAATATTAATGATATATATATATATATTCTCAACCAATCAATTAGCAATTAATCCTAACAATCAACACCGAGAAATCAACCATCATTTAACAATTCTAAAAATATGTTATAAAAATTTAAATTGGGCAAAGTTAGTGAGTTTTACTCACATTGGACGTTTATCGTTAAATAATGATAAACTGTCATTGATTCAGATTAGACAATTTATTTCGCTATAAATTGTAACGAGTCCAATTCACTCCGAATCAGATCCATTGTGAATCCCTCGTCCATACGATCCCAACGGATCCGACCGTTCGAAATTCTGACATCATATGTGCAAGGTATTAAGACTTCAAGTATATATATTGATTTATTTTAACAAAACTTAATTTATTTTGAACGTGGGCTTCACATACCCGTGTCGACCCAAACCCCCATCTGCTATAGTAATTCTTCTTCTACCAAATATCCCGCTCCATAAACCAGTTCATTCCCCATTTCCTAGGTGTTCCGAAAATCAAACTTCCTCTTCGAATCATGAAAAATCCAAGGAAATTTACCGTTCGTTCCCCCTTCGAATGCTCTTCTTCCCTATGCCACTATTGTAATAACCTGGAAAATCCGAACTAATTTAAAATTTTTATTTTGGCAATTTTAGTGAAGTTTGAATATTTAAAATGATTTATTTTAAATAATAACGACGACAATTTTTTTTGAATAGAATTAGAATGGAAATATTTATTTGAATCGTCGTTAGAATATAATTATTTATTTTTAATTATAAAAGGAATCAGAAATGGCGCGGTAGTTCGAAAATTCGATTTCAAATTTCAAATGAATGTACAGGATTCAAAATAAACCGGATTTTAGCGAAACCAAAAATATTTGAATCTATTTGAGAACATCTTTCCAACGAATCCAAAAAATTGAAATTTTATAGCAGGAATAAAAAGTTATGTCCAATTGAAAATTCAGAATAGTCGCTATGGAATTTTGGCCCTTAAAAATGGAAATTTTGCAAACGACCTCTGTTTTTGACGAAACCACTTTTGTTGGATCCGGGATGTCGAGTTATTGCTAGATTCCAAAATTCGTAATTTTCTGAATCAATATGTGAGCGTGGCGAAGTAAAACGTATTTTATCAGTTTCAGTCAATTTCGCTCGACCAGAAAACCAGAAAATGACCATTTTTCAAATGTTCTCAGAATTTGACGAAATTAGCTTTGTTAGGACCGTATCGTCAATACCAAGCTAGAAAATATTTTTCGGGAATTTTTAGAGTCCGTATGTGGCCCCAGTAAATTGAAATGTATGTTTAAATTCAGTATATTGATTTATATTTTAATTTTGATGAAAACTGATCGAAACAATCGAATTGTCCTATGAAACATATCCCGTTGCGTTAGGAATTGGGGTATTTGTCTAGGGGCGATAGTCGTTGGGTTCGATTTGGAGTTCGTATCAATATAAGAGTATTTTTGGATTTAAAATATTAAAATATAATATAAATTTTATATAAAAACCTCCCACAACCGTTCAAACCCTAGCCAAAGCAGTAAGCCTCCGTCAACCCTAGAATCTAAGGCCGATTTCCTTCCAAATTAAATCCCTAAAATTTCAAAATCTATTCAACAATTGTAATCAGTTATAAAGAGGAAATGGTAGAGCACTTCGAGCTCTACCGAATCAATGGCCATGATCGACGATAGGGGCCAGAATCCGCCGGATTCAGCATCCAAAGTCGCCGTCGTCTTCGTCAGTTTCTGGAGAGAGGAGCAATTCGAATTGCACGCAATTCCAGGAGTGAAGAGAGTGGATTGGCGGCAACGAAGTGGCGTGGTTTGATCGGAGTCTGGTGATGGCATTGATGTGCGATGGGGAGGTTTGGAAACGTCGATGATGGGTTCGTTTTACGTTGGCAACAGAACAAAAGAGGAAGGAACTAAAGGGGCGGCTAGATTTTCTAAGCAATGTAATTAGTTAAATAATTATTAACGTTAATTATTTATTTAAACTATATAAACTTTAAACATTTATATCTTTCTCAAATCAAACTAGAATTTGATGAAATTGTTTGCGTTGGAATCGGGTCAACGATCTCTACAATGTGGAATCGACAGAAACACAATCAGAGCTAGCTGAAATTTTGGACTGAATGGAACGCACAGTTAATTTGACGAAAAATAATCGTTATTAAAATGATTTCTGAAGCCAATCAATGTGAGAATTCTCTCACTATAATTTTCTGTATAGTTATTTAAATTATTTTGTAACTGTGTATATGAACTGCTCCCCGTTGTCCACAGACCATGAACGACTTGTTTGATTGTATCCTGTGTGAAAATTGATCATGATGTGAAATGAAAATATAAATATGATGTGTGAAAAACATAATTTTGAAGTGAAAATATTATATATATGAAAGTAAAAATATTATATATATGAAAGTAAAAATATTATATATATGAAATTAATTATATATATAAGAACTGAAAATTATATATATTCGAAATGAAAAATATTATATATATGAAATGAATTATATATATAAGAAGTGAAAATTATATATATATGAAATGAAAAATATGATATATATATGAAATGAATTATATATATAAGAAGTCAAAATTATATATATATATGCAAAGGGAAAATAATACATATACGATGTGAAATTATATATATACGATATGAAATTATATATAAATGCGATGTGAATGAAATTGTATATACGATATGAAATATATAAATATATTTATATATATACACGATGTAAATAGAAATATATATATATACGATGTGAATTGAAATTCGAATTGAAATAGAATTGAAATTTGAATTAAATTGAAATAGAATTGGAAATGAATTTGAAATCCGAATTAAATTGAAATATAATTGAAATTCGAATTAAATTGAAATAGAATTGGAAATGGATTTGAAATCCATATTAAATTGAAATTGAATTTGAAATTCGAATTAAATTGAAATAAAATTGAAATTCGAATTGAAATTGAAATAGAATAGAAATTCGAATTAAATTGAAATAGAATTGAAATTCGAATTGAAATTGAAATAGAATTGAAATTCAAATTAAATTGAAATAGAATTGAAATTCGAATTAAATTGAAATAGAGATGAAATTCGAATTGAAATAGAATTGAAATTCGAATTGAAATTGAAATTGAATTTAAATTCGAATTAAATTGAAATAGAATTGAAATTGAAGTAAAATTGAAATTCGAATTAAATTGAAATGAATTTGAAATTCGAATTGAATTGAAATGAATTTGGAATTCGAATTGAAATGAATTTAAAACGATTTATAAAATTCGTTTTAAAGGGAAATCGATGAAATATATATAATATAATATATATATATAATGGCTTGAATAGAACGCGTCGCGCTGCGGTAGTTCACGAATTTCGACCATTGGCTTCGAACAGACATTACGGGAGATCCGACCGTCGGATTCTCCTAAAACTGGAACCGTTGGGTTCGTATCGAAAAGAGCTTTCTAACGAATATGAGAAATTAGAAATCTAAAGGTTGGATTTGGAATTATGTCCAAATCAAAATAGGAAAAGGTCGCTATATATAAGTGCAGTTCGATGGCCGTTTATGGAAATCGACTGTACTGGCCTTGATAAAATTATTAAAAATATCAATAATTAGTGTGAAATCATAATAAATGATTTGGAAAGAATTGGGATGAAAAATTGCATATTTGAAAAGATAAAAATAGATTTTTATCGAAATGAACTAGTTTTAAACTAGAAAAATTAATCCAATAATTTTTAAATAAAAGAAATTGGATTTGAAATGGTTTTAAAAATAACTGGAATTTCCAATATATGAATTGGAATGGTTTGGAATGGAAATAATCTTCGGAATATTTTGATATTGGATTCCGTGATTATACGGATATTGTGATGGGAATTTGGAAGATATCGGTATCGTTATTCCTGATATGATATCTGTTTGTTTCAGAATTTGATGTTGAATATAAGTCGATACTATTTTATTCAGAGCCTTATATTTACTATCGAATTGGATTTTGGGTGTCGTGAACTGTGTTTAAATGACATTGGTTCTTTAACCCGGTTAAAGCAGGATTAATGTCCAGAAAGTTGAACAATCAATAAGAAATGATTTTAGAGATCGAAACCAATTGGAGTTTGAATAAATCTTTAATTAGATTGTGAATGTATATATAGTAATTAAATTACCAAAATATGAAATGGGATTAAACCAAATACACTTGGTTGTTTATATTGATTGGGATTGATTGATTGTTTAGATTGTGCTCGACCAGTTTATGAGCAAGATATGCTTTTACATTTAGCATTGGGTTGGGTAGAAATACTGGTATGCTAACATCTTGTGAAACACTTCACGATTTGACTATGAGATGAGTAGCGCTGTGGTAGTGTTCATTTCAAATTTAATGAATGATTTTGAAATGATATTTTTCATAAGTGAAAAGAATATTATTCCCGATTTTGGATAGGGAATGTTTTATAAAAATGTTTTATAAAACAGAAAGGATTTCGAGGGCTAAAACCCGATGATTTCAAAATGATTTGGAAATGTATTATGGTTTTACGTTGTAGTTCATCACATATTAGATTAGTTGCTATTAATGATGTATCTGTTTGGTGGCGGAGAATTTATTCTCTTGCTTAACACCCTTCTTTGAGACGTACGAGCTCAAAGGTTATGTGATTAATAATGACTAATCATATGTGTGAATTGCTGATGTGAAGTACTATATTTTGAAAGTACTTGTGATTATTATGTTGTGAAATGATTTTCCCAACTTCGGGATATAAAAATGATTTAGTATGTGGCTAAAGATTCTGGTAACCCGGACGACAAAAAATATGGGTGAGATGGGCGGTGTATGCTTCCATGCGTGGGAGGTGCATCGTCGGTGTAGCCTGCTCCATAGTGGGAGGTGCACACACACACACACACATATATATATATATATATATATATATATATATCGAGTTGCTTAGGTGCGTGCCCTTTGCCTTGTCTAGGGGGAGCCCGATATTTGGTTGCATACTTGTTTGTATGCATTGTTATGATTTGGAATTCATATTTCCAAATGATTTGATTTGAGATCCTAAAGTGAAATCTACTTTGATATAGAAAGTTAGATATGTATTTCAAATGATTTGAAATAGGAAATCAGGAAATAAAGTCCAAAGGAATAATTTCTGTAAATTGAATTGGATTTGGAAAATCTAAGTGTGGTGATTAATCTAAATGGGTAGATTGGGATATTGCATGTTGATTGATGCATAGTAGATCCATAACTATTGATTGTTGTTTATACACTGGCATTCATGTGGGTAAACCCGTTCCGCGTTAGCGGCATGGTCCTGTGATTTGTCTAATCATTTATATAAGTTTATAACTGTTTAGAGTTTCTCACACCAGTCCCGTGACTGACCTGTAGTTTGTTTTTCCCTTGCAAACTCGGGTGCCCCTATGTGACGACCCCAAAACCCGTACTGACGGTGTTAAGGGTAATCTTTGGAATATAACACATAAACAAATAATAACAGAACAGAAATAAATAAATACACCAGATAATGAACAATTAATACACTGGATAAACATAATCATCAGAGTTACGCAGTATACAGGATCATACTTAGTACAAATACAGTTCAGCTATACATAAATGTCTACAGCGGAAAACAAACATAATATGTACAATAGGAGCAGAACAGCATAAAAAGAGATAAATGAAGAATCCATCTTCAGCTCCAGCTATCCAGAGAAAGCCTGCTAATACCTGAATACAAGGCTGCCCGTGTAGAAAAAGGGCACCCAAGTTTGCAAGTGAAACAAACTACGAGTCAGTCATGGGACTGGTATGAGAAATCTACTTAACACATTTTATACTTTGGCTAATCACATGACCACGCCACTTTCGCGGAACGGGTTTACTCCATTGGATTGCCAGTGCTTTAAAACAATTAAATCTTTTAAACATCGCAATGCTTTTTATAAAAATGAAGCCGATATATGACTCAAGTCCCATCACACAATGCAACGCAAGCCGGAGGATAGAGTTTTACCTTATATCGACCAAAATATGCTTGATACGAGCAAAACAAATCATTTGATAATCAGACTCCAACTGTAAAATAGTAAGAGAACGATTCCATAGGTATTAACTCCGAAGGCCGAAACCAACATCATACCAATACCCAGGAAACCATCCATCATAGCTCGTTTGCAGTTAGTTTCTAATTTCATACACAATCATAAATATCAATCATAGACGACGTGAGCGTCCCATGCCACTATGTCGCCAAATATAGGTTTACAATAAAAACCGCACAGTCACGTATTTGGAAATTGGATTTCCATCATGAACCAAGGCAAAAGATAGTCCTTACCGACTTCGAGACAATCTAGCCTACCATGTCTCAGGATCAGAATGCATCGACCCTTGGAGCGACAGGGCTGGTCTACCGATGTGGATTAAAATGCCTGAACAATACGTCTCCCCGCCCTATGGGGCGCAAATGAGCCAACGAGTGACTCCATCGGTCCCGGATCGACCGATATATCCGAGGTGCCTCGCAACCGCAACAACCACATAGGTGAAAATAATATATAAATGTCAGCCAATTTAAGCACCGACACCTCCTCTAGCTAGAAAGAAACGCATGTCCTCCCTGAGGTCCTATCCCGTTTCTGATTCATACCGGGGTGTGAGGTTCGCGAATTCACATTATACACAAAGCTACGCCACACAGGCGGTGCTTTGATCATCCACCACAAGACTTTGCTTTTCAACAGAAGCCCTGATCACTGCATCTTAGCATGCCACACAGGCAATTCACGCCATGTAACTGATGGCTATCAATCACACAGAATGAATTCCAATGTCAGACACACAGTCCATTTGCAAGTCCGTTCTGGGTCTGAATGAAACTGGAGGAACTATATACCTCGCAAACCCATCGATCTCCACGTACGCATAGACGATCACCACTCATTATCCATATTTCGGGATGCCTCCCAATCAGGACATCAGTTACCATCCAAACGAGGTGAAGACCTCCGGTCTTCGACCACCGTCTTCATCTTCGATTTCTTATCGTCGATTCAGTTATTCAGAATGGGATAAACCTGGTCTTTCTGAGCAACTCGCGTATATAATGAACAAGTGCTACACAAACATACATACGCATCATTCTAATTCATTAGTCACTAACCATAAATCTGTAAGAGAACGATTTCCCAAATATTAACCCCGAAGGCCGAAACCAACATCAGATCAAAACCCAGGAAACCATTCGGCTTAGCCAACCTTCAGTTAGTTTCTGAATTTCATATTCTATATCGTTTATAATATTTTATAACGATTTATCGCTATTTTTATTTATTTTAAAATAGCCAATTTATTCAAACGACGCTTCGGGCCATAACGCGGCCATGGCGCTGTTTTTCTTCAGATTTGATTTACACATATCTGAAAATCTAACCGTTGGATCATCACACAATTTATATCATTAGAAAGATCTTTTCAAAACGAATCCAACGGTTCCAGTTTTGGGAAAATCCGACGGTCGGATCTCCCGGTACAATCGTTTGAAGTTTCGATTTCAAATTACGAACTGCAGCGTCGTTATTCGATTTAATTTAATTATATATATATATATAATCGATTCTGGCACTGTTTTTCTTCAGATTTGAATTAAACATTCCAGACAATCCAACCGTTGGATCTTTACAAAGTTGGTGTCGTTGGAAAGATATTTCCAAAGCGAACCCAACGGTTTCGGTTTCGGGAAAATCCGATGGTCAGATCTCCCGCACTAATTGTTTGAAATCATGGTTTCAAAACACGAACTGCAGCTTCGTTATTCGATTTATTTTAATTATATTTATATATATATATAAAAATAAAATCGATTCTTCGATTTCAAAACCATTTCCTCTTCATACATTTGATAAAAATGATATTTTTTATCCAACTGACCTTTATTTCAACACTTCACTATTTTTAACTATTCATGTATATGATAAAAATGTGATTTTTATTGTAAAACAATTTCTTTCAAAACATGACTATTTTATATAGTTCATATATATGATAAAAATATGATGTTTATTATAAAACAATTTATTTCAAAACACGAATACCATTCAACACATGAATTTCCATTCAAAAATGAATTTCTATTCAACACATGAAGGTTTTCTATAGTTTATATATATAGATAAAAAGGTGATTTTTATATTTAAAACAATACATTTTCAAAACATGAATGTCGTTCAATAGATGAATTTCTATTCAGCACACGAATATAGTTTCAACACATGAAAATAATTCTAACACATGAATATTATTCAAAATTTCGGCAGCATAACGACAGGGTAGTTAAAACCAGGGCCGTCCCTAGTACGGCTCCTCGCTCTACCTTAAAGCCTCGCAGCTTTTGACAATGGGGGATCATGCATCTAGTTCGCACGCAGGCGGCATGTATATATTTTTCATTTCCACAAACTAATCCTATGTGGTTTCAACCAAATAATTCTCAACCACGAACGGGTATTTTTCAACCACAATCAATCAATTTCAACCACAAACAATTTTAATCAACCATTCGTAATCAACCAATTTTCACATCAATCACAACCAATAAATATCGTCCATGGTTTGTGGACGAGGGGCGTATATATATATATTTATTTATTTATATATAAGCATTTCACTTCTATTTCAACACATATATAATTTTTTTACAACGTATATATAACTTATACGTCGAACGTACAACTTATACAACGCTTATACATGAGGTGTACAATGCTTATATAACTCATACATCGACTATATAATTTATACATCATCGTTTTCCATATCGTTTATAGTTTAGAAATCTCACATTGGGTTCCACTCCACCAAAAATAGCAGAAGGCTCAGAAAAATATGCGGTCTCTTCTAGAATGTAGAAGACGTCCACACGAGTCCACTGTCTCTTATTTCACTGAATTTCGTCAACAAACGAAAAAGATATGATTTTTACAGTGAAAACAAAAACCATAGCGCTTTAAACTGCTATAATATAGTTTCAACCGTTACCTCACACTTTCGTTCAAAACTAGGTTTGCACTTTTCTCGAAATCCGCGCAACTATATGACGATTGGCCTGCGCCACCTTGAAGGGCTTGGAGAGGGCTTTAGGCGCGACATGGAGGGGGCCCACTCGATCGTGGCAGGAGGTGGCGGCGGCGAGTTGAAGTCGCCAAATTCCAGGCGTCGATTCTCCCTAACCACACAACGAAAAAATCCAAACTATATATGGATTCGAAGATCTTCTCGAGCACTACAAAATTCTCCAAAGGGGCACGAGTTTTTATTGAGCGGATTAGAAGAAATCGAGGAGAGAAGAAAGGAAAGGGTTTCCGCTGCGCGATTGGTGGATCGGGGAGAGAGAAAGTGGCGTGGAAGAAATTGATTGGTCTAGGCCCTTTTATTTTTATTTATATATTTTCAAAATCCGAAAATACCCCCTTTCACACACGATCCCCAATCCAAACCCAACGACTGTCATCCCTAGCATTTTACCCCCATTCCTAACACAATGGGATATGTTTCGTAGGCCCATTCGAATGTTTCAGTCAGTTTTCGTTCAAATTAAAATATAAAACATTCAATATTCGATTTGAACGTACATTTCAATTTGCCAGGGCCACATACTGACTCGAAAAATTCTAGAAAGATAAATCTAGCTATGTTTTGATGATACGGTCCCAACAAAACTAGTTTCGTCGAATTCTGAGACTGTCTGAAAAATGGCCCATTTCTGGCCGATTCAATTTTATAGAAATCGACCAAACACATTTTCCTTTGCTCCGCTCACATACTAGCTTCAAAAATTATGAAATTTGAAACCTAGCAATAATTTAACATCCCGGATCCAACAAAAGTGGTTTCGTCAAATTCCGAGGTCGTTTGCAAAATGGCCATTTTCACGGGCTATATGATTTCTATAGCGACCTTTCTGAAAATTCATTTGGCCATAACATTTGCTTCCTACCATGAAACTTCGATTTTTCAGATTTGTTAGAAAGGTATTCACTAACAGATTTAAATATTTTTGGTTTCACTCAAATCCGTTTTGTTTTGCACCCGGTACAGTCAGTCAAAGTTTGAATTGAAAATTTGAAACTACCGCGCCATTTCAGGCCTTGTTTATAATTCAAAGTGATTATATTTATTTTCAACTTCAATTCAAACTTACTTTTCATCATTATTATTTAAAATATCTATTTTAAATACTAAAAATCCACTAAAATAGCCAATTTAAAATTTTTAAATTGGTTCAGATTTTCCGGGTCGTTACAATCTCCCCCACTTAAAACTTTTCATTCCCGAAAAGGAACAAAGTCGACAGTGGTTTGATTAATCAACACTACGTTCAATCTGGCTTCCATTCTCCAACTTTCAGTTTCTGAGAATTTTCAAATTCTTCAAAAATTTGGCTAACACTCGAAATTTTCGAAAAATTTCGCCATAACCTCCTTTGTACGGGGAGGGGTTTAGAAATTTATTGGGCCGTATTAGGTACCCAATAAATCCTATAAAGCATACACATATTTATAGTGATATATTCTAGTGTTTACAGGGGAGCGTGTATAGATAATAACTCCAGAGAATAAATTCTCGTCACCCTGTCAAAGCCTGAGGGAGTGTGTATTTTTAATTGCTCCAGAGAATAAATTCTCGTCACCTCGTCCCGTGTGGGAAATAAATAATCCATGTGCCGTATCTAATGACTAGAGAGACGTGTTTATTGTCAACTCCAGACCCGTGTGGGGTTTTAATTAATCTTGCAATTTATCTTTACAATTTTATATGGTCCATAACAGTCATCAGTTCAACCTGTAAAATATAGTCATCGCCATACAAGCCTCTCGCTCGTATGGTAAATCTTCCACCTCGTCACACAAGCTCCAAATGCTTATGTGGTATATGATGAAGTATGCCTATCTTTAAGAAGTATGCCATGTAATGTAGTTCAAAATTAATTGTTACTATCCTATGGCGACGTTTATTATTACACACAGAACAACCAGCACTCCGCATCCAATGGCATTCACAGGAGTTGATATAATAATATTTCGCATCCAACTCATTAAGGTTTACCTATTTGTCGGGCACGCAAATAATTTCTTTACTCAACAGCTATCCATTTACCTGTTCAAACATATATGATGCACATGTATATATTTCTATCTATTTTCATATCAGTTTAATACGTGATATAATCGAATAAATTCTACCATTCATTCTCTTATTGATTAAATTAACTATCGTTCTAATAATTTAATTAATCAAATCTACTATCACACAACTCAAACAACAATCAATATGTTTTTAACTTTTCAAAATCATACAAATTAATTCATACACTCTTTTTAAATTAATCAGACTATAGAATTAGAAGCGTACATCCATGGAAAGAAAATAACAACAAAGTAGAGAACTAAACGGTAATGCAAAGTATGGTAAATGTACCTTGCATCGGAGTCAACCAGAGATATCCACTCAACACTTAAGATAGGCTTTCTGAATTCTCTCCTCAGTTTCCCAAGTACAATCTCGCGGATCTCCACTCCATTGCACTTTGACTAAATGAACCTTCTTATTCCTCAGCTCTTTGGTTTCTTTGCCGATAATCTTGAGCGGCTCTCTTCTCACAGCTAGTTCTGGAGTAATTTCAATATCCTGTTGAGCTGCTTCTTCCACGATCAAGTCTGGATCATGAACGTGCTTTCGAAGTTGAGATATATGAAATACATCATGCACTCCAGGCAACCAATCCGGCAATTGAACCCTATAAGCGAGAGTTCCAATCCGTTCAAGAATAGGAAATGGACCAATGAATTTGGGCGCCAATTTCCCTGTTTTACCGAACCGGATAACTCCTGTCATCGGCGATACTTTCAAATATACATAGTCGCCAACAGCAAATGATATATCCCTTCTTCTCTTATCGGCATAGCTCTTCTGTCGGCTTTGAGCGGCGAGTAATCGTTTCTTAACGAAATCGACTTTGTCTACAGCCTCGCGAATCATATCAGGTCCCAATACAAGTCTATTATCAGGTTCGACCCAACAAGCAGGAGATCGGCACGGTCTACCATACAATGTTTCGAATGGCGACATTGTAAGGCTCGCTTGGTAGCTGTTGTTATAGGAGAACTCAGCCAAATGCAAATGGTCTTCCCATGATCCACCGAAATCTAGAACACAAGCCCGCAATAGATCTTCTAGTATACGATTCACCCTCTCAGTTTGACCATCTGTTTGAGGATGATAAGCGGTGCTCAAGTTCAGCTTCGTTCCTAACTCTACTTGAAATGCATCCCAGAATTTGCTAGTAAATATTGGATCTCTATCACTAACTATATTGATCGGCACTCCGTGTAGTCTAACAATTTCCTTGAAGTATATCTGCACCAGACTCTGAGCAGTTCTGTTTGATCTGACAGGTATGAAATGGGTGGTCTTCGTAAAGCGATCTACGATCACCCAAATACTGTCATTTCCTTTTCTGGTTCTGGGCAAACCATTTATGAAGTCCATGGAAATATGTTCCCACTTCTAACCTGGAACGTCCAGCGGTTGCAACAATCCAGCAAGTTTCTGTTGGTCGCTTTTGACGAATTGGCAAGTGGGGCATCTTCTAACATATATAGAGATGTCTCTTTTCAACGACTTCCACCAGAATGTGCGTTTGATATCGTTATACATTTTATTCACACCCGGATGGATACTGAGCTTAGATTTGTGGCATTCATCAAGCACTTCTCTTCTGAGTTCAGGAATTTCTGGGACATAAATTCGTCCTTGTAGCCTCATAATCCCTTCGCTATCAAGCTGGAAATCTGAAGCATTGCCTTCACGAATCCGCTGACTCATTCCTTTAATAAATTTGTCGTCTTTCTGGAGAGCAGATATCTTGTCAATCAAAGAAGTCGCAATGATAAAACTGGCGATCATCACATTCTTTCGGCTTAACGCATCGGCCATGACATTGGCTTTCCCTGGAGTGTACACAATTTCAAAATCGTATGCTACAAGGAATTCTAACCAATGTTGCTGCCTCAGGTTCAAGTCATTCTGGGTGAACAGATACTTTAGCGACTGGTGATCTATAAACAGTTCGAATATCTCACCCAGAAGGTAGTGACTCCAGATTTTTAAAGCGAATACGATAGCCAACAACTCAAGATCATGAGTGACATAGTTCTTTTCATGTGGCTTCAGCTGGCGGCTAGCATAAGCAACCACTTGACCTCTTTGCATTAATACTGCACCAAGGCCTTCCCTAGAGGCATCTGTCCAGACTTTTAAATCCTGATTGCCGTCGATTATCGTTAACACTGGAGTAGTTGTTAATCTTATATTTAGCTCTTCAAAAGCCTCCTCACATTCTGGAGTCCACTTGAATTTTGAGTGCTTCTTTGTAAGCTTCATTAAGTGACTAGATATCTTCGAAAAATCTTTAACGAACTTCCGGTAATAACTAGCCAATCCGAGAAAACTGCGGACTTCTGTAGGAGTACTGGGCTATTTCCAATTTTGAATAGCCGTGATTTTACTTGGATCCACAGCAATTCCTTCTTTTGATACGACGTGGCCCAGAAACTTCACTTCATCTTGCCAGAATATACATTTGGAAAATTTAGCTTTCAATACATTCCTTCTCAGAATTTCTAGAACTTGTTCCAAATGCTTTTCATGTTCGGCCTTTGATTTAGAGAAGATTAGAATATCGTCAATAAAAGCCAGAACAAACTTATTCAGGACTCCTCTGAACACTCTATTCATCAAATCGACGAAGTAAGCTGGAGCGTTACATAAGCCGAACGACATTACTAACCACTCATATAATAAGTCTGGACCTCTGAGTGTTGTCATAGGAACACACTCTTCGGCAATACGAAGCTGATGGAAGCCTGTAGCTAGGTCCATCCTTGAAAATACTTGTGCTCCATTCAGACGATCCAATAAATCATCGATTCGCGGCAATGGATATTTATTCTTTATTGTCTGTTTGTTCAAATCACGATAATCCACACATAGTCGCAGAGTACCGTCAGATTTTGGGACAAACACCACTGCTGCTCCCCAATCAGAGAAACTAGGCCTGATTAGACCCTTCCATACGAACTGTCTTGTTTGGTTGTCTAGTTCCTCTTTCTCCTTTAGGGTCATCCTCCGAATAGCGTGCACTACTGGCATAGCATTCGGAATTAAAGCAATCTTGAAATCGATTTCTCTCTGCGGAGGTAAGCTAACAACTTCTTCGAACACATCCGCATAATTCTTTACGAACGGAATATCTTTGATGAGTTCAGGAATATTCTATGTGACTACAGGGATACTTTCTATTTGAGCAGGAGAAACATCTAGAGCTGACCAAAAATCTTTTCTATTTGAATTCGGGCCTTCACATGGTATGGTTTTATAGTTCCCTGACTGGGCCTTTGCCTTAACAACTCTCTCGGCGCATTTAACCTCAGCCTCATATTTGGTTAACCTATCCAATCCAAAAATAAGATCGAATTCAGTAAAATTCATGACTATAGCGATGGTAGGGAATTTATAACAGGAAAAGGAGACATGCACCGCTCTAATCCAACTAAGATTGAGGGAACCCCCAACCGGATTATGAACAGTCATTGGTTCTTTGAGCTTCTTCAAATTCAAATCCAACTTCTTAACTG
Organism: Allium sativum; assembly: GCA_030737875.1. Taxonomy (NCBI): domain Eukaryota; kingdom Viridiplantae; phylum Streptophyta; class Magnoliopsida; order Asparagales; family Amaryllidaceae; genus Allium; species Allium sativum. The sequence goes on along the minus strand of CM060926.1, from coordinate 687,914,991 downwards.
CATTCTTTGCAATGAAGCTTCGTGACGCGCCTGTATCAAACAGTACTTTAACTGGAATGTTTTTGACATTAAGCGTGCCTTCCAAAACATCTGGTCTTCCCTGACTAGCTGAGGGCTCAGAAGTCTCTGCCACTTCATTTATATGCACTGCTTTGGATCTCTTAAATATCCGGCAATCCTTTTCAAGATGACCAGTCCGACGGCATTGACTGCACTTTCTATTCTCCTGAAAATTCTTCTCGAATTTAGACCCACCTTCCTTTCGTCTGTTCGAAGATCTGCAGTTCCTCATCGAATGCCCTTGCTGATCACACTTTAGACATACGACTGTCTTTACCTTTTTCTGACGGACTTTTGGCCTCTTTCTGACCTCAGCCTTCGTACTTGCCTCAGGCTGCGCACTTGTCTCTGGGCTATCGGCTTCGAATTTTCTTTTGCTGCTAGAACTGATTTCTTCTTCGTCTCGCAACATACCTTTCCTATCGAGATCCTCATATTAGTAGGCCATGTATATCATTTCAGAAAAGGGAAGCTTCACATTCCTCATTACACTATTCTGGTATTTTCTTCGCAGGCCATGAATAAACCTCAGATTCTTCCTCTTTGGATCTTGAATCAGATGAGGAGCAAAATGAGAAAGTTCGTTGAATTTCTTATGATATTCTGGAATGGTCATATCTCCTTGTATCAGATAAGAGAATTCATCACATAATCGCTCTGTCGCTTCAGGAGGAGTAAATATTTCTAAGAAAATCACTTTAAATCTATCCCAGGTGATATCACCTTCTGGATTATCTTTGATAGTCGAATCCCACCAGAACAAAGCTTCTTCTTTGAGTGCCCAAGACGCCAGTAATCTTTTCTGGTCATCTCTCAACTTTAAACCTTCAAAGATTTTCTCTGCTGAACGAATCCAAGCTTGTGTTTCCATAATGGACTCTTTTCCTAAGAATGGCGATCCACCCAGATTTCGAAATCTCTTGAATATAACTTCTATATCAGATTCTGGCTGCGGGAGCACAACTGGCTCATTAGCTTGTCGAGCCATACGATTATTTCTTTTGTTCCTGTCACTCATTTTCTAGAGCATCTGCAATTAGCAGACAAAGTGTCTGGTCAACAGAAAAGATATTTCAAAATATAGAGACAAATACTTCAAATGTAAATGTGTCTAGTGGGGTGTATTTTCATCATGCTTTACTCACACTAGGATTTTACTAATCCTATCTGTAATGAGTTATTCGTCCTAGAACACTACTGGTTCTATTTCTGACGAGTTCGTTCATATGTTATATTCTAGCACTAAGCTTAACCAAAGCTCTGATACCACGTTGTGACGACCCCAAAACCCGTACTGACGGTGTTAAGGGTAATCTTTGGAATATAACACAGAAACAAATAATAACAGAAAAGAAATAAATACACCAGATAATGAACAATTAATACACTGGATAAACGTAATCATCCGAGTTACACAGTATACAGGATCATACTTAGTACAAATACAGTTCAGCTATACATAAATGTCTACAGCGGAAAACAAACATAATATGTACAATAGGAGCTGAACAACATAAAAAGAGATAAATGAAGAATCCATCTTCAACTCCAGCTATCCAGAGAAAGCCTGCTAATACCTGAATACAAGGTTGCCCGTATAGAAAAAGGGGCACCCGAGTTTGCAAGTGAAACAAACTACGAGTCAGTCATGGGACTGGTATGAGAAATCTACTTAACACATTTTATATTTTGGCTAATCACAGGACCACGCCACTTTCGCGGAACGGGTTTACTCCATTGGATTGCCAGTGCTTTAAAACAATTAAATCTTTTAAACATCGCAGTGCTTTTTATAAAAATGAAGCCGATATAAGACTCAAGTCCCATCACACAATGCAACGCAAACCGGAGGATAGAGTTTTACCTTATATCGACCAAAATATGCCTGATACGAGCAAAACAAATCATTTGATAATCAGACTCCAACTGTAAAATAGTAAGAGAACGATTCCATAGGTATTAACCCCGAAGGCCGAAACCAACATCATACCAATACCCAGGAAACCATCCATCGTAGCTCGTTTGCAGTTAGTTTCTAATTTCATACACAATCATAAATATCAATCATAGACGACGTGAGCGTCCCATGCCACTATGTCGCCAAATATAGGTTTACAATAAAAACCGCACAGTCACGTATTTGGAAATTGGATTTCCATCATGAACCAAGGCAAAAGATAGTCCTTACCGACTTCGAGACAATCTAGCCTACGATGTCTCAGGATCAGAATGCATCGACCCTTGGAGCGACAGGGCTGGTCCACCGATGTGGATTAAAATGCCTGAACAATACGTCTCCCCGCCCTATGGGGCGCAAATGAGCCAACGAATGACTCCATCGGTCCCGGATCGACCGATATATCCGAGGCGCCTCGCAACCGCAACAACCACATAGGTGAAAATAATATATAAATGTCAGCCAATTTAAGCACCAACACCACCTCTAGCTAGAAAGAAACGCATGTCCTCCCTGAGGTCCTCTCCCATTTCTGGTTCATACCGGGGTGTGAGGTTCGCGAATTCACGTTATACACAAAGCTACGCCACACAGGCGGTGCTTTGATCATCAACCACAAGACTTTGCTTTTCAACAGATGCCCTGATCACTGCATCTTAGCATGCCGCACAGGCAATTCACGCCATGTAACTGATGGCTATCAATCACACAGAATGAATTCCAATGTCAGACACACAGTCCATTTGCAAGTCCGTTCTGGGTCTGAACGAAACCGGAGGCACTATATACCTCGCAAACCCATCGATCTCCACGTACGCCTGGACGATCACCACTTATTATCCATATTTCGGGATGCCTCCCAATCAGGACATTAGTTACCATTCAAACGAGGTGAAAACCTCCGGTCTTCGACTACCGTCTTCATCTTCGATTTCTTATCGTCGATTCAGTTATTCAGAATGGGATAAACCCGGTCTTTCTGAGCAACTCGCATATATAATAAACAAGTGCTACACAAACATACATACGCATCATTCTAATTCATTAGTCACTAACCATAAATCAGTAAGAGAACGATTTCCCAAATATTAACCCCGAAGGCCGAAACCAACATCAGATCAAAACCCAGGAAACCATTCGGCTAAGCCAACCTTCAGTTAGTTTCTGAATTTCATATTCCATATCGTTTATAATATTTTATAACGATTTATCGCTATTTTTATTTATTTTAAAATAGCCAATTTATTCAAACGACGCTTCGGACCATAACGCGGCCGTGGCGCTGTTTTTCTTCAGATTTGATTTACACATATCTGAAAATCTAACCGTTGGATCATCACACAATTTATATCATTAGAAAGATCTTTTCAAAACGAATCCAATGGTTCCAGTTTTGGGAAAATCCGACGGTCGGATCTCCCGGTACAATCGTTTGAAGTTTCGATTTCAAATTACGAACTACAACGTCGTTATTCGATTTAATTTAATTATATATATATATATATAATCGATTCTGGCGCTGTTTTTCTTCAGATTTGAATTAAACATTCCAGACAATCCAACCGTTGGATCTTTACAGAGTTGGTGTCGTTGGAAAGATATTTCCAAAGCAAACCCAACGGTTTCGGTTTAGGGAAAATCCGATGGTCGGATCTCCCGCACTAATCGTTTGAAATCACGGTTTCAAAACACGAACTGCAGCTTCGTTATTCGATTTATTTTAATTATATATATATATATATAAATAAATAAAATCGATTCTTCGATTTCAAAACCATTTCCTCTTCATACATTTGATAAAAATGATATTTTTTATCCAACTGACTTCTATTTCAACACTTCACTATTTTTAACTATTCATGTATATGATAAAAATGTGATTTTTATTGTAAAACAATTTTTTTCAAAACATGACTATTTTATATAGTTCATATATATGATAAAAATATGATTTTTATTATAAAAAAATTTATTTCAAAACACGAATACCATTCAACACATGAATTTCCATTCAACGAATGAATTTCTATTCAACACATGAAGGTTTTCTATAGTTTATATATATATAGATAAAAAGGTGATTTTTATATTTAAAACAATATATTTTCAAAACATGAATGTCGTTCAATAGATGAATTTCTATTCAGCACACGAATATAGTTTCAACACATGAAAATAATTCTAACACATGAATATTATTCAAAATTTCGGCAGCATAACGGTAGGGAAGTTAAAACCGGGGCCGTCCCTAGTACGGCTCCTTGCTCTACCTTAAAGCCTCGCAGCTTTTGACAATGGGGAATCATGCATCTAGTTCGCACGCAGGCTGCATGTATATATTTTTCATTTCCACAAACTAATCCTATGTGGTTTCAACCAAATGATTATCAACCACAAACGGGTATTTTTCAACCACAATCATTCAATTTCAACCACAAACAATTTTAATCAACCATTCGTAATCAACCAATTTTCACATCAATCACAACCAATAAATATCGTCCATGGTTTGTGGATGAGGGGCGTATATATATATATATATATATAAGCATTTCACTTCTATTTCAACACATATATAATTTTTTTACAACGCATATATAACTTATACGTCGAACGTACAACCTATACAACGCTTATACATGAGGTGTACAACGCTTATATAACTCATACATCGACTATATAATTTATACATCGTCGTTTTCCATATCGTTTATAGTTTAGAAATCTCACATTGGCTTCCACTCCACCAAAAATAGCAGAAGGCTCAGAAAAATATGCGGTCTCTTCTAGAATGTAGAAGACGTCCACACGAGTCCACCGTCTCTTGTTTCACTGAATTTCGTCAACAAACGAAAAAGATATGATTTTTACAGTGAAAACAAAAACCGTAGCGCTTTAAACTGCTATAATATAGTTTTAACCGTTACCTCACACTTTCGTTCAAAACTAGGTTTGCACTTTTCTCGAAATCCGCGCAACTATATGACGATCGGCCTGCGCCACCTTGAAGGGCTTGGAGAGGGCTTCAGGCACGACGTGGAGGGGGCCCACTCGATCGTGGCAGGAGGTGGCGGCGGCGAGTTGAAGTCGCTAACTTCCAGGCGTCGATTCTCCCTAACCACACAACGAAAAAATCCAAACTATATATGGATTCGAAGATCTTCTCAAGCACTACAAAATTCTCCAAAGGGGCACGAGTTTTTATTGAGCGGATTAGAAGAAATCGAGGAGAGAAGAAAGAAAAGGGATTCCGCTGCGCGATTGGTGGATCGGGGAGAGAGAAAGCGGCGTGGAAGAAAGTGATTGGTCTAGGCCCTTTTATTTTTATTTATATATTTTCAAAATCTGAAAATACCCCCTTTCACACACGATCCCCAATCCAAACCCAACGACTGTCGTCCCTAGCGTTCTACCCCCATTCCGAACATAATGGGATATGTTTCGTAGGCCCATTCGAATGTTTCAGTCAGTTTTCATTCAAATTAAAATATAAAACATTCAATATTCGATTTGAACGTACATTTCAATTTGCCAGGGCCACATACTGACTCGAAAAATTCTAGAAAAATAAATCTAGCTATGTTTTGACGATACGGTCCCAACAAAACTTGTTTCGTCGAATTCTGAGACTGTTTGAAAAATGGCCCATTTCTGGCCAATCCAATTTTATAGAAATCGACCAAACACATTTTCCTTTGCCCCGCTCACATACTAGCTTCAAAAATTATGAAATTTGAGACCTAGCAATAATTTAACATCCCAGATCCAACAAAAGTGGTTTCGTCGAATTCCGAGGTCATTTGCAAAATGGCCATTTTCATGGCTATATGATTTCTATAGCGACCTTTCTGAAAATTCATTTGGCCATAACTTTTGCTTCCTACTATGAAACTTCGATTTTTCAGATTTTTTAGAAAGGTATTCACTAACAGATTTAAATATTTTTGGTTTCACTCAAATCCGTTTTGTTTTGCACCCGGTACAGTCAGTCAAAGTTTGAATTGAAAATTTGAAACTACCGCGCCATTTCAGGCCTTGTTTATAATTCAAAGTGATTATATTTATTTTCAACTTTGATTCAAACTTAATTTTCATCATTATTATTTAAAATATTTATTTTAAATTCTAAAAATCCACTAAAATATCCAATTTAAAAATATTAAATTGGTTCAGATTTTCCGGGTCGTTACACCCTATTTTCCATACGGGCAGTCGAGTAGTTTATGTTGTAGATATATGAGCAGGATTCTGGATTGAAGCTTAAAGCTGTGTCCAGAGCATTGATAGTCTTCCGCTGTGTTACTTTATTTATTTTTCGCTGTGTATTGTATTACATTTATTGTAAATAAATCTTCCGCTGTATTATATTTCGATATACTTTGATATATTCTGTACTCTGATGTAACATTATTATGATGTTTGTAAAAGTCTTCTGTTATTTGTTCTGATGTTTTGTATGCCTAGAGTTAGCGTATTCGGGTTTTGAACGGTCTTGGTCGATTTAGCGATCGATTAGGTCCGAGCGAAATCAGTATCGTTACAGCTGGTATCAGAGCTTTGGTTAAACTCAAATCTTTGGGGTACAACTCGTTAGAACAGAATAAAAGGCTCATCAGAGATTGGATTAGTAATATCCTATGAAAGAATCCTCATTAGAGATAGAATCAATAGCATTCTAGAATGAGTGACTCATTAGAGATGGGGATAGAAATGCCCCAGAATGAGTTGAGAGTTATATGTTTAAAAATATCGTATTTGTGATTATATATATAATCTGGTTTTAAAAGTATGATTTTGAATATATAAAAGTTAAATGAATTTGAAAAATTAATCAACAAATTGATTAAAGGTTGTGTTGTTTGATTATTTGTTTGACTAATTAAAATATTGGACTAATAAAACCAATAGGAAAAAGAGTAAGGCAAATTTAGCCAAACTGAATCAAATATTGAACTGAATAGCAAATTGTTTGTAATTGCATGCATGTACATATATATGTGTGAACAGGTCATTGCAAGGAGGCTAGAGAAGAGGAATAAAATTGTTTGGCCGACAAATAGGTACATGTTAATTGTATTTCTTGGGTTTTGGATGATTTTATGAGCCGATTGGCCAGCCGCTTGGCTGTTTCTTTTTCGTTTTGGATTGGAGAGGCCTGTATGGCAATTTCGGGATTTTCCCGGTGCTCCGGTGCAGGGGAGGTTATGGCGAAATTTTTCAAAAATTTAGGGTATTAGCCAAATTTTTGAAGAATTTGAAAAGTTCTTAGAAACTGAAAAGTTGAAGAACTTAAGCCGTGGTGAAAATAATGAAGGTTGAGTTGGTTTGTAAAACAACTTTCAGCTTCATTCCTTTTCGGGGACGAAAAGTTTTAAGTGGGGGAGATTGTAATAACCCGGAAAATCCGAACCAATTTATAATTTTTATTTTGGCAATTTTAGTGAATTTTGAATATTTAAAATGATTTATTTTAAATAATAACGACGAGCAATTTTTTTAATAGAATTAGAATGGAAATCTTTATTTGAATCATCGTTAGTATATAATTGTTTATTTTTAATTATAAAAGGAATCAGAAATGGCGCGGTAGTTCGAAATTCGATTTCAAATTTCAAATGAATGTACATGATTCAAAATAAACCGGATTTTAGCGAAACCAAAAATATTTGAATCTATTTGAGAACATTGATCCAGAGAATCCGAAAAATTGAAATTTCATAGCGGGAATAAAAAGTTATGTCCAATTGAAAATTCAGAATAGTCGCTATAGAATTTTGGCCCTTAAAAATGGAAATTTTGCAAATGACCTCTGTTTTCGAAAAAACCACTTTTGTTAGATCCGAGATGTCGAGTTATTGCTAGATTCCAAAATTCGAAATTTTCTGAATCAATATGTGAGTGTGGCAAAGTAAAACGTGTTTTAACAGTTTTAGTCAATTTCGATCATCCAGAAAATGGCCATTTTTCAAACGGTCTCGGAATTTAAAGAAATTAGCTTTGCTAGGACCGTATCGTCAATACGAAGCTAGAAAATATTTTTCGGGAATTTTTAGAGTCCTTATGTGGCCCCAGTAAATTGAAATGTACGTTTAAATTCAGTATATTGATTTATATATTAATTTTGATGAAAACTGATCGAAACAATCGAATTGGCCTACGAAACATATCCCATTGCGTTCGGAATGGGGGTATTTGGCTAGGGGCGATAGTCGTTGGGTTCGATTTGGAGTTCGTATCAATATAAGGGTATTTTTGGATTTAAAATAGTAAAATATAATATAAATTTTATATAAAACCCCCCACAGCCGTTCAAACCCTAGCCAAAGCAGTAAGCCGCCGTCAACCCTAGAATCTAAGGTCGATTTCCTTGAAAATTAAATCCCTAAAATTTCAAAATCCATTCAACAATTGCAATCAGTTATAAAGAGGAAATGGTAGAGCACTTCGAGCTCTACCGAATCAATGGCCACGATCGACGATAGGGGCCAGAATCCGCCGGATTTAGCATCCAAAGTCGCCGTCGTCTTCGTCAGTTTCTGGAGAGAGGAGCAATTCGAATTGCATGCAATTCCAGGTGCGAAGAGAGTGGATTGGCGGCAACGAAGTGGCGTTGTAATGACCCGAAAATCCGGTCCAATTTGAGCTGACTAAATAACACAAGTCCAACCCCAACTTCACTGGAAAATCAGAACACTAATAGAAAGAAAATAGAGGGTGAGGATAGATAAGATAGAAACTTAGAATAGAAGAAGAAGAAGAATACAACATCAGAGTAACACGAACCTCACAGCGGAACGAATAACATATAATATATATAACATAACTTGAAATATACATCTGTACTTGAATATACATCATTATCAAAGTAGAACACTTACAACACAGCGGAAATAACTATAGCTGTATAATCTTGAAGCCTCCTGCTCCAAGCTCTTCCAGTATATCTGTAAATCCCGACTACTTGACTGCCCGTACAAATTTAGGCACCCAAGAGTTTAGGGAAAACAAAACAAATAAACTCCGGGTCAGTCATGGGACTGTTATGAGTAAAACAGTTTAAAACAGTTAAACAAGTAAACGATATCTCATAAGACCACGCCGTATAACGGAACGGGTTTTCCCCTTATGAGAATCCAAATTATCTTTATATCAAAAACCTTTTGATATTATAATAATGTCTATCAACCACAATATAATAATCATCTAGCAGAAACGCTTTCATCTCACGTTTCTACATATAGAGTATAAAATCAAAACCGCAAGCACGTATTGGGTAATGGATTTCCAAATATGACAAGGTATGGGACCACCTTTCGCTAGTGTACCTCTAGAGAGGAATACACTGGATTCAACAAGAACATCTTGCAACCCGGCCACACATGACCGACCATTCATTTCGCTTGAGTGTATCGAATGTATATCATCAACGGCTGGGATCAGCAACCGTTTCCCGAATGGGACAGCATCAACAATAGATTTTAGAAATAAATGAAACTCTAGATCAGGTGATTATACACCCTACTTCGGTGCGACCGACTTAGCCATGTTGCCTGCCCGATTTCTGTCATTTACCGAATGTGAGGCTATAAGCTACGCTTTATCATCACACCAGATTCACTTTGAATGCCACATCGTCAAATCCATCAAATCACCGATTGACGTCCTCAGCCATACATTATGTGTTAGCTAAAAGAAGTTTCCTTCTCCGCTTCCACTCTTGGTAAGGTTGGAGAAATCAATATACGTGATCGTCTGGAAATACTCTGTCAGACATCCGTCCATACAAGTCATCCAGGAACAGGATGAACCGAAGGCACTATTCAATACATCCATCTTAGACACTGTTATCTAAGACTTATACAATAGCCCTTGCACTTTACTCCGTCTTCAATTATCTTTGGCATATATGATTTGCAACGCTTATGCCAATACATAGTGGTTCTTTGGATAATAATCCAACCGGTCTCTCCATATTAACAACGTTAAAATGGTTAAAAACTTCGATAGTCTGTGATTTAACTATCGAAGAAAAACACGTGTGCAAACAACGATATTATTTCCAGATGGAAATTCTATCAATCAGACATCATTTAACATTTATCTCCTTAGTTCATTTTTCATCTCCTGTTTCCCTATGTTCAACATTTGCTATTTTCTAAATTTAGAAAATATGTCTTATTAACACTGGAAAACATTTCCATTTCTTGTTTTCTATGTTAGAAAACATTTCCGGTTATTGTTTAGAAACATTTCCAAAACTCCTACGTTTGGATTTAGCAGATGTTTAGATAAAACATCGCTATGCCAACTCAAACCATCATACTTATTCACTTAACCATCCTTTACTGCCGAACCTTAACCATTCCTTAGTTAAAAACGAAGCCAATCAAGTTGGGGTAGAACTACCTCTCAGACCTTAACTGAACAACATTTCTAACCTTGAAATAGGAAAAGTTCACTTTAAATTTCTTTAACTTCCTTACTTAACCTTTCTTTCGAATAACTATATTCGATTAACTCTTTTCACTTAACTCTTATCAATTAACTCTATTGGACTAACCCTATTGGATTAACTCTATTTGCTTAACTCTATTTGATTTACTCTATTCACTTAACTACTGTCGAATAAACTAGATTCGATAACTCCTCTAACTCTATTCGAATAAACTATTCGATAACTACTCTAACTCTATTCGAATAAACTATTCGATAACTACTCTAACTCTATTCGAATAAACTATTCGATAACTACTTTCAAATAACCAGATTTGATAACTCCTCTCAAATAACTAGATTCGATAACTCCTTTCGAATAACTAGATTCGATTAACTCACCTCGAATAACCAATATTCGATTATTCCTCTCTCGAATAAAGTATATTCGATAACTCTACTTCGAATAAGTGATATTCGATAACTCTACTCGATTAACTCCTATTTGATTAACTCTAATTAGTTAACTCTAACTCTAACTGGTCAACCCCCACTGATTTACTCTAATCGATCATTTCTAACTCTAATCGATTTCTCTTATTCGAATAACTCCTATTTGATTAACTCTAATTAGTTAACTCTAACTGGTCAACCCCCACTGATTTACTCTAATCGATCATTTCTAACTCTAATCGATTTCTCTTATTCGAATAACTCCTATTTGATTAAATCTAATTAGTTAACCCTAACTCTAACTGGTCAACCCCCACTGATTTACTCTAATCGATCATTTCTATCTCTAATCGATTTCTCTTATTCGAATAACTCCTATTTGATTAACTCTAACTCAAATCGATTTCTCTTATTCGAATAACTCCTATTTGATTAACTCTAATTAGTTAACTCTAACTCTAACTGGTCAACCCCCACTGATTTACTCCAATCGATCATTTCTAACTCTAATCGATTTCTCTTATTCGAATAACTCCTATTTGATAACGTTTATTCATTTATAAAGATTTACTTTTGGTAACGGTTCTTCACTTTATAAATGTTCTCTTTAATAACGTTACTTCAATTATACAAATGTTGTGTACCCATTCTATTTAAAACTATCGGTATTAAAACCAATATCTCTTACCTATATAAGTTCAGACTTATATATTCCATTTATCGAATGGTAAATAATTACTAAATTTATAAATATCATTTATAAATTTATCTATTCCATTTATCTGTTTTCTCCATATATAAGTTCTGACTTATATATATATATATATATATATGTCTATTTATCCCAAGATAAATATTCCCTTTTGAATCTTATTTGTTAATGGTTTACAAATATCCCCTTTTTTCTAATCTATTTGTTTATGGTTTACAAATATACCATTTTTTCTAATCTATTTGTTTTGCAAATATTTTCCTTTATATTTGTTTGACAAATATAACTCCTTTATATTTGATTCACAAATATTTTTCTTTAACTCTATTGATTTTATAATTATTTCCTTATATAAAAATCCTTTTTATAAATATTCCCTATTTATAAATATTCCTATTTATAAAATCTTCTTTGATTTTATAAAAAAAAATTCTTTTATAAAATCCTTTGATTTTATAAATATTTTATTTTCAAATATCACTTTGAAAATTCCCTTATCAACATTCCGGTATGTTATGGTATTTAACATACCATACAACAATGATCAGTATCATTCACACATATAAAATCATCAACAGATTTTAAACCACATCATATATCACAATATATGAAAACAATAAAATAACTGTTGAGGAATCCAGTCGGATTCCTCCAACCTGTTTCCCTGCATCCACAGATGTTACACAATCAACATCACTTTCAGTTCCATATGATATATTCTGTTAAACAGAATCAATATAGAAATTCAACTAACTGACTAGCAGTTCAATCAAACAGTCAACACACAGTCAATCAGCAAATATCTAACAGTTCTAAAAATACAACATGAAATTATAAACTGTTCAGAGTTAGTGAGATTTACTCACATTGGCAGTTCATCGTTAAAGAACGATAAACTGTTGTTTGATCTGAATCAAACAATTTACTTCGTCATAAATTCAAACGAGCTCCAATGGACTTCCAGTCAGTCCCATGGCGTAGCCACCGTCCATACGATCCCATCGGATCCTGTTTTGTACGATTCTGGTACCATACCAGAAAGTTACAGACTTTTGAAGTTGTACGTATTTTAAACAAAAATCTATACTTGTTAAAACCTTATTGGGCTTTACCTTGATATATCGGCCCACCCATGTATTTAAAAACCCAAACCCGAAGTACCCCCTTCTTCTTCAACTACGACAGCCGCTGTTCCCTGTACACCATGACCGGATCTTCAAACCCCACTACCTCCTCCACGTTTTCACGAAATCCCAAACACAAATCACCAATACACTCCTCCTTCCGGCCATTTCCTCCTCATCCCCTTATTGTGTAGTTCGATCACCCAAATCCCGTCGCGTCCTCGGTAAAGTCACCGAACAAACCCATCACCGATTCCCTCAAAACTCTCACGGATGAAACCGCATTCAACCATAAACCCAAACTTAACATCGGTTTCATCGATTTCAAACCCCATTTCAAGAATCGACCAACCCTAGTTGCCCCAAACCCACGCTGTAAGAACCGAGCTCGACAAAAACATAATCGAGTACAAAAAACTGATATCAAAATGGAGCAGAACTTATGAGGCTACTATATACATGAGTTTTAGGATTTAAGGATTTGTTTTTTGATTTTCTTTTAATTTATTTTGTTTCGGGTTTTTCATTGAAGAAATTTCTGGCGGCTGAAAAAAAATGCGTGGACTTACTTTTAGGTTTAGGATGAAGTTAGGTATTTATAGGATATTTTTAATAATTTAATATTCGATTATTATATTAAATTATAAGCAAACGTTGTTTTTCTGTGTCCTCTAAAATTCCTGTGATCACAGACGATACCCAAAAATCACGAAACTGGACATGCAGCTACAGTTTGACATTACGGTCCCAACGAAACTGGTTTCGTCGAATTCCGACTCCGTTTGCTCACACAACGTATTTTTAACCATCAAAATATCGACTATTTCCCACATTACAAATCGGTACGGCCACATACTGACTCTAAAAATCATGAAACTGGAAATCTAACAATAATTTGACATTACGAATCCAACAAAATTGGTATCGTCGAATTCTGAGGTCGTACGAAAAACTGGCTATTTTTAAAGCTCTAAATGACCCATTTAAATATATAAATATATTTAAATATAATTAAATTAAATATAAATTAATTTATATTATCGTATATACTCACAATGGAATACCCTATAGCTCTAGAATATTCCTATATGAATTTCTAACTCGATATTCACTTCTGGGTCAACCCGATATTCGATTTATATTGAAATTCCTTTTTAAAATATAAATAAATTATAAAGGAATTCCACAACGACTTTTCTAAATTTTGATTTGCGCGTAAATCAAAATCTACACGACGAAATCCCGATTTTTCTCTTCCACTAGAAAAATATACTCCACCAGCCCTAACATTTCTTGTTTCACAGAAATCCGATTTAAAATGGCTCCTGTATACTCGTTTAAAGTTCGAATCGCCAAATCGCGAACTGCAGCGCCATTTCAAGCTTGATTTTAATTATAATATAATTATACGTTCAAACTGTCGTTTATATAATATATTCGTTATTCAAATTCAATTCCAAGCTGAATTAAATATCACAGATGATCCAGTTCACACCATATCGCCATTTCAGCCAATTCTGATATTTCAGAATTAAATATATTATTTAATTTATTATTTTAATTAAATATTCACCATTATTTAATTAAACCATCATTTAATTCACTATATCACTATTTATATAATTAAATAAATTAATTATAATACCTCTGCTAATGCGGGTCATTACAATCTTTCCCACTTAAAATAATTTCGTCCTCGAAATTGCTAAGGTAGAGAACGAGCCTATCGACTGGTTAGAACATATTCGTTCACTTCTTAACTTCTGTTTCAACTGAACCAATTTAATTTCAATTAAATTATTAATTAATTCTGACTAACGAAAATTTTCAAAAATCCTGAAAATTTTCTAACACCTTAACTTTTCGAATTTTTTTGCCAGCACCTCCTTTGTACTGGTCAATCGGTCAAACCACCACTCGCCTCTCTGGGCCATCTCCAACCCAAAAGAAAATCAAACAGCCAAGCGGCTTGCCAATTCGGCTCATAAATCTCATGCTTATATCGAATATAAACTTGTACCTTTTTGTTGGGCATATCAACTCTATCCCTTCCACCTGCTGTCAATTCAGCGGATACAAGGGTCATCCCAATCAAATTTCAATCTGCTTTTATCCACAACACCACCATTCGCTTATATCCGAGTCAAATATCATTTCAACTCGAGTTTCTTCTTGATTCCCAACTCTTAACTTGATTATCACCTTTACACTTCAAATTTGAATCTCACAATCCAATTTGTCTTGATATCGTTCTAATTCAATCTCAGTTACCACTTTACTGGCTTTATTTTTAATTCCAATTTGCTTTCACAAATTTCTGTTAAATTTGTTTTTAATTCAAATAGTCTTTCCCTGGGAGTTTTCAAACAGTTTACTCTTTTCAAAAATCAAATTTTCCTTTTGAACATGTCACTGAGCCCTTAATTAATATTCCATTAGTTAAATCACTTCTCTATTTATTTATCAACATTTGTTAACCAAATATTTTCAATAACCATATTGGCCTTTTATGTTATTTGGAAAACATTTCCGAATATCGCCTTCCTTTATTTTCTAAACTTTAGAAAATATATGCTATTTATAATTGGAAAATATTCCAATTACTTATCTCTTTTTTTCGATCTCGTTTATTTCTATACTTAGGAAATATTCTTTATTATATTTCCAAGCTTACACTTATTTGGGTTAAAACGGATGTTGTGTAAAACACCGTTACGACAGCCCAAATACTATATTCAACTAACTCTTATTCAACATTGATCTTCGAGCCTGAAATCTTACTATTTATTTGTTAATAATGAAATCAATCAAGTTGGGGTATAACTACCTCTCAGACCTTGACTGAATAACATTTATAACGTCAAAACAGATATGACTACTTACTTGAAAAATCAATACCATACAACTACTTATTCACATTTAGACACGTATACGCTTCCTCTTTCTATTCTTACTAGATTTTATTCTTAGTCTTCCTTTTTGATTTTACTATTCTATTTCTAAGTTCGTTTCCTTATCGACTTCTATATATATATCGATACGTTGATTTCTAACTATCAAATTATCTTAAAAATATTCTAACTCCTTAAATTCCCAGAAAAATTCGCCATAACCTCCTTTGTACTAGGAGCATCGGGATATTTCAAATAGCCTCCCATGGCCCTCACCAATCCAAAAGAAAAAGAAAAAGTCAAGCGGCTAGCCGATACGGCACATAAAATCTCATATATGAATTAAATACATACCTTTTCGTCGAGCATTCTATTTATATACCTTCATACCTTATCCATACCTATCTCATGTATATTTATACCTACCCAATCTATTTTAACTATACCTGATCGTTTTAACTCAATTCGTTAATTAATTTGTTAATTAACTCTTTAGTCTATTTCGCTTTTATATTTGAACATGACATGTTCAAATATATTTTAACTTGCTTATTAACTAACTTGAATCCAAAATTCAAATTTAAGTTCTATATTCGATTTCGAATACCCACTTACAAATCCAATTCACCTTTCAAAGTTCAACTTCAAATTCAAAACTTGATTAACTCATTCCTCTTCGACTTAGTTAATTCTATTCAATTTCTATTCAAATTTTATATCACTTCTATTATTCAAATCTATATTTCAAATTCTATTATTTAAATTCTATATATCAAGTTCTGTATTATAAATCCCATTTTGAAATCAACACAACTTGTCTTTCCCAAAACAAATTCAAAACAGTATCTTTGGTAGTAATTCATCACTTACAACTCGAAAATGAATACTGATGATGCAGCTATCATCATGGGAATCTATTTTCCAGCGATCGAAGTGAGTTCAATACTATAAAACCATTTCTAAACATTTCCACTTTGAAATTCATTTCAAAATATAATTCACACTGCTTGTAAAACAATTTAAAATCTCCCAGGATCTTAAATTTTCCTTATTTTTAATCCAAATCCATTTACAAACACTTATCCAATTTTCCATAATTTTAATTCAATTTCTGGTTTAAATTTCATATTTAACTCATCTGATTTCACGTATTTCACTTATATGAATTCTGATTGGTTATTTACATAACCATTTAATTTATAATCTTACTCGATTAAAATAACAACCAATATATCCACTTTATTATAATTTTGATATATATATCTTCTCTATATCAAGATATACCTTGGGTAAACTTATTTTAATTTACCCTCTTTTCAAAACATATCGTGACGACCCCTCGTATTCAAGTGTTTAGTAACTCCTACCGATACAGTGGATCAAACTGATCGACCAGAACTCATAAACAACTCAACCAATGAATCACCACAATATAAAACAATTTTTATATCAATAACAAATACGTCCACTCATACATATACACTCAATCTCAGTCTAGAGCATTACTAACCCCATCTCTACTGAGTCATGCCACAGAGCCAAGTTAATCAATTAACCTTCTGCTCTGATACCAATTGTAATGACCCGAAAGCAGAGGACTATCCTCCCCTCGTGGCATACAAAGGTACCCCAGACACCATGCTTTACGGCCAGCCTCTCGACTTGACCAACCCATATAATGCAGGACCTGTAGGGGTAAGAGTCTCCCGTTCGCGACCAAATCGCGAAGTGAGAACCCCCTATCAGACGTACCAATGAAGCAACATGGACTGGTATGAGTAAAACAGTTTAAAACAGTTGAACAAGTAAATGATATCTCATAAGACCACGCCGTATAACGGAACGGGTTTTTCCCTTATGAGAATCCAAATTATCTTTATATCAAAAACCTTTTGATATTATAATAATGTCTATCAACCACAATATAATAATCATCTAGCAGAAACGCTTTCATCTCACGTTTCTACATATATAGTATACAATCAAAACCGCAAGCACGTATTGGGTAATGGATTTCCAACTATGACAAGGTATGGGACCACCTTTCGCTAGTGTACCTCTAGAGAGGAATACACTGGATTCAACAAGAACATCTTGCAACCCGGCCACACATGACCGACCACTCATTTCGCTTGAGTGTATCGAATGTATATCACCAACGGCTGGGATCAGCAACCATTTCCCGAATGGGACAGCATCAACAATAGATTTTAGAAATAAATGAAACTTTAGATCAGGTGATTATACACCCTACTTCGGTGCGACCGACTTAGCCATGCTGCCTGCCCGATTTCTGTCATTTACCGGATGTGAGGCTATAAGCTACGCTTTATCATCACACCAGATTCACTTTGAATGCCACATCGTCAAATCCATCAAATCACTGATTGACGTCCTCAACCATACATTATGTGTTAGCTAAAAGAAGTTTCCTTCTCCGCTTCCACTCTAGGTACGGTTGGAGAAATCAATATACGTGATCGTCTGGAAATACTCTGTCAGACATCCGTCCATACAAGTCATCCAAGAACAGGATGAACCGAAGGCACTATTCAATACATCCATCTTGGACACTATTATCTAAGACTTATACAATAGCCCTTGCACTTTACTCCGTCTTCAATTATCTTTGGCATATATGATTCGCAACGCTTATGCCAATACATAGTGGTTCTTTGGATAATAATCCAACCGGTCTTTCCATATTAACAACGTTAAAATGGTTAAAAACTTCGATAGTCTGTGATTTAACTATCGAAGAAAAACACGTGTGCAAACAACGATATTATTTCCAGATGGAAATTCTATCAATCAGACATCATTTAACATTTATCTCCTTAGTTCATTTTTCATCTCCTGTTTCCCTATATTCAACATTTGCTATTTTCTAAATTTAGAAAATATATCTTATTAACACTGGAAAGCATTTCCATTTCTTGTTTTCTATGTTAGAAAACATTTCCGATTCTTGTTTGGAAACATTTCCAAAACTCCTACGTTTGGATTTAGCAGATGTTTAGATAAAACATCGCTATGCCAACTCAAACCATCATCCTTATTCACTTAACCATCCTTTACTGCCGTACCTTAACCATTCCTTAATTAAAAACGAAGCCAATCAAGTTGGGGTAGAACTACCTCTCAGACCTTAACTGAACAACATTTCTAACCTTAAAATAGGAAAAGTTCACTTTAAATTTCTTTAACTAACTTCCTTACTTAACCTTTCTTTCGAATAACTATATTCGATTAACTCTTTTCACTTAACTCTTATCAATTAACTCTATTGGACTGACCCTATTGGATTAACTCTATTTGATTTACTCTATTGTAACACCCCGTGTATTCTATAACAGTGAAATTCACAAATTAAAGTATAACTAATTTCAAAACAAAGAAATAAGGGAAACGGGATACGCCATTGCGTTCGTCTCGGAATTCTGCTTGGGATAGAGTCCGAGTTTGCGTAAAACGGACTCCGTATGAAGAAGATATGGCCTCCGGAAGTTTCAGAATTCAGTTTAAAATTCAAACAGACCAAAACAGCTCAGAAAAACCAATTTAAAATTCAAAATCGGGCCCAATTGGCCAGGGCGGGAATTTTCCCGCCCAAGGCACCCAGGTCGACTGGGTAGTCGACCTGGGGCTACCCAGGTCGACTGGGCAGTCGACCTGGGTCACCCATGTCGACTGCCAAGTCGACACGGTGTCGACTGGCATGTCGACCTGGCCACTGAGCCAGGTCGAACCCAGCCCCCCTGGCTGGCCTGGTCTGTGTTTGGTCGATTTTCTGAGCCTTGCCTTGTCACTAGGGCTAGGTGTCAGCTCCTGGTTGGTCTCTCCTTCAAACGAACGGCTATTATTAAACCAAGCTCCATTGACGGTTCAAATCAACTCACAAACTCTATAAAAAGGACCTAAGACCCACCCTAATACACACAAACAAAAATGGAGATGAGACCGTCATGCTGCTGAGGAGAGACTAGGAATAGCCGTCAGAAATTGAGAGACAATTAGGAGATAATTCGAAAGCTTAAAGCAACGTCAATTAAAATCAAAGCAACGCCTACAACAAAGGATAGCATCTCCAAATTCAGAATTCAGATTCCTGAATTGAAGATTCGTCATACATTGTAAGTAGAGTGCTATTCCGATGTGAATAAATAATTGCATTTGATTTGTGTAAAATGAGAAATAGAATTGTAATCGATTTGTGGTGATAATAATCTATGTTTGTATGTTGCGTTGATTCTAAACGATTTGGAATTGTTGTGGTATAACGATTGGATATTTGCAAGTATGAGATTTATGTTGGAAATTAACAACTACATGTTTGTAGTGGTTTAATTTAGATTCATGCAAGTATATGATTCATGTTAACAATCATATGTTGTAGTAGTTTATTTGGGATTCATGCAAGAATATGGTTCACCATTAAGCTAATATGATGTACATACTTTTATGATCACTTTTAGTGTGTAATTGGACTTGACAAAGTACTATGGTTTATATGAATCTATGTTGGAATTGGCAAATCATACTTTTGTATTAGAAACAAAAGTAAGCATTTTTATGAACATGATCAAACTATGTTTGGTGTTATGCCTAGTTGAAACCATATCAAACTATGTTTGGTGTTATGCCTAGTTGAAACCATGTTAGGACTATGTTGTTATAAAAATCATATGGTGGTATAGGTAGCACATAAATTAAGTTAGATTTATATTCCCATTTGCAAGTTTACATGAATAGATTAAAAACCATGATTCATGTCTAGGTATGTTTATGCTATGATCATATAAATAGAATGATTCATGTTTAAGTATGTTTATGCCATGATTATATGCTGCTACCATACAAGTTCACATATGCCTAATTCATGTTAATTAGATCGTTATGTTGCAAGTTCATGCGTTCACACTCCCCTTTTTATGTCACGTAGAATATATAAACACCATGTTATAAGCCTCCCCTTTTCCATGTGGCTAAGTTGGGTTTAAATGTTAAACCCAACATATGTTATATTTTAGTGTACGTATAAAAACGGGGGTAATGACGACGGGGTTAAAACATAGAACATATGTGTGGCATGTTTGACGCATGCCAACAACCTTGAAAAATAATTAAGTGGCATAAATAAATTTTAAACCACTAAAGATGGATTTGAATAATGGGCCGCAAATATTTACATATAAAAAGGAAAGAGACAAAATATGTAAATGTAGAAAATACGATGTGTTTAACCCGAGGTTGGATTGAGTTGTGATGTAAACCTGCCCGGAACCGCCCGGTTGTCCAGTAGTCACAACAATACCTATCCAATGTGGGTGGTTAAACACGGAGCCTAATAAGGACCCGAGGTTGGACTGAGTTGTGGCGTAAGACTGCCCGGACCCAACCGGCAACAGGCAGCCACAACAATACCTGTCTAATGTGAGAGGTCAAGGCTTTAATAAGACAATTAAGGCTGAGTCAGGATTGATAGGATTAAGTAAATTGAATTAATACTTAATCAAAATGGAACATGCTAAACTATACAGACTGATTTGGGGTTAGGTTTACAAAACACTTAACCAACTTAGCATGTTGGCTAGAAGTAGAAAACCTAGTAGCGGGGGACCCTTTTCAGCAGTAACCCTACAAGGTGTATCAGGATACCCTGAACTAGGCAGGGTGGGGCATGATTACTGGGCTGACTGTAAGAGGTCAAATCGACGGCGGTGGTGCAGCAGTGTAGGTTCTAATGAGGTGCGGGAGTGCACACACTCCGGCACAGAAAAATAAGGCACTGGGCACCAGTAGCATACCTGTGCATTCTAGAATTGTGTCGGGCCCCCACCATGGGACTTGATACACCCCATGGTGGGACCAGCATAGGTAACTACAACAACGGGGGCCGTAAGACACATGTAACTACACGAGTAGGAGCCGATCATCAGAAATGGATCACTTCACCCTGATTATGGGGTGCATGTTGGGAACTAGTTTATATGGGTACAGAGATTAATATGGGGTACGATAGTATGTTCGACCCTAGACAACTTAACTTAGTTTATGGTGCTTTCCCATTTATACTGATCATACCCAGTTCTTTATTCATAGACTGAGTAGTCCTAGACTTACTCAGGCTTTATGTCTGACTCTACTTTTCTTTCGTCTTCTTTTCTTCCGTTCCCCCCCCCCCAGGTCCACAGGGAGGGAATACCGCAGCTTGAACAGTTTTCACATCCATCTTGAAGAGAAAGAATGTATTGCTTGGATCTTTTTCGTTTTGGACTATGGCTTTGGGCAGCAATTATGGGACTTATGCAGTTTATTTATGTTTTCTTTATGCTTCTTTAAATAATGTAATCAAGACAATTACGAAGATGTTATGTTTTTGGGAGAATTGTAAGACAATTATGGCATGGTTTGTGTATCACATATTTTAATGAAATAAAAGTTGTTGTTGTTTTCCGCTGTTCAAAAATATGTGTTCTTATATCTGTCTTGTATATCTGTGACTTATACTTATAAACCTCCACCAAAATTAGGGCATTCCCTTTGAGAGTGACCCTAACGGAGGTGGGGTGTTTCACTTGGTATCAGAGCATAGGTTTACCAGATAAGATAAAAGTTTTGAAAATTTATTTTCAAAGGAAAATTTAAAAAGCATTTTTAAAGATAAAATATTATATTTTAAAAAGGCAAAGTCCCCCAAAGCCATAGGTACTATCTTTTATCCTTCGTTTTGAATCTATCCTTTTTGTTTCAGCATGTCCGAAGAACTTAACTTGCCAGAGGGTGCACCAATACCTGGCTGGTTTAGACGATTCTTAGAAGCAAGGGCTACTCAGCCAGGCCCTACCGTTCCTCCTCCCCCAGCTGTAGGAAATCATCCAGCTGCAGCAGTACCTCTTCCTCCACGTCATCCGCGGGGAAATACTTTTGCTAAGATATGTAAAGATTTTAAACTATGGGAGGAAAGGACTTTCATGGAACTGAGTCCTTCGTGGCAGCTAGGAATTGGCTAAAGGAAACTGAGGACTTATTCGTCATCTTTGAGGTAGAAGATAGGCAGAAGGTACAACTGGCAGTGTGGCTACTAAAAGGTGAGGCTTCCTACTGGTAGGAAGTCACTAATGCAGAAAGACCAGTGGAAACATGGGAGGACTTTAGGGCAAGGTTTGAGGCTAAATTTCTCTCAGACGCTGAAAGGAGTTTGCAGTTGGAAAAATTCTTATTTCTTAAGCAAGGGAATATGACAGTCAAAGAGTATGTTAATCAGTTCAATGAGCTGGCTAGGTTCGGACTGGACCTAGTCAACACCCCGCACAAGAAGGCTCTCCGTTTTGTCAAAGGGTTGAATGAGCCCTTACACAGTTTGGCCATGACCCATATACCCATGGGAGCTACGTATGAAAGATTGGTACAAATGGCATTGCTGAACGAAGAGGATAAGGGCAAGAAGGAGACAAAGGCAGAAAACTCTCAAGGGAAGAAAGAGGGTTTGCAGCCTAAGAAGACAGACTTTAAGAAGGGCGGAAAGACAACAAAGAGAAGAGGAAGTGTAATTTCTGTGGCAAAGTGGGGCACTTAGTGAAAGATTGCCGGAAAAAGAAGGCTAAGATGAATGGCAGGTGCTTTCCTTGCGGTGAGACAGGCCACCTGGCTAAGGATTGCCCGAAGAAAAGAGGACAGGGGTAGAGGGCTGGATCCACCTCAGGGGCACAAGTTCATGTGCTAGAGGCGCCACCTATGCAACAGCGAGGTATAAATACTTCTGTAGAAAGTGTAGTTTATCTTTATGATCACCCCGTTCACACTTTATTTGATTCTGGCGCATCACACTCCTTTATCTCGTCTGCTTTAGTAGAATCTCTGCACCTAGAAACTAGTATGGTAGAGGACCCCTTAATTGTTTCAAACCCAATTGGGGGCCCAGCTTATTTATCTATGATCTGTGTGGGATTGAAAATTTCTATT
Organism: Allium sativum; assembly: GCA_030737875.1. Classification (NCBI taxonomy): domain Eukaryota; kingdom Viridiplantae; phylum Streptophyta; class Magnoliopsida; order Asparagales; family Amaryllidaceae; genus Allium; species Allium sativum. The sequence continues at coordinate 687,891,396 of CM060926.1, read as the reverse complement.
CTAAGCGTAGAATTTAGGTGTAGTGCCTTTGTTTTGGGCTTCTCGGGATATGGTTTGATTTTGGGCATGGATTGGCTATCCAGTAATGGGGCCATCCTTGATTGTGAGAAAAAGGTGGTTAGGCTCCTGACCCAACTCGGTAATACTTTGGAAATTACTTGTAATTCCTCGTATGCGGTTATGCTTAGTTATCTTGAATCGCTAGATGCCTCTGTTGAAAGTTTGCAATTGGTTAGAGTGGTCCGGGAATATCCGGATGTCTTCGAAGAGGTGAAGGGCTTGCCTCCGAAGCGGGAGATAGACTTCCGCATATATCTTGTAGATAATGCAAAGCCCGTTGCGTTGCCCGTTAGACACATGGCTCCTCGGGAAAGAAAGGAGCTCAGTAAACAGATTAAAGAGCTTCTAGAGAAGGGGTTCATTAGAAGGAGCATTTTCAGAATGGGGCGCTCCAGTGGTGTTCGCTACAAAGGCGGATGGTTCACTCTGTCTATGTGTTGACTATAGGGAGCTCAACAAGCTAACGAAAAAGAATAGGCACCCTCTCCCCAGAATTGACGATCTGTTTGATCAGCTTGTAGGAGCGTCTGTTTTCTCCCAACTCGATTTAGCGACCGGTTTTCATCAACTAAGGGTGGCTGAGGATAGCATCGATAAAACGGCATTCAGAACCCCAGGCGGCTTCTTTGAATGGCTTGTCATGCCTTTCGGCTTGACAAACGCACCTGCTTACTTCGTGGACTTGATGAGTAGGGTGTTCAGAGATTTCCTCAATAAGTTCGTAGTGGTCTTCGTAGACGATATCCTTATCTTCTCAAAGAGTGAAGAGGAACATGCTCAGCACTTAAGGGCAATCATGGAAACTCTGCGAGTCCATCAGCTAAAAGCCAAATTCTCCAAATGCCACTTTTGGAGAGAGGAAGTAAGATTTCTTGGGCACATAGTATCCAAGGAAGGATTAGCAGTAGACCCGACTAAGGTAGTAGCGGTGCAGGATTGGAAGACACCAAAGAACGCAATAGAGGTCCGAAGCTTTCTCGGGCTAGCAGGCTTCTATCGGAAATTCATCAGAGACTTTGCAAAGATATCAGCCCCGCTCACAAAGTTGACCAAGAAGAATCTAGTGTTCAATTGGGACTTGGATTGCGAGTTTGCTTTCCAACGACTAAAAAGGGCTCTTACAACAGCCTCAGTTTTAACGTTGCCAGATGGAAGCAAGATGTTCACAGTTTATATAGATGCATGTGGGACAGGGCTAGGTGCCGTCTTAATGCAAGAAGGAAGGGTAGTAGCTTATGGCGGAAGATAGTTGAAAGTGCATGAAAAGAACTACCCGACCCACGATCTTGAGTTAGCCGCCATCGTCTTTGCACTCAAGTCTTGGCGACACTATCTCCTAGGTGAGAAGTTCGAACTTTACACTGATCATAAATCATTGAAATATCTTTTCTCGCAGAAAGATCTTAACTTGCGGCAACAAAGATGGATGGAGTTTCTTGCCTCGTATGATTTCGAGATCTCCTACACTCCGGGCAAAGGCAACGTAGTGGCAGACGCGTTGAGCCGAAAGAAACTAACCCTAAGCCCGTTGTTTGTTGAAAGACAAAGCCTAGAGTTTATAGCCAGTTTTGACTTTAGGCCCTCCTCCGATTTTGTACCAGGCTTGCCAGCATCTCTCGAAGTACGCCTGACTTTAGTGGACTCAATAGGGACAACACAACGCGAAGACCCTCAGCTTGTGGAGACGATTGATAGGCTAATTAGGGGTGAGACTTCAAGTCACCTCAACAGATACTCCCTCGACGATAAGGGTTGGCTAAGGCGAGACGGAAGACTATGCGTCCCACAGACAAGGGATTTAGTAAAGAAGGTTCTCGAGGAAGCACATCACTCCAAGATGACGATACACCCAGGCGGGGATAAAATGTACAAGGACATAAAGAGAACTTTCTTTTGGAACGGCGTGAAGAAGGACGTGGCAGATTTCGTTTCTAAGTGTATGGTGTGCCAACAGGTTAAGGCAGAACAGAAAAAGCCTGGCGGTCTGCTCCATCCTCTAGAGGTCCCGTAGTGGAAGTGGGATAGCATCTCAATGGACTTCATTGATGGGCTGCCTAGGTCTAGGAGAGGCAACACTAGTATTTGGGTAATAGTGGATAGGCTTACTAAAAGCGCCCACTTTTTACCTGTCAAAAGTAAAAGAACTGCCTCATCCCTAACATCTCTTTACCTCAAGGAAATTGTTCGACTCCATGGAATACCATCCAGCATTGTTAGTGACCGAGACCCTATCTTCACAAGTGAGTTTTGGCGGAGTCTGCAAGAAGCGGTACGCACACAGTTATGCTTGAGCACAGCCTATCATCCCCAAACCGACGGCCAAACAGAAAGAGTGAACAGAGTTTTAGAGGACCTTTTAAGACTGTGCGTCCTTGACTTCGGAGGGACGTGGGAAGACCATCTTCCTTTGGTGGAATTTGCATACAACAACAGCTACCAAGCCACCATCGGAATGGCACCCTTCGAAGATTTATATGGAAGACCGTGCCGATCGCCCACTCGTTGGTGGGAGTCTACTGATAAGCTCATACTTGGACCAGATATGATCCGAGAGATTTCAGAAAAAGTAGACTTAATACGAAGAAGAATGAAGACAACCCAAGACAGACAAAAGTCCTACGCCGACAAGAGGAGGACCGACCTTGAATTTGAGGTTGGGGACAGAGTTTTTCTTAAGGTATCTCCGATAAGGAACGTTATTCGTTTTGGAACCACAGGAAAGCTAGCACCAAGGTTCGTAGGGACATTCTCTATCATCGAGAAAATTGGGAAAATGGCCTATAGATTAGAGCTACCTGAAAAATTGGCCGGAGTTCACAACGTCTTTCACGTTTCACATCTCCGAAAATGTCTACATGAATCTGCTGAAGTGGTAGAGCCAAATATCCTAGAAGAAGCTGAAGTGGAACGCGAAGCAACCGTGAGGAAAGTTCCAACCCGCATATTATGAACGGAAGTGAAGAAGCTACGCAACCGCGAAGTCAAGCTCGTCAAAGTTCAGTGGAGCGACGCCGAGGGAGACGCAACTTGGGAAACTGAAGCTAGAATACGCGCAGCCTACCCTTTTCTTTTCGAGGGTACATCATTGATCTTTCTTTTTCCTTAAGTTGCGCTTTTATCTATCTTTTTAGGTATATCTCCTCGACCTTATCTTTTAGGAAGAAACCCTTTGGATGAAAACATGTAATTGAAACATGTTATGGATGATGGTTGCAAGTGGTTGCAAGTGATTGCCAGTGGTTGCTCGTGGTTGCATATACACACACAACCTAGGTTTTAGATCGGCTCAGTCACTTCATATTGCATATGCATAAATGTATTTATGTTCGTATATGGTTGAAGTTTAATGTGTTGTCATATGGATGTTGCATTTATATGAATGGTTGAGCACTCATGTAGAATCATGATTAGGAGGATTTGCATACATAATGGATTCATGGCACTTACATAATTCGCATTTAAGGAGGTCAACTGAATCAGTAGACCACCTGATTTTGCATTAGATAAGTACATGTACACACACACTTCGCATATGATCATGAAGCATTAGAAGTCTTTTAAGGACAATGGATGCTCGTGTTTGATGGATGAGTAGATGGATGTTTCGATGTTAGGATGTACATTCTTCTTGAACTTGAAGATTTCGGGGACGAAATCCTTTTTAAGTGGGGGAGAATGTAACACCCCGTGTATTCTATAACAGTGAAATTCACAAATTAAAGTATAACTAATTTCAAAACAAAGAATTAAGGGAAACGGGATACGCCATTGCTTCGTCTCGGAATTCTGCTTGGGATAGAGTCCGAGTTTGCGTAAAACAGACTCCGTATGAAGAAGATATGGCCTCCGGAAGTTTCAGAATTCAGTTTAAAATTCAAACAGACCAAAACAGCTCAGAAAAACCAATTTAAAATTCAAAATCGAGCCCAATTGGCCAGGGCGGGAATTTTCCCGCCCAAGGCACCCAGGTCGACTGGGTAGTCGACCTGGGGCTACCCAGGTCGACTGGGCAGTCGACCTGGGTCACCCGTGTCGACTGCCAAGTCGACACGGTGTCGACTAGCATGTCGACCTGGCCACTGAGCCAGGTCGAACCCAGCCCCCCTGGCTGGCCTGGTCTGTGTTTGGTCGATTTTCTGAGCCTTGCCTTGTCACTAGGGCTAGGTGTCAGCTCCTGGTTGGTCTCTCCTTCAAACGAACGGCTATTATTAAACCAAGCTCCATCGACGGTTCAAATCAACTCACAAACACTATAAAAAGGACCTAAGACCCACCCTAATACACACAAACAAAAATGGAGATGAGTCCGTCATGCTACTGAGGAGAGACTAGGAATAGCCGTCAGAAATTGAGAGACAATTAGGAGATAATTCGAAAGCTTAAAGCAACGTCAATTAAAATCAAAGCAACGCCTACAACAAAGGATAGCATCTCCAAATTCAGAATTCAGATTCCTGAATTGAAGATTCGTCATACGTTGTAAGTAGAGTGCTATTCCGATGTGAATAAATAATTGCGTTTGATTTGTGTAAAATGAGAAATAGAATTGTAATCGATTTGTGGTGATAATAATCTATGTTTGTATGTTGCGTTGATTCTAAACGATTTGGAATTGTTGTGGTATAACGATTGGATATTTGCAAGTATGAGATTTATGTTGGAAATTAACAACTACATGTTTGTAGTGGTTTAATTTAGATTCATGCAAGTATATGATTCATGTTAACAATCATATGTTGTAGTAGTTTATTTGGGATTCATGCAAGAATATGATTCACCATTATGCTAATATGATGTACATACTTTTATGATCACTTTTAGTGTGTAATTGGACTTGACTAAGTACTATGGTTTATATGAGTCTATGTTGGAATTGGCAAATCATATTTTTGTATTAGAAACAAAAGTAAGCATTTTTATGAACATGATCAAACTATGTTTGGTGTTATGCCTAGTTGAAACCATATCAAACTTGGTGTTATGCCTAGTTGAAACCATGTTAGGCCTATGTTGTTATAAAAATCATATGGTGGTATAGGTAGCACATAAATTAAGTTAGATTTATATTTCCATTTGCAAGTTTACATGAATAGATTAAAAACCATGATTCATGTCTAGGTATGTTTATGCTATGATCATACAAATAGAATGATTCATGTTTAAGTATGTTTATGCCATGATTATATGCTGCTACCATACAAGTTCACATATGCCTAATTCATGTTAATTAGATCGTTATGTTGCAAGTTCATGCGTTCACACTCCCCTTTTTATGTCACGTAGAATATATAAACACCATGTTATAAGCCTCCCCGTTTCCATGTGGCTAAGTTGGGTTTAAATGTTAAACCCAACATATGTTATATTTTAGTGAACGTATAAAAACGGGGGTAATGAAGACGGGGCTAAAACATAGAACATATGTGTGGCATGTTTGACGCATGCCAACAACCTTGAAAAATAATTAAGTGGCATAAATAAATTTTAAACCACTAAAGATGGATTTGAATAATGGGCCGCAAATATTTACATATAAAAAGGAAAGAGACAAAATATGTAAATGTAGAAAATACGATGTGTTTAACCCGAGGTTGGATTGAGTTGTGATGTAAACCTGCCCGGAACCGCCCGGCTGTCCAGTAGTCACAACAATACCTATCCAATGTGGGTGGTTAAACACGGAGCCCAATAAGGACCCGAGGTTTGACTGAGTTGTGGCGTAAGACTGCCCGGACCCAACCGGCAACAGGCAGCCACAACAATACCTGTCTAATGTGAGAGGTCAAGGCTTTAATAAGACAATTAAGGCTGAGTCAGGATTGATAGGATTAAGTAAATTGAATTAATACTTAATCAAAATGGAACATGCTAAACTATACAGACTGATTTGGGGTTAGGTTTACAAAACACTTAACCAACTTAGCATGTTGGCTAGAAGTAGAAAACCTAGTAGCGGGGGACCCTTTTCAGCAGTAACCCTACAAGGTGTATCAGGATACCCTGAACTAGGCAGGGTGGGGCACGATTACTGGGCTGACTGTAAGAGGTCAAATCGACGGCGGTGGTGCAGCAGTGTAGGTTCTAACGGGGTGCGGGCATGCACACACTCCGGCACCGAAAAATAAGGCACTGGGCACCAGTAGCATACCTGTGCATTCTAGAATTGTGTCGGGCCGCCACCATGGGACTTGATACACCCCATGGTGGGACCAGCATAGGTAACTACAACAACGGGGGCCGTAAGACACATGTAACTACGTGAGTAGGAGCCGATCATCAGAAATGGATCACTTCACCCTGATTATGGGGTGCCTGTTGGGAACTAGTTTATATGGGTACAGAGATTAATATGGGGTACGATAGTATGTTCGACCCTAGACAACTTAACTTAGTTTATGGTGCTTTCCCATTTATACTGATCATACCCAGTTCTTTATTCATAGACTGAATAGTCCTAGACTTACTCAGGCTTTATGTCTGACTCTACTTTTCTTTCGTCTTCTTTTCTTCCGTTCCCCCCAGGTCCACAGGGAGGGAATACCACAGCTTGAACAGTTTTCACATCCATCTTGAAGAGAAAGAATGTATTGCGTGGATCTTTTTCGTTTTGGACTATGGCTTTGGGCAGCAATTATGGGACTTATGCAGTTTATTTATGTTTTCTTTATGCTTCTTTAAATAATGTAATCAAGACAGTTATGAAGATGTTATGTTTTTGGGAGAATTGTAAGACAATTATGGCATGGTTTGTGTATCACATATTTTAATGAAATAAAAGTTGTTGTTGTTTTCCGCTGTTCAAAAATATGTGTTCTTATATCTGTCTTGTATATCTGTGACTTATACTTATAAACCTCCACCAAAATTAGGGCATTCCCTTTGAGAGTGACCCTAACGGAGGTGGGGTGTTTCATCTATTCACTTAACTCTTGTCGAATAAACTAGATTCGATAACTCCTCTAACTCTATTCGAATAAACTATTCGATAACTACTCTAACTCTATTCGAATAAACTATTCGATAACTACTCTAACTCTATTCGAATAAACTATTCGATAACTACTTTCAAATAACTAGATTTGATAACTCCTCTCGAATAACTAGATTCGATAACTCCTTTCGAATATCTAGATTCGATTAACTCACCTCGAATAACCAATATTCGATTATTCCTCTCTCGAATACACTATATTCGATAACTCTACTTCGAATAAGTGATATTCGGTAACTCTACTCGATCAACTCCTATTTGATTAACTCCAATTAGTTAACTCTAACTCTAACTGGTAAACCCCTACTGATTTACTCTAATCGATCATTTCTAACTCTAATCGATTTCTCTTATTCGAATAACTCCTATTTGATTAACTCTAATTAGTTTACTCTAACTCTAACTGGTCAACCCCCACTGATTTACTCTAATCGATCATTTCTAACTCTAATCGATTTCTCTTATTCGAATAACACCTATTTGATTAACTCTAATTAGTTAACTCTAACTCTAACTGGTCAACCCCCACTGATTTACTCTAATCGATCATTTCTAACTCTAATTGATTTCTCTTATTCGAATAACTCCTATTTGATTAACTCTAATTGGTTAACTATAACTCTAATTGATTTCTCTTATTCGAATAACTCCTATTTGATTAACTCTAATTAGTTAACTCTAACTCTAACTTGTCAACCCCCACTGATTTACTCTAATCGATCATTTCTAACTCTAATCGATTTCTCTTATTCGAATAACTCCTATTTGATAACGTTTATTCATTTATAAAGATTTACTTTTGGTAACGGTTCTTCACTTTATAAATGTTCTCTTTAATAACGTTACTTCACTTATACAAGTGTTGTGTACCCATTCTATTTAAAACTATCGGTGTTAAAACCAATATCTCTTATCTATATAAGTTCAGACTTATATATTCCATTTATTGAATGATAAATAATTACTAAATTTATAAATATCATTTATAAATTTATCTATTCCATTTATTTGTTTTTCTCCATATATAAGTTCTAACTTATATATATATATATATATATATATATCTATTTATCCCAAGATAAATATTCCCTTTTGAATCCTATTTGTTAATGGTTTACAAATATCCCCTTTTTTCTAATCTATTTGTTTATGGTTTACAAATATCCCCTTTTTTCTAATCTATTTGTTTTGCAAATATTTTCCTTTATATTTGTTTGATAAATATAACTCCTTCATATTTGATTCATAAATATTTTTCTTCAACTCTATTGATTTTATAATTATTTCCTTATATAAAAATCCTTTTTATAAATATTCCCTATTTATAAATATTCCTGTTTATAAAATCTTCTTTGATTTATAAATAAATTTTCTTTTATAAAATCCTTTGATTTTATAAATATTTTATTTTCAAATATCACTTTGAAAATTCTCTTATCAACATTCCGGTATGTTATGGTATTTAACATACCATACAACAATGATCAGTATCATTCACACATATAAAATCATCAACAGATTTTAAACCACATCATATATCACAATATATGAAAACAATAAAATAACTATTGAGGAATCCAGTCGGATTCCTCCAACCTATTTCCTTGCATCCACAGATGTTACACAATCAACATCACTTTCAGTTCCATATGATATATTCTGTTAAACAGAATCAATATAGAAATTCAACTAACTGACTAGCAGTTCAATCAAACAGTCAACACACAGTCAATCAGCCAATATCTAACAGTTCTAAAAATACAACATGAAATTATAAACTGTTCAGAGTTAGTGAGATTTACTCATATTGACAGTTCATCATTAAAGAACGATAAACTGTTGTTTGATTTGAATCAAACAATTTATTTCGCTATAAATTCAAACGAGCTCCAATGGACTTCCAGTCAGTCCCATGGCGTAGCCACCGTCCATAAGATCCCATCGGATCCTGTTTTGTACGATTCTGATACCATACCAGAAAGTTACACACTTTTGAAGTTGTACGTATTTTAAATAAAAATCTATACTTGTTAAATCCTTATTGGGCTTTACCTTGAAATATTGGCCCACCCATGTATTTAAAAACCCAAACACGAAGTGCCCCCTTCTTCTTCAACTACGACAGCCGCTGCTCCCTATACACCATGACCGGATCTTCAAACCCCACTACCTCCTCCAAGTTTTAACGAAATCCCAAACACAAATCACCAATACGCTCCTCCTTCCGGCCTCTTCCTCCTCATCCCTTTATTGTGTAGTTCGATCACCCAAATCCCGTTGCGTCCTCGGTAAAGTCACCGAACAAACCCATCACCGATTCCCTCAAAACTCTCACGGATGAAACCGCATTCAACCATAAACCCAAACTTAACATCGGTTTCATCGATTTCAAACCCCATTTCAAGAATCGACCAACCCTAGTTGCCCCAAACCCACGTTGTAAGAACCGAGCTCGACAAAAACATAATCGAGTACAAAAAACTGATATCAAAATGGAGCAGAACTTATGAGGCTACTATATACATGAGTTTTAGGATTTAATAATTTGTTTTTTTGATTTTCCTTTAATTTATTTTGTTATGGGTTTTTCACTGAAGAAATTTCTGGCGGTTGAAAAAAAATGCATGGACTTACTTTTAGGTTTAAGACGAAGTTAGGTATTTATAGGATATTTTTAATAATTTAATATTCGATTATTATATTAAATTATAAGCAAACGTTGATTTTCTGTGTCCTCTAAAATTCCTGTGATCACAAACGATACCCAAAAATCACGAAACTGGACATGCAACTACAGTTCGACATTACGGTCCCAACGAAACTGGTTTCGTCGAATTCCGACTCCGTTTGCTCACACAACATATTTTTAACCGTCAAAATATCGACTATTTCCTACATTACAAATCGGTACGGCCACATACTGACTCTAAAAATCATAAAACTGGAAATCTAACAATAATTTGACATTACGAATCCAACAAAATTGGTTTCGTCGAATTCTTAGGTCGTATGAAAAACTGGCTCCTTTTAAAGCTCTGAATGACCCATTTAAATATATAAATATATTTAAATATAATTAAATTAAATATAAATAAATTTATATTATCGTATATACTCACAATGGAATACCCTATAGCTCTAGAATATTCCTATATGAATTTCTAACTCGATATTCACTTCTGGGTCAACCCGATATTCGATTTATATTGAAATTCCTTTTTAAAATATAAATAAATTATAAAGGAATTCCACAGCGACTTTTCTAAATTTTGATTTGGACGTAAATCAAAATCTACACGACAAAATCCCGATTTTTCTCTTCCACTAGAAAAATATACTCCACCAGCTCCTAACATTTCTTGTTTCACAGAAATCCGATTTAAAATGGCTCATGTATACTCGTTTAAAGTTCGAATCGCCAAATCACGAACTGCAGTGCCATTTCAAGCTCGATTTTAATTATAATACAATTATACGTTCAAACTGTCGTTTATATAATATATTCGTTATTCAAATTCAATTCCAAGCTGAATTAAATATCACAGACGATCCAGTTCACACCATATCACCATTTCAGCCAATTCTGATATTTCAGAATTAAATATATTATTTAATTTATTATTTTAATTAAATATTCACCATTATTTAATTAAACCACCATTTAATTCACTATATCACTATTTATATAATTAAATAAATTAATTATAATACCTCTGCCAATGCGGGTCATTAAAGGTGTGGTTTGATCGGAGTCTGGTGATGGCATTGATGTGCGACGGGGAGGTTTGGAAACGGCGAAGATGGGTTCATTTTACGTTGGCAACAGAACAAAGGATGAAGAAACTAAAGGAGGCGGCCATATTTTCTAAGCAATGTAATTAGTTAAATAATTATTAACGTTAATTATTTATTTAAACTTTAAACATTTATATCTTTCTCAAATTAAACCAGAATTTGATGAAATTGTTTGCGTTGGAATCGGGTCAACGATCTCTACAATGTGGAATTGACAGAAACACAATTGGAGCTGGCTGAAATTTTGGACTGAATGGAACGCACAGTTAATTTGATGAAAAATAATCGTTATTAAAACGATTTCTGAAGCCAATCAATGTGAGAATTCTCTCACTATAATTTTCTATACAGTTATTTAAATTATTTTGTAACTGCGTATATGAACTGCTCCCCATCGTCCGCAGACCATGGACGACTTGTTTGATTGTATCCTGTGTGAACATTGATCGTGATGTGAAATGAAAATATAAATATGATGTGTGAAAAACATAAATTTGAAGTGAAAATATTATATATATGAAAGTAAAAATATTATATATATGAAATGAATTATATATATAAGAAGTGAAAATTAAATATATATGAAATGAAAAATATTATATATATGAAATGATTTATATATATAAGAAGTGAAAATTATATATATATGAAATGAGTTATATATATAAGAAGTGAAAATTATAAATATATGAAATGAAAAATATTATATATATGAAATGAATTATATATATATAAGAAGTGAAAATTATATATATATGAAATGAAAACTATGATATATATGAAATGAATTATATATATAAGAAGTCAAAATTATATATATATATGCGAAGGGAAAATAATACATATACGATGTGAAATTATATATATACGATATGAAATTATATATAAATGCGATGTGAATGAAATTGTATATACGATATGAAATATATATATATATATATACGATGTAAATTGATATATATATATATATACGACGTGAATTGAAATTCGAATTAAATTGAAATAGAATTGGAAATGAATTTGAAATCTGAATTAAATTGAAATAGAATTGAAATCCGAATTAAATTGAAATAGAATTGCAAATGCATTTGAAATCCATATTAAATTGAAATTGAAATTGAAATTGTAATTGTAATTCAAATTAAATTGAAATAAAATTGAAATTTGAATTAAAATTGAAATAGAATTGAAATTCGAATTGAAATTGAAATTCGAATTAAATTGAAATAGAATTGAAATTCAAATTAAATTGAAATAGAATTGAAATTGAAATAGAATTGAAATTCGAATTAAATTGAAATAGAATTGAAATTCGAATTGAAATTGAAATAGAATTGAAATTGAAGTAGAATTGAAATTCGAATTAAATTGAAATGAATTTGAAATTCGAATTGAATTGAAATGAATTTGGAATTCGAATTGAATTGAAATGAATTTAAAACGATTTATAAAATTCATTTTAAAGGGAAATCGACGAAATATATATAATATATGTATAATGGCTTGAATAGAACGCGCTGCGCTGTCGTAGTTCGCGAATTTCGACCATTGACTTCGAACGGACATTACGGGAGATCCGACCGTCGGATTCTCCTAAAATCAGAACTATTGGGTTCGTATCGAAAAGAGATTTCTAACGAATATGAGAAATTAGAAATCTAATGGCTGGATTTGGAATTATGTCCAAATCAAAATAGGAAAAGGTCGTTGTAAGTGCAGTTCGATGGCCGTTTATGGAAATCGACTGTACTGGCCTAGATAAAATTATTAAAAATATCAATAATTAGTTTAAAATCATAATAAATGATTTGGAAAGAAATGGGATGAAAAATTCCATATTTGAAAAGATAAAAATAGAATTTTATCGAAATGAACTAGTTTTGAACTAGAAACATTAATCCAATAATTTTTAAATAAAAGAAATTGGATTTGAAATGGTTTTAAAAATAACTGGAATTTCCAATATATGAATTGGAATGGTTTGGAATGGAAATAATCTTCAGAATATTTCAATATTGGATTCCGTGATTATACGGATATTGTGATGGGAATTTGGAAGATATCGGTATCGTTATTCCTGATATGATATCTGTTGGTTTCAGAATTTGATGTTGAATATAAGTCAATGCTATTTTTATCCAGAGCCTTATATTTAATATCGAATTGGATTTTGGGTGTCGTGAACTGTGTTTAAATGACATTGGTTCTTTAACCCAGTTAAAGTAGGATTAATGTCCAGAAAGTTGAACAATCGATAAGAAATGATTTTAGAGATCGAAACCAATTGGAGTTTGAATAAATCTTTAATTAGATTGTGAATGTATATATGGTAATTAAATTACCAAAATATGAAATGGGATTAAACCAAATACACTTGGTTGTTGATATTGATTGGATTGATTGTTTAGATTGTACTCGACCAGTTTATGAGCAAGATATGCTTTTACATTTAGCATTGGGTTGGGTAGAAATACTGGTATGCTAACATCTTGTGAAACACTTCACGATTTGACTATGAGATGTGTAGCGCTGTGGTAGTGTTCATTTCAAATTTAATGAATGATTTTGAAATGATATTTTTCTTAAGTGAAAAGAATAGTATTCCCGATTTTGGACAGGGAATGTTTTATAAAAATGTTTTATAAAACAGAAAGGATTTCGAGGGCTAAAACCCGATGATTTCAAACTGATTTGGAAATGTATTATGGTTTTACATTGTAGTTCATCACATATTCGATTAGTTGCTATTAATGATGTATCTGTTTGGTGGCGGAGAATTTATTCTCTTGCTTAACACCCTTCTTAAAGACATACGAGCTCAAAGGTTATGTGATTATTATGTTGTGAAATAATTTTCCCAACTTCGGGATATAAAAATGATTTAGTATGTGGCTAAAGATTCTGGTAACCCGAACGACTAAAAGTATGGGTGAGATGGGCGGTGTATGCTTCCATGCGTGGGAGGTGCATCGTCGGTGTAGCCAGCTCCATAGTTGGAGGTGCACACACACACACACACACACACACACATATATATATATATATATATCGAGTTGCTTAGGCGCGTGCCCTTTGCCTTGTCTAGGGGGAGCCTGATATTTGGTTGCATACTTGTTTGTATGTGTAACAACCCGGAAATCTGGGCCAATTTAAAATTTTTATTTTGGCAATTTTAGCGAATTTTGCACATTTAAATGAATTATTTTAAATAATATCGACGAGAAATTTATTTTGAATAGAATTCGAACGTATATGATATATACGTCGTCGTTAGAATATACATAATTATATATAATTATAAATAGAATTGAAAATGGCGCGGTAGTTCGATAATTCGATTTCAAACTTTAATTGAATGTACCGGGTGCAAAACAATCCGGATTTTAGTGAAACCAAAAATAATAGGATCTAATTGAGAATATCTTTCCAACGAATCCGAAAAATCATAATTTCATAGCGGGAATCAAAAGATATGTCCAGTTGAAAATTCTGAATAGTCGCTATGGAATTCAGGCCCTTAAAAATAGACATTTTGCAAACGACCTCGGATTTCGACGAAACCACTTTTGTTGGGTCCGTGATGTCAAATTATTGCTAGATTCCAATTTTCATATTTTTTCGATTCAATATGTGAGCGTGGCAAAGGAAAACGCGTTTGACCAGTTTCAGTTGATTTTAATCGACTGGAAAATGGCCATTTTTCCAATGGTCTCAGAATTCGACGAAACTAGTTTTGTTAGGACCGAATCGTCAATACAAAGCTAGAAAATATTTTTTTGGAATTTTTCTAGTTAGTATGTGACCCCGGTAAATTGAAATGCGCGTTCAAATTCAATATATAGAGTTATATGTTGATTTTGGGGAAACTGATCGAAATGGTCGAATCAGCTTACGATACATATCCCATTGTGTTCGGAATGGGGGTAATTAGCTATGGACGACAGGCGGTGGGCCTCGTTTAGAGGTCGTATGAAAAAGTCAACTTTTTGAAATTAAATAATTAAAAATAAAATCCTTCCTCTCTCTTCTCCTTATCTCCTCTGCCCCCCCCCCCCAGATTCATTTCTGAACGAAAGAAAAGAAAAAAAATCAAATCGCGTCGCCCCCATCTGCTGCCGCCGCCGCCGCTCGCCATCGACCCCCCCCTCCGACCTGCTTCCCCACCCCGACGTCTCTCCTCCCTCCTTCTCTCTCCACGCCACCATCCAAAACCCGAACACCCCCAAACCTCAGAAAATCCGTCGTGCCCACCCAAACACCCGCCGCCGCCTGCTGCCCCTGACCACCCTCCGCCACGCCCTCACCACAGGCGAACTCCTCCGACCAAACCCCCCCTCTCCTTCAATAGTAAATGGTATGATCTATTTTAATGATTTTATTAATTTAATTTAATTATATCTAGCTGCTTATAAATCTAATTTGTGTATAGATAATATAGGAAAGGTTATACCTTTAATGATGAGAAAGTGGGATTTTTAATGATCAAAGAAACGATTTTTAAAATATGATTTTATATATTTTAGAAGTATAGAATATAATCTTTTATAAAGTAGAAATATTAAAAATATGATTTTTATATTTTAGAAAGAACAAAAAGTCGATCTTTAATTCATAGAAGAGATAAAGGAATGATTTTTGTAATGAAATAGCGAAAAGATTACATCTTTGAAGTAGGAAAGATATGATTTTTATATTATAAAAATAATAAAAATATGACCTTTATTATATTGAATAGCGAAGTAAAAAATTCGATTTTTATATATTGAATAGGGAAGTAAAAATGGGATTTTTATATATTGAATAGTGAAGTAAAAATATGATTTTTATATATTGAATAGCGAAGTAAAAATATGATTTTTATATATTGAATAGCGAAGTAAAAATATGATTTTTATATATTGAATAGCGAAGTAAAAATTCGATTTTTATATATTGAATAGCAGTATAAAAATGTGATTTTTATATATGTAGTGGATACGGGCAACGAAAGTGAAGAAAGGCGAGAACGATGAAGACTTCTACAAAAGAAGAGTCGAGATGATTGGATTAGCTATCGGTGAGAACTTCTCACTCAAATTTCCTTTTTTTTTCTAGTTATATATATATATACTAGGATGCAGACGGTGCTTAGCAGCACCCGACACCCGTCATCCACAGACCATGGATGGCTTTATTGTTTGATTGATATGTTGTGAAAATTTGTTTGTGTTGTTGATGTGAAATCGATAAAAAAATGTAGATAGTTGAAATTAAATATTTTATCATTAAAAATATAATTTTTAACGTGAATGTGAATAAATAAATATTTATAAACAAATCGGCCGATTTGTTTATATACACCGATTTGACTGATATTGATTGGGTCGATAAATTTTACACATCGCCCAACTACACAAATAAAAATCTGTGTTTGTTGATTTGAAACCCCACACGGGTGTTGGGATGAAATTTGGCGTATACTAATCCCAATTATTTAATTGTATGTCGATCGATTGGTCGACAGACTGTGTAAGCGTTGATTATTTATATTTGATGCTTATGCAGTTGTGTGGTGCACCTTGGATGATGAGTGATTGTTTATCATTGCTATTATATACATGTGTTGTATGGAATCCACATAATTAACATTATATGGTGATTGATTGGGCCTCATTCCAATCGGGAAAATAATGAATATTATAAAAGAAAAATCATGTGTTGAATATAAAAATAGTCATGTGTTGACGATGTTCATGTGTTGAAAATATTCGTATGTTGAGTAAAATATTTTAATAATAAAATTTACATCTTTATCATATTTAAGATTAGAATCTACTTTACGGTGGAATCTGATTAAAAATCAAACGATAGATACCATAATTTTATAAAATATTTTACATAACAAAAATAGTTGTGTGTTGAAAGAAATATAGATTCATGTGTTGAATAGAAGAAATATAGATTCATGTGTTGAATAGAATAAATATTCATTTGTTGAATAGAATAAAGAAGTTTTTGAAAAATATAAAGCCGTGTTGATTAGAGTTGCGTTATTTTGACGTGAACGATATTTATATCGATTTTATTCGTTTTACAATAAATATTGAAAAGTGATTTCAAAATTTAATATTTTGAAATGAAATTCAAATTAAATTAGATTAAAATTCAAATTGAAATTTTATTGAATCAATTTGAAATGAATTCGAATCGAATAGAAAATGAATTCGATTCGAATTGAATAGAAAGTGAATTTGAATTCAAATTGAATAGAAAGAGAATTTGAATTCGAACTGAATAGAAATGAATTCAAATTGAATTAAATTGAAATTGAATTAAAAACGAATTGAAATCGTTTTGAATGAAATTTAAAACGAACTGAAATTGAATTGAAATCAATTCGAAATGAATTCGAATTGAATTAAATAGAAGGTAAATTCAAATTGAATTGAAACGAATTAGAACTTGAATTGAATTGAATCGAATTTGAATTCGAATTAAATAAAATTGAAATGAATTCGAATTGAATTGAAATCAAATCGATTTGAAATTGGAGATGAAGTTGAAATTGTTTTTGAAACGAATTTAAAACGATTTATAAAATATGTTTTAAAAGGAAATCGACGAAATATAATATATATATATATATTATATATATATAATGGCCTGAATAGAGCGCGCCGGGCCGCGGCAGTTCGTGAATTTCGACCATTGACTTCGAGTTGACGTTGCGGGAGATCCGACCGTCGGATTCTCCTAAAACCGGAACCGTTGGGTTCGTATCGAAAAGTGCTTTCCAATGAATATTAGAAATTTGAAATCTAACGGTTGGATTTGGAATTATGTCCAAATCAAATTTGGAAAAGGTCGCTGTAAGTGCAGTTCGATGGTCGTTGATGGAAATCGACTGTACGGGCCTTGATAAAATTATTAAAAATATCTATAATTTGTGTAAAATCATAATATATGAACTGGAAAGGACTGGGATGTAAAATTCCACATTTGAAAGGATAAAAATATATTTTTTGTCGAAATGAACTAGTTTTGAACTAGAATTAAAATCAAATTATTTTTGAAATAAATAAATTGAATTTGAAAGTGATTTTAAAAATAATCAACATTCCCAATACGTGAATTGGACTGGAGTTGAATCGAAATTATCTTCGGAATATTTCGATGTTGGATTTCGTGACTATACAGATATTGTTATGGGAATTTGAAAGATATTTTATATCGTTATTTCCAATACGATATTTGTTGGTTCCAGAATTTGATATTGAATATAAGCCGATATATTTTCTATTCAGATCCTTGTATTTAATATCAAATATGATTTGGGTTTGTCGTGAATCGTGTTCTAGATGACATTGGTTCTTTAACCCAGTTAAAGGCAGGATATTAATTTTTGAAAAGATTAAAACTAAGTAGAGTTTTAATGAGTCTTTAATTAGATTGAAATGTGAATTGATAATTTAAATTATCAAATATGAAAGGTGATCGAGAATGGAGTGCCACCAGTTTTGCTCCAAAGCGATATATAAATCTTTAATTAGATTTGAACGTGAAATGGTAATTGATTTTACCGATAACACCGTGGTGTTAGGAATGGAGTATCACCAGTTTTGCTCCAAAGCGATAGTTAAATCTTTAATTAGATTTGAACGTGAGATGGTAATTAATTTTACCGATAACACCGTGGTGTTAGATATGGAGTATTACCAGTTTTTCTCCATGGGATATATAGGTTGGGATTGGGAAATAAAATAAATAATTACTTCGGTGTGGTTCGCTAATCCCGACTAGTTTGAAATGATATCCAAAGGAAGATTAAAGAATAAATTTAGAAGAATTTATCTTGCATAAAATTAATGGGAACCTTTCCCTAAGAATGTGATTTTGTGAATAAAAGAATATTCTAAATTGGAATGAGGCGTTCGTTGTGTTTGTGTAACATTTTTTAATTATATACGTGGGTTATTCAGAAAGGCCGGGTTTATACCCATTCTGAATAATCGATTCGACGAGATGTCGAAGATGAAGACGGTGGTTGAAGACCGGAAGTCTCCACATCGTTTGGGTGATTACTGATGATCTCGATTGGGCTGTACACCCAAGATGAGGGAAACAGTTGGTGATCGTCCAGACGTACTTGGAGATGGATGGATATGCGAGGAAAGTGGCTCCGGTTTCGTTCAGACCCAGAACGAACTTATAAATGGATTGTGTGTCTGACATTGGATTTTATTCTGTGTTGATTGATCTCTATTAAATATACATCTGTTTGGCGGCGGAGAATTTATTCTCTTGCTTAACGCCCTTCTCTGAGACGTACGAGCTCAGAGGTTGTATATTGATGGACATCAGTCGCATGGAGTGAATTGCCAGTGTGGCACGCGTAAGTGGCAATTGATCAAGGCTTCTGTTGAAAAGCAAAGTCTTGTGGTTGATGATCAAAGCACGGCCTGTGTGGCGTAGCTTTGTGTATAACGTGAATTCGCGAGCCTCACACCTCGGTATGAGTCAAAAACGGGAGACGGACCGCTGGGAGAGCACGATGTTTCTTTCTAGCTATGGTGGTGTCAGTGACCTACCATCCCTGACATTTATATACTTTTCACCTGTGTGGTTGTTGGAATGCGAGGCGCCTCGGATATAGGTCTGTAAGGACCGGGAAACGTGTGTTCAGGAATTGCCAATCCTCAAAAGTAAGAGAGGACCGGCCCAGCCGATTCCAAGGATCAAAGTGGGGTCCTGGGACATTTGCTAGAGTGTCTCGAACGCGAAGAGGACCTTGCCCCTTGCCTCGACTCATGATGGAAGCCAATTTCCAATACGTGTGTTTCGGTTTTATTTGTAGAGCCTAGTATGGCGACATAGTAGATGGTAGCTATGCCTTCTATGATTGATATTTATGATTTGAATTGTTTTGACACTATACACCTATAATAGTATCAAATAATGTGTTTTAAACGTATCAAGCATGCTTTGGCTGTTATAAGGTAAAAACCCTATCCTCTGGCTTGCGTTGCATTGTGTGATGGGACCTAGGTCTTATAACAGCTTCATTTTTCTTTATTTAGCATTGCGCTGTTTGTTCTATGCACTGGTATTCTTGGGAGGAAACCCGTTCCGTGTTATACGGCGTGGTCCCTTGATTTACCTAACTTTAAAACCAATATTAATAACTGTTTTAGTTCTCACACCAGTCACATGACTGACCTGGAGTTTATTGTTTTAACCTAAACTCTGGGTGCCCCTATTTTCCACACGAGCAGCTAGTAGCTTTGGTTTTGCATATTTATATCCACAAGGCCCTGATTTATAGCTGGAACGATGCTCGGAAAGCTCTGTATCCGTGTATCACTTTCAGTTGTGTTTTGTATATTTTTCCGCTGCTATGTAATTTATTGTAATCTCTGATATTTATCGAATGTAATTTATTCATTTATACTCTGTATATTCTTGTATCTGATGGAATTGTTGTAATAACAATGAAATGTTCTTCTGTTTGCGTTCTATTTTGTCCTGTTCTCAAAACGATCAGGGGTTCCGAACGGTCTAGATCGGTTTAACGACTGATTCGGATCGAGCGAAATTCCTTGCCGTTACAGTATGCATTGTTATGATTTGGAATTCATATTTCCAAATGATTTGATTTGAGATCCTGAAGTGAAATCTACTTTGATATAGAAAGTTAGATATGTATTTCAAATGATTTGAAAATAGGAATTCGGGAAATAAATTCCAAAGGAATAATTTCTGTAAATTGAATTGGATTTGGAAAATCTAAGTGTGGTGATTAATCTAAATGGGTAGATTGGGATATTGCATGTTGATTGATGCCTAGTAGATCCATAACTATTGATTGTTGTTTATACACTAGCATTCATGGGGGTAAACCCGTTCCGCGTTAGCGGCGTGGTCCTGTGATTTGTCTTATCATTTATATAAGTTTATAACTGTTTAGAGTTTCTCACACCAGTCCCATGACTGACCTGTAGTTTGTTTTTCCCTTGCAAACTCGGGTGCCCCTATTTTCCACACGGGCAATCGAGTAGTTTATGTTGCAGATATATGAGCAGGATTCTGGATTGAAGCTTAAAGCTGTGTCCAGAGCATTGATAGTCTTCCACTATGTTACTTTATTTATTTTTCGTTGTGCATTGTATTACATTTATTGTAATAAATCTTCCGATGTATTATATTTCAATATACTCTGATATATTCTATACTCTGATGTAACATTATTATGATGTTTATAAAAGTCTTCTATTATTTGTTCTGATGTTTTGTATGCCCAAAGTTAGCGTATTCGGGTTTTGAACGGTCTTGGTCGATTTAGCGATCGATTAGGTCCGGGCGAAATCAGTATCGTTACAACTTTGGTACCGCTCGATCGCACTAACGAAATATGTTCGAACCCGCGTATACTTGTAACGACCCAGAAAATCTGAACCAATTTAAAAATTTTAAATTGGCTAAAATAATGGATTTTAAATATTTAAAATAAATATTTTAAGTAATGGCGATGAAAACTGAGTTGAATCGACATTTGAAAACCAATATAATTAAATATAATTATATATAGAATTGAAAATAGCGCGGTAGTTCGAAAATTCGATTTCTAATTTCAAATGAATATACAGAATTCAATATAAGTCAGAATTGAACGAAACAAGAAATATTTGAATCTGTATAACTATATCTTTATAACGAAGTTAACAAACTGAGATTTCATCTTAGAAATGATAAGATATGTCCAGTTTAAAATTAGAAATAGTCGCTGTGGAATTTATATATATTTATATATATATAAGGCCCTTAAAAATGGATATTTTGCAGATGACCTCGGATTTCGACGAAACCACTTTTGTTGGGTCCGCAGTGTCAAGTTATTGCTAGGTTTCAAATTTCATAATTTTTCGAATCAATATGTGAGCGTGGCAAAGGAAAACGCGTTTGACCAGTTTCAGTTGATTTTAATCGACTGGAAATTGGCCATTTTTCAAACGGTCTCAGAATTCGACGAAACTAGTTTTGTTAGGACCGTATCGTCAATACGAAGCTAGAAAATATTTTTCTGGAATTTTTCTAGTTAGTATGTGACCCCGGTAATTTGAAATGTACGTTTAAAATTCAATATAGTGATTTAAATGTAAATTCAAAAGGAAACTGATTGTAACGATCAAATCAGCTTGCGATACATATCCCATTGTGTTCGGAATGGGGGTGAAACGCTATGGACGGCAGGCGGTGGGCCTCGTTTCGAGGTCGAGTGTAAAAGTCAACTTTTTGCATAATTAAATAATAATAAAAAAAAATATCTTTTAATTCCCTTTCCCTCCCTTTATCTTCACTGCCCCCCCCCCCCCCGTTCCCTTTTATTTTCAGAAAAAAAAAAACAAAAACCCTAAAAACCTAAATCGGATCGCCGCCCCTCCCTCCAGTCATCGCCGCCGTACCTCGACCTCCCGCCCCTCGTTCGAACCCCGAAGCCCTGCATCGACGAAGACCCGAGGCCCCTCCCTCCATCGCGAACGATTCGAGACCCCCCCCCCAGTTCGCGACGCTGATTCGCGAGTCCCCCCCCTCGAAGCTGCCTCCGACCATCGGCGAAGACCTTCCCCCCCCCCCCCCCCCCCGCTCCTCTGTAAGTTTTAATTTAATTTTATTTTTATTTATTTTATTTTTATTAAATATATAAACTGATTTAGTTTAAAAATAAAAACAGAAATTATAAAAGGCAAACTGCATTTTAAAAAGAATAATTTAAAAACTGCATTTTTAAAAAGAATAAAAAAAAACTGCATTTTGAAAAAGGCAAACTGCATTTTTAAAAATAAAGAAAAACTGTTTTAAAAATAAAGAAAAACTGTTTTAAAAATAAAGTTAAAAACTGTTTTATGTTTTTAAAGTTAAAAACTGTTTTATGTTTTTAAAGTTAAAAACTGATTTGTTTAAAATTTAAAAACCGATTTTGTTAAAGTTAAAACAGAAATTTTTATAAAGTTTAAAACTGAATTTTTAAAAAAGAAATAAAACTGTTTTTGAGGAAAAAAGAAAAAAAAAACATATTTTTATATGTTGAGGCAAAAAAAAAAAAAAAACATATTTTTATATGTTGAAAGCAAAAGAAAAAAAACATATTTTTATATGTTGAAAAGCGAAGTCAAAATTCGATTTTTATATATTGAATAGCATTGTAAAAATTCTATTTTTACATATGCAGAGAATACGGGTGAAAGCAACAAATAGGCGAAGATTTCTATTAAGAAGAGTCTCGCAGTTGGATAGCTATTGGTGAGATTTCTGATTAAAAAATTATATATATATGTGTTGAAATTGAATGTGAGTAGCTATATATAAATTGCTATATATAAATAAATCTATATATATATATATACGCCCCTCGTCCACAAACCATGGACGATATTTATTGGTTGAAATTGTGGTGAAAATTGAATGATTGTTTGGGATTGTTTGTGATTGATATTGGTTGATTGTGGTTGAAAAATACCCATTTGTGGTTGTGAAATATTTGGTTGAAACCACATAGGATTAGTTTGTGGTAATGAAATAAATATATACATGCCGCCTGCGTGCGAACTAGATGCATGTTTCCCATTGTCAAAAACCGCGAGGTTTTAAGGTAGAGCGAGGAGCCGTACTAGGGACGGTGCCGGTGTAACTACCCTGCCGTTATGCTGCCGAAATTTTGAATAATATTTGTGTGTTTGAATTATTTTCATATGCTTAAACTATTGAAAACATTCATGTGTTGAATTGATATTCATTCGTTGTTTAGAAATTCATGTGTTGAATGGTATTCATATTTTGAAATAAACTGTTAGATAATAAAAATCACATTTTTATCTATATCTAAAAACTATTGAAAACATTCATGTGTTGAATTGATATTCATTCGTTGTTTAGAAATTCATGTGTTGAATGGTATTCATATTTTGAAATAAACCGTTAGATAATAAAAATCACATTTTTATCTATATCTAAAAACTATTGAAAACATTCATGTGTTGAATTGATATTCATTCGTTGTTTAGAAATTCATGTGTTGAATGGTATTCATATTTTGAAATAAATTGTTTTATGATAAAAATTCTATTTTATCACCTACATGAACTATATAGAAAAAAAATAGTGTTTCGAAATGAGTTGTTTTACAATAAAAATCACCTTTTTGTTGTATGCATAAATCGTTAAAATATGAAATGTTGAAAATAGCCACTTGTTCAAAATAAACATATATGAGTTGAAATATTCATTAATTAGCTAATGAAGTGATTTGCACCTATTTATGTAACATTAGAATGAATGGTGTTTTTAAACCAAATAGAAATCAAATATGAAGTTGAATAGAAAATGAAAAATGATATGGACTGTATATATATGTACATGCATATTCATTGAACAGGTTATAGCAAAGGGGCTAGAGAAGAGGAATAAAATTTGTGCCCGACAAATAGGTACACATTTACTGATTTGTTTGGGTGATGATTTTGAGCCTGTTGGCTAGCCGCTTGGCTTTTTCTTTTTCTTTTTGAGATTAGAAGGACCGGGACGCTATTTGCGATTTCCCGACGCTCCCGGTACAGGGGAGGTTATGGCGAAATTTTTCCAAAATTTAAGGTGTTAGAAAAATTTTTGAAGTGAAAACGATATAGAAATCCTTGAATGAACTATATTTATATAACTATATAAATATAAATAAAATTAAAACGAAACGAGGCCGTGCAGTTCGTATTTCGAAACCGTGATTTCAAACGACTAGTACGGGAAATCCGACCATTGGATTTTCCCGAAACCTCAACCGTCGGGTTCGCCTTGGAATAATCTTTCCAACGGCACCAACCTTGTAAAAATCCAACGGTTGGATTGTCTGGAATGTTTAATTCAAATCTGAAGAAAAAAAGCGCCAGAAACGATTATATTTATTTATATATATAAATAAAATTATATTTAATCGAATAACGACGCGGCAGTTCGTATTTTGAAATCGAAAATTCAAACGATTGTACCGGGAGATCCGACCGTCGGAATTTCCCGAAACTGGAACCGTTGGATTCGTTTTGAAAAGACCTTTCTAATGATGTAAATTTTGTGAAGATCCAACGGTTAGATTTTCAGATATGTGTAAATCAAATCTGAAGAAAAACAGCGCCACGGCCGCCTTATGGCCCGAAGCGTCGTTTTGAATAAAATGGCTATTTTAAAATAAATAAAAATAGCGATAAATAGTTATAAAATATCGTAAGCGATATGGAATGGAAATAAACTGAATTTGCTTGATTTATGTGATGTTTGATGGTTGAATGTGTTTGGTGTGAAAATCACATTAAAGAACAAACGTGATGTTGTCGAATAATTTAACCATTGAAATAAATCGATTTGAAATTCTAAATATACGTGAATTATTTGAAAAGGCCGAGTTAATTCTCATTTCGAATAATCGACCGACGATTGAAATTCGAAGATGAAGACGATGGTCGAAGACCGGAGATCTTCACCTCGTTTGGATGGTAACCGAGGTCCTGATTGGGAGGCATCCCGAAATATGGATAATGAGTGGTGATCGTTCAGACGTACGTGTTGATCGAAGGGTTTGCGAGGTATTTAGTGCCTCCGGTTTCGTTCAGACCCAGAACGGACTTGTAAATGGACTGTGTGTCTGACATAGGATTTATTCTGTGTGGCATGCTAAGATGCAGTGATCAGGGCTTCTGTTGAAAAGCAAAGTCTTGTGGTGATGATCAAAGCACCGCCTGTGTGGCGTAGCTTTGTGTATAACGTGAATTCGTGAGCCTCACACCCCGGTATGAACCTAAAACGGGAGAAGGACCTCAGGGAGGGCATGCGTTTCTTCCTAGCTAGGGTGGTGTCAGTGACCTACCAGCCCTGACATTTATATACTTTTCACCTATGTTGTTGTTGCTGTTGCGAGGCGCCTCGGTTTGATCGGACGATCCGGGTCCGATGGAGTCATTCGTTGGCTCGTTTACGCCCCAAAGGGCGGGGAAACGTATTGTTCAGGTATAATAATCCACATCGGTGGACCGGCCCTGTCGCTCCAAGGGGCAGTTGCGGCTGTTCCTGAGGCTCGGGCTAGGCAGTCTCGAATTCGGTAAGGACTATCTTTTGCCTTGGTTCATGACGGAAATCCAATTTCCAAATACGACATCGTGCGGTTTTGATTGTATACCTATATATGGCGACATAGTGGTATGGGGCATTAATGCCGTCTATGATTGATAGTTATGATTTGAAATTATTTTCAAAACATGTAAACACTAGCAATAATATCAAATGCCTTTGTTTTATTCGTATCAAGCATATCTTGGCCGTTATAAGGTAAAAACTCTATCCTCCGGTTTGCGTTGCATTGTGTGATGGGAACTGAGTCTTATAACGGCTTCATTTTTATAGAAAGCATAGCGATATTTAAAAGAAAGATTTGTTTTAAAGCACTGGCAATCCAATGGAGTAAACCCGTTCCACGAAAGTGGCGTGGTCCTGTGATTAGCCAATTATATATGTGTTGAGTAGATTTCTCATACCAGTCCCATGACTGACTCGTAGTTTGTTTCACTCTCAAACTCGGGTGCCCCTTTTTCCACACGGGCAGCCTTGTATTCAGGTTTAGCTGGTTCTTTCTGGATAGCTGGAGCTGAAGATGGATTCTATCATTTATTTCTTTTTATGCTGTTCAGCTCCTATTGTACATATTTTGTTTATTTCCGCTGTAGACATTTATGTATAGCTGAACTGTATTTGTACTAAGTAAGATCCTGTATACTGTGTAACTCTGATGATTACTTTTATCCAGTATATTTTGTTGTTCATTCTGGTGTATTTATTTAATTCTGTTCTGCTATTATATGTTTCTGTGTTATATTCCAAAAGATAACCTTGTTTCCGTGAGAACGAGAAATCGGGTCGTCTCAACGTGGTATCAGAGCTTTGGTTAAGCTTAGTTCTGGAATATAACATTTGAACGAACTCGTCAGAAATAGAACCAGTAGTGTTCTAGGACGGGTAACTCAATACAGATAGGATCAGTAATATCCTAGTATGAGTAAAGCAGAATGAATACACTTCGATAGACACATTTACACTTCAAGTATTTGTCTCTATATTTTAATACCTTTTCTGTGACCTGACACTTGATCTGCAATTTGCAGAAGTACTAGAAAATGAGTGTCAGAAACAGAAGGAATGCAGAACCGGATATTGAGGCCCTATTAATCAAATATCGAAATATGGGTGGAATACCGTTCTCTGGTGAAGAATCTATTATGAAGACACAAGCTTGGATTCGTTCGGCTGAGAAAATCTTCGAAGCATTAAAGCTGAGGGATGACCAGAAAAGATTGCTGGCCTCCTGGGCTCTCAAAGATGAAGCTTTGTTCTGGTGGGATTCGGTTATAGAGAATAATCCAGAAGGTGATATCACCTGGGATAAATTCAAAGTAATTTTCTTAGAAAGATTTACTCCTCCCGAAGTGACCGAACGATTATGTGATGAATTTTCCTATCTGATACAAGGAGACATGACAATTCCCGAATATCACAAGAAATTCAATGAACTTTCTCACTTTGCTCCTCATCTAATTCAAAACCCAAAGAGGAAAAATCTGAGGTTTATTCACGGGCTTCAAAGGAAATACCGGAATAAAGTATTGGGGCATGTGAAGCTTCCTTTCTCAGAAATGATTTATATGGCTTATCAATACGAAGATCTAGACAAGAAAGGAATGTTGCGCGACGAAGAAGAAGTCTATTCTAGTGACAAAACAGAGTCAGAAACTGATTGTCCTGAGGGCAGTACGGTGTCTGAGGTCAGTAAGAAGCCCAAAGTAAGTCGGAAAAGGGCCAGACCTGAGAAAGAATCACCAATGACCGCTATGTGCTTAAACTGCAATCAAAAAGGTCATTTGTCCAGGAAATGTAAGTCCTTGAAATTGCAAAAGAAGGAGGGATCTAAATCAAAGGGCAAGGTTAAAGGAAATAGAAAATGCAATCTCTGCCATCAGGCTGGTCACGTAAAGCAAGATTGCTGGCAGCTGAAAAAGACTGAAATAGTTCAAGTGAATGAAGTAGCAGAAACTTCTGATCCCTCAGGTAATCAGGGGAGGTCTGATGTTTTGGAAGGCACGCTCAATGTCAAAAATATCCCAGTTAAAGTACTGTTTGACACAGGCGCGTCACGAAGCTTTATTGCAAAGAGTGCAGTCAAGAAGTTGGATTTGAATTTGAAAAAGCTCAAAGAGCCCATGACCGTTCAGAATCCAGTTGGAGGTTCCATTAATCTCAGTTGGATTTGTGCAGTGCCCGTCTCTTTTTCTTGCTATAAATTCCCCATGGTCTCTATCATCATGAATTTTAATGAATTCGATCTTATTCTGGGATTGGATTGGCTAACCAAATATGAAGCTGAAGTTAAATGCGCCGAGAGAGTGGTTAAAGCAAAGGCCCAATCGGGGAATTATATAACCATACCATGTGAAGGCCCGACTTCAAATAGAAAAGATTTCTGGTCAGCTCTCGATGTTTCTCCAGCCCAAATAGAAAATATCCCTGAAATCACTGAGAATATTCCTGACCTCATTAAAGATATTCCTGTCGTCAAGGATTATGCGGATGTGTTTGAGGAAGTCGTTCGCTTACCTCCGCAGAGAGAAATAGATTTCAAGATTGCTTTAATTCCCAATGCAAGGCCGGTAGTTCACGCTATTCGAAGAATGTCCTTGAAAGAGAAGGAGGAATTAGACAATCAAACAAGACAGCTAGTATGGAAAGGTCTGATCAGGCCTAGTTTCTCTGATTGGGGTGCAGCAGTGGTGTTTGTCCCAAAATCTGACGGTACTCTACGTCTATGTGTGGATTATCGTGATTTGAACAAGCAGACCATAAAGAACAAATATCCATTGCCGCGAATAGATGATTTGTTGGATCGATTAAATGGAGCACAAATATTTTCACGAATGGACCTAGCTACAGGCTTCCATCAACTTCGAATTGCCGAAGAGTGTGTTCCAATGACAGCGTTCAGAGGCCCCGACTTATTCTACGAGTGGTTAGTAATGCCGTTCGGCTTATGTAACGCTCCAGCCTATTTCGTCGATCTAATGAACAGGGTATTCAGAGGAGTTTTGAATAAATTTGTTCTGGTTTTTATTGATGATATTCTAATCTTCTCTAAATCAAAGGCCGAACATGAAAAGCATCTGGAACAGGTTCTAGAAATCCTCAGAAGGAATGTATTAAAAGCCAAATTTTCCAAATGTATATTCTGGCAAGATGAAGTGAAATTTCTGGGCCACGTCGTATCGAAAGATGGAATCGCTGTGGATCCAAGCAAAATCACAGCTATTCAGAACTGGAGACAGCCTAGTACTCCCACTGAAGTCCGCAGTTTTCTCGGATTGGCTAGTTATTATCGGAAGTTCGTTAAAGACTTTTCTAAGATATCTGGCCACTTAACGAAGCTTACAAAGAAGCATTCTAAGTTCAAATGGACTGAGGAGAGTGAGGAGGCTTTCGAAGAGCTAAAGTTGAGATTAACTACTGCTCCAGTGTTAACCATTATCGATGGCAATCAAAATTTAAAAGTCTGGACTGATGCTTCTAGAGAAGGCCTCGGCGCAGTGTTAATGCAAAGAGGCCAAGTGATTGCTTATGCTAGCCGTCAACTGAAACCGCACGAGAAAAACTACGTAACTCATGATCTTGAGTTATTGGCTATCATATTCTCTTTGAAAATCTGGAGACACTATCTTCTGGGCGAGAGATTTGAACTGTTTACAGATCACCAGTCATTAAAGTATCTGTTCACTCAGAAGGACTTAAATCTGAGACAGCAACGTTGGCTGGAGTTTCTTGCAGCATATGACTTTGAAATTATATACACTCCAGGAAAAGCCAATGTCGTGGCTGATGCGTTAAGCAGAAAGAACGTAATGATCGCCAGCTTTATTATCACAACTTCCTTGATTGACAAAATATCTATTCTTCAGAAGGAGGATAACTTCATTAAAGATATGATCAAAAGGATTCAGAAAGGCGAACCCTCGTGTTTTCAAATAGATAACGACGAGACCTTGAGGTTAAAAGGAAGGATTTTTGTTCCTGACGTTCCTGAGCTAAAAAGGGAAGTGTTAGACGAGTGTCACAAGTCCAAGCTGAGTATCCATCCTGGTGTGGCCAAAATGTATAACGATCTCAAAAGAACTTTCTGGTGGAAGGCTATGAAAAGAGACGTTTCGATATATGTTAGTCGATGCCCTACTTGCCAGCTAGTTAAAAGCGACCAACAGAAATTGGCTGGACTATTGCAACCACTAGAAGTTCCGGGCTGGAAGTGGGAACATATTTCTATGGATTTCATTGATGGTTTGCCTAGAACCAGGAAAGGGAATGACAGTATTTGGGTGATCGTAGATCGTTTCACGAAGACCGCCCATTTTATACCTGTCAAATCAAACAGAACTGCTCAGAGTCTGGCGCAGATATACTTCAGGGAAATAGTTAGACTACATGGAGTGCCGCTCAGTATAGTCAGTGATAGAGATACAATATTCACTAGTAAATTCTGGGAAGCATTTCAAGTCGAGCTAGGAACGAAGTTAAACTTGAGCACCGCTTATCATCCTCAGACAGACGGTCAGACTGAGAGGGTGAATCGTATTTTAGAAGATCTATTGCGGGCTTGTGTTATAGATTTCGGTGGATCATGGGAAGACCATCTGCATTTGGCTGAATTCTCTTATAACAACAGCTACCAGGCGAGTCTGACAATGTCGCCATTCGAAGCGTTATATGGCAGACCTTGCCGATCTCCCGCTTGTTGGGTCGAGCCTGGAAATAGACTTGTGTTGGGTCCTGATATGATTCGCGAAGCTGCCGACAAAGTCGATTTTATTAGGAAGCGATTACTCGCCGCTCAAAGCCGACAAAAGAGCTATGCCGATAAAAGAAGAAGAGATATATCCTTTGAGGTTGGCGACTATGTATATCTGAAAGTATCGCCGATGAGAGGAGTTATCAGGTTCGGTAAAACTGGGAAGTTAGCACCCAAATTCATTGGTCTGTTTCCTATTCTGGAACGGATTGGAACTCTCGCTTACAGGGTCAAACTGCCTGACTGGTTGCCTGGAGTTCATGATGTATTTCATATATCTCAACTTCGAAAGCACGTTCATGATCCAGACTTGATCGTGGAAGAAGCAGCTCAGCAGGACATTGAAATTACTCCAGAATTAGCTGTGAGGCGAGAGCCGCTAAAGATTATCGGCAAAGAAACCAAAGAGCTGAGGAACAAGAAGGTTCACTTAGTCAAAGTGCAATGGAGTGGAGATCCGCGCGATTGTACTTGGGAAACTGAGGAGAGCATTCAGAAAGCTTACCCCAGATGCCGAGTGGATATCTCTGATTGACTCTGGTGCAAGGTACATTTACTTTACCTTGCATTACCATTTAATTCTCTATTCTGTTGCTATTTTCTTCCCATGGATGTGCATTGTTTATTCTATACTCTGAATATTAAAAACAAATTGGTTGTTGTATTGTGTGATCGTAGAATTATCAAACCACTTTCGACTTTATTACTTTTCGGGGACGAAAAGTTTTAAGTGGGGGAGATTGTAACGACCCAGAAAATCTGAACCAATTTAAAAATTTTAAATTGGCTAAAATAATGGATTTTAAATATTTAAAATAAATATTTTAAGTAATGGCGATGAAAACTGAGTTGAATCGACATTTGAAAACCAATATAATTAAATATAATTATATATAGAATTGAAAATAGCGCGGTAGTTCGAAAATTCGATTTCTAATTTCAAATGAATATACAGAATTCAATATAAGTCAGAATTGAACGAAACAAGAAATATTTGAATCTGTATAACTATATCTTTATAACGAAGTTAACAAACTGAGATTTCATCTTAGAAATGATAAGATATGTCCAGTTTAAAATTAGAAATAGTCGCTGTGGAATTTATATATATTTATATATATATATAAGGCCCTTAAAAATGGATATTTTGCAGATGACCTCGGATTTCGACGAAACCACTTTTGTTGGGTCCGCAGTGTCAAGTTATTGCTAGGTTTCAAATTTCATAATTTTTCGAATCAATATGTGAGCGTGGCAAAGGAAAACGCGTTTGACCAGTTTCAGTTGATTTTAATCGACTGGAAATTGGCCATTTTTCAAACGGTCTCAGAATTCGACGAAACTAGTTTTGTTAGGACCGTATCGTCAATACGAAGCTAGAAAATATTTTTCTGGAATTTTTCTAGTTAGTATGTGACCCCGGTAATTTGAAATGTACGTTTAAAATTCAATATAGTGATTTAAATGTAAATTCAAAAGGAAACTGATTGTAACGATCAAATCAGCTTGCGATACATATCCCATTGTGTTCGGAATGGGGGTGAAACGCTATGGACGGCAGGCGGTGGGCCTCGTTTCGAGGTCGAGTGTAAAAGTCAACTTTTTGCATAATTAAATAATAATAATAAAAAAAAAAATATCTTTTAATTCCCTTTCCCTCCCTTTATCTTCACTGCCCCCCCCCCCGTTCCCTTTTATTTTCAGAAAAAAAAAAACAAAAACCCTAAAAACCTAAATCGGATCGCCGCCCCTCCCTCCAGTCATCGCCGCCGTACCTCGACCTCCCGCCCCTCGTTCGAACCCCGAAGCCCTGCATCGACGAAGACCCGAGGCCCCTCCCTCCATCGCGAACGATTCGAGACCCCCCCCCAGTTCGCGACGCTGATTCGCGAGTCCCCCCCCTCGAAGCTGCCTCCGACCATCGGCGAAGACCTCCCCCCCCCCCCCCCCCGCTCCTCTGTAAGTTTTAATTTAATTTTATTTTTATTTATTTTATTTTTATTAAATATATAAACTGATTTAGTTTAAAAATAAAAACAGAAATTATAAAAGGCAAACTGCATTTTAAAAAGAATAATTTAAAAACTGCATTTTTAAAAAGAATAAAAAAAAACTGCATTTTGAAAAAGGCAAACTGCATTTTTAAAAATAAAGAAAAACTGTTTTAAAAATAAAGAAAAACTGTTTTAAAAATAAAGTTAAAAACTGTTTTATGTTTTTAAAGTTAAAAACTGTTTTATGTTTTTAAAGTTAAAAACTGATTTGTTTAAAATTTAAAAACCGATTTTGTTAAAGTTAAAACAGAAATTTTTATAAAGTTTAAAACTGAATTTTTAAAAAAGAAATAAAACTGTTTTTGAGGAAAAAAGAAAAAAAAAACATATTTTTATATGTTGAGGCAAAAAAAAAAAAAAAAAACATATTTTTATATGTTGAAAGCAAAAGAAAAAAAACATATTTTTATATGTTGAAAAGCGAAGTCAAAATTCGATTTTTATATATTGAATAGCATTGTAAAAATTCTATTTTTACATATGCAGAGAATACGGGTGAAAGCAACAAATAGGCGAAGATTTCTATTAAGAAGAGTCTCGCAGTTGGATAGCTATTGGTGAGATTTCTGATTAAAAAATTATATATATATGTGTTGAAATTG
Organism: Allium sativum; assembly: GCA_030737875.1. NCBI lineage: Eukaryota > Viridiplantae > Streptophyta > Magnoliopsida > Asparagales > Amaryllidaceae > Allium > Allium sativum. Next base: position 687,858,003 of record CM060926.1, on the reverse strand, counting down.
AATGTGAGTAGCTATATATAAATTGCTATATATAAATAAATCTATATATATATATATATATATACGCCCCTCGTCCACAAACCATGGACGATATTTATTGGTTGAAATTGTGGTGAAAATTGAATGATTGTTTGGGATTGTTTGTGATTGATATTGGTTGATTGTGGTTGAAAAATACCCATTTGTGGTTGTGAAATATTTGGTTGAAACCACATAGGATTAGTTTGTGGTAATGAAATAAATATATACATGCCGCCTGCGTGCGAACTAGATGCATGTTTCCCATTGTCAAAAACCGCGAGGTTTTAAGGTAGAGCGAGGAGCCGTACTAGGGACGGTGCCGGTGTAACTACCCTGCCGTTATGCTGCCGAAATTTTGAATAATATTTGTGTGTTTGAATTATTTTCATATGCTTAAACTATTGAAAACATTCATGTGTTGAATTGATATTCATTCGTTGTTTAGAAATTCATGTGTTGAATGGTATTCATATTTTGAAATAAACTGTTAGATAATAAAAATCACATTTTTATCTATATCTAAAAACTATTGAAAACATTCATGTGTTGAATTGATATTCATTCGTTGTTTAGAAATTCATGTGTTGAATGGTATTCATATTTTGAAATAAACCGTTAGATAATAAAAATCACATTTTTATCTATATCTAAAAACTATTGAAAACATTCATGTGTTGAATTGATATTCATTCGTTGTTTAGAAATTCATGTGTTGAATGGTATTCATATTTTGAAATAAATTGTTTTATGATAAAAATTCTATTTTATCACCTACATGAACTATATAGAAAAAAAATAGTGTTTCGAAATGAGTTGTTTTACAATAAAAATCACCTTTTTGTTGTATGCATAAATCGTTAAAATATGAAATGTTGAAAATAGCCACTTGTTCAAAATAAACATATATGAGTTGAAATATTCATTAATTAGCTAATGAAGTGATTTGCACCTATTTATGTAACATTAGAATGAATGGTGTTTTTAAACCAAATAGAAATCAAATATGAAGTTGAATAGAAAATGAAAAATGATATGGACTGTATATATATGTACATGCATATTCATTGAACAGGTTATAGCAAAGGGGCTAGAGAAGAGGAATAAAATTTGTGCCCGACAAATAGGTACACATTTACTGATTTGTTTGGGTGATGATTTTGAGCCTGTTGGCTAGCCGCTTGGCTTTTTCTTTTTCTTTTTGAGATTAGAAGGACCGGGACGCTATTTGCGATTTCCCGACGCTCCCGGTACAGGGGAGGTTATGGCGAAATTTTTCCAAAATTTAAGGTGTTAGAAAAATTTTTGAAGTGAAAACGATATAGAAATCCTTGAATGAACTATATTTATATAACTATATAAATATAAATAAAATTAAAACGAAACGAGGCCGTGCAGTTCGTATTTCGAAACCGTGATTTCAAACGACTAGTACGGGAAATCTGACCATTGGATTTTCCCGAAACCTCAACCGTCGGGTTCGCCTTGGAATAATCTTTCCAACGGCACCAACCTTGTAAAAATCCAACGGTTGGATTGTCTGGAATGTTTAATTCAAATCTGAAGAAAAACAGCGCCAGAAACGATTATATTTATTTATATATATAAATAAAATTATATTTAATCGAATAACGACGCGGAAGTTCGTATTTTGAAATCGAAAATTCAAACGATTGTACCGGGAGATCCGACCGTCGGAATTTCCCGAAACTGGAACCGTTGGATTCGTTTTGAAAAGACCTTTCTAATGATGTAAATTTTGTGAAGATCCAACGGTTAGATTTTCAGATATGTGTAAATCAAATCTGAAGAAAAACAGCGCCACTGCCGCCTTATGGCCCGAAGCGTCGTTTTGAATAAAATGGCTATTTTAAAATAAATAAAAATAGCGATAAATAGTTATAAAATATCGTAAGCGATATGGAATGGAAATAAACTGAATTTGCTTGATTTATGTGATGTTTGATGGTTGAATGTGTTTGGTGTGAAAATCACATTAAAGAACAAACGTGATGTTGTCGAATAATTTAACCATTGAAATAAATCGATTTGAAATTCTAAATATACGTGAATTATTTGAAAAGGCCGAGTTAATTCTCATTTCGAATAATCGACCGACGATTGAAATTCGAAGATGAAGACGATGGTCGAAGACCGGAGATCTTCACCTCGTTTGGATGGTAACCGAGGTCCTGATTGGGAGGCATCCCGAAATATGGATAATGAGTGGTGATCGTTCAGACGTACGTGTTGATCGAAGGGTTTGCGAGGTATTTAGTGCCTCCGGTTTCGTTCAGACCCAGAACGGACTTGTAAATGGACTGTGTGTCTGACATAGGATTTATTCTGTGTGGCATGCTAAGATGCAGTGATCAGGGCTTCTGTTGAAAAGCAAAGTCTTGTGGTGATGATCAAAGCACCGCCTGTGTGGCGTAGCTTTGTGTATAACGTGAATTCGTGAGCCTCACACCCCGGTATGAACCTAAAACGGGAGAAGGACCTCAGGGAGGGCATGCGTTTCTTCCTAGCTAGGGTGGTGTCAGTGACCTACCAGCCCTGACATTTATATACTTTTCACCTATGTGGTTGTTGCTGTTGCGAGGCGCCTCGGTTTGATCGGACGATCCGGGTCCGATGGAGTCATTCGTTGGCTCGTTTACGCCCCAAAGGGCGGGGAAACGTATTGTTCAGGTATAATAATCCACATCGGTGGACCGGCCCTGTCGCTCCAAGGGGCAGTTGCGGCTGTTCCTGAGGCTCGGGCTAGGCAGTCTCGAATTCGGTAAGGACTATCTTTTGCCTTGGTTCATGACGGAAATCCAATTTCCAAATACGACATCGTGCGGTTTTGATTGTATACCTATATATGGCGACATAGTGGTATGGGGCATTAATGCCGTCTATGATTGATAGTTATGATTTGAAATTATTTTCAAAACATGTAAACACTAGCAATAATATCAAATGCCTTTGTTTTATTCGTATCAAGCATATCTTGGCCGTTATAAGGTAAAAACTCTATCCTCCGGTTTGCGTTGCATTGTGTGATGGGAACTGAGTCTTATAACGGCTTCATTTTTATAGAAAGCATAGCGATATTTAAAAGAAAGATTTGTTTTAAAGCACTGGCAATCCAATGGAGTAAACCCGTTCCACGAAAGTGGCGTGGTCCTGTGATTAGCCAATTATATATGTGTTGAGTAGATTTCTCATACCAGTCCCATGACTGACTCGTAGTTTGTTTCACTCTCAAACTCGGGTGCCCCTTTTTCCACACGGGCAGCCTTGTATTCAGGTTTAGCTGGTTCTTTCTGGATAGCTGGAGCTGAAGATGGATTCTATCATTTATTTCTTTTTATGCTGTTCAGCTCCTATTGTACATATTTTGTTTATTTCCGCTGTAGACATTTATGTATAGCTGAACTGTATTTGTACTAAGTAAGATCCTGTATACTGTGTAACTCTGATGATTACTTTTATCCAGTATATTTTGTTGTTCATTCTGGTGTATTTATTTAATTCTGTTCTGCTATTATATGTTTCTGTGTTATATTCCAAAAGATAACCTTGTTTCCGTGAGAACGAGAAATCGGGTCGTCTCAATACTGCTCAAAAGCAACATTTGAGCGACATCTTTGGTTATGGAATTCACTAAAAAAATTCTTATAAGTTATAATCTCCATCCTTACCCCGAAATCAACAATGAATTCAAGCAACAAGGCTTAAATCTCTTGATATCGTGAACCCTAGACGCACAGTGAAAAATTCGACCTCCTTTAAAATCATTCAAGCCTTATGAAACTCATATTGCAGTGAAGCCCTCGATTCCAGTATTATAAATATATTGGTTTCAAATTTTTTTGTGGTATATATGATTTTTAATAAATCGATGAAGCTAAAGAATCAATATATGTTCTCTCTATAATTTTGTTATGAAGTTTCGAACAACATTTCGGCCATGTCAATCCCATTTATAGTTGAACCCAGTCTTGCAATGAAAGCCTTGATCGGCCTTAGTACTTAAGTAAAGATAGGTTATTACTTTGGAAGGAAGTTTAGGGGACATATAGGGTTATTTTGGGTAACTTCGGTATGTACGTTTTCTAATAGATTGAAAGATGGAGACAGTATCATCCCTTAGCAACCAAGGCAAGTAATATATATATATACTATATATATAGGCCAACCGAGGTTAATACACATAATACAAGGTGTCTTGATGGAGTTAAGCTGTTCGTTTAGTCCACATTATTCAATCATAAAGGATGTAGTCATGTTTATGCATGCTGACTCAACCAACCCGTTAATTACCTTCTAATTTGTGATAATGAAAGTATAGACAAAACTTGTATAAAAGCATGTAGACCATTGAAAATTTGTTTTGAGCATGGACAATTTTAAGGAGATGAATATGAAACTACACAAAGTAATGCCTGTAGCCTACATCATGTGTAAATCTATGAACATATATATGACCATCATAATATTTGAAATTATATAGCGATATAAATAAATGAAAATGAATTTAATGTATATGTGAAAAATGAAAAATCTAAGATTGATATTGGTATGTAAACTTTAGAAAGCAAAATTCTCTCCATATTCGCCTATGCAAGCAACATGTATTTCAGGTCAGCTTAGTGCTTTAGAAATTTTTGGAGTTAACTTATATTATCCAACTCACACAATTGGCAATTCAACTTAATCCCGACTATTTCGAAAATTAAATATATTATCCCACTAATTATATTAATTAAATAATAAAAATTATCTAATTCAAGTCATTTGAACCACTAAAACAATTAAATTAATTAATTAATTATTCGACCGAAAAATATGGGATGTTACATTGCTAAACAGGAAAAATGCTGCAAATCCTACTAACTAGATCAAAAATCATTTGTTTTACTTTTAACTTCGTTTTCAACTGAACCAAGTAATTTTAATTAAAATATTAATTTATTTCAACTAATGAAAATTTTCAAAATTTTTGAAAATTATCTAATACCTTAAATTTTCGAAAAATTTCGCCAGCGTCTCCTTTGTACGGCTCAATCGCTACAACTACAACTCGCTTCTCTAGGCCTTCTCCAACCCAAAAGAAAATCAAATAGCCAAGCGGCATGCAAATTCGGCTCATAAAAATCTCATACCCAATTTAAATATAAACTTGTACCTTTTTGTCGGGCATATCATTACGTCCTTTCCATCTGCTACCAAATCAGCATGTACCAACGTCATCCCAATAAAACTCCAATTAGTTTATCCTCATTACAACCATTTGCTTATATTCAAACCATAATATCATTCTCAATTTCAATTCCATTCTTAATTCCAAACGTCTAACTCACTTATCCAATTCAATTTCTACTTAACTGACTTCAGTTCAACTCCAATTTGTTTCCACAATCTTCTATTTAATTTGGTTTTAATTCAAACAATCTTTCCTTGGGAATTTTAAACACTTTAGCTTTTCTAAAACCAGATATCCCCTTTCAGGATTTAAATCAACTTATTTCCTCAAAACAATTCAAAAACAAAATCTTTGGTAGTAATCTGTCGCTTTAGAACTCGAAAATGAACACCGATGTTGTCCGGATCATCATCGAAATTATTTTCCAGCGACCGAAGTGAGTTCAATACTATATCACTTTCAAAACCATTTTTTAACATTTCCATTTAGAAATTATTTATATCCTTCCCAATGTTGGTAAAAAAAATTAAAATCTCCTAGGATTTTAAAATTCTCATAATTTAATCCAAAACCGTTTACAAACACTTCTCCAACTTTATACGAATTTAAATTACAATTCTGATTTAAATTCAGATTTAATTCATCTGATTTCATATATTACATTTATATGAATTTCATTTGGTTATTTATATAAATATTTCAATTATAATCTCATTCGATTATAATAACGACTTAACAAATCCAATATACTATAATATTTTTAATATCACTCATTTTTTTATATCAAAATATAATTTGGGCAAAATTACTTTTTTTACCCTACTTTCAAAACATACCCTGTCAGTTCATCGTTTTCGAGTGTTTAGAAACTTCAACCGATACAGTGGATCAAACTGATCGACCAGAATTTATAAACAACTCAACCAATAAAGCTCCACAATATAAAACAATTTTTATAAAATCTACAAATACGTTCTCTCATGTATATACACTCAACTCAATCTAGGGTATTATTAACCCTATCATTATCGAGTCAGGCCACAGAGCCAAGGTAATCACTTAACCTTCAGCTCTGATACCACTATAACGAAATAGGATTTTCAACCTAGAAAATCAACATAAAACCATGTCAATTATTCAGGTATCGAACATTCCAGATCATTAATAGAAAGAAGTTAGAGGGTGAAAATAGATAGGATAGAAAACTAGAGTAAAAGAAGGAGAAGAACAACAACATAATCAAAGTAACATTATTCTCATAGCGGAATGAATAAATATATTATATAACATAACTTTGAAATAAAACCAGTATTTGTATATACCATTTTCAGAGTACAACACTTACAACACAGCGGAAATAAACAATAGCTATATAATCCTAAAGCCTCCTGCTCCATCTCTCCCAGTACATCTTTAAAATCCGAACCACTTGACTATCCGTACAAAATTTGTATAACGACCCGAATTTCTGTACTCTTTGAGTCGACTAATAACACTACACGTCCAACCCAAATTGCACAGAAACACGAATCATTATTAGAAAGAAGTTAGAGGATGAGAAATAGAAAGAAAGAAATATTAGAGTAGAAGAAAGCGAAGATCACAACTCACAACGGAACGAATAAAATATATTAGATAACATAAACTTTGAAACACAAATCAGTATTTGTATATACATACCATCATCAGAGCACAACAGCTAATCTGGAATAGTTATAAATTCCCGTTTCCAGATACAACATAGTACACAGCGGAAAATATAATAGTCTATAGCTAACTGGTGAAGCCTCCTACTTCCAGCTCTTCCAAGTGAATCTGAAAAATCCCGACTACTTGACTGCCCGTACAAATTTGGGCACCCAAGAGTTTAGGGAAAACAAACAAAATAAACTCTAGGTCAGTCATGGGACTGGTGTGAGTAAACTCCAACCATTAGTTTAACTTTTAAAAATCCTTTCGAAAGAAATGATAATCGTAAGACCGATCCACACATAAACACGGATGGTTTTTACCTTACGATAACCAAAATTATTTTTGATATCAAATCCAGTGATATTATGTGAAAACCCGTAACTTCCCCGTGAAGGAAAGCGCGGATAGTTCGAGGACAAGCCACATCAGAACGCAGACGGGAGAACATTTCATTGTATATCACAACAATGCATCAGATTACAAGAATATACAGAGTATAAATGAATAAATATTACACAGAAAAATATCAGAGATTACAATACATTACATAGCAGCGGAAAATAATACAATACACAACTAGAATGAGATATACGGATACAACGCTTTCTGGATATCGTTCCAGCTGTAAACCAGGATCCTATGAATATAAATCTGCAAAACCAAAACTACTAGCTGCCCGTGTCGAAAATAAGGGCACCCAGAGTTTAGGTTAAAACAATAAACTCCAGGTCAGTCATGGGACTGGTGTGAGAACTAAAACAGTTGTAAATCTTTATTTTAAAGTTCGGTAAATCAAGGTACCACGCCGTATAACACGGAACGGGTTTCCTCCCAAGAATACCAGTGCATAAAACAACAGCGCAATGCTAAATAAAGAAAAATGAAGCTATTATAAGACCCAGGTCCATCACACAATGCAACGCAAGCCGGGGGATAGGGTTTTTACCTTATAATAGCCAAGAATGCTTGATACGTTTAAAAGAAATCATTTTGATACTATTATAAGTGTATAGTGTATAAAACAACTTCAAATCATAAGTATTAATCATAGGCGGCATGAATGCCCCATACCACTATGTCGCCATATATAGGTTATACAATCAAAATCGCAAAGTCACGTATTTGGAAATTGGGTTTCCATCTATGAACCGAGGCAAAAGATAGTCCTCAACCGATTCGAGACGCTCTAGCCCGCCCCTCAGGACCCAGACTCAGGTGGGCCCTTGGATTGTCAGGGCCGGTCCACCGATGTGGATTAAAATGCCTGAACATGCGTTTCCCCGCCCTTTGGGGCGTAAATGAGCCAACGAATGGCTCCATCGGACCCGGATCGTCCGATCTAACCGAGGCGCCTCGCAACAGCAACAACCACACAGGTGAAAAGTATATAAATGTCAGGACTGGTAGGTCACTGACACCACCCTAGCTAGAAAGAAACGCTTGCCCTCCCTGAGGTCCTCTCCCGTTTTTGGTTCACAACCGGGGTGCGAGGCTCGCGAATTCACGTTACACAAAGCTGTGCCACACAGGCTGTGCTTTGATCATCACCACAAGACTTTGCTTTTCAACAGAAGCCTCGATCAATTGCCACTTAGGCATGCCACACAGGCAATTTACTCCATGCGTTTGATATCCATCAATATATAACCCCTGAGCTCATACGTCTCAGAGAAGGGCGTTAAGCAAGAGAATAAATTCTCCGCCGCCAAACAGATATATATATATATATATTTAATAGAAATCAATCACACAGACTAAAATCCAATGTCAGACACACAGTCCATTTACAAGTCCGTTCTGGGTCTGAACGAAACCGGAGGCACCTAGTACCCTGCATATCCATCGATCTCCAAGTACGTCTGGACGATCACCAACTGTTTCCATCTTCTTGGGTGTACAGCCCAATCAAGATCATCAGTAATCACCCAAACGACGTGAAGAACTCCGGTCTTCGACCATCGTCTTCATCTTCGACTTATCGTCGTATCAGTTATTCAGAATGGGATAAACTCGGTCTTCCCGAATAACTCGCGTATATTTTAAATAAGTGTTACACAAACACAACATACGCCTCATTCCAATTCATCAGTCACTAACCGTAAATTAATCAAGAGAATAATTCCCCAAATATTAACCCCGAAGGCCGAAACCAACAACAAATCAATATCCAGGAAACCATTCTGCTTAGCTAACTGACAGTTAGTTTCTAAATTTCACATTCATAGGGAAAGGTTCGCATTAATTTTATCAAAGATAAATCCTTTAAATTTATTCTTTAATCTATTTTTGAATATCAATTCAAACTAGTTGGGATTAACGAACCTTACCGAAGTAATCATTTGTTTTAATTTCCCAATCCCAACCTATTCATCCCATGAAGTAAAACTGGTTATACTTCATCTCTTTCACCACGGTGTTATCGGTAAATTCAATTACCATTTCACGTTCAAATCTAATTAAAGATTTAACTATCGCCTGGAGCAAAATTGGTGATACTCCATCCTCGATCTTTTCAATCTAATTAAAGATTCATTAAAACTCCACTTAGTTTTAATCGTTAACTGGGTTAAAGAATCAGTGTCATTTAAAACACGGTTCACGATAAACCCAAAACCACATTCAATTAATTATCGGATTAAAGAACGAGTGTTATTTAAAACACTTTCCACGATAAACCCAAAAATCAATATCAATTCAATTCCAATTAAATATTATTTAATTGGTACACTTCATTAAATCTAAATAAAAAGATTTAATCTTTTCTCAACTGGGTTCAAGAACAGTGTTAGTCAAGACACCATTCACGACAAACCCAAATCACATTTGATATTAAATACAAGGCTCTGAATAGAAAATATCCCGGCTTATATTCAATATCAAATTCTACGACCAACAAATATCGTATTGGAAATAACGATATATATATCTATATCTTTCAAATTTCCATAACAACATCTGTATAGTCACGAAATCCAACATCGAAATATTCCGAAGATAATTTCGATTCAAATCCATTCCAATGAAATTATTGGAAATTCTGGTTATTTTCAAAACCATTTCAAATCCAATTTATTTATTTAAAAATAGATAGAATTATAATTCTAGTTCAAAACTAGTTCATTTCGATAAAAATCTATTTTTATCTTTTCAAATATGGAGTTTTCATCCCGATTCTTCACAAATCATTTCTTATGATTTTACACAAATTATTACTTTTTTTAATAATTTTATCAAGGCCAGTACAGTCGATTTCCATCAACGGCCCGAACTACACTTACAATGACCTTTTTCAAATTTGATTTGGACATAATTCCAAATCCAACCGTTAGATTTTTAATTTCTCACATTCGTTAGAAAGCCCTTTTCGATACGAACCCAACGGTTCCGGTTTCAGGAGAATCCGACGGTCGGATCTCCCGCAATATCCGTTCGAAGTCAATGGTCGAAATTCGCGAACTGCCGCGGCGCGGCGCGTTCTATTCCGGCCATTATATTATATATATAATATATATAATATATACTTCGTCGATTTCAATTCAAATCGTGCTTTATATATCATTTTAAATTCGTTTTCAAAACGGTTTCAAATCAAATTGATTTCTAATTCAATTTCAGTTCGTTTTCAATTCAATTTCAATTCGAATTCAATTCTATTAAATTTCAATTCGAATTCATTTCTATTCAAATTCAATTCGAATTCATTTCTATTCGAATTTCAAATCATTCCAGTGTAATTCGAATTTTGAATCAATTCAGTTTAATTCGAATTTCAATTCACTTTAAATATAGTTCGAATGTCAAATCTATTCAATTTCAAATCTATTCAATATTCATTGAAGAATGAATAAAATCGATATAAATATCGTTCACGTCAAAATGGCGTCAATCTAACCAACACGGCTTCATATGTTTCTATTTTCAAATATTCTATTTCAAATATTTCTATTAAAATATTTCTATTTCAAATATTTTTATTCAAATATTTCTATTCAAATATTCCTATTCAAATATTTCTATTCAAGTATTTCTATTCAAATATTCCTATTCAAATATTTCTATTTCAAATATTTCTTTTTCGAAACTGGAATGAGGCCCAATCAATTACCATATAATGTTAATTATGTGGATTTTCTACAACACATGTATATATCAACAACGATGAATAATCAACCATCATCCAAAGTGCATTCTACACTGTATAAGCATCAAATATAAATATTCAACGCTTATAACAGTCTGTCAATCAATCGATCGACATACAACTAAACAATCGGGATTAGTGTACGTCAAATATCATCCCAATACCCGTGTGGGGTTTCAAACAATCAAACACAGATTTTATTTGTGCAGTTGGGCGATGTGTAAAATTTATCATCCCAATCAATATCAGTCAAATGTGTGTATATAAACAAATCATCCGATTTGTTTATTTTTATTTCCTTTTATATACACGTTAAAAATTCTATTTTTAACTATAAAATATTTTCAACTATATAAATATTTTATTTCATTTCATATCACATCACACAATCAACTACACAACAACATCAAACAAACAAGCATACAAGCCGTCCATGGTCTGTGGACGACGGGTGTCGGGTGCTACTAAACACCGTCTGCATCCTAGTATATATATATATAACTAGAAAATTAAATTAAAGAGCGAGAGATTCTCACCAATAGCTATCCTAACTCCACGGCACTTCCTATGTAGAACATCTTCACCGTGTTTGCCTTTTGTCACTTTTCACTGCCCGTATCCTCTACAGGTATAAAAATCAAATTTTTACTTCGTTATTCAATATATAAAAATCATATTTTTATTTCGCTATTCAATATATAAAAATCGAATTTTTACTTCGTTATTCAATATAGAAAAATCACATTTTTACTTCGCTATTCAATATATAAAAATCGGATTTTTACTTCGCTATTCAATATATAAAAATCGAATTTTTACTTCGCTATTCAATATATAAAAATCGAATTTTTACTTCGCTATTCAATTTATAAAAATCGAATTTTTACTTCGCTATTCAATATATAAAAATCGAATTTTTACTTCGCTATTCAATATATAAAAATCGGATTTTTACTTCGCTATTCAATATATAAAAATCGAATTTTTACTTCGTTATTCAATATAGAAAAATCACATTTTTACTTCGCTATTCAATATAAAAAAATCGAATTTTTACTTCGCTATTCAATATATAAAAATCGAATTTTTACCTCGCTACTATATAGATAAAAATTCTATTTTTATATCGATGTTCATATAATAAAAATTCTATTTTTATATGCTACTCTCTATATAAAGATTTCGCCCTTTTCTTACTTTTAAAAATGTCGTCTTTCACTACATAAAAATATCGTCTTTTTATATCCTATCATATAAAGATCACATTTTTATTATCTATATGATATGAAAATCATATTTTTATTACTCTACAACATAAAAGATTATATTTTTATTTCGTAAACAAACTGATTTTATTAAATAAAAACAAAACAAAATAGAAATAAAAAAGAAAAAAGGGAGCTTACAGTGTTCGACTGCAGATGGGGGTGTCACGTGGCTGAGGGGTGGTCGGAGAAGGGGGTACAGGCGGCGCTAGGGTTTGGTGGGGGCTCCGGCGACTGGGTGGCCGGGCGAACAGCGCGAGGTGGCGTTTATTGATGGAGGAGGGGCGGTGGAGAAGATGGGGTGCGGTGGGAGGCGGCGCGGTGGAATGAAATCGAAGGGAAGAAGAAGAGGAAGAGAGCGCGTGAGAGAGAGAGGCGGTGGTGCGCCTGCCACCAGCGGGGGCGGCGGCGAGCCCCCCCCCCCCCCCCCAGCGATCGTCGATCGCGATCTGCTTTTTTTTTTTTTCTTCTTCCTTCTGTAATGAATCGATTTACACGGGGAGGGGCCAGATAAAGAGATAGGGAGTTTTATTTTTTTATTATTTTATTTAATTATCTCTGAAAAAGAAACTTTATTTTTGACCTCTAAACGAGGCCCACCGCTTGTCGTCCATAGCGTTTTACCCCCATTCCGAACACAATGGGATATGTATCGCAAGCTGATTCGATTGTTTCGATCAGTTTCCGTTAAAATCAACATATATCTCTATATATTGAATTTAAACGCGCATTTCAATTCACTGGGGTCACATACGAACTCTAAAAATTCTAGAAAAATATTTTCTAGCTTCGTATTGACAATACGGTCCTAACAAAACTAATTTCGTCAAATTCTGAGACCGTTTGAAAAATGGCCATTTTCCAGTCGATTAAAATCAACTGAAACTGGTCAAACGCGTTTTCCTTTGCCACGCTCACATATTGATTCGAAAAATTATGAAAATTGGAATCTAGCAATAATTTGACATTCCGGTTCCAACAAAAGTGGTTTCGTCGAAATCCGAGGTCGTTTGCAAAATTCCCATTTTTAAGGGCCTGAATTCCATAGCGACTATTCAGAATTTTCAACTAGACATATCTTTTGATTCCCGCTATGAAATTTCAATTTTTTGGATTCATTGGAAAGATATTCACAATTAGATCCCATTATTTTTGGTTTCACTAAAATCCGGTTTATTTTGCACCCGGTACATTCAATTGAAGTTTGAAATCGAATTATCGAACTACCGCGCCATTTTCAATTCCTTTTATAATTTTAAAATAAATATTTATATTCTAACGACGATGAATATAATATATACGTTCGAATTATATTCAAAAATAAATTTCTCATCAATATTATTTAAAATAATTCATTTTAAATAATCAAAATTCGCTAAAATTGCCAAAATAAAAATTTTAAACTGGCCCAGATTTTCGGGTTGTTACATATTATAATAGTGTCTACATCAAAAAATAGAATCTAGGGGAACGCTTGCATCTCACGCTCCATATATAATATAAAATCAAAAACCGCAGGGCGCTTATTGGAGATTGGATTTACAACATGACAAGGTATGGAACCACCTTCCGATAGTGTATCTCTAGAGGCAAATACACTGGGTTCAACAAGAACGTCTTGCAACCCGGCCCACACATGACCGACCACTCATTTCGCTTGAGTGTATCGAATGTATATCACCAACGGTTGGGATCAGCAACCGTTTCCCCGAGAGGGACAACATCGATAGATTAAAGAAGTAAATGGAATTTCTCTAGATACGTGATTATACATCCTAATGGGAGCGAACCACATAGCCATGCTGCCTGCCCGATTTTTTGTCAATCCCCGGTTGTGAGGCTTGAGGTTTGAATTAACAGAACAGCCCTTGCATTTTTCTCCGTCTTCGTAATCTCTTCAACGAAAATTGATTCGTAACGCTTATGCCAATACGGAGTGGTTTTCAGATATTAAATCTGATCCCGGTCTCTCCATATTGACAACGGAGGTATAAAATAAATCAAAACTTTGATAGTCGGTGATTTAACTATCAAAGAAACATCCATACAATCAACGGTCCTATTTCCAATTGGAAATTCTACCGATCAAGCATCAAACAACACTGGGCCCCTTTTTATTTAATTTCTTATTAAATTATTATTTCCAATTCCTGTCTCTTAATTCCTCGTTGATAATTCATTTCATTTTCTATGTGCAGAAAATATCTCTCATTTTATTTGGGAAAACATTTCAAGTTAACGCGATGTTATAAAACATCGTTATTATAACTCAACCCACTAATCATTTATTAGCTAACCATATTGCTTAACCAAGTTTCACCATCGAACCTTAACCATTCCTCCATCGATCATGAAGTCAATCAAGTTGGGGTATAATTACCTCTCAGACCTTAATTGAACCACATTCTCAACTTTGAAATAGTCAAAGCTCACAACTTTAAACAAACCGTCGCTTACGCGACTCTCGGATTCGATCTAAGAACACACTTCCTTTATAGAAAAATATTGATTATAACGGTAGCGTTATAATCGTTGTTTTCAAATATTTGATTTATAAAACATTACTTTTAACAACAGCGTTACATCGCTGTTTAGCTTTTATTATAATAGCACATTAAAATCGCTGTTAAAACATTTGTGATAACAGTAGCATTATAATCGCTGTTTAGATTTACAAAAACATATATTATAACAACAGCACTATAATCGCTGCTTAGATTTACAAAACAAATATCATAACAGCAGTGCTATAATCGCTGTTTTAAATAAAGTACCGTGTGCGACGCACACGCCTTCGTTGTTCATTTATAAACTCTGTTTATTTTAAACAATTCAAGTTCTCCTTTAAATGTATTTACAAGTTATACGTTCTTTAACTTCTGAAATTAACTCAATTTGGTTTCTATAAATCCCTTTTTAGATATATTATTGCAAACTATAGAATTAATTGAATATTGACCTTTTAATGTATTTAAATAAATTCATAGGTTAATGTTAAATAAAATTTAAATATTCTTCCGAGACATAAATCATTTGTAAAATTCGACATAGCCGAATTCCTATTTAAAATTTCATCAGATTTATCTCAATTAATTTTTATTTTCCAATCTTTGGAATATAACCCATCGTTTCTTTCGAAACCAATTTTCCCACTCAAATCTCTTTTACCACTTTTGCATTCAAATCCCACTTCAAATATCGAGTATCAACACCAATTACCACTTTGCTTATATAAATTCAACTTGAATTTATATTTACTTTAATCTATGATATATATTTAATTTAATTTATAAACATCGTTAAAAAACAATTTCTGGTTTTGATTCACTTAAACAGGTTCTATTTCCATTCCATTTGAAATCTAATTCCTATTTTGGAATTAATTTCCTTTATAATCTACTAAGTTTAAATCTCATTTCCAATATTTATTTAAAAACCGATTTCCACTTTCCATATAATTCAAATTTGAATTTATCTTTCAATTTATCCAATGATAAATAATTCGCTTAAGTTACAAACTCATTTATAAACAACTTCATGTTTTATTCATTTAAACGTATTTCTACTTCCAATTTCAAAGTAAATTTCTATTTTTGGAAATAAACTTTTTTTTTAAATCCCAAACTCCTTTTCTCATATTCGAAAATATTTTATAGTATTTAAATACTAAAATTTATAGGGCCAGTGACAACAAAATCAATCATAGAATACATATCACATCATATAATGCAAATATATGAAAACAATAATATGTAAATGTTGAGGAACCGAGTTGGGCCCCTCCAACCTGTTTCCCTGCATCCACAGATGTTAATCACATCAATATGAGATATCATAGTAAACAGAACTGATAATCGATCAACGATATATCTATATCAACTATTTCAACCTATCTTATCAACCATTTCACAGTATAAATAAATTTAAAAAACTCGTTTATATAAAAATATAAACGAGGCAGAGTTTGTGAGTTTACTCACCTAGTTCGTAGTTGACGATGCTGTTTTTGTTTTATTTAAAATCAAACGAGCGTTTGATTTTAAACACTAAATTCCAGTAATCCCGTTCTCAATCACAATAGTTCTATACTGTAGATTTCTCCATCGTGATACCAGCGTGACCAGTTTCATCGAATTCTGATCATGAATGAACCTGTTATTGATGTTATAAGTTTCATAACAATTTAAATGATTTAAAATTACTTTAACGTCCATTATTAAATTAATTACCATTTAACTTAAACCACCTTGCTTAACCCTTACTTAGTTGTTTAACCTTTCAGTAACCCCGTTGGCCCGTTTTCTTTTACTACTATGTTTTCTTTCTTTCTTTATTTTTATATATATTTGGCTTACCATAAATCTCGGCCCATTGTTAAAACCTTCGACCGCCTACTTTCTTTAGTTCTTCTCCCCATAAAATTTATGAAACCAGAAGTCTCCTGTAGCCTTTCTTCTTCATCCAAAGTTGCACCACAGTATAAGAAAATCACTCAACCAAAGCACCATGAATCTGCCTTCAATTTCCATCACAAAACTGATCCCCACTTCTGTCAACAGATCCGCCGCCCCACCAGGTAACGGCCACCGCGACTCCACCCTGGTCATCGCCTCTCCGAGCTGTGCTAATGCCAACAGCGACAAACCCTAGGTCATTCCCTCGAGCCGAAAAACCCAATAACTGTGAACCCTTCTTTGCCAGAACATGGCCATTAACAGTCATCATAGGGGTAGCACCGCCACCGTTGGGTGTACCTCACTCTTAGGAACCCAACGCTGTACTCCTCCTTCCTCTATTGGTCACGCAGCTCAACCGTGAAGCCATGGTGAAGTTTTTGAACTCCCGTAAGTTGACCGAACCATAAACAATTGACATCAGATTAAAGCCCTTAGTCTTGCGATTCTAAGGGAGCTGAAATTAGGGATTTACATTAAGTTTTCGATTTTTAATTGATTTGTGAAGTTGGTTCCTTTTCACGTTCTGTCTTGGGTCTGTAAAACAAGAAACGAGGAGGAGAGGTACAGTATATAAAAGGGGACATCTTGGGAATCACGAAACTGTAATGGCTTGGGACGCACGGTTCTAAATTCCTTGGCATACACGGCTTGATCACTTGGCAGGCACACTGCTTTGAAACGTGGAGAGCACGATGGCGTACAGGGAAAGGAAGTACTGTTTTTATTGAATATTATTTTTACGTAGATGCGCTTTTAATTCGTTAAGAATGTTTACCCTTTGAACAAATAAAACTCAACGCACATGTGTACATGACTGTATATTATAGGAACCACTTTTTCTTATTTCTAATACAATATCATACTATCGAATATTATTTTATTTGTAATTATTATATGCCATGATAACTTATTTGAATATCTTACTTATCCTTTATCAGAAATTATTTATTAACCATTGTACCATGTCCTGTTAAGATATATGTTTATATAGGTTTTCTTTCATGTCCGAACTGCAACGGACAGAAATAAGAGTACGGTCGTGTCCAGCGAGGTACCACGATCCCAAAAATATAATAATATCGGTAGTTTAACTTATATTATGAAACCCCAAAATATTGATATAGGGTGCGAAATACTCCAAATAAAAAGTTGCGTATTTAATTAATTAAAAATTACAGTAAAATTCTAAAAATTAAATTATAACTATGCCTCAAAATAATCTTGTCCAAATTCGTAACCAATATTTACATATATTAAATAAACCATTATGGCTTATATACGATTCTATAGCGACTATTTCTAAATTTGATTTGAACATTACTTTATTATTCCCGCTATGAAATCGGGATTTTTCACATTCGTTGGAAAGATATTTTCAAACAGATTCAAATATTTCCTGTTTTGCTAAAATCTGATTTATTTTGAATCCTGTACATTCATTTGAAATTTGAAATCGAATTTTCAAAACTACCATGCCATTTTGAACTCGTTTTAATTATATTATAAATTATATGTTTAAATCTCATTTTATTAAATGAAATCCTATATATAATTCAAATAAAATATTTAAACCAATTTAAATATTCAGAATTCAATGGCTAAAAATCCGGGTCGTTACAATTTGGGAACCCAAGAGTTTAGGGAAAAGAAACAAAATAAACTCTGGGTCAGTAATGTGTTTGGTGTTAGTAAACTCCAACCATTTGTTTAACTTTTAAAAATACTTTTCAAAAGAAAGAATAATCATAAGACCAATCCACACATGAACACAGATGGTTTTTACCTTACGATAACCCAAAACATTCTTTTAAAATCCATACTATTCTGATATTATAATAATTACTAAATCAAATAAATAGCAATCTAGTGGAATGCTTTCATCTCACGTTCCACATATATAATAAATAATCATAAACCGTGGGCACTTATTGGTTAATGGGTTCCAACTGGCAAGGTATGGGACCACCTTCCGACAGTGTATCTCTAGAGAGGAATACACCGGGTTCAACAAAAACATCTTGTAACCCAGGCTAAACATGATCGATCTCTCATTCCGCTTGAGTGTATCGAATGTATCATCACCAACGGTTGGGATCAGCAACCGTTTCCCAAAAAGGGACAACATCGAATATAGATTAAAGAAGCAAATGGATTTTCTCTAGATCAGGTGACACTACACCCTAATTGGCAGCTACCCACTTAGCCATGCGACCTACCTGATTTTATACCATTTCATGGTTGTAAGGCTAGAGGCCATAACATATCTTTTTAACAGATCACACCTTTATTCACTTTGAATGTCACATCGTCATACCCGCCAAATCACAAATTGATTTCTCCAAAAATACCATGGGTATATAGCTAAGAGAAACGAATTCCTCCACCACCAAAACGTAAATACGTTTGAAGAGATCAACTTACGCGACCTATTATATATACTCTTTCAGATATTCTTCCATACAGGTTGTCCTAGGACTGGACAAATCGAAGGCACTATTCTGTAAACCCATCTTAGGCAATTTCTACCTAGGATTTTCTAGAACAGCCCTTGCATAAACTCTTTCTTTAATTTTCTTCATCATATTTGATTCGCAATTAAAGCCTTGATCTGCCTTAGTACTTAAGTAAAGGTAGGTAATTACTTTGGCAGGAAGTTTCGGGGACATATAGGGCTGTTTTGGGTAACTTAGGTATGTACTTTTTCTGATAGATTGAAAGATGGAGACAGTACCATCCCTTAGAAACCAAGGCAAGCAATATATATATATATATATATATATATACTATAAATATTGGCCAACCAAGGTTAATACACATAATACAAGGTGTCTTGATGGAGTCAAGCTGTTCGTTTAGTCCACTTTATTCAATCATAAAGGGCACATTCATGTTTATGCATGCTGACTCAACCAACCCGCTAATTACCTTCTAATTTATGATAATGAAAGTATAGCCAAAACATGTATAAAAGCATGTAGACAATTGAAAATTAGTTTTGAGCATGGATAATTTTAAGGAGATGAATATGAAACTACACAAAGTAATGCCTGTAGCCTACATCATTTGTAAATCTATGAACATGTATATGACCATCCTGATATTTGAAATTATATAGGGATATAAATAAATGAAAATGAATTTAATTTATATGTGAAAAATGGAAAATCTAAGATTGATATTGATATGTAAATTTTAGAAAGCAAAATTCTCTCCATGTTCGCCTATGCAAGCAACATGTATTTCAGGTCAACTTAGTGCTTTAGAAATTTTTGGAGTTAACTTATATTATCCCACTCACACAATTGGCAATTCAACTTATTCCCAACTATTTCGAAAATTAAATATATTATCCCACTAATTATATTAATTAAATAATAAAAATTATCTAATTCAAGTCATTTGAACTACTAAAACAATTAAATTAATTAATTATTCTACTAAAAAATATGGGACACTACATGACAGCTAAAGTTGTCGTCACATCCAAATGTTCTCGATTACACGATAATAATATTTCGCATACGGAAAATAAAAGTACAGTAAGCAAAGAACACAAAATTTTATAGTGGTTTGGTCCATACGGAATCTACGTCCACTTTGAAGCGTTTGCATATTTTTATTGATTATTGAAGGTTACAAGTATTAGGCATCATTATACAAATTTTGGCTAAGTTTTCGGTAGTTATATTTTCCATATGTAAAGTCTTGGAAGAAAAGTATATGTTCTTCTTCTTTCTTAAGTCCTAGGTAGCCATTAATGATGTTCCCAGTCCTTATAGAGCTCTCAAATCATGCAAATGCCAAGCCCTTTTGTAACGACCTGATAGAAATTTGATGCCCGAATTCCTACCGGGTCGTTGCGGTGGTATAAGAGCGAGAACCATTGAACTAACAATGGATACAATATTGTTTTATAAAGAGGGCAAATGAAATATTTTTACCCAAATTATATTTTTGTATAGAAAGGAAATAATTTCTTAAGTTATTGAGATATTGGTTTGTTTGTTAATTGACTTGAATGATATTCAAATTGGATAAAAAAATTGAATTGGAACCTAACTTAGTTAATTGAAATTAAATTAAGAATGATACTGAACTAAATAAAATTAATGTGGAAATTGAATTGATAATTAAATATAAATCAATTGGATTTTAACCAACTGGTGTTCAAATATGTTAAACCAAAGTAAATATTAATATTGAATATAAATTCAGTTGATTTGATTATGTATTGTTTGTTATTTGGATGATAGATTGGTTGAAATAAAATTAATCAATGGTTTAATATGAGTTGAATGAATTGAAAATTAAATTCCAGTACTATGATTTAAATGGAATTGCATATGAATTATAACTGGAAGATTTAACCCTGTATTTGCCAGTAAATGATTTTATATGTCTGCTTTGAAATTTTGTGAAGTTATACTTGTTAATCCTTGAAATATTATTTAATAATTTCACGTATTTGTTATTTATATGTTGAATTGAGTTAAGTACAGGTGCCAAACGGCTATGGGGATTAATTTTGATTCAGTAAATCGCAATAAGTTGAGCATGCATGCTCAATAGCACTCGTAAAAGGTACGCCTACGCAAAAATATAAATTTTGGTTTTTAAATTTTGTTTTCCAACCGTATGGGTCGATGTATATTGTGACGACCCAAACTTCCCCATAAAGGAAAGCCGGATTGCTTTGAGAACAACACACATCAGAACACAAAACAGAAGAACATTTTATTGCTGTTACAACAATTACATCAGAGTACAAGAATTTTCCAGAGTATGAATAATAATATACATTGGAAATACAATAATATCAGAGTTTAAATTACATTTAAATAGCAGCGGAAAAATAATACAAAACACAACTGAAAGAAATACACGGATACAGAGCCTTCCGAATATCGCTTCAGCTGTAGACCAGGATCCTGTGAATATAATATCTGTAAACCAAAACTACTAGCTGCCCGTGTGGAAAATATGGGCACCCAGAGTTTAGGTTAAAACAATAAACTCCAGGTCAGTCATGGGACTGGTGTGAGAACTCAAAAACAGTTATTAACTTTAATTTTTAAAGTTGGGTAAATCAAGGGACCATGCCACTTTCGCGGAACGGGTTTCCTCCCAAGAATACCAGTGCATAAAACAACGAAATGCTTATTTTTTTGAAAAATGAAACCGTTATAATACTCAATCCCTTGCACGTACGCCGAAGGATAGAGTTTTTCCTTATAATGGTCAAAAATGCTTAATACGCGAAATTCATCTTTTATACTATGAGTGCACAGTGTAGAAAACAATTTCGAATAAAAAAGTATCAAAATTAGGTGGCATAATATGTTATGTAAGCGACATAATATGTTATGTCACCATATAAGTATACAACTAAAAACCGTAAGATCGTATTGGAAAATTGGATTCTATCATGATGGCTACTGATTCAAAAGATCAATCGCGAATGTATTTCCACGGCTTACGTCTCGGCAAGAGAAAACACCGAAATACATATACTACGCATTTTGGATGAGAAGTAATCTGATCTATCCTCATGAGATTCGGCTGAAATGACCTATCCCACTTCTAGAGTGGAGCGACCACCCTAGCCCATCGGCCGACCCCAAATTCGTATGAAGTATATTGGTCAAACCGAACATTATCAAACAAATCGTTCACCATCATACCGTGGTGTGTGAGGCCCGCGAAGTCACGTTGTATCCAAAGTAGCGCTATATAAAAGCTATGCTTTGGTCTTCATCCACAAGGCTCTGCTTTTCAACAAAAGCCTTGATCATATGCATCTTAGCATGCCCCATTATCAGACCATACCATATCATTGATTCATCTATCGATATAACAGGGTGTTAAGCAAGAGAATAAATTCTCCGCTACCAAACAGCTATATATTAAATAGAGATCAACGAATACAATATAAAGGAATACAATGTCACACACACAATCCATTTATCAGTCCGTTCTGGGTCTGAACTAAACCATATCCGGTAGATCTCCAAATACGTCTGAATGATCACCAATTTTTCCCTCATTTTGGGTGTACGGTCCAATCAAGATATCAATAATCATCCATTCGATATGGAAATTTCCCGGTCTTCAATAACCGTCTTCATCATCGATCTTCAATCGTCGTATGAATTATTCAGAATGGGTTAAACCCGGTCTTTCTGAATAATTTGCGTAATTTAAAATCATGTGCTTTAAAACACAACCAACGCCTCATTCCAATCAAGAGTATTCTTTGATTTTAATTTAAACCAAATTAAGGTTTATTCAACTAGTCGGGATTAACGCCTTACCGAAGTAATCATTTATTTATATCCCATTCCCAACCTATACAACCCATGGAGTAAAACTGGTGGTACTCCATATTTAACACCCAATGTGTTACGGTAAATTTAATTACTGTTTTATCATTCAAATCTAATTAAAGATTTAACTATTGCTTGGAGTAAAACTGGTGGTACTCTATTATCGTTCGTTTCTTGAATTAAGTAATTTTAATTACTTTTATCCTCATTCAATCCAATTTAAAGCTTTATTAAAACTATATTTAGTTTTAATCTTCAAGAATCATTATTTAATGATTATTTAACTTTCAATAAATAATCTTGCATTTAACTGGGTTAAAGAACAAATGTTGCTTAAAAACATCGTTCACAATAAACCCAAAATCGTATTTCAATTTAATATGTTAAATTGGAAACTTCTCTTTAGAATATTTCGCTAAATCTTAATTAAAAGATTAATAAATTACAAATCATCACTTCATTGTTAATTAGGGTTTTAAGAACTAATGTCATTTAAAACATTTTTCACGGTCAACCCAAATCAACTTCCAATTAATTTTAATATTGGAAAATTCATTTTCTTTTTTTTTAATTAAAAATGTCATTCCTTTCTTAAATTCCAATCTAATTTATTCACTTGAAATACTTGGTTTAATAAAACCATTTTTCACTCTTTTATTTATTTACAGAAATAAATAAATTACTTAACTTGATAAAAATATCTTTCCTCTTAATAAATTTGGAATTTCACATCCAAAACTCTTTTAAAACATTTATTAAGATTTTACATAATTTTCCCTATTTTAATTATTTAGAAATAGGCCTATTTAATTAAATGACGTTTCAGGTCTTTTAAAGACACTGGTGCTATTTTTTTTAAATTTAAATTTATCATTTCTCAAAATCTAACCGTTGGATTTTAACAAATTAAATATCGATGGAAAGATCTTTCCAAAACGATCCTAATGGTTTCAGTTTTGGAAAAATCCGACGGTTGGATCTTTTATTATAATCATTTGAAGTTACGATTTCAAAACGGGAACTACCGCGCGTAATTCAATTAATTTTAATTTATGTGATACATATTAATATAAATCGTTCAACGTATTCACTAACATATCCTTTCTAAATGTACATTAAAATTATTATTTAAATGTTTCAACAAATTTTTCCTTAATTAAATAAAAAGATGAATTTTCATTTTAAATCATTTTCATGTTCCTTCGTTACATTAAAAATATAAAATTGTAACGTAAATCAAATTCACGTTTTTATACGGCATTAAAAATTTGCAATTTTAATGTAAAACAAATTCCATGCTTTATATGACATTAAAAAGTTGCATTTTTTAATTTGAAACAAATTTCATGATTCTATATTAAAATAAAGAATAACTTTTATTTTAAAATATTTTCATATTCTTATGTTACAATAAAAGAATAACTTTTTAGCGCTAACCATTTAATGTAAACTCGTATTCCTAAATAAAAGGATTAACTTTTTATATTGAAATATATTTCATGTTCTTACTTTTAATAAAAGATTAACTTTTATTTTATACATATTTCATATTCTTCCATTAATAAGAGATTAACTCTTATTTTTATACATATCTCATATTCTTTCATTAATAAAAGATTAACTTTTATTTTTAAAATATATTTCATCTTCTTATCTTATATATACATTAAAATGTAAATTAAAAATACTACGTTAAGTTTCATTCTTTTATTTACATTCTAAATGTAAATCAAATTGCAATGTCAAAATCTCTTCTTTTATTTACATTAAAGATGTAAATTAAATTACAAATCTTATTTTGACAATTTCTTTTCCAAATTGGAATGAGACCCAAACGATTTACCATATAATTATAATTATACGGTTTTCATACATCCCATGTTATTCTAGACTAATGATAAATCATTTAAAACATCCAATCATCCAAAGTGTATATTTGTACTGCATAGCGTCAAATAAATAACGCTTATAACTAATCACAAGGGCGATGTGTAAATATCAACCCAAGACCCGTGTGGGGTTCCAACCAACAAACATTCAAATAATATATATGATTATTTGTGCATTTGGGCGATGTGTGAAAATTATCAACCCAATCAACAAATACAAGTCAGGTAACTTGTACATGGCAGTGTAACATTAATTTTTAACAATTCTATATGAATCAATATTAATGACATATGTTGCATACTACCAAAATTTACATAACATACCAAATCATATCATGACATAACATAACGTACAACACAACATACATGCATCGGATAATTTCAAACAATTATTTCATCACAGACATTTAAATCACATTCATTTATAATAATAAATAAATACGGTAAAAGTTTTGAGTGAGAAAAGAGTTCTCACCTTTAGTTTCCACTCCGTCTGTTTTATTTCTGAACTTCTGAACAGTTTGTATTTTTCCGAAATTCCAACGCAACCTTTTTCACGCTGTTCATAGTAAAAATCACATTTTTAATACGATATTATTTAAATAAAAATCATATTTTTATTTCAACCCTATATATATAAAGCATATCTTTCTATACATTGAAATCATATTTTTATATTAGCAAAACAATGATATTTTATATTATCAAAATCATGATATTTATATTATCAAAATCATGATATTTATATTTACAAAAACAATGTATATTTATCTTTACAAAAACAATGTTAATTTATATTAACCAAAGACAATGTTTATTTTACTTTTCAAAGCAATGTTTATTTTACTTTTCAAAACGATGTTTATTTTACTATATAGAACAATGTATATTTTCATATACAAAACAATGTAAAAACAATGCTATTCTTATATCTACAAACAATGATTTTGAAAACAATGCTTATTTTATTATTCAAAACCATGTTTATCTTGCTTTAAAACAATGCTCATTTTTGTTGTTTACAAATAATGCGATCTTATTTTCTAAACAATGCTCTTTTTGATTCACAAAACATGTTCTTTTTAATTTACAAAACGATGTAAACTTCATTTACAAATCAATGTATATTTCACTTACAAATCAGTGCAAATTTCATTTACAATACAATGCGATTTTCATCTTCAAAACATGGATCTTTTTAATGAAATTTTATTTTTATTTACAAAGCAATGTTAATTTTATGATTAAAAACAATGCTACTTATACGATTAAAACAATGCTAATTATACAATGAAAACAATGTTGATTATACGATGAAAAATAATGCTTATTTTCTAATCAAAACAATGTTCTATATTTTCAAAAACATGTTAATGTTTTATTTTTAAAAACATGTTAATGTTCATGTTTTATGTTCAAAAACATGTTAAGGTTTTATATTTACAAAAACATTTTACTACATATAAATGTCCTTTCTTATATTTTAAATCAATGTTCTTTATGTTTTTAAATTAATGTTCTTTATGTTTTAAACTAATGTATATTTAAAATTTAAAAATAATATTAATTTTGTTTTCAAAACAATATGATTTTGTTACCTAACCATGATTTTTATATAACAATGTTTTTATATTTTAACATTTGAAATTAAACAATGTTTTTTTTTATTATTTTTAAAACTTTCATTTATTGCTTAATTTCAGAATTAAATTAACTAATATTAAAAAGAAAAACAACCTTTTTTTATAATGTTTAAAACGTTGTTGTCTCCATCATCCCTCGTTTAAGCCTTCTGGAACCACGGTCGATTTGAATCTCTCGTCGTCGCTCACCATAGGTCGCGCCTGAACCTGATCGGACTCCTCCACGGTGAAGCCCTTCGCACCAGCAACCAGCGCCCCCAACCCCCTGCCATTCGATCCCCTCCTCAGTTCCATAAACGACTGCAAACGGTGGATGTTTGCTGCTCAAAATCGAGCAATCCACGAACCCAGAATCGATCACCTCCGTTGAATAGCAAGAACTCATCACTCTCTTCGATTTCTGTCTTGAATTAGTAGTGTAATTTGTGATGGTCTGGAAGAATTTGGGGAATCAAAATATGAGAATCGGGGCCATTGAAAGAGCGAAGGCGACTGTACGAGGGTATTAGTGTTTGAGACATACGGTATACGGAGGTGTATTTATACGCGTATTTAATTTTATTTATTTATTTCCTTTTAATTCAAATAATATCAGTTTAACACCACGAACTCCAAATCAAACCCAACGAGTGTCGCCCCTAGCTAATAACCCCCATTCCGGACACAATGGAATATGTCCGGTAAGCCAATTCGACTGTTTCGATAGGTTTTTCTTAAAAATTGAAATATAAATCAATGTATATTTAATCTAAACGAACATTTTAGTTTACCGGGATCACATACTGACTCTAAAAATTCCAGAAAAAATATTTCTGGCTTCGTATTGATGATACGGTCCTAACAGAACTAATTTCGTCGAATTTTAAGACCGTTTGAAAAATGGTCATTTTCAAGTCAATTAAATTCAACAGAAATTGGTCAAACACGTTTTAATTTGTCACGCTCACATATTAACTCAAAAAATTATGAAAATTGAAACCTAGCAATAATTTGACATTCCGTATCCAACAAAAGTGGTTTCATTGAAAACGGAGGTCGTTTGAAAAATGGTTATTTTTAAGGGCTATATATTATATTAAAAAATATATAAATTCTACAGCGACTTTCCTGAATTTTAAACTGGACATAACTTTCAATTTATATTATGAAATTTAGATTTTTCACATTCGTTAGAAAGAAATGACCAAATAGATTCAAATATTTCTGGTTTCGTCCAGTTCTGATTTATTTTGAATCCAGTACATTCAGTTAAAGTTTAAAATCGAATTTTCAAACTGCCGCGCCATTTCTAACTCCTTTTAAAATTAAAATAAATTTATTCGTTCCAACTTCTATTTAAATAAACTTTGTCGTTATTATTTAAAGTAAATTATTTTAAACATACTAAATCCATTAAATTAACTAATATAAAAATTTTAAATTGGTTCTGAAAATCCGGGTTGTTACATATATATATATATATATTATTTGTTCCTGCGATGTCCCAGAAGTCCCTCCATACAGGGGAGACTCTGCCCTTTTTTCCAAGAATTTAAGGTGTTAGAATTTTTTTCGATATTTTTGAAAAAATTGTTTACCATAATGAATTGGTTTTCGATTTGAAACAAATTGAATTTTTGAAAAGATTATAATATTTTTACTACCTTGGTAATTTGGTAGACGAAATTCTTTTAAGGGGAAAATGTAATGACCCAGAATTTTCGGTCATTTGAATTTGAATATCTAAATCTGTTTTAAATATTATATTTGAAACATTAATGGATTTTAATATTGAATTCATTTATTAAAACAAAGTTAGAACGTTAAATTTATATTTAATATAAAACGAACTCACAATGTCGTGGTAGTTCGTAATATTGAGTTTTGAACTTCAATTGAATATAAAAGATCCGATATAAGTCGGAATTCTATGAAATAAGAAACGTTTGAATCTTGTTGATGATAATTTTCTAATAAAAGAGAAAAATCGAAATTTCAACTTATAGATTATTGGTTATGTCCAATTCAAAATATAAAATAGTCGCTATGGAATTCGTTAATAGACAATAACATTTATTAAATAATTTATTAAGGATTTTTATATAAATTGGATATCGTTTAACTTGCAATGTTGATACTGAGTTGTACAATCCATATTTGTTTATATTTGAAGCTATATGATATTTCCATTTGGAAATATATGATGATTTTAATTTATTATTATTTAATTGGATTTATTTTGTAATTTAATTAATATTTTATCGATATTTTATAAGCTTTAAGAATGACCATTTTGCAAACAGCCTCGGTTTTTGGTGAAATTAGTTTCATTGAAACCGTAATGTTAAATTATTGCATGATTTCGATTTTCATATCGATCGGGTTTACTGTTTGATCGTGGGACTAGGAAACACCTCAGTTTTTAATTAATCGTTTTATCGATTTAAATTGGAAATTAAGGATAACGGATTTTCTAACAAACTCCGTTTTCAATGAAATTAATTTTATTAAATCCACAATGAATTATTTTTGTGGTGTTTCAATTTTCAAGTTAATTGGATTTATTTTGTGATCGTATGCAATTTAAATGTGTGTCGATTCACATATATGTGTTATAAAGAAATTTTCACAAACGACCTCAGGATTTGACGAAACAATTTCCATTGTGTCTGGAATATTGTTTTATGCTAGGATTTGCAATTTCATCTCGAGCGGAGGTTGTTTGTGGTGGTTTTGGCATGTTTCTTCACGCTGAAATATCGAATAATAATATTTTAATGATTTGATTGCCTATGTATAATTGTACACAACCCTAATTTTTGCCGGTCAAACAATCATGTGGTCAAACAATAATCTTCTGCGCCTCCACTCTTTTAAACCAACAAACAGAATCATTCAAAACACAAATCCATTCGTTATTTCAATAAATCTTCAGAAGCTAAAACATCCAGCTCAATGAGATCTAAAATCTAACCAGAGATCATCGGGAACGGGCAGTCGTGGCAGCCAAAAAGTCGGTTGAATGATGGTCGGTTCGTAAGGATGTTAGGGCACAAGAGAATGTCGAATGGCCTAAAACTGGGTCCGGTGGAAGGCGAGGTTGAGGCGAAAGTTTGGATGGTCTCCGATGAGCCGCTAATGAACGGAGGGAGGCGCTGTCGATCATTGTTGGAGGCGAAGCATGTTTCTGGGTTACGAACATAAGCAATAACGAGTGGGTAAAGAGGAAAAACAGTCGGCCATATCTTTTATATAGTATAATTTAATAATATGTTTAGTTTAAAATAACAAAGTGATTAATTTAAACTAACCTTTGATTTCTAATAAATTATATAACCGAATAAGTTTTGCTCAATGTATAAGGCAATAAAGGTAGGGAAAAAAGGTCGGCTATTCTTGTTAGGACAGTATTTTGGTTAAATATAAAGTAATAAGTTTAATTAATTATTTACTAAGGATTTAATTATATCGATTAAAATCGTATACGATATTAATTGTAACTTGTGCATGTGTTATCATAACTTGACGAAACAAGAAATGTTGGACTCGCATTGATGAGCACTACATCATGGAACAAAACTGGACGTGATTGGAATGAACTATTTTTTCAGTTAAATTAAACCCTTGATTAATTTAACTGAAACAAGCCAATAAACAGCAAATCAAATCAAGGTGAGTTAAACTCAATCATTTGTCCCACTTATATTCTTATATAAGTCGGGTTTAATATTTGTGTGCTATAGTTGTTTATTTTGGATGATCATTGAATGATGTCTATATATATTGACTAAATCAATTAAATTAAACGATTCGTTTGATTTAATTAAAACCAAATCGTTATTTTAATGATTGGACTCAATTTAGGTAACTTACCTTATTGGCCACATTTATATTTATATAAATGTGTTACATTAAATGGTTGACGTTAAATTATCGTTATTGGATGTTTATAGAAATTATTTGTAAAATTATATAGTCTCATGAATAATGATTATATTGACGTAACGTATTTGGATGCAGGGAATAACAGGTTGGAGGTATCCAACTGGATTCCTCACCAGTAGTTGTTAAAATTTATTATATTTTAATATATGTTAAAAATATGAGATTGTGATGCAGGGATTGACAGGTTGGAGGAATACAACTGAATTCCTCACTGATATTGATAACGTTTATATTATTATTGGAATTGATTTATTTGATGTGAAATTGGTTAATATTTCACGGGTTTGGTACTATAGTAGACATTTGCCTCTTTAGTACTGCTGATGAAATAAAAGATTTTTGGAATCGATGTTAAATCGATTGTGAACATTTTCAATGTTATATTTATATAAGGATTAGAAACATGATTATTTATACAAAATTAAAATTAGAAGTTTATTTATATTTTTATAACTATTTAAATTATAAATAGATGGAAATTTCAAGATATTAAAAAAAATGGTTAAGTGATATAAACTAAATGGGATTGTTAAAATGATCGAAAAGCAAGGCTTAAGTGGTGTAAATGGAAATTTAGGAAATTTCAAATATTGAAATGGATTAATGGAAGTGGAAGTGTACATAAATTTATTTAAAAGAATTGAAAAGTGATTTTTGATAACAAATGAACGTTTTTGCAAATGTTGATTTAAATATACGAAATATGATTAAGTAATATTGCATAAATGGGATTGGCGAATAAATATAATTCGAAATGGGATTTTGATTTGGAGTATAACTGAATTTGGGAAAATACTTAATAGTTAAGTATTCAAGTCAAGATTTGCAAAAAAAAATACAAATGGGAATGTGTACATAAACTAAGTATACGGGGAAATGGTTATGAAATGGATTTCTATAACAAAGGAAGTTGTAAATATGAAGCATATTGAAATAAAAGGTTGGGGATATTGAAATGGAAAGGTTAACGGTTTGATAAAATAAATAAATGGTTTTGGAAATGGAATCTGTAACATTAGTAAATATGTTAAGTTGAACGATTATGGTTAATAAACCTAATATTTAAGGAAGACTTTTATATACGATTCTAAAATAGTAAATAATAATTATTGCAAATGATTTGTAATATTTTTAAATGAATATAACGTGGTTTCTGAGAAATTGGAACTTCTATTATATGTTAATTGAGTATTCTTCGAGGTGTCAATCTGATGTCGGTTTTTGCCTTCAGGGTTGATATTGAGAAGATTGTTCACTTACCAATTTACGATGGAAAGTTGATGAAGTAGAAGTGAAATGATAATTAGATATTCTCATATTAAATAAGATAAAGGAAATGTTTTCTGAATATGATAAGAATTAGAAGTTTAATATTTAATTAATGACCGGTTAATTAAAGGGGCTAAATGATGTTGTGCACTGAATCAGTAAATTTATTTTACTTTTATGGATGAATGGTTGTTTATGTGATAGTTAAATAACCGACTATCAAATTTGGCCTATACGATTGTTGGTATGAAAAACCTATATCGAATTTATATTCGTAAACCATTCGGAACCAATAGATATGTGGAAGATGCTGATTGAAGATGGAGTAACTGAAGACTGTAGATTTTCATAAGCGGGAGGGATACTTGATAAATTTCTACGGGTTGCAACCATAGGGGTTTTGATGGTGATTCGATCATGATTGGAATCTATGATTGCAAGGACTACTCGCTACTGATCTATAGGGTGATTTCTAGGATGTAGTAGGAGGGTGCCTTCAGTTTGTCCAGTCCCAGGACAACTTGTATAAACGGATGTCTAACAGGGTTATTTCCAAAGAATCGCGTACGTTTATTTTTGCAAACATATTCTGTTGGTGGCAGAGGAATTCATTCTTACTGCTTAGACACCCAGAGTATTTTTGTAGACATCAATTAGTGATTTGATGGATCTGACGATGTGACATTCAAAGTGAAGGATGGTCAGATGTTCTAAAAAGAAGATTTAAACCTCAAGCCTCATCAACCGGGAAATGATATAAAATCGAGTAGGTCGCATGGCTATGTGGGTTGCTCCCATTAGGGAGTATTGTTACTATCTAGAGAGTATTCATATTTATTATTCTTTTCTCTTATGTATCTCCGGAAACGGTTATGTTGCTAGCAACCATAGGTGACAATATATTCGGAACTTCAAGCGAAATGAATGGTCGGTCATGTTTAGACTGAGTTGCAAGATGTTCTTGTTGAACCTGGTGTATTCCTCTCTAGATATACACTATCGGAAGGTGGTCTCATACCTTGCCATAGTTGGAATCCATTCTCCAATAAGAGCTGGCGATTTTGATTGTATACTATATATGTAGAGCATGAGATGCAAGCGTTCTGTTAGATTGTTGTTTACTTTATTTAGACATTATTATAATATCATAAAAGATATTGATTTTAATTATTTTTTTGGATTATCATAAGGTAAAAACCATCCATATTTTTGTGTGGATTTGGTCTTACGATTATCCTTTCCTTTGTAAAACATTTGAACTTTAAAATCAAGTTGGATGATACCCTTGAACTTAGTAAGTTTTCTCACGATGGTTCATCAGACTGATCCTGACGTTTGGAAGGCTCGGGTCAGACCGAGTTTTACAGGTTCAAGTTATCAGATGTTGTGAAGAGGCGAGGTAGAAGAGTTTAGACATATGATATTATATGGTTATTATCCACTGTGTGATTGTATTTAAGGACAAATTGCTTGTTCCAGATGTGTTGATGTACTCTGATGATTGTAAGTTTTATTTTCAAGCTCTCAATAAAGATTTATTTTTATATTATATTTTGTTCTGCTGCGATGTGAGACTCTGTGTTTGTGTTAATTCTTCTTCTTACTTTCTTCTATTATAATATTTCTTTCTTTCTTATTTCACTCTCTAATTTATTTCTATTAACTACCTAGGGTTTTCGATACTTGAGTTCTGGTAAGTAATACTGGTTTATGTATTGTTGTCGGAATTCGGGCATCGAATTCCAACCTCGTCGTTACACCTTTGAAGAATGAGGAAGGAGGTATTTATAGGTAGTGGATTAAGTAGAAGTAGGTGAGATTTGGGGACCACAACATCAGATTTAGCATCCTAGAAGAGCAGCCTTCTAAATTTCGCATCACAACATCGTTTATGGAGAATTTCATATCCCTTTGGGGGATACTAATTTCGCATCCCAAAGGATGTGAAATTTGTATCTCGTGGGGATACATGTCGCGTATCCTTGGGATATGAAATAAAGGTGAGCAATATAGGATGTGGGGATGCAAAATACGGTGGAAAGGCAAGGTCTTGGTGGTGCGAAATCATGGATGTGTGGCATTCTGGATGCGAAATGAGGAAGTTGAATTCCTAGGGATGCGAAGGAGCAGGAATGCAAAGAGTGGGAGTTGAAATGAGGGAGGCGAAGTATAGGATGCGAATTCATGAAGGAGGCTACATCTTGGGGATACGAAATGCTGATTATGAGGTGTATTGAGGACAACGCTCGCACAACTCCTTCCGGGCCTGAATCCTTAGCGCTTTGGCGACACTTCGGATTTTGACGCCATGTGACGAGCCGAGTCGAGTGCCCCTGGTATGCTTTTGTGAAACGGACCAAAAGGTCGGTTAACACATCTATTACTTTGTGGTTTGATTGGTACCTTTTTTATCATGGGAGTGTTGTTCGAGGTAGGCGGTAATTGTGGCAATGTGTTACCACCGATCCGGGAGTGCAACTGGTAGAATCCTACCCTGAGTATTGCCTCTGTGCCTTGTCATATTATCCAGATCAAGCCCTACGATTTTGATTAGGGTCGTTCTTATGGAGTGCCCTCTGATCCACTAGTCTAACATGGATTTATGGTACTGTATAGACTATAACACTAGAAACGGTGTAAGGGTAATAATAGCAATCCTGCTAACGCTATTTTCAATAGTATATTTACCGTAGACACTACTATAATAGCGTAATGTATTATATGATATCTAGTTTAACGGATCCTTGAAGGATGGGAATCCTAAACATCCTTTAAGTTACTTGTGAATTTCATGTGAGCATTTCACTTGATTTGATTTACTATTGAGAATGCTAACCCTAACTCGAGTGTTTTGTTTTTGATTTTATGCTTGAGTCAAAACGAGGAGTTCAGCTTTGGAGACTCATCTTTTGGGAGCTGAAGTACTATTGAAGATTCATCTTATTGTCTCTCTCCTATTTATTATCTTAGTAGTTCTGTTATTATATTTCCATCATTTGCTTAAGTAATAGGCATTTATGTATCCTAAATTTTTTGATGTATTGATTTATGACTCTAATATTATGTATCTTGTTTTAAGATTTTTGTATTTAGTAGCTTCACGGACCACTAAGTCATTTTTTCCACTATGAGTTATTCTACTATTTGTATATGCGATCCGTCTATGTTTCATGATTCGATTTTATTAAACCTATAGTTAAAACAATACGATGCTTTGAATGACTTGAGTTTGTTTTATTATCGACTTGAAATGCTCAAAATAATAGGTCGTTACGATAAGGTAGAAAGAAACAAAATTTGCAAACATAAATCAAAATAGTTAGTGCAAATGGTATGCGTGATGCAACTGCGAATAACAACAATTAATGTTGAAGAACGAATGAGTGAAGTGCGATGGGGAAAGTTTGAGTGTCAAGTTGTCGAGGATGACAACTAATTTTGAACATGGATTAGTACATCGAAAATCAAGGATGTGTTATACTTTATTTAGATGATACTACGTAGGATTTTAAAATACTAACATAATCGCACAATGATGGGGAAACCGGCCGTTTGATTATATACTTTTTTTAAAAAAAATTATTAAATATTTAAGTTAATAAAAAATAACATGATTCATTTAAGAATTTGTTGCATTTTGAAATTAATTTATCTGGATCTATCAAAGGATATTGTAGTAAAAATAGGGTATTAACGGTAGATCTGATATGGATCCGAAACGTAATGGATATCATAGAGAAATTTTAGGAATTAGAATTTGAGCCGCTGAAAATATTGGATTAAATAATTCCAAGGAAGTATGAATATTATTTTGGCTTGGAAAAAATTGATTTTGCACAATGACAATAAGCTAACCTCCCTAGTGGTCAGTTTGAGTATATTTCAGGTACGAATTTAAATATGTAGACATAGTTAAATTTTGGCTTTGCAGATTCGATCCGAGATAAAAATAATAATATCTACTAGTCAAACCATTCAATAATAGAGAAACCGAACATTTGATTATATACTTTTTCCTAAAAAAATATTGTATTTTTAAATCAATAAACAATAACACGATCGATTCAAGAATTGTGCATTTTTAAATGAATCTATTTAGATCGATCAAAGGATATATGTAACGACCCATATTTTTGACCGTTTAAAATCGACAATAAGCCACACATGTTGACCCAAACAAATCGCAAATGCAGGTAGTTATTGGGAAAAGAAGGAAAAGAAGGAAAGAAGAGAAAAACAATAACAGAATCTCACAGCGGAAGGGCAACATATAATAAACAAATAGCAGTTAAAAAGCAGTTGAAATGTATACTGTGGTTATAACATTCAATGATTATCAGAGTTACATATACATACGGATGTACATAATAAGCAGCGGAAATAAATGCAGCGGAAATACTTATACTTGATATATATACCAAATCCTCGTCTTCATCCTCCAAGCTATTGCCATCTTCGCTAACTGCAACTTCTGCTGACCCGAGCGTATTGCATAAAAAGAAAATACAACAAACACCCGGATCAACACTAAATCATTCTCATATTAGTTAAATCAAAATACGAAATAATATCAGTGTCATGGGTGGTGTAACTGAAGAGTTGCTACGGGATTTTCCCATCTCTCAAGGATCCGTTAAACTAATACATAGATAGTATAATACGCTATTATGATAGTGTCTATTCAGTAAAGTATAAATACTGAAAATAGCGTAAGCGGGATTACATTTTTACCCTTACACCGTTTATAATACCGTAGTCTATACAGTAACGTAAACCCACCGTAAACGATGGCATCAGAGGGCACTCCATAGGTACGATACAAATCAAAATCGTATGGGGCTCGATAAGGATAATATGACAAGGCACTCGAGGCAATGCCCAGGGTAGGATTCTACCAATTGCACTCCCGGACCGGTGGTAACGCATAGCAGCCACTACCGCCCACCTCGGAACACACTCCCAAAGTCATAAATGGGCCTAAATCATCATCATCATCATGGTCATAGAAATAATATCGAAGAAGTGTGTCCGATCAAAGGTGCTACCTCAATTAGTCACGGTATAGCTCCTGTTTTAGTTATTTCAATTCTGACCCGAAGGTCAGGGCTATTTCGTCATCGATCATCTTCTTCGATTCAATAATCGCCTCCAAGTCATCATACTCAATATGGATACGTCATAACGTTCACAGTTGTTAAAGTGGTATCGACACTGACAGAGAGTATGCCTTATGTCGACTCCGGTCTCTTTAACAACCAACGCTTACATCTTTCACATCGGTCGGTTCTTTTATATTTGATAAAGGTTCGCTTTCATATTAAAATATCATCTTCTGTTTCGAACCCAATTTATATTCAGATGAATAAAATTTTCATATCGACATATCATAATCATACCCAAACCGTTTATATTCTAAAACTAGAATATATTTCATATCATTATATTATAATCATATAATATTTCAAAACGACTTATATCCAAATAGAATATAATTTATCTCAAAGATTTCAAATTATCACGGATTCTTATCTCAACTCCATTTGAACCAGCGGTTCAAACTCAAGCATTTCCATTCGGAAGGAATTTAAAATTTCAAAATACTTGTAAACTAAATGTTTATATAATAATAATAATAAAATATAGATATATAGAATATAATAATTAAAATAAATCAGTAATTTAAATATTATATATATACTTAAAAATAAGGTTTACTAGAAAAATTTTGAAAAATGAATTATAAGGAAAAATTATTTAAAATACAATAGTTATAAGTAAAGGTAAATAATAAATTTTAAAGCAATACTAATTATTTGGAATCAAATGCATAAATATATTTAAATTAAATTTCTCTAATCAAAATCTTTCCTTCCTTCCAAATTCAAATACTTGAATCTATTCTCCGGTCTCCACGGAGTTCATTTAATTCCATATCTCGTTTCAACCCCATCCAAACAACTATTTGATTTCAAGAGTTAAAACATATATTCAAACTGAGTTAAAACAACTCAGATACCCTCGATTTCCAAATTTCCCAAAATTTAGATTCCATAAGGATTTATTTCCTTCTAATCCAACTCTTAATTTGAAAAGGTTTTAAATCATATTCAAATCCCAATTTAAATATTTTCATTTTGTTTTGGAAAATTCCTTTAACCCTTTTTAATCAACATCCCAGTTCAAAATCTTTGAAGAATTGAATTATCGAGTATCGGTACATTCTTTTAAAGGGAAAATTCTATCAAATAAAATTTCAAATATTTAAAATCATTTACCCAACCGATGTCTTTATATAATTATCTACCCCATGGCCAAGTGATTTTAAATTTAATTTCTCGATATTTTAGGGATGGAACTATCATTTCAATTCAAATCAGGGTCACAGAGATCATTTCACTCCGTGTTCTTAATTTATTTTATCGATAAATCCTGGGTTCATTAGATGCCCGTAACATCAAGGGTAAATGGGATTTATCGCTAAAATCAACAGGAAATAAAATATACTGGAATAAAGAGGAATAACAACATCAATATAAATTCAGTAATAAATTTCAACCAACATCCATCGCGACCATTTCATTCAACTGATCAGCATTAACTGTTTCAGGGTTTGGCAAGGGTTCGAAATTTCAACTAGAATTTAAATTAAATTAAATAACTAATTAGTGACTAAATTTGAATATTAACACACTTGCATATCAAATTTAACAACACATCAACAATCCAACACAACCATGCAACCAACTTATTTCATAATTTAATTCAATAAATATGGGAAAAATTCAGTATTTCGTAAGTGAGAAAATCACTCACCTTTGCGTCCAGAGTTGATCGAACGTCCAACTAAGGGCCAAAATTTGACAGTCACCAAAAGCTGCCAGGTTAGTGCCAAAACGTCCGCAATTCCGCCACGATCCCAACGCAACAAACCGCGCTCGAATCCGAGTTAAAACGAGCAAGTTATTAGCGTTTTTACGATTTTAGATTTTGAATATATATAAATAAATAAATAAATATCTCACCAATCCCGGAGAGCCACGTCAGCAGGAAAAATCCCGCTCCTTCTTCTATCTTACATGCTACAGGACCGATGGAAAATCCCAACCCGCACCAACCTTTGACCGCCTCCAGCACTCGACTCCGACCATCGGAGAACCTCCGACCGCTCCAGCTTGGACCCCCGTGACGATCCACACCCGGCGACCCCTTTGACTGCACCTCCGATGCAGTGCAGGCCCAATTCCGGCGAGATGAACGGAAGTCATCTCTGGTTTTAAAACTCAAATTCCCGCCACCCTACTGACTTCTGGATCGAACGAACACCATCTACGGATTCCCACCGAAAATCTCTACCAAACCCAGGTAACAATTTCATCGATTAACCGCCAAATCAAAAACCCCTAAAATGAAACCTAGGGTTCCGAAAATCTGACTGTTTGACCGCAAATTCCGGCAACTCCTTCCACTGCATGTTGAATCTGACAATACCCGTAGCTTTCTGACGTCACAAGCTTCGATTTGACATATAATACGATAGGTTTTGAAAAGATTTTATTTTGAAGCTCTATTTTGACTTTGAGCTAGGGTTTTAAATTTTTCTCCAGCCATTAAAGAGGATTGTGAAGGTGAGAGTGTACGTATGATGGAAAAATGGCTGATGAGGTGGTCATGGGCTATAGTTTTATACATATATAAGGCCCAAAAGTAGAAATAACCAATTATCTAATTACATTGATCTCGTTCACATTTTCTCTCGTACGATCAAACGGTAAGTCGGATTGTAACGCAAATTGAAATCTTATCATAATTCACCGTTCCGGTTCTGATGGCGCCAGTTTCGTCGAATTCTAAAACCGTCACCAAAACAGTTGAATTTCACTGTTAATTAATTAATGAAATATTCAAATATTCATTTAACTGTTTTAATTCAATTTGAATATTCAATAATTCCATTTAAATCAAATTATAACTTAAATAAATTTATAAATCAAATTTCACATATTTTAAGTTCCCAAATTTTATTATTTATCAATTTAAATTTGTATTTCAATTATACATTAAACAATTTAACTTCAGTTAAATTGTAGATACTATATTTGAATTTTCAATTCTTTATCACTATAACAAAATGAAATTTCACTTATCCTAAGTCATTAAAATTAACTTTTAATAGACTTTATAAATGGGTTTCAGGTATTTTAAATTCCCTTTTTATCTTAAACAACTTAAGTCTAATTAGTCATTAAAATATTAAATTTCACATCACAACATTTCTATCCTAACTCAATTTATTCAAATTCATTAATATTAAATTAAAAGTTTCAAATCTAAATTAATATTATCAAATTTAGATTTCCGGTTTATGCTTAAGGTAAGTTATCATATAAGAAAAACCATTAAAATTTGAATGTTGCCATTTATCATTGAATTTATTCTATTAAATTCAGAAATTTAAATATAGAGAAAATATGGGTTATTACAATATAGTAGCAGAAATGGGATACTAATAACAGATTTGAAGTAGATTTGAAATATAATAGATATTTTAGAGAAATTTTTGGCATCATAATTTGAAACACTAAAAACATACAATCCAAGAAAAGGGGAGCATTAATTTGGCTTTGGAATAGTATATATTAACTCAATCATGTGCAGTTAAAGCCCTGCAAAATCCCCGCTATATGAGTGATATGAATATCCTAGTCTAAAACGCAAAGGCCTTGCTAAAAAGTTGATTAACACGGACAAAAAATTGTGTTTCTATTTCCACCTTTAATAAATCTACGCATTTATATAGAAAAGTTGTGTTGATTGATAACCCCCTAAACATCAACAAGAATTTAAATGTTTTAAGTCCAAACATACATGCCATCCTTTACATTTTCATCTCCTCCATGTTCCACTAAACCAAGGTACCCAAAAATTTGCATAAAGACCAAATTAATTTGATAAAGCCACTAGTCTTTTAGCTCCTAATTAATTTGATAAATCCATAAATGCTTAATCTAGTACTGAAGATTTATGGTTTTGTCTGGTTTAGTGGCTCGATGAAAATTACAATTCAATTCCATTTTCAATCGTCGCCACCATCGGCTTACAGTTTGTCGCATTTGAACCAACGAACTGCCTAGTTTTAAAATCATTGGTTTGCGCAACTTTTCCATGTTAGCGCATTCATATAAACGACGCATATAAGGAGTATAGTTGGGTTTTTATAAAGTGTTCCGCTTGGTCGAGAGTATTGTACATCGTAAATTCCTTGTTTGGCTAACTAGTGTTTCTAGTTCGAATGATTTAGTAGTGCACTTCTTATAACCCAAGCTATTAGAGATATTTAAAAGGAGGTCAATTAGTGTGAGAAATCAAGTCAAAATCATGTAGAATTTTGACTTTTTCGGTGGCTAAACATTATTTTTTTTACTTTCTGTTTATGAAGAAAAGAATATTAAATGGGCTTCAAAAACCCATTTTGTATTTCTTTAATCTGATTGTTTAAAAAACTTAGAATTAGAGTATGGGTTTGAAAAACATTTAGGGCTAAATGGTTTTCAAAACCTTACTTATGCATCTACACTAGAAAAAAGGGAGAAACTCCCATTTTCTTCACTTCGACACACTCAAAGAACGTGGTTAAAAATAAAAAAGAATTGTGCTCATTGGGGAGTTTAAACATCATTTATACATGAAATTAAGCAAACCCCCATAAATTATGTATCATTTAAAAGCTCTCAACAAATAGAAGGGGTAAATAAGGGTTTGTTTTTCAAAAAACATTAGGAACTGTGATTATCATTTCGACGACAACCTTTTTTATTTTTTTTTTGAAAGTGGGTATACTTTTATTAAAGGCTTGGCAGCCCAAAATCGGATGCATTAAGCCAAAGTTTGACAAAGCAGCTTACAATGACTCACACAGAACAAATAAACTGAACACTTACAAACTCATTCTTTCCCAAAATAAACTCAAACCAGAAAACCTCAAAATGGGCTTTAATGGCAGCGCTGTCAATCTCAGTAAAGAATTCATAAAGGAAAATGGTATTCAGATGCAATTCGAAGTACCGGCTGATCCCTTCGATCCAAACTTCAACCTTCAAACAGTGATCCTACCGAAGATAACGTATGTCTTCTTCCCCGATTTTTCATTATTAATTTTAGCTTCCACCTCGATTAACTTGCTAATTTCTTTCACTGACCTTTGTTTGTTGTGAAATATTCTTCTATTTCTCTCTCTCTCTCTCTCTCCACAACCACCATATTATAGCTACGAGGCAAACGCAGTTTACTTTAATTATAGGGTCTACGCTCGGTCCACAATCACTCAGGTAATTAACGATGTTAGGAAGATTTTCATCTCGATAACCCTAATTTAGGTTGAATTTGTTGAGAATAATACTGAGTACTTCCTTCGCATAGTTGCAACTAAACAAGAAGTGTGTGCATGTGTGTTTCCTTATGTTCATCGCAAAAACTACAATCATTGTTTGGTAGTATACCCCACTTTCTAAGTTTGTATTTAGTTGGCAAACGATACAGCATAGCCTTTTATGTTGCAAATGATAGTTTAAGAGGAATAATTCTGTCCCAAATAATAGATTGCCAGTTAACCTTGTCATCTACACTTTTGCATGCATTCCAGGCAGTTTTGCTAGAAAATTCATTACTAGAACCCCACTTCCATTTGTCAAAATCTCTGCAAAAAACAATGGGATGTATTCAATGTTTCTCCTTTGTTCATCGGTGCATGAAATGCTATCACAATTCTACCTGCCTTCATGAATTATTTGGCTCACCTTTAAATTAGGGAATCCTAAGCTGAATATGTATCCCATACCCAATTATCTACCTGCAATTTTCCATTGATTCATAGATCTTTCCATAAGTTAGTTTCATTTCCTTTTGCAAATTCTCTTTCATAATTATTAGCAATCTATTTCTCATTCTAAGAGTTTATTTCCATCTTGCTGAAGCATTGTTGCCAATGGCCATAGTCCAGAAATTCTCTTTAATGTATCTTTTTCTCATCCAGCTAGCCCACAGCCCATTATCTGCAATGATTTTCCAACCTTGTTTCAAGGTATATGCATCTCTCATATCTTTAATTCTTCTAAGACTAACTCCACCCTCTTCTTTTGGTCTACATAAGTCATCATATTTGATTTTGTGAATTTTTCCTTTCCAAATAAAATCTGCACAAACACTTCCTCATATATATATATATATATATATATATATATATATATATCTGCATGTATTATATGCAGGTATTGAGAATAAAGACTGTACGGTATAAAGATTCAAGGCTACAGATTACAATAATGAAGTAATTATACATGTTGGATGATCTGTATTTTATGTGTCAGATGATCATAAAATAATTATACTTCATTCATATGAAGTCGCATGATTCTATAAGTTTAGAATACGACTCTTGGGAATATTTTACTCATTTTTAGTTTTCCCTAATTTATGTATGTCCATTTTGACCTTGAAAATCTTATTCTACTATAACTTTTGATATGAGTCGATTAAAGGGTCTAATTTGTTCATTGCTTGACCACGATGATTCTATAATTCATAGAGTGATCTATAGGAAAATAGGACTTATCCTTACGAAGTTATGACTGTTTTACATTCTAAAAAACTACTGACCAGAATGAGTGAGTTTTTTGTAATCCCAATTAGAAGGTCCAATACTCTAATTGCTAAAACATATAAAAATGGCTGAGAAAGCTAAACGAATGGTTTCTGTCTCATCCTAAAGCAACCATAAACCTTAATTTGTCCTATATGTCCACTAATTCATCTAGATTTCACATAAATTATGTCAAGTTGTTAATCAAAAATTATATCTTCATTTAGGAGACCTTACTCATCATTTTTCTTTCTTTGAAGTGTAAATTATAAATATCCGAGTCAAATCTACTATGGATTTGAATAAATTGTGATTGGTATGACTTATGATCTCCTACACTTCTATACAGGATTGTATGTTAGCATTTCATCATTTTATGCTGGAATAGTGAGAACTGACATAAATTTGATCTGATCTAATATGGGTTTGGTGATTGAAACTTAATCTAACCCTAAATACATGTTAATATACATATGATATAAAATTAGCTTAACTCTCATTTGGTAGGTATGTAAATTAATGTTTTAAAGTAGATTTGTGATTAAAAAGTAGTCGGTTATTTTAATTCTTGATTTCTTATGTTTGATTGTAAGAATAGCAACGTTTGGAATAATTGTTGTTATGTTTTGTTTGAACGTTATGGTTTGATGTTGTGTATC
Source organism: Allium sativum (assembly GCA_030737875.1). Lineage (NCBI taxonomy): Eukaryota > Viridiplantae > Streptophyta > Magnoliopsida > Asparagales > Amaryllidaceae > Allium > Allium sativum. Next base: position 687,813,894 of record CM060926.1, on the reverse strand, counting down.
AGTGTTGTGATTGCACGTATTGTTAAATTGGAGAATAGAGCATGTCAGAAGCTAAGTTGGTCGAAATAGATGAAACTTGGAGGACATCCTCTGAAGCACAATACATGGAAGCACACAACTTGCACGAACACTGGGGTTAAGGCGAAGACTTGATGCCAAGTCATCATAGATGAGTTGTCATCAAGTTATATAGGTGAATGCTATGACTCGGTGGTTGTTTTGAATGGACAAAGCACAATTTGATGAGTGGTTCATTAACTAGGCGTTGAAGATGGGCTAAATGTAGAAGAGTTTGACAGATTAACTTCTATGATTTTGGATGTGATTCTTGGAAGAGAAGACCTTGATGTTACAGTGATAGGTTGAAATCTACGACATTATGGATAAGTATTGTAACAACCCGAACTTCCCCGACATTCGAACTGACTATGAACCATACAAGTTCGATCCAAGGCGATAGAAAAATACGGATTTCCATGAGAACATGACGCATCAGAACACAGAACAAGAGAACATTTCATTGCTATTACAACAATTTACATCAGAATACAAGATATCGGGGTACAAATCAATAATATACAGCAGAAAAATATTAGAAATTAATATATTACAATATAGTGGAAATTTAAATACATAAATATAATGCATAGAGGAAATACATCAACTAACACAACTGAAAGAAATACATGGATACAAAGCTTTTCGAATATAGTTCCAGCTGTAAACCAGAATCCTGTGAAAAGAAAATATGCAAAATCCAAAACAACTAGCTACCAGTGTGGAAAATATGGACACCCAGAGTTTAGGTGGCAAAGAATAAACTCCAAATCAGTTATGGGACAGGTGCAAAAACTTAAAATAGTTATTAAAACTTTCTTTAAAAGTTAGGAAATCATGCGACCACGTCGTTTTATACGGAATGGGTTCACCCCACATGAATATTAGTTTAAATAAAAAACAACGCAATGATTTTTGAAAAATGAAGCTATTATAAGACTCATTTCCCATCACACAATGCAACGCAAACCGTAGGATGGAGTTTTACCTTATAATAGCCAAACATGCTTGATACGCTTTAAACAAACCTTTTTTGCTATTATTATAAGTGCATAGTGCATAAAACAACTTCGAATATAAATGTATCAATCATAGACAACATGGTACCCCATCTTACTATGTCGCCATAGTATACAACTAAAACCGTAAATCACGTATTGGAAATTGGATTCCATCTACGAGTCGAGGCAAGGGATCTTCCTCACTGGTTTCAGATCACTTCCGGCAAGATGTCCAGGATCACACCTATGGGAAACCCTTGATTAGCGGCAGGGCGGTCCATACCTAACATTTGTGGATTTTTTTTTCCCAGAAAAATATGTTTTCCGGTTCTATCAGACCTACAACCTGGTCAGTACGTCGACCATATAAGCCTTTTACAGCCATATATCTGACGCGCCTCACTATCCATCATCCACATAAGTAAATATGTCTGGGCTCTATACCATGATGCCACTTCTAGCTAGAAAGAAATGCGTGTCCTCCCTGCGGTCCTCATCCGGTTATAGACTAATACCGGGGTGTGAAGCTCGCGAATTAACGCTATACACAAAGCTACGCTATGGTAAAGCCATGCTTTGATCATCATCCATAAGGCTATGCTTTTTAACAAAAGCCTTGATCATTGCATCTCAACATGCCACATTGTCAACGTATACCATACAACTGATGTCTACCAATATATAACCTCTGAGCTCGTACATCTAAGAGAAAGGTGTTAACTAAGAGAATAAATTCTCCTCCACCAAACAGATTTATATTTAGTAGAGATCAATTACTATAGCACAAACTACGGTATCAAACACACAATCCATTTGCAAGTTTGTTCTGGGTCTAAACGAAACCCAAAGGCACCTTATTCCTTGTCCCATATGTCCAATACAGGAGAGAGATCCTCACATATTCGGTCGATCTCCAAGTACGTATGGAAGACAACCATTTATTACCTCATCTTGGGTGTACCACTCAATCAAGACATCAGTAATCATCCATTTGATGTGAAGATCTCCGGTCTTCAACCTACCATCTTCATCTTCGACTTTTAATTGTCGTAACAGTTATTCAGAATGAGTTAAACTCGGTCTTTCCGAATATCGCACATATTCTTTAAAGTCAAATGATAAATATAGATAACACACATCTCATTCTGATCCAGAATATTCTCTTATTCAAATATCCGTTTACTCGGGGAAAGGTTCCCATTAATTTTATCAAAGATTATCTCATTTAAACTTATTGATTAAATCCTCCTTTGAGAATCATCTCAAAAGATTTTATTTTATCTTTTCACAACTTAAACCAAATTAAGTTTTATAAAACTAGCAGGGATTATCGAGCCTTACAGAAGTAATCATTTATTTTATTATCCCAATCCCAACCTATTCATTCCATGGAGCAAAACTATTGGTACTTCATATTTAACACCCATCGTTTTATAGGTAAAATTAACTGCCTGTTTTCATATTTTAATCTAATTATTTATTCATTAAAATTTTAATTCAGTTTTAATCTTCATAACTCACTATTCAATGATTATTCAACTTGAGGAAATAAATCTCGTCTTTAATTAGGTTAAAGAAAAACTACCATTTAAAAGCACCGTTCACAATAAACCAAAAATCACCTTCCAATTAATATGGAATCTTCACGGAAATCTCAACAATTTATAACTGATATAAATTTCCGCATCCGACCAATACTATAAGTGGAATAACGACAAAGCCTTTTAAATTCCATAAATTAAACGCCTTCCTTCACAGCAACTCATCTCAATTTTTATTAATCGAATTCCATTCAATTCCAATTTTACTAAATAAACTGGAAAACTTCCTTAAATCTTAATTAAAAGAGTTATTCCTTTCATAAATGGGTTCAAGAACAATATTATTTAGGATACCATTCACGACAAAACTAAAATCCAATTTATTAATGTGAAATCACTGGGTTATTACTCAAGTTGTTAACTAGTTCATTTAGATGAAAATATCTTTTATCATTTCAAATATGGAATATTTCATCCAAAATCTTTTCAAATCGTTTATTATGATTTTACATAATTTATTCATATTTATAATAATTTTATTAAGGGTCTTACAGTCGGTTTCTAATATCGGCCACCGAATCGCATTCATAGTGACTTTTTCTAAAATTGATTTGAACTTATATTAAAATACAATATTGGATTTCAAAAATTCTTATTTTATTATAAAGCTCGTTTCATTACGGTTCTAATGATTCCAATTTCAGGAGAATCCGACGGTCGGATCTCCCGTTACGTCATTTTGAAGTTAGAGGTTGACATTCGAGAACTGTCATTGTGCGTTGCGTTCTATTCAAGTTCGAAAAGATTTATAAATTTTAAGTATAAATCGAAACACTTCTAAACCATTTTTATAGATTATATAAAATATATAATTTCATGTTTGAAAACTAGTTTCAGTCATTTATCATCAAAAATCGCGTATTACACTGTTTCATCAATTTTAATATTATTTTAATTAATAAAATAATAATATTTTCAAAAATCATTATTTTCAGTTCAAATTTTCTTGACAGACATTATGAAAATAAAAAAGAAAATTTCAAAAATAAATTCCTTTTAAAACCTTTGCTATATAGTCAAACTGAGTTTCACTTTAAAAAGTTACTATTCATTTCAATTTGATAATTCGACTTGCCAGAATCAACTGAAAATTAATTCTAAACCATTCGTTACATTTACAAATATTCATTTATATTTTTATATCTTTGCATCCATTCAAAATCAGACATCTAAATCAAACTTCAATTTTCATTGAATATTATATTATTGAAATATTCATTATTCCGGATTGGAATGAAACTCAATCAATATCCATATAAATAAGTTTATATGGATTTCATCCATCATATGCATCCAACAATAGTTGAAAACAATCATCAAATATTCAATTAACATCCAGTGTGCATTTACATCTATATAAGCCTTAAATAATTGTTTAACGCTTATATCGGTCTGTCAAACAATCGATTAACATCCAATCTAAACACTTGGGATTATTGTAAATCAAATATATCCTGTAATAACCCGGAAAATGCGAGCCAGTTTGAAATTTTTATTCTAGCAATTTTAGCTGAATTTGAATATTTAAAATAGATTATTTTAAATAATATCGACGAAAACTTTATTTCGAATAGAATTAGAACGTATATATTATATACGTCGTCGTTAGAATATAAATAATTATATATAATTATAAATAGAATTGAAAATGGCGCGGTAGTTCGATAATTCGATTTCAAACTTCAATTGAATGTACCGGGTGCAAAACAATCCGGATTTTAGTGAAACCAAAAACGTTAGGATCTAATTGATGATATCTTTCCAACGAATCCGAAAAATCAAAATTTCATAGCGGGGGTCAAAAGATATGTCCAGTTGAAAATTCTGAATAGTCGCTATGGAATTTCGGCCCTTAAAAATAGCCATTTTGCAAACGACCTCGGATTTCAACGAAACCACTTTTGTTGGATCCGTGATGAAAAGTTATTGCTAGGTTTCAAATTTCATAATTTTTAGAATCAATATGTGAGCGTGGCGAAGGAAAACGCGTTTGACCAGTTTCAGTTGATTTTAATCGACTGGAAATTGGCCACTTTTCAAACGGTCTCAGAATTCGACGAAATTAGTTTTGTTAGGACCGTATCGTCAATACGAAGCTAGAAAATATTTTTCTGGAATTTTTCTAGTTAGTATGTGACCCCGGTAAATTGGAATGTGCGTTCAAATTCAATATATAGAGTTATATGTTGATTTTGATGGAAACTGATTGTAACTATCGAATCAGCCTACGATACATATCCCATTATGTTCAAAATGGGGGTATAACGCTAGGGGCGACAGGCGGTGGGCCTCGTTTTGAGGTCGTATGTAAAAGTCAACATTTAGGAATCAAAATAAATAAATAAATAAATAAAAAGAAATCATTCTCTCTCCCCTCCCCCCCTTATTTCATTCTGCCCCCCCCCCCTATTTCTTCATTCGAATCAGAAAAAAAAAAATCAAACCCCCCCCCCCCCCCCGTCGCCCAGTCTTCTACCCCGCCACCACGTCGGAGCTTTCCCCCTCCACCTCCTCACTCCGCCTCGCCTCCCTCCTCTCCTCAGTTTCCATCGCCCAGATCGAGAGTGGAGCCCTCCTTGGACCCGCGAGTTCGAAGACCCCTGCGCCTCCATCCCCATCGTCGTCGAGACCCCTGCGCCTACCCCCTCCGAACCCCTCTCGCTCCAGCGCCCAAAAATCAAAAACCCCTCACCTCCAGTCGACGCCATCGTCGAGCACCGCCAGCGCCGCAATCCCTCCGCGAGCTCAGAAGGGCTTCACTGCTCCGAACCCTCCCACAATTCAAGGTGAGCCTTCATTTTTTTTTTTTTATTAAGATCTGAAAATAAAACGGCGATTCCTATATGAAAGATCTGGAAAGAAAATTTAGTTTTTATATGAAAATCTTGGCTAGAAAAGATCGGAGTTTTGGACTACTAAAGATCAGATTTTTGAATTAGTGGAGATAAGATTTTTTTTGATTGAAACAAAAAGATATGGGTTTTGCTCATTAACAGGTTAGATTTTTAAAGATGTGAGTGACATAAAAATGTTAGATCTTTAAATGTTTGAAAGACATAAAAAATATTATATTTTTATATAATAGAAAAGTTCGAGTTTATATAATAGAAAAGATTAAGTTTATATGATGTGAAAAATAAAAATATAATTTTTATATTATAGAAAGGCTAAAAATATTATCTTTATGTAGTAGAGATAATAAAAATATAATTTTTATATAGCATAGAAAAAATTCGATTTTTATATATTGAATAGCGAAGTAAAAATTCAATTTTTACATATGTAGTGGCTACAGCAACGAAGGTGACAAAAAGCCGAGAACAACGAAGATCTCTATAAAAGAAGAGCCGTGGAGTTAGGATAGCTATCGGTGAGAACTTCTCACTCTTCAATTTCTTTTCTAGTTATATATATATACTAGGATGCAGACGGTGTTTAGTAGCACCCGACACAATCGTCCACAGACCATGGACTTGTTTGTTTGATTGCAAAAATTAGTTAGATTATTTGGTTTGAATTGAATTGTGTGGTGAAATGAATGGATTTGATTGATTTGTGAATGGCGTGGGCCTTCACTAGACCGGGGATAAGGCTAGGCCTCGTCCCGTTTCTAGTATCGTGCCGTTATGCCGCCGAGATTTTCTAAAATAAGTTAGAAAAATAAAAATATCATTTTATTTGGTAAATGAACTGAATAAAAATTCATGAGTTAAAATAAAATATTTTATCGTTAAAAATATAATTTTTAACGTGAATGTGAATAAATGAATAGTTATAAACAAATCGGCCGATTTGTTTATATATACACTGATTTGACTGATATTGATTGGGTCGATAAATTTTACACATCGCCCAACTGCACAAATAAAATCTGTGTTTGATTGTTTGAAACCCCACAAGGGTGTTGGGATGAAATTTGAAGTTCACTCATCCTGATTGATTAAATATGTCGATCGGTCGATTGACAGGCTGTTATAAGCGTCAGATATCTATATTTGATGCTTATACAGTGTAGTGCACTTTGGTTGATGGTTGATTATTTTTCAATGCTATTATATACATGTGTTGTATGGAATCCATATAATTAACGTTATATGGTAATTGATTGGGCCTCATTCCAATTGTGAAAATAAAGAATATTTTAAAAATAAAGATTAACGTGTTGACGGTACTCATTTGTTGAGATTAGTCATGTGGTGAAAGAACTATAGATTCATGTGTTGAATAGAATTGAATAGAAATTGAATTCGAATAGAATTGAATAGAAAGTGAATTCGAATAGAATTGAATAGAAATTGAATTCGAATAGAATTGAATAGAAAGTGAATTCGAATAGAATTGAATAGAAATTGAATTCGAATAGAATTGAATAGAAATTGAATTCGAATAAAATTGATTTGAAATCGAATTGAAATTGATTTGGAGTGAAAAGGAAGTTGAAACTGTTTTTGAAACGAATTCAAAACTATTTATATAATTCGTTTTAAATAGAAATCGACGAAGTATATATTATATATATTATATATATAATATAATGGCCTGAATAGAACGCGCCGCGCCGCGGCAGTTCGTGAATTTCGACCATTTATTTCAAACGGACATTACGGGAGATCCGACCGTCGGATTCTCCTAAAACCAAAACCGTTGGGTTCGTATCGAAAAGAGCTTTCTAACGAATATTGGAAATTTGAAATCTAACGGTTGGATTTGGAGTTACGTCCAAATCAAATTTGAAAAAGGTCGCTGTAAGTGCAGTTCGATGGCCATTGTTGGAAATCGATTGTACGGGCCTTAATAAAATTATTAAAAATAGTAATAATTTGTGTAAAATCATAAGAAATGATTTGGGAAAAATTGGGATGAAAAACTCCATATTTGAAAAGATAAAAATAGATTTTTATCGAAATGAACTAGTTTTGAACTAAATTTAAAACCCAATTGTTTTTAAATAAAGAAATTAGATTTAAAAAGGGGTTTTAAATAATCGGAATTTCTAATATATTTGATTGGATTTGAAATGGGTTTATCGTGAACGGTGTTTTAAATAACACTAGTTCTTTAACCCGATAATAAATAGAATGTGATTTGGGTTTGTTGTGAACTGTGTTTTAAATAACACCTAGTTCTTTAACCCAGTAAAAGGAGTTTTAATGAATCTGCAATTAAATTGAAATGTGAATTGATAATCTGAATTATCAAATTTAGAAATTGAGCGAGAATGGAGTATTACCAATTTTGCTCCAAAGCGATAGTTAAATCTTCAATTAGATTTGAACGTGAAATGGTAATTAAATTTACCGATAACACCGTGGTGTTAGTTATGGGGTAATAACAGTTTTGCTCCATGGGATAAATAGGTTGGGATTGGGAAATAAAATAAATAATTACTTCGGTGTGGTTCGCTAATCCCGACTAATTTGGAAAACCATAATATGGTTTGAAATGATATCCAAAGGAAGATTAAAGAATAAATTTAAAAGAATTTATCTTTGATAAAATTAATGGGAACCTTTCCCTAGGAGTGTGAATATCTGAATTGGAATGAGGCGTATGTTGTGTTTGTATAACAATTGTTTATTATATACGTGGGTTATTCAGAAAGGCCGGGTCTATACCCATTCTGAATAACCGATTCGACGATAAGTCGAAGAGGTTGAAGACGGTGCAAGACCGACGATCTTCACATCGAATGGATGGGTGCTACTGACGCTCACGATGGGAGTAGCTACCTTGAAGGGGGCTGAAGTGGTAGCCGTCCGGACGTGCATGGAGATCGACGTATATGCGAGGAAAGTGCCTCCGGTTTCGTTCAGACCCAGAACGGACTTGTAAATGGATGGTGTGTCTGACATTGTATTCCTTTATATTGTATTCGTTGATCTCTGCTAAATATATATCTGTTTGGCGGCGGAGAATTTATTCTCTTGCTTAACGCCCTTCTCTGAGACATACGAGCTTAGAGGTTATATATTGGCAGAAATCAGTGGTACGATATGGATTGATAGTGTGGCATGCTGAGATGCAGTGATCCAGACTTTTGTTGAAAAGCAAAGTTTGGTGGATGATGATCAAAGCGCAGCTTTGATATAGCACGGCTTTGTGTATAGCGTTGATTCGCGAGCCTCACACCCCGGTATGGTGGGAAACTGATGGTTTGATCAGTATGCTTTTTCGTGGATGGGCACCTTCGTGGCGTCGTGGATTCGGTCGACCGAGAGTGAGCTTAGTGCTCAGAGGGATAGGGTAAGCGGTGTTTTCTCTCGCCGGGACGTAAGCCGCAGTGATACTCGATTTCCCAAAAGTGCGGATGTGCATTACGGTGTTTTCTCTAGCCGAGACGTAAGCCGTTGAGATGGCACTACGCGATTGATCTTTCGAATCAGGAGCCACCATGATGGAAATCCAATTTCCAAATATGACATTTTGCGGTTTTAATTGTAGAGCCTAGTATTGGCGACATGATATATGGTACCCATGCCGTCTATGATTGATATATTTATATTTGAAGTTGTTTTCTTCACTTATAGTAATAATATAAGATGAAATTTCGCGTATCAAGCATATTTGGCTATTATAAGGGAAAACCCTATCCTCTGGCTTGCGTTGCATTGTGTGATGGGACCTGGGTCTTATAATAGCTTCATCGTTCTTTATTTAGCATTGCGCTGTTTGTTTCCTGCACTGGTTTTCTGGGGAGGAAACCCGTTCCGTGTTATACGGCGTGGTCCCTTGATTTACCTAACTTTAAAAACAAATATTAATAACTGTTTTTAGTTCTCACACCAGTCACATGACTGACCTGGAGTTTATTGTTTTAACCTAAACTCTGGGTGCCCTTATTTTCCACACGGGCAGCTAGTAGTTTTGGTTTTGCAGATTTATATTCACAGGATCCTGATTTACAGCTGGAACGATGTTCGGAAAGCTCTGTATCCGTGCATTATTTTCAGTTGTGTTTTATATTGTTTTTCCGCTGCTATGTAATTTATTGTAATCTCTGATATTTATCGAATGTAATTTATTCATTTATACTCTGTATATTCTTGTATTCTGATGGAATTGTTGTAATAAAAAATGAAATGTTCTTCTGTTTGTGTTCTATTTTGTCGTGTTCTCAAAACAATCAGGCGTTTCGAAAGGTCTAGATCAGTTTAGCGACTGATTCAGATCAAGCGAAATTCCTTGTTGTCACAGTTGGTATCAGAGCTCTGGTTTACAGAGCTAGAGAACGTGACACATTAGAACCAAACGAAAGAATTCATCAGATATTGGATTAGTAATATCCAATGAGAATGACTCGTTAGAGATAGGATCAGTAGTATCCTAGAACGAGTGTGAAGAGTATATTTTTAAAATGAAAACCATTTTTTTTTTTGAAATTTAAATCATATCATACGTGTTTGACTATTTATTTTAAATTGATTTGGACAATCCAATATATAAAGATTTTGCATATACGCCTTGCAAGCGTGTATTCGAGGTTTTAATATACTGGATAGATATAGAATCATACTCTAGTTGCCCGGGAATAATTCTGGTGATGGGGCCCCATCGCCAGTACTTGTTTTCGAGTTTCGAAAGTGAGATTTCTATATGTTTCCAATCGACTGGTGTGAGAACAAAACTTAACTGAAATTTACTGTTTGTGACTTGACACTGAAATCTGATTTTTGAGTATATAAAAATCATATATATTTGACAATCTAATCAACAAATTGATTGATGGCTGTGATGTTTGTTTATTGATTCAACTAAAAATACTAGAATGATAAATGAAGTATAATCAAGATGATTATTAAGTGAAAAATAATGCGAACTCTCTTGACAAAAATCCTAAAAATATTATATAGGATATGGGCGACTATGGCTTATCTCATACTGAATTCTGGATGACCCCGAAACAAGCGAGGAGAGCTCACCAGAAAGCAGAAAAAGAACGTGAGTTGAACTTAGGAACGTACGTGGGTATTTATTGCCGCATATGCAGAAAAGAAGGACATTATGCCGTTCGGTGCCCTTAGCGAAAGAAAAGCAGGGAGAAAATGATGAGAATGGACATAGTGTGTTTCAAATGCAAAGAGACGGGGCATTTCGTACATAAGTGTCCGAAGATAAAGAAGAAACCCACAAATTTAGGAAAGGAAAAGAAGTGCTTTCAATGCAAAGAAGTAGGGCATCTAGCCCGAGAGTGCCCGTTAAAGAAGGGTGATAAGAAATCCAAGGGAAAGGAGCTATCAACTTTGGAAATCATGCAAGAAGAAGGCACGACTTCCTAGAAAGTTGGGTTTTAATGTAATGAACTAGCGTTTTGGATATATGTATGTATGATGCTTGTATGAACGTAATTATGCCTTTTGTTTTAAAATGTATTAGTATTGTATAATATAATTAAGGTAAGAAAATGTTGAACCAAGTTGAATTTAGCACCAAACATCGGACTGTATTGAAAATTTATCGCATTTGCTCGCATATACATATACTTACATTGAACAGGTCATAGCAAGGAGGCTAGAGCAGAGAATAAAATTTGTTTGCTCGACAAATAGGTACATGTTTACTACATAATTTACTGTTTTGTTTGGGTGATGATGATTTTATGAGCCTATGGGCTAGCCGCTTGGCTTTTTCTTTTTTTTTTGAGATCTGAAGGACCGGGGAAGCTATTTGAAATTCCCCGATGCTCCCATTGCAGGGGAGGTTATGGCGAAATTTTTCGAAAATTTAGGGTGTTAGCCAAATTTTTGAAGGATTTGAAAATTCTCAGAAACTGAAAAGTTAGAGAATGGAAGCCAGATCGAACGTAGAGTTGATTAATCAAACCACTTTCGACTTTGTTCCTTTTCGGGGATGAAAAGTTTTAAGTGAGGGAGATTGTAATAACCCGGAAAATGCGAGCCAGTTTGAAATTTTTATTCTAGCAATTTTAGCTGAATTTGAATATTTAAAATAGATTATTTTAAATAATATCGACGAAAACTTTATTTCGAATAGAATTAGAACGTATATATTATATACGTCGTCGTTAGAATATAAATAATTATATATAATTATAAATAGAATTGAAAATGGCGCGGTAGTTCGATAATTCGATTTCAAACTTCAATTGAATGTACCGGGTGCAAAACAATCCGGATTTTAGTGAAACCAAAAACGTTAGGATCTAATTGATGATATCTTTCCAACGAATCCGAAAAATCAAAATTTCATAGCGGGGGTCAAAAGATATGTCCAGTTGAAAATTCTGAATAGTCGCTATGGAATTTCGGCCCTTAAAAATAGCCATTTTGCAAACGACCTCGGATTTCAACGAAACCACTTTTGTTGGATCCGTGATGAAAAGTTATTGCTAGGTTTCAAATTTCATAATTTTTAGAATCAATATGTGAGCGTGGCGAAGGAAAACGCGTTTGACCAGTTTCAGTTGATTTTAATCGACTGGAAATTGGCCACTTTTCAAACGGTCTCAGAATTCGACGAAATTAGTTTTGTTAGGACCGTATCGTCAATACGAAGCTAGAAAATATTTTTCTGGAATTTTTCTAGTTAGTATGTTGATTTTGATGGAAACTGATTGTAACTATCGAATCAGCCTACGATACATATCCCATTGTGTTCAAAATGGGGGTATAACGCTAGGGGCGACAGGCGGTGGGCCTCGTTTTGAGGTCGTATGTAAAAGTCAACATTTAGGAATCAAAATAAATAAATAAATAAATAAATAAAAAGAAATCATTCTCTCTCCCCTCCCCCCCTTATTTCATTCTGGCCCCCCCTATTTCTTCATTCGAATCAGAAAAAAAAAGAAAAATCAAACCACCCCCCCCCCCCCCCCCCGTCGCCCGGTCTTCTACCCCGCCACCACGTCGGAGCTTTCCCCCTCCACCTCCTCACTCCGCCTCGCCTCCCTCCTCTCCTCAGTTTCCGTCGCCCAGATCGAGAGTGGAGCCCTCCTTGGACCCGCGAGTTCGAAGACCCCTGCGCCTCCATCCCCATCGTCGTCGAGACCCCTGCGCCTACCCCCTCCGAACCCCTCTCGCTCCAGCGCCCAAAAATCAAAAACCCCTCACCTCCAGTCGACGCCATCGTCGAGCACCGCCAGCGCCGCAATCCCTCCGCGAGCTCAGAAGGGCTTCACTGCTCCGAGCCCTCCCACAATTCAAGGTGAGCCTTCATTTTTTTTTGTTTTTGTTTTATTTTTATTAAGATCTGAAAATAAAACGGCGATTCCTATATGAAAGATCTGGAAAGAAAATTTAGTTTTTATATGAAAATCTTGGCTAGAAAAGATCGGAGTTTTGGACTACTAAAGATCAGATTTTTGAATTAGTGGAGATAAGATTTTTTTTTTTGAAACAAAAAGATATGGGTTTTGCTCATTAACAGGTTAGATTTTTAAAGATGTGAGTGACATAAAAATGTTAGATCTTTAAATGTTTGAAAGACATAAAAATATTATATTTTTATATAATAGAAAAGTTCGAGTTTATATAATAGAAAAGATTAAGTTTATATGATGTGAAAAATAAAAATATAATTTTTATATTATAGAAAGGCTAAAAATATTATCTTTATGTAGTAGAGATAATAAAAATATAATTTTTATATAGCATAGAAAAAATTCGATTTTTATATATTGAATAGCGAAGTAAAAATTCGATTTTTACATATGTAGTGGCTACAGCAACGAAGGTGACAAAAAGCCGAGAACAACGAAGATCTCTATAAAAGAAGAGCCGTGGAGTTAGGATAGCTATCGGTGAGAACTTCTCACTCTTCAATTTCTTTTCTAGTTATATATATACTAGGATGCAGACGGTGTTTAGTAGCACCCGACACAATCGTCCACAGACCATGGACTTGTTTGTTTGATTGCAAAAATTAGTTAGATTATTTGGTTTGAATTGAATTGTGTGGTGAAATGAATGGATTTGATTGATTTGTGAATGGCGTGGGCCTTCACTAGACCGGGGATAAGGCTAGGCCTCGTCCCGTTTCTAGTATCGTGCCGTTATGCCGCCGAGATTTTCTAAAATAAGTTAGAAAAATAAAAATATCATTTTATTTGGTAAATGAACTGAATAAAAATTCATGAGTTAAAATAAAATATTTTATCGTTAAAAATATAATTTTTAACGTGAATGTGAATAAATGAATAGTTATAAACAAATCGGCCGATTTGTTTATATATACACTGATTTGACTGATATTGATTGGATCGATAAATTTTACACATCGCCCAACTGCACAAATAAAATCTGTGTTTGATTGTTTGAAACCCCACAAGGGTGTTGGGATGAAATTTGAAGTTCACTCATCCTGATTGATTAAATATGTCGATCGGTCGATTGACAGGCTGTTATAAGCGTCAGATATCTATATTTGATGCTTATACAGTGTAGTGCACTTTGGTTGATGGTTGATTATTTTTCAATGCTATTATATACATGTGTTGTATGGAATCCATATAATTAACGTTATATGGTAATTGATTGGGCCTCATTCCAATTGTGAAAATAAAGAATATTTTAAAAATAAAGATTAACGTGTTGACGGTACTCATTTGTTGAGATTAGTCATGTGGTGAAAGAACTATAGATTCATGTGTTGAATAGAATTGAATAGAAATTGAATTCGAATAGAATTGAATAGAAAGTGAATTCGAATAGAATTGAATAGAAATTGAATTCGAATAGAATTGAATAGAAAGTGAATTCGAATAGAATTGAATAGAAATTGAATTCGAATAGAATTGAATAGAAATTGAATTCGAATAAAATTGATTTGAAATCGAATTGAAATTGATTTGGAGTGAAAAGGAAGTTGAAACTGTTTTTGAAACGAATTCAAAACTATTTATATAATTCGTTTTAAATAGAAATCGACGAAGTATATATTATATATATTATATATATAATATAATGGCCTGAATAGAACGCGCCGCGCCGCGGCAGTTCGTGAATTTCGACCATTTATTTCAAACGGACATTACGGGAGATCCGACCGTCGGATTCTCCTAAAACCGAAACCGTTGGGTTCGTATCGAAAAGAGCTTTCTAACGAATATTGGAAATTTGAAATCTAACGGTTGGATTTGGAGTTACGTCCAAATCAAATTTGAAAAAGGTCGCTGTAAGTGCAGTTCGATGGCCATTGTTGGAAATCGATTGTACGGGCCTTAATAAAATTATTAAAAATAGTAATAATTTGTGTAAAATCATAAGAAATGATTTGGGAAAAATTGGGATGAAAAACTCCATATTTGAAAAGATAAAAATAGATTTTTATCGAAATGAACTAGTTTTGAACTAAATTTAAAACCCAATTGTTTTTAATTAAAGAAATTAGATTTAAAAAGGGGTTTTAAATAATCGGAATTTCTAATATATTTGATTGGATTTGAAATGGGTTTATCGTGAACGGTGTTTTAAATAACACTAGTTCTTTAACCCGATAATAAATAGAATGTGATTTGGGTTTGTTGTGAACTGTGTTTTAAATAACACCTAGTTCTTTAACCCAGTAAAAGGAGTTTTAATGAATCTGCAATTAAATTGAAATGTGAATTGATAATCTGAATTATCAAATTTAGAAATTGAGCGAGAATGGAGTATTACCAATTTTGCTCCAAAGCGATAGTTAAATCTTCAATTAGATTTGAACGTGAAATGGTAATTAAATTTACCGATAACACCGTGGTGTTAGTTATGGGGTAATAACAGTTTTGCTCCATGGGATAAATAGGTTGGGATTGGGAAATAAAATAAATAATTACTTCGGTGTGGTTCGCTAATCCCGACTAATTTGGAAAACCATAATATGGGTTGAAATGATATCCAAAGGAAGATTAAAGAATAAATTTAAAAGAATTTATCTTTGATAAAATTAATGGGAACCTTTCCCTAGGAGTGTGAATATCTGAATTGGAATGAGGCGTATGTTGTGTTTGTATAACAATTGTTTATTATATACGTGGGTTATTCAGAAAGGCCGGGTCTATACCCATTCTGAATAACCGATTCGACGATAAGTCGAAGAGGTTGAAGACGGTGCAAGACCGACGATCTTCACATCGAATGGATGGGTGCTACTGACGCTCACGATGGGAGTAGCTACCTTGAAGGGGGCTGAAGTGGTAGCCGTCCGGACGTGCATGGAGATCGACGTATATGCGAGGAAAGTGCCTCCGGTTTCGTTCAGACCCAAAACGGACTTGTAAATGGATGGTGTGTCTGACATTGTATTCCTTTATATTGTATTCGTTGATCTCTGCTAAATATATATCTGTTTGGCGGCGGAGAATTTATTCTCTTGCTTAACGCCCTTCTCTGAGACATACGAGCTTAGAGGTTATATATTGGCAGAAATCAGTGGTACGATATGGATTGATAGTGTGGCATGCTGAGATGCAGTGATCCAGACTTTTGTTGAAAAGCAAAGTTTGGTGGATGATGATCAAAGCGCAGCTTTGATATAGCACGGCTTTGTGTATAGCGTTGATTCGCGAGCCTCACACCCCGGTATGGTGGGAAACTGATGGTTTGATCAGTATGCTTTTTCGTGGATGGGCACCTTCGTGGCGTCGTGGATTCGGTCGACCGAGAGTGAGCTTAGTGCTCAGAGGCATAGGGTAAGCGGTGTTTTCTCTCGCCGGGACGTAAGCCGCAGTGATACTCGATTTCCCAAAAGTGCGGATGTGCATTACGGTGTTTTCTCTAGCCGAGACGTAAGCCGTTGAGATGGCACTACGCGATCGATCTTTCGAATCAGGAGCCACCATGATGGAAATCCAATTTCCAAATATGACATTTTGCGGTTTTAATTGTAGAGCCTAGTATTGGCGACATGATATATGGTACCCATGCCGTCTATGATTGATATATTTATATTTGAAGTTGTTTTCTTCACTTATAGTAATAATATAAGATGAAATTTCGCGTATCAAGCATATTTGGCTATTATAAGGGAAAACCCTATCCTCTGGCTTGCGTTGCATTGTGTGATGGGACCTGGGTCTTATAATAGCTTCATCGTTCTTTATTTAGCATTGCGCTGTTTGTTTCCTACACTGGTATTCTGGGGAGGAAACCCGTTCCGTGTTATACGGCGTGGTCCCTTGATTTACCTGACTTTAAAAACAAATATTAATAACTGTTTTTAGTTCTCACACCAGTCACATGACTGACCTGGAGTTTATTGTTTTAACCTAAACTCTGGGTGCCCCTATTTTCCACACGGGCAGCTAGTAGTTTTGGTTTTGCAGATTTATATTCACAGGATCCTGATTTACAGCTGGAACGATGTTCGGAAAGCTCTGTATCCGTGCATTATTTTCAGTTGTGTTTTATATTGTTTTTCCGCTGCTATGTAATTTATTGTAATCTCTGATATTTATCGAATGTAATTTATTCATTTATACTCTGTATATTCTTGTATTCTGATGGAATTGTTGTAATAAACAATGAAATGTTCTTCTGTTTGTGTTCTATTTTGTCGTGTTCTCAAAACAATCAGGCGTTTCGAAAGGTCTAGATCAGTTTAGCGACTGATTCAGATCGAGCGAAATTCCTTGTTGTCACATATCCCCATACACATAGAGGTTTTTAACTAATAAATAATCAATTAATAATTTATTTATTCATTTTCAATCGATATTACTTAAATGGGTAAACACAAACAGGCCGTTCAACTTGTAAATGGATATTTAATCCAATTTCAACTGCCACAAATTATTTAACATCATTTTTAATATGTTAATTATTTCCAAATCACATTCAAATCATAACCCAGACAATCAACAATTCATCCATCAGGTTTGCACACAATTGTGATGTGAGCTATCATATACGTATAATAATTTGTGATAGATAATTAAACAAAATTCAACATAGGAAATTAATATATATTTTTAAATATGATTACAGTAACATAACAGAACAGTTGACTGAAAGAGTTCTCACTTTGATCGGTTTTGAAATCGTTAAAAAACAATTGTCTTTATTAAATTAAACAAGTCATTGAATTTTTTTCATCTGTTTCATATTGTAGATCTCGTTGTTGTGATTCCAACCGATCTTAAATCGACCAATTCTGATAGCATATGAACCAGTTATAGCATTACAAACATTGAATAATTTAAGGACATCATCAGCATATAATTAATCAATTAATTAAAATTTCCCCCTAAATAACCTTCTCCTTCCCGTTTGATGCCAATAACCGTTTGAACAAAAAGTCATGCTGCTCCCCTTAATTTCGCATGCCACCAGTAGGGTTAAGAACCCGATCCAACTACTCCACGACGAAGGCCATCTCCTGCTCTCCCCAAGCCTGGAACATAGATCGGTTCGAACTCCCCTTTCCTCCTAGAACTACGTTCGAATGCAGGCACTTCGAGTGCTAAATTTGAGCAATTCAGATCACGAAATCCAGTCATACCCGTTCAGTTTGTAGAGCTTGAGTAGATATTTGATTCTTGTGTTGAAGCTTTCTTGTATTGATTAATGGATTTAGAGAAAAAAGGGGAGGAATGATTGAACAACGTTGGCCATTCATTTAGTAAGTGGCGGCTGCGTTTTTAAGGGGAAGCTAGGGTTTTGAGGGATTTTGGCTTTACATACATTTATTTATATTATTATTATTTAATTCCAATATTACTTGTTTAACGTTCCGAACTCCAAACGTATCCCAACGATTGACTTCCTTAGAAAAATACCCCTATTGCAGACACAATGTAATATGTTTCGTAAGTCAAATTGATTGTTTTAATCAGTTTTTATCAAAATTAAAATTTAACTCAATATAATGTTAAATATTGAATTTGAACGTACGTTTTAATTTACCAAGACTACATACTGACTTCAAAAATTACAAAATTTGAAATCTCGCTATGTTTTACAAATATGGTTCTAACAGAATTAATTTCATCGAATTTGGAGACCGTCTAAAAAATGGCCTTATAGCTAGCTTATTGAATTTATAACTGAAATTAAACATGCATTTAAATTTACTACGCTTACATATGAATCCCAATTGACTTGAAATTTTGAACCTGATAATAATTTGACGCTCCGGATCCAACAAAGTCAGTTTCGTCGAAAACAGAGGTCGTTTGCAAAATGGCTATTTTTAAGGCCTATGTAATACTACAATAATATTATTAAATTCCAAAATTATTAAAATTAATAATAAAACAATTATTATTATCTCATATATCTGTAAAATAAACATACTTGAGTTTATAACTCGATATTTTAATTTTTTAGTCAATCGGTGTTCATTTTACAATAAAAATCCTATTATTAAATTTAATAAACCGTTAAAATTTATAAACGATTTCATAGCGAATATTTGGAGTTTTAATTTGGACATAACTGACAATTTATGAAATGAAATCTCAATTTTTTCACATTCGTTAGAAAGATATAATTAAATAGATTCTAACATTTCTTGTTTTACGGAAATCCGACTTTAAACGAATTATGTATATTAAATTAAAATTCAATAAAATCGTTTAAAATATTTAATTTCCATTAAAATCAATTAAAAATAATTTTAAATTGGTTCCAAAAATCAAGGTTGTTACAATCTCCCCCACTTAAAAACTTTACATCCCCAAAAAGGAAGGTAGAATCGAAGGTCATTCACTTAACCAACTCAGCCTTCGTTCCAGCTCAAGTTCTTCAACTTTTCAGTTCCTAAGAACTTTCCAATTTCTCGAAATTTAAGGCGTTATGGCTAATGCCTTAAATTTCTGAAAAATTTGGCCATAATGTCCTTTGTACTGGTTGATCCGTACAACTACAACTTGCCTCTATGGGCTCTCTATATCAAAAGAAATCCAGAAAGCCAAGCGGTTCATAAAATCACCAAACCCAATCAATACAATAAACATGTACCTATTTTGTCGGGTATATAATTTTATTCCTCTTCTTAGCTTCCAAAACCCGTTATATATATATATATATATGTATATATATGTATGTATGTATGTATGTATGTATATATATGTATATGTACATATATATATCCAGTTTCAATCTATTTTCTAATTAGTTAAACATTAAATTTGATTTGGCTTAATTTATCTTCTATTCTCATATTGGTTTTATTACCCTAATTTTATTTAACTTCACTTAAGTTAAAGTTCAGTTCGTTTGATTTACTTTCGTATTTTCAATTTAAAGCTCAAATCATTTCCAAATACTTAAATTAGTTTAAGTATACTTCGACATTTCAATTGGAATTATATAGTCATCCCACTTTTGAAACTCGAAAATAAACACTGATGATGTCATGACAATCATCAAAATTATCCTCAAGCGACTAGAATGTGATTTTATATCAATCCAGTATATTTAAGACTTCAGATATATGCTAGCTAGGCGTATATGTAAAATCTTCTTATACTCGATAGTCCAACCTCAATGTCAAATATAATACTTATATCTTATTAAAGAATATAATAATTTTCCATAATCAAATTCTTTCTTATAAATAAGAAAATTTATTCTTTTCTATTTATAATATTCTTCCAACTCATTCTAGGACGTTACTAACCCATCTCTAATGAGTCACTCATTCTAGGATACTACTGATCTTATCTCTAATGAGAATTCTTTAATAGGATATTGCTAATCCTATCTCTGATGAGTTCTTTCATTCGGTTCTAATGTGTCTTGTTCTCGAGCTTTGTAAATCGAAGCTTTGATACCAACTGTAACGACCCGAACTGCCCCGACCTTCGAACCGACCATAAACCACACAGGTCCGATCCAAAGAGACAGAAAAGCACGGATTTCCATGAGAACACAACACATAAGAACACACACATCTCATTGCTATTACAACAATTTACATTAGAGTACAAAATATCAGAGTATGAATGAATAACATACAACAAAAAAATATCAGAGATTAATAGATTACAATATAGCGGAAATTTAAATACACAAATATACTGCATAGCGGAAATACATCAAGTAATACAACTGAAAGAAATATATGGATACAAAGATTACCAAATATAGCTCCAGCTATAAACCAGGATCCTGTGAAAAGAAAATCTGCAAAATCAAAACTACTAGCTGTTCATGCGGAAAATATGGGCATCCAGAATTTAGGTGACAAACAGTAAACTCCAAATCAGTCATAGGACTAGTGTGATAACATAATATACTTATTAAAACTTTACTTTAAAAGTTGGGAAATCAATGGACCACAACGTATGATACGGAATGGGTTTACTCCACATGAATATT
This sequence comes from Allium sativum, assembly GCA_030737875.1. Lineage (NCBI taxonomy): Eukaryota > Viridiplantae > Streptophyta > Magnoliopsida > Asparagales > Amaryllidaceae > Allium > Allium sativum. The sequence goes on along the minus strand of CM060926.1, from coordinate 687,792,978 downwards.
TGTTTAAAACAAAAACAACGCAATGTTTTTCGAAAATGAAGCTATTATAAGTCTCAGGTCCCATCACACAATGCAACGCAAGGCGGAGGATAGAGTACCTTATAATAGCCAAAGATGCTTGATACACTTTAAAACAAAACTTTTTGATATTATTATAAGTGCATAGTGTATAAAACAACTTCGAATATAAATGTATCAATGATAGACGGCATAATACCCCATCCAACTATGTTGCCATAGTATACAACTAAAACCGTAAATCACGTATTAAAAATTGGATTCCATCTATCAGTCGAGGCAAGGGATCTTCCTCACCGGTTTCAGATCACCTCTAGCAAGATGTCTAGGATCACACCTATGGGCAACCATTGGTTAGCGGCAGGGCCGATCCACACCTAACGTTTGTGCATTATTTATTCCTAAACAATACTTTTTCCGATCCTATCGGACCTACAACCTGGTCTGTACGTCGACCATATGAGCCTTTTACAGCCCTATATCCGAGGTGCCTCACTATCCATCATCCACATAAGTAAATATGCATGGTCTCTATGCTATGGCACCACTTCTAGCTAGAAAGAAACGCATGTCTTCCCTGCGGTCCTCATTCTGTTTTTAACTCATACCGGGTGTGAAGCTCGCGAATAAATTCTATACACAAAGTTACGCTATATTAAAGCCATCCTTTGATCATCATCCACAAGGCTTTTCTTTTCAACAAAAGCCTTGATCATTGCATCTCAGCATGCCACATTGTCACCTTATACCATACAACTGACGTCTACCGGTATATAACCTCTGAGCTCGTACGTCTCAGAGAAGGGTGTTAAGCTTAGAGAATAAATTCTTCGCCAAAAAACAGATATATATTTAGTAGAGATCAATTAATATAGCACAAACTACGATGTTAGACACACAATCCATTTGCAAGAACATTCTGGGTTCGAACGAAACCGGAGGTCATCCCATATGTCCAATACAAGAGAGTGGTCCTTGCATATCCGGTCGATCTCCAAGTAGGTCTAGACGACCACTACTTATTACCTCGTCTTGGGTGTACCGCCCAATTAAGATATCAGCAATCATTCGTACGATGTGAAGATCTCCGATCTTCAACCACTATCTTCGTCTTCAATGTTTAATCGTCATAACAGTTATTCAAAATGGGTTAAATCCGGTCTTTCCAAATAACTCGCGTGTCTTTAAAATCAATTGATAAATAAAGATAACACACATCTCATTCCAATCCAGAATATTCTTGTATTCAAATATCCACTTACTTTTGGAAAGTTTCCCACTAATTTTATAAAGATTATCTCATTTAAACTTATTGTTTAAATCTTCCTTTGGGAATCATCTCGAAAGATTTTATTTTATCTTTTCACAACTTAAACCAAATTAAGGTTTATAAAACTAGTCAGGGTTATTCAGCCTTACCGAAGTAATCATTTATTTTATTATCCCAATCCCAACCTATTCATCCTTTGGAGCAAAACTGATGGTACTCCATATTTAACACCCATCATGTTATCGGTAAATTTAGTTGCCACTTCTCATATTTCAATCTAATTAAAGATTTATTAAAACTCTAATTCAGTTTTAATCTTCATAAATCACTATTCAATGATTATTCAACTTTAGGAAATGAATCCTGTCTTTAACTGCAAATACCATTTAAAAGCACCATTCACAATAAACCCAAAATCACCTTCCAATTAATACGGAATCTTCATGGAAATCTGAACAATTCATAATCGATATAAATTTCCGTATTTGACTAATACTATAAGTGGAATAACGGCAAATCCTGTTAATTCCATAAATAGTAAACGCCTTCCTTCATAGAAACTCTTCTCGATTTTTATTACCCGAACTCCATTCAATCCCAATTTTATTAAATAAAGTGGAAAACTTCCTTAAATCTTAATTAAAAGATTTATTCTTTTCACAACTGGGTTCATGAACAATATTATTTAAGATATCATTCACGACAAACCCAAAATCCAATTTATTAATTTGAAATCATTGGGCTATTACTCCATTTGTTAACTAGTTCGTTAAGATGAAAATATCTTTTATCTTTTCAAATATGGAATATTTCATCCAAAATCTTTCCAAATCATATATTATGATTTTACGTAATTTATTCATATTTTTAGTAATTTTATTAAGGCTCTTATAATCGGTTTCCAATATCGGCCACCGAACTTCATTCATAGCAACCTTTCTCAAAACTGATTTGGACTTATATTACAATCAAACCATTGGATTTAAAAAATTCTTATTTTTTTGGAAAGCTCATTTCATTATGGTTCCAACGATTCCAAATTCAGGAGTATCCGACGGTCAAATCTCCCGTTATGTCAGTTTGAAGTTACGGGTTGACGTTCGCGAACTGTTATTGCGCGACGCGTTTTATTCAATCCCGAATCGATTTATAAATTTTGAATATAAATCAAAATGCTTCTATACCATTTTTACAAATTATATAAAACATATAATTTCATCTTTGAAAACTTGTTTCAGTCATTTATCATCAAAATCGCATATTTCACCGTTTAGTAAATTTTAATATTATTTTAATGAACAAAATAATAATAATTTTCAAAACTCATTACTTTCAATTCAAATTTTCTTGATAGATGTTACAAAAATAAACAAGAAAATTTTGAAAAGAAATTCCTTTTAAAACGTTTGTTGTATAGTCTAACTAAACTTCACTTTAAAAAGTTATTATTCATTTCAATTTGAAAACTTCAACATGCCAAAATCAATTGAAATTAATTCAAAACCATTTGTTATAGTTACGAATATCCATTTATATCTTTATATTTTTGCGTCCACCCAAAATCGGACATCTAAATCAAACTTCAATTTTCATTGAATATTATATTATTAAAATATTTGTTTGTATTCCGGATTGGAATGAAACTCAATCAATATCCATATAAATAAATTTATATGGATTTCATCCATCATATGCATCCAACACTAGTTATAAACAATCATCAAACATTCAGTTAACATCTAGTTTGCACTTACTTCCATATAAGCCTTAAATAATTATTTGACGCTTATATCGGTCTATCAATCAATTAACATCCAATCTAAACACTTGGGATTAGTGTAAATAAAATATTATCCCAATACCCGTGTAGGGTTTTCAACTAATAAATAATCAATTAATAATTTATTTATTCATTTTCAATTGATATTACTTAAATGGGTAAACATAAACAAGTCGTTTGACTTGTAAATGGATATTTAATCCAATTTCAACTACCACAAGTAATTTAACATTGTTTTTAATATGTTAATTATTTCCAAATCACATTCAAATCATAACCCAGACAATCAAAAATTCATCCATCGGGTTTGCAAACAATTGTGATGTGAGCTACTATATACCATATAATAATTTATGATAAATAATTAAATAAAATTCAGCATAGGAAATCAATATATATTTTTAAATATAATTACAATAACATACCAAAACAGCTGAGTGAGAGAGTTCTCACTTTGATTGGTTTTGAAATCGTTATAAAACAATTGTTTTAATTAAATTAAACAAGATGTTTAATTTAACCAAAAATATCAACTAGCTCCAAATTTCTTCCAGTTAGTTTCATATTGTAGATCTCGTTGTTGTGATTCCAATGCATCTTAAATCATCCAATTCTGATAACATATGAACCATTTATAGCGTTACAAACATTGAACAATTAAAGGACATCATTAGCACATAATTAATTAATTAAACTCCCTCCAAATAACCTTCTCCTTCCCGTTTGATGCTTGTAACCGACCAAACAAAAAATCGTGCTCCTCCCCTTAATTTCGCATGCCACCGGGAGGGTTCAGGACCTAATCCAACTACTCCACGACGAAGGCCATCACTTGATCTCCCTATGCCTGGAACATAGGCCGGTTCGAACTCCCCTCCCTCCAAGAACTACGTGCGAATGCAGGCACTTCGAGTGCCAAATTTGAGCAACTCAACTCACGAAATCCAATCATACCCGTTCAGTTTGTAGAGCTTGAGTAGATCTTCGATTCTTATGTTTAAGCTTTCTTGTATTGATTAATGGAATTAGAGAAAGGGGGAGGAAGGATTGAATGACGCTGACCATTCATTTAGTAAGTGGCGACTGCATTCTTAAGGGGAAGCTATGGTTTTGAAGGATTTTGGCTTTATATACATATATTTATATTATTATTTAATTCCAATATTACTTGTTTGACATACCGAACTCCAAACGGATCCCAATGACTGATGTGCCTAGTCAAATACCCCTATTCCGGACACAGTGTAATATGTTTCATAAGCCGATTCGATCGTTTTGATCAGTTTTTATCAAAATTAAAATATAACTCAATATAACATTAAATATTGAATTTGAACGTACATTTTAATTTACCACGACTACATACCAACTCCAAAAATTACAAAATTTGAAATATTGCTACGTTTTACAAATACGGTTCTAATAAAATTAATTTCATCGAATTTGGAGTTCGTTTGAAAAATGGCCCTGTAACTAGCTTATTGAATTTATAACTGAAATTGAACACACGTTTAAATTTACTATGCTTTCATATGAGCCTCAATTGACTTGAAATTTTGAACCTGATAAAAATTTGACATTCCGGATCCAACAAAGTTAGTTTCGTAGAAAACATAGGTCGTTCGCAAAATGGCTATTTTTAAAGCTAATGTAATATTAAAATAATATTATTAAATTTCAAAATTAATCAAATTAATAATAAAATAATTTATTATTATCTCTTATATCTAGATAAAATATCATATAGCACTAAAATAAACATACTTGAGTTTATAACTCGATATTTAAATTTTCTAGTCAATCGGTGTTCAATTTATAGTAAAAATCCTTTTTGTTATATTTAATAAATCGTTATAATTTATAAACAATTTCATAGCGACTATTTGGAATTTTAATTTGGAATAACTGACTATTGACCCGCTTTTTAGTCAAAGCAGTCACATATGGAATCTCTGATAAACAACACACTAGAGTATTGGAAACATCGTCAGAAGACAGGCAGCGATTTGGTCGAAATCGCATCACAAACAAAGAAAGGCCCGTAACTCCTACCAGATGACCTTTTTTGGGCCCGACCGTATACAAAGTTGAGCTCAATAACTCTTGTAGATCTCTGAATTAGCTTCAGTTTGATCTTTCGTTTGGCTAAAACGGACATACGGTTTGAAAGTTATGCTCGTTTCCGTGAACGCGTGCAGAACTAGAGACCTGGAATTTAGCATTGAATAGATCCTCGGATCGGATCGGATAAGTCGGCTCGGATCGGAGACTCCGGTTCGGATGGGATAAGCCAGACCCGACCCGCTTCACACCAAATCCTCACAAGAGCACGCTTGGCTTTGGACACTCCGGCTCGGATCGGATGGAGACCCGAACCAACCCCCTGGACCTGCTTCTGCACACGAAGTTCTGACCTATTCTCTTGCCATAACTGCTTCCTACGGATGCGGATCGGTTGACACCTATCTCCACACGACTTGGTAACCGCTGATCCACTACTTCCGAGATCACCTCAGTGCCCGCCGTGTGGCACCTCCGAACCGGACCGCTTCAGAACCTTGCAAGGCTCCTCTACGCCTATAAATACACCCTCATATGGCCATTTCAAGGGACTTTTTGGCGACTCCAACACTTGGTCTCCTTTACAACCAAGCAAGGACATTGCTCATCACTTTAACACAAGGAATTCGTGTATAAATTCATTCTCTAATCTCCTCTTCTTCATTGTAAACACGAGGATTTCGTGTATAAACTGCAAGCAAACAGTATTGTAATAGCTTCTTAGGATTTAAGAAACTATAAAGTGGACGTAGGCTTGGTTTGAGCCGAACCACTATAAAAATCTCGTGTGTCTCCTCTTATTTTACTGCTTTTTCTGCATTGATCTGTGATTGTGAGGTTTTCACATAGCATTTGGGTGTTAGGCCCAAATTTCGGTCTAACATTTTGGAGCGCCAGGTAGGGGGGCACACGACAACTTCAACTTCTGCTTGGATTATTTGGCTATTGGATCGATGGCTAAGTGAAAGATTTCCCATGTTGAAGGCTAAAGCACGAGAAACGAAGCAATCCATGAAGCTTCCTCACATGAAAACCCGTCAGCATATTTGACGTGAGAAGAGATGGATGGCGTTCTCGCTGAATTGAGAACCCAGATGGCAAGGCAAGATGATCTCCTCCGCAAACAACAGGACATGATCGACCAATTCTTCGCTCGGATGGAAGGAAGGCCGAGCGGCTACGCACAACTCGCTGGAAATAACATTGAATCAGCCCCAGCAGGAGCAGAGAACCGGATCGGTTCGGATCCGATCCGAACCGATGAGCAAGCGCCGAGAGAACTCGGAGGCAATCCCCCTCTGCAGCGTGCAGCTCCACCACACAACGCTTTGGATGAAGGCGTCTCAGGAAACTCAACTCGAGCGCGGCCGACATCAGCTCTGGTTCGGTTCGATACTCAAGCATCAGGACCTGCGCCGCTTCAGCATGAGTTGCCTCGGATAGGGGCACAAGAATAGGTTCGGTTCGTCCCTGCTACACCCGATCCGAACCGGACATCTCTACAAGCTCCCTATACACTTCCACACTCTGCTGGATTCAACGATGCGGGCACCAGCTCTGACCTCAGTAGCTTACAACATCTCTTTGAAGGCGACCGGCTCGCCAATCTCATTGAACGCCTCTTGAGAGGCCGTACCTATCAGAATGACATGGATATGTCAGTCACAATCCATTCACACAGGAAATCAGGAATTCCCGCAATCCCCCGGATTTCAAACTTCCACAACTGGAGCCCTACAACGGCAGGACAGATCCTACCGTGCATCTGATCCGCTACAAACGTCATATGGAAGTTCAATCGGCGTCGGAAAACGTCATGGCAAAGTGCTTCCCTCTCTTTTTGACCAATATAACCGCTATGTGGATTTGGCAGCTGGAATCTGAATCGATCAACAGTTGGAACATGTTGGTCGCTCGCTTTATTGAACAATTTCGGGTCCACATTGCTCGACCCAAGAATGTAATGTCACTATCGACAATCAAGCAGAGGCCTAAAGAAACTCTGCGGTCATTTCTGGAAAGGTTCAACGTTGCAGCAACATCAGTTGATCGACCAGAGCCATCTATGGTATTGATGGCAGCAGTATCCGGCGTTCTAGACAACTCGGAGTTCAAAAAATCCTTGTACCGAGACCCACCAAGGAATCTCAGCGAATTCTACCTTGAATCGGATAGGTTTTTGTGTGAAGAAGACGCAACGTCCGAAAAGAAAATTCTCGATGTTAAGATGCTCAAAGACGGAGAACCGTCTGATTCTGGTAAAGGCAAAGGAAAAGCTGCCGTCAAGAATGACCGCAACGCTCAGCCCCGGAGAGGGCCCAGATATGAAAAGTACACAGAACTCAATTCGTCACTAACCGACATCTACGTGAACACAAACGGTGACGTCTCCTATCAAAAGCCTCCCAGGAGGGAGCCATCACAAAGAGAACGCGATTCTGGGAAATACTGCATGTTTCACGATATGGACGGTCATGACACAAATGACTGCAGACACTTGCGAGATCTGATTGAGGAACGAGTTAGACGTGGAGAGCTACCCGAGTATGTGAAACAACCAACGGCGCCAGCACCTTTGCTACCACCACCTGCTCCCCGGAGAGGGAATGACCCTGGATCGAGCTCTCGCGGGCTCATCATCAACGATCTGGATGAGATCAACCTGGATTTCCTGCATTTCGTAAGATTTAAGATATGTTTCTTTGCTTTCTTTAGGTTTTCCGATTGGCTAAATCGGAGTACACACGTTCGGGGTTAGGATTTAGCTCCAAAGCGTGCGCTACACTCGATAACAAACCAATCAGGATTTGCTTTGGTTTTGTACTTTGAATTGAATAAGGAAGGACTTTCCGAGCATGGATTATGTTTGGCAATTTAAGTATCTTGTCAGGTTGTGGCAGGATTCTCAATCTCAACTAAAGTATGGCTTATACTTATCTCGGACCCCTAGGCATGGATTATGCCTAAGGACAGACTGTCTTGTCAGGTTTTGGCAACCATAGCTCTATCCCGACATGAGTATGGATTGTACTCACTAGGATTCTTAAGTATGGATTATACTCTGGAACGACTTATTTTTTTGTCAGGATCTGGCAAAGGACTCAATAAAACTCGAGTATGGTTTATGCTCAGTTTGAACTTCCTGGTATGGCTTATACCCGGAAGGTTAGGTCCCTCATCAGGTTTTGGCAAGATGATTCGAACGTGTCTTTGAGTATGGTTTATGCTCAAACAAATGCCCAAGCATGGTTTATGCTCGAAACTGTAATCGGTTTTGTTAGGTTTTGACATACCTGTTTGCTTTCTCTTCTTCGCAGGTATGGATTATACTTGCAGCTGGCAGGTCCGGCGTGGCCTTGGATTATCCAGAACACATCTTCCTTCAACCAGCAAGATATGTTCTGGGGGAAAAGTGTTGACCCGCTTTTTAGTCAAAGCAGTCACATATGGAATCTCTGATAAACAACACACTAGAGTATTGGAAACATCGTCAGAAGACAGGCAACGATTTGGTCGAAATCGCATCACAAACAAAGAAAGGCCCGGAACTCCTACCAGATGACCTTTTTTGGGCCCGAAAACAACAATTACGAAGTTAAGCTTGATAACTCTTGTAGATCTATGAATTAGCTTCAGTTTGATCTTTCGTTTGGCTAAAACGGACTTACGGTTTGAAAGTTATGCTCGTTTCCGTGAACGCGTGCAGAACCGGAGACCTGGAATTTAGCATTGAATAGATCCTCGGATCGGATCGGATAAGTCGGCTCGGATCGGAGACTCCGGTTCGGATCGGGATAAGGCAGACCCAACCCGCTTCACACCAAATCCTCACAAGAGAACGCTTGGCTTTGGACAATCCGGCTCGGATCGGATGGAGACCCGAACCGACCCCCTGGACCTGCTTCTGCACACGAAGTTCTGACCTATTCTCTTGCCATAACTGCTTCCTACGGATGCGGATCGGTTGACACCTGTCTCCACACGACTTGGTAACCGCTGCTCCACTACTTCTGAGAACAACTCAGTGCCCGCCACGTGGCACCTCCGAACCGGACCGCTTCAGAACCTTGCAAGGCTCCTCTACGCATTTAAATACACCCTCATATGGCCATTTCAAGGGACTTTTTGGCAACTCCAACACTTGGTCTCCTTTACAACCAAGAAAGGACATTGCTCATCACTTTAACACGAGGAATTCGTGTATAAATTCATTCTCTAATCTCCTCTTCTTCATTGTAAATACGAGGTTTCATGTATAAACCGCAAGCAAACAGTATTGTAATAGCTTCTTAGGATTTAAGAAACTATAAAGTGGACGTAGGCTTGGTTTGAGCCGAACCACTATAAAAATCTCGTGTGTCTCCTCTTATTTTACTGCTTTTTCTGCATTGATCTGTGATTGTGAGGTTTTCACATAGCATTTGGGTGTTAGGCCCAAATTTCGGTCTAACACTGACAATTTATAAAATAAAATCTCAATTTTTCACATTCGTTAGAAAGATATAATTAAATAGATTATAACGTTTCTTGTTTTACAGAAACCCGACTTATAATGAATTCTGTATATTAAATTGAAATTCAATTCTAAATTTACGAACTACCATGACATTAGGAGCACGTTTTAATTAAATTTTAATTATACGTTCAAACTCTATTTTTAAATAAATTCTAAGTCGTTTACTCTCAAAATAAATCATTTAAAATATTTAATTTCCATTAAAATCAATTAAAAATAATTTTAAATTCGTTCCAAAAATCAGGTTTGTTACAAGTACGCTAGTGGAAAGAAAGAAGGCCAGAGTGTTAGAGCATCATATATTGATAATGACTACCAAAAAAAATTAAATTGAGTATATTAACTACTAGTGTAAAAAAATTATCAATCAAATGAAGAGAACGACCCGATAAAAGGATGACCAAGATGACACATTCAATGAATATTAGCTGTAAGACCCGCCATTTTGACCGTGCCGAATTAACAAAACATGTCAACTGGAAATGTCCAAAACAACAGATTGTTATTAGCTTCTGAGGTAAATAGAATAAATCACAGAATCACAGACACAGATACAGAGCAATATATCTCGCAGCGGAAAATGCAAAATATAATAGTAGTTCATGAAGCTACGAAATAAAATTTTGCAACAGAGTTTACATAAATAATACAGCGGAAGTCTAATACAATAAATAAATGATAACAGTCTGAAACAGAAATGATAAAATAAATGGATGTCTGAAACAACTGAACTGGTAGATATAAATGAGAAAAAAATCCAATAATCTTCAAACTCCAAGAGTGGATCTCGAAAGCTATGATAATCGATCTGACCCGAGCAATAATGCAAAAGAAAACAACTTGGATCAGGAATAACATTCTCATGGAAGTAAATCAACTCAAATGAAATGTTCGATGAAATGAAATCAATAACTTAAAGGATGTTTGGGATCACCATCCTCTAAGGATCCGTCAAACTAATACTATATAGTATAATACGATATATATAATAGTATCTATCGGTAAAGTAAAAATATCAAAATAGCGTAAGCGAGATTACCATGATTACCCTTACACCGTTTATATATTCCCATAGTATATACAGTACCGTAATTCCTCCGTAAAATGGAGGTTGATCAGAGGGCACTCCATATAAAATAGTACAAAACAAAATCGTAGTAGGCTCGTATAAGGCATGTGACAAGGCACGCAAGGAATGCCAGGGTGGATTCACCGTTTGCAGAGCCGGACTGGTGGTAACGCATAACAGCTACTACCGCCCACCTCAAGACACACTCCCAAATCAAATTGGAGGGTAGCCACCAAAACACATCACAAAAGTAATTGTATGATATCGAAGAAGTCCGCTTGATAGGAGGTATGACCTCACTTGGTCCGTGTCTAGCTCCTATTTTAGCCACATCAAGCTGACTCAAGGTAGTTAGGGTCACGTAATTAATATGAAATAGAAAATGGAGTCGTTCGCCAAATCATCCCTTTCATTCTGAAACTCCACCGCGTACACAGTTGTTAAAGTGGTCTTCGGTATTGACAGAGAGTATGACAATAGCTAATCCAGGTCTCTTTAACAACCAATTGTTTACATTTATCACACCATGGCCATTATTTTATAAATCACTCTATAAAATAATTTGTACGAAATCTCATATTCGAATTTGAAATCAAAATTAAATATCTAACTTTGAACATATATAATTTTGAAACCCATTCACTTAAATCGCTTAAATCGAATCGATTAAAAAATCATATCATAAAGGTTTCGAAATATAATATAAACTAATACTATAATACTTAACTTCGACTTTATATAATTTTCAAAAATATCTGCAAAATGATTTGAAATCCTAAATCTACTTATATTTAGGTTATACCTTAAAAGTCTCAATTTCATTCAAATCGATATCAAAACATTTTACTTTGGTAATATTTTGGTTTAATTTATATTCGTAAAAATTCAAGTTCAAACCAATTCGAATCATTCGATTTTACCTTTATAAGAAATTATTCAAGTCAATTCATTTAAATCCAACATTTGGTTCGAATTCGAAATATACGATTTAAGTCGAAACTTACATTTCAATGGAAGCAAATCATATTCAAGTCATATACTTAAAATCGTTATTTATAATTTCAAGCCATTCATAAAATCTGGTTTTACCCTTTTAAGGCATTCATTTTAATTGATTTATGGAATCCAACACTTAGGTTAAAAATTCCACTTATAATTAAAAATGAAATCTTATATTTCAATTTAAACCAAATTATATCATATCTTATATCAACTCAAATCGAACTATTCAAATTCATTGCTTAAAATTTAAGTCGAAACCTTATATTCAATTCAAACAATTTATAAGATTTAAAACCATTCTTATAAATCAATTCAACAAATTTCCCAGTTCAAAACCAAACGATTTATAAAAAATCAATTCTATATAAAATTTATATATTCAATGTCACATTTTGTCGCAAAAGAAATCGAATTCATTTCATATCAAATATGATTCAAATTGGACATCAATTTACAAAATTCAATTTTATTTCCAAGTTCATATTTTAAATCCAATTCAAATTCGCATTCAGTTGATTAAAAATCAAATTTATTTCTTAATTAGGAAATTCAATTTCAAAATAATTTCACAATTCAAGTTCATCCCTTATAATTTCAAACCAATTCGAATTCAAATTCATATCTTATATCAGTTCATTTGTTAAATCAAGTATCATTATATATAACTTTAAGTCTTTAAACTCGAATTCAAATCGTAGAAATCTTAACTTATCCATCTTTGGGTTTATTATTATTAAAATTTATAAAAAATAACTTTATATATATACAAGTTTATAAAATTCTAAAATTAATTAGAATATAGATTATAAACATATATAAGTTTAAAATAATATAAAAATAGATTTAAAGAAATATTTACTAGAATAAAATTAAAATACTTATATGAATAAATTATATGGTTTAAAATAAATAAAATTATAATAAAATCTTAAATAAACATTTAAATTGATATTTACTCATAAAATCATTTTAAACATATAATTTAAAATTTACAAATTAATTTAAACTTAAAAAACGTTAAAATATAATATAAAAATATAAAATCTTAAGTAATTATTTTAAAATCAAAATATCCAAATCCCTTTACTTTGAAAACATGACCAACTGTGTCCGTATATAGTTTCCTACCCTATGGTCAAGTGATATGGATATTTATCATTTTAACCTGTAATTTATAAAGTTTCTATGGGTCTATCATTTCAACCCGAGATCCCAAATTCAGTAAAAATCGATCAGGTCTATCATTTCAATCCATAACGATTTTTCCCTATTCTAATGTCAGTTCGGGTATGTATCGTTTCAACCCTTAGTGATTTTTCCTAAACTAGGGGTATCAACAATCACAAACAACAATCACATAGCAACAGTCACATCATATATATCATCAGTGCAATTATATGTCATATGAATATATCGTGTCACATATGAATGTGCATATATATCAAATCAAACAATCTCTATCAGCAATCCTATACATTTCATATAACAATTCAAATAACTGATCTAATATCCATGAAATAATCTGAGTCAGTGTGAGATAAACTCACCTTTCGTGGCACTGAATGGAGACGACAACCTGATTAACATGGAATTGGAACGACGATATCTAGGCATGATTCGAAATAGATCCAACTCGATGATTGCTCAATATTATTTATTTTTAATAGGAAGAGGTTAGGGGATTTTCACAATTGATCGGCACGGTATTGGGTTTTGGGACGGTTTGGCTATTGGGTTTGGAACAGTTTACGAATTCAACACAAATTTTTATTCAAAACAAAATAAAAATAAACACACTAAATTCTTTTCAAGAATAATATATATATATATATATATATATATCTAAGATTTATGCTCACCAAAATCATTATCTTAATGTATTTTAAATTATATAACTCTTCTGAAACAATTGTATATAGATATTATAAATCATACAATTATATGTAAACACACACATAAAAATATTAAACACCCATACACTACACGTATAAACAATACACACACAACACTAATATACTCACGCACATACACAGTAATACTAATAAACACTCACATGATACACAAAATACATGCACACATAAGGCGCAGGGACCGTAACAGTGGCAGTCAGGTGGATGGCTTCGGCAAGCCCGGCCATTTGCATAAGCAAGAGAAGCGATGGCTTAAGGCACCAAAAAAAATTGGGGCACCAACGATCGATTCATACACAAAAGGAAAAAAAAGAGTAAGGAATCGCCATTCGCAAATCAATGCTAGCGGACAATGAAATTGAATCTCTAATCACCTAATCCAAGGGACCGTAAATCGTCTACAACGGCATGATCCAAATCGCGACATCACGTTCTTCAAAAAATTTAAACTGCAGGCATTGATTCTTCAATTCAGGAATTCAGATGAACTTAAAAGGTAGGCGCAGGCTGCAATTCTTCCTTGAAGTGCAGCTTTACAGCTGCCATTTTTGTGATTGTAAGTTTTTTAATGTTATTGTAAGCTTTTAAGTTTTGGCTATGTTTCTACGCTCCTTGCTTTCAATTTCTGTTGGATCTTTTGTTTTTAATTTGAGCTGTGACAGTTCCTATTTTGATTTTTGGTTTGGAAACGGGAAGGACATAATATTCATTATTTGCAGACAATTGTTATGAAAACCTGCTTTGGTAGTTGCAGCCAACTTTCCATTTTTTTGTTCTATGAATTATGAAAACGGGAACTTGGGATAAAAAAGAATATAATGTGTTTTAAGATGTAGAAAATTTCTTCAATCTTGTATATAAATTTGGTTTTTCTTACATGGTTCCAAATACTGTTTCATTGATAAAAAAATATGCTTATATAACTTGGATTATTACTACGAATATATTTGCTATTTTTATCTTTTCATTATTTTTAAATAGTATAAACTATTTTGAGGTCATGCATTAGAATCTACAGAAGGGCCTCATTTTCGCTTTCTGCTTTAGGTACCAAAAGTCCTAGGACCGGCCCTGGGCGTCGGCTACTCGGCAACTTAGCAAGATTCGTATGCGGATTTGGGGTTTTGCTCAGTCGGGACAGTGGGAATGGAGCTGAGTTTCAGGAAGAGGCTTTTGGGTCAGTTTTGTGATTGGAGTATGGCGAGCTGACGGAGTGGTCGGAGCAGTTTAACTGTTGTGAGCTTGGTGACAGAGGTCATCTGGCGGATCTCAGGAGGATGGAGATGCTGGAGTCAAGCGGAGCTTGGGGTTCAGTTTGGTTGACTGGCCTGAAGTGGAGAGGCGAGGATGTGGGGAGCTCGGCAGCAAGGGGTCGTCTATGTGGTTGATGGCGGAGCTGGACGCAGAGGAAGATGCAGATTCAGCGGCATGGTGGAGATGCGGTATGGATGGAGTAACAAGCGATGAGGAAAACTGATGGTAAAATGGGAAAGGTTTGTGGAGGAAAATACGTATGGGTTGATGGGGAAAGAAGAAAGAACTTGCAATGATAGGTAAAATAGAATGGCAATAACTTTTACTATATACGAAGTAAAATTTGAATAGGTAGCTATGGTTTCAGAGCAGCTTTATTTAATTGTCTGGTAACCAAGCGTTTTGAAAGTGGGAAAGAACGGGGACAGTTTCAAGGTAAATTAAACATGGCTTTTCCAAAGGAATCGGATATGGTTTGAACGATTCGTTGGTTCCAACGTTTGAAGCAAACATATGCATTTTTGAAAAAAAAAGGAAACCAAAGAGTTTTGAAATAGAATTGAACAAACTATTTTTGACAATCAATAAAAAGTAAAAGGATATTTTAAACAACGAGTGAAAAATAAAATTAGAATATTTCTAATTAAAATTAAAAGTGAAAGAATGATTTTGCCAACACATATTTAATGAACGATTTAAAAATCAAAAGCGAACGATACCAAATGAGATAAAATTTGGATATGTGAACGATAAACGAATAAACGAGATTAACAAATTGGAAAAAACCAATTATTTCGGAAAAATGAAAATTTAACAGTGTTTGCATCAATAACGATCAATACAATTGGCAGATCAACAAGATAAATATTTTGAATTAAAATCAAAGATAAAATTCTATCAATATTAGAAACAAATAATATAATAATACAAGTTTAATATTTAAATTAAAATCTTAGGAATAAATTTCAAATTCAGATAAACAAACTCAATAAAATTAGATAAATAAGATTTGGAATACAATATTGTTTTTCGATTATTAAATTATACTAAAATCAAATTCATTCGTTATGTAAAATCCAAAATAAATTAATTTTAAATAAAAATAAAAATATTTATTTCAGCGAAATCCAAACAAATTTAGTTTAAAGTAATAAAATAAAATAGAAATCAAAATTTAAATTAAATAATTAAATAAAAATACACTTAAAAATCGAGGTTGTTACAATCTCCCCCACTCAAACCTTTTCGTCCCCGAAAAGGAACGAGGTAGGAAAATAGTAATAGAGGAAATCAATATATACTAAAACCAATGGTTCATACTTATTGTCATATATATAATTTGATATATATATAAATTGAAAGTTAAAATATTTTGAAACATTTCAAAATAGTTTAAGTATTCACTCGACGTCTCGATTGGCAATATATATTTATCCCTCTTTCGAAACCCGAAAATACATATCTATGATGTTGCAGTCATCACCGGAATCATTTTCAAGCGACTAGAGTGTGACTCTATATCTATCAAGTACATATAGAATTTAACATATACATTGATCAGACGTATACTCAAATCACTAAGTATTCGATAGGCCAATTTTAACGTCAGGTAAATACTCAAAACATCTTTAAATATATTTAAACATAATATATATCAAGGTTTTCAAATCATATATTATAAATAATATATTTCAAATGATTAAAATTTTAAGTAGGTAAAATCATATCTCTCCCCCACTCATTTATTTATTAAAAATTCAACCTCAGTCTTAATAAATATACTAACAATATTATTATTAAATCAAATAGATAAAATATTATTCTATATTATACCTAAATAATTTCAAATCCATGTTATAAATATTCAGACTTATAAAACTTGTTAAATTCCATTTAATATATAAACATCACAAAATAAATCTTTATAAACCTATTTAAATTATAAATTCTCATATGTAACCATTATGGATTTTAACCAAGATAAAATTATTTTCTTACAAAAATCTACATCATTAAATCTTATCAAAAATATATAATTTATCAATTATAAAAATCCTAAAGTATAAACATCAAACATTTTCAAAATATTGGTATTAATAGAACATAATGTTAATTTCAAATATACATCTCTTAAATATATATCATAATTTGAATATCATATCAAGAGATTTGTAATACCAATTTTTAGCCAATATTTGATAAAAATTGACTCACTAGAAGACTTGTACTCTCTTTCTACTTTTTCTTTGTCATGGACAAAGATAAGTTATTGAATTCGAGTTAAAGGCTGAACGAACAAAAGAACCTAGTCAAAGAGAGTCTACAAAGGAAGACGGATTCAAATGGAGATTTAAATACTAAAATATTTGGTTTAAAACATTTAAAAACCATTTATACTTTCAATATGTGCACGTTCTCAAGAAGGATTCTACGACTAATTCTACTCATTCTAGGGTATTGCTACCCTATCTCTAATGAGTTTTTACGCATTGGCTAAAGCTTTGATAAACCAAAGCTATGATACCACATGTAACGACCCGCCATTCTGACCGTGCCGAATTGACAAAATATGTCAACTCGAAACGTCCAAAATAACGGATTGTTATTAGCTTCTGAGTTAAATAGAATAAATCACAGAATCACAGATCACAGGCACAGATACAGAGCAATATATCTCGCAGCGGAAAATAGAAAATATAATAGTAGTTCATGAAGCTACTAAATAAAATTTTACAACAGAGTTTACATAAATAATACAGCGGAAGTCTAAAACAATAAATAAATGATAACAGTCTGAAACGAAAATGATAGAAATAACAGGTTGTTTGGAACAACTGAACTGGTAGATATAAATGAGCAAAAAATCCAATAATCTTCAAACTCCAAGAGTGGATCTTGAAAGCTGTGATAATCGATCTGACCCGAGCAATAATGCAAAACAAAACAACTCGAATAAGCTGAACATTCTCATGGAAGTAAATCAACTCAAATGAAATGTTAGATGAAATGCAATCAGTAACTTAAAGGATGTTTGGGATCACCATCCTCTAAGGATCCGTCAAACTAATACTATATAGTATAATACGCTATATACAATAGTGTTTATCAGTAAAGTAAAAATAGCAAAATAGTGTAAGTGGGATTACCATGATTGCCCTTACACCGTTTATATATTCCTATAGTATATACAGTACCGTAATTCCTCCGTAAACTGGAGGTTGATCAGAGGTAACTCCATATAAAATAGTAAAAAAAACAAAATCGTAGTGCACTCATGAGACGACCCGAACTTCCCCGTAAAGGAAAGCACGGATAGAATTGAGGACAAGACAAAATAGAACGCAGACGGAAGAACATTTCATTGTTATTACAACAATTCCATCAGATACAAGAATATACAGAGTATAAATGAATAAATTACATTCGATAAATATCAGAGATTACAATAAATTACATAGCAGCGGAAAATAATACAAAATCACAACTAGAAGTGATACACGGATACAGAGCTTTCTGAGCATCGTTCCAGCTGTAAACCAGGACCCTGTGAATATAAATCTGCAAAACCAAAACTACTAGCTGCCCGTGTGGAAAATATGGGCACCCAGAGTTTAGGTTAAAACAATAAACTCCAGGTCAGTCATGGGACTGGTGTGAGAACTAAAACAGTTATTTAAAACTTTACTTTTAAAGTTAGGTAAATCAAGGGACCACGCCGTATAACACGGAACGAGTTTCCTCCCAAGAATACCAGTGCATAAAACAAACAGCGCAATGCTAAATAAAGAAAAATGAAGCTGTTATAAGACCCAGGTCCCATCACACAATGCAACGCAAGCCGGAGGATAGGGTTTTTACCTTATAACAGCCAAAGCATGCTTGATACGTTTAAAACACATTATTTGATACTATAATAAGTGTATAGTGTCAAAACATTTCAATCATAAATATAAATCATAGACGGCATGAGTGCCCCATCCCACTATGTCGCCATACTAGGCTCTACAAATAAAGCCGAAATACACGTATTGGAAATTGGATTCCGTCATGAGCCGAGGCAAGGAGCAAGCTCCTCTCCGCGTTCGAGACACTCTAGCAAATGCCTCAGGACCCCACTATGATCCTTGGAATCGGCTGGGCCGGTCCTCTCTTACTTTTGAGGATTGGCAATTCCTGAACACACGTTTCTCGGTCCTTACAGACCTATATCCGAGGCGCCTCGTATCCAACAACCACACAGGTGAAAAGTATATAAATGTCAGGGCTGGTAGGTCACTGACACCACCCTAGCTAGAAAGAAACATCGTGCTCTCCCAGCGGTCCGTCTCCCGTTTTTGACTCATACCGAGGTGTGAGGCTCGCGAATTCACGTTATACACAAAGCTACGCCACACAGGCCGTGCTTTGATCATCAACCACAAGACTTTGCTTTTCAACAGAAGCCCTGATCAATTGCCACTTACGCATGCCACATTGGCAATTCACTCCATGCGACTGATGTCCATCGATATACAACATCTGAGCTCGTACGTCTCAGAGAAGGGCGTTAAGCAAGAGAATAAATTCTCCGCCGCCAAACAGATGTATATTTAATAGAGATCAATCAACACAGAATAAAATCCAATGTCAGACACACAATCCATTTACAAGTTCGTTCTGGGTTTGAACGAAACCGGAGGCACTTTCCTCGCATATCCATCCGTCTCCAAGTACGTCTGGACGATCACCAACCGATTCCCTCATCCTGGGTGTACAGCCCAATCAAGATCATCAGTAATCACCCAAACGATGTGAAGACTTCCGGTCTTCAACCACCGTCTTCATCTTCGACATCTCGTCGAATCGATTATTCAGAATGGGTATAAACCCGGCCTTTCTGAATAACCCACGTATATAATAAACGAATGTTACACAAATACAACAAACGCCTCATTCCAGTTCAGAATATTCTTTTATTCACAAAAACACATCCTTAGGGAAATGTTCCCATTAATTTTATCCAAGATAAATTCTTCTAAATTTATTCTATAATCTTCCTTTGGATATCATTTCAAACTAGTCGGGATTAGCGAACCACACCGAAGTAATTATTTATTTTATTTCTCAATCCCAACCTATATATCCCATGGAGCAAAACTGGTGATACTCCATATCTAACACCACGGTGTTATCGGTAAAATTAATTACCATTTCACGTTCAAATCTAATTAAAGATTTAACTATCGCTTTGGAGCAAAACTGGTGGTACTCCATTCTCGATCACCTTTCAGATTTGATAATTTAAATTATCAATTCACTTTTTAATCTAATTAAAGATTCATTAAAACTCCATTTAGTTTTAATCTTCTCAAAAATCAATATTATGTCTTTAACTGGGTTAAAGAACCAATGTCTTATAAAACACGATTCGCGACAAACCCAAATCACATTTGATATTAAATACAAGGCTTTGAATAGAAAATATATCGGCTTATATTCAATATCAAATTCTGAAACCAACATATATCGTATTGGAAATAACGATATAAAATATATCTTTCAAATCCCCATAACAATATTTGTATAGTCACGAAATCCAACATCGAAATATCCCGAAGATAATTTCGATTCAACTCCACTTCCACTTCACCTATTGGAAATATTGATTATTTTTAAAATCACTTTCAAATTCAATTTATTTATTTCAAAAATAAATTGATTTTAATTCTAGTTCAAAACTAGTTTATTTCGATAAAAATCTATTTTTATCTTTTCAAATGTGGAATTCTTTAGCCCAATTTTTCCCAAATCATTTCTTATGATTTTACACAAATTATAGATATTTTTAATAATTTTATCAAGGCCCGTACAGTCGATTTCCATCTACGGCCATCGAACTGCACTTACAGCGACCTTTTTCGAATTTGATTTGGACGTAACTCCAAATCCAACCGTTAGATTTCAAATTTCCAATATTTGTTAGAAAGCTCTTTTCGATACGAACCCAACGGTTCCGGTTTTAGGAGAATCCGACGGTCGGATCTCCCGCAATGTCCGTTTGAAATAAATGGTCGAAATTCACGAACTGCCGCGGCGCGGCGCGTTCTATTCAGGCCATTATATATATAATATATATATATTATATATATTTCGTCGATTTCCTTTTAAAACGAATTTTATAAATCGTTTTAAATTCGTTTCTAAAACAATTCAATTTCTATATTCAATTTCAAATTCGTTTTCTTTTCAATTCGAATTCGCTATAATATTCATTTCAATTTTATTTAATTCAAATTCAAATTCGTTTCAATTCAATTCGAATTCAAATTCGTTTCAATTCAAATTGATTTCAATTTAATTTCGATTCGAATTCAATGAAATTTCAGTTCGTTTTCAATTCAACTTGAATTTGTTTCATATTCAATTCCATTCGAAGTCCTTTTATATTCAATTCAAATTCGTTTTCTTTTCAATTCGAATTTGCTATAATATTCATTTCAATTTGAATAAAATCGATATAAAGGTCGTTCACGTCAAAATGGCGTAAAACTAATCAACACGGCTTTATATTTTTCACAACTTCTTTATTCTATTCAACAAATGAATATTTTTCCCATTCAACACATGAATCTATATTTCTTTCAACACACGACTAATCTCAACACATGAGTGCTGTCAACACATCACTATTGTTGTTATGTAAAATATTTTATAAAACTATGGTATCTATCGTTTGATTTTTCAATTAGACTTCTACTGGGAAGTAGTTCTAATTTTAAATATGATAAAGATGTAATTTTTATTATTTAAAATATTTCACTCAACACATGAATAGTTTCAACCCATAATCATCGTCAACACATGACTATTTTTATATTCAACACATGAATTTTCTTTTATAATATTCATTATTTTCCCGATTGGAATGAGGCCCAATCAATCACCATATAATGTCAATTATATGGATTTCCTTTTAACGCATATATATAATAGCATTGAAAAATAATCAACCATCAACCAAAGTGCACTACACTGTATAAGCATCAAATATAGATATCTAACGCTTATAACAGCCTGTCAATCAATCGATCGACATATCTAATCAATCAGGATGAGTGAACTTCAAATTTCATCCCAACCTCCGTGTGGGGTTTCAAACAATCAAACACAGATTTTAGTTGTGCAGTTGGGCGACGTGTAAAATTTATCGACCCAATCGATATCAGTCAAATCAGTGTATATAAACAAATCGGCCGATTTGTTTATAAATATTTATTTATTCACTTTCACGTTAAGAACTATATTTTTAACAATAATACATTTTATTTTAACACTTGAATTTCTATTCATTTCTTTTATTCAATAAAATGATATTTTTATTTTTCTAATATATTCTAGAAAATTTCGGCGGCATAACGGCACGATACTAGAAACGGGACGAGGCCTAGCCTTATCCCCGGTCTAGTGAAGGCCCACGCCATTCACACATCAATCAAATTCATTCCATTTCACCAAATAATTCAATTCTAACCAATAATCTAACCAACTACACAACCAAACAATTTAACAAGCAAGCCATCCATGGTCTGTGGATGACGGGTGTCGGGTGCTACTAAGCACCGTCTGCATCCTAGTATATATTTATATATAACTAGAAAAAGAAATTGAAAGGTGAGAAGTTCTCACATATTTGCTAAACCCGTCGCCTCGGCTCTTCTTTGCAGAAATCTTCATCGCTATCGCATCTTTTGTTACTTTTGTCGCCCGTATACACTGTATATATAAAAATCACATTTTTATATTTCCTATGATATAAAGATCATATTTTATCGCTAACTTCATATTGTGAAAATAGAATTTTCATCGCTATTTCTATAATGTAAAAATAGAAATTTCCTCGCTATTTCATATTTGTAAAGATAGAATTTTCATCGCTATTTCTATAGAGAAAAATTCTATTTTTATACCGTTACTATCTATATAAAGATTATACCTTTTTAATTATAGAAATCATATTTTTCTATTCAACTTCGTATAAGGAAAAATCATATTTTTACTATTCAACTTCTTATAAGGAAAATCATCTTTTTACTTCACTTTTCAATATAGAAAAATCGAATTTTTACTTCGCTATTCATATCAAAATATCGCCTTTTCACTTTTAAAAATATCGTCTTTATTTTGCTTCCTATATAAAGATGATATTTTTAATATTCCTATCATGTAAAAATTATATTTTTTTATTCTCTACCTAAACAAAAATCATATTTTTATATCATCTAGATAGTAAAAACTATATTTTTAATACTTTAAAAATATAAAAATCATATTTTTATTTCTTCTATATAGTAAAGACTATATTTTTAATACTTTAAAAATATAAAAATCATATTTTTGTTTCGCTCTTCAGATAATAAAGATCATGTTTTTATGTTGCTGCCATATAAATAAAATCACACTTTACATGCTAAAAATCGGATTTTTACATAACTAAAAATCTCCTTTTTATACACAAAAAAAATCATCCTCTTAAATCGCAAAAAAAATTATATTTTTACTTTGCTAAAAATTACATTTTCACTTTGCTAAAAATATATTTTTACCTTACCATTTCAACTATAGAAAGATTCAAACTTTTCTAATATAAAAATTCGAACTTTTCTAAAATAAAGATTCAAATCTTTTTCTTGTTTAAAATCACACTTTTCTAACTAAAAATCAAGTCTTTTTATAAATAAAAAATCAAGTCTACTTATAAATAAAAATCAGTTTTCTAAACTATAAATTTTTCCTAAAGGAGAAAAAAAATAATAATAATAAAACACTAAAAACTTACAGCGTTTCGGGGGGGGGGGTTCACGTCAGTTTTTGGGGGAGCAGGTCCTGGCGTCGCGAGGTAAGGAGGGGGTGGCTTAGTGGAGGGTTGAGGGTCACTGCGTTGAGATGGTGGAGGTTTAAGGTCACGCGGCTGTCGATTTAGAGGGGCTAGGGTTTTCGGGTAGGGGTTCAGGTCTCGTTCAAGGGCTAGGGTTAGTCGATGGGCGGCCGATTTGGGGTTCTGTCGCGGTGGGGTTTTCTGCGATGGAGGGTGGAAGGCAGAGCGGAGGGACGGAGGAGGGAGGCGATGAGGCAGCGGTGGCGGTGGCACAGCTCCGGAGGCGCGACGGGTTTCAGTCGACGGTGTTCCTCTCTTTTTTTTTTTTTTTTTAAACTGACGGTTTGACTTTGAAGAGAGAAGGGAGGGAGGGATTTATATTATTTAATTTAATTATTATTTTAAATTCCTATAAAAAGCAAGTTTTTAATCCGAATCCCAAAAGAGGTCCAACGACTATTGTCCTTAGTTAATTACCCCTATTCCGAACACAATGGGATATGTTTCGCAAGCTGATTCGACTGTTTCGATCAGTTTCCTTTTTATTTACATTTAAATCACTATATATTGAATTTTAGACGTACATTTCGAATTACCGGGGTCACATACTAACTCTATAAATCCCATAAAAATATTTTCTAGCTTCGTATTGACGATACGGTCCTAACAAAACTAGTTTCGTCGAATTCAGAGACCGTTTGAAAAATGGCCAATTTCCAGTCGATTAAAATCAACTGAAACTGGTCAAACGCGTTTTCCTTTGCCACGCTCACATATTGATTCGAAAAATTATGAAATTTGGAATCTAGCAATAACTTGACACCACGGATCCAACAAAAGTGGTTTCGTCGAAATCCGAGGTCGTTTGCAAAATGTCTATTTTTAAGGGCCTGAATTCCATAGCGACTATTCAGAATTTTCAACTGGACATATCTTTTGATTCCCGCTATGTAATTTTGATCTTTCGGATTCGTTCGAAAGGTATCATCAATTAGATTCTAATGTTTTTGGTTTCACTAAAATCCGGATTGTTTTGCACCCGGTATATTCAATTGAAGTTTGAAATCGAATTATCGAACTACCGCGCCATTTTCAATTCTATTTATAATTATATATAATTATTTATATTCTAACGACGACGTATATAATATATACGTCGAATTATATTAAAAATAAATTTCTCGTCGATTTTATTTAAAATAATCTATTTTAAATATTCAAAATTCGCCAAAATTGCCAAAATAAAAATTTTAAACTGGCCCAGATTTTCGGGTTATTACAACTCGTATAAGGCATGTGACAAGGAACACAAGGAAAGCCAGGGTGGATTCACCATTTGCAGAGCTGGACTGGTGGTAACGCATAGCAGCTACTACCGCCCACCTCGAGACACACTCCCATATCAAATCAGAGTGTGGCCCCCAAAACACATCACAAAAGTAATAGCATGGTATCGAAGAAGTGCGCTCGATAGGAGATATGACCTCACTTGGTCTGTGCGTAGCTCCAGTTTTAGCCACATCAAGCTGACTCAAGGTTGTTAGGGTCTCGTAATTAATATGAAATAGAAAATGATGTTGTTCACCAAATCATCCCCATCATTCTGGAACTCCACCGCGTACACAGTTGTTAAAGTGGGTTTCGGTATTGGCAGAGAGTATGACTATAGCCGTTCCCGGTCTCTTTAACATCCAATCATTTACATTTTTTGCACCATGGAAATTATTTTATTAATCATTTTATAAAATAGTTTGTACGAAATCTCATATTCGAATTTGAAATCAAAATTAAATATCTAACTTTGAATATATATAATTTTGAAACCCATTCACTTAAATCACTTAAATCGAATTGATTTAGAAATCATATACTAATGGTTTCGAAATATAATATAAACTAATACTATAATACTTAACTTCGACTTTATATAATTTTCAAAAATATTCGCATAATGATTTCAAATCCAAAATCTACTTATATTTAGGTTATACCTTAAAAGTCTCAATTTCATTCAAACCGATATCAAAACATTTTACTTCGATAATATTTTGGTTTGGTTTATTTTCGTAAAAATTCAAGTTCAAACCAATTCGAATCATTCGATTTTACCTTTATAAGAAATTATTCAAGTCAATTCATTTAAATCCTACATTTGGTTCGAATTCGAAATATACGATTTAAGTCAAAACTTACATATCAATGGAAGCAAATCA
Source organism: Allium sativum (assembly GCA_030737875.1). NCBI lineage: Eukaryota > Viridiplantae > Streptophyta > Magnoliopsida > Asparagales > Amaryllidaceae > Allium > Allium sativum. The sequence goes on along the minus strand of CM060926.1, from coordinate 687,767,031 downwards.
TATTCAAGTCAAGTGTTTGAAATCGTTATTTATAATTTCAAACCATTCATAAAATATGGTTTTACCCTTTTAAAGCATTCGTTTTAGCCGATTTATGGAATCCAGCACTTAGGTTCAAAATTCCATTTATAATTAAAAATGAAATCTTATATTTCAACTTAAACCAAATTGTATCATATCTTATATTAACTCAAATCGAACTATTCAAATTTATTACTTAAAATTTAAGTCGAAACCTTATATTCAATTCAAACAATTTATAAGATTTAAAGCCATTCTTATAAATCAACTCAACAAATTTCCCAATTCAAAACCAAATGATTTATAAAAAATCAATTCTATATAAAATTTATATATTCAAATTCACATTTTGTCGCAAAAGAAATCAAACTTATTTCATATCAAATATGATTCAAATTAGACATCAATTTACAAAATTCAAGTTTATTTCCAAGTTTATATTTTAAATCCAATTTAAATTCGCATTCAGTTGATTAAAAATCAAATTTATTTATTAATTAGGAAATTCAATTTCAAAACAATTTCACAAAAGTTCTTCTCTTATAATTTCTGAAACGACCCGAATTTCCCCGGTCTCCGAAGAGAAAGAGAAAGAACGAATTGTTTTGAGAACACGACAAAATAGAACGCAGGCGGAAGAACATTTCATCGTATATTACAACAATACCATCAGATTACAAGAATATACAGAGTATAAATGAATATTACACAGAAATATCAGAGATTTAAATTACATTTAAATACATAGCAGCGGAAAATAATACAATACACAACTAGAAGGGATACACGGATACAAAGCTTTCCGGATATCATTCCAGCTGTAAACCAAGATCCTGTGAATATAAATCTGCAAAACCAAAATTACTAGCTGCCCGTGTCAAAATAAGGGCACCCAGAGTTTAGGTTAAAACAATAAACTCCAGGTCAGTCATGGGACTGGTGTGAGAACTAAAACAGTTATTAATCTTTATTTTTAAAGTTAGGTAAATCAAGGGACCATACCATATAACACAGAACGAGTTTTCTCCCAAGAACACCACTGCATAAAACAAACAGCGCAATGCTAAATAAGGAAAAATGAATCTATTATAAGACCCAGTTCCCATCACACAATGCAACGCAAGCTGGAGGATAGGGGTTTTACCTTATAATAGCCAAGAATGCTTGATACGTTTAAAACAAATCATTTGATACTATTATAAGTGTATAGTGTATAAAACAACTTCAAATCATAAGTATCAATCATAGACGGCAAGGGTACCATATATTATGTCGCCATACTAGGCTCTACAATCAAAACCGCAAATGTCATGTATCTGGAAGTTGGATTTCCATCTATGAACCGAGGCAAAAGATAGTCCTCAATCGATTCGAGACTCTCTAGCCCGAGCCTCAGGATCAGAATGCATCAACCCTTTGGATCGTCAGGGCCGGTCCACCAATGTGGATTATTATGCCTGAACACTACGTTTCCCCGCCCTTTGGGGCGTAAATGAGCCAACGAATGGCTCCATCGGACCCGGATCGTCCGATCTAACCGAGGCGCCTCGCAACAACAACAACCACATAAGTCAAACTCGTCAGGGCGTGTAAAACCACTGACGCCACTTCTAACTAGAAAGAAATGCATGTCCTCCCTGATGACCTCTCCCGTTTTTGATTCATACCGGGTGTGAAACTCACGAAGTAAACGTTACACAAAGCTATGCCACAAAGGCCGTGCTTCGATCATCAACCACAAGACTTTGCTTTTCAACAGAAGCCTGGGTCATTTGCCACTTAGGCATGCCACACAGGCAATTCACTCTATGCGTTTGATATCCATCAGTATATAACCTCTAAGCTCGTACGTCTCAGAGAAGGGCGTTAAGCAAGAGAATAAATTCTCCGCCGCCAAACAGATATATATTTAATAGAAATCAATCACACAGACTAAAATCGAATGTCAGACACACAGTCCATTTACAAGTCCGTTTTGGGTCTGAACGAAACCGGAGGCACCTAGTACCTCGCATATCCATCGATCTCCAAGTCCGTCTGGACGATCACCAACTGTTTCCATCTTCTTGGGTGTACATCCCAATCAAGATCATCAGTAATCACCCAAACGACGCGAAGACCTCCGGTCTTCGACCACCGTCTTCATCTTTGACTTATCGTCGTATCTGTTATTCAGAATGGGATAAACCCGGTCTTTCCGAATAACTCGCATATATTTTAAATAAGTGTTACACAAACACAACATACGCCTCTTTCCAATTCATCAGTCACTAACCGTAAATTAATCAAGAGAACAATTCCCCAAATATTAACCCCGAAGGCCGAAACCAACATCAGATCAATATCCAGAAAACCATTCTGCTTAGCTAACCGACAGTTAGTTTCTAAATTTCACATTCATAGGGAAAGGTTCCCATTAATTTTATCAAAGATAAATTCCTTGAATTTATTCTTCAATCTTCTTTTAAATTTCGATTCAACTAGTCGGGATTAACGAACCTTACCGAAGTAATCATTTGTTTTAATTTCCCAATCCCAACCTATTCATCCCATGAAGTAAAACTGGTAATACTTCATATCTAACACCACGGTGTTATCGGTAAATTCAATTACCATTTCACGTTCAAATCTAATTAAAGATTTAACTATCGCCTGGAGCAAAACTGGTGATACTCTATTTCGATTATTTCAATCTAATTAAAGATTCATTAAAACTCCACTTAGTTTTAATCTGTGACCGGGTTAAAGAATCAGTGTCATTTAAAACACGGTTCACGATAAACCCAAAATCACCTCACGTTTCATTCAGTCCCTAACCGTGAATTAGCAAGTGAGAAATTCCCTAAGTATTAACCCCGAAGGCCGAAAGCAACATCAGATCAATACCCCAGAAACCATTCAACTAAACTAATCTCCAGTTAGTTTCTGATTTTTTTAACTCCTTTGGGTCTAAGAACAATATTATTGAAGATGCCGTTCACGACAACCCAAAATCACATTTCATTATTTATCGGGTTAAAGAACAAGTGTTATTTAAAACACTGTTCACGATAAACCCAAAAATCAATATTAATTCAATTCCAATTAAATATTATTCAATTGGTACACTTCATTAAATCTAAATAAAAAGATTTAATCTTTTCTCAACTGGGCTTAAGAAAAGTGTTAATGAAGACACCATTCACGACAAACCCACATCACATTTGATATTAAATACAAGGCTCTGAATAGAAATTATATCGGCTTATATTCAATATCAAACTCTATGACTAACAAATATCGTATTGGAAATAACGATATAAATATATCTTTCAAATTTCCATAACAATATCTGTATCATCACAAAATCCAACATCGAAATATTCCGAAGACAATTTCGATTCAAATCAATTCCAATTCAATTATTGGAAATTCTGGTTATTTTCAAAACCATTTCAAATCCAATTTATTTATTTTAAAAATAAATAAATTACTATTCTAGTTCAAAACTAGTTCATTTCGATAAAAATCTATTTTTATCTTTTCAAATATGGAGTTTTTCATCACGATTCTTCTCAAATCATTTCTTATGATTTTACACAAATTATTACTATTTTTAATAATTTTATCAAGGCCCGTACAGTCGATTTCCATCAACGGCCATCGAACTGCACTTATAGCGACCTTTTTCAAATTTGATTTGGACATAATTCCAAATACAACCGTTAGATTTCAAATTTCTAATATTCGTTAGAAAGCTCTTTTCGATACGAACCCAACAGTTCCGGTTTTAGGAGAATCCGATGGTCGGATCTCCCGTAATATCCATTCGAAGTCAATGGTCGAAATTCGCTAACTACCACGGTGCGGCGCGTTCTATTCAGGCCATTATATTATATATATAATATATATATAATAAATACTTCGTCGATTTCCTTTTTAAAACGTATTATAGAAATCGTTTTAAATTCGTTTTCAAAACGATTTCAACTTCATTTCAAATTCAAATCAAAATTGAATTTTTCCTTATAAATTCGTTTTAAATTCATTTCAAATTGATTTCAATTCAAATTGATTTCTAATTCAATTTCAGTTCGTTTTCAATTCAATTTCAATTCGAATTCATTTATATTCAATTTCAATTCGAATTCATTTCTATTCATTTTCAATTTGAATTCATTTCTATTCATTTTCAATTCGAATTCATTTCTATTCATTTTCAATTCAAATTCATTTCTATTCATTTTCAATTCGAATTCATTTCTATTCATTTTCAATTCGAATTCATTTCTATTCATTTAAATTCGAATTTATTTCTATTCATTTTCAATTCGAATTCATTTCTATTCATTTTCAATTCGAATTCATTTCTATTCATTTTCAATTCGAATTCATTTCTATTCATTTAAATTCGAATTCATTTCTATTTATTTTCAATTCGAATTCATTTCTATTCATTTAAATTCGAATTTCAATTCTTTTTGAAATATCAGATTTTGAAATCACTTTCGATGTTCATTATAGAATGAATAAAATCGATATAAATATCGTTCACGTCAAAATGGCGTCAATCTAATCAACACGGCTTCATATATTCCTATTTTCAAATATTCTATTTCAAATATTTCTATTTCAAATATTTCCTTTTCAAATATTTCTATTTTCAAATATTTCTATTTTCAAATATTCTATTTCAAATATTTCTTTTCAAATATTTCTTTTTCAAATATTTCTGTTTCAAATAATCTATTTTAAATATTTCTTTTTTTCTAAATTGGAATGAGGCCCAATTAATTACCATATAATGTTAATTATATGGATTTTCTACAACACATGTATATATCAACAACGATGAATAATCAACCATCATCCAAAGTGCATTCTACACTGTATAAGCATCAAATATAAATATTCAACGCTTATAGCAGCCTGTCAACCAATCGATCGACATACAACTAAACAATCGGGATTAGTGTACATCAAATATCATCCCAATACCTGTGTGGGGTTTCAAACAATCAAACACAGATTTTATTTGTGCAGTTGGGTGATGTGTAAAATTTATCGTCCCAATCAATATCAGTCAAATGTGTGTATATAAACAAATCGTCCGATCTGTTTCTTTTTATTTCATTTCATATACACGTTAAAAATTCTATTTTTAACTATAAAATATTTTCCACTATAAAATATTATATTTCATCTATATAAATATTTTATTTCATTTCACATCACACAATCAACTACACATCAAAATCAAACAAACAAGCATACAAGCCGTCCATGGTCTGTGGACGACGGGTGCTACTATACACCGTCTGCATCCTAGTATATAATTTAACTAGAAAATTAAATTAAAGGTGAGAAGTTCTCACCGAGGGTTCCACTCCGCCGTGCTTTGCTGTTGAACTGTTGAACATCTGGATTTGCTTGCAATTCCAATGCAGTTCTTTTCACGTTGTTCATATAGAAATTATATTTTTATCACTTCATTTTAATAAATAAAAATCATATTTTTATTTCATATATTTTTACAATGCTTATTTATATACAAAAATTATATTTTTATATTTCTACTTCTTATATAAAGATTGAATTTTTATTTCATCTATATAAAAATCCCATTTGATATTTCAACACATATAATAAAAATCAGATTTTTATTCTACTACATATATAAAGATCAATTTTTTTTACTAGTTAAATAATATAAAAATCATATTTTTATACATCCTATAATATAAAAAATCTTATTTTTGTTATCTCTATTATATAAAAATCGTATTTTTATATAATGAAAAATCAAATCTTTACTCTCTTGAACCCCTTATACAAAAATCGTATTTTTACCTAAAATAAAAATCCTCTCTTTTTATTTTAACAACAATGCAAATTTTATTTCAAAAACAAAGGAAAATTTATTTTAAAAGCTATTCTATTTTAATTTTTCTGAAAATAACACGATACTAATTAATTAAAAATTAAACAAAGCTTACATCGTTTTCAGCGAAGAAAAGGGGGGGTCTGGACGCTGCTGTCTTGTGCGGTTTTGAAGGGGGTAGAGGGAGAGATGGCGTCGGAGATCATCAGAGTGGCGGAGGCAGGCGGGTCTGGGGGTGGCGCTCGCTGATTTGGGGTTTGGCTCGATGGAGATAGAATCGGGAAGAGGAGCGGGGTTTGACTGGGCGGAGCAACAGGAAGTGGAGGAAGAAGAAGCGCCCACCATCGGAGGGTGGCGGCGAGGGCACTGGCGGCCCAAAGCGCGACGCGACAAGGAGGAAAGGGCTTCAACGAGAACGACTGCGGGTTTTTCAATTTTGACTGAGAGAGAGGGATTTGACTTAGGTTTTAAAGAGGATTGGTTTATATAATTTTATTTTAAATTATTCCAAAAAGTAACTTTTTATTTTGAACTCAAAACGAGATCCACCGCCTGTCGTCCATAGCGTTTTACCCCTATTCCGAACACAATGGGTTATGTATCGTAGGCTGATTCGACTATTTCAATCAGTTTTCGTTGAATTTAAAATATAAATCAGTATATATTCAATTTAAACGCACATTTCAATTTACCGGGGTCACATACGGACCCGAAAAATTCCAGAAAAATTAATTCTAGCTTCGTATTGTCGATACGGTCCTAACAAAACTAATTTCATCAAATTCTGAGACCGTTTGAAAAATGGCCATTTTCCAGTCCATTAAAATCAACTAAAACTGGTCAAACGCGTTTTCCTTTGCCACGCTCACATATTGATTCGAAAAATTATGAAAATTGGAATCTAGCAATAACTTGACATCACGAACCAAACAAAAGTGGTTTCGTCGAAATCCGAGGTCGTTTGCAAAATGGCTATTTTTAAGGGCCTGAATTCCGTAGCGACTATTCTGAAATTTCAACAGGACATATCTTTTGATTCCCGCTATGAAATTTCAATTTTCTGGATTCGTTGGAAAGATAGTCACAATTAGATTCCATTATTTTTGGTTTCACTAAAATCCGGTTTATTTTGCACCCGGTACATTCGTTTGAAGTTTGAAATCGAATTATCGAACTACCGCGCCATCTTCGATTCCTTTTATAATTATAAATAAATATTTATATTCTAACGACGATTCAAATGAAAATATATGTTCGAATTCTATTCAAAATAAATTTCTCGTCGATATTATTTAAAATAATTCATTTTAAATAATCAAAATTCGCTAAAATTGCCAAAATAAAAATTTTAAACTGACCCAGATTTCCGGGTTATTATAATCTCCCCCACTTAAAACTTTTCGTCCCCGAAAAGGAACAAAGCCGAAAGTTGTTTCACAAATCAACTCAACTTCCAGTGTTTTCACTATGGCTTACGTTCTTCAACTTTTCAGTTTCTAAGAAATTTTCAAATTTTTCAAAAATTTGGCTAACACCCTAAATTTTCGAAAAATTTCGCCATAACCTCCCCTGCACCGGGAGCCACGGGAAAATCCCGAAATTGCTATACAGGCCTTCTGATCTAAAAAAGAAAAGGAAAAAGCCAAGCGGCTAGCCAATAGGCTCATAAAATCATCATCACCCAAACAAAACAGTAAATTATAGTAAACATGTACCTATTTGTCGGGCAAACAAATTTTATTCTCTGCTCTAGCCTCCTTGCTATGACCTGTTCAATGTAAGTACATGTATATGCAAGCAGATGCGATAAATTTTCAATACAATTCAATATTTGATACAATTTGACTAAATGGTTCAAATTTTAATTAATCCAACAATAATCAAACAACACAACCATCAATCAATTAGTTGATTAGCATTTCAAACGCATAATTTTGTTATATCGTCAAAAATCACATTTTTGATGCCAAATCACAACAATAGGCCCTATCTAATTTTTGTTCTCACACCAGTCAATAGGAAATATATAGAAAGCCCACTTTCGTCACTCGAACATAAATTCTAATGATGGAGCTCCATCATCAAAATCATCTCCGGGCGATTAGAGTGTAATTCTATATCTATCCAGTATATTAAAACTTCAAATACACGTTTGCAAGGCGTATATGCAAAATCTTTATATACTGGACTGTCCAAATCAATAAAAATAAATAATCAAATACGAATAATTGATTCAAATTTTCAAAACAAAATTTGTTTTCACTTTAAAAATATACTCTTCACACTCGTTCTAGGATACTACTGATCCTATCTCTAACGAGTCATTCCCATTGGATATTACTAATCCAATATCTGATGAATTCTCTCGTATGGTTCTAATGTGTCATGTTCTCTAGCCCTGTAAACCAGAGCTCTGATACCACGCTGAAACGACCCGAACTTCCCCGGTCTCCGAAGAGAAAGAGAAAGAACGAATTGTTTTGAGAACATGACAAAATAGAACGCAGGCGGAAGAACATTTCATCGTATATTACAACAATACCATCAGATTACAAGAATATACAGAGTATGAATGAATATTACACAGAAATATCAGAGATTTAAATTACATTTAAATACATAGCAGCGGAAAATAATACAATACACAACTAGAAGGGATATACGGATACAAAGCTTTCCGGATATCATTCCAGCTGTAAACCAGGATCCTGTGAATATAAATCTGCAAAACCAAAACTACTAGTTGCCCGTGTCAAAATAAGGGCACCCAGAGTTTAGGTTAAAACAATAAACTCCAGGTCAGTCATGGGACTGGTGTGAGAACTAAAATAGTTATTAATCTTTATTTTTAAAGTTAGGTAAATCAAGGGACCACGCCATATAACACGGAACGAGTTTTCTCCCAAGAACACCAGTGCATAAAACAAACAGCGCAATGCTAAATAAGTAAAAATGAAGCTATTATAAGACCCAGTTCCCATCACACAATGCAACGCAAGCCGGAGGATAGGGGTTTTACCTTATAATAGCCAAGAATGCTTGATACGTTTAAAACAAATCATTTGATACTATTATAAGTGTATAGTGTATAAAACAACTTCAAATCATAAGTATCAATCATAGACGGCATGGGTACCATATATCATGTCGCCATACTAGGCTCTATAATCAAAACCGCAAATGTCACGTATCTGGAAGTTGGATTTCCGTCTATGAACCGAGCAAAAAGATAGTCTTCAACCGATTCGAGACTCTCTAGCCCGAGCCTCAGGATCAGAACGCATAAACACTTTGGATCGTCAGGGCCGGTCCACCGATGTGGATTATTATGCCTGAACACTACGTTTCCCCGCCCTTTGGGGCGTAAATGAGCCAACGAATGGCTCCATCGGACCCGGATCGTCTGATCTAACTGAGGCGCCTCGCAATAGCAACAACCACATAAGTCAAACTCATTAGGGCGTGTAAAACCACTGACGCCACTTCTAACTAGAAAGAAACGCATGTTCTCCCTGATGTCCTCTCCCGTTTTTGGTTCATACCGGGTGTGAAACTCGCGAAGAAAACGTTACACAAAGCTACGCCACAAAGGCCGTGCTTCGATCATCAACCACAAGACTTTGCTTTTCAACAGAAGCCTTGGTCATTTGCCACTTAGGCATGCCACACAGGAAATTCACTCTATGCGTTTGATATCCATCAGTATATAACCTCTGAGCTCGTACGTCTCAGAGAAGGGCGTTAAGCAAGAGAATAAATTCTCCGCCGCCAAACAGATATATATTTAATAGAAATCAATCACACAGACTAAAATCCAATGTCAGACACACAGTCCATTTACAAGTCCGTTCTGGGTCTGAACGAAACCAGAGGCACCTAGTACCTTGCATATCCATCGATCTCCAAGTACGTCTGGACAATCACCAACTGTTTCCATCTTCTTGGGTGTACATCCCAATCAAGATCATCAGTAATCACCCAAACGACGTGAAGACCTCCGGTCTTCGACCACCGTCTTCATCTTCGACTTATCGTCGTATCAGTTATTCAGAATGGGATAAACCCGGTCTTTCCGAAGAACTCGCGTATATTTTAAATAAGTGTTACACAAACACAACATACGCCTCTTTCCAATTCATCAGTCACTAACCGTAAATTAATCAAGAGAACAATTCCCCAAATATTAACCCCGAAGGCCGAAACCAACATCAGATCAATATCCAGAAAACCATTCTGCTTAGCTAACCGATAGTTAGTTTCTAAATTTCACATTCATAGGGAAAGGTTCCCATTAATTTTATCAAAGATAAATTCCTTGAATTTATCCTTCAATCTTCTTTTGAATTTCGATTCAACTAGTCGGGATTAACGAACCTTATCGAAGTAATCATTTGTTTTAATTTCCCAATCCCAACCTATTCATCCCATGAAGTAAAACTGGTAATACTTCATATCTAACACCACGGTGTTATCGGTAAATTCAATTACCATTTCACGTTCAAATCTAATTAAAGATTTAACTATCGCCTGGAGCAAAACTGGTGATACTCCATTTCGATTATTTCAATCTAATTAAAGATTCATTAAAACTCCACTTAGTTTTAATCTGTGACCGGGTTAAAGAATCAGTGTCATTTAAAACACGGTTCACGATAAACCCAAAATCACCTCACGTTTCATTCAGTCCCTAACCGTGAATTAGCAAGTGAGCAATTCCCTACGTATTAACCCCGAAGGGCGAAACCAACATCAGATCAATACCCCAGAAACCATTCAACTAAACTAATCTCCAGTTAGTTTCTGATTTTCTTAACTCCTTTGGGTCTAAGAACAGTATTATTGAAGATGCCGTTCACGACAACCCAAAATCACATTTCATTAATTATCGTGTTAAAGAACAAGTGTTATTTAAAACACTGTTCACGATAAACCCAAAAATCAATATCAATTCAATTCCGATTAAATATTATTTAATTGGTACACTTCATTAAATCTAAATAAAAAGATTTAATCTTTTCTCAACTGGGCTTAAGAAAAGTGTTAATGAAGACACCATTCACGACAAACCCACGTCACATTTGATATTAAATACAAGGCTCTGAATAGAAATTATATCGGCTTATATTCAATATCAAACTCTACGACTAACAAATATCGTATTGGAAATAACGATATAAATAGATCTTTCAAATTTCCATAACAATATCTGTATCATCACGAAATCCAACATCGAAATATTCCGAAGACAATTTCGATTCAAATCAATTCCAATTCAATTATTGGAAATTCTGGTTACTTTCAAAACCATTTCAAATCCAATTTATTTATTTTAAAAATAAATAAATTACTATTCTAGTTCAAAACTAGTTCATTTCGATAAAAATCTATTTTTATCTTTTCAAATATGGAGTTTTTCATCCCGATTCTTCCCAAATCATTTCTTCTGATTCTACACAAATTATTACTATTTTTAATAATTTTATCAAGGCCCGTACAGTCGATTTCCATCAACGGCCATCGAACTGCACTTATAGCGACCTTTTTCAAATTTGATTTGGACATAATTCCAAATCCAACCGTTAGATTTCAAATTTCTAATATTCCTTAGAAAGCTGTTTTCGATACGAACCCAACGGTTCCGGTTTTAGGAGAATCCGACGGTCGGATCTCCCATAATATCCATTCGAAGTCAATGGTCGAAATTCGCGAACTGCCGCGGCGCGGCGCGTTCTATTCAGGCCATTATATTATATATATAATATATACTTCGTCGATTTCCTTTTTAAAACGTATTATAGAAATCGTTTTAAATTCGTTTTCAAAACGATTTCAACTTCATTTCAAATTCAAATCAAAATTGAATTTTTCCTTATAAATTCGTTTTAAATTCATTTCAAATTGATTTCAATTCAAATTGATTTCTAATTCAATTTCAGTTTGTTTTCAATTCAATTTCAATTCGAATTCATTTCTATTCATTTTCAATTCGAATTCATTTCTATTCATTTTCAATTCGAATTCATTTCTATTCATTTTCAATTCGAATTCATTTCTATTCATTTTCAATTCGAATTCATTTCTATTCATTTAAATTCGAATTTATTTCTATTCATTTTCAATTCGAATTCATTCCTATTCATTTTCAATTCGAATTCATTTCTATTCATTTTCAATTCGAATTCATTTCTATTCATTTTCAATTCGAATTCATTTCTAATCATTTAAATTCGAATTCATTTCTATTCATTTTCAATTCGAATTCATTTCTATTCATTTTCAATTCGAATTCATTTCTATTCATTTTCAATTCGAATTCATTTATATTCATTTAAATTCGAATTTCAATTCTTTTCGAAATATCAGATTTTGAAATCACTTTCGATATTCATTATAGAATGAATAAAATCGATATAAATATCGTTCACGTCAAAATGGCGTCAATCTAGTCAACACGGCTTCATATATTCCTATTTTCAAATATTCTATTTCAAATATTTCTATTTCAAATATTTCCTTTTCAAATATTTCTATTTTCAAATATTTGTATTTTCAAATATTCTATTTCAAATATTTCTTTTCAAATATTTCTTTTTCAAATATTTCTATTTCAAATAATCTATTTCAAATATTTCTTTTTTTCTAAACTGGAATGAGGCCCAATCAATACCATATAATGTTAATTATATGGATTTTCTACAACACATGTATATATCAACAACGATGAATAATCAACCATCATCCAAAGTGCATTCTACACTGTATAAGCATCAAATATAAATATTCAACGCTTATAGCAGCCTGTCAACAAATCGATCGACATACAACTAAACAATTGGGATTAGTGTACATCAAATATCATCCCAATACCCGTGTGGGGTTTCAAACAATCAAACACAGATTTTATTTGTGCAGTTGGGCGATGTGTAAAATTTATCGTCCCAACCAATATCAGTCAAATGTGTGTATATAAACAAATCGTCCGATCTGTTTCTTTTTATTTCATTTCATATACACGTTAAAAATTCTATTTTTAACTATAAAATATTTTCCACTATAAAATATTTTATTTCATCTATATAAATATTTTATTTCATTTCACATCACACAATCAACTACACATCAAAATCAAACAAACAAGCATACAAGTCGTCCATGGTCTGTGGACGACGGGTGTCGGGTGCTACTAAACACCGTCTGCATCCTAGTATATAATTTAACTAGAAAATTAAATTAAAGGTGAGAAGTTCTCACCGAGGGTTCCACTCCGCCGTGCTTTGCTGTTGAACTGTTGAACATCTGGATTTGCTTGCAATTCCAATGCAGTTCTTTTCACGCTGTTCATATAGAAATTATATTTTTATCACTTCATTTTAATAAATAAAAATCATATTTTTATTTCATATATTTTTACAACGCTTATTTATATAAAAAAATTATATTTTTATATTTCTACTTCTTATATAAAGATTGAATTTTTATTTCATCTCTATAAAAATCCCATTTGATATTTCAACACATATAATAAAAATCAGATTTTTATTCTACTACATATATAAAGATCAATTTTTTTTTACTAGTTAAATAATATAAAAATCATATTTTTATACATCCTATAATATAAAAAATCTTATTTTTGTTATCTCTATTATACAAAAATCGTATTTTTATATAATGAAAAATCCAATCTTTACTCTCTTGAACCCCTTATACAAAAATCGTATTTTTACCTACAATAAAAATCCTCTCTTTTTATTTTAACAACAATGCAAATTTTATTTCAAAAACAAAGGAAATTTTATTTTAAAAGCTATTCTATTTTAATTTTTCTGAAAATAACACGATACTAATTAATTAAAAATTAAACAAAGCTTACATCGTTTTCAGCGAAGAAAAGGGGGGTCTGGACGCTGCTGTCTTGTGCGGTTTTGAAGGGGGTAGAGGGAGAGATGGCGTCGGAGATCATCAGAGTGGCGGAGGCAGGCAGGTCCGGGGGTGTGTAACAACCCGAAAATCTGGGCCAGTTTAAAATTTTTATTTTGGCAATTTTAGCAAATTTTGATTATTTAAAATGAATTATTTTAAATAATAACTACGAGAAATTTATTTTGAATAGAATTCAAACGAATATATTATATACGTCGTCGTTAAAATATAATTATTTATTTATATTTATAAAAGGAATTGAAAATGGCGCGGTAGTTCGATAATTCGATTTCAAACTTCAATTGAATGTACCGGGTGCAAAACAATCCAGATTTTAGTGAAACCAAAAACAATAGGATCTAATTGATAATATCTTTCCAACGAATCCGAAAAATCAAAATTTCATAGCGGGAATCAAAAGATATGTCCAGTTGAAAATTCTGAATAGTCGTTATGGAATTCAGGCCCTTAAAAATAGCCATTTTGCAAACGACCTCGGATTTCGACGAAACCACTTTTGTTGGGTCCGGGATGTAAAGTTATTGCGAGGTTTCAAATTTCATAATTTTTCGAATCAATATGTGAGCGTGGCAAAGGGAAACGCGTTTGACCAGTTTTAGTTGATTTTAATCGACTGGAAATTGGCCATTTTTCAAACGGTCTCAGAATTCGACGAAACTAGTTTTGTTAGGACCGTATCGTCAATACGAAGCTAGAAAATATTTTTCTGGGATTTATAGAGTTCGTATGTGACCCCGGTAAATTGAAATGCGCGTTCAAATTCAATATATAGAGTTATATGTTGATTTTGACGGAAACGGATCGAAACGATCAAATCAGCTTGCGATACATATCCCATTGTGTTCGGAATGGGGGTAATTATCTATGGACGACAAGCAGTGGGTTCGATTTCGAGTTCGAAAATAAAAGTTACTTTTTGAAATTAAAATAATTAAATATATATTATATTATATAACTCCATTCTCTCTCCCCTGACAATTCATTTCAGATCGAAAAAAGGAAAAAAAAAACCTCAAACGCGATTTCCCTCCAGCTCCTCAGCCCGCCGTCGATCATCTTCGTCCGACCCTCCACCCTCCGCCGCACCGTCGCTCTTTCCCCCGGCCTCGTGCCTATCTCCTCCTCCTCCTCTCGAAGACCGAACCTCCCCACGAACACCCCCCCATCATCGACTGCTCCACCGTGCGCCGCCCCTTCCTCTAGCAACTCCGGCCGCCCTCCGCTTTCTTCTACATCCCTCCTCCACAAAATCGAGCCCACACCCAAACCCCATCAGAGATTAGACCGCCACCGCCTGTCTGGGCCCGCCGCCGGCAACGGCGCACCACCCACCACTTGGACGAACCCCCAGCAACGCCCTCCTTCCAATTTGGCCAACCACAGTGAGCTTCTTTGATTTTTACTTTATTTTATAATTTGTATAATCTTCGATGTTAAAAACTAAAAATTTATTATATTAAAGATTCGATTTTTATTTATTTAAAGGCGAGATCTTTATTTGTTTAAAGTTTTGATTTTTATTAGTTATGAAAAGAACGGTATTAAAAATATAATTTTTATATTGTAGAGATTATGAAAATATAATTTTTATAAAATAGAAAGGTTAAAAATATTATTTTTATATAAGTAGAGTATTAAAAATATGATTTTTATAATATAGAAATAATAAAAATACGATCTTTATATTATATAGATAGTAAAGATTTTATCTTTATATATGTAGTGAAATAAAAATCTGATTTTTATTAGATATAGTAAAGTAAAGATCTGATCTTTATATTAAAAGTAGAAATGAAAAATATAATTTTTATATAGCTATGATAATAAAAATTCAATCTTTATATAAGAGGTAGAAATATAAAAATATAATTTTTATATAGAAAGAAGCGTTGTAAAAATAGATGAAGTAGAAGTAAAAATTTGATTTTTATATACATAGCAAAAATATAAAAAATTCGATTTTTATATATTGAATAGTGAAGTAAAAATTCGATTTTTATATATTGAATAGCGAAGTAAAAATTCGATTTTTATATATTGAATAGCGAAGTAAAAATTCGATTTTTACATATGTAGTGGCTACGGGCGACGAAAGTGACAAGAGGCGAGAACAGCGAAGATTTCTATAAACGAAGAGTCGTGGTATTGGATAGCTATCGGTGAGAACTTCTCACTCTTCAATTTCTTTTTCTAGTTATATATATACTAGGATGCAGACGGTGTTTAGTAGCACCCGACACCCGTCATCCACAGACCATGGATGGCTTGTTTGGTTGTGTAGTTGGTTAGATTATTTGGTTTGAATTGAATTGTTTGGTGAAATGAAATTGATTTGATTGATGTGTGAATGGCGTGGCCCTTCACTAGACCGGGGATAAGGCTAGGCCTTGTCCCGTTTCTAGTATCGTGTCGTTATGCCGCCGAAATTTTCTAAAAATAAGTTAGAAAAATAAAGATAACATTTTATTTAATAAATGAACCGAATAGAATATTCATAGGTTGAATAAAATAGTTTGATCGTTAAAAATATAATTTTTAACGTGAATGTGAATAAATAAATATTCATTTACAAACCGGACGGTTTGTTTATGTACACCTATTTGAAGGACATTGATTGGGACGATAAATTTTACACATCGCCCAACTGCACAAATAAAAATTAGTGTTTGATTGCTTGAAACCCCACACGGGTATTGGGACGATATTTGACGTACACTAATCCCGATTGTTTAGTTGTATGTCGATCGATTGATTGACAGGCTGTTATAAGCATTGAATATTTATCTTTGATGCTTATACAGTGTAGAATGCACTTTGGATGATGGTTGATTATTCATCGTTGTTGATATATACATGTGTTGTAGAAAATCCATATAATTAACATTATATGGTAATTGATTGGGCCTCATTCCAGTTTCGAAAAAGAAATATTTGAAATGAAAATATTTGAAATAGAAATATTTGAAACAGAATATTTGAAAATAGAAACATATGAAGCCGTGTTGGTTAGATTGACGCCATTTTGACGTGAACGATATTTATATCGATTTTATTCATTCTTCAATGAATATTGAATAGATTTGAAATTGAATAGATTTGAAATTCGAACTATATTGAAATGAATTGAAATTCGAATTATATTTAAAGTGAATTGAAATTTGAATTAAACTAAATTGATTTGAAATTCGAAATACATTGAAATGATTTGAAATTCGAATAGAAATGAATTCGAATTGAATTCGAATAGAAATGAATTCGAATTGAAATTTAATATAATTGAATACGAATCGAAATTTAATTGAAAACGAATCAAAATTGAATTAAGAATCGAATTGAATTGAAATCGATTTGAAATGAATTTTAAAACGAATTTGAAAGGGAAAATTCAATTTTGACTTGAATTTAAAAATGAAGTTGAAAACGAATTTAAAACGATTTGTAAATTTCGTTTTAAATAGAAA
Organism: Allium sativum; assembly: GCA_030737875.1. NCBI lineage: Eukaryota > Viridiplantae > Streptophyta > Magnoliopsida > Asparagales > Amaryllidaceae > Allium > Allium sativum. The sequence continues at coordinate 687,749,745 of CM060926.1, read as the reverse complement.
TCGACGAAGTATATATTATATATATTATATATATAATATAATGGCCTGAATAGAACGTGCCGCGCCGCGGCAGTTCGCAAATTTCGACCATTGACTTCGAACGGATATTACGGGAGATCCGACCGTCGGATTCTCCTAAAACCGGAACCGTTGGGTTTGTATCGAAAAGAGCTTTCTAACTAATATTAGAAATTAGAAATCTAACGGTTGGATTTGGAATTATGTCCAAATCAAATTTGGAAAAGGTCGCTGTAAGTACAGTTCGATGGCCATTGATGGAAATCGACTGTACGGGCCTTGATAAAATTATTAAAAATAGTAATAATTTGTGTAAAATCATAAGAAATGTTTTAGAAAGGATTGGGATGAAAAACTCCATATTTGAAAAGATAAAAATAGATTTTTATCGAAATGAACTAGTTTTGAACTAGAATTATAATTCTATTTATTTTTAAATAAATAAATTGAATTTGAAAAGGGTTTTAAAAATAACCAGAATTTCCAATGATTGCATTGGAGTGGATTTGAATCGAAATTGTCTTAGGAATATTTCGATGTTGGAATTCGTGATTATACAGATGTTGTTATGGAAATTTGAAAGATATATATTTATATCGTTATTTCCAATACGACATTTGTTAATCGTAGAATTTGATATTGAATATAAGCCGATATATTTTCTATTCAGAGCCTTGTATTGAATATCAAATGTGATTTGGGTTTGTCGTGAATGGTGTCTTCACTAACACTGTTCTTGAACCCAGTTGAGAAAAGATTAAATCTTTTTATTTAGATTTAATGAAGTGTGCCAATTAAATAATATTTAATTGGAATTGAATTGATATTGATTTTTGGGTTTATCGTGGACAGTGTTTTAAATAACACTCGTTCTTTAACCTGATAATTAATGGAATGTGATTTTGGGTTTATCGTGAACTGTGTTTTAAATGACACTGATTCTTTAACCCAGTTAAAGATTAAAACTAAGTGGAGTTTTAATGAATCTTTAATTAGATTGAAATAATCAAGAATGGAGTATCACCAGTTTTACTCCAAGCGATAGTTAAATCTTTAATTAGATTTGAACGTGAAATGGTAATTGAATTTACCGATAACACCGTGATGTTAGATATGAAGTATTACCAGTTTTACTTCATGGGATGAATAGGTTGGGATTGGGAAATTAAAACAAATGATTACTTCGGTAAGGTTCGTTAATCCCGACTAGTTGAATCAAAATTCAAAAGAAGATTAAAGAATAAATTCAAGGAATTTACCTTTGATAAAATTAATTGGAACCTCTCCCTATGAATGTGAAATTTAGAAACTAACTGTCGGTTAGCCAAGCAGAATGGTTTTCTGGATATTGATCTGATGTTGGTTTCGGCCTTCGAGGTTAATATTTGGGGAATTATTCTCTTGATTAATTTACGGTTAGTGACTGATGAATTGGAATGAGGCGTATGCTGTGTTTGTGTAACACTTATTTAAAATATACGCGAGTTTTCGGGAAGACCGGGTTTATCCCATTCTGAATAACTGATACGACGATAAGTCGAAGATGAAGACGATGGTCGAAGACCAGAGGTCTTCACGTCATTTGGGTAATTACTGATGATCTTGATTGGGCTGTACACCCAAGAAGATGGAAACAGTTGATGATCGTCCAGACGTACTTGGAGATCGATGGATATGCGGGGTACTAGGTGCCTCCGGTTTCGTTCTGACCCAAAGCGAACTTGTAAATGGACTGTGTGTCTGACATTGGATTTTAGTCTGTGTGATTGATTTCTATTAAATATATATCTGTTTGGCGGCGGAGAATTTATTCTCTTGCTTAACGCCCTTCTCTGAGACGTACGAGCTCAGGGGTTATATATTGATGGATATCAATCACATGGAGTGAATTGCCTGTGTGGCATGCTAAGATGCAAATGATCAAGGCTTCTGTTGAAAAGCAAAGTCTTGTGGTTGATGATCGAAGCACGGCCTTTGTGGCGTAGCTTTGTGTAACGTTTACTTCGCGAGCCTCGCACCCCGGTTGTGAACCAAAAACGGGAGAGGACCTCAGGGAGGGCATGCGTTTCCTTCTAGCTAGGGTGGTGTCAGTGACCTACCAGCCCTGACATTTATATACTTTTCACCTGTGTGGTTGTTGCTGTTGCGAGGCGCCTCGGTTAGATCGGACGATCCGGGTCCGATGGATCCATTCGTTGGCTCATTTACGCCCCAAAGGGCGGGGAAACGTAGTGTTCAGGCATTTTAATCCACATCGGTGGACCGGCCCTATCGCTCCAAGGGTCACTCGAGCTCTGATCCTGAGACTCGGGCTAGACAGTCTCGAATCGGTAGAGGACGATCCATGGCCTCGGTTCATAGATGGAAACCCAATTTCCAAATACGTGACTTTGCGATTTTGATTGTATAACCTATATATTGCGACATAGTGGTATGGGGCATTCATGCCGCCTATGATTGATACTTATGATTTGAAGTTGTTTTATACACTATACACTTATAATAGTATCAAAATGATTTGTTTTAAACGTATCAAACATTCTTTGGCTGTTATAAAGGAAAACCCTATCCCCCGGCTTGCGTTGCATTGTGTGATAGGACCTGGGTCTTATAACAGCTTCATTTTTCTCTATTTAGCATTGCGCTGTTTGTTTTATGCACTGGTATTCCTGGGAGGAAACCCGTTCCGTGTTATACGGCGTGGTCCCTTGATTTACCTAACTTTAAAATAAAGATTAATAACTGTTTTAGTTCTCACACCAATCACATGACTGACCTGGAGTTTATTGTTTTAACCTAAACTCTGGGTGCCCTTATTTCGACACGGGCAGCTAGTAGTTTTGGTTTTGCAGATTTATATTCATAGGATCCTGGTTTGCAGCTGGAACGATATCCGAAAAGCTTTGTATCCGTATATCTCTTCTAGTTGTGTATTGTATTAATTTTCCGCTGCTATGTAATTTATTGTAATCTCTGATAATTTGTGTTGTATATTCATTTATACTCTGTATATTCTTGTAATCTGATGCATTGTTGTAATATACAATGAAATGTTCTTCCATCTACGTACTTTTGTGGCTTGTTCTCGAACTATCCGCGCTTTCCTCACCGGGGAAGTTATGGGTTTTCACAGGGTGGCGCTCGCTGATTTGGGGTTTGGGTCGATGGAGATAGAATCGGGAAGAGGAGCGGGGTTTGACTGGGCGGAGCAACAGGAAGTGGAGGAAGAAGAAGCGCCCACCATCAGAGGGTGGCGGCGAGGCCACTGGCGGCCCAAAGCGCGACGCGACAAGGAGGAAAGAGCTTCAACGAGAACGACTGCGGGTTTTTCAATTTTGACTGAGAGAGAGGGATTTGACTTAGGTTTTAATGAGGATAGGTTTATATAATTTTATTTTAAATTATTCCAAAAAGTAACTTTTTATTTTGAACTCAAAACGAGACCCACCGCCTGTCGTCCATAGTGTTTTACCCCTATTCCGAACACAATGGGTTATGTATCGTAGGCTGATTCGACTGTTTCAATCAGTTTTCGTTGAATTTAAAATATAAATCAGTATATATTCAATTTAAACGCACATTTCAATTTACCGGGGTCACATACGGACCCGAAAAATTCCAGAAAATTATTTCTAGCTTCGTATTGTCGATACGGTCCTAACAAAACTAATTTCGTCAAATTCTGAGACTGTTTGAAAAATGGCCATTTTCCAGTCGATTAAAATCAACTGAAACTGGTCAAACGCGTTTTCCTTTGCCACGCTCACATATTGATTCGAAAAATTATGAAAATTGGAATCTAGCAATAATTTGACATCACGAACCCAACGAAAGTGGTTTCGACGAAATCCGAGGTCGTTTGCAAAATGGCTATTTTTAAGGGCCTGAATTCCGTAGCGACTATTCTGAAATTTCAACTGGACATATCTTTTGATTCCCACTATGAAATTTCAATTTTCTGGATTCGTTGGAAAGATAGTCACAATTAGATTCCATTATTTTTGGTTTCACTAAAATCCGGTTTATTTTGCACCCGGTACATTCGTTTGAAGTTTGAAATCGAATTATTGAACTACCGCGCCATTTTCGATTCCTTTTATAATTATTAATAAATATTTATATTCTAACGACGATTCAAATAAAAATATACATTCGAATTCTATTCAAAATAAATTTCTCGTCGATATTATTTAAAATAATTCATTTTAAATAATCAAAATTCGCTAGAATTGCCAAAATAAAATTTTTAAACTGGCCCAGATTTCCGGGTTATTACAATTTCAAACCAATTCGAATTCAAATTCATATCTTATATCAGTTCATTTGTTAAATCAAGTATCGTTATATATAACTTTAAGTCTTTAAACTCGAATTCAAATCGTAGAAATCTTAACTTATCCATCTTTGGGTTTATTATTATTAAAATTTATAAAAAAATTAACTTTATATATATACAAGTTTATAAAATTCTAAAATTAATTAGAATATAGATTATAAACATATATAAGTTTAAAATAATATAAAAATAGATTTAAAGAAATATTTATTAAAATAAAATTAAAATACTTTTATGAATAAATTATATGGTTTAAAAAAAATAAAATTATAAGAAAAATCTTAAATAAACATTTAAATCTATATTTACTCATAAAATCATTTTAAACATATAATTTAAAATTTACAAAATAATTTAAACTTAAAAAAATATTTAAAATATAATATAAAAATATAAAATCTTAAGTAATTATTTTAAAATCAAAATTTCCAAATCCCTTTACTTCGAAAACATGACCAACGGTGTCCGTATATAGTTTTCTACCATATGGTCAAGTGATACTGATATTCATCATTTCAACCCGTAATTTATAAAATTTCTACGAGTCTATCATTTCAACCCGCAATCCCAAATTCAGTAAAAATAGTTCAAGTCTATCATTTCAACCCATAACGATTTTTCCCTATTCTAATGTCAGTTCAGGTATGTATCATTTCAACTCTTAGTGATTTTTCCTAAACTAGGGGTATCAACAATCACAAACAACAATCACAGCATATATATCATCAGTGCAACTACGTATCATATGAATATATCGTGTCACATATGAATGTGCATATATATATCAAATCAAACAATCTCTATCAGCAATCCTATACATTTCATATAACAGTTCAAATAACTGATCAAACATACATGAAATAATGTGAGTCAGGTGTGAGATAAACTCACCTTTCGTGGCACCGAATGGAGACGACAAATTGATTGACACGGAATTGGAACGACGATATCCAGGCATGATTCGAAATAGATCCAACTCGATGATTGCTCAATGTTATTTATTTTTAATAGGAAAAGATCAGGGGATTTTCACAATGGATCGGTACGGTATTGGGTTTTGGGACGGTTCGGCTATTGGGTTTGGAACAGTTTACGAATTCAACACAAATTTTTATTCAAAACAAAATAAAAATAAACACACTAAATTCTTTTCAAAAATAATATATATATATATCTAAGATTTACGCTCATCAAAATCATTATCTAAATGTATTTTAAATTATATAACTCACCCGAAACAATTGTATATAGATATTATAAATCGTACAATTATATGTAAACACACACATAAAAATATTAAACACCCATACACTACACATATAAACAATACACACACAACACTAATATACCTACGCACACACACAGTAATACTAATAAACACTCACATGATACACAAAATACATGCACACATAAGGCGCAGGGACCGTAATTGTGGCAGTCAGGTAGAGGGCGTCGGCTACTCAGTGACTTAGCAAGATTCGGATGCAGATTTGGGGTTTTGCTCAGTCGGGACAGCGGGAATGGAGCTGAGTTTCAGGCGGAGGCTTTTGGGTCAGTTTTGTGATTGGAGTATGGCGAGCCGATGGAGTGGTCGGAGCGGATCAACTGTCGTGAGCTTGGTGGCAGAGGGTCATCTGGCGGATCTCGGAAGAATGGAGACGCTGGAGTCAGGCGGAGCTTGGGGTTCGGTTTGGTTGACTGGCCTGAAGTGGAGAGGCGAGGATGTGGGGAGCTCGGCAGCAAGGGGTCGTCCACGTGGTTGATGGCGGAGCTGGACGCGCAGGAAGATGCGGATTCAGCAGCATGGTGGAGATGCGGTGTGGATGGAGTAACAAGTGATGGGGAAAGCTGATGGTAAAATGGGAAAGGTTGGTGGAGGAAAATACGTACGGGTTGATGGGGAAAGAAGAAAGAATTTGCAATGATAGGTAAAATAAGAACGGCAATAACTTTTACAGTATACGAAGTAAAATTTGAACATGTAGCTATGGTTTCAGAGCAGCTTTATTTAATTGTCTGGTAACCAAGTGTTTTGAAAGTGGGAAAGAATGGGGACAGTTTCAAGGTAAATTAAAACGTGGCTTTTCCAAAGGAATCAGATATGGTTTGAACGATTCGTTAGTTCCAATGTCTGAAAGCAAACATAAGCATTTTTGAAATAAAAAGGAAACCAAAGAATTTTGAAATAGAATTGAACAAACTATTTTTGACAATCAATAAAAAGTGTAAGGATATATTAGACAATGAGTGAAAAATAAAATTATAATATAACTAATTAAAAATAAAAGTGAATGAATGATTTTTGCAACACATATTCAAAGAACAATTTGCAAATCAAAAGCGAACGATACCAAATGAGATAAAATTTGGATATGTGAACGATAAACGAATGAACGAGATTAAAAAATTGAAAAAAAACCAATTATTTCAGAAAAATGAAAATTTAACAGTGTTTGCATCAATAACGATCAATACAATTGGCAGATCAACAAGATAAATATTTTGAAATAAAATCAAAGATAAAATTCTATTAATATTAGAAACAAATAATATAATAATACAAGTTTAATATTTAAATTAAAATCTTAGGAATAAATTTCAAATTCAAATAAACAAACTCAATAAAATTAGATAAATAAGATTTGGTATACAATATTGTTTTTCGATTATTAAATTATATTAAAATCAAATTCATTCGTTATATAAAATCCAAAATAAATTAATTTTAAATCAAAATAAAAATATTTATTTAAGCGAAATCCAAACAAATTTAGTTTAAAGTAATAAAATAAAATAGAAGTAAAATTTAAATTAAATAAAAATACACTTAAAAATTGAGGTTGTTACATTAGCCATAGGGCCTCGACCTAGAGTTATAAAGTTGTTAAAATGTAGATTAAGACATACTTGATCAAATTAAATGTAAAAGCTAAAAAAAACACACACACAATTCAGTTGAATGAATTAACTAACGTAGTCAGTTGAATATATGTATATTGACTAAAAATCATTTCTAATCGATTAAATCAAGATTTTTAGTTGAGCAACCATGGTCTATATTGTACTATTATCTTTCTAGTTTGAAATGTGGGTTTTCAATCTAATCTAGTCGACTAGCTACTCCGTTAAGTCGGCAAAATCTATGTAAAAATTACGGGTGCGTTTGGTTTACATTTTTTTAATTTTGAGTTTTCGCACATACAAAAGTACGAACAACACACAAATACCGTGAAAAACGATCGTTTTACAAAACGGTTTAACATACGAAACCAAAAACAATTTTTTTTTAATTATTTTCCATATTTTAAGAAACAACGAAAGAATGATAACAAATTTATCCATTCACCGTACCTCCGTTACTCTCTCCGCCTCTAATCCGTCATTTCAGCTATACTCAAATCTTCGCAACTTTCATAATTAACGCTGAAAACTAAAACTCAAAATACAAAATAAACCAAACGCTACATACATTTTTCAAATTTTTAAAAGGAAACTCTTATCTTTAAAGAGTTGCTCCTCTTCATTAATGGATGCAACTATTTCTTTTGATTAGTCATCCTCATGAGAGGAGATGTTGCAACCATAGATTCCCCAAGTACTTCAACTAAAGCTGTAAACGGATACTATCGGATGCGGATGGTGCCATATCTGCATCCGCATCCGAAATCATTTTCGGATATTAATGACTTTCTTTTCGTTTAATATTAAGATCCTTCAACCTAATTGATTTCTAAAATGCCAAAAATAAATATGATGATAATATATGATTTTGAGCAATTATCATGTGTTTGGTAGACTTTCAATTTTGTACAATAATAAATAAGTATATTTAATTATGCTAAAATACATATACTTTAGGCTAAAATCGTGAAAAAAAGCGAACGGATAATTTTCGGATGGAGATATGTTTATATCTGTATCCGCATCCGCTTTTTCAGATGCGAGTGCGGACATGAATTTCAACTAGCATTTTTATTTTGCCCCACCCAACCAATACCTCTTTCGTCCACGTCATTGATCCACTTATCAGTGCGCTTGTAACGACCCGGTTTTTTTCGACTTTGGTTATCGCTATAAATTCAATGATGACTAACCAAACATCGAAAAATACCGGAAAGTTAATAGAAGAAATTAGAGGGTAAGGATAGATAACATAGAAACTTAGAAAAATAGAAGAAGAACATACAACATCAGAGTAACAAGAATCTCACAGCGGAACGATCAACATATAATAGATAACATATCCTTGAAATAAAATCAGTATATGTATACAATAACATTATCAGAGTACAACACTTACAACACAGCGGAAATAACTATAGTTATACAATTCTAAAGCCTCCTGCTCCAAGCTCTTCAAGTATCTGTAAAATCCTGACTACTTGACTGCCCGTAAAAAATTGGGCACCCAAGAGTTTAGGGAAAACAAAACAAGATAAACTCCCGGTCAGTCATGGGACTGGTATGAGTAAAACAGTTTGAACAAGTAAACAATATCTCATAAGACCACGCCGTATAACGAAACAGGTTTTTCCCTTATGAGAATCCAAAATATCTTTATATCAAAAATCTTTTGATATTATAATAATGTCTATCAACCACAATATAATAATCATCTAGCAGAAATGCTTTCATCTCACGTTCTACATATATAGTATACAATCAAAACCACAAGCACGTATTGGGTAATGGATTTCCAACTATGACAAGGTATGGAACCACCTTTCGCTAGTGTACCTCTAGAGAGGAATACACTGGGTTCAACAAGAACATCTTGCAACCCGGCAACATATGACCAACCACTCATTTCGCTTGAGTGTATCGAGTGTAAATCACTAACGGTTGGGATCAGCAACCGTTTCCTGAATGGGACAACATCGACAATAGATTTTTAGAAGTAAATGAAACTCTAGATCAGGTGATTATACACCCTAATAGGTGAGACCTACATAGCCATGTTGCCTGCCCGATTTTTGTCATTTCCCGGTTGTGAGGCTAGAGGCCACGCTTATCTCTGACAGATCACACATTTATTCACTTTGAATGTCACATCGTCATACCAGCCAAATCACAAATTGATTTCCCCAAAAATACCACGGGTATACAGCTAAGAGAAATGAATTCCTCCGCCACCAAACGTAAATACGTTTGAAGAGATCAACTTACGCGATCTATTAAATATACTCTGTCAGACATTCTTCCATACAGGTCATCGTGGGACTGGACAAACCGAAGGCACTATTTAGTACAACCATCTTAGGCAATCTTTACCTAAGATTTATACAACAGCCATTGCACTTTACTCCGTCTTCAGTTATCTTTGGCATATATGATTCGCAACACTTATGCCAATACGGAGTGGTTCTTCGGATAATAATCCAACCGGTCTCTCCATATTAACAACGTTAAAATGGTCGAAAACTTCGATAGTCGGTGAGTTAACTATCAAAGAACACGTGTGCAAACAACGATATTATTTCCAGATGGAAATTATATCGATCGATCATCATTTAACATTTAACCCCTTTAAATTAATTTAACATTAATTTATTCCTTTCCTTATTTCCCACTTCCATATATTCGTAAATTCTTATTTTCTAAGTTTAGAAAATATATGTTATTAATCACTGGAAAACATTTCCATATCTCTCCTATTTCTTGGTTTCTATTATTAGGAAACATTTTTGGTTCTAATTTGGAAAACATTTCCAAAAATCCTTTGTTGGATTTAAACAGATGTTTAAATAAAACATCGCTATGCCAACTCAAACCATTTACTAAATTCACTTAACCATCATTCACTATCAAACCTTACCATTCCTTAGTTAAGAACGAAGTCAATCAAGTTGGGGTATAATTACCTCTCAGACCTTAACTGAACAATGTTTTAACTTCGAAATAGTCAAAGTTTATCTTTTAAATCTTTAACAAACTTCCTTACGTAACTCTCAGATTCTATTTACGAATCCACTTCTTTATTGAAAACATTGGTTATAACGCTAACGTTATAAACCCTACTTCTGAAATATCTAACTTAACATCCAACTTTTTACTTCTTACTTTAAAAAATTCACCTACTCTAATTTATTTATAAATAAATAAATCTTGATTTAAAAACCGAAAGTAAATAATACTTTCCCGAATTCGATATAATCGAATTCGACGATTTACTCTCTTCCGAGTAATCTCTATTTGATTAACTCTTCTTCGAATAACCTATATTCGATTTTCTCTCTTTGAATAACTTATTCGATTATCTCACTCTTCGAATAACTTATTCGATTAACTCACTTCGAATAAATTATATTCAATTAACTCACTTCGAATAACTTATATTCGATTAACTCACTCTTTCGAATAAACTATATTCGATCTTTTTCTTTTGATTACGCTATATTCGAGAATCTTCTTTCTTTCGAATACCCTATATTCGATAATCTTCTTTCTTTCGAATACACTATATTCGATAACCTCCTTTCGAATAACTTATATTCGATAATCTCACTTTCGAATAACTAAAATTTGATTAACTCCTTTCGATTAAACTATAATCGATAACTCCTTTCGATTAAACTAACATCGATAACTCCTTCTGATTAAACTAACATCGATTAACTCCTTTCGATTAAACTAGCATCGATTAACTCCTTTCGATTAACCTATAATCGATACCCTTTCCTTTAACTCTATTCGAATAAACTATATTAGATTAATGTAACGACCTGGTTTTTAAGCGACTTTGGTTATCGACATAAACTCAATGACGACTAACCAAACATCGAAAAATACCGGTTGTTAATGAAAGAAATTAGAGGGTGACAATACATAAGATAGAAACTTAGAATAGAAGAAGAAGAACACAATATCAGAGTAACACGAACCTCACAGTGGAACGAATAACATAATATAGATAACATATCCTTGAAATAAAAGATTTTACTTGAATATACATATCATTATCAAGTACAACACATACAACACAGCAGAAATAAACAATAGCTATATGATCCTGAAACCTCCAGCTCCAGCTCTTCAAGTATCTGTAAATCCCGACTACTTGACTGCCCGTACAAAATTGGGCACCCAAGAATTTAGGGAAACAAAACAAAATAAACTCCGAGTCAGTCACGGGACTGGTATGAGTAAAATAGTTCAAAACTGATTGAGCCAGTAAACGATATCTCATAAGACCACGCCGTATAACGGAATGGGTTTTTCCCTTATGAGAATACAAAATATCTTTATATCAAAAACCTTTTGATATTATAATAATGTCTATCAACCACAATATAATAATCATCTAGCAGAAACACTTCCATCTCACGTTCTACATATATAGTATACAATCAAAACCGCAAGCACGTATTGGGTAATGGATTTCCAACTATGACAAGGTATGGAACCACCTTTCGCTAGTGTACCTCTAGAGAGGAATACACTGGGTTCAACAAGAACATCTTGCAACCCGGCCACACATGACCGACCACTCATTTCGCTTGAGTGTATCGAATGTATATCACCAACGGTTAGGATCAGCAACCGTTTCTCGAATGGGACAGCATCAACAATAGATTTTTAGAAGTAAATGTAACTCTAGATCAGGTGATTATACACCCTAATAGGTGCGACCTACATAGCCATGCTGCCTGCCCGATTTCTGTCATTTCCCGGTTGTGAGGCTAGAAGCTACGCTTATCTTTTTTATGCCACATCTTCATTCACTTAGAATGTCACAACGTCATACCCGTCAAATCACAAATTGATTTATTCAAAAATAACACGGGTATACAGCTAAGAGAAACGAATTCCTCTGCCACCAAACGTGAATACGTTCGAAGAGATCAACTTACGCGATCTATTAGATATACTATGTCAGACCTTCTTCCATACAAGTTGTCCTGGGACTAGACAAACCGAAGGCACTATTCAGTATATCCATCTTAGGCAATCTTTACGTAAGATTCATACAACAGCCCTTGCACTTTACTCCGTCTTCAATATATTTAGCATACTTGATTCGAAATGCTTATGCCAATACGGAGTGGTTCTTCGGATAATAATCCAACCGGTCTCTCCATATTAACAACGTTAAAATGGTCAAAAACTTCGATAGTCGGTAATTTAACTATCAAAGAAAAACACTTGTGCAAACAACGGTATTATTTCCATATGGAAATTCTATCGATTAACCATCATTCAACATTTAACCCTTTTTAAATTAATTTACTTATCTCATGTTTCCATATATTCAACATTTCTTATTTTCTAATTTTAGAAAATATACGTTATTAACAATGGAAAACATTTCCATTTCCTGTTTCCTATATTAGAAAACATTTCTGATTTCTTCTTCGGAAAACATTTCCGAAGTTCCTTCATTGGATTTAAACTGATGTTTAAATCAAACATTGCCATGCCAACTCAAAACCATTTCACGCATTAACCAAATTCACTTAACCATCCTTTACTATCAAACCTTGCCATTCCTTAGTTAAGAAGGAAGTCAATCAAGTTGGGGTATAATTACCTCTCAGACCTTAATTGAACAACATTTTAACTTCGAAATAGACAAAGTTTATCTTTTAAACCTTTAACAAACTTCCTTACGTAACTCTCTTTCGAATAATCTCTATTCGATAACTTCCCTTTCGAATAACTATATTCGATAATCTCTCTTACGAATAACTAGATTCGAAAACCTTTCTTCAAATAAACTATATTCGATTAACTCTATTCAATTAACTCTTATCAATTAACTTCTTTTGACTAACTCTATTGGATTAACTCTTTTGATTTAACTCCTTTCGAATAAACTATATTCGATTAACTCTTTTTGATTAACTCTATTCACTTAACTCCTTTTTGATTTACTCTTTTCACTTAACTCCTTTCGAATAAACTATATTCGATAACTCCTTTAATTCTATTCAAATAAACTATATTTGATAACTCCTTGAATTCTATTCGAATAAACTATATTCGATTAACTCCTTTTGATTTAAACTAACATCGATTAACTCGACTCGACGAACTTAACTTTTTTAACTCAACTTGATTAACTCCTATCGAATAACTAATATTCGATTTAACTCCATTCGCTTGACTCTAGATCACAGCGATCACAATGGTTACGCTTGATTCCCTCAGGAAATATCCGACCGCCGTAGGCTATCTGCAGCCCTGCGAATTATGCTAGCAGTCGTACGAAACAACAACTTATCCTGAATAACTATGTTTGACTAACTCTATCTCAAATAACTATATTCGATCAACTTTAATTAAATAACTAATATTCAGTTAAATCCTAATTCAATTAACTATAACTCTAATCGATTTCTTTAATTCTAATCGATTAACTCTATTGATTAATTCTAACTGGTTAACTCTAACTGATTAACTCTAACCGAATAACTAATATTCGATTTACTCTTTTGAATTAACTCCTTTGGATTATCTCCTTTTGATTATCTCCTTTTCTATTTGTTTACTTAACAAATAACTATTCCCTTTTCAATTCTATTTATTTAACAAATAAATGTTTCCTTTGCCTTTTCTATTTATTTAACAAATAAATATTTCCTTTCCATATCTATTTGTAAATGGTTTACAAATATACCCTTTTCATTTCTATTTGTAAATGGTTTACAAATATACCCTTTTCATTTCTATTTGTTTTGCAAATATCTTCCTTTGTATTTGTTTTACAAATATTATTTCCTTTATATTTGTTTTACAAATAATTTCCTTTATATTTGTTTTACAAATATATTTCCTCTTTAACTCTATAGATTTTATAATTATTTCCTTATATAAAATCCTTTTTCCTTTTATATATAAAATCCAGTGATTTTATATAAATAATTTATTTTCAAAATATACTTTGAAAAAACCCTTTTTACATCCCACTATTTTCTTACGGTATCTAAAATACCAAACACAATGATCGATATCATCCAAACACACGTAATCATCAATAGATTATATATCACATCATATATTACAATATATGAAAAACAGTAAAATAAATGTTGAGGGATCCAGTTGGATTCCTCCAACCTGTTTCCCTGCATCACAGATGTTAAACAATATCATTAACATCGATTTCATTTCAATATGAAATATTCTGTTAAACGGAATCATTATTTGATTAACGATTTATATATATATCGTTATCAATAATTTCAACCAATCAATCAGCATTTCAACCAAACAGTTAACACACATCAATCAACAAATAATTATCAATTCTAAATATACGTTAGAAAAATATAACTGTTCAGAGTTGGTGAGTTTTACTCACATTGGCAGTTCATCGTTAAAGAACGATAAACTGTTTGTTTGATTTGAATCAAATAATTAAATTCGCCGTAAACTCAAACGAGCTCCCTTCCACTCCCAACCAGTTCCATTGAGAAGTCCTCGTCCCTACGGTCCCAAAGGATCTGACCGTTCGTGATTCTGATATCGTATGAGCACAGTATGATATCATTAAGTTTGTGTATACATTTAAATAAAATTAAACTAAATACATCTATATTTAAATGGGCCTCATACTTACTTAAGCCCATTTCATTCCAACCCGTACCACTTTCACCTTCTTCCCCAATTTCTACATCACACTTCCAGTACAACACCCCACCACTGAACTCCTTCATGCCATAAACTTCTCCTTCCTCATTTCACTAAAAATAAAATAAAACTAACCATTCAACTCCTCACCAATTCCCTTATCACCTCAAACCGGAAGAGCTGAACTCACACCGTCCCAGGAAAACCCCCATCGACAGTCCTCCGCTGTAGTGTAAAAACCCGTGATCCTCCCAACTGTCGATCATCACAAAAACCACCACCCAGTAGTTAATTTCCACTACAAACTCAACCGTAACCTCAAAAATCATGATCATGCTTCATAAACCTGAATCCTCTAAACCTAGCTTACCGCGGAAAAACCCAGCGAGCCCAAAGGATGTTCGAGCCTCATAAGACTCATTTCGAAATGAAGATAATCATCCCAGAAACATGTATATGTATACGTATTGATTTATAGATTTTTATGAAGATTTATTTTTATTTTTGAAGGCCGATTTTCACTGTGAGGATGAAATGAGAGAATGGCGCATTCTTGTTTGACCCGAGGAGATGATTTTTAGGGTTAGGTGAGGTTTGTGATTATTTATAGGGTGGTTTAATATATTTTTTATTCGATATTTTATTGAATTTTAAGCAAACGCTATTTTTATTCATCCTCTAAAATTCCCGTGACCACATACGATACCCAAAAATCACGAAAATTGGCATGCAGCTACAGTTCGACATTACGGTCCCAACGAAACTAGTTTCGTCGAATTCCGACTTTGTTTTCTCATACAGCGTATTATTAAAGGTCCAGTTATCGACTGTTTTTCACATTAAAATCGCCCACGGCCACATACTGACTTCAAAAATCACGGAAATGGAAATCTAACAATAATTAGATATTACGAATCCAACAAAATTGGTTTCGTCGAATTTGGAGGTCGTTTAAAAAACTGGCTATTTTTAAAGGCCTAAATAACCCTTTTAAATATATAAATATATTTAAAAACAATTAAATTTAATATTTAAAAATAAATATTATCGTATGTATTCACACAGAATATCATGCGGTTCTAGAATATTCCTATATGAATGTCTAACTCGATATTTCAAATCCTGATTAAATCGATATTCGATTTATAATGAAATTCCTTTTATAAATCGTTATAAATTATAAAGGAATTCCATAGCGACTTTTCTAAAATTTGATTTGGACATAAATCAAAATCTACACAACGAAATCCGGATTTTTCTCTTCCATCAGAAAAATATACTTCACCAGCTCCTAACGTTTCTTGTTTCACAGAAATCCGATTTAAAACAGACTCTGTATATTCAATTGAAGTTCGATTTGCCAAATAGCGAACTGCCGCACCATTTCGAGCTCATTTATAATTATATTATAAACTATACGTTCAACTGTCGTCGATTGGATATATTTGTTCATGTAATTCAACTCTAAACTGAACTATATATTTTAAATAATCCAATTCACACTATATTGTGAATTCCACTATTTTTTATTATTTCTGAATTAAATATATTATTTAATTATTCAATTAATTAAATATTCAATATTATTTAATTCTGGTTATCGATATCACCACTCGATATTTAATAATTAAATTAATTAATTATTCGACAGCTGAAAAATGCGGGTTATTATAATTTTCCCCCTTAAAATAATTTCGTCCTTGAAATTGCTAAGCTAGAAGAATGTTACTAACTCTACTAATTAGATTTAAACATCTTCAGGTTTTACTTCTTAACTTCCATTTTAACTGAACCATTTAAATTCCAATTAACTTATTAATTCTTTCCGACTTACTAAAATTTTAAAAAATTCTGAAAATTTTCTAACGCTCTATCTTTTCGGAAAATTTCACCATAACCTCCTTTGTACAGCCCTATCGGTAAAACCACAACTCGCCTCTCTAGGCCTTCTCCAACCCAAAAGAAAATCAAACAGCCAAATGGCTTGCCAAATCGGCTCATAAAAATCTCATACCCAATATAAATATAAACTTGTACCTTTTTGTTGGGCATATCATTATATCCTTTGCATCTGTTACCAATTTAACATATACCAATATCATCTAAATCAAACTCCTCAACTCAAACATTTGGTTCTATCCAAGCCAAATTCCATTCAAACTCTAATATCAAATTTCAAACTCTTAAATCATCAACTCAATTCCATTCCAGATTATCCTTTAATCCATTTCAATTTTGCTTCACTTATCATCTCAAGTTAAATTCTGGTTTATTATTTTCTTTCATCATCCCATTCGAATTAACTTCACAAGTTAAATTTAATTTCTAGAATTTAAATTCCTGGGTTTTTATTTCAAATCAATTTGGAATCACAATAACAATTCAAAACCCTTGAATTTCTGAACACCTTGTTTTTGCAAAATAAATTTGAAAACACAATCTTTGGTAGTAATCCGTCACTTACAACTCGAAAATGAACACCGATGATGTCTAGATCATCATCGGAATTGATTTTCCAGCTATCGAAGTGAGTTCAATACTATATCACTTTTCAAACCTCATATTTAAACACTTCTCATTTTTGAAATCAATTTCAAAATACCATTCACACTGCTTGTAAAACAAATTTAAAACCTCCCAGGATTTTAAAATTTTCATATATTTAATCCAAATCCATTTACAAACACCTTTCCAAATTTTCCAGGGTTGTACTTTCAATTCTAATTTAAATTTCAGATTTAATTCACTTCGTAATACTTATACGAATTTTATTTGGTTATATATATAACCATCTCCATTATAATCTTACTCGATTATAATAACAACCAATATATCCAATATATTATAATCACTCTGATATAAATCCTATATATCAAAATATAATTTGGGTAGAATTATTTCGTTTACCCTCTTTTCAAAACATACCATGACGGTTCATCGTATTCGAGTGTTTATAAACTCCTATCGATACAGTGGATCAAACTGATCGACCAGAAATTCAAAAGCCACTCCATCAATAAATCTCCACAATATAAAATTATTTTATATCAAATAACAAATATGTTCACTCGTATATATACACTCAAACTCAATCTAGGGTATCACTAACCCCATCTCTACCGAGTCACGCCACATAGCCAAGGTAATTACTTAACCTTAAGCTTTGATACCAACTGTAACGACCCGGTTTTTAGGCGACTTTGGTTATCGACATAAACTCAATAACGACTAACCAAACATCGAAAAATACCGGTAGTTAATGAAAGAAATTAGAGGGTGAGAATAGAAGAAGAAGAAGAAGAACACAACATCAGAGTAACACGAACCTCACAGCGGAATGAATAACATATAATAGATAACATATCCTTGAAATAAAAGATTTTACTTGAATATACATATCATTATCAAGTACAACACTTACAACACAACGGAAATAAACAATAGCTATATAATCCTGAAGCCTCCTGTCCAACTCTTCAAGTATCTGTAAATCCCGACTACTTGAGTGCCTGTACAAAATTGGGCACCCAAGAGTTCAGGGAAACAAAACAAAATAAACTCCGGGTCAGTCATGGGACTGGTATGAGTAAAACAGTTTAAAACAGTAAACGATATCTCATAAGACCACGCCGTATAACGGAATGGGTTTTTCCCTTATGAGAATCCAAAATACCTTTATATCAAAAACCTTTTGATATTATAATAATGTATATCAACCACAATATAATAATCATCTAATGAAAACGCTTCCATCTCACGTTCTACATATATAGTATACAATCAAAACCGCAAGCACGTATTGGGTAATGGATTTCCAACTATGACAAGGTATGGAACCACCTTTCGCTAATGTACATCTAGAGAGGAATACACCGGGTTCAATAAGAACATCTTGCAACCCGGCCACACATGACCGACCACTCATTTCGCTTGAGTGTATCGAATGTATATCACCAACGGTTGGGATCAACAACCGTTTCCCGAATGGGACAGCGTCAACAATAGATTTTTAGAAGTAAATGAAACTCTAGATCAGGTGATTGTACACCCTAATAGGTGCGACCTACATAGCCATGCTGCCTGCCCGATTTCTGTCATTTCCCGGTTGTGAGGCTAGAAGCTACGCTTATCTTTTTCATGCCACATCTTCATTCACTTGGAATATCACATCGTCATACAAGCCATTCACAAATTGATTTATTCAAAAATAACACAGGTATACAGCTAAGAGAAACAAATTCCTCCGCCACCAAACATGAATACGTTCGAAGAGATCAACTTACAAGATCTATTAGATAAACTCTGTCAGACCTTCTTCCATACAAGTTGTCCTGGAACTGGACAACCCGAAGGCACTATTCAGTATATCCATCTTAAGCAATCTTTACGTAAGATTTATACAACAACCCTTGCACTTTACTCTGTCTTCAATATATTCAGCATACTTGATTCGAAATGCTTATGCCAATACGGAGTGATTCCTGGGACAATAATCCAACCGGTCTCTCCATATTAACAACGTTAAATGTTCAAAAACTTCGATAGTCGGTGATTTAACTATCAAAGAAAAACACGTGTGCAAACAACGATTTTATTTCCATATGGAAATTCTATTGATCAATCATCATTCAACATTTAACCCTTTTTAAATTAAATTACTTATCTCCTGTTTCCATATATTCAACATTTCTTATTTTCTAATTTTAGAAAATATACGTTATTAACAATGGAAAACATTTCCATTTCCTGTTTCCTATATTAGAAAACATTTCCGGTTTCTTCTTTGGAAAACATTTCCGAAGTTCCTTCATTGGATTTAAACTGATGTTTAAATCAAACATCGCCATGCCAACTCAAAACCATTTCATGCATTAACCAAATTCACTTAACCATCCTTTACTATCAAACCTTACCATTCCTTAGTTAAGAAGGAAGTCAATCAAGTTAGGGTATAATTACCTCTCAGACCTTAACTGAATAACGTTTTAACTTCTAAATAGACAAAGTTTATCTTTTAAACCTTTAACAAACTTCCTTACGTAACTCTCTTTCGAATAATCTCTATTCGATAACTTCCCCTTTCGAATAACTATATTCGATAATCTCTCTTACGAATAACTAGATTCGAAAACCTTTCTTCGAATAAACTATATTTGATTAACTCTATTCAATTAACTCCTTTAGACTAACTCTATTGGATTAACTCTTTTGATTTGACTCCTTTCGAATAAACTATATTCGATTAACTCCATTTGATTAACTCTATTCACTTAACTCCTTTTTGATTTACTCTTTTCACTTAACTCCTTTCGAATAAACTATATTCGGTAACTCCTTTAATTCTATTCAAATAAACTATATTTGATAACTCCTTTAATTCTATTCGAATAAACTATATTCGATTAACTCCTTTTTATTTAAACTAACATCGATTAACTCGACTCGACGAACTTAACTTTTTTAACTCAACTTGATTAACTCCTATCGAATAACTAATATTTGATTTAACTCCATTCGCTTGACTCTAAATCGCAGCGATGACAATGGTTACGCCTGATTCCCTCAGGAAACATCCGACCGCCGTAGGCTATCTGCAGCCCTGCGAATTACGCTAGTAGTCGTACGAAATGGCAACTTATCCTGAATAACTATGTTTGACTAACACTATCTCAAATAACTATATTCGATCAACTCTAATTATATAACTAATATTCAGTTAAATCCTAATTCGATTAACTATAACTCTAATCGATTTCTTTAATTCTAATCGATTAACTCTATTGATTAATTCTAACTGGTTAACTCTAACTGATTAACTTTAACCGAATAATTAATATTCGATTAACTAATTTCGATTTACTCTTTTGAATTAACTCCTTTGGATTATCTCCTTTTGATTATCTCCTTTTCTATTTGTTTACTTAACAATTAACTATTCCCTTTTCAATTCTATTTATTTAACAAATAAATATTTCCTTTGCCTTTTCTATTTATTTAACAAATAAATATTTCCTTTCCAAATCTATTTGTAAATGGTTTACAAATATACCCTTTTCATTTCTATTTGTAAATGGTATACAAATATACCATTTTCATTTCTATTTGTTTTGCAAATATCTTCCTTTGTATTTGTTTTATAAATATTATTTCCTTTATATTTGTTTTACAAATAATTTCCTTTATATTTGTTTTACAAATATATTTCCTTTTTAACTCTATTGATTTTATAATTATTTCCTTATATAAAATCCTTTTTCCTTTTATATATAAAATCCATTGATTTTGTATAAATAATTTATTTTCAAAATATACTTTGAAAATCCCCTTTTTACATCCCACTATTTTCTTACGGTATTTAAAATACCAAACACAGTGATCGATATCATCCAAACACACATAATCATCAACAGATTATATATCACATCATAAATTACAATATATGAAAAACAATAAAATAAATGTTGAGGAATCCTGTTGGATTCCTCCAACCTGTTTCCCTGCATCACAGATGTTAAACAATATCATTAACATCGATTTCATTTCAATATGAAATATTATGTTAAACAGAATCAATATTAGATTAACGATTTATATATATATATCGTTATCAATAATTTCAACCAATCAATCAGCATTTCAACCAAATAGTAACACACATCAATCAACAGATAATTATCAGTTCTAAATATACGTTAGAAAAATATAACTGTTCAGAGTTGGTGAGTTTTGCTCACATTGGCAGTTCATCGTTAAAGAATGATAAACTGTTTGTTTGATTTGAATCAAACAATTAAATTCGCCGTAAATTCAAACGAGCTCCCTTCCACTCCTAGTCAGTTCCATTGTGAAATCCTCGTCCCTACGGTCCCAACGGATCCGACCGTTCGTGATTCTGATATCGTATGAGCACAGTATGATATCATTAAGTTTGTGTATGCATTTAAATAAAATTAAGCTAAATACATCTATATTTAAATGGGCCTCATACTTACTTAAGCCCACTTCGTTCCAACCCGTACCACTTTCACCTTCTTCCCGAATTTCTACATCACGCTTCCAGTACAACACCCCCCCACCGAACTCCTTCACGCCATAAACTTCTCCTTCCTCATTTCACTAAAAATTAAATAAAAATAACCATTCAACTCCACACCAATTCCCTTATCACCTCAAACCCGAAGAGCTGAACTCGCACCATCCCAGAAAAACCCCATCGACAGTCCTCTACTGTAGCATGAAAACCCCCGATCCTCCCAACTGTCGATCATCACAAAAACCACCACCCAGTAGTTAATTTCCACTACAAACTCAACCGTAACCTCAAAAATCAAGATCAATGCTTCATAAACCCGAATCCTCTAAACCTAGCTTACCGCGAAAAACCCAGCGAGCCCAAAGGATGTTCGAGCCTCATAAGACTCATTTCGAAATGAAGATAATCATCCCAGAAACGTGAATATGTATACATATTGATTTATGGATTTTTGTGAGGATTTATTTTTACTTTTGAAGGCCGATTTTCACTGTGAGGATGAAATGAGAGAACGGCGCATTCTTGTTTAACCTGAGGAGATGATTTTTAGGGTTAAGTGAGGTTTGTGATTATTTATAGGGTGATTTAATATATATTTAATTTGATATTTTATTGAATTTTAAGCAAACGCCATTTTTATTCGTCCTCTAAAATTCCTGTGACCACATACGATACCCAAAAATCATGAAAATTGGCATGCATCTACAGTTCGACATTTCAGTCCCAACAAAATTGGTTTCGTCGAATTTCGACTTTATTTGCTCACACAACGTATTATTAAAGGTCCAATTATCGACTGTTTTTCACATTAAAATCGCCCACGGCCACGTACTGACTTCAAAAATCACGGAAATTGAAATCTAACAATAATTTGATATTACGAATCCAACAAAATTGGTTCCGTCAAATTTGGAGGTTGTTTGAAAAACTGGCTATTTTTAAAGGCCTAAATAACCCTTTTAAATATATAAATATATTTAAAAACAATTAAATTTAATATTTAAAAATAAATATTATCGTATGTATTCACACAGAATATCATGCGGCTCTAGAATATTCCTGTATGAATGTCTAACTCGATATTTCAAATCCTGATTGAATCGATATTCGATTTATAATGAAATTCCTTTTATAAATCATTATAAATTATAAAGGAATTCCATAGCGACTTTTCTAAAATTTGATTTGGACATAAATCAAAATCTACACGACGAAATCCCGATTTTTCTCTTCCAACAGAAAAATATACTTCACCAGCTCCTAACGTTTCTTGTTTCACAGAAATCTGATTTAAAACGGACTCTGTATATTCAGTTGAAGTTCGAATCGCCAAATAGCGAACTGCACGCCATTTCGAGCTCGTTTATAATTATATTATAAACCATACGTTCAACTATCGTCGATTGGATATATTTGTTCATATAATTAAACTCTAAACTGAACTATATATTTTAAATAATCCAATTCACACTATATTGTGAATTCCACTATTTTTGATTATTTCTGAATTAAATATATTATTTAATTATTCAATTAATTAAATATTCAATATTATTTAATTTTGGTTATCGATATCGCCACTCGATATTTAATAATTAAATTAATTGATTAATTAACGACTGAAAAATGCGGGTCATTACAATTAATCTCCTTTAACTCTATTCGAATAACAAATATTCGATTAACTCTATTTAACTCCATTCGAATAACTAATATTCGATAACTCCTTTTAACTTTATTGGAATCACTAATATTCGATTAACTCAAATTTGATTAACTCTATTTAATTAACTCTATCGATTTAACTCTAACTGGTTAACTCTAACTAATTAACTCTAACTGATTAACTCTAATTGATCAACTCTAATTGGTTAACTCTAACTGATTAACTCTAATTGATCAACTCTAATTGGTTAACTCTAACTGATTAACTCTAACTCAAATCGATTAAGTCCTTTAACTCATTTTGATTAACACATTTTGATTAACTCCTTTAACTCATTTTGATTAACACATTTTGATTAACTCCTTTGGTTAACTCTACGTCCATATTCAGTTTCAAATATTGATGTTGAAATCGATTCTTACTTCTCTATATAAATCCTGACTTATATATTCCATTTATCCAATGATAAATATTTTACTTAATTTACAAAATATTGTTTATAAATTAATCTTCCCAGTTCATCTGTTAAAATAGATTTCTATTTAATTCCACTTTAAATAAATCTTTTCCATTTATCTGTTAAAAACAGATTTCCATTTTCTATTCATTTTCTAAATATTCCTTTGATTTAATTCTATTTATTTACGAAAATAAATATTCCTCTTTATAACTCTATTTGTAAGTGTTTTACAAATATTTCCTTTCCAATTCTATTTGTAAATGGTTTACAAATATTTCCTTTTCAATTCGTTTCACAAATATTTTCCTTTTATATTTGTTTTCACAGATATTTTCCTTTTCCTATTTATTTTCTAAATAGATATTCCTTTGATAATTCTATTTACTTTCTAAGTAAATAATCCTTTTTATACCTTTATTTAATTTCTAAGTAAATAATACTTTTTATAAAATTCTTTGATTTTATAAATATTTTCTTTATTAAATTCCTTTTTTATAAAATCCTTTGATTTCATAAATATTCTATTTCAATACACAGTTTGAAATTTCGCTTTTCTATTCCAATATTTCTTTTGGTATTCAACAGTACCAAATAACAGGACCAGTGTCATTATAATCAATCACAGATTATACATCACATCATATAACACAATACCTGAAACAAACAGTATTATAAATATTGAGGTATCCTGTTGGATCCCTCCAACCTGTTTTCCTGCATCACAGATGTTAAACAACACCAATAACACAAATATAAAATATTTGTATAACAGAATCAACATTCGATTAACGATTTATATATATATCATTATCTATAATTTCAACCAATACATAAGAAATTCAACCAAACAGTTAACACACAGCAATCAACAAATAATTATCAGTTTTAAGAATACGTTACAAAAATATAACTGTTCAGAGTTGGTGAGTTTTACTCACATTGGACGATAACCATAGCTTGATTCTGACGGACAATTTATTTCGCTATAAATTGTAACGAGGTCGAATTCTCTCCCAGTCAGTTGTTGTTCCCGTCCAAACGATCCTGTCGGATCGAACCGTTCACAAAACTAATTACGTAAGTACAAGTTATTAAGATTACAAGGTTATACATATTTAAATTAAATAAAAACTTGGGTTTTAGTTTTCAAAATGGGCTTCACCTTTGAAATCAGGCCCATCATCCTTTCATAACACCCAGACCCGCTTTCCCCTTCTTCACCGATCTAATAAACCCGTTCCTCTAACATTCAATTTCTTGTTCCAAACTCCGTCAACACAGCAACCATTAAACTCCCAGTCAAAGACCCACCGATCACCTCAATGTCGGTTCCAGATCCAGGCTCATCCAAGCCCAGCATCCTCAAACCGCTGCGCTTCATCTCTACAGACTACATCACCAAACTGAGCTCCTGCTCCTTTCACACGCTACAGCAAAGTAACGTGACAACCCACCCAACCTTCGAACAAAACACAAATTTCCATCTACCAAAATAGAAAACAGCGTCGAGCTCCCCTTTCCTAACTCTACCCTTCCCTCGCCATCAAGTAGAGCTCGAACCCAAGATTCAGTGCGCGTTCTCCAAGTTCGAACTCAATGCAACACACAGGACGACCCCCTACTGCCTCAGTTTTTCTCCACCTCCAACTCCGGTAACCTCGCGCTGTCTGCACTCCACCTCGCCGGTCAACACGAATCTATCGAGCTCAAAAGAAAGCCCATTGGGATGAAGAGGGTCCTTCAACGATTCTCGCTATATACTTGAAATGTTTTTAGAATTTTCCTTGTTTTTCTTTTGATTTTAATTGCTGCGATTTTGATTTATGGCGGCTCGTTTTTTTTTGCGCAAATAGATTAGGTCATAAGGGAATTGGGTGAACACTTATAAGCAGACATATCATTTTATATTGATTAACTTGTGGATTATCTGAAGGCCACGAATTTGTTTGCTTGAGGACGCGGTCGCTTGTGTCTTGATCGAGGAAAAATGTGAGGCTGAGAAAGAATGCAACGTGGACTTCATTTTTATCAGAGAATGTTAGGATATTAAATTTTGAGTTTTAACATTTAACGTACCCTATTATATGAAACTCTGTTTGTTCACGGACTGATATAAAAATATCATCAAATCGAGTAATGTGCCGTGATCCCAAAAATATAAAAATATCGGTAGGTTAACTCATATTGTGAAACCTAAAAATATTGATATAGGGTGCAAAATACTCCAAATAAAAAGTTGCGTATTTAATTAATAAAAAATTATAGTAAAATTCTAAAAATTGAATTATAACTACGTCTAGGAGGAATTGTCCAAATTCGATACCAATATTTAATTATATTGAAAATCATTTTAAAACGTAAATAAAGCATCACAAATTATAAAGGAATTCCATAGCGTTTTTCTGGAAATTTGATTTGGACATAACTTAAAATCTACACGATGAAATCCTGATTTTTCTCTTCCATTAGAAAAATATACTCCACCAGCTCCACAAGTTTCTTGTTTCTCAGAAATCCGGCTTAATACAGATTCTGTATTCCCGGTTGAAGTTCAAATCGCCAAATCGCGAACTAGCGCGCCATTTCGAGCTCGATTTTAATTATAATAAAATTTCTACCTTCAACTAACGATTATAAATATATTCGTCAATATAATTCAATATAAACTGAATTATATATTTTAAATCGTCCAATTCACCCCATATCACGGATTCGGTTATTTCCGATTATTCCGAAAATATATTATTTTATTATTTATATTAATTAAATATAAATATTATTTAATTTGAGTTATCGATATCGTTAAATCGATATTTAATAATTAAATAAATTAATTACTCAACAGTAAAAATGCAGGTCATTACAGCGCTTAACAAATTTTCACCGTATATCTATTAATAAATCCAACGCCGGCGAACCAATTTGTGTACCAGTCCGCATCATCTCCCCTTAACCAATCAAACACCGACCCCATTCCTTTATAATGCGCCAACCACTTTAGTCGTTTCATTACAAACCAATGTTCCAATTTCTGCCCCATTTTATCCAATTACCCCTCGAAACCCTAATTTTCGTCATGGCGCCCAAAGCTGAAAAGAAACCTACCGAGAAAAAACCAACCGCCGAGAAGCAAGGGTGGATCCAGCCCTTGGCACAGCTGGGCTGTAGCCCAGGGCAATTTTTTTTTCATTTTAAAGAAGCCCATAAAATACTACCCTGGTCCCTAGGCTCAGTGTGTTCTTCATGTTAGTTTCCCATAGGATACATTCGTTCATTCGAAAAGCCAGTAGAGAAGCGACTCTTATTCATCGGTGAATTTTCAATTCATTCAATTAACATCGTAGATCAAGTCAGGTGATTAATCCCAAATCTCAAACTTGGTTGCAATTTCCACTAGTGCATGCATCTTCTTTTAGAAGGCTAATTGATTTTATTTTAAGGGCTGCAGATTATTTAATTTTTTAAGTCCATAAGTCTGCTCTTGTTGAAATGGCGATAACAGTAAAAGAGACGACGAGTTAGGTCCAGAATCTGATTTGCTCGGCGAGCCTAATTTTACAAACGATTTTGGTGATTTGGTAGGAGTTTTTGATAATGCTCAAGGAGGGCAAGATATTAATTCATATTTGAATATTGAACTTGATAATATGCACGATACTGACTTCATGGGACTTGAAATTCCAAACGATGATCTTTCGGAAGTGTTTTGAAAAGTCACGCCACTTGCCTTATTATATATTGCCAAGGGCGGACCAAGGAATTAAAGCAAGGGTGGGCTGATTTTAAAGATGACTTTTTTTAAGTCAATATAAGCTTTAAAAATATTTACAGCAATAACCTATAATTGATGATCAAAACATAACTTATATTAGGTGCAAAAATGTTAAGAAAAAAATACAATTGGTAAAACTAAAAGCTATCCAAAATGGTTAATGTACAAGCATTAAAAAAATGGAAGATGGATGCCACATTATGATATTGAAGCACATAAACGCATAACATCAACAAGAGCAGACCTTTCTTAATTTTTTTTTAAAAAAAAATCAATGAAAATTCTTCCTTTATTAAGATAATGTATGTGCAAATTGTATTTAAATAACCTATAAAACTAATTTTAGTTGCCCACCTAACGCACCAAGCTTAGCGACGCAGACATATTTACATTCCACCTTCTGCCAATAATGATATCCTTGTAAGAGCACAATGACCACTAGCAGCTCCAAACCCGAACTCTTCTATAAATAGAATGAATTGTAGTATATAAAAGATCCATCTTTTCCCAAAAATGGCAATATACAATAAGGCAAGTGGCGTGACTTTTCAAAACACTTCCGAAAGATCATCGTTTGGAATTTCAAGTCCCATGAAGTCAGTATCGTGCATATTATCAAGTTCAATATTCAACCATGAATTAATATCTTGCCCTTCTTGAGCATCATCAAAAACTCCTACCAAATCACCAAAATCGTTTGTAAAATTAGGCTCGCCGAGCAAATCAGATACTGGACCTAACTCGTCGTCTCTTTTACTATTATCGCCATTTCAACAGGTGCAGACTTATGGACTTAAAAAATCAAATAACCTGCAGCACCTAAAATAAAATCAATTAGCCTTCCAAAAAGAAGATGCATGCACTAGTGGAAATTGCAACCAAGTTTGAGATTTGAGATTCGGGATGTGAGAAACCCAAAAATTAGAGGTTTTTCCTTCAGACCACTGATCTCCTACCCAGAAAGCAAATGAACAATCACCTGACTTGATCTACGATGTTAATTGACTGAATTGAAAATTCACCAATGAATAAGAGTCGCTTCTCTACTGGGTTTTCGAATGAACGAATGTATCCTGTGGGAAACTAACATGAAGAACATACTGAGCCTAGGGACCAGGGTAGTATTTTATGGGCTTCTTTAAAATGAAAAAAAAATTGCCCTGAGCTACAGCCCAGTTGTGCCAAGGGCTGGATCTGCCCTTGTATATTGCCATTTTTGGGAAAAGATGGATCTTTTATATACTACAATTGATTCTCTTTATAGAAGAGTTCGGGTTTGGAGCTGCTAGTGGTCATTGTGCTCTTACAAGGATATCATTATTGGTAGAAGGTGGAATGTAAATATGTCTGCGTCGCTAAGCTTGATGCGTCAGTTGGGCAGCTAAAATTAGTTTTGCAGGTTATTTAACTACAATTTGCACATACATTATCTTAATAAAGGAAGCATTTTCATTGATTTTTTTAAAAAAAGGAAGAAAGGTCTTCTCTTGTTGATGCTTCGCGTTCATGTGCTTCAATATCATAACGTGGCATCCATCTACCATTTTTTTAATGCTTGTACATTAACCATTTTGGATAGCTTTCAGTTTTACCGATTGTATTTTTTTCTTAACATTTTTGCACCTAATATAAGTTATGTTTTGATAATCAATTATAGGTTATTGCTGCAAATATTTTTAAAGCATATATTGACTTTCAAAAAGTCATCTTTAAAATCAGCCCACCCTTGCTTTAACTCCTAGGTCCACCCTTGCCGAGAAGCCCGAAGAAGAGAAGAAGGTCGCTGCTGAGAAAGCGCCGGCTGGCAAGAAGCCTCGAGATGAGAAGAAGTTCCCTGCGAAGAAATCGTCTGCAGCTACCGACAAGAAGAAGAAGAAGAAGTCAATGTCAGTTGAAACATACAAAATTTACATCTTTAAGGTGTTGAAGCATGTGCATCCTGATATTGGTATTTCAAGCAAAGCTATGGGAATCATGAACTCTTTCATCAATGACATATTTGAGAAGCTTGCTCAGGAATCTTCTAGGTTGGCGAGGTACAATAAGAAGCCCACCATCACTTCTCGTTAGATCCAGACCTCTGTTCGTCTTTTTCTACCTGGCGAGCTTGTTAAGCATGCTGTTTCTGAGGGTACAAACGCTGTGACTAAGTTCACCAGCGGCTAGATTTGGAATAGTTATTTTTAGGCTTTTAGCAATTTTTCTTTTTTCTTCTCAAGGTTCTTGATTTTTTGAAGAACTTATATTTATGTTTCTATTTGCCATGGATTGAGATTTCACCAAGGAAGGAATGTCCTATTACTTGTTTAAATGGGTTTAATGAAATTATGTTCCATTGTCATATTAGAATGCATTTTACGAGCTTTTTGATATCATCGATTTATAAAGTTTCGTTCTGTAGTTGTTGTTCGTCTTGGATTAACATGTATATTTGACATATACAAGGATTCTGACATGACCCGAACTTCCCCGTGAAGGAAAGCACGGATTGCATTGAGAACAACACACATAGGAACGCAAACAGAAGAACATTTCATTGTTTATTACAACAATTCCATCAGAATACAAGAATATACAGAGTATGAATAAATATTACACAGAAAATATCAGAGATTTAAATTACATAGCAGCGGAAAAATATTACAAAACACAACTGAAAGTAATACACGGATACAGAGTTTTCCGAGCATCGTTCCAGTTGTAAATCAGGATCCTGTGAATATAAATCTGCAAAACCAAAACTACTAGTTGCCCGTGTCGAAAATAAGGGCACCCAGAGTTTAGGTTGAAACAATAAACTCCAGGTCAGTCATGTGACTGGTGTGAGAACTAAAACAGTTACTATTTTAACTTTAAAAGAGAGTAATTCAAGGGACCACGCCGTATAACACGGAACGGGTTTCCTCCCAAGAATACCAGTGCTTAGAATAAACAACGCAATGCTTTTTCGAAAAATGAAGCTATTATAAGACCCAGGTCCCATCGCACAATGCAACGCAAGCCGGAGGATAGGGTTTTCCCTTATAATAGCCAAACATGCTTGGTACGTTTAAAACAAATCATTTTGATATTACTATCAGTGTATAGTTTCAAAACAATTTCAATCATAAATATCAATCATAGACGGCATGGGTACCATATATCATGTCGCCATACCAGTTCTACAATTAAAACCGCAAGTCACGTATTGGAAATTGGATTTCCGTCATGAGTCGAGGCAAGGGGCAAGCTCCTCTCCGATTCGAGACACTCTAGCAAATATCTCAGGACCCCACTATGATCCTTGGATCTTCAGGGCCGGTCCTCACCTAACTTTGGAGGATTAGTTATTCCTGAACACACGTTTCCCAGTCCGATAGGACCTATATATAATGGTTTATACGTCGGCTCACATAGTGCCAGTTATCGACCATATATTCGAGGCGCCTCGCATTCCAACAACCACACAGGTGAAAAGTATATAAATGTCATCCAGTTTAAGCACTGACACCACCACTAGCTAGAAAGAAACATCGTGCTCTCCCTGCAGTCACTATCCCGTTTTTGACTCATACCAAGGTGTGAGGCTCGCGAATTAATGCCATACACAAAGATGCGCCACACAAGCCGTGCTTTGATCATCAACCACAAGACTTTGCTTTTCAGCAAAAGCCTTGATCATCTCCCCCTTAGGCATGCCACATAGGCAATTCACTCCATGCGACTGATGTCCATCAATATACAACCTCTGAGCTCATACGTCTCAGAGAAGGGCGTTAAGCAAGAGAATAAATTCTCCGCCGCCAAACAGATATATATTTAATAGAGATCAATCAACACAGAATAAAATCCAATGTCAGACACATAGTCAATTTACAAGTTCGTTCTGGGTCTGAACGAAACCGGAGGCACTTTCTTCGCATATCCATCGATCTCCAAGTACGTCTGGACGATCACCAACTGATTTCCTCCTCTTGGGTGTACAGCCCAATCAAGATCATCAGTAATCACCCAAACGACGTGAAGACTTCAGGTCTTCAACCGCCGTCTTCATCTTCGACATATCGTCGAATCGGTTATTCAGAATGGGTATAAACCCGGTCTTTCCGAATAACCCGCGTATATAATAAACAAATGTTACACAAACACAACATACGCCTCATTCCAATTCAGAATATTCTTTTATTCAAATTTTCACATTCTTAGGGAAAGGTTCCCATTAATTTTATCAAAGATAAATTCTTTTAAATTTATTCTTTAATCTTCCTTTGGATATCATTTCAAACCATATTAAGGTATTCCAAACTAGTCGGGATTAGCGAACCACACCGAAGTAATTATTTATTTTATTTCCCAATCCCAACCTATTTATCCCTTGAAGAAAACTAGTAGTACTCCATATCTAACACCACGGTGTTATCGGTAAATATTAATTACCATTTCACTTTCAAATCTAATTAAAGATTTAACTATCGCTTTGGAGCAAAACTGGTGATACTACATCCTCGATCACTTTTCAGATTT
Source organism: Allium sativum (assembly GCA_030737875.1). NCBI lineage: Eukaryota > Viridiplantae > Streptophyta > Magnoliopsida > Asparagales > Amaryllidaceae > Allium > Allium sativum. Next base: position 687,717,388 of record CM060926.1, on the reverse strand, counting down.
GATAATTTAAATTATCAATTCACGTTTCAATTTAATTACAGATCCATTAAAACTCCACTTAGTTTTAATCTTCCCACAAATCAATATCTTGTCTTTAACTGGGTTAAAGAACCAATGTCATCTAAAACACGATTGTAACACCCCACCTCCGCCAGGGTCACTCTTGCAAGTACACTGGCTTTGGAGGGGCGTTAAACGAGGTAAACATGCATGCAGATATCACAAGACAGAACATATGAGTAAAACAGAGTAAATAAAGCAGCGGATAAAATTTCTATTTCAAAACCATAGTCAAGTTACATCAAAGTACTTAGTCATCATTTTCCAACAAAACAAAGTCTAGAAAACATAAACTGAAAACTGGAAATAACATAAAGTAAATGTGACGACCCGATTTCCCGTTCTCACGGAAACAAGGTTATCTTTGGAATATAACACAGAAACATATAATAGCAGAACAGAATTAAATAAATACACCAGAATGAACAACATAATATACTGGATAAAAGTAATCATCAGAGTTACACAGTATACAGGATCTTACTTAGTACAAATACAGTTCAGCTATACATAAATGTCTACAGCGGAAATAAACAAAATATGTACAATAGGAGCTGAACAGCATAAAAAGAAATAGATGATAGAATCCATCTTCAGCTCCAGCTATCCAGAAAGAACCAGCTAAACCTGAATACAAGGCTGCCCGTGTAGAAAAAGGGGGCACCCGAGTTTGAAAGTGAAACAAACTACGAGTCAGTCATGGGACTGGTATGAGAAATCCACTCAACACATATATGATTGGCTAATCACAGGACCACGCCACTTTCGTGGAACGGGTTTACTCCATTGGATTGCCAGTGCTTTTAAAACAAATCTTTCTTTTAAACATCGCTATGCTTTTTTATAAAAATGAAGCCGTTATAAGACTCAGTTCCCATCACACAATGCAACGCAAACCGGAGGATAGAGTTTTACCTTATAACGGCCAAAATATGATTGATACGAATAAAGCAAAGGCATTTGATATTATTTCTAGTGTTTATATGTTCTGAAAACAATTTCAAATCATAACTATCAATCATAGACAGCATGGGTACCATATATCATGTCGCCATATATATATACAATCAAAACCGCACGATGTCGTATTTGGAAATTGGATTTCCGTCATGAACCAAGGCAAAAGATAGTCCTTACCGACTTCATGACTCTCTAGCCCGAGCCATAGGGTCAGAGCGCATCGACCCTTAGATCGTCAGGGCCGGTCCACCGATGTGGATTAAAATGCCTGAACAATACGTTTCCCCGCCCTTTGGGGCGTAAACGAGCCAACGAATGACTCCATCAGACCCGGATCGTCCGATCAAACCGAGGCGCCTCGCAACAGCAACAACCACACAGGTGAAAAGTATATAAATGTCAGGGCTGGTAGGTCACTGACACCACCCTAGCTAGAAAGAAACGCATGCCCTCCCTGAGGTCCTTCTCCCGTTTTAGGTTCATACCGGGGTGTGAAGCTCGCGAATTCACGTTATACACAAAGCTACGCCACACAGGCGGTGCTTTGATCATCACCACAAGACTTTGCTTTTCAACAGAAGCCCTGATCACTGCATCTTAGCATGCCACACAGGCAATTCACGCCATGCGATTGATGTCCATCGATATACAACCTCTGAGCTCGTGCGTCTCAGAGAAGGGCGTTAAGCAAAAGAATAAATTCTCCGCCGCCAAACAGATGTATATTTAACAGAAATCAATCAACACAGAATAAACTCCAATGTCAGACACACAGTCCATCTACAAGTCCGTTCTGGGTCTGAACGAAACCGGAGGCACTAAATACCTCGCAAACCCATCGATCCCCACGTACGTCTGGACGATCACCACTTATTATCCATATTTCGGGATGCCTCCCAATCAGGACCTCGGTTACCATCCAAACGAGGTGAAGATCTCCGGTCTTCGACCATCGTCTTCATCTTCGACTTTCAATCGTCGGCCAATTATTTGAAATGAGAATTAACTCGGCCTTTTCAAATAATTCACGTATATTTAGAATTTCAAATCGATTTATTTCAATGGTTAAATTATTCGACAACACCAATATTGTTCTTTAATGTAATTTTCACACCAAACACATTCAACCATCAAAAGCCACATAAATCGAGCAAATTCAGTTTATTTCTATTCCATATCGCTTATGATATTTTATAACGATTTATCGCTATTTTTATTTATTTTAAAATAGCCATTTTATTCAAAACGACGCTTCGGGCCATAAGGCGGCCGTGGCGCTGTTTTTCTTCAGATTTGATTTACACATATCTGAAAATCTAACCGTTGGATCTTCACAAAATTTACATCATTAGAAAGGTCTTTTCAAAACGAATCCAACGGTTCCAGTTTCGGGAAAATCCGACGGTCGGATCTCCCGGTACAATCGTTTGAAGTTTCGATTTCAAAATACGAACTGCAGCGTCGTTATTCGATTAAATATATAATTATATTTATATATATATATAAATATAATCGCTTCTGGCGCTGTTTTTCTTCAGATTTGAATTAAACATTCCAGACAATCCAACCGTTGGATTTCTACAAAGTTGGTGCCGTTAGGAAGATATTTCCAAGGCGAACCCGACGGTTGAGGTTTCGGGAAAATCCAATGGTCGGATTTCCCGTACTAGTTGTTTGAAAACACGGTTTCAAAACACGAACTGCACGGCTCCGTTTCGTTTTAATTTTATTTATATTTATATATTTATATAAATATAGTTCATTCAATGATTTCCATATCGTTTTAACTTCAAATATTTTTCTAACACCTTAAATTTTGGAAAAATTTCGCCATAACCTCCCCTGCACCGGGAGCATCGGGAAATCGCAAATAGCTTTCCCGGTCCTTCTAATCTCAAAAAGAAAAAGAAAAAGCCAAGCGGCTAGCCAACAGGCTCAAAATCATCACCCAAACAAATCCGTAAATGTGTACCTATTTGTCGGGCACAAAATTTTATTCCTCTTCTCTAGCCCCTTTGCTATAACCTGTTCAATGAATATTGCATGTACATATATATACGGTTCTTATCATTTATCAATTTCTATTCGACTTCATATTTGATTTCTATTTGGTTTAAAAACTCCATTCATTCTAATGTTACATAAATAGGTGCAAATCATTTCATTAGCTAATTAATGAATATTTCATCTCATATATGTTTATTTCGAACAAGTGGCTATTTTTAACACTTCACATTTCAACGATTTATGCATACAATAAAAATGTGATTTTTATTGTAAAACAATTCATTTCAAAACACTATTTTTCTATATAGTTCATATAGGTGACAAAATAGGATTTTTATCATAAAACAATTTCTTTTTAAAACGAGATTATTTTACACAGTTCATATAGTCGATAAAAGGCGATTTTTATTATCAAACAATTTATTTCAAAATATGAATACCATTCAACACATGAATTTCTAAACAACGAATGAATATCAATTCAACACATGAATGTTTTCTATAGTTTCTATATATAGATAAAAATGTGATTTTTATTATCGAACAATTTATTTCAAAATATGAATATCATTCAACACATGAATTTCTAAACAACGAATGAATATCAATTCAACACATGAATGTTTTCTATGGTTTCTATATATAGATAAAAATGTGATTTTTATTATCGAACAATTTATTTCAAAATATGAATACCATTCAACACATGAATTTCTAAACAACGAATGAATATCAATTCAACACATGAATGTTTTCTATACAATGAATAAATATAGTTTAAGCATATGAAAATAATTCAAACACACAAATATTATTCAAAATTTCGGCAGCATAACGGCAGGGTAGTTAAACCGGGACCGTCCCTAGTACGGCTCCTCGCTCTACCTTAAAACCTCGCGGTTTTTGACAATGGGGATCATGCATCTAGTTCGCACGCAGGCGGCGTGTATATATTTATTTCATTTCCACAAACTAATCCTATGTGGTTTCAACCAAATATTTCTCAACCACAAATGGGTATTTTTCAACCACAATCAACCAATATCAATCACAAACAATCCCAAACAATCAATCGCTATCAACTTGACATCACGGACCCAACAAAAGTGGGGGAGCGATGTGACGACCCGATTTCCCGTTCTCACGGAAACAAGGTTATCTTTGGAATATAACACAGAAACATATAATAGCAGAACAGAATTAAATAAATACACCAGAATGAACAACAAAATATACTGGATAAAAGTAATCATCAGAGTTACACAGTATACAGGATCTTACTTAGTACAAATACAGTTCAGCTATACATAAATGTCTACAGCGGAAATAAACAAAATATGTACAATAGGAGCTGAACAGCATAAAAAGAAATAGATGATAGAATCCATCTTCAGCTCCAGCTATCCAGAAAGAACCAGCTAAACCTGAATACAAGGCTGCCCATGTAGAAAAAGGGGGCACCCGAGTTTGAAAGTGAAACAAACTACGAGTCAGTCATGGGACTGGTATGAGAAATCCACTCAACACATATATGATTGGCTAATCACAGGACCACGCCACTTTCGTGGAACGGGTTTACTCCATTGGATTGCCAGTGCTTTTAAAACAAATCTTTCTTTTAAACATCGCTATGCTTTTTATAAAAATGAAGCCGTTATAAGACTCAGTTCCCATCACACAATGCAACGCAAACCGGAGGATAGAGTTTTACCTTATAACGGCCAAAATATGATTGATACGAATAAAGCAAAGGCATTTGATATTATTTCTAGTGTTTATATGTTCTGAAAACAATTTCAAATCATAACTATCAATCATAGACAGCATGGGTACCATATATCATGTCGCCATATATATATACAATCAAAACCGCACGATGTCGTATTTGGAAATTGGATTTCCGTCATGAACCAAGGCAAAAGATAGTCCTTACCGACTTCGTGACTCTCTAGCCCGAGCCACAGGGTCAGAGCGCATCGACCCTTAGATCGTCAGGGCCGGTCCACCGATGTGGATTAAAATGCCTGAACAATACGTTTCCCCGCCCTTTGGGGCGTAAACGAGCCAACGAATGACTCCATCAGACCCGGATCGTCCGATCAAACCGAGGCGCCTCGCAACAGCAACAACCACACAGGTGAAAAGTATATAAATGTCAGGGCTGGTAGGTCACTGACACCACCCTAGCTAGAAAGAAACGCATGCCCTCCCTGAGGTCCTTCTCCCGTTTTTGGTTCATACCGGGGTGTGAAGCTCGCGAATTCACGTTATACACAAAGCTACGCCACACAGGCGGTGCTTTGATCATCACCACAAGACTTTGCTTTTCAACAGAAGCCCTGATCACTGCATCTTAGCATGCCACACAGGCAATTCACGCCATGCGATTGATGTCCATCGATATACAACCTCTGAGCTCGTGCGTCTCAGAGAAGGGCGTTAAGCAAAAGAATAAATTCTCCGCCGCCAAACAGATGTATATTTAACAGAAATCAATCAACACAGAATAAACTCCAATGTCAGACACACAGTCCATCTACAAGTCCATTCTGGGTCTGAACGAAACCGGAGGCACTAAATACCTCGCAAACCCATCGATCCCCACGTACGTCTGGACGATCACCACTTATTATCCATATTTCGGGATGCCTCCCAATCAGGACCTCGGTTACCATCCAAACGAGGTGAAGATCTCCGGTCTTCGACCATCGTCTTCATCTTCGACTTTCAATCGTCGGCCAATTATTTGAAATGAGAATTAACTCGGCCTTTTCAAATAATTCACGTATATTTAGAATTTCAAATCGATTTATTTCAATGGTTAAATTATTCGACAACACCAATATTGTTCTTTAATGTAATTTTCACACCAAACACATTCAACCATCAAAAGCCACATAAATCGAGCAAATTCAGTTTATTTCTATTCCATATCGCTTATGATATTTTATAACGATTTATCGCTATTTTTATTTATTTTAAAATAGCCATTTTATTCAAAACGACGCTTCGGGCCATAAGGCGGCCGTGGCGCTGTTTTTCTTCAGATTTGATTTACACATATCTGAAAATCTAACCGTTGGATCTTCACAAAATTTACATCATTAGAAAGGTCTTTTCAAAACGAATCCAACGGTTCCAGTTTCGGGAAAATCCGACGGTCGGATCTCCCGGTACAATCGTTTGAAGTTTCGATTTCAAAATACGAACTGCAGCGTCGTTATTCGATTAAATATATAATTATATTTATATATATATAAATATAATCGCTTCTGGCACTGTTTTTCTTCAGATTTGAATTAAACATTCCAGACAATCCAACCGTTGGATTTCTACAAAGTTGGTGCCGTTACGAAGATATTTCCAAGGCGAACCCGACGGTTGAGGTTTCGGGAAAATCCAATGGTCGGATTTCCCGTACTAGTTGTTTGAAAACACGGTTTCAAAACACGAACTGCACGGCTCCGTTTCGTTTTAATTTTATTTATATTTATATATTTATATAAATATAGTTCATTCAATGATTTCCATATCGTTTTAACTTCAAATATTTTTCTAACACCTTAAATTTTGGAAAAATTTCGCCATAACCTCCCCTGCACCGGGAGCATCGGGAAATCGCAAATAGCTTTCCCGGTCCTTCTAATCTCAAAAAAAAAAAAAAAAAGCCAAGCGGCTAGCCAACAGGCTCAAAATCATCACCCAAACAAATCCGTAAATGTGTACCTATTTGTCGGGCACAAAATTTTATTCCTCTTCTCTAGCCCCTTTGCTATAACCTGTTCAATGAATATTGCATGTACATATATATACGGTTCTTATCATTTATCAATTTCTATTCGACTTCATATTTGATTTCTATTTGGTTTAAAAACTCCATTCATTCTAATGTTACATAAATAGGTGCAAATCATTTCATTAGCTAATTAATGAATATTTCATCTCATATATGTTTATTTCGAACAAGTGGCTATTTTTAACACTTCACATTTCAACGATTTATGCATACAATAAAAATGTGATTTTTATTGTAAAACAATTCATTTCAAAACACTATTTTTCTATATAGTTCATATAGGTGACAAAATAGGATTTTTATCATAAAACAATTTCTTTTTAAAACGAGATTATTTTACACAGTTCATATAGTCGATAAAAGGCGATTTTTATTATCAAACAATTTATTTCAAAATATGAATACCATTCAACACATGAATTTCTAAACAACGAATGAATATCAATTCAACACATGAATGTTTTCTATAGTTTCTATATATAGATAAAAATGTGATTTTTATTATCGAACAATTTATTTCAAAATATGAATATCATTCAACACATGAATTTCTAAACAACGAATGAATATCAATTCAACACATGAATGTTTTCTATGGTTTCTATATATAGATAAAAATGTGATTTTTATTATCGAACAATTTATTTCAAAATATGAATACCATTCAACACATGAATTTCTAAACAACGAATGAATATCAATTCAACACATGAATGTTTTCTATACAATGAATAAATATAGTTTAAGCATATGAAAATAATTCAAACACACAAATATTATTCAAAATTTCGGCAGCATAACGGCAGGGTAGTTAAACCGGGACCGTCCCTAGTACGGCTCCTCGCTCTACCTTAAAACCTCGCGGTTTTTGACAATGGGGATCATGCATCTAGTTCGCACGCAGGCGGCATGTATATATTTATTTCATTTCCACAAACTAATCCTATGTGGTTTCAACCAAATATTTCTCAACCACAAATGGGTATTTTTCAACCACAATCAACCAATATCAATCACAAACAATCCCAAACAATCAATCGCTATCAATCAATTTTCACAACGATTTCAACCAATAAATATCGTTCATGGTTTGTGGACGAGGGGCGTATATATATATATATATATATATATATATATATATTTATATATAGCAATTCACTTTCATTTTCAACACATATATATTTTTAAATCAGAAATCTCACCAATAGCTATCCAACTGCACGACACTTCCTTTATAGAAATCTTCGCCTATTTCGCCTTCTTGTCGCTTTCGCCCGTATTCTCTACATATGTAAAAATCGAATTTTTACGATGCTATTCAATATATAAAAATCGAATTTTAAAGATATAGATTCCGCCTTTTCAAAAATAAAGATTATATCTTTAATATTCCTACGATGTAAAAATTATATTTTTATTACTTCAAAAAATATAATTTTCATATCTTACTTCTTTTAAATTAAAATTAGTTTTAAAACCTTTATAAAATCAGTTTTATCATCTTTTTAAAAATCAGTTTTTACTTCCTATAAAAAAAATCAGTTTTAACTTTTACATAATTCAGTTTTTCTTTTTATTAAAAATCAGTTTTTCTTTTTATTAAAATTCAGTTTTTCTTTTTATTAAAAATCAGTTTTTCTTTGCTTATCAAAATCAGTTTATAAATCTAAAAAAAAAATCAGTTTATAAATCTAAAAAAACAGTTTATAAATTCTAAAAAAAACAGTAATTAGTTTTTGCAAAACAAAATTAAAATAAAAATAAAATAACCCTAATCGCTCACCTCAGGCTGCGAAGAGGGAGGGAAGAAGGAGGAGGCGTCGATGTGGTGTTCGGTGGTGTCGCGGTTGCTCGATGGCGTTCGTCGGCGGCAGGCTTCAGGGGGCGTCGCGACTTCGAGACGAGGCGGCAGGGTGTTCGAGGGCTTCGGGGTCTTCGATAGTGAGGGCGGCGTCGAGGGGTTCGTCGGCGTCTCGAGGGGGGGCGGCGGCTCGATTGATTTAGGGTTTCTTTTTTTTTTTGTTTCTGAATAATGAATCGGGGGGGGGGCAATGAAGAAAAGGAGGGAGAGAAAATTAAAATATATATATTTTTTTTATTAATTAATTATTTAATTTTGGTAAAAAGGGTTGACTTTTACATACGACCTCGAAACGAGGCCCACCGCCTGTCGTCCATAGCGTTTAACCCCCATTCCGAACACAATGGGATATGTATCGCAAGCTGGTTTGATCGTTACAATCGGTTTCCTTTTGAATTTTCATTTAAATCATTATATTGAATTTTAAACGCACATTTCAAATTACCTGGGTCACATACTAATTAGAAAAATTCCAAAAAAATATTTTCTAGCTTCGTATTGACGATACGGTCCTAACAAAACTAGTTTCGTCGAATTCTGAGACCGTTGGAAAAATGGCCAATTTCCAGTCGATTAAAATCAACTGAAACCGGTCAAACGCGTTTTCCTTTGCCACGCTCACATATTGATTCCAAAAATTATGAAATTTGAAACCTAACAATAACTTGACATCACGGACCCAACAAAAGTGGTTTCATAGAAATCCGAGGTCGTTTGCAAAATGTCCATTTTTAAGGGCCTGAATTCCATAGCGACTATTCAGAATTTTCAACTGGACATATCTTTTGATTCCCGCTATCAAATTTCGATTGGTCGGATTCGTTAGAAAGATATCATCAATTAGATCCTAATGTTTTTGGTTTCACTAAAATACGGATTGTTCTGCACCCGGTATATTCAATTGAAGTTTGAAATCGAATAATCGAACTACCGCGCTATTTTCAATTCTATATATAATTATAATTAATTATATTCGTTTTCAAATGTCGATTCAAACTCAGTTTTCATCGCCATTATTTAAAATATTTATTTTAAATATTTAAAATCCATTATTTTAGCCAATTTAAAAATTTTAAATTGGTTCAGATTTTCTGGGTCGTTACAGTAAACTATCCCCAAAGTAGATGTGGTACGCCATAGCGAGCTCAAGTCCAAACCGTACATGAGTTATCCAGTAAGCAAGCTAAAGATCCAGCTAGGTGCTAGTGTTCCCACCCTGAGAACCTTGGGGGGGACGGAAGAAAAGAGGCGAAAGAAAACGGGTCAGTCAAAAAGAATAGTAAGCCCTACCTATTATTAGTATTAAAACTAATAAAGTTAACTGGACATGTAAAACAGAGATGAAACATAGGATGATAACAGGCATGGTGAAAAGTTAACAAGATAGATCAAGTGTGGCATCGCATATACAAGGTTAAGTTGCACCAGGTGTACTAGTATTCTAATCCATGTCAAGTATAAACAAGACATGATCCCTTGGCCTAAAGTTGGCCCAACATCATGAAGTGACCTAAATCAAGGTGCAACTACTCGGTCTAGTCGATCGGCTCCCTATAAGCCTAACTCGTCATGTATCAATGTCATACGGCTTAATCATGGAATGTACTTAACTGTGCAAGGTCCACCCTAGGGTGTATCCAGCCCTAAGGTGTAAACCACAGACACAATTCAAGCACGCACAGTCTAAACCTACTGGTGCCCATGTTCAAATCCGGACTTAATGTGCACGACCATGGTCCGCCTGAACAACCGGTGCACCATTCAGCCGTCTCTTTTGGTCTATTACAATCAGTCCAGTAATCGTGCCCCAACCTAGCCTAGTCCAGGGTATACAGATACTCCCAAGTGGGTTACTGCTGAAAAGGACCTCGTAACTAGGATTTCAAGCGGGTTAAGTGTGGTTAACCCTATCCTAACCATGTATTGAGTTGGTCAAGTGTATCCAAGCAGTTCATGACTTAACCCTATCAATACATCGTGTTTAATTGGTTAAGTATTCAAGTAGTCCATGACTTAACCCTACCAACCCATCGTGTTTAATTGGTTAAGTATTCAAGCGGTCCATGACTTAACCCTATCATGTGGCATTAATTAACTTAATGCACCCCAACCTCTCACATTAGACTTTGTTGTGGTTACTAGTTAAGCCGGGCGGGTCCGGGTAGCTCTACACCACAACCTAGTCTAACCTCGGGTTTTATGTGCGATGTGACCAACTACTCACATTGGGTCCTATTGTTTGTAGCCACTAGTTAAGTCGGTCGGTTCCGGGTAGATTTATGCTACAAACTCAACCCAACCTCGAGTTGGCCACTTTCATGTTTTCTACATGTCATGTCCACGTTCATGTTTTCAAGCATAAACACATGTCAAACTTTCATGTCATATTTTCAAGTCATGTTTTCATGTTATTTAAGTTTGCCCAACTACCCATAACGTATTCCCATCGCACGTAAATTCGCATCAACGCAAATAGATCAAAGAGGGAACATAACAATATGACAAGGTGGGCATAAGGTGGCAAAGTCTATCACAAGTTAAACATGGTGATATTTGAGGCAAAGGTGTTCAACATACTAGCATATGGCCTCAATATGTATGATGGCATAAAAGGTGACTTGGCCTCAAACATATCAAATAGCATAAGGGTGATTTGGCCACAAGCATGCATAATAGCATAAGGGTGATTTGGCCACAAGCATGCATAATAGCATAAGGGTGATTTGGCCACAAGCATGCATAATAGCATATATGGTGATTTGGCCACAAGCATGCATAATAGCATATATGGTGGAAGCATGGTAATAGTTGACATAGGGTGACAATCCTAACTTGTGCATAGCAAATAGGTTCAATATTATCATATGCATGTTTAGGAACATGAGGGGTTAAGGTTTGTTAACATGCATAAACCATAATCCATTTCATAGCATATTTTTTCAAAAGGTCAACATGAACGGTACTAGGTTCATGATAGGTCCATAATCATGAATCAAGAAAGGAATGAATAGATCTATGCATACAATGATAGGTTCAAGGCAAATATTGCACTTAGGTCCAATTCAAATCTACACATGTATGGCATTAAACTTAGCAAATAGGTGATACATGGTCATAGATGGCATAGGATGATAACTAGTGATTCGCATATAACATCATATGCAAGTTAACATAAAGGTTATGAGAGTTTCTATGTTGCTTTATGCAACATTTCAAATCAAAGCTCATAACTTTCTATGCACAAAGTCAAGGTGATAGCTTTACAAACATGCATAGAATAAATCTATGCATAACATGATAGAATCAAAGCACAAATCATACTTAAGCCCAAACTCAAACTTGCAACATGTCATATTTAACTTCATAGTTAGAATCTAAGAGTGGAATAGGGCTTACAATGCTATGAAGACTATAAAATAAAACAAGATTGAGACGAAGCCACACTAGCAACACTAAAAACCCACAAATGAATACAAGCTCCAAGTTGTCTTGAGAAACAAGAAGCTCCTTTGATTTGTATGAAGAAAGATCCTTGTTTTGATGAAGAAAGGTGGCTCTTTTACTAGCTTAGGACACTCAAACTTTCATGAAGAGGATGGAGGCCATGATATGAAGGTGGAGGCCATGATTAGGAAGCATTTTGGCATAGTTTAGTTGTAGGAATGATTCGTGTTGATTTAGGCTAGGTATTAGGGTCTTTTTATAGAAGATAAGGTTAGTTTAGGCCATAGGATTAACCCTAATTCAGATCTGAGCCTTTAAAAACCGTCACAAGCCTCCAAACGTGTCTTGAGGAACAAGTCAGGTGCACCCAGGCCAAACTGGCCGACCACCCAAGTCGACAGGGGTGTCGACTGGGCAGTCGATACCACCTGGGGTGTGTCGACTCCCAAGTTGACTCCCCAGTCGACTTGGGGGTGGCGGGAATTTTTCCCGCCTGTTCTGCTTGGCTGAATTTGAATTCTGAATTCAAATTTGAACTGTTTTTGAACTTGAAATTTCTGAAAACTTTGACGGGCCATAACTTGGTCATACGGACTCCGATTTTCGAAAACTCGGACTCTATTTCGCGTATTTTTCCGAGACGAACGCAATGGCACAGCCCTTTTCCCTTGATTCAGATTTTATTATTTAATTCTTCCTTGATTTATGTTATAACATTTTATAAAAATTCGGGTTGTTACATTCTCCCCTCCTTAAAGGATTTCGTCCCCGAAATCTCCAAGTTAGGAAGAACGTATCCTACCATCCATCATCCATCTACTCAAAACATCATCCACAAGTTATCATTGTCCTTAAAAGATTCTAAATGTTGTATGATCATATGCAAAGGTGTGTGTATATGTACTTATCTAATGCGAAAATCAGGCGGTTACTGATTCAGTAAACCTCCTTAATGCAAAGTATGTTAGTGAAATGAGTCCATATGTATGCAAATTCCTAACATAATTCATAATCTCTATATGAGTGCACATAACATTCCTCCATATGCAACATCCACGTGATAGCATAACAAGTTTCAGCCATGAATAAGCATAAACACTCATGCATATGCGGTATGAAAGTGTGTGAGCCGATCTTAGTGCCTAATGTGTATCATGCATCCACGAGTATCCACTTGCAAACACTTGCAACCACTTGCAAAAATCAAGCATAACATGTTTCAAATACATGTTTCATCCAAAGGGTTTCTACCTAAGGTTCTCATGACAAGGTTAACGAGATAACAAGATAAACATGGATAGCAAAAGAAAGATATGCTAACTAGGAAAAGAGATTGAGAATGTACCCTCAAAAAGAAATGGATAAAGCCCACGCATCTTCTCCTCGGTTTCCCTAGTTGCGTCCTCTTCGGCTTCACTCCACTGAACCTTTACTAACTTGACTTCTCGATTCCTAAGCTTCTTGATCTCCGTTCCCAAAACACGGATCGGAGCTCGCCTTAGGGTTGCCCCTTTCTCTACCTCCACATCTTCGAGAATGCTAGACTCAACCACTTCGGCTAACTCATGCAGGCACTTCCAGAGATGCGAGACATGAAAGACATTGTGCACTCCGGCCAGCTTCTTGAGCAATTCCACCTTATAGGCCATCTTCCCAACTGCTCCAAAATGAACCACATTTCGCAAAGGAGAAACCTTCACAAAGACCATATCTCCAACTTCAAATTCTAAGTCTGTCCTTCGTTTGTCTGCATAGGATTTCTGTCTGTCTTGGGTCGTTTTCATCCGTCTTCGAATCAATTCAACCCTCTCGGATGTGTCCCTTATCATGTCGGGCCCAAGTATAAGCTTATCCGTCGTCTCCGACCAACATGTTGGTGACTTGCACGGCCTCCCATACAAAGCTTCGAATGGTGCCATCCCTATGCTTGCTTGGTAGTTGTTATTATAAGCAAACTCCACTAGAGGAAGATGATCTTCCCAAGTACCACCAAAGTCAAGAATGCATAGCCTCAATAGGTCTTCTAGTACCCTATTCACCCTTTCGGTCTGGCCATCCGTCTGTGGGTGATAGGCCGTATTTAGATTCAATCGCGTACCCATCGCTTCTTGTAAACTATTCCAGAACTGGCTAGTGAAGATTGGGTCACGATCGCTAACTATGCTAGAAGGAACTCCATGCAATCGCACTATCTCTCGAAAATAAACAGATGCTAGCCATGATGCGGTCCTCTTGCTCTTTACTAGAATAGAATGGGCGCTCTTCGTGAGTCTATCCACTATGACCCATATCCCATAAAGCCCAAATAGTTTGGTCAACTTGACGGACATCTTCACCCCAACTATATATCACAAACAGGCGTGTCATACTCCTTATGGGGTTTGCAACAGAACTAAGATTGAGAATAGGACCGAGAGGATATACTTAAAAGATAGCATGCGAGTAAGCTCTACAAAATAATAGGGATCAAGGATATACTCTTAGAAAGAGATATAATGCGCGTATCTAGTCTTCAATCTTCAAAGCCGCATTTTCTTGAGCTTAATCCTATCGTGCCTTGACCGTCTTTTAACTTCACAATTTCGTAGCTCTTAATTCTTATTTCCAAAATATGAGTTAGAACTCATTTCACCGTTGCCTCTTGTTCCACTTATTATTATTATTATTATTTCTAAAATACTTGGCTTCCACATAACTGCGTGCTCATGGTTTCATGCAAGCTTTACAAAATTCGTTAGTGAATCCTGGGCCTCGTTTACATACTATACGGTATCCCACGCAGAAGAACTATCTCTTGAAAACAAGTGCCAATCCACGTTGCCAAATGTACTTACTAGGGTGATTTCTCTAACCCATGCTTAAGTGAAATGGACTATCCGCCTTAGTGGCGAACACTACTCGATTGGATTACAAGTTTCCAATAAAGGTGCCAAGGGATTCTAGGTAGCTAATCATGACGGAACCCTAAAGGTCACACGAGATTTCGAGGGTATTACCGAGGCGAGTCATGAGCCTCGCAACCCTATGTTCGAAGTCAAGAATGGCTCCATAACTGGACAACCAACCCATGCCCAAAATCAACCCGTATCCCATAAACCCGAGAACATAAGCATTACACATGAATTCTACGCTCAGAATAGAGATTTTCAAATCCATACAAATCACAGGTAGATGGGCGGAACCCCCAATTGGATTTGAAACACTAATGGGACCTCAACTAGACTAGTACTTAGGTGAAAACTTTCAACAAGATCAGAAATAAAACTATGCGATGCGCCGGAATCAAATAAGGTACGAACAGGGAAATCAGAAATGTAAACATGACTTTCTATAGAAACACTACCTCGATCAAAAGATGGAAGAGCGAGGAGAGCCTGCAACTGCCCTCCAGAGGGTCCTGCTCGCTGAGCTTGCCTTTGCCCTTGTCCTCGCTTCCTTGGGCAATCCTTACTGAAATGTCCAGACTTTCCACAATGAAAGCATTCTCCCAACTTCCTTTTCTTCTTCCTACAGTCTTTGGCTATGTGCCCAGTGATCCCACAGAAGTTGCACTTCCTCCTTTCTCTTGACTTGTTGTCCTTGCTGTTGTTGTTCTTGCCTCCTTTTCTGGAATCTACCTTCTCGCCTTGAGACTCATTTGCCTTGACCTCCTTCTTGCCACTCTTATCTTCCTCTTGAAGCAGGGCCATATTCACCAAACTCTCGAAAGTCGCCCCCATGGGTATATGAGACATGGCCAATCCGCGCAATGGCTCATTCAATCCTAGAGCAAAGCGTAGGGCCTTCTTCTGAGCTGTGTTAACCAAGTCTAGACCGAATTGAGCAAGTTGATTAAACTTATCGACGTATTCCTTAACGGTCATGTCCCCTTGCTTTAGTGATAGGAACCTCTCCATCTGAAGGTTCTCTTCTGTCGATGATAGAAACCTCAGTCTAAACCTTCTCCTAAAGTCATCCCAAGTCTGAATTGGCCTAGTAGTGGTGGTGACTACCCACCAATATGTAGCTTCCTCTTTCAATAGCCATACTGCCAACATAACTTTTCTACGGTCTTCCATATCAAAGATAGCAAAGAGGTCTTCAATTTCTTTTAACCAGTTTCTTGCCTCAACATAAGTCTCTGTCCCAATAAAATTCTTGCCACCCATCGCCTTAAAGTCCTTGCAAATCTTCGCAAAATCCGCTTGTGGATGCTGAGGAGGAGGAGGAGGAACCTCAGCTACGGGAGGGGGAGGAATGTTTGCCACGGGGGAAGGAGGAGGAATGTCCGCGGGGCCGGCTTCATTCGCCCTTGCCTCCATGTACCTTCTAAACCAAATAGGTACTGGTACGCCCTCCAGAATGGCAAAATTATCGGCCATACTGAAACGAAGAAAAAGATAGATTGAGAATGAGGAATCAAAGGATAGTGCTAATGGCTTTTGGGGAATAGCCTTTTAAAATAAACTAGACTTTTCTTGGAAAATACTTAATTAGTTTTGAAAATAGTTTTTCAAAAGGTAAGTTTTAAAAACCTTTTGTTCAATCTCGTAAACCTTATGCTCTGATACCAAATGTAACACCCCACCTCCGCTAGGGTCACTCTTGCTAGTACACTGGCTTTGGAGGGGCGTTAAACGAGGTAAACATGCATGCAGATATCACAAGACAGAACATATGAGTAAAACAGAGTAAATAAAGCAGCGGATAAAATTTCTATTTCAAAACCATATTCAAGTTACATCAAAGTACTTAGTCATCATTTTCCAACAAAACAAAGTCTAGAAAACATAAACTGAAAACTGGAAATAACATAAAGTAAACTATCCCCAAAGTAGATGTGGTACGCCATAGCGAGCTCAAGTCCAAACTGTACATGAGCTATCCAGTAAGCAAGCTAAAGATCCAGCTAGGTGCTAGTGTTCCCACCCTGAGAACCTTGGGGGGGGAAACGGAAGAAAAGAGGCAAAAGAAAACGGGTCAGTCAAAAAGACTGGTAAGCCCTACCTACTATTAGTATAAAAACTAATAAAGTTAACTGGACATGTAAAACAGAGATGAAACATAGGATGATAACTGGCATGGTGAAAAGTTAACAAGATAGATCAAGTGTGGCATCGCATATACAAGGTTAAGTTGCACCAGGTGTACTAGTATTCTAATCCATGTCAAGTATAAACAAGAAATGATCCCTTGGCCCAAAGTTGGCCCAACATCATGAAGTGACCTAAATCAAGGTCCAACTACTCGGTCTAGTCGATCGGCTCCCAATAAGCCTAACTCGTCGTGTATCGGTGTCATACGGCTTAATCATGGAATGTAGTTAACTGTGCAAGGTCCACCCTAGGGTGTATCCAGCCCTAAGGTGTAATCCACAGACATAATTCTAGCATGCACAGTCTAAACCTACTGGTGCCAATGTTCAACTCCGGACTTAATGTGCACGACCATGGTCCGCCTGAACAACCGGTGCACCATTCAGCCGTCTCTTTTGGTCTCTTACAATCAGTCCAGTAATCGTGCCCCACCCTAGCCTAGTCCAGGGTATCCAGATATTCCCAAGTGGGTTACTGCTGAAAAGGACCTCGTAACTAGGATTTCAAGCGGGTTAAGTGTGGTTAACCCTATCCTAACCATGTATTGAGTTGGTCAAGTGTATCCAAGCAGTTCATGACTTAACCCTATCAATACATCGTGTTTAATTGGTTAAGTATTCAAGTAGTCCATGACTTAACCCTACCAACCCATCGTGTTTAATTGGTTAAGTATTCAAGCGGTCCATAACTTAACCCTATCATGTGGCATTAATTAACTTAATGCACCCCAACCTCTCACATTAGACTTTGTTGTGGTTACTAGTTAAGTCGGGCGGGTCCGGGTAGCTCTACACCACAACCTAGTCTAACCTCGGGTTTTAAGTGCGATGTGACCAACTACTCACATTGGGTCCTATTGTTTGTAGCCACTAGCTAAGCCGGTCGGTTCCGGGTAGATTTATGCTACAAACTCAACCCAACCTCGAGTTGGCCACTTTCATGTTTTCTACATGTCATGTCCACGTTCATGTTTTCAAGCATAAACACATGTCAAACTTTCATGTCATATTTTCAAGTTATGTTTTCATGTTATTTAAGTTTGCCCAACTACCCATAATGTATTCCCATCGCACGTAAATTCGCATCAACGCAAATAGATCAAAGTGGGAACATAACAATATGACAAGGTGGGCATAAGGTGGCAAAGTCTATCACAAGTTAAACATGGTGATATTTGAGGCAAAGGTGTTCAACATACTAGCATATGGCCTCAACATGTATGATGGCATAAAAGGTGACTTGGCCTCAACCATATCAAATAGCATATATGGTGATTTGGCCACAAGCATGCATAATAGCATATATGGTGATTTGGCCACAAGCATGCATAATAGCATATATGGTGGTAGCATGGTAATAGTTGACATAGGGTGACAATCCTAACTTGTGCATAGCAAATAGGTTCAATATTATCATATGCATGTTAAGGAACATGAGGGGTTAAGGTTTGTTAACATGCATAAACCATAATCCATTTCGTAGTATTTTTTTTTCAAAAGGTCAACATGAACGGTACTAGGTTCATGATAGGTCCATAATCATGAATGAAGAAAGGCATGAATAGATCTATGCATACAATGATAGGTTCAAGGCAAATATTGCACTTAGGTCCAATTCAAATCTACACATGTATGGCATTAAACTTAGCAAATAGGTGATACATGGTCATAGATGGCATAGGATGATAACTAGTGATTCGCATATAACATCATATGCAAGTTAACATAAAGGTTATGAGAGTTTCTATGTTGCTTTATGCAACATTTCAAATCAAAGCTCATAACTTTCTATGCACAAAGTCAAGGTGATAGCTTTACAAACATGCATAGAATAAATCTATGCATAACATGATAGAATCAAAGCACAAATCATACTTAAGCCCAAACTCAAACTTGCAACATGTCATATTTAACTTCATAGTTAGAATCTAAGAGTAGAATAGGGCTTACAATGCTATGAAGACTATAAAATAAAACAAGATTGAGACGAAGCCACACTAGCAACACTAAAAACCCCCAAATGAATACAAGCTCCAAGTTGTCTTGAGAAACAAGAAGCTCCTTTGATTTGTATGAAGAAAGATCCTTGTTTTGATGAAGAAAGGTGGCTCTTTTACTAGCTTAGGACACTCAAACTTTCATGAAGAGGATGGAGTCCATGATATGAAGGTGGAGGCCATGATTAGGAAGCATTTTGGCATAGTTTAGTTGTAGGAATGATTTGTGTTGATTTAGGCTAGGTATTAGGGTCTTTTTATAGACGATTAGGTTAGTTTAGGCCATAGGATTAACCCTAATTCAGATCTGAGCCTTTAAAATCCGTCACAAGCCTCCAAACGTGTCTTGAGCAACAAGTCAGGTGCACCCAGGCCAAACTGGCCGACCACCCAAGTCGACAGGGGTGTCGACTGGGCAGTCGACACCACCTGGGGTGTGTCGACTCCCAAGTCGACTCCCCAGTCGACTTGGGGGTGGCAGGAATTTTTCCCGCCTGTTCTGCTTGGCTGAATTTGAATTCTGAATTCAAATTTGAACTGTTTTTGAACTTGAAATTTTCTGAAAACTTTGACGGGCCATAACTTGGTCATACGGACTCCGATTTTCGAAAACTCGGACTCTATTTCGCGTATTTTTCCGAGATGAACGCAATGGCACAGCCCGTTTCCCTTGATTCAGATTTTATTATTTAATTCTGCCTTGACTTATGTTATAACATTTTATAAAAATTCGGGTTGTAACAACGATTCACGATAAACCCAAAATCACATTCTATTGTTAATCGGGTTAAAGAACAGGTGTTATTCAAAACACCACTCACGATAAACCCAAGAACCAATTTAAATTCAATTCCAATTAATATTATTTAATTGGTACACCTCATTGAATCTAAATAGAAAGATTTAATCTTTTTCTCAACTGGGCTTAAGAATAGTGTTAATGAAGACACCATTCACGACAAACCCAAATCACGTTTGATATTAATTACAAGGCCCTGAATAGAAAATATATCGGCTTATATTCAATATCAAATTCTACGACCAACAAATATCGTATTGGAAATAACGATATGAATATATCTTTCAAATTCCCATAACAATATCTGTATAATCACGAAATCCAACATTGAAATATTCCAAAGACAATTTCGATTCAAATCCATTTCCAATTCGTATATTGGAAATCCTGATTATTTTTAAAACCACTTTCAGATTCAATTTATTTATTTCAAAAATAAATTGATTTTAATTCTAGTTCAAAACTAGTTCATTTTGATAAATAACTATTTTTATCTTTTCAAATAATTTTTCATCCCAGTTCTTTTATAATCATTTCTTATGATTTTACACAAATTATTATTATTTTTAATAATTTTATCAAGGCCCGTACAGTCGATTTCCACCAATGGCCATCGAACTGCACCTACAACGACCTTTTCCAAATTTGATTTGGACATAATTCCAAATCCAACCGTTAGATTTCAAATTTCTAATATTCATTGGAAAGCTCTTTTTGATACGAACCCAACGGTTCTGGTTTCAGGAGAATCCGACGGTCGGATCTCCCGTAACGTCAGTTCGAAGTCAATGGTCGAAATTCGCAAACTGCTACGGCGCGGCGCGTTCTATTCAGGCCATTATATATATAGTATGTATATTATATATATTTCATCGATTTCCTTTTAAAACGTATTTTATAAATCGTTTTAAATTCGTTTTCAAAACCATTTCAACTTTATATTCAATTCCAAATCAAAATTGAATATTTCATATCATTACTATATAAATGATAATATTTTCAAAACGTTATATTTTGAAATCACTTCCCTTTTCTATATTCATTATAAAAACGAATATAATCGATATAAATATCGTTCACATCAAAATGGCGCAACTCTAATCAACACGGCTTTATATATTTCAAAATCTTCGTCATTCTATTCAACAAATACATATTTATTCTATTCAACACATGAGTATATATTTCTTTCAACACATGAGTATTCTCAACACATGAGCATCGTCAACACATGACTATTTTTATTATTTAATATATTTTATAAAATTATGGTATCTATCGTTTGATTTTTAAATCAGACTCCAACCATAAAGTAGTAAGAGAATGATTCCCTAAGTATTAACCCCGAAGGCCGAAACCAATATCAGATCAATACCCAGGAAACCACTCATCTTATCTATTTTCCAGTTAGTTTCTTACTTTAAATATGATAAAGATGTAAATTTTATTGTTAAAATATTTCTTTCAACACATGATAATTTTCAACACATGATTATTTTCAACACATGATTATTTATATTTTATAATATTCTTTATTTTCCCAATTGGAATGAGGCCCAATCAATTATCATATAATGTTAATTATATGGATTCCATACAACACATGTATATAATAGCAACGATAAATAATCAACCATCATCCAAAGTGCACCACACCACTGCATAGGCATTAAATATAAATAATTAACGCTTACACAGTCTGTCGACCAATCGATCGACATACAACTAAATAATTGGGATTAGTGTATGTCAAATATCATCCCAACACCCGTGTGGGGTTTCAATCCACAAACACTGAATATTATTTGTGCAGTTGGGCGACGTGTAAAATTTATCGTCCCAATCAATATCCTTCAACTAGGTGTACATAAACAAACCGTCCGGTTTGTAAATGAATGTTTATTTATTCACATTCACTATATTCGTATTCACGTTAAAAATAATATTTTTAACGATAATTAATTTATTTCAACACATGAATATTTTATTATCTATTTCACATCAACATCACAAACAAATTTCACAACACATCAAACAAGCATACAAGTCGTCCATGGTCTGTGGACGACGGGTGTCGGGTGCTGCTAAGCACCGTCTGCATCCTAGTATATAATTTAACTAGAAAACAAGAGTTAGAGTGAGAAGTTATTAACGACTAGCTAATCCAATACCACGACTCTTCCTATGTAGAAATCTTCGTCGTTGCTCGCCTTCTGTCACTTTCGTCGGACGTATTCACTATATATATAAAAATCACATTTTTATATTGTTGCTATGTGTATAAAAATCACATTTTTATACGTACGCTATATGGATAAAAATCACTATTCTTATCCCGCTACTATATAGATAAAAATTATATTTTTACATCGCCACCATACAAATAAAAATTCTATTTTTATCTTGCCACTAATATAATAAAAATTATATTTTTATTACTCTACATGAATAAAAATCATATTTTTATTCTTCCTATGATATAAAGATCAAATTTTTTATTACCTATATAATATAAAAGTCATATTTTTACTTCGCTACTTAAAAAAAATTATATCCTTATTACTCTACATAAATAAAAATCATATTTTTATTCTTCTAAAAATATAAAAATCATATTTTTATTCTTCTAAAAATATAAAAATCATATTTTTATTCTACATAAATAAAATCCTTTCTTTTTGTTTTACAAGATTCAATCTTTTTATTTTCAAAGATTACTTCTTTTTGTTTTCAAAACGGCTTCAACTTCATTTGCTTAAAGAAAAATCTAATCTTTCTAATTTAAAAATATAACCTTTCTATATTCAAAAATCTTATCTTTCTATAGTTGAAAATTATACTTTTCTATTCAATGAAAAATTATGTTTTTATCAAGGAGAAATCACATAATTTTATATTGAGAAAATACCTTTAAAATCAACGCTATCATATATTTAAAAACAATAATCTTCTTCTCTATCAATGCCATTTTGTTTTAAATAAAAATACTTTAAAAACAATGCTCTTTACATTGAAATTACACCCATTACAAAATAAATAAAAATTAAAGAGGAAAAGATCACTTTAATCGATCGAAGGAGGCTGCCACGGGCTGGTGCTCGCTGCAGGACATGCGGGAAGGTCGAGATGGTGCTCCGGCGGTCCATGATGGATGTAGGAGCGGTTTGAGGCCGTGGAGGGACCCACGATGGTCTGACTTCGTGGAGGAGGGGGCGGCTACGACCTGGAGGCGGAAGCGGAGGGGTGTGGGGCGGTGGCGGGCCCTGGTTGGTCGGAGGCGAAGGACTGCGGCTGTTTTGGGGGGGATTCGGGGCTTGGAGAAGAGGAGAGAGGAGGGGGAGAATCGGTGGTCGGCGCGCCACCCAGGGGGGTCGCGATGGGCGGCAGCGGCGGTTTCCCCCCCGTCGCTCGTTCCCTTTTTTTTGTTTCGTTTTAACTGAGTAAGTGAGGGGAGAGAGAAGACTGAGGGGTTACATATAAAAATATATTTATTTATTTAATTCCATAAAGCAACTTTTAATTTCGACCTCTAAACGAAACCCACCACCTGTCGTCCATAGTTAATTACCTTC
The DNA here is from genome assembly GCA_030737875.1 of Allium sativum. Taxonomy (NCBI): domain Eukaryota; kingdom Viridiplantae; phylum Streptophyta; class Magnoliopsida; order Asparagales; family Amaryllidaceae; genus Allium; species Allium sativum. Next base: position 687,693,818 of record CM060926.1, on the reverse strand, counting down.
ATTCCGAACACAATGGGATATGTATCGTAAGCTGATTCGATCGTTTCGATCACTTTTCATTTAAATTAACATTTAAATCATTATATTGAATTTTAAACGTACATTACAATTTATCGGGGCCACATACTAACTAGAAAAATTCCCGAAAAATATTTTCTACCTTCGCATTGACGATACGGTCCTAACAAAACTAGTTTCATCGAATTCTGGGACCGTTTGAAAAATGGCCATTTTCCAGTCGATTAAAATTAACTAAAACTGGTCAAACGCGTTTTCCTTTCCCACGCTCACATATTGATTCGAAAAATTACGAATTTTGGAATCTAGCAATAACTTGACATCACGGATCCAACAAAAGTGGTTTCGTCGAAAATCGAGGTCGTTTGCAAAATTTGCATTTTTAAGGGCCGAAATTCCATAGCGACTATTCTGAATTTTCAACTGGACATAACGTTTTATCCCCGCTATGAAATTTCAATTTTTCGGATTCGTTGGAAAGATATTTTCAATTAGATTCAAATATTTTTGATTTCGCCAAAATCCGGTTTATTTTGAATCATGTACATTCATTTGAAATTAGAAATCGAATTATCGAACTACCGCGCCATTTTCAATTCCTTTTATAATTATAAATAATTATTTATATTCTAACGACAACGTATATAAATATATACATTCTATTTCTATTCAAAATAAATTTCTCGTCGTTATTATTTAAAATAATTCATTTTAAATATTCAAAATTCATCAAAATTGCCAAAATAAAAAATATAAATTGGCTCGCATTTTCCGGGTTGTTACAATCTCCCCCACTTAAAACTTTTCGTCCCCGAAAACGAACGAAGCCGAAAGTTGTTTAACTAATCAACTCAACTTTCGTTAGTTTCTTTATGGCTTACGTTCTTCAACTTTTCAGTTTCTAAGAACTTTTCAAAATTTTCAAAATTTTGGCTAACACCCTAAATTTTCGAAAAATTTCGCCATAACCTCCCCTGCACCGGGGACTTCGGGATATTTCATATAGCCTCCCGTGGCCTTCTTTAATCCAAAAGAAAAGGAAAAATCCAAGCGGCTAGCCAATCGGCTCATAAAATCATCATCACCCAAACAAAACAGTAAATTATTGTAAACATGTACCTATTTGTCGGGCAAACAATTTTATTCTTCTGCTCTAGCCTCCTTGCTATGACCTGTTCAATGTAAGTACATGTATATGCATGCATTTGTAATTATTTTTCAATACAGTTCACCTTTTGATTCAATTTGGCTGAAGGTTCAACATTCAATTTATCAAACAATAATCAAACAACACAACCATCAATCAATTAGTTGATTAGAATTTCAAACACATAACTTTGATATATATACAGAAAATCATGTTTTTAATGCCAAATCACAACAATAAATCTATCTATATTTTGGTTCTCACACCAGTCTAATGGAAATATATAGATATCACACCTTCGTCACTCGAAAATAAATACTGGTGATGGTATACTTCATCATCAGGACCATGTCCGGTCGACCAGAGTGTGATTCTATATCTATCCAGAATATTAAAATTTCGAATATACGTTCATGACGCGTATATGCAAAATCTTTATATACTCGATTGTCCAAATCAATATAAAATAAAATATTCAAATACGTATACTTGAATTTAATTTTTAAAGCAAAGTTTGTTTTCAATTTTATTTTTAAAAAATATACTCTTCACACTCGTTCTAGGATACTACTGATCCTATCTCTAACGAGTCATTCCCATAGGATATTACTAATCCAATTTCTGATGAATTCTTTCGTTTGGTTCTAACGTGTCTTATTCTCTGAGCTTTGTAAACCAAAGCTCTGATACCAAACTGACACGACCCGAACTTCCCCGTGAAGGAAAGAACGGATTTCGTTGAGAACAACACACATAGGAACGCAAACAGAAGAACATTTCATTGTTTATTACAACAATTAAATCAGAATACAAGAATATACATAGTATGAATAAATATTACACAGAAAATATCAGAGATTTAAATTACATAGCAGCGGAAAAATATTACAAAACACAACTGAAAGTAACACACGGATACAGAGCTTTCCGAGCATTGTTCCAGTTGTAAATCAGGATCCTGTGAATATAAATCTGCAAAACCAAAACTACTAGCTGCCCGTGTCGAAAATAAGGGCACCCAGAGTTTAGGTTAAAACAATAAACTCCAGGTCAGTCATGTGACTGGTGTGAGAACTAAAACAGTTACTATTTTAACTTTAAAAGAGAGTAATTCAAGGGACCACGCCGTATAACACGGAACGGGTTTCCTCCCAAGAATACCAGTGCTTAGAATAAACAACGCAATGCTTTTTCGAAAAATGAAGCTATTATAAGACCCAGGTCCCATCACATAATGCAACGCAAGCCGGAGGATAGGGTTTTCCCATATAATAGCCAAACATGCTTGGTACGTTTAAAACAAATCATTTTGATATTACTATCAGTGTATAGTTTCAAAACAATTTCAATCATAAATATCAATCATAGACGGCATGGGTACCATTTATCATGTCGCCATACTAGTTCTACAATTAAAACCGCAAGTCATGTATTGGAAATTGGATTTCCGTCATGAGTCGAGGCAAGGGGCAAGCTCCTCTCCGATTCGAGACACTCTAGCAAATGTCTCAGGACCCCACTATGATCCTTGGATCTTCAGGGCCGGTCCTCACCTAACTTTGGAGGATTAGTTATTCATGAACACACGTTTCCCAGTCCGATAGGACCTATATATAATGGTATGTACGTCGGCTCACATAGTGCCAGTTATCGACCATATATTCGAGGCGCCTCGCATTCCAACAACCACACAGGTGAAAAGTATATAAATGTCAGCCAGTTTAAGCACTGACACCACCACTAGCTAGAAAGAAACGTCGTGCTTTCCCTGCCGTCACTATCCCGTTTTTGACTCATACCGAGGTGTGAGGCTCGCGAATTAACGCCATACACAAAGCTGCGCCACACAGGCCGTGCTTTGATCATCAACCACAAGAATTTGCTTTTCAACAAAAGCCTTGATCATCTGCCCCTTAGGCATGCCACATAGGCAATTCACTCCATGCGACTGATGTTCATCGATATACAACCTCTGAGCTCGTACGTCTCAGAGAAGGGCGTTAAGCAAGAGAATAAATTCTCCGCCGCCAAACAGATATATATTTAATAGAGATCAATCAACACAGAATAAAATCCAATGTCAGACACACAGTCCATTTACAAGTTCGTTCTAGGTCTGAACGAAACCGGAGGCACTTTCCTCGCATATCCATCGATCTTCAAGTACGTCTGGACGATCACCAACTGATTCCCTCCTCTTGGGTGTACAGCCCAATCAAGATCATCAGTAATCACCCAAACGATGTGAAGACTTCCGGTCTTCAACCACCGTCTTCATCTTCGACATATCGTCGAATCGGTTATTCAGAATGGGTATAAACCCGGCCTTTCCGAATAACCCACGTATATAATAAACAAATGTTACACAAACACAACATACGCCTCATTCCAATTCAGAATATTCTTTTATTCAAATTTTCACATTCTTAGGGAAAGGTTCCCATTAATTTGATCAAAGATAAATTCTTCTAAATTTATTCTTTAATCTTCCTTTGGATATCATTTCAAACCATATTAAGGTTTTCCAAACTAGTCGGGATTAGCGAACCACACCGAAGTTATTATTTATTTTACTTCCCAATCCCAACCTATTTATCCCATGAAGAAAACTGGTAATACTCCATATCTAACACCAGGGTGTTATCGGTAAATATTAATTACCATTTCACGTTCAAATCTAATTAAAGATTTAACTATCGCTTTGGAGCAAAACTGGTGATACTCCATCCTCGATCACTTTTCAGATTTGATAATTTAAATTATCAATTCACATTTCAATTTGATTACAGATTCATTAAAACTCCACTTAGTTTTAATCTTCCCACAAATCAATATTCTGCCTTTAACTGAGTTAAAGAACCAATGTCATCTAAAACACGATTCACGATAAACCCAAAATCACATTCTATTGTTAATCGGGTTAAAGAATAGGTGTTATTCAAAACAACGCTCACGATAAACCCAAGAACCAATTTGAATTCAATTCCAATTAATATTATTTAATTGGTACACCTCATTAAATCTAAATAGAAAGATTTAATCTTTTTCTCAACTGGGCTTAAGAACAGTGTTAATGAAGACACCATTCACGACAAACCCAAATCACGTTTGGTACTAATTACAAGGCTTTGAATAGAAAATATATCGGCTTATATTCACTATCAAATTCTACGACCAACAAATATCGTATTGGAAATAACGATATGAATATATCTTTCAAATTCCCATAACAATATCTGTATGATCACGAAATCCAACATCGAAATATTCCAAAGACAATTTCGATTCAAATCCATTTCCAATTCGTATATTGGAAATCCTGATTATTTTTAAACTTTCAGATTCAATTTATTTATTTCAAAAATAAATTGATTTTATTTCTAGTTCAAAACTAGTTCATTTTGATAAAAACCTATTTTATCTTTTCAAATGTGGAAATTTTCATCCCAGTTCTTTTCAAATCATTTCTTATGATTTTACACAAATTATTATTATTTTTAATAATTTTATCAAGGCCCGTACAGTTGATTTCCACCAATGGCCATCGAACTGCACTTACAACGACCTTTTCCAAATTTGATTTGGACATAATTCCAAATCCAACCGTTAGATTTCAAATTTCTAATATTCATTGGAAAGCTCTTTTCGATACGAACCCAACGGTTCTGGTTTGAGGAGAATCCGGCGGTCGGATCTCCCATAACATCATTTCGAAGTCAACGGTCGAAATTCGCGAACTACAGCGGCGCGGCGCGTTCTATTCAGGCCATTATATATATAATATATATATATTATATATATATATCGTCGATTTCCTTTTAAAACGTATTTTATAAATCGATTTAAATTCATTTTCAAAACCATTTCAACTCTATATTCAATTTCAAATCAAAATTGAATATTTCATATCATTACTATATAAATGATAATATTTTCAAAACGTTATATTTTGAAATCACTTCCCTTTTCTATATTCGTTATAAAAACGAATATAATCGATATAAATATCGTTCATGTCAAAATGGAGCAACTCTAATCAACACGGCTTTATATATTTCAAAATCTTCGTCATTCTATTCAACAAATGCATATTTATTCTATTCAACACATGAGTATATATTTCTTTCAACACATGAATATTCTCAACACATGAGCATCGTCAACACATGACTATTTTTATTATTTAATATATTTTATAAAATTATGGTATCTATCGTTTGATTTTTAAATCAGACTCCAACCGTAAAGTAGTAAGAGAATGATTCTCTAAGTATTAACCCCGAAGGCCGAAACCAATATCAGATCAATACCCAGGAAACCACTCATCTTATCTATTTTCCAGTTAGTTTCTAACTTTAAATATGATAAAGATGTAAATTTTATTGTTAAAATATTTCTTTCAACACATGATTATTTTCAACACATGATTATTTATATTTTATAATATTGTTTATTTTCCCAATTGGAATGAGGCCCAATCAATTACCATATAATGTTAATTATATGGATTCCATACAACACATGTATATAATAGCAACGATAAATAATCAACCATCATCCAAAGTGCACCACACCACTGCATAAGCATTAAATATAAATAATTAACGCTTACACAGTCTATCGACCAATCGATCGACATACAACTAAATAATTGGGATTAGTGTACGTCAAATATCATCCCAACACCCGTGTGGGGTTTCAATCCACAAACACTGAATATTATTTGTGCAGTTGGGCGATGTGTAAAATTTATCGTCCCAATCAATATCCTTCAAATAGGTGTACATAAACAAACCGTCCGGTTTGTAAATGAATGTTTATTTATTCACATTCACTATATTCGTATTCATGTTAAAAATTATATTTTTAATGATAATTAATTTATTTCAACACATGAATATTTTATTATCTATTTCACATCAACATCACAAACAAATTTCACAACACATCAAACAAGCATACAAGTCGTCCATGGTCTGTGGACGACGGGTGTCGGGTGCTTTTAAGCACCGTCTGCATCCTAGTATATAATTTAACTAGAAAACAAGAGTTAGAGTGAGAAGTTCTCACCGACTAGCTAATCCATACCACGACTCTTCCTATGTAGAAATCTTCTCCGTTGCTCGCCTTTTGTCACTTTCGTCGGACGTATTCACTACATATATAAAAATCATATTTTTATATTGTTGCTATGTGTATAAAAATTACATTTTTACATCTATGCTATATGGATAAAAATCGCTATTGTTATCCCGCTACTATATAGATAAAAATTATATTTTTACATCACCACCATACAGATAAAAATTCTATTTTTATCTTGCCACTAATATAATAAAAATTATATTTTTATTACTCTACATGAATAAAAATCATATTTTTGTTCTTCCTATGATATAAAGATCGAATTTTTTATTACCTATATAATATAAAAATCATATTTTTACTTCGCTACTTAAATAAAAATTATATCTTTATTACTCTACATAAATAAAAATCATATTTTTATTCTTCTAAAAGTATAAAAATCATATTTTTATTCTTCTAAAAATATAAAAATCCTATTTTTATTCTACATAAATAAAATCCTTTCTTTTTATTTTACAAGATTCAATCTTTTTATTTTCAAAGATAACTTCTTTTTATTTTCAAAACGGCTTCAACTTCATTTGCTTAAAGAAAAATCTAATCTTTCTAATTTAAAAATATAACCTTTCTATATTCAAAAATATTACCTTTCTATAGTTGAAAATTATACTTTTCTATTCAATGAAAAATTTTGTTTTTATCAAGGAGAAATCACATATTTTTATATTGAGAAAATACCTTTAAAATCAACGCTGTCATATATTTAAAAACAATAATCTTCTTTTCTATCAATGCCATTTTGTATTAAATAAAAATACTTTAAAAACAATGGTCTTTACATTGAAATTACACCCATTACAAAATAAATAAAAATTAAAGAGGAAAAGCTCACTTTAATCGATCGGAGGAAGCTGCCACGGGCTGGAGCTCGCTACAGGATATGCGGGAAGGTCGGGATGGTGCTCCGACGGTCCATGATGGATGTAGGAGAGGTTTGAGGCCGTGGTGGGACCCATGACGGTCTGACTTAGTGGAGGAGGGGGCGGCTACGACCTGGAGGCGGAAGCGGAGAGGTGTAGGGCGGTGGCGGGCCCTGGTTGGTCGGAGGCGAAGGACTGCGGCTGTTTTGGGGGGATTGGGGGCTCGGAGAAGAGGAGAGAGGAGGGGGAGAATCAGTGGTCGGCGGGCCACGTGGGGGGGCCGCGATGGGCGGCGGCGGCGGTTTCTCCCCCGTCGCTCGTTCCCTTTTTTTTCGTTTTAACTGAATAAGTGAGGGAGAGAGAAGACTAAGGGGTTATATATAAAAATATATTTATTTAATTCCAAAAAGCAAATTTTAATTTCGACCTCTAAACGAGACCCACCACCTGTCGTCCATAGCTAATTACCCTCATTCCGAACACAATGGGATATGTATCGTAAGCTGATTCGATCGTTTCGATCAGTTTTCGTTTAAATTAACATTTAAATCATTATATTGAATTTTAAACGTACATTTCAATTTACTGGGGCCACATACTAACTGGAAAAATTCCCGAAAAATATTTTCTACCTTCGTATTGACGATACGGCCCTAACAAAACTAGTTTCGTCGAATTCTGAGACCGTTTGAAAAATGGCAATTTTCCAGTCGATTAAAATTAACTAAAACTGGTCAAACGCGTTTTCCTTTGCCACGCTCACATATTGATTCGAAAAATTACGAATTTTGGAATCTAGCAATAACTTGACATCACGAATCCAACAAAAGTGGTTTCATCGAAAATCGAGGTTGTTTGCAAAATTTCCATTTTTAAGGGCCGAAATTCCAAAGCGACTATTCTGAATTTTCAACTGGACATAACTTTTTGTCCCCGCTATGAAATTTCAATTTTTCGGATTCTTTGGAAAGATATTTTCAATTAGATTCAAATATTTTTTGTTTTGCCAAAATCCGGTTTAATTTGAATCCTGTACAATCATTTGAAATTAGAAATCGAATTATCGAACTACCGCGCCATTTTCAATTCCTTTTATAATTATAAATAATTATTTATATTCTAACGACGACGTATATAAATACATACGTTCTATTTCTATTCAAAATAAATTTCTCGTCCTTATTATTTAAAATAGTTCATTTTAAATATTCAAAATTCATCAAAATTGCCAAAATAAAATTTTTAAATTGGCTCGCATTTTCCGGGTTGTTACAGATTCGTTAGTTTATCAGCTATATGTACCTCTGTTTTAACTTAATCCTTTGATTAGTATCTTCCATTAAACTGACAAGTTTTACGTTATGAATGTTTGCTATATTATTCTTATCATCAAATGCATAATAAATATGGTATTCTGCTAAATTCTGTTATTATCCGTTTATGTTTTGTGAATTTATATATTGATACTAAAGAGCTTCAGGTCGCACAAAACCTTGTTATCTCCAATTTTCTTTATCAATTAAAGTGCAGGGAAGGTGTTAATAAATAAATGATCAATGAAGCAAGCAAAAATAGAATCACACACAAGATTTAACGTGGAAAAACCCGTTTTGGGAAAAAACCACGGGAGAAAGGCAAACTTTATTAATTAATTGATGGAGTTTTTACAAGCTACTTACATACAAACCATAGCAATCCAAATTTATATTCTACTTTCATGCTGCCAAATAAGGAGAGAAAGAGAAAATTAAGGATCTCCTTTATCCTTTAAATGAGGTTGCTGAAAATATCTCAATCATAAGAGTAAATTAAGGATTTAGATAAGATCCTTTAGGTAACATTAGCTGGACCAATTCTAATGAAAATTTCGGATCACAAATTAACAATCTCCACCTTGAGACGAATTCTCATCTTGAAGTAAAAATGAACTACAAAAAACGAACTCCTTCAGCAAATTAATATTTTCCTTGCTCCAATAGTCCCTAAAGACTATACTGTAACACCAACCAAGCTTGGGCAAAGCTCAAACTTAGTAATTGGAACTGACTTTGTCATCATGTCAACGGGATTGTCATGAGTACTTATCTTGCAAACTTTAACACCACCTTTAGCAATAACATCTCGAATGTAGTGATACCTAACATCTATATGTTTAGTTATCTCATGAAACATTTGATCCTTTGTAAGGCATATAGCACTCTGGCTATCAGAAAATATAGTAATGCAAGATGTATCTCCATAAAGCTCAAAATATAAACCTCTCAGCCAAGTAGCTTCTTTACATGCTTCAGAAATAGCCATATACTCGGCCTCAGTAGTAGATAATGCTACGGTAGTTTGCAAGGTTGCTTTCCAACTCACAGCACAACCACCAATGGTGAAAACATAACCTGTTAATGATCTCCTTTTATCCAAATCACCAGCAAAGTCAGAATCCACATAACCAACAAGTTCATCTTTAGATTTACCAAACTGCAAACAAGCATTTGCAGTGCCATGAAGATATCTGCAAATCCATTGAACTGCTTTCCAATGCTCTCTTCCAGGATTGGCCATGAATCTACTGACAACACTCAAAGCATGTGATAAATCAGGACGTGAACAAACCATGGCATACATAAGTGAATCAATTGCACTAGAATAGGGAACTCTAGACATGTACTCAATATGCTCATCTGATTGGGACACATAGCTGATGACAATTTGAAATGTGCAGCAAGAGGAGTACTTACAGACTTGACATCAAGCATATTAAAACGGCGAAGCACTTTTCTAACATACCCACTCTGACTTAGGTATAATTTTCCAGCATTTCTATCTCTTGATATCTCCATGCCAAGAATCTTCTTAGCATCCCCCAAATCTTTCATTTCAAACTCTCTACTCAACTGCCTTTTCAAATTTTCAATTTCTGCCTTGTCTTTTGAAGCAATCAACATATCATCGACATAAAGTAGCAAATAAATGGCTGAATGTGTAGTAATTTTCAAATAGACACAACTATCATAATTGGACCTTTTAAAACCTTGAGATAGCATAAAAGTGTCAAATCTTTTATACCACTGCCTAGGTGACTATTTCAATCCGTAAAGAGATTTCTTTAATTTACAGACAAGATTTTCTTTTCCAGGCATGATAAAACCCTCAGGTTGATGCATATAAATATCCTCTTCTAATTCTCCATGTAAAAATGCAGTTTTTACATCTAACTGTTGAAGCTCATAATCATGCATAGCAACAATACTGAGTAAAATGCGAATTGAGCTATGTTTCACAACAGGGGAAAAACTTCATTATAGTCAATACCTGAAATCTAACTGTAACCTTTTGCAACTAATCTTGCTTTGTACCTTTTCTCATCGTTTGGAGAAACACCTTCTTTTCTCTTGAAAACCCATTTGCAATGAATAGGTTTCTTCTCTTTAGGTAACTTGATTAAGTCCCATGTGTCATTTCTTTCAAGTGACTTCATCTCATCATGCATAGAAGCCATCCACTTATCAGAATCACTAGAGATAACAGCCTCAGAATATGAAGAAGGCTTAGCAATACCTTCTATTTCTTCTGCGACAGCACATGCATAAGCAACAACATTTGCTTCCTCAATAAACCTTCTTACTGGTTTTGGGTTCCTTCTAGGTCTGCTTGTTGCAATAGATTGTTGCGGTGGTTGCATAACTGCTGGAGGATCCTCAATAATGGGTGCTTCATCCTGTCTCTCAATTTCTGCGTTAGATGTAGCATCTGAATCAATAATATGCTCCACCTGGACATTTGATTTCTGCTTACTCTCAACAAGATCATTAGTAGATGGAATATCATGTAACATAGCAGATTCATTAAACACAACATTTCTGCTAATTACAACCTTACTTGTTTCAAGATTCCATAAATTATAGCCTTTAACATCAGACTTATAACCAAGAAAAATGCATTTAACAGCTCTTGGCTCTAGCTTTCCATTATCAACATGAGCATAAGCAATGCATCCAAAAACTTTCAATTCGTAATAATTTGCTGGAGAACCAGTCCATACCTCAGTCGGAGTTTTCTTACCAATATCAATAGAGGGAGAGCGGTTGATGAGATAACAGGCTGTGGAAGCAGCTTCAGCCCAAAAACGCCTATCCAATCCTGCGTTTGACAACTTGCAGCGAGCCTAAGAAATGATAGTCCTGTTCATACGCTCGGCAACCCCGTTTTGCTGAGGAGTGTGAGGTATGGTGTAGTGCCTAACCATGCCTTCAGCCTTGCAAAACGAATTAAATTCATCTGAACAAAACTCCATCCCATTATCAGTCTGAAGCTTCTTTACCTTCCTTTCAGTTTGTCTTTCAACCATAGTCTTCCACTCTTTGAACATTGAAAAAGTTTTAGATTTATGTTTCAAAAAATAAGGCCAAATTCTTCTGGAATAATCATCAATAATTGTCATCATGTAACAAGCACCGCCTATGGATGCTTTCCTAGACGGTCCCCATAAATCTAAATGCACATAATCTAGAATGCCTTCTGTTTTATGAACTGAAGTGTTGAACTTCACTCTCTTATGCTTGCCAAAAATGCAATTCTTACAGAACTTCAGCTTGCCTGCGTTGTACCCATCAAGAAGTCCTCTCTTGTTCAACTCTGGCAGACCTAATTCACTCATATGTCCAAGACGGATATGCCAAAGATTAGCGGTATCACAATCAGAAATATTATTTGAGATAACAGGGGCAGCATTACCTGAAACAGTAGTGCCTTGAAGATAATAAAGGCCATTTGTTTGCCTAAGATTTCCCTTCATTACAATAAGAGATCCATTTGTGACTTTCAGGATACCACCTCCACCTGAATATTTGTACCCTTTGTCATCAAGAGCACTTAAAGATATCAGATTTCTCTTCATGTTGGGAATGAACCGAACATCTGTTAAAGTTCTGATTGCGCCATCAAACATCTTGATCTGAATAGAACCAATTCCTGCTACTTTACATGCCGAATCATCACCCATCAAAACTGAGCCAGCATCATTTGTGGGTTCTAAGGTTGTAAACCAATCTCTATTAGGACACATATGGAAAGTGCAAGTAGTGTCAAGTATCCATTCATCCTTAATCTCAGCACATCCAGCAAACACGGTAACAACAAGCACCTCATTGTCAGAACTATCATTACGAGCACAATTGGCATTAACTTCATCTTCTTTGTTATCCTTTGGTTTGTATGTGCCATTTCTCTTTTCCTTGTTCTGCAGCTTATAACATTCAGATATTTCATGTCCATCCCTCTTACGATATTTGCAAGACTTGTATTTGCCTTTAGATTTAGATCGACCTTTATAGGCATTGGAACTTTTACCTCGAGATCCATTATTTGAATTTTTCTCCTTTGTCCTGCCACGAATGGACAAGCTTTCAGCTTGAGAGCTTGATCCATTTGAAGACACCAGTTGTTTCATTTTCTCCTTGGTGTGCAAGGCTTCATAAACGTCATTTAGAGTGAGAGTATCATGACTACATAATATGCTATCTCTGAAATTTGAGTAAGAACTGGGCAGAGAACATAACAGGATTAAACCCAAATCTTCATCATCATATTTGACTTCCATTGCAGCCAAGTCAAAAACAATCTCTTTAAAATCAGAAATATGGTCGAGCAAATTACCTCCCTCTTGCAATTTGTGCAGAAACAACTTTTGTTTGAGATGCATCTTACTTGTGAGATCCTTGGTTATGCAAATTGACTCCAGTTTCATCCAAAGAGAAGCAGCTGTCTTCTCGTTCAAAACTTCTTGCAAAATATTATTGTGTAGATGAAGCTGAATTTGTGACAAAGCCTTCCGATCCTTTCTCTTCTCATCATCAGTCCATAGTTCAAATCTCTTGTTCCTGAATCCATCCAATGCATCATAATCAGCTTGTGCGAGCAACGCCCGCATCTTCACTTGCCACAATGAGAATCGAGTGTTCCGATCCAATAGCGGAAGATCACACTTTAACGACGCGATGCTGAACGAACCAGCGCTCTGATACCACTTGTTAATAAATAAATGATCAATGAAGCAAGCAAAAATAGAATCACACACAACCCTGTTCAGGAAAAAACCACGGGAGAAAGGCAAACTTTATTAATTAATTGATGGAGTTTTTACAAGCTTCTTACATACAAACCATAGCAATCCAAATTTATATTCTACTTTCGTGCAGCCAAATAAGGAGAGAAAGAGAAAATTAAGGATCTCCTTTATCATTTAAATAAGGTTGTTGAAAATATCTCAATCATGAGAGTAAATTAAGGATCTAGATAAGATCCTTTAGGTGACATCAGCTGGACCAATTCTAATGAGAATTTCGGATCACAAATTAATAGAAGGTAAACACTAATAGTCTTCAATATTTGTAGCAAGTAGAGATAAAGATAGTGTTCATGAATTTCACTGAGCTGTCCATTCAAACTAAGCATTGAAATTTTATCCATTCGCGCTGTGTCCGAAATGTTCTGTGCGTTCAATGCAAAAGGATAAAATTTCGAAATTCCTCCTTTCATGTTGTCCTTTTCATAAAAAAATACATTCCACTTTCGTGAACTTACCCATTTTCCAATCTTTTTTATTTGCCTCCTTTGGCTTAGAAGAGAACACACTCAAGAATCAAATTATGTACAATGTTTTCTTACAAGGGAACACCATTTGGGGTGGTTGAATTCAGGTTAATAATTATTTGATTAAATTAAGTACATCAACCAAACATATTATTTTTGATTGATTTGCATCAATTTTGAAATTAGATTGGTTTATAATCGATTCATTAAAAAACATAGTTTGACTGTTTGTTTAATCAAGTTAGTCGAACATTTATTATAGTTACAAAATTATCAATTTTATTATAAAATGATTGATTAATTTAGTGATCTAGAGCACGTGTGTCAAAATTTAATTTTAGAAAGAGAAAGAAAAATAAATAATAATACTTTAATTAATCATATATTTATGTTTTCAAATCACAATGGAGTATCCCAAATATGAAGTGTAGAACATTTTTAATTCACTTAAATCGAATAGTAGTTGAACTAACCGAATTTAGTTTAGTTATTTTGTTTTTATTTTTATTTTTATTGGTATTAGCTTGGTTTAATGATTTTCATTAGGGCTTGATTCGGTTTGGTACCGAAGATTCATATTTAAAACCATTACCGTACGAATATATATGGTTATAGAAAAATCATATTATTACCAACCAAAACAATCGGTAGACCGATAATTCAATTTTAAATTGGTAATGATTGGTAGATGTCGGTAATTACTTTTTAGTTTTTAGACTTTAACTAAGTTCAAAGCGGCTAGATTTGGAAGAGTTATTTTTAGAAAAATCATATATGGTTATAGAAAAATCATATTATTAGCATGTTGTTTCTGAGGGTACAAAGGCTGTAACTAAGTTCACCAGCGGCTAGATTTGGAAGAGTTATTTTTAGGCTTTTAGCAAAAAAATTATTTTCTTCTAAAGGTTCTTGATTTTGTGAAGAACTTATATTTCTGTTTCTATTTTCCTGGATTGGGATTTCACTAAGGAAGGAATGTCCTATTACTTGTTTAAATGAGTTTAATGAAATTATGTTCCATTGTCAGATTAGAATGCATTTTACGAGCTTTTTGATTTCATCGATTTGTAAAGTTCCGTTCTGTAGTCATTGTTCGTCTTGGATTAAGGGTCGTTTGATTTTGAACGGGAAGGGTTATTTGGAAGCGGAATTTGAAAGGGTATTTGAAGGGGAATTATTATGAACGGGGAATGTGTTTTTTTTACTGAAGGGGCAAATTTATAATTTTAATTGTTTTTGTTTTTATTATTTTAATGTTTGTGTTTATGTTTTTGTTTTTGTGTGTATATTGTCAAACAGAATAGTAGAATGAAGAATTCAAATTGCAGAACAAAAAATATTGAATTGAAATACGCATTACAACACATCCATTACAACACATCACAACAACACAACGACAAAAGAAAACACCATCACAACACAACACAAAATAAAACACAACTACAACACAATCAAAAAAGAAAACATCACATATGTCCAGCCCTCAGCTTCCTAACAAAATGAATAACACAACCCCAAAGCTATGCGGGCTTGTCAAGCAGAGAATAAAAAGGGTTGTGGCCCAATCTGTCATGTTTTAATAGAATAAACGCCACCTCCCACTCCTGATAGTCATCATCCTCATGGCGTACTGACATGCATAGATCTATAAGCTCGTCTCGATCCTTGCGCAAAGGAGCTGAACGAGAATGCCAGCACCAGACCTGATATGCCTACGAGTCGGATGACTCGTGATCTCCGCATTATCGCCACGAATGAAATCGCTATAGAGTTGAGCCTCATGCAGATGAACTGGTGGAGCATTCGGAATTACGTACTGACATCTGTCAGTACGAATGCAGCCTGCAAACATGGAGTCCAACTCTCTGAATCACGTCGGAGACCCACTCTTGTATTTGCGCGCCGCTGTTGGCACTGTCGCCCATCAATCGTCCGATCCTGCGACGGTATCCAACTGCTTGTCCTATGTCCCTCCACCAAACTGTAGCAGTCTGTTCCACGGAGCCCAATCTCTTTTCATGTTATCGAACTTGTTCTTCATCTGACCAACATTGTAGTCCAATCTGGTACGCTCATTGAACGCCGTTATGATTAGCTGGTACCATCCTCCAACATTGTGTGCACGGGAATTGAGATGTTGCATACACACATCGATGAAAGTGTTGGCCATGTCGTTGTTCCATTCGGAAATGGAACGGGTAGATGAAGATTGACTTCCTACCATTCTAAAAGGGAAAAAACCTAATAATTACGAATAAAATATATATGGGAGTAAAGAAGCTAAAATATACATATATAAGAGCAAAAACCTGAAAAGATCGATGAGTAGACATTGGTTGGAGCTTTTATTTTCGGGTTTGTGGCTGTTTTGGTGATGGAAGGGGAATGAAATTGACCAAATATATAGATGGAGGGGAAGGAATCGGCTGTTCTGGAAATTTCGTTATGTCAGATGTGCGTCCGACGCATCATACAAAAGCCACATTTTCAACCGTTCGTCTTGAAGGGGCAAATGTGTGGGCCCCACTGTGGACGCGTCAGACACAGACACGAGCTTTAACTGACCAATTCGTAAATCAAACGGTACCTAACATTTATATTTGACATATACAAGGATTCGTTAATTTATCAGCTATGTGTACCTTTGTTTTAACATAATCCTTTGGTTAGTATCTTCCATTAAACTGACAAGTTTTACGTTATGAATGTTTGTTATATTATTCTTATCATCAAACGCATAATAAATGTGGTATTCTGCTAAATTCTGTTATTATCCGTTTATGTTTTATGAATTTATATATTGACACTAAAAGGTTTCAGGTTGCACAAAACCATGTTATCTCCTCTTTTCTTTACCATTTAAAGTGCAGTGAAGGTAAGAGCACTCCCAGCAGTGGAGAGAAGGGGAGAAACGGTGATGAAAGTGGTATTCACGCTGTTCAACAGAAGCGCGAGCGGTGTGGGCGAGTTTTTGAAATGGCACGCTCGCCATTTCCAATTTGGAGCGGCGATAGATAAACGGTTTTGTGAAAACCGTATATATGTTAAACAGTTTTCAGAAAACTGTTTAAAATATAAACGGTTTTCATAAAACCTTTTATATGATATGGTCCATTGTGTTTAAATGCACATCCTTAAGCACTTTGTTTGAGTTTTTAAATTTGTTAACCATTTTAAGTTTTCTAAATTTTCTGAATTTGTTAAACATTTTAAGTTTTTAAATTTGTTTCCTATATTTAAATTATTTAATTATTTAAAGTTTGTAGTTAATTTGTTTCCTATATTTAAATTTATTGATTTTTGAAGTTTGGAATATATTTTTTAAATTTGTTAATTCTGTTTAAGTTTGAAAATTTGTTTTTTATCTTAACATTAGGTTACTTATTTTTTATAGTTTTAAAATTATAGTTGTAACTTTGTTATTTATTTTTAAGTTTTAAATTTTCTTTTACATCACATATTTACCTGAACTCATCTTTTTATTTTTGCCGTGTATTTAGAATTATATACGCATAATTAACTGTTTTAAATCTTTTGTTTTTCTTAAGCACTTTATATCTTTCTAGTTTGATAGTTGGCAGTTGATATAACATATGTTAGTTATAAAAATGGGATCAACGACACTAATTCCAAAAAACACGTGCGATACAACAGATGTTCATTATACCATCACTAGCTAAACGTAGGATACATGAGAAAAAACTAAATACTAGCCACTAAATATAGGATACAAGAGATGCTAAACTAGGAAATTCAATACGCAAGCACATTAATTGTTACGCTCAATCTCAAGTGATTCTAAAGAGGTTCGAAGTCCCCTAATCTCTTGTTCTAACTCATTAGCATAAGAAATACCCCTTGGATATAAACGGTCGTCTATCCTCTCAAAATAATTACATTCTTAGGCCATAGCGAGCATAACTGGATCCTATGACCAATATTCTCTTCGTCCGCCTGGACTACTACCTCCACCGCGTAACCACAGTGGTAACAAACCGGATATGAGTTAACCTCCTGCTCGTAGGAGACTGGTTAACTGAAACTCGTCGTATCTCTTGTTCATTGAAGGCCGAACTACCGAGAATTGATCTACCACTTCAACAGTTGGTGGACGAGGGACTGTAGCCGCTCGCAAGTGTTCTTCATTTACAGTTTGGACTACTTGATGACCTACATCTGGAACATGAGCAATTGGTGGATGAATCATCAGGCGGGCCAGCTCCGGGTAGTCACGACGCAGGTCCTCGTAGTGCTGCTCTTGGTATTCGATATTACAATCAATATCTATTCCTGGACTTGATGGCGAACGCTCAGCAAAGTTTTGATCATAGTTCGAATCCATTGACGAGGGCCATGACCATGAAGGCAATTTTTTTCTTGATGAAAATTTTGGTTCCAGATAACTAAAAAGTAGTAACCGTAGATATTTATAGGGGCAATATATGGAGTAAACATACAACAAATTTGATGGAACAACCTTAGACTAGTCAATGCAGGGTTATAGTGGTGTACATGTGACACCTCCTTAAATTACGGAGTTATTAATCTTTCCTGATAAGACTAGTTAGTGTAGGGTTAAAGCAGTGTACATGTGACGACCCGTTAAACTAAAGTGATATGACAAGTCAGTGGGATCGGTTCAGAAAATGTCTCCTATAGTGATTCTTAACACCTTAACATATGTAGCAACAGAGCACTATAGTGATAGGATCCACCTGTGAAGCGATATGACTACTCAGGAGCACTATAGCAATAAAGCACTGGAGCACTAAAAAGATATGTAGCAATAGAGCACTAGAGCACTGGAGCAGTGACAAGTCAGTGGGCTCTATAAGCTCATATTCCATTCACTCACCATTTATTCATACGTCCAAGTTTTATGTTTTTTAACTCCAAAGTGTAATGAAATGTTTAAATTGTATGTGGGTATGGACGACCCAGTTTTTTTCTATATATAGGGGCTTCTCTAAAGCCACCTCCTCCATCCTCTTTCATCGTGTCGAAACACGAAAATGAAGGTATAGGCTCCACCATGGACAAATGGGAAAATGACGATGAAGCGGTAAAAAATCAACGACCTGGAAAAGAAAGGGTAGTTGAAGGGCGCGTTGTCCAGCCACTACGTCCGGGTGGATCAAACCCTATTTTCCGTTGCGGATCAAAATCGGTCGTGGTTGTTTCGAAAACCGTAAAAATATGCTGGTCGTCAATTTTTCGGTTGTGAAGCCTACGAGGACCACAAGATTTTTCCTGACGAAATTGATTGTTGTTACCTTAAGCAGTGGATTGACCCTCCGATGTGTGAACGTGGAGTTCAGTATGCACCGGAAGCGAAAGATGAAATAAGACGCTTGAACAAGAATGTTGTTGATGCAGCTAGAGCTGGATTTTTCCCTGACAATACGCATAAACAACAACACGCATAAACAACAAAATATTACATTACCATTAGCACCTAACAGTACACATAACAATATTACATTACTATTAAACTAACAAACCATTACACTAACAAACCATTACATTAACATTAGCACCTAAAAATTCATATAAACATCTCTTCAAACTTCATGAATGTCCTCGATGCCTGGAATATAAATCCCACTTCCTTTCTTCTTTCCTTTTCCCTTAAATAGAGATTTCACCTTGCTGACTAAACCACTGCTCTTCTTCTTACCTTTGTCCAAACTCTTGCCTGAACATACATAAACACTTTGTTATATGTGAACTTTAATAAACTTAGAACTAAATAAATATTTATATGCGCACAAGTTACAATTGGATATGGAGTTAAATTAACAAGTACCCGGCGTCGACGATGATGAGGTTGGATATCTAAGCCAAACACCATATTGATTAGTACGTACATCACTGGATTGATCACCTTCATCGCTATCGTCGTAGTCGTCATCCTCGTCATCACCCTCCTCATCACCCTCGTCATCTTCCTCATCACCCTCCTCATCTTCCTCATCACCTTGCTCATCACCCTCGTCATCTTCTTTCTCCTCCTCTTCCATCTGTACACGAGTTTTTATTTTTTTTCTGCCCTTTGTTCGACCTGACCGTTTAGACGCCATACCCAACACTGGCTCCCTAAAAACCTCTAGGTTCTGCGCAAAATTTAAAAACAAACACAATATCGTTATATAATAATATCAGGGATTCTATGTTCTGATCAATATTGAAAAACAAACATGTATCACAAAAATTAAATTGATAACTTACAAACGTGTCTGCAATTGTGTTAATCATGTTTAAGCCCTCTTCATAATACTTCGACTGTTCAAGATCTAATTGTCGTATACCTATATTCATTTCCCATAGACTATCAACGGTGTAATGGGACGGAACTGGCGGTATATCCATCAAATGAGGAATGGGTAACCGCTCATGTCCTGTCCATTGGAAGTTCCATCCAAGATCCTCTGCCCAATCACTTTGCTGTGGTTGTTGGTAAAACTGAGATGCATAATTAACTTCTGAAGATGTAACGATTGGGGCTTCAATTCCTGCCTTCAAAGCAGAAGGTCAGAAAAAATCCATATTACCGATACAGACCGAAACATCTAGCAACAGACCAACATCTCTGCCCACTGACCACCAATACATGTTGTAGTCCATGTCTGCCTCTTTATATACATACTTTTGACAATCATCTTGGTATAAGGCTTGTTACAACTCCGCATGTGTAGAATATGTCATCTTGCAGGTCTAGTGTGCGGGAGGATCAATGGGAATAGTCGCCCAGCCTGTAAGCCACCGCATACACCTCTCTCCTAAATACATCTCATATGAGCTATCGGGTGGAAAAATCAAAGGCAACCGTTTCATCGATAGGTTGCATGCATGGACAACCTCTGCATTAGCGAATGCGACTGAGTTTTGCCATGGATTCTAATTTATATGCACTGCGTGGCGATGATCAATATGATGCCGTGTGCTAGAGAACAAATGAGCCGAAGTATCACGCGTAATGAGCCTATTTTTTTCTCCCAGGCTCTCAATCTCGGATATGAAGCTTGCTTTACCTCTTCGTTGACAATATATCCGCACACCGTCATGTACTCAAAAAAACCAGTACTGCAAAACAGGAAGATGCAATATTAAACACTAGAATAAACCACTAAAACATAAAAAACTTTGTGCTTACTATAGCTCACCATACCTGCAGTAGCTCAATGAAACCAGTTATATGCCCTCCCTTAGTTACAACAACATCCAAACTCTGGTAGAGGTAACCCATAATCGCCGAACCCTAATCGAACTGTTCCGCTAAGCATAAATCAAATACAGCCTCCAAATATCCTAGACTAATAGTGTTATTTGTTGTTGTAAAAAATAGAGTACCCATTATATACAAAACAAAAATGCAGGCAATATGACTTTTGTTATCATTGGCCTCAAGATAACCGTCATGAAAGTACTTCACAAGATGCGATAAAGCAACATTTCCTACCCAAATATCTTTCTCCTCAAGAAGTGGCAATAGTTACTTTGCATTTTCAAATTGCCCCCAACTCTCATCATACGATATCGTTTGATTATTCATTCTCACGGGAATGGATGTCAGCATGGTAAAATCTAACGGTATAAACCCGATCTCCATACTAGGAAATAAAAAGGTATGCATAGTCGGCCACCAACTCTCAATAATAGCATGTATGCATCTGTTATCAGAGTTTTTCAATTCAATTTCCATAAATTTTCCAAATATACTCACTATCGTATCTCGAACTTGAGGATACACTTAAACTTTCTTCCACCATTTCAATATTGTCGTAAATGCTCCATGACATCTCACCTTGTCGCAATTCAAGTTATAAAACTAAATCAGTTACATAATCTTTTCGTATCAAATAATTTTAGTTAAAACACTTTGAAACAAAAAAGTACCGTAAGCTCTTTTCCGCTATTGTAGATATGTGTAACTCCTTCTTGTAGACTCGTGATGGACATGAATGGAAATGTCGGATCAATTGTTCTTTCCTTCCTTGCTCCATAGCCACCTTCTTCGCTTTCAAATGTTTTTCAAGTTTTTCGTGAAACTTTTCTCCTACGTAACCCACTCGCGGCACTAGTGCCTTCAATGATTTCCTCTTCCATCATCAATCAATTCCACTAATTTGCTAAACCAAGAAAAATGTCAAAAATGAGGGGTTTATGGTGGAGAATGATGGAACTGGTGGTGCTAAAGTGATGAGAAAGAGTAGATATTGATTTGTTTGAAATTGTAGCAAAAATCCTTTGTTTTTTAAAGAATTTTTGGATTAGGGTTTTGATGAAAATCGTGAGCTTCTGTTTACAGAGAATAATGACTCTGTAAACCGAAGCTTGTGATATATATATATATATATATTTCTTTTTCTCGGGACTACACGGTTTTCTGAAAACCGTTTAGAGTTTAATTTTTAAACAAAAAATTAACGCAACGTCCCCCCACCGACTGCTGGAACGGTGGGGGGAATCAACGCCCAAACATAGCGATTCATGCTCCAAAATGCACTTGCTTCCAGGAATGCTCTAAACACTAAACAGTCTCATATAGTCTTCAAAATTTGTAGCAAGTTGAGAAAACGATAGTGTTCGTGAATTTCACTGAAATGTCCATTCAAATTGAGCATCAAAATTTGATCCGTTCGCGCTGCATCCGAAACGTCCAGCGGTTCGATGTGAACGGATAAAATTTCAACATTCCTTCCTCTTTCATGTTGTCATTTTCGTAAAAATAACACATTCCACTTTCATGAACTTGCTCCTTTTTCAGTCTCTTCTATTTGCCTGCTTTGGCTTAGAAAAAAATGCACTCAAGAATCAAATTATATACAATGTTTTCTTACAAGCGAACACCATTTGGAGTGGTTGATTCTAGGTTAATAATTATTTGATTAAATAAAATACATCAACCAAACATATTAGTTTTGATTGGTTTGCATCAAATTTAAAATTAGATTGATTTATAATTGATCCATTAAAAAACATAGTTGGATTATTTGTTTAATCAGATTAGTCGAACATTTATTATATTTACAAAATTATCGATTTTATTATAAAAAGATTGATTAATTTAGTGATCTAGAGTACGTGTAAAATTTACTTTTAGAAAGAGCAAGAATAATAAATAAAAATACTTTAATCATATATTTATGTTTTCAAATCACGATGGAGTATCCCAAATATAAAGTGTAGAACATTTTCAATTCGCTTAAATCGAATAGCAATTGAACTAGCTGAATTTAGTTTAGTTGATTTGTTTTTATTTTTATTTTTATTTTTATTTTTGTTGGTATCAGCTCGGTTTAATGATTTTCATTAGGGCTAGATTCGGTTCAGTACCGCAGATTCATATTCAAAACCATTATCGTAACAATATATATGGTAATAGAAAAAAGTCATATAATACCAACCAAAGTAATCAGTAACCGATGGTTTTTAGTTGGTAATGATTGGTAGATGTAGGTAATTACTTTTTAGTTTTTACCGTTTGAAAGTCTGATATCTATTTGCTTACAATTTTTCATGCTAAGAGAGTTAATACGAAAAGTTGTTATTTTTTATTACATAATTACTTATCACTTTCATTTTGTGTAGGCAAGAAGTTAAAATATTGGGCAAAATCGTATTATCTTTAAATAATACCCAATAAAAATTGCATTTAATTTGATAATATAATAGCATTTTACTATATTTATATTAAATTATTGTACTTTAGATGTGGTGTTACATAATAGAATTATTATACATACACACATACGTATATATACATATATATGTTTATGTGTGCAAAGATATATGATAGGTATGGTAATTACCATATTTAATATTTAATTACCGTTGCCATACCGTATAATTTCATGTGGTTCGGCAAACCGTACCGAACAAATTGATTACCAATTTTTTTGGTACCATTTTTATTGGTAGTGGCTAGTAATGGCGAAAAAATTCGAACCCTTAGTCAAAGATAACATTAAAAATGTTGTATTAACGAAAACTTGATAAACAAAGCTAGAGAAAGATGGATCAACTCCATAGTCTTTTATGTATACGGGAGTAGACCATATTATAAACATTTAAAGGGGTATATTGATCGATCTTGGAATTTGAAAGGTAATCATCAGTTATTCACTAGGGAGAATGGTTTCTTTATCCTTAAACATGATAATCTAGATGATTGAGACAAAATTTTAGCCTCAGGCCCTTATTTCTATAGTAAGAGATTAATTTTTATGAAAAAATGACAACCGAGTCTGCATTTATCTCGTGAGTTCCTTCATTCCATTCCAATATGGATTAGTCTTCCAAATTTGGATTTAGACTTCTAGTGAGTGGAGACCATTAGTAGAATAGGTTCAATCCTTGGTTGTCCAATAAAGTTAAATGGTGTTACAGAGGACTTGGTTTGTATTTCTTATGCTAGGATATTAGTTGAAGTTGATATTAATTTTAAATTTCCCGAGGAGATACCAATTCAATGTTTTTTTTTAACAAAACAAGGGTACTTAATTACAGAAAAGAAGGGTACAAACTTTTGAGTTGACCAAAAATTACAACACACATAACAAATATTTTACAAAAAGAGAAAAAAAGCCAACTCAAAAGGAAGAAAAACACACATCACTGAAAACACTACCAAAAGACACAATACTACAAACTCTTAGACACACAAGAAGGCGACAAGCCCAGCAGCAAAACCAAGGAAAAGTACCGAACAACATCAGCATACACTAATACCATATCAAAAAGCCATAAACTCCAAATAACAAAACTGATGAAACGCGCAAATACCATGCCTCAACAAACAAACTGCCTCTTAAACTTCCCACTAGAAAGTAGACAACAAAAAACTGCATCCAAGAAGCGCCCAAAATCCAAAACCACCAAAGCTCCAAAATATAACAAACTACAAAGCAGAGAGATCATATCTAGCCACTAAGCGAAATGTCAGCATAATCAAATCCAAATAGCAACCTGGGCAGAAAACTAAGGCAAAGCCTTTCACCAACCACCCCACTACAATATTCAACTAGAGAGCAACTTACTTCTTAGAAATCCCTCCAGACAAGACACCCCCGGCAATCCACTATCTTCTTTAACTTTTTTAGATTTAGACTTAGACTTGAATTGTGCCATTAATTTTGTCCATTCAGGGTTGGTTTCCACAAGGGGCTCATTGCTCATCTCCACTTTATCACTTTTCTTTCTAGAATTTTTAACTTTATTCCTTCTTTTCCTCATACTGCTGCTAGATGAGCTATCTGAATCTTCCATGCACATATCCTTTAAAAGATCAAATTTATTCTCTTCTTGACATGGTCTTTCCAGGGATTTTTCAAGAACTTCATCAATTTGGAGAGTACTGTTTACCACCATACCATCTACAATTTTGTCCTCCATGATGATTGCTTCACGAAAAACATTATCTGCTTCTAATTTATTTAAATCCCTTGCTGAAACATCCTTCATGCATGTATAGGAACTAGTTGGAATATTGAAAGAATTATCCTTGCTGACCTTAACATCTTTCTCGGTATTTCTTACAGAATTTAATAAAACATCCTTATCCTTACCACCTTTCACAGCAAATGGATTGCTATTTAAAAAATTGTTCTTATCAGTCTCATCAACGATACATATATTCTGACTTTTGCTGTTTAAATCTATATCCATATCATTCTCTACATAAGAATTGACTTTAGGAGTCCATATCTTAATGGATTTGCATGCTTCATTCAAGCGCCCAAAAATGTTGCAATTGGAACATATAGAAGTTATCCATTCATACTCCACATTTTTTCATACAATGTTATCATTAAAAACTTTGATAGGAATTTTTTTTGGAAACTTAAAATCCAAGCTTACTTCTACCAATACTCTAGCGAAAGAAATTCTAGTTACGTCCTCTGTAACATTACCTAGTTTTAAAGGATTGCCTAATATAGAAGCAATCCTTCTTATCGCCTCAACCGACCAAAAATCCAAATCCAAATCCGGCAGCTTAATCCAAATAGGAATGGTATGAAGGGATTCTCTAGTCAATTTTATTCTAGGTTGCCATTTCCGCATAAATATCAATCTTTTATTTTAAAAGTGTGGCCCAGATTCTAAAATTCTATCACAATCATCATGATTATCGCATTTCAGAATGAAGAAACCATTTTCTCTAGAGAATAATTTATAGTTTCCTTTGATACCCCAGTTCCGATCTATATAATTCTTAAGGAAACTATAATAAGGTTTATTTCGAAAAACATAGAAAACTATAGAATTTGTCCATTTTTCCCATGCTTTACAAATCAATTCTTCACTAATAACCGCGATTTTCTGGTTATCCTTAACATCAGGTTCATAAAATTTTAATTGAATTGAGTTCTGATGATACCTGCTCTCTGTGACAACATCGATCCATGCCTTTAATTGTTTCAAGTTGATCTTATTAGCGAAATCTTGATCTTTCAGTAATAGATCTAGAAATTCCATTTTGGAGTTAAGATCTAAAGAAAAATGGCCTTCTCGGTTTGAAGAGATTCCATGCATTGCATGTCGAAGATCTGGTGGTATTGCAAAACGATGATCTGAATCTGAAGTCGTTGCGAAATTTGATTTTGAATTGGAGAATTTTGGTGTAGTAGCCGCCAGTAACTAGGGTTATCTCCAATACCAATTCAATATTATAATGGGGATATCATATGGCAAAAGGTCTCTTATGAATAGATTCCTTCAACATGTTCTACTTGCAGAATTTTTGGTCACTCTAATGCTATTTGCTAATCGGCTAAATTTTGGATTACTAAGGATAAATTTAATACAGTAACTAGTATGGACATTGATGAATCAGTGAAAAAGAAAAGTAGATTTAGTAATGAATTCTTGGAGAAAGACACTACTTTTAAAGATAAGCATACTGTAGAGAAAATCTCAAATAAGGTTAATACTGGGCTCAAGAAAGTAGAAGTTTCTGAGGAGAATCGTACTTCAATTGTAGATCATAATCCATCTAAAGATGGTATAGCTGACAACCTTAATCCTTTCAATGTACTTGTAGTTTTTAATGATTACATGCAGGAGAAGAATGTTCATTCTAGCACTACCAATTTTGTTTACATTGGAGGCGCTATACTAAGGGAAATAATGTGATTAGCCTCTAATAGTAATATATTACAGGCAAAGTAATATTCGTCCCCTGTTAATAACTATTCGGGCACATTAAACTGCCCGTTCTTTTCTCTTCAGGCGGAAAAAAAGATTTACCCCCAATTCTTTTTCTAGGGCTATAACATTCGCCCCTCGGTATCTTCCAGTGAAAATCGAAAGGCACGAGAGCTTCCATTTACTTTATCGTGCAACAGAAGGTCTATTCCCTCGAGATCAAGATTTCTTCTTATTCGTCACAGAAGGTTGCAGCAGGCATCCACGGTAAGTTTATTTTTAATATTATTTAGTTGTAAGTTTTAGTTTTAATGAAACTGAAATTACAAATTAATTGTCGATAATAATAAAAACTTAAGATTCAGTTACCCTTTATGCACCTAATTTTTGCTACTTGTGATTACTGTCTTGATTCTTTTACTAGATTCAAGAGGCTAATTTATTCTTCATCGTCTTGCGTGTGATTAAAATTGTATGCACTGATATATTAAGCGAAATAATCGTTTTTCTTTCAGAAAATATACCCTTTTTGTTCTTCTATCATGAGTAACATGCAATTTTTAGTGCTTCCATTAATTTCTTTAGTGCTTATAAATTTATTTCAGCTTATGCGTATGTGTAATTGTTAAATATACTGCAACCTTGTTCTCTTTTTAATATTGAAAATTAAGATTGATTTTGTACTGTAATTTAAAGCTGATGTTATACAGTTGGTTGTCCGATTCATGAAGGTTACATCAATTTCATCATACAGTTTAGTTTAAATTGATATTTACTGTATTTGGCAATGATTATTGATCTTGGATGACATTTTCTTGTTAATTAGAATTTTGATTTTTTTAATATAATAGGCTTAGAAGATAAATATTTATCGTATGGTTTAGCAAAATTGGGTAGTTGTTTTTGTTTGTACTTTATGACATTACTGATCCAGTACTAGCATTTTAGAGAAGAAAAGGTTTATGTGTACGAATAAAAATGTAAAATACATGTTAGGGCATGTAGCAAATATATCGATTTAAGCAATACCTTACGTGCAACATATAAACGTCTTTCAAGAGTAGCTAAATTAAGATAATAGTTTCACACTTAACCTAAATTTTGCATATGCATATTGTATGGAACACAATTTTATAATCAATTCTAAATGATAATGAAATGGAAACGTGTGAGACTTAACAAGAATGGTCTTGTCATGTCTACCCACTTTTACTTTTAAATGAAATCTTATTTGTTTTTCAGGTTCAAATGATACATTTACACAAACACACACGCATGTATATAAGAGCATTATTTGTATGTAACTTGAAGTCTAGGATCTCTAGATTAAAAAATGAATATGAAAATTTTAGAGAAACTAACTTAAAGTCTAGTTTCTCTTTCAGAAAATATATATTTTTATGTCCTCTATCATGAGTAACATATGAGTTTTAGTACTGCCATGATTTCTTTGATGTTTATAAAGTTATTTCAGTTTATGCATATCAGTTGTATGTGTAGTCTGCAACTTCATTTTTCTTTCTAATATACTGTAATTTAATACTAATGTTATACAATTGGTGTGACGACAAGGGATTTCGCTCGGTCCGAACCAGTCGCTAAACCGACCCAGACCGTTCGAAACGCCCTATCGTTTGAGAACACGACAAATCAGAACGCATATAAAAGAACATTTCACTGCTTATTACAACAATGCATCAGATTACAAGAATATACAGAGTATAAACGAATATTACACAGAAATATCAGAGATTTAAATTACATTTAAGTACATCGCAGCGGAAAATAATACAATACACAACTAGAAGAGATATACGGATACAAAGCTTTCCGGATATCGTTCCAGCTGTAAACCAGGATCCTGTGAATATAAATCTGCAAAACCAAAACTACTAGCTGCCCGTGTCAAAAATAGGGGCACCCAGAGTTTAGGTTAAAACAATAAACTCCAGGTCAGTCATGTGACTGGTGTGAGAACTAAAACAGTTATTAATCTTTATTTTCAAAGCTAGGTAAATCAAGGGACCACGCCGTATAACACGGAACGGGTTTCCTCCCAAGAATACCAGTGCATAAAACAAACAGCGCAATGCTAAATAAAGAAAAATGAAGCTGTTATAAGACCCAGGTCCCATCACACAATGCAACGCAGTCGAGGATAGGGTTTTCCCTTATAACAGCCAAAGAATGCTTGATACGTTTTAAAACAAATCATTTGATACTATTATAAGTGCATAGTGTATAAAACACTTCAAATCATAAGTATCAATCATAGGCGGCATGAACGGCCCATAACACTATGTCGCCATATATAAGTTTACAATCAAAACCGCAAATGTCGTATTTGGAAATTGGCTTTCCATCTATGAACCGAGGCAAAAGATAGTCCTCAACCGATTCGAGACTGCCTAGCCCGAGTCTCAGGCAAGCGCGCAGGCAAGCCTTGGAGCGACAGGGCCGGTCCACCGACGTGGATTATTATACCTGAGCACTACGTTTCGCCGCCCTTTGGGGCGTAAGCGAGCCAACGAATGACTCCATCGGACCCGGATCGTCCGATCTAACCGAGGCGCCTCGCAACAGCAACAACCACATAAGTCAAACTCGTCAGGGCGTGTAAAACCACTGACGCCACTTCTAGCTAGGAGGAAACACAGGCCCTCCCTGAGGTCCGTCTCCCGTTTTTGGTTCATACCGGGTGTGAAACACGCGAGGTAAACGTTACACAAAGCTACGCCACAAAGGCCGTGCTTTGATCATCACCACAAGACTTTGCTTTTCAACAGAAGCCTTGATCATTTGCATCTTAGCATGCCACACAGGCAAACCATCCTATGCAACCGATATCAGTCACACAGAATGAAATCCGATGTCAGACACACAGTCCATTTACAAGTCCGTCCTGGGTCTGAACGAAACCGGAGGCACCTAGTACCCCGCATATCCATCGATCTCCAAGTACATCTGGACGATCACTAACTGTTTCCATCTTCTTGGGTGTACAGCCCAATCAAGATCATCAGTTATCACCCAAACGACGTGAAGACCTCCGGTCTTCGACCATCGTCTTCATCTTCGACTTATCGTCGTATCAGTTATTCAGAATGGGATAAACCCAGCCTTTCCGAATAACTCGCGTATATTTTAAATAAGTGTTACACAAACACAACATACGCCTCATTCCAATTCATTAGTCACTAACCGTAAATTAATCAAGAGAATAATTCCCCAAATATTAACCCCGAAGGCCGAAACCAACATCAGATCAATATCCAGAAAACCATTCTGCTTGGCTAACCGCCAGTTAGTTTCTAAATTTCACATTCAAATCTAATTAAAGATTTAACTATCGCCTGGAGCAAAACTGGTGATACTCCATTCTCGATCTTTTCAATCTAATTAAAGATTCATTAAAACTCCACTTAGTTTTAATCTGTGACTGGGTTGAAGAATCAGTGTCATTTAAAACACGGTTCACGATAAACCCAAAGTCACATCCCATTAATTATCGGGTTAAAGAACAAGTGTTATTTAAAACATTGTTCACGATAAACCCAAAAATCAATATCCATTCAATTCCAATTAAATATTATTTAATTGGTACACTTCATTAAATCTAAATCAAAAGATTTAATCTTTTCTCCGCTGGGTTCAAGAACAGTGTTAGTGAAGACACCATTCACGACGAACCCAAATCACATTCATTAATTATCGGGTTAAAGAACAAGTGTTATTTAAAACACTGTTCACGATAAACCCAAAAATCAATATCAATTCAATTCCAATTAAATATTATTTAATTGGTACACTTCATTAAATCTAAATAAAAAGATTTAATCATTTCTCAACTGGGTTCAAGAACAGTGTTAGTGAAGACACCATTCACGACAAACCCAAATCACATTCGATATTCAATACAAGGCTCTGAATAGAAAATATATCGGCTTATATTCAATATCAAATTCTACGACTAACAAATGTCGTATTGGAAATAACGATATATATATATCTTTCAAATTTCCGTAACAACATCCGTATAATCACAAATTCCAACATCGAAATATTCCGAAGACAATTTCGATTCAAATCCACTCCAATGCAATCATTGGAAATTTTGGTTATTTTCAAAACCCTTTTCAAATTCAATTTATTTATTTAAAAATAAATAGAATTATAATTCTAGTTCAAAACTAGTTCATTTCGATAAAAATCTATTTTTATCTTTTCAAATAGGGAGTTTTTCATCCCAATTCTTTCTAAATCATTTCTTATGATTTTACACAAATTATTACTATTTTTAATAATTTTATCAAGGCCCGTACAGTCGATTTCCATCAATGGCCATCGAACTGCACTTACAGCGACCTTTTTCGAATTTGATTTGGACATAATTCCAAATCCAACCGTTAGATTTCAAATTTCTAATTTTCATTAGAAAGCTCTTTTCGATACGAACCCAACGGTTCCGGTTTTAGGAGAATCCGACGGTCGGATCTCCCGCAATGTCCGTTTGAAATAAATGGTCGAAATTCGCGAACTACCGCGGCGCGGCGCGTTCTATTCAGGCCATTATATTATATATATAATATATATAATATATATTTCGTCGATTCCTATTTAAAACGGATTATATAAATAGTTTTAAATTCGTTTCAAATTCTATTTCAACTTCTATTTCAATTCAAAGCCAAAATTGAATTCTTCTTTATAAATTCGTTTTAAAATTCATTTCTATTCAATTCGAATTTCAATTCAATTTGAATTCATTTTAATTCGCTTTCAATTCCATTTGAATTCGTTTTCAATTCAATTCATTTCGAAATCGTTTTCAATTCAATTTATTTCGAAATCGTTTTCAATTCATTTTGAATTCGTTTTCAATTCAATTCATTTCGAAATCGTTTTCAATTCAATTCATTTCGGAATCGTTTTCAATTCAATTCATTTCGAAATCGTTTTCAATTCATTTTGAATTCGTTTTCAATTCAATTCATTTCGAAATCGTTTTCAATTCATTTTGAATTCGTTTTCAATTCAATTCATTTCGAAATCGTTTTCAATTCATTTTGAATTCGTTTTCAATTCAATTCATTTCGAAATCGTTTTCAAATCGATATAAATATCGTTCACGTCAAAATGGCGTCCATACACGGCTTCATAAATTTCTATTTTCAAATATTCTATTTCAAATATTTCTTTTTCAAAATAGTTGTTATTATCAAAATATTTCGTTCAACACATGACCAATCTCAATGAATGAGTACTGTCAACACATGAACTTTTATTTTATAATATTCTTTATTTTTCAAATTGGAATGAGGCCCAATCAATTACCATATAAAGTTAATTATATGGATTTTCATACAACACATGTATATCATAGCATTGAAAAATAATCAACCATCAACCAAAGTGCACTACACTGCATAAGCATCAAATACAGATATTCAACGCTTATAACAGCCTGTCAATCAATCGATCGACATATTTAATCAATCAGGATGAGTGAACTGCATATTTCATCCTAACACCCGTGTGGGGTTTCAAACAATCAAACACAGATTTTATTTGTGCAGTTGGGCGATGTGTGAAATTTATCGACCCAATCAATATCATTCAAATAAGTGTACATAAACAAACCATCTGGTTTGTAAATGAATATTTATTTATTCACTTCACTATTTTCATATTCACGTTAAAAATTATATTTTTAACGATAAAACATTTTATTTCAACCTATGAATTTCTATTCAATTCATTTATTCAATAAAATGATATTTTTATTTTTCTAACATGTTTTAGAAAATTTCGGCGGCATAACGGCACGATACTAGAAACGGGACGAGGCCTAGCCTTATCCCCGGTCTAGTGAAGGCCCACGCCATTCACATATCAATCAAATCCATTCATCTCACCAAACAATTTAATTTCAATCAAATAATCTAACCAACTACACAACCAATCAAACAAGTCCATGGTCTGTGGACGGGTGTCGGGTGCTTCTAATAAGCACCGTCTGCATCCTAGTATATATATATATAACTAGAAATAAAATTGAAAGGTGAGAAATTCTCACATATAGCTATCCTAGCTCCACGGCTCTTCTTTTGCAGAAGTCTTCGTCGTTTCGCCTTTTTGTCACCTTCGTTGCTGCTTTCACTACATACGTAAAAATCACATTTTTATTCCGATGTTCAATATATAAAAATCGAATTTTTATTTCAAAGTTCAATATATAAAAATCGAATTTTTAGTTCAAAGTTCAATATATAAAAATCGAATTTTTAGTTCAAAGTTCAATATTTAAAAATCGAATTTTTCTTTCAAAGTTCAATATATAAAAATCGAATTTTTAGTTCAAAGTTCAATATATAAAAATCGAATTTTTCTTTCGAAGTTCTACATATAAAAATCATATTTTTCTATGAATAAAATTCTCGTCTTTATATAAATAAAAATCGTAACTTTTTATAAACTAAAACCATATTTTTATAATGCGATAAAATTCTTTTTCGAACAATCAGTTTTAACCTTTCTAAAGAAAATCAGTTTTAACCTTTCTTAAGAAAATCAGTTTTAACCTTTCTTAAGAAAATCAGTTTTTATACTTTTTTTTAAAATTCAGTTTTTCTAAACAAAACAAAATCAGTTTTCTAAAATAAAATAAAATCAGGTTTCTAACAAAAATAAAAACAGTTTGCTAATCAAAAGTAAAAACAGTTTTTACTGTAATATAAAAATAAATATATAAAAAAAATCAGTTTTAAAAACCTTTTCAAAATCAGTTTATTTTCAGATTAAAACAGTAATAAATAAAATAATAATAATAAAAAAAGTAAAGTAAAATGACTTACCTATAACCTGCGAAGGAGGGGGGGTATTGGCGTCCGCAGTTCGTCAGGGAGGTGGCTGGAGGTGGGCTTCGGTCCTCGTCAGGTGGTTCGACGAATGGGGGGGCTGCTGCAGTCGATTCGGGGGGGGTTGCTTCGCGATAGGGGGGGGGGGGGTGCTCTGGTGGCTCGCCGCGGCACTGGGGGGGGTGGGGTTTCGATGGGGGAGCTGCGGTGGTCGCCGCCGCCTAGGGGCGCGACGAATTCCGCCTCCGCCTCTTCTTTTTTTTTTTCTTTTTTTTTTCTTTTTTTTGATCCCGATTTGAAGAAACGGGGGGGGGGGGGGGGGCAGAAGGTTTTAAGGGAGAGAGATATTATATTTTTTTTTTATTAATTAATTAATTAATTTTATCCTAAAGAGTTGACTTTCACATACGACCTCGAAACGAGACCCACCGCCTGTCGTCCATAGCGTTTTACCCCCATTCCGAACACAATGGGATATGTATCGCAAGCTGATCTGATTGTTACAATCAGTTTCCGTTAAATTTACATTTAAATCACTATATTGAATTTTAAACGTACATTTCTAATTACCGGGGTCACATACTAACTAGAAAAATTCCCGAAAAATATTTTCTAGCTTCGTATTAACGATACGGTCCTAACAAAACTAGTTTCATCGAATTCTGAGACCGTTAGAAAAATGGCCAATTTCCAGTCGATTAAAATCAACTGAAACTGGTCAAACGCGTTTTCCTTTGCCACGCTCACATATCGATTCGAAAAATTATGAAATTTGGAATCTAGCAATAACTTAACATCACGGACCCAACAAAACTGGTTTCGTCGAAATCCGAGGTCGTTTGCAAAATGTCCATTTTTAAGGGCCTGAATTCCATAGCGACTATTCAGAATTTTCAACTGGACATATCTTTTGATTCCCGCTACGAACTTTTGATTTTTCGGATTCGTTGGAAAGATATTCACTATTAGATTCCATTATTTTTGGTTTCACTAAAATCCGGATTATTTTGCACCCGGTATATTCAATTGAAGTTTGAAATCGAATTATCGAACTACCGCGCCATTTTCAATTCTATTTATATAATTATTTATATTCTAACGACGACGTATATAATATAAACGTTCGAATTATATTCAATATAAATTTCTCGTCAATATTATTTAAAATAATTCATTTTAAATAATCAAAATTCGCTAAAATTGCCAAAATAAAAATTTTAAACTGGCCCAGAATTTCCGGGTTGTTACAATTGGTTGTTTGATTCATGAAGGGTGTTATTTTCATCAACTGCATCATATTGTTTAGTTTACATTGGTGTTTACTGTTTTTGAAAATGATTGTTGATCTTGGATGATATCTACTTGTTAATTAGAGTTTTGATTTTTTTTTTAAATATAACAGGCTTACTTTGTAAATATCAAAGGGAAATTTTACTCATATCCATGTTAAACGTTACTTAATACACCCTCATTCATAAGATATCTTCCCATCTTGATGACTTCTATTATGATTAACATTTGATTTTTGTGCTGCCATCGATCTTTTTTATGTTTATAAATTGATTCTAGTTTTTACGTATCAGTTGAATGTGTAAATGTTAAATATACTGCAACTTTGTTTCTTTTTAATACTGAATACCAAGATTGAATTTATACTATAATAACCATCAATTTAGTATGTAATTTAAACAAAATCTATGCAACTGATTATTTTATTCATGAATGGTGATGTTTTCATCAACTACCTCACGTTGTTTAGTTTACATTTGTGTTTACTGTTTTTGTCAATGACTGTTGGTCTTGGATGATATTTTCTTGTTAATTAGAGTGTTCTTTTTTTAATATAATAGGCTTAAGAATAAAAATATTTATTAGTGAAAAATCGGGTAGTTGTTATTTTTTGTACTTTATGACATTACCGATTCAATACAAGCATTTTAGAGAAGATAAGGTTTGCATGTACGAATACAAATGTAAATTACATGTTAGGGCATGTAGCAAATGTATCAACTTAGGCAATACCTTATGTGCAACATACAAAACGTCTTTCAAGAGCAGCTACCATTGCAGTTTAATATGTATAAGAACTCCCATGTGATCATGTTGATTATTAATTGAAGAACTACCATTGCCGACAAATCTCCTGAATTATCATAATTCTAAAGTTCTTGATCATACGTTTGTTTGCTTGACATGAATCACTGGGTCATTTGCTTCATCTCTTGAAAGATTAGATGCTTTTTATAATCGTGGCTTGATATCTCAAGCTGTTGCGTGCTATGTGATCAGTTTGGAGATCTTGCAACATGCTCGACTCATTTACTTCCCCATTTTTTATGCATTTTCTATTCCTACTCACCGCCGATCGCTATCTGCTTATGTAGTTTACATTCTTTTTTGTTTAGTTGATTTATGTGTCATGTTAAGGTATGCTCTTTTATCCCCCTTTATCATTT
Organism: Allium sativum; assembly: GCA_030737875.1. Classification (NCBI taxonomy): domain Eukaryota; kingdom Viridiplantae; phylum Streptophyta; class Magnoliopsida; order Asparagales; family Amaryllidaceae; genus Allium; species Allium sativum. Next base: position 687,657,601 of record CM060926.1, on the reverse strand, counting down.
TCAATTACCTAATCTCATTTTCCATTAATCTTTATTTCTTCCCAGCGATTTCTACGTTCTGCTTTGCATTATAGTTCCCAAAATTAAGATGATCAATATTATTCATATATAGCAATGCATAGCTCCCCCCCCCCCCCCCCCCCTCCGGGAAAGAGTAATAGTATTCACGTATATGAGTTCCTGAAAGTAAGGTGATCGATCAAGGCCTGTGTGGTTTCATATGAGCACGCTCAAGTACTTCATGTGTGCACTTGCAGCATCCCCTGAAGCTACAGAAGCGTATGTGTTTGGGAATGCAACATGCGTAGGCGCAACCTCGTCTATTCCCAATAATTTGTTCTGGACGTAATGCGTGATACCCTATTGCCCTTGTCGCACTTGTAAAATTAGCTATAAGTATCTCATTTTTTCTACATTCAATAAGGCAAGCATTAGCAATACCTTATTTTTCATATTATTAAATTCAAGTACTTATTGGTTGTAGTCTCTGAACTGAAAAGGGTAAAAGTAGCCAAAAGAAAACAAAATATAACTGAAGTTTTCATTGGGATGGCCATGACCGTATTGCTTGATATGGTGCAGTAAGATGAAGAATTGTACTGAAAATGCCGCTTTATTCATAAGCCAAAAGAAAAACCAATAAGTCATTATACAACTGTCACGCATTTTCTTTCGTGGGACATGTTGGTTGAAGCAACAACAATTCTCTTGGAACAATGATGCGAAGACTATTACAGAAGAAAAAATCGCATGTAAAGATTGGTAAGATTACGAGAATTTTTAGTATAAGTGATGTGTTACACATTGCTAAGCAAATGAAATGAAAGCTAAATAACCTCAAGAAAAAGGTAAAAATGTTATCATCTTTATGCTAGCTATTTCATGTGCTTCATTTTATACTATACTCATTTCGTAAGTATGAAAGTAACAGGGTTTTACTTAAGTTATATCACACTTTATGTTCTTTAAATTCCAATAATTATTATTTTAAAATGTCACTCAGAATCAGAATATTGCTAAAAATATCCCTTAGATTCCATTAATTTCTATATTAAAATGTTACTCAAAATCATAGTCCTGCTAAAATCTACATGTTTTTCAAAATAGTCATATCCTAATTTATACTACAGTTAAGTTTGTTTCATCTTGAATTTGTTAATTTCATCATTAGTAGATTGAAACGTGGAGGGAAAAAATATCAAATTCATTGAATAACCACATATTCATTAAAGTAACCAAAATTTTGGATAAAGCCTATTAAGCAACGATTCAACAATCCCTTTAGTGTATGTTGTATGATAGCTTCTTAAAAGCAATTACTTTGAAAAGGAAATTCAAAGAAATAAAAAAACAAAGTGCAAATAAAAAAAGAACACAGAATTCTACAGCTTTTTTGTTACCATTATGACATGTTATAATTTGATGTGTTTTGCACATTTGCATAATTTGTTGTATTTTGACATTGTATGCTTTTGAAAAAAAATGGATAATGATGAAAATGGAACTAACAGTGCATGTGTTTTGTTTGTTATATAGGCAACAACTAGAGCTATGGATAAAAGTTGGGTAGACTTGGATCGTAGTTCGAATGAATATAGACATGAATTGGGGTTATTCTTGAATGATGCTTTTGCAAAATCTATAAGAAAAGATAAAATAATATGTCCTTGTAAGAAGTGTTGCAATCGTTATTTTAACGATAGAAATACTGTTTGTGGTCATCTACTTTGGCATGGAATGGATCCATTGTACAAGACTTCTCGTTGGACACATCATGGTGAATTTTATATTGATCAACATAATGAAACCGAGTCTTCAATGAATCATATGGAAAACACGAGAAGTGATGTCAATGGAAATGATGATGGTGGTGAAATGCGTGACTTTCTCAATGAAACATTTGTACATCCCTTGACTGGACAAAGTATTGGCTCATCAACTCAACCTCCCATTTTCGAAGATCAATCTCCTGAAGTGAAAAGATTTTACAAATTGCTAGGCGAAGCTAATAAAGAATTATATCATGATGCAGTTGTGAAGTTATATCATATAAAATGTTTAGGAAATGTGAGTAATGCAACTTTCTCTATGTTTCTGGAAGCATTTAAAGACATGTTACCCGATGATAATTGTCTTCCAAAGTCCGCCGCACAAGCTAAAAAGGTTATTGATGATTTGAGTCTCACATATGAAAAAATAGACGCTTGTCCGAATGATTGCATGTTATTTTGGAAACATACATCACACTTAACTATGTGCTCCCACTGTGGTATGTCAAGATACAAAGTTGATGATGATGGTGGTAAGAATGTTTCAGCCGAGGTACTTCGTTATTTTCCTCTAGTCGCTCGATTGAAGAGGTTATATATGTCAAAGTATACCGTAGAACACATGATAGGGCATTCAACATGTTCCAACGATGGAGTCATGAGATATCCAGCTGATTCACAAGCTTGGAAACACTTGGATTCTACATACGCAATGTGCGTTTGGGAATTGCAGGTGATGGATTCAATCCTTTTTCGTACATGGACCATAAACATAGCACTTGGCCGGTTATAATTGCTGTTTATAACCTCCCTCCATGGACGTGCATGAAACAGTCTTTCCTATTTATGTCTTTGTTAATTCCAGGACCCCATGAGCCTGGAAATGATATTGATGTGTATATGCAACCATTAATTGAAGAGTTAAAAGGCTTGTGGGAAGTTGGTGTTAACACTTATGATGTTTCCACTAATTAAACATTTAATATGAGGGCGACTATTTTGTGGACTATAAATGACTTACCTGCATATGCGAACTTATCGGGATGGAGTACATCATGAAATCTTGCATGCCCACATTGCAATCATCAAACGTATTCAATACGTTTACCAAATAGCAAGAAACAAGGTTTTTAGGTAGTCATAGGTTCTTACCTATTAAACATAGATTTTGATATGATCTAGATTCATTCAACGGAAAGCATGAGAATGATCTTCTGCCTAAACTATTAACCGGATTGGAGTGTTTAACACAACTATCAAATTTAAGATTCACATTTGGTAAATTGCTAATAGTTGATCCTGATATTGGACGAAAGAGGCAAAGGAATTCTAATGTGGTTAGAGAACCTAAAGTTACAGGACCATGGAGAAAGAAAAGCATATTTTTTACTTTACCATATTGGCAACATCTTTTGTTATGTCACAATATTATTGTTATGCATATTGAAAAAAATGTAAGTGAAAATATTTTGGGAACGTTACTCAGAAATTCAAAGAAAGGAAAAGACGAACTTGAAGCTCGTGCTGATATTGAATGTTTGAGAATAAGAAAAGCACTTCAACTATTCGTGAGGGAAATCAGACATATATGCCTCCGTCAATTTTCTTCATGACCATAGAAGAAAAAATGTTGTTCTGTAAAGTATTTTCAAATGTACGTGTTCCCGATGGATATTCAACTAACATTGCTCGATGTGTAAACGTAAAGGAGAAAAAAGATGCATCGTTTAAAAAGCCACGATCACCATGTGATTATGCAACATTTGCTTCCTCTTGCAATTCGTCGAGTTTTACCTAGACCTATCACTCTTGTCTTGCCTAAGCTATGTTCAATTTTTCAACAATTATGCTGTAAAAAGTAACATATTGGATCAATAGAAATATAGGACTGTATTAGCCTTATGTACGATGGAGAAAATGTTTCCACCTTCATTCTTTACCATATCCGTCGACTTAATCATCCATCTAGCTGATGAAGCAGCAATTGCAGGCCAGTTCAATATCGTTGGATGAATCCAACTGAAAGACAAGCCTTGTTTGTTCATTATTAAATTTAAATTATGTACAATTATATAAGTTAATTTTTTATCAATTATATTTTTTGTAGATATATGCAAATGTTAAAAAGATATGTTCGGAACAAGAGTTATCCAGAAGGATGTATTGCAGTAGGATACCTTACAGAAGAATGTGTATCGTTTTGTTCAATGTACTTAACAGGTGTTGAAAATCGATATAATCGACGTGGTCGTAATGCCGATACATCTCTACCTCGTGGTGTTGTTGGTGGCTTGTCAATATTTGCGAACCATGGTCATGATTTGGGTAAAAGCATAGAGATTGATTTAGAAAAAAGTATTTTGAAAAAATGTCACTCTTATGTTTTATTCAACTGCACTGAAGTAGTACCTTATTTAGAGTAAGATATTCTTTAAATATCAAAAGATGCTTTCTAAACGAATGAATTGAATTATATTTTTATTAAGTAATTTAATATATTTTTATTATAGTAAAAGGATGGGAGAGCTACGAAAAATTCATCAACGGAAAATGATTCAAGAAGTGGAGGGTTTGAGAAATAAAGAATTTCCTATTTGGTTTAGAAATCATGTATGTATCATTTTCTTTATATGCCCGAACATTAAAATGAAATCTTGTCATTTGTTCCTTTCAGTTTCGATTAAAATAAAATGATATGCTTGTATTGCATTTTGCTAGGTAAATGAACTTCGTGATGCTGGTGACTTTTCAATATCTGATGATTTAATTCAATTAGCAAATGGTCCAAGTAGGGTTGTGAAGCAATATAAAAAATATGTTATTAATGGGTATAGAATTCGAATTAAATCAGTCGGTGAAAGGCACAAAAACCAAAATTGTGGTGTCTTTGTGAATGCTGAAACATCGAGTTATTCAAGTATAAGAGACAGTAATCCTATTACTGGTAATGTCGATTATTATGGTGCTTTGACAAATGTTTACGAGCTTGATTATAGACTTCCAGGAGAAAGTGACGATCAAACTTGTAAGGTGGTTCTATTTGAGTGTGATTGGGTTACCAATTTGGAAATAAAAATGATCAATTTGGTTTTAGTCTGGCGAATTTCAATTGAGTGGCACAGAATAATGATAAATTTATATTGGCTTCACAAGCAATTCAAGTTTTTTATGTTGATGATCCAAAAGAGTCAGATTGGGGTGTTGTGGTTAAAATGAAGCCGAGAGATTTTTATATGTATTGGACGGTAGTGATGAACTTGACATAGATGATTACTATACAACACCAAACCTTGGTGATCCTATTTTAGATAATCAAGAACTGCAGAGGAGGACTGATGTTCATGGTGTATACGTTAACAAAATTTTACCATTGCATGAAGTAGATGATGCCATACTCGAGGAGGATGACCTTGAAGAAGATAATGATGTCACTAATAGTGGTGATGATATTAGTTGGTAGAACTACAAGTAAACTTATTCTAAATTTCCGTAGTTCTGGCAAATGTCATGTTATATTTTGTAGAGTTTATTTTAAAGTATGACAGTTTCCTACTTTCTTCGTTGGCCTAACTTTTTTTCCTACTTTCTTCGTTGGCCTATGCCTAATTTTTAATACTGCTGCTATTTTTCATTTGTATATTTGCCACATAATCATTTGTGATGTAGTAATTTACATGAGGTTGTTGAGTTCTCTCTACTCTTGGTATCGTGGCAGCTTGGAGTTTGAAGGATAAACTTTAATATTTAGTGCAAGAAAATCAACAACATTCATTGATCATTATTCAATGTACTACTTTTATTTTTGATGTGTTTAAATCCCAATGTTTGATGTTTAGTTTACATTAAATGATATTTGTTTAAAATTTAATTTACAGACCGACCAAGTCTTCATTTACACAAAACGTTTGGAACTTAGTTTATTGTTTATCTTTTTTGACATACTTTACACTAGTAGTTTAAAATTAATTTAGTCGTGCTTGGAAATTAAAATGGTTTGGTTTCTATTAAGCAACATCGATTATGCAAAGCATATGATCCATTACTGTATTTTGAAATTATGGGAAGGATTAGTTTTTTTTGGAATTATTTTAGATGGGTAGCTCTGGACAGTTAGATCCCCACCGTGAGAGTCATTATGATGACCTGTTGGACAATAGCGACTCTGGAAATAACGGTATATGCTTCATGGGTTATTATATTGAGTTTAACCTAGTATTTAATCACAACGCTTCGGGTTGTTCTTGTGTTAAATTCATACAAAGGAAACTAAATAGCATGCTAATTAGTTGCATTTAATTTTCAGTATTGTCCTTCTTTACCTGAATTTCTCATCTAACTTTCAGTATCGTTTCGATCCACTCTATTTTTTTTCAAATACACTTTCGTCTAGATATATGATGGCCGCATTATGATTGGTTTAATATTATGATTTGAATTCCGATATCTGCTCTGATCCACTCTTTTTTCCTGCACTTTAAAAATCAGTGTTTCCTTTTTAATGGAACAGAGAATATGTTAAGTATTGTAAATTCCAAGCTCTATTTTTTTTTACTAATCGAGACTTTTGGGTTGCACTAATGTGAGATACACGGAGTGAAAGAAAACATGTAAATAAGAAACATTTACATTTAGGGTATGGCCGAAAGTCAAGGAATTATAATGTTAAATAAGACATGTACTCACACTAGACAACTATTTTGCTTCCATTGACGCGCAAATCCATACGCATCACAAGGCTATGTTCACAAGGCTATGTTCATGAATAAAAAATGTAACATAAACCTAGTTAGTTTCTCTTTTTATGATCATAAGGCTATGTTCATGCACTAGGATTAGGATGTTGATTAGAAATGATGAGAAGAAGGTTGATTATTTTATACAATCTTCTAGAGTATAAATGGAAATATTTAAACATATTTCTCATTAGTTTTTATATCAATTACCGATTTTAGGATCACTAAGAAGAAAAGGACGCGGGTTTGACAAACCTACATGGGGTAAATCCGCCAAAAAGAGCACACAATTCACTAAAGATGGGTTATGCATTGTTCCAAAGGATTCCAAATTAGGGAGGTACCTAGGTAGCTTGGCAAGAAACAACCATCTTATTCCTTTATCACCGAAGGAATGGCGGTCATATGACGATCCAGAAATGGATAAATTTTGGAAAATCATATCGGTATGTCAATTCTTTTTTGTTAAACATATATTATTAGACTATTTATAATGTTAGTATATATTAAAACTAAATCGTTTTGATCACCATGCAATCCTTATGTTGTGTTGATTTAGTGATTTATGTTATCTCATCTATAAACATTTTTGCTACTTCATTACAAACTCTATTCAGGTTGAGCTTAATATGAAAGGCTCATTCAAAATTTTAGATCTTTTTGTTCAATTGGTGTGTCATGACATTCAAATTTGTTTGCATCCATGTTTGGTGGAGGTTTCCTTTGATAATGAGTTACTGGAATATATCAGCATAGAAGGAAGAAACTGTCACCGTGTACATGTTGAATACTTTTGTTATCCTTTAATATGTACTCCATTGTCCAGTGTCTAATCATGATGAAGCATATTTTAGTATATTCCAGAAATAGGTTAAAGTTCAAGTGGAGAAAACAATGGCTAGTGCTTAGATTATGAAACAAAGTAAAGATGTGCAGTTACATGGTAAGCGTTTAAGGATTCGTGGTATATATAATATGCAAGCTATGACGCTGATTTTTTTATATCCCCTTGACTTGCATCTTCATCAAGCTATGTATAAACGGTTGAGGGGATGGTTCAGATTTTTTTTTGTCCATAAATTGTTAGTCCAGTGTCACATACAAAAGATTGAACCGTAGATCAACTGGATTTTACTGCATATGTCTAAAAATTGAAAACACATATAATGGTTAGGTTCAAAAGTTGATTCGAAATTATATCAGATGGAAAAAGCATATCTCTAGAAGCATGAAAAAATTGCAAGTAACTGACGATGGGATTATAGTATAGTATGGACTAAAATGGTACTCAGGGACATTTCATTTATTTTACTTGTAATCTTGGCTATTAGCTAGTTTCCTTTTCTATGTTGCTTGATCATGGAGTTGGACTAGCAAAGCTGTTATCTTATCCTGAATACCCTAAGTTAACCCATTCTTTTTCCTTCTTAAGAATACTATTGATTGGCGTGATGAAGATACTCCTCATATCCCTGCAATTTGAAGAAAAATATTATGACCTACATGTTGGCTCACCGTCACGTTTTGTGTGTGGAGATGATCACGTCAATAGCGAACAATGGAGAAAAATGGTTAATTATTGGGACGACCCTAAAACCAAAGTAAGCCCTTTTTATATTTTTTAAGTATGTATGAATTTAAAATAGTATTTTCACATGTATTATTTGACATTTTTTATGTGCTTATAATGAAAAATATTGGAAATCTGCTCAAACCGTGTAAAATGCCTATCCAATGTGTTTGTTGGGCATCACTGTAGAAACTAAGGCAAAAATCTTATAATCACTCAACTAAATTATCCGTCTATTTTCAACAATCCTTTTCTGGTTCTATGTAATAATAACCATTCAAATTTGTGCTAATTTTAAATAATTAGGCAAACCACTTTATGCTTTTGATCTCCTATCAATTTTAATACAAATTTATTGATTCTACCCTATCCTTCTGGCACTTTGAAAATAGTTCATTTTTTTTTAAATTCTCTCCAAGGTTATGCTTTATGCTGTGTAGTAGATAATCAAAGTGTAACATAAACTTCTATATCCTTGAAGGTTTTTTTTAACAGTAGTGCATATACTTCAGATGCTGAGAAGCTACTATTATTTTACACCAAATCATCTAAAATCACAGCCTTTAACATAAAAGAATATAATAGTTATGTTTCTACAAATGGAATACTATTATTTTGGATTAAACCAATGGTTTACACAGCCATCTAGTGTATTATTTTTCACACTTCCCACTTTAACTATTTCTTGCAGTTTTCTTTGTATTTATTACATTTCTAGATTTTGCTTGAGATATTTAGTCTAGTTATAAAACGTACATACATATTCCTCCTTTGTCAAAACTGTGCAGCTTCCTTCCCATTAATAAATAGACTAGCTATTCTTGTCTTTTTATTTTAGTTCGAGAACATGTCAATCTAACACATCAATTTGAACTCATGTCAGCATATATCCTATATTAAAATAGTAAACATTTTATTTAAATCATTCATTTGAAAAAATCTGTCATACCTGAAATCTCTTTTCTTTATAAACAAATCAGATTCATTTTTATAAATCAACACCCATTATAAATATGATACGCTTATTTGTACATTCATCAACTTAAAATATAAATCCAAAAAGCAAACTTATAGTACAAATCACTTGTACTAGGAAGAATACCTCTCAGCGCATGTCATAAGGGTACCAGGCCTATTTCTTTACAATTTGTACTTTATTTAATACTATCTATGTAGTCATAGCTGATTAGCTTCTTTTTTGTATGAAAAGCATCCATGAACCATTTCTTTTCCGTCATATCAAGGTATATGCGTACCTCTTTATATGTATGTAATACTGCCAAGTTTTGTCATTTTACTAAGATTACTTAGATTTATGTTTTTTTCTATATTATATGTTGGATATTTCTATTGATTAAGAGTTGATTTTATTTTTCTTATATTTTTAAGTGAGTATAAATTGTATATTATTAAACAGCTATAAATCTATACACAAGAGACTTAGCTATGATGCTTTGGTGATCAGTTTAGATCAGTCCAGTTGTTTTCAAGTTTGTTATAGTTCTTTGTCCATTTGATTGGTCTTGTTATGTGTATCCATTACAAAATGTGGATTATTCATTCTAAATAAAAAAACCTTAGAACATATTAACCTTGGTTTGTATTTTTGTACTGTTTCTCCTCTAAATTCTTCGCATAACTGAGTGTGAAAAGTTTCTTTTTGTTCATGCGAGTCCATTTATCTTGATTTACAAAACTTGTCATCAGCTAAGTTACTATGTTTCCTTTGAAATTCTATATTAATTTTGCATTTTCTTTATAAACATGTTAGTAGATTTTAGAAGTATCGTTGACTTATGTATGTTTGTAACTTTGTAAAATTTATTAGCATCAAACAATTCAGCTGAAATATGTGCAATTCAAATGACGTGCAAGCATTGTCATATAACAAGATAAGTAGTTCTATACAATAGCCTTATAGATTTATGAGTTATTAGCGCATATATACACAGTGTTTGATAATATCTTGTTATTAGCATAACATATTAATTAATATAGAAAGAAAAAACTCTAGTAATCTATGATTTATAGAAAGAAAGAAAACTTAATATTTTTATGTTATTTTCCCTCCGAAAGATTTATCCAGTTTACTTTATCAAAAAGAATTGAAACGTTTAATTTATAACAGGTTAAAGTTGGAAAAAAAACATCGCAAATTGCAAGAAGCTAAAGACAAGTCATACAGGTGGATCAATGAGCTTCGTAAGACACCTTGCTAATTTTGTAAGTACAAATACTTCTAGTATATTTGAAGTTTACTTGCTTTAAGAATATTTTTTTGCTGCTTTTAGACTGCACTTGTCAATATAGTAGTGCATGTAGCTGAAATTTAAATGTAACGAATAACACTAGATGTTTGGCCATCGTATGTAGTCTGATAAGTCATAATACGTAGCAGTCAATAGAAGTTATAATATCACTTTATCCCATTCGCATATCATGTGCACTTTACATTAGGAGTGTCGAACTAGGCCCAGTAAATATATTATATCATGGTTTGATATTTTTCTTTTCTTGTCGCCTATTTGCTAATGGCTACTGGCTAGCAACCACTGCACTTTGCATTCATCTGTATATGTTGAACGTACTTAGACCCTTTCTTTATTTAAGTTATTTCCCTCTAAGAACAGAATTCGGGTTCTTGTTAGATAAAAATACTCAATTCAAATTTGTTTTTGTTATAACAGAAGGAAAAATATGGTCATGAAGCCAATCCTATTAAAGCATATGAGTTGCTACATCGAAGAAATGACAAACATAAAAGTTGGGCGGACAGTGCATCAGAGCAAGTTGCAGTAATTGTTATTTATTTTGCTACTCCGCCTTAATGCCTCTTTCTAAATTGCTGGTTGCATTGATTTTTTTTTCGGAACAAAAAAATATACAGATTATTGTGTATATGAACATATAATATATTGGTTAACAGAACAAGCAAAATCTTTAGTTGTTATGAAAGCTTTGGTTATAAATAATATGCATGTAGTGTTTCTACATTCTCTAATACCGATGGTGGCTTCAAGATTATTTTATAATAATAAAATCATGACTTGTTACCTGACTTATTTTGGAGCTTCTAAAATAAGAATTTGAATAGTAATGCATGATTATTTTCAAACAGCAATTACAAGTAGAAGAGTTATCTATAAATTTAGTTCTAACCAAAATAAACAACACGGTTCTCTTCAATCATCATAACTGTGAATTGTTTTTTTTTACCGTTTCTACTTATAATCACTTTTATAAATATTCTCACGAGTTTTTTTTCCTCGGGTTTCAAACTGTATGTGTATTTAAAATTTTATTTATTACCTTTTATGGTCCATTCTAGCGCATTTAGTACCCTGTTTGTTTTTATGGTGTATGAGATACTCATATAGTAACTAAACATAAAGCTTACTTTTTACTAAATGATATTCACATAAACTTTATTTTATTCTTCCACCATAAGATAAGAAACTTGTAATTCATATTAATATTCATATAAAATATTTAAATACATAACGAAAATTTATCACACTAAACTGTTTACTATTTTGAAATTTAATTGCCATGAATGATATCTTGATTTATTTCAATGAATGCAATATAGAATAACATTACATAAGCATCGACGTAAATAAACTAGTATAAAATTCGATACGTTTATTGATGGTTTCAGTTGATAATATTTTGTAAATTGATGTTACAGACTAACACATGAATTTTGTTACCATAACACGTGATATTTGATTCTTGTGACAGTGAACACTTCAAACTTAATTTATTATATTTTATACTAAACGATTCACTGGAAAACAAGCTAAAATATCTTGCGAATTAAACCAACTAGTGGCTACACATGGTGAAGAGACACCAGAATTGAGGCTGAAAGCATATGTAACAACAATGGGATATGAGACTCATAATAGAGTTCGATGCTATGGTGACCTTGCGACGTCGAGCATGGTGCCTTAGGTACAACAGACTCAACCAGTATTACCAATTCATAAATCGCGCAAAGGGCGAGAATATGCATCTTTGGAATCTAAGTGTTTAATTCTACAAGACATGTGTGAAAAACAAAGCAAGGAGATAAAAGAGTTAAGACTTATGATTTTGTCTTCGCAGCGACAGTCATTGTCGTCCAATATCACTTTGCAACCATCGTTGTGACGACCTCAAAACCCGATAAGACGGTGTCAAGGGTAATCTTTGGAATATAACACATAAACAGATAACAGCAGAACAGAAGTAAATAAATACACCAGATAATGTACAATAGAATACACTGGATAAACATAATCATCAGAGTTACACAGTATACAGGATCATACTTAGTACAAAATACAGTTCAGCTATACATAAATGTCTACAGCGGAAAAACAAAACATAATATGTACAATAGGAGCTGAACAGCATAAAAAGAGATAAATGATAGAATCCATCTTCAGCTCCAGCTATCCAGAAAGAGCCTGCTAAAACATGAATACAAGGCTGCCCGTGTAGAAAGAGGGGCACCCGAGTTTGCAAGTGAAACAAACTATGAGTCAGTCATGGGACTGGTATGAGAAATCTACTACACTGGTTAGCCAATAATAACAAGGCAAACCATAGGACCACGCCACTTTCACGGAACGGGTTTACTCCAGTGATTGCCAGTGCTTTAAAACAAGTAAATCTTTTAAACATCGCAATGCTTTTTATAAAAATGAAGCCATTATAAGACTCAGTTCCCATCACACAATGCAATGCAAACCGGAGGATAGACTTTTACCTTATAATGGCCAAAATATGCTTGATACGAATAAAACAAAAGCATTTGATATTATTACTAGTGTTTATATGTTTCAAAAACAATTTCAAATCATAAGTATCAATCATAGACGGCATGGGTACCATATATCATGTCGCCATATATAGGTATACAATCAAAACTGCAAAGTCACGTATTTGGAAATTGGATTTCCGTCATGAACCAAGGCAAAAGATAGTCCTTACCGAATTCGAGACAATCTAGCCCATGTCTCAGGATCAGAGCTCGAGTGACCCTTGGATCGTCAGGGCCGGTCCACCGATGTGGATTAAAATGCCTGAACAGTGCGTTTCCCCGCCCTTTGGGGCGTAAATGAGCCAAATGACTCCATCGGCTCCACACAGTCACTGATATATCCGAGGCGCCTCGCAACAGCAACAACCACACATGTGAAAATAATATAAATGTCAGGGTTGGAAGGTCACCGACACCACCCTAGCTAGAAGGAAACGCATGCCCTCCCTGAGGTCCTCTCCCGTTTCTGGCTCATACCGGGGTGTGAGGCTCGCGAATCAACGTTATACACAAAGCTATGCCACACAGGCCGTGCTTTGATCATCAACCACAAGACTTTGCTTTTCAATAGAAGCCTTGATCATTTGCCACTTAGGCGTGCCACACAGGCAGTTCACTCCATGCGACTGATTTCTATCGATATATAACCTCTGAGCTCGTACGTCTCCGAGAATGGCGTTAAGCAAGAGAATAAATCCTCCGCCGCCAAACAGATATATACTTAATAGAGATCAATCAGCACAGAACAAAATCCAATGTTAGACACACAATCCATTTACTAGTTCGTTCTGGGTCTGAACGAAACCGGAGGCACTATATACCTCGCATATCCATCGATCTCCAAGCACGTCTGGACGATCACCACTTATTATCTATATTTCGGGATGCCTCCCAATCAAGACATCAGTTATCATCCAACCGAGGTGAAGATCTCCGGTCTTCAACCACCGTCTTCATCATCGACTTCTTATCACCGATCAATTATTTGAAATGAGATTTAACTCGGCCTTTTCAATTAATTCACGTATATTTAGAATTTAAATCAATTCATTTCAATGGTTAAATTATTTGACATCAATAATTCTGTTATTAAATGTAATTTTCACACCAAACACATTCAACCATCAAATATCTAATAAACCGGGTAAATTCGGTTTATTTTCCATTCCATATCGTTTATAATATTTTATAACGATTTATCACTATTTTTATTCGTGTAAAAATAGCCCATTTCTTTCAAACGACGCTTCAGGCCATAACGCGGCCGTGGCGCTGTTTTTCATCCAAGGGAGGGAAGGGCAGAGCTTTTGGTTTTTTCATGTCTTTATGAAAGATATCCAATCAATCAGAATGGAGGTCTGCCTCCCGTAGGAGTCTGGGCCGTGTCTCAGTCCCACTTCAGATTTGATTTACACATATCTGAAAATCTAACCGTTGGATCTTCACAAATTTTATATCATTGGAAAGATCTTTTAAAAACGAATCAAAGATTTCAGTTTTGGGAAAATCCGACGATCGGATCTCCCGGTACAATCGTTTGAAGTTTCGTTTTCAAAATACGAACTGCAGCGTCGTTATTCGATTTAATTTAATTATATTTATATATATATATATATATATAATCGATTCTGGCGCTGTTTTTCTTTAGATTTGAATTAAACATTCCAGACAATCCAACCGTTGGATCTTCACAAAGTGGGTGTCGTTGGAAAGATATTTCCAAAGCGAACCCAACGGTTTCGGTTTCGGGAAAATCCGATGGTCGGATCTCCCGCACTAATCGTTTGAAATCACGGTTTCCAAACACGAACTGCAGCTTCGTTATTCAATTTATTTTAATTATATTTATATAAATATATATATAATTCTTTCTTCAATTTCAAAACTATATTCATTTCATATATTTGATAAAAATGATATTTTTATCCAACAGATATTTATTTCAACACATCACCATTTTTAACACTTCATATTCACAATAAAAATGTAGATTTTATTGTTCAATCTATATATTCAACACATGAATGTTTTCGACTTCACACATGCGATAAAAATTTGATTTTTATCGTTCTAGTTCTTTATTCAACACATGAATATTTCCTATAGTTGATATACATAACAAAAATGTTATTTTTATCTTTCAAACAAATTTACTCAACACATGAGCTTCATTCAACACATGAATTTCTATTCAACACATTAATATTTTCTATAGTTTATATTTATAATAAAAATGTGATTTTTATTGTAAAACAATTTATTTCAAAATACGATTATTTAATATAGTTTGTATATAAGGTAAAAATGTTATTTTTGGTGTTAAAACAATTTATTTAAAACACTAATATTTTATATAGTTTGTATATAAGGTAAAAATGTTATTCTTATCTTTCAAAGAATTTATTCAATACACGGACTCCATTCAACACATGAATTTCTATTCAACACATGAATTTTATTTCAACATTCAACACATGAATTTTATTTCAACATTCAACACATGAATTTTATTTCAACGTTCAACACATGAATTTTATTTCAACATTCGAATTTAAATCAAACACAGAAATATTTCAGAAAATTTCAGCAGCATAACGGCAGGGTAGTTAAAACCGGGATTGTCCCTAGTACGGCTCCTCGCTCTACCTTAAAGCCTCACAGATTTTGACAATGGGGATTTTCAATATCTAGTTCGTACGCAGACGAATTTTCCAATATACTAATCCTATTGGGATTTCAATCACAATCAATCATTTCAAACCAACCATTCATGGTATTCATCAAATTTTCATATCAACCAATAATCCAAACAATATCACAACCAATATATATCATCCACGGGCTGTGGACGAGGGGAGTATATATATATATATAAATACGTATATAACTATATTTCGATTTCATTTCAATATCAATTCAATTTATTTCAACGCACATATCATTTTTACAACGCATATATAACTTATACATCGAACCACTACAACAAATTTACCATATTACAACGGTGGAAAACAGTTGTAAAAGACTTTTTACAACGGTGGAGCCACCGTCGTCTATTAAGAAGTTGTAATAGACTAAAATCTTTTACAAGTGTTTTGCACCGTTGCGACACCGTTGCAAAATGTGTATTTTACAACTGTTTTCCACCGTTGTAATAAACTTTATTACAACTGTTTATAACTGTTGTAATATATTTTATTAAAAGTATTATTTAAAGTTTAATATATGAACAAATTATATACATATTATTCATAAAAGAATTCATTTCACAACATATTATCAACAAAACTGAAGATATCCAACAAACTTAAAACATGAACCAAAACAATGTATTAGAATTTTCAAACTCTCACCATTTTTTTATAAATCATACAAGTATCTCAAGTACATCAAAGCGCTATTGCATTTGAACCCACTTCCAAAAGCTATTTGCCACAACCTATGCCCCTTGTTAGTCCTCCCTTTTGCTTCAGTGAAGTAAGTTCATACCATATGGAGCTAGACGAAGTGTTACCAAAACGATGAAGCGTCATTTTAGAAGCTTTCACATGTCTAGGCGACAGCTGCAGGTTCTTCTCGAGCTCGTCAATCACAGCTCTTCCTCCAGCATGTATGCAAAAATGCTCAAAAGCAAGCTTGAAATCAGGAATGTAAGGCTTTGTTTTCATATTAAATAGCTTCTTTGTGGCAAGAGTTGAGAAGAATAGCAACTGCTCACTTATAGGAAGCACTAATGGCCCAAGAGTAGTAATGTTAGTTTTCAATGCCTCTCCAGCATTAGCCAAAAGATTCTTTGATAAAGATACACCGAATTTCCCCTCTTCATCTTATTCCTGATACACGCACTTGAATGCCTTTTCATTAGCTCCATGATGAGTCCTTACAACATGAAGAAGTCTAAGTTTTGCTCCCTTGTAGTCTGCCGATTTATTTGATAACAGAACAGCATCCCTGCCAACACAACACAAACAGTTAGGTATTCACATCAATTTTCGATTCCCAAAATATCAATTTTGATTTATATTTTTAGTGCTAACCACTAAGGCATAACTATTCCTACACACTTGGAGCAAATCTTTTGCAAGATTAACAGCAATGAACCAGCACTACATCCCATTCCACCAAGATTATAATTTTTAATGTTTCCACACATTTTGTACTTATTCACAATCATCGCAGACAAAGGAGTAGGATTAAACAAATACAGTTTACAACCAAAATCCCAATATCTTTAGGTTTAATTTGTTCCATTCACCATATTCCAGACTGAATGACGACACTCCTTCCATAATCACCTTCATCTACACAATCCTTCCATAAACGCCTTCATCTACACCATTCCTAACCGGAATTTCACAGATTGTTTTTATTTTACTTATTTATTTACACAAGTTTCCATACGTGGTTGTATCTTTGCATTGAGTTGTATTTGAATATAATAATCTGTGGTATACCTCTTTCAATATGTACCCTATTGGATTGCTTTCAACACTACTGACTATATTTTTTTATACCAGCTTGGAAAATCCTTCCTTCGCATAGAATTTTATGCCGAATGAGTGTTTGTCACCCTTATATCAGTTTGTGTTAATACCAGTGTTCTTAAGCAAGGTGTCGAGCGCTCTAAACATTACCTGCTCTGCCTCTTCCCTGGCTGCCTTCATGGATGGCTGTGGTGGCAATTTGTGCATAGCTTCAGGAAAATAAGTCTCCTCCCCAAGGCCAGACCTTTCTAGAATCTTAACCTGAAACTCATACCCTGCATCGTTGAACTTGCCACAAAGCCGACAGTGATCTTTGAACTTTTGAAAATAGAAATTCAAATTGTCGGGAGGGCGATAGCAAGCGAAGTCACCAAATCGACAGTGCGAGGGCGAGTCATGACGTAAAGAGTAACGACGAAGACAAAGAAAGCAGAGCGGACGATGATACTGACGAGATTATAATGTAAATGGATCCAGAATTGATGAAGAAAGAAGAGACAGATTCGGGGAAGCACAGACTTTGCTTGAGAAGGAGAATTTGGGGATCGACTTTGATTTAGGGTATAAGAACAGACGGAGAGTAAAATACGAAACCTTATTTGTTTTGGAGCCAAAATTTCGCTATTCCCACCAAAATTTCGCTAACATCTTGAGGACCGCCACTTTTTCGCTATGCATAATTAGGATTTCGCCTAAACCTACAGAATTAAATATTATAAGCTAGAACCAAGTACAAATTTGTATTAAATATAATATGGATATCTTGGGAATTATTTTGCTAAAATATTATATACTACTTAATAATAATAGTTATTATTTCTTATTTCTTATTTCTTCTTAATTATAATTAAATATAATTATTAGAAGTTTATTTTGTATATTTTACTAATTACTCATTATTAAATACTTAGCAATCATTATTAAAAAATAATTACTATTTATTAAGTATTTATTATTGAACAGTAATTATTATTTATTTGTAAGGTCATTATCAGTTATTAATTATTATTAAAATATTAATATTATTAATTATTAAGTATTAGATATTACTAATATTTAAAAGGCCTCTATTACAATTAGTAGAAAAAGGAACACTGAAAATAATTTTGTAAAATTTTCTAATAAAATCGTTTTAATTATTAATTACTAAAATTAAATATTACTTCTTATTTATCACTTCTTAATTATTAATATTAATGATTATTTCTTAATTATTTATTACTAAAAATTAATTATTAATTATTTAACAATATTGATATTTTATTATTTAAAATACTAATTATTAAAAATTATTTACTAATTATTGATTATTTAACAGAAATTATTATTATTAATTGATTAATATTATTATTGTACTAATTACTAACTATAAAATTTTAATTATTAAAACTATCACTTATTACAACAGCTAAGAGTGAAAAGTTGTAATAAGCATTTATTACAATTGTCACAATAAAAAAGTTGTTAGAAATATGTTTATTGCAACTTTCAGGAAATCACAGTTGTAAAAAACGTCTATTACAACAGGTATTTTATGACCGTTGTAAAGTTACAGTTGTAATATAGCGTTTTTGTTGTAGTGAACATACAACTTATACAACGCTTATACATGTGGTGTACAACGCTTATATAACTCATACTTCGATTATATAATTTATACATCGTTGATTCCATATCGTTTATAATTTAGAAATCTCACATTTGGTTCCACTCCACCAAAAATAGCAGAAGGCTCAAAAAAATATGCGGTCTCTTCTAGAATATAGAAGACGTCCTCACGGTCCCGGCGTCTCTTGTTTCACTGAATTTCGACCAAAAACGAAAAAGATATGATTTTTACAGTGAAATCAAAATCCGTAGCGCTTTAAAGTGCTATAAAACAGTTTAAAATAAAATAAACCGTTACCTCAGCTATTCGTTCAAAACTAGGTTTTGATTTTCACGCAAATCCGTGCAGCGATTCGTCGATCGGCCTTCACCACGAGGAAGGGCTTGGAGTTGCGCACCCGCCAGGAGGCGGCGCTCAGATCGATGCAAGGAGGAGGACGCGGTGGCGGTTTGAATATCAGGACTTCCTGGCGTCGATTCTCACAAATTACTCAATGAAAAAATCCAAACTTGGTATGGATTTGAAGATCTTGACGAGCTCTACAAAATCCCCAGGTCTAATTTTGAGTGGATTGAGAGGAATCAAGGAAAGAAGGTGGGAACTGATTTCCGCCATGCGCGATTAACGATCGGGGAGAGAGAAAGTAAATGGGCCAATGAGATTTTTTATTTTATTTATATATATTTTTAAATTTCTAAAATACCCCTTATCTCCTACGAACTCCAATCCAAACCCAATTGACTTTTGTCCATAGTTAAATACCCCCATTCTGAACACAATGAGATATGTTTCGTAGGCCCATTTGACTGTTAGAGTCAGTTTCGCTTCAAATTAAAATATAAAACATTCAATATTTGATTTGGACGTACATTTCAATATGCCGGGGCCACACACTGATCCCAAAAATTCCCAAAAAATAAATCTAGCTATGTTTTGACGATACGGTCCCAATAAAACTAGTTTCGTCGAATTCTGAGACCGTTTGAAAAATGGCCCTTTTCTGGTCGATCCAATTTAATAGAAATCGACCAAACACATTTTCCTTTGCCACGCTCACATATTAACTTCAAATATTATGAAATTTGAATCCTAGCAATAATTTGACATTCCGGATCCAACAAAAGTGGTTTCTTCGAATTCTGAGGTCGTTTGCAAAATGGCCATTTTCATGGGCTATATAAATTCTATAGCGACCATTCTGAAAATTCGTTTGGCCATAACTTTTGCTTCCCGCTATGAAACTTTGATTTTTCAGATTCGTTAGAAAGATATTCACTAACAGATTAAAATATTTTTGGTTTCACTAAAATCTGTTTTATTTTGCACCCGGTACATTCAGTCAAAGTTTGAATTCAATTTTTGAAACTGCCACGCCATTTCAGGCCTTGTTTATAATTCAAAGTAATTATATTTATTTTCAAACGTCGATTCAAACATACTTTTCGTCATTATTGTTTAAAATAATTTATTTTAAATATCTAAAATTCACTAAAATAGCCAAATTAAAATTTTTAAATTGGCTCAAATTTTGCGGGTTGTTACAATCGTCGTTTCAACATCATTCATCTTTAGAGCATCAAGTACAACAACCTCCTACTCAACATAAACCAAATACCCATCAAATACCCACTGTCCAACATCAACCACTACTACAACCGCATTCAACTTCTCAACAATGCATATCAAACCCACAGCTGGGACCATATCCATATCAGTTTTCATCATCATCAAGCCAGTTTTACTGTCCTCAAGTGTACCAGTACCGACCTCCTTTTTATCCACAAGTGTCGTACCCGCTTGGAGAGTTTACATCAGTTCTCAATGGGGTTGATATTACACAACTTTTGCCTCCAAGAAATATTCAAAGCAGCCAGTATACATCAATAACCAGTGGAACTAACTTCAAGCAACAAATTGCCCCTTCGGGAAATAATCCAATCGGGGAGTTTACAGTAATGCTCACTAATACTGATTCTGCACATAAAGCCACACCTCCAAGTAACCAACATGGAGAGTTTACATCAATGCTCAATGAAATTGATCTTACACAACAAGTTATGCCACCGACAAATAATCAAACCAGTGAGAGATGGTATGTATTATTATTTTTTACTCCGAACTTAGTGTTAACATAAGTTTTTTTTTCTCAACAAAAATTAACTTCACGCTCCATCAAAGTACAATTATTATGGCATTCGTTCAGTTCAGCTGTTGTACAATAAGTTAAGGATTACCACAACTTTTTCTCATTCAACAGCCTTAAACAATAAAGTCCCTTAACGCTGCCCAAGAGATATTATAATCGTTAGCTTAGTTTTCAAAAGACCCTCGAAGAAATTTTCTTTATTTCTCATGATTGCATAAACCACTATGCAGTTTAATTTCCCTCCCATTTTATTATATTGAGTGATAGTTATATGCTGATTGCCCGTACAGACAATGTGACCGTCCCATGCTTCTATTTTCATGTATATCAAATTTATACATTTGTTATATTGACTAGAATCATCAATACTGCACCATCCATCATCCCAGTATTTATCAAAAATATGCAACTTGTTTCTCTAGGTCTAGGTCTCTACTAAAGGTACAATAGAGTACTTGTTAAATTCAAAAATTTGGTTATGTCTAACCACTTCCCTGGGGTATTTGTACGCTCACATTCCAACACACTATTGACATGATCATTTGGATAAGAGTCAATCACTTCTTCAAGGAAAACGAATGTTTGATTCATGCTAGTCACCCATTTGCTTGCTTGATTTTCTTAGTTTCTTTAAGAGCATTCCATAATTTGTTTCCGACAACTAACTTTTAAGCATCAGTTATAGTGGCTTCATTAAAGTAGAGTTTTGTGTATGCCGGTGTTAAGTTTTCATGCAGCTTTTTGACAACTTTTTGTCATTGTTGCTTTTTAAACTAATCCCATAATTGTTAATTACAGGCTGTGATAAATACTTAGAAAACACGCTACGCTTCGGACATAAATCACCAGAATAAACCATACTAACAAACCAACAATATACCATGTACATCGTGTAAAACACTCTCCAAAGTTAAAAAGGGGATAAATCATTTTTATTAATATTAGAAAGGTGGAAGGAGTTGTAGGAAAAAACTTTTTAAAACAGTTTATACTCAACTTGTACTGCTACCATCGCCGGTTGGTAAATAAAAATACATAGAAAAGCCGCATGCACGGGTCATCCCCACTCAACTCAATCATTATCATGACGTTCTCTCTCTCTCTCTCTTCTCAATACTTAATTACTCCACCGATTCCCTTAGTGTGACACTTGGAAAGAGACTCCCACATTAACCTACACATTACTTATAGCAACGTCCCTTGAACCTTTCAGAAACTTACCAATAATCCTCACGCTTAGCTCCCTCGCCACTTTATCCCATGTTCCTTTATCGCTCTGATTCTGAAATGCCTCGGTCGCATCAATCCTCTTCACATTCCACCCCCGAAGCTTGCTCAGTCTCCTTATTTTCAACAGTTGCCTAGACGTCAGCTCGCACGTTTTCTCCTTTATCTCCTCTATTGCTCTACTCAATTCCACTTCGCCTCTTAGGTACCTGTCGATCTTTGGCATCCCAATCGACCTTCGAATTCCCCTACTGTTACAACCCACAACTAACACAGGTCGAACATGGTCCTGGCCTCCTCCACCAAACCCATCTCGACCATCTGATCCACACTAGTGGACACGAATGAGTGAAGCACAGGGAGCAACACATTGATCCAAACAAATCATCACTCGTACTTCGAGCTCAACCTGCCTTCAACTAGCTCCTTTATGTATGAGCTCGACCCTCCTGCAGTTATCGGCACTTTCCCTATACCGACTTTGGATTCGATCGCCTTCGTCGCTTAAATGGCATTGAAGACGCTAATATGAGCTGAGATCTTTATGGCCGAATCCTTTCTTTTCGCTGTTTGTCAATAAATATAAACTCAAGTCATGCAGTTGCTTATTATCCAATTACAAGCTACATATTTGTAAGCTTACTGCATCCATTGTATATTTCTTGCGTTGATAGTCTAATTTTTGAAGAGTGATGGGTATGGAATTTGTCCAAATATGCAGTGTATGCACTACTACAAAATAGATCTGTTGCTTCTGTTGTTTACCCCCTGTTGCTTCGGTTCAACAACCGAAGCAAATGCAGAAGACGCAACAAGTCAAAATCTGTTGCTTCCGTTGTTAAACGGAAGCAAAAAACTTGCTTCAGTTGTGCCAACAACGGAAGCAAAAATAACACATCAACAAAAGCAAAAAGGTGCAATAATTGATCCTATCTTTTGCTTCAGTTATTACCACATGTGAAGCAAAAAAATACCTTCTAGCAAATCCACATGCAGGAATATCAATATACATCAAGATAAATACTTATTGACCACTATAATATAATGAACTAGATAACAAATATAATTAAACCATACAATATGCAAACAAATATTATTCATTATCTATAATCCATATTCATGCATATATGCGCAACAACATAATAGAAAACAATATGTAACATTAGATAAACCAGGACAAGTACATAGAAAAATAGCTAAGTTTCCTTTTTATTTTACACGTTATGGATCCATAATAAATACAATGTAGTTAAATACCATTGAAGATGAAAAGAATGCAACACTTCCAAAATTTTAGCTTCAGCGGTACATAAATGAATGCACCTACGTTGCAGCGTGACCTAGTGTTTTCCTCCCCATTTGATTTTAGCTCACTTCACCTGCATAATATTCAGCATTGTTATCCACTTCTTTTGAAAACTTAATTATCAACCTGCAACATGAAATAGAAGCATATTAAAAAAAACTTTTTTTATTTAAAGATAACACGAATTAATAACCCAGCTTCAGGATACTGATTTCAGTACATTGCACTCAGTTGCGAAGGTGATATTAGCAAGTGTTGAATAAAATAAAAAGGAATGCTAGTACACATACAATATAAAAAAGAATGAATGAATATTATTCTTGTTTATTTTTGATAAATTTCAACACTTTGAACAAGAACTTAAAAAACAACCAAATTACTTATTAGCCATTCAAAAAAAGAATAGTATTTACAAAAACAAGAAATATTCATTATTGACACTTGATCGAGAATGGTATTAAAAGCAACTTCATCACTGTCAATTGATCAAGTTTGCATGTACAACCAAACATCTATAGAGATTAATAAAATATTAACCACATGTAATAAAAAGAAACCCCAAACACACAAATAGGAAGGAAAAGAAACATAGAGGTAAGTTTTAACAACCCTATAAAATAAACAAATTCACAACTCCATCGTACACTATATTCCATTCCAGTAAAGAATGTATCGAATGCAGGTCATATATGTTTTTGTGACATGTATCATCAGCAACAACTCGATCAAAGATTAATATTATATCCTACTTACTTTATATTGGAAAAAAATGCTAGAAAACAATATATCCTACTTGTTTGATGAGCTCCAATATTATTGACTTATCTTAAATATCTCAAGTTCATTTCTGCTTCAGCAAAAATCAGACCAGATATTATTAATGAATCCCCCAATGTTTCCAATATATCTATATGCTGAATGGTACAATTATTTTCTAGCCATGCTCTTATGGTATAATGCTAAACATAGAACAGGTTATTAGTAATCATAGTATTCTCCATTTAATTGCTTAAACGAAAATACTGCAATATTTGTACAGCAACTATTAAGCACTATATGTAGAACAAGTTATTAGCAGTCATAGTATTTTCCATTTAGTTGCTTAAAAACGAAAATACTGATGTGATTCCATATTTCTTTCTTTAGCGTTTGATGTGTTCCAAACCAACCAACTTATGTGATTCATAACTATCCGAGTGCAACCATCTATCGAGCAGTGAAGGTATACAGGTACACACCCATCTCTAGAGATCATTGTAGGACTAACAATTCATGTATGCAAGTACACATTTTTAGGAGTTGTAGTTTCATATACTTAGGCTATTTTCAAATGCAGTGCCTACAACACATTTCTTCCTACTGCCTTTTAAATGGTTATATTATGTACCTTATTTTCTCATCCATACGCATACAGAAAACTTAAAGCAGTAAATTATCTTTATGAATAAGATATCCTCATATGTATATAACATGATGACTGATGTAGATAGGGGTATACACTCTGGTTTGACTTTGCATGAACAAATATTGTACACACCAATACTTATTTTATTTTCCATTTAGTTGCTTAAAATCGAAAATACTGATATCAGTAGAGCAACTGTTAAGCACAATATCCATATGTTTAATAAATATTTGTAATCAAGTTTCCAGTAAACAGTAATAGAATATATTACTTAATAACTGTCTGTAAATTTCAGTTGATGATATTAACATGTTTTAATCTATACCAATGATTTGAAATGTTCTAGCTAACTTTACTGGGAACTAGCTTAACACTGTTGTAAAAATTCTGGCATGAACTGCGTTATCTAATTCACATGCAAGTTCGTAGCAAAGTAATTCCAGTTCCAATATTTTTTTTCCAAAACAAGTAAAAGAATACAGAACCAAAATGTGTATTTACAGCAGCATATGTAGGAAATGGACATGAATTATTTTCCTACAACCTGTAATCAAGAACATTTTTGAATAAACGTAGATGACGAGACTCTGTTGTGTACGGAGATTGGGTTCGTTCTGCTACCATATAGGCGATATATTCCTTTTATTCACAAACTCAAGCTCAAATTAACAGACCCTTCAAATGGAAAAAGGAAAGAGAAACTGACTTTCATGTGTAAATTCTATAAAACTTGAAGTAAAATTACCTGTCTTCCGTCATCGATAGCATACGATTTTGAAGTAACAACAATAACAAGTAAAAATAAGGAAAGAACGAAGACTAGCATTTGAAGAGCTTTACAGAAAGCCATTTCTTTTCAATCCCATGGGCTTCAAAGCAGGATTCGACCAGTTTTGGTAAAAAGCAGCTATCGCTTAAGCTAGGGTTTGATTTTGACTGAGCTAGGGGAGGCAAAGGGAAACGGAGAGGATGAGTAAATGGATGGGAATGGAAATAAGGTAATTGGAAGCGTAGATGGGAATAGGAGAGGCAGAAGTTTCGATCTATGATTGTATCTTTTAGGGGAAAAAAGGAAAAAATGGTAGAGAATTGAAAATGAAAGAGGACTGATGATGTATAATTACGGAGAAGGTTAGAGAATTAAAACTTAAAATGAAGGAAAATTAATAGCGAGAAAACGAAAAAACAAGAGCGAAAACATGCTTAGTTGCCGTACATAGCCTTTTGAGGAAAAAGCGTACCACTAGCATAAACTTAAATGTGAAATTACTATAAATGAAAACTTGCTTGATTGCAACTTAAAGATGAAAATTTATTAATTTATTACTTAATTAATTACGTTTTAAGTTTTTTGTATTAATTTGATTCTTTAATTTGTCAAAAAAAGTAAGATTAATTTGACGAATTTAATTTTAAAATTTTAAGTGATTATTCATGTTCATTCTTTAATTTGTCAAAAAAATAAAGCAAGATTAATTTTACAAATTTAATTTTAAAATTTTAAGCGATTATTCATATTCAACGAATGTTTTTTATAGTCGTGCTATAAATGTTGTGAAAGAAAAGTTGTGATAAGGTCAATATGTTACAATGTTAAATACTAAATATTAGGTCTAATGTATTAATATTGCTTATTAATTGCAAATTATTAAATATTTATCTTCATTGTTGATTATTAATAAATATTTATTTTCTAATCATCATTATTAACTAACAATTATTTAAAGTTAATTATTAGATACTAAATATCACCTTATAATTATTAGTTATAAATTATTTATGTAAACAAATTATATGATTATCCGTAATTAGTATTTTAACACTGGTTATGTATTAATAATTAAAATTAATTATTAAATGATACTTTATTTTTATTTAATACTACTTATTGATTCAATATTAAATATTAAACAATAGTGATTAATTATTTAATAGTGATTGTTTAGTATTAATTCTCAATTATATTTATTAATTATTATATGCGACAAATAAATATTAACTACAATTTACTAGTTATTAATAATTGACAATAATGAATTCTTGGACATAAAATATAATTATTTAATTAATAATAATAAATTATTTACTACTGATCATTAATAATAATAAATTATAAACTATGACATGTATTAATTTTCATAATTTTTATAAATTATTAGTTATAAATTATGGAATGTTTTAATCTTCATAAAGCTTTGAATTCTAGATGTTACTTTAAAATTTTCTTATCAGTTTTAAATTATTAAATAATTTTCTAGATTACTGATAATTATTATGTACTAAATTTAATTTTTAATTGTCACAACTAATAAATAATAAGTTAAAACTGATTATTAAATACTAAATGCAAAAACATAAGTATAAAATTTGATTATTAATCAATAAATTAAATATTAATCATAATTATTACATAATTATAAATAATTATTTATTTAATTGTAATTAAAAATTAATAATTATTAAACATCAAGTATTCAAATTAAATATTAACGTTTAAACAATTATTCTAAAATATTGATTAGTAAGTACTTAATATTAATTATTATATATTAAATATTAATTATTAAATGTAATCAATAAGTATTAATTATAATTCATCAATTATTAATTATGAACTATGATAAACCATTAAATAACAAATAGTAATAATTATAATTAATTATAAATTATTTTTTGATAATCATCAATAATAATAAATTGTAAATAATGACATATATGACAATATATATGTCTTCTTACTTCGATTGAAAAAATTTATAATTGCTTTGGTTCTTAAGGAGCCAATGGAAATAGCACTATTGCTTTAATGCATTTGCTTCTGTTCTTGAAAAACTGAAGCAAATAACACTATTTGCTTTAGTGTAGTTGCTTCTGTTCTTAAGAAACTGAAGCAAATAACATTATTTGCTTCGGTTATAAGGATAACCGGAGCATATAACACTATTTGCTTCAACGTATTTGCTTCGGTTATTAACACAACCGAAGCAAATGATTCTATTTGCTTCGGTTGTATGCCCAACAGACGCAATTAACACTATTTGCTTTGGTGCATTTACTTCGGTTACTAAGACAACTGAAGCAATTGATACTAGTTGCTTCCGTTCTGAGCATAACTGAAGCAAATAAGGTGATACAACAGACTTATTTTGTAGTAATGATGGTTTCCCTAATCTGCATGACATTAGGAAACATCATGGGCCTTGGTATTACAACTGTATGTAGAAAGCTACATATTTCTAAGCTTTTTGCATTGTTTTAAACTAGTCTCATTATCAGTTTTATTTTTTTATCGATGACATAAAGTAATACTGCATTATCTTTTTGCTTCCTTAGGCTTGCCAATTTTCTATGCACATATTTGAATCAGTGCCACCATTTTCTGTTAATACACCCATAACTTAAGGCCTCCTCATTTTAGTTTTTAATCCATTGATTGTTTCTGTTAATCCATATTGTTAACAATATTTAGTAAATACTGTCAAAAGAGAGCTAACAGCTTGTAATATTTTGCAGAAAATGTTACGATTTAATTCAGATGGATGATTTTATATAGAAGATGGATGAAAATTCATATGCTTGTTGGTACAGCTTGGGATGGAGCATTTTTTCAGCTGTTTGCAAGGTTTTTCTTCAGTTGCAACATTTATTTAAAATAGGAATGAACATATATAGGTTATGACAGTAGTCATAGGACTGTTGGTACAGTGTTAAGACAAAGTTCTGCTAATTTGAATGTGTAAATATGTGCTTGTTTAGGTCCATTACAAAGAAGAATAGTGGAAGCTTTTAATGTGTAAATATGTGCTAGTTTAGGTCCATTACAAAGAAGAATAATGGCAGCTTTTAATGTGTAAATATGTGCTTTGTTTTTTTTACAATAAGTGTTTTTATGCTGTTGAACATATCAGTATTATAATTTGCGGTTTCCAGTATTATATGTATTTGTTGATACGTGTTTATGAGCAAGAAATGTGCTTGCTATGGGCCTGTTTTTATGTTGAGGCAAATGTGCCCCTATTTTTTCGTTGTCGGCAATAGAGTAATAGAGGCAGCTGTAGTGCATGTTTTAGAGGCGCAGGTTGTTGCCTTTGATGGGGTTACGATTTATTTCTGCTTACGTGGAATAAAAGGTATTGGAGGCAAATTGAAAAAGCTATCTGCCTTTAAAGTTCAGTAGCGATAGCAATTTTTGGGGCATAACCAAATCTGCCTCTCATAGTAAATAACTTTTTGGCCCCGGTATTGAAAATGAGGGACATTTATAAATGCCTCCCCTACTTATATTTTCTGTAGTGTAGGGACAATCTCTATGAGGATGGGCAGCCTGATGTTAATAAGGTAGATGACAATATGGTGAATGGGATATACTCAGCAAATAAGATTGGTATTCTAGCAGCCGAAGATGTTAATATTAGGGATGATAGGTTTGATCAAGGTGGCCTTCTTGTCTCGGCTGATAATGACAGTGGGGTTAATAACAAGTCTCTATATTCTCCTATGAGTGAGATGGCTGCAGATGTGAAACAAAGGTTAGTAACCCTATGGAAGATTCAGATAGCTCTTCAAGCAGTATTGAAGGAGAAGTAATAGATTAAAATTTAATAAGCTTAAAGGTGAGAACATAATGAAAAGTGGTGAGCCATTGGTTGAATCAAATCCAAAGTGGAATAAATTAATATCTCAGTTTAAAACAAGGCCAAAATCTAAGAAAACAAAAGATGAGAATAAATATCCTAGTCGGGTATTAACTGGAGGTTTTTCAAAAAAAAATATGTTATTTCGGTTGATAAAGATGGTTGGTCGCATGCTTGTCAGGATGTGGAGTTTGTAGCTGCTTGGCTTGGGCTCTCAAGTTCTTCTTATCAGCTTTCAAGGTTTTTGCTAGTGTTTCATGATGCTGTAGTGAAAGTATGGGTTTTCTTGTGTTTCTAGTGTTTGTTTGCTTGAGGGCATTGCATGCTGGGCTTTAGTTGTGTCTATTTTTTGCTGGTTTGCATGTCATGTTGTTTGATTTTGCTGTGAAAAGTTTGGCTGTTGTCATTAGTTTTGTTCAGTATTTCTTTTGTTATTCGTTTTTTATTTTTTGGCCAGGCTTTTCCTTTTTAATCTTTCTTTGTTAATATCATGCCCTGTTGTTCAAAAAAATTCTTGGTTTGATTAAATGACTTCTAAATTCAAGTGATTTCAATATTCTTGTAACCCAAGCTGTTAGAGATCTTTACCGGAAGACCAGTTTGCTGCGTGTACATTTCTCTATTTTGAACGTTACTTTTTTAATTTTCTGTTATTGAAAAACAGTAGACATGTTGCTATAACATGTTTAGAGCTAAAAATAGGTCCCAAAAACTTGTTTAGCAATTCTTTTAATATAATGGTTAAAAAATTGTTGATTTAAAAAATAAGTGTTTAAATAATTATTTAAGTTTAAACAGTTCTTTGAACCTTGTTTTTATGCCCATACTAAAAATAAAATAAATGAGGCTTACATTTTCTTTACAGTAATATGCTCAAACTTCTACTGCGGAGCGTGGTGGAGCAAAAAAACGAATTGTGCTCATTTTTTGTTTTCCTCGCATAGAGATGCTTTCAAGATTATGGAGAGTGCTAAGAGTTGACTTACATGGCCTTGTAGAGCTTGGTTCTTTTTTAATAGCATGGGTGCTACCTTATTCAAGCAGAACAATCATGTTAATGTCTTAAGTGATCGACCCCATGAACTTTATAAGGTATATAATGCGATACACATTAACAGCTTAAGCTAGTAGTCCTTGATGAGTTTAAAATAAGACCAACCATCACATGATTTGGTTCATGATTAAGACCCACCATACCTTAAAATAGTGTAATGATGAATAATCAATAGTCAAGAACTTGGTAATGCAAATTAACTTTGTTTATGGACATCCAAACGATAACCATAAAAAGATTAAATAGAATTATGTTCGACTTCTCTCAAACAAGCCAAACGTAATTGATATGCCAAATAGTTCATATTTGAACACTCAAAAATACAGTGTTGCGATTTGACGTAATAGTTATGCCCGACTCATCAAGGATAATACAGACATAATTCTTTTTTGATACTTTTTGTAAATAATTAATCTTACTTCTTATCCAATCCTATTCATTAATTAATATTTATTAATTAATGGAAACTAACAAAATAAACATCATATATTACATGTTACTTCCTACCCGATCTCTAATCAAGTTTTTGCCTACTGACACCGTCACTTCTAACCTCTAACATGTGATCAAAACCATCCACCGACGCACATTATAAGAGATTTTAGAATCAATTAACTATAAAAATATTGATTTGGATAAGTAACCAATTTTTGTTTTGATGAGGAAAATACAAAAGAAATTTATTGTTGGAAATATAAAAGAGGTTTATAATTATTTTGATGTAAAATAATAAATATTATTTCGAAATGTAATTTGACACAAATTATATTTAATGGAAAATACGATGTTTAAGAAGTTATTTTCTTCTAAATATACCTAGAAGACCCCGACATATCGGTAAACTCTCAATGATAATTAAGTTATGTATGTCCGTTTCAACACATGGCATATAAAATTCTCAAATATTAATTTTTGCAAGAAGCGTGTGCGACTCAGAACTCAAATATGTGTTTATTGTCAGAGCTATTTACATTTCCATTGTGTCACATTTGCGAACAGGTTTAAGAAATTTGAGTGCTAGAATTACATTAAAGAATTTTAAAGTATAATTATTATTATTTTGAGATAAATGTTTGCACCAAAAATGGTCCAAAAATCAAAAAAATTAAATGAAGAGAATAAAATGAAGAAAATAGCAAATGAAAATGAGGAATATAGCAATTTGTAGTGGTTTAGCATGAATTGCCTACGTCCACTTTATAACTTCTCTTAATTCTTGCTTAAAATGGAGATTACAAGAGTTGATAATGAAGAAAACCATATTACAACATAATTACAGTAAATAAACGGTGTAAGAGAAGTCAGAACCCCTTTTCTAGATGCCTTAATGGGACAATTATAGCTAATGTTTGGATCCGATTACGTATAGGACATGCGCAGGATTATAGTAGTAAATGGAGCAAGAGAAATTAGTGGGCCACATCATATATAACCGTCAATCCAATTCAATATGAGTCCGGTTTGGCATGGTCAAATCAGATGTTGGTTGAACCAGATGTTCCTTCATTCTGCTTTGCCGATTCGGGTCTTTAGTCGATCTTGAGTTCTTTACTCCTATGCATGGCCAATCCGGAGATATGCCGAACTGGATATCTCTACACTATCTTATATGATCTGGATGTTGATCGAGTCAGATATGCTGGGTTGAATGTACTTCTAAGTCATAATTGCTCTGTCTACGAGTCTCCATGAATTTGACGGCCTTATCAAAAGGTAGGTCAACATTTTGTCTCTCAAAGCATGTCACATTGAGAACGTGACGTGCTTTGAATTGGTTGAACTACATCTCCTTGGAATACATCTGTCTCCAGAATAATATTTCGAATTGTCATGTCCTTTGGAATAGGCGCAATACAAGGATTCCATTTTCCTGCATAAATAACTGGACATGCTTCATATTGTGTTCGGTGGCACTTGTCAGGCCAAAATCTTTGACTGAATTTATCGAGGGACACATGTAGCTTCTCAACCTCGTCGAGTTAAGGGATTGAATGTCTTTACCATATACTCATGTTGCTTTGAGTCGTTGGCTCCCACATATGATTGAATACATGTAGGTTATCTCCATACAATGTTGTTTTTGGTGCATGTCGAGCACATTGTTAAGTAGGATCAATTGTCGCACGTGAGCTGACACATAGAGCTATTGACCAAGTCGTGGAAGCATTGGGATCACAATTCCTTTTTTGTTTTCGATTCAATGATCGAACTAGACTATCAGACTGTCAAATCAATGATAGGAGGGGAAGAGTTTTTGACTTTTTCCTACATATATCGGGCCCACGCCTCCTTTTCACGTTTCACTCTTACTTCCTAGCCGAAGCGAGAGAATTTTTTTTTCTACTCCTCAAAACTTTAATTTAGTTCGAACCGACTTCGATCCATCACTCATCGATACCTCAAAATCCCGTCATCGAATCGAAATACGTGGATTTAATTTTAAATAGAACTGTGTAGCTTTTTCATCAAGTTTGGGTTATGATTTTGTAGGATTTGTTCGAGTTTGGAATCGCCCATGTCAAAGGCGATGGAGGTGACGGGATTGGGGTCACAGTCATGCTAGAGGTCGAGGCGTTGGGTCATGGCGGAATGCTTGAGAAGATGGTGGAGGAGTCAAAGTGGGGATGGAGAGGAGAAGGAGTAAAAATTTCTCAGTAGTATCCAGATCGGCTAGCTCGAGCCGGACTTGACCGATCCGGAGATTGTCGATCCAGAAAAGTCGGTTCGGAACTGACCAATCCGAAAAGGTCGATCCGGAGCGGATTAGTTCAGAAAGGTCGCAATTGATCGATCCGGGTTAGTCGATCTAGACATGTTCAAGCTGGTCTTTTACCTAATCCAAACTCCTAAATGCTGATCATGGACTTTCATCGTCGATCTTGAGCAACTTTAGACTAGACGATTCGTGAAGGAGAAAAATGACTTAAAACCGTAATCATATACTCGAACTTCTATACAGTTAGGATAAAGCATATATGGTCATATGCATACGAACACTACTGGACCTGTATATAATGAAAAACACCCCGAACAATAGGAACTCACTCCTCGCGAAGTCTATAATCTGGAATTCCGTACGATGATGATTTGATGAGACGCTCAGGAATGATGGTCCAATGAATTGTCATTCATCATCATAATTAAATGCTTCACTTCTACCGTATCACTGAATAGTTCTTGCATCACATTGCACACACTTCACTAGTTCTTAAACAAGGGGTATATGTTTATCACTCTAACCAGTGATGTTTCTTAGGTAGCGCATCTATCATGTCAAGAAGATGCTCTACAAGGGATTCCGTGGTAGGGAAAAAAGACCTAGATTACCAAGAACCCAGCTCAAAGTCTAGTTTCGGAACTGAGTTAGATAGCGAAGAATCGCAATTCTAAGTCAAACCTCATGGTGAGTGATCGACTTCAATGTCTTTAGACTCAATCTCTTCGAGGGAGGAAGAGGCTGAGGGTGGTGGTTCCTCTTACACTTTACCCAGGACAATCTTTCTAGATAACTCGATAGACTCTCGGCCTTCTTCGATGGACAAGGAAAATATGAGGAGACTATATGCAAAGCATAGGATCCCTTTTGAACAAATTCAATTATCGGCCCCTGGTGACTCCCCATAACCTTCACAGGGCTTTATAACTTGCAGTTGACCAATGTGTACAATCGGGTATATTCCTCCATTTAGCCTATTTAATTGGAATTTTCTTTATCGCGCGAGGGTAGCGCACATGCAGTTGCATCCACCACATATGCTTGTCTCTTCACGATGTACATACTATATGAAGATCACTTGCATCTGGTGTTGGAATTTTATTGATCAAATCGGCATCCAATTTTATGATTTAACAATTTAAAGTAGGATATATGCAAAGAATACTAAATCGAAATCATTCCAATTTGGGTATGTTTGCTATCGTGATGAATCCATGGATAACGAACGATTTCTGTGATCGAATTCATTTGGTTGATTTGAACTAAACCCTCCATATGTCAGCGCCTTTACAGAAGTCCACACGAACGTCCTTCGACGTCTTCACAAAATCGAACGAAAGAGAATGGGTGCTAGCCCAAGCACCATTAAATTCTATTTCTAGGGTTAGGTTTTTATCTACATACCTTTTGATAGGAAGAGGTTTTTCCTTTAAAAATGTGCGTAGCCTAAATAATATAAAACACAATATTTACCATTTCTTAGGGCTATTACATATCAACAGTTTGATATTTGTATATTCATAGAATGGTTTTTCCATTTCTTAAATGTTTTAAGTGTGTGACCCTATAGGTTCTTACAACGTTGGCAATGATTTTAAATCGTATTTAAATCATAAACAGTGATTGGCATCTAGTAATACGTCACTGCTACCCAAGTTATAATAAGATCAATGATTCGATACAACCTTTTCTGCGACCAGTGTCTCAATGTAACATAATCCTTTTAACCAAATCCAAGATTAAACTCGAGGCATGGAACATATCAACATCTTTATAATTTAATCCTTTTATCTTGATCTATGAGTAGACTATTTAAAACAAATCAACATTTGAGCATGGCCATGCATTTCTAGTCTCACTCAATCAAAAGGCCCACGGATATCTCTACTTATATCGTAGGGTTAAATTCCATCCAGATCATTCATAATTTCAAACGATTCGAGATGTATCAATAATCACCTTTATCGTCTACTCGGTCAAAAGTAACTTTTGATAATATTAAAACACAAATATCCTCGAATAAAATTATAATGATAGCATCACTGTTACTATGAGAATAATTTATGATACTGTTAATTATATTCGATGTAGTTTTCTCATGTTGGGTCAGCCCAATACGCTATTCTCCAATAAGTATTTATGTATTGACATTGGTATCACGTATATTAATGATCAATGAGTTGTGATCATCAGCCAATCAACATACTAGCTCAATGTTTTATTACTGTCCTATAAACAATAAAACTTGACTAGGGACATTTAAGAATTATAATACTTATTATATTATATGATCTCATGTTCAAGTCATTTACTTAAACCATATAAATCCGTATTATTATTCTTAGGACTTCTATTATGTTAATATTTATATTACGAGATAAATATAACATAGTAGAATATATATATATATATATATATATTATTTAAAATAAAATGTAAAATCAACAATGTTATTAATCCCATCAAATGGATTGCCTCTAGGGAAAAAATTCTAACATTTGGAGCACACCTTCAAGTACATAACCTTCTTCTTCAACTTTAAGCATCGTGAAGATACTCTTAATTCCCTGACATACTTCGAAGCGACTTCAAGCAACCGGTCATCTGGACGGGTATAGCATGCTATGGAACGCTAAGATAGACCTTTTTTCCATTCCATAACAAGAAGGCTTTGCCAGGAGGTGGATCCAGTGTAGTAAGTGTTACAAAGTCATTTACTTCTTCCAAAATCACTAGAACGTGTCTAACACTTTATGTCCCTATGCAATCGAGAGCCCAGCTAATCTCAAAGGCAACATCCATTGCATGGCCTTGGCTACTCTAAGGGATGTCCCGGTAGATAACCGAAGTGTCAGGAGATGCATCGCTGATAGATTTCTGCATGGGTTTTATTTACTTGACATAAAATGGAGTTTGGGCACAGGCGATGCTCTAAATGGCGGAGTGGGAAGAGGAGGCACCCAAGCTCTAGCAGTGTAGCCCCCTGTCGGGGGGCTTTTGGCAAACGAACCGCAGGTCCAAGGCTAAGATGAGAGCGTTGCTGAAGAAATTGTAGCCCTCGGGCCCAGTCAGGAACCCATAGGGGAAGCAAGTAAGGGTGGAGACCTAGAAAAGTTCCCGGAGAAAGAAGTTGAGGAAGGGCTTTGGAGTCCCCCTCAGAGAGGTTGCCTGCCGAAGATCTACCAGCTAAGACTCCACTATCGGACAAGTCCCCCATTCGCGACGGCGGATCGGAAGACACAGAGTCTTCGCTTAAGGGTCTAAGTGATCTTCTGACAGATGTGCAATATTCTTCTCAAAACTTAGACTATGCTACATTCTTCCCGGCCTCTGAAGAAGAGACCACACCAGCTAAATTTGGGAAGACCGCTCTGACCGGCCGGTCAAACTCTGTGTTTGCGTCCGTCAGGAGATCAGTAGGATACACACAGCACGAGCACTGCACATCACAACACTCAATTATTATGCAGTTGCATAATTATGACTCAAAGTTTATTTCTTAAATTACAGGCTCAATGACTAAAGGAAGAAAGTATCATGGACATTTGTCTCCCGTCTTTTAAGGAGTGAGCCCTCTCCTTGAAGTTTATCTGAGCAGGAAAGCATGGAAAGGCGTGAAGGGAGGAGAGGGACAGCGATATACAAGAGAGGGAGCACGAAAGAGAGAGAAGGAGCGCGAGAGAGGGAAAAATGCTATAGGGAATGTATTTTACCAACTTCAGTAATTCATGGATTGATAAAGTTGTTTTGCTAGTTTTTAGTCACCGTTGGCATCAGGTTAAGATTAGAATTGAACATACAATGCTTCATTATATTAGATTTGGTTACCACAATTTTACAATTATCCTTTGTCAAAATCTTCAATTTATTTGACCAGTTATACATTTAGTAATGTTATGAACGTTCTTTAATTTAGTCTTATCAAAAAATATTTAAGGTAATTTTATTTAAATTTACATTTTTAATAACTTAATCCACCCTTAGAATTTTTTTATGATTAAAAACGTTTAAAAGTTTATTAGTTTATCCAACTAACGTATTTTTTTTAAAACTGCCTAATGAAATCTAAGGCAGCTAGGGAACTGACCTACCCACCACAATGGTTCCCCTTTTGATTAGCCCAGCATAGAGACTTTATGTCCCAACCGGTTTGTTGGATTTTTGGGGACCCACCTCCATGCCTTGAATGGGAGTAGGGTAGACGGGGCTCGAACCTGCGACCTCTTCAAAACGAAGCAGGTATCTTTTCTTTTTCATAGCTCTTCTCCTTAAAATTATGCATTTGAATCCAAGTCAAGTTGCATATATTTTAGTATCACCATTACCACATGTAATTTATTGGTAGCTAAAATTTTGAAAATTTAATAGCAAAATGTATGACAAGAGCAATTTTAAGTAGAGGGATTTTGGTAGTATACAAAGGATTTAGATTTGCAACATTTGTGGTACCTATGCATTAAAAGATGGCTTCTTTTCGCAAAAGATAATTAATTACAAGAAATATGAAATCCATAAGATATGCTACTTGTGTATTAACTTACAAAATGGTAGTGGGTCAACTTAATAAAGTAAAATGGCGTATTAACCGATGGAATGTGTGGACAAAAATAAATCTTACCAATACTTAATAAACATGGTAAGTGGTTACAACCTATTTTATTACAATCTATTATTATTATTTTTACTTATGTAATTTTCAATATTGATACAAAGTGAGGAATCTCTCTTCTCCAGTAGTTGTAGAATTTTTGTTTCCTTGCTTTTTTTGTTTATGACCAAAAGTGAGTTTTGAAACAAGTTCGAAGTTAAAAAGGAGTTTTAAAAAGGGAAACTCTATTTAGACACAAAATGAGGACAAAAAATTGCACACAATAAATCTCAACAATTTGATCCTCCCATGAATTACACTCTCCACATAAAGATAAACAAATCCAACGGTGGAGGCTTTGTGTCTGTCTCCTTGTGTTTAATTTTGTGTCCAAATAGCCGACCCCTTTTAAAAATTTGTTCAGCACATAAGGTAGAAAAAAGACGTAAGATTATGGAAAAAGGGTTTGAAAAATAGTACAAATGATTCTTAAAAATCCATTTTAAAATTAGTTTAAAAGGATAAATCTTCATAGAATTGACATTGAAAAGAAAGAAAATGAGATAATGTAAGCGTTGATGGGTTAGAGTGTTCTTTATAATTAAAAGCAAAATGCAAATATCCTATTAAATTTCAAATAAGAATTTTTATTATAATTTAGGTCGGTCTTCGAAATATGGATGTAACAACAAGCGAAGCATATGTTGATATGGAAGTGAACCTGGATCTAAGTAAATATGTTCATGTCGATCCCTATTAATAGCGTTAGTGTAGTGAATACGCTGATGATTGACAAGTCTGGGGATCGATAGTATATTAGTGAACAACGATGTCCTAGACTATGATTTTGTAGTTGAAGATAATGTTCCCGAAGATAGTGATGAAGCATTAAATACCACACTTTTGGTCCTTTCTAATTGTAGGTTAAGATTTTTAAGATTTGAGTTTTTCAAAATGCAATTTTAAAAATACATAACACTTCTTAGAAATTTAACTTGGAAAGACAAAATTGTAAAATATGTAAAATAAACATAAAAGAATAGTATTTTAGGCATTCCAATTTGAAAAAAGAAGCTATAGAACAACAAATTATTCAAAATACCTTTAAAATGAAGGTGGATTGAAAAGGTGAGAATTATAACAAATAGCCACTACCCAACGTAACTACTTCAAAAAACTTCAGGTATCCTTCGGATATCAAATACTTTATATATGTGGTATACACAGCAACATGCTTCATAGTTATAGATAACAAAAAAAGATTATAGTTTATGACCAACAAACCTAGTCATCGGCCAAAATAAGAAGTATACAATAATTCAAACAAAAATTTGCACCAACATCCACTTAGGGCACAACCAACAATGCCTTGTTCAGTTACTAAACAAGCCAAGAAGCATTCAGGTGTGAATTATTTACTTTATTGTTGTTAGTTCGAACCAGTTCGGTGGCTGGTTGGGTGAAAAGAGGTTGGTTTGGTATAACGACAAAGAATTTATCGTTATACCATTGTAATGGCAAAGACTTTGCTTTTATAATTTATAATGACAAAGTTTTTTCTGTTATACCAATAGAGTTGTTGCCTAGCAATGGCTAGTGCAACAACTTTATTTTTTCCCCTATATCATCCATCATCTCCTCCTTCCATACAACCATATCATCATCTCCTTCAACTTCAACTTCAACTTCTATATAATGTCCTCTGCATCGAAACGACCTGGAAAAAGAGTTATAGGCAATAAACCTATGTCCATGTTCAAACCGCATTCCATTGGATTTTCCAATCAACGTCCAGTACAATAACAGAAAATTGTGCGCTTACCTTTGAGTACGGATGCCGCCATATTTAAGTTTTCCCTATATCCATCCTTACCAACCACTCGCTCCTCCTATCTTTCCTCTCATTCATTCTACCACCCCGTAACAGTATTACCAACAACATTCTCCAGTAGGCGCATACGAGGATCATTCGTCGTTCACGTCATGATGTAGAACGATCAAAATCAACATCATCATTTTAATGCACGCAACAGTCAGAGATTCGTGATCGTGAAGCAATGTAGAATCTTTAAAGTCAATTTTCTTATGCACACAATTCTCTTGCTAACGAAAAAACTGTTGATAGTTCAGAGTAGGAGGCGGAGGAAGATGAAGAACAAGAGGCAGGAAACGAAGAAGAAGCTACTGAATTCCTCTTAGCTCGGAATATTACAAGAAGAAGTGTAAATTCTTGATTGGCATTTTTGACAGACAACAAATGAATTTAGATGTAACAGGGACGGAAACCGGCATATAAGACATTAAGGAAGAAAATGTCAAAGAGGAAGAAACGACAACTAATAGTAGAAATAAGAAATATTAGTTTACTTCTGGGAAATATGTTTCACTTGCAAAATCATGGACTTGCATTTCGCAAGACAATATTTCCGGCAATAATATGAAAGATCATAAATTTTAGGAAAGAGTTCAGAAGTTTTGTAATACTTTAGAATCAATGAATAGGGCAAGAAGATCGTAAAGAGGAGGATATCGGGTTATGAATGCCACATGCTAAAACTATTTGGCAAGACTTAATAGATTGCAGAATAGGAAGCAAAGTGGGGCATCTCCTTAGGACATTATAAGTACAATATTATTTTAAATTTCTTTTGTACTATATTGTGTTTTATAAATTTTATATATCTATACCTTTCGGATTTTTCTTATAGACTGAAGAATCACGTATGACTTACCAGCTATAGTACATACAACCATTTAAATTTCAGGAATTCTTCGAGCTTCTGTCTAATTTACCAAAATGGAAGAACCCGAATTAACTTCATGTTCGAGAAACAAAACAAATCTAGAAGAATGAATTACTCTGATTCAAGTCCAGGAAGCAATCTAGGTTCGCAGAAAAGATCTCCGTTATAAGGAAGCAGTGACATCGATCTGTTGGTATAAACAAGCCAATTCAGGTTGAGCAACATAGTGCGGATTTTTCTAGATTTTTAGAAACTTTAGAGGCTTCTGGTAGAGTAACAAAAGAGCATAGATTCAATTTTTCATCTTAAAGAACCCGCAAAGAAGCTGAATTTCAGAAGGAAATCATGGACTTCGAGAGTTTAGGAAATGAGGCCATGTGGAGAAGAAAGCTTTGATGTGAGAGAAGAATTATATTAAACTGATGACTTATTACTTCAGTATGCTTTCTACTTTATTGGAGGAACTAGTAACCGAGCAATAAGAAACATACAAGAAAGTAAGAGGTAGCGAAAGTGGAAGTGGTAGTGGCTCGTATAGGGATTAGATGTAGATGTTTGGTTGCATTGTAACATGGTTGTATTTTGTTAGGGAATGCGGATCTTAAGGAAAAACAAACACTAGAGGCGGGTTGAATAGTGTTTATGATGAATTTATGAAAATCTTAAACTTAATTGATCTACTATATGAATCACACACATCAGAGATGATCACAGACACAAAATCAAACATAGACACAGAAATAAACAAATATAAAATGCAGAAAAGGAAAGAACACACTGGATTTTATACTGGTTCAGATTACTCCTTCATTCAGTCCCACACAACGCTGGATTGCGCCTAGTTTTATTCTTATCAATATCCAAGTACAATCCCCTTGATTTTATGGCTACAAGGTTAACACCGCTCCAACCACCCTTGGTTTTACAGCTATAAGATTAGCACCGCTCCCTTTCCTTGATTTCAAGGCTACAAGGAAGATACCCTTTCCCAAACACTTCCCAAATGATTACAACATCCCTAAAACTCTTCAATAGCACTTCAATTCAGAGAGTAGTGGATAGAGAGTGAGACAAGAAGAAGTTTTATGTAATTAGAGAAGAAATCAGCAAAGTAGAAGGGAAGAAATCAATTAAATGATTAAGAATAATGGTGGGATGAAGAGGGGTGAAGATGGAGAAGAAGATATATCAAAAAATTGGAAATCAACCCTTATTTATAAGATTTGAAAGGTTGCAACGCTTCCGGAACGTTACAAATAATGAAAAGACACTTCCTTTGCAAATTGAATTACTAACAGTAGTATGTCGACATAGCCTTATATGTATGTTTACATATGTGTGTAACGACCCGAACGTCCCCGTAAAGGAAAGCCCAGATTGCTTTGAGGACAAAACGAATCAGAACACAAACAGAAGGACATTTCATTGCTTATTACAACAATTTACATCAGAGTACAAGAATATACAGAGTATAAATGAATAATATACATCTGATAAATATC
The DNA here is from genome assembly GCA_030737875.1 of Allium sativum. Classification (NCBI taxonomy): domain Eukaryota; kingdom Viridiplantae; phylum Streptophyta; class Magnoliopsida; order Asparagales; family Amaryllidaceae; genus Allium; species Allium sativum. The sequence goes on along the minus strand of CM060926.1, from coordinate 687,615,307 downwards.
AAAGATTAAAATACATTACATAGACGCAAAAAATAATACAAAACACAACTGAAAAAGATAAACGGATACAGAGCTTTCCGAATATCGTTCCAGCTGTAAACCAGGATCCTGTGAATATAAATTTGCAAAACCAAAACTACTAGCTGCCCGTGTGGAAAATAAGGGCACCCAGAGTTTAGGTTAAAACAATAAACTCCAGGTCAGTCATGTGACTGGTGTGAGAACTAAAATAGTAATTTAAACTTTATTTTAAAATGGAGAAAATCAAGGGACCACACCGTATAACACGGAACGGATTTCCTCCTAAGAATAGTAGTGCATAAAACAAACAACACAAAGTTTTTTTGGAAAAATGAAGCTATTATAAGACTAGGTCCCATCACACAATGCAACGCAAGCCAGAGGATAGGGTTTTCCCTTATAATAGCCAAACATGCTTGGTACGTTTAAAACAAATCATTTGATACTATTATAAGTGCGTAGGTATAAAACAACTTCAAATATAAATGTATCAATCATAGACGGCATGGGTACCATCTATCATGTCACCAATACTAGGATCTACAATCAAAAACCGAAATGTCACGTATTGGAAATTGGATTTCCGTCATGAGTCTAGGCAAGGGATGTACTCCTTTCCACTTTGAGACACTCTAGCAAATGTCTCAGGACTGCACACTCTGGGCAACCCCTGGATCTTCAGGGCCGGTCCACTCAAAGTGCAAAAGTGGATTAGTTATACCTGAACACACGTTTCTCGGTCCTATCGGACCCATCCGTCGGCTCCGTAGAGACCGATATATCCGAGGCTCCTCACATTCCAACAACCACATAGATAAAAATAATATAAATGTCAGGGCTTGTAAAACGCTGACACCACCCATAGCTAGACAGAAACGTCGTGCACTCGGTGCAGTCACGATCCCATTTTTGACTCATACCGAGGTGTCAGGCTCGCAAATTAACGCTATACACAAAGCGACGCTATATTAAAGCTATGCTTTGATCATCAACCACAAGACTCTGCTTTTCAACAGAAGCCTTGATCACTGCATCTCAGCATGCCACACAGGCAATTCATGCCATGTGACTGATATCTATCGATATATAACCTCTTAGCTCGTACGTCTCAGAGAAGGGCATTAAGCAAGAGAATAAATTCTCCGCCGCCAAACAGATATATATTTAATATAAATCAGTCAACATAGAATAAAATCCAATGTCAGACACACAATCCGTTTACAAATCCGTTCTGGATCTGAACGAAACCGAAGGCACCTTATTCCTCATACCATATGTCCAATACAGGAGAGAGGCCCTCGCATATCCGTCGATCTCCAAGTACGTCTGGACGATCACCACTTAGTACCTTGTCTTGGGTGTACAGCCCAATCAAGACGTAATTAATCATCCAAACGATGTGAAGACATCCAGTCTTCAACCACTGTCTTCATCGTCAACTTATCGTCGAATCAGTTATTCAGAATGGGTATAAACCCGGCCTTTCCGAATAACTCGCGTATATAATAAACAAGTGCCATAAAAACACAAAATTCGCCTCATTCCAATTTGAATATTCTTTTATTCAAATATTCATATACTTTGGGAAAGGTTCCCATTAATTTTATCAAAGATAAATTCTTTAAATTTATTCTTTAATCTTCCTTTGGATATTAATTCAAACCAAATTAAGGTTTTCCAAACTAGTCAGGATTAGCGCACCTTACCGAAGTAATCGTTTGTTTAATTTCCCAATCCCAACCTATTCATCCCATGGAGCAAAACTGGTCATACTCCCTATCTAACACCACGGTTTTATCGGTAAATTTAATTACCATTTCTCGTTCAAATTTAATTAAAGATTTTACTATCGCTAGGAGCAAAACTTGCAATACTCCATTCTCGATCATTTCCGAAATTTGATAATTTAAATTATCAATTCCCATTTCAATCTAATTAAAGATTCATTAAAACTCCACTTGGTTTTATTCTTTCCAAAAATCAATATTAATGATTATTTAACTTTGGGAAATCAAACGTGCCACATCGACAAACTACACCGTACCTTTGATTTCTGCCTATATATAACTTCTAAGCTCGTACGTCTCAGAGAAGGGTGTTAAGCAAGAGAATAAATTCTCCACCACCAAACAAATATATATTTAGCAGATATCAACCATACAGTTCTAAATACAATGACAGACATGTATGCCATTAACTGGGTTAAAGAACTATTATCATTTAAAACACAGTTCACGATAAATCCAAATCACATTCCATTAATTATGGAATCTTCACAGAAAAACAAATCAATATATAATCGATATTAATTTCTGTATCCGACTAATAATATAAATGGAATAACGACAAATCCTTTTAAATTCCATATGTATTAACAGTCTTCCTCTGCAGAAGTTCACTTCGATTATTATCAAATCGAATTCCATTCAATTCCAATTTAATATATTAAATTGGAAAACTTTACTTTGGAAAATTCCCATTAAATCTTAATAAAAATATTTATAAATTCCAAATCCCATTTCACTGTAAATCGGGTTAAAGAACGAATGTCGTTAAAAACACAGCTCACGATAAACCCAATTCACACTCCATTTTATTCCAATTAAATCTTAATAAAAAGTTTTATTCTTTTCACACGGGGTTTAAGAACGGTGTTAATAAAGGCACCATTCACGACAAACCCAAATCTAATTCAATATTAAATACAAGGCTCTGAATAGAAATTATATCGGCTTATATTCAATATCAAATTCTGAAATCAACAAATATCGTATTGGAAATAACGATATATATATCTTCCAAATTCCTCCACAATATCCGTATAATCACGGAATCCAATATCGAAATATTCCAAAGATAATTTTGATTTAAATCCATTCCAATTCATATATTGGAAATTCTGGTTATTTTTAAAACCATTTCAAATCCAATTTATTTATTTTAAAAATATTGGATTTATAATTATAGTTAATAACTAGTTCATTTCGATAAAAATATATTTTTATCTTTTCAAATATGGAATTTTTATCCCAATTCTTTCCAAATCATTTATTACAATTTTACCCAAATTATTTATATTTTGAATAATTTTATCAAGGCACGTACAGTCGATTTCCATAAACGGCCATCGAACTGCACTTACAGCGACCTTTTCCAAATTTGATTTGGACATAATTCCAAATCCAACCGTTAGATTTCAAATCTCTTGTGTTCGTTGGAAAGCTCTTTTCGATACGAACCCAATGGTTCCGGTTTTAGGAGAATCCGACGGTCAGATCTCCCGTAACATCAATTCGAAGTCAATGATCGAAATTGGCGAACTACCGCAGCGCGGCGCGTTCTATTCAGGCCATTATATATATTATATATATTTCATTGATTTCCATTTAAAACGTATTTTATAAATCGTTTTAAATTCGTTTTCAAAATGATTTCAACTTCATATTCAATTTCAAATCAAAATTGAATATTCCATATCATCGATATATATAAATGATAGTATTTTCAAAACATTAGATTTTGAAATCACTTCCTTTTCGATATTCATTATAAAAATGAATAAAATCGATATAAATATCATTCACGTCAAAATAGCGTTAATCTAATCAACACGGCTTTATATATTTAAATATATTCGTGTCCATCCCAAATCGGACATCAAAATCAGATTTTGATCTTTTACCGAATATTATTTTAAAATATTCCTTATTTTAAAATAATCATTATTTTAAAATAATCATTATTTTAAAATATTCCTTCTTTCTGAACTGGAATCAGACACAGTCAATTACCATATAATGTTGATTATATGGATTCCATACAACACCTGTATCGACCAACAATGATAAACAATCAACCATCATCCAGAGTGCATTCTACACTACATAAGCATTAAATATAAATATTTAACGCCTACAACAGTCTTTCAGCCAATCGATTGACATACAACTAAATAATTGGGATTAGTGTACGTCAAATACCATCCCAATACCCATGTGGGGTTTCAACCAACAAATACTATTATTATTTGTGCAGTTGGGCGATGTGTAAAATTTATCGTCCCAATCCATATCAGTCAAATGTGTGTACATAAACAAATCGTCCGATTTGTAAATTAATATTTATTTAAACTCATGAATATTTTATACAATTCATTTATACAATAAAAACGATATTTTTATTGTTCTAACACTTTATTCAACACATGAATATTTTATATTCTTCATTTCACATCACAATCATCGACCACAACGCAATACAATCAAACAAGTCATCCATGGTCTGTGGACGACGGGTGTCGGGTGCTGCTAAGCACCGTCTGCATTCTAGTATATGTTTTAACTAGAAAATAAAATTAGAGTGAGAAGTTCTCACCTTTGGGATCCACTCCTCCATTCTATTCTGAATTTCAGAACAGTGCTGATTTACTTTGCTAAAAATTACATTTTCATTTCAATTCTAAAAATTATATTTATACTTTGCTAAAAATTATATTTTTACTTCATTAAAAATTATATTTTTATAACGATGTTCACACTATAAAAATCATATTTTTATAATGTTCTTCATATAATAAAATTCACACTTTTAATCTAAAATCATTTGCACAAAAATCATATTTTTATGTTGTTAAAAATCACATTTTTATTTTGCTAAAAATATTTTCATTTCATATACTAGTTAAAAATCGCATTTTTATTTACTATTGTCTACATAAAAATCACTTCTTTTTCTAACTAAAAATCATTTCTTTATTATATAAAAAATCTCATTTTTATCACAATAAAAATCTCATCTTTCCTCTACTAAAATTCTCATCTTTCCTCTGCGTTATTCCATTATAAAAATTATATTTTTAAAGTTATATAAAAACTGAAAATTAAAATCAATGTAAATAAACCAAAAGAACTTACAATTTTAGGATGGAGGAGGGTAGAGGAGGGGTTGAGGTGGCGCACAGGGGGTCGGAGGCATCAACGGTGGCGTTGGATGGCCGGAGGTGGGGCCTAGGGTTTGCTGGTGGCGGTTTGTGGGGGATTGGGGGGCCTTGGGTTCGTAATTTAAGGGGAGAGAGAAGGGGAAGGGCGGAGGAGTGAGGGGGGTCTGACGGGGAGGCGCGACGACCAAGCGGGAAAGGGGGGCACGCGCCTGATGCGGCGGTGGGGCATCGCGGTTTTCCGCGATCGATTGTTTTTTTCTCATCGTTCGATCTGTTTTAAAGGGGTGGTTGACTTGGCAGAAGAGAAAGGAGGGGTTGGTAAATAAATATATGATTTTAATTATTTTAAATTTCCAAAAAGTAACTTTTAACTTCGAACTCCAAATCGAACCCACCAATTGTCGCCCCTAACTAATTACCCCATTGCGGACACAATGGGATATGCCCGGTAAGCCAATTCGATTGTTTCGATCAGTTTTCCTTTAAATTAAAATATAAATCATTATATATTCAATTTAAACGTACATTTTAATTTACCGAGGCCACATACTAACTCCGAAAATTCCAGAAAAATAATTCTAGTTATGTTCTGACGATACAGTCCTAACAAAACTAATTTCGTCGAATTTGGAGACCGTTTGAAAAACGGTCATTTTCCAGTCGATTAAATTCAAACTGAATTGACCACACACGTTTAAATCCGCCATGCTCACATATTGATTTCAAAAATTATGAATTTTGGAATCCAGCAATACTTTGACATTCCGGATCCAACAAAAGTGGTTTCATCGAAAACGGATGCCGTTTGCAAAATCGCTATTTTTAGGGGTTATATTTCCATACCGACTATTCTAAATTTTCAACTGGACATAACTTTTGAATCCCGCTTTGAAATTTTGATTTTTCAGATTCGTTGGAAAGATATTTTCAAACAGATTCAAATATTTTTGGTTTCACTAAAATCCAGTTTATTTTGAATCATGTACATTCATTTGAAATTTGAAATCGAATTTTCAAACTACCGCGCCATTTCCAATTCCTTTTATAATTAAAATAAATATTTATATTCTAACTTCAATTTAAGTAAATTTATACGTTCTAATTCTGTTCAAAATAAATTTCTAGTCGTTATTATTTAAAACAATTCATTTTAAATATTCAAAATTCATTAAAATTGCCAAAATAAAAATTTTAAATTGGTTCTGATTTTCGTATTGTTACAATCTCCCCCACTCAAAATCTTTTCGTCCTCGAAAAGGAATGGAGCTGAAAGGTGTTTAACTATCCCACTCAACTTTCAGTTTGGCTTTCATTCTTCAACTTTTCAGTTTCTAAGAATTTCTAATTTTTCAAAAATTTGGCTAACACCCTAATTTTCAAAAAAATTCTCCATAACCCCCTTTGTACGGGGAGCACCGGCAAAATCCCCAAACCGCCACACAGGCCCTCTCATCTCAAAAAGAAAAAGAAAAAGCCAATCGGCTCATAAAATCATCCAAACCCAATAAATTAGTAAACATGTACCTATTTGTCGGGCATACAATTTTATTCCTCTTCTTAGCTTCCTTGCTATGACCTGTTCAATGTATATACATGCATAGGCATGCAATTGCAATCAATTCTCAAGTCAGTTCAACATTTGATTCCATTTGGCTAATTTTTACCTTTCGTTCACATAATGGTCTAAACGAATAATCACACAACACAACCATCAATCAATTAGTGGATTAGGATTTCAAATGCATAACTTTAATATATATTCAAAAATCATCTTTTTGATGCTAATTCACAACAATAAGCCCTATCTAGTTTTGGTTCTCACACCAGCCAATTGGAATCATATAGATATCCCACTTTCGAAACTCGAACACAAATGCTGATGACACTGCGGCATCATCAGAATCATCTTCGGGCGACTAGAGTGTGAACCTATATCTATCCAGTATATTAAAACTTCGAATACTCGTTTGCAAGGCGTATATGCAAAATCTTTATATATTGGATTGTCCAAATTCAATACAAATAAATATGCAAATACGTTGAATAAGGTTTAAATTTTCAAAACAATATTTGTTTTCATTTTTATTTTAACAATAATACTTTTCACACTCGTTCTAGGATACTACTGATCCCATCTCTAACGAGTCATCCTCATTGGATATTACTAATCCAATCTCTGATGAATTCTTTCGTTCGGTTCTAATATGACTTGTTCTCGAGCTCTGTAAACCGAAGCTCTAATACCAAATGTGACGACCTGAACTTCCCCGTAAAGGAAAGCCCGGATTGCTTTGAGGACAAGACGAATCAGAACACAAACAGAAGGACATTTCATTGCTTATTACAACAATTTACATCAGAGTACAAGAATATATAGAGTATAAATGAATAATATACATTTGATAAATATTAGAGATTAAAATACATTACATAGCAGCGGAATATAATACAAAACACAACTGAAAGAGATAAACGGATGCAGAGCTTTCTGAATATCGTTCCAGGTGTAGACCAGGATCCTGTGAATATAAATCTGCAAAACCAAAACTACTAGCTGTCCGTGTGAAAAATAAGGGCACCCAGAGTTTATGTTAAAACAATAAACTTCAGGTCAGTCATGTGACTGGTGTGAGAACTAAAACAGTAATTTAAAACTTTACTTTAAAATGGATAAAATCAAGGTACCACGCCGTATAACACGGAACGGGTTTCCTCCCAAGAATACCAGTGCATAAAACAAACAGCGCAATGCTTTTTTGGAAAAATGAAGCAATTATAAGACCCAGGTCCCATCACACAATGTAACGCAAGCCGAAGGATAGGGTTTTCCCTTATAATATCCAAACATGCTTGGTACGTTTAAAACAAATCATTTTGATACTATTATAAGTGCGTACTGTATAAAACAACTTCAAATAAAAATGTATCAATCATAGGCGACATGGGTACCATCTATCATGTCGCCAATACTAGGCTCTACAATCAAAACCGAAATGTCACGTATTGGAAATTGGATTTCTGTCATGAGTCTAGGCAAGGGATGTACTCCTTTCCGCTTCGAGTCACTCTAGCAAATGTCTCAGGACTGCACACTCTGGGCAACCCCTGGATCTTCAGGGCTAGTACACTCAAAGTGGATTAGTTATACCTGAACACACGTTTCTCAGTCCTATCGGACCCATCCATCGGCTTTGTAGATACCGATATATCAGAGGCGTCTCACATTCCAACAACCACATAGGTAAAAATAATATAAATGTCAGGGCTTGTAAAACGTTGACACCACCCATAGATAGACAGAAACGTTGTGCACTCCCTGCAGTCACGATCCCGTTTTTGACTCATACCGAGGTGTGAGGCTCGCGAATTAACGCTATACACAAAGCGATGCTATATTAAAGCTATGCTTTGGTCATCAACCACAAGACTCTGCTTTTCAACAAAAGCCTCGATCACTGCATCTCAGCATGCCATACAGGCAATTCATGCCATGCGACTGATATCTATCGATATACAACCTCTGAGCTCGTACGTCTCACAGAAGGGCGTTAAGCAAGAGAATAAATTCTCCGCCGCCAAACAGATATATATTTAATATAAATCAATCAACACAGAATAAAATCCAATGTCAGACACACAATCCATTTACAAGTCCGTTCTGGGTCTAAACGAAACCGAAGGCACCTTATTCCTCGTCCCATATGTCCAATATAGGAGAGAGGCCCTCGCATATCCATCGATCTCCAATTACGTCTAGACTATCACCACTTATTACCTCGTCTTGGGTATACAGCCCAATCAAGACATCAGTAATCATCCAAACAATGTGAAGACCTCCGGTCTTCAACCACCATCTTCATCGTCGACTTATTGACGAATAATTATTCAGAATGAGTATAAACTCGGCCTTTTTAAATAACTCGCATATATAATAAAAAAGTTCCATAAAAACACAACATACGCCTCATTCTAATTCTTAATATTCTTTTACTAAAATATTCATATACTTTGGGAAAGGTTCCCGTTAATTTTATCAAAGATAAATTCTTTAAATTTATTCTTTAATATTCCTTTGGATATTAATTCAAACCAAAATAAGGTTTTCCAAACTAGTCGGGATTAGCGCACCTTACCGAAGTAATCATTTGTTTAATTTCCCAATCCCAACCTCTTCATACCATGGAGCAAAACTGATCATACTCCATATCTAACACCACGGTGTTATCGGTAAATTTAATTAACATTTCCCATTCAAATCTAATTAAAGATTTAACTATCGCTAGGAGCAAAACTGGCAATACTCCATTCTTGATCATTTCCCAAATTTGATAATTTAAATTATCAATTCCCATTTCAATCTAATTAAAGATTCATTAAAACTCCACTTGGTTTTAATCTTTCCAAAAATCAATATTAATGATTATTTAACTTTGGAAATCAAACATGTCGCATCGACAATCTACACTGTACCTTTGATTTCTTCCTATTTATAACCTCTGAGCTCATACATCTCAGAGAAGAGTATTAAGCAAGAGAATAAATTCTCCGCCACCAAACAGATATATATTTAGCAGAGATCAACCATACAGTTCGAAATACAATGACAGACATGTAATCCTGCCATTAACTGGGTTAAAGAACTATTGTCATTTGAAACACAGTTCACGATAAACCCAAATCACATTCCATTAATTATGGAAACTTAACGGAAAAACAAATCAATATATAATCGATATCAATTTCTGTATCCGACTAATAATATAAATGGAATAACGGCAAAGCCTTTTAAATTCCATATGTATTAACAGTCTTCCTCTGCAGAAGTTCACTTCGATTATTATCAAATCGAATTCCATTCAATTCCAATTTAATATATTAAATTGGAAAACTTTACTTTGGAAAATTCCCATTAAATCTTAATAAAAATATTTATAAATTCCAAATCCCATTTCACTGTAAATCGGGTTAAAGAACGAATGTCGTTAAAAACACAGCTCACAATAAACGCAATTCACACTCCATTTTATTCCAATTAAATCTTAATAAAAAGATTTATTCTTTTCACACGGGGTTTAAGAACGGTGTTAATAAAGACACCATTCATGACAAACCCAAATCTAATTCAATATTAAATACAAGGCTCTGAATAGAAATTATATCGGCTTATATTCAATATCAAAATCTGAAATCAACAAATATCGTATTGGGAATAACGATATATATATCTTCCAAATTCCTCCACAATATTCGCATAATCATGGAATCCAATATCGAAATATTCCGAAGATAATTTCGATTCAAATCCATTCCAATTCATATATTGGAAATTCTGGTTATTTTTAAAACCATTTCAAATCCAATTTATTTATTTTAAAAATATTGGATTTATAATTATAGTTAATAACTAATTCATTTCGATAAAAATATATTTTTATCTTTTCAAATATGGAATTTTTATCCCAATTCTTTCCAAATCATTTATTATGATTTTACACAAATTATTAATATTTTAAATAATTTTATCAAGGCCCGTACAGTCGATTTCCATAAACGGCCATCGAACTGCACTTACAGCGACCTTTTCCAAATTTTATTTGGACATATTTCCAAATCCAACCATTAGATTTCAAATCTCTTGTATTATTTGGAAATCACTTTTCGATATGAACCCAACGGTTTCGGTTTTTGGAGAAACCGACGGTCGGATCTCCAGTAACGTCAATTCGAAGTCAACGGTTGAAATTCGCGAACTGCCACGGTCGATGCGTTCTATTCAGGCCATTATATATATAATATATATTATATATATTTCGTCGATTTCCATTTAAAACATATTTTATAAATCATTTTAAGTTCGTTTTCAAAACGATTTCAACTTCATATTCAATTTCAAATCAAAATTGAATATTCCATATCATCGATATATAAATGATTGTATTTTCAAAACATTAGATTTTAAAATCACTTCCTTTTAGATATTCATTATAAAAATGAATAAAATCGATATAAATATCGTTCACGTCAAAATGCCGTTTATCTAATCAACACGGCTTTATATATTTAAATATATTCATGTCCATCTCAAATCGGACATCAAAATCAGATTTTTGATCTTTTACCGAATATTATTTTAAAATATTCGTTATTTTAAAATAATCGTTATTTTAAAATATTCCTTCTTTTTGAAGTGGAATCAGACACGGTCAATTACCATATAATGTTGATTATATGGATTCCATACAACACATGTATCGAACAACAATGATAAACAATCAACCATCATCCAGAGTGCATTCTACACTGCATAAGCATTAAATATAAATATTTAACACTTACAACAGTCTGTCAACCAATCGATTGACATACAACTAAACAATTTGGATTAGTGTACGTCAAATATCATCCCAATTCCCGTGTGGGGTTTCAACCAACAAATACTGAATATTATTTATGTAATTGGGCGATGTGTAAAATTTATCGTCCCAATCCATATCAGTCAAATGTGTGTACATAAACAAATCGTCCGATTTGTAAATGAATATTTATTTCAACTCATGAATATTTTATACAATTCATTTATATAATAAAAATGATATTTTTACTGTTCTAACACTTTATTCAACACATGAATATTTTATATTCTTCATTTGACATCACACCCATCAACCACAACGCAATACAATCAAACAAGTCGTCCATGGTCGGTAGACGACGGTTGTCGGGTGCTGCTAAGCACTGTCTGCATCCTAGTATGTATTTTAACTAGAAAATAAAATTAAAGTGAGAAGTTCTCACCTCTGGTATCCACTCCTCCATTCTATTCTGAATTTCAGAACAGTGCTGACTTGACTGAAATTCCAACGCAGTCTTCTTCACGCTGTTCATAGTAAAAATCACATTTTTATTTCAATTCTAAAAATTATATTTTTACTTCGATAAAAAATATATTTTTACTTCGCTAAAAATTATATTTTTATAACGATGTTCACACTATAAAATCATATTTTTATAATGTTCTTCATATAATAAAATTCACACTTTTAATCTAAAACCATTTGCACAAAAATCATATTTTTATGTGGTTAAAAAATCACATTTTTATTTGCTATTTTCTACATAAAAATCACTTCTTTTTCTAACTAAAAATCATTTCTTTATCGTATAAAAAATCACATTTCTATCACATTAAAAATCTCATCTTTCCTCTACGTTATTCCATTATAAAAATTATATTTTTAAAATTATATAAAAACTAAAAATTAAAATCACTGTAAATAAATCAAAAGAACATACAATTTTCGGATGGAGCAGGGTAGAGGAGGGGCTGAGGTGGCGCGTAGGGGGTCGGAGGCGTCGGCGGTGGCTTTGGCTGGCAGGAGGCAGGGCCTAGGGTTTGCCGGTGGCGGTTTGTGGGGGATTGGGGGGGCCTTGGGTTCGGAATTTAAGGGGAGAGAGAAGGGGAAGGGCGGAGGAGTGAGGGGGGTCTGACGGGGAGGCGCGACGGCCAGACGGCGGGGGTGGGGCACGGGCCTCAGGCAGCAGTGGGGCATCGCGGTTTTCTGCGATCGATTGTTTTTTTTCTTGTCATTCGATATGTTTTAAAAAGGGGGGTTGACTTGGCAGAAGAGAAAGGAGGGGGTTGGTAAATAAATATATTATTTTAATTATTTTAAATTTCCAAAAAGTAATTTTTAACTTCGAACTCCAAATCGAACCCACCGACTGTCTCCCCTAACTAATTACCCCCATTTCGGACACAATGGGATATGCGCGGTAAGCCAATTCGATTGTTTTGATCAGTTTTCCTTTAAATTAAAATATAAATCATTATATATTCAATTTAAATGTACATTTTAATTTACCGGGGCCACATACTGACTCTGAAAATTTCCGAAAAATAATTCTAGTTATGTTCTGATGATACGGTCGTAACAAAACTAATTTCGTTAAATTTGTAGACCGTTTGAAAAATGGTCATTTTCCAGTCGATTAAATTCAAACTGAATTGACCAAACACGTTTAAATCCGCCACGCTCACATATTGATTCCAAAAATTATGAATTTTGGAATCCAACAATAATTTGAGATTCCGGATCCAACAAAAGTGGTTTCATCGAAAACGGATGTCATTTGCAAAATCGCTATTTTTAAGGGCTATATTTCCATAGCGACTATTCTGAATTTTCAACTAGACATAACTTTTGATTCCCGCTATGAAATTTTGATTTTTCAGATTCGTGGAAAGATATTTTCGAACAGATTCAAATATTTTCGATTTCACTAAAATCCGGTTTATTTTGAATCATGTACATTCATTTGAAATTTGAAATAGAATTTTCAAACTACCGCGCCATTTCCAATTCCTTTTATAATTAAAATAAATATTTATATTCTAACTTCGATTCAAATAAATTTATACGTTCTAATTCTGTTCAAAATAAATTTCTAGTCATTCTTATTTAAAATAATTCATTTTAAATGTTCAAAATTCAATAAAATTGCCAAAATAAAAAATTTAAATTGGTTCTGATTTTCCGGGTTGTTATAAGGTGCCTTTATTTTTATTTTAAAAATTATTTTTCAAGTGTTTAATCATATATATTATTCTAGAAATTCTTGATTTAAAACTTAATGATATAAATGAGTATTCTAAAGTGTAAAATCATATGAAAACAAAATTATATATTTTATAAACATATTTATAAAATTATAGAGTTTAAAACTATAAAACCATAAGATTATAAAACTATATAAACTTATATAATAAACTTAAAACTTAAATTTGAAATCATAAGTAAGATAGAAAAACAATTTGAAATTAGAATTTGAATTGTGAATATCAGAATTTGAAATTTGAAAATCAGAATTTGGAAAACATAATTAGAACCTGGAGTGTTATTCAGAGTCTTATATATAAACTAGACTCTATTGCTATATTTGGCTTGAATTCTTGAACTCTTGGAAACTTGATAACTCATGAGTCTTGAATCTATCTTGAATTGTGAATCTCTTGAAACTCTAAAACTGTATAGTCTTTAGTATTTAAGTCTTGTATACAAATCCTGCATGTGTGTATATATATATATATATATATAGGGATACGATCAGGGAACCCCCCTGAATTTCAGCCCCCCATTTGCACCACAATTTCAACCACTCATTTATATTAGAAAAAGTGAATGAAAAGTGAGTGGGAGGTGAGAGAATGAGTGGAAGGAGAGAGGGAGGAAATGAGCGGTGGAAAAGTGGTAGGCTAAAGGGGTGCTCACTATTTGGGGTGCCATTGAACCTGCCCCACATATATATATATATATATATATATATATATATATATATATATATATATATATTCTAGATAGAGATGTTAGTATATATTTTATAATCAATGATAATTGAAATAAGGTCGTTGTCATCAAAACTCCATTCTCCAACATATTGTACTTGTTTAAGTCTTCATGTGCGTGTTGTACATGTTTCTCAAAGTAATCTATGGTTTATGTGCATGCTATTTATGTAATTAATATAATTTTATTGTAGTATTAACAACATACAAATCTTATAACACATAATACAGTCAATAAAGTAGAAAACATAAAAACTCAATAACATTGTATAATAAAAATACTTCAAACGGAAACAACTTTTATAAACCATGCCTAAGGATTCATGTTATTCCTTCCTTTGAGTTCCCACAATGGTCCACCAAATGGTCATGCAATCGGAAGTGTGCAGTTTGAACTTCAGTATGTTGAACTATGACACTCCAAAGAAAGAAGCCAGTAAAAACTATAGCTACAGCAGAGGATGACATGACTTGTCTAACGCATTCTTAAGCTATTCTGGTTTATCTAACAAACTACCTACCCGCAAATTTTTTTGAAAATTTAATTTAGAAATGTCTAAAAATATACATGACTAAATCATGAATTGTGACTTTAATTTTAAATTTATATTCCAACAAGTCTCAAAGAATCTTATTTGGAAGGATTCTGACATATTTTGGATCTTATTTATCAATTAGATCATTATTTTAGAAAATTACAAACTATCACTGCAGTATGAGCTCAATTTGATTAAATTTAGTTTAACCATTCAAACTTTTCTTGATTGAATAACTATCATATGAATGATTGAGATAACTCACTATAGATAGAGACAAACCAACTACATTGTCTTATCACTATAGTCAATACTTATGATGTTTGATCGAATTATTTAAGCTAAACTAAAGTCGTAATTAAATAAAATCAAGTCCGTCGCGCATCGGTATTTCATAGTTTTCCTTGTTGAATTTCAAATCAATACATAGGAACCAATTTAACTTAGAATTCTATAAAATAAGAATCTTCTGGATCTATTTGAATAAAAATATCATTTAAAAGTGAAAAATCGTGATTTCATCTTATAGATTTTGCAATAAATCAAAAATAATTTTCCGAAAAAATCGCGGCTTGGTAGTTCATAAACAAATTATATATTATAGAAAATGGTATATCTAAAAATATGAAGTGTAAGGTGGTCTTGCTAATAACGTATACCATCTATGAAATATTAAATGTGCTATCAACTTTTTATTCCCTGCGACCAGATCCACCAGTGGATTCTCTTTCATTATTCTTCTATGTGCTTTTAACATCTTCAGTTTTCATTTAACACATTCATTGTGTGTCCTCTTTCCCAGTTCCTAACATGCAAGTAATGTGTACATTCAAGCATCTTTTGCAGTGTAGCACTGAAATAACATGACACGAATAATAATGATATGACATGAGTTGGAGAAGTCATTATCATATGTTACAAAATGAGAATGACATTACATCTGCATAGAAATGAGACGACATGAACAATAAAGATATACAGTATAGCACATGAATAATAATGACATCTACACAGAAATCACATGACATAAATAAACATACAGCACAACACACGAACAAGAATAGCATTGATACACAAACCAAATACAATAAGTTTGTAATACATCAGAGAAAAAATAATAAATACAACAAATGATCGTCCATTTGTACGTGGACATGTCGGACGTCGATGATGTCTGCCATCATCATATCGATCACCATTAGTACCAGCTGGATGCTCATGATACATCTACATGTCATTAAATCTCTTGTGCTCTCCCTCCAGCTGTTCCTGCAGTCATGCTACTGCCCCTGCCTGCCAACGTAGCTCACCATCGTATTAGTCTAAGCTACGCCTATGCTCTATGTATTCTACTGTCTGATCCTCATCTGCATATCACAAAGAGCAGCGTAGGATATTTTGGTCGGATCTGGATAATAATCATGCGTTGGAGGATGAAACACTTCAACATAACAGTCTAGTCCAATAGTAGGGACTGCCATGGTCCATCCGAATCGAGAAACACCCGCCACATGATCTGGTGCACGATAACACTGGCTGGGTAATATCCTTAACAAAAGAGGGATGTATGGCATGTCATATATCAGAAGGACTGACTAAATCTATCACCGCTGCATGGGTAATGGTATTAGTGGAACTAATAAAAAATTATGTCGGAAGTCAATGTATGACTGACCGTAATAGTAAAGCTCTCGGTAGTCCACCAATTTGCGGTCCTCGCAAAGTCTAGATGCTCTGATGGGAAAATCATACCACGATAAGAATGAGGGTGTGGGTATTCCAGAATAGCATCAAAGTCATATAATTGTCTCTCACACCTCTCATCAAGATACCAATAAGCACCTAACGATGAGGGACAAGATATGAGTGGAAATCTACTCCAAACAAGTATCCTAGCAATATCAATAAAGTCAATCCCAAAAGGTATATTATCGGGAAATGGATGCCATATAATCTAGTGTTCGTACATCCTTAAGTCGATCTGGTTATGGGCAATCAAATACACATGACGGGATTTACATCCTTGCCCACTACTGTCCATGGTCTAAAATGGCAGATGGAGGAAAAAGTAGACACGTCAGAAGTCAAAGTGAAGAAATGAAAATTCCTGAAATACTTAAAATACCAGTACCGTAATAACTCCCAGGAACCACATATCAAAACCTATGCATTTAAAATGTTGCACTATATGTTAAGGCATCTGTATAGGTATAAAAGAATAGGCGTACTCTAGTTATGTAGAATAACACCACTAAAATTCAACTCAGATATGACCTCAATAAAACCCAACAGTTAAACTGTTGCTCGACGTTTCAAAAAGAAGGTTACCGATGAGCTATAGGTAAAATAGTTGTGCAAGCTCTAAATCATCATCAAGAGAGTACCGACTGAGTATGGTTTCCATGACAGCATGGATAGCGCTGACTCTAATAGTTCCTCCGGGTGATACGACACATCGAAAGTGTCAAAAATGAGGCATAAGGTCATGAACAAGTGCACGATCACGCCATCGAGCATCATCAAAAGGGAGTGATGGATGTCTGGCTACTCCAATGCTAATGTCGATAAGCATGAAGAAATCAATCGTTAAATTATAGATTAACTAAGAAATAATCGAATCCAAGGCCATGCAATAGTGCTACGATTATCCGCCAAAAGTATATGAAAAGGTCTAAGCGTGTTCACTAATGAGCCATGTGAATGGATATTTCGCGATTGTTAAAGTTAAATTTAAAGTCATACTATATATTTCGTCTGACATCCTATTCAATTATTTTAATCATATAAAAAATTACTTATAGTCAAACTCATCTATGTGCTGACATGTATTTCGCCTTTTTGAAGCGCGCGAAAGTTGGATAGAATAGGTAATTTTTCCACGCTAAGGTTCAGATCCAGAAATCCATCAAGTTCAGGGACTCTAGCGAAAACCCGTACCACACCCATATGCATCTTGCTCGTTTGACCAACCCTGCGACCTCTACGACCGCGTCTACTTCCCTCTTCTTTGCCTCCGCCCTGATTCTCAAGATTTTCAGTGGCTTCTAAAAGATCTTCCACTCCATGCTCATGGATGTACGGTGCAAAACTCTGTTCCTCACCGCCAGCACCGCTGCTATTGCCTTCTCCATGCATGAAATTTCTGATGATTTTTTTATATTCTAGACATATTTATGAGTGTATATATAAAAAATGACCTTTAATTTGGATAAAAGCTAACGAATTTGGGTGTTTGGAATGGGAAAATGGTGGGAAATATGGGTGTTTTAGGGTGGAAATAAAATAGAGGAGGAGGAAGGAGGAAATAGAGGCTCCTGGGTAAGTAGTAGGGGTTGGGTTTATAACGTTCTTTTCCTATATAAACTATTAACGGCAAAGAGTTTGCCAGTATAATTGTATAAAGGAAAAATATTTTGTTGTTGTAAACTCTAACCCATGGCTAATTCGCCTCTCTGGTCGCACGGCATGTTCGTTTGGTTCTCGATAATGAAATAGAATGTAGTGAGCAGAACAGATTGTTGATAATGGTCTTAATACAAGTGCATTGCTAAAGCTAAAATGTCACTAAAATGAGAATTGGTACACAACAGGTAGATTCTATTTGCAGTATTACTTCCTGCATATTATCATATCACTTGTAATCTTGAGCTGGTGAGATCTAGCCTGATATATGTCCATTTATTAGCTAATAATTAAATTTCTTGTTGGAATTATTTCAAATTTATTAAAATTTGAACCTTGCAATAACTTTCTTATTTTTTTTAGCTCTGTGGTTTTTGGTTTATTTTTTATTTATTTATTATTTTCTCGATATTAACTAGAGTGCAATTTTGTTTTAAAACACTTAGAAAGTACATTTTCTCTCTGTAGTATTTTATGATATCTCACTTTTTTCACATCGTTTGGTTTCCAAAAGGAGGGTTTTTATATATTTTTTATGTGGACAATTTTAGTTTAAAGGAGGAAGGATGATGCTATGCTTTGACCCCACAGCACAACTTACTTCTTAGACATCTAATCTCTGTCCTTAAACCATATGAGTTACCTTTATAAATATATTGTATTCAACATTTATTTTTAAAGCAACTGACCTGCAGATAATACAGTCATAGATTAAAGCATGCACTTAAAAATATATTAAAGAGTGGCTTGGGACCTATCATATCTTTAGGAGTATGTGTGTGCACACACGAGTTTCCTTGTAGTACTCAACATCATAGTACAAAATGAGCATTTAATTTAAAACCCAATAAAATGACCAGATGAGTTAATCTTCAGGTATATATAAACCTAACTACTCTGAACGTATATAACTATTCAATCTTTTCACCTTTGGGAAACCGAACCGTGGATAATCCAGCTCTGGATTGGCACACACATAATGAAATAACAAAAGGCTTATCCTACTTATATGAAGAACTTCTGACAAAAAATGCTGTTGTCGAATGTGATACTATCGATGTGTGCTCCAAATGAGATATTGGTATTGGTCACATTGACATGGCCTCTTTTAACTTCTTGTACTAATATTAGCAATATAACTATGTTTTCATAAGGGTTGAAAAATATTAATATGTGGGTTTCACATGTAAAATAGAATGTGTTATGCTATTTCTAAAGAAATCAACCCTAACCAAACTTGATTCCTACTAAGCACTAACACCCAACTTCGCTTTCATTATGAGATACTAAGAGGAACCCACCTTCACTATTGACCCAGCTATCTCTCTAATAATTTATGAGATTGTTTATTGGAATGTTAGATGGCACGTCTTCCCTCCAAACACTAGAAATAAGCATACCATTATATCAATATGATATGTGCAATTCACAGATAATGACTATGTCAATTGTTGCAACTCATCAATTCAACAATAATTTATTTACAGCCGTTAGTGTTTATATCAGCTTTAAAGTTGGAAAGATTTTTAAGATGAAAGCAAAATCCTTACAATTATTGAGTGAATGGTCGTTCCACTATTGTGTCTTATAAACCTATAAAATCATATATATATATATATAAATAATCGACATTTATAATATAAGTGCTAGTTCACCTAGAGAGTTCATGCTATTGTTTCAAAAAAAAATCAAGTAGAGTTGATGGATTGTAAAGAAATATCCTAGTCTACACAAACGTGTTAAACCAATAGTCAATTTCACTCACAAGCAAGAAATTCCACTTTTATAGTTCCAAATATTTTACCTTTCGTAAAATCTGATTTTAATATAACAGCCGAAACTATAGAAGTATTAACGGAAGAACAGTTGTTCGTGAAAATCAGTTATACAAAGGCTTGTAAAGCTTTGAGTAAGGTAGTGGAAAGAATTTAAAGAATTTACGGTGATTGGGTAGAGCTCCATGCTATTCTAAGATAATATTTTGTTGAGATTGCAATAAGAAATCTGGTATGGGTTGGACATATTACTACAAATGAATGTGAAATGTTTTCTAATGACCCGTATTTTAACGATTAGATATTTAAATATTTTATTTAAATATTGCTCGTTAATTATCCAATTGATGGTTCCAAAAGGTAATTTCTAACAAGCAATCAAATCGGAACTCGAGACTAGTTCCGTTGAGATTGTTATGTATATAAAAAGTATAAGGATCGCTATATTTCATGTTCGGACCATTCGGTGGTCATAACAATCTCGATATACGTATAAAATTATCTTTTTGGACAATAGTCTCGGATTTCGATGAAACTTATACCATCGAAACTGTATTGTTTAGTTATGCACGCTATCAAGTCTTGTTATGATCAGACGTGCCATTTGTTCATACAAGATGAAAATGTACGTCGAATTCTTTTTAAATTTGAAATGGAATTAGAAAGAATGAATTATATTATTTAAACCCTATTTCATATTTCCTTTGACTAGGCCCACTCCTTCATCCTTAAAATCCAAAAATTACTATTCCATTACAGAATATGTCCATCTCTTTAGAATCCCAATCAAAAATAAAATAATAGAAATCTACTATTTTAAAAATCCTAAGAATAATTGTTTTGGATGAAGAGCTTCAACCGCATTGGCGTTTGGGTGGGTGTGGTCACAACTGTCTTGATTGGCAATGTGAAACAGCGAAGCTATGGCTTCATGACCTTGATGACGTGATCAACGACACTTAGATCTGATGATACCACTGGTTTTCCCTTTCGATATATCACCTTCAGGCCAAATTTGGAGTTCTTCGATGAACTATCGAATGGTCGATATTGATTACCATTGTTATTGGCCATCTGGCCAATTTAACATCAGCGACAATGTGATTGCGAGGAGCAGGATATGATGGTTCGTTCGATAGCGGTTTCGAAATTATGGCTCTTCGATTGGTAGCTTTGGCTTAGTGCTTTTATGCAGTGATGCACCATTCGACGTCGATGATTCTAGGATGGAGAGCGAGACTACTATGATGGATTACTTTTCTTCGAGTTGTAGAAAAGACGACATTAAGTCGTATTAAGTTGACTGTCGAAGAAAGAGAGATGGGTGACACCAGACGATATCCTACGATATACGATGACCGGTTGGGATATTTACCATTTTGAGATGACTTCGGATGTGAGTATTATAGGCAGTCTAGTAATGGATTCTGCTATGGAGAATGTGAGCAAAGGGATTATCGATAATGTAGAGTTTTAGTGGTTACTTGTAAAGAGAGGGTAGTGTGTGTAATGACCATTTGAACCAAATGGGTTCTTTGGCCAGACGGGTCCTCCTGGTCTTCAACGAGGGGAGACTTATGGAATTCACCTGGATCTATGAGGGGTCGTTACGTTTATTAGGGATTGCGGAATGGATCGTTAAGGCAAAACAAACACTAGAGGGGGTGAATAGTTGTTTTGAGAATTTAAACAAAATCTAAAACTTATGTGAATTACTATATGGATCAAACACCACAAACACAATCACATACACGGAATCAAACACAATCACAGACATGGAATCAAACACAAATGTAAACAGAAATAAAATGCAGAAAAGGAAAGAACACACTAGATTTTATACTAGTTCGGAATTGCTCCTATGTTCAGTCTCACACAAAACTGGATTGCACAGAGTTTTATTACTATATCAATAGTCCGTTACATCCTCCTTGACTTCATGACTACAAGGCATACCACTGATTTCAACCTCCTTGATTTCACGACTATAAGGGATACCACCGATTACCCGCCCTTGATTTTACGGCTACAAGGGGTTCCACCGATTACTTTACTCAACCCAGACAATTACAAACAACCCTATAAATCTTCGATAGCACTTGATTCAGAGAGTAATGTGTAGAGAGTGTAGAGAGAAGAAGATTAGTGAAAACAGAATTGAATTCGGCAGAGTATAGGTGTAGAAAACATAAAAATGATAAGAAATAATGGTGT
This sequence comes from Allium sativum, assembly GCA_030737875.1. NCBI lineage: Eukaryota > Viridiplantae > Streptophyta > Magnoliopsida > Asparagales > Amaryllidaceae > Allium > Allium sativum. The sequence goes on along the minus strand of CM060926.1, from coordinate 687,593,077 downwards.
AATGAAAGAGAGTGAAAGTGGAGAAGAAGAAGTAGTTAAAAATTTTAAATCAGCCCCTTTTTATAGTGTGTGGAAGGTTGCAACACTTCAGAACCGTCACAAATATTGAAAAGGCACTCCCTTTCAAAATTGAAAAAATGACAATTATATGTCGACATGTATATATATGTATGTTGGCATATATATGTGTAAATTTGAAATTTGAACATTTTTCAAGTGTTTTGATATATATAATTCTGGAAATTCTTGAATTAAAATATAGTGTTATAAATAAATACTATAAAGTAGAAAATCATATGAAAACATAAATATAAATATATAAACATATTTATAAAATTATAAAGCTTAAAACAATATAAATATAAAGTATAAAAATATAAATATATAAAATTTATAAAACTTGAGTTTGAAATCAAAAGTAAAGTAAGAAAGGAAAAAATAGAAAAGATAGAAAAATAGAGAGGATAGAAATCGAAGATATAATATGAAAACGGAATTTTGAAAAACAGAATTTGAATTTGAATTTGAACCTGGAGTGCTACTCAGAGTCTTACATAATCTAGACTCTATAACTATATTAGTCTTGAACTCTTGAATACTCATGAGTCTTGAAATATCTCTGAATTCTGAATCTCTAATTTCTTTAAAACTGTACAGTCTTCAGTATATATTCATATATATAAATCCTGCATATGTGTATGTGTGTGTATATATTCTAGACAAAGGTGTTAGTATATATATTATATAATCAATTAATATTGAAATAAGGAAGCTGTCATCAAAACTCCATTCTCCAACAATCTCCCCCTTTTTGATGATGACAACCTTAGTTTATAAAATATCATACCTGTGTATACCTGCTGAAGATGTTCCTTCGAATACTCCCCTTGTCTATATGAATCCTATAAACTATATCTATATTTTATAATTTCTCCCCCTTTGGCATTATCAAAATGAAATTCTAAAACTACTCCCCCTGATTTGTATAACTATCTAAATAAAATCTACAGGGAATTAAGTAACTAATCCCATTATGATACTCCCCCTTAATTTATAACTAATGCAAAGTAATTCAAAGTAGAATACTCCCCCTTGATCTATATAAACTTATAATAGTAATTCCTAGCATTACGATGATTAAATACAAACCATTCCAAGTATTATAATTACATATGTTTGTTGTTATATTATACAAACCAAATCAAATCAAAGCACACCATGCCACACCATATGTCTTATTATATACAAGTTTTAAGTTATAAAATCCAAATCAAATTCAAAAAATTCTGTCAAATCAATCATACTAATTAATTAAATGTTTTTTGGGACTTCAACCCAACCGTCTTCTCCAAATATTGGATCCTTCTTGATAACTTCCTAATCCTCATCTTCTTTGGTCGGCAGTGCCTTTGTGAGATTGTTATGAGATTAGCTATCGCATTGCATTAAAATGTTTCTCTTGCTACTCAAACATCTTTATTTGGCTTAGTTCGAGATGTCGCTGGTTTCATAGAATTGTAGAGAGGATATTCTTGAAAGAATTCAAGGTTTCTTCTAGATTTTCACTAAGATTATGAATATGATTTGACGAGAAATGAATAAGGAAGAAGAAGAAATAGAATAATGAATTTTTCTGGAAGAAATAGACTTAAATAGGGTCTGGAATTCGTTGGATTTTGAATGGACTTGAGTAGTTATTTAATTTTAAAATTTGAAATATTTTGAAAATATGGTAGTTATATGTTGACATATACATAATTGTATGTCGACATAACTATTAATTATTATTTTTGAAAATTTTCAAATTTTGAATCTTTTGAACTCATTATAATTAATTTTACGGTGATTTAAAAACAATTTGAAACATAAATAAAACTCCATTCATTACTGATAGAAAGAAAATACATCCAACTAATTTAAGACACTCTAAATGGAAGATTCGAAAGCAAATACAAGAAAATGTAAGCGAATACATAAAGATATATTAAACTAGATAGTCTAGTTTTCAATGGATGATGATGAGGAAGATGAAATACCAAGCTTTCTCCCTATCTTGACCATGAATTTGGATATTTTGGAAAGTTTCTTGTTGAGCTTCTTTTGATTGTTGACAATTTTCACTTGATTTTGAACAATCGTCTCTTTAAAAATGCGTCTAGTGTTGGATGGATACTCAACACTTTCTATAGAAGTCTCTTCTTCTTCTCTTACTTCCATTGGATCTTGTTCTTGTTGCATTCGAGCTTGTTTGGCTTTGAATGTCTCATACGGTTTGAAAGTGAGAGGAATTTGCATGAGATGGATGTTTGAAGAGTCAAACGCTTTTCTAGGTACATACTCTTCTCTATGAAGATCAACATTAAAGTATTTGGAAATACAAGTGAGATAAACACCACAGTAGAGAGTGTTTTCTCTTGATGATAGTTCTGTGGGCTTAATTTCATTTAGGATCATTTCGGGCCAATTGATAGTATAGCCACCCATAATAGCGAAGAGAGCCTTTTGGACTTTGAGAGTTGGATTATTGAAATTTCCGAAACGGGGAGTGATGGTATGTTAGAGGAGAAGGTTGACAATTCTAGTGTTTGGACGAAGGAAGCGATTTTTGAACTTCATTGTAGCATCACCTTCAAATATGTCGTGAAAGGTTTCCAAATCGGTTTCGTCGATAATAAAATCCAAAAAATCCAAGCCCATGCTTCTACAATTTAGAATAGTGCCTAAAAGTTCGACATCGAGGACAATTTGTGTGCCTTTGATACTACTCCAAATTTTATTTTTGTTGCCTTCGTAAAATCCACGATTGAGATTCGCATAGAACATCTTCATGAGTTCGGGACAACACACTTCGACGTTATCACGAGGGACAAATAGACTCAAGACTTCGTTGTAATGAAAGAGATAGGTAAGATCGTAGGAAGGAAAATCACCAAATTCAATGAATGCACCCGTGTTAACTTTAGCATTTGCTAAATAATTAGCATAGGTTTTGATTGCCTCTTTGTCATTATGAAGATAACCTTTGATAGTTTTGGTTATTTTCAGTTTTTGAGATGAACTAGAGGAAGCCATTGAATTGATAATTTTGAGGAAGATAGATATGAAGAATATTGTTTTGAATTGTGAATGAAAGGTAGAGAGAATAGATGTATATATAGAAATTTGAATGGATCTATACTGAATAGGCATAACTTTTTAGATTGAAATGACACCTTTTCAAACCTTGGGAGTTGGTGAAAAGTTGGAGGGAAGTTTGAAAGTTTAAACTTTTGAAATTTGAAATTTGAAATTTGAAATTCAAATTACTGGTCAGATATGTCAACATATACATATATGTATGTTGACATATATGTCTATTTTCAAAGAGAATTAAATTTTCTTGAATTGGAATTTATATTATAGATTTATATTTTAGGTTTAACGATTTCCTGAAATAATTCTAATCCTAGTAAACACACAAACAATTTATTTTATTATTTTATTTGTTATTTATTATTATTTTGAATTTTGAATTTCAAGTTTAAATTTTAAAGTTTTTAAATTCAAATCAACGCAAACAAACAAATCAACCATTCAACCAAATAAAATTAGAAATTAATTAAGGCATACCTAGTTTTTAGATCCTTTTCTTCGAAATTTTCTAAACTCTAAATTATCGTTGAGGATATATTCGTATTTCCGGTTTCTGGTTCTTCATCACTTGATGATGAATTTGAACCATCTAATGTTGTTGCGTATGCTTTCTTTCTCTTTCTAAACGAATTGCTGTTGTCTGTTTGTTGAGTCGATCTGTCTGAATATGGACACATTTTTTTTATATGGCCTGCTTTGTTGCAATTATAACATCGACCATCGTTACTTTTTGAACTTCCGTGGTTATAATTTCTCCTTCTATATCTCAGAAAGTTTCTAAAATGATTTGTCATGAGAGATGTTTCTTCATCATCCCCACTACTCGAATCAGAATCATTTGATGTTGCTTTTAATGCAACGGATTTCTTCTCTGTTGACCTGTTTTCTTTTATTTTCTGTAATTGAACATCGTATGACCTCAAATTTCCAATAAACTCTTCAATCTTCATTTCATTGACATCATTGGCTTCTTCAACTGCCTAAGTTTTCTGATCCCATTCTGGAGTTAACGAACTTAATATTTTTTTGACTTGATCAACTTCAGAATAGGTTTTTTCAAGTGTTGTTAATGAATGCACTATTTCTTGAAATCTGCAATACATATCTGAAATAGACTCTTTCTCATTCATTTTGAATAACTCAAACTTATTAACTAACATTGCTATTTTAGTTTGTTTAACTTTACTAGTTTCTTCATGAGTAACTAGTAAAGTTCTCCAAATTTCATAAGCAGTTTTACATACTGACACTCTATTAAACTCATTCCTATCTAGTGAACAAAATAACATATTCATGGCTTTAGAATTACTTTGTGCAGCAGTCTTCTGTTCATTTATCCATTGAAAAAAAGAAGTTGTGGGTTCAACAAATTCATTTTGTGTACAATTCCATGTGACGACCCGCCCCGGACTAGTCGAAATTTCTCTGAAATGCGTTGTGCCGATGTCCAATTAGCACGGCACGGTCGCCAAAGAAAAAGGGTGTGAAGCTAAAACTGCCAAAAGAACCTGTAGTATATCTCACAGCGCATGGAATAAAATATAATAACAACATAACTTTGACATAAAACAGGCGAGACAGTGCATAAGCTGAAAACTAAATCATCATCAAAGCAGCGAAATCCATAATATAGCTTATGATCCAACATCATTATTACAACTTCAAATTTCTGTCTCTAAAGCAAAAGAAAGAAAAGGCACACTACTAATGCCCAAGCAGTGACCAGCTACAACACAGGGAGTATATATGTATATCATACGTGGAAGCCTCTTGCTCATCTCTGGACAGCTACTCATGCATTACCACCTAACCTGTCTCTAGTCTACTCGTTTAGGAGCACCCAGAGTAATAAGAAGAGACATAAAACTTTGGGTCAGACAAAAGTCTGGTATGAGCGATAAGCAACAAAACATAACAATAACAGGTATAATCCAATCATACCTGAACCTGGACCTGTAACCAAAGAGTTAGCACAGCAAGATGTATAGTACTTTAAGGTAACACTAACATAAAGTGTAAAAGTAATATGGGGGTGTGCATGACATGGTGACAGCAAACATCAAAAAAAGAAATCATCCTCACATCTCTCACTCGGTGCGTAAAGCATGCGATATCCACTACTTTGGTCACCTAATCTTTGGGCCATGACGGAGTCCAACCCCGTACAACTATCACTACGAGCCCCTAATCCGTCTCTCAGTGGTGAACCAAAGTTATAGGTATCGATAACCCCTTTGCACACGCCCCGCATCAAAGTCCAATCATGAAGTCAACTAGTTGGTTCCCGCCTGGATCCTAAGTCACAACTTATCATTTGGACTACCTTTGCATCTCAGGTTTTCGGTCATCATTTCCATTCGTTTCTTAACTCCAAGCTTCCATACATGTTCACACTTTAGTTCAGGTATGTGCGGTTCGTGATTATCCAGTCCGGGCCGTGATCCCTCTTTCCTACATCGGCTCGTGATCTGCTCGTGGACCCCTGTTTGGGTTGTGACACATGCTCGCGATCCTCCTCTCCTGGGTTGGTTCGTGATTCTTCATAACCTCCGACTCGTGGTCAGCTTCCTTGGCTCCCTTTGGCATCGGCTCGTGGTCCACCTTGCATCATCTCGTGATCCTCTTTCCTTCCTGGTGCAGTTAACGGCTCGCCATCCTAGGGTTCACCCTCTTCCTCTCGGTCGCTCTCCTAGGGTTCGCCCTATTCCTCACGGTCGCACTCCTAGGGTTCGCCCTCTTCCTCATGATCGCCCTCCTAGGGCTCGCCCTATTCCTCACGGTCGCTCTCCTAGGGTTCGCCCCTTTCCTCACGATCGCCCTCCTAGGGTTCGCCCTATTCCTCACAGTCGCACTCCTAGGGTTCGCCCTTTCCTCACGATCGCCCTCCTAGGGTTCGCTCCATTCCTCACGGTCGTACTCCTAGGGTTCGCCCTATTCCTCACGGTCGCTCTCTTAAGGTTCGCCCCTTCTTCACAATCGCCCTCCTAGGGTTCGCCCTATTCCTCACGGTCGCTCTTCTAGGGTTCTCCCTCTTCCTCACGGTTGGGGTGTGAGTGTGCTTCACGATCCTAGGGGTCGGGTCGTGAGGGTGCTTCACGAACGCGATATTGTACTATTTTTTGCAACTTCTCCTGTGAGCTATTTACGCCATACGACGGTGTTTTTGACCATTCTAACTTTGCTAAACAATCATGAAGCATTCCAAACAGTAATAGCAACATACATAATCAAGCATAAACACCAAAACAACCATTTAACTTGTTGATATGGATCAAACATACCCAAAACCCATGTTTTTTTCTAAATCAAGTTTAACCATAACTAATGATAGGATTAACAAAATATATCCAAATTAACCCAAATTTCTAACAGAGGCATAAAATAATATTTATGAATTTCTACATATTTTTCCAGATTTTTATAACGCAAAATTTCGTTAATTAACACTAATCACCCCTAATTAGCCATAATTAGTGAAAAGCAATGCAAATCACTCACCTTAGCACAAATAATCTTAGATCTGAAACTTTTCTAATGTTTGGGTCGAATTCCTATGCAACACAGCAGCTCCAACTCTGATTTGGTGTTGATTTTCCTTGATTTGATGTAGCTTAGCTTAATCTTCGATTAGAAAGCGATTAGCAGGTGTTTAAATGAAGAATTTGAGAGTGGAGGCCATTACTAAGGTTAGGAGAATGAAAGTGGAGGCTGAAAAATGACCAAGGAGGGTTTCTCTAGCCCCTATCAGCCCTTAAATACCCCTAATCCCGAGTGATCCCTCGATAAAGTGGGAAATAGCGATGTCGTCGCTCGATATATGTTTCCATTAACGGTGTTTCTATATGCGTTTTATTTTAGTGTCAAGATTTCATCGCTCCATTTGATCATGCGATATGATGGATGGAACGAGATTGGGTCCCGTGAAATTATTTCTCTCCTGATTGAGACTTACCGTGTTGAGGGCTCGGATAGATTATATATGTGTTTAACATCCCGTGTTTAATCTCAAGAACTCAATATAATAGGTGACTGCAGCAACCATAGCGATTAATATCGAGCCTCAAAGTGAGGGGGGTGCTATGACATAGCTAGTTTAAACTTGGCAGTATATATGGTTCGTCAAAACTTAATTTCGTTGAGTCACGGTTGCATGTTTGCTAAATTGTTTGATTGTTGAACTTAACTCGGCTACATATATAAGTCTAGTAGTTCAATTACTAGAAGGATACAAAATATCTGTGGTAGTGAGAGATTGTTAGTTATGACAGTGGGATAGGACAAAGCTCAGTATTGAGTCATCTTCGATTTAACGATAGTGGGTTGGGACTTAGATCTTCAATAGCGAGTCGCTTATGATCGGATGATAGCGGGTTGGTATATATCTCTAGTAGCGATTCGTCACCTGAGCTTTTAGTTTGAGGGTATCTAGGCACATTCGATGAGGTGACCAGGTTGCCACCATGTTTGAGTCGAGTTCCGTATCGATCTAGTTATGGATGTTATTTCGGTTGGGAATCCCTAGGGGATTTTACCAATTGTGATTAGGTGGTTGGTGTATGTCGATTATAGCATTTTATATGTTGTTTTGATTTTGATTAGTTGGTTGGGTGGTTCGGGACAACTAACGAGTCAGCATATTTTGAGTTTAATTTTTTAGGCTTTCACTTTTCGTTGAGAAATGTAGAATGCTTGGGTCATGTGTCGTCTTGAGTAGGATGTTGATATATGTCCTATAAGAGTTTTGATGGCTTGGAAGTTGAGATTGACCCATAAGTGAGTTGATTTCTCGTTTCGAGCAGAAAACAGAAGGCAGTGGAACTCAATTGGTTGTGGGTATGGTTCGAATTCAGTTTGTTTCCGAATAGAGAGTTATCACGTTTTAGGCGATAACCAAAGATCGTGCAAGGAGTAGTCGACTTCTGATTTGAATTCGATGGCGATAGAATTCATTTTGGTGAGTTTGAGGCACTGTTTATTTACAAAGGCATTAGACTTGTTGGTGATGTCACATCACCGAGATTTCTCTTCCCCGAAAGGTATCTCAACCTTTGCTAGTGGCAACGGCTGAAATTCTTGTCAAACGTTTTTCGAAATTCCTATAGGCATGTATAGGAGATGTAGTTGTTTGTGTGTGACGAGTTGGAGACGTACCAGTCCGAAAGCGATATTTCCTTAGTAAATGTAGTTATTTTTAACAATGGCTAGGATCCCATAACTCGAAGTGAGGTAGTGCATACTCGTTTGTGAGGGTTGGTTCCGTATGGAAGAGGTGTTGTTTTTCCAGCATCGTTGAAGGGGTTGATTACACATTTATTTTATAGAGAATGCGATGTCAGCTTGCTATAGCTGAATGGGATGGCTCGAATAGATTTCTATAACTATTCAAGATTTCCAATTGGATGCGGGGATAGTTGTTGATGGTTTCCATTGATAGGTTGCCACAGAAATTAGGAATAGTATGACAGTGCTCGAGTCATACTTGATTCATTGACGAGAGATGCTAGATTACCATTCCCCATCTTTGAAACGACAACCAAGTTATCGAGTCATATATGGATTAAATTTAGTATTGGATGTCTCGAATTAGTTAGGTTAGTACCCTATATGCTAAGATAGGTATGAATATCATTTTATATAATTGCCATTGTTTTACTTATGCATGTGCATGTTTATTCATATTTATACGATCGTTATGCATGCTGGATAATTGTATTGTTGTATCATTCATTTATTCGAAATAAAATACATACATGACTTGACATGCTTATGTTAGATAATTTAATTTATTTAACATGTTTGTTCCCTTATTGCTATTTCTATTATTTTGCTTAATCCTCTCTGTTGGATACATGCCCAGGTACAAAGAAGCAAGAATTGATTAGTTTGAATGCTAATTCGCTTTTATTTTCATCTAAATGGTAAGATTGCTTAAAAAAGAGGTATGTAGTAGATGTAGAGTTGTAGTTTTTGCTGTCTGGTGCATTTTTTTGATTTTTCCCTCATTTATAGGTAGCTACTTTTGGGTATTTGTTTTCTTTTGTTGAGATGAGCCTTATATGGCGATTTGGGATTTTTCTAGATTAAGCTTAAAGGGGAGAAGCTACCAAAATTTTCCGTAAATTTTGTCATATTTGGAAAGAAATTCAATATGAGAATTTCAATATGCGATGCTAAGTCGAATTATCTTCCAAATAGTAAGTTGTTATTTTTATTTTCCAAAAAACTAGTTGCTTGGAAAATAAATGTACAAATTAGGTGTTTGACTTGGCTGCATCGATCCTGAATTAAATGGAAGTTGTACAAACGAATGATAATGTTGGCCCCATGCTAAATTCTGATTCGATTTCCTTTGTTAGGAATGCTTTTAGTAGTTGTTATTGTTGAGAGCGATAAGTGACAATTTCTTCTGTATCGTCACTTGTTCGAGAGCGTCGGGTTATGTTGTTTTGTCCTTGAGGATTTCGAGGATGAAATCCTTTAAGGGGGAAGAATGTAATGACCCATATTTTAATGATTATATATTTAAATATTTTATTTAAATATTGATCGTTAATTATTCGAATGATGGTTATTTCTCACAAACGATCGAATCGGGACTCGAGACTAGTTCTATTGAGTTCATACAGTTCGTTATGTTAATGTAAAGTACAAGATTGCTATATTTAGAGTTCGGACCATTTGGTGATCATAACGATCTCGATATACGCATAAAATTATTGTTTAGGCAACAGTCTCGGATTTTGACGAAGCTTCTACCGTCAGAACCGTATTGTTGTAGGATGCATGCTGTCAAGTTTCGTTATGATCGGATGTGTCATTTGTTCGTAAGAGATGAAAACGTAAGTTGATTTTTTTTTTAAATTTGAAATAGAATTGGAAAGAATAAATTATAATATTTAAACCTTATTACATATTTCCTTTGACTAGGCCCACTCCTTCATCCTTAAAATCTAAAAATTGTTGTTCCGTTGCAGAATATGGCCGCCTCTTAGATCCCAATCAAAAATCAAATACTAAAAATCTACTTTTTTAAAAATACTGAGAACGATTGTGTTGGATTCGTGGGACGAAGAGCTTCGACCTCATTGGCGTTTAGATGGGTGCGGTCACAACTGTCTTGATCGGCATTGTGAAACAGTGAAGCTAGGGCTTTCAGTCCTCGAAGACGTGATCAACGACACTCAGATCTGATGATACAATTGGTTTTCCCTTTCGATATATCACCTTCTCGCCAAATTTCGAGTTCTTCGATAAACTACAGAAAAATGCAAAAATGGTCTAAGAAAGGCACGGGATTGGGGCGCATTCCAGACCAGGGGTTGAGTTGGAAGAGAGAGTGATGGGCTTGTAGCTTGTTTGATGAAGAGTTCTGTAACGACCCGCATTCTACGCATCCAAGGATCGTAGAATATTTATTTCTTTCACATACAGAGTCGTATGGTCATGTAACTTTAGGAGATGACTATTGGGGTCATTTCTCATGTTCATGATTTTTGCCGATTTTTAAGTGACCGTTTTGCCCCTAACTGATCTTGTTTTGGCCATAACTTTTGATTGGTAAGGAGTTTTAACCTGAAACCACTTCCATTAGATCCGAATGATGGTTTACTTTTCTGTAGAGTGGTCACATTAGCCAAACGGCCTCACCGTTTGGGAGATATGGCTGAAACAAGGTTTAGAAGGTGAAAAACAGCTTAACTGGACCTAATTAGGGTGATTAGCAAGAGGGCCCGTAACCCATTTCGGAATAAGGGTTATGGGGAGGCTGAGAACAGTAGGAAAACAAATTTTATTTCATTTTTCAGCCGCCTAAAACATTACTCTAACCCTAGCAATGGCCTCCACCTTCTAATTCCATCCCAAATCGCTCCTAATCGCTTTCTAATTAAAGATTAAGCCAAGATACATCAAATCAAGGCAAATTAGCATCAAATTGGGAATAGAGCTGCTGTATTGCACGGAGATTCAACCCAAATCAGATAATATTTCAGATCTAAAGTTAATTTGTGGCTAAGGTGAGCGATTTACATTGTTTTTCACTAATTACGGCTAATTAGGGGTGATTAAAGATAATTAGCGAAATTATGGCTCAAAAAAATCTGAAAAAATTTGTAAAATTCTAAAATATTATTTTATGGCTCTGATAAAAATTTGAGTTAATTTCGACTAAATTTGCTAATCCTATTGTTAAAACATGCTTAAGGGGATTAAGGGGAAACATGGGTTTTTGGGGTATGTTTGATCTTAAATGACCTATATGCTTGGTGTTTTGACCTTGTTGATTTATCCTATATGTTACTACCACTATTTGGATGGTTGTATGACTGATTAGTGAAGTTAGAATGGTTGAAAACGCCGTCGTATGGCGAGAATGGACGATATAAGCTCGTTGGAAAAACTGCAGGGATCCGGATCGGATCGGATGTGGGAAAGTGGTTCGGATAGGATTGGTCGAACCGAACCAACACCAGAGACAAGGAATTCAAACCGAACCGGAGCCCAGGCAGAAGAAAGAGTATGGCAACAAAGGAAGGCCATTTGCAAAGAGTTGGAGTTGGGTTGGGAATCAGATAGAGCTGAGTAGGGGATCGGATCGGAAGCAAGGGCGTGGAGATTGGATCGGACTAGAGCTAGGGAGCGGGATCGGAGGACCAAGCTTGGAGTTGGAGTTGGAGTGAAGCACCGAACCGGATCGGGATCCATGAACACTGAACCGACTGAATGGAAGGGGGACTACCGAACTGAACCGACTGAAGTGGAACGATGGGGACTACCGAACCAACCTGAAGTGGAACACCGAACCGAACGGGAAGCCTAGGAGCGATGTATTCGAATCGAACTGAGTGAAGCAAGCCGAACCAAACCGGATTGGAGCTGCGATTACGCGACGACTCTTCTGAAGACCAACTCCAATTCGACCAAAACCCGAGAAGCAAAGGAAGTCCAAATAGGAAGTAGAACTCAGGGTCCAGTTGGGAACCAACGAGTTATCTTCATAAGTTGGGCTTTGCTGCGGGACGTGTGCTAAGGGGTTATCGATGTCTATAACTTTGGATCACTATGGAGTAAGGGATATGCAGACGGATTCAGGGCCACAGTGGACTAGGTAGGACTATTGGCTATGGACCAATGAGGTAGGGTCATTTGTAAGGATTGAGTCATGACTCCATGGGGCAAGCTTGGTGGTCGCAATAGTTGTACAAGTCGAACTCCGTCACTACCTCGATGGGTCTAGTGATCAAAGTGGTGGATATCATATGCTTTACGCACTGAGTGAGAGATGTGAGGATGGTTGCTATGCTTGATTGTTGACATCATTATGACATGCACACCCCCACCCCCGTATTCTTTACACCATATGTTAATGGTACCTTAGAGTATTGTACAGTATGTAGTGCTAACTCTTTGGTTGCGGGTCCAGGTTCAGGTATGGTTTAGTATACCTGTTATTGTTCTGTTTTGCTGCTTATCGCTCATAGCAGAATTTTGTCTGACCCAGAGTTGTATGTCTCTTCTTATTACTCTGGGTGCTCTTAAACGGGCAGACTAGAGACAGGTCGGGTGATTATGCACGAGTAGTTGTACCGGAGACGAGCAGGAGGCATCCATGTATGATATATATATATATACATATATTCTCCCTGTGTCGCTGCTGGTCACTACTTTGGGCATTAGTAGTGTACCTTTCTTATTCTTGCTTTAGAGATAGTTTGGAAAGTTGTAATAATGATGATATGGAACATAAGCTGTATTTTGAATTCTCCGCTGCTATTATGGTTTAGTTTTCAGCTTATGCACTATCTCGCCTGTTTTATGTCAAGTATGTTATTATATTTTATTCCATGCATTGTGAGACATTCTACAGGTTCCTTGCTAGTTCAAATTCCTTTCTTTCCTTTCTTTAGCGACTGTCCCGTGCTGGTTGGACATCGGCACAGCGCACTTTCATTGGAAATGTTGGCTGGTGCGGGGAGGGCCGTCACAAGTTCAAAGCAGTTAACGGATTTTCATTTCGTTGAGAAATAGAATTAGAATTTGGGGAGAAGGATTCATTGTTTTGGTTTCACTGGTGCTATAGCGTGCGTGTATCGGTGGGTCTAGGAAGAAGAGATTTAGGGTTAAGTAGGCAATTAGCACTTAATTGATAATTAGTTTAATTTGTGCCGATTTATAATCGTATAAATTGTATTGATGATAACTTTTGCATACGAGGTCGGAATTGAACGTAGTTTATTCCGCTGGGCTCGTATGGGTGAGCTCTACGAATTAGAGCTGGTTTGGGTTATTTTGGGTAAGGTGAGTGATATTGTCTCTCACCGGATTGTGATTGTACATATAGCATGGTTTTGTAGTTTTAAACCGATTTATAATCATAAAACGTAATACCTTGGCTGATTCAACCTAGTAGATAATAAATAAAAGTGTTAGGAAGTAATTGAAGTAGTTTAATCATAATTGATACATTTTGCCTAGTTGTGGGCCATTGTGTACAATATTTACCCATTTATGCACTATTGTGCACTATTTTGACCATGTAGCTAAGTTTAGACCATTTGGGCATATACTTCACTTTTATTGCCATTGATAGGTTCTATTTGATTTAGTATCGCGATTATGAATGCTTGTATGTTGTTTAGGAATTTGTTTGACTATTGGTTGCATGGTTAACTTGTTTGCTTAGTTAGGTTAGAACGTCGTTCGTAGGCGACCTGGTATTAGGAAATATTTCATTCGTGAGAGTTTGGGGTGTTTACCGATTGAATACACTGGAAGTCTATAGGGTGGATCGTATCATCTAAAAGCAAGTATTTAAATGTGCTACTAAGTGTAATATATTAAGATAGTAAAATATATGCAAAACATTGAAAATGCACACCAGAATTTTATACTGGTTCAGATCTCCCATCCTACGTCCAGTCCCGAAGCTCCCCTTCAGAATTTAACTCTCAGCAAATCCTTGCTTCGCCCAGAGGAATAGGCTTGGTTACAATGAAGTGTTCTTGACAAAAATGTATTTTAATATAACACGATTATTGACTGATGAGTACAAACGCTTCCAATATCTTTAGAATAGTATTTACAATGAAGTGCACGAGTAAATGGAAAAATAGTTAAGGATGTGAATTGCTAGAATGTAGTTAGAGAGATTCAGAGAGTACAGAATATAGAAATAGTCAAGTGAGTAATATTGATATTGTTTTCTTCAATCTTGATGTCATATATTATCATGAGAAGTTGTATTGGAGAGGTGGTGGTCATTTCTGTTCATCCAGAGTTGCTTTGATTGATGGTGAAGTGTTTTAGTGAAGAGAAGCAGAAATGTCTTTTGGAAATGTGCTAGTTGCTTTTCAAATTTCTGGCTAAACCATATATTAGACGTCTGGAAATTATTTCAGACATCTGATGCCTATTGAAGATAATTTCACGAATGTGATATCAGACATCTGATACCATGTAGCTTTTTTTGTCCTTTTTGTATGTTCTTTATTTCTGTAATTGAGATGTAACTTTTTGTATTTCCTTTGCTTGTTCTTGAGTATTGCAGTCATGGCTTAATTTGAATCGTTCTTGTAGATAGCCTGCATAAATGCATATATGTAGATATATCGATTTCCATTATATAGTTTTTGTCATCGAAACCGTAGAATGGATTTCCTAACATTCCCCCCTTTTTGATGATGACAATTATACAATGTACTTAGAAATATAATTTATATAACTCCCCCTGAATGTATGAACTCCCCCTAAATGAATCTCTCTCCCTTTATCATTATTGAAAAGAAAATGAATCTTTGATAAGAATCATAAATAATTTAATTTTATACATCATGTACACACCAAAGTAAAAAAGAGTATATAGCCGATCATACCATGATATGTATAATATTAACTAGATAATTACTTTAACATATTAGATAACGTGTACACACCAAAAATCAAAGATATAATCGAGCATAGCATAATTACCATCAAAATAATACGATTACATAATTCCACAACATTTTCACAAACATAACTTAAGATTTTTAATAAATATTTACATAACCATCAAAATACAAATTCCTAAACTGTTTTTTAAGCGATGTCGTCATGAGTTTCGCTATCCATCTCATTATCTTTATCACTACTTTTAGATGATTTTCATTGGTGTACATCTTTTTCTAGTGAAGAGAAAGGAGATGGTGGAGATAATGTGGATGATCATGTACGACGTAGGAGTTCTTCAAGTGAAAGTACCACCATTCTCATAGTTGTTTCACTCGTTGCAAGTCGTGAAGCAAGAGTTAGTTTCATATTAGTGATACGATTTCCTAAGGCCACTTGATTTTGATAAAGAATATGTTGATTTTGAAGCATTATTTCATGTAGCTATTCATTTGGAAGTATTTGAGTTTTAGGAGAAATTAAACCTTCATTGAATTAATACTCAAAGGAACGAGGAGGAATAGGTTAGTGTTGATATTTTTATTGATTCTCTTGATGATGTTCTTGTTGTCCTTCATGTTTTTCCTTCCACTCTACGAGGGTAACAAATGTAGAAGTTATTGCAAAAGGTGCATAAGTTAAAAGAACTTTTTCGAAGCTTCTTTAACCTAGACCTCCTCAAATGTAGATAAATGAGAAGGAACCTTGTCCGATTGTAATAACCTAATAATATATGGAGCAAAGATGATGGACTGACAAGATCGATTCCAAAAATTCCTCATTTCATCAAATATAAATTGTGTCCAATTAACTCTTGTTCCATTAAATTGTTCCACTAAAGATAGTGTATAATGCTCTATGATCAAGATCGTTTATTTGTTGATGGCTTTCTAGATAGGGAATGATTGTATTGACAAGCATACATCTAAGGAGCCTAGCTTTTGGGCATAAAAACTTTGTAGTAAATCGTTGCATATGATCTTCGTAAAGTTGATGTGTGACATTATCTCTCGATTTATATCGCATGTCGGGAATGTAATAAAGATTTTGTCTGGTGTTAGAACGTTATAGAATACATCCTATACTTTCGAGGGTGTATCGGACCGTATTTCCATAGACCCATGACTATAGCCATTCATTTCATTCTTGGTATTCTAAATAGTAGAACTATCTAAGTTAGCATAGAGTAAGAATACCAAAAGTTGATCAATTTGAACATTATTATGTGAATATGAAACAAGTGTATCAAGACCAACATCTTAACACAAGCCATGTAATTCATATAAAGGAAAATCTTAAAGAGAATAAAATAGACCCGCATGTAGCTTTTTCTTATGGATTTTTGTGTATCGATTAATAGAAAAAGGTGCATTATTTATCCATTCCTCGATTTGGGTTTGGGAACAAACATTAGGATTGTCATGAGGATTTTGTTAGGGATTTTATGAAGATCCTTCCTCTCTTTTCCTTTTTGTAACATTTTTACCCCTAGGTGCCATGATTTTGAGAAATTATGGTTAGGGATTTTGAGATTGGAACAAAAGAAATGAAAGAGGAAGAAGAAGATGATCATTTCAGTTATATATAAAAAACTGACGATTCGAATTTCAAATGCTTGGAATTGGCTTCAGATGTCCGGATTAGGGTCAGAAAGGAACCCAAGAGATTTTGCAAACGTCCGAGAGTTTTCCGCAAACTTCTGAAGGGCTTAAATGAAACAGAGTTGATACCCGAAAGTTATTTCATATGTCTGGTAGATGTGACACCCACGCCCGTTAATGCCACTCTAATGAGAATGCATTAAGTTTCATGAAGCAGAATAGGTGAACAGTAACTAAATGTACAAGACATATATAAATAACGGAGCGGAAAAACTTAGAACTTTTTATTAATCGAGAAAAACAACATTTCAAACTCAAAGTTACAGCATCATGTTTTACTCAAATACTCAAAAGAAATCTATCTCATAATTAGAGTACAAAAACCATAACAATATTCCTCAAGTGTCATTACAATAAGCATGAATAAAATGAAGAAAGTACTTGAAAAAGAGTGTTATCTAAGTCCAAGCAGAATCACGATCTCAACTATTGACCACTCCCACTCTGAGAACCTGGGGGAGGGAAAGGAAGGGAGAGAACAAAAACAAGAAGGGTCAGACATAAAGTATGGTAAGTTCTAGTAATTTCTAGCATATGTGTAAGAAAAGGTATCAAGACATATCAATTATACTGGAAGAGAAAGTACAGTAAAAACATAAAGAGGTAAACGAGATGTCAAAACAAGATAAATGTTGTTTAAACTTTTCATTCATATCCCAAGAGTCAAACTAACTGCAACAACTTTACTAGTATTAACATGGTTAGATGTTACCATAATTACTACCCATGTGATCGGCTCCCTATTACCCGAATATTCTGTGTTAGCCCCGGTAGTAGGGTGTATCAATCCCTAACCCAGCAACTTAAATAACACAACCATATCCGTAGGTGTTACTTGTGGCATAGTTCCCTGTAGTCGGACTCATGCACGTTCATGACTCTGTCGGAACGTGCCATGTACACCCCCATAAACCTAGAACCTCTCATAATCAACTTCAGTAAAGCGTCCCCTAACCCCTACCTAGTGCATGATCCTTACCAAGAAACCAACAGGGTTGCTGACTGATATGGGTTCCAGACTACTTGACACAAGCCACCCCCTAGGCTTGTGTCCCCGTGAACCTAGGATTTAAGAGTCTCGACAACCTGATATAGCAACTAGACTTGGGACCTCTTTAGCTTATTATTTAACAAGTGTAACTTAGCAGGTTTAAATTCAATAAAATGCCCGGTCGTAAAATTATATTTATCTAAATGTTATTAGTGTACAACCCCTTTTCCCCCAACAAGCACTTGCTCATATGTACAACTATACTTACAGTAATTTGCTTATTTTTCACATCAAAATTGTTCTATTCTTAAATGTCATACTTAATATCACATTCAATCAAATCTAACTGATTATCATGTCGCATGTTCTTTCTAACAAGTAATTAACCTAAACTTAAAAGAATAACATGTAATTATCCTAGCTCTAATAGATTATCATGTAATTATCCAAATCTAATGGGTTAACATGTAATTTGCTCAATTTTTACAGTCAAGGGTTATAGTACACAATATGCCCAATTTCCCCATTTATGTATCATTATCTAGTTATTTCAATTTATGTCCTTTATATGCAATAAACATAATGGCCTAAGCTTGAGTAGCCTAGGTTCTGCATAGAATAACAAGGAGAAAGGGAGAAACAGATCTCAGACTGAGTAAACAGGCATAATAGAAAGAATGTAAATAAATGAAAGGCATAGTAGGGACAAGGAAGATTAAGGTTCATAATATAAATTTTAGATCTGAATAGAAAAACATGTATAACATATATAAGGATTATTTTAGGCATTGTTTATATCAAATCCAATCTTATTTACTATCCAAAACTTTTTTATAAAAATCACATAGAAATCACAGTGGGTCTTGGTGAAGAAGAAAATATATCTTATATACATAACTATGCCATAGAAGGAAGTCCAATCCAAGTTCTATGTATTCAAGTCCCGATGTTGTCTCTGTTTGATCCAATCTTCAGCAGCATTCCTCCATTATATGTTTATATTTTTCATAAAAAATTTCAGAGAGGAAGGAGAAGATATGAAGAATTTGTGTGAATTGGAAATGGGAGAAGACACTTATTTATAGGTTCACAGAGTCAAGCTCAGCCTATAGATTCTAGGTTTTAAATCCAAGCCGTACACATAATGCTGAGTCAGCAACGAATAAAGCCATAAAACAGTCCAGGTTCGGTGGATGAATCTTCCCAGATCTGTTGTGGGTCGACCCTAGGGTCGACCTATGGGTCAACGCGGGATGACATGGGTCGGCCCACAACGGGCCTATTTCTCGCTCTTGTTCTCTGCCTCATTCATTTGATTTTTTTGGATTTTATTTTATGTTATATTTACATGTAATCTCCTTATATTTATACAAACTTCTAAGGTTCATAACTTCTTTATACATTATCTGTTTTACGCAAACTTGGGGTATATCTGAACCCGAATTCTGAGACGATCACAAGGTAATGCCGGTTTCACTTAATTCTTAATATTTAATGAAGTTATTCCCAATTTTTTATCTTTAATATACTATTATAGTGTGTTAAATTTTGGGGTGTTACATCCTCCCCTACTTAAAGAATTTCTTCCCCGAAGTCTCTAAGTTAAAAAGAGTGTTATAGTCTTAAGAACCACCTACAATCATTTACTCCTCCATTATCCATAGGCATCCATTGTCCTTAATATTTCTAATGCTTTTTTATGAACATATGCAAAAAGTGTTGTGTGTATATGTTCTTACACTAATACAAAAAGTGTTGTATGTATATGTATGCAAACAATCCTAATAATAAATATAAATTCTATATGCGATCATCCATGTATAAAAATGCAACATCCATATGATGATCCATCCATTTCCATCCATAGAAAATTTAAATGCAAACATATCTGTAATGACCCGCATTTGCAGAGGTATTATAATTAGTTTATTTAATTATATAAATAGTGATATAGTGAATTAAATGGTCGTGGAATTAAATAATGGGGAATATTTAATTAAAATAATAAATTAAATAATATATTTAATTCTGAAATAATCAGAATTGGCTGAAATGGCGATATGGTGTGAACTGGATCATCTGTGGTATTTAATTCAGTTTAGAATTGAATTAGAATAACGAATATATTATTTGAACGACAGTTTGAACGTATAATTATATAATAATTAAAATCGAGCTTGAAATGGCGTGGCAGTTCGTTATTTGGCGATTTGAACTTCAATTGAATGTAGAGGATTCGTTTTAAGCCGGATTTCTGTGAAACAAGAAACGTTAGGAGCTGATGGAGTATATCTTTCTAGTGGAAGAGAAAAACTCGGGATTTCGTCGTGTAGATTTTGATTTACGTCCAAATCAAATTTCAGAAAAGTCGCTGTGGAATTCATTTATAATTTATAAAGGAATTATTTATATTTTAAAAAGGAATTTCAATATAAATCGAATATTGGGTTGACCCAGATTTGAAATATCGAGTTAGAAATCCATATAAGATTTTCCTGAAGCTTTATGGTGTTCCACTATGAATATAGACGATAATATTTATTTTTAAATATTAAATTTAATTATATTTAAATATATTTATATATTGAAATATCGAGTTAGAAATATATTTATATATTTAAATGGGTCATTCAGAGCTTTAAAAATAGCCAGTTTTGCAAACGAAGTCGGAATTCGACGAAACTAATTTTTTTGGATCTGCAATATTATATTATTGTTAGATTTCAGTTTTCGTGATTTTTGAAGTCAGTATGTGGCCGTACTGATTTTTAGAGTGAAAAACAGTCAGTATTTCGACGATTAAAAATACGTTGTGTGAGCATACGAAGTCGGAATTCGACGAAACCAGTTTCGTTGGGACCATAATGTCAAACTGAAGGTGTATGTTCATTTCCGTGATTTTTGGGCATCGTGTGTGATCACACGGATTTTTAGAAGGCTAAAACGAATATAAAATGAATATTAAACTAAAATATCTCAACACAAAAATATCTAGATATTTTGAAAACCCTATAAATACTCCTCAAAATAACCTAAACCTAATTTCATTTTTTCTAGTCAAAGTAAGCGCCGCTACTTACTTTCACTTCTCAGCAAAATTTCAATCAAAGAGAAAAATCAAAAGAAAACAAAACAAATTCCTATAAATCGAAATATATATAGATTCGAAATCGTAGTGGGTTGCTCTTTGATTTGGGGTATGCTATGTAAAGTTCGATGTCTGTTTTCTCGGGGGCGAAATCTACAGCGTGAGCTCTTGGAACCTAGGGTTCAGGAAAGCAGTGAAATGGAAGCATCGCCCGAAGTTTAAGCACCTGTTTCGGATTAAGGATAGAATCTCGAGTTTGTGTACGGGTTTTTGTAAAGCACGGTGATGTTTAGTTCGATGTGAGTACTGTAGAAGGAACGAAGGGAAGATGGGCGCATTCGGAAGGGCGTGGACGAGTTGAGCGAGAGGTATATGAGGTTGAAGAGGAGATTGTGAGGAGATTTGTGGTAATTATTTTGGGATTTATCATTGAGTAGGAAAGGAGTTGTGGATCGAAGAAAGGGCGATAATGGCCAAAGGAATGGAGCAGCGGGTTATGCCAGATCGGGGAAGAAAGGAACAACGAAGTGGGCTTTGCTGGGTAATGTGTGGACGCAGGCTTTAAGGGTGTTGGGCCGGTTAAATGGTGTAAGGCCCGATTAAAATAAAAGGTTTAAAGTTAGTTTAAATTTTTAATTGTGTTAACTTGTAATTTAAATAACTTCATCATACATTAACAGAATCACGAACGGTCAGATCCGTTGGGATCGTATGGACGGTGGCTACACACTGGAATTGACTGGGGGTGGATTGAAGCTCGTTTGGATTTATGGTGAAATAAACCGTTTGATTCAAATCAAACAACAGTTTATCGTTCTTTAATGATGAACTGCCAAAGTGAGTAAATCTCACTAACTCTGAACAGTTTATAATTTCATGTTGTATTTTTAGAACTGTTAAATATTGGCCGATTGACTGTGTGTTGACTGTTGATTGAACTGGTAGACAGTTAGTTGAATTTCTATATTGATTCTGTTTATCAGGATAATTCATATCGAACTGGAAGTGATGAAAATCATATTTTGTAACATCTGTGGATGCAGGGAAACAGGTCGGAGGAATCCGGCTGGATTCCTCAACAGTTATTTTATTGTTTTTCATATATTGAAATATATGATATGATGTACAACCTGTTGTCGATTATATGTGTTTGGACGATATTGGTCATCGTGATTTGATGTGTTAAGTACCATAAAATATCGGAATGTGAAAAGGAGATTTCCAGAGCGTATTGAAATAAAAGATGTTATAAAATCAAAGGATTTTATAAAAGAGAAATATTTATAAATGGGGATATTTATAAATGGAGATATTTATAAATGAAATATTTATAAAATGGAATATTTATAAATAGGATATATTAATTGAATTATGTATTTAGGAAAAATAAATAAGATATTAAATGGATTATTTATTCAGAAAATAAACAGGGTCATTAATGGAATATTTATAAAAAGAAATATTTATAAAATCATAAGATTTTATAAATGAGATATTTATTTGTTAAATAAATAGGGGGTATTAAATGATATATTTATTTGGTAAATAAATAAGATATTTTAAAGGATTAATTACTTAGGATGAATAAATAAGGTTATTAAAGGTAATACGCAAAAATAAAACCCTAAAGAAATATTTACAAACCACTTGTAAATAGAATATGACAAAGAGGATATTCAGTTATTTAATAGAATAAGAAAATAAAAGGGTTATTCATCTAGGATAAGTAAATAAAAAATTTTAAAGGGAATATTTGCAAAACCATTTGCAAATAGAATTTAAAAAGGGTAATATTTGTAAACCATTTACAAATAGATTATAAAGGAGATATTTATCTTTGGTTAAATAGATATATATATATATATAAGTCGGGACTTATATATGGAGAAAACAGATAAAAGGAGCAGATTTATTTTTAAATGATATTTATAAATTAAGTTAAATATTTATCATTTGGATAAATAGGATATATAAGTCAGCACTTATATAAAGAAATAAGAATCAATTTCAACATCGATGTTTGAAACTGAATAAGGACAAAGAGTTAATCAGTTAGGGTTAACCAGTTAGAGTAAAACCATTAGGGTTAACCAGTTAGAGTAAAACCATTAGGGTTAACCAGTTAGACTAAAACCATTAGGGTTAACCAGTTAGAGTTAACCAGTTAGAGTTAATCGGTTAGAGTAAATCAAACAGAGTTAATCGATAGAGTTAAATCGAACTAGAGTTATTCAAATGGAGTTAATCGAATTTAGTTTATTCGAATAGAGTTGAAATGAGTTAATCGAATTTAGTTATTCGAAGAAGTGAATCGAATCAGAAATATTCGAAGTGAGATAATCGAATAGTAGATATTCGAAGCGAGATAATCGAATAGTAGATATTCAAAGTGAGACAATCGAATCAGAGATATTCGAGGTGAGTTGATCGAATCTAGTTATTCGATAGGAGTTAAATCAAATAAGATTTATTCGAAGAAAGAGATTATCGATATTCGAAAGTAAGCAAATCGAATATAAGTTATTCGAATAAGTTATTCAAATAAGAGTTAATCCAGTAAGAGTTATTAGGTTGGAGCTATTCAAATAAGAGTTATATATTAGAGTTGGTCGAATAAGGAGTAGTCGAATATTAGTTATTCGAATAAAGTTAAAAGGAGTTATCGAATTAGTTATTCAAAAGGAGTAGTCGAATATTAGTTATTCGAATAAAGTTAAAAGGAGATATCGAATTAGTTATTCGAAAGGAGTAATCGAATATAGTTTATTCGAATAGAGTTAAAGGAGTAATCGAATATGGTTTATTCGAATAGAGTTAAAGGAGTTATCGAATATAGTTTATTCGAATAGAATTAAAGGGGTAAATCGTATATGGTTTATTCGAATAGAGTTAAAGGAGTTATCGAATATAGTTTATTCGAAAGGAGTTAAGTGAAAAGAGTTGATCGATTAGAGTAAATCAAACAGAGTTAATCAAACAGAGTTAATCGATAGAGTTAAATCGAATAGGAGTAAATAAATTAGTTGTCGTTATATTATTCGAGTTAGGAAATAAAAGTCATATTAAAGATAATGTATTTCGGATGCAGGAGATTATAACACCATTGTTATAATCATGTAAACTTGTAAAAGAAGGGGGTTCGTAAATAGAATCTGAGGGTTCGTAAGGAAGTGTTAAAGGGTTAAAAGATGAACTTACCCTATTTCGAGATTTGAAATGTTGTTCAGTTAAGGTCTGAGAGGTAGTTATACCCCAACTTGATTGACTTCATTTTTAATTTAGAAATGGTTAAGGTTCGAGAGTGAAAGTGGTTAAGTGATTTAGTAAATAAGTATAGTGGTTTGAGTTGTCGTCGCGATGTTGATTTAAACATCTGTTTAAATCCAAGTAAAGAAGATTTGGAAATGTTTTCCAAATAGAATCAGAAACGTAATCAAATATTGAAATTGGAAATATGGATTAGAAATGGAAATGTTTTCCAGTGTTAACGTATATTTTCTAAACATAGAAAATAAGGAAATATGTATATATATATACATATATTTAGATATATATATATGATTGATGATTGATTTGATAGAATTTCCATCTGGAAATAATATCGTTGTTTGCACACGTATTTTTCTTTGATAGTTAACTCAACGACTATCGAAGTTTTTAACCATTTTAACGTTGTTAATATGGAGAGACCGGTTGTATTATTATCCAAAGAACCACTCTGTATTGGCATAAGCGTTGCGAATCATATATGCCAAAGATAATTGAAGATGGAGTAAAGTGAAAGGGCTATTGTATAAGTCTTAGATAACAGTGCCTAAGATGGATGTACTGAATAGTGCCTTCGGTTCATCCTGTTCCTGGATGACTTGTATGGATGAATGTCTGATAGAGTATTTCCAGAAAGGTCACGTACATTGATTTCTTCAACCGTACCAAGAGTGGAAGCGGAGAAGGAAACTTCTTTAGCTAACACGTAATGTACTGTTGTAGACGTCAATTAGTGATTTTCGATGGATCTGACAATGTGGCATTCAAAGTGAATCTGATGTGATGATAAAGCGTAGCTTCTAGCCTCACATCCGGTAAATGACAAAAATCGGGTAGGCAGCATGGCTATGTAGGTCGCACCTATTAGGGTGTATAATCACCTGATCTAGAGTTTCATTTACTTCTAAAAATCTATTGTTGATACTGTCCCATTCGGGAAACGGTTGTTGATCCCGACCGCTGGTGATATACATTCGATACACTCAAGCGAAATGAGTGGTCGGTCATGTGTGGCCAGGTTGCAAGATGTTCTTGTTGAACCCAGTGTATTCCTTTCTAGAGGTACACTAACGAAAGGTGGTTCCATACCTTGTCATAGTTGGTGATCCATTACCCAATACGTGCTTGCGGTTTTGATTGTATACCATATATGTAGAATGTGAGATGAAAGCGTTTCTGCTAGATGATTAATATAATTGTGGTTGATAGACATTATTATAATATCAAAAGGTTTTTGATATAAAGATATTTTGGATTCTCATAAGGGAAAAACCTGTTCCGTTATACGGCGTGTTCTTATGAGATACCGTTTACCTGTTTGAACTGTTTTAAACTATTTTACTCATACCAGTCCATGTTGCGTGCTTGGTGCATGTCCAGTCCCATGACTGACCCGGAGTTTATTTTGTTTTGTTTCCCTAAACTCTTGGGTGTCCAATTTTATATGGGCAGTCAAGTAGTCAGGAATTTACAGATACTTGAAGAGCTAGAGCAGGAGGCTTCAGGATCATATAGCTATAGTTTATTGCCGCTGTGTTGTAAGTGTTGAACTCTGATAATGTTATTGTATACATATACTGATTTTATTTCAAGGATATGTTATCTATCATATGTTATTCGTTCCGCTGTGAGGTTCGTGTTACTCTGATGTTGTGATCTTCTTCTTCTTCTATTCTAAGTTTCTATCTTATCTTTCCTCACCCTCTGTCTTCTTTCTATTAATTTCCTGGTTTCCGGTGCAATTTGGGGTTGGACTTGTGTTATTTAGTCAGCTCAAATTGGACCGGATTTTCGGGTCATTACAATATCCATATGCAATATGTAATGTTTGAGACGATCTAGCGCCTAGTGTGTATATATGCATCCATGAGCAACTAATAGCAAACACTTGCATCTATTTGTAACCATCAACCATAACATGTTTCAAACACATGTTTCCAATCATTGGATTCTACCTAAGGCTCAAAAGATTCGAATGATAGGATAAACTTGAATGATAGAAGCAAATGCAAAGTAAAAGCTTGGGAAAAGGAGTCAAGAACGTACTTTCAAAAAGAAAAGGGTAAGAAGCATGAATCCTATCTTCGGGTTCCCACGTTGCATCTTCGCGGTCTTCTCCCCATTGTACTTTCACTAATATAATCTCCTTATTATGTAGCTTCTTGATTTCTGATCTAAGGATATGAGTAGGAACTCATCTTATTGATGCTTCCTTCTCAACTTCTACGCCTTCAAGTGTGCTCGGCTATACTATCTCTGTTGTATCATGGAGACATTTCCTCAAATGGGAAACATGGAATACATCGTGCATGTCTGCCAGTCTATCCGGTAGCTTGATTTTATATGCCATAAGACCTATCCTCTCTACTACAAGGAATGACCCTATGAATCTTGCCGCCAACTTCCCTGCTGAGCCAAAGCGAACTACATTCCTTAGCGGTGAAATTTTAATGAAGACCATATCTCCAACTTTAAATTCCAAGTTAGTTCTCCTTTTATCGGCGTAAGATTTTTTTCGATCTTGCATAGCTTTCATCCTTCTTCGAATGAGGTATATATTTTCCAAAGTCTCTCTAACCATGTCAGGCCCTTATAGAAGTCTACCAGTAGACTCCCACCAACAAGTCGGTGATCTACAAGGTCGTTTGTATAGCGCTTCGAAGGGTGCCATGCCTATGCTCGACTGATAACTATTATTATATGCGTACTCAGCCAATGGGAGGTGATCCTCCTAAGTCCCTCCGAAGTGTATACACAGTCTTAGTAGATCCTCCTGAACTCTATTAACCCTCTCAGTTTTCCCACCAGTCTGAGGGTGATAAGCTGTGCTAAGCCTTAACTGTGTACCTAGAGCTTCTTACAAGCTCCTCCAAAATTCACTAGTAAGTATAGGGCTATGTCCACATACTATACCTGAACGTACCCCATGTAGTTGGATGATCTCCTCGAGGTAAACTTAAGCTAGCCAACCCGCCATCCTATTGCTCTTGATTGGGATGAAATGAGTGCTCTTTGTAAGCCTATCCACTATCACCGAAATGCTTGTGTTACCTTTCCTTGACCTAGGCAGTCCATGTATGAAACCATGGAGACACCCTCCCATTTCCATTGCGGGGTATCCAAGGGCTGAAATAATCCACTGGGTTTCTTTTGCTCAGCATTGACTTGTTAACAAGTCAAACATTGGGCCATGAATTATGCTATATCTTTCTTCATACCCGTCCAATGGAAAACACGCTTCATGTTTTGATACATCTTGTCACCGCCCGGATGGATCATCATCTGAGAGTGATGATCATCCTCTAGTACTGCCCTTAGAAATTCCCTAACTCTAGGGACATACATCCTTCCATCTCATCTTAGCCAGCCTTTTTCATCTATAGTATATCTAGCTAGGTGACTAGAAGTTTCTCCTTGACCAAGTCTGTCCAAGATGTCCTTCAACTGTTGGTCCTCTTGCTGCATAGATCCAATTCGCTCTAATATAGTAGGTCGCACCTCCGATGATGCCAACAAACCATGTGTGAAATCTGTAGATGGCTTAAAATCAAAGGTTAAGATGAACTCAAGGCTCTGTCTTTCTACGAATAAAGGACTCAAGGTTATCCTCTACCTACTCAGTGCTTCCGCCACCACATTACCCTTGCCTGGGGTATAAGTTATCTCAAAGTTGTAGGATGCTAGGAACTCCATCCTCCTTTGTTGCCTTAGATTTAGGTCCTTCTGAGAGAACAAGTATTTGAGCAACTTATGGTCCATATATAGCTCAAATCTTTCTCCAAGTAGATAGTGCCGCCAAGACTTAAGTGTGAACACTATTGCTGCTAACTCCAAGTCATGGGTGGGGTAGTTCTTCTCATGAACCCTTAGTTGCCCACTTCCATAGCATACTACCCTACCCTCTTGCATTAGTATGGCACCTAATCCAATGCCGCAGGCATATGTGTAAACTTTGAACATCTTCCTTCTGTCAGGGAGAGTCAAAACTGAGGCTATTGTCACAACCCATTTCAATCTCTGAAAAGCATCCTTAGCATCCATGCTCCAAGAAAAAATCAAGTTCTTCTTTGTCAAACAGGTAAGCGGAGCTAAGACCCACGCAGTCTTTAATAAAATTTCTATAATAGCCCGCCAATCCAAGGAAACTTTTTACCTCTGTTGCATTCTTCAGAGCCTTCCAATCTTGAATGTTGACCACCTTAGCAGGGTCTACCACTATCTCTTACATGGAGACCACATGTCCTAGGAACCTTATTTCCTCCCTCCAGAAATGGCATATAGAAAATTTTGCTTTAAGTTGGTGTGCTATAAGTGTACTTAGAACCTTCTCTAAGTGTTGGGCATGTTCTTCCTCGCTCTTAGAGAAGATCAGAATGTCATCCACGATACCACCACGAACTTGTTCAGATACTCCCTAAACACCTGACTCGTCAAGTCCACGAAGTATGCGGGTGCATTGATTAACCCAAAAGGAATAACCATCTCTCTCCACTCTGAGATGATGAAAACCCATGGCCAGATCCAATTGTGAAAATACTGAAGCGCCTACTAGTTGGTCAAACAAGTCATCAATCCTTGGTAGTGGGTTCTTATTATTCTTAGTGAGTTTGTTCAGTTCTCGGTAGTGTACACATAGATGGAGAGAGCCTTCCGCCTTGGTTGCGAAGACGACTAGATCTCCCCATTCTAAAATACACCGCCTAATGAATCCCTGTTCAAACAACTCACCCACTTGTTTGCCGAGTTCCCTCCTTTACTTAGGAGCCATGTGGTGCACCGGCAATGCAACTGGTTTCGCATTTTCCACCAAGTATATCCGAAAGTCTATCTCTCGCCTTGGAGGTAACCCCTTAACCTCGTCGAACATGTCTGAATATTTTCCAACAATGGGTACCGATTGAAGATCGTTAATGGAAGCATCAAGAGATTCTAGGCAACTAAGCATTACTGACCCTCCTGGATCACAAGAAATTTCGAGAGTTCTACCAGGGCAAGTAAGAAGTCTAACTACTCTCTTTTCGCAATCAAGAATGGCACCATACATGACTAGCCAATCCATTCCTGGAATTATTCTATAACCCATGAAAACAAGAACATATGTGTCGCAATCGAATTCGATGCCTAGAATAGAAATCCTCAAACCCCTACATATCATGGATAAATGAGTCGTTCCTCCTATGGGGTTTGAGACTATAATAGGATTAGAAACAATACTAGTACTTAAATGCAGATTTTCTACTACTGAGTTGGATATGAATGAGTGAGAAGCACCGAAACCAACATTAGTTCTAATAGGATTGTCTAAAAGAGAAATCAAACCTTCTACTGTGACTTTCCTACCTCGGTCTGTCCATTAGCCTCTAAAGCGTTAACCTTCCCTCTAGACGTTCCATCCTTCTGTCCTTGACTTTGAGGGCACTTTCCCTTGAAATGTCCAACTTGACCTTAATTAAAGCAAGCATTCTCTATTTCTCTGCAGTCTTTTACAAAGTGTCCTAAAGCACCACAACCACGACATTTCACTTCCATCTTGATCTGGGCTTTTACGGGTTTCCCCCCTTTCTTGTTCTTATTAGCCCACCATTTCTTTTTCTCTTCCTTGGGCTTCTCTTCCTCTTTCTTTTCTTCTTTCTTTCCTTCTCTATTTCCTTCTTTTCCCTCCTCGTGCATTAAGGCCATGTATACTAGTTTTTCAAAGGTTGCTCCCATTGGTACATGTGTTAGTGCTAATTCTTGGAGCGGCCGGTTTAATCCTTTAGCAAACCTCAAGGCCTTTTTGTGAGAAGTATTTACTAACTCCAATCCAAATCTTACCAGTTGGCTAAAAGTGTTGACATACTCCTTTATAGTCATGCTCCCTTGTTTCAAATTCAGAAACTTCTCTATTTGCATTCCTTCTTCGGTTTGTGATAAGAATCTTTCCTCAAAGGTAACTTTAAAGTTATCCCAAGTAGCTACTTCTGGTCTGGCTTGAACTATTTTCCACCAATATGATGCTTCATCTTTAAGCTGAAAAGCTGCTAACTAGACTCTCCTTCTATCACCGAGTTCTAAAAAGTTGAACACATGCTTTGTTTCTCTTAGCCAATTTCGCGCTTCTACAAAACTTTTGGTACATAGAAAAGGTTTTCCTCCCATTGTGCTGAAGTCTTTGCAGAGCTTAGAAATGTTGATTACGGGAGGAGGAGGCGCTACTGCAGTTGTAGCTGGGGGAGGGACATTCTCTTGTACCCCAACAAGCATCGTAGCCTCTACGTATCTACAAAACCATATGGGTATGGAATGTCCTCAGGGAAGTTAGGAGCCCAATACATGATGAAAAAGGACGAAACAAGAATTTAGAAAGAAAATCGAAGGAATATTGTAAATAACTTCAGGGGATATGCTTTTTCAAAAATCAATTTAAAAAATCCTTTATTTTGAAAATCCTTTATTTTGAAACAGTTTGTAAAACATTTTCCTCTAATCTTGTAACCTTAGGCTCTGATACCAAATGTGATACGCGATGTCCGTTAATGTCACTCTAATGAAAATGCATTAAGTTTCGTGAAGCGCAATAGGTGTAACACCCCGTATTTTCTATGAACGTATAAGTAACAAATTAAAGTATACTTAATTTTAGGAGAAGAATTAAGCGAAATGGGTTGCGCCATTGCGTTCGTCTCGAAATTTTGCTTGAGATAGAGTCCGAGTTTGCGTAAAACGGATACCGTATGAAGAAGATATGGACGAACGAAGTTAGGCAGAAAAATCGGAAACAAGCCAGAATACACTGGCGCACTTGTGAAGTGCGCCAGTACAAAAATACACTAGCATACCTGCCAAGTGTGCCCATACCGATCCAGCACAGAATTCTGGAATGTTCTGTGATGACTTGTCTTCTTCTGAGTGGCTGGATGACCTGTCTTCGAGCTGGGTGGTTCTGATGACTTCTGGACTGATCTGAAGGCTCTAAATCACCCTATTCTCCTATAAAAACACCCCTAAACCTCACTTTCTCTCCACACAATTTCATTCTGCCTATACTCTGCCTCTATTCTAATTAAAATAAAATAATGGCGTCGCTACTCTGTTGAAATCTAAGCTAGAACTAGTGCATCTTCTTCCAATTTGAATAGAATTAAAAGAGAACAACTATTTTCTAATCTAATCGATAGTCTACGCCAAAGGAGAGCTATTCAGTGTTAGAATACAGATTCCAGAATACAAGAATCGTTCCCTTTTTGTGAGTACAGTTATTTTCAGATATGAATTTTAATTATGATCTTGACATGGCTATAAATCTGAATCTGAGGTTATGCATATTCTTATCTGTCAGATCTTTTTTCTGTGACTATTCTTTTTCATTTCTTTCTGTTCTATAGCCAGGCTACTACGAGCCTGCGCCAAATCTCATAAGAGATTAACGCACGAACGCTAAATTTTGGTGTAAATAATGAATAATGCATAATTGGATATGACTGATCTGTGACTGATTTGAGAAAAGGACATATGTTGTAAATTAGATCTAGATCTGTGCATACTCTGTGATTTGGAAGAAGAGGAATCATTGAATGATAACATATGACTTGAAACTTGGGGACATAATGCATATAAAAATTAAGATCTGATTTTGAGAGGATATAATTTAAAGATCTAGATTTTTGGGTATATTTTATATAACGATTCATGACTTGAAAAAGGAATATGAAACTTAGGCGTAAGGACCTATATTAAAATAGGATAACTATTAATGTGAATGCGCCTAAATATGGATTTTTGGATATTGGCATTAAAGGCTACAATTTGGCATAATTCATATCATGATTTGGGGCTTTTAGAGAGTGTACTATACTGTGCAAAGTTTAACGAAAATTTGGGGACATATATTGTATTATGAATTATGACCATGATTTGAGCATGTAAGTTTAGACTTAATTTATGATTAGGCAAGATATGTAAATAGAAATTTTAAGAAACGTTAAATCTGCTAATCTGCTGAATTGCCTAATCTGTTGAATTGCATGTTCTGCTAATCTGCTAAATTTCCTAATCTACTAGATCTGTTATCTGCTAAATCTGTTGAATTGCTTAATCTGTTGAAAGCTGAATAATTGCAATTTGGAGGCTTGATCTAAAATTGAGCAAAACATGTTAATAGAACTTTGGATAATCTGCCATAACTTGTAAAGATGTTAAATCTGCTAAATGGACATAATTAGTCTGATATTTTCTGTAATGGAATAAAGTGGCTATGCCACGAGGCTAGACTCCGTTTACGGTAGAAGCCTGGCTGGAACCAACCGACTTAACCTGCGACCGCAAACTGTCAGTCTAATGTGAGAGGTCGTAGGCATAACTAAAATATGCTTACACACGAGGTTAGGTCTGGCTTGTGGCAGAAGGCTGCCCGGAACCGCCCGGCATATCCAGCGGCCACAAGCTACCAACCTAATGTGAGAGGTCTGTGCATTAATATTTAATTAATACAAATCTGAGATAAATATGATGACTAAAACGTGTTGGGTGGACAGGGTTAAACCAACTGGACTGATGAATTTAACAAACCCGTTTCGTGAATCTGTAGGCCCAATACAAAGTTAGACAATCTGTAAGTCTGTTAAAACTGTACATCTGATCCGTTAGTCTGAAAACTTGTTAACTTGATTCTCTGATCTGTGAACTAGTAAACCTGAACTCTGTATGTATGAAACTTGTAAACAAGTTAATCTGAAATCTGTTAGTCTGGGGACACAAGGTTAGGAGGGGAAATATTTGTGTCATCTGTTTTTTGGGACCCATATTTGTCAGTAACCCTTTCTGGTATCAAAAACATTGAACCCACACTATGTAGGGGTTCAGGCACGCTTAATGAACTAATTATAAGTGGTTCATTCTGATAATGGCGAGGGGTGTTGATGGTGCGTTCCAATCGGGTCATGCGCGTGCATGGATCCGGTCTGCTCTGAGGATGTAAGACACCGTGACATCTGTAAATAGGTCTGTGCCAATAGCTTGCCACTTTAGGGAGTGATACACCCTATTGTGGGCCGACACAGGGTATTTTTGTATTAGGGAGTCGATCGATTGGGGTAGGACTTAGGGTACACTTAGTTCTGTTTGTTTCTGTTGGTACCGTCTGTTTCTGTTGGGTGGTAACACCTGTCTGTTTCTGCATGGTACCATCTGTTGGGGTGGTAAAGGCCCATTACTAGTGTACAACTAATTCTAACATTCTGTTTCCATAGGGATTCCATTTCCGATTCTGTTTCCGTACCTTCTGTGTGTTGGGGTGGTAAAAGCCCATTAGTTGGGTGGTAAAGGCCCATTATTAGTATTCTGTTTCCGTACCTTTTGTATGTTGGGGTGGTAAACGCCCATTATTATTATTCTGCTTTAGTACCTTCTGTCTGTTGGGGTGGTGAAGGCCCATTACTAGCATTCTGTTTCTGTATAGATTATTCTGTTTTGATTCTGTTTCAGTTTAGACATTAGGGTAACACCTAACCCTGTTATACTAGTATTAGTGCAGAGAAGTAAGATGTAAGTAAGGAACATAACTTGGTTTACATCATTCTATTTCTTTTGTTAACTTAAAGTATATCTGTTATTCTTGTTGATGTAATCTCTCATCCAGCTTTATTTACATGTCATGATAATATTATCTGTTTATATGTTGGAAGTCACTGGACTCACCAGACGTATGTCTGGCCTAGTTTGTTTCGCCTCTTTTCTTCCGTCCCCCCCCCCCCCCCAGGTACTCAGGTTGGGAACGTAGGAGCTTGATTTAGATTTCTCTCTACTTGAAGTGCTTGAAGTATTGCTTGGCTTTGACTCTATCTTTTCATGGCAGTTTATGTTGGGGATTATGGCTTTGAAACTTTACATTCTAAAGGATTTTGTATAAGACTGATAATTGTGTACTTGAGTTTTGGTATTATGATTTAGAAAGATGTAACCAAACTTATTTCTGCTTCTGCTGTAATAAAGTTATAATTTTTCAAGTACTACTTATCTGTCTTGTAATATTCTGTTCTGTCTACTAAAACGCTCCATCAAAGTTAAGGCATTCCCTTTGTGAGTGACCTTAACGGAGGTGGGATGTTACACTTGGTATCAGAGCTGAAGGTTAACAGATTTGATAAAAAGTTTTTGAAAACTATTTTCAAAAAGGTTTTAGAATGGAAGTATTTTCAAAAGGAAAGTTATTCTAAAAAACATAGTCCCCAAAGCCATATATCTATCTTTTGATTTTCTGTTTAATTCTTGTTTCCTTCTTTTCTGAGTCTTCGGGGCTCCTGGCTTTCTGGGAGGTGACCTCATCGTGATATGATTCCGTAGGCATGATGAGACTACGGTGCCTGTCAAATAGCAAAGAAGTGCCTAACTTCCATCTGTAGCTGCAGTAATTTCACCTACGGCTAATCCTCTTTCGAGCTTCGTAGGGTTTTTTGCGCGATGGGGACAACTTTAGAGAAAGACTTGTTAACATGGAAGAAGACTGGTTATTTTCAGTGCGTTGAGATAGGACATCTGATCAAGGATTGCCCCAGAAGGCAAGGACAAAGCGCAGAATCTTCTGGAAGGTAGGAGAATACTCTCGTAGTTGGTGGACAGGATAGAGGTGGAAAAAAAATTCGTAGAAAGTTTAATTTCCTTATCTGATCATTCTGGCATTTTAATTCTGTAGTTGAGTCGCACTTTAATACTTGTCTTGTTTCTGATCCCGCTATAGTCTCAAACCCCATAAGGGTTACGACTCATCTGTTTGTGATAGGTTGGGGTTTGAGGGTATCTATGTTAAGGGTTAAGTTGACTATGATGCATACATTCTGGTTTTTGTGGGATATGGTAGGGTTTTATCATGCTTAGTTTCCTAAGAATCATTTGATAATATGATCGGTACCAGTAGTCTGTAAGTATCTGAATATTTCTGAAAAGGATAGGAGTTTTTACTCGAAGCGTGAAGTAGATTTCCAGTTTTGACATTGTTAAATGGGAGTAATTCTATGAGTGTCAATCTGATGTT
Source organism: Allium sativum (assembly GCA_030737875.1). NCBI lineage: Eukaryota > Viridiplantae > Streptophyta > Magnoliopsida > Asparagales > Amaryllidaceae > Allium > Allium sativum. Next base: position 687,558,005 of record CM060926.1, on the reverse strand, counting down.
GATTTCGGTCTTCGGGGTTGATACTTAGGGATTTATTTTCTTAACCAATGTCTAATGGGAACAGAACTTTTATTTTAATTGTACTTGCTTCTATCACTCGGTTGTATCCTATCGATCGAATCTTCGACCTTTAGGTAGAAATTAATGGGTGTAAACATGTGTTTGAGACATGTTATGTTTGATGATTGCAAGTGGTTGCTAGTGGTTACTCATGGATGTATATACACACACTAGGCACTAGATCAGCTCAATAACACTTTCATACTGCATATGGATGTGTGTGCATTTTTCAATTTTTGTGGATGCAAAATGATTGACACATCACATGGATGTTGCATTTGGATGAATGGTTATGCACTCATATAGAAATGATGTGTATCAAATAGGATTTCTTGCACACATAATTGGACTCATGGCACTAACATAATTCGCATTAAGGAGGTTAACTGGATCAGTAGACCGCCTGATTTTGCATTAGATAAGAAACATATATACACACTCTGCATATGTTCATACGGCATTAGAAAACCTTCTAAGGACAATGGATGCTTGTGGATGATGGTTGAGTAGATGGATGGTTGGATGGTAGGACACATTCTTCTTAACTTGAAGATTTCGGGGACGAAATCCTTTAAGGAGGGGAGAATGTAACACCCCGTATTTTCTATGAATGTATAAGTAACAAATTAAAGTATACTTAATTTTAGGAGGAGAATTCAGGGAAACAGGTTGCGCCATTGCGTTCGTCTCGAAATTCTGCTTGAGATAGAGTCCGAGTTTGCGTAAAACGGATACTGTATGAAGAAGATATGGACGAACGAAGTTAGGCAGAAAAACCGGAAACAAGCTAGAATACACTGGCGCACTTGTGAAGTGCGCCAGTACAAAAATACACTGGCGCACCTGCCAAGTGCGCCCATACCGATCCAGCATAGAATTCTGGAGTGTTCTATGATGACGTGTCTTCTTCTGAGTGGCTGGATGACCTGTCTTCGAGCTGGGTGGTTCTGATGACTTCTGGACTGATCTGAAGGCTCTAAATCACCCTATTCTCCTATAAAAACACCCCCCAAACCTCACTTTCTCTCCACACAATTTCATTCTGCCTATACTCTGCCTCTATTCTAATTAAAATAAAATAATGGCTTCGCTACTCTGCTGAAATCTAAGCTAGAACTAGTGCATCTTCTTCCAATCTGAATAGAATTAAAAGAGAACAACTATTTTCTAATCTAATCGATAGTCTATGCAAAAGGAGAGCTATTCAGTGTCAGAATACAGATTCCGGAATACAACAATCGTTCCCTTTTTGTGAGTACAGTTATTTTCAGATATAAACTTTAATTATGATTTTGACATGGCTATAAATCTGAATATGAGGTTATGCACGTTCTTATCTGTCAGATCTGTTTTTCTGTGACTATTCCCTTCTTTATCTGTTCTATAGCCAGGCTACTACGAGCCTGCGCCAAATCTCATAAGAGATTAACGCACGAACGCTAAATTTTGGAGTAAATAATGAATAATGCATAATTGGACATGACTGATCTGTGACTGATTTGAGAAAAGGACATATGTTGTAAATTAGATCTAGATCTGTGCATACTCTGTGATTTGGAAGAAGAGGAATCATTGAATGATAACATATGACTTGAAACTTGGGGACATAATGCATATATAAATTAAGATCTGATTTTGAGAGGATATAATTTAAAGATCTAGATTTTTGGGTATATTTTATATAACGATTCATGACTTGAAAAAGGAATATGAAACTTAGGCGTAAGGACCTATATTAAAATAGGATAACTATTAATGTGAATGCGCCTAAATATGGATTTTTGGATATTGGCATTAAAGGCTACAATTTGGCATAATTCATATCATGATTTGGGGCTTTTAGAGAGTGTTCTGTACTGTGCAAAGTTTAACGAAAATTTGGGGACATATATTGTATTATGAATTATGACCATGATTTGAGCATGTAAGTTTAGGCTTAATTTATGATTAGGCAAGATATGTAAATAGAAATTTTAAGAAACATCAAATCTGCTAATCTGATGAATTGCCTATTCTGCAAAATCTGTTGAATTGCATGTTCTGCTAATCTGCTAAATTTACTAATCTGCTAGACCTGTTATCTGCTAAATCTGTTGAATTGCTTAATCTGTTGAAAGCTGAATAATTGTAATTTGGAGGCTTGATCTAAAATTGAGCAAAACATGTTAATAGAACTTTGGATAATCTGCCGTAACTTGTAAAGAAGTTAAATCTGCTAAATGGACATAATTAGTCTGATATTTTCTGCAATGGAATAAAAAGGCTATAACACGAGGTTAGACTCCGTTTATGGTATAAGCTTGCCCGGAACCAATCGGCTTAACCAGCGACCGCAAACTGTCAGTCTAATGTGAGAGGTCGTAGGCATAACTAAAATATGCTTAGACACGAGGTTAGGTCTGGCTTATGGCAGAAATCTGCCCGGAACCGCCCGGCATATCCAGCGGCCACAAGCTATCGACCTAATGTGAGAGGTTTGTGCATTAATATTTAATTAATGCAAATCTGAGATAAATATGATGTCTAAAACGTGTTGGGTGGATAGGGTTAAACCAACTGGACTAATGAATTTAACAAACCCGTTTCGTGAATCTGTAGGCCCAATACAAGGTTAGACAATCTGTAAGTCTATTAAAATTGTACATCTGATCCGTTAGTCTGAAAACTAGTTAACTTGATTGTCTGATCTGTGAACTAGTAAATCTGAACTCTGTATGTCTAAAACTTGTAAACAAGTTAATCTGAAATCTGTTAGTCTGGGGACACAAGGTTAGGAGGGGAAATATTTGTGTCATCTGTTGTTTGGGACCCATATTAGTCAGTAACCCTTTCTGGTATCAAAAACTTTGACCCCACGCTATGTAGGGGTCCGAGCACGCTTACTGAACTAATTATAAGCGGTTCACTCTGATAGTGGCGAGGGGTATTGATGGTGCATTCCAACCGGGTCATGTGCATGCATGGATCTGGTCTGCTCTGAGGATATAAGACTCCGTGACATCTGTAAATAGGTTTGTGCCAATAGGTTGCCAATTTAGGGAGTGATATACCCTACTGTGGGGCCGACACAGGGTATTTATGTATTAGGGAGCCGATTGCCTGGGGTAGGACTTAGGGTACACTTAGTTCTGTCTGTTTCTGTTGGTACCGTCTGTTTCTGCATGGTACCGTCTGTTGGGGTGGTAAAGGCCCATTACTAGTGTACACCTAATTCTAACATTCTGTTTCCGTAGGGATTATTCTGTTTCCGTCTCTGATTCCGTTTCCGATTCTGTTTTCATACCTTCTGTCTGTTGGGGTGGTAAAGGCCCATTAGTTGGGTGGTAAAGGCCCATTATTAGTATTCTGTGTCCGTACCTTCTGCCTGTTGGGGTGGTAAAGGCCCATTATTAGTATTCTGCTTCAGTACCTTCTGTCTGTTGGGGGTGGTGAAGGCCCATTACTAGCATTCTGTTTCTGTATAGATTATTCTGTTTCGATTTTGTTTCAGTTTAGACATTAGGGTAACACCTAACCCTGTTATACTAGTATTAGTGCAGAGAAGTAAGATGTAAGTATGGAACATAACTTGGTTTACATCATTTTGTTTCTTCTGTTAACTTAAAGTATATCTGTTATTCCTGTTGATGTAGTCTCTCATCCAGCTTTATTTACATGTCATGATAATATTATCTGTTTATATGCTGAAAGTCACTGGACTAACCAGACGTATTTTAACCTAGTTTGTTTCGCCTCTTTTCCATCCCCCCCCCCCCAGGTACTCAGGTTGGGAACGTAGGAGCTTGATTTAGATTTCTCTCTGCTTGAAGTGCTTGAAGTATTGCTTGGCTTTGACTCTATCTTTTCATGGCAGTTTATGTTGGGGATTATGGCTTTGAAACTTTACATTCTGAAGGATTTTGTATAAGATTGATAATTGTCTACTTGAGTTTTGGTATTATGATTTAGGAAGATGTAACCAAAATTATTTCTGCTTCTGTTGTAATAAAGTTATAATTTTTCAAGTACTACTTATCTGCCTTGTAATATTCTGTCCTGTCTACTAAAACGCTCCATCAAAGTTAAGGCATTCCCTTGGTGAGTGACCTTAACGGAGGTGGGGTGTTACAATAGGTAAACAGTAACTAAATGTACAAGATAGATATACATAATGCAGCGGAAAAACTTAGAACTTTTTATTAATCGAGAAAAACAACATTTCAAACTCAAAGTTACAACATCATGTTTTCTCAAATACTCAAAAGCGATCTGTCTCATAATCAGAGTATAAAAATCATAACAATATCCCTCAAGTGTCATTACAATTAGCATGAATTAACTGAAGAAAACACTTGAAAAAGGAGAGTTGTCCAAGTCCAAACGGAATCACGATCTCAACTATTGACCACTCCCACTCTAAGAACCTTGGGGGAGGGGAAAGGAAAGGAGAGAAGGAAAACAAGAAGGGTCAGACACAAAGTTTGGCGAGTTCTAGTAATTTCTAGCATATCTATAAGAAAAGGTATCAAGACAGATCAACAATACTGGAGGATAAAGTATAGTAAAACATGTATATACATAAGAGGTAAACGAGATGTCAAAACAAAATAAAGGTAGACTAAACTTCTCATTCATATCCCAAGAGTCAAACTAACTGCACCAACTTTACTAGTAATAACATGATTAGGTGTTACCATAATTACTACCCATGTGATCGGCTCCATATTACCTAAATATTTTGTGTTAGCCTCGGCAATAAGATGCATCCGTTCCTAACCCAGCAACTTAAAGAACACAACCATATTCGTAGGTATTACTTGCGGCTTAGTTTCCTGTAGTCAGACTCATGCATGCTCATGACTCCGCTGGAACGTTCCCTATACACCCCTTAAACCTTGAACCTCTTATAATCAAGTCCAGTAAAGCGTGCCCTGACCCCTACCTAGTGCGGGGTCCTTAAAGAGATATCAACAGGGATACTGACTGGTATGGGTTCCACACAACTTGACACAAGCCACTCTTAGGATTGTGTCCCCGTGTACCTAGGATTTAAGTGTCCTGACAACCTGATACAACAACTAGACTTGGGAACTCTTTAGCTTATTATTTAACAGGTGTAACTTAGCAGGTTTAAGTTCAATAATAAGCCCGGTTGTAAATTACATTTATCTAAATGTTATTAGTGTACAACCCTTTTTCCCTAATAAGCAACTGCTCAGATGTACAACTAGACTTATAGTAATTTACTTAGTTTTCACATCTGGTACTATTCTATTCTTACTTGTCATACTTAATATCATATTAAGTCCAATTTAACTGATTATCATGTCGCATGTTCTTTCTAAAATGTAATTAACCCAAACTTGAAAGAATAACATGTAGTTATCCCAATTCCAATTGATTATCGTGTAATTATCCAAATCTAATGGGTTAACATGTAATTTGTCCAATTTTTGCAGTCAAGTGTTCTAGTACACAATATGCCCAATTTCCCCATTTATGTATCATTATCTAATTATTTCAATTTACGCTCATTATACGTAATTCACGTAATGGCCTAGGCTTGAATAGCTTAGGTTATGTGTAGAATAAAAAGGAGAAAGTGAGAAATAGATCTCAGGCTGAGTAAACCGACATAATAAAAAGACTGTAAATAAATGAAATGCATAATAGGGACAAGGAAGATTAAGGTCCATAATATAACTTGTAGACCTGAATAGAAAAACATGTATAAACATATGTAGAGATTATTTTAGGCACTGTTTATATCAGATCCAATCTTATTTACTATCCAAAAACTTTTAGAACAATCAAATCTAAAAATCACACAGAACTCATAGTGGGTCTTGGTGAAGAAGAGAATAAATCTCTTATATATATAACTATGTCGTAGAAGGAAGCCTAATCCAAGTTGTATGTATGCAAGTCCCGATGTTGTCTCTGTTTGATCCAATCCTCAGCAGCATTCCCCCATTATATGTTTATATTTTTCAGAAAATTTTTTAGAGAGGCGGGAGAAGATATGAAGAATTTCTGTGAATTGAAAATGGGAGAAGCCACTTATTTATAGGTTCACAGAGTCAACCTCAGCCTTTAGTTTCTAGGTTTTAAATCCAAACCATACACATAATGTTGGGTCAACAACGAATAAATCCACAAAATAGTCCAGGTTCGACGAATGAATCCTTCCAGATTTGTGGGTCGACCACTAGTTCAGCCCAACCCCCCTTGGGTCGACCTAGTCCCCCTAGGTCAACCTATGGGTTGAACCCGGATTGGTGTGGGTCAACCCACAACGGGCCTGTTCCCGCTCGTGTTCCCCGACTTGTTCTTTTTATTTTTCTAGATTTAATTTTTTGTTATATTTACATATAAGCTCCTTATATGTATACAAACTTCTAAGGTTCATAACTTCTTCATACATTATCCATTTTATGCAAACTTGGGATCTATCTGAATCCGAATTCCAAGACGAATGCAATGGTAATGTCGGTTTCACTTAATTCTTAATATTTAATTAAGTTATTCCCAAATTTTTATCTTTAATATATGGTTATAATGTATTAAATTTTGGGGTGTTACTGTAGATGTTTTTTTTATCAATGTTATCCCGAGGCCAGTTTTAGACGTCTGGAAATTTTTGGCAAATGTCTGGTAGATGTGTTTTCTAATCAATTTTATCCTGAGATCAATTTCAGATGCCTAGAAATTTTTGGTAAACATATGAACTAGAAAAGATTACTGTATATGATATGTATGTCAGATGGCTAAAATTTGTGGCAGACATCTGAAAAACACCAGTTTTTTGTATATTTGAATAGCTGAATGAAATTTGTGACTTTTGAGTTTTATTTATAAGAGATTATGTTTTATTATTATTCATTAAAGTACCAATACAAAGCTTTAATGTTTTATTTGTCTTGATTATTACAATGAGTTTATATTGATTGTTTTATTTGATTGGCGACCTGGGTGGTTGTTTAGGAAAGATGATGATGGTCCTTTATCCGTAATTTCCTGGGTGTAATTTCTTTTTTCGGAGTTCCATAGAAATGAAGAGATTTTTTGTGTAGACCTCTTTTTTCCAGAGAGTGTTTAGACATTGCATAGTATGCTCTTTTCAGAAATTTCAAATGTTGAATGGTGCCTTCTTGTTTGTAGTATATTTCTCTTTGTACATTCATTATCTCATGTTGTCAATGAGATATTTCATCTAATTTTCATCGATTGTTTGCGTATCGTTTCTTTTGATTCATTTGAGTAGTGGAGATAGTCCCCAGTTTCATATCGAAAATTCTGGTGATGGAAGAAGATAGGGGTGAGCATTATTTGGTTAAACCGAATAAACCAACCAAACCAATTGAATTTGGTCGGTTTGGTTTGGTTTTGAAATTAGAACGGTTTGTAATTGGTTTGGAAAAATATTTAGTTTGGTTATCGGTTTAACCGAAGTAACTGAACTTTTATTATATTTTCAAATTTATCGATATTATAGTAAATATTTTAGGTTAATTTAGTTATCTAAATTAATTTTAATCATCACATATGTAATATAATTACTTTTGAGAAGCATAAAAATCATAAATAATAATACATTACCCATATGTTTATAATTTATTTCAAATTATAGTTAATATTACGAGCATAAAGTCTAAAAAAGTTTAAGTTTGGTTAAATCGGATAACCAACCGAACCAACCAATCTTAATTTGGTCGGTTCGGTTTGGTTTTCATTTTTATCGGTTTTAATCTGGTTTGACAATTTTCATCATCGGATAAACCAAACCGAACGCTCAGCCCTAGAAGAAGATGTGGAGGCGAGAGTGTTTTGAATTAGCTTGAATTAAACGAGGTGTTTTTTGGGAGGACATAGTTTTTATGAAAAGAAAGTTTGTTTTCATTCACTTTGTTTTGGTTTTGATTTTCTATTTATTGAAGAGGAAGTCGTTATAAACCTATGAAAAAGTTATAAAGATTGTATAACTAAAAAAACAACTATTATTATTTGTGGATAAGAGATAATGTTTATTTTTAGACAATAAGCCAAAATTTGTTATGTTAGTTCAGAAAGGGAACATATCCCTAAATCACGTCATAGTTTAACAAATGTTTGTTCATTTAGTGGTTTGGTAAAGATGTCTACTATCTGATTTTCAGTATTTACATGCTCTAAAGTAATAACACCTTTATCTACATTATCATGCAAAAAATGATGTCGTATGTCTATATGTTTGGTTTTGGAATGATTAACTAGATTTTTAAATAAATTTATAGCATTAGTATTATCACAATAGATTGGAGATTTTTCAATGATTTTTCCATAATCCTTAAGCGTCTGCTGCATGTACATTACTTGTGCACATGCTAGAGCTGCTGAGATATATTCTGCTTCACATGTGGATAAAGAGACACTATTTTTTTTACTAAACCATGAGATCAATGATTGTCCAATAAAATGATTTTTTTTTCCCTAGTACTTTTACGAACTGTTTTACATCCACCAAAATCTGCATCGCCATAAGAAACTAGTTCAAATGATGATCCTTTTGGGTAAAACAAACCATAGTCTTTAGTATTAGATAGATATCGTAGAATCATTTTAACGGCACTTAATGAGATTCTTTTGGTTTTACTTTAAATCTTGCACATAGACATACACTCATCATAATGTCGGGTCGACTAGCGGTTAAGTATAATAAGGAACCTATAATACTATGATATAGTTTTTCATCAAAGTCCTTTCCATTATCGTCTTTTTAAATGAAAACTAGTAATCATTGGTGTTGGTTTGCTTGAGGTTCTTTTTCATACCAAAACGTTGTAGTAGATTATTACAAAACTTTTCTTGATGTATAAAAATTCCATTTTAAGTTGTTTTATTTGTAAACCTAAGTGAAAGTTTAATTCTCCCGTGTATGACATTTCAAAATCGTTTTTCATGATATTTGAAAAATCAATACATAAATTTTCATTATTTGACCCAAAAATAATATCATCAACATAGATTTAGACATCTAAAATATCATTGTTTTATTGTTTAATAAAAAAGATTGATATCTATTTTTCCTATTTGAAAACCAGATAATGTTAAGTGATTTTTAAGTCTTTCGTACCATGCTCGAGGAGCTTGCTTTAAACCATACAAGAATTTATTTAATTTGAAATTATGATTAGGATATTTCTCACGAACAAAAAGTGGGGGTAGTTCTTCATATACATTTTCTTTAATGAAATCATTTAAAAGGGCACTTTTGACATCTATTTGATATAGCTTAAAGTCATAACAACAGTTGACTAATTTTTTGAATTATATGAAAATTAGTCAACTGTTGTATTGGTAAGTTTGAACATTTAGTGCTCCATGGAGAAAGAGATTTGACAGGACTAAATCATAAAAAACATGCCTATTTCACCTTGCATTTTGTAAGCTCAAATCTATATCAAACTTGTGCACTTGTTAATGGTAAAAGCATGTAATAATAATCTAAAGATGCCTTCTCCGTGTTAAAAGACATCAAATTTTTTGATTTTTTCTAGTGACATAAATCATTGATATTCATATAATTCAAAAATGCACACCTAACATAAAATAATATCAAGGTTCACACAACGGTGAACAAACCAAGGTGTGAAAGTGTAATAATACCTGGTTATATTCATTGCAGTGTGAAGTGACTGAACATAACATTTTTCCACTAAAAGGTGATAACAGTGCGGTGAGTTAGCCACTGCCAGTAGATAGTGAAGACGGTGAGGTGAGTTGGCAATTACTCGAAAGGCACTGGTTTCAGTGGTCAATTACAATGTCAACAATTCATATTACAATAAAATCACTTCAATATTCATATTGTGACACATGAACTCTAGATGAATGAAATCTTTTCGATTATACTGCAATCCTTATTAGGAGTAAATATTACCATATTTTCCAGACTCGATATCAGATATCTAGTTATATATAAACAATCAATATAGTATTACATAGCCAATTAAAGATTGTGATAACCAATAATTTGTAGATAAACAAACTAAATAGTTAAAATACCGTAAATGGAAATTGAAGAAAGCCTACAATGTACTGCTACATATGTAATCATATTGGTAAATATCATCAATTAAAATACACGATATTTGAATGCACAAATTTTGAGTAAACCTGCAATCAACCATAACTATTATATTTACTGATAGATCAGCCACCGCACTACTATATATGTAATCGAAGGTAAAGGGTTACATGAACTGTGTATAAAGATGTCTTGCAACTGTAATGCTTATGGCTGATGGAGTAATAAGGATGGATTGAAAAGATTTGGTATAATATAAATTTAGGAATAAATAAGGTGAAGAAAATATGACACATAAGAATTAGGGACAACATAAATTTAAGGAAAACTGATAATCAACAACTTAAAATTTGCATAATTCGAGTAACTAACCGGTGAATTGGAGGAGGGAAATCTGTGTTGTTGTATTGGTCAACACCCGTGTCGAAGAAGACGATTGAGGGGTAATCAAAAGGATATCCTGTACACGCCGCGATCTAGATGTTATTAGGTGGTGGGGAAGTTATTAGAGTCGGTAACCCTTATGTTCAGCCAGCTTCGCGTTGGGGGGGAAAGTTGAATTGGGAAAGAAGAGGTGCAGCACAGTTATGTTCCTATTTTAATTTTTTGGAGATTGTGCCATTTTTTCGGATGGGGTAAGATAAAAATAAATAAAAGGAAGTACGTAAAAAGGTTATATTTCAAAAACGCTTGAGACAGAGATGTCCATGTCAGCGGAACCATTTTTCTGTTTTACAATTTAAGTAATAGATAGATTATTCTCTCTTTATCTTCCTTGTAAACCTCTCTTCTTGTTAATCTTACTATGAGCACTTCAATCTTAAATTCAAAGACAACGTTTCATTCACTTGTTCATGACAACCTGAAACCCGTTATCACTAATTATAAATTGGTTTAGAACATGTCTAATGCAAGGAGGTTATGAGTTGTCCAATGTTCTACTGAGACTGGGAATTTATTCGAAGGAAGTACAAAGGTTAGTGAGAAGTAGGTTGTCCTCCATGATAAGGTTGTTTATATCGTACCCTTTTAATTCAACCTTTTTATATAATTATAAGGATAAAACGTGTATTTAAAATCATTAGTTTTGTCTTTTAGAATATAAGTTGACTTCTTAACACATGCCTTGATGACAAATTTTTTCCAAATGTCTTGAAGACGAAAACTAATCTGTTTTCTTAATGGAGGAAAATGAATCATTGACCTTGAACGCTGATAGCTAATTTTTTTTAGGGCATTATTATAAAATACTCCATCCTCTTTTGTCTCCTCTTCATCCTTCTTCACCTTCAATCATCTTTAAACTCATTACCTTTGTACATTTATACTTCCATATGTTTCTATCTACACCAATATTAGTTTACCCAAAAACGGATTTTTAGAATCAAGATATAAATGACATGGCTATAATTGGAGTGATATCTATCAGGTTTGCATGTTGAAACTTACTGGTTTAATGTGGTTGTAAAACATATCAAATGAGTCAATGACCATCAACACTGGTGTTAACGAAATTTCCAAATGGAAAGACTTTATTTTCTCTCTTTATGCAATATGTTGTAAAATTATAGTTTGATTACGAAGAAGATGTTGGTGCCTGAGAAATGGTAGCCATATTTATATGCACTGTAGTCGTACCCTTTTTTAATTGATAAATTACTGAAATATTTTGATGGTCAGCTGACATTACTGTAGTTTGTTATTATATTATTTTAGATATTGTACGACAACTTGCTGCAGATATCATCAAGCCAATGGACCCTCAGCTTAATACTATTCCCGATGAAATCATATTTTCAAACTACTATTATCAAATTTCATAAACTCTATCAGCATAATAGGTAGTACATATGTAATGATACACTTAACTCAAGATCGAGTTGTTCCGTATATAGAATGAAAATCCTATCCTACACGAAAGATCATAATAACACGCTCGTTTCTGTTTATCTATATTGTGGCTGCTTGGAAAGGTATTGCATATAATGATAATTGTTTTAATTCTATTGTACATGGTAGAAGCTTAAGTTTTCATCATCCTTCACCTGGACAGTATTATGTAGTTGATTAGGATTTTCACTTCAAAATTCATATTTTTCACTGTATCGTAATATTAGATATCATATTTCTCAAAGTTAAGAAACTGGCAATCCACTGAAATCGGTAAATGTTACATATGATAATTGGGAGAACATTTGAAACACGAAAGATTTTTTGTCACTTAAAAGAATATACAAACGTACTCATTCAAAATCAAGTAAATTCATCGTAGCTACAATAACTATACACAATTACGTACAAAAACATAACATGAACGATCCAGATTTTACGGTGCATGATGATGATTCCGGTTTTTTCCCAGAAGAATATTATAATACGGGAAATATAGCAAATATAACATGTGAAAGAGATTAACGACATGAAACATTGAAATGATAACAATTAGAAATAACATAAAAGATGGAATAGTTGCAGCATGTTTATTTATTGTATAATTAGACCGACCTTTAGGGAGGTTTCCCTACCATAAGAGGGCCAAAATCAATTTGTCTATGCCAATGAAAGTCGCTATCATGCTCTCACGCATCAGACAATCGCGTTTTCTTCATTCCTTGAATCTACCCAATTCCGATTTTTTTTCAACGCCATTTTCTCCTCTGTGATTTCTTCCCTTCATCTTTATTTAACGCGTTTCATACGCTTCCTCATCAAATTATCGTTGCTTTCCCACCTTTGTCTACACCATCTGCCCTAATTTCGCTGCTCGTCTGATTTAAATTTGACTCCATCCCCAAAAATTAGTCAATAAAATCGAGCACAAGATCTCATATTCCAGTTTGAAGTTTCTAATCTCAAATCGGCGCCGCATACCATCGGATTTATCAAATCTAGGGTTTTTCCGCTTGACATCCTTTAATCTAGGTATCATTATTTTCTTTTTAATTCAAATTAGTTTTTGCTGGTAAATTTACGTAGTGGGTGAATTCGGTATATGTCCTTCAGTCAAGGGTTTTTCTGTTGGACATCAGATTTTTCAAATTGGTTAGTAGCGGTTATTTTTTTAATTTTTACTGAATAAACCTGTATGGTGTGTAGTTTTATCAATAATTGGTTGTATTGAACCAAATCCTCCATTGATCATCATAAAAAATGTCTTTAATTGTTGATATCTATTTGGTGCTTTGTAGAATATGCAATGCATCAGTTATTACCCAAAATTTATGATTTGAAGATTACTCATTAGTCAACAAATGACCAAGATGAACTGAAATAAGTTGTGAGCGAGCTAAACTTGGATCAAATTCTATTTTTTAAACCTCATAGGAAGTACTCGGGATTTATCATCTTGAAATTGATGACAACAAAAATAATCAGTTTTTAAATGATATGAGCTAAAAGCTATTACAATTTCTTATTTACTAGATATAAGCATTTTTGTGATCTTTGCGATTTTCATGTATACTGGCGATGGCGAGTGACATATAGTTTATAAACTTGGAAGGTATGTGATATCAAATATAGGATAAGTATTAGCCAGCTAACTAAACAATTCTTATTTTCTCACAAATATATCTCTTGCATTTTGAATGTAGTTGGTAACACGAATGCAAATTAGAAGGAAAAAAGAGAGCCTGAATATGCCACACTTAAGATTTCCATTGCTCACCGTTAACTCTAGAAATTGCTATTAATGAGTAACTTAACAAGTCGGTCTAAGTTATTGTTTAGGATGGTAATAAGCATATTCAATAGCTTGTTTTGTTTGTCATTTAGTTAAATTCATCTTCTTGCATGCTTAATTCAATCTTCATATTCAAGGAAATTAAATAGATCTTCATTTTAAATCAATGAGTTTTAGCTTGTGATGATGCTGATAATGATGGGAAATTCCAAAATTTCAACTTTCACATTAATTTGAAATCTCACAATTTCTCGTTGGAAGCTAGTTTATGAACTCTAGCAGGAGTAATTATGTGATGAGTTATTAATGTCTGAATTAGAATACATACATTTTGTGCATTAAACTTTTACCTTCACTATTTCCAATGTTTAATAATGGGAATTGGTTAAAATCATTACACCTGTTACCTACTATATTAATATTTAGTGTTATCGACTAACCAGATTATGCTAAACCTAATGTAATTATCACCCGGTCGTCTAAACTAACACTACAACAAAAAACACTTTTTGCAACAGGCAGTATCTGTTGCAGTAGACCAATTGCAATAGGCCTGCGCCCAATTGTATAGCCGGAGTTGTAAAAAGTCGCGCAACATTTTCTGAGTGTTGTAATAAGACGTTGCGGTATACTTTTTTACAATTGGCTTTTGTTGATGCAACAGATCATTTTGCAACAACAAATGACAGTTGCAAACCTATTAAAGGCCTTCGACAAACAAGATACTACAAATATTTCTGACGGTTGCAGTAAATCGGAACACAATTGTCTTTGTTACAACATTATTAACAACTATAGACAATTGCAAAATTAACAAAATAATCAACCTAAACCATTATTGTAAAGTCCCGTATTTTTACGGTACAATAATTAATTTATTTAAATAGTGATTTAGAGATTTAAGTGGTTGTTTAATTAAATAATATTGAATATTTAATTAATATAAATAATAGAATAATATATTTATTTTCAAAATAGTCGTAAATAGTAGAATTTGCAATATTGTGTGGATTGGATTTATTTATAAGATTTAATTCAGTTTAGAATTGAATTAAAATAATGAATTTATTATTTAAATGAAGTTTGAATGTATAATTATAATATAAGTTAAATCGAGCTCATAATGGCGCGGTAGTTCGTAATATGGAGTTTTGAACTTCAGATGAATATACAGAATCCGTTTTAAGTTGGATTACTGTGAAACAAGAAACGTTTGAATCTGTTGAACGATATTTTTCTAATGGAAGAGAAAAATCGAGATTTCATCTTGTAGATTGGGAGTTATGTCCAAATCAAATTTTCAAAAAGTCGCTATGGAATTCCTTTATAATTTATAACGATTTATTTATATTATAAATGGAATTTAATATAAATCGAATATCGATATAACTGAGAACTTTGAAATATCGAGTTATAAATCCCAATATATTTATTTTGGAGCTGTATGATATTCTAATGTGAATATATACGATAATATTAATTTATTAATATTAAATTAAATTGTTTATAAATATATTAATATTTAATTGGCTTATTTAGAGCCTTAGAAAAAACCATTTTTGCAAACGACCTCCGTTCTCGATGAAAATAATTTTGTTAGATCTAGAATATTAAATTATTGTTAGATTTCAATTTTCATGATTTTTGGAGTCATTATATGGCCGTACGAGATTTTAATGTGTACAGTAGTCAATAATTTGACTTTAAAAATACGATGTGTGAGTAAATGGACTCGGAATTCGACGAAACAAGTTTCGTTGCGTCCGTAATGTCGAACTGTAGCTGCATGTCCATTTTTATCGAATTTGGATATTGTATGTGATCATAGGAATTTTTAATGACAAATATAGACAACGTTGGAATAAAAACAAAAATAATAATCGAATATAAAAATAATATAGTTACCCTATAAATACCCTACCACCAATACCCTAAACCTAATACTTCATTTCTTTGGTCAAAGTTATATCCTCCATCGTTCTTCATTTTTTCAGTAAAACATCCACTTTGGAAAATAGAATCAATTCATGGAAAATCCTGTAAATGGCAAGACACATATATTTGAATTCCTGGCCAACTACTCTTCACTCTCATACCATTTTTATTATATGCAATCCAGTTTTTCTAGTATTCAAGATAGAGCAGCACACCTAGGGTTATTGTCTGGGGTTTTTCAGCAACAGTATGAAATTAAGAGTTCGAATTGGTATCTATGGAAGGAAAGGGAACCTCTGGAGCAAGTATGGTGTACCGCGACTTAGTATTTTGTTGCGCCTTTGTTTTGGCAGCGAAGGGCAAGCTTGCAAATGTGGTTTAGTGGATGGCTTCGAGATGGGATTTGTGGAGATAGCATTGACGAAGAAGGAGAGAGATGAACGCTGGTGATAATGTTGGTTGGTTTCAGGTATTGTAGTAAGGTCGGCAACGGCTGAGGGTACATACTGGAGTGGGTTTTCATGTTTCGATTTGCGAGGGAAGTGTTTTCTAAATGGAGGAATACTGGTGCGTTCGAACTTGTCTCGGGAGGAAGGATTAACCCATTTTCTTAGCATTAATCATTTGGTGAGTATGGAGTGGGAAAAGAATTCGATAGAGATAAAATACTGGAACATCAGGCATTTCGGCGGAGAGTAAGAAGTGTTCATATGGATCGGTTACTATAGAAGTTAGGCTGAATAAAATGGTAAAGGCCCATGTAAATTATTCATTTAAAACTTAAGTTTAATTTAAATTTTATATTAAACTGTTAACGCGATAATTACCTCATACGAACTCAATTTTTCGAACTGCTTGTCACGTTGGGATCGTATGGACGGCGGCTACACAATGGAATTGATATGGAGTGAATTGGAGCTAGTTACAATTTATAGCGAAATAAATTGCCTGATCTGAATCAACGACAGTTTATCGTTATTTAAAGATAAACGTCCAATGTGAGTAAAACTCACTAACTTTGCCAGTTTATATTTTTATAACGTATTTTTAGAATTGATAAATAATGGTTGATTGTTGTGTGTTGATTGTTTGGATGAACTGCTAATTGATTGGTTGGATTATAGATCTAGTAATATATATATATATATGTATATATATATCGTTAATTAAATATTGATTCTGTTTATTGGAATATTTCATATTGAAATGAAATTGATGTTATTTATATTGTTTAACATCTATGATGTAGGGAAACAGGTTGGAGGTATCCAACTGCATTCCTCAAATTTAGAATACTATTTTTCAAATATTATGATATATGATGTGATATATAATCTATGATTGATCATGGTGGCATTGGCCTTGTTATTTGGTACTTTAAACACCATAAGTGATACTGGAATGTAAAAAGCGAAATTTCAAAGTGCATATTGAAATAAAATATTTATATTAAATCAAAGGATTTTTTAAAAAGGAATTTGTGAAGTGGATATTGAATTTTAGAATTTTATAAAATCAAAAGGATTTTATAAAAGGAGATATTTGAAAATTAAATAAGAAACTTCTGTATAAAGTTAACTATAGTTAAATGGAAGTTTAAAACACCGATTTTGGTTAAAATACTTAATGGAAGTAATAAGAAGTAAAAAAAGAACTTTATGGAATAAATATAATTTTTGGAAAATAAATAGAGTTATAAAAGGAGTTTGTGAGATATAAAAGAATTACCAGAAGATGGTTTTTAAGTTAAATAGAAATCTGTTTTAACAGATAAATTGAGAAGATTAATTTAGAAATAATGTTTTATAAATTAAATAAAATATTTATCATTTGATAAATGGAATATATAAGTCTGAATTTATATAAAGAAGCAAAATCGGTTTTAACACAGATAATTGAAAATGGTATGTAAATTTAACATTTATAAAGGGAATTATAAAGGATGGAATATGAAATTTGAAAAGGGAAAAATCTATTTTAAAAATAGAAATGGAATTTCGAATGGGCTAGAAATAAATAACTTGTTTAATAATAAAAATAAGTAGTGGGATTTATAAAAAATGTTTATAAATGAAATAAAAATAATTATCAATGGATAATTTGGATTGTAAATTCAACGGTGAATTTAAAACCGGAAAATGGGAATTTGTTTTTAAAAGGAAATGATGGAATTTATTTCGTGTTCGAAATGTGAATAGGATTAAAATAAAATCCATAAAGATTTGTAATTAGAATTCGACTAGGCCAAATGTTATAAAATAATTTATTATGAGAAATTATATATTGAATAAATCAGGATTTGACAAGATAGTTAATATTTGGTTGAAACCGATATTTTATAATTGAATATAAAGGCGTTAGAGAATTATAGACTTATTAGATAAAATCAACTATGAAGTTGACATGGAAACGAGGTTTGATAAATAAAATGGAATGTGAATAAGAAGTTATAAAATGACTCAATAATTGGAGTTTAAACCAGTGTTGGTATTTAAATTATGAAATCAAGTTTTGATTTGATAAAACAAGTCCAGTTTTCTAAAGGAACAATATTCACGTTTTAAAGTGAATAACGATTTAAAAGAAACATTTTGCAGAATTAAAATAGTTATAAAAGGAAATTGGTAATTATTGGGAAGTACTAAATTCAAAAATGAATTTAGAAATTGAGTTGACCTGAAATGGTAAAATATGCTGGAGTTCGTAACGTAAATCGAATATAGTTTATTCGAAGAGAGTTACCGAATATAGTTTATTCAAAAGAGAGATTATCGAATATTATTTATTCAAAAGGGAGCTATCGAATAGAGTTTATTCGGAAAAGAGTTATCGAATATAGTTTATTCGAAATTGAGTAATCGAATAGAGATTATTCGAGATAGAATTATACATTGGAATTCGACTAAATCGAATGTAGGAAAGGACTATTTACTTTCCGGTTTTTAAATCAAGATTTATTTATTTAATAAATCGTTTATTTATTTATTTAAATTAAGGTATAAAAGTTTTACTTAAAGTTAGGTATTTTAGAAGTAGGGATTATAAAGCTATCGTTATAACCATTGTTTTCATAAAAGAATTGGATTCGTACACTGAATCCGAGAGTTGCATAAGCAATGATTAGATAAAATAAATATTTTGCAAAATGTAAATATTATAAAGGAAACTGGGTTTTGACATAGGAATTTAAAATGGAGTTAATTAAATTAGAAACTGACCGGAGATTAGTTATGTTGAACAGCTTCCTGGGTATCGATCTGATGTTGTTTCCGCCTTTGGGGTTTATAATTGGGAAGTTGTTCTCTTACTAGTTTACAATTAGATACTGATAGGTGTGGGAAGATAGTGATGCATGAATCAGAAATGGAAACGGTTTCCAAGGTTAATAACGTATATTTTCTAAATTTAGAAAGTAAGAATTTATGTATATATGGAAACGGGAAATGGGGAAAAATGAATAAATTAATGATAAATTATGTTAAAAGGGAAAAATGTTGAATGATGATTGATCGATAAAATTTTCATTTGGAAATAAGATCGTTGTGCGTATGGATGTGTACCTTTGATATTTAAATAACCAACTATTAAAGTTTTGACCATTTTTCTGTCGTCAATACGGAGAGACCGGGATCAGATTTATTATCTGAAAACCACTCCGTATGGGCATTAGCATTACGAATCAAATATGATGAAGATCAATGAAGACGCCTATTCTGGCAAATCCCAGGTAGAAATTGCCTAAGATGGGTTTACAAAATAGTGCCTTCGGTTTGTCCAGTCCCATGACAACTTGTATGGTAGAATGTCTGACAGAGTATATTTAATAGATCGCGTAAGTTGATATCTTCGAACGTATTTACATTTGGTAGAAGAGGAATTTGTTTCTCTTTACTGTATACCCGTGGTATTTTTGGAGAAATCAATTTGTGATTTGATAGGTATGACGATGTGACATTCAAAGTGAATAAATGTGTGATCTGTCAGAGATAAGCGTGGCCTCAAGCCTCACAATCAGGAAATGGTAAAAATCGGGTAGGTCGCATGGCTAAGTGGGTAGCTCCCAATTAGGGTGTATTATCGCCTGGTCTAGAGAAATTCGATTTACTTCTTTAAACTATTTCGATGTTGTCCCTTTCAGGAAATGATTGCTAATCCCAACCGTTGGTGATAATACATTTGGTACACTCAAGCGAAATGAGTGACCGGTCATGTTTAGCCTGGGTTATAAGATGTTCTTGTTGAACCCGGTGTATTCCTCTCTATAAATACACTGGTATAAGGTGGTCCCATACCTTGCCAGTTGGAATCCATTACCCTATATACGCCAACGGTTTTTAATTATATATTATGTATGTGGAACGTGAGATGAAAGCGTTCTGCTAGATTGTTGATTATTTGAATTAGACACTATTATAATATCAGAAGAGATTTGATATAAAGAATATTTTGGTTTACCATAAGGTAAAAACCATCCATGTTTATGTGTGGATCAGTCTTACGATTATTCTATCTTTTAAAAGATTTTAAAAGTTAAACAAATGGTTGGAGTTTACTCACACCGGTCACATGACTGACCCAGAGTTTGTTTTGTTTTCCCTAAACTCTTGGGTTCCCAATTTTGTACGGGCATTTAAGTAGTCGGGATTTTACAGATATACTTGGAGAGCTAGAGCAAGAGGCTTCAGGATTATATAGCTATTGTTTATTTCCGCTATGGTGTAAGTGTTATACTCAAATGATGATTTGTATATATATATACACAAATGACAGATTTGTATTTCCAAGTTATGTTGTATACTGTATTTTATTCGTTCCGTTGTGAGATTCGTGTTACTTTGTTCTATGGTGATCCTCTTCTTTGATTCTAAATTTCTTTCTTTCTATTTCTCACCCTCTAACTTCTTTCTATTAACGATTCGGTATTTTCGATTCTTGAATTGTCGATGTGGTGTTGTATGCCGATTTTCGAGGTCGAAAATTCGCGTTCGTTATAGTGGTATCAATGCTGAAGGTTAAGTGATTACCTTGGCTCTGTGGCGTAACTCAATAGAGATGGGGTTAGTAATGCCCTAGATTGAGTTGAGTGTATATATACAAGATAACGTATTTGTTGATTTTATAAATATTGTTTTATATTGTGGAGATTTATTGGTTGAGTGGTTTATGAATTCCGGTCGATTAGTTTAATCCACTGTATCGGTAGGGGTTTTCTAAACACTTGAATATGATGAACTAACATGGTATGGTTTGAAAGAAGGGTAAATGAAATAATTTTACCCAAAATATATTTTGATATAAAAGAAATGTATATCTTGGAATTATTATCATATATGGGATGTGTTAGTTGTTATTTTAATCAAATGAGATTATAAAAATAAATGGTTATGTAAATGGCTAATCAGGATTCATATAAGTGAAATATATGAAATCAAATGGATTAGATCTGAATTTAAAATCAGGATTGGAATTAAAACTTTAGACACTTGGAAAAGTGTTTGTAAATTGATTTGGATTAAATATATGGAAATTTTAAAATCATGGGAGATTTTAAATTGTTTAAAGCATTGTGAAGGGTATTTTGAATTGATTTCAAAATAGAGGTGGTTAAGAATGAGTTTTGAATGTGATATAGTATTGAACTCACTTCAGTCGCTGGGAAATAACCCTGATGATGTTGGCCACATCATCAGTGTTCATTTTTGATTTCTATGTGACGGATTACAACCAAAGATATTATTTTGAGGAAACGAGTTATTTTGGATCCTAAAAAGGAAAGTGATATTTTGATATGGTAAACTATTTAAAAACTCCAAGGAAAAGATTGTTAGAATTAAAAACAAATTAAATAGAGATTTGTGGAAACAAATTTGAATTGAATCCAGTTAAGTGGAAATTGAGTTGAGACAGAGTAATATCGTGTAAATTTGGATTGTCAAATATAATTGGACTCAGGTGAGTATGTGGTTTGATTCTTGAAATAAAGATCAGATTTGAGTTATGAGATAAAGGTAACTGATTAGAGAAATTAACCAGATAATGAAATATAGGGAAGAAACTTAAATTGGTTAAGTATATTGGATTGGTGACTTGAGAATTTTAAAATCAAGAATAGAACTTCAGATTTGAGAATGGAATGTGGTTTGGATAAGCAAATAATTGGGTTGAGGATGAATTGATTGGAATTTGATTGGGATGACATTGGTATATGTTGAATTGGTAGCAGATGGAAAGGAAATAATGATATGCCTGACAAAAAGGTATAAGTTTATATTTTATATGAGTATCAGATTTATGAGCCTATTTGGCAAGTCGCTTGGCATTTTGATTTTCTTTTGGATTAGAGAAGGCCTAGAGAGGCGAGTTGTAGTTGTACCGATTGGGCCGTACAAAGGAGACGCTGGCGATTTTATTTTATTTTTTGAAATTTTAAGGTGTTAGAAAATTTTCAGAATTTTTGAAAATTTTCATTAATAAGAATGAATTAATATTTTAATTGAAATAAATTGGTTCAGTTAAAACTGAAGTTAAAGAAGTAAACAAATAATTTTTAATCCAGTCAATAGGGTTTGTTTTCTACCTTAGCAATTTCGAGGACAAAATTATTTTAAGGGGGGAAGAATGTAACGTTCCATATTTTTACGGTATAATAATTAATTAATTTAATTATTTAAATAGTGATTTAGAGATTTAAGTGGTTGTTTAATTAAATAATGTTGAATATTTAATTAATATAAATAGTAAAATAATATGTTTATTTCTGAAATAGTCGGAAATAGTGGAATTCACAATATTGTGTGGATTGGATTTATTTATAAGATTTAATTCATTTTAGAATTGAATTAAATTAACAAATTTATTATTTAAACAAAGTTTGAATGTATAATTATAATATAATTTTAATCGAGCTCGTAATGGCGCAGTAGTTCGTATATGGAGTTTTGAACTTCAGTTGAATATACAGAATCCATTCTAAGTCGGATTTCTGTGAAACAAGAAACGTTGGAATCTGTTGAATGATATTTTTCTAATAGAAGAGAAAATTAGAGATTTCGTCTTGTAGATTTGGAGTTATGTCCAAATCAAAATTTTCAAAAAGTCGCTATGGAATTCCTTTATAATTTGTAATGATTTATTTATATTATAAAAGAAATTTAATATAAATCGAATATCGATATAACTGGGAACTTTGAAATATCGAGTTATAAATGCCGACATATTTATTTTTGAGCTATATTTTACTCTAATGTGAATATATATACGATAATAAATTAAATTATTATTTTTTTAAATATATTAATATTTAATTGGTTTATTTAGAGCCTTAGAAAATAACCATTTCTGCAAACGACCTCCGTTTTCGATGAAATAAATTTAGATGGACCCAGAATATTAAATTATTGTTAGATTTCAATTTTCGTGATTTTTGGAGTCAGTATGTGGTCGTACGAGATTTTAATGTGTAAAGCAGTCAATAATTTGACTTTAAAATACGATGTGTGAGCAAACAAACTCGGAATTCGAAGAAACAAGTTTCGTTGGGTCCGTAATATCGAACTGTAGCTGCATGTCCATTTTTATCGAATTTGGATATTGTATGTGATCATTGGAATTTTTAATGACAAATATAGACAACATTGGAATAAAAATATATATAATAATCGAATATAAAAATAATATAGTTACCCTATAAATACCCTAACACCAATACCCTAAACTTAATACTTCATTTCTTGGGTCAAAATTATATCCACCGTCGTTCTTCATTTTTTTCAATAAAACATCCACTTTGGAAAATCGAATCAATTCATGGAAAATCCTATAAATGGCAAGACTCATATATTTGAATTCCTGGCCAACTACTCTTCACTCTTGTACCATCTTCATTACACGTGATTTAGTTTTTCCAGTACTCAAGATAGAGCAGCACACTTAGGGTTAGTGTCTGGGGATTTTTTTCAACAATGATATGAAATTTAGAGTTTGAATTGGTGTTTGTGGAAGGAAAGGGAACCTCTGGAGCAAGTATGGTGTGCCGCGACTCAGTATTTTCTTGCGTCTTTGTTTTGGCAGCGAACGGCAAACTTACCGATATGTTTTAGTGGATGGCTTCGAGATGGAATTTGTGGAGATGGCCTTGATGAGGAAAGAGAGAGATGAACACTGGTGATAACGTTGGTTGGTTTCAGGTATTATCGGAAGGTCGGTAATGGCTGAGGGTATATACTGGAGTGGGTTTTCATGTCGTGATTTGCAAGGGAAGTTTTTTCGAAATGGAGGAATACTAGTGCGTTCGAACTTGTCTCGGGAGGAAGGATTAACCCATTTTCTTAGCATTAATCATTTGGTGAGTATTAGTGAAGGAGAAATCTTAATATGGAGTGGGAAAAGAATTCGAAGGAGATAAAATACTGGAGCATCAGGCTTTTGGTTTTTGCGGAGAGGAAGAAGTGTGCATATGTATCGGTTACTATAGAAGTTAGGCTGAATCAAATGGTAAAGGCCCATGTAAATTATTTATCTAAAACTTAAGTTTAATTTAAATTGTATATTAACATGTTAACGCATAATTACCTCATACAAACTCAGTTTTTCGAACCGCTTGTCAAGTTGGGATCATATGGACGGAGACTACACAATGGAACTAATTTGGAGTCAATTGGAGCTAGTTACAATTTATAGCGAAATAAATTGCCTGATCTGAATCAAGGACAGTTTATCGTTATTTAACGATAAAAGTCCAATGTGAGTAAAACTCACTAACTTTGCCAGTTTATATTTTTATAACGTATTTTTAGAATTGATAAATGATGGTTGGTTGCTGTGTGTTGATTGTTTGGATGAACTGCTAATTGCTTGGTTGAATTATAGATCTAGTAATATATATATAATCATTAATCAAATATTGATTCTGTTTATCAGAATATTTCATATTGAAATGATATTGATGTTACTTATATTGTTTAACATTTGTGATGCAGGGAAACGGGTTGGAGGAATCCAACTGGATTCCTCAATATTTACAATACTATTTTTCATGTATTATGATATATGATGTGATATATAATCTGTTACTGATCATGATGGCATTGGCCTTGTTATTTGGAATTTTATATACCATAAGTAATAGAATGTAAAAAGTGAAATTTCAAAGTGTATATTGAAACCAAAATATTTATATTAAATCAAAGGATTTTATAAAAAGGAATTTGCGAAGTGGATATTGAATTTTCGAATTTTATAAAATCAAATGGATTTTATAAAAGGAGATATTTTAAAATTAAATAAGAAACTTCTGTATAAAGTTAACAACGGTTATATGGAAGTTTAAAACACCGATTTTGGTTAAAATACTTAATGGAAGTAATAAGAAGTAAATAAAGAAGTTTATCGAATAAATATATTTTTTGGAAAATAAATAAAGTTATAAAAGGAATTTGCGAGATATAAAAGAATTACGAGAAGATGGTTTTAAAGTTAAATAGAAACATGTTTTAATAGATAAATTGAGAAGATTAATATAGAAATAATGTTTTATAAATTAAATAAAATATTTATTATTTGATGAACGGAATATATAAGTCTGAATTTATATAAAGAAGTAAAATCGGTTTTACCACCGATATTTGAAAATGGAATGTAAATTTAACATTTATAAAGGGAATTATAAAGGATGGAATATGAAATTTGAAAAGGGAAAAATCTATTTTAAAAATAGAAATGGAATTTCGAATGGGCTAGAAATAAATAACTTGTTTAATAATAAAACAAGTAGTGTGATTTATAAACAATGTTTATAAATGAAATAAAAATAATTATCAGTGGATAATTTGGATTGTAAATTCAACAGTGAATTTAAAACAGGAAAATGGGAATTTGTTTTAAAAAGGAAATGATGGAATTTGTTTTGATGTTCGAAATGTGAATATGATTAAAATAAAATCCATAAATATTTGTAATTAGAATTCGATTAGGCCAAGTGTTATAAAATAATTTATTATAAGAAATTATATATTGAATAAATCGGGATTTGATAAGATAATTTATATTTGATTTTAAACCAATATTTTGTAATCGAATATAAAGGCGATATAGAATTATAGACTTATTAGATAAAACCAACTATGAAGTTGACATGTAAATGAGATTTGATAAATAAAATGGAATGTGAATAAGAAGTTATAAAATGACTCGATAATTGGAGTTTAAACCTATGTTAGTATTTAAATTATGAAATCAAGTTTTGATTTGATAAAACGAGTCCAGTTTTCTAAAGGAACAATATTCACGTTTTAAAGTGAATAACGATTTAAAAGAAAACGTTTTGCAGAATTAAAATAGTTGTAAAAGGAAATTGGTAATTATTGGGAAGTACTAAATTCAAAAATGAATTTAGAAATTGAGTTGACCTGAAATGGTAAAATATGCTAGAGTTTGTAACGTAAATCGAATATAGTTTATTCGAAAGAGAGTTATCAAATATAGTTTATTTGAAAGAGAGATTATCGAATATAGTTTATTCGGGAGTTATCGAATAGAGTTTATTCGGAAAAGAGTTATCGAATATAGTTTATTTGAAATAAAGATTATTCGAGAGAGAATTATACATTGGGATTCGACTATATCGATTGTAGGAAAGTGTACTTTACGGTTTTTAAATCAAGATTTATTTATTTAATAAATCATTTATTTATTTATTTAAATTAAGGTATAAAAGATTTATTTAAGTTAGATATTTCGGAAGTAGGGATTATAAAGCTATCGTTATAACCAATGTTTTTCATAAAAGAATTGGATTCGTAAACGGAATCCGAGAGTTGCGTAAGCAATGATTTGATAAAAGAAATATTATTCACATTTGATGTGAATAAGGGATTTAAGAAAATATTTTACGAAATGAAAATATTATAAAGGAAATTGGGTTTTGAAATAGGAATTTAAAATGGAGTTAATGAAATTAGAAACTGACTAGAGATTAGTTATGTTGAACAACTTTCTGGGTATCGATCTGATGTTGGTTTCGGCCTTCAGGGTTTATAATTGGGAAGTCGTTCTCTTACTAGTTTACAGTTAGAGACTGATAGTTGTGGAAAGATAGTGATGCATGAATCAGAAATGGAAACGTTTTCCAAAGTTAATAACGTATATTTTCTAAATTTAGAAAATAAGAATGTATGTATATATGGAAACGGGAAATGGGGAAAAATGAATAAATTAATGATAAACTAATTTAAAAGGGAAAAATATTGATTGATGATTGAACGATAAAATTTCCATTTGGAAATAAGATCGTTGTGTGTATGGATGTGTTCCTTTGATATTTAAATAACCAACAATCAAAGTTTTGACCATTTTTCCGTCGTCAATACGGAGAGACCGAGATCAGATTTATTATCTGAAAACCACTCCATATGGGCATTAGCGTTGCGAATCAAATATTATGAATATCATTGAAGACGGAGTTTATGCAAGGGTTGTTCTGGCAAATCCTAGGTAGAAATTGCCTAAGATGGGTTTATAGAATAGTGCCTTCGGTTTGTCCAGTCCCAGGACAACCTGTATGGTAGAATGTCTGACAGAGTATATTTAATAGATCGCGTAAGTTGATCTCTTCGAACGTATTTACGTTTGGTGGCAGAGGAATTCGTTTCTCTTAGCTGTATACCCATGGTATTTTTGGAGAAATCAATTTGTGATTTGGCGGGTATGACGATGTGACATTCAAAGTGAATAAATATGTGATCTGTCAGAAATAAGCGTGGCCTCAAGCCTCACAACCAGGAAATGGTAAAAATCGGGTTGGTAGCATAGCTAAGTGGGTAGCTCTCTATCAGGGTGCATTGTGGCCTGATCTAGAGAAATTTCATTTACTTCTTTAAACTATTTCGATGATGTTCCTTTCGGGAAATGGTTGCTGATCCCAACCATTCGTGATAATACATTCGGTACACTCAAGCGAAATGAGTGACCGGTCATGTTTAGCCTGGGTTACAAGATGTTCTTGTTGAACCCGGTGTATTCCTCTCTAGAGATACACTGTCGGAAGGTGGTCCCATACCTTGCCGATTGGAATCCATTACCCAATAAGCGCCCGCAGTTTTTAATAATTTATTATGTATGTGGATCGTGAGATGAAAGCATTATGTTAGATTGTTGATTATTTGATTTAGACACTATTATAATATCAGAAGAAATTTGATACAAAGAATATTTTGGTTTATCGTAAGGTAACAACCATCCGTGTTTATGTGTGGATCGGTCTTATGATTATTCTTTCTTTTAAAATGATTTTGAAAGTTAAACAAATGGTTTGAGTTTACTCACACCAGTCACATGATTGATCCAGAGTTTATTTTGTTTTGTTTTCCCTAAACTCTTTGGTGCCCAATTTTTTACGGGCAGTCAAGTAGTCGATATTTTACAGATATACTTGGAGAGCTGGAGCAGGAGGCTTTAGGATTATATAGCTATTGTTTATTTCCGCTGTGGTGTAAGTGTTATACTCAAATAATGATTTGTGTGTGTATATATATATGCACACACAAGTGACATATTTGTATTTCCAAGTTATGTTGTATACTATATTTTATTCGTTCCGCTGTGAGATTCTAGTTACTCTGTTCTGTGGTGATCTTCTTCTTCTATTCTAAATCTCTTTCTTTCTATTTCTCACCCTCTAACTTCTTTCTATTGACGTTTCGGTATTTTCGATTCTTGAATAGTCGACATGGTGTTGTATGTTGATTTTCGTGGTCGAAAATTCGTGTTCGTTACAATTATGAAATGTCCTTGTTACAACATTATATTATATCATAACATACAATAGATAAGTAAAAAATTTACTTTAACAAATTTTATTTCAACAAAATAATAATAGTACACACAATTACAACAAAATTTGCAACAATTTTTATACATTATTCATATGCAACAATTTCTACTCTTTCATACAACACATATTGCAAATACAATATTTCTGATCACATTTTTAACCTCATACAATCTGAATCGAGCACCACCACAATGTGCAGTTAACTCCAATCATGAAACTTCCTCGCAAACATGCATTACATTGCTCCTCAATAATTTGAACTGCAATCCAATAATAATTATAATAATAAGCACAGTACTATTTTTTATGGATTTGACGCATTAATATAATCCAGATGTTAATTTTGTTTGCATTCACCTACCTTATTACAATAGAAATAGTTAGACTTATACCTGCTAAGCATAAATTACTTTCAATCATATAAAAATGATAGGTATTACTATAAAAAAATCAAAATGCAAAAAAACACTTGTACCTGGTAAGCATCGCAAACCCTTCAACGCACATATATCACAATGGAATTCTTCTTTTTACTACAACTGATCTAGTCCATTATTGTAACTGCAAGAATCGACCAGTAGCTGCACCAGCAATAACAGAAATTCCAGGGATCCTCCTTCTGTCTCACATAAATCCAGACTTTCATACAAAATTTTAATGACAGTTCATAAATTTCAACAATTCAGCCATCATAAATTAGCATCTAAATCTTTTGAAACTCGTTTCAACAAACAGAGGTTATCTAATAATATTATTGTTCTAGAATGAAGGGCGTTTGGAGACCTTGACTCGCTAACTGCATAAATAATTTTGTACTTCAAATTAATTTAATTAACTATTTTTTTTAAAAAGAACAATTGCCAAAGCAGTTTCCAAAACCAGAAGGTTTTACAAGAAATTATCACAGACAGACACAAATTAGGAATACTTACCTCAGATTCATCATCAGCCACCTTATTAAGAAGAAAGAGCTTCTCCAGAGTACACCTATCCCTCTCACAAACACTCTTCGCCCTCAGTTTCAACACATCAACCAACTCAATGGCAAACTCCAACACATTGACCTGCACGGGCAGCCGCAACCCGGCCTCCATCAAACTCATCTCTAACCTCTTCATCCTCACAAAATAGGCCACCGCTCCATCCTCCAACACCAGCACTGAATCGATCATCTCCACTATCCTAAACCTAGGATGATGCACGCTCATCACAACCGTTCGTCTGTTCCACTTTGCCATCCCCTTAATCATCCTCACCACCTCCCTAAACAGCAAAGCTTCCATCGACACGTGGCGCATTCATTCGAACGCCATTGACTCTGCCCGCCAGTCTCCTACTGTTCGACGAGTTGTATATCCCTTTTATAAAATGGAAAGCTGATCCGCCAACCGCACCCATTTCGAACGCCCTACCAACGTCGTTTAAGATTCGATTCGAACATGGTTCGCGAGATGTTTTTGGAGTCCCATGGGGATCTTTCTGTTTTACTTTAATTTGGGGAAACGGTCAAATATTCTGATATGGCAAGTAATAATTAATTAAGTCTGAGGAGATTTTCACGCGATTTTGAAAACATTGAATGCCAGAAAAGCAATCCTCGAAACGTGTAATTATTTGGCTTAAATTTTGAATTTGGAGCCAAAATTTCAAATATAGGAGCCAATAATTTAACTATTTGGAGCCAAATAAATTTTATAGATGTATAAGTGGAAAATTGCAAAAGAAGATATTTGTAGTTATCATTCAAGAACGTTGCTAAAGAAATCTAATAAACAAATATTAAACTTTAGTTATTAAACATTAACATCTATTAATCATTAGTTATTTTATGTTAATTATGAATTATTATTACTACGTAATCATAATCGAATATAGTTTATTCCGTCTTAATTATTAAGGATTAATCATTAATAATTAAAATTTAATTATTAAATGGTAAAAAATAAATATTAATTTGAATTATTAATCATTGACAATAGTTGTTAATTTTTGAATCATCGATAGTTTCTATTAATAATTATTAATTTCTAGTTATTAATCATCAGCCTTAGTTATTAATAATTAATTATCTTTCATTTAATAATATTCCATTACTTATAAAATATTACTTCCTATTTATCAATTATCTATTATTATTTATTACTTCCTATTTAAGTTATTAATTTATTTTAAAACAAAATATTTTTTTAAGCAAAAAATTACTAATTCTAACTCTTAAATACCAAATACTAAATTATAAATATTACTTCTTGATTATTGTATATTGCTTACTTTTAAATTATTAGTGACCAAACATTGGACTTAATCATTATTAATTATCGATTACTTAATGGAAATGATTTAAATGTAATCATAATTATTAGAAACTACTACTTATTTGTTAGTGGAAATTTGCATGAAGGGTTACGATTGCAGCCCAATTAGTTTAAAGGACACGGCTTTGAAATAATAAGTTTCAAGGACAAAATCAACCGTTCTCTTCTCAAATCAAATTTGCTTTCGGTTTTTTCAAATCAAACGCAATTATTTCTTCTCAAATCAATTCGGCTTTCACTTAATCAAATCAAATCGCAATTATGCGGGAGGGCGACGAGGTGTTGAGGTGAGGTTCATGTCAGATCTGAAATGTATGCTTAAGTAAAATGGCAATTTCGGTTCATGTTAGATCTAAAATAAAATAGCGATTCTTCACGGCAAAAAAACATGGTCAGCTTTGAATTATTTGTATAAAAATTGCGTTGCTCTATGTGATTTTCTTTAAGGTTAGAGCGTGTTGCCCCTTCCATCAGTTCGATTCAAATTGACTTCATTTTTTGTAAGTTATGTGAATTGTGTAATTATTTAATATGCTCCTGGAAGTGAATCAACTCTTGAATATACTATCACTTTTATCTTAGTTGATTTATGTTTATGTGTTTATTCGAATTCGAAAAAAAATCTGGCACATTAACTTGCAAAATTTTGCTCTCTTTTTATTTTGTTTGGTTAGATGTAACTCCATTCATGCTAGTAAAGTTCTTGCTAAAATTTCTAAATGACATTGTGAACACCATAGTTGTAGTTATCTTTTACTAAATGATAAAACTTATATATTATATTGCATGAAAACATATAACTTCTGTAAAAAGATAAATGTATTTATCTTTTTAAAATAATAAACATATCCAAATCATATGATTATCTGAGTTTCGTAGTTGCGGTATATGATAAATTCACTTACTCATAATAATATAAAAACATATAACATGTATATTATATTGTGTGAAAACGTGTAAATTGTTTAAAATGATAAATTCAGCTTTTAAACAAAAAGATAAATAATTTTATCTTTATGTTTTGGTGTGGAAGTGTTTTTCTAATATGCATATATGGTAATTTGCCTCCATATTTAACTTTTAAATGTACAAGTAAGTAAATTTTCTATTATGTATAGGTGATGAATGCAGTGGATGGTCATGGGTTATGTGTGTTTTATCTGTAAAAGATAATTGATTTTATCTTTTTTCAAAAAGTGGGACAGAAAATGATTTCTCATGTAGTATTTTATGTAATTAATTTCTAATTAAGATAAGTTTTAAATAGATATTTATTTGTTTACATTTTTTTTGCAGGTGTGATTCATCAGTTATAGTTGTGATTCATTCCTAAAGTTGGTCGTGGAGCTTGTAGGCCTAGAGTGAATAGAATTAAAGGTGTTGATTTTCATGCTAATTGAAACAAATGTGGAAAGTGTAAAAAACTAGGACATAATAAAAGAAGCTATTTTTTGAATGATTGATTTTTTTTATAATTCATTGTATTTGATTGATTATTTTACTTTTAGTGTTACAGTTGATTTATATGATAAGATGAATTTTTGGTTATATGGATGTGATGAATGTTGCTTTTTGGCAGTGATTAATATTAAGAACTGATTAAAATTATTCAAGATTATGTTTTGTTATATGCTGTGGTTTTGGTGATTAAAAAGATATTAAATTTTATCTTTTTATTTTATATTATGCAACTTGTTCTTTTATTGAACGATTATTTGGTTGTTTGGCCTTGTGAAATTTATGTTGTGTTTTGTTGAATGATTATTTGATTATTTGGTTTTTCGACAGCAAAGGTTTTAAAAGATAATTGCAATTATCTTTTCACCTAAAGGCAATATTTTAAGTTTGTTGTATGCACTGACTTTCATAGGTTGTTGAATGTTGACAACAAAAGATAAGGCCAAACGTTTTCTAATCTTTAAACTGATGATTTGGATTTTATGTTGACCTTTGTTTGAGTGAAATGATGTACCATGACTGGAAATCTATTAACTCGAACTTTATGTGTTTCTGAAAGTGAACAGGTGATTTGAGACTGATTTTAGTTGCAGTTTTACAAAATGATAAATTGTTTTATCTTTTATTCCACTTGCAAATACAACAAAATATGAAGTCCCAACATTACAGTTTTGTTTAATATTTTCTTTGAGTTAAAGTTGACCCTCTTATGATGTAAAGTTTGGGAAATAAACACAATAATGAAATAGCAAACCCAAGAGCATACATGTAATGACCCGAAAATCCCCACCCTTTGAATCAACCATAAACCACACAGGTCTGATCCAAAAGTTGGAAATTCTCGGATGCATTAACTCTGGGCATACAACACATTAGAACAAATAAAAAAAGACTTTTATAAACATCATAATAACGTTACATCATAGTACAGAATATCAGAGTACATCGAAAAAAGGAATAATGTAGAGGAAGATAAATTAAAATGAACTTAATATAATACACAGCGGAAGACTTTCTATGCTCTGGACATAGCTTTAGGCTTCGATCCAGAATCCTGTTCAAGAGATAAATATCTGCAAAAAACTACTCGACTGTCCGTGTGGAAAAGAGGGCACCCGAATTTGCAAAGAGAAACAAACTACGAGTCAATCATGGGACTGGTATGAGAAATCTTGCCTAACTTATCTAACAATATGGCAAATCACAGGACCACGCCGCTAACGCGGAACGGGTTTACTTCATTGGATTGCTAGTGCATAATTCAAATAAAATTCTATACAAAACAACGATTTTTTTTTGGAAAAATGAAATCATTACAAGACTCAAGTCCCATCACACAATGCAACGCAAACCGGGGGATAGAGTTTTACCTTATAATGATAAACATGACTTGATACATATAAAATAATATTTTAATATTATTATTAGTGTCTAATCAATTTTTGGAAAATATTTCAAAATAAATGAACTAATCCTAGAAGGCATAGGTACCATATACTATGTCGCCGTATATAGGTTTACAATCAGAACCGTAATGTCGTATTGGAGATTTGGTTTCTATCATGAATCAAGGCTAGGGATCGTCCTCTCCGATTCGAGACACTCTAGCAAATGCCTCAGGATTTCCCGCAGTGAACCCTTGGATCTTCAGGGCCGGTCCACACATAAACGCCAGTGGATTGGCAATTCCTGAACACACGCTTCCCGGTTCTTTTGAACCTCTAATATGGCCACTAACAACTTATAAAACCGAGGTACCTCATAATCCATCATCCACATAAGTAAAAATGTCAGGGCTGGTAGGTCACTGACACCACTTCTAGCTAGAAAG
This sequence comes from Allium sativum, assembly GCA_030737875.1. NCBI lineage: Eukaryota > Viridiplantae > Streptophyta > Magnoliopsida > Asparagales > Amaryllidaceae > Allium > Allium sativum. The sequence goes on along the minus strand of CM060926.1, from coordinate 687,523,850 downwards.
AAACGTGTGCACTCTGTAATGACCCGGGTTTTTGACGATCTTGGTTATCCGATATACAACACATATCGAACATCCAAGAATCGAAAATACCGGTCATTAATGAAAGAAATTAGAGGCTGGGAATAGATAAGATAGAAATTTAGAATAGAAGAAGAAGAAGGACACAACATCAGAGTAACACGAACCTCACAGCGGAACGAATAACATATAATATATATAACATAACTTGAAATATACATCTGTACTTGAATATACATCATTATCAAAGTACAGCACTTACAACACAGCGGAAATAAACTATAGCTATATGATCCTGAAGCCTCCTGCTCCAAGCTCTTCCAGTATATCTGTGAATCCCGACTACTTGACTTCCCGTACAAATTTAGGCACCCAAGAGTTTAGGGAAAACAAAACAAAATAAACTTCGGGTCAGTCATGGGACTGGTATGAGTAAAACGGTTTAAAATGGTTTGAACAAGTAAACGATATCTCACAAGACCACGCCGTATAACGGAACGGGTTTTTCCCTTATGAGAATCCAAAATATCTTTATATCAAAAACCTTTTGATATTATAATAATGTCTATCAACCACAATATAATAATCATCTAGCGGAAACACTTTCAACTCACGTTCCATATATATATATATATATATACAATCAAAACCACAAGCACGTATTGGGTAATGGATTTCCAACTATGACAAGGTATGGAACCACCTTTCGCTAGTGTACCTCTAGAGAGGAATACACTGGATTCAACAAGAACATCTTGCAACCCGGCCACACATGACCGACCACTCATTTCGCTTGAGTGTATCGAATGTATATCACCAACGGTTGGGATCAGCAACCATTTCCCAAATGGGACAGTATCGACAATAGATTTTTAGAAATAAATGAAACTCTAGATCAGGTGATTATACACCCTACTTCGGAGCGACCGACTTAGCCATGCTGCCTGCCCGATTTTTGTCATTTACCGGTTGATGAGGCTTGAGGTTACGCTTCATCATCACATCAGATTCACTTCGAATGCCACATCATCAAATCCATCAAATCACCGATTGACGTCCTCAACAATACATTATGTGCTAGCTAAAAGAAGTTTCCTTCTCCGCTTCCACTCTTGGTACGGTTGGAGAAATCAATATACGTGATCGTCTGGAAATACTCTGTCAGACATCCATCCATACAAGTCAACCAAGAACAGGATGAACCGAAGGTACTATTCAGTATATCCATCTTAGGCACTATTATCTAAGACTTATACAACAGCCCTTGCACTTTACTCCATCTTCAATTATCTTTGGCATATATGATTCGCAACGCTTATGCCAATACAGAGTGGTTCTTTGGATAAAAATCCAACCGGTCTCTCCATATTCACAACGTAAATTGGTCAAAACTTCGATAGTCTATGATTTAACTATCGAAGGAAAATACGTGTGCAAACAACGATATCATTTCCAAATGGAAATTCTATCAATCAATCATCAACCACATATATATCTATATATATATATATATATTTCCTTATTTTCTATGTTTAGAAAATATACGTTATTAACACTGGAAAACATTTCCATTTGTTATTTACATATCACTATCATTTCACAACTATCAGTCCCTAACTGTAAACTAGTAGGAGAACAATTCTCTAAGTATAAACCCCGAAGGCCGAAACCAACATCAGATCGATACTCAGAAAACTATTCAACTTAACTAATCTCTAGTCAGTTTCTAATTTTGCTTAACTCTATTTCTTTAATTCTATTCGATTAATTCTATTTGATTAACTCTAATTGAATAACTCTATTCTGTTTTAACTTTATTTTCGAATAACTATATTCGATTTAACTCCTTCGAATATAAACTATATTCGATTAACTACTTCGAATATAAACTATATTCGATTAACTACTTTTTGATATACTCTAGTTGAATAACTTTATTCTATTTAACACTATTCCCTTTTTATAAATTCTATTTGTTTTCTAAATATTCTCCTTTATAATATCCTATTTATTTTCTAATAGTATTCCTTTATTCTTTTCTATTTATTGTAACAAATAAATATTTCCTATTCTTTTCTATTTGTAACTGTTTTACAAATACCTCCTTTTAATTTGTTTGACAAATAATTTCCTTTATATTTGTTTTAACGAATATTTCCATCTATAACTGTTTAACAAATTATTTCCCTTATATTTGATTTACAAATATAATTCCCTTATATTTGATTTACAAATATAATGCTCTTGTATTAAAAATCCTTTTTCTTTTATAATATAAAATCCATTGATTTTATATAAATAAATTATTTTCAAAATATACTTTGAAAATCCCCTTCCCACATTCTGGTATTTCTTATGGTATTTAACATACCATATAATCAACGATAAATATCGTCCAACCACACATAATCAACAACAGATTATATATCACATTATATATCACAATATATAAATCACAGTAAAATAAATGTTGAGGAATCCAGTTGGATTCCTCCAACCTGTTTTCCTGCATCACAGATGCTACACAATATAATCAACATCATTTTCAATTCCATATGATATATTCTGTTAAACAGAATCAATATAGAAATTCAACTAACTGACTAGCAGTTCAATCAAATAATCAACACACAGTCAAACAGTCATTTTTTATCAGTTCTAAATATATGTTATAAAAATAGAACTGTTCAGAGTTGGTGAGTTTTACTCACATTTGTCTGAAATCGTTAACTAACGATAACGGTCGCTTTGTTCGTTCAGGCGTTTTATGTTGTCGTAAATTGGTATGAACTCCAAATCGTTTCCAACCAGATCCAGCTTGTAGTGTCCGTCCAAAATGTAACGCTCGTCAGTACTGTCCGAACACCCATCATTTCATCCGATTTCAAATGCTTAACTTTGCACTATTTCCTTTCAACACAGAACTCAACCCACCAGATCTGATGCAAAACCTAACTGCTCCTCCTACCTTGTTAGTCAAAATCCGAACACAACTTCTTCTTTACTCCTCATTCAAATGCATGCGCGCCTGTCCCCATTTTCTCACCATTTCACAATATTAGTTCAGTTCCTCCTCTTCTCTTCTTTAAACTGGTATACGCATTGGACAGTTTACACCTGCTAGTACCTCTCTTCTTCACGCTACAGACCCCTACTCCCTGTACATATAACATAGCACCATCCCTTTTTACTCAAACCGCAAGATCCAGCTCCAGTACATATATTTCCCTCTAGTCCACGTTACTAGCTCAACTCCAGCACTCCTCAGTGGAACCAAAAACAACACTGAAACCTTCCCTCATCAGTTCCGAAAATTCATGCTCCCTTTTCCTCCATCTCCTGTATTTGAAAAACACACCATTTACGTCAACACCACCGAAGCTCGTCGCCATCCTCCAGTTCGTGACTTCCCAGCTCTTCCCTTCTCCGTCGCTGTCCAGCGTTTTGCACGAGTTTCTATATTTGGTGAAGATTTACATGCTGCGGTTTTGCTTCTAAAAGTTGGAAAAGTAGTTTGCGATTTTCTTTTTCGTTTGTTTTTGTTTGATGAAGAAAATGATTTAAGTGGCGGCTACAGATTCGATCGAAGAAAGTGAATTGAGAGATTAGGTTTTAAGGGTAAAGTGTGGTGTATTTATATGGCAATTTACTTTGTTGTTAAGTAATGAATTACTGGTAGTATGGAGGCCACGTTTTGCTGTTTACATCGTTTGAAAGGGAGTGGTAGGAAACAGCAGTACGTAACTTAACTTAACAGTTAAGGGATCTATTCAAATATACATTATATTTATTTATATTTTTATCCGTTTCCAGCGTGTTGCCACTAAACAAATGGGTACAAGTTCTTACGATTATGTCATGTTTTTACTATCTCTTTTTAATGTCTGAATGTCCCACTCGCAATTAGATATACTTGCATCAACATAGATTCAACTAATAAATGAAATTTAAGGTTATAAAGTTTTCCGTATGCTACTACATAAAATTCCATCCACCTATGGACAAAAATAAAAATACAGTCGTGTCAAGGAATACCCCACCATTCCAAAAATATAATAATATTGGTAGGTTAACTTATATTGTGAAACTTCAAAATGTTGATTTCAGGGTGCGAAATACTTCAAATAAAAAGTCGCTTATTAAATTAATTAAAAATTACAGTAAAATTCTAAAAAATAAATTATCACTATGTCCCAAAAGAACCTTGTCTAAATTCAAACCCGATCTCTAGTTATATCGAGTAAATCGATACGGTCGATAAACGATTCTATAGCGACTATTCTAAAATTTGATTTGGACATATCTCAAAATCTACACGACGAAATCCTGATTTTTCTCTTCCTCTAGAAAGATATACTCCACCAGCTCCACACGTTTCTTGTTTCACAGAAATCCGATTTAAAACGAACTCTGTACATTCAGTTGAAGTTCAAATCGCCAAATTACGAACTGCAGCGCCATTTCAAGCTCTTTTTAATCATAATATAATTATACGTTCAAACTGTCGTTTATATAATATATTCGTTATTCAAATCAAATTCCAAGCTGAATTAAATATCACAGATGATCCAGTTCACACCATATCGCCATTTCAGCCAGTTCTGATTATTTCAGAATTAAATATATTATTTAATTTATTATTTTAATTAAATATTCACCATTATTTAATTAAACCACCATTTAATTCGCTATATCACTATCACTACAACAAAAACACCATATTACAACTTTAATTTTACAACTGTGCGAGAAGCACAATCGTAATAAACGATTTTTTACAACTGTGCAAAACGCACTGTTGTAATAGATGTTTTTTACAACTATGAAAAAATCACTGTTGTAATAAACATATATATCATAACTTTTCTTTTTTGTCTGTTGTAATAACTAATATATACTAATTAATTTCTGATAATTAATAGTTAAATTAGACAATATAAATTTAAAATTTTGTAAAATATTCAATATTTCATGAAATACTCAAAAATTTATTTAATATTCTAAACTAATACTAAGCAACATTTATTAATTAAAATAATTAATAACCATATTTAGTGTTTAATATTTAAAAATGTAAAATTTTGAACTTCGTAAAATTAATTTGAAAATATTCATAAGATTTAGAAATAAAATTTTATATTTTCAACAGAATTAAATAACTTAATTTTTTATTATAAAATATTCAATATTTTAGAAAAATAATAAGAAGAACCAAATTTTAGAAATATTTTTTAGTAACTATATTACAGCATTCATTAGAACCTATATAATATTTTATCATCTCCATACACATCTATATATTCTCTTTTATTTTACTTTTCCTTGACACATACAGGAAAATTGTTTTGGCTCCATCGCTTTTAAGTTTTGGCTCCATCGCTTTCAAGTTTTGGCTCCAAACCGAAATATTCGGCTCCAAAATGAAATATTGGGCTCGAAGTAGCAGAGTTTCTCACAACCCAATGTTTTAATCGGTGGCTCCACAAACAAATTTCACAACTAATTCCCATCTCATCCTCTCCAGGCGAAATCTCCTCTTTCTAACCCTAATCTCAAATTCTACAGTAGCTGCAAAATAGTCACTCTCGCAGATGAACGGCGGAGATGGGTCGGAGTACGAAGCGCTGCACGCGGCGATCCACCGGAGGCGGATGAACTGGATCCCCGTTCTCCAGATGCAGAAATTCTACTCGATTGTCGATGTCGTCGTCGAATTGAAGAGAGTCGAGTTCAATCACAGTGTGATTGTCGGTAACGGAATCGATGTTAGATCGGAGCGATCTGCTGTTAGCTATAAGAAGTCCGAAGATGGAAGCGCTAATTCTTCCGGCGGCGCTGATGATCTGAAACTCCACTGCATTTCCGATTCAGGTTATTCTTTTTTATTATGTTATGAACTAAAGCAACTCGTACACGTATATCTAAATCAACTCGTATAAGAGTTGTGAACGAGTGATTGTTTTTTATTGTTGTGAATGGTGTTGTGGGTGTTCGATTCAGACGGGGATGAGTTTGGCAGAAGTTGTTTGAGCTGATGATGTAGATGATGGATGGAAGTTGCTGTTTTGGTTGTAATGGGGAGGGTGGTTCCATTTGAACGTGCATGCATGTAGGGGGATGAAAGTGTTTGCACTTTGCTTGCAATGAGGTTTTTTTGGAGGAGATGTAGGGATGTAGAGATAGCCTATTGCAAGTAAATGGAAAGTTAAAATGGAACTAATGTATAGAACTTCAAAAGGCCAAAAAATTGAAATGTTGGAACTGAGAAATGGTTTGTGTAAAAGAGAAGAAATGTAAACAGTGAAAAATAGCGTAATGCACAAATAGAATCTGATAACTGTTTTTTTACCAGAGAACAAAAAACAAAACAGTGTATCAATGAAGCAAGAACAAGAACGAAAAATATAATGAATTATTGAGTTGAAATGAAAACATGAAACGTAAAGTAAAGTGCATTGAATTTAACAGTAAAATGGGTGAATCCAATTAAACCAGGAATGCTATTTTGCTTATACAATCATTCAAGTATCATGGCACAGTCGTATATAATGGAAGAATGTTTCACTTAAGTAACATGTTGTGATTTTAGTATCTGTCAAAGATGATTTCATATTGACGACGTGGTTCTGGAGATGACTTTGAAGGCTAGGAGATGGTTGTTCCATCGGAAGGTATTGCGGCACAGTCTAATGTACAAGCTACACCGTTTTCGGTAAATTCTAATATGTACTTCGCTATATTGCTTCTCAGTTCTTATTTGTATTTTTTTGCCTACTTTGTTTATTTTAATGCATTTTATTTTCAATCAAGAAAGTTCGTTATGTGATCAACGTTTATGTTAAGCATATATTTCTGTATGACTACGTGTACGAGTTGCTTTAGTCTAATGTACAAGGCACATGATACACCACTTATCACTTTGTGTGATTTCTTCTACAATGGTAACAATGTATTAACATATCAGTTTGTGCTGTTTTTGCATGGTTTCCATACAGACAACTTCAAAAAATGCACAAGAATTTTACGAAGGCAAATAAGAAAGCCATGTAATAGCTTCAAGCAACAAAGGTTAGGTTTATGTATATACATGTTTTGTGATTGTGCAGGTGGTGTGTCTTGTGGTGGTGGGGATGTTGAGGAAGTGCAAAGAAGAAGCAGGCTGATAGTTGAAGCAGAGTTTTTGGATGGTATTGATTTGTAATCATTATTTGTAATGAAAAATTGATATATTACCGTGATGATGTATGATTCATTTTTTGTATTTTGAATATAAACTTGTAATGTTTTTTTGTATGAATGGATCCGTTGCTTTGAATTTATATCAATTTATTTTCTGTTTATTCAGCTTTTGTTGCATTTGCAAAATTAATTTATTTTTAAAATCCAAATGTCAATCACAACGGTGCATAACAGTTGTGGTAGATTTTATTACAACGGTGCATAACTGTTGTAATAAAGTTTATTACAATGGTGGAAAAAAGTTGTAAAATATACATATTACAACGGTGTTGCAACAGTGCAAAAAAGTTGTAAAAGATATTAGTCTATTAGAACTTCTTAATACACGACGGTTTGCCCACCGTTGTAAAATATATATTACAACGGTGTTCCACCATTGTAATAGGGTCATTTTGCTGTAGTGTATATATATAATTAAATAAATTAATTATAATACCTCTGCAAATGCGGGTCATTACATTCTTCCCCACTTAAAATAATTTCGTCCTCGAAATTGCTAAGTTAGAGAAAAACCCTATTAACTGTTAGAACCTATTTGTTCACTTCTTAAATTCAATTTCAACTGAACCAATTTAATTTCAATTAAAATATTAATTAATTCTTGTCACCGAAAATTTTCAAACAATCCTGAAAATTTTCTATCACCTTAACTTTTCGAAAAATTTCGCCAGCACCTCCTTTGTACTGGTCAATACGTCAAACCACCACTCGCCTCCCTAGGCCATCTCCAACCCAAAAGAAAATCAAACAGCCAAGCGGCTTGCCAATTCGGCTCATAAATCTTATATCCAATAGAAATATAAACTTGTACCTTTTGTCGGCATATCATTTTATCCTTTCCACCAGTTATCAATTCAGCGGATACAAGGGTCATCCCAATCAAATTCCAATCTGCTTTTATCCACAACACAACCATTCGCTTATATCCGAGCCAAATAACATTTCAACTCGAGTTTCTTCTCGATTCCCAACTCTTAACTTGATTATCACATTATACTTCAAATTTGAATCTCACAATCCAATTTGTCTTGATATCATTCTAATTCAATCTCAGTTACCACTTTACTGGCTTTACTTTAATTCAAATTTGCTTTCACAAATTTCTATTAAATTTGTTTTTTAATTCAAACAGTCTTTCCCTGGGAGTTTTTTAAACAGTTTACACTTTTCCAAAAATCAAATTTTCCTTTTTGAAATTCAACACAACTTGTCTTTCCCAAAATAAATTCAAAACAGTATCTCTGGTAGTAATTCGTCACTTACAACTCGAAAATGAATACTGATGATGCAGCTGTCATCATCAGAATCTATTTTCCAGCGATCGAAGTGAGTTCAATACTATAAAACCATTTCTAAACATTTCCACTTTGAAATTCATTTCAAAATATAATTCACATTGCTTGTAAAACAATTTAAAATCTCCCACGATCTTAAATTTTCCTTATTTTTAATCCCAATCCATTTACAAATACCTTTCCAACTTTTCCAGAATTTTAATTCAATTCCTGGTTTAAATTCAGATTTAATTCATTTCGATTTCATCTAATTCACTTATATGAATTCTGATTGGTTATTTACATAACCATTTAATTTATAATCTTACTCGATTATAATAGTGACCAACACATCCAATATATTATAATCATTTCAATATAATTCCTTTATATCAAAATCTAATTTGGGTAAAATTATTTCATTTACCCACTTTTCAAAACATACCATGACGGTTCATCGTATTCGAGTGTTTACAAAATCCCTACCGATACAGTGGATCAAACCGATCGACCAGAACTCACAAACTACTCAACCAATAAATCTCCACAATATAAAACAATTTTTTTTATATCAAATAACAAATACGTTCACTCGTATATATACACTCAATCTAGGGTATTTTTAACCTTATCTAAACCGAGTCACGCCACAGAGCCAAGTTAATCAATTAACCTTCTGCACTGATACCAACTGTAATGACCTGGGTTTTTGACGATCTTGGTTATCCGATATACAACACATATCGAACATCCAAGAATCGAAAATACCGGTCATTAATGAAAGAAATTAGAGGGTGAGAATAGATAAGATAGAAACTTAGAATAGAAGAAGAAGAAGAAGAACACAACATCAGAGTAACACGAACCTCACAGCGGAACGAATAACATATAATATATATAACATAACTTGAAATATACATCTGTACTTGAATATACATCATTATCAAAGTACAACACTTATAACACAGCGGAAATAAACTATAGCTATATGATCCTGAAGCCTCCTGCTCCAAGCTCTTCCAGTATATCTGTGAATCCCGACTACTTGACTGCCCGTACAAATTTAGACACCCAAGAGTTTAGGGAAAACAAAACAAAATAAACTCCGGGTCAGTCATGGGACTGGTATGAGTAAAACGGTTTAAAACGGTTTGAACAAGTAAACGATATCTCATAAGACCACGCCGTATAACGGAACGGGTTTTTCCCTTATGAGAATCCAAAATATCTTTATATCAAAAACCTTTTGATATTATAATAATGTCTATCAACCACAATATAATAATCATCTAGCAGAAACGCTTTCATCTCACGTTCCACATATATATATACAATCAAAACCGCAAGCACGTACTAGGTAATGTATTTCCAACTATGACAAGGTATGGAACCACCTTTCACTAGTGTACCTCTAGAGAGGAATACACTGGATTCAACAAGAACATCTTGCAACCCGGCCACACATGACCGACCACTCATTTCGCTTGAGTGTATCGAATGTATATCACCAACGGTTGGGATCAGCAACTGTTTCCCGAATGGGACAGTATCGACAATAGATTTTTTGAAATAAATGAAACTCTAGATCAGGTGATTATACACCCTACTTCGGAGCGACCGACTTAGCCATGCTGCCTGCCCGATTTCTATCATTTACCGGTTGATGAGGCTTGAGGTTACGCTTCATCATCACATCAGATTCACTTCGAATGCCACATCATCAAATCCATCAAATCACCTATTGACGTCCTCAACAATACATTATGTGTTAGCTAAAAGAAGTTTCCTTCTCCGCTTCCACTCTTGGTACGGTTGGAGAAATCAATATACGTGATCGTCTGGAGATACTCTGTCAGACATCCGTCCATACAAGTCATCCAGGAACAGGATGAACCGAAGGTACTATTCAGTATATCCATCTTAGGCACTGTTATCTAAGACTTATACAATAGCCCTTGCACTTTACTCCATCTTCAATTATCTTTGGCATATATGATTCGCAACGCTTATGCCAATACAGAGTGGTTCTTTGGATAAAAATCCAACCGATCTCTCCATATTCACAAAGTAAATTGGTCAAAACTTCGATAGTCTGTGATTTAACTATCGAAGGAAAATACGTGTGCAAACAACGATATCATTTCCAAATGGAAATTCTATCAATCAATCATCATTCACATGTATATCTATATATATATATATATATATTTCCTTATTTTCTGTGTTTAGAAAATATACGTTATTAACACTGGAAAACATTTCCATTTGTTATTTACATATCACTATCATTTCACAACTATCAGTCCCTGACTGTAAACTAGTAGGAGAACAATTCTCTAAGTATAAACCCCGAAGGCCGAAACCAACATCAGATCGATACTCAGAAAACTATTCAACTTAACTAATCTCTAGTCAGTTTCTAATTTTGCTTAACTCTATTTCTTTAATTCTATTCGATTAATTCTATTTGATTAACTCTAATTGAATAACTCTATTATGTTTTAACTTTATTTTCGAATAACTATATTCGATTTAACTCCTTCGAATATAAACTATATTCGATTAACTACTTCGAATATAAACTATATTCGATTAACTACTTTTTGATATACTCTAGTCGAATAACTTTATTCTATTTAACACTATTCCCTTTTTATAAATTCTATTTGTTTTCTAAATATTCTCCTTTATAATATCCTATTTATTTTCTAATAATATTCCTTTATTCTTTTCTATTTATTCTAACAAATAAATATTTCCTATTCTTTTCTATTTGTAACTGTTTTACAAATACCTCCTTTTAATTTGTTTGACAAATAATTTCCTTTATATTTGTTTTACGAATATTTCCATCTATAACTGTTTAACAAATTCTTTCCCTTATATTTGATTTACAAATATAATTCCCTTATATTTGATTTACAGATATAATGCTCTTGTATTAAAAATCCTTTTTCTTTTATAATATAAAACCCATTGATTTTATATCAATAAATTATTTTCAAAATATACTTTGAAAATCCCCATCCCACATTCTGGTATTTCTTATGGTATTTAACATACCATATAATCAACGATAAATATCGTCCAACCACACATAATCAACAACAGATTATATATCACAGTATATATCACAATATATAAATCACAGTAAAATAAATGTTGAGGAATCCAGTTGGATTCCTCCAACCTGTTTTCCTGCATCACAGATGTTACACAATATAATCAACATCATTTTCAGTTCCATATGATATATTCTGTTAAACAGAATCAATATAGAAATTCAACTAACTGACTAGCAGTTCAATCAAATAATCAACACACAGTCAAACAGTCATTATTTATCAGTTCTAAATATACGTTATAAAAATAGAACTATTCAGAGTTGGTGAGTTTTACTCACATTTGTCCGAAATCGTTAACTAACGATAACGGTCGCTTTGTTCGTTCAGGCGTTTTATGTTGTCGTAAATTGGGATGAACTCCAAATCGTTACCAACCAAATCCAGCTTGTAGTGTCCGTCCAAAATGTAACGCTCGTCATTACTGTCCGAGCACCCATCATTTCATCCGATTTCAAATGCTTAACTTTGCACTATTTCCTTTCAACACAGAACTCAACCCACCAGACCTGATGCAAAACCTAACTACTCCTCCTACCTTGTTAGTCAAAATCCGAACACAACTTCTTCTTTACTCCTCATTCAAATGCATGCGCGCCTGTCCCCATTTTCTCACCATTTAACAATATTAGTTCAGTTCCTCCTCTTCTCTTCTTTAAACTGGTATACACATTGGACAGTTTACACCCGCAAGGACCTCTCTTCTTCACGCTACAGACCCCTACTCCCTGTACATATAACATAGCACCATCCCTTTTTACTCAGACCGCAAGATCCAGCTCCAGTACATATATTTCCCTCTTGTCCACATTACTAGCTCAACTCCAGCACTCCTCAGTGGAACCACAAACAACACCGAACCCTTCCCTCATCAGTTCCGAGAATTCATGCTCCCTTTTCCTCCATCTCCTGTATTTGAAAAACACACCATTTACGTCAACACCACCGAAGGTCGTCGCCATCCTCCAGTTCGTGACTTCCTAGCTCTTCCCTTCTCCGTCGTTGTCCAGCGTTTTGCACGAGTTTCTATATTTGGTGAAGATTTACATGCTGCGGTTTTGCTTCTAAAAGTTGGAAAAGTAGTTTGCGATTTTCTTTTTCGTTTGTTTTTGTTTGATGAAGAAAATGATTTAAGTGGCGGCTACAGATTCGATCGAAGAAAGTGAATTGAGACATTAGGTTTGAAGGGTAAAGTGTGGTGTATTTATATGGCAATTTACTTTGTTGTTAAGTAATGAATTACTGGTAGTAGGGTGGCCACATTTGGCTGTTTACATCGTTTGAAAGGGAGTGGTAGGAAACAACAGTACGTAACTTAACTTCACAGTTAAGGGATCTATCCAAATATACATTATATTTACTTATATTTTTATCCGTTGCCAGCGTGTTGCCACTAAACAAATGGGTACAAGTTCTTACGATTATGTCATGTTTTTACTATCTCTTTTTAATGTCTGAATGTCCCACTCGCAATTAGATATACTTGCATCAACATAAATTCAACTAATAAATGTAATTTAAGGTTATAAAGTTTTCCGTATGCTACTACATAAAATTCCGTCCACCTATGGACAAAAATAAAATTACAGTCGTGTCAAGGAATACCCCACCATTCCAAAAATATAATAATATCGGTAGGTTAACTTATATTGTGAAACTTCAAAATGTTGATTTCAGGGTGCGAAATACTTCAAATAAAAATTCGCTTATTAAATTAATTAAAAATTACAGTAAAATTCTAAAAATTAAATTATCACTATGTCCCAAAAGAACCTTGTCTAAATTCAAACCCGATCTCTAGTTATATCGAGTAAACTGATACGGTCGATAAACGATTCTATAGCGACTATTCTAAAATTTGATTTGGACATATCTCAAAATCTACACGACGAAATCCTGATTTTTCTCTTCCTCTTGAAAGATATACTCCACCAGCTCCACATGTTTCTTGTTTCATAGAAATCCGATTTAAAACGAACTCTGTACATTCAGTTGAAGTTCAAATCGCCAAATTACGAACTACAGCGCCATTTCAAGCTCGTTTTTAATCATAATATAATTATACGTTCAAACTATCGTTTATATAATATATTCGTTATTCAAATCAAATTCCAAGTTGAATTAAATATCACAGATGATCCGGTTCACACCATATCGCCATTTCAGCCAATTCTGATTATTTCAGAATTAAATATATTATTTAATTTATTATTTTAATTAAATATTCACTATTATTTAATTAAACCACCATTTAATTCGCTATATCACTATATGTATAATTAAATAAATTAATTATAATACCTCTGCAAATGCGGGTCATTACACACTCCCAGTAGTCCTGATCCCGTTTTTGACTCATACCGGGGTGTGAGGCTCGCGAAGTCACGCTATACACAAAGCTACGCCTAAACAGGCTATGCTTTGATCATCAACCACAAGGCCTGCTTTTCAACAAAAGCCTTGATCATTTGTATCTTGGCGCACCACATTGGCAATTCACGTCATGCGATTGATAACTACCAATACATACCCTCTGAGGGTGTTAAGCAAGAGAATAAATTCTCCACCACCAAACGGATATATATTAATAGAAATCAATTTAATTTACATGGAATGAAATCCAATGTCAGACACGCATCCATTTACAAGTCCGTTCTGGGTCTGAACGAAACCGGAGTCACCTTATTCCTCCCTGTATGTCCAATAAGAAGGAGAGGCACTCGCATATCCGGACAATCAACAAGTACATCAGGACGGCCACCACTGTAGCCCTTTCAAGGTAGCTACTCCAATCATGGGCATCAGAAGCAACTCATCCATTCGATGTGAAGATTGCTGGTCTTCAATCACCGTCTTCAAATCTTCGACTTAGATCGTCGTATAATCATTTGAAATGAGATTGAACTCAGACTTTTCAAATGATCCTCGCATATATATATATATAGGGAAACTCTATTTAGACACAAAACTTAGACACAATTGATGACACAATAGATCTCTACCGTTGGATTCCCCCTTGAATTCCACCTCTCCATATAAGGACAAAAATATCCAACAGTTGAGGCTTTGTGTCCCTTGATTTGTGTCAGATTTTGTGTTCAAATAGCCGGCCCCATATATATATATATATATATATATATATATATTAAAATCATTTCATATCGTTATTAGTATTTAATAACGATTTATCGCTATTTTATTTATATAAAAATAGCACAATCTAATTCAACGATGCTTCCGGTCAATGGGCGGCCCTAGCGCTGTTTTTATCGAAATTTAATTTACATTTATCTTGAAATCTAACCGTTGGATTTTAACAAAGTTTATATCGTTGGAAATAACTTCCCAAAGCGGTCCTAACGGTTCCAATTTTGGGAAAATCCGACGGTTGGATCTTTCGGTATAATCATTTGAAGTTACGATTTCAAATCGCGAACTGCAGCAGCGCGATTCATTTTATTTTAATTTATATATATATATATATATATATATATATATATATATATATATATATAATTCATTCGTTCGACGATTTCAAATTATTTATACTTTAGATAATTTTCTACGCTTCGTATTCAAGTTATTTTTAATGAACAGAAGTCTACTTCAAATCATGTACATTTTCTTCATTCCTTATATGACAATAAAAATGTAAACTTTTATTGTTTATCATTTCTGTTTCAAACGATGAATATTTTTCTTCATTTATTACATTACAATAAAAATGTAAATTTTTATTGTTTATCCTTTCCATTCCAAAATATGAATATTTGTATATTCTCTTTCTTTACATTAAAATGTGATTTTTAATGTAAACATGTTTTATTTTAAAAACATGAACTATTTTCTAATTTCATTTCTTACATTAGAAATGAGGTTTTTAATGTAAACATGTTTTTTTTTATAATTTCAAACATGACATTTTTATATTTCATTTATTACATTAATAATGAGGTTTATATTACATAAAAATGTAAACCTTTTTCTATTCCTTTATAACACTATTACAAAATGCAATCTTTTTATTTCATCTTTTATTACATTGAAAAATGTAGTGTTTTTATTTAATATTTTATTACATTGAAAAATGTAATGTTTTATTCAATCTTTTATTACATTGAAAAATGTAGTCCTTTATTTAATCTTTTATTACACTGAATGTAATCGTTTATTTCATCTTTACTTATATTGAAAAAATGTAATTTTTCCTTTCGTTCTTTAATTACATAGAAAATGTAATTTTAAAATCTATTCTTTTTATCGCATCTAAAATGACGATAAAAATGTCACTTTTATTTCTACTCTTTTTATCGCATCTAAAATGATGATAAAAATGTCACTTTAATCTATTCACTTATTTACATCTAAAATGTAAACAAAAATGAAACTTTTTAATCCATGGTTTTTATTTACATCTAAAATGTAAATTGTGACGATCCCAAAACCCCGTGACACGGTGTTAAGGATAATCATTGGAATATAACACATTAATCATCATTAGCAGATCACAGATAATAGCATAAACAGAAAATAGAATAATTTACACACATATGACAGCGGAATCATATAGATATCATCACATCAGAGAAGCACAGTACAGGATACAACTTAGTGCATAATGATACATAATCAGTCACCATCGCCTGAGGCGGAATCATACATAAAGAGTACACAAAGGAATATCAGTCTACATCGCCAATGGCGGAATCATAATATAGATACAATAATGGCGGAGAAAATCCAAGTCAGCACGGTGTAGTCAAGCCTCGCCATGAGCCAAAAGGTGCGTCAGAAACCTGTAACTAGGCTGCCCGTGTGGAATGAGGGCACCCGAGTTTGCAAGGTGAAACAAACTACGAGTCAGTCATGGGACTGGTATGAGAAATCTACTCAACTTATTAACAACAATAATAAGGCAAATCAAAGGACCACGCCACTTTCGCGGAACGGGTTTACTCCAATGAGTGCTAGTGCATGAAATAAAATAAATAATTAAATCAACGCAATGCTTTTTATAAAATGAAGCCATTATAAGACTCAGGTCCCATCACACAATGCAACGCAAGCCGGAGGATAGAGTTTTCCCTTATAATGGCCAAAAATGCTTCATACGAATAAAACAAAAGTGTTTGGTATTATTACTAGTGCATGTATGTTTCAAAAGCAAATTCAATCATAAATATCAATCCTAGGCGGCATGGGTACCATATATCATGTCGCCATACTAGTAATACAATCACATCCGCATATTTCGTATTGGAAATTGGATTCCTTCATGAGTCGAGGCAAGGGGCAAGCTCCTCTCCGATTCGAGACACTCTAGCAAATGCCTCGGGACCGCACACAGCAATCCCCTGGATCCTCCAAGGCCGGTCCTCTCTTACTTTTGAGGATTAATTATTCCTGAACACACGTTTCCCGGTCCTTACAGACCTATAATTGAGGCGCCTCGCATTCCAACAACCACACAGGTGAAAAGTAGATATAAATGTCAGGGCTGGGAGGTCACTGACACCACCATAGCTAGAAAGAAACGTCATGCACTCCTTGGGTCCTTCTCCCGTTTTTGACTCATACCGGGGTGTGAGGCTCGCGAATTCACGTTATACACAAAGCTATGTCACACAGACCATGCTTTGATCATCAACCACAAGACTTTGCTTTGCAACAGAAGCCTTGATCATATGCCACTTAGGCGTGCCACACAGGCAATCCACTCCATGCGACTGATTTCTGTCAATGTATAACCTCTGAACTCGTACGTCTCAGAGAAGGGCGTTAAGCAAGAGAATAAATTCTCCACCACCAAACAAATATATATTTAACAGAGATCAATCAACACAGAACAAAATCCAATGTCAGACACACAGTCCATTTACAAGTTCGTTCTGGGTCTGAACGAAACCGGAGGCACCAATTCCTCGCATATCCGTACAATCAACAGTATGTTTGGACGGCTACTACTTCAATTCCTTCATGGTAGCTACTCCAATCACGAGCATCAGTAGCGCCCATCCATCCAATGTGGAGATCGTCGGTCTTCAGCCGTCTTCGACTCTTCGACTTCTCAGCGTCGATCGATTATTTGAAATGAGATAAACTCGGCCTTTTCAAATAACCCACGTATATTTAGATTTTCAAATCAATTATTCACATGGTTGGACTATTCAACATTCACATTTCAGTTATTTAGTTATAATTTTCATGTCAAATACATTCAACCATCACATATCAAGCAAACACAACAAAATTGGTTTATTTCCACTCTATATCGTCTATAGTATTTTATAACGATATATCGCCATTTTTATTTAATTAAAAACGACCAAATCTAATTAAACGACGATTCAGGTCGTATCGATGCACTGGCGCTGCTTTTCTTCAGTTTTGAATTAAACATTCCAGACAATCCAACCGTCGGATTTTCACAAAGTTGGTGCCGTTGGAAAGATATTTCCAAGGCGAACCCAACGGTTGCGGTTTCGGGAAAATCCAATGGTCGGATTTCCCGCACTAGTCGTTTGAAATCACGGTTTCAAAATACGAACTGCACGGCCACGTTTCATTTTAATTCTATTTATATTTATATATTTATATAAATATACTTCATTCAAAAATTCCTATATCGTTTCCACTTCAATTATTTCACTAACGCCTTTAAATTTCGGAAAATTTCGCCATAACCTCCTTTGTACGGGAGGGTCTGGGAAAATTCCCAAATAGCCACACGGGAGTCTCATATCAAAAAGAAAAAGAAAAAGCCAAGCGGCTAGCCAACAGGCTCATAAAATCATCACCCAAACAAAGCAGTAAATGTGTACCTATTTGTCGGGCACAAAATTTTATTTCTCTTCTCTAGCCCCTTTGCTTTAACCTGTTCAATAGATATGCATATACATCTATACAATTTCTATCACTTATCATTTTCCATTCAATTTCATATTTGATTTGATTTGCTTTGGTTTAAAAACACCATTCATTCTAATGTTGCATGCATAGGCTAAAATCATATCATTAGCTAATTAATGTATATTTCAACTCATGCACGTTTATTTGAACAAGTGGCTATTTTTAACACTTCACATTTCAAAGATGATAATTTTGGCGAACTAAAATATATTTCAACACATGACTATTTTATTTAGTTCCTATGCATGTTAAAAATAATATTTCTTTCAAAAATATTTATTTCAACGTCCGCATATCTTTAGCATATCACACATATGATAAAAATGATATTTTTATCATTCAAAATATTTATTCGACAAATGGATGTTTCAACACTTCATAGTTTCAATAAAAATGTAATTTTTATTGCTCGATCTTTTTTATTCAACACGTGAACTTTTCCACTACACACACTTCTCCACAAATGAGCATTTCCACACATGGACATTTTATTTATGTTGTTCATATTAGAAAGATGGGATTTTTATTGTTGAAACTATTTATATAAGGCGAATATTTTTCATACTTCATATATATATATAAAAATGTGATTTTTATTGTTTAAACACTTCATTCATTCACAAATGAATCTAATTTTCACACAACACTTTTCAACACACAAATATTTCCACACATGGATATATTTTCAATATATGACTTTAATTTCTATGCATGAAAATAATTTCAACATATGAAAATAATTCTAACACACAAAGATTATTCAAAATTTCGGCAGCATAACGGCAGGGTAGTTAAAACCGGCACCGTCCCTAGTACGGCTCCTCGCTCTACCTTAAAACCTCGCGGTTTTTGACAATGGGGATTCATGCATCTAATTCGCACGCAGGCGGCATGTTTATTTTTATTTCCACAAATATTTCCAATTCATTTCAATCACCAATGGGTATTTTTCAACCACAACCAAACAATATCAACCACAAACTATTATTCAACCATTCGTATTTTTCATCCAATATTTCACACCAATTCACCATAATAAATATCGTCCATGGTTTGTGGACGAGGGGAGTATATATATATATATAATTGCTATATTTCACTTGCATTTCGACACATATATCAATTATTCTTTGCATGTAAAATTCATACTTCGCTTATATAGCTTACACTACGCATGTACATGAGGTATACGACACGTATGTAATTTATATTTCGCTAATATAAATTATACACGACATTTTCCATTCAATTTCACGTTAATTTAGATTTCTCACCTTGGTTTTCGGAGCACTGAAAATCGATACGATGTCAGAAAAATCCGCGGCTTCTTCTATTGGGTAGAGAGCTTCCTTGCGGTCCCGATGTTTCCTGTTTCATCGAATTTCGTCAACACACCAAAAAGATATGATTTTTCAAAGTGTAAAGATCAAAGAAAAACTCACTTTCACGAAGCTTCAAAACTAAATTTACAGTTTTCGCGAAATCAGTGGCACGTGGGGACGATCGGGGGTGCTGACGTGGAAGAGGGAAGAGAGGGCTTCCTATCGGTGGTGGTTTGGTGGCGTTCGGTGGTCTAGATCGGCGGCGGCGGCGGTGGAAAGGTCGGGACTTTGGGGCGTCGATACGGGCGGCACAGGCGACGAGGGGCGGCAATGGTTAGTCGGATTTGAAGAGGGGGCAGAGGCGCGTCGAGGGGTGGCGGTGGCGAAGGCTGGAAGCGGCTGTAGCGGCGGCGGTGGAGGAGAGAAGGTCGGGAGCGGGTTTCGCCGTTGATCGGGGGGGTTTCTTTTTTTTTTATTTTTAAAATTTATGGAAGGAAAATTCTGATTGGCTGAGGACTATATTAAATTTTTAAATAGTGTTTTCTCAAACGAACTCCTTTTTAAACCCAACGACTGTCGCCCCTAGCTAAACACCCCCATTCCGGACACAATGGGATATGTTTCGTAGGCCAATTCGACTGTTACAGTCAGTTATTTTCCAAATTAAAGTATAAAACATTTATTTTTTAACTCTGAACGCACATTTCAATTTGCCAGGGCCACAAACTGATTCGAAAAATTACAGGAAAATAAATCTAGCTATGTTTTGACGCTACGGTCCCAACAAAACTAGTTTCGTCGACTTCCGAGGTCGTTTGAAAAATGGCCATTTTCTGGTCGATCCAATTTAACAGAAATTGACCAATCACATTTTCTTTTGCCACGCTCACATACTAGCTTCAAAAATTATGAAATTTGAAACCTAGCAATAGTTTGACATCCCGGACCCAACAAAAGTGGTTTCGTCGAATTCCGAGGTCGTATGCAAAATATCAATTTTCCAGGGCTATATATATTATATATACCGACCCTTCTGAAAATTCATTCGGCCATAACTTTTGATTCCCGTTATGAAACTTCGATTTTTCAGATTCGTTAGAAAGGTATTGAATAACAGATTAAAATATTTTTGGTTTCGCTAAAATCCGTTATATTTTCCACCCTGCACAGTCAGTCAAAGTTTGAATTCAAATTTTCAAACTGACTCAGTATTTCTAATTCACTATTTTATTGAAATATTCTATTTCAATGGTTCAAATTCCTTTGAAATCACCAATTTAAAAATTTTAAATTGGCTCGTATTTTCCGGGTTATTACATAAATACAAATGTCACTTTTTTATCTATGTTTTTATTTACGTCTAAAATGTAAATAAAATGTCACTTTTAATTCTACTCTTTTTATTGTCCCTAGAATGACAATAAAAATATAACTTTTGATTCTATCCTTTTTATTACACTTAAAATATCAACAAAAATGTAACTTTAAAATCTTATTCTTTCATTTACATCTAAAATGTAAATAAAAATATAACTTTTGATTCTAACCTTTTTATTGTCTCTAATTTGACAATAAAAATATAACTTTCTAATCTACTCTTTTTGTTGCTTCTAAAATGTAAATCAAAATGTCCCTTTTAATCAAATATTTTTATTTACATCTAAAATGTAAATAAAAATGTAACTTTTAATCTGATCTTTTTATTTACATCTAAAATGTAAATAAAAGTGTCACTTCAAGTTTATTCTTTTTATTTACATCTAAAATGTAAATAAAGATGTCACTTTAAATCTATTCTTTTTGTTTACATCTAAAATGTAAATAAAGATATCACTTTAAATCTATTCTTTTTATTTACATCTAAAATGTAAATAAAATGTCACTTTAAATC
The DNA here is from genome assembly GCA_030737875.1 of Allium sativum. Taxonomy (NCBI): domain Eukaryota; kingdom Viridiplantae; phylum Streptophyta; class Magnoliopsida; order Asparagales; family Amaryllidaceae; genus Allium; species Allium sativum. The sequence goes on along the minus strand of CM060926.1, from coordinate 687,502,075 downwards.
TATTCTTTTTATTTACATCTAAAATGTAAATAAAATGTAACTTTTAATGTACTCTTTTTCTTAACATTAAAATTGTATATTTTAATGAATTCATGTTTTGATTAAAAACATGTACATTTTTCACTACTTTCAATTACTACATTAAAAGTGTATATTTTAATGAATTCATGTTTTGATTAAAAACATGTACAATTTTTTCTATTTAACCATTTTCCTCTTTAACACAAATGTCGTTTTTAGTGTCACAAGTACAATAAACAAAAGTAAGGATTTTTGTTTAACTAAATTTTCTATTTACCCAAATGTCCATTTTGTTGCAAATGTAATTATAACAACAAGAGCAATACTTTATTTGATTGAAAACTCTAGTTCCATCAAACCATAACAAAGGTGATATATTTTATTGAATTGAAAATTCTAATTCAATCCAATAATAACAAAGGTGATATTTTTATTTCACATGACATTTCTAAATCAAATGGCATTTTTATCTTATATGATATTTCCAAATAAATGACCATTTTATATATATTAACTTAACATGATTCTAACCTAACAAAATGACAATTTCGTATATATACTTCAACATAACATGACATATTTTTATTTTGTCAATTCTTATTCAACATAAAAGTTGTTTTCATATGGCAATTTTTATTCAACATAAAAACGATGTTCTTATATGACAATTCTTATTTCAACATAAATGGTCGCTTTTATATGGCAATTCTTATGTCAACATAAATGATCATTTTTATTTCCATACTTTTTCCTATGTACTCTAATAAAAGAATATTTTGTTTGTTTACCTTTTTCTATATGTTCTAATAACATATAAAAGAATATTTTATGTGTTTACATTTTTCTATGTATCCTAATATCATACAAAAGAACATTTTATATGTAAACGTTTTTCTATGTATATTAATGAAAAATAAATGAATATTTATTTATTTTTTTGTAAACAATTTACCATATATATTAATGACAAATAAATGAATGTATCATTTGTTAATCTAAATTTGACAAAACATTGATTTATGCTAACAATAAAAGTGAAATTTTATCATTAATCTAAATTTAACAAATAATACTTTATGTTAACGATAAAAGTGAAATTTTATCGTTAATCTAAATTTAACAAACAATACTTCATGTTGACGATAAAAGTGAAATTTTATCGTTAATCTAAATTTAACAAACATGATATAATTATTTACAACAATCTTAAACATGAGATACACCAATCAATTCAATGATTCATCACAATCATAAAACAATCAACACTGAAATAAATATATACGCAACATCAACATGAATTTTATTTGAAATGAATATAAATTTCACAGTGAAATAATTAATTAATTTTAAAATAGAAATCTCACCAAGCTTTTAATTCAAAATAATCCAGATCTGAAATTTCCTGAATTTCTAAAGTGCTTTGTTTCAAATTTGGCCTGTTCCGTAGCGTAGATTTTGTCAAGGTGAATCCAACGCAACGAAAATCGTTCAGTTTCGTTTCTGTATGACGAAGTTACGATAATTTAAACATTACATAACTAAATAATATTTTTAATTTAAATTATACCCCTTAATTACATTGGTTAAGGCCTTAAGCCCTTTCTCCTTCGTCACTTCCTGGAATAAGAACGAACTCGCAAACCCATAGCTCCAAACCTCTCTCTCCTACTTGCGCCTCCCACTGTCCACCTTCCTCCGATCTGAAGCTTCCACGTTGTCTGCCTCCTCGAGTTTCCCCCGCGCCCTCCTCCATGGCCAGCTCGGCCATCACCTGCGCTGTGAATCGGTGTGCAAACCCGTCGACTTTGAGTCGAAATTCATGCCATGACAGTCTTCAAAAATTGATCTTAGCCGTATGAATCTGAAGCTCACGCTTTGCTCTTTGATTTGGTGTTGGGGTTGAAATCTAATTCGAATTGGATTGGAAATTATTGAGGCTTGAAATTGGAACGATTTCAGCCATGTTTTTCATAGGGGCGGCGGCTACTGTTGTGGATATTAGGGCTTAGAGAATATTCCTATTATTTATAATATTTTAATGTTAATTTTACAAATAAATCCATACATTCTTAACAACTCCGATTTCAGTCCAACCAGAGTTGATCCAACCCAATAGCCCCCGTTCCGGATCCAATGGGCTAGGTCCCGTCAGCCCAAACGACTGTCTTTAGCCTGTTTTATTTAATTTAATATTTAAATCATTTATTTAATTAATACAATCATACATTTAAATTCACCAGAGCCCCATACGGCCTCTAAAAATTACAGAAAAATATATTTGGCTTTGTTATGATGATACGGTCCTAACAAAACTAATTTCATCGAATTTCGAGACCTTTTGAAAAATGGCTATTTTCAAATCGTTTAAATTTGACTGAAACTGACAAAACATGTTTTCTTTTGCCACGCTCACATATTAATCCGAAAAATTATGAAAATTGAAACCTAGCAATAATTTGATATTCCGATTCTAACAAAAGTGGTTTTGTCGAAAACGGAGGTCGTTTGTAAAATGGTTATTTTTAAGGCCAATATATTATATTAAAATATATATAAATTCTACAGCGACTTTTCTAAATTTTAAACTGGCCACAACTTTCAACTTATATTATTAAATCTCAGTTTCTTATATTCATTAGAAAGATATTGCTAAACAGGTTCAAATTTTTTTGGTTTTACTGAAATCCAATTTATTTTGAATCCTGTACATTCAGTTAAAGTAAAAATTCAAAATTTCAAACTACAGCGCTATTTCTAACTCCTTTTATAATTTAAACAAAATTAATTCATTTTAACTTCGATTAAAATAAATTTTGAGTCGTTATTATTTAAAATAAATAATTTTAAATATTCAAAATCCATTAAAATTTCAAAAATAAAAATTTCAAATTGGTTCCAAAATTCCGGGTTGTTACAATCTCCCCCACTTAAAATCTTTTCGTCCTAGAAAAGGAACGAAGCTAAAGTTGTTAGATTAACCAACTCAACTTTTATTCTTTTATTGGTTTAAATAATTTTATTTGTTGAACTAATATTCACACAACACAATCATTAACCAATTAGTTGATTAGTTTTTCAAATATATATAACTTTTATATATTTGAAAATTATATTTTCTAAGATCGGATTATATATATATAATCACAAATACGTTAATTATAAACTTGTCGCTCTCAACTCATTCTAGGGCATTTCTAACCCTATCTCTAACGAGTTTTCTCATTCTAGGATACTACTGATCCTATCTCTAATGAGTATTCTTATTGGATATTACTAATCCAATCTTTGATGAGTCTTTCGCTCAGTTCTAACGAGTTGTACCCCAAATATTTGAGCTAACCAGAGCTCTGATACCAGATGTAATGACCCGAAAATCCCCACCCTTTGAATCGACCATAAACCACATAGGTCTGATCCAAAAGTTGGAAATTCTCGAATGCATTAACTCTGGGCATACAACACATCAAAACAAATAACAAAAGACTTTTATAAACATCATAATAATGTTAGATCAGAGTACAGAATAACAGAGTACATCGAAAAAAGAAATAATATAGCAGAAGATAAATTAAATTGAATTTAATATAATACACAGCGGAAGACTTTCTATGCTCTGGACACAGCTTTAGGCTTCGATCCAGAATCCTGCTCAAGAGATAAATATCTGCAAAAAACTACTCGACTGTCCGTGTGGAAAAGAGGGCACCCGAATTTGCAAAGTGAAACAAACTACGAGTCAATCATGGGACTGGTATGAGAAATCTTGCCTAACTTATCTAACAATATGGCAAATCACAGGACCACGCTGCTAACGCGGAACGGGTTTACTTCATTGGATTGCCAGTGCATAATTCAAATAAAATTCTATACAAAACAACGTAATGCTTTTTGGAAAAATGAAATCATTATAAGACTCAAGTCCCATCACACAATGCAACGCAAACCTGAAGATAGAGTTTTACCTTATAATGATCAAACATGACTTAATACGTATAAAATAATATTTTAATATTATTATTAGTGTCTAATCAGTTTTTGGAAAATATTTAAAAATAAATGTATTAATCCTAGACGGCATAGGTACCATATACTCTGTCGCCGTATATAGGTTTACAATCAAAACCATAATGTCGCATTGGAGATTTGGTTTCCATCATGAATCGAGGCTAGGGATCGTCCTTTCCGATTCGAGACACTCTAGCAAATGCCTCAGGATTCCCCGCAGTGAACCCTTAGATCTTCAGGGTCGGTCCACACATAAACGCTAGTGGATTGGCAATTCCTGAACATACGCTTCATGGTTCTTTTGAACCTCTAATATGGCCACTAACAACCTATAAAACCGAGGTACCTCATAATCCATCATCCACATAAGTAGAAATGTCAGGGCTGGTAGGTCACTGACACCACTTCTAGCTAGAAAGAAACATGTGCACTCACTACAGTCCTGATCCCGTTTTTGACTCATACCGGGGTGTGAGGCTCGCGAAGTCACGCTATACACAAAGCTACGCCTAAACAGGCTATGCTTTGATCATCAACAACAAGGCCTGCTTTTCAACAAAAGCCTTGATCATTTGCATCTTGGCGCGCCACATTGACAATTCATGCCATGCGATCGATAACTACCAATACATACCCTCTGAGGGTGTTAAGCAAGAGAATAAATTCTCCGCCACCAAACGGATATATATTAATAGAAATCAATTTAATTTACATGGAATGAAATCCAATGTCAGACACGCATCCATTTACAAGTCCGTTCTGGGTCTGAACGAAACCGGAGTCACCTTATTCCTCCCCGTATGTCCAATAAGAAGGAGAGGCCCTCGCATATCCGGACAATCAACAAGTACGTCCAGACGGCCACCACTGTAGCCCTTTTAAGGTAGCTACTCCAATCATGGGCATCAGTAGCAACTCATCCATTCGATGTGAAGATCGCTGGTCTTCAATCACCGTCTTCAAATCTTCGACTTAGATCGTCGTATAATCGTTTGAAATGAGATTGAACTCGGACTTTTCAAATGATCCTCGTATATATATATATATTAAAATCATTTCATATCGTTATTAGTATTTAATAACGATTTATCGCTATTTTATTTATATAAAAATAGCACAATCTAATTCAACGACGCTTCGGGTCAATGGGCGGCCCTAGCATTGTTTTTATCGAAATTTAATTTACATTTATCCTGAAATCTAACCGTTGGATTTTAACTAAGTTTATATCGTTGGAAATATCTTCCCAAAGCGGTCCTAACGGTTCCAGTTTTGGGAAAATCCAATGGTTGGATCTTTCGGTATAATCATTTGAAGTTACGATTTCAAATCGCGAACTACAGCAACGCGATTCATTTTATTTTAATTTATATATATATATATATAATTCGTTCGTTCGACGATTTCAAATTATTTATACTTTAAATGATTTTCTACACTTCGTATTCAAGTTATTTTTAATGAACAGAAGTCTATTTCAAAACATGTACATTTTCTTCATTCCTTATATGACAATAAAAATGTAAATTTTTATTGTTTATCATTTCTGTTTCAAACGATGAATATTTTTCTTCATTTATTGCATTACAATAAAAATGTAAATTTTTATTGTTTATCCTTTCCATTCCAAACTATGAATATTTATATATTCTCTTTCTTTACATTAAAAATGTGATTTTTAATGTAAACATGTTTTATTTTTAAAACATGAACTATTTTCTAATTTCATTTCTTACATTAGAAATGAGATTTTTAAGGTAAACATGTTCATTATTATTATTTTTTTATAATTTCAAACGTGACATTTTTATATTTCATTCATTACATTAATAATGAGGTTTATATTACATAAAAATGTGAACTTTTTATATTACATAAAAATGTAAACCTTTTTCTATTCCTTTATTACACTACTGCAAAATGTAATGTTTTTATTTCATCTTTTATTACATTGAAAAATGTAGTGTTTTTATTTAATCTTTTATTACATTGAAAAATGTAATGTTTTATTCAATATTTTATTACATTGAAAAATGTAGTCCTTTATTCAATCTTATATTACACAGAAAATGTAATCCTTTATTTCATCTTTACTCATATTGAAAAATGTAATTTTTCCTTTCGTTCTTTAATTACATAGAAAATGTAATTTTAAAATCTATTCTTTTTATCGCATCTAAAATGACGATAAAAATGTCACTTTTATTTCTACTCTTTTTATCGCATCTAAAATGACGATAAAAATGTCACTTTTAATCTATTCACTTATTTACATCTAAAATGTAAACAAAAATGAAACTTTTTAATCCATGGTTTTTATTTACATCTAAAATGTAAATACAAATGTCACTTTTTTTATCTATGTTTTTATTTACATCTAAAATGTAAATAAAATGTCACTTTTAATTCTACTCTTTTTATTGTCCCTAGAATGACAATAAAAATATAACTTTTGATTCTATCCTTTTTTATTACATTTAAAATGTCAACAAAAATGTAACTTTAAAATCTTATTCTTTCATTTACATCTAAAATGTAAATAAAAATATAACTTTTGATTCTAACCTTTTTATTGTCTCTAATTTGACAATAAAAATATAACTTTCTAATCTACTCTTTTTGTTGCCTCTAAAATGTAAATCAAAATGTCCCTTTTAATCAAATCTTTTTATTTACATCTAAAATGTAAATAAAAATGTAACTTTTAATCTGATCTTTTTATTTACATCTAAAATGTAAATAAAAGTGTCACTTCAAATTTATTCTTTTTATTTACATCTAAAATGTAAATAAAGATGTCACTTTAAATTTATTCTTTTTATTTACATCTAAAATATAAATAAAGATGTCACTTTAAATCCATTCTTTTTATTTACATCTAAAATGTAAATAAAATGTCACTTTAAATCTATTCTGTTTATTTACATCTAAATGTAAATAAAATGTAACTTTTAAATCTATTCTTTTTATTTACATCTAAAATGTAAAATAAAATGTAACTTTTAATCTACTCTTTTTTCTTAGCATTAAAATTATATATTTTAATGAATTCATGTTTTGATTAAAAACATGTACATTTTTCACTGCTTTCAATTATTACATTAAAAATGTATATTTTAATGAATTCATGCTTTGATTAGAAACATGTACAATTTTCTCTATTTAACACAAATGTCATTTTTAGTGTCACAAGTTCAATAAACTAAAGTAAGGATTGTTGTTTAACTAATTTTTCTATTTACCCAAATGTCCATTGTTGCAAATGTAATTATAACAACAAGAGCAATACTTTATTTGATTGAAAACTCTAGTTCACTCAAACCATAAAAAAGGTGATATATTTTATTGAATTGAAAATTCTAATTCAATCCAATAATAACAAAGGTGATATTTTTATTTCACATGACATTTCTAAATCAAATGGCATTTTTATCTTACATGATATTTCCAAATAAATGGCCATTTTATATATATTAAATAAACATGATTCTAACCTAACAAAATGACAATTTCATATATATACTTCAACATAACATGACATATTTTTATTTTGTCAATTCTTATTCAACATAAAAGTTGTTTTCATATGGCAATTTTTATTCGACATAAAAACGATGTTCTTATATGACAATTCTTATTTCAACATAAATGGTCGTTTTTATATAGCAATTCTTATGTCAACATAAATGATCATTTTTATTTCCATACTTTTTCCTATGTACTCTAATAAAAGAATATTTTGTTTGTTTACCTTTTTCTATATGTTCTAATAGCATATAAAAGAATATTTTATGTGTTTACATTTTTCTATGTATCTTAATATCATACAAAAGAACATTTTATATGTAAACATTTTTCTATGTATATTAATGACAAATAAATGAATATATTTTTTTTGTAAACAATTTACTATATATATTAATGACAAATGAATGAATGTTTCATTTGTTAATCTAAATTTGACAAAACATTGATTTATGCCAACAATAAAAGTGAAATTTTATAGTTAATCTAAATTTAACAAACAATACTTCATGTTAACGATAAAAGTGAAATTTTATCATAATCTAAATTTAACAAACAATACTTCATGTTAACGATAAAAGTGAAATTTTATCGTTAATCTAAATTTAACAAACAATACTTCATGTTAACGATAAAAGTGAAATTTTATCGTTAATCTAAATTTAACAAACATGATATAATTATTTACAACAATCTTAAACATGAGATATACCAATCAATTCAATGATTCATCACAATTATAAAACAATCAACACTGAAATAAATATATATGCAACATCAACATGAATTTTATATGAAATGAATATAAATTTCATAGTGAAATAAATAATTAATTTTAAAATAGAAATCTCACCGAGCTTTTAATTCAGAATAATCCAAATCTGAAATTTCCTAAATTTCTAAAGTGCTTTGTTTCAGATTTGGTCTATTCCGTAGCGTAGATCTTGTCAAGGCGAATCCAACGCAATGAAAATCGTTCAGTTTCGTTTCTGTATGACGAAGTTACGATAATTTAAACATTGCGTAACTAAATAATATTTTTAATTTAAATTATACCACTTAATTACATTGGTTAAGGCCTTAAGCCCCTTCTCCTTCGTCACTTCCTAGAATAAGAACGAACTCGCAAACCCATAGCTCCAAACCTCTCTCTCCTCCTTGCGCCTCCCATAGTCCACCGTCCTCCGATCTGAAGCTTCCACGTTGTCTGCCTCCTCGAGTTTCCCCGGCGCCCTCCTCCATGGCCAGCTCGGCCATCACCTACGTCGTGAATCGGCGTGCAAACCCTTCAACTTTGAGTCGAAATTCATGCCATGACAGTCTTCAAAAATTGATCTTAGCCGTATGAATCTGAAGCTCATGCTTTGCTCTTTGATTTGGTGTTGGGGTTGAAATCTAATTCGAATTGGATTGGAAATTATTGAGGCTTGAAATTGGAACGATTTCAGCCATGTTTTTCATAGGGGCGGCGGCTACTGTTGTGGATATTAGGGTTTAGAGAATATTCCTATTATTTATAATATTTTAATGTTAATTTTACAAATAAATCCATACATTCTTAACAACTCCGATTTCAGTCCAACCAGAGTTGATCCCGCCTAATAGCCCCCATTCCGGATCCAATGGGCTAGGTCCCGTCAGCCCAAATGACTGTCTTTAGCCTGTTTCATTTAATTTAATATTTAAATCATTTATTTAATTAATAAGATCGTACATTTAAATTCACCGGAGCCCCATACGGCCTCTTAAAATTACAAAAAAACTATATTTGCCTTTGTTATGACAATAAGGCCCTAACAAAACTAATTTCGTCGAATTTCGAGACCTTTTGAAAAATGGCTATTTTCAAGTCGTTTAAATTTGACTTAAACTGACAAAACACATTTTCTTTTGCCACACTCACATGTTAATTCGAAAAATTATGAAAATTGAAACCTAGCAATAATTTGACATTCCGGTTCCAACAAAAGTGGTTTCATCAAAAAACGGAGGTCGTTTGTAAAATGGTTATTGTTAAGGCCAATATATTATATTAAAATATATGTAAATTCTGCAGCGACTTTTCTAAATTTTAAATGGCCACAACTTTCAATTTATATTATGAAATCTCAGTTTCTTACATTCGTTAGAAATTTATTGCTAAACAGATTCAAATTTTTTTGGTTTTACTGAAATCCGATTTATTTTGAATCTTGTACATTCAGTTAAAGTAAAAAATCAAAATTTCAAACTGCAAGCGCTATTTCTAACTCCTTTTATAAATTAAATAAAATTTATTCATTTTAACTTTGATTAAAATAAATTTTGAGTCGTTATTATTTAAAATAAATAATTTTAAATATTCAAAATCCATTAAAATTTCTAAAATAAAAATTTTAAATTGGTTCCAAAATTCCGGGTTGTTACAATACAATTGTGAGAAGATTGGAAATAAACATAATAATGCACAATTGATATATCAACAATAACAACACACGGTAATCAAATAACAAATATTTAATCAGCGTGGTATTGTATGACATATTTGACCCGAAAATAAAATTTGAGAAGATTTGAAAACTATATACAGATTCCTAAATCAGACAACATACATATCCCTTCAATTAGCAGTACTAAAATTATCTACGTTAAATGTATTATTATCTAAAATTGTTTTGCAAATCTTTCAACTTGAGGCATTGAACTTTTCTATCATCCAACGGTACGGTTCATCTTGTAGTATACCAAACACAAAATTAACTTTTAATTTGTCCATATCTTCTTGAGAAATGCTTCCTATCGTAGGTCTTCCATGCATAAAATTTCTCAAGTTCATGATGACATATCTGTTGCAAAATAGAAGCAAAAAAAGTTAAACTTTGTCAACGATTCATCTTCTTAGAAAACTTATGGTTGAATTGTCCACTATCCAAACTGGAATAACATGTAATAATGGTTTTCAATGAAGTACAACAACATACAATATTAGGCAATCCAACATAATTCGTAACTTACATATGCTCTCTTATACACTGAAGACAAATAAAGAATAAGGTTAAATAAGATATTGCCAAGCATCAATTATCGGCTCAGTTGACTAAAAAGATAAACCTATTTATCTTTTTTGTCCACTTGTTCCTTGTTTTTTTTAATATATAGCATATCTGTAGTGATAAACATATTATAAACATTTTAAAACATATAATCATAATAATTTAACAATATTTTTAATTACAAAAGTAATCTTTCTATGTTTTTGTACAGAAATAAATTAGTTATTTAAAAGATAAAATTGCTTATCTTTTTTGTCATTAGCTTTCATATTATAAAAACATTAACAAGGATAGATATATTAAAACATGTCTTCCTAAATAGTTCGATCGTATTTACATCTATGTTTTTAAACATGAATTGCTGATCTAAAAATATAATGACATTTATCTTTTTTTGTATTTGTTTTTTATAAAAAGAAAATGTTAATCATTTGCTAAAATAAATGTGTTAAATCATCTAATGCATGGAAATTATTGAATAAATTTTAATAAAAATCTAATATGCAAATTTTCTAATAAAAACATTATTGTTTACAAAGACAAATATATTATCTTTTTTGCCTACTTGTCTTATTTTTTTTTAAAGTGATGATTTCCAGTGAAATAAAAGGAACTCACCATCTTATAAATATACTTGTAAGATTATAAATATTATAAATATTACTTAAAAAGATAAATATTACTTAAAAAGATAATAGTGTTTATCTTATTAAAATAGTATAAACATTAAAATGATATGATCATCTAAACTTCTTAGTTTCAGCATACGATAAATTCTCTTAATCATGATAATATGAAAACATATGATAAAGATATAATATGTATATTATCTTGTGTTAAAACATATAAATTATTTAAAAAGATAAATGTGTATATCTTTTTAAAATAATATAAATATTAAAACCATATGATCATATAAACTTCTTTTTTTCAACATACGATAAATTATGTTACTCATGATAATATGAAAACATATGATAAAGATATAGTATTTATATCATATTGCATGAAAACATATAACTTCTTGAAAAGATAGATGCAACTATCTTTTTTAAATCTGAAATAAAATAAGATATTCTACTAAACATTTAAAAATTGTAAATTAAAAAATGGAAATTTTGTAATCAAAAGTTCAGTTTCATCATTAACATTGCATATTTTCAACTAACAATTAACACATAACATATATATTCAACTATCTTTTTTAAATCTTAAGTTCAGTTTTGAAAAGATAAATGCAACTATCTTTTTTAAATCTAAAAAAATATAAGATATTGTACTAAACATTTAAAAATTGTTTTCCTTCTAGAATTTTTAAAATATTGCTTCGTATATAACCATCAGGTAAAACAAGATTCTATCTTTTTAAAAAAAAATTGTTTCGTATATAATCATCAAGTAAAATGATAAACATTGGATTTAAACACTCTATTCAATTATTCAACAAACACTCAGCCCTTATTATAAAATGAATTTATTGAGGGAAATAAGCCAATACACACATTTATCATTTGTTAAATACATTTATCTTTTTCAGAAACCATGAGCATGGCTGTATAATAAACATATGAAACTGTTTTGAAACTTGAGAAAATAGATTGATGTTGTTAAAGATTAAAATATATATGTTTTTATCTTTACTAAGTATAGTTTAACTTACACAAATGTGAACAATAACAAAGTAAAGGTAAATGCACTTATCTTTTTTAATGAATAACAAACAGCAAATATAAATGCACTTTTCTTCTTAAGTAGTTGAATAAAATAACATAAAAACCATGTATAATTATTCATAGAGTTTACTATTAGGTTAAATCATTACACATGTACAAAATGGAATCAGAAAACGATTAGTTTAGTTTTATCCTTTTTAAATCTTAAATAAAATTAGATATTCTATGTAAAAAATAAACATGTCAATATTTATCATTTAATAAAAGATAAAATAAGATATTCTATGTAACTTATCTTTTATTCTACTAAATCTGAAATCAAATAAGATATTCTATGTAACTTATCTTTTAGTAAAAGATAGATGCAATTATCTTTTTAAAATCTGAAATAGAATAAGTTATTCTATGTAAAAAATAAACATGTTAATAATTATCATTTGGTTAAAGATAAAATAAGATAGTGTATGTAACTGATCTTTTATCTTTTATTAAAAGATAGATGCAATTGTCTATTTTAAATTTGAAATAAAACAAGGTATTCTATGTAAAAAAATAAACATGTTAATATTTATCATTTAGTAAAATATAAAAATAAGATATTATATGTAACTTATCTTTTATCTTTTAGTAAAAGATAGATGCAATTGTCTATTTTAAATATGAAATAAAACAATGTATTTTATGTAAAAAATAAATATGTTAATATTTATCATTTAGCAAAATATAAAATAAGATATTCTATGTAACTTATTTCGTATTTTACTAAATATCAAATAAAAAAAGATACTCTATGTAACTTATCTTTTATCTTTTAGTAAAAGATAGATACAATTATCTTTTTTAAAATATGATATCCTATGTAAAAAATAAACATGTTAATATTTATCATTTAGTAAAAGATAAAATAAGATATTCTATGTAATATATTTTAATGCTTTTATCATAATAAATCCAAATCATAAGAAAAACAACAAATATGTTTAAAATGTATCGGTAATTATCAAATATTACGAAGGTTTAATACGTAATTAAATCATTCAAATCAAAAGATAAACACCTTTATCTTTTTAAGTTGTCAAATAAATTAACATCTACCATTGAATATATATGTATGAACAGTTTCATCATCACTATAAATTGATTCATATTACATATTATCAACCCACTGAGTATAAACATATGATTAACAAAACAAAAAAAATATGTTTTACATGTATTAGTAATTTTCAAATATTACTAAATTTTAACACGTAATTAAATAATTCAAATCAAAAGATAAACACCTTCATCTTTTTAGTTGTGAAACAAAATAAAATCTACCACTGAATATATACGTATAAACAGTTTTATATAGCAAATAAAATCAATTAGTAAATGACTACTTACTTCAGCTAACAAAAACAATCGATATATTGCAAACAAAAAAAATCGAGGAACAACAAACAACAAAGATAAACAAGTATTTACTTGTCCAACAACGAACACAAATCGCATCCTGCAAATAGTGAATAGAAATTACGTCTTAGTTTCGTCATCTGAATAAAGGTGAAGTGATTAACATCAGCAATCGATATATAATGAATAGCAGAAATAAGCAATTACTTACTTATAAAATCTACCACTGAATATATACGTATAAACAGTTTTATATAGCAAATAAAATCAATTAGTAAATGACTACTTACTTCAGCTAACAAAAACAATCGATATATTGCAAACAAAAAAAATCGAGGAACAACAAAGATAAGCAAGTATTTACTTGTCCAACAACGAACACAAATCGCATCCTGCAAATAGTGAATAGAAATTGCGTCTTAGTTTCGTCATCTGAATAAAAGCGCGATATTTGTAATAAAATTCTGCAAGCGCACAGGTGTGTAGCCTACAGGTCGAACACAGGGAGGTAAATTAAACTCAAATTATTTATCTAATCTCTTGGGCGAGTTAGACAAATCTTTGAGGTTGGTTTTGAAAGCAAACGAAATTGAAACTGCGATCCGATTCAGAACAAATCTAATTGAACCGACGATCAAATCACAATTATCAATTGGAAATTAAAATGCAAAACAGAAATAAAATGCAGAAATTAAAATTGCAGGAAAAGAAGAACAACAAAAAGTAAAATTAGGATTGTCGTTGAAACTAATCAAACGACTAATCACTAATGAAACAAATGTAAAATACAATTGGTGCTCTTCCAAAACTAATTGTGAAGACAACACCTATTGCTAAGAAAGAAAATTGCAGAAATAGTAAAAAGGAAGAACTTTTATTAATGGAGAAGAGAATACAGAATAATGGATAGGATATTTGTTACAATGGGTATACATGTGCTTTTATAGGTGAAATTGGCCAAACGCTAATCAGATTTGTATGAATATATGGGCCTCTTTTCCAAGAATTATTATCATATCACATGCCTTTCTTGACTAAGCTTGTTTGGAAATAGTCTCTAAGAATATCTGCGCATATCATGGTGAATACCTTCCATATCTTCCAAATCTTCCATGTGGCTAATTGATTGACAAAAGATTTGCATGTGATTAATTCTTCCAAACATGGACTCATGTTAGACTCCAAAAGCATATAAGAAAAATCTTCCATATCTTCCATGTGGCTAATGTGAACACAAACATCTTCCAATGACATCTTTTGAGATCTTTTCTACCATTCTTCTTCTAATGTGACCAATGTGAACACATCTAGTCTCCAATGAAAGCTCTTATGCAATTCTTCAAGTAAATGGCATTTATTCTTCACTTTTAAGGATGATGAGGTCTGGTCAACATATCTATAAAAACAACAAGAAAATACCCAGCGTAACATTTATTTATATACAAAAAAGATAAAATATAGGTGCATAAATTAACATATTTCTATGCTGATCAATATAGCAAATAAAATCAATTAGTAAATGACTACTTACTTCAGCTAACAAAAACAATCGATATATTGCAAACAAAAAAAATCGAGGAACAACAAACAACAAAGATAAACAAGTATTTACTTGTCCAACAACGAACACAAATCGCATCCTGCAAATAGTGAATAGAAATTGCGTCTTAGTTTCGTCATCTGAATAAAGGTGAGGCGATTAACATCAGCAATCGATATATAATGAATAGCAGAAATAAGCAATTACTTACTTGTTCAACTGAGAAAAGTGATGCGGATGGATTTCTTCAGCCAATCGACAAATCGGCTGAGGCGATTTTGTTTCCAAAGTAGATTAGCAGCAAATTTGATTTCGAAAGTATAAAGATGAAGAAGAAAGCAGATTTGAAATTGATTTAGGGTTTTTTTGAGCATCGAGAATGCATACGCGATGAGACGATAAAATTTTGTCCTTAAAAATAATTATTTTAAACCTGTGTCCTTAAAATTAATTGGTTGAGGGAAGTAAGCCCTTATTGTAAAATGCCCCTATTTGTTAATTGTTAATTAATAATTATTCCTTATTAGTTCTTAATTATAATCGAATATTAATTATTAAAATGGTCAAAGTTAATTATTTTTTATGACTTCATGAATTATTTATTATTTATTTGATATCTAAACTTATTCGTATTTCAATTTAATTATTAATTATTATCCATTAGTTTTTATTACTATTTGATAATTATTTATTTAATTTATTATTTTTTAAATGTTAATTATTATTTTAGTTATTAATTATTATTATTTAATTATCACTTTATAATACTTAAAATTTTATTATTAATTAATAATCATTAAATATTAATCTTAATTATTATATAATTATTAGTAGTTAATCATTAATAATAACTATTTAAAATTAATTATTGAAAGTTAATCGTCAAAAGCTGATACTTATTTTTAATAGTATGTTTTTCGCAAGTGGCTTTACCAGTTGTAAAAAATACAGTTATTGCAAGTGGCGAAAACATTTGTTAAAGATATTTATTCGCAACTGGCTTGGAAGCGTGGTTGCGAATAATATGTTTGTTGCAACTATTATGGAAGCACAGTTGCTAAAAGTATGTTTTTGCAATAGGAAGGGATGCGCAGTTGCTAAAAATATGCTTTTCGCAACAGAAAAAAAAGTCTGTTGCTAAATCTTATCTATTGCAACTAATATAATAGGTCTGTTGCTGAATACCATTTACTGCAGCTGTCATGTGTCGCCTGTTACAAACAGCTAGTTTCAATAGGGTATTTTTCTTGTAGTGTAAGGAAAGCGGACTTACTGGTATGAGCATATAAAAAAGATAGAATCACACGTCAATGAGAGGAGATAATATAAACCTAAAAGCGAAAAGAAATACAATAATAATCTAAATTCACAGAGGAAGAAATGATTAGAAATGCTTGTTATAATTTTGAAGCTAACTAAAGATATGATTCAAGGTGAACTAAGTATCTTGGATTGCATAACTGTAAATACTGCAAATTCAGTCAGCCAAAGTGCATCACTGCTTTCTTTATCCTGTTCTCATTATTTTAGCTACAATTTCATCCATCTAATTTTACCGAGTAAATATATTCTTTTTTTTAAACGAAAAAGTTGGTTTTAAATTTTTTTTCTCACCATTAAATAATTATTTCTATGATGAGCTAATAAAAGACCTTGTGCATATATTAAAAATCAATATCATAGAAGTTGCATTTTCAAATGGTAGCCTGGCTGTCTTATCACTCAGAAGACTATTAAACTGCATTTTGTTCAAACTACAACAAAATTTCCCTATTGTTCAAAAAGGCAATATAGCTACCTGAATTGTTCAAAAGGCAATTAAGCTCTCTTTTGCTTGGAGCTGGGTTTTTCTCCTGGGAGATGGTAATATTCCAATTTTCTTAATTAAAAAAAAAGCTTCTTTTCTCCTTAGTAGTAAACTTTCCTTTTGCAAAAACAAAATTAAATAAACTGCCTTTTTGCTTGAAACGAAACAAATTGTTTTTTTTTTTTTTTTGCTCAATTAAAACAACTACATATTTGATTAAACTTTGTGAGGTGCTTAATTACTGCACAAAATAAGCTTAAATCACCTTTAAAAACATTTAAATCATCGTTGAATCGCATTCTTTTCAAAGATATTTAAAAGGTTTTTTTGCCCAAAAGACGACTAAACTACATTTTGTGCAAAAGACGAGTAAAATGGATTATCAATTTCACTACTGTAGAGAAACATTTTAATTTTATAAAATAATTTTGTGAATTGTTTCCTTACATAGATATGACATCTTTTGTTATGGTACTTATGAAACTTGTAGTTTAACTAGTCATACTGAATTCTCATTGTGGCATCTCTTCAGAAATTATCGTATTTTGATGATCCAAGTTTTAAATGGTTATGCAGGCGCGTACGTTTTAGAAAATTATAAAAGAGGAGCTTGATTCTTTATCAATTTGTTTAAGAGCCTTTTATCATATTATGTTATGCAATTGTATATTTACATCCTCAAAATTTAAAAGGTGCTAATGGTGTTTTTATAGCGTCCTCGTATATTGTAACAATTGTATGTCTACATGTTATGCAAAATCTCAACTGTTGCTCTTGGTCAAAATACTAAACCAACCGATGCTGACATATTAGATTTTGGGTAGTTCTATTTGTACACCATTAATTAGTTAGCACACACCAAACATTATATAAGTAAATTATACACCTAAAACTACTTTATATATTTTTACAAAATTAACCTTGTTCTTGTCATCATTTTCTTTCCTCGTTAAGACATAAAACTCATATGCAAAAATAAAAGCATGACCTTAAAATAAATAATCATAATTGGCTTTATTTTCAAACATTAAAATTGTAACCTCTTTATTATTACTCATATAAGTTATCATTTTGATTAAAATCAACCCTAATTTTATGAGGGAAAAACAAACTTGTACATTTTAAACTAAAGCATTTAATGATGAAATTTGTCTTGACCGATGACAATTTTTGTTTTATAATAGGAAAAAAATTATTAATTTCATCACTAAAACCTATCGATTTGATAAAATTTTGTTAATTTTAAAGTTTAATGGAAATAGGAAAGATAAGCAAGAAAGCAATTAAAAAGAAGGGTAATTTATTAATAAATTTTATTAAAAAGATAGCGATGTACGTAAAGCAATTTTTGGTGTATAAATAGAATTTGCCTTAGATTTTACAAGACAATACCCTTAAGGACAAAGTGAACAAAAAATTGTACCATAAGGACAACAGAGCAAAATTTTGTCCATAATGACAAGTTTTAGTGTAAAAGGAGGAATTATAGTGGGCCCCCTGAATTCCTCCCTTTACACTAAAACTTGTCCTTGAGGATAAAATTTTGATCCCTTGTCCTTTTGGGAAAAAAAATTGTTCCTTTTGTCTTTGAGGGTAAAAACCCCTAGATTTTATACATAAATATTTCTGTTATGCGGGCTATCAACCTAGTACTTTGCGGCATAGTGAGATAATACATGTTGCTCTCAAAATCATGTATTTTGGCAAGAGGTTTGCAATCAGTATTTTTTTATACTTGCTAATACATCTTCCATATTCACTGGGAACGTAAGCTAACAATAAGAACATTATACTTGAATGCATACATTTAATGTAGCCATTACAAAATCATTAAGCAAGCTATGATTTGTACTCGAATGCATAAAATTTATACTTGAATGCATACATTTAATGTAGCTGGATATAACATTAAACTTCAACATTGAAATAGCATGGAACAATTGCATTCACAAGTTCTTTCTCTGTCAGCTAGCTGTATTTGATTTGAAGATGGCTACATCTTTAAAGGGAGATACTATTTTGGTATTTTTATTGTATATGTAAAGGACATAAATAAAAAATGTTTAATAAAACTATCCTTGTAGGGAACATTATTCAAGATATTATATTGGATGACATCATTGTTAGTGAACTGCTCTTGTTCTTAATTACTGTTTCTTTTCCATATTTCCTACTTATCGAAAAGTTGCATTTTCCAATAATTGTGTTATTGCTAACGTGAAACATGTTCTCTCTTATAGATCTTCATAATGACAAACAATTTTTTGTTCAACATCTAGGTGCTTTTCCCACTACAACTGCACATGTACGAAAGTTATCTATAACTCCATGTTTATTTTTTGTTTCCTTTTTTTTTGTGATAACATCGTTAAGTTATCGTTTGATATTGATAAAAGGGGAAAGAATTGGCAATCCAAATTGGTGCCCCATCATACATCAGAGTGTAGTTCGAAATCACAAGTATTGTTATGCAAAAATTGCGTGAATGCGGAAGCACAATAAGCAGGATCTAGATTTGCCAATTGAACATCAATCTAATCTGATAGCAATTTTTCTATTACATCAAACAAATAGTAAATAACTATAACAGAGAAACAAAGTGACACAATATTTATATTGGTTCCACTATCCTCCATAAGATAGTGTACGTCCAGTTCAAAAGAGAGAGATTTTATTCCACATGAGAGAATACAATAGATTACAAAATAAGAGTTTACATATCAAAATCTCAAACAGGCTTAACTAGAAGAGACACCATTGGGGATCACTGGCTCCATGTCAGGATGAGTTTACAAAGAAGTCTACCTCTCAATATATAGCTAGTGCAAATCTTTGCGAGTTATTAATTAAATTACCAACATATGATAATAATATTATGGAGGCAAAGTACCATAGCAACAAATGTTGGAAACAATGGTTCGGCTGAGTCATGGACTATGTCACTTTCTTGAAGACGTTTCGGCGATCTACTCAGGGTGCAAAGTAGTTCGTACTGTTTGCCGCCGCCTCTGGGATAAAACAGTCACTTCCTTGTTTTTCTTTCCATATCGGATCATTTGCACATATGAATCCGATTTAGTTTGCACTCAAAAAAAAATACTACTCAAGTTTATTTTTCTTTCTATTTTTTTTTTGTAAAAGAATAGTGGAGGAGAAGATAGAAAAAATATAAATTTTTTCTTTCTATGAAAGAGGAAAGTGGGAGTTTCTTTTTATCAGAAGAGAGCAAAGAAAAAGATTGTTCTGTGTTCTTGTGATGGTCTCTCCTATTCTTTATATAGACTATAAAGGAGAGTAACATAAACTACGTTAGTGGGGGGGGGGATGAATGGACCATAATCAATGCCATTATTAAAATAAAAGAAATATTCAAAAAGTTGCAATTTTTAACATGTAAATTGCGTACGTTTCAATTGAAATGAATGACAATAAATATTGATTTATTATCATTCAGTGCAATATTCAAATACCATTCTTTTCCTTTTTGTAACAGCTCTCAAAAGAAAATTCACTGATACAAAAAATAATACCGTTTATAGCTTCTAACGGCTCTATGCGTTAATGGCTGATAAATATTTACATATATGTTAATATATTGCTATTTCAATTTTCAATGTTTCTATTGCATTAATTGCATTACAATAATGGTTCAAATATATGTTACCATTATTAACTTATAACGGCCCAATTAATATTTATTCTTTTTTTTTAATAAATTCACATAATGTTCCAACAATCCCCCACTTGAATTTCTTAAAAAATATTTTTGAGCGGTTCATTAAAAATACATAAGATTGTGCATAAACAAAGGTGTCATCCGACTTGAACCTTTGCATAGTGAGTAAGATTCAGTTTTTACTAGAGTGACACATAGTCTTGAACTCTATTCCTGACATCAAACCACACACAACCTTTCTAGAGTGCAATCAAATAAGCCCGTGCGTTTATGGCCATGCACGTCTATCCCAGTTTAGTGAATGCTCTAGGAATCTTGCCCAAAACTCCATAGGAAACGGCCACATTTCCACATTCACATAGGTGAGTCTATCAAGAGCACTCCTGAAGGTAGCTACTCCACTCCAAATAGAGTATAGATCTCATTAAGAGTTTCTATTAACTCATCCTCTAATCACTTTAGGAATACATGTTTCTTAATATATATAAAAATAGCATGTTCAACAACTATCACTACACAACTTGTTTTTACCCATTGAACCTAGTTCTTGGGATCTCCAGTCATTTAGGTCGGGTTACCATTATGCGTGATTCCTCAATCTAAAGGCAATAGTCCCATTCTTTTAGAATTATTAAGGACTTTCTTTTTAGCCAGTCCTTTCGTCAAAGGATCTGCCAAATTATCACCACTGCATATGTGATGTTCTCTGACAATACTGTGCATATGACTGTCATTATTACCGTTATAATATCGGTTCTTTTCTTTTTCAATAGCCGTCAAATTGTCATCACTACATATGTGATGTTCTCTTACAGTATTGTGCTTACGACTGTCGTCTTATACCGTTGTAATAACGGTTCTGATTTTTTTTTTTTTTTGCAATAGCCGCAGAACTATCGCAATAGATTACACCATGGTGCCAGTTTTTCCATATGGAGATCTCCACTAGCAAATTTCTTCAGTTCTCTGCTTCTTCACTAGTTGTGGCTAGTGCTATTATCTCAGTCTCTATATAGTATACTGAGTCAAAATAATATGTTTCCTTGATTTATTTTCAAGAAACAACTCCTCCAGCAATGCTAAATATATATATAGCCACTGGTCGCTTTTGAATCATCAGATTAAGTATTCCAGTCTGCATCGAAATATCCTTCAAGTATAGCTGGAAACTTTTCATAATGTAATCCAATGTTCATGATTTATTTTAGTTGTAATCCAAAGCTCATGGTTTATTTTAGGTATCTCATGACCCTCTCAATAACATGTTAATGCTCTATACTAGGTCTACCGATAAACCTGCATAATAATACCACGACATTAGCAGTGTCGGGTCTAATACAATCATTGGCAAATCGAAGGTTGCTAATGATGCTCGCATAGTCAGACCGTCTTACAGCTTCACTAGTGTTTTTTAAATAGCGTCACACTAGGATCATATGGTGTTCATGTAGGTTTACAGTCAATGTGATTGTATTTCTTTAGAATATTCTCAAAATAATGAGACTGATCCAAAAAAAGTCCTTTTTCGAACCTAGTAATCTTAATACCATGGATTACATTCATCTCACTTAGATCTTTTATATCGATGTTGACACTTAGTATGGATTTAACAATGTTTATGGCATGAATGTTTGATCCAAAAATAAATAGGTCATCTACATATAAACATATAATAGTACAAATGTCATTTATAATAAATGCATTTGCCACTTTCATTAACTTTAAATCCATGTGGGATTATGAAGTTATCAAAATTTTCATGCCATTTCTTATGTGTTAGTTTTAAACCATATAATGATTTATCTAATTCGCAAATTTTACGTTCTTGACCATGAACTATAAATTATTCAAATTGGCCCATATAAATTTCCTGTTCCAATTCACTATCTAAAAATGCAATTTAACATCCATTTTTTAAATTATGAATTTATACAAGTGAAGTTAATGCTCAAAAGAATGTAGTTTCAATTACAGGAGAAATGGTGCCAATAAATTATATATATTATATCTTTCCTTACATCATTTACCTATTAAATAGGCTACATATTTATCAATTGTGCCATCATATTTTAATTTCTTTTTAAGCACTCGTTATTTTTCTAGATTTACACCAAGTGGTAAATTCACTAAGTGTCAAGTCTTATTAGATTCGAAAGAATCTTACTCATCATTTATAGCCTCTTGTCAAAGAATTGGCATTTAAGTAAGATAGGCCTCTTGGAGGTTTTAGGGGATTCTATTTTAGAGTAAAAGAACAAAAAATATGAATCAAGATCTTTTGCCTTTCTTTCTCTTTCTAGATTCATCATTAAGAAAAATTAACATCTATTTAGGGCGTTACAAAAGCAGGAAATTTGCAAGTCAAATTAATACCTAAATAAATACTATTATCGAATAGTTGAAAGCAACCCCCACTATTAAAAGAAACCCTCGCTATTAAGAGAAACCCCCACTATTTTTCTCAAATTAAAAACCATACTATATGATTCTTCATCTATACATTCATCCAAAGTCATTTGATTACATGACTACTTAATGAATGTTCGTTATTCATTCAATAATTTTTTTCATTTAATGACATCTTTAAAAACGTATATGCATTTATTGTTAAATAAATGTCATTCAATTAATGTTATTTCCTGTAACATTTTCTAAATTCGCATTTAATTAATGTCAACTTTTATTAGTGACATCTTTTTAAATTTATGCATATAAAGTATGTCAACATATTTTGACGCAAAAACTTGTTCATCAAATTAATGTCAATTCTCAATGACATTATCAAATAACATACGCATTTTATTAATGTCAAATATTTAGTGACATTTCCAAATATATGCGTTCTATTAATGTCAATTCTTACTGACATTTTTCAAATAACATACGCATTCTGTTAATGTCAAATTTTCAATGACATTTTCAAATAATAAATTTATTTTGACATTTCCAAATAAATATATGCATTTCAGTAATGTCAAAATTTTAATGACATTTTCCAAATAAGTATGCACTTAATTAATGTCAATTTATAATAAAGACATTTTCAAAATTTGCATTCAATTAGTGCTTATTCTAATGACACTTTCAAAACAAATTCCCTTTAATTACTATTGTTCATAATTTGTAAATAACAACATCGGAACAATCATCAACAAATGTAATATGATACTGATTTTTGTGTATAAGCTCATTACTTCAATTAGCTCTCACATTAAATAAATCTGAAATTCAGATTTTCTAATAAAAAGAAATCTTCCAAAATCATCATATATGATCAAAAATTAACAATTAATCTTATACCAATATTTAAAGTCTATTACAACTTTAAATTCACTAATTGAGTTTTACTATAATGTTAATCACCGATCAGATGTAATTACTCTCATTAATTATATCATTAAATGTTGTTTAATAACATTTATCATACAATTAAATGTTCAATTACAAACATTTTATTGCCTCATTTAAAATTCTCTAAACAAGAAGGACAAATTTCTAAATATATGCTTCTTGTAAAAGTTTTTTCATTTTACTAATTTCACTGATTAGTAAACTATTAATATGCACCTTAATAAATCATACACGCACTTTCACACGGTTCTCTAAAACGGTTGTTTTAGCTTAATATGAATGAATATAACATCACAATCTTTGGTTAACAATATAATTATATTTATATTGTTTTCTTAATCTTAATCAATCTTTGACCAAATTTATTCCATTCAAAATCAATTTCAGGACTTATAAGATTAACTATTGTTTTCCAATAGTCTCCTAATTGATTTTTCTTAATTAGCAAGTCGATGCATAATCCAAAATAATAATAATAGACAAATTCTTTTCAAACTCAAAGCAGTTTGTCAATTATAACAGCAATATAACTGTTCATATAAAGTCATACCTTTGGAGATGATCTCAAAAGCTATTTCAAATCTTATGTGATGCATCTCTACTAACCATTGAAAAATTGAAACTTGGATGACGGGGCATCATCGTCAAGATTTGCAGTCGAAGCCATTGTTCTTCGGGTAACGTCTACAAATTGTTGGAAACAATGGTTCGGCTGAGTCGTGGACTAGGTCACTTTCTTGAAGACGTTTCGGCGATCTACTCAAGGTGCAAAGTA
This sequence comes from Allium sativum, assembly GCA_030737875.1. NCBI lineage: Eukaryota > Viridiplantae > Streptophyta > Magnoliopsida > Asparagales > Amaryllidaceae > Allium > Allium sativum. Next base: position 687,477,275 of record CM060926.1, on the reverse strand, counting down.
GTTCGTACTGTTCGCCGCCGCCTCTGGGATAAAACAGCTTCTTCCTTGTTTTTCTTTCTATATCGGATCATTTGCACATATGAATCCGATTCAGTTTGCACTCAAAAAAAAAAAAAAAATACTGCTCAAGTTTATTTTTCTTTATATATTTTTTTTTGTAAAAGAATAATGGAGGAGAAGATAGAAAAAATATAAATTTTTTCTTTCTATGGAAGAGGAAAGAGGGAGTTTCTTTTTATCATAAGAGAGCAAAGAAAAAGATTGTTCTGTGTTCTTGTGATGGTCTCTCCTGTTCTTTATATAGACTATAAAGGAGAGTAACATAAACCACGTTAGTGGGGGGATGAATGGACCATAATCAATGCCGTTATTAAAATAAAAGAAACATTCAAAAAGTTGCAATTTTGAACATGTAAATTGCGTACGTTTCAATTGAAATGAATGACAATAAATATTGATTTATCATCATTCAATGCAATATTCAAATACCATTCTTTTCCTTTTTGTAACAGCTTTCAAAAGAAAATTTACTGATACAAAAAATAATACCGTTTATAACTTCTAACGGCTCTATGCGTTAATGGCTCATAAATATTTACATATATGTTAATATATTGCCGTTTCAATTTTCAACGGTTCTATTGCATTAATTGCATTACAATAATGGTTCAAATATATGTTACCGTTATTAACTTATAACGGCCCAATTTATATTTATTCTTATTTTCTTTTTAATAAATTCACATGATGTTTCAACAACAAATGTGCAAACATAGAAAGTAAATCAATCCGTTTATTTAGCATAGATGGAAGAAATTAATCCCTTCATTTATTTCTCTACCATTTTATCAAATGCAATCAATGCATTCTCATTATAAAAATATTTACTTTCCATTTTTTGCAAATTTGTTCCAATCAATTTGTGATTTTGTATCACCAAATCTAACAAGTGTGTGGTATTTAACCCTCATGTGTTATTCTTTCTTCATTTATGTATTTTACATTGGGCGTCTATGCTGTAGAATGTTAAGGCAGTCTTTGATGCAACAATGAAAGTTGTGCTATAGCCTCCGAAGCAGAGAAGAAGAAAAAGATCTAACGCACAGAAAAGTTGCTCCATATTGTGAAGAAGCAACGATCGAAAAAGAAGCATTCAACTAATCTTATTGTTATTTGCTTTTCTTCTACATGTAATTGTAACCTGATCTTTTAGGACATGAGAGCAACTTAAATTGTTGTAGCAATGTTGCATCTTTATATGTGTAATATATCGTTTTCATTCTGGGGTTTTAAGCTTTTACACAATTTAGCTGTGCATTTAGTTTTGACATAAACCAAGTTAATTTTACATTATGGTATAAACTACTAAATCAAATTTTTTTTTTCAATGTGGCAAAATCAACTGATACAAATGTCTTTCTTTATTTCAAAATTTGTGGCATACTATCATTCCATTCCTCTTGTTTCATAATCATAAACCGAGAAAACGTGCCTTTTTAGATTTGGGGTCATAATTAATTTTTTTTTTTTTTTAATCATATATTACATACCTTAACGTTCGATTTTTCCACCGTTGTACGATAATACTAGTTTAATCTGTATTTGCTAGTATTGTATAATCATATGCATATATTTCGGTTTCTTTATTATTATTTAATTTTAATCAAACATGTTATTACAAGGCCAAACAAATAACCAACTGACTATCAAATAATTATATCATAATCACATATTATAATATTTCGCTTAAATGCCCAGTTTGAGACTTTCAACTCATTTTAATAACCTACGTTAAAGGCACACCCCAAATTTAGCAAAGGGCCTAAAATATTTCGACCGTTGCTACCAAGCAAAATCTCTCCTAAATCCAGCTCATCAATCCGCCAGCAGTACGCTTAACAATTTCTCACCGTACATCTATATTTTAATCCAACGCTTACGGACCGTTTTGCGTTTGAGTCCGCATCATCACGTGTTAACCAATCAAATAGCAGCCCTAATCCTTTATAATGCAAGGGCTACCTCGTCCCCTGCATTCCAATCCCGTTTTTCTGTCCCAATTTATCAAATTCGCATTCACTTTCCGTAACCCTAATTTTCGTCATGGCACCCAAAGCAGAAAAGAAACCTGCAGAGAAAAAGCCAGCGGCCGAAAAGCCCGAAGAAGAAAAGAAGGCCGCCACTGAGAAAACGCCGGCTGGCAAGAAGCCTCGAGCTGAGAAGAAGCTCCCTGCGAAGGAATCGTCGGTGACTACCGACAAGAAGAAAAAGAAGAAGTCGAAGTCAGTTGAAACATACAAAATTTACATCTTTAAGGTGTTGAAGCAAGTGCATCCTGATATTGGTATTTCAAGCAAAGCTATGGGAATCATGAACTCTTTCATCAATGACATATTTGAGAAGCTTGCTCAGGAATCTTCTAGGTTGGCGAGGTACAATAAGAAGCCCACCATCACTTCTCGTGAGATCCAGACCTCTGTTCGACTTGTTCTACCTGGTGAGCTTGCCAAGCATGCTGTTTCTGAGGGTACTAAGGCTGTGACTAAATTCACCAGCGGCTAGATTTGGAAGCATGACTCACTTTTAAGGCTTTTATTACTTATTAGTTTTTCTTCTTTTCTAATGGTTCTTGACTTTGTGAACATTTTTTGCTTCTATTTCTATTTACAATGGATTAAATTTTTCCATTGCAATTTCACTAAGTACAAGATGCATTTTTACCTGTTTAGATGTGTTCAATGAAATTATGTTCCACTGTCAAATTGGAATGTATTTTATCAGCTTTTGGATTTCATTGATTTGTAAAATTTGTCTGCCTGGTTGGTCATCACCATTCGCATTGGATTGAGATTTGTATTTAACGTATGATGCTTCATTATATTAGTCTTGGTTACCTCAGTTTTAATTTTAACCCTTGTTATAAGTTTCGGGTTAGTTAATTGACCAGTTATAGACAATTAGTTTGGTAAAGTTCAAACAAAAACAATTGAACTAATGTAACTTCACCCTTTGTTTGCATTGGATTAAGATTTGTAAAGTTTAACTTTAACCTTTGTTTTACTTATGTAATTTTCAGTATTGACACAAAGTGAGGAATCTGTCTTGTCTGGTAGTCTCGTACATTTTTCTGTTTTTTTTTTAAACATAAAAAAAATAGAAAGAAACCTAAAGTGAATTTTGAAACCTATTCGATGCTAAAAACAGGTTTTAAAAATTTGTTTGTTTAGCACATTTAATTAGATAGAAAAGAAAATGTAAAATTATGGAAAAGTGGTTCTTAATATAGAACAAATGTTTTTTTTTTCCCTCCAAATTAGGTGTTTTGTAAATAAATGGGAAGAAAATAAATCAAGATAAACTGCACGTTAATGCATTACAGCTTTCTTTGTAAAAACATGCTAGTTTTAGCTACATCAGGTGTTATCTGCAGTGACAACATCTCAAATGGCGTGAGCCAATTTTTTGTAGCAACCTGTTTGAAATGCTGTCAATTTGTAATATTTCAAATGCCGTTCAAATCTTTTGGATCTGGTGTTAGTTCATCCCTAATTCCTCACTTTATCTTCTATAAACCTAAAAATCAAAAGACTCGAAATTACTTTCATATCAATTTTTTGTTCAAACTACAGTTTTAGGAATTTAAATTTTTTTTAAAAAAAATCTTGATCGAAAGTAAATCTACTTGAAAAGCAACAACTACTTCTTCCTTTTGAACATTTGAAGTACTTTTTTAAACTAGAATTCAATTTTCTTGTTCTTTATGAATACATGTAGTTTCTTCTTTTATGAAATTAGTAAAATTGTTGTTCAATTGAAATATATAATAACTTCTAAGTGCGTTTCAACAATTTATTTCTTCCAATGGTGAATTCTTTACTAACTAACAATAATATCGCAAATATGCTAGAGGGTCATCTAAACTGGCAAAAATTTTAAATGTTGCAAATTGACTCAATGTTACAAACATGAATATAAAGCGACTAAGATAAACTTTGAAGATTTTAACATAAACTTAGGGTGTAACTGAAATATGGACTTGGAACCAAAAGCAATTAAAATTATAACATTCCGCATTTTAATATCAAAATTGTCAAAATAATAATATGCGTTTGAAATTTGTAAACGTGCACATGTTATAAATGGGTAATAAATAAAAAGTCGTCACTATACAAACTAAATGTGCAATAATATGTATATAATTAAATAAATATAAAATGGAAGAAAGAATGGAATAAATGGTACGCACATTAATTGTATAAGCAACGTGTGTTTGAGTTTAAAATAACAAAAGGTTATTAACATATTAACAGACTTCAACCATTTAATCAAACCGACCGTTAGGGAGGTTTGCCTACTGTAAGAGCCAAAATCAAATTGTTCGAGCCAATGAATTTCGACGTAATTTTCGCTCACACAATATTTTCTCCGTCATTTCCTTCTTTCTCAATTCTATCAACTCCGGTTTTTTCTCCTTACCAAAATACTATCTGATTCGACAGTCAAAACTGCGCATTTATAAATATGATCCTGAATACATGGCGATCCTAAATTAACTGTGGCGATTCTAAATTATCAATTCTCGAATTAGGGTTTTGTTGACCCACGTTTTAACATCAGAGATGGATTGTTTTCGAGGCGGCGGTAATTCTAACGATTCCACATACGATGACGACTCTTCTAACCTCAATCAAAGCCAAGAAGAGTTGCATCGAATGGAGAGATTTCTGAAACAACCGAAATCGGTAAGTCACTCCTTTATATTTTTCAAATATGGCCATTTAAGTACATCGTTTAAGGTTTGATTTTGTGAAGTTAGATTTGTTCATTTTGTATTTCTCTTAAATTTGCATCATGAGTCAATTGTTGTATGTATTCCAAGTAGTTTGATGGTTGAGATGTACCGTAGTCCACAATTATTATACCTTTAAGTCTCTGAATGTTATACAATTATTTTACCTTCAAGACTCTGAATGTTGTTTGAGTTTATATTTTGTATTATTGAGCATTGATATGCCATTGGAAACTAAACTGGTGTATTATTCATTGGGTAATGCTAGAAAAACCGGCTTTAAAGCCTGACTTTCAACCGGCGACTAACATTGTTTCAGGTGGAAAATTCGGAATTCACGCGCGGGGGGGGGGGGGGTGTGGGTTCCATCACCATTACTCTGTGTCAGCTGTTTTCACCGCTTTCAGAGCCGGTCGTTCTAGCATTTTCATTATTCATTTTATCTTTATTAGGAATAGTATTTGTCTCTGTAGTAAAATTTGAGATCTACATTGTATGTGAGTATACTTGTAAAGTCCAAACATAAATCCAAAATTTAAAAGTTGGTTATCTTCCTCGGCATATTGTTTGTCACTTGCGCATTCCGTTACTTAATATATGACATATGTAACACCCCGCCTCCACTAGGGTCACTCGCAAAGGAATGCACTAGCTTTAGAGGGGCATTATTGGTAAACATGTTCAGAAATATCACAAGACAGAACATATATAAATAGCGGAAGTAAAATCAAACTTTCATAACATGAATAAATAAGGTCTAAAGCCTTTTACATCAGAGTACATCAAAACCTGTCTTGCAATGGTAAAGAAGCATAAAGACTTTTTAATAAATTATTCCCCAAGTAAAAACAGTAAAGTAGCCATAGCCAAGAGAAGTCCAAGCCATCCATGATGACCTCCAAGCAGAAGAAGTCCGAACTAAACAGCATTGTTTCCTCCCTGAAACCTGGGGGGGAAACGGAAGAAAAGAGGCGAAACAAAACGGGTCAGTCAAAAAGACTGAGTAAGTCCTATCTATTTCCAGTATAAAAACAGGTAAAGGTAACATGACATGCATAAACTGAAAGTAAACACAAGGGTAACTACAAGATAGATAAACTAGGGTAGCCGGTTGAACTACTGTGGCAAGGTAAACTAAGGTATCATGATAAACTACGGTGTTATGATAAGTCAAGGTATCACATCGTCAGATTTCTATCGAGTACATTATCCCAAGGTATCTACCCCGTCTAACATCCCACGGTATCTATTATGTATATTCTTCCGAGTTCTAACATGTATATTTGCTCTGCACCTCTCGTACTAGTATCCCTACCCGCGTCATGTGTTAACCATGAATGTCCCTTGCTCAAAGTCGTGTAATGGTCTATGTCAACCTAATATATCGCATATATAGGTCACTCAAATCATATGTTTCATGTATATAAGTTCAGTCCTTTGTCGTACCTCGTACGGACTTCCTCATGTCGTATTATCCTTGAAATCGTTTGGACTGTCACCCTTGTTCTAGCTAGGCTCTTCTATAGGAATCATCGTTTGAACTACTAGGACTTACGCCACCTAGCACCACTAGGGATTACGCTTACCCATTGCACGCTTTCGTATTTCGGTTTGGGTTAAACCACCTAGGCCACTAGGGATTACGCTAACCCTCAACCGCGCCCTCTTTCCCACGCATTCATCGTGAATCGTTTTTCTATAACTGTATGCACATGTATCACATCGTGCCATCCGAGTCCTGTCACAGGGCAAAACAAGAAATACAGGACTCGGTCGGGAGCTTTAGATTTATCTGCCGATGCAGATACTAAGGTCTGCTTTTCTACGCGTGGCTATGGTCCCACGAGACCCCTCCCTCAACTAGTGAAAGGCAACACAAGAGAAAATCTTGCATGAGAACTACACTCCGGCCAGCCCACATCCTACGGCCTACCTCACCCATAATTAGATAGCAATTATGGTCTGTTGGGTGTTCCCTGCCTTTCCGTACGTACACGCTTGACTCAAGATGGTAGATGATCGACGAACTTGCTATCTAGGGCACTATCATGTATTCGTTGACTCACTGCTATCCATCCCAGTCTTTAGGTCGCTCGTATAGCAACCAAGGCATACTCTTGGTTCTTCTAACGCAGACCTTAACCTCTTGTGAGCCCAGGATGATCATCTGCGACCTCACAGAGGGATACCAAGAATATCCTCACGTTCCCCGAAGCCGCTGCTTCGTTACCCAGTTCGCTGGAGCCTTTATCTAAATCAGATAGCCTGCTCCTACACGTATACTTAAACGATGACCTACCGTATCGGGTCACTCATCTATCTAAGAAGTGGTCCAAATTTCCTTGACTAAGAATTATTACTTAGTTTCCCTTAACTAAGGTTTACCACTTAGCCTTATTTCCATAATCCTTGTTAACTATGGTTATTTACCTAATCCTCCGAATTAGGGTTTATCTAATGGGTTAAGTGTCACTTAAGTTCATAACTTAGCCCGTCTACAAACCATGTCAAAATTGGCTAAGTATACAAGTCCAAGACTTAACCCTACAAACCATGTGTCAAGTTGGTTAAGTATATCAAGGAATCCATGACTTAACCTCGTCTAATTATCATTTTAGATTGGTTAATTATATAAATTAACTTGACCTTGTCATCAAATCGGTCAAGCGTATTCAAGTGATTCGTGACTTAGCCTTATCATGTTTTCACGTTAGATTGGTTAAGTATAGATTAACTTAACCTCATCAAATTAACGAGTTAGATTGGTTAAGTATAGGTCACTTAACCTCATCAAATCATCGTGTTAAATTAGTTAAGTGTTTAACTTAACCCCATTAAATTACCAAGTTGGATTAATTAAGTCTAGGCTAACTTAACCCCATCCGATTACCATGTTTAGATTAGTTAAGCCTAATCTTAACCCCATCCATTAACTGTATTATACGGTTAAGTGTCATTAAGAAAATTTACTTAACCTTATCACGTTATCGTGTTGGATTGATTAAGTGTTGGTTAACTTAATCCCGTCCACTAGTCGTATAAAAATGGTCAAGTGTCATTAGGCAAATCAAGTTACTTAACCTACCCAAGCTTATCATGTTTTGTTAAGTATCATTAGCCTAATCAAATTACTTAACCCATTTGTCCATATCATATTTGGTTAAGCCTCATTAATCTAATTAACTTAACCCTATTATGTGGCATTAATTTAATTAATGCACCCTCAACCTCTCACATTAGACCTTGTTGTGGTTACTAGTTAAGCCGGGCGGGTCCGGGTAGATTTACACCACAACCTAGTCTAACCTCGGGTCTTAAGCACGACATGACCAACTTCTCACATTGGGTCCTATTGTTTGCAACTACTAGTTAGGCCGGTCGGTTCCGGGTAGTTTTACGTTGCAAACTCAACCCAACCTCGAGTTGGCCATACTTATATTATCTAAGTTCATCATGTTTCCAAAACATGTTACAAGTTTTCAAGCATTTGGGTAGACCTAACTTAATAGGTAAATTCCCAAAGGGTAGACCTAACTTAATAGGTAAATTCCCAAGCTCATGTTTTTATGCATACTTACATGCCAACTTCCATGTTATCTTTCAAGTCATATTTTCAAGTATAAACACATGTCATATTCAAGTTAAGATTTTGCGACATGTTCATGTTTATCTAACTACCCAAAATCGTGTTTTCCCAACGCAAGCAAAGCGAGTCAACATAGTAAGGATACTATGTCACATATTGGTCTCAAAACATGCATGATGCCAAAAAGGGCTTGGCTTCCACATGCATAACATCATAAAGGGATTGGCCATAAACATGCATAGTGTCATAAGGTAATTTGGCCACAAACATGCATATTATCAAAAAGGGTTTGGCCATAAACATGCACAACTTAAAAGAGGGGATTGGCCACGAGCATGCATAATCTCATAAAGGGTTTGGCCACAAACTTGCATGTTAGCATAAGGGGTTTGGGTTCATAAACATGCATAAGCCCCAAAATCTTCTCTTAGCCAATGTTTCACAAGTAAAGTGGTTCCTAAAGGTTCATGCTAGCATTTCATGTATAAAGATCCAAACTTGCAAGTTAAACTAGGTTATGCATAGCATGAGAGGCATGATTAAGTCACTCACATGGCCTAAGATCATAAATATGAACACAAGAGGCATGGTAAGGTTCATATAGGTTCGCATAATCATGTTTAGCCTCATTTTATCCCATGTCATTATCAAAACTACCGTTTCCATCTAAAAGTAGCTAGAACTTACATAGTTAGGCCTAGGGAAAGAAGCATGAATCATCTTGGCTAAGAAAGGTGCCTCCTTTGTTGAAGAATCGTCATGGAACTCGCATAGCAACGTTGATTTTGCCTCTCTTTGGTGTAGCAAGCTTGCATCTTTTGATTTGAACCCGATTTGAATGCATAGGCTCTAGGGATTTGAGATGGAGGCCATGAGAGCAGAAATTTGGCCATAGTTTAGTTACATGAGTGAATAATGAGGGTTTAGGGGTAGGTTTAGGGTCTTTTTATAGAGATTAGGATAGTTTTAGGCCCTTAGATTAACCCTAGGACCAACCTGAACCGTCAGATTTCAAACCAGGCCCAAAAACCTAGCCAAGATAGAAAATAGGTGCACCAGATCAGAATCAGCCGACAGGGCAAGTCGACAGCCCTGTCGACATGCCTGTCGACTTGTCTGGGCGGGAATTTTCCCGCCTGGCCCCATTTCTGCGTGTTTCGAAATTCAAATTTCCCGAAAACTTCTTTGGGCCTTAACCGGGTCATACGGACTCCGATTTTCGAAAACTCGGACTCTATTTCGCGTATTTTTCCGAGACGAACGCAATGGCATAGCCCGTTTTACTTGATTCAGAATTTAAAATTAAATTCTGCCTTGATTCTCGTTTTAACATGTTATTGAAATACGGGTTGTTACAACATAATTCGAGTTACTAAACCCAAATTTTAATATTTTTATGTCTTCCTTTGGTCGTTGTAACCACCACTTGAAATTGCAGACAAACAATGGAAAAACCATTTGAAATACTGCTATAGCCGCTTCTTTGGAAATTGGTTCTCGGATTCACTTTTTGTATGGATTTTGTGTTTGTTCATGACATTTGAAGTGCTTATATTGAGAAAATGCATACAGACAAAATTGGGCTTATCTATTTTTGTTGGGTTTTCTAAATTTGTTTTTTAAAACGTGCTTTGATAAAACAATTGAGATTATTAATTAGGTTGATAATTCTCTTGTTATTACCATTGTATTGTAGTGTAATTAGAGCTTAAAAGTAGATAATCATGGCATAGGTTGAGAGATGAAGAGACGGGGTTTGGATGAAAAAACAGATGTCGAGTATAAAAGGACACTCCTTCAACTTGGGTAGCACCTGTCTTTTTCTGCACAAATGCATGGTCTACCCTGCTAGCTTAGCCCATCTTTACGATTGATGGTGGCAGCAACATTGTTGGATCTAGATTAACCCTAGAGGGGGGGGGGGTGAATAGGGTTTATCGCAGATTATCTCTGAGTATATAATATTAAAAATATCACAGCACAAATAATGATCAGAGTAAATAAATGATGTAAATAAATAACATACAGATATACCCAGCTTCGGCAACCCTGCCTACTGCTGCATTCCCTAAGGTCTTCATTATAGAATTATACAGACTCCCGCATACACAAACTTACAGACTCGCGACCCTCGCTAACCGCCTACACAGTTTTGTACACTCGCAATACCTGCTGCTGTACTAACCCTATACTAAAAACCCTGACTGATCTTTGTCTCCAAGATCAGATTTTCCCTGCCTACAACCCCGTAGTCAGTAACCCCTAGTTTGACAGACTAGTAAACTGTTCAGATTGGTTTACAAAAGAAATTACAACAAAAATTACAAAACAAAATATGAAACCCTAGTTAATAAATATCAAAAGGAGTTAAATAATTAAAGGGTCATCCCCTTTCAAAATCTTGAACCCCCTTTGTAAAATGGCCGGCCTCTTTGGTTGTTGGTTGCACCATCCTTCATTTGTTTAGCCCGATCCTTTTTATTCTCTGGAAAATCAAAAATGGCGGCTGCCCTAGGGTTTTCAATATTGAATCCCCAAATCGTTTTGTTGCTTGACGAAAACGTTAATCTCTGAAGCTCTAGTTCCTGCGGCTATCTGGTTCTTCGATTTGTGATGTTTATCTCTGGCTCGTCACTGATTTGGGGAAATTTTCAGGCGATCGAAATCTGGAAAATTGTGAGTAATTTTCTTTTGAATTCTTTGAATTGTATTTATTGGATTTCGATTGTGTCGGATTATTCTTCACCGCCGATGATGAAAATGGTGTTATATAGGATTTAGAAAACCCTAGAAACCCTCTGATTTCACTTATTGACTTGGTCTGGTTTGAATGCGTATTTCCTCTTTTGATACAGCGGTTTGAAATCGATTCCCTTGGTTTTTAAATGCTGCGTGATTTCCTATTTTTGGTCCCTCTGGTTGCCTTGATTTTGGATTCAGCTGAGACAAAAAATGGAAACAAATATGAGAGATTTTGTTGCTTTCCCTTTTAACATTCTTCGATTGAAAAAAGGAATGCATGATTTCCTTGATGAATTTAGATGATACATTGAATTCGATTGTGGCCGCATTGCATAAATTCTGCTCTGTCTTGTTCAATACTGGAAAGAATTGATATCCTCTTTTATACTTCCTTGATAAAATCGACTTGATTGAATATTGCTGGAAATGGTATGAATTTGATTTCTTGTGAGAGATTTTCCATTGTCCCTTGAATGATTTATTTTGAGATATTTCTTGCCAGAAAATACTTTGTCAAAACTTTGCTTGTCAAAAGCTGTTAACATTTTGTATTGAATTCTTTCCAAATAATGACACATGATTTCTTGTTCAAAATGTTGTGTGAATTCTGGAACCATTAAAAGACTTGAATTTTGGTTGTTTATCCTTTGGACCACTATGACTTTGGTACTTGCCATCACTTGAAAAACTCTGCTGCATATTGTTTGATCACTCTTGATACTTCGTACAATTTGCCACTTTGCCTTTTTATTCTTGAGCCTGTATTCGAGTATATGCATATTGTAAGCCTGCCATGCATTATCTTGTACACTCCCCTGTATTGCTAAGCTTTGTGCCCTGATTCACTTAGCTGCTATGTTGTTTATTTGCTGTCTTGACCCACTGCATATATGCTTTGTCCCCTGGTCTGGAGTTTGACTTCCTTGCATCATTTCTGATCCATGTTGACTTGTGCACGACCACTTGATTTGTTTTGCCGAAGTGCTATACCATTCACTTGCATTGTTTTGTTCCCATATGCTTGTGTTTATGCATGCAGCTGAACTTGTGGTCTGTCTTGTTGAATTGCACCAGTAAACATTCATGTTTGCTGTTTTATTTATACACCATGCTGAGTGTACACACATGTATAAAACTTGCTTGTCATGTTCTTCCTTGCTTGTATGGCTGCACCATGTAGTATGCCAATGTTGCTGTGTCGACCACCTTGCTTGTATATGCATGTATCTCGGTTGATTTGTAGCTTCATGCTCCATACATGAATTGCTTTGTGAATTAGTGAGTCTTCATGCTCTTTCACTTGCTGTATTTGCTCGAGCCATTTGAAAACCGAGTTGACTTGAATTTGCATGGCTCGACATCTGGGCTGCTTGCCTCACTTGCACTATATGATTTTGAAAAAAAAAAATTTGTACACTTGCTGTGTACACTTGGCATTCTTGTTGCACATTGAATTTGCTGTTTTGATTATTGAGTTTCCTTGACCACTTTGTCTTGAGTTGACTATGTTGACTTTGTGTATTGCACTGAGTCGAGCAGGTCCATGTGGCTACTCCTCAGTTGCAATCTGATTGGCGTGGTAGTGCACACGTGTACACGTGTGTACATGCAGCCATCAGACGAGTTGTCCCTGCATTGATATATATATATATATATATATATATGTTGTCTGCCTTGTGGTATTTACAGTGTATCACTGTGAATATCACAAGCTGTCTAGACACAGATTGATGGTTTTATAAATCAGAACGAGTCATGAAAAAGGATGAGAAACACACCAGAAATCTGAGGCAAATAGAAATTTTAAAAATAAATTTTATATTCGCATATGTTCAGTTTAAATTCTATTGCAGTGTACTGTGTGTGTGTGTTTCATTGTGACAGGTATGAAGAAGATGACTGGACTGACAGTGAAGTGCTGTGAAGACTAAAGACTGAAGACAACAAGAAAGTGTTGAGTATGTAAACAAGTGAATGTAAAAGTGAAACTGAAAATGAGTGTCTAATTGTTTCTGTAGTGAGGAGCAAATGAAAAAATGAGAATTGTACTTTTATTTATAATAAACAAGGTTGATTGAAAAATATAATTTTATTGTTGTCAAACAAGCTTGTCTATTTTATTCTGTTTATATACAAGTACAAATATGTGAAGTGATTAAATAGTGGAGTTAATATAGATGTACTGTTTGATATTGAAATAAAATATTCTATTCAAATAAAATACTGTGAATATTTAAATTTCTGTACAGTTGTATTTTATTTAAATATAAATATTATATTCCAGTCTGTGATTTACAATAACAGTACAATATCAAACACATTAAAATAATATTTATTTGGTTGTTATCATCAAACAAAAATCATATAATTGTGTATACAACACCGTTATATACAACAAACATTTATCCTCATCAAATGCAAATGGTGTTCATACTGTGTTGGTCTAAGTATTAAAGGTAATAAAGCATTATCTTTCAAATGAGTTATTTGGCCATTGGTTATATACAACTTTATGCCAACATCAATTCCTATCATTACAAATTTGAGTGGCATTTATAATGACGTATCAATCTGGAGGATAATTCATAAATAAGAGATTCCAAGATAGAATTTAAAAGTTGGTTATCTTCCCCGGCATATGGTTTGTCACTTGCGCATTCCGTTACTTAATATATGACATAATTCCAGTTACTGAACCCAAATTTTAATATTTTTATGTCTTCCTTTGGTCGTTGTAACCACCACTTGAAATTGCAGACAAACCATGGAAAAACCGAATGCAAATGGTGTTCATACTGTGTTGGTCTAAGTATTAAAGGTAATAAAGCATTATCTTTCAAATGAGTTATTTGGCCATTGGTTATATACAACTTTATGCCAACATCAATTCCTATCATTACAAATTTGAGTGGCATTTATAATGACGTATCAATCTAGAGGATAATTCATAAATAAGAGATTCCAAGATAAAATTTAAAAGTTGGTTATCTTCCCCGACATATGGTTTGTCACTTGCGCATTCCGTTACTTAATATATGACATAATTCGAGTTACTGAACCCAAATTTTAATATTTTTATGTCTACTCTACGTCAGTTGTTTTCACCGCTTCCAGAGCCGGTCATTTTAGCATTTTCATTATTCATTTTATCTTTATTAGGAATAATATTTGTCTCTGTAGTAAAGTGTGAGATCTACATTGTATGTGAGTATACTTGTAAAGTCCAAACATAAATCCAAAATTTAAAAGTTGGTTATCTTCCTCGGCATATTGTTTGTCATTTGCGCATTCGTTACTTAATATATGACATAATTCGAGTTACTGAACCCAAATTTTAATATTTTTATGTCTTCCTTTGGTCGTTGTAACCACCACTTGAAATTGCAGACAAACCATGGAAAAACCATTTGAAATACTGCTATAGCCGCTTCTTTGGAAATTGGTTCTCGGATTATCATTTTTTGTATGGATTTTGTGTTTGTTCATGACATTTGAAGTGCTTATATTGAGAAAATGCATACAGACAAAATTGGGCTTATCTATTTTTGTTGGGTTTTCTAAATTTGTTTTTTTAAACGTGCTTTGATAAAACAATTGAGATTATTAATTAGGTTGATAATTCTCTTGTTATTACCATTGTATTGTAGCGTAATTAGAGCTTAAAAGTAGATAATTATGGCATAGGTTGAGAGATGAAGAGACGGGGTTTGGATGAAAAAACAGATGTCGAGTATAAAAGGACACTCCTTCAACTTGGGTAGCACCTGTCTTTTTCTGCACAAATGCATGGTTTACCCTGCTAGCTTAGCCCATCTTTACGATTGATGGTGGCAGCAACCTTTATCCTCATCAAATGCAAATGGTGTTCATACTGTGTTGGTCTAAGTATTAAAGGTAATAAAGCATTATCTTTCAAATGAGTTATTTGGCCATTGGTTATATACAACTTTATGCCAACATCAATTCCTATCATTACAAATTTGAGTGGCATTTATAATGACGTATCAATCTGGAGGATAATTCATAAATAAGAGATTCCAAGATAGAATTTAAAAGGTGGTTATCTTCCCCGGCATATGGTTTGTCACTTGCGCATTCCGTTACTTAATATATGACATAATTCGAGTTACTGAACCCAAATTTTAATATTTTTATGCCTTCCTTTGGTCGTTGTAACAACCACTTGAAATTGCAGACAAACCATGGAAAAACCGTTTGAAATACTGCTATAGCTGCTTCTTTGGAAATTGATTCTCGGATTATCATTTTTTGTATGGATTTTGTCTTTGTTCATGACATTTGAAGTCCTTATACTGAGAAAATGCATACAGACAAAATTGGGCTTATCTATTTTTGTTGGGTTCTCTAAATTTGTTTTTTAAAACTTGCTTTGATAAAACAATTGAGATTGTTAATTAGGTTGATAATTCTCTTGTTATTACCATTGTATTGTAGTGCAATTAGAGCTTAAAAGTAGATAATTATGGCATAGGTTGAGAGATGAAGAGACGGGGTTTAGATGAAAAGGACAGATGTCGAGTATAAAAAGGACACTCCTTCAAATTGGGTAGCACCTGTCTTTTTCTGCACAAATGCATGGTCTACCCTGCTAGCTTAGCCCATCTGTATGATTGATGGTGGCAACAGCCTTTATCCTCATCAAATGCAAATGGTGTTCATACTGTGTTGGTCTAAGAATTAAAGGTAATAAAGCATTATCTTTCAAATGAGTTATTTGGCCATTGGTTATATACAACTTTATGCCAACATCAATTCCTATCATTACAAATTTGAGTGGCATTTCTAATGACGTATCAATCTGGAGAATAATTCATAAATAAGAGATTCCGAGATAGAATTTAAAAGATGAAAAACTGGAGTTAACTCTATCGTTATAAAAAAAAATTGGTTTATGTTACCATGCTAATCATGTGTTAATCTATATCTTGTGCAAGTTGTTCGTTTTAATTTTTTATTGAAAATTCCACGTGTTTGCACTGAGTTTTACATTTTGCTTCATTCAGAATTCACTGCTGATATGAATTTTTTTGGCGATGCCTAAAAGATGATGTATTGTTAAGCATCATGCAAATAACCCTTTCTAATTTTGCACAGAATGGTTGAAATATGACTGAATCGGCCAGTTTTGAGGTGTCATGAAGCAAGCTTGACTTGAGCAAAATAATGTGGCATGATTGCGAGGCAAAATGATCTTGACTCAGCGATGAATATCTGGAACATAGAAAACTACAGAATAGCTTTGGTGATGAGTAGCCGAAGTGAATAGAATGAGGTGTTGCAACCTGAGTGGGTATGATTTCTGCTAAGGTATTTTTTGTCTTTATTTTTCTGTTGTTAAAGTTACAGATATGGTTAAGGGAACTGTTTGATAGTTATAAATTTATTGTCAATGACTAAAAATACTGCAAATGGGGTTAAGGAAACTGTTTTTAAAAATAGTAGATGTATTATGTTGTATTTATCATGCATTAGATGCTTGACTGAAAAGCTATTTAGTTTGGAATATCATATACCTAAGGTTAATTTATTTATTTGTTTTCCCACTCTTCAATAGTAAAGTGCACTGTTAGCAAAAAAAAAAAAAAAAAAAAAAAAAAAAAAAAAAACTAACAAAGGGTATTTCCCAACCAGTAGGCGTAAATGCAACGATGCATATTATTATATCCCGGAGTATCTTATAAGGGATATCAAAACAATCAAAATGGCAGCAAATGTCATGAAAATAAAAAATTTGATCAGCTGGAAGACAAGCTGGTTTGAGGTAGGCATCTTCCTTTCCATTGAAATTGTCTGAAAATAAACAAACATACTTTATTAATATCAGAAACCAATATATTTTGATTGCTCGACACTACTAATTAAGTGGGCATCATAAATATATTTGGAAAACTTACCGTGAGGGCAGGTAGAAGACTCAATCAGTAAGAAATCTTATAGTAATAAATCCAGTTCCTCTCTCTACAAATAGGGAACAAGTTGCAATCTGTTATATTTCTTTTTCTTCTTCCCTTTTTTTTCTCTTTCTTTTTGCTCTTTTTAAATCGTTTACTTGGTTCAGTTTTCTCTCTACCTAGCTTGCAAAATTATTCAGGGGTAAGTTCAACAACAGAGCTTCCAAATTTGCTTTTTATTAGTTTATTATATACCGTTAAGGTTCCCTAACACTCATATTTACCTTTGTTCTATTAGATTTTTGTTTAACCTGGTAGATTTTTGTGTAATATCTGTTCCTACACATGCTTAGTTATCAATTCCTGGACATGTCCAATAGCTTTTGAAGTATTGACTACTGAATCAAATGAGCTAACACCTTTGTAGTCGTTTGGATAACTTCAGATCCCTATTTGTTATAGTTGTTAGGATAACAAGTGTTGAATATGAAGTATTATTTTTGTACGGCTGTATTTATAGTTGAATGAGATGGTAATACAAAATTGTGCATCTGTAATAATTGAGATAAAACTCCTTATTACAAATAAATACATTTTCAGTGGGTTATCGAATGAAAAAGCTTCAAATGAAAAATTGAATACCCACTACTGACTTCGCATTTGTAAAACTAATGAAAAAGCTTTAAATGAAAATAAACACAATGATTGGTCATCAACTGACTTTGCAGCTGTTACATACCCACTACTAAGAAAAATATATTCAGTTCAACAAGACTACACTCTGCCCGTGTATGTAGCACGGGGCATACACTTGTTATGATAATATTTTTGGATGCACAGACCAACTTGATGCAACAGTTGGTTCTGAAACAAAATACTTTCTAAAGCACTATTGTGTATATGGTAATGCTTCCTGGTATAGAAACAAAATTGTTGGTATCTCGCACAAACAAACAGTATAAGAAAAATTGAATTTACATTAAAAAAAACACGAATTTGAAGGTTTGAATACATCAGATAAGTCTCAAAATGCAGTATTAAACTGAAAATAGTTGTCAGATATGATCAGTTATAGGTTAGCTGTAGGAAAAACCATTTCAATCAGGTATCGATGTTACGTTTACAACAAAGTTGATCAAAGCATCTATGTCATCGAAAGCTTCTATCATACATTCTCCTCGTCCATGCGAATTATCTCTTTGGTCTCTTCTAAGCTCAACTTAGCTAAATCGGGTGATTCTCATTTTTTTTTCCTTCAAATGTCCTACCCCGCTTGGGCTTCGGTGATATGGGAGAAAGGAAGAATGATTGGAGAGAACATTCCAATTCGATCCAGCTTATTTAAGAACTACTATTTCTTCTGTGAGAACTATGCGAACCAGCTTCTAAACAGAGACTTGTGAAGGGGCTGATACGTATACAGTAAGTTTTCCAAAGAAGCTATGTGAAATTGGGGTATGATTCAGTAGTTGGTTAGGATAATTAAAAATAGAACAACGAATTTCTTCATGGGTAAATTGAGTGATGAGACTACCAGCACGGCTGTTTAAAATGGTAGGTCGGCAAACGGAGGACAATAGAGATAAATCAGGTGAAAGGCCAGAGTTTTCATATAATAATAGCAAATAATAATCAATAAAATCTTCCTTGATGTTGCGAGGAGAGGATTGCATATAAATCATTGATAGAACGGATTATTGTCTTGCTTTTTTAGCATCGTTTGAGTTATGAAAAACTTTGTATGAAACATAGAGTTTTAGATTATTATCTATTCTTCATCCATTAGAAACATCAATCAACATATCAATCAACATATAATTTTTCAAGATTGAAGTTCATCGATTTTACGGATAAACCGAAATCCACACTGATTTATCTTGCACATAATTAAATAAACAACGATGCAGCTGAACTGGAAGTATAAATAAGTTTAATTTCTTAAATAAATAAACCGGTTGTTACGCTGTTATAAATAAGTTTAGTCATGCAGTAAAAGATCCTCGCTGTCTCTTGTGTACAACTGGTGGGGATGATGATAATCTACGCATGTACAATAGTTGAGATTGTTGATGAAGGTGATAATGGCATCTGTGCTACAGGATAAAATGCTAACTATTGCTTCTCTGGTTTGTGCCATGGATGTGGAATACAAGCTCAGAAAACACATTCCATATAACCATCCAAAGCAAAATAGAGTTGGTGGAATGTGTGTCAGTGACTTGCATTTTGTGGTGGTATATCATAGTGATACAAAGACAAGTATTATGGGATTTTAGAGCTTAGCTGCAAAACTTTTGGTTGTAAGTTTACTGAAAATTCAATTGTGAAATGTATAGGCATTGTTGATTGTGAATTGTGTAAGTTGTTGATTGTTTCATAAGATATTTCATTTTTTTAAAATAAAATTTCCCTTATCCATTAACAAAATGTCATTATATAATTGCTCGCAATACATTTATGAATTCATACTTTCCACACAAACTACAATCTAGGTCCACAAACAATTAAATTGAATTCATCTTTTAAGGCACACAAGGAGCAACCCATCTCCACTTTATGATCCCATCTTGAAGTGAAATTACATGATGTAGTAATGATATTTGACTGCTACATGTTCTTTTGTTCTTGGGTATGAGGCTTTTTAGGTGAATATTGATTATGGCTTGCTACATGTGTGACAGCTATATGTTAGAGTTTTTGGATCAGTTTGTATATATCTGCAGTAACTGGGTGGATTCCTGTTGATGGTTGGATGCATTGCAATATTACATGGTTTAGTGATGGTTTTTTGGATCAGTTTATGGCTGCTGAGTATAGGTACTATCGAAACCCTTTGTTTACAGGATTAAACATGGCGCACTTGGTTCAATTGCAATTCTGCTATGGTGATATTTGAAGTTGCTTGATTAATTTGACAGTTTGGCTTTTGTATATGCACCCTTTATGCATACGTAGATGCGTCAGGTCTTCCGGTTACTTGTTTTATCTGCAACCATTTGTAGATGCATCATGACTTGTCACAGGTATTATCTGTAACACATTTGTAGATGCATTGGGATTTCTGGAGACTGTTGAAACTTTATTCTTGAACTGTGTTTGCTAAAGCATATGAGTCTGCCGAAGCTACTGATTTTGAGTGGTGTTAATGCGGCATTCATGCTAGTTATTTTGGTGTTTAGTAATGGCTGTTTTGTGTTTGGCGTATGTGATTTTGTTTTTTGGTGAGGGTTTATATTTGGTCAGTTTGTCTGTTGTGTATATATTGTGTGATTGTACTTATACATATTATAATTTTTCTAGTTGAGTAATAAAGAAATTTCATGCTTGCCTTTCAAATTATTTTTTGTCTTCATCTCTATCGTAAGGTATCATTTTCATTGCATCATTTTTTCTTGTTCACACAGTTTCAGTTTTTGCTTAGTATTCCACTATCATAAAATTTGTGCTTTATTTATTGCATGTACTCTTGCATTCTTTTATTTCAATTAATATATATTGATATTATTTTGAGCTTATATTTTTTTTGTTTCTATTTTTATTTCTTAAGTCCATTAATGGTTTAGAGCTGTAAAATAGCTGAACATCAAGATTACATTAGTCCTACTTGATATATAGTTAAAATATATGTATGTGTTTATGGTTGATTCAAATCAATACATTGATAACATATTCTTAATTTTTAGTTAGTTTTACATGGAAAATTCAGTCTAATTGGATTTTCATTTTATCAATTACTTCCGTTTCATTATAATTTTTTCGATAAAATCAAACTTGTAATAAATTTTAACAAATAATATTATATTTCATATTGAACTTTCTAACGGTCGGTTTTTCCCACCGTTGTGCGGCAATACTAGTAAATATAAACTTCTAGCAATAACCATGTTTAAAATTGGAATTTGATGTGTGATAGAAACGGAAAGCAATTAATGTCAAATTACAACATTTCTTTGATTAACAACGCATGACGTAAATGGAATAACGCGCAATAAAAGGAGAATCTAAACGACATTAGTTAAGTAGTGTTTTAATTCAAAACAAATGAAGCAAGTGCATGTAAATATATGTTTATATATTTATTTCAAGAATATATATGCACACATATTAATTTCAGTAATGAACACATTTGAAACTGAGATTTAATATGTGTTGAGAATAGAAGGAAATTTAGTAAAAAACCGAAAATGCAAATAAATGTTTTGTATAACTATCATAAAAGAATCAACAAGAATGAATTATGAGAAGTTAATGCACACGTTAATGGGATAAACAATAAGCGTTTAAATTTAAAATTAGGATGTACGTTAAAGCTGAGAAATCTAAGAATAACATTGAAGGCAACGTTCAAAGAAAAATGAATGCACATGTTTATTTACGCATTTGAACACACGTTAAAAACTGGAAATAATAATAAAATAGTTAAGAAGTATAAATGTTAATAACAACGTTTAAAACATAACGAAAATCACACAGCGTGATTTATTTAATGTTAACAGCTCAGATCTAATTCGGTTCAATAAGATGGTCATGTTTCTTTTGAGCAACTATAAATAAACCAATAGAGTCCAGCCTCCAACTCATATTTTCTGGAAGGGCGCCAGATTTCTGCCATTTTTCTTTTTCCTCCAAATTCTTCAGAATATATATATATATACACATAAACATACATACATATGTTAGTTTTAAGATTTCTGGTTCAAGATTTGGAGATGAAAGGCTGTAGATTAGGCTATAGGTGCTCAGATTTCTCGTCCATGTGAGATTCGAATTAGATAAACCACGAATGTCATATCTGAATCGGTATTACAATTGAAGAGCTATTAGGTGGGTGGATTTGATTATATTTTCAGATAGTGGTATATTATATCGTTTGATTCATGTAAGAATTTATAATGTGTTTGTTGACACGCTTTTTGGACGAAACTGTCACACGTTAAGATTTTGGTTAGCGATGCGCTCAAGCTTTGAAACATCGACAGAAAACACAAAGCGATTTGGCCGAAGTCGCGACGTAAACAAAAAAGTTTTCCGAAACACCTTTAGATGACTTTTTTTGGGCCTGAAAACACAAAGTACATTGCTTTGCACCATAAGTCTTGTAGACCATCTGAGTTAGCTTTAGGTACAACTTTCACTTGGCCCAATCGGCCTTATGGTTTGAAAGTTACGCCCGTTTTCTTGAGCATGTGCAAAAATTCGCATCACTCTATACACATTCGCATCATATAGCATCACATTCCCCACTGCATCGCATCCTCCATCAACTCGCATCACCCGTATCGAATCCTCCATCATATCGCATCATACCGCATCGCAACCTCCATCAACTTGCATCACTAGCATCACGTCGCATCCGTCCACATCACCACAATTCGCATCCCCTTGGTGCGAAAATCGCATTCGAACGTGTGCTCGCATCCTTTAGGAGGGACGCAAAATTTCCTGAAAAATGAGATTTTGGGGACTAGGATGCGATTTTTCACTTCACCAAGGCTCGGGTGCGAATTTTTGGATGCGATGAAGTTGTGATGCGATTTTTCATATCCGAACATGATGTTTGACCAGATTTTTTGTATATGGGCTATGTGGGATGCGATTTTCTTATAGTGGGTCCCAAATTTAACCTACTCCCACCTAACCCACTCACCTATAAATACCCACAAACTTGACCTTCATTTAGATTTTTTCCCTTGAATTTTTAGATTTGTTGGAGCTCTCAAGCATCATTAATAGCCGCTACCTTCTTCTCCTTGACCATTGGGCATGACATGGACCACTAAAATGTTGCACAAACGTTTTTCATCAACTTTTGGACATCTACAAGCATAATTACAGTGCTTTTGGACTGAATTGGACATTTTTGGATTTCTTGGACATTAAAGCTATTTTCTGGATATAGTTGACCGAGTCAACACATTTTTCACTCAACGTAGAAGAAGAAGGGAATTCTAGCCAAAGTTTAGAATTATCAATCATTTTGTGATCCTATCGTAATACTTTGTAATTAAATATTATCCGAACTTATACAACTTTGTAATCAGCGATTATACGATGAATGATTACTATGAAGGGACGTAGGCGTTAGTGCCGAACCACTATAAAAAGTTGTGTTCTGCCGCATTACTTTATTTTG
Source organism: Allium sativum (assembly GCA_030737875.1). Lineage (NCBI taxonomy): Eukaryota > Viridiplantae > Streptophyta > Magnoliopsida > Asparagales > Amaryllidaceae > Allium > Allium sativum. The sequence continues at coordinate 687,454,113 of CM060926.1, read as the reverse complement.
GATTTGGATTATTATGTTCACATTACACATACAATCGAGCGTTAGCGCATGCTTAATCAACATCGATTCCTCACGTCAACACTTTGGCACGCCAGGAAGGGGACATGCGGCTTTAACTTCTGCTTCGGATTAGATTCTCGGATTTGACATCGGATTTCTACTTTGATTTCAGTCTTCGACTTTGTTACTCGCCTTTCATCACGGTTAAGCACAAGAAGCTCTATGCTATTGCTGAAGCTCAAGATGCGACATAAGGAGGTGAAAGTCAAGAACTTTCTTCAACTGGAGTTCCATCGAACTATGTAACACCCCGTATTTTCGGTGAATGTCAAAGTAACAAATTAAAGAATACTTAACTTTTAAGTAAGAATTAAGGGAAACGGTTACGCCATTGCGTTCATCTCGGAATTCTGCTTGAGATAGAGTCCGAGTTTGCATAAATCGGACTCCGTATGAAGAAGTTATGACCTTCAGAAGTTTCAAGGGTTTAAATAAAACAGCTCAGGTTTGAAATTCGAAATTCAAATCATACACCCGGGCTGGGCGGGAAATTTCCCGCCCAGGACCCAGGTCGATCAGGGGGTCGACCTAGGGGTCAACCTCCCCCTATTTCCAGATCCGAGGACAGATTCATTTTTCTGCATCTGGACGCCCGTTCTGACCAGATTCGTTGATCCCTATGCTATATAAACACCCCTAAGGCTACAGTTTTCTCTACACAACTTCATTATGCCTATACTCTACCCTAATTCATATCAAAATAAATCAAAGACGGGGGTTATGCTGCTAAAGTTCTTCGTAGAATCAAGTTTAGAATTCAAGTAGAGATTCAAAGTCTAATTCAACGACTTCAACAACTATTTCCTAAGAATCAAATCTAAATTAAAAGAACAAATAGTCTACTTCAAGTGAGAGCTATTCAGTTTTAGAATACAGATCCCAGAATTCAAGATCGTTCTGTAATTTGTAAGTTCACGTTACTTTCAGAAATAAAAGTTAGTTGGGATTCTGACATTGTAATAAATCTGGATCTGAGATTATGCCCATTTCTATATGTCCTTCTATATCCTTTGGATCTATCTCATTGATAATATTATGTCCATTATTTGTCTCTTCTTTCCTTCTTCCCTTTTTGTTTTATAGCCAGGCTACTGCGAGCCTGAGCCAGATCTCATAAGAGATGAACGTACGTTGGAAATAAAATTGGGCATAAAATATAATTTGGACATGAGCAACGCTAAAACTTGGGAAAAGAATAAAATTGTGCATAATTGGGCATAATTGACTTGTAAGTGATTTGAGGACATAACACATGCTGTATTAAAAACATAAAGTATTGGACATATGACTTGAGATTTGAGGCATAAAGTATTGGACATATGACTTGAGATTTGAGGCGTAAAGTATTGGACATATGACTTGAAATTTAAGGTACAAAGTATATTGGATATACAACTTGGGATTTGGAGCATAAATTGAACTGTAAACATGTAAGTTCAAGTTATTTTCAGATTTAAACAGCTAATAGTGATTTTGGCGTATAATGAAATGGATCTAAGTCCATGCTTGATGATAAATCTTTTAGATTAATTCCTATCTTTCTATTGAATCAATGATTTACATGCCTAGGAAGTTATTATTCAATCATGACTGTCTTTGTTGGACATTTGATATATAATCCTTTTAGGTTCATGATGTTATTTATATCGGATCTATATGTCTATGAGGTTATTTCTGTCAGTTTGTTTCAGATGTATCTTTGTTATACCCCAACTCTAACAGATCTGTAATCCTCTTAGGTCCAAAATATTTGATAGATCTACCTTTTTAATGCCTGTTTTATGCCTACTCCCATTTATGTTCCTCTTTCGTCCCCTTTATTTTATGAATCTAGATTAACCTCGAATCTAGACTGAAACTTATTATACGAGCGATTGGAATGCGGGTGTAATGGGGAATAGTCTATTTGGTAATGGTGGAACATAATTTTGTAACTTATGATTTTGGGCATAATTTGTCTTTGTTGCGAACTTGGGGTAAATTGAAATATTAATTCTAGATTTGGTGCAAACTGTAAATTGGAATATTAATCTAGATTAGGCGCAAAACTGTAAATTAGGATATTAATCAAGATTGGGCATAACCATTGGTTGAGACGCTGCAAAATAATGTATATTGGGGCATGACTATTAGTACAAACTTGGGAAGATTAGGTGTAGCCTATTTTGAGTAATAACTCGAAATTGAATTTGGGCGCCATAATTTGCAATTAGCTTTGTTAAGCATAACTCGAGAATTGGAACATGACTGGTTAGGATAATTAACATGAAAATCTAGACTTGGACATTTATGGAAAATGTGGCATTATCTGAAATTGACAACAATTGTGAATAATTTACATATAAACTATAAATATGTAAATATGTGAAAAGATGAATATGCCTAACCCGAGGTTAGATTGAGTTGTGGTGTAAAACTGCCTGGCACATCCAGTAACTACAACAACACCTATCTAATGTGAGAGGTTAGTGCATCATTCCCAAGAAAAACACGAGGTTAGATTGAGTTGTGGTGTAAAACTGCCCAGAACCGCCCGGCACATCCAGTAACCGCAACAACACATATCTAATGTGAGAGGTTGGTGCATTAACAAATCAATTAATGCTAATGAACAAAACATGCTAAGATTAATGACTAGGTTAAGTTAATAGGAAACACTTAACCAGCATAGCATGATGAATGGGTAGGGTTAAGTAATAAGAAACACTTAACCAATATGACTTGATTTGTGGTAGGGTTAAGTTAACACAAGAAGGCAACACTTAACCAAGGTAATTATGACAAGTACGTGGGTTAAGTTAACTTGAATTGATTGATGACGCTTAACCAATACAACATGGTGAACATGTGGGGTTAAGTTAACTTGAATCGATTGATGACACTTAACCAATACAATATGATGAACACGTGGGGTTGAGTTAACAAGGAACACTTGACCAATATAACTTGATGGATGAACGGGGTTAAGTTAATAGGAAACACTTAACCAACATGACATGATGAATGGGTGGGTTAACATGAATGGACAACATTTAACCAATATGACATAATGTATGGGATGGTTAAGTACATATCGGGTTGGTGGGTAATATTAATAAATATAGGCCCACAAAACATAACCGTTAAATAAACATGCTTGAATCGATGGAAAGGTTAAGTACATCTCGTGTAGGTGGGTAATATTAGTACATATAGGCCCACAAACTTAACCGTTAAGAAAACATGCTAGAATCGGTGGGAGGGTTAAGTACATCTCGTGTAGGTGGGTAATGTAACAACCCGTATTTTGATAACGTGTTATAACTATAAATCAAGGCAGAATTAATTTTCAAAATAAGAATCAAGGGCAACAGGTTGAGCCATTGCGTTCGTCTCGGAATTCTGCATGAAATCGAGTCCGAGTTTTCGAAATTCGGAGTTCGCATGACCAAGTTATGACCCTCAGAAGTTTCAGGAATTTAAATAAAATAAAATAGGTCGACTGGGGAGTCGACCCCCCCAACCAGGTCGACTGGGGAGTTGACTAGGGTGTCGACCTCCCCATGACCAGGTCGACTGGGGAGTCAACCTGGGGGTCGACTGGGGAGTCAACCTGGGGGTCGACCTGGCCCCTTTTTCCTGATCCGAGTCTTTTTGTATTTTCTGAATCTAGACCTATTTTCTGACCATATCCGTGACACCAATCCTATATAAACTCACCCCTAGCCTCATTCTCTCCACACCATTTCATTCTATCCCTATGCTGCTTCTGAGATAATCAAAATAATAAGATAAAAAGGAAGAAAAAGGACTACTTCTTCTCCATCAAGATTACGCTTAGAGATTTGCAAATTGGGGGATTTCAATTAGAACACGATCAATCAAATAGAGATTCAACAATCAAATTCTGCTTTCTAATTCTCGATCCACGCACTGTAAATTCAAGTTACTTTTAGATAAAAGCTGTAAATTTAATATCCATGTTGTAAATTGGAATTGGATCTACATATGGTAATTGATTCATATCTTTTCTTGTTCATCTTGGGTCTTGACTTTCGTGAATATTGCTTTGGGCCTATTCATGTTGTAGATCAAACTCTCTCATGTCTACAACCTTAACATGCCTATGACGTTGAAACTATTGTTAATGGCCAAGGACTATGACTGTGAACATAAGACTACGCCTATGCCTATGACTGAGAAAATAAGACTATGCCTATGACTGTGAACATAAGACTATGCCTATGCCTATGACGGTGAACATAAGACTATTGCCTATGACTATGACAAGGACAATGGTGGCTAATCACCTACGACTCTTGACTATGAGAATTATTATCTATGATTATGAACATAAGACTATGACCATGACTTTGAAAATATTACAGTTAATTGCCTATGACTATTAGGGTAGTTGCCTAGAACTCTTTTGGATAATTATCCACGACTATTGTATAACTATTGTGGTTAATTGACTATTATAGTTGATTGCTCATAACACTATAGTTGGAAACCATGTTGAACACCGAATTGGCATTTAGTTGGATCCCATACCTAGGGTGTGACTTGCTTAGTTTATTCGTTATTATGTACACCAAAAACCATTGACCCATTATCCTTGTATTTGGCTTGCTTTTGCATGCCTATTCTTTTATGTCAAGTTTTTATCAGGACTATCGCCTTATTTTGCTAGATTTGAAACCCTGTTAATTTCTATATGCCAGTGATGTTGTAACCGATTATCTCAAGTTATATCATGCCAGTCTTGTAATCTTTTTTATCGCTTTATGCTTGTCCCTTCTGCCTATCATAGTTTTGATGTTATTCCCTTTATCTCTAGATTTAGATTTGCTGGTAATTTAGATCGATTAACGTTTACATGCGATGGGAATACGATTTGGGTAGATTAGGCAAAACATGAACTGGTTATAAAATCATGAACTTGATAATAGGCATAAGTTGAAACATGAAACTTGACACGAACTTGACATGAATCTTGAACATGGACATGACACTAGAATGAACATGAAAATGGCCAACTCGAGGTTGGGTTGAGTTTGCAGTGTAATTCTGCCCGGAACCGCCCGACAAATCCAGTTACTGCAAAAAATAGGACCCAATGTGGGTAGTTGGTCATATCGCACTTGAAAACACGAGGTCAGACTGAGTTGTGGTGTAATTCTGCCCGGAACCGCACGACATATCCAGTGACCACAACAACAGGTCTGATGTGAGAGGTTGGGGTGCATTAATGAATTAATGCCACATGATAGGATCAAGTCATGAACCGCTTGAATATACTTAACCAATTTGACACGATGATTTGATAGGGTTAAGTCATGAACCGCTTGAATACACTTAACCAATTTGACACGATGATTTGATAGGGTTAAGTCATGAACCTCTTGAATATACTTAACCAATTTGACACAATGATTTGATAGGGTTAAGTCATGAACCGCTTGAATATACTTAACCAATTTGACATGATGATTTGATAGGGTTAAGTCATGAACCGCTTGAATATACTTAACCAATTTGACACGATGATTTGATAGGGTTAAGTCATGAACCGCTTGAATATACTTAACCAATTTGACACAATGATTTGATAGGGTTAAGTCATGAACCGCTTGAATATACTCAACCAACTTGACACATGATTCGTAGGGCTAAGTCATGAACTTGAAACGACAACATTTAGCCAATTTGACATGACACGTATGCGGGTTAAGTCTCGAGTTTAAATGACAACACTTAACCTACTGGACGGAAACCCTAGTTACGCGGTCCTTTTCAGCAATAACCCACTAGATGTATCACGGTACCCTGGAATTAGGCAGGATGGGGCACGATTACTGGGCTGATTGTAAGCGACCAGAACGACGGCTGAGTTGGTGCACCATTGTAGGTTCAGGCGGACTATGGTCGTGCACGTAGTCCGGAGTTGAAAAAGCAGGCATTGGGCACCGGTAGGTTTACACTGTGCGTGCTTGATTCGTGTCAGTGGTTGGCACCCTGGGGCTTGATACACCCTATGGTGGACCTAGCACAGGTGACTACATTTCGTGATTGGGCCGTATGACACAGACACATGAACGAGCTAGGAGTTGTAGGGAGCCGATCGATTAATAGATCGTTACGTGGAAAAAGGGTATTGTTCGTTAGGTAGCAATAGCCCTAGTGGTCCTAGGTGGCATAAATCCTAGTTGAACACGCGATAGTTCATGATAAGGAAACCTAGCCAGAACAAGGGTGGCAGTCCAAACGATTTCAAGAATGGTGGCACTACGTTGAAGTAGTATAGAAATATGTGATGAAACCCGTACGATATACGGCAAGGGACTGTACATATACATGGAAATGATGATACGGTTTGGGGTACTAGTACAGTTGGTACAGAGAATGTTAAACATGCGATGCTATACGTAGTTTATCTGGTTAGCATAGTTTATCTCGTTACCGTAGTTTATCTGGTTAGCATAGTTTATCTTGTTATCTTAGTTTAACTGGCCTATCTTGTCATCATCCTTATGTTTACTTTCAGTTTATACATGTCATGTTATCTTTACTTGTTTCTATGCTGAAAGTCACTAGGACTTACCAGTCTTTATGACTGACCCGTTTTCTTTCGCCTCTTTTTCTTCCGTTCCCCCCCGGGGTTCTCAGGGAGGAAACACTACTACTTAGTTTGGACTTCTTTCTGCTTCAAGATCATCATATATGGCTTGGACCTTTCTTGGCTATGGCTGCTTTACTGTTTTACTTGGAGAATGATTTATGACTATGGTTTTATGCTTCTTTACTATTGCAAAACAGATTTCGATGTAATGGATTTAATGGCATTTTGATGTAAAAGGCTTTAGACCTTTCTAGATTTTAAAGCTATGAAATTTGGTCCTTCTTCCGCTGTTTTATATGTTCTGTCTTGTAATATTTCTGTGTATGTTTACCTAGATAATGCTCCACCAAAGCTAGTGCATTCCCTTTGTGAGTGACCCTAGCGGAGGTGGGGTGTTACATTTGGTATCAGAGCAGAAGGTTACCAGACTGGGCAAAATCTTTTAAAAACCTTCTGAAATTATTTTCAAAATGTTTACAAAGAAGCATTTTTCTAAGAAAAGTTTTGTTTTACGAAAGGCATATTCCCCAAAGCCATATGCACTATCTTTTGATTCTCTCCTCGAATCTCTTCCCTCTTTCTTTTTCACCATAGTTTGTAGGCATACAACGCATGTAGGAGGGCAAAGAAGTGCCCTACCTCCATCAAGAGCCGCAGTAGTTCCATCTACGACTAATCTTATTTCAAGCTTTGGTTGTCGTGCGATGAAGGTAGATTTCGAGAAACTTGCCAACAAGCTAACAAGGATAGTAAGAACAAGGATAAATGAACACAAGCCTAAGGATAAGAAATTTGTTGATATGGCTTAATCCACGAAGGAGGAAAAGGTGAAAAGGAAGAGGCCAAAGTTAAAGAATAATAAAACCCATGACAAGAAAGAGTATCGTTAGTATGGTAAAAAGGGACATGTAGTTAAGTGTTATAAGACAAGGACAAGGGCAAAGAACAAGATCGTCGAGAGGGAAATTGTATGCTCTCATTACTAGCATACCTAAGAGAGGTAGTAATGTTTCTGTTGAAGGTTTAGTTTTTCTTTTCTATCATTCCGTTTGAACTTTGTTTTTGTTCATCGCATCCTTTTAATTCCTCTTCGATAGTTGAGTCTCTGCACCTTACTACTAGCGTAGTAGGGGATCCCATTTTTGTCTCAAATCCTGTTGGGGAATCGGCTCATTTATTGGATTTGAGAATGTCTATGCTAAGCGTTGAGTTTAGAAGAAATGCTTATGTTTTTGGGCTATGGGTTGATTCTAGGGATGGGGTGGTTATCCAGAAATGGTACCATTCTCGAGTATGAAAAGAGGGTAGTTAGACTCTTGACTTGCCTCGGTAATACCCTCGAAGTCTAGTGTAACCCTTAGGGTTCTGCCATGCTTAGTTACCTAGAATCTCTTGATACATTTATTGATTCGCTCGAGTAGTGTTCGCCACTAAGGCGGATGGTTCATCTCGCTTATGCATGAGTTATAGAAAATCACTTTAGTAAGTACACTTGGCAACATGGTTGGCATTTGTTTATTTTTAGGAGATAATTCATTTATGTGGAATACCTTCTAGTAAGTGAACGAGATCTGAGATTCACCAGTGAATTTTGAAGAGCTTGCATGAAACCATGAGCATTTATGTTTGAATCGAGTATACTAGAAAGAGAATAAGTGAAAGTGGAACGAGAGGCGACAGTGAAATGAGTTCCAACTCATATTTTGGAAACAGGAATTAAGAAGCTATGAAATTGTGAAGCTAAAGACAGTTAAAGCACAGTGGAGTTAAGCTCAAGGAAATGCAACTGAGAAGATTGAAGACTAGACATGCGCATCATATCTCTTTTTGAGAGTATATCCTTGATCCCTCTTTTCCTGTAGAGCTTACTTGCATGCTATCTTTTAAGTATAACCTCTCGGTCCTATTCTCAATCCTATTTCTATTGCAAAACCCCATATGGATCATCTGTAGTAATACATGTTGGGGCTTGAGGGTGTCCGTAGGGTTGAGTAATCCTTTGGGTGTCAGCCTGATGTTGATTTCGGTCTTCGGGCTGGTGCTTAGGGAGTTCTTCTCCTAATCAGTATATATGTGACATAGATTTCCAGTTTTGACATTGCCTAATGGGGACAAAGTTTTTACTTGCTTCTATCGTTCGACTATATCTTTAGGTAGGAACAATTGGGTGTAAACATGTGTTTGAGACATGTTATGATTGATGGTTGCAAGTGGTTGCAAGTGGTCACAAGTGGTTGCTCGTGGTTGCATAACACACCTTAGGCACTAGATCGGCTCAGACACATTTTCATATTGCATATGCATGAGTGTTTATACTTGTTTATGGATGAAATTGAATGTGTTATCATGTGGATGTTGCATATGGATGAATGTTTGTGCACACATATAACGTTTATGTGACTAGGATTATTTGCATACATGTTGGATTCATGACACTAAACATATTTTGCATTAAGAAGATCAAACAGGCCTGATCATTTGCATTAGATAAGGAACATATACACACACTTTCTGCATATGTTCATATAGCATTATAAATCTTTTAAGGACAATGATTGCTCGTGAATGAAGGTTAAGTAGATGGATGATTGGACGGTAGGATATATTCTTCCTAACTTAGAGATTTCGGGGACGAAATCCTTTAAGGAGGGGAGAATGTAACAACCCGTATTTTGATAAAGTGTTATAACTATAAATCAAGGCAGAATTAATTTTTAAAATAAGAATCAAGGGCAACGGGTTGTGCCATTGCGTTCGTCTCGGAATTCTGCATGAAATCGAGTCCGAGTTTTCGAAAATCGGAGTTCGTATGACCAAGTTATGACCCTCAAAAGTTTCAGGAATTTAAATAAAATAAAACAGCTCGAAAATAAAGCCAGAAATTCGAAATTCAAACCCAGAGAAGGCTGGCGGGAAAATTCCCGCCACCCAGGTCGACTGGGGAGTCGACCCCCCCAACCAGGTTGACTGGGGAGTCGACTGGGGTGTCGACCTCCCCATGACCAGGTCGACTGGGGAATCGACCTGGGGGTCGACCTGGCCCCTTTTTCCTGATCCGAGTCTTTTTGTTTTTTTTTCTGAATCTAGACCTATTTTCTGACCATGTTCGTGACTCCAATCCTATATAAACTCACCCCTAGCCTCAATCTTTCCACACCATTTCATTCTGTCCCTATGCTGCTTCTGAGATAATCAAAATAATAAGATAAAAAGGAAGAAAAAGGACTGCTTCTTCTCCATCAAGACTACGCTTAGAGATTTGCAAATTGGGGGATTTCAATTAGAACACGATCAATCAAATAGAGATTTAACAATCAAATTCTGCCTTCTAATTCTCGATCCACGCACTGTAAGTTCAAGTTACTTTTAGATAAAAGCTGTAAATTTAATATCCATGTTGTAAACTGGAATTGGATCTACATACGGTAATTGATTCATATCTATTCTTGTTCATCTTGGGTCTTGACTTTGGTGAATATTGCTTTAGGCCTATTCATGTTGTAGATCAAACTCTCTCATGTCTATAACCTTAACATGCATATGACGTTGAAACTATTGTTAATGGCCAAGGACTATGACTATGAACATAAGACTACGCCTATGCCTATGACTGAGAAAATAAGACTATGCCTATGACTGTGAACATAAGACTATGCCTATGCCTATGACGGTGAACATAAGACCATTGCCTATGACTATGACAAGGACAATGGTGGCTAATCACCTATGACTCTTGACTATGAGAATTATTACCTATGATTATGAACATAAGACTATGACCATGACTTTGAAACTATTATAGTTAATTGCCTATGACTATTAGGGTAGTTGCCAAGAACTCTTTTGGATAATTATCCATGACTATTGTATAACTATTGTGGTTAATTGACTATTATAGTTGATTGCTCATAACACTATAGTTGAAAACCATGTTGAACACCGAATTGGCATTTAGTTGGATCCCATACCTAGGGTGTGACTTGCTTAGTTTATTCGTTATTATGTACACCAAAAACCATTGACCCATTATCCTTGTATTTGGCTTGCTTTTGCATGCCTATTCTTTTATGTCAAGTTTTTATCAGGACTATTGCCTTATTTTGCTAGATTTGAAACCCTGTTAATTTCTATATGCCAGTGATGTTGTAACCGATTATCTCAAGTTATATCATGCCAGTCTTGTAATCTCTTTTATCGCTTTATGCTTGTCCCTTCTACCTATCATAGTTTTGATGTTATTCCCTTTATCTCTAGATTTAGATTTGCTGGTAATTTAGATCGATTAATGTTTACATGCGATGGGAATACGATTTGGGTAGATTAGGCAAAACATGAACTGGTTATAAAATCATGAACTTGATAATAGGCATAAGTTGAAACATGAAACTTGACACGAACTTGACATGAATCTTGAACATGGACATGACACTAGAATGAACATGAAAATGGGCAACTCGAGGTTGGGTTGAGTTTGAAGTGTAATTCTGCCCAGAACCGCCCGGCAAATCCAGTTACTACAAATAATAGGACCCAATATGGGTAATTGGTCATATCGCACTTGAAAACCCGAGGTCAGACTGAGTTGTGGTGTAATTCTGCCCAGAACCGCCCGGCATATCCAGTGACCACAACAACAGGTCTGATGTGAGAGGTTGGGGTGCATTAATGAATTAATGCCACATGATAGGGTTAAGTCATGAACCGCTTGAATATACTTAACCAATTTGACACGATGATTTGATAGGGTAAGTCATGAACCGCTTGAATATACTTAACCAATTTGACACGTGAATATACTTAACCAATTTGACACGATGATTTGATAGGGTTAAGTCATGAACCGCTTGAATATACTTAACTAATTTGACACGATGATTTGATAGGGTTAAGTCATGAACCGCTTGAATATACTTAACCAATTTGACACGTTGATTTGATAGGGTTAAGTCATGAACCGCTTGAATATACTTAACCAATTTGACACGATGATTTGATAGGGTCAAGTCATGAACCGCTTGAATATACTCAACCAACTTGACATATGATTCGTAGGGCTAAGTCATGAACTTGAAACGACAACACTTAGCCAATTTGACATGACACATAGGCGGGTTAAGTCTCAAATTTAAATGACAACACTTAACCTACTGGACGGAAACCCTAGTTTTGCGGTCCTTTTCAGCAGTAACCCACTAGATGTATCACGGTACCCTGGAACTAGGCAGGGTGGGGACGATTACTGGGCTGATTGTAAGCGACCAGAACGACGGCTGAGTTGGTGCGCCATTGTAGGTTCAGGCGGACTATGGTCGTGCACGTAGTCCAGAGTTGAAAAAGCAGGCATTGGGCACCGGTAGGTTTACACTGTGCGTGCTTGATTCGTGTCGGTGGTTGGCACCCTAGGGCTTGATACACCCTATGGTGGACCTAGCACAGGTGACTACATTTCGTGATTGGGCCGTATGACACAGACACATGAACGAGCTAGGAGTTGTAGGGAGCCGATCGATTAATAGATCGTTACGTGGAAAAAGGGTGTTGTCCGTTAGGTAGCATAATCCCTAGTAGTCCTAGGTGGCATAAACCCTAATCGAATCTAGAAAACGTTCAATAGGTAGCATAATCCCTAGTGGTCCTAGGTGGCATAAATCCTAGTTGAACACGCGATAGTTCATGATAAGGAAACCTAGCCAGAACAAGGGTGGCAGTCCAAACGATTTCAAGAATGGTGGCACTACCTTGAAGTAGTATAGAAATACGTGACGAAACCCGTACGATATACGGCAAGGGACTATACATATACATGGAAAGTATGATACGGGTTGGGGTACTAGTACAGTTGGTACAAAGAATGTTAAACATGCGATGCTGTACGTAGTTTATCTGGTTAGCATAGTTTATCTTGTTACCGTAGTTTATCTGGTTAGCATAGTTTATCTTGTTATCTTAGTTTAACTGGCCTATCTTGTCATCATCCTTATGTTCACTTTCAGTTTATACATGTCATGTTATCTTTACTTGTTTCTATGCTGAAAGTCACTAGGACTTACCAGTCTTTATGACTGACCCGTTTTCTTTTGCCTCTTTTTCTTCCGTTTCCCCCCCTCAGGTTCTCAGGAAGGAAACACTACTACTTAGTTTGGACTTCTTTCTGCTTCAAGATCATCATATATGGCTTGGACCTTTCTTGGCTATGACTGCTTTACTGTTTTACTTAGCGAATGATTTATGACTATGGTTTTATGCTTCTTTACTATTGCAAGACAGATTTCGATGTAATGGATTTAATGGCATTTTGATGTAAAAGGCTTTAGACCTTTCTAGATTTTAAAGCAATGAAATTTGGTCCTTCTTCCGCTGTTTTATATGTTCTGTCTTGTAATATTTCTGTGTATGTTTACCTAGATAATGCTCCACCAAAGCTAGTGCATTCCCTTTGTGAGTGACCCTAGAGGAGGTGGGGTGTTACAGGTAATATTTGTATATATAGGCCCACAAACTTAACCAGTAGGAAACCCTAGTAACGGGGACCATTTTAGCAGTAACCCACATAGATGTATCATGGTACCCTGAACTAGGCAGGGTGAGGCACAATTACTGGGCTGATTATAAGCGGTCAAAACAGCGGCTGGGGGTTCGTCAGTGTAGGTTCCGACGGTTTACGGGCGCGCACGTACTCTGGTGTGGGAAAAAGCAGGCACTGGGTACCGGTAGTTATACACTGTGCATCTTGAATCATGTCGGGTCGCTATCATAAAGATTGTTATACCTTATGGTGGGACCAGCACAGGGTATCTACACGCAAGAGAGGGCCGATTGACACATACACATGGAACATTAATGCAAGTAAGGAGCCGATCGATAAGTTAGTAAGGGTACATCTAACATGTTCATGGCAATTAAGCAGATTGAGGTGGAATCCTCTCGATAGATGTACACCTGAAGGCTACCACAATTACGGGGATTAGGATCACGTTATCATTTTATACAGATTACTAGTTGGGACACTAGTTAGGTGGTGCAGAGATAGATATAGAAATTAGAATAACAAAGTAGTAGCGAAGCAGAGAAAGAGTAGAAATGTATTCAGTTTACCTTGCCTTACCATACCTTATGCTTATCCCATGTTATCTTGTTATCCCTATTATCACGGTATTGCCTTATATTCAGTTTATTCATGTCATGATGCTTTTGCCTGTTTACATGCTAAATAGTCACTGGACTTACCAGACTTATGTCTGACCTAGTTTTGTTTCGCCTCTTTTCTTCCGTTTCCCCCCTCCCAGGTTCACAGGGAGGAAATGTTACCACTTAGCTCAGTTTTCTTTCCAAGCTCGAAGATAGTTGATGTATTGCTTTGGACTCTCTCTTCCACTGCTATGGCTGGTTCATGCTTTATTGGGGAATATCATTGTTATTTTTATGCTTCTTTTATATTTGGAAGTTTTTAAATCAAGACAGAAGTTCTATGTATTACTTTTAAGTATGATTGAGATAACTATTGTAAAAGCTTGACTGAACCACATTGTTTATAAAATGACTTTATTTTCCGCTGCTTTATTTGTCTGTCTTGTAATTTATCTGCATCTTTTACCTAAAATGCTCCACCGAAGTTAAGGCATTCCCTTTGTGAGTGACCTTAACGGAGGTGGGGTGTTTCACTTGGTATCAGAGCTGAAGGTTACCGGATCAGATAAAAGATTTGAAAAATTATTTTCAAAATGGTTTTAAAAGAAGCATTTTCTAAAGAAAAGTTTTGTTTTAAAGGCATATTACCCAAAGCCATATGCACTATCTTTTGATCCTCTATTTGAATCCTTGTTTCCTTCTTTTCTAAGTCTCCGGAGCTCCTGGCTTTCTGGGAGGTAACCTCATCGTGGCATGGTTCCGTAGGCTCGATGAGACTACGACACCTGACAAAGGGCAAAGAAGTGCCCAACCTCTATCCATAGTCATAGTAGTTTCACCTATGGCTAATTCTCTTCCAAGCTTTGTAGGGTTTCCCATGCGATAGAGGTAATGTTCGAAAGGCTTGTCAACATGGTTCACAAAGGAGGTAAAGGGAAAGAGGCCAAAGGGGAAGAATCACAAACAAGGGATTGGAATATAAGAAGAGTGGAGGAAATAATAGATCCTGCAACAAGAGGAAGTATCTTTTCTACTGTATAGTGGGTCATTTAATTATAGGAAGTAAAAGACAAGTGGTTGTTTTCAGCATGGTGAGGCAGAGAATCCTATCAAGGGTTTTCCCAGAGGACAAGGAAAAGGACAAAGGATAGGATTTTCAGGAAGGCAAGTGAATGCTTTCACCGCCAGCGTACCTGAGAGAAAGATAGTAAAGTTTAGTTTTTCTTTTTGATCATCTTGTTAGTACTCTTTTTGATTTCAGCGCTTCACATTTGCTCATATCTGCTTCCGTAGTTGAGTCTCTGCACCTTAGTACTAGTATAACAGAAGATCCCATTATTTTCTCAAATCCGGTTGGTGGTTTGGCTCATTTGTCTTTTGTTTGTAAGGATTTGAGAATATATATGTTAAGTATCGAGTTTAAGTGTAATGCTTATATTTTTGGTTTCATGGGTTATGGGTTGATTCTAGGCATGGATTGGTTAGCTAGTAATTATGAAAGGAGGGTAGTTAGACTTTTGACTTGCTCTGGGAATACCCTCGAGACTTCGTGCGATCTTAAGGGATCAGTTAGGCTTAGCTACCTAGATGCATCTATCAACGATTTGCGATTCGTTAGAGTAGTACATGAGTACGTAGATGTTTTTGATTAGGTTAAGGGTTTCCCCCTAAAACTCGAGATTAACTTCCACATACATCTAGTTGACAATGCAAAGCCAGTTATGCGATCAACGATAGTTTTGGGACAAGATTGGCGAGGATAGCCAGAGTCGGTTAAGTGCTCAATTGTTTGGTTGTTTTGCTAGTATCATGTCACATAAATCGTCCAAATTCGGAGGAGGTTTTCCTTAGGTGCTTTTCTGATATTGGTTTAGGCCTTTGGGGCTTGTACTTGAGGTGTCGAGGTTGACTAGGATGGTTTGCGTGAGAAATAGATGGTTTTAGCTGGCGCCTTAAGTAAGACTGACCTTAAGAGAGGTAAAAAGTACATAGCAACCTTTAGCTTTAGACCCTTAGATTTGTGACATGATGGATAAGCTAAGTAGAGGAGAGACCTCTAATCATCTAAGTATATACACTTGGTATCATGGTTAACATCTGTTTATCTTGGTAAGATAATTCAACTACATTGGATACCCTCTAGCATAGTAAGTGGGCGAGGTCCTATCTTTACCAGTGGGTTTTGGAAATGGATGTCAAGATTCTTCGCAATTGTGAAGTTAAATTAGTTAAGGTACAGTGGAGTGAAGCTCAAGAAGATGCGACTTAGAAGATTGAAGACTAGATACGCGCATCATACCCTTTTTTGAGGGTATATCCTTGATTCCTCTTTTTCTGTAAAGTTTATTTGCATGCCAGTCTTTATCTTTTAAGTATATCCTCTCGGTCCTATCCTCGAACCTTAGGTAGAAGCCAATGGATGTAAACATGTGTTTGAGACATGTTATGTTTGGTGGATGCAAGTGGTTGCAAGTATTTGCTAGTGGTTGCTCGTGGATGCATATACACACACATTAGGCACTAGACCGGCTAAGTCACTTTCATATTGCATATGCATATGAATGTATTTATATATGGATTGAAACTTGATGTGTTATCATATGGATGAGTGAATATGCACACATATAGTATTTACATGATTAGGGATATTTGCATACATATTGGACGCATGACACTCTCATGATTCGCATTAAGGAGGTCAACTGGATCAGTAGACCGCCTGATTTCGCATTAGATAAGAGAAATATACACACACTCTGCATATGTTCATACGGCATTAGAAACCTTTTAAGGACAATGGATGCCTGTGATTGAATGGTTGAGTAGATGGACGTTGGATGTTAGGATATGCATTCTTCTTTATTTGAAGATTTCGGGGACGAAATCCTTTAAGGAGGGGAGAATGTAACACCCCGTATTTTCGGTGAGCGTCAAAGTAACAAATTAAAGAATACTTAATTTTTAAAGTGAGAATTAAGGTAAACGGGTTACGCCATTGTGTTCGTCTCGGAATTCTGCTTGAGATAGAGTCCAAGTTTGCATAAATCCGACTCCATACGAAGAAGTTATGATCTTTAGAAGTTTCAGGGGTTTAAATAAAACAGCTCATGTTTTAAATTCGAAATTCAAATCGCATACCCGGGATGGGCGGGAAATTTCCCGCCGATGACCCAGGTCGACCAGGGGTTCGACCTAGGTTAGACAAGTCGACCGGGGGTCGACCTCCCCCCTATTTCCATATCCGAGGACATATTCATTTTTCTGCATCTAGACGCCTGTTCTGACCAGAATCGTTGATCCCTATGCTATATAAACACCCCTAAGGCTACAGTTTACTCTACATAACTTCATTATGCATGTACTCTACCCTAATTCATATCAAAATAAATCAAAGACGGGGGTTATGCTGCTAAAGTTCTTCGTAGAATCAAGTTTAGAATTCAAGTAGAGATTCAAAGTCTAATTCAATGACTTCAACAACTATTTTCTAAGAATCAAATCAAATCTAAATTAGAAGATCAAATAGTCTACTTCAAGGGAGAGCTATTCAGTTTCAGAATACAGATCCCAGAATTCAAGGTTGTTTTGTAATTTGTAAGTTCACGTTACTTTCAGAAATAAAAGTTAGTTGGGATTCTGACATTGTAATAAATCTGGATATGAGATTATGCCTATTTCTATCTGTCTTTCTATATCCTTTGGATCTATCTCATTGATACTATTATGTCCATTCTTTGTCTCTTCTTTCCTTCTTCCCTTTTTGTTTTATAGCTAGACTACTGCGAGCCTGAGCCAGATCTCATAAGAGATGAACGTACATTGGAAATAAAATTGGTCACAAAATATAATTTGGACATTACCAGCGCTAAAACTTGGGAAAAGAATTAAATTGTGTATAATTGGGGATAATTGAGTTGTAACTGATTTGAGGACATAACACATGTTGTGTTAAAAACATAAAGTATTGGACATATAACTTGAGATTTGAGGCATAAAGTATCGGACATATGACTTGAGATTTGAGGCGTAAAGTATTGAACATATGACTTGAGATTTGAGGCATAAAGTATATTGGACATATAACTTGGGATTTGTGGCGTAAATTGAACTGTAAACATGTAAGTTCAAGTTATTTTCAGATTTAAACACTTAATAGTGATTTTGGCGTATAATGAAATGGATCCAATTCCATGCTTGATGATAAATCTTTTAGGTTAAATCCTATCTTTCTATTGAATCAATGATTTACATGCCTAGGAAGTTATTATTCAATCATGCCTGTCTTTGTTGGACATCTGATATATAATCCTTTTAGGTTCATGATGTTATTTATATCGGATCCATATGTCTATGAGGTTATTTCTGTGAGTTTGTTTTAGATCTATCTTTGTTATACCCCAACTCTAACAGATCTGTAATCCTCTTAGGTCCAAAGTATTTGACAGATCTACCATTTTAATGCCTGTTTTATGCCTACTCTCGTTTATGTTCCTCTTTCGTCCCCTTTATTTTATGAATGTAGATTAACCTTGAATCTAGACTGAAACTTATTATACGAGCGATTGGAATGCGGGGGTAATGGGGAATAGTCTATTTGGTAATAGTGGAACATAATTTTGTAACTTATGATTTGGGGCATAATTTGTCTTTGTTACGAACTTGGGGTAAACTGAAATATTAATCTAGATTTGGCACAAGCTGTAAATTGGAATATTAATCTAGATTGGGCGCAAAACTGTAAATTAGGATATTAATCAAGATTGGGCATAACCGTTGGTTGAGACGCCAAAGAATAATGTATATTGGGGTATTGGGGCATGACTATAGTACAAACTTGGGAAGATTAGGTGTAGCCTATTTTGAGTAATAACCCGAAATTGAATTTGGGGGCCATAACTTGCAATTAGCTTTGTTAGGCATAACTTGAGAATTGGAACATGACTGGTTGGGATAATTAGCATGAAAATCTAGACTTGGAAATTTATGGAAAATGTGGCATAATCTGAAATTAACAACAATTGTGAATAATTTACATATAAACTGTAAATATGTAAGTATGTGAAAAGATGAATATGCCTAACCCAAGGTTAGATTGAGTTGTGGTGTAAAACTGCCCGGCACATCCAGTAACCACAACAAAAACTATCTAATGTGAGAGGTTAGTGCATCATGCCCAAGAAAAACCCGAGGTTAGATTGAGTTGTGGTGTAAAACTGCCCGGAACGGCCTGGCACATCCAGTAACCACAACAACACATATCTAATGTGAGAGGTTGGTGCATTAATAAATCAATTAATGCTAATGAACAAAACATGCTAAGATGATTGACTAGGGTTAAGTTAATAGGAATCACTTAACCAGTATAGCATGATGAATGGGTAGGGTTAAGTAATAAGAAACACTTAAACCAATATGACTTGATTTGTAGTAGGGTTAAGTTAACACAAGAAGGCAACACTTAACCAAAGTAATTATGACAAGTAGGTGGGTTAAGTTAACTTGAATTGATTGATGACACTTAACCAATACAACGTGGTGAACACGTGGGGTTAAGTTAACTTGAATTGATTGATGACACTTAACCAATACAACATGATGAACACGTGGGGTTGAGTTAACAAGGAACACTTGACCAATATAACTTGATGGACGAACGGGGTTAAGTTAATAGGAAACACTCAACCAACATGACATGATGAATGGGTGGGTTAACATGAATGGACAACACTTAACTAATATGACATAATGTGTAGGAGGGTTAAGTACATATCGGGTTGGTGGGTAATATTAATAAATATAGGCCCACAAAACTTAACCGTTAAATAAACATGCTTGAATCGATGGAAGGGTTAAGTACATCTCCTGTAGGTGGGTAATATTAGTACATATAGGCCTACAAACTTTACCGTTAAGAAAACATGCTAGAATCGGTGGGAGGGTTAAGTACATCTCGTTAGGTGGGTAATATTTGTATATAGGCCCGCAAACTTAAGCAGTAGGAAACCCTAGTAACGGGGACCCATTTCAGCAGTAACCCACATAGATGTATCATGGTACCCTGAACTAGGCAGGGTAGGGCACTATTACTGGGCTGATTATAAGCGGTCAAAACAGCGGTAGGGGTACGTCAGTGTAGGTTCCGACGGTTTACGGGCGTGCACGTAATCTGGAGTGGGAAAAAGCAGGCACTAGGTACCAGTAGTTATACACCGTGCATTTTGAATCTTGTCGCGTCGCTATCATAAGGATTGATACACCTTATGGTGGGACCAGCACAGGGTATCTACACGCAAGAGAGGGCCGATTAACACAGACACATGGAACATTAATGGAAGTAAGGAGCCGATCGATAAGGTAGTAAGGGTACATCTAACATGTTCATGTCAATTAGGCAGATTGAGGTGGAATCCTCACGATAGATGTACACCTGAAGGCTACCACAATTATGGGGATTGAGATCACGTTATCATTTTTTACAGATTACTAGTTGGGACACTAGTTAGGTGGTGCAGAGATAGATATAGAAATCAGAATAACAAAGTAGTAGCGAAGCAGAGAAAGAGTAGAAACACATTCAATTTATCTTGCCTTATCATACCTTATGCTTATCCTATGTTATCTTGTTATCCCTGTTATCACGGTATTGTCTTATATCCAGTTTATTCATGTCATGATGCTTTTGCCTGTTTATATGCTGAAAGTCACTAGACTTACCAGACTTATGTCTGACCTAGTTTTGTTTCGCCTCTTTTCTTCCGTTTCCCACCCCAGGTTCACAGGGAGGAAATGTTTCTACTTAGCTCAGTTTTCTTTCTAAGCTTGAAGATAGTCAATGTGTTGCTTTGGACTCTCTCTTCCACTGCTATGGCTGGTTCATGCTTTAGTTGTTTTTATGCTTCTTTTATATTTGGAAGTTTTTATATCAAGACAGAAATTCTATGTATTACTTTTAAGTGTGATTGAGAAAACTGTTGTAAAAGCTTGACCGAACCATATTGTTTATAAAATGACTTTATTTTCCATTGCTTTAATTGTATGTCTTGTAATTTATCTGCATCTTTTACCTAAAATACTCCACCAAAGTTAAGGCATTCCCTTTGTGAGTGACCTTAACGGAGGTGGGTGTTTCAAACTACGTCACTCGAGAAGATATCGATGGAATGATCAAGAACTTAGCAACGGATTTGAACACTCGACTTGAGCATTTGGAAGATGCTTTCAATACATTTGTTGCTCGAATTGAAGATAGGATAAAAACTACTTCAAGGCAGACTGGCCAAGCGACATCATTGGAACGAGTATCAGTGTTCCTCCAACTGTGACTCGGGACTTAGAGGCAACCCCGCAAACTAATCAGCAGGTCGACGCTGTTCCTCAGACCGGTGCCGATATCGCTACACTCCGGGGCACCCCTAATCCTGACATCGCTCTGGCCCGTGATGCTTTGGTAGGTCAAGTTGCGGGCTCCGCAATTGGTAATGTTGCTTAAACGCCGGTGCGCGCAGCTCTAGATGGTAGTGCTCCCACAATTCCGAGAGTCAGGATTGTTTCCGATGTAGCTCCTCGGGTTGGAATTCAATCAGACATTCCTCTCGCCAATCAACTGACTCCTCATACGGACTTAAACAGTGAGGGTACCAGTGTTGCCTTGGATAACCTCAATCAATTGCTTGCTTTTGGTATCGTATCTCAGATTACGGATGTTATCTGTCGATTCACTCGAGGCAGTGCCTCTTCTATAGGCTTGGAGTGTATAACTCGCAATCCGTTCTTTTTTGATACCAGGAATTTTCGTAACCTACCAAATTTCAAGCTCTCGGTTCTGGAACCTTATGATGGTCGAAAGGATCCAATTGCTCAGTTGATGAGATATATTTGTCATTTGGAAGTCCTTTCCGCTTTGGAAAACATCATGACGAAGTGCTTTTCACTTTACTTGACAGATATAACTACGATTTTGTTTAGGCAGCTAGAGGCGGAGTTGTGACACCCCACGTCCATTAATGTCACTCACTAAGGGAATAAATTAAGTTTCGTGAAGCGTTATAGGTAAACAGAAAAATATTACAAGACAGATATATAAGCAATAGCGGAATTTAAATTTTTATTTCAAACATAAATCATAACATCATGGCCCAAAATATCACAAGTCTGAAACTACATAAAAGCCATTACAAAAATATGAAACTTTCTGTTTTGTTCCATTAGAATACATAACAAACATAATTCCCCAAAAAGAGACCAAGCGATGGTGGAGATAAGAACGCGAGCCATACTTCGAAAGCAGCTCCTAGCAAGATGATAACTGAGTCCTGACTAAGCCTGAGTATTCACACCCTGAGAACCTGGGGGAAAGGGAAGGGGAAACGGTAGAAAGAAGAGGAAACAAAAAGGGTCAGACATAAAGTTTGGCGAGTCCTGTTACTTTTAGCAAGTAAATAAGTAAAAGTAGCATGACAGTCATATAAGATGGATAAGAAAAACAACATCATATAAGGCAGGTATGACAAGGTAAATAGGATAGAGTGTATATGCTTCCTTAATGATTACTCTGCACTACTACTAGTATATCCAGAATGAGATGATCCCCAACATGTATGAAATGGCAGACTTAGGCGTACTTTTGGTGTGAGGTTTTAACCCCATACGATCCATAGGCAGCCCCAATAATGGATTCCTAAACTTACCAGAATCTAGATGTACCCTAACTACTACCCTAATCGATCGGCTCCCTACTCGGTAGATACCCTTCAGTTTCAAGATGTACACAACCATATCTACTGATGTCACAGTGTATTAATTCCCATAACAAGCTGGACCCATGCACACACATGACTCCATTGGTTTCTTGCGCTGTTGACACCGCCCCTTCGTTATGGATCTCTTACAATCAGCCCAGTAAGCATGCCCCTACCCCGACCCAGTTCGGAGTACTCGTTTGATACCTAGACGGGTTACTGACTGAAACGGATCCCACACACAAGATGATACAAGCTCCCCCTAGGCTTGCATCCCCACTACTAGGATTTCAACTCGTTATGCCTAACAGTTCAACATGTAAAATAGGTTAAGTTGTTGGGCCTATTGTATGTAAATATTACCCCACCGCCAAGCTAGTTTACTTAACAAAGTTGAATAACCCCAAAGTATAAAATAGGTTAAGTTTGTGGGCCTATATATATACATAAATATTACCCACCGCCACAAGATTTACTTAACCCACCCACTGTTTCGACTAAGTTTACTTAACCCCTAATTCAAGTTAACATGTTCATACAATCCCTATGGATTTAACTAAGTTAAGTATTCCAATTCGTTACCATGTCCATTAAGATCTGTAAAGGTAGATCTAGCATGATAATATTTAAGATCCGCATCATAGTTATGTCATAGATTCAAAAGTCCCAATAGATCTAATATGATAAAGATCTAGATCGAAGTCATAGAATATTATAGATTCACAAATTATGATAGATCCAGTATGATTCAATTATAGGCATATATCCAAATCACAATCATATCACGTTTACTTTTAATCGTTTAAATCTAAAAGTAACTAACTCACAGTGTTTGGATTAGAAAAATAGAACTAGAAGAAGAATGGATCTTAAATCTCTAACTGATTGACCTTATTTGATTGTTGTAGAAGACAAAGAATTTAGTTCAGTTCAGACACGGGCAGCGTTTGGCCTCCATTGATTTCTAGCGAAGAAAACAAGAGAAATGGACCTTTATATATAGCTGCCAGCCTCCAGAAACCATCTGCCACCTCAGCCCTAGGGGGGTCGACCCATGGGTCGACACCCCCTTGAGGGGTCGACTCCCCTTGGCGGTATTTTTCTCGCTTTCCCCAATTTCTACAATTTCGAATTTTGAACTGAAAATTTTGAATTCCTGGGTCCTATATATAAATAATAATCTTGCACGCATACAAACTTCAAACCTTCATATCTTCTTCATACGGTGTCCGTTTTACGCAAACCAAATGTCTATCTTGACCAGAATTTCAAGACGGATGCAATGGAACATTCCGTTTCCCTTAATTCTGAATATTAAATTAATTATTATTTAATTTATCCTCTTTTAGTGTCGTTAAAATTTCGGGGTGTTACATGACTCCACTACTCCTTGGAATGCTTTGGTCGTGAAGTTTGTGGAACAGTTCATGGTCAACATCGCTCGTTCTAAAAACGTTATGACTCTCAATGGAATTAGGCAGAAGTCCGACGAGACTTTGCAGAAATTCTTGAAACGGTTTAAGCTATAGTGACTTCGGTCGACAGACCCGATCCTTTTATGGTTTTGATGGTCATAGTTTCTGGAGTTTTGGTTAAATACGATTTTAAGACATCACTGCATTGGGACCCGCCGAGGGATCTTAGCGAGTTCTATTTTGAGGCTGACAGTAACTTTAGGAAGAAGATACAAGGACAGACAAAACGGTTCTAGAACCTAATGCTGTTAAGGGCGGGAAACCGTCCGACTTTGAAAAGGCTAAGTATACTGCTATGCTAAGCAACCCTCCGTGGGGGAATGATTGCAACAAGGCTTGGAAGCAACCAAAGTTCCCATCTTATTCGGAACTTACTCATACCCACGAGGAGATTTATCAAGAGATTCATCCCACTGCTCCTTTCAGAAAGCCTTCCACAAGGGAGTCGACTCTAAGAGAAAGATACACTGGTCGACATTGCATATTTCACGATCTTGATAGTCACGATACAAATGATTCTCGACATCTTAGGGATATAATAGAAGAATGTTTTAGACTTGAAGAGCTGGCACGATTTGTTTGTAACCGAGCTGTGGTGCCGGGACAGGCACAACCCCTCAAGGAAATCGGGATAGGCCTGGGACTAGCACTCGTCCCAATGACATTGTTATCAATTAAACCTCTTACCGACTGTGATGTCCTGGATGCAAGTCTCCTTGGCATCAATACCTTGTGACTTGTGGCTTTGATCTTTCAGCTTTCTGGATATTTCGGTTGTTTGGTCTTGGATTTGCTTTGTCTTCTGGATATGAAGTTGACTCTTATGGATGTTTGGTCTAGGCTTTTGTGGTGTCTCTGTTTTGGTTCTTGTGGATTCTTGGTTTTGGTTATTAGGGATTGCAGAAAGGATCGTTAAGGCAAAACAAACACTAGAGGAGGGGGTGAATGGTGTTTTCGAGAATTTAAACAAAATCTAAAATATATGCGATAAACTATATGAATCAAACACCATAGAAACAATCATTGACACATGATAAAACACAGATGCAAAATAAATAGAAATAAAAATGCAGAAAAGGAAAGAACACATCGAATTTTATAATGGTTCAGATTGCTCCAATGTCCAGTCCCACACAATGATGGATTGCATAGAGTTTTATTACTATATCAAAATCCAATTACAACCTCCTTGATTTCACGGCTACAAGGGATACCACTGATTCCAACCTCCTTGATTTCACGGTTATAAGGGATACCACTGATTACCCGTCCTTGATTTCATGGCTATAAGGGATACCATCGTTTTACCCCAAATACAACCCAAACAATTACAAACAACGCTATAACTCTTTAATAGAACTTGATTCAGAGAGTAATGAGTAGAGAGTGTAGAGAAAAGTAGATTCATAAAACATAATTGAATTTGGCAGAGTAATGGTGTAGGAATCGTAAAAATGATAAGAATTAATGGTGTAATGAAGTAGAGTGAAAGTGGAGAAGAAGACATGATGAAAAATTCGAATTCATGCCCATTTTATAGTGTGTGAAAGGTTGCAAAGCTTCAGAACCGTCACAATAAGTGAAAAGACACTTCCTTTCAAAATTGAAATAATGACAGTTATATGTCGACATATTGTTTTATATTTGACGACATATGCTTAGTGTAAATCTAATTTTTGAGCATTTATCAAGTGTTTTGATATAAATATAATTCTGGAAATTCTTGTATTAAAATATAGTGTTATAAATTAATATTGTAAAGTAGGAAATCATATGAAAACATAAATATAAACAACATAAATATAAACTATATAAACATATTTATAAAATTATAGAGTTTAAAACTATATAAATATAAATATATAAAACTTAAGGTTGGAAACAAAAGTAAAGTAAGAAAGGAAAATAGAAAAGATAGATAAATAAAATAGAGAAGATTGAAGATAGAATTTGAAAACAGAATTTGAAAATCACAATTTGAATTTGAACCTGGTGTGCTATTTAGAGTCTTACATAATCTGGACTCTATAACTATATCAGTCTTGAACTCTTGAAATCTTGAATACTCATGAGCCTTGAAATTTCTCTGAACTCTGAATCTAATATCTTTAAACTGTACAGTCTTCAGTAATATGTCATGTATATAAATCCTGCATATGTGTGTGTGTATATATATATATTCTAAATAAAAGTGTTAGTATATATTTTATAATCAATTAATATTAAAATAAGATTGTTGTCATCAAAACTCCATTCTCCAACATTGGTCTTCTCCGGATGCTTAGATTTTGGTTTTGTGGCCCTTGGTGCTTAGGCCTTGGTTTTGGCTTTCTCTGGTTTCTTAGCTTTTGGATTTTATTACTCTTGAATATTGAGCTCCACACTTTGGCTTTCTCATTCTTAGTCTTATGGATTTTGGATATCCTAGATTTCTCGAGCCTATGCTCCAGGCTCTCTTGGCTTTCTCTGGATTATGGTTACCCGAGCTTCATCCTGTGTTTTTTTTGCTTTAAGGACTTCGGTCCTCTGGACGTATCCAGTTTTGGTTATTCTGGATTGTAAGATGGTTGAGTCGGCATACCCATTGTATGGGACCTGTTATAAACCCTAGGCTTGCTCTTTGCTTGATAACACACCATCACCCCCTTTGGTTATCAATGAAAAGTTTACTTTTCCTGGGTTTGGATTTTGATTGGTTAAGTTTATTTACTCATGTAACAGGAATCGACGAGATCCTAGGCATGCTCTTCACGAGCAATAAACCATTCACTCTTCTTCACAAATGAATTTGAAATAAAAAATGGCCAAGTTTGCTTACCCATACGGGGGCATCCCTAGGCATGCACTTTGCGAATGACGAACCGCTAGGCTTTCCGTTGGCTTTACTAAAATCCCCTAATTTTTATAACTTTAATAAAATTATTTTGCAAAATAAGGACACTTGCTTGTGAAGTATGAAGTCGACAATAGAATAACAAACTCTAATAATCGTCTAACTATCTTGGCCTATTATCCCATTACGACAAGATTGCCTTGAGCTATGGCAGGTTTTGGATCTTGTGCATCTGGTCGGTGGATCCTGCTCTTTTGAATTTGGGTCGTCCTGTCAAGACGACTCGCCGAATATTGGATTACATCGAGTGGACTTGGTAGTAACATGACAAGATTACCCACTCGTGGCTATCTTGTCCTACTACGACAAGATTTCATTTGCTAGTGGCGAGCCTTGGATCCCATGTGTCTAGTCAATGGGTCATGCTCGTTTGGATTATTGAGTTTCCCTCACACGACAATTCATATAGATATCTGGCTATATGGTTATTGCATATTCTAGATTTACGAATTTCAGGTTTATCCTGACTTCCTGGGTATGGATATTCTAGTTAATTAGTTCGTCGGACCCCTGTAGTCCTCTGGTTATTCTTTTATTCTAGTTATTCTGATTATCTCTCAAAATGATTGGGTGTTCGTCGACTTTCATTAATCCATGGTTAATATGATCCAACGCGATCGCAGCTCTTCGGTTTTTCAGTTATAGAAGTTCACTTTGGGCTTCTCCTTGCCTTGGGTTTTGGATTTTTGGGTTTTTCGCAAAACACATCTTCCTTCGATAAGAAAGACATGTTTTGGATGGCAAAATGTTAACGTGCTTTTTGGTTGAAGCTGTCACATGTAAAGATTATGGTTAGCGAACACATTCAAGCGTTAGAAATATCATTAGAAAACATAAAGCAATTTGGTTGAAGTCGTCCCAATGGCATTGTTATTAATTAAACCTCTTATTGGCTCTGATGTCTTGGATGCAAGTCTCCTTCACATCAGTATCTTGTGGCTTATGGCTTTGATCTTTCGGGTTTGTGGATATTTTGGTTGTTTGGTCTTGGATTTGCTTTATCTTTTGGATATGGAGTTGACTCTTGTGGATGTTTGGTCTTGACTTTTGTGATGTCTCGGTTTTGGCTCTTGTGGATTCTTGGTTTTGGTCTTCTTCAGATGCTTGGATTTTGATTTTGTGTCCCTCAGTGCTTAGGCCTTGGTTTTGGCTTTCTTATCTTTTGGATTTTATGACTCTCAAACAATGAGATCCACTCCTTGGACTTCTCATTCTTGGTCTTTTGTATTTTGGATCTACTATATTTCTCGTGCCTATGATCCTGGCTCGCTTAGCTTTCTTTTGGTTATGGTTATTCGAGATTCCTTCCATAGTTTTGGCTTTAAGGACTTCGGTCCTCTGGATGTATCCTCTTTTGGTTATTTTGTACTGTAAGATGGTTGAGTTGGCATACCCATGTATGCGAGCTATCATAATCCCTAGGCATGCTCTTTGATCAACGACGCACCATCACCCCCTTTGGTTATTAATGAGAAGTTTACTTTACCTAGATTTGGATTTTTAATGGTTAAGCTTGTTTTACCCATGTAATAGGAACCAACGAGATCCTAGGCATGCTCTTCACGAACAGTAGACAATTTATTTTCCTTCACAAATGAATTTGAAATCAAAAATGGCCAAGTTTGCTTACAGATGTACGGGAACAAGCATCCCTAGGCATTCTCTTTGCGAATGATGAACCTTAGGCTTTCCTTTGGCTTTGCTAAAACACCTTTAACTTTTATAACCTTAATAAAATTATTTCGCAGAGTAAGGACGCTTGCTTGTGAAGTATAAAGTCGATAGTAGGATTGAAAAATCTAATAATCATCTGGCTATCTTGGCTTCTTATCCCATTGCGATAAGATTTCTTTGATTTGTTGTGGGTTTTGGATTTTGTGTCTGGTCGGCAGATCCTTCTCGTTTGGATTTGGGTCACCTTGTCAAGACAACTCACTGGACATTAGATTACATCGAGGGAACTTGTCAGTGACGTGACAAGATCATCCACTCGTGGCTATCTTGGCCTCCTGTCCTATTTCGACAAGATTGTCTTGACTTGTGGCAAACCTCAGATCTCATGCATCTGGTCGATGGGTCCTGCTCGTTTGGATTATTGAGTTGCCCTTAAACGGCAATTTATATGAATATCTGGCTATAAGGTTATTGCATATTCTGGATTTACAGATTTTAGGTTTATCCTAACTTCCCAACTATGGATCTTTTGGTTATTTAGGTCGTTGGACCCTTGCAGTCCTTTGTTTATTCCAATTATCTCTCAAAACGATCCGAAGATCACTGGCTTTCAATGGATTCATGGTTAATACGATCTGGCACTCTCAAGCATCACTAATGGTAGCTACTTTCTTCTACATGACCATTGGACATGGCATGGACCACTAAAATGTTTCATAAACGTTTTCCATCAACTTTTGGACATCTACAAGCATAATTATATTGCTTTTGAACTGAATTGGACATTTTTTTGATTTCTTGGAGATTGAAGCTATTTTCTAGACATAGTTGACTGAGCCAACATATTTTTCACTCAACGCAAAAGAAGAAGGGCATTTTAGTCAAAGAGTAGAATTATCAATCATTCTGTGATTCTATTGTAACACCTTGTACTTAAATATTTTACGAAGTTGTACAAATTTGTAATCAACAATTATACGATGAATGATTACTGTTGACAACAAAATATGTCGTAAACACCCAAGATTCATTGTTGCTTAAGAATTATATTTTCACATGGAAAAGTAAGTGTGGAAAGCAGTAAATAATACAAGAGATTTATAGCGGTTGGTCTTGCTAGAGGCCTACGTCCACTTTGGATGAGTCGTTTGAATATTATTAATAACAAAGAGTTACAAGGTTGAGACTATCTCGTGACATCCCTTTAAATACATCTCAAAGTTATATGAGCCCATAATTTTCATATGACGAATATTAGGAAAAGACACGTTTGCCCTTCTTCTTCCTCAAAGCATGGATGCCATTAAAGGGGCTACTTGGAGCTCTCAAGAGATGTCAAATCACTAAATTCCAACCCCTTTGAAGTGTGAGCTTGAGGGGTATTCATAGTGGAGTGGTTTGATGGGAGTAGGTAGGAGTAGATAGAAGTATGGGACCACACCAGAAATCTCGGATCCCATATTGCCAACCACCAGAAACTCATACCCCTCCGTGGGGTACGAAGGATATTGGAATAGGTATAAAGAGTTGAGGTTAGCGAGACTCGTGACTTGCCGAGGTTCGAGGTATTAGTTTGGCAATGTTTGGATGAGGGGCGAGATTCCTATCGGCCTGAACCCTTCTGGGTCATTTCCTTTACTCCATATCGACACTCCAGGCCTTAACTTCACGCAATGTGCTTTACGTTGGTTGAAGTAGTCATTAAGTCATCGACTTTTCCTGTAAACTCATGAAAATAGACGTTAGGTGTTGAGCTCATTTACTTTGTTTCGAACTTCAATTGAGCATATAGAACTCAATATAAGTCGTAATTCTTTGAAACAAGAATCATCAGGATCTAGTGAATAATAGTTTTCTAATGGAAGAAAAACATCTGGATTTCGTCTTATAGATTTGAGTTATGTCAAAATCAAAATTTCAAAAAAAAAAAAAAAAAACAGCGCTATAATCGTTTAAAAACCATAACAGTTTATTTAATAAAATAAAAAGATTTTAAGCAAATAAAAATTAGATTTCCATTAGAAAAATCCAAAATTGAGTTATAAAATAAATAAAAACTCAAGTGAACTCAATAGATTGATTTTTGAAACAAAATCTGATATTTATTATTGAATTAACTAAGTTGAAGAATAATAGTTAATCTAGTTTTGGATCGAGTTTGACTTTGGATACGTAAATTGAATTTGTGAATTCATATTTGAAATCAAATATGAACCTTGAAATGAAATTGGAATTCATTTAGTTTATAAACAAGTTAAAAATATATTTGAACATGTTATGTTCAAATAAAAAGTGAAATAGGCAAAAAAGATAATTAGAGAATAAATTAGCGAATTGAGTTAAAAACAATTGAATTGAGTTGGAATAAATTGGAAATGGTTGAATATATGTTAAGCAGGTGTGGAATGAAGTAATGGAAGAAATAAATTGAATGCTCCACAAAGAGGTATGTATTTAATTATAATATGCGATTTTATGATCATATTTGGCAAGCCGCTTGGCTTTTCATTTTTCATTTGAATGGAAAGAGCCTAGAGAGGCGATTCGTAGTTGTACCGAGTGACCCGTACAAAGGAGACACTGGCGAAATTTTTAGGAAATTAAAGGATATAGAAAATTTTAACATAAGTTTTGTAACGACCCGTATCCTACACATCATAGGATTGTAGAATATTTATTTCTTTCCCGTATGAAGTTGTATGGTCATGTAACTTTGGGAAACATCTATTAGAGTCATTTCCCATGTTCATGATTTTTGTCGATTTTTAAATGACCATTTTGCCCCTAGTCGATACTGTTTTGGCCATAACTTTTGATTGGAAAGGAATTTTGACCTGAAACCACTTCCATTTGATTCGTTTGATAGTTTCTCTTTCCGTAGAGTGGTCATAATAGCCAAACGGACTTACCGTTCGGGAGATATGGCTGAAACAAGGTTTGGAGGGTGAAAAACTGCTTAACTGGGCCAAATCGGGTGATTAGTGAGTAGGCCCATAACCCATTTCGGGATTAGGGTTATGGGAGGGCTGAAATGAGATGGAGAATCATTCCATTTCAGTTTTCTAGCCTCCACTTATCACCAAGGATCCTTAAAAATGGCCTCCAACCTCTAAATCACCTCCAAATCATTTTTGGTCAAGGATTTGGCTTAGCAACCACTAATCAAAGAAGATCTTCACCAAATCAACCTTGGAGCTGCTGTTTAGCATTGGGATTCGCATCAAATCAGAGCGTTATTTCAGATCTTAGTTTATTTTATGGCTAAGGTGAGTGATTTGCATAGTTTTGCACTAATTATGGCTAATTAGGGTTGGTTAGTGTTAATTAGCGAATTTAAACATGATAAAATTCTGGAAAAATGTTTATAAAATTCGGAATGATATTTTAAACCTCTGTTAGAAATTTGGTTCCATTTGGTTAAGTTTTGCTAATCATATCATTGGTTTCACCTAAACATGCTTAGGGGGAAGATATGGGGTTTTGGGTATGTTTGATCCATTTTGACCTACCATGTTGATGTTTTGATGTTTGTGGTTGATTATGCATGTTTCTATGACCATATGAAATGCTATGTGACTGTTTAGAATAGTTGGAATGGTCGAAAACGCCGTCGAGGGGCGTAAACAGCTCGCTGGACAAGGTGCAGGGGTTCAGATCGCATAGGGGGTTGAGGGACGATCGGATCGCCCTATGGGATCGTGGGACATCACCACGAGTCGAGTCATCTCCTCCGAACCGAACCATCTGCGCAAGGCCCACGAGACGAATCGATGCAGCGCCGTGCCCAAATTGAAGTACTCCGACCCGGATCGCCAATGAGCATTACGACCCGATCCGATCCACTCGTGCTTCATATCACGATCCGACTAGAGGAAGGCAGCATCCACGATCCGAGGCACAACGAGACGACGGAGGAACGCGATCCGATCCGTATGGGATATTCACGATCCGACCAGAAGTGGAGACCCGATTCGATGGAGGCTGGATTCACGAGACGATGGGGAGTGCGACCTGATCACCTGGAGGACCACGACCCGATCCGACGTAGGAAGCGCGACCCGATCCAATGAAGAATGCTGAAGGCGACCCGACCCGATCCAATCTGGTGATGACCAATAACCCGAGATGCGAAGGTAGTCCAAATGGAAGATAGAGCTCAGGATCCCGGAACCAGTTGGGAACCAATGAGTTCACTTCATGGTTGGACTTTGCTGCGGGACGTGTGCTAAGGAGTTGTCGACGTTCATAACTTCGATTCACCACTCAGAATGAATGATGGGCTACTTATCAGTGCAGTAGGGTCATTATGACCTGAGGGGCAAAGTGATGGTAGCAAGACTACGTTATCAGTGCAGTAGGGTCATTATGACCTGAGGGGCAAGGTGATGCGTAGTAAGACTATGAGCCAGTGCAGTGGGGTCATTGCGACTCCATGGGGCAGAGTGGACATAGTAAGGATTAGTAAGGCTATGAACCAGTGCAGTGGGGTCTTGTGACTCCATGGGGCAAAGTGGACATAGCGTAAGATTTGTGGCTACGTTATCAGTGCAGTGAAGCCATTTGTGACTTCATGGGGCAGAGTGATCGTAGCAAGGTATGTTGGGTGATCGAAGTGGTGAATATCGTATGCTTTACGCACTGAGTGAGAGATGTGAGGATGGATGCTATGTTTGATTGTTTGCCATCATTATGACATGCACACCTCCCCCACCTCCGTATCTTTACACTGTTTGATATGGTACCTTAGAGTGTTGTACAGTATGTAGTGCTAACTCTTTGGTTGCAGGTCCAGGTTCAAGTATGTTTTAGTCTACCTGTTATTGTTCACTTTAGATGCTTATCGCTCATACCAGGCTTTATGTCTGACCCAGAGTTTTATGTCTCCTCTTATTACTCTGGGTGCTCACACGAGCAGACTAGAGACAGGTTAGCTGGTGGTGCGCGAGTAGCTGATTCGGAGGCGGGCAGGAGGCTTCCACGTATGATATATATATACACATTCTCCCTGTGTCGTTGGTGGTCACTACTTGGGCATTAGTAGTGTACCTCATTTACCTTACTTTTGCTTTGAGACAGTTTGAAAGTTGTAATAAGTTGTACTTTTGGATTTCCGCTGCTATGATGTTTAGTTCTGATTTTCAGCTTATGCACTGTCTCTCCTGTTTTATGTCAAGTATGTTATTATTATATTTTGTCCTATGCGCTGTGAGACATTCTACAGGTTCCTTGTATGTTCATTTCCTTCTTCCTTTTCCTTCTGGCGACCCGTTCCGTGCTAACTGGATATGTGTACAGCGCACCTTTGGAGTAAATGTCGGTTGGTGCGGGGCGGGCCGTCACACTTGGTATCAGAGCTCTAGGTTGCGTAGTTAACCTAGGGAAAGACACTAGGGAGAGTTAGTACGTATATGAGAGCGCGTATATGTGATTACTTTGGTTTTCAAAAGCTATGTATATATATACTATTAGTAGTATAAGAATGAAGTTGCACTGCACTAGTACCACTATGGGGTCGTTGATCGTTTTCCTTTTTCAGATTGACGATGAGCCGACATGTTAGAGGTACCGGTAGAGGGGCCAATAATGGGAATGCCGCTGACATGAGGGCGATGTTTACCAACCTCATGAGAGACATGCTTAGAGAAGTGCAAGGGGCAGTTCCAAATCCCGGAGCTGGTGTTGGCCCAGTAGTGCAGGCGCCTAGGGTCGATTTCGCCAAGTTGTGCAAAGATTACACTAATCTTGGTGGAAAGCCGTTCCACGGAACGGAGTCGGCCACGGATGTTCAAGATTGGATGGATAGCTGTGACCGTATCTTTGATGACTTGGGTCTTGAGGATGCGATGAAGAGAAGGCTAGCGTCTCGTCAGCTGCAAGGGCGAGCGATGAATTGGTGGAATGCCATTAGAACAGCTACTCCAGAGGACCAGGTTACTTGGGTTCAGTTCAAGGCTCGCTTTAGCGAGAAGTTTATTCCAGCTGCCCAGAAGTCAGTGTCGTTCAAGAGGTTCTTGGAGCTCAAGCAGAATGGGAGGGCAGTTTCTGATTATATTGCTGAGTTCGACACTTTGTCGAAGTATGGACTGTCTCTCATTGATACTCCTGAGAAGAAGAATGAGAAGTTCATTACTGGTTTGGATGGGTACTTGGGGGAAAGGCTTATCAACCACATCGATGAGACTTTTGAATCGATCGTGGGGAAAGCTTTGAGATCAGAGAGCCTTTACCCTAAGTCAAAGACCGAGGCTGCATCTGCAGAAGGGCCAAAGCCGCAAGCAGGCGGTGGAGGCAAGAATAGCTCTCAGAATAAGAGGAAGCAGGACCAATCTAAAGGTGGCTAGAAAAAGAGCAAGAAGGATGTTGAGTGCTTCAGCTGTGGAAAGAAAGGCCATTATGCTAAGGAATGTCGGGCCAAGCCAGCGGAAAGGAAGTGCTACAACTGTGGTCAAGTGGGACATCAGAAGGACAGGTGTCCGCAACCTCTTAAGGAGAAGCAGATCGTGAAAGCATATGCTCTTGATGCTATTCCTTCTTCGTCGAATGCCCCAACTGCGGCGGAGAAAGGAAAGAATGTTGTTATTCAAGGTATGCTTTCTCTTTATGATGTACCAGTTCGAGTTTTGTTTGATACTGGGGCTTCCCGTTCCTTCATATCTAGTGACCTGGTAGATAGGTTAGGACTGGAACCCGAGATAGTCGATAGACCATTAGTTGTGACGAACCCGATTGGTGGTTCGACTAGCCTTAGTATGATTTACAGGAATTTGGTCTTATCGAGTCATGGATGTATGTTTGTATGCGATTGCTTTGTTTTGGGCTTTACTGGTATGGCATTATATTGGGAGTCGATTGGCTCCAAAGATACGGGGTGGTGGTAGACTGTGAGGGCTTTTTGGTGACAGTGAGGGCGGATGATGGGCGGAGGGTAGTGTTTGGTAGTCTACCTAGTGATGGGGTTATGGCTAGTTTTGTAAATTCCCTCGACATTCCACAAGATGAGTTGTCAGATGTGCCCGTGGTTGGCCAGTATCCGGACGTCTTCGAGGAGGTGACCGGGCTTCCACCACATCGAGAGATTGAGTTCCGTATTGATTTAGTGAAAGATGCCAGACCTATAGTGATGCCACTTCGTCGTATGGCACCAAAGGAGCAGCGAGAGCTCGGGGTGCAAGTCAGCAATCTTTTGAAGAAGGGATTGATTAGAAGGAGTGTCTCCGAGTGGGGAGCACCAGTTGTATTTGCCACTAAGGCAGATGGTTCCCTTCGTTTGTGTGTGGACTATCGCGAGTTGAATAAGGTGACGAGGAAGAATAAGTATCCTCTACCGCGGATAGATGATTTGTTTGATCAGCTGGAAGGAGCAAGAGTGTTCTCCCAGTTGTACCTCGCGACAGGATTTCATCAGCTACGAGTGGCAGATGAGAGTGTTCCGAAAACGGCATTTAGGACACCGTCTGGATTTTATGAGTGGTTGGTCATGCCGTTTGGGTTGACCAATGCACCAACCTACTTTGTGGATCTTATGAATCGAGTATTCAGAGATCAGTTGAATAAGTTTGTTCTTGTGTTCGTGGATGATATCCTTGTTTATTCAAGGACAGAGGAGGAACACAAGAGGCACTTGAGGATAGTGATGGAGGTGTTGAGGAAACACCAATTGAAAGCGAAATTCTCTAAGTGTCATTTTTGGAGAAGGGAAGTAAGATTCTTGGGTCATGTTGTTTCAGAGTGTGGTATAGCCGTGGACCCTGCGAAGGTGGCTACGGTACAAGATTGGCCTACGCCCAAGAATGCTACAGATGTAAGAAGTTTCTTGGGATTAGCCGGATATTATCGTAAGTTTATCCAGGACTTCTCCAAGATAGCAGCACCGTTGACTCAGTTGACTAAGAAGAATCAGTCCTTCGTCTGGGACGGAGTGTGTGAGGATGCCTTCAAGAGTCTAAAGGAGAAGTTGACACGTGCGCCAGTGTTAGTCATTCCTAAAGGGAATGAAGAGATGACGGTATACACGGATGCTTGTGGTACCGGACTGGGTGCAGTATTGATGCAAGGAGGTAGGGTTGTAGCTTATGCTAGTCGACAGCTAAAGCCGCATGAGAAGAAGTATCCTACCCATGATTTGGAATTGGCAGCGATTGTATTTGCGCTGAAGATGTGGAGACACTATCTCTTGGGAGAAAGATTTGAGCTGTTTACCGATCATAAATCGTTAAAATATCTCTTCTCTCAGAAAGATCTGAATCTCCGTCAGCAGAGATGGTTAGAGTTTTTGGCTTCGTATGATTTTGATATCGCGTACACACCTGGAAAGGGTAACGCGGTAGCCGATGCCTTGAGTAGGAGACATGCCAACTTAGGGGCGATGTTTCTTGAATGGAAGCAACTGGAGTATATCGCGAGGTTTGATTTCAGACCAAAGTGCGAATTGGATCCAGTTATGCTAGCTAGTTTGACGACCAGACCCACTTTGATAGAGCGGATTGGTTCTAGTCAGAGGGACGATCCTAATCTATTAGAAATCATCTCCAAGTTAGAGATGGGTATCGAAGAGGAGATGAATGTGTATGGGCTTGATCGAGATGGATGGCTTCGAAAGAATGGAAGACTAGTTGTGCCCAACGTGAATGGTTTGAGAGATGAAGTGCTTAGAGAATGTCATCACTCAAAACTGACTATACACCCCGGTGGTAATAAGATGTATCGAGACATGAGACGGACTTACTACTGGGAAGGGATGAAAAGAGACGTTGGGAAGTTTATATCCAAATGCATGAATTGCCAGCTAGTTAAAGCCGAACAAAAGAAGCCTAGTGGGTTGTTGCAACCATTAGAAATTCCCGAATGGAAATGGGAGCAAGTCTCGATGGATTTCATCGATGGTTTACCAAGGACTAGATCAGGATATGATAGCATTTGGGTAATTGTGGATCGATTGACTAAGAGCGCAAGATTTATACCAGTCAAATCGACCAGAACGGCAGCCAAGTTGGCAGAATTGTATATGAAGTGGGTAGTGAGATTTCATGGAGTACCCAAAAGCATTGTGAGTGACCGAGACCCGTTGTTCACTAGTGGGTTTTGGAAAAGCTTACAAGAGGCTCTAGGGTCAGGACTACATCTCAGTACCGCATATCATCCTCAGACCGACGGTCAGACGGAGAGGGTGAATCGTATATTAGAAGATCTCTTGAGAGCGTGTATATTTGATTTTGGTGGATCATGGGATGACCATTTGCATTTAGTAGAGTTTGCATATAATAATAGCTACCAATCCAGTATTGGTATGGCTCCATATGAAGCTTTGTACGGAAGACCGTGCAACTCACCATCATGTTGGATAGAGACTGGCGAGAAGTTTGTGCTTGGACCAGATGTGGTGAGGGAAACTTCCGATAAGATCAAGATCATTCAGCAACGAATGAAAGCTGCCCAAGATAGGCAGAAGAGTTATGCTGATAAGAGGAGAAGAGATTTGAAATTCTCCATTGGTGACTTGGTGTTTGTTAAGATCTCTCCGTTGAAGAGCGTGATACGATTTGGCAGGAGAGGCAAGTTGGCACCAAGATTTGTTGGCCCGTTCCCTGTTCTTAAATTAGTCGGGAATTTGGCGTATAGAGTTGGCTTACCAGAGAAAATGGCAGGAGTTCACAATGTGTTTCATGTTTCCCAACTAAGGAAGTTCGTTCACGACTCAGATAGGGTTATTTCACCTGATCAGTTAGAGGACTTCGAGGAAGAACCTGAGGCGGTTGGGAACCGCAAGCCGATTCGTATTGTGGGGCACGATACGAAGCAACTTCGAAGGAAGTCGGTGGAACTAGTCAAGGTTCAGTGGGGCGAGGACGAGAATGATTATACTTGGGAGACAGAGGAGAGCATTAGGAAGACGCACCCAGAACTCTTTGCCTGGTAAGATTTACTTTGCGATTTAGTTATTCCGCATGCTAGGATAGACTTATTTTACTTGTTTTGCATGTTTGATGGTTGTTTTATGGTTGATAGGCATGCGGGACCTTTGTGTGTGTTTGGATTAGGGAATTTCGGGGGCGAAATTTCTTAAGGGGGGAAGAGTGTAACGACCCGTATCCTACACATCATAGGATTGTAGAATATTTATTTCTTTCCCGTATGAAGTTGTATGGTCATGTAACTTTGGGAAACATCTATTAGAGTCATTTCCCATGTTCATGATTTTTGTCGATTTTTAAATGACCATTTTGCCCCTAGTCGGTACTGTTTTGGCCATAACTTTTGATTGGAAAGGAATTTTGACCTGAAACCACTTCCATTTGATTCGTTTGATAGTTTCTCTTTCCGTAGAGTGGTCATAACAGCCAAACGGACTTACCGTTTGGGAGATATGGCTGAAACAAGGTTTGGAGGGTGAAAAACTGCTTAACCGGGCCAAATCGGGTGATTAGTGAGTAGGCCCATAACCCATTTCGGGATTGGGGTTATGGGAGAGCTGAAATGAGATGGAGAATCATTCCATTTTAGTTTTCTAGCCTCCACTTATCACCAAGGATCCTTAAAAATGGCCTCCAACCTCTAAATCACCTCCAAATCATTTTTGGTCAAGGATTTGGCTTAGCAACCCCTAATCAAAGAAGATCTTCACCAAATCAACCTTGGAGCTGCTGTTTAGCATTGGGATTCGCATCAAATCAGAGCATTATTTCAGATCTTAGTTTATTTTGTGGCTAAGGTGAGTGATTTGCATAGTTTTGCACTAATTATGGCTAATTAGGGTTGGTTAGTGTTAATTAGCGAATTTAAACATGATAAAATTCTGGAAAAATGTTTATAAAATTCGGAATGATATTTTAAACCTCTGTTAGAAATTTGGTTCCATTTGGTTAAGTTTTGCTAATCATATCATTGGTTTCACCTAAACATGCTTAGGGGGAAGATATGGGGTTTTGGGTATGTTTGATCCATTTTGACCTACCATGTTGATGTTTTGATGTTTGTGGTTGATTATGCATGTTGCTATGACCATATGAAATGCTATGTGACTGTTTAGAATAGTTGGAATGGTCGAAAACGCCGTCGAGGGGCGTAAACAGCTCGCTGGACAAGGTGCAGGGGTTCGGATCGCATAGGGGGTTGAGGGACGATCGGATCGCCCTATGGGATTGTCGGACATCACCACGAGTCGAGTCATCTCCTCCGAACCGAACCATCTGCGCAAGGCCCACGAGACGAATCGATGCAGCGCCGTGCCCAAATTGAAGTACTCCGACCCGGATCGCCAATGAGCATTACGACCCGATCCGATCCACTCGTGCTTCATATCACGATCCGACTAGAGGAAGGCAGCATCCACGATCCAAGGCACAACGAGACGACGGAGGAGCGCGATCCGATCCATATGGGATATTCACGATCCGACCAGAAGTGGAGACCCGATTCGATGGAGGCTGGATTCACGAGATGATGGGGAGTGCGACCTGATCACCTGGAGGACCACGACCCGATCCGACGTAGGAAGCGCGACCCGATCCAATGAAGAATGCTGAAGGCGACCCAACCCGATCCAATCTGGTGATGACCAATAACCCGAGATGCGAAGGTAGTCCAAATGGAAGATAGAGCTCAGGATCCCGGAACCAGTTGGGAACCAATGAGTTCACTTCATGGTTGGACTTTGCTGCGGGACATGTGCTAAGGAGTTGTCGACGTTCATAACTTCGATTCACCACTCAGAATGAATGATGGGCTACTTATCAGTGCAGTAGGGTCATTATGACCTGAGGGGCAAAGTGATGGTAGCAAGACTACGTTATCAGTGCAGTAGGGTCATTATGACCTGAGGGGCAAGGTGATGCGTAGTAAGACTATGAGCCAGTGCAGTGGGGTCATTGCGACTCCATGGGGCAGAGTGGACATAGTAAGGATTAGTAAGGCTATGAGCCAGTGCAGTGGGGTCTTGTGACTCCATGGGGCAAAGTGGACATAGCGTAAGATTTGTGGCTACGTTATCAGTGCAGTGAAGCCATTTGTGACTTCATGGGGCAGAGTGATCGTAGCAAGGTATGTTGGGTGATCGAAGTGGTGAATATCGTATGCTTTACGCACTGAGTGAGAGATGTGAGGATGGATGCTATGTTTGATTGTTTGCCATCATTATGACATGCACACCTCCCCCACCTCCGTATCTTTACACTGTTTGATATGGTACCTTAGAGTGTTGTACAGTATGTAGTGCTAACTCTTTGGTTGCAGGTCCAGGTTCAGGTATGTTTTAGTCTACCTGTTATTGTTCACTTTAGATGCTTATCGCTCATACCAGGCTTTATGTCTGACCCAGAGTTTTATGTCTCCTCTTATTACTCTGGGTGCTCACACGAGCAGACTAGAGACAGGTTAGCTGGTGGTGCGCGAGTAGCTGATTCGGAGGCGGGCAGGAGGCTTCCACGTATGATATATATATACACATTCTCCCTGTGTCGTTGGTGGTCACTACTTGGGCATTAGTAGTGTACCTCATTTACCTTACTTTTGCTTTGAGACAGTTTGAAAGTTGTAATAAGCTGTACTTTTGGATTTCCGCTGCTATGATGTTTAGTTCTGATTTTCAGCTTATGCACTGTCTCTCCTGTTTTATGTCAAGTATGTTATTATTATATTTTGTCCTATGCGCTGTGAGACATTCTACAGGTTCCTTGTATGTTCATTTCCTTCTTCCTTTTCCTTCTGGCGACCCGTTCCGTGCTAACTGGATATGTGTACAGCGCACCTTTGGAGTAAATGTCGGTTGGTGCGGGGCGGGCCGTCACAAGTTTGATAACTAGAAATCGACTTATCAATTATATATGTAATTTAATAAGAGAATAAACATATAATGGAATTTTAATAAGTAAAAAGAGGAATTTATAAGATTAAATCTTGAGAGGTTGGAAGGAGGAATGCATACACGTTTTAAAGTGAA
This sequence comes from Allium sativum, assembly GCA_030737875.1. Classification (NCBI taxonomy): domain Eukaryota; kingdom Viridiplantae; phylum Streptophyta; class Magnoliopsida; order Asparagales; family Amaryllidaceae; genus Allium; species Allium sativum. Next base: position 687,412,610 of record CM060926.1, on the reverse strand, counting down.
TGATTGTTTAAAAGCAAACCTTTTGCAGATTGAAATGATTTTGTGGATAAGAAGTTAAGAAATGAGGTTAAGAAAATTAGAAACTAACTGGAGATTAGTCGAGTTGAATGACTTCTTGAGTGTCAATCTGATGTTGGTTTCGACCTTCGGGGTTGATACATAGAGAGTTGTTCTCTTACTAGTTTATGGTTAGGGACTGATGAATATGGAAGACTAGTGATTTGTGAACATATGGAAATGTTTTCTAATGTTAAAAAGAGATATTTTCTAGAGTATAGAAAATAAATAGTTATGATAGATGGAAATGTTTTTTCAAGGATTGTGAGAGGCTAAATGAGTTTGAAGAAATAACTGGGTAACGATATTGCAGAGAAAATTGGGGAAATGAATAAATTAATTTGAAAGTGCTCAGTAATGCTTAATCGATATAATTTCCATTTCCAAATAGGATCGTTGATGTATAGACATTTTCCTTTGACAGTTAAATTACCAACTATCAAAGTTTTTGGACCATTTCCGTTGTCAATATAGAGAGACTTGGATTAGGTTTATTATCTGAAAAACACTTCGTATTGGCATAAGCGTTGCGAATCAAATATACTGAAGATAATTGAAGACGGAGTAAAGTGCAAGGGATATTTTGTTGATCTAGGTCGAAATTTCCTAAGATGGACTGATGGAATAGTGCCTTCGTTTTGTCCAGTCCTAGGACAACGTGTATGGACAAAAGTCTGACAAAGTAAGCCTAACAGATCATCTATATTGATCTCTTCAAAATTATGACATTCGTGGCAAAGGAATTCGTTTTTCTTAGCTTTATACCCATGATATTTTTGGGGAAGTCAATAAATGATTTTGGTGGGTTTGACGATGTGGCATTCAAAGTAAACGAAGATGTGTCATGTCAAAAGATAAGCGTGGTCTCAAGCCTCACATCCGGGAAACTGTATAAAATCGGGTAGGTTACATAGCTAAGTGGGTCACACCCAATTAGGGTGTGTTGTTACATGTCTAGAGAAATTCCATTTGCTTTTTTAGTCTTTCGATGCTGTTCCTTTCGGGAAACGATTGTTGATCCGAACCGTTGATGGCAGTACATTCAGAACACTCAAGCGAAGTGAGTGGCCGATCACGTTTAGCCCGGGTTGCAAGATGTTCTTGTTGAACCCGATGTATTCCTCTTTAGAGATACACTATCGGAAGGTGGTACCATACCTTGCCAGCTGGAATCTATTATCCAATAAGAGATCACAACTTTGTTTGTATACTATGTATATATAGCGTGAGATGCAAGCGTTCTACTAGATTTCTATTTATTTGATTTAGACACTATTATCATATCAGAATAATATTGATTAAAAAAAATGTTTTGGGTTATCGTAAGATAAAAACCATTCGTGTTTATGACTGGATCGATCTTACGATTATTCTTTCTTTTAAAAAGAATTTCTAAAAGTTAAACCAATGGTTGGAGTTTACTTACACCAGTCCCATGACTGACCCAGAGTTTATTTTGTTTTGTTTTACCCTAAACTCTTGGGTGCCCAAATTTGTACGGGCAGTCAAGTAGTTCAGGATTTTATAGATACTGGAGGAGCTTGGAGCAGGAGGCTTCAGTGTTAGATATTTAGAGTTTATTTTCGCTAAGTTGTGTATGTGATGTACTCTGATGATGTACGTAAGTAAAATATACAGTATTGTATTCCAAAAGTTATGATATATATTATATTTTGTTCTGCTGCGATTGTGAGATTCTATGTTGTTGTTCAATTCTATCTTCTATCTATTTTCTTCTATTCTAATTTTCTTTCTTTCTGTTTCTTACCCTCTAACTTCTTTCTATTAAAGATTCACATTTTCGTGCCCCTGAGCAGACCCCTGACTCAACGAAATTACTTTGCCACACACCACCATGCCTTACCAAACATCCACCAAAACCTCGGCCTCGACCTCCCCTACCTCTTCTCTTCAGACCCCAATGCCTGAAACCATCCTTATCACCGAGAAATCATCAAAAATTGAACCCACATCAACCACGATCATCATCGATTTCCGATCGCCTAAAGCGATCGCGGCCCACCGAACTTTGACCATAGGTCGAGCAAAACCTCCTCTACAACTTCTTAGTTTAAGACTTTCGCCAAATCGATCTGGTTTTGGATATTACACTCAAAGTTTAGATCAAATGAAATAGGATGGAGGTGGCTATGAATTTGGGTTTAAGGTTAGGCTTAGGACAATTATAGCAGAGATATTTAAGTAGATATTTTATTATTTTATACTTATTTATCTGCATCGAGTGTTTTAAGCTCGCACCACCACATACATTATCTGATTGGAACGAAATTCGAAACCCTACAATAACTTAATATTCCCAACCCAATGGAGCTGGTTTCATCAAATTTCGAGACTGTTTGAAAATCTCCTACTTCAATTTCAAATCGTAAATCGATACGCATTTATATCGCACACAATCGCATAATAACTTCAATTGACCTAAAACTGGAAATCTTACAATAATTAACCATTACAAATTTTATAAAATTAGTTTCGTCAAAATTCGAGGTCGTTTGAAAATTGGCTATTCTCTAGTGTTAAATTGAATTGAGAAAATATAAATCAATTTCAAAACAATCAAATTCATCGATAATAAATTATTATTATCATTCTAATTCAAATAGAATTTATATTAATTGTTAGAATGGTTTTTAATTCATCTTTAGCTTAGAATTCAATTATTTCTCATACTCTTATTATGATAATTTAATATATTCAAAATTAAATCATATTTCATTTATTAAATCGATAAACAATATAAAAATCCATTTATATTTCCAATTCAACATCTAAAACAAAATTTAAATGATCAAAGTTAAATGGCTAAAAAACTGGGTGGTTACACTAGTGCTCCTCCATATTAATTGGATAAGGGTATAAACTGATATAAGTAAGGAATCCATATTTATGCCTCTAATATTGAGACTTGAAACCTTTATTTAAATTTAGAAAAATGAGTAAAAGGGGAGTTCACGGGGATTCTTAACTTAGAGATCTGCCATATATGGGATTTGAAGTTAATAGCGGAATTAGATTTGCTGCATGCAAAGAGGAAGTGCATTGGTCTTTTTTTTTTTTGGGAATATTTGGTCAAGAAGAAGATTAGCCTTAGAGAATGCCATCCTCAAGAATAAGAACTTGAAGCATGAGAATAGGAATAGGCTTAAACAGTGGATTTGTATTTGCCATTTTAGTTAATATGACCATGTTTTGGTTTGCTTAAGGGTATTTGTTTAATTTTTTTACAAATTAGCCTTTTTATTATTTTTCAAAAAAGGACTATATTTGGAATTATAAGGAATATACATAATAAAGAAAAGGGGTTGATGTGTAATTTTACGTATTAACACATAGATTATATTATCCATTTAAAATAAGACAATACTTATTCCTTGTAATTTTAAATATGTGAATATCATTGTTTGGGCAAATATATGGAAATTATAACAAAAGACCTTTATTGAAATTTAAGTTCTAGTAAATTGAGAAAATGAAAAATATTATAGTTGTTTTGTTTTTGTAAGGCAAGTCGGTTTTATAGTACCCCTTTATTAGAAAGGGAAAAGAGAAAAAGAATTCTGCAAAGGCACATAATTCCAAATCTGGTTTGATGTGCCAGAACACTAATTACAATACAGGAAAGGGGCAGAGATCACCTACTACTATGCATGTTGAGACTAAAGGTTCAACACATCTGATGAAAAAACGCCTACAACGAAAGTTTAGGCTTCATGTACTCAACAAACACATCATAAAGACGAGAAAGACCCACTACGTAGTTCATTGAGTCAATGTCATAATTGTACTTCCAATACCAGGATAGGTCCATCATGAAAATCTCATTCCGAGCACCTAAAATACCTTCATTCCATAGCATCAATTCATCTTCCTTACGACAGTAAAATAGTCTTCTAGTCTCTCCAGCTTCACCAACTATCTTATAAAAGGAAGTATTCAAATATAAGCACATTGATTTCATATGTTGCCAAACTTTCTCACTATCTACCCAAGTAAATTGAGGCTCGACCACATCATCAACATTAACAGCAAAATGATCAGGGGCCAAAGAGCCAGCAGGGGTAGAAGTTTTGTCCTTAGGAACACACATGCTAAGAGAGGGCCGTGGAAGGGGAATCTTCACATGAGGCACATCCGCCCCACCTTTACAAGTCTAAGAAATGTGCCTAAAAGATTTACAATTTGTGCGTATGTCAGGTATTCATTTGTACTTCACATCTACAAGATAGGTATTATCTTTAATACATACTTTAATCTGAGATGGAAGAGGCTTATTAGGGGATACTTTAATCAAAGCTCTACTGTAAATAAGATTTCTCCTAGCTACTGTGTTTGAGTCAAAACATTTCAATTTCCCAACATGGCAAGCCAGTCAATTTAGACCAAGAAGAGGCTGCAAAGAAGACGGGATATGCGTAAACTAGGTCCAAACTGGAATCGATAACACTTTCTCTCTAGCTCTATCCATGGACGCACTCCAAGTTGTCATGATAAATGGATTTCCACCAATAATAGAAGGGGTGGCTTCCAAAACTCTTAATCTTTCCTTATCAAAAAAACAAAAATTCAAATAGAACAATTTGCCTATAATTTAAATGCGCAAGCCACCCCTAATGCACCAGGCATTCCTACATGCTACATTCATGTCCACATCCGGCATTTTGGCAGCAAGAAAAAATTCTATAAGTTGGTTTTTCCAAAAGGATGAGGCTTCATTAAGGATTTGTAGCAGAGGGATCGATCCATATTCTGTCAAAGTTATGGGCAATTCTATAGCGGAGTATTCACCAGCTATATTGGGTAGGGTTGAGAATAGAGATTTCCAATTGGCTTTATGTAGTGCAACGAACATATTTGCAATGCCACCTGCTGGAGACGGTCCCATCGTGTGCTGCATTAGCAGTTTTAACAAGGTTCACTTGTACAACGTCAAAACTGATATTATCATTCAAAACTGATGCTGACACCACTTGTACAACATCAACAACAACAACAATATTATCATTTCAGATCCTCATCTATAGCAATATCCGACCCAGACTTTGTATTGACAGTACCCGATTCGTGTAAGTTGTCAAATATATTCTCACCCGCTACATTAGGTTGTACTAGAGGCCAAACATTTGGAGTAGAAGCCAACATCGAAGAAACTGGTGTCTTTCAATTACTGGCTAAGATAGGGACAACATTAAGAGGTGGGATCATTGAAATCACATCAAACGGGGAAGCAATTGGATATGCAAGACTTGGAGGAATTATAAGAGAGGCAGTAGATGCCTCTACATCGGAGGTAGACTCAAAACTAATTTCTCATGAGGAAACACATCCTAGATTTGATGAAGCTTGCAAATCGAGACTTAGCTTTTCTTGTCTTGGCAATTAGAATGTAGGGATAGATTTTGGAAGGAGGATTGAAGGCATGTTAGAATGTCAATGCAAAAATAATCAGATCTGAGGACGCCATTGGCAGGTAGAGAGAGATTTAGCAATTTTTTTGACTTCTCAAAATATTATGGTTATTACTTATTAGTATAGGTTAGAACATTAATTTCAGATAATTTGGTTTAAGAATTTTTTTAGCTTTGAGTTATATCTCATTTGAAGACTGAAGGATAAACTGAAGACAACCCGAGCTTTTGGAATAACATAAAGAGTTGCATCTTGGATCTCCAAGAAAATACAAATAATATTTATTTTTTAGGAGTAGCATAATTATCTTTTTGGTAATTAGTGGACGCTCTTAAAGAATTTCAATGGGGCCATCTAAAATACCAAAGTGTTGATGGGATAACTGTTGAATTTTTTTATTCGATACCAAATTTGTGACTATACTTTGGGAACAGTCTAATTTGATTAGGCATCTTGTGAAGGGTAGAGAGTTAGTATTATATTTTGGGCTTTCCTAAATTTAGGGATATATGTGATTTTACTGATGATAGGAGCCAATAACAATTTTATGTTTAATAAGATACCTTCATAGTACATAAAATTTTGGTACGACCTAATCAAGAAACGAGGACAACTACGGAACCTTGGGAGTCTCGTGCCATCATTGATATTTTAGAGCATGGGATTTTGAGATGCTGCATTAATTAGTTAGAGTGGTTCGAGTACGTTATGGGGAGAATTCGAAAGAATGCATGAAAATTTAAAATTTTGCGGCCTTTCTCGAAAATTTAGGATTTTGTGGTTACATTTTGGTTGCTAAATTGGATGGTAGAAGATGGTTGCAACATAAATGCACCGTGCACTCATATAGAAATTATTCGCCTGATTGTAAGTTATGCATACATACAGCATCACATGTTACACATGCACGTTAGGACTGAGCTCACTCTAGCAAGTCTACAGTGCATAATCACTTTAAGTTTTGGATGTTTTATGAATGTTTATAAAATAACATGAGTGTATAACATTTTTGTTACTGCAAGTTGTGTATTTACTCCCACAGAAAGATTTTCTAACGAAATCTCTTTTAAAGGGGGAAGAACGTAACATCCCATAAAATATACCCTAAATAGACATAGATAATTAAATTACAAGTAATCAGGGAGAAGGACAAACTTTGCCGAAAAATTAGGCCGAAGGACAACAAGTTTTATTTTTAGTCTGAAGGACAAACTTTGAACCAAAATTAAGCTGAAGGAAAATGCTAAATTTAATTTGCATTATATTCAGTTTTTTACACTATACGAAAATGCTAGTTTTAACTAGCATTATTCAGCTTTACACTGCAGAAAATGCTAATTATATTTAGCATTGTCCTTCAGCCTAATATTTTTCAAAGTTTGTCCTTCAGCCTAAAAATAAAACTTGACGTCCTTCAGGCTATTTTTTTTCCAAAGTTTGTCCTTATGCCTATTTTCCACATTAAATTAAATATAAGAATAATAAGTTAATAAAATATTTATGGGCCAAAAATAAGAATTTTTTATAAGTTGGAATTGGGCCACGAAAGTATAATAGTTGCGTTCGTGGCGAGATTCTAATCCGTTTTCATATTTTATTTGCTGAAAACGGAGTCCGTATGTAAAATATCTTTTATAAAAAAAGTTTGTGTGTAAATATTAACACATAAGGTTTGAATTTCAAATATATATATATATGGAATATACTAATTGACGATTGGCACGAAATGAGTATTCCAATTCAATTCAAATTTGTGTTCATTTATTTATATATAATATGTGACAACGATAAGTAAACAAAGGAAAGAAATCAATGTGATAAATAGACGTTTAATAAATTAGCCCGCTAACCAGGAGATTAAATCTCCGAGGCGATTTCAACTCAAAGGGGTCGATCTCTTTAGTTATTTTAGGGTGATGAGGCATGTTTTTGTGAGGGTTTTTATATAAATTTGCATATATGGACTGCCTGGATTTAATATAATAGATCTTACGGCCTTTATTAACACTTGCAACTATATATACCATCCTCCCAGCCTCTCCCAAACTCTGTTCTTCTTTTCATTCTTGCGCCTCCACTATCCTTCTATCATTGCTAAATCCAGAATATAAGGTTATATTTCTCTTCCCCTTCTCTAACCTCAATTATATTCTCTCTATTCTAAGATTTATATAGGTTTGAGAATTCTGGAATTTAGCTTATATATATAAGATTCTAATTTATTTGGTTCTTATACGTATAGTAATAGAAGGATCAAAGCACATTTGAGAAGGCTAGATCTAAATCTAATACTGCTACAATTCCATTGTTGTTCATCCTTAAAGCACTGTGAGTGGAAATCATTTAAGTTTGCTATTTTCTTTGATATGATAGTATAAATTTGGACTATTTTGCCTTGGAAGATTTGGATTTATACAAAAATAAAGCAATATGAAATCTCTTAAATCTTCCATTATTTATGTTTTACATAGAAATGGTCAATCTGTTATATTTGGGTTTGGATTGCTGATATAATAAAAGAAAAGATATTTGGGTGTTGGTATGATTCTTGAATTTGGTCAAATTCTCTTATTTTAAATATATAAATTTATATATGTGTATATTTTGGTTATAAAAGTTATGGACTTGAATATTGAAATATGAATAGGTTTAAACATCTATTTCTGAAATGGATTGTTTGAACGAATTATTTGCAAATTATTAAAGTATTAAGGTTTTGTACAAAAAAATTACATAAAAAGTGAATCATTACCAAATTAAGGATTTTACTTATGTATTTAGGAATATTACACCTTGTCTCTATTCTGTTATTGAAGTAATCATTCAAGCCTAGGTTACAAGTTATATGTTGATGTTGTTATTTCCCTTTTTATCATTTATTATGAATATGCATGATGGACCATGTTAATTATAGGGAAATTAACTTGTATACCTTAATAGTGATGGTTAGGATTGACATTTAAAATGTGGTTAGGACGCTAACCTCGTTTGCATAATTTATGCCTATATTTATATATATTAATGGCATAATAAACGTAATACTAATGCATATCAAGTGCATAATAAATACGTTTAAATTAGGGAATAGAAGTTGAATGTCCCCATAGGAGTTTGTATGCATATATGTGAGTTAATGGCCTTGAATTATAATTAATGACACATAGACACGAGGTTAACCATTACTTGTAGTAGAAGCCTGCCCAGAACCGGCTGACATATCCAACATCTACAAGTAAGACCGGTTAATGTGAGAGACCTAGGTGCCATGGGCCATTACAATTATTACACTATGATATGAGGTTAGGCCCAACTTATAGTAAAAGCCTGCCCAGAACCATCCGGCAAATCTAGCATCTACAAGTGGTCGTCTTAATGTAAGATGTCTAGTGTGTGTGTGTGTGTGTGTGTGTGTGTATTATATGTGTGAAGTAGGCTTGTCTTAAAAAAAGGTATTAAGTGGCTGGACTACCTTTTATTGGGTATTAAGTGGTTAGGACTAGGTCTTGTTCGTAAGGTTCACTCCTTGGCTCTGGTCCAGAGTCATGGGCACACCCTTCGAAGTTTTGAGTGGTCTATTGGGTCTGCCTTTCTTCTATAAGGTATAGATGATCTAAATAGACGATAGTGTTAGCATGGTAGTTCTCCAAGTAATGTCCGCTTCTTATCTAAGGACTAGTGAGGGCTGACCTAGGGAAAAATGATATATATGGCCTAAAGGAACCATCGTATAAGGGAAATATTAAGTGACTAGGAGTTCACCTATAGGAACAACTAGATAGTAATAAGAGGGTTTGCTAGTATGGTTTTCTTAAATGAAGTCGTGTTCCTGACCTAGACCTTGTTGTAATTGGCTGTTACTATTTCTCGACCAACAAGGAGAGTTATTATTGATGACATTGACATTAGAGACGAGGTTAAGTGGCTAGGGTCCACCTCGTGGGGGTATTAAGTGAATGTAAGAATGTCCACCCTTAAATTACTTTGTGGGGGTATTAAGTGACTATAAGGAAGCCTGCCCATAGAATTACGTGTAGGCCTTAAGTGACCATAAGGATGTCCGCCTCATATGTTTAGTTGTGTATGTTTTTCGCGTAGACATAGCATGAAGAATGTACACCGCCAAATATAGGAAATATTTATTCCTAACTTCTATGTTTTACATTCACCAGAACTTTATGTTCCGACCTTCCTCTTCATAACATAAACAGGTTAGTAGGTGAGGACGCTTGGAATCAATGATGCTTTGGTGATGGAGCCTGACGATGGAGGCCCTAGGTATTTATGGAAGTATGATTATATTATTGGGATAACTATTATTGATGTACCTATTATTGCATGAGACTCGTTGTAACCAACGTTTATGATGGCTTTAATTGAAGGTACATCTATTTCAAGTTATTATATTTTATCCCTTCCACTTTGTGAGATTCTGATTTCGATTTAGTATGCTCTATTATATCTGTTATACCATTTCCTTATAGAAACCAATGATCTATTTAAAATGTTCTAAGTTTTGATTGGCCTTTTATGGCTCGGAATTTTGGCCTATTCCGGGCAGTTGATATAGGGTGGGCACATGACATAGGGGGTGGAGTAGAGGTACGACAATGGGTAAGTGTGTGTGGTTGGGGGGGGGGGGGACGGAAAGTGGCTTTTGGGGTTTAGGGTGGACGGAAGTGTGGTGGAGGGTAGAAGACGTGTGGGCTAAGGAGGAGAGGTGGCGTGGTTAAGTGGTGGAGTTTGGGTGCGGAAGTGCTGGTGGCGGTGGAGATGGCTTAGGGATAGAGAAGAAGAGGTTTAATGGTTGGAAAAGCTTTGGAATGTTGGATGGTTTGAAATGAGAAGAGTGTGGGTATTTATATAGTGTAGGGAGAGGTGTATTAGTGCCATTTTACTAAGGGCACATGGCAAGTGCCTTAGCATGAGAGATAAGTTAGGTTTTTGCCTTTATAAGTCATACTTCCTTATGCTTACACTTGTTTTACACATGACATGATACTAACATGCATAACAATCATGTAAGGTGAGTAATCAAATGAGCCTTAATGGTTTTTGTTTTATTAGGCTACTTAGGGTTTAAATATATCTTAAACTTGATTATTTAATATAAATTATTACATATAACATAAGTGTTATAGTCAATCTTTTATGTTATAATAAGTCTTGTAATGTCGTCATATGTTTCTATAATGGTTAATAAATGTTATCATATAGTTTAGGAAATGATTTGGTCAATACAACGTTCGAACAACTTGTTTTGTTATATTTTATAGTTTTTCACACTCTACATTATTGTGTAAACCAAATTTAAATCAGGTCTTTCTAATGTACTTAATTAATTTACATGTTATTTTAGTTATAAATTCATATTAAAAATCAGATTTTTTTTAGTTAGCCTAATTTCTGGGTCGTTACAAGGTTTCTTTTCCGATCACATATGCTTCACTTCTGAACAAATATATCTCATTTGACATCAATAGTGCAGATTCTGATCTGGCTTCTTAACTAGAAACCTTTACCTTCCTTAATAGCCATATACTATGATTGAAAACTTTAGGACCATTTCAAAAATCAGTATCATGTGTTCGTCATCAAGAATCTAGTGAAAAACCCTTATTTGGACCAGTGTAAATCACCTTCAAAATCATATACTTGAATCTGCATCAAGGTCAGCCATGCGAATAAAATGATCTACGTACAACTTATGTATCTATTTTACCAGTTTCTTAAACACCACTATCCTTTGTTTATTCTTCTATACACATATGCCAATTTATACTAATTTTCTTTTTTAACCAACATTCAGTTATCACTTAGTATTTCTTACTTAATACTAAAATCATGCATAAATCATTTCATTTAACTTTAGTTCAATTTATTTTATAATCAAGTTCATGCCCATGTAATACTCCCCTATATTCTATAAATATATACGAACATCAAATTTCTTAATTATATTCAACAAATCTAGAACTTGTTATAACTTATTATCCTTATAATTCAAGTGTTATATAAACTCGACTTTATATTTTCACAAACACTTAACTGCAAGTTCATTAAGAATTCGAAAATTTTCAACTATCCAAAATCGTTGCTATCCAAAATCGTTGCTATCCAAAATCGTTGAACATCCCGTTTCATTTTGTTAAATGAAATCTACCAAGCTACATATCATGATAAAATGCAAATCCATATAATCATAATGCATAGGATACATGTGTTCATAAAATAATTTAATAAAGTTTAAATAATTTACTAAGCACATATTACCCTAGATGTAAAGCATCAAATAGTTTCATTATTTATTCTTGGTTATGCTGCTACCATTTGGGCACCCTACATATCAAACTCTTCAACCCAAAAAATTTAACATCAAAACTAAACACTTTTTATTTCAAATCAACTGAAATACTGTTATACGCATATATCTTTTGTATATCAAATAATTCTCTATGGAATTGACCCGAAACCATTTGCAAAACATATTTCGTTTTAAATCATTGGAAGTTATACATATAAATTGAGTTACAATAAAATGGAACAAGCAACTGGATCATACCAATATTTTCAAATATTCCCTTTACTAAGAAAGGTTAATACTTAAGATAAGTGCATACGAACCGAACATATCTCCCACCTATTTTTTGTCAATTTCGACCCACTCAAACTAGCTAACATAAAAATACCCTACTTCTGAACTCCTAGGAACTATCTTTTAAAGCACAAGGATTTTAGTTCATATTATTCCAATTTGAATTCACTTTAGTTTGTAAATCGTATTTACGTAAAACAACTTCTTTATCTAAATAATTTCACTAATTCATATCTTTGCTCAAATTTCAACACTCGAATTTCGGCACTAATACATCCTCTGTATTCATGTGCCTAAAATCGAGTACCGAAAACCTAAAAAGTTAAAAGAAAGAAGCTAGAGGGTGAGAAAGAAGAAAGAAAGAAAGGTTAAAATAGAAGAAGAAGAAGAAGAAAAAGAACACAAACACATCAAAATCAGAAAAGATTGGAATCTCACAGTGGAATGAATGAAATATAGTATACCACTATTCTTTAAACAAGAGACACCTGTGTATATACATACATTAATCATCAGAGTACACAATAAATTAGCATATACAGTCATAATAATATGTCTGTACAATAACTGATAAACACAAAACACAAAGTGGAAATGAATTAATATGAGAAATATGAGAATATGTGTCGACTCTAGCTCCTCTCTTGTAGCTCTAAACAAATCCTATGCAACTTGGAAATTAAACTCGATCTGACTCGAGCACATTTTGAGGGAAAGCAAAACCACCCGCCGCCCGGATCGTTCTGGAATACTTAACATTGAGAAAACTCACATCACAAACAACTTGCTTAAATTTTGAAAATCCTTATTTAAAGAAATGGAACTCTCGTAAAACAAGACCACACATAAACGTGGAACATGTTTTTCCATTATGATAACCAAAACACTTTTATTATAAATCCAATGATATTATAATGATGTCTAAATACAAACTTATTAATCTAGCTGAAATTGTCACATTAATTAAATTCCAGCATACTAGGTATACAACTAAAACCATAAAAGGCTCGTATTGGAGTTTGGATTCCAGATAACAACTGGGCACTGGGGTACCACCCGACATATTACCTCTCTAGATAAGCGTACCAAGGTCGCAAGAACATCTTGCACCGCTACCAACATAGAATCGACCTACCACTTAACATGATAGTACCGAATATGTCACCACCATGGTTGTGATCAACAACCATACTAAAGCATAAATAATCAAGGGTCAAACGTTCTAGATTGTTGATAAACATACCCTAATGGGTGCGACCCTCATAACCCTCCTACATCTCCCCTGATTTTAGTCATTCCGGGATGATGAAGCTAAAGGTTACGTTTTTACCTTTCACATATGGCACACTTTTCATTGAATGTTCATCGCCCCTTCACTGGCAATGTACTGATAACATTCATCCATACAAGTCGTTCAGCAGCAGAATGAACCGAGGGCATTTCTTCAACTACATCCATAGAATTAGTAGTAAGTAACCTTGCACTCTTAATACTTTATCTTTGCACAAGCATACCTGCAAATTCCAGTTCGAACGCAAAGTTGGTTGGAAGTAGTTTTTGATCCGATTCCCATCCTGGTTCCTTGAACCAGTACATTATAAGTTAAAAGGGAATTTATTAATAGTCGGTTCTTTAACTATCAAATCATAACAGTATAGCTAAGTACATCAGCAACGCAAGCACTTTTAATTAAGACTGTTCATTAAATTCGTTTTATCGATACTTAAAAATTGATTTCATGTACTTGTCTCAACAGAATAAGTATATTCATAAATCTCTTGTGTTCACTACTTTGAAAACCATAGCCACACTTATCTCATGGAATAAGTGTATTCATAAAACACTACTATTTCCAAAACTTAGAAAATGCTGCTATATACTTAACCAAATGGTATAAGTATAGTCACCATTCATATCTGGGCGAAACAATGTCATACGATACATTGTTTTACTATAAAACCCAAATGGTTTTACTTAACTTCTGAACTTTGTAAATTAAAGTTTAAAACATCACTTATGGAAATAATAATTTAATTTCTAGAATCCAATTTCATTTTCAAACCAGTATCATCTTTTGGATGACAATGAAGTCTTTCATGTTGGGGTATTTTATTTATCTCTCAGACCTTGACTGAACAACATTCTTATCATCAAGATAAATAGAAGTTCGTTAACGCAAATCCCGACCCTCGGTAAATGTCACAATAAGTTCCATTTACTATTCAATTCAAATAAGGTTTGAAAATCACTTTCTACATTTGAAAATCTCATTTCAATTACAATTACTTTTACTTAATTCAATTATTAATTAAACCATCATTTAAAACCATCGCATTAATTTTAAATCTCTTTTATAAACCTTGTTTATAAAACTTGGATTTATTATAAAATCCCTTTCTAAAATCCTTTATAAGAGTTAAATTAAAATCTTATTACAAACTCGATTTCCTTTTCTTTATAAACTTCAGATCTTATAAATCCTGGTTTAATCCTAAGACAAAATCACTTAAAACTTATATTAAAATCAATTAAATCATTTAAAAGCTTTTCATGAATATCTAACTTTTCATAAATTTCAATTCTGAAATCCAATATCAATTTTGCGTCTTTTTACAAGTTCAACAAACTTTTTATTAAACTTGTTTAAAACAACTGAAAATCACTTATAAACTCAATTCATTATAAAAACATGGTTTTATAACTTTATAAAACTTCATTATAAAACTTATTAAAGTTTACGACTCGAAATCTCCAATTATAAAACTTATTTATAAAACCGTTACTTTAGATAACTTGCATAAAATAAATCCAAACCCTTGCTTTTGTTATAAAAATAATTTTTTATAACTTCAACTTAGTCAATTCGCCCGACGACGAATCAACGTCTTCAAAAGATGGATTTTAGGCCATCTGCTCCTAATCACTTAACCAATATTGTTTATTGATTAATAACACATGAATTTTGAATTTAATTCAACAATCATCATCCAGATCAAAATTTAATGTTACCTATGTTAATCAGTTTATATGTGTAAAGTATGAAAGCAAGTAACATCCAAAACATTGAGGAATTCTGTTGGATCCCTCCAACCAGTCTCCCTGCATCACAACTCATATATCATTTTATATATGCGTACAAATTAGATAATTAATCTAATTCATTTAAGATGAATCTTCCATTTAAAAGCATGTAAATGTCAAAGGTCATCCGTTCACACACGGGAAAATATATCGACAACCACAAACAAATTAATAAATCATCCAAAGTATCCTAACACACAATTTATATACTAACAGCAATGAATATCATTAAATGAAATAACATTGTTCTAGAAAATGTGAGAGTAAACTCACAATCCATTCCAATTCGACAATTTTACCTCGATTTATATAATTTCGAACTGGCGTTTAAAATTACATAAAAATCCAAACTGCTCCAAATCACTTCAATCCGATACGCATAGTGTTTGCGTATACAAACCTAATGCAATTTGTTTCATCTCAATCTGACATCGTACGAAAAAAGTATTCATGTTACAAGTAAATAAAAGATTAAACATATTTAACTTTAAATTTAATTCAACTATTTTTTAATTACCCTTATAAACAAAAATAGCTGCCTAATCGGCTAATCCTTTTTCTTAACTCCTTCTCTCCTACAACCCCTGTACATGCGACCTAGCCGTGCACTACTCTGCCCAAAAATCTTGCTACAACACACGTTGCTTCAATCTGAAGCCACCATTACATTAGCCTTCCAAATATTAATATTCCTATGCCAGTAAAGCCACACGCATCTCCTTCCCAAAGATGCCGATGTGCAGCCTCCAATACAGCAACACCCAAAAAGTGCGACATTTTTAAGTTGCAAATTCCTCCAAAATTCGTCGATATGCTTGTCTTTGCTCTAGAAACCCAACTCCAATCACCTCATAGCTTAACTCCATCAGTAGCCCCTCCTAGGCTCAACCCTAGTAAATCTATAAATTATTGAACGCCAGATGCAGGTTGCGCCACGCGAGACTTCATGAAATTGAAGCACTAGCTTATACAGGATTTAAAACGCAATCTTTTGTATTTTTTAATTTTTCTCTGATTTGATTTTCAGTTTTAAAAAAATAACATTTTCTTTTATAGCGAATGGTTTATACTATTTTATTAACTTATATACACACATTTCTAACGTTCAACGTTTATAGCTTGCACACACATACTAAACCTGATTGCTATAAAATTTGAAATCCTACAATAATTTAACATTCCGAGACTATTTGCAAAAACAACTATTTTTAATTTCAAACCGTTAATCAATACGCATTTATATCGCACACGATCACATAACAACTCCAATTGACCTGAAACTTGAAATCTTGCAATAATTAACCATTATGGATTTTTTAAAATTCATTTCGTTCAAATCTGAGGTCGTTTGAAAATGACTATTTTAACGTGTTAACAAAAATCAATTCATAATTATTTGATTTCACAACACCTAAATTCTCTGATAATAAATTATTATTATCATTCAAATTCAAATATAATCTCCCACAGCTTCAAAATAAATTCAACTTGACTTTAAACTCGATATTTTAAATTTCAAGTAAACTCTATAAGCATATTCTCATTTAAAATCTAACTCGAGAAATTAATTCCTAAAATTAACTGTTTAAAATATTTAAATTAATTAAATATTCTTATATAAAAATCAGGGTTGTTACAGATATTTATAAAGGAGATATTTCATAAATATGTTTTATAGTTTAAAATACTCTAAGAAGTAATAGCAAAAAGAATGAGCAAATTTACAAGAACTTAAAGTGCTTTTGAAACCTTTGAAATCCAAAAATCAAGGTTAAAATGGGCATTTTTGCACTTGTAAATTTTTGGTCATTTTCGATATTGTATTTAACTTTTCACTATCCAAAAAATTCAATATAGTAAGCATGCATATAAAAAAACATAAATATGGGGAGCAACCCTTAAGAAATCTCTATAAAATTCCCGTAGAAAATTCCAAATGCACGACAATTCTAAACTGCGTTCATAGCGATTATCACTATAAGTGCACTTTAACTTTTAGGTCTAATTTAAGTCAAATCCCTACTAAGCCTTATGATCCTTGTTCCAAGACCTTTCAACTTGTAATGCAAGTCTATTCAAGTCCATTCAAATCCATTAACATGGATCACGTATGTCACTTAGTTTAAAGTAAGAATTCAAGTCGATGTTTTAACATAAGTAAACAACAATTCACATAATTTTAGCATAACCAATCACAAGCAAGTATGGGCTATATTTTATATTCCAAGTGAGTTGTAAACTCACCTTTAACAAATAACAACCAAGATCCAATAACTAAATCCTATATCCAACTTAGCAACCCCTTTCCTTCTATGACACCCCACGTCCCCTAATGTCACCCATATGAGGATGCATTAGGCTGTCAATGGATACTTTCAGATACATATAGTATTATATCCGCATTCGTATCCGAAATCATTTTCGGATATCCGTATCCGTGGATATAGACGGATATTGGATAATTATTCTATCCTATTCGTATCTGCATCCATTTGTTCGTATATCGGATATTTATTCGCTTTTCGGATATGGACGCGGACAGATATCGGATTTTTTGGGCACCAATTGCCCGCCCTAAGGATCCATTGAGTTTTGTGAGTGCAATAATAATATAGAGACTAATTTGATAAGACATGATATAAAACGCAACGGAAATATTTCAAAAAAAATTCAAACCAAATACAACATTACATTTTCAAATGTCATAGTTACAAAACATCTGTCTCATAAACCATCAGATTACAAAACCATAAAATAGTATCCCTAATGAGCCATAAAAATAAACATAGAAAAGAAATTGAAGTAATACATAGAATGGGAAGTAATCCAAGTCCAAGATGAATCATAGAAATCACGATCACGGCTACTGTCCACCGCCCTGAGAACCTAAAGGGAAAGGAAGAGAGAAGGAAAAACAAAATAGGTCAGACATAAATTCTGGGGAGTACCAGTGATTTTTAGCATAAGCATAAGATAAGAAGTTTCAGGATAGATCAAGTAAGCTTCTTATTCATATCCCAAGAACAAGTTTTTGCACCAACTATTAGAATATCAGGATTAGGTATTACCCTAATTACAACCCAGCGATCAGCTCCCTACAGACACCAATAACCTGTGCCAGCAACGACAGTCAGGGATATCAGTCTTGAACCCGTCATTTAAAGACACAGCCCTATTCGCCATTGTTACAACGTTTTTGTTTACCCCATCGGACCCATGCACGCTCATGACTCTGTCTACCCAACTCCATGTTTTCGAACCTCTTACAATCCAGATCAGTAAAGCACGTGCGAGGCCCCAATATGATACCAACAGGGATACTGACTGATACAGGTTTCAAATAACAATAGAATTGACACAAACCACCCCCAGGCTTGGTCCCCCAAGTAAACTAAGATTTTAAGAGTCCCCCCGAAAATTAACAACAGACGTGGAACCTTGTAGCCTATTAATTAAACATGTTTAACTTAGTAGGTATAAGTTCATTAGTAAGCATGGTTGTAAATGACATTTTCTGTTAAATGTAATTCTGTGTAGAACTCTTCCCCTAAACAGACAGGCACCTACTCAGATGTATATGGATTACAATAACGTGTTTTACTTAATTAAAATCTGATCCATATATTTTCATTAATAGTTCTACTTAATATCAGATTAAGTCGAACCTATTCAAATTTAACATGTTTGCATATTCATCCTTTTATAATTATCCCAATTATACACTCAATTTTCAATATGCTCAAATCCCTTTTTTATTATCATTGCAAGTTATTCCAGTTTTACGCAATTCTAATAGAACAGGCTTATGCTCTCGATGGCCCAGGCTCAGCGCAAAATAAAAAGGAAAAGGAGAAAATAGATCCAACTCAGGAATAAATAAACTAAATAAATAGGCATAAGACTGTAAATAAAACTAAGACAGAAACATGGGATAATAAGGATGATATATAATTGGTAATAACTGAAAAATAAATAGATATTTGACAGTGAAAAGAACAATAACATATAAACTTATAAACAATGTTGATTTTTAGATCTAAATCATTTATTGTCAAAATACTTTTTAAATATCAGATCTAAAAATAACTAGAACTCACAGTGATTTGAATTAACTCCAGAAAAACTTTTTAAATAGTTGTTGTTGTTGAAGAAAATCAAGAATTATCCCATCAATCTAAGTTCTAGCAGCACCTCGGAAATAGTTTAGGGGAGTGTAACAACCCGTGATTTTAAACATTAAAATTAACAAATTAAAGAATACTTAATTTTAATGTGAGAATTAAGGGAAATGGGTTACGCATTGCGTTTGTCTCAGAATTCTGCTTGAGACAGAGTCCAAGTTTGTGTGAATTGGACTCCGTATGAAGAAGTTATGACCCTCAGAATTTTCATAAATTTATATAAAACAATTTAGAAAATTAAATACCAAGGCAGGTCGACCTAGGGGTCCACCTACCCCAGGCCAGGTCGACCAGGGGGTTGACCTCCCTATATACAGGTCGTCCTAGGGGTCGACCTGGGGGCCGACCTACCCCCCCGGCCAGATCTGAAAGGTGACGATGTTTTGACTCAGTGCTGAGTCATTAAGGCTGAGGTGTTATTCTATCTTGACTGAATGGTCTTGATTGCTTCTAGGGTTAATCTAATGACTCTAAATTAGTTAAAATTCTATATAAGCAACCTAATTCTCAACCTAAAATCACACTAATTATACCAAGAGCCGCCATGCCGTGAATGGAGAACCTAGAGTAGCCGCCATTCTCTTTCAACTAAAAAACAAGATAGAAGCAAGAATCAAATCTAATCTAAATTAGGATAACAATTAGTCTACATCAAAGGCGAGCAATTCAGTTTCAGAATACAGATCCCAGAAAAACAAGGCTATTCTTTTGCTTGTGAGTATAATTTCTTTCACAAAATAATTAATAAATTAATTGTGATGGGTCTTGACTTGGATTATGAGAACATGTCTGTTGAATCATGTGACGTTACTTGATTTTGTTTGTGAATATATGATTGTTTTGTTAACTTATGTTTGTAGATCTAAATCATACATGAATCTTCTACAAGGTTAGAATGTCAAAGCATATGCGAATCATATGTAAGTTTGGGATGTTAAATTATATGCGAATCTTATGTAAGTTTGGGATGTTAAAACATATGTGAATCTTATACAAGTTTGTTTCTACATATGCTAATTTGTATATGAATCCTATGCAAGTTTGGGATGTTAAATCATACGCTAGTTGTATATGAATCTTATGCAAGATTGGCATGTTAAATCATATGCTAGTTTATGAATCTTATGCAAGTTTGGGATGTTAAAACATATATGAATCTTATGCAAGTTTAGGATGCTAAAGCATATGCGAATCTTATGTAAGTTTGGGATGATAAATTATATATGAATCTTATGCAAGTCTGTAGGTGGATTATACACAAGTTCATATGTGAATCAAGTATATACATATGCTAGTTTATATGCAAAACATGTGACATTAATTTACATGTTTAGATCCATATGAAAGTTCACATTTTTATGTTTAGATCTACATTTAGATCCACGACAGTACATAGTTATGCAAATATATGTTATATATATATATCCATTGCCTATGCAAGTTCTTGGCTATGCAAACTTATGTTATGATCTATTTTATGTGTTACGCAAGTTGTGATGTTGCTTTTCTATTTATAAGTCAGACTATTTTCGAGTATAACATATATCGTATTAAACGAATGAATAACATCGGGACAATGGGAAAATATTAGTTTTGCAAAATTGTGAATTGGCATAAAATGGCTTAAAGGCATATAATTAATTTGAGACATTAATTAGCCTAATATATATGCATAGTTATTATGGACATAATTTAAGTGACAATTATGGACATAGTTTAGTTTGGAGATTATTGACAAATTTGAAATAGGGATATTAATTCAAACTGGGGTTGAATAATAATGTGTAATAATAAATGCCTAAGACACGAGGTTAGACTCGTTTGTGGTGTAAGACTGCCCGGACCTGCCCGACAAATCCAGCAACCACAAACGGTAGTCTAATATGAGAGGTCAAAGGCATAAATTAAATGAGTAATAAAGGCCTAAGACACGAGGTTAGACTTGTTTGTGGTATAAGACTGCCCGGACCCGCCCGACAAATCCAGCAACCATAAACAGTAGTCTAATGTGAGAGGTCAAAGGCATAAATTAAATGATGCTTAGACACGAGGTTAAGTCTGGATTATGGTAGAAGTCTGCCCGGAACCGCCCGACATATCCAGCGGCCACAAGCAATCAACTTAATGTGAGAGGTCTGTGCATTAATAATTAATTAATGCTGATCAAAGACGAATATGAATAACAAACAGAAGTTTGGTTGAGTGGAGTAATTCTCTAAGTACCAATCTGATGTTGATTTCGGTCTTCGGGGTTGATACTTGGGGAGTTATTCTCTTAACCAATGTATTTGTGAACTAAGATGTACTTAATCATAAATTAAGTAAAACATGTTATATGATATATATATATATATATGATACATAACATGATAAGTGGATAGGGTTAAGATCAGCTTAACCAATAATCTGATAAGTGGATAGGGTTAAGACCAGCTTAACCAATAATCTGATAAGTAGGTAGGGTTAAGACCATCTTAACCAATAATATATATTAATTTGATAAGTGTGTAGGGTTAAGTCTAGCTTAACCAATAATATATATATTAATCTGATAAGTGGATAGGGTTAAGGCAAACTTAACCAATAATACATATTGACCTGATAAGTGGATAGGGTTAAGACCAACTTAGCCAATAATATATAAGTGGATAGGGTTAAGACCAACTTAACCATATATATATATTAATCTGATAAGTGGATAGGGTTAAGGAAAGCTTAACCAATAATACGTATTGATCTGATAAGTGGACGGGGTTAAGACCAACTTAGCCAATAATATATAAGTGGAGAGCGTTAAGACCAGCTTAACCATATATATATATATATTAATCTGATAAACGGATAGGGTTAAGACAGGCTTAACCAATAACACATGTTGATTTGATAAGTTGGCAACATGGGTGACACGTGGGATATAATCATTAACACTTAACCAAGATAAACATGTGGTGGGACATGGGGGTTAAGTGGGTGACATGGGTGGCATGTGAAATATGATTAGAAACACTTAACCAAATTGGAACATGTAAAGAAGACATGAATAAGAGGGGGTTAAGTGGAAACTTCTAGTGGGGACCAAGCATAGGTGGAAAGCTTGTGTCAAGCATGGGGGACCCATTTCAAACTAGTAACCCATTAAGTATCTTTGTGAGCTCGAGTTAGATCGAGGATGGGACATGCTTACTGGGTTTGATTGTAAGAGGTCAAAAACAGGTTAACGGTGGCAACGCATGTCCAACGGGGTCATGTGCGTGCGTGGGCCCGGGCTGGTAGATAAGAGTTGTTGCATCGTGTAGGTATAAGCCGTGCATCTTTAGTGGTATCGGGTTGCCACTTTGAGAAGTGATGCACCCCACTGTGGGACCAGCACGGGTGTCTAAGAGTTAGGGAGCCGATCGAATGGGGAAGGTAGTGGGTACGACTAGCGGAGATAGGGGCAGGCGGCACCTATGACAGCAGCTAGGAGTACAAGAAACTACCATATTATGAATAAATGTTGTAACTAGACTGGGGAGGGTAGTGGGTACAACTAGTGGAGGTAGGAGCAGGCGGCATCTACGATAGCAGCTAGGAGTACACGAAACTACTATTATTATAATTATGATTAGTAAGAGGGATCAACTTCCAGTATGGGACTAGTAATGGTGCGGTGTAATTAGCATGGGTGCAGTATAGTAATTATCCTATAATGATTAGGAGCGCAATTAACGCCAGAATATTCCTCTGTTTGTTCTGCCTTACCCACTTGTTTCACAGTCACTCCTTATTCTACCAGTTTATGCCTTATCCTAATTACTTTAATAATTATATTGTTAAAGTTATTGTACTCGCCAGACTTTATGTCTGACCCCCTTGTTTTCGCCTCTTTTCTTTCTTTCCCCCCCAGGTTCTCAGGGTGGGACTAGTACTAGTGGAGCTTTATTTGGACCTCTTTCTCTCTCTTTTGGAAGTGTTTGGATTGCTGAAAGTAAAGTTTAGCTCATCTCTTTTATGGTTACTTATGTTGGGGTTATGCTTTTTTACTTTATGTACCCTGAAAACAATTTATCAGGATGGATATTAAGTGTACTTGGTTTATGAAGTTGTTGCAATCAAACCATTTCTCCACTGCAATAAAAGTTGTTTTAAATTTTTTCAAGTACCAATATATGTATCTGTCTTGTTATATTCTGTTCTATACACTAATAATACTCCATGAAAGTTAATGCATTCCCTTTGAGAGTGACATTAATGGACGAGGGGTGTTACAGGGAGGAAGAAGATGAAGATTGTTGTGTGTAAGAAAATGGTGAGGCTGTTAGCCTATTTATATATTAGTTAGGATAATCTAAACCATATGATATTAGGTTATAAAATCAAACCATACACCTCATGCTGAGTCAGCAAAGAATATAGTATATAAAATAGGCCAGGTTCAGTTGCAGGAATTCATCTTGCATGCGGGCGGGTTGAACCACCTTCAGCATGGGTCGAACCTTGTGGGGTCAGGTCGTCTCCAGACCATTACTTTTCTGAGCTGATTAATTATTTAATTATTTAAATTAAGTTCAAACTTCTTTAGTTCATAACTTCTCCATACTTAATCCGATTTACGAAAACTAAGAGTCTATCTGTACTAGAATTTCATAACGGATGCAACAGTAAATTATGTTTTACTCAATTCTAAATATTTAATCAATTAATATTCATTTTATTATCTTGTTTATATAATTATTGTGTATTAAAATATGGGTGTTACACCTTCCTTCCTTTCCTTATTCCTTAGTGCTCTCGTCCACCCCATGTCCTCCTCTTTCCTCCATCATTCTTCACCTTTTTTATGCTAAACATGTTATAATGGTGCTATAGAGGTCTTTGGTAAAATTTTGTTGAGTTTGGAGATGAGTTGAGTGTAGTTTGAGAATATCAATAAGGATGAGAGGAGGAAGAAGAAGAAGAGAAGCAATTAAAAGCTTCATTTTACATTTAGGAATTTATGAGTTTCCTAAAGGCGTGTCATCCTTTTATAAGCTTAGAAATATGAATGGGAAAAGGCCAAAATACCCCCAAAAACCTAATGCATTAATGATAATTTGATGTGTGTTAGGTGACGTGAGAGGGAGTAATGGAGACGATAAGTTTGCTTTTTCAAGACTTAAGAAGTAAGCATTCATTTATATATACATATAAGGAACTTATATGCATACACTGTAGATATTTTCTACTTCTTGATGTGACTAGTCATGTATACATATATGTGTGTATATAGAGGTATGTGCACATATATAAATGTATCAAAAAATGTTGCAACTATGTGTAATAATTTTCCTTCGATGAACGGTCGAAAATCCGAATGGTGAATCTATGTCTCATTTTTAGTATTTAATCAAACTATTTAATTAAGTAAACAAAACTTATAAATAAATCCATTATCACCTTTAAATAGTTAAAGTAAAAATATTTGAATTGTAAAACAATTATATGAATATTTAAATAACCAAAATATAAAAATTTGCCTTAAATGCTCATTTTTGAAAATAATAACATCATCAATATAGTTAACTATAAATTTGAAAAATACTTTTATTTTGTATTAACGATCTCTTAACAAAATAAGTGGATGCAAAAAAAAATTGACCAACTTCTGATCGTAAAAAAATGTTTATCAATAAAACTATTTTTGATCATTTAATCGGTATTTTTCCGAAGTATTTTTTTAAAAAATATTTTTTCAAAATAAGTTTACCATCTTTATTTTGATTTAAAAGTTGGTTAATAAGCATATTAAATCGATTTAATAACATTTAATCAACGATTCAAACATTCAAAGAATTCATATATTTAAATACAAAGTGTCCAAAATTATGGACCATTAGAATTATCAACAAATTTTCTAAGGTAAATGTAATCTACCTTGCATTTTACAATAAGTATTTAAATTCCTATCGCTATGGGCACAATTAAAAGTGTGTTATTCACGGAAAGGGATACATAATAGGACTGGTTATTAATGAGACAATAAAACCATTAATTTCTTAGTAGGTCTGGCAAAACTAAGGTAGCGTTTGGTTTAGATTTTTCAATTTTGAGTTTTCACACGTACAAAAATACCGACAATGCACATATATCTTGAAAAATGACCGTTTTACAAAACGGAGTTAACACACAAAACCGAAAACAACTTTTTATTATTTTTCATATTTTAAAAAACAAGGGAATGACAATAACAAATCCGTCTATCCACCATTCCCGCGGTCCCCTCCGTCACTCCCTTTCCCTTTGATCCATCACCACCGCTACACTTCAAATCTTCACAACTTTCATAATTAACGCCGAAAACTAAAAATGCAAAACAAAAAATAAACCAAACGCTACCTAAGAGATTGACCGAAAGTTAGAAAAAAGTACATTTCGATGGATAGTCCAGTTTGCATATAACAGTTAGTTAGGGATTTTTTGGCAGATCAGGTAGGCCCAGGTCAACCATATTAGTTTATAGTTACCCTAAAAACTATGAATATGGACAAGCGGTCAACCTTATCTATAAGACATCCATGCATAAGATTATTTATGATTGATTAGTGTTTACTATGTTTAATAACCACTGTGGTTGTAGGAGCAGAATCATATTAAGTTAATTAAGGATATTAATGAGGGGAAATCTCACTACGCCTAGTGTTGTAGTCTCACTGTATATTCATTAATTGAGATAACATGTTATTATTCACACTGAAATTTTTTACCTTTACCTTTTGAGTAGATCAAGACTATGGTTTTTAGGTTAGTAAGCTTAGAAAATAAAGCTTCTGAAGACGTATCAGAGATATCACTAGTTATTTAGGTGCTAGTTATTTTTTGGGGTCTATTGTGTTATGTTATTGAATGTTGTAGTAATTCTTGCATGTCCATTGTTAGTACTACAATGAACCAAGGGGACTCATGTGTCACTTTGAGAGTGTTTATGTTATGGCTCCATCTATTGTCACCCCATGATTTACTCTTCACCCCCCGCTAACTACAAAATAAATCACACACCCCGTTTATTTCTCTACACACCCCATTTATTCCAAAAATTACCTCTCTTTCTTATTCACATTGATTTTATTTTTCCTTCCTTTTTCTTTTCTTTCTTCCTATAACTTGCTGCTCTACCTATCAAACCTTTACAACTCCGTAAAATTTAGCGGTGGAGGCGAGAAAATAAATAGACATATACCTCGTGTGCATGTACCTCATGTTCGTGTATAATTACAAACACAATATTGATTTTATTTTAAAAAACGTACGTTTATGAATTTCTTGATTCTACTACTCAAACGCTCCAGTGCACCCTGTTAAGGCTAACATGTGTATGTGTTGTTATAGATTTAATTGTTATTTGTGCTTAAAAAGAAGAAAAAAAATCTTCTATTTTCAAATCATTATTTTGGGGCAGGCTGAAAGATGTGCATAAAGATGGAAGATAAATAAACATATGAAACAAGCTATTTATTTTTAAAGGGTATAATTGGAAATAAAATTTTAATTTTTTTACTGGGGTGTGAAGAGCAATCACATGGATGCTAATAGATGGACCCTTATGTTATTCAGACCCGGCCTTGGCCCAAGGCGACCAAGGCGGTCGCCTAGGGCCTCGGCCTGTCAAGGGCCTCAGATTTTCAAAATTCCCTTTATATAATCATGTTTGCAGCCATATGAGTAAAAGCTGCTGTGGTTCAGTTGGTTAGGTTGTTCTTTGCTTTCCTGGAAGTCCCGAGTTCAATCTGCAGCTACTTCATTTTAGTAGTTTCCAAATTTTTGCCTTCTTCCATATTTTGTGAACAGTGTTTTTCGCCTTGGGCCTCCGCAAGCTTAGGGCCGGCCCTGATGTTATTATATTTTGTTTGAACCTGGGAAACACTAGGGATTATGTGTATGAAATCTATGTTTTCTAAAATGAGAAATGTGTTTTGGAAATTGTGTTTAAATTTATTTCTTATTCATGTGCTATTATTATTGGTATCATTAACATATCTATGTCTAATCGCTATAATTTAGTAATGCAGATGATCACACCATCTGCAGCGTCTAATATTAGACCTTAGAAGAAATGAATATTGCAATTAACATCTTTGAGACATAGTGTAACTCATATGTGCATTCCAATGTCTACTAGGAAAAAAGTTACAACGACAGCTTTCCCTTATATGAAAAAAAAACAGCTAAAATAATGAATATTTGGGTCAATAGACACTCGTGTGAATATGGAAAACTAATAATTATCCAAGCCATAACCAATGGCATGACTATCTACTGGAATGGGACGTTATTGCCAGTAAATCTAGGAAATCAAGTAAGGCAAGCCATAAACAATTTTTGTGGACTAAAAATATGCATTTACAGAAGTTAATTACTTTAGCCTTCAACAATGTGGAAAAACAATAAGAAGTTAAATGGACTGGCAATTGGGCTCATTTGGCAACTTGAAGCAGAACTGTTTATGCTTACACGATAAGTGCTTTTCCTGTTGAAAATTCAAAAAGTTAGTTTGATACGGTAACGACTTATAAGTAAAAATAAATAAAAAGCCAATACTCAGGAAAGACGGTGAAGTAAGTGAGAATAACGAAATTATTATGTCGGATACTTCATGGGATAGAGACCGCCTTCTAGCTTCTTTCAAATACGAGGATTTGGCGCTACGCTTCTGGACTCACACAAGAATTTTGTCTTCATATACCGGTCCTTTCTATGATGAAGGTGATGTTGTCGATGATCCTTAGTTGTTATGCTTGCATTTCCTTAGTACTACGTAATGATGCTTAAATGTAATATTTTGTATTGATAGAGACTGGACACTTCAAACCAGGAATGCTACTCCGTGCATGTACGGAGTACCAGTACCTATTGAGATAATAAAAGTGTTTGCGGTCACCTAAAAAACCGGTCAGCTTTGAAAAAGAAGAAGAAGAAAGAAAGTCAATATGTATAGAAACAATTTTTCATAATAGTTTTTTAAATATAGAATTATAGTCTTGAAATAAAAATTACAATAATTCAAAATTTTCAAAGTATATATTACGCCTTTGTTAATTAAAAATCACAAAACAATTGGTATTTGAAAGAGGTTTTTAAGCACAAGGACAAACTCAACAAAAAAAAAAATTCCATAAGGACAAGAGACTAAAATTTAACCATAAGGACACTTTTTAGTGTAAAGGGAGGAATTCAGGGACCCACTATCATTTCATACTTTACACTAAAGTTTGTCCTTGTGGTTAAATTTTTCACCCTTTGTCCTTATGGATAATTTTTTTGTTAATTTTGTCCTTCACATTATTTTCCTGATTTTGAAATATAAATCACAAAACATTGAATCGGACTAAAACATAAATATTTGTAGTTATTTGCACATAAACAAAGTAACCAAAGTCTATTTGAAGCTACAGAATCAAAAAACTAACCATAAAATAGATGCATGCTAATCTTTTACTTAAATTTCGAGTATTATAATAGAAGTAATGAAAACGTCGAAAAGCATATTGAATATAAAATAACAAATGATAAAATGATGTCACGTTTCGACGAATTCGTTCCTTTTTGTTGTTGAAATATTATCTTCCTCTTTGAGTTAAATCTAGTAGTTATTTGATATAAATTTTAGTAAACGGTTGCAAATAGCAAGTGTGAAAATTTTCCATGATTAAAGAACTGTCCCGTAATTTATTGCAAGGAAAAAGAAGGATGTATTAGCTATTATGATAATGTAAAAGTTTCAAATCCCTAATGTAGCACTTTCAATATAAGAGGCAATTGACTCAAACATTATAAGAAAATGTTAGAACACAACGCAGTTCTAATAAATAGCATGTTTGAGCATTGGCGGATACAACTGAGCTGAATACGTTTTAAGTATTAAAAGGTATTGAGTGTGTTAGATAACATGTACTAATATTTACGTAACAACATGTTCAATTATTCAAAAAGTCTTTTTTGAATATTTAATATTCACATAACAACATATTCTAATGTTTTCCGAATTATTGAGCTAAACATGTTATGCAAATGTGCCATTTGTAGGTGAACATGTTGTTTAAGCCAATTGTATCAATTAGAAATGAATGAGCAAGGGAAAGAGGAATTTTGGAAGAAGAGAGGAAAACAAACTAAAGTCTCACATTATAAAATATGAATACCCACTTCTCTATAGGTTTATATAAATAAAGGAAAAGAGGGCTTGCAAACATAGTATGGCTAAGCCAAGACACCATATTATATTAGTGTCAAAATTTGGGCTTAGTGTCTTGGGACTCTTGGGGTCCATGACACAATATTATATTAGTGGCAAAAATTGGGCCTAGTGCCTTGGGATACTTGGGGTCCATGACATAATGTTATATTAGTGTCAAAAATCGGGCTTTGTGCCTTGCGACTCATGGGGTCTTGTGGTTAAATAGGCCGCTGATTGTAGCTTGGGCCTATTGTGCTGAAACGAGTTATTTTTTTATCATTCTTGATCTGGCATGTCCGTTCAATTGAATGGATACAACCGTTTCATTTTAAATGCGTATGCACATTCATGCACCGCTTGGTTAAAGGGACGCAACCTTTCAAGGGTCATTAATGTTCAGATAGACACCTCCTCCAACCTATAAATATATGGCCTAAAACGAGATAGAATACACGTTAGTTATTCTTCTCAATCTGTTACTTCCTCTTCAGAGTACACCGCTGTTCTAGTTTCGATACTCTACTTCAGTTCATTAGAGCTACGTTTGCTAGCATTATGCTACGGGACTTGTCCGTTTTATCCTGGAAAACAAATT
Source organism: Allium sativum (assembly GCA_030737875.1). Lineage (NCBI taxonomy): Eukaryota > Viridiplantae > Streptophyta > Magnoliopsida > Asparagales > Amaryllidaceae > Allium > Allium sativum. The sequence goes on along the minus strand of CM060926.1, from coordinate 687,382,488 downwards.
GCAATTACGTCAGTCAGTGCATACGATGGTAATATTGTTTAACAGATCTCTGTATTCTGGACTCAGACAAAATTGATAGGACCTCCTTTCTTATTTGCTAGATACGGTTTTTGTACCGTCCCTTTTATTGCACGTTTGGTTGAACTTTCTATCGTTGTTATAAACGCAGTTTGACGTGACAATTGCTGCATATCCGGGTAACACTAATTGTTGTTACTATTTATTTTGTAATACAATTGTGTATTTACAAATTTTTTAACAATCACGAGTTGATTGTTGTGATTGTCGATTAGTAAAATTTGCTACTTCTTTGTAACGATCTTGAAACAATATTGATTGTTGCAGACGACAATAACAATGTTGCAAAATAGCAACAATAATTTTGCATCGACCCAGACGGTGACCAATGTAGGGCTGGCAATTAGAACCGAGAACCGAAAACCCGGGCCTGCCTGATCCGAAAAGACCCGAACCCGAACCAAACCCGATGGGTCTCGAGTCGGGTCTAGGTGATGAAAAATACCATCAAGACCCGATCAAACCCGACCAGCATAGACCCGACCCGAAAGACTCGACCAAAAAACATTGAAATATATGTATTTTTAGTGTTATTATTCAGTCGAACCCGAATCGACCCGAGCTTCAACCCGACCCGACCCGAAGCTTGGGTTGGGTCGGGTCCAGATTTTTCAAATGTATAGTTTAGACCCGACAAAACCCGACCCGCCTAGAACCGAGACCCACTGGGTCGGGTCTGGGTCTATCGGGTTGGGTCTAATTGCCACCCCTAGACCACTGCTCTGCTCGTGCCAGTGCTTCCAACAATGGCTCTATCTCATGGAGAAAGGACAGAGAAGTTCAATGGCATTAATTTTAAGCGTTAAAAACAGAAAATGTTGCTTTATCTTACAACATTGGGTCTCGCCAAATTTTTGACTAAAAATGTTCTTAAAAGATCAAAAGCAAATTAGCTGAAATTTCAAAAAAAAAGGCACTGCTGATAAGGATTTATGTTCAGTAATATCAGAATGCAACCTTGTCTAAAGAATGATTTGTAGACACAGGAGCCACTCAACACATATGTGCCAATAAGTGGATGTTTACAACGTATGAAACTACAGCCGATGATAAACAGCTTTTCATGGGCATTTCATCTGCATCAAAATTGAAGACAAAGGAAAAATTGTGTTGAAACTAACTTCTGGAAAGGAACTAACTTTAAATGACGTTCTCTGTGTTCAAGAATTCGTAACAACCTGATTTCCTGATCATTGCTCAGCAAACGTGGATTCAAATTAATCCTTGAAACCGAGAACGTAGCAATGTAGGAAGAGGATATGTGTGTGATGGTTCGTTTAAGGAAAATGTTACCACTATTGTACCACACACTAATATGAATAAAATTGAATCTTCTGTTTATATTATTGACTATTCCATCATGTGGCATTCTAGATTAGGGCATGCAACCATTGATACATTGCGGAAATTGATTAATGTGACGGCCCGCCTCGCACCAGCCGGCATTTCCTCCGAAAGTGCGCTGTACACATATCCGACTAGCACAGAACGATCGCCAAAGAAAGGAAAGAAGAGAATGAACTAATCGAAAACCTGTAGAATGTCTCACAGCGCATGGAACAAAATATAATAATAATATACTTGACATAAAACAGGAGAGACAGTGCATAAGCCGATAATTAAAACCAACATCAACATCATCATCAGAGTAGCGGAAATCCAGATACAGCTTATTACAACTTTCCAAATTACCGTCTCTAAACAAAAGAAAGAAAGGGTACATTACTAATGCCCAAAGTAGTGACCAGCAGCGACACAGGGAGAATATCTATATATCATACGTGGAAGCCTCCTGCTCGTCTCCGGTACAACTACACGTGCATACCACCTAACCTGTCTTTAGTCAGCTCGTGAGAGCACCCAAAGTAATAAGAAGAGACATAAAACCCTGGGTCAGACAAAAATTCTGGTATGAGCGATAAGCAGCAAAACAGAACAATAACAGGTATACTAAACCATACCTGAACCTGGACCTGCAACCAAAGAGTTAGCACTACATACCGTACAATACTCTAAGGTGCCACTAAACAGATGGTGTAAAGATAACGGGGGAGGGGGTGTGCATGTCATAGTGATAGCAAACAAATCAAGCATAGCAACCATCCTCACATCTCTCACTCAGTGCGTAAAGCATACGATGTCCACCACTGTCAATCATTAGACCCATCGAAGTAGTGACGGAGTTCGACTTGTACAACTACTGCTACTACCAAGCTTACCCCATGGAGTCATGACTAAACCTTTACGAATGACCCCGCTTCATTGGTCTATAGCTCTTTAGTCGTACCAAGGCCACTATGGCCCAGAATCCGTTCACGTACCCCCTACACATAGTGATCCAAAGTTACAGACATCGACAACCCCTTAGCAAGCGTCCCGCATAAAAACCCAACTCATGAAGTTAACTCTTTGGTTCCCAACTGAATCCTGAGTACAAACTTCCCATTTGGACTACCTTTGCATCTCGAGTCTTGGCCTCCTATGGATCGGTCTTCTTCCTTGCCTTGGTTCGGTTCGGATGTGCTCCTTCATTTCAGCTCGTGGGACACTTGGTTCCAGCTCGTGCAAGGCAATTCAGGTCGGGTCGGGTCGTGCTCACCCATCGGGTCGGGTGCTTCTGGTTCGTGGTCATGTTGTCCTCTGTCCAGTCCCATGCGTAGTACATCGGTTCGGGTCGCGCCATCCTCATTACGAGCAGATCGGTCTGGAAACTTCAGTTGCAAGCGGTCGGGTCATCATCACGAACGGATCGGGTCGGGTGCATTCCACCCAAGTCTTCAACTCGTGGGCTTCTGAAGTGATTCGGGTCGGGTCGGGTTGCTGCATACGGATTGGGTCGTGACACACAGATCCGCTCGTGGCTCCTCCTCCTGGTTCGGATCGGTGTCATTATATCGGATCGGCTCGTGGTGCATGGGGGCGATCCGATCCGGGTCCTGTACAATTTCCTGCACTTTTTTCCAGCGACTGTTTTACACCATTCGACGGCGTTTTCGACCAATCTAACACTTCCAAGCAATCACAAAGCATACCATACAGTCATAGCAACATGTATAATCATCCATAAGCAGCAAAACAACAATCATAGCATGTAAAATGGATCAAACATACCCAAAAACCCATATTTTCCCCTTAATCATGTTTAATCAAATCTAATGATAGGATTAGCAAAACTTAACCAAACTAGCCAAATTTTCTAATAAAGGTCTAAAACAATATTTTGAAATTTATAAATATTTTTCTAGAATTTATTTATGCATAAATTCGCTAATTAGCACTAATCACCCTAATTAACTATAATTAGTGCAAAAACAATGCTAATCACTCACCTTTGCCACAAATAAAACTCAGATCTGAAATGAATCTCTGTTTTGGCGCTGTTCCCGAGGCAACATAGCCGCTCTATCTCAATCTTTATGCTAATCCGCCTCAATTTGATGTAGATTAGGCCAATACTTGATTAAATGGTGATTAGAAGTTGTTTTAAATGTTGGAGGCCAAGGCTAGGTCAAGAGGAATGAATAGTGACGGCTGAAAAATGAGAAAAAGGTATTCTCCAAACCCTAACAGCCCTTTTAAACTCCTAATCCCGAAATTCTCCTTTGGGCCTAGCTGAGCCCAATTAAGCTATTTTTCACCATCTGAAACTTGTTTCGGCCATATCTCCCAAATGGTGAGTCCGTTTGGCTAATGTGACCACTCTACAGAAAGGTAAACCATCATCCAGAGCCAATGGAAGTGGTTTCAGGTCAAAATTCATTTCCAGTCAAAAGTTATTGTCAAAACAAGATTAGCTTGGGGGTAAAATGGTCATTTAAAAATCGAAAAAAAATCCTGAATATGGGAAATGACCCCACTAGTCGTCTCCCAAAGTTACATGACCATACGACTTCGTATGTGAAAGAAATAAATATTCTACGATCCTATGATGCGTAGAATGCGGGTCGTTACACTCTCCCCCCTTTAAGAAATTTCGTCCCCGAAATTCCTTAACCCAAAACATACAAAGGATTCCACATGCCTATCAGCCATATACAACAATCAAACATGCAGAACAAACAAAACAAACCTATCCTAGCATGCGGAAAGACTAAATCGAAACTGAAATCTTACCAGGTGTAGAGTTCTGGATACGTCTTTTTAATGCTTTCCTCTGTCTCCCAAGTACAATCATTTTCATTCTCGCCCCACTGAACTTTGACTAATTTCACCGCTTTCCTTCGAAGTTGCTTCGTATCATTCCAAATAATATGCATAGGCCTGCGGTTCCCAACCGCCTCGGGTTCAACTTCGATATCATCCAACTGATCAGGTGAAATAGTCACATCTGGGTCGTGTACGAACTTCCTTAACTGGGAAACATGAAATACGTTATGAACTCCTGCCATCTTCTCTGGTAATTTTACTTTATATGCCAAATTCCCAATTTTCTCAAGAACTGGGAATGGACCAACAAATCTTGGTGCTAACTTGCCTCTCCTGCCAAATCGTATCACGCTCTTTAACGGAGAAATCTTGACAAACACCAAGTCGCCAATGGAGAACTTTACTTCTCTTCTCCTCTTATCAGCATAACTCTTTTGCCTATCTTGGGCAACCTTCATTCGCTGTTGGATAACCTTAATTCTTGTCTGATGTTTCTCTTATTACTTCTGGTCCAAGCACATATTTCTCACCGGTTTCCAACCAACATGATGGTGAGTTGCACGGTCTTCCATACAAAGCTTCAAATGGAGCCATACCGATACTGGATTGATAATTATTATTATATGCAAACTCTACTAGATGCAGATGGTCATCCCATGATCCACCAAAATCCAATATGCAAGCTCTCACGAGATCTTCTAACACTCGATTCACCCTCTCTGTCTGTCCATCGATTTGAGGATGATACGCGGTACTGAGATGTAATTATGATCCTAACACTTCTTGTAAGATCTTCCAAAATCCACTAGTGAACAACGGATCTCGGTCACTCACAATGCCTTTGGGTATTCCATGAAATCTCACTACCCACTTTATATGCAGTTCCACTAACTTAGCTGTCGTCCAGTTTGACTTGACGGGTATTAACCTTGCATTCTTAGTCAATCGGTCCACAATCACCCAAATGCTATCATGGCCCGTTCTATCCCTTGGTAACCCATCAATGAAATCCATTGACACTTGTTCCCATTTCTATTCTGGAGTTTCTAATGGTTGTAACAAACCACTAGGCTTCTTTTGCTCAGCTTTAACTAGCTGGCAATTCATGCATTTGGATATAAACGTCCCAACGTCTCTTTTCATCCCTTCCCAGCAGTAGGTCTGCTTCATGTCTCGATACATCTTGTTACCACCAGGATGTATGGTCAGTTTTGAGTGATGACATTCTCTAAGCACTTCATCTCTCAATCCATTGACATTGGGTACAACTAGTCTTCCATTCTTTCTAAGTCATCCATCTCGATCAAGCCCATACTTGTTCATCTCCTCGTCGATACCCATCTCTAACTTAGAGATGATTTCCAATAGGTTAGGATCGTTCCTCTGACTGGAACCTGTAACGACACGGATTTCGCCCGGACCTAATCGATCGTTAAACCGACCAAGACCGTTCGAATCCCGCATACGCTAACTTTGGGTATACAACACATCAGAACAAATAACAGAAGACTTAAATAAACATCATAATAATGTTACATCAGAGTACAGAATATCAGAGTATATCGAAATATAATACACAGCGGAAGATAAATTTACATAAATGTAAAACAGTGCACAGCGGAAATATAAACTACACAGCGGAAGACTGCAAATGCCTGGACACAGCTTAAAGCTTCAATCCAGAATCCTGCTCAAAACATCTGCAAAATAAAACTACTCGACTGCCCGTGTGGAAAATAGGGGCACCCGAGTTCGCAAGGGAAAAGCAAACTACAGGTCAGTCATGGGACTGGTGTGAGAACTCAAAAACAGATGTTAACTTTGTTCAAAAATAAGGCAAATCACGGGACCACGCCACTTTCGCGGAACGGGTTTACCCCCATGAAAGCCAGTGTATAAACAACAATCAATATAGATATATGGATCTACTATGCATCAATCAACATGCAATATCCCAATCTACCCATTTAGATTAATCACCACACTTAGATTTTCCAAATCCAATTCAATTTACAGAAATTATTCCTTTGGATTTTATTCCCGATTTCTTATTTCAAATCATTTGAAATACATATCTAACTTTCTATATCAAAGTAGATTTCACTTCGGGATCTCAAATCAAATCATTTGGAAATGTGAATTCCAAAACATAACAATGCATACAAACAAGTATGCAACCAAATATCGTGCTCCCCATCGACAAGGCAAAGGGTACGCACCTCGCAACTCGATATATATATGTGCACCTACCCCACATAGGAGTAGGCTACACCGACGATGCACCTCCCACTCAGGAGAGCATACACCGCCCTCTCACCCATACTTTTAGTCTCAGGGTTACCCGAATCTTTAGTCACATACTAAATCATTTCATATCCCGAAGTAGGGAAAATCATTTCACAACATAATAATCACAATGTAACATATAATACATTTCTAAATCACTTTAGAAATCATCGGGTTTTGGGCCTCGAAATCCTTTCTGTTTTATAAAACATTTCTATAAAACATTCCCTGTCCAAAATCGGGAATACATTTCTTTTCACTTAAGAAAAATATCATGTCACAATCATTCGTTAAATTTGAAATGAACACAACATCGCTAAACACTTTATCGTCAAATCGTGAAGTGTTTCACAAGGCGTTAGCACACAGATATTTTCAACCCAACCCAATGCTAAATGTAAAAGCATATTCTGCTCATAAACTGGTCGAGCACAATCCAAACCATCAATCAATCAAATTTAACATACGCCTCATTCCAATTCATTAGTCACTAACCGTAAATTAATCAAGAGAATAATTCCCCAAATATTAACCCCGAAGGCCGAAACCAACATCAGATCAATATCCAGAAAACCATTCTGCTTGGCTAACCGACAGTTAGTTTCTAAATTTCACGTTCAAATCTAATTAAAGATTTAACTATCGCCTGGAGCAAAACTGGTGATACTCCATTCTCGATCTTTTCAATCTAATTAAAGATTCATTAAAACTCCACTTAGTTTTAATCTGTGACTGGGTTAAAGAATCAGTGTCTTCTAAAAACACGGTTCGCGATAAACCCAAAGTCACATTCCATTAATTATCGGGTTAAAGAACGAGTGTTATTTAAAACACTGTTCACGATAAACCCAAAAATCAATATCAATTCAATTCCAATTAAATATTATTTAATTGGTACACTTCATTAAATCTAAATAAAAAGATTTAATCTTTTCTCAACTGGGTTCAAGAACAGTGTTAGTGAAGACACCATTCACGACAAACCCAAATCACATTCGATATTCAATACAAGGCTCTGAATAGAAAATATATCGGCTTATATTCAATATCGAGTTCTACGACTAACAGATGTCGTATGGGAAATAACGATATATATATATATATCTTTCAAATTTCCATAACAACACCTGTATAATCACGAATCCCAACATCGAAATATTCCGAAGACAATTTCGATTCAAATCCACTCCAATGCAATCATTGGAATTTTGGTTATTTTTAAAACCCTTTTCGAATTCAATTTATTTATTTAAAAATAAATAGAATTATAATCCTAGTTCAAAACTAGTTCATTTCGATAAAAATCTATTTTTATCTTTTCAAATATGGAGTTTTTCATCCCAATTCTTCCCAAATCATTTCTTATGATTTTACACAAATTATTACTATTTTTAATAATTTTATCAAGGCCTGTACGGTCGATTTCCATCAATGGCCATCGAACTGCACTTACAGCGACCTTTTCCGAATTTGATTTGGACGTATCTCCAAATCCAACCGTTAGATTTCAAATTTCTAATATTCCTTAGAAAGCTCTTTTCGATACGAACCCAACGGTTCTGATTTTAGGAGAATCCGACGGTCGGATCTCCCGTAATGTCCGTTTGAAATAAATGGTCGAAATTCGCGAACTGCCGCGGCGCGGCGCGTTCTATTCAGGCCATTATATTATATATATAATATATATAATATATATTTCGTCGATTTCTATTTAAAACGAATTATATAAATAGTTTTGAATTCGTTTCAAAAACATTTTCAACTTCCTTTTCAATTCAAATCACAATTGAATTCTTCTTTATAGATTCGTTTTAAAATTCATTTCTATTCAATTCAAATTTCAATTCAATTCGAATTCGTTTTCAATTCAATTCATTTCGAATTCATTTTCTATTCAATTCAATTCGAATTCGTTTTCAATTCAATTCATTTCGAATTCATTTTCTATTCAATTCAATTCGAATTCGTTTTCTATTCAATTCGATTCGAATTCGTTTTCTATTCAATTCGATTCGAATTCGTTTTCTATTCAATTCAATTCGAATTCGTTTTCTATTCAATTCAATTCGAATTCGTTTTCTATTCAATTCAATTCGAATTCGTTTTCTATTCAATTCAATTCGAATTCGTTTTCTATTCAATTCAATTCGAATTCGTTTTCTATTCAATTCAATTCGAATTCGTTTTCTATTCAATTCAATTCGAATTCTATTCAATTCAATTCGAATTCGTTTTCTATTCAATTCAATTCGAATTCGTTTTCTATTCAATTCAATTCGAATTCGTTTTCTATTCGATTCGATTCGAATTCGTTTTCTATTCGATTCGATTCGAATTCGTTTTCTATTCAATTCGATTCGAATTCGTTTTCTATTCAATTCAATTCGAATTCGTTTTCTATTCAATTCAATTCGAATTCGTTTTCTATTCAATTCGATTCGAATTCGTTTTCTATTCAATTCAATTCGAATTCATTTTCTATTCAATTCAATTCGAATTCGTTTTCTATTCAATTCAATTCGAATTCGTTTTCTATTCAATTCAATTTTCAATTCAATTCAATTCGAATTCGTTTTCAATTCATATATATATTTCATATACATCGTTTTCAATTCATATATATATTTCATATACATCGTTTTCAATTCATATATATATTTCATATACATCGTTTTCAATTCATATATATATTTCATATACATCGTTTTCAATTCATATATATATTTCATATACATCGTTTTCAATTCATATATATATATATATATATACACCTTTCACTATATACGATATTTTCATTTTCAATACATACGATATATTCATTTTCAATATATACGATATATTCATTTTCAATATATACGATAGATTCATTTTCAATATATTCGATACTTTCACTTTCGATATATTCGATATTTTCACTTTCGATATATTCGATATTTTCACTTTCGATATATTCGATATTTTCACTTTGCTATATATATATATTTCACTTTCGATATATATAATATTTTCACTTTCGATATATATAATATTTTCACTTTCGATATATATAACATTTTCACTTTCGATATATATAATATTTTCACTTTCGATATATATAATATTTTCACTTTCGATATATATAATATTTTCACTTTCGATATATATAATATTTTCACTTTCGATATATATATAATATTTTCACTTTCGATATATATAATATTTTCACCAAACCATTCAAACCAAACCATATAGTCTAACTAATTTGCAATCAAACAAACAAGTCCATGGTCTGTGGACGATTGTGTCGGGTGCTACTAAGCACCGTCTACATCCTAGTATATATATATATATAACTAGAAAAAGAAAATTTAGAGTGAGGAGTTCTCACATATAGCTATCCTAGCTCCACGGCACTTCATTGATAGAAATCTTCATTCCTATCGCATCTTCGTTGCTGCTTTCACTACATACGTAAAAATCACATTTTTACTTCGCTATTCAATATATAAAAATCGAATTTTTACTTCGATGTTCAATATATAAAAATTCTATTTTTTTCTATCGAAGTTTAATATATCAACATTCTATTTTTATTTCGAAGTTCAATATGTAAAAATCATATTTTTCTTTCGAAGTTCAATACTTAAAAATCGAATTTTTATTTCAAAGTTCAATACTTAAAAATCGAATTTTTATTTCAAAGTTCAATACTTAAAAATCGAATTTTTATCTATGCTATCATCTATATAAAAATCGAATTTTTATACTTACGATAACCATTTCAAAACAAAGCTAATTTTATTTTAAAAAAACATATTTATTTTCAAAGCAATTGTATTTTAAAACAAAGTATATTTCTATTTTAAAAAAAATGTGGTCTTTACTATTTTAAAAATAATGTTTTATACCTAATTAAAACTGATTAAAAAAAAAATGTTTTAAATTAAAGTATGTTCAGATTTACTATGCTTTATATAAATTAAAGAAACTGATAGGAAAAACTAGTTTTATATAAAAAAAAAACGCACCTTTAATCGATTCCTGCTGCGTCGAACTGGAGCTGATGGTCGGAGGGGTATTGGGGGTCAGGCGGAGGCTTAGACGGTGGCGGAGGGTCGGGGTTTGGGGGTTGTATCGATTCAGCAGGTTGTTGGTGGCCGGAGATGTGGGCGGTTCTACGGTTTCACGAGGAGAGGGGGTGCAAGATGAACGGAGGGGCGACGCCGCGGTGGAGGTCGGCCTGGGCGGAGCTCCGATGCGGTGGCTCACGATTGCGTCGACTGGAGGTGATCGTGGAACCCCTTTTTTTTTTTTTTTTTTCTCTCAGATCCACGAATGACGGGGGCCAATGAAGAAGAAAAAGGGGGTAAAGTATATATATATATATTTTTTTTATTCTTTATTATTTAATTATTAAATTTCGCAAAAAGGTTGACTTTCACATATGACCTCGAAACGAGGCCCACCGCCTGTCGCCCATAGCGTTTCACCCCCATTCCGAACACAATGGGATATGTATCGCCAGCTGATTTGATCGTTACAATCAGTTTCCTTTTGAATTTTCATTTAAATCACTATATTGAATTTTAAACGCACATTTCAAATTACCGGGGTCACATACTAACTAGAAAAATTCCAGAAAAATATTTTCTAGCTTCGTATTGACGATACGGTCCTAACAAAACTAGTTTCGTCGAATTCTGAGACCGTTTGAAAAATGGCCAATTTCCAGTCGATTAAAATCAACTGAAACTGGTCAAACGCGTTTTCCTTTGCCACGCTCACATATTGATTCGAAAAATTATGAAATTTGGAATCTAGCAATAACTTTACATCACGGACCCAACAAAAGTGGTTTCGTCGAAATCCGAGGTCATTTGCAAAATGTCCATTTTTAAGGGCCTGAATTCCATAGCGACTATTCAGAATTTTCAACTGGACATATCTTTTGATTCCCGAAATGAAATCTTGATTTTTCGGATTCGTTGGAAAGATACTATCAATTAGATCCCATTATTTTTGGTTTCACTAAAATCCGGATTGTTTTGCACCCGGTACATTCAATTGAAGTTTGAAATCGAATTATCGAACTACCGCGCCATTTTCAATTCTATTTATAATTATATATAATTATTTATATTCTAACGACGACGCGTATAATATATACGTTCGAATTCTATTCAAAATAAATTTCTCGTCGATATTATTTAAAATAATTCATTTTAAATAATCAAAATTCGCTAAAATTGCCAAAATAAAAATTTTAAACTGGCCCAGATTTTCCGGGTTGTTACAATCTCCCCCACTTAAAACTTTTCGTCCCCGAAAAGGAACAAAGTCGAAAGTGGTTTGATTATTCAGCTCTACGCTCGATCTGGCTTCCATTCTCCAACTCTTTAGTTTCTGAGAATTTTTAAAACTTCAAAAATTTGGCTAACACCCTAAATTTTTGAAAAATTTCGCCATAACCTCCCCTGCACCGGGAGCATCGGGGAATTTCAAATAGCTTCCCCGGTCCTTCAGATCTCAAAAAGAAAAAGAAAAAGCCAAGCGGCTAGCCAATAGGCTCACAAAATCATCATCACCCAAACAAAACAGGAAATTATGTAGTAAACATGTACCTATTTGTCGGGCAAACAAATTTTATTCTCTGGCTCTAGCCTCTTTGCTATGACCTGTTCAATGATATATATGTATATGCAAGCAAATGCGACCAATTTTCAATACAATTCAATATTTGGTTGAATTAGGCAAAATGGTTAAAATTTAGCAACCAAATAAACAAACCACACAAACATCAATCAATTAGTTGATTATATTTTCAAATATATAATTTTATATATTTAAAATCATATTTTCTAAAATCAGATTATATATATAATCACAGATACGTTATTTATAAACAAATAACTCTCGACTCATTCTAGGGCATTTCTAACCCCATCTCTAACGAGACACTCATTCTAGAATGCTACTGATTCTATCTCTAATGAGGATTCTTTTATAGGACATTACTAATCCTACCTCTGATGAGTCTTTTGTTCAGTTCTAACGAGTTGTACCCCAAAGATTTGAGTTTAACCAAAGCTCTGATACCACGTTGTAACGACACGGATTTCGCCCGGACCTAATCGATCGTTAAACCGACCAAGACCGTTCGAATCCCGCATACGCTAACTTTGGGTATACAACACATCAGAACAAATAACAGAAGACTTAAATAAACATCATAATAATGTTACATCAGAGTACAGAATATCAGAGTATATCGAAATATAATACACAGCGGAAGATAAATTTACATAAATGTAAAACAGTGCACAGCGGAAATATAAACTACACAGCGGAAGACTGCAAATGCCTGGACACAGCTTAAAGCTTCAATCCAGAATCCTGCTCAAAACATCTGCAAAATAAAACTACTCGACTGCCCGTGTGGAAAATAGGGGCACCCGAGTTCGCAAGGGAAAAGCAAACTACAGGTCAGTCATGGGACTGGTGTGAGAACTCAAAAACAGATGTTAACTTTGTTCAAAAATAAGGCAAATCACGGGACCACGCCACTTTCGCGGAACGGGTTTACCCCCATGAAAGCCAGTGTATAAACAACAATCAATATAGATATATGGATCTACTATGCATCAATCAACATGCAATATCCCAATCTACCCATTTAGATTAATCACCACACTTAGATTTTCCAAATCCAATTCAATTTACAGAAATTATTCCTTTGGATTTTATTCCCGATTTCTTATTTCAAATCATTTGAAATACATATCTAACTTTCTATATCAAAGTAGATTTCACTTCGGGATCTCAAATCAAATCATTTGGAAATGTGAATTCCAAAACATAACAATGCATACAAACAAGTATGCAACCAAATATCGTGCTCCCCATCGACAAGGCAAAGGGTACGCACCTCGCAACTCGATATATATATGTGCACCTACCCCACATAGGAGTAGGCTACACCGACGATGCACCTCCCACTCAGGAGAGCATACACCGCCCTCTCACCCATACTTTTAGTCTCAGGGTTACCCGAATCTTTAGTCACATACTAAATCATTTCATATCCCGAAGTAGGGAAAATCATTTCACAACATAATAATCACAATGTAACATATAATACATTTCTAAATCACTTTAGAAATCATCGGGTTTTGGGCCTCGAAATCCTTTCTGTTTTATAAAACATTTCTATAAAACATTCCCTGTCCAAAATCGGGAATACATTTCTTTTCACTTAAGAAAAATATCATGTCACAATCATTCGTTAAATTTGAAATGAACACAACATCGCTAAACACTTTATCGTCAAATCGTGAAGTGTTTCACAAGGCGTTAGCACACAGATATTTTCAACCCAACCCAATGCTAAATGTAAAAGCATATTCTGCTCATAAACTGGTCGAGCACAATCCAAACCATCAATCAATCAAATTTAACATACGCCTCATTCCAATTCATTAGTCACTAACCGTAAATTAATCAAGAGAATAATTCCCCAAATATTAACCCCGAAGGCCGAAACCAACATCAGATCAATATCCAGAAAACCATTCTGCTTGGCTAACCGACAGTTAGTTTCTAAATTTCACGTTCAAATCTAATTAAAGATTTAACTATCGCCTGGAGCAAAACTGGTGATACTCCATTCTCGATCTTTTCAATCTAATTAAAGATTCATTAAAACTCCACTTAGTTTTAATCTGTGACTGGGTTAAAGAATCAGTGTCTTCTAAAAACACGGTTCGCGATAAACCCAAAGTCACATTCCATTAATTATCGGGTTAAAGAACGAGTGTTATTTAAAACACTGTTCACGATAAACCCAAAAATCAATATCAATTCAATTCCAATTAAATATTATTTAATTGGTACACTTCATTAAATCTAAATAAAAAGATTTAATCTTTTCTCAACTGGGTTCAAGAACAGTGTTAGTGAAGACACCATTCACGACAAACCCAAATCACATTCGATATTCAATACAAGGCTCTGAATAGAAAATATATCGGCTTATATTCAATATCGAGTTCTACGACTAACAGATGTCGTATGGGAAATAACGATATATATATATATATCTTTCAAATTTCCATAACAACACCTGTATAATCACGAATCCCAACATCGAAATATTCCGAAGACAATTTCGATTCAAATCCACTCCAATGCAATCATTGGAATTTTGGTTATTTTTAAAACCCTTTTCGAATTCAATTTATTTATTTAAAAATAAATAGAATTATAATCCTAGTTCAAAACTAGTTCATTTCGATAAAAATCTATTTTTATCTTTTCAAATATGGAGTTTTTCATCCCAATTCTTCCCAAATCATTTCTTATGATTTTACACAAATTATTACTATTTTTAATAATTTTATCAAGGCCTGTACGGTCGATTTCCATCAATGGCCATCGAACTGCACTTACAGCGACCTTTTCCGAATTTGATTTGGACGTATCTCCAAATCCAACCGTTAGATTTCAAATTTCTAATATTCCTTAGAAAGCTCTTTTCGATACGAACCCAACGGTTCTGATTTTAGGAGAATCCGACGGTCGGATCTCCCGTAATGTCCGTTTGAAATAAATGGTCGAAATTCGCGAACTGCCGCGGCGCGGCGCGTTCTATTCAGGCCATTATATTATATATATAATATATATAATATATATTTCGTCGATTTCTATTTAAAACGAATTATATAAATAGTTTTGAATTCGTTTCAAAAACATTTTCAACTTCCTTTTCAATTCAAATCACAATTGAATTCTTCTTTATAGATTCGTTTTAAAATTCATTTCTATTCAATTCAAATTTCAATTCAATTCGAATTCGTTTTCAATTCAATTCATTTCGAATTCATTTTCTATTCAATTCAATTCGAATTCGTTTTCAATTCAATTCATTTCGAATTCATTTTCTATTCAATTCAATTCGAATTCGTTTTCTATTCAATTCGATTCGAATTCGTTTTCTATTCAATTCGATTCGAATTCGTTTTCTATTCAATTCAATTCGAATTCGTTTTCTATTCAATTCAATTCGAATTCGTTTTCTATTCAATTCAATTCGAATTCGTTTTCTATTCAATTCAATTCGAATTCGTTTTCTATTCAATTCAATTCGAATTCGTTTTCTATTCAATTCAATTCGAATTCGTTTTCTATTCAATTCAATTCGAATTCTATTCAATTCAATTCGAATTCGTTTTCTATTCAATTCAATTCGAATTCGTTTTCTATTCAATTCAATTCGAATTCGTTTTCTATTCGATTCGATTCGAATTCGTTTTCTATTCAATTCGATTCGAATTCGTTTTCTATTCAATTCGATTCGAATTCGTTTTCTATTCAATTCAATTCGAATTCGTTTTCTATTCAATTCAATTCGAATTCGTTTTCTATTCAATTCGATTCGAATTCGTTTTCTATTCAATTCAATTCGAATTCATTTTCTATTCAATTCAATTCGAATTCGTTTTCTATTCAATTCAATTCGAATTCGTTTTCTATTCAATTCAATTTTCAATTCAATTCAATTCGAATTCGTTTTCAATTCATATATATATTTCATATACATCGTTTTCAATTCATATATATATTTCATATACATCGTTTTCAATTCATATATATATTTCATATACATCGTTTTCAATTCATATATATATTTCATATACATCGTTTTCAATTCATATATATATTTCATATACATCGTTTTCAATTCATATATATATTTCATATACATCGTTTTCAATTCATATATATATATATATATATACACCTTTCACTATATACGATATTTTCATTTTCAATACATACGATATATTCATTTTCAATATATACGATATATTCATTTTCAATATATACGATAGATTCATTTTCAATATATTCGATACTTTCACTTTCGATATATTCGATATTTTCACTTTCGATATATTCGATATTTTCACTTTCGATATATTCGATATTTTCACTTTGCTATATATATATATTTCACTTTCGATATATATAATATTTTCACTTTCGATATATATAATATTTTCACTTTCGATATATATAATATTTTCACTTTCGATATATATAATATTTTCACTTTCGATATATATAATATTTTCACTTTCGATATATATAATATTTTCACTTTCGATATATATAATATTTTCACTTTCGATATATATATAATATTTTCACTTTCGATATATATAATATTTTCACCAAACCATTCAAACCAAACCATATAGTCTAACTAATTTGCAATCAAACAAACAAGTCCATGGTCTGTGGACGATTGTGTCGGGTGCTACTAAGCACCGTCTACATCCTAGTATATATATATATATAACTAGAAAAAGAAAATTTAGAGTGAGGAGTTCTCACATATAGCTATCCTAGCTCCACGGCACTTCATTGATAGAAATCTTCATTCCTATCGCATCTTCGTTGCTGCTTTCACTACATACGTAAAAATCACATTTTTACTTCGCTATTCAATATATAAAAATCGAATTTTTACTTCGATGTTCAATATATAAAAATTCTATTTTTTTCTATCGAAGTTTAATATATCAACATTCTATTTTTATTTCGAAGTTCAATATGTAAAAATCATTTTTTCTTTCGAAGTTCAATACTTAAAAATCGAATTTTTATTTCAAAGTTCAATACTTAAAAATCGAATTTTTATTTCAAAGTTCAATACTTAAAAATCGAATTTTTATCTATGCTATCATCTATATAAAAATCGAATTTTTATACTTACGATAACCATTTCAAAACAAAGCTAATTTTATTTTAAAAAAACATATTTATTTTCAAAGCAATTGTATTTTAAAACAAAGTATATTTCTATTTTAAAAAAAATGTGGTCTTTACTATTTTAAAAATAATGTTTTATACCTAATTAAAACTGATTAAAAAAAAAAAATGTTTTAAATTAAAGTATGTTCAGATTTACTATGCTTTATATAAATTAAAGAAACTGATAGGAAAAACTAGTTTTATATAAAAAAAAAACGCACCTTTAATCGATTCCTGCTGCGTCGAACTGGAGCTGATGGTCGGAGGGGTATTGGGGGTCAGGCGGAGGCTTAGACGGTGGCGGAGGGTCGGGGTTTGGGGGTTGTATCGATTCAGCAGGTTGTTGGTGGCCGGAGATGTGGGCGGTTCTACGGTTTCACGAGGAGAGGGGGTGCAAGATGAACGGAGGGGCGACGCCGCGGTGGAGGTCGGCCTGGGCGGAGCTCCGATGCGGTGGCTCACGATTGCGTCGACTGGAGGTGATCGTGGAACCCCTTTTTTTTTTTTTTTTTTTTCTCTCAGATCCACGAATGACGGGGGCCAATGAAGAAGAAAAAGGGGGTAAAGTATATATATATATTTTTTTTTTATTCTTTATTATTTAATTATTAAATTTCGCAAAAAGGTTGACTTTCACATATGACCTCGAAACGAGGCCCACCGCCTGTCGCCCATAGCGTTTCACCCCCATTCCGAACACAATGGGATATGTATCGCCAGCTGATTTGATCGTTACAATCAGTTTCCTTTTGAATTTTCATTTAAATCACTATATTGAATTTTAAACGCACATTTCAAATTACCGGGGTCACATACTAACTAGAAAAATTCCAGAAAAATATTTTCTAGCTTCGTATTGACGATACGGTCCTAACAAAACTAGTTTCGTCGAATTCTGAGACCGTTTGAAAAATGGCCAATTTCCAGTCGATTAAAATCAACTGAAACTGGTCAAACGCGTTTTCCTTTGCCACGCTCACATATTGATTCGAAAAATTATGAAATTTGGAATCTAGCAATAACTTTACATCACGGACCCAACAAAAGTGGTTTCGTCGAAATCCGAGGTCATTTGCAAAATGTCCATTTTTAAGGGCCTGAATTCCATAGCGACTATTCAGAATTTTCAACTGGACATATCTTTTGATTCCCGAAATGAAATCTTGATTTTTCGGATTCGTTGGAAAGATACTATCAATTAGATCCCATTATTTTTGGTTTCACTAAAATCCGGATTGTTTTGCACCCGGTACATTCAATTGAAGTTTGAAATCGAATTATCGAACTACCGCGCCATTTTCAATTCTATTTATAATTATATATAATTATTTATATTCTAACGACGACGCGTATAATATATACGTTCGAATTCTATTCAAAATAAATTTCTCGTCGATATTATTTAAAATAATTCATTTTAAATAATCAAAATTCGCTAAAATTGCCAAAATAAAAATTTTAAACTGGCCCAGATTTTCCGGGTTGTTACAGAACCAATCCGCGCAATCAAAGTGGGTCTGATCGTCAAACTTGCTAACATTTCTGGATCCAATTCGCACTTTGGTCTGAAATCATATCCAGAGATGTACTCCAGTTGCTTCCATTCTAGAAACATATCCCATAAACTGGCATGTCTTCTACTCAATGCATCAGCTACCGCATTGCCCTTTCCTGGTGTGTATACGATATCGAAATCATGGGAAGCCAAGAATTTCTTACCATCTTTGCTGTCGTAGATTTAGATCCTTTTGGGAGAAGAGATATTTAATGATTTATGATTGGTAAACAACTCAAATCTTTCTCCCAAGAGAAAATGTCTCCACATCTTCAATCCGAATATGATCACTGCTAATTCCAAGTCATGGGTAGGGTATCTTTTCTCGTGCGGTTTCAGTTGCCGACTTGCATAAGCTACAACCCTACCTCCTTGCATCAATACAGCACCTACCCTGTACCACATGCATCCATATATACTGTCATATCTTCATTCCCCTTAGGAATGACTAACACTGGTGCACATGTCAACTTTTCTTTTAGGCTCTTGAATGCATTCTCACACTTTTCGTCCCAGACGAAAGCTTGATTCTTCTTGGTCAACTGAGTCAACAGTGCTGCTATCTTGGAGAAGTCTTGGATAAACTTACGATAATATCCGGCTAATCCCAAGAAACTTCTTATGTCTGTTGCATTCTTGGGCGTAGACCAATCTTGTACCGTAGCCGCCTTCGCAGGATCCATGGCAATTAGGGCTGTCAATTTCCTATACGACCCGTGACCCGACCAGAAACTCGCACGGAAATTAGCAGGTTAACCCGACCCATTTAGTTAGCGGGTCATTTTCGGGTCAACCCAAATTTGACCTGTTTATAAACGGGTGGGTTTAGGGTTGACCCGCTAACCCGATTTTGACCCGCCAAACCCAATTATATGTTGTATCTCTTCCATACTGTTAGTCTTTTATGTATACTGTTAGTGTTAATCTTTTATGTATGCAGTAATCAGTATGCTCGTATATGTAAGCTATTATATTTTACTAATTTATTCTTGTATGTTGTTAGTTATATTTTACTTATTACAACTGTATCTTTCCCATACGGGTAGTCTTCAATTTATGCAGTATGGGAATATATACTTATGTATAGGAAGTGATTTTTGTATATGGTGATTTCATGCTTTATATATGTGTTGTGTGTTGGTGACTTTGCAACTTGTTGCATGTTGGTGATTATATAACAGTGTGCACGTTAGTGATTTGGCTCTTTTGTTTCTTATATTAGTATGCAATATCTATCAATGGGTCAAACGGGTAAACCCAACCCAACACGACCCACTTATTTAAACGGGTTACACGGCTCGGGTCGGGTCAACCCGTTTATAAACGGGTCGGGTTAGGGTTGGGACAATATGACCCGTTTAATAAACGGGTTGACCCGACCCGTTTATAAATCAACCCGAACCCGACTTGACTCGACCCGAACCCGACCCGACACGACCCATTGACAGCCCTAATGGCAATACTATTCTCTGAAACAACATGACCCAAGAATCTCACTTCCCTCCTCCAGAAGTGACACTTAGCGAACTTTGCTTTCAACTGGTGTTTTCTCAGCACCTCCATCACTATCCTCAAATGTCCTTATGTTCTTCCTCTGTCCTCGAATAAACAAGTATATCGTCCACGGACACAAGAACAAACTTATTCAACTGATCTCTTAATATCCTATTCATAAGATCCACAAAATATGCTGATGCATTGGTCAACCCGAATGGCATGACCAACCACTCATAAAATCCAGACGGCGTCCGAAATGCCATTTTAGCTATACTCTCAGATTCCACTCTAAGCTGATGATAACCTGTCGCGAGATCCAACTGGGAGAATACTCTCGCGCCAATCAACTGATCAAACAAATCATCTATCTGTGGTAGAGGATACTTATTCTTCCTCGTCACTTTATTCAATTCGCTTTAGTCCACACACAATCGAAGGGATCCATCCGCCTTGGTAGCAAACACAACTGGTGCTCCCCATTCAGAAACACTCCTTCTGATAAATCCCTTCTTCAAAAGATCTCTGACTTGCACCTCGAGCTTTCGCTGCTCCCTTGGAGCCATATGACAAAGTGGCATCACTATAGGTCTGGCATCTTTTACTAAATCAATACGGAACTAAATCTCTCAGTGTGGTGGAAGCCCGGTCACTTCCTCGAAGACGTCACAATACTGGCCAACCATGGGCAAACCTGACAACTCACTATGCGGGTTGTCGAGGGAATTTAGAAAACTAGCCATTACCCAATCACTAGGTAGACCACCAAACACTACCCTCTGCCCATCATCCGCTCTAGCTGTCACCAAAAAGCCCTCACAGTCTACCACTACCCCGTATCTTTGGAGCCAATCGACTCCCAAAATAATGCCAAACCCAGTAAAGCCCAAAACAAAGCAATCACAAACAAACATGCATCCATGACTCGATAAGACCACATTACAACAAATCATGCTAAGGTTAGTCGAACCACCAACCGGGTTCGTCACTACTAAAGGTCTATCGATAATCTCGGGTTCCAATCACAACCTATCTACCAGGTCACTAGATATGAAAGAACTGGAAGCTACGGTATCAAACAAAACTGTAACAGGAACATCGTAAATATAAAGCATACCTTGAATAACGTCATTCTTTCCCTTCTCTGCCGCAGTTGGGGCATTCGACGAAGAAGGAATAACATTAAGAGCATATGCTTTCACCATCTGCTTTTCTTTAGGGGGTTGCGGACACTTGTCCTTGTGATGTCCCACTTGGCCACAGTTGAAGCACTTCCTGTCTGCTGGCTTGGCTTGACAATTACTGGCATAATGGCCCTTCTTGCCACAGCTAAAGCACTCAACATCTTTCTTCTTCTTCTGGCCATCCTTAGCTTGGTTCTTCTTCCTCTTGCTCTGAGAACCACTCTTGCCTCCACCGCTTGCTTGCGGTTTTGGATCCTCTGCAGATGCAACCTTAGTCTTCGACTTAGGGTAAAGACTTTCCGATCTTAAAGCTTTCCCCACAATCGATTCAAATGTCTCATCGATGTGGTTAATTAGCCTTTCCCCCAAGTATCCATCCAAGCCAGTTATGAACTTCTCGTTCTTCTTCTCGGCAGTATCTATTAGGGATAACCCATATTTTTACAAAGTGTCGAATTCGGCAATATACTCCGAGACAGCTCTGCCATTTTGCTTGAGTTCCAAGAATTTCTTAAACAACACTGACTTCTGAGCAGCTGGAATGAACTTATCGCTAAAGCGAGCCTTAAACTGATCCCAAGTAATCTGATCCTCGGTAGTAGCTACCTTTATAGCATTCCACCAATTCATTGCCCGTCCTTGCAGCTGACGGGATGCTAGCCTTCTCTTCATCGCATCCTCGATACCCAAGTCTTTGAAGATACGCTCGCAGCTATCCAACCAATCCTGAACATCCGCGTCCGATTCCGTTCCTTGGAACAACTTGCCACCGAGACTAGTATAATCCTTATTCAGTTTGGCGAAATCGGCCCTAGGCGCCTGCACTATTGGACCACCTCCATTACCAGCATTCAGAGCTGCCCTCTGCACATCCCTAAGCATCTCTCTCATGAGGTCAGTAAACATTGTCCTCATCTCAGCAGCATTCCCATTATTGGATCCCCTACCGGTACCCCTTGCGTATCGGCTCATCGTTTAATCTGCACAGAGAAAACAATAATCATCCTCTTTGTGGTGTCAGTGCAGTGCGACTTCATCCATAGCTATACTAATAATATACATATATAGCTTTTCAAAAACCAAAATAATCACAAATACACGCTCTCATATACGTATTATCTCTCCCTGGTGTTTTCCCTAGGTTAACTACGCAACCTAGAGCTCTGATACCAAGTGTGACGGCCCGCCCCGCACCAGCCGGCATTTCCTCCGAAAGTGCGCTGTACACATATCCGACTAGCACGGAACGGTCGCCAAAGAAAGGAAAGAAGAGAATGAACTAATCGAAAACCTGTAGAATGTCTCACAGCGCATGGAACAAAATATAATAATAATATACTTGACATAAAATAGGCGAGACAGTACATAAGGTGATAATTAAAACCAACATTAACATCATCATCAGAGTAGCGGAAATCCAAATACAACTTATTACAACTTTCCAAATTACTGTCTCTAAACAAAAGAAAGAAAGGGTACACTACTAATGCCCAAAGTAGTGACCAGCAGCGACACATGGAGAATATCTATATATCATACATGGAAGCCTCATGCTCGTCTCCGGTACAGCTACACATGCATACCACCTAACCTGTCTCTAGTATGCTCGTGAGAGCACCCAGAGTAATAAGAAGAGACATAAAATTATGGGTCAGACAAAAAGTCTATTATGAGCGATAAGCAACAAAACAGAACAATAACAGGTATACTAAACCATACCTGAACCTGGACCTGCAACTAAAGAGTTAGCACTACATACCGTACAATACTCTAAGGTGCCACTAAACAGATGGTGTAAAGATAACGGGGAGGGGGTGTGCATGTCATAGTGATAGCAAACAAATCAAGCGTAGCAACCATCCTCACATCTCTCACTCAGTGCGTAAAGCATACGATGTCCACCACTGTCAATCACTAGACCCATCGAAGTAGTGACGGAGTTCGACTTGTACAACTACTGCTACTACCAAGCTTACCCCATGGAGTCATGACTAAACCTTTACAAAAGACCCCAGTTCATTGGTCTATAGCTCTTTAGTCGTACCTAGGCCACTGTGGCCCTGAATCCGTTCACGTACCCCCTACACATAGTGATCCAAAATTACAGACATCAATAACCCCTTAGCACGCGTCCCGCAGCAAAGCCCAACTCATGAAGTTAACTCTTTGGTTACCAACTGGATCCTGAGTACAAACTTTCCATTTGGACTACCTTTGCATCTCGGGTCTTGGTTTCCTCTGGATCGGTCTTCTTCCTTGCCTTGGTTCGGATCGGATGTGCTCCTTCAGTTCAGCTCGTGGGACACTTGGTTCCAGCTCGTGCAAGGCAATTTTGGTCAGGTCGGGTCGTTCTCACCCATCGGGTCGGGTCGGGTGCTTCTGGTTCGTGGTCATGTTGTCCTCCGTCCAGTCTAATGCGTAGTACATCGGTTCGGGTTGTGCCATCCTCACCACGAGCGAATCGGTTTGGAAACTTCAGTTGCAAGCGGTCGGGTCATCATCACGAACGGATCGGGTCGGGTGCATTCCTCCCAGGTCTTCAACTCGTGGGCTTCTGAAGTGATTCGGGTCGGATTGCTGCATACGGATCGGGTCGTGACACACAGATCCGCTCGTGGCTCCTCCTCCTGGTTCGGATCGGTGTCATCATATCGGATCGGCTCGTCGTGCATGGGGGCGATCCGTTCTGGGTCCTTTACAATTTCCTGCACTTCTTTCCAGCGACTGCTTTATACCATTCGATGGCGTTTTCGATCAATCTAACACTTCTAGGCAATCACAAAGCATACCATACAGTCATAGCAACATGTATAATCATCCACAAACAACAAAACAACAATCATAGCATGTAAAATGGATCAAACATACCCAAAAACCCATATTTTCCCCTTAATCATGTTTAATCAAATCTAATGATAGGATTAGCAAAACTTAACCGAACTAGCCAAATTTTCTAACAGAGGTCTAAAACAATATTTCAAAATCTATAAATATTTTCCAAGAATTTATTTATGCATAAATTCGCTAATTAACACTAATCACCGTAATTAACTGTAATTAGTGCAAAAACAATGCTAATCACTCACCTTTGCCACAAATAAAACTCAGATCTAAAATAAATCTCTGTTTTGGCATTGTTCCCAAGGCAACACAGCAGCTCTATCTCAATCTCTATGCTAATCCACCTCAATTTGATGTAGATTAGGCCAATACTTGATTAAACAGTGATTAGAAGGTGTTTTAGATGTTGGAGGCCATGGCTAGGTTGAGAGGAATGAATAGTGACGGCTGAAAAATGAGAAAAAGGTATTCTCCAAACCTTAACAGCCCTTTTAAACTCCTAATCCCGAAATTCCCCTTTGGGCCTAGCTGTTAATCACCCGGTTAAGCCCAATTAAGCTGTTTTTCACCATCTGAAACTTGTTTCAGCCATATCTCCCAAACGGTGAGTCCGTTTGGCTAATGTGACCACTCTATGGAAAGGTAAACCATCATCCAGAGCCAATGGAAGTGGATTTATGTCAAAATTCCTTTCCAGTCAAAAGTTATGGTCAAAACAAAATCAGCAAGGGGCAAAACAGTCATTTAAAAATCGACAAAAATCATGAACATGGGAAATGACCCCACTAGTCGTCTCCCAAAGTTACATGACCATGACTTCGTATGTGAAAGAAATAAATATTCTACGATCCTATGATGCTTAGAATGCGGGTCGTTACCATTAATCTAGAATTTATACCTAAGTGTAACTTAGACACCAATTATAAATGTCAAATTCGTGTAGAAGCAAAATTGACAAGAACCTCGTTTCATCATGTTGAACGAGAAACTGAACCTCTAGATATAATACATATAGATGTATATGATTTGAAAATGTGTCGAATAAGAGGTGGAAAAAAGTATTTCATTATCTTTATTAATGATTGTACTAGGTATAGTTATATGTATCTCCTTAGAAGTAAGGATGAAGCATTTGATGTGTTTAAACAATACAAAGCAGAAGTTGAGAATCAACTCAATAAGAAAATCAAAGCTTTAAGAAGTGATAGAGGAGGAGAATATGAATTCCCTTTTGAAGAATTTTGCGATGAACGTGGTATTATACACTAGACTACAACACAATATTCACCTCAATCCAATGCTATAGCCGAACGAAAAAATAGAAATTTTAAAGAACTGATGAATGTTTTATTGTTAAATTCTGACTTGCCAGATAACTTTTGGGGAGAAGCTATTCTTTCGGCAAACCATATTTTAAATAAAACACCTCGAAAGAAAACATCCAAATCTCCTCATGAACTTTGAAAAAATAGACCAACATCCTACAAATATATAAAAGTGTGGGGGTGCCTTACCAAAGTAGAGGTACCAAAACCAAAGAAGGTCAAAATTAGACCAAAAACAATTGATTGCGTATTCATGGGATATGCACAAAATAGTGCCGCATACTGATTTGTCGTACACAAATATGAAATTAATGATATTCATGAAAATACCATCATTGAGTCGAGAAATATTGGATTTTTCGAACATATATTCCCTTGAAACAGGGTACTGAAAATCATACACCTAAGAGACCAATGGAAGATGAAGTTCCTAATTCTCTTGAGCATGCTAAATAGAATAGCAGTCATCAAAGTAGTGTTGAGCAGCAAGTGGAGGAACCAAGAAAGAGTAAAAGGTCAAGGACTTTAAAAACCATTGAACCAGACTTCTATACCTTTATGTTAAAAGATGATCCATTGACATATAAGCAAGCTATGTTCTTTAACGATGCCCCTTACTGGAAAGAGGCAATTAACAATGAGATTGAATCCATTATGTCCAATCATACATGGAATTAGTTGATTTACCTCAAGGATGTAAGACCTTAGGTAATAAATGAATATTTAAAAAGAAACTAAAACTTGATGGTTCAATAGACAAGTACAAAGCTCGCCTGGTAGTCCAAAGATTTAGACAAAAGGAAGACCTAGACTATTTTGATACATATTCACCAACGATGAGGATATCGTCATGCTTATTGCAATTACATCCATACATGACTTAGAAGTACATCAAATGGATGTTTAAAACTGCATTCTTGAACGGTGAACTAGAGGAAGAAATCTATATGAAACAACCTGAAGGATTTGTGGGCTCAGAAAATGAGAATAAAGTTTGCAAACTAGTAAAATCACTTTGTGGCCTTAAGCACGCTCCAAAATAATGGCATGAGAAGTTTGATAAAACTATGTTATCAAATGATTCACGATAAATAAATCATATAAATGTGTGTACATAAAACACACATGTAATGGCCTGAATTTCCATACCCTTTGAGTTGACTAATTACACTACACATCTAACCCAAATTGCACAGAAATACGAATCATTAATAAAAAGAAGTCAGAGGATGAGAAATAGAAAGAAAAGTTGGAATAAAAGAAAACGAAGAACACAAATCTCACAGCGGAACGAATAAAATATATTAAATAACATAACTTTTGAAATAAAAATCAGTAACCATATATACATACCATCAGCAGAGCACAACAACTATTTCTGGAACAGTTATAAACACCTGCTTCCAGATACAACATAGTACACAACGGAAAATATGATAGTTTATAGGTAATTGATGAAGCCTCCTGCTTCAAGCTCCTCCAAGTGAATCTGTAAAACCTGACTACTTGACTGCCCATACAAATTTGGGCACCCAAGAGTTTAGGGTAAAACAAAAAATAAAATAAACTCTGGGTCAATCATGGGACTAGTGTGAGTAAACTCCAATCATTTGATTTAATTTCAAAAATTCTTTTGAAAAGAAAAGATAATCATAAGACCAATCCACACGTAAACATGAATGGTTTTTACCTTACGACAACCCAAAATATTTTGATATCAAATCTGGTGGTATTATAATGGTGTCTACATCCATTAAATAGAAATCTATCGGAATGCTTGCATCTCACGCTTCATATATAAAATCAAAAACCGCAGGGCGCTCCTTGGAGAATGAATTTCCAACTATGAAAAAGTACGGGACCACCTTCCGATAGTGTATCTCTAGAGAGAAATACACTGGGTTCAACAAGAATATCTTGCAACCCGACCACACATAGCTGGCCACTCATTTAACTTGAGTGTATTGAGCATATTATCACCAACGATTGTGATCAGCAACCATTACCGAAAGCATACAATAGCGAATAAAATAAGAAACAAATGGAATTTCTCTAGATCAGGTGATAATACCCTAATGGGAATGACCCACTTGGCCATGCTGCCCACCCGATTTCTGCCATTTCCGGGTTGATGAGGCTTGAGGTCACGATTATCTTATTGGAACATCTTACCATCATTTACTTTGAATGCCACATCGTCAGATCCATTAAATCACTAACTAACGTCCACAAATAAACTCCGCGTATTAAGCTGAGAAAATAAATCTCTCATCACCATATTTGGAATATTTGAAGAAATCAATGTATGTGACCATCCAGAAATACTTTGTCAGACATTCGTCCGTATACGTTGTCCTGGGACTGGACAACCCGAAGGCACCATCACATCAATCCACCTTGGGCAATTTCTACCTAGGATTAACAGAACATCCCTTGCATTTTACTCCGCCTTCAGTTATCTTCAGCATAAGTTGATTCGTAACGCTTGTGCCAATATGGAATGGTTTTCAGAGATTAAAACTGATCTCGGTCTCTCCGTATTAACAACAAAGGTACAAAATAAACTAAAACTTTGATAGCCAGTGATTTAACTATCAAAGGAACATTCATTCAACCAACGATCCTATTTCCAAATGGAAATTCTACTAGTCTACCATCAAAAAACATTGGCCCCCTAAATTAATTCTTATTAATCTATCATTTCCTAATTTCCCATTTTGAAACGACCCAAACTCGCCCGTAAGGGAAAGCCCGAATTGAGTTGAGGACACGACAAATTAGAACACAAACGATAAAACATTTCATTGCTTATTACAACAATTACACCAGAGTACAAGAATATAACAGAGTATGAATAAATAATATACATCAGAAAAATATCAGAGATTTAAATTACATTACATAGCAGCGGAAAAATAATACTGTGACGGCCCGCCTCGCACCAGTCGACATTCCCAATGAAAGTGTGTTGTGCCGATGTCCAACCAGTACGGGTGGGTCGCCAAAGAAAGGAAAAGAAGGAAATTTGAACTAGCAAGGAACCTGTAGAATGTCTCACAGCGCATGCAATAAAAATATAATTATAACATACTTGACATAAAACAGGCGAGACAGTGCGTAAGCTGAAAACTAAACCATGATAGCAGCGGAAAATTCAAGTTACAGCTTGTGTTCCACATCATCATTATTACAACTATTCAAATTGTCTCTAAAGCAAAATAGGAAAGGTACACTACTAATGCCCAAAGTAGTGACCAGCAACGACACAGGGAGAATATCTATGTATATCATACGTGGAAGCCTCCTGCTCATCTCCGGATCAGCTACTCGTGCATAACCAGCTGACTTGTCTCTAGTCTGGCCGTTTAAGAGCACCTAGAGTAATAAGAAGAGACATAAAACTCTGGGTCAGACAAAAGTCTGGTTTGAGGGATAAGCAGCAAAACAGAACAATAACAGGTATACTAAACCATACCTGAACCTGGACATGCAACCAAAGAGTTAGCATAACAAGATGTACAATACTCTAAGGTGACACTAACATATGGTGTATGATACGGGCGTGGGGGTGTGCATCTCATAGTGATGTCAAACAATCAAGCATAGCAACCATCCTCACATCTCTCACTCAGTGCGTAAAGCCTACGATATCCACTGCTTTGATCACCCATATCCTTGCTATGATCACTCTTCCCCATGGAGTCATGGCGACTCCACGGCACTGATCCATAGCCACTAGTCCTTGCTATGTCCACTCTGTCCATGAAGTCATAACGACTCCACTGCACTGGCTAATAGCCTTGCTACGATCACTCTGCCCCATGGAGTAATAACTACCCCACTGCACTGATCCGTAGCCTAATAATCGTCTCTCGGTGGTGAATCAAAGCTTTGGACGTCGATAACTTCTTAGCACACGTCCTGCAACAAAGTCCAATTCATGAAGTTAACTCGTTGGTTCCCGTCTTGATCCTGAGTTTTACTTCCCATTTAGACTACCTTTGCATCTCGGGTTTTGGTCTCCTCCGGATCGGTCTTCATTTGGTTCATAGCTGATACCTCACGTCCAAGCTCCTTGGTTCGGTTCGCAGCCACCATTCTGGTTCGGATCGGATTGCTCAGGTCGGGTTGGCTTCCCCATCCAGTTCGGTTCGTGGGCTCCAGTCCACTGCGGTTCGGTTCGTGGGTGGTTCCCACTCCGGGTCGGGTCGTGATGATGCTCCGGTTCAGGTTCAAACTCCCTTGGCCTATGTAGGCGGTCGGGTCGTGCCACCATTCACGAGAGGGTCGGTTCGTCCCCACCAATCCGATCCGGTTCGGGTCATAATCCAACACTTTTCCTGTAACTTTTCCAGCGATTGTTTACGCCATACGACAGCGTTTTCGACTATTCTAACTGTTCTAATCAATCACAAAGCATACCATACAGTCATAGCAACATGTAAAATTGACCACAAACACCAAAACAACAATTTGATATGTCAAAACGGATCAAACATACCCAAAACCCATATTTTCCCATTAAGCATGTTTAAGCAAATCTAATGATAGGATTAGCAAAACTTAACCAAATTAACCCAAACTTCTAACAAAGGCTTAAAATAATATTTAAGAATTTCTTAACATTTTTCTAGATTTTAACATGCATAATTTCTTTACACTAATCACCCTAATTAACTGTAATTAGTGTAAAAAACAATGCTAATCACTCACCTTAGCCACAAATTAACTTTAGATCTGAAATCTCTGTTTTGGGTCGAATTCTAATGCAACACAGCAACTCCAACTTTGATTTGGTGTTGTTTCCCCTTAATTTGACGTAGCTTGGCTTAATCTTCAATTAGAAAGCGATTAGGAGCGATTTGGGTTGAAATTAGAAGGTGAAGGCCATGGCTAGGGTTAGAGAAATGTTTTAGACAACTGAAAAATGAAATAAAAATCGTTTTCCTACTGTTCTCAGCCTCCCCATAACCCTAATCCCAAAATGGGTTATGGGCCCTCTTGCTAATCACCCTAATTAGGCCCGATTTAGCTGTTTTTCACCTTCTAAACCTTGTTTCAGCCATATCTCCCAAACGGTGAGTCCGTTTCGCTAATGTGACCACTCTACAGAAGGGTAAACCATCATCCGGATCTAATGGAAGTGGTTTCAAGTCAAAACTCCTTACCAATCAAAAGTTATGGCCGAAACAAGATCAGTTGTAACACCCCACCTCCGTTAAGGTCACTCAAAAAAGGAATGCCTTAACTTTGGTGGAGCGTTTTAGGTAAAAGATGCAGATAAATTACAAGACAAACAAGATAAAGTAGCGGAAAATAAAGTCATTTTATAAACAATGTGGTTCAGTCAAGCTTTTACAACAATTGTCTCAATCATACTTAAAAGCAATACATAAAACTTCTGTCTTGATTCAAAAACTTCCTAGTATAAAAGAAGCATAAAAATAACAATGATATTCCCTAATAAAGCATGAACTAGCCATAGCAGTGGAAGAGAGAGTCCAAACCAATACATCAACTATCTTCGAGCTTGGAAAGAAAACTGAGCAAAGTGGTAACATTTCCTCCCTATGAACCAGGGGGGAGGGGGAAACGGAAGAAAAGAGGCGAAAACAAACTAGGTCAGACATATTTCTGGTAAGTCCAGTGACTTTCAGCACGTAAATAGGCAATAGCATCATGACACGAATAAACTGAATATAAGACAATACCTGGATAATAAGGATAACAAGATAACATAGGATTAGCATAGATATAATAAGGCAAGATAAACTGAATGCACTTCTACTCTTTCTCTGCTTCGCTACTACCCTATTATTCCGATTTCTATATCTCTGGACCACCTAACTAGTGTCTCAACTAGTAATCTATATAAAATGATCATATGATAATGTGATCCCAATCCCCGCAATTGTGGTTGCCTTCAGGTGTACATCTAGTATGAGGATCTTACCTCAATCAGCCTAATTGCCATGAAGATGTTAGATGTACCCTTACTACCCTATCGATCGGCTCCTTACTCATATTAATTTTCCTTGTGTCTATGTCAATCGGCCCTCTCTCGCGTGTAGATACCCTGTGCTGGTCCCACCATAAGGTGTATCAATCCTTATGATAGCAACCCGACACGATTCAAGATGCACAGTGTATAACTACTGGTACCCAGTGCCTGCTTTTTCCCACTCCGGAGTACGTGCACGCCCGTAATCCGTCGGAATCTACACTGACGTACCCCGACCGCTATTTTGACCGCTTATAATCAGCCCACTAATCATGCCCCACCCTACCTAGTTTCAGGGTACGTTGATACATCTATGTGGGTTACTGCTGAAATAGGTCCCCGTTACTAGGGTTTCTTATTGGTTAAGTTTGTGGGCCTATATTTACTAATATTACCCACCAACTCGATATGTACTTAACCCTCCCACTGATTCAAACATGTTTACTTAATGGTTAAGTTTGTGGGCCTATATTTACTAATGTTACCCACCAACCCGATATGTACTTAACCCTCCCACACATTACGTCATATTGGTTAAGTGTTGTCCATTCATGTTAACTTAACCCCCCACTCATCATGTCATGTAGGTTAAGTGTTTCTTATTAACCCTTCTCACTCGTCATGTTGGATTAGTTAAGTGTTTCCTATTTACTTAACCCCGTTCGTTCATCAAGTTACATTGGTTAAGTGTTTCTTATTAACTTAACCCCACGCGTTCATCATGCTGTATTGGTTAAGTGTCATCAATCAATTCAAGTTAACTTAACCCACCCACTTGTCGCGTTACATTGGTTAAGTGTGGCCTTCTTGTGTTAACTTAACCCTTCCACGCATCCTGTTATATTGGTTAAGTGTTGCTCTCTTGTTTTAACTTAACCCTACCCATTCATCATGTCATATTGGTTAAGTGTTTCTTATTAACTTAACCCTTCTCATTCATTATGTTGTACTGGTTAACTTAACCCTGCTCACTTGTCTAATTAACATGTTATAACGGTTAAGTGTTCTAAATTTACTTAACCCCACCTTCTTGTCTAATTAACATGTTATAACGGTTAAGTGTTCTAAATTTACTTAACCCCACCTTCTTGTCTAATTAACATGTTATAACGGTTAAGTGTTCTAAATTTGCTTAACCCCACCTTCTTGTCTAATTAACATGTTATAACGGTTAAGTTTTCTAAATTTTACTTAACCTTACCATTCTTAGCATGTCTGTTTATTGGCATTAATTAATTTATTAATGCCCTAACCTCTCACATTAGAACTGCTGTTTGCGGTTGCTGGATGTGCCGGGCGGTTCCGGGCAGACTTCTACCGCAAACTCATTCTAACCTCGGGTTTTGGGATAAATGCGCTAACCTCTCACATTAGATCTGTGTTGTTGCGGTTACTGGATGTGCCGGGCGGTTCCGGGTAGTTTTACACCGCAACTCAATCTAACCTCGGGTTAGGCATGTTTATCTTTTAGCATATTTACCATACATGTCCAAGTCTAGATTTTATATGCTAATCATCCCAATTTCACAAAACTAGTCATGTTCCAATTCTCAAGTTATACCCCAACAAAGCTGATTGCAAGTTATGCCCCCCACAAATTCAAATTCAAGTTATTACTCAACATAGGTTACACCCAATCTTCCCAAATTTGCAATAATAATCATGTCCAAAATTACAATATTCATTATATTTGGTGTCCCAGCCAATAGTTAGGCCCAATCTAGGTTTAATATTCCAATTTACATTTTCCCCCAATCTAGGTTTAATATTTTCAAGTTACCCCAAATTTGGAACAATAACAATCATGCCCAAAACTTGATTTTTATGCCAATTAACCCATCTTGCAGTTATGAAGATAATAATGCCCAATATCAATTACAAGTTTTACCCAAATCTCAGTTACAAGTTACGCCCAATAGTACATAAAATGGATTAAGCCCAATTCCCCCGTATTCCAATAGTATATATATAACAAGATTTCGTCTAGGTTCGAGACAACCTAGGTCCAAAATAAAAGGGGAAGAAGAGGAAACACTAAGGATTAGGCATAAAATAGCCATACGACTCTAGATTTGATAATAGTAATATCAGGAACAGAAAAGAAATATGGATCTGAATTACATCGCATGCATAAATCTGATAGATTACATTTTAAAAGCATCGCAGGCACTATTCTGATAAAATAGATTTGAATAACATCGCAGGCACAAATCTGATAAAATGGATTTGATAAATCTGAAAAGGATTATCTCACAATCAGGTATAGCTTGGATTCAGATGATTACATGCCAAGAAATTAAATTAAGAATTCACATCTGAAAGCAACTTGAACTTACGAAACAAAGGACAAATTTTGTTTTCTGGGATCTGTTTTCTGAAACTGAAAAGCTGTCCCTTGACGAAGACTGTCGATTCTCTAATTTAGATTTGATTCGTAGCTTCTAACTTGCTTTCTAGTTTGCCTCCTAGTTGGAGAAGAATGGTGGCTATGCTAGGTTGACCATGGACAACATGATGGCTCCTTGGACTGAAATTGTGTGGTTTAGGGTTGAGGGTTGGGGTTGTTTACATAGAAGTTTAGATTTATGTGAGCCGTTAGATCAACCTAGGAGCAATCAGAACCATCCAGACCAGATAGAGCTATCCAGAAACCGCCACCTATGCCCTAGTGACTCAACAACAAGTCAGAAATCGTCACTGTTCGGATTAGAAGACAGGAGTCGACCCCTACAGAGGGGGTCGACACCTATGTCGACTACCCTATAGGGGGGTCGACACCTATGTCGACTCCCCCTAGGGGGGGTGTTTCGATCCCCTGAGCGGGAATTTTCCTGCTCAGCCTCTTTTGCCTAAATTTGAAATTCGAACTACTTTTTTGATTTAATTATTATTTATATTTAATTTCTGATTTAACATGAAATCTTCTGAAGTCCATAACTTCTTCATACGGAGTCCGATTTACACAAACTCGGACTCTATCTCAAGCAGAATTCTGAGACGAACGTAATGGAGTGACCCGTTTCCCTTAATTCTTAATTTTACAATTAAGTATGCTTTAATTCGTTACTTTAATGAGCATAGAAAATACAGGGTGTTACATCAGCTAGGGGCAAAACGGTCATTTAAATATCAGTAAAAATCATGAACATGGGAAATGACCCCAATAGTCGTCTCCCAAAGTTACATGGCTATACGACTTTGCATGAGAAAGAAATAAATATTCCATGATCCCCAGATGCGTAGAATGCGGGTCGTTACAAACACATAACACAGCCAAAAGAAATATACGGATACAAAGCTTTCCGAATATAGCTCTAGTTATAAATCCAGGATCCTGTAAAAGAAATATATGCGAAAACCAAAACTACTAGCTGCCCATGTGGAAAATATGGGCACCCAGAGTTTAGGTAGAAACAATAAACTCCGAGTCAGTCATGAGACTGGTGTGAGAACTAAAACGGTTATTAAGTCTTTACTTTAAAATAGAGTAAATCAAGGGGCCATGCTGTATAATACGGAACGAGTTTTATCCCAAGAATACTAGTGCATAAAACAAACAACGCAATGTTTTTTAGAAAAATGAAGCTATTATAAGACTCAGGTCCCATCACACAATGCTACGCAAGCCGGAGGATAGAGTTTTCCCTTCTAATAGCCAAACATGCTTGGTACGTATAAAACAAAATTCATTTGATAATATTATAAGTGTATAGTGTCGAAATCAACTTCAAATATAAATGAATCAATCATAGACGACATATTATCTCTTGCTATTGTGTCGCCATACTAGTTTTACAACTAAAACTGAAGAGTCACGTATTAGAAATTGGATTCCATCTATGAGTCGAGGCAAGGGATGGCTCCTCACCGACTCGAGACACTTTAGCAAATGTCTCAGGATTGCACACTCTGGACAACCCTGGATCTTCAGGGTCGGTCCTCCCTTACGTTTGAGGATTAGTTATTCCTGAACACATGTTTCCCGGTTCTATCGGACCTGTCCATCGGCCCCGTAGTGACCGATATATCCGAGACGCATTGCTATCCATCATCCATATAGGTAAAAAAATATAAATGTCTAGGCTCCATACCATGACACCACCCATAGCTAGAAAGAAACATCGTGCACTCCATGCAGTCACGATCCCGTTTTTGACTCATACCGATGTGTGAGGCTCGCAAATTAACGCTGTACACAAAGCTATGCTATTTAAAGCCGTGCTTTGATCATCAACCACAAGAATCTTCTTTTCAACAAAAGCCTTGATCAATTGCATCTCAACATGCCACACTGACAATTCATGCCATGCAACCGATATCTATTAATATATAACCTCTAAGCTCGTACGTCTCAGAAAAGGGTGTTAAGCAAGAGAATAAATTCTCTGTCACCAAACAGATATATATTTAATAAAAATAAATTAACACAGAATGAAATCAAATGTCAGACACACATCCATTTACTAGTTCATTCTGGGTCTAAACGAAACCGGAGGCATATTATTCCTCATCTCATATGTCCAATACATGAGAGAGGTTCTCGCATATCCGATCGATCTCCAAGTACATCTGGACGATCACAACTTATTACCTTGTCTTGGGTGTACAACCCAATCAAGACATCAGTAATCATCCAAATGATGTGAAGAACTCCGGCCTTCAACCACCGTCTTAATCGTCGACTTATCGTCGAATCAATTAATCAGAATGGATATAAACCCGGCCTTTCTGAATAAATCACGTGTCTTATAATCAAGTGCTATAAAAACACAGCATACGCCTCATTCCAATCTAGAATATTCTTTTATTCAAATATTCTTTTCACTATTTAAACTAATTTCAGGTTTTCCAAACTAGTCAAGATTAGCGTACCTTACTGAAGTAATCATTTGTTTTATTTCCCAATCCCAACCTATTCATCTCATGGAGCAAAACTGGTAATACTCCATATCTAACACCATAGTGTTAACGGTAAATTTAATTACCATTTCACGTTCAAATCTAATTAAAGATTTAACTATCGCCTGGAGTAAAACTGGTGGTACTCCATTCTCAATCATTTCCCAAATTTGATAATTTAAATTATCACATTCACATTTCAATCTAATTAAAGATTCATTAAAACTCCACTAAGTTTTAATCTTCCCAGAAATCATTATTAATGATTATTTAACTTTGGGAAATCAAACATGCCACATTGACAATCTACACCGTACCATTGATTTCTGCCAATATGTAACCTCTAAGCTCATACTTCTTAGAGAATGGTGTTAAGCAAGAGAATAAATTCTCTGCCACAAAAATATATATATTTAGCAGAGATCAACAATACAGTTCGAAATACAATGTTAGACATGTAATCCTGTCTTTAACTAGGTTAAAGAACCAATGTCATTTAAAACACAATTCACGATAAACCCAAAATCACATTCCAATAATTAGGAATCTTCGCGGAAAACAGATCAATATATAATCGATATCAATTTCCGTATCCGACTAATAGTATAAATGGAAAAACGACAAGGCCTTTTAAATTCCATATATATTAACAGTCTTCCTCCAGAGAATTTCACTTCGATTATTACGAAATCGAATTCCATTCAATTCCAATTTAATATATTAAATTGGAAAACTTTACTTCGGAAAATTTAAATTAATTTTAATTAAAAGATTTATAAATTCCAAATCGCATTTCACGGTTAATCGGGTTAAAGAACGAATGTCGTTAAAAACACAATTCACAATAAACCCCAAATCACATTCCATTTATTTTCCAACTACCCAATTTAATTGGAAACTCTAATAATCTTAATTAAAAAATTTATTCCTTTCACACGGGGTTTAAGAATAGTGTTATTTAAGACACCATTCACGACAAACCCAAAATCCAATTCGATATTAAATATAAGGCTCAAAACAGAAATCATATCGGCTTACATTCAATATCAAATTCTAAAAACCAACACATATCGTATGGGGAATAACGATATATATATATATATATCTTCCAAATTCCTCCACAATATTCGTATAGTCACGGAATCCAATATCGAAATATCCCGAAGATGATTTCTATTCAAATCCATTCCAATTCATACATTGGAAAATTCTGGTTAGATTAAAACCTTTCACAAATCCAATTTATTTATTTAAAAACATTGTATTATTTTTCTAGTTAATAACTAGTTCATTTTGATAAAAAAATAATTTTATCTTTCCAAACGTGGAAATTTTCGCCCAAATTCTTTCCAAATCATTTATTATGATTTTACACAAATTATTAATTACTTTAATAATTTTATCAAGGCCCGTACAGTCGGTTTCCAATAACGGCCACCGAACTGCATCCATATCGACCTTTTCCAAAGTTGATTTGGACATAATTCCAAACCCAACCGTTAGATTTCAAATCTCTTATATTCATTGGAAAGCTCTTTTTGATACAGACCCAACGGTTTCGGTTTTAGGAGAATCCGACAGTTGGATCTCGCGTAATGTCAATTCGTAGTCAATGGTCGAAATTCGCGAACGGTGGCGGTGCGACGCGTTCTGTTCAAGACATTAATATATATATATATATAATATTTCGTTCAAAACGTATTTTATAAATTTAAAAACGATTCCCACTTCCATTTCAATTCTATATCAAAATTGAATACTTCTTATCATTATAATATTTAAATGATAATATTTTCAAAATATCAGATTTTGAAATCATTTATTTTTTGAAATTCATTACCAAAATGAATAAAATCGTTATAAAAATCGGTTGCGTCTAAATGGCGCAAAACTAATCAATACGGCTTCATACATTTCAATATTTTCGTGTCCATCCAAAATCGGACATCAAATTCACATTTTAATTCTTTACTGAATATTATTTTAAATTATTCGTTATTTTAAAATATTCATTATTTTAAAATACTCGTTCTTTCTGAATTGAAATCAGGCCCAATCAATTACCATCTAATTTATTTATACGGACTTCGTGCAACACATGTATACAACAACAATGGTAACCAATCATCCATCATCCAGAGTGCATTACACAACAACATAAGCATTAAATATAAATAATTAACGCTTAAACAGTCTATCAACCAATCGATTGACATACAACTAAATAATTGGGATTAGTGTATGCCAAATATCATCCCAATACCCATGTGGGGTTTCAACCAACAAATACTGAATATTATTTGTGCAGTTGGGTGATGTATAAAACTTATCGTCCCAATCCATGTCAGTTAAATGGGTGTACATAAACAAATCGTCTGATTTGTAAATGAATATTTGTTTTCATTTCAAGATAATTTTATGTCATTCATATATACATTAAAAATTATATTTTTAACGATAAAATATTGATTTTAGCACATGAATATTTTTAATAGTTCATACATTCAATAAAAATGATATTTTTATTGTTCAAATATTTTATTCAACACATGAATATTTTATACTGTTCATATACACATTAAAAATTATATTTTTAATGAATAAATATTTATTTCAGAAAATTTCGGCATTATAACGGCGTAATATTAGAATCCGAGTAAGGTCTAGCATTATCCCTCTCCTGATACTGGCTCGCGCCATACACAATAATGAACCAAACCACAATACAATTCATTCAACACAATACAGTCAATTCCACCACAATTCAATTCAAACAAATAACCATGGTTTGTACAATAAATAGTGTCGGGGGCTATTAAGCCCCTCTGCATTCTAGTATATATTTGACTGTAAAATAATTAGAGTGAGAAGGAGTTCTCACATTAGGATCCACTCCGCCATTATTTTCTAATGTTTTGATTTGCTGTTCTAGTTCCAGAAATTGCAAATGAGCTCCAATCTTCACGCCGTACTTTTCTCTAGCATAAACGCGCTATTCTGGACTACTTTCGCCTAGTGGGCTTTCTTCTGAAAATGCTCCATTTCGCCAGAATTTGCGAAAAGATATCTTTTGGACTGCTAACTTTGGACACATTTTCCAGATGACTCCGCAATCCAAAATATAGCTACCATATACCCAAATCGAAGAGGAAATCGTGCTCTTCGATTTTGGTATTGTGGAGTTTTGGCCATAGGGGCTCAGATTGGACGATAAGGGCTAAAATATGTCAGGGTGTTAAAAGCAAAACTAAAGATTGTTAAAAATTGGATTTTTGGTCGAAGGGGGCCACGACCGGAATTGGGTGGTGGGGATGGGCGGCGTGGGGTGCTGGAAGGTTAGGGGTGCTGATGGAGGGTGGCGGCGGCGGTTATAGGTGCTAGTGGCGGCGGTTTTGGGTGATAAAGGGGGATGGAGTTTTTGGAGAAGAGGGAGGAAGAGGAGGTGGTGGCGGCAACTTAGGGGAGGGTGGCGGCCAGGCGCTACGGTGGCGTGGGTGGAGGATGGCGGTTGTTAGCGTACTTTGCGAGTTAGGTTACACGAAGTTAAGAGATCAAATATTGAAGAACACTTATTCCTAGAACAAGCTGGACCGGATCGGATTTTCATTGCCAATTAAGAACAAAGTGGAACGGAAAGAAGAGAAGCCTTGCCAAGATCGGATCGGTTCGGAATGAGTTGATCCGTTCTCATGCTCTCTTATACAGCCGATTCGAATCCATCCACTCACAACTGCAACTATCACACCTACGTTCCCTTAAAGTTCAGAGTGGTTAGAAGGCCACGTTCCCACGCTCATCCACTAACTCAATGTGCTGGCACCATCTTGTGATATCCGAACCCGCAAGTGATGGAATGGAGGCCACGTGGATCCGAACCGGAGCCACCCTAGGAGCGTTTTTCACCTATAAATACACCATCAAGAGGCATTTGGAAGGATCTTTTGGCCATTTTCAGAACGCAAACTCCTTTACTATCCGAATTTCATCAACTTATTCATACTACAATCATCTTTTGAATCATATTGTGAAGGAAATTGAGTGAATTAATGTATTATATAAGTGAGAATTGAGTGAAAATCGTTGTTGTACTTGCATTCAAGACATCAATCCAAAGAGTAGAAAGTGGACGTAGGCTATTCAACGCTGAACCACTATAAATTTTGTTTTTTCGTTGTTTTTAATTTCATTTCAGTAGAATTATTATCAGTTTGGGTGTTAGAGCCAATTTTGGATCTAATGTTTTGGTGCTTTCACTGAGAATTCTTTGAATTCTTCGCTTTTTGGAATTATAATTCTACTATTTGGAGCTTCAAAGTTCAAAGAAGTTAATCCTCCATTTTTGACATCTTTAAGTATCTTTTGGTGAACCATTGAAGAATTGAACACTATGGCCAAAACGAAAGGAAAAGAAGTGCAAGGCGCTAGGGGGAACGATGCTAGAGAGGATCAACAAGCCATAGTAATGATGAGGTCGCGTGGATAAGACTTGGAACAGGCCGCTCCGGTCAGGAAGGTCCGATCCGAGCAGGTGACTCCGATCCGAGCCGATCAGAAGACGTTGAGGTCACTCGCTCCCCCCATCCGAACCCGTCCAGTCCTACTACCTTACTCCGATCCGATCCGAACCAGAATAAAGCTGGAACATCTACTCGAGCTCCTTCCAATGCTCCGATTCCAGCCGCTATGGCCAATGATCAGCTTGACCCGTCTGCACCTGTCACCCAAGGAGATTTTTCACGATTTCTTGACATGCTCCAGAGTACTAAGGAGGCATTGGAAGCCCATAAGCGTGACATTCTTCGCATGCAATAGAACATGATCACTATGAGTAGGGAACTCCAGGAGCTCCGGAGGCAAAAGACACCTTCCCCAACACGCCGCCTTGCTGTAGACGATTCATCTTCTTCAGATGAGGGACATCCTCGTGAAAGAAGACCGCTAGAGCAAGCTTAGAATCTTGATCAGCTAACTTTTGGATCTCTAGGATCCCGCGAAGACTGTGCTCGTGTGTTAGGGACTGATGACCTAAGCTTGAAAGAGCCTATGCTGTTGCCCATGCGTGGATCCCACGTTCTACCAAGGGATCCTAACATTACTAATCCTATGCAACAACAACTTCTTCAGCCCCTCCCTCCTGATATCGACCGGGAGCGTAGGGAGCAATGTAGAGCAGTCGCCACTAGAAACAGGAGGTTATCCCTTCATCAAGAGCCTAGGGGTAATCTGAATATCAGACCTAGAGAACCTGTGCAGACATTAACAAATGTCGATGTATAGGCGATGGTGCGTCAGATTATGTCCGAAAGACGACGGTACACTAATGAGGACTGGGGTATTGAGCAAAGTCATACCCCCTTCACAAATGATATATTGGATTTCCAGTTCCCTTGGCGGTTCAGCTTGCCTCAGATGGATCAGTATTAAGGATGAACAGACCCAAGGCAGCATCTGATGAGGTATGCATGGTTCATGAATGCCGCAGCAGCTCCAAATGCTATAAAATGCAAAGCCTTTCCAATTTATCTTGAAGACGTGGCGTTAATGTGGTTCACCTGACTCCCTCCCCGGTCAATATCAAATTTCACAGAATTGATTGAACGCTTTATGAACCAGTTTCGACTTCACGCCCGCAAATCCAAAAGCGTCATAGAGTTGTCAAGGATCAAACAGGCTCCAGGCGAATCTCTGAAATCGTATTTGGACCGCTTTAACCTGGCCGTCACCGAAGTTAGTGACCCTCATGAACCCACTATTCTGATGGCTTTAATAGAAGCAGTTGACCGAACACAGAATTTGGGGATTATCTATTTGGGAAACAGCCCCCAACTAGGGAATTGTTCTATAAAAATGCTAATATTCGCTTAAGGCGAGAAGAAGCTCATGCAAATAGGAAGAGAAAGTCCGAAGGGACCTCGAGGGAAGGTGTCCAAAGTAATGTTGTTGTGAAACAATTTGGTGATAGTTCAGGGAAGGTTGAAGTAAACGTTGGCAACTAGAGCGGAGGTGATAGCAACATGAATGGGAATGGCAATAGAAGGAACAGGAACCGAGGGAATAACTCTAGTAAAAGTCACAGATTCCAGACTTTCGAAAACTATACGCCGTTAAGTGATACGTTGGAGAATATTTACCTGGATACATATAGCATATTGCAATACAAAAAACCACCACCCAGAGACTCCACTGAAAAAGAGATCGCAACGGGAAAGTTTTGTTTGTTCTATGGAACCCACGGTCATTCAACCAACGAATGTCGTCATTTGAGAGATATAGTTGAAAGATTGTTGTGGGAAGGGAAGTTAGACGAGTACAAGGTTGCCCCAAGGGACGGGGGCAAGGGGGACAAGCCCCGGACCAAAACCAGCCTACTTCAAAACCCACAGCCCAACAGAAAGGTAAGAGGATCGTTATCAATACCATTTTAGGCAGGCCCCACCTAGCTAGTCGTAGTTTCAAAGCGATGGA
This sequence comes from Allium sativum, assembly GCA_030737875.1. Taxonomy (NCBI): domain Eukaryota; kingdom Viridiplantae; phylum Streptophyta; class Magnoliopsida; order Asparagales; family Amaryllidaceae; genus Allium; species Allium sativum. Next base: position 687,339,423 of record CM060926.1, on the reverse strand, counting down.
TCAGTACGTCAACACCGCCAAGCATTTTGAGGTAGGAGAATGCAGTAACCTCGAAGACATCACTCCAGTAAAACAATAAAAGACGATGTCAGATGACATCATATTCCATAGTAGAGATGATTCCGGAGTTCATTCCCCAACCGAAGATCCACTGGTAATTACCACGACCATCGACCCTGCTTTAATCCATAAAGTGTTGGTGGACAATGGGAGCTCAGTCAATATCCTCTTCAAGAAAGCTTTCGAACAAATGAGACTTGAAGCAAAAGATCTAAAGCCCTGTGAAGGATGGATACGTGGCTTCAACGGGGCGTCGACGGCTCCGATGGGCTACGTAGAATTACCAGTGACATTAGGGCAGGGAGATCGCCAGAGAGTGAGGATCCTGCCGTTTGTAGTTTTGGATGTAGAGTCACCCTACAATGCCTTCTTAGGCCGACCGACCCTTGCCGAGTTTAGGGCATGTATTGCACCTTGGTGCTTGCTGCTTAAATTCCCAACTAATGCAGGAATTGGGGTGATGAGAGGCGACCAAGCTACGGGACGAGCTTGTTACATGATGGAGTTGGAGATGTTAATGAAGGTGTTGAATATAGAAACTAAGGACGATTCTCCCCCTCCGAAGGAGAACTCCACATAGCAATTATGGGGTCCAGCCCCAAGAGAGTCGCCCTTAGATGTGCTCGAGGATATAGATCCCAGAGAGGATAAAGAACCCGAGGATAGGAAGGCGACTCCCAATGAGATAACAATAGATATACCTATTGATGAGACAGATTAGACAAAAGTACTAAAGATCGGCTCACAACTAAATCCAGTTCGAGCGAAAGAGTTGGCTGATTTTTTAAGGTCAAATTTGGATGTGTTTGCCTAGACTCATGCTGACATGTGTGGGATTTCGCCTGCCATTATGATCCACTCTTTATGTATTAATCCAAAGCACCCACCAGTCAAACAGAAAAGATGGATGTTAGGGCCAGAGCGGTCAGCAGCTTTGAAAGAAGAGGTAGATAAATTTAAAGATAATGGATTCATTAAGGATTCGAAATATCCTGACTGGATATCAAATCCTGTCCTGGTCAGAAAGTCTAACGGGAAGTGGCGTACATGTATCGACTTCTCTGATTTGAATAAGGCATGCCCGAAGGATAGCTTTCCTCTTCCCAGAATTGATCACCTAGTAGATTCGGCGGCTGAGCACGAGCTTTTATCCTTTATGGATTCCTATTCTGGGTACAATCAAATTCCCATGCACATACCAGATCAGGAGCATACAAGTTTCACCATAGACTTGGGGTTATATTGTTATGTGGTAATGCCATTTGGGCTAAATAATGCAGGAGCCACGTACCAGTGCTTGGTCAACCGCATGTTCTATAATCAAATCGGGAAAACCATGGAGGTTTACGTGGATGACATGCTTGTGAAGTCTAAACAATCTTTCGACCATACAAGGGACTTAGCTGAAATGTTTGACATTCTCCGAAGGTATGGAATGAAGTTAAATCCCCTAAAATGCTCGTTTGGGGTCGCATCTGGAAAGTTCCTTGGGTTTATCATGAGTTCTCTAGGAATTGAGATAAATCCTAGTCAAATAGCAGCAATAAGGGATATTTAAGAACCACGAAAGATCAAAGATGTTCAATGCTTAGCTGGAAAAGTTGCTGCATTGAGCAGGTTTATCTCCAAAGCTATAGATAGGTGTGTACCTTTCTTCGATCTAATAAAACGAGGAAAGCGAAATTTTGAGTGGACCCCTGACTGTGTGGAGGCGTTCTAGAATTTATTAGACTTATTAGAAAATCCTCCAATATTATCAAAACCTGTGGAACATGAGCATCTCACGCCGTCAGTACAGCATTGGTTCGTGAAGAGGATAAAGTCCAGAGGCCTTTATACTACGTGAGCAAAAAGCTAGCTGCTATAGAACGTAATTATCCGAAGATAGAAAAACTTGCTTATCGCCTCCTGATTGCTTCCCGCAATCTTCGTCATTACTTTCAGGCTCACCCGATAGTTGTATACACCGATCAACCTTTAAGACAAGTGTTGCAAAAACCCGAAGCATTAGGGCTGTTACTTAAATGGAACATCGAGCCGAGTCAATTTGATTTAAATTTTCAACCACGGAAATCAATAAGAGGGAAGGCATTGGCCGACTTTGTAGCGGAATTCACAATTCCCGAAGAGGAAACAGTGGGTGATAAGGTAGTTACTTTGGACCAAGAGTTAGAGCTTAGTCCATAGAAGCTATATATGGATGGAGCCAAAAATGATCGGAGGTCCGACGCTGGAGTTGTTTTAATAACTCCTAAAGGACAATTTATTTACTTTGCATTGCGATTTGAGTTTGCTGCTACCAATAACGATTCCGAGTTTGAAGCCCTGATTGCCGGGCTGAAACTCGCCAAAGAACTGGGAGTGAAGACACTGGATATATGTTGCGATTCCAAGATAGTTGTATGTCAGGTCCAGGAGGAATTTATTGCTAAAGGGCCTCGACTCGTTACTTATCTCAAAAAGGTAAAGGAGTTGTTGGGTAGTTTGGAGCACTACAGCATAACGCATATTCCAAGAACGGAAAATCAAAAAGCAGATCGGCTGGCAAAGCTAGCAAGTTCTGATAATCCAAAAAAAACTGAAATGGTTCCGATAGAGGTTTTGGAACCACCGAGTTTCGACCTGATGGAAGTGGAACTAGCCTTGGAAGTCGACCCAGAGAGAATCATGGATGACACCGATCAAGAATTTTCTCAAGAATGGAACCCTCCCGTTGAAGAAGAGCGAAAGACGAGCTGTAGGGCGCAAGGCTGCAAGATATGTTGTACAGGACGACGTCCTTTATCGCGAAGGGTTTTCAATGCCCCTACTACGGTGTATTGAACACGAAGACATCAAACGTGTACTGCAAGAAGTACATGAAGGTGAGTGTGGAGACCACACCGGTGGCCAAACTCTAGCAAAGAAAGTATTACGATATGGATATTATTGGCCTACCGTGAATAAAGATGCGGCTGATTATTCACGATGCTGCGAAAGATGTCAAATATTTGCTAAGATTCCCAGAGTGCCTCCGACTCAGCTCAAGTCGATGGTAAGCCCATGGTCGTTTGCCATGTGGGGGATTGGTATTATTTGAGTGTTACCTATTGCCAGAGGAGGAGCTAAGTACGCGATCGTCGCCGTGGACTATTTCACGAAATGGGTGGAAGCTGAACCTTTAACAACGATCATGGCAAGAAAGGTGATCAGTTTTGTGGTCGGAAACATTATCTGTATATTTGGGATACCGAAGACCATCATAACTGATAATGGGACACAGTTTGACAGCGTCGAACTCAGAAACTTCAGCTAGAAGTACAAGATTGATAAACGGTACACTGCTGTTGCTCACCCGCAGTCAAATGGCCAGGTCGAAGCAATAAACAAGGTCAATAAATCTATTCTCAAGAAGCGGTTGGAGCGGGCCAAAGCCAAATGGGTAGATGAGTTTCCACTAGCCTTGTGGGCCTACATGACAACCTTTAAGATGGCCACCGGCCATACTCCCTATTCACTTTCCTTTGGGTCAGAAGTAGTAATCTTGGTAGAATTGGAAGTCCCTTCTCATCGAGTCGCGTACTATGACCCGATGACAAATAAAACACTCCTCCTAGAGTCTCTTGATATGGTTGAAGAAAAAAGAGACGAAGCAAACTTGCGTGCCTCAAGACATCGACATCAAGTAGCACGTTATTATGACCGGAAAGTTCGCTTCAAAACCTTTGAACCAGGAGACTTAGTACTGAAGCGAGTCTTCCCGCCTTCAACCCAATTGGGTCCAAAATGGGAAGGAACATACACCATCCAACGGAAGCTTGATATAGGAGCATTCAAGCTAACGACCGTGGACGGTGAAGAGATTCCCAAAGCTCTGAATGCTCAGCACTTACGACAATATCTGAGCTAAATATGAGATGTCTTCATTTTTGTTTTTATATGCTATGTAAAAAGGCAAGACTTGCCTTAAAAAGTTTGTTTATATGAACAAAGGATTATGAAGTGGATGTAGGCTACGACTTAGCTGAACCACTATAAAAATATCATGTGTCATTTATTTTCCTGCATTGTTTATATCTTTAACCATTATTCAGTCATGACAATGAAACACAAAACACAAAATTAAATTTCAAAAATTGGAGATAACCCATGTGCAGGAGCAAACAAAATGACCGTTTGCATGATAAGATGCAAAGAATGAGAAGACGACATTCCTAACTCTAACTCTCATGAAACGAGAGAGAGTATAAAGGACGGGAAGATGACGTCCCTTGAGGCGTGAAGGTGCATCCCGATAAGAGACCGCCTCAGTAATACTCTAACCTGGTTATGAGAAAGGAGAGTAAAAGATGCTAAAAAGAATAGGCATCAATGACGAAAGGAATATGGTCCCGTCAGAGAATCGGGGAGAGCTGAATTTTGAATTTAATCGATCTTGAATAAGTCTTAATCAATTATCCAAAATTGATTGGGGGCATATATATGTACACATGTTTCCCTTAATAACGACTTTACTATATGACTGTGATTTGACATGCTGTTTGTTTGCATTTTTACCTAAATGTTAAAATTTACGGATATCAGACATTGCAGGGAACAAACCACTTTATTCACAAATATGTGAGTTTATACAGGAAGACTAAGCAAAAGACGCGAGGGCCGCACTTACTACAATAATAGCGAAACAGTGGAATATCAAAATAAAATAAAACAAAGCACATTATCACTTGGGCTTTGGAGCAGACTTGGATTTTTTGGCAGCCTTAATAGCATTTCTAGCTTCTTTTTTAGCATCAGACATGAGACGCTTTGGCCTTTTCTTCTCTGTAGTTGAAGTACCAGAATCGGTAGATTTCTTCCCAGGAGTCGGAACACTGGAATCAAGAGAAGATTTTTTTAGCGAGCTCTTCTGTAATTGACCTAGTTGAAAGCTTAACAACTAACCTCGATCCAGGATCCACCACCGCAAGGGGCTTAAGGCTTTCGGGGTTTAAGTCCTCGACTTTCAGCTGCATGCGCTTGTCTTGTTCGGCTTTCATTTCAGCCAAAGTCATGTCATCAGCACTTTTCGAATCTTCAATTATAGCAACTTCAGGATCTTCTTCATGCCCCTCATTGCCATCGTCGTCTTTCAAGGCATCTATCATTTCGTCATCATGAGAAGTGTCGGCCTTAGACGGTTCAGCCCCCCCTCTGGATTCGACGATGGTAGCCTTATCTTGTCCTCCCTGAGCCTTTTCCACGGATTCTTCCCCAATGAAGGCTCCCCGAGGCTCATCAGTCTTCTCGGCTGGTTCAACACCTACAGAATGAGAAGCAACAATTATCAACTCAGGAGAAAATAAAGGATCCTCGATCGATTGCCCAATGATGTGATGAAAGGTGGAGACGGCCTTGACAAATTGAGGTGAAAAGGTAGAAATACCTTCTGATGATTTCTCAATTGGGGCGACTACCGTCTTTGACGCTGATTCGGGTATAGGAGATAAAAGAGATGCTCTAGGAATTCTCGGATTCTCGGGATCATATTCCTCAACTCCAGTAGTTTCATCGGTAGCAGAAGAAGAACCAACTTCAAGGATATTCTTTTGTTTGGCTAGGCGTTTCTCCTCCTCCATGGCAGCAGCAATGAGGCGACACCCCTCGGCCAGGCGTGCCGGTTCATCATCTCTCAGATACTTCTCCATGAGTTTGTCTTCATCAACGAAGTCTAGCTTAAGTTCCTCTTTTTCCCATTCGATGATTTGACTCCATACGTGAACTAAGGTAGTCGGATAGTCTTCGATCCAAGATATGTTTCGGCAATGAATTATGTGTGTAAAGAATTCAATCATTGGTCCGCCAAAACCGTGCAATTCTTCCTGAGCCTCTGATAGCTGTTTATGGGTTTCTTCAACAGAGTTAATGGCGCTATCTACATTCCCCTCAGCTAGGGCAGCCCTAATCTCGGCTTCCATTAACTTGGACTCCAAGTCAGCATTTCGTTTCTCCAGCTCAGCATTTTTCCTCGCTAACTCGCCCTTTTCTTTCTCAAGAGTATTGTAAGCCAGTTGCATTTTGACACTGTTTGACTTAGCGTCTTCCACTTGTTTCTTCAACTCCAAACGTTCTTGACTATGAGATTCCAGCAAGTCATGATAACGCTTTTGTAATTCCTCAAATTGCTGTTTGAAGTTGTTGGCATCTCATTGAGCAATGACGAGTCGAGCCTGTGTATCTTCTAAGTCCTTATCCAAAATTTTCAAAGCGTTCTCATCGGAATCCGCAGCCTTCTTCATTGAATCAATGTCTGTAATTAAGGCCCGAATGATTCAGGAGAGATTGCGTGAATACTTGTACATCACCGAGTATTGTTTCTCAACTGCGTCAATCTTTGCTTTAGCCTCATCTGCCCACTTTGAAGAAATAGGCTCAAGTGCAGGTAAGAAAGTTAGATTCTCAAAGTATTGATCTGGGAACTGCTTCTCCAGATATGCCATCTTAATTTTGGAATCAGCATCCAGTGGTGGGGGCTTGCAGTATAATAGTTCAATGTGTTTCCGCTTAGCAGGGACGATGACTGCATCACCTTTTCCAGATCGCTTCTCAGAAACTTTGTGTTTGTCTCGTGAATCGGTGTGTTTCGGTGGACTTTTTTCTCGATTATATTTGTGTTGGGGAGAAGTTCGATCTTTGAATTGCGATGTGTCTTCCCCACGACAACTCTGGTGGCTCTTATACTTGTCTGGACCCGACCGAAGGGGAGAACGAGAGCGTGAGGTATGTGGTCGATGAGAATCATGAGGCCTTCTGTCGTCTCTGCCCCGGCTATCACGGCGATCATGCTCGATGTCAGAAGGAGGTCTAGTCATGCTACGGCGAATTTTACTAACATTATAGTAAGGGAGAGACATTGTACCTACATAACAAACCCGAGTCTGAAGCCAGACTAGCATGAGCGGGCTCTTTGGCCTTCACGGGAATAGTCTCCTCTGAAGAAGTGAAGGTTAAAGGATTCGTGCCAAAGTCCTCTGAAGTATAAATGGTTTTAAGCAGGGGAAGATTTGCTAAACCCTTAAATGTAGAATTGTCGGTAGTAGGAGCATCTCCTTGAGAAGCGTCTATTGGCGGCTCTTTAGGGGATGTTGGCTTCTCAGGAGAAATAGCATCATCAGGGATGGTATACCCTTCTCCATGCTTTTCAGCTATGTTGGCTAACTCATCGTCCTGAGTTGAAGATGGAGAAGGTGAAGTCCGAAGAGGTATTGTTGGACCTTTCGAGCCCTCGCCTGTCTCAGGAATAATGTCTACCGGGAGTATGTACACATATGGACCCGTCCCATGACCTATACTACGGGTAATAGATAGTAACCCGTGATGATGGAGATACTCATCCTTAAGAACTTCGTCGATGATTAAGAAATTTTGATCGCCATTGATAAGCCGATGCAAACGATCAAAGTATAACTAATCCGCTATTTTCTTTGGGTTATCAACTGCGAATGAAAAAGAAAGCAAGTTAATGTGTTGACATGAGCATTTAAAATTGAGATCTAGAAAGTCAGTGCTTTACTTGATTTGGTCCATCTCCTGGCGCACCCCGGCTGCTGTCTGATATAAAACCATTCAAGCTTAGAATCACCAGCCTTGCTGCTAAATGGAACGGTAATAATTTTCCTTTTCGGGACTGATTCAAAATATGAGAAGGAGGGAGTCTCTTGAGTCTGATGCTTGAAATTATAAAAAAAGTGGACGTCCTCGAAGGTAGGCTCTATACCTAAAACCTCTTTGTATGCTATATAGATGGTGTATAAATAAGCATAAGAGTTGGGATGTAATTGCATGGGGGCAATCCGCATCTGTCTCAGAAATTCGACAACAAAAGGCGGAAATGGTGGAATAGCCCTAACCAGACACATCAATCGGGTAACTTTCATGAATCCTTCCGGTGGATTGTGGGGGCGATCTGTTTTCGATGGCACCAGGTTATCTTTTTTTAATATTCCATGCTTTAGACATATTCGGACAAGTCTATCATCATCGATCGTCGACTCAACAGAATCTTTGGGCAACTCCAATATGGTGGCAGTTTCAAACTCATCGGGAGCATGATCATCTCCTACCCGTCCTTCCTCTTCATCACCAAGAGAAACTTCACTATCAGAAGGTATTTCACTATTATGTGCTTCCACTTCACAATATGGACCCTCATCATCCCATTCAGTGTCTGAGAGAGAGGATATGTCATCAAGAGTGAGTTTCTCGGAAGTTTCTGCAACTTCTCTCTTTTCTGCTAACCTAGATGAACGTCTTTCTGCCATGATCGTTAAACTACTGAAGAAGCAATAACATAAGTTAGAGTAAGATAGCCCGTATCCCCCCGTGTACGTGTGTGAACTAAAGTGTGTGCTATGTGTGAAAAGGATGCAAAGTAAACACATGACAACATAATGCAAAAGTTTGACGAAGTAATAATATGTTCACAATAGTCTTAAATGTTCGCTCATGTTCATAAGGCACTATCCTAACTGTTCATTAAGTTGTAGATCACGGCAAGCAATGACAGAGCCAGTTGAACAGATTTTTGTGCATTAAGTTAGATGAGTTCGGTTCAGATGTGTATTTTGGGATCGGATCGGGGGCAAAATCACGTTTCGGTTTGAAGCAAAAGTTAATGCCCTACATGCAAATCGGATCGGTTCGGGAATGAATATTCTAAGCAGTCCGGATCGGCTTGGGTGCCCATGCTTTTCTATCTTTGCTTTTCATTCTGACCCGACCCGGTTGAGTAAGCCTTGTTTTCCTTTTACCCTTCACTCTTCAATCTGATCCGATCCGGTTAGATGAAACCCCTATCCTCTTCACTCTTATATCTCTCCACCCGAGCCAATCCCAAATCCTCCTCTTTTCTTCTTCTTCTCCATCCTTCCTCTTCCTCAGCCAACACCGAACCCAACTTTGTACCAGGAACTAAGTCAAAACCGAATCTTCATACATTGGCTTGGCAAGTATTAGGCTCTGGCCTCCTCTGTAACTGCCTCGAGATGGTGACAAGGCCATCGACGACGATGGAAAAGGGAGGAGGTCACGATGTCAAGGTCAAACAAAAACCATACCCAAATCGTCCAAATTAACCACAAATCCTAACTGAAAACAGCTATTACGAAGTTAATTGAGGTTATAAACCTACCTATTTGTTTGATTCGAAGATTAACGTGAAAATTCTCTAAGTTTTTGAGAACTAGGGTTTCAGTGTAAAACCTAGAAGACGAGAACGATAAAAGGAAGGGAGGTAGAAGAAGAAGAGCGACAAATTTATATAGGTTCGAGATGGCTCTTTGTATTCCCAGCCTTTAATTCCGCTCGGACCAGTGTGCAAGCCCATCTATACGTTTGGCCCATTGAACCAGTGGTAGGGGGATGAAAAAGAAGCCATTTGGATCGGAGACCAAACCCGGAGGGAATCATACACATTGACATAGCATACGAATTGAATTCAAAGAAAAAGCTTACCTGGAGGAATTGCTGGACATCAAAAAGAGTTCCCAGAATTGTTTAAAAATAAAGAAGGTATTTCGTACATTTTATGGTGTATATATAAGCAACAAGAGACATGACTTTATAAAGAAACACGTCCCTACAAACGAATGGAAGCGAATACTCAGCAGTTCAAGTTCAGAAACTGATGGACAGATAACGTCAAAGCACGCTCCATCTTCAATAGAAGCGTCTTTTGAGGGGGCAGAATGTTAGTCTACTTTGCGAGTTAGGCTACACAAAGTTAAGAGATCAAATATTGAAGAACGCTTATTCCTAGAACAAGCCGGACCAGATCGGATTTTCATTGCCAAGTCAGAACAGAGTGGAACGGAAAGAAGAGAAGCCTCGCCAAGATCAAATCAGTTCGGAATGAGTTGATCCGATCTCATTCTCTCTTATACAGCCGATCCGAACCCATGCACCCAGAACTGCAACTATCACACCCACGTTCCCTTAAAGTTCAGAGCGGTTAGAAGGCCACGTTCCCACGTTCATCAACTAACTCAATGTGCTGGCACCATCTTGTAATATCTGAACCCGCAAGTGATGGAATGGAGGCCACGTGGATCCGAACCGGAGCCACCCCAGGAGCATTTTTCACCTATAAATACACCATCAAGAGACATTTGGAAGGGGTCTTTTGGCCATTTTCAGAACTCAAACTCCTTTACTATCCGAATTTCATCAACTTATTCATACTACAATCATCTTTTGAATCATATTGTGAAGGAAATTGAGTGAATCAATGTATTATATAAGTGAGAATTAAGTGAAAATTGTTGTTGTACTTGCATTCAAGACATCAGTCCAAAGAGTAGAAAGTGGACGTAGGCTATTCAACGCCAAACCACTATAAATTGTGTGTTTTCGTCGTTTTTGATTTCATTTCAGTAGAGTTATTATCAGTTTGGGTGTTAGAGCCAATTTTGGATCTAACAGCGGGGTGATGCTATTTTTTTCTTTTTTTTCCCAATTCGATTTTGAACGACGGGGTTAAAGGGAGGGTTAGGGTTAGGTTTATATAATTATATATTAATATTAATTTAAATTCCAAAAAAGGTTAATTTTTCATTCTAACTCCAAATCAACCCCAACGACTATTGCCCCTAGCTAATTACCCCCATTCCGGACACAATGGGATATGTCCCATAAGCCAATTCGACTTTTTCGACCATTTTTCGTTAAAATTAAAACATAAGTCAATATAACGTTCAAAATTGATTTTTACATACATTTTGATTTACCGGGGCCACATACTGACTCCAAAAATTCCAAAAATATAAATCTTGCTATGTTTTGATGATACCGTCCTAACAAAACATATTTCGTTGAATTTGGAGGCCGTTTGAAAAATGGCTATTTTCTAGTCGATTAAATTAAAACTGGAATTACCAAACGCGTTTGAATTCATCACGCTCACATATTAATTCCAAAAATTGTGAAAATTTGAATCTAGCAATAATTCGACATTCCGGATCCAACAAAAGTAGTTTCATTGAAAATGGAGGTCGTTTGCAAAATGAATATTTTAAGTGATATATATTATATTAAGTGAAAATTAGGCACACATCCCTAAAACCAAAGTTAATTAAGCTCACATCCTCCTGTTTTGAAACATATAAATTTCATCCCTATTTTTAAAAAGCCGCTATTTTTTTTCCACGATTGCCATTTTTCAAATTCACGGCGTACTTATCGTGATCTATATTACGTATTAGGGTTTTAATTTTCTCATAACCCTTTCTGTGTTAATGGCGGCGCGGTCTTCTATTTTAATATTTTCAACTTAAATCGACAATTTTTTCAGATATTGAGTTGGATCGATCTGTCGTTTATAGGATGGATGTTTCTTCTTCGAGGTAATTTATGGTTTTTAATAACTTTTTATTTTTTGTATACGGATTTTTTTTACTCGATATTTGTTGATTCATTAGTCTGAGTTTGTGAAAATTGTCTAGTTTTATGGTTATTATAGATTGTCCAGCAATATTATTTAATTTTTTAGCTTCCTCAAAAAAAATTTAATTTTTTAGCATATTTTTTTCTATTATGAATATGTTTATAAAAATATGCATATTTTGTTAATATGAGCATATATGTGTGCAACTATCAACGTAACAGGTAGAACAGTGAGAACGAAGGCATAATTCTGATTATATTATTTCTTATGCGACTATTGATAAGATCTTCTTATAATATACTCTAATAAGAGTAGACGAAATAATTTTCATCATTGTATATTGTTCGTAATAATTATTGCGTGATTGTTAACTATTAATAAGAATTATTGCAAGGTTGTATGATGTTAATACGAATTATTGCATGATTGTATGCAACTATTGACCATTTCTGTATTCTTGAATGCATATATCTACAAATTTTATGTTTTTATGCATTCTTGTAATAGATATTGACAATATTTGCATGCTTCTTTGAGGATTTAAATTATTTTTCATACTTATATTGAAAATTTCTAAGTTTATATGCACATTTATAAATTAGAGTTAAATGTTGAATACAACCTTGCAAATATAATAAGTTATTGCATACATTTATGCAAGATTTCAGATTGGTTGTTTAGATCAGTACTAATATATTTATACAATCTTTAATATATTGTATGTACATATTGACAATATTTGCATGAATGTATGTAGATAATGGCTATCTTTGCATGCTTGTATGTAATTTTAATACTAGCATACAAGTATGCAGATTTTGTAAATAATAACATACATGTATGCTGGGTTTTTTGAAAAGTAGACTACATTTACTAGTTCGAAGATATTTAGAATGATTACATATTTTTACGCTTCTTATAATACCAAGTAAGTCTACTCAATCAAATTAATAATGTTTCATAATTTTCTGCAGTGTCGATTGTGGCATGTTTGTTATTAGCATACTGAAACATAGATGTGAGGACAAAGAAATCATTAGAGATGAAGAAATATATGGTGCCGAGGCTGTGAGTAATCAACGTGCTGAGCTTGCTCAAGAAATACTCAAATGCAAACTTTATAGTTGGACTGAAGATAACCCCCTAACACATAAGTTCTTGCTATCAAACGAAAACAAACTTAGTGATTAAAATGTATAAAAGGGTCATTTATATTTTGTTATAAAAATGTTGACTGCTATTTTGTTTTCTAAACTACATGGGCATGCTTATAAAGTGTGTAAACTGGATTACTTTCTTATTCTATGCTCTAAATTAAGTTCTTTTACTTTTACATGAAATTATGAATTGTTGCGTTCATGTGTACATTTATTCATAATATATTGCATACTTATATGCACGTATTGAATATAATTCTTCAGGTAATTGCAAATATTTGCAGCATTACTGCAACAGATGATTCTATTTTTTAATATAATAGTTGCACACTTGTATGCGTAAGCACTAAATTTTGAATAATTGCATGCAAATAAAGAGAATAGTTGCATACTTGTATGCAACAATGAATAATACTTGTATTAAATTATCCTTTTACAAGAATAATTTCGTACCTGTGTTTATCTACTATGAATTTTTTCATACATTTATTCATATATGCAAAAATGGCAACGTTGATAGAAATATGTAGTATAATTGCATACATTTATGCAAATATACATAATAATTGCATAATTCTATCCAACTATATACAATAATTGTGTACACAAGAGTTTTGAACAAAAATAACTGTTAAAAACGTAGAATTATCATTAAAATACTGAACTAAATTTAAAGCAGTACGTAAAAGTTCACAACAATTTACGTTACAAGGTATGCAGTATAATTGCATACAGATTTGCAGTATATTGGCATACATCTATGCAACTATACATAATAATTGCATGCTTGTATTCAACTATATAGAATAATTTGCCACATGTTACAAGAACAAACTAGATTACATAAACCATTAACAAGTATTAACTTCAATATTATATTCACTTGATTTAATAACAAACCACGACGCTTCTTCTAAATGTAGATTCCGTAACCGAGTTAAAATGCAATTCCAAGTAGAATCAACCTCACGACGATCCAGCAATACACCAATTTTGCACGAACACTGTTTAAAAAAAAAAAAAAATCAGCCTAATCTGCAGTAATCAAATAAAATTACAAAAACATATTCACATAATTATAACTAACTGCATAGTTATACACAAATAACAGTAATACCTGCATACTTATATGCAAAAAATATTAGCACAGATTTTGTTAAAAAATAGATCTAGAACACTTCTAATATGCTTATATTAAGAATATATTCATAGATATATGCGACTAATCTTCAGGCACGCAAACAAACAGAAATTCAGATGAGCTGAATATTTTTATGCATACATACAGATAATATGCATACATATACGCAAACATTTCTGAATACATCCAACCACACATATTACACCAATAGTTGCATTTTTGTATGCTCATATTCACATTATATGCATATTTTTATACATCTATGCAGAATAAATGAAGAAATATGCTAACAAATTAATTTATGCGGTTGTATAATCAACAATAACAGTAAAACTGTATAAAATAATTAAACAATCCATCAATAAAACTAGCTAGACAATTAAACTAATGTAGAATAATGAATCAACAAAAATCGATTGCAAAAGTACAACTAGTATTCAAAATGAAAAAAAATACGGTATAAATTACCTTGACGAGGACGGATCCATTTTTTTTTTAAAAAAAAATGCTCGATCAAAATAATTCTTTGGAAAAACCGTCGATGAAATTGAATTTCATATCGCATGAGTTCGACGTCTAGAAATTCAGAAAGAAGAAGATGCCGCCGCCATGACAAAGAACGAGTTCGAAGTCCAGAAATTAGATCTAGATCCGTGGTTTTAGGGTTTTGCAGAGTCAGAAGGTTAAAACTGGAATTTGTTAACGCGAAATTCAAATTTAGGGACCTAATTTATATTAATTTTATGACCGGATGTGAGCCTAATTTTGAAACTTAATAGGGACTTGTAAAAAATGCACCCTTATATTAATATATATATATATAAATTCCATAGCAACTATTTTGAATTTTAAACTGGACATAACTTTCAATTTATATTATGAAATATCAGTTTCTCACATTCATTAGAAAGATATAACTAAACAGATTCAAATGTTTCTGATTTTACTGAAATCCGATTTATCTTGAATTTGTATATTCATTTGAAATTTAAAATCGATTTTTCAAACTACCGCGCCATTTCAATACCCTTCTAACTCATTCTAGGATACTACTGATCCCATCTCTAATGATTTATTCTTATTGGATACTACTAATCCAATCTCTGATGAATTCTTTCATTTGGTCCTAATGTGCCTTGTTCTCGAGCTCTAATACCACGCTGAAACGACCCAAACTCGGCCGTAAAGGAAAGCTCAGATTGAGTTAAGGACATGACAAATTAGAACACAAAAGATAGAAAATTTCATTGCTTATTACAACAATTACACCAGAGTACAAGAATATAACAGAGAATGAATAAATAATATACATAAAAAAATATCAGAGATTTAAATTACATTACATAGCAGCGGAAAAATAATACATAACACAACCGAAAGAAATATACGGATACAAAGCTTCACGAATACAGTTCCAGCTGTAAATCCAGGATCCTGTAAAAGAAATATATACGAAAACCAAAACTACTAGCTGCCCGTATGGAAAATATGGGCACCTAGAGTTTAGGTAGAAACAATAAACTCCGAGTCAGTCATGGGACTGGTGTGAGAACTAAAACAGTTATTAAATCTTTACTTTAAATAAAGTAAATCAAGGTACCATGCCATATAACACGGAACGAGTTTTCTCCTAAGAATACTAGTGCATAAAACAAACATTGCAATGCTTTTTGGAAAAATGAAGCTATTATAAGACTCAGGTCCCATCACACAATGCAACACAAGCCGGAGGGTAGAGTTTTACCTTATAATAGCCAAACATGCTTAGTATGTTTAAAACAAAAATCATTTGATACCATTATAAGTGTATAGTGTCAAAATCAACTTCAAATATAAATGTACCAATCATTGATGGCATAGTATCCCATGCTACTATGTCACCATACTAGTCCTACAACTAAAACTGAAGAGTCACATATTGGAAAATTGGATTCCGTCTATGAGTCAAGGCAAGGGATGGCTCCTCACCGATTCGAGACACTCTAGAAAATGTCTCAGGATTACACACTCTGGGCAACCCTGGACCTTCAGGGTCGGTCCTTCCTTACGTTTGAGGATTGGTTATTCCTGAAAACACGTTTCCCGGTCCTATCAGACCTATCCATTGGCCCCGTAATGACTGATATATCTGATGCGCCTCGCTATCCATCATCCACATAGGTAAAAAATATAAATGTCTAGGCTCCATACCATGACACCACCCATAGCTAGAAAGAAACATTGTGCACTCCCTGCAGTCACGATCCCATTTTTGACTAATACCGAGATGTGAGGCTCGCGAATTAATGCTATACACAAAGCTATGCTATTTAAAGCCGTGCTTTGATCATCAACCACAAGGCTCTAATTTTTAACAAAAGCCTTGATCACTTGCATCTCAGCATACCACACTGACAATTCACCCCTTGCAATTGATGTCTATCGATATATAACCTATAACCTCGTACATCTCAGATAAGGGTGTTAAGCAAGGGAATAAATTATCCACCACCAAACATGTATATATTTAAAAGAAATCAATTAACACAGAATAAAATCCAATGTCAGACACACATCCAGTTACTAGTTCGTTCTGGGTCTGAACGAAACCGCAGGCACCTTATTCCTCGCCCCATATGTCCAATACAGGAGAGAGGTCCTTGCATATCCGGCCGATCTCCAAGTACGTCTGGACAATCACCACTTATTACCTTGTCTTGGGTGTACAGCCCAATTAAGACATCAGTAATCATCCAAATGATGTAAAGAACTCTGGTCTTCAACCACCATCTTCATCGTCGACTTATCATTGAATCAATTATTCAGAATGGGTACAAACCCGGTCTTTCCGTATAGTTCACGTATCTTATAATCAAGTGCTATAAAAATGCAACGTACGCCTCATGCCAATCCAGAATATTATTTTATTCAAATATTCTTTTCACTATTTAAACCAAATTAAGGTTTTCCAAACTAGCCGAGATTAGCGCACCTTACCGAAGTAATCATTTGTTTTATTTCCCAGTCCCAACCTATTCATCCCATGGAGCAAAACTGGTAATACTCCATATCCAACACCATGGTGTTATCGGTAAATTTAATTACCATTTCACGTTCAAATCTAATTAAAGATTTAACTACCGCCTGGAGTAAAACTGGTGGTTCTCCATTCTCGATCATTTCCCAAATCTAATAATTTAAATTATCAAATTCACATTTCAATATAATTAAAGATTCATTAAAACTCCATTTAGTTTTAATCCTCCCAAAAATCATTATTAATGATTATTTAACTTTGGGAAATCAAACATGCCACACCGATAATCTACACCGTACCATTGATGTCTGCCAATATATAACCTCTGAGCTCATACGTCTTAGAGAAGGGTGTTAAGCAAGAGAATAAATTCTCCGCCACCAAACAGATATATATTTAGCAAAGATCAACAATACAGTTCGAAATACAATGTTAGACATGTAATCCTGTCTTTAACTGGGTTACAGAACCAATGTCATTTAAAACACGGTTCACGATAAACCCAAAATCATATTCCACTAATTATGGAATCTTCATGGAAAACAAATCAATATATAATTGATATCAATTTCCATATCCGACTAATAATATAAATGGAATAACGACAAAGCCTTTTAAATTTCATAAATATTAATATTCTTGCTCTATAGAAGTTCACTTCAATTATTGCCAAATCGATTTCCATTCAATTCCAATTTAATATATTAAATTGGAAAACTTTTGTGACAACAAGGAATTTCGCTCGATCCGAATCGATCGCTAAACCGACCAAGACCGCTCGAAACATCTGATTGTTTTGAGAACACAACAAATTGGAACACAAACAGAAGAACATTTCATTGTTTATTACAACAATTACACCAGAATACAAGAATATACAGAGTACGAATAAATAATATACATCAAAAAATATCAGAGATTACAATACATTAGATAGCAGCGGAAAAATAATACAACACATAAATGAAAGAGATATACAGATACAAAGCTTTCCGGATATCATTCCAGCTGTAAACCAGGTTCCTGTGAATATAAATCTGCAAAACCAAAACTACTAGCTGCCCATGTCAAAATAAGGGCACCCAGAGTTTAGGTTAAAACAATAAACTCCAGGTCAGTCATGTGACTGGTGTGAGAACTAAAACAGTTATTAATCTTTATTTTAAAGTTAGGTAAATCAAGGGATCACGCCGTATAACACGGAACGGGTTTCCTCCCAAGAATACCAGTGCATAAAACAACAGCGCAATGCTAAATAAAGAGCAATGAAGCTATTATAAGACCCGGGTCCCATCACACAATGCAACACAAGCCGGAGGATAGGGTTTTACCTTATAATAGCCAAAGAATGCTTGACACGCTAAATTTCATCTTTTATTATTACTATAAGTGTATAGTGTCAAAACAATTTCAATCATAAGTATCAATCATAGACGGCATAAGTGCCCCATACCACTATGTCACCATACTAGGCTCTACAATCAAAACCGCAAAGTCACATATTGGAAGTTGGGTTTCCATCTATGAACCGAGGCAAAAGATAGTCCTTACCGATTCGAGACTCTCTAGCCCGAGCCTGAGGACCCAGACATAGGTGGGCCCTTGGATCATCAGGACCGGTCCACCGATGTGGATTAAAATGCCTGAACACTGCGTTTCCCCACCCTTTGGGGCGTAAATGAGCCAAATGACTCCATCGGCTCCACATAATCACTGATATATCCGAGGCACCTCACAATCCAACAACCACACAGGTGAAAATAATATAAATGTCAGAGCTGGTAGGTCACTGACATC
Source organism: Allium sativum (assembly GCA_030737875.1). Lineage (NCBI taxonomy): Eukaryota > Viridiplantae > Streptophyta > Magnoliopsida > Asparagales > Amaryllidaceae > Allium > Allium sativum. The sequence goes on along the minus strand of CM060926.1, from coordinate 687,320,854 downwards.
ACCCTAGCTAGAAGGAAACGCATGCCCTCCCTGATGTCCTCTCCCATTTCTGATTCACAACCGGGGTGTGAGGCTCGCGAATTAACGTTACACAAAGCTATTCCACACAGGCGGTTCTTTGATCATCAACCACAAGACTCTGCTTTTCAACAAAAGCCTTGATCATTTGCCACTTAGGCATGCCACACAGGAAATTCACTCCATGCGATTGATATCCATCAATATATAACCTTTGAGCTCGTACGTCTCAGAGAAGGGCGTTAAGCAAGAGAATAAGTTCTCTGCCGCCAAACAGATATATTTTGATAGAAATTAATCACATAGAATAAAATCCAATGTCAGACACACAGTCCATTTACAAATTCGTTCTGGGTATGAAAGAAACCGGAGGCACCTTGTACCTCGCATATCCATCGATCTCCAAGTACGTCTGGACGATCACCAACTGATTCCCTCCTCTTGGGTGTACAGCCCAATCAAGATCATCAGTAATTATCCAAACGACGTGAAGACCTCCGATCTTTAACCACCATCTTCATCTTCGACACATCGTCGAATCAGTTATTCAGAATGGGATATACCCGGTCTTTCTGAATAACTCACATATATAATAAACAAGTGTTACACAAACACAACATACACCTTATTCCAATTCAGAATATTCTTTTATTCAAATATTCTTATACTCTGGGAAAGGTTCCCATTAATTTTATCAAAGATAAATTCTTTAAATTTATTCTTTAATCTTCTTTTGAATATCAATTCAAACCAAATTATGGTTTATCCAAACTAGTCGGGATTAACAAACCTTACCGAAGTAATCATTGGTTTTAATTTCCCAATCCTAACCTATTCATCCCATGAAGTAAAACTGGTAATACTTCATATCTAACACTACGGTGTTATCGGTAAATTCGATTACCATTTCACGTTCAAATCTAATTAAAGATTTAACTATCACCTGGAGCAGAACTGGTGATACTCCATTCTCAATCATTTCAATCTAATTAAAGATTCATTAAAACTCCACTTGGTTTTAATCTTCCCAAAAATCACTATCAATGATTATTTAACTTGGGAAATCTTATCCTGTCTTTAACTGGGATAAAGAACCAATGTCATTTAAAACACGGTTCACGATAAACCCGAAATCACATTCCATTCCATCAGCCTTTAAACGTAAATTAGCAAGTGAACAATTCCCTAAGTATTAACCCTGAAGGCCGAAACCAACATCAGATCAATACCCAAAAAACCATTCAACTTAACTAATCTTCAGTTAGTTTCTGATTTTCTTAACTCCGTTGGGTCTAAGAACAGTATTATTAAAGATACCATTCACGACAACCCAAAACCCATTTGATATTAAATACAAGGCTCTAAATAGAAAATATACCGGCTTACATTCAATATCAAATTCTATGACCAACAAATATCGTATTGGAAATAACGATATCAATATATCTTTCAAATTTCCATAACAATATCTGTATAATCACGAAATCCAACATCGAAAAATTCCAAAGACAATTTTGATTCAAATCCATTTCAATTCAATTATTGGAAATTCTGGTTACCTTTAAAACACTTTCAAATCCAATTTATTTATTTCAAAAATAAATGGATTATAATTCTAGTTCAAAACTAGTTCATTTCGATAAAAATCTATTTTTATCTTTTCAAATATGGAATTTTTCATCCCAATCCTTTCCAAATCATTTCTTATGATTTTATACAAATTATTACTATTTTTTATTATTTTATCAAGGCCCGTACAGTCAATTTCCATGAACGGCCATCGAACTGCACTTACAACGACCTTTTCCAAATTTGATTTGGATATAATTCCAAATCCAACCGTTAGATTTCAAATCTCTAATATTCATTGGAAAGCTCTTTTTGATACGAACCCAATGGTTCCGGTTTCTGTTTCAGGAGATTCCGACGGTCGGATCTCCTGTAACGTCAATTCGAAGTCAATGGTCGAAATTCGCGAACTGCCGTGGCGCGGCGCATTCTATTCAGGCCATTATATGTGACGGCCCGCCCCGCACCAGCCTGCATTTCCTCCGAAGGTGCGCTGTACACATGCCCGACTAGCACGGGACGGTCGTTAGAAGAAAGGAAAGAAGGGAATTAACTAAACGAGGAACCTGTAGAATGTCTCACAGCGCATGGAATAAAATATAATAACAAAATACTTGACATAAAACAGATGAGACAGTGTATAAGATGATAACTAAAACCAACGTCAACATCAGAGCAGCGGAAATCCAAATACAGCTTATTACCACCAATGCCCAAGCAGTGATCTTCAACAACACAGGGAGAATACTATATATATATTACGTGGAAGCCTCCTGCTCGTCTACGGATCATCTACCCGTGCATCTCCAGCTAACCTGTCTCTAGTCTGCTCGTGTGAGCACCCAGAGTAATAAGAGGAGACATAAAACTCTGGGTCAGACATAAAGCCTGGTATGAGCGATAAGCATCTAAACAGAATAATAACAGGTATACTAAACCATACCTGAACCTGGACCTGCAACCAAAGAGTTAGTACCACATACCGTACAGTACTCTAAGGTGCCATAATAAATAGTGTAAGAATACGGGGGTGGGGTGTGCATGTCATAATGATAGCAAACAAATCATCCATAGCAATCATCCTCACATCTCTCACTCAGCGCGTAAAGCATACGGTATCTACCACTTTGGAACACTAGACAAATTGAGGTAACGACGAATTCCGACTTGTAGAAACCCTGCTGTGACCAAGCTAAACACATGGAGTCATGACCAAACATTTCAATGACCCACTTCATTGGTCGTAGCCCTTGGTTCTACCGATTCCATAATGGCCCTGAATCCGCCTTCATACCTCCTACCATAGTGGTCCAAAGCTATAGACACCGATAACCCCTTGGCACGCGTCCCGCAGCAAAGCCCAACCATGAAGCGAACTCGTTGATTCCCATTTGAATCTTGAGCTCTAACTTCTCATTTGGACTTCCTTTGCATCTCGGGTTATTGGTCAATACTGGGTCGGGTCGGGTTCTCCTTCTAGCCATCGGTTCGGATCGGGTCCTCTACTTCAGGTCGGTTCGTAGTCTTCTCCTGTAGCGGTTCGGTTCGGGTCCACAGCGTCGCATCGGTTCGGGTCGGTTATTCCACTTCGGGTCGGGTCGGGTGTCCTCCTCCGGGTCGGGTCGGGTGTCCTCCCTTCCAGTTCGTGCTTCCGCTCCGATCCGCTCCCTCGTTTCTTCATGTATTCCGATCCGATCCCTCCTTGCCATCTGATCCGCGTGGCCTTCCCTCTTGCTAGTTCTCCCAAGTGTTTACTTCCGATCCGAGCCCTGCGTCTCCAAGTCGATCCGATCCCTAGGTTAACCAACATGGCCTTCCTTTTTGCCAAGTCTCTTTTGTGCCAGACTCCGGTTCGGGTCGGGTTTCTTGCCCAGTTCACATATCCGATCCGAGCCCACATCCGATCCGATCTGAAACCGTGCACAACTTTCTGCAACTTTTTCCAGCAACTTGTTTACGCCATTCGACGACGTTTTCGACAAATCTAACACTTCTAATCAATCATAAAACACACCATAGAGTCATAGCAACCACAAACAGCAAACAACAATTCAAATGAATCAAAATGGATCAAAAGTGGCTAAAACCTCACATTTTCCCATAATCCCACTTAATCATGTTTAAGCACATACTTAGTAAAACTTAATCAAATCGTCCAAATTTTCTAACAGAGGCATAAAATATTATTTTCAAATTTCTAAACAATTTTCCAGAATTTATTAGTGTATAAATTCGCTAATCTTCACTAATTACCCTTAATTACCGTAATTAGTGCAAAAACTATGCAAATCACTCACCTTGGCCACAAAATAAAACACCAAATCTAAAATACTCTCTGTTTGGGTCGAATTCCTATGTATAGAAGCAGCTCCAACCTTGCTCTGTTGCTATTTGGCCTTGTTTTGTTGTAGTTTAGGCTTAATCTTCAATAAAAATGTGTTTTGGAGTGATTTTAGAGGATGGAAGCCATTACTAAGGTCTCAAGAAGGTTTGTGGCGGCTCAAAACTGAAATGAAAGTGATTTCCTAACCCTAATCAGTCCTCCTATACCTCTAAACCCGAAATACCCCTCTAGGCCTAGCTGCTAATCACCCGGTTAAGCCCAATTAAGCTGTTTTTCACCATCTGAAACTTGTTTCAGCCATATCTCTCAAACGGTGAGTCCGTTTGGCTGATGTGACCACTCTATGGAATTGTAAACCATCATCCGGAGCCAATGGAAGTGGTTTCAGGTCAAAATTCCTTTCCAGTCAAAAGTTATGGCCAAAACAGTGCCAACTAGGGGTAAAATGGTCATTTAAAAATCGGGAAAAATCATGAACATGGGAAATGACCACAATAGTCGTCTCCCAAAGTTACATGACCATACGACTTCGTATGTGAAAGAAATAAATATCCTACGATCCTATGATGCGTAGAATACGGGTCGTTACACTCTCCCCCCCTTAAGAAATTTCGCCCCCGAAATTCCTTAACCCTAAACATACAAAAGATCCCGCATGCCTAACAGCCACATACAACAATCAAACATGCAAAACAAGCAAACAAGCCTACCCTAGCATGCGGAAAATTAAATCGAAGTCAAAATCTTACCAGGCAAAGAGTTCTGGGTATGCCTTCCTAATGTTCTCCTCTGTCTCCCAAGTACAATCATTCTCGTCCTCGCCCCACTGAACCTTGACTAGCTTCACCGCCTTCCTTCGAAGTTGCTTCATGTCGTGCTCGACAATACGGGCCGGCTTGCGGTTCCCAACCGCCTCGGGTTCTACTTCGAAGTCCTCTAACTGATCAGGTGAAATAGTCATATCTGGGTCGTGAACGAACTTCCTTAGTTGGGAAACATGAAATACATTGTGAACTCCCGCCATCTTCTTTGGTAGATCAATTCTATATGCCAAATTCCCGACTAGTTCCAGAACAGGGAATGGACCAACAAATCTTGGTGCCAACTTGCCTCTCCTGCCAAATCGTATTACGCTCTTCAACGGAGAAATCTTGACAAACACCAAGTCACCAACGGAGAATTTTAAGTCTCTTCTTCTCTTATCAACATAACTCTTCTGCCTATCTTGGGCAGCCTTCATTCATTGTTGAATGATCTTAATCTTATCTGAAGTTTCCCTCACCACATCTGGTCCAAGCATAAACTTCTCGCCAATCTCTATCCAACATGATGGTGAGTTGCACGGTCTTCCGTACAAAGCTTCAAACGGAGCCATACCGATACTGGATTGGTAGCTATTATTATATGAAAACTCTACTAGATGCAAATGGTCATCCCATGATCCACCAAAATCCAATATACACGCTCTCAAGAGATCTTCCAAAATACGGTTCACCCTCTCCGTCTGATCGTCAGTCTGAGGATGATATGCGGTACTGAGATGTAATTCTGACCCTAGAGCCTCTTGTAAGCTCTTCCAAAACCCACTAGTGAACAACGGGTCTCGGTCACTCACAATGCTTTTAGGTACTCCATGAAATCTCACTACCCACTTCATATACAATTCTGCTAACTTAGCTGCCGTTCTGGTCGATTTGACTGGTATAAATCTTGCACTTTTAGTCGGTCGATCCACAACTACCCAAATGCTATCATGTCCCGATCTAGTCCTTGGTAAACCATCAATGAAATCCATCGAGACTTGCTCCCATTTCCATTCGGGAATTTCTAAGGGCTGTAACAACCCACTAGGCTTCTTTTGCTCGGCTTTAACTAGCTGGCAATTCATGCACTTGGATATAAACTTCCCAACGTCTCTTTTCATCCCTTCCCAGTAGTAAGTCTGCTTCATATCTCGATACATCTTGTTACCACCTGGGTGTATAGTCAGCTTTGAGTGATGACATTCTCTAAGCACTTCATCTCTCAATCCATTGACATTGGGTACAACAAGCTTTCCATTCTTTCTAAGCCATCCATCTCGATCAAGCCCATACTTGTTCATCTCCTCATCGATATCCATCTTTAACTTGGAGATGATTTCCAATAGGTTAGGATCGTCCCTCTGATTAGAGCCGATCCGCTTAATTAAAGTGGGTCAGATCGTCAAACTTGCTAACATTTCTGGATCCAATTCGCACTTTGGTCTGAAATCAAACCCCGCGATATACTCCAGTTGCTTCCATTCAAGGAACATAGCCCCTAAGCTGGCATGTCTTCTACTCAATGCATCAGCCACCGCATTGCCCTTTCCCGGTGTATGTGCGATGTCGAAATCATAGGAAGCCAAGAATTCTAACCACCTTTGTTGCCAGAGATTTAGATCCTTCTGGGAGAAGAGATACTTCAACGACTTATGATCTGTAAACAGCTCAAATCTTTCTCCCAAGAGATAGTGTCTCCACATCTTTAACATGAACACGATCGCTGCCAATTCCAAGTCATGGGTAGGGTATCTTTTCTCGTGCGGTTTCAATTGCCGACTTGCATAAGCTACAACCCTACCGCCTTGCATCAATACAACACCCAGTCCGGTACCACAGGCATCCGTGTATACCTTCATCTCTTCATTCCCCTTAGGAATGACTAACACTGGTGCGCTTGTCAACTTGTCCTTTAGACTCTTGAATGCATTCTCGCACTTTTCATCCCAGACAAAAGCTTGATTCTTCTTAGTCAACTGGGTCAATGGTGCCGTTATCTTGGAGAAACCTTGGATAAACTTACGATAATATCCAGCAAACCCCAAGAAACTTCTTACATCTGTTGCATTCTTGGGCGTAGGCCAATCCTGTACCGTAGCCACCTTCGCCAGGTCCACGGCAATACCATTTTCTGATACAACATGGCCTAAGAACCTCACTTCCCTCCTCCAGAAGTGACACTTAGAAAACTTTGCCTTCAATTGGTGTTTTCTCAACACCTCCATCACTATTCTTAAATGTTCCTTGTGTTCTTCCTCTGTCCTTGAATAGACCAAAATATCATCAACGAACACAAGGACAAACTTATTCAACTGATCTCTGAATACCCTATTCATAAGATCCACAAAATATGTTGGGGCATTGGTCAGCCCGAATGGCATGACCAACCACTCATAAAATCCAGACGGCGTCCGAAATGCCGTTTTAGCTATACTCTCAGCTTCCACTCTAAGCTGATGAAAACCTGTCGCGAGATCCAACTGAGAAAATACTCTCGCGCCACTCAACTGATCGAACAAATCATCTATCCGCGGTAGAGGGTACTTGTTCTTCCTCGTCACCTTATTCAACTCGCGGTAGTCTACACACAAACGAAGGGAACCATCCGCCTTGGTAGCAAACACAACTGGTGCTCCCCATTCAGAAACACTCCTTCTGATAAATCCCTTTTTTAAAAGATCGCTGACTTGCATCTCGAGCTCTAGCTGCTCTCTTGGTGCCATACGACGAAGTGGCATCACTATAGGTCTGGCATCTTTTACCAAATCAATACGGAACTCAATCTCTCGGTGTGGTGGAAGCCCGGTCACTTCTTCGAAAACATCCGGATACTGGCCAACCACGGGCAAACCTGACAACTCACTATGCGGAATGTCGAGGGAGTTTAGAAAACTAGCCAATACCCCCTTACTGGGTAGACCACCAAACACTATCCTCCGTCCATCATCCGCTCTAGCTGTCACCAAAAAGCCCTCACAGTCTACCACCACCTCGTATCTTCGGAGCCAATCTACTCCCAAAATAATGCCAAACCCAGTAAAGCCCAAAACAAAGCAATCACAAACAAACATGCATCCATGACTCGATAAGACCACATTACAACAAATCATGCTAAGGCTAGTCGAACCACCAATCGGGTTCGTCACTACTAAAGGCCTATCGACAATCTCGGGCTCCAATCCCAACCTATCTACCAGGTCACTAGATATGAAAGAATTGGAAGCTCCGGTATCAAATAAAACTCTAACAGGAACATCATAAACAGAAAGCATACCTTGAATGACGACATTCTTTCCCTTCTCCGCCGCTGTTGGGGCATTCGACGAAGAAGGAATAACATTAAGGGCGTAGGCTTTCACTATTTGCTTTTCTTTAGGGGGTTGCGGACACTTGTCCTTGTGATGTCCCATTTGGCCACAGTTGAAGCACTTCCTATCCACTGGCTTGGCCCGACAATTACTAGCATAATGGCCCTTCTTACCACAGCTGAAGCACTCAACATCTTGCTTATTCTTTTTCTTCTGGCCATCCTTAGCCTGATTCTGCTTTCTCTTATTCTGGGAACCACCCTTGCCTCCACCACTTGCTTGTGGCTTTGGCTCATCTGCGGATGCATCCTCAGTCTTCGGCTTAGGGTAGAGACTTTCTGATCTTAATGCTTTCCCCACAATCGACTCAAACGTCTCATCGATGTGGTTAATAAGCCTTTCCCCTAAGTACTGATCTAAACCAGTTATGAATTTCTCATTCTTCTTCTCGGCAGTATCAATAAGAGATAACCCATACTTCGACAAAGTGTCGAATTCAGCAATGTACTCCGAGACAGCTCTGCCATTCTGCTTGAGCTCCAAGAATTTCTTAAACAGCACTGACTTCTGAGCAGCTGGAATGAACTTCTCGCTAAAGCGAGCTTTAAACTGCTCCCAAGTAATCTGATCTTCGGGAGTAGCTGCCTTTATAGCATTCCACGAATTCATTGCCCGCCCTTGCAGCTGACGGGACGCTAGCTTTCTCTTCATCGCATCCTCGATACCCAAATCCTCGAAGATACGTTCGCAACTATCCAACCAATCCTGAACATCCGTGGCCGACTCCGTTCCGTGGAACGGCTTCCCACCAAGGCTAGTATAATCCTTATTCAGCTTGGCGAAGTCGACTCTTGGCGCCAGCACTATTGGACCACCACCATTTCCACCATTGGGAGCTGCCCTCTGTACATCTCTAAGCATCTCTCTCATGAGGTCAGTAAACATCGTCCTCATGTCAGCAGCATTCCCATTATTGGCTCCCCTACCAGCACCTCTAGTATATCGGTTCATCGTCAATCTGAAAAAGGAAACGATTAACGACTCCATAGTGGTGCTAGTGCAGTACGACTTCATCCTTATACTAGTAATAGTATATATATATATATATATAGCTTTTAAAAACCAAAGTAATCACAAATACGCTCTCTCGTATACGTATATTATCTCTCCCTGATAACTTCCCTAGGTTAACTACGCAACCTAGAGCTCTGATACCAAGTGTGATGGCCCGCCCCGCACCAGCCTGCATTTCCTCCGAAGGTGCGCTGTACACATGCCCGACTAGCACGGGACGGTCGTCAGAAGAAAGGAAAGAAGGGAATTAACTAAACGAGGAACCTGTAGAATGTCTCACAGCGCATGGAATAAAATATAATAACAAAATACTTGACATAAAACAGATGAGACAGTGTATAAGCTGATAACTAAAACCAACGTCAACATCAGAGCAGCGGAAATCCAAATACAGCTTATTACAACTTTTCAAATATACTGTCTCTAAACAAAAGAAAGCTAAAGTAGAAGATGCAACACCAATGCCCAAGCAGTGATCTTCAACAACACAAGGAGAATACTATATATATATTACGTGGAAGCCTCCTGCTCGTCTCCGGATCATCTACCCGTGCATCTCCAGCTAACCTGTCTCTAGTCAGCTCGTGTGAGCACCCAGAGTAATAAGAGGAGACATAAAACTCTGGGTCAGACATAAAGCCTGGTATGAGTGATAAGCATCTAAACAGAATAATAACAGGTATACTAAACCATACCCGAACCTGGACCTGCAACCAAAGAGTTAGTACCACATACCGTACAGTACTCTAAGGTGCCATAATAAATAGTGTAAGAATACGGGGGTGGGGTGTGCATGTCATAATGATAGCAAACAAATCATCCATAGCAATCATCCTCACATCTCTCACTCAGTGCGTAAAGCATACGGTATCTACCACTTTGGAACACTAGACAAATTGAGGTAACGACGAATCCCGACTTGTAGAAACCCTGCTGTGACCAAGCTAAACACATGGAGTCATGACCAAACATTTCAATGACCCACTTCATTGGTCGTAGCCCTTGGTTCTACCGATGCCATAATGGCCCTGAATCCGCCTTCATACCTCCTACCATAGTGGTCCAAAGCTATAGACACCGATAACCCCTTGGCACGTGTCCCGCAGCAAAGCCCAACCATGAAGCGAACTCGTTGATTCCCATCTGAATCTTGAGCTCTAACTTCTCATTTGGACTTCCTTTGCATCTCAGGTTATTGGTCAATACTGGGTCGGGTCGGGTTCTCCTTCTAGCCATCGGTTCGGGTCGGGTCCTCTACTTCAGGTCGGTTCGTAGTCTTCTCCTGTAGCCGTTCGGTTCGGGTCCACAGCGTCGCATCGGTTCGGATCGGTTATTCCACTTCGGGTCGGGTCGGGTGTCCTCCTCCGGGTCGGGTCGGGTGTCCTCCCTTCCAGTTCGTGCTTCCGCTCCGATCCGCTCCCTCGTTTCTTCACGTATTCCGATCCGATCCCTCCTTGCCATCTGATCCGCGTGGCCTTCCCTCTTGCTAGTTCTCCCAAGTGTTTACTTCCGATCCGAGCCCTGCGTCTCCAAGTCGATCCGATCCCTAGCTTAACCAACATGGCCTTCCTTTTTGCCAAGTCTCTTTTGTGCCAGACTCCGGTTCGGGTCAGGTTTCTTGCCCAGTTCACATATCCGATCCGAGCCCACATCCGATCCGATCCGAAACCCTGCACAACTTTCTGCAACTTTTTCCAGCAACTTGTTTACGCCATTCGACGACGTTTTCGACAAATCTAACACTTCTAATCAATCATAAAACACACCATAGAGTCATAGCAACCACAAACAGCAAACAACAATTCAAATGAATCAAAATGGATCAAAAGTGGCTAAAACCTCACATTTTCCCATAATCCCACTTAATCATGTTTAAGCACATACTTAGTAAAACTTAATCAAATCGTCCAAATTTTCTAACAGAGGCATAAAATATTATTTTCAAATTTCTAAACAATTTTCCAGAATTTATTAGTGTATAAATTCGCTAATCTTCACTAATTACCCTTAATTACCGTAATTAGTGCAAAAACTATGCAAATCACTCACCTTGGCCACAAAATAAAACACCAAATCTGAAATACTCTCTGTTTGGGTCGAATTCCTATGTATAGCAGCAGCTCCAACCTTGCTCTGTTGCTATTTGGCCTTGTTTTGTTGTAGTTTAGGCTTAATCTTCACTAAAAATGTGTTTTGGAGTGGTTTTAGAGGATGGAAGCCATTACTAAGGTCTCAAGAAGGTTTGTGGCGGCTCAAAACTAAAATGAAAGTGATTTCCTAACCCTAATCAGTCCTCCTATACCTCTAGACCCGAAATTCCCCTCTGGGCCTAGCTGCTAATCACCCGGTTAAGCCCAATTAAGCTGTTTTTCACCATCTGAAACTTGTTTCAGCCATATCTCCCAAACGGTGAGTCCGTTTGGCTAATGTGACCACTCTACGGAATTGTAAACCATCATCCGGAGCCAATGGAAGTGGTTTCAGGTCAAAATTTCTTTCCAGTCAAAAGTTATGGCCAAAACAGTGCCAACTAGGGGTAAAATGGTCATTTAAAAATCGGGAAAAATCATGAACATGGGAAATGACCACAATAGTCGTCTCCCAAAGTTACATGACCATACGACTTCGTATGTGAAAGAAATAAATATCCTACGATCCTATGATGTGTAGAATACAGGTCGTTACATTATATATATAATATATATTTCGTCGATTTCAGTTCAAAACGTATTTTATAATTTGTTTTAAATTCGTTTTCAAAACCAATTTCATTTCCAATTTCAAATCAAAATTGAATATTTCATATCATTAATATAAACATGATAATATTTTCAAAATATTAGATTTTTGAAATCACTTCCTTTTCGGCATTCATTATAAAAATGAATAAAATCGATATGAATATCGTTCGCGTCAAAATGGCGCATATCTAATCAACACGGCTTTTATTCAACACATGAATGTTTATTTTATTCAACACATGAATTTATACTTTATTCAACACATGAATATTTATTCTATTCAACACATGAATATTTATTTTATTCAACACATGAATATTTATCCTATTCAACACATGAATATTTATTCCATTCAACACATGAATATTTATTCTATTATATTCTTTATTTTCCAAATTAGAACGAGGCCCAGTCAATTACCAAATAATGTTAATTATATGGATTCCATACAACACATGTATATAATAGCAACGATAAATAATCAACCATCATCCAGAGTGCACCACACAACTGCATAAGCATTAAATATAAATATTCAACGCTTATAACAACATGTCAATCAATCGATCAACATACAACTAAATATCGGGATTAGTGTATGTCCAATATCATCCCAATACCCGTGTGGGGTTTCAAACATTCAAACACAAGTTTTGTTTGTGTAGTTGGGCGATGTGTAAAATTTATCGTCACAATCCATATCAGTCAAATGTGTGTACATAAACAAATCATCCGATTTGTTTATAAATATTTATTTTATATACACGTTAAAAATTATATTTTTAACTATAAAATATTTATTCAATCCACATCACACAATCAATTTCCACAACACATCAATCAAACAACCAAGTCATCCATGGTCTGTGGACGACGGGTGTCGGGTGCTGCTAAGCACCGTCTGCATCCTAGTATATATTTCAAACTAGAAATTAAAATAAAATTGAGGAGTTCTAACCTTTGGGTTCCACTCCTCCATTCTTTATTTCTGAACGGTTCGGATTTTGTTTTGATTACCGTCGGTTCCATCGAAATCTGTTTTCACGCTGTTCATAGAAAAAAACACATTTTTAATCTGATACATCATTACAAAAATCTCATTTTTATAATGCCACTATATAACTAAAAATCATATTTTTATCTCAAATCTATATATACAAAAATCGTATTTTTATCATTCTACATATATAAAGATCATATTTTTATTTTGTTTCATATATAAAGATCAATTTTTTATTATCTATATATTATAAAAATCATATTTTTATCGAATTAGAAGTTATTCCATAACATGACTATTTTATTAATTGTGTTCATAGGCTAAAAATCCTATTTTTACCTTTCTAAAAATATTTTCATATCGTACTCTAGTTAAAAATCATATTTTTACCTTGCTACTTCGTATATAAAAATCTTATCTATATTAAAGATCTAATCTTTTATAAATTAAAAATCTCTTCTTTATTTCGCTATAATATGAATAAAAATCTAATTTTTATCACGCTTTGCATAAAATAAAAATCCGATCCGCATCATGATTTTCGTATTATAAAAATCTAAAATTCATTCCCTAATTACATATGCAAAAATCTAATATTTGTTTGCTAATTACATATGTAAAAATCCAATCTTTGTTTTAAAACCATACGCATTAAAATCATATTTTTATACTTGCTACAAATAAATAAAAGTTGAAAATAAAATTTAAATTCGAATTTATTTACCTCGGTTCGCAGAAAACGGGTTTTTTGATTTGGTCGAATTTGGGGTTTTTCGCTACTGGTTTGAATGGCTCACGGTTCGGTGCTGGAGGCTCAGCAGGTTGGAGCTCATGGTGGAATGGCGGCACTGGAAGGGCTGGAGCGTCGTGGAGGGGTGTTGGAGCGTGCGGTGCTCGACGGTTTCAATTAGGGAGAGGGCGGTTTGTGGATTTGAGGGGGGTTTGGGTTGCGGGCTTCATCAGAGAAGAAGGCGGATCAGAGAAGGGGAAGAAGGGCGGCGGTCAGCTCGACGGTGGGGCGGGGTTCAGCGGAGGTGATGCCAGGGGGGGAGGGCGTTGCGCTGTAGATCGTGATTTCCATTTTTTTTTTTATTTTTTTCCTTTTAATAATTGAAGTCAACGGTTAGAGGGGGGTTAAGGAGGAATACATATATATATATATATTTAATTAATTAATTTTCACCATAAAGTCGCTTTTTCCTTCGATCTCTAAACGAGATCCAATGACTGTTGCCCCCAGCTAATTACCCCCATTCCGAACACAATGGGATATGTTTCGTAACCCAATTCGCTTATTACGATCAGTTTCCATTCAAAATTAAAATATAAATCTATACATTGAATTTGAACGCACATTTAAATTTACCAGGGCCACATACGGACTCTAAAAATTCCCAAAAAATATTTTCTAGCTTCGTATTGACGATACGGTCCTAACAAAACTAATTCCATCAAATTTGAAGACCGTTTGAAAAATGGCCATTTTTTGGTCGATCAAAATTGACTAAAACTGTCAAAACACGTTTTACTTCGCCACGCTCACATATTGATTCAGAAAATTATGAATTATGGAATCTAGCAATAACTCGACATCCCGGATCCAACAAAAGTGGTTTCGTCGAAAACAGAGGTCGTTTGCAAAATTTCCAGTTTTAAGGGCCAGAATTCCATAGCGACTATTCTGAATTTTCAACTGGATGTATATTTTGATTCCCTCTATGAAAATTTGATTTTTCGGATTCGTTGGAAAGATATTCTCAAATAGATTCAAATATTTTTGGTTTCACTAAAATCCGGTTTATTTTGAATCCTGTACGTTCATTTGAAATTTGAAATCGAATTTTCAAACTACCACGCCATTTTCAATTCCTTTTATAATTAAAATAATATTTTTGTATTCTAACGTCGATTCAAATAAATATATTCATTCAAAATAAATTTCTCGTCATTATTATTTAAAATAATTCATTTTAAATATTCAAAATTCAACAAAATTGCAAAAATAAAAATTTTAAATTGGCTCAGATTTCCGGGTTATTACAACTTTACTTTGGAAAATTTCCATTAATCTTAATTAAAAGATTTATAAATTCCAAATCACATTTCACTGTTAATCGGGTTAAAGAACGAATGTCATTAAAAACAGAGTTCACAATAAACCCAAAATCACATTCCATTTTATTCCAGTTACCAAATATAATTAGAAACTCTAATAATCTTAATTAAAAGATTTATTCTTTTCACATGAGGTTTAAGAATAGTGTTAGTTAAGACACCATTCACGACAAACCCAAAATCCAATTCGATATTAAATATAAGGCTCTAAACTAAAATTATATCGGCTTACATTCAATACCAAATTTTGAAACCAACACATATCATATGGGGAATAACGATATATATCTATCTTCCAAATTCCTCCACAATATCCGTATAGTCAAGGAATCCAATATTGAAATATCCCGAAGATGATTTCTATTCAAATCCATTCCAATTCATACATTGGAAAATTCTGGTTAGATTAAAACCTTTCAAAAATCCAATTTATTTATTTGAAAACGTTGGATTATTTTTCTATTTAATATCTAGTTCATTTTGATAAAAAAAAATTATCTTCCCAAACTTGGATATTCTCATCCAAATTCTTTCCAAATCATTTATTATGATTTTACATAAATTATTAATAATTTTATCAAGGCCCGTACAGTCGGTTTCCAATAACGGCCACCAAACTGCATCCCTAGCGACCTTTTCCAAATTTGATTTGGATATAATTCCAAATCCAACCGTTAGATTTCAAATCTCTTATATTCATGGAAGGATCTTTTCGATACGAACCCAATGGTTCCAGTTTTAGGAGAATTCGACGGTCGGACGTCCCGTATTATCAATTCGAAGTTAATGGTCGAAATTCGTGAACGGTCGTGGCATGGCGCGTTCTATTCAAGCCATTAATATATATATATATATATATATATATATATATATATATATATACATATAACATATATTTCATTCAAAACGTATTTTATAAATTCGTTTTAAAAACGATTCCCACTTCCATTTCAATTTTAAATCAAAATTGAGTACTCCTTATCATATAATATTTAAATGATAATATTTCCCAACTATCAGATTTTGAAATCATTTATTTTTCGATATTCATATAAAATTGAATAAAATCGATATAAAAATCGTTCGCGTCTAAATGGCGCAAAACTAATCAACACAGCTTCACACATTTCAATATTTTCGTGTCCATCCATAATTGGACATCAATTTCACATTTTAATCATTTACTGAATATTATTTTAAAATATTCGTTATTTTAAAATATTCGTTCTTTCTGAATTGAAATCAGACCCAATTAATTACCATATAATTTATTTATATGGATTTCATGCAACGCATGTATACAATAGCAATGATAAACAATCATCCATCATCCAGAGTGCATTACACAACTGCATAAGCATTAAATACAAATAATTAATGCTTACAGCAGTCCATCAACCAATCAATTGACATACAACTAAACAATTAGGATTATTGACGCCAAATATCATCCCAATACCCGTGTGGGTTTCAGCTAAGAAATACTGGATATTATTTATGCAATTGGGCGATGTGTAAAACTTATCGTCCCAATCCACATCAGTTAAAGGGGTGTACATAAACAAATCATTCGATTTGTAAATGAATATTTATTTTCATTTCAAGAAAATTTTATGTCGTTCATATATACGTTAAAAATTATATTTTTGACGTTAAAATATTGACTTCAACACATGAATATTTTTAATAGTTCATACATTCAATAAAAATGATATTTTTATCGTTCAAACATTTTATTCAACACATAAATATTTTATATTGTTCATATACACATTAAAAAAAAATTAATGAATAAATATTTATTTTAGAAAATTTCGGCATTATAACACGTAATATTAGAACCGGAGTAATGTCTAGCATTACCCCTCTCCTGATATTGGCTCGCGCCATACACAATAATCAACCAAACCACAATACAATCCATTCAACACAATACAGTCAATTCCACCACAATTCAATTCAAACAAACATTGTTTGTACAATAAATAGTGTCGGGGGCTACTAAGCCCCTCTGTATTCTACTATATATTTAACTGTAAAATAATTAGAGTGAGAAGAAGTTCTCACATTAGGATCCACTCCGCCGTTATTTTCTGACGTTCTGATTTGCTGTTCTGGTTCTAGAATTTGCAAACGAGCTCAAATATTCATGCCGTCTTTTTTGGCTAGCTTAAGCACGCCATTCCGGACTACTTTCGCCTAGTGGGCTTTCTTCCGAAAACGCTTCATTTTGCCAGAATTTGCGAAAAGACATCTTTTGGACTGCCGACTTTGGACGCATTTTCTGGGTGACTCTACAACCCATAATATAGCTTCCATATACCCAAATTGAAGAGAAAATAGTGCTCTTCAATTTTGATATTGTGGAGTTTTGGCCATAGTAGCTCAGATTGGAAGATATGGGCTAAAACAGGCCAGGGTGTTAAACACAAAACTAAAAATTGTTAAAAATTGGATTTTTGGTCGAAGGGGGCCCACGGCCGGACTTGGGTGGCGGGGATGGGCTGCATGGGGTGCTGGAAGGTCGGGGGCACTGATGGAGGATGGCGGCAGCTATAGGTGCTGGCGGTGGCAGTTTTGGGTGATAAAGGGGGATGGAGCTTTTGGAGAAAAGGGAGGAAGAGGAGGTGGTGGCAGCGGCTTGGGGGAGGGGCGGAGCGATTGGGGGTGGGTGCGGCCAGGCGCGACGGTGGCATGGGCAGAGGGTGCCTGAGGCGATGTAGTTTTTTTTTCAATTCGATTTTGAACGACGGGGTTAAAGGGAGGGTTAGGTTTATATAATTATATATTAATATTAATTTAAATTCCAAAAAAAGTTTATTTTTCATTCTAACTCTAAATCAACCCCAACGACTGTCGCCTCTAACTAGTTACCACTATTCTGAACACAATGGGATATGTCCCGTAAGCCAATTCGACTGTTTCGGTTAGTTTTTGTTAAAATTAAAACATAACTCAATATAACGTTCAAAATTGATTTTAACATACATTTTGATTTACCGGGGCCACATACTGACTCCAAAAATTCCAGAAAAATAAATCTAGCAATGTTTTGATGATACAGTCCTAATAAAACTAATTTCGTCGAATTTGGAGGCCGTTTGAAAAATGACCATTTTCCAGTCGATTAAATTCAAACTGAAATTGCCAAGCATGTTTAAATTCACCACACTTACATATTAATGCCAAAAATTTTGAAAATTGGAATCTAGCAATAATTTGACATTCAGGATCCAACAAAAGTGGTTTTGTCGAAAACGGAGATCGTTTGTAAAATGGCTATTTTTAAGGGCAATATATTATATTAAAATATATATAAATTCCATGGCGACTATTTTGAATTTTAAAATGCACATAACTTTCAATTTGTATCATGAAATCTCAGATTCTAACATTCGTTAGAAAGATATAATTAAACTGATTCAAATGTTTTTGGTTATACTGAAATCCGATTTATTTTGAATTCTGTATATTCATTTGAAATTAAAATCGAATTTTCAAACTACCGCGCCATTTCAAGCTCATTTATAATTAAAATAAATTTATATGTTCTAACTTTGATTAAAATAACATTTTAGTCATTATTATTTAAAATAAATCATTTTAAATATTCAAAATCCATAAAAATGGCTAAAATAAAAATTTAAATTGGTTCTGGAAATCCTGGTTGTTACAATTTTCCTATATCTTTTCATAGATATTTCATAAAACTCGTTTGGTCTCTCATATTCTTGAAAAATATTTCCAAATTATATAAACTCTTTTTTCCCTCTATCCCAAGAAATATACGTTATTAAAGTGGGAAAACATTTCCATCTGTACATATTTCTATTATTTTATATTTAGAAATATACGTTTTAATATTGGAAAACATTTCCAACTTCCATTTCTTAATTTCTATGTTTTTCACAACATTCCAATTTCTATGATTATAAAACATTTCTGGTTACTTTTAGAAAACATTTCTAAAATCCTTTTCATTGGATTAAACCTATTAATCAACCCTTAATAGTATCACTAACTATCTCGCTACCAAACCTTAACCATTCCATGGTCGATCATGAAGTCCATTAAGTTGGGGTATAATTACCTCTCAGACCTTGACTGAACATCATTCTTAACTTCGAAACAGTCAAGTTCACCACTTCAAATTTTAACAGTCATTGCTCATGCAACTCTCGGATTCAATTTAAGAGTCACTTCTTTTACGGAAAACATTGATTATAACGATAGCGTTATAATCCTTGCTTACGAAATATTTAAATTTAAAATATAACTATAATTCATTAATTTAAATAAATAAACAATAGATAATTTAAATAGTTAAATCTTGATTAAAATGGAAAGTAAAAAGTACTTCCCTGAATTTGATATAATAGAATTTTAATAACACCCTTCCGAATAATCCATATTCGATAAATACTCCGAACTTCGGAATAATCTACCATTTAACTTTAATTGGATTATAATTATTTCCATTACGTTTTCTTTCAAACTGTTATTTATTTTCAAATATGAATATCACTCCTTAAGAGGAATCTAGACTCGTTTATTAGATCCACTTGATTTTTATTTGAAAATATCATTTCAGATTCAAATCTACTTACTTTGTAAGCCCACATCATTTTTATAAATTCAATTTATAAAATGGCTACTAGCACTTTTCTACTTATATCTAACAATTCAAATTTCCTTTTTAAACATATTTACAAATAATACAATTCATAACTTTTGAAATCAACTTTTTTTTATTTCTATAAATATCGTCTTGTTTAATAATTCTAATTTTAAATAAATCTTAAACTATTTCAAGACATGGAATGTATTTCCATAGCGATATTGAAAAATTATCTTCTTAACATATTTTATTTAAATTATAGGATTATAGTAAATAAATTCAATTATGTTTAAATTCACAAAGCTCACATATTAATGCCAAAAATTATGAAAATTGGAATGTAGCAATAATTTGACATTCCGGATCCAACAAAAGTGCTTTCATCGAAAATAGAGATCGTTTGTAAAATGGCTATTTTTAAGGGCTATATATTATATTAAGAAATATATAAATTCCATAGTGACTATTTTGAATTTTAAAATGGACATAACTTTCAATTTGTATCATGAAATCTCAGTTTCTCACATTTATTAGAAAGATATAAATAAACAGATTCAAATGTTTATGGTTATACTGAAATCCAATTTATTTTGAATTTTGTATATTCATTTGAAATTTAAAATCGAATTTTCAAACTACTGCGCCATTTCAAGCTCATTTTATAATTAAAATAAATTTATACGTTCTAATTTTGATTAAAATAAATTTTTAGTTGTTATTATTTAAAATAAATCATTTTAAATATTCAAAATCCATAAAAATAGTTAAAACAAAAATTTAAATTGGTTCTGGAAATCCTGGTTGTTACAATTTTCCTATATCTTTTCACAGATATTTCATAAAACTCGTTTGGTCTCTCATATTCTTGAAAAATATTTCCAAATTATATAAACTCTTTATTCCCTCTATCCTAAGAAATATACGCTATTAAAGTGGGAAAACATTTCCATCTGTACATATTTCTACTTTTTTTGTATTTAGAAATATACGTTTTAATATTGGAAAACATTTCCAATTTCTAATTCTTAATTTCTATGTTTTTCACAACATTCCAATTTCTATGATTATAAAACATTTCCGGTTACTTTTAGAAAACATTTCTGAAATCCTTTTCATTGGATTAAACCTATTAATCAACCCTTAATAGTATCACTAACTATCTCGCTACCAAACCTTAACCATTCCATGGTCGATCATGAAGTCCATTAAGTTGGGGGTATAATTACCTCTCAGACCATGACTGAACATCATTCTTAACTTCGAAATAGTCAAGTTCACCACTTCAAATCTTTAACAGTCATTGCTCACGCAACTCTCGGCAATTTAAGAGTCCACTTCTTTTACAGAAAACATTGATTATAACGATAGCGTTATAATCCTTGCTTACGAAATCTTTAAATTTAAAATATAACTGTAATTCATTAATTTAAATAAATAAATAACATATAATTTAAATAGTTATATCTTGATTAAAATGGAAAGTAAAAAGTACTTCCCTGAATTTGATATAATCGAATTTTAATAACTCCCTTTCGAATAATCCATATTCGATAAATACTCCGAACTTCGGAATAATCTATCATTTAACTTTAATTGGCTTATAATTATTTCCATTACATTTTCTTTCAAACTATTATTCATTTTCAAATATGAATATCACTCCTTAAGAGGAATCTAGACTCGTTTATTAGATCAACTTGATTTTTATTTGGAAATATCATTTCAGATTCAAATCTACTTACTTTGTAAACCCAAATCATTTTTATAAATTCAATTTATAAAACGGCAACAAGCACTTTTCTACTTATATCAAACAATTCAAATTTCCCTCTTAAACATATTTACAAATAATACAATTCATAACTTCTGAAATCAACTTTATTTGATTTCTATAAATCCCGTCTTGTTCAATAATTCTAATTTTAAAATAAATCTTAAACTATTTCAAGACATGGAATTGTATTTTTATAGCGATATTCAAAAATTAACTGCTTAACATATTTTATATAAATTATAGGATTATACTAAATAAATTCAATTATCCTTTCTGAAAATAAACCATTATAATTAAATTCGACATAGCTGAATTATAATTATAAGTCCATTAGATTTACCTCAATTTATTTTATATTCCGAACTTTGGAATAAAATCCATCGTTTTCATTTCCCCATTCTCATTTAAATTTACATTTGCAAAATATCGGGTTTAAACCATTGTTCACTTCAATCATGAATAGTATTTCTTCTATATAATCAATTCGTTTGACTTCATACCTTTAAATAATATTTAAAATCCAAATTCTTTTTATTAACTTCTAATGGTAGAATCATTCAAAAATCTTACTTTTTTTATTCTGTCCATTTATAATCTCGTTTATAATTTGTTTATAATTGCTAAGTTCTAACCCAATCACAAATATCCGTTTCAAACCCATTTCCACTTTACTATATAAATTCAAATTAAAATTTGTATTTCAATTTATCCAATATTAAATAATTTGCTTTATAAACAACTTCTTGATTTATCGATTTGATCACGTTTCTATTTTCAACTCTATTCGAGATTAAATTTCTAATTTTGGAAATAAATTTCCCTTTTAAATCCCAAATTCCTTTTCTATATTTGAAAATATTTTTATGTATTTAATATACCAAAATTCTAGGGCCAGCGTAATTCAAAACAAAAAATAATCAATTACAGATTCTATAACACATCATGTAGCACAATAAATAAAAATAGTAATATAAATGTTGAGGAATCCAGTTGGATCCCTCCAACTTGATTTCGTGCATCCACCGATGTTAGTCAACATCAATAATACTAATTTAATATCAAGATGAAATATTATAGTAAACAAAATTAATAATCGATTAATGATATAACTATATCAACCATTTCAACCAATTTTATCAACCATTCATCCAAACAACCATTACACAGTTAAAGATTACTATAAATAAATTTAAAACTCATTTATATAAAAATATAAGCGAGCCAGAGTTAGTGAGTTTACTCACATTGTTTTGCAGTTGACGGTTCTGCTTTTGTTTCATTTAAAAAAAATCAAACCAGTGTTTGATTTTATCATGAAGTTCCAGTAGCTCTGTTTCAGGTGACTGGTTTTGTCCAATTTTGCATACGAATGATATATTTTAAATCTTAATAGCCATTAGTAAAGAATAATTGTTTAATTAATTACCAAATTAAGAAAATCAGTCCCCATCCCACTCATTATCACATTAATCCCATCTCAACTCCTCCTTCCTTAATTAAAACCCACGCTACAGACCAACACGCTTCCTCCATTAATCAACTGGCCGAAACCATCCCCGAACCTCTCGTTAAAACATCTTCATGTACATATCACCATGCCTCATTTATATATAATTTAAAATATTTTTATAATGTTTTATCACCTTTATTAGATTAGCTAACCACGATTAACCTGATAATACAATCTCTCATCGTTTTTCTTCCCACTCACCAGTATTTCACTCCCGAACGTCCTACTTTCTCCAATCCAACATACGTAGTATGAACACCTCCCTATTTAAAACGTCTGCACTGAGCACCTTCAAACAAAACAAGGCTGAACTTTGGCCCATTCTTTCTACCTACGTTGTCAGCACCAATCCTTTGGCAACCCACGCTGACCCTCCTCTACACTTCCACCAGCCTACAAACCCCTCAAAACCTCGAAAACCGCAGACCTACGAACTTCCGATCATCAGCGTCTCTCAAGATAGCAGAGTCGACCTTCACCATCGCGGCAGCACTACCACCGCGTTCATCACCCTCACCAGTTCGAACTCATGCCCTTCTAGAAATTCAAACAATTACAAGACTTCACCATAATTCAACATTACTTCAGATGCATCAAGCACCGCTTCAAACTTGGAGAAAACCAAAGCTCTAATCAACGATTGTCCATGTCGCTTCACGACGAACGAGCACTAGAGCTCAGCGAACCCCTTGTCCCGACGTGTCTCGCCCCTACCAAGAACTAGCAACCCTCAAAAAGAACCCAGCTTCCCTACATCATTGATTAACCGGTGCCCTAGCTGCCAGGTGAGAAACTGCCGAGCTCAATAATCACAATCGTTCGCAATGAAATAGATATAGGATGAAAGAACAATAGTTTGCAAATGCAAAGGAATTAGATTTTGAAATTTTCATTGAACAGATCGATTAATTTAAAAATTTGAGATTCTTAAGGGCCGTTGTTTTGCTGTTTTGAATGAAGAATGGAAAAGAATGGATTTTGGTTTACTTGGAGAATTTATGTTGATTTTTACTTTTTTGGGTGGAGGCGCATAAGTGGGTTGACTAGGGAATTTTTTTAGGGTTGTTGACTGTGTAGGAGGTATATATATAATGAGAAGGAATTGGCTTCGCAGAGAAGAGTCACGGTGTCTTAAGTTAGAAGGAATCAAGTAGCTTTCTAGAGAAGCTTCATGGTTTATTTTATTATAAAATTTGAAGATCAGCGCACCCTGCTAGACAGAATTTCATTCACTTCCGGACTGTTATAGACCAAAAATAAAAATATTATCATGTAAAGAGATGTGCCGTGATCCCAAAAATATAATAATAGACAAGTTAACTTATATTGTGATATCCCAAAACGCTGATATAGTGTGAAATACTTCAAATAAAAAGTTGCTTATTTTTCAAAATAAAAATTACAGAAAAATTCTATAAATTAAATTATAACTACATCACAAAAATCTTGTCCAAATTCGAATCTAATATTTAATTATATTAAATAACCGTTATGGCTTATATATGACTCCACAACGACTTTCTAAAAAATTGATTTGGACATTACTTACAATCTATAAGACGAAATCTTGATTCTTCGCTTCCATTAGAAAGATACAGTTTAATATATTCAAACGTTTCTTGTTTCAAAGAAATCTGACTTATAACGGATCATGTATATTCAATTGAAGTTGAAAACGTAATATTATGAACTCCTGTGACGTTACGAGCTCGTTTTAAAATTAATTATAATATCTACATTCAAATGTCGTTTTTAATAATAAATTCCTTATAAAAATATTTCTATATTTAAAATAAAATATTAATAATCAATTTAAATATTAAGAATTAAATGGCTCAAAAATCGGGGTCGTTACATTCCTTCCCCTTTAAAAGAATTTCGTCCCCTAAATTACTAAGGCAAGAAGAACGCTACAAACCCTTATTAACTATGCTAAAATTTATTTTTTTTACTTCTAAATTTCAGTTTCTCTAAACCAATTAATTTCAATTAAAATATTAATTTATTCTTACTAACGAAAATTTTCTAACACCTTAAATTTTCGGAAAATTTTGGCAGAGTCTCCCCTGTACGGAGGGACTTATACGATATCGCAGGAACAAAAAATATATGTACATCGACCAAATGGTCAGAAAACAAAATTCAAAACCCAATTTTTGTATTTTCGCATAGGCGTACCTTATATGAGTGTTAATAAGCGAATTTGCTTAATTCATATTTGTTTACGCAGCCAAAATCAAGCCAAGTAGCTCTATCTACCTGTACTTACTCAATTCAACATGTGATTATTAAGATATAAAGTTTAAGTTAGCATTCCTTTCCTTAGCTTATATAACCACATTATCCAATTGGTCATGAATGATTTTCAATCCTTATTTTCGCATCCACTCCATAATCCACATACAAGCATTCACATCCACTCACAATCCACATACAAGCATTCACATTCATCCAAATTGATTTCAAATCAATTCATTCTCTTTCCACTTTACAAACTAATTTTCAATTCGATACAATTCTATTGAACTTAATTTAAATTTCGCTCTATTTGATTCCCTTTTATTGTTAAAATTCATTTAACTTACACAAGTTAATTTTAATTCTAGAATTCAAATTCCGGCTTTTCTTTCAAATCATTTTTGAAACCGTATACATATATTTATAACCATTCAATTCAAAACATTTGAATTTTTAAACCAATTTGTTTTTCTCAAACAAATTTACCATTTAAAAATTATTATAGTATCAATCCGTCACTTAGAAACTTGAAAATGAATATCGATAATGTCGCAATCCATTATCAAAATTATTTTCTTGCCACTGAAGTGATTTCAGTGCTTATCCACTTTTAAAATCCATTTAAAAACCATTCTTATTCAAAAATCCTTCAAAGTAATGTTTTATTACTTTTAAAAATACTTCAGAAATATTCTAAACATCCAGGATTTAAATTCTCAAATTCTGGTTTGAATTCAATTCCAGTTCATCTTATTTGTATATATTATCCATACGCAAGTTATATTTGGTTATATATAACCATTTCAATATTTTATACTTTCATTTGATTGTAATAACAATCAACACATCCATATACAATAATATCTCAGAAATTATTCCTTTTAGATCAAAATAATTTTTGGGCAAAATTATTTATTTACCCAATTTAAAACAATACTTTATCGAATTGCTCTGCTCACGAGTTTAGAAACACCCATCGACACAATTGTACATCCTATATTGACTAGAATTCATAGACTACTCAAAAACCAGTCAACACAATATAAAACAATTTTTATATCAAATTTACAAATACGCGCTCGTATGTATACACTCAAACTCAGTCTAGGGTATTACTAACCCCATCACTATTGAGTTACGCCACAAAGCCAAGGTTATTACTCAACCTTCAGCTCTGATACCAAATGTAATGGCCCGAATTTTCATACCCTTTGAGTCAACTAATTACACCACATGTCTAACCCAAATTGCACAGAAATACGAATCATTAATAGAAAGAAGTTAGAGGATGAGAGATAGAAAGAAAAGTTGGAATAGAAGAAAATGAAGAACACAAATCTCACAGCGGAATGAATAAAATATATTAAATAACATAACTTTTGAAATACAAATCAGTAACCGTATATACATACCATCATCAGAGCACAACAGCTATTTCTAGAACAGTTATAAACACCTGTAACCAGATACAACATAGTACACGATTGAAAATATGATAGTTTATAGGTAATTGATGAAATCTCTTGCTTCAAGCTCCTCCCAGTGAACCTGTAAAATCCTTACTATTTGGCTGCCCGTACAAATTTGGGCACCCAAGAGTTTAGGGTAAAATAAAACAAAATAAACTCTGGGTCAGTTATAGGACTGGTGTGAGTAAATTCCTATCATTTGATTTAATTTCAAAAATTCTTTTGAAAAGAAAAGATAATCATAAGACCAATCCATACATAAACATGGATGGTTTTCCTTACGATAACCAAAGATATTTTGATATCAAATCAAGTGGTAGTATAATAGTGTCTACATCAAATAAATAGAAATCTATCGGAACGCTTGCATCTCACGTCCCATATATAATATAAAATCAAAAACCGCAGGGTGCTTATTGGAGAATGGATTTCCAACTATGACAAGGTATAACGCCACCTTCCGATAGTGTATCTATGGAGAGAAATACACTGGGTTCAATAAGAACATCTTGCAACCTGGCCACGCATGACTGGCCACTCAGTTAACTTGAGTGTACCAAGCATATTATCACCAACGGTTGTAATCAGCAACCAGTACTGAAAGCATACAACAACGAATAGAATAAGAAACAAATGAAATTTCTCTAGATCAGGTGATAATACCACAAATGGGAATGACACACTTGGCCATGCAGCCTGCCCGATTTCTATCATTTCCCGATTGATGAGGGTTGAGGTCACGATTATCTTTTTATAACATCTTGCCATCATTTACTTTGAATGCCACATCGTCAGATCTGTCAAATCACTAATTGATGTCCACAAATACACTCTGGTGTTAAGCTGATAGAATAAATCTCTCGCCACTGTATTTAGCATATTTGAAGAAATCAATGTACGTGACCATCTAGAAATACTCTGTCAGACATTCATCCATATACGGTGTCTTGGAATTTCAACCAAGAATTAAAAGAATAGCCCTTGCATTTTACACTGCCGTCAGTTATGTTCAGCATAAATTGATTTGTAACGCTTATGCCAATACGGAGTGGTTTTCAGATATTAAATCTGATCCCGGTCTCTCCGTATTAACAACGCAGGTATAAAATAAACTAAAACTTTGATAGCCGGTGATTTAACTATCAAAGGACATCCATTCAACCAACGATCCTATTTCCAAATGGAAATTCTACTGGTCAACCATCAAACAACATTGTCCCCTATAAATTTATTCTTATTAATCTATCATTTCCCAATTTCCCATTTTCCTATATCTTTTCACAGATATTTCATAAAACTCGTTTGGTCTCTCATATTCTTGGAAAATATTTCAAAATTGTATAAACTCTTTATTCCCCCTATCCCAAGAAATATACGTTATTAAAGTGGGAAAACATTTCCATGTGTACACATATCTATTATTTTATATTTAGAAATATACGTTTTAATATTGGAAAACATTTCCAGTTTCCATTTCTTAATTTCTATATTTTCACAACATTCCAATTTCTATGATTAGAAAACATTTCTGGTTACTTTTAGAAAACATTTCTAAAATCCTTTTCATTGGATTAAACCTATTAATCATCCCTTAATAGTATCACTAACTAATCTCGCTACCAAAGCTTAACCATTCCACAGTCAATCATGAAGTCCATCAAGTTGGGGTTTAATTACCTCTCAGACCTTGACTGAACATCATTCTTAACTTCGAAACAGTCAAGTTCATCACTTCAAATCTTTAACAGTCATTGCTCATGCAACTCTCGGACTCAGTTTAAGAGTACAATTCTTTTACGGAAAAAATTGATTATAACGATAACATTATAATCCTTGCTTACGAAATATTTAAATTTAAAATATAACTGTAATTCATTAGTTTAAATAAATAAATTATAGATAATCTAAATAGTTAAATCTTGATTAAAATGGAAAGTAAAAAGTACTTCCCTGAATTCGACATAATTTAGTTTTAATAACTCCCTTTCAAATAATCCATATTCGATAAATACTCCAAACTTCGGAACAATCTACCATTTAACTTGAATTAGCTTATAATTATTTCCATTTGTAAATATTTTCTTTTAAACTATTATTCATTTTAAAATATGAATATCATCCCTTAAGGGGAATCTGGACTCATTTATTAAATCAACTTGATTTTTAATTGGAAATACCATTTCAGATTCAAATCTAGTTACTTTGTAAACCTACATCATTTTTTATAAATTCTGTTTATAAAATGGCTACTAGCACCTTCCTATTTATATAAAATTTCCTTTTTAAACGTATTTACAAATAATACAATCCATAACTTCTGAAATCAACTTTATTTGATTTCTATAAATCCCATCTTGTTTAATAATTCTAATTTTAAATAAATCTTAAACTATTTCAAGACATGGAATTGTATTTTCATAGTGATATTGAAAATTAACTACTTAACATATTTTACTTAAATTATAGGATTATACTAAATAGAATTCAAATATCCTTTCTGAAAATAAACCATTATAATAAAATTCAACATAGCCGATTTATAATTATAAATCCATTAGATTTACCTCAATTTATTTTATATTCTGAACTTTAGAATAAAATCTATCGTTTTCATTTCCCCTTTCTTATTTAAATTTATATTTGCAAAATATTGGGTTTAAACCATTGATCGCTTCAATCGTGAATAATATTTCTTCTAAATAATCAATTCATTTGACTTCATACCTTTAAAAATATTTAAAATCCAAATTGTTTTTATTAACTTCTAATGGTAGAATCATTCATAAAATCTTATTTTTTTAGGGTGTGTTAGGCACACATCCCTATAAAATTTTAAAATAAAAAACCGTTGATAAAAAGAATACAGAATACATCCCTATTTTTGAAATATGGCTGGAAAAATTCCACTTCCACCCTTACGTAGTGCCAAAACCTCCAACAACGATTCATCGTCATTTCAATCGTCTAATCGCTCCTTTAATCTCTATCAAAACTCTAATTTCACGATTCTTCAAATCCCGCAGTCGATAAATCGCTCTTTAGAAGCAAAAGCCAGCGGTCATCATTTTAATCCGGATCGTCCCTTTTTTTTCAAAATCGCTGTCATTGTCATCCCCAGAATACACAAATGGGGAGAACGAAGGTATAAATCTGATTTTTTAATTTCATATCCGACTTTTGATACTATCTTCTTATAATATACTGTAATAAGATTAAAAGAAACATTTTGAATAAGTGTATGTTGTTCATAAAAAATATTGCATGATTTTTAGATGTTAATAAGAAATCTTGCATGATGTTAATTAGAATTCTAGCATGATTGTATGTTGTTAGTATGTTTTTATCACCTAATTCTTACACATCAGTACACATGTATATGGTACTGTTACTTGATTGTATGATTTTTAATCAGTAATTTTGTATGATTGTATGCAAGTATGAAGAATAATTGAATGTTTGAATGCATTTATTCAAAGTAGATACACACTGGAATTTAGGTATTCAAAATACATGCAAACTTGTGTACATAATTACAAAATTGTTGCATTTTTGAAAACATATTTTTAAAAATTATGAATATTAAGATGAGCATATTAACCAAAGAGGAATATATGCATACGTATAATCAGAAAACCTGCATACATACATATATATATATATTCAGGATTTTTGCACACGAGACTGTTTTTTGTTATGAGTTGGTGAATATTTGAATAATTTAATTTAGTATTCTTGCATAATTGTATTTATTTATCCTCAATAGTTGATTGCTGATTTCCAGATATGTGCAAAATTATATTAAGAGTTCTTGCACGGTTGTAAGCTATTGTTATGAATATTTGGAAACATGTGTGCATGTGTTTAGAACGCTCAAACACTTGTAGGAAACAATTCATAATAAATGAGGACTAGTGTGCTTTTTTGTAGAATACCGGCACTCTAGTCTGCCATTTTTTTGTTTGTTTTCACAATTATGTGATGTTATTACAAATGTTTGTACAGTTGTGTGCTTATGTCTGTAATATTTGCATGCATGTGTAAATTTATTGTATATAGTAGCACACCTATGTGCTGTTATTAAAAATACATGCTTTGTTTGCTTTTATTTTTAATAGTTGCACACTTGTGTGCAACTATGAAAAGTATTTGCATATGTTTATGCATGTATTAACAATATTACAGAACCTATGTACAGTTATTCAGAATAAGTGCACACTTGTGTGCCTTTAGTCAGAATACTTGCACACTCGTACGCATATATTTAGAACAGTTTGAAACCTTTTAACAATAACTTTCTAATCCTTTTTACAGATACCTATGGTGGAAAATGATCCTATGTTAGATGTTGAAAAAGAGAGAGCGTTAGTAATTAATGAACAACCATCTAAATCTGAACAAGTGGTGAAAGAAGGAAAAATCGAAGTACGGAAGAATCCCAAAAAGGAATATGTGTATAGGAATAATCTTACGACATTCATCGAATTGATAGAGAAATTAAAGAAAGATGAGCTCTATACACATAACCATTCTGTGCTTCTTGGGAAATTGCCATTGAATGGATTCATCGAATTTGAACGTACATTTCAATTTGCCGGGGCCACATACTGATTCTAAAAATTCCCGAAAAATAAATCTAGCTATGTTTTGATGATACAGTCCCAACAAAACTAATTTCGTCAAATTCTGAGACCGTTTGAAAAATGGCCCTTTTCTGGTCGATCCAATTTAATAGAAATCGACCAAACACATTTTCCTTTGCCATGCCCACATACTAACTTCAAAAATTATGAAATTTGAAACCTAGCAATAATTTGACATCCCGGATCCAACAAAAGTGGTTTCGTCGAATTCCGAGGTCGTTTGCAAAATGGTCCTTTTCTAGTCGATCCAATTTAATAGAAATCGACCAAACAAATTTTCCTTTGCCACGCTCACATACTAGCTTCAAAAATTATGAAATTTGAAATATAGCAATAATTTGACATCCCGGATCCAACAAAAGTGGTTTCATCGAATTCCGATGTCGCTTGCAAAATGGCCATTTGCACGGGCTATATAAACTCTATAGCGACCTTTCTGAAAATTCATTTAGCCATATCTTTTGCTTTCCGCTACGAAACTTCGATTTTTCAGATTCGTTAAAAAGATTTTCACTAACAGATTTAAATATTTTTTGTTTCACTAAAATTCATTTTATTTTGCACTCGGTACAGTCAGTCAAAGTTTGAATTCAATTTTTGAAACTACCGCGCCATTTCAGGCCTCGTTTATAATTATAATTAATTATATTTATTTTCAAACGTCGACTCAAACTTACTTTTCATTGTTATTATTTAAAATATCTATTTTAAATATTTAAAATCCACCAAAATAGCCAATTTAAAATTTTCAAACTGGTTCAGATTTTCCGGGTTGTTACAATCTCCCCCACTTAAAACTTTTCGTCCCTGAAAAGGAACAAAGTCGAAAGTGGTTTGATTAATCAACTCTACTTTCAATCTGGCTAACATTCTCCAACTTTTCATTTTCTGAGAATTTTCAAATTCTTCAAAAATTTGGCTAACACACAGAATTTTCGAAAAATTTCGCCATAACCTCCTTTGTACGGGGAAGGGTTTGGAAATTTATTGGGCCGTATTAGGTACCCAATAAATCCTAAAAAGCAAGCACATATTTATAGTGATATATTCTGGTGTTTACAGGGGAGCGTGTATAGATAACAACTCCAGAGAATAAATTCTCGTCACACTGTCTGAGCCTGAGGGAGTGTGTATTTTTAATTACTCCAGAGAATAAATTCTCGTCACCTCGTCCCGTGTGGGAAATAAATAATCCATGTGCCGTATCTAGTAACTAGAGAGAAGTGATTATTGTCAACTCCAGACCCGTGTGGTTTTTTTTTATTCTGGCAATTTACCGTTACATTTTATATGGTCCATACCAGTCATCAGTTCAACCTGTAATATATAGTCATCGCCATACAAGCCTCTCGCTCGTATGGTAAATCTTCCACCTCGTCACACAAGCTCCAACTGCTTATGTGGTATATGATGAAGTATGCCTATCTTCAAGAAGTATGCCATGTAGTGTAGTTCAAAATTAATTGTTACTATCCTATGGCGACGTTTATTATTACACACAGAATAACCAACACTTCGCATCCAATGGCATTCACAGGAGTTGATATAATAATATTTCGCATCCAACTCATTAAGGTTTACCTATTTGTCGGGCACGTAAATAAGTTCTTTACTCAACAGCTAATCCATTTACCTATTCAAACATATATAATGCACATGTATATATTTCTACCTATTTTTAACTCTGTTCAAACATCAAAGCCTGATTACAACGAGATATTTCCACGAGCTGGAAATCGGGACATTAAATATCTAAAGCTGTCAATGCTAATGGATATCAAATATGCCAATGTAAGTCTAATGTAAATCTTACACATATTTATTTGTCAAATTAAGTGTTGTAAATACCGTTCTAAATGTATGACATTATTTGCATTCATGTTTGCAGATATTTGCAAAATTTGCATACGTCTATGCAGATGTGAACAATATTTTCATAATTTTATGTGGATATCAAGTATATTTGCACACTTGTATGCATATATCAAGTATAGTTGCATATTTGTATGCAAATATTAATAAAATCTGAATACTTGTATGCAGATACGAAATATATTTGCATTCTTGTAAGCAGATATTGACAATATCTGCATGTTTGTATGCAGATATTGAAAGTATCTGCTTATTTTTATGCATATATTGTCAATATTTGCGTACACATGTTGAAATATTGACAATGTTTGCATATTTGTAAGTCTCATGTAAATATGAATCATATATGTTTGTCGAAATACATTTTCTGAATAGATTAATAAATGTTTGAAACTATTAGGAATATTTGCATACATAAATGCAGATATTTGGTTTATCTCCATTATTGTCATGTAGATTAAGTCATGTTCCTTAATACTGTACCATTACTCGGACTACTTGTTTACTTAAATGCAAATAATAAGAAATGTTGCATATTTCAATTGACAAAATATTATATTTAATTTCAGTCTTATATGAAATTAGGTTTAATGTTGTCAAGGATATTTGAAAATATTTACATAATTAAATTCGTTTAATTTGGTTAATTGCATACATTTATGCAGTTTTTACATGAACTTGTGTACATAAATGCAAATTTATGTATTATTTATTAAACAATAGTTGTGACTTTTTGTATTTACAGGATATACAAGGGAAATAATTAAAAATGATCAAAAAAGCTGTTGAAAAAGATGAAGAATATGAAGTATATTACAAAAAAAGGGAACAAAGATTGAAGGAGATGATAACAAAATTGAAACAAGAGAACAGGCAGTTAGTAGAAGAGAATACAATGTCAAAAATGAGAATACAAGAGCTTACTGCTGATACAACATCAGAAAGTGTTAAAGATGAACAAGTTGATATTGAAAAAAATGATGGTGAGTTTGAAACAGACAGTCAGGATAATGATAAAAGTAAAGAAGAAGAAGACCAAGAACACGATGAAATGAATATTGATGAGGATATTGAGGAAACTAAAAGTGAAAAGGAAACAGACGAGGAGAACATGCAGCAGGTGCAGGATAAACAGCTGGAGAAAATAAATAAGAAGGACAAGAAGAAGAATGAGAACAAGGAATAGGAGAAGTATAGTTTAACACTGTTAGTCGAAAATAAGGATAAAAATAATGATGGAAAAGTCGATGAAGCAACTGTAGTTAATGATGATGGAAATGAGGTAATGGAGAAGGATCAGCAGAAGAACTTGGTGAATGAGATGGAACAGAAGGAGAATGACAAGACTTGTACAGAAAAAACTGAAGAAGAAATACAGAAGGAGAACGAACAGAAGGAAGACAAGGAGATGGATCAGGAAAACTCAAAGAAGAAGGAACAGGAGAAGAATGGTGCTGGGAAGAGTGAAACTGAAAATGATGAAAATTTAAAAGACAAAAATGAGATGGAAATGGTTCTTGACAACGACCAGATAGAAGAGCTAGGAAAAAAAGCAGAGACGTATGAATTTAAGAGACAGAAAAGGTAAACAAATTTTTTTTGATTGTACTAATGCTCCTAAACTTTAATTTCTAACATTACGTGGCTAATAAATTTGATGTTATTCGTAGCTGTAGGAAAAAGAAAAAGGAAAGAGACATAAATAGTGGAAGTAGATGACTATCAGACAGGACCAAGATCTAAAAAAATGTGTATAAATGCTAAACTAAAAATCAGAAAGTTTAAAAATGTTTAGAAATTAGAAGAGAGCAAAAACGAGAAACTAGAAACATTTTTTACACTTTCAGATCTAAGGTAAAAGTATTCCAAAATTTACACAGATTGTGTTCATTTTTTGTTGAATTATATTATAGTGCAAAATGAAGCAATATATTTGAAATATTTGCATACATGTATGCACATATCTATTATATCTACATACTTGTATGCAGATATTGACAATAGCTGCTTGCTTGTACGAAGATATCTAATATATTTGCATACTTGTATGCAGATACTAACAATATCTACATTCCTGAATGCAGGTATCTAGTACTAGAATTATGAGTATATGCATTCTTGTAGAAGACATTGAGTATATTTGCATGCTTCTATGTGGATATAAATAATTTTTTCATACTTATATGCAAAGATTCTTAATATATGCACATTACGCAAGTAGACGTAAATGTTGAATACTTGTATGCAAATATTATAAGTTATTGTATACAATTATGAAATAATTCAGATTAGTTGGTTAGATCAGTACTAATATATTTCTACAAATTATCTTACTATATTACATGAATTATCAGTAAAAGCGCTTACTTGAATGGTAAAGATCAAGTATGCATTTTTGTACTTCATTGGGTGATCTATTAGCTGGAAGATTTGTTTACGGACAGGTATTGCTACATTGAAATTCTAATATAGTTAAAATAATTCCAGCAATATTTTTTAATGTTAGAATTAATTCTCCTTTCTATAACACTTACAATCTACTTATTCTAATAGATAATCGACTTTGTTGCAAACGAACTCAAAAAAAAAAAAAAAATCCAAAAATTTTATACATCAGAACAGCTTCTTCTATAAGTATTTAATATGTTTTTCTCCATAAATTAAGTATTTATTATTACTTTTGGCCACTAAAATGACTGCAATTCAGACATATATAAATAAAGAATCATTAAGACAATTTCAGTATTTCATAGATCAACCGCTTGAAAAAGGCTTTCAATTATGCACCAAAATATTCATCCCTGTCCATTGTGACAAACATTTTTCGTTCTTGGAATATATTAAAGATGGTAGAAGATGGATTCATTATGATTCGAATAAACCACGACGTGAAGGAAAACAACAAAGATTAGCAAGAGATATTGTATTTAAATTAAACATATTTCATATGCAAGTTGGTATATTAACCATTAACAACATTTGTGTGTGTATATATATATATGTATGTATATATTTGTTTTAATGCAGAGAGTTTACGTCAATGGAGTGATGAAAAAATTGGAGAAGAACTTTCAGCAACCCAGACAGCTTGAAAAGGCTGATTTCCCACAACAAGGAATACGTAAGAAAATGAACTCAGTTCGTTTGCATAAACCTATACAAATATTGTTGATATATGCATGTGTATATACAAAATATCAAGTGTTTTTTGCGTAATTGAATGCAGATATTGGCAACATCTGCATGTTTGTATGCAGATATTGACTATATCAGAAATGCTTGTATGCCCATGTTTGCAATATCTGCCTGTTTGTATGCAGATAATGACTATATCTGCATGCTTGTTTGTAAGTTACGAGTTTTTTTTGCATGTTTGTATGTATGTAATATGAATAATAACATACAGGTATGCAGATTTTGTAAATAATATCGTACATGTATGCTGGTACGTCGAAAAGTTGCATACATTTACAAGTACATAGATGTTGACAATGATTACATATTTCTACGCTTGTTATAATACCAAATAAATTTATTCAAACAAATTGACAATGTTTTATAAATTTCTGCAGCATTGATTGTGGTATGTTTGTTATTAACATAATGAAACAGAGATGTGAGGACAAAGAAATCATTAGAGATGAAGAAATATATGGTGCTTTGGCTATTAATCAACAACGCGCTGAGCTTGCTCACGAAATGATCAATTGCAAACTTTATAATTGGACTGGAGATAATCCCCTGACACAGAAGTTCTTGCTATAAAAAGAAAACACAACCAGTGATTAAAATGGAAAAAAGGGGGTGTTTATATTTGTTATAAAAATGTTGACTGCTATTTTGCTTTTTGAACTACGTTGACTTGATCATGTAGTGTGTAAACTGAATTAATGTGTTATTTTGTGCACTGAATTAAGTTCTTCTAATTTTGCATGAAATTATAAATTGATGCTTTCGTTGTACAATTATTGATAATATTTTTCATACTTATATGCATGTTTTCATTATAATTCCTGACCTATTTGCAAATATATGTAGCATTACTCCAACAGATGATGCTGCTATTTTTTTTAGTAAATACTAACTGTACGAACTAAACTTCATAAAATTTTACAAATGAATTACAAAATCAAAACTGTGGAATTAGCTAATTAAATTAAAAAATTAAGGATTGAAAAGGGAAAAAATAGTCAAAGTTAAAATAGAGTATGCATAAACGCTAAATTTTGAATACTTGCATGCAAATAAAGAGAATAGTTGCATACTTCTATGCAACAATGAATAATACTTATATACATTATCCATTTACAAGAACAATGTCGTACCTGTACGTAGCTACTATGAATTTTTTCATACAATTATTCATCTATGCAGAATGCTAGCAAAGTTGATACAAATATTCAGTGTAGTTGCATACATCTATACAACTATACATAATAATTGCACACTTCCATCCAACTGTATAGAATAGTTGCATACACAAAAGTTCTAAACAAAAATAACTGTTAAAAACACAGAATTAACATTAAAATACTGAACTAAATTTAAAGAAACACGTAAAAGTTCACAACACTATACAAGTTAACCAATTTTAAAAAAAAAATGTACAAAAAAATGCCTACTTGTCTATTGAAGAACACGTCCTTTTATTATGACCCAACTTCTTGCACAAACTACATCTAGTAAATTCACCTGTAGATTTCAACCTTTTGCAAGAGGATGGACGACTAGACATTCTTCTACCTTTTAGAGGAGCTATAATTGCATCTTCAACAGCCATGTCTTCACCCATATAATTTATGATAGGGTTGATTGGATGCGAATAAGATAGTTGAAAATGACCAACTTTGAAATAAGCTTCAACGTAGTCATACACATTCATGTTTTCACAGCTTAAAATACAGCTAACGGCATAAGCGCAAGGAAAGCCGCTAATTTATCACACATTACAAGAAAAAACTCAATTATATAAATCAACAAATTGATGGATTGGAGAATGAACTTAAAAATTATATTTACTTGATCTGATAACAAACCACGAAGCTCCTTCCAAATGCAGATTCAGTAAACGAGTTTCGTTAACAGGACATAAAACGCTATTCCAAGAAGAAGCAACTTCATGACGATCGGACATAAGTTTCATTAACTTCAATCTAATTTTATCCAAACAAGCAGTGATTGGTAAATGTCTTTCCTCCAAAATCCACTTATTAAAACTTTCTGAACAATTAGATGACATTTCACCGTAACGACAACAAGGGAAAAATACGTTAGTAAACTTCTCAAACAGAATTCCAGTTAAAAAGTTTGTCAGAGTCAATCCACCAACTTCTCTAAATTCTTCAATGAAGCATTAAAATCAGTCAAATTGTATGCATTAGAAATTCTTGCAAACGTTTCCAACAGCATCCTCTTATTTGTTTTGGAAAATTAGGATTTTAAAGTGTTGGATCCAAAATTGGCTCTAACACCCAAATTGTTCCATTATGATGAGATCAATATCAGAAAAAATGCAAGAAAAGCAGAAAAGACACAAGATTTATAGTGGTTCGGCATTAACGAGCCCACGTCTACTTTATATCTATGATTATACTTAAGATTTGAGTACGATCAATAATTTATCTCTCAACCTCACTTTTACAATGTTGATTCACTCAGTAAATTCAAGAAAACTCTAAATAGGAATAATGGAGATATGATAATGGTGGAATCAAAGCTCAGAATTTCCAAAAAGATCCTGAAAAATGCCAAGTTCTGGGCTATTTATAGGTGATATCTGCAGGCGGATCGTGGTCATACGTGGCACAAATCTCAAAGATCTCGGACTAGTTCGTGGCTTGATGGAGAGATAGTCAATATAGCCGTTATGGACAGGTGTCCTATATTATCGGATCGTGAATGACTTGGTCATGGCCCTCACCTCTCAGCTTCAGGGATCAGATCAGATTGGATCGAACTGGCGTAAACGGATTGGATCGGATCGGGCAGGTATGGATGGATCGGATCGCCTAGGATGATCGCGATCGAGGGGGTGTAGCAGCAGCGTCACGATCCGGCAAGGGCTTGGTGACCACGATCGGGGTTTGATAGCTTCTACGAGTAAAACTCAATAGTGAACATATGTGTAAATCTTAGTGGCTTGGTCCAAAAGCTAGCCAACATTTAGCCCCCTCGATGTATGTTTTATCGAAGATGGAACATGCTTCGAAATTACAAACCTATCTTTTCATGAAGCAATGTGAATCAATGGTTGTATCTGTCTGAAATATCGTATTGCTTCAGGAAGTTGCGTTCTTTGTCTGGTATAAATACCGAGTTATATCATCTATCATTTCTTTGCTCATCGGGTGGTTTCCATCTCTTGAATTCATAAAGATATTGCTATCAAACCAGCAAGTAAGTATTAAAACTTATTATAAAAAGTAGCATTTATAACTTTCGTGTTTTTGTGTAAGTATGGAATCCTGCTATTTCCGACCCATTGGTCATGCTAGGGCTTGGATCGCCACTTCAAGCTACGGGCCGTGACGGGTCATCTCGCATCCTCGAGTAGAGCCATTTATGGGCTTCAGATCGTGGTCTGAAAGGGGGGACATTTACGAACCCTGGTAGGCTTTCCGCCCGCTCGTGGCCCATGATGGCCTGGCAAACCATATAGGACAATCCTTTTTTCACTTTTACTTCTTCTTTTACTAACTGCCGCTCTTCTTACCCCTTACCTTCAAAACCCTAATTTAACTTTCAATGAAGATCGAGATTTTCTTTCAATAAAAAGGTAATAATAATGGTAATTTGGTTTGTATCTCTCCTCTTCTTTTTGAGTATCGGTTTGAGTTCAATTTCCGTGGGGGTTTTTCTTCAATGGCTCGAGATTATGTGGCGGTTCCATGATCTTTAATGGGTTTTGCTATTGCATAGTGGAGCTAAAAGAATTAAGTTGGAGAGGGGAAACGAGGAAGAAGAAGAGGAGCAGGTCGGGTTGGCTCGTAAGTGAGGTTCGGGTTCGGATCGCGATAACAGTGGGATGGAGGAAAGTGACATGGTGATGGTGTTTAACGCAGCTACGGATAGGATCGTGGGTCCCTTTCATGATCCGTTCGGGTAAGGGAGAGTTGTCACGGATTGGATCGTTCTGCGATCCGTAGCCTACATCACGAGGCGATGTTGCCTTACTAGCATAACTTGCCAGCGATCCGACACCCACGATCCGATCCACTCCATGTATTGGCATTTATACCACGATCCGATCCCCAAGACTTCAACAAACCATCTTTGTTGACGATCCCGGACACATATTAACTTAAGCAATGCATAGAAATTACAACATATTGGACAGTTAGGTTAGAGCCTTTGAGATGAACTTTCTGAACTGATCAGCAACATAACTCAATTGCACACTATAACCAATATCCCGTTCATTTAACTAATTTCCTGTTTTTCTTTAATGTATGCACAAGCACACACTTGCACTTACACACACGGGGAACGGGTAATTGTGTTCTAATTTTTACTCGCCAACACAGCTATGTTGGATAAACAAGTGACTGAGACACCGAATGAAAGTACCGAATCAGAGACATCAATACATCACCGCCCTTATGTGCTTCCCTCAAATTCAAATGAGGAAAAGTCCGATCCTGATTATGAGACGGGTACCGATATAGATTCAACGACTTCTGAGAGCACATCCCTTGAAGATGAGGATGATCAAGCTCCTGATGAAATTCCGGGTGTTAAGGAAATAGAGAAGTTCACCGATTCTTTACCCTTCAAGTTAGACGATATAAAACTTAAGAAGATATGTTTAGGACACGGATTTCCCTGGGACGATGTGAAAACTCCAAAAAGCGAAGATAGACCTCATTCTGCCCCAGAGGGGTACATGACTGTTAGTCGACTCATGTGCTAGGTAGGGGCTATTCCTCCTTTCCCTCAACTTGTTGTCGATCTCTAAAGACAGTTACACATTGCCCCCATGCAACTCCATCCGAATGCCTATGCGGCTTTGTATACTCTGTATGTTGCTTATATGGAGATTCTTCAGGCCGAACTTACCCTTAAAGATCCGAAGTTCTATTATTATTTCAAGCATCATTCCGTAAGGGCTCCCAATTTTTCTTTCTTCGAATCAGTTGCCAACAAAAAAGTTGTGACATATGGTTATAGTAACATAGGGGATATCAAATCCGACTGGTTTTATATAAAACACCAAGCTGGATGTGCGAGGAAGTGGCTACAAGCGAGTATGTTTTCAACTTTCCCATGTTTAATTCGAATGCATAGTCTCAGTGCTAACAAATCATTTTGTTCCATACAGATCACAACTTTGAGAGAATGGAAGGATCGATATACGAAGACCGAATGTCCCGCCTTCTCAAGAGTAACTCAGATTTCTTAAGGATTAAGAAATGTATCACCGACGAGAACCTTCACAAACACCGTCTCCTAGATATAAGATTCGGACTTGGAGCGGGCGGCAAACCTTATAAGTATATACCTCCGACTGAGGGAGAAGGAACTTCTCAAGCTGTAAAGACAACTACCCTTCGCAAGAGTCCTTCACCAATGATTGATCAGGATGACGAGGATTTAAACGTATACAAAGGAGACGAGGGGCAAGCTGACGAATCAAAGGAAGTCCTGACCTCTGGGGGGCGGTCTCCCTAAAGAACTTCATCACCGGTTGAGTCTGTCGCTCAGGATGAGTTAACAGAGGAACAGATACTCGGGGAATTAAATAAGATTCCTTTACTAGACGATATTTATACTCAGGAAGATTTCGGAGGGGAACCAATTTTTCCTATCTCTGAAGAGACGAGTGCCCCAGTTGGAGAAAAACAAGTCATCCAAACGAGCCTAACTCTGGGTCCTGGTCCGTTAAAAAGGGGATTTCACAGGATGCACAAATCACATGCACCATTTACCATAACACTCTTTTACCACTATCGTTCGTAGTTTTAACATGCACGTGTTTCTTCTGTAGGGAAAATGTCTCGCAAACGGTCTTATTCTTATTGTTCCCTTCGCGAGGGCACTCCAAGCCTCCTTCCAGATCCCGAGCATGCTCGTAGTGATAGTCGGGGAAGGGATAGTCGTCGGCCCCGGGATTCTCATCAAACTTATCCCACACGATCTCGATCTCCATCAAAGCAAGGTTCTGAAAAGCCTCACAGTCGTCCATCGTTACCGGCTGGCGGCCAGCAACTTTCTAGAGATTTGACCCCTCCGAAGAGTATCCCTTCTCATGTCCAGTCTTCTAAAAAACACCACAAGATAAAGGACAAAAACAAAGATGAGGGTAAGATAGTAGAGAAGAGAAAGACATCTCATGTTTCTTCTTGTGAGCACGACTTGGATACCACCGCTGCGCAGAATATTGCTCCCAATTCTGAAATTCAGGCCAGGCTAGAGCGCTTGCGAAAGCAGTT
Organism: Allium sativum; assembly: GCA_030737875.1. NCBI lineage: Eukaryota > Viridiplantae > Streptophyta > Magnoliopsida > Asparagales > Amaryllidaceae > Allium > Allium sativum. The sequence goes on along the minus strand of CM060926.1, from coordinate 687,278,333 downwards.
TCCTGATATTTTCTTTGAGAGGATGATGTTTGTCCCGGATCTCGAACTGGTCCCCGAGGATTGGGACACAAAGGTGATAGGGTACGTATGCGATGTGGCTAAACAATACGGGGAAATGAAGAAGCATGCTGCCACACTTTCTACTGCCATCCGCCAGCTGGAGACGGAAGCAACCAGAGCCAGAGTGAAGATTGATAATAATGCTAAGGCTAGGTGCAAAATGGATAAAGAATTACAGGATGCACAGGTCCAACTGGCTTTATGTAATGACCCGGTTTTTAAGCGACTTTGGTTATCGACATAAACTCAATGACGACTAACCAAACATCGAAAAACCCGGTAGTTAATGAAAGAAGTTAGAGGGTGAGAATAGATAAGGTAGAAACTTAGAATAGAAGAAGAAGAAGAAGAAGAAGAACACAACATCAGAGTAACATGAACCTCACAGCGGAACGAATAACATATAATAGATAACATATCCTTGAAATAAAATCAGTACATACATACAATAACATTATCAGAGTACACCACTTACAACATAGCGGAAATAAACTATAGCTACATGATCCTGAAGCTTCCTGCTCCAGCTCTTCAAGTATCTGTAAATCCCCACTACTTGACTGTCCGTACAAAATTGTGCACCCAAGAGTTTAGGGAAAACAAAACAAAATAAACTCCGGGTCAGTCATGGGACTGGTGTGCGTAAAACAGTTTAAAACAGTTTGAACCAGTAAATGATATCTCATAAGACCACGCCGTAATGGAACGGGTTTTTCCCTTATGAGAATCCAAAATATCTTTATATCAAAAACCTTTTGATATTATAATAATGTCTATCAACCACCATATAATAATCATCTAGCAGAAACGCTTCCATCTCACGTTCTACATATATAGTATACAATCAAAACCGCAAGCACATATTGGGTAATGGATTTCCAACTATGACAAGGTATGGAACCACCTTTCGCTAGTGTAACTCTAGAGAGGAATACACTGGGTTCAACAAGAACATCTTGCAACCCGGCCACACATGACTGACCACTCATTCCGCTTGAGTGTATCGAATGTATATCACCAACGGTTGGGATCAACAACCATTTCCCGAATGGGACAGTGTCGACAATAGATTTTTAGAAGTAAATGAAACTCTAGATCAGGTGATTATACACCTTAATAGGTGCGATCTACATAGCCATGCTGCCTGCCCGATTCCTGTCATTTACCGGATGTGCGGCTAGAAGCTACGCTTATCTTTTACATGCCATGTGACGCCCCGCCCCGCACCAACCGACATTTACTCCAAAAGTGCGCTGTACACATGTCCAGTTAGCACGGGACGGATCGTCAGAAGAAAAGGGAAGAAGGAAATGAACTAACAAGGAACATGTAAAATGTCTCACAGCGCATGGAACAAAATATAATAACAACATACTTGACATAAAACAGGTGAGACAGTGCATAAGCTGAAAACAAACTAACATAGCAGCGGAAAATCCAAGTACAGCTTATGATCCAAAGCTAACATTATTACAACTTTTCAAACTGTCTCAAAAAAAAAGTAAGATAAAAGAGGTACACTACTAATGCCCAAGTAGCGACCACCAACGACACAGGGAGAATATCTATATATCATACGTGGAAGCCTCCTGCTCGCCTCCGAATCAGCTACTCGCGCATCACCCGCTAACCTGTCTCTAGTCTGCTCGTGTGAACACCCAGAGTAATAAGAGGAGACATAAAACTCTGGGTCAGACATAAAGCCTGGTATGAGCGATAAGCATCTAAACAGAACAATAACAGGTAGACTAAAACATACCTGAACCTGGACCTACAACCAAAGAGTTATGTAACACCCCGAATTTCACTTAATATTAATGTTTAGTAATTAAAGAATAATTAATCTCAAACGTGAGAATTAAGGGAAACGGGTTGCGCCATTGTGTTCGTCTCGGAATTCCGATTGAGATAGAGTCCGAGTTTGCGTGATTTGGACTTCGTATGAAGAAGTTATGGCCATCCGAAGTTTCAGAAAATTCAAAACAGATTTAAAATATTCAAATTTCAGAAGAGGCGGGAAAATTCCTGCCAGACAGAGGGTGTCGACCCCCCCCAAGGGGTCGACATGGGTGTCGACCCCCCCCAAGGGGTCGACCCATGTGTCGACCCCCCTGTCGGTCAGTTTGGCCTGGGTGCACTGATTTGAGCTTTGGGCTAAGTTCTGGTGGCTTGTGACGAAATCTGACGGCTCTAAACTAAATTAGGGTTAATCTAAGGGCCTAAACTACATCCTAATTCTATAAATACGCCCTAAGACTACCCTAATTCATGCTAAAAATAGATACAACGTCGTTATGCCGTCAAAATGCAACTTGAAGGAGCCTCCATTAAATTGTAGAAGAAGATAGCTTCTCAAATCAACTTCTAATCAACTCTAGCAACTTAATCTTCTTCATAGGAGTGCTAATCAACAAGTTGTGAGTTTCTATTCCTTTAGCAAGCAATTGCTAAACTAATTATGATAGGATATAATGAGGTTATGGTTATGTATGTGGATCAATGCAAGTTATGTTATCATATGCTATATGTTCATGATGTTAGTTATGCAAGTTTTATGCTATATGTTCATGATGCTAGTTATGCAAGTTGTATGCTATGTGTTCATGATGCAAGTTATGCAAGTTTGATGCTATGTGCCCATGAAGCTAGTTATGCAAGTTGGGTGTAATTTATGCTATATGCTCATGATGCTAGTTATGCAAATCACTATGATAAACATTGATCCATTATGACACCATGTTATACAAGTTTGGTGTTTGATTATATGCAAGTTCATATATGACATGTTATGCAAGTTTGGTGTTTGATTATATGCAAGTTCATATATGACATGTTATGCAAGTTTGGTGTTTGATTATATGCAAGTGACATGTGCAAGTTTACACCTTTGTATGATATGCATACATATGCAAGTTAACCCCTTTGTATGTCATACATACATATGCAAGTTTACCCCTTTGTATGACATAAGTAACTTATGCAAGTTACCCTCTTTATGACATATGTGATTCATGCAAGTTTGGGTTGATTATTTATGCTAGTTGGGTTTGATGCTATGGTCATATATGCAAGTTGACACCTTTAAAACCCATGTGATGCTAATGTTATGCTAAGTTGAACCCATTGTGTTTGTGATGAATCTCCCCTTTTAAGTATGTCATGTCAACGTATTACGTGGGGAACGATGGGGTTAATATTCATGTTAATAAAATGGTGTGAAGTTGGTATGATTATGCATACCATAAAGTGGATGGACATAATTGAGTCAATTATGTACATCGTTAAATTTGTAATTAATTAGGGATAATTAATACAAAATATGGGGGGTGATTAATTAGGTGTAATTAATCGACTAAGACACGAGGTTGGACCCTTTTGTAGCATAAGAGTGCCCGGACCCGACCGGCAAATCCAGCGGCTACAAATGATTGGCCCAATGTGAGAGGTCTTAGGCATAAACTAAATACGTGACAAGTGTAAAGACACGAGGTTAGACTCTGTTATGGCGTAAGGCTGCCCGGACCCGACCGGCAAATCCAGCTGCCATAAAAGATAGTCTAATGTGAGGGGTCTTTGCAAAGGTTACGGTCTTAATCAGTTAAGAAACACTTAACCAGATAAGCATGTAGTGGGGCATGAGGGGTTAAGTGGGTGCCTTGGGTGGCATGTGGAAATCAAGTAAGTGCCTTGGGTGGCATGTGGAAATCTAGTGGGTTGCCTTGGGTGGCAATAGAAAATACGATTAGAATACTTAACCAAGTGGAAACATGCAATTAAACATGATTAAAGGGTTAAGTGGGATGCACTAGAAAAAGGGACAAGCTTAGGTGGGTAGCTTGTGGGGGCCCATTTCAACCAGTAACCCATATGTATCTTATTGGGCTCGACCCATGCCGAGGACGGGACACGCGTACTGGGCTTGACTGTAAGAGGCCAAAACGGGTTAGCGGTGGCAACGCAAGTCCAACGGGTTTCATATGCGTGTGTGGACCCGGGCTGGTAGGTAAGACGTTGTTGCATCATGTAGGTATAAGCCGTGCACCGTTGATTGTATCGGGTTGCCACTTTGGGGAGTGATACACCCCACTGTGGGGCCAGCATGGGTATCTACGGTAGGGAGCCGATCGCTTGGGGAGTAGTGGGTACACCTAGTGGAGATAGGGGCAGACGACACCTATGTAGTCAGCTAGGGGTACACGAAACTACTAGTTAAATTTTCTAAGTCCTTGGGTGGGATCAACCTTTAAGTAGGAATGACTGGTGTGGTGCAGTGTAGTAATTACCCTTGGGTGGGTAGATGCGTCTTTACCGTTATCTTAGTTCATCCTATGTCTAGTTGGCTGCTTAGTGTAGTCATTTATCCCCAGTCATCACCGTACCAAGTTTATATCATACCCTAATTACTTTAATGATTGTATTGTTAAAGTTATAGGGCTCACTCAGACTTATGTCTGACCCCGTTGTTTTTATCTTTTTTTTCCCAACCCTCAGGTTCTCAGAGTGGGCCTAGCACTAGTGGGCTTTGATCAGATTGCTTTATCTATCTTTTGGAGCTTGGACCGTGATGTAGAGCCCAGCTTATCTTTTCTATTATGGCTATTAGTTATGTAGTGGGATTATGTACTTATGTTTTATCAGGATGGATATTTAGTACTTGACTCTTGTTTTAGTTGGTTTTGATATGTAACCAAACATGTTTATCTTCTGCTGCAATGAAATGATGTTTTAGATTTCAAGTATTATTTATATCTGTCTTGTTGTAATTTTTCTGTTCTATATTCACTTAAAATACTCCACCGAAGTTAAGGCATTCCCTTAGTGAGTGACCTTAGCGGGTGTGGGGTGTTACACGTGGTATCAGAGCTGAAGGTTACCAGAACAGATAAAACTTTTAGAAAAACTATTTTTCTAAAAACATTTTCGGAAGGAGTATTTTCAAGAAAAACATGTCTTTTAAGAGAAAAGTTTTGCAAGAAAAGCATAATCCCCAATAGCCATATCTTTATCTTTCAAATTCTCCGTTTTGAATCTTTCCTTTTTCGTTTCAGCATGGCTGAAGATCTTAACTTTCCGGAGGGTGTAGCGATACCAGTATGGTATAGGAGATTGATGGAGGCTAGGGCCGCCACTGCGGGTCCAGCAAATGTTCCTCCACCAACAGTAGCACCCGATCTTCCTCCTCCTCCTCGCACGGATACTTTTGCTAAGACTTGCAAGGAATTTAAGGCTATGGGAGGGAAACCTTTTCAAGGATCGAAAACTTTTGTGGAAGCTAGGGATTGGCTTAAGGAGGTGGAAGAGTTGATAGATATCTTTGAGATGGAAGAAGGAAAGAAAGTCAAGTTAGCTGCTTGGTTAATGAAGGGAGAGGCCTCATTCTGGTGGGAGGTCACTAATGGAGAGCGCCCTGTTGACTCTTGGGCGGATTTCAGGAAAAGGTTTGTGGCAAAGTTTCTCTCAAGGGCGGAGGAAAACTTGTATATGGAAAGGTTCTTGACTCTAAGGCAAGGAAACCTATCAGTGAAGGAATATGTCAACAAGTTTAATCAATTGGCAAGGTTTGGCATAGACATGGTGAATACACCGGAGAAGAAGGCTTTGAGGTTCGTTAAAGGCTTGAATGAACCGATGCATGGATTGGCTATGACTCACATCCCTATGGGGGCCACCTTTGAGAAGCTAGTAGACATGGCACTCATGCATGAGGAAGAGAAGGGTCCCAATGCTAATAAGGCACCCGAGAAGAAAGGAGATCAGAAGAGACCTCAACAGCAACAGCAAAACAAGGGTGGGAAAGGCAACGGTGGCAAGGGAAAGAAGAAGTGCTTCAATTGTGGGACACCAGGCCACCTAAGCAAAGATTGTCGGAAGAAGAAGAAGACTGGCTGCTTCCACTGTGACGAAGCAGGGCATCTAGTGAAGGATTGCCCTAAGAAGGGGCAAAGGACGGGATCTACCTCAGGAGGACAGGTGCAAGCTCTTATGGCACCAGGTCAGGCAAGGGGGCAAGTTCAGGCTCTCGCGGTTCCACCGATTCAGGAAAGAGGTAGAACTATTTCCGTTGAAAGTCTGGTTTTTCTGTTTGATCATCCTGTCCGTACTTTATTCGACTCTGGCGCATCGCGTTCGTTTATCTCATCATCATTAGTTGAGTCACTGCACTTAGACACCAGTCTAGTAGATGATCCCTTGGTTGTTTCAAACCCAATTGGGGGCTCCACTTATTTGTCCATGATATGTTTGGGTTTGAAGATTTCCATACTTAGCGTTGAGTTTAGATGTGATGCTTTTGTTTTGGGCTTCACGGGCTATGGGTTGATTTTGGGCATGGACTGGTTATCCAGTAATGGTGCCGTTCTTGATTGTGAAAGGAGAGTTGTTAGGCTCATGACCCGCTTGGGTAACACTCTCGAGATCTCTTGTAATCCCATGGATTCTGTTATGCTAAGTTATCTTGAATCGCTTGACGCTTCGGTCGAGAGTTTGCGATCTGTTAGAGTGGTCCGGGAGTACTCGGATGTGTTTGAGGAGGTGAAGGGCTTACCTCCGAAGCGGGAGATAGACTTCCGAATATATCTGGTGGACAATGCTAAACCAGTATCTTTGCCAGTGCGCCACATGGCTCCTCGTGAGAGGAGGGAACTCCATAAGCAAGTAGGGGAGTTGCTTGAGGAAGGGGTTCATAAGACGAAGTATATCGGAGTGGGGTGCTCCAGTGGTTTTTGCCACGAAGGCGGATGGGTCCCTCAGACTTTGTGTAGACTATAGAGAACTCAACAAGCTCACAAAGATGAATAGACACCCATTGCCGAGGATTGATGATCTCTTTGATCAGTTGGTTGGCGCCTCAGTGTTCTCGCAGTTGGACTTAGACACGGGGTTTCATCAGTTGAGAGTGGCTGAGGATAGTATAGAGAAGACTGCCTTTAGGACTCCGGATGGTTTCTATGAGTGGCTTGTGATGCCATTTGGTTTGACGAACGCCCCTGCATATTTTGTTGATTTGATGAGTAGGGTGTTCAGGGAGTACCTTAATAAGTTCGTGGTGTTCTTTGTGGATGACATCTTAGTCTTTTCTAAGAGTGAAGAAGAGCATGCCCTACATCTTAGGGAAGTGTTAGAGACTCTCCGAGCGCATAGCCTCAAGGCTAAATTCTCTAAATGTCACTTTTGGAGGAAGGAAGTGCGGTTCTTAGGGCACGTGGTCTCTAAGGAAGGGATAACTGTGGATCCCGCGAAGGTAGTGTCCATCCAAGATTGGAAGGTTCCGAAGAATGCTACCGAGGTGAGGAGTTTCTTGGGGTTGGCTGGCTACTATAGGAAGTTTATCAAGGACTTCGCGAAGATATCAGCCCCATTAACTCGCTTGACGAAGAAGAATCTAGTCTTCACATGGGACGTAGATTGTGATGATGCGTTCCAACGGTTAAAGAGAGCTTTAACCACCGCTCCAGTCTTAGTGTTGCCAGATGGGAGTAAGCCATTTGTTGTTTATACCGATGCTTGTGGGACAGGACTGGGCGCAGTCTTAATGCAAGAAGGAAGGGTAATAGCCTACGGGGGAAGGCAGTTGAGAAAGCATGAGAAAAATTACCCTACCCATGATCTAGAGTTGGCCGCTATTGTTTTTGCGCTTAAGTCTTGGCGCCATTATCTTCTTGGCGAGAGGTTCGAATTGTTCACTGATCACAAATCATTGAAGTACTTGTTTTCTCAAAAGGATTTGAATCTAAGACAGCAAAGGTGGATGGAGTTCTTAGCATCCTATGATTTCGAGATAGCGTATACCCCTGGCAAGGGTAACGTGGTGGCGGACGCCTTGAGCAGAAAAAGGTTGTCCTTGAGTCCATTGTTAATGGAACGACGAAGCTTGGAATTTATCTCGATGTTTGACTTCAGACCTTCCGTTGACTTTGTACCCGGTTTGCTAGCATCCTTAGAGGTCAGACCTACTCTTTTGGGACGGATTGGCGAGGCACAGCGGGACGACCCACAGTTGGTTGAGTTGGTAGAGAGGCTCATAAGGGGGAGTCGTCCAGCCATTTGAGTAGGTACACCCTAGACGATAGGGGGTGGTTGCGTAGAGACGGTAGACTTTGTGTACCGCAAGAAGAGGGTTTGAGGAAGGCTATACTTGATGATGCACATCGTTCGAAGATGACCATTCATCCCGGTGGGGACAAGATGTACCAAGACATGAAGCGAGTTTTCTTTTGGGCCGGTATGAAGAAAGATGTGGCCGAGTATGTCGCTAGATGTTTGGTGTGCCAACAAGTGAAAGCGGAGCAAAAGAAACCCGGTGGGTTGCTTCACCCATTGGAAGTTCCGCAATGGAAGTGGGATAGCGTCTCGATGGATTTTATTGATGGGTTACCGAGATCGAAAAAGGGTAATACGCGAATTTGGGTTGTGGTAGACAGACTTACTAAGAGTGCCCATTTCATACCCATGAAGAGCAAGAGGACTGCTCCATGGCTAGCTTCAGTTTACCTTCGAGAAATAGTTCGATTGCATGGGGTACCTTCTAGTATAGTGAGTGATCGAGATCCTATCTTCACTAGCGAGTTTTGGAAGAGTTTGCAAGAGGCAGTAGGGACTCAGTTGTGTTTGAGCACCGCATATCATCCTCAGACGGACGGCCAGACCGAGAGGGTGAATCGCGTTCTAGAAGACCTTTTGAGGCTATGTATCTTAGATTTTGGAGGTACATGGGAAGAGCATCTTCCATTGGTGGAGTTCGCGTATAATAACAGCTTTCAGTTTAGTATTGGTATGGCTCCTTTCGAAGCTCTTTATGGAAGGCCTTGTCGATCACCTACATGTTGGTGAGAATCTACGGATAAGATCTTGCTTGGGCCTGATATGGTTAGAGAGACTTCGGAAAAGATTGATCTGATTCGAAGAAGGATGAAAGCAGCGCAAGATAGGCAGAAATCTTACGCGGATAAGAGGAGGACGGATATGGAGTTTGATGTTGGGGACATGGTCTTTGTCAAAGTGTCTCCATTACGGAATGTTGTTCGCTTTGGGTCCGTTGGGAAGTTAGCACCAAGGTTTGTAGGACCGTTTCCTATTAAGGAAAGGATTGGACGGATGGCATATAGAGTGGATTTACCCGAGAGACTTAGTGGGGTACATGACGTATTCCATGTGTCACATTTGAGGAAGTGCCTACATGAGACCGCAGAGGTGGTAGAGCCGAGCTTGCTTAGAGAAGTGGGGGAAGAGCGTGATGCGACTATTCGACGAGCTCCTACCCGCATCCTTGGGTCAGAGATTAGGAAGTTGAGAAACAGAGAGGTTCGACTAGTCAAAGTGCAATGGGGAGAGGATGAGAGCAATGCTACTTGGGAGACAGAAGCGAAGATGCGTTCATTGTACCCATTCCTTTTTGATGGTATGTCTTTTAACTTCGCCTTTATCGTTTGTCTAGTACTTATCTTATCTTTAGTATGTCCTCTCATTAGTACCTTTGAACTTTAGATAGGGTAAACCTATGGTTGAAACATGTGTTTGAGACATGTTATGATTGATGGATGCGTGTGGATGCAAGTGTTTGCTAGTGGTTGCTCGTGGATGCATATACACACACTTTAGACACTAGATCGGCTCAGTCACTTCATATTGCATATTGCATATAATTGTGTGTAGGTAGCTATATTAATGGATGTATAATGGTTGTGTTGTCATATGGATGATGCATTTTGGTGTATGGTTGTGCACACATGTAGTAATAGTATGCGTCGATAGGATTCTTTCGCATACATATTGGATGCATGGCACTATCATGGTTTGCATTAAGGAGGTCGACAGAATCAGTAGACCGCCTAATTTTGCATTAGTATACGGACATATACACACACTTTTTGCATATGTTCATACATCATTAGGAATTTCTAAGGACAATGGTTGCTTATGGTTGATGGTTTAGTAGATGGTTGTTTGGTTGGTAGGATACGTTCTTCTAGACTTAGAGATTTCGGGGACGAAATCCTTTAAGTAGGGGAGAATGTAACACCCCGAATTTCACTTAATATTAATGTTTAGTAATTAAAGAATAATTAATCTCAGACGTGAGAATTAAGGGAAATGGGTTGCGCCATTGTGTTCGTCTCGGAATTCTGGTTGAGATAGAGTCCGAGTTTGCGTGATTTGGACTTCGTATGAAGAAGTTATGGCCATCCGAAGTTTCAGAAAATTCAAAACAGATTTAAAATATTCAAATTTCAAATTTCAGAAGAGGCGGGAAAATTCCCGCCAGACAGAGTGTGTCGACACTAGGGTCGACATGGGTGTCGACCCCCCCCCCCCAAGGGGTCGACCCATGTGTCGACCCAGGGGTCGACCCCCCCTGTCGGTCAGTTTGGCCTGGGTGCACTGATTTGAGCTTTGGGCTGTGTTCTGGTGGCTTGTGACGAAATCTGACGGCTCTAAACTAAATTAGGGTTAATCTAAGGGCCTAAACTACATCCTAATTCTATAAATACGCCCTAAGACTACCCTAATTCATACTAAAAATAGATACAACGTCGTTATGCCGTCAAAATGCAAATTGAAGGAGCCTCCATCAAATTGTAGAAGAAGATAGCTTCTCAAATCAACTTCTAATCAACTCTAGCAACTTAATCTTCTTCATAGGAGTGCTAATCAACAAGTTGTGAGTTTCTATGCCTTTAGCAAGCAATTGCTAAACTAATTATGATAGGATATAATGAGGTTATGGTTATGTATGTGGATCAATGCAAGTTATGTTATCATATGCTATATGTTCATGATGTTAGTTATGCAAGTTTTATGCTATATGTTCATGATGCTAGTTATGCAAGTTGTATGCTATGTGTTCATGATGCATGTTATGAAATTTTGATGCTATGTGCCCATGAAGCTAGTTATGCAAGTTGGGTGTAATTTATGCTATATGCTCATGATGCTAGTTATGCAAATCACTATGATAAACATTGATCCATTATGACACCATGTTATGCAAGTTTGGTGTTTGATTATATGCAAGTTCATATATGACATGTTATGCAAGTTTGGTGTTTGATTATATGCAAGTTCATATATGACATGTTATGCAAGTTTGGTGTTTGATTATATGCAAGTGACATGTGCAAGTTTACACCTTTGTATGATATGCATACATATGCAAGTTAACCCCTTTGTATGTCATACATACATATGCAAGTTTACCCCTTTGTATGACATAAGTAACTTATGCAAGTTACCCTCTTTATGACATATGTGATTCATGCAAGTTTGGGTTGATTATTTATGCTAGTTGGGTTTGATGCTATGGTCATATATGCAAGTTGACACCTTTAAAACCCATGTGATGCTAATGTTATGCTAAGTTGAACCCATTGTGTTTGTGATGAATCTCCCCTTTTAAGTATGTCATGTCAACGTATTACGTGGGGAACGATGGGGTTAATATTCATGTTAATAAAATGGTGTGAAGTTGGTATGATTATGCATACCATAAAGTGGATGGACATAATTGAGTCAATTATGTACATTGTTAAATTTGTAATTAATTAGGGATAATTAATACAAAATATGGGGGGTGATTAATTAGGTGTAATTAATCGACTAAGACACGAGGTTGGACCCTTTTGTAGCATAAGAGTGCCCGGACCCGACCGGCAAATCCAGCGGCTACAAATGATTGGCCCAATGTGAGAGGTCTTAGGCATAAACTAAATACGTGACAAGTGTAAAGACACGAGGTTAGACTCTGTTATGGCGTAAGGCTGCCCGGACCCGACCGGCAAATCCAGCTGCCATAAAAGATAGTCTAATGTGAGGGGTCTTTGCAAAGGTTACGGTCTTAATCAGTTAAGAAACACTTAACCAGATAAGCATGTAGTGGGGCATGAGGGGTTAAGTGGGTGCCTTGGGTGGCATGTGGAAATCAAGTAAGTGCCTTGGGTGGCATGTGGAAATCTAGTGGGTTGCCTTGGGTGGCAATAGAAAATACGATTAGAATACTTAACCAAGTGGAAACATGTAATTAAACATGATTAAAGGGTTAAGTGGGATGCACTAGAAAAAGGGACAAGCTTAGGTGGGAAGCTTGTGGGGGCCCATTTCAACCAGTAACCTATATGTATCTTATTGGGCTCGACCCATGTCGAGGACGGGACACGCGTACTGGGCTTGACTATAAGAGGCCAAAACGGGTTAGCGGGGGCAACGCAAGTCCAACGGGTTTCATATGCGTGTGTGGACCCGGGCTGGTAGGTAAGACGTTGTTGCATCGTGTAGGTATAAGCCGTGCACCGTTGATTGTATCGGGTTGCCACTTTGGGGAGTGATACACCCCACTGTGGGGCCAACACGGGTATCTACGGTAGGGAGCCGATCGCTTGGGGAGTAGTGGGTACACCTAGTGGAGATAGGGGCAGACGACACCTATGTAGTCAGCTAGGGGTACACGAAACTACTAGTTAAATTTTCTAAGTCCTTGGGTGGGATCAACCTTTAAGTAGGAATGACTGGTGTGGTGCAGTGTAGTAATTACCCTTGGGTGGGTAGATGCGTCTTTACCGTTATCTTAGTTCATCCTATGTCTAGTTGGCTGCTTAGTGTAGTCATTTATCCCCAGTCATCACCGTACCAAGTTTATATCATACCCTAATTACTTTAATGATTGTATTGTTAAAGTTATAGGGCTCACTCAGACTTATGTCTGACCCCGTTGTTTTTATCTTTTTTTTCCCAACCCTCAGGTTCTCAGAGTGGGCCTAGCACTAGTGGGCTTTGATCAGATTGCTTTATCTATCTTTTGGAGCTTGGACCGTGATGTAGAGCCCAGCTTATCTTTTCTATTATGGCTATTAGTTATGTAGTGGGATTATGTACTTATGTTTTATCAGGATGGATATTTAGTACTTGACTCTTGTTTTAGTTGGTTTTGATATGTAACCAAACATGTTTATCTTCTGCTGCAATGAAATGATGTTTTAGATATCAAGTATTATTTATATCTGTCTTGTTGTAATTTTTCTGTTCTATATTCACTTAAAATACTCCACCGAAGTTAAGGCATTCCCTTAGTGAGTGACCTTAGCGGGTGTGGGGTGTTACAAGTTAGCTCTACATACTGTACAACACTCTAAGGTGCCATTTCAAATGGTGTAAAGGTAACGGGGGTGGGGGTGTGCATGTCATAGTGATGGCAAACAATCAAGCATAACAACCATCCTCACATCTCTCACTCAGTGCATAAAGCATACGATATTCACCACTTCGATCACCCAACATACCTTGCTATGATCACTTTGCCCCATGAAGTCATAAATGGCTTTACAGCACTGATACATAGCCACTAATCCTTTGCTATGTCCACTTTGCCCCATAGAGTCACTATGACCCCACTGCATTGGCTCATAGCCTCACTAATCCTTTACTATGTCCACTCTGCCCCATGGAGTCACAATGACCCCACTGCACTGGCTCATAGTCTTACTACGCATCACTTGTCCCCTTGAGTCATAATGACTCTACTGCACTGATAACGTAGTCTTGCTACCATCACTTTGCCCCTCGAGTCATAATGACTCTACTGCACTGATAAGTAGCCCATCATCCATTTTCAGTGGTGAATCGAAGTTATGAACGTCGACAACTCCTTAGCACACGTCCCGCAGCAAAGCCCAACCATGAAGTGAACTCATTGGTTCTCAACTGGATCCTGAGCTCTAAATTCCATTTGGACTACCTTTGCATCTCGGGTTATTGGTCATCACCGGATCGGTTCGGAATTCCCCCTAGTCCTCAGTTCGGTTTGGATCGGAGTGCTCCTTCTTCGCTGGATCGGATCGGGTCATCATCACCTCAGCAGATCGGATCGAATCTCCACGTCCAGTCGCCATCACCGATTCGGATCGGGGTCCTCCAGTTTGCCACGGTTCGGATCGGCTTCTTCTAATCAACTCAGGTCGGGTCGTAGTCTCCAAGCCTCGTCATAGCACTTCGGTTCGGGTCGGGGTACCATGGTGGATCGGGTCGGAGAACACCAGGCGGGTCGGATCGGAAGATGCGTGCCACGAGAAGTACAAGTGAATCGAAGTGTGGAGTGTGAGGGCGGATCGGGTCCTCCTACCGATCCGATCCGGTTCGGATTCCTTCCTGCACTTCTTCCAGCAAGCAATTTACGCCACTCGACGGCGTTTTCGACCATTCTACCTATTCTAATCAATCACAAAGCATACCATACAGTCATAGCAACAAGTAGAAGTGACCTCAAACACCAAAACATCAATATGATAGGTTAAAATGGATCAAACTTACCCAAAACCCCATACTTCCCCTTAAGCATGTTTAGGTGAAACTAATGATATGATTAGCAAAACTTAACCAAATTAACCCAAATTCATATCAGAGGTCTAAAACATCATTTCGAATTTTATAAATATTTTTCCAGAATTTTATCATGTTTAAATTCGCTAATTAACACTAATTACCCTTAATTAGCCATAATTAGTGAGGAACTATGCAAATCACTCACCTTAGCCACAAATAAACTTAGATCTGAAATAAATCTCTGATTGGGTGCGAATCCCAATGCTAAACAGCAGCTCTAATCTTGATTTGGTGAAGTTCTCCCTTGATTTGATGTTGCTAAGCTTAATCCTTGATTAGAAGATGTTTTGGAGGTGATTTAGAGGTTGGAGGCCATTTTTAGGGTTTCTAGGAGGTAAGTGGAGGCTAGAAAACTGAAATGGAATGAATCTCTAACCCTTTTCAGCCTCCCCATAACCCTAATCCCGAAATGGGTAATGGGCCCATTCACTAATCACCCTATTTGGCCCGGTTAAGCAGTTTTTCACCTTCCAAACCTTATTTCAGCCATATCTCCCAAACGCTAAGTCCGTTTGGCTATTATGACCATTCTACGGAAAGGTAAACCATCAAACGAATCTAATGGAAGTGGTTTTAGGTCAAAATTCCTTTCCAATCAAAAGTTATGGTCGAAACAAGATCAGCTAGGGGCAAAACGGTCATTTAAAAATCGACAAAAATCATGAACATGGAAAATGACTCTAATGGTTGTTTCCCAAAGTTACATGACCATACGACTTCATATGGGAAAGAAATAAATATTCTACGATCCTTCGACGTGTAGAATGCGGGTTGTTACATTCTCCCCCCCTTAAGAGATTTCGCCCCCGAAATTCCCTAACCAAAACACACAAAGGGTCCCGCATGCCTATCAACCATAAAACAACAATCAAACATGCAAAACAAGCAAAACAAATCTATCCTAGCATGCGGAATAACTAAATTACAAGGTAAATCTTACCAGGCAAAGAGTTCTGGATACGTCTTTCTAATGCTCTCCTCTGTCTCCCAAGTACAGTCATTCTCGTTCTTGCCCCACTGAACCTTGACTAGCCTCACCGCCTTCCTTCGAAATTGCTTCGTATCGTGCTCAATAATACGAATCGGCTTGCGGTTCCCAACCGCCTCGGGTTCTACTTCGAAGTCCTCTAACTGATCAGGTGAAATAGTCGTATCTGGGTCGTGTACGAACTTCCTTAACCGGGAAACATGAAATACGTTGTGAACTCCCGCCATCTTCTCTGGTAAGTCAACTCTATACGCCAAATTCCCAACTTGTTTGAAAACTGGGAATGGGCCAACAAATCTTGGTGCCAACTTGCCTCTCCTGCCAAATCGTATCACACTCTTCAACGGAGAAATCTTGACAAACACCAAGTCACCAACGGAGAATTTTAAATCTCTTCTCCTTTTATCAGCATAACTCTTCTGCCTATCTTGGGCAGCCTTCATTCGTTGTTGAATGATCTTAATCTTATCTGAAGTTTCCCTCACCACATCTGGTCCAAGCATAAACTTCTCGCCAGTCTCTATCCAACATGATGGTGAGTTGCACAGTTTTCCGTACAAAGCTTCATATGGAGCCATACCGATAGTGGATTGGTAGCTATTATTATATGCAAACTCTACAAGATGCAAATGGTCATCCCATGATCCACCAAAATCCAATATACATGCTCTCAAGAGATCTTCCAATATACGATTCACCCTTTCCGTCTGACCGTCGGTCTGAGGATGATATGCAGTACTGAGATGTAATTCTGACCCTAGAGCCTCTTGTAAGCTCTTCCAAAACCCACTAGTAAACAACGGGTCTCGGTCACTCACAATGCTTTTAGGTACTCCATGAAATCTCACTACCCACTTCATATACAATTCTGCTAATTTAGCTGCCATTCTGGTCGATTTGACTGGTATAAATCTTGCACTCTTAGTCAATCGATCCACAATTACCCAAATGCTATCATATCCCGATCTAGTCCTTGGTAAACCATCGATGAAATCCATCGAGACTTGCTCCCATTTCCATTCGGGAATTTCTAATGGTTGCAACAACCCACTAGGCTTCTTTTGCTCGGCTTTAACTAGCTGGCAATTCATGCATTTGGATATAAGCTTCCCAACGTCTCTTTTCATCCCTTCCCAGTAGTAAGTCTGCTTCATGTCTCGATACGTCTTATTACCACCGGGATGTATAGTCAGTTTTGAGTGATGACATTCTCTAAGCACTTCATCTCTCAAACCATTCACGTTGGGTACAACTAGTCTTCCATTCTTTCTAAGCCGTCCATCTCGATCAAGCCCATACAAATTCATCTCCTCACCGTCAATGTCCATCTCTAACTTGGAGATGATTTCCAATAGATTAGGATCGTCCCTCTGGCTGGAACCAATCCGCTCTATCAAAGTGGGTCTGATCGCCAAACTAGCTAGCATGTCTGGATCCAATTCTCACTTTGGTTTGAAATCAAACCCCGCGATATACTCCAGTTGCTTCCATTCAAGAAACATAGCCCCCAAACTGGCATGTCTCCTACTCAAGGCATCCGCTACCGCATTACCTTTCCCAGGTGTGTATGCGATATCAAAATCATACGAAGCCAAGAACTCTAACCATCTCTGCTGACGGAGATTCAGATCTTTCTGAGAGAAGAGATACTTTAACGATTTATGATCGGTAAACAACTCAAATCTTTCTCCCAAGAGATAGTGTCTCCACGTCTTTAATGCGAACACAATCGCTGCCAGTTCCAAATCATGGGTAGGATACTTCTTCTCATGCGGCTTTAGTTGCCGACTAGCATAAGCTACAACCCTACCTCCTTGCATCAACACAACACCTACTCCGGTACCACAAGCATCCGTGTATACCGTCATCTCTTCATTCCCTCTAGGAATGACTAATACTGGCGCACGCATCAACTTTTCTTTTAGACTCTTGAATGCATTCTCACACACTCCGTCCCAGACGAAGGCCTGATTCTTATTAGTCAACTGAGTCAACGGTGTTGCTATCTTGGAGAAGTCCTGGATAAACTTACGATAATATCCAGCTAACCCCAAGAAACTTCTTACATCTGTTGTATTCTTGGGCGTAGGCCTATCCTGTACCGTAGCCACCTTCGCAGGGTCCACGACAATACCATTTTCTGAAACAACATGGCCCAAGAATCTCACTTCCCTTCTCCAAAAGTGACACTTAGAGAATTTCGCTTTCAATTGGTGTTTTCTTAACACCTCCATCACTATCCTTAAGTGTCCCTTGTGTTCCTCCTCTGTCCTCGAGTAAACAAGGATATCGTCTACGAACACAAGAACAAACTTATTCAACTGATCTCTGAATACTCGATTCATAAGATCCACAAAGTAGGCTGGTGCATTGGTCAACTCAAATGGCATGACCAACCACTCACAGAATCCAGACGGCGTCCTAAATGCCGTCTTCGGAACACTCTCATCTGCTACTCGGAGCTGATGAAATCCTATCGCGAGGTCCAACTGGGAGAACACTCTTGCTCCTTCCAGTTGATCAAACAAATCATCTATCCGCGGTAGAGGATACTTATTCTTCCTCGTTACCTTATTCAACTCGCGATAGTCCACACACAAACGAAGGGAACCATCTGCCTTAGTGGCAAACACAACTGGTGCTCCCCACTCGGAGACACTTCTTCTAATAAATCCCTTCTTCAAAAGATTGCTGACTTGCACCTCGAGCTCTCGCTGCTCCCTTGGTGCCATACGACGAAGTGGCATCACTATAGGTCTGGCATCTTTCACTAAATCAATACGGAACTCAATCTCTCGGTGTGGTGGAAGCCCGGTCACCTCCTCGAAGACGTCCGGATACTGGCCAACCACGGGCACATCTGACAACTCATCCTGCGGGATGTCGAGGGAATTTATAAAACTAGCCATTACCTCATCACTAGGTCGACTACCAAACACTACCCTCCGCCCATCATCCGCCCTAACTGTCACCAAAAAGCCCTCACAGTCTACCACCACCCCGTATCTTTGGAGCCAATCGACCCCCAATATAATGCCATACCCAGTAAAGCCCAAAACAAAGCAATCACAAACAAACATACATCCATGACTCGATAAGACCAAATTCCTGCAAATCATACTAAGGCTAGTCGAACCACCAATCGGGTTCGTCACAACCAATGGTCTATCGACTATCTCGGGTTCCAGTCCCAACCTATCTACCAGGTCACTAGATATGAAGGAACGGGAAGCCCCAGTATCAAACAAAACTCGAACTGGTACATCGTAAATAGAAAGCATACCTTGAATAACAACATTCTTTCCTTTCTCTGCCGCAGTTGGGGCATTCGACGAAGAAGGAACAACATCAATAGCATATGCTTTCACAATCTGCTTCTCCTTAAGAGGTTGCGGACACTTATCCTTATGATGTCCCACTTGGCCACAGTTGTAGCACTTCCTTTCCGGTGGCTTGGCCCGACATTCTTTAGCATAATGGCCCTTCTTACCACAGCTGAAGCACTCAACATCTTTCTTGTTCTTTTTCTGGCCATCCTTAGATTGGTTCTGTTTCCTCTTATTCTAAGAGTTATTCTTGCCTCCACCGCCTGCTTGCGGCTTCAGCCCTTCTGCAGATGCAGCCTCAATCTTTGGCTTAGGGTAAAGACTTTCTGATCTCAAAGCTTTCCCCACAATCGATTCAAAAGTCTCATCGATGTGGTTGATAAGCCTTTCCCCCAAGTATCCATCCAAACCAGTAATGAACTTCTCATTCTTCTTCTCAGGAGTATCGATAAGAGATAGTCCATACTTCGACAAAGTGTCGAACTCAACAATATAGTCGGAGACTGCCTGTTCGTCGCTTTCCTATGAATCAGAAAAGCGCGACATTTAAATTAAATTCTGCAAGCATACAGGTGTGTAGCATATAGGTCGAACACATGGATGTGTAATTAAAAATTATTATTTATTTATTCTTGGGCGAGTTAGGCAGAATTTGGAGTTGTTTTGAATGTTGTTGAAATTACTCTGAATCTGAATCTAATCAGTATCAAATTCAACAATTGAAAAGAAAAGAAACAATTACTAGAAAAAGAAAAGAAACAATTACTAGAAAAAGAAAATAACAACTAGAACAACAACAGAGAATTAAAAAGCAGAATTGCCGTTGAATCTAATCGAACGGACAATAGCTAACAAGCAGTAATAAAAGAAAATAACAATGTGTTCTACCAAAACTAATTGGATACATACACAAATTGTTATGAAAGAAAAAGACAGTCAACTAATATTTTTTTTTATTAATAAACGAGAGTACAGAATAATGGAGATGCCCGTTACAATGGGTATACATGTGCTTATATAGGAGAACTGAAAAACCCTAATCCTCTAATGGGCCATGACTCAACCTCTTGAAAATAATATATTCACAAATAAAAGAGATAAGATAAACTTGAAATATTCCATGCAGCTTTCCTCTTTTGATTGGTCATGTGGCAAATTGATTGGCATTTTCCAAGAGATTTTAAGTTGATTGGTAAATTGATTGGCATCATGATTGGCATCTATCTAATCAAATCTTAATCTTTATGGAGAGTAAAAATGAAAGATTCCCTTTGATTTATCTATGAAGAATACTTCCAATTCTTGAAATATTTATTAGTGTATATCATATATTCATACATATGAATATATATATATACACCATAAATCACTAATCCATAAATTCTTCAAAGCAAGGGAGGCAGTGTGAACGCGTTCCATTCTTCAGCAAAAAGAGAGTTTGATGGGAATCGAACCCAGGTCTTTCTGTACATATTTTCATGCCTTAACCAATGTGCTACGGCTTCCTTTGTGATTGAAAACTTGTTGAGATGGGAAAGTAGCTTCTTTTTCTTATCAGTGTTCTTTTATTTAATGAAGGAGACAATTAATCAATGACTTGTAAAAACACACAAAATACCCAAAGTAGCATTTATTTATATACAATAAAGATAAGATATAAGCATAAAAATAAACACATTTCTGTGCTAATCAAATACCCCCACACTTATCTTTTACTCATCCTCGAGTAAAAAGAAAATAAAAATGAAAAACTAACTAGATAGGTCACACTTTCGTAGGAAACACGATTGCATTGAGCGTATGCAACAAGCCGTTAAACCTCTAGGTGTCCCTAGTAGGACGAGTGGTGTCTCGTGAGGGTTTTCAGCGGATACTACCCACAAAATCCAAATGCAGTATGTGTGGATCTAATGTAACTACATGAATGCAATGGTTATATACAAAAAAAACAAAAAAAAAAACAAAAATGACAACACGACTTGTTTCAGGAAAGTGGTACAACAAATTAAGTTCACAATTTCTAATCAGGTTATTTTATTTTAGATACCTCAACTTGTTACAAATTTTCAATATAAATCAAGTTTTCAAATGTTAAATTCCAGTTTGGCCAGTTGGTTCGGTCGATAACATAGTGCAGCCATGAAATAGATTCTTAGTTTGCTTGGCACAGTTTGTAAAGTGGTATTCTAATTTCCTTGTGTATTGCTATTCAAATCAATAAGGTCAAGAAATGTTTGAGCATCATCGCTTATTCTCTATCTCTATAAAATTTTAAAATTTATGATTAAGTACATACACCTAACTTAGAAGACCAAGGTTTACCACCCATGCACTGCCTCACGGACTAACGGAGAGTGGGTAAAGAGCTTGGCGGATTGTGCAGGCCGACTTTGACTTTGTCAACAACGTGTCGGTAATCCTTAGGTGTCCAATCTCATAAAATGAGACCAAGATATTCCAACGTTGACTTTGTCAACAACGTGTCGGATAGAGCTTGGCGGGTTTGCACACCAACGCTTGATATACAAGCAATGTTGGATACCCTTGGATTATTATTATTATTATTGAACATATTAGAATAAGAGAGAGTTATGCGAATTCAACTTAACAAAACTTAGTTTT
This sequence comes from Allium sativum, assembly GCA_030737875.1. Taxonomy (NCBI): domain Eukaryota; kingdom Viridiplantae; phylum Streptophyta; class Magnoliopsida; order Asparagales; family Amaryllidaceae; genus Allium; species Allium sativum. The sequence goes on along the minus strand of CM060926.1, from coordinate 687,256,970 downwards.
AAAGATTCGAAAAGCCAATATAAGTACTTTAAGTCCTCCACTTATTTAAACAAAGTCTACAATATAGAATAGATTTCATGGCCACCTAAGAATCTCCCAATGTACCAGTTACACTATTATCCCTCAAAATTAAACTTTTCATTATATTTCTTATTTGATCTAAGTTGAGAGAAAAAATACTATCAACTGACTAAAAGTTGTAAACTTATTTCGTGGTATCACTCTAAAATGAGTCGTGTCGGTGTGATTGTGTGTGTTTTTTTTTTGGTCAACGAAGATGGAGAAGATGTGATGCAGACTTGACTCTCCCACACTAGATTGAGACAGTGTCCCAACTGTCTAAGGTATGCAGACCAAAATGGCAGAAAAACAAAAATAAAAAAAATGAAAAAGAAAATAAAATAAAAGAAAAAGAACGTGTACCACCTGATTTCACGGTGGATGATCAGGCTCATGAAGATCGATAAGGTCATCTTCGTCATATTGCTCGAATTCTAAAAATGGTTTCAGTCGTTGACCGTTTACTTTGAAGACTTTTCTATCCCTAGGATTTTCAATTTCAACTACTCCATGAGGATATGCTGTTTTCACAGCATAAGGTTCAGTTCATCGAGATCTGAGTTTTCCTGGAAACAAGTGAAGTCTAGAGTCATATAAAAGAACTTTTTGACCTACGTTGAATTCCTTACGAAGTATGTTTTTGTCGTGTTGGGCTTTGGTTCTTTCTTTGTAGATTTTCGCATTTTCATACGCCTCATTTCTTAATTCCTCTAATTCAGAAATTTGTAACTTCCTATGTGAGCCGGCTTTCTCTAAGTCAAAATTCAAAAAATTTATGGCCCAAAGAGCACGATGCTCTAATTCAAGAGGTAAGTGACAGGCCTTTCCAAAGACTAATCGATACGGTGACATCCTTAGATTGGTTTTATAAGCAGTGCGAAAAGCCCAAAGTGCATCAATCAGTTTTAAGGACCAATCTTTTCTATTGGAATTCACGGTTTTCTCAAGAATTTGTTTGATTTGTCTATTGGAAACTTCTACTTGCCCACTAGTTTGTGGATGGTAAGGGGTCGATAGCTTGTGTGTGATTGAGTATTTCTTGAGCAAGGACTCAAAAGCACGATTACAGAAGTGAGTGCCATTATCGCTAATGATAGCTCGAGGTGTGCCAAAGCGCGAAAAGATGTTTTCTTTGAGGAATTTGACAACAACCTTGTTGTCGTTGGTTTTGGTCGGAATGGCTTCAACCCATTTTGAGACATAATCTACTGCAAGCAAGATGTAAAGATTCCCAAATGAATTAGGGAATGGTCCCATGAAATCGATGACCCAAACATCGAATAACTCAATCACTAAATTGGGGTTGAGAGGCATCATGTTTCGCTTAGTGATTCGACCCGTTCTTTGACATCGATCGCATTTAGAGCAAAATTCGAAAGCGTCACGAAACAGTGTGGGCCAATAAAAACCGCTTTGCAAAATTTTTGCAACAGTTTTTCTTGCTCCAAAATGACCGCCACAAGCATGGTCATGTAAGAAGGAGAGAATACTTTGGTGTTTATGATCAGGCACACACCTTCGAATGATTTGGTCTGGACAGTACTTGAAAAGATATGGGTCATCCCAATAGAAGTTTCGAACTTTCGAGAGAAATTTTTGTTTATCTTGTTTCGACCATTCAGCGGGTGTTTGCTGTTGGATCTAGATTAACCCTAGAGTGGGGGGGGGGGGGGGGTGAATAGGGTTTATCACAGTTTTTAAACTGAATTGAAAAACTGACAGGATATTAAAATAATAAACAGATCACAGAATGCAGTAGAAATAAAAGTGCAGAAAATAAATCACACACAGATATACCCAGCTTCGGCAAGACTCTGCCTACTGCTGCATTCCTAAAGTTTCTACTAGGTGATAGAACAGATCCCGCTTACAAGACCATGTAAACTTGCGAACCCCTCGCTCCTATTCTAACCCTACGCTCAAAACTTTAGACTGGTCTATATCCCCTAGACCAGATTTCCCCTAGTTTTACAGACGCTAGTAAACTGTCTAGTTTTAGAGATGAAACTAGAAAACCATCTAGATTTTACAGACTCTAGAAACTGCCAATTAATCCCCTAACTGGACCCCCTAGAATTTTACAGACTCTAGAAACTGTTCAGAATGGTTTACAAATAAAAATACAACATAATGAATTTTAAAAAATAAATAAACCCTAAATCCCTTTTATAACATAAAAAGAAGAGCCTGGCCCATTCTTCTTTGCAAGCTCCTTCCTTCACAAATGTTGGCCGACTTTAAGAATGGAATTTGGGTTTTTCAAATCCCAAATCAAATTCGATCGTGATTGCTCTTTGATTTGCTTCTCTGTTTAGCTTCAAAACTGGATGCTCTCTGATGCTTCAATTTGGGATAATGATGATCGAAAACACATGAGTATTACTGTTTTGATTTCTTTGATTTTCTCTTTGAATTGTTGGGTTGGTTTTCGATTCACTTGCCTGTGATGAATTGGTTGAATTTATAGGATTATGAAATCCTAAAATTACTCTGATTTCATTCAGTGCCTTGATTTGATTTGCGCATGTGTTTATTTTCCTCTTTTGAATTCTCTGCATTGACTGTGTTGTTGTGCGATTGAATCAATTTTGGAAAGTGAGTTACACCCCTTTTGGCCCCTGAATGAATTTCTGAAGCCATCATGTGAAAACCTTTGCCCCTCAACTAATTTTCTGGAAATAAATTTGAAAACAAATAAATGTTTTCCATGTGTGATTGATAGAAACGATTTTGTCCCTTGTGTCACCCATAAATTGGTTACTATGCCATATATAGATTGTTCTGCTCAAATCTGGAAATATATCTTTGGCCAAAAATGAATTTAACACTTGCCCAAAATACACTGTGATTAGAAAACTGGGATTAAACTTCTTGCCCCACTATTAATGATTTTGATCATTTCTGATATGCTCCATTTTCTTGCCTGTTTATAAAGAAATGAATTTTTGCCCAAAAAGAATTTTCTTGCTTCACTGCATTTCATATGTGAACACACCGTTTGAAAACATGCCATACAAACATGATTGATTGCGAAACTGTAATTCAAAAATCTTTCCATACATATATGTATGAACTGATTTGTTCACATATGCATTTCTAGAAATGAATTAATCACTTGCCAAAAATGTTGTTCACTGATTGAATACTTGCCACAATACATCTTTGCAAAGAATGCAAATTAAGCCCTTTCCAGTTTTTCTTATATGCCGCATGCTTGATGCAATTTACACTGCTTAAAAAAGATTTGTGCCAATCTTGCCACTTTGTATATTTGGGGAAAAAAACTGAAATGGTTTTCGCCAAATATATTCATAGTGAGTTGAACTATGGAATTTCTTTCTTACCAAAAAAAAGATGGAAATTTATCCTCTTGCAAAAAATATATTCTCCATGTGTTGAAAAACTGCCCTGACTTGTGTTTTGCCAAAAATGAATTCCTGCATTCCTGAAATAAAAACACTACATGATTTGTTCAGAAAAGATTGTATAGTTGTCTCCATGCCAAGTTTGAAACGTTGATTAATTTCTTGCCGAAAACATTCTTGCTGAATTCATGGAACCAATTAAACACTATTAATTGCCATGAGTCAATTCTTTGATTTCTTTTGGTATGAATTCTTGCCAAAGAATCATTAATTCTTTTCCATGCTGATTGAACCAGTGAATTAAAGAGGGAAGAAAACTTTCAATTTCGTTTTGCATGTATACTATATTTGCACTTGTGATAAATTGTACATTATCTCGAGATGCAAATGCAAAAATGACTTTGATTACATTTCAGATATGCACTGTGCCAAATAAACTTGAACTTTTGCATGATTGAATATGCGCTATAAATCATTCCTTAAAATAGGCTTGTGTAGATTTGAAACTCTTGTATAATTTCTGGAAACATTTAAATGGTGCAATAAACCATTTTTCCAAATCTGATTAATCTTTCATTTCTGGAAAGCATTAATTCTTGGCAAATTTTGGACACAAATATTGCCATTCAAGTGTATCTTAGCTCTACCATTTTCCTATTCTTTGTACAATTTCTGATGCATCAAAAACTATTGCCCTGTTTGCTTAAAAAAAGTTCATGCTACATATAATTTGATTTGCACTTGTCTTGACTTTGAATATTCATTGTTGAGCCACTTACCATTGCTGTGTGACTTATATGTGAAACTGTATATGAGAGAGTTTGTACAACTGAGTGTGAGTGTTGTAGTGAGGAACAAATGTACAGAATGAGAAAATTATACTGATATTTGTAATAAACAAATTTGATTGAAATAAAATATTATTTTATTGTGTTCAAACAAATTTGTCTATCGTATTCAATTTATATACAAGTACAATATCATGTTTAATATCTGTGAATGTGTACAAATAGTGGAGTCATATAATTTGTACTGTTTGAATGTTGAAATATTTATATTTAAATAAAATACTGTGTGAATATATAAAATTCTGTACAGTCATATTCTATTTAAATATAAATATTATATTCCTGTCCGTGAAGTTATATAACAGTACAATAACAAACACATTTAAAATAAAATATATTTATTTGTTATCTTCAAACAAAAATCATATAATTGTGTATACAACACCGTTATATACAACATTTGCTGTGTGACAAGATAATTCACAATGTCAGCGTACCAAGGGGTGTTAGAGATGGAAAGAATTTGTTCGTCAGGAAAATAGTCATCGATTTGGGTGTCGTCAACATTTTAGTGCACAATTTGAGAGAGATGATCAGCTGCAACATTTTCAGAACCCTTTTTATCTCGTATTTCTATATTGAATTCTTGAAGAAGAAGGATCCAACGAATCAAGCAGGCCTTAGCATCCTTCTTAGAAAGCAAATATCGTAGGGCAGCATGATCAGTGTAAACTATGACTTTGGATCCTATGAGATATGGTCTGAATTTCTCAAGAGCGAAGACAACTGCCAAAAATTCCTTTTCAGTAGTTGAGTAATTCAATTGGGCCTCGTTTAAGGTTTTGCTAGCGTAATAAATGACTCGAGGGAGTTTATCGATACAATGACCTAAGATGGCTCCAATTGCAAAGTCAGAAGCGTCGCACATAAGTTCGAAGGGCTGAGTCCAATCAGGAGGTTGAATGATGGGAGCTGTGGTCAAGATTGACTTAAGAGTTTCAAAAGATGTTTTGCAGTCATTAGAGAATTTGAACTTAACGTCTTTGGCAAGTAAATTTGAGAGAGGTTTTGAAATTTTCGAGAAATCCTTAATGAATCTTCTATAGAATCCCGCGTGGCCAAGAAATGAATGAACATCTTTAACAGACTTAGGAGGAGGCAGATTAGCAATCAAATCGATTTTAGATTTATCGACTTCAAGGCCATCTTTGGAGACGACATGACCTAGAACTATCCCCCTTTTTACCATGAAGTGACATTTTTCCCAATTAAGCACGAGTGATTTTTCCTTACAACGTTTTAGGACGAGTTCTAAATGAGTGAGGCATTGGGAAAAAGATGATCCATAGATTGAAAAATCATCCATGAATATTTCCAAGAATTCTTCCACCATATCAGAGAAAATACTGATCATACACCTTTGGAAAGTCGCGGGGGCATTACAAAGACCAAAAGGCATGCGACGATAAGCAAAGGTTCCAAAGGGACAAGTAAAGGTGGTCTTATGTTGATCCTCTAAACAAACATGGATTTGGTTATAGCCAGAGTATCCATCGAGAAAACAATAGTACTCATGACCCGCTAAGTGTTCGAGCATTTGGTCAATAAAAGGTAAGGAAAAATGGTCTTTTCGTGTGGCCGAGTTGAGCTTTCGATAGTCGATACACACACGCCATTTTGTTTTGATTTTTATTGGGACGAGCTCATTACTTTCATTTTTGATCACTGTGACTCCCGATTTCTTTGGTACGACTTGTACCGGACTCACCCAGGTACTATCAGAGATGGGATAGATGATGTTATTGTCTAGACATTTGATTATCTCCTCCTTGACCACTTCTCTCATGTTTGGGTTTAATCGCCTTTGAGCCTCACAGGTGGGTTTAGCCTCATCAACTAAATGTATGCGATGTTCCACAATTGACGGGCTAATTCCTTTTATATCGCTCAGTTCCCACCCCAAGGCGTCTTTATTTTCCCGCAAAATTTCTAAGAGTTTTTCTTCTTGGTCCTCGGTAAGATCAGAGGCCAAGATTACGGGAAGAGTTTCCGAGGAGTCTAAGTATGCGTACTTAAGGTCTTGTGGCAAGGGTTTGAGATCTAACTTAGGATGTTCTTGAGTGTTAACATTGGTTAACATTCCTTGGTTAGATTCAGAAGACGAAGGATTTAAGTCAAGAAATTCATTCAGTTCAGAAATGTATTCAAGTTCGTCGAAATCGGAGTCGAAATGTTCCAGACACATTTTCAAGGCTTCAGAAGTGTCATTAGAGGTTTCGTTAACTATGGTTTGAATCATGTCGATTTCATCGGTCTAAAAATCCCTAGGTTTTTTGTTGAGATTGAAGATGTTTAGCTCAATGGTTAGGTGCCCGAAGGAAAGTCGAAGTTGACCGGTCCTACAATTAATGACAGCATTTGAGGTTGCTAAGAAGGGCCGTCCTAAAATCAACGGTATTTGAACTTTGGGATTTGAGATAGGCTCTGTGTCTAAAACTATGAAATCGACAGGGAAGTAAAACTGTTCGATCTGTATCAAGACGTCTTCGATAATTCCCAATGGCTTTTTAACAGATCGATCGGCTAACTGAAGAGTGATGTTTGTTGGTTTAATTTCCCCTAACCCAAGTTGACAATAAACAGTATAAGGAAGAAGATTGACACTGGCACCAAGGTCGAGTAGGGCACGAGAGATATGGGTGTTTCCTATTTTGCAATCAATCGTAGGGCAACCAGGGTCTTTGTACTTGACTGGGGCAAGATTTGAAAGAACAGAGCTTGTATTAGCAATTAGAAAGGCGGTCTTTGGGACATTAATCGCACGTTTTTGTGTGCACAATTCCTTAAGACATTTAGCATATTGAGGAATTTGTTCAATGGTGTCTAAAAGAGGAATGTTCACACGGACTTGTTTGAAAATTTCCAAAATTTTATCGAAATTTGCCGCTTTCTTCTTATTATTGAGTCTATGGGGAAATGGAGCTATTGGTTTTTCGATTCTGTGATGAGTTTCATCATTCGAGGAAGAAGGTTTATCCAAGGAAATAGAAGGTGGTAAGGTCATAGAAGATGGAATGTTGGTATTGCCAACATTAATTCTCGAAGGTGGGTCGGGTTTGCAGACACTGGAAGAAGAATTGTTGGGATTGCCAACATTTAAGGAAACTTGAGGTTTAAAAGAATTGGCATTCAAATCTAATGGGTGATCATCAAGATTAGGGATTGGGGTCGAGTTAGAAGGTTCGCCAGGGTTGCCCACGTTATTATCAATCCTCTTTCCAGATCGAAGGGTTGTAATAGCGTTGACTGGATTATGGTTTTCGTCCTCACAAGAATTTACAGCATGAGAGTTATATTTTGGATTCACCTCAGGTTGACTAGGCAACTTTCCTTTCTCATTATTTTTCATTAGTTCTTTCATCATATTCATCATTTGGTCGAGTTTAGCGTCGTGTGAGTTCATTTTAGCTTCGTGAGAGTTCAACTGTTTCTCTAATCGAACAATATCTTGCGACGATTGACCAGATTGAGAGGATTGGTTCGATGATTGAAAATTGGGATGCCTATAAGGTTGTTTGGATTGAAGTGCTGTTTGAGAGGTTTGAGAATTGGGAGGTGGAGCTTGAAAATTCGGATTTGGAATAAAGGGTTGCATGTGAGATGGGTTAGCCGAATTATTGGGGTTTGACCAAGAAAAATTTGGGTGGTTCCTCCAACCAGGATTGTATGTGGATGAGTAAGAATTATTTTGAGCTATAGCATTAGCTTGGTATCGAGAGTAATAGTGGGGTAGCCCTTCTCCGGCTTGAGGAGTTTGATTTTCTAAGGGAATTTGACTTGGGTCCACGACATGCACTCCTCTAGTCGAAGTACGAATGGGAACACGAATTGATTCCCACTGCATGTCCTGTTCAGAATAATCTTCTAAGAATTTCCAAGCCTCATCGGTCGTCTTAGACATAAAGTCTCCTCCACACATTGATTCTAATTGAGTTCTGGTCTGATAGTTTAGCCCTTCATATGCAATTTGACATAAGTGATCTTTTAGAATTCCATGATGAGGACAACTATACAATAGTTGGTTGAATCTTTCAAAGTATTTTGAAAAAGTTTCCCCCTCATTTTGACAAAATTGATTTATCTCGGTTCGAATTTTGAGAGTTTTATGGAAAGGGAAAAACTTTTTCAAGAATGCAGTGACAAATTCATTCCAACTTCTTATGGAATGTTTTGGAAGAGAATTTAGCCATCTTTTAGCGCTTTCAAGTAGTGCAAATGGGAATAGCCTTAGCTTGATCGATTCGTTAGACAATTGTTGCATTTTTGTTGTAGACGCATACAATTCAAATTCACTCAGAAATTCATAAGCATTTTCAGACCCAGTAAATTTTGGTACCCCTTGAATAAAAGAATGTTTAAGCTCAAAATTGTTTCCTTCAGCTGGTGGGAACTCGATGACAGAGGGTTGAACGGTCCTAGTTGGATAACATCGATCACGAAGAGATAAGGGTCTGTCCATTTCCATATTGAAATTTTGAAAATTTTGATTTATTCGATTTTGATCCCCAAAGTTTGGAAAGTTTTGATTCACTCTATTTTGATCCAATTCGGTTGGAAAATTTTGGTTGATTCGAGAACCCCAAGGAGAATTTTGTTGGCTAACACTTTTTTCACTCATTGTTGTTAAATGCAAGCACAGAAATTTGCTACAATGAATTTATCTGTCCTTAATGTCTCCTAACCAAAAATTATAAAGTGACGCATTTGATTACTTAGATCAAAAGATTTCTCAGCCAGTTAACGGACAGGAGTTATCTGTGCACCAGGAATCACCCTAGCAATGCAGCCGAAGGTTTAAGTACCTTCAGAGTAACAACCGATATAATATTTACGAATCACCGTAATATTTATAAACGGCTATTTCTCTGCCGTAGTCTAGACACCAAGAAATAATTCGTTCCAAATGAATCAACTATCACAATACAATTAAGCCCTAGATGAGCCCGTGACTCCCTTAAGTCCAACGTCTAACCGTTATTGTAAGTCAGATTCTATGATGAAATGCAATTTGTGGGCTAAGGAAAGGGTGATGAAATCCCTCACCTTATTAGAATTGGGATATTGCCCGTAACAGAATGAATAAAAAGTGCAGAAATAACAACAATCACACAATTTAATTGCAGAAATTAAATTTTTTACATTCAAGCCGCTGCCCCTGTAGAAATTTTTTACAACAATTGTCTATGTTTTTTTTCTTTTGCAGCAGAGCACCTGTAGAGTTTTAAAAATTTCTCACCTTGATCGGTAGTCCGTCCAGTGCTATCGAATGATGCTGATAATTCAAATCCGATTTGTTTGAAAATTGTTTGACTTCTGTAGGTTCTGTGTTGTTGCTGGAATTCTTCCTCACTTTGATTCTTGATTTGAAACTCTTTGTTTTTTTTTTGGGAAAAGAAATAAATAACTAAAAAGAAAAAGAAAACTAAACTTGAAGACAAAAACTAACTAACTAAGACCCGACAAAAAAACAAGACTAAAAGCCAACTAAAAAAAACTTGAAGACAGTTAAACTAAACAACTACTAAAACGAAAATAAGAATTGCCAACAAAAACAAACTAGAAAGCTGAACTAATGAAAAAAAGTTGAAAATCATATAAACTAAAATTGAGATCTAAGTCAAGGAGAAACAGACGGCCACAGACACCTGTGGTTCCTCTAACAATTCACGTTCTCACCATAAGTAACCATGCCCAAAATAAAAATCAACATTCACACTGTCATTCAAGTAAAATCGTATTCATAAAACAAGGAAACAGATAATTCCCTCCCCAAAGAAACACAGTCAACCCCAAAATTCTCGTCTCTATCTTTCCAGAAACCGACTCATGGCATTTTTTTTTATTTTTTTTTCTTTTTCTCTGTAAACTCCATTAATTAACTCCCAGTAAGCCAAAATAATTGAGTATCTCTCTTTTTAATTTTTTTTCCTTTTGTTCGAATTGATTTCGCAAAACACCGATTGAAAATTTAATCGGGTTTTTGGGGTTTTAGGTATTCAAACTGGTGTTTGGAGCTGGTATTCGGTTTCGAATTGATCAGTTGTTCTTAGGAGTTTGTGAATTTTGGATTTTTCGACGTATGGTGAATCTGGGTTCTTGAATCTGTGAATCTGGGATTCCGATTTGGGGTTTTCGAACTGAGTTCGATCTGATGTGATCTGTTGAAGGGTTGGATGAGGTGTTTAAGGTTGAAGGAGATGGGTATGGTAGTGGGTATGATTGAGGGCGAATGAGAAGGCAATGCAAAGTTCAGTCTTTGAACTGATGGGTGAGGAAGAAGTGAACGTGAGGCAGGAGAACTGGGGACGTTGAGTGGCGATTTGATGAGGAGTGTAGAAACACTATTTGCGGTTTGGATGAGGGGGGCCGTACTGAGATAAGGAGGACAGATTGGAGAGGATGCTAAGAGATGGTGGCAGGTCTTGTGCGTTATGGTATGGATTGCTTGATGTGGTGCACAGTTTTGAAAATAGTGATGAACTGTTAACTGAGGTTGATGATGAAGGATGGGCGAACTATGGTGGATAGCGTGTGGCTGTAGGGGGTTTGGACAAGGTATGTGGATTTGGTGAAGGTTTGTGGCTGTGTAAATGGTTTTTGATTGGATCGGGGTATTTGGGAAGGTTGAAGCGTGAACTGATTAAGGGATAGTTGTTGGGTTGACGGTGTTCGCGTAGAAATTGGGGGAGGCTATGGATGTGGGTGACGGTGGAAGAAAACCATGGCAAGAAAATACAGAAGAAAGAAAATCAGAAGAAAAAAAAAATCTTTTTTTAGCTTCAGCTAGTTGCAAACAGAAGCCCAATGTATACGAGATGGATTGTAAGATTAAAGGAAATAAATTTGAAAACGAAATGAATTGGAAAGAAATTGAAGAAAAAATAGCAGTTTTTTTTAATAAAAAAATTTGAGAAAAGGAAAGCAGCAAGAGAAACAAATGTAAAAATTGGGAAGGGAAGGAAAGATATAAGATGAGATCAAATAAAAGAAACTAAAAGACAAAAGTGGGAAGATTTTTTTTTTCTTGTTTAGATGATTCTAGCACCAATGTTTGATACAAAATCAACTAATAAGGAGATTTTTTTAACAAAATAAAACAAAAATAAAAACTAACACGAATCAGAAATTAAATAAACAATAAAATTAAATCGTTACCTCCTGGGCAACGGCACCAAAAACTTGTTCGTCGCTTTCCTATGAATCAGAAAAGCGCGACATTTAAATTAAATTCTGCAAGCATACAGGTGTGTAGCATACAGTCGAATAGAGGGAGGTGTAATTAAAAATTATTATTTATTTATTCTTGGACGAGTTAGGCAGAATTTGGAGTTGTTTTTAATGTTGTTGAAATTACTCTGAATCTGAATCTGAGTCTAATCAGTATCAAATTCAACAATTGAAAAGAAAAGAAACAATTACTAGAAAAAGAAAATAACAATTAGAACAACAACAGAGAATTAAAAAGTAGAATTGCCGTTGAATCTAATCGAATGGACAATAGCTAACAAGCAGTAATAAAAGAAAATAACAATGCGTTCTACCAAAACTAATAGGATAGATACACAAATTGTTATGAAAGAAAAAGACAGTCAACTAATAAAACCTTTTATTAATAAACGAGAGTACAGAATAATGGAGATGCCCGTTACAATGGGTATACATGTGCTTATATAGGTGAACTGAAAAACCCTAATCCTCTAATGGGCCATGACTCAACCTCTTGAAAATAATATATTCACAAATAAAAGAGATAAGATAAACTTGAAATATTCCATGCAGCTTTCCTCTTTTGATTGGTCATGTGGCAAATTGATTGGCATTTTCCAAGATATTTGAAGTTGATTGGTAAATTGATTCGCATTATGATTGGCATCTATCTAATCAAATCTTCATCTTTATGGAGAGTAAAAATGAAAGATTCCCTTTGATTTATCTATGAAGAATACTTCCAATTCTTGAAATATTTATTAGTGTATATCATATATTCATACATATGAATATATATATACACCATAAATCACTAATCCATAAATTCTTCAAAGCAAGGGAGGCAGTGTGAACGCGTTCCATTCTTCAGCAAAAAGAGAGTTTGATGGGAATCGAACCCAGGTCTTTCTGTACAGATTTTCATGCCTTAACCAATGTGCTACGCCTTCCTTTGTGATTGAAAACTTGTTGAGATGGGAAAGTAGCTTCTTTTTCTTATCAGTGGTCTTTTATTTAATGAAGGAGACAATTAATCAATGACCTGTAAAAACACACAAAATACCCAAAGTAGCATTTATTTATATACAATAAAGATAAGATATAAGCATAAAAATAAACACATTTCTGTGCTAATCACTGCCCGACCATTCTGCTTGAGTTCCAAAAATCTCTTAAACAACACTGACTTCTGGGCAACTGGAATGAACTTCTTGCCAAAGCGAGCCTTGAACTGATCCCAAGTAACCTGATCTTCTGGAGTAGCTGTTCTAATGGCATTCCACCAATTCATCGCTCGCCCTTGCAGCTGACGAGACGCTAGCCTTCTTTTCATTGCATCCTCGATACCCAAGTCGTCGAAGATACGATCACAGCTATCCAACCAATCCTGAACATCTGTGGCCGACTCCGTTCCGTGGAACGGCTTCCCACCAAGGTTAGTGTAATCCTTGCACAACTTGGCGAAATCGACCCTAGGCGCCTGCACTACTGGACCACCACCAATTCCGGGATTGGGAACTGCCCCTTGCACCTCCCTAAGCATGTCTCTCATGAGGTCAGTAAACATCGCCCTCATGTCAGCAGCATTCCCATTATTGGCTCCCCTACCAGCACCTCTTGCATATCAGCTCATCGTCAATCTGTAAAAGGGGAAACGATTAACGACCCCATAATGGTGCTAGTGCAGTACGACTTCATTCTTATACTACTAATAGTATATACATATATAGCTTTTGAAAACCAAAGTAATCACAAATACGCTCTCTCATATACGTACTATCTCTCCCTAGTGTCTTTCCCTAGGTTAACTACGCAACCTAGAGCTCTGATACCAAATGTGACGCCCCGCACCAACCGACATTTACTCCAAAAGTGCGCTGTACACATGTCCAGTTAGCACGGGGCGGATCGTCAGAAGAAAAGGGAAGAAGGAAATGAACTAACAAGGAACCTGTAAAATGTCTCATAGCGCATGTAACAAAATATAATAACAACATACTTGACATAAAACAGGTGAGACAGTGCATAAGCTGAAAACAAACTAACATAGCAGCGGAAAATCCAAGTACAACTTATGATCCAAAGCTAACATTATTACAACTTTTCAAACTGTCTCAAAAAAAATCAAAAGTAAGATAAAGGAGGTACACTACTAATGCCCAAGTAGCGACCACCAACGACACAGGGAGAATATCTATATATCATACGTGGAAGCCTCATGCTCGCCTCCGAATCATCTACTCGCGCATCACCAGCTAACCTGTCTCTAGTCTGCTCGTGTGAGCACCCAGAGTAATAAGAGGAGAAATAAAACTCTGGGTCAGACATAAAGCCTGGTATGAGCGATAAGCATCTAAACAGAACAATAACAGGTAGACTAAAACATATCTGAACCTGGACTTGCAACCAAAGAGTTAGCACTACATACTGTACAACACTCGAAGATGCCATTTCAAATGGTGTAAAGGTAACGGGGGTGGGGGTGTGCATGTCATAGTGATGGCAAACAATCAAGCATAACAACCATCCTCACATCTCTCACTCAGTGCATAAAGCATACGATATTCACCACTTCGATTACCCAACATACCTTGCTATGATCACTTTGCCCCATGAAGTCATAAATGGCTTCACTGCACTGATACATAGCCACTAATCTTTTGCTATGTCCACTTTGCCCCCATGAAGTCACAATGACCCCACTGCACTGGCTCATAGCCCCACTAATCCTTTACTATGTCCATTTTTCCCCATGGAGTCACAATGACCCCACTGCACTGGCTCATAGTCTTACTACGCATCACTTTGCCCCTCGAGTCATAATGACTCTACTGCACTGATAACATAGTCTTGCTACCATCACCTTGCCCCTCGAGTCATAATGACTCTACTGCACTGATAAGTAGCCCATCATCCATTTTCAGTGGTGAATCGAAGTTATGAACGTCGACAACTCCTTAGCACACATCCCGCAGCAAAGCCCAACCATGAAGTGAACTCATTGGTTCCCAACTGGATCTTGAGCTCTAACTTCCATTTGGTCTACCTTTGCATCTCGGGTTATTGGTCTTCACCGGATCGGTTCGGATTTCCCCCTAGTCCTCAATTTGGTTCGGATCGGAGTGCTCCTTCTTCGCTGGATCGGATCGGGTCATCATCACCTCAGCAGATCGGATCGAATCTCCACGTCCAGTCGCCATCACCGATTCGGATCGGGGTCCTCCAGTTTGCCACGGTTCGGATCGGCTTCTTCTAATCAACTCAGGTCGGGTCGTAGTCTCCAAGCCTCGTCGTAGTACTTCGGTTCGGGTCGGGGTACCATGGCGGATCGGGTCGGAGAACACCAGGCGGGTCGGATCGGAAGATGCATGCCACGAGAAGTACAAGTGAATCGAAGTGTGGAGTGTGAGGGTGGATCGGGTCCTCCTACCGATCCGATCCGGTTCGGATTCCTTCCTGCACTTCTTCCAGCAAGCAATTTACGTCACTCGACGACGTTTTCGACCATTCTACCTATTCTAATCAATCACAAAGCATACCATACAGTCATAGCAACAAGTAGAAGTGACCTCAAACACCAAAACATCAATATGATAGGTTAAAATGGATCAAACTTACCCAAAACCCCATACTTCCCCTTAAGCATGTTTAGGTGAAACTAATGATATGATTAGCAAAACTTAACCAAATTAACCCAAATTCATATCAGAGGTCTAAAACATCATTTCAAATTTTATAAATATTTTTCCAGAATTTTATCATGTTTAAATTCGCTAATTAACACTAATTACCCTTAATTAGCCATAATTAGTGAGGAACTATGCAAATCACTCACCTTAGCCATAAATAAACTTAGATCTGGAATAAATCTCTGATTGGGTGCGAATCCCAATGCTAAACAGCAGCTCTAATCTTGATTTGGTGAAGTTCTCCCTTGATTTGATGTTGCTAAGCTTAATCCTTGATTAGAAGATGATTTGGAGGTGATTTAGAGGTTGGAGGCCATTTTTAGGGTTTCTAGGAGTTATGTGGAGGCTAGGAAACTGAAATGGAATGAATCTCTAACCCTTTTCAGCCTCCCCATAACCCTAATCCCGAAATGGGTTATGGGCCCATTCACTAATCACCCAATTTGGCCCGGTTAAGCAGTTTTTCACCTTCCAAACCTTATTTTAGCCATATCTCCCATACGCTAAGTCCGTTTGGCTATTATGACCACTCTACGGAAAGGTAAATCATCAAACGAATCTAATGGAAGTGGTTTCAGGTCAAAATTCCTTTCCAATCAAAAGTTATGGTCGAAACAAGATCAGCTAGGGGCAAAACGGTCATTTAAAAATCGACAAAAATCATGAACATGGGAAATGACTCTAATGGTTGTTTCCCAAAGTTACATGACCATACGACTTCATATGGGAAATAAATAAATATTCTACGATCCTCCGACGCGTAGAATGCGGGTTGTTACATGCCACATCTTCATTCACTTAGAATGTCACATTGTCATACCCTTTAAATCACAAATTGATTTATCCAAAAATAACACGGGTATACAGCTAAGAGAAACGAATTCCTCTGCCACCAAATGTGATTACGTTTGAATAGATCAACTTACGCGATCTATTAGATATACTCTGTCAGACCTTCGTCCATACAAGTTGTCCTGGGAGTGGACAAACCGAAGGCACTATTCAGTACATCCATCTTAGGCAATTGTTATCTAAGATTTATACAACCGCCCTTGCATTTTATTCCGTCTTCAATTATCCTTGGCATATATGAATCGCCACGCTTATGCTAATATAGAGTGGTTCTTTGGATAATAATCCAACCGGTCTCTCCATATTAACAACATTTAAAATGGTCAAAACTTCGATAGTCTATGATTTAACCATCAAAGAAAAACACGTGTGCAAACAACGATATTTTTTCCAAATGGAAATTATATCGATCAACCATCATTCAACATTTATCTCTTAAGTTCATAAATTTTCTTATCTCTTATTTCCATATATTTTAACTTCTTATCTTCTATTATCAGAAAACATTTCTGATTCTTATTTGGAAAAACATTTCCAAACTCCTTTACGATCAAACCTTACCATTCCTTAGTTAAGAAGGAAGTCAATCAAGTTGGGGTATAATCACCTCTCAGACCTTAACTGAACAACGTTTTTAACTTCGAAATAGTCAAAGTTTATCTTTTAAACCTTTAACAACTTCCTCACGAAGCTCTCAGATTCTATTTACGAATCCACTTCTTTATTGAAACATTGATTATAACGATAACGTTATAATCCCTACTTTCGAAATATCCAACTTCAATTATAACTTTTATTCTTAAATGTGAATAAATAAACCCCTAATTTATAAATAAATAAATCTTGATTTAAACACAGAAAAGTATAAGTACTTTCCCGAATTCGATATAATCGAATTCGACGATTAACTCTCTTTGAACAACTAATATTCGATTAACTCACTTTGAATAGCTTATATTCGATTATCTCTCTTCGAATAACTTATATTCGATTAGCTCGCTCTTTCGAATGAACTACATTCGATCTCTTTCTTTCGAATACGCTATATTCGATAATCTCCTTTCGAATAACTATATTCGATAATCTCACTTTTGAATAACTAAATTCGATTAACTCCTTTCGATTAAACTAACATCGATTAACTCCTTTCGATTAAACTAACATCGATTAACTCCTTTTGATTAAACTAACATCGATTAACTCCTTTCGATTAAACCATAATCGATTAACTCCTTTCGATTAAACTAACATCGATTAACTCCTTTTGATTAAACTAACATCGATTAACTCCTTTCGATTAAACCATAATCGATTAACTCCTTTCGATTAAACTAACATCGATTAACTCCTTTCGATTTAAACTAACATCGATTAACTCCTTTCGATTAACTAGATTCGATAACTCCTTTTAACTCGATTCGAATAACTAGCATTGATAACTCCTTTTAACTTTATTTGAATAACTAATATTCGATAACTCCTAAATTCGACTAACTCTAATCGATTTATTCTAATTCGATTAACTCTATTGGTTAACTTTAACTCTAACTGGTTAACTTTAATTGGTTAACTCTAACTCTAACTGGTTAACTCTAACTGGTTAACTCCAACTGATCAACTCTAACTCTAACTGGTTAACTCTAACTGATCAACTCTAACTCTAACTAGTTAACTCCAACCGATTAATTCTAACTGGTTAACTCTCTTATTTAATCTTAACTTAACTTGATTAACTCCTATCGAATAACTTATATTCGATTTAGCTCCATTCACTTGACTCTAGATCGCAGCGATCACAATGGTTACGCCTGATTCCCTCAGGAAACATCCGACCGCCGTAGGCTATCTGCAGCCCAGCGAATTACGCTAGCAGTCGTACTAAATGGCGACTCACTTGGATTAACTCTTATTCGAATAACTAATATTCGATTATCTTAAATTGATTAACTCTCATTCGATTTACTCCTATTCGAAAAATTCCTATTTGATTTACTTTACTCGAATAACTAATATTCGATTAACTCCTTTGATTAACTCTATTTGATTTACTCTGGTTGGTTAATTCTAATTGATTAACTCTAACTCTAATCGATTATCTCTAACTGGTTAACTCTATTTATTTAGCAAATAAATATTTCCTTTCAATTCTATTTATTTAACAAATAAATATTTCTTTTTCTTTTCTATTTATTTAACAAATAAATATTTCTTTTTCTTTTCTATTTATTTAACAAATAAATATTTATTTTATATTTGATTTCACAAATATTTTCCTTTATATTTGATTTCACAAATATTTCTCCTTTATATTTGATTTCACAAATATCTCTCCTTTACATTTGTTTTACCAAACATTTTCTTAATATTTGTTTTACAAATATTTTTCCCTTATATTTGTTTTACAAATATATTCTTTTTAACTCTTTCGATTTTATAATTTATTTAATTTTATAAAATCCTTTTTCCCTTTTATATATAAAATCCATTGATTTTATATAAATAGATTATTTCCAAAATATACTTTGAAAATCCCCTTTTATCATTCTGGTATTTCTTACGGTATTTAAAATACCAAACACAGTGACTGATATCATTCAAACAAATATAATCCACAACAGATTATATACCACATCATATATCACAGTATACAAAACAAAACAGTATTTTATATATTGAGGAACCCAGTTGGGTCCCTCCAACCTGTTTCCCTGCATCACAGATGTTAAACAATATTATTAACATCGATTTCATTTCAATATGAAATATTCTGTTAAATAGAATCGATATTTGATTAACGATATATATAAATATCATTATCTATAATTTCAACCAATTAACTAGCAGTTCATCCAAACAATCAACATACAGAAATCAATCATCATTTAGCAGTTCTAAAAATACGTTATAAAAATATAACTGTTCAGAGTTGGTGAGTTTTACTCACTTTGGCAGTTCATCGTTAAAGAACGATAAACTGTTTGTTAGATTTGAATCAAACAATTTATTTCGCCATAAATTCAAACGAGCTCCTATCCACTCCCAGTTAGTTCCATTGGGTAGTGTCTGTCCATACAATCCCAACGCAACTTACGGCTCGTTAATCCGACCTCGTACGAAATAGATACGACATTTCGAAGTTAACACGCGATTTAAAACTAAATTAACTTAGAAATTTTAAATTAACTAACACACCCCTCACCTTTTTAACTCACGTGCGCTACCTTTCTTCCCTAACTTCAAATACACGTTCCATCTCCAGTAAACCAAATACCCATGTTGACTGCCTATTTGACTGACGTTCTCCTCCACCTCGGCTACCTACTGACGTCGCGACCTCCACCAATCAACTCGACGCCTCAACCTCCTTCCAATCCCCCCTTCCAGCTCAACCTCGGTTGCCCCCTAATAAACCGTCCTGCAGCTCTCCCATCGTCACCGTTGGTGATGCATTTCACCTCAGGCCATCGGAAGTTGCCTCACCACTGCCAAATCGCTCCTCCGGCCATCACGAACACAACGACCCCCTCGATTTCAACTCAGACCTCCCCAATGTGAATCCGCCTCTAGCCATAACTCGCTCCTTAAACATCGATCCACCTTCCTGACATCGCACCTGAAAAGAAGCACCCCATCGCAACGATGTCGAGCAAAGGAGATCAGCGCCACTATTCCCGTAGCCTATCAACCACTATTTCTCCTTCTTGCTTCAACCCTAAGCCTCGCTGGTAAATATCGAGCTGCTCCAAGTTATGTCGCACTTATCATGAAGCACACCAACATGAAGCTCCTTTATATGCGCGTCCAACAGATCAAATATTGGTGAATTTAATCGAGTATTTCTCTCGATTTAATTGAGTGAAGATATGAAGAATAGGCGGCCTCTTTTTTTTTTATTGTTTGCTGAGGAACAAAAATTAGGTCTTACGGTAGAGAAGCTAAGGGTACTTATAAGGAAATTTATTTAGATATTTTACTTAGATATTTTAATATAATATTCCATTATATTCCACCGAGCAATTTAAGCTCTCACGACCACATGCTTCGTCCGATCATCACAAAAATTAACAATCCGCTACATTACGATATTCCAGGCTCAATAAAACTGATTTCATCGATTTCTGAAATCGTTTGCAAAACCAGTATTTTACGTGTTAATTTAATCGAGTTAATATTTATTTGATTTCAAAACACTTCAAACTTCGATAATAAATTTATATTATCATTCATATTTAATTAGAATTTTCATCAGCTTCTAATTCAATTTAATTCCATATTAAATTCCATATTCGATTCAGTTATTTTTAATAACTCGTTTATTATGAATTTAAGTTATTCACTTCTTATTTAATATTTAAATAAATTAAATTTTCAGACGCCAAATCCCCGGGTCATTACATTCTTCCCCCCTTAAAATAATTTCGTCCTCGAAATTGCTAAGGTAGGAAACAAACCCTATCGACCGGTTAGAACTTATTTGTTCACTTCTTACATTTGGTTTCAGCTGAACCAATTTAATTTCAATTAAATATTTATTTATTCTTATCAACGAAAATGATAAAAAATTCTGAAAATTTTCTAATGCCTTAACTTTTTGAAAATTTTCGCCAGCACCTCCTTTGTACGACTCAATCGGTACAACCACAACTCGCCTCTCTGGGCCATCTCCAATCCAAAAGAAAATCAAACAGCCAAGCGGCTTGCCAACAGGCTCATAAATCTCATGCTTATATCAAATATGAACTTGTACCTTTTCGTCGGGCATATCGTTATATCATTTCCATCTGCTATCAATTTAGCACATAACAATGTCATCCCAATCAAACTCCAAATCGGTTTATATCCTCAAACCAAATCATTCACTCATATCCAAGTCGAATTCCATTTCAAATCAAAGTTCCATTTTTGATTTTTAAATCCTTAACTCATCAACTTAATTCCGTTCCAGATTATTCTATAATCAAATCCAGATCTTATTTAACTTAATTCAAGTTAAATTTTATTGACTTTTACCATCTCGATATATTTAACTTTATAAGTTAAATTTAAATTCTAGAATTTAAATTCCTGGGCTCATTTCAAATCAATTTGAAATCAAAATACCAATTCAAAACATTTGAATTTCTAACATCTTGTTTTTCTCAAACAATTCAAAAACAAAAATCCTTGGTAGTAATCCGTCACTTAGCAACTCGAAAATGAACATTGATTATGCTGCAGTCATTATCAGAGTTATTTTCCAGTTATCGAAGTGAGTTCAATACTATATCAATTTCAAAATCATTCTTAAAAACTTTTATTTTGAAATCAGTTCAAATTATCATTCACAAATGCTTGGAATACAATTTAAAATCTCCTAGGATCTTAAAATTTACATATACTTAATCCCGATTCATTTACAAACACTTTTCCAAATTCTGGGATTTTAATTCCAATTCTAATTTAAAATCAGATTTAATTCATCTCGTAACACTTATACGAATTCTGATTGGTTATTTACATAACCGTTTCAATTATAATCATATTCGATTATAATGACAACCAATATATACAATATATTATAATCATTCCAATATAAATCCTTTATATCAAAATATAACTTGGGTAAATTATTTCATTTATCCCCTTTTCAAAACATACCATGACGGTTCATCCTATTCGAGTGTTTAGAAGCTTCTACCGATACACTAGATCAAAATGATTGACCAGAACACATAAACAACTCAACTAGTAAATCTCCACAATATAAAACAATTTTTATATCAATAACAAATACGTTCACTCGTATATATACGCTCAAACTCAATCTAGGGTATTACTAACCCCATCTCTACTGAGTCACGCCACAGAGCCAAAGGTAATTCACTTAACCTTAAGCTCTGATACCAACTGTAACGACCCGGTTTTTAAGCGACTTTGGTTATCGACATAAACTCAATGATGACTAACCAAACATCGAAAAACCCGGTAGTTAATGAAAGAAGTTAGAGGGTGAGAATAGATAAGGTAGAAACTTAGAATAGAAGAAGAAGAAGAATACAACATCAGAGTAACACGAACCTCACAGCGGAACGAATAACATATAATAGATAACATATCCTTGAAATAAAATCAGTATATATATACAATAACATTATCAGAGTACAACACTTACAACACAGCGGAAATAAACTATAGCTATATGATCCTGAAGCCTCCTGCTCCAGCTCTTCAAGTATCTGTAAATCCCGACTACTTGACTGCCCGTACAAAATTGGGCACCCAAGAGTTTAGGGAAAACGAAACAAAATAAACTCCAGGTCAGTCATGGGACTGGTGTGAGTAAAACAGTTTAAAATAGTTTGAACCAGTAAACGATATCTCATAAGACCACACCGTAACGAAATGGGTTTTTCCCTTATGAGAATCCAAAATATCTTTATACCAAAAACCTTTTGATATTATAATAATGTCTATCTACCACCATATAATAATCATCTAGCAGAAACGCTTCCATCTCACGTTCTACATATATAGTATACAATCAAAACCGCAAGCACGTATTGTGTAATGGATTTTCAACTATGATAAGGTATGGAACCACCTTTCGCTAGTGTACCTCTAGAGAGGAATACACTGGGTTCAACAAGAACATCTTGCAACCCGGCCACACATGACCGACCACTCATTTCGCTTGAGTGTATCGAATGTATATCATCAACGGTTGGGATCAGCAACCATTTCCCAAATGGGACAGTATCGACAATAGATTTTTAGAAGTAAATGAAACTCTAGATCAGGTGATTATACACCCTAATAGGTGCGACCTACATTGCCATGCTGCCTGCCCGATTTTTGTCATTTACCGGATGTGAGGCTAGAAGCTACGCTTATCTTTTACATGCCACATCTTCATTCACTTAGAATGTCACATTGTCATACCCTTTAAATCACAAATTGATTTATCCAAAAATAACACGGGTATACAACTAAGAGAAACGAATTCCTCCCACTACAACAAAATGACCCTATTACAACGGTGGAACACCGTTGTAATATACATTTTACAACGGTGGGCAAACCGTCGTGTATTAAGAAGTTGTAATAGACTCATATCTTTTACAATGTTTTTACACTGTTGCAACACCGTTGTAATATGTATATTTTACAACTTTTTTCCACCGTTGTAGTAATACATATTACAACATTTTTGCACCGTTGCAGTAATATATATTACAAATTTTTTCCACCGTTGTAGTAATTCCTACTACAATTAATTATAACAATATGATTTTTGTTTCGTTATTGCTGGCTAGCTTTTTGACCAAGCCACCCAGGTTCATTCATAAGAAGAAAGTATGAAACCACATTCTCTAAGTACATGAAGGAACGGATCGCACCATTGACTCGCCCCTCATCGGATCGCCCCATATCGGATCGCACCATTGACTCGCCCCTCATCGGATCGCCCCCATTTCATCAGCGAAACGACACCTCTATGCGATTCGATCCATACATGTGTTATTGCTCAGTATAGACCGATCCGATCCCCTGATGCATGGCTGAGCCTCTGACCCGTTCAAACACGAGCTAGTCTTCAGCGATCCGAGACGCACGGATCTAGCGACACGTGTCCCTAACCGTCATTTTGACCGATTCTCCCCATTTGCACGATCCGATTTTCAAGGGGATCGCGACACCTTTCCACAACGGCTAATTTGACTATTTCTTCAACGGCAGCGATGCGATCCGATGTCCTCGGGATTCGTGCCACGTGTTACTACGATCCGCCTGACAAAATCAGCTATAAATAGCCCGGAGCTTGGCATTTTGAGGGATCCTTTTGGCAATATTGAGAACTGATTCCGCCATTATTGTCATATTACCATTTCTTATCAGTTT
This sequence comes from Allium sativum, assembly GCA_030737875.1. Lineage (NCBI taxonomy): Eukaryota > Viridiplantae > Streptophyta > Magnoliopsida > Asparagales > Amaryllidaceae > Allium > Allium sativum. The sequence goes on along the minus strand of CM060926.1, from coordinate 687,233,072 downwards.
TATTGCTAAATTACTGAGAGAAATCACAATTGTAAAAGTGAGCTAGAGAGAAATCATTGATTGTACCCGCATTCGAAGTATTATCAATAACATATAAAGTGGACGTAGGCTCATTAACGCCGAACCACTATAAATTCTGTGTGTTATTTTCTTTTTCTTCATTCTTCAGTTAAAACTCTACAAGATTCAGAACAATTTGGGTGTTAGGTCCAAATTTTGATCTAACATTTTGGTGCTTTCATTGAGAGCTGAACTCAAGACCTCCTGATTACTAAACGGGAGCTCTAAAGAGATTCCAGCGATTCAGATATCATGGCTGGAAAGAGATCTAAGGAAGCACGAGCTTCACGAACCAATGAAACAATCGAAGAAAGTGTGCACGAGCTAGGCAATGAGGAAACTCTGGATCGCGGAGCGCAGGGGGCGAACCGATCCGATGAAGACGCCACGCTCCGAGTCGACGAGAACGAGGCGATCCAGACTGCTGAAGGGGTTGTTACTCGATCCCGAGATAACGCCTCGAATCCTCCGCGCACCGTGACCACGAATCGATCCCAGGGGGGCGTTGCGAGCCACCATCCTCGATCCACAGCGATCCGAATTGATGACCAGACTACAACTCGACCTGGAAAGGAGCCTATGGCTCGCTCCTACCGTCCTGGCCCCTCCGCTCGACCTGGCTCAAGCTCTTTGCGAATAAGAGAAAGTGATGATGACCCTGCTGCTCCCGTTACTGAGGGGGATCTCCCTCGCTTTTCCGAAATGTGGGAGAGATTGTTTGATGAATTGGCTGCCCAAAGGCAGGAAAGCTCCGTCCTGCGACAAAATTTGACTGCTATGGATAGAAGGCTTGATGAACTCGCAAGGCAAAGGATGCCACCAGCTCGTCCGCTCACTCCAGGATATTCTTCTTCGTCAGAGGAATCGCCGAGACCTCCGCGGCGACCATATGAGAGAGCCGAAAACATAGAGCAGCTTCGGTTCGGAACCCTGCCATCACGGGAAGAAGAAGCGCTGGAGGCGGGCCCCTCAAACCGTAATGTGAACGATCACGCCGCAACTCCCAGAGCTCGAGATGTGGACAATCCTGTGCAGAACAGACTACCTCAGCCCCGTCGTCGCGCACATGCTCATGGTAACAGGGGGCAACGAAGCCCTATCCGAGCCCCAGATTTTGTGACTGCTCCCGGAAGAGAGACTAGAGAACCCCGCCGAGCCAGAAGCACTGACCCTGAACCTCCGCTGACCAGTGCAAATGTGGCAGCCATGATCCATCAAATTCTGGCAGATAGCCGTGGGCAACGGAATGAAGATTGGGGAATTGACCGCAGTCACACCCCTTTCACTGATGATATTTTGGATGCGACTTTCCCGAGGCGTTTCAACATGCCACAGATGAACCGATACGCGGGTAGGTCTGATCCTGTCCAGCATCTGATGAGATACTCTTGGTCAATGACCGCTGCCGCAGCTTCTGACGCTGTCAAGTGCAAAGCATTTCCCATATTCTTGAAAGATGTAGCATTGTTATGGTTTACTCGCTTGCCAGCAAGATCGATTTCTAGCTTCAGGGAGTTGAGTGAGAAGTTCGTAGAACAATTCCGTATCTATGCACAAAAGACAAAGAGTGTGATTGATTTGTTCCTTGTCAAGCAGCGACCAGGCGAGAGTTTGAGGGCGTACCTAGACCGTTTCAACTTGGCTGCTACTGAAGTTAAAGATCCCCATGAACCAACCGTTGTCGCAGCACTGATTGATGGAGTAGATAAAGACACTGAATTCGGGAGATACCTGGCAGGCAAACCACCCCATACTAGAGAGTTATTCTACGAAAAAGCTAACGTACATTTACGCCGGGAAGAAGTATATGCTAACCGAAAGGCAAAAACAGCCGCTAAGGAGGAAATCCAGAGCAATGTCGCCATTAAGCAGACAGGAGACAGCTCGGGGATAGTCGAGGTTAATGTCGGAAATCGGAATCAGGGTGGTCGTCAGTCAGGGAACAATAATAATAATGGTAACGACAACAACTGGAAGAGGAACCGAGGGAACGACTCCCAGAGAAGGACTCGTCCCAGGGCCTTTGAAAGTTATACACCAATAAATGATACTCTGGAAAATATCTTCATGGATGCATACGAAGTCCTCCAGAATAAGAGGCCGCCTCCCAGAGAGTCGACGGAGAAAGAACGTGAAACGGGGAAGTTTTGTCTCTTTCATCAGATTCACGGCCATTCGACAAATGAATGCCGTCACCTAAGAGATGTAGTCGAAAGGCTTCTTCGAGAAGGAAAATTAGATGAATACAGAGTAACGCCCAGAGACAGGGGGCAAGCAGTACAGGCCCCAAATCAGAACCAGAATCAACTTGCTGCTAGGCCAACTGCCCAGCAAAAGGGAAAGAACATTGTTATCAATACCGTAATCGGAGGACTTTATCTTGCCGGGCATAGTTCCAAGGCATTGGATCAATATGTCAATGCAGCCAAGCAACACCTCGAGGTAGGGGAGTGTAGCAACCCTGAGGACAATATCCCGGTAAAGCAACAAAAGATGATGACTGACGATGTCGTTTTCCGAGAACGAGAAAGCATTGGAGTCCATGCCCCGACTGAAGATCCATTTGTAATTACAGTACCTATTGGACCAGCCACTGTCCATAAGGTTTTAGTGGACAATGGGAGTTCCGTCAACATTCTTTTCAAAAGTACATTTGACCAGATGAACCTCGAAATAAAAGACTTGAAGCCCTGTCAAGGATGGATCCGTGGATTTAACGGAGCATCCACCGCTCCAATGGGTTATGTAGAGTTACCGGTTACGCTTGGGGAAGGAGAACGCCAGAGAGTGAGAATCCTTCCCTTCGTGGTTTTGGACGTTGAATCGCCCTACAATGCCTTCTTGGGCCGACCGGCCCTCGCAAAGTTTAGAGCCTGTATAGCCCCCTGGTGCTTGTTATTGAAATTCCCCACAGAAGCTGGCATTGGTATCGTCAGAGGAGATCAGGTTGCTGCACGAGCATGCTATGTTGCCGAGCTAAAGTTACTTCGCAATGGAGGGGACATAGAAACCAAGGGTGCTTCTCCCCCTACAAGGGCGGAGACCTTATAGCAACTAAAGAGGATAACCGTTGGAAAGTCGCCCAGAGAGTTGCCCGAGGATATAGATCCCAGAGAGGATCAAGAACCTGGGGGCAGAATGGAGACTCCCAACGAGACAACTGTGGATGTACCGATCGATGATAGTGACCCGGAGAAGGTCCTTAAGATTGGATCCCAGTTAAATCCGAATCTCGCTAAAGAATTGACGGATTTCTTAAAAAACAACTTGGATGTATTTGCTTGGACCCACGCGGACATGTGCGGGATATCCCCATCAATCATGAGCCATTCATTAAGCATTAACCCTAAACATCCTCCGGTAAAGCAAAAAAGGCGAATGTTGGGCCCAGAGAGGTCCGCTGCCTTGAAAGAAGAGGTTGGAAAGCTAAAGAGTAATGGATTTATCAGAGACTCGACCTACCCAGACTGGATTTCGAATCCAGTCCTGGTAAAGAAGGCCAACGGGAAGTGGCGAACGTGTATCGACTTCTCGGATTTGAACAAAGCCTATCCAAAAGATAGTTTCCCGTTACCCCGGATTGACCAGTTGGTGGACTCGACGGCGGGTCATGAGATTCTCTCATTTATGGATGCTTATTCAGGATATAACCAGATTCCGATGCATGTTCCAGATCAAGAACACACTAGTTTTATCATAGATCTGGGATTATATTGTTATGTGGTGATGCCCTTTGGCTTGAAGAATGCGGGCGCTACATATCAACGTTTAGTCAACAGAATGTTTTATAACCAGATCGGGAAAATAATGGAAGTATACGTCGACGATATGTTGGTTAAGTCTAGGCAATCTTCACAACACACTACTGACTTGGCAGAGATGTTCGGCATTCTTCGAAAGTACGGAATGAAACTCAACCCAACCAAATGTTCATTCGGTGTTGCCTCCGGAAAATTCTTGGGGTTCATCGTCAGTTCCCGTGGGATTGAGATTAAACCAGACCAGATTGCGGCAATCGGAGACATTCAGGAACCTAGGCAAATTAGGGATGTGCAAAGCCTTGCAGGAAAAGTGGCCGCACTAAGCAGATTTATCTCCAGGGCTACGGATAAGTGCATCCCATTCTTCGAATTAATAAAGCGGGGAAAACGCCACTTCAAATGGACGCCCGACTGCGTAGAAGCATTTCAGAACTTACTAAGGCACCTGGAGAAACCTCCGATATTATCTAAGCCAATGGATCACGAGGACTTATTCGTGTATCTGGCAGTGTCATCTCATGCGATCAGCTCAGCATTGGTAAGAGAAGAGGATAAGGTCCAAAGACCTGTGTATTACGTGAGCAAAAAATTAACGGCAGCAGAGCGTAATTATCCAAGGATAGAAAAGCTGGCATATAGTTTACTGATCGCCTCTAGAAAGCTTCGACATTATTTTCAGGCGCATCCCATTACCGTATACACCGATCACCCACTCAAGCAAGTTTTACAAAGACCAGAGGCGTCTGGAAGATTACTCAAATGGAACATTGAGTTAAGTCAATTTGATCTGAACTTTCAGCCCAGACGGTCAATTCGGGGGCAAGTGATAGCCGACTTCATAGCAGAGTTTACCGTACCGGAGGAAGATATAGCCAACGAAGAGGTCGATCCTTCAAAATTACTTTTCGATCCCAATGCCTGGAGATTGTATACTGATGGCGCTAGGAATGACGAAAGATCCGGCGCTGGAATAGTGCTTGAAACTCCCGAGAAACGATTGATAACCTATGCAATCCGGATGGAGTTTCACGCCACTAACAACGATTTCGAATATGAAGCTCTAATAGCCGGATTAAGGATCGCAAAGGAATTAGAGGTCATAAAGCTGAACATCTTCTGCGACTCCAAGTTAGTTGTGAACCAGGTTACTGGAAAGTTCCAGGCTAAAAGTGCAAGATTGATTTTATACTTAAAGAAAGTGAAAGAGTTGCTGAACGATTTTGATCACTACAGCATATCTCATATTCCACGGTCAGAGAATCAGCAGGCGGATGAGTTGGCAAAGATGGCTAGTTCCGACGATCCTGAAGTGACCGGGCTAGCCCCCGTAGAAGTACTTCGGTCCCCTAGCATAGATCAAATGGAAATCGACCTAATACTAGAGACGGAACCAGAAAGGGAGTCCTAGATGACCCCTCTGAAGAATTTCCTGATGAATGGGGCGCTTCCAACCAAGAAAAGTGAGAGGCGTAAAGTAATTCGTAAAGCCGCCCGATACGTTCTGCAAGGCGGAGTTCTTTACAGACAAGGATTTTCGATGCCCCTCCTCCGGTGTATAGCTCACGATGACATCAAGCGTGTGCTACGAGAGGTTCACGAAGGCGAATGCGGCGACCACACTGGAGGGCAAACTTTGGCAAAAAAGGTGTTGCGGCATGGTTATTTCTGGCCTACCATAAACAAGGATGCGGCAAGATACGCACGACGATGTGATGCATGCCAGAGATTTTCAAAAGTACCTAGAGCACCTCCTAATCAGTTAAAAACAATGATGAGCCCATGGCCTTTCGCTATGTGGGGAATTGATATCATTGGAAGTCTCCCCATAGCAAGGGGCGGAGCAAAGTTCGCTATTGTGGCCGTGGATTATTTCACTAAGTGGATCGAGGCTGAACCACAAACTACAATCACAACCAAACGAGTGATCAACTTTATCGTTAGAAACATCATCTGTCGATTTGGGATTCCAAAGATTGTGATAACGGATAACGGAACTCAGTTCGATAACACTGAATTCAGAAATTTCTGCCAAAAATACCACATTGAGAACCGATACACCTCTGTGGCACACCCGCAATCGATCGGACAAGTCGAAGCTGCGAATAAAGTGATTAAGTCCATTCTGAAAAGAAGACTGAAGCGGGCCAAAGCCATGTGGGATGATGAATTGCCCTTGGCACTATGGGCCTAAAGGACAACATATAAATCGGCAACAGGACATACCCCCTTCTCCCTTGCTTTTGGAACGGAAGCGGTCATCCCGGTTGAGATAAAGGTACCTTCTCACCGGGTGACTTATTATGATCCGATGACCAATAATGAATTGCTCCTTGAGTCCCTGGATATGATCGAAGAAAAGAGGGATGAAGCAGACCTGCGTGCCTTGAGATGCAAACAACAGGTCGCCCGATATTACAACAAAAAGGTTCGAGCCCGAACCTGGGAACCCGGAGACTTGGTTCTGAAACGTGTATTTCCACCCCCAACTCATATGGGAGCGAAGTGGGAAGGACCGTACTCCATTCTGAGCAAGCTTGATAATGGAACCTTCAAGCTGGCAACCGTAGATGGAAAGGAGATCCCCAGAGTGTGGAATGCCCAACATTTACGGCCATACTTAACATGAAAGTTTCAAATCTATTCTTTTGCTTTGTTGAAAATCATGTACAAGGCACGACTTGCCTAGAATAGTCTGATTCCTTAAAGCAAAAAATTATAAAGTGGACGTAGGTCATGATTCGACCGAACCACTATAAAAATCTTGTGTGTCATTTACCTTTATTGCACCTTTATTTATCTGCTTGTTTATTTTTATGGAAATCGCTATGAATAATCCAACGATCCCAGAAGCATATAATCATAAATACCTTCCATCAGAATGGAATGTAATCGCAAGTCAAAATTTTGAGGATACAATAAAGTAAATTATATCGTTGATAGAACTCTAACTCTCCAGAGAGAGAGAGAGTATAAAAAGCGTCTCCGATTGAGCGCTGAGAAAGAGCTCCTTCCCCGCTGAAGGATCGGGGAGCGAATGAATCGCTGAGCTCGAACTCTAACTCTCCAGAGAAAGAGAGAGAGTATAAAAAGCGTCTCCGATTGAGCGCTGAGAAAGAGCTCCTTCCCCGCTGAAGGATCGGGGAGCGAATGAATCGCTGAGCTCGAACTCTAACTCTCCAGAGAGAGAGAAAGTATAAAAGCGTCTCCGACTGAGCGCTGAGAAAGGTGCCAGAAATTTGGTACCACAAGAACAGTTATCTTGTGAAATTCTCTAAGTACCCCATATTCAGAAATAGGGGGCAACCTGCAAATAATACTAATCAATCTTTAATAAGCCCTAGTTAAGCGCTACATTAACGATTGATTTGGGGGTTATATGCGTATACCCATGAACTTTAATGCAGTAATGCAACGTGAAATTTTTTCTTTCTGTTCTTTGACTAATTTGTAATTATAATTAGATGGTCTATGACTAAACATGGAAAGTTTATTTGAATACAGGTACACAATGATGCAAAAAGAGACAAACTTTCATTTATATACTGCGAACCAACAAAGTGAAAAACAACCTAGAAAGGAAAGTGAGGGCCAGTCTCACAATTACACTTCCTGGCCAATGGAAAACCTAAAGACAAAATATCAACAAGCAACAATATCCTATTTACGCTTTGGCCTCTTCTCCTGCTTCTGTTTCTCCAGCTTCGCCTTGTCGGCATCGGATTGATCCCCTTTCTTCCTCTTCCTTTTGTCTATGAGAGGAACATCCGACTCTTCTGAAGATTCCTCTTCCACCTCTTTTCTCTTCCTTCTATCAGAAAGGGAAGCCGGGAAGTCATCAGGATTTGCAAAATGAAGCTGTCTGCTGATGGATTTGGGCTGGATTTTCAAAATCATCCCGGTTTTGGGATCAAATTCTGCAAGAGGGACTACGTCCAAAGCCTCATCTGCCACCTTCTTCGAAGCCATCTCTTTTTCCTGCCTAGCCTGTCGGTTGGCCAAGGTTTCGTCATCGTCGTCGGCGGCTTTTTTGGCGCCGATAATATCTTCCTCATCCTCTACATGGCGCCCATCCATGTCTTTCAAGGCCTCAATGGTCTCAGCATCCTTGGGAACATCAGTACTAGGTGCCGGGATGCTTCTCTCTGCTGTTGTGACCTCAGCCTGCTTTGATATATCAACACTGGCACCTGGCGAGACAGCCTCCTTCTCCGCCTCTTTTTCTTTTTCAACACCCTTGTCGGCGGGCTCATCACCTGTATTATGGGGAACACACGTTACTAATTCAATTGGTTGTTTTACAAGACGACGACAATTCACAATTGCTTTGACAAATTGTGGGGAAAAAAGGGAGATACCTTCCGCAGATCCTCCTTCTTGAGAAGCTGCAGGAGCTCCAACAACCACAGGAGTTAGGCCCAAAGGGATTAGTGGATCATCGGGATGGTATTCCTCAACTCCGGAGGTCTTGGGCTCTACGGCTGAACTCGAACCCTCGTCAGCTTTGCCTTTACCCTTAGCCAGGGCCCTCTCCTTTTCCATCTCCGCTAGAATCAGACGACGACCCTCTGCCAGGTCCTCAGGCTCGTTATCCCTCAAGATGCTCTTCATCAACTCATCTTCATCAATTTCTTCGACCCCCAATCTCTGCTTTTCACCCTCAACAATGGCATCCCATAAATTGGATAAAGTAACGTGGTAATCCGGGATCCACGAAATGTTGCGGGTTTTGAGGACTTGGCCAAGAAAGTCAAAAATCATCTCTTCAAACCCCTCGATATCCTTCTCTCTTGCGAGGAGCTTGTTGTTAGAAGCGGTAGCCATTTCAATGGCGCTTTCAACATTCTTTTCGGCGAGAGCTGCCCGTCTCTCCGCATCCGCGACCTGATCATTCAAAATCACCTTTTCTGCTTTAGCCAAAGCCAAACTTTCTTTCAAACTTGCTTTTTCTGCCTCCCAAGCAGCTCTCTCAGCTTCAAAATGGCCTTGTGCTGTTTTCAACTCAATATTGGCCATTTTGAGATCTTCAACCTCCTTCTTTAAGGCCATTTTCTCTTGGCTATTGGAGTCAAGTTCCGAATGAAAGCGCTGCTTAGCATTCTCTAATTCAATCTTATAATTTTCGGCATCTCTCCGCGCTAAAGCAAGTTGGGATTGAGCATCTTCCAAGTCCTTCTCCATCTTTGTCCTGGCCCTTTCGTTGTTTTCAAGTTTCGCCTTAGATCTATGTGCTTCTATTTCGAGCGTTCGGATGACTTCTGAAAGGTTAATTGCATGTTTCTTCATCATCTCATACTGCCTGGCAACGTGGCGGATGTGCCCGACAACTTCATTATCCCAGTTCTTAGGGACCGGTTCCAAGGCTGGAACAAATGTCATCCTGTCGAAGAATATGTCTGGGAATTGTTCCCGCAGCTTTTCCAGCCTACCTTGAATCTCGGGACCATGGATGTGATCCCGTGACCCGGGGGCAGCCAACTCTGACTGGTTGGAAGGGACGATGTCACCCCTCTCCTTTTCAGACTCTCTGATTGGGTCTTTGCCTTTATCCTTAGATTCATGATGCCTTTTTGACGACCTGCTGTGAGAGGGAGCACTTTTCGGAGGAGTTAACTCTTTAGGAAGTTTCTTTCCCCCTGCAGGAACTACCGGATAACTGGAAAGCTTGGCAGATGTCGATTTCGGTGGAGACCGGGGTTGCGAGGAAGTCGGCTTGTAAGAAAGACCGCGAGAGCGCTCAGTACTCGGATGAAGACTGGGTGTGCCCTCACGAAGAGAACGATAAGAATAAGATCGTCTGCAGGACATCTTTCCTGCAAAAAGAAAAAAGAAAAGAGCATATTAGAACTTTGAATACTGACGATATTAGAGTGCGGGGTCAGATAGTGTGTGTGATTTGTGCGTCCCATATAATTCCCCCTAACAGACCCGGGCCTGAAGATAGGCTCATTTGACTAGTTTCTTGTTCTCTAGTTGGAGCGATGGCCTCCTCAGAAGTAGGGAAGAATGGCTCCCCTTCAAAGTCCCTCTCTGTATATACATCGTCGGGCAGAGGAATTTTTCTCAGCTCTTTGAATAGTTGTTCGTCTGTCAAGTCATCGGGAGCAGTGGGTTCGATTGAAGTAGAAACTGGGATTTCCTTGGACTTGTCACCACGGGCCTCATCCCCTTTGTATACATTCAGGTCCTCATCGTCTTGGATGACTATCGGGGAAGGACTCTTGCGAAATTTAGCTGTTTCTACGGCTTGCGATGTTCCCTCTCCCTCCGTCGGGGGCACGTACTTATAGGGTTTGCCGCCAGCGCCAAGTCCAAATCTTCTATCCAGAAGATGATGCTTATGAAGATTTTCATCAGTAATGCATTTTTTGATCCTTAGAAAGTCGGATCTGCTTTGTAGAAGAATAGACAATCGATTGTTGTATAGCGGACCCTCCGTTTTCGGGAAGACGTGATCTGTTTAAGACAAAGAAAAAGGGGGGAGAATGTTAACGCCTCGACTTCTTGAACAAGATATTCAGTTAAAAGCTTAAAGTTTACTTGATTTAAGCCATCTTCTTGAGCATCCGACCTGTTTCTTTATATAAAACCAATCAGACTTAGGATCCCCTATATTGCTGTATCCATCGTACAGAACCTTCCTATTCGCCACCGATTCAAAGAAAGAGAAATGTTCGCAAAACGATATTTCTATTGAACTAGAAAATCGTCACGAATATTTAAATAACCGCAAGTGCACGGCGTACTATTGTAATACGTAGTGAGTGCGAGTCGATCCTCAAGGAAAGAATAATTTCAATCTTATCCAATCAAATTAAACCAACTTTTAAAATGTGTCCTAATAAAAACTATGAAACTAGAAACTAAGTTGAGAGCTAAAAGTGAAATTAGAGAGTAATTTAGAGGTAAATCCACTCTCACCTTTGTGTAAGTTGTCAAACATACAATGTATGATCTCAACAAGTGATATAAATGCAATATTTACACCACTTATGATTCTCATGAAAATGAAACTAAAGCAAAACTATTCTAAGTATGGTCTATGAACTATTGGCTAGCACTATAGACCATCAAATTTTGCTCATACTTTTATTTCAAAATCAATAATCACTTAGCAAATATTGATGTAACATGTGTTTATGTTGAATAAGCATAGATCATTTGCAAATGCAACATGACCTATCAAACCCAATTGTATAAACTTACATCCATATTCACTAACATTAAGAACATATTAAAGATCACAAATCATACACTTGTTGAACTTACACAAAGTTAGAGAGTATCATTACCCCTAAATCAAGGGATTAGCCACTCATATGTGTTGTCATATCAACACATGTAAGTTTCAACATTAGAAAATTAAGCAAAATGAAAGAAAACTAAGTAGAACAAGAAGAAAACTAAACTAAGAACATAAAGTAAATGAACATGAATGTAAATCTAAGCTATGAACATGAATGTAAATAAATCTAAGCTATGAACATGAAAGTAAAGCATAGAAATTAAAAGAGACATAAGATAGACATAAGAGAAATAGGCTTGGAAGCCATTTTTATTTATTTGATCACTTACACTTTCATATGCTAAAAAGAAGATACAAAATACATGAAACAAAGGGGTATATATACATGATCTAAAACCCTAAAACCCTAATCACTTTTCTTGGGAATTCCCCAAAATGGCCCTTCATGAAGCTTCTAATTGATCTTAGCCATTAATATGTCATGTAGAATGCATGAGGCCTTTTGTCCCATTCAATAATATGAAGTGGGCTAGTTGAAAGATGGGCCCTCCACTATCCATAAGATGTATTAATTCTTTGCCTTTTCTTGTGTATGCACATGCTTTCCTTCATTTCTTCATGTGTATGGATCATTTTAGCTCCTAAATTCCTACGAGAGTAAATAACAAGGAACAAGTAAAAGATTTCACAAATTAAAACATGCACAAGTGACCCCCTTTTTTTTCCAAAATAAGTGATGATTTTGAAAATCTTTAAAACATGGTTTGATCACATAAAATACCCAAGAATGTTCATTTATTAAACTAAACAAGAGTAAATATGTGAATATAAATGTGCATTTTTTGTGCACATCAAATACCCCCACACTTATCTTTTTATTCGTCCTCGAATAAAGTAAAGAAACTAAGATAAATCCACTTTCGTAGGGAGCACGATTTCATTGAGCGTATGCAACAAGCCGTTAAACCTATGGGTGTCCCCAGTAGGACGAGTGTTGTCTCGTGAGGGTTTTCAGCGGATACTACCCACAAAATCCAAATATTAAATGCAAAAAAATATTTACAAAATGCAAGATTAGAAAATATGTATAAGATGAATGCAAGATTATTTACAAATGGGTAATTTACTTTTAAATTTTACACGAAGGAGTTAACACAAGTTTGGGTCGTCACTATGAAATTTAAGTCCGTTACTAATCAAAACTTCAAACAAAAGTCAGTTATCGCTACAAACTCCTCCAGCTTGGCCAGTTGTTTTGGTAAAAACATAGTGCAAATATGAAATGAATTCTGTAATCGATATCAACAATCGTAAGATGGCATCTTTAATTACTTTTGGTTAGCAAGTTAGGTCAAATAAGTGAAGAGTGTGCTTGGATTTCAAGTGCTAACTCTCTCTTTATTACAAAATATTTACATTATTATTATTTACAAATACCTAGGTATACCTCCCCTACACTGCACTACGACTTACGTGAGGGTCAGTAATCCTAAGGTGTCCAACTCATAAAATGAGACCAAGATATACCGACGCTGACTTTGTCAACAAGGTGCCGGCTAGAGCTTGGCGGGTTTGCACACCAACGCCAGATGTACCAGCAATGTTGGATACCCTTGGATTATTATATATATATATATTCTCTTTTTTTTTTTAAGAGAGAGAGTTTAGCGAGAATATCTTAGCACAACTTCACTTAAACGATCTAAAATGTTAACGCAAGTAATCATAATTATCCATTCATTTAATCGGATTACAATTTAGAAAACATTTCATACTCATCACCTACGAATCTCCCGATAAACCAGTTACACCAAATTTGTTCATATTTCAAACATTTCTTTTGTTATCCATTAAGAGAAGTAAATTCCAAATATTTTAATCGTACGACCAAAACCGTATGCTAAATTCATCATGTCATATATTAAAAGTAAATAAAAATGCAAAACACTTTTTTTTTTTTACAAAGAAAAAAAAGGGAACTTTACACTTTAGACTATGAAAATGAGACTCCCCCCCACACTTAAATTTTGACTATGTCCCCATAGTCAAGACACAATGAGTGAACAGAAGAGAAATATTTACATATTTACAAAGGAGGGTTAACTTAACTTTCCTACTTGACGTAGCATGGCTCATGAAGAATCGTGAGCTCCTCCTCTCGATCAGTGGGTAATTCCAAGAATGGTTTTAGACGTTGACCGTTGACTTTGAATATGGCTCCGTCCCTCGGATTTTCTATTTCGATGGCACCATGTGGAAAAACAGTTCGAACTACATATGGTCCGGTCCATCCGGACTTTAACTTTCCAGGGAATAAATGAAGTCGTGAGTCATATAATAGAACTTTTTGGTGTGGCAAAAACGTTTTTCTTAGGATTGAGTTGTCGTGAAAAACTTTGGTTCGTTCTTTGTAAATTTTCGCATTTTCATAAGCGTCATTCCTAAGTTCTTCTAATTCGTTGAGTTGCAATTTTCGGTTTTCGCCAGCTTGTTCAAGATCAAGGTTTAAGTTTTTTATTGCCCAAAGTGCTTTATGTTCAATTTCAACGGGTAGATGACAGGCTTTACCATAGACTAATCGGAAAGGGGACATTCCAAGATTAGTTTTAAAAGCACTACGGTAGGCCCAAAGTGCGTCGATCAATTTCTGTGACCAATCCTTTCGGTTTTTATTTACAGTTTTCTCCAGAATTTGTTTTATTTGACGATTCGACACTTCGACTTGACCACACGTTTGCGGATGATAAGGAGTGGACAACTTGTGGGTTATCGAGTATTTTTTCATTAAGGATTCAAAAGATCGATTACAGAAATGTGTTCCATTGTCGCTTATTATCGTGCGAGGTGTGCCGAACCTTGAAAAGATGTTTTCTTTTAGGAATTTCACGACAATTTTATGATCATTTGTTTTACATGGAACGGCTTCGACCCATTTCGAAACATAATCAACAGCAAGAAGAATGTACAAGTTTCCGAAAGAATTTGGGAATGGTCCCATAAAGTCAATACCCCAAACGTCGAAGATTTCGATCGTAAGGATGGGGTTCAAAGGCATCATATTTCGTCGAGAAATCTTTCCTAGCATTTGGCAACGACTGCAAGTTTTACAGAATTCGAACGCGTCCTAAAAGAGAGTGGGCCAATAAAAACCACATTGAAGCACCTTTTCGGCGGTTTTCCTAGGACCAAAATGTCCACCGCAGGCATGATCATGGCAGAATGAGAGAACACTCCTAATTTCGCTATCAGGAATGCATCGACGAATGATTTGGTCCGGACAATACTTAAACAAGTATGGGTCGTCCCAGTAGAAGTATTTCACTTGGGACAGAAATTTGTATTTATCTTGTTTGGACCAAAAAGAGGGAGTTTCTTTAGTGACTAGATAGTTCACTATGTCGGCGAACCAAGGGTCGATTGAAACAGAAAGGAGTTGTTCGTCAGGAAAGTTTTCGTTGATCGGCAAAGAAGATGGTGCGTTCGGAAGACGAGACAAGTGATCGGCGATAACGTTGTCGGATCCCTTTTTGTCTTTGATTGTAAGGTCGAATTCCTGGAGTAAAAGTATCCATCGAATTAAGCGTGACTTAGCGTCCTTTTTAGCAAAAAGGTGTCGAAGAGCAGAATGGTCAGTGTAGACCGTGATGTGAGAACCAATCAAGTAAGATCGAAACTTCTCAAGCGCAAAAACGACAGCTAACAGTTCTTTTTCGGTGGTCGTATAATTGAGTTGAGCGTCGTTCAAGGTCATACTCGCATAGTAAATTACGTGAAGGATTTTGTTGATGCGTTGTCCTAAGACAGCACCAACCGCGAAGTTAGAAGCGTCACACATGATTTCAAAAGGTAGATCCCAGTTGGGAGAACAGATTATCGGGGCTGAAATGAGTTCGTTTTTCAGACGTTCAAAAGAGGCAACACATTCAGCGTTAAAGTCAAATGGAATGTCCTTTCCTAGAAGAGTAGTTAAAGGACGGGCGATTTTGCTAAAATCTTTCACAAAGCGTCGGTAAAATCCGGCGTGCCCTAGAAATGAACGAATGTCCTTAACGCATTTTGGAATGGGTAGTTTTGAAATAACGTCAACTTTTGCTTTATCTACCTCAATTCAATTATTTGAAATTATGTGTCCAAGGACAATGCCTTGTTTGACCATAAAGTGACATTTTTCCCAATTCAACGTTAAGTGTTTTTCTTTACATCGATTCAAAACAAGTTCAAGATGATGTAAGCAAGAGGAAAAAGAATCACCAAAGATTGAAAAATCATCCATAAAAACTTCAAGAAAGCGTTCGATCATATCGGAAAAAATGCCTACCATACATCGTTGGAAAGTTGCAGGAGCGTTGCAAAGTCCGAAAGGCATACGTCGATAAGCGAAGGTACCGAATGGACATGTGAAAGTCGTTTTCTCTTGATCTTCTGGAGCGATTGGAATTTGGTTATAGCCAGAATAGCCATCAAGAAAGCAATAGAATTCATGACCGGCTAAACGTTCAAGCATTTGATCGATGAAAGGAAGAGGAAAGTGGTCTTTACGTGTTGCAGCATTCAATTTTCGATAATCAATGCAAACACGCCAACCCGTTTGAGTCCGAGTAGGAAGAAGTTCGTTTTGTTCATTTGCGACGACGGTAAGTCCGGACTTTTTAGGAACAACGTGAATGGGGCTGACCCATAAGCTATCAGAAATAGGGTAAATGATACCGTTGTCAAGAAGTTTAAGAATTTCTTCGCGAACTACCTCTTTCATCTTAGGGTTAAGCCTACGTTGCGCTTCGCGAGTGGGTTTGGCTTCGTCGGTTAAGTGAATTCGATGTTGAACGATTGCGGGGCTAATTCCCTTGATGTCAGAAATGGACCAACCGATTGCGTCTTTGTTTTTAGAAAGAGTTGAAAGAAGAGAAAGTTCCTGATCACGAGTTAAATTTGAAGAAATTATGATAGGGCAAGTATCATTATCACCTAAGTAAACGTACTTAAGGTGATCGGGAAGAGGTTTAAGATCCAACTTTGGTGGTTTCTCGATCAAAGAACGTGGTTGAGATTCAGGCTCAACTGAAAGTGATTCAAATGGAAGCGTGTATTCAACTTCGTTAGGAGCGTCATGGAACAATTTGTCGTACTCGGCCTCACACTCATCATTAAGGTCAATCGATTCGTTTTGAATGGCATTAACTTCCAAGGTTTGGTCACACGATTTATTCGAATGACTTTCAAGATTGAAAATGTTAAGATCTAGAGTCATGTTTCCAAAAGAGATTTTCATTGAACCGTTGCGACAATTTATTAAAGCATTTGAAGTAGCCAAAAAGGGTCGACCTAAGATCAATGGAATTTGACTCATTGGATTATTGACAGGTTGAGTTTCCAGAACAATGAAATCGACAGGGAATATGAATTGACCAACTTTGATGAGTACGTCCTCGATTTCTCCGATGGGTTTCTTAATTGAACGATCAGCAAATTGAAGAGTTATTTTCGTTGGCTTAAGTTCACCCAAACCAAGTTGTTGGTAAACGGAATATGGAATCAAATTGACACTTGCACCCAAATCTACTAAGCATTTGTTAATTGTTTTATCTCCTATTGTGCACGAGATCGTAGGGCATCCAGGATCTTTGTATTTAACGGGGATCGATTGGGTTAAGACTTCGCTAAGTCCGGCGGCTAGGAAAACTTTCTTGGGTACATGAGTGTGTCGTTTTTGGGTACACAAGTCTTTGAGAAATTTAGCGTAGGTGGGGACTTGTTGAATGATGTCAAGAAGAGGGATGTTAACTTTCACTTGTTTGAAAATTTCCAACATCTTTTCCATTTGGTCGGAGTGTTTCTTTGGTCGAAGACGATGAGGAAATGGAATACGCAACTCAGTAGGTCGGTCTACTTGAGTTGGAGAAGAAGTAGACTCGGAATTTGGATCAAGATCATTTGTGGTTTTAGAAGGGTCGAGAGGAAGATCCGGTACATTATTCGGGTTTTCAATTTGATTATCGATTTTCTTACCAGATCGTAAAGTCGTGATAGCATTCAACTGAGTTACATTGCTATCCTGAACGACATGAGCTTGGTTTTGATTTGGATTCTGGATCTTGGGGTTTGGAATGGGTTGACTCGGGAAAGTGCCTCTTTCCCGTTCACTTACGGACGTGGCTAACTGACTCATTTGCATTTCAAGTTTAGCGATCGATTGACTCGTGTTTTGCATGTACGAAGTCAATAAATTTTGCAAATTGTTATTTGATTGGAGATTTTGAGTTGTTGCTTTAGTCAATGTTTCGAGACTTTTCTCAAGTGAAGTCAGTCGTTTTTCGTCTTGGGTAACAAAAGATTGTTGCGCTTGATTTTGAGACGGTGGCGCAAAATTTTGGAATTGATTTTGTTGAAAGGGGGGATTCGAAGGATTAGTCGGAAATGGTTGAAACGGGGGTCGAACCAAATTCGAATTCGGGTTGTTTTGGGACCAAGAGAAGTTAGGGTGATTTCTCCAACCAGGATTATACGTTGGAGAGAATGGGTCGTTCCTAACTTTGTTGAAAGCGTTGAGTTGTTCTAACGAGTGTGGGCATTGATCAGCAATATGGGTCGGATCGTTACATTTGAAACACGAGGGTTGAGAAGTTTGAGCTTGATTCATTTGATTTGATGAAAGGACATTATCGAATTTGGTTAACATCGCGTCGATTTTTGCTTCTAAAGCTGATGAAGATCCTATCGAATGAGCGTTTGATCGGGAATAAATCGATTTCTCGTTGGATCGTTCCCATTGAGCTGATTTTTCGGCCAAGTTCTCAAGAAATTGCCAAGCGGCATCGTGATTTTGGGCTAGAAAGTTTCCTTGGCACATCGATTCGAGCATGGTTCGAGAGTTATTTTCGAGTCCATCGTATAAAATTTGACAAAGAGTCCATTTTTCGAAATTGTGATGTGGACATTTGACTAGAAGTTCTTTAAATCTTTCGAAATATTTTGCAAAGGATTCTCCCCCAAATTGATGAAAATTAACTATTTCGGTTCGAATTTTGGATGTTTTTTCCAAGGGGTAAAATTTCTTTAGAAAAACTTTCACAAATTCATCCCACGTTCCAATCGTGTTTGAAGGTAAGCTATACAACCATTTTTCGGCGTAATCGGTAAGTGCAAATGGAATTAACCTAAGTTTGATTCCATCGTCACTTAGTTGTTGAAATTTCATGGTTGCACAAACTTGTTCAAATTTAGTTAAGAAAATGTAAGGGTCATCACGTTCAAAATTACCGAATTTTGGAAGAGTATTTATGTGATTTGAATGAATTTCAAAGTGGTTACCCGTTGGGGCGGGCAATATGATGCAAGAAGGATTAGAAACTCGATCAGGGAAGATTCTATCCATAAGAGTTCGAGGAGGATTTTCTCCGGCCATGGTTGAAGGTACGTTTGTTCGAACTAAACGATTAGTGGAAGAGTCACGTGTCCAACGATTCGTAGATGGATTGTGAGTCCAAATACTCATGCACTAGCGAGAAAAATTAGTGAGGAGAAGAGAAAACAAGGTTGAGAAGAGAAGCGAAATTTTTTTTTACAAGAAAAGGAGAAGAGAAAACAAGGTGGAGA
Source organism: Allium sativum (assembly GCA_030737875.1). Taxonomy (NCBI): domain Eukaryota; kingdom Viridiplantae; phylum Streptophyta; class Magnoliopsida; order Asparagales; family Amaryllidaceae; genus Allium; species Allium sativum. The sequence goes on along the minus strand of CM060926.1, from coordinate 687,214,415 downwards.
AATTTTTTTTTTTTTTTGGACAAGAGAAAAAAAGGATTTGATTTACAAATGAAGATGGATTTTTTTTTTTTTTGGATTTTTTGATTTTTTAATTTTTTTTTTATATATGCATGAATCTAATGCAACTAAATGAATGCAAAGATTAACTACAAATTTTCTGTCCTTAGTGGCTCCTAACCCAAAATTATAAAGTGACACGTTTGATTACTTAAAACAAAAGATTTCTCGGCCAGTTAACGGACAGGAGTTATCGGTGCACCAGGAATCACCCTAGAAATGCAACCGAAGGTTTAAGTACCTTCAGAGTAATAACCGATATAATATTTACGAATCACCGTAATAATTATAAGCGGTTATTTCTCTGCCGTAGTCTAGACACCAAGAGATAATTCGTTCCAAATATATCAACTATCACAATATAATTAAGCCCTAAATGAGCCCGCAACTCCCTTAAGTCCAACGTCTAACCGTTATTATTAGTCAGATTCTACGATGATATGCACTTTTCTGGGCTAAGGAAGGGTAATGAACTCCCCACCTTATGTGAATTAGGGTATGCCCTTAAGAAAGGAAAATAAGATGAGATGAATGCAAAACAGAAATTAAACGTGTATTAACAATGCAACTACGAATGATTTAATTTTGATTTTTTTTATGCAAATGCAAGCAAACAACAATGCGATGAAAATAAAGGGGTTAAAACACGATACCAGAGGGTCTGAATTTATTAGCAAATTTTTTTTAGCGGCAATTTTTTAGCAAGCAAAGCGGCGCAATTCAATCCAAGCAAGCAAGCAAGTCCAATTCGCCTTTTTGTGCAACCTGAAAAGGGTGGAGACGAAATATAAACAATTGAAAGGAAAGCGATGAGATTTTTTTTTCTTTTTTTTTGTAGAGGAGAACAAAAGCAAAAGCAAGTGTTTTTTTTTTTTCAAAGTTTTGAATACTCGAAGTTTTTTTTTTTTTAACACTAAAACAAATCAAAACCAAAACAAAGGGCAAACAAAATAAGAAAAACAAATGATCCTAAGAAACTAAGACAAAACTAAAAGAAAGCAAAAGAGGAAAAAAGAAAAAAATTAGACTCAAATTAAATGAATAAAGCGTTAAAAAAAAAAACTTGTAACAATTCTACCCGTTCAACAAATAAACAAAGCCCGGCCCGGAAGCATTAACCCACGCCCAATACCCTTTTGACTTAACCACCCCTTTTCTTGTCTTTCATTCCAAACGCAAGAACAAACCAGAAAAACAAAAAAATAAAAAATAAAAGGAAGGGCGACCACAGTAGGAGGTTGAGTTACTGGAAATGGAGGAGGGGCAAGGAAGGTGGTAGGATTTAGTTGGTTCGCGGATTGGGTCTGTCAGATGTTTTGGGAGGCCGATTTGGGTATGGCTCGTGACTCCAGGAAGCGATGATTCAGTTCAGGCGATAGTGGGAGGTGGTGTCGATTTCGGTTAGGGGGGGTATTCGAAGGAGTTTTGGGGACTGCGGATTTGGGTAAGTGCGTGGATGTGGGTATCGCTGTTGCGATGGGAGGAATTTGGGTTTCGGGTGGACTCGGTTGAATTGTACTTGGTTGCTGCTAGCGTTTGAGGCGATTGGAGTTTTGAGGAGATTTAGAGGAGTTTGCCTGAGCTAGGCGTGTGATGTTTGCGGGTTTGAGAGTTCGGTGCTGAGAAGCTTGGGTCTCTTGCGTGATGTAGGATGGAGCAAAGCAGTTTGGTGGATGATTTGTGGTGATGAAAGTTGCAGTGTGGAAGAAAGTGGAGTGTTTTCTAGTTATGAGAGGAGGTAGTTTGGTCAGAGCAGTTTTGTTTTGATGGATGTGAAGTGTGGGAAGGCAGAGATGGTTGTGGATGGGAACTGTGAAGAAGGAACAGGGTGTAGTTTGTAATGAGGCTGGAATTAAGGTAAGTGCTGTTTAATGTAATGTGGATGTGGTTATTGAAGTGGTTCGGGAATGGGAATTTGTGGACATGTAGTTGCTGATGATGATGAGTGCTTGGGGGAAGTGGGAGTATGATGATGGTTTTGGTGAACAAAAGTGGACTGTAGTGTGGTGTTATTGAAGGTTGGAAAGCAGCTGTTGATAGTAGTAGTTAAGGCTAACAGTGAGGAAGACTTTTGGAGAGGCAGATGATTTTAGGGATGATCAGCAAGGTGGTTTTGTGAAGTAGAGAATGTATTGGGTTGAGAGTAGCAGAATGATGGTTGATGGTTAAAAGGGAAGTGAGTTATTGATGAAGTATTGCTGGCTGTCGGTGCTGTTATGGCGCAACAGTAGTGTGGTTTGAACTGTGCTGATGGAAGTGGCAGTCTGGTGAAGGGGAGTTGAAAGCAGTCGGGTTTGTTGACAGTTTTGTGGTCGGGGGTAGAAATTGTTGGTAGTGGTGGATTGTATAGGAATTGAAGAAAGTGTATGGTCGTATGAAATAGGAGAACATAGAACAGAAGAAAAACAGAAAACAGAGACTTGTAAAACTGTGAAACAGAAATTGTAGAACAGTAGCAATTTTTTGTGAACTTGTAAACAAACTGTGAAAACCAATTTGTAAACTGATTTGTTCAATGAAATAAAATTTATGAATGCAAATGTGATTTTTTTTCTTCAGAAAGTAGATAGACCAAGTGAACAAGACATTAACAGAACTTGTGCTAAAATGACACACTAAAAAGAGGTGCAAGTTTGCTACACAATTGTACAAGAGCAATAGTCAGGTTAAGAAATTGAGGACAACAAATGAGAAAGAAAAGAAAAACAAAGGAGTTTTTTTTTTCAATAGAAGAATATAAGAAAAGAAGCAAAAAACTGAGACATATGAAGGGTAAAAGCCTAAGAAACAGAACAGTGATCAACTAGAAACAGAAGTATTCTCTTTTTTTTTAACACAAGCTAAAAATACACAAACAAAAAGAAACACTACGAGATCTACACAAAAAATGCACTCTAAATGAACACGACAAAACACACAAAAATGCACAAATGCAAACTAGCGAACAATCGCAAATGAACAAACTAACACACTACAACATGAAACAACATTTTTTTTTAAGAGAACAACAAACTAGAAAATTAATCCGAAAAATAAAATTAAAATCAAATTCCTTCCCCGGCAACGGCGGCAAAAACTTGTTCGCAAAACGATATTTCTATTGAACTAGAAAATCGTCACGAATATTTAAATAACCGCAAGTGCACGGCGTACTATTGTAATACGTAGTGAGTGCGAGTCGATCCTCAAGGAAAGAATAATTTCAATCTTATCCAATCAAATTAAACCAACTTTTAAAATGTGTCCTAATAAAAACTATGAAACTAGAAACTAAGTTGAGAGCTAAAAGTGAAATTAGAGAGTAATTTAGAGGTAAATCCACTCTCACCTTTGTGTAAGTTGTCAAACATACAATGTATGATCTCAACAAGTGATATAAATGCAATATTTACACCACTTATGATTCTCATGAAAATGAAACTAAAGCAAAACTATTCTAAGTATGGTCTATGAACTATTGGCTAGCACTATAGACCATCAAATTTTGCTCATACTTTTATTTCAAAATCAATAATCACTTAGCAAATATTGATGTAACATGTGTTTATGTTGAATAAGCATAGATCATTTGCAAATGCAACATGACCTATCAAACCCAATTGTATAAACTTACATCCATATTCACTAACATTAAGAACATATTAAAGATCACAAATCATACACTTGTTGAACTTACACAAAGTTAGAGAGTATCATTACCCCTAAATCAAGGGATTAGCCACTCATATGTGTTGTCATATCAACACATGTAAGTTTCAACATTAGAAAATTAAGCAAAATGAAAGAAAACTAAGTAGAACAAGAAGAAAACTAAACTAAGAACATAAAGTAAATGAACATGAATGTAAATCTAAGCTATGAACATGAATGTAAATAAATCTAAGCTATGAACATGAAAGTAAAGCATAGAAATTAAAAGAGACATAAGATAGACATAAGAGAAATAGGCTTGGAAGCCATTTTTATTTATTTGATCACTTACACTTTCATATGCTAAAAAGAAGATACAAAATACATGAAACAAAGGGGTATATATACATGATCTAAAACCCTAAAACCCTAATCACTTTTCTTGGGAATTCCCCAAAATGGCCCTTCATGAAGCTTCTAATTGATCTTAGCCATTAATATGTCATGTAGAATGCATGAGGCCTTTTGTCCCATTCAATAATATGAAGTGGGCTAGTTGAAAGATGGGCCCTCCACTATCCATAAGATGTATTAATTCTTTGCCTTTTCTTGTGTATGCACATGCTTTCCTTCATTTCTTCATGTGTATGGATCATTTTAGCTCCTAAATTCCTACGAGAGTAAATAACAAGGAACAAGTAAAAGATTTCACAAATTAAAACATGCACAAGTGACCCCCTTTTTTTTCCAAAATAAGTGATGATTTTGAAAATCTTTAAAACATGGTTTGATCACATAAAATACCCAAGAATGTTCATTTATTAAACTAAACAAGAGTAAATATGTGAATATAAATGTGCATTTTTTGTGCACATCAAGAAATTTGGGGTTGCCGAGGAACGATGCTTGAAAAGAAAAAAGAATGTCAAATCTCTGAATTTAAGTTCGGTGTGTAGGATCTCCGCGTATGCAACATATAGGGTGTATAGAGATGCATAGGCATTAGGATGAAGCTGCATCGGAGTAATACCCAGTCGTTTTAAAGTCTCGATGGCGATCGGAGGAAACGGAGGAATAGCTCCTACCAAGCACATGGTTCGACTGATTGCCATATATCTTTCCGGAGCTAAGTGGGGTCTATCTTCGCTACCGGGTGTCATGACATCATCCCAAGGAATCCCATGTCTCAAGCAGATTCTTTTAAGCTTTATATCATCGAGCTTAGATGCTAAAGAATCAGAAAATTTATCTATTCCGAGCGCGCCAGGAATCTCGTCGGGAGCTCACCTGTCTATCTCAGATTCTTCACTAGATGAAGTACTTTCAGACGGATTTGATTCCGTTGCCTCGTATTCAGAGCCAGAATCTTCACCTCCTGGGTTAATTGGAGGGACCTCAGGGTTGTATTGCTCAGGAACCTCGGAATCCGTTTCTGTAGCGGATCTTGAAGAAGATTGATTATCCGACATTACTGCTAGGCGAGAAAACATGAAAAGTGAGATTAAAGCTACCCGTCCCCCGTGTGTGCAAGTGCCGGTGTGTGTGCTTGTGCATGCATTAAAGATAAAGCGTAAAAGCTATCAAATCATCAAAATATTAGTCATCATATGCAGTCAAATTATGTGGTCATTTAGTCCAGAAAGTCCGACATCAAGGCCCTAGCCTAACTGTTCAGAATTTTATGGTGACAGGGCATCGTCTAAGGTTCAAAATTTGTTTGGATCATGAACTACGAGTTGGACCGCGATGTGTATGACAGTTTGTCCTCCTTCGGATCGCAGGGTAGAGGGATCGCCCTCCTTCGGATCGCAGGGTAGAGGGATCGCCCTCCTTAGGATCGTAGGGTAGAGGGATCGCCCTCCTTCGATTCGCAGGGCAGAGGGATCGCCCCCTCACGGATCGAGAAATTGAGTGATCGGGGTCTTTGCCGAATCATTGCGGCCCCCCACGATACACGCCTCTGCCGTCACCACGACCCTCCGTCTTGCCACTCACCTTCATCTTCTTCCTCTCCTCTCCTTGCCCACGATCCGAACCGGCCTTCTTTCTTCTCCTTCCTCCTCCGTTTTCCTCCTCTCCTTCTCATTTCCGAACTCCAACCTCTGAACCTATCAGCCATGGTGCCTCGCTGGTTCCCCCAAAAATCACAACATTCCATCGTTTCTTCCCTCAAACCAGTCGAAAAATTTATAAAAACGAGAGCGATATCGAATAAGGGTGCTTTCGGTAGAATTACCTTTCTAAAAGTTGGGAAAACAATCAGATTTTTGGAGGTTTGAAAAACTAGGGTTTTTCCTCAGTGATGCAGGCGATACGATACGAAGGAAAGAAGAAGGAAGAAAGTGAAGAGGAGGATCGACTTATATAGGCAAAAGGGCGACCGTTTGTCTCCCCTTTTTTTGTCTTATTCGATCCGCGAAAATAGACGGGCCGCGAACCAAAAGCCCACCACGTCTCGGAGAGAAGCCCATTTCGTTCCGTTCCGTGAAGAAGCCCAAGTGCTCACCAAAGAACGAGACGAATGGCTTGCTAACAGACCGCGACTCGACTACGCGATACGAATCGATAAATGACCGACAGAGCCAGTGATGAAGACTCTGAAAAGTCCCAGAAAAGGAATCGTTCGCTGTTTTGCGACTCGATGTGAAAAGACGGTTCTATAGCTTCGAAGCATGTTCCATCATCGATAAAACATACTTCGAGGGGGCAAAATGTTGGCTAGCTTTTTGACCAAGCCACCCAGGTTCATTCATAAGAAGAAAGTATGAAACCACATTCTCTAAGTACATGAAGGAACGGATCGCACCATTGACTCGCCCCTCATCAGATCGCCCCATATCGGATCGTACCATTGACTCACCCCTCATCGGATCGCCCCCATTTCATCAGCGAAACGACACCTCTATGCGATTCGATCCATACATGTGTTATTGCTCAGTATAGACCGATCCGATCCCCTGATGCATGGCGGAGCCTCTGACCCGTTGAAACACGAGCTAGTCTTCAGCGATCCGAGACGCACGGATCTAGCGACACGTGTCCCTAACCGTCATTTTGACCGATTCTCCCCATTTGCACGATCCGATTTTCAAGGGGATCGCGGCACCTGTCCACAACGGCTAATTTGACTATTTCTTCAACGGTAGCGATGCGATCCGATGTCCTCGGGATTCGTGTCACGTGTTACTACGATCCGCCTGACAAAATCAGCTATAAATAGCCCGGAGCTTGGCATTTTGAGGGATCCTTTTGGCAATATTGAGAACTGATTCCGCCATTATTGTCATATTACCATTTCTTATCAGTTTTATTGCTAAATTACCGAGAGAAATCACAATTGTAAAAGTGAGCTAGAGAGAAATCATTGATTGTACCCGCATTCGAAGTATTATCAATAACATATAAAGTGGACGTAGGCTCATTAACGCCGAACCACTATAAATTCTGTGTGTTATTTTCTTTTTCTTCATTCTTCAGTTAAAACTCTACAAGATTCAGAACAATTTGAGTGTTAGGTCCAAATTTTGATCTAACAGTTATACATTACATTTCATATAAAAATAAATATTTATATTGAATAAAATGATACTACACTGATCTGAAATAATCAATTAAATATTTTATTTCAATATTTGAATTAGTACAACTTTCTGATCCACTATCGTACAACTCACTTTTACATAATACAGTCATAACAATACATACATTCCTCACTACAAACTGATCACTCAATACACTCAATTACATACACACTTTCGTATAAATATACATACACACTGACATACACCAAGTCTTTATGCTCCAACATCCCCAATCGATCATCCATTTCAACATCATGCTCATCGTCAAATATCCTTATTACTCTGTGTCATTCATTCATGAGTACAGTGATGCCCAAATGCATATATATTTTGCATTTCATTTATTTTTGTGTCGAAAAAAATCAATTTATATATATATACACATACATATTTATATATATATGCATGCGCGCGCGCACACACACACACACACACACATATATATATATATATATTTTATCGGTTTTGTGGACAGAATTATATATCTTCCCGGACAGACATAGCCTAAAAACTTCTACTTTACCCAGAACTATGGAAAAAAAATAGCATGCAAAACCTTATTTCTAAGGTAGAAACCTTACTTGATCTTGGATTCTTCAGCCGAACCAATGAAATTTTCATACTTTTTCCATGCTAACTCCCACTCGAGTATCTATTAGAAAAAACATTTTGCCTTGCATTAGTCGCATATTAATAACAACAGATGGCACCAATAAAGCATAGATATCAACGTTTTATTTCAGCAATTTCGGCTAAAAATATGGTCTGACATGGTTTCCACAAATTATTCAGCTGAACCATGATCTATATTATACACATTTACTAACCCAACATATCGTTTGATAGTGAATTAGTGGTATCAGATATTGAAAACTGGATATTCCATCAGCTAAAACTTGTTGGTAGCAAAATTTAATTTAATCATAAGCATGAATCAAAATCAAATGAAATCCTGTCAATACTTAGATGCATGCTACTAACATCTTTGCAACTCCTAATCCAAAGTGGGATCAAAGGAGAATTATCGGGCCTAGATAACGTTATCTATTCCAATATACAGACATAAGTGTTATGTGTAACAATTATAAATTGTCAACAACAGTGCATTTACGCAAAACAAACAAGCTAGTTACTTGGACCAATGAAGAACATAAGGAAAATTGGCAACCATCTATTTCTAAGTGTATTATTCACTAAGAGTGAGGTACATAGTTCTAGACAAACATATTAACACTTCAAAGACTAATATGAAATCGAAACAATTTAACACAATTTAACACTTCAAAGACAATCAATAAGAACTCCGACAAAGCACAACCGACCAGCAACCCAAAACCACCGAGCAATACCAACAAATCCTAAAGCTAACCAAAGCACAGACAACTCAAGAACGACCACACTAACACCCAAGTCAAAACACTCACAGCACAAATGACATATCCAAGTTCCAACCAAGTCAAACAAACAAACCAACAAAAGCCACCACAGTCACAATACCTTAAATTCCAATAGTGATGCTCCAGTACAATGAAGATATTGACAACATCTGGCACACTGGAATAAGTTTAATCCACAGCAAATAGTAACTGCGAGATCTGAAAGAGGATTAGTGAGCTACGAACAAGGCCAAGACGTGCGTTCCCCCAAAACTTTTAAGGTGGGAAATAGCAAATCCAAAACTTACCGTATTCAGCAAATCCAAAACAGATCCACAAAACAGATCGACTAAGAGGAGAAAACCAGAAAAGAGGCAGCCGATTAAGTAGAGATAGAGGAAGAAAGGCGAGCTCCTACCCACGACGATGAAAGCTAGGGCTAGAGGATGGAGAAGATAGGGGACAAGAGGAAGGGATACGACGAGGAAAAGAAGAGCAGAAGAGCGGAAACTGAGGAAGAGAATGGGGCGGCGGAAACCCTAGTCACCATTGTAGGACAGAAAAGCTCGATTGCGTTTTAGTTTTTGATTTGGGGAAACGAATGGTTGGAGGCAGGTCGATATTGATTTAGGGGAAGAATGGGTGGACGCAACTGTTAAAAAAAATACGAAGTAGGTCGGTGCTAATTTTTCGGTTTCCCGCTTAAACTTGAAGTAGTTGGAGCCAATTTTTTTGGTTTTCCGCTTAAAATTTGGATTGAACTATTAAACTGTCCCTAAAAATAGCTGCAGCGCAGAGCTATTACTTATTTAATATATGTTTTTCTCATTAATTTCAATTATTATTTTAGTTAATTATAAATTATTATTATTATTTACTACTGATTTTTAACTTACAATTGTTGCTTAATTAACGATTGTTGTTAAATTTTGAGTAAGATTCAAATTCAACAGTACACAAAATGTACCGTTTCGGACGGGGCGCTGCCCCGCACCCCGCCGGGGGCGCTGCCCCCTGGACCCCCGCGACCTGACCGGACAGGTCGAACCTCGTTAGCGGGGGCGTTGCCCCCGCACCCCACCTTGGGGGGTTGCCACCCCCCCTGGACCCCCCTCCGTAGGGATCATATTTGACAAAAGATTTTGGAAAAACTTTCAACAACGATTACTTATTAAAAAATATTATATACTAAATATTAATTACTACTAATAGTCATGATTAATTATAAATTAAATATTTATTAATTGTTATTTACTTATTGATTATTAATTAATTGATTATTAGCCGCTCATTAGTTATTACTTACTAATTAATTACTAGTACTTAATAATGAAGTAGTTATAAATAATTATTTTTAATTAAATATTTAATATTTATATATTGATTATTATTAAATAATTACTAATTGGTTGTTAATTAGTAATTATTAGTAGGAATTATTTATTTATTGATGTATTTTTAATTAAATATTTAATATGTATTTATTGATTATTGATTAATAATTACTAATTGGTTGTCAATTACTAATTATTAGCATGAATTATTTATTTATTGAAGTATTTTTAATTAAATATTTAATATTAATATATAGGTTATTAATTAATAATTACTAATTAGTTGTAAATATTAATTATTAAAAATTATTTAATGAAAATAATTAAAATTATAATATAGTCATATATTACAACAGTCAAAAAATAAAAGTTGTGATAGGCTTTTATTACAACTGTCAAAATAACACAGTTGTTAAAAATAAATTCATTACAACTTTTCTGGAAAAAAGTTGTAAAAAAACAGTTATTACAACGGTGCTTTAACCACCGTTGTAAAATTAAAGTTGTAATATGGTGTTTTTGTTGTAGTTACAACGGTGTTTATACCACCATTGTGAAAAACCATTTATTACAACGGTGCTTTTACCACCGTTGTAAAAACCCATTTATTACAACGGTGCGTTTATCACCGTTGTAAAATTAAAGTTGTAATATGGTGTTTTTGTTGTAGTGTCCTCCACCAAACGTGATTAAGTTTGAAGAGATCAACTTATGCGATCTATTAGATATACTCTGTCAGACCTTCATCCATACAAGTTCTCCTGGGACTGGACAAACCGAAGGCACTATTCAGTACATCCATCTTAGGCAATTGTTATCTAAGATTTATACAACAGCCCTTGCATTTTAATCCGTCTTCAATTATCCTTGGCATATATGATTCGCCACGCTTATGCCAATACAGTGTGGTTCTTTGGATAATAATCCAACCGGTCTCTCCATATTAACAACGTTTAAAATGGTCAAAACTTCGATAGTCTGTGATTTAACCATCAAAGAAAAACACATGTGCAAACAACGATATTATTTCTAGATGGAAATTATATCGATCATCATCATTCAACATTTATCTCTTTAGTTCATAAATTTTCTTATCTCATGTTTCCATATATTTTAACTTCTTATCTTCTATTATCAGAAAACATTTCTGATTTTTATTTGGAAAAACATTTCCAAACTCCTTTACGATCAAACCTTACCATTCCTTAGTTAAGAAGGAAGTCAATCAAGTTGGGGTATAATTACCTCCCATACCTTAACTGAAGAACGTTTTAAACTTCGAAATAGTCAAAGTTTATCTTTTAAACCTTTAACAACTTCCTCACGAAACTCTCGGGTTCTATTTACGAATCCACTTCTTTATTGAAACATTGATTATAACGATAACGTTATAATCCCTACTTTCGAAATATCTAACTTCAATTATAACTTTTATTCTTAAATGTGAATAAATAAATTAACCCCTAATTTATAAATAAATAAATCTTGATTTAAACACCGGAAAGTATAGGTACTTTCCCAAATTCGATGTAATCGATTTCGATGATTAACTCTCTACGAATAACTAATATTCGATTAACTCACTTCGAATAACATATATTCGATTATCTCTCTTCGAATAACTTATATTCGATTATTGCGGCTTTGCATGACACAGATGGCGATCACGGTAGCACCCAAATCCAAAGCAAACCGAGGGTACAACAAGTGAGAGAGTCACGGTAGCACCCACGGAACCCAGCACCGGCGCTCCTGCCAATGCTGAGATTATTGCGGCTTTGCATGACACAGATGGCGGTCACGGAGATGGGGAAGAGGAAGTTGTAATCATAGACGAGGCAAAGGATGATGATAGTGAAACCTTGGCTGACATGTAGGCTACGAAAGAAAAGTAGTTGATTCTTAAAAAGGGGAACATGACCCTGTATCCGTGCCCCCTATTTCTGAAATCGACCCCAAGACTGGGTTGGTTATAAGATTCTCTTATAAATCAATAACTTCACAACTTGCCTCCCAACCTTCTAGTCCTCCCCCGGAGTCTCTTGTTGATAAGAGGAAGAGGAAGAAAAGTGACCGCTCTGATGCTGACAAAGAGGGGTTGCAGAAATAGAAGAAGGAAAAGAAATCAAAATCGTCTCCCAAGCGTAAATAGAATGCACTTATTAGCTCATATTTTAGTTTTAGGATTTCCTTTGGCCAAAAAATGTAGCTGTGAGAGTGGCCCTCACTTTTGTTTAGCTTCTCGTTCTTGTAAACCTGCTTTCAGTAAATGAAAATCTATTTCTTTTGCGCCATTGCATTCCTACAAATTCATCATGTTAGCAGAGTTTAAATAGTCATAACCGAAACATTCATAGTTAAATACTAAAGTCATGAGTAACAATCATTAATCATAATCGAAACGATCATCGAGAAATACGTGTGCTAAGTAAATGTGTAGTGGTGCACGTATATGCCCCCAATCAATCGTCATTATAGTGCCTGGCCAGGGCTTATTGGCGATCGATTAGGATTATATTTGTACTATCCCGATCTTTCAGCGGGGTAATGGTTCTCGTGGCGCTAAGTCTCTAACGCCTTTATACTCTCCCGATCCTTCAGCGGGTTAGAGTTCGAGCTCGATTCTTGGTCCGCTCACTGATCCCTTAGCGGGGCAGAAGTTGTGGGGGCACTAAGTCTCTAGCGCCTTTATACTCTCTCAATCCTTCAGCGGGTTAGAGTGTTATCAAGGCGGTTTTATCATGGTGCACCTTCACGCCTTGGGGACGTTATCTTCGCGTCCTTTATACTCTCTCCCTGATCTCGGGAGTTAGAGTGCAAACAGTAGTGCGATTTACCTCGCTGCATCATTTAGAGCTTTAGTTAGCGTTAGCTTTCTGATCTGATGGATGGTATTTTGGATCAGCTGTTTTGAGATTACTACATAATTTAAAACAAACTTCAAAGTGGTAATGATATATTAATCAAAATAAAAGAACAGATAAAAAAAAGATGGTGCAGTAACGGTAAATGACACAATATGTTTTTATAGTGGTTCGGTCGAATCATGACCTATGTCCACTTTATAATCTTTTATTCAAGTAACCAGACTGTTCTAGGCAAGTTGAGCCTTTTTACATGGTCCTAAAAAACAAAAGAATAAACTGACAATTTCACGTCAGATAAGGCCGCAAATGCTGGGCATTCCACATTCTGGGGATTTCATCTCCATCCATGGTTGCTAGCTTGAAAGTTCCATTATCAAGCCTTTGTAAAATGGAGTACGGTCCTTCCCATTTCGGGCCCATATGTATTGGGGGCGGAAAGACACGCTTCAAAACTAAGTCTCCGGGTTCAAATGTCCGAGCTCGGACTCTTTTGTTGTAATACTGAGCTATTTGTTGTTTATGCCTCAGGGCACGCAAGTGGGCTTCGTCCCTTTTTTCTTCAACCATGTCCGGGGATTCAAGGAGCAGCTCATTGTTGGTCATCGGATCGTAATAAATGGTTCGATGAGATTGTACTTCTAACTCCACCGGAATGACTGCTTCAGCTCCAAAAGCAAGGGAAAATGGGGTGTGACCCATCGCCGACTTATACGTTGTCCTGTAGGTCCCTAGTGCCAGGGGTAATTCATCAACCCACATGGCTTTGGCCCTCTTCAATCTTTTCTTTAGAACGGAATTGATCACCTTGTTTGCCGCTTCAACTTGTCTGTTTGGTTGCGGATGTGCCACAGAGGTGTATCTTTTCTCGATGTGATACTTCCGACAGAAAACTCGAAACTCGGTGCTATCGAATTGGGTCCCATTATCGGTTACGATGACTTTTGGAATCCCAAACTGACATATAATGTTCTTAACGACAAAGGTGATTACTTGCTTAGTTGTGATCATGGTCAAAGGCTCTGCTTCTACCCATTTAGTGAAATAATCCACGGCCAAAATAGCGAATTTTGCTCCGCCCTTTACTATGGGAAGACTCCCAATAATGTCAATTCCCCACGTAGCAAAAGGCCACGGGCTTGTCATCATCTTCAACTAGCTAGGTGGCGCCTTAGGAATCTTGGAGAATTTCTGGCAAGCATCGCAATGTCTTGCATACTTGGCTGCATCCTTGTTTATGGTAGGCCGGAAATAGCCATATCGCATTATCTTCTTTGCCAGCGTTTGCCCTCCAATGTGATCGCCATATTCGCCTTCATGGACCTCTTTCAGCACACGCTTGATGTCATCATGGGCGATACACTGGAGGAGGGGCATCGAGAAACCTTGTCTGTATAGGACATTGCCTTGCAACACATATCAGGAAGCTTTTCGTATAAGTGCACGTCTCTCACTTTTCTTTGTTGGAAGCGCTCCATTTATCAAAAACTTCTTTAGAGGAGTCATCCATGACTCTCTCTCAGGCTCAATCTCTAGCACTAGATCAACTTCCATCTGATCTATGCTAGGAGACTGTAGTACTTCAATTGGGACCAGCTCCGTATCCTGAGGATTATCTGAACTAGCCATTTTTGCTAACTTGTCTGCCTTTTGATTCTCCGTTCGGGGAATATGAGATATGCTGTAGTGGTCAAAACCATCCAGCAACTTCTTCACTTTTTCCAAGTACGATATCAGCCTTGGACTCTTGGCTTGAAACTTTCCAGTGACCCGGTTTACGACTATCTTGGAATCGCAAAAGATGTCTAGCTTTGTAATATCCAATTCCTTTGTGAGTTCCAGCCCGACAACTAGAGCTTCATACTCAGAGTCGTTATTAGTGGCGTGGAACTCCAGTCTAAGAGCGTAATAAATTAACCATTTCTCCGGAGTTTTGAGAACTACTCCCGCACCAGATCGTCTATCATTTTTAGATCCATCTGTGTATAGTCTCTAAGCATTAGGGTCAAGGAGTAGCTTTGGCAGATCGTCCTCCTCAGTTATTACATCATCATCCGGGATCGTGAACTCTGCTATGAAGTCTGCAAGCACTTGCCCCCTTATCGACCTTCGGGGCTGGAAATTCAAATCGAACTGACTTAGCTCAATTTTCCACTTGAGTAGTCTCCCTGATGCTTCTGGGCTTTGCAGAACCTGTTTAAGCGGGTGATCGGTGTACACAGTAATGGGATGAGCTTGGAAGTATTGGCGAAGTTTTCTAGATGCAATTAATAAGCTATACGCCAGCTTTTCTATTTTCGGATAATTCCGTTCTGCGGCCGCCAATTTCTTACTCACATAGTACACCGGTGTTTGTACCCTATCCTCTTCTCTTACCAAAGCCGAACTGATTGCGTGAGATGACACTGTTAGGTACACAAATAAATCCTCGTGACCCACAGGCTTAGACAATATCGGGGGTCTTTCCAAATGGTTCGTCAGATTCCAGAATGCTTCTATACAATCGGGAGTCCATTTAAAGTTGCATTTTGCCTCGCTTTATCAGTTCGAAAAACGGGATGCATTTATCTGTAGCTTTGGAGATGAACCTACTCAGCACCGCCACCTTTCTAGCGAGGCTCTGGACGTCCTTAATTTGATTTGGTTCTTGGATATTTCAAACTCTGTAATTTGATCTAGATTGATTTCGATTCCACGCGAGTTGACGATGAATCCTAGGAATTTTCTAGATGCTACCCCAAATGAAGATTTCAAAGGATTCAGTTTCATCCCATATTTTCGAAGATTCTCAAACATCTATGCTAAATCATTAGTATGATCTGACGATTGTCTGGACTTTTCCAACATGTCGTCAACGTATACCTCCATCGTTTTCCCGATTTGGTTGTAGATCATTCTATTCACCAATCGCTGATATGTAGCGTCGGCATTCTTCAAACCGAAAGGCATCACCATATAGCAGTATAATCCCAAATCTGTAATGAAACTGGTATGCTTTTGGTCTGGGACATGCATGAGGATCTGATTGTACCCCGAGTATGCATCCATAAAAGAAATAAGTTCATGACCCGCGGTTGAATCTACCAACTGATTGATTCGGGGTAACGGAAAGCTGTCTTTTGAGCAGGCTTTGTTTAAATCTGAAAAGTCGATGCACGTACGCCACTTTCCATTGGCCTTTTTTTAACCAAAACCGGGTTTGAAATCTAGTCAGGGTACGTTGAATCTTTAATAAATCCATTACTCCTCAGTTTTTCGACTTCTTCCTTCAAGGCGACAGACCTTTCTGGGCCAAGCATTCGCCTTTTCTGCTTGACAAGAGGATGTTTCGGGTTGATTCTTAACGAATGACTCATAATCAAGGGAGATATCCCACACATGTCCGCATGGGTCTAGGCGAATACATCCAAGTTAGCTTTCAGGAAATTTGTTAATTCTTTGGCTCGAACATGGTCCAACTGGGATCCAATCTTCAGGACCTTCTCTGGGTCACTATCATCGATTGGTACATCCACAGTCGCTTCATTGGGAGTCGCCATTCTGCCCCCAGGCTCTTCATCCTCTCTGGGATCTATGTCCTCGGCAACTCTCTGGGCGACCCTCCCGGAGGTATTTTCTTTAGTTGCTACAATGATTCCTCCCTCGAAGGGGAAGAGCCACCTTTTGCTTCTACATATTTCCCTTTGCGGAGCAACTTTAACTCTGCAATGTAGCATGCTCGTGCAATAACTTGATATCCTCTGACTATGCCTATGCCGGCATCCGTCGGGAACTTCAACAATAGGCACCAGGGTGCAATGCAGGCCCTGAATTTGGCTATGGCCGGCCGACCTAAGAAGGCATTGTACGACGACTCAATGTCCAGGACTACAAAGGGGAGAATTCTCACTTTCTGGCATTCTCCTTCCCCAAGGGGTACTGATAATTCCACGTATCCCATTGGAGCGGTCGAGGCCCCATTAAATCCACATATCCAACCCTCGCATGGTTTCAAATCCTTCGGCTTGAGTTTCATTTGATTGAATGTTTTCTTGAACAGAATATTGACTGAACTCCCGTTATCTACTAAGACTTTATGAACTATAGCTGGACCAATGGTAACGGTGATCACTAATGGGTCTTCAGTTGGGGAGTGAACCCCAAAACTCTCTCGCTCTTGAAATATGACGTCATCAGACATCGTCTTTTGCTGCTTAACCGGAGCGTTATCCTCGGGGTTACTACATTCCCCCACTTCAAAATGTTGTTTGGCTGCATTCACTTATTGATCTATAGCTCTGAAACTGTTCCCTGCTAGGTGAAGCCCACCAACTATAGTATTGATAATAATATTTTTTCCTTTTTGCTGAGCCATCGGTTTAGCAGCAGGTTGGCTTTGGTTAGGGGCTTGTACGGCTTGCCCCTATCCCTAGGAATCACCTTATACTCATCAAGCTTCCCTTCTCGGAGCAGTCTTTCAATCACGTCTCTCAAATGACGACATTTGTTTGTGGAATGACCATGGATCTGGTGAAAAAGACAGAATTTCCCAGTTTCATGCTCCTTTTCTATAGAATCTCTCAGAGGAGGCCTTTTGTATTGAAGGACATTATATGTATCCAGGAAGAAGTTCTCCAACGTATCATTTAACGGTGTGAAGCTCTCAAATGGTCTAGGACGACATCTTCTCTGAGAGTCATTCCCTCGATTTCTCTTCCGATTATTGTTAGTATTATTCCCCGATTGACGATCGTTTCCTTGATTCTTGTTCCCAACATTAACTTCGACCTTTCTTGAGGTATCTCCCGTCTGCTTGATGACCACGTTGCTTTGGATATCCTCCTTATCAGTAGCCTTCCTTTTCCGAGTAGCGTATATCTCCTCCTGACGCAAGCGAACATTAGCTTTTTCATAAAATATTTCTCTGGCCAGTGGTGGCTTGTCGGCCAGATATCTTCCAAAGTCGGTATCTTTATCGACGCCATCGATCAGGGCCATCAACACAGTTTGCTCATGCGGATCTCTGACTTCTGTGACAGCCAAGTTGAAACGATCCAAATACGACCTCAGGCTTTCGTCCGGTTGTTGTTTAATAAAGGATAGCTCAATCACATTCTTAGACCTCTGGGCATGAAGACAGAATGGGTTCACGAACTTCTCACTCAATTCCCTGAAGCTGGATATTGACCATGCTGGCAAGCGGGTAAACCACAATAACTCCACATCTTCCAGGAATATAGGGAATGCTTTACATTTTACCGCGTCTGTAGCTGCAGCGACATTCATTGACCAGGAGTATCGCATTAGATGCTGGATTGGGTCAGTCCTGCCCGCATAGCGATTCATGGTTGGCGTATTGAAGCACCTCGGGAATGTAACATCCAGTATGTCGTCAGTAAAAGGCGTATGACTGCGATCTATGCCCCAATCTTCGTTCCTCTGTCCACGGCTATCTACCAGACTTGCCTAATCATTGCTTCAACCTCAGCATGGGTCAGGGTAGATTCGGGATCAACACTTCTTGCTCGACGGGCTCCTCCGGCATTTCTTTGATGTGTCACTGTAAGATTCGTGTCCTGGACAGAACTCCCTTGCCTCTATTGCCGCGATCAGTCGCATGACAAGCGGGAGGAACAGGTCGATTCTGAGCAGGATCAATAACGCCTCCATTCCTAGGCGGAAGTATGGGCTCATTCAAGTTACGGTTATTGGTTTCCTGATTAAGCACTTCTATATTCTCGGCCCTTTCCAATGGAGGCCATCGCCGGTTTCTCCGAGGTTCTTCAGATGAGGATGTATGTTCCCGGTATAAAGGGTAAGCTGGAGGTGGCGAAACCTGCCTTTGAATATCATCAATTCGTCTGCCTAAGGCAGTAATATTATGATGCAACAACGAACTTTCCTGCCTTTGGGCAGCCAATTCATCAGTTTGCCTGTCCAATGCTTCAAGTATTCGAGTCAAATGTCCTTCGGTAACTGGAGCAAAAGGGTCGAACTGGTCATCTTCTCTTATACGCAAGGAACTTGAACCGGGTTGAGCGGAAGTACCAGCATGAGCAGAATGAGCCATAATTTCCTTCCCAGGTCAAGCAGTAGTCTGATTGTCAGTTCGGATCATGGTCCTCTTAGGATGGTGGGTCGTGGTACCCCCTTGACGTCGGGTCGTGGTGGTCCCCTGGGATCAGATCGTGATGATGGGTGCAGGAGGGATCGCGGCGTGGTCCTGCGATCGTGTAGTGACTCCTTCAGCTGCTTGGTTCGTGGCTCCATCATTGGATCGGATCGCCCCAACATTGCCACGATCCGAGAGCTCTTCCCTGACCTTTTCGTGCACGCTTTCTTCAATTGCTTCATTTGCAGCTTCATTCACTTGCGAAGTTCGTACTTCCTTAGACTTCTTTCCAACCATGATATCTGAGCTTTACTGAAATCTTAAAAAATCGAAACAGTGGAGCTTTGGACTGTTTTCCTCGGACTTGACCATCCAAATATAGAACTACAATCGAATATGCTGAAACTTCGTTCTCAGTGAAAGCACCAAAATGTTAGATCCAAAATTGGCTCTAACACCCAAATAGTTCCATTATGCAGAGATCAATATCAGAAAAAATGCAAGAAAAGCAGAAAAGATACAAGATTTATAGTGGTTCAGCGTTAACGAGCCTACGTCCACTTTATATCTATGATTATACTTAAGATTTGAGTACAATCAATAATTTATCTCTCAACCTCACTTTTACAATGTTGATTCACTCAGTAAATTCAAGACAGCTCCGAATAGGAATAATGGAGATATGATAATAGTGGAATCAGAGCTCAGAATTGCCAAAAAGATCATGAAAAATACCAAGTTCTGGGCTATTTATAGGTGATATCTGCAGGCGGACCGCGGTCATACGTGGCGCAAATCCCGAAGATCTCGGACTGGTTCTTGGCTTGATGGAGAAATAGTCAATATAGCCGTTGTGGACAGGTGTCGTGAGATCCTATATTATCGGATCGTGAATGACTTGGTCATGGCCCTCACCTCTCAGCTTCAGGGACCGGATTGAACTGGCGTGTACGGATCAGATCGGGCAAGTATGGATGGATCGAATCGCCTAGGATGATCGCGATCGAGGGGGTGTAGCAGCAGCGTCACGATCCGGCAAGGGCTTGGTGACCACGATCGGGGTATGATAGCTTCTACGAGTAAAACTCAATAGTGAACATATGTGTAAATCTTGGTGGCTTGGTCCAAAAGCTAGCCAACATAAAGCAACCTTTAAATTGTTGGTCAAATGATAAAATCAAGATCCAAGAACTGAATTTGGAAACACTTTTGGAATTGCAACAAGAATACCAGGATGACAATCAGAAATAAAAACATAACTTCTACAATCCTCTTTAAGAAACCCTTTAAGTTGTTCACAAAACCAAATCCAATTATCTTCATCTTCTCCAGATACAACAACAATTGCTATAGGGAAAAAACCTTTAAAAAATAAATTAATTGGCTTAGTAGTAGAATATACAACATGAATGATTTCTTTTGAAAAAAAAATGTGCACAAATAATAAATAATTTAATAGTATTTATACACAACAACGCATATTTATGTTTTTTTTAAAAATCATACAAGCAATTCATGCACATAAACAGAACAGTCACATGCACATGCACGGTGTATTGTCAGAATAATTGCATTGTAGTATGCATATATCTAGAATAGTTGCATATCTTTGTGCAAATTTTCAAATATTTGTAATCTGCATGCACAACTTCTGAATAATCGTATGCATTTGTTTATAATTTTTGCATTCTTGCACGCAAGTATCAACCAGAACAAGCATAATTGGATGCATATCTTAAAAATACTATCATATGTGCATGAAATTGCTCAAAATATTTGCATATATTAATGCACATATTCAAAAAAAATGCATATAGGCATGCATAAAATTAGAATACTTGCAGCTGAAAAAGAAAAAAAACCGTAAAACAACGTACCTTCATTTCCATTTTTACCAGTAGCAGCCAGTAAGCACCCTTGAGCTCTTCCCTTCATAAAAGTAGCATCAACAAAATTAACGGTCGACAATATTAAATCCATATGCACAAGCTTCCAATCCAATAAAAACCCTCTCAAATGGACGTGTAGAATCATTGCACTCCAAAACGTCTCTACTTCCAGGATTAGTAGTAAGAACTGCATCACAAAACGACAGCAAATGATGATTGGACATTACATCGCTTCCATGTAAATATTTTAATGCCAACCTCTTCCCACTATAAGCATAATAATACTTTAAAATAACATTATACTCAGTCTGAAATAAGTTAATAATGTCCTTCGTCTTCATTAACGGATTAGCTTGAATATGATCATAAAGAAACAACTTAAATCAATTTACTGGATATAAAGCGATTGTTTATGTCATGAATTCCGGCACCACAAGTATGTTCCGGTTGAAATCTCTTGACAACAAAATATCCAGGAAGATTAAACTTAAGAGAAGCATGAATCCTGAAACTAAATTTTTTTTAGAACAAACAGCAGTAACTCTTTCCTTATCATTCCTAACTAAATTAAGCTTATATCTGGTTTTCATACTATACATCATCAAATAAAGTCTAAATTCAGTAACACCTCCTTAAAATTGACCAACACTAGAGAAATCAGATTTGTTTAAATCAATTCTTAACAATTGCTTAAATTGGTTGTTCGACTCATCGGAACTAGCAAAAGAGGAATCACTACCAAAAGAGGAAACCACAAGCAACTGAAGAACTACTACGATTGAAGTCAACAAAAAAACCAAATAATCCTGTAACAAACCAAATAATCCTGTAACAACCCTATATTTTAGGGCCAATTTAAAATTTTTATTTTAAGTTATTTTAATGGGTTTTAATATTTAAAATAATTTATTTTAAAATAATAACGACTAAAAATTTATTTTTATGGAAGTTAAAATATAAGAATTTAATTTAAATATAAAAGGAGTTAGAAATAGCGCGGCAGTTTCAAAATTTGAATTTGAACTTTAACTGGATGTATAGGATGCAAAATAGAACGGATTTTAGTGAAACCAAAAATATTAGAATCTGTTTAAGAATATCTTTCCAACGAAGCCGAAAAATCAAAATTTCATAGCGGGAATCAAAAGTTATGTCCAGATAAAAATTTAGAAAAGACGCTGTAGAATTTATATATATTTTATTATAAGAGCATTTTCTTTTAAAGGACAAACCTTGCAAATAAATTGGCCAAAAGGATGGAAAGTTTCAAAATTAGCCATAAGTCCACATCTCCACTAAACATGGAATTCAGGGGGCCCACAAGCCATTTTTCACCTGCACTAGCATTTGTCCTTTTGGCCAATTTCTAAACTTTTCATTCTTTTCACCAAAACTTTTCTTAAGTTTGGAATTCTCACTATTTTCCACTTATTATAATATATAGCCCTTAAAAATAGTCATTTTGCAAACGATCCCTGTTTTCGACGAAACCACTTTTGTTGGAACCGACATGTCAAATTATTGCTAGGTTTCAATTTTCATAATTTTTCGAATTAATATGTTCGCATGGCAAAAGAAAATGTGTTTTGTCTATTTCAGTCAAATTTAATCGATTTAAAAATAGCCATTTTTCAAATAGTTTCAGGATTCGACGAAATTAATTTTGTTAGGATCGTATCGTCAAAACAAAGCCAAAAATATTTTTTCTGGATTTTTCGGAGTTAATTGGTGGGCTTGGTAAATTAAAGTGTACGTTCGAATTAATATTAAAAAAGATTTATTTTAAAAATAAGAGAAACATGCTGTAAACTTCAGAATTGGACTTCGGCACTAGCGCCATTGCGTTCAGAAGACGTTAAAACCTATTGTTGATAGTCGTTGGGCTCCGTTTGGAGTTCGAACGAAAAAAACCCTAATTTCTGAAATTAATTAATTTAAAAATAAAAGAAAATACGCCTAAATACTAGTATAAATACGGTGCTACAGTCCCTCTTTCTTCCCCGATAGAAACCCACCGCCATAACCCATTATACATCGATTTTTCTTCCCAAATTTTCTCCTCCTCCACTCGATTTCAGACCTTAACATAGTTGAACTTTCCGAAGCCCTCTCTCCCCTCTTCGATCTAATACCAAAATCAAACCTCCCCGTGCCCTGAATCCGCCGCCCCAACCCCCTAAAGGCCGTCGCCATCGCACTGCGCTGGGCCCACCACGGCCGATCGCGACCCCCCAGCTTCCAAGCGCCGACTCACCCCTCCTAGCTCTCCGGTGTCACGTAAACGGCTCTGCAAATCATTGAGTATACCTCCAGCAATTCAGATTCAAAGTTTTGAACATTTCTGAAATTTCCTGGCCTTGATTTGAAAAGGTAGATTCTATGATTTGCCATGCTTAATTCTGTTACAATTAAAGTTGTTAAATAAAAATTGATAATTAATTCATACGACCTCCAAATCCAAAAATTTCAGATCCGTGTGAATCGAGACAACAAATACTTTGACTTAGAACTGATTGGAACAATTTCTGGACCTTTTTGAATTTTAGATCTAGATCTGAAATCGAGGTGAGTATTCTGATTTTAAATAATTAATTTTAATTTAACTATTTCGTTTGCTCATAATCATGCTGTATAAGTTATTGGTTCTTATCTGTGATGTTGCGATTGATCATTGATTTGTTTGAGATGTCATATGGTTACCCCGCTAGTCAAGTGATTTATTTACATCTGAAATCATATTTTGATTATCTACATGAATGCCAATTCAAACCATTCTAGTTTGAATTCAGAAATATTTTTCTCCCCCTAGATTCATTTCTGTTATTTAGATCTGTAATTTTTATTCCAAATAAAAAGTGAAATATGACGGTATGAAAAGCTGCAATTTTTATTGCAAACAAAAGTGAAAATGTTAACGGTATGAAAAGATGCAATTTTTATTACAAATAAAAAGTGTAATATGACGGTATGAAAAGATTTATTTTAAAAAAAAAGATAAGGTTTGGTCATTAAAATAAGAATTACATTTTAATGTAATTAAACCGAAGAATTTGACGTTATAATCAAAATTACATTTTTAATGTAATTTAAAAAGATAGAATTTTTCATCGTAATGTTAATTACATTTTTTATGTAATTAAAAGGAGTTTTTTACATTGTAATCAAAATCACAATTTTTATAATTAAAAGATAAGAATTTAACACCGTAATGTTAATTACATTTTTTTTTGTAATTAAAAGGAGATTTTTACATTGTAATCAAAATCACAATTTTTATAATTAAAAGATAAGAATTTTACACCATAATGTTAATTACATTTTTTTATGTAATTAAAAGGAGATTTTTACATTGTAATCAAAATCACAATTTTTATAATTAAAAGATAAGAATTTTACACCGTAATGTTAATTACATTTTTTTTATGTAATTAAAAGGAGATTTTTACATTGTAATCAAAATTACAATTTTTATAATTAAAAGATAAGAATTTTACACCGTAATGTTAATTACATTTTTTAATGTAATTAAAAGGAGATTTTTACATTGTAATCAAAATCACAATTTTTATAATTAAAAGATAAGAATTTTACACCGTAATGTTAATTACATTTTTTTAATGTAATTAAAAGGAGATTTTTACATTGTAATCAAAATCACAATTTTTATAATTAAAAGATAAGAATTTTACGCCGTAATGTTAATTACATTTTTTTAATGTAATTAAAAGGAGATTTTTACAATGTAATCAAAATCACAATTTTTATAATTAAAAGATAAGAATTTTACACCGTAATGTTAATTACATTTTTTATGTAATTAAAAGGAGATTTTTACATTATAATCAAAATCACAATTTTTATAATTAAAAGATAAGAATTTTACACCGTAATGTTAATTACATTTTTTTATGTAATTAAAAGGAGATTTTTACATTGTAATCAAAATCACAATTTTTATAATTAAAAGATAAGAATTTTACACTGTAATGTTAATTACATTTTTAATGTAATTAAAAGAAGATTTTGGCATTGTAATAAAAATTACATTTTTAATGTAATTAAAAAGTTATGATTTTTACACCGTAAGATCAATTACATTTTTTTTATGAGATGAAAGAAAGAGGGTTTGGCATTGTAAAATTTATTACATTTTTAATGTAATTAAAGAATGAAATTTTGACGCTGTAAAATTAATTACATTTTTATGAAATAAAAAGATAGGCTTTGAAACGGAAGTATTAATTACATTTGTAGTTATTGAAAAGAAAAGAATTTGAATTTGAAATATTAATTACATTTTTAATGTAATTAAAAGAAAGAATTTTTAATGTAATTAGATTAAAAAAAGTCACATTTTTAATGTAATTAGATTAAGGAGAAAATTTACATTTTAATGTATTAAGATTTAAGGAGAAAAATTACATTTTCATGTAATTAAGATTAAAGGATTAATTGACATTTTCACATAAATAGTATTTAAAGAAGAAAATTACATATTCATGTAATTAGATTTAAAGTAAGTGAAATTTACATTTTTGTGTAAATAGATTTTCATTAAAAGAAATAAGAAAAAAATTACATTTTTATGTAATTGGATTTTCATTAAAAAGAACTAAAGATATGAAATTTACATTTTCATGTGAAAAGATTAAAACACAAGATTATCGTTTTGCTTGTAAAGAAAAGATTGACACAAAATTATCATTTTAGTTTTGCATTGAAAGATATAAACAAAAATTAGTATTTTTGCTTGGCATTGAAAGAATAACAAAGTTATTTTTTTTTGTTACATGGAAATTAAACAAACAAATATATTCATTTTTGTAGAATTGAAGTTGACGCCAAAATATTGCATTGAAATGACATAAAAATACTCATTTTTGTTAAATTATAAATGACATACAAAAACTTTCATTTTTGTTGTAATGGAAATGAAACACAAAAATACCTATTTTTGCTGTAATTGGAATGATACACATTTTTATGTAATTTGAGAGATGAAAGAAAAATGTACATTGTTGGGTATAGTATGTGTATGTGAATTATAATAAAAATAAACATTATTGTGTGTCATGTTATACCTTGATATTATATAATCAAATAGGGATATTTGTTGTTAGCAAAATATAGTGAAATGAAATGGATGAAGGAATTATATATATAGAAATTAAAATCAAACGAATTGAGCGTTGTAGTTCGCGTTTGAAATCGTGTCTTTAAATTATAATACCGAAGTATCCGACCGTCGGATTTTCCCAAAACTGAAACCGTTAGGTTCGCCTCGGGAAGACCTTTCCAACGATATGAATTGTGTTAAATTCCAACAGTTAGATTTAGAGAAATGTGTAAAACAAAATTTGGGTGAAAACAACGCAAAGATCGCCTATTGACATGAGGTGTTGTTAACTAAAATTTAATTATTTTTATATAAATAAAAATAGCGATAGATCGTTATTAGATACTAATAACGATATGAAATGATTTTAAATTCTATATATACGAGGACCATTTGAAAAGTCTGAGTTCAATCTCATTTCAAATGAATACACGTCGATCAAAGTCGAAGAGTTGAAGACGGTACAAGACCGACGATCTTCACGTCGAATGGATGAGTTACCATTGACGCCCATGATTGGAGTAGCAACCTTGAAGGGGCTACAATGGTGGTCGTCCAGACTACTTGTTGATTTGTTCGGATATGCAAGGAATAAGGTGCCTCCGGTTTCGATCAGACCCAGAACGGACTTGTAAATGGATGCGTGTCTGACGTTGGAATTCATTTCATGTATTTAATTGATTTCTTTTTAATATATAATTGTTTGGTGGCGGAGAATTTATTCTCTTGCTTAACACCCTCTTATATATTGGTGGTTGTCGATCGCTTGGCGTGAATTGTCAATGTGGCACGCCAAGATGCAAATGATCAAGGCTTTTGTTGAAAAGCAGGCCTTGTGGTTGATGATCAAAGCACGGCCTGTTTAGGCGTAGCTTTGTGTATAACGTAGCTTCACGAGCCTCACAAACCGGTTGAGTCTAAAATGAAGCAAGGGAACGCAGGGAGAGCAGCACGTTTCTTTCTAGCTAGAAGTGGTGTTTGGGTTTTACATGGCCCGACATTTTACTTATGTGGATGATGGAATAAGGCGCCTCGGATATTAGGTCCTATAGGACCGGGAAACATGTGTTCAGGAATAACTAATCCGCAAAATCGTATGTGCGGACCGGCCCTGCAGGATCTAAGGGTTCACAGCGGGGAATCCTGAGACATTAGCTAGAGTCTATCGAATCGGTAAGGAGATCGTTCCTAGCCTTGACTCATGATGCAAACCCAATTCCCAATACGACCCTACGGACTTGATTGTATTACTAGTATATGGTAGCTATGCTTCCTAGGATTGATACATTTACTTTGAAATGTTTTTGAAACATATGTACACTAATAATAATATCAAATTCGTTTTTTATCATACCTAGCATGTTTAATCATTATAAGGTAAAACTCTGTCCTCTGGTTTGCATTGCATTGTGTGATGGGACTTGAGTCTTATGATGATTCCATTTTTCTAAAAAGCATTGCGTTGTTTAATGATTTACTTTAATTTATGCACTGGAAATCCATTGGAATAAAATCCGTTCCGCGTTAGCGGCGTGGTCCTTGGATTTTCCTTATTGCTATTAGTTATAGTAGTTAAGAATTCTCACACCAGTCCCATGACTGACTCGTAGTTTTTTTCACTTTGCAAACTCGGGTGCCCTCATTTCCACACGGGCAGTCGAGTAGCTTTTTGCAGATATTTATCTCTTGAGCAGGATTCTGGATCGAAGCCTAAAGCTGTGTCCAGAGCATAGAAGTCTTCCGCTGTTTATTGCATTTAATTTATTGTAATTTATCTTCCGCTGTAATTTTGTTCAATGTACTCTGATATTCTGTACTCTGATGTAACATTATTATGATGTTTATAAAAGCCTGCTACTGTTGTTCTGATGTTGTTGTATTCCCAGAGTTAACGTATTCGGGTTTTGAACGGTCTTAGTCGATTTTGCGATCGATTGGGTCCGGGAAAAATCTGGGCCGTTACAAATCCTCTCGATTTTGTGCAGCCAACAAAAGAATGAATTGAAGATCAAAATTACTTTCGATATTCCTTCTCAAACCATCTCGGAAATGATATAGTTCAAATGACAACGGACTTAACTCAGTCCATTTACCACAAACAACATCTCCCATGATAGCAAAAGAACTATCAAAATAAATACGAATAGAACAACTATCATTCCCAAACTTCAACAACACCAATATTTGCAGCACCACTGTTTGAAAAAAAGTCAACATTAATCAGCCTAATCTGCAGTAATCAAATAAAATTACAAAAACATACTCATATAGTTATAACTACATGCAAACATATACGCAAATAACAGTAATATATGCATACTTATATGCAAAATTTCAGAATATTTGCATATATTTTATGCATCGAAACAGACGTATTATACAAATAGTTGCATTTTTATATGCTCATATTCACAATGTATGCATATTTTTATACATCTATGCAGAATAGAAGAAAAAATATGTTGACAAAATAATTTCAACAGCTGTACAATCAGCAATAAAAATAAAAATTTATAAAATAATTAAACTATCCATCAATAAAAATAGATAATTAAACTAATTCAGAATAAAGAATAAAAAAAATCGATTGCAAAACTAAAATCAGTATACAAAATTAAAAAAAATGTAAAACGTATAAATTACCTGCGCATTCATTTTACAAGTAAAATCTCGATCAAAACAAAACTCTAGACAAATTGCCAATCAAATTGATTTTTGTATTAGCTGAATTCGAAATCAAGAAATTTGGAAAGAAGATGCCGCCACCATTAACACAGAAAATTATGTTTAAGAAAAAAATTAAATCAGTAATAAAAAATATCGGACCTGATGCGTTAATTAAGCTGTAATTTTAAAAATGGGCCATTGTGGAAAACTTAAGCCGCTATTTTAAAAATAAGGATGAAATTTATATGATTCAAAAAGGAAGGATATGAGCTTACTTAAGTTTAGTTTTAAGGATGTGAGCCTAATTTTCACTTTTTATTTTATTTTATCCATTTATAATTTCGTTTATAATTGCTAAGTTCTAACCCAAGTACAAATATCAGTTTCAAACCCATTTCCACTTTTCTGTATAAATTTGATTTTGAATTTATATTTCAATTTATCCAACGATAAATAATTTTCTTAATTTATACTTTCATTTATAAACAACGTCTGGATTTATCCATTTGAACAGGTTTCTATTTTCAACTCTATCCGAGATTAAATTTCTATTTTTGGAAATAAATTTCCCTTTTAAGTCCAAAATTCCTTTTCTATATTTGAAAATATTTTTATGGTATTTAATATACCAAAATTCTAGGGCCAAAATTATTCAAACGAAAAATAATCAATTAGAGATTCTGTAACTCATCGTGTTGCACAATAAATAAAAACAGTAATATAAATGTTGAGGAATCCAGTTGGATCCCTCCAACCCGTTTCCCTGCATCGACAGATGTTAATCAACATCAATAATATTAATTTCATATCAAGATGAAATATTATTGTAAATAAAATTAATAATTGATCAACGATATAACTATATCAACCATTTCAACCAATTTTATCAACCATTCATCCAAATAACCATCACACAGTAAAAGATTACTATAAATAAATTTAAAACTCGTTTATATATAAATGAGCCAGAGTTAGTGAGTTTACTCACATTGTTTTGCAGGTACGGTTCTTCTTTTGTTTCATTTTAAAAAAATCAAACCAGTGTTTGATTTTATCATGAAATTCCAGTAGCTCTGTTCTCAGCCTCGGCAGTGCTATAACATAGATTACATTGCTACGGTCCCATGGTGACTGGTTATATCCAATTTTGTATATGAATGAACCGGAATAGTTACTGCAGGTTTAGTTATATATTTTAAATCTTAATAGCCATTAGTAAAGAATAATTGTTTAATTAATTACCAAATTAAGAAAATTAGTCCCCATCCCACTCATTATCACGTTAATCCCATCTCAACTCCTCCTTCCTTAATTAAAACCCATGCTATAGACCAACATGCTTCCTCCATTAATTAACTGATCGAAACCATCCCCAACCTCTCGTTAAAACATCTCCATCTGCATATCACCACGCCTCATTTATACATAATTTAAAGGATTATTATAATGTTTAATCACCTTCATTAGAATAGCTAACCACGATTAACCTGATAATACACTCCCTCATCATTTTTTTTCCTACTCACCAGTATTTCACTCCTGAACATCCCGCTTTCTCCAATCCAACATACGCAGTACGAACACCTCCCCATTTAAAACATCTGCACTGAGCACCTTCAAACAAAACATGGTCAAACTTTGGCCCATTCTTTCTACCTACGTTGCCAGCACCAATCCTCCGGCAATCCACGCTGGTGCTCCTCTACAATTCCAGTAGCCTACAGACCCCTCAAAACCTCGAAAACCGTAGACATACCAACTTTCAATCATCAGCGTCGCTCAAGATAGCAGAGTCGACCATCACTATCGCGATAACACTGCCACCGCATTCATAACCCTTGCCAGTTAGAACTCAAGCTCTTCCAGAAATTCAAACAATTACAAGACTTCACCACAATTCAACATTAATTCGGATGCATCAAGCACCACTTCAAACTTGGAAAAAAACCAAAGCGCCAATCAGCGATTGTCCATGTAGTGTCACTACCATCGAGCACCAGAGCTCCGCCAACCCCTTGTCCCGACGTGTCTCACCCCCACCAATAACTCACAACCCTCAAAAAGAACCCAGCTTCCCTCTCATCGTTGATTAACCAGTACCCTAGCTGCTTGGTGAGAAACTGCCGAGCTCGATAATCACAATCGTTCGCAATGAAACAAATATAGGATGGAAGAACAATAGTTTGCAAACGCAAAGGAATTCGATTTCGAAATTTTCATTAAAAAAATCGATTAATTTAAAATTGAGATTCCTGAGGGCCGTTGTTTTGCTGTTTTGAGTGAAGAATGGAAAAGAAAGGATTTTGGTTTACTTGGAGAATTTCTGTTGGTTTTTACTTTTTTGGGTGGAGGCGCATAAGTGGGTTGACCAGGGAAATTTTTGTTTAGGGTTATTGACTGTGTAGGCCCGTAGGGGGTATATATATAATGGGAAGGAATTGGCTTCACAGAGAAGATTCATGATGTCTTAAGTTTGGAAGGAATCAAGTGGCCTTCCAAACAAGCTTCACGGTTTATTTTATTATAAAATTTAAAGATCAATGTACCCCGCTATACAGAATTTCATTCACTTACGGACTGCTATAGACCAAAAATAAAAATACTATCATGTCAGGCGATGTGCCATGATCCAAAAAATATAATAATATAGAAAAGTTAACTTATATTATGATATCTTAAAACGCTGATATAGGGTGTAAAATACTTCAAATAAAAAGTTGCTTATTTTTCAAAATAAAGATTACAGAAAAATTTATAAATTAAATTATAACTACGTCTCAAAAATCTTGTCCAAATTCGAAACTAATATTTAATTATATTAAATAAACCATTATGGCTTATACAGGACTCCACAACAACTTTCTAAAAATTTGATTTGGACATTACTTACAATCTATAAGACGAAATCTCGATTATTCACTTCCGTTAGAAGGATACAGGTCAATAGATTCAAACATTTCTTATTTCAAAGAAATATGACTTATAACGAGTCTTGAAAACGTAATATTACGAACTACCATGATGTTATGCGCTCGTTTTAAATTTAATTATAATTTATACATTAAAATGTCGTTTTTAATAATAAATTCCTTATAAAAATCGTTTTATATTTAAAATAAAATATTTATAACCAAATTAAATATTAGAATTAAATGGCTTAAAAATCTGGGTCGTTACAACATACATATTGGATATGTCATTGTTTGTCTCTATGTTGATGACCTATTGATCCTAGGTAATAAAAAGGCCATAATAAGTTAGTAACATCTATTAAGGATATGTTATCCTCTAGATTCGATATGAAAGACCTATGACTGGCTGATGTTATATTGGGTGTAAGAATTCTGAGAACACCATATGGATATGCATTATCCCAATCGCATTATATCACCAAAATACTTGAAAAAATCAAGCAATATAATGTAACTATTGCAAAATCACCAGTAGATGTGAACCAAAATTGGGTAAAGAACACTGGTGATGGTATCTATCAGTTAGAATACTCTCGTATACTAGGAAGTATCATGTATGTTATGAACTATACCTGACTTGATATCACATATGTTGTAACCAAGCAAAGTAGAATTACCAGCAGTCCTGGTAAACATCATTGGAAAGCAATATCAGAGTTCTAGGATATCTAAAGTATACGCAAAGCTATGATCTACACTATGCAACATATCTTTCAATAGTGTAAGGATAGGGTGATGCAAATTGGATCACTGGATCACATGATACAAAGTCTACAAGTGGATATGTGTTCACATTAGGAAATGGAGCAATTTCATGGAAATCATCCAAGCAGACTTGTATCGCTAGATCTACGATGAGTTTATTGCACTAGATAAGACTGTAGAAGAAGCAGAATGGGTTCGAAGCTTATTGGATGACATTCCTAATTGGAGAAAACCTACGCCTTCAATATGTATAAATTGTGATAGTCAATCAGCTATTGGAAGAGCTAATAGTACACCATACAATGGTAAATCTAAGCATATTCGTTGTAGACATAAAATAATAAAATGACTTCTCTCGGGGTTATCACAATAGATTACATTTGATCTAAAGATGACATAGTAGATCCACTTACAAAAGGCTTACCAAGAGAGAGTTCAAACCTTATCGATGGGAACGGGGCTAAGGCCTATAGACTAAAGGTTTTTCTAAAATGGAAACCCCACCTAGTTGACTGGAGATTCCAAGATCTAGGTTTAAAGGGACAACGAAGTTTAAGAGAAACTTGATGGAACTATAATACACAAACCATTCCTATGATAAGTCAGTGCATTATGTATTGAAAAGGATAAGTATTGATACTTTTAATGATGTCTGTATTTGAGGAATTAGAGAATACCCTTTACAGAATAACTTACGTAAGTGCGAAAATGCTGCTTCAAAGAGAATTATGAGGCCAAATTCTGTAAGCACTTGTGAGACAAGGCAGGTGTACAAGGCAAAAACGAACATATACAGAGAACAAACGATTATAAGAAGCATTTATCGTGTGTTATCTACTTCAGAATTACACAAAAGACTTACAGTTCAAGGACAGTCTATGTAAACTGATTAACCAGTGATTCAAATAGGTAATGACTAGGAAAGTTCAAGGCTCATGTGCTACTTTAACCGATATGATAAATGATTAGTGAAACTAAGAACGACTTCTTATTCATGTGGGGGATTGTTGGAAATGAATGAGCAAGAGAAAGGGGAATTTTGGAAGAAAAGAGGAAAGCAAACCAAAGTCCCACATTATGAAATATGAATGCCCACTTCTCTATAGGTTTATATAAATAATGGAGAGGGCTTGTAAACATAGTGTGGCTAAGCAAAGAAAAAATATTATATTAGTATCAAAAATCGGGGTTAGTGTCTCTGGACTCTAGGGGTCCATAACATAATATTATATTAGTGTCAAAAATTGGGCCTAGTGCCTTGGGACTCTTGGGGTCCATGACATAATATTATGTTAGTGTCAAAAATTGGGCCTTGTGCCTTGGAACTCTTGGGGTCTCGTGGTTAAGTAGGCCGTTGAATGCAGCTTGGGCCTGTTATGCTGAAACGAGTTATTTTTGATCATTTTTGATCTGGCTTGTCCGTTCAATTGAATGGATGCAACCAATTCATTTTAAATGCGTACGCACATTCATGGGTCATTTGGTTAAATGGTCGCAACCTTTCAAGGGTCATTAGTGTTCAGATAGGCGCCTCCTCTAGCCTATAAATACATGGCCTAAAACAAGACAGAATACACATTAGTTATTCTTCTCATTCTTTTACTTCTTCTTCATAGTACACCTCTGTTCTAGTTTCTATACTCTACTTCAGTTCGTTAGAGCTCCGTTTGCTAGCACCACGCTACGGGGCTAGTCCTTTTTATCCTAGGAAACAAATTGTAATTATGTTAGTCAGTGCATATGACGCAATATTGTTTCAAGGAAACAGATCTCTATATTCTAGACTCGGACAAAATTGAAAGGATTGCCTTTCTTATTTGTTGGTTACGGTTTTGTACCACCCTTTTATTGCACGTTTGGTTGTGCTTTCTGTCATTGTTATAAACGCAGTTTGACGTGACAATCGCTGCATATCTGAGTAACACTAATTGTTGTTACTATTTATTTTGTAATACAATTGTGTATTCACAATTTTTTTAACAATCACAAGTTGATTGTTGTGATTGTCAATTTCGTAGTACAATTTACTACTTTTTTCTAATAATACCATCTAAGCTAATGTCCTATAAGCTTGAACACAAGAATTAAACAACATGTTTTGAGCGACAGGTTAACCGACCAAGTTAGGCATTCAAAGGCACACTCAGCACAGTTCATTAATGAACGTGCCAACCAATAAAATCAACATCACCATGTTCTAGTAGGTGTTGTCAAAACAATTAAATTCACAGTTTCAAGATAATGTTTTTTTTATAAACTAACTCTTTACTGATCGTATCTACTTTAATTTCACAATTCTAAAACAATTAACTGTACATACTACATTTTATTTCCATCAGATATATTTCTATTAGATGTTACTCCATCGATGATTGAGAAGCAACATTGGCATAACGATGAAATGTTTATTGTGTATCATTGAATTTGTATTTGTTACATTTTGAATAATACTTAAGTTAGCTTTCTAACCATGCATAGTTTACTATAATTTGTGGACTACTGTAATGAATAAACAAGGATAAAATTAGCCTAATAATAATGTATTAATTTTTTTTTTTTGAAATGTTTAATTCTTTCATTGACAATCACAAATTAATCCTTTTACTTCTATTTTTTTAATAATATATATATATATATATTTGCGAATTTTTTATAAAAAAAAGTTGACACACCAAACCTTGTGAGTTACTCAAAATGAAGAATTAGATCGTAGTAAATTAGTTTAGTAAAAATAATAACACAAAACATTCATACAAGAAGGAACTGAATTAAACCTATCAAGGAGAAAGATAAGGTTTATATGGAAATGGTGCCACATGAGAGTGTTGTTGGTAGTTTGATGTATGTCATGGTGTGTACAAGGTCCGATATTGTAAATGCCACTGAGATGGTTAGTAGTTATATGGCTAATCCGGGGAAATCGCATTAGGAAGCACTGAAGCTTATTTTGAGATACTTGAAAGGTATAACATCTCATGGTCTTGTTTTTGGTGGTCGGAAAGATATGAATTGCAAGTTGGCTAGTTATAATGATTCAGACCCTACGGTGTTATGAATCGGAGAAAGTCAACTTTCAGATATGTCTTCACACTAGGTGGTACAACCATAAGTTAGAGGTGAAAATTGCAAACTGTAGTTTCTTTATCCACTATGGAGGCGGAGCTGCTAACTGCGGTGGAAGTGGCAAAGGAAACACTATATTTGAAGCGATTGTTGTGTGACTCGGATTTTGAACATGAAAGTATCGATGTTCAATGTGATATCCAAAATGCTATTCATTTAGCCCTTAGTTCACAGACCAAGTATATAGAAGTGAGAGAGCCATTTCTAGTATCCGTGGATGAAGACAAGCAAGTATATCTTCTCAAACTACACATAAAATATAATGTGGTAGATATGTTTACTAAATCATTGCCAGTTGGGAAGTTCGAGCATTTCTCGAACTTAATTCTCTTAGAGAAGTGCTAGGTGCCACGAGGTGGCACGAGTGAGAAAGGAGCTTGGTTTTGGATGAGAAGGAGTATCTGTGAGAGGTTTGAATTCTATCTTCTGGGTATGTGCTCGCTTACACTCCTAGGTATGTTTTTCTTTTGGTGAGATGGTTTCGGAGTTCGGTGCTTTCAGTCCTTCATTAATTGGCTGGGACTTTTCCTGAACTCATTGTTGGAGTGCAATGGGTGATGGCTTTGCCGAAACTCATTGCGAAAGCATTCAAGTTTGATTGAAGGTAGAAGTGGTGATAGTTGGATCAATCGTTTGATTGGAGATGGTATGGTACCATTGGTGTTGGAGTTAGAGATGGTTATAATGTCGAGGTTGAGTGCTAAAATTAGACGACACTATATAGGCTGAATTGAAGGGGTGAATGTACCTTTGGATAGAAGAAGATGATTCACAAATCAAAGCTCAAAGGAGAAAGAAAAGATGATTTTGGGACTGTAAATCGATAGAGCAGAAGCTCATATGTAGATGTCTGAACGGGGATGTAGTAGATGTCAAAGAGCATAACCAGATGTGTGGCCGCCCAGGCCAGATGTCTGCACCCAATCAGACGTATGACCCTGGGGGTCAGATGTCTGGCCAGTGTAAATAAGATTTCCAATGGCTTTAGCCAAATATCTGACCACCCAGATCAGAGGTTTGAGCCGGATTCGGGCCTAAATCTAATATGTGATTATTAAGGGCTATTTTGATCTATCTGTTTGAATTTCTATTCACCTATATAACCTATTTTTCAGATTTGAATGAGGACTAAATCTCCAAGCAAGGGTTTTATTCTCCATTATTTAGGGCTTAGGCAATCCTATTAATTCCTCAATTATCATCTCGACAAAATCAATTTTTTCTTTGTGAATTATTGAGATCGTTGTAATCAATCTCTTGTACTCTTTTTATTTATATTACTAAAAATCTCTCTCAAGTGAATGTACATTAGCATGACGCTAGTGGAACCACTATAAATCAGTGTATGATGTATTCTATCATTATTGCTTGTTTTATATTGCTTATTAGTTGTTTGCGATTGTTGTTTAATTGATCATGTTTGGGTTTGAGACGTTGATTGGTTGTTATTGCACTTCTATCACAATCTAGCTCATTTCCGCTGCGTTGGGGTTTGTATTTGAGTGGTCTCGAATGGGGAAACTCGACAAAACTTAACACGTGCCTTTATCGCCAATTTTTTGGACCGATTTAAAAACAAAAACTAGTTCATTTTCTTACTAGAGGAAAGCGAGCCGCTGACATTGAACGCCAACAGCTAGTTTTTTTGAGGCCATATTATAAAATACTCCATCCTCTTCATCCTTCTTCATCTTTTATCGTGTTTCATCGTCTTTAGACCCATTACCTTTATACGTATCATTCTATACTTACATGTGTTTCTGTCCACAATGATAATTGTTTATTCAAAAAGAGATTTCGAGAATCAAGATTTACATGAAGTGGCAATAATTGGGCGAATGTCTACTAGGTTCGTACTTTGAAATTTACTGCTTTAATGTGGTTGATAAACATATAAAATAACATTGAATCAAAATACAACATAAATATTTGTAGTTATTAGCATATAAAAAAAATAACTAAAGTCTATATGAAGTTACAAAATCCAACAACAAACCATAAAGTAGATGCGTGTTGTCTTTTACTCAAATTTCAAGTATTATTATAGAACTATTGAAAACTTTTAAAAGCATATTGAAAATAAGATAACAAATGATAAAACGTTGGCACGTTTCGATGAATTTGTTTCCTTTTGTTGTTGGAACATTATCTTTCTGCTCTAGCTAAATCTACTAGTTATTTGAGGTATAATTTTAGAAAATGGTTGCAAATAGTAAGAGTGATAAATTTCCATGACTAAAGACTTGTCTTGTGATTTGCAGCAAAGAAAAAAATGGACGTATCAGCTGTTATGATAGTGAAAAAGTTTCAAATCCATTATACAGTACTTTCAATATTAGAAGGCATTGACTCAAACATTACCAGAGAATATTAGAACATAATACAATTCTAATAAGCTTGTTTTGAGCATTAGCTGATACAACTAAGCTGAACATGTTTTAGGTATCAGAGAGCATTGACTGTGTTAGATAACATGTCATAATATTTATGTAACAACATGTTGAATTGTTCATAAATTATTGTTGAAGTCAAAATATTTATATAACAGCCTTTTAATTTAACATTTTTATATTTATTATAAGGATAAAACATGTATTTAAAATCAATAGTTTTGTCTTTCAGTGTGTAAGTGTAACGACAACGGATTTCGCCCGGACCTAATCGATCGCTAAACCGACCAAGACCGTTCAAATCCCGCATACGCTAACTTTGGGTATACAACACATCAGAACAAATAACAGAAGACTTCAATAAACATCATAATAATGTTACATCAGAGTACAGAATATCAGAGTATATCGAAAATAATACACAGCGGAAGATAAATTTACATAAATGTAATACAATGCACAGCGGAAATATAAACTACACAGCGGAAGACTGTAAATGCCTGGACACAGCTTAAAGCTTCAATCCAGAATCCTGCCCAAAACATCTGCAAAATAAAACTACTCGACTGCCCGTGTGGAAAATAGGGGCACCCGAGTTCGCAAGGGAAAAGCAAACTACAGGTCAGTCATGGGACTGGTGTGAGAAACTCTAACAGTTATAATTAACTTATTTGATAATATGGTATATCACGGGACCACGCCGCTAACGCGGAACGGGTTTACCCCCATGAATACCAGTGTATAAACAATAATCAATATAGATATATGGATCTACTATGCATCAATCAACATGCAATATCCCAATCTACCCACTTAGATTAATCACTACACTTAGATTTTCTAAATCCAATTTAATTTACAGAAATTATTCCTTTGGATTTTATTCCCGATTTCTTATTTCAAATCATTTGAAATACATATCTAACTTTCTATATCAAAGTAGATTTCACTTCGGGATCTCAAATCAAATCATTTGGAAATATGAATTCCAAAACATAACAATGCATACAAACAAGTATGCAACCAAATATCGTGCTCCCCATCGACAAGGCAAAGGGTACGCACCTCGCAACTCGATATATATATGTGCACCTACCCCACATAGGAGTAGGCTACACCGACAACGCACCTCCCACACATGGAGAGCATACACCGCCCTCTCACCCATACTTTTAGTCTCAGGGTTACCCGACTCTTTAGCCACATACTAAATCATTTCATATCTCGAAGTAGGAAAAATCATTTCACAATGTAATAATCACAAGTACTTTCAAAATATAGTACTTCACATTAGTAATTCACGCATATGTTCAGTCACTATTAATCACATAACCTTTGAGCTCGTACGTCTCAAAGAAGGGTGTTAAGCAAAAGAATAAATTCTCCGCCACCAAACAGATACATCATCAATAGCAACTAATCGAATACGCGATGAACCACAATGTAACATATAATACATTTTCTAAATCACTTTAGAAATCATCGGGTTTTGGGCCTCGAAATCCTTTCTGTTTTATAAAACATTTTTATAAAACATTCCCTGTCCAAAATCGGGAATACGTTTCTTTTCGCTTTAAGAAAAATATCATTTCACAATCATTCATTAAATTTGAAATGAACACAATATCGCTAAACACCTTATCGTCAAATCGTGAAGTGTTTCACAAGGCGTTAGCACACAGATATTTTCAACCCAACCCAATGCTAAATGTAAAAGCATATTTTGCTCATTAACTGGTCGAGCACAATCCATACAATCAATCAATCAAATTTGACATTAAATATAAGGTTTTGAATAGAGATAGTATTGACTTATATTCAACATCAAATCCTGAAACCAACAGATATCATATCGGGAATAACGATATCGATATCTTCCAAATTCCCATCACGATATCTGTATAATCACGGAATCCAATATCGAAAATATCCAAAGATAATTTTAATTCAAATCTAATCCAATTTATTTATTTATAACCATTGGATTATTTTTCTAGTTAATAACTAGTTCATTTCGATAAAAATCTATTTTTATCTTTTCAAATATGGAGTTTTTCATCCCAATTCTTCACAAATCATTTCTTATGATTTTACACAAATTATTACTATTTTTAATAATTTTATCAAGGCCCGTACAGTCGATTTCCATCAACGGCCATCGAACTGCACTTACAGCGACCTTTTCCGAATTTGATTTGGACGTAATTCCAAATCCAACCGTTAGATTTCAAATTTCTAATATTCCTTAGAAAGCTCTTTTCGATACGAACCCAACGGTTCTGATTTCAGGAGAATCCGACGGTCGGATCTCCCGTAATGTCCGTTCGAAGTCAATGGTCGAAATTCGCGAACTGCCGCAGCGCGGCGCGTTCTATTCAGGCCATTATATTATATATATAATATATATTTCGTCGATTTCCTTTTAAAACGAATTTTATAAATCATTTCAAATTTGTTTCAAAAACAATTTCAACCTTTATTTCAATTTCAAATCAAAATTGAATTTTCCTTTATAAATTCTTTTTACATTCACTTCGATTTGATTTCAATTCAAATCGATTTCAATTTTATTTCAATTCGAATTCGTTTTCTATTCAATTCAATTCGAATTCGTTTTCTATTCAATTCAATTCGAATTCGTTTCAATTCAATTCGAATTCGTTTTCTATTCAATTCAATTCGAATTCGTTTTCTATTCAATTCAATTCGAATTCGTTTTCTATTCAATTCATTTCGAATTCGTTTTCTATTCAATTCATTTCGAATTCGTTTCGTTTCAATTCAATTCGAATTCGTTTTCTATTTAATTCAATTCGAATTCGTTTTCTATTCAATTCAATTCGAATTCGTTTTCTATTCAATTCAATTCGAATTCGTTTTCTATTCAATTCAATTCGAATTCGTTTTCTATTCAATTCATTTCGAATTCGTTTTCTATTCAATTCATTTTGAATTCGTTTCGTTTCAATTCAATTCGAATTCGTTTTCTATTCAATTCAATTCGAATTCGTTTTCTATTCAATTCAATTCGAATTCGTTTTCTATTCAATTCAATTCGAATATTTCATATACATCGTTTTCAATTCGAATATTTCATATACATCGTTTTCAATTCGAATATTTCATATACATCGTTTTCAATTCGAATATTTCATATACATCGTTTTCAATTCATATATATATATTCACTTTTCACTATATACGATATTTTCATTTTCAATACATACGATATATTCATTTTTACTATATATTCGATATTTTCACTTTCAATATATATATTTCATACACTTCTAATATATATAATATTTTCACTTTCAATATATTCGATATTTTCACCTTCAATATATTCGATATTTTCACTTTCAATATATTCGATATTTTCACTTTCACTATATATGATATTTTCACTTTCAATATATTCAATATTTTCACTTTCAATATATTCGATATTTTCACTATTCACTATATATAATATTTTCACTTTTCAATATATATATTTCCTACACTTCTAATATATATAATTCATTTTACATCAATTTTCACACATAATACAATCAAACAAACAAGTCGTCCATGGTCTGTGGATGACGGGTGTCGGGTGCTACTAAACACCGTCTACATCCTAGTATATATATATATGTATAACTAGAAAAAGAAAATTTAGAGTGAGGAGTTCTCACAGATAGCTATCCAAATTCCACGACTCTTCTTTTAGAGAAATCTTCATCGTTCTCGCCTTTCTTCACTTTCGTTGCCCGTATTCTCTACATATGCAAAAATCGAATTTTTACTTCGCTATTCAATATATAAAAATCGAATTTTTACCTCGCTATTCAATATATAAAAATCGAATTTTTACTTTGCTATAAAAATCACATTTTTACTTCAAAGCTTCTATAAAAATCATATTTTTATCACTGCTATTTGTTCCCATTTTAACAACAATGCGTTTTCTATTTTTAAATCAATGATAATTATATTAAAAAAAATGATGTTTATATTTTTAAAACAAAGCTAATTTATATTTTTAAAACAAAAACATATATGTAAATTTTCCATTTTTATCACAATAATATGTACATTATATTCCAGATTTTATTTTATTTATTTTTAAACATTTCATTTTTTTCTTAATTATCTAAACTAATCACACAGTAAAAGAATTTACACTGTCTCTTCTTTGTACTTGACACAGGCGCGTTCAAACCCATAGCCCAAACGAGGGTTCCATCTTGCCGTCGCCAGAAGCAATCGGACCAGGATCCGAGGCCATGTCGTCGGTCGACTTGGGGTGCGCCACCATCGCTTGAAATACGGCGAAGTTCGGCGGTCCTCTCAGCTCTCAATTTGAGTGCGACGTCGGCCAGTTTACACCCGAAAATCGAGCTCGATACTTCACCAGGGGCAATCAAAGTAGGCCAGATTCGAAGACCCCAAGCTTCTCTTCCATTTCCGCTTTCAATTTCCGAATTTCATTGAGTATCGGTCGAGATCGAGAGGGGTTTATTTTGGAGCAAATATCGCCGTTGGTTTTTGGTGAGTAGCGGTGGCTGTAACGTTTTCTAGGGTTAGGTTTTAGTTCGGGCCCCTTTATAGAATATTTTATTTTATTTTATTATTATTTAATTTCATATTTTACTTGTTTATCGATCCCAACACCAAATCCAACCCAACAACTGTCGCCCCTAGCCAAATACCCCCATTTCGAACACAATGGGATATATTTCGTAAGCCATTTCGACCGTTTCGATCAGTTTTCATTTAAATTAACATTTAAATCATTATATTGAATTTTAAACGTACATTTCAATTTACCGGGGTCACATACGAACCCGAAAAATTCCAAAAAATATTTTCTAGCTTCGTATTGACGATACGGTCCTAACAAAACTAGTTTCGTCGAATTCTGAGACCGTTTGAAAAACGGCCAATTTCCAGTCGATTAAAATCAACTGAAAATGGTCAAACGCGTTTTCCTTCGCCACGCTCACACATTGATTCGAAAAATTATGAAATTTGAAACCTAGCAATAAATTGACATCACGGATCCAACAAAAGTGGTTTCGTCGAAATCCGAGGTCGTTTGCAAAATGTCTATTTTTAAGGGCCTGAATTCCATAGCGACTATTCAGAATTTTCAACTGGACATATCTTTTGATTCCCGCTATGAAATTTCGATTGGTCGAATTCGCTGGAAAGACATTATCAATTAGATCCTAATGTTTTTGGTTTCACTAAAATCCGGATTGTTTTGCACCCGGTACATTCAATTGAAGTTTGAAATCGAATTATCGAACTACCGCGCCATTTTCAATTCTATTTATAATTATATATAAATATTTATATTCTAACGATGACGTATATAATATATACGTCGAATTCAATTCTAAACATTTTTCTCGTCGATATTATTTAAAATAATTCATTTTAAATAATCAAAATCCGCCAAAATTGCCAAAATAAAAATTTTAAACTGGCCCAGATTTTCGGGTTGTTACAGTAAGTTTACTTCTAAACACATGCCTTTATGATTTTTTTTCAAATGCTTTGATGATGAAAATTAGTTTGTTTTCTTACTGGAGGAAAATGAGCCATTAAAGTTGGACGCCAATAGCTAATTTTTTAAAGGCCCAGATGTATAATACTCCTTCCTTTTTTGTCTACTCTTCATCCTTCTATCATCTTTCATCATCTTTACACCCATTATGTGACGACCCCAAACCCCGTACGACGGCGGCAAGGGTAATCTTTGGAATATAACACGTTAACAGATAATAGCAGAACAGAATTAAATAAATACACCAGATAATGTACAAATAATACACTGGATAAACATAATCATCAGAGTTACACAGTATACAGGATCATACTTAGTACAAAATACAGTTCAGCTATACATAAATGTCTACAGTGGAAAACAAACATAATATGTACAATAGGAGCTGACCAACATAAAAAGATATAAATGATAGAATCCATCTTCAACACCAGCTATCCAGAAAGATCCTGCTAAAACGTGAATACAAAGCTGCCCGTGTAGAAAGAGGGCACCCGAGTTTGCAAATTGAAACAAACAACGAGTCTGTCGTGGGACTGGTATGAGAAATCTACTTAACTGGTTAAACAATAGTAATATGGCAAATCATAGGACCACACCACTTTCGCGGAACGGGTTTACTCCAGTGATTGCCGGTACAGGTAACAAAGCAAATCTTTTTAAAACAACGCAATGATTTTTAGAAAGAATGAAGCCGATATATGACTCAAGTCCCATCACACAATGCAACGCAAACCGAAGGATAGAGTTTTACCTTATATCGACCAAGATATGCTTAATACGTGTAAAGTAAAATCACTTAAAATGTAAATTTTATCGTTTTTAATTCTTAATCAGACTCCAACTGTAAATTAGTAAGAGGACGATTCCCTAAGTATTAACCCCGAAGGCCGAAACCAACATCAGACCAATACCCAAGAAACCACCCATCTTAGCTCGTTTCCAGTTAGTTTCTAATTTTATATACAATCATAAATATCAATCATAGACGGCATGGGTACCATATATCATGTCGCCATATATAGGTATACAATCAAAACCGCATATGTCGTATTTGGAAATTGG
Organism: Allium sativum; assembly: GCA_030737875.1. Classification (NCBI taxonomy): domain Eukaryota; kingdom Viridiplantae; phylum Streptophyta; class Magnoliopsida; order Asparagales; family Amaryllidaceae; genus Allium; species Allium sativum. The sequence continues at coordinate 687,169,998 of CM060926.1, read as the reverse complement.
ATTTCCGTCATGAACCAAGGCAAAAGATAGTCCTTACCGACTTCGAGACGCTCTAGCCCGCCCCTCAGGACCCTGACTCAGGTGGGCCCTTGGATCGTCAGGGCCGGTCCACATGGAGTGGATTAAAATGCCTGAACAATGCGTTTCCCCACCCTTTGGGGCGTAGATGAGCCAAGAATGACTCCATCGGTCCCGGATCGACCGATATAACCATGGCGCCTCGCAACAGCAACAACCACACAGGTGGAAATAATATATATGTCAGCCAGTTTAAGCACTGACACCACCTCTAGCTAGAAAGAAACGCATGGCCTCCCTGATGTCCTCTCCCGTTTCTGGTTCATACCGGGGTGTGAGGCTCGTGAATTCACGTTATACACAAAGCTATGCCACACAGGTTGTGCTTTGATCATCAACCACAAGACTATGCTTTTCAACAGAAGCCTTGATCACTGCATCTTAGCATGCCACACAGGCAATTCACGCCATGTAACTGATGGCTATCAATCACACAGACTGAATTCCAATGTCAGACACACAGTCCATTTACAAGTCCGTCCTGGGTCTGAACGAAATCGGAGGCACCACATACCTCGCATATCCATCGATCTCCACATACGTCTGGACGATCACAACTTATTATCTATATTTCGGGATGCCTCCCAATCAAGACATCAGTTACCATCCAACCGAGGTGAAGATCTCTGGTCTTCAACCACCGTCTTCATCATCGACTTCTTATCGTCGATCAATTATTTGAAATGAGATTTAACTCGGCCTTTTCAAATAATTCACGTATATTTAGAATTTAAATCAATTCATTTCAATGGTTAAATTATTTGACAACAATCCACGCCACACACATTCAACCATCAAATGTCCACTATACCCGGTAAATTCAGTTTATTTCCATTCCATATCGTTTATAAAATTTTATAACGATTTATCGCTATTTTTATTTATTTAAAAATATCCAATTCATTCAAACGACGCTTCAGGCCATAACGCGGCCGTGGCGCTGTTTTTCTTTAGATTTGATTTACACATATCTGAAAATCTATACGTTGGATCTTCACAAATTTTATATCATTAGAAAGATCTTTTCGAAACGAATCCAACGGTTTCAGTTTCGGGAAAATCCGACGGTCGGATCTCCCGGTACACTCGTTTGAAGTTTCGATTTCAAAATACGAACTACAGCGTCGTTATTCGATTTATTTTAATTATATTTATATATATATATAAATATAATCGATTCTAGCGCTGTTTTTCTTCAGATTTGAATTAAACATTCCAGACAATCCAACCGTTGGATCTTCACAAAGTTGGTGTTGTTGGAAAGATATTTCCAAAGCGAACCCAATGGTTTCGATTTCGGGAAAATTCAATGGTCGGATCTCTCGCACTAATCGTTTGAAATCACGGTTTCAGAACACGAACTGCAGCTTCGTTATTCGATTTATTTTGATTATATATATATATATATAAATATAATCTATTCTTTGATTTCGAAACCATATTCTTTTCATACATTTGATAAAAATGATATTTTTATCCAACATACATTTATTTAAACACTTCGCTATTTTTGACAATTCATGTTTATAATAAAAATGTGATTTTTATTGTGAAACAATTTATTTCAAAACACGACTATTTTATATAGTTCATATAGATGATAAAAATATGATTTTATTATAAAACAATTTATTTCAAAACACGACTATTTTATATAGTTCATATATATGATAAAAATATGAATTTAATTATAAAACAATTTATTTCAAAACACGACTATTTTATATAGTTCATATATATGATAAAAATATGATTTTATTATAAAACAATTTATTTCAAGACACGAATATTTTATATAGTTCATATATATGATAAAAATATGATTTTTATTATAAAACAATTTATTTCAAAACACGACTATTTTATATAGTTCATATATATGATAAAAATTTGATTTTTATTATAAAACAATTTATTTCGAAACATGAATGTTGTTCAACACATGAATTTCTATTCAACACATGAATTTCTATTCAAAACATGAATTTCTATTCAACACATGAATTTCTATTCAACACATGAATATAGTTTCATCACATGAAAATAATTCTAACACATGAATATTATTGAAAATTTCGGCAGCATAACGGCATGGTAGTTAAATCCGTGACCGTCCCTAGTACGGCTCCTCGCTCTACCTTAAAGCCTCACAGCTTTGGACAATGGGGATTTCATGCATCTAGTTCGCACGCAGGCGGCATGTTTATTTTCTTTTCCACAAACTAATCCTATGTGGTTTCAACCAAATAATTCTCAACCACAAACGGGTAATTTTCAACCACAATCAATCAATTTCAACCACAAACAGTTCTAATAAACCATTCTCTATCAACCAATTTTCACACCAATCACAACCAATAAATAACGTCCATGGTTTGTGGACGAGGGGTATATATATATATATTTATATTTATATAAGTATACTTCACTTCCATTTCAATACATATATAATTTTTACAACGCATATATAACTTATACATCAAACATACAACTTATACAATGCTTATACATGAGGTGTACAACGCTTATATAACTCATACTTCGAATATATAATTTATACATCGTCATTTCCATAACGTTTATAATTCAGAAATCTCACTTTGGGTTCCACTCCACCAAAAATAGCAGAAGGCTCAGAAAAATATCCGGTCTCTTCTAGAATGTAGAAGACGTCCACATGAGTCCACTGTCTCTTGTTTCACTGGATTTCGACTACATAGCAAAAAGATATGATTTTTATTGTAAAATCAACAATCGCGACTGTTTTAAAGTGTTTAAAACCAGTTCATAAATTATAAACTGATACCTCTCCGAAAACGTTCGAACTAGGGTTCGATTTTTGCTTCCAATCCATAAGGTTGCAGCCCGATCGGATGATACAGCATCGAAGACCCTCGAACGGCACGCAGATTGAGGTAGGTGGGGCCCCCTACGACGGCGCGATGGAGGAGAATTTTGGCCTGAGGCGGCGCAACTTCGTGAGGGTGATTCTCCCAAAATACTCAACGATGGCAGGCAAATCCGGTATGGATTCGAAGCTCTCTTGACGCTCTTCAAAATCCTCCACAGGACCGATGGGTTTTGATGAGAGATTTAAGAGAAAAAGAAGAGAGAAGGTAAGAGGCTATTTCCGTCGTTCGACAGGGAGGGTATCGGGTTTTGTTGGTCAACGCAGGAGTGAGATGTATTCTGATTGTGCAAGGATTTATATTTTATTATTTAATTTATTTACTTCAGAAAATACCGCTTTATCCATACGAACTCCAATTTAAACCCAACGACTGTCGTCCCTAGCTAAATACCCACATTTCGAACACAATGGGATATGTTTCGTGGGCCCATTCGACTGTTTGAGTCAGTTTCTCTTCAGATTAAAATATAAAACATTCAATATTTGATTTGAACGTACATTTCAATTTGCCGGGGCCACATACTGATCCCAAAAATTCCAGAAAAATAAATCTAGCTATGTTTTGATGATACGGTCCCAACAAAACTAGTTTCGTCGAATTCTGAGACCGTTTGAAAAATGGCCCTTTTCTGGTCGATCCAATTTAATAGAAATCGACCAAACACATTTTCCTTTGCCACGCTCACATACTAACTTCAAAAATTATGAAATTTGAAACCTAGCCATAATTTGACATCTTGGATCCAAAAAAAGTGGTTTCGTCGAATTCCGAGGTCGTTTGCAAAATGACCATTTTCCCGGGCTATATAAACTCTATAACGACCATTCTGAAAATTCATTGGGCCATAACTTTTGCTTCCCGCTACGAAACTTCGATTTTTCAGATTCGTTAGAAAGATATTCACTAATAGATTTAAATATTTTTGGTTTCACTAAAATCCATTTTATTTTGCACCCGATACAGTCAGTCAAAGTTTGAATTCAAATTTTGAAACTATCGCGCCATTTCAGGCCTTGTTTATAATTAGAAATAATTATATTTATTTTCAAACATCGATTTAAACACACTTTTCGTCGTTATTATTTAAAATATTTATTTTAAATATTTAAAATCCACTAAAATAGCCAATTTAAAAATTTTAAATTGGTTCAGATTTTACGGGTTGTTACAATCTCCCCCACTTAAAAGTTTTCGTCCCTGAAAAGGAACAAAGTCGAAAGTGTTTTGATTAATCAACTCTACTATGAATCTGGCTTCCATTCTTCAACTTTTCAGTTTCTAAGAATTTTCAAATTCTTCAAAAATTTGGCTAACACCCTAAATTTTCGAAAAATTTCGCCATAACCTCCTTTGTATGGGGAGGGGTTTGGAAATTTATTGGGCCATATTAGGTACCCAATAAATCCTAATAAGCATGCACATATTTATAGTGATATATTCCGGTGTCCGCAGGGGAGTGTGTGTAGATCATAACTCCAGAGAATAAATTCTCGTCACCCTATAAATGGTTTTCGTGCCTTAATGACCAGAGAGACGTGTTTATTGTCATCTCCAGACCCGTGTGGGGTTTTTATTAATCTTGCTATTTACCGTTACATTTTATATGGTCCATATCAGTCATCAGTTCAACCTGTAATATATAGTCATCGCCATACAAGCCTCTCGCTCGTATGGTAAATCTTCAACCTCGTCACACAAGCTCCAAATGCTTATGTGGTATATGATGAAGTATGCCTATCTTTAAGAAGTATGCCATGTAGTGTAGTTCAAAATTAATTGTTATTATCCTATGGCGACGTTTATTATTACACACAGAATAACCAGCACTCCACATCCAATGACATTCACAGGAGTTGATATAACAATATTTCACATCCAACTCATTAAGGTTTACCTATTTGTTGGGCACGCAAATAAATTCTTTACTCAACCACTATCCATTTACCTGTTCAAACATATATAATGCACATGTATATATTTCTATCTATTTCTAAATCAGTTCAATGTGTGATTTAATTGCAAAAATTTACCGTTTCTTCGTTGATTAAATTAACTATCGTTCTAATAATTCAATTAATCAAATTCACAATCACACAACACAAACAACAATCAACTTGTTTTTAACTTTTCAAAAATAAACTAATCGATTCATATACTCTTTTATAATAATCAGACTATAGAATTAAAAGTTTACATCCATGAAAAGAAAATAACAGAAAAGTAGAGAACATAATGGAAATTTCAAAATATGGTTAATGTACCTTGCACCAGAGTCAATCAGAGATATCAACCCTGCACTTAGGATAGGCTTTCTTAATGCTTTCCTCTGTTTCCCAAGTACAATCTCGCGAATCTCCACTCCATTGCACTTTGACTAAGTGAACCTTCTTGTTCCTTAGTTCTTTGGTTTATTTACCAATAATCTTTAGCGGCTCTCTTCTCACAGCCAATTCTGGAGTAATTTCTATATCCTGTTGTGCGGCTTCTTCCACAACCAAGTCTGGATCATGAACATGCTTTCGAAGTTGAGATATGTGAAATACATCATGCACTCCAGGAAACCAATCAGGTAATTGAACTCTATAAGCGAGGGTTCCAATCCGTTCAAGTATTGTGAATGGACCAATAAAACTGGGCACCAACTTCCCGGTTTTGCCAAATCGAATCACTCCTCTCATCGGAGAAACCCTTAGATACACATAATTACCAACAGAAAAAGTCAAATCTCTTCTTCTCGAATCAGCATAGCTCTTCTGTCGACTTTGAGCGGCGAGCAATCGTTTCTTAACGAAATCGACTTTGTCTGCAGCTTCACGGATCATATCAGGTCCCAATACAAGTCTATTACCAGGTTCTACCCAACAAGCAGGAGATCGGCACGGTCTACCATATAATGCTTCAAATGGTGACATTGTCAGGCTCGCTTGGTAGCTGTTGTTGTAGGAGAACTCAGCCAAATGCAAATGGTCTTCCCATGATCCACCAAAATCAAGAACACAAGCCCGTAATAAATCTTCTAGTATACGATTCACCCTCTCAGTCTGACCATCTGTCGGAGGATGATAGGCGGTGCTTAAGTTCAGCTTCGTTCCCAGTTCTACTTGAAATGCCTCCCAGAATTTGCTAGTGAATATTGGATCTCTATCATAACTATACTGATCAGCACTCCGTGTAGCCTAACAATTTCCTTGAAATATATCTGCGCCAGACTCTGAGCAGTTCTGTTCGATCTGACAGGTATGAAATGGGCGGTCTTCGTGAAGCGATCTACGATCACCCAAATACTGTCATTTCCTTTCCTAGTTCTGGGAAAACCATCTATGAAGTCCATGGAAATATGTTCCCACTTCCAACCTGGAACGTCCAGCGGTTGCAACAATCCAGCAAGTTTCTGTTGGTCGCTTTTGAATAGTTGGCAAGTAGAGCACCTGCTAACATATAAAGAAATGTCTCTCTTCATCGACCTCCACCAGAAAGTGTGTTTGATGTCATTATACATTTTACTCACTCCTGGATGGATACTAAGTTTTGACTTGTGGCATTCATCCAGCACTTCCTTTCGGAGCTCAGAAATGTTAGGAACACAAATTCGACCCTTTAGCCTTAGAACCCCTTGGTCATCAATCTGGAAACTCAAGGGTTCGCCTTTCTGTATTCTTTCCCTGATTCTATGAATGAAGTGATCGTCCTTTTGAAGAGCAGATATTTTGTCCATCAATGAAGTAGTAATAATGAAACTGGCGATCATTACATTCTTTCTACTTAACGCATCGCCACAACATTGGCTTTCCCTGGAGTGTACAAAATCTCAAAATCGTATGCTGCAAGAAATTCTAGCCAACGTTGCTGCCTCAGATTCAAGTCTTTCTGGGTGAACAGATACATTAGCGACTGATGATCTGTAAACATTTCGAATTTCTCACCCAAACGATAGTGCCCCCAGATTTTCAAAGCAAATACGATGGCCAACAACTCAAGATCATGGGTGACGTAGTTTTTCTCATGCGGCTTCAGCTGACGGCTAGCATAAGCAACCACTTGACCTCTTTGCATTAGTACTGCACCAAGGCCTTCTCTAGAGGCATCTGTCCAGACTTTCAAGTCCTGATTGCCATCGATAATCGTTAACATTGGAGCCGTTGTTAATCTTAACTTTAGCTTCTTAAAAGCCTCTTCACATTTGGGAGTCCACTTGAATTTTGCGTGCTTCTTTGTAAGCTTTGTTAAGTAACTAGATATCTTCGAAAAATCTTTAACGAACTTCTGATAATAACTAGCCAACCCAAGAAAACTTCGAACTTCTGTCGGAGTACTAGGCTGCTTCCATTTTTGAATAGCGGTGATTTTACTTGGATCCACAGCAATTCCCTCTTTTGATACAACGTGGCCAAGAAACTTTACTTCATCTTGCCAGAATATACATTCGGAAAGTTTAGCTTTCAATACATTCTTTCTCAGAATTTCTAGAACATGCTCCAAATGTTTTTCATGTTCGACCTTTGACTTAGAGAAGATTAGAATATCATCAATAAAAAACAGAACAAACTTATTCAAGACTCCTCTGAACACTCGATTCATCAAATTGACGAAGTAAGCTGGAGCGTTACATAAGCCGAACGACATTACTAACCACTCATAGAACAAATCAGGACCTCTAAATGCTATCATAGGAACACACTCTTCGGCAATACGAAGCTGATGGAAGCCTGTAGCTAGGTCCATCCTTGAAAATACTTGTGCTCCATTCAGACGATCCAATAAATCATCGATTCGCGGCAATGGATATTTATTCTTTAATGTCTGCTTATTCAAGTCACGATAATCCACACATAGACGAAGAGTACCGTTTGACTTTGGGACAAACACCACTGCTGCTACCTAATCAGGGAAACTAGGCCTGATCAGACCCTTCCATACCAGCAGTCGAGTTTGATTGTCTAATTTGTCTTTCTCCTTTAGAGTCATCCTCCGAATAGCGTGCACTACTGGCCTTGCATTCGGAATTAAAGCGATCTTAAAATCAATTTCTCTATTCGAAGGTAAGCTAACACCTTCTTCGAACACATCTGCATAATTCTTGATGACAGGAATATCTTTTATGAGGTCGGGAACATTCTCTGTGACTACAGGGATATTTTCTATTTGAGCAGGAGAAACATCCAGAGCTGTCGAAAAGTCTTTTCTATCAGAATTCGGACCTTCGCATGGTATGGTTATATAATTCCCTGATTTAATCTTTGCCCTAACAACTTTGTCAGTGCATCTAACCTCTTCCTCATATTTGGTTAACCAATCGAATCCCAAAATAAGATCGAATTCAGTAAAATTCATGATGATGGAGATGGTAGGGAACTTATAACAGGAAAAAGAGACAGGCACCGCACAAATCCAGCTAAGATCGAGAGAACCCCCAACCGGATTATGGACAGTGATGGGTTCTTTGAGCCTTTTCAAATTCAAATCTAGCTTCTTAACTACATTCTTTGCAATAAAGCTTCGCGACGCGCATGTATCAAACAGTACTTTAACTGGAATGTTTTTGACAGTAAGCGTGCCTTCCAAAACATCAGACCTTTCCTGACCAGATGAAGATGTAGGCACTTCTGCCACTTCATTTACATGTACTATTTCAGACTTCTTTGATAGTTGGAATTTTTTTGAAATATGACCAGTCTGATGACACTTATGGCATCCTCTATTCTCTTGAAGCTTCTTCTTGGATTTGAACCCATTCTTTCTTCGTTTGTTCCAAGATTTGCAACTTATCGCCAAATGTCCTTGTCTATTGCAGCTTGAGCATGTGGCAGTCTTTACTGGTTCTTTCCCAGATCTGGCCCTTTTTCGATTGAGTTTGGGCTTCTTACTGGCCTCAAGACTATCAGTCTCAGACTCCTCTTTGTTACTAGAACTGACTTCCTCTTCGTAGCGTAACATACCTTTCTTGTCGAGATCCTCATACTGGTAAGCCATGTATATCATTTCTGAAAAAGGAAGCTTCACATGCCTCATTACTTTACTTTGGTACTTTCTTTGAAGCCCGTTAATAAATCTCAAATTCTTCCTCTTCGGACTTTGAATTAGATGAGGGGCAAAGTGAGAAAGTTCATTGAATTTCTTATGATATTCTAGAATGGTCATATCCCCTTGTATCAGATAATAAAATTTATCACATAACCGCTCAGTTGCTTCAGGAAGAGTAAATATTTCTAGGAAAATCTCTTTGAATCTATCCCAGGTGATATCAACCTCTGGATTATCCTTAATGATTGTTTCCCACCGGATTAAAGCTTCTTCTTTGAGCGCCCAAGATTCCACTACTGATCGTCTCTCAGCTGGAAACGCTCAAAAATTCTTTCAGCAGAACTCATCCATGCCTAAGTTTGAATAATCGATTCATTGCCCGAGAATTGTGCTCTACCCAGATTTCGATATCTCTTAAATAGAGCCTCTAGATCTGGTTCTGCATTCCTTCTGTTTCTGACACTCATTTTCTAGTACTTCTGCAAATAGCAGATCAAGTGTCAGGTCAAGAGAAAAGATATTATAAAGCATAGAAACATATACTTGAATGTAAATGTGTCTATCGGGCGTATTTCATTCTGCTATACTCATACTAGGATATTACTGATCCTATTTGTAATGAGTTATTCGTCCAAGAACACTACTGGTTCTATTTCTGATGAGCTCTTTAATATGTTATATTCCAGCACTAAGCTTAACCAAAGCTCTGATACCACGTTGTGACGACCCCAAACCCCGTACGACGACGGCAAGGGTAATCTTTGGAATATAACACGTTAATAGATAATAGCAGAACAGAATTAAATAAATACACCAGATAATGTACAAATAATACACTGGATAAATATAATTATCAGAGTTACACGGTATACAGGATCATACTTAGTACAAAATACAGTTCAGCTATACATAAATGTCTACAGCGGAAAACAAACATAATATGTACAATAGGAGCTGAACAACATAAAAAGATATAAATGATAGAATCCATCTTCAGCTCCAGCTATCTAGAAAGAGCCTGCTAAAACCTGAATACAAGGCTGTCCGTGTAGAAAGAGGGGCACCCGAGTACACTCGTTTCAGTTTCGGGAAAATCCGACGATCGGATCTCCCGGTACACTCGTTTGAAGTTTCGATTTCAAAATACGAACTGTAGCTTCGTTATTCGATTTATTTTAATTATATTTATATATATAAATATAATCGATTCTGGAGCTGTTTTTCTTCATATTTGAATTAAACATTACAGACAATCCAACCGTTGGATCTTCACAAAGTTGGTGTCATTGGAAAGATATTTCCATAGCGAACCCAACGGTTTCGGTTTCTGGAAAATCCGATGGTCGGATCTCTCGCACTAATCGTTCGAAATCACGGTTTCAAAACACGAACTGCAGCTTCGTTATTCGATTTATTTTGATTATATATATAATCTATTCTTCGATTTCAAAACCATATTCTTTTCATATATTTGATAAAAATGATATTTTTATCCAACATACATTTATTTCAACACTTCACTATTTTTGACAATTCATGTTTATAATAAAAATGTGATTTTTATTGTGAAACAATTTATTTCAAAACACGACTATTTTATATAGTCCATATAGATGATAAAAATATGATTTTATTATAAAATAATTTATTTCAAAACATGACTATTTTATATAGTTCATATATATGATAAAAATATGATTTTTATTATAAAACAATTTATTTCAAAACACGATTATTTTATATAGTTCATATATATGATAAAAATATGATTTTATTATAAAACAATTTATTTCTAAACACGACTATTTTATATAGTTCATATATATGATAAAAATATGATTTTTATTATAAAACAATTTATTTCAAAACACGACTATTTTATATAGTTCATATATATGATAAAAATATGATTTTTATTATAAAACAATTTATTTCGAAACATGAATGTCGTTCAACACATGAATTTCTATTCAACACATGAATTTCTATTCAACACATTAATTTCTATTCAACACACGAATATAGTTTCAACACATGAAAATAATTCTAACACATGAATATTATTGAAAATTTCGGCAGCATAACGGCAGGGTAGTTAAAACCGGGACCATCCCTACTACGGCTCCTCGCTCTACCTTAAAGCCTTGCAGCTTTTGACAATGGGGATTTCATGCATCTAGTTCGCACGCAGGCAGCATGTTTATTTTCTTTTCCACAAACTAATCCTATGTGGTTTGAACCAAATAATTCTCAACCACAAACGGGTATTTTTCAACCACAATCAATCAATTTCAACCACAAACAATTCTAATCAACCATTCGCTATCAACCAATTTTCACACCAATCACAACCAATAAATATCGTCCATGGTTTGTGGACGAGGGGCATATATATATATATATATATAAGTATATTTCACTTCCATTTCAACACATATATATTTTTTACAATGCATATATAACTTATACATCGACCATACAACTTATACAACGCTTATACATAAGGTGTACAACGCTTATATAACTCATACTTCGAATATATAATTTATACATCGTCATTTCCATATCGTTTATAATTCAGAAATCTCACTTTGGGTTCCACTCCACCAAAAATAGCAGAAGGCTCAGAAAAATATCCGGTCTCTTCTAGAATGTAGAAGACGTCCACACGAGTCCATTGTCTCTTGTTTCACTGGATTTCGACTGCATAGCAAAAAGATATGATTTTTATTGTAAAATTAACATTCGCGATGGTTTTAAAGTGTTTAAAACCAGTTCATAAATTATAAACTGATACCTCTCTGAAAACGTTCGAACTAGGGCTCGATTTTTGCTTCCAATCCGTAAGGTTGCTGCCCGATCGGAAGATACAACATCGAAAACCCTCGAACGGCGCGCAGATTGAGGTAGGTGGGGCCCCCTACGACGGCGCGACGGAGGAGAATTTTGGCCTGAGGCGGAGCAACTTGGTGAGGGTGATTCTCCAAAAATACTCGACGATGGCAGGCAAATCCGGTATGGATTCGAAGCTCTCTTGATGCTCTTCAAAATCCTCCACAGGACCGATGGGTTTTGTTGAGAGATTCAAGAGAAAAAGAAGAGAGAAGGTAAGAGGTTATTTCCATCGTTCGACAGGGAGGGTATCGGGTTTTGTTGGTCAACGCAGGAGTGAGATGTATTCTAATTGGGCAAGGCTTTATATTTTATTATTTAATTTATTTACTTCGGAAAATACCGCTTTATCCATACGAACTCCAATTTAAACCCAACGAATGTCGTCCCTAGCTAAATACCCCTATTCCGAACACAATGGGATATGTTTCTTAGGCCCATTCCACTGTTTGAGTCAGTTTCTCTTCAAATTAAAATATAAAACATTCAATATTTGATTCGAACGTACATTTCAATTTGCCGGGGCCACATACTGATCCCAAAAATTCTAGGAAAATAACTCTAGCTATGTTTTGACGATACAGTCCCAACAAAACTAGTTTCGTCGAATTCTAAGACCGTTTGGAAAATGGCCTTTTTCTGGTCGATCCAATTTAATAGAAATCGACCAAACACATTTTCCTTTGCCACACTCACATACTAACTTCAAAAATTATGAAATTTGAAACCTAGCAATAATTTGACATCCCAGATCCAACAAAAGTGGTTTCGTCGAATTCCGAGGTCGTTTGCAAAATGGCCATTTTCCCGGGCTATATAAACTCTATAGTGACCTTTCTGAAAATTCATTTAGCCATAACTTTTGCTTCCCGCTACGAAACTTCGATTTTTCAGATTCGTTAGAAAGATATTCACTAACAGATTTAAATATTTTTGGTTTCACTAAAATCCGTTTTATTTTGCACTCGGTACAATCAGTCAAAATTTGAATTCAAATTTTGAAACTACCGCGCCATTTCAGGTCTTGTTTATAATTAGAAATAATTATATTTATTTTCAAACATTGATTCAAACACACTTTTCGTCGTTATTGTTAAAAATATTTATTTTAAATATTCAAAATCCACTAAAATATCCAATTTAAAATTTTTAAATTGGTTCAGATTTTACGGGTTGTTACACATTACCCTTGTAGGTATCTATTTAGAGTTCTATATGTCTCTATCTGCACCTATAATAGTTTATTTAGAAATACATGACTTGACTATAATTGGAGCTATATCTACTAGGTTCGCAGGTCGAGATTTATTGGTTTAATGTGGTTGTGAAACATATCAAATGACCATCAAGAAAGCTATCAATGAAATTTCCAAATGAAAATGCTTTGTATTCTCTCTTTATGTGATGTGTTGTAAAATTATTATCTAAACAAAAGAAGGCGTTAATGCTCGAGAAATGGTAGCCATATTTAACATCGTAGCTATACCATTTTTTAATCGATAAATTGCCAAAATATTTCAATGGTCAGATAATATTATTATTGTCTGTTTTTATGTTGTTTTAAATACTGTATAATAACTCGCTACATATATCATCAAGCCAATGGACCCTCGATTTAATATTATTTCCGATGAAACTAGAGTTTCCAACTGCTATTATCCATATTTTAGAAACTCTATTAGTGTGATTGATGATACATATACATAACGAGTGGAAACCCGTGCGATGCACGGAAGCATAGACTTTCTAGTGTGGTAGTTTGCATTTATGAATAAGAGGTGAGAACATGTTGTATGATAGCGAGATATTTAATGTAAATGATACATTAACATGCACTAATAACATGCACTAAATATGCTAAGGCCCACGTTATTTTCATCTTCTGATTTTCCATTTACTACTATTTTTAAAACCGCATTAATCAAAAATGAATTTGGAGTTGTTTTTTTGATCATATATTGTACGTGTAGTCAATATCCTTTTTTAAATAACCTTCCCAAATGTACAATTAATGCACATCCAAGTATATAAAGGTTGGTAGTAGGAATAATCAGATTTGAGGTAAGACTGGACAATGGTTTGAGCGTAGTTTTCTCATGGACTGCTGCTACTGAGTAGTGGGACAAGCATCATTATCTGCTGTTGATGAGGTAGTGGAAGCGCAACCGAAGGCATGACAGAAACATAATAAAACAGTGTCAAAATTATAAACTGTCTGATGTCGTTTGCAACTTTACATCTCAACTGCATTTTGTCTATTCTTTTAAAATGGTTTTGTCTTGCTATAATCTTTTGGATATGTACAATATTGTTTGGTGTTAAATTTATTCATAACATTGTAGTTAAGAAAATTTCATGATTAAATTTATGTTTCAATAGCCGCCTCCATTGAAAGAAAATTCTGTCCAACTTTTTGAATTTATTATACGTTATATGTTATCAAAATTTAATATCTAAAAGCATTTTAATTGTATTAGCATATTGTAATTCTAGCATCACTTTTTAATATTCATTATTCATAATATAAGTAGTTCTTGAATACCATAAATGAGGACTTTTTAACATGCATTATTCATAATATAAGTAGTTCTTGAATAACATAAATGAGTAATCTATTGTTACAACATATAGCATATGTTCCTTTCAACTTTGTGTTTCATAATAAAAAAATCATTGAATTTATCTAGCAAACTCAATTTACATATTCGCTAAAAATTGGTATTTGAGAACTTGCTTCTAAGACGGTAAAAAAATTATGTTTTAAATACTACAGCTCATAGATTACTAACTAAAATGGTAAGCTATATATCTTATGTAATCAAAAAAATATGCCTACTTAAAAACACTAATTGTTCAATCAAATTACTTAATCCAAAATTATTGAAATGCAGTCTAGTATAAATCCATGTACAAACAAAGAATCGACTGGAACACAAACCAATTGTTAATCAAAGATAGTTGCACTAAACTGAAAACCACTGCTAAAGTATACAATTATTCCCATTCACTTCATAACCTGCTATCCGAACTACATCTCCATTTACACTATTCTAGGTTCCACTATCATTTATTTCTACCGATCTTACATCTTATACCTAACAAAAGTTGTTTACAGTTGCCCAGTCCGGCAACAATCAAACAAATCAAGGTAAAAACCAAATGCAGTGAAATGTCCAACAACAACCTCAGCAGCACTTTCTTCATCACCTTAAACTACTTTATCAAAGGAAAATTGTTTAAAACTGTAATCTTCTTAATCAGTTATCAAGTTTACGAATATGCTAATAAATTAATTAATAAAAGAGAAAAACCCAAAATAGATCAATTATGAAATTGAACCTGAAAAGAAAAAAACCCACCCACCCAAGCTTTATTGGTTTGGAATCCAATCTATCAATCGTTAGAGCAAAATGGAGTTGATAGTCTGCACATTCACTACCAACTTGGTCGCTCCTGTTGATATCAACGTTCTATATATAGTCAACACTAAAAATAGAAATGAACAAAAAAAGAAACTTAATTCAGAGACATTAAATAAAAGGCCACATAGAATTTTAAAAAAATGGGCAATAAAATATTTCAAGAAACATAAAATAATATGATGTATAGAAATACATACTACACAATACACACATATGCATCAAATGTGGAAAGTAGATCTTTTATTTATTTTTGTCAATTGTATTTATTTCCTTAAAAAAAGGCTACAATTATTTGCAAAAAGGAATAATGTAGCATGTGAATTTTATTTGCGAATACAAACATAATATTAGCTATATATAAGTCAATTACCCATCAGACTGAAATTCTTTCGGTGAGTAAATGCTAAATTAACAAAACTTTCTATAGAAAACAATCCATATTTATGCCTTATTTTTATATTTGTCTGTTCAATGTGAATGCAATATATAATTTTGAATAATTTCAATTACTTTAAATATTGATCATTTAAAACAGCAAGAAATAATACATATCATATGGAAATCAAATAAAGTTAAGGGGATTTAATGTTAAGGAATCATGTGGTTAAGAAAATGTAATACAGTATTAGTAATATATAATTCAGTTGCACTTGCTTTTTATATCAATAATTGCAGAAGTAGTAAAACTTACTTTCGACTGTACTTTTTTCAAAAAATTGCCATATTCATGAATTACCTAATTTCGTAATCATCCTCATAACGCTACCTAATATACATTTTTATAAATTGAAACTCTAAAAATATAATGATTATTGCAAGGAAAGAAAGCAATAGCATGTAACTATAGAACAATGAAGGGAAGTAAATGTTAAGGAATTATTTATTCAAGGATATCTAATGCAAGGATATGTCATATACTATTCAAAATATACTAATTAATAATTTGCATGTATAACAATAAGAAGATACAAGATTTTGACCACAGATAAGAATAATTAACTATTAATGCTATAAACCTTTTATGTAATGTAGAAAATTACTATAGTTTTGCATTACCTAATTTATGATAGAAAATTTCTGTAATATAACTAAAACAAAGCCAACAAATCACCATGGTGACCGAATCAATTAAAAAAATCACTGGATATAGAGAAAAGATGCTAAATTTTTCACGATAAGCTAATTTTGTTGAGACTTCAGCAATTACTTCTCTTATAAGTACATTATACTATACATACATAATACATAGCTTCAAATAGTCAATCGTCCACTTTTCTACAGACTGGTACAATTGGATATTCATTTGAACTGAATAGTCAAAGTAACCAAGGAAAATGAGTTTGATTCTAACAGTATAAATATGATTGTACATGCAAGAAATGAACTGCGTAAATGACTTTTAAGGGTACTAGGAAGAGCAAGCAAATGTCCAACAAAGAAACATGGTGAAAACATAACCTATTACTTCTCTTATATTACGTAGCAGCCAACCGGATCTAGCCATTTATACAACTGGCGGGATGTATCTTCTACCTCAGCTAACACACTCTTATTACTTTATACGTTTAGACCAACTAGTTCTGCATGTTAGTCAGCATAACACTTGGGATCCCAGCCCTAACTAAGGTAGCTGTAGATAGCCTTCGTCCGTTCCGCCTTGCTCCGCTTTACTGCACATTTCCAAACTAAAGTTAACATATTAATCTCAAGTTATTTCACTACTGCATTTAAGCTTTACTTGATATACAACGATCCTCCTTCTACAATGCAGTCCAACTTCATATTCAAATCCAACAATCTATATTTTATAACTTTGTCATGGGTACCTGGTTTATTGGGGTTCAAACTGATTATTAAGACCACATTTTATACACCCATAATTTTGGAAGAGATGAAAAGATAAACTTGAAACCCATACGAAAGGGTAAGAAGACACATCATAAAGAGCAGCATGCTCTTTGTGAACACCTCAAACATAATATAAACCCAAAAGGGCTAAGCACTGAATCGTAGAAACAAAAGAAAGTTGCAGTTAACGGGTTTGAACTATAACATAATAGAGAAAAAAGAAAAGAAAGAAAATGAAATGCCATGAATCAAAATGAAGAATCTGAAAACTCTTATTCTTCGAATTTCGTTTCTTCTATAGTCATGGATAACAGAAACTGAAATTAACATATCTTCCGTTAGAGTTGGAGAAAAGAATAATCGAATTTGAAGTGTATAATGGCGTGAATAAGAATGAGGCAGAATCGCAGAAATTTGTACGAAGCAAGAAACAAATGTATTAAAACTAAATTTCCAGCTGTCTAAATTTATTTTTCAAACATGATGCGTGAGATGAGCATCACGGAGGAAGTGGAGGCAAGAAGTTGGTAACATATATTAACAGAGCAAGGAAACAGTAATTAGTGGCTGATTTGGACAAACTGTAGCCATTTAATGCCTTTGTCCATAATAAATCTCGATTCTTCTTCGTCTTTTCAGTCAAAACAAAGGTATTATATTATATAGATGCTAAACTAATAGAGCTTTCGATTGATTGTAATAGTTTACACCGTATTTAATTTCGTCATCTTTTTCATAAATGCCAGATCAATACAGAAGTCCGAAGGTTGCACAATTTCAATTGATTAAACTACTAAATACAACCTTTAGGTTGATCGAAACTAAAGTGTGGCACAAATCCTGACTACTATTAGCTTTTGCTGTGGAAATAGCTAGTGCGCTACTAAATTGATTCACGTAATGCAAATGTAACTTTGCACTGAAATGTGAAAGAGAAATATATCAAAATTTTAAATTTCACAGCTGGAAGCTGGAACTGATTAATCGTGGAGCTTACATGTTAAGCTGTAAAGAATTTGTAATAAGTGGAAATAACGTAAAAATGTCGACATGTTCAAACCAAGCTTTACACATAATTACGCTAATAAAACTACAAAGTATGAAATTAGCTTGAAAATTTTGTTCACTAAATAAAATAATCATGGAAAATATGAAGTAACCTATATTATTAATCAGATGCTTAAGCAGTAAGAATCTCCTTTTCTTATCTGTCCCAAAAGGTCTGCAAACCCAAAAGAAGAACAAATGAAACCAAATTTGCCAGAAATTAAAAAAACTTACACATTTGGTCGTACATAGTATCTGTGGCTTAAACTTCCAGTGATAACACAACGTTTATTCAAAGTGTAAAACTAAATTTTCTTTTGGCTCAAAAATTTTATTACTCAGGACAAATGCATGGAGTACTTTCAAGCAATAAAATTGTTCACATAACAAATAAATGATCAGATCAACTACTGTGGGTAATTAAATAAAGGGTTGTAGGATAATTAATGGATAAACCAATAGTAAATCCGATCTTTTATTAAATAACATTAAATACATACATAAGAAATCCTCCTGAAAACTTGTGAACTTCTCTGCGTCCATGGTAGGGCTAGCTTCCTCTCAGTGTTCTTTTCCTTTTTGATGCTGTAGAAAAATTAGGTTGAAAATTTAAGGAGTAATGAAAATCCCGACTGAGTAAAATCAAAAATGGGTTTTCATGTTTGTGGCTAACTGAGTGATTAAAACAGCAAGAAGAAAATTAAAATGAAAATATAATAGAATTATCATATAGTATCATTAGTTTTGTATGATTATCCAACCGCTTCTATTGGGTAGATAAGGAGACATTTGTATTGGCAGTAAAAGGAAACCCAGAGTAATTTTCCTATACCCGTAACAAACATAAAAATTAAGTATGCCACATCTCGTCGTAAGTAGTGAACAACACTTAGATAATGCATCGGTGAGAAGAAATCAAAGGTTATCTTTCCTATACAAACGAATATTAAAATTCAGATAAGAGCCTTCAGTCATAAATAATATCCAAACAAAAAAATACAATTGTATACGTATTCGAAAGAAGAACTTAAAAACTAAATCAGAACGGGAGAAGATCAAAACATGAGCGAAAGGATTGAAGATCTGATTACTTATGTCGTTGAAAATAAAAGCAACAGAATCGTAACTCCAAACTCGAGTTTTACAGATCCGATTGCGTCGAAATTAGGGGTTTTAAACGATTTTTTGATTTTATCAGCAAAAGTTTCCATGGCTTCGAGGAGCTTACCGATCGTATGTATTTGATTCAGTCGGAATCAGATGGAGTGGAGTAAAAAATTGGTAATTTAATTTTGAAATACCGATGAGATGAATGGGAATAAAGCAGATTAAAGTAGGAGGAAGGAACGTGCAAGGAGTAGGTACGAACACATAAAGTGAATATGAGGAGATCGTGCTAGATCGTGTTAATGAATCGGGAATCTGTGAACAAATCTGAGCCGCTTGATGTACAGGTCAAGAATGAATCTCAGCCTCTCTTTGTCTCTTGGTTTGTCCTACCAAGGGATTTTATTATATAGATGATATACTTATCTGAAGATTGAGTCGTTCCATATTGTAACGACCTAGAAATTTTGATGTCTAAAACATAAATTTAAATTAAGATTTAATGTTAAAATAAATATTTATATTTGGATTTCGACATAGAATTTGGAATTTTATCTACTTTGAACGATATTTGAGTTTACTTTTAAATAGCAATTCTTTTCGTAAACTTAATTTAAGTTGTCAAATAAACGAGACTTACATTGCTAGATAATTTGTATATTTAGCTTTGAATTCTTTTCGTGAAATTATTTTATATGGAAGTTAAAGAAAAACAAATGTTATTAACGAATTTAAAGTTGGATTTTTATTTTAGATGGAATTCTTTTAGTAAACGTGTACGAATGGTTTTGTCAAAACAAATATTCTATAATAGGTTTGGATTTATTCAAATGTTTGAATTCGACTTGAAATATAAATTTTAATTTATTTTGATAAAAAAAATTGATTCCAAAATATGTGTTTAAAGTTAAAGTGAGCTAATTTATTTATTCAACTGCGGAGTGTAAACAGTGTAATTTTAAATCGGAAGGAATCTAATTTATTATTGTGAAAATTTATTCAAACTATTAAGTATAAACTGCGCAATAAAATATGACGTGTATTGCATTCACGTTTATTTAATTATTTTTGAACTTGAATTTAAAATTGAAACATTAACACTTATTTAATTTATTGTTTCGTAAAGTTTGTTGAAATTTAAATTCGTTAAAAACAAATAGCATTGTATTTCGTTCACCGTTTAATAAGTCGTTGAGGTTTAATCAAACAACGTTGTTGTTTGCTCTTGTTCTAGCCTAACATGCTTTCAAACCCCTTCCCTGGTTCAGCCCATTGCTTTACTTCTAACCAAATCTGGTAAATTTTGAATCAAAGATTTGTGTGCTGAATTTATTTGCCACTTGTTTTTACTTTGCTGTGATTACAAAAAACTTGTATGAAATGGATTACATGTTGCTGTATTCCTTTGTGCCTAGTTCCCCTACTTTGTTTTATAAATGCGTGCCCTTTCCTTCTATTCACCATGAAACAAAAACTATTCTCCTATTTTTTTAACAGCCGTCGTTTTCTCTCAAAAACCAAATGTCTCCTTCCCCACAAAATTGTTTTCCCAAATCGATTTCCGCCCTTAAACAAAATCGCTCCACCCAAATCAGCCTCGTTGCTCCTCCCTTCGCAGCCTACCATAGGTCAAACCTCCTCTCCGACCTCATCATACATGGCCTAAAACCCACTTTGACGTCAGTCCACCCAAAAAGAAATGGCCTTCCTCCTTCAAACCGAATCAGCGTGCCCGTAACCACCGCCGGAAGAGGCGCACCGTCGTTCCTTCTTTCGCTCGTCGCTAGAACCACCACAGCTGCTCCGACCCCCTTCCTTCGACTTCTGTTACCATTTATTTGTCTCCTCCTTCGATTGGAATCGCACCTCCACTGTCGAGCCGCCCACTGAAATAACCTGCACCACTCAAGCTTCCTGCGTCATTGCCAAGGCCTGCACTCCTCTCCGCCGTCTGTCACAAACTGTTGCCTGCATCGTCATGTCGGGTTGCCGGCTACACCAAACCGTTGCCAAGTCCCGCTACTCGGTCGACTACATGTAAGTTTACTTACAATTAAATTTATTGTAAATTTATCCACTTCATTCCACAGAATATAATTGGGTTGAGGGTTATGTCTACTGTTTTGATCATCTTGTCAACTATCACGAACTGGTCAGTCATTACACTCCTTGGTTGCCCTTGTTTGTGTTTGCATCTCTTTGCATTTTGTGATCCGTGCTGCACTTGCCTTGAAGTTTAGACACATAGTTCATTTATAATTGCTTTCGTTTAACGTGGTGAAAAAACTGGAACCGGATGCATGCATGCCTGTTATTAGATTGTGGGTAAAGAAATTTCCTGCTTTGATTTTTGATTACCATTATTACTGCTTTAGCATTCAAGCTATTTCATTTGATGCCAGAACCAAACACTTTGATGTTACATACTAAAATATAGATGGTAGATAAATTCATAATAGTTGCACACTTGTATGCATAAGCACTAAATTTTGAATAATTGCATGCAAACAAAGTGAATAGTTGCATACTTATATTCAACAATGGATAATACTTGTATTAAATTATACTTTTACAAGAATAATTTCGTACTTGTGTTTATCTACTTTGAATTTTTTTATACATTTATTCATATATGCAAAAAATGGCAACATTGATAGAAATATGCAGTAAAATTGCATACATTTATGCAACTATACATAATAATTGCATAATTCTATCCAACTATATACAATAATTGTGTACACAAGAGTTTTGAACAAAAATAACTGTTAAAAACACAGAATTATCATTAAAATACTGAACTAAATTTTAAGCAGTACGTAAAAGTTCACAACAGTTTACGTTACAAGGTATGCAGTATACTTGCATACAGATTTGCAGTATAATGGCATACATAATAATTACATGCTTGTATTCAACTATATAGAATAATTTGCCACATGTTACAAGAACAAATTAGATTACATAAACCATTAACAAGTATCAACTTCAATATTATATTCACTTGATTTAATAACAAACCACGATGCTTCTTCTAAATATAGATTCTGTAACCGAGTTAAAACGCTATTCCAAGTAGAATCAACTTCACGACGATCCAGCAGTACACCAATATTTGCACGAACACTGTTTAAAAAAAATTAATCAGCCTAATATGCAGTAATCAAATAAAATTACAAAAACATATTCACATAATTATAACTAACTGCATAGTTATATGCACATAACAGTAATATCTGCATACTTATATGCAAAATTGAAAAACATTAGCATATATTTTGTTAAAAAATAGATCCAGAACACTTATAGTATGCATATATTAAGAATATATTCATAGATATACGCGACTAATCTTCAGGCATGCAAACAAACAGAAACTCAAATGAGCTGAATATTTTTATGCATATATACAGATAATATGCATACATATACACAAACTTTTCTGAATACATCCAACCACAAATATTACACCAATAGTTGCATTTTTGTATGCTCATATTCACATTATATGCATATTTTTATACATCTATGCAGAATAAATGAAGAAATATGCCAAAAATTAATTTATGCGTCTGTATAATTAGCAAAAACAGTAAAACTTTATAAAATAATTAAACAATCCATCAATAAAACTAGACAATTAAACTAATGTAGAATAACGAATCAACAAAAATCGATTGCAAAAGTGCAACCAGTATTCAAAATGAAAAAAATACGGTATAAATTACCTTGACGAGGACAGATCCATTTTAAAAAAAAATGCTCGATCAAAATAATTCTCTGGAAAAACCATCGATGAAATTGAATTTCATATCGCACGAGTTTGACTTCCAGAAATTCAGAAAGAAGAAGATGCCGCCGCCATGACAAAGAATGAGTTCGAAGTCCAGAAATTAGATTTAGATCCATGGTTTTAGGGTTTTGCAGAGTCCGAAGGTCAAAACTAGAATTTGTTAACGCGCAATTCAAACTTAGGGACCTAATTTATATTAAGTTTATGACCGGATGTGAGCCTAATTTTGAAACTTAATAGGGACTTGTAATATATTAATATATATATATAAATTTCATAGCGACTATTTTGAATTTTAAACCGGACATAGCTTTCAATTTATATTATGAAATCTCAGTTTCTCACATTCATTAGAATGATATAACTAAACAAATTCAAATGTTTCTGGTTTTACTGAAATCCGATTTATCTTGAATCCGTATATTCATTTGAAATTTAAAATCGAATTTTCAAACTACCGCGCCATTTCAATGCTCTTCTAACTCATTCTAGGATACTCTTGATCCCATCTCTAATGAGTTATTCTTATTGGATACTACTAATCCAATCTCTGATGAATTCTTTCGTTTGGTCCTAATGTGCCTTGTTCTCGAGCTCTAATACCACGCTGAAACGACCCAAACTCCACCGTAATGGAAAGCCTAGATTAAGTTAAGGACACGACAAATTAGAACACAAAAGATATAATATTTCATTGCTTATTACAACAATTACACCAGAGTACAAGAATATAACAGAGTATGAATAAATAATATACATCAGAAAAATATCAGAGGTTTAAATTAAATTACATAGCAGCGAAAAATAATACATAACACAGCCGAAAGAAATATACGGATACAAAGCTTTCCAAATACAGTTCCAGCTGTAAATCCAGGATCCTGTAAAAGAAGTATCTACGAAAACCAAAACTAATAGCTGCCCGTATGGAAAATATGGGCACCTAGAGTTTAGGTAGAAACAATAAACTCAGACTCAGTCAGGGGACTGGTGTGAGAACTAAAACAATTATTAAATCTTTACTTTAAATAAAGTAAATCAAGGTACCATGCCGTATAACACGGAACGGGTTTTCTCCTAAGAATACTAGTGCATAAAATAAACAGCGCAATGCTTTTTGGAAAAATGAAGCTATTATAAGACTCGGGTCCCATCACACAATGCAATGCAAGCCGGAGGATAGAGTTTTACCTTATAATAGCCAAACATGCTTGGTACGTTTAAAACAAAAATCATTTGATACCATTATAAGCGTATAGTGTCAAAATCAACTTCAAATATTAATGCACCAATCATAGACGGCATAGTATCCCATGCTACTATGTCGCCATACTAGTCCTACAACTAAAAGCGAAGAGTCACGTATTGGAAATTGGATTCCGTCTATGAGTCGAGGCAAGGGATGGCTCCTCACCGATTCAAGACACTCTAGAAAATGTCTCAGGATTACACACTCTGTGCAACCCTGGATCTTTAGGGTCGACCCTCCCTTACGTTTGAGGATTGGTTATTCCTAAAAACACGTTTCCCGGTCATATCAGACCTATCCATTGGCCCCGTAATGACCGATATATCTGAGGCGCCTCGCTATCCATCATTCACATTGGTAAAAAAATATAAATGTCTGGGCTCCATACCATGACACCACCCATAGCTAGAAAGAAACATCGTGCACTTCCTGCAGTCACGATCCCGTTTTTGACTCATACCGAGATGTGAGGCTCACGAATTAGCGCTATACACAAAGCTATGCTATTTAAAGACGTGCTTTGATCATCAACCACAAGACTCTACTTTTCAACAAAAGCCTTGATCACTTGCATCTCAGCATGCCACACTGACAATTCACGCCATGCAATTGATGTCTATCGATATATAACCTATAACCTCGTACATCTCAGAGAAGGGTGTTAAGCAAAAGAATAAATTCTCCACCACCAAATAGATATATATTTAATAGACACAGAATAAAATCCAATGTCAGACACACATCCAGTTAGTAGTTCGTTCTGGGTCTGAACGAAACCGCAGGCACCTTATTCGTCTCCCCATATGTCCAATACAGGAGAGAGGTCCTCGCATATCCGGTCGATCTCCAAGTACGTCCGGACGATCACCACCTATTACCTTGTCTTGGGTGTACAGGCCAATCAAGACATCAGTAATTATCCAAACGTTGTAAAGAACTCTGGTCTTCAACCACCATCTTCATCGTCGACTTATCATCGAATCAATTATTCAGAATGGGTACAAACCAGGTCTTTCCGTATAGTTCACGTATCTTATAATCAAGTGCTATAAAAACACAACATGCGCCTCATGCCAATCCAGAGTATTCTTTTATTCAAATATTCTTTTCACTATTTAAACCAAATTAAGGTTTTCAAACTAGTCGTGATTAGCGCACCTTACCGAAGTAATCATTTGTTTTATTTCCCAATCCCAACCTATACATCCCATGGAGCAAAACTGGTAATACTCCATATCCAACACCACGGTGTTATCGGTAAATTTAATTACCATATTACATTCAAATCTAATTAACGATTTAACTACCACCTAGAGTAAAACTGGTGGTACTCCATTCTTGATCATTTCCCAAATCTGATAATTTAAATTATCACATTCACATTTCAATCTAATTAAAGATTCATTAAAACTCCATTAAGTTTTAATCTTCCCAAAAATCATTATTAATGATTATTTAACTTTGAGAAATCAAACATGCCACATCGATAATCTACACCGTACCATTGATGTCTGTAAATATATAACCTCTGAGCCCATACATCTTAGAGAAGGGTGTTAAGCAAGACAATAAATTCTCCGCTACCAAACAAATATATATTTAGCAGAGATCAACAATACAGTTCGAAATACAATGTTAGTCATGTAATCCTGTCTTTAACTGGGTTACAGAACCAATGTCATTTAAAACACAGGTCACGATAAACCCAAAATCATATTCCACTAATTATGGAATCTTCATGGAAAACAAATCAATATATAATCGATATCAATTTCCATATCCGACTAATAATATAAATGGAATAACAACAAGGCCTTTTAAATTTCATAAATATTAATAGTCTTCCTCCATAGAAGTTCACTTCGATTATTACCAAATCGAATTCCATTCAGTTCCAATTTAATATATTAAATTGGAAAACTTTACTTTGGAAAATTTCCATTAGTCTTAATTAAAAGATTTATAAATTCCAAATCACATTTCTCTATTAATCGGGTTAAAGAACGAATGTCGTTAAAAAAACAGTTCACAATAAACCCAAAATCACATTCCATTTTATTCCAGTTACCAAATATAATTAGAAACTCTAATAATCTTAACTAAAAGATTTATTCTTTTCACACGGGGTTTAAGAATAGTGTTATTTAAGACACCATTCACCTCAAACCCAAAATCCAATTCAATATTAAATATAAGGCTCTAAACAAAAATTATATCGGCTTACATTCAATATCAAATTCTGAAACTTACACATATCGTATGGGGAATAACGATATATATCTATCTTCCAAATTCCTCCACAATATCCGTATAGTCACGGAATCTAATATTGAAATATCCCTAAGATGATTTCTATTCAAACCCATTCCAATTCATACATTGGAAAATTCTGGTTAGATTAAAACCTTTCAAAAATCCAATTTATTTATTTAAAAACGTTGGATTATTTTTTAGTTAATAACTAGATCATTTTGATTAAAAAAATTTATCTTCCCAAATGTGGATATTTTCATCCAAATTCTTTCCAAATCATTTATTATGATTTTACATAATTTATTAATAATTTTATCAAGGCCCGTACAGTCGGTTTCCAATAATGGCCACCGAACTGCATCCATAACGACCTTTTCCAAATTTGATTTGGACATAATTCCAAATCCAACCATTAGATTTCAAATCGCTTATATTCATTGGAAGGTTCTTTTCGATGCGAACCCAATGGTTCCGGTTTTAGGAGAATTCGATGGTCGGACCTCCCGTATTGTCAATTCGAAGACAATGTATGCAAAACGTATTTTATAAATTAGTTTTTAAAACGATTCCCACTTCCATTTCAATTTTAAATCAAAATTGAGTTCTCCTTATCATTATAATATTTAAATGATAATATTTCCAAAATATTAGATTTTGAAATCATTTCTTTTTCGGTATTCAAATAAAATTGAATAAAATCGATATAAAAATCGTTCGTGTATAAATGGCGCAAAACTAATCAACACAGCTACACACATTTCAATATTTTCGTGTCCATCCAAAATTGGATATCAAACTCACATTTTAATTATTTACTGAATATTATTTTAAAATATTCGTTATTTTAAAATATTCGTTCTTTCTAAATTGAAATCAGACCCAATTAATTACTATATATTTTATTTATATGGATTTCATGCAACGCATGTATACAATAACAATGATAACCAATCATCCATCATCCAGAGTACATTACACAATTGCATAAGCATTAAATACAAATAATTAACGCTTACAGCAGTCTGTCAACCAATCGGTTGACATACAACTAAACAATTGGGATTAGTGTACGCCAAATATCATCCCAATACCCGTGTGGGGTTTCAACCAACAAATACTGAATATTATTTGTGCAATTGGGCGATGTGTAAAACTTATCGTCCCAATCCATTTCAGTTAAATGGGTGTACATAAACAAATCGTCTGATTTGTAAATGAATATTTATTTTCATTTCAAGAAAATTTTACGTCGTTCATATATACGTTAAACAATACATTTTTAACGATAAAACATTGACTTCAACACATGGATATTTTTAATAGTTCATACATTCAATAAAAATGATATTTTTATCGTTCAAACATTTTATTCAACACATGAATATTTTATACTGTTCATATACACATTAAAAATTATATTTTTAATGAATAAATATTTATTTTAGAAAATTTCGGCATTATAACAGCGTAATATTAGAACCGGAGTAATGTCCAGCATTACCCCTCTCCTGATACTGGCTCGTGCCATACACAATAATCAACCAAACCACAAACCACAATACAATCCATTCAACACAATACAGTCAATTCCACCACAATTCAATTCAAACAAACATTGTTTGTAAAATAAATAGTGTCGTGGGCTACTAAGACCCTCTGTATTCTAGTATATATTTAACTGTAAAATAATTAGAGTGAGAAGGAGTTCTCACATTAGGATCCACTCCGCCGTTATTTCTGATGTTCTGATTTGTTGTTCTGGTTCCAGAATTTGCAAAGAGCTCAAATATTCACGCTATCTTTTTTTCAAGCTTAAGCACACCATTTCAGAGTACTTTCGCCTAGTGTGCTTTCTTCCGAAAATGCACCATTTCGCCAGAATTTGCGAAAAGACATCTTTTGGACTACCGACTTTGGACACATTTTCTGGGCAACTCTGCAATCCAACATATAGCTTCCATATACCCAAATCGAAGAGAAAATCATGCTCTTCGATTTTGATATTATGGAGTTTTGGCCATAGGGGATCTGATTGGAAGATATGGCTAAAACAGGTCAGGGTGTTAAACACAAAACTAAAAATTGTTAAAAATTGGATTTTTGGTCGAAGGGGGCCTACGGCTGTACTTGGGTGGCGGGGATGGCTGCATTGGGTGCTGGAAGGTCGGGGGTGCTGATGGAGGATGGCGGCAGCTATAGGTGCTGGCGGTGGCGGTTTTGGGTGATAAAGGGGGATGGAGCTTTTGGAGAAAAGGGAGGAAGAGGAGGTGGTGGCGGCTTGCGGGAGGTGCAGCGCGATTGGGGGAGGGTAGCGGCTAGGCGCGGTGGTGGCGTGGGCGGAGGGTGCCTGAGGCGACGCAGTTTTTTTTCCAATTCGATTTTGAATGACAGGGTAAAAGGGAGGGTTAGGGTTAGGTTTATATAATTATATATTAATATTAATTTAAATTCCAAAAAAGTTAATTTTTCATTCTAACTCCAAATTAACCCCAACGACTTTCAGCCCAGCTAGTTACCTTTATTCCGAACACAATGGGATATGTCCCGTAAGCCAATTCGACTGTTTCGATCAGTTTTCGTCAAAATTAAAACATAAGTCAATATAACGTTCAAAATTGATTTTAGCATACATTTTGATTTACCGGGGCCACATACTAACTCCAAAAATTCCAGAAAAGTAAATCTAGCAATGTTTTGATGATACGGTCTTAACAAAACTAATTTCGTCGAATTTGGGAGCCGTTTGAAAAATGACCATTTTCAGTCGATTAAATTCAAACTAAAATTTCCAAGCATGTTTAAATTCACAAAGCTCACATATTAATGCCAAAAATTATGAAAATTGGAATGTAGCAATAATTTGACATTCCGGATCCAACAAAAGTGGTTTCATCGAAAATGGAGATCGTTTGTAAAATGGCTATATTTAAGGGCTATATATTATATTAAGAAATATATAAATTCCATAGTGACTATTTTGAATTTTAAAATGGACATAACTTTCAATTTGTATCATGAAATCTCAGTTTCTCACATTTATTAGAAAGATATAAATAAACAGATTCAAATGTTTATGGTTATACTGAAATCCAATTTATTTTGAATTTTGTATATTCATTTGAAATTTAAAATCGAATTTTCAAACTACTGCGCCATTTCAAGCTCATTTTATAATTAAAATAAATTTATACGTTCTAATTTTGATTAAAATAAATTTTTAGTTGTTATTATTTAAAATAAATCATTTTAAATATTCAAAATCCATAAAAATAGTTAAAATAAAAATTTAAATTGGTTCTGGAAATCCTGGTTGTTACAATTTTCCTATATCTTTTCACAGATATTTCATAAAACTCGTTTGGTCTCTCATATTCTTGAAAAATATTTCCAAATTATATAAACTCTTTATTCCCTCTATCCTAAGAAATATACGCTATTAAAGTGGGAAAACATTTCCATCTGTACATATTTCTACTTTTTTTGTATTTAGAAATATACGTTTTAATATTGGAAAACATTTCCAATTTCTAATTCTTAATTTCTATGTTTTTCACAACATTCCAATTTCTATGATTATAAAACATTTCCGGTTACTTTTAGAAAACATTTCTGAAATCCTTTTCATTGGATTAAACCTATTAATCAACCCTTAATAGTATCACTAACTATCTCGCTACCAAACCTTAACCATTCCATGGTCGATCATGAAGTCCATTAAGTTGGGGTATAATTACCTCTCAGACCTTGACTGAACATCATTCTTAACTTCGAAACAGTCAAGTTCACCACTTCAAATTTTAACAGTCATTGCTCATGCAACTCTCGGATTCAATTTAAGAGTCACTTCTTTTACGGAAAACATTGATTATAACGATAGCGTTATAATCCTTGCTTACGAAATATTTAAATTTAAAATATAACTATAATTCATTAATTTAAATAAATAAACAATAGATAATTTAAATAGTTAAATCTTGATTAAAATGGAAAGTAAAAAGTACTTCCCTGAATTTGATATAATAGAATTTTAATAACACCCTTCCGAATAATCCATATTCGATAAATACTCCGAACTTCGGAATAATCTACCATTTAACTTTAATTGGATTATAATTATTTCCATTACGTTTTCTTTCAAACTGTTATTTATTTTCAAATATGAATATCACTCCTTAAGAGGAATCTAGACTCGTTTATTAGATCCACTTGATTTTTATTTGAAAATATCATTTCAGATTCAAATGTACTTACTTTGTAAGCCCACATCATTTTTATAAATTCAATTTATAAAATGGCTACTAGCACTTTTCTACTTATATCTAACAATTCAAATTTCCTTTTTAAACATATTTACAAATAATACAATTCATAACTTTTGAAATCAACTTTTTTTGATTTCTATAAATATCGTCTTGTTTAATAATTCTAATTTTAAATAAATCTTAAACTATTTCAAGACATGGAATGTATTTCCATAGCGATATTGAAAAATTATCTTCTTAACATATTTTATTTAAATTATAGGATTATAGTAAATAAATTCAATTATGCTTTCCGAAAATAAACCATTATAATTAAATTCGACATAGCCGAGTTATAATTATAAATCCATTAGATTTACCTCAATTTATTTTATATTCCGAACTTTGGAATAAAATCCATCGTTTTCATTTACCCATTCTCATTTAAATTTAAATTTGCAAAATATCGGGTTTAAACCATTGTTCACTTCAATCGTGAACAGTATTTCTTCTATATAATCAATTCATTTAACTTCATACCTTTAAATAATACTTAAAATCCAAATTCTTTTTATTAACTTCTAATGGTAGAAACATTCGCAAAATCTTACTTTTTTTATTCTGTCCATTTATAATCTCGTTTATAATTGTTAAGTTCTAAACCAATCACAAATATCCGTTTCAAACCCATTTCCACTTTACTATATAAATTCAAATTTGAATTTGTATTTCAATTTATCCAATATTAAATAATTTGCTTTATAAACAACTTCTTGATTTATCCATTTGAACAAGTTTCTATTTTCAACTCTATTCGAGATTAAATTTCTATTTTTGGAAATAAATTTCCCTTTTAAATCCCAAATTCCTTTTCTATATTTGAAAATATTTTTATGTATTTAATATACCAAAATTCTAGGGCTAGCGTAATTCAAACAGAAAATAATCAACTACGGATTCTATAACACATCATGTAGCACAATAAATAAAAATAGTAATATAAATGTTGAGGAATCCAGTTGGATCCCTCCAACCTGTTTCCCTGCATCCATTGGATGTTAATCAACATCAATAATATTAATTTAATATCAAGATGAAATATTATAGTAAACAAAATTAATAATCGATTAACGATATAACTATATCAACCATTTCAACCAGTTTTATCAACCATTCATCCAAACAACCTTCACACAGTTAAAGATTACTATAAATAAATTTAAAACTCATTTATATAAAAATATAAGCGAGCCAGAGTTAGTGAGTTTACTCACATTTTTTTGCAGTTGATGGTTCTTCTTTTGTTTCAAAAAAAATTCAAACCAGTGTTTGATTTTATCATGAAATTCCAGTAGCTCTGTTCTCAGCTGACTGGTTTTGTCCAATTTTACATACGAATGAACCGCAATAATTATCCACGGTTTAGTTATATATTTTAAACCTTAATAGCCATTAGTAACGAATAATTATTTAATTAATTACCAAATTAAGAAAATCAGTCCCCATCCCACTCATTATCACATTAATCCCATCTCAAATCCTCCTTCCTTAATTAAAACCCACGCTACAGACCAACACGCTTCCTCCATTAATTAACTGGCCGAAACCATCCCGAACCTCTCGTTAAAACAACTTCATGTACATATCACCACGCCTCATTTATATATAATTTAAAAGATTATTATAATGTTTTATCACCTTTATTAGATTAGCTAACCACGATTAACCTGACAATACAATCTCTCATCGTATTTCTTCCCACTCACTAGTATTTCACTCCCGAACGTCCTCCTTTCTCCAATCCAACATACGCAGTATGAACACCTCCCTATTTAAAACGTCTGCACTGAGCACCTTCAAACAAAACATGGCTGAACTTTGGCCCATTCTTTCTACCTACGTTGTCAGCACCAATCCTCCGGCAACCCACGCTGACCCTCCTCTACACTTCCACAGCCTACAAACCCCTCAAAACCTCGAAAACCGCAGACCTACCAACTTCCGATCATCAGCGTCGCTCAAGATAGAAGAGCCGACCTTCACCATCATGGCAGCACTACCACCGCGTTCCTCACCCTCACCAGTTCGAACTCACGCCCTTCTAGAAATTCAAACAATTACAAGATTTCACTACAATTCAACATTACTTCGGATGCATCAAGCACCGTTTCAAACTTAGAGAAAACCAAAGCTCCAATCAGCGATTATCCATGTCGCGTCACTACGAACGAGCACTAGAGCTCAGCCAACCCCTTGTCCCGACGTGTCTTACCCTACCAAGAACTAGCAACCCTAAAAAAGAACCCAGCTTACCTCACATTATTGATTAACCGGTGCCCTAGCTGCCAGGTGAGAAACTGCCGAGCTCAATAATCACAATCGTTCACAATGAAATAGATATAAGATGGAAGAACAATAATTTGCAAATGCAAAGGAATTAGATTTTGAAATTTTCATTGAACAGATCGATTAATTTAAAATTTTGAGATTCCTAAGGGCCGTTGTTTTGCTGTTTTGAGTGAAGAATGGAAAAGAACGGATTTTGGTTTACTTGGAGAA
Organism: Allium sativum; assembly: GCA_030737875.1. Taxonomy (NCBI): domain Eukaryota; kingdom Viridiplantae; phylum Streptophyta; class Magnoliopsida; order Asparagales; family Amaryllidaceae; genus Allium; species Allium sativum. The sequence goes on along the minus strand of CM060926.1, from coordinate 687,136,576 downwards.
TTTTTGTTGGTTTTTACTTTCTTGGGTGAGGCGCATAAGTGGGTTGACTAGGGATTTTTTTTAGGGTTTTTGACTGTATAGGGGGTATATATAATGAGAAGGAATTGGCTTCGCAGAGAAGATTCACGGTGTCTTAAGTTAGAAGGAATCAAGTAGCTTTCCAGAGAAGCTTCATGGTTTATTTTATTATAAAATTTGAAGATCAGCGTACCCCGCTACACAGATTTTCATTCACTTTTGGACTATTATAGACCAAAAATAAAAACATTATCGTGTAAAGAGATGTGCGGTGATCCCAAAAATATAATAGTAGGCAAGTTAACTTATATTGTGATATCCCAAAATGCTAATATAGTGTGTAAAATACTTCAAATAAAAAGTTGCTTATTTTTCAAAATAAAAATTACAGAAAAATTCTATAAATTAAATTATAACTACATCACAAAAATCTTGTCTAAATTCGAATATAATATTTAATTATATTAAATAACCGTTATGGCTTATATACGACTCCACAACAACTTTCTAAAAAATTGATTTGGACATTACTTACAATCTATTAGACGAAATCTTAATTCTTCACTTCCATTAGAAAGATATAGTTTTATAGATTCAAACGTTTCTTGTTTCAAAGAAATCTGACATATAACGAATCACGTATATTCAATTGAAGTTGAAAATGTAATATTATGAACTACCGTGACGTTACAAGCTCGTTTTAAATTTAATTATAATTTATACGTTCAGATGTCGTTTTTAATAATAAATTCCTTATAAAAATAGATCTATATTTAAAATAAAATATTTATAACCAATTTAAATATTAAGAATTAAATAGCTCAAAAATCGGGGTTGTTACATTCCTTCCCCTTTAAAAGAATTTTGTCCCCTAAATTACTAAGGCAGGAAGAACGCTACAAACCCTTATTAACTATGTTAAAATTTATTTGTTTTACTTCTAAATTTCAGTTTTTCTAAACCAATTAATTTCAATTAAAATATTAATTTATTCTTACTAATGAAAATTTTCAAAATTTTCAAAAATTTTCTAACACCTTAAATTTTCGGAAAATTTTGGCAGAGTCTCCCCTATAAGGAGGGACTTCTACAATATCGCAGGAACAAAAAATATATGTACATCGACTCAATGGTCAGAAAACAAAATTCAAAACCCAATTTTTGTATTTTCGCGTAGGCGTACCTTATATGGGCGTTAATAAGCGAATTTGCTTAATTCATATTTGTTTACGCAGCCAAAATCAAACAAAGTAGCTCTATCTACCTGTACTTTCTCAACTCAGCATGTGAAAATTAAGATATGAAGTTTAAGTTAGCATTCATATAGCCACATTAGCCACATTATCCAATTGGTCATGAATGATTTTCAATCCTTATTTTTACATCCACTCCATAATCCACATACAAGCATTCACGTCCACTCACAATCCACATACAAGCATTCACATTCATCCAAATTGATTTCAAATCAATTCATTCTCTTTCCACTTTACAAACTACTCTGTTTAATTTTCAATTCGGTACAATTCTACTGAACTTAATTTAAATTTCGCTCCATTTGATTCTCTTTTATTATTAAAATTCATTTAACTTACACAAGTTAAATTTTAATTCTAGATTTCAAATTCCGGCTTTTCTTTCAAATCATTTTTGAAACCATATACATATATTTATAACCATTCAATTCAAAACATTTGAATTCTTAAACCAATTTATTTTTCTCAAACAAATTTACCATTTAAAAATTATTATAGTATCAATCCGTCACTAAGAAACTTGAAATGAATACGGATTATGTCGCGATCCATTATCAAAATTATTTCTTGCCACTGAAGTGATTTCAGTGCTTAGTCACTTTCAAAATCCATTTAAAAACCATTCTTATTCAAAAATCCTTCAAAGTAATGTTATATTAGTTTTAAAAATACTTCAGAAATATTCTAAACATCCAGGATTTAAATTCTCAAATTCTGGTTTGAATTCAACTCCAGTTCATCTTATTTGTATATATTATCCATACACAAGTTATATTTGGTTATATATAACCATTTCAATATTTTATACTTTCATTTGATTGTAATAACAATCAACACATCCATATACAATAATATCTCTGAAATTATTCCTTTTAGATCAATATAATTTTTGGGCAAAATTATTTATTTACCCAATTTAAAACAATACTGTATCGAATTGCTCTGCTCACAAGTTTAGAAACACCCATCGACACAATTGTACATCCTGTATTGACTAGAATTCATAAACTACTCAAAAACCAGTCAACACAGTATAAAATAATTTTTATATCAAATTTACAAATACGCGCTCGTATGTATACACTCAAACTCAATCTAGGGTATTACTAACCCCGTCACTATTGAGTTACGCCATAGAGCCAAGGTTATCACTCAACCTTCAGCTCTGATACCAAATGTAATGGCCTGAATTTTCATACCCTTTGAGTCAACTAATTACACCACAGGTCTAACCCAAATTGCAAAGAAATACGAATCATTAATAGAAAGAAGTTCGAGGATGAGAAATAGAAAGAAAGAAAAGTTGGAATAGAAGAAAACAAAGAACACAAATCTCACAGCGGAATTAATAAAATATATTAAATAACATAACTTTTGAAATACAAATCAGTAACCGTATATACATACCATCATCAGAGCACAACAGCTATTTCTAGAACAGTTATAAACACCTGTAACCAGATACAACATAGTACACAATTGAAAATATGATAGTTTATAGGTAATTGATGAAGCCTCTTGCTTCAAGCTCCTCCTAGTGAACCTGTAAAATCCTGAGTACTTGACTGCCCGTACAAATTTGGGCACCCAAGAGTTTAGGGTAAAATAAAACAAAATAAACTCTGGGTCAGTCATAGGACTGGTGTGAGTAAATTCCTATCATTTGATTTAATTTCAAAAATTCTTTTGAAAAGAAAAGATAATTGTAAGACCAATCCATACATAAACATGGATGGTTTTCCTTACGATAACCCAAAATATTTACATATCAAACCTAGTGGTATTATAATAGTGTCTACATCAAATAAATAGAAATCTATCGGAACGCTTGCATCTCACGCCCCATATATAATATAAAATCAACAACCGCAGGGCGCTTATTGTAGAATGGATTTCCAACTGTGACAAGGTTTAACACCACCTTCCGATAGTGTATCTATGGAGAGAAATACACTGGGTTCAACAAGAACATCTTGCAACCTAGCCACGCATGGCTGGCCTTTCAGTTAACTTGAGTGTACCGAGCATATTATCACCAACGGTTGTAATCAGCAACCAGTACCGAAAGCATACAACAACGAATAGAATAAGAAACAAATGGAATTTCTCTAGATCAGAGTATAATACCACTAATGGGAATGACCGACTTGGCCATGCGGCCTGCCCTATTTTTATCATTTCCTGGTTGATGAGGGTTGAGGTCACGATTATCTTTTTATAACATCTTGCCATCATTTACTTTAAATGCCACATTGTCAGATCCGTCAAATCATTAATTGATGTCCACAAATACACTCCGGTGTTAAGCTGATAGAATAAATCTCTCGCCACCATATTTGGGATATTTGAATAAATCAATGTACGTGACCATCTAGAAATATTCTGTCAGACATTCGGCCATATACGGTGTCTTGGGACTGGACAACCCGAAGGCACCATCCCATCAATCCATCTTGGGAAATTTCTCTAGAATTAATAGAACAGCCCTTGCATTTTACACCGCCGTCAGTATCTTCAGCATAAGTTGATTCGTAACGCTTATGCCAATACGGAGTGGTTTTCAGATATTAAATCTGATCCCGGTCTCTCCGTATTAACAACGGAGGTATAAAATAAACTAAAACTTTGATAGCCAGTGATTTAACTATCAAAGGACATCCATTCAACCAACGATCCTATTTCTAAATGGAAATTCTACTAGTCAACCATTAAAAAACATTGGCCCCTATAAATTTATTCTTAATAATCTATCATTTCTCAATTTCCCATTTTCCTATATCTTTTCACAGATATTTCATAAAACTCAATGGTCTCTCATATTGTTGGAAAATATTTCCAAATTGTATAAACTCTTTATTCCCCCTATCCCAAGAAATATACGTTATTAAAGTGGGAAAAAATTTCCGTCTGTACACATTTCTATTATTTTATATTTAGAAATATACGTTTTAATATTGGAAAACATTTCCAGTTTCCATTTCTTAATTTCTATATTTTTCACAACATTCCAATTTCTATGATTAGAAAACATTTCTGGTTACTTTTAGAAAACATTTCTAAAATCCTTTTCATTGGATTAAACCTATTAATCATCCCTTAATAGTATCTGTTAACCCTGTTCTTAGAACGCGGTTCAGAACTAAGAAGTATTTATGGATGATGACACACGACATAACCGACTCAAGTCGTTTCTGCGACATGGATCCTGCGACATGGATCCTGCAGTCATCCACGCGACATGACTTTAAGTCACTAACGCGAGATGGTTCTAGGTCGTTAACACGACACAAGATATAAGACAAGTCGTCTGCTCCGTATAAGTCGTCGACAATGCCATGTGTTCATATCGTCTGAGCTTCATCCCGCATGGCGCACACCAATTCAAGATGTTTTGCCCATACCGCTAATCAACTCCATGCCGCTAGTTAGTCATACCGTGAATAATAAAAGGGATCATGCCGTTAGCATTAAACCATGTCGTTGTTGTCATGGCGTTCAAATAATGGTGTGAGGATCTAAGTCGTGGAAACCATATTGCCAATTAAACTCATGTCGTTGCTAGCATAAAAAAGCGACACCTGGCATAAAAGCAGAACTAGATCATAATGACCATTCAAATACCAAATATAATGTGCAAAAGTGAGGAAGACAGCTGTCAATATATGTAATGATGCATGGCATTAACGATATAACGTGGCATGATGAAAAGAGGGTCTCACATAAGCAAACAGGACCGTTATTCCATATCGGTTACATCAAGCCGCTGGGAAGAGTCATACCGTATTCCAGGCTAAAAACAATCGAGTCGTTGAAAATGTCAAAGCCATTCATGTCGTTAATGAAAGCTGTTCGTACCGTCACTCCATTCATCCATGCAGTTGCTCTACACCATGTCGTCCTAAATGGAAGAAGTCCATATGAGATGTATATAGTGAGAAGCTGTTTTAATAAGAGGAGAGTTTGCCAGGAGTAAGAATAATGGACCAACCTACACGTGAAGGATATAGGTTGATCTCAATATTCAAGTCGCTGGGACCATGTGGCATAGAGTTATGATGTGGGTTCAATATCTTAAACCAAGTTGTTTGTTGATTTAAGTTGTACAGGAATTTATGTCATGAACCATCAAGCTTTCATGTCATGGCAAGTTATGCCATACTGATGGACCTAGTCATACCACGTTAATGGATTTGGTCATGTCGTAAGTTGCTGAAGCATTTACACTGCAAGACGTTCCATGCCGCGGATTGTTCGACCAACATATCATAATATTAAGCCACATGAAGCATGCCGCCAATTCAGGCACGTCACAAGCATTAGGCGATTATGGAATTTAATAGTATCTGTGCGCATATGATTGTGCAACAGCTGTAAAGTAGGAAATACCAGCTATATGCACCCTTACATATTTCCATGTCGTTATACATTTTTGAGGGGGCACCACCATGTCGCTTGCACTAAGTCTTGAAGTCATGCCGTAAACAGCTCCATGTCGTATGCAGCTTCATGCCACACCATCCACAATAAAACACGTCATTACTGGATGAGTCGCACGGTTGTCCAGCCTCCAAACCATGTCGTTAATTCCCCTAACCCATGTCGCAAGTCATGAGAAAACGAGTCACGGCAAGTTGAGTCATGTCGCCCTACGCCACGAGTAAAGGCGTTTTGCTACGTAATTACCAAATTGCCACCCGGTCCTAAAACTCCCTATAAATACCCCTCATAATTCATTTGTAAGGGGGACCAAAAATTCATTGCTACAAGGAGACTCTGTCAAATTCAAAGCTCATCTACAACTTCTCTAATGGCTTCCATGGATTCAACAACACTTTTCTAACGTCATGAAGATCAAATCCAAATCAATGATCATTAGAGCTTTCTACAATTGAATTTAAACTCCTTCAATCTCATTAAAGCTACATAATAAATCTCTCAAGCATCATTCATACGATCTCTAGTCCTCTCCAAAGCCTAAATTGAATGCTAATTCACTATGAAATCTATGAAGATCATGGAAAAGGATCAAAGCACACAAGTGGTTGAAGATTCACCACAAAGCTAAAAGACCTCTTCATTTTCTTCACCAAATTCAAGTGAAACTAGATCATAAGGAAGGAAAAAAGAGAGAATATATTGTAATGAGGGAAAATTCATATGTTGTAAGCTTAAATATCATAATGAGAATGGATTGAAAATGGATGTAGATTCTTAGAGAATCGAACCACTATAAAAATTCCTTTGTGCTCTTACTTGCTTTTATCCGTTTATTTTGCGATTCCATATTCTTACCGAATAGGTGAAGTGTGACTTTTTACACCTTTGTTTGGTCCCAAATTTAGAGCAAACATTTGGCACCCACCGTGGGGCCGCGCTCGCATCTCCTACCGCTTCTCGTACTCTCTCAAAGTTGAGACCCTTGCACTAAAGCTCTAAGTTGCATCCTTCTCCGAAATCATGGAAAAGTCTAAGAAGATCGTTAGCAAAACTGTGATAGAAGCCGATGATGTTGCTAATGAAGAGACACCACTTACTAACCATTTCGATGTTGGTGAAAACTCGATAAGTGGAGCTGGCGTGACTAGAAATGAATTAAAAATCGCTATTGGCAACGTCAACAACCAAGTGGATGCCTCTACTAAAATGATGATGGAGAAACTAGATGCCATTCTTAATGCTCGATCAAATCCAGCTCCTTCAAAGGTGCATGTGGATCTCGAGGAAAACGACAAATCGCCCACTTCCAATCATAACCGCAATGACAATATGGAATATGATTATGATTGGGAAAGTGACAGAAGCTAACATCGAGAATTTGAGATCAAAAGCTAAGGACCATTCCGAAGAGAATGCTCGAAAGGTCATTGATCTTGTCACGGGGGCACGTCTTCGTCGAGAAGGCAAAGGGCCTAGGCTCTCTAATCGAGATCATATGCCTAGACGAACATTTGGTAAAGAGCTCAGCTTTACAAAGCGCCATAGCACCGAAGAATACATTTCGAACACGATAGAACGAGCCATGAAAAAGAATCAAGCTAGCAAGGACGCCGAAAGAGAATGGGACTTCTCTCCCGATAAGACTCCATTCACCGAAAGAATCCTTGAAGCAGAATGTCCGAAGAAGTTCAATCCTCCGACTTTGCCTCCATACAACGGTCTCGTTGATCCAAACTATTTCCTATTCAAATATGAATGGCATATGAGTGCAGCTAAGGCGACCGATGAGATGAGATGCACGTACTTTCCTCTCTACTTAGAAGGTGCCGCATCGCTATGGTTCACAAAGCTGCCACCCAAGTCTATCGATCGATTTTTGGACCTCACCAAAAAGTTCAAGGAGAAGTTCCGTCTCTACGCTACTAAAGCCAAGGATGCTATAACACTTTCAGCAATGAAGCAGAATCCAGGGGAAACTATCAAAGCCTTCCTCAGTCGATTCAGTATTGCCTTGTCTGAAGTGAGGAATCCAGAGCCACGCATAATTCTCATGGCTTTACTCGATGCTATAGACAAAACAAGCGAATTCAGAAGGTGGATAAAGATAAAGGAACCGACTACGCTTGATAAGTTCTATAAGAAGGCAGAGGAGTACATGAGAGTGGACGATAATCCTATACCTCTTCAGATCATCAGTGGTAACCAACTTCTTGAAGCTCCCAAAAGTACTGCTACTCAGTGTGACCAAAAGAATACTCATGGGCAGAAGCGAGTAAATGACAGAAATGACAACAAAGCTAATAAAAAGTTTCGCCTTCTTGACTCATCTGAGTTAACTCCTCTGAATAACACTCCCGAGAACATCTACCTTGCCACAAAGGACGCAGAAGATTAACCAGAGCCTCGACCAATAAAAATGAATGACCATCTGGCTAAATCTGGGAAGTTCTGTCGGTATCATAATCAGCCGGGCCACAGCACCAATGAATGCAGGCATCTGAAATCATTGATTGAAGAATTGATTAGGAAGAACCGTCTGCAACATTTCATGAAGAACTCTCAAGATGCAAATCCTTCTGTAGCTCCCCAAGGGCAAGGGGCATCAAATGATCAGTCTGGTCCAAGCAATGTAGCTTCTGCTCAGATCATTCCAAGGCTGATAATCAATTGACAACCGTTGATGATGTTCTAATATCTACTTCTCAGAATAAGCGATCACTATCCCCTCTATGCATTACTTTACTCTTTACTATGTTTTACTTTCCTATAAAGAGTCTATAATGGTTTATGTACATTGTACAAAACAGAAGTACTACGAATGAAATGTTGCCTGCTTGTGTAAATCTCTAACTTGCAATATATATATATATATATGAAATTATTTCTAAAAGACGATTTTCTCATTGCAGGCTATTCCGTAGGCATTTGCTTCCTCAAATCCGACAAAATGAGGCGACTTCGATAAAACCAAATCCACGGTTGATCAAGGAAGTCCCAATGAATCAAACAGCAAATAGAGCAACATGCTATCACGGATCCAAAACCTCATCCCCCAAAGGTTGCGGGAATCCGTAGGCGTGAAACAAAGCGCGGGAGCTTGCTAAAGCAAGACGAAGCGTGGGAGTTCGTAAGCGCGGAGCGATGCAGCCTTAACCTAATGGTTCGCGGGAATCTGTAGGCGCGAAATGAAGCGCGGGAGCTTGCTAAAGCAAGACGAAGCGTGGGAGTTCGTAAGCGCGGAGCGATGCAACCTTAACCCAATGGTTCCCGGGAATCCGTAGGCGCGAAACGAAACGCGGGAGGTTGCTAAAAAAAGATGAAGCATGGGAGTTCGTAAGCGCTGAGCGATGCAGCCTTAACCCAATGGTTAGCGGGAATCTGTAGGCGCGAAATGAAACGCGGGAGCTTGCTAAAGCAAGAGGAAGCGTGGAAGTTCGTAAGCGCGGAGCGATGCAGCCTTAACCCAATGTTTCGTGGGAATCCTTAGGCACGAAACGAAGTGCGGGAGCTTGCTAAAGCAAGACGAAGCGTGGGAGTTCGTAAGCGCGGATCAATGCAGCCTTAACCCAAACCTCGCGGGAGTTCGCACTGCGAAACGATGCAGCAACCAAAAATCCCTTTCCATAGAGAAAGCGACTTCTCCATAGGAGATATCAACAACATTCAATGAAATCCATCATATTAACTCAATTACAAGAAAAAGACAAGATGTTGGATTAAAAGAACCTCACTAAAACATGGGGCATCCAAAGGAATCTTCTATGCCAAAACTGATCAGCATGACGAACAAACATTGAGCAGTAATATTCTTCTCATAATGAAGACTAGTGATGACCTCCAGAGCCGGGGCACAGATAATCAAAGATTCTCCAAAGAGAAACAGAAAATAAATCTTAAATACATGTTTCTCAAATGAGAAATATCGTATACCATCATATAAGTTATAAAGCAATAGTGTTTGGAATCCACAGTCGGCATAGTCGATTAGTTGATTTCAAGCGTTAATGCAAATTCGAATTAGAATGCCATGTTTGTACAAGAAATATTTGATGGGTTATAAACCATTGGATAAAATAATTCTGTGTAGACACGTTATTCAATTCAAAATAAAAATTCTCTATAATTCATTTTCTAACGATTAAACTAATCCTCTATTGACATGGACAACCAATAGTGAAGTACAAGTCCAAAATTTTCAAGTACCTGTTTTGATTATAGAATAGGTGGCATAAAGTTTACAAATTCTAAGACACGATTTTCCATAGCAAACAAAAAGCTACGACGGAATCGCAATGCAAAGTTACAATGTTCATTTCGAAGCCCGCATTCCTCGCAAGAAATGCAAGCTTCGAGGGACAAATGTTAACCCTGTTCTTAGAACGCGGTTCAGAACTAAGAAGTATTTATGGATAATGACACTACAACAAAATGACCCTATTACAACGGTAGAACACCGTTGTAATATACATTTTACAACGGTGGGCTAACCGTCGTGTATTAAGAAGTTGTAATAGACTAAAATCTTTTACAACTTTTTTTGCACCGTTGCAACACTGTTGTAATACGTATATTTTACAACATTTTTCCACCGTTGTAATAAACTTTATTGCAACAGTTATGCACCGTTGTAATAAGATCTACTACAACTGTTATGCACTGTTGTGATTAATAGTTGCATTTTAAAAAAAATAGACCATTTGCAACTGAAATGAACAATACACTAAATGTAGGAATACTCCATATGCAAATCAGATATTACAATTATTTGCAAACTATTTATTAAAATACTCAAATTTTCAGGATTACAAACAACAAGTTTTAGAAAACATTTCGCGCATTATTACATACTTGACTGTTACAATGCAACTTAGTACAAGCACAAGTTATCCACAAAAATTACATATCCTACGGGAGAACCACTACAACAAAATGACCCTATTACAACGGTGGAACACAGTTGTAATATAAATTTTACAACGGTGGGCTAACCGTCATGTATGAAGAAGTTGTAATAGACTAAACTCTTTTACAACTTTTTTGCACCGTTGCAACACCGTTGTAATATGTATATTTTACAACTTTTTTACACTGTTGTAATAAACTTCATTACAACAGTTATGCACCGTTGTAATAATATCAACTACAACTATTATGCACCGTTGTGATTGACATTTGGGGTTTAAAAAAAATATACATCCTCTGCAACTGAAAAGAACAATACGCTAAACATAGCAATACTCCATAAGCAAATCAGATATTACAGTTATTTGCAAACTAATTTATTAAAATACTCAAATATTCAGTATTACAAACAATAAGTTTTAGACAACATTTCGTGCATTACAAACAATAAGTTTCAGATATTACAGAGCTTGATGCGGTCTGAACTCAAAAGACATAGAAGCCTTGCTACATGGTCACCACTTAAGCTCGGTCCGCCAGTGAAATGTACTAGTCATTCGTCCGCCGGTGAAATGTACTCAGTCTTCCTGCAGGATCAACATTTTTGTTATAATTTGAAAATTTCTCATGGCATATATATCAAATATATTCATTTCCAAAATATACCTATGTATTAAATTACTTGAACAATATATACATATATATCAGATTATGTATTCCCAATATAATATGCATATATACCAAATTGTTGAGGCAATGATGTAGCAGGACATATTTCCACCATGCAATTTCTGTATATAAATTAAACCAACTAAATAAACATGGTAGGCGATGTGTTCATCAAACACAACATATTTATATCAAACTATCTAATAGCGTCATGGCAAATGAAGCGTTCTTAATACAAAACACACTTTACTTGTCAACAGACTGAACTTATATATAACTTCAAATAGACATGTATGTTCATGGCAGGTTCTTAAACTATATACAACTTAAATGTATTCAATTAACGACCTGCATTTTGTAATTTGATTATACACTAACATACGGAGTTTGTTTCTAATTATTTATAAACCTACAAGTATACGTTATCAGCCATATACATGCTGCATAATACTTCCTAACAAAATATTAGTAGAACACTCACATATGCTTTATTCTCAAAATGCCTGTATATGCAGTTTTGCACAGCTCAAAATTTAGTTTGATAGCAGTTTTTTTTTAACAACAGTGCTAGTCACCTCGTTTCAAAGCCGATATAGATGATACATGCACTGTCAATTACCAAACGATGCATTAATACTGCTGCTTGATTGCTGCAGCCCTTTTCATTGCGTGGCTTCTACTTGCCTTAGTCTTTGCTTATAGCAAGGTGTTCTCATTTTATAATCTTCCTATCATGCTTGAATAAATGCTTGTAGCCTAGCTTGTCTATTTTTATTATTTTTGCTTCGTTGTTTGTACAGTGCAATGCCAACTTTTGGTCCATGTCGTCTAAAATTTCTCCTTATTCCAGCTTCCAGAAAGTTTGGTTATCAACAAATATTTCATGCTTAAAAAAAAGTAAAATGAAATTTCTCTCTTTTGTTCAATGCTTATGTTTGAAATCACCTACAAAATCCTTTCAAACACTGATGCATTTGGTCTTAAAATGATTTTTCTCTTTAATAGAAAATATATATATAAGAGCTACGAAGTTTCAAATAGTAATAAAGATATTTTACTAAACATTTGGCAGTTAAACCCTTCAATACACAATTTCTATTGTATTTCACAGTTTGGACTTATCAAATCAGGTCAATACAGCATCACTCACAAAATCATCCAAATCAATTCAAATAATCACACAACAGACAGGTGTACTTGCATTTACTAGAACCACAGAAAAACATATATGTATACGGCTTCCTATCAAGGTCTTATTGCCAAATAAAAGAGGAAAACACTCACGGAGGGTTTTCTCAACGTTACCCTCTCCAGATCCTCGGTTTTGGGCTTCGAGATTCGCCAATCCCTCTGAATCCATTGTAGATCTCCCCACGAACCATGAATCCCATTTGCTACGAGTCGTCGGAGTTGGCGAGATGATCTGAATTCGATTTGCTCCAACTTTCCATTTCCTAGGGTTCGGCCATTATTTCGTTTCTTTTTATTTTGAACGAGGAGAACAATCTGGAAACTACGGCCTCTCTATCTTTTTATTGGGTTAATTTCATACGGCTAGGGTTTTTAATTCCTTGCTAATTCCAATTTTACCCCTAGCTTTTGTATTAGCCTGTTATAATAGTTAAGCCCAATTTCCCACAACACTTTTAACTAATTTTCATGCTATATTAAACCCAATACTAAACATGAATCTTTATTTACAAATTAAACACACAAATAATATACAAATCAGCATGTATATTTTTCCACAATTTAAATGATGGCACAATTATTAAAGATATTTCTTATTAATCGTTCGTTAATATAAATTAATTATTAAATATAATCTTTGTAATTAATCTCTTCTTCTTAATTATTAATCTCTACTTCTTAATTTTTAATAGCAATCATTGATTATTCATCATTAGCATTAATTATTATATTTTAATTATTATATTTTAATTATTAACTATTTAATAGTAATTATGTATAATATTAGCTATATTTTTTTAATTATTCTTCTTAATTGCTAAGTATTAAGTATTACGGATTGATTATTAATAGTATTATTAGTTATTAATTATAAATAATCAATATAAATGTATTAAATATTAATTATTAGTTGTTAATTATAATAAAATATAGTCATATATTACAATAGTCAAAAAATAAAAGTTGTGATATGCTTTTATTACAACTGTCGAAATAACACAGTTGTTAAAAAATAAGTTTATTACAACTTTTCTGGAAAAAAGTTGTAAAAAACATTTATTACAACGGTGCTTTTACCACCGTTGTAAAATTAAAGTTGTAATATGGTGTTTTTGTTGTAGTGAACACAAGTGCATAAAACATTGTCCTCAAAACGGACCTGCAACTTCATCACCTCTTGCTGCTAAAATCCATGTTTGCCGCCCTTGCTAGAGAAGTGCCTCACGTAATCTCAGCAATTCACAACTCCACGTAAGTCCAAACTTCCAATTCACTACCACTGTCAAGTGGCAAAATCATTTTGCTATGTGCCAGTTTGGATTCCTGCAACAATATGATTTTCAATCTAGGGATTTAAAAAATGTTGGAATTAGTACAAGATATTTTTTTTATATGTATATTTTAAATGCTAAGATATAATGTAATAAGATAATACACTATATTTTAAGTCATGGATTAACTGGTAGCTACCAAAAATATATGAATTGAAGTTTAGTTGATTTTTTGGATTAAGTAAATTATGTGTTAAAGAAAAGCTGTATCAGTACATTAAAATTTCTTGTTTACTGTACTTATTTAGTTTTCCTTTCAATATAAATGGGAAAACATCAAAAAGAAAAAAGCGACAGAAAAGAGGAGGGGGGGTGTTAGTAGTACCTATAAAGAAAACTGTTACAGATTCACAGGTATGAAATGTTGAATTGGGGAAATTAAATCATGAATGGAGAACTGAATAGCTTGGGAAAAGCATAACGACAATACAAGTCTAGAATATAACTTGAATAAACAAGTGCTACCAAAACTTGAAAAAAAGTGGCACCAAAACTGAAATGAGCAACCGTAGACCAGAACCACAAGCAAATCGCCAATATTTCTCCGTTGCAAAAGCAATCACCGAGAAAGCAACAGTGCACATCACTACACACTCATACCAAAAGCTACCACTAGCTTGAATAACACAAGTTCGCAGCACGAAACCAACAGCAAACAATGACATAGCTCCAAAACAAAATAATACAGGAAAAAAAGGCGAACTCACACAAACAATCTCCAAGCCATTACCAGGTAAATGAAGCACCACCATGACCCACACAGAACGAAGTCGAAACATCCCATTACATAACTCATCCCAGACATAACATGTGAAAACAACAACCAACCCACCAGACTAAAAATCTCAAGCAGTGAAGACCAGAGCCCGAAGCCCAAAAAGACCAGCACGTCGAAGGCCACTTCTGTCCACTCCCAAATCTAAAGCTATGGATTTCAATTTGGTTTTTTGAAACGAGGAGAACCGAAGACCACAGTTCGGAATCAAAAGAGGAAGACAAACAATCTCTAAGCCATTACCAGGTAAATGAAGCACCACCATGACCCACACAGAACGAAGTCGAAACATCCCATTACATAACTCATCCCAGACATAACATGTGAAAACAACAACCAACCCACTAGACTAAAAATCTCAAGCAGTGAAGACCAGAGCCCGAAGCCCAAAAAGACCAGCACGTCGAAGGGCACTTCGGTCCACTCCAAAAGCTAAAGCTATGGATTTCAATTTGGTTTTTTGAAAAGAGGAGAACCGAAGACCACAGTTCGGAATCAAAAGAGGAAGTTACGAGGGACTGTAAACAGTAGCAACGGCCAAGAAAGAGAAATTAGCAAAAACATTAGAATCAATTTTGATTTATTGAGGCAGAGCTTTCGTTTGAATGGAGGAAGAGAACTGATTTTGATTTAGGGGCAACGATTGATTTAGGGAAGAAGACAAGATGCCACCTGCGTGAGAGTGAAAATATAGTGTGTGAGTTACTTTTTGGAGCCAAAATTTTCAGCCTTCCCACTTATTTTTCCTGCCACTTAAGTTTCCTGTCACATGCCGTTAATTTTATTTAGTTTATTGGACAAAAGTAATAGAAATGAATATTATAACTTATAATTAATAAGCAAAAATTTATATTACATATAGTATGAATTTCTTTAAAACCATTTTTTTTACTAAATTACTAAATATTACTTCTTAGTTATTGTTACTTTTTTAATTCTATGTTATAATTTAATATTAATTGTAAAATAGTAATTAATTTTTTATTGTATTGTTAATTAATGAATATTAATTACTAATATGAATTATTTCATATTTCCAATTAATTATTATTTAGCGGCGATTATTATTTTTAATTAGTTACTTAAATAAAAAGCATTAAAATAATTAATTAATTATTAAAATGGACAAACAAAAAACTTTGTAATAGACTTTTTGTAACAACTAACAAAAAATACTTGTTTAAAATAGACAAGTATTACAACTAAAAAAATGAAGATTGCTATAGACATCGATTATAACTAGCAATAAATAGTTGTAAAAATAGGTATTTATTACAACAGCCAAAGAAGAAAAGTTGTAACAGACATCTATTACAATGGTTGAAATATAAAAGTTGTTGAAAATAAGGTTATTACCACTTTTTAAAAAACACCATTGTAAAAAACCTTTATTACAACTATGATTTTCTGACCGTTGTAAAATTACAGTTGTAATATGGTGTTTTTGTTGTAGTGTGACACACGACATAACTGACTCAAGTCGTTTCTGCGACATGGATCCTGCAGTCATCCACGCGACATGACTTTAAGTCACTAACGCGAGATGGTTCTAAGTCGTTAACATGACACAAGATATAAGACAAGTCGTCTGCTCCGTTTAAGTCGTAGACAATGACATGTGATCATATCGTCTAAGCTTCATCCCGCATGGCGCACACTAATTCAAGACATTGTGCCCATACCGCAAATCAACTCCATGCCGCTAGTTAGTCATACCGTGAATAATAAAAGGGCTCATGCCGTTAGCATGAAACCATGTCGTTGTTGTCATGGCGCTCAAATAATGGTGTGAGGATCTAAGTCGTGGAAACCATATTGCCAATTAAACTCATGTCGTTGCTAGCATAAAAAAGCGACACCTGGCATAATAGCAGAACTAGATCATAATGACCATTCAAATACCAAATATAATGTGAAAAAGTGAGGAAGACAGCCGTCAATATATGTAATGATGCATGGCATTAACGATATAACGTGGCATGATGAAAAGAGGGTCTCACGTAAGCAAACATGACCATTATTCCATATCGGTTACATCAAGCCGTTGGGAAGAGTCATACCGTATTCCAGGCTAAAAACAATCGAGTCGTCGAAAAAGTCAAAGCCATTCATGTCGTTAATGAAAGTTGTTCATACCGTCACTCCATTCATCCATGTAGTTGCTCTACACCATGTCGTCTTAAATGAAAGAAGTTCATATGAGATGTACATAGTGACAAGCTGTTTTAATAAGAGGAGAGTTTGCCAGCTGTAAGAATAATGAACCAACCTACATGTGCAGGATATAGGTTGATTTCAATATTCAAGTCGCTGGGACCATGTCGCATAGAGTTATGATGTGGGTTCAATATCTTAAACCAAGTCGTTCGTTGATTCAAGTTGTACAGGAATTTATGTCGTGAACCATGAAGCTTTCGCGTCATGGCAAGCTATGCCATACTGATAGACCTAGTCATACCACGCCAATGGATTTGGTCATGTCGTAAGTTGCTGAAGCATTCACACTGTAAGACGTTCCATGCCGCGGATTGTTCAACAAACATATCATAATATAAAGCCACATGAAGCATGCCGCCAATTCAGGCACGTCACAAGCATTAGGCGATTCTGGAATGTAATAGTATCTGTGCGCATATGATTGGGAAATAGCTGTAAAGTAGGAAATACCAGCTGTATGCACCCTTACATATTTCCATGTCATTCTACATTTTTGAGGGGGCATCACCGTGTCGCTTGCACTAAGTCTTGAAGTCCTGCCGTAGACAGCTCCATGTCGTAAGCAGCTTCATGCCACACCATTCACAATAAAACATGTTGTTACTGGATGAGTCGCACGGTTGTCCAGCCTCCAAAATATGTCGTTAATTCCCCTAACCCATGTCGCAAGTCATGAAAAAATGAGTCACGGCAAGTTGAGTCATGTCGCCCTACGCCATGAGTCAAGGCGTTTTGCTACGTAATTACCAAATTGCCACCCAGTCCTAAAACTCCCTATAAATGCCCCTCATAATTCATTTGTAAGGGGGACCGAAAATTCATTGCTACAAGGAGACTCCGTCAAATTCAAAGCTCATCTACAACTTCTCTAATGGCTTCCATGGATTCAACAACACTTTTCTAACTTCATGAAGATCAAATCCAAATCAATGATCATTAGAGCTTTCTACAATTGAATCTAAACTCCTTCAATCTCATTAAAGCTACTTAATAAATCTCTCAAGCATCATTCAAACGATCTCTAGTCCTCTCCAAAGCCTAAATTGAATGCTAATTCACTATGAAATCCATGAAGATCATGGAAAAGGATCAAAGCACACAAGTGGTTGAAGATTCATCATAAAGATAAAAGATCCCTTCATTTTCTTTACCAAATTCAAGTGAAATTAGATCATAAGGAAGGAAAAAAGAGACAAATGATTGTAATGAGGGAAAATTCATATGTTGTAAGCATAAATATCATAATGAGAATGGATTGAAAGTGGACGTAGATTCATAGAGAAACGAACCACTATAAAAATTCCTTTGTGCTCTTACTTGCTTTTATCCGTTTATTTAGCGATTTCGCAGTTCCATATTCTTACCGAATAGGTGAAGTGTGACTTTTTACACCTTTGGTGTTTAGTTCCAAATTTGGAGCAAACAGTATCACTAACTAATCTCTTTACCAAAGCTTAACCATTCACAGTCAATCATGAAGTCCATCAAGTTGGGGTATTGTTAGCCTATTTTGTGAACTAGGCCACACAAAGAACAAATAGAAAGAAGGACACCAATCAGATCGGATTGGAGAAAGATAGTGCAGGAGGTGAATAAAGATCAAGAGCGCAGAGACCACATCAGATCGGATCGGAGAGATACAACAATAGCCTCATTACATCGGATCAGATCAGTAGTACGTCAGCACGTCATAAAGCTGGTGGCTTCGACGGTTCGGATCGGAGGAACACTTCAGCGGCATCAGAAGAAAGCAAGCAATCCCATCGGTTCGGATCAGATGAGTACGTCAGCAGCATCAAGGGACAGCGAATTGCATTACCGGATCGGATCGGAGGCCCCGATCCGAACCGCTTTTTCTCTTTGAATCTGTAGTCGTTGCTGCGCATATCCCCTGAAGACTCGGACAAGATCTGACCATTTCTCCCACGAACTCCTACTAAACCAATGCGCTGTAGCCATCTTAGAGTCTCCGAACCGACTCTCAAGGGATGGGTGCCACGCAATTCCGAACCTGAGCCACTTCGAGGAGAATCTTCACCTATAAATACACCACGTAGTGGCATTTGAAAGGATCTTTTGGAAAATTCTTAGTCCATACTTCCTCCATAGCCGAACTCTACAATCATATTCAGATCAAAATCATCTCTTAAAGCCCATTTTTGAGAGATTTAAGTGAGTTTATGCATTGTAACTGTGAGGTTGAGTGAGAATCATTGCTGTATTCATATTCAAATCATCAAATAAAAGAAAACAAAGTGGACGTAGGCTCGTTAACGCCGAACCACTATAAATTGCGTGTTCTTATTTGCTTTTTGATTCTATTTTGTCGAATTCATATCTAATTTGGGTGTTAGAGCCAATTTTTGGTCTAACATTTTGGTGCTTTCACTGAGAACTTTCAAATTCTAAGCCTTTTTGGGATTATCATTCTACTGTTTGGACCTTCAAGTTCAAAGAAGTTAATCCCCTTTCTCTGACATCTTTCAGTACTTGTTGACTAATCGTTGAAGAATCAAGCATTATGGCTAAGACCAAAGGAAAGGAAGTACAAGGAGCTAGGGGAAATGATGCTAGAGAAAATCAGCAAGCTATCGTGTTAACAAGATCACGCGCTCAAAGCTCTGGAGCAGATCACTCCAACCAGGAAAATCCGGATCGGATCGGAGGGGCTGATCCAAACCGAGAGGAAGCAAACCGGATCGTGTTGACACTGATCCGACCTGAAGACCCAATCCGAACTGATGGTGTTGGGGACTCTCACTCCCTCCATCCGAACCGCCCCGAACAAGCTGCTGTTGGCCGATCCGATCCGAATCAGAATGAAGCTGGAACTTCTACTCGAGCTCCATCCAATGCTCCAATTCCAGCCACGATGACTAATGTCCAACCTGATCCATCTGCACCCATTACACAGGGAGACTTTTCACGTTTTCTTGACATGCTTCAGAGTACCAAAGAAGCATTGGAAGCCCAAAGGCGTGACAGCCTTCGCATGCAGGAAAACATGATCACCATGGGTAGAGAATTACAAGAGCTCCGGAGCCAGAGAACTCCTTCCCCACCATGCCACATTCCTACAGATGATTCGTATTCTTCGGAGGAGGAACGTCCTCGCGAGAGGAGGCCGCTGGAACGACCTCAGAACCTATATCAATTGACTTTCGGATCTTTGGGATCCCGAGAAGATGTTGCCCGTGTATTGGGTCCTGATGACCCGAGCCTACAACAACCTAGCTTGCTACCTATGCGTGGATCCCATGTCTTACCCAGGGATCCTAATATTACTAACCCCACACAGCAACAACTTCTCCAACCTTTACCTCCAGAGATTGACCGGGAGCACAGAGAGCAACGTAGAGCAGCTGCCGCCAGAAACAGTAGGTTATCCCCAGATCAGGAACCTAGGGGTAATCCGAACATCAGATCTAGAGAGCCTGTGAAGACATTAACCAACGCCGATGTACAGGCAATGGTGCGACAGATCATGTCTAAAAGCCGACGATATACCAATGAAGATTGGGGTATTGAGCGAAGTCATACCCCTTTCACAGATGACATCCTGAATTTCCAGTTCCCCCGACGATTCAACTTGCCTCAGATGGATCGATATTCAGGGAGAACAGACCCAGGGCAACATCTAATGAGATATGCATGGTTCATGAATGCGGCAGCAGCTCCAGATGCCGTAAAATGCAAAGCTTTTCCCATTTATCTTGAAGATGTAGCGTTAATGTGGCTCACTCGACTTCCTCCTCGGTCGGTGTCAAATTTCACAGAGTTGAGTGAGCGCTTCATGAACCAATTCCGACTCCATGCCCAAAAGTCCAAGACCGTTATAGAATTGTCACGAATTAAATAGGGCCCTGGAGAATCTTTGAAGTCATATTTGGATCGCTTTAACCTGGCCGTTACCGAAGTCACTGATCCCCATGAGCCCACTATCCTGATGGCCTTGATAGAAGGGGTAGATCCCGACACAGAATTCAAGGATTACCTGGCTGGAAAACCACCTCCTACAAGAGAATTATTCTATGAAAAGGCTAATGTTCGTTTAAGGCGAGAAGAAGCTAAGGAAAATCGGAAAAGAAAGTCCGAAGGGACCTCGAAGGAAGGTGTTCAAAGCAATGTCTCCGTGAAACAGTCTGGTGACAGTTCAGGAAAAGTGGAAGTAAATGTTGGCAACCAGAGTGGTGGTAATAGCAACAGAAATGGGAACGACAATAGAAGGAATAAAAACCGTGGGAATAGCTCAAATAAAAGACCCCGATTCCAGAGTTTTGAAAATTACATGTCGTTAAATGATACGTTGGAGAACATCTATCTAGACACATACAGTATATTGCAGTACAAAAAGCCACCACCTAGAGATTCTACTGAGAAGGAAATCGAAACAGGAAAATTTTGCTTGTTTCATGGAACACACGGTCATTCCACCAATGAGTGTCATCATTTGAGGGATATCATCGAAAATTTGCTGCGAGAAGGGAAGTTGGATGAATACAAATCCGCCCCAAGGGACAGGGGGCAAGGGGGACAAGCCCTGAACCAAGAACAGCCTGCTTCAAAACCCATGGCTCAGCAAAAGGGTAAGAGGATCGTCATTAACTCCATTATAGGCGGGCCTCACTTGATTGGTCGTAGTTTTAAAGCCATGGACCAGTACGTCAACGCCGCCAAGCATTATGAAGTAGGAGAGTGCAGCAGCCTTGAAGATGTCACTCTAATAAAGCAGCAAAAAACGATGTCCGATGATGTCGTATTCCGCAATAGAGACGAGTTTGGAGTTCAATCCCCAACCGACAATCCGTTAGTGATAACCACAACAATTGGCCCCGCTCTGGTTCATAAGGTGTTAGTGGACAATGGAAGCTCGGTCAATATCCTCTTCAAGAAGGCCTTCGAGCAAATAAGGCTCGAAGCAAAAGACTTAAAGCCATGTCAAGGATGGATACGTGGTTTTAACGGAGTATCCACAGCTCCAATGGGTTTTGTGGAATTACCAGTCACACTAGGGTAGGGGGATCGCCGGAGAGTAAGGATCCTGCCGTTTGTAGTTCTGGATTTGGAGTCGCCTTATAATGCCTTCCTAGGCTGACCAGCCCTTGCCGAATTTAGGGCATGTATTGCGCCTTGGTGTTTGCTGCTAAAATTCCTGACTGACTCGGGAGTTGGGACGATGAGAGGCGACCAAGCTACGGGACGAGCTTGTTACGTGACAGAGTTGAAGATGCTAATGAAGGGGCTGAATATAGATGCTAAAGATGATTCCGCCTCTCCAAAGGGGGCCTCAGCATAGCAACTAAGGGGTCCTGCCCCAAGAGAGTCGCCTTCAGATGTGCTCGAGGATATAGATCCCAGAGAGGATAGAGAGCCTGGGGACATGAAGGCAACTCCCAATGAAATAACAGTTGATATACCTATTGATGAAACAGATCCAATAAAAGTGCTAAATATTGGCTCGCAACTAGATCCAGTTAGAGCAAGAGAATTGGCTGATTTTTTGAAGGCAAATCTAGATGTGTTTGCCTGGACTCACGCTGACATGTGTGGGATTTCGCCTGCCATCATGAGTCACTCCTTGTGTATTAATCCAAAGCACCCACCAGTCAAGCAGAAGAGACAGATGTTGGGCCCAGAGCGGTCAGCAGCTTTGAAAGAAGAAGTAGAGAAGTTAAAGGGTAACGGATTCATTAAGGATTCGAAGTATCCCGACTGGATATCGAATCCTATCCTGGTTAAAAAGTCAAATGGGAAGTGGAGAACGTGCATCAACTTTTCGGATTTGAACAAGGCTTGCCCGAAGGATAGTTTTCCTCTCCCCAGAATTGATCAACTAGTAAATTCAACTGCCGGGCATGAACTTTTATCCTTTATGGATGCTTATTCCGAGTACAATCAAATTCCCATGCACGTACCAGATCAAGAGCATACAAGCTTTATTACAGACTTGGGATTGTACTGTTATGTCGTGATGCCGTTTGGATTAAAAAATGCGGGAGCTACATATCAGCGCCTGGTCAACCGCGTGTTTTACAATCAAATTGGAAAGACTATGGAAGGTTACGTAGATGATATGCTAGTGAAATCCAAGCAATCTCCCAATCATACGAAAGACCTAGCAGAATTGTTTGGCATACTACGAAGGTATGGGATGAAGTTGAACCCCTTGAAATGTTCTTTTGGCGTGGCATTAGGCAAGTTCCTTGGCTTTATCGTGAGTTCTAGAGGAATAGAAATCAGCCCAAACCGAATAGCAGCAATCCAGAATATTGAGGAGCCGCGAAAGATTAGGGATGTTCAAAGCTTAGCTGGGAAAGTTGCAGCACTAGGCAGGTTCATCTCCAAAGCAACAGACAAGTGTGTGCCTTTCTTCGATCTCATAAAACGAGGAAAGCGAAATTTTGAGTGGACCCCCGACTGTGTGGAGGCGTTCCAGAATCTGTTAGACTTCTTGGAAAAGCCTCCAATATTGTCAAAGCCCGTGCAACATGAGGATTTGTTCATCTACTTGGTGGTATCATCTCACACCGTCAGTGCAGCACTAGTACGTGAAGAGGAAAAAGTCCAGAAACTTGTGTATTACGTAAGAAAAAAACTGGCTGCTGCAGAACGCAACTACCCAAAGATAGAGAAGCTTGCTTATAGCCTCCTGATTGCTTCCCGCAAACTCCGCCATTATTTTCAGGCACACTCAATAGTCATGTATACTGACAACCTTTAAGACAAGTGTTGCAGAAACCAGAAGCATCAGGGCGGCTACTCAAATGGAATATCGAGCTGAGCCAGTTTGATTTGAGCTTTCAGCCGCGAAGATCAATATGGGGGCAGGCCTTGGCTGACTTCATAGCTGAATTTACAATTCCTGAAGAAGAAACGGTGGGTGACAAGACAGTTACTTTGGATCAAGAATTAGAGCTTAGCCCATGGAAATTATATACGGACGGAACCAAGAACGATAGAAAGTCCGGCGCCGGAGTTGTTTTAATAACTCCTGAAGGATAATCTATCTACTATGCGTTGCGGTTAGAGTTTGTTGCTACCAATAATGACTCTGAGTATGAAGCCCTGATTGCCGGGCTGAAACTCGCCAAAGATCTGGGAGTGAAGACACTAAATATATATTGCGACTCCAAGATAGTGGTATGTCAAGTTCGGGAAGAATTTGCTGCCAAGGGACCTCGGCTGATCACTTATCTCAAGAAAGTAAAGGAGTTGTTGGAAGGTTTGGAGCATTATAGCATAACACACATCCTGAGAGCAGAAAATCAAAAAGCAAATCGATTGGCGAAGCTAGCAAGTTCAGATAGTCTTAAAGAATCCGAAATGGTTCCGATAGAGGTGTTGGATTCAATAAGCTTTGATCTAATGGAAACAGAGCCAGCCCTGGAAGTTGAACCAGAAAGAGAATCCTGAATGACATCAATTAAGAATTTTCTCAAAAATGGGACCCTCCCGTTGAAAAAGAGTGAAAGACGAGTTGTAAGACGTAAGGCCACCAGATACGTTTTACAGGACGATGTCCTTTATCGTCAAGGGTTTTCGATGCCCCTGCTACGGTGTATCGCACACGACGACATCAAACGTGTACTGCAAGAGGTAGATGAAGGTGAGTGTGGAGATCACACTGGGGGCCAAACATTAGCAAAGAAAGTGTTACAGTACGAATATTTCTGGCCTACCGTGAACAAAGACGCGGCTGCTTACTCACGACGCTGCGACAGATGTCAAAGATATGCCAAAGTTCCCAGAGTGCCTCCGACTCTGCTCAAGTCAATGGTAAGTCCGTGGTCGTTTGCCATGTGGGGAATCGACATTATTGGAGTGCTACCCATTGCCAGAGGAGGAGCCAAGTATGTGATCATTGTCGTGGATTATTTCACGAAATGGGTGGAAGCTGAGCCTTTAACAACCATCACGGCAAGGAAAGTGATCATTTTTGTGGTGAGAAATATTATTTGTCGATTTGGGATACCGAAGACCATCATAACTGATAATGGGACGCAGTTTGACAGCATAGAGTTCAGAAACTTTTGCCAGAAATACAAAATTGATAAGCGATACATTGCAGTAGCTCATCCGCCGTCAAATGGACAGGTCGAGGCTGTAAATAAAGTCATTAAATCAATTCTAAAGAAGCGGCTGAAACAGGCCAAAGCCAGATGGGTAGATGAGCTGCCATTAGCCTTATGGGCATACAGGACGACGTTTAAGACGGCTACTGGCCATACTCCCTATTCACTTTCATTTGGGTCTGAAGCGGTGATCCCGGTAGAGTTAGAAGTCCCTTCTCACCGAGTTGCGTACTATGAACCGATGACGAATAAAGCACTCCTCCTAGAATCTCTTGATATGATTGAAGAAAAAAGAGATGAAGCCGACTTGCGTGCCTCAAGACATCGACATCAAGTAGCACGCTATTATGACCAAGAAGTCCGCTTCAAAACCTTTGAAGCAGGAGACTTAGTGCTGAAACGAGTCTTCCCGCCTTCAACCCAATTGGGTCCGAAATGGGAAGGACCGTACACCATCCAACGGAAGCTTGATACCAGAGCGTTCAAGCTAACGACCGTGGACGGTGAGGAGATTCCCAGAGCCTGGAACGCTTAGCACCTACGCCGATATCTGAGCTAAATATGAAATGTCATTTCTTTTGTTTTCACACGCTATGTAAAAAGGCACGACTTAACTTAAAAAGTTTTGTTTATGTGAACAAAAGATTATAAAGTGGATGTAGGCTACGACTTAGCCGAACCACTATAAAAATATCGTGTGTCATTTACTTTCCTGCATTATTTATATCTTCAACTATTATTCTATTATGACTGTGAAACACGAAATGTTAAACTAAAGTTGAAGATGACCTATATGCGGGGACAAACAAAACGACTGTTTGTACGATAAGACACAGAAGAATGGGAAGACAACATTCTTAACTCTAACTCTCAAGAATCGAGAGAGAGTATAAAGGACGGGAAGACGACGTCCTCTGAGGCGTGAAGGTGCACCCAGATGAGAGACCGCCTCAATGAAAACTCTAACCTGGATATGAGATAGGAGAGTATAAAGATGCCAGAAAGCATAGGCATCAATGATGAAAGGAAAATGACCCCGTCAGAGAATCGGGGACATCTGGACTTTTTAATTTAATTTAATCTTGAATAGTTCTTGCTCAGTTATTCAAGATTGACTGGGGGCATACATGTACACACATATTCCCCTCCACTATGACTCCATTATATAACTTTAGTATGACATGCATTTGTATTTTTACATAAGTCCTGAACGAACGACTAACAGGCATGGCAGGGAATGAATTATTTTTATTTACAAACGTGTGAGTTTGTACATGAAAAACAAGCAAAAAAGAAGATGCGAGGGCCGCACTCGCTACAACAATTGCGAACCAATTAAATACTAAAATAAAATAAAACACTTCATCACTTATACATTCGAGTGGACTTGGATTTTTTAGCAGCCTTCTGAGCGTCCTTCGCCTCTCTTTCAGCATCAGTTAAAATGCGCCTTGGTTTTTTCCTCCCTGTGACTGAAGTGCTGGAATCAGTTGATTTTTTCCCAGGAGTAGGAACACTGGAATCAAGAGAAGACTTTTTAGCAAGCTCTTCTGTAATAGACCTAGTCGAAAGCTTAACAACTAACCTCGATCCATCATCCACCACTGTGAGAGGCTTAAGGCTTTCGGGGTCCGGGTCTTCAACTTTAAGTTGCATACGTTTGTCTTGTTCGGCTTTCATTGCAGCCAAAGTGATGTCATCAGCGCTTTCGGACTCCCTAACTATAGCCACCTCAGGGTCTTCCTCATGTCCCTCGTTGCCGATGTCGTCCTTCAAGGCGTCTATCATCTTGCCATCGTGAGGAGCATCAGCCTTATCCTTTTCTCCTTCAGCCTTCTCCGCTGACTTTGCTCCGGCAGTGGTTCCCTGAGGCACGTCTGTCTTCTCGGACGGTTCAACACCTACAGAGTGAGAAGCAATAGTTATCAACTCAGGAGAAAATAAAAGATCCTTCATTGATTTCCCAATTATGTGATGAAAAGTGGAGACAACTTTGACGAATTGGGGTGAAAAGGTAGAAATACCTTCCGATGACTTCTCAGATGGAGTAACTGCCGTCTCTGACGCCATCTCAGGAATGGGGGATAAAAGAGATGCCTGAGGGATCGCCGGGTTTTCGGGGTCGTATCCCTCGACTTCAGGAGTTTCAGCGGCAGTAGAAGAAGATCCAGCCTCGGAGATATGCTTCTGTTTAGCCCTCCTCTTTTCCTCCTCCACGGCAGCAGTGATAAGGCGACGCCCCTCAGCCAGACGTGCTGGCTCATCATCTCTTAGATATTTTTCCATGAGCTTGTCTTCATCGACGGAATCTACCTTGAGTTCCTCCTTCTCCCATTCAATAATTTGGCTCTACACGTGAACCAAGGTAGTCGGGTAATCTTCGATCCAAGAGATGTTTCGATGGCGAATTATATGCGCAAAAAATTCGATCATTAATTCGCCAAAACCCTGCACGTCCTCCTGGGCCTCTGACAACTGCTTGCGGGTCTCTTCGGCCGACTTAATGACACTTTCAACATTACCCTCCGCTAGGGCAGCCCTATTTTCAGCCTCCATCAACTTGGAAGCCAAGTCAGCGTTTTTCGTCTCCAATTCAGCGTTCTTCCTCGCTAACTCGTCCTTTTCTCGCTCAAGAGCAGCGTAAGCAAGTTGCATTTTGGCATTATCCGACTTAGCGTCCTCTGTTTGCTTCTTCAGCTCCGAGCGCTCTTGACTATGAGACTCGAGCAAGTCATGATAGCGCTTTTGTAGCTCTTCAAATTGCTGCTTGAAGTTGGCAGCATCCCATTGAGCGATAGCAAGTTGGGCCTGTGTATCCTTAAGATATTTCCCTAAATTTTTCAAGGCTTTTGCGTCGGCTTCTGCATTCTTTTTCATCGAGTTAGTATCCGTGATTAAAGTTCGGATAATTCTGGAGAGGTTGCGCGAGTACTTGAACATCTCCGAATATTGTTTTTCGACTGCGTCAATTTTTGCTTTGGCCTCGTCTGCCCACCTCGAGGAAATAGGCTCAAGAGCGGGTAAGAAGGTCAGGTTTTCAAAATAGTGTTCGGGGAACTGCTCCTCCAGATATGCCCGCTTAACTGTAGTTTCAGCATCCAATTGTGGAGGTGCGAGGAATGTTAGCTCGGTATCCTTACGTGTGGAGGGCACGATGGCCTCCTCACCCTTCCTAGGCCGCTTAGCAGGAACCTTACGCTTGTCTCGCGAACCGGTATCTTTCGGCGGGCTCCTTTCCCTACCGCGTTTTTCTTGAGAAGAGGTTTGATCTTTTGACTGCGACGTATCATCTCCTCGACGGCCTTGGTGACTTTTGTATCGCTCTGATCTGACCGAATGGGAGAGCGAGAGCGCGAGGTCCACAGCTGATAAGAGTCATAAGGCTTTCTATCCTCTCTACCGCGGCTGTCGCGGCGATCATGCTCAACATCGTGAGGGGGCCTGGTCATGCTGCGGCGTAGTTTCCTGATGTCATAATGAGCACGAGACATTGTACCTGCGCAACAATACAAGCGGAATTCAGAATCAGTATTCTCATGAGGAGTAAGTGCTGTGAAGTGTAGTGCTATTGTGTTAAGTGCATCCTAAGTGATGTTTCCCCCCGACAAACCCGAGTCCGAAGCCGAGCCAGCGTGAGTGGACTCTCTGGCCTTAACAAGAGTAGTTTCCTCTGAAGAAGTAAAAATTAAGGGATTTGAGCTGAAATCCTCGGAGGTATAGATAGTTTCAGGTAGGGGGAGATCTCCTAAGCCCTGAAATGTAGGATCCTCAGCTGTAAGGGCATCTCCTTGGGAAGCGTCTGTTGGCAGTTCTTTAGGAGATGGTGATTTCTCAGGAGAAATAGTATCCCCAGAGACGGTGTACCCTTCTCGGTGCTTTTCGGGTATGTTGGCCAGCTCATTGTCTTGAGTCGAAGATGGAGAAGGTGAAGTTCGAAGTGGTATGGTGGGGCTTTTCGAGCCCTCGCCCATTCCTGGAATTACATCCACTGGAGGGATGTATACATATGGACCCGACCCGTGACCTATGCTGCGGGTAATGGACAATAACCCGTGGTGATGAAGGTATTCATCCTTAAGGACTTCATCGATAGTTAGAAATTTTTGGTCACCATTGAGGAGCTGATGCATCCGATCAAAATACACTTGACCCGATATTTGTTTGGGATTATCAACTACAAACAAAAAGAAAATAGATTAATGTGTTGGCGTGGACACTCAGAGTTGAGATCTAGAAAACCAATGCTTTACTTGATTTTGTCCATCTCCTAGCACATCCCGGCTGTTGCCTTATATAAAATCATTCCAGCTTGGAATTGCCGGCCTTGCTGCTGAACGGCGCTGAAATTATTTTCCTTTTTGGGACTGATTCGAAGTAAGAGAAAGAAGGAGTTTCTCGAGTCCGATGCTTGAAGTTATAAAAGAAATGAACGTCGTCGAAAGTGAGCTCTGTATCTAAGATCTCGTGGTATGCTACATATAAGGTATATAGGTAAGCATAGGAGTTGGGATCCAGCTGCATGGGGGCAATCCGCATCTGTCTTACGAAGTCGACAACAAAATGAGAATACAGTGGGATAGCCCCAACCATGCACATCAATCGGATGATTGCCATAAATCCTTCTGGAGGATTGTGAGGACGGTCAGTTTTCGACGGCACAAGAGTATCCCTTCTTAGTATACCGTGCTTTAGACATATGCGAGCAAGTCTATCATCGTCGATTGTTGATTCAACAGAGTCTGTGGGTGATTCCAAGATAATGGCAGACTCGAATTCGTCAAGAGCTCGGTAATCTCCAATCTCTCCTTCCTCCTCATAGCCCAGAGAGACTTCGATGTCCGAAGATGTTTCGTTGTTATGCGTTCCTATTTCATAATCTGAGCCCTCGTCATCCAATTCAGGGTCTGAAGGAGAAGATATGTCATCGAGAGTATATTTCTCAGAAGTTTCTGCCATTTCCATCTTCTTTGTTAATCTAGAAGAACGTCTTTCGGCCATGATCGCTAGACTATTGAAGAAACAATGGCAAGGATTAGATTAAAGTTGCCCGTGTCCCCTGTGTGTGTATGTGAACTAAAGTGTGTGCTACGTGTGACAAAGATGCAAAGTAAATACATGAAAGCATAATATAAAGGTCTAAGGGAGCCGTGATGTTCAAAATAGTTCTTGATATTCGTTTATGTTCGCAGGGCACTATCCTAACTGTCCATTAAGCTGAAGATTATATTAAGAATTGGTTTAACCAGCTAAGCAAGGTCTTATGTACAATATTAGGCTGTTTTCCGGTTTGGTTCGGAGGCACACACTAGGGTCGGATCGGGGAGAAGGCCTTATGCTAGCCTGGGACAAGAATTGATGCCCAGTGACAAAAATCGGATCGGTTCGGAGGTGAATACTTGGACGGTCCGGATCGACTTGAACAGCCATGCCTCTCCTCTTCCTTGTTTCACATTCCAATCCGGTCCGGTCGAGTAAATCCTGTTCTTCGCTTGGCTTGCAAGTCCGACCCGATCTGGTCAGTTGAGCCCCATTCTCGTTTCTGGCCTGTCATCCGAACCGATCCCCTGCACTTCTCCTCTCCCTTCTTTCCTCCTCTTTGGGGTCAAGCTCGATCCTACGTTGAAAGTCCTAACTGAAATCAAGTACTGACGCATTCAAACGATCAACAAAGGATTTTAGCCCCCTCCACCGTCGCCTCGAGAGAAACTTAACACCATTAACGACGACGACGAAGTGGAGGCGGTCATGGCGGCGAAGTTCATCGAATACATCGCTGGAATCGTTCGAAGAAAACCGCGAATCAAAGCTAAAAGCAATTATAAAGAGGAGATTCAAGATTATAAAACTACCTATGTGTTGGATTTGGGGATTAAAACGAGAGAGTTTCGGAGTTTTTAAAATTCCAGGGGTTTTGATGCAAATTCGTTGGAAGAAAATAATAAAGAAGGAAGAGGAAGAAGGAGACGAGGAAGGTATTTATATGAAATTGCAGTGACCACTCGTATTCCCAATTTTCCTCAGCCCGTTCGGACCGGAAGTTAATCCCATTAAGGCCCTATGGCCTGTTGATCCACGGGGGAGTTGATTCGATGTATCTGCTCGGACGTGCCACTGAAGGATACCCGTCCAGATCGGAATCCGAACCAAAGGCAATCATTAAATGACTCTGATTCAAAGGATGTTCTGTAAATTGCTTCGAAGCACACTTTATCTTAAATAAGAGTGTACTTCGAGGGGGCAAAATGTTAGCCTATTTTGTGAACTAGGCCACACAAAGAACAAATAGAAAGAAGGACACCAATCGGATCGGATCGGAGAAAGATAGTGCAAGAGGTGAATAAAGATCAAGAGCGCAGAGACCACATCGGATCGGATCAGAGAGATACAACAGTAGCCTCATTACATCAGATCGGATCAGTAGTACGTCAGCACGTCATAAAGAAGGTGGCTTCGACGGTTCGGATCGGAGGAACACTTCAGCGGCATCAGAAGAAAGCAAGCAATCCCATCGGTTCGGATCGGATGAGTACGTCAGCAGCATCAAGGGACAGCGAGTTGCATTACCGGACCAGATCGGAGGCCCCGATCCGAACCGTTTTTTCCCTTTGAATTTGTAACCTTTGCTGCGCATATCCCCTGAAGACTCAGACAAGATCTGACCATTTCTCCCACGAACTCCTACTAAACCAATACGTTGTAGCCATCTTAGAGCCTCCGAACCCGACTCTCAAGGGATGGGTGCCACGCAATTCCTAACCGGAGCCACTTCGAGGAGATTTTTCACCTATAAATACACCACCTAGAGGCATTTGAAAGGATCTTTTGGCAAATTCTCAGTCCATACTTCCTCCATAGCCGAACTCTACAATCATATTCAGATCAAAATCATCTCTTAAAGCCCATTTTTGAGAGATTTAAGTGAGTTTATGCACTGTAATTGTGAGGTTGAGTGAGAATCATTGCTGTATTCATATTAAAATCATCAAATAAAAGAAAACAAAGTGGACGTAGGCTCGTTAACGCCGAACCACTATAAATTGCGTGTTCTTATTTGCTTTTTGATTCTATTTTGTCGAATTCATATCTAATTTGGGTGTTAGAGCCAATTTTTGGTCTAACAGGTATAATTACCTCTCAGACCTTGACTGAACATCATTCTTAACTTTGAAACAGTCAGGTTCACCACTTCAAATTTTAACAGTCATTGCTCACGCAACTCTCGGATTCAATTTAAGAGTACACTTCTTTTATAGAAAACATTAATTATAACGATAACGTTATAATCCTTGCTTACGAAATATTTAAATTTAAAATATAACTATAATTCATTAATTTAAATAAATAAATAATAGATAATTTAAATAGTTAAATCTTGATTAAAATGTAAAGTAAAAAGTACTTCCCGGAATTCGACATAATTTAATTTTAATAACTCCCTTTCAAATAATCCATATTCGATAAATACTACGAACTTCGGAATAATCTACCATTTAACTTGAATTAGCTTATAATTATTTCCATTCGTAAACATTTGCTTTTAAACTATTATTCATTTTCAAATATGAATATCATTCCTTAAGGGGAATTTGCACTCATTTATTAAATCAACTTGATTTTTATTTGGAAATACCATTTCAGATTCAAATCTAGTTACTTTGTAAACCCACATCATTTTTTATAAATTCTATTTATAAAACGGCTACTAGCGCCTTCCTACTTATATCAAATTTCCTTTTTAAATGTATTTACAAATAATACAATCCATAACTTCTGAAATCAACTTTATTTGATTTCTATAAGTCCCATCTTGTTTAATAATTCTAATTTTAAATAAATCTTAAACTATTTCAAGACATGGAATTGTATTTCCATAGTGATATTGAAAATTAACTGCTTAACATATTTTATTTAAATTATAGGATTATACTAAATAGAATTAAAATATCCTTTCTGAAAATAAACCATTATAATAAAATTCGACATAGCCGAATTATAATTATAAATCCATTAGATTTACCTCAATTTATTTTATATTCTGAACTTCAGAATAAAATCCATTGCTTTCATTTCCCCTTTCTCATTTAAATTTACATTTGCAAAATATCGGGTTTAAACCATTGATCACTTCAATTGTGAATAATATTTCTTCTATATAATCAATTCGTTTGACTTCATACCTTTAAATAATATTTAAAATCAAATTGTTTTTATTAACTTCTAATGGTAGAATCATTCATAAAATCATATTTTTTTTTAAGGTGCGTTAGGCACACATCCCTATAAAATTTTAAAATAAAAAAAAACCATTGATAAAAAGAATACAGAATACATCCCTATTTTTGAAATACGGCTGAAAAAATTCCACTTCTACCCTTATGCAGTGCCAAAACCATCCAACAACGATTCGTCATCATTTCAATCGTCTAATCGCTCCTTCAATCTCTATCAAAACTCTAATTTCACGATTCTTCAAGTCCCGCAATCGATAAATCACTCTTTAGAAGCAAAAGCCAGCTGTCATCATTTTAATCCGGATCATCCCGTTTTTTTCAAAATAGTTGTCGTTGTCGTCCTCAAAATACACTAATGGCGAGAACGAAGGTATAAATCTGATTTTTTTATTTCATATCCGATTTTTGATACTATCTTCTTATAATATACTATGATAAGATTAATGAAACATTTTGAATGAGTGTATGTTGTTCATAAAAATTATTGCATGATTTTTAGATGTCAATAAGAAATCTTGCATGATGGTATGATGTTAATTAGAATTCTAGCATGATTGTATGTTGTTAGTATGTTTTTATCACCTAATTCTGCATGTATATGGTACTGTTACTTGATTGTATTATTTTTAATCAGTAATTTTGTATGATTATATGCAAGTATGCAGAATAATTGAATGTTTGAATGCATTTATTCAAAGTAGATACACACTGGAATTTAGGTATTCAAAATACATGCAAACTTGTGTACATAATTACAAAATTGTTGCATTTTTGAATACATATTTTTAAAAATTATGAATATTAAGATGAGCATATTAAACAAAGAGGAATATATGCATACGTATAATCAGAAAACTTGCATACATATATATATATATATGTTTATTCAGGACTTTTGCACCCGAGACTGCTTTTTGTTATGAGTTGGTGAATATTTGAATAATTTAATTTAGTATTCTTGCATAATTGTATATATTTATCCTCAGTAGTTGTTTGCTGATTTCCAAATATGTGCAAAATTAAATTAAGAGTTCTTGCATGATTGTAAGCTGTTGTTATGAATATTTAGATACATGTGTGCATGTGTTTAGAATGCTTAAACACTTGTGGGAAACAATTCATAATAAATGAGGACTAGTGTGCTTTTATGTAGAATGCCGACACTCTAGTCTGCCATTTTTTTTGTTAGTTTTCACAATTATGTGATGTTATTACAAATGTTTGTACAATTGTGTGCTTATGTCTGTAATATTTGCATGCATGTGTAAATTTATTGTATATAGTAGCACACCTGTGTACTGTTATTAAAAATACATGCTTTGTTTTCTTTTATTATTAATAGTTGCACACTTGTGTGCAACTATGAAGATTATTTGCATATGTTTGTGCATGTATTAACAATATTTGAGAACCTATGTACAGTTATTCAGAATAAGTGCACACTTGTGTGCCTTTAGTCAGAATACTTGCACACTCGTACGCATATATTCAGAACAGTTTGAAACCTTTTAACAATAACTTTCTAATCCTTTTTACAGATACCTATGGTGGAAAATGATCCTCTGTTAGATGATGAAAAAGAGAGAGCGTTAGTAATTAATGAACAACCATATAAATCTGAACAAGTGGTGAAATAAAGGAAAAATCGAAGTACGGAAGAATCCCAAAAAGGAATATGTGTATAGGAATAATCTTAAGGCATTCATCGAATTGATAGAGAAATTAAAGAAAGATGATCTTTATACACATAACCATTCTGTACTTCTTGGGAATTGCCATTGAATGGGTTCATCGACATGATCATTGACGGCGTCATCTCCCCATCAGAGGCTGTTAAAAAATCGACAACTTCGGATTTGATAATCAAAAGTTATAAGAAAAATCTGAAATATTTTCAATTTGGAGAGTTATTGTTGACATTTACGGAAGAAGATATTGCGAAGCTGTTGGGTGCTCCTGTACAAGGAGATTTGATTAAAACCAGTGGGCACTTAAAATAGGATGATAAAGATAATGAAGATTATAAAGCTTTTATAGAAAGACATTTTAAAGGAGAAGCTACGGTCAACAAGAAAAATGTTGAAAGAGAAATCTTTTCAACAGTAAAAGACGAGTTAGAAGGAGCATGTTTTGATACTATTAAGCTTTTGCTTCTCTACTTAGTTGCAACATTTCTTGTGTCCACTCCTAACTACACTTTACTGTGGAATTTGGTACCGTATTGTGTTTGCGAGAAGGAGTTAAAAATATTTTCTTGGCCAAAAACCGTCCACCACCATCTGTTTAGCCAAGTTGATAAATATTACGAGACATCACGCAAAATAAGTGCCTATATGACACTGTTTTTATATTATGTTAAAACTTATTATTTGAATTTTTATTAAATTATTGTTCAATCTATACATAATGTTTTGTTCTCTATTTCGTTTTCCAGTGGTGGGTTTGCGAGAAAACACATGTTCTACAAACATCAAAGCCTGATTACAACGAGGTATTTCCACTAGCTGGAAAACGGGACATCAAATTTCTAAAGCCGTCAATGCTAATGGATATCAAATATGCCAATGTAAGTCTAATGTAAATATTACACATATTTATTTGTCAAATTAAGTGTTGTAAACACCGTTCTAAATGTATGACATTATTTGGATTCATGTTTGCAGATATTTGCAAAATTTGCATACGTCTATGCAGATGTGAACAATATTTTCATAATTGTATGTGGTTATCAAGTATATTTGCACACTTGTATGCATATATCAAGTATAGTTGCATATTTGTATGCAAATGTTAACAAACTCTGAATACTTGTATGCAGATACGAAGTATATTTGCATTCTTGTAAGCAGATATTGACAATGTTTGCATGTTTGTATGCATATATTGAAAGTATCTGCTTATTTTTATGTAGATATTATCAATATTTGCGTACACGTGTAGAAATATTGACAATGTTTGCATACTTGTAAGTCTCATGTAAATATGAATCATATATGTTTGTCGAAATTAAGTTTTCTGAATAGATGAATAAATGTTTGAAACTATTAGGAATATTTGCATACATAAATGCAGATATTAGGTTTATCTACATTATTGTCATGTAGATTAAGACATGTTCCTTAATACTGGTCCATTACTTAGACTACTTGTTTACTTAAATGCAAATAATAAGAAATGTTGCATATTTCAATTGACAAAATATTAAATATAATTTCAGTCTTATATGAAATTAGGTTTAATGTTGTCAAGGGTATTTGAAAATATTTTTATTTACATAATTAAATTCATTTAATTTGGTTAATTGCATACATTTATGCAGTTTTTACGCGAAATTGTGTACATAAATGCAAATTTGTGTATTATTTAATAAACAATACTTGTGACTTTTTGTATTTACATGATATACAAGGGAAATAATTAAAAATGATCAAAAAAGCTATTGAAAAAGATGAAGAATATGAAGTATATTACAAAAAAGGGAAACAAAGATTGAAGGAGATGACAACAAAATTGAAACAAGAGAATAGGCAGTTAGATGTGAGAATACAATGTCAAAAATGAGAATACAAGAGTTTACTGCTGATACAACATCAGAACGTGTTGAAGATGAACAAGTTGATATTAAAAAAATGATGGTGAGTTTGAAACAGACAGTCAGGATAACGATAAAAGTAAAGAAGAAGAATACCAAGAACACGATGAAATGAATATTGATGAGGATATTGAGGAAACTGAAAGTGGAAAGGAAACAGACGAGGAGAACATGCAACAAGTGCAGGATAAACAGCTGGAGAAAATAAATAAGAAGGACAAGAAGAAGAATGAGCACAAGGAACAGGAGAAGTATAGTTTAACACTGTTAGTCGAAAATAAGGATAAAAATGATGATGGAAAAGTCGATGAAGCAACTGTAGTTAATGATGATGGAAATGAGGTAATGGAGAAGGATCAGCAGAAGAACTTGGTGAATGAGATGGAACAGAAGGAGAATGACAAGACTTGTACAGAAAAAACTGAAGAAGAAATAGAGAAGGAGAACGAACAGAAGGAAGACAAGGAGAAGGAGATGGATCAGGACAACTCAAAGAGTAAGGAACAGGAGAAGAATGGTACTGGGAAGAGTGAAACTGAAAATGATGAAAAATTAAAAGACAAAAATGAGATGGAAATGGTTCTTGACAACGACCAGATAGAAGAGCTAGGAAAAAACAGAGATGTATGAATTTAAGAAACAGAAAAGGTAAATAATTTTTTTTGATTGTACTAATGCTCCTAAACTTTTATTTCTAACGTTACATGGCTGATAAATTTGATGAAATTCGTAGCCGTAGGAAAAAGAAAAAGAAAAAGGAAAGAGACAGAAATAATGGAAGTAGATAACTATCAGACAGGACCAAGATCTGAAGAAATGCGTACAAATGATAAATTGAAAATCAGAAAGTTTAAAAATGTTCAGAAATTAGAAGAGAGCAAAAACGAGAAACTAGAAGCATTTTTTACACTTTCAGATCTAAGGTAAAAGTATTCCAACATTTACACAAATTGTGTTAATTTTTTGTTGAATTATACTATAGTGCAAAATGAAGCAATATATTTGAAATATTTGCATACATGTATGCACATATCTATTATATCTGCATACTTGTATGCAGATATTGACAATAGCTGCTTGCTTGTATGAAGATATCTAATATATTTGCATGCTTGTATGCAGATACTGACAATATCTGCATTCCTGAATGCAGATATATAGTACTAGAATTATGAGTATATGAATTCTTGTAGAAGATATTGAGTATATTTGCATGCTTCTATGCGGATATAAATAAATTTTTCATACTAATATGCAAAGATTCTTAATATATGCACATTACGCAAGTAGACGTAAATGTTGAATACTTGTATGCAAATATTATAAGTTGTTGTATACAATTATGAAATAATTCAGATTAGTTGCTTATATTAGTACTAATATATTTCTACAAATTATCTTACTATATTACATGAATTATCAGTAAAAGCGCTTACTTGAATGGTAAAGATCAAATATGCATTTTTGTACATCATTGGGTGATCTATTAGCTGGAAGATTTGTTGACGGACAGGTATTGCTACATTGAAATTCTAATATAGTAAAAATAATTCCAGCAATATTTTTTAATGTTAGAATTAATTATCCTTTCTATAACACTTACAATCTACTTATTCTAATTGATAATCAACTTTGTTGCAAACGAACTCAAAAAAAAAAAAAAACATCAACAAATTTTATACATCAGAACAACTGCTTCTATAAGTTTTTCAATATGTTTTTTCTCCATAAATTAAGTTTTTATTATTGCTTTTGGCCACTAAAATGACTGCAATTCAGACATTTATAAATGAAGAATCATCAAGACAATTGCAGTATTTCATAGATCAACCGCTTGAAAAAGGTTTTCAATTATGCACCAAAATATTCCTTCCTGTCCATTGTGACAAACATTTTTCGTTCTTGGAATATATTAAAGATGGTATAAGATGGATTCATTATGATTTGAATAAACCACGACGTGAAGGAAAACAACAAAGATTAGCAAGAGATATTGTATTTAAATTAAACATATTTCATATGCAAGTTGGTATATTAACCATTAACAACATTTGTGTGTGTTTATATATATATATATATATATATATATATATATATATATATGTATGTATGTATGTATGTATGCATATATTTGTTTTAATGTAGAGAATTTACGTCAATGGAGTGATGAAAAATTAGAGAAGAAGAACTTTCAGCAACCCAGACAGCTTGAAAAGGCTGATTGCCCACAACAAGGCCATATGTAAGAAAATAAACTCGGTTCGTTTGCATAAACCTATACAAATATTATTGATATGTGCATGTGTATATACAAAATATCAAGTGTTTTTTGCGTACTTGCATGCAGATATTGGCAACATCTGCATGTTTGTATGCAGATATTGACTATATCAGAAATTCTTGTATACCCATATTTGCAATATCTGCCTGTTTGTATGCAGATAATGACTATATTTGCATGCTTGTTTGCAAGTTACGAGTTTTTTTTTGCATGTTTGTATGTATGTAATATGAATAATAGCATACAGGTATGCAGTTTTTGTAAATAATATCGTACATGTATGCTGGTACGTCGAAAAGTCGCATACATTTACAAGTCCATAGATATTGACAATGATTACATATTTCTACGCTTATTATAATACCAAATAAATTTATTCAAACAATCTGACTGTGTTTAACAAATTTCTGCAGCATTGATTGTGGCATGTTTGTTATTAACATAATGAAACAGAGATGTGGGGACAAAGAAATCATTAGAGATGAAGAAATATATGGTGTTGTGGCTATTAATCAACAACGCGCTGAGCTTGCTCACGAAATGCTCAATTGCAAACTTTGTAGTTGGACTGGAGATAATCCCCTGACACAGAAGTTCTTGCTATCGAAAGAAAACACAACCAGTGATTAAAATGGAAAAAAAGGGGTGTTTATATTTGTTATATAAATGTTGACTGCTATTTTGCTTTTTGAACTACGTTGACTTTATGATGTAGTGTGTAAACTGAATTAATGTGTTATTTTGTGCACTGAATTAAGTTCTTCTAATTTTGCATGAAATTATAAATTGATGCTCTCGTTGTACAATTATTGATAATATTTTTCATACTTATATGCACGTTTTCATTATAATTCCTGACCTATTTGCAAATATTTGCAGCATTAATCCAACAGATGATGCTGCAGTTTTTTTTAATAAATACTCACTGTTCGAACTAAACTTCATAAAATTTTACGAATTAATTACAAAATCAAAACTGTGGAATTAGCTGATTAAATTAAAAAATTAAGAATTGAAAAGGGAAAAAATAGTCAAAGTTAAAATTGAGTATGCGTAAACGCTAAATTTTGAATACTTGCATGCAAATAAAGAGAATAGTTTCATACTTCTATGCAACAATGAATAATACTTATATACATTATCCATTTACAAGAATAATGTCGTACCTGTATGTAGCGACTATGAATTTTTTCATACATTTATTCATCTATGCAGAATGCTAGCAAAATTGATATAAATATTCAGTATAGTTGCATACATCTATGCAACTATACATAATAATTGCACACTTCTATCCAAATGTATAGAATAATTGCATACGCAAAAGTTCTAAACATAAATAACTGTTAAAAACACAGGATTAACATTAAAATACTGAACTAAATTAAAAGCAACACGTAAAAGTTCACAACACTATACAAGTTAACCAATTTTAAAAAAAAATTGTACAAAAAAACACCTACTTGTCTATTGAAGAACACGTCCTTTTATTATGACCCAACTTCTTGCACAAACTACATCTAGTAGTCTTAGTAAATTCACTTATAGATTTCAACCTTTTGGAAGAGGATGGACGACCAGACATTCTTCTACCTTTTGGAGGAGCTATAATTGCATCTTCAACAACCACGTCTTCACCCATATAATTTATGATAGGATTGATTGGATGCGAATAAGATTGTCGAAAATGACCAACTTTGAAATAAGCTTCAATGTAGTCATACACATTCAAGTTTTCACAACTTAAAATACAGCTAACGGCATGAGCGCAAGGAAAGCCGCTAATTTGTCACACGTTACAAGAAAAAACTCGATTATATAAATCAACAAATTGATGGATTGGAGAATGAATTCAAAATTATATTTACTTGATTTGATAACAAACCACGAAGCTCCTTCCAAATGTAGGTTCAGTAACCGAGTTTTGTTAACAGGACATAAAATGCTATTCCAAGTAGAAGCAACTTCACGACGATCGGACATAAGTTTCATTAACTTCAATCTAATTTTATCCAAACAAGCAGTGATTGGTAAATGTCTTTCCTCCAAAATCCACTTGTTAAAACTTTTTGAACAATTAAATGACATTTCATCGTAACGACAACAAGGGAAAAATACGTTAGTAAACTTCTCAAACGGAATTCTAGTCAAAAAGTTTGTCAGAGTCAATCCACCAACTTCTCTAAATTCTTCAATGTGGCATTAAAATCAGTCAAATTGTATGCATAAGCAATTCCTGTAAACGTTTCCAACAACATCCTCTTATTTGTTTTGGAAAATTCAGATTTTAAATCAATCTTTAAATTGTTGGTCAAATGATAAAAGCAAGATCCATGAACTAAATTTGGAAACACTTTTGGAATAGCAACAAGAATACTAGGATGACGATCAGAAATGAAAACATAGCTCCTACAATCCTCTTTAAGAAACTCTTTAAGTTGTTCACAAAACCAAATCCAATTATCTTCATTTTCTCCATATACAACAGCAATTGCTATAGGGAAAAAACCTTTAAAAAATAAATTAATTAGCTTAGTAATAGAATATACAACATGAATGTTTTTTTTTTTTGAAAAAAAAAAGCAAAATGTGCACAAATAATAAATAATTTAATAGTAGTTATACACGACAACGCATATTTATGTTTTAAAAAAAATCATACAAGCAATTCATGCACATAAACAGAACAGTCACATGCACAATGTATTGTCAGAATAATTGCATTGTAGTATGCATATATCTAGAATAGTTGCATATCTTTGTGCAAATTTTCAAATATTTGTAATCTGCATGCACAACTTCTGAATAATTGTATGCATTTGTTTATAATTTTGGCATTCTTGCACGCAAGTCTTAACCAGAAGAAGCATAATTGGATGCATATCTTAAAAATACTATCATACATGCATGCAATTGCTCAAAATAATTGCATATACTAATGCACATATTCAAACAAATGCATATAGGCATGCATAAAATTAGAATATTTGCAGTTAAAAAAGAAAAAATATACTGTAAAACAACATACCTTCATTTCCATTTTTACCAGTAGTAGCCATTAAGCACCCTCGAGTTCTTCCCTTCATAAAAGTAGCATCAACAAAATTAATGGTCGACAATATTGAAATCCATATGCACACGCTTCAAATCCAATAAAAACCCTCTCAAATTGACGTGTAGAGTCATTGCACTCCAAAACAACTCTACTTCCAGGATTAGTAGTAAGAATTGCATCACAAAACGACTGCAAATGATGATAGGACATTACGTCGCTTCCATGTAAATCTTCTAATGCCAACCTCTTCCCACTATAAGCATAATAATACTTCAAAATAATAGTATACTCAGTCTGAAACAAGTTAATAATGTCCTTCGTCTTCATTAACGGATTGGCTTGAGTATGATCATAAACCAACAACTTAATCAATTTACTGGATATAAAGGGATTGTTTATGTCATGAACTCCGGCACTACAAGTATGTTCCAGTTGAAATTTCTTGACAACAAAATATCCAGGAAGATTAAACTTAAGAGAAGCATGAATCCTGAAACTACAATTTTTTAGAAAAAACAGCAGTAACTCTTTCCTTATCATTCCTAACCAAATTAAGCTTATGTCCAGTTTTCATACTATACAGCATCAAATAAAGTCTAAATTCAGTATCACCTCCTTTAAATTGTTGACCAACACCAGAGAAATCAGATTTATTCAAATCACTTCTTAACAATTGCTTAAATTGGTTGTTCGACTCATCGAAACTAGCAAAAGAGGAATCACTACCAAAAGAAGAATCACTAGCACAAGCAAGTGAAGGACTACTACGATTGATGTCAACAAAAAAACCAAATAATCCTTTCGATTATGTGCAGCCAACAAAAGAATGAATTGAAGATCAAAATTATTTTTGATATTCCTTCTCAAACCATCTCTGAAATGATATAGCTCAAATGACAACGGACTTAACTCAGTCCATTTACCATAAACAACATCTCCCATGATAGCAACAGAACTAACAAAATAAATACGAATAGAACAACTATCATTCCCAAACTTCAAAACATTAATATTTGCAGCACCACAGTTTGAAGAAAAAAAAGTAAACATTAATCAGCCTAATCTGCAGTAATCAAATAAAATTACAAAAAAATACTTATATAGTTATAACTACATGCAAACATATACGCAAATAACAATAATATATGCATACTTATATGCAAAATTTCAGAATATTTGCATATATTTTATACATCGAAACACACGTATTATACAAATAGTTGCATTTTTATATGCTCATATTCACAATGTATGCATATTTTTATACATTTATACAGAATAGAAGAAAAAATATGTTGATAAAATAATTTATACAGTTGTACAATCAACAATAAAAATAAAAATTTATAAAATAATTAAACTATCCATCAATAAAAATAGACAATTAAACTAATTCAGAATAAAGAATCAACAAAAATCGATTGCAAAACTAAAATCAGTATACAAAATTAAAAAAAAATATAAAACGTATAAATTACCTGGATGGAGACGCATTCATTTTACAAGTAAAATCTCGATCAAAATAAATCTCTGGAAAAATTGCCAATCAAATTGATTTTTGTATCAACCGAATTCGAAATTAAGGAAATTTAGAAAGAAGATGCCGCCACCATTAACACGAAAAATTATGTTTAAGAAAAAAATTAAATCAGTAATAAAAAAATATCGGACTTGATGTGTTAATTAAGCTGTAATTTTAAAAATGGGCAATTATGGAAAACTTAAGCCACTAATTCAAAAATAAGGATGAAATTTATATGATTCAAAAGGGAAGGATGTGAGCTTACTTAAGTTTAGTTTTAAGGATGTGAGCCAAATTTTCACTTTTTTTATTCTATCCATTTACAATTTCGTTTATAATTGCTAAGTTCTAAACCAAGTACAAATATCAGTTTCAAACCCATTTCCACTTTTCTGTATAAATTTAAATTTGAATTTATATTTCAATTTATCCGACAATAAATAATTTTCTTAATTTATACTCTCATTTATAAACAACTTTTTGATTTATCCATTGAACAGGAATCTATTTTCAACTCTATCCGAGATTAAATTTCTATTTTTGGAAATAAATTTCCCTTTTAAATCCAAAATTCCTTTTCTATATTTGAAAATATTTTTATGGTATTTAATATACCAAAATTCTAAGGCTAGAATTATTCAAATGAAAAATAATCAATTACAGATTCTGTAACACATCGTGTTGCAATAAAAACAGTAATATAAATGTTGAGGAATCTAGTTGGATCCCTCCAACCTGTTTCCCTGCATCCACAGATGTTAATCAACATCAATAATATTAATTTCATATCAAGATGAAATATTATTGTAAATAAAATTAATAATCGATCAACGATATAACTATATCAACCATTTCAACCAATTTTATCAACCATTCATCCAAATAACCATCACACAGTGATTATTACAAATAAATTTAAAACTCGTTTATATAAAAATATAAACGAGCCAGAGTTAGTGAGTTTACTCATATTATTTTGCAGTTAATGGTTCTTCTTTTGTTTCATTTTAAAAAAATCAAACCGGTGTTTGATTTTATCATGAAATTCCAGTAGCTCTGTTCTCAGCCTCGGCAGTGCTATAACGTAGATTAAATTGCTATGGTTCC
Source organism: Allium sativum (assembly GCA_030737875.1). Lineage (NCBI taxonomy): Eukaryota > Viridiplantae > Streptophyta > Magnoliopsida > Asparagales > Amaryllidaceae > Allium > Allium sativum. The sequence continues at coordinate 687,091,920 of CM060926.1, read as the reverse complement.
ATGGTGACTGGTTTTGTCCAATTTTGTATACGAATGAACCGGAATAATTATTACAGGTTTAGTTATATATTTTAAATCTTAATAGCCATTAGTAAAGAATAATTGTTTAATTATTTACCAAATTAAGAAAATTAGTCCCCATCCCACTCATTATCAGTTAATCCTATCTTAACTCCTCCTTCCTTAATTAAAACCCATGCTACAGACCAGCACGCTGATCGAAACCATCCCCGACCTCTCGTTAAAACATCTCCATCTGCATATCACCACGCCTCATTTATACATAATTTAAAGGATTATTATAATGTTTAATCACCTTCATTAGAATAGCTAACCACGATTAACCTGATAATACACTCCCTCATTGTTTTTCTTCCCACTCACCAGTATTTCACTCCTGAACATCCTGCTTTCTCCAATCCAACATACGCAGTATGAACACCTCCTCATTTAAAACATCTGCACTGAGCACCATCAAACAAAACATGGTCGAACTTTGGCCCATTCTTTCTACCTACATTGCCAGCACCAATCCTCCGGCAACCCACGCTGGCCCTCCTCTACACTTCCGGTAGCCTACAGACCCCTCGAAACCTCGAAAACCGCAGACCTACCAACTTTCGATCATCAGCGTCGCTCAAGATAGCAAAGTCGACCATCACTATCGCGGCAACACTGCCACCGCGTTCGTAACCCTCACCAGTTCGAACTCAAGCTCTTCCAGAAATTCAAACAATTACAAGACTTCACCACAATTCAACATTACTTCGGATGCATCAAGCACCACTTCAAACTTGGAGAAAACCAAAGCTCCAATTAGCGATTGTCCATGTCGTGTCACTACCATCGAGCACCATTGCTCCGCCAACCCCTTGTCCCGACGTGTCTCACCCCCACCAACAACTCACAACCCTCAAAAAGAACCCAGCTTCCCTCTCATCGTTGATTAACGGGTACCCTAGCTGCTTGGTGAGAAACTGCCGAGCTCGATAATCACAATTGTTCACAGTGAAACAAATATAGGATGGAAGAACAATAGTTTGCAAACGCAAAGGAATTCGATTCGAAATTTTCATTAAAGAAATCAATTAATTTAAAATTGAGATTCCTGAGGGCCGTTGTACTGCTGTTTTGAGTGAAGAATGGAAAAGAATGGACTTTGGTTTACTTGGAGAATTTATGTTGGTTTTTACTTTTTTGGGTGGAGGCGCATAAGTGGGTTGAGCAGGGGAATTTTTGTTTAGGGTTATTGACTGAGTAGGGGGTATATATATAATGGGAAGGAATTGGCTTCGCAGAGAAGATTCACGATGTCTTAAGTTAGAAGGAATCAAGTAGCCTTCCAAAGAAGCTTCATGGTTTATTTTATTATAAAATTTAAAGATCAGTGTACCCCGCCATACAGAATTTCATTCACTTGTGGACTGCTATAGACCAAAAATAAAAATACTATCATGTCAGGCGATGTGCCATGATCCAAAAAATATAATAATATAAAAAAGTTAACTTATATTATGATATCCCAAAACGCTGATATAAGGTGTAAAATACTTCAAATAAAAAGTTGCTTATTTTTCAAAATAAAGACTACAGAAAAATTTATAAATTAAATTATAACTACGTCTCAAAAATCTTATCAAAATTCGAAACTAATATTTAATTATATTAAATAAACCATTATGGCTTATACAGGACTCCACAACAACTTTCTGAAAATTTGATTTGGACATTACTTACAATCTATAAGACGAAATCTCGATTTTTCACATCCGTTAGAAGGATACAGGTCAATAGATTCAAACGTTTCTTGTTTAAAAGAAATATGACTTATAACGAATCTTGAAAACGTAATATTACGAACTACCGTGATGTTATGAGCTCGTTTTAAATTTAATTATAATTTATACATTAAAATGTCGTTTTTAATAATAAATTCCTTATAAAAATCGTCTTATATTTAAAATAAAATATTTATAACCAAATTAAATATTTAGAATTAAATGGCTAAAAAATCCGGGTCGTTACAACACACATATTGGATATGTCATTGTTTGTCTCTATGTTGATGACCTGTTGATCCTAGGTAATAAAAAGGCCATAATAAGTTAGTAACATCTATTAAGGATATGTTATCCTCTAGATTCGATATGAAAGAGCTATGACTGGCTGATGTGATATTGGGTGTAAGAATTCTGAGAACACCACAGGGATATGCATTATCCCAATCGCATTATATCACCAAAATATTTGAAAAAATCAAGCAATATAATGTAACTATTGCAAAATCACCAGTAGACGTGAACCAAAATTGGGTAAAGAACACTGGCGATGGTATCTATCAGTTAGAATACTCTCGTATACTAGGAAGTATCATGTATGTTATGAACTATACCTGGCTTGATATCACATATGTTGTAACCAAGCTAAGTAGATTTACCAGCAATCCTGGTAAACATCATTGGAAAGCAATATCAGAGTTCTAGGATATCTAAAGTATACGCAAAGCTATGGTCTACAATATGCAAAATATCTTTCAATAGTGTAAGGATAGGGTAATGCAAATTGGATCACTGGATCACATGATACAAAGTCTACAAGTGAATATGTGTTCACAATAGGAAATGGAGAAATTTCATGGAAATCATCCAAGCAGACTTGTATCGCTAGATCTACGATGAGTTTATTGCACTAGATAAGACTGTAGAAGAAGCAGAATGGGTTCGAAGCTTATTGGATGACATTCCTAATTGGAGCAAACCTTTGCCTTCAATATGTATAAATTGTGATACTCAATCAGCTATTGGAAGAGCTAATTGTACAACATACAATGGTAAATCTAGGCATATTCGTTGTAGATATAAAATAATAAAATGACTTCTCTATAACGGGGTTATCACAATTGATTACATTTGATCCAAAGATGACATAGCAGATCCACTTACAAAAGGCTTACCAAGAGAGAGAGTTCAAACCTTATCGATGGGAACGGGGCTAAGGCCTATAGACTAAAGGTTTTTCTAAAATGGAAACCCCACCTAGTTGACTGGAGATTCCAAGATCTAGGTTTAAAGGGACAACGAAGTTTAAGAGAAACTTGATGGAACTATTATACACAAACCATTCCTATGATAAGTCAGTGCATTATGTATTGAAAAGGATAAGTATTAATACTTTTAATGATGTCTGTATTTGAGGAATTAGAGAATACCCTTTACAGAACAACCTACGTAAGTGCAAAAGTGCCGCTTCAAAGAGAATTATGAGGCCAAATTCTGTAAGCACTTGTGAGACAAGGCAGGTGTTCAAGGCAAAAACGAACATATACAGAGAACAAACGATTATAAGAAGCATTTATCGTGTGTTATCTACTTCGGAATTACACAAAAGAATTACAGTTCAAGGACAGTCTATGTAAACTGATTAACCAGTGATTCAAATAGGTAACGACTAGGAAAGTTCAAGGCCCATGTGCTACTTTAACCAATGCGATAAATGATTCGTGAAACTAAGAACAACTGCTCATTCATGTGGGGGATTGTTGGAAATGAAGAGCAAGAGAAAGGGGAATTTTGGAAGAAGAGAGGAAAGCAAACCAAAGTCCCACATTATGAAATATGAATGCCCACTTCTCTATAGGTTTATATAAATAATGGAGAGGACTTGTAAACATAGTGTGGCTAAGCAAAGACACAATATTATATTAGTATCAAAAATCGGGGTTAGTGTCTCTGGACTCTAGGGGTCCATAACACAATATTATATTAGTGTCAAAAATTAGGCCTAGTGCCTTGGGACTCTTGGGGTCCATGACATAATATTATATTAGTGTCAAAAATTGGGCCTTGTGCCTTGAAACTCTTGGGGTCTTGTGGTTAAGTAGGCCGTTGAATGCAGCTTAGGCCTGTTATGCTGAAACGAGTTATTTTTGATCATTTTTTATTTGGCATGTCCGTTCAATTGAATGGATGCAACCAATTCATTTTAAATGCGTACGCGCATTCATGCATCGTTTGGTTAAATGGTCGCAACCTTTCAAGGGTCATTAGTGTTCAAATAGGCGCCTCCTCTAACCTATAAATACATGGCCTAAAACAAGACGGAATACACATTAGTTATTCTTCTCAATCTATTACTTCTTCTTTAGAGTACACCTCTGTTCTAGTTTCTATATTCTCTACTTCAGTTCGTTAGAGCTCCGTTTGCTAGCACTACGCTATGGGGCTAGTCCTTTTGTAACGACCCGTGTTTTGGCCATCAAATATTTAATTTAATTTATTATTTTAAATATTGTATTTGAAGGGTTAATGAATTTTAATATTTAATTCGTTATTTAGAACGAAGTTTAACGTTAATTTTATTTATAATTTAAAACGAGCTTGGAAAGGGCGTGCAGTTCGTAATATTTGGTTTTGAACTTCAACTGAGAATACATGAGCCGATATAAGTCGGATTTCTGTGAAACGAGAAACGTTGGAACCGTGTTGATTATAATTTTCATATGAAAGAGAAAAATTCAGATTTCGTGTTATAATTTGTAAGTTATGGCTAAATCAAATTTTGAAATAGTCGCTGTGAAAATCGTTATTTAAATATCGACCTTTAAAATGACCATTTTGTAAACGGACTCAGATTTCGACGAAATCAGTTTCATTGGGACCGTATCGTTAAATTATTGTACGGTGTTGAATGGCGTGGCAAACCGATGTCGTATGTGACCACGGTAGCCAAAAACGCCCGTTCAATTTCTATAGCGCGTAATTTATTTAATAAAGGGTTATTTGGGTATAACTTGAATAGATGGTCGAATTAGGCCACGAAACCAATTCCGTTGAGTTCGTATCGCCGATTAGAGCCAGGATAGGTATATAGTTTGTTATTTTTAGAGACCGGGTAATTTGGTGTCAAAAAGGGCATTGTGTGCGCGTAAAAATAGCCTACCGGGGAAACAGTCTTAGAATGCGACGAAACTGGTGCCGTTGGGTTCGTATTGAAGAATTATTATTGGATTGTAAGGTTTCAAGTTGATTTGATTTATCTGATGATCGTGAAAAATTTAAACGCGTGTTTATTTCTGGTTTTATAAAGGAAATTTTTTCAAACAAAATCGGATTTCGACGAAACTTGTCCCATTGGATCCGGAATATCTTTTTACACCAAGACTAGTTTTAATATCAGAAGATGGAAGTCATTTGTGGTAATTTCTGCGTATTACTTCGTGTCGAAGTTTCACATTATAATAAATTAATATTTTTCCTCAATATAAAAACCAAATCCGTATTTTCTTTTCAATTCCTACATTGGTCCGGCCAGCTGAAAAATTGCCCCTACTAATCTATGCTGATAGACATAACACTGAAATCCTACCCATCTAATACACAGTAGATCCTAAGAGTGAAATGTAACAACACATCTACAGCTACGAAATAAAAGCACATGCGCATGTCCTAGTGTATAAAGTTGACCCTACGTTTATATGAAATGAAAATACAGACTGCTACCTATGACTTACATAAACTAGACCCTGCTTCATTCAAATCTTTTACAATCAATTCCCATATCTTATCAGCTTAAGCCTACGGTCCTATAGCCACCTTTCTGTTCACCATGCATATACAAATACTGCAAACCTAAAAGATATGGCCATCCCCTCTGTCATGTATAATCTCGTCGCCGTGAACAATCACCTCAGCAGACCTTCCTAACCTACCCCCTATAGCTTGCTATTCCTTGGCCACCAAGTGTTCAACCTCTATAAATACCCTCGCCAAGCTTCAGCAAATGGCACCCGAAAACCCATTCCCCTATTTGTTTTATTCTGCACCTTTTCTTTTATAATATATATTTGTTTTATTCCGCACCTTTTCTTCTATAATATATATTTGTTTTATTCCGCACCTTTTCTTCTATAATATATATTTGTTTTATTCCGCACCTTTTCTTCTATAATATATATATATGGGAAGTCGCAAGGTAGTGGGGTGTTTGTATCAGTAGAGGTGGGTGCTGATAGTTGGAACTGTGAATGAAGTAAGACTGGAGGAATTTGGGAATAATGTTTCAGCGTGTGGGAGGAGGAGCGTTGGATCTTCGGAGATCCACTGGCGGTGGAAGCTGTGGTTTCAAAGCGCAGCAGTGGAGCGAATGGGTGGCGACAACGTGAAGAAGTTAGACGAGGTGAGAAGGTGCGGTGCTGGAAAGGAAGAAAGGTGTGCATGCCTTTTGATGTAAGGGGAACCGCAGGGAGTATGGGTTTAAAGAAGAGGGAGTAGTAGGCGAGAGGAAGGGGACGTTGGTTTGCATGTGGGCTGAAATGAAGGCGGACGTTGGTTCAGGTAGAAAAAAAAATACGAAGGAGCAAAGTCTGGAAGGAAGCAATTGGCGGTGGAGTTCGATTCACGTACAACGTAGGAGGGGTTTACAACGTGGCTTTTGGGTGGAAATTGAGGGTGCGGTGGTTGGTATGTGCGGTGATGAGGAAACAAGAAGCATGAAGTCACGGTGGCTTCAAGGAGCATGCGAGGGGTATCAAAATCCGAAACTGAAGAAGGAGTCGAGCAGTTTGGGTATTCTGAACAAAGATTTAAGATTTATTTATTCAGTTAAATTCATATTAACCAAACGCAAATTGATACAGGCTTTGGAAAGATGCCAGGTTGAAACGCAAAAGTCTGAGAAGGAATTTGGAATGGAATTAAATCGACCGTTCCTGTTTAAACCAAAGTAATTTCTAATTACCAACATTATATTGTTTAACATATTATAATTAGTGTTGATCACTGCAGAAGAATACCCGGTCAGGCAAGAACCAAGGAATCAGAACCATGTTTGAATTGGAGAAGTAATAATGGTATAAAATTTCGTTAATGCATGTAATTATTAAATTATAATTAATAATGATTAGAAAAGATAATTATTAAATTTTAAAAAGAGCATTTGCTGAACCCGTGAACTTAATGCAGGTATGTTTGGATACCGCTGAACAAAAGAAAACAATGGAGAAAGGAGACCGACCATATACTTTTCTTAAGAATGTAATTTGTTTAAACTGAAAAAAAAAGAGACATTAAGGAAAATTTTAAAATTTATTAAATCAAGTTAACGTATAGCGCATATAATTCACTCATATCTTAACAGAATCGGACAAATCCTGTACCGTTGGAATGATGGATACAATGCTATGGAACGGAAATGGACGGAATTGGAATCAGCTGGAAATACTGTTAAATTAAACATCGTTTAATTTAACCGAATCAAGCCGGTTAAACAACAACATCAGAACAAGGTGAGTTAAACTCACTCAGTATTTTTCCCATTTATATTTTATATAAATAGGGTTTTTATTTTGTGTGTTCTTCTTGTTGATGGTTGCCTGTTTGCTAGTTATAATTTATTTGTTGATTTATCTGATGAAATTAAACCGTCGTTTAATTTCAGTGAAATACCAAATCGTTATTCTAACGATTGGTTCCAATAAAGGTAACTTACCTTATTGGTCACGTTTATCAATAAACGTGTTTAATGGTTTGATTGGTTGATCTGTTTGAATTATTTGATCCGTTGAATTGTTTTAAACTGTGTGGAGATAACCGTTTGTATACAGGGAAGAACAGGTTGGAGGGATCCAACCGGATTCCCCAAATATATGATTTATTTTCATATTATCATATGAACTGTCCTGTTTGGGTGATTGATTTGAGTGGTGATCATCGACTAAAAAGTCAACCTGTGTTGTGTTTTAACCAATGGGCAATATTGGTTGAGTAATTAGCAGCGTATGGCCTATAAAATCAATCGTTTTATAAATATTGATTCACCGTTAGGTGAGTCGATAGAGGTGAAGTTATAAAATTTACTTTATAACTGGAGTTAGATTTTGAAATATATTTTTTGAATAAAATAGTTAAGGAATATGATTTTAATAAGGTTTTTAAATTGAGAATTTACTATTCATTTTAGTAAATAAAGGAATTAACTACCTTCACAGTAGTTAATGATAAAGATGAAGTATTTTTCTGATTAACAGGAATTTAGAGGATCACTTTTTAACTGGAATTCATATAAAAAGTAACCGAATTGAAATGAAATCTAATTGAAGGGTGGAAAGAGTTCACAAACATGTTTATATAAAAACTGAGTTTTTACAAGGTTCTAAAGAAGTTTTTTAAGCGAATTCTATAGCTTAATGTTACTTAATGATTTGAATTAAGTGAAAGGAAATTAAGGAAAGGGTTTATAATAAATTAGGTTACGTAAATGAGGTAAAGTGTTAAGACGTTAATTTTACATTAACGATACTTGAAAATGAGATCGAGTAGAAATGGGAAAAATTAAATAAGAGTTCCAAAGTGGAATGGTCGAAAGGATTTGAATGGAGATTGGAAAAAGGAAATTTGGGTAAAGAAGTGGGTCGTAAGATCTTATAACCCAATCCAATTTATAATGGAATTTGTTTTGAGATTGGAATCGAATATTGTTTTGATTACAACTTATATTTATCTGAGGATAAGAACGTTGTTGATCAAGGTCTGAGAGGTAATTAAAATACCCCAACTTGAACAACATCAGGATTATCTGAAGATGATATTAGTTGGGAATCATGAAAGAGGTTAGTGATAATTTATTATTAGAGAAATGATAATGCGATGTCTGGTGAAAGATTTGGAAAATATAAAATGAAAATTCCAAAGTGAAAAGGGAAATAAAAAGGGGTTGTGTAACGGTATTTTCGAATTAGAAAAGAGACGTAAAGTTGAGTTTTATTCTCTAAAAATAACCGTTGGTTATTGTTTTCAAATAATGAAATAGAAGATATTTCGTAATGTTATTTTACGAGAAATAAATCGAATATGATGTATGGTTTTCCTAAGTATAAAAATGATTTTTGTTTAAAGAATAATCTTATGTTAAATAAGAAGCGAGAAAACTAGATTTGTAAGATCGAGAGATTTAAGAGTTTTAAATTTACATTTATTTTAATTAAAGGGCCAAGTGGTGCTGGATACTGAACCAATGAACTCACTGGATTGTCATGATTGAAACACTGTTTATTTTGATAGTTAAAACACCGACTATCAAAGCTGACCAGTACGATTGTTGGTACGGAAAGACCGGGATCGAATTTATATTCGAAAACCATTCCGACCAACAGATACGTGAAGATATCAGAAGACGGTCGAGATGGAGCATTGAAGACCGTGGATTTTCATAAGCGGAAGAACTACTAATAATCTCTGGTTTAGCGGCCAGAGATAAACTGTGGTTCTGTCATGGTTCGAATCTACGGGTTGCAAGGACTTCTCGCTACTGATCCATGGGGTGATTCCTATATGAGATGCAGTAGGAGAGTGCCTTCGGTTCATCCTGTTCCTGAATGACTTGTATGGATGGATGTCTGACAGAGTATGTCCAAAAGGATCGCGTACGTTGATTTCTTCAAACGTGCCATAGTTGGTTAGCTCCCAGCTAGAGTATTTTTGTGGACGTCAATTAGCGATGTCTAGCGGATTTGACGATGTGGCATTCAAAGTGAATGGCGATCAGATGTTCCAGAGTAAATGCTGGCCTCAAGCCTTACAACCGGTAAATGACAAAAATCGGGCAGGCAGCATGGCTATGTGGGTCGCTCCCATTAGGGTGTATGATAACCTATCTAGAGAAATTCTTTTTGCTTCTTTAATCCATCGATGCTGTCCATTTTCGGGAAGACGGTGGCTAGCTACCATCGTTGGTGATATACATTCGATACACTCAAGCGAAATGAGTGTTCGGTCATGTGAGGGCCGGGCTGCAAGACGTTCTTGTTGAACCCAGTGTATTCGCCTCTAGAGATACACTATCGGCAGGTGGTCCCATACCTTGTCAAGGTCGGAATCCAATTTCCAATAAGCGCCCGCGGTTTTGTTTGTATACTATATATGTAGAGCGTGAGATGCAAGCGTTCTACTAGATTCTATTTACTTGTATTTAGACATTATTATAATATCAGACAAGATATTGGTTTCAAAAATGTTTTGGGTTATCGTAAGGTAAAAACCGTCCGTATTTACGTGTGGATTCGGTCTTACGATTATCCTTTTCTTTCGAAAAGATTTTAACTTTAAAATCAGGTTGTGTGATACCCTTAAAACTGTGCGAGTTTATCTCACTCTGGTTCACCAGACTGACCCGGTGTTTTGTAAATACTCGAGTTAGCCCGGGATGTACAGGTTCAGGTTATCGAACGCTGTGAAGAGACGAGCTGGAAGAGTCCAGACGTATGATATTATATAGCTACTATTCCGCTGTGTGTGTTGTATTTGGGAACAGATTATGATAACTGTCCCAGTGTGTGATGTACTCTGATATTGTAAGTATTTTAAAGCTCTCAATAAAGTTTATTTCTGTATTATATTTTGTTCCGCTGTGATGTAAGACTCTGTGTTGTTTCTTCTTCTTCTTCTATTCTAATATTTCTTCCTTTCTTACCTCACCCTCTAATTTCTTTCTAATAACGTCCAGTGTTTTCGGTGTTTGGAGGATCGGCATGAGTTACGGTAAAGGTATTTATGTCGATTTTCGAGACCGAAAATCGCCTGGGTCGTTACAGTGGTATCAGAGCTATTGGTTTAGTAATAACCTTGGCTCTGTGGTGTGACTCAATAGAGATGAGGTTAGCAACACCATAGATTGAGTTCGTGTGTGTATATGAGAGCGCGTATTTGTAAATTTGTTATAAATTTTTTTTTTTTTGAAATTATTTTGCCCAATTTATTTTATATAAAATAAAGGTAAAGGGTATTATGGGCAATCATTCTGATTGGTTAATGTTAATTGTATGATATGTTTGGATAGTGTGCTCGATGGATAAATCTAAACATGAATCGACTTGATTAAACCCAATTCGAAGTAAATAACTCGAATAAATCATTCGAGATAAATAAATTTGAATGGAGTGATTATAAACAGTTATAACCTCGTGTGGATTGAATTTTGTGTAGAGTTGGTTGGGATTGAATGATATAGATGTTTTGAACATGATTGACATTTGTTTTGGGGATTAGTGAAATCCATTTGAGTTGAGATCAGGTGCAAAAGTGCCAGTTCAGCAGTAAAACCCATTCAGAAGAATTCTGGAGTAAATTGAATCCAGTTTGAATAGAGCTGCATAGTAACTAAGCAAGCTCGAATATAAAATATTGCTTACCGCGTAATAATGCTCGCAATAAGGTACATTTATGCAAAATATGAAATTTTGGTTTTTATTTGGGTTTTGAATTTGGTTTTTGAATTTTTCCGACCCTTTTGGTCGAAGTATACATATTATTTGAACCTGCGATATTGCAGATGTCCTCCGTACAGGGGAGACTCTGCCAAAAATTTTCCAAAATTTAAGGTGTTAGAATGTTTTGAAATTTTTTTGAAAATTCTTTTATTAGAATAAATTGATTTTAGAACCAGTTTGATTTGTTTTGGAAATAAGAATCGAGCTTAAAATTTTACTTTGTAAAGATAATGGATTTGTAACGTTCTTTCTTACCTTAGCAATTTCGAGGGCGAAATTATTTTAAGGGGGGAAGAATGTAACGACCCGTATTTTGGCCATCAAATATTTAATATAATTTATTATTTTAAATATTGTATTTGAAGGGTTAATGAATTTTAATATTTAATTCGTTATTTAGAACGAAGTTTAACGTTAATTTTATTTATAATTTAAAACGAGCTTGAAAAGGGCGTGCAGTTCGTAATATTTGGTTTTGAACTTCAACTGAGAATACATGAGCCGATATAAGTCGGATTTTTGTGAAATGAGAAACGTTGGAACCGTGTTGATTATAATTTTCATATGAAAAAGAAAAATTCAGATTTCGTGTTATAATTTGTAAGTTATGGCTAAATCAAATTTTGAAATAGTCGCTGTGAAAATCGTTATTTAAATATCGACCTTTAAAATGACCATTTTGTAAACGGACTCAGATTTCGACGAAATCAGTTTCATTGGGACCGTATCGTTAAATTATTGTACGGTGTTGAATGGCGTGGCAAACCGATGTCGTATGTGACCACGGTAGCCAAAAACGCCCGTTCAATTTCTATAGCGCGTAATTTATTTAATAAAGGGTTATTTGGGTATAACTTGAACAGATGGTCGAATTAGGCCACGAAACCAATTCCGTTGAGTTCGTATCGCCGATTAGAGCCAGGATAGGTACATAGTTTGTTATTTTTAGAGACCGGGTAATTTGGTGTCAAAAAGGGCATTGGGTGCGCGTAAAAATAGCCTACCGGGGAAACAGTCTTAGAATGCGACGAAACTGGTGCCGTTGGGTTCGTATTGAAGAATTATTATTAGATTGTAAGGTTTCAAGTTGATTTGATTTATCTGATGATCGTGAAAAATTTAAACGCGTGTTTATTTCTGGTTTTATAAAGGAAATTTTTTCAAACAAAATCGGATTTCGACGAAACTTGTCCCATTGGATCCGGAATATCTTTTTACACCAAGACTAGTTTTAATATCAGAAGATGGAAGTCATTTGTGGTAATTTCTGCGTATTACTTTGTGTCGAAGTTTCACATTATAATAAATTAATATTTTTCCTCAATATAAAAACCAAATCCGTATTTTCTTTTCAATTCCTACACTGGTCCGGCCAGCTGAAAAATTGCCCCTACTAATCTATGCTGATAGACATAACACTGAAATCCTACCCATCTAATACACAGTAGATCCTAAGAGTGAAATGTAACAACACATCTACAGCTACGAAATAAAAGCACATGCGCATGTCCTAGTGTATAAAGTTGACCCTACGTTTATATGAAATGAAAATACAGACTGCTACCTATGACTTACATAAACTAGACCCTGCTTCATTCAAATCTTTTACAATCAATTCCCATATCTTATCATCTTAAGCCTACGGTCCTATAGCCACCTTTCTGTTCACCATGCATATACAAATACTGCAAACCTAAAAGATATGGCCATCCCCTCGGTCATGTATAATCTCGTCGCCGTGAACAATCACCTCAGCAGACCTTCCTAACCTACCCCCTATAGCTTGCTATTCCTTGGCCACCAAGTGTTCAACCTCTATAAATACCCTCACCAAGCTTCAGCAAATGGCACCCGAAAACCCATTCCCCTATTTGTTTTATTCCGCACCTTTTCTTTTATAATATATATTTGTTTTATTCCGCACCTTTTCTTCTATAATATATATTTGTTTTATTCCGCACCTTTTCTTCTATAATATATATTTGTTTTATTCCGGCCCTTTTCTTCTATAATATATATATATGGGAAGTCGCAAGGTAGTGGGGTGTTTGTATCAGTAGAGGTGGGTGCTGATAGTTGGAACTGTGAATGAAGTAAGACTGGAGGAATTTGGGAATAATGTTTCAGCGTGTGGGAGGAGGAGCGTTGGATCTTCGGAGATCCACTGGCGGTGGAAGCTGTGGTTTCAAGGCGCAGCAGTGGAGCGAATGGGTGGCGGCAACGTGAAGAAGTTAGACGAGGTGTGAAGGTGCAGTGCTGGAAAGGAAGAAAGGTGTGCATGCCTTTTGATGTAAGGGGAACCACAGGGAGTATGGGTTTAAAGAAGAGGGAGTAGTAGGCGAGAGGAAGGGGACGTTGGTTTGCATGTGGGCTGAAATGAAGGCGGACGTTGGTTCAGGTAGAAAAAAAAATACGAAGGAGCAAAGTCTGGAAGGAAGCAATTGGCGGTGGAGTTCGATTCACGTACAACGTAGGAGGGGTTTACAACGTGGCTTTTGGGTGGAAACTGAGGGTGCGGTGGTTGGTATGTGCGGTGATGAGGAAACAAGAAGCATGAAGTCACGGTGGCTTCAAGGAGCATGCGAGGGGTATCAAAATCCAAAACTGAAGAAGGAGTCGAGCAGTTTGGGTATTCTGAACAAAGATTTAAGATTTATTTATTCAGTTAAATTCATATTAACCAAACGCAAATTGATACAGGCTTTGGAAAGATGCCAGGTTGAAACGCAAAAGCCTGAGAAGGAATTTGGAACGGAATTAAATCGACCGTTCCTGTTTAAACCAAAGTAATTTCTAATTACCAACATTATATTGTTTAACATATTATAATTAGTGTTGATCACTGCAGAAGAATACCCGGTCAGGCAAGAACCAAGGAATCAGAACCATGTTTGAATTGGAGAAGTAATAATGGTATAAAATTTCGTTAATGCATGTAATTATTAAATTATAATTAATAATGATTAGAAAAGATAATTATTAAATTTTAAAAAGAGCATTTGCTGAACCCGTGAACTTAATGCAGGTATGTTTGGATACCGCTGAACAAAAGAAAACAATGGAGAAAGGAGACCGACCATATACTTTTCTTAAGAATGTAATTTGTTTAAACCGAAAAAAAGAGACATTAAGGAAAATTTTAAAATTTATTAAATCAAGTTAACGTATAGCGCATATAATTCACTCATATCTTAACAGAATCGGACAAATCCTGTACCGTTGGAATGATGAATACAATGCTATGGAACGGAAATGGACGGAATTGGAATCAGCTGGATATACTGTTAAATTAAACATCGTTTAATTTAACCGAATCAAGCCGGTTAAACAACAACATCAGAACAAGGTGAGTTAAACTCACTCAGTATTTTTCCCATTTATATTTTATATAAATTGGGTTTTTATTTTGTGTGTTCTTCTTGTTGACGGTTGCCTGTTTGCTAGTTATAATTTATTTGTTGATTTATCTGATGAAATTAAACCGTCGTTTAATTTCAGTGAAATACCAAATCGTTATTCTAACGATTGGTTCCAATAAAGGTAACTTACCTTATTGGTCACGTTTATCAATAAACGTGTTTAATGGTTTGATTGGTTGATCTGTTTGAATTATTTGATCCGTTGAATTGTTTTAAACTGTGTGGAGATAACCGTTTGTATACAGGGAAGAACAGGTTGGAGGGATCCAACCGGATTCCCCAAATATATGATTTATTTTCATATTATCATATGAACTGTCCTGTTTGGGTGATTGATTTGAGTGGTGATCATCGACTGAAAAGTCAACCTGTGTTGTGTTTTAACCAATGGGCAATATTGGTTGAGTAATTAGCAGCGTATGGCCTATAAAATCAATCGTTTTATAAATATTGATTCACCGTTAGGTGAGTCGATAGAGGTGAAGTTATAAAATTTACTTTATAACTGGAGTTAGATTTTGAAATATATTTTTTGAATAAAATAGTTAAGGAATATGATTTTAATAAGGTTTTTAAATTGAGAATTTACTATTCATTTTAGTAAATAAAGGAATTAACTACCTTCACAGTAGTTAATGATAAAGATGAAGTATTTTTCTGATTAACAGGAATTTAGAGGATCACTTTTTAACGGGAATTCATATAAAAAGTAACCGAATTGAAATGAAATCTAATTGAAGGGTGGAAAGAGTTCACAAACATGTTTATTTAAAAACTGAGTTTTTACAAGGTTCTAAAGAAGTTTTTTAAGCGAATTCTATAGCTTAATGTTACTTAATGATTTGAATTAAGTGAAAGGAAATTAGGGAAAGGGTTTATAATAAATTAGGTTACGTAAATGAGGTAAAGTGTTAAGACGTTAATTTTACATTAACGATACTTGAAAATGAGATCGAGTAGAAATGGGAAAAATTAAATAAGAGTTCCAAAGTGGAATGGTCGAAAGGATTTGAATGGAGATTGGAAAAAGGAAATTTGGGTAAAGAAGTGGGTCGTAAGATCTTATAACCCAATCCAATTTATAATGGAATTTGTTTTGAGATTGGAATCGAATATTGGTTTGATTACAACTTATATTTATCTGAGGATAAGAACGTTGTTGATCAAGGTCTGAGAGGTAATTAAAATACCCCAACTTGAACAACATCAGGATTATCTGAAGATGATATTAGTTGGGAATCATGAAAGAGGTTAGTGATAATTTATTATTAGAGAAATGATAATGTGATGTCTGGTGAAAGATTTGGAAAATATAAAATGAAAATTCCAAAGTGAAAAGGGAAATAAAAAGGGGTTGTGTAACGGTATTTTCGAATTAGAAAAGAGACGTAAAGTTGAGTTTTATTCTCTAAAAATAACCGTTGGTTATTGTTTTCAAATAATGAAATAGAAGATATTTCGTAATGTTATTTTACGAGAAATAAATCGAATATGATGTATGGTTTTCCTAAGTATAAAAATGATTTTTGTTTAAAGAATAATCTTATGTTAAATAAGAAGCGAGAAAACTAGATTTGTAAGATCGAGAGATTTAAGAGTTTTAAATTTACATTTATTTTAATTAAAGGGCCAAGTGGTGCTGGATACTGAACCAATGAACTCACTGGATTGTCATGATTGAAACACTGTTTATTTTGATAGTTAAAACACCGACTATCAAAGCTGACCAGTACGATTGTTGGTACGGAAAGACCGGGATCGAATTTATATTCGAAAACCATTCCGACCAACAGATACGTGAAGATATCAGAAGACGGTCGAGATGGAGCATTGAAGACCGTGGATTTTCATAAGCGGAAGAACTACTAATAATCTCTGGTTTAGCGGCCAGAGATAAACTGTGGTTCTGTCATGGTTGGAATCTACGGGTTGCAAGGACTTCTCGCTATTGATCCATGGGGTGATTCCTATATGAGATGCAGTAGGAGAGTGCCTTTGGTTCATCCTGTTCCTGAATGACTTGTATGGATGGATGTCTGACAGAGTATGTCCAAAAGGATCGCGTACGTTGATTTCTTCAAACGTGCCATAGTTGGTTAGCTCCCAACTAGAGTATTTTTGTGGACGTCAATTAGCGATGTCTAGCGGATTTGACGATGTGGCATTCAAAGTGAATGGCGATCAGATGTTCCAGAGTAAATGCTGGCCTCAAGCCTCACAACCGGTAAATGACAAAAATCGGGCAGGCAGCATGGCTATGTGGGTCGCTCCCATTAGGGTGTATGATCACCTATCTAGAGAAATTCCTTTTGCTTCTTTAATCCATCGATGTTGTCCCTTTTCGGGAAGACGGTGGCTAGCTACCACCGTTGGTGATATACATTCGATACACTCAAGCGAAATGAGTGGTCGGTCATGTGAGGGCCGGGCTGCAAGACGTTCTTGTTGAACCCAGTGTATTCGCCTCTAGAGATACACTATCGGCAGGTGGTCCCATACCTTGTCAAGGTCGGAATCTAATTTCCAATAAGCGCCCGCGGTTTTGTTTGTATACTATATATGTAGAGCGTGAGATGCAAGCGTTCTACTAGATTCTATTTACTTGTATTTAGACATTATTATAATATCAGACAAGATATTGGTTTCAAAAATGTTTTGGGTTATCGTAAGGTTAAAACGTCCGTATTTATGTGTGGATTCGGTCTTACGATTATCCTTTTCTTTCGAAAAGATTTTAACTTTAAAATCAGGTTGTGTGATACCCTTAAAACTGTGCGAGTTTATCTCACTCTGGTTCACCAGACTAACCCGGTGTTTTGTAAATACTCGGGTTAGCCCGGGATGTACAGGTTCAGGTTATCGAACGCTGTGAAGAGACGAGCTGGAAGAGTCCAGATGTATGATATTATATAGCTACTATTCCGCTGTGTGTGTTGTATATGGGAACAGATTATTATAACTGTCCCAGTGTGTGATGTACTCTGATATTGTAAGTATTTTAAAGCTCTCAATAAAGTTTATTTCTGTATTATATTTTGTTCCGCTGCGATGTAAGACTCTGTGTTGTTTCTTCTTCTTCTTCTATTCTAATATTTCTTCCTTTCTTACCTCACCCTCTAATTTCTTTCTAATAACGTCCAGTGTTTTCGGTGTTTGGAGGATCGGCATGAGTTACGGTAAAGGTATTTATGTCGATTTTCGAGACCGAAAATCGCCTGGGTCGTTACACCTTTTTATCCTGGGAAACAAATTGCAATTACGTTAGTTAGTGCATACGACCGCAATATTGTTTCAAGGAAACAGATCTCTATATTCTAGACTTGGACAAAATAGAAAGGATCACCTTTCTTATTTGTTTGTTACGGTTTTGTACCACCCCTTTTATTGCACGTTTGGTTGTGCTTTTTGTCACTATTATA
Organism: Allium sativum; assembly: GCA_030737875.1. Classification (NCBI taxonomy): domain Eukaryota; kingdom Viridiplantae; phylum Streptophyta; class Magnoliopsida; order Asparagales; family Amaryllidaceae; genus Allium; species Allium sativum. The sequence continues at coordinate 687,073,822 of CM060926.1, read as the reverse complement.
AACGCAGTTTGACATGACAATCGCTGCATATACGAGTAACACTAATTGTTGTTACTATTTATTTTGTAATACAATTGTGTATTCACAATTTTTTTAACAATCACAAGTTGATTGTTGTGATTGTCAATTTCGTAGTACAATTTACTACTTTTTTCTAATAATATCATCTAAGCTAATGTCTTATAAGCTTGAACACAAGAATTAAACAACATGTTTGGAGCCATAGGTTAACCGACCAAGTTGGGCATTCAAAGGCACACTAGCACAGTTCATTAATGAATGTGCCAACCAATAAAATCAACATCACCATGTTCTAGTAGGTGTTGTCAAAACAATTAAATTCACAGTTTCAAGATAATGTTTTTTTATAAACCAACTCTTTACTGATCATATCTACTTTAATTCCACAATTCTAAAACAATTAACTGTACATACTACATTGTATTTCCATCAGATATATTTCTATTAGATGTTACTCCATCGATGATTGAGAAGCAACATTGGCATAACGATGAAATGTTTATTGTATATCATTGAATTTGTATTAGTTACATTTTGAATAATACTAAAGTTAGCTTGCAAACCATGCATAGTTTACTATAATTTGTGGACTATTGTAATGAATAAATAAGGATAAAATTAGCCCAATAATAATGTATTAAAAAATTGATTTTTTTTGAAATATTTAATTATTTCATTGACAATCTCAAAATAATCCTTTTACTTTTATTTTTTTAATAATATATATATATATGTGAATTTTTTATTAAAAAAAGTTGACACACAAAACCTTGTGAGTTACTCAGAATGAAGAATTAGAACATAGTAAATTAGTTTAGTAAAAATAGTAACACAAAACATTCATATAAGAAGGAACTGAATTAAACCTATCATGGAGAAAGACAATGTTTATATGGAAATGGTGCCACATGATAGTGTTGTTGGTAGTTTGATGTATGTCATGGTGTGTACAAGGTCCGATTTTGTAAATGCCACTGAGATGGTTAGTAGTTATATGGCTAATCCGGGGAAATCGCATTAGGAAGTGGTGAAGCTTATTTTGAGATACTTGAAAGGTACAACATCTCATGGTCTTGTTTTTGGTGGTAGGAAAGATATGAATTGCAAGTTGGCTAGTTATAATGATTCAGACCCTGTGGTGTTATGAATCGGAGAAAGTCAACTTTCAGATTTGTCTTCACACTAGGTGGTACAACCATAAGTTGGAGGTGAAAATTGCAAACTGTAGTTTCTTTATCCACTATGGAGACGGAGCTGCTAACCGCGGTGGAAGTGGCAAAGGAAACGCTATATTTGAAGCGATTGTTGTGTGACTTGGGTTTTGAACATGAAAGTATCGATGTTCAATATGATATCCAAAATGCTATTCATTTAGCCCTTAGTTCACAGGCCAAGTATATAGAAGTGAGAGAGCCATTTCTAGTATCCATGGATAAAGACAAGCAAGTATATCTTCTCAAACTACACATAAAATATAATGTGGTAGATATGTTTACTAAAGCATTGCCAGTTAGGAAGTTCGAGCATTGCTCGATTTTAATTCTCTTAGAGAAATGCTAGGTGCCATGAGGTGGAACGGGTGAGAAAGGAGCTTGGTTTTGGATGAGAAGGAGTATCTGTAAGAGGTTTGAATTCTATCTTCTAGGTATGTGCTCGCTTACACTCCTAGGTATGTTTGTCTTTTAGTGAGAGGATTTCGGAGTTAGGTGCTTTCAATGCTTCATTAATTGGCTGGGACTTTGCCTGAACTCATTGATGGAGTGCAATGGGTGGTGGCTTTGCCGAAACTCATTGCGAAAGCATTCAAGTTTGATAGAAGGTAGAAGTGGTGATAGTTGGATCTATCGTTTGATTGGAGATGGTATGGTACCATTGGAGTTGGAGTTAGAGATGGTTATAATGTCCAGGTGGAGTGCTAAAATTAGACGACACTATATAGGTTGAATTGAAGGGGTGAATGTACCTTTGGATAAAAGAAGACGTTTCACAAATCAAAGCTCAAAGGCGGAAGAAAAGACGATTTTGTGACTGGAAATCGATAGAGCAGAAGCTCATGTCTAACTGGGGTGGTTAGATGTCTGAACGGGGATGTAGTAGACGTCAAAGAGCATAACCAGATGTGTGGCCACCTAGGCCAGATGTCTGCACCCAATCAGACATATGACCCTGGGGTCAGATGTCTGGCCAGTGTAAATAATATTTACAGTGGCTTCGGCCAGATATCTGACCACCCAGATCAGACGTTTGAGCCGGATTCGGGCCTAAATCTAATTTGTGATTATTAAGGGCTGTTTTGGTCTATCTGTTTGGATTTCTATTCACCTATATAACCTATTTTTCAGATTTGAATGAGGACTTAATCTCCAAGCAAGGGTTTTATTATCCATTAATTAGGGCTTAGGCAATCCTATAATTCCTCAATTATCATCTCCACAAAATCAGATTTTTCTTTGTGAATTATTGAGATCGTTGTAATCAATCTCTTGTACTCTTTTTATTTGTATTACTAAAAATATCTCTCAAGTGAACGTATACTAGCATGACGCTAGTGGAACCACTATAAATCGGTGTATGATGTATTCTATCATTATTGCTCGTTTTATATTGCTTATTGGTTGTTTGCGATTGTTGTTTACTTGATCATGTTTGGGTTTGAGATGTTGATTGGTTGTTATTGCACTTCTATCACAATCTAGCTCATTTCCGCTGCGTTGGGGTTTGTATTTGAGTGGTCTCGAATGGGGAAACTCGACAAAACTTAACACGTGCCTTTATGGCCAAAATTTTTGACCGATTTAAAAACAAATACAAGTTCGTTTTCTTACTAGAGGAAAGCGAGCCGCTGACACTGAACGCCAACAGCTAGTTTTTTTGAGGCCTTATTATAAAATACTCCATCCTCTTCATCCTTCTTCATCTTCTATCGTGTTTCATCATCTTTAGACCCATTATCTTTATACGTATCATTCTATACTTACATGTGTTTCTATCTACAACGATAATTGTTTATTCAAAAAGAGATTTCAAGAATCAAGATTTACATGAAGTGGCAATAATTGGGCTGATGTCTACTAGGTTCGTACTTTGAAATTTACTGCTTTAATGTGGTTGATAAACATATAAAATAACATTGAATCAAAATAAAACATAAATATTTGTAGTTATTCGCATATAAACAAAATTACTAAAGTTTATATGAAGTTACAAAATCAAAAAACAAACCATAAAGTAGATGCATGTTGTCTTTTACTCAAATTTCAAGTATTATTATAGAACTATTGAAAACTTCTAAAAGCACATTGAAAATAAAATAACAAATGATAAAACATTGGCACGTTTCGATGAATTTGTTTCCTTTTGTTGTTGAAACATTATCTTTCTGCTTGAGCTAAATCCACTTGTTATTTGATGTATAATTTTAGAAAATGGTTGCAAATAGTAAGAGTGATAAATTTCCATGATTAAAGACTTGTCTTGTGATTTGCAGCAAAGAAAAAAGGACGTATCAGCTGTTATGATAGTGAAAGTTTCAAATCCACTATACAGTACTTTCAATATTAGAAGGCATTGACTCAAACATTACCAGAGAATATTAGAACATAATACAATTCTAATAAGCTTGTTTTGAGCATTAGCTGATACAACCGAGCTGAACATGTTTTAGGTATCAGAGAGCATTGACTGTGTTAGATAACATGTCATAATATTTACGTAACAACATGTTGAATTGTTCATAAATTATTGTTGAAGTCAAAATATTTATATAACAGCCTTTTAATTTAACATTTTTATATTATTATAAGGATAAAACATGTATTTAAAATCAATAGTTTTGTCTTTCAGTGTGTAAGTTTACTTCTTAACACATGCCTTTATGATTTTTTTTCAAATGCTTTGATGATGAAAATTAGTTTGTTTTCTTACTGGAGGAAAATGATCCATTTAAGTTGGACGCCAATAGCTAATTTTTTAAAGGCCCCGATGTATAATACTCCATCCTTTTTTGTCTACCCTTCATCCTTCTATCATCTTTCATCATCTTTACACCCATTACCCTTGTAGGTATCTATTTAGAGTTCTATATGTCTCTATCTGCACCTATAATAGTTTATTTAGAAACAGATTTCGACAATCAAGATTTACATGACTTGACTATAATTGGAGCTATATCTACTAGGTTCGCAAGTCGAGATTTATTGGTTTAATGTGGTTGTGAAACATATCAAATGACCATCAGGAATGCTATCAATGAAATTTCCCAATGAAAATGCTTTATATTCTCTCGTTATGTGATGTGTTGTATAATTATAGTCTAAACAAAAGAAGACGTTAATGCTCGAGAAATGGTAACCATATTTAACATCGTAGCTATACCATTTTTTAATCGATAAATTGCCAAAATATTTCAATGATCAGATAATATTATTATAGTCTGTTTTTATGTTGTTTTAGATACTGTATAATAACTCGCTACAGATATCATCACGCCAATGTACCCTCGATTTAATATTATTCCCGATGAAACAAGAGTTTCAAACTGCTTTTATCCATATTTTAGAAACTCTATTAGTGTGATTGATGATACATATACATAATGATACGCTTATCTGAAGATTGAGTCATTCCATATTGTAATGGCGTAGAAATTTTGATGTCTAAAACATAAATTAAATTAAGATTTAATGTTAAAATAAATATTTATATTTGTATTTCGACATAGAATTTTGAATTTTATCTACTTTGAATGATATTTGAGTTTACTTTTAAATAACAATTCTTTTCGTAAACTTAATTTAAGTTGTCAAATAAATGATACTTACATTGCTAGATAATTTGAATAGTTAGATTTGAATTCTTTTCGTGTAATTATTTTATATGGAAGTTAAAGAAAAACAAACGTTATTAACGATTTTAAAGTTGAATTTTTATTTTAGATGGAATTCTTATAGTAAACGTGTATGAATGGTTTTGTCAAAAAAATATTCTATAAAAGGTTTGGATTTATTCAAATGTTTGAATTCGACTTGAAATATAAATTTTTAATTTATTTTGATAAAAAAAATTGATTCCAAAATATGTGTTTAAAGTTAAAGTGAGCTAATTTATTTATTCAACTATGGAGTGTAAACAGTGTAATTTGAAATCGGAAGGAATCTAATTTATTATTTTGAAAATTTATTCAAACTATTAAGTATAAACTACGTAATAAAATATGATGTGTATTGCTTTCACGTTAATTTAATTATTTTTGAACTTGAATTTGAAATTAAAACATTAACACTTATTTAATTTATTGTTCCGTAAAGTTTATTGAAATTTAAATTCGTTAAAAACAAATAGCATTGTATTTCGTTCACCGTTTAATAAGTCGTTGAGGTTTAATCAAGCAACGTTGTTGTTTTCTCTTGTTCTAGCCTAACATGCGTTCAAACCCCTTCCCTGGTTCAGCCCATTGCTTTACTTCTACCCAAATCTGGTAAATTTTGAATCAAAGTTTTGGGTGCTGAATTTATTTGCCACTTGTTTTTTTACTTTGCTGTGATTTTAAAAACTTGTATGAAATGGATTACATGTTGTTGTATTCCTCTGTATCTAGTTCCCCGACTTTGTTTTATAAATGTGTGCCCTTTCCTTCTATTCACTACGAAACAAAAACTCTTCTCCTATTTCTTTTAACAACCATTGTTTTCTCCCAAAAACCAAATGTCTCCTTCCCCACAAAATTGTTTTCCCAAATCGATTTCCGCCCGTAAACAAAATCACTCCACCTATATCAGCCTCGTCGCTCCTCCCTTCGCAGCCTACCATAGGTCGAACTTCCTCTCCGACCTCGTCATATGTGGCCTAAAACCCACTTTGACGTCAGTCCACCTAAAAAGAAATGGCCTTCCCCCTTCAAACCAAATCAGCGTGCCCGTAACCACCACCGGAAGAGGCGCACCGTCGTTCCTTCTTTCGCTCGTCGCTAGAACCACCACAGCTGCTCCGACCCCCTGCCTTCGACTTTTGTTACCATTTATTTGTCTTCTTCTTCGATTGGAATAGCACCTCCACTGTTGAACCGCCCACTGAAATAACCTGCACCGCTCAAGCTTCCTATGTCATTGCCAAGGCCTGCACTCCTCTCCGCCGTCTGTCACAAACCGTTGCCTGCATCGTCTCGTCGGGTTGCCGGCTACACCAAACCATTGCCAAGTCCCGTTACTCTGTCGACTGCATGTAAGTTTACTTACAATTAAATTTATTGTAAGTTTCTCCACTTCATTCCACATAATATAATTGGGTTGAGGGTTTGTCTACTGTTTTGATCATCTTGTCAACAGTCATGAACTGGTCAGTCATTACACTCCTTGGTTGCACTTGTTTGTGTTTGCATCTCTTTGCATTTTGTGATCCGTGCTGCACTTGCCTTGAAGTTTAGACACACAGTTCATTTATAATTGCTTTCGTTTAACGTGGTGAAAGAACTGGAACCGGATGCATGCATGCCTGTTATTAGATTATGGGTAAAGAAATTTCCTACTTTGATTTTTGATTACCATTATTACTGCTTTAGCATTCAAGACTATTTCATTTGATACCAGAACCAGACACTTTAATTTTACATAGTAAAATATAGATGGTAGATTAATTGATGTTAGTACATGAACAACGCTATAAATATTTTGTGTAACGAACACAGATTTTCGACCCTGAAAATCGACATAAAAACAAAATGTTGACTATTCAAATAAAGAAAACACTGGAACGTTAATAGAAAGAATTTAGAGGGTGAGATAAGAAAGAAAGAAATACTGGAATAGAAGAAGAAGAAGAACCAAAAACAACATAGAGTCTCACATCGCAGTGGAACAAAATATAATATAGAAATAAATCTTTATAGAGAGCTTTAAATGAAAACTTACAATCATCAGAGTATATCAACATATCTGTAGAGTTATAATATCCTGTCCTCATATACAACACATAGCGGAATAACAACCATATATCATACGTCTGGACTTCTCCAGCTCGTCTCTTCACAACATCCGACAACCTGAACCTGTACAACCCGGTCTAACCTGAGCATTACAAACGACGGGTCAGTCTGGTGAACCACAGTGAGAAAAACAACTAAGTTTAAAATTTATCACACAACTTGATTTTTAAAGTCAAAATCTTTTTGAAAGAAAAGGATAATCATAAGACCAAATCCACACATAAATACAAATGATTTTTACCTTACGATAACCCAAAACATTTTTGAAATCGATATCTTTTCTGATATTATAATAGTGTCTAAATACAAATAAATATCAATCTTGCAGAAAGCTTGCATCTCACGCTCCACATATATAGTATACAATCAAAACCGCGGGCGCTTATTGGAGAATGGATTTCCAACTATGGCAAGGTATGGACCACCTTCTGACAATGTACCTCTGGAGATGAATACATTGGAGATTCAACAAGAACATCTTGCAACCCCGTCTAAACATGACTGACCCCTCACTTCGCTTGAGGGTACCAAATATATCATTACCATGGTTGAGGACCAACCAACCGAACCGATAGCATACAAATAAAATAATGGGACAACCGAAGGCATTTAATTTCACCAGATCAGGTAATAATATACCCTTTTGATGGGTGCGACCCACATAGCCATGCGACCTACCCGATTTTATACCAATTCCCGGTTGAAGAGGCTTGAGGTCTTAATTAATTAATTTATCATTATAATATTATTATTTAATTCTTCTGAACATCAGCCACCATTCACTTTGAATGCCACATCGTCAGATCCACTGGATATCACTTAATTGATTTCCACAAAAATACTCTGAGCGTTAAGCTAAGAGAAGTGCCCCTCCCTTCGCCACCAACAGATATACATTTGTAAAAAATCAATGTATGTAACTCCTTTGGAAATACTCTATCAAACACTCGTCTATACAAGTCATCCAAGAACAGGATGAACCGAAGGCACCCTCCTACCACATCCTATATAGGTATCACCCCAAGGATCAGAAACGAGTAGTCCTTGCAATCCGAAGATTTCACTCACGACAGAATCACAAGTCAAAATATCTCCGACCGCTAAACTGGAGAAATTCAACAAGTGATTCTTCCTTTGATGAAGATCCACGGTCTTCAATGCTCCATCAGCAATTAACATTTCCACGTATTCTGGTCGGAATGGTTTTCGTATATAATTTAATCCCGGTCTTTCCGTACCAATAATGGTATTTGGTCAGATTTGATAGTCGGTAATTTAACTATCAAATAATATCAGGTGAATGAAATGAGTTTACTGATTCAGTACTTGGCATTACTTGGCCTTTTTAATTAACATCTGTTAATTATATTCTTAAAAATCATTTCATTCGCTTATAAACTTTTCGAATACTGTTTTCAATGTTATTTACGGAAATCATAACTTATGTTTCCCTCAATTTCTATCGTTTATAAACTAATATCATTCTGGGGTAGTCGTGAAGTTGTTCAAGTTGGGGTATTTATTTACCTCTCAGACCTTGACTAACAACATTCATATCTTTGGAATAGATAGAAGTTTATTAACCATATGTTTTCCTTGGGAAACCTTATTTGAATCTCAATAATGTTTATTTAATTTACTATTAAATAAACCATTATTATATTTCGCCATTAATCTTTAATAATCCTTTATAGTATTATGCTCGAGCTTCGATTCCATTATAAATAAAATCCTTTATAAATTTTCTTCAACTTCTGTATATAAACATTCTTTAACATGTTTGTAACAACAATACCATATTTGGTTTAAATCATATATAAATATCTTTACAAATATTATAATTGACATCTCTTATGAATCCTTATTTTTTTTTATCAAAACAGTTCAACTTATCATCTGTAACAAACGTTACAGATTTTATTTCAAAACCTTTTCCTTTCTTTATTTATACCTTTTTCAAATCATTACGAAAACTTATGTGCTGTCTAAAATCACATTGCGATCCCTTTAACGATGTTCAGTTTATAAATCAAATAACTCAATTTTTTTTAATAATAGTTACAAAAATCCCTTTTCAATTCTCTAACTTTATTTACAAATACCAATTGTAAAATATTATGGACAACTAATATTTCGATTACATTTCAACTCCTAACATCCATTTACAAAATCATTTGTAAATCAGTTACGACAACTTATATTCGTTGTCATTTCCAAAAATCTTTTACTTCTTATACTCTCAACTCCGCTTAACATTCTGAACTTCGGAATAAATTTTACTATTTTACTCAAACTATTTAATTATTTTAGAAAAGTATGTATTTTGATCCTAGAAATTTTAGTTTGAGTAAATTAAGTATGAAGATTCGATTGAGCAACGATATGCGTGACGTGTAAACCCAAATCAAAGGCGATGTTTTGATAAAAAGTTGATTTGAGAATATGAATTTGGAGTTTTTGGAATAATATTGAATATCGGATCAATCTGGAAATCAAAAATATGGTTTTTATGTTGAAAGGGAATTTTCAAGATATTTGATATGAAGTTTTCAAAACTTATTTATGAACATATAAGGAAGCGATTAATTCAAAAACCATTGTTTTGGAAGGTAATTAATATGAGATAAAATCTTATACAAAGGAAGGTATATAAGAATTATGTGTTTGAAAACATGATTTGGAAATCTTATGTAAATGGACATTTATATATAAGTGCGATATATCGAAACATGAAATGAAGTACTATGTATATATAGTATCCTATATTTTCAAACTAAGATATGAGGAAGACCTTCCATTTGAAAGTTGCAAAGGCGCTGGAACTCCTTGGGAGTGTCCATTTGAAAGTCGCAAAGGAGTTGGAACTCCGAGGGAGTGTCCACTGAAAACTGCAGCTGCGTTGGATTCCTAGGATTGATTGTAACGTCCCGTATTTTTACGGTATAATAATTAATTTATTTAATTATTTAAATAGTGATTTAGAGATTTAAATGATCATTTAATTAGATAATATTGAATATTTAATTAATATAAATAATATATTTATTTCCGAGATAGTCGGAAATAGTGGAATTCACAATATAGTGTAAATTGGATTATTTATAAGATTTAATTTAGTTTGGAATTGAATTATAATAATGAATGTATTAAATAATTGATGGTTGGAAGTATAAATTATATTATAATTGTAATCGAGCTCGAAATGGCGCGGCAGTTTGTAATTTGACGATTCGAACTTTAAACGATTATACAGAATCTGTTTTAAGCCGGATTTCTGTGAAACAAGAGACGTTCCGAGCTGGTGAAGTATATTTTTCTAATGGAAGAGAAAAATTGAGATTTCGTTGGGTAAATTTTGATTTATGATCAAATCAAAATTTTTGAAAAGTCGCTATGGAATTCCTTTATAATTTATAACGATTTATTTATATTATAAATGGATTTTTAATACAAATTGAACACTAATTTAATCTAGATTTGAAATGTCGAGTTATAAATTCAGATACGAATATTTCGGAGCTGTATTATATTCTATGTGAATATATATGATAATATTAATTTATTAATATTAAATTTAATTATTTTTAAATAAATTTATATTTAAATGGGTTTATTTAGAGCTTTAAAAATAGCCATTTTTGCAAACGACCTCTGTTTTCGTTGAAACTAAATTTGTTGGATCCGGAATATTAAATTATTGTTAGATTTCAATTTTTGTGATTTTTGGAGTTAGTATGTGTGACGACCCCTAAATCCGTGTGACGGTATTAAGGATAATCATTGGAATATAACATATCAATCATCATAGCAGAGTACAGATAATAGCAGAAACAATAAATAGAATAATTTTACATAGATATGACAGCGGAATCATAACATGCAATAACATCAGAATAGCACAACGTAGGATATAACTTAGTAAATAAAAGGGAAATGATCAGTCACCATCGCCAGAGGCGGAATATATACATGCAGTGAGACATAATAAGGGTATCAGTCTACATCGCCGAAGGCGGTACATATACATACGATAATAAGTACTGGAAGTAAAACAGTCTGCATCGCCCGTGGCGGAATCATAATATAAATACAATAATTGCGGAGAATGTCAAAGTCATCTCGGTGAAGTCAGCCTCGCCATGAGCCAAAAGTGCACTCCATACTACAGTGCTGAGCCAAAACAACCTGTCACCTGTGAACTAGGCTGCCCGTGTGAAAATAAGGGCACCCACGTTTGCAAAGTGAAACAAATAACGAGTCAGTCATGGGGACTGGTATGAGAAATCTACTTAACAGTTTAAACAACAGTAATAAGCAAATCATAGGACCACGCCACTTTCGCGGAACGGGTTTACTCCAGTGATTGCTGGTGCATTTAAAACAAAGTAAATTCTTTGAAAACAACGCAATGCTTTTAAAAAGAATGAAGCCATTATAAGACTCAAGTCCCATCATACAATGCAACGCAAGCCGGAGGATAGAGTTTTACCTTATAATGGCCAAATATGCTTGATACGTGTAAAGAAAAATCATTTGATATTATTACTAGTGCATATATGTTTCAAAAACGAATAGCATCATAAATATCAATCATAGGTGGCATAGCTAACATATACTATGTCGCCATACTAGTTCTACAATCGAATCTGTTATTTCGTATTGGAAATTGGATTTCCATCATGAGTCGAGGCAAGGGGCAAGCTCCTCTCCGCTTCGAGACATTCTAGCAAATGCCTCAGGACTACACACTCTGGGTAACCCCTGGATCGGCTGGGCCGGTCCTCTCTTACGTTTGAGGATTAGTTATTCCTGAACACACGTTTCCCGGTCCTTACAGATCGATAATCGAGGCGCCTCGCATTCCAACAACCACAAAGGTGAAAAGTAGATATAAATGTCAGGGCTGGTAGGTCACTGACACCACCATAGCTAGAAAGAAACGTCGTGCTCTCCAAGCGGTCCGTATCCTGTTTTTAACTCATACCGAGGTGTGAGGCTCGCGAATCCACGCTATACACAAAGCCAGGCTACGTAGGCCGTGCTTTGATCATCAAACACAAGACTTTGCTTTGCAAAAGAAGCCTTGATCACAGCATCTTGGCATGCCACATAGGCAATCCACTCCATACGACTGATTTCTATCGATATATAACCTCTGAGCTCGTACGTCTCAGAGAAGGGTGTTAAGCAAAAGAATAAATTCTCCGCCGCCAAACAGATATATATTTAACAGAGATCAATCAGTATAGAACAAAATCCAATGTCAGACACACAGTCCATTTACAAGTCCGTTCTGGGTCTGAACGAAACCGGAGGCGTCAAATTCCTCGTATATCCGTACAATCAACACATACGTTCAGACGGCTACTACTTTCGTTCCTTCAAGTTAGCTACTCAATTCAGGAACCTCAGCAGCGCCCATCCAACCGATACGAAGATCGTCGGTCTTGAATCATCTTTGTATTTTCCAATTCGAATCGTTCGATCAATTATTTGAAATGAGGGTTAGCTCGGCCTTTTCAAATAATTCACGTAATTAGAATTCAAATCAATTCTTTCCATTGTTATATTATTCGACGTTCATATTTCAGTTCTTTAGTGTTATTTTCGTGTCAAACACATACAACCATCAAATATCAGACAGATCAAGCCAAATTGGTTTATTTCCAATCCATGTTGCTTATAATATTTTATAACGATTTTTCGCCATTTTTATTTATTTAAAATGGCCATATTTAATTAAACAACGTTTCAGGTCGTGCCGTGGCACTGGCGCTGTTTTTCCCCTAATTTGTTTTACACATATCGGAAAATCTAACCGTTGGATTTCTACAAAGTCTATATCACTGGGAAGATTTTCCCAAAGCGAACCCAACGGTTCCAGTTTCGTGAAAATCCGACGGTCGGATCTTTCACACTAGTTGTTTGAAGTTACGGTTTCAAAATTCGAACTGCAGCGTCGTTATTCGATTTAATTTAATTATATTTATATTTATATATAAATATAACGATTCTGGCGTTGTTTTTCTCCTAATTTGTTTTAAACATTCCAGACAATCCAACCTTTGGATTTTTACAAAGTTGGTGCCGTTGGAAAGATATTTCCAAGGCGAACGCAGCGGTTGCGGTTTCGGGAAAATCCGATGGTCGGATTTCTCGTACTAATCGTTTCAAATTACGATTCCAAAACACGAACTGCACGGCTTTGATTCCTTTCAATTCTGTTTATATATATATATAGTTCATTCTTTATTTTCAACATCGTTCATTCATTTATTTCAACATCGTTTTCACTTCAAATATTTCACTAACGCCTTAATATTTCGAAAAAATTCGCCATAACCTCCTTTGTACGGGAAGGGGTTTGGAAATTTATTGGGCCGTGTTAGGTACCCAATAAATCCTATAAAGCATCCACATATTTATAGTGACATATTCTGGTGTTTACAGGGGAGGGTGTATAGATAATAACTCCAGAGAATAAATTCTCGTCACCCTGTCAAGCCTGAGGGAGCGTGTATTTTTAATTACTCCAGAGGATAAATCCTCGTCACCTTGTCCCGTGTGGGAATAAATAGTCCATGTGCCGTATCTAATGACTAGAGAGACGTGATTATTCAACTCCAGACCCGTGTCGGGTTTTTATTAATCTGGCAATTTATCGTTATATTTTATATAGTCCATATCAGTCATCAGTTCAACCTGTAGTATATAATCATCGCCATACAAGCCTCTCGCTCGTATGGTAAATCTTCCACCTAGTCACACAAGCTCCAAATGCTTATGTGGAATATGATGAAGTATGCCTATCGTCAAGGAGTATGCCATGTAGTGTAGTTCAAAATTAATTGTTACTATCCTATGGCGATGTTTATTATTTTACACAGAATAACCAGCACTCCGCATCCAATGGCATTCACAGGAGTTGATATAAAAATAAAATTGCGCAGCCAACTCATCAAGGCTTACCTATTTGTCGGGCACGCAAATAATTTCTTTACTCTACAGCTAATCCATTTTTCCTGTTCGACACATGTATATATATGCAGAACAAAGCTAATAATAATATTTCTAACGAACTAATATTTATTTCAACACGTGTGTATTTTTATCAAAGCGTATACATGATAAAAGAAATATTTTTATCACCAAAAATATTTATTCAACACGTGAATGTTTTTAACACTTCATATTCACAATAAAAATGTAGTTTTTATTGTCTATTCATTTTATTTTAAAATACAATAACATTCAACACATGAATTTCAATTCAACGAATGAATTTCAATTCAACACATGAATATTCTCCATAGTTTGTATATATATAAAAATGTGATTTTTATCATTAAATCTATTTGTTTAAAATTCTAATAATATTCAACACATGGATTTCTACTCGACGAACGAATTTCAATTCAACACATGAATATTTCTATAGTTTGTATATATATAAAAATGTGATTTTTATCATTAAATCCATTTGTTTAAAATTCGAATAATATTCAACACATGAATTTCAACTCGACGAACGAATTTCAATTCAACACATGAATATTCTCTATAGTTTGTATATATATATAAATGTGATTTTTATCGTTAAATCTATTTGTTTAAAATTCGAATAATATTCAACACATGAATTTCAACTCGACGAACGAATTTCAATTCAACACATGAATATTCTCTATAGTTTGTATATATATATATAAATGTGATTTTTATCGTTAAATCAATTTGTTAAAATTCGAATAATATTCAACACATGAATTTCAACTCGACGAACGAATTTCAATTCAACACATGAATATTCGTTTCATCATATGTAATTGATTTCAACAAATGAAAATTATTCTAACACATGAATATTTCAGAAAATTTCGGCAGCATAATGGCAGGATAGTTAAAACTGGGACCGTCCCTAGTACGGCTCCTCGCTCTACCTTAAAACCTCGCGGTTTTTGACAATGGGGATCATGCATCTAGTTTGCACGCAGGTGGCATGTTTTATTTTCATTTCCACAATCCTATTCTAATTTGTTTCAACCACAAGAGGGTATTTTTCAACCACAAAGGTATTTTTCAACCATAATATCAACCACAAACAATTATTTCCAACCATTCGTCATACCATATAATATCACGCCAATCACAAGCAATAAATATTGTCCATGGTCTGTGGACGAGGGGAGTGTGTATATATATATATATTATTTCTGTAATTCACTTGCATTTCATCACAATTCGAAGCATATATGTTTCATACAACGCTTGTATAATTTATACATCGCTAATATAACTTATACAACACATGTACATGAGGTATACAATGCGTATATAATTTACATTTCGCTTATATAATTTATACAACACGATTTCATTCACACAATTTAGTTTAGATTCCTCACATTGGTTTTTGAAGTGCTAAAAATCGTAGGAAGATCAGAAAAATCCGCGGCTTCTGCTACATGGTAAAGAGCCTCCCTGCGGTCCCGATGTTTCCTGTTTCATCGAATTTCGTTAACACACTAAAAAGATATGATTTTTCAAAGTTTTGCAACACTTAAAAGTGTTATTTTCAATTCAGAAATTTAAAGCAGAATGATTTGCAAACCTTCGAAACTAGGTTTAGAATTTAAACCAAAACCGTAGCTCGATGTCCAGATCAGACTATCCGACGTTGAAGAGCTTCGAACAGGCTTCCTATCGACGGTGGTGAGGTGCAGCTCGGTGGCTCCCACGTGGCTCGGCGGCGCTCCAAAGGTGCGGACTTCCTCGAGGTAGAACAACGCGAATACTAAACGATTTCTGTCGAGGGTTGTATTGATTGAAAGAAGGGAGGAAGGCGGCCGGAATTGCCAACTGGAGGTTGTGGCGAAATGGCCTATGGCGGCGGCGATCAAGGTGGAAAGGTTTGAACGGGTTTCGCCGTTCGTTTCTGGGGTTGACCGACATTTTGAGATGAGAGAGAAAATGAAAGATATTTTCTAATATATTAAAATTTTAAATTCCTATAATATCCTTTCTAACCAATGTACACCAATTTCAACCCAACGACTGTCGCCCCTAGCTAAATACCCCCACTCCGGACACAATGGGATATGTTTTGTTGGCCAATTCGACTGTTACAGTCAGTGATTTTTCAAATTAAAGTATAAAACATTTTATATTCAATTTGAACGTACATTTCAATTTGCCAGGGCCACAAACTGAATCGAAAAATTCCAGAAAAATAAATCTAGCTTTATTTTGACGATACGGTCCCAACCAAACCAGTTTCGTCGAATTCTGAGCTCGTTTGCAAAATGTCCATTTTCAGGTCGACCAATTTTAACAGAAATTGACCAATCACATTTTCTTTTGCCCCGCTCACATACTAGCTTCAAAAATTATGAAATTTGAAATCTAGCAATAGTTTGACATCCCAGATCCAACAAAAGTGGTTTCGTCGAATTCCGAGGTCGTATGAAAAATATCTATTTTCAAGGGCTATATATTCTATATAGCTACCTTTCTGAAAATTCATTTGGCCATAACTTTTGATTCCTGTTATGAAACTTCGATTTTTCAGATTCGTTGGAAAGATATTCATAAATAGATTTAAATATTTTTGGTTTCGCTAAAATCTGTTATATTTTCCACCCGGTACAGTCAGACAAGTTTTGTATTCAAATTTTCAAACTGCCTCACTATTCCCAATTCCTTATTTTATTGAAATATGCTATTTCAATTATTCAAATTCTTTGACAATAACCAATTTTAAAAATTTTAAATTGGTTCACATTTTCCGGGTTATTACAATCTCCCCCACTTAAAACTTTTCATCCTCGAAAAGGAAATAACAGCAAAGTAGGAAACAAAATGTAAATGCAAAGTATTGTAAAGGTACCTTGCACCGGAGTTAGTCAGAGATGTCCACTCTGCATTTGGGGTAGGCTTGCTTAATGCTTTCCTCAGTCTCCCAAGTACAGTCTCTAGGATCACTACTCCACTGCACTTTAACTAAATGAATCTTTTTTCTCCTTAGCTCTCTAGTTTCTTTGCCAACGATCTTTAATGGCTCTCTTCTGACTGCTAATTCTGGAGTTATGTCTATATCATGTTGCGCTGCTTCTTCTACAACAAGATCCGGATCATGCACATTTTTTCTGAGTTGAGACACGTGGAACACATCATGTACGCCAGGCAACCAATCAGGTAATGAAACCCTCTATGCCATAGTTGCAATCCGTTCGAGTATAGGAAAGGGACCAATAAATCTCGGTGCCAACTTCTCAGTTTTTCCAAATCTGATTACTCCCCGCATCGGAGAAACTTTTAAATAAACATAATCGCCAACGGCAAATGATAAATCTTTTCTTCTTGCATCAGCATAACTTTTCTATCGGCTTTGTGCGGTTTTCAATCGCTTTTTAATGAAATCGATTTTATCTGATGCTTCTCGAATCATATCGGGTCCTAACACAAGTCAGTTGCCAGGTTCTACCCAACATGCGGGAGATCTGCACGGTCTACCTTATAACGCTTCAAATGGAGACATTCCCAAACTTGCTTGATAGCTATTGTTATAAGAGAATTCGGCTAAATGTAAGTGATCTTCCCATGAGCCTCCAAAATCAATAACGCAAGCCCGCAGTAAATCTTCTAGAATTCTATTCACCCGCTCAGTTTGGCCGTCTGTCTGAGGGTGATAAGCGGTGCTTAGATTCAATTTGGTTCCCAATTCCGTCTGGAATGCTTCCCAGAATTTGCTAGTAAATAGGGGATCTCTATCACTGACTATATTGAGCGGCACTCCATGCAGTTTAACTATTTATTTAAAGTAAATCTGCGCTAAACTTTGATCCGTTCTGTTGGATCGGACAGGTATGAAATGGGCAGTCTTCGTGAAGCGATCTACGATCACCCATATACTGTCGTTTCCTTTCTTAGTTCGAGGCAAGCCATCAATGAAGTCCATCGAAATTTTCTCCCACTTCCATCCTGGAATTTCTAATGGTTGTAATAGTCCAGCCAATTTCTGCTGATCGCTCTTAACTAGCTGACAAGTGGGGCATCTGCTAACATATAATGAAATATCTCTTTTCATCGCCTTCCACCAAAAGGTGCGTTTGAGGTCATTATACATTTTGCTCACACTGGGATGGATACTGAGTTTGGACCTGTGACATTCATCAAGCACTTCCCTCTTTAGCTCGGAGATGTTAGGAACACAAATTCTTCCTTTTAATCTCAGAACTCCCTCACAATCCACTTGGAAGCTGGAGTCTATGCCTTCATTGATTCTTTTGACCATCTCCTTTGCGAAATTATCTTCTTTCTGAAGGGTCGAGATCCTGTCAACTAATGAAGACGTGATGATAAAACTGGCGATGATTTCATTCTTTCTGCTGAGTGCATCTGCGACAACATTGTCTTTCCCCGGAGTGTATAGAATCTCAAAATCGTATGCTGCAAGGAATTCTAACCAACGTTGTTGTCTCAAGTTTAGATCTTTCTGAGTGAATAGATATTTCAATGATTGATGATCGGTAAATAGTTCGAACTTCTCGCCCAATAAATAATGCCTCCAGATTCTCAAAGCAAACACGATAGCTAACAACTCAAGATCACGAGTTGCATAGTTTCTTTCATGCGGCTTCAGCTGACGGCTGGCATAAGCGACCACTTGGCCTTTTTCATTAATACTGCGCCTAGCCCTCTAATAGAAGCGTCTGTCCATACGGTCAAGTCTTGGTTGCCTTCTATAATTGTCAATACTGGAGCAGTTGTCAATTTCAGTTTCAGCTCCTGGAAAGCTTCTTCACATTCGGGAGTCCATTTGAATTTCTCATGCTTCTTTGTAAGCTTTGTCAATACACCAGATATCTTTGAAAAATCCTGAACGAATTTCCGATAGTAACTAGCCAATCCAAGGAAACTTCGAACTTCTGTGGGGGTAGTAGGCTGTTTCCAGTTCTGAATCGCTGTAATTTTGCTTGGATCTACAGCAATCCCTTCTTTTGATACGACATGGCCTAGGAACTTAACTTCATCCTGCCAGAAGACACACTTAGAAAATTTAGCTTTCAAGACATTTCTCCTCAGAATTATCAACACTTGTTCTAAATGTTTTGCATGCTCACCTTATGACTTGGAGTAGATTAAAATGTCATCGATGAAGACCAGAACAAATTTATTCAATACACCACGGAACACTCTGTTCATAAGATCGACGAAATATGCCGGAGCGTTACACAAGCCGAACGACATTACTAACCATTCGTAAAATAAATCGGGACCCCTGAAGGCTGTCAAAGGAACACAGTCTTTGGCTATACGTAATTGGTGGAAACCTGTAGCTAGGTCCATTCTGGAGAATACTGTTGCCCCATTTAATTGATCTAACAGATCGTCTATCCAAGGCAAGGGATACTTGTTCTTCAGCGTCTGCTTATTGAGATCTCGGTAATCAACACAAAGTCTTAGAGTACCGTCTGATTTCGGGACAAATACTACTGCTGCTCCCCAAGCTGAAAAGCTCGGTCTGATCAGACCTTTCCAAAGCAATTCTCGAGTTTGACTACCTAACTCTTCTTTTTCTTTCGGGGCCATTCTTCTAATTGGATGTACTACTGGTCGGGCGTTAGGAACTAGATCTATTCTAAATTCAATTTCTCTTTGCAGCGGTAAGTTTTCTACTTCTTCGAACACATCCGCATAGTTTTTAACGACTGGTATCTTTTCTAATGAAGTGGGAGTAACCTGCAAAGAAGACCTAAATTCTGTTCTATTAATTTCTGAGCCCTGGCATGGTATATATATAGGTCCAAGCTTCGTTTCGACTTTAACGATTCTTTCGGCACATCTAACTTCGGCCTTATATTTTGTCAACCAGTCTAGCCCCAGTATAACATCAAATTCGGAAAGGTCCATGACAATCACTTGAAAAGAGAACTTGTAGCAAGAATAAGAGACAGGCACTCTACAATACGAACTGAGACTAACATAACCTCCTATCGGGTTTTGAACTTTAATTGGTTCTTTAAGCTTTCTTTGTTTCAATTTTAACTTGTGAACAGTGTTACCAGAAATGAAGCTATGTGATGCACCGGTATCAAAAAGTACAGAAACAGGAATATTTTTAATGGTAAGGGTACCTCCCAAGACGTCAGGTTTACCTGATCCATCGGTGATAGCTGGCGGGGTCTCCCCGTCATACACATGAGCCACTTGTGCATTCTGCTTCAAAGGACAATTCCTGCTATAGTGCCCTTTCTTATGGCAGTTGTAGCATTCGGCTGAGCTGCGGTCTGGATTTGCCTTTAGCTTCTTTGGGGCTTTGCATACATTAGAAAAATGTCCTGTCTTCCCGCAGTTGTAGCAGCTTCCTTTGGGTATCTTCCCAGATTGCTGAGTAGCAGCCGCTGAAATGCTGGACTCTGGCTGATCTACTGCAGCTTTACGCTTATTTCCAGCTTGGCTTTTGGCGCGGTCTTGGTTGGAGTGTCTTTCATCCATATCTTCATAATTGCAGGCCATTTCTACTAATTCTGAGAATGAGAGTTTGATGTTGCTCATGGCTCTGTCATGGTACTTGCGCCATAGCCCAAATATAAACCTCTTGTTCTTAGCTTTGTTGGTCATAATAAGCTCTGGAGCATAGCGCGACAGCTGAGTGAATTTATTGAGGTAATCTTGGATAGAGAGATCTCCCTGCTGGAGATTAGCAAACTGCTCTCGCATCCGCTCTAAGGCCTGCTCATGTACAAACTTCTCGTTGAACATGGTCTTGAATTGCTCCCAGGTCCTAACAGTACCTGCCACATCATCTGAGGTGATGGCATCCCACCACAACTCTGCTTCCTCCTGTAAGAGCCAAATACCTAGACGTGCTTTGTTGTTGGTCCCCAATCCCATGCCCTCAAAAATCTTTTCACAGGTCTTCAACCAAGCAATAGCCTCTGTAACTGTACCAAGGCCAGAAAAGGGTTTTCCCCTCAGGTTCCTATATCTCTTCGCTACTCTATCTAGCTCAAAGTCCTGGGGTGCTGGTGGCTGTATAATAGGTCCCTCCTCAGCTACGGGGATATTCCCCCATCCTCCTGCTATGCCTGCTCGGCTTCCACGGCCACCTCTGGCTGCTGCTGCTCGTGTAGCCATCAGATAGAGTACTGTATAAGCTAGAAAAGAGTCAAGCTCACAGAATTGATAACTTTCAAAAATGATAAAGCAGGGGAACATAAGGAAAGGTAATGATGTACTGATCAAATTGTTTTGCTAATCTGCTTAGCTCATTCTAGGACATTGCTAATCCTATCTCTAATGAGCTACTCGCCTTAGAACACCATTGATTCTATTTTGACGAGGTGTTTAATGTGTTAGATCCCGGAACTAAGGTTAACCAAAGCTCTGATACCAACTATGACGATCCCTAAATCCGTGTGACGGTATTAAGGATAATCATTGGAATATAACACATCAATCATCATAGCAGAGTATAGATAATAACAGAATCAATAAATAGAATAATTTTACATAGATATGACAGCGGAATCATAACATGCAATAACATCAGAATAGCACAATGTAGGATATAACTTAGTAAATAAAAGGGAAATGACCAGTCACCATCACCAGAGGCGGAATATATACATGTAGTGAGACATAATAAGGGTATCAGTCTACATCGCCGAAGGCGGTACATATACATACGATAATAAGTACTGGAAGTAAAACAGTCTGCATCGCCTGTGGCGGAATCATAATATAAATACAATAATGGCGGAGAATGTCAAAGTCATCTCGGTGAAGTCAGCCTCGCCATAAGCCAAAAGTGCACTCCATACTACAGTGCTGAGCCAAAACAACCTGTCACCTGTGAACTAGGTTGCCTGTGTGAAAATAAGGGCACCCGCGTTTGCAAAGTGAAACAAACAACGAGTCAGTCATGGGGACTGGTATGAGAAATCTACTTATCAGTTTAAACAACAGTAATAAGCAAATCATAGGACCACGCCACTTTCGCGGAACGGGTTTACTCCAGTGATTGATGGTGCATTTAAAACAAAGTAAATTCTTTGAAAACAACGCAATGCTTTTAAAAAGAATGAAGTCATTATAAGACTCAAGTCCCATCATACAATGCAACGCAAGCCGGAGGATAGAGTTTTACCTTATAATGGCCAAATATGCTTGATACGTGTAAAGCAAAATCATTTGATATTATTACTATTGCATATATGTTTCAAAAACGAATAGCATCATAAATATCAATCATAGGTGGCATAGCTACCATATACTATGTCGATATACTAGTTCTACAATCGAATCCGTTGTTTCGTATTGGAAATTGGATTTCTGTCATGAGTCGAGGCAAGGGGCAAGCTCCTCTCTGCTTCGAGACATTCTAGCAAATGCCTCAGGACTACACACTCTGGGTAACCCCTGGATCGGCTGGGCCGGTCCTCTCTTACGTTTGAGGATTAGTTATTCCTGAACACACGTTTCCCGGTCCTTACAGACCTATAATCGAGGCGCCTCGCATTCCAACAACCACAAAGGTGAAAAGAAGATATAAATGTCAGGGCTGGTAGGTCACTGACACCACCATAGCTAGAAAGAAACGTCGTGCTCTCCCAGCGGTCCGTATCCTGTTTTTAACTCATACCGAGGTGTGAGGCTCGCGAATCCATGCTATACACAAAGCCAGGCCACGTAGGCCGTGCTTTGATCATCAAACACAAGACTTTGCTTTGCAACAGAAGCCTTGATCACAGCATCTTGGCATGCCATATAGGCAATCCACCCCATACGACTGATTTCTATCGATATATAACCTCTGAGCTCGTACGTCTCAGAGAAGGGCGTTAAGCAAAAGAATAAATTCTCCGTCCCTAAACAGATATATATTTAACAGAGATCAATCAGTATAGAACAAAATCCAATGTCAGACACATAGTCCATTTACAAGTCTGTTCTGGGTCTGAACGAAACCGGAGGCGTCAAATTCCTCATATATCCGTACAATCAACACATACGTTCAGACGGCTACTACTTCCGTTCCTTCACGGTAGCTACTCCAATCAGGAACCTCAGCAGCGCCCATCCAACCGATACGAAGATCGTCGGTCTAGAACCGTCTTTGTATTTTCCAATTCGAATCGTTCGATCAATTATTTGAAATGAGGGTTAGCTCGGCCTTTTCAAATAATTCACGTAATTAGAATTCAAATCAATTCTTTCCATTGTTATATTATTCGACGTTCATATTTCAGTTCTTTAGTGTTATTTTCGTGTCAAACACATACAACCATCAAATATCAAACAGATCAAGCCAAGTTGGTTTATTTCCAATCCATGTTGCTTATAATATTTTATAACGATTTTTCGCCATTTTTATTTATTTAAAAATGGCCATATTTAATTAAATGACGTTTCAGGTCGTGCCGTGGCACTGACGCTGTTTTTCCCCTAATTTGTTTTACACATATCGGAAAATCTAACCGTTGGATTTATACAAAGTCTATATCACTGGGAAGATATTCCCAAAGCGAACCCAACGGTTCCAGTTTCGTGAAAATCCGACGGTCGGATCTTCCACACTAGTCGTTTGAAGTTACGGTTTCAAAATTCGAACTGCAGCGTCGTTATTCGATTTAATTTAATTATATTTATATTTATATATAAATATAACGATTCTGGCGCTGTTTTCTCCTAATTTGTTTTAAACATTCCAGACAATCCAACCGTTGGATTTTTACAAAGTTGGTGCCGTTGGAAAGATGTTTCCAAGGCGAACCCAGCGGTTGCGGTTTCGGGAAAATCCGATGGTCGGATTTCTCGTACTAATCGTTTCAAATTACGATTCCAAAACACGAACTGCACGGCTTCGATTCCTTTCAATTCTATTTATATATATATATATAGTTCATTCTTTATTTTCAACATCGTTCATTCATTTATTTCAACATCGTTTTCACTTCAAATATTTCACTAACGCCTTAATATTTCGAAAAATTTCGCCATAACCTCCTTTGTACGGGAAGGGGTTTGGAAATTTATTGGGTCGTGTTAGGTACCCAATAAATCCTATAAAGCATCCACATATTTATAGTGATATATTCTGGTGTTTACAGGGGAGCGTGTATAGATAATAATTCCAGAGAATAAATTCTCATAACCCTGTCAAGACTGAGGGAGCGTGTATTTTTAATTACTCCAGAGGATAAATCCTCGTCACCTCGTCCCGTGTGGGAATAAATAGTCCATGTGCCGTATCTAATGACTAGAGAGACGTGATTATTGTCAACTCCAGACCCGTGTGGGGTTTTTATTAATCTGACAATTTATCGTTATATTTTATATAGTCCATATCAGTCATCAATTCAACCTGTAGTATATAATCATCGCCATACAAGCCTCTCGCTCGTATGGTAAATCTTCCACCTCGTCACACAAGCTCCAAATGCTTATGTGGAATATGATGAAGTGTGCCTATCATCAAGGAGTATGCCATGTAGTGTAGTTCAAAATTAATTGTTACTATCATATGGCGATGTTTATTATTTCACACAGAATAACCAGCACTCCGCATCCAATGGCGTCACAGGAGTTGATATAAAAATAAAATTGCGCAGCCAACTCATCAAGGCTTACCTATTTGTCGGGCACACAAATAATTTCTTTACTCTACAGCTAATCCATTTTTCTTGTTCGACACATGTATATATATGCAGAACAAAGCTAATAATAACATTTCTAACGAACTAATATTTATTTCAACACATGTGTATTTTTATCAAAGCGTATACATGATAAAAGAAATATTTTTGTCATCAAAAATGTTTATTCAATACGTGAATGTTTTTAACACTTCATATTCACAATAAAAATGTAGTTTTTATTGTCTATTCATTTTATTTTAAAATACGATAACATTCAACACATGAATTTCAATTCAACGAATGAATTTCAATTCAACACATGAATATTCTCCATAGTTTGTATATATATAAAAATGTGATTTTTGTCGTTAAATCTATTTGTTTAAAATTCGAATAATATTCAACACATGAATTTCAACTCGACGAACGAATTTCAATTCAACACATGAATATTCTCTATAGTTTGTATATATATAAAAATGTGTTTTTTATCGTTAAATCTATTTGTTTAAAATTCGAATAATATTCAACACATGAATTTCAACTCGACGAACGAATTTCAATTCAACACATGAATATTCTCTATAGTTTGTATATATATATAAAAATGTGATTTTTATCGTTAAATCTATTTGTTTAAAATTCGAATAATATTCAACACATGAATTTCAACTTGACGAACGAATTTCAATTCAACACATGAATATTCTCTATAGTTTGTATATATATAAAAATGTGATTTTTATCGTTAAATCAATTTGTTTAAAATTCGAATAATATTCAACACATGAATTTCAACTCGACAAACGAATTTCAATTCAACACATGAATATTCGTTTCAACATATGTAATTGATTTCAACAAATGAAAATTATTCTAACACATGAATATTTCAGGAAATTTCGGCAGCATAACGGCAGGGTAGTTAAAACCGGGACCGTCCCTAGTACGGCTCCTCTCTCTACCTTAAAACCTCGTGGTTTTTGACAATGGGGATCATGCATCTAGTTCGCACGCAGCCGGCATGTTTTATTTTCATTTCCACAATCCTATTCTAATTTGTTTCAACCACAAGAGGGTATTTTTCAACCACAAAGGTATTTTTCAACCACAATATCAACCACAAACAATTATTTCCAACCATTCGTCATACCATATAATATCACGCCAATCACAAGCAATAAATATCGTCCATGGTCTGTGGACGAGGGGAGTATATATATATATATATATTATTTCTATAATTCACTTGCATTTCATCACAATTCAAAGCATATATGTTTCATACAACGCTTGTATAATTTATACATCGCTAATATAACTTATACAACACATGTACATGAGGTATACAATGCGTATATAATTTACATTTCGCTTATATAATTTATACAACATGATTTCAATCACACAATTTAGTTTAGATTCCTCACATTGGTTTTTGAAGTGCTAAAAAACGTAGGAAGATCAGAAAAATCCGCGGCTTCTGCTAAATGGTAGAGAGCCTCCCTGCGGTCCCGATGTTTCCTGTTTCATCGAATTTCGTTAACACACTAAAAAGATATGATTTTTCAAAGTTTTGCAACACTTAAAAGTGTTATTTTCAATTCAGAAATTTAAAGCAGAATGATTTGCAAACCTTCGAAACTAGGTTTAGAATTTAAACCAAAACCGTAGCTCGATGTCCAGATCAGACTATACGACGTCGAAGAGCTTCGAACAGGCTTCCTATCGACGGTGGTGAGGTGCAGCTCGGTGGCTCCTACGTGGCTCGGCGGCGCTCCAAAGGTGCGGACTTCCTCGAGGTAGAACGACGCGAATACTAAACGATTTCTGTCGAGGGTTGTATTGATTGAAAGAGGGGAGGAAGGCGGTCGGAATTGTCAACTGGAGGTGGTGGCGAAATGGCCTGTGGTGGTGGCGATAAAGGTGGAAAGGTTTGAACGGGTTTTGCCGTTCGTTTCTGGGGTTGACCGACTTTTTGAGATGAGAGAAAAAATGAAAGATATTTTCTAATATATTAAAATTTTAAATTCCTATAATATCCTTTCTAGCCAACGTACACCAATTTCAACCCAACGACTGTCGCCCCTAGCTAAATACCCCCATTCCGGACACAATGGGATATGTTTCGTTGGCCAATTCGACTGTTACAGTCAGTTATTTTTCAAATTAAAGTATAAAACATTTTATATTCATTTTGAACGTACATTTCAATTTGCCAGGGCCACAAACTGAATCGAAAAATTCCAGAAAAATAAATCTAGCTTTGTTTTGACGATACGGTCCCAAAAAAACCTGTTTCGTCGAATTTTGAGCTCGTATGCAAAATGTCCATTTTCAGGTCGACCCATTTTAACAGAAATTCACCAATCACATTTTCTTTTGCCCCGCTCACATACTAGCTTCAAAAGTTATGAAATTTGAAACCTAGCAATAGTTTGACATCTCGGATCCAACAAAAGTGGTTTCGTCGAATTCCGAGGTCGTATGCAATATATCTATTTTCAAGGGCTATATATTCTATATAGCGACCTTTCTGAAAATTCATTTGGCCATAACTTTTGATTCCTGTTATGAAACTTCAATTTTTCAGATTCGTTGGAAAGGTATTCATAAACAGATTTAAATATTTTTGGTTTCGCTAAAATCTGTTATATTTTCCACCCGGTACAGTCAGACAAGGTTTGTATTCAAATTTTCAAACTGCCTCACTATTCCCATTTCCTTATTTTATTGAAATATGCTATTTCAATTATTCAAATTCCTTGACAATAACCAATTTTAAAAAAATTAAATTGGTTCACATTTTCCGGGTTATTACAGTATGTGGCCGTACGGGATTTTAATCTGAAAAATAGTCTATAATTTAACTTTAGAAATACGTTGTGTGAGCAGACGAAGTCAGAATTTGACGAAACCAGTTTCGTTAGGTTCGTAATGTCGAACTATAGCTGCATGTCCATTTTTGTCAAAATTGGATATAGTATGTGACCATACGGATTTTTAATTGGCAAATACAAATAGCGATATATTATAAATTATTATAATAATATATGAATCTTATCCTAGAAGCTATATACCTCTATATATATACCACCTACCCATTTCTAACCCTAACTGCTTACGATGGTCAACAGATTAAGCCGCCACAAACAAATAAAAAGAATGAGAGATTTTCTTCTTCACAAATTAGAAACAATTCACAAATAAATCCATAAATCAATATACATATGTATTCAAGCTCCGGGGATGTTGTTCTTCACTTTCGTACGGGTTTCGCTGGGATCGGAGAATTTTTATTTGTTGTATTCATGACCAGCGTGAGGTAGGTTTCAGCATCTCGTGAGATGAAGGCATCGATGCACACTTTGGGTATGATATTTGGATTGAGGAGATAAAAGGAACTCGTATGCATGTTTTTGGGTTGTTCGGTGATTAATGGGCGTCGACTGTTATTGTGCATACTCGAAGAACTGCTGCTGTCGCATTTTTCTTAAGTGGTGCGAGTTGTATACTATTTATATGAGGAGCAAGAGGAAGGAAAGATGTGATTTTTGGTGAATTTAGTTGGAATTATCGTGGAGGAGAAAGTTTGTAACGAATGGAAGGAACGCTGAAATGGTGTTGAGTTGCGGGTTGAAAATTCTTCGATTTGGGAAAAAGAGTTAACGTGGGATTAATATTTAATGGAAATTAGTTAATTAATTTTATTATTAATTATATAGCTAATGATCTTATATGTGAACAACCTTGTAAAATGCGTATCTTTCCCGTACGTTATCAAAATTGAGCGAAACAAGATCTGTTGGGATCGTACGAACGACGGCTACACGATGGAACTGACTGGGAGTGAATTGGAGCTCGTTACAATTTATAGCAAAATAAATTGTCTGATCTGAATCAACGACAATTATCATTATTTAATGATAACTTTCCAATATGAGTAAATCTCACTAACTCTACATAGTTTATATTTTTATAACGTATTTTTAGAATTGATAAATTTTGGTTGATTGCTATGTGTTGATTGTCTGGATGAACTGCTAATTAGTTAGTTGAAAATATAGATATAAATATATATATATATATAGCATTAATTAAATATTGATTCTGTTTATCAGAATATTTCATATTGAAGTGAAATTGATGTTAATTATATTGTTTGACATCTGTGGATGCAGGGAAACAGGTTGGAGGGATCCAACAAGATTCCGCAATATTTATAATACTGTTTTTTCATATATTGTGATATATGATGTGATATATAATCTGTTGTTGATTATGTATGTTTGGATGATATTGAACATGGTTATTTGGTATTTTAATACCATAAGTGATACTGGAATGTGGAAAGAGGAATTTTCAAAGTGTACATTGAAAATAAAATATTTATAAAATCAAAGGATTTTATAAATGAAAATATTTATAAAATCAAAGGATTTTATAAAAGAAAATATTTGTAAAATCAAAGGATTTTATAAAAAGAATATCTATTTAGAAAATAAATAGAATTATAAAAGGAATATTTATTTGGGAAATAAATAGATTATAAAAGGAAATATTTTGGAAAATAAATAGAATTATAAAATGATTTATTTGGAAAATAAATAGAATTTTATAAAAGGAAATATTTGGAAAATGAATAGAATTCTATAAAAAGAAATATATGGAAAATAAATATTAAATGGAAATCTGTTTTTAATAGATAAATGGAAAAGATTAATTTAAAGTAGAATTAAATAGAAATATTTTTTTTTGGGAAGATTAATTTATAAATAATGTTTTATAAATTAAGTAAAATATTTATCGTTGGATAAATTTAATATTTAAGTCTGAATTTATATAGAGAAGTGGAAATCAGTAAAATGGAATGTAAATTTAACATTTATAAAGGGAGTTATAAAGGATGAAATATGAATGTGAAAAAGGAAAAATCTATTTTAAAAATAGAAATGGAATTTCGAATGGCTAGAAATAAATAACTTTTTTTATATAATAAAACAAGTAGTGTGATTTATAAACAATGTTTATAAATGAAAAAAAAAATATCAGTGGATAATATGGATTGTAATTACAGCAGTGGATTTAAAACGGGATATTGGGAAGTGTTTTAAAAAGAAAACAATAGAATTTATTTCGATGTTCTAAATGTGAATAGGATTAAAATAAAATCCGTAAAGGTTTGTAATTAGAATTCGACTAAGCCAAATGTTATAAAATAATTTATTTAAGAAATTATATATTGAATAAATCGGGATTTGACAAGATAATTATTGTTCCATTGGAAACCGATATTTTATAATCAAATATAATTTATTTGAATAAAGTTAATCGAATATTGGTTATTCAAAGAGAGTTAATCAAATATAATTTATTCGAATAGAGTTAATCGAATATTAGTTATTCGAAGAGAGATAGTCAAATATGGTTATTCGAAATAGAGTTATTCAAATATAGTTATTCGAAATAGAGTTATCAAATATAGTTATTTGAAATAGAGTTATCAAATAGAGTTATTCAAATATAGTTATTCGAAATAGAGTTATCCAATAAAGTTACCAAATATAGTTATTCGAAATAGGGTTATCAAATAGAGTTATCAAATATAGTTATTCGAAATAGAGTTATTGAATAGAGTTATTTTAAATATAGTTATTCGGAATAGATTTATTCGAATAGAGTTATTCGAAAGGGAGTTAATCGAATATAATTTATTCGAAGAGATTTAATCGAATATAATTTATTCGAAGAGAGTTAATTGAATATAAGTTATTCGAAGGAGAGTTAATCGAATAGAGATTACTCGAAAGAGAGTTATATGTCGAATTTGATTATATCGAATTCGGGAAAGTACTATTTACTTTTCGGTTTTTAAATCAAGGTTTATTTGTTTAATAAATAAATACAGGAAAACCTTCTTTGGATTTGCCCAAAATCTTTGGAATTCTTATTATTTATTCAAATTAAGAATTAAAAGTTATATTCTTAAGTTAGATGTTTCAGAGGTAGGATTTATAACATTATCGTTATAACCAATGTTTTTCATAAAAGAAGTAGATTCGTAAAATGAATCCGAGAATGTGCGTAAGCAATGGTTGTAAAAACTGGAGTTGTGAGCTTTTTCTATTGTGAGGTTAAGAACGTTGTTCAGTTAAGGTCTGAGAGGTAATTATACCCCAACTTGATTGACTTTGTAATTTACTAAGGAATAGTTGAAGTTCGATGGCGAAGATTGATTAAAGATACATTAAGAAATAAGCGATAAATGGATTGAGCGAGCGTAACGATTTTTTATACAATGTTCATTTGAAATCCATATGAATGAGTTTTGGAAACGTTTTCCAAATATATTTAGAAATTTTTTCTAAGCATAGAAAATGAAATGTTTTGTTGATAAGAAATACTGGAATGATAGTGATGTGTGAATAAGTATTGGAAACATTTTCAATGTTAATAAGGTATATTTTCTAAACCCGTAAAAATAAGGATTTGATGAATATATGGAAATGGGTAAATGGATAAATTAATGATAAATTAATTTAAGAGATAAATGATGATTGATGATTGATCGATAGAATTTCCATCTGGAAATAATATCGTTTTTAGCACACATGTTTTTCTTTGATAGTTAAATCACTGACTATAAAAGTTTTTGACCATTTTTCCGTGTTCAATACAGAGAGACCGGGATCGGATTCATTATCTGAAAACCACTCTGTATGCACGTTAGCGTTGCGATCAAATATGATGAAGATAATTGAAGACGGAGTTATGCAAGGGCTGTCCTGTTTACAGAATAGTGCCTTTGGTTTGTCCAGTCCCAAGACAACTTATATGGAAGAATGTCTGACATAGTATATCTAATGGATCGCGTAAGTTGATCTCTTCAAACGTATTTACGTTTGGTGGCAGAGGAATTCGTTTCTCTTAACTGTATACCCGTGATATGTTTGGGGAAATCAATTTGTGATTTGGCGGGTATGACAATGTAATATTCAAAGTGAATGATGATCAAAAGATACATTATGATCTCTAGCCTCACAACTGGGAAATGGTATAAAATCGGATAGGTCGCATGGCTAAGTGGTTAGTTGACAAGCAGGGTGTATTGTCACCTGATCTAGAGAAATTCCTTTTGCTTCTTAAATCTATTATATTTTAAATAAGTGTATCTATTATATTTTAAATCAATATTCATCTGATATTCAGAATGGGATAAACCCGGTCTTTCTGAATAACTCGCGTATATTTTAAATTAAGTGTTACACAAACACAACATACGCCTCATTCCAATTCATTAGTCACTAACCGTAAATTAATCAAGAGAATAATTTCCCAAATATTAACCCCGAAGGCCGAAACCAACATCAGATCAATATCCAGAAAACCATTCTGCTTGGCTAACCGACAGTTAGTTTCTAAATTTCACATTCATAGGGAAAGGTTCCCATTAATTTTATCCAAGATAAATTCCTTGAATTTATTCTTTATTCTATTTTTGAATCTCAATTCAAACTAGTCGGGATTAGCGAATCTTACCGAAGTAATCATTTATTTTAATTTCCCCATCCCAACCTATTCATCCCATGAAGTAAAACTGGTAATACTTCATATCTAACACCACAGTGTTATCGGTAAATTCAATTACCATTTCACGTTCAAATCTAATTAAAGATTTAACTATCGCCTGGAGCAAAACTGGTGATACTCCATTTTCGATCATTTCAATCTAATTAAAGATTCATTAAAACTCCACTTAGTTTTAATCTTCGACTGGGTTAAAGAATCAGTGTCATTTAAAACACGGTTCACGATAAACCCAAAATCACATTCCATTAATTATCGGGTTAAAGAACAAGTGTTATTTAAAACACTGTTCACGATAAACCCAAAAATCATTCCATTAATTATCGGGTTAAAGAACAAGTGTTATTTAAAACACTGTTCACGATAAACCCAAAAATCAATACCAATTCAATTCCAATTAAATATCATTTAATTGGTACACTTCATTAAATCTAAATAAAAAGATTTAATCTTTTCTCAACTGGGTTCAAGAACAGTGTTAGTGAAGACACCATTCACGACAAACCCAAATCACATTTGATATTCAATATAAGGCTCTGAATAGAAAATATATCGGCTTATATTCAATATCAAATTCTACGATTAACAAATGTCGTATTGGAAATAACGATATAAATATATATCTTTCAAATTTCCATAACAACATCTGTATAATCACGAATTCCAACATCGAAATATTCCGAAGACAATTTCGATTCAAATCCACTCCAATGCAATCATTGGAAATTCTGGTTATTTTTAAAACCCTTTTCAAATTCAATTTATTTATTTAAAAATAAATAGAATTATATTTCTAGTTCAAAACTAGTTCATTTCGATAAAAATCTATTTTTATCTTTTCAAATATGGAGTTTTTCATCCCAAATCTTCACAAATCATTTCTTATGATTTTACACAAATTATTACTATTTTTAATAATTTTATCAAGGCCCGTACAGTCGATTTCCATCAATGGCCATCGAACTGCACTTACAGCGACCTTTTTCAAATTTGATTTGGACGTAACTCCAAATCCAACCGTTAGATTTCTAATATTCTTTAGAAAGCTCTTTTCGATACGAACCCAACGGTTCCGGTTTTAGGAGAATCCGACGGTCGGATCTCCCGTAATGTCCGTTTGAAACAAATGGTCGAAATTCACGAACTGCCGCGGCGCGGCGCGTTCTATTCAGGCCATTATATTATATATATAATATATATAATATATATTTCGTCGATTTCTATTTAAAACGAATTATATAAATAGTTTTAAATTCGTTTCAAAAGAAATTTCAACTTCCATTTCAATTCAAATCAAAATTGAATTCTTCTTTATAAATTCGTTTTAAAATTCATTTCTATTCAATTCAAATTTCAATTCAATTTGAATTCATTTCAATTTGCTTTCAATTCAATTTGAATTCGTTTTCAATTCATTTCGAAATCGTTTTCAATTCAATTCACTTCGAAATCGTTTTCAATTCAATTCATTTCGAAATCGTTTTATATTCAATTCATTTCGAAATCGTTTTCAATTCAATTCACTTCGAAATCGTTTTCAATTCAATTCATTTCGAAATCGTTTTATATTCAATTCATTTCGAAATCGAATAAAATCGATATAAATATCGTTTACGTCAAAATGGCGTCAATCTAATCAACACGGCTTCTTAAATTTCTATTTTCAAATATTCTATTTCAAATATTTCTTTTTCAAAATAGTTGTTATTATCAAAATATTTCGTTCAATACATGACCAATCTCAATGGATGAGTACTGTCAACACCTGAACCTTTATTTTATATTGATAAAGATGTAAATTTTATTACTAAAATATTTCGTTCAACACATGACCAATCTCAATGAATGAGTACTGTCAACACATGAACTTTTATTTTATATCGATAAAGATGTAAATTTTATTACTAAAATATTTCGTTCAACACATGACCAATCTCAATGGATGAGTACTGTCAACACATGAACTTTTATTTTATAATATTCTTTATTTTTCAAATTGGAATGAGGCCCAATCAATTACCATATAAAGTTAATTATATGGATTTTCATACATTACACACATATAATAGCATTGAAAAATAATCAACCATCAACCAAAGTGCACTACACTGTATAAGCATCAAATATAGATTTCTAACGCTTATAACAGCCTGTCAATCAATCGATCGACATATTTAATCAATCAGGATGAGTGAACTTCAAATTTCATCCTAACACCCGTGTGGGGTTTCAAACAATCAAACACAGATTTTAGTTGTGCAGTTGGGCGATGTGTAAAATTTATCGACCCAATCAATGTCCTTCAAATAGGTGTACATAAACAAACCGTCCGGTTTGTAAATGAATATTTATTTATTCACATTCACGTTAAAAATTATATTTTTAACGACAAAACATTTTATTCCAACATATGAATTTCTATTCAGTTCATTCTTTAAATAAAATGATATTTTTATTTTTCTAACTTATTTTAGAAAATTTCGGCGGCATAACGGCACGATACTAGAAACGGGACGAGGCCTAGCCTTATCCCCGGTCTAGTGAAGGCCCACGCCATTCACACATCAATCAAATTCACCAAACAACCAAATTCAAATCAAATCATCAAATTAATTTATGCAACCAAACAAACAAGTCCACGGTCTGTGGACGATTGTGTCGGGTGCTACTAAGCACCGTCTGCATCCTAGTATATATATATAACTAGAAAAGAAATTGAAAGGTGAGAAATTCTCACAGATAGCTATCCATACTCCACGGCACTTCTAATGCAGGAAATCTTCACTGTTCTCGTCTCTAATCACTTTCTTCGCCCGTAGCCACTACATATATAAAAATCATATGTTTACTTCGATGTTCAATATATAAAAATCACATTTTTACTTCGATGTTCAATATATAAAAATCACATTTTTACTTACGATGTTCAATATATAAAAATCACATTTTTACTTCGATGTTCAATATATAAAAATCACATTTTTATTTCGATGTTCAACATATAAAAATCACATTTTTACTTCGATGTTCAATATATAAAAATCACATTTTTATTTCGATGTTCAATATATAAAAATCACATTTTTACTTACGATGTTCAATATATAAAAATCACATTTTTATTTCGATGTTCAATATATAAAAATCACATTTTTACTTCGATGTTCAATATATAAAAATCACATTTTTACTTCGATGTTCAATATATAAAAATCACATTTTTACTTACAAACAAATCTATATTTTATTTCTAAACAAATCTATATTTTATTTCTAAACAAATCTATATTTTATTTCTAAACAAATCTATATTTTATTTCTAAACAAATCTATATTTTATTTCTTTAAACATAGTTAACTCTAAATTACCATAATAAATAAACAAAATTTGATTAACAAAATTAGTTAAACCTAGTTATCAGTTACCTTCATCGTCTTCTACAGAAGCCGTAACCCAGAAGCCCCGCCTCGACACTTCACTGTCGCCTGCCAATTCAAGCCGCCATTCGACGATCGCCCTCCACCACATGGTGCGCCTCCGCCGACTGTCGCCCATATTTAAAATGGCTAAGTGGTTAGTTGGAATCCATTATCCAATAAGATCCCACAGTTTTGATTGTATACTATGTATGTAGAGCGTGAGATGCAAGCGTTCTGCTAGATTGATATTACTTGTATTTAGACATTATTATAATATCAGATGAATATTGATTTCAAAAATGCTTTGGGTTATCGTAAGGTAAAAACCATCCGTGTTTTTGTGTGAATCGGTCTTATGATTATCCTTTCTTTTAAAAGGATTTTAAAAGTTAAACCAAGTGGTTGGAGTTTACTCACACCAGTCCCATGACTGACCCAGAGTTTATTTTTGTTTTGTTTTACCCTAAACTCTTGGGTGCCCAAATTTGTATGGACAGTCAAGTAGTTCAGGTCTTTACAGATATACTTGGAGATCTTGGAGCAAGAGGCTTCAACATTAGTTATCTAGTGTTATTTTCCACTGTGTTGTAAGTGTTGTACTCTGATAATGTTATTGTATATATGTACTGTTTTATTTCAAAGTTATGTTATATTTTATTCGTTCCGTTGTGTGATTCGTGTTACTCTGATGTGTTGTGTGTTCTTCTTCGTCTTCTATTCTAATTTTCTATCCTATCTATTCTCACCCTCTAACTTCTTTCATTAACATTCCGGTAAGTTTCGTGTGCATGGTTAGTTGACATCATATTTGGTCGATAATTTGGATCCCGTCTTTCCCTAGGTCGTTACATGGATAATCCACGAAATTGATACCCGTGCGATGGGTACATGTATTATTTGATGATGATTGATTTTCTAGCGTAATTTATGGGGCGCGATGCCTACAGTACAAGCGACTCCACTGGGATGGTGGCGCAACCACCGAGTAACTGCGATCTAGACGCCAAAGCGTAATTTAAGGAGCCGTGATGCCTGCAGTACAAGCGACTCTACTGGGATAGTAGCATAACCGTCATGCCACTACAATCTATGGCAAACAACCATGGTAAGATTCGAGCAGTGTGATACCTGTGGCAAAAAGCGACTTTAGTGGGATAGTAGCTGAAACGACCCGAACTTCCCCGGTCTACGAAGAGAAGAGGAAGAACGGATTGCCTTGAGGACAAGACTAATCAGAACACAAACAGAAGAACATTTCATTGTTTATTACAACAATTTCCATCAGAATACAAGAATATTCCAGAGTATGAATAAATAAAATACATTCGATAAATAACAAAGATTACAATACATTACATAGCAGCGCAAAAATAATACAATACACAACTGAAGGAGATATATGGATACAGAGCATTCCGAATATTGTTCCAACTGTAAACCAGGATCATGTGAATATAAATCTGCAAAACCAAAACTACTAGCTGCCCGTGTGGAAAATGGGGGCACGCAGAGTTTAGGTTAATACAATAAACTCCAGGTCAGTCATGTGGCTGGTGTGAGAACTAAAAC
Source organism: Allium sativum (assembly GCA_030737875.1). Taxonomy (NCBI): domain Eukaryota; kingdom Viridiplantae; phylum Streptophyta; class Magnoliopsida; order Asparagales; family Amaryllidaceae; genus Allium; species Allium sativum. The sequence continues at coordinate 687,036,604 of CM060926.1, read as the reverse complement.
AGTTATTTAAAACTTTACTTTAAAAGAGAGTAATCCAAGGGACCACGCCGTATAACACGGAATGGGTTTCCTCCCAAGAATACCAGTGCATATAACAAACAACACAATGCTTTTTGGAAAAATGAAGCTATTATAAGACTCAGGTCCCATCACACAATGCAACGCAAGCCGGAGGATAGGGTTTTACCTTATAATAGCCAAATAATGATTGATACGAGAAATTTAATCTTTTATTATTACTATAAGTGAAGAAATCAACTTCAAATATAAATGTGTCAATCATAGGCGGCATGGGTACCATTTATCATGTCGCCAATACTAGGCTCTACAATCAAAACTGAAATGTCACGTATTGCAAATTGGATTTTCGTCATGAGTCTAGGCAAGGGATGTACTCCTAACCGCTTCGAGACACTCTAGCAAATGCCTCGGGACTACGCACTTTGGGCAGCCCTTGGATCCTGCAGTGCTGGTCCTCTCTTACGTTTGAGGATTGGCAATTCCTGAACACACGTTTCCCGGTCCTATAGGACCTATCTATCGGCTCCGTAGAGACCGATATAACCGAGGCGCCTCGCAATCCAACAAACACATAGGTAAAAATAATATAAATGTCAGGGCTTGTAAAATGCTGACACCACCCATAGCTAGAAAGAAACGTCATGCACTCACTGCATTCCCTTATCCCGTTTTTGACTCATACCGAAGTGTGAGGCTCGCGAATTAACGCCATACACAAAGTTGTGCTGTATTAAAGTCGTGCTTTGATCATAAATCACAAGACTCTGCTTTTCAACAAAATCCTTGTTCACTGCATCTCAGCATGCCATACAGGAAATTCATGCCATGCGAATGATATTTATCGATATATAACCTCTGAGCTCGTACAACTCAGAGAAGGGCGTTAAGCAAGATAATAAATTCTCCGTCGCCAAACATATATATATTTAATAGAAATCAACCAACATAGAATAAAATCCAATGTCAGACACACATTCATTTACAAGTTCGTTCTGGGTCTGAATGAAACCGGAGGCACCTTATTCCTCCCCCATATGTCCAATACAGGGGAGAGGCCCTCGCATATCCGTCGATCCCCAAGTACGTCTGGACGATCACCACTTATTACCTCATCTTGGGTATACAGCCCAATTAAGACATCGGTAATCATCCAAATGATGTGAAGACCTTCGGTCTTCAACCACCGTCTTCATCATGGACATATCGTCGAATCAGTTATTCAAAATGGGTATAAACCCGGCCTTTCCGAATAACTCGCTTCTATAATAAACAAGTGCTATAAAAACACAACATACGCCTCATTCCAATTCTGAATATTCTTTTATTCGAATATTCACATTCTTTGGAAAAGGTTCCCATTAATTTTATCAAAGATAAATTCTTTAAATTTTTTTATTAATCTTCCCTTGGATATCATTTCAAAACATGTTAAGGTTTTCCAAACTAGTCGGGATTAGCGAACCACACCGAAGTAATCATTTATTTTATTTCCTAATCCCAACCTATTCATCCCACGGAGAAAAACTGGTATTACTCCACAACTAACACCACGGTGTTATCGGTAAATTTAATTACCATTTCACATTCAAATCTAATTAAAGATTTAACTATCGCTTGGAGCAAAACTAGTGATACTCCATTCTCGATCAATGTAATCTAATTAAAGATTCATTAACACTCCACTTGGTTTTAATCGTCCCAAAAATCAATATTAATGATTGTTTAACTTGGGAAATCGTATCCTGTCTTTAACTGGGTTAAAGAACCAATGTAATTTAAAACAAGATTCACTATAAACCCAAAATCATATTCCATCCCATCAGCCTTTAACCGTAAAATAGCAAGTCAACAATTCTCTAAGTATAAACCCCGAAGGCCGAAACCAACATCAGATCAATACCCAGGAAACCATTAAGCTTTACTAATCTCTAGTTAGTTTCTAATTTTCTAAACCCCGTTGGGTCTAAGAACAGTATTATTAAAGATACCATTCACGACAACCCAAAATTTTATTCCATTGTTAATCGGGTTAAATAACAAGTATTATTTTAAAACACCGTTCATGATAAACCCAAATCACATTCCATTAATTATGGAATCTTCACGGAAAAACAAATCAATATATAATCGATATCAATTTCCGTATCCGACCAATAATATAAATGAATAACAGCAAAGCCTTTTAAATTCCATATGTATTAACAGTCTTCCTCCACAAAAGTTCACTTCGATTATTATCAATCGATTTCCATTCAATTCCAATTTAATATATTAAAATGGAAAACTTTACTTTGGAAAATTCCCGTTAAATCTTAATAAAAAGATTTATAAATTCCAAATCACATTTCACTATAAAGCGGGTTAAAGAATGAATGTCGTTAAAAACACAGTTCACAACAAACCCAAAATCCCATCAGTCTCTAACCGTAAATTAGTAAGAGAACAATTCCCTAGGTATTAACCCCGAAGGCCGAAACCAACATCAGATCAATACCCAGGAAACCATTCAACTTAGCTAATCTCCAGTCAGTTTCTATTTTTCTTAACTCCATTGGGTTTAAGAACAGTATTATTAAAGATACCATTCACGACAGCCAAAAATTTCAATTCGATATTAAATACAAGGTATCGAATAGAAAATATTTTGGGCTTATATTCAATATCAAATTCTGAAACCAACAAGTGTCGTATTGGAATAACGATATATATATATATATATATATATATATATATCTTCCAAATTCCTCCACAATACCCATATAATCACGGAATCCAATATCGATATATTCCGAAGATACATACGATTCAAATCCATTCCAATTCTCATATTGGCAATTTTGGGTTATTTTTAAAACCATTTCAAATCCAATTTATTTATTTTAAAAATATTGGATTTATTATTCTATTTCAAAACTAGTTCATTTCGATAAAAATATGTTTTTATCTTCTCAAATATGGAATTTTTCATCCTAATTCTTTTCAAATCATTTATTATGATTTTACACAAATTATTGATATTTTTAATAAATTTATCAAGGCCCGTACAATCGATTTCCATAAACGGCAATCGAACTGCACTTACAACGACCTTTTCCAAATTTGATTTGGACATAATTCCTAATCCAACCGTTAGATTTCAAATCTCTTATATTCATTAGAAAGCTCTTTTCGATTCAAACCCAACGGTTCCGGTTTTAGGAGAATCTGATGGTCGGATCTGCTGTAATATCCGTTCGAAGTCAATGGTCGAAATTCGCGAACTGACGCGACGCGTTCTATTCAGGCCATTATATATATAATATATATTATATATATTTCGTCGATTTCCATTTAAAACATATTTTATAAATCGTTTTAAATTCGTTTTCAAAACGATTTCAACTTCATATTCAATTTCAAATCAAAATTGAATATTCTATATCATCGGCATATAAATGGTGATATTTTCAAAACATTATATTTTGAAAGCAATTCCTTTTCGATATTCATTATAAAAATGAATAAAATCGATATAAATATCGTTCACGTCAAAATCGCGTTAATATAATCCGCACGGCTTTATATATTCGTGTCCATCCCAAGTCGGACATCAAAATCAGATTTTGATGTCCGATTTGGGATGGACACGAATATACAAATTGAATATTATTTTTAAATATTCTTTCTTTCTGAACTGGAATTAGACATAGTTAATTACTATATAATTTGATTTATATGGATTTCATACACACATGTACCCAGTAACAATCAAACATAGTCAACCATCATCCAAAGTGCATTCTACACTGCATAAGCACTAAATATAAATATTCAACGCTTATAACAGTCTGTCAATCAATCGATCGACACACAACTAATTATTGGGATTAGTGTATGTCCAATATCATCCCAACGAACAAATTCTGAATATTATTTGTGCAGTTGGGTGATGTGTAAAATTTATCGTCCCAATCAATATCAGTCAAATGTGTGTACATAAACAAATCATCCGATTTGTTTATAAATATTTAATTTATTCATATACATGCTAAAAATTATATTTTAACTATAAAATATTGTACTCCATTCCACATCACGCAATTAATCAAACAAACAAGCCGTCCATGGTCCGTGGACGATGGGTGTCGGGTGCTTCTAAGCACCGTCTTCATCCTAGTATATATTTTAACTAGAAAATAAAATAAAAAGTGAGAAGTTCTCACCTTTGGGATCCACTCCGCCGTGCTTTAATGAAGGATGGTTTGGATTCTATTCAAAGTACCAATTCAATCTTCTTCACGCTGTTCATAGATAAAAATCACATTTTTATCACTTCATTCCAATAAATAAAAATCATATTTGTATTTCTACTTCATACAGATAAAATTTGAAACTTTCTATCGCTAATGAATGTATAAAAATCACGTTTTTACATTGCCATTCAAAACGATAAAAATCGCATTTTTACTTTGCTAATCTTCATAATAAAAATCGTATTTTTATTTTCCTTTCGTGCATATGAAAATCCTATTTTTTACTTCGCTTCCTAGATAATAAAAATCACATTTTTATTATCTCTATAATATAAAAATCATATTTTTACTTCGCTAATTTCATAATAAAAATCTAAATATTTTACATGTGAAAAATCCGTTCTTTTCATATTTAAAAATCCGTTCTTTTCATACTTTAAAAATCAAACTTTCGTAGTTTAAAAATCAAAATTCATATACACAATGCTTTTCTATGAAAATATGATTTAAAACTAATCTTATATATACAAAAATCTTACTTTTCTTTTGCCATTATATATATATATATATCCAATCTTTTTCACTTCATATTCATGTGTATTAAAACTGAAAATCGTATGTAAATTGTAACACCCCGTATGTTGAATAACTTGTTATAATATAAATCAGGGCAGAATTAAATTTTAAGATCTGAATCAGGGGAAACGGGCTATGCCATTGCGTTCGTCTCGGAAAAATACACGAAATAGAGTCCGAGTTTTTGTATATCGGAGTCCGTATGACCCAGTTATGGCCCATGTAAATTTTCAGAAAATTCAAGTTTAAAAAAAAAACAGTTTAAAACTAGAGCAGAATTCGAAATTCAACACACAGGGGGCAAGGCGGGAAAATTCCCGCGCAGGCCAAGTCGACAGGGGTGTCGACTGCGCAGTCGACACCACCCCAACCCATGTCGACTGCCCAGTCGACACGGGTGTCGACCTGGGTACTCGGCCAAGTTGGCCTGGGAGCAGTCTGAAGGGGTTTGGGCTGTGTTTTGGGGCTTGTGACGAGATCTGATGGCTCTAAACTAATCTAGGGTTAATCTAAGGGCCTAAACTACATCCTAAATCTATAAATACACCCTAAGACTACCCTAATCCATACTAAAAATAGATACAACGTCATCATGCCGTCAAAATGCAACTTAGAAGGAGCCTCCACAAATTAGAGAGGAAGATAGCTTCTCAAATCAACTTCTAATCAACTCTAGCAACTAAATCTTCTTCATATGAGTGCTAATCAACAAGTTGTGAGTTTCTATGCCTTTAGCAAGCAATTGCTAAACTAATTATGATAGGATGTAATGAGGTTATGGTTATGAATGTGGATCAATGCAAGTTATGTTATCATATGCTATGTGCTCATGATGTTAGTTATGCAAGTTTTATGCTATATGTCCATGATGCTAGTTATGCAAGTTTTATGCTATATGTTCATGATGCTAGTTATGCAAATCACTATGATAAACATTGATCCATTATGACACCATGTTATGCAAGTTTGGTGTTTGATTATATGCAAGTTCATATATGACATGTTATGCAAGTTTGGTGTTTGATTATATGCAAGTTCATATATGACATGTTATGCAAGTTTGGTGTTTGATTATATGCAAGTAACATGTGCAAGTTTACACCTTTGTATGATATGCATACATATGCAAGTTTACCCCTTTGTATGTCATGCATATATATATGCATGTTTACCCCTTTTTATGATATGAGTAACATATGCAAGTTCATCCCTTTTTAGACCTATGACATGTATGCAAGTTTATCCCTTTATGATAGGTCTATGACATGAACATCTATGCAAGTTACCCTCTTTATGACATATGTGATTCATGCAAGTTTGAGTTGATTATTTATGCTAGTTGGGTTTGATGCTATGGTCATATATGCAAGTTGACACCTTTAAAACCCATGTTGATGCTAATGTTATGCTAAGTTGAACCCATTGTATTTGTGATGAATTTTCCCTTTTAAGTATGTCATGTTAGCGTATTACGTGGGGAAAGATGGGGTTAATATTCATGTTAACAAAATTGTGGTGAAATTGGTATGATGTTGCATACCATAAGTGGATGGACATAATTGAGTCAATTATGTACATCATTAAATTGGAATTAATTAGGGAAAATTAATTCAAAATATGGGGGTGATTAATTAGGTGTAATTAATCGACTAAGACACGAGGTTGGACCCTTTTGTAGCATAAGACTGCCCGGACCCGACCGGCAAATCCAGCGGCTACAAATGATTGGCCCAATGTGAGAGGTCTTAGGCATAAACTAAATACGTGACAAGTGTAAAGACACGAGGTTAGACTCTGTTATGGCGTAAGGCTGCCCGGACCCAACCGGCAAATCCAGCTGCCATAAAAGACAGTCTAATGTGAGAGGTCTTTACAAAGGTTACGGTCTTAATCAATTAAGAAACACTTAACCAGATAAGCATGTAGTGGGGGCATGAGGGGTTAAGTGGGTGCCTCGGGTGGCATGTGGAAATCTAGTGGTTGCCTTGGGTGGCAATAGAAAATACGATTAGAATACTTAACCAAAGTGGAAACATGTAATTAAACATGATTAAAGGGTTAAGTGGGATACACTAGAGGGAGCAAGCTTAGGTGGGTAGCTTGTGGGGGGCCCATTTCAACCAGTAACCCATATGTATCTTGGTGGCTCGACCCATGTCGAGGACGGGACACGCGTACTGGGTTTGACTATAAGAGGCCAAAACGGGGTAGCGGTGGCAACGCAAGTCCAACGGGTTTCATATGCGTGTGTGGACCCGGGCTGGTAGGTAAGACGTTGTTGCATTGTGTAGGTATAAGCCGTGCATCAATGTTGGTATCGGGTTGCCACTTTGGGGAATGATACACCCCACTGTGGGACCAGCACGGATATCTACGTTAGGGAGACGATCGCTTGGGGAGTAGTAGGTACACCTAGTGGAGATAGGGGCAGACGGCACCTATGTGGTCAGCTAGGGGTACACGAAACTACTAGTTATATTTTCTAAGTCCATGGGTGGGATCAACCTTTAAGTTAGGAATGACTGGTGTGGTGCAGTGTGATAATTATCCTTAGGTGGGTAGATGCGTCTTTACCGTTATCTTCGTTCATCCTATGTCTAGTTGGCTGCTTAGTGTAGTCATTTATCCCCAGTCGTTACCGTACCAAGTTTATATCATACCCTAATTACTTTAATGATTGTATTGTTAAAGTTATAGGACTCGCTCAGACTTATGTCTGACCCCGTTGTTTTTATCTTTTTCCAAACCCTCAGGTTCTCAGAGTGGGCCTAGCACTAGTGGGCTTTGATCAGATTGCTTTATCTATCTTTTGGAGCTTGGACCGTTGATGTAAAGCTCAGCTTATCTTTTCTATTATGGCTATTAGTTATGTAGTGGGATTATGTACTTATGTTTTTATCAGGATGGATATTTAGTACTTGACTCTTGTTTTATGGTTTTGTTATTGTAACCAAACATGTTTACCTTCTGCTGCAAAGAAATGATGTTTTAGTTAACAAGTATTATTTATATCTGTCTTGTTGTAAATTTTCTGTTCTATATTCACTTAAAATACTCCACCGAAGTTAAGGCATTCCCTTAGTGAGTGACCTTAGCGGGTGTGGGGTGTTACATAAATAAAAGAAATAGATAAGTTAAAAACTTACAGCTTCATCGAATGGAGGAGGGGGGTTGGTGCTCGCGCCTGAGGTCGTCAAGGGGTGGTCCGGCATCATAGCTGACGGGGTGCGGATGTACTGCAGTGGCTCAGGGGGGCGCGGGGTCTGGTTTCTCGATTTTGGGGAAGGGGGCGCGGCGGCTGTCGATTTAGGGGGGAGGAGGAGGGTCCGACGCGGGGCCAGGCCGGAGCAGCGGCGGTGGAGCGCCCCAAGGCGGCGACGGAGGCTGCGACGCGGGGTATCGGGGTTCGATCGAGCGGTTATATTTTTTTTATTTTGAATCTCGATTTGAAGGAGTGAGGAAGAAAGGGGTGGGGTTAGGGTAGGTAATATAAATTTATTATTTTTATATTCTAAAAAGCAACTTTTTATTTCAACCTCCAAATGAGACCCACTGACGCTCGTCCATAACTAATTACCCCCATTCTGAATGCAATGGAATATGTATCGTAAGCTGATTCGATCGTTTTGATCAATTTCCGTTAAAATCAAAATATAAATATATATATATATTGAATTTGAACGCACATTTCAATTTACCGGGGCCACATACGGACTCTAAAAAATCCAAAAAATATTTTCTAGCTTTATATTGACGATACGGTTCTAACAAAACTAATTTCATCAAATTTTAAGACCGTTTGATAAATGGCCATTTTCTGGTCGATCGAAATTGACTTAAACTGTTAAAACACGTTTTAATTCGCCACGCTCACATATTAATCCCAAAAATTATGAATTTTGGAATCTAGTAATAATTTGACATCCTGGATCCAACAAAAGTGGTTTCGTCAAAAACGGAGGTCGTTTGCAAAATTTCCATTTTCAAGGGCCAAAATTCCATAGCGACTATACTGAATTTTCATCTGGGCATAACTTTTTATCCCCACTATGAAATTTCAATTTTTCGGATTTGTTGGAAAGATATTTTCATATAGATTCAAATATTTTTGGTTTCGCTAAAATCCGGTTTATTTTAAATCCTGTACATTCATTTGAAATTTGAAATCGAATTTTCAAACTACCGCGCCATTTTCAATTCCTTTTATAATTAAAATAAATATTTATTTTCTAACGTCAACTCAAATAAATATATATGTTCAAATCCTATTCAAAATAAATTTCTCATCGTAATTATTTAAAATAATTCATTTTCAAAATTCATTAAAATCGCCAAAATAAAAATTTTAAATTGGTTCAGATTTTCCGGGTTGTTACAATCTCCCCCACTTAAAATATTTTCTTCCTCGAAAAGGAACGCAGCTGAAAGTTGTTTTACAAACCAACTCAACTTTCATTATTTCCATTTTGGCTTAAGTTCTTCAACTTTTCAGTTTCTAAGAACTTTTCAAATTTCTCAAAAATTTGGATAACACCCTAAATTTTCAAAAAATTTCGCCATAACCTCCCCTGTACAGGGGCACCGGGAAAATACTGAAATTGCCATACAGGCCTCTCCAATCCAAAAAGAAAAAGAAAAAGCCAAGCGGCTAGCCAATCGGCTCATAAAATCATCCAAACTCAAGAAATTAGTAAACATGTACCTATTTGTCGGGCATACCGTTTTATTCCTCTGCTCTAGCCTCCTTGCAATGATCTGTTCACACATATATAGGTATATGCATGCATTTCCAAACAATTTTCAATACAGTTCAATATTTGGTTCAGTTTGGCCTAAATTTACCTTTCTTTCACATAATGATTTAAAGGAATAATCATACAACACAACCATCAATCAATTAGTTGATTAGCTTTTCAAATTCATAACTTTGATACATAGTCCAAAAATCAGATTTTTGATGCCAAATCACAACAATAAGCCCTATCTAGTTTTGGTTCTCACACCAGTCAATTGGAAATATATAGAAATCGCACTTTCGAAACCCGAACATAAATGCTGATGATGCTCGAGCAATCATCAGAATCATCTCCGAGCAATTAGACCGTGATTCTATATCTATCCAGTATATTAAAACTTCGAATATACGTTTGCAAGGCGTATATGCAAAATCTTTATATATTGGATTGTCCAAATTCAATACAAATAAAATATTCAAATACGTATAAGGTTTAAATTTTCAAAACAAAAATTGTTTTCATTTTAAAAATATACTCTTCACACTCGTTTTAGGATACTACTGATCCCATCTCTAACGAGTCATTCTTATTGGATATCACTAATCCAATCTCTGATGAATTCTTTCGTACGGTTCTAAAGTGTCTTGTTCTCGAGCTCTGTAAACCAGAGCTCTGATACCAAAATGAAACGACCCGAACTTCCTCGGTCTCAGAAGAGAAGAGGAAGAACGGATTGCCTTGAAGACAAGACTAATAAGTACACAAACAGAAGAACATTTCATTGTTTATTACAACAATTTCCATCAGAATACAAGAATATTTCAGAGTATGAATAAATAAAATACATTCGATAAATACCAGAGATTACAATACATTACATAGCAGCGGAAAAATAATACAATACACAACTGAAGGAGATATACGGATACAGAGCTTTCTGAATATCGTTCCAGCTGTAAACCAGGATCCTGTGAATATAAATCTGCAAAACCAAAACTACTAGCTGCCCGTATGGAAAATGGGGGCACCAAGAGTTTAGGTTAAAAAATAAACTCCAGGTCAGTCATGTGACTAGTGTGAGAACTAAAACAGTTATTTAAAACTTTACTTTAAAAGAGAGTAACTCAAGGGACCACGCTGTATAACACGGAACATGTTTCCTCCCAAGAATACCAGTGCATATAACAAATAGCGCAATGCTTTTTGGAAAAATGAAGCTATTATAAGACCTAGGTCCCATCACACAATGCAACGCAAGCCGAAGGATAGGGTTTTACTTTATAATAGCCAAATAATGCTTGATACGCAAAATTTAATCTTTTATTATTACTATAAGTGAAGAAATCAACTTCAAATATAAATGTATCAATCATAGGTGGCATGGGTACCATCTATCATGTCGCCAATACTAGACTCTACAATCAAAACAAAAATGTCACGTATTGGAAATTGGATTTCCGTCATGAGTCTAGGCAAGGGATGTACTCCTAATCGCTTCGAAACACTCTAGCAAATGCCTCGGGACTACGCACTCTGGGCAGCCCTTAGATCCTGCAATGCCAGTCCTCTCTTACATTTGAGGATTGGTAATTCCTGAACACACATTTCCCACTCCTATAGGACCTATCCGTCGGCTCCGTAGAGACCGATATACCCGAGGTGCCTCGCAATCCAACAACCACATAGATAAAAATAATATAAATGTCAGGGCTTGTAAAATGCTGATACCACCCATAGCTAGAAAAAAACGTCATGCACTCACTACGTTCCCTTATCCCGTTTTTGACTCATACCGAGGTGTGAGGCTCGCGAATTAACGCCATACACAAAGCTACACTGTATTAAAGTCGTGCTTTGATCATAAACCACAAGACTCTGCTTTTCAACAAAAGCCTTGTTCACTGCATCTCAGCATGCCACACAGGCAATTCATGCCATGCGACTGATATCTATCGATATATAACCTCTGAGCTCGTACGTCTCAGAGAAGGGCGTTAAGCAAGAGAATAAATTCTCCGCCGCCGAACAGATATATATTTAATATAAATCAATCAACACAGAATAAAATCCAATGTCAAACACACATCCATTTACAAGTTCGTTCTGGGTCTGAACGAAAACGGAGGCACCTTATTCGTCCCCCATATGTCCAATACAGTGGAAAGGCCCTCACATATCCGTCGATCCCCGAGTATGTCTGGACGATCACCACTTATTACCTCATCTTGGGTGTACAGCCCAATCAAGACATCGGTAATCATCCAAACGATGTGAAGACCTCCGATCTTCAACCACCATCTTCATTGTCGACATATCATCGAATCAGTTATTCAGAATGGGTATAAACCCGGCCTTTCCGAATAACTCGCGTATATAATAAACAAGTGCCATAAAAACACAACATACGCCTCATTCAAATTCTGAATATTCTTTTATTCGAATATTCACATTCTTTGGAAAAGGTTCCCATTAATTTTATCAAAGACAAATTCTTTAAATTTATTATTTAATCTTCCCTTGGATATCATTTCAAACCATGTTAAGGTTTTCCAAACTAGTCGGGATTAGCGAACCACACCAAAGTAATCATTTGTTTTATTTCCCAATCCCAACCTATTCATCCCACAAAGCAAAACTGGTATTACTCCATAACTAGCTGTAATGACCGGGAATTTCGCTCGATCCGAATCAGTCGCTAAACCGATCAAGACCATACGAAACGCCTGATTGTTTTGAGAACATGACAAATTAGAACGCGGAAAGAAGAACATTTCATTGTATATTACAACAATCCCATCAGAATACCAGAATATACAGAGTATGAATAAATATTACACAGAAGATATCAGAGATTACAATACATTTAAATACATCGCAGCGGAAAAATAATACAATACACAACTAGAAGTAATACACGGATACAGAGCTTTCCGAGTATCATTCCAGCTGTAAATCAGGATCCTGTGAATATAAATCTGCAAAACCAAAACTACTAGCTGCCCATGTCAAAATAAGGGCACCCAGAGTTTAGGTTAAAACAATAAACTCCAGGTCAGTCATGTGACTGGTGTGAGAACTAAAACAGTTATTAATCTTTATTTTAATGTTCGGTAAATCAAGGGACCAGGCCGTATAACACGTAACGGGTTTCCTCCCAAGAATAGCAGAGCATAAAACAACAGCACAATGCTAAATAAAGAACGATGAAGCTATTATAAGACCCAGGTCCCATCACACAATGCAACACAAGCCGGAGGATAGGGTTTTACCTTATAATAGCCAAAGAATGCTTGATACGCTAAATTTCATCTTTTAATTCTTAATCAGACTCCAACCGTAAATTAGTAAGAGAACGATTCCCTAAGTATTAACCCCGAAGGCCGAAACCAACATCAGACCAGTACCCAGGAAACTACCTATCTTAGCTCGTTTCCAGTTAGTTTCTGATTTTATATACAATCATAAATATCAATCATAGATGGCATGAGCGCCCCATCCCACTATGTCTCCATATATAGGATTACAACTAAAACCGAAACGTCATGTATTGGAAGTTGGATTTCCATCTGTGAACCGAGGCAAAAGACAGTCCTCTACCGATTCGAGACGCTCTAGCCCGCCCTTCAGGAACAGAATGCATCGTCCCTTGGATCGTCAGGGCCGGTCCACCGATGTGGATAAAAATGCCTGAACACTGCGTTTCCCCACCCTTTGGGGTGTCAATGAGTCAACGAATGACTCCATCGGCTTCACATAGTCACCGATATATCCGAGGCGCCTCGCAACAGCAACAACCACATAAGTCAAACTCGTCAGGGCGTGTAAAACCACTGACGCCACTTCTAGCTAGAAGGAAACGCATGCCCTCCCTGAAGTCCTCTCCCGTTTCTGGTTCACAACCGGGGTGTGAGGCTCGCGAATCAACGTTACACAAAGTTATGCCACACAGGCCGTGCTTTGATCATCAACCACAAGACTCTGCTTTTCAACAGAAGCCTTGGTCATTTGCATCTTAGCATGCCACACAGGCAATTCACGCTATGCAACCGATATCAATCACACAGAATGAAATCCGATGTCAGACACACATCCATTTACAAGTCCGTTCTGGGTCTGAATGAAACCGGAGGACCTTATTCCTCGCATATCCATCGATCTCCAAGTACGTCTGGACGATCACCAACTGATTCCCTCCTCTTGGGTGTACATCCCAATCAAGATCATCAGTAATCACCCAAACGACATGAAGACCTCCAGTCTTCGACCACCGCCTTCATCTTCGACTTATCGTCGTATCAGTTATTCAGAATGGGATAAAACCGGTCTTTCCGAATAACTCGCGTATATATTAAACAAGTGTTACACAAACACAACATACGCCTCGTTCCAATTCATCAGTCACTAACCGTAAATTAGCAAGAGAATAATTCCCCAAACATTAACCCCGAAGGCCGAAACCAACATCAGATCAATACCCAGGAAACCATTCAACTTAACTAATCTCCAGTTAGTTTCTGATTTTCTTAACTCCGTTGGGTCTAAGAACAATATTATTGAAGATATCGTTCACGACAACCAAAAATCACAATTCCATTAATTATCGGGTTAAAGAACAAGTGTTATTTAAAACACCGTTCACGATAAACCCAAAAATCAATTCTTTTTACTTTATAAAAATCACGTCTTTAACCAATAAATAATCTCGTCTTTAACCAATTAAAAATCTTATCTTTAACCAATAAAAAATCTTATCTTTTTTATAAACTGAAAATCCTATTTTATAAACTGTAAATTCTATTTTATAAATTGTAAATCCTATTTTAAAAACACGTATTTGAATAAAGAGTATAAATAAGAACTTACAATCCAAATTGGGAGAGGGGGAAGGTTCGCCACTGCATTGGAGGAGGGGGTTCTTTGTAAGCGGTCGGAGGATAGGCGGAGCGGTGGTGCAAAGGGAGGGGGTCTCGGTTTTTCTCGTTCGCTGACACTGGGGTTGGTGGGTTAGGGCTTCGCGAGTTGGGAGAACGGAGAGGAGGGAAGGGGGTGGCCGTGGTGGGTGGCGCGATGGCTGGGAAGGGGGGCGACACGGTGGAGGGGAGGCGCAGGGGCCGGCGACGGGAAGAACGAGAGGTTTTTTTTATTTTCTTTAATCGATTTGCTTCTGAGTCAACGGGGGAGGGAAGGGGTTAAAAGGGAAAAGGTTTTTTTATTAATTTATTTAAATTATATTTAATTTCCCCAAAAAACAACTTTTATTTTCGAACTCGAAATCGAACCCACCGACTGTCGCCCCTAGCTAAATACCCCCATTCCGAACACAATGGGATATGTTTCATTATCCAATTCGATCGTTACGATCAGTTTTCGTTCAAATCAAAATTAAAATCTATATATTCTATTTAAACGTACATTTCAAATTACCGCGGCCACATACTGACTCTAAAAATTTCAAAAAAAATATTTTTAGCTTCGTATTGCCGATACGGTCCTAACAAAACTAATTTCGTCAAATTCTGAGACCGTTTGAAAAATGGTCATTTTCTGGTCGACCCAAATTAACTGAAACTGTCAAAACACTTTTAACTTCTCCACGCTCACATACTAATTCAGAAAATTACGAATTTTGAAACCTAGCAATAATTTGACATCCCGGATCCAACAAAAGTGGTTTCGTCGAAAACCGAGGTCGCTTGCAAAATTTCTATTTCTAAGGGCCTTTATATATATTAAAATATATATAAATTCCACAGCGACTTTTCTAAATTTTAAACTGGACATATCTTTCAACTTCTAAAGTGAAATCTCAGTTTCTTACATCCGTTAGAAAGATATGATTAAACAGATTCAAATATTTCTTGTTTTGTTCAATTCCGACTTAAAACGAATCTAGTATATTCAATTGAAATTTGAAATCGAATATTCGAACTACAGCGCCATTTCAGGCTCGTTATATAATTAAAATAAAATTATTCGTTTTAACTTCGTCGAAAATAAATTTTCCATCGTTATTATTTAAAATAATCCATTTTAAATAATCAAAATTCATTAAAATAACCAAAATAAAAATTTTAAATTGGCTCAGATTTTCCGGGTTGTTACAATCTCCCCAACTTAAAATCTTTTCGTCCTCGAAAAGGAACGAAGGTGAAAGTTGTTTTCTAATCAACTCAACTTTCACTATTTTCATTACGGCTTAAGTTCTTCAACTTTTTAGTTTATAAGAACTTTTCAAATTTTTCAAAAAATTGGCTAACACCCTAAATTTTTGAAAAATTTCGCCATAACCTCCCCTGCACCGGGGACTTCGGGATATTTCATATAGCCTATTATCGGTAAATTTAATTACCATTTCATGTTCAAATCTAATTAAAGATTTAACTATCGCTTGGAGAAAAACTAGTGATACTCCATTCTCGATCATTTCAATCTAATTTAAGATTCATTAACACTCCACTTGGTTTTAATCTTCCTAAAAATCAATATTAATGATTGTTTAACTTGGGAAATCATATCCTGTCTTTAACTGGGTTAAAGAACAAATGTCATTTAAAACACGGTTCACGATAAACCCAAAATCACATTCCATCCCATCAAGCCTTTAACCGTAAATTAGCAAGTGAACAATTCCCTAAGAATTAACCCTGAAGGCTGAAACCAACATCAGATCAATACCCAGGAAACCATTCATCTTAACTAATCTCCAGTTAGTTTCTAATTTTCTTAACCCCATTGGGTCTAAGAACGGTATTATTAAAGATACCATTCACGACAACCCAAAATTTCATTCCATTGTTAATCGGGTTAAAGAAGAAGTGTTATTTTAAAACACCGTTCACGACTAACCCAAATCACATTCCATTAATTATGGAATCTTCACGGAAAAACAAATCAATATATAATCGATATCAATTTCCGTATTCGACCAATAATATAAATGGAATAACGGTAAAGCCTTTGAAATTCCATATGTATTAACAGTCTTCCTCCACAGAAGTTCACTTCGATTATTATCAATCGAATTCCATTCAATTCCAATTTAATATATTAAATTGGAAAACTTTACTTTGGAATATTCCCGTTAAATCTTAATAAAAAGATTTATAAATTCCAAATCATATTTCACTGTAAAGCGGGTTAAAGAATGAATGTCGTTAAAAACACAGTTCACAACTAACCCAAAATCCCATCAGTCTCTAACCGTAAATTAGTAAGAGAACAATTCCCTAAGTATTATCCCTGAAGGCTGAAACCAACATCAGATCAATACCCAGGAAACCATTCAGCTTAACTAATCTCCAGTTAGTTTCTAATTTTCTTAACCCCATTGGGTCTAAGAACGGTATTATTAAAGATACCATTCACGACAACCCAAAATTTCATTCCAATGCTAATCGGGTTAAAGAAAAAGTGTTATTTTAAAACACCGTTCACGATAAACCCAAATCACATTCCATTAATTATGGAATCTTGTGACGGCAAAGAATTTCGCTCGGTCCGAACCAGTCGCTAAACCGATCCAGGCCGTTCGAAACGCCCTATCGTTTTGAGAACACGACAAAATAGAACGCATACAGAAGAACATTTCATTGTATATTACAACAATGCATCAGATTACAAGAATATACAGAGTATTAATGAATAAATATTATACAGAAATATCAGAGATTTAAATTACATTTAAATACATTGCAGCGGAAAATAATACAATACACAACTAGAAGAAGATATACGGATACAAAGCTTTCTGGATACCGTTCCAGCTGTAAACCAGGATCCTGTGAATATAAATCTGCAAAACCAAAACTACTAGCTGCCCGTGTCAAAATAAGGGCATCCAGAGTTTAGGTTAAAACAATAAACTCCAGGTCAGTCATGTGACTGGTGTGAGAACTAAAACAGTTATTAATCTTTATTTTAAAGTTAGGTAAATCAAGGGACCACGCCGTATAACACGGAACGGGTTTCCTCCCAAGAATACCAGTGCATAAAACAAACAGCGCAATGCTAAATAAAGAAAAATGAAGCTGTTATAAGACCCAGGTCCTATCACACAATGCAACGCAAGCCGGGGGATAGGGTTTTTCCTTATAACAGCCAAAGAATGCTTGATACGTTTAAAACAAATCATTTGATACTATTGTAAGTGCATAGTGTATAAAACAACTTCAAATCATAAGTATCAATCATAGGCGGCATGGGTACCATATATCATGTCGCCATATATAGATTATACAATCAAAATCGCAAAGTCGCGTATTTGGAAATTGGATTTCCATCTATGAACCGAGGCAAAAGATAGTCCTCAACCGATTCGAGACGCTCTAGCCCGTGTCTCAGGAACAGCCGCAACTGCCCCATGGAGCGACAGGGCCGGTCCACCGATGTGGATTATTATGCCTGAACACTACGTTTCCCCACCCTATGGGGTGTAAGTGAGCCAACTAAATGACTCCATCGGTTCGAGAACGACCGATCAATCCGAGGCGCCTCGCAACAGCAACAACCACATAAGTCAAACTCGTCAGGGCGTGTAAAACCACTGACGCCACTTTTTAGCTAGAAGGAAACGCATGCCCTCCCTGAGGTCCGTCTCCCGTTTTTGGTTCATACCGGGTGTGAAACACGCGAAGTAAACGTTACACAAAGCTACGCCACAAAGGCCTTGCTTTGATCATCACCACAAGACTTTGCTTTTCAACAGAAGCCTCGATCAATTGCCACTTAGGCATGCCACACGGGCAATTCACTCCATGCGTTTGATATCCATCAATATATAACCCCTGAGCTCGTACGTCTCAGAGAAGGGCGTTAAGCAAGAGAATAAATCCTCCGCCGCCAAACAGATATATATTTAATAGAAATCAATCACACAGACTAAAATCCAATGTCAGACACACAGTCCATTTACAAGTCCGTTCTGGGTCTGAACGAAACCGGAGGCACCTAGTACCCCGCATATCCATCGATCTCCAAGTACGTCTGGACGATCACCAACTGTTTCCATCTTCTTGGGTGTACAGCCCAATCAAGATCATCAGTAAGCACCCAAACGACGTGAAGACCTCCGGTCTTCGACCATCGTCTTCATCTTTGACTTATCATCGTATCAGTTATTCAGAATGGGATAAACCCGGTCTTTCTGAATAACTCGCGTATATTTTAAATAAGTGTTACACAAACACAACATACGCCTCATTCCAATTCATTAGTCACTAACCGTAAATTAATCAAGAGAATAATTTCCCAAATATTAACCCTGAAGGCCGAAACCAACATCGGATCAATATCCAGAAAACCATTCTGCTTGGCTAACCGACAGTTAGTTTCTAAATTTCACATTCATAGGGAAAGGTTCCCATTAATTTTATCCAAGATAAATTCCTTGAATTTATTCTTTATTCTATTTTTGAATCTCAATTCAAACTAGTCGGGATTAGCGAATCTTACCGAAGTAATCATTTATTTTAATTTCCCCATCCCAACCTATTCATCCCATGAAGTAAAACTGGTAATACTTCATATCTAACACCACAGTGTTATCGGTAAATTCAATTACCATTTCACGTTCAAATCTAATTAAAGATTTAACTATCGCCTGGAGCAAAACTGGTGATACTCCATTTTCGATCATTTCAATCTAATTAAAGATTCATTAAAACTCCACTTAGTTTTAATCTTCGACTGGGTTAAAGAATCAGTGTCATTTAAAACACGGTTCACGATAAACCCAAAATCACATTCCATTAATTATCGGGTTAAAGAACAAGTGTTATTTAAAACACTGTTCACGATAAACCCAAAAATCATTCCATTAATTATCGGGTTAAAGAACAAGTGTTATTTAAAACACTGTTCACGATAAACCCAAAAATCAATACCAATTCAATTCCAATTAAATATCATTTAATTGGTACACTTCATTAAATCTAAATAAAAAGATTTAATCTTTTCTCAACTGGGTTCAAGAACAGTGTTAGTGAAGACACCATTCACGACAAACCCAAATCACATTTGATATTCAATATAAGGCTCTGAATAGAAAATATATCGGCTTATATTCAATATCAAATTCTACGATTAACAAATGTCGTATTGGAAATAACGATATAAATATATATCTTTCAAATTTCCATAACAACATCTGTATAATCACGAATTCCAACATCGAAATATTCCGAAGACAATTTCGATTCAAATCCACTCCAATGCAATCATTGGAAATTCTGGTTATTTTTAAAACCCTTTTCAAATTCAATTTATTTATTTAAAAATAAATAGAATTATATTTCTAGTTCAAAACTAGTTCATTTCGATAAAAATCTATTTTTATCTTTTCAAATATGGAGTTTTTCATCCCAAATCTTCACAAATCATTTCTTATGATTTTACACAAATTATTACTATTTTTAATAATTTTATCAAGGCCCGTACAGTCGATTTCCATCAATGGCCATCGAACTGCACTTACAGCGACCTTTTTCAAATTTGATTTGGACGTAACTCCAAATCCAACCGTTAGATTTCTAATATTCTTTAGAAAGCTCTTTTCGATACGAACCCAACGGTTCCGGTTTTAGGAGAATCCGACGGTCGGATCTCCCGTAATGTCCGTTTGAAACAAATGGTCGAAATTCACGAACTACCGCGGCGCGGCGCGTTCTATTCAGGCCATTATATTATATATATAATATATATAATATATATTTCGTCGATTTCTATTTAAAACGAATTATATAAATAGTTTTAAATTCGTTTCAAAAGAAATTTCAACTTCCATTTCAATTCAAATCAAAATTGAATTCTTCTTTATAAATTCGTTTTAAAATTCATTTCTATTCAATTCAAATTTCAATTCAATTTGAATTCATTTCAATTTGCTTTCAATTCAATTTGAATTCGTTTTCAATTCATTTCGAAATCGTTTTCAATTCAATTCACTTCGAAATCGTTTTCAATTCAATTCATTTCGAAATCGTTTTATATTCAATTCATTTCGAAATCGTTTTCAATTCAATTCACTTCGAAATCGTTTTCAATTCAATTCATTTCGAAATCGTTTTATATTCAATTCATTTCGAAATCGAATAAAATCGATATAAATATCGTTTACGTCAAAATGGCGTCAATCTAATCAACACGGCTTCTTAAATTTCTATTTTCAAATATTCTATTTCAAATATTTCTTTTTCAAAATAGTTGTTATTATCAAAATATTTCGTTCAATACATGACCAATCTCAATGGATGAGTACTGTCAACACATGAACCTTTATTTTATATTGATAAAGATGTAAATTTTATTACTAAAATATTTCGTTCAACACATGACCAATCTCAATGAATGAGTACTGTCAACACATGAACTTTTATTTTATATCGATAAAGATGTAAATTTTATTACTAAAATATTTCGTTCAACACATGACCAATCTCAATGGATGAGTACTGTCAACACATGAACTTTTATTTTATAATATTCTTTATTTTTCAAATTGGAATGAGGCCCAATCAATTACCATATAAAGTTAATTATATGGATTTTCATACATTACACACATATAATAGCATTGAAAAATAATCAACCATCAACCAAAGTGCACTACACTGTATAAGCATCAAATATAGATTTCTAACGCTTATAACAGCCTGTCAATCAATCGATCGACATATTTAATCAATCAGGATGAGTGAACTTCAAATTTCATCCTAACACCCGTGTGGGGTTTCAAACAATCAAACACAGATTTTAGTTGTGCAGTTGGGCGATGTGTAAAATTTATCGACCCAATCAATGTCCTTCAAATAGGTGTACATAAACAAACCGTCCGGTTTGTAAATGAATATTTATTTATTCACATTCACGTTAAAAATTATATTTTTAACGACAAAACATTTTATTCCAACATATGAATTTCTATTCAGTTCATTCTTTAAATAAAATGATATTTTTATTTTTCTAACTTATTTTAGAAAATTTCGGCGGCATAACGGCACGATACTAGAAACGGGACGAGGCCTAGCCTTATCCCCGGTCTAGTGAAGGCCCACGCCATTCACACATCAATCAAATTCACCAAACAACCAAATTCAAATCAAATCATCAAATTAATTTATGCAACCAAACAAACAAGTCCACGGTCTGTGGACGATTGTGTCGGGTGCTACTAAGCACCGTCTGCATCCTAGTATATATATATAACTAGAAAAGAAATTGAAAGGTGAGAAATTCTCACAGATAGCTATCCATACTCCACGGCACTTCTAATGCAGGAAATCTTCACTGTTCTCGTCTCTAATCACTTTCTTCGCCCGTAGCCACTACATATATAAAAATCATATGTTTACTTCGATGTTCAATATATAAAAATCACATTTTTACTTCGATGTTCAATATATAAAAATCACATTTTTACTTACGATGTTCAATATATAAAAATCACATTTTTACTTCGATGTTCAATATATAAAAATCACATTTTTATTTCGATGTTCAACATATAAAAATCACATTTTTACTTCGATGTTCAATATATAAAAATCACATTTTTATTTCGATGTTCAATATATAAAAATCACATTTTTACTTACGATGTTCAATATATAAAAATCACATTTTTATTTCGATGTTCAATATATAAAAATCACATTTTTACTTCGATGTTCAATATATAAAAATCACATTTTTACTTCGATGTTCAATATATAAAAATCACATTTTTACTTACAAACAAATCTATATTTTATTTCTAAACAAATCTATATTTTATTTCTAAACAAATCTATATTTTATTTCTAAACAAATCTATATTTTATTTCTTTAAACATAGTTAACTCTAAATTACCATAATAAATAAACAAAATTTGATTAACAAAATTAGTTAAACCTAGTTATCAGTTACCTTCATCGTCTTCTACAGAAGCCGTAACCCAGAAGCCCCGCCTCGACACTTCACTGTCGCCTGCCAATTCAAGCCGCCATTCGACGATCGCCCTCCACCACATGGTGCGCCTCCGCACCACCTCCCATTGCCGCGAGCAGGAGCCCGCTCGAAGACCCCTATTTTGCTTCGCCCTCAAATCCTTTAGCGTGCATCGAGACTCGCACCACCAGAGCTGAATCGGACTGCACCTCGACGAAGCTCATGTCGACACCTCCTACCACCTGGAACAACGTGAAACTCGCTGGCCTTGTTGGTCCCCAAATCGAGCTCGAACGTGGCAAGGTTGGCCACAAAATTTGTGCAAAATAGACACTGAAAGTCGATCTCAATCGTATGGGATTGAAGATCAAGAAGAGGGCCACAAATTTCGTTTAATTGCTGGTGTTTAATTCGAATTGAATTGGAAAATTTTTAGGGATTTAGATCGGTGCTTTTCCGCCCTTGAACGAGGTAGAGGCGTGGACCAAACGTTGACCACGGGAATGAACTGTCTGACTAGGGTTTTGACTTAAAATGGCTTATATAAATATTTATTTTAATATTTAAATTCACTTATTAATTCGTTTCGCATCCGAACTCCAAACCAAACCCGCCGACTGTCGCCCATAGCTAATTACCCCCATTCCGAACACAATGAGGTATGTACCGTAACCCAATTCGGCCGTTACGATCAGTTTCCGTTAAATTTAAAATATAAATCTTTATATATTCAATTTAAATACACATTTCAATTTACCAGGGTCACATACGAACTTTAAAAATTCCAAAAAAATATTTTCTAGCTTCGTATTGACGATACGGTCCTAACAAAACTAGTTTCGTCGAATTCTGAGACCGTTAGAAATATGGCCATTTTCCAGTCGATTAAAATCAACTGAAACTGGTCAAACGCGTTTTCCTTTGCCACGCTCACATATTGATTCGAAAAATTATGAAATTTGAAACCTAGCAATAACTTGACACTGCGGATCCAACAAAAGTGGTTTCGTCGAAATCCGAGGTCATTTGCAAAATGTCCATTTTTAAGGGCCTGAATTCCATAGCGACTATTCAGAATTTTCAACTGGACATATCTTTTGATTCCCGCTATGAAAGTTTGATTTTTCGGATTCGTTGGAAAGATATTATCAATTAGATTCTATTATTTTTGGTTTCACTAAAATCCGGAATGTTTTGCACCCGGTACATTCCATTGAAGTTTGAAATCGAATTATCGAACTACCGCGCCATTTTCAATTCCTTTTATAATTAAAAATAATTATTTATATTCTAACGACGACGTATATAATATATACGTTCTAATTCCATTCAAAATAAATTTCTCGTCGATTTTATTTAAAATAATCTATTTTAAATAATCAAAATTCGCTTAAATTGTCAAAATAAAATTTTTAAACTGGCCCAGATTTTCGGGTTGTTACAATCTCCCCCACTTAAAACTTTTCGTCCCCGAAAAGGAACAAAGTCGAAAGTGGTTTGATTAATCAACTCTACGCTCGATCTGGCTTTCATTCTCCAACTTTTCAGTTTCTGAGAATTTTCAAAAATTTCAAAAATTTGGCTAACACCCTAAATTTTCGAAAAATTTCGCCATAACCTCCCCTGCACCGGGAGCATCGGGGAATTTCAAATAGCTTCCCCGGTCCTTCAGATCTCAAAAAGAAAAAGAAAAAGCCAAGCGGCTAGACAATAGGCTCATAAAATCATCATCACCCAAACAAAACAGTAAATTATGTAGTAAACATGTACCTATTTGTCGGGCAAACAAATTTTATTCTCTGCTCTAGCCTCCTTGCTATGACCTGTTCAATGTAAGTATATGTATATGCAAGCAATTGCGACCAATTTTCAATACAGTTCCTTATTTGTTCAAATTAGGCATAATGGTTCAAAATTAACAACCAAATAAACAAACAACACAAACATCAATCAATTAGTGGATTAACGTTTCAAATTCATAATTTTGATATATATAAAGAAAATCATGTTTTGATGACAAATCACAACAATGTATTCTAGCTATATTAGTTTTGGTTCTCACACCAGTCTAATGGAAATATATAGAAAAGCACACCTTCGAAACACGAACATAAATATTGATGATGCGATCGCTATCATCAATATCATCTCCGGGCGACTAGAGTGTAACCCTATATCTATCTAATATATTAAAACTTCGAATATACGTTCATGACGCGTATATGCAAAATCTTTATATATTAGACTGTCCATATTCAAAATAAATAAATATTCAAATACGTATAAAACGATTTAAAATTTCAAAACAAAATTGTTTTCATTTGAAAGATATACTCTTCACACTCGTTTTAGGATACTACTGATCCTATCCCTAACGAGTCATTCTAATTGGATATTACTAATCCAATATCTGATGAATTCTTTCGTATGGTTCGAATGTGTCTTGTTCTCGAGCTCTGTAAACCAAAGCTCTGATACCACGTGTGACGGCAAAGAATTTCGCTCGGTCCGAACCAGTCGCTAAACCGATCCAGGCCGTTCGAAACGCCCTATCGTTTTGAGAACACGACAAAATAGAACGCATACAGAAGAACATTTCATTGTATATTACAACAATGCATCAGATTACAAGAATATACAGAGTATTAATGAATAAATATTATACAGAAATATCAGAGATTTAAATTACATTTAAATACATTGCAGCGGAAAATAATACAATACACAACTAGAAGAAGATATACGGATACAAAGCTTTCCGGATACCGTTCCAGCTGTAAACCAGGATCCTGTGAATATAAATCTGCAAAACCAAAACTACTAGCTGCCCGTGTCAAAATAAGGGCACCCAGAGTTTAGGTTAAAACAATAAACTCCAGGTCAGTCATGTGACTGGTGTGAGAACTAAAACAGTTATTAATCTTTATTTTAAAGTTAGGTAAATCAAGGGACCACGCCATATAACACGGAACAGGTTTCCTCCCAAGAATACCAGTGCATAAAACAAACAGCGCAATGCTAAATAAAGAAAAATGAAGCTGTTATAAGACCCAGGTCCTATCACACAATGCAACGCAAGCCGGGGGATAGGGTTTTTCCTTATAACAGCCAAAGAATGCTTGATACGTTTAAAACAAATCATTTGATACTATTGTAAGTGCATAGTGTATAAAACAACTTCAAATCATAAGTATCAATCATAGGCGGCATGGGTACCATATATCATGTCGCCATATATAGATTATACAATCAAAATCGCAAAGTCGCGTATTTGGAAATTGGATTTCCATCTATGAACCGAGGCAAAAGATATTCCTCAACCGATTCGAGACGCTCTAGCCCGTGTCTTAGGAACAGCCGCAACTGCCCCATGGAGCGACAGGGCCGGTCCACCGATGTGGATTATTATGCCTGAACACTACGTTTCCCCACCCTATGGGGTGTAAGTGACCCAACTAAATGACTCCATCGGTTCGAGAACGACCGATCAATCCGAGGCGCCTCGCAACAGCAACAACCACATAAGTCAAACTCGTCAGGGCGTGTAAAACCACTGACGCCACTTTTTAGCTAGAAGGAAACGCATGCCCTCCCTGAGGTCCGTCTCCCGTTTTTGGTTCATACCGGGTGTGAAACACGGGAAGTAAACGTTACACAAAGCTACGCCACAAAGGCCTTGCTTTGATCATCACCACAAGACTTTGCTTTTCAACAGAAGCCTCGATCAATTGCCACTTAGGCATGCCACACGGGCAATTCACTCCATGCGTTTGATATCCATCAATATATAACCCCTGAGCTCGTACGTCTCAGAGAAGGGCGTTAAGCAAGAGAATAAATCCTCCGCCGCCAAACAGATATATATTTAATAGAAATCAATCACACAGACTAAAATCCAATGTCAGACACACAGTCCATTTACAAGTCCGTTCTGGGTCTGAACGAAACCGGAGGCACCTAGTACCCCGCATATCCATCGATCTCCAAGTACGTCTGGACGATCACCAACTGTTTCCATCTTCTTGGGTGTACAGCCCAATCAAGATCATCAGTAAGCACCCAAACGACGTGAAGACCTCCGGTCTTCGACCATCGTCTTCATCTTTGACTTATCGTCGTATCAGTTATTCAGAATGGGATAAACCCGGTCTTTCTGAATAACTCGCGTATATTTTAAATAAGTGTTACACAAACACAACATACGCCTCATTCCAATTCATTAGTCACTAACCGTAAATTAATCAAGAGAATAATTTCCCAAATATTAACCCCGAAGGCTGAAACCAACATCAGATCAATATCCAGAAAACCATTCTGCTTGGCTAACCGACAGTTAGTTTCTAAATTTCACATTCATAGGGAAAGGTTCCCATTAATTTTATCCAAGAAAAATTCCTTGAATTTATTCTTTATTCTATTTTTGAATCTCAATTCAAACTAGTCGGGATTAGCGAACCTTACCGAAGTAATCATTTATTTTAATTTCCCCATCCCAACCTATTTATCCCATGAAGTAAAACTGGTAATACTTCATATCTAACACCACAGTGTTATCGGTAAATTCAATTACCATTTCACGTTCAAATCTAATTAAAGATTTAACTATCGCCTGGAGCAAAACTGGTGATACTCCATTTTCGATCATTTCAATCTAATTAAAGATTCATTAAAACTCCACTTAGTTTTAATCTTCGACTGGGTTAAAGAATCAGTGTCATTTAAAACACGGTTCACGATAAACCCAAAATCACATTCCATTAATTATCGGGTTAAAGAACAAGTGTTATTTAAAACACTGTTCACGATAAACCCAAAAATCATTCCATTAATTATCGGGTTAAAGAACAAGTGTTATTTAAAACACTGTTCACGATAAACCCAAAAATCAATACCAATTCAATTCCAATTAAATATCATTTAATTGGTACACTTCATTAAATCTAAATAAAAAGATTTAATCTTTTCTCAACTGGGTTCAAGAACAGTGTTAGTGAAGACACCATTCACGACAAACCCAAATCACATTTGATATTCAATATAAGGCTCTGAATAGAAAATATATCGGCTTATATTCAATATCAAATTCTACGATTAACAAATGTCGTATTGGAAATAACGATATAAATATATATCTTTCAAATTTCCATAACAACATCTGTATAATCACGAATTCCAACATCGAAATATTCCGAAGACAATTTCGATTCAAATCCACTCCAATGCAATCATTGGAAATTCTGGTTATTTTTAAAACCCTTTTCAAATTCAATTTATTTATTTAAAAATAAATAGAATTATATTTCTAGTTCAAAACTAGTTCATTTCGATAAAAATCTATTTTTATCTTTTCAAATATGGAGTTTTTCATCCCAAATCTTCACAAATCATTTCTTATGATTTTACACAAATTATTACTATTTTTAATAATTTTATCAAGGCCCGTACAGTCGATTTCCATCAATGGCCATCGAACTGCACTTACAGCGACCTTTTTCAAATTTGATTTGGACGTAACTCCAAATCCAACCATTAGATTTCTAATTTCTAATATTCTTTAGAAAGCTCTTTTCGATACGAACCCAACGGTTCCGGTTTTAGGAGAATCCGATGGTCGGATCTCCCGTAATGTCCGTTTGAAACAAATGGTCGAAATTCACGAACTGCCGCGGCGCGGCGCGTTCTATTCAGGCCATTATATTATATATATAATATATATAATATATATTTCGTCGATTTCTATTTAAAACGAATTATATAAATAGTTTTAAATTCGTTTCAAAAGAAATTTCAACTTCCATTTCAATTCAAATCAAAATTGAATTCTTCTTTATAAATTCGTTTTAAAATTCATTTCTATTCAATTCAAATTTCAATTCAATTTGAATTCATTTCAATTTGCTTTCAATTCAATTTGAATTCGTTTTCAATTCATTTCGAAATCGTTTTCAATTTAATTCACTTCGAAATCGTTTTCAATTCAATTCATTTCGAAATCGTTTTATATTCAATTCATTTCGAAATCGTTTTCAATTCAATTCACTTCGAAATCGTTTTCAATTCAATTCATTTCGAAATCGTTTTATATTCAATTCATTTCGAAATCGAATAAAATCGATATAAATATCGTTTACGTCAAAATGGCGTCAATCTAATCAACACGGCTACATAAATTTCTATTTTCAAATATTCTATTTCAAATATTTCTTTTTCAAAATAGTTGTTATTATCAAAATATTTCGTTCAACACATGACCAATCTCAATGGATGAGTACTGTCAACACATGAACCTTTATTTTATATTGATAAAGATGTAAATTTTATTACTAAAATATTTCGTTCAACACATGACCAATCTCAATGAATGAGTACTGTCAACACATGAACTTTTATTTTATATCGATAAAGATGTAAATTTTATTACTAAAATATTTCGTTCAACACATGACCAATCTCAATGGATGAGTACTGTCAACACATGAACTTTTATTTTATATCGATAAAGATGTAAATTTTATTACTAAAATATTTCGTTCAACACATGACCAATCTCAATGGATGAGTACTGTCAACACATGAACTTTTATTTTATATCGATAAAGATGTAAATTTTATTACTAAAATATTTCGTTATACACATGACCAATCTCAATGGATGAGTACTGTCAACACATGAACTTTTATTTTATAATATTCTTTATTTTTCAAATTGGAATGAGGCCCAATCAATTACCATATAAAGTTAATTATATGGATTTTCATACATTACACACATATAATAGCATTGAAAAATAATCAACCATCAACCAAAGTGCACTACACTGTATAAGCATCAAATATAGATTTCTAACGCTTATAACAGCCTGTCAATCAATCGATCGACATATTTAATCAATCAGGATGAGTGAACTTCAAATTTCATCCTAACACCCGTGTGGGGTTTCAAACAATCAAACACAGATTTTAGTTGTGCAGTTGGGCGATGTGTAAAATTTATCGACCCAATCAATGTCCTTCAAATAGGTGTACATAAACAAACCGTTCGGTTTGTAAATGAATATTTATTTATTCACATTCACGTTAAAAATTATATTTTTAACGACAAAACATTTTATTCCAACATATGAATTTCTATTCAGTTCATTCTTTAAATAAAATGATATTTTTATTTTTCTAACTTATTTTAGAAAATTTCGGCGGCATAACGGCACGATACTAGAAACGGGACGAGGCCTAGCCTTATCCCCGGTCTAGTGAAGGCCCACGCCATTCACACATCAATCAAATTCACCAAACAACCAAATTCAAATCAAATCATCAAATTAATTTATGCAACCAAACAAACAAGTCCATGGTCTGTGGAGGATTGTGTCGGGTGCTACTAAGCACCGTCTGCATCCTAGTATATATATATAACTAGAAAAGAAATTGAAAGGTGAGAAATTCTCACAGATAGCTATCCAAACTCCACGGCACTTCTAATGCAGAAAATCTTCACTGTTCTCGTCTCTAATCACTTTCTTCGCCCGTAGCCACTACATATATAAAAATCATATGTTTACTTCGATGTTCAATATATAAAAATCACATTTTTACTTCGATGTTCAATATATAAAAATCACATTTTTACTTACGATGTTCAATATATAAAAATCACATTTTTACTTCGATGTTCAATATATAAAAATCACATTTTTATTTCGATGTTCAATATATAAAAATCACATTTTTACTTCGATGTTCAATATATAAAAATCACATTTTTATTTCGATGTTCAATATATAAAAATCACATTTTTACTTACGATGTTCAATATATAAAAATCACATTTTTATTTCGATGTTCAATATATAAAAATCACATTTTTACTTCGATGTTCAATATATAAAAATCACATTTTTACTTCGATGTTCAATATATAAAAATCACATTTTTACTTACAAACAAATCTATATTTTATTTCTAAACAAATCTATATTTTATTTCTAAACAAATCTATATTTTATTTCTAAACAAATCTATATTTTATTTCTTTAAACATAGTTAACTCTAAATTACCATAATAAATAAACAAAATTTGATTAACAAAATTAGTTAAACCTAGTTATCAGTTACCTTCATCGTCTTCTACAGAAGCCGTAACCCAGAAGCCCCGCCTCGACACTTCACTGTCGCCTGCCAATTCAAGCCGCCATTCGACGATCGCCCTCCACCACATGGTGCGCCTCCGCACCACCTCCCATTGCCGCGAGCAGGAGCCCGCTCGAAGACCCCTATTTTGCTTCGCCCTCAAATCCTTTAGCGTGCATCGAGACTCGCACCACCAGAGCTGAATCGGACTGCACCTCGACGAAGCTCATGTCGACACCTCCTACCACCTGGAACAACGTGAAACTCGCTGGCCTTGTTGGTCCCCAAATCGAGCTCGAACGTGGCAAGGTTGGCCACAAAATTTGTGCAAAATAGACACTGAAAGTCGATCTCAATCGTATGGGATTGAAGATCAAGAAGAGGGCCACAAATTTCGTTTAATTGCTGGTGTTTAATTCGAATTGAATTGGAAAATTTTTAGGGATTTAGATCGGTGCTTTTCCGCCCTTGAACGAGGTGGAGGCGTGGACCAAACGTTGACCACGGGAATGAACTGTCTGACTAGGGTTTTGACTTAAAATGGCTTATATAAATATTTATTTTAATATTTAAATTCACTTATTAATTCGTTTCGCATCCGAACTCCAAACCAAACCCGCCGGTTGTCGCCCATAGCTAATTACCCCCATTCCGAACACAATGAGGTATGTACCGTAACCCAATTCGGCCGTTACGATCAGTTTCCGTTAAATTTAAAATATAAATCTTTATATATTCAATTTAAATACACATTTCAATTTACCGGGGTCACATACGAACTTTAAAAATTCCAAAAAAATATTTTCTAGCTTCGTATTGACGATACGGTCCTAACAAAACTAGTTTCGTCGAATTCTGGGACCGTTAGAAAAATGGCCATTTTCCAGTCGATTAAAATCAACTGAAACTGGTCAAACGCGTTTTCCTTTGCCACGCTCACATATTGATTCGAAAAATTATGAAATTTGAAACCTAGCAATAACTTGACACTGCGGATCCGACAAAAGTGGTTTCGTCGAAATCCGAGGTCATTTGCAAAATGTCCATTTTTAAGGGCCTGAATTCCATAGCGACTATTCAGAATTTTCAACTGGACATATCTTTTGATTCCCGCTATGAAAGTTTGATTTTTTGGATTCGTTGGAAAGATATTATCAATTAGATTCTATTATTTTTGGTTTCACTAAAATCCGGATTGTTTTGCACCCGGTACATTCCATTGAAGTTTGAAATCGAATTATAGAACTACCGCGCCATTTTCAATTCCTTTTATAATTAAAAATAATTATTTATATTCTAACGACGACGTATATAATATATACGTTCTAATTCCATTCAAAATAAATTTCTCGTCGATTTTATTGAAAATAATC
The DNA here is from genome assembly GCA_030737875.1 of Allium sativum. NCBI lineage: Eukaryota > Viridiplantae > Streptophyta > Magnoliopsida > Asparagales > Amaryllidaceae > Allium > Allium sativum. Next base: position 687,004,616 of record CM060926.1, on the reverse strand, counting down.
TATTTTAAATAATCAAAATTCGCTTAAATTGCCAAAATAAAAATTTTAAACTGGCCCAGATTTTCGGGTTGTTACAAATCTTCACGGAAAAACAAATCAATATATAATCGATATCAATTTCCGTATTCGACCAATAATATAAATGGAATAACGGTAAAGCCTTTGAAATTCCATATGTATTAACAGTCTTCCTCCACAGAAGTTCACTTCGATTATTATCAATCGAATTCCATTCAATTCCAATTTAATATATTAAATTGGAAAACTTTACTTTGGAATATTCCCGTTAAATCTTAATAAAAAGATTTATAAATTCCAAATCATATTTCATTGTAAAGCGGGTTAAAGAATGAATGTCGTTAAAAACACAGTTCACAACTAACCCAAAATCCCATCAGTCTCTAACCGTAAATTAGTAAGAGAACAATTCCCTAAGTATTAACCCCGAAGGTCGAAACCAATATCAAATCAATACCTAGGAAACCATTCAACTTAGCTAATCTCCAGTCAGTTTCTAATTTTCTTAACTCCATTGGGTTTAAGAACAGTATTATTAAAGATACCATTCACGACAACCCAAAAGTTCAATTCGATATTAAATACAAGGCTCTGAATAGAAAATATATCGACTTATATTCAATATCAAATTCTGAAACCAACAAGTGTCGTATTGGAATAACGATATATATATATATATATATATCTTCCAAATTCCTCCACAATACCCGTATAATCACGGAATCTAATATCGAAATATTCCGAAGATACGTTCGATTCAAATCCATTCCAATTCTCATATTGGAAATTTCTGGTTATTTTTAAAACAATTTCAAATCCAATTTATTTATTTTAAAAATATTGGATTTATTATTCTATTTCAAAACTAGTTCATTTTGATAAAAATATGTTTTTATCTTTTCAAATATGGAATTTTTCATCCTAATTCTTTCCAAATCATTTATTATGATTTTACATAAATTATTGATATTTTTAATAATTTCATCAAGGCCCGTACAGTCGATTTCCATAAATGGCCATTGAACTGCACTTACAATGGCCTTTTCCAAATTTGATTTGGACATAATTCCAAATCCAACAGTTAGATTTCAAATCTCTCATATTCGTTAGAAAGCTCTTTTCGATACGAACCCAATGGTTCCCGTTTTAGGAGAATCCGACGGTCGGATCTCCCGTAATGTCCGTTCGAAGTCAATGGTCGAAATTCGCGAACTACCGCGGCGCGGTACGTTCTATTCAGGCCATTATATATATTATATATGTATTTCGTCGGTTTCCATTTAAAACGTATTTTATAAATCGTTTTAAATTTGTTTTCAAAACGATTTCAACTTCATATTCAATTTCAAATCAAAATTGAATATTCCATATCGTCGGTATATAAATGGTGATATTTTCAAAACATTATATTTTAAAAGCAATTCCTTTTCGATATTCATTATAAAAATGAATAAAATCGATATAAATATCGTTCAAGTCAAAATGACGTTAATATAATCAGCACGGCTTTATTTATTCGCGTCCATCCCAAATCGGACATAAAAATCATATTTTGACCTTTTACTGAATATTATTTTAAAATATTCTTTCTTTCTGAACTGGAATCAGACACAGTCAATTACCATATAATTTGATTTATATGGATTTCATACACACATGTACCCAACAACAATCAAACACAGTCAACCATCATCCAAAGTGCATTCTACACTGCATAAGCATTAAATATAAATATTCAACGCTTATAACAGTCTGTCAATCAATCGATCGACATACAGCTAATTATTGGGATTAGTGTATGTCCAATATCATCCCAATACCCGTGTGGGGTTTCAACCAACAAATTCTAAATATTATTTGTGCAGTTGGGCGATGTGTAAAATTTATCGTCCCAATCAATATCAGTCAAATGTGTGTACATAAACAAATCGTTCGAATTGTTTATAAATATTTAATTTATTCATATACATGTTAAAAATTATATTTTTAACTATAAAATATTTTACTCCATTCCACATCACACAATCAATTAAACAAACAAGTCGTCCATGGTCTGTGGACGATGGGTGTTGGGTGCTGCTAAGCCCCGTCTGCATCCTAGTATATATTTTAACTAGAAAATAAAATAAAAAGTGAGAAGTTCTCACCTTTGGGATCCACTCCGCCGTGCTTTAATGAACGATGGTTTGGATTCTATTCAAAATTCCAATGCAATCTTCTTCACGCTGTTCATAGATAAAAATCACATTTTTATCGCTTCATTCCAATAAATAAAAATTATATTTGTATTTCTACTTCATATAGATAAAAACCGAATCTTTCTATCGCTAATGAATATATAAAAATCACGTTTTTACATTGCCATTCAAAACAATAAAAATCGCATTTTTATGTCACTAATCTTCATAATAAAAATCATATTTTTATTTTCCTTTCATACATATGAAAATCCTATTTTTTACTTCGCTTCCTAGATAATAAAAATCACATTTTTATTATCTCTATAATATAAAAATCATATCTTTATTTCACTAATTTCATAATAAAAATCTAAATATTTTACATATGAAAAATCCATTCTTTTCATATTTAAAAATTCGTTCTTTTCATACTTTAAAAATCAAACTTTCCTAGTTTAAAAATCAAAATTCATATACACAATGCTTTTCTATGAAAATCTGATTTAAAACTAATGTTATGTATAAAAAATCTTAATTTTCTTTTGCCATAATATATATATATATATATATATAAATCCAATCTTTCTCACTTCCTATTCATGTGTATTGAAACTAAAAATCGTATGTAAATAAAAGAAATAGATAAGTTAAAAACTTACAGCTTCATCGATTGGAGGAGGGGGGTTGGTGCTCGCGCCTGAGGTCGTCAGGGGGTGGTCCGGCGTCATTGTTGATGGGGTCCGGAGGTGCTGCAGCGGCTCAAGGGGCGCGGGGTCTGGTTTCTCGATTTTGGGGAAGGGGGCGCGGTGGCTGTCGATTTAGGGGGGAGGAGGAGGGACCGGCGCGGGGCGAGGCCGGAGCAGCGGCGGTAATATATATATATATATATTTATTATTTTTATATTCTAAAAAGCAACTTTTTATTTCGACCTCCAAACAAGACCCACCGACTATCGTCCACAACTAATTACCCCAATTCCGAACGCAATGGGATATGTACCGTAAGATGATTCGATCGTTTCGATCAGTTTCCGTCAAAATCAAAATATAAATCTACATATTGAATTTGAATGCACATTTCAATTTACCGGGGCCACATACGAACTCTAAAAATTCCAAAAAAATATTTTCTATTTTTACATTGACGATACGGTTCTAACAAAACTAATTTCGTCAAATTTGAAGACCGTTTGAAAAATGGCCATTTTCTGGTCGATAGAAATAGACTGAAACTGTTAAAACATGTTTTAATTCGCCACGCTCACATATTAATCCCAAAAATTATGAATTTTGGAATCTAGTAATAATTTGACATCCCGGATCCAACAAAAGTGGTTTCGTCGAAAACGGAGGTCGTTTGCAAAATTTCCATTTTCAAGGGCCAAAATTCCATAGCGACTATTCTGAATTTTCATCTGGGCATAACTTTTTATTCCCGCTATGAAATTTTAATTTTTCTGATTCGTTGGAAATATATTTTCATATAAATTCAAATATTTTTGGTTTCGCTAAAATCCGGTTTATTTTGAATCCTGTACATTCATTTGAAATTTGAAATCGAATTTTCAAACTACTGCGCCATTTTCAATTCTTTTTATAATTAAAATAAATATTTATTTTCTAACGTCGATTCAAATAAATATATACATTGAAATCCTATTCAAAATAAATTTATCGTCATAATTATTTAAAATAATTCATTTTCAATTTTCAAAATTCATTAAAATTGCCAAAATAAAATTTTAAATTGGTTCAGATTTTCCGGGTTGTTACAGTAGCATAACCTCCGCGTTGTGACGATCCATGGGGGAAGTACTTTCCATATCTATTTTTCTAAATGGATTTCAAAGTATTTTCATTGTGAGTTGAAACAAGTATAATTAGTACTTGTAGATCTTAGTCATGCGCCTGATCAATGCATGTCTAAGGTCTGCAAGAACGACGATGAACTTGTTAGGCTTCTAGTTATCAAGTATTTACGAACTTTAAGTAACAAATCGGTAAGCTGAAATTAAAACTTATAAATTTCTACCCAATAAATTAAGAAAGAGGATTTTTGATGTTTTCCAAAGCCACATCTTTGAAATAAAATATAAAACAAGGAAGATCCCTTTTACTTTGAATTGTTGGAAAAACAAAGTTTTGAAATCCTCGAGTTTCGAATTTAAACCTTTTGTGATCTAACAAATTTAATCAAAGATGATATTATGCGTAAACCCTTTGATTAGTTTTAAATAAATTAATGTATGTGGTCGATTTGAATTCGATGTGTAACATGAATTATAAGAAGCAACCAAACTATTTTGTTTCAAAATATGTTTCAGTAATCAAGCTCCACTTAAGGAATTTGGAGGTGATTTTGATTTAAGTTAAGAAATTGATAAAAGATAATTTAAATTATAGCAAATGTCTAAGTTGGGGAGAAGACTAGTTTGCCCCACTTGAAACTATGCAAATGAAATGAATAAGGATTTTCTTAATAGATAATCACTTATGAAGCATTAAGAAATAAAAGTGAGATTTGAATTGGATTCGAGTATCCCATGATTGAACCGTTGTGATTTTCCTATCTTGGCCTAGGCTAATCATTTAAATTCGAACCATTTGTTCTTGAGTAATGTCATTCATACCCTGGTATCTTATGGATTTGGCCAAGTATTTTGATTCGAACCATTGTACCTTGTGATGTTCTTTTGATATTGAATTTCTATTTGTACATCTCCACCTGAGTTGAGTACATGGAATTTAACCTGATCCATGTATGTATACCCTTTGCACCTTTTGTTGAATGAATCCAAGATTTCATTCAAAATAGATAATTTGATTTGTCCAAGATATTATGTTAACGGAACTTCAACAAATGATTTTTTTCATAGTAATCGAAAGTGTTGAAATATAGGATCCAACTTATGTATGGAAATTGGATTTTCGAAATATCAATTTTGAGGATTTGGTTCCGAAGATTTCTAACATTTTGGAATAAATGTCTGGATAATACTAGCTTGAAATATGTATACGCTAATCAGAGTAGCGCAGCGGAAGCATGATGGTATTTTTGAATAGGAAATTTCAAGGGTTTATTCCGACTATAGAAATGTAACCTTTTCAAACACAATTTGATAATTGGAATAAGAATTAATATAAAATTCTATATTGTTGGGTAAAGGATTTGAAATGAGATTTGTCTTGAATTATTTTGAAAATAATGTTGAAAAGGGAAATAATTCGACTATACGAATTAAAAATGGTTTCTAAGATATGGAATCAAGCTATTGGAAATCTTGGAAATGTTTTGAAACTATTTGAGGTGGAATTTCATCTAAAGAAAGATTGATATGGAGTATATAAGGTTATAAACGATTTTCTGAAGCTTTTAGAATTTGATAAGCTTACTTGGTTTGGAAAAGACGATAAGAAAATCGTATTGATCAAATTTGATTTCCAAGTATTAAAAGGAAACTTGATGACATTATGAATCTCTTAGAAAATATCAACTTATGTATAATTGTTTGATGTTTCAAAATAAATTGAAATTTCGCTTCATGAAGTATGATATGGTTTATAATGATTCTTAAAGTCTTTAATTTAAAGAATTTGAAAGGCTTGTAATATTTGAATAGGATCATTGATTTCAAAATGTGAAACATAAGTTGTACGTTGAAAATTTTATTTTCAATTGATAGATTTTTTTCTAGTTATTTGGATATGATGAATAGTTTATAAAGGTAGTTTATAAACAAAAGAAAATTTCGACGACTTAAATCCCAATATTTGAAATGTTTGAAAAACAACAATACTATAATTGAAAGTATTTGCAAATTATTGTTGCGAAATGATTTATTACTCGGGATATTAAATAATTTGATATGTACCATGGATTTGGGTAACCCGTGACTAAAGAAAGGGTGTGTAATTTAGGATTTGTAAGAGTTCTTGATGGTCTACTTTAGGGTCCGGAGAGACATTATTTATATACATACAATTGCATGCGATAGGTCGTCCCTAGTGACCTTGTCATAGGAGGAGAACTTCTTGAACATATGGGGTATATATGTTGATATGATTTTATCATAGTATGTTTGAAGTTTTGAAAAGCGATATTGGTTTTGAAATCCCGAAGTGAAGTATGATTCTCTACATAAAAGAAATATGCAGTATTCCTATGGTTTGAAATGAAACGGGATTCTAAGTCAGAGAAATCATTTGAAGCATTCAAATGTTTTGAAGTTTATGGTTTCAAAATATTGCTAAATTACTAGTTTTCAATACAATGGCTTGAGTTTTGATATAAAAAGCTTTACGAATTTGGTTATATGAATATTTTATGTTTAAGTTCTATGAACCATTTGATAAATTTTTAAGCTAAAGATTATAAGTATTTGGTTTCAATAAATTTTAAAAGTAAGAATTGTTTTGCTTAAGTATAATTTTCAATAACCTCTCCTTTTCGAGGATGAAAAGATTTAAGTGGGGGAGAATGTAACGGCCTAGAAATTTTGATGTTCAAAACATAAATTAAATTAATATTTAATGTTAAAATAAATATTTATATTTGGATTACGACATAGAATTTGGAATTTTATCTATTTTGAATGATATTTGAGTTTACTTTTAAATAGAAATTAATTTCATAAACTTAACTTACGTTGTCAAATAAATGAGACTTGCACTGTTAGCTAATTTGAATATTTAGCTTTGAATTCTTTTCGTGAAATTATGTTATATGGAAGTTATAGAAAAACAAACATTATTAATGAATTTAAAGTTAAATTTTTATTTTAAATGGAATTCTTTTAGTAAATGTGTATGAATGGTTTTGTCAAAACAAATATTCTATAATAGATTTGGATTTATTAAAATGTTCGAATTCGACTTGAAATATAAATTTTAAATTATTTTGATTAAAAAAAATTGATTCCAAAATATGTGTTTAAAGTTGAAGTGAGCTAATTTTTTTATACAACTATAGAGTGTAAACAGTGTAATTTTAAGCCGGAAGGAATCTAATTTATTATTGTGATATTTTATTCAAACTATTAAGTATAAACTGCGCAATAAAATACGCATGTATTGCTTTCACATTAATTTAATTATTTTTGAACATGAAACTAAAATTGAAACATTAACACTTATTTAATTTATTGTTCGGTAAAGTTTGTTGAAATCTAAATTCGTAAAAAACAAACAGCATTGTATTTCGTTTCGTTGAGGTTTAATCAAGCAACGTTGTTGTTTGGTCATGTTCTAGCCTAACATGCGTTCAATCCCCTTCCCTGGTTCAGCCCAATGTTTTACCTCTAACCATATCCGGTAAATTTTGAATCAAGGATTTGGGTGATGAATTTATTTTCCACTTGTTTTTACTCAGGTGTGATTTAAAAACACTTGTCCACTTCTCTCCGAAATGGATACCACGTTGCTGTATTCCTCTGTGTCTAGTTCCCTTACTTTGTTTTATAAATGCGTGCCCTTTCCTTTTGTTCACCACGAAACAAAAACTCTTCTCCTATTTCTTCTAATAGACGTTGTTTTCTCCCCAAAACCAAAATGTCTCCTTCCCCACAAAATTGTTTTCCCAAATCGATTTGCGCTCTTAAACAAAATAGCTCCACCCAAATCAGCCTCGTTACTCCTCCCTTCACAGCCCACCGTCGATCGAACCTCCTCTCGGACCTTATTATACGTGGCTCGAAACCCACTTCGATGTTAGTCCACCTAAAGAGAGATGGCCTTCCTCCTTCAAACCGAGTCAGCATGCCCTTAACCACCGCCGTAGGAGGCGCACCGCCGTTCCTTCCTTCGCTCGTCGCCGAAACCACCACAGCCGCTCCGACCCCTTGCCTTCGACTTCTGTTACCATTTATTTGTCTCCTCCTTTGATTGGAATCGCACCTCCACTGCCGAGCCGCCCGCTGAAATAACCTGCACCGCTCAAGCTTCCCGCGTCGTTGCTGAGGCCTACACTCCTCCCCACCGTCTATCGCAAACCATTTTCTGCGTCGTCTCGTCGATTTGCCGGCTGCACCAAACTATTTCCAAGTCCCGGTTTTCCGTCGACTGCATGTATGTTTTCTTACGATTAAATTTATTGCAAGTTTCTCCACTTTGTTCCACTGAATATGATTGGATTGAGGGTTGTGTCTACGGTTTTGATCACACTGTCGACTGTCATGAACCGATCAGTCATTACACTCCTTGGTTGCACTTATTTGTGTTTGCATCTATTTGCATTTCGTGATCCTTACTGCACTTGCCTTGAAGTTTAGACACACAGTTCATTTATAATTGCTTTCATTTAACATGGGGAAAGAGCTGGAAACTGGATGCATGTGTACCTATTATTAGACTATGGCCAAAGAAATTTCCTACTTTGATTTTTGATTACTGATCGACGCTATCAATGGAATAGAAAAGCGCAAATTATGTAATAGTAATAGCAAGCGTACAGGTGTGTAGTATACCGGTCGAACACATGGAGGAATTTTAAATTTTATTGTTTATATGTTTCTTGAGCGAGTTAGACAAAACTTGGAGAAGGTTTTGAATTAATGCTAATACATTTACTATGGATCTGAATCTAATCAGATTAATACCAAATTCAACAACCAAAACAAAAGACAAATTACTAGAAAAGAAATAGCAAACAAAAACAACAGAAAATTAAAATTAGTATTGCCATAGAATCTAATCGAACAGTCAATCCTAATATGCAATAAAAATAACAACAACAATTCGTGTTCTAACAAAACTAATTAATTAGAAAACACGTATTGTGATGAAGAAAATAATATACTAGAATGAAGAAAAACTTTATTAAGAATAAGAACAGAATACAAAATAGTGAACTGGGTTTACAATGGATATCATATATTTATAGAAGATGTAGGCTCCTCTCAATATGAATACTGGGCCTAGAAAATATCTCTTGAATATCTTTGTTTACAAACAAAAAAAGCTATGACATAATGGTTGAGATATTCCATGTAGAGTTCCCTCCTTGATTATTGACATATGGCAGGTTAATTGGATTTTCTTTGGCAATAATTCATTCAAATCTTCTTTTATATGGAAGTTGAAAATGAATGATTTGATTTGAGAGAAATATGCATATTCCTTAATATCTTCATTAGTGCATACATTATATATATATGCATATATATACACATATGAATATATATATATATATATAACATATCACTATTCCATATATTCTTCAGAGCAAAGAAGGCTGTTTGTGCATAAATCCATGCTCCCTTTTCAGCAAAAATAGGGCTTGCCAAGGATCGTACTCAGGCCACTCTGTACAAATTTCTATGCCTTTACTAGTGAGATACAACTTATTTTGCAATTGAGATAGCTTTGATATGGGGAAGTAGCTTTTTCTTTGTAGTTGGCTTTTAATTGAAATGAAGGAGACATTAATTGAACCTGTGAAAGCACATGAAAAAATACCCAAAGTAATATTTATTTATTTACAAAAGATAAGATATAAGAGCATAAAATAAACACATTTCTGTGCTAATCAAATACCCATCCACTTATCTTTTACTCGTCCTTGAGTAAAAAAATGAAGTGCTAAACTAGATAGGTTACACTTTCGTAGGAAACACGATTGCATTGAGCATATGCAACAAGCCATTAAACCTCTAGGTGTCCCTAGTAGGATGACTGGTGTCTCGTGAGGGTTTTCAGCGGATACTACCCACAAAATCCAAATGAAGTATGTTGTGGTTATAATGCAACTATATGAATGCAACAGATATATGCAAATGAAAAAAAAATTATAAACACGACTTGTTCCAGAAATGTGGTACAACAAAGCAAATTATAAACTCCTAGTCAGTTGATTGTATTTTAGATACCTCAACCTATCACAAATTTTCAGCATAATTCACGTTTTCAACGTTAAACTCTAGTTTGGCCAGTTGTTTCGATTGATTACATAGTGCAGCCATGAAATAAATTCTTAGTTGTCTGTCACAGTTCACAAAGTGGTATTCTAATTTCCTTATGTACGACTAGTCAAATCAATAAGGTCAAGAAGTGTTTAGGCATCATCGCTTATTCTCTATCTCTATAAGAGTTAAAATTTATGATTAATTTCATACACATAATTTAAAAGACCAAGGTATACCACCCATGCACTGCCTCGTGGATTAACAGAGAGTTGGGAAAGAGCTTGGCGGATTATGCAGACCGACGCTGACTTTGTAACAACATGTGACATCCCACGTCCGTTAATGTCACTCACTAAGGTAATGCATTAAGTTTCGTCAAGCGCTATAGGTAAACAAACACAGAATAATTACAAGACAGATATAAATAAGGCAGCAGCGGAAAATTTAAATTTTTATATCAACCATAAAGCATAATACCGTGGTCCACAACCTTATAAGTCACGAGAAACATTACAATAAAATAACTTCTATCTTTCATCTTCAAAGTACATAAGAATATGAAAAACATAATTTTCCCCAAATTAAAAGAGTTAAGCCATAGTAGAGACAAGAACTTGAGCCATACTTCAGAAGTAGCTCCTAGCAAGATGATATCTGAGTCCTGATTAAGTCTGAGTGTTTCCTCCCTGAGAACCCGGGGGGAGACGGAAGAAAGAAGGAGAAACAACAGGGCCAGACATAAAGTTTGGCGAGTCTAGTTACTTTTAGGCAGTAGATAAATAAAAGCAACATGATAGACTTATAAAGTGGATAAGAGAGAGATTACTACATAAATGGCAGGTGTGACAAGATAAGCAAGATAAGGTGTATGTGCCTCACTAATGATTACTCTACACTACTACTAGTATAACAGAAATGAGATGATCCCTTCCACTATAAGTTGGTAGGCTTAGGTCATACGTCCAAGTATACACTAACCCCTACCCTAAACGATCGGCTCCCTACTCCATAGATATCCTGTGTTGGCCCCATGGTAGGAGGTATCACTTCCTAAAGTGGCAACCGAAGATGTGCACAACTATATCTATTGGTGTCACGGTCATCTTAGCCCCCTCTTCCCGGCCCATGCACACACATGTCTCCAGTCGGTTTGCGCCGCCCACACCGTCCGTCTCTTACAATCAATCAGTAAGCGTTCCCCTTCTCAATACCCACCCCCTCTAATTTACTTAACCCACCCACTACCCATCCAATTTTACTTAACCCTAACTTAAGTTCATAATCATACAATTTTTAAATTAGGTTAAGTAGTCCAACTTAACAACATGTCCAATTATGGTTATAATGGGCTAGACTTCCCAAATTAGGCCTACAACGTGTGGATGCTGGATATGCCGGTCGGGTCGGGCAGACTTATTCCACAGTTGGGCCTAACCTTGTGTCATAGCCCGGTTCGTATTTACGTACTTAGACCTCTCACATTAGGTTAAGTATTAGTGGCTTTTGGATATGCCAGTCGGGTCCGGGCAGACTTCCGCCACTAATACAACCTAACCTTGTGTCATAAGTACAATTACAATTCCTAATTGTAATTACTAAACATTCCATTTTTAATTAATTAATCAATTAATTAATCCTTTCCTTTTATAGGTGTCAATACACGTTTTACCCAATAATTTGAATTACATGTCCATAAATGTTCATATTCAAATTATGCCATTTTTAACCCTTTTTCCCCTGTTCCTTAACTAGCGCCCTCACAAAATTGGCAACATGCCTAGGCTAGACAACAACCTAGTCATAAACGATAATAGGGAAAATAACTAAAATAATCATCTTGGCATCAACATAAATTTGTATGATAATAAGGTGAACATACATACTAGCATGGACATGAAATTGTCATCATAACAAGGTGATAATTTAGATCACATAAAATAGATCTAACATGATAACATAAGGTGACAATTTAGATCACATAGAATGGATCTAACATGATAACATAAGGTGATAATCTAGATCTGTCTAACAGTTTCAATGTCCACATAAACTAGATCTACTAATTTAGAAATAGATCTACACACATGCACATCATATCATGTCATAAAAGTTACAATTAAGATAAAGGTTTAGATCTAATTCTAACCAATTCAAGGTGACATATGTTCATGATTTACGTAAGTGATTAGATCCATTAATGATATAACTGTCCAAATTAATAGATCTATATTAACCATAATATAGTTACAAACCAAGATCCACAATAGAACAATCAAAATTTAATTGGATCTGGAGAAATAGATCTATCACAACATAGCATATGATTTAACACTTGCATAGAATCATACTTTACAACATATCCAGGTCATAGTCTTTCACACTTTACTTTCATTTATCTAAACCTAAAAGTAATCTAGAAACTTACCGCGTTAGGTTTAGAGAATTGAGAAAGAACGGATATAGAATTCTGAATTTGATTTGCAAAGTATGTTGTTGTAGAAAAACGGTTCAGTTCGCACTCCAGCAGCATATGGCCTCCATGACTTCTAATGAAGAAAATATGAGAAATAGCCACATATTTATAGCTGCAGAGCCCCCTAAAATCGACTGTCACCTAAGCCCTAAGGGTGTCGACACCCCTGTGGGTAGGTCGACCCCTAGGTCGACACCCCTCTAGGGGGTCGAACCCCTAGAGTTGGAATTTTGGCGCTCTGAGGAATTTTTCGAATTTGACTTTTTCTGGATAAAATTCTGACTCAGCTCTGACTCATCTCTGACTCATACGTATGTATATAATTTTTCTGCATGTATACAAACTTAAAACCCTCATAACTTCCTCATACGTTGTCCGTTTTACGCAAACCAAATGTCTATCTTGACCAGAATTTCGAGACGGATGCAATGGTGTAGTCCATTTCCTCTAATTCTGAATATTAAATTCATTATTATTTAATTTATCCTCTTTTAGTGTTGTTACAAATTCCGGGTGTTACATTCTCCACTACTCAAAGGATTTCGTCCCGAAATCTCTAAGTTGAGAAGAATGTATATCCTACCATCCATCATCCGTCTACTCATCCACCAATCATTGGCATCCATTATTCTTAAAGATTTCAAATGCTTGTATGAATATATGCGAACATGTGTGTATATGCCCCAACACTAATGTGAAGATCAGGCGATCTACTGATTCAGTTGACCTCCTTAATGCAGTGTATGTTAGTGGCATGAATCCAATATGTATGCAAATAAACCTATCATATCATGTAGGTTCTATATGTTTGCACATTCATTCATCCAAATGCATCATCCATATGTTAACTCATCCATTTCCATTCATAAAAGAAAAGAAAATGCACACACATCCATATGCAGTATGAGAGTGATTGAGCCGATCTTAGTGCCTAATGTGTGTGTATATGCGTCCACAGGCAACCACTAGCAAATACTTGCATCCACTTGCATCAATCAAATATAACATGTTTCAAACACATTTTTACATCCATAGGATTCCTATCTAAAGGTCGAAAATACGATGGATAAGATATATTCTATTGACAAAAACAAGCACTGATAAAACTTAGGAAAAGAAGTTAAGAACATACCCTCGAAAAGAAAAGGGTATGAAGCACGAATCTTGTCTTCGTTCTCCCAAGTCATATCTTCTGGGTTATCTCCCCATTGAACCTTTAGCAACTTGATCTCCTTATTGCGTAGTTTCTTAACTTCCGACCCAAGAATACGGGTAGGGACTCGTTTGACTGTCGCCTCTCGTTCCACTTCGACTTCTTCCAACGTTCTCGGCTCAATAACTTCCGCAGTGTCATGCAGGCACTTCCGTAGATGAGAGACGTGGAAAATGTCATGAACGCCAGATAGATTTTCTGGGAGCTTTACTTGGTAGGCTATTTGGCCAATCCTCTCGGTTATGGGAAATGGTCCCACAAACCTAGGTGCCAACTTCCCTGTAACAACCCGTATTTTCAATAACCTGTAATGATGAAAATCGAGGCAGAATTTAATTCTAAAATCTAAATCAAGGGAAATGGGCTATGCCATTGCGTTCGTCTCGGAAAAATACGCGAAATAGAGTCCGAGTTTTCGAAAATCGAAGTCCGTATGACCCGATTAAGGCCCAACGAAGTTTTCAGAAAAATTCAAAGTAAAAATAGATTTCAAATTCAAGTTTGAATCTGGAAAATTGGGTAAGATTGGGCCAGGCGGGAAAATTCCCGCCAGAACACCCAAGTCGACAGCCCTGTCGACTTGGGAGTCGACTTAGTTGGACCCAAGTCGACAGCCCTGTCGACTTGGCTGTCGACTTGGCTGTCGACTTGGTCCAACCGGGCTGTTTAGCCTGGTGCACCATTTAGAGACTGTGTTGAGCTTAGGGGCCAGATTCGGTTTTGAGGGCTGAGATTGGAACTAGGGTTTAATCCTAAGGCTAGAACTAGTCCTAATCTCTATAAATAAGGCCCTAACCTAACCCTAAATCATCATTATTCATTCATACAACTAAACTATGGCAAAATCAATCCTCTCATGGCCTCCACTCTCTTCATAAAATTCCTAAACAAATTTTTATGAGATTTTCCATGCATACAAGTGTTTTCAAGCTTGTATGAGCCTCATTAGCTTGCATTCAAGTCAAGTTTCTATATTTGCATCATAAAGAAAGAGTTTTGATCATTTTGGCTCAAGGGTTTTGCTTGCATTTTGGGTTTATTTGATTGCATAAGGGCTTTCTTATATTTGCTATACTCATTTGAGTCCTCATAATCATTGTAAGCCCTATTCTACTTTCATACTTAAACTCTAAAGTTAAATGTATGATATGCAAGTTTGCCATGATATGCAAGTTTACTATGATGTGTTATGCAAGTTTACTATGATGTGATATGCAAGTTTACTATGATGTGTTATGCAAGTTCATCAAGTTATATTATGCAAGTTTGATATGCAAGTTTGTCATATGATATGCAAGTTATGTTATGCAAGTTTGATATGCAAGTTTGTCATATGTTATGCAAGTTATGTTATGCAAGTTTGGGATGATCATATGGTTCATGGTATCATGTTATGCAAGCTTATCTTGGGTTTATGAACATAAAGCTTCAAGCTTTATGCTAAAGGTTGCATTTTGGCAACATGTAAGTTATCATATCTCTTATGATAACTTGCATGTGAGGCTAAATGCGAACTTATGGCCATTTCTACATGTCATTTAGCACCATGTATCACCAATATGCCAAGTTTGGTTTTATGCATGCTTTTGGGGCCTAAAAATGTAATATGCAAGGGTATGAACACATGAACATTTCATATGCCACCATGTTAAACTTGTGGCTTCAACACTTTTATGTCATGATTATGCCAAGTTCCCTCTTTCTATCCTTTATGCGCTATTGCGATATGTAAGCGATGGGATTGCGTTTGGGGTTGGGTAAACTTAAAAGACATAAAAACATAAGCTTGGGAATTTACCTATTAAGTTAGGTCTACCCATTGGGAATTTACCTATTAAGTTAGGTCTACCCAATTGCTTGAAAATTTGTAACATGTTTTGGAAACATGATGGACATGACACTTAGAAAGGATAAGTGTGACCAACTCAAGGTTGGGTTGAGTTTGTAGCGTAAACCTACCCGGAACCGACCGGCTTAACTAGTTGCTACAAACAATAGGACCCAATGTGAGAAGTTGGCCATGTTGTACCTTGAACCCGAGGTTAGACCAAGTTGTGGTGTAAAGCTACCCGGACCCGCCCGGCTTAACTAGTAACCGCAACAAAGTCTAATGTGAGAGGTTAAGGCGCATTAATTAATTAATGCCTCATGATTAGGGTTAAGTCATGGTCCACTTAATACTTAACCAATTTGGGCTTGGTAGATTAATCAGGGTTAAGTCGTGAACTCATAGTTACACTTAACCAAGTTAATCCATGATTAGCAAGAGGGTTAAACCGTACTTAACCCACTAGAAAAATCCTAGCAATGGGGGCCCACTCTAGCAGTAATCCCAAGTTTGTATCATTAAGGCCCTAGGGACTAGGCTAGGGAGGGGGCACGATTACTGGGCTGGAGGTAAGCGACCAATAAACGACGGCCGGGTGGTACGCCGATGTAGTTCCGGACGGACTATGGTCGTGCACGTAGTCCGTATTTGGAGAAGTCACCCATGGGTACCAGTAGATCGAGACTGTGCACTCATGTTTATGGTGTCCAGGGGTTGGCACCCTAGGGCTTGATACACCCGAAGGGTGGACCCGGCACAGTTCGACTACAATTATGTTTGGGCCGTATTGACACCAACACGTGACGAGTTAGGCTTAGGGAGCCGATCGACTAGACCGTTTGGTTGGACCTTGTATTAGGGTCATTTCATGTTATTGGGCCAAAGCTTGGGCCAAGGGATCAATACTTGTTTATTCAAGTCATGTTAGTTTTCCAGTACACCTGTGGTGCAAAATCTTAATCCTGATTATGCGATGACACCTTTATCTACCTTGTTAGTTAATCATCATGCTAGTATGTTGTTATCCTTATGTTCATCCCTGCTGCTCATGCCAGTTAACTTTATCAGTTTACATTGATTGTAGTAGGGCTTACTCAGTCTTTTTGACTGACCTGTTTTCTTTTGCCTCTTTTCTTCCGTCCCCCCCCCCCCCCCCCAGGTTCTCAGGGAGGGAATACTGGAGCTTAGCTTGGATTTCTGATCGCTTGCTTGTGGGATTGTAGCTCATGTACGGTCTTGACATGAAGCTGGCTATGGTTATCACTTATTTTGGGGATAGTACTTATGTATTTCAGTTTTTCAGTAATGTTGTTTTCATCTAGACTTGTTTATTTGGAAAGTTATGTTGTACCAGACTTGTTTTGAAATGGTTTAAAATCTTCCGCTGTTTTACTTGTCTTATTTACTCTGTTTATGTATATACATATGTTCTTGTTCTGCCTTGATATATCATTATGCATGTTTACCTGATTCAAACGCCCCTCCAAAGTCAGAGTGCTTGCAAGAGCCACCCTGGCGGAGGTGGGGTGTTACATTTGGTATCAGAGCATATGGTTTACGAGAAGGAACAAAAAGGTTTTTAGAAAACTTTTGGAAAACTATTTTCAAAACCAAGTATAAAGTATTTTCCAAAGAAAAGTCTAGTTTATTTTAAAGGCTATTCCCCAAAAAGCCATTAGCAAAATCCCTTCGTTTTTCTCTATTCTGAATCTGTCTTTTTCTTCGTTTTCAGTATGGCCGATAACTTTGCTATTCCGGAGGGAGTACACGTACCTGTTTGGTATAGGAGACTTTTGGAGGCTAGGGCGACCGAAGCCGGCCCCGCAGATGTTCCTCCTCCTCCTCCTCCTCCAGTAGTTAATGTTCCTCCTCCTCCTGTCGCTGAGGTTCCTCTTCCTCCTCCCCCTCAGCATCCTCAAGCTGACTTCGCAAAGACTTGCAAAGATTTCAAAGCAATGGGTGGCAAGAACTTTCAAGGCACTGAGACTTTTGTAGAGGCCAGAAATTGGTTGAAAGAGACCGAGGATTTATTTGCTATCTTTGGGTTAGACGATCAGAGGAAGATCTTGTTGGCGGTTTGGCTTATGAAGGATGAAGCCGCTTATTGGTGGGAAGTCACCAATGGTACTAGGCCTGTTGAGACTTGGGCCGATTTCAGGGCAAGGTTCATGCTTAAGTTTCTATCTTCTACTGAGGAGAATCTGCAAATGGAGAGGTTCATAACTTTGAAACAAGGAGATATGTCTGTCAAAGAATATGTGAACAAGTTCAATCAGTTAGCTCGTTTTGGCTTGGATATGGTGAATACTCCTCAGAAGAAGGCTCTTCGTTTTGCTAGAGGATTAAATGAGCCGTTGCAGGGATTGGCTATGTCACATATTCCCCATGGGGCCACGTTTGAGAGCTTGGTTGATATGGCGTTACTTCAGGGAGATGTCAAGAAAGAGACCAAGATGAATGATACTCAAGCCAAGAAGACTGATTCCCAGGGGAAAGGAAATCAGGGTAATCCAAGTGGTCAAAGCAGTCAAGGCAATCAGAACAAGAACAAGAACAAGAGTCAAGGAAACAAGGGGAACAACAACAAGGGCAAGAACAACAAGGGGAAGTGCCATTATTGCGGTTCAGTTGGGCATCTTATTAAGGATTGTAAGAAGAGGAAAAGGATTAATGGTGAATGCTTTTTCTGCGGTGAGACTGGACATTTCAGTAAGGATTGCCCGAAGAAGCAAGGGCAAGGCCAGGGTCAGACTCAGCGTGCTAGACCTTCAGGAGGGCAAGTTCATGCTCTCAATACCGCTCCAGTTCTCGATCGAGGTAGTATTTCTGTTGAGAGCCTTGTATATATTTCTGACTTTCCAGTTCGTACCTTGTTTGATTCTGGTGCATCGCATAGCTTTATCTCATCTGATCTTGTTGATAGTTTGCACCTTAGTACTAGCTTGGTAGATGATCCCGTCTGTGTCTCAAATCCTATTGGGGGTTCCGCCCATTTGTCTATGATATGTGGGGATTTGAGGATCTCTATACTGAGTGTAGAGTTCTTGTGTAGTGCTTATGTTCTTGGTTTCAGGGGATACAGATTGATATTGGGCATGGATTGGTTGTCCAGATATGGAGCCATCCTTGATTGTGAGCATAGGGTTGTGAGGCTCGTGACTCGCCTCGGAAACACCCTAGAGATTTCTTGTAATCCGAGAGGTCCCGTCATGTTGTGCTATCTTGAATCACTCGACTCGTCAATGGAAACTCTTCAGTCTGTGAGAGTGGTTCGAGAGTATCCGGATGTTTTCGATGAAGTTAGGGGGTTGCCCCCTAAGCGAGAGATTGATTTCTGCATTTATCTGGTGGATAATGCAAAGCCGGTTTCTTTGCCCATTCGGCACATGGCTCCGCGTGAAAGGCGGGAGCTAAGTAAGCAAGTAAAGGAGTTGCTTGAGAAGAACTTCATTAGACGAAGTATATCTGAATGGGGAGCGCCTGTAGTATTTGCTACCAAGGCAGATGGTTCTCTCCGACTTTGTGTTGACTATCGAGAGTTGAATAAGCTGACTAAGAAGAACAGACACCCGTTACCGAGGATTGATGATCTCTTTGACCAGCTTGTCGGTGCTTCTGTTTTCTCTCAGCTTGATCTTGCTACTGGATTCCATCAGCTCAGGGTAGCTGAGGATAGTATAGACAAGACTGCGTTCAGAACTCCAGATGGATTCTTCGAATGGCTTGTCATGCCGTTCGGCTTGACTAATGCACCCGCATATTTCGTGGACTTGATGAGTAGGGTGTTCAGGGAGTTCTTGAACAAGTTTTTCGTGGTGTTCGTAGATGATATTCTGATCTTCTCTAAGGATGAGGAAGAGCACGCAAGGCATCTCGTGGAGGTGATGGATACGCTTAGAGCGCATCAGTTGAAGGCCAAGTTCTCCAAGTGTCACTTTTGGAGAAGGGAAGTTAGATTCCTTGGGCATATAGTGTCTAAGCAAGGCTTAGCGGTGGATCCCGCTAAGGTAGTTGCAGTTCAGGATTGGAAGACTCCAAGGAATGCAACCGAAGTGAGAAGTTTCCTAGGTCTTGCGGGTTTTTACCGGAAGTTCATCAAGGACTTCGCGAAGATATCCGCTCCTCTCACTAAATTGACGAAGAAGAATTTAGTTTTTGCTTGGAGCATAGAATGCGAGCTTGCTTTTCAGAAGCTCAAGAGAGCTCTCACATCAGCACCTGTTCTAGCTTTGCCCGATGGAGGGAAGTTATTTACAGTATACACCGATGCATGTGGCACGGGGTTAGGAGCTGTTCTGATGCAAGAAGGAAGAGTGATATGCTTTGGCGGTAGACAACTCAAAGTGCATGAGAAGAATTATCCCACTCATGACTTAGAGTTGGCAGCAATAGTATATGCACTCAAGGCTTGGCGCCATTATCTTCTGGGCGAAAGATTTGAGCTTTATACCGATCACAAGTCATTGAAGTATCTCTTTTCTCAGAAGGATCTGAATCTGAGGCAATAAAGATGGATGGAATTCTTGGCGTCCTACGATTTTGAGATAGCTTATACCCCTGGCAAGGGGAATGTGGTAGCAGATGCATTGAGTAGAAGAAGGTTGACCCTAAGTCCTCTATTCGTTGAGATGAAGAATTTAGAGTATGTGGCAACCTTTGATTTCTCTTTGGCGGTTGAGTCGATGACCGGTTCTTTAGCATCTCTGGAACTCAGACCTACCCTTCTTGATCAAGTTGGGGCTTCGCAGAGAGAAGACCCTCAGATAGTTGAGATTATGGATAAGCTGATTCGAGGAGAGGCGTCTAGTCATCTCGCTCGATATTCTATTGATGACAAGGGTTGGCTGAGGAGAGACGGAAGGTTATGTGTTCCAAGGGTAGACGATTTAGTAAGAAAAGTTCTTGAGGAAGCGCATCGCTCTAAGTTGACTATACATCCGGGCGGAGATAAGATGTATAAAGATATGAAGCGCATTTTCTTTTGGCCTGGGATGAAGAAGGATGTGGCAGAGTTTGTCTCTAGATGTATCATTTTCCAGCAAGTTAAGGCCGAGTCGAAGAAGCCCGGTGGGCTATTGCATCCTCTAGACGTTCCACTATGGAAGTGGGAGAGTATTTCCATGGATTTTATCGATGGGCTACCAAGGTCAAGGAAAGGGAATACGAGCATTTGGGTTATTGTGGATAGACTTACGAAGAGTGCTCATTTCATTCCGGTGAAGAGCAAGAGAACCGCATCTTGGCTAGCGTCGGTATATCTTCGTGAGATTGTGAGACTTCATGGAGTCCCTTCTAGTATTGTCAGTGACCGTGACCCAATCTTTACAAGTCAATTCTGGAATAGCTTGCAAGAAGCCATGGGCACGAGGTTGAATCTAAGTACTGCTTATCACCCACAGACGGACGGTCAAACCGAAAGGGTGAATAGGGTACTCGAGGATCTGTTGAGGCGTTGTATTCTGGATTTTGGTGGTACTTGGGAAGACCATCTTCCTCTTGTTGAGTTTGCATATAATAATAGTTATCAGGCAAGCATAGGGATGGCACCATTTGAAGCTTTATATGGGAGGCCGTGCAAGTCGCCTACATGTTGGTGGGAGACTACAGATGAGCTTATACTTGGGCCTGATATGATCAGAGATACATCCGAGAAGATCGAGTTGATTCGGAGACGGATGAAAGTGGCCCAAGACCGACAGAAATCCTATGCTGATAAGCAAAGAACTGATTTGGAGTTTGATGTTGGGGATATGGTTTTCGTGAAGGTTTCTCCTTTGCGGAATGTGGTCCGATTTGGAGCCGTTGGGAAGTTAGCACCGAGGTTTGTTGGACCATTCCCTATTATAGAGAGGATCAGGCAGATGGCTTATAGAGTGAAGTTGCCCGAGAAGCTTGCCGGAGTACACGATGTTTTTCATGTCTCGCATCTCCGGAAGTGTTTACATGAATCAGCAGAGGTTGTTGAGCCAAGTGTTCTGAAAGATGTGGAAGTGGAGAAAGAGGCTACCTTGAGGAGAGCTCCGATTCGTATCTTGGGGACGGAGACCAAGAAGCTAAGGAATCGAGAGGTCAAGTTGGTGAAGGTTCAATAGGGTGAAGCCGAAGAAGACGCAACTTGGGAAACCGAGGAGAAGATGCGTGGGCTTTATCCATTCCTTTTTGAGGGTACACTCTCAATCTCTTTTCTTTGTTAGCATATCTTTCTCTTTGCTATCCATGTTTATCTAGTTTATCGTGTTAATCTTGTCATGAGAACCTTAGGTAGAAACCCTTTGGATGAAACATGTGTTTGAAACATGTTATGCTTGATGGTTGCAAGTGGTTGCAAGTGTTTGCAAGTGGTTACTCGTGGATGCATTATACACGTTAGGCACTAGATCGGCTCACACACTCCTCATATTGCATATGCATGAGTGTTTATGCTTATTCATGGATGAAAATTTTTGTGTTATCACATGGATGTTGCATATGGATGTATGTTATGTGCACACATATAGATGTTATACATTATGTTAGGAATTGCATACATATGGACATTTCACTAACATAATTTGCATTGAGGATATTTGCATTAGATAAGGACATATACACACACCTTTGCATATGTTCATACAACATTTAGAATCTTGTAAGGACAATGATTGCTCGTGGATGATGTTTTGAGTAGATGGATGATTGGATGGTAGGATACGTTCTTCCTAACTTGAAGATTTCGGGGGCGAAATCCTTTAAGGAGGGGAGAATGTAACAACCCGTATTTTCAATAACCTGTAATGATGAAAATCGAGGCAGAATTTAATTCTAAAATCTGAATAAAGGGAAATGGGCTATGCCATAGCGTTCGTCTCGGAAAAATACGCGAAATAGAGTCCGAGTTTTCGAAAATCGGAGTCCGTATGACCCGATTAAGGCCCAACGAAGTTTTCAGAAAAATTCAAAGTAAAAATAGATTTCAAATTCAAGTTTGAATCTGGAAAATTGGGTAAGATTGGGCCAGGCGGGAAAATTCCCGCCAGAACACCCAAGTCGACAGCCCTGTCGACTTGGGAGTCGACTTGGTTGGACCTAAGTCGACAGCCCTGTCGACTTGGCTGTCGACTTGGTCCAGCCGGGCTGTTTAGCCTGGTGCACCATTTAGAGATTGTGTTGAGCTTGGGGGCCAGATTCGGTTTTGAGGGCTGAGATTGGAACTTGGGTTTAATCCTAAGGCTAGAACTAGTCCTAATCTCTATAAATAAGGCCCTAACCTAACCCTAAATCATCATTATTCATTCATACAACTAAACTATGGCAAAATCAATCCTCTCATGGCCTCCACTCTCTTCATAAAATTCCTAAACAAATTTTTATGAGATTTTCCATGCATACAAGTGTTTTCAAGCTTGTATGAGCCTCATTAGCTTGCATTCAAGTCAAGTTTCTATATTTGCATCATAAAGAAAGAGTATTGATCATTTTGGCTCAAGGGTTTTGCTTGCATTTTGGGTTTATTTGATTGCATAAGGGCTTTCTTATATTTGCTATACTCATTTGAGTCCTCATAAGCATTGTAAGCCCTATTCTACTTTCATACTTAAACTCTAAAGTTAAATGTATGATATGCAAGTTTGCCATGATATGCAAGTTTACTATGATGTGTTATGCAAGTTTACTATGATGTGATATGCAAGTTTACTATGATGTGTTATGCAAGTTCATCAAGTTATATTATGCAAGTTTGATATGCAAGTTTGTCATATGATATGCAAGTTATGTTATGCAAGTTTGATATGCAAGTTTGTCATATGATATGCAAGTTATGTTATGCAAGTTTGGGATGATCATATGGTTCATGGTATCATGTTATGCAAGCTTATCTTGGGTTTATGAACATAAAGCTTCAAGCTTTATGCTAAAGGTTGCATTTTGGCAACATGTAAGTTATCATATCTCTTATGATAACTTGCATGTGAGGCTAAATGCGAACTTATGGCCATTTCTACATGTCATTTAGCACCATGTATCACCAATATGCCAAGTTTGGTTTTATGCATGCTTTAGGGCCTAAAAATGTAATATGCAAGGGTATGAACACATGAACATTTCATATGCCACCATGTTAAACTTGTGGCTTCAACACTTTTATGTCATGATTATGCCAAGTTCCCTCTTTCTATCCTTTATGCGCTATTGCGATATGTAAGCGATGGGATTGCGTTTGGGGTTGGGTAAACTTAAAAGACATAAAAACATAAGCTTGGGAATTTACCTATTAAGTTAGGTCTACCCATTGGGAATTTACCTATTAAGTTAGGTCTACCCAATTGCTTGAAAATTTGTAACATGTTTTGGAAACATGATGGACATGACACTTAGAAAAGATAAGTGTGACCAACTCGAGGTTGGGTTGAGTTTGTAGCGTAAACCTACCCGGAACCGACCGGCTTAACTAGTTGCTACAAACAATAGGACCCAATGTGAGAAGTTGGCCATGTTGTACCTTGAACCCGAGGTTAGACCAAGTTGTGGTGTAAAGCTACCCGGACCCGCCCGGCTTAACTAGTAACCGCAACAAAGTCTAATGTGAGAAGTTAAGGCGCATTAATTAATTAATGCCTCATGATTAGGGTTAAGTCATGGTCCACTTAATACTTAACCAATTTGGGCTTGGTAGATTAATCAGGGTTAAGTCGTGAACTCATAGTTACACTTAACCAAGTTAATCCATGATTAGCAAGAGGGTTAAACCGTACTTAACCCACTAGAAAAATCCTAGCAATGGGGGCCCACTCCAGCAGTAATCCCAAGTTTGTATCATTAAGGCCCTAGGGACTAGGCTAGGGAGGGGGCACGATTACTGGGCTGGAGGTAAGCGACCAATAAACGACGGCCGGGTGGTACGCCGATGTAGTTCCGGACGGACTATGGTGGTGCACGTAGTCCATATTTGGAGAAGTCACCCATGGGTACCAGTAGATCGAGACTGTGCACTCATGTTTATGGTGTCCAGGGGTTGGCACCCTAGGGCTTGATACACCCGAAGGGTGGACCCGGCACAGTTCGACTACAATTATGTTTGGGCCGTATTGACACCAACACGTGACGAGTTAGGCTTAGGGAGCCGACCGACTAGACCGTTTGGTTGGACCTTGTATTAGGGTCATTTCATGTTATTGGGCCAAAGCTTGGGCCAAGGGATCAATACTTGTTTATTCAAGTCATGTTAGTTTGCCAGTACACCTGTGGTGCAAAATCTTAATCCTGATTATGCGATGACACCTTTATCTACCTTGTTAGTTAATCATCATGCTAGTATGTTGTTATCCTTATGTTCATCCCTGCTGCTCGTGCCAGTTAACTTTATCAGTTTACATTGATTGTAATAGGGCTTACTCAGTCTTTTTGACTAACCTGTTTTCTTTCGCCTCTTTTCTTCCGTTCCCCCCCCCCCCCCCAGGTTCTCAGGGAGGGAATACTGGAGCTTAGCTTGGATTTCTGATCGCTTGCTTGTGGGATTGTAGCTCATGTACGGTCTTGACATGAAGCTGGCTATGGTTATCACTTATTTTGGGGATAGTACTTATGTATTTCAGTTTTTCAGTAATGTTGTTTTCATCTAGACTTGTTTATTTGGAAAGTTATGTTGTACCAGACTTGTTTTGAAATGGTTTAAAATCTTCCGCTGTTTTACTTGTCTTATTTACTCTGTTTATGTATATACATATGTTCTTGTTCTGCCTTGATATATCATTATGCATGTTTACCTGATTCAAACGCCCCTCCAAAGTCAGAGTGCTTGCAAGAGCCACCCTGGCGGAGGTGGGGTGTTACATTCCCTGTTGATCCGAAGCGAACCACATTCCTCAAAGGCGATACTTTGATAAAAACCAAGTCTCCCACTTCGAATTCGATGTCATTCCTTCTCTTGTCTACATAGGACTTTTGCCTATCTTGAGCTGTCTTCATTCGCCGTCAAATAAGGTCAATCTTTTCGGATGTTCCCTAACCATATCTGGTCCAAGTAATAATCTTTCTGTAGATTCCCACCAACAAGTTGGCGATCTATAGGGTCGTCCATACAATGCTTCGAAGGGTGCCATGCCGATGCTGGCCTGATAGCTGTTATTATAGGTAAACTCTACTAAAGGAAGATTCTCTTCCCAAGTTCCTCCGAAGTCTAGGACACACAGCCTTAAAAGATCTTCAAGAATCCTATTCACCCTCTCTGTTTGTCCGTCGGTCTGAGGATGATAAGCGGTGCTCAAACACAACTGGGTACTTAATGCTTCTTGCAAGCTCCTCCAAAATTCGCTGGTAAAGATGGGGTCACGATCGCTCACGACGCTGGAAGGTACTCCATGAAGACGAACTATCTCGCAAACATAAATTGA
The DNA here is from genome assembly GCA_030737875.1 of Allium sativum. NCBI lineage: Eukaryota > Viridiplantae > Streptophyta > Magnoliopsida > Asparagales > Amaryllidaceae > Allium > Allium sativum. Next base: position 686,978,636 of record CM060926.1, on the reverse strand, counting down.
TGCCAACCATGATGTCGTCCTCTTACTCTTAACTGGAATAAAGTGAGCGCTCTTAGTGAGTCTACCCACTACCACCCAAATACTGGTGTTACCTTTCTTCGATCTAGGCAACCCATCTATGAAATCCATAGAGACGCTCTCCCATTTCCATTGCGGAACCTCCAATGGATAAAGTAATCAACCAGGCTTCTTTTGCTAAGCTTTGACTCGCTAGTAAACTAAACACCGAGAAACAAATTCGGCCACATCTTTCTTCATCCTAGCCCAAAAGGAAACCCTCTTCATGTCTCTATACATCTTGTCACCACCTGGATGAATAGTCATCTTAGAATGGTGGGCTTCTCCTAGGACTGCCTTTATCAAGCTTCCAGTTTGAGGAACACAAAGCCTTCCATCTCTTCGCAAACACCCCTTTTTATCTATGGCATATCTACTGAGGTGACTAGGAGTCTCCCCTTTTCTGAGCTTATCCATGATGTCTAGAACCTGTGGGTCACCTTGTTGCGAAGCTCCTATCTGATCCATAAGGATTGTACGTAACTCGATGGATGCAAACAAATCGGGCAAAACCTCGATGGAGGGTATAAAATCAAAAGCTGATATGAACTCCAAGTTGGGCTACCCTCTGCCTACTTAGTGCGTCTACTACCAGATTACCCTTGCCATGGGTATAAGCAATCTCAAAATCATATGAAGCTAAGAACTCCATCCACCGTTGTTGTCTTAAGTTTAGATCCTTCTATAAGAATAGATACTTGAGAGATTTATGATCGGTGTATAACTCAAAGTTTTCTCCAAGTAAATAATGACGCCACGTCTTTAATGCAAATACTATGGCAGCTAGTTCTAGATCATGGGTGGGGTAATTCTTCTCATGAACTCTTAACTATCTACCCCCATAACATATTACTTTTCCTTCTTGCATCAGGACCGCACCAAGCTCTGTACCGCACGCATCAGTGTAAACAGTAAACACTTTACTTCCATCAGGCAAGGTCAAGACAGGGGATGTTGTCAGAGCCCTCTTCAGTCATTGGAAAGAAACGTCATAGTCTATGTCCCATGAAAATACCAAATTCTTCTTTATCATCCTAGTGAGAGGGGCTGATATATTTGCGAAGTCCTTACTGAGCTTCCTATAATAACCTGCCAACCCAAGAAAGCTTCTCACCTCGGTTGAATTTTTAGGAATCTGCTAATCTTGCACTGCAACCACCTTGGCGGGATCTATAGCTATCCCTTCTTTGGAGACTACATGCCCTAAAAATCTCACCTCTTTTCTCCAAAAATGGCATTTGGAGAACTTTGCCTTAAGCTGATGGTCACGGAGAGTTTTCAAAACTTATCTCAAATGTTGGGCATGCTCTTCCTCACTCTTGGAGAATATCAAAATATCATCAATGAAGACTACAACGAATTTGTTTAGGAACTCCCGAAACACCCTACTCGTTAAATCGACAAAATAAGCGGGTGCATTTGTCAACCCAAAAGGCATAACTAGCCATTCAAAGAAACCGTCTGGAGTTTTGAAAGCAGTCTTATCAATGTTGTCCTCAGCCACACTCAACTGATGGAACCCGTAGCCAAGTCCAACTGAGAAAATACTGAGGTACCAACAAGCTGTTCAAATAAATCATCAATCCTCGGAAGTGGGTGCCTATTCTTCTTGGTGAGCTTATTCAATTCTCTATATTCAACACACAAACGAAGTGAACTATCCTCTTAAGTTGTGAATACTGCTGGAGCACCCCATTCCGGTATGCTTCGTCTGATAAACCCTTTCTCAATTAGCTCCCCTACTTGCTTACTCAGCTCCCTCCTCTCCCTTGGAGCCATGTGGCGTACTGGTAACGCAACTGGCTTTGCATTGTCCACCAGATATATGCGGAAGTCAATTTCGCGCCTTGGAGGTAAACCCCGTACCTCATCAAAAACCTCAGAATAATCTCAAACCACTGGAATAGATTGCAAATCATCTATGGATGCATCTAGAGACTCTAGGAAGCTAAGCATAACAGACCCTTGGGGGTCGCAAGAAACTTCGAGGGTCTTCCCATGACAAGTCAGGAGTCTAACAACCCTCCTCCCATAATCCAGAATGGCCCTATATGTGGTAAGCCAATCCATTCCTAGAATCAACCCATAGCCCATAACTCGAGCATATACACGTCGCATTCAAACTCGACGCCTAACACAAATATTTTCAAACACCTACAAATCATTGATAAATGAGCCGAACCACCAATGGGGTTTGAAACAACTACGGGATCTACTACCATACTAGAAATAGTGCAAAGAATCAACTACCGAACTTGATATAAACGAGTGTGTAGCACCAGAATCAAAAAGTGTTATAACTGGATGGTTTGAAAGAGAAACTAAACTTTCTACAAAAAAAATTCTACCTCTTTCTGGAGCACTGATCGCGAGAGCTTGCACCTGCCCTCCAGAAGTCCCTGCTCTTGGACCTTGTCCCTGCGATCCTTGTTTGTTCGGGCACTCTTTAGAGAAGTGTCCGACCTCTCTGCAATTAAAGCAACTGGCCTTCCTCCTCTTACAATCTTTGATCAGGTAACCCTCCTTTCCACAATTGTGACATTTTCTCTTATGCTTGCCTTTATCATGTTTCCCTCCTTTCTTCTGCTATTGTTGCTACTATTGTTGTTGTTGTTGCTACCCTTTCTTGGGCCACACCTTCTTATTCTGCGATGTCCTCTCAGCTTTTGTTTCCTTCTTTTCTCCCTTGTCCTCCTCATGCATTAGGGCCATATCAGCAAGATTTTCAAAGGTGGCCCCCATTGAGATATGGGACATAGCTAAACCATGCAGAGGCTCATTCAGTACTTTAGCAAATTGCAAAGACTTTTTATGCGATGTATCCACCAACTCTAGCCCGAACCTTGCCAGCTGGTTAAACTTGTTCACATACTCTTTTACCTTCAAATTTCCTTGTTTGAGTGTTAAGAACCTCTCAATCTGTATGCTTTTCTTAGTTTGGGAAAGAAATTTCATTTCGAACCCTTGTCAAAAATCTTCCCAAGTCTCCATCGGACGTCCAGCATGGGTGATTTCCCACCAAAATGAGGCATCGCCTTTAACAGCCAAGCAACTAACTGGATCTTTCTTCGATCCTCCACTTCAAAGGTTACGAATAAGTCCTTGGTCTCCTTAAGCCAATTCCAAGCATCTATGAATGTCTCGTTCCCATGGAATGGCCTTCCTCCCATAGCCCGGAAGTCTTTGCAGATCTTGGCAAAGTTGTCTACTTTTGGAGAGGGAGGAGGAGGAGGAATGGCTCACGCAATTGGGGGAGGAACGTCTCTTTGGCCTTAGGCCGGTGCCGTGGCCTCCAAATACCTACGGAGCCATCCGGGTATTTTGACGCACTCTGGAATATGAAGGATGTTTTGTTCCCAAGACATGCTGAAAAAATGAAAAGGAAGAAATTTAGATAAAGGACCGAAGGATACTACATATGGCTTTTTGGGGAATGTTTTTCAAAATAGACTTTTCTTTTGAAAATACTTTCCTTTAAAACCTTTTCTCAAAATAATTTCCAAAAACTTTTATCTAATCTGGTAACCTTCAGCTCTGATACCAAGTGTGATACCCTACATCCGTAAATATCACTCACTAAGGGAATGTATTAAGTTTCGTTAAGCGCTATAGGTAAACAGACACAGAATAATTACAAGACCGATATAAATAAGGTAGCAGTGGAAAATTTAATTTTTATTTCAACCATAAAGCATAATACTGTGGTCCACAACTTCATAAGTCACAAAAACCATTACAATAAAATAACTTCTGTCCTACATCATCAGAGTACATAAGAATATGAAAAGCATAATTTTCCCAAAATTAAAAGAGTTAAGCCATAGTAGAGACAAGAACTTGAGCCATACTTCAGAAGTAGCTCCTAGCAAGATGATATCTGATTCCTGATTAAGTTTGAGTGTTTGTTCCTGAGAACGGGGTGAGGGGGGGGGGGGAGGACGGAAGAGAGAAGGAGAAACAATAGGGTCAGACATAAAGTATGGCGAGTCTAGTTACTTTTAGCTAGTAGAAAAATAAAAGCAACATTATAGGCATATAAAGTGGATAAGAGAGAGATTACTACATAAATGGCAGGTGTGACAAGGTAAGCAAGATAAGGTGTATGTGCCTCACTAATGATTACTCTACACTACTACTAGTATAACTGAAATGAGATGATCCCTTCCACTATAAGTTGGTAGGCTTAGTTCATACGTCCAAGTATACCCTAACCCCTACCCTAATCGATCGGCTCCCTACTCCGTAGATATCTTCTGCTGGCCCCATAGTAGGAGGTATCACTTCCTAAAGTGGCAACCCAATATGTATACAACCATATCTACTGGTGTCACGATCGTCTTAGCCCCCTCTGCCCGGTCTATGCACGCACATGTTCCCGGTCGGTTTGCGCCGCCCACACAGTCCGTCTCGTTTGGATCTCTTACAATCAATCAGTAAGCGTGCCCCTTCTCTGCTTAGTATAGAGTTTTTTACTTGATACCAACTCCGGGTAACTGACTGAAATGGGTCCCACACAGTATGATACAAGCTCTCCCCCTTGTCTTGTATCCCCACTAGGGTTTCCACTGACTATGTATACCCTTAGGTGTCTTTAATTACATAGCCCTATACCAGTTATTCTTACCCTAAAGGGTGCCTTTAATTACATAACCTCATTACATTTTCTACCTGTTATGTATACCACTAGGTGTCTTTAATTACATAACCTTATTTGGTTAAGTTCATGGGCCTATATATAAATATTACCCACCTCCTCTAATTTACTTAACCCACCCACTACCTATCCAATTTTACTTAACCCTAACTTAAGTTCATAATCATACAATCTTTAAATTAGGTAAAGTAGTCCAACTCAATACCATGTCCAACTATGGTTACATTTGGCTAGACTTCCCAAATTAGGCCTACAATGTGTGGATGCTGGATATTCCTGTTGGGTCCAGGCAAACTCATTCCACAGTTAGGCCTAACCTTGTGTCATAGCCCAATTCGTATTTACATACTTAGACCTCTCACATTAGGTTAAGTATTAGTGGCTGCTGGATATGCCGGTCGGGTCCGGGCAGACTTCCGCCACTAATACAACCTAACCTTGTGTCATAAGTACAATTACAATTCCTAATTGTAATTACTAAACATTCCATTTTTAATTAATCAATTAATTAATACTTTCCTTTTATAGGTGTCAATACCCATTTTACCCAATAATTTGAATTACATGTCCATAAATGTTCATATTCAAATTATGCCATTTTTAACCCTTTTTCCCCCGTTCCTTAACTAGCGCCCTCACAAAATTGGCAACATGCCTAGACTAGACAATATCCTAGTCATAAACGATAATAGGGAAAATAACTAAAATGATCATCTTGGCATCAACATAAACTTGTATGATAATAAGGTGGACATACATACTGGCATGGAAATGAAATTGTCATCATAACAAGGTGATAATTTAGATCACATAAAATAGATCTAACATAATAACATAAGGTGACAACTTAGATTACATAAAATAGATCTAACATGATAACATAAGGTGATAATTTAGTTCTGTCTAACAGTTTCAATGTCCACATAAACTAGATCTACTAATTTAGAAATAGATCTACACACCTACGCATCATATCAGGTCATTAAAGTTACAATTAAGATAAAGGTTTAGAAACAATTCTAACCAATTCAAGGTGACATATGTTCATGATTTACATAAGTGATTAAATCCATCATTGATATAACTGACCAAATTAACAGATCTATATTAAGCATAATATAGTTACAAACCAAGATCCACAATAGAACAACAATTGAATTGGATCTTGAGAAATAGATCTACCGTAACATAGCATATGATTTAACACTTGCATAGAATCATACTTTACAACATATCCAAGTCATAGTCTTTCTTAATTTACTTTCATTTATCTAAACCTAAAAGTAATTTAGAAACTCACCGCGTTAGGTTTAGAGAATTAAGAATGTACAGATCTAGAATTCTAAATTTGATTTGCAAAGTATGTTGTTGTAGAAAAACGGTTCAGTTCGCACTCCCGTAGCATATGGCCTCAATGACTTCTAATGAAGAAAATATGAGAAATGGCTACATATTTATAGCTGCAGAGCCCCCTGAAACCGACTGCCACCTAAGCCCTAGGGGTGTCGACACCCCAGTGGGTGGGTCGACCCCTAGGTCAACACCCCTCTAGGGGGGTCGACCCTAGGTCGACACCCCTTTAGAGGGGTCGACCCCCTAGAGCAGGAATTTTGGCGCTCTGAGGAATTTTTTGAATTTGAATCTTTCTAGATAAAATTCTGACTCAGCTCTGACTCATCTCTGACTCATACGTATGTATATAATTTTTCTACGCGTATACAAACTTAAACCCCTCATAACTTCCTCATACGGTGTCTGTTTTACGCAAACCAAATTTCTATCTTGACCAGAATTTCGAGATGGACGCAATGGTGCAGTCTGTTTCCTCTAATTCTAAATATTAAATTAATTTTATTTAATTTATCATCTTCTAGTGTCGGTACAAATTCAGGGTGTTACACAACATGTCGGTAATCCTTAGGTGTCCAATCTCATAAAATGAGACAAAGATATACTGACGCTGACTTCGTCAACAACATGTCGGATAGAGCTAGGCGGGTTTACACACCAACGCTAGATTTACAAGAAATGTTGGATAACACTGGATTACTATTATTATTATTATTATTGAAAATATAAGAACAAAAGAGAGTTATGCGAATTCAGCTTAACATAACTTAGTTTTAAAGATTCGAAAAGCCAATATAAGTATTTTTAAGTCCTCCACTCATTAAACAAAGACAAAAATTTAGAATAAACTTCATGGCCATCACCTAAGAATCTCCCTATGTACCGGTTACACTATTTTCCCTTAAAATTCAACTTTTCTTTATATTTCTTATTCGATCTTAGTTAAGAGAAAAAAATACTATCAACTAACTAACAATTGTTAACTTATTTTGTTGTATCAATATAACAAGGGTCATATTTCCCCAAAAAAATTGACATGTTACTACGACCAAAAATGCATGATGGTTGTAACACCCCGTAATTCTATAACATTAAGTTTCGCAAATTAAAGTATAAATAAATTTTAAAATAAGAATCAAGGGAAACGGGTTGTGCCATTGCGTTCGTCTTGAAATTCTTCTTGGAAATGAGTCTGAGTTTTCGAGAAACGGAGTCCGTATGAGGGAGATATGACCCTCCGAAGTTTCAAGGATTTTCAGAACAGAAAAACAGCCCGAAATTCGAATTCGAATTCGAATTCAAAACCCAGAATAGGCTGGGCGGGAAATTTCCCGCCCAGGACCAGGTCGACCTGGGGGTCGACCATAGTGTCGACCTCCCAGGGACCAGGTCGACCATAGTCTTGACCTGGGAGTCGACCTGGTGCTGAGGCCCGGTTTTGAGCCTGGGTTCATTCTGATGTTTCTGGTCTCATTTTCAGTCTAGGTTCGTCCGCCTAATCCTATATAAACAGCCCCCTAGCCCCATTCTCTTTACACCATTTTATTCTCTCCTTATGCTGCCTCTGGAATAATCGAAATAAATAAATTAAAACAAAACACGAAGACTATTCTTGAAGACTACAGCTAGGAATTGGATACTGGAGATTCAAATAAAGTAAAAGCTTCAAGAAGGGAAGCAAAGGCTAATTCAACGGCTTCGAGCAACATCGTGCGAATCATAGCAAACCACCTCAACGTTATCTTATTATCCTTTTCTAAAACCGATCAATGTAAGTCAGTTACTTTTTAGATTTGAACTTCTAGATCTATTTGTGGCATGAAATTAAATGAACATAAGAATATGCCTGATCCTCTCATTTGAATCTGTGCTTGTATATGCCTTTGGATCTAATTAAGAACTATTGTGATTAATTACCGATGAGACTGTGCCTATGCCTATGATGTTGAAAAACTATTGTTAATGGCCTAAGACTATGACTGTGAACATAAGACTATGCATGTGCCTATGACTGTGAACATAAGACTATGCTTATGCCTATGACTGTGAACATAAGACTATGCCTATGACTATGAACATAAGACTATTGCCTACGACCATGATTCATGACTATGAGATTATTGCCTATGGTTATGAACATAAGACTATTGTCTATGACCATGACTTTGAAATTATTATAGTTAATTGCCTATGACTATTTAGGATAATAGCCTAGGACTATTTTGGTTAATTATCCATGACTATTGTGGTTAATCGCCTATGATTCATAACTATGAGATTTCTACCTATGACCATGACTATGACTATTGTGGTTAATCTCCTAAGACTATTATGGCTAATTATTTATGCCCATAACACTGTAGTTACAAACCATGTTGTACACCGAACTGGCATTTTGTTAGATCTCATACCTAGGGTGTGACTTGCTTAGTTTATTCCTATTCGCTATTATGTACACCAAAACCATTGGATCCATTATCCTTGTCTTTGGCTCGCTTTTGCATGGCTATTCTTTTATGTCAATTCTCGTGTTTATCCTCTATTCCCTTTTTAGTTTCATTTCATGAGTATTTAGAAAACTTGTGAAATCATGGTATACGTACGTTATGAATGCGGGGTTATTTGGGTATAACATGAAATCTATATTATTTGGCATAATTTAGAGCATGTATTATAACATGACTATTAGATGCAAATTAGGGTAATTTGACGTGAATTATAGAAGATGTAATTTGATATATTGAATCTAGTATTGGCTAGTAACCTAAGCTTTAGGCATAAGTTGTAAACTAGAGTATCAAATCTAGTTTTGACATGAACTGTAAATGGGAATAATAGATCTAAATTGGCATAAAACTGCAGGTTAGGTTAAACGATAGGTAAATCATGATTTGGGCCTAGAATATAAGTATGTTAATTGGCATGACAAATGGATATGATATAGGAAAAATTTGTTTAGAAGAGTTGTTAGCAGTTTACATATAGACAAAAAGGATAAATATGTAAATCTAGGAAAGACGAATATGCCTAACCCGAGGTTAGATTGAGTTACGGTATATGGCTGCCCAGAACTGCCCGGCAAATCCAGCAACCGTAACAATACCTATCTAATGTGGGTGGTTATAGCATTGAGCCCAAAAGGACCCGAGGTTAGACTGAGTTGCGGTGTAAATCTGCCCGGAACCGACCGGCATATCCAGTGACCGCAACAATATCTGTCTAATGTGAGTGGTTGGTGCTTTAAATGAATAATTTACGGCTAAGAAATAGTTAAGCTAGAATGGGAGGGTTCAGTCCATAGGAACGCTTAACCAACTTAACATGTTGACAAGACAAGACTTGTAGGGGTTAAATAACCGTTATAACATGTTGACTAGACAAGTGGGTGAGGTTAAGAAAAGGTTTAACCGTTATAACATGTTAACTAGACTAGAAGGTGGGGTTAAGTAATATACACTTAGCCAATTTAACATGTTAACTAGACTAGAAGGTGGAGTTAAGTAAACTTAGAACACTTAGCCATCATAGTGTGACAAATGAACAAGGTTAAGTTAAAACATTAATGGACAATACTTAACCATTAGAACATGTGAATTAAACAGATGTTAGGGTTAAGTTAACTAAGGGAACACAACCAATACAAGATGAAGGGGTGGGATTAAGTAATAAAAAATACTTAACCAATATAACTTGATTTGTGGTAGGGTTAAGTCAACATGAACTACTGATAACACTTAACCCGTTTAACATGACAAATGAATGGGTTAAGTTAACTTGAATTGACTAATGACACTTAACCAATCCAACTTGACAAGAGAGAGAACTAAGTAGTAAACCTTAGTTAAGAGGACTAAGTTGTAAACCTTAGTTAAGAAAACGACTATTCAGGAACTAAGTAGTAAACCTTAGTTAAGGGAACTAAGTAGTAAACCTTAGTAGAACACGAGACGGAGCGAACGTCCATCTGATCTTAAAGAATGCTCCAATAAACTGGGTTACGAAGCGCGCGGCTTCGAGGGGACGTGAGGGTACTCTTGGTATCCCTCTGTGAGGCTGCAGATGATCCGCCTGGGCTCACAGAGGTTAAGGTCTGCGTTAGAAGAACCAAGGGTATGCCTTGGTTGCAATATAAAGCAACCTAAAAACTAGGATGGACCAGCGTGATTCGGCGAGACCAGTAGCCCTGTGATAGCAACTCGTCGTCTAACTACCATCTTGAGTCAGTCGAGATACGTACAGCGGAAAGGCGGAGAACTCCAAAAGACCATATACTTGCTATCTAGTTATGGGTGCGGATGGCCATAGGTTAGTGGGGGCATAGAGGGCCTGCGTATAGTTCTCATTTTTCAAGGTGTGCCTTTCATTAGTAGAGGGAGGGGTCAGGTGGGACCATAGCCACTGGAAAAACAGACCTTAGCATCTACATCGGCAGATATTTGAAAGCTCCCGACCGAGTTCCGTGTTTCTTGATTTGCCCTGCCACGAGACTCGGGTCGCACATACGGAGGACATGTGCATCTAGACAGCGATAACGATTCGCGACACATACGTGGGAAAAGTCTAGGAACATATACCGCTCTAGGTAGTGTGTCCTAGACTAGGGGGCATCATTCGGTAGGTAGCATAATCCCTAGTTGGACCTAGGTCGCGTAAACCCTAAAACCCGAGAAACGTTCAATAGGTAGCATAAACCCCAGTAGCCCTAGGTAGCGAAAACCTTGGTTGGATCTAGAATGCGCTCGATGGAAAACCCAAGATTAGATCTCGGTAATAAATAATAGATGTACACCTGAAACAACCACAATTGCGGGAATTGGGACCACGTATCTGTTCTTATCAGTTTATATAGATTACTAGTTAGGTAGTGCAGAGATATAGAAATTAGAACAATAAGGTAGTAGCGAAGCAGAGAAATATAGAAGTGCATCCAATTTATCTTACCTTATCATATCTTATGCTGACCTTATGATTCCCGTCATCATGGTGTTGTCTTGTATTCAGTTAAATTCATGTCATGTTGCTTTTACCTGTTCACATGCTGAAAGTTACTGAACTTACCAGACTTTATATTTGACTCTGTTTTCTTTCGCTTTCTTGTCTTCCGTTCCCCCCTCCCCCAGGTTCGCAGGGAGGGAATATTACTACTTAGCCCAGTTTTCTTTCCAAGCGGAAGATTAGTCGAAGTTTTGCTTGGATTCTCTTTTACATTGCCATGGCTGGCTCACGCTACATTGGGGAATATAAGTGTTATTTTATGCTTCTTTATTTTGTAAGGCAGATATTCTGGTATTGGAAAATAATTGTTGTACAAACTATTTGATCAATAAAGTAAAGTTCTATTTTCCGTTGTTTTAATCTTGTCTGTATTGTAATTTATCTGTATCTTTTACCTATAACTCTCCACCAAAGTTAAGGCATTCCCTTTGCGAGTGACCTTAACGGATGTGGGGTGTTACACGTGGTATCAGAGCTGAAGGTTACCAGATCAGATAAAAGATTTGAAAAAAAATTATTATTTTCAAAACGGTTTTTTTAAAGAAGCATTTTTCAAAAGAAAAGTTTTGTTTTAAAGGCATATTCCCTAAAAGCCATACGCATTATCTTCCGATCCTCTGTTTGAATTCTTGTCCCCTTCTTTCTTGAGTCTTCGGGGCTCCTGGCTTTCTGGGAGGTAACCTCATCGTGGCACGGTTCCGTAGGCTTGATAAGACTACGATACCAATCGAAGGGCAAACTAGTGCCCGACTTCCATCTATAGCCATAGTAGTTTCACCTGCAGCTAGTTTTCTTTCAAGCTTTGAAGGGTTTTTCGTGCGATGGAGGCAGCTTTTGAGAAATTTGTCAATATGATTACACAGGGATGGTAAAGATGAAGATGAGGGAGTTTGGCTAGGGAGCTCAACGAAAGGATGAGAAATTCATGGATATAAACTCGACTCATGAAGAAAGAAGGAATTATAAAACCTAAGACGAGAGGAAGTATCTTTTCCATGGTATAATGGGGCATATAATTAAGGACAAGGGCAAGGACGAGGGACAGGATTTTCAGAAGGGAGGGTGCATGCTTCCACCACCAGAATACCTGAGAGAGAGATAGTAAAATTCTCTGTTGGAAAAGTTTAGCTTTTCGTTTTGATCAACCAGTTAGTACTCTTTTGATCTTAGCGCTTCGCATTTGTTTATATCTACTTCCATAATTGAGTCTCCGCACCTTAGTACTTGTATAGTAGAAGATCCCTTTAGTGTCTCAAATCCAAGTGGTGGTTCGGCCCGTTTACCTTTGGTTTGTAAGGATTTGAGAATAACTATATTAAGTGTTGAGTTTAAGCGTAATGCTTATGTTTTTGGTTCCATGGGCTATGAGTTGATTCTAGGCATGGGTTGGTTGGCTAGTAATTCTGAAAGGAGGGTAGTTAGACTTTTGACTTGCCTTGGAAATACCCTCGAGATTTCGTGTAAAGAATCAGTTAGGCTTAGTTAGCTAGAATCGCTTAATGCATTTATCGACGGTTTGCAATCCGTTAGAGTAGTCTATGAATACGCAGATGTTTTTGATTAGGTTAGGAGTTTACCCCTAAAATGCGGGATAGACTTCCGCATGTATCCAGTTGACAATGAAAAGCCAGCTATCCGATCAACGACAGTTTTGGAAATGGAGGTCAAGAAGCTTCGCAATTGTGAAGATTAATTAGATAAGGTACAAAAAAGTGAAGCTCAAGAAGATGCGACTTAGAAGACTGAAGACTAGATACACGCATCATACCCTTTTTCTTAAGGGTACATCCTTGATCTCTTTTTCTAGGAATTTTATGCATACTTTCTAGCTTTTAAGGTATATCCTGTAGGATGTATCATCGATCCTTAGGTAGAAGCCAATGGATGTAAACATGTATTTGAAACATGTTATGATTGATGGTTGCAAATGTTTGCTTGTGGATGCATATACACAGCGTAGGCGCTAGAACGACTCAGTCACTTTCATATTGCATTCGCATATATGTATTTGCTTAACGGATTTAACTTGATATGTTATCATATGCATGTTGCATATGGATGAATGTCTATGCACAAATGTAGTATTTACATAACTAGGGATGCTTGCATACATGATCGGACGCATGGCACTGACATAATTCGCATTAAGGAGGTCAACTGAATCAGTAGACTGCCTGATTTTGCATTAGATAAAGACATATACACACACTATGCATACGAACATGGAAGCATTAGAAATCTTTTTAAGGACAATGAATGCCTGTGATTGAATGGTTGAGTAGATGGATGATTGGATGGTAGGATACATTCTTCCTAACTTGAAGATTTCGAGGACGAAATCCATTTAAGAGGGGGAGAATGTAACAACTCATAATTCTGTAACATTAAGTTTCGCAACTTAAAGTATAAATAAATTTTAAAATAAAAATCAAGGGAAACGGGTTGTTCCATTGCGTTCGTCTCGAAATTCTGCTTGGAAACGAATCAGAGTTTTCGAGAAACGGAGTCTGTATGAGGGAGATATGACCCTCCGAAGTTTCAAGGATTTTCAGAACAGAAAAACAGCCCGAAATTCGAATTCAAATTCGAATTCAAAACCCAGAATAGGCTGGGTGGGAAATTTCCCGCCCAGGACCAGGTCGACCTGGGGGTCGACCATAGTGTCGACCTCCCAGGGACCAGGTCGACCATAGTGTCGACCTGGGGGTCGACCTGGTGCTAAAGCCCGGTTTTGAGCCTGGGTTCATTCTGATGTTTCTGGTCTCATTTTCAGTCTAGGTTCGTCCGCCTAATCCTATATAAACAGCCCCCTAGCCCCATTCTCTTTACACCATTTTATTCTCTCCTTATGCTGCCTCTGGAATAATCGAAATAAATAAATTAAAACAAAACACGAAGACTATTCTTGAAGACTACGGCTACGAATTGCATATTGGAGATTCAAATAAAGTAAAAGCTTCAAGAAGGGAAGCAAAGGCTAATTCAACGGCTTCGAGCAACATCGCGCGAATCATAGCAAATTACCTCAACGTTATCTTATTATCCTTTTCTAAAACCGATCAATGTAAGTCAGTTACTTTTTAGATTTGAACGTCTAGATCTATTTGTGGCATGAAATTAAATGAACATAAGAATATGCATGATCCTCTCATTTGAATCTGTGCTTGTATATGCCTTTGGATCTAATTAAGAACTGTTGTGATTAATTACCGATGAGACTGTGCCTATGCCTATGACGTTGAAAAACTATTGTTAATGGCCTAAGACTATGACTGTGAACATAAGACTATGCATGTGCCTATTATTGTGAACATAAGACTATGCCTATGCCTATGACTGTGAACATAAGACTATGCCTATGACTATGAACATAAGACTATTGCCTACGACCATGATTCATGACTATGGGATTATTGCCTATGATTATGAACATAAGACTATTGTCTATGACCATGACTTTGAAATTATTATAGTTAATTGTCTATGACTATTTAGGATAATTGTCGAGAACTATTTTGGTTAATTATCCATGACTATTGTGGTTAATCGCCCATGATTCATAACTATGAGATTTCTACCTATGACCATGACTATGACAATTTTGGTTAATCGCCTAAGACTATTATGGTTAATTGTTTTTGCCCATAACACTATAGTTACAAACCATGTTGTACACCGAACTGGCATTTTATTGGATCTCATACCTAGGGTGTGACTTGCTTAGTTTATTCCTATTCGCTGTTATGTACACCAAAACCATTGGATCCATTATCCTTGTATTTGGATCGCTTTTGCATGCCTATTCTTTTATGTCAATTCTCATGTTTATCCTCTATTTCCTTTTTAGTTTCATTTCATGAGTATTTAGAAAATTTGTGAAATCATGGTATACGTACGTTATGAATGTGGGGTTATTTGGGTATAACATGAAATCTATATTATTTGGCATAATTTAGAGCATGTATTATAACATGACTATTAAATGCAAATTGGGGTAATTTGACGTGAATTATAGAAGATATAATTTGATATATTGAGTCTAGTATTGGCTAGTAACCTAAGCTTTTAGCATAAATTGTAAACTAGAGTATCAAATCTAGTTTTGACATGAACTGTAAATGGGAATACTAGACCAAAATTGGCATAAAACTGTAGGTTGGGTTAAACGATAGGTAAATCATGATTTGGGCCTAGAATATAAGTATGTTAATTGGCATGACAAATGGATATGATATAGGAAAATTTTGTTTAGAAGAGTTGTTAGCAATTTACATATGGACAAAAAGGATAAATATGTAAATCTAGGAAAGACGAATATGCCTAACCCGAGGTTAGATTGAGTTACGGTATAAGGCTGCCCGGAACTGCCCGGCAAATCCAGCAACTGTAACAATACATATCTAATGTGGGTGGTTATAGCATTGAGCCCAAAAGGACCTGAGGTTAGACTGAGTTCCAGTGTAAATATGCCCGGAACCGACCGACATATCCAGTGACCACAATAATATCTGTCTTATGTGAGTGGTTGGTGCTTTAAATGAATAATTTAAGGCTAAGAAACAGTTAAGCTAGAATGGGAGGGTTAAGTCCATAGGAACGCTTAACCAACTTAACATGTTAACAAGACAAGACTTGTAGGGGTTAAATAACCGTTATAACATGTTGACTAGACAAGTGGGTGAGGTTAAGAAAAGGTTTAACCATTATAACATGTTAACTAGACTAGAAGGTGGGGTTAAGTAAAAAAACTTAGCCAATTTAACATGTTAACTAGACTAGAAGGTGGAGTTAAGTAAACTTAGAACACTTAGCCATCATAGTTTGACAAATGAACAAGGTTAAGTTAAAACATGAAGGGACAATACTTAACCATTAGAACATGTGAATTAAACAGATGTTAGGGTTAAGTTAACTAAGGGAACACTTAACTAATACAAGATGAAGGGGTGGGGTTAAGTAATAATAAATACTTAACCAATATAATTTGATTTGTGGTAGGGTTAAGTCAACATGAACTACTGATAACACTTAACCAGTTTAACATGACAAATGAATGGGCTAAGTTAACTTGAATTGACTAATGACACTTAAACAATCCAACTTGACAAGAGAGAGAAATAAGTAGTAAACCTTAGTTAAGAGGACTAAGTTGTAAACCTTAGTTAAGAAAACGGCGATTCAGGAACTAAGTAGTAAACCTTAGTTAAGGTAACTAAGTAGTAAACCTTAGTAGAACACGAGAAGGAGCGAACGTCCATCTGATCTTAAAGAAGGCTCCAACAAACTAGGTTAAGAAGCGCGCGGCTTCGAGAGGACGTGAGGGTACTCTTGGTATCCCTCTGTGAGGCTGCAGATGATCCGCCTGGGCTCACAGAGGTTAAGGTCTGCGTTAGAAGAACCAAGGGTATGCCTTGGTTGCAATATAAGGCAACCTAAAGACTAGGATGGACCAGCGTGATTCGGCGAGACTAGTAGCCCTGTGATAGCAACTCGTCATCTACCTACCATCTTGAGTCAGTCGAGATACGTATAGCGGAAAGGCGGAGAACTCCAAAAGACCATATACTTGTTATCTACTTACGGGTGTGGATGGCCATAGGTTAGTGGGGCATAGAGGGTCAGCGTATAGTTCTCATTTTTCAAGGTGTGCCTTTCATTAGTTGATGGAGGGGTCAAGTGGGACCACAGCCACTGGAAAAACAGACCTTAGCATCTGCATTAGCAGATATTTGAAAGCTCCCGACCGAGTTCCGTGTTTCTTGATTTGCCCTACCACGAGACTCGGGTCGCACATACGGAGGACATGTGCATCTAGACAGCGATAACGATTCGCGACACATACGTGGGAAAAGTCTTGGAATATATAAGCTCTAGGTAGTGTGTCCTAGACTAGGGGGCGTCGTTCGGTAGGTAGCATAATCCCTAGTTGGGCCTAGGTCGCGTAAACCCTAAAACCCGAGAAACATTCAATAGGTAGCATAAACCTCAGTAGCCCTGGGTAGCGAAAACCCTGGTTGGATCTAGAATGCGCTCGATGGAAAACCCTAGATTAGATCTAGGTAATAAATAATAGATATACACCTGAAACAACCACAATTGCGGGAATTGGGACCACGTATCTGTTCTTATCAGTTTATATAGATTACTAGTTAGGTGGTGCAGAGATATAGAAATTAGAACAACAAGGTAGTAGCAAAGCAGAGAAAGTATAGAAGTGCATCCAGTTTATCTTACCTTATCATATCTTGTGCTGACCTTATGATTCCCGTCATCATGGTGTTGTCTTGTATTCAGTTAAATTCATGTCATGTTGCTTTTACCTGTTCACATGCTGAAAGTTACTGAACATACCAGACTTTATGTCTGACTCTGTTTTCTTTCGCTTTCTTGTCTTCTATTTCCCCCCAGGTTCGCAGGGAGGGAATATTACTACTTAGCCCAGTTTTCTTTCCAAGCTGAAGATTAGTCGAAGTTTTTCTTGGATTCTCTTTTCCATTGCCATGGCTGGCTCACGCTACATTGGAGAACATAAATGTTATTTTATGCTTCTTTATTTTGTAAGACAGATATTCTGGTATTGGAAAATAATTGTTGTACAAACTATTTGATCAATAAAGTAAAGTTCTATTTTCCGCTGTTTTAATCTTGTTTGTCTTGTAATTTATCTATATCTTTTACCTATAACTCTCCACCGAAGTTAAGGCATTCCTTTTGTGAGTGACCTTAACGGATGTGGGGTGTTACAGTGGTCCTATATAAATGGTGAAAATGAAAAAAAAAATATAGAAAATTAAAAATGAATACAATGCAGACTCCCCTAACACTTAGTCAAAACAGTGTCCACACTGTAAACACGTTTCCTAATTTTGAAAGATAGTACCCAAAGGTGGATGAGATGAAAAATGATTTGTTAAATGAAATGCAGTTTAACATCCAAAAACTTGTGAAAATCGTATGCAAAATGAAATCTACAATGATGCTGAATGTTATAGGAAAAATGAGATTTCCTTTCCCCCCACACTTGCCCCCATAAAAAAAATAATGCATAATGATTTCTTGTTTGCTCTGTAGGCATGTTAGTGAATTCTAAAATGAAAATTTTGCATCTCATAAAATTTTCTAAGATTTTCTTCTTGGTTCTCGGTAAGATTAGAGGCCAAGATTACGGGAAAATTTTCTGTAGAGTCCAAGTTAGCATACTCAAGGTCTTGTGGCAGGGGTTTGAGGTCCAACTTCGGAAGTTCTTATGTGCTAACATTGGTTAACATTCCTTGGTTAGATTCAATGACAAGGGTTTCGATTCAAATAGTTCGTTTAGTTCATAAATGTATTCGAGATCATCGAAATCAGAGTTGAAATGGTCAAGACACGTTTTCAAGGCTTTAGAAGTGTCACTAGAGGTTTCATCAACTGTGGTTTGAATCATGTCGATTTCATTAATCTCAAAATCCCTAGGTTGTTTTTTGAGACTAAAGATGTTTAGCTCAATGGTTAGGTTCCCGAAGGAAAATCAAAGTTTACCGTTCCTACAATTAACGATAGCATTTGAGGTTGCTAAGAAGGGGCGTTCTAATATCAATGGGATTTGAACATTGGGATTTGAGATAGGCTTGATTTCTAGAATTATGAAATCGGTAGGGAAGTAAAACTATTCAATCTGTATCAAGATGTCCTCGATTATTCCCAATGGCTTTTTGATAGATCGATCAGCTAACTAAAGAGTGATGTTCGTTGTTTAATCTCCCCTAATCCAAGTTGACGATAAACAATATAAGAAAGAAGATTGACACTGGCACCAAGATCAAGAAGGGCATGAGAGATGTGAGTGTTTCTCATTTTGCAATCAATTGTAGGGCAGCCAGGGTCCTTATACTTGATGGGTGACAGATTTGAGAAAACAAAACTAGTGTTCGCAGTCAAGAAGGCAGTTTTAGGAACATTAGTGGCTCGTTTTTGGGTGCATAGCTCTTTGAGACACTTGGCATATTAAGGAATTTGTTCGATGGTGTCTAAGAGTGGAATATTGACACGAACTTGTTTGAAGATTTCAAGAATTTTTTTGAAATTTGGATCCTTCTTCTTATTGTTAAGTCTGTGAGGATATGGATCTATTGGTTTATAGACTCTTTCAGAATTTTGATCATTCGAAGAAGAAGGTTTCGATGTGGAAAGTGAAGGAGGTACAGGAATAGAAGGTGAGATGCTGGGATTCCCAATATTAGAGGAGGATATATTGTGAGGGTTGCCAACATTATAAGAAGATATGTTGGGATTTCCAACATTCAAAGAAGATGGGGTTTCAGAAGGTTACAAGGAGTTGGCATTGGTTGCCATCGGGTGAAAATCAAGATCATGATTTGGAGTTGGGATCGAAGGTGTAACGGCGTGCAAATCCGTACTATCTGAGTTGACTAATAACACCACACGTCCAACCCAAATTGCACAGAAATACGAATCATTATTAGAAAGAAGTTAGAGGATGAGAAATAGAAAGAAAGAAATGTTAGAATAGAAGAAAACAAAGAAGACAAATCTCACAGCGGAACGAATAAAATATATTATATAACATAACCTTTGAAATATAATTCGGTAACTTTATATACATACCATCATCAGAGTACAACAACTATTTTTGGAATGGTTATAAACACCTGCATCCAGATATACACATGGTACACATCGGAATATATGATAGTCTATAGCTAACTGGTGAAGCCTCCTGCTTCAAAATCCTCCAAGTGAATCTGTAAAATCCCGACTACTTGACTGCCCGTACAAATTTGGGCACCCAAGAGTTTAGGGAAAACAAACAAAATAAACTCTGGGTCAGTCATGGGACTGGTGCGAGTAAACTCCAACCATTTGTTTAACTTTCAAAATCGTTTCGAAAGAAAGGATAATAGTAAGACCAGCCCACACATAAACATGGACGGTTTTACCTTACTATAACCCAAAACACTTTGATACAAAAATCCAGTGATATTATAATAGTGTCTAAATCAAATACATAACAATCTAGCGGAACGCTTGCATCTCACGCTCCATATATAATATAAAATAAAAAACTGTAGGGCGCTTAGTGGAGATTGGATTCCAACAATGACAAGGTATGGGACCACCTTCCGATAGTGTATCTCTAGAGAGGAATACACTGGGTTCAACAAGAACATCTTGCAACCAGGCCCACACATGACCGACCACTCATTTCGCTTGAGTCTATCGAATGTATATCACCAACGGTTGGGATCAGCAACCGTTTCCCGAAAAGGGACATCATCGATAGATTAAAGAAGTAAATGGAATTTCTCTAGATAGGTGATTATACACCCTAATGGGAGCGACCCACATAGCCATGCTGCCTGCCCGATTTTTGTCATTTCCCGGTTGTTGAGGCCTGAGGCTACGATTTTTTTATCATTCATTAATAGCACAATCACTTTGAATGCCACATTGTCAGATTCGTTAATCACTAATTGATTAGCACAAATATATTTTTGGATATTATGCTAAGAGAATAAATCCTCCGCCACCATATATATTTATACAAACCAACCTATTCGATCATTGGAAATACGTTGTCAGACATTCGTCCATATACGTTCGTTCTGGGATTGAACGAAACCGAAGGCACAATTTCCATTAATAGAAAAAGTCCTTGCACTTTACTCCGTCTTCGATTATCTTCATATAATCTGATTCGCAACGCTACTGCCAATATGGAGTGGTTCTCGGATAATAATCCAACCGGTCTCTCTGTATTGATAACGATATTGGCAAATATTTCGATAGTCAGTTATTTAACTATCGAAGAAAAACAAACATCCATTCAAAGCATCAAACAAATCACTGGGCCTTTTAATTAATATTTCATTAATTAAATCACTACTTAATTTCCTTATCAATATTTGTTAACCAAATATTTTCAATAATCATCTTGGCCTCTTACGCCATTTGGAAAACATTTCCATATATCGCCTTCTTTTATTTTTTATACTTAGAAAATATTTCTATTTGCAATTGAAAAACATTCCAATCGCTTATCTCTTTCCCGACTCGGTTATTTTTATACTTAGGAAATATTTATGATATATTTCCAAAATTTCACCTACTTGGGTTAAAACGACTATTGTGTAAAACATCGTTACAAACAACCCAAAATACTGCATTCCATTAACTCTTATTCAAACATTTCTCTTCGAGACTGGATCTTGCTGTTTATCGATTAAAAATGAATCAATCAAGTTGGGGTATAACTAACTCTCAGACCTTGATTGAAAACATCCTTAACTTCAAAACGGACAAAACCACTTATCTCGAATTATCCACATCATATAAACTAATCATTCATTTTAAACGTGTATACGTTTCACTTCCTATTTTTAACAATCTAATTTATAGATTTCCTTTTTGGTTGCATTATTCTATTTTTAATACCATTACATTATCGAATTCTACATATATCGATATATTGATTTCTAATTATCAAATTTTCTTAAAAATATTCTAACTCCTTAAATTTTCGAAAATTTTCGCCATAACCTCCTTTGTACCAGGAGCATCGGGAAAATCCCCAAACCGCCACACATGCCTTCTCCATTCAAAAAGAAAATCAAAAAGCCAAGTGGCTTGCCGATTCGGCGCATAAAACCTCATATGGAATTTAAACATGTACCTTTTTGTCAGGCACTCGAATTATAATCTTCATACACTTCATCCCATACCTGTCTAACACATATCCAAATATTTCCATTTGGTTTCATCTCAATTCATGCGTCTTGACCTAATTCGCTAATTTATTTTCTAATCAGCTATATTTCCTGTTTTCACTTCTTATTTGAACATATCATATTCAAATATATTTTAATCTACTCAGGAACCCAATCTAATTCCAATTTCAACTCGAGTTACATATTCGATTTCGAATAAAAATTCTCAAATCTCTTTCACTTATCTAACGCCCAATTTTCGATTCAAATCTCGATTAACTATTTATTCTTCAACTAGTCAAATCTATTTAATAACTAAAAATCTGATTTTTGTATCAAAAAATCATTTCACTTACTTCAGTGGAGTTCATATTTATTTTATATCCCCAGTCTGGATTTTTCTGATGGCAATTCGGATTTTTTTCCTTAAAATCCTTTTAATTATTTTTATGGTTTTATAATGGTTCTGGCGCTGTTTTTCTAAAAATTTGATTTTGACATAACTCAAAATCTATTCGATGAAATCTAGATTTTTCTCTTCCATTAGAAAACTATTATCAAATCTGTCCTGACAATTCTTGTTTCAAAGAATTCCGACTTCAATTGAGTCATGTATACTCAATTGAAGTTCGAAACGCCAATTTACGAACTATCGCGCTGCGGCGAGTTCATTTTAATTATATTTAATATATAAACGTTTAAACTTCGTTTAAAATAAATTCAACTCCATTCTAATATATTTTTGATATATTTCAAACCAATTTTCCCAAATCAACTCAATAAATTCTGATTATCTATAATCGCTGATTTTTCCTTACTCGGTTATACATTTATTTATACTCGATTTATTATTTCAAAATCCCAATTCCTTTTATAAATAAATTATAAATTTCGATATAATCAAATTCCAATTATAACTCCTTTGTATTTTCTCAAATCATTTTATATTCTAAATCCCGGAATATAATTAATTATTCTATTTTCAACACGTTTTCCAATTTCACTTTTTAAATTCTTCCTTGAATTTAAAACTTCTAAATTATCCAATGATAATTTATTTCAGTAGATTTATAACATCGTTTGCAAATCCATCTTTCTTGTTTTATATATTAAAACAAGTTTTCCATTTCAAATCCCTTTTGAAATCCAATTCTTTTTGGATTCTGAATTCCAGAATAAAAAACCCTGTTTCCTTTTTAAAATGATTTCAACTTTCTATTTTAAATTCATACTTGAATTTAAAGTTACCAAATATCTCTTGATAATTTATTCACCATATTTATAAGCATTATTTATACATTAACTTGTTTTATATTTAAACAAGTCCATTTCGAAATCTATTTAAAACCAAAATCTTATTTTGGAAATTTCTATTTATAATAAATTATATATATAACACCCAACTTATTTTCATATTCAGTTTAACTTCTATTTAAATAAATTCAAACTAATCGAATTCAAATCATAAATCCTTAAGGATTTATTTTAGTTCAATTTATATTCTGAACATCAGAATAGATTCCATCGTTTATTTCTTTAAAACAATTTCCCTATTTCTATTTTTAAATTCACATTTGAATTTACATATTCAAATTATCCAATGATAAATTTTTCCATTTTATTTATAAACATTGTTTATAAATTCGTTTCAATTCCCTGATTATCCAATGAGAATCATTTTATTTATAAATACCGTTTATAAATTCATTGCATTATCTAATTTATAAACGTCGTTTATAAATTTTATACTTGTTTTTATTTTACAAAACAAGTAAATATTTCTAGTCCATTCGAAATTCGAATTCTATTTTTAGAAAAATAGATTTCCCCCTTTTTAAAATCTCAGCTACCCTTTTCATGATATCTTTATATATCAACATTTCGGCCCAATGATATTTTAAACACTCAAAACAACCAATTATAATTGACAGGTTTTGTAACACATCATATATGATAATATATATGAAAAACAAACAATACTATTTTTGAGGAATCCGGTTGGGTCTCTCCAACCTGTTTATCCTGCATCCACAGACATAAGCCAACATAAATAATACCCAACCTGTTTCGAGGCAGGAATCGCGGTATAGAAGGTCATCCACTATCATAGCATGGGGCGTATAGGGTCATCCGTTAATGATACTGCGGGCATCCGCTAATGATACTGCGGGAACTATCCAATCACCAATATATATATATATATATATATATAATAACCACAACAACCAATCCTAAATAACTAATATATATTTAATAGCCACACTAATATTTTAATGCAACCAAACAACCAACAAACAAATATTTTTAACAAATAAAAATAATTCTAAATAAAAACAGAGAGAGATTTACTTATCGTGATTTTCCAATTACCGAATATCCAGTTTAATTCTGTATCGTCGGCTATGAAATTACTTGAATGAAATTTATGGTGTACCTATGATTTATTTATTTCAATAAATCAATTAAACAATTATTCATTTTCTAAACTAAAAATAAATAAATAAATTATTATTCGTATTTAAATCCTAGTAAAAACATATACCTTTCAGCCTTCCAAATCCGATCACTATGACAATAGCCCCAAAATACTACCTCATCCCACTTCGATATTCCATTAAACAACATACAGTAATCCCACCAGAACTATATAAAATGTTGCGAGCCCTAGTTCAGTCACTACACTGGACCAGCATCCTTCACCACTGCTGCAAACTGGACACCACGACTGCTCCTATATTGCCTTAAGATCCTTCACCTCGTACAGTCCCGCCCCATCTCAAATGACAACCCAAATCTGATCTTGAATCCACCACGCCTTGATCTAGTTTTCAACAAAACCCATACTGATCTTCCCAATTTCATACTGTTTAACCAAATCATACAGTAGCGACGACCTTCCAGAAATCACCGTGGCCCATCACGTACCAAAATCCAAAATCGGAATCTTGTAGCAAACCCCTTAACTTCCTCGAGATCAGCGTCGGCCTCAACTCTTCAAAATCTATGGTTGAATCATCCAATAATCATAGCCCTAGCTTGCCATTGTCTTTGTTATTAGATCGAACCCAAGTTCTACATTGATTTCACAAATTTCTCCTGGTCGTGGTAGCCGGACTTACGAGCTCTTCCTGGTGGCTCACGAAACGTTGCCTTGCATCTGAAATTGAATTTGGTTTTTCATTTGTTAAGGATGTAGGGGAGAATGCTTTTGATTTTATACGGTAATCGATTTTATTTTAAAAGAGGGGAGAATGGCTTGCTGAAGGACGAGATAAAAAGAGAAAGATAGGAAGAACACGTCGCGATTATATGGATCAACCATTTTTAAGTTTTTTTTTCCTCAAAGCTTGGGTTAATATCAGAAGAATGGGAATAAAAATGGGAAGAATCAAAGGGAAAAGGATTATCGGGATTTATAGAAGAAGTTAACTTAAGCAGTAAGGGATTTAGGTAGGCGTTGTACATTATAGGTTATAGGTAAGTACTAGATAATTAATTCTGATTTGATTTGTATTAAATACGATTAGACATAAAGGGATTTTTATTCTTTTTAAATAGATATCGATTTGATTTCGATCCTATCCACTAAAAATATATCGGGGTCCATTAATTTAAATCATGAACCGCTATTTTAACTTACCGACGAACGTTTCAACGTAATTACACTATTCTGAACTCAACAGAATAGACTATAAAAATTTTCGAACGTATATATAAAATAACCATATTAAATTGATATAATTTAAATTCAAACAAATAAATTTCTCGATAATAAATTATTGTTATTATTATTATAATTCAAACAGAAGTCTGAACTGCTTTCAGTTCGGGTTTTAATCTCGAATTGAATTATTTTTCGTATTAGGATAATTTAATATATTCGATATTAAATCGAAATTGATTATTAAATCGACAACTTAATATAAAGATTCATTTATATTATCAACTCAATATTTAAAACGATATTAAATATTTAAAATTAATATACCAAAAATCAGGGTCGTTAAACTTTTTTCCAGGCCTAAGGGTGATGACAGCGTTAACTGAATTATTGTTTCCATCCTCACAAAACTTCACAGTACGAGAATAATACTTTGGATTCACCTCGGGTTGACTAGGAAATTTCCCTTTCTCGTTACTTTTCATTAGTTCCTTCATCATATTCATCATTTGTTCAACCTGTTTCTCTAAACACACAATTTCTTGTGATGGTTGAGAAGATTGAAATGATTGGGTTGATGATTGAAAGTTGGGGTGCCTATAAAGTTGTTTGGATTGAGGTGCAACTTGAGAGGTTTGAGAGTTGGGAAATGGAGCTTGGTACTTCGGATTTGGAATAAAGGGTTGCATGTGAGATGAGTTAGCCGAATTATTAGGATTTGACCAAGAAAATTTTAGGTGATTCCTCCAACTAGGATTGTACGTGGATGAGTAATGACCATTTTGAGCTATGGCATTGGCTTGATCCTGAGGGTAATAGTGGGGTCTTCTTTCGAATTGAGGAGTTTGAGTTTCTAAGGGAAATTGAATTGGATCCACAACATGCACTGCTCTAGTAGAAGTGCGAATGGGAACACGAATTGACTCCCATTGCATGTCCTTTTCAGAATAATCTTTTAAGAATTCCCAAGCTTCATCGACTGTTTTTGACATAAATTCCCCACCACACATTGATTCTAATTGTGTTCGAGTTTGATAGTTTATCTCTGTATATGCAATTTGACATAAGTGATGTTTGGGAATTGCATGATGAGGACAACTATATAATAATTGGTTGAATCTCTCAAAATATTTTGAAAAAGTTTCCCCCTCATTTTGACAAAACTGATTTATTTCAGTTTAGATCTTTAGAGTTTTATGGAAAGAGAAAAACTTTTTCAAAAATATAGTGATGAATTCATCCCAACTTCCTATGAAATGTTTTGGAAGAGAATTTAGCCATCTTTTAGCGCTTTCAAGTAATGCGAATGGAATTAGCCTTAGCTTGATTGATTCATTAGATAATTGTTGCATTTTTGTTGTGAATGCATACAATTCAAATTCACTTAGAAATTCATAAGCGTTTTCAGACCTAGTAAATTTTGGTACCCTTTGAATAAAAGAATGTTTAAGCTCAAAATTGTTTCCTTCAGTTGGTGGAAACACGATGACAGATGGTTGAACAGTCCTAGTTGGATGACAACGATCTCGAAGAGATAAGCATCTATCCATTTCCAAATTGAGATTTTGCAAGTTTTGATTTATTCGATTTTGATCCATCTTGTTTGGAAATTTTTGATTTATTTCGAGAACCCCTAGGTGAATTATGTTGGCTAACACTTTTTTCACTCATTGTTGCTAAATGCGAACAAGAAAAATCCTAGACTTAAGGTTGAAACAAACAGCACGTATTCAAAATAAATAATGAACTCAAGTATATCTTATTAATTGACAATCTAGATTTGAAGGGGGAAGAGGGTCTTATGGCCATTCATGTATAGTATAAATACTAAGGGATACGACCAATGTTTTACGGGTAGTATGCAACCTCTTTTGCTAGAAGTTCAATAAATTGAACAAACATATATCCGCGATCAAACCCTTGAGAGAATTAATTTCATAAAATACACTATTGTAGTTAAATATTTTGCAAATCAAATTAAATAAATAGATTATAAAAGTTGCTAGATTGTCGAATGATTTCTGATGTAATACGTATCACCGTCCTTTACAAAAGGAATAGAACAAATTCCACACAGCAAAATAATTTTTCAAATCTAAGATATTTAACCCAATTTGTTTGTCCTATTGAGCTTGAGTTTTGCTCCTAAGGCCAACGTCTAATAATTTTTTATTTAAGTCCAGGAGTATGCAAATGATAGAGTTTGACTATTTTGGAGCCAAGGAAAGTTAATGACTTCCTCTCCTTATGTTCCTTAGGGGCTTTGCTCGTAACTAGATTTATTTCAGTATGTGTTGACAACAAAAATTTGTACAACACTGAAAGAGAAGAATTATGTAGAGAACAAGTGAAGATTAACAACTGTAAGCAATACTAAAAATAGAGGGGATCACATACAAATTTATAGTGGTCTGGCGTTAATGAGCCTACGTCCACTTTATAATCTTTAAATACTGATTAAGCTATCAATCAGAATGATTACAACAAGGAATAGAGTAATTCAGAAATGCACAATAAACTTTTTGGAATCTCCTCCTTTGAAGTGGAAAAAGGGGTATTTATAAGTGGTACAATACTGGGGCGTCTTCAACACGTGTCGTCAGATCCAAAGGAATAGCTATGGCTGAATAAGTCAGTACCCTCTGAAGAACCGGTATTCTATTTTAAACCATTGGTGTGAGCTGGCACGTGACTCACCTGCCTTGGGGGATTTGAACAAAAAAGATCTCTAGCGAGCTAGTCCGGAGGCTGGCTTTTCAGTCTTCAACTGGACATATCATAGCGGATCATGCTTGGTTATATCGGGCTCCTCCTGGGCCGCGCCAAATGGGGGAGGTGAACTAGAATGTTGGGTTTCATTGATTTATTCAACTTGGATACTTCGGATATGAATCTGTCATATTAATATGCCATGGTGGGCAGTCCAAAAAGGCCCATCAACACTTCCCCCCCCCCCAAAAGTATGGTTCGTTTGAAATAAAGCATACTTTGCTGTCGTGAATCTTGAATGAAATCTTCCATATCACACGTTCTTTAGGTTTCCTTGACTCACTCATTTAATAGACCTTGTGAATTGCGCCGAGTCCAATCAATCACCTCGAAATTACAGACAAGTTCAGATAATGATGGTGCCTCTCTGTTTTCTGTCTTATCGGCTGGTCTCTGACTCCCCAACTTCTTTATACGTTAGCTAGACCCAGCCTTGGTGAATTTGAATAGCCACTCTTTCTCGTTATAAAAGGAAAATCCCCCT
Source organism: Allium sativum (assembly GCA_030737875.1). Lineage (NCBI taxonomy): Eukaryota > Viridiplantae > Streptophyta > Magnoliopsida > Asparagales > Amaryllidaceae > Allium > Allium sativum. The sequence continues at coordinate 686,949,960 of CM060926.1, read as the reverse complement.
TTCCTTTTTCTTTTTACTTTTTACTATCGGGAGGATTAAATTTCTGCTCCAGAGAAAGGCGATTGGTAAACATCATCTTCCTCCAAAGTCATCTTTTTCAGGTATGAGTTATTTCCCATGTCGAAACATCATTCTTGTATGGGATCTTTCCTTCCCTCGTCACAGTTTGAGGTTTGATTTGACTTAACCAGCGGAGTTCATCTACGCCAAATCGCCAAAGTCAGCAGCAATGCGGCCATTCAAGGTGAAACCACCACCCTTTGGTCACCACCCTTTGGGTGGGGTTCATTGATGTTGAATCTTCCATCTTGATAACATCGTGGACTCAAAAAAGGAAGAAGGGTTTCGCTCCCATCCTAAGCGTTATGTGCATTGGGGTGTCTTTGAACTTTGAAGCACGTGACAGTGCTTGAGTGGGCAGTGAAAAGATGCCAACTTTCGTACAATTTAGATCGTATTATCTGTGATTTACCTTTCATCGGGGCTGTGCTTGTAAAAAAAATCTAACTTTCTCTCTCCTCCCTCCCCTTTTTTTATAGCTCTATAATCACCCTGCATATCAATGGTCAAAGCACGTGATACCCATAAGCAAGGGTCGGGCGAAGGAGTATCATTTTCCATTAGAGTGGATAGTTCTTCTGGGTCATCGGATCGACCAGGACCTGCTCTGTCGACGGATCCACTACCTGTTCCCCCAATAGCGGTCGAGTTAACTAAAGCAGTATCCATTTTATAACATCCGACATGCTTCCAGGCGCGGAAATTCTGGAGAACCCTCGGGATGCAGAAAAGTCCAACATCACTCTCAAACGACTATAACACTTAACAGTAAAACACAGTATTTCTTTCGATGATGTTCTTATACCTGGGAAAACCAGTAGGCCTCATAACCCCTCGGATGGTTACATGGCGATTTCTCTTCCAATGTGCAATGTGGGGGCCATCCCTCTTTTCCCCTTTTCATCGTAAACTTCTTATGTCAGATGAATTTGAATCCGATGCAGTTTCACCCAATTGCCTACGACAATTTGCTGTCAATCTATTATTTGTATATGAAATATCTGGGTTATCCTCCATCCTTTGATGACCTGGCCTTCCTTTTTAATTTTAGACACAATGAGAAACAGTCCCCCTCCATGCTCTACTTTGAGGCCGTTCGAGGTTAGAAGATTATTGAAGACATTCCGAGCAAGTTGGGCGACCCTAAGCGAGACTGGTTTTGGATTAAGCAGCAACCGGGGTGCGCTCGATACTGGCTTAAATGTGGTAAGTTTTCTCTTTGTTATTCGATATCCTTTCCATTGCAGTTTCTTTCGTTGACTTTTATATTCTTTCTTTATAGGGAATGAGCCATCAAGGCCCGAGGAGGGAGTATTTAAGGAACGTCACAGGAAACTAATTGAGTTGAGACGGAAGCGACGATGGTTTTGGAACTATTTGACCGATAAAAATTTGCACCAATATTCTCTTCTTGACCGAAGTAGGAAAATTGGCTCAACAAAAGTAGGATTTGAACCCACAGCACTAACTCAGGATGCGAAGCCCCCAGTTGAGAAGAAATCGGCGGACGAACAAGTAACTCGTTTGATCGAGGGATCTTCTGTTCATCACTCGCCCAAGAAGAAAAAGAAATCTAGCCCAAAGAAGCCTGCCCTCAAAAGGTGAATCTGAGAGATCGAGCGTCGAGAGGCCAAATATTGAGATATCGGACGTCGACAAAGAGAAAAGGTTCCTGCTAAGAAAGCCCCAAAAACGGTGCATGGGGAACAAAGCAAAGAAAACCTTACTGAAACTCACTCGAGAGATTCGGAGGTCGAGAGAGATTTTTCTGTGGTTCATGATTCACATGAGGAGTATGATGCATCCCCCCTTCCAGGTTTGGAAAAGCTGCACATGCCCAATATCATTCTCTTGCCACAAAGCTTAGACCATATCAATTTTTTGCTAATCAATTTGAGGAAATGTCCTTCCCAGACAGACATCGGGGTATTGAAGGTATGATGTCATCATCGGTATGAGGTCTATTGCATCACAATACCATACTCTCTGTGTATAAATTGAGGGTTGTTCATCTCATTTATAGTCTTCATTTATTCACAGACATTGACGAAGAGTTTTACGGTGACCTTTTCGCTTCCTTCCCGATGGACCCCAGGTTTGATGAACCCACTTTGCCATGCGGTGGAAGAACAGACGATGATAAAACTGGCAACAGCGGGAGGGAGGAGGAAGCGAAGGCAGAGGATGCTAGGAGAGACAAAAGCAGCGAGAAAGGGATAGGAGAGAAGGAGAAGAAGAAAGAAGAGGAAGAGAAAGAGGAAGGGGGAAAGGGAGGATTGCCCGAGGGTCGTGATGGGCAAAAGAAGAAACGCTTGAGAACACATGGTCAAGCATCGGGAGACATAGAAGAGTTGGGAAACATCCCCAAGAAAAGAAAGGAGGGTAAATCCCCCAAGTCCAAGAGAGGGGAAGGAGCTGAGCCTTCTCGTGTAGTATTGAGACCGACTGCGAGAGCTGGAACGAGATTTCCCTAACCTCATTTTTTCAGAAATTAGACCTGCCCCCGAGCTGCAGCCACTAACCTGTAGCTTTCATCGCCATCTACGCAATAACCTTGAATACTCTCTTTCTCAGTATGACCCGATGCGTGAATATGCCGGGCAGGTGAGCGGGGAGCTGAAGGAAAGGCTGACTGAAATCATCAGATTAAAAAGAGACATCGATAATGGCAAGAGGACCTTTGCATTTCTTGAGAGTAAAATCAAAGATCAGGAATTGTAAGTAGCGGCCGAAAAAAGAAATATGGGAAAGAGATTGAGAACTTGAACGCCCAGGTCTAGCAGAGAGGCAGGGAGTGTGATTCAATGAAGGGGGAGACTGAATCTTTGAAGGAGGACAGGGCTCGACTAAATATTGAAATACAGAATCTTAAAGCCACCCTTCATTCGTCCGAACTAGGCAAACATCAAGCTGAAGAAAATGCCGCTGCAGCAATTGAGTCCGTTAATAACCTGAAGCTTCAGCATGACATTGACATCAAAACCATTAAAGTCGAGCACGCCCGGGAGAAGGTCGAACTGAAAAAGGGGCATGCCTGCCAGGTTCTTTCATTTTGTGCGCACTTCTTCTGTCATAGGGATTTGTCTTGGATGCCAGGATATTCGAGGCTACTGGCTGACATATGGAAGATAGTTTTATGGGAAGAGAGAAGGGTAGCACAGGGTTGCCCAGTGGACGAGGCATCGCTGATGACTCGAATCCTAAATGACAAAGAACGAGCTATCGTGGCTGAAGCGAAGAGTCGGGAAAAGAGTGCGGCAGAGGTGGATCACCGTAAATTGAAGAGAAAGTCGGTTCCTGAGAGCAAAATCGGTGGTGTTCAGCCTAAAGTTCCCATACCTTCCGCATACGTGATTGTTGAGAAGGGTTCGTCATCTGCTCTTCCGTCTTATTCAGTCAAGGTTGTGAAGGAGCAAGTGACCGACTCTCATGTTGGAGGTAGGCTCCCCCCCCCCCCGTTTTTTTACTAATTCTAAGTTTACCCATCCTATCCTGACTTGTGTGTTTTTTCCTGTCTTTGGCAGGAGTCTCATCAATGATTGGGAAGTTCACGCAGAACTTATCACTGAAGAGAGAGGCGGTATTGAGGAGACAAACGAGACCTCGAGAGAGGAAAGGATTAACTTAGTGTCCTCAGAAGACAAAGATATTGAGGTCCTTGGGGAGTCGAAAAGAGAGGATTGCCGATCCTTGGCTGAGATTAAAGACCGGAGAGATAAGGACATCTCTGCTGTGAAGTTCAAGCTTATTGAAGGTCCTTTGAAAACTAAACCTCCTCGGTCCATTCCTATGACCATCCTTTCTTTAGTTCCAGCTCCTGTGGTTGCTACTAATCTACAATCTCCCACACCAGCTTCTGGCTCTTTCGGTAGCACACTCGGGGGGTCGAGACGTAGGTTGAACACCAAGGAGATGCAGGAGACGATGAAGCACAAAGAGCTAGCTAAAATGGTAGATCAAGGGATGATGCCACCTCCTTTTCAGAAGTTTTTTTTTGTAATTATGGGATGTTGCATCTTTGGTGATGACATCTGAATGGTACATGTCATATAGTAGTATTTTGTAAGGATGTCAGGGTACTTTAAATGGAAACCTACGTATTTTGCAAATGCTCACAGCATCTGTGTGCAAAAAATGTCATGTGAATTCCTTGTTTCATTTTACTTTTAGATTTTTAAGATTACTGGGATGTTACCCTTATTGGGGGTAGTTATCAGTTCCTTTGCCCCCCAGTGTCGGGGTAAGGTGTTCGAATATCAAGCTCCCTTGTCTAACTCAAGTGGATCCAATCTCGATCAGGGGTTGGATGTAATTGAGTAGGAGTGCCTCTAGACTTTTATACTCGTCCTTTATTCAGGTAAAGTTAGAGTTTTAGGGTTCGAGCGGTCTTTTGTTGGGGTTGCACCATTCATGCTCTCTTGTTGTTTATACTCACCCTCAAGTCATAAGGTCGAGAATTGAGTCCTGACAGTCAATCAGTATGCATGGATAGGCCTCGATTTTCCTCTGAGTCAGCCAAAGCTGAAGCCATAAAACCAGTCAATCGGTTAAAGTCTGAAATTGGTGTCATTGATAGGGTCGGACCCTTATTCCTTCGGTCGAGCTGTCTTGCTCTATCTCTGTTCTCCTTGCCAAAGCGTCAAGGCATGAGCTATAGTTAGTCGAGCACAATTGTAAGCTTTTACAACAATAACTAAACAGAGCAAGAACAGATACTTTCATTCATATGCTATTGCGACCAATGAAAGGCCGCTTATTACAATGCTGAAAACAAACTAACAAACTAATTGCTAAAAGAAAGAAAAGAAACATTGGAAAGTAAATTTTAAGAGAGATAAGGCCGTAAATGCTTTGCATTCCGTGCTCTTTGAAATGGCTCGCCATCCACAGTTGTTAGTCTGAAACTTCCATTATCGAGCTTTCGTTGAATGACGTAGGGCCCTTCCCACTTAGGACCTATGTGTACGGGGACCGGGAAGATTCATTTCAGAACTAGGTCGCCTACCTCGAAAGTTTTTGGTCGGACTCTTTTGTTGTAATAGCGAGCGACCCTTTGCCTATGGGCCACGGCACGAAGGTTTGCCTCTTCTCTATTTTCATCAATCATGTCCAATGATGTTAAAAGAAGTGCCCTGTTAGACAAGGGATCGTAATAGGTCGCTCGATGGGACGGGACTTCGAGCTCTATCTGGAGAACTGCTTCTGAACCATAAGATAAGGTCAAAGGAGTATGACCTGTAGCAGTTTTATGGGTGGTTCGATATGCTCATAATGCCATAGGCAATTCATCGACCCACTTTCCTTTGGTCCGCTCCAACCGTGTTTTTAGAATGGTTTTAATGATCTTGTTAACCGCTTCGACTTGACCATTAGATTGGGGGTGTGCAATGATGGTATATCTCTTTTCGATATGATATTATTTACAAAAATCTCAGAGTTCCAGACTATCGAACTGAGTTCCATTGTCTGTGACAATGGTTTGGGGTAATCTGTATCGGCATATAATGTTTCTAACGATAAAGCTGATGACCTTCCTTGTCGTAATCGTAGTCATTTGTTCGGCCTCCGCCCATTTTTTGAAATAATCTACCAACACAATCGCGTACCTGACACCTCCCTTCTAAAAGATTCCAATAATATTTATCCCCCATATGGCGATTGGCCAAGGACTAGTCATTTAGGTGATCTCTGTTGGGGGTGCTCGCGTGATTTGTGCGAACCTCTGGCATTTATCACATCTCTTGGAATAATTAGCGGCGTCTTTATTGACGGTCAGCCAGAAGTATCCGTAGCGTAATATTTTCCAGGCCAGGGTTTGCCCCCCTATATGTGCCCCACAGTCACCTTCGTGCACTTCCCGTAGTATACTTTTGATGTCATCATTAGTACGCACTGAAACATAGGAACAGAGAACCCTCTTCGGTACAACTTGCCTTGCTGAATAACGTACTTGGAGGCTTGTCGTACCAAAGCTTGCCTTTCATTTTTCCTTTCGGATAGGTCGCCGTAGAGAAGGAAATTTTTGATGGGGAACGTCCATGAATCTTTTTCGGGTTCAGTATCAGTCTGGTCAACTTCCCTCTGGTCGATGCTTGGTATTCTCAGAGTTTCTATAGGGACCAGCTCCGTTTCTCCCGGATGGTCTGAACTAGCGAGCTTTGCCAATCTATCTGCCTTCTGATTCTCTTCTCGGGGAATATGAGAAATGTTATATCGGTCGAAACTCTACAACAGCTTCTCGACTTCCTTAAGGTAAGAAGTCAGTCGGTCTCCCCTAGTGACGAATTCTTTTCGAACTTGGCATACTACAAGTTTTGAATCGCAAAAGATTTCGAGGAACTTTATTTTTAGATCCTTCGTGAGCTTATGCCCGACAATTAGGGCTTCATACTCGGAGTCATTGTTGGTCTCCAAGAATTCTAGTCTCAAGGCGTAATGAACCGAACATCCCTCGGGGGACAGTAGTACTATGCCGGCTCTTGATCGTTGTTTATTTCGGGCTCCATCCGTGTACAGCTTCCCAAAACCTGCTCCGGTTCGATCTTCGAAGATCCGGGATCATTACTTTGATATTCATCGTCCGGGGTAGTAAACTTTGCTTTGAAGTCGGCCAAGGCCTACCCTCGAATTGATTTCCATGGAACAAAGGTCAAGTCGAACTAGCTCAATTCAATGTTCCATTTTAGTAACCTCCCACTTGCTTCTGGTCGTTGCAAGACTTGCCGAAGGGGATGGTTAGTGCATATTTTAATTGGGTGAGCTTGAAAATGGTGTCGAAGTTTTCTCGATGCGATTAATAGGCTATAAGCCAGTTTCTCGATCTTAGGATAATTGCGCTCAGCCCCTGTCAATTTTTTACTCACATAGTAAGCCGGTCATTGTACGCGCTCTTCCTCACATACTAGAACCGAGCTGATCGGATTCACTAATACTGCTGAATAAACAAATAAATCTTCGTAGTCGATGGGCTTAGAAAGAATAAGAGGTTTCAAAGATGATTGAGCAGATTCTGGAAGGCCTTAGCACAGTCGGGCATCCAGGCAAAGTTTCGCTTTCCCCTTTTAATTAATTCGAATAAAGGCAGGCACTTATCAAGTGCTTTTGAAATAAACTGACCCATCGGCGCTCCTTTACCCGCCAAACTTTGGACATCTTTGCTCCGTCGAGGTTCCTGAATTCCCTTGAGGGCCAAAATTTGATCGGGATTGATTTCGATTCCGCGGGAACTCACAATAAAGCCTAGGAATTTCCCCGAAGCCACTCCAAAAGAACACTTTAAAGGATTCAGTTTCATGCCGTATCTTTGGAGAATGTCAAACATTCTCGAGAGATCATTCACGTGCTCGGACGATTGCTTTGACTTGACAAACATATCATCCACATATACTTATATCGTTTTCCCTATCTGATCATGAAACATTCGGTTGATTAGCCTTTGGTAGTTTGCCCCCAACGTTCTTCAAGCCGAAGGGCATTACCACATAGCAATATAGTCCAAGGTCAGTGATAAAACAGGTATGTTCCTGGTCGGGGACTTACATGGCAATCTGGTTATATCCCGAGTATGCATCCATGAATGAAAGTAGCTCATGTCCGTCAGTCGAGTCAACCAATTGATCAATCCTAGGTAATGGGAAGTTTTCTTTAGGGCAGGATTTATTTAGGTCAGAGAAATCAATGCAAGTTCTCCACTTCCCATTAGCCTTCTTTACGAGTATCGGGTTGGCTATCCAGTTGGGATAGGTTGAATCCCGGATAAATCCGTTAGCTTGTAACTTCCCAATTTCTTCCTTCAAGGCCTTTAACCTTTCAGGACCCAGCATTCGCCTTTTTGTTTTACAGGAGTATATTTTGGTTTAATGCTGAGGGAATGAGTTATAATGGATGGTGATATCCCACACATGTCAGCGTGGGTCTAGGAAAATACGTCTAAGACTGCTCGGAGGAATTCACATAATTCCCTCGTCCGGAAGGAATCAAGATGAGATCCAATTTTTAAGACCTTGGTTGGATCATCCTTGTCGATTGGAATTTCTACGGTGGCCTCATTTGGGGCTGCCTTCCTGCACCTCGACTCTTCATCATCCCGTGGGTCGATGTCTTCGACTTCACAGGCAGTCGGTCCTGGTCGAGGTGTCCTCTGTAATTGTTATGCTTCTTTCCCCTCCTCGAGGGGAGAGGATTTTTCAGGCTCCTTACTACCACTACTTTGTAACTCTTTCCATTCTGCCAAATAACACGCTCGACCCGTTATTTGATCTCCTCGCACTGTGCCAATTCCACTATCAGTTGGGAACTTCAAAAGCAAACACCAAGGGGCGATACATGCCCGGAATATAGCTAGGGCGGGCCGTCCCAAGAAGGCATTGTAATGCAAGTTGGTATTCATCACAACAAACGACAGAGTGCTAACTCTTCGACAATCTCCATCTCCCAATTCTACAGATAACTTGATCTAGCCGATGGGCTCAGTGGAAGCTCCATTGAATCCACGTATCTGACCTTCATATGGCTCTAAGTCCTCTACTTCCAACTTCATCTGGTCGTAGGTCTATTTGAATAGGATGTTCACTGAGCTTCCGTTGTCAACCAGGATCTTGCGGGTCGTGGTTAGGCTAATGATAGCTGTTATTACCAACGATCGACCGTCGGGATTTCTAGGCCGATCGACTCCCAATCATGGAAAATGATATCATCTCCCATTGTTCTCCTTTGTTTAATAGGACTTGCGGCCTCATGAGGATTTACTACTCCGACATCGAGATGTTTCGCGAAATTGATGTATCGTTCCATGGCTCTGACACTGTGACCTGCTGAATGCAGCCCTCCCACAATGGCATTGATAACAATCCCTTTCCCCTTCTCCTAAGGGGTGGCGCGAGATGCAGTTTGATTCTGTTTGGACATCGAAGTACCTTGCCCTCTATACCTTAGGGTTGCCTTATATTCGTCAAGTTTCCCTTCTCGAATCAGTTTTTCAACAATGTCCCTGAGATGTCGGCATTTGTTGGTCGTATATCCGTAAATGTCATGGAATAAGCAATATTTCCCAGTCGTTCGTTCCTTCTCCATGGGCCCTCGCGGGGGCGATTTCTTATACTGCACTGTGTTGCAGGTATCGAGTTAGATATTCTCTAGCATATCATTTAAGGTAGTATGTGTATCGAATACCTAGAAACGGGGGCGTTTCCGGGAGCTCCCTCTTTGTCTCTAATTCCCATTGCCTTCCTTCAACCCCTCGTTACTTCGTTTGCCGCGGTTTTCGACATTTACTTCTACTTTCCCCAAGTTATCCCCAGTTTGTTTAACTGCGACATTATTTTGGGTTGACGGACGTGAGCCTTCTCATAGAAAGCCTCAATCGTAGTGGGTGGTTTTCCGATTAAATATTTTTCGAACTCAGTCCGTTTGTCAATGTCGTCGACCAAGCCCATCAAGACAGTTTCATGGTTGGGGTTGCTAACTTCTGTAGCAGCCCGATTGAATCGAATGAGATAATTCCTCAGGCATTCACCTCTACCCTGCTTAGTCGCTGAAAGAGCCATAACATGCTTCGATTTGGATGCATGGAGGCGGAACTGAGTCAGGATTTTTTCACTCGGGTATTTTAAAGTTAGGAACTGACCTCGCAGGCAAGCGTACAAACCACATGAGAGCTATTCCACTTTAAAAGATTGGAAAAGCCTTACATTTAATTGTGTCCAGAGCCACTGCTACTTCCATGTGCCAAGAGTATCTCATCAGATGCTGCTGTGGATCTGAAGTTCCGTCGTACTGATTCATCTGAGGCATATTAAATCTCCTAGGGAACTCCGCTTGCAAAACGTCGTCGGTGAATGGTGTATGACTTCGGTCGACCCACCAATCTTCATTCCTATGTCCACGGCTGTCATTCATAATCTGTCATACCAAGGCGGCTAGATTTGGGGGGACGACCATGTCTGGGTCAGCTTCTTTAACAGACGGACTCCTTCTGGCCCCTTCACCAAGAAATGCCATCCGGGCATTCCTCCTTCTCCTTTGGTTTTCTCGGTCAATCATGAGATTTCGAGGGGGTGAACGGGGGCCCGATCTTTTCGAGTAGCATTTTGATTCACATGAGGGGATGCCTCCCAGTTCTGCAAAGATAGGGAATCAATAATTTCCACCTCGGCCTGGTCAGCTTACTCTTGGTTGTGTCCATCTAGTGGGCTTTGATGTCTTTCGAGATGGAGTTGACGGACGTTTCATCTCATTCTAACGGGCATCGAGATTGACGTGTGTCTCTGCTTTCCCCCGATGAGGAGGAGCTTTCTGACACATGGTCCAGTTGGGGAGGCAAGATTCAATGATCCCGGACTTCTTGAGCTTGATTTCTAAATTCTTCCCATTGTTTCGCCATGCGAGTCATATCCTATCGCATTGCGGCATTCTCTTGAGCGTGGGCTTTTAAGGCATCAGTAGTTTCCTTAAGTCGATCTACCACAGCCATAAACTCATCGCGGGTGGCGAAAGCACAAGATGGAGTTGTGTCTCCCCCGGAAGGTAATGCAGGCTGACTTGGAGCCGTTTCAGGGACGGTCGACCCACCGGCCGCATCTGCAGATGTTCCTATTTACGGATTCTTTCCAGTATTGCGGACTGATTTTCCAGTCATTGGTAAATTAATGTGGTAATGGAAATTAGATTTTCGTCTCGGACTTGGTGATCGAAAAGTAGAGCGAGAATCTGAATTGATCTGAGAAAGTCACCGTTCTCAGTGAAAGCACCAAAATGTTGACACCAAAATGTTGACACCAAAAATTGGTACAACACTCAAAGAGAAGAATTATGTAGAGAACAAGTGAACATTAACAACTGTAAGCAATACTAAAAATAGAGGGGATCACGCACAAATTTATAATGGTTCGGCGTTAATGAGCCTACGTCCACTTTATAATCTTTATATGCTGATTAAGCTATCATTCAGAATGATTACAACAAGGAATAGAGTAATTCAGATTTGCACAATAAACTTTTTGGAATCTCCTCCTGTGAACTGGAAAAAGGGGTATTTATAAGTGGCACAATACTGAGTCGTCTTCAACACGTGTCGTCAGATCCAAAGGAATAGCTATGGCTGAACAAGTCAGTACCCTCTGAAGAATCGGTATTCTATTTTAAACCATTGGTGTGAGCTGGCATATGACTCACCTGCCTTGGGGGATTTGAACGAAAAAGATCTATAGCGAGCTAGTCTGGAGGCTGGCTTTTCGGTCTTCAACTAGACATATCATAGCGAATCATGCTTGGTCATATCAGGCTCCTCCTGGGTCGCGCCAAATAGGGGAGGTGAACTAGAATGTCGGGCTTCATTGATTTATTCAACTTGGATACTTCAGATACGAATCTGTCATATTAATATGCCTTGGTAGGCGGTGCAAAAAGGCCCATCAACAGTATGCAATCAAAGTAACAGTCACACAGAAATAATTGCAAAAATTAAAATTGTACAAGCAAACCGCCGCTGTAACACCCCACCTCCGCCCGGGGTCACTCTTGCAAGTACACTGGCTTTGGAGGGGTGTTGGACAAGGTAAACATGCATAAAGATATCACAAGACAGAACATATAAGTAAAACAGAGTAAATAAAGCAACGGATAAAACTACTATTTCAAAACCATAGTCAAGTTACATCAAAGTACTTAGTCATTATTTTCCAACTACTACAAGTCTAGAAACATAAACTGAAAACTGGAAATAACATAAAGTAAACTATCCCCAAAGTAGACGTGGTAAAGCCATAGCGAGCTCAAGTCCAAACCGTACATGAGCTATCCAGAAAGCAAGCTAAAGATCCAAGCTAGGTGCTAGTGTTCCCACCCTGAGAACCGGGGGGGAACGGAAGAAAAGAGGCGAAGTAAAACGGGTCAGTAAAAAAGACTGGTAAGTCCTACCTACTATTAGTATAAAAACTAATAAAGTTAACTGGACATGTAAAACAGAGATGAAACATAGGATGATAACTGGCATGGTGAAAAGTTAACAAGATAGATCAAGTGTGGCATCGCATATACAAGGTTAAGTTGCACCAAGTGTACTAGTATTCTAATCCATGTCTAGTATAAACAAGAAATGATCCCTCAGCCCAATGTTGGCCCAAACTCATGAGATGACCTAAATCAAGGTCCAACTACTCGGTCTAGTCGATCGGCTCCATATAAGCCTAACTCGTCAAGTGTCGGTGTCATACGGCCCAATCACGGAATGTAGTCAAACTGTGCTAGGTCCACCCTAGGGTGTATCAAGTCCTAGGGTGCCAACCACTGACACGAATCAAGCACGCACAGTCTAAACCTACTGGTGCCCGTGCCTGCTTTTTCAACTTCGGACTATGTGCACGACCATAGTCCGCCTGAACCTACACCGGCGCACCAACTCAGCCGTCGTTCTGGTCGCTTACAATCAGCCCAGTAATCGTGCCCCACCCTAGCCTAGTCCCTAGGGTATCATGATACAACCAAGAGGGTTACTAGTGAAAAGGACCGCGTAACTACGGTTTCTAACGGGTTAAGTGTGGTTAACCCTATCCCATCATGTATCAAGTTGGTTAAGTGTACCCAAGTGGTTCATGACTTAACCCCATCCAACCCATCGTGTTCAATTGGTTAAGTATTCAAGTGGTCCATGACTTAACCCTACCATGTGGCATTAATTAACTTAATGCACCCCAACCTCTCACACTAGACTTTGTTGTGGTTACTAGTTAAGCCGGGCGGGTCCAGGTAGCTTTACACCACAACCTAGTCTAACCTCGGGTTTTAAGTGCGATATGACCAACTACTCACATTGGGTCCTATTGTTTGTAGCCACTAGTTAAGACGGTCGGTTCCGGGTAGATTTATGCTACAAACTCAACCCAACCTCGAGTTGCCCACTTTCATGTATTCTACATGTCATGTCCACATTCATGTTTTCAAGCATAATCACATGTCATATTTTCAAGTCATGTTTCATGTCATTTAAATTTACCCATAACGTAACCCCATCGCACGTAAGTTCGCATCAACATAAATAGATCAAAAGGGGGAACATAATGATATGACAAGTTGGGCATAAAGTGGCAAAGTCTATCACAAGTTTAACATGGTGATATATGAGGCAAAGGTGTTCAACATACTAGCATATAAGGTTATTGGCCTCAAAACATGCATGACATCAACTTAGCAAATAGGTGATAACATGGTCATAGTTAACATAGGGTGATAACTTGTGATTAGCATATAGTTCACAACATCATTGGCAAGTTAACATAAAGATCATGAGAGGATCTATGTTGCATTATGAATAACTACCAAGTTCTATGTTGCATTATGCATAACCACCAAATAAAGCTCATAGCTTTCTACCCAAAAATCAAGGTAAATGATACTAGGTTCATGATAGTGCCATAATCATAGATCAAAAGAGTCATACATGGATCTATGCATACAAATATAGCCCAAAGACAAGTATTATACCCAAAAGTCACATTTTCAACTTGCTACATGATCATATTAACTTCATAGTTTAAATCTAAGAGTAGAATAGGGCTTACAAAGCTTGGCTAAGAAGACTAGAACAAAGTAAAACAAGATTGAGACGAAGCCACACTAGAAATCCCCAAATGAATATAAGCTCCAAGTTGTCTTGAGAAATAAGAAGAAAGATCCTTGCTTTGATGAAGAAAGATGGCTCTTTTACTAGCTTAGAACACTCGAACTTTCATGAAGAGGATGGAGGCCATGATATGAAGGTGGAGGCCATGATTAGGAAGCATTTTGGCATAATTTAGTTGTAGGAATGATTTGTGATGATTTAGGCTAGGTATTAGGGTCCTTTTAATAGAAGTTTAGGTTAGTTTAGGCCATAGGATTAACCCTAATTCAGATCTGAGCCATCAAATCACGTCACTAGCCAACAAAACAAGACCCAGGAGCCAAAACAGGTGCACCAGGCCAAACTGGCCGACCACCCAAATCAACAGGGGTGTCGACACCACCTGGGGTGTGTCGACTCCCCAGTCGACTTGGGGCTGGCAGGAATTTTCCCGCCTGTCCTGCTTGGGCTGAATTTGAAATTCTGAATTCAAATTTGAACTATTTTTGAACTTGAAATTTTTCTGAAAACTTTGACGGGCCATAACTTGGTCATACGGACTCCGATTTTCGAAAACTCGGACTCTATTTCGCGTATTTTTCCGAGACGAACGTAATGTCACAGCCCATTTCCCTTGATTCATATTTTAAAATTTAATTCTGCCTTGATTTACGTTATAACATGTTATTCAAAATACGGATTGTTACATTCTCCCCACCTTAAAGGATTTCGTCCCCGAAATCTTCAAGTTAGGAAGAACGTATCCTACCATCCATCATCCATCTACTCAAAACATCATCCACGAGCAGTCATAGTCCTTAAAAGATTCTAAATGCTGTATGATCATATGCGAGAGGTGTGTGTATATGTACTTATCTAATGCGAAAATCAGGCGGTTACTGATTCAGTAAACCTCCTTAATGCAAGGTATGTTAGTGAAATGAGTCCATATGTATGCAAATTCCTAACATAATTCATAATCTCTACATGAGTGCACATAACATTCATCCATATGCAACATCCATGTGATAGCATAACAAGTTTCAGCCATGAATAAGTATAAGCACTCATGCATATGCAATATGAAAGTGTGTGAGCCGATCTTAGTGCCTAATGTGTATCATGCATCCACGAGTATCCACTTGCAAACACTTGCAACCACTTGCAAACATCAAGCATAACATGTTTCAAATACATGTTTCATCCAAAGGGTTTCTACCTAAGGTTCTCATGACAAGGTTAACAAGATAACAAGATAAACATGGATAGCAAAAGAAAGATATGCTAACTAGGAAAAGAGATTGAGAATGTACCCTCAAAAAGAAATGGATAAAGCCCACGCATCTTCTCCTCGGTTTCCCAAGTTGCATCTTCATCGGCTTCACTCCACTGAACCTTTACTAATTTGACTTCTCGATTCCTAAGTTTCTTGATCTCCGTTACCAAGATACGAATCGGAGCTCGCCTCAAAGTTGCCTCTTTCTCTACCTCCATGTCTTCAAGAATGCTAGGCTCAACTACCTCGGCTGACTCATGTAGGCACTTTCGGAGATGCGAGACATGAAAAACATTGTGCACTCCGGCCAGCTTCTTGGGCAATTCCACTCTATAAGCCATTTGCCCAATCCTCTCGATGATAGGGAAGGGTCCTACGAACCTTGGTGCCAGCTTCCCAACTGCTCCAAAACGAACCACATTTCGCAAAGGAGAAACCTTCACAAAGACCATATCTCCAACTTCAAACTCTAAGTCTGTCCTTCGCTTGTCTACATAGGATTTCTGTCTGTCTTGGGCCGTTTTCATCCGCCTTCGAATCAACTCAACCTTCTCGGATGTGTCCCTTATCATGTCGGGCCCAAGTATAAGTTTATCCGTCGTCTCCCACCAACATGTTGGTGACTTGCACGGCCTCCCATATAAAGCTTCGAATGGTGCCATTCCTATGCTTGCCTGATAGCTGTTATTATAAGCAAACTCCACTAGAGGAAGATGATCTTCCCAAGTGCCACCAAAGTCAAGGATGCATAGCCTCAACAGATCTTCTAGTACCCTATTCACCCTTTCGGTCTGGCCATCCGTCTGTGGGTGATAGGCCGTACTTAGATTCAATCGTGTACCCATCGCTTCTTGCAAACTATTCCAGAACTAGCTAGTGAAGATTGGGTCACGATCGCTAACTATGCTAGAAGGAACTCCATGCAATCGCACTATCTCTCGAAGATAAACAGATGCTAGCCATGATGCGGTCCTCTTGCTCTTCACCGGAATAAAGTGAGCACTCTTCGTAAGTCTATCAACTATGACCCATATGCTCGTATTTCCCTTCCTTGACCTAGGCAATCCATACACGAAATCCATCGAGATACTTTCCCACTTCCATTGCGGGACCTCCAATGGATGTAAAAGCCCACCGGGCTTTTTCGACCCGGCCTTCACTTGTTGGCAAACAATGCATCTAGAAACAAACTCTGCCACATCCTTTTTCATCCTATCCCAAAAGAAAATGTGCCTCATATCCCGGTACATCTTATCCCCTCCGGGATGTATGGTCATCCTCGAGTGGTGCGCCTCCTCAAGAACTCCATTTACTAAGTCTCCCACTCGGGGGACACATAGTCTTCCATCATGCCTTAGCCATCCCTTGTCATCAATAGTATATCTAGCGAGGTGACTTGACGTCTCACCCCGAATCAACTTGTCCATGATCTCGACTATCTGCGGGTCTTCCCTCTATGAAGCCCCAACTTGATCAAGAAGTGTAGGTCTAAGCTCAAGGGATGCTAACGAACCAGTCATCGACCCAACAGCAGGTGCAAAATCAAAGGTTGCCAAGAACTCTAGGCTCTTCATCTCAACAAACAAGGGACTCAAAGTCAACCTTCTTCTGCTTAGCGCATCTGCCACAACATTACCCTTGCCAGGGGTATAAGCTATCTCGAAGTCATATGATGCCAAGAATTCCATCACCTTTGCTGCCTTAGATTCAAATCTTTCTGCGAGAAGAGGTACTTGAGTGACTTGTGATCAGTATATAACTCAAACCTTTCGCCTAGAAGATAGTGGCGCTAGGATTTGAGTGCAAAGACGATCGTCGCCAACTCCAAATCATGAGTGGGATAGTTCTTCTCATGAACTTTGAGTTGCCTACCCCCAAAGCATATCACTCTCCCTTCTTGCATCAGGACAGCGCCCAATCCCGTGCCACATGCATCGGTGTACACGGTAAACAATTTCCCTCCATCGGGTAATGCTAGAACTGGAGCTGTGGTGAGGGCTTTCTTGAGCCTTTGAAAAGCAAGCTCACACTCTAAGTCCCATGCAAAGACTAAGTTCTTCTTCGTTAACTTAGTAAGAGGGGTTGAAATCCTAGCGAAGTCCTTAATGAACTTCCTATAATATCCTGCCAGACCGAGAAAGCTCCTTACTTCAGTTGCATTCTTCGGAACTTTCCAGTCTTGTACCGCCACCACTTTAGCGGGATCCACAGCTATGCCTTGCTTAGAAACTATATGCCCAAGGAACCGAACTTCCCTTCTCCAGAAATGGCATTTAGAGAACTTGGCTTTCAACTGATGAGCTCTAAGCGTATCCATAACCTCCTTGAGGTGTGTATCATGTTCTTCCTCATCCTTAGAGAAAACCAGAATATCATCCACGAAGACAACCACAAACTTGTTAAGGAACTCCCTGAACACCCTACTCATCAAATCAACAAAGTATGCGGGTGCATTAGTCAAACCGAACGGCATGACTAGCCATTCAAAGAATCCATCTGGAGTCCTAAACGCAGTCTTATCAATACTATCCTCAGCCACCCTAAGCTGATGGAATCCGGTGGCTAGATCGAGCTGAGAGAAAACATAAGCACCAACAAGCAAGTCAAAGAGATCATCAATCCTTGGTAACGGGTGTCTATTCTTCTTTGTCGGCTTGTTCAACTCACGATAATCAACACATAGACGAAGCGAACCATTCGCCTTAGTAGCGAATACCACCGGAGCACCCCATTCTGAAATGCTTCGCCTAATGAAATTTTTCTTAAGCAACTCCTTGATTTGCTTGCTAAGCTCTCTTCTTTCTCGCGGGGCCATGTGCCTCACAGGCAATGAAACTGGCTTGGCATTATCAACAAGATAAATGCGGAAATCTATCTCTCGCTTAGGGGGTAACCCCTTAACCTCGTCAAAGACATCGGGGTATTCTCGGACCACCCTTACAGACTGCAGATCATCGATGGACGAGTCAAGAGATTCAAGATAACATAACATGACGGGATCTAGAGGGTTACAAGAAATTTCTAGGGTATTACCGAGGCGAGTCATGAGCCTCACCACCCTATGCTCACAATCAAGAATGGCTCCATAACTGGACAACCAATCCATGCCCAAAATCAACCCGTATCCCATGAACCCGAGAACATAAGCATTACATGTGAATTCTACGGTCAAGACAGAAATCCTCAAATCCATACAAATCATAGATAGATGGGCGGAACCCCCAATTGGATTTGAAACACTAACGGGATCCTCAACTAGACTAGTACTTAGGTGCAAACTTTCAACAATGTCAGAAGAGATAAAGGTATGCGATGCGCCAGAATCAAATAAAGTTCGAACAGGAAAACCAGAAATATAAACAAGACTTTCTACAGAAATACTACCTCGGTCCGGAACTGGAGCAGTGTTGAGAGCATGCATCTACCCTCCAGAAGATCCTGCTCGCTGAGCCTGTCCTTGCCCCTGCCCTTGCTTCTTTGGGCAATCCTTACTGAAGTGTCCAGTCTCTCCGCAATGAAAGCATTCTCCCAACTTCCTCTTCTTCTTCCTGCAATCTTTGGCTATGTGCCCAACAATCCCATAGAAGTTGCACTTCCTTGTGTCCTTTGCCTTGTTGTTGTTGGCCTTGTTACCCTTGTTGTTCTTGTTGTTCTTGTTGCTCTGATTGCTCTGATTTCCTCCCCACTTGGAGTCCGCCTTCTTGGTTTGAGTCTCATTAGGCTTGACTTCCTTCTTGCCATTCTTATCATCTCCCTGAAGCAATGCCATATCTACTAGGCTCTCAAAAGTGGCCCCCATGGGTATATGAGACATGGCTAAACCTTGTAATGGCTCATTCAATCCTCGTGCAAAGCGTAGAGCCTTCTTCTTTGGTGTGTTAACCATGTCCAAACCGAATCGAGCAAGCTGGTTAAACTTATTAACATACTCCCTCACTGTCATGTCCCCTTGCTTCAAAGATATGAACTTCTCCATTTGCAGATTCTCCTCAGCAGATGATAGAAACTTAAGCCCAAACCTCACCCTAAAGTCGGCCCAAGTCTCTATAGGCCTAGTAGCGTTGATGACCTCTCACCAATAAGCAGCTTCCTCTTTCAATAGCCATACTGCCAACAGAACTTTTCTACGGTCTTCCACATCAAAGATGGCAAAGAGGTCTTCAGTCTCATTTAACCAATTTCTTGCCTCAACAAAAGTCTCCATCCCAATAAAATTCTTGCCACCCATCGCCTTAAAGTCTTTGCAAATCTTTGCGAAATCTGCTTGTGGACGCTGAGGAGGAGGAGGAGGAACCTCAGGTACGGTGGGAGTGGTTGCTGGGCCCGCGTCGTTGGCCCTAGCTTCCAGGTACCACCAGAACCATCCGCGTATGGGTACTCCCTCGGGAAGGTTAAGATCGGCCATGCTGAAAAAGGAAAAGATAGATTTAGAACGAGGAAACAAAGGATAGTGCTAATGGCTTTTGGGGAATAGCCTTTTAAAATAAACTAGACTTTTCTTGGAAAATACTTGATTGGTTTTGAAAATAGTTTTTCAAAAGGTAAGTTTTAAAAAAAACCTTTTGCTCAAATCTTGTAAACCTTATGCTCTGATACCAAATGTAACACCCCACCTCCGCCCGGGGTCACTCTTGCAAGTACACTGGCTTTGGAGGGGTGTTGGACAAGGTAAACATGCATAAAGATATCACAAGACAAAACATATAAGTAAAACAGAGTAAATAAAGCAGCGGATAAAACTACTATTTCAAAACCATAGTCAAGTTACATCAAAGTACTTAGTCATTATTTTCCAACTACTACAAGTCTGGAAACATAAACTGAAAACTGGAAATAACATAAAGTAAACTATCCCCAAAGTAGACGTGGTAAAGCCATAGCGAGCTCAAGTCCAAACCGTACATGAGCTATCCAGAAAGCAAGCTAAAGATCCAAGCTAGGTGCTAGTGTTCCCACCCTGAGAACCTTGGGGGGGAAACGGAAGAAAAGAGGCGAAGGAAAACGGGTCAGTCAAAAAGACTGGTAAGTCCTACCTACTATTAGTATAAAAACTAATAAAGTTAACTGGACATGTAAAACAGAGATGAAACATAGGATGATAACTGGCATGGTGAAAAGTTAACAAGATAGATCAAGTGTGGCATCGCATATACAAGGTTAAGTTGCACCAAGTGTACTAGTATTCTAATCCATGTCTAGTATAAACAAGAAATGATCCCTCAGCCCAATGTTGGCCCAAACTCATGAGATGACCTAAATCAAGGTCCAACTACTCGGTCTAGTCGATCGGCTCCCTATAAGCCTAACTCGTCAAGTGTCGGTGTCATACGGCCCAATCACGGAATGTAGTCAAACTGTGCTAGGTCCACCCTAGGGTGTATCAAGTCCTAGGGTGCCAACCACTGACACGAATCAAGCACGCACAGTCTAAACCTACTGGTGCCCGTGCCTGCTTTTTCAACTTCGGACTATGTGCACGACCATAGTCCGCTTGAACCTACACAGGCGCACCAACTCAGCCGTCGTTCTGGTCGCTTACAATCAGCCCAGTAATCGTGCCCCACCCTAGCCTAGTCCCTAGGGTATCATGATACAACCAAGAGGGTTACTGGTGAAAAGGACCGCGTAACTAGGGTTTCTAACGGGTTAAGTGTGGTTAACCATATCCCATCATGTATCAAGTTGGTTAAGTGTACCCAAGTGGTTCATGACTTAACCCCATCCAACCCATCGTGTTCAATTGGTTAAGTATTCAAGTGGTCCATGACTTAACCCTACCATGTGGCATTAATTAACTTAATGCACCCCAACCTCTCACATTAGACTTTGTTGTGGTTACTAGTTAAGCCGGGCGGGTCCGGGTAGCTTTACACCACAACCTAGTCTAACCTCGGGTTTTAAGTGCGATATGACCAACTACTCACATTGGGTCCTATTGTTTGTAGCCACTAGTTAAGCCGGTCGGTTCCGGGTAGATTTATGCTACAAACTCAACCCAACCTCGAGTTGCCCACTTTCATGTATTCTACATGTCATGTCCACATTCATGTTTTCAAGCATAATCACATGTCATATTTTCAAGTCATGTTTCATGTCATTTAAATTTACCCATAACGTATCCCCATCGCACGTAAGTTCGCATCAACACAAATAGATCAAAAGGGGGAACATAATGATATGACAAGTTGGGCATAAAGTGGCAAAGTCTATCACAAGTTTAACATGGTGATATATGAGGCAAAGGTGTTCAACATACTAGCATATAAGGTTATTGGCCTCAAAACATGCATGACATCAACTTAGCAAATAGGTGATAACATGGTCATAGTTAACATAGGGTGATAACTTGTGATTAGCATATAGTTCACAACATCATAAGCAAGTTAACATAAAGATCATGAGAGGATCTATGTTGCATTATGCATAACTACCGAGTTCTATGTTGCATTATGCATAACCACCAAATAAAGCTCATAGCTTTCTACCCAAAAATCAAGGTAAATGATACTTGGTTCATGATAGTGCCATAATCATAGATCAAAAGAGTCATACATGGATCTATCCATACAAATATAGCCCAAAGACAAGTATTATACCCAAAAGTCACATTTTCAACTTGCTACATGATCATATTAACTTCATAGTTTAAATCTAAGAGTAGAATAGGGCTTACAAAGCTTGGCTAAGAAGACTAAAACAAAGTAAAACAAGATTGAGACGAAGCCACACTAGAAATCCCCAAATGAATATAAGATCCAAGTTGTCTTGAGAAATAAGAAGAAAGATCCTTGCTTTGATGAAGAAAGATGGCTCTTTTACTAGCTTAGAACACTCAAACTTTCATGAAGAGGATGGAGGCCATGATATGAAGGTGAAGGCCATGATTAGGAAGCATTTTGGCATAATTTAGTTGTAGGAATGATTTGTGATGATTTAGGCTAGGTATTAGGGTCCTTTTATAGAAGTTTAGGTTAGTTTAGGCCATAGGATTAACCCTAATTCAGATCTGAGCCATCAAATCACGTCACTAGCCAACAAAACAAGACCCAGGAGCCAAAACAGGTGCACCAGGCCAAACTGGCCGACCACCCAAGTCGACAGGGGTGTCGACTGGGCAGTCGACACCACCTGGGGTGTGTCGACTCCCAAGTCGACTCCCCAGTCGACTTGGGGCTGGCGGGAATTTTCCCGCCTGTCCTGCTTGGGCTGAATTTGAAATTCTGAATTCAAATTTGAACTGTTTTTGAACTTGAAATTTTTCTGAAAACTTTGACGGGCCATAACTTGGTCATACGGACTCCGATTTTCGAAAACTCGGACTCTATTTCGTGTATTTTTCCGAGACGAACGTAATGGCATAGCCCGTTTCCCTTGATTCATATTTTAAAATTTAATTCTGCCTTGATTTACGTTATAACATGTTATTCAAAATACGGGTTGTTACAGCCGCCCCTGCAGAAAAATTTTACAAGCAATTTCTATATTTTTTTCCTTTGCCGCAGAGCACCTGTAGAGTTTACAAGTATTACAATGGGGTATAGCAGTCTGTCCAGAAAAATTTGAGTAGTGCTAACGATTAAAATCTCACTTTTGCAAATGCTTGACTCTTGATTTCCGTGTTGCTTGTTTGAACTCTTCACACTTTGGTCTTTGAGGCTTTTTTTTGAAAAAAGAAAAAATAAAACAAACAAGAAGAAGAAAATTGAGAGAAAAAAATTAAAAATTAAAAAAAAATTAGGAATTAGAATAAAAGAAAAAAACGACTAAAGCAGAAACTTAAGGAGCAAAACTAAACTGGACTATAAAAAGAATTTAAACTCGATAAATAAAAGATCCCACGCACTAAATAATTGACACGGACTCAAAATTCCTTATGATAAAAGCGTATTCCGCTTAAAACAAGACCACCTTCAATAGGGCAAGGCACTATCTTATATACGCCTAAATCACGTCCCCTGTGTTATCAAAACAAATACAAATCCCATTTTTTTCTTCAGAAAACAAAGACAACCACAATACTCAACAAGTTAATTCAATCAACCGAACAGAAACTACAAGTTTGCGCTCTCTTTATCTTCATGAAATCGACCGAAGTAGGAACTGATAGGGTTGGCTTCTTTCTGGACTTCAAATCGGCTTATGATTGGTTTTGGACATTTGGCCTGGCTTGTGATTTGGGTGCGGTTTGGCTGTCGGTGTGGTTTGAAGGAGGTTTCAAGTTTGTGATTGGGATCGCAGGGTTTGTATTCAATTCTGAATTGGAGGCGTGTGGGTTTTTGGGATTCAGATGGATGCGATTTGGGTGGATTGGGTTATTTGTCGTGCATGGATTGTGGGAGAAGAGGAAATGAAGTACAGAGGGGTTTAGCTGAATTGGGTTGAACGTTGTCGGAGTTGTGAGAAGTGGTAATTGGTTGGTTTGTGACTGTGTTTTGGCAAGGAGAACTTGTTGAACTGGGAATATTGCAGTGTGGTTGGGTTCCGGGATTGATTAGTTTGTGACAGAGTTTGTTTGAGAAGATGTCGGTTTGTGGCGAAATTGCTTTGGGTTTAGGATGGTCAGAGCAAAACTGGGTTAAGGTTTGATTTTCGGTTTTGTATGGTGGAGGGAGATCGAATGCTTGTGTATTTGAAGGGAAGGTGTTGTGTGGGTTTGAATGGTGGTTGCGTGAACATTGTTGAGGAAGTGATTGTTGTGCCGTTGAAGGTAGTGGAGGATGGATGATGACTTGATCTTGAAGCAGAGGGAGGATGTTTGGTGAAAAGAGATGTAATGTGAGGGAAAGAATTGAAATTTGTAAAGGATTTTTTTTTGCTGGTTATGAAGAAAGGAAGGATATGAATAAAAAAAGGAACTAATATCAAGAAAAGATGGAAAGTTTTTTATTTTTATTATTTCAGAAACTTGTAAAATAATAAGGAGGGTAGAAGACTGGGAAGAAAATAGAAAGATGGAAAGAAATAAAGCAAAATTAAAAGTTTCTTTTTTTCCTTGTTTTGGAGATTGTAGTATCAATAAATAATACCAAACCTGCCAATCAAGATTTTTTTTCTATATATAAAATAAAACAAAAGGAAAAATAAAAAAATAAAAACTAATACGAATTGTAAATTAAATAATTAATAAAATTTAATTATTGACTCCCCGACAACGGTGCCAAAAACTTGATTGGCGCTTTCTATGGAATAGAAAAGCGCAAATTATGTAATAATAATTGCAAGCATACAGGTGTGTAGTATACAAGTAGAACACAGGGTGGAATTTTAAATTTTATTACTTATATTTTTCTTGGGCGAGTTAGACAAAACTTGTAGATGGTTTTGAATTAATGGTAATGAATTTTCTATGGATCTGAATCTAATCAGATCAATACCAAATTCAATAACTGAAACAAAAAGACAAATTACTAGAAAAGAAATAGCAAACAAAAGCAACAGAAAATTAAAATTAGTATTTTCGTTGAATCTAATCCGACAGTCAATCCTAATATGCAAAAAAAATAACAATAACAATTCGTGTTCTAACCAAACTAATTGATTAGAAAACACGTATTGTGATGAATAAAATAATAAAATGGAACGAAGAAAAACTTTATTAAGAATAAGAACAGAATACAGAATAATGAACTAGGTTTACAATGGACATCATGTGTATTTATAGAAGATGCAGGCTCCTCTCAATATGAATACTGGGCCTAGAAAATGTTTCTTGAATATCTTTGTTTATGAATAAAAAAAAGATATGACATAATGGTTGAGATATTCCATGCAGATTTCTCTCCTTGATTATTGACATGTGGCAACTTGATTGGATTTTCTTTGGCAATAATTCATTCAAATCTTCTTTTATATGGAAGTTGAAAATGAATGATTTGATTTGAGAGAAATATGCCTATTCCTTAAAAGGGTTGTTATTGACACTCCAAATATTGTTAAGAGGAGGTCAAATTTTTTTTTTTAAATAAAATTTGTTAAGAGGAGTACCAATGGAGAGAGCACCCCCTTAACAAATAAACTTTATTTTACCAAATTAGCCTTCTTTATAATAATTTCTTTTTTATTTGTTAATCAAAAAAATTTATATGGTTTATTAGTCAACTACATCAGATTTTTATATCAAATTATTAATAATTTTATTTGTCAGATTAGATGAAAAAATATCATTGATAGGAAATCGATATACATATATCGAACAATTATTTTTTTAATATGGTATTACATTCTTTGTTCATACCATATTTCTCCTAAAACAATCATTTTCTTCATTTTCAAATAATTTAGGGATTTGGTTTTTTTGCACTTGAAATTGATTTGGATTTGGATGGTAACTGATGTTATTACCAAACGTTATTATGAGGGTAAAAGGAAATATAAAAAATTAAGTGCGTGACCCCCTTTAACATTATTTTTATGATTGGAGTGTTTTTAAAATTTGACCTCCCCTTAACAATATTTGGAGTGTCAATAACAATGCCCTTCCTTAATATCTTCATTAGTGCATACGTTATATATATATACACACACACACACACACACATATTAATATATATATAACATATCACTATTCCATATATTCCTCAGAGCAAAGAAGGTGGTGTGTGTATAAATCCATGCTCCCTTTTTCAACAAAAATAGGGCTTGTCAAGGATCGAACTATGGCCACTCTATACAAATTTTAATGCCTTTACTAGTGAGCTACAACTTCTTTTGCAATTGAGATAGCTTTGATATGGGGAAGTAGCTTTTTCTTTGTAGTTGGCCTTTAATTGAAAGGAAAGAGACATTAATTGAACCTGTGAAAACACATGAAAAAAATACCCAAAGTAATATTTATTTATTTACAAAAGATAAGATATAAGAGCATAAAATAAACACATTTCTATGTTAATCAATTACCATTATTATTGCTTTAGCATTCAAGACTATTTCATTTGATACCAAAACCAGACACTTTAATGTTACATAGTAAAATATAGATGGCAGATTAATTTGATGTTAGCACATTGAACAATGCTATAAATATTTTGTGTTTATTTTCAATTTTGAAACAACTTCTTTGCGCTTACTTATGTTGTTCGCATTTCATAATAGGAAAATTGTGTATTAAAAGCTCTTGGTTATACTCGTTTTTATTCCTAATGCGCATATGAAGCTGGTTTTACTTTTGGTTTAAATAAAGAATGCTTTGCCTAAATTTCCGATTGAATTATTTTAACCTGAGTTGCCTTTTGGGTTTCTGTGTTTTGAGTTTGGCCATTAAGCACTCATGCAATTCGAACATTAGCCTCACTGTATCTCCATTTTGTTTACCTTATGAAATAATGAGTCTGCATGGAACATGCTTGCCACAATGTTCTGGGTAATAATTTTTGAAATTATGTGCCATGAACCAACTTTTCTTTTCCTGTCAACTTGGGCCATGCATGTAAATGCATGGTTTAAAACCCAATATGATCCCCTTGCATGTGTCCATATTATGGGCTTTTCTGTAGTACCCTCTTCATATGATTTCTACACTATGGAAATTGGTATATGCCTTTCGCGCTGCTGCCTTATATTGGTTTTTTCATCACATATTTTAGGCCTATAACTGTTATTTCTTTATCCCGAGTTACGGCTTATGCATGGGGACTCACTGTATGTTTCTTTGCCTTGTTCCATTATGTTATATTTCAGCAATTTCATGGGTGCTATACTCGAATTATTTAATATAATTTTAGGGTCAACAATTATATTTATGTGTTTATTATGAAGTGAATTACTTGAAATAAGTTTAATCCTGACTCGGGTGTTTTATGTTTTTGCATGGAACGGTCGGTCATGACTAAGTCTTCCAGGTTTAAAGAATTTAGATCGCAAAGAGGGGAGGCATGTGAAGACGCATGCGCATGCTAAGCTCGGCAAAACCGTAAATTTTATTCAATCAAAATTTATGTATACATTATATTATTTCTTCCGTTGTACAAAATATTGTATGCAACCCTGATTTTTATATGAAATTTTATTCCGCTGCAATTATTGTACTCTATGATTATGTTTTAACTCTGTTTAAACCCTATAAGCAAATAACAATCTGTCATTTTGAACTTTTCGAGTTGGTTTAATTACCGATTTGGAGCGGTCAAAATGTTAGGTCGTTACACGTATATAGGATGAAAATCTTATCCTACAAAGAATATCTTAATAGCATGCCCGTTCGATTGGCTGTTTATCTATATTGTAGCTGCTTGAAAAGGTACTATGCATAATACTAATTTTTTTAATTATTTGGCTTAAATTTTCCATTATTCTCTACCTGAACAATATTATGTAGTTGATTCGGGTTTTCCACTTCGAAAATTGCATTTTCCATTGTATCGTAATATTATATATCATATTTTTCGAATTCAAGAAACAGCAAATCAACCGAAATCGATAAATGAATATTTTAGCTGTTACCATTCGAGTTTACATATGATAATCAGGAGAAATTTTGAAATTTGAAAGATTTTTTTGTCAGTTCGAAGAATATACCAACGTACTCATCCAGAACTTAAGTTTAAATCGTCGTAGCTACAATGACTATACACAATTGCATATGGAAATACAACATGAATGATCCAGATTTTATGGTAATTAAGGACGATTGTGGTCCTATTCTCGTTGAGTACCGAGAAGAATATTATAATAAGGGAAATAGAACAAACATAACATGCGAAAGAGTTTAACGACATGAAATATTTAAATGACAACAACTAGAAATAACATAAAAGATTAAACTGTTGCTGCATGTTTAATCATTGTATAATTTAATCTGTATTCGCTAGCAGTGTATAATTATATGCATGTATTTGAGTTTGTGTTATTTATTTTTAATCAAACATATCTGTGCAAATAATTAAGAAACTATCAAACAATTAAATAAAAAAATTCCATTTAAATGTCATGATTGAGGTCGAAAACGCATATCGAGATTTACTTTGAACTCATTTAAAAATATTCTATCTAAATGTCATAATTGAGGTCAAAAACTCATATCGAGTTTTACTTTGAGCTTACTTAAATAACTTGTATTTCGGTTGTTGCTACCAAGGAAAATCTCTCCTAATTCTAGTGCATCAATCCACCGGCTAACACGCTTAACAAATTCTCACCGTACATCTATAACCTAATCCAACGCTTTGCGTTTCAATGCGCATTATCATGTTTTAACCAATTAAATAGCAGCCCTAATCCTTTATAAAGCAAGAGCCACCTCAACTGCTTCATTCCAATCCAATATTTCAGTTTCTATCCCAATTTCTCAAATTCGCACTCACTTCCCGTAACACTAATTTTCGTCATGGCACCCGAAGAAGAAAAGAAACCTACAGAGAAAAAGCCAGCCGCCGAAAATCACGAAGAAGAAAAGAAGGTCGCGGCTAAGAAAACGCCAGTCGACAAGAAGCCTCGAGCTGAGAAGAAGCTCCCTGCAAAGGAATCGTCAGCAGCCACCGACAAGAAGAAAAAGAAGAAATCGATTTCTGTTGAAACCTATAAAATTTACATTTTAAAAGTGTTGAAGCAAGTGCATCCTGATATTGGGATTTCAAGCAAGCTATGGAAATCATGAATTATTTCTTCAATGACATTTTTGAGAAGCTCGCTCAGGAATCTTCTAGGTTGGCGAGATACAACAAGAAGCCTACCATCACTTCTAGGAATTCCGGTATCTTGTAGATTTTTTATGTTTTTTTAAAGAAGCGAGGGAATCCTAAAATGAGTTTCAAAACCTATTCAATGCTAAAAATAGGTTTTAAAAATTTGTTTAGCACTTTTAAATAGATAATTGCTTAAATACGACATTTGAGGATAATTGCTTCAGTACGACATGTGAGGCAAAAAGAGCTGCAACGTTTCAACTCGATTGGGTCAAAATAGTTTGGAGGTGTTATATGGAGTCTTGCATGCAGAATGGAGAAACAATAACATATACTCACTCTGATTCATAATATAAATTGTTTTAATTTGTGTGATTTGTTTCAAAATATAAGATGTTTAAGCTTGTTATTCCTATTGTACCCTTGATTCATAATAAATGCTAATGACTCAATAGTTGCTTCACGATTTTTTAGGCTTGAAAATAGAAGTAAAAATTAGGTTGCACATAAAAAGAGAGCTTAATTTGTAGGGCCTACTTAACTTAAGTATGGACTAAATTGTCAATTAATTTTTTCCTTAATTTGTATGTAGATATCTAAAACATCTTATATTATGAATCGGAGGGAGTAGAAGTTACTTGAATAAACGGTGTGAAACATAAGGAATTTTCAAACTGAAGTTAAAGGGGAAAATTATATAAATCAAAATTATACATGCAATAAAAAACCATAAAGTCATCTTGAAGACCTTTATTGTAACAAAAAAATCTAATTTATTGATGATACACATGTTCAATGCAAGCATCCGTAAAAAAAAAAGGGTCGACCCAGGTCGATTGTGGGTCGTCCCACACGGTCGGGTTTGGCGGTCCTTTTCCACTCGTCTGGTTTGTTTATTTGAATTATTTTTAAATTATATTCATATATAAGCTTCTTATATGTATACAAACTTTAATCCCCATAACTTCTTCATACGTTATCCGTTTTACGCAAAAATTTGGGGTCTGTCTGAACCAGAATTCCGAAACGAACACAACGGTGATGCCGGTTTCACTTAATTCTGTATATTTAATTAAGTTCTTCACAATTTATTATTAAGTATGGTTATAGTATACTAGGTACCGCTATGTATAATTATTGAGAAGTAAAGATGAGACATTTGAAAAAAAAATAACAACACAAAGCAAAAGTCGAGTATCAACTGAACAAGAAAATCAATGCCTTAAGAAGTGATTGGTGAGGTGAATATGAATTTCCATTCGAGGAATTTTGTGCGAAAAATGGCATAATCCATCAAACAATGGCGTCATATTTTCCTCAATCAAATGGTATAATAGAACGAAAAAATCATTCTCTTAAAGAGATGATAAATGCTTTACTCATAAATTCGGGCCTATCGATAAAATTTGGGGAGAAGCTATACATTCCGCTAATCACATTCTTAATAAAGTTCCTTAAAACAAAACTTCAAAGTCTCCATACGAACTATCGAGCACAACAAGGAGACAGAAATAGAATTTTCTGATAAGGGTATTGAAGAACCAAGTTGTGAAAACTAGCAATAAGAGAATAATAAAACAATTAAAGAAACTTAGAAGAAGTAAATGGCAATGGATTTCAAAGTATTTTGGTTCTAATTTTTATTCCTTAATGTTAGAAAAATGAACCACTGACATATAATCGGCAATGCCATTCTCCATGGCTCCATACTGGAAGGAAGCCATTAACAGTGAGTGTAACGACCCAGATTTTTTTTACCGTTCAAATCAACAATAAACCACATATGTCGACCCAAACAAATCGCAAATACAGGTAGTTATTGGGGAAAAGAAGAACAAGAAGGAAAGAAAGGAAAACAATCACAGAATCTCACAGCGGAAGGATAACATATAATAAATAGCTAATAGTTTAAAAACAGTTGAAATATATACATTTGGCTATAACATACAACGGTTATCAGAGTTACACACATATAGATTTACATACCATGACAGCGGAACAAAGTGCAGCGGAAAAATACATGTAACACCCCATAATTCTATTAATATTAATATTCACAAATTAAAGAATAACTAATCTCAGATGTGAGAATATTGGGAAACAGGTTGCGCCATTGTGTTCGTCTCGGAATTCTGGTTGAAATAGAGTCCGAGTTTGCGTGATTTGGACTTCGTATGAAGAAGTTATGGCCATCGGAAGTTTCTGAAAATTAAAAACAGCTCGCAGGAAATTTAAAATTCAAAATTCGAAGTCAAACAGGCGAGGCGGGAAATTTCCCGCCCAGCACCCCAAGTCAACTGGGGAGTCGACTGGGCAGTCGACACCCCCCCCAGGTCGATTGGGGAGTCGACTGGGCAGTCGACACCCCAGGGACCAGGTCGACTGCGCAGTCGACCTGGGTGTCGACCTGGGTCTGACAGCTAGGGTTTTTGACTGAGCCTGTTTTGACTGAGTGATGACCCATTAGGGTTTTTGACCTAATCTGGTTGGCTGGGATTAGTTCTGTATTGATCTGACGGTCTAAAATAAATCCTAACTCTATAAATACCTAGGTAGTCTCTCACCCTAATTCATATGAAAAATAGAGTAGCTACCGTCATACCGCCGCCATGGAATTCAGTCTAGCCGCCGCCAACTAAGAAGGAAGAAAAGCTAATTCAATTCTAATTCTAATCAACTCTAAAGCAAAGCAAAACTCTTTTCTTCTCTAAATTGTGAGTATGATAGTCTTAACAAGATTATTATCATTTTAATTAGGTTAAGTCATGAATGGATTATGAGTAGATGATGTGAATTGTCATATATGTTGTTGTAAACCTTATGCTATCATGTATGTTATTAATCCTATGCGATGTGGTGATGATATCCTATATGTTGTAAATCATGCTATGATGATGTTATGTATGTTGAAAGTATCTATGCTAAGTTGTGATGAATCATACATGTTAAAAAGCCATGATGTTACTATCTATGCTAGTTAGTTCATATTAATTAAATCATCATGTTTGGGCTATGTTGATCTATATGACAAGTCATATATGCAAGTTAGATTGATTAGAAAAGTTATGAACATATGCCATGACATCTATTATGACATCTAGAATTATGCTATGACATATGTGATATCCTATGCTAGTTCACACCATCATTATGTTGCCTAAAAACCCCATATGCAAGTTTATGTATAGATTTGGGCTATGATCATATCATGTAAATTGAGACATTTAACAAGTTGACACCTTTTGGTCCTTAACATGTGTAGTTTATGCAAGTTTCACCCCTATTATGATTAGATTTATTTTAATTGTCTATATGTTGTGATAATTTATCTTTGTGCTAGGTGTTAGACTATTCAAGTCTAGCCTATATTATGCGTTGAATAAGCGAACGTATAAACGTGGGGTATGGGTAATATTAAGGATTTAATATTAAAAAGTTGGGGTGCAATTGATATGATTTTTCATGCCATAAGTGGATGCCCAAAATTGAGTCAATTATGGACATCATTAAAATTGGAAGTAATTAATAATTTGAATAGGGAATTATTAAAACTGGGGTAAAAGATAAAAGTGTTAATCAATGCTTAGGACACGAGGTTGGACTCGTTTGTGACGTAAACGTGCCCGGACCCGCCCGGCAAATCCAGTGGTCACAAATGTCAGCCTAATGTGAGAGGTCCTAGGCCTAAACTAAAGCATAACAGTTGTAAAGACACGAGGTTAGACTTTTTTATGGTGTAAGACTGCCCGGACCCGCCCGGCAAATCCAGCTGCCATAAATGCCAGTCTAATGTGAGAGGTCTTTATGAGGTTATGGCCTGAATGAATTAAGAAATACTTAACCAGATAAACATGTAAGGTGGGACATGGGGGTTAAGTAGGTGCCTTGGGTGGCATGAGGAGTCTAGTGGGTGCCCTTAGTAGCATGTGAAATACGAGTAGTAAGACTTAACCAAACACACATGTAATTGAACATGACTAAGAGGGTTAAGTGGGACATACTAGTAGTGACAAGCTTAGGTGGGTAGCTTGTGGGGGCCCATTTCAACCAGTATCCCAAACGTATCTTTGTGGGCTCGACCCAAGTCGAGGACGGGACACGCATGCTGGGTTTGACTATAAGAGGCCAAAACGGGGAGCGGTGGCAACGCAAGTCCAACGGGTTTCATATGCGTGTGTGGACCCAGGCTGGTAGGTAAGACGTTGTTGCATCGTGTAGGTATAAGCTGTGCATTCTCAAGTTGTATCGGGTTGCCACTTTAGGGGAGTGATACACCCCACTGTGGGGCCAGCACGGGTATCTACGAGTAGGGAGCCGATCGAAAGTGGGTAGTGGCGTACACCTAGTGGAGATAGGGGCAGACGGCACCTATGTAGTCAGCTAGGGGTACGCAAGGCTATTTATAAAGTTTCTTTGTGAAGCATGTGGGATCAAACTTTAGGGTGACTGGTGCGGTGCAGTGTAGTAATGTGCGGTGCAGTGTAGTAATCATTCGTTAGAAATTAGGTGTGCCTTTAACGTTATCTTTCACGTTATGATTATCTGCTCATTCCATACCTAATAGTTCATAGACATTTACTTGTCTTCCAGCTTATGCCTTAGTCTAGTTATTTTGATAATAGTATTGTTATAATTATCATACTCGCCAGACTTTATGTCTGACCCCCTCCATTTCTATCCTTTTTCCCCCTTCAGGTCCTCAGGTTGGGCCCAGCTCTAGTGGAGTTTGATTGGATTGCTTCATCTCTCTTTGGAAAGCTTGGACCGTTGAAGTAAAGTCCAGCTTGTTATCTTTTTAATGGCTATTTATGTAATGGGATTATGTATTTTGTTTTTATGAAGATGGATATTGTACTTGGCTATGATCTATGGTTTTATGATGTAACAAACATGTTTAATTTCCGCTGCAATAAAATGAAGTTTTAGATTTCCAAGTACTATTTATTATCTGTCTTGTTGTAATTTTTCTGTTCTATATTCACTTATAACCTCCATGGAAGTTAATGTATTCCCTTTGTGAGTGACATTAATGGACGTGGGGTGTTACACGTGGTATCAGAGCTTAAGGTTACCAGAACAGATAAAAATACTTTAGAAAAATAGTTATTTTTGGAAGAAGTGCTTTCAAAACATGTCTTAATGAGAAATTTAAAGAGGAAAGTTTTTAAGAAAAACATAATCCCCAAATAGCCATATATCTTTATCTTTCAAATTCTCCATTTTGAATCTTTCCTTTTCGTTTCATCATGGCTGAAGATCTCAACCTTCTGGATGGTGTAACGATACCAGGATGGTATAGGAGGTTATTAGAGGCTAGGGCCGCTGCAGGTCCAGCTAATGTTCCTCCACCACCAGTTGCACCCGTTCCTCCTCCTCCTCGCGTAGATACTTTTGCAAAGACGTGCAAGGAATTCAAGGCTATGGGTGGGAAACCTTTTCTAGGGTCAGAAACGTTTGTGGAAGCTAGAGATTGGCTTAAGGAGGTGGAAGAATTGCTATAAATCTTTGAAGTAGAAGAAGGGAGGAAAGTTCGTTTAGCAGCTTGGTTGATGAAGGGAGAGGCCTCGTTTTGGTGGGAGGTCACTAATGGGGAGCGTCCTGTTGATTCTTGGGCGGATTTCATACGTAGGTTCGAGGCGAAGTTTCTCTCAAGGGCGGAAGAAAATCTATATATGGAAAGGTTCTTGACATTGAAGCAAGGAAGCTCATCAGTGAAAGAATATGTCAATAAATTTAATCAGTTAGCAAGGTTTGGCTTGGACTTAGTAAACACGCCGGAGAAGAAGGCTCTGAGGTTCGTTAATGGGTTGAATGAACCATTGCAAGGGTTGGCTATGACCCACATCCCTATGGGGGCCACCTTTGAGAAGTTAGTAGAAATGGCGCTCATGCATGAGGATAAAAGCGCTAAAGCTGATAAGGCACCCGAGAAGAAGGGGGATCAGAAGAAACCACAATAGAAAAACAAGAAGGGTGGTAAAGATAATAATGGTAAGTGAAAGAAGAAATGTTTTAACTATGGGACACCAGGCCATCTCAGCAAGGATTGCCGAAAGAAAAAGAAGACTGGCTGTTTCCACTGTGGCGAAGCGGGGCATTTAGTGAAGGACTGCCCAACGAAGGGGCAGAGGGCAGGAGCTACCTCAGGAGGACAGGTGCAGGCTCTTATGGCACCAGGGCAGGCAAAGGGACAAGTTCAGGCTCTCGCGGTCCCACCGCTGCAAGAACGAGGTAGAACCATTTCTGTTGAAAGCTTAGTTTTTCTGTTTGATCATCCTGTCCGTACCTTATTCGATTCGGGCGCATCGCATTCGTTTATCTCTACATCATTAGTTGAATCACTGCACTTAAACACCAGTTTAGTAGAGGATCCCTTAGTTGTTTTGAATCCAATTGGGGGCTCAGCTTATTTGTCCATGATGTGTTTGGATTTGAAAATTTCTATACTTAACATTGAGTTTAGATGTGATGCTTATATGTTGGGCTTCACGGGCTATGGGCTAATTTTAGGAATGGATTGGTTATCCAGAAATGGGGCCGTTCTTGATTGTGAAAGGAGAGTAGTTAGGCTCGTGACTCGCCTTGGCAACACTCTCGAAATCTTTTGTAATCCCATAAATTCTGTTATGCTAAGTTATTTAGAATCGCTTGACGCGTCTGAGGAAAATCTACGATCTGTTAGAGTGGTCCGAGAATATTCGGATGTGTTTGAGGAGGTGAAGGGCTTGCCTCCGAAGCGGGAGATAGATTTTCGAATATATCTTGTGGATAATGCGAAACCAGTATCTTTGCCGGTACGCCACTTGGCTCCACGTGAAAGGAGGGAACTCGATAAGCAAGTGAAGGAGTTGCTTGAGAAAGGGTTCATAATACGAAGTATATCGGAGTGGGGTGCTCCAGTAGTATTTGCCACGAAGGCGGATGGGTCCCTTAGACTTTGTGTGGACTATAGAGAACTTAATAAGCTTACTAAGAAGAACAGACACCCACTGCCGAGGATTGACGATCTCTTCGATCAGTTAGTTGGCGCCTCAGTGTTTTCGCAGTTGGACTTAGCCACTGGTTTCCATCAATTGAGAGTGGCTGAGGATAGCATTGACAAGACTACCTTTAGGACTCCGGACGGTTTTTAAGAATGGCTAGTGATGCCCTTCGGTTTGACAAACGCCCCCGCATACTTTGTTGATCTGATGAGCAGGGTGTTTAGGGAGTACCTTAACAAATTCGTGGTAGTCTTTGTAGACGACATCTTGGACTTTTCTAAGGATGAAGAAGAGCATGCCCTACATCTTAGGGAAGTGTTGGAGTCCCTACGAGCGCATAAGCTTAAAGCTAAATTTTCTAAGTGTCACTTCTGGAGGAAGGAAGTACGATTCTTAGGGCACGTGGTTTCAAGAGAAGGGATAGCCGTGGATCCCGCGAAGGTGGTGGCCATCCAAGATTGGAAGGTCCCTAAAAATGCTACCGAAGTGAGAAGTTTCTTGGGGTTGGCTGGCTATTATAGGAAGTTTATCAAAGACTTCGCAAAGATATCAGCTCCATTAACACGCTTGACGAAGAAGAATCTAGTTTTCACATGGGACGTAGATTGTGATGATGCGTTCCAACGTTTGAAGAGAGCTTTGACTTCAGCCCCAGTCTTAGTGTTGCCAGACGGGAGTAAGCCATTTACCGTTTATACTGACGCTTGTGGGATAGGACTAGGCGCAGTCTTAATGCAAGAGGGTAGGGTAATAGCCTATGGTGGAAGGCAGTTGAGAGCGCATGAGAAAAATTACCCCACACATGACCTAGAGTTGGCCGCTATTGTTTTCGCGCTTAAGTCTTGGCGTCATTATCTTCTTGGAAAGAAATTCGAATTATTCACTAACCACAAATCTTTAAAATACTTATTCTCTCAGAAGGACTTGAACTTAAGGCAGCAAAGGTGGATGGAGTTCTTAGCGTCCTACGACTTTGAGATAGCATATACCCCTGGCAAGGGTAACTTGGTGGCCGATGCCTTAAGTAGAAAAAGATTATCCTTAAGTCCTTTGTTTGTTGAGCGGCGAAGTTTAGAGTTCATCTCTATGTTTGATTTTAGACCTTCCGTTGACTTCGTACCCGGTTTGCTAGCATCCTTGGAGGTCAGACCTACGCTTTTGGGACGGATTGGCGAGGCACACCGAGACGACCCGCAGTTGGTTGAGTTAGTAGAAAAGCTCAAAGGAGGGGAGTCATCAAGCCATCTCCGTAGGTATACCCTAGATGATAAGGGTTGGTTACGTAGGGACGGTAGACTTTGTGTACCAAAAGACGATGATCTAAGGAAGACTATTCTTGACGATGCACATCGTTTGAAGATGACCATTCATCCCGGCGGGGACAAGATGTACAAAGACATGAAGCGAGTTTTCTTTTGGGTCGGTATGAAGAGGGACATGGCCAAGTATGTCGCTAGATGCTTAGTGTGCCAACAAGTAAAGGCGGAGCAAAAGAAACCCGGTGGGTTGCTTCACCCATTGGAGGTTCCACTATGGAAGTGGGAAAGTATCTCGATGGATTTTGTGGATGGATTACCAAGATCAAGGAAGGGTAATACGGGGATTTGGGTTATAGTAGATAGACTTACTAAGAGCGCCCATTTTATTCCCGTAAAAAGTAAGAGGACTGCTCCATGGTTAGCTTCTGTATATGTCCGAGAAATAGTTCGTTTGCACGGTGTTCCTTCTAGTATAGTGAGCGACCGCGATCCTATTTTCACTAGCGAATTTTGGAGAAGCTTACAAGAGGCGGTAGGGACTCAGTTATGTGTGAGCACCGCATATCATCCTCAGACGGACGGCCAAACCGAGAGGGTGAATCGCATTCTAGAGGATCTTTTGACGTTATGTATCCTAGACTTTGGGGGTACATGGGAATAGCATCTTCCATTGGTTGAGTTCGCATATAATAACAGCTTTCAGTCCAGCATTGGCATGGCACCTTTCGAAGCTCTTTATGGACGACCTTGTCGTTCACCTACATGTTAGTGGGAATCTACGGATAAGATCTTACTTGGGCCCGATATGATTAGGGAGACTTCGGAGAAGATCGACTTGATTCGAAGGAGGATGAAAGCAGCGCAAGATAGGCAGAAATCTTATGCGGATAAGAGGAGGACAGATCTCGAGTTTGAAGTTGGAGACATGGTCTTTTTCAAAGTGTCTCCATTACGAAACGTTGTTCGCTTTGGGTCCATTGGGAAATTAACACCAAGGTTCGTAGGGCCGTTTCCTATTAAGGAGAAGATTGGACAGATGGCGTATAGAGTGGAGTTGCCTGAGAGACTTAGTGGTGTACACGACGTATTCCATGTGTCACATTTGAGGAAGTGCTTGCACGAGACCGCGGAAGTGGTAGAGCCGAGCTTGCTTAGAGAGGTGAAGATAGAGCGTGATGCGATGATTCGACGAGCTCCTACGCGCATTCTTGGGTCAGAGATCAAGAAGTTGAGGAATCGAGAGGTCAGACTAGTCAAAGTACAATGGGGAGATGATGAGAGCAACGCTACTAGGGAGACAGAAGAGAAGATGCATTCACGATACCCTTTTCTTTTTGAGGGTATGTCTTTTAATTTCTCCTTTATCGCTTAGCTTGTACTTATCTTATCTTTAGTATATCCTCTCGCTAGTATCTTTGACCTTTAGTTAGGATAATCCTATGGTTGAAACATGTGTTTGAGACATGTTATGTATGGTGGATGCAAAGTGGATGCAAGTATTTGCTAGTGGTTGCTCGTGGACGCGTATACACACACTATTAGGCACTAGATCGGCTCAGTCACTTCATACTGCATATTGCATATAAATGGTTGTATTTAGTAAAATGGATGTATAATGGTTGTGCTATCATGTGGATACCGCATTTTGGTGAATGGTTGTGCACGCATGTAGAAATAATATGTATCGATAGGGTTCTTTTGCATACATAATGGACGCATGGCACTATCATGGTTTGCATTAAGGAGGTCAACTGAATCAGTGGACCGCCTGATTTTTCATTAGACAAGGAACATATACACACACTGTGCATTTAAACATAAAAGTATTAGAAGTCTATAAGGACAATGGATGCCTGTGTTTGATGGTTGAGTAGATGGACGATTGGATGTTAGGATATACATACTTCTTAACTTAAGATTTCGGGGACGAAATCCTTTAAGGAGAGGAGAATGTAACACCCCATAATTCTATTAATATTAATATTCACAAATTAAAGAATAACTAATCTCAGACGTGAGAATTGTGGGAAACGGATTGCGCCATTGTGTTCGTCTCGGAATTCTGGTTGAAATAGAGTCCGAGTTTGCGTGATTTGGACTTCGTATGAAGAAGTTATAGCCATCGGAAGTTTCTGAAAATTTTAAACAGCTCGCAGGAAATTTAAAATTCAAAATTCGAAGTCAAACAGGCGAGGCGGGAAATTTTCCGCCCAGCACCCCAGGTCGACTGGGGAGTCGACAGGGCAGTCGACACCCCCCCCAGGTCGACTAGGGAGTAGACTGGGCAGTCGACACCCCAGGGACTAGGTCGACTGCGCAGTCGACCTGGGTGTCGACCTGGGTCTGGCGGCTAGGGTTTTTGACTGAGCCTGTTTTGACTGAGTGATGACCCATTAGGTTTTTTGACCTAATCTGGTTGGCTGGGATTAGTTCTGTGTTGATCTGACGGTCTAAAATAAATCCTAACTCTATAAATACCTAGGTAGTCTCTCACCCTAATTCATATGAAAAATAGAGTAGCTACCGTCATACCACCGCCATGGAATTCAGTCTAGCCGCCGCCAACTAAGAAGGAAGAAAAGCTAATTCAATTCTAATTCTAATCAACTCTAAAGCAAAGCAAAACTCTTTTCTTCTCTAAATTGTGAGTATGATAGTCTTAACAAGATTATTATCATTTTAATTAGGTTAAGTCATAAATGGATTATGAGTAGATGATGTGAATTGTCATATATGTTGTTGTAAACCTTATTCTATCATGTATGTTATTAATCCTATGCTATGTGGTGATGATATCCTATATGTTGTAAATCATGCTATGATGATGTTATGTATGTTGAAATTTTCTATGCTAAGTTGTGATGAATCATACATGTTAAAAAGCCATGATGTTACTATCTATGCTAGTTAGTTCATATTAGTTAAATCATCATGTTTGGGCTATGTTGATCTATATGACAAGTCACATATGCAAGTTAGACTGATTAGAAAAGTTATGAACATATGCCATGACATTTATTATGACATCTAGAATTATGCTATGACATATGTGATATCCTATGCTAGTTCACACCATCATTATGTTGCCTAAAAACCCCATATGCAAGTTTATGTATAGATTAGGGCTATGATCATATCATGTAAATTGAGACATTTAACAAGTTAACACCTTTTGGTCCTTAACATGTGTAGTTTATGCAAGTTTCACCCCTATTATGATTAGATTTATTTTAATTGTCTATATGTTGTGATAATTTATCTTTGTGCTATGTGTTAGACTATTCAAGTCTAGCCTATATTATGTGTTGAATAAGCGAACGTATAAACGTGGGGTAGGGGTAATATTAAGGATTTAATATTAAAAAGTTGGGGTGCAATTGATATGATTTTGCATGCCATAAGTGGATGCCCATAATTGAGTCAATTATGGACATCATTAAAATTGGAAGTAATTAATAATTTGAATAGGGAATTATTAAAACTGGGGTAAAAGATAAAAGTGTTAATCAATGCTTAGGACACGAGGTTGGACTCGTTTGTGACGTAAACCTGCCCGGACCCGCCCGGCAAATCCAGTGGTCACAAATGTCAGCCCAATGTGAGAGGTCCTAGGCCTAAACTAAAGCATAACAGTTGTAAAGACACGAGGTTAGACTCTTTTATGGTGTAAGACTGCCCGGACCGGCCCGGCAAATCCAGCTGCCATAAATGCCAGTCTAATGTGAGAGGTCTTTATGAGGTTATGGCCTGAATGAATTAAGAAATACTTAACCAGATAAACATGTAAGGTGGGACATGGGGGTTAAGTAGGTGCCTTGGGTGGCATGAGGAGTCTAGTGGGTGCCCTTAGTGGCATGCGAAATACGAGTAGTAAGACTTAACCAAACACACTTGTAAATGAACATGACTAAGAGGGTTAAGTGGGACATACTAGTAGTGACAAGCTTAGGTGGGTAGCTTGTGGGGGCCCATTTCAACCAGTATCCCAAACGTATCTTTGTGGGCTCGACCCAAGTCGAGGACGGGACACGCATGCTGGGTTTGACTATAAGAGGCCAAAACGGGGAGCGGTGGCAACGCAAGTCCAACGGGTTTCATATGTGTGTGTGGACCCGGGCTGGTAGGTAAGACGTTGTTGCATCGTGTAGGTATAAGCCGTGCATTGTCAAGTTGTATCGGGTTGCCACTTTAGGGGAGTGATACACCCCACTGTGGGGCCAGCACGGGTGTCTACGAGTAGGGAGCCGATCGAAAGTGGGTAGTGGGGTACACATAGTGGAGATAGGGGCAGACGGCACCTATGTAGTCAGCTAGGGGTACGTAAGGCTATTTATAAAGTTTCTGTGTGAAGCAAGTGGGATCAAACTTTAGGGTGACTGGTGCAGTGCAGTGTAGTAATGTGCGGTGCAGTTTAGTAATCATTCGTTAGAAATTAGGTGTGCCTTTAACGTTATCTTTCACGTTATCATTATCTGCTCATTCCATACCTAATAGTTCATAGACATTTACTTGTCTTCCAGCTTATGCCTTAGTCTAGTTATTTTGATAATAGTATTGTTAGAATTATCATACTCGCCAGACTTTATGTCTGACCCCCTCCATTTCTATCCTTTTTCCTCCTTCAGGTCCTCAGGTTGGGCCCAGCTCTAGTGGAGTTTGATTGGATTGCTTCATCTCTCTTTGGAAAGCTTGGACCGTTGAAGTAAAGTCTAGCTTGTTATCTTTTTAATGGCTATTTATGTAATGGGATTATGTATTTTGTTTTTATGAAGATGGATATTGTACTTGGCTATGATCTATGGTTTTATGATGTAACAAACATGTTTAATTTCCGCTGCAATAAAATGAAGTTTTAGATTTACAAGTACTATTTATTATCTGTCTTGTTGTAATTTTTTTGTTCTATATTCACTTATAACCTCCATGGAAGTTAATGCATTCCCTTTGTGAGTGACATTAATGGACGTGGGGTGTTACAATACATATGTATATATGTGTAATAGATGTATACCAAATCTTTGTCTTCGATCTCTAAGGCAAAGGAACTTCGCTAACTGCAAACTTCTGCTGACCCGAGCGTATTTCATAAAAAAAAAAACACAACAAACACTCGGATTAGCACTAAATCATTCTCATATTGTCAAATTAAAATATGAAACAACTTGAGTGTTATGGGTGCAGTAACTCAAGAGATGTTACGGGATTTTTCCATCTCTCGAGGATCCGTTAAACCACTACATACATAGTATAATACACTATTATGATAGTGTCTATCCAGTAAAGTAAACACCATAAAAATAGCGTAAGCGGGATTACCATATTACCCTTACGCCGTTTACAGGCATCAACAGTCTATATAGTACCATAAATTCACCGTACTGGTGTTATCAGAGGGCACTCCATAGAAGGCAATGCTAATTCAAAATCGTATGGGGCTCGATATGAATAAATATGACAAGGCACTCGAGGCAATGCCCAGGGTAGGATTCTATCAATTGCACTCTTGGACCGGTGGTAACGCATAGCAGCCACTACCGCCCAGCTCGGATCACATCCCATAATAAAAAAAGGCGCCCAAATCATCATCATCAATCATAGTCATAGAAATAGTATCGAACGAGTGAGTCCGATCAAAGGTGCTACCTCAATTAGTCATGGTATAGCTCCTGTTTTAGTCATTTTAATTCTAACCCGAAGGTCAGGGCTATTTCGTTGTCGTTCATCTTCTTCAATCCAATAATCACCTCCAAGTCATCATATTTCATTTTTGGATGCGTCATAACGTTCAAAGTTGTTAAAGTGGTATCGACACGGATAGAGAGTATGTCACTTTTCGACTCCGGTCTCCTTAACAACCAACGCTTATATTTTTCACATCGGTCAGTTCTTTTACATTCAACAAAGGTTCGCTTCCATATCCCAAAATATCATATTTTGTTTCGAACCAAATTTATATTCAAAATGTGGAATATAATTTCATATCAAGGTATCTCGATCATTCCAAACCGATTATATTCAAAGCTAGAATGTATTTCCATATCCTTATATTATAATCATATAATATTTCAAGATCAACTTATATTCAAAAATAGAATATAATTTATATCCAAGATTATACTTATCTCAAAACCGATTTATGTTCAAAAATCCCTTTATATTAAAATAGAATATATACTTCATAACCCCTTTTAAATCCCTTAGGAGATAAATTTATATTCGGATAGGATATAATTCACATTTCCATATAAAAATCGGTTAAAAATCGATTCATGCTCAAAGAGGATATAACTTAAATCTCAACTCCATTTGAAACAATGGTTTAAATCCAAACACCTTTCATTCGAAAGAAAATTTATGATCATTTAATACTTATGAAAAATAGATGCATATAAGAAAATCTTCATAATATATATATATATATATATAATATTGGTTTAAAATGAATAAGGTAATTTAAAATATTAAGTGTACATAAATTAAAAGTTTACCAGACAGTTTTTCATAATAAAATATAAAGAAAGTTTATTTATAACAAAGTAGTTTACAGGTAAAGGTTAAATAATAAATTTTAAGGAAAGAATAATTTATTTGAAATCAACAGCGTAAATAAATATATATATAGTAAAATTCTTTAACCATAATCGTTCCTCTCTTCCGAACTTCAAGTACTTGAACCCATACCCCAGTCTCAATCGAGTTACATAGTTCAATATCTTGTTTCAAACGCCATTCCAGCAAACCGTTCAATTCAGAGAATTCAAACCCATATTCATATTAAATTTTAAAGCAACTCAGAGTCTCCTCGGTTAACTTTATTCCAATTAAATTCCATGAGAATTTATTACATCCAAATCTACACCATTTATTTGAATAATTCCAAATCATATTCAAACCCAAATTTGAGGATTTCCAATTGTTTGAGATAGTTCCCTTAACCCTTTTTAATCAACATTCCAAGTTCAGATTTTTAAAGAAAAAGGCTTTATCGAATATCGACACACTTCTTTTAATAAAATCTCCAATCCCGAATATTCAAAAATCATTTAACCGACCGATGTCCATATATAATTTTCTATCCTATGGCCAAGTGAGATTAAATTTAATTTCTCGATATTCCAGGGATGGATCTATCATTTCAATCCAAATCAGGGTCACAGAGATTTATCATTTCACTCTGTGTTCTTAACTTATTTTTATCGATTAATCCCGGGTTTATTGGATGCCCGTAACATCAAAGGTGAAAAAATGGGATTAATCGTCATAGTAAACATACAACGTCCATGTATTGAAAATGAACATTAACAATATCAATACAGTAATCAATTTCAACTAAGCATCCATCGCAACCATT
Source organism: Allium sativum (assembly GCA_030737875.1). Classification (NCBI taxonomy): domain Eukaryota; kingdom Viridiplantae; phylum Streptophyta; class Magnoliopsida; order Asparagales; family Amaryllidaceae; genus Allium; species Allium sativum. Next base: position 686,905,815 of record CM060926.1, on the reverse strand, counting down.
CACTCAAAATGATCAGTATTACATCTTGTCACTGTTAACAAGTGTCAGTCTTCAACTAGAAATTTAAATTTAATTAAATGACTAATCGTCGACCTAGATCTGCATGTTAACACTCTCGCATGTTAAATTCAAGTAACACATCATCAAGCAAACACAACCATGCAACCAAACTTATTTCATAATTTAATTTAAAAAACATGCGAATAATTTAGTTATTCGTGAGCGAAAAATCACTCACCTTTGGGTCCTTAGTGGATCGAACATCCAAAAGAAGCCCAAAATTTCACAGTCTCCAAACTTAGCCAAACCAGCGCCAGAATGTCCGCAATCTCGCTACGATCCCAACGCAACAAACCACGCTCAAATTCGAGTTAAAAGGAAAAAGTTATCAACATTTTAGTATTTGAAATTTTGAATTTATAAAATTAATTAAATAATTTCCTCACCAATAACAATGCGAAACGTCACCCCTTTCTATCACGAGAATCCCGCTCCTCTTCTTTTCGCGTGTACAGTGAAGCCGACGTGAACAACCCATCTTCCCCAAACTTAGACATCCTATTCCTCCGCGCTCCGACCACTAGAAAATGCGAGACCACTGCCAAACTGACCCTCACCTAGACCTACACCCAACCATGCCGGAACCCACGCCTTCGGTGGACCTGAGCTCCTCCACCATCAACCCTAATACCGGGTTTTTCTACACTTCGATGACCAAATTCCGGCTCTCCATTTGAATATAAATCCAATGAACCCCACTGTTACACTCGGATGACCAATCTTCACAATACCCAGGTCTTAATTTCCTTGATTGTTGCTGAAATCGGAAACGCCCAAATCAAACCCTAAAATTTGGAATTCCAGAACCTTTGACCGCGCTTTCCGGCCACCTCGCTTACTACATGTCGAATCTAAGAACACCAGTAGCTTCGTATCGTTAAGATCTTCATTTTAACATATAATAAGCTAGGGTTTGGAGAAGTTTTTACTTTGAAGCTTGAATTTTTAATTAGATCGAGGGTTTAGAAGTTTTCAGCCATTGGATAAAAAGAACCGACAGATGGAAAAGTATACGTGAATGTGAAAATGAGCTGGTAAGGAAAAATGGATTTGATTTATATATGTATATAAGGCTCAAACTTGAGAAACGCCTATTTATCCAATTATCTTGATTCCTTTCACATTTTCTCCCGTACGACCAAATGGCAAGTCAGATTGTAACGCAAATTGAAATCCTACCATAATTCACCATTCCGGATCCAATGGCGCCAGTTTCGTCAAATTCTGAGACAGTCGTCAAAACAATTAAATTTAACATCAAATTAATCAATAAAATATTCAAAATTTTCATTTAACTGTTTAATTCAATTTAAATATTCATTAAATTCAAATTTAAATCAAATTATAACTTAACAAAAATTTCATAAATCAATTCCACGTATTTTAAGTTCCCGAATTAAATTTATTTAACCATTTAAATTTGTATTCCAATTATCATTCAATAACTTAGAATTCCCCCATTTAATAAATAAAACTTGAATTATCTTTTTAACTTAAACCAATTAAATTTAAATTAGTAATTAAAATTATTAAATTCCATTCTACAACATTCTCAATAACTAGATTTGAAAAATCTAAATTATACTCCATTCAAACAATCATCATCATTTAAAATCAACAAAATTTAATTTTTCTCTATTATTATTCCATTTTATCTATTTTAAATTAAAATTTAAATATACAGAAAATATGGGATGTTACAGTGAGATAGAATCCATTATGAATAATCATGCATGAGAATTAGTTGATCTACCTCATGGATGCAAAGCATTAAGTAGTAAATGGATCTTCAAAAAAAATTAAAACCTGATGGCTTGATAGACAAATATAAAGCACGACTTCTGGTACAAGGTTATAGGCGAAAGGAAGAGTTGGACTACATTAACACATATTCACCTATAATATGAATAACTTCCATTAGAATGTTGATAGCAATTGCATCAGTACTACAATTGAAAATACATCAAATGGATGTTAAAACAGCGTTTCTAAATGGTGATGTCGAAGAAAATATTTAGATGAAACAACCAAAGGGTTTCCGAAAAGCAGGAAATGAAGGAAAAGTATACAAACTAGTGAAATCATTGTACGGGCACAAACAAGCACCAAAACAGTGGCATAAAAAGTTTGACGAAACAATGGCATCAAGTGGATTTCATATAAATTAATATAACCAATGTGTCCATAACAAAACTATAGATAAATAATATGTCATTGTGTATCTATATGTTGATGATCTTCTCATACTAGCAAGCAATAAAGATATAATAACATCAACAAAGAATATGCTTTCTTCCAGATTTGATATGAAGGTATTGGAATCGCTGATGTAATTCTTGGTATAAGAATACATAAAAGTCCACAAGGATATGTATTGTCTCAATCACATTACATTGATAAAATGTTTGAAAATTTTAAGCAACATTACATAATTATGAAAAATCACCTATAGAATTAAATCAAAATTGGGTCAAAAATAGTGATGACATTATCTATCAACTTAAGTATCTTGTATACTAGGCAGCATTATGCACGTTATGAACTGTACAGACCAGACATAGCATACGATGTAAGCAAACTTATCTGGTATACATGCAACCTAGGAAAGAATCACTAGAAAGTAGTAATTCGAGTATTAGGATATTTGAAATATAAGCACTATTATGGACTGCATTATTCAGGATATCCATCTGTGTAAGAAGGATATTGCAACGCAAATTAGATCACTGGGTAAGCAGACATAAAATCCATAAGTGGATATATGTTCACTTTGGCTAATGGAGCAGTATCTTGGAAACCTTCCAAACAAACTTGTAGCAAGATCTACAATGGAATCAGTGTTCATTGCATTATACAAAGCCAGAGAAGAAGCTGAATGGCTTCAAGATTTCTTAGAAGATAATTCAAATTGGAAAAAACTGGTACCCCCAATAAGTATAGATTGTGACCACCAATCTTTTATTGGTAGTGCAAATAGCAAATAGCAAATTTTATGATGGAAAGTGTAATGACCCGGATTTTTAGCGACTTTGGTTATCGACATAAACTCGATGTCGATAACCAAACATCGAAAAATCCCGGTAATTAATGAAAGAAATTAGAGGGTGAGGAAAGATAAAATAGAAAGTTAGAATAGAAGAAGAAGAAGAACACAACATCAGGGTAACACGAATCTCACAGCGGAACGAATAACATATAATATATATAACATAACTTGAAATATACATCTGTACTTGAATATACATCATTATCAAAGTACAACACTTACAACACAGCGGAAATAACTATAGCAATATAATCCTGAAGCCTCCTGCTCCAAGCTCTTCCAGTATATCTGTAAATCCTGACTACTTGACTGCCCGTACAAAATTGGGCACCCAAGAGTTTAGGGAAAACAACAAAGTAAACTCCGGGTCAGTCATGGGACTGGTATGAGTAAAACAGTTTAAAAAAGTTTGAACACGTAAAACGATATCTCATAAGACCACGCCGTATAACGGAACGGGTTTTCCCCTTATGAGAATCCAAAATATCTTTATATCAAAAACCTTTTGATATTATAATAATGTCTATCAACCACAATATAATAATCATCTAGAAGAAACGCTTTCATCTCACGTTCTACATATATAGTATACAATCAAAACCGCAAGCACGTATTGGGTAATGGATTTCCAACTATGACAAGGTATGGAACCCCCTTTCGCTAGTGTACCTCTAGAAAGGAATACACTGGGTTCAACAAGAACATCTTGCAACCCGGCCACACATGACCGACCACTCATTTCGCTTGAGTGTATCGAATGTATATCACCAACGGTTGGGATCAGCAACCATTTCCCGAATGGGACAGCATCAACAATAGATTTTTAGAAATGAATGAAACTCTAGATCAGGTGATTATACACCCTACTTCGGAGCGACCGACTTAGCCATGCTGCCTGCCCGATTTCTGTCATTTACCGGTTGATAAGGCTTGAGGTTACGCTTCATCATCACATCAGATTCACTTCGAATGACACATCGTCAAATCCATCAGATCACCGATTGACGTCCTCAACAATACATTATGTGTTAGCTAAAAGAAGTTTCCTTCTCCGCTTCCACTCTTGGTACGGTTGGAGAAATCAATGTACGTGATCGTCTGGAAATACTCTGCCAGACATCCATCCATACAAGTCATCCAGGAACAGGATGAACCGAAGGTACTATTCAGTATATCCATCTTAGACACTGTTATCTAAGATTTATACAACAGCCCTTGCACTTTACTCCATCTTCAATTATCTTTGGCATATATGATTCGCAACGCTTATGCCAATACAGAGTGGTTCTTTGGATAATAATCCAACCGGTCTCTCCATATTAACAACGTTAAAATGGTCAAAACTTCGATAGTCTGTGATTTAACTATCGAAGAAAAACACGTGTGCAAACAACGATATTATTTCCAGATGGAAATTCTATCAATCAATCATCAATCATATATATATATATATATTCATATTTTCCTTATTTCATTAATTTACTTATCTCCTGTTTCCCTATATTCAGCATTTCTTATTTTCTAAATTTAGAAAATATATGTTATTACCATTGGAAAACATTTCCATTGCTTGTTTTCCATATCAGAAAACATTTCTGGTTCTTAGTTGGAAAACATTTCCAAAACTCCTTCATTAGACTTAGACAGATGTTTTAAACAAACCATCGCGATGCCAACTCAAACCATTACGCTTATTAACTAAATTCCTTTAACCCACCTTCACTATCGAACCTTAACCATTCCTTAGTTAAAAATGAAGTCAATCAAGTTGGGGTAATACTACCTCTCAGACCTTAACTGAACAACGTTTCTAACCTTGAAATAGACAAAGTTCACCTTTTAATTCTTTAACAAACTTCCTTACGTAACTCTCTTTCGAATCATCTCTATTCGATAATTCTTTCCTTCGAATAAGGTATATTCGATAACTCTATTCAATTTACTCTATTCGATTAACCCTTATCAATTAACTCTATTGGACTAACGCTATTTGATTAACTCTATTTGATTTAACTCTAGTTGATAACCCCTTTAACTCTATTCGAATAAACCAAATTCGATTAACTCCTTTAATTCCATTCGAATAAACTATATTCGATTTATTCCTTTAACTCCATTTTACTCTATTCGAATAACTAATATTCGATAACTCTATTTAACTCTTATTCGAATAACTAATATTCGATAACTCCTTTTACTTTATTCGAATCACTAATATTCGATTAACTCAATTGATTCTATTCGAATAAACTATATTCGATTAACTCCTTTATTTTAACTCTAATCGATTAACTCCATCGAATAACTAAATTCGATAACTCCTTCGAATAACCAATATTCTATAACTCACTTCGATTAAACAAATCGATAACTCTTTTCGATTAAACTATAATCGATAACTCCTTCGATTAACTAATAATCGATAACTCCTTCGAATAACCAATATTTTCGATTAAACAAATCGATAACTCTTTTCGATTAAACTATAATCGATAACTCCTTCGATTAACTAATAATCGATAACACCTTTCGATTAACTAATAATCGATAATTCCTTTCCTTTAACTCTATTCGAATAACTAATATTCGAATAAATAATATTCGATTAACTCCTTTTCGAATAAACTATTCATTTATAAAGATTTACTTTTTAGTAACGGTTCTTCACTTTACAAATGATTTCCCTTTTAGTAACGTTTTCCTTTTTATAACGTTTTCCTTTTTATAACGTCATATTCGGTTATAAACAAATTTCCTTTTTATAACTCTATTTATTTTCTAAATATTACCTTTTTATAAAATCTCCTTTGATTGTTATAAATATTATCTCTTTTATAAAATCCTTTGATTTTATAAATAATCTATTTTCAATATTCATTTTGAAAATTCCCTTTTCACCATTCCGGTATGTTATGGTATTTAACACATCAAATCACGATGGCCAATATCGTTCAAACGCATATAATCGACAACAGATTATATATCGCATCATATATCACAATATATGAAAAACAATAAAATAACTGTTGAGGAACCCAGTCGGATTCCTCCAACCTGTTTCCCTGCATCCACAGATGTTACACAATAAAATCAACATCACTTTTAGTTCCATATGATATATTTTGTTAAACAGAATCAATATAGAAATTCAACTAACTGACTAGCAGTTCAATCAAACAGTCAACACACAGTCAATCAGCCAATATTTAACAGTTCTAAAAATACAACATGAAATTATAAACTGTTCAGAGTTAGTGAGATTTACTCACATTGGACTGTTATCATTAAAAACGATAAATTGTCGCTTGATTCTGACGGACGTTTTATTTCACCGTAAATCTCGACAAGCTCAGAATCATTTCCAACCAGTTCCATCGTCTAGTGTGCGTTCATACGATCCTGTCGGATCCTGGTTTGCTGAAAACCGTTATCGTATGTTAAAGTTCTTCCATTTCGAAGTTTAAACACTATTTCAAATAACAAAAAACTTGGATTTTAAAGAACTGGGCCTCACTTTAAAATAAGGCCCAAAACCCTCCTCATTTAATATTACCAGGCTCGCTCCCAAATGCAAAAGTCCAGACCCGCTCCCAAAACCTTCTTCCCCGAAGTGAAAAATTCCGTCCTCCCTCTTTCTGTTACACGCACCATTCCTCAAATCTTCGGATCTCAACTGCTCCCTCCACAATTGCTTAAACCACAAACAAAATACACCATCGTTCTTCTTATAAAAATCCGCATTACCCCATATCCAAACCGTAAAACTCGAACTCATCATGAGATTTCCGTCTCTGGTCTAAAACCCCATGGAAACGTACAAGTATCGACATCAATGTCTGTGAAACCATCTCAAAATCTCACCACACGAGCTCGTTGCCATTGCGGACTCATCAATGCCCTCAAGACGCACTCGAACCTCCTCCCCATGGCTCGACAACAAACCCTAGGTCTCGCTGTCTAACTTCAGCGAACCAAAAATAGGATCGAACCCTTCCAAACTGACATCGGTAGAAGCTCATCTCCAAACGAATACAAAGAAACCGACCTTGTGATTTATTGGATTTTATTTCTAATTCTTTGAATTTTTCTTTTCTTTTGTCACGATTTGGTTTTCCAGAAAACACCAAAGCGGCGGCTCATTTTCATTTGATCAGATAGTTCAGGAATTAGGTTTAAGTGAGGAGCTTTTATAGGATAGTTTTTATTAATTTTTAAATCGATTATTAAATTAATATTTACTCCTACGCTATCTGTATTCGTCCTTAAAAATTCCTGTGACCACATACGATACCCAAAAATCATGAAACTGGACATACTGCTAGAGTTCGACATTACGGTCCCAACGAAACTGGTTTCGTCGAATTCCAACTTCGTATGCTCACACAACGTATTTTTAACCATCAAAATACTGACTGTTTTTCGCTCTGAAAATCCGTATGGCCACACAGTGACCCCAAAAATCACGGAACTAAAAATCTAACAACTATTTGACATCGCGGATCCAACAAAATTAGTTTCGTCGAATTCCGACTTCGTTTGCAAAAGTGGCTATTTTTAAAGCTCTGGATGACCCATTTAAATATAATTAAATATATTTAAATATAATTAAATGAAATATAAATAAATTTATATTATCCTATATATTCACAATGGAATACCATACAGTTCTAGAATATTCCTATATGAATTCTAACTCGATATTCACTTCTGGGTCAACCCAATATTCGATTTATATTGAAATTCCTTTTTAAAATATAAATAATTCCTTTATAAATTATAAAGGAATTCCACACCGACTTTTCTGAAATTTGATTTGGACGTGAATCAAAATCTACATGACGAAATCACGATTTTTCTCTTCCACTAGAAAGATATACTCCACCAGCTCCACACGTTTCTTGTTTCACATAAATCCGGCTAAAAACGAATCCTGTACATTCAGTTGAAGTTCGAATCGCCAATTTACGAACTGCAGCGCCATTTCAAGCTCGATTTTAATTATATTATAATTCCATGTTCAAACTGTCGTTTATATAATATATTCGTTATTCAAATTCAATTCCAAGCTAAATTAAATATCACAGATGATCTGGTTCACACCATATCGTCATTTCAGCCAATTCTGATTATTTCAGAATTAAATATATTATTTAATTTATTATTTTAATTAAATATTCACCATTATTTAATTCCATAACCATTTAATTCACTATATCACTATTTATATAATTAAATAAATTAATTATAATACCTCTGCAAATGCGGGTCATTACAATCTTCCCCACTTAAAATAATTTCGTCCTCGAAATTGCTAAGGTAGAGAACGACCCTATCGACTGGTTAGAACATATTTGTTCACTTCTTAACTTCAGTTTCAACTGAACCAATTTAATTTTAATTAAATTATTAATTAATTCTTATCAACGAAAATTTTCAAAAAACCTGAAAATTTTCTAACACCTTAACTTTTTGAAAAATTTCGCCAGCACCACCTTTGTACTGGTTAATAGGTCAAACTCCAACTTGCCTCTCTGGGCCATCTCCAACCCAAAAGAAAATCAAACAGCCAAGCGGCTTGCCAATTCGGCTCATAAATCTTATATCCAATAGAAATATAAACTTGTACCTTTTGTCGGCATATCATTTTATCCTTTCCACATGTTATCAATTCAGCGGATACAAGGGTCATCCCAATCAAATTCCAATCTGCTTTTATCCACAACACAACCATTCGCTTATATCCGAGCCAAATATCATTTCAACTCGATTTTCTTCTCGATTCTCAACTCTTAACTTGATTATCCCATTACACTTCAAATTTGAATCTCACAATCCAATTTGTCTTGATATCATTCTAATTCAATCTCAGTTACCACTTTACTGGCTTTACTTTAATTCAATTTTGCTTTCACAAATTTCTGTTAAATTTGTTTTTAATTCAAACAGTCTTTCCCTGGGAGTTTTCAAACAGTTTACTCTTTTCAAAAATTAAATTTTCCTTTTGAACATGTCACTGAGCCCTTAATTAATATTCCATTAGTTAAATCACTTCTCTATTTCTTTATCCATATTTGTTAACCAAATATTTTCAATAACCATATTGGCCTTTTATGTTATTTGGAAAACATTTTTGAATATCGCCTTCCTTTATTTTCTAAACTTTAGAAAATATATGCTATTTATAATTGGAAAAAAATCCAATTACTTATCTCTTTTCCGATCTCGTTTATTTCTATTCTTAGGAAATATTCTTTATTATATTTCCAAGCTTACACTTATTTGGGTTAAAACGGATGTTGTGTAAAACATCGTTACGACAACCCAAATACTATATTCAACTAACTCTTATTCACCATTGATCTTCGAGCCTGAAATCTTACTATTTAATTGTTAATAATGAAATCAATCAAGTTGGGGTATAACTAACTCTTAGACCTTGACTGAATATCATTTATAACGTCAAAACAGATATGACTACTTACTCGAATAATCAATACCATACAACTAATTATTTACTTTTAAACACGTATACGCTCCCTCTTTCTATTCTTACTATATTTTATTCTTAGTCTTCCTTTTTGATTTTACTATTCTATTTCTAAGTTCGTTTCCTTATCGACTTCTATATATATATATATATATATATATATCGATACGTTGATTTCTAACTATCAAATTATCTTAAAAATATTCTAACTCCTTAAATTCCCGGAAAAATTCGCCATAACCTCCTTTGTACCAGGAGCATCGGGAATTTCAAATAGCCTCCCATGGCCCTCACCAATCCAAAAGAAAAAGCCAAGCGGCTAGCCGATACGGCGCATAAAATCTCATATATGAATTTAATACATACCTTTTTGTCGAGCATTCTATTTATATACCTTCATACCTTATCCATACCTATCTCATGTATATTTATACCTGCCCAATCTATTTTAACTATACCTGATCGTTTTAACTCAATTTGTTAATTAATTTGTTAATTAACTCTTTAGTCTATTTCACTTTTATATTTGAACATGACATGTTCAAATATATTTTAACTTGCTTATTAACTAATTTGAATCCAAATTTCAAATTTAAGTTCTATATTCGATTTCGAATATCCATTTACAAATCCAATTCACCTTTCAAAGTTCAACTTCAAATTCAAAACACGATTAACTAATTCCTCTTCGACTTAGTTAATTCTATTCAATTTCTATTCAAATTTTATATCACTTCTATTATTCAAATCTATATATCAAATTCTATTATTCAAATTCTATATATCAAATTCTATATTATAAATCCCATTTGAATTTCTACACAACTTGTCTTTCCCAAAACAAATTCAAAACAGTATCTCTGGTAGTAATTCATCACTTACAACTCGAAAATGAATACTGATGATGCAGCTGTCATCATCGGAATCTATTTTCTAGCGATCGAAGTGAGTTCAATACTATAAAACCATTTCTAAACATTTCCACTTTGAAATTCATTTCAAAATATAATTCATACTGCTTGTAAAACAATTTAAAATCTCAGAGGATCTTAAATTTTCCTTATTTTTAATCCAAATCTATTTACAAACACTTATCCAATTTTCCAGAGTTTTAACTCAATTTCTGGTTTAAAATTTCAGATTCAACTCACCTGATTTCACGTATTTCACTTATATGAATTCTGATTGGTTATTTACATAACCATTTTATTTATAATCTTACTCGATTATAATAACAACCAATATATCCACTATATTATAATTTTGATATATATATCTTCTCTATATCAAGATATACCTTGGGTAAACTTATTTTAATTTACCCTCTTTTCAAAATATATCGTGTCGACCCATCGTATTCGAGAGTTTATAAACTCCTACCGATACAGTGGATCAAACTGATTGACCAGAACTCATAAACAACTCAACCAATAAATCTCCACAATATAAAACCACTTTATATCAATAACAAATACGTTCACTCGTATATATACACTCAAACTCAACCTAGGGTATTACTAACCCTATCTCTACCGAGTCACGCCACAGAGCCAAGGTAATTCACTTAAGCTTATGCTCTGATACCAATTGTAATGACCTGGATTTTTAGCGACTTTGGTTATCGACATAAACTCGATGTCGATAACCAAACATCGAAAAAAATCCCTGTAATTAATGAAAGCAATTGGAGGGTAAGGAAAGATAAGATAGAAACTTAGAATAGAAGAAGAAGAAGAACACAACATCAGAGTAACACGAATCTCACAGCGGAACGAATAACATATAATATATATAACATAACTTGAAATATACATCTGTACTTGAATATACATCATTATCAAAGTACAACACTTACAACACAGCAGAAATAACTATAGCTATATAATTCTGAAGCCTCCTTCTCCAAGCTCTTCCAGTATATCTGTAAATCCTGACTACTTGACTGCCCGTACAAAATTGGGCACCCAAGAGTTTAGGGAAAACAACAAAGTAAACTCCAGGTCAGTCATGGGACTGGTATGAGTAAAACAGTTTAAAACAGTTTGAACACGTAAAACGATATCTCATAAGACCACGCCGTATAACGAAACGGGTTTTTCCCTTATGAGAATCCAAAATATCTTTATATCAAAAACCTTTTGATATTATAATAATGTCTATCAACCACAATATAATAATCATCTAGCAGAAACGCTTTCATCTCACGTTCTACATATATAGTATACAATCAAAACCGCAAGCACGTATTGGGTAATGGATTTCAACCTATGACAAGGTATGGAAACACCTTTCGCTAGTGTACCTCTAGAAAGGAATACACTGGGTTCAACAAGAACATCTTGCAACCCGGCCACACATGACCGACCACTCATTTCGCTTGAGTGTATCGAATGTATATCACCAACGGTTGGGATCAGCAACCGTTTCCCGAATGGGACAGCATCAACAATAGATTTTTAGAAATGAATGAAACTCTAGATCAGGTGATTATACACCCTACTTCGGAGCGACCGACTTAGCCATGCTGACTGCCCGATTTCTGTTATTTACCGGTTGATGAGACTTGAGGTTACGCTTCATCATCACATCAGATTCACTTTGAATGCCACATCGTCAAATCCATCAGATCACCGATTGACGTCCTCAACAATACATTATGTGTTAGCTAAAAGAAGTTTCCTTCTCCGCTTCCACTCTTGGTACGGTTGGAGAAATCAATGTACGTGATCGTTTGGAAATACTATGTCAGACATCCATCCATACAAGTCATCCAGGAACAGGATGAACCGAAGGTACTATTCAGTATATCCATCTTAGACACTGTTATCTAAGATTTATACAACAGCCCTTGCACTTTACTCCATCTTCAATTATCTTTGGCATATATGATTCGCAACGCTTATGCCAATACAGAGTGGTTCTTTGGATAATAATCCAACCGGTCTCTCCATATTAACAACGTTAAAATGGTCAAAACTTCGATAGTCTGTGATTTAACTATCGAAGAAAAACACGTGTGCAAACAATGATATTATTTCCAGATGGAAATTCTATCAATCAATCATCAATCATATATATATATATTCATATTTTCCTTATTTCATTAATTTACTTATCTCCTGTTTCCCTATATTCAGCATTTCTTATTTTCTAAATTTAGAAAATATATGTTATTACCATTGGAAAACATTTCCATTGCTTGTTTTCTATATCAGAAAACATTTCTGGTTCGTAGTTGGAAAACATTTCCAAAACTCCTTCATTGGACTTAGACAGATGTTTTAAACAAACCATCGCGATGCCAACTCAAACCATTACACTTATTAACTAAATTCCTTTAACCCACCTTCACTATCGAACCTTAACCATTCCTTAGTTAAAAATGAAGTCAATCAAGTTGGGGTAATACTACCTCTCAGACCTTAACTGAACAACGTTTCTAACCTTGAAATAGACAAAGTACACCTTTTAATTCTTTAACAAACTTCCTTACGTAACTCTCTTTCGAATCATCTCTATTCGATAATTCTTTCCTTCGAATAAGGTATATTCGATAACTCTATTCAATTTACTCTATTCGATTAACCCTTATCAATTAACTCTACTGGACTAACGCTATTTGATTAACTTTATTTGATTTAACTCTAGTTGATAACCCCTTTAACTCTATTCGAATAAACCAAATTCGATTAACTCCTTTAATTCCATTCGAATAAACTATATTCGATTTATTCCTTTAACTCCATTTAACTCTATTCGAATAACTAATATTCGATAACTCTATTTAACTCTTATTCGAATAACTAATATTCGATAACTCCTTTTACTTTATTCGAATCACTAATATTCGATTAACTCAATTGATTCTATTCGAATAAACTATATTCGATTAACTCCTTTATTTTAACTCTAATCGATTAAATCCATCGAATAACTAAATTCGATAACTCCTTCGAATAACCAATATTCTATAACTCACTTCGATTAAACAAATCGATAACTCTTTTCGATTAAACTATAATCGATAACTCCTTCGATTAACTAATAATCGATAACTCCTTCGAATAACCAATATTCTATAACTCACTTCGATTAAACAAATCGATAACTCTTTTCGATTAAACTATAATCGATAACTCCTTCGATTAACTAATAATCGATAACTCCTTTCGATTAACTAATAATCGATAATTCCTTTCCTTTAACTCTATTCGTATAACTAATATTTGAATAACTAATATTCGATTAACTCCTTTTCGAATAAACTATTCATTTATAAAGATTTACTTTTTAGTAACGGTTCTTCACTTTACAAATGATTTCCCTTTTAGTAACGTTTTCCTTTTTATAACGTTTTCCTTTTTATAACATCATATTCGGTTATATACAAATTTCCTTTTTATAACTCTATTTATTTTCTAAATATTTCCTTTTTATAAAATCTCCTTTGATTGTTATAAATATTATCTCTTTTATAAAATCCTTTGATTTTATAAATAATCTATTTTCAATATTCATTTTGAAAATTCCCTTTTCACCATTCCGGTATGTTATGGTATTTAACACATCAAATCACGATGACCAATATCGTTCAAACACATATAATCGACAACAGATTATATATCGCATCATATATCACAATATATGAAAAACAATAAAATAACTATTGAGGAACCCAGTTGGATTCCTCCAACCTGTTTCCCTACATCCAAAGATGTTACACAATAAAATCAACATCACTTTCAGTTCCATATGATATATTCTGTTAAACAGAATCAATATAGAAATTCAACTAACTGACTAGCAGTTCAATTAAACATTCAACACAGTCAATCAGCCAGTATTTAACAGTTCTAAAAATACAACATGAAATTATAAACTGTTCAGAGTTAGTGAGATTTACTCACATTGGACTGTTATCGTTAAAAACGATAAATTGTCGCTTGATTCTAACGGACGTTTTATTTCACCGTAAATCTCGACAAGCTCAAAATCATTTCCAACCAGTTCCATCGTCTAGTGTGCGTTCATACGATCCTGTCGGATCCTGGTTTGCTGAAAACCGTTATCGTATGTTAAAGTTCTTCCATTTCGAAGTTTAAACACTATTTCAAATAACAAAAAACTTGGATTTTAAAGAACTGGGCCTCACTTTAAAACAAGGCCCAAAACCCTCCTCATTTAATATTACCAGGCCCGCTCCCAAATGCAAAAGTCCAGACTCGCTCCCAAAACCTTCTTCCCCGAAGTGAAAAATCCCGTCCTCCCTCTTTCTGTTACACGCACCATTCCTCAAATCTTCGGATCTCAACTGCTCCCTCCACAATTGCTTAAACCACAAACAAAATACACCATCGTTCTTCTTATAAAAATCCGCATTACCCCATATCCAAACCGTAAAACTCGAACTCATCATGAGATTTCCATCTCTGGTCTAAAACCCCACGGAAACGTACAAGTATCGACATCAATGTCTGTGAAACCATCTCAAAATCTCACCACACGAGCTCGTTGCCATTGCGGACTCATCAATGCCCTCAAGACGCTCTCGAACCTCCTCCCCATGGCTCGACAACAAACCCTAGGTCTCGTTGTCTAACTTCAGCGAACCAAAAATAGGTTCGAACCCTTCCAAACTGACACCGGTAGAAGCTCATCTCCATACGAATCCAAAGAATCCGACCTTGTGATTTATTGGATTTTATTTCTAATTCTTTGAATTTTTCTTTTGTCACGATTTGGTTTTCCTGAAAACACCAAAGCGGCGGCTCATTTTCATTTGATCAGATAGTTCAGGAATTAGGTTTAAGTGAGGAGCTTTTATAGGATAGTTTTTATTAATTTTTAAATCGATTATTAAATTAATATTTACTCCTACGCTATCTGTATTCGTCCTTAAAAATTCCTGTGACCACATACGATACCTAAAAATCATGAAACTGGACATACTGCTAGATTTCGACATTACGGTCCCAACGAAACGGGTTTCGTCGAATTCCGACTTCGTATGCTCACACAGCGTATTTTTAACCATCAAAATACTGACTGTTTTTCGCTCTGAAAATCCGTACGGCCACACAGTGACCCCAAAAATCACGGAATTGAAAATCTAACAACTATTTGACATCGCGGATCCAACAAAATTAGTTTCGTCGAATTCCGACTTCGTTTGCAAAAGTGGCTATTTTTAAAGCTCTGGATGACCCATTTAAATATAATTAAATATATTTAAATATAATTAAATTAAATATAAATAAATTTATATTATCGTATATATTCACAGTGGAATACCATACAGTTCTAGAATATTCCTATATGAATTCTAACTCGATATTCACTTCTGGGTCAACCCAATATTCGATTTATATTGAAATTCCTTTTTAAAATATAAATAATTCCTTTATAAATTATAAAGGAATTCCACAGCGACTTTTCTGAAATTTGATTTGGACGTGAATCAAAATCTACATGACGAAATCCCGATTTTTCTCTTCCACTAGAAAGATATACTCTACCAGCTCCACACGTTTCTTGTTTCACAGAAATCCGGCTAAAAACGAATCCTGTACATTCAGTTGAAGTTCGAATCGCCAATTTATGAACTGCAGCGCCATTTCAAGCTCGATTTTAATTATATTATAATTCCATGTTCAAACTGTCGTTTATATAATATATTCGTTATTCAAATTCAATTCCAAGCTGAATTAAATATCACAGATGATCTGGTTCACACCATATCGTCATTTCAGCCAATTCTGATTATTTCAGAATTACATATATTAATTAATTATTTATTTTAATTAAATATTCACCATTATTTAATTCCATGACCATTTAATTAACTATATCACTATTTATATAATTAAATAAATTAATTATAATACCTCTGCAAATGCGGGTCATTACAGAAAGTCTAGGCATATTCGTCGTAGACACAAAACTGTAAGACAACATCTCTCTAATGGAGTTATCACTATAGGCTACGTAAGATTAAAAGATAACATAGCGGATCCACCAACAAAAGGCTTGACAAGATAGAAAGTTTGAACCTTATCGATGTGAATGATGTTAAGGCTTACAAAGTGAAATCTTTCATTGAGGAAAACTCCACCTAGTAGACTGGTAGGTTCAAAGAGAAAACAAAGTCCAGGATAAACTTAGCAACACTGTTAACGTTCAGACCATTCCTATGATAGGTTAGTGCTCAAATCGTCAAAGGATAGGGTAGGCTTATCTTTTAATAATGTCTACACTTGGCTAAAAAGAGAACCAAGTGGTGTATTGCGGGATACACTCTATAGAATCATCTACGTCAGTGTGAAGGCGTCGCTTCAAGGAGAATTACCAAGGGTCAAAAATTCTCTAAACGCTCATAAGACCAAGCTGGTATTCATGGGAAAACAAACACAAGCAAAGAACCAAAGAAGATAAGAAATATTATTATGTGTTATCTATGAATCAGACATACACAAAAAAGCTTATAGTTCAAGGAAAAACAAGCCTACAGATTCATTAGCAAGTCAAATAGATAATGACTAAGAAAGTTTAAGGCTTTTGTGCTACTTTAACTGATGCGATAATATTTCATTTAATTAAGAACAAAATAAGCAAATACTCATCCATGTGGGGATTGTTGGAAATGAATAATTATTTTATGTATTAAATCTCTTGGAATATCTATTGTCTCATATCCTAATATGTAGTAAATATTACATAGTTATATACTAAGATGAAAATATTATTATAGTTCCCAGAAGAAAGGGATACATAAAAGAAAAAAATCCATTTTAGCAGATGGTGCAACGCATCACACCACACGCTTGCGCATTTATGGCCGCTCTCGTGCTTGTACCCCAACCTGAACCCGCACGTGCACCCACATCCGTGTCATGGGCGAATAGGCGTTTGAGGCGTATTAGAGGCACTTAGCACTTTGCAATTGCCAGGTGGTAGTGGCAATTGGCTTTGTTAACTACGCAGACCAAACGGTTTTTTCAGTTCAAGTTTAAGTGGAAACGGTAATAAAATGGTTGCATTACTTGGTTAAAGGGTTGTAACATTTTCAAGCCTTGCAATCGTTAAGCGGCCTTCCCATATCTATATATAGAACGAAGTGGACAAAACAAAAACTTAATTCTTCTGAAATCTGCTCTTCTTCTTCGTCGTTAAACTCTATTCTTAATTACTCTCTTAAGTTCGTCAGGCTCTACAAATTTCAGCGCAGGTTTGCAAAGCGTGTCCATTTTATTTTGAGAAACAGTTGTTCATCAACCTTCTGCATCATAGAGGGAGCAATATTGTTTCAAGGAAACGAGAATTCTAGACTCGAACAAACAAAAATGTACTGTACATATTACTGAATCTTATAGCAGTTTTTGAAAAAAAATTGCAAATCGCTTTTTGCAAATTATTTCCATTGGTTTTATGTTGCATAAGTAAACACAATTTTTGCAAATTCTTTGCAAACGTGTTCTGAAATATAAATCGATACAGTTTTTACAAACCATTTGTAAACTATTTTTTGTTGTATTATTGACTTAGTTTGTTTCGCAAAATCTTTGCAAATAATTATGTGTAATATATTTGCAACGATTTGTGTTGCATATTTACAGGTTTTCCATAACAAAAGGTAGGACAGAGGGACTTGCTTATAATAGGATATAAAGTAAAGTGAAAGCGAGCCAAATGACCAGTGTGCAAATGGATGTATATATAAGGGCGACATCAAATGCTTATACATTTCTGTTGTATGATATTAGTTATAAATAAATATATTAAGGCAGCCATTTTCACTTAGGGTTTTGGTATTATTATTGATTCTAAACTTTTATGCTTTTATTTTTATATTTTGGTGAGTTGAGAAATGATAGGCTTGGAGGAATTTGTACATCGATATTTTTTCTTTACTTTTTGTCTCTTCAAAGATCTAATTGTGTTGAAACATAGAAAAAAGCATTGATAATTTGAATTATGAAATAGTTATATACATGATTTTTTTAGCAGTACACAATAGGGGATTTCATTATGAAGGACAAACTTCATAACTTTTCAAGTCCAAGAACAATCCACCAAAAATTTATTCCCAAGGACAATGCACACCGTAAAACTAATACTATACACACCGTAAAAATGATAGTTAAATTCTGATACCATACACATAGTAAGCCTAATACTCAAAAACTGGTAGTCAAATTCTAATACCATGCACACTATAAAACTGATACCTAAAATATGATGCTTCGTTCTTTAGAATAAAATTTCAAAACGCCATCCTTATGGCTGAAAAAGCCTGTAACTTTGTCCTCGACATTGTTTTCCTGTACACAATACCATATCACCGAATTATCAAAATAATTTTGTATGTCTCCAAGTTAAATTATGAGAAAAAGAAGACAACGAATTGTTTTAAATTGTTCTTTTTAAGCTTGACTATATCAAGAGATGATTGCATTGGTAAATAAATTGGTTTATATGCACATGATGTGTTTGTTGAACTATCAGCTTACTTTGTCTTGTAAGATCACCATTATATGTTTAGTTCAACTCAATAATGCGTCTATTTGAATGATACTATAAATTTTAGAATGAGCTATTATTAGAATTGCACATAGTTGATATTCATATCTTTGATCTTTAATAATATAGGATTCACGATCTACATGATTAGAGTTAGTGTGTTAATGGATATACGTTACAAGTACACTTGATGAAAATGGATTATATTAACATTAATTGATCATTTGATGACAATTTTTTTAGGATAGATAAAGGAATCTGTTATATTATATAAAAGCAAAGATGAAAAAAAATCTCTTTTTTCCTATTGATCTTAGCTCTAATCTTGTATTCTTAGACATTTCAAGTGTAAATTATTTTTGCAGCCATCATATAATTTTGGATTTGCAAACTTCAACTACTATATTAAAGAACCTTAAAATAAGGTTATTTGTGTTATGAAATAAAACAAAATAGATAAAAGAAGAGAAACCATTAGAGAGAACATAAGTTATAACGGAGAGACCTTTTATTTTTATTAGTTCAAGTGTACAAGTAAAGTAAACAACCTCTCTATTTATAGAGTCTACATGTCATGTAAATTGCAATAAAGTCCCTTAGCATATTAGCACATTCACCCTTATTACTTTTACATATTCCAACATTCCACCTTGAATATGCGTATGCAAAGATGATAAAATTAATTGCCTCATTAAAAAGCTTTTTATGAAAAACCTAGTGGGGAAAATCATAAATAAGGAAAAGAGTACCATTTTGTTTCGTCTTTAGATAACATATTTTATAATGTTATAATGAGGGTTGCTACTTCACGATTAAGATAATGCCTCACTAAAACCGTTACTAACAAAAACCCTATGAAAAAAAATATTAGTGAAGGAAAAGAGTACATTATAGCATAATTTTATATGTTCTTCCAGATTAAAAATGTATTATTCAATTAGTCTATTGATGTAGTCGACACATGCTAATTTTGTGCACCATTTTCTGAAACGTTGATTTGGAAATTGCCATTGAGAACAACTCTACTCGCTTTTCTTGAAACTGGATTTGTTTCTCCTCTTTCTTGTTGTCCTTTCATAATTGTGTGAAGAGAAATTTAGAGGAAATGTGCTCCATCTTATAATCCATGATATAATCTACTTGAATTTAAGCTACGCAAGCTGCATTTTCTTCATAAATAATAGTTTGCTGCATCAAAATATGTTTGATACTTTTGGATCAAAATGTTGCCTTGTTAAAATCTTACTAAGAAAAAACCAGTGGAAAAAAATCTAAGTGAAGGAAAAAGTGTACAATATAAAATATCATATTTCAATAATTTACTATGTCAAATGGAGTATGATGCTTCCAGATCAATGTAACGTCTCATTAGAACCTTAATAAGAAAAATCCAATGGGAAAAATCTTAAATAAGGAAAAAGAGTACATTTAACTTATTTTCATATGTTACTGTTTGGATTGATACTTCTGGATCAAGTACATTTTCATCATCTTCTTTTGGACGGTAAGTGTCCTTTTTAATATCTAGTGATCTGGCAACCATTGGCATACTAAGTAGATATACTTTATCTGTTGAATAACAAGATTTTGATCGATGCCAACGAATAAAGCTACAATGGGAATCAAATCATAAAGATAAGGTTTTATATATATATATGTACATTGAGTCATGTCTGATTTTGATCGATGCCAACGAATAAAGCTATTATGGGAATGGAATCATAAAGATAAGGTTTAATATATATATGTACATTGAGTCGTGTTAGAATTACGTTAAAATCTATCCTCAAGTATACACGAATGTGCTAATCAAGTATTATATATATATATATAATTAAAAACCTTTAAAAAGCCAGATTGTGCAAAAACTGGCCTACCAGTCGACTGGTAGGAAATCCACCAGTCGACTGGTCAAGCTATCTCTGCACAGGCTAGTTTCAAAAGTTTTATATAAATATTTTAATTCTACCAGTCAACTGATGATTTTTAACCAGTCGACTGATTCGACCCAGAAACTATTTTCTGAAGAGTCGCCATTCTTCATGAAGAGACTCTTCTTCATTAATCAAAGGAAATGGGCATAACTTTTGATGGAAACTATTCATGAAGAATTGCTACTCTTATACTACTATATAAACAAGTTTAATCATGTTTTACAATAACTTAATCAATCCGAATTTTACTGATTATTCTAATCATCATTCTACTCTCTCTATTTACATTCTTTGCAATTAAAAAGCTTTCCAATTCAAATACTTATTGAATCCGTGAATCAATTTAATATCATATGATTCAACAAGCAATATTCTTCCTTAAATCTTCGCATTCAAAGCATATACTTGAGGATTATATTATAGGAAGGTTGTACTTAAAATATTGGCTATCCGAGTTGATTCAAGAACACAAATAAGAAGTCAAACTCTTGTAATAGTTGAAGACCTGTGTAGTTGCTCAGGCGAGAGGCATCCTTGTTGGGGCTCGGGTGTACTGATCTATTCCTACGGGTTAAGAGAGGGCGTTGTTAGTGAATTCCGAAGAGGAGCTTCGGGACTGGACGTAGGGCGGGAAGTCCGAACCAGTATAAAAATTTCTGGTGTCACTTTACTTTACTTTCCGCATTTACTTTGATTGTGATATATCTTTGTAGTTTAGATTGTATTTGTCTATTGTATATCATTTAGCTAGCATATCACATATATTTCCGCTATATGCATATAGATCCTTTAAGTCATAATTATCGACTATTTTTCAATTGGTATCAGAGCGAGGTTATCATATAACTGTAAAATCGTTATTTGATACATTGACATTATGGATAATAATACTAGCATTAGCAATAACACTGGATATTCTGAAGGCTAATCAACTGCTAGACCACCCTTCTTTAATGACATGAATTATAATTACTGGGCTACTCGAATGAGAATATACATGCAAGCTAATAGCTATGATGCATGGAATATTACTTTAAAAGAGTATACATCACCTACTACTGCATACGCTGAATAGTCAAATATTGAGAAAATGAAGCTACTGCAAATGCTAAGGCTATGAACATGCTACATTGTGCTCTAGATAAAAATGAGTTTAGTCGGATTTATATGTGCAGTACTGCATATGATATCTGGAGAACACTTAAAATCACTCATGAAGGCACTAACAAAGTTAAACAAAGTAAAATATCCATGCTCAAGTATCAGTTTCAAAATTTTAAAATGAACGAAAACGAATCCCTAAATGATATGTATTCACGTTTTCAAAATATTTATCATTCATTATTAGGACTAGGAGAAAAATATACCGACTTTGGCACAGTTTCAAAAATCTTGAATTCTTTAACTGGTGAATGGGAGAGAAAAGTATTAGCAATCGAAGAAGCTAATGGTCTCTCTGCCATGAAACCAAAAGAATTGATCGGTAATCTAATGTCTTATGAAGTGAATTTATAGGCAAAGAAAGCACAGGTGCAAGATAAGAAAAATTTAGCTTTCCACATAGAAAAAAAAGATTCCGATTCAGATGAAGAAGATATAACATTTGTTGCTAAGAATTTTAGAAAATTTCTAAAATACCAAAAGATTCAAAGCAAGAATATAAAGAAAAATTCATGAAAAGAACCTGATCCGACTCTAGTAGAATGTTTCAACTGTCACAAGATCGGACACTATCAAAAGATTTGTCCAGAGCTAAAGAGAATCGCAAAAATGAAAAATCAAAGAAAAGAGCTTTTTCAGTCACTTGGGACAACTTGGATTCATCTTTTGAAAGTAATAGCGACAGCGATAGTGAGCAAGCAAATGTGTGCTTTATGGCTAAGGACAACGATGTAAGTGATTTTACTTTTGATGAATTAGTAGAAATTAATACTGAAATATTAGAATCTAGAAAAATGTTTAAAAGAAAATTTAAACAAGCTAACGAAGACAAAAACAAAGCCGAATTTGAGAGAGATTTGTTGAAAGATGAAAAAGAAATCTTAGAAGAAGAAATTAGAAAATTGCAAGATTCTCTTTCAAATGCAAATTCCCATATTTCTTTGTTAAGTCAAGAATTAGAAATTCAAAAGAATAAAAATGATTTATTAGTTTCTGAAAATCATGATTTAAATAATAAAGTTAAAATTATGGATTTAGAAAATACTTGTTTAAAAACTAAGTTAGAAAATATTTCTGAAAAGGTAAATAATTTTAACAAGAGTAGAGAGAATTTATCTAAAATTTTAGAAAATTCTCAATTGATTTTTAATAAAAAAGGACTTGGATATGATAATAAAATAAATTCAAACAGGAAATCCAATTTTAAAAATTCCAATATTAAACCAAAAATTTCTAGTAGTAAAATAAATATTGCTACTAAGAAAAAAATATTCGGATAATATTAGTATATAAATTCCAAAGATAAATAATATTCTTATTAGGAATAAATATATTAAAAAAAAATTAGTTTATGTTCATTTTAATAGTGATTATTTTTTTAAAAAGGAACCTAAGCCCTCTTGGGTTTGGCTTCCTAAGACTTAACACTTAGGACCCTAACGGAGGAAGTGGGTACCACTGAAATTTTTGATTTATTTTTTTGCAGGTCCCACTTGATAAAAACAGAGGAAAATGGATACTAGACAGTGGTTGCTCAAAACATATGACAGGAGACAAAGAAATGCTATCAAGTATTACTTACTCAAAAGGAGGTACTGTCACATTTGGAGATAATTCCAAAGGATACATCATCGGCAAAGGCGATGTGAGCAATTATGGTATATATAATTCACCTCTTATTTCAGATGTTTTATTAGTTAAGAATTTAAAACACAATTTATTAAGTATAAGTCAATTATGTGATAAAGGTTTTAAAATAATATTTTCTGAAAATAAACGTAGTATATTTGATTCAAATCAAAATATTATTTTTGAAGGAAATCGAGACAAAAAAATTTATATTTTAAATATGGCAATTAAT
Organism: Allium sativum; assembly: GCA_030737875.1. Classification (NCBI taxonomy): domain Eukaryota; kingdom Viridiplantae; phylum Streptophyta; class Magnoliopsida; order Asparagales; family Amaryllidaceae; genus Allium; species Allium sativum. The sequence goes on along the minus strand of CM060926.1, from coordinate 686,881,750 downwards.
AATAATCCAAGCATGTGTTTATTAGCCAAAGATAATGATCCTTGGTTATGGCATAAATGATTTTGTCATATTAACTTTAAAACAATAAACAAATTATCTAAAAATGATCTTGTAAGAGGGTTACCCAAAATAAAATTCAAAACTGAAAATTTATGCGATGCTTGTCAACTCGGAACGTTAACAAAATCCTCTTTTAAATCTAAAAAGGTTATATCAACCTTACAATACACATAGATTTATTCGGACCAACTCAAGTTCAGTCCGTAAATCATAGTAGATATGTGTTTGTAATTGTTGATGATTTTTCAAGATATACTTGGACTATGTTTTTAAGGAGTAAAGGCGATACTTTTGATATTTTTAAGAATTTTGTCAGAAAAATTCAAAATTTAACTAATTTAAAAATAAAGAACATACGAAGTGATCATGGAGGAGACTTTGAAAATGAGAAATTTGATTTATTTTGTCAGAAGAAAGGAATTTTTCATTTCCTAAACAAAATGGAGTTGTAGAACGTAAGAGTAGAATTTTGCAAGAATGTGCGAGAACATTATTAAATGGAAGTACACTACCAAAACATTTTTGGGCTGAAGCAGTTGCAACATCTTGTTATGTTTGGAATCGTGTTTACATTCGACCACTTACTGAAAATACTCCATACGATCTTTTTACTGGTAGAAAACCAAATATATCTTATTTTAAAGTTTTTGTATCAAAATGTTTTATTTTAAATACAAAAGGTCAACTTGGAAATTTTGATTCAATATCTAACGAAAGAATATTCTAAGGACATTCTTAACGAAGCAAGGCTTATCGTATTTTCAATAAAAGAACCAGTAAAATAGAAGAATCACTTCATGTTTCATTCGACAAAAATTTTATTCAAAATTCCATAAATAAAGATATTACAATAAATAATCCTTCTTACGATGATGATTTGATAATATATAGAGAAGATGAAAACATTTTTCATAACAATATAGAGAATAATACTACAGAAACTCAAGATAATATCAATAATCAAAATATTCTTGTTAATGAAGTCAGATCTCCACCATGAATATTACGAGATCATCCAACACAAAATATTGTTATAGAAATAACTTCAAATGTTAGAACAAAAAGTCAACTGAATTTGGTAAGTAATGTAACATTCTTGTCAAATAACGAACCCAAAAATTCTAAAGAAGCATCAACATATGAAAATTGGACAATTGCCATGCAAGAAGAATTAAATCAGTTTGAACGTAATGAAGTTTGGGAATTAGTTCCAAGACCAAATGATCAAACTGTCATTGGAACAAAATGGGTTTAAAAAAATAAAGCAGATGAATTGGAAAATATCACTAGAAACAAAGCTAGACTTGTTGCATAAGGTTACAATCAAGAAGAAAGCATAGATTATGAAGAAACCTCCACTCCAGTTGCACGACTAGAAGCAATTCGAATATCATTATCGTACGCTTGTCATCATAATTTTAAATTATATCAAATGGATGTTAAAAGCGCGTTCTTAAATGGATACATTAAAGAACTAGTATATGTTGAACAACTTCCATTATTCGCTCATGAAAAATATCCTGATCATGTTTATATACTGAAAAAGGCATTATATGATTTGAAACAAGCACCTCATGCTTGGTATGAATGTTTCAAAACTTACTTGTCATATTTAGGATTTCAAATTGGAAAGGTTGATCAAACACTTTTTATCAAGAAAGACCATAAAGATATTCTAATAGTTCAAATATATGTAGATGACATTATTTTTGGGTCTACAAATGATCAATTAAGTAAAGAATTTTCAAAAATAATGTCCAATGAATTTGAGATGTCACACATGGGAGAGCTTTCCTATTTTCTGGGTTTGCAAGTTAAATAATTATCTGATGGAATTTTTATTAATCAAGTATATTTGTTATTAATTTAATAAAACATTTTGGAATGAAAAACATGTCAAGTAAACCTACACCAATGAGTACGTTGACACATTTAGATAAAGATGAAAATAGTAAAAGTGTTGATCAAAAGTTATATCGAAGCATGATAGGTTCACTTTTATATTTAACAGCAAGTAGACCGGATATTATGATGAGTATTTGCTTATGTACCCGATTTCAAGCTAATCCAAAAGAGTCACATTTAAGAGAAGTTAAACGAATATTACGATATTTAAGTAGCACCAAAGACTTTGGACTCTTCTATCCAAATGATTGTTCCTTTGAATTAGTTTCATATAGTGATGCTGATTTTGGAGGATCATGAATGGATCGCAAAAGTACAAGTGGAACTTGTCACTTTATTGGTAAATCGCTTATATCTTAGTTTAGCAAAAAGAAAAATTGTGTTTCTTTATCAACATGCGAAGCTGAATACATATCTGCTGCACTAGTTTGTGCTCAGGTATTATATACGTAGCAAACAATAAAAGATTTCAATGTAAATTTGTCAAATTCCACAATCTATTGTGACAATACAAGCGCAATAAATTTATCTATGAATCCGGTAAACCATTTCAGAACTAAACACATTGATATCAGACATCACTTCTTAAGAGATAATATTGAAAAACAAACAATTAATTTAGAATTTGTTAACTCAGAAAATCAAATTGTAGATATCTTTACTAAACCCGTTTTAGAGATTTTTTTCATTAAACTACGACGAGAACTAGGAATTGTATCATTCAAAGATCTCTAAACTGTTCTTCGGTTATCATGTGCATATAATGTTTTAATCTCTTTTTAATCAATGACAAAGGGGGAGAAATATCTCTCATGTTATCTATGTAATATACCATTTTTTCTATACTATTGGAAATTGTGCTAACATTTGTGAATACAGGAATCAAATGGTAAGGATATAATATATATGAACTAATAAATTTGTGCAGAAATTCAGGGGGAGATATATATTCAGGGGGGGAAATACCAAAGTGTTGTCTTCAATCAAAAAGGGGGAGAATGTTGAATAACAGGATTTCGATCGATGCCAATGAATAAATCTATGGGAATCAAATCATAAAGATAAGGTTATATATATGTGTATGTACATTGAGTCATGTCTGATTTTGATCGATGCCAACGAATAAAGCTACTATGGGAATCAAATCATAAAGATAAGGTTTTATATATATATATGTACATTGAGTCATGTTAGAATTATGTTAAAATCTATCCTCAAGTATACACAAATGTGCTAATCAAGTTATATATATATAATTAAAAAACCTTCAAAAAGCCAGACTGTGCAAAAACTGGCCTACCAGTCGATTGGTCAAGCTATCTCTGCACATAACGGCTAGTTTCAAAAGTTTTATATAAATATTTTAATTCTACCAGTGAACTGATGATTTTTAACCAGTCGACTGATTCGACCCAGAAACTATTTTCTGAAGAGTCACCATTCTTCATGAAGAGACTCCTCTTCATTAATCAAAGGAAATGGACATAACTTTTGATGGAAACTATTCATGAAGAATTGCAACTCTTATACTACTATATAAACAAGTTTAATGATGTTTTACAATAACTTAATCAATCCGAGTTAAACTGATTTTTATAATCATCATTCTACTCTCTCCATTTATATTCTTTGCAATTAAAAAGCTCTCCAATTCAAATACTTGTTGAATTCGTGAATCAATTAAATATCATTTGATTCAACAAGCAATATTCTTACTTAAATCTTCGCATTCAAAGCATATACTCGAGGATCAGATTGTAGGAAGGTTGTACTTAAAATATTGGCTATCCGTGTTGATTCAAGAACACAAATAAGAAGTCAAACTCTTGTAATAGTTGAAGACCTGTGTAGTTGCTCAGGCGAGAGGCTTCCTTGTTGGGGCTCGGGTGTACTGACCTATTCCTCCAGGTTAAGAGAGGGCGTTGTTAGTGAATTCCGAAGAGGAGGTTCAGGACTGGACGTAGGGTGGGAAGTCCGAACCAGTATAAAAATTTCTAGTGCCACTTTACTTTACTTTCCGCATTTACTTTGATTGTGATATATCTCCGTAGTTTAAATTGTATTTGTCTATTGCATATCATTTAGCTAGCATATCTCATATATTTCTGCTATATCCATATAGATCCTTTAAGTCATACATATCGACTGTTTTTCATTATCCATTCGAAAATGCTTAAGGATTTTCTCAATGTAATTTGACTGATGGGTTAGTATGCCATTTGTACTATGCTCGATCTATAGACCAAGGCGATATTTAGTTTTGCCAAGGTCTTTCATTTTGAATTCATGATTCAAGTAATCTATTATTTCATCAATCCCTTCTGGAGTCCCATTAAAATTATGTCATCAATGTATACTGCTAAAAAAGCAAATCCCTTTACCAATTTCTTTATAAAGACACATGGACAAATGAGATTGTTTTTACACTCAGCGTTCACCAAATATTCACTAAGATGGTTATACCATATACTTCCGAATTGTTTTGATCTTCTTAGTTTTAATGAGTACATCGACTTTGATTTTTCTTCAGGCAACTTATATCCATTTGGGGTTCTCATGTAAGTGTCGGTATCCAGTTTACCGTATAGATAAGTTATCACAACATCAAATAATCTTATATCAATTTTCTCAGAAATACATGGATTATCAAATATCGAAATGTTATGACATCCATAATAGGAGAGTATGTTTCTTTAAAGTAAAAATGTGGTCTCTGCAGGAAACCTTGTGCAACGAGTCGTGCCTTCACTGCAAGAAAACTTCACATAGACATAGGCTAAAAAACGATGTCTCCATTTTTCTGGAGCGATGTTGATGTCGGTGATGTCTAAAGTACCCCTTTTTTACATTAGTTAAAAGACGATGTCAAAGCAGCACTAAGACATCATGAAATAGTTAATTAACTATTTTAATAAGTATTTACCATATCTGCTTTTGACTGGTGTCTATGATGGCTTTTATACTGATATCCATGATGGCTTGTTTATGTTGTTTTCTCATCTCATATACCAAAATAAATATTTATTAAATGAATGCACAGAATTTAATATTAAAACAATATTTTTATTCAATTAAATATTTTATTTCAACATATGAAACAGCACAAATTTCTGACTCCAACTATTTTACATTCACATTTCTCTTACAAATTCAATACATTACATAATCAGTTTTACATTGCCGCCTTGCTACAACACTCATCACTCTAGCTGACTTGATCTGGATTTTCATTGTCTAGCTTATGCACTATTCAACCCAACAGAACTTAGCAAGCTCACTGAAAAATAGAGCATGTACATGAACTAGTGAAGTATCAGCCAAAAATATATTGCAAAAAATCATGGCACCAATTCAAGCAATATTAGACACGAATTCATGGACCACAAATTGTGACAACCCGGATTTTTACAACATGCTAAGACAAGAATCAAGGCAGAATTTAATTATAAAATCTGAATCAGGAGAAATGGGTTGCGCCATTGGGTTCGTCTCGGAAAAATACGCGAAATAGAGTCCGAGTTTTCGAAAATCGGAGTCCGCATGACCAAGTTATGGCCCGTCAAAGTTTTCAGAAAATTTCAAGTTCAAAAACAGTTCAAATTTGAATTCAGAATTCAAATTCAGCCAAGCAGGGCAGGCGGGAAAATTCCCGCCACCCCCAAGTCGATTGGGGAGTTGACTTGGGAGTCGACACACCCCAGGTGGTGTCGACTGCCCAGTCGACACCCCTGTCGACTTGGGCGGTCGGCCAGTTTAGCCTGGGTGTACCTGACTTGTTCCTCAAGACATGCTTTTGGGTCTGGTCTATTGGCCTGTGACGGGTTTTGAGGGTTCAGATCTATCCTAGGGTTAATCTAAGGGCCTAAACTACTCCTAATCTCTATAAAAACACCCTAGGACCTAACCTAAATCACTCAAAATCAATCTAGCAACTAAGTGCTGCCAAAATCCATCTTGATCATGGCTTCCATCTCCAACTCCAAGGGCTTATGCATTCAAATCGGATTCAAATCAAAAGGTGCAAGCTTTCTACACCAAATCGAGGAGGGATCAACGTTGCTACGCAAGTTTCATGACGATTCTTCAACAAAGGAGCCACCTTTCTTCGTCAAGACGATGCATGATCCTTCCCTAAGCCTCGCTATGTAAGTTCTAGCTACTTGTAGATTCTAACGGTGGTTCTAATGTGACATGGAATAAAATGCGATGAAACATAAGTATGCTAGCCTATGTGAACCTAATTTTGCCCCTTTTCTATGATCTATGACCTTGGGCTAAGTTTTAGCGACTTAATCATGCCACTCATGTTATGTTTCACCTAGTTTATCTTGCAAGTTTGAATCTTTATCTATGGAATGTTAGCATGAACCTTTGGGAACCATTTGACTTGTGAAACATTGGCAAAGACTTGACTTTGGGGCTTATGCATGTAAATGAACCCAAACCCCTTATGTTATCATGCATGTTTGTGGCCAAATTCCCTTATGATACTATGCATGTTTGTGGCCAAATTCCCTTATGATACTATGCATGTTTGTGGCCAAATTCCCTTATGATACTATGCATGTTTGTGGCTAATCCCGTTGTGACATTATGCATGTTTGAGACCAAAAACCCCTTATGATGCTATGCATATTTTGAGGCCAAACCCCTTATGATACCATGCATGTTTGTGGCCAATCCCTTTTTGATATCGTACATGTTTTGAGGCCAATATGTAGCATAGTATCCTTACTATGTTGACTCGCTTTTACTTGGGTTGGAAACACGATTTGGGGTAGGTTAGACGAGCGTGATTACGACATGATAACTTGACATGGGATTTCATGAAAATATGACACTCATGATACACCTAAACGGGGGCATGACATGTGGGGTAAACATGGGACTTGAAACTAGACACGTATGGGTTGTAAGTGTAACATGACAGTAGACCAAACATGAAAGTGGCCAACTCGAGGTTGGGTTGAGTTTGTAGCATAAATCTACCCGGACCCGCCCGGCTTAACTAGTGGCTACAAACAATAGGACCCAATGTGAGTAGTTGGTCATATAGCACTTAAAACCCAAGGTTAGACTAGGTTGTGGTGTAAAGCTACCCGGACCCGCCCGGCTTAACTAGTAACCACAACAAAGTCTAATGTGAGAGGTTGGGGTGCATTAATCTAATTAATGCCACATGAAAAGGTTAAGTAATTTTGACTAATGACACTTAACCGATATGACACGAATGGGTAGGTTAAGTTAAACCGGACTTGATTTCTTAATGACACTTAACCATATAAGACAATTAGGGGATGGAGTTAAGTAATTTACACTTAACTAATCTAAACACGGTAATTAGATGGGGTTAAGTAACTTAGACTTAACTAATCTAAACACGATAATTAGATGGGGTTAAGTAACTTAGACTTAACTAATCTAAACACGGTAATTAGATGGGGTTAAGTAACTTAAACTTAACTAATCTAAACACGATAATTAGATGGGGTTAAGTAACCTACACTTAACTAATCTAAACACGGTAATTCGATGGGGTTAAGTTAAACACTTAACCAATCTAAACTTGGTAATTCAATGAGGTTAAGTAACTAATACTTAACCAACTTAACATGATAATTTAATGGGGTTAAGTAACTTATACTTAACCAATTATACATGATGATTTGATGAGGTTAAGTAACCTATACTTAACCAATCTAATATACGGACCTGATAGGGTTAAGTCACAAGACCTTTTTAAATATATACTTAACCATTGTAATACGATTAGTGGATGGGGTTAAGCTAACCCATACTTAACCAATCTGACTCGATAATCTGATGGGATTAAGATAATCTATGCTTAATCAATCTAACACGATAATCTGATAGGGTTAAGACAAACAAATACTTAACCAATTTGACAAACGAGTTGTAAGGCTAAGCCTTGAACTTGAACACTTAGCCAATCTTGACATGATTCGTAGGCGGGTTAAGTCATGAACCTGAATAGCAACACTTAACCCAATAGACAAAACCCTAGTTAGAGGAACTAGGTAGAAAATCGTAGTTAATCAAGGATAACGGGAAAAGAAGCTAAGTGGTAAACCTTAGTTAAGAATAACTAAGTAATAATTCTTAGCCAAGGACATGGGACTAGTTCATAAATAGATGAGTAACCTGATACGGTAGGTCATCGCTTAGTATACGAGGAGGAGCAACTTATCTGACTTGGATAAAAAGCTCCAGCGAACTGGGTGACGAAGCGGTAGCTTCGGGGGACGTAAGGGTACTCTTGGTATCCCTCTGTGAGGTGGCAGATGGTCCATGAAACCTGGCCTCACAGAGGTTAAGGTCTGCGGTAGAAGAGCCAAGGGTATGCCTTGGTTGCTGTGCGAGCAACCTAAAGACGGGGATGGATTAGCGTGGAGTCGACGATACTTGATTTTTTCCCTGGATAGCGCGTCGTCGACTACCTACCATCTTTAGTTAATCGTGTACGAACGGAAAGGCAGAGAACTCCCAATAGACCATGTTCTTGCTATCGAGTCATGGGTGAGGTTAGCCAATAGGAAAGTGGGGGCATAATGGGGCCGGAGTATAGTTCTCGTGCATGATTTTTCTTGGGTTGCCTTTCAGTAGTTGAGGGAGGGGTCACGTGGGACCATAGCCACGGATACAAAAATAGACCTTGATATCTGCATCAGCAGACGACTTAAAGCTCCCGACCGAGTTCCGTATTTCTCAATTTGCCCTGGCACGGAACTCGGATGGCACATTGAGATACATGTGCGTCTAGACATGGAAAACGATTCACGATACATACGTGGGATAAAGGGCGTGGTTGACGGGTGGCATAATCCTTAGTGGCCCTAGGTGGCTTGAACCCAAACCGAGACACGGAAATGTTCATTAGGTAGCATAATCCCTAGTGGTCCTAGGTGGCATAAATCCTAAGTGAACACGCGATAGTTCATGGTAAGAAAACATAACCAGATCAAGGGTAGTAGTCCAAAACAACTTCAAGGATAAAATGGTACTACGTCGAGGTAGTATAGATTTACATGGGAAAGCCCGTACGGCCTACGGCAAAGGACTGAACTTATACATGGAAAGAAACATACGAGTGGGAAAAACCTACATATGCTATATATTAGGTTGACATGGACCATTACATGGCATTGGGCAAGGGACATTCATAGTTAACACATGACGCGGGTTGGGATACTAGTACGAGAGGTGCAGAGCAAATATACATGATAAATACCTTGGGATGTTATACATGATAGATACCTTGGGATGGTATACTTGATAGAAACCTGACGATGTGATACTTTGATTTATCTTGACACCGTAGTTTATCATGATACCTTAGTTTATCTTGCTACAGTAGTTCATCCGGTTATCTTGGTTTAGCTTATCTATCTTGTCGTCATCCTTATATTTACTTTCAGTTTATGCATGTCATGTTACCTTTACCTGTTTTTATACTGGAAGTAGATAGGACTTACCAGTCTTTATGACTGACCCCGTTTTCTTTCGCCTCTTTGTCTTCCGTTCCCCCCCCCCCAGGTTTTCAGGGAGGAAATGCTGCTGTTTAGTTCGGACCTCTTATGCTTGAAGGTCATCATGTATAGCTTGGTCTTCTCTTAGCTATGGCTGCTTCACTGCTTTATTTTGGGAATAATTTATGAAAAGGTTTTATGCTTCTTTACTATTGCAAGACAGGTTTTGATGTATTCTGATGTAAAAGGCTTTAGACCTTATTTTATAAGGTAATGAAATTTGTTTTACTTCCGCTGTTTTATATATGTTCTGTCTTGTAATATTTCTGTGCATGTTTACCTCGATAATGCTTCACCAAACCTAGTGCATTCCCTTTGTGAGTGACCCTAGCGGAGGTGGGGTGTTACATTTAGTATCAGAGCAGAAGGTTACCAGACTGGGAAAAAGTTTTTAAAACCTTCTGAAAAACTATTTGAGAAACTGTTTACAAAGAAGCATTTTTCAAGAAAAGTTTTTTTTAAAGGCTATTCCCCAAAAGCCATTAGCACTATCCTTTGTTTCCTTGATTGAACCTCTTTTCCTTTCTTTCCTCCATCTGTAGTCACAGTAGTTTTAACTGCGACTAATCCTTGTCTAGCTACGTAAGTGTTTTCCCGTGCGATGGAGGAAGTTCTCGAGAGACCTGTTACCGAAGTTATAAGAAGGGATAATAAGAGCAAGGATAAAGGACACGAGCTTAAGAATAAGCAACTTGTTGGTATGGCTTGATCCACAAAGGAAGATAAGGACAAGATCAGCGAGAGGGCAATTGTATGCTCTCATTTCTAGCGTACCTAAGAGAAATGGTACCATTTCTGTTAAAGGCTTAGCCTTTCTTTTCTATCGTCCCGTCTAGACTTTTTGTCTGTCTCGATAGTTAAGTCTCTGCACCTTAGTAATAGCATGGTAGAAGATCCCACTTTAGTCCCAAAATCTGGTTGGGGAGTCGGTCCATTTATTCATGACTTGTTTGGAATTGAGAGTGTAAATGCCAAGTGTTGAGATTAGAAGCAATGCTTCTATTGTTGAGCGATGGATGAATTCTAGGGATGAAGTGGTTATCTAGTAAGGGATGCCATTCTCGGTTTTGGAAAGAGGGTAGTTAAACTCTTAACTTGCCTTGGTAATACCCTCGAAGTCTCGTATAACCTTTTGGGTTTTGTCATGGTTAGTTACCTAGAATCTCTTGATGCAATTATCGGAAATCTCTGATCCGATCGAGTAACGTTCGCCAATAAGGCGGATGGTTCATTCCGCTTAAGCATGGGTTATAGGAATCACCCTAGTAAGAGCACGTGGTAACATGGATTGGCATCGGTAAACAAGATCCAGAATTCACTAGTGAATTTTGGAGAGCTTGCATGAGTACGCAGATATGGTTGAGCCAAGTATACTAGGGAAAGAATAAGTGAAAGTGGAATGAGAGGCGATAGTGAAATGAGTCCCAACTCATACCTTGGAAATAGGAATCAAGGAGCTACGAAGTCATGAAGTCAAAGGTGGTCAAGGCACAATGGAATTAAGCTCAAGGAAATGCGGCTAAGACGCGCGCATCATGTCTCCTTTTTAAGAGTACATCTTTAATCCTTGGTCCACCTGTAGAGCTTACTTGCACGCTATCGCTTGGTGGATATCCTCTCGGTCCTGTTTCTGTTACAAACCCCGTAAGGAGTTTGTCTTGTTTATCTCCTCAATCTTATCTTGGGAACCTTAGATAGAACTCTATGGATGTAAACATGTATTTGAAACATGTTATGATTGATATGGTTGCAAATGGTTGCAAGTGGTTGCTCGTGGATGCGCGAATACACATTAGATACTAGATTGACGCGATCACGTTTCATGTTGCATATGCACGAGTATTTATACTTGTTTATGGATGAAATCGAATGTGTTGTCATGCGGATGTTGCATATGAATGAATGTTTGTGCACACATATAGTGTTTATATGACTAGGACTATTTGCATACATGTTGGACTCATGGCACTAAACATATTTTGCATTAGAAAGATCATTCAGGCCTGATCATTAGCATTAGCTAAGGAGCATATACACACACACGTTCTGCATATGTTCATGTGGCATTAGAAATCGTCTAAGGACAATGGTTGCCTGTGGATGATGTTTTGAGTAGATGGATGATGGATGGTAGGATACGTTCTTCCTAACTTGGAGATTTCGGGGACGAAATCCTTTAAGTTGGGGAGAATGTGACAACCCGGATTTTTACAACATGCTAAGACAAGAATCAAGGCAGAATTTAATTATAAAATCCGAATCAGGAGAAACGGGTTACGCCATTGGGTTCGTCTCGGAAAAATACGCGAAATAGAGTCCGAGTTTTCGAAAATCGGAGTCCGTATGACCAAGTTATGGCCCGTCAAAGTTTTCAGAAAATTTCAAGTTCAAAAACAGTTCAAATTTGAATTCAAAATTCAAATTTAGCCAAGCAGGGCAGGCGGGAAAATTCCCGCCACCCCCAAGTCGACTAGGGAGTCGAATTGGGAGTCGACACACCCCAGGTGGTGTCGACTGCCCAGTCGACACCCCTGTCGACTTGGGTGGTCGGCCAGTTTGGCCTGGGTGTACCTGACTTGTTCCTCAAGACATGCTTTTGGGTCTGGTCTATTGGCCTGTGATGGGTTTTGAGGGTTCAGATCTATCCTAGGGTTAATCTAAGGGCCTAAACTACTCCTAATCTCTATAAAAACACCCTAGGACCTAACCTAAATCACTCAAAATCAATCTAGCAACTAAGTGCTGCCAAAATCCATCTTGATCATGGCCTCCATCTCCAACTCCAAGGGCTTATGCATTCAAATCGGATTCAAATCAAAAGGTGCAAGCTTTCTACACCAAATCGAGGAGCGATCAACGTTGCTACGCAAGTTTCATGACGATTCTTCAACAAAGGAGGCACCTTTCTTCGTCAAGACGATGCATGATCCTTCCCTAAGCCTCGCTATGTAAGTTCTAGCTACTTGTAGATTCTAACGGTGGTTCTAATGTGACATGGAATAAAATGCGATGAAACATAAGTATGCTAGCCTATGTGAACCTAATTTTGCCCCTTTTCTATGATCTATGACCTTGGGCTAAGTTTTAGCGACTTAATCATGCCACTCATGTTATGTTTCACCTAGTTTATCTTGCAAGTTTGAATCTTTATCTATGGAATGTTAGCATGAACCTTTGGGAACCATTTGACTTGTGAAACATTGGCAAAGACTTGACTTTGGGGCTTATGCATGTAAATGAACCCAAACCCCTTATGTTATCATGCATGTTTGTGGCCAAATTCCCTTATGATACTATGCATGTTTGTGGCCAAATTCCCTTATGATACTATGCATGTTTGTGGCCAAATTCCCTTATGATACTATGCATGTTTGTGGCTAATCCCGTTGTGACATTATGCATGTTTGAGGCCAAAAACCCCTTATGATGCTATGCATATTTTGAGGCAAAACCCCTTATGATACCATGCATGTTTGTGGCCAATCCCTTTTTGATATCGTACATGTTTTGAGGCCAATATGTAGCATAGTATCCTTACTATGTTGACTTGCTTTTACTTGGGTTGGAAACACGATTTGGGGTAGGTTAGACGAGCGTGATTACGACATGATAACTTGACATGGGATTTCATGAAAATATGACACTCATGATACACCTAAACGGGGGCATGACATGTGGGGTAAACATGGGACTTGAAACTAGACACGTATGGGTTGTAAGTGTAACATGACAGTAGACCAAACATGAAAGTGGCCAACTGGAGGTTGGGTTGAGTTTGTAGCATAAATCTACCCGGACCCGCCCGGCTTAACTAGTGGCTACAAACAATAGGACCCAATGTGAGTAGTTGGTCATATAGCACTTAAAACCCGAGGTTAGACTAGGTTGTGGTGTAAAGCTACCCGGACCCGCCCGGCTTAACTAGTAACCACAACAAAGTCTAATGTGAGAGGTTGGGGTGCATTAATCTAATTAATGCCACATGAAAAGGTTAAGTAATTTTGACTAATGACACTTAACCGATATGACACGAATGGATAGGTTAAGTTAAACCGGACTTGATTTCTTAATGACACTTAACCATATAAGACAATTAGGGGATGGAGTTAAGTAATTTACACTTAACTAATCTAAACACGGTAATTAGATGGGGTTAAGTAACTTAGACTTAACTAATCTAAACACGATAATTAGATGGGGTTAAGTAACTTAGACTTAACTAATCTAAACACGGTAATTAGATGGGGTTAAGTAACTTAAACTTAACTAATCTAAACACGATAATTAGATGGGGTTAAGTAACCTACACTTAACTAATCTAAACACGGTAATTCGATGGGGTTAAGTTAAACACTTAACCAATCTAAACTTGGTAATTCAATGAGGTTAAGTAACTAATACTTAACCAACTTAACATGATAATTTAATGGGGTTAAGTAACTTATACTTAACCAATTATACATGATGATTTGATGAGGTTATGAGACGACCCGATTTCCCGTTCTCACGGAAACAAGGTTATCTTTTGGAATATAACACAGAAACATATAATAGCAGAACAGAATTAAATAAATACACCAGAATGAACAACAAAATATACTGGATAAAAGTAATCATCAGAGTTACACAGTATACAGGATCTTACTTAGTACAAATACAGTTCAGCTATACATAAATGTCTACAGCGGAAATAAACAAAATATGTACAATAGGAGCTGAACAGCATAAAAAGAAATAAATGATAGAATCCATCTTCAGCTCCAGCTATCCAGAAAGAAGAACCAGCTAACCTGAATACAAGGCTGCCCGTGTAGAAAAAGGGCACCCGAGTTTGAGAGTGAAACAAACTACGAGTCAGTCATGGGACTGGTATGAGAAATCCACTCAACACATATATAATTGGCTAATCACAGGACCACGCCACTTTCGTGGAACGGGTTTACTCCATTGGATTGCCAGTGCTTTGAAACAAATCTTTCTTTTAAACATCGCTATGCTTTTTATAAAAATGAAGCCGTTATAAGACTCAGTTCCCATCACACAATGCAACGCAAACCGGAGGATAGAGTTTTTACCTTATAACGGCCAAAATATGCTTGCTACGAATAAAACAAAGGCATTTGATATTATTGCTAGTGTTTATATGTGTTGAAAACAATTTCAAATCATAACTATCAATCATAGACGGCATTAATGCCCCATACCACTATGTCGCCATATATAGGTATACAATCAAAACCGCACGATGTCGTATTTGGAAATTGGATTTCCGTCATGAACCAAGGCAAAAGATAGTCCTTACCGAATTCGAGACTGCCTAGCCCGAGTCTCAGGCAAGCGCGCAGGCAAGCCTTGGAGCGACAGGGCCGGTCCACCGACGTGGATTATTATACCTGAGCACTACGTTTCGCCGCCCTTTGGGGCGTAAGCGAGCCAACGAATGACTCCATCGGACCCGGATCGTCCGATCTAACCGAGGCGCCTCGCAACAGCAACAACCACATAAGTCAAACTCGTCAGGGCGTGTAAAACCACTGACGCCACTTTTAGCTAGGAGGAAACGTAGGCCCTCCCTGAGGTCCGTTCTCCCGTTTTAGGTTCATACCGGGGTGTGAGGCTCGCGAATTCACATTATACACAAAGCTACGCCACACAGGCGGTGCTTTGATCATCACCACAAGACTTTGCTTTTCAACAGAAGCCCTGATCACTGCATCTTAGCATGCCACACAGAATAAATCCTATGTCAGACACACAGTCCATTTACAAGTCCGTTCTGGGTCTGAACGAAACCGGAGGCACTAAATACCTCGCAAACCCTTCGATCAACACGTACGTCTGAACGATCACCACTCATTATCCATATTTCGGGATGCCTCCCAATCAGGACCTCGGTTACCATCCAAACGAGGTGAAGATCTCCGGTCTTCGACCACCGTCTTCATCTTCGAATTTCAATCGTCGGTCAATTATTCGAAATGAGAATTAACTCGGCCTTTTCAAATAATTCACGTATATTTAGAATTTCAATTCGATTTATTTCAATGGTTAAATTATTCGACAAAACCAATTTTGTTCTTTAATGTAATTTTCACACCAAACACATTCAACCATCAAATATCGCATAAATCAAGCAAATTCAGTTTATTTCCATTCCATATCGCTTAGGATATTTTATAACTATTTATCGCTATTTTATTTATTTTTAAATAGCCATTTTATTCAAAACGACGCTTCGGGCCATAAGGCGGCCGTGGCGCTGTTTTTCTTCAGATTTGATTTACACATATCTAAAAATCTAACCGTTGGATCTTCACAAAATTTACATCATTAGAAAGGTCTTTTCAAAACGAATCCAACGGTTCCAGTTTCGGGAAAATCCGACGGTCGGATCTCCCGGTACAATCGTTTGAATTTTCGATTTCAAAATACGAACTGCAGCGTCGTTATTCGATTAAATATAATTATATTTATATATATAAATAAATATAATCGATTCTGGCGCTGTTTTTCTTCAGATTTGAATTAAACATTCCAGACAATCCAACCGTTGGATTTTCACAAGGTTGGTGCCGTTGGAAAGATTATTCCAAGGCGAACCCAACGGTTGAGGTTTCGGGAAAATCCAATGGTCGGATTTCCCGTACTAGTCGTTTGAAATCACGGTTTCAAAATACGAACTGCACGGCCTCGTTTCGTTTTAATTTTATTTATATTTATATAGTTATATAAATATAGTTCTTTCAACAATTTCAATATCGTTTTTACTTCAAAAAAATTTTCTAACACCTTAAATTTTGGAAAAATTTGGCCATAACCTCCCCTGCACCGGGAGCGTCGGGAAATCGCAAATAGCGTCCCGGTCCTTCTAATCTCAAAAAGAAAAAGAAAAAGCCAAGCGGCTAGCCAACAGGCTCAAAATCATCACCCAAACAAATCAGTAAATGTGTACCTATTTGTCGGGCACAAAATTTTATTCCTCTTCTCTAGCCCCTTTGCTATAACCTGTTCAATGAATATGCATGTACATATATATACAGTCCCTATCATTTTCCATTTTCTATTCAACTTCATATTTGATTTCTATTTGGTTTAAAAAAACACCATTCATTCTAATGTTACATAAATAGGTGCAAATCACTTCATTAGCTAATTAATGAATATTTCAACTCATATATGTTTATTTTGAACAAGTGGCTATTTTCAACCTTTCACATTTCAACGATTTATGCATACAATAAAAATGTGATTTTTATTGTAAAACGATTTATTTCAAAACACTATTCTTCTATATAGTTCAAGTTGGTGATAGAAATGAAATTTTTATCATAAAACAATTTCTTTTAAATTGAGGTTATTTTACATAGTTCATATAGTCGATAAAAGGTGATTTTTATCATCAAACAGATTATTTCAAAATATGAATACCATTCAACACATGAATTTCTAAACAACGAATGAATATCAATTCAACACATGAATGTTTTCTATTGTTTTTATATATAGATAAAAAATGTGATTTTTATTATCTAACAGTTTATTTCAAAATATGAATACCATTCAACACATGAATTTCTAAACAACGAATGAATATCAATTCAACACATGAATGTTTTCTATTGTTTTTATATATAGATAAAAAATGTGATTTTTATTATCTAACAGTTTATTTCAAAATATGAATACCATTCAACACATGAATTTCTAAACAACGAATGAATATCAATTCAACACATGAATGTTTTCTATATAAGGAATAAATATAGTTTAAGCATATGAAAATAATTCAAACACACAAATATTATTCAAAATTTCGGCAGCATAACGGCAGGGTAGTTACACCGGCACCGTCCCTAGTACGGCTCCTCGCTCTACCTTAAAACCTCGCGGTTTTTGACAATGGGAAACATGCATCTAGTTCGCACGCAGGCGGCATGTATATATTTTTATTCATTTCCACAAACTAATCCTAAGTGGTTTCAACCAAATATGTCACAACCACAAACGGGTATTTTTCAACCACAATCAACCAATATCAATCCCAAACAATCCCAAACAATCATTCAATTTTCACCACAATTTCAACCAATAAATATCGTCCATGGTTTGTGGACGAGGGGGCGTATATATATATATATATATATATTATATATAGCAATTCACTTTCATATTCACACACATATATAAAAAATTTAAATCAGAAATCTCACCAATAGCTATCCAACTTCAAGACTCTTCTTAATAGAAATCTTCGCCTTTTGTTGCTTTCGCCCGTATTCTCTACACATGTAAAAATAGAATTTTTACTATGCTATTCAATATATAAAAATCGAATTTTTACTTCGACTTTCAACATATAAAAATATGATTTTTACTTTGCCTTCCACATATAAAAATATGATTTTTACCTTTGCTTTCAACATATAAAAATATGATTTTTACCTTTGCTTTCAACATATAAAAATATGATTTTTACCTTTGCTTTCAACATATAAAAATATGATTTTTACCTTTGCTTTCAACATATAAAAATATGATTTTTACCTTTTGAAAGAAATCAGTT
This sequence comes from Allium sativum, assembly GCA_030737875.1. Classification (NCBI taxonomy): domain Eukaryota; kingdom Viridiplantae; phylum Streptophyta; class Magnoliopsida; order Asparagales; family Amaryllidaceae; genus Allium; species Allium sativum. The sequence continues at coordinate 686,863,675 of CM060926.1, read as the reverse complement.
TTCAACCTTTCAAGAAAACCAGTTTTTATATTTTTATAAATCACAGTTTTTATACTTTTTATAAATCAGTTTTATTCTTTCATAAAAATGCAGTTTTAAAAATTCTTTTATAAAAATCTGTTTTATACTTTCTTTTTTAAAAAAACCAGTTTTAAAAATTCTTTTATAAAAATCTGTTTTATGCTTTCTAAAAATTTCAGTTTTAATCTTTTTAAAAATTTCAGTTTTAAATTCTTTTATAAAATCAGTATTTCAATTCTTTTTAAACAAATCGGTTTTTAATATTTTATATAATCAGTTTTCCTTTACTTCAAAAACCAGTTTTTATTTGTATCAAAAATCTGTTTTTCTTTTACAAAAACAGTTTTAACTTTTCTAAAAATTTCAGTTTTTATTTTATTTAAAAATCAGTTTTTATTTTGTTTAAAAATCAGTTTTTATTATTAAAACCCAAATCAGTTTTTAAATCTTTTATCATCAGTTTTAAACACTTAAAAAAAAATCGGTTTTTCATATTTAAACAAAACAGTTTTGTTTCAGAACAAATAAATAAAATAAAAAAAAAGAAAAAGAGAAATGCTCACCGATTAGCTGCGAGGGGGGGGCTGCTTCGTCGGTGCGGTCTCGAAGGGGGGGGGGCTGCTTCGTCGGTGCGGTCTCGAAGGGGGGGCTTCGTCGGTGCGGTCTCGAAGGGGGGGGCTTCGTCGGAGTTCGTGCGACGGGGGGGGGGGGGGGGGGGGGGGCTGGCGATTTGATTTAGGTTTTGGTTTTTTTTTTTTTTCTGTTGAATGAAATCGGGGGGGGGGGGGCAGGAAGAAGATAAAGGGGAGGGAGGGAATTAAAATTATTTAATTATTTTATTATTTTATTATTTAATTTCGGAAAAGGTTGACTTTCACGTACGACCTCGAAACGAGGCCCACCGCCTGTCGCCCATAGCGTTTCACCCCCATTCCGAACACAATGGGATATGTATCGCAAGCTGATTTGATCGTTACAATCAGTTTCCGTTTGAATTTACATTTAAATCACTATATTGAATTTTAAACGCACATTTCAAATTACCGGGGTCACATACTAACTAGAAAAATTCCAGAAAAATATTTTCTAGCTTCATATTGACGATACGGTCCTAACAAAACTAGTTTCGTCGAATTCTGAGACCGTTGGAAAAATGGCCAATTTCCAGTCGATTAAAATCAACAGAAACTGGTCAAACGCGTTTTCTTTTGCCACGCTCACATATTGATTCGAAAAATTATGAAATTTGAAACCTAGCAATAACCTGACACTGCGGATCTAACAAAAGTGGTTTCGTCGAAATCCGAGGTCATCTGCAAAATATCCATTTTTAAGGGCCTGAATTCCATAGCGACTATTCAGAATTTTCAACTGGACATATCTTTTGATTTCCGCTATCAAATTTCGATTGGTCAGATTCGTTAGAAAGATATCATCAATTAGATACTAATGTTTTTGGTTTCACTAACATCCGGATTGTTTTGCATCCGGTATATTCAATTGAAGTTTGAAATCGAATTATCGAACTACCGCGCCATTTTCAATTCTATATATAATTATATTTAATTATATTCGTTTTCAATTGTCGATTCAAACTCAGTTTTCATCGCCATTATTTAAAATATTTATTTTAAATATTTAAAACCCATTATTTTAGCCAATTTAAAAATTTTAAATTGGTTCAGATTTTCTGGGTCGTTACAGGTTAAGTAACCTATACTTAACCAATCTAATATACGGACCTGATAGGGTTAAGTCACAAGACCTTTTTAAATATATACTTAACCATTGTAATACGATTAGTGGATGGGGTTAAGCTAACCCATACTTAACCAATCCGACTCGATAATCTGATGGGATTAAGATAATCTATGCTTAATCAATCTAACACGATAATCTGATAGGGTTAAGACAAACAAATACTTAACCAATTTGACATACGAGTTGTAAGGCTAAGCCATGAACTTGAACACTTAGCCAATCTTGACATGATTCGTAGGCAGGTTAAGTCATGAACCTGAATAGCAACACTTAACCCAATATACAAAACCCTAGTTAGAGGAACTAGGTAGAAAATCGTAGTTAATCAAGGATAAAGGGAAAAGAAGCTAAGTGGTAAACCTTAGTTAAGAATAACTAAGTAATAATTCTTGGCCAAGGACATGGGACTAGTTCATAAATAGATGAGTAACCTGATACGGTAGGTCATCGCTTAGTATACGAGGAGAAGCAACTTATCTGACTTGGATAAAAAGCTCCAGCGAACTGGGTGACGAAGCGGTAGCTTCGGGGGACGTAAGGGTACTCTTGGTATCCCTCTGTGAGGTGGCAGATGGTCCATGAAACCTGGCCTCACAGAGGTTAAGGTCTGCGGTAGAAGAGCCAAGGGTATGCCTTGGTTGCTGTGCGAGCAACCTAAAGACGGGGATGGATTAGCGTGGAGTCGACGATACTTGATTTTTTCCCCGGATAGCGCGTCGTCGACTACCTACCATCTTTAGTCAATCGTGTACGAACGGAAAGGCAGAGAACTCCCAACAGACCATGTTCTTGCTATCGAGTCATGGGTGAGGTTGGCCAATAGGAAAGTGGGGCATAGTGGGGCAGGAGTATAGTTCTCGTTCATGATTTTTCTTGGGTTGCCTTTCAGTAGTTGAGGGAGGGGTCACGTGGGACCATAGCCACGGATACAAAAACAGACCTTGATATCTGCATTAGCAGACGACTTAAAGCTCCCGACCGAGTTCCGTATTTCTCGATTTCCCTGGCACGGAACTCGGATGGCACATTGAGATACATGTGCGTCTAGACATGGAAAACGATTCACGATACATACGTGGGATAAAGGGCGTGGTTGACGGGTGGCATAATCCCTAGTGGCCCTAGGTGGCTTGAACCCAAACCGAGACACGGAAACGTTCATTAGGTAGCATAATCCCTAGTGGTCCTAGGTGGCATAAATCCTAAGTGAACACGCGATAGTTCATGGTAAGAAAACATAACCAGATCAAGGGTAGTAGTCCAAAACAACTTCAAGGATAAAATGGTACTACGTCGAGGTAGTATAGATTTACATGGGAAAGCCCGTACGGCCTACGGCAAAGGACTGAACTTATACATGGAAAGAAACATACGAGTGGGAAAAACCTACATATGCTATATATTAGGTTGACATGGACCATTACATGACATTGGGCAAGGGACATTCATAGTTAACACATGACGCGGGTTGGGATACTAGTACGAGAGGTGCAGAGCAAATATACATGATAAATACCTTGGGATGTTATACATGATAGATACCTTGGGATGGTATACTTGATAGAAACCTGACGATGTGATACCTTGATTTATCTTGACACCGTAGTTTATCATGATACCTTAGTTTATCTTGCTACAGTAGTTCATCCGGTTATCTTGGTTTAGCTTATCTATCTTGTCGTCATCCTTATATTTACTTTCAGTTTATGCATGTCATGTTACCTTTACCTGTTTTTATACTGGAAGTAGATAGGACTTACCAGTCTTTATGACTGACCCCGTTTTCTTTCGCCTCTTTGTCTTCCGTTCCCCCCCCCCCAGGTTTTCAGGGAGGAAATGTTGTTGTTTAGTTCGGACCTCTTATGCTTGAAGGTCATCATGTATAGCTTGGTCTTCTCTTAGCTATGGCTGCTTCACCGCTTTATTTTGGGGAATAATTTATGAAAAGGTTTTATGCTTCTTTACTATTGCAAGACAGGTTTTGATGTATTCTGATGTAAAAGGCTTTAGACCTTATTTTATAAGGTAATGAAATTTGTTTTACTTCCGCTGTTTTATATATGTTCTGTCTTGTAATATTTCTGTGCATGTTTACCTCGATAATGCTTCACCAAACCTAGTGCATTCCCTTTGTGAGTGACCCTAGCGGAGGTGGGGTGTTACACAAATACATAGAAATCAACTCATTCAACGCCGAATAATACCAATTTCCTAGCCGAGTTTCTCTTGTAGCATATGCTTATAAAGGGGAATAAATTATAAAAGCCAGTTTAGTGGTAGACCGGAATGTGGTTAAGAAGTGATGATATACAAGTAAATGCAGCGAAGGCGTACCCTTTTATACTTGATTCTGTAATGGTCTCGATCACGGTGATGCCGATCATATCCTCTTTCCCGATCTCGAGCACTGTGTATCCTTTCTTGTCTTCCACATCCACATTTGCACCATGCTTTATCAAGAGAAGTGCAACCTTACAATATCATGCAAAAACATAACCGAATAAGCCTTAAAATTTCTTGCAGCATAAGGCATAATGTGCTTACAAACAACATTATTTGAAGTGTATAAACAACATCAGAAAAAGGATTTGTTTTAGCATATATATAAAAGAAGAAGAAAAATATGATAAAAATTGGACATTATTGGTACCTCTTTATTACCACAAATGATTGCATTGCGTGGAGGTGTTTGGCCTTCCTTATCAGTAGCGTTGATTTTTGCTCCTTCCTCGATCAACAACTCGCACATTTCTCTGTTTCCTGTACTTGTTGCTCTATACAAAGCTGTGCAGTCAACCTGTGAGAAAATAGCATGAGTTTTTTTGCTTGAGGTATTAAACTTTTGCTAAAACTTGATGTGTATCTATAGATTTTGTCTGGTAAAGAGTCGTACCTTGTCCTTTTGATTGTTGTTTGCACCATGGGATATAAGAGTTTTAGCTATTTCTATTCGGCCTTTGCTAGCAGCATAATGAAGTGTAGTACGACCCCCAATATTAGCTATATTAACATCCGCACCTACGCAAACCTCCTATGTTAGTTCTTTTACGAGTTACATGTATAGTTTGTAAAAAAGGCTAACAAATGATCGCCAGGTTCTCTGAAATTGTAAGGAATGTAGTAGCAGTACTGAAGCATGTAAAGTCAAAAACAACACAATGGGATACGACTTTAATATACTTTCCACTAGTTTCACATCTGAATATACATGTAACACTTGTTGGGTATTGATCCTCCCTTATTCAAGCTAACTACAATTTACCAAATTCATAATATAATAATGCTTTTTTCACCTGGCATGGCATCATGGAAAATGAAAAAACATCGATTTTGTTGTCATATCTCATATGTTTGAAAACTTCTGGTACCATGTATCGATCTCAATTATAGTTTGAAAATATGTAATCAGTCTAATTAATAATTTCTTGTTGCAATATGTTGAATCAGGCAAATGCATTAGAAAACTACTCACAACTTCCTGTTTTACCAGTCATTTTATACACATCATTGGAGCTTTGAACTTTGATGAGTTTCCTTAATCCGAAGTCCCCAACTTTCAAATGGTCAGCATTCGAGTTCACCAAAATATTGTTCCTGAATTAGATTATGCTTTAGCAAATTCCGGTCAAGTTAATTATAAAACACAATAGAAAATGACGTACCTTGGTTTCAGATCTCGATGAACCATAACATTTGGCTCATTATGCAGATATGTCATACCTTTGCATTAACGAACACATCACAACCATTTAAGGGAAGTAGTAGATGAACCATATGAAATGGTAATATGGAGCAATCCAGTAAGTTGACAGTGAACATACAACATAATCCAAATTTAAAAAAATTCCCACAGCTAGATGGTCATAACGATATGATTCTGAAGTACTGAGTTCGCTTAGAATAGAATAAACATAATTCCAACTTTTCATACCTGATACCACAAGACTCACTTCATTAACCATTCAAAGCGAGAGTGTCCAGATAGGGGTAAAAACACTAGTAGGTGTGAGTGGTTTTCGGGGTGGAGGCGGAAGAGGAATGGAAGGGTTGAACTTAACTTGATTAGGCTGTGCTTTTTTAGGTTGGTTGGGGGTTGAATGAGAGGAAAGAAATGGTCGGTTTGGAAATAAAGTGTTAGGGATTGCGGAATGGATCGTTAAGGCAAAACTAACACTAGAGGGGGGATGGTGAATAGTGTTTTTGAGAAATTAAACAAAATCTAAAACTTGTATGGTCTACTATATGAATCACACACCACAAAAACAATCACAGACATAAAATCAAACAAAAACACAAAGATAAATAAAATGCAGAAAAGGAAAGAACACACCGGATTTTATACTGGTTTGGAATTGCTCCTGCGTCCAGTCCCACGCAACGCTGTTGAATAACAAGATTTTGATCGATATCAACGAATGAAGCTACTATGGGAATCAAATCATAAAGATAAGGTTATATATATATGTACAATGAGTCGTGTTAGAATTATGTTAAAATCTATCCTCAAGTATACATGAATGTGCTAATCAAAGTTATATATATTTATAAACCTTTATAAAAGCCAGATATATGCAAAAACTAGTCGTTATATGCAAAAAAAGCTTGACCAATTGACTGGTCCATTTCCTACGAGTCAATTAATGATATTTAACCAGTCGACTGATTCGACCCAGAAACTATTTTGTGAAGAATCACCATCCTTCATGAAGAGATTCCTCTTCATTAATCAAAGGAAATGGACATAACTTTTTATAGAAACTATTCATGAAGGATTGCTACTCTTATACCATTACATGAACAAGTTTAATCATGTTTTGCAATCACCATTTTTAACTGAATTTTACTAATTTTTCTGATATTCTATTCTCTCCATTTACATTCTTTGCAATTAAAAGCTCTCTAATTCAAATACTTATTGAATCCTTGAATCAATTTAATATCATTTGATTCAACAAGCAATCTTCTTCCTTAAATCTTCGCATTCAAATCATATACTCGAGGATCAGATTATAGGAAGGTTGTACTTAAACTATTGGCTATCCGTATTGATTCAAGAACACAAATCAAAAGTCAAATACCTGTAATCGTTGAAGACCTGTGTAGTTGCTCAGGCGAGAGGCATCCTTATTTGGGCTCGGGTGTACTGACCTATTCCTCCGGGTTAAGAGAGGACATTGTTAGTGAATTCTGAAGAGGAGCTTCGGGACTGGACGTAGGGTGGGAAGTCCGAACCAGTATAAAAATTCCTAGTGTCACTTTTATCGCATTTACTTTGATTGTGATATATCTCTATAACTTAGGTTGTACCTGCGTAACTATTGCATTAATTAGCATATCACATATATTTCTGCTATATCCATATAAGATGCTTTTAAGTCGTACACATCGACTTTTCAATTGGTATCGGAGCGAGGCCATCATATAACCGTAAAACCGTTATTTGATAATTAGATAATATGGATAATAATACAAGTACTAGCATTAACACCGGATACTCTGAAGGCCAGTCAACTGTTAGACCACCCTTCTTTAATGGGATGAATTATAGTTACTGGGCCACTCGGATGATAATATACATGCAAGCAAATAATTATGATGCATGGAATATTATTACTCAAAAAGAGTATACATCACCTACTACTTCATATACTGAATGGTCAAATATTGAGAAAAATGAAGCTACTGCAAATGCAAAGGCCATGAACATGCTACGTTTTGCTCTAGATAGAAATGAGTTCAATCGGATCTTTATGTGCAACACTGCATAAGAAATTTGGAGAACACTTAAGATTACTCATGAAGGCACTAACAAAGTTAAACAAAGTAAAATATCTATGCTCAAGAATCAGTTTCAAAATTTTAAGATGAATGAAAACGAATTGTAACAACCCGGAATATCAAAACCAATTTAAATTTTTTATTTTAGTTATTTTTATGAATTTTGAATAGTTAAAATAATTTATTTTAAATAATAACGACTAAAAATTTAATTTAATCGAAGTTAGAATGAATATTTTTATTTTAGTTATAAAAGGAGTTAGAAATAGAGCGGTAGTTTGAAAATTTGAATTTGAACTTTGACTGAATGTACAGGATTCAAAATAAATCGGATTTCAGTAAAACCAGAAATATTTATTTAATTATAACTTTCTAACGGATCTGAAAAATTGAAATTTCATAGCGGGAATAAAAATTTATGGCCAGTTAAAAATTCAGGATAGTCGCTATGGAATTTAATATAATATATAGCCTTTAAAAATAGCCATTTTTAAACAACCTCCATTTTCAACGAAACCACTTTGTTGGATCCGGAATGTCAAATTATTACAAGATTCCAATTTTCATAATTTTTGGAATTAATATGTGTAAATCAAAACGTGTTTTGTCAATTTCAGTCAAATTGGATCGACCAGAAAATGACCATTTATCAAACGGCCTCCAAATTCGACGAAATTAATTTTGTTAGAATCGTATCGTCAAAACATAGCTAGATTTATTTTTCTGAAATTTTTGAAATCAGTATGTGGCCCCCGTGAATTAAAATGTACGATCAAATTAAATAATTAAAGGTTTTATATTTTAATGTAAGGAAAAATGGGCTGAAACGATCAAATGGGCTGATGAGACCTAGTCCATTGTGTTCGGAACAGGGGTAATTAGTTAGGGGCGACAGTCGTTGGGCCTCGTATGGAGTCCGGACCGATAAACAAAGGATTTGTATATTAAAATTATATTCAATAATATATATATATATATATATATATATTAAAATAATAAAATCACTTTGTCGTTATCTTCCCAAACCCGACAATCTTCAAATCGATGGCGACTAGGGTTCAAATCTTCCTCTCCAAATAACTCACGATCCTCTCAATGAAATCAATCACTCCAGTTGAGGTTTTTGTTGAGATTTTCATAAGCTTTAATCCCATGCCCATTTCAGAATTTATCGTCGCGTGTTGAAAGAGTTTGGAGCCCGCGAAGTTGCGACCTTCAGACCGCTGTCGTGCCTTGATCGCGCCGTCGATCTGGATCGTACCACCAGCGCCTGGCACGCCTTCCGACCCCCTTCGATGTGGTAAAGCCTGATCGTCAAAGCGCTACACGGATTTCGCGAATTTCCAAAACCTAGTTCTGAACGATTTCTAAAAGGGTGCGGCTTTTTTAATTTAAATGATTATAGCACTTTTAAGCATTGCGAATTCCTATTTATTTATAAAAATCGTATCATGCTCATACGATAACGAAATTCGATGAAACAGGAAACATCGGGACCGTGGCATCATACACGACATTTCAGAACTGACCAGAGGATTTTTGGCGCCTTCAACAATTTTAGAAGAAATAAAAAGCGATGTGATATTTCTGAATTCCAAAATAAATAAATAAAATTATATTAGGTTGCAGACGGAGTTTAGAAACTCCCGACACCGTCGTCCATAGACCGTGGACAACTTGATTGTTTTGTGGTGTGAAATTGGTTGATTTTTGGTGATCGATTGTAGTTGAAATGAAATTGATTGTTATTGTGGTAAATTCACAGTGTTGTGAAAATGGATTTTATAGTGAAAAGAAAATGTATTAGGAAATGAAACCCTTGTATCGCCGTGAGGCCTAGGTTAGCAGAGGAGCCGTACTAGGGACGGTGCCGGTTTTAATTACCCTGCCGTTATACTGCCGAAATTTTCTGAAATATCCATGTGTCGTAAAATATTCATGTTATGATATAAAATTGTTTGAACAATATTTTTTTATTGTATATATATAAAATATGAAAATGATCATAGTTGAATAGAAAATTTGATTAACAATAAAAGAATACCTTTTTTACTGAATATGAAAATGATCATAGTTGAATAGAAAATTTGTTTAACAATAAAATTACATTTTTATTTTATATATATATAAAATGATCATTATATGTTAACATAAAAATTCACATTTTTGTTGTAAGTTAAAAATGATCATTATTTGAAGTGAAAAATGTTTCTACATTGAAATTTACATTTTTAATGTAAAGGAATCATTAAGAAGAGTCATTGTTAAATAAAAATGCTTTTACATTGAAATTTACATTTTTAATGTAAAGGAATCATTAAAAAGAGTCATTGTTAAATAAAAATGTTTTTACATTGAAATTTACATTTTTAATGTAAAGGAAACATTAAAAAGGGTCATTGTTAAATAAAAATGTTTTTACATTGAAATTTACATTTTTGATGTAAATGAATCATTAGAAAAAGATGCATTGTTTAATAAATGTGTTAACATTTAAAATTACATTTTTAATGTAATAAAGGATTCATTAAAAGAATCAAGCTTTGTTAAAACGATGTTAACATAGAGAATTACATTTTTATGTAAACAGAATTTGCAAAATGATCATCATTGGAAAAAAAATATGTTAAAATTAAAAAGTTACATTTTTTATGTATGAATGAAAGATTTAAAAAGAATTCAACTTTGATTAAAAAGGTTAAACATTAAAAATTTACATTTTTAATGAAAAAAAGGGTTCATAAAAATATTCATAGTCTGATGAAAAGGTTAAACATAAAAAAAATTACTTTTTTTAATGTAAAGAGGATTCATATAAAAAGACTATGTTTTGATAAAAAGGTGTTACATTAAAAATTACATTTTTAATGTAATGTATGATTTCAAATGAAAAGATTCAATGTTGAAATGAAAACGGGTTCAACATTAAAAATTACATTTTTAATGTTAGAACGAGTCAAATGAAAAGATTCAATGTTGAAATGAAAATGGGTTTAACATTAAAAATTACATTTTTAATGTAATGTATGATTTCAAATGAAAAGATTCAATGTTGAAATGAAAATGGGTTTAACGTTGAAATGAAAATGGGTTTAACATTAAAAAATACATTTTTAATGTAATGTATGATTTCAAATGAAAAGATTCAATGTTTAAATGAAATGGGTTTAACATTAAAAATTACATTTTAAATGTAATGTATGATTTCACATAAAAAGATTCAATGTTGACAAAAATGTGTTTAACATTAAAAAATTACATTTTTAATGTAAGTATGATTCACTAAAATAATGTTAACTACATGTTATAGAATAAATGTTTGAAATCATCGAATGACTTAATTTATATATATATATATATATATATATATATTAAAATAAAACCAATCGCGCAGCTGTAGTTCACGATTTGATATCGTAAATTTAAACAATTATACCGAGAGATCTGACTGTCGGATTTTCCCAAAACTAGAACCGTTGGGTTCGCTTCGGAAAGATCTTTCCAATGATATAAAATTTTCTAAGATTCAATGGTTAGATTTTGAGAAATGTACAAATCAAATTTGGATGAAAATAGCGCCAGAGCCGTGTAATTACCTGAAGCGTCATTTAATTAAAAATGGCTATTTTTATATAAATAAAAATAGAGATAAATCATTATAAAATATTATAAATTATATGGAATGAAAAGAAATGATTTGAATTATATATATTCGAGAATTGTTTGAAAAGGCCGAGTTAAATCTCATTTCAAATAATTATACGACGATTGGAAGTTGAAGATATTGAATACGGTGGTTGAAGACCCGCGATCTTCACATCGAATGGATGACTGCTGATGCCCTTGATTGGTTAGCTCCAGGAAAGGGTTACAGTGGTTGTTGTCTGGACGTACTTGTTGATTGTCCGTAAATGCGAGAGCCTCTCTTCCGTATTGGACATATGGAACGAGAAATAAGGTGTCTCCGGTTTCGTTCAGACCCAGGATGGACTTGTAAATGGATGTACGTCTGACATTGGATTTTATTTTGTGCTGATTGATTTCTATTAAATATATATCTGTTAGGTGGCGGAGAATTTATTCTCTTGCTTAACACCCTTCTCTGAGACGTACGAGCTCAGAGGTTTTATATTGGTAGACATCAGTCGCATGGTGTGAATTGTCAGTGTGGCATGCCAAGATGCAAATGATCAAGGCTTATTATTGAAAAGCAGAGACTTGTGGTTGATGATCAAAGCATAGCTTTAATTAGCATAGCTTTTTGTATAGCATTACTTCGCGAGCCATACACCCCGGTATGAACCAGAAACGGGAGGAGGACCCTAGGGAGAACATGCGTTTCTTTCTAGCTAGAAGTGGTGTCATGGTATGGAGCCGAGATATTTTTACTTATGTGGATGATGGAAAGTGAGGTACCTCGGATTTGGGTCCCTTGTGGCTCTTGATTTACGCCCCATAGGGCGGGGAAATGTATTGCTCAGGAATAAATAATCCACTTAAGTATTTATGGACCGGCCCTGGTGCTTCTAGGTGTAGTTGCAACTGTATCCTGAGACATGGGCTAGATTGTCTCGAATTCGGTAAGGACGATCCCTTGCCTTGGTTCATGATGGACATCCAGCTTCCAATACGACACCGTGCGGTTTTGATTGTAAAACTAGTATGGCTACATAGTATATGGTAGCTATGACGTCTATGATTGATACATTATGATTGAAATGTTTTTGAAACATATATACACTAATAATAATATCAAATCCGTTTTATCGTATCAAGCATTTTTTACTATTATAAGGTAAAACTCTATCCTCCAGTTTGCGTTTCATTGTGTGATGGGACTTGAGTCTTATAATGGTTTCATTTTTCTAAAAAAAATTGCATTGTTTAACGACTTACTTTATTTATGCACTGGCAATTCAATGGAGTAAACCCGTTCCACATTAGTGGCGTGGTCCTGTGATGGCCTTGTTATTAAATAGGTTAAGTAGATTTCTCTTACCAGTCTCATGACTGACTCGTAGTTTGTTTCAATTTGCAAACTCGGGTGCCCTCTTTCCACATGGGCAGCCTTGTATTCAGGTTTTAGCAGACTCATTCTGGATAGCTACGGAGCTGAAGATGGATCCTATCATTTCTATTGTGCTATTCAGACTTCGTTTAGTATATTATGTTTGATTCCACTGCAGACATTTTATATTGAGCTAAAACTGTATTATGTACTAAGTATGATCCTATTATGTTGTGTAACTCTGATGATATATTATATCCAGTGTAATTTGATGTACATTATCTACTGTAATTCAATATTTCTGTTCTGCTGTTATTGTTTATGTGTTATATTTGTAACGACCCATATTTTTCTGGCTAATTATTTAAATTATTTTATTTTTTTAAAATATTGATTTGATTTAAATAACCCAATTTAACCATTTTTATTTTTTAATATGTTATTTAAATAAATAATATAATAATATTTAATTATAAAATATTTGGGAAATGTTGAATTTACAATATAGTATGAACAGGCAATTTAAAATGGTTTAATTTTGTTTATATTGAATTATATTAACAATTTCGTTTATTTAACGACGTTATAACGTTTAATTTATAATTTAATTATAAATCGAGATGCAGCGGCACGGTAGTTCGTTATATTGCATTTTGAACTTCAAATGGCTGTACAGGATTCAATAGAAGTCGGATTTCCACGAAACAAGAAACGTCCAGATCTATTTGATAATATCTTTCTAACGGAAGAGAAAAATCGAGTTTTCATAATGTAGATTTTGTTTTATGTCCAAATCAAATTTTAAAATAGTCGCTATGGAATTCCTTTATAAATTATATCGATTTATTATATAGAATAAGGGGTTTTTAAATATTTTTAATATCGAATTGGCTTGGATTCCAACCCGAAATATTTTATTTTGAATCTATATGAAATTCTGGTCGTGTATGGCCAATGATAATATTTTATTTTATTTATATTGAAGTATTTTTAAATTGGTTTATTTTAATTAACATTGGACCTTTGAAAAGGGACTTAATTCAAATGACCTCCGTTTTCGACGAAACAAATTTTATTGAGACAGTAATAGCAAATTATTGCTAGATTTCAAGTTGCACGTCAATCGGAGTTATTTTGTTAGCATGGCAAAACAAAATGCAAACAAAACGACCATTTGGGCGTGAACGAGCGCCGTTTGAGCAAACAGACTCGGAATTCAACGAAACAAGTTTCATTAGGACCGTAACGTCAAATTATAGCATGCCGTCCATTTCCAGCTCGAATGAAGTTTGTATATGAGCACGGTAATCAATAAACGACGTTTCGAATTACGATAGACATGAAATAAAAATCGTCGGTCGTTGTCGGTCGTTACATCAGGTTAAAATAATAATTTTCCATCTTTATATACCCCTACTTCTCAGCCTAAAAACCAGACTTCCATCCAAACATTTTTCCACCGTTCATAATTTTGCAAAAAAGTACAGTTTCACTAAGTAATTTATTTCTCCAAATCCATCAAGAATTAGCCAATGTAATCTGAATGAACCTTGTAGATCGGGTCGATATCTACCCGCTGTAAAATTTGGGGACCTATGGCGACCTGAGATGGCCGAAATCAACCAAAAACCAGAGTAAATCAGTTTCGTTCTTTGCAAATTTGAGGGTGACTGGAGCGATTTCAGGAGCTCAGACCTAGGGGAGATTGAAGTAGGGAGATCAGGCTTTCGTTTGGCACTGGCCTGGGGTTCTCCGGTCTTCGGTGGAAGCCGTGACGATGAGTTGAACTGAGACCATCTTTTTGGGTTGGTTTTGCGATGTGGCGTTGGATTTTTGTGGTTTCTGGCGCTGGCGTTGGTCGAGGAGGGTGGAAGTCTGAAGGGCACTGGAAGGGGATGGAAGTTGGCCATAACGGCGGCGGTCGTGGTTGATGCGGTGGTCGAGGGTCGGAGTTATGGCTGTTTGTCTGTTTTCCATTCGTGGTGGCCTTGCAGATCAACAGCGAGGTGTTGGAGGCCAATACTCGGGTCGGAGGTGGCTCGTGGAAGCGCGGTTCAGGTGGAGGTCACGCGGTGGCGTCAGGTGGTCTGGATGATGATCGATGAGGCAGTGGTCAACTTCGTGTTTGGTCTGGGGAAGAAGGATCGTGGACCTGAAGCTCCAATTGGGGAAACCACGTGATAACAGATGCTGACGTTGACCATGAATGATAACGATTGGTCAATGATGGTTGAAAAGGTAATTAACGAATTAAACTAAGTGATTAATTATTTAGTTTTATATTTTATTAGTCGTATATAGATTAAAACTTATAACTAGTGTAACTTTTACATACGATAACGAAATTCAACGAAACAGATCCGTTGGGATCGCAGAGACGAGATCTAGATGATGGTGCTGACCAGGAATCGATTGGACGTAGTTGGATTTTCAGTTAATTTTAAACGCTGGTTTAAAATTAAATGGAACAAACAACGCTACAACCGTCAACTGGAATAATTTGTGAATTAACTCTCACACTTTTCTGGACTGCTATGATGTGATAAATCCATATAAAAATACATATTGGTTGATTGGCTGTGTTGGTTGCTATTGGTTGATTTAATGATTGTTGTTAACTATATTATCGTCATTTATTTATTTATTTATTTAAAATTATCTACTGTCAGGAAATGTTATAATAACCCATGGTGTAGGGAAGAACGGGTTGGAGGGATCCAACCGCATATTTTGTATATTGTTCATTTTATACTGTTTATCCATGAACTAATTTGAACCCCAAATGATATTGAAAACTGTTTGAATATGGATGGTTGGATGGATGTGATCGTTGTTGTGATTTTAAATCAATCAACGGTATTGGTTAAGTCGCTGGCAGTGAGGGACTAAAATTTACTGTGTTAAGTTGTTGTTCTGCCATCAGGTGAATTAACGTAATATTTAGTTATAAATTTATTTTTATAACTGATTTGAAGTTTTAAATTTATTTTATATAAGTCAAATAAAAATGGAATTTTTATAAATATATTTATATTTAAATCATGTTATTTTCAAAAAGGATCATTAAACATTTTATATGATATATTTTTATGTCATGCTCTGAATGGAAAATCTGAAACAAACAAACAAGTTAGAAATAATGGGATAATTGTTTTTATAAACAATTAAGTGATGTTTTAAAATTAATTAAGTTATTTAATTAACTTAAATGGGAAATGGAAATGGGAAATTAGTTGACAATTAACTGATATGTACGGTTGGCTAAAATCCATTGTTCTAAGCGATAATTGACAATTTGATTTATTTGATTTAAATAAATCAAATGAAGAACTTCCTGAATATTCGTTAAATTTAACAAATAGTGTTAAATGTTAGTTAATCTTCGATTAACTATATTTTATAGGAATTATCGAATTGTTTGATGTTAAATAAAGTTATTTATTATTTAACAAGCTTTTAAAATGACAATTATTCTATTTTGTAGTTAATATCAAAGTTAACTATTTTAGTGTAGTTAATATAAAGTTAATTATAATTGTAATTAATTATAATTAAAGAAATGATTTGGAATTGGAATTTAAGTATGAAACGATTAAGTGGGTGAGTTAAATTATCAAGATTTAAACTAAATTCGCAATATTAAATATGGGGTGGAGTTTATCGAGGCATAACTAAAAGGGTTAAAATAAACTTATCAGAGTTTATGCAGTTTTCTATTTAAAATAGAATTAAGATATGTGTATATAATGTATAGTTAATAAAGGAAGTTAATGATAGTTTAGCTAAATTAAGTAAACGCATTTAGATTAGAATAGGATTTCCAGAAGGAAGTGTGATATTAAAACCATGTTTTAAATCGAGTGGTAACTGATATATGTGGAATAATAGAAGAAAGGAGAAATGGAATTCGACATGATTTCATCAAGTAATATGGAGGTGATTATAATACAAAGGTTAAATGGAATCGAGCAAAGGAATATTGGTTAGTTTAATGGCGTAAGTGGAGAGATTGTAAGGCAATTACAAATACATAATATGGTTTATGAAAATCATATGGGATTCGAATGGTAAATAAGATTCGAAAGTTTACTTAGTGAAGTAAAAAGAATTAATTAGTAAAGTGGGTTTTCAAGTAAAAGGGAATGGTTTTTAAAAACCATGGAAAATGGAAATGGGAATAATATAACAGATGTTGGAGTGGCAAACTTCTATTATCTTAAGATAAGAGCGTCGTCGGTCAAGGTCTGAGTGGTAAATAGAATACCCCAACTTGAACGGCTTGACTATTATCGAGAGATAGTATTAGTTGTAATGTATAGGAAAGCGATATCGAGTTAATGATGATTTAAAAATATAATTATCATGTTTTTAAATAACCCTTTGAAATAGAATAACTACGCAATTTTAATTAATAAGAAAGATAACTATTTTTATTTAATGATAACTAAAGCGAGTGTTTAACAAATTGGATTTTCTTTTATTTAAACAAAATAAAGGATTATAGAGAATATTTGGAGTTTAATTCAAATTATATTAACCAAGTTGTAAAAATGAGTTTAACCAAGATTATGATTTTTAAAATAGCGTTAACCTGAGAATTTGATTAAGTGAAATGTTCTTATTGAAATAAGGGAAGGATTTCGGTAATTAAACCAGGTCGTTGTTTAAATAGAAATATAACGATATTTCCAACAATAGAGGAAACGGAAAGAGGGTTTATAAAATATGGTAATATTTTATAATAATAAGTACAAAAGGGTTTAGAAAATGCAAACGATGTTCCAAGATAAAAAGGTAAAAACAAGATGTTTATTGAAATATAGTCATCTTCCCTGACAAAGGAAATAAAGAGTGGAGTTTGGAATTCGTTATTCCAAAGAAAATATGGCAATGTTAATTGAAAGATTTTGAATGCCAATAAGAAAACAATAAGCTTTAAAGTAAACGATGTATACTTTAACATCGTCGGACCCAAGCTGAAGAATGAATCTATTTAATACCTCTGAAATTAGAAAATATAGTGATTTTCCAAGTAAAGGAAATGGGAGGGATTTGGCGAATATATAGCGACGTTTTGAAAAAAAGGATGAATGGAGTTGGTAAATAAAGATGCGTTATTGTCTAATTATAGCGAGAACAATGGGATTTGAAGTAAGGATCAAAGGAATAGTTTTAATAAATGGATTTAAGAAAAGGGATATGAGCTGCCAATATACTTGACCATTCTGATTGACATTGATAGTTAAAACACCAAACTATCAATGAAATATTGTATTGGACCTTTTTAACGTGTTGTTTCGAAGAGACCAGGGTGGGAACTAGACCCAAAACCACTTCGAATCAACTGTGCGGACGCGTCTAACTTGCAAGAGATAAAGAAGGAGTAAATTGAAGACCGTAGGTACTTATAAAACGGAAGAACTACTTAAATCTCTGACTCATGACCAGAGATATACTGTGGTTCTATCGTGGTTAGAATCTGCGAATTGCAAGGACTACTCGCTACTGATCTATAGGGTGATTCCGAGGATGCAGTAGAAGGGTGCCTTCGGTTCATCCTATTCCTGGATGACTTGTATGGACAAATGTCTGACAAAGTATTTTAAAAGGGATCGCGTACATTGATTTCTTCAAACATACCAAGTTGGTGGCATAGAATGGAAACTTCTTTAGCTTAACAACTAGAGTATTTTTGTGGAAATAAATTAGTGACTTCTGGAGGATCTGACAATGTGGCATTCAAAGTGGATGGAGATATACTGTTCTGAATGATAAGCGTAGCCTCTAGCCTCATCAACTGGGAAATGACACAAAATCGGGTAGGCTGCATGGCTATGTGGGTCGCACCCATTAAAAGGGTATATCATTACCTGATCTGGAGAAATCAAATGCCTTCGGTTGTCCATTTTTATTTTTATAGTTATGCTATCGGTTCAGTTGGCTGGCCCCTAACCGTGGTAATGATATATTCGGTACTCTCAAGAGAAATGAGGGACCGGTCATGTGTGAACCGGGTGACAAGACATTCTTGTTGAACCCCAATGTATTCATCTCCGGAGGTACATTGTCGAAAGGTGGTCCCATACCTTGCCATAGTTGGAATCCATTCTCCAATACGAGCCCGCGGTTTTGGTTGTATACTATTTATGTAGAACGTGAGATGCAAGCGTTCTGCTAGATTAATATTTATTTGTGATTTGATAGACATTATTATAATATCAAAAAGGATATTGATTTCGAAAATGATTTGGGTTATAGTAAGGTAAAAACCGCTCGTGTTTATGTGTGGGCTGGTCTAACTATTATCCTTTGATTTCAAAAAGGATTTTTTTCAAAGTTAAACAAATTGTTTATGCTATGAATTTATCACTGAAAGTATTTCAGACTAACCCCGGTGAATTTTGCTTTGCTTCAAATGTGCTTGGGTCAAACCGAGTATATTTACAGGTTAGGTTTCGCTGGAGTCAGGAGCTAGAAGCAGGAGGCTTCACCATCAGAAATAAAGTGTGTTTCCGCTGTGACCGATATATGTTGTACTCTGATGATGGGTATGTATATATAGTTTATTTGTAAAGAGATTTGATATTATATTTTATTCGTTCCGCTATGAGATTCTGATATGTTCTTCTTTTTCTTCTATTCTAATATTTCTTTCTTTCTTTTCTCATCCTCTAACTTCTTTCTATTAACAATCTGGTGTTGTTCGATACTTGAGTTTTGGCAAGTAATATGAGTTATATAAATTATTGTCGAAATTTGAGCATCGAATTTCCCGTCGGGTCGTTACAGTGGTATCAGAGCTATTGGTTTAGTGATAACCTTGGCTCTGTGGCGTAACTATATAGAGATTAGGTTAGTAATGCCCCAGATTGAGTTGAAAGTATATATATGAGAGCGCGTATTTGTAATTTAATATAAAATTATTTTGAAATTATTTTTGCCTAATATATTTTATAAAGCAGTAAAGGTAATTTTTTTTCTTAAATTATTATAATATGGCCAAATAGATTTACCAATGTTGATTGGAATGGGTTGATTATGAGGTTGGATTAAACCAACCAAAAGAACATTTCATATTTGAAATATGGAAATATGAAACATTAACTTGAGTTGAGATAAAATGAATTTTATAAGTTAAGATTTGGATTGGATTGTCGAAATGAAATTTAACTTAAGTCGATAGGTATTTGACTTGAGTTGGGAGTAGAAATATTTGCCAATATTAATTTGAATGAAACATTTGGATTGTTTGGATGGAAGGTTGCACAAATATAGACTTGAAGATGAATAAATTTGATGGAAACCCATATAGTGTGAATAAGTCGAGCTTATGAAAAATGAATTCAAACACAATGAATTCAAGTGAAAACATTTATAAAATAAATGGATTGTTAGAATTGATTGAATTGTATGCAGAAATTGGATGATATGGATAATATGGATGTTTGAATCTAACTGGCATTATTTTGAATACTAATGAAATTTATTGGAGCTGAGAACAGGTGCAGAAGGGCTAGTTCAACTTTAAAAATTCATCCAAGAGGATTCTGGAATAAAATAAATCTAGTTTGGCATGCGAACTAAGCAAGAACAAGAATAATTTATCGCTTATCGCGTAATAACACCCGCAAAAAGGTACGCCTACACAAATACAAAATTTTGGGTTCTATTTGGATTTTGAGTTTGGATTTTGAATTTTTTCGACCGTGTTGGTCAATGTATATATATTTCTTGAACCTGCAATATTGCAGATGCCCCTCCGTACAGGGGAGACTCTGCCAAAATTTAAGGTGTTAGAATATTTTTGAAGATTTTTGGAAAAATTTGTTATTTTAAATAAATTGGTTTTAAAATTGATCGGGTTAAATTTGAAAATAAAACTAAGTTTTAATCAGATATTTTTGAAAAGATAATGGGTTGCAGCATTTCTTTCTACCTTAGTAATTTCGGGGACGAAATTCTTTTAAGGGTGAAGGAATGTAACGCCCCGTATTTTTCTGGCTAATTATTTAAATTATTTTATTTTTTTAGAATATTGATTTGATTTAAATAATCTAATTTAACCATTTTATTTTTGAATATGTTATTTAAATAAATAATATAATAATATTTAATTATAAAATATTTGGGAAATGTTGAATTTAAAAATATAGTGTGAACGGGCAATTTAAAATGGTTTAATTTTGTTTATATTGAATTATATTAACGATTCCATTTATTTAACGGCGTTATAACGTTTAATTTATAATTTAATTATAAATCGAGCAGCAGCGGCGCGGTAGTTCGTAATATTGTGTTTTGAACTTCAAATGGTTGTACAGGATTCAATATAAGTCGGATTTCCACGAAACAAGAAACGTCCGGATCTATTTGATAATATCTTTCTAACAGAAGAGAAAAATTGAGTTTTCATAATGTAGATTTTGTTTTACGTCCAAATCAAATTTTAAAATAGTCGCTATGGAATTCCTTTATAAATTATATCGATTTATTACGTAGAATAAGGGGTTTTTAAATATTTTTAATATCGAATTGGCTTGGATTCCAACTCGAAATATTTTATTTTGAATCTATATGAAATTATGGTCGTGTATGGCCAATGATAATATTTTATTTTATTTATATTGAAGTATTTTAAAATTGGTTTATTTTAATTAAAATTGGACCTTTGAAAAGGGACTTTATTCAAATGACCTCTGTTTTCGACAAAACAAATTTTATTGAGACAATAATAGAAAATTATTGCTAGATTTCAAGTTGCACGTCAATCGGAGTTATTCTGTGAGCGTGGCAAAATAAAATGCAAACAAAACGACCATTTGGACGTAAACGAGCGCCGTTTGAGCAAACGGACTCGGAATTCGACGAAACAAGTTTCATTAGG
This sequence comes from Allium sativum, assembly GCA_030737875.1. NCBI lineage: Eukaryota > Viridiplantae > Streptophyta > Magnoliopsida > Asparagales > Amaryllidaceae > Allium > Allium sativum. The sequence continues at coordinate 686,842,223 of CM060926.1, read as the reverse complement.
ACCGTAATGTCAAATTATAGCATGTTGTCCATTTGTGGCTCGAACGGAGTTTGTATGTGAGCACGGTAATTAATAAACAACATTTAGTACGATCGACATGAATTAAAAATCGTCGGTCGTTGTCGGTCGTCACATCAGGTTAAAATAATAATTTTCCTTCTTTATATACCCCTATTTCTCAGCCTAAAAACCAGACTTCTGTCCAAACATTTTTCCACCGTTTAGAATTTTGCAAAAAAAAAATAGTTTCACTAAGTAATTTATTTCTCCAAATCCGTCAAGAATTAGCCAATGTAATCTGAACGAATCTTGTAAATCGAGTCGATATCTACCCGCTGTAAACATTTGGGGACCTGTGGCGACCTGAGATGGCCGGAATCGACCAAAAACCAAAGTAAATCAGTTTCGTTCTTTGCAACTTTGAGGGCAACTGGAGCGATTTTAGGAGCTCAGACATGGGGGAGATTGAAGTAGGGAGATCAGGCTTTCGTTTGGCACTGGCCTGGGGTTCTCCGGTGGTCGGTGGAAGCCGTGACGATGAGTTGAACGGAGACCATCTTTTTGGGTTGGTTTAGCGAAGTGGCGTTGGTTTTTTTTGTGGTTTCCGGCGCTGGCGTTGGTCGAGGAGGGTGGAAGTCTAAAGGGAAATGGAAGGGGGACGGACGCTGGCCATAACGGCGGTGGTCGTGGGTGATGCGGTTGTCGAGGGTCAGAGTTATGGTTATTTGTTTGTTTTCCTCTTGTGGCGGCCTTGAAGATCAATGGCGAGGTTTTGGAGGCCGATACTCGGGGCGGAGGTGGCTCGTGGAAGCGCGGTTCAGGTGGAGGTCACGCGGTGACGTCAGGTGGTCTGGACGATGATCGATGAGGCTGTCGTCAACTTCATATTTGGTCTGGGGAAGAAGGATCATGGACCTGAAGCTCCAATTGGGGAAACCGCGTGATAACAGATGCTGATGTGGACCATGAATGATAACGATTGGTCAATGATGGTTAAAAAGGTAATTAACGAATTAAACTAAGTGATTAACTATTTAGTTTTATATTTTATTAGTCGTATATAGATTAAAACTTATAACTAGTGCAACTTTTACATACGATAACGAAATTCAACGAAATAGGATCCGTTGGGATCACAGAGACGAGATCTAGATGATGGTGCTGACCGAGAATCGATTGGACGCAGTTGGATTTTCAGTTAATTTTAAATGCTAGTTTAAAATTAAATGGAACAAACAATGCTACAACCGTCAACTGAAATAAATGGTGAGTTAACTCTCACACTTTTCTGGATTTCTATGATGTGATAAATCCATATAAAAATACATATTGGTTAATTGGCTATGTTGGTTGCTATTGGATGATTTAATGATTGTTGTTAACTATATTATCGTCATTTATTTATTATTTAAAATTATCTGTTGTCAGGAAATATTATAATAACCCGCGGTGCAGGGAAGAACAGGTTGGAGGGATCCAACCAGATTCCTCAAAATATTTTGTATATTGTTTATTTTATACTGTTTATCCATGAACTGATTTGAACCCCAAATGATATTGAAAACTATTTGAATATGGATGGTTGGATGGATGTGATCGTTGTTGTGATTTTAAATCAATCAACGGTATTGGTTAAGTAGCTGGCAGTGAGGGACTAAAATTTACAGTGTTAAGCTGTTGTTCTGCTATCAGGCAAATTAACGTAATATTTAGTTATAAATTTATTTTTATAACTGATTTGAAGTTTTAAATTTATTTTATATAAGTCAAAAAAAATGGAAATTTTATAAATATATTTATATTTAAATCATGTTATTTTCAAAAAGGATCATTAAACATTTTATATGACATATTCTTATGTCATGCTCTGAATGGAAAATCTAAAACTAACAAACAAGTTAGTAATAATGGGACAATTGTTTTTATAAACAATTAAGTGATGTTTTAAAATTAATTAAGTTATTTAATTAATTAAAAAGGGAAATGGAAATGGGAAATCAATTGACAATTAAATGATATGTACGGTTGGCTAAAATCCATTGTTCTAAGCGATAATTGACAATTTCATTTATTTGATTTAAATAAATCAAATGAAGAACTTTCTGAATATTCGTTAAATTTAACAAATAGTGTTAAATGTGAGTTAATCTTCGATTAACTATATTTTATAGGAATTATCGAATTGTTTGATGTTAAATAAAGTTATTATTATTTATAAGCTTTTAAAATGACAATTATTCTATTTTGTAGTTAATATCAAAGTTAACTATTTTAGTGTAGTTAATATAAAGTTAATTATTATTGTAATTAATTACAATTAAAGAAATGATTTTTAATTGCAATTTAAGTATGAAACGATTAAGTGGGTGAGTTAAATTATCTAGATTTAAACTAAATTCGCAATATTAAATAAGGGGTGGAGTTTATTGAGGCATAACCAAAAGGGTTAAGATAAACTTATCAGAGTTTAAGCAGTTTTCTATTTAAAATAGAATTAAGATATGTGTATATAATGTATAGTTAATAAAGGAAGTTAATGATAGTTTAGCTAAATTAAGTAAACGCGTTTAGATTAGAATAGGATTTCCAGAAGAAAGTGTGATATTAAAACCATGTTTTAAATCGAGTGGTAAGTGATATATATGGAATAATAGGAGAAAGGAGAAAGGGAATTCAACATGATTTCATCAAGTAAAATGGAGGTGATTATAATAGGAAGGTTAAATGGATTCGAGCAAAGGAATATTGGTTAGTTTAATGGCGTAAGTGGAGAGATTGTAAAGCAATTACAAATACATAATATGGTTTATGAAAATCATATGGGATTCGAATGGTAAATAAGATTCAAAAGTTTACTTAGTGAAGTAAAAAGAATTAATTAGTAAAGTGGGTTTTCATGTAAAAGGGAATGGTTTTTAAAATCCATGGAAAATGGAAATGGGAATAATATAATTATTACGTATTTAAATAACCCTTTGAAATAGAATAACTACGCTAGTTTAATTAAGAAGAAAGATAACTATTTTTATTGAATGGTAACTAAAGCGAGTGTTTAACAAATTGGAATTTCTTTTATTTGAAACAAAATAAAGGATTATAGAAAGTATTTGGAGTTTAATTCAAATTATATAAACCAAATTGTAAAAAGGAGTTTAACCAAGATTATGATTTTTAAAATAGCGTTAATCTGAGAATTTGATTAAGTGAAATGTTCTAATTGAAATAAGGGAAGGATTTCGGTAATTAAACCAAGCCATTCCAGGCCATTGTTTAAATAGAAATATAACTATATTTCCAATAATAGAGGAAACGGAAAGAGGGTTTATAAAATATGGTAATATTTTATAATAATAAGAAGTACAAAAGGGTTTAGAAAATGCAAACGATGTTCCAAGATAAAAAAGGGTAATACAAGAAGTTTATTGAAATATAGTCATCTTCCTTGACAAAGGAAATAAAGAGTGGAGTTTGGAATTCGTTATTCCAAAGAAAATATGGCAATGTTAATTGAAAGATTTTGAATGCCAATAAGAAAACAATAAGCTTTAAAATAAATGATGTATATTTTAACATCGTTGGACCCAAGCTAAAGAATGAATCTATTTAATACCTCTGAAATAAGAATATATAGTGATTTTCCAAGTAAAGGAAATGGGAGGGATTTGGCGAATATATAGCGACGTTTTGAAAAAAAGGATGAATGGAGTTGGTAAATAAAGTTGCATTATTGTTTAATTAGAACGAGAACAATGGGATTTGAAGTAAGGATCAAAGGAATAGTTTTAATAAATGGATTTAAGAAAAGGGATCTGAGCTGCCAATATACTTGACCATACTGATTGACATTTATAGTTAAAACACCAAACTATCAATGAAATATTGTATTGGACCTTTTTGACGTGTTGTTTCGAAGAGACTGGGATGGGAACTAGACCCAAAACCACTTCGAATCAACTGTGCGGACGCGACTAACCTGCAGGAGATAAAGACGGAGTAAATTGAAGACCGTAGATATTTATAAAACAGAAGAACTACTTAAATCTCTGACTCATGACCAGAGATATACTGTGGTTCTATCGTGGTTAGAATCTGCGAATTGCAAGGACTACTCGCTACTGATCTATAGGGTGATTCCGAGGATGCAGTAGGAGGGTGCCTTCGGTCCATCCTGTTCCTGGATGACTTGTATGGACGAATGTCTGACAAAGTATTTCCAAAGGGATCGCGTACGTTGATTTCTTCAAATGTACCAAGTTGGTGGCATAGAAGGGAAACTTCTTTAGCTTAACAACTAGAGTATTTTTGTGGAAATCAATTAGTGACTTCTGGAGGATCTGACAATGTGGCATTCAAAGTGGATGGAGATATACTGTTCTGAATGATAAGCGTAACCTCTAGCCTCATCAACCGGGAAATGGCACAAAATCGGGTAGGCAACATGGCTATGTGGGTCGCACCCATTAAAAGGGTATATCATTACCTGATCTGGAGAAATCAAATGCCTTCGGTTGTCCGTTTTTATTTTTATATTTATGCTATCGGTTCGGTTGGCTGGCCCCCAACCGTGGTAATGATATATTCGGTACTCTCAAGAGAAATGAGGGACCGGTCAAGTGTGAGCCGGGTGACAAGACGTTCTTATTGAACCTCAATGTATTCATCTCCGGAGGTACTTTGTCGAAAGGTGGTCCCATACCTTGCCATAGTTGGAATCCATTCTCCAATACGAGCCCGCGGTTTTGGTTGTATACTATTTATGTAGAGCGTGAGATGCAAGCGTTCTACTAGATTAATATTTATTTGTGATTTGATAGACATTATTATAATATCAGAAAATATATTGATTACAAAAATGATTTGGGTTATAGTAAGGTAAAAACCGCCCGTGTTTATGTGTGGGCTGGTCTTACTATTATCCTTTGATTTCGAAAAGGATTTTTTCAAAGTTAAACAAATTGTTTATGCTATGAATTTATCACTGAAAGTATTCCAGACTGACCCGGGTGAATATTGCTTTGCTTCAAATGTTCTTGGGTCAGACCGAGTATATTTACAGATTAGGTTTCGTTGGAGTCAGGAGCTAGAAGCAGAAGGCTTCACCGTTAGAAATAAAGTGTATTTCCGCTGTGACCGATATATGTTGTACTCTGATGATGGGTATGTATATACAGTTTCTTTGTAAAGAGATTTTATATTATATTTTATTCGTTCCGCTGTGAGATTCTGACGTATTCTTCTTTTTCTTCTATTCTAATATTTCTTTCTTTCTTTTCTCATCCTCTAACTTCTTTTTATTAACAATCTGGTGTTGTTCGATACTTGAGTTTTGGCAAGTAATATGAGTTATATATATTATTGTCGAAATTCGAGCATCGAATTTCCCGTTGGGTCGTTACAATATTCCAATGATTATCCTTGTTTCCATGACACGGAGTTTGGGTCTGTCACAGTTAGTATCAGAGCTTTGGTTAAACTTAGCTCTGGAATATAACATATTAACAAACTTGTCAGAAATAGAATCAGCAGTGTTCTAAAACGAATAACTCATTATAGATAGGATCTCTAATGTCCTAGAATGAGTATAGCAGAATGAAATACACCTCCCCGTAGATTCATTTACATTTAAATATATGTCTCTATGCTTTACAATATCTTTTCTGTTGGCCTGACTCTTTGTCTGCTATTTGCAGACATAGTAGAAATGAGTGGCAGAAACAGAAGAACTAATTCAATGGTTTAGCATTCTAATGAGCTAATTGTGCTCCCACAACTAGAACCAGATCTAGAAGCTCTAGTAATGAAATATCGGAATCTGGGTGGAGTACCATTCTTGGGCATGGAGTCTATTATTGAAACACAAGCATGGATGCGTTCTTCTGAGAGAATGTTTGAAGGCTTAAAGTTGAGAGATGATTAGAAGAGATTACTGGCATCTTAGGCACTCAAAGATGAAGCTTTAATCTGGTGGGAAACCGTTACTGAGGAAAATCCAGAAGGATATTACCTAGGGTAGATTTAAAGAAATTTTCAAAGAAAGATTTATTCCTCCAGAAGCAACTGAGCGGCTATATGATGAGTTTTACAATCTAAAACAAGGAGATATGACCATCCAGGAATATCAGAATAAATTCAGTGAACTTTCTCGGTTTACCCCGAAGCTAATTGAGGATCCTATAAGGAAGAATCTGAGGTTTATCAACGGTCTTCCAGAGAAATACGAAGGTAGAGTACTTTCTCATGTGAATCTTCCATTTTCTAAGATGATACAGATGGCTTATCACTATGAGTATCTTGATAAGCAACATGGTTTGGAAGATGAAGAGGAAGGCAGCTCTAGCAGCAGAAGGAAGTTTGAAACTGATAGCCCTGAGGCAAGCACAAAGCCCGAGGTCAGTAAGAAGCCTAAAGCTGATAAGAAAGGGGTTAAATCAAAGGAAGAACCGTTAACGACTGCCATATGCAATAACTGCAATAGGCAAGGGCATTTGCTAAGGAATTACAAATCTTCAAAGAAATGAAAGAATGATGGATCTAAATCCAATAAAAAGTTTCAAGAGGATAGAGAATGCAATCTTTGCCATCAGACTGGTCATGTAAAGCAAGATTGTCGGCTTTTGAAAACAACCAAAGAAGCTCAAATCAATAGCACGGCAAATGTTCCAACATCCACAACTAGTCAGCAAAGGCCAGATGTTTCGGAAGGCACTCTCATTGTCAACAATATTCCTGTTAAAGTATTGTTCGATACGGGCACGTCACAAAGATTTATCTCAAGCAATACGGTTAAGAAGTTGAAGTTTAAGCTAAGAAACCTTAAGGAATCGATTAGAGTTCACAATCCGATAGGAGGTTCTCTTATTCTAGGTGTTTATTGTAGAGTGCCTATTTCTTTTTCCCGTTACCGGTTTTCTTTTAATTTGATTGTTGTGGATTTTTCTGAATTTGACATCATTCTGGGGATGGATTGGTTAACTAAATACGAGGCCGAAGTTTAATGTGTAGAAAGAGTTGTTAGAATTAAAACGAAGCTTACCAATGTTGTTATACCCTGTGTAGGCTCGGATTCATACAGAAAAGAATTTTGGGCTGCTCTTGAGGTTTCTCCCACTGCTATTGAAGATATTCCTGTTGTTAAGAATTATGCAGATGCGTTCGAAGAAGTTGATAGCTTACCTCCGCGAAGAGAAATTGACATCAGGATTGATTTAGTTCGAATGCAAGGCCAGTTGTGCATCCTATTCAAAGAATGACATGGAAGAGAAAGAAGAATTGGGTAATCGAACTAAGCAGCTTTTGTGGAAAGGTCTGATCAGGCCTAGCTTTTCAAATTGGGGTGCAGAAGTAGTGTTTGTTCCAAAGTCAGACGGTACTCTCAGATTGTGTGTTGATTACCGAGACCTCAATAAGCAGACACCGAAGAACAAATATCCATTACCCCGTATTGATGATTTACTAGATCGCTTGAATGAAGCACAAGTATTTTCTAGGATGGACCTAGCTACAGGTTTCCATCAATTGTGTATTTGAAACACCCCACCTCCATTAAGGTCACTCATAAAGGGAATGCCTTAACTTTGGTGGAGGTTTATAAGTAAAAGCCGCAGATGAACTCAAGACAGATATAAATACACATATTTTAAACAGCGGAAACCAAACAAACTTTTATTTCATCAATACGTGTATCAAACAAAGATTTCCATAATTGTCTCAAAATACTTTCAACATTACAACCTCATAACTGCCTTGATTATTAAAGAAGCATGAAAACATAAATAAAGTGACAAAAATCCCTATAGTGATATCCAAAGCCATTATCCGAGCAAGAAAGATCCAAATCATACATCTACGTTCTTGGTGCTTGTAAAGAGCCTGACTGAGTTGAGTTGTTTCCTCCCTGTGGACCGGGGGGGAAACGAAAGAAAAGAAGACGAAAAGAAAATAGGGTCAGACATAAAGCCTGAGTAAATCTAATAACTCTTCAATATGTGAATAAGAAAAAGGTATGATGGATATAAACTAAAAATAGGAAAGCGTCACAGGCTAAGGAAGTGTCGAATGTACTATCACACCCATACTATATCTCTGCATCTACTCGAGTTTATTCTAACTGGCACCCCATGGTGAGGGTGAAGTGATCCCCATTCTTATGAAAGATCGGCTACTACTCGCGTTAACATGTGTCATACGGCCCCCAAGAATTGTAGATACCTATGTTGGTCCCACCATGGGGTGTATCAAGACCCATGGTGGCGGCCCCGACACAAAACTAGAAGACATAGGTTATACTACTGGTGTCCCCAGTGCCCTGGTTGTCTGCTCCGGAGTGTGTGCACGCCCGCACCCCGTTAGACCTGCACTGTGCACCCACCGCCGTCGTTTGACCGCTTACAATCAGCCCAGTAATCGTGCCCCACCCTGCCTAGTTTCAGGGTACCGTTGATACCTAACTTTGGGTTACTGCTGAAACGGGTCCCTCGTTTCCAGGATTTTCTAGTCAAACATGTTAAGTGGTTAAGTGTCTGTATTTACCTAACCCCACCCATCAATTCTTGTTAACATGTTGAATTTGGTTAAGTGTTATACTTGACTTAACCCTACCATCTGTTCTTAGCCTCTTAGGAGCACCAGACCACTCACATTAGACAGGTATTGCTACGGTTACTGGATATGCCGGTCGATTCCGGGCAGGTTTACACTGTAGCTCAGTCTAACCTCGGGTCCTTATTGGGCTCAATGCTTAACCACCCACATTGGATAGGTATTGTTGTGACTACTGGACAGCCGGGCGGGTCCGGGCAGGTTCACATCACAACTCAATCCAACCTCGGGTTAAGCATATCGTGTTTTCTAAATTTACATATTTTATTACTTTTCAACTATATGTAAATGTCATATCTTTTATTTTTGGGTATTTCAATTCATACCGCTTATGTGTCATAATCATTGGCATGTGCCAAACATGCCAACATATGTTTTCATATTTTACACCAAATGTTATTACCCCCGTTTGTTCGCAACGTTATAACATGTGTTGGGCTTGTCACAATTCAGCCCAACTTTATAAACGTGAGGAAAAGGGGAAATCAAGAACATGTAATACATAAAGGTGTGTGGCGCATGAACTTGCAATTTGGCGATTCAACTAACATATAACATGGGTCATGTGAACTTGCATTCAAATTAAAATATAACTAAGTAGGTGACATATGAGATGGCATAGTTTAGGCTAATACAAACTTGTGTTTTAAACATGTTTAATTTGGCATAATGTCAAACACAAGACTAGCATGATGTATGTTCACCAAAATGTACAATTTTAACATCTAATCATATAGCCTATGAACTTGCATAGTTTATGAAACATAGATCCAATTATACTTGCAAATAGACAAAATCTTGCATAGTTTATGAAACATAGATCCGATTATACTTGCAAATAAACAAAATCTTGCATAGTTTATGAAACATAGATCTAATTATACTTGATGAAACATAGGTCCAATTATACTTGCAAATGAACTTGCATAGTTTATGAAACATAGATCTAATTATACTTGCAAATAAACATAAGAACAATATCATAGGTTTTGGATCAAAAAGGTCTATAACATGTTTACATAAATTCCAACTTAGACATAGTCCATGCCATCGCCATATACATAAAATGATCAAATTCTAATTTTCGCCACAAACTTGCAAGTACAATCGTTCAATAGGCTTGCATCAATCAATTTTATGCCACAAACATCAATACATAAGTCATGATAGAACCATCACAATACATAGAATAATAACACAATTCTATTTTCATATACATCGAATCACATCACAGTTTTTATTCATATTTTGAAAGGCTATTATACTTACAACGTGTGATGAATTCTTGTTTTCTGATTTCTGTTATTCTGATTTGGAGATGCTCTCCTTTGGGTAGCAAAGTTGCGTTGAATGATTTCCTTTGATTTCATCATTTATAATTAATTATACTTTAATTCGTGAAGCTTAACGTTATAGAATTCACGGGGTGTTACATTCTCCCCCACTTAAAAGGATTTCGTCCCCGAAATCTTCAAGTTAGGAAGAATGTATATCCTACCATCCAACAGTCCATCTACTCAACCAACAAACACAGGCATCCACTATACTTAAAAGACTTCTAATGCTTCATGATCATATGCATTGTGTGTGTACATGTCCTTATCTAATGCAGAAATCAGGCGGTCTACTGATTCAGTTGACCTCCTTAATGCGAATCATGTAAGTGTCATGAATCCATTATGTATGCAAATTTTTCCTACTCATAATTCTACATGAGTGCACAAATATTCATACAAATGCGACGTCCATATGACAGCATATCAAGTTTAAAACCATATACAAATAAGAATACATATATGCATGTGCAATATGAAGTGATTGAGCCGATCTAAGACCTAGGTTGTGTGTGTATATGCATCCACGAGCAACCACTAGCAACCACTTGCAGCCATCAACCATAACATGTTTCAAATACATGTTTACATCCAAAGGGGTTTCTACCTAAGGATAAAGGATAATATCGAGGAGATATACCTAAAAAGATAGATATAAGCACAACTTAAGAAAAAGAGAGGTCAAAGATGTACCCTAAAAAAGAAGAGGGTAGGCAGCGCGTATTCTGTCCTCAGTTTCCCAAATCGCGTCTTCCTCGGCGTCGCTCCACTGAACTTTAACGAGTTTGACTTCGCGGTTGCGTAGCTTTTTCACTTCAGTTCCTATGATGCGGGTTGGAACTCTCCTCACACTTGCTTCGTGTTCCACATCGGCTTTTTCTAGAATGCTTGGCTCCACCACTTCCGCTGATTCATGTGGACATTTCCGGAGATCAGAAACGTGAAAGACGTTGTGAATCCCAGCCAATCTTTCAGGCAGATCTACTCTATAAGCCATTTTCCCAATCTTCTCGATGATAGGGAACGGTCCTATAAATCTTAGTGCTAGCTTTCCTGCGGACCCAAAGCGAACGACGTTCCTTAAAGGGGATACCTTAAGGAAAACCCTGTCCCCAACCTCAAACTCAAGGTCGGTCCTTCTTTTGTCGGCGTAGGATTTCTGTCTGTCTTGGGCTGTCTTCATTCTCCTACGTATCAAGCCCACTTTCTCTGAAGTTTCTCGAATCATGTATGGCCCAAGTATAAGCTTATCTGTAGACTCCCACCAACAAGTTGGTGATTTGCACGGTCTTCCATACAAGGCTTCGAAGGGTGCCATGCCGATGGTAGCTAGGTAGCTATTTTTGTAGGCAAATTCCTCTAAAGGAAGGTGATCCTCCCACGTCCCTCCAAAGTCAAGAACGCAAAGTCTTAAAAGATCCTCTAAAACTCTATTCACCCTTTCCGTCTGGCCATCTGTTTGGGGGTGATAGGTCATGCTCAAACATAGTTGTGTGCCTACAACTTCTTGTATACTCCGCCAAAACTCACTCGTGAAGATAGGGTCTCGGTCACTAACAATGCTGGAGGGTATCCCATGGAGTCGAACTATTTCCTTGAGATAAAGGGATGCTAGAGATGCGACAGTCCTCCTACTCTTGATAGGTATAAAGTGGGCACTTTTAGTAAGCCTATTCACTATTACCCAAATGCCAGTGTTGCCTCTTCTTGACCTAGGCAGTTCATCAATGAAGTCCATTGAAATGCTATCTCACTTCCACTGTGGGACCTCTAGAGGGTGAAGTAGTCCTCCAGGCTTCTTTTGTTCTGCCTTGACCCGTTGGCAGGTCATGCACTTAGAAACGAAATCTGCCACGTCTTGCTTCATGCTGTTCCAAAAGAAAGTCCTTTTTATATCCTTGTACATCTTATCACCGCCAGGGTGTATAGTCATCTTGGAATGATGCGCTTCCTCGAGAACCTTCTTTGTTAACTCCCTTGCTTGTGGGACGCATAATCTTCCATCTCATCTCAGCCAACCCTTATCATCGATGGCGTATCTACTGAGGTGACTAGAAGTCTCACCCCTAATAAGTTTATCAATCACATCAACAAGCTGAGGGTCTTCACGTTGTGCAGCCCCTATTGAGTCCAAGAGAGTAGGGCGTACTTTGAGAGATGCTAACAAACCCGGTACAAAATCCGAGGAGGGCCTAAAGTTAAAACTGGCTATATAATCCAAGTTTTGCGTTTCCACAAAGAGAGGGCTTAGGGTCAGTTTCTTTCGGCTCAACGCGTCTGCTACCACGTTGCCTTTTCCGGGAGTATAGGAAATTTCAAAATCGTATGAGGCAAGAAACTCCATCCACCTTTGCTGCCTCAAGTTAAGATCCTTCTGGGAGAAGAGATATTTCAACGATTTATGGTCAGTGTATAATTCAAACTTCTCACCTAGGAGATAATGGCGCCAAGACTTAAGTGCAAAGACAATGGCGGCCAACTCAAGATCGTGGGTTGGGTAGTTCTTTTCATGAACTTTCAACTGTCTTCTGCCATAAGCTACTACCCTTCCTTCTTGCATTAGAACAACGCCTAGTCCCGTTCCACATGCATCCGTGTATACTGTGAACATTTTGCTTCCGTCGGGCAGAGTTAGAACCGGGGCTGTTGTGAGAGCCCTTTTTAATCGTTGGAAAGCAAACTCGCAGTCCAAATCCCAAGTGAACGCCAGATTCTTCTTTGTTAGCCTTGTGAGTGGGGCTGAGATTTTTGCGAAATCCCTAATAAACTTTCGATAAAAATCGGCTAGCCCAAGAAAGCTTCGAACTTCGGCTGCATTTCTTGGTGTCTTCCCATCTTGCACTGCCACCACTTTCGCGGGGTCCACAGCCAACCCTTCTATGAACACTATATGCCCAAGAAACCTTACTTCTTTTCTCCAGAAGTGACACTTGGAGAATTTGGCTTTTAGTTGATGTGCACGGAGAGTATCCATGATTTCTTTCAGATGCTGAGCATGTTCTTCCTCACTCTTTGAGAAGATTAAGATATCATCTCCGAAGACAACCACAAATTTGTTGAGGAATTCTCTGAACACCCTGCTCATTAGGTCTACGAAATAAGCGGGTGCATTTGTCAAGCCGAAAGGCATGACAAGCCACTCGAAGAAACCGTCTGGGGTTCTGAACGTTGTCCTATCAATGCTGTCTTCAGCTACTCTTAGCTGATGGAACCCAGTTGCCAGATCAAGTTGGGAGAAGACCATCGCACCTACAAGCTGATCAAACAAATCGTCGATTCGGGGAAGAGGGTGCCTATTTTTCTTGGTCAATTTGTTTAACTCCCTATAGTCGACGCAAAGGCGAAGCGAACCGTCTGCTTTGGTTGCGAACACCACTGGAGCACCCCATTCCGAAATGCTCCGTCTAATGAACCCCTTTTCGAGAAGTTCTTTAACCTGCTTACTGAGCTCCTTTCTCTCCCTTGGAGCCATGTGTCTGACAGGTAAAGCTATAGGCTTTGCGTTATCCACAAGATATATGCGGAAGTCTATTTCCCGCCTCGGAGGTAAGCCTTTCACTTCCTCAAAGACATCCGGATATTCCCGGACTACTCTAACCGATTGCAAATTCTCATCAGAAGCATCAAGCGACTCTAGATAACTAAGCATAACAGCATTCAAGGGATTACAAGAGATTTCTAGAGTGTTACCAAGCCGAGTCAAGAGTCTAACTACTCTTTTCTCACAGTCAAGAATGGCACTATTACTGGATAACCAGTCCATGCCTAGGATCAAACCATATCCCGAGAAGCCCAAAACAAAGGCATTACAACTAAACTCAACGCTGAGAATAGAGATTTTCAAACCCAAACAAACCATTGACAAGTAAGCGGAGCCCCCAATTGGATTTGAAACAACTAAGGGATCTTCTACCATACTAGTGTCTAGATGCAGAGATTCTACTAAGGCAGATGAAATAAAAGAGTGTGATGCGCCAGAGTCAAAAAGTGTACGAACTGGATGATCATAAAGATAGACTACACTTTCTACAGAAATATTACTACCTAAAGTTCTCAAGATAGGATTGAGAAGATAAGCAGGATAAAACAAAGCATCTAGGAGAGGAATTTAAAGAGGTACCCCCAGAAGGTCCTGCTTGCGGGCCTTGCCCTTGCTTCTTAGGGCAGTCCCTAGCCATGTGTCCAGCCTCACCGCAATGGAAGCAAGTAGCACTCATCTTCCTCTTCTTCTTTCTGCATTCGTTCACTACATGTCCAACATTGCCACAGAAATAAAATTTCCTTTTCTCACGTATCTTGTTATTATGGTTGTGGTCCTTTCCTCCTTGACTATTATCTGTCATATTGTTCGGCGATTCTTCCATTTGTGTAACACCCCACCTCCGCTAGGGTCACTCACAAAGGGAATGCACTAGCTTTGGTGGAGTATTATCTAGGTAAACATACACAGAAATATTACAAGACAGAACATAAATAAAACAGCGGAAGGAAAACCCAAATTTCATTGCTTTAAAATCTAGTAAGGTCTAAAGCCTTTTACATCAAAATACTATTAAGTCAATTACATCGAAATCTGTCTTGCAATAGTAAAGAAGCATAAAACCATAGTTATAAATCATTCCCCAATAAAGCAAAGCAAGCCATAGCCAAGAGAAATCCAAGCCGTACATGAAAGAGCTTTGGAGCTTGGTAAGATCCGAACTAAGTTGTATTCCCACCCTGCGAACCTTGGGGGGGACAGAAGAAAATGAGGCGAAACAAAACGGGTCAGTCATAAAGACTGAGTAAGTCCTAGTGACTTTCAGCATAAAAACAGGTAAAGATAGCATGGCATGAATAAACTGAAAGTAAATATAAGCATGATGACAAGATAAGCTACAGGAAAGATAACTAAGAATAACCTCATATGGTTTTTGTCAAGTATAACATCGCCAGGTTTCCATTCAAGATAAACTAAGTATAATTTCACAAGATTTCTACCAAGCATCGCAAGATTTTTCTTGCAAGATTTCTATCAAGCATCGCAAGATTTCTCTACTTTACCATTAAAATATTTCTATGATATCTATTTTCTCTGCACCAACCGTACTAGTATCCCAACCCGTGTCATGTGTTGACTATAAAATGATCCCTTGCCCAATGTTATGAAATGATCCATTACTTGGTCTCACGAAACGATCTATTCATCGATCGGCTCCCTACAAGTCCTATCTCGTTCATGTGTCTGTGTCATACGGCCCTATCACGAATGTAGTCACATGTGCTAGGTCCACCATAGGGTGTATCAAGCCCTAGGGTGCCAACCACCGACACGAATCAAGCACGCACAATGTAAACCTACTGGTGCCCAATGCCTGCTTTTTCAACTCCGGACTACGTGCACGACCGTAGTCCGCCTGAACCTACAATGGCGCACCAACTCAGCCGTCGTTCTGGTCGCTTACAATCAGCCCAGTAATTGTGCCCCACCCTGCCTAGTTCCAGGGTACCATGATACATCTAGTGGGTTACTGCTGAAAAGGACCGCGTAACTAGGGTTTCCGTCCAGCAGGTTAAGTGTTGTCATTTAAATTCGAAACTTAACCTCATCAGTCTAGCATGTCAAGTTGGTTAAGTGTTGTCATTCAAGTTCGTGACTTAACCCGTCTACGTGTCATGTCAAATTGGCTAAGTGTTGTCGTTCAAGTTCATGACTTAGCCCTACGAATCATGTGTCAAGTTGGTTAAGTGTGTTCAAGCGGTTCGTGACTTAACCCTACCAAACCATTGTGTCAAATTGGTTAAGTATATTCAAGCGGTTCGTGACTTAACCCTATCACGTCATCATGTCAAATTGGTTAAGTATATTCAAGCGGTTCATGACTTAACCATATCAAGTCGTCGTGTCAAATTGGTTAAGTATATTCAAGTGGTTCATGACTTAGCCCTATCAAGTCATCGTGTCAAATTGGTTAAGTATATTCAAGCGGTTCATGACTTAACCCTATCAAGTCATCGTGTCAAATTGGTTAAGTATATTCAAGCGGTTCATGACTTAACCCTATCAAGTCATCGTGTCAAATTGGTTAAGTATATTCAAGCGGTTCATGACTTAACCCTATCAAGTCATCGTGTCAAATTGGTTAAGTATATTCAAGCGGTTCATGACTTAACCCTATCAAGTCATTAATTCATTAATGCACCCCAACCTCTCACATCAGACCTGTTGTTGTGGTCACTGGATATGCCGGGCGGTTCTGGGCAGAATTACACCACAACTCAGTCTGACCTTGGGTTTTCAAGTGCGATATGACCAACTACCCACATTGGATCCTATTGTTTGCAGTAACTAGATTTGCCGGGCGGTTCCGGGCAGAATTACACTGCAAACTCAACCCAACCTCGAGTTGGCCATTTTCTAGTTCATTCTAAATGTCATGTCCATGTTCAAGTTATAACAATGTTCAAATTTCTAAGCAAGTTTCATGTCAAGTTTCTAGTTTTCAACTTATGCCTATTATCAAGTTCATAACTCACGTTTTTGCCCCAAAACGTGCTCCCAAAGTATTACTAAAATTTGCTATAAAGTTATGCCAAGTTATAGCCTTTTTATTTACAATACAGGCCAACTACCCAAAACCCAACTTTACATATTAATATATATATGCCCAAGTTCTAACTTTTCATGTCGATATACATATGCCCAATTCTAGCCAATTTACATATGTTCAAGTTCCACATCAAACTACATGTATTCCATGTTTACACCAGTTCTAGCTTTTTACATATGTCACGATCCACGTCTAAATTACATATATCAATTTATATATGCCTAATCCTAGACAATTTACATTTATACCAAATTTCATGCCCTTTTACATATGTCAAGATCTAGCCAAAATTACATGTATTAAGTTTTATGTCCAACAAACCCAAATCGTGATTCATGATGTAGTTACCCCAAACCATAACCTTTTTTTTCAATACAAGCCAGTTGTCCAATCTTTTGATTTGATTTATATGTTACATTACGTAGATCCAAATTTACGTCGAATTCTATGCATATAATATTTATGCAAATTTCCTCATAACAAGACTATACCAAAATTTACATATCAAGCCCAAACTCGCAAATACAATGATAACATCCAATTTCATGTTGCCAATAATTCCATCATATTCATATAGGCAATAATCCCACAATTCCCCCGTATACATATCGTACGCAAGTCGTGATTTTAGGCCAAGGTCCGAAATTGACCAAGGTTCATCGAAAGAAAATAAATAGGGGAAAGGTAGAATCAAAATAAGATCGGAGAGAAAAACATCATCATAGGCATATTAAGATTACAACAGGCTGAATAGACCATGAACTAGACATGAGAATAAAGATGAACAAGTCTCAAAACTCAAGGTTCAAGAAGCAACAGAAATAGATCTGAATCGATAAACATACTTAAATCCAATTCCACTTTATTCCATGGCTATATTATAGTTAAATATTTAAATCGGAAAGCAACTAGAACTTACATTGATTGGCTAAGAGAGGACAAATCGATTTGTTGTCACGTTGAGACGTCTAACTTGATTAATCTTCTGATTTGATTCAATACGGTCTAGGCGTCGTTGCCTGAAGCCTTAATCTCTAGTTTGAATTGAGTTGCTTAGGTTGATGTTGATTAGCTTCTAGTTTTGATTCCAGCAGAGTAGCGACGCCATTTTTATTTTTATTTAGAACAGAGGCAGAGTAGAAGCAGAATAGAATTGTGTGTAGAGAAGGCTAGGTTTGGGGCTGTTTAAATAGTTTTAGGCAGATGAATCTGGACAGAAATCGGACTAGATACATCAGAACGAACACTGGCCCAAAAATGGGCTCGGGGACCAGGTTGACACCCAAGTCGACTGCGCAGTCGACCTGGTCCTGGGGGTGTCGACTGCCCAGTGGACTCCCCAGTCGACTCCCCGGTCGACCTGGGTCTGGGCGGGAAATTTCCCACCCAGTCTGTTCTGCGTTTGAAATTCGAATTTTGAATTCGAATTTGAGCTGTTTTGAACTCTGAATATTTCTGAAACTTTGGGGAGCCATAACTTGGTCATACGGACTCCGATTTTCGAAAACTCAGACTCTATTTTATGTAGAATTCCGAGACGAACGCAATGGCGCAACCCGTTTCCCTTGGTTCTTATTTTAAGATTTAATTCTGCCTAGATTTCTTGTTTTAATATGTTATAAAAATTCGGGTTGTTACATTCTCCCCTCCTTAAAGGATTTCGTCCCCGAAATCTTCAAGTTAGGGAGAACGTATCCTACCATCTGTCATCCATCTACTCAAAACATCATCCACAAGAAAACATTGTCCTTAAGAGATTTCTAATGTTGTATGAACATATGCAGAAAGTGTGTGTATATTTTCCTTGTCTAATGCAAATGATCAGGCCTGATTGATCTTCTAAATGCAAAATATGTTTAGTGCCATGAGTCCACATGTATGAAAATAGTCCTAGTCACATAAACACTATATGTGTGCACAAACATCCATCCATATGCAACATCCACATGATAACACATTCAAATTCATCCATAAACAAGTATAAACACTCATGCATATGCAATATGAAAGGTGACTGAGCCGATCTAGTGCCTAATGTGTAAATGCATTCACGAGCAACCACTAGCAATCACTTGCAGCCACTTGCAACCATCAATCATAACATGTCTCAAACACATGTTTACACCCAATTGTTCCTACCTAAAGGTATAACCGAATGATAGAAGCAAGTAAAAACTTTGTGCCCATTAGGTCATGTCAAAACTGGAAATATATGTCACATATATACTGATCAGGAGAAGAACTCCCTAAGCACCAGCCCCGAAGACCGGAATCAACATCAGGCTGACACCCAAAGAATTTCTCAATCAAACCAATATACGTTTCGAGGAAACTAAGCATGATGGACTCCTTTTAGGTCACAAGGGAATCCCTTCCTAAAACCAACCCGTATCCTATAAAACCCAAAGAGTTTAGTCAACCCAACGGACACCCTCAAGCCCCAAAATGTATTATTAATAGACGAGTCATGCTCCCTATGAGGTTTCTAACAGAAATGGGATTGAGAATAGGACCGAGAGGATATACTTAAAAGATAGCATGCAAATAAGCTCTACAGGAAAAGAGGGATCAAGGCTATACTCTTAAAAAGAGATATGATACGTGTATCTAGTCTTAAATCTTCTGAGTCGCATTTCCTTGAGCTTAACTCCATTGTGCTTTGACCGTCTTTAACTTCACAATTCCGTAGCTTCTTAATTCTTGTTTCCAAAATATGAGTTGGGACTCATTCCACTGTTGCCTCTCGTTCCACTTTTACTTATTCTTCTTCTAGTATATTCGGCTTAATCATAACTGCGTACTCATGGTTTCATGCAAGCTCTCCAAAATTCACTAGTGAATCTTGGATCTCGTTCACTTACTAGGAGGTATTTCACACAGATGAATTATCTCTTGAAAATAACAAATATCAACCATGTTGCCAAAGGTACTTACTAAGGCGATTTTATATAACTCAAGCATAAGCGAAATGAACCATCCGCCTTAGTGGCGAACACTACTCGAGCGGATCAATAAATTACCAATAAATGCGTCAAGAGATTCTAGGTAACAAATCCTGATAGAACCCTAAAGGTTACACGCGACTTCGAGGTTATTACCGAGGCAAGTCAAGGGTCTAATTACCCTCTTTTCAAAACCGAGAATGTCACCCTTACTGGATAACTACTCTATCGCTAGAATCAACCCATAGCCCAAAACATAAACATAAGCATTACTTCTAAACTCAACACTTAGCATAGACATTCTCAAATCCAAACAAATCATGAATACATGAGCAGATTCCCCAACATGATTTGAGACAAAAATGGGATCCCCTACTACGCTAGTACTAAGGTGCAGAGACTCAACTATCGAGGCAGAATTAAAAGGATGCGATGTATAAAAACAAAGTTCCCATGGTATGATAGAAAAGAGAAGCTAAACTTTTAACAGAAACGTTACCACCTCTCTTAGGTATGCTAGTAGTGAGAGCATACAATTGCCCTCTCGACGATCTTGTTCTTTGCCCTTGTCCTTGTCCTATGATACTTAACTACATGTCCCTTTTTACCATACCAACGATGTTCTTTCTTGTCATGGGTTTTATTATCCTTTTACTTTGACCTCTTCTCTTTCACCTTTTCCTCCTTGGTGGACTACACCTTAACAACAAGTTTCTCATCCTTAGGCTTGTGTTCTTTATCCTCGTTCTTACTATCCTTGTATAGCTTGTTGACAAGTTTCTCGAAAGCTACCTCCATCGCACAACAACCCTTCAAAGCTTAAAATAAGATTAGACGCAGATGGAACTACTGCGGCTACAGATGGAGGTTGGGCACTACTTTGCCCTCGGACATGTGTTGTATGCCTACAAACTATGGTGAAAAAGAAAGAGAGAAGAGACTCAAGGAGAGAATCAAAAGATAGTGCATATGGCTTTGGGGAACATGCCTTTCATAAAACAAAACTTTTCTTTAGAAAAATGCTTCTTTGTAAACGTTTTGAAAATAGTTTCAGAAGGTTTTTTTAAAAGCTTTTGCCCAGTCTGGTAACCTTCTGCTCTGATACCAAATGTAACACCCCACCTCCGCTAGGATCACTCACAAAGGGAATGCACTAGCTTTGGTGGAGTATTATCTAGGTAAACATACACAGAAATATTACAAGACAGAACATAAATAAAACAACGGAAAGAAAACCCAAATTTCATTGCTTTAAAATCTAGTAAGGTCTAAAGCCTTTTACATCAAAATACTATTAAGTCAATTACATCGAAATCTGTCTTGCAATAGTAAAGAAGCATAAAACCATAGTTATAAATCATTCCCCAATAAAGCAAAGCAAGCCATAGCCAAGAGAAATCCAAGCCGTACATGAAAGAGCTTTGGAGCTTGGTAAGATCCGAACTAAGTTGTATTCCCACCCTGCGAACCTTGGGGAGGGAAACAGAAGAAAAAGAGGCGAAACAAAACGGGTCAGACATAAAGACTGAGTAAGTCCTAGTGACTTTCAGCATAAAAACAGGTAAAGATAACATGGCATGAATAAACTGAAAGTAAACATAAGCATGATGACAAGATAAGCTACAGGAAAGATAAATAAGAATAACCTCATATGGTTTTTGTTAAGTATAACATCGCCAGGTTTCCATTCAAGATAAACTAAGTATAATTTCGCAAGATTTCTATCAAGCATCGCAAGATTTTTCTCGCAAAATTTCTATCAAGCATCGCAAGATTTCTCTGCTTTACCATTAAAATATTTCTATGATATCTATTTGCTCTACACCAACCGTACTAGTATCCCAACCTGTGTCATGTGTTGACTATAAAATGATCCCTTGCCCAATGTTATGAAATGATCCATTACTTGGTCTCACGAAACGATCTATTCATCGATCGGCTCCCTACAAGTCCTATCTCGTTCATGTGTCTGTGTCATACGGCCCTATCACGAATGTAGTCACCTGTGCTAGGTCCACCATAGGGTGTATCAAGCCCTAGGGTGCCAACCACCGACACGAATCAAGCACGCACAGTGTAAACCTACTGGTGCCCAATGCCTGCTTTTTCAACTCCGGACTACGTGCACGACCGTAGTCCGCCTGAACCTACAATGGCGCACCAACTCAGCCGTCGTTCTGGTTGCTTACAATCAACCCAGTAATCGTGCCCCACCCTGCCTAGTTCCAGGGTACCATGATACATCTAGTGGGTTACTGCTGAAAAGGACCGCGTAACTAGGGTTTCCATCCAGCAGGTTAAGTGTTGTCATTTAAATTCGAGACTTAACCCCATCAGTCTAGCATGTCAAGTTGGTTAAGTGTGGTCATTCAAGTTCATGACTTAACCCGTCTACGTGTCATGTCAAATTGGCTAAGTGTTGTCGTTCAAGTTCATGACTTAGCCCTACGAATCATGTGTCAAGTTGGTTAAGTGTGTTCAAGCGGTTCGTGACTTAACCCTACCAAACCATCGTGTCAAATTGGTTAAGTATATTCAAGCGGTTCGTGACTTAACCCTATCAAGTCATCGTGTCAAATTGGTAAAGTATATTCAAGCGGTTCATGACTTAACCCTATCAAGTCATCGTGTCAAATTGGTTAAGTATATTCAAGTGGTTCATGACTTAACCCTATCAAGTCATCGTGTCAAATTGGTTAAGTATATTCAAGCGGTTCATGATTTAACCCTATCAAGTCATCGTGTCAAATTGGTTAAGTATATTCAAGCGGTTCATGATTTAACCCTATCAAGTCATCGTGTCAAATTGGTTAAGTATATTCAAGCGGTTCATGACTTAACCCTATCAAGTCATCGTGTCAAATTGGTTAAGTATATTCAAGCGGTTCATGACTTAACCCTATCAAGTCATTAATTCATTAATGCACCCCAACCTCTCACATCAGACCTGTTGTTGTGGTCACTGGATATGCCGGGCGGTTCCGGGCAGAATTACACCACAACTCAGTCTGACCTCGGGTTTTCAAGTGCGATATGACCAACTACCCACATTGGATCCTATTGTTTGCAGTAACTGGATTTGTCGGGCGGTTCCGGGCAGAATTACACTGCAAACTCAACCCAACCTCGAGTTGGCCATTTTCTAGTTCATTCTAAATGTCATGTCCATGTTCAAGTTATAACAATGTTCAAATTTCTAAGCAAGTTTCATGTCAAGTTTCTAGTTTTCAACTTATGCCTATTATCAAGTTCATAACTCACGTTTTTGCCCCAAAATGTGCTCCCAAAGTATTACTAAAATTTGCTATAAAGTTATGCCAAGTTATAGCCTTTTTATTTACAATACAGGCCAACTACCCAAAACCCAACTTTACATATTAATATATATATGCCTAAGTTCTAACTTTTCATGTCGATATACATATGCCCAATTCTAGCCAATTTACATATGTTCAAGTTCCACATCAAACTACATGTATTCCATGTTTACACCAATTTACCTATAACCAGTTCTAGCTTTTTACATATGTCACGATCCACGTCAAAATTACATATATCAATTTATATATGCCTAATCCTAGACAATTAACATTTATACCAAATTTCATGCCCTTTTACATATGTCAAGATCTAGCCAACATTACATGTATTAAGTTTTATATCCAATAAACCCAAATCGTGATTCATGATGTAGTTACCCCAAACCATAACCTTTTTTTTCAATACAAGCCAGTTGTCCAATCTTTTGATTTGATTTATATGTTACATTACGTAGATCCAAATTTACGCCAAATTCTATGCATATAATATTTATGCAAATTTCCTCATAACAAGACTATACCAAAATTTACATATCAAGCCCAAACTCGCAAATACAATGATAACATCCAATTTCATGTTGCCAATAATTCCATCATATTCATATAGGCAATAATCCCACAATTCCCCCGTATACATATCGTACGCAAGTCGTGATTTTAGGCCAAAGTCCGAAATTGACCAAGGTTCATCGAAAGAAAATAAATAGGGGAAAGGTAGAATCAAAATAAGATTGGAGAGAAAAACATCATCATAGGCATATTAAGATTACAACAGGCTGAATAGACCATGAACTAGACATGAGAATAAAGATGAACAAGTCTCAAAACTCAAGGTTCAAGAAGCAACAGAAATAGATCTGAATCGATAAACATACTTAAATCCAATTCCACTTTATTCCATGGCCATATTATACTTAAATATTTAAATCGGAAAGCAACTAGAACTTACATTGATTGGCTAAGAGAGGACAAATCGATTCGTTGTCGCGTTGAGACGTCTAACTTGATTAATCTTCTGATTTGATTCAATACGGTCTATGCGTCGTTGCTTGAAGCCTTAATCTCTAGTTTGAATTGAGTTGCTTAGGTTGATGTTGATTAGCTTCTAGTTTTGATTCCAGCAGAGTAGCGACGCCATTTTTATTTTTATTTAGAACAGAGGCAGAGTAGAAGCAGAATAGAATTGTGTGTAGAGAAGGCTAGGTTTGGGGTTGTTTAAATAGGTTTAGGTAGATGAATCTGGACAGAAATCGGACTAGATACTTTCAACATTACAACCTCATAACTGCCTTGATTATTAAAGAAGCATGAAAACATAAATAAAGTGACAAAAATCCCCATAGTGATATCCAAAGCCATTATCCGAGCAAGAAAGATCCAAGTCATACATCTACGTTCTTGGTGCTTGTAAAGAGCCTGACTGAGTTGAGCTGTTTCCTCCCTGTGGACCTGGGGGGGACGAAAGAAAAGAAGACGAAAAGAAAATAGGGTCAGACATAAAGCCTGAGTAAATCTAGTAATTCTTCAATATGTGAATAAGGAAAGGGTATGATGGATATAAACTAAAAATAGGAAAGTGTCACAGGCTAAGGAAGTGTCGAATATACTATCACACCCATACTATATCTCTGCACCTACTCGAGTTTATTCTAACTGGCACCCCATGGTGAGGGTGAAGTGATCCCCATTCTTATTAAAGATCGGCTCCTACTCGTGTTAACATGTGTCATACGGCCCCCAAGAATTGTAGATACCTATGCTGGTCCCACCATGGGGTGTATCAAGACCCATGGTGGCGGACCCGACACAAAACTAGAAGACATAGGTTATACTACTGGTGTCCCCAGTGCCCTGGTTGTCTGCTCCGAAGTGTGTGCACGCCCGCACCCCGTTAGACCTGCACTGTGCACCCACCGCCGTCGTTTGACCGCTTACAATCAGCCCAGTAATCGTGCCCCACCCTGCCTAGTTTCAGGGTACCGTTGATACCTAACTTTGGGTTACTGCTGAAACGGGTCCCTCGTTACCAGGATTTTCTAGTCAAACATGTTAAGTGGTTAAGTGTCTGTATTTACCTAACCCCACCCATCAATTCTTGTTAACATGTTGAATTTGGTTAAGTGTTATAGTTGACTTAACCCTACCATATGTCCTTAGCCTCTTAGGAGCACCAGACCACTCACATTAGACAGGTATTGCTACAGTTACTGGATATGCCGGTCGGTTCCGGGCAGGTTTACACCGTAGCTCAGTCTAACTTCGGGTCCTTATTGGGCTCAATGCTTAACCACCCACATTGGATAGGTATTGTTGTGACTACTGGACAGCCGGGCGGGTCTGGGCAGGTTCACATCACAACTCAATCCAACCTCGGGTTAAGCATATCGTGTTTTCTAAATTTACATATTTTATTACTTTTCAACTATATGTAAATGTCATATCTTTTATTTTTGGGTATTTCAATTCATACCGCTTATGTGTCATAATCATTGGCATGTGCCAAACATGCCAACATATGTTTTCATATTTTACACCCAATGTTATTACCCCCGTTTGTTCGCAACGTTATAACATATGTTGGGCTTGTCACAATTCAGCCCAACTTTATAAACGTGAGGAAAAGGGGAAATCAAGAACATGTAATACATAAAGGTGTGTGGCGCATGAACTTGCAATTTGGCGATTCAACTAACATATAACATGGGTCATGTGAACTTGCATTCAAATTAAAATATAACTAAGTAGGTGACATATGAGATGGCATAGTTTAGGCTAATACAAACTTGTGTTTTAAACATGTTTAATTTGGCATAATGTCAAACACAAGACTAGCATGATGTATGTTCACCAAAATGTACAATTTTAACATTTAATCATATAGCCTATGAACTTGCATGGTTTATGAAACATAGATCCAATTATACTTGCAAATAGACAAAATCTTGCATAGTTTATGAAACATAGATCCGATTATACTTGCAAATAAACAAAATCTTGCATAGTTTATGAAACATAGATCTAATTATACTTGATGAAACATAGGTCCAATTATACTTGCAAATGAACTTGCATAGTTTATGAAACATAGATCTAATTATACTTGCAAATAAACATAAGAACAATATCATAGGTTTTGGATCAAAAAGGTCTATAACATGTTTACATAAATTCCAACTTAGACATAGTCCATGCCATCGCCATATACATAAAATGATCAAATTCTAATTTTCGCCACAAACTTGCAAGTACAATCGTTCAATAGGCTTGCATCAATAAATTTTATGCCACAAACATCAATACATAAGTCATGATAGAACCGTCACAATACATAGAATAATAACACAATTCTATTTTCATATACATCGAATCACATCGCAGTTTTTATTCATATTTTGAAAGGTTACTATACTTACAACGTGTGATGAATTCTTGTTTTCTGATTTCTGTTATTCTGATTTGGAGATGCTCTCCTTTGGGTAGCAAAGTTGCGTTGAATGATTTGATTAAGCTTTGATCTTCTTTTAATTTGATTCTCGTCTTAGGCTTTTGGCTTGTCTCTAGGGTTTCTAATTGACGGCCATTCCTAGTTCCTTTCCAACAGCATGACGGCTATTGTATTCTATTATTTGTGTGAGTTTAGGGTTAGGTTTGAGTTGTATTTATAGAATTTTAAATTGTTTTGAGCCGTCGGATGAAGATAGGAGGAATCTAGACCATACAAAGTTCAAAGAGCCACTCAAAAGGTGACATGTAAGCCCTAGTGACTCAGCCAAGCATCAGAATTTGACCAGACCCTGACTAGGCCAGCCAGGGCCTGACCAGTAGGTCATTCTGACATGGGCGCACTTGGCAGGTGCGCCAGGCCAAAAATGTACTGGCGCACTTCCCAAGTGCGCCAGTTCATTTCTGTTCTGGCGCACTTCCCAAGTGCGCCAGTGCATTCTGACCCGTTTTCTGGTTTTTCGCCCAACTTCGTTCGTCCATATCTTCTTCATACGATATCCGTTTTACCCAAACTTGAACTCTATCTCAAGCAGAATTTCGAGACGAACGCAATGGAGTAACCATTTCCCTTGATTTCATCATTTATAATTAATTATACTTTAATTCGTGAAGCTTAACGTTATAGAATTCACGGGGTGTTACGGTATTGCGGAAGAATGTGTTCTTTTGACAGCTTTCATAGGTCCAGACATACTTATGAGTGGTTAGTAATGTCGTTCGGCTTATGCAACGCTCCTGCTTATTTTGTCGATCTGATGAACAGAGTATTATGCGATGTTTTGAATAAATTTGTGTTGGCTTTTATTGACGACATCTTAATCTTCTCTAAGTCGACTGCCAAGCATGAAAAGCATTTGGAAGAAGTTTTGGAAATTCTGAGAAAGAATGTTTTAAAGGCCAAATTTTCTAAATGCAAATTCTGGCAAGAAGAAGTGAAGTTCCTCGGTCATGTAGTATCGAAGAAAGGAATTTCAGTGGATCGAAGTAAGATCACCGCCATTCAAGATTGGAAGAAGCCTAGCACGCCGACAGAAGTCAGAAGTTTCCTAGGATTGGCTGGCTATTATCGGAAGTTCATTAAGGATTTTTCGAAGCTATCTTATCCATTAACGAGGCTTACCAAGAAGCATACAAAGTTTAATTGGACGCCTGAATGTGAGGCAGCTTTCCAAGAGCTAAAATTAAGGCTGACTACTGCTCCAGTGTTGACTATTATCGATGGCAATCAAGATTTGACCGTCTATATAGATGCTTCTATTGAAGGTGTTGGTGCGGTATTGTTGCAAAGAGGCAAAGTAGTTGCTTATGCAAGCCATCAATTGAAACCCCATGAGAAGAGATACCCTACTCATGATCTTGAGTTGTTAGTCGTCGTGTTTTCTTTGAAAATATTGAGGCACAATCTTTTAGGTGAGAAGTTTGAATTATATACAGATCACATGTCATTAAAATATCCGTTCACCCAGAAGGTCTTGAATTTGAGGCAGCAGCGCTGGTTAGAATTTCTTGCGGCGTACGATCTTGATATTTTGTATACTCCAGGGAAAGCCAATGTTGTGGCTGATGCACTCAGTAGAAAGAATGTGATCATCGCTAATCTCATTATTACACCTTCATTGATTGACAAAATCTCTGCTCTTCAGAAGGATGTTGAATTTATTTAGAGAATTAGTAAAAGAGTTCGGGAAGGCGAACCCTCGAGTTTCCAGGTTGATAACAAAGGAGTTCTGAGGTTATTAGGCCGAATTTGTGTTCCGAATATTCCTGAGCTCAGAAGGGAAGTGATGGATGAATGTCACAAATCTAAGCTTAGTATTCATCCAGGGGTGAGTAAAATGTATCATGATCTGAAGCGTACGTTCTGGTAGAAATCTATGAAAAGAGACATTTCCATATATGTTAGTAGGTGCTCTACTTGCCAACAAGTCAAGAGTGATCAGCAAAAACCTGTCGGATTGTTACAACCATTAGAGGTTCCGAGTTGGAAGTGGGATCAAATCTCCATGGATTTCATTAATGGTTTGCCCCGAACCAGGAAAGGTAATGACAACATATGGGTGATCGTAGATCGCTTCACGAAGATCACCCATTTTATTCCTGTTAGATCTACTAGAACAGCTCAAAGTCTGACGCAGATTTACTTCAAAGAAATTGTCAGACTACATGGAGTTCCCGGTAGCATTGTTAGTGATCATGATCTGATATTTTCTAGTAAATTCTGGGAAGCATTCCAAGAGGAGCTGGAGACAAAGTTAAATCTGAGCACTGCATATCATCCTCAAACAGATGGAAAGACTGAGAGGGTGAATTGTATACTGGAAGACTTGTTGTGGGCATGTATTCTTGATTTTGGCGGATCATGGGAAGACCACTTGCATTTGGTTGAGTTCTCTTATAATAACAGTTACCAAGCAAGCTTGCAAATGTCGTCATTCGAAGCATGGTATGGCAGGCCTTGTAGATCTCCCGCATGTTGGGTAGAACCAGGCAATCGACTAGTATTGGGTCCCGACATGATTTGAGAAGCTCCGGATAAGGTCGATTTCATTAAGAAGCGACTGCTAACAGCTCAGAGTCGACAGAAGAGTTATGCAGATTCAAGAAGAAGGGATTTAGAATTTGTTGTTGGCGATTATGTGTACTTGAGGGTTTCCCCATTGAGAGGAGTAGTTCGTTTCGGGAATACTTGGAAGTTGGCGCCTAGATTCATTGGTCTATTTCCTATTCTCGAAAGGATTGGAACTCTCGCTTACAGGGTTCAATTACCAGACTGGTTTCCAGGGGTACATGACGTATTCCACGTGTCTCAACTTAAAAAGCATGTACATGATCCAGACTTGATTGTGGAGGAAGCTGCACAACAAGATTTAGAGATTACCCCGAGCTTGGCAGTAAGAAGGGAGCTGGTAAAAATCATTGGCAAAGAAACCCGAGTTTTGAGGAACAAAAGAATCCATCTAGCCAAAGTGCAGTGGAGCGGAGATCCTAGAGACTGTACAAGGGAGACTGAGGATAGCATCAAACAAGCTTATCCCCAGTGCAGAGTGGATATCTCTGATTAGCTCTGGTGCAAGGTACATTTACAATATTTTGCTTTTTTCGTTTTATTTCCTACTTTACTGTTGTTTCCTTTTCGGGGACGAAAAGTTTTTAAGTGGGAGAGATTGTAACAACCCGGAAAATTAGAACCAATTTAAAAATTTTATTCTAGTTATTTTTATGAATTTTGAATAGTTAAAATAATTTATTTTAAATAATAACAACTAAAAGTTTAATTTAATCGAAGTTAGAATGAATATATTTATTTCAATTATAAACGGAGTTAGAAATAGCGCGGTAGTTTGAAATTTTGAATTTGAACTTTGACTAAATGTACAAGATTCAAAATAAATCGGATTTCAGTAAAACCAGAAATATTTAAATTTGTTTAATTATATCTTTCTAACGGATTTGAAAAATTGAAATTTCATAGCGAGAATAAAAAGTTATGACCAGTTAAAAATTCAGGATAGTCGCTATGGAATTTAATACAATATATAGCCTTTAAAAATAGCCATTTTGCAAATAACCTCCGTTTTCGACGAAACTACTTTGCTTGGATCCGGAATGTCAAATTATTGCAAGATTCCAATTTTCATAATTTTGGGAATTAATATGTGAGTGTGGTAAATCAAAACGTGTTTTGTCAATTTCAATGAAATTGGATCGACCGGAAAATGGCCATTTTTCAAACGGTCTCCAAATTCGACGAAATTAATTTTATTAGGACCGTATCGTCAAAACATAGCTAGATTTATTTTTTCTGAAATTTTTGGAATCAGTATGTGGCCCCGACGAATTAAAATGTACGATCAAATTAAATAATTAAAGGTTTTATATTTTAATTTTAAGGAAAAATGGGCTGAAACGATCAAATGCGCTAATGAGACCTGGTCCATTGTGTCCGGAACAGGGGTAATTAGCTAGGGGAGACAGTCGTTGGGCCTCATTTGGAGTCCGGACCGATAAACAAAGGATTTGTAAATTAAAATTATATTAAATAATATATATTAAAATAATAAAATCACTTTGTCGTTATCTTCCCAAACCCGACAATCTTCAATTCGATGGTGGCTAAGGTTCAAATCTTCCTCTCCAAATAACTCACGATCCTGTCAATGAAATCAATCACTCAGTTGAGGTTTTTGTAGAGATTTTCATAAGCCTTAATCTCATACCCATTTCAGAATTTATCATCGCATGTTGAACGACATTGGAGCCCGCGAAGTTGCGACCTTCAGACCGCCGCCGTGCGTCGATCGCACCACCAGTGCCTGGCGCACCTTCCGGCCCCCTTCGATGTGGTGAAGCCCGATCGTCAAAGCGCTACACGGATTTCGCGAATTTCCAAAACCTAGTTCTGAACGATTTCTGAAAGGGTACGACTGTTTTTATTTAAATGATTATAACACTTTTAAGCGTTGCGAGTTCCTATTTATTTATAAAAATCGTATCTTGCTCATACGATAACGAAATTCGATGAAACAGGTAACATCGGGACTGTGGCATCGTACACGACATTTCAGAACTGACCGGAGGATTTTTGGAGCCTTCTACAATTTTAGATGAAATAAAAAGCGATGTGAAATTTCTGAATTCCAAAATAAATAAATAAAATTATATTAGGGTGCAGACGGAGTTTAGAAACTCCCGACACCGTCGTCCACAGACCATGGACGACTTGATTGTTTTGTGATGTGAAATTGGTTGATTTTTGGTAATTGATTATAGTTGAAACGAAATTGGTTGTTACTGTGGTGAATTCACAGTGTTGTGAAAATGGATTGTATAGTGAAAAGAAAATGTATTAGGAAATGAAACCCTTGTATCACCGCGAGGCCTAGGTTAGCAGAGGAGTCGTACTAGGGACGGTGCCAGTTTTAAATACCCTGCCATTGTACTGCCGAAATTTTCTGAAATATCCATGTCGTAAAATATTCATGTTATGATAAAATTGTTTGAACAATAAAAAAATTGATTTTTATTGTATATATAAAAAATATGAAAATGATCATAATGGACTACAAAAATTGATTAACAATAAACAAATACCTTTCTTATTGAATATGAAAATGATTATAGTTGAATAGAAAATTTGTTTAACAATAAAAATACATTTTTATTTTATATATATAAAATGATCATTATATGTTAACATAAAAATTCACATTTTTATTCTAAGTTAAAAATGATCATTAGTTGAAGTGAAAAATGTTTCTACATTGAAATTTACATTTTTAATGTAAAGGAATCATTAAAAAGAGTCATTGTTAAATAAAAATGTTTTTAAATTGAAATTTACAATTTTAATGTAAAGGAATCATTAAAAAGGGTCATTGTTAAGTAAAAATGTTTTTACATTGAAATTTATATTTTTAATGTAAAGGAATCATTAAAAAGGGTCATTGTTAAATAAAAATGTTTTTACATTGAAATTTACATTTTTAATGTAAATGGATCATTAGAAAAAGATGCATTGTTTAATAAATGTGTTTTACATTTTTAATGTAATAAAGGATTCATTAAAAGAATCAAACTTTGTTAAAATGGTGTTAACATAGAGAATTACATTCTTATGTAAAAAGAATTTGCAATAATGATCATCATTGAAAAAAAATATGTTAACATTAAAAAGTTACATTTTTTTATGTATGAATGAAAGATTTAAAAATAATTCAACTTTGATTAAAAAGGTTAAACATTAAAATTTTACATTTTTAATGAAAAAAAGGGTTCATAAAAATATTCATTGTCTGATGAAAAGGTTGAACATAATTTTTTTTTACATTTTTTAATGTAAAGAGGATTCATATAAAAAGATTATGTTTTGATAAAAAGGTGTTACATTAAAAATTACATTTTTTAATGTAATGTATAATTTCAAATGAAAAGATTCAATGTTGAAATGAAAATGGGTTTAACATTAAAATTACATTTTTAATGTTAGAATGAATCAAATGAAAAGATTCAATGCTGAAATGAAAATGGCTTTAAAATTAAAAATTACATTTTTAATGTAATGTATGATTTCAAATGAAAAGATTCAATGTTGAAATAAAAATGTGTTTAACATTAAAAATTACATTTTTAATGTAATGTATGATTTCAAATGAAAAGATTCAATGTTGAAATGAAAACGGGTTTAACGTTAAAAATTACATTTTTAATGTAATGTATGATTTTACATAAAAAGGTTTAATGTTGACAAAAATGTGTTTAACATTAAAAAATTACATTTTTAATGTAAGTATGATTCACTAAAATAATGTTAACTACATGTTATAGAATAAATGTTTGAAATCGTCGAACGAATTTATATATATATATATATATATATATATATATTAAAATAAAACGAATCGCGCGGCTGTAGTTTGCAATTTGGAATCGTAACTTTAAACGATTATACCGAGAGATCCGACTGTCGGATTTTCCCAAAACTGGAACCTTTGGGTTCGCTTTGGAAAGAACTTTCCAACGATATAAAATTTTCTAAGATTCAACGGTTAGATTTTGAGAAATGTGTAAACCAAATTTTGATGAAAACAGTACCAGGGCCGTGTAACGACCTGAAGCGTCATTTAATTAAAAATGGCTATTTTTATATAAATAAAAATAGCGATAAATCATTATAAAATATTATAAATGTTATGGAATGAAAAGAAATGATTTGAATTATATATATTCGAGAATTATTTGAAAAGGCTGAGTTAAATCTCATTTCAAATAATTATACGACGATTGGAAGTCGAAGATATTGAAGACGGTGGTTGAGGACCGGAGATCTTCACATCGAATGGATGACTACTGATGCCATGGATTGGTTAGCTCCCAGGAAAGGGTTAAAGTGGTAGTTGTCCGAATGTACTTGTTGATTGTACGGATATGCGAGAGCCTCTCTTCCGTATTGGACATATGAAACGAGGAATAAGGTGTCTCCGGTTTCGTTCAGACCCGGAACGGACTTGTAAATGGATGTATGTCTGACATTGGATTTTATTCTATGCTGACTGATATCTATTAAATATATATCTGTTTGGTGGCGGAGAATTTATTCTCTTGCTTAACACCCTTCTCTGAGACGTACGAGCTCAGAGGTTATATATTGGTAGACATCAGTCGCATGGCGTGAATTGTCAGTGTGGCATGCCAAGATGTAAATGATCAAGGCTTATTGTTGAAAAGCAGATCCTTGTGGTTGATGATAAAAGAACAGTTTAATTAGCATAGCTTTGTGTATAGCATTACTTCGCGAGCCTCACACCCCGGTATGAACCAGAAATAGGAGGAGGACCCCAGGGAGAACATGCATTTCTTTCTAGCTAAAAGTGGTGTCATGGTATGGAGTCCAGACATTTTTACTTATGTGGATGATGGAAAGCGAGGTACCTCGGATTTGAGTCCCTAGTGGCTCTTGATTTATGCCCCATAAGGCGGGGAAACATATTGTTCAAGAATAACTAATCCACTAAAGTATTTGTGGACCAGCCCAGGCGCTCGTAGGTGCAGTTGCGGCTGTATCCTCAGACATGGGCTAGACTGTCTCGAATTTGGTAAGGACGGTCCATTGCCTTGGTTCATGATGGAAATCCAACTTCCACTACAACACCGTAGGGTTTTGATTGTAAAACTAGTATGGCGACATAGTATATGGTAGCTATTACATCTATGATTGATACATTATGATTGAAATGTTTTTGAAACATATATACACTAATAATAATATCAAATCCATTTTATCGTATTAAGCATTTTTGACCATTATAAGGTAAAACTCTATCCTCCGGTTTGCGTTGCATTGTGTGATGGGGCTTGAGTCTTATAATGGTTTCATTTTTCTAAAAAAACATTGCATTGTTTAACGACTTACTTTATTTATGCACTGGCAATTCAATGGAGTAAACCCGTTCCATGTTAGCGGCGTGGTCCTGTGATTAGCCTTATTATTAAATAGGTTAAGTAGATTTCTCATACCAGTCCCATGACTGACTCGTAGTTTGTTTCACTTTGCAAACTCCGGTGCCCTCTTTCCACATGGGCAGCCTTGTATTCAGGTTTTAGCAGACTCATTCTGGATAGCTATGGAGCTGAAGATGGATCCTATCATTTCTATTATGCTGTTCAGACTTCATTTAGTATATTATGTTTGATTCCGCTGCAGACATTTGATATTCAGCTGAAACTGTATTATGTACTAAGTATGATCCTATTATGCTGTGTAACTCTGATGATATATTATTCCCAGTGTAATTTGATGTACATTATCTGCTATAATTCTATATTTCTGTTCTGCTGTTATTGTTTATGTGTTATATTCCAATGAGTATCCTTGCTTCTGTGACAGGGGGTTTGGGGTTATCACACGAATCAATAAATGATATGTATTCACGTTTTCAAATTATTTATTACTCTTTATTAAGACTAGGAGAAAAGTATTCTGACTTTGACATTTTAAAAAAAAAAATCAATTCTTTAACGGATGAATGGGAGAGAAAAGTATTAGCATTCGAAGAAGCTAATGATCTCTCTGCCATGAAACTAGAAGAATTGATCGGTAATCTAATGTCTTATGAAGTGAATTTGCAGGCAAAGAAAGCACAGGTGCAAGATAAGAAAAATTTAGCTTTCCATGCAGAAAAAGAAGATTCCGATACAGATGAAGAAGATATAGCATTTGTTGCTAAGAATTTTAGAAAATTTCTAAAATACAAAAAAAGTCAAAGCAAAAATATAAAGAAGAATTCATCAAAAGAACCTGATCCTGCTCTAGTAGAATGCTTCAACTGTCACAAGACCGGACACTATCAAATGTATTGTCCAGAGCTAAAGAGAAATCGCAAAAATGAAAAATCAAAGAAACGAGCTTTTTTAGTCACTTGGGACAACTCAGACTCATCTTCTGAAAGTGATAGCGACAGTGACAGTGAGCAAGCAAATGTGTGCCTCATGGCTAAGGACAATGATGTAAGTGATTGTACTTTTGATGAATTAGTAGAAATTAATACTGAAATTTTAGAATCTTGGAAAATGTTTTAAAGAAAATTTAAACAAGCTAATGAAGATAAAAATAAAGCTGAATTTGGGAGAGACCTTTTGAAAGATGAAAAAGAAATCTTAGAAGAAGAAATTAGAAAATTACAAGATTCTCTTTCTATTGCAAATTCTCAAATTTCCTTGTTGAGTCAAGAAATCGAGACTCAAAAGAATAAAAATGATTTGTTAAATTCTGAAAATCATGGTTTAAATACTAAAATTAAAATTATAGAGTTAGAAAGTACTAGTTTAAAATCTAAGTTAGAAAGCATTTCTAAAAATGTAAATAATTTTAACAAAGGTAGAGTGAATTTATCTAAAATTTTAGAAAATTCCCAATCGGTTTTTAATAAAAAAGGAATTGGATATGATAATAAAATAAATCCAAATATAAAATCCAAATTAAAAATTCTAATATTAAACCGAAAATTTCTTGTGGTAAAATAAATACTTCTACTAAGAAAAAATATCCAAAAAATATTAGTACATGGATTCGTGAGACAAACAATATTCTTATTAAGAAAAAGCATATTAATTTTTTTTAGATTCAGTTTATTATAATAGTAATTATTTTTTCAAAAAGGAACCTATTCCCTCTTGGGTTTGGCTTCCTAGGTTTTAACCCTTAGGACCCTAATGGAGGAAGTGGGTACCATTTTTATTTTTATTTTTGCAGGTACCATAAATAATTATGTTAGTAGCTCGATTAAAAAGGAGTTTTTCAACTAAGTTGCTCATTTCTGTAAGTTTTTCTCTAACATTTTATTTACCTAATGTAGTATGTTATAAATAAACTATTTAGTTACTTATCCACTAGACAAGTCATTTTCTAAACAACTTATTTTAAGCAATTTGTTTTGTTTGGTTTAAAAGTAATGGTAAACAAAAGTCTTGGCATTTATTGAAGTTACTATAATTAGCATATATAGTTATATAAATACAAAATAAAAATATTTAGCTTTTAAAACATATAAACGATAGCCAGAACTTTTGTTTTCTATCATGACAAAGAAAGATAAATCTCCGACAACACCAAAAAATTCATCCAACAAAACTTCATCGGATTCGATTAACATCATAACATCTCCGACTACAAGTGAAGAATCGACATACCAATGGCAAGGTTATCAAACCGGATATACTCCGGATTCAAGGAGAAGAAGAGATATTGCGATATATCCTTTTACAAAAGAGAAAATAGATGATATTCTACACTATCAATACGAACAAATGAGACTACAAAGAGAAAAAATTTATGAGTAAAAGCAAACATCAGACAGGTTGACATTTTTGGAAACTGTTGCACTTCGTATATGTGGTAGATCAACTATAGTTGAACCAAGACATCACTCCTTCTCTTCGGCTCCCGAATCACTAAGACCATCTACATTATGGAGTCCGTGGAAAAAAATCTCCAAAAAGCAAAAAGGAATGTCCAAACTCTTGGGAGAAAAAGTATCATTAAAATAAAGGAGCTAAGACACCAAGGAAATCAACTTCATCCGAGGAAAAATAAATAGGAACATTTCTTTACGTTAAATAAGACTTGCATTGATCGATAATGCAAATTCTTTCCGATATTTTGATTAACGAAGTTATATTGTATACTCTGATTTATTAATAATATTTTTAGCTTTACTTTTTCAGTAAATAAGTTTAAAAACAATATACACTCAAGAAATAAATCTCAGAAATTAAAAACAAAGGTTGCTGTACAAAATAACAGCAACCAGTCGACTGGTATAATATCCACCAGTCAACTGGTTAACTGGAACCCGAATATCTGGTTCCAGGTATACACATCCAATTTTAACCATACCTCTTCCTTTATTTCTCATTTCTCAAGCACTCTAAAATATCTAAAACCTTAGAAAACTGAAATTTCTCTCATGGCTCCCAAACGATAATTAGATACATGATCTTCATCAAGAACTAGATCGAAGAAAGCAGCAGAATCCTTAATAGATCAGTGGCTTTGGAATTATTTGGCTAAGAATAGATGGAAGATTTTATCTCAATTAAAATTCATGGTAGGTCCTTTTGCAAAGTTCGAAGATTTTAATTCCTACGGTCTACAACAACTAGCTAATCAAGGTAGACTTGAAACTCACTTGGATTATAATCAAAATTAATGTCACCATGGTCGAGCTATTCTTAGCAAATATGAATTTAGATCATCAAAATCCTAGTAATTCACGTAATTTTGTATGGAGTCTTGTGTATGGAAAACCTATTTTTATCACTATTGATAGACTTCGAGAAGTTTTGAATTCACCAACGGATGGAATTGACTTGTGAATATGGAGTAAGAGATGAATTCAATCATCTATTTATATATGATGATTCAGACGGAACTAAAACTAAGTGACTACGACCTAATGCGAGGGTACTCCATCATGTTCTTACTCGAACAATACTTCCAAGGTCCGGAACTCATGACCTTGTGTACTCGGACACTTTTAGGGCATTATATGCAACTTTTGGTAATATAAAAATTAATTGGATGAAAACTATTATGGATCATCTTCTCCTTTATACACAAGAAATCACTGCATATTTTTATTATGGATAATATTTGATGAGGATCTTTGAAAGTGAAAAAATTCCGAAACCGGACTCGGAAATGATTGAAATAAAAATACTAGACAAGAATAATTTAAAGCAAATGCATATGCCTCCTCTACAAGTCCGGATCATGAGTTTAGAAGATTGGAGAAATTGGAATTCGGATCAACCATCATCGAGTACCATTCGAGCTAATCCGGAAGATGTCTGACTCACGGAACCAAATCAAACATCAAAGCAAGCAATTGATGTAATTGCACACAATCAACTCCTTCTAGAAGCAAGGCTCAAAAGGATGGACAAGAAAATGGATAAAAAGTTTGATAAGATTAAAGATTTTCTAGGAAGGATGTGGAATCTATCTCGTGTTCTCTTGCGGCAACTGGTCACATAACGGATCCGGAAAAACGACCTATTTCACCTCTTAATTGGTCCTCTTCTTAAGAAACCAAATGCGATGAAGACTTAAGTATGAAGTGTGTAGGAAGATTTATTTGCTTTAGTATCTTTTCAAACTCTTATTTTGGTTGTGTAATAATGTTCGTATTTTGGTTGTGACGTTCTTAGCTTGGGTGTGTAATGACTTTCTTAGTATTTTTTTGTAACGACTTTATATTTTGGTTGTAATCTATGTTTGGGATTTCTATGCTTTTTGATTATATTGAATATCATGCAATCTGAAAATGATTATTTAGCATAAGTTTTCTCTTTGATTATCATGTGCTTTTAATGTCCTAATCTCTTTTTAATCGATGACAAAGGGGGAGAAATATCTCTCTTGCTATTAATACCATTTTTATGTTTCCATGTTATTAATATATTTTCCATACTATTGGAAAATTGTGCTAACGTTTGTGAATGCAGGAATCAAATGGTAAGATTATAAACTAACAAATTTGTACAGAAATTCAGGGGGAGAAAATCCAAAGTGTTATCATCAATCAAAAATGGGGAGAATGTTGAATAACAATATTTTGATCGATGTCAATGAATGAAGCTACTATGGGAATCAAATCATAAAGATAAGGTTATATATATATATATATATGTACATTGAGTCATGATAGAATTATGTTAAAATCTATCCTCAGGTATACACGAATGTGCTAATCAAAGTTATATATATTTATAAACCTTTATAAAAGCCAGATATTTGCAAAAACTGGCCTACCGGTCGACTGGTAGGAAATGGACCAGTCGATTAGTCAAGCTGTTTTTGCATATAACGGCTAGTTTTGATAAAAAAAAATATTTATACGATTTAATTCTACCAGTCAACTGATGATTTTTAACCAATCGACTGATTCAACCCAGAAACTATTTTGTGAAGAGTCACCATCCTTCATGAAGAGATTCCTCTTCATTAATCAAAGTAAATGGACATAACTTTTTATAGTAACTATTCATGAAGGATTGCTACTCTTATACCATTATATAAACAAGTTTAATCATGTTTTACAATCACCATTTTTTAACCGAATTTTACTAATTTTTCTGATCATCATTCTATTCTCTCCATTTACATTCTTTGTAATTAAAAGCTCTCTAATTCAAATACTTGTTGAATCCTTGAATCAATTTAATATCATTTGATTCAACAAGCAATCTTCTTCCTTAAATCTTCGCATTCAAATCATATACTCAAGGATCAGATTATAGGAAGGTTGTACTTAAACTATTGGCCATCCGTGTTGATTCAAGAACACAATTCAGAAGTCAAATACCTGTAATTGTTGAAGACCTGTGTAGTTGCCCAGGCTAGAGGCATCCTTGTTGGGGCTCGGGTGTACTGACCTATTCCTTCGGGTTAAGAGAGGGTGTGTTAGTGAATTCCGAAGAGGAGCTTCGGGACTGGACGTAGTGAAGGAAGTCTGAACCAGTATAAAAATGACTGGTGTCACTTTACTTTAGTTATCGCATTTACTTTGATTGTGATATATCTCTATAACTTAGGTTTTAGTTGCGTAACTATTGCATTAATTAGCATATCATATATATTTCCGCTATATCCATATAAGATCCGTTTATGTTGTACACATCGACTTTTCAAACATTGGATTGTGCAGAGTTTTATTAATATATCAATATCCAAGTACAACCCCTTGATGTCACCGCTACAAAGTTAACACCGATTCCACATACTTGATCAAGTATATTCCCCTTGATTTCACGGCTACAAGGTTAACACCGCTCCTGTTCCTTGATTTCACGGCTACAAGGAAAATACCGATTACCGAAACGCTTCCCAAACGATTACAATAGCCCTATAACTCTTCAATAGCACTTTGATTAAGAGAGTAATGAGTAAAGAGTTAGAAGAGAAGAAGTTTTATGTAAATAGAATTGAATTTGGAAGAGTATAATTGTAGAAATCATAAAAATAAGAAAATATAATGGTGTAAAGAAAGGAGATGAAGATAGAGAAGAAAAATGATGAAAAAATTCAAAATCAAGCCCTATTTATAAGATTTGAAAGGTTGCAACGCTTCTAGAGCGTTACAAATGGTGAAAAGACACTTCCTTTCAACATCAAAAATGTGCCAGTTATATGTCGACATAGGCATAAATGTATGTCGACATATGCCCTTGTAAAATTGGATTTTGAGCATTTTTGAAGTGTTTTGATATATATATATATATATATATATATATAATTCTAGAAGTTTTTTAAAACATAGTGTTGTAAATGAATATTATAAAGTGGAAAATCATATGAAAACATAAATATAAATTATATAAACATATTTATAAAACTATAAAGTTTAAAACTATATAAATATAAAATATACATATTATATAATAAATAAACTTATAAAACTTTAGTTTAAAATCAAAGTAAAATGGAGAGAGTAAAATAGAGAAAATAAAATAGAGAAAATAAAGATTGAAGATAGAATAGAATTTGAAATCAGAATTTGAAAATCAGAATTTGAATTTGAACCTGGAGTTCTATTCAAAGTCTTACACAACTAGTCTCTATTACTATATTTATCTTGAACTCTTGAAATCTTGATTACCCATGAGTCTTGAATCATCTCTGAAATCTGAATCTCTAGAAGCTCTTAAACTGTACAGTGTTAATTCATGCATATGTATATATATATATATATCATATATATAAAAGTGTTAGTATATATTTTATAATCAATTAATATTGAAATTAGGTTGTTTTCATCAATACTCCATTCTTCAACAATCTCCCCCTTTTATATGATGACAAATTAGTTTATAAAATATCATACTTGCTCATAAAATATCATATCTGTTCATAAAATATCATACTTGTTGATGATGATCCTTCTAATACCCCCCCCCCCTTTCTATATGAATCCTATAAACTAATTCTATATTTTATAATTTACCCCCCTTTGGCATTATCTAAAAGAAATTCTAAAACTACTCCCCCTAAATCCTATAAATGTCTAAATAATCCTTATAAATTAGTAAATTACTCCCCTTGAGTCCTAAATCTATATATATTCTATACTAGAGTAAAGTACTCCCCTTAATCCTAAATAAATCTATATAATTCATAAACTAAGGAGAAATACTCACCCTAAATCCTTGCTTATGTAACAAAGAAATATAACACTTATGTTAGACAAACAATATGACAAGTAATATATTTAAACATTGTTTTTACAAACGATATTACATGAACATGTCATACATCGAATTAACGAAAAGGAATGAAACTATACGACAAGAAACGAATCAAAACCTATATTCTACTTGTCCTTAACTATAGGAGACTTATGAGTACGACAATTTGGGCAATGGAGGCAAAAATCTCCATTTCGTTCAATCATATTTCCGTTATGATCGTATAGTACTTCACCCATGCAAATGACTTGATCTTCCTCGTTTGAGACTTCTTGTTATTCCTCTTTGGGTTCCTCTTCCTCCATTATCTCTTCTTCCTCTTCTTTTGGTTCCTTCTCTTCTTCCATAAGTTCATTATCATCTTTGATGATAATCGGATTAGCCTGATTATCCGTTATAAACTTAAGAAGACTCCTTATCATTTTTCCTTGTCTATTTTGCTCTTGGCTCATCCGAATTTGAAGCACATGTATTTCAGCGACCATTTGAAGAATATATTCCATCTTCTCTTCAATTTTGATGACACGTGATAGGGTAGAATGTTGAAAAGGACCTTCAGATGGTCCAGCGGATGATTCATGATTGATTTGAGTGTTAAAATTGGTGGAGGCCATTGTTTATTTTAGTTTAGAGTTTTTATAGAAGTGAGAAATGAGAATGAAGAAGAAAATTCGAAGTGCATAATTTAAATGATTATTTTAACTAACTTTTGGTGGGAATTAATTTTAAAAATCTAGCAGTAATATGTCGACATAGTGACATATGTACGTCGACATACTTGTCTTTTTTATTTTATTTTTCTAATTTTTAATGTTATTTATATATACATATATTAATGTATTTAATCATTCTAATTCACTTAGTGAAAAAATTCCTAATTCTCTTCTGAATTTAGTAAATATTGCTTTGTTTAATGGTTTTGTTAATATATCTGCTATTTCTTTATCTGTTTCTATAAATTCAAGTGAAATTTTCTCTTTACTTACTTTATCTCTTAGAAAATGATGTCGTATATCGATATATTTAGTTCTTGAATGATGAGTTGGATTTTTTGAAATATTTATAACACTCGTATTATCGTAGTACATTGATGATATTTATATTTAATCAAAAATCATTTAGAGTTTGTTGCATATATATTACTTGTGAACAAGCCAAAGCAGAAAAGATATATTTTGCTTCAGTTATTGACAAGAATACAGTATTTTGCTTTTTACTAAACCACGGGACTAGTGAATGTCCTAAGAAGTGACATGTTCCACTAGTACTTTTACATCATATTTACATCCCGCATAGTCAGCGTCACAATAAGAAACTAAGTCGAATGAATCATCCTTAGGATAAAATAATCCAAAGTCTGATGTATGCTTTACATACCTTAGAATACGTTTTACAACTTTTAAATGAGTTTCCTTAGGTTGCGATTGATATCTTGCATAGAGACATACACTATGCATTATAATTGGTCTACTAACGGTTATATATATTAGTGATCCTATCGTTCCTCTATATAATTTTTGATCAACGTCTTTTAATGTGTCATCTTTACTTAATGCTATATTAGTCGCCATCAGTGTTGGTCTCCCATTAGTTGTTGTTAGATTATATTTATTAATTAGATCTCTTGCATATTTTTCTTGATTAAAAAATATTCTATTCTTTAATTGATGAATTTGTAAGTCTAGAAAGAATGTTAGTTCTCCCATATGACTCATCTCAAATTCTTGGGTCATAATATCCGAAAATTCTTTATTCATCTTATCGTTTGTTGATCCGAAAATTATATCGTCAACATATATTTGTATTAATTATATATCCTTGTTATTCTTTTTAATAAACAAAGTATTATCTAACTTTCCTATTTTAAAGTTTGATTGTAACTAATAATTTCTTAATCTACCATACCAAGCCCTAGGAGTCTATTTTAATCCATATAACACTTTCTTTAACTTATATACGTGATTTGGTAATTTTTCGTCTTCAAATAGAGTTGGTTGCTCTACATATATGTCTTCTTTAACAAATCCATTTAGAAAAGCACTTTTGACATCCATTTGATATAATTTGAAATTATTATGGTTTGCAAAGGCTAGTAAAATCCTAATGGTTTCTAATCTTACTACAGGGCAAAAAAATTCATCGTAATCTATTCCTTCTTCTGGAGTGTAACCTTGTGCTACTAATCGTGCCTTATTTCTTATGATCTCACCACGTTCATTCATTTTATTTTTATAAATCCATATAGTTCCTATTATAGTCTTATCGTCTGGTCTAGGAACAAGTTCCCATACATCATTCCTAGTAAACTGATTCAGTTCTTCTTGCATAGCAAGTACCCATGAATCATCGGAAGATGCTTCCTTTGGATTCTTAGGTTCAATAGTTGAAATAAATGCAGTATTACTCATATTATTCAATTGATTATGGATTCTAACAGCGGATTCAATATCTTCTAAGATAATTTCTACAGGATGGTCTATAAGTAATCTAATTCGTTTATTTGGTTGACTGTCTTCATGATTTGTTTCATTAATTTCATTTTCACATTCATCTTCTTTGTTTTGTGTTATACTTTTATAATT
Organism: Allium sativum; assembly: GCA_030737875.1. Classification (NCBI taxonomy): domain Eukaryota; kingdom Viridiplantae; phylum Streptophyta; class Magnoliopsida; order Asparagales; family Amaryllidaceae; genus Allium; species Allium sativum. The sequence continues at coordinate 686,798,113 of CM060926.1, read as the reverse complement.
TTCGTCAAACGATACATTTAAGGTTTCTTCTATTGTATTGGTTCGAGTATTGAAAACTCTATATGCTTTACTTCTTTCTGAATATCTAATAAATATTCCTTTATTGGATTTCGAGTCAAATTTGTCTAAATTTTATTTAGTATTAAGTATATAACACATTTACTACCAAATGTTTTAAAATATGACACTTTTGGTTTTTTATTATATAATAGTTCATAAGGAATTTTATGAGTTAAGGGTCTAATTGAAATTCTATTTAAAAAATAACAAGTTGTTGCAACTGCCTCAACCCAAAAACTTCTTCGTAAATTACTATCAGATAGCATAGTTCTCACATATTCTTGTATCTTCCTATTTTTACGTTCAACTACTCCATTTTGTTGAGGGGTTCTAGGAATAGAAAAATTATGGGTTATTCCCTTTTTATTACAGTATTTTCAAAATTTTCGTTTTCGAATTCTCCGCCATGGTCACTACGTATTGTTTTGATTTTTAGTGATAATAAGTTTTGAATTCTTTTTGAAAAAGTTTTTAATTGATCAAAAGCCTCATTTTTATTTTCAAGAAACAAAGTCCAAGTAAATCTAGAAAAATCGTCGACTATTACGTAAACATATCTATTATGACTTATCGATTAGGTTTGAGATGGACCAAATAAATCCATGTGAATTAACTCTAATGGTGTCTAGGTAGTAACTTCCTCTTTTGATTTAAATGAACTTCTCTTTGATTTCCCAAATTGACAAGCGTCGCATAAGTTATTAACTTTAAATTTCATTTTGGATAATCCTCTAATTGAATCTGATTTAGAAATCCTAAAGATGTATTTGAAATTTATATGACCAAATCTCTTATGCCAGATCCAGGGGTCACTTGTATTGGCCATAAGACATAAAAATTATCGTTGGAGATTTTCATACTCAATATATATATATATATATATTTCTATCTCCTTCAAATATTACTTTTGAATTCCTATCTTCTATAAAATATTTATCCTTTTCAAAGTTTATTTTGTAACCCTTATCGCAAAGTTAACTTATTCTTAGTAGATTATGTTTTAGATTCCTAACCAATAAAACATCAGAAATAATAGGAGTTTCAGAATTACCGACATTGCCGATCCTGATAACATATCTTTTAGAGTTATCTCCAAAGTTCACATTCCACCGTCCTCATGTATTATATTACTGAGCAATTCAGGATTTCCCGTCATATGTCTCGAACAGCCACTATCCAGTATCCATTTGTCCTTTTTGATTTCCACCGATTGCTTTTCAGAATTTGAATTCTCAACAGCCATGTAACACACCAGTTCGGAATTTGAATTTCCAACAGCCACCTTTTTAGAATCTGAATTTTCAATAGCCACCATTTCAGAATTTGGATTACCAATAGCCACTTCACCCATCTTTTCAACTTTTGAATTTTCAAAAGCCATAAAACAAATCATTTACTGTATCGAATAATATTTCATTAGATCACTTGATTTCTCAACATGATTATATGCAGAAACATTGGTACAATGCAGGAATTGACACTAGTGTTAACAATAATTTCAAAATTTTCCATTTAAAATTTTGCAAAAATCAGATTATGAACTTTTTGAAAGACCTTTCTCTGATACAAATTGTTAGGGATTGCAGAATGGATCGTTAAGGCAAAACTAACACTAGACAGGGGTGAATAGTGTTTTTGAGAAATCAAACAAATTCTAAAACTTATATGATCTACTATATGAATCACACACCATAGAGACAATCACAGACACAAAATCAAACGCAAACACAAAGATAAATAAAATGCAGAAAAGGAAAGAACACACCGGATTTTATACTGGTCAGAATTGCTCGTACGTCCAGTCCCACGCAATGCTGGATTGCGCAGAGTTTTATTACTACATTAATATCCAAGTGCAACATCCTTGATTTCACGGCTACAAGATTAACACCGGTTCCACACACTTGATCAAGTATATTCCCCTTGATTTCACGGCTACAAGGTTAACACCGCTCCCATTCCTTGATTTCACGGCTACAAGGAAAACACCGATTACCCAAACCCTTCCCAAACTATTACGATAGCCATATAACTCTTCAGCAGCACTTTGGTTCAGAGAGTAATGAGTGGAGAGTGAGAAGAGAAGAAGTTTTATGTAAATAGAATTGAATTCGGCAGAGTATAAGTGTAGAAATCATAAAAATAAGAAAATATAAGGGTATAAAGAAAGGAGATGAAGATGGAAAAGAAGAATGATGAAAAAATTCGAAATCAGCCACTATTTATAAGATTTGAAAGGTTGCATTGCTTCTGGAACGCTGCAAATAGTGAAAAGACACTTCCTTTCAAAATCAAAAATGCGACAGTTATATGTCGACATAGGCATAAATGTATGTCGACATACGCCTTTATAAAATTGGATTTTGAGCATTTTTTAAGTGTTTTGATATATAAATAAATCTGAAAATTCTTTAAAACATAGTGTTGTAAATGAATATTATAAAGTAGAAAATCATATGAAACATAAATATAAACTATATAAACATATTTATAAAATTATAGAGTTTAAAACTATATAAATTTAAAGTATATAATATATAAACTTATAAAACTTGAGTTTAAAATCAAAGTAAAATAGAGAGAGTAAAATATAGAAAATAAAATAGAGAAAATAAAGATTGAAGATATAATAGAATTTGAAATTAGAAATTGAATTTGAATTAGAACCTGGAGTGTTATTTAGAGTCTTGCATAACTAGACTCTATTACTATATTTATCTAGAACTCTTGAAATCTTGATTACTCGTGAGTTTTGAATCACCTCTGAAATCTGAATCTCTAGAAGCTCTTAAACTGTACGGTCTTCAGTATTAATTCCTATATATAAATCATGCATATGTGTGTGTGTATATATATATATTCTAGATAAAGATGTTAATATATATTTTTATAATCAATTAATATTGAAATAAGGTTGTTGTCATCAAAACTCCATTCTCCAACATAAAGTACCCTCCATGGACGTGAAAATTTGGGGAAGACCAATTTCCGATTGGTGGCCATGAATTTAAAAAAAATTGGGGAAGACCTAAATTCTGATTTGGGAAAATAACAATGGAAGGGGTAAAAAGTGAAGCGAACCCCCGCGACCTGACTGGGCAGGTTGACCCCTGTCCGGGACGTCAACCGTAATAGACAACAACTATTTGAATAATTTTTGGGTGCAATCCAACTTACCAGTAAATGTAATACATAATTTTACTATAAAATATAATTAATAGATATTAACTATAATTAATAAATATTAACTATAATTACTAAAAAAATGTTAACTATAATTTACTAATTATAATATTAAATATAATCAATAAATATTAACTATAATCACTAAAAAAATATTAACTATAATTTACTAATTATAATATAATTAATAAAGATTAACTATAATTAATAAATATTAACTATAACTACGAAAAAAATATTAACTATAAAATATAATTAATGTTAAAGCACATTTCAATTTATTTATTAATGTAAGATGTAACTTTACTATAAAATATAATTAATAGATATTAACTACAATTAATAAATATTAACTATAATTACTAAAAAATATTAACTATAATTTACTAACTATAATATTAACTACAATCAATAAATATGAACTATAATTACTAAAAAAATATCAACTATAATTTACTAATTATAATATAATTAATAAATATTAACTATAATTACTAAAAAAATATTAATTATAAAGTATACTTAATGTTAAAGCACATTTTAATTATTTATTAATGTAAGATATAATTTTACTATAAAATATAATTAATAGATATTAACTATAATTAGTAAATATTAATTATAATTAATAAATATTAACTATAACTATAATTAATAAATTTTAATTATAATTACTAAAAAATATTTACTATAAAATATAATTAATAAATATTAACTATAATTTATTAATTATTAATCATTAACAATAATACATTTAACAAGTGATGTAATAGACAACAGCTATTTTAATAAGTGATGTAATAGCCAAGATTTTTGGTATGGCCTATAAGTTCAATTTTCTAAAAGTGTATTTAAGACATCAGTCATTCAATAAATCGATGTCTGAGAAACCAACAGCATCACTTTTAAAATGAGGGATGTTAATAATATGTTTTGACACCGGCTGAATTTAAGACGATGTTAAAACTATGATGTCTATTCTACTTTTTCTTGTAGTGCTTGTATCTCACAACTTCATTTTTATCATTTCAATTTCTTATTTAGTGCGCCTTTTTTTTGCAATTTGTATGTTACTAATATTCATTTATGAATACACTTCATGGGCTTACAATTTTGTGTTTCAATCAAGTTTGCATATTGTAATACACATTTGATGAATGAGACAAGTTTCATTACAACAACACTTAGAAGTGGGAAGTAATCTACTCATCTTGTAGTATATCAAGATGTTCATTACAACAATACTTAAAAGAATTTGTAATCTACATTTCTTGTTCTTCCCATTTTTATCACTACCAAAGTTATTTACATTCTTCCGAAATTCGTATACTTTCATTATTTATACCTTCACAGTATTGTAAATGTTACAAACACTTTCGCTATTTTAATCAATTCAATATCTCTGAAAGCGTAATGCTCATGGAACATAATATGTTGTTGACACGGTATGGTGCTTCAGTAATTTAAGTGCGCTTTTTTCATTTTATATATTTCTAATTTTATCTTATGGACCGCATGTCCATATATCTTATTTAGGAGAATTTCATGATGACCAATCATGTTTCTCTCTAATATGGGATTTTTAATCCATTTATAAATATGTGCTCTATTATTTATTAATTTATCATTGCTGATTATTTCCTGTCAGTCCTATACATGATTTATTGAGATCTCAAAACTTATCACGTTTTAAGCACCTAAACCACTTCTAGAGTTATTTGACAATCATGTCATGAGATTCTTTCAAAGCACTCTTAAGTGTCTCTTCAGGAACACTCACTTCCTTTATTTAGCATCTTTATGACTTACTCCAAAAATATATTGAACCGACTTTCATACCAAATTTCAGATGTGATTTATACCTTTTGATGCTTCAGGGGTTTAAATCTATATTGGAGAAAGTCTATTAGGGACATAATCGATAATTTATGCAAATTACTTAGTATTTTGCATCATTCTATATGTTAGCAAATATTTAACACCAATGATCAACATGAATTTATATCCATTATCCTCCCCTCAATGTTGACAAACATTGTCACATTAAATAATAAACCTTTTTTGAATTCTCATTTTTGATCCATTATCACATTAATACATTGTATGTATTTCCATTGTAGGAGGATAATGCTCTTATTAGTTGATTAGATGCATTCATATTATTTTGCTTATTCTCCTTCATTGATCTAGTAATAGTAACTTGGATGAATTTTCTAATTATATAGATCATGACTTCAGGTCTTTTTATATTTATATTGATCGATTTTTATATCATTAAATGATATTGATTCCTATGTGGCTAGCTCATATCATTTTAATCAAACAATCTTCAAGTTGTTAGTTAAATATTCGCATATATATGTATACATGCGTCCACGTATTACATATGTAATAGATTTCACTGCAAGAATTTTTTGATTTTACTACAATATGGCGTAGGAAAGGCGTAGGAAACTCCAGTTTCCTACGACTTCCCTACGTCTAATACAACGTCCAAAAACCAAGCATGGCAAAAATATTTCCTATGCCTTTCCTACTCTACGCGTAGCACAATTTTTTATGTCTTTTCTACGCTAGATATTTCCTACGTCATTCTTACGCCAGATTTCCCTACGTTGTTCCTACACCATATATTTGCTTAATTTTCCTACGTCATAGTTACGACCAAGAATTTCCTACGCCATTACTACACCCAAAAAGTCTACTATGCCGTTTCTACGACAAAAGTTTCTTGCTTCTTAGCTATGCCATACATACTCAACTTCAATCAATACAATTTAAAATTTTCCAATGCCATTCTGCGCCATTTTAAATATGTTCTACCATATTGCTACTGCTCATATTTTAGACCAACATCAATCAAGATGATTACTTGTATATAACATAATCAACAATAATACTAAATTACACCAACAAAAACCAATTTCATAACCATTAAATATGATAAACAATGCTCCATAATATCTAAGTAAATATATTGTTACATCCATGAGTTTAAACCAACATTGATAAGGATACAAATTTTTTTAATGCAACCAACAAGGATACATAACTTGCTTAAATTCTAACATATGCATAGCATAAAATGAATAACTTCCGGATTGCTCCTGTTGATTTTGGTCTGCATCCCCATTTAAGAGCCGACATACAAGATTTTTAAACTCCAAAAAAGAGTTTTGAGTTCTTTAACTTCATCTTTAGTGTGCTTCAGTTCTTCCTTTAACTGAGTTCTTTCTTATGCATTGGTCTCGCTTATGCAGAGAATTTCTTATTTAGAACAACTAGGTACTATATTTACAAAAAATGAGTACATAAAAGAGAAAAGCTTGGGCAAAAATAAAAACATACAACAAACAAATACTATACATAGCAAATAACCAAAATAAAAATACAACACATGCAAACACCAAAAACGACCTAACAAAGCATATAAATCCCACGAGCTAGACATGCACAGGACCTAGACACTTCAAAAACTCAAGTTCAGCAGCAAGATACACTAACAAGAAACCAACACTGGAGGATCAGTCCATAAACTAAGCACCAGGGAATGATCCGGAAACATGCTAAACAAAACAAAACCATGCCTCAAAGAAATCTTGAGAATTGTTCACATTTTCATAGTCATAGCATATGTATTATTGGGAAACTAAATATAATGTGCTTATACTGGTATGGATTGTCCGTGTTACATAAAAAGATACGATAAATGCTGCTCTAATCATAATAATGTTAACTTTCTGGAAAAAATAACAGTTAGAGCTGATTTGAAGAAAAAAACAGTAGTGCTATGGCTGCAGCAAGTGGGAACTGCTGCATTAGTAGTGGTAGTTGCATGTTTGTGCTGCATACTAATTTGCACTAATATTTCTTCTGCACTTTGCTTGTATTGAGGATGTAATACATACTGGGTATCATAAATGGGTCAAGCCCAATATGTATTCTTTGCAGTATAAACACCCAGCACCGTTTAACAGAAAAAAATTAGTGATTGAAACTGAAGGGAAAACATGTTTTTCAAAATTAAAGAATTTTATTAATTAATTCGGAACTCATGTAAATGCATAAACATTTCCCTAAGTGGCTGAAATTAAATGTCGGCATATTACAGTTGAGTATGCACCAACTTAAACTCTAGGCTCAAGGATGCACTTGAAATTAAATGTCCGCTAACCCAAAAGAAGTCACAACCAACACCCAACAAAACACAGCACCAAAACTCTAAAAACAGAAAAACCGAGAAAGAAGAGAATTATCTTTTAGATATCCCACCATAATCTACCGCATAATCTGAAATATAAGAACTTTCTGTTTTGAAAACTGGAGTTTTGCTATCCAGAAAGTCCTGGCCTAAAATATAAGGACTTTCTTTTTTGAAAACTTACTTTACATCATTTCAGATTATGCACCCTATCAAGGTTTTAGTTCAAAACTTGCCTAGACCCTTTAAAAAAAAAAGACTATGCACAGTACCTCATATTTCATAGGATGCATTATTGGTAGGATCATACAGCCATATTGATATTTCTTTATAGGTAACACATATGACATTGGAGTGTGATTCAATGAAATCATGGCTTTCCATATGGTATATAGTCTTAGTGAACACATCGGTGCATGTAAAACAAAATAACAAAGTCAGACTCTATACAGGATAACAAAATAATCGTATTCAAAGTTCAAATGCAAAACATATCCGTATAGCTGTTCTTCCTTCTTTTAAAACTGGATGCAGATAGCATCAGCTGTGACATCTTTTGTAGAGAAAAATGGCTGACAGGTTTATATAGCAGCAAAAAGACATAAATCAAGAAAAAGGGCATATAAAAATTAGTATTAGATTTATCTGCCATCTATTTATGGTAGTAATAAATTTTATCTGCATATATAGGAAAGGAGGTGTGATATCGACTTTAACTAGAATTGTTATGGTAGTAATAAACATACTAATTTAGCAGTATTCTCAAAAAAGGTCTGCAAGCACAAAGAACAATTCACAAGCTTTATCTCCTATCTATTTGTTCATCATAGTATGTTAAAGAATTGAAGTTACTGAAATTCGCGGTAGTTTCCGCCATCCATTTCAGTTTACGAAATCTACTGTCATCCATTTCACTGAACACGATCATGACCTACTCATGTATATGATGAATGATGCTCAAGGGCTTCTTAATCATATGTACTTAAGAATTCTGGTAAACTACAACCTGGCGGTAAGCATCAAAATAATAATGATGGAAAAGTAAATTATCCCAGGGCATCCAGATCCACAATACTGAACTTGCCACAAAGCTGGATATATGTAAGGCTTCAAATCTCCGATCTTACAATACATTTTGTGACTATCTCAGATGAAATGAATGAGATATAATTCGTCATGTTTCAGGGGGAAAAAGGGAGGGGAAAAAAAGGATTTGGGTAATATAGAATCGACTTTATATGTTCCATACTAAAGAAATTTGTATAAATTTCTGATAGGGATTCAAGACTCAAGAGTACGCTGCATCTAAAAAGCAATCCCCTACTCTTCACATGTATAAATCAAAATTTGGTATTGCTTTAGCAAATAAATATGATGAAAAACGAGCATATTCTAAAGTGTTGTGATTGTAACAGTGCATCTTTTTGGTGAAGATGAAGTAGATTCCTTTCTTCGATGTACAGTCTATCTTTAATACAATAACAAGGTGACCGTGATTTATTATCTTAATTTTGAGGTTTCTTATCTAATGTAATCTAGTTAACAGAAGTACTAGTCTCTAGATGCTTGCTAAAGTTTTTCAGCTGCTGCCTGGTCAGATCTCTCTCTCTTTTTTTTGGTAACATATGTAGGTTGTCTGCATTTAAGTACCAATTTGATACAATATCCTCAAATCTATTTATTTTCAATAATTTTTTATATTTAGTTCGAAAAACATTATTTTGGTAATTTAGAGGGCAATATTAGATGACAAGGAACAAATTGTTCTTTGGTTGAACTCTAAGTCAACACGTTCAACCTCGTTGCCAATGAGTACTTAACTGATTTTAATTATAAAACTTATGTTTGGATTTGGTTATTATGGAGAAACTTGGTAGTTTGTCCATTTAAGTTTTTTGAAGTTGCCTATGGTTATAGTAATAAACAAGAAGAATTTTGTACTTGTTAATTCCAGAATTCCTCATCTCTTTTTATTCCCCCTCACGGTTATATATCTATAATTAATAATACCTATCAATTTTCAGAGGCTTCTTCTCAATCCTTTTACAATCAAATTCATTTTATTTTTTTCAATTTCAAAAATTGATATTCTATTACAAACAATTAATACTTATGTATATCTTTTAGACCAACGAGTTTATCGAAACTAAAAGGCATTTGCTTGCTATTCACAATGATTTTACAGTGAATCACTTCGAAATCTAATAAAATCATGTAACTTATTTACTTTACTTCAAAGTTTACAGCTAATATTTTTCTTCACGTTATAAAGTACGCATTTATCCCAGGTCATCCAGATCCACAATATTGAGCTTGCCACGAAGCGGGATATATGTAAGGCTTTAAATCTCCAATCTTAAAATACATTTTGTGACTATCTCAGATGAGATGTATGTCAACGAAGAAATGAATGGGATATAATTCGTCATGTTTCAGGGAAAAAAGGGAAGAAAAAAAAGGACTTGGGTAATATAGAATCAACTTTATATGGTAGTACAGGCAATATCAGACCAGAAACTGAACCTAATCACTACCTGATTTTCTAGTAAACTTTTTTTTTATGCATTTTTGAAAAGTAATGATTTAACGTGATAGGCATGGTACCAATATTTCAGATGAGGTTGAAAAGCTTGATCGACTGGATTCTCTCTCAATTTGGAATACATGGTGGACTCGAGCTGTTAGCGTATTTAATATGTCTTTTACTGCACCCATATACTGTACCCCATACTGTAATAGTGTGTGTCCTCTAGTATAGGCTTACTGCACCCATACTGTAATAGTGTATGCTTTACTATAATTGTCAAAGCCTCTATTATCTTGTATCTCGTTTTGTATCTCATTCTTCAATTCAATAAATATGGTTTTCGGATTCCATTAATGTTATCATGGTATCGGAGCCATTTTTTTTTTCTCTTCACTTCTCAAATTGAAACTTCTCCTCTAAACTAATCGAGCTTTTCCGCTGCTTTCATTCTCCCTGGTTGTCTCTCTGGCCTTTTGTTTCACGAATCTCTTCTCACATCTGAAATAGATCTGGAAATTTTATTTGCTAGACAACCATTAAGTATGGTAAAGGTGGTTCGAATTTGGAGGTTTGTGATTGTCTTTGGTAGGGTTTCAAAGTGATCTGGACTTCGGTGAAGGAATTTTGTTGTAGAGGGGTATACGGTAGCTGTGAAGATTGTGCTGAAGTCGATTGTTAAATTTTGATGCTTGCGCGGAGAGTTGGATTGCGGACAGGCTTTGCGGTTGATGATGAGGGGCTTTACTGAAGTGACAATGGTTAGGTTGGCAGGAGGTACCTCACCAACACGCTCCAGTACACTAATCTCACACCCTCCTGTTGCTATTTCGAGACTACCTAAGGTGCTTTACTGAAGTGACAGTAGTTTACTTTGCTGTTTGGGTTTGTTCTCAATTTGTTAGTTTTCTGTTGATTTCTTTTTTTTTAATATGGCTGACGCTTCAAGCAGTTTGTGTTCAGTTAGATGGTAAAAATTGTGTATTGGAGTTATGTAATGAAATTTTTTTTGAAATGTAAACAAAAATGGGGTTATATTTCGGGTGCTTCTGTCAAGCCCGAGGATGGCACAGCTGCTAATTATGTGTCCTTGTTAGATAAGTGGGAAGTTGCAAATTCTAAGATCATTACTTGGATCAATAATTCTGTCTAGCACTCGATTGGTACCCAATTAGCAAAATATGAGACAGCTAAGGAGGTTTGAGATCATCTAGCTAGACTGTATACACAGTCTAACTTTGCAAAACAGTACCAGTTGGAGTCTGATATTCGTGAGCATGAGTATTCAGGAATTTTATGATGCTATGACAGATTTGTGGGATCAGCTGGAGCTCACAGAATCTGCTGAATTACGAGCCTTTGGGCCTTATATTACACGAAGAGAGGAGCAGAGATTGGTACAGTTTTTAATGGCTCTTCGTGATGAGTTTGAAGGACTTCGTGGGTCCATTCCGCATCGTCATCCGCTGCCTTCTGTTGATTCTGTTGTTAGTGAACTTTTGGCTGAGGAAATTCGTTTTAAGCCTTTTGTTGCAAAGGAAGTCTCTACGGCCTCTACTCCATCAGTCTTCGCCATGCCTCCACGACCAAATTTCAATTCGCAAGTCAGGCCTCATGGAACTGTTGCTCGTAATGAATGCAGTTTTTGTAGACAGAAAGGTCATTGGAAATCTCAATGTCCAAAGCTAGGTAAAGGCAAGCAGCCATATGCTCAGCAACAGCTCCATCAGCAGCATCAGCAATGGAGTTACCGACCACCGGCTCCTCATATTGGACCTCTTCTTCCTCGCCCTCACAATGCACTTACGACTTCTTTAGATCCATCAATGATTGAACAGTTTCAGCAGTTCCTTACATCTCAGCCGCATGTCATGTCAGCTTCATCTCAAACAGGTTTGTCATCTAGTTCGTCAGGTATATCTTCTTCCACGTGGATCTTAGATTCTGGTGCTTCAAATCATATGTCACCTAATTTGTCCTCTTTTACTTCTTTGGCCCCTAAAGTTTCTGTTTCTGTTATGAGTACTAGTGGTACACTTATGCCCTTCCAATGTGTTGGTTCAGTTATTACACCTTCTTTGTCCTTATCTAATGTTTATCACATTCCTAGTCTTACATTAAATCTTGCTTCTGTTGGTCAAATTTGTGATAATGGTTGCTTGGTTTCTTTTTCTTCTTCTGCTTGTTATGTTCAGGATCCAAAGTCTCAGGAAGTGATTGGAACCGGCCATAGGGAAGGAGGACTTCATATATTGGATCAACTCAAAACTCCTAAGATTGTAGCTGCTGTTCCTGGTGTGGATGTTTCGTCTTTCCGTCTGAGTCAGTCTTCTTCTATGTTTTATTTGTGGCATTCTCCCCTTGGCTATGTCTATAGGTCTCGATTACAATTTTTAGCGTCTATAGGAGTTTTAGGAGATTTGAAAACTCATGATATTTCTGATTGCAGTGGTTTTAAACTTGCAAAATTCTCTGCTTTGCCTTTTCCTAAAAGTAATACATTTTCAATTGCACCTTTTGATCTTATTCATTCTGATGTTTGGGGACCCTCTCCTGTTTCTTCAAAGAGAAGCTCTCGTTATTATGTCTCCTTTATTGATGACTGCACTCGTTATTGTTGGATTTATCTTATGAAACGTCGCTTGGACTTTTTTGGCATTTATAATGAGTTTCGATCTCTTGTTAAAACTCAACATTGAGCTGTTATTAAATGTTTTAGATGTGATTTAGGAGGAGAATATACTTCTCATGCTTTTAAGGAACTTCTTGCCTTCGATGGCACAATTTATCAGACTTCTTGCACTGATACTCCTGAACAAAATCGGGTTGCTGAAAGGAAACATAGGCATATTCTTGAGACTGCTAGGTCACTTTTATTGTCTGCTAGTGTTCCTAGTGAATTTTGGGGGGAGGCAGCTCTTACTTCTGTTTATTTGATTAATAGAATTCCTACTTCTCATAATTATAGCTTGTCTCCTTATGAGAAATTGTATGGTTGTCCACCAGATTATTCTTCTCTTCGTGTTTTTGGTTCCACATGCTTCGTTCTTCTTCCTCATGTCCAACGGAGTAAGTTAACTTCACGGTCTGCTATATGTGTATTTCTTGGTTATGGTGCAGGACAAAAAGGGTATCGTTGTTTTGATCCAGTCAATCATAAGTTATATGTTTCTCGTCATGTTGTCTTTCTTGAACATATTCCTTATTTTACAATTCCTGACTGTTCTCACAGTATATCTATGCCTGATCTTGTTTGCATTGATCATTTTACTTCTGATGATGATGAGCTACCTCCTGCTGAGAATCCGGACACTCCTATTGGCCCCTTAACTACCCAATCATCTTCTGAGACAACAGATACTACTGATCATCGATATCCTGTCCGAAATCGTAAGTCTACTAGACAACCTGATTTTGATTATTCTTGTCTTTCCGGTTCATTTTCTTCATTCCTTTCTTCTATTCATTGTCTTTCTGAGCCTTCATCTTTCAAAGAGGCGGTTCTTGATCCTCTTTGGCAGCGTGCTATGGCTGAGGAGCTAACTGCTCTTCATCAAACTCATACTTGGGATTTAGTGTCTCTTCCTGCAGGAAAACGTGCTATTGGTTCTCGTTGGGTCTATAAGATTAAAACTAAGGCTGATGGATCTATTGAAAGATATAAAGCTCGCTTAGTTGCTAAGGGTTATTCTCAAGAATATGGTATGGACTATGAGGAGACTTTTGCTCTTGTTGCAAAAATGACTACAGTTCGAAGTCTTATTGCGGTTGCTTCTGTTCGCCGTTGGGATATCACTCAAATGGATGTTAAAAATGCTTTTTTGAATGGCGATCTTCATGAAGAAGTCTATATGGTTCCTCCTCCTGGTATTGATCATCAACCTGGTGAAGTCTGCAAACTTAGGAAGGCTCTTTATGGTCTCAAACAGGCTCTCCGTGCTTGGTTTGAGAAATTCTCTACTGTTATTACTTCTCTTGGTTTTTGCCCGAGTAACCATGATTCTTCTTTGTTTGTCAAGTGTACCTCGGCTGGTCGAATTTTGCTTATGTTGATGATATGATTATTACAGGTGACGATGTTGTTGGGATTAGCTTGTTGAAGTCTGAGTTGATTCGAAGTTTTGCTATGAAAGACTTGGGTCCCCTTCGTTACTTCTTGGGTATTGAAGTTGCTTCTTCTCCTAAAGGGTATCTTCTTTCTCAATCTAAGTATATTTCTGATATTTTTTAGCACGCTCGCCTCTCGGATAATAAGACTGTTGATACTCCAATTGAGCTCAATGCTCGGTACTCTATTTCTGATGGGTCTTCATTGCCAGATCCGAATCTTTATAGAACGATTGTTGGAAGTTTGGTTTATCTCACTATCACTCGCCCTGATATTGCATATGCTGTTCACATAGTCAGTTTGTTACTTCTCCAACTACAGTTCATTGGGCTGCTGTTATTCGCATCTTGAGATATCTCAGTGGCACTCAATTTCAGACTCTTTTGCTTTCTTCTACTTAATTTCTGGAGTTATGTGCTTACTCTGATGCTGATTGGGCTGGTGATCCTACTGATCGCAAATCCACTACTGGCTTTTGTATTTTTCTAGGTGAGTCTCTAATCTCTTGGAAAAGTAAGAAGCAGGATGTTATATTTCAGTCTTCAACAGAGGCCGAATACCGTGCTATGGCTTCTACTACTTGTGAAATCATTTGGCTGCGATGGTTGCTTGCTGATATGGGCATTTCTTTGAGGCGACCAACTCCTTTGCACTGTGATAATAAGAGTGCTATTCAGATTGCTCATAACTCGATTTTTCACGAAATGACCAAACATATTGAGATTGACTGTCATATTACTCGCCATCACCTTCAGAATGGCACATTGACATTGCCATTTGTCTCTTCCTCCTTACAACTTGCAGATTTGTTTACTAAATCATTGTCCTCTTCGCGCTTTCGTTTTTTGACTGACAAACTCTCGATGCTCATTGCTATCGCATCATGAGTTTGAGGGGGGATGTTAGCGTATTTAATATGTCTTTTACTGCACCCATATACTGTACCCATAATGTAATAGTGTGTGCCCTCTAGTATAGGCTTATTGCACCCATACTGTAATAGTGTATGCTTTACTATAATTGTCAGAAGCCTCTATTATCTTGTATCTCGTTTTGTATCTCGTTCTTCAATTCAATAAATATGGTTTTCGGATTCCATTAATGTTATCACGAGCCAAGTGCATATTATGATTTTATTAAAGAGACTTGGACTCAGGTTGTTGCAATTATTGATAGGATGCATTATTGATAGGATCATACAGCCATATTGATATTTCTTTATAGGTAACACATATGACATTCGAGTGCGATTCCATGAAATCATGGCTTTCCATATGGTATATAGTCTTAGTGAACACATCGGTGCATGCAAAACAAAATAACAAAGTCGGACTCTACACAGGATAACAATATAATCGTATTCAAAGTTCAAATGCAAAACATATTCGTATAGCTGTTCTTCATTCTTTTAAAACTGGATGCAGATAGCATCAGCTGTGACATCTTTTGTAGAGAAAAATGGCTGACAGGTTTATATAGCAGCAAAAAGACATAAATCAAGAAAAAGGGCATATAAAAATTAGTAATAGATTTATCTGCCATCTATTTATGGTAGTAATAAATTTTATCTGCATATATAGGAAGGGAGGTATGATATCGACTTTAACTAGAATTGTTATGGTAGTAATAAACATACTAATTTATGCATTTTTCAGGGGAAAAATCTATTGTTATCCCATTTCATATCGACTTTAACTAGAATTGTAATTTTCAGCCTCACCGCCAACACAGAAACCGACGACTGACCTCCCTCGCCTGCTTCCATCGTCAGAGCCATCCAGCCACGACACCATTTCATATCGTCATCGTAGTTGTGACTAGCTCCAGTGCAGACCTTCATCGACAAGCTTCTCCCCTTCATCGCGTCATCGTAGTTGACGGATTCAACTGTCACAGGCGTAAAGAGGAAGCGAAGAGGACGGGCTACGGAGATCATAAGTCAGAGCAATACAACGTTAATTTTGGTATTAGGGTTTATTTTGTTTGCAGATCTGGTTTTGGGTATCGTGGATTTTTTTTTGCCTAAAGATGCGTGAATAACGGATGACGACAAGGAGCTTTGAACATGTAACCGAGTTTATTATGATAAGCTGAACGAATCGTCCAGATCAACCTTTAAGCTGCCATGGATTACTAATATAAAATGGAAACCAAGTTTACTACGATAAGCTGAACGTATAGTCCAGATCTACTTTTAAATCTACCATGGATACTAGTGTAAAGTGGCAAAATTTATTTCCGTAGAGTTGGCGTAGCAACTTTCCTATGCCAATCTAAATTTATAAAAATTATCATAAACGTTGGAATGACATAGAAGATTATTCACATCTTCGCTACGACAAAACATAGCGAATTTACTACACCATTTATATGTATTAATTATTTTTTTGCATATTACGGTTGACATATGAAATTTCCTACGACTTTCCTACGCTATTACCTGTTTCTACTTATTTCCTACGCCTTCTCTACGCCCCACATTTTGACGTAGAAAATTATGCGTAGGAAATTGAAGTATTTTCTTGTAGTGTTTACATATTCTTTCTCATTAGAGTTATCGATTTTAGAACAAATTATTTACGAAGTTCCAAATCATTAATTTTTTTGCTCATTAAGCAATGTCACTGTGAATCTTAAAAACTATATTGTAATGTTCAAAACATCTGGTTTGGAACTGTATTGGACTTCTGGTTCAAATAAAATATATAAACAACTTCAAGTTGTTAAAATTTATTTTCCAATACAATATGTAAATGCAAATATATAAGCAAGATACAACTCATTTTGAATTTTTTGTGAAATCTTTGGATGTATCATCATTGCCCCATATGATGTGACTTCTTTAAGAAGTATAATGTTATTATTTCACACTGTTTCAATAAAGCTTCGACTTTTAAATTATGAATTATTTCAAGTTCATTGATTGATGATCTTTAGGTCTCAAACTTTGGGATATACAACTTCTAGTTTAAAAAATTTCTTTGCATGTCCTATTGTTAATTGGTATTCTATATATTTTTCTACCACTTCCTTTGGGTGTTAGATAAGGTTTAATATTTAGATGTACCAACAAAGCCAATCTGGTTAAGTCTTACCAGTTTATATAGAATTATAACTAAAGTTATAAAAGGGAATTTAGGTATTACTTAAGTGTTATTTGAGCTGTTTGAGTCAATTTCCAGTCATTTCAAATTGAATCTTATAATCACCGGAATACCTATTTCATTAGCTGTCTATACTTAGTCAATCCTTAGAGAAAGCTATTATTTCATTGTATGATCGCTTAGGTATGAGTGATGGGGACAGAGTGACTAGAGCATGAAGTACAAGAGTTGATTTAGTAAGCCACTATTGGTCCGACCTGACCTACGAGTCACTCAGTCTCAAGCGTATTAACTAATTCTCAAATTTTTCCAAGTTTTTTTTAAGCTTTTCTTAGTGCATGTGTCAAAGTATCAAGTCATTTTGGTTCCATTTGAATTTAAATATTTTCTGCATCCAATTAAAAATTAAATGCTTTGGTTCCAAAGCGGGTGAACGATTGCCCTTCAACTTCAACATACATCTTTCTTGTAATAATTTTTTCAAAACATTAACACGTATAAAAGGATTTATGAACGAAAATAGAAATGATTTTATTTCTTTCTTGATGTATTACAGAGAAGAGCTTTTGTATATTTGAACTAGACATGCACAGGACCTAGACACTTCAAAAACTCAAGTTCAGCAGCAAGATACACTAACAAGAAACCAACACTGGAGGATCAGTCCATAAACTAAGCACCAGGGAATGATCCGGAAACATGCTAAACAAAACAAAACCATGCCTCAAAGAAATCTTGAGAATTGTTCACATTTTCATAGTCATAGCATATGTATTATTGGGAAACTAAATATAATGTGCTTATACTGGTATGGATTGTCCGTGTTACATAAAAAGATACGATAAATGCTGCTCTAATCATAATAATGTTAACTTTCTGGAAAAAATAACAGTTAGAGCTGATTTGAAGAAAAAAAACAGTAGTGCTATGGCTGCAGCAAGTGGGAACTGCTGCATTAGTAGTGGTAGTTGCATGTTTGTGCTGCATATTAATTTGCACTAATATTTCTTCTGCACTTTGCTTGTATTGAGGATGTAATACGTACTGGGTATCATAAATGGGTCAAGCCCAATATGTATTCTTTGTAGTATAAACACCCAGCACCGTTTAACAGAAAAAAATTAATGATTGAAACTGAAGGGAAAACATGTTTTTCAAAATTAAAGAATTTTATTAATTAATTTGGAACTCATGTAAATGCATAAACATTTCCCTAAGTGGCTAAAATTAAATGTCGGCATATTACAGTTGAGTATGCACCAACTTAAACTCTAAGCTCAAGGATGCAGTTGAAATTAAATGTCTGCTAACCCAAAAGAAGTCACAACCAACACCCAAGAAAACACAGCAAAAAGAGGAAGAACAGACCTTAAGGACAACCACCAAAACTCTAAAAACAGAAAAACCGAGAAAGAAGAGAATTATCTTTTAGATATCCCACCATAATCGACCACATAATCTGAAATATGAGGACTTTCTGTTTTGAAAACTGGAGTTTTGCTATCCAGAAAGTCCTGGACTAAAATATGAGGACTTTCTGTTTTGAAAACTTACTTTACATCATTTCAGATTATGCACCCTATCAAGGTTTTAGTTCAAAACTTGCCTAGACCCTTTAAAAAAAAGACTATGCACAGTACCTCATATTTCATAGGATGCATTATTGATAGGATCATACAGCCATATTGATATTTCTTTATAGGTAACACATATGACATTCGAGTGTGATTCCATGAAATCATGGCTTTCCATATGGTATATAGTCTTAGTGAACACATCGGTGCATGCAAAACAAAATAACAAAGTCGGACTCTACACAGGATAACAATATAATCGTATTCAAAGTTCAAATGCAAAACATATTCGTATAGCTGTTCTTCATTCTTTTAAAACTGGATGCAGATAGCATCAGCTGTGACATCTTTTGTAGAGAAAAATGGCTGACAGGTTTATATAGCAGCAAAAAGACATAAATCAAGAAAAAGGGCATATAAAAATTAGTAATAGATTTATCTGCCATCTATTTATGGTAGTAATAAATTTTATCTGCATATATAGGAAGGGAGGTGTGATATCGACTTTAACTAGAATTGTTATGGTAGTAATAAACATACTAATTTATGCATTTTTCAGGTGTGATATCGACTTTAACTAGAATCGTCATGTTTCAGGGGGGAAAAGGGAGGAAAAAAAGGACTTGGGTAATATAGAATCAACTTTATATGGTAGTACAGGCAATATCAGACCAGAAACTGAACCTAAACCACTTCCTGATTTTCTGGTAAACTTTTTTTTTTATGCATTTTTGAAAAGTAATGATTTATAGTGATGGGCATGGTACCAATATTTCAGATGAGGTTGAAAAGCTTGATCGACTGGATTCGCTCTCAATTTGGAATACATGGTGGGCTCGAGCCAGGTGCGTATTATGATTTTATTAAAGAGACTTGGACTCAGGTTGTTGCAACTCGACAGAATCTTATTCACAAGCAAATTAATACCCATAAAAATTAACAAACTGTAGATTACCCAAAAATCTAAGTCAATAAATTATGAGTTCTGATTGTTCATATTTAATATATGTCTCCAATGGATTTTGGAAAACTTGATTGGTAAAAATCACTAAATTCATAACTTGATGGTTTGAAATTTTAGATCTTCCACTTAAGTAACTGAGTTATAACCGCAGCTGAAGCACTAAACAAAATTTCCAGCTTGTATATTTATAGGTATTATTTCATAGTATAATTCCTAATTTTGATATAACATAGTAATGCCAGAACATCACTAACTAAAAGAGTATCAATATCCATGCTTCCCAGACCAGAATTTTTATGTCCCCGATTCATGTTTTGGAACCTTTGAGCTGACACAAAATCCAACTTTGAATGCTTATGGACAAAAGATATCTTCAATACCAAGTACCAAAAGAATCTAACTGAGTATGAATTATATCTGTGACTACTAGCATTTACCAAATCATACACAAAATCAAAAGAACACAAAAAATGTTTTACATGCTTCAATACAAATCCTCAGTACTCCTATGAAAATTTATCCCAAGCAACATAATTGTTCTAATTAGATGTTGTTATGATAGAATGATATAAAAAATCTCACCACCTTGCATTATTATGATTCTGGTATAATAGAAATTAAAGCCTCACCTAGTTGGAGCCTCAAAAACAACGATAGCTTCGAGCAAGTCTATTCTTAGCCAGAACGCTGCAATTTTCAGCCTCACCACCAACACAGAAACCGACGACTGACCTCCCTCGCCTGCTTCCATCGTCAGAGCCATCCAGCCACGACACCATTTCATATCGTCATCGTAGTTGTGACTAGCTCCAGTGCTGACCTTCATCGACAAGCTTCTCCCCTTCATCGCGTCATCGTAGTCGACGGAATCAATTGTCACAGGCGTAAAGAGGAAGCGAAGAGGACGGGCTACGGGGATCGTAAGTCAGAGCAATACAACGTTAATTTTGGTATTAGGGTTTATTTTGTTTGCAGATCTGGTTTTGGGTATCGTGGTTTTTTTTTTTTTTTTTTTTTTTTTTCCTAAAGATGCGTGAATAACGGATGACGACCGGGAGCTTTGAACATGTAACCAAGTTTATTATGATAAGCTGAACAAACCGTCCAGATCAACTTTTAAAGCTGCCATGGATTACTAATATAAAATGAAACCAAGTTTACTACGGTAAGCTGAACGTACAGTCCAGATCTACTTTTAAGGTAGCGTTTGATTTGTTGACTGGGCAGTTAATGTTTGCGTCTGCGTCCGACGCGTCGGACGCGTCCACGATGAGTCTCATATTTTTGCCCCTTCCAGCGGAACGGCTGAAAATTTAGCTTCCGACGCGGCAGATATTTCTAGCCCCTTCGCTTTTTCCTCTCCCTATATATATTCTACTCATATCACCACTACATCACCGCAATATTTGTTCAATTTTCTCTACTTCTTCAACCAATTATGGCAGATAGTGACCAATCTGATCTTAAATATTTGTAAGATGCGCTAGATATTCAAGAAATTATGACTATTCAAACACGAGAAAGGAGCAGAATACATAATTCCGCAAGTACCGGTCTTGCTTGGGTTCATGAAATACTAGGAGGACACGCAGATCGGTGTCATAGCAATTTTCGAATGAAGCGATTATGTTTCAGATCTTTGTGTGAACGGTTAGAAAATTACGAATTGGACCCTCAATGCACATAACAGTCAAAGAAATGGTGGCTGTATTCCTATATACTATTGCATTGGCCCTCCCTACAAGGCAGGTTGCTGAGCAGTTTCAACGATCAAATGGTACGATTAATGTTATTTTTCATAAAGTTTTGGATTTAGTTCTCTTATTGGCAGTCGATATTATTAGACCGGCCAATTCCCATTTTAACCGAATCGCAGAACAAATTCGTTCTTCACCCCGATATATAACTCCTTACCGATCCGTGAGGTATCACATACCAGACTTTAATAACACACGGAATGAACCGAAGTCGGAAAATGAAATTTTCAACTACTATCACTCTAGTTTGCGTATGGCTATTGAAAGAACATTTGGTATTTAGAAGAAAAAATTTGCCATCTTACGTAACATGCAGACGTATCCCTATCATGTGCAAGTACAAATTGTTACTGCAACAATGGCTATTTACAACTACATCAGAAAATACAACGCTGGCGATCCAGATTTTATGTCGTATGATGACGACCCTGATTTAGTGCCAGACGAATACCTCGACGAATATTACAGTATATCAAATCGCGGAATTAGAGATCGAGAACCCGTTCAAAGAACCGGAACAACATCCACCATGGCGATAGTACGAGACAATATACGAAACGAACTAGTTGCTGCGGAAATGCATTAAGAAGTTTCGTTGTATTCTATATTTTATATTCTGCATTTTAAATTCTGCAATTTGTATTCCGCAATTATGTATTTTTATTTCTGCAATTTTAAATTCTGCAAATTGTATTCTGCAATTTGTACTCTGCGTTCTATTATTCTGGTCCTCAATAAACACACACAAACAATTAAAAAGTAATATATACAAAAACAATAAAATAATAACTCTGCCCCTTCCAAAATGCCCCTTCCGTAAAAAGAACACATTCCCCGTTCCCAACAATTCCCCTTCCAATGCCCCTTCCAAATGCCCATTCCCGTTCAAAATCAAACGGACCCTAAATCTACCATGGATACTAGTGTAAAGGGGCAAAAATTATTTTCGTAGAGTTAGCGTAGCAACTTTCCTACGAATCTAAATTTGTAAAAGTTATCATAAACGTTGGAATGACACAGGAGATTATTCACATATTCGTTACGACGATAATTTTAACATAGCGAATTTACTACACCATTTGTACGTATTAATTAATTTTTTGCATATTATGGTTGACGTAGGAAATTTCCTACGACTTTCCTACGCTATTACCTGTTTCTACTTATTTCCTACGCCTTCTCTACGCCCCACATTTTGGCGTAGGAAATTCTGCGTAGGAAATTGAAGTATTTTCTTGTAGTGTTTACATATTCTTTCTCATTAGAGTTATCGATTTTAGAACAAATTGTTTATGAAGTTCCAAATCATTAATTTTTTTGCTCATCAAGCAACGTCACCGTGAATCTTAAAGACTATATTGTAATGTTCAAAACATCTGGTTTGGAACTGTATTGGACTTCTGGTTCAAATAAAATATACAAACAACTTCAAGTTGTTAAAATTTATTTTCTAATACAATATGCAAATGCAAATATATAAGCAAGATACAACTCATTTTGAATTTTTTGTGAAATCTTTGGATGTATCATCATTGCCCCATATGATGTGACTTCTTTAAGAAGTATAATGTTATTATTTCACACTGTTTCAATAAATCTTCGGCTTTTAAATTATGAATTATTTCAAGTTCCATGATTGATGATCTTTAGATCTCAAACTTTGGGATATACAACTTTTAGTTTAAAAAAATTCTTTGCATGTCCTATTGTTAATTGGTATTCTATATATTTTTCTACCACTTCCTTTGGGTGTTAGATAAGGTTTAATATTTAGATGTACCAACAAAGCCAATCTGGTTAAGTCTTACCAGTTTATATAGAATTATAACTAAAGTTATAAAAGGGAATTTAGGTATTACTTAAGTGTTATTTGAGCTGTTTGAGTCAATTTCCAGTCATTTCAAATTGAATCTTATAATCACCGGAATACATATTTCATTAGTTGTCTATACTTAGTCAATCCTTAGAGAAAGCTATTATTTCATTGTATGATCGCTTGGGTATGAGTAACGTGACAGAGTGACTAGAGCATGAAGTACAAGAGTTGATTTAGTAAGCCACTATTGGTCCGACCTGACCTACGAGTCACTCAGTCCCAAGCGTGTTAACTAATTCTCAATTTTTTTCCAAGTTTTTTGTTAAGCTTTTCTTAGTGCATGTGTCAAAGTATCAAGTCATTTTGGTTCGATTTGAATTTTCTGCATCCAGTTAAAAATTAAATGCTTTGGTTCCAAAGCGGTGTGAACGATTCCCCTTCAACTTCAACATACATCTTTCTTGTAATAATTTTTTCAAAACATTAACACGTATAAAAGGATTTATAAATGAAAATAGAAATGATTTTATTTCTTTCTTGATGTATTACAGAGAAGAGCTTTTGTATATTTGAACTTTTGCAAAATAGAGAGCAAAATTTTATTATTTCGAATAAATAAAAAGATGTACTAATACTGTATTTATAATGTACAAACTAAATTGATTTGGGCCATTTTGTTTGTATGCTCCATCTTGTCTTTGTAGAGTAATTGGGCTTGGGCTTTGGTCTGGTTGAGATAAATGAACGTATTACTTTAACGTGTGAGCCTTCGTATCCTTTAATCCCCCCCCCCCCCCCCCCCGCAAATCAGTGTTAGGGTTAGGTTTTCCATGTCCTTCTCCAGAGCGATTCTTCATTTCCATTTTCATTTCGTCTTCCCTTCTATTGGAATTCATCAATTTCCTTGCTTTTGTGACGTTTGCGTCAATGGATCCATTCGATTGTGGGGTATTTGAGCTTCTCTTGTCTCTGGCGTGTTGACTTCCTTCAAAGACCTTGCTTTTATCATGCAGCTTGCTATTTTTCTTCAGATTTGACGCTTCCTTGATGGCTTCTTCTTGCTTGCTACAGATTCTTGTGACTTTCAGTAGCTCTTTGAACTTGACGAAGTTGGCAAATGAAAGTGGTTTGGTAAGAGTGTCGGCTCTCTGGTAAGTAGCAGGTAAATGTATGACTTCTAAATTTCCTTTAATCACTTGCTCTCTTACGAAATAGAGATCTATTTCAACATGCTTAGTTCTAGAGTGTAAAATTGGGTTAGCTGACATGAAAACGACACTTTGATTGTCACATCATAGTATGAACTTGTTTGAATTGATGTTTAGCTCAGAGAGTAGTGATCTTAACCACATTATTTCAGATGTTGCATTAGCAATACTTTGATATTCTACTTCAGTACTGGACCTTGATACAGTTGATTGTTTCTTTGAACACCATGATATTGTATTATCACCAATGTATATACAGTACCCTTATGTTGAGAATCTATCATCTGGGTCTGAAGCCCAATCTGCATCTGCATAACCTGTGATAGTGTAGTTGTTGCATGCTTTGAAAGTGATTCCATAGTTTATTGTTGCCTTTAGATATCTCAGTATCCTTTTAACAGCTTTCCAGTGTATGTCCGGTGGGTCCTGCATGAATTGACATACCTTCTTAACACTGTATGATATATCAGGTCTGGTAATTGTTGCATATTGTAATGCACCAACTACACTTCTGTATTGCTTTATATTGTGTATGGATTCTCCCCTGTGTTTAGATAGAGTCTGACTATTGACCACTGGTGTTGGTTGACCTTTAGCTTCCTCCATTTGTGTTTTTGCTAGAAGTTCACCAATATATTTCTTTTGAGATAGAGTTATTTCTGTTGGTGATATTGAATTTACTTCAATTCCTAGGAAATAGTTCAACTCACCCGGATCTTTAACAGAGAATTGATTGTCTAAGTGCTTCACTAGTTTATTCACTTATGTGTTGTTATTACCTGTAATTATTAGATCATCAGCATAAATAAGGATATATATAGTGCAATTATTTTCAGACTTTGTAAAAATAGAATTGTCAGATTTGGTAAATTGAAATCCCATATTACCCAAAGTGGATTTCAATTTATCAAACCAGACCCTAGGGGTTTGCTTGAGTCCATAGATAGCTCTGTGAAGCTTGCATACGAGTTTTGAATTTTGAGTGTATCCCTGAGGCTGTTCCATATAGACATCCTCATCAAGAATCCCATTAAGGAATGCATTATTAACATAAAGTTGCCTAAGTTTCCATCCTCTACTTATAGCAATAGATAATATTACTCTAATTGTAGAGGGCTTGACTACAGGGGAAAAGGTTTCCTTGTAGTCAAAGTCTTATTGCTGAGTAAACCCCTTAGCAACTAATCTGGCCTTATATCTTTCTATAGACCCATCTGACTTTCTTTTGATTTTGTAAGTCCACTTGCATCCTATGATATTCTTGTTTTGAGGTGGTTCAACCAGTTCCCATGTTTTATTTTGCATAAGTGCTTGATATTCAGTGTCCATAGCCTTAACCAATCTGCTATCAGTTTTTGCTTGATCATAGTTGCATGGTTCTTCATGATCCATGAGTGCAGCATACATTTTGGGCTTAAAAATTCCACTTTTAGCCCTAGTAATCATTGGATGAGTGGGTCTTGCTTGGTTTTGAGTGTCAGGTTGTTTTTCTTCATTGAGTTCTGGTTCATTATTATTTTTATCTTCACTCTGCTCATTGTTGATGCTGTCCTCATTGTTATATGGAACAGGTGACATCTCAGGTGACATGCTGGGTTGTGTTGATGATTGAACAGTACCACTATCAAGTGATGTTGTTTCTTCATGTGCCATCTCAGGTTCACCTGCACTTGTGAATTCAAAATATACAGGTATGGGTGGTATTGATACAATAGCATTATGAAGTTTTCTAGTTGTTTTGATAGTGCTATCATTGTATGGAAAAAAATTCTCATTAAACATAACATGTCTACTAATGTAAACATGACCACTATCATCCAAACATTTGTATCCCTTTTGATTATCTGTTTATCCTAAGAAAGTACATGGTTTGGATCTATAATCAAACTTATGTTTATTATATGGTCTTAAATAGGGATAACGCAGACATCCAAAAGTTTTTAGGAAATTATAATCAGGTTTTCTATTGAACAGAACTTCAAATGGGCCGATACCTTTAAGGACTTTGGTTGGTAACCTGTTTATTAGGTATACAGCAGTTTTAAAAGAATCAGGCCAGAACTTTAGTGGTAACTTTGCTTATGCTAATAAGGTCAAACCTGTTTCAACAATGTATCAGTGTTTCCTCTCAACAAGACCATTTTGCTCAGATGTATGAGGGCAGGTAACTCTGTGAATTATACCTCTTTTTAGGAAATAATCTCTTAGTGGTTTGTATTCTGCACCACCATCTGACTGAAATACTTTAACATGAGAATTAGTTTGTTTTTCAGCTTGTGTGATAAAGTGTATTACAGTTTGATATGTGTCAGATTTTTATTTTAAAAGATATAACCAACAGAATCTATTGTAAGCATCTACAAAAGAAATGTAGTAATTATACCCATGATCTGAGTTAATTGGTGCTGGACCCCAAAGGTCAGTTGCAATTAATTCAAGTGGTTTAATGTACTCTGTTGTTGAGTCTGTAAAGGGTAACTTGTGTGATTTACCCATTTGACAACATGTGCATAAGTAAGGTAGAGAAATTTCATTACATTAAATATTGTTTTCAGCAATAATTTGCTTTGTAATACTTGCACTAGGATGGCCTAGTTTTTTATGCCAAACATCAAAACTACTAATTTCGCTTTCAGAAATATTTTGACTGTAATTGCAATTCAGTGTCCTTCTTCCATCACTGCCACAAGAATTTTGATTGAATTTGTATAATCCATTGACTTCATTGCCCTACAGTAAAATTTTCTTAGTCAAAATGTCCTTGATTATGCAGTAATCAGGATAAAATTCAAAGTATACATGATTATCCTGAGCAAATTGAGATACACTTAAAAGATTTTTCTTTATATCAGGTACTCTCAACTGCTTCATATTCATAGCTCAATCCATTCAAGATGTTCAATACCTGTTCAGATTCTGTCACTTTGTGGCCTGCAGCCTCAAGTTGATCAGTTAGAGTTTTCATCTTTGGGAGATATTCTCTGTTTCCTTTCTTGGTATTCTGAATTTGTCTTCTATAGTGCATTATCTTTGCGGATGATTGAGCATTAAAGTTCTTTTCAACATTTGTCCAAATTTCTTTTGAGGTCTTACATCCAACAATTTGAGAAATCAGATTATTACTAATAGTAGACAACAACCATGCACTAATTAATCTGCCCTGTCTATGGTACTTTATGTACTCTTCATTTGGAACTACTATGTTTTCTGCATTTGTGACATAAGCAGCTGGAACAGGTAAAGTGCCATAAATGTATCCTTCAAGGCTATATCCTTGAATGGTTGTTTCAACTTGATATTTCCAGTTTAGATAGTTTGTTTCATCAAGTTTTATAGAAATTAGTTGAGCTTGAGGACTAATTGATGTTTTTACTAATTGATCAACAGATGTGGCAATAATGGTTGGTTGGTTTTGAGATGAGGCAGAGGTTGATACAGATTTGTCTACCATGATGACAAAGAAAACCAATCAAGAATTGGATAATCAGGGAAGAACACTTACTTGATCAATTCAAGTGCTAAAATAGGATTGATATTTGAGTTCTTGATTTTCTGGTGGCTTGAATTTGATCTTTCTGGTGTTTTCTTTCTGTTTTGCCTCAAAAACTGATCTTCAGGATTAGATGCAGCCAGTGGTGATTGCTGGCGTGGCCTGGATCTTGTGCAGCTGGTGATAACACTTGGCAAGGCAGAGATCTGGTGCAGACAGCAGTTACAACTTGGTGTGGCACTGATCAGGATGATCACAGCAACTCTCTGATGATGGGTGAATATCACTTTGATGAAAGGAATCCCCAAATGATGAAATTACTCTAATGGGGATGATAATACTCGATCTCTTCAGATGATCAGTGGCAATTCTTGCTGTTAAGCAAATGCTCTGATATCATAAAAGGATTTATGAACGAAAATAGAAATGATTTTATTTCTTTCTTGATGTATTACAGAGAAGAGCTTTTGTATGTTTGAACTTTTGCAAAACAGAGAGCAAAATTGTATTATTTCGAATGAATAAAAAGATGTACAAATACCGTATTTATAATATCACTACTAAATAAAACTTGATTAGAGACTCTCATACAATGACCGACTATTTTCAGTCTGTAACTAGATACTGCTTTAAAACTAATGATTGTAGTCTTTTTTTGGTAATCTTGAAACTGGAGATTCAGTCACTAAACGGTGTGTAAGGCTTGTGATCGTTTACTCTGCCTTTTATTCAGTCATTGTGTCTTTTTTCTTTAAGCACTTGAAATTCTAATGGCTCAGATTCATTTCACGGTTCAAATCTAATGGTTATGTGTAGTGATCTGTGCTGTAACACCCCACCTCCGCCAGGGACACTCTTGCAAGTACACTGGCTTTGGAGGGGTGTTGGACAAGGTAAACATGCATAAAGATATCACAAGACAGAACATATAAGTAAAACAGAGTAAGTAAAGCAGCGGATAAAACTACTATTTCAAAACCCTAGTCAACTTACATCAAAAGTACTAAGTCATTATTTTCCAACTACTACAAGTCTAGAAACATAAACTGAAAACTGGAAATAACATAAAGTAAACTATCCCCAAAGTAGACGAGGTAAAGCCATAGCTAGCTCAAGTCCAAACCGTACATGAGCTATCCAGAAAGCAAGCTAAAGATCCAAGCTAGGTGCTAGTGTTCCCACCCTGAGAACCGGGGGGGGGGGAACGAAAGAAAAGAGGCGAAAGGAAAACAAGTCAGTCAAAAAGACTGGTAAGTCCTACCTACTATTAGTATAAAAACTAATAAAGTTAACTGGACATGTAAAACAGAGATGAAACATAGGATGATAACTGGCATGGTGAAAAGTTAACAAGGGTGGCATCACATATACAAGGTTAAGTTGCACCAAGTGTACTAGTATTCTAATCCATGTCAAGTATAAACAAGAAATGATCCCTTGGCCCAAAATTGGCCCAATATCATGAGATGACCTAAATCAAGGTCTAACTACACGGTCTAGTCGATCGGCTCCCTATAAGCCTAACTCGTCGTGTATCGGTGTCATACGACTTAATCATGGAATGTAGTTAACTGTGCAAGGTCCACCCTAGGGTGTATCCAGCCCTAAGGTGTAAACCACAGACACAAATCAAGCACGCACAGTCTAAACCAACTGGTGCCCATGTTCAACTCCGGACTTAATGTGCACGACCATGGTCCGCCTGAACAACCGGTGCACCATTCAGTCGTCTCTTTTGGTCTCTTACAATCAGCCCAGTAATCGTGCCCCACCCTAGCCTAGTCCCAGGGTATCCATGATACTCCCTAGTGGGTTACTGCTGAAAAGGACCACGTAACTAGGATTTCAAGCGGGTTAAGTGTGGTTAACCCTATCCTAACCATGAATTGAGTTGGTCAAGTGTATCCAAGCAGTTCATGACTTAACCCTATCAATACATCGTGTTCAACTGGTTAAGTGTATTCAAGTAGTCCATGACTTAACCCTACCAATCCATCGTGTTTAATTGGTTAAGTATTCAAGTAGTCCATGACTTAACCCTACCATGTGGCATTAATTAACTTAATGCACCCCAACCTCTCACATTAGACTTTGTTGTGGTTACTAGTTAAGCCGGGCGGGTCCGGGTAGCTTTACACCACAACCTAGTCTAACCTCGGGTTTTAAGTGCGATATGACCAACTACTCACATTGGGTCCTATTGTTTGTAGCCACTAGTTAAGCCGGTCGGTTCCGGATAGATTTATGCTACAAACTCAACCCAACCTCGAGTTGGCCACTTTCATGTTTTCTACATGTCATGTCCACGTTCATGTTTTCAAGCATAATCACATGTCATACTTTCAAGTCATGTTTCATGTCATTTAATTTTACCCATAACGTAACCCCATCGCACGTAAGTTCGCATCAACACAAATAGATCAAAAGAGGGAACTTAAGAATATGACAAGGTAGGCATAAGATGACAAAGTCTATCACAAGTTAAACATGGTGATATTTGAGGCAAAAAGGGTTCAACATACTAGCATATAAGGTTATTGGCCTCAAAACATGCATGACATCAACTTAGCAAATAGGTGATAACATGGTCATAGTTAACATAGGGTGATAACTTGTGATTAGCATATAGTTCATAACACCATAGGCAAGTTAACATAAAGATCATGAGAGGATCTATGTTGCATTATGCATAACTACCAAGTTCTATGTTGCATTATGCATAACCACCAAATAAAGCTCATAGCTTTCTACCCAAAAATCAAGGTGATAGTCTCATAATCATAGATCAAAGGAGTCATGAATAGATCTATGCATAAAATGATAGATCTAAGGTAAACATTACACTTAAGCCCAATTCAACTTGCAACATGTCACATTTAAGTTCATAGTTTAAATCTAAGAGTAGAATAGGGCTTACAAAGCTTGGCTACGAAGACTAGAACAAAATAAAACAAGATTGAGACGAAGCCACACTAGAAATCCCCAAATGAATATAAGCTCCAAGTTGTCTTTGAGAAATAAGAAGCTCCTTTGATTTGTATGAAGAAAGATGGCTCTTTTACTAGCTTAAAACACTCAAGCTTTCATGAAGAAGATGGAGGTCATGATATGAAGGTGGAGGCCATGATTAGGAAGCATTTTGGCATAATTTAGTTGTAGGAATGATTTGTGATGATTTAGGCTAGGTATTAGGGTGTTTTTATAGGTGTAGAGACTAGTTTAGGCCATAGGATTAACCCTAATTCAGATCTGAGCCATCAAATCACGTCACAAGCCAACAAAACAAGGCCTAGGAGCCAAAACAGGTGCACCAGGCCAAACTGGCCGACCACCCAAGTCGACAGGGGTGTCGACTGGGCAGTCGACACCAGCTGGGGTGTGTCGACTCCCAAGTCGACTCCTTAGTCGACTTGTGGCTGGCGGGAATTTTCCCGCCTGTCCTGCTTGGGCTGAATTTGAATTCTGAATTCAAATTTGAACTGTTTTTGAACTTGAAATTTTCTGAAAACTTTGACGGGCCATAACTGGGTCATACGGACTCCGATTTTCGAAAACTCGGACTCTATTTCGCGTATTTTTCCGAGACGAACGCAATGGCACAGCCCGTTTCCCTTGATTCAGATTTTAACATTTAATTCTGTCTTGATTTACGTTATAACATGTTATTCAAAATACGGGTTGTTACATTCTCCCCACCTTAAAGGATTTCGTCCCCGAAATCTTCAAGTTAGGAAGAACGTATCCTACCATCCATCATCCATCTACTCAAAACATCATCCACGAGCAGTCATTGTCCTTAAAAGATTCTAAATGTTGTATGAACATATGCAAAAGGTGTGTGTATATGTACTTATCTAATGCGAAAATCAGGCGGTTACTGATTCAGTAAACCTCCTTAATGCAAAGTATGTTAGTGACATGAGTCCATATGTATGCAAATTCCTAACATAATCCATAATCTCTACATGAGTGCACATGACATTCATCCATATGCAACATCCACGTGATAGCATAACAAGTTTCATCCATGAATAAGTATAAGCACTCATGCATATGCAATATGAAAGTGTGTGAGCCGATCTTAGTGCCTAATGTGTATCATGCATCCACGAGTATCCACTTGCAAACACTTGCAAACATCAAGCATAACATGTTTCAAATACATGTTTCATCCAAAGGGTTTCTACCTAAGGTTCTCATGACAAGGTTAACGAGATAATAAGATAAATATGGATAGCAAAAGAAAGATATGCTAACTAGGAAAAGAGATTGAGAATGTACCCTCAAAAAGAAATGGATAAAGCCCACGCATCTTCTCCTCGGTTTCCCAAGTTGCATCTTCATCGGCTTCACTCCACTGAACCTTTACTAACTTGACTTCTCGATTCCTCAGCTTCTTGATCTCCGTTCCCAAGATACGAATCAGAGCTCGCCTCAAAGTTGCCTCTTTTTCTATCTCCACGTCTTCAAGAATGCAAGGCTCAACTACCTCGGCTGACTCATGTAGGCACTTTCGGAGATGCGAGACATGAAAAACATTGTGCACTCCGGCCAGCTTCTCGGGCAATTCCACCTTATAAGCCATCTTCCCAATCCTCTCTATGATAGGGAAGGGTCCTACGAACCTTGGTGCCAGCTTCCCAACTGCTCCAAAACGAACCACATTTCGCAAAGGAGAAACCTTCACAAAGACCATATCTCCAACTTCAAACTCTAAGTCTGCCCTTCGCTTTTCTACATAGGATTTCTGTCTGTCTTGGGCCGTTTTCATCCGCCTTCGAATCAACTCAACCTTCTCGGATGTGTCCCTTATCATGTCGGGCCCAAGTATAAGCTCATCCGTCGTCTCCCACCAACATGTTGGTGACTTGCACAACCTCCCATATAAAGCTTCGAATGGTGCCATCCCTATGCTTGCTTGGTAGCTGTTATTATAAGCAAACTCTACGAGAGGAAGGTGGTCTTCCCAAGTGCCACCAAAGTCAATAATGCATAGCCTCAACAGATCTTCTAGTACCCTATTCACCCTTTTGGTCTGGCCATCCGTCTGTGGGTGATAGGCCGTACTTAGATTCAATCGCGTACC
Organism: Allium sativum; assembly: GCA_030737875.1. NCBI lineage: Eukaryota > Viridiplantae > Streptophyta > Magnoliopsida > Asparagales > Amaryllidaceae > Allium > Allium sativum. The sequence continues at coordinate 686,765,038 of CM060926.1, read as the reverse complement.
CATCGCTTCTTGCAAACTATTCCAGAACTGGATAGTGAAGATTGGGTCACGATCGCAAACTATGCTAGAAGGAACTCCATGCAATCGCACTATCTCTCGAAGATAAACAGATGCTAGCCATGATGCGGTCCTCTTGCTCTTCACCGGAATAAAATGGGCGCTCTTCGTGAGTCTATCCACTATGACCCATATGCTAGTATTCCCCTTCCTTGATCTCGGCAATCCATCCACAAAATCCATAGAGATACTTTCCCACTTCCATAGCAGGACCTCTAATGGATGCAGTAGCCCACCGGGCTTCTTCGACTCGGCCTTTACTTGCTGGCAAACAATGCATCTAGAAACAAATTCTGCCACATCCTTTTTCATCCCATCCCAAAAGAAAATGCGCTTCATATCCTAGTACATCTTATCCGCTCCGGGATGTATGGTCATCCTCGAGTGATGTGCCTCCTCAAGAACTTTATTTACTAAGTCTCCCACTCGTGGGACACATAGTCTTCCATCACGCCTTAGCCATCCCTTGTCATCAATTGTATATCTAGCGAGGTGACTTGACGTCTCACCCCGAATCAACTTGTCCATGATCTCGACTATCTGCGGGTCTCCCTTCTGTAAAGCCCCAACTTGACCAAGAAGTGTAGGTCTAAGCTCAAGGGATGCTAACGAACCAGTCATCGACCCAACAGCAGGTGCAAAATCAAAGGTTGCCAAGAACTCTAGGCTCTTCATCTCAACAAACAAGGGACTCAAAGTCAACCTTCTTCTGCTTAGCGCATCCGCCACAACATTACCCTTGCCAGGGGTATAAGCTATCTCAAAGTCATATGATGCTAAGAATTCCATCCACCTTTGCTGCCTTAGATTCAAATCTTTCTGCGAGAAGAGGTACTTGAGCGACTTGTGATCAGTATATAACTCAAACCTTTCGCCTAGAAGATAGTGGCGCCAGGATTTGAATGCAAAGACGATCGCCGCCAACTCCAAATCATGAGTGAGATAGTTCTTCTCATGAACTTTGAGTTGCCTACCCCCAAAGCATATCACTCTCCCTTCTTGCATCAGGACAGTGCCTAATCCCGTGCCACATGCATCGGTGTACACGGTAAACAACTTCCCTCCATCGGGTAATGCTAGAACTAGAGCTGAGGTGAGGGCTTTCTTGAGCCTTTGAAAAGCAAGCTCACACTCTAAGTCCCATGCAAAGATTAAGTTCTTCTTCGTTAACTTAGTAAGAGGGGCTGAAATCCTAGCGAAGTCCTGAATGAACTTCCTATAAAATCCTGCCAGACCGAGAAAGCTTCTCACTTCCGTTGCATTCTTCGGAACTTTCCAGTCTTGTACCGCCACCACTTTAGCGGGATCCACAGCTATGCCTTGCTTAGAAACTATATGCCCAAGGAACCTAACTTCCTTTCTCCAGAAATGGCATTTAGAGAACTTGGCTTTCAACTGATGAGCTCTAAGCGTATCCATAACCTCCTTGAGGTGTGCAGCATGCTCTTCCTCGTCCTTAGAGAAGACCAGAATATCATCCACGAAGACAACCACAAACTTGTTAAGGAACTCCCTGAACACCCTACTCATCAAATCAACAAAGTATGCGGGTGCATTAGTCAAACCGAACGGCATGACTAGCCATTCAAAGAATCCATCTGGAGTCCTAAACGCAGTCTTATCAATACTATCCTCAGCCACTCTAAGCTGATGGAATCCGGTGGCTAGATCGAGCTGAGAGAAAACAGAAGCACCAACAAGCTGGTCAAAGAGATCATCAATCCTCGGTAACGGGTGTCTATTCTTCTTTGTCAGCTTGTTCAACTCACGATAACCAACACATAGATGAAGCGAACCATCCGCCTTAGTAGCGAATACCACCGGAGCACCCCATTCTGAAATGCTTCGCCTAATGAAATTTTTCTCAAGCAACTCCTTGATTTGCTTGCTAAGCTCTCTTCTTTCTCGCGGGGCCATGTGCCTAACGGGTAATGAAACTGGCTTGGCATTATCAACAAGATAAATGCGGAAATCTATCTCTCGCTTAGGGGGTAACCCCTTAACCTCATCAAAGACATCGGGATATTCTCGGACCACCCTTACAGATTGCAGATCATCGATGGACGAGCCAAGAGATTCAAGATAACATAACATGACGGGATCCATACGGTTACAAGAAATTTCTAGGGTATTACCGAGGCGAGTCATGAGCCTCACTACCCTATGCTCACAATCAAGAATGGCTCCATAACTAGACAACCAATCCATGCCCAAAATCAACCCGTATCCCAAAAATCCGAGAACATAAGCATTACATGTGAATTCTACGGTCAAGATAGAAATCCTCAAATCCATACAAATCATAGATAGATGGGCGGAACCCCCAATTGGATTTGAAACACTAACGGGATCCTCAACTAGACTAGTACTTAGGTGCAAACTTTCAATAATGTCAGAAGAGATAAAGGTATGCGATGCGCCAGAATCAAATAAAGTTCGAACAAGAAAACCAGAAATGTAAACAAGGCTTTCTACAGAAATACTACCTCGGTCCGGAGCTGGAGTAGTGTTGAGAGCATGCATCTGCCCTCCAGAAGGTCCTGCTCGCTGAGTCTGTCCTTGCCCCTACCCTTGCTTCTTTGGGCAATCCTTACTGAAGTGTCCAGTCTCTCCGCAATGAAAGCATTCTCCCAACTTCCTCTTCTTCTTCCTACAATCTTTGGCTATGTGTCCAACAATCCCACAGAAGTTGCACTTCCTTGTCTCCCTTGCCTTGTTGTTGTTGTCCTTGTTACCCTTGTTGTTCTTGTTGCTCTTGTTGTTCTGATTACTCTGGTTGCTCTGATTTCCTCCCCACTTGGAGTCCGCCTTCTTGGTTTGAGTCTCATTAGGCTTGACTTCTTTCTTGCCATTCTTATCATCTCCCTGAAGCAAGGCCATATCCACTAAGCTCTCAAAAGTGGCTCCCATGGGTATATGAGACATGGATAAACCTTGTAATGGCTCATTCAATCCTCGTGCAAAGCGTAGAGCCTTCTTCTGGGGTGTGTTAACCATGTCCAAACCGAATCGAGCAAGCTGGTTAAACTTATTCACATACTCCCTCACTGTCATGTCCCCTTGCTTCAAAGATATAAACTTCTCCATTTGTAGATTCTCCTCAGCAGATGATAGAAACTTAAGCCCAAACCTCATCCTAAAGTCGGCCCAAGTCTCTATAGGCCTAGTAGCGTTGGTGACCTCCCACCAATAAGCAGCTTCCTCTTTCAATAGCCATACTGCCAATAGAACTTTTCTACGATCTTCCACATCAAAGATGGCAAAGAGGTCTTCAGTTTCTTTTAACCAGTTTCTTGCCTCCACATAAGTCTCTGTCCCAACAAAATTCTTGCCACCCATCGCCTTAAAGTCTTTGCAAACCTTTGCGAAATCCGCTTGTGGACGCTGAGGAGGAGGAGGAGGAACCTCAGGTACGGGAGGAGGAGTGGGAGTGTTTGATGGGCCCGCATCGTTGGCCCTAGCTTCCAGGTACCTCCGGAACCATCCGGGTATGGGTATTCCCTCGGGAAGGTTAAGATCGGCCATGCTGAAAAAGGAAAAGATAGATTTAGACCGAGGAAACAAAGGATAGTGCTAATGGCTTTTGGGGAATAGCCTTAAAATAAACTAGACTTTTCTTGGAAAATACTTAATTGGTTTTGAAAATAGTTTTTCAAAAGGGTTTTTAAAACTTTTGTCCGGTCTAGTAAAACCTTATGCTCTGATACCAAATGTAACACCCCACCTCCGCCAGGGACACTCTTGCAAGTACACTGGCTTTGGAGGGGTGTTGGACAAGGTAAACATGCATAAAGATATCACAAGACAGAACATATAAGTAAAACAGAGTAAGTAAAGCAGCGGATAAAACTACTATTTCAAAACCATAGTCAACTTACATCAAAAGTACTAAGTCATTATTTCCCAACCACTACAAGTCTAGAAACATAAACTGAAAACTGGAAATAACATAAAGTAAAATATCCCCAAAGTAGACGTGGTAAAGCCATAGCGAGCTCAAGTCCAAACCGTACATGAGCTATCCAGAGAGCAAGCTAAAGATCCAAGATATGTGCTAGTGTTCCCACCCTGAGAACCTGGGGGGGGGGGGACGGAAGAAAAGAGGCGAAAGGAAAACAGGTCAGTCAAAAAGACTGGTAAGTCCTACCTACTATTAGTATAAAAACTAATAAAGTTAACTGGACATGTAAAACAGAGATGAAACATAGGATGATAACTGGCATGGTGAAAAGTTAACAAGAGTGGCATCGCATATACAAGGTTAAGTTGCACCAAGTGTACTGGTATTCTAATCCATGTCAAGTATAAACAAGAAATGATCCCTTAGCTCAAAATTGGCCCAATATCATGAGATGACCTAAATCAAGGTCCAACTACACGGTCTAGTCGATCGGCTCCCTATAAGCCTAACTCGTCGTGTATCGGTGTCATACGGATTAATCATAGAATGTAGTTAACTGTGCAAGGTCCACCCTAGGGTGTATCCAACCCTAAGGTGTAAACCACAGACACAAATCAAGCACGCACAGTCTAAACCTACTGGTGCCCATGTTCAACTCCGGACTTAATGTGCACGACCATGGTCCGCCTGAACAACCGGTGCACCATTCAGTTGTCTCTTTTGGTCTCTTACAATCAGCCCAGTAATCGTGCCCCACCCTAGCCTAGTCCTAGGGTATCCATGATACTCCCTAGTGGGTTACTGCTGAAAAGGACCACGTAACTAGGATTTCAAGCGGGTTAAGTGTGGTTAACCCTATCCTAACCATGTATTGAGTTGGTCAAGTGTATCCAAGCAGTTCATGACTTAACCCTATCAATACATCGTGTTCAACTGGTTAAGTGTATTCAAGTAGTCCATGACTTAACCCTACCAATCCATCGTGTTTAATTGGTTAAGTATTCAAGTAGTCCATGACTTAACCCTACCATGTGGCATTAATTAACTTAATGCACCCCAACCTCTCACATTAGACTTTGTTGTGGTTACTAGTTAAGCCGGGCGGGTCCGGGTAGCTTTACACCATAACCTAGTCTAACCTCGGGTTTTAAGTGCGATATGACCAACTACTCACATTGGGTCCTATTGTTTGTAGCCACTAGTTAAGTCGGTCGGTTCCGGGTAGATTTATGCTACAAACTCAACCCAACCTCGGGTTGGCCACTTTCATGTTTTCTACATGTCATGTCCACGTTCATGTTTTCAAGCATAATCACATGTCATATTTTCAAGTCATGTTTCATATCATTTAATTTTACCCATAACGTAACCCCATCGCACGTAAGTTCGCATCAACACAAATAGATCAAAAGGGGGAACTTAAGAATATGACAAGGTGGGCATAAGATGGCAAAGTCTATCACAAGTTAAACATGGTGATATTTGAGGCAAAAGGGGTTCAACATACTAGCATATAAGGTTATTGGCCTCAAAACATGCATGACATCAACTTAGCAAATAGGTGATAACATGGTCATAGTTAACACAGGGTGATAACTTGTGATTAGCATATAGTTCATAACACCATAGGCAAGTTAACGTAAAGATCATGAGAGGATCTATGTTGCATTATGCATAACTACCAAGTTCTATGTTGCATTATGCATAACCACCAAATAAAGCTCATAGCTTTCTACCCAAAAATCAAGGTGATAGTCTCATAATCATAGATCAAAGGAGTCATGAATAGATCTATGCATAAAATGATAGTTCTAAGGTAAACATTACACTTAAGCTCAATTTCAACTTGCAACATGTCACATTTAAGTTCATAGTTTAAATCTAAGAGTAGAATAGGGCTTACAAAGCTTGGCTAAGAAGACTAGAACAAAATAAAACAAGATTGAGACGAAGCCACACTAGAAATCCCCAAATGAATATAAGCTCCAAGTTGTCTTTGAGAAATAAGAAGCTCCTTTGATTTGTATGAAGAAAGATGGCTCTTTTGCTAGCTTAGAACACTCAAGCTTTCATGAAGAAGATGGAGGTCATGATATGAAGGTGGAGGCCATGATTAGGAAGCATTTTGACATAATTTAGTTGTAGGAATGATTTGTGATGATTTAGGCTAGGTATTAGGGTGTTTTTATAGGTGTAGAGACTAGTTTAGGCCATAGGATTAACCCTAATTCAGATCTGAGCCATCAAATCATGTCACAAGCCAACAAAACAAGACCCATGAGCCAAAACAGGTGCACCAGGCCAAACTGGCCGACCACCCAAGTCGACAGGGGTGTCGACTGGGCAGTCGACACCAGCTGGGGTGTGTCGACTCCCAAGTCGACTCCCCAATCGACTTGGGGCTGGCGGGAATTTTCCCGCCTGTCATGCTTGGGCTGAATTTGAATTCTGAATTCAAATTTGAACTGTTTTTGAACTTGAAATTTTCTGAAAATTTAACGGGCCATAACTAGGTCATACGGACTCCGATTTTCGAAAACTCGGACTCTATTTCGCGTATTTTTCCGAGACGAACGCAATGGCATAGCCCGTTTCCCTTGATTCAGATTTTAACATTTAATTCTGCCTTAATTTACGTTATAATATGTTATTCAAAATACGGGTTGTTACATGTGCCATATGTATCCACTACATCCACTATCTCACCCATCTTCTTAACATGTAAAAAATAACAGCCCTTTCCACTTTTTAAAACCCATTCAATTCTTTCACTACTTCGCTACTCATTCAAACAAACGTGATGCTCCTAGGGTTGTCTTCGATTACCTCCAAAGCACTGCAACTCAAAAGGGAAGAAACAATCGGATAAATTTATTAAAACAGGTGATCTTCTAGGTACTACCTTGGTGATTTCCTTTTCACTGTGCGCGATGTTCAATCCTTCTCGTTTAGGCCCATGCGATCTTTGACTATCGGCATTCAGATTGTCCTTGCTGGCTTCAGAATCCGCGTTTAGAGATGTGCTGAATTTCACATTCTCTTGTTTCTTCGTTTGTTTCAGCTGAGGAGGAGATTGATTGGGAAGTAACGTTTCTTGTCATTTGATTAAGTGGGAGAACAACTTTTTCATTCATGATTTGGTTTGTGAATTGTTTAACTATCAGTCCTTTTACTGCTCTGTAAATAACTTTACCAGTAATTTCAGAGCTTTAATCGTACAAATCCCTTTTTTTATACGATTACTTCTGCAAAAAGTATCAATGAGATTATTTCATACTTGCCCGTGTTCCCACTTGCTGTGTACTGTCAACAACCTCCCATTTAGAAGCAACCACACGTGAAGTACCTAAGTTGCAAGGCATACTTGAGATGGTGATATGGGGCGATATAATGCATAGTTTTTTGTGTCATTAACCATTTGTATTTGCTGGGCTTGATGCGTTTTTGTATGATGTAATAAAATACTAGAAAAAATGTATATTTGTTCAACATATTTCCATTATTATTATAGTATAATGTTGTGCGAATTGACTTGATTATTAGTGATATTATACTACTATATATGCATTTATAAACGTACGTTAATGTCATGTATTTATGGATGCGTGTTTAAAAACGTCGACGAAAATCATAAAGCAAATGATATGCTGCATTATTTGATATGAGCAAATGATATGCTGTAATATTTGATATGCTACATTAATTTAAGACTGATCAAAAACTGTCGTCCAGTCCTTAAAATTCAGTTACCAGCTATTTTTGAAACAAAAGCGTCAGTTTCTAAAGTTTGAGACTGATGTTTCAGTCTTATTTTTTTTTTAAGACTTGAGGTTTAAAGGCCGATAAATTAGTCTTTTGTCGGTCTTTAAAATCTACTTAAAGATTGAATAATTGATCTAAAGACGGAAAACGTCAGTCTTTATTTTAGTTTATTTTTGTAGTGTGTACAAACTAAACTGATTTGGGCCATATTGTTTTTATGCTCCATCTTGTCTTTGTAGAGTAATTGGCTTGGGCTTTGGCATGCTTGAGATAAATGAACGTATTATTTTAACGTGTGAGCCTTTGTATCCTTTGATTCGTATTAATTGTCGAAAACAAATAATTATCAATAAACTATAACACCCCCCCTCCCAAAAAAAAAAAAAAAAAAAAAAAAAAAAAAAAAAAAAAAAAAAGAAGGAGGAGGAGTTATATACTTCGATGAAATAACCTGCTTAAGTATCTCGTTCTTACTACCAATTAATGCGTTTCTGTTTCAATCAAATTTTCAATTCAAATGTCTATGTTGCCGTTCGTGCTAAATGCAACCTATATATAGAAGAGTTAGACGCAACAGCGTACATTTATATATTTATATCATGTGATTTGAAAATGACTCTAATCGAAGCGAACTATACTACGGAACAATTCAGAGAGAGAGAGAGCGGCTAGGCCAAAGCCAAACTCTAAATGAGACGACAATTTAATCACCTCCAGCCAATTAAATTTAAAAAAAAAAACGCAAACCAGATCAAGAATGGTTTTACTACGACAAGAAGCGTTTAACATACACAAAAAATAATACGGTACAATTTGCAAGACCAGTAAGTAAGGTGCCTTTGAAAACAACATCATTTAGTGTAATCTCTGCAGGAAGGAAGCTTTCAATATATAAAAGTAATTCAATCGGCGGTATGCATATACTCAGAGCAGCCCAGGACGAGAAACGACTGGGAACTGATGCACAAATAACTTGCTACCCTCTTCTTTTGTTTTCTTCTTCTTCTGCTCTTTCTGCATTACTACATTAGTTTGCTTTCCAGTGACACATTGCTCCTCTGTACATCGTTCCACAATACTATCGTGTGCCGAAGGGCTGATCAAAGAAGAGCTCATGCAACCCATTTTTTTTCCTTTTTCTTGGAAGCACAAATTATCTTATTGATTCAGTTTGTTGACAGATACAAGGCATAATCGAGTTGGTGGCCTTTATATGGTTGTCTTCAGAGAACTTTTCTTCGTTGCAAAGCATGAAGACTGCAGTTACAAGCTTATTTCCACCGTCAAAAATGAATCATGTATATATTCGGATAACATATAAAAGTAAAACTACTGAGTGTGATGGAGTATTGCATACATATTATCTATGGTGGAAGAACTATCCTTGCCTGCCAAGTACTCCTAAAATGAAATTTAGTATTCATGCATATTTCGTAATTTAATCATTAGTCAAATGTATACAACTGATGAAAGCAATTGTAAGTTGTTCTTTATTCAAGGGAGATGTGACTCCCGTGCTTACTTTTCAAATGTTACCAAACACTTCTTTTCTCTTTTTTCACAAAATGTGATGAAATATAGTAGAAAATGGTATAGTTTTTGATGGCATGTAACGGCTGCAGTCATAAAGATTTTCATCTGTTTTTGACGAATTCCGAAAGTTACTATATTTTATTTGTAAATTGTCAACGAAACGATTATACATCGAAACCGTCGCTAAAATTTCAATGCTCCATCGAGTGAGTGGCGTTCGAAATATCCGTCGCTATGTTATAATTCCATCTGTGAATATAGCTAAATATTCCTATAAATTATTATTTTTTGAACGCGTTAAGCATATGTATCTTATTTAGAAACATAATTAATGTTCAAAACATATATAATGATCACATGTGAAACGCGGATTGTAATGATATGATTCACATCAAGACAAGGATGAACTAAAATATTTCATGGATTAGTGAACATCACAAGAAAAATTCATGTGGGTTCGTAACATAATGGTGATGAGCGATATTTTTTCGCAAAGAAAATTCATGAAGATCAACATATCTTCATAACCGATCACTGTTTGGGTGATATCAGAGGTCAAGACTGCTGGAAATCTGATTGATCCAGGTGCCACAACATTGAAGTCAGTGATTAATATGTGGTCTCTCAAGTACACTTTGCCACCAAGGAATTAGCATATTTCTCCTCGTGCGTCAAACATTTCTTTTTGATATTTGCTCTTAAATTGAAGCGTAAAGAGACAGTTTATTGGTCATTTGGTCCCATGCATGTATCAAATGGATGTTCGTCAAATTCTATATTATCTTCTTTGTAGAAATTTCCAAGCCTATACAAAAACATATTGTAAATTTTAAATTGAATACTTGGCAGGCAAGCAAATAACCGAGAGTTTTTGCACTATATAATAGACACCGGCTATTTTAGTGATCATGTACCAATTTCAAAAATTTCTATTGCCCAAATTATACTTAGCAACACAAAGCTGTCAGTAATTAGAATGGGTTGCAAGAACTCTAAGTTGGTCAAGCCTTTAGTGCAAGAGCCTGACACTGCTAAAGAACGTATGGAGCAAGGCAACAGTGATCAACATGGTGAAATATATGAGAAGAATGGAAGTTTGAATAAGAAGGGTAAAAGGCAAGAAGGATCAGCAGCGTTGATTGTTTATCACTTCCCTGTAATTTCTAGGCCTAGTCTACTTTGATGTGATAAATATGCATGTTACGTATTTCTACTCTACCATCCATACGTTGTAATATTAATAGTACTGTAGCCTATGTCCTTCAATTTTGTACGCTTCAATTTGACTGCAACATGACCCTGTCTTCGTTTATTATTTTCCTAATGCATACGTTTGAATTGAACTTTTCATATTTGGCGTTTTCAAGCAAACGTAAACTCCATCAAGACCATTACCAACTGTTTAGTTTTTCTCTCATTGTTTTCACTCGAGTGAATGGACGGAGCAACTAACAAAATCAACCAATCACGGAGCAGTGAATAAAACGACAAACTTTTCGCGACAAACTGTGTGCCGTTATAATTTCCACCCTAAACCACTCATCCGTCTCCTCTTCTCCTTCACTCTACCTCCATTCCCATTTTCAACTCGAAAACAAAAAATAAAACCACTATTTACCCCTAAAAACTTCAAAAATTGTTACTTTTTAGCCAATTAAATATTATTTTCGATATATATATACACACACACACACACAAGAAGGTGTCTAGAATGCTAAGAAATTTTACAAAAGAAATCATGTACGCGAAAGGCAGTACCAGCGGAGTAGGAGGAAGCGGCGAGGAACGGAGGAATGCACCATATATGCACGAGCATGGTATATAAGAATTTTTAGAAACAACAGAAAATACAGAAAATCAGGGCAGAGAATCAGAAGAAAAGGCGGTCGACATGGTCATGGAGGTCACGGAGGTGGTCGAGCTTGCAGGACGTGTAGAGGTGTGAGACAGCCTTCCGCTAGAAAGTCGACCTTAATGTATTTTTGGATTTGAATCTTAGCACAAAATTGCCTATGCTATCCAATTCACGAGTGCTTCTAGAAGACGAAGTACATGTTAGCACGCAGACGAGTTTGACTGTAAGTTTTTTTTCAATTAATGATTAAATTAACTGAAATAGGTTATCAGATAACTAATTAGTAGTTTGATGTTACATCTAACTTGAATAGTCGCGTAATATCCGTTCGTGTGACTCTTTAGCGACCACGCTTAATATTTTCATGGACATTTGACAGCCAAGAATAGAGTCGTAACATTATTAGATGACATCGGATTCAATTATTTTTTAAGTATTTTATAACCATTTTACCGTGATTATTAGTTAATTTATCACTACATAGTTTACCTTATTCTACACTATACAATTTTAGGACTCAATCATGTTATACATGGTGTTACGCAACTTTGCGCTGCTATTGCTTTACAATGATATAAAACCACCCACATGTTCCACTTTCATTGTGGTGAGTTAGGAATAACACCGCTTGATTTCGCCATGCTTACCGACATTAGCATAGGAGTAGTCAGATATCCACCACTCTCTTTCAATGATGCTCGATGGCGTGATCGTGGACTTATTTATGATCTACTACCTCTTCTAGACATTTCTAATGCATCATATCAGGTCGGATGGGCTATTAGAGTCAGCGTTATCCGTACAGTCATGGATGATGTACTTAGTCGGTACTCTCCTGCTGGTGGTCTCACTATAAGAATAAAAGCCATTTCCAACGGCTTAGAACAGTCGGTGGACTAAAGAAGCTGTCGGAAATAACCGTCGCAGAATTAAGGCATTAGGGAACAGAGTTTTCGACTGCTCTCGACATAGCCCGTCGTCTCTATTTCCCACGGCTACGAACGACTAGCGACGGTTGGGTCAGGTATCGAAAGCCGTGAGAAACCATTACTTATACATGTGTCATTAAGCTGTCGGAAGCCGTCGAAAAACTTGCATATTTTTTTTATATTACAGCTGCTATTTTTTTATATTACAACAACTAATTTTTTTTTATAACAAAATCAACATAAATTTCAACATCAAATCAAACCACCGATTATACAATACACAAATTTGAGCATATCATATAGTCTTCCATCAAATAACAATAAATACATCGAGTTTACCATCAACATTAAAGTATACCATCTGATAATATGTGTAAAACATCAAACCATACTGTCTAGTCAAACACCAAGTCATGCTGCACGAAAAACATACCTCACGCTAAAGTCACTCATCTCCAGAACTTACAAAGCCAGCTGATGATGGCAAGCGGCCATGTTGCTGCATGAACTCAGTCATACGCTGCTCCAGAAGCTATGTCATATTGGAAATAATCTTGGTTTTTCAGGAAACAATTAATTGTATTGTTAAATTAGCAATTGTATTAATGAATTCAATAAATCAAGGGAAAATCTAGACTTTCTATTTTAGATATTCTAGATAATGCATTCCTAGAATATTCTAGGGAGTGCACTGCATTATAAAAGCAAGGTAATCAAACTGATGTATGTATGCAATCAGAATTTGTAATAAAAAGGAAAGCAATGAAAATTTCCTCCTCATTAAAATAATTCTCTTAAAAATTCCTTCTTCTTCTCTTAAAATATTCCTAACATGTCATCTCAATAGCTTGGAGGCAATTTTGGTCCTCAAGTTACGCTACCCTAGACCTCAAGTTGTAAAATCCCGAATTTTTGGGACCAATTTAAAATTTATTTTTAATTGATTTTCATATAAATTAAATATGTTAGGTGAATTATTTTGAGAATAAATGACCTAAAATTTATTCTAATCGAAGTGAGAATGTATAAATTTAAAACTGAATTAAAACGAGCTCAAAATGGCGCGATAGTTTGAAAATTTGATCTTAAACTTTGAATGAATATATAGAATTCAATATAAATCAGAATTTGATAAAACTAGAAACGTTAGAATATTTTGAATTGTAGTTTTCTAACGAATATAAGAAATTGAGATTTCACTTTATAAATTATAAGTTATGTCTAAATTAAAATTTAGAATAGTCGCTATGGAATTTATTTATATATATTTTAAAATTATATATAGTCATAAAAGTCACATTTTGCATACGGATGAACTTGGACTCGAAACCACTTCCATTGAGTTCAAAACGTCGTTTACATGTTCGAAAACTATAAGCTTTGAGGTGTTTTGAGTTGGTGAAAATTGGGACATGGGTTAGGGCTTGGTTAGCCAATTTAGCTCACTCATTTAAGAGCCCCAAATGAGCTTCTCTCTTCATTTACTCAAAACACTTAAGCAAAATTAGAAAATGGGGAAAGGAATGGGAAATAGAAATTCCTAAGCTAGGTTTGGCAAATAGAAGAAAAATTCTAGAGGAAATCAAATGTAGAAGCTTCGGTAAGCCTCCTCTTCATCTTCTCCATTTTCTCTAGCTTGTCTCCTCTTTTATTTTTGAGAATTCCTAAGCCTAACTCTTAGGGGAATTGTGCATGTGTGTTTCAGTTGAGGATTCTTGGGTTCTTATTAAAGAGAGATTGATCTTGCATTGTTTTGGAGCATCTCCTTTTATATTACAAGAAAATGTGAGAAATTTGAGACCAAAAGGGCTAGAGTTAATCAACTAATTAGTAAATGACTAAGTTTGGGTTGATAAAATGACTATTGATTGATCATATAACTTTAATATGATGCTAAATGCTAAGTAGTGCAATGAAAAGATGATTGTATATGTTATAGGTGAGTTATTCATGAACACACACATAGGCCACAAGCATATAACTTGTAAAGGTGTAATTTAGAACCCATTTGAGTTTGCATATGCTAGTGAATTTGGTAGGCTAGTGTAACTTAGTCAGTCTCATGTATTGATGATTCATTAAATTGGAAAATTTTGGTTTGGAATGCTCATATGATCCATTCATATGCTAGTGAATGGGATAGGATAGCGTAACTTAACCGGTTGCATTGTGTTCATGTTTTTACTAAAGTGAAATTTATGATTAGAATTGCCTACACAATCTAATTCATATGATGTGAGTTGTTTTGGCGGTATTGTGAAGCTCCGTTGTCGCGCTGGCAAGTTCTAAGACTTCACAATCCGCTTATCTTGCGTTTGATTGCTTTAGTTAGAGAATTTAGTTAACCTTTGAACTTATAATCAAAAATCATTGCAAATCTCTTGTATGAATGTGTGCATATGAGTTTGGTGTTATGAGTTGCTTCGGTAAGTTATGAAAGTTTCATTTGCATGTATATAACATCATAGGCCTTCGGGCATTGGCCGATATCATTTTGAACATGTTTCTAGGCAAAAAGTGTATTAATTTGAAGTTTAACGGCTGTTCGGTTGTTTATAACTGAAATAGTGCCCAAAATTCGGTTGTAAATGACCGAACAGAAGAAAAAAAAATAACAGCTATTCATTTGTTAACAACCGAAATTATGGCCCAAATTCGGTTGTTAACAACCGACCAGAGATTTTTTTTGTTTTGTTTTAATTTTAAAACGATCATTAATTTTTCACACGAACGCGGAATTTAGTAAAACCGGATCCGTTTGAACTGTATCGACGAGAGCTTTGCAATGAAACTAATTGGGAGTGATTTGGAGCTCATCAAAATTTTTGGTGGAGGAAAACATCAGATGTAAACTACCAAACAGAGAAAAACAAAGGGTAAAACAATTAATTTACTTTAAATGATCATAATTTTTTCATACGAACTCAGAATTTAGCGAAACCGAATCCGTTGGAACCATAGACGAGAGATTTGAAATTTTATGCGAGAATTATTTGAAAAGACCGAGTTAAATCTCATTTCAAATAATTAAACGATGACTAAAGGTCAAAGATAATGAAGACGGTGCAAGACCGACAATCTTCACATCGGATGGATTACTACTGATGCCTTGTGTATGGGTAGCTCCCTTGAAGGGGTTATAGTGGTAGTTGTCTGGACGTACTTGTTGATTGTCCGGATATGCGAGGACCTCTCTTCGGTATTTGACATTTGGAATGAGAAATAAGGTGCCTCCAGTTTCGTTCAAACCCAGAACGGACGTATAAATGGATTGCGTGTTTGACATTGTAGTGTGTGCTATATTGCTGATCTCTGCTAAATATATATCTATTTGATGGTGGAGAATTTATTCTCTTGCTTAACACCCTTCAGACATACGAGCTCAGAGATTTATATATTGGTGGAAATCAATGACATAGTATGGATTGACAGTGGGCTTGCTAAGATGCAAATGATCAAGGCTTTTGTTGAAAAGCAAAGTCTTGTGGTTGATGATTAAAGCATAGCTTCAAGTAGCATAGCATTGTGTATGGCGTTAATTCGCGAGCCTCATACCTCGGTATGAGTCAGAAACGGGATAAGGGACAACAGGTAGTGCATGCGTTTCTTTCTAGCTAGAAGTTATGTCATGGTATAGAGCCCAGACATTTTTACTTATGTGGTTGATGGATTGCGAGGCACCTAGGATATCGAGTCGACTAAAAGGCTTAGAGATACGTCTGATAGGACTGGGAAACCTATTGTTCAGGAATAGCTAATCCTCAAAAGTAAGAGAGGACCGGACCTGCAAGATCCAAGGGTTGCCCTGAGTGTGTAATCCTGGGTTATTTTGCTAGAGGTGATCCAAATCGGTAAGGAGACTATCCCATGACTTGACTCATGATGGAAATCCAATTTCCAATACGACATTGTGCGGTTTTAATTGTAAACTTATATGGCGACATAGTAAGATGGGGTACTATGCCATCTAAGATTGATACATTTATGTTGAAATTGTTTTTGAAACATCTAGACACTAATGATAATATCAAATGATTTTTGTTTTATGTGTATCAAGCATATTTGGCCATTATAAGGCAAAACTCTATCCTTCTGGTTTGTATTTGCATTGTGTCACTACGCCATAGATGGCCTACGACAACCCCAGAGAACTGACGCATTAGGTGCCAAAAAGTGTTACTATAGGCAAAAAATGACCTGTGGCAACACTTTTTTGGGGTTGCCTTTTGCCGTGTTGCCTTAAAGTCAAAGGCAACGCCTTTGCGATCCTATGACAATATCGGTACAGGTGTTGCCACAATTACCACTAGAACAAAAAAAATACATTTTCACAACTGCCAAAAATAGTTGTAATATGTCTAGTACAGCTGGCAATCGTAATAAAGTCAACCTTTTTTATAACTGTTTCTAGCAGTTGTTAAAATTTGTTTTATAGCTATTAAAAGTAATTACACCTCAATTGCTATTAATCAAAATTTTCATAATATTATAATAAATATTATTATAACACAGTATTTTATTCAAATAAATATTTTATTTCAACACTTCAAGTGGTACAAATTTTTTGACTCCACTATTGTGCATTCGCTCGTATATTACACAATCATTCATATTTACATACATTCCTCACTACATTGTCACTCGATTCACTCATATACAGACTCAAACATACAATCATAAGCAAGAAAAAATACACGAAAATGATTATATAAACTACTACCTTTATTTTTACCCTTCTAATGATTCGCTCGTAAAGTATCTGCAACTTCTCTAGTTCAATCATGAATGGCCTCTAATACATCGGCATTCCTTCATCATTGGTCACCATGAATTGATCTGCATCACATATATTCATGATAACTTCCAAGCAACAGTAAAGATTCACAAACAAATGTGATAACGCATATAGAAAGAAGCAAATTAAGTTACATGCATTTTGGATTTAATTATTTGTATAACTTCAGCATCCTTTTTGAATAGGCTGGCAATACACCGGATTTAACTATTTGTATAACTTCAGCCGGATCTGCAAAGTAGGATTAAAACCATCATGAGTAAATCAACAGTTAAATTAAACTAAAACCATCATGTAACCATGTGAATAAAACAATCATGAAAATGCAGATGAACTCACTATTTTTTATGCAGTCATGCATAAGCCAGATCTGAACAATCTTGGAAAGGCAGCTTTATATTAACTATAATACATAGAGCTACAACAAGATTTGATGTTGCACTCCAGCTTCCAGTGCTAGGCCTGTTTTTTGAAAGGTGTATTGCCTGGAATGTTTAACTAATTATTATAAAAATAAAGTTACTGAGCTGTACAATAGTATTACAATTATATTTGATGTATAAAGCAAACCTGAAACCACCAACTGCATCTAACATTATTCTCGGTAAGTTGTATCCAGTTAGAACTAGTTCTGGAAAACATTTTACTCTAAAACCATTAATAATCATATTCATTTAATTAGCCAAATTTCACTAATGGTCAATCATTATACTCTAATACATTAAGCTGCACAAGGTGATTTTACCACCATGCAGAACACAAGATCCTGCTTAGTGGCAAACATCTTACAATTCAAACTAAAATAACCAACCAATTAGAAGCAATTAGGCTAAAATGGTTTAGATGTTTCCAGCGATAATCATTTCACCAAACTATGAATCAATGATGTAAGCATTTCAAGGAACTAAATTGAAATAACTAATCGAACAAAAGCCATGAAGCAAATTGTTCAGATTCAAGCAATTTGTCGAAATTATTGTTATCCCGTTTACGTAAAATTGAATAGCAAGTTGGGAACTGAACTTTTTCATACCTCAAGCCATGACCTCTGTAAGCAATAGTGAAAACAGTACGTTGAATTCAAACTGTTGTTACGTTCAGAACTTTCTTTAATTATGGGTCAAAACTTTCTTTAGCAGGAATCCATATCCCCAATAAAGTTATATTGGTTTAATTATCAGTTTTAAACCATTTTGTTCATTATAAAGATGCATTTCTCTTATGGTACTTCAGTGAGGTATCACTATCATTCTTAATTCTTAATCGCTCCATGCTTGCTTTATTGCTTTTAGAATCTTAAATCAATAGTCACCAAGATTTTATGAATTTTTGGATGTTATAATTCCTATCACCATTAAATATAATTCAATTTGCTTCTCGATCTTGTTTCAGATGTAGATATTAATGAATGACATTCTTTCATAAACTTATCAGGAAAAATGCCGATTTCACTTTAAAAAAATAATCTTTGCAACATGATTTCATAAACAACAAAGGTGCATGTATCTAAATGTCATGTTAATGGACTGAACTGACGTGCACTAAATAACAAAATTTCATAATAGCGCATACCTTCTTGAGTTTCTTTTCAGCGTAATTTGCCTGAATTCTTTCAGCTACCTGTAGATAAAAGAATGATATCGCACTAGAAAAGGAAACATCAAATGATGAACATTTTTTATTCCTATCCTAAATTGACGCCTTTATGGTGTAACCACAGTTCGAGGTCTCCGATTTGCGTGGCATATCACGGTAATTAAACCAAAGTTCCAAGAACCAGCAAATTGAATATTTTGGAATAGAGTGATGAAAACTAAAATCAGTGCACAATTAACTAACCTGGCAATTCCCAAGGCTCGAGATTGTGCAGATCTGAAAATCCGAATTAATTAATTAAGAATCGATTTTGAGAGAATAATTGAATGAGATCTGAAAAATTGGTTGTATTGCAGCTATCTTCCAAACCTGATGTTTAAAATAAGATCTGAGGAAACGGGAAACCGGTTGGGAATTGAACGAGATGTGGACATGAGAAAAATTAGGTATTGGCGGCTGAATGAAAATTAGCGATCCGATTGGTTTTGGAAATTGGGGAAGAACGAAATGAAAAAAAATAAGCGGTAGAATGAAAATAAAAGTGGGAAATAAATTTAACTGAGAGGTGGATTGATGGTGCAGATGGATGGTTGAGATTTTGTTTTAACTAAGGTGCGGATCGCTGAGGTGTAACTCCTTTTTTTATTTTAGACCGTTGGATCATGTTCACGTGGATTGCTAATTTTTTTATTTTTTTATTTGGAATATATCTAGTGTTGTTGCAACATATGGTTATATCTATGCTAACACATTGAAGCGTGTGTTGCAATAAAAAAAACAGCATAGCAATGGCAACATTTTAGCTAGCAACACCATGGATTTTCGTTGCGATAGGCCATCTATGGCATAGTGTGTGATGGGGCCTGAGTCTAACAATGGCTTCAGTTTTCTAAAAAGCATTGCGTTGTTTATTTAACTTACTTTTTTTTATGCACCGACAATCCAATGGAGTAAACCCATTCCATGACATACGGCGTGGTCCTGTGATTTTCCTTATTCTTAATTAAGTAAAGTAACTATAAGATTTCTCATACCAGTCTCATGACTGACTCGTAGTTTGTTTTTCCCTTGCAAACCCAGGTGCCTCTATTTTTACACATGCAACCAAGTAAATAGGTGATTGGCTTTCTTTTGGATATGCACCATAGCATTGGGTGCTCTTTTGGCTAAAGATGAAGACTTATCATTTTATCATTCCTTTTGAACTTTTAAACATTACCTTATGTATGTTTATATTTGATCCCAATGTTGACTTATTATCTATTTGGTGAAACTTAATATGTACTAAGTAGGATCCTGTATCTGTGTAACTCTGATGTTGATGATTATGATTCCATTGTTATGATATGATGTAAATTATTCTGCAACCTTATGTATGATGCTATATTCTGTATTTTGCTAATGTGATTAATGTGTTATTTTCCAAAGACCGACCTTGCCACCATGAAGCGGGGGTTTGGTTCGTGTCAGGCGTGGTATCAGAGCTTTGCTTAACCTTAGTTCTGGAAGAAAACATATTAAACAACTCGTCAGAGATAGAATCGGTAGTATTCTAGAACAAGTAACTCATTAGAGATAGGATTAGTAATATCCTAAAATGAGTACATTAGAATAGCATATAACATGATCATTACATCATTATTTATGCATATGTCTATATGCTTTTACCATTCCTTAAGTTATCTTTTCTGTTGGCCCGACTCTTTCCTTGCTATATATAGAACTGAAAGGAAATGAGTTGACGAGGCAGAGGCAGAAGAGGCAGAGGCCAAGGAAGGGGAAATATTTCCGATGTTAATAATCAACCTGATCTCGATGAGGGTGGATCAACGACTAATAATGATCCTATATTGCAATAACAACCATTTGATCTTGATGTAGTCGCCAAGAAATATAAAAACTTAGGAGGGGTACTATTCACGGGCATTGGAACCGTAATGGAAGCTCAAGCTTGGTTGAGATCTTGCGAACGGATCTTCGCGGGCCTAGAATTGGTAGATCACAAGAAAAGATTTTTAGCCTCTTGGTTACTTAAAGACGAGGCCCTAATTTGGTGGGAAGCTGTGACGGTAGGTGATCTCAAAGTTGAGGGCGAGGTTAAAAGAAGTTTTTGAGGAATGGTTTGTTCCACGATAGGAAGTTGAGCGCTTGCATGATGAATTTGCTAATCTCCAGCAACGACATAACCATTCATGAGTATGTGCAAGTTTAATGAACTCTCTAGCTATGGCTCGGAATTAATTCAAGAGCCGATCCGGAAGAACAAGCGGTTCATTGATAGTCTTCAGAGGCGGTACCACAGTAGTGTGACAGGGCATATAGATCTTCCATTTGCTAAAGTTGTCAAGATGGCTTGTAGATATGATGGTATCGATAAGAGGAACTCTCAAGCGGATCGGGAAAGAATCCAAGCTAATAGCAAGAGAAAACTTCCCAACAAGAAGCCTGAAGCGAGCAATGCTGAAATAGCTAAGCCTCTGGAAGACAGAAAGCCAAAGGGTAAATGTTTCAATTGTGACCAACAGGGACATTCGACTAATCATTGCAATGCTACTAAAAGACTAAAAAGAAATGAATCTGGCCCTAGCCAGAAACCTTGAGATACGAGAGAATGCTACAATTGTCAGAAGACAGGGCATGTTATCAGGATGTACCCATTAGTGGAAAAGTCCGAAGTGGCTCATGTATATAATGTGGCAGACGCTCCAGCAACTTCTACAGAAGAAGGTAGACCAGATGTATTGGAAGGTACACTTATAATTAAAAATATTCCTGTTAAAGTATTATTTGACACGGGTGCATCACGAAGTTTCATTTCAAGTAACACCGAGAAATCTTGAAGATTCTATTAGTGTCCTGTCCGATAGGAGCTTCCCTTGTTCTTCGTTTATATTGTAGAGTTCCTGTCTCCTATTCTTATTACCGTTTTTTTTAATTTGATCATCATGAATTTTTCCGAATTTGATATTATTCTTGGGTTGGATTGGTTGACAAAGTTTAAGGCTGAAGTTATGTGCGCCGAAAGAATTGTTAAAGTCAAAACAAAGTTTAGAAATATCATTAGTATACCTTGCTTAGGCTCAAGTTCAGATAGAAAAGAATTTTGGTCTGCTCTTGAAGTTTCCCCTACTTCTATTGAGAATTTTCCCATTGTTAAAGATTATGCAGATGTGTTTGAAGAAGTTGATAGCTTACCTCCGCGAAGACAAATTGATTTCAACATCTACTTAGTTCTGAATGCAAGACCAGTTGTGCATGCAATTTGAAGAATGACATTGAAAGAGAAAGAAGAGTTGGGCGATCAAACGAGACAATTGTTATGGAAAGGTCTAATCAGGCCTAGTTTATCGAGTTGGGGAGCAGCCGTGGGATTTGTTCCTAAGTCATACGGTACTCTCAGATTATGCGTAGATTACCAAGACTTAAATAAGCAAACATTGAAAAATAAGTACCCATTGCCGCGCATTGATGATTTATTAGATTGCTTGAATGAAGCTCGAGTGTTTTCAAAGATGGACCTAGCTACAGGTTTCCATTAGCTGCGGATTTCCGAAGAATGTGTTCCTTTGAAAGCTTTCAGAGGTCCAGACTTATTTTATGAATGGTTAGTAATGCCGTTCAGCTTATGTAACGTTCCTGCTTATTTTGTTGATTTGATGAATCGAGTATTTAATGGAGTGTTGAATAAATTTGTGCTAGTTTTTATTGATGATATTTTAATCTTATCTAAGTCAGCTAGCAAGCATGCGAAGGATTTGGAACAGGTTTTGGAAATTATGAGAAAGAATGTATTATAAGCCAAATTTTCTAAATGCATATTCTGGCAAGAAGAAGTGAAGTTACTCAGTCATGCCGTATCGAAGGAAGGAATTTCAGTGGACCCGGGAAAGATTACAGCCATAAAGATTGGAAGCAACCTAGTACTCCCACAAAAGTCAGAATTTTTCTAGGATTGGCAGGCTATTATCGAAAATTCGATAAGGATTTTTCGAAGTTATCTAGTCCATTGACGAAGCTTACAAACAAGCATACGAGATTTAATTGGATGACAGAATG
Source organism: Allium sativum (assembly GCA_030737875.1). Classification (NCBI taxonomy): domain Eukaryota; kingdom Viridiplantae; phylum Streptophyta; class Magnoliopsida; order Asparagales; family Amaryllidaceae; genus Allium; species Allium sativum. The sequence goes on along the minus strand of CM060926.1, from coordinate 686,742,554 downwards.
TGAGGCAGCTTTCCAAGGGCTGAAAGTAAAGTTGACTACTGCTCTAGTGTTGACTATTATAGATGGCAATAAGGACTTGACTGTCTATGCGGATGCTTCTCATGAAGGGGTAGGTGCAGTGTTAATGCAAAGAGGCCATGTTGTTGCTTATGCTAGCCGTCATTTGAAGCCGCATGAGTAGAGATATGTTACACACGATCTAGAGCTGTTGACTGTTGTATTCGCTTTGAAGATATGGAGGCACTATCTTTTGGGTGAGAAGTTCGAATTGTATACAGATCATAAATCACTAAAATATCTGTTCACCCAAAAAGACTTGAATTTGAGGCGGCAACATTGGTTAGAATTTTTTGCAGCATATGATCTTGATATTTTGTATACTCCAGGTAAAGCCAATATTGTAGTGGATGCAGTTAGTAGAAAGAATGCAATCGTCGCTAATCTTATTATTACGCCTTCATTGATCGAGAAGATCTCTGTTTTACAGAAGGAGGATGAGTTTCTTCAGAAGATTAGCAAGCGAGTTCAAGAAGGATAAGTTTCAAGCTTTCAGATTGATAGTAAAGGAACTCTTAGAACGCAAGGGCGAATCTGTGTTCTGGATATTCCCAAGCTCAAAAGAGAAGTAAATGATGAATGTCACAAATCCAAGCTTAGTATTCATCCAGGCGTGAGTAAGATGTATCATGATCTTAAGCGCACATTCTGGTGGAAGTCTATGAAGAGAGACATTTCCATATATGTTAGCAGGTGACAACTTGCCAACAGGTTAAGAGTGATCAACAGAAGGTCGCTGGTTTGTTGCAACTCTTAGAGATTTCAGAATGGAAATGTGATCAAATTTCTATGGATTTCATTGATGGTTTGCCTAGAACCAATAAGGGCAATGATAGTATTTGGGTTATAGTTGATCGTTTCACGAAGAGTGCCCATTTTATTCTAGGGAAATCAAATAGAACAACTCAGAGTTTGGCTCAGATATATTTCAAAGAGATTGTTAGACTGCATGGAGTTCCCAGCAGCATTGTCAGTGGTCGTGATCCGCTCTTTACTAGTAAGTTCTGGGAAGCATTCCAATCTGAATTGGGAACGAAGATTAATCTTAGCACTGCATATCATCCTCAGACAGACGGCCAAACTGAGAGGGGGATTCGTATATTAGAAGATTTATTGCGGGCTTTTATTCTTTATTTTGGAGGATCTTGGGAAGATCACATACATTTGGTGGAGTTTTCATATAATAATAGCTATCAAACAAGTTTGAAAATGTCAACATTTGAAGCATGTATACCACGTAGATCTCCTGCATGTTGGATAGAGCTCAGGAATCGATTAGTATTGGGTCCGGATATGATCAAAGAAGATTCAGATAAAGTGTCTTTCATTAAGGAGAGACTACAAGCAGCTCAGAGCCGACAGAAGAGTTATGCAGATTTTAGAAGAAGAGATTTGGCATTTTCTATTGGTGAATACGTATATTTGAGAGCTTCTCCGATGAGGGGAGTAATTCGGTTTGGGAAGATGGGAAAGTTGGCACCTAGATATATTGGCCCGTTTCCTATACTCGAGAGGATTGGAACTCTTGCTTACAGGGTTCAGTTGCTAGATTGGTTATCTGGTGTTCATGATGTGTTTCACATTTCTCAGCTTCGCAAGCATGTACATGATCCAGACTTGATTGTGGAGAAAGCATCACAACAAGATTTGGATATTACTCCAAGGTTGGATGTGCATAAAGAGCCGATAAAAATTATTGGCAAAGAAACTAGAGCTCTAAGGAAAAAGAAGGTGCATTTAGTCAAAGTGCAATGGAGCGGAGATCCTAGAGACTGTACATGGGAAACAGAAGATAGCATTAAACTGGCTTATCCCAAGTGCAGAGTGGATATCTCTGATTAGCTCTAGTGAGAGGTACGTTTATGTTATGTTACATTACTATTTAGTTCCTACTCCGCTGTCATTTCTTTTTCGGGTAAAAGTTTTAAGTGGGGGAGATTGCAACAACCCATATTTTTGGGACCAATTTAAAATTTATTTTTAATTGATTTTCATAGAAATTAAATATGTTAGGTGAATTATTTTGAGAATAAATGACCTAAAATTTATTTTAATCGAAGTGAGAACGTATAAATATAAAATTTAATTAAAACGAGCTAGAAAAGGTGCGGTAGTTTGAAATTTTGATTTTAAACTTTGAATGAATATATAGAATTCAATATAAATCAGAATTTGATAAAACTAGAAACGTTGGAATATTTTGAATTGTAGTTTTCTAACGAATGTAAGAAATTGAGATTTCACTTTATAAATTGTAAGTTATGTCTAAATTAAAATTTAGAATAGTTGCTATGGAATTTATTTATATATATTTTAAAATTATATATAACCATAAAAGTCACATTTTGCATACGGATGAATTTGGACTCGAAACCACTTCCATTAAGTTCAAAACATCGTTTACATGTTTGAAAACTATAAATTTCGATGTGTTTCGAGTTGGTGAAAATTGGGACATGGGTTAGGGCTTGGTTAGCCAACTTAGCTTACTCACTTAAGAGCCCCAAATGAGCCTTTCCTCTTCATTCGCTCAAAACACATAAGAAAAATTAGAAAATGGGGAAAGGAATGGAAAATAGAAATTCCTTAGCTAGGTTTGGCAAATAGAGGATAAATTCTAGGGGAAATCAAGCGTAGAAGCTTTGGTAAGTGTGACAACAAGGAATTTCGCTCGATCCGAATCGATCGATAAACCGACCAAGACCGTTTGAAACCTCGGATTGCTTTGAGAACAAGACGAATCAGAACACAAACAGAAGAACATTTCATTGTTTATTACAACAATTCCATCATAATACAAGAATATACAAAGTATGAATAAATATTACACATTTACTAAATATCAGAGATTACAATAAATTACATAGCAGCGGAAAATAATACAAAACACAACTGAAAGGAGATATAAGGATACAGAGCTTTCCGAATATCATTCCAGCTGTAAACCAGGATCCTGTGAATATAAATCTGCAAAACCAAAACTTCTAACTGTCTGTGTCGAAAATAAGGGCACCCAGAGTTTAGGTTAAAACAATAAACTCCAGGTCAGCCATGTGACTGGTGTGAGAACTAAAACAGTTATTAATTTTTATTTTTAAAGTTAGGTAAATCAAGGGACCACGCCGTATAACATGGAACGAGTTTCCTCCCAAGAATACCAGTGCATAAAACAAACAGCGCAATGCTAAATAAAGAAAATTGAAGCTATTATAAGACCCAGGTCCCATCACACAATGTAACGCAAGCCGGAGGATAAGGTTTTACCTTATAATAGCCAAAGAATGCTGGATACGCTAAATTTCATCTTTTAAGTGAAGAAAACAACTTCAATCATAAGTATCAATCATAGACGGCATAAGTGCCCCATACTACTATGTCGCCATACTAGGCTCTATAAATAAAACCGAAATGTCACGTATTGGAAATTGGATTCCATCATGAGTCGAGGCAAGAGGCAAGCTCCTCTCCGTTCGAGACACTCTAGCAAATGTCTCAGGACCACACACAGCAATCCTGGATCTTCAGGGTCGATCCTCTCTTGATTTTGAGGATTAATTATTCCTGAACACACGTTTCCCGGTCCTATAGGACCTATATCCGAGGCGCTTCGCATCCGACAACCACACAGGTAAAAAGTATATGAATGTCAGGGCTGGTAGGTCACTGACATCACCCATAGCTAGAAAGAAACGTCGTGCTCTCCCTGTAGTCACTATCCCGTTTTTGACTCATACCGAGGTGTGAGGCTCGCGAATTAATGCTATACACAAAGCTATGCCACACAGGCCGTGCTTTGATCATCAACCACAAGACTTTGCTTTTCAACAAAAGCCTTGATCATTTGCCACTTAGGCATGCCACACAGGAAATTCATGCCATGCGATTGATATCCATCAATATATAACCTCTGAGCTCATACGTCTCAGAGAAGAGCGTTAAGCAAGAATATAAATTCTCCGCCGCCAAACGGATATATATTTAATAGAAATCAATCACACAGAATAAAATCCAATGTCAGACACACAGTCCATTTACAAGTTCGTTCTGGGTTTGAATGAAACCGGAGGAACCTTATTCCTCGCATATCCATCGATCTCCAAGTACGTCTGGACAATCACCAAATGATTCCCTCCTCTTGGGTGTACAGCCCAATCAAGATCATCAATAATCATCCAAACGATGTGAAGGCCTCCGGTCTTCAACCGCCGTCTTCATCTTCGACTTATCGTCGAATCGGTTATTCGGAATGGGTATAAACCCGGCCTTTCCGAATAACCCGCGTATATAATAAACAAGCGTTACACAAACACAACATATGCCTCATTCCAATTTAGAATATTCTTTATTCAAATATTCACATTCTTAGGGAAAGGTTCCCTTTAATTTTATCAAAGATAAATTCTTCTAAATTTATTCTTTAATCTTCCTTTAGATATCATCAACCCACGTTAAGGTTTTCCAAACTAGTCGGGATTAGCGAACCACACCGAAGTAATCATTTATTTTATTTTCCAATCCCAACCTATTCATCCCATGGAGAAAAACTGGTAATACTCCATATCTAACACCACGGTGTTATCGGTAAATACTAATTACCATTTCACGTTCAAATCTAATCAAAGATTTAACTATCGCTTTGGAGCAAAACTGGTGATACTACATTCTCGATCACTTTAATCTAATTAAAGATTCATTAAAACTCCACTTAGTTTTAATCTTCCCAAAAATCAATATCCTGTCTTTAACTGGGTTAAAGGACCAATGTCATCTAAAATACGGTCCACGATAAACCCAAAATTACTTTCCATTGTTAATCGGGTTAAAGAACAGGTGTTATTCAAAACACCACTCACGATAAACCCCAAAAACCAATTTAAATTCAATTCCAATTAAATACTAATTAACTGGACAATTTCACTAAATCTTAATTAAAAGATTTATTCTTTTCTAAACTAGGTTCAAAAACAGTGTTATTTAAGACACCATTCACGACGAACCCAAAATCCCATTTGATATTAAATACAAGGCTCTGAATAGAAAATATATTGGCTTATATTCAATATCAAATTCTAAAACCAACAAATATCGTATTGGAAATAATGATATAAATATATCTTTCAAATTTCCACAACCATATCTGTATAATCACGAAATCCAACATCGAAATATTACAAAGATAATTTCGATTCCAATCCATTCCAATTCACGTATTGGAAATTCTGATTATTTTTAAAACCACTTCAAATCCAATTTATTTATTTAAAAATATTGGATTATAATTCTAGTTCATAACTAGTTCATTTCGATAAAAATATATTTTTATCCTTTTTAAATGTGAGATTTTTCACCCTAATTCTTTCTAGTTCATTTATTATGATTTTACACAAATTATTGATATTTTTAATAATTTTATCAAGGCCCGTACAGTCAATTTCTAATAACGGTCGTCGAACTGCACTTACAACGACCTTTTCCAAATTTGATTTGGACATAATTCCAAATCCAACCATTAGATTTAAAAACTCTTATATTCATTGGAAAGCTCTTTTCGATATGAACCCAACGGTTCCGGTTTCAGGAGAATCCGACGGTCGGATCTCCCGTAACATCAATTCGAAGTCAATGGTCGAAATTCGCGAACTACCGCGGCGCAGCGCGTTCTATTCAGGCCATTAATATATATAATATATATTATATATATTTCGTCGATTTCAATTCAAAATGTATTTTATAAATCGTTTTAAATTCGTTTCAAAACAATTTCATCTTCATATTCACTTTCAAATCAAAATTGAATATTTCATATCATTAATATATAAATGATAATATTTTCAAAACGTTATATTTTGAAATCACTTCCTTTTCTATATTCATTATAAAAACGAATATAATCGATATAAATATCAATGGCGTCAAAATGGCGCATATCTAATCAACACGACTTTATATATTTCAATAACTTCGTTATTCTATTCAACAAATGACTATTTTCTTCAACACATGAATATTTATTCATTCTTACTTACAATAAAAATGTGAATTTTATTGTATAAATATTTTGTTCAACACATGAATAGTTTCAACACATGAATATTCTCAACACATGAGTATTCTCAACACATGAGTATTGTCAACACATGACTATTTTGTTTATTCAACACATGAATATTCTTTTATTCAACACATGAATTTTCATTTTATAATATTCTTTATTTTCCAAATTGGAATAAGGCCCAATCAATTACCATATAATGTTAATTATATGGATTCCATACAACACATGTATATAATAGCAACGATAAATAATCAACCATCATCCAAAGCGCACCACACAACTGCATAAGCATTAAATATAACTAATTAATGCTTACACAGTCTATCAATCAAACGATCGACATACAACTAAACAATTGGGATTAGTGTATGTCAAATATCATCCCAACACCCGTGTGGGGTTTCAATCCACAAACACTGAATATTATTTGTGCAGTTGGGCGACGTGTCAAATTTATCTTCCTAATCAATATCAGTCAAATCAGTGTACATAAACAAATCGTTCGATTTGTTTATAATATTTATTTTATTCATCTACACATTAAAATTTATAATTTTAACAATAAAATATTTATTTTCATTCCACATTACACAATCAATTTTCACAACACATTAATCAAACAAGCCGTCCATGGTCTGTGGACGACGGGTGTCGGGTGCTGCTAAGCACCGTCTGCATCCTAGTATATATTTCAAACTAGAAAATAAAATAAAAGTGAGAAGTTCTCACCGAGATCTAAACCAAACGTTGCGATTCTTCATATGTAGAAAATCTTCACCGTGCTTCCAACGGGATCTGTTCAACACTGTTTGTGTTAAAAATTATATTTTTAACAATGCTACTTCTTATATAAAGATTATATTTTTATATTGTTGCTTCGTATATAAAAATCATATTTTTCTCTCGCCATTCTCTATATATTAAAATCACATTTTTATATATAAAGATCGTATTTTTATATGTCTACTACATATGTAAAAATCACTCCTTTACACCGCTACTTCCATGATAAAAATTATATTTTTATCTTGCTAGTAATATAATAAAAATTATATTTTTACTTCTCTACATACATAGAAATTATATTTTTAATCTTTCTATAATACAAAATTCATATTTTTAATCTTTCTATAATATATAAATCATATTTTTAATCTTTCTATAATATAAAAATCATATCTTTCATTAATTAAAAATCTTAACTTTAGGTATATAAAAATCACTGAATAAATTTCACCGAGCATCACTGAATAAATTTCGATCTTTGGAGCACCTTAAATCAGAGCATCACTGAATAAATTTCACCGAGCCATCGAGGAAGAAGGGGCTTTCGGCAGACAGACGCTGCGCAGGCGGAGGTGGCCAGAGAAATCACGGCATTGGTCTGAGGCGTTCAGGTGGCGCGGTGATCCAGTGGTGGCGCTGCTTCAGATTTGGGGGAGAAGAAGGGGGTCGAGGCTCTTCTCTTTGACTGGGCTCGATTTGGGGAAATACGGCTTGGAGAGGGCAACGTCCGCGAGGGGGGGTTGGCTGGAGTGGGGTGATGGAGGGCGGAGGGGGCGACGACCTCCTGGAGCAGGCGACGGTGGTTCTCGTTGGGGGGGGGAACTGGTTTCGGGGGCGCGATTTTTTTTGTTTTTTGTTTTCGATTTGAAAGAAAATAGAAGAGAGGGAGAGTGAGGTAGAGAGAGTATATTAGTTTATATAATTATTATTTTTAATTTCCAAACGTAACTTTTTATTTCGATCTCAAAACGAGACCCACTGCCTGTCATCCCTAGCTAATTACTCCCATTCCGAACACAGTGGGATATGTATCGTAGGCTGATTCGATTGTTTCGATCAGTTTTCGCCAAAATCAAAATATAAATATATATATTGAATTTGAACGCGCATTTCAATTTACCGGGGCCACATACGGACTCTAAAAATTCTAGAAAAATATTTTCTTGCTTCGTATTGACGATATGGTTCTAACAAAACTAATTTCGTCAAATTCCGATACCGTTTGAAAAATGGCCACCTTCCAGTCGATCGAAATTGACTGAAACTGTTAAAACACGTTTTACTTCGCCACACTCACATATTGATTCAGAAAATTACGAATTTTGGAATTTAGCAATAATTTAATATCCCAGATCCAACAAAAGTGGTTTCGTCGAAAATCGAGGTCATTTGCAAAATTTCCATTTTTAAGGGCCATAATTCCACATCGACTATTCTGAATTTTCAACAGGACATAACTTTTGATTCCCGCTATGAAATTTCAATTTTTCGGATTCGTTAGAAAGATATTCTCAAATAGATTCAAATATTTTTAGTTTTGCTAAAATCCGGTTTATTTTGAATCCTGTACATTCATTTGAAATTTGAAATCGAATTTTCAAACTACCGCGCAATTTTCAATTCCATTTATATTTAAAAATAAATATTTATATTCTAACGACGATTCAAATAAATATATACTTCTAATTCTATTCAAAATAACTTTCTCGTCGTCATTATTTAAAATAATTCATTTTAAATATTCAAAATTCATTAAAATCGCCAAAATAAAAAATTTAAATTGGCTCAGATTTCTGGGTTATTACAGTAAGCCTCCTCTTCATCTTTTCCATCTTCTCTAGCTTGTCTCCTCTTTTATTTTTGAGAATTCCTAAGCCTAACTCTTAGGGGAACTGTGCATGTGTGTTTAGGTTGAGGATTCTTGGGTTCTTATTGAGGAGAGAATGATCTTGCTTTGTTTTGGAACTTCTCCTTTCATATTACAAGCAAAGGTGAGAAATTTGAGACCAAAATGGCTAGAGTTAGTCAACTAATTAGTAAATGACTAAGTTTGGGTTGATAAAAGGACTACTGATTGATCATATAACTTTAATATGATGCTAAATGCTAAGTAGTGCAATGAAAAGACGATTGTTTATGTTATAGGTGAGTTATTCATGAACACACACTTGGCAACAAGCATATAACTTATAAAGGTGTAATTTAGAACCCATTTGAGTTTGCATATGCTAGTGAATTGAGTAGGCTAGTGTAACGTAGTCAATCTCATGTATTGATGATTCATTGAATTGGAAAGTTTTGGTTTGGAATGCTCATATGATCCATTCATATGCTAGTGAATGGGATAGGCTAGCATAACTTAACCGGTTGCATTGTGTTCATGTTTTTACTAAAGTGAAATTTATTCTTAGAATTGTCTACACAATCTAATTCATATGTTGTGTGTTGTTTTGGCGGTATTGTGAAGCTCCGTTGTCGCGCTGGCAAGTTCTTAGACTTCACAATCCGCTTATCTTGCGTTTGATTGCTTTAGTTAGAGAATTTAGTTAACCTTTGAACTTATAATCAAAAATCATTGCAAATCTCTTGTATGACCATTTTTGCAATGAGTTTGGTGGTATGAGTTGCTTCAATGAGTTATGGAAGCCTCATTTGCATGTATATAACATCATAGGCCTTTGGGCATTGGCTGATATCATTTTGAACATGTTTTTAGGCAAAAATTGTATTAATTTGAAGTTTAATAGCTATTTGGTTGTTTGCAACCGAAATAGTGCCCAAAATTGGGTTGTAAATAATCGAACAGAAGAAAAAAAATTAAAAACCATTCGGTTGTTAACAGCTGAAATTATGGCCCAAATTCGGTTGTTAACAACCGACCAGAGATTTTTTTTTTAAATTTTAAAACGATCATAACTTTTCTATATAAACTCGGAATTCAGTAAAACCGGATACGTTGGAACCATATCGACGAGAGCTTTGCAATGAAACTAATTGGGAGTGATTTGAAGCTCATGGAAATTATTGGTGGAGGAAAACATCAGATGTAAACTACCAAACAGAGAAAAACAAAGGGTAAAACAATTAATTTACTTTAAACGATCATAACTTTTTCATACAAACTCAGAAATTCAGCGAAACCAGATCCACTGGAACCGTATCGATGAGAGATTTGAAATTTTGTGCGAGAATTATTTGAAAAGACCGTGTTAAATCTCATTTCAAATAATTTAACGACGACTAAAGGTCAATGATAATGAAGATGGTTCAAGGCCGACAATCTTCACATCGAATGGATTACTACTTATGCCTTGTATATGGTTGCTCCCTTAAAGGGGTTATAGTGGTAATTGTCCAGACGTACTTGTTGATTATCCGGATATGCGAGGACCTTTTTTCGGTATTGGACATATGGAATGAGGAATAAGGTGCCTCCAGTTTCATTCAAACCCAGAATGGACGTATAAATGGATTGCATGTTTGACATTGTAGTGTGTGCTATATTGTTGATCTCTGCTAAATATATATCTGTTTGGTGGCGAAGAATTAATTCTCTTGCTTAACACCCTTCTCTGAGACATACGAGCTTAGAGGTTATATATTGATAGAAATCAATGACACAGTTTGGATTGACAGTGGTGTGGCATGCTAAGATGCAAATGATCAAGGCTTTTGTTGAAAAGAAAAGCCTTGTGGTTGACGATCAAAGCATAACTTTAAGTAGCATAGCTTTGTGTATAGCGTTAATTCGCGAGCCTCACACCCCGGTATAAGTCAGAAACGGGATAAGGGAAAACAGGTAGTGCATGTGTTTCTTTCTAGCTAGAAGTTGTGTCATGGTATAGAGCCCAGACATTTTTACTTATGTGGTTGATGGATTGCTAGGCGCTTCGGATATCGATTCGACAAAAAGGCTCAAATATAGGTCTGATGGGACTGGGAAATGTATTGTTCAGGAATAACTAATCCTCAAAAGTAAGGCAGGACCGGCCCTACAAGATCCAAGGGTTGCCCAGAGTATGTACTCCTGGGTCATTTTGCTAGAGGTGATCCGAATCGGTAAGTAGACCATCCCATGCCTTGACTCATGATGGAAATCCAATTTCCAATACAATATTGTGCGGATTTAATTGTAAACTTATATGGCGACATAGTAGGATGGGGTACTATACCGTCTAAGATTGATACATTTATGTTGAAATTGTTTTTGAAACATCTAGACACTCATGATAATATCAAATGATTTTTGTTTTATGCGTATCAAGCATATTTGGCCATTATAAGGTAAAACTATATCCTCTGGTTTGTGTTTGCATTGTGTGATGGGACCTGAGTCTTACAATGCTTTATATTTCTAAAAAGCATTGCGTTGTTTATTTAACTTACTTTATTTTATGCACAGACAATCCAATGGAGTAAACCCATTCCGTGATATATGGCGTGGTCCTGTGATTTGCCTTATTCTTAATTAAGTTAAGTAACTATAGGATTACTCATACCTATCCCATGACTGACTCATAGTTTGTTTTTCCCTTGCAAACTCAGATGCCTCTATTTTTACACGGGCAGCCAAGTAAACAGGTGATTGGCTTTCTTTTGGATATGCACCATAGCATTGGGTGGTCTTTAGACTGAAGATGAAGACTTGTCATTTTATCATTTCTTTTGAACTTTTAAACATTACCTTATGTATGTTTATATTTGATCCCAATGTAGACTTATTATCTATTTGGTGAAACTTGATATGTACTAAGTAGGATCATGTATTTGTGTAACTCTAATGTTGATGATCATGATTCTGTTGTTATGATATGATGTAAATTATTCCCCAACCTTATGTATTATGTTATATTCTATATTTTGCTGATGTGATTAATGTGTTATTTTCTAAAGACCGACCTTGCCACCGTGGTGCAGGGGTTTGTTCATCTCAAAAGTTCTCGATCTCTGCTAAGTGAATATCGGCTGTGCTCTGCTTGCTCCGTCTCCGAGTGCTAGTTTGTAAAAATTATTTAATAATATTTTAATCATGTGTGATTATATTAATTGCTTGATTTCCAAATCCATAACGTCTGTTCCGCGACTCTAGACCCATAACTGATTGGAATATAATGTCCTTCTCTTCTGTCGTGAGTTACTCTCGCCCCGTATCAGCTAGAAGCTGCTGGCGCTGCTCCATAAACTTTGCATGCATGACCAAATAAGAATGTAGATAAAATTAATATCATGTTATCTTATTTAATTATCATTTAACAATTATTACGTATACTACTACATTAAATAAAATATTCTTTCACTATTTAATAAACTTTAAATGAATTATGAAAGGACAATTCAATCACCTCCAACCAATTAAAATTTAACAAAATAAATACAAGAAAGATCAAGAATGGTTTTCTACGACAAGAAACGTTCAACGTAGACAAAAAATAATACTGTACAAGTGCAAGACCAGTAAGTAAGGTGCCTTTGAAAACAACATCATCTAGTGTAATCGGTAATCTGCAGGAAGTAAGTTATCAATATATAAGTAATTCAATCAGTGTGCATATAATCAGAGCAGTCCAGGACGAGGAACGACTGGGAACTGAAGTAAAAATAACGTGCTACCCACTTCTTTTGTTTTCTTCTTCTTCTCCTCCTTCTACACTGCTACGTTAGTTTGCTTCCCAGTAACACATTGCTTCTCTGTACATCTTTTGCTGGTACCGACAATAATATCGTGTACCGAAGGGATGATCAAAGAAGAGCTTGTGCAACCCAATTCTTTTCTTTTTCTTGGAAGCACAAATTATCTTGTTGATTCAGTTGTTGACAGATATTAGGCATAAACGAGTTGGTGGCCTTTATATGGTTGCCTTTCCGTGATCTTTGCTTCATTGCCAAGCATGAATACTGCAGCTACAAGCTTATTTGTGACTTTTCTTGAAAACAGTTAAATGTCCACCATAAAAAATGAATCATATATATATTCGGATCAGATATATAAAAGTAAAACTATTTACTGTGATGGAGTATTACATATGTATTATATGTAGTGGAAGAACTATCCTTGCCTGCCAAGTACTCCTAAAATGAAATTTAGTATTCATGCGTATCTCATAATTTAATCATTAGTCAAATGTGCTGCAACTGATGAAAGCAATTGTAAGTTGTTTTTAATTCGAGGGAGATGTGACTCCCGTGCTTATCTTTCAAATGTTACCAAACACTTCTTCTCTCTATTTTCACAAAATTTTGCAAAATGTGATGAAATATAAAAGAAAATGGTTGGTTATTGTTTATAGCTACAAAAGTGTACTTGTGGGTAGCGCGGTGTTTTCATTAATTGACGTGGTAAGGGTCTTGTTTCACCTTAGTCCAAGCGGTAGAGGAGGTTATAAGAAGTTATAGAGCAGTCTAACCGCTTCATCCGAAGTTTTACATGCGTATTATATGTATTATCTGAGCTTTATTATGAGGGTTGCTGACATGTAACCATCTCTGTACTAGTCTTAGGTAGTTTGCCTCCTTATATAACCTCATAAGTTTCAATTTTAATTTGTTAATACTAAACAAAAACTAAAATGTAATACAAAATACACGAGTTATCATAAAGGTTGAATTTCACTTAACCTTCAATAAATCTCCAATGCACACTTGTCACCTAACGTTGCTTAGCTGTTATTACAACACTGATTTTAAATAAGGGATGCTTTTGAATAGTGTTATTTGAACATATTATAAGTATTGTTAATGGTACTCCCAAAACAATTAAGGGTCGATCACTTTTTGTTTTTTTTTAAATTTACTATGGGGAGGATCATTTAACATGCACTCTTTAACAATTTATAAAATATAGACCAAAATATCATTTTATTATTTTACCCTAATTACATTTTACTGTTCGTTGAACCCTAATCATCTTCTTCTTCACAGAGTAAACAATTAATCACTTTTTTTCATGTAAGAACTAATTTCTAACGAAATTTGTAAATTTGAAAAAGAAGACAACATGATTTTTACTCAAAAAAACGAACAACGTGTTGGACTTGTTGAAGAAATCACCGAAAAGGTAACAATTTACTAAAAAAAAACGAAGATTCATTTTCGATCATCTATTTTCGGCATGTTATTTCTAAATTTTGTATTGAATTTTAGTATGTTCTTGTCGATTTTTACCGTGTTTTGTGTATTAGATTGGAGGATAAAACCGGGTTCTTTTATTTATTTTTCCATTGTGTTTGGCCCCACTTAACAATTTGATTTTTAATGGAGTGAAAATAAATTATGACCCCCCCTTATTCGTTTTTGGAGTGATATTAACAATACTCTATATTTAATTTGACGTGAAATTTTAAGAACTTTTAAATTTTGTAGACTTATGAGAAACTTTGAATAATCAATTACAAACTAAATAATTTGATCACATGCGTATAAGTTGGTTTAGGAATAACCATAAATTTCACTTGCAATTACTAAATTCTAAATCGATGACTCGGTTCAAATTATATTATACTGTAAACAATTATATTGAGATTTCCAGTATACTATTGTTTTATTGTGACTTCTTTTTTATAGAGAGGCAAATAATACTGAGCATATTAACACGATGAAATATATTTACTCATTGATGACACTCCTATCCATTGTTTTTTATAACTATAATAAAACATAGCCATTTAATTTGTCCTACCTTCTGCATTATACGATTTATGAATGACTGTTACTATTTGTTTACTATTTATTGTTGACATCAACTCGTTTACAGGGAGAAGAACATGGTCCATTTCTCTTATTATGGTTTATTGTAACTGTTAGAATAATTAATATATGGTATTTAATAAATACCATATATCAATTATTCTAACAGTAACAAAATTATTCCCCGATGCTTGATGTTTGTGCTTAGCATGTGTTTATATACAAATTGTCCAAACTACTTAGCGATGTGAGATTATGTAACATCTGGCCTTTTTGACTGCTTTAAGATGGTATTTAAACCAACTCAAAACGTTCAAAAAGAAATATTGTTATTTAGCTTATCAAGTTTAAACAGAATAAACACAAAATCACAGACACAATATTTGCAGCAGAAGAAATTTTTATACAAATAATATCAGAGTTGTACAAAATATTTATACAGCGGAAGATTTTATAAGTACATTACATGAATTTTTAAATAAATAAAAGCTTTACGGTTTTGTCGAGCGTGCGCCATATGCGTCTTTACATGCCACTCCACTTCGTTGCAAGCTGAAATTTTCTAAGCCTGGAACACTTAGGACCTGACCTGAGTGTCCCATGCAAAATACACAAAACACCCGAGTCATGATTAAACTTATTTCAAGTTAGCATACTTCAATAAAAACATAAATAAAATTAGTTTAATCCATACACATTATTTGAGTATAAATTTCAGGGAATTTCCGAAATAAGATTTACAACACATGGTGAGAATATATGCACAAGACGAAGCAAGACAGCACCCACATCAAGCCACTCACACAGGTCATCATCTCTACTTAAAAGCGTTAAATATAGCAAGAATAGAAAACCCCTTTGTCCTCTCTTGGCGTTTGTTGCCTCCATGAACTCATACGCATACACAAAACACATGCATACACACATGTATATCATACATATACTCACGCACAAACACACATGCAGTTCATAAAATACACCCACACGTCACACGACACATATATAATCAGGCGTATACATATACACACACATATGTATTCATGAATGCACGTAAAATGGAACACACGTAGTAGAGAAAAATTAATGGCAAAAGAATGTTTGCCTAAGAAGTGAAAAATATATATCCCATCCTCTTATTGCTTTCGTCAATTTTTAAACCAAAGAAGAGATCCCTTGAATTTTTGTGCCATGCGTGTATGCAAATATTTGTACTGATATAGTTTCTAGGTCATTTTTCCAAGTCTATTAGTATGGTTTCACCAACATATTCCAAATTAACATTCCAAGTTATCTATCCCACCTCTGAATTATCCTATCTACAATAATCTTCATAAAACATTAACTAAATATAATTTGAATCTTTAACACATTTTTAACCACTATTTTACACATTTATATGTTGTCATCATATAAATTTTATTTGTCAAAACTTCTTTTTACATAGTATTTGCAAGTTCCAAAACACATTTCATTTGCAAAAAGTATTTTAAGGTTAATGCTTTCTTATCCTATACTTATAAAATCACTTAATTCCATGAATGTACTAAATGCTTTAAAGAGATCACCATTTTACTCCATATTCATGTAAGGCTTCTTTTATATGAAAAGATCCGTATCTACAGTTATCAATACTCATGCCAAACCAATAACCAAATGAAGCAACCCGACATGAGTAATGCAAGTTGCCAACCAATGTTGACAGAACACAGTAACAAATAGTAAAATAATAACAATCAAAATGGTCACACTAAAACCAAAAACATGCAAGTTCATGTATTTTGTCAAAACCGAGCAGACATGTATGGAACAAGTTGAAAATAGACTTGCAATTAACACTATGATAGAACAGACAACAGTAGCAAACCAACTCACACTAATTATATTTAGCGTGAACCGAAGTCGGAAACTTGGAAAAGGTTTAATCGTAAGAGCACTTACGATTGCTTGGCGGACGGCGGTGCTGAAGGCGGTGCCAGTGACCAACATGAGGCGACGACGTTGGGTTCATAGACGATGGAGGCTACGCTCAGATGGACTGGCTATTGTCAGGCTACGAGTTCGATCTAGTGGTGGCTCAAAACTGGCGGCGGCGCGTCACTGAAATGGTGGAGAAGAGGGCGGATCCAGGCAAAACGGTGGCGGACTGATGTGGTAGATAAGGGGGTGGTGATTTAATTTAAGTGATGAAGATTTTTATTTTATTCTTTTTAGGGGAAGGAGGCCATATTTTTTTAAATGGAGCTTCAGATGGCAAACTAAAAGAAAGAGGAGTGAACCGTGACGAATGGAGAAGGACGTGCTATAAAGATATTTTTATTTTTATATGTGGATGAACATGTCATGTTGTTTCACATTCAAGGCTGAAACGGAAGAATAAGTATTCAATTCTTTCCATTTCAATTTTTTTTTTCATTATAAATATATTAATTAATACATGCCATTTTAAAATTTCAAAAGGGAAAGAGAGAGAACGTGGAGAGTGGGGTGAGAGGAAACGGTCAAAATAAATAAAGTAGCAGATGTTTAATACATGGTTTTCCAATTGAAGGAAAGGGCAATTAACGGAAAAGAAGTAAATAAAAGGTATGCATTAATGAGATATTTAATTTCAAAATATTTTGAACCGAAAATGAATTGGTTGAGATCCATAAATTAAGGTGATTTTTGAACGTTCTAGCTTGTCAAGAGGCGCATGCGAAAAACATTTTATACTATATATAATATTGCAAGGAATAGAAAAAAAAAACGTAGAGAAAAGGGTAGGTAAATCAAATGATTTAATTTTCCTTTTATTTGACCGAACGTAGCCAGATTCACAAGAAGGAACAACACAAATTTTGAAGAAATGGTAGACTTAAAATATGTATTTAAACGAGGTCCCATGTTTCCAAATCCAAATGTTTATCGTTTCATACGCTTATTTATTTAATTAATTTTATCTTCCACTTCCTTATGTATTTAATGTGTATTTAGTGCTTACCGTTTCATACGCTTATTTATTTAATTAATTTTATCTTCCTCTTCCTAATGTATTTAATGTGTATTTAATGTTTACCGTTTCATACGCTTGTTTATTTAATTTATTGGTAACAGTCTAACTTATTTAAAATTTCTCTATATTACAAACGAAACGAACTTTTGTACATTACTCGGAAAATTCCTTCATTGCTATATTAAATTGCACGTATTCCTAATATCAAATTTTCGTAATTAAATTTGACTGCAAAATTTTACATAATATTTCGAGTAACTGCACCATTTAAATCATACATTATTAAAATCGTTGAAACTTCCATTATTAATGTTTAATTTAAATTTACTTAAATTAAACAAACATATGTATTTTCATGTACAGAATTAAAGTTTGAATTTAAATTTTAACGCCAACCATTTCAATATTATTACAGTTATTATTTCACGATTGAAAACTATCTTTCCTTTTATAAATAATACTTCAAAGTTAATAATTCCACAAAATTTAATAATTGTTTCCATTGTAATAAATCATCATTCATCTAATCATAAATTGCTGTTTATTAGAAATAAATTTGAAATCGTTTATTAATAATATCCTAAAATTTATTTTCAAACCATTTTAAATTCAAGGATTAAATTCAATTAATTAAATTCAATTAATTCAATAATTAAACGATCTAAATTTGCGGGACGTTACATTCTCCCTCACTCAGAACTTTTCGTCCTCGAAAAGGAACGTAGTAAAGAACTAGTAATTTAACGATATATAATTCATTCGCTTATCAACCTCAATTGCTTGTTTAAGTACAAAATTATGCTTCCAATTAGTTAAACATTAATCATTCCATTGGTTCTTTTTCCTTTCTAGAGACGAAAATTAGTATTTTAATTTATTTCAAAGTTGTGAACTTGCAAAACATTTAAAATCTCTTTCTTATTTTATTATGTTGAGGTGAGACAAATGTTAAATTTTTATGTCATTAATTTGTTAGTTAACGTCAAAATACTTTATAACTCAAAGGCTTAACAAGTTTATTTTCGTTCTTAAAAGTGTTAGACATGCGTTGATCAGACGCACGACTAAAAATCTCCAAGTTATCAATATACGTGTTTCAACTTCCAGTGAAAATAATTAAAAACATTAAAATAGATAAAAGAAGTACCATCCAATAAACCAACCGATGAAACTTATTCATGAATCGCAGATACACAATGGTTTCGCCTGGGTCCCCTAGGAAGCATCCGTACCCGTGGGAAATCTCTTCCCTGCGAATTTCGTCACGAACAATCAACGGGACGAATCAATAGAAATAGAATAGAATAACCTGAGATCATTGTAACAACACGGAAATTCTGAGCCAGTTTAAAATTTTTATTTTGGCAATTTTAGTGAATTTTGATCATTTATAATGAATTATTTTAAATAATAACGACGAGAAATTTATTTTGAATAGAATTCGAACATTTAGATTTATTCGAATCGTCGTTAGAATATAAATAATTATTTATATATATAAAAGGAATTGAAAATGGCACGGTAGTTCGATAATTCGATTTCAAATTTCATATGAATGTGCAGGATGCAAAATAAACCGGATTTTAGTGAAACCAAAAATATTTGAATCTATTTGAGAATATCTTTCCAACGAATCCGAATTATCAAAATTTCATAGCGGGGATAAAAAGTTATGTCCAGTTGAAAATTCAGAATAGTCGCTATGGAATTTCGGCCCTTAAAAATGGCCATTTTGCAAACGACCTCGGGTTTCGACGAAACCAATTTTGTTGGATCCGTGATGTCAAATTATTGCTAGGTTTCAAAATGCATAATTTTCCGAATCAATATGTGAGCGTGGCGAAGTTAAACGTGTTTTAACAGTTTCAGTTAATTTCGATCGACCAGAAAATGGCCATTTTTCAAATGGTCTCAGAATTTGACGAAATTAGTTTTGTTAGGACCGTATCGTCAATACGAAGCTAGAAATAATTTTTCTGGAATTTTTAGAGATCGTATGTGACCCCGGTAAATTGAAATGTACGTTTAAAATTGGATATATAGATTTATATTTTAATTTCAGCGAAAACTGAACAAAACAGCTCAACTGGCTTACAAAACATATCCCGTTGCGTTCGAAATGAGGGTAATTAGCTAGGGACGACAGTCGTTGGGTGTCGTTTAGAGTTCGAATGAAAAGTCAACTTAAGTGGAGAATTAAATAATAAAATAAATATAATATATATTCAAAAGCCTAACCTCTCCCTTCATTATTTACAGCCGCCTCCCTCTTCAAAATAGATGGCCAAATTTATCCTAATTTTAAACCCTAAATTACCAAATCGTTTCAGCGTTTCTCCAAATCTCTAAAGCCAAAATCGATGAGCTCATGAAGCTCTGTAAATTCGTAGGGAGATGATCGGGTTTAGGGTTTAGGTTGGACCACTGTTTCAACTCGAACTCGACGCGTTCGAGGGTGGTTCCTGACCACCTGAGGGGCGCGACAGGGCCTATGTCGTCAGCGTATGGGGACCGGAGGGCGGCACACCAGGAGGTGCTCTCGGATTTGCGAAGCTTGGCCGGATGTGATGAGCGACGGGGGAGATAGGGTGCGTGGTTTGGGGGTTTCACAGTCCAGATCACGAAGAAGAAAGGTTTTGCTCCTTTTTTTTATTTTATTTAAACAAAATACATTGCTAAAATTTAGTTTTTTAAATTTAGAAATACATAGTGTAAACTCAGTCTTAAATCAATATGAATGCATAACATAAGGATATGGTTTTTGTTTCTTTTCGAAAAAAAAAATGTTTGATTTTTAACTAAGGAAATGGAACGATTTTTATAGATTATAAAGATATGTTTTTTTTATTATAAAAAGCGAAATATAAAATTTGATTTGAAAATATACTATAAAATTTGATTTGAAAATATGAAAAGAAAGGAAAAGCAAGGATAAAGATGAGATTTTTGTTATCATGAAGGCGAAGTAAAAAAGTTGATTTTTATATATTGAGTAGCGAAGTAAAAATTTGATTTTTATATATTGAGTAGCGAAGTAAAAATTCGATTTTTATATATAGAATAGCGAAGTAAAAATACGATTTTTATATATATGAACACGACAAAAGGTTGTGGTTTTTATCCATAAAAGGGTTTAGATTTGAAAACCATATAAAGGAATGATTTTTGTTTATATGAAAATGAATAGAAGTGATTTTTGAAAACAAAAAGGAGTGATTTTTAAAAGAATAAAAATATGATTTTTATATTATAGAAATAATAAAAATATGATTTTTATATTATAGAAAGAATAAAAATATGATTTTTATATTATAGGAAGAATAAAAATACGATTTTTATATTATGTAGATAATAAAAATTCGATCTTTATATAAGAAGTAGAAATAAAAATATGATTTTTATTTATTACAATGAAGCAATAAAAATATAATTTTTATTTGAACAGCGTGAAAAGAACTGCATTGGAATTTCAGACAGATCCAGACGGTTCAGCAGTTCAAAAGCAAAGCACGGCGGAGTGGAACCCTCTGTGAGAACTCCTCACTTTTAATCTATTTCTAGTTTGAAATATATACTAGGATGCAGACGGTGTTTAGTAGCACCCGACACCCATCGTCCACAGACCATGGACGGCTTGTATGCTTGTTTGTTTGATTTTGATGTGTAGTTGATTGTGTGATGTGATGTGAAATGAAATAAAATATTTATATAGTTAAAAATATTTTATAGTTAAAATAAAACTTTTAACGTGTATATGAAATGAAATAAATTAATATAAACAAATCAAACGATTTGTTTATATACACACATTTGACTAATATTGATTGAGACGATAAATTTGACACATCGCCCAACTGCACAAATTAAATATGTGGTTGATTGTTTAAAACCCCACACGGGTATTGGGATGATATATGACATACACTAATCCCAATAATTAGTGGTATGTCGATCGATTGATTGACAGACTGTTATGAGCGTTAAATATTTATATTTGATGCTTATACAGTGTAGAACGCACTCTGGATGATGGTTGATTATTTATTGTTGTTATTATACATGTGTTGTAGAAAATCCGTATAATTAACATTATATGGTAATTGATTGGGCCTCTTTCCAGTTTTGAAATAGAATATTTGAAAATAGAAATATTTAAAAATAGAAATATTTGAAAAAGAAATATTTGAAATAGAATATTTGAAAATAGAAATATATGAAGCCGTGTTGATTAGGTTGACGCCATTTTGACGTGAACGATATTTATATCGATTTTATTCAAATTGAAATGAATATTAAAGTGAATTGAAATTCGAATTAAATTGAATTGATTTGAAATTCGAAATAAACTGAAATGATTTGAAATTCGAATAGAATTGAAATTGAATAAAATTGAATTCGAATTTAAATTGAATTCGAATTAAAATTGAATAGAATTGAATTCGAATTGAAATCAAATTGAAATGAATTCGAATTGAATTGAAATTGAGTAGAAATCGATATGAAATAAATTCAAAATCGAATACAAATTGAATCGAATTGAAAACGAACTGAAATTGAATTAAAAATCGATTTGAATTAAAATCAATTTGAAATGAATTTAAAACGAATTTATGAGGTAAAATTCAATTTTGATTTGAATTTGAAATGAAGTTGAAACCGTTTTGAAAATGAATCTAAAACGATTTATAAAGCACGTTTTAAAAGGAAATCGACGAAGTATATATTATATGTATTATATATATAATATAATGGCCTGAATAGAACGCGCCGCGCTGCGGCAGTTCGCGAATTTCGACCATTGCCTTTGAATGGATATTGCGGGAGATCCGACCGTCGGATTCTCCTAAAACCGGAACCGTTGGGTTCGTGTCGAAAAGAGCTTTCTAACGAATATTAGAAATTTGAAATCTAACGGTTGGATTTGGAATTATGTCCAAATAAAATTTGAAAAAGGTCGTTGTAAGTGCAGTTCGATGGCCGTTGATGGAAATCGACTGTACGGGCCTTGATAAAATTATTAAAAATAATAATAATTTGTGTAAAATCATAAGAAATGATGTGTGAAGAATTAGGATGAAAAACTCCATATTTGAAAAGATAAAAATAGATTTTTATCGAAATAAACTAGTTTTGAACTAGAATTATAATTCTATTTATTTTTAAATAAATAAATTGAATTTGAAAAGGGTTTTAAAAGTAACCATAATTTTCAATAATTGAATTGGAATGGATTTGAATCGAAATTGTCTTTGGAATATTTTAATGTTGGATTTCGTGATTATACAGATGTTGTTATGGAAATTTGAAAGATAGATATATATATATCGTTATTTCCAATACGATGTTTGTTGGTCGTAGAATTTGATATTGAATATAAGCCGACATATTTTCTATTCAGAGCCTTGTATTGAATATCAAATGTGATTTGGGTTTGTCATGAATGGTGTCTTCATTAACACCGTTCTTAAACCCAGTTGAGAAAAAGATTAAATCTTTTTGTTTAGATTTAATGAAGTGTACCAATTAAATGATATTTAATTGGAATCGAATTGGTAATGATTTTTGGGTTTATCGTGAACAGTGTTTTAAACAACACTTGTTCTTTAACCCGATAATTAATGAAATGTGATTTTGGGTTGTCGTGAACGGTATCTTCAATAATACTGTTCTTAGACCCAAAGGAGTTATGAAAATCAGAAACTAACTGGAGATTGGTTAAGTTGAATGGTTTCTGGGGTATTGATCTGATGTTGGTTTCGGCCTTCGGGGTTAATACTTAGGGAATTGCTCACTTGCTAATTTACGGTTAGGGACTAATTGAAATGGAATGCGATTTCGGGTTTATAGTGAACCGTGTTTTAAATGACACTGATTCTTTAACCCAGTCAAAGATTAAAACTAAGTGGAGTTCTAATGAATCTTTAATTAGATTGAAAAGATCGAGAATGGAGTATCACCAGTTTTGCTCTAAGTGGTGGTCCTGCTCAGCTCGATGGAGGATCGAGGGAGAAATTGGATGTGACGCGGCTCCACTTTCGAGGCCCCTATCTCGAGCAACGCACCACTACAGGGGGCGAGACGGGTCTGTATGTGTGGAGGATGGGAAGATCTATGGAAACCTCAACAGGAGGGAGGTTTAATTTCGCTTGTGGAGGGCGTAATCGAGGGAGGAAGCAATGAATGATTTCCGTCGTTCGTTATAAGGGGAGGCGGCGCGATTTTAACAAACGAGGGTTTTGAGGAGAAAGCATCTGATTGGTCGCTTATATTTAAATTATTTTTAATTTAATTAAATCCATAAATACCCTTCTCTCCATACGAACACCAATTCAAACCCAACGACTGTTGTCCCTAGTTAAATACCCCCATTTCAAACACAATGGAATATGTTTCGTAGGCCCATTCGACTGTTTGATTCAGTTTCTCTTCAAATTAAAATATAAAACCTTCAATATTAGATTTGAACGTACATTTCAATTTGCCGGGGCCACATATTGATTCTAAAAATTTCCAAAAAACAAATCTAGCAATGTTTTGACGATACGGTCCTAACAAAACTAGTTTCGTTGAATTCTGAGACCGTTTGAAAAATGGTCATTTTCTGGTCGATCCAATTTAACTATAATTGACCAAAACACATTTTCTTTTACCACGCTCACATACTAGCTTCAAAAATTATGAAATTTGAAACATAGCAATAATTTGACATCCCGGATCCAACAAAAGTGGTTTCGTCGAATTTTGAGGTCATTTGCAAAATGGCTATTTTCACGGGCTATATAAACTCTATAGCGACCTTTCTGAAAATTCATTTGGCCATAACTTTTGCTTCCCGCTACGAAACTTTGATTTTTCAGATTCCTTAGAAAGATATTCACTAACAGATTTAAATATTTTTGGTTTCACTAGAATTCGTTTTATTTTGCACCCGGTACAGTCGGTCAAAGTTTGAATTCAAATTTTGAAACTACCGCGCCATTTCAGGCCTTGTTTATAATTAGAAATAATTATATTCATTTTAATTATTTAAAATCCAACAAAATAGTTAATTTAAAATTTTTAAACTGGTTCAGATTTTCCGGGTTGTTACAATCTCCCCCACTTAAAACTTTTCGTCCCCGAAAAGGAGTAAAGTCGAAAGTGGATTAATTAACCAAATCTATTTTCAACATGGCTTCCATTCTCCAAACTTTAAGTTTCTGAGAATTTTCAAATTCTTCAAAAATTTGGCTAACACCTTAAATTTTCGAAAAATTTCGCCATAACCTCCTTTGTACGGGGAGGTGTTTGGAAATTTATTGGGCCGTATTAGGTACCCAATAAATCCTAATAAGCGTGCACATATTTATAGTGATATATTCCGGTGTCCACAGGGGAGTGTGTATAGATCATAACTCCAGTGAATAAATTCTCGTCACCCTATAAATGGTTTTTGTGCCTTAATGACCAGAGAGACGTGTTTATTGTCATCTCCAGACCCGTGTGGGGTTTTTATTAATCTTGCAATTTACCGTTACATTTTATATGGTCCATATCAATCATCAGTTCAACATGTAATATATAGTCATCGCCATACAAGCCTCTCGCTCGTATGGTAAATCTTCAACCTCGTTACACAAGCTCCAAATGCTTATGTGGTATATGATGAAGTATGCCTATCTTCAAGAAGTATGTCATGTAGCGTAGTTCAAAATTAATTGTTACTATCCTATGGCGACATTTATTACTACACACAGAACAACCAGCACTCCATATCCAATGACATTCACAGGGGTTGATATAATAATAAAATTGTGCATCCAACTCATTAAGGTTTACCTATTTGTCGGGCACGCAAATAAATTCTTTACTCAACAGCTAATCCTTTTACTTGTTCAAACATATATAGTGCACATGTATATATTTCTATCTATTTTTAAATCAGTTCCATACGTGATTTAATTGCATAGATTTACCTTTCATTCATTGATTGAATTAACTATCATTTTAATTAATCAAATCCACTATCACACAACACAAACGACAATCATTTTTTTTAACTTTTCAAAAATATACTAATCGATTCATATACTCTTTTAAAACAATCAGACTATAGAATTGAAAGTTTACATCCATGAAAAGAAAATAACAACAAAGTAGAGAACATAATGGAAATTTCAAAATATGGTAAATGTACCTTGCACCAGAGTCAATCAGAGATATCCACCCTGCACTTAGGATAGGCTTTCTTAATGCTTTCTTCCGTTTCCCAAGTACAATCTTGCGGATCTCCACTCCATTGCACTTTGACTAAGTGAACCTTCTTGTTCCTCAGTTCTTTGGTTTCTTTGCCAATAATCTTTAGTGGCTCTCTCTTCACAGCCAATTCTAGAGTAATTTCTATATCCTGTTGTGCGGCTTCTTCCACAACCAAGTCTGGATCATGAACATGCTTTCGAAGTTGAGATACGTGAAATACATCATGCACTCCATGCAACCAATTAGGCAATTGAACTCTATAAGTGAGGGTTCCATTCCGTTCAAGTATAGGGAATGGACCAATAAATCTGGGCGCCAACTTCTCAGTTTTGCCAAATCGAATCACTCCTCTCATCGGAGAAACCCTTAGATTCACATAATCACCAACAGAAAAAGCCAAATCTCTTCTTCTCGAATCAGCATAGCTCTTCTGTCGGCTTTGAGCGGCGAGTAATCGTTTCTTAACGAAATCGACTTTGTCTGCAGCTTCACGGATCATATCCGTCCCAATACAAGTCTATTACCAGGTTCAACCTAACAAGCAGGAGATCGGTACGGTCTACCATGCAATGCTTCGAATGGTGACATTGTCAGGCTCGCTTGGTAGCTGTTGTATATGAGAACTCAGCCAAATGTAAATGGTCTTCCCATGATCCACCAAAATCAAGTACATAAGCCCGCAATAGATCTTCTAAAATACGATTCACCCTCTCAGTCTGACCATCTGTCTGAGGATGATAGGCGGTGCTTAGATTCAGCTTTGTCCCCAGTTCTACTTGAAATGCCTCCCAGAATTTGCTAGTAAATATTGGATCCCTATCACTAGCTATACTGATCGGCACTCCATGTAGCCTAACGATTTCTTTGAAATAATCCTGTGCCAGACTTTGAGTAGTTCTATTCGATCTGACAGGTATGAAATGGGCGGTCTTCGTGAAGCGATCTACGATCACCCAAATACTGTCATTTCCTTTCCTAGTTCTGGGCAAACCATCAATGAAGTCCATGGAAATATGTTCCCACTTCCAACCTGGAACGTCCAGCGGTTGCAACAATCCGACCAGTTTCTGTTGGTCGCTTTTGACTAGTTGGCAAGTAGAGCACCTGCTAACATATAAAGAAATGTCTCTTTTCATAGATCTCCACCAGAAAGTGCATTTGATGTCATTATACATTTTGCTCACTCCTGGATGGATACTAAGTTTTGACTTGTGGCATTCATCCAGCACTTCCTTTCGGAGCTCAGAAATGTTAGGAACACAAATTCGACCCTTTAGCCTTAGAATCCCTTGGTTATCGATCTGGAAACTCAAGTGTTCGCCTTTCTGTATTCTTTCTCTGATCCTCTGAATGAAGTGATCGTCCTTCTGAAGAGCGGATATTTTATCCATTAATGAAGTCGTAATAATAAAACTGGCGATCATTACATTCTTTCTACTTAGCGCATCAGCCACAACATTGGCTTTCCCTGGAGTGTACAAAATCTCAAAATCGTATGCTGCAAGGAACTCTAGCCAATGTTGCTGCCTCAGATTCAAGTCTTTCTGGGTGAACAGATACTTTAGCGACTGGTGATCTGTAAACAGTTCGAATTTCTCACCCAGAAGATAGTGTCTCCAGATTTTTAAAGCAAATACAATGGCTAACAACTCAAGATCATGAGTAACATAGTTTTTCTCATGCGGCTTCAGCTGACGGCTAGCATAAGCAACCACTTGACCTCTTTGCATTAATACTGCACCAAGGCCTTCTTTAGAGGCATCTGTCCAGACTTTCAAGTCCTGATTGCCGTCGATAATCGTTAACACCGGAGCCATTGTTAGTCTTAACTTTTGCTTCTGAAAAGCCTCCTCACATTCGGGAGTCCACTTGAAATTTGCGTGCTTCTTTGTAAGCTTTGTTAAGTGACAAGATATCTTCGAAAAATCTTTAACGAACTTTCGGTAATAACTAGCCAATCCAAGAAAACTTTGGACTTCTGTGGGAGTACTAGGCTGTTTCCAATTTTGAATAGCGGTGATTTTACTTGGATCCACAGCAATTCCCTCTTTTGATACAACGTGGCCAAGAAACTTTACTTCATCTTGCCAGAATATACATTTGGAAAGTTTAGCTTTCAATACATTCTTTCTCAGAATTTCTAGAACTTGTTCCAAATGTTTTTCATGTTCGGCTTTTGACTTCGAGAAGATTAGAATATCATCAATAAAAACCAGAACAAACTTATTCAAGACTCCTCTGAACACTCGATTCATCAAATCGACGAAGTAAGCTGGAGCGTTACATAAGCCGAACGACATTACTAACCACTCATAGAATAAGTCTGGACCTCTGAATGCTGTCATAGGAACACACTCTTCGGCAATATGAAGCTGATGGAAACCTGTAGCTAGGTCCATCCTTGAAAATACTTGTGCTCCATTCAGACGATCCAATAAATCATCGATTCGCGGCAATGGATATTTATTCTTTATTGTCTGCTTATTCAAGTCACGATAATCCACACATAGTCGCAGAGTACCGTCAGACTTTGGGACAAACACCACTGCTGCTCCCCAATCAGAGAAACTAGGTCTGATCAGACCCTTCCATACAAGCTGTTTAGTTTGATTGTTTAGTTCTTCTTTCTCCTTTAGAGTCATCCTCCGAATAGCGTGCACTACTGGCCTTGCATTTGGAATTAAAGCGATCTTGAAATCAATTTCTCTCTACGGAGGTAAGCTAACAAC
Organism: Allium sativum; assembly: GCA_030737875.1. Classification (NCBI taxonomy): domain Eukaryota; kingdom Viridiplantae; phylum Streptophyta; class Magnoliopsida; order Asparagales; family Amaryllidaceae; genus Allium; species Allium sativum. Next base: position 686,714,014 of record CM060926.1, on the reverse strand, counting down.
TTCTTCGAACACATCTGCATAATTATTGACGATAGGAATATCTTTTATGAGGTCGGGAACATTCTTTGTGACTACAGGGATATTTTCTATTTGAGCAGGAGAAACATCTAGAGCTGGCCAAAGGTCTTTTCTATCAGAATTCGGACCTTCACAGGGTATGGTTATATAATTCCCTGATTTAATCTTTGTCCTAACAACTCTGTCAGCGCATCTAACCTCTGTCTCATATTTGGTTAACCAATCCAATCCCAAAATAAGATCGAATTCAGTAAAATTCATGATGATGGAGATGGTAGGGAACTTATAACAGGAAAAAGAGACAGGCACCGCACAAATCCAGCTAAGATAGAGAGAGCCCCCAACCGGATTATGGACAGTGATGGGTTCTTTGAGCTTTTTCAATTTCAAATCCAGCTTCTTAACTGCATTCTTTGCAATAAAGCTTCGTGACGCGCCTGTATCAAACAGTACTTTCACTGGAATGTTTTTGACAGTAAGCGTGCCTTCCAAAACATCAGACCTTCCCTGACTAGCTGAGGGTGATGGAGTTTCTGCCACTTCATTTACATGTGCGGCTTTAGACTTTTTCTTTAATGGTTGGAAATTCTTCTCAATATGACCAGCCTGATGGCACTTCCGGCATTTCCTAATCTCTCGAGACTTCCTACCGGGTTTAAATCCAACTTTCTTCAAAGATTTACAATTTACCAAGAAATGTCCCTGCTTATTGCAGTTTGAGCAGGCGGCAGTCATTATTGGTTCTTTCTCAGATCTGGCCCTTTTCCGATTGACTCTGGGCTTCTTACTGACCTCAGGACTATCAATTTCAGACTCCCCTTTATTACTAGAACTGACTTCCTCTTCATAGCGTAACATACCTTTCTTGTCGAGATCCTCATACTGGTAAGCCATGTAAATCATTTCAGAAAAAGGAAGCTTCACATGACCCATTACACTATTCCGGTATCTTCTTCAAAGACCATAAATAAACCTCAGATTCTTCCTCTTTGGATCTTGAATTAGATGCGGGGAAAAATGAGAAAGTTCGTTGAATATCTTATGATATTCTAGGATGGTCATATCTCCTTGTATCAGATAAGAGAATTCATCACATAACCGCTCAGTTGCTTCAAGAGGAGTAAATCTTTCTAGGAAAATCTCTGTAAATCTATCCCAGGTAATATTACCTTCTGGATTATCCTTAATAATCGAATCCCACCAGAACAAAGCTTCGTCTTTGAGTGCCCAAGATGCCAGTAATCTTTTCTGGTCATCTCTCAGCTTTAAACCTTCAAAGATTTTCTCAGCAGAACGAATCCAAGCTTGTGTTTTCATAATAGATTCTTCGCCCGAGAACGGTATTCCACCCATATTTCGATACTTAATTAATAGAGCCTCAATATCTGGTTCTGCATTCCTTCTGTTTCTGACACTCATTTTCTAGTACTTCTGTAAATAGCAGATCAAGTGTCAGGTCAACAGAAAAGATATTTTAAAGCATAGAGACATATACTTGAATGTAAATGCATCTATCAAGGTGTTATTTCATTCTGCTATACTCATACTAGGATATTACTGATCCTATCTGTAATGAGTTATTCGTCCTAGAACATTACTGGTTCTATTTCTGACAAGTTCGTTAATATGTTATATTCCAGCACTAAGCTTAACCAAAGCTCCGATACCACGTTGTGACGACCCCAAAACCCCGTACGACGGTGGCAAGGGTAATCTTTGTAATATAGCACATAAACAGAAACAACAGAACAGAATTAAATAAATACACCAGATAATGCACAAATAATACACTGGATAAACATAATCATCAGAGTTACGCAGAATACAGGATCATACTTAGTACAAATACAGTTCAGCTATACATAAATGTCTACAGCGGAAAATAAACATAATATGTACAATAGGAGATGAACAGCATAAAAAGAGATAAATGATAGAATCTATCTTTAGCTCCAGCTATCCAGAAAGAGCCTGCTAAATCCTAAATACAAGGCTGCCCATGTAGAAAAAGGGGCACCCGAGTTTGCAAGTGAAACAAACTACGAGTCAGTCATGGGACTGGTATGAGAAATCTACTTAACACATTTTATAATATGGCTAATCACAGGACCACGCCACTTTCGCGGAACGGGTTTACTCCATTGGATTGCCAGTGCTTTAAAACAAGTAAATCTTTTAAACATCGCAATGCTTTTTTTATAAAAATGAAGCCATTATAAGACTCAGTTCCCATCACACAATGCAACGCAAACCGGAGGATAGAGTTTTACCTTATAATGGCCAAAATATGCTTGATACGAGCAAAACAAATCATTTGATATTATTGCTAGTGTATATATGTTTCAAAAACAATTTCAATCATAAATATCAATCATAGACGGCATGGGTACCATATATCATGTCGCCATACATAGGTATACAATCAAAACCGCACAGTCATGTATTTGGAAATTAGATTTCCGTCATGAACCAAGCCAAAAGATAGTCCTTACCGAATTCGAGACTCTCTAGCCCGAGCCTCAGGACCCAGACACATGTGAGCCCTTGGATCGTCAGGGCCGGTCCACCGATGTGGATTAAAATGCCTGAACACTGCGTTTCCCCACCCTTTGGGGCGTAAATGAGCCAACGAATGACTCCATCGGTCCCGGATCGACCGATATAATCGAGGCGCCTCGCAACAGCAACAACCACATAGGTGAAAATAATATAAATGTCAGCCAGTTTAAGCACTGACACCACCTCTAGCTAGAAGGAAACGCATGTCCTCCCTGATGTCCTCTCCCGTTTCTGGTTCATACCGGGGTGTGAGGCTCGCGAATTAACGTTATACACAAAGCTATGCCACATAGGCGGTGCTTTGATCATCAACCACAAGACTCTGCTTTTCAACAAAAGCCTTGATCATTGCATCTCAGCATGCCACACAGGCAATTCACGCCATGTAACTGATGGCTATCAATCACACAGAATGAAATCCGATGTTAGACACACAGTCCATTTACAAGTCTGTTCTGGGTCTGAACGAAACCGGAGGCACTACATACCCATCGATCTCCACGTACGTTTGGATGATCACCACTTATTATCTATATTTCGGGATGCTTCCCAATCAAGACATCAGTTATCATCCAACCGAGGTGAAGATCACCGGTCTTCAACCACCGTCTTCATCATCGACTTCTTATCGTCGATTCAGTTATTCAGAATGGGATAAACCCGGTCTATCTGAGCAACTCGCGTATCTAATAAACAAGTGCTACACAAACACAACATACGCCTCATTCCAATTCATCAGTCACTAACCGTAAATTAGTAAGAGAACGATTTCCCAAGTATTAACCCCGAAGGCCGAAACCAACATCAGATCAAAACCCAGGAAACCATTCGACTTAGCTAACCTTCAGTTAGTTTATAAATTTCACATTCTTAGGGAAAGGTTCCCATTATTTTTATCAAAGATAAATTCTTTAGTATAATTTTCATGTCAAACACATTCAACCATCAAATATCTAATAAAACGGGTAAATTCGGTTTATTTCCATTCCATATCGTTTATAATATTTTATAATGATTTATCGCTATTTTCATTTATTTAAAAATAGCCAATTTATTCAAACGACGCTTCAGGCTATAACGCGGCCATGGCGCTGTTTTTCTTTAGATTTGATTTACACATATATGAAAATCTAACCGTTGGATCTTCACAAATTTTATATCATTACAAAGATCTTTTCAAAACGAATCCAACGGTTTCAGTTTTGGGAAAATCCGACGGTCGGATCTTTCGGTACACTCGTTTGAAGTTTCAATTTTCAAAATACGAACTGCAGCGTCGTTATTCGATTTAATTTAATTATATATATATATATATATTCGATTTTGGCACTGTTTTTCTTCAGATTTGAATTAAACATTCCAGACAATCCAACCGTTGGATCTTTACAAAGTTGGTGTCGTTGGAAAGATATTTCCAAAGCGAACCCAACGGTTCCGTTTCGGGAAAATCCGATGGTCGGATCTCCCGCACTAATCGTTTGAAATCACGGTTTCATGAAACACGAACTGCAGCTTCGTTATTCGATATATTTTAATTATATTTATACATATACATAAATATAATCTATTCTTCGATTTCAAAACCATATTCTTTTCATACATTTGATAAAAATGATATTTTTATCCAACAGACATTTATTTCGACACTTCACTATTTTTAACAATTCATGTATATAATAAAAACGTGATTTTTATTGTAAAACAATTTATTTCAAAACACGACTATTTTATATAGTTCATATAGATGATAAAAATATGTTTTTTATGATAAAACAATTTATTTCAAAACACGACTATTTTATATAGTTCATATAGATGATTAAAATATGATTTTTATGATAAAACAATTTATTTCAAAACACGACTATTTTATATAGTTCATATAGATGATAAAAATATGATTTTTATTATAAAACAATTTATTTCAAAACAGGAATGTCGTTCAACACATGAATTTCTATTCAACACACGAATATAGTTTCAACACATGAAAATAATTCTAACACATGAATATTATTGAAAATTTCGGCATCATAACGGCAGGGTAGTTAAAACCGGGACCGTCCCTAGTACGGCTCCTCGCTCTACCTTAAAGCCTCGTAGCTTTTGACAATGGGGATTTCATGCATCTAGTTCGCACGCAGGCGGCATGTTTATTTTCTTTTCCACAAACTAATCCTATGTGGTTTCAACCAAATAATTCTCAACCACAAACGGGTATTTTTCAACCACAATCAATCAATTTCAACCACAAACTTCTAATCAACTATTCGCTATCAACCAATTTTCACACCAATCACAACCAATAAATATCGTCCATGGTTTGTGGACGAGGGGCGTATATATATATTTATTTATTTATATAAGTATATTTCACTTCTATTTCAACACATATATAATTTTTACAACGCATATATAACTTATACATCGAACGTACAACTTATACAACATTTATACATGAGGTGTACAACGCTTATATAACTCATACATCGACTATATAATTTATACATCGTCGTTTTCCATATCGTTTATAATTCAGAAATCTCACATTGGGTTCCACTCCACCGAAAATAGTAGAAGGCTCAGAAAAATATGCGGTCTCTTCTAGAATGTAGAAGACGTCCACACGAGTCCACTGTCTCTTGTTTCACTGGATTTCGACAACATAGCAAAACGATATGATTTTTAAACGATAAACTAACTTTGTGACACTTTTAAACTGTTATAAATAGTTTAAATAAATAGAAGCCGGTACCTTTCAGTATTCTTCAAAACTAGGGTTTGAATTTTCGCAAAAACCGAAGCACAATAGGATGATCGGACTTCACTGCGTTGTAGCGCTACGGAAGGGCTTCTCGCGCATGGTGGTCCTGCTCAGCTCGATGGAGGATCGGGGGAGAAATTGGATGTGACACGGCACCACTTTCGAGGCCCCTATCTCGAGCAACGCACCACTACAGGGGGCGAGACGGGTCTGGATGTGTAGAGGATGGGAAGATCTATGGAAACCTCAACAGGAGGGAGGTTTAATTTCGCTTGTGGAGGGCGTAATCGAGGGAGGAAGCAATGAATGATTTCCGTCGTTCGTTATAAGGGGAGGCGGCGCGATTTTAACAAACGAGGGTTTTGAGGAGAAAGCATCTGATTGGTCGCTTATATTTAATTTTTTTTAATTTAATTAAATCCATAAATACCCTTCTCTCCATACGAACACCAATTCAAACCCAACGATTGTCGTCCCTAGCTAAATACCCCCATTTCGAACACAATGGAATATGTTTCGTAGGCCCATTCGACTGTTTGAGTCAGTTTCTCTTCAAATTAAAATATAAAACATTCAATATTCGATTTGAACGTATATTTCAATTTGCCGGGGCCACATATTGATTCTAAAAATTCCCAAAAAATAAATCAAGCAATGTTTTGACTATACGGTCCCAATAAAACTAGTTTCGTTGAATTCTGTGATCGTTTGAAAAATGGCCATTTTCTGGTCGATCCAATTTAACTGTAATTGACCAAAACACATTTTCCTTTACCACGCTCACATACTAGCTTCAAAAATTATGAAATTTGAAACCTAACAATAATTTGACATCCCGGATCCAACAAAAGTGGTTTCATCGAATTCTGAGGTCGTTTGCAAAATGGCTATTTTCACGGGCTATATAAACTCTATAGCGACCTTTCTGAAAATTCATTTGGCCATAACTTTTGCTTCCCGCTACGAAACTTCGATTTTTCAGATTTGTTAGAAAGATATTCACTAACAAATTTAAATATTTTTGGTTTCACTAGAATCCGTTTTATTTTGCACCCGGTACAGTCAACCAAAGTTTGAATTCAAATTTTGAAACTACCGCGCCATTTCAGGCCTTGTTTATAATTAGAAATAATTATATTCATTTTCAAACATCGATTCAAACTTAATTTTCATCGTTATTATTTAAAATATTTATTTTAAATATTTAAAATCCACCAAAATAGCCAATTTAAATTTTTTAAACTGGTTCAGATTTTCCGGGTTGTTACAAATTGTTACTATCCTATGGCGACATTTATTATTACACACAGAACAACTAGCACTCCGCATCCAATGACATTCACAGGAGTTGATATAATAATAAAATTTCGCATCCATCTCATTAAGGTTTACCTATTTGCCGGGCACGCAAATAAATTCTTTACTCAACAGCTAATCCATTTACCTGTTCAAACATATATAATGCACATGTATATATTTCTATCTATTTTTAAATCAGTTTAATACTTGATTTAATTGCATAGATTTACCCTTCATTCCTTGACTAAATTAACCATCATTCTAATAATTTAATTAATCAAATCCACTATCACATAACACAAACAACAATCAATTTGTTTTTAACTTTTCAAAAATATACTTTTATATATTCAAAAATCATATTTCTAAAACCAGACTATATATATATAATCACAAATACGTTATTTATAAACATATAACTCTCAACTCGTTCTAGGGCATTTCAGACCCCATCTCTAACGAGTTATTCTGATTCTGCTATAATCACACTAGGATATTACTGATCCTATCTATAATGAGTTATTCGTCCTGGAACACTACTGGTTCTATCCCTGACGAATTCGTTAATATGTTATATTCCAGAACTAAGCTTAACCAAAGCTCGGATACCATGTTAATGACGACCCCAAAACCCCGTACGACGGTGGTAAGGGTAATCTTTGGAATATAACATATAAACAGATAATAGCAGAACAGAATTAAAGATAAACATAATCATCAGAGTTACACAGTATACAGGATCATACTTAGTTCAAAATACAGTTCAGCTATACATAAATGTCTACGGCGGAAAACAAAACATAATATGTACAAAAGGAGTTGAACATCATAAAAAGAGATAAATGATAGAATCCATCTTCAGCTCTAGCTATCCAGAAAGAGCCTGCTAAAACCTGAATACAAGGCTGCCCGTGTAGAAAGAGGGGCACCCGAGTTTGCAAGTGAAACAAACTACGAGTCAGTCATGGGACTGGTATGAGAAATCTACTTAACACATTTTATAATATGGCTAATCATAGGACCACGCCACTTTCGCGGAACGGGTTTACTCCATTGGATTGCCAGTGCTTTACAACAAGTAAATCTTTTAAACATCGCAATGCTTTTTATAAAAATGAAGCCATTATAAGACTCAGTTCCCATCACACAATGCAACGCAAACCGGAGGATAGAGTTTTTACCTTATAATGGCCAAAATATGCTTGTTACGAATAAAACAAAAGCATTTGATATTACTACTAGTGTTTATATGTTTCAAAAGCAATTTCAAATCATAAGTATCAATCATAGACGGCATTAATGCCCCATACCACTATGTCGCCATATATAGGTATACAATCAAAACCGCAAAGTCATGTATTTGGAAATTGGATTTCCGTCATGAACCGAGGCAAGGGATCGTCCTCACCGAATTCGAGACGCTCTAGCCCACCCCTCAGGCAAGTACTCAGTCAAGCCTTTGGATCGTCAGGGCCGGTGCAACGATGTGGATTAAAATGCCTGAACACTGCGTTTCCCCGCCCTTTGGGGCGTAAATGAGCCAAATGACTCCATCGGCTTCACATAGTCACCGATATATCTGAGGCGCCTCGCAACAGCAACAACCACACAAGTGAAAATAATATAAATGTCAGCTAGTTTAAGCACTGACACCACCTCTAGCTAGATGGAAACGCATGCCCTCCCTGAGGTCCTCTCCCGTTTCTGGCTCATACCGGGGTGTGAGGCTCGCGAGTTAACGTTATACACAAAGCTATGCCACACAGGCTGTGCTTTGATCATCAACCAAAAGACTTTGCTTTTCAACAGAAGCCTTGATCATTTGCCACTTAGGCATGCCACACAGGCAGCTCACTCCATGTGATTGATTTCTATCGATATATAACCTCTGAGCTCGTACGTCTCAGAGAAGGGCGTTAAGCAAGAGAATAAATTCTCCGCCGCCAAACAGATATATATTTAATAGAGGTCAATCAGCACAGAACAAAATCCAATGTCAGACACACAGTCCATTTACAAGTTCGTTCTGGGTCTGAACGAAACCGGAGGCACAATATACCTCGCATATCCATCGATCTCCAAGCACGTCTGGACGATCACCACTTATTATCTATATTTCGGGATGCCTCCCAATCAAGACATCAGTTATCATCCAACCGAGGTGAAGATCTCCGGTCTTCAACCACCGTCTTCATCATCGCCTTCTTATCGCCGATCAATTATTTGAAATGATATTTAACTCGGCCATTTCAAATAATTCACGTATATTTAGAATTTAAATCAATTAATTTCAATGGCTAAATTATTCGACACCAATAATTCTGTTTTTAAATGTAATTTTCACGCCAAACACAATCCCCCATCAAATATATAATAAACCGGGTAAATTAAATTTATTTTCCATTCCATATCGTTTATAATATTTTATAACGATTTATCGCTATTTTTATTTATTTAAAAATAGCCAATTTCATTCAAATGACGCTTCAGGCCATAACGCGGCCGTGGCGCTGTTTTTCTTCAGATTTGATTTACACATATCTAAAAATATAACCATTGGATTTTCACAAATTTTATATCATTAGAAAGATCTTTTCAAAACGAATCCAACGATTTCAGTTTCGGGAAAATCCGACGGTCGGATCTCCCGGTACACTCGTTTGAAGTTTCAATTTCAAAATACGAACTGCAGCGTCGTTATTCGATTTTTTTAAAATTATATATATATATATATATATGTAAATAGAATCGATTCTGGCGCTGTTTTTCTTCAGATTTGAATTAAACATTCCAGACAATACAACCGTTGGATCTTCACAAAGTGGGTATTGTTGGAAAGATATTTCCAAAATGAACCCAACGGTTTCGGTTTCGGGAAAATCCGATGGTCGGATCTCCCGCACTAATCGTTTGAAATCACGGTTTCAAAACACGAACTGCAACTTTGTTATTCGATTTATTTTAATTATATTTATATAAATATATACAAATATAGTTCTTTCCTCGACTTCAAAACTATATTCATTTCATATATTTGATAAAAATGATTTTTTTATCATCAAAAATATTTATTCAACCCATGAATATTTTTGGCACTTCATATTCACAATAAAAATGTAAATTTTATTGTTCAATCTATATATTCAACACATGAATGTTTTTGACTTCACACATGCGATAAAAATTTGATTTTTATCGTTCTAGTTCTTTATTCAACACATGAATATTTCCTATAGTTGATATATATAACAAAAATGTTATTTTTATCTTTCAAACAAATTTACTCAACACATGAGCTTCACTCAACACATGAATTTCTATTCAACACATGAATATTTTCTATAGTTTATATTTATAATAAAAATGTGATTTTTATTGTAAAACAATTTATTTCAAAACACGATTATTTTATGTAGTTTATATACAAGGTAAAAAATGTTATTTTTGGTGTTAAAACAATTTATTTAAAACACTAGTATTTTATATAATCTATATATATGATAAAAATGTTATTTTTATCTTTCAGAGAATTTATTCAATACACGAACTCCATTCAACACATGAATTTAATTCAACACATGAATTTTATTTCAACATTTAGCACATGAATTTTATTTCGACATTCAACACATGGATTTTATTTCAACGTTCAACACATGAATTTTATTTCAACATTCAACACATGAATTTTATTTCAACATTCAAATTTAAATCAAACACAGAAATATTTCAGAAAATTTCGGCAGCATAACGGAAGGGTAGTTGAAACCGGGACCATCCCTAGTATGGCTCCTCGCTCTACCTTAAAGCCTCGCAGCATTTGACAATGGGGATTTTCAATATCTAGTTCGTACGCCGACGAATTTTCCCATATACTAATCCTATTGGGATTTCAACCACAATCATTTATTTCAAATCAACCAATCATGATATTCACCAAATTTTCACATCAACCAATAATCCAAACAACATCACAACCAATATATATCGTCCATGGTCCGTGGACGAGGGGAGTATATATGAATATATATATATATATAGATATACGTATATAGCTATATTTCTATTTCATTTCAATATCACTTCAATTCATTTCAATGCACATATTATTTTTACAATGCATATATAACTTATACATCGAACATACAACTTATACAACGCTTATACATGTGGTGTACAACGCTTATATAACTCATACTTCGACTATATAATTTATACATCGTTGTTTTCCATATCGTTTATAATTCAAAAATCTCACATTGGGTTCCACTCCACCAAAAATTGCAGAAGGCTCAGAAAAATATGCGGTCTCTTCTAGAATGTAGAAGACGTCCTCACGAGTCCACTGTCTCTTGTTTCACTGAATTTCGTTAACAAACGAAAAAGATATGATTTTTTACAGTGAAATCAAAATCCGTAGCGTTTAGAAGTGCTATAGAACAGTTAAAAATAAAGCAGCCGTTACCTCTCTGATTTTTTCAAAACTAGGTTTCAACTTTTCTCGTATTCCGTTTTGTTTTGCTCCCGGTACAGTCGGTCAAAGTTTTAATTCAAATTTTGAAACTACCGCGCCATTTCAGGCCTTTTTTATAATTAGAAATAATTATATTCATTTTCAAACATCGATTCAAACTTACTTTTCATCGTTATTATTTAAAATATTTATTTTAAATATTTATTTTAAATATTTTAAATTCAATTAAATAGCCAAATTAAAAAAATTAAATTGGCTCAGATTTTCCTTGTTTTTCTCTAGATTTGAATTAAACATTCCAGACAATCCAACCGTTGGATATTCACAAAGAGGTGTCATTGGAAAGATATTTCCAAAGCGAACCCAACAGTTTCAGTTTCGGGAAAATCCGATGGTCGGATCTCCCACACTAATCGTTTGAAATCACGGTTTGAAAACATGAACTGCAGCTTCGTTATTCGATTTATTTTAATTATATTTATATAAATATACATAAATATAATTCTTTCCTCAACTTCAAAACTATATTCATTTCATATATTTGATAAAAATGATATTTTTATCATCAAAAATATTTATTCAGCCCATGAATATTTTTGGCACTTCATATTCACAATAAAAATGTAAATTTTATTGTTCAATCTATATATTCAACACATGAATGTTTTCGACTTCACCCATGCGATAAAAATTTGATTTTTATCGTTCTAGTTCTTTATTCAACACATGAATATTTCCTATAGTTGATATATATAACAAAAATGTTATTTTTATCTTTCAAACAAATTTACTCAACACATGAGCTTCACTCAACACATGAATTTCTATTCAACACATGAATATTTTCTATAGTTTATATTTATAATAAAAATGTGATTTTTATTGTAAAACAATTTATTTAAAAACACGATTATTTTATGTAGTTTATATATAAGGTAAAAATGTTATTTTTGGTGTTAAAACAATTTATTTAAAACACTAGTATTTTATATAATATATATATATATGATAAAAATGTTATTTTTATCTTTCAAAGAATTTATTCAATACACGAACTCCATTCAACACATGAATTTTATTTCAACATTCAACACATGAATTTTGTTTCAACATTCAACACATGAATTTTATTTCGACATTCAACACATGGATTTTATTTCAACGTTCAACACATGAATTTTATTTCAACATTCAACACATGAATTTTATTTCAACATTCAACACATGAATTTTATTTCAACATTCAAATTTAAATCAAACACAGAAATATTTCAGAAAATTTCGGCAGCATAACGGCAGGGTAGTTAAAACCGGGACCGTCCCTAGTACGGCTCCTCGCTCTACCTTAAAGCCTCGCAGCTTTTGACCATGGGGATTTCCAATATCTAGTTCGTACGCAGATGAATTTTCCCATATACTAATCCTATTGGGATTTCAACCACAATCATTTATTTTAAATCAACCAATCATGATATTCACCAAATTTTCACATCAACCAATAATCCAAACACCATCACAACCAATATATATCTTCCATGGTCTGTGGACGAGGGGAGTATATATATAGATATACGTATGTAACTATATTTCTATTTCATTTCAATATCACTTCAATTCATTTCAACGCACATATTATTTTTACAATGCATATATAACTTATACATCGAACATACAACTTATACAACGCTTATACATGTGGTGTACAATGCTTATATAACTCATACTTCGACTACATAATTTATACATCATTGTTTTCCATATCGTTTATAATTCAGAAATCTCATATTGGGTTCCACTCCACCAAAAATTGCAGAAGGCTCAGAAAAATATGCGGTCTCTTCTAGAATGTAGAAGACGTCCTCACGAGTCCACTGTCTCTTGTTTCACTGAATTTCGTCAACAAACGAAAAAGATATGATTTTTTACAGTGAAATCAAAATCCGTAGCGTTTAGAAGTGATATAGAACAGTTAAAAATAAAATAGCCGTTACCTCTCTGATTTGTTCAAAACTAGGTTTCAACTTTTCTCGTAATCCGTTTTGTTTTGCTCCCGGTTTAGTCAGTCAAAGTTTGAATTCAAAATTTGAAACTACCGCGCCATTTCAGGCCTTTTTTATAATTAGAAATAATTATATTCATTTTCAAACATCGATTCAAACTTACTTTTCATCGTTATTATTTAAAATATTTATTTTAAATATTTTAAATTCACTAAAATAGCCAAATTAAAAAAATTAAATTGGCTCAGATTTTCCGGGTTGTTACAAAAGAGGCTAGAGAAGATGAATAAAATTGTGTGCCCGACAAATGGGTACACGTTTACTGTTTTGCTTGGGTGATGATTTTATGAGCCGATTGGCTAGCCGCTTGGCTTTTTCTTTTTCTTTTTGAGATGAGACGCCGTGTGGCTATTTGGGAATTTTCCCAGCTCTTCCCGTACAAAGGAGGTTATGGCGAAATTTTCCAAAATTTAAAGGCGTTAGTGAAATATTTGAAGGGAAAACGATATTGAAATCGCCGAATGAACTATATTTATATATATATATATATATAAATATAATTAAAACGAATCGAGGCCGTGCAGTTCGCGTTTTGAAATCGTACTTTTAAACGATTATACCGAAAGATCCGACCATCGGATTTTGACGAAACTGGAACCGTTGGGTTCGCTTTTGAGAGATCTTTCCAATGATATAAACTTTGTTAAGATCCAACGGTTAGATTTTCAGATATGTGTAAAACAAATTTAGGGAAAAACAACGCCAGTGCCTCGGCACGACCTGAAACGTCGTTTAATTAAATACGGCCGTTTTTAAATAAATAAAAATGGCGATATATCGTTATAAAATATTATAGGCAATATAGAATAGAAATAAACCGATTCTGCTTGGTTTGCTTGATATTTGATGGTTGAATGTGTTTGACATGAAAATTATACTAAGGAACTGAAATGTGAATGTTGAATAATTTGACCATGTGAAGAATTGATTTGAAAATCTAAATATACGTGGATTATTTGAAAAGGCCGAGTGCATTCTCATTTCAAATAATCGATCAACGGTGAGAAGTCGAAGAGTTGAAGACGGTTCAAGACCGACGATCTTCACATTGGATGGATGGGCTCTACTGATGCTCATGATTGGAGTAGCTACCTTGAAGGAGCTGAAGTAGTAGCCGTCCGGACGTATTGTTGATTGTGCGGATATGCGAGGAATATGGTGCCTCCGGCTGCGTTCAAACCCAGAACGAACTTGTAAATGGACTGTGTGTCTGATGTTGGATTTTGTTCTGTGCTGGTTGATCTCTATTAAATATATATCTGTTTGGCGGCGGAGAATTTATTCTCTTGCTTAACGCCCTTCTCTGATACCCCTGTGACGATCCCAAAACCCCGTACGACGGTGTTAAGGATAATCATTGGAATATAACACGAATATTTTACATACTTCATATATACAATAAAAATCACATTTTTATTATATATATGAAGTATGTAAAATATTCGTGTTATATTCCAATGATTATCCTTAACACCGTCGTATGGGGTTTTGGGATCGTCACACAAGCATTAGATTTGATCGTGGAAGAGATGTTTTTTATATATTTCTATTTAAAATTTTCATTTTTTTAGTAACATAAATAAAATAATACGTGATAAAATTTATTATTAATTGGTGTTTCTGTTTGTTCTAACATGTTGTTGTACAAGTTGTATTTGTATTCTTTCATTTTCTTTTGTTTTTAGCTTTTGTTTTCAGTTGGGCCCATTATTTTGTTTTGGCCCATTTTTACAGTGTGTTGGCTGTACAGTTGACAAATATAATTGTGTTCAGGGTTTTGTAAAGAAACATACAAAATAATAAAATCGATTTCTTCTTTCTCGGTTGCCATGGTTTCCTAAATCCATTAGATCCAGAAATTTATCATGGTATCGGAGCTCGATTAGAGTGATTTATCCTTTGATTAAGTAGATCTTCTAAAATGGCGAATGACGATGATTCGACTTCTCAGAACAGTTCTTCTACTCTTTATTATTCTGGAGTTAATTTCAATGTCACTACATAAAAGGGCAATTTTCGAACCCAGAATTCCCTACGCCATCCCTACGTGGCGTAGGCACGGCGTAGGGAAAACGTAAAAACATGTAAATGGTGTAGGGACTGTGTAGGGAATTCTTTTCAACCTATTGGAATTTATTTAATCAGTTCTGAAATTACGATCAAAATATCCATACCCGTTCAATACAACCACTTCCCCCATCATTTTTCACTCAGCTGTTCCCTTTTACATTCTATAGTTCCAATGAGATTTAGAAAAAAACCTAAATTATCTATAGCGCATCGCCGAGCTGAGCCGCCGAGCTTCATTCGCTGTCGCCGCCGAGCTTCATTCCCTAATCAAAACATAGGCATGCAAAACCCAGTGCAGAGAGATGAATGATCTCCTTTATCTTACTTTTGTTTATAGAGGTTGAAGGCTGAACTAATTCCCTTGAGTGGATCGAGATTTCTGCCATTTGCTCTTTCTTATTCTGCCTATTTTCTTGATGTATAAACTAGTCTGCAATCAAATCGGATAAGGCAAAATTGTTACATTGTTATTGTTGTTTAACTGTAGAAACTGGGTAGCATTGTCCAAAATCAACTTATTTTAAAATGAAATTACCAGCTACATAATAATTTTAACTGTAAGTAATTTTATCTTCTCTTCATCCGGTGGTTAAGTTCAGTCGAACCTCTTTTCTGTGTGCGAATGGACAAGAAAAGAAGCATTTTGGCAGGGCATAACCTAGTTTGCCCTAAACAAGTAACACAGAAACAACCAGGAGGCTACAACATGAATTATGAATATTTGTATGCAAAGATGTTATAGTAAATATTAATACAAAACCATTTACCACTGTCGCTCTTCCCAGTGGTTGTATCTGTCTACTTGTATGCTTTTGTGAAAGCTTCTTCCACATATTGTTTATTATATTCTAGAATAATTTCTATATTTAAGCCACTCCACAAAATCGAAAACAAATTTAGGTCAATTGGTAAATTATTATGAATACATACTTGTTGTTCCTACATTATAGTAAATAATTTATGGTGGATTCGGGAAATACATTATGAATAATATAGTCATTGAAATTTTCTCCTCCATCGATTGTAGTTGAAAATTTCCCCTCACTAAACTTAGAAAATATAAAAATAAAAGTGCACAGCTAAAACCACTATAGATTGTGTTCTATAACACCATAGCATGATAGCGAAAACAAAAAAACTGGGTGTTTTTAGTTCCACATGGTGGTGAGGTGCTAAAGACACCGCGTTTTGTGTTTTTAGCTACCACATCATAGTGTTAGAAAGCACAAATCAAAGTGTTTTTAGCAGTACACTAAAAAAAGCCTCTTAGTGCAATTTCAAGAGGCACCATCGAAAACTCTGATTTATGGCTAATTTGATTGGGAAAAAAATAAATTAACCACAACTATTTAGTACCAAATATAAATGATCATTTATGGAAAAATTGGGCTCATTTTCAAAAACTTAACTCGATTATTCATCCTTCAAACATTTATTTCAATCGTTGAATTTAGATATAGAACATGTCTGTTTGAATTTGGGCTCATTTTCAAATAGTTGAAGATTTAAATGGATTTGATTCCCTAACGTGTCTTTTAAATTTTAGGCTTAAATGAAGGCATTAAATAATGATGTTCAAACTCAAAGCCTAAATAATTTGATATATATCAGAATAATGGTATTTATTATTTGCTAGTTGTATATATTTTCATTTTTCAACAAAACAACTAATATGTCAAAAAATTCAGTTAGAACATCTAAATAATAGTTTTTAGTATGAATTCATTTATGTCTATTCAACTTTTAGTAAAATTTCGTTTCTATGCCATAAACCTTTAGAAAAATAAGTGGTTTTCTATGTTATTTGAAATCTGAATATGTTCTACATTTGTACTGCTATTGATTTCTTTTCTTTTCTCTAAATCGTCAACATCATTTTGTGATGAATCAAATCCATTGATAAATGCAATCTTGCTAATCCATGTATAGTTTGAAATTAATCCTATACAACTCACGTTTTACCATGTATTTACTTTATTTTTATATATTTTACAAAAAAGGGGGAAATGTAAATAGTATGTTGTATTTGCATGTGTATGAATTTGAAATTATATCCATCTAAATAAAACAATACAATAATTAGATAACTATTAAAATAATGAAATTACTATAGTTCTGTATAATAATGATATAAGTACTCATCTTATAATACAACATGGCTTAATTATGCGGTAGGAGAATTTGAAAGTTCGTCGCGCTTGGATGTACAAAGATGTTGGACATAGACGAACAATTCATTTCAATTTTTAAGAGATTTAAATGAGTTCATGCTGGTGGCATCTTCCAATGGAACAAACATAATGGAAATCTGTTGTCCTTGTAAGAAATGCAAAGCTACAAAACATCATCCTCATGAAATTGTTCAAAGACATTTAACTAAAAACAGTTTTATGGATGATTACTATGTGTGGATACATCATGGTGAAGATGTGGTGAACATTATTAATACATCAGTAGATGTTGAGGATGATAACGTAAATTTTGGTGTTGATTTTGATGAATCTACTACTACAGAAAATAGAATGACTGAAATGGTTATTGATGTCGCTGGTCCGAGCTTGTTGTCTAATTCATTGAATGTAGAGGAAGAGCCAAATCTAAATCTTTTTTTGATTTGTTAGAAGCATAAAAAAAACCGCTTTTTGATAGATGTCCTATGACAGAGTTGGCAGCGACTTCTAGGCTAGTAGTTGCAATAAAATCCATAAACAACAGTACCCAAAAATTAATGAATGACGTTCTTAGTTTAATTCGAGATGTGGTCCCGTCCGGTTTGCAAACTAGATTGGCTGAAAATTGGTATCAATTAAAAAAACAAGTGTCCGCATTTGGATTGTCGTATGAAAAGATAGATACATGTCGAAGTGGTTGTGTGATATATTAGAAAGAAGACATAGACCGTTCACAATGTAAATTTTGTGGCTTAGGAAGATACAAAAAGAAAAAAAGTAACGGTAAAGGTGTTCCTTTTACTCGTTTACATTTTCTTCCGATTATTCCTAGATTGCAAAGATTGTATTCGTCTTATGCCACTGCGGAGCACATGAGATGGTATAGTGAGCGGGTTCGAGAGGAAGGAGTTTTATGTCATCCTGCAGATGGAGAAGCACAGAAACATTTCGATGACAAACATTCTATTTTTTCCAATGAATCACGAAATATTAGGCTCAGTTTATGCACTGATGGTTTCAAACCTATTAGCCAGTACGGTTAAAAATACTCCACTTGGTCAGTTATTTTGACACCTTACAATTTTCCTCCTCGGATGTGTATGCAAAATCCATACATGTTTTTAACCCTAATTGTCCCTGGACCCAAAAATCCAAAAAACGAAGTAGATGTTTATTTGCAACCTTTAATCGAGGACCTGAAGAAAATGTGGGTAGAGGGTATTGACACGTATGACGCATCAAAAAGGAAAAATTTCAAATTATTTGCTTGTTTATTATGGACGATAAGCGATTTTCGTGCGTACAGGATGCTTTTGGGGTGGAGTACGGGAGGTAAATTATCTTGTCTAGTGTGCATGGATTCAACAAAAGCATTTACGCTGAAGCATGGTGATAAGCAATGTTGGTGGGATTGCCACCGTCGATTTTTACATACAAATGACACATTTATAAGTGATAAGAAAAACTTTAAAAGAAATAAAACTGTAAATTTGCAACCACCAACTTTTTTGAATGGAGAAGAGATATTTGATATTGTAAAAGATTATGCAAAATTACATGAGGCAGGAAACAAAGAGCCCAAAGTTCTTGGCAAAAGTGATTATCACAATTGGTGCAAACAGAGTATATTTTGGGAATTGCCGTATTGGAAGGATCTAAAAATTTGACACGATTTAGATGTGATGCATATTGAAAAAAATGTATTTAAGATTTTCTTTCATACAATTATGAATGCGAAAGGAAAAACTAAAGATGATTTGAGATCTAGAAAAGATGCCGAATACTATTGCAATCGTCCAGAGCTTAAGATTAATCATATTCCTCCAAACTTCAAAGTTCTTGCTTGTTACGAGCTGGATAGGACTCGTTGTATAAAATTACTAGAGTGGGTCTATTATTTGATATTTTCCGATGGGATTGCTTCTAATATGAAACTATGCGTTTATATGAAGGATCTTATTCTGTCAGGTACGAAGAGTCGCGATTGCCATGTATTTTTAGAGACTCTATTTCCGATAGTATTTAAAGAGCTTTTACCACAAAAGGTTTGGATGCCTATAATAGAGCTCAGTATATTCTTTAAAGATATATGCTCGACAACTCTATCTAAAAGCCATTTGCAGAAGGTTGAAAGAGATGTACCCAAATTAATATGTAAATTGGAGAAAATTTTTCCTCCTAGAGTTTTTAACTACATGGAACATTTGCCAGTACATTTACCAACTGAAGCATTACTATGGGGACCAGTGCAGTATGGATGGATGTATCTTTTTGAGAGGTATGTAATAATTATATTTATTTACATAATCTTTAAATATAGAACATGTCATAGTTAATTTTACACATTTTCCTATTAAGGTATCTGGACTACCTAAAGAAAAAGGTGAAACAGAAAGCACGTGTTGAAGGTTCTATTTGTTAAGCGTACATTATTGAAGAAGCATCCATAGTTTTTAGTCATTATTTCGATGTTCATATAAATTTAAATTTCAATCATGCTCATCGCAATGAAAATATATTATTGATGATTCAGTCGATAACGTTCTCTCAGTATTCAAAAAACAAGGACGCCCATCTGGTAAATGGAAAAATGTTAAAGGCTTCGCTACAACAAAGGTTTACAATCTAGCCAATGCAACTGTGCTTCTTAATTGCAATGAATTAACTGATCTTATAAGGTACTATAATAATTTGATTATTCATTAACTAAATTAATGTCAATCTCTTCAAGCTACACACAATACTCCTTAGATAATAACATGTGTATTTCGTTTAAACAGCAAGTTCGAAAGTGAATATCCCAATGCTGAACTCTGTAAAGAATTCGTTGGATGGTTTGAACGATATGTAAGTATGATAAGTCATGTTTTTTTAACCTTGCACGGTATTCATTATATATTAATTTGTGTATTTAAGTCAAATTGATAGGTTGATACGAATAACATCACCGACATTTGATGTAGGAAACTTGCTTCTGGTCCGTGTACTAGTTACATAATATGTCCATTAATGTTTATAAATGGATTCAAGTTATACACAGAAGAATATGGAAAGAAAAAGACAGCTGTTAATAGTGGAGTTTGTATCAAAGGTGGTAACAACGATTATGACATAACAGATTGTTATGGTGTACTGGAGGAAATAATTGAGTTAACTTACTCGGTGGTGCAGGAGTTAAAAGCATTCCTATTCAAATGTCGATGGTTTGATGATAGTAGGCCAAATATTGGAGTAAAATGCATACATAAGGACTACCCTCTTATTGAAGTAAACGACAAAAAAAAGGTATGATCCATTTGTGTTGGCGGCACAAGCTACACAAGTTTATTTCACACCGTATCCTGCTATCGACAACAGCCGTCCAGATTGGTGGGCTGTTATTAAAACAAAACCGAGATGGTCATTTCACTCAAACACGATCATAACCGATAATATGACATATTAAAATGATCCAGAACCTAATGAGCTAATGGAGATTGTACAACAAGTAGAAGACATCGGATCTCTTATTAATGACGTTAATGATGGGGTCAAATGAAGATGACGATGAGCAAATTGAAGTAGAAGAAGATGAGAGTGTTAACATCAAGAGTGATGATGATAATGAAGATTGGTAGCTTGTATATTTAATTATGATTGTTTGCATGTGTTTTTAGTTGCTCGGTTGCTTTTATGTTTATGAAGTTGTTTATGTTTAGTTAGAAGTAAAAAATTTAGGTGTTGATTTACATTCTATGCTCTTTGATGAATGTTTTCAAACCTTGTCTTAAATAAAGTTCACTACTTTCATTTTGAAATGTTAGATTATCTTTTGTATATAGTTGCAAATGTCGGATTCATGTAATAGATATGAGTTCTCGTGGTCGTGGTGGTCGTAGTAGCAGTGGCCGTAGTAGCGGTGGTGGTCGTAGTGGACGTGGTTTGGGTTTAATCGAGCAGTACCACCCTCTATCGATCAACAATCTACCCCTTCAGATGGATGTGATCATGATCAAGACACCCCTGGGTTATCTGGACAAGTGTCACAGACTGGCTCGACTTCTTCAGTCGATACCATGTACATCTATTGTAGGAATGGTGGCAAGTAAGTAAAAATTTTAAATTCTCGAATTATTGTATATTTTAATAATGCATTACATAATTTACTTTAATTTTTGCATTAACAGCTGGGAATTCGCGAATAGTGACTCGACATCTCGTACTATATCTTATATGCTTAAGGCCCGTTTGACATCATTTTGGCCTTGTTTATGTATGATTCCTACTAATATTAAGGATTATTGGTTTGACGAGTTTAAGGTAGAATAATTTGGAAATTCAGGTTCTTGCAATATTTAGTCCATTCATGAATAAGTTTGTCAGTTTATTTATTTTATCCTAAAATTTTGTGTAGGAATTGCACACTTGGATACCACTACTTCTTTTGTTGATGTCAGACTGTTATGGGATCAAAACTGTTCTTTGAAGTATAGGTAGATTGTTGGAGACATGAAAAGATATAAAAAGAAGAGTGCTTGTATAACATATTAGGTATGATAACAATTTTTAGCCTACTGCGAGAGGGAGGATGTGAAGGATCTTTCTAAAAAAACTCAATTGCTCACATAAAATCCAAGGCCACATAGATGTTGTTCTAAGTCAATGGAACAATGGGTGAATGATATGGTAATTGTTTGAATTATTAAATAATAATAGTATACAATCCAAATAAAGACATGATAAATTATTTTTATTTTTAGGAGGAAGAACAAGGCCGAACACCAACATATATGTAGGTTTATATTCGAATACATTATGTTGAGAAACCAAACAGTTCTATAGATGAGGGATGGGTTGATGAGTACTCGGAATAGTTTGTTGTATGTAATCAACAAAAGTTTTAAATTATAGTTTACAATTTTCTAACTCTGTTTAACAATACAATACCTAACTTTTATGTAAATTATATGCCACATACAATGAGCGAGTTGCTCAAACGAACGAGAGTCAAGGTAGGAAGCTCTCTCATGACGAGCTAAACTTTCTTTACATGCAGCTTATTGGAGAAGGTGAGACGTATGCTTCTTCAAGAAGCACATGAAGGCCTAGTACAGGCAGTATTCTTGGGGTATTGACTGAAAACTTAATTTATTTATTTTCTAGTTATGCCCATGCTCTATACTAAAGAATTTTAGTTGATAATGCTTATATGATTATTCGATGAAATGGAAGATGTTTATTTTGCATAGTTAAGCCATTTTAAAATGATCGTTCTATCTTATTTTGCAATGCAACATGTATCATGTACAACATGGAGGAGCATTTTCCCCATTAAAGTTATATTTTCGAATTATATAATGGTGACTCATTGTGTTTCTGAACTCGACTCAAGCTCAGTTGAAACCGAGCCTTATGGCTCAGCTACAACTGAGCCCGTAAGGCTCAGTTGAAACTAAGCTTTACAACTCAGCTGAAACTGAGCTTTACAGCTCAGTTTCACTGAGCATAAGGCCCAGTTTCACTGAGCATAAGGCCCAGTTTCACTGAGCATAAGGCTCAATTGAAACTAGCCATAAGGCTCAGCTGAAATTGAGCCTTACGCTCAGCCAAAACTGAGCCGTAAGGCTTAGTTGAAATTGAGCTTTATGGCTCAGTTGAAACTGACTTTACGGCTCAAATTCACCGAGCGTAAGGCTCAGTTTCGGTGAGCCTTTCAGCTCAGCGAAACCGAGCCTTACGCTCAACTGAAACTGAGCCGTAAGGCTCAGTTGAAACTGAGCCTTTTGGCGTAGCTAAACTGAGCCGAAACAACTTAGTTTTAACAAAGCGATAAGGCTCACTTAATTGAGCTTTGGGCAAGTCATGTTCTTATATGTCAACTTTTCTTCTGTGTCCAAGGATGTATAACTGACCTTTTTACTTAATTGTATTATGAAATTTATTCGTTGTGCTAATTGGATTAAAAAAGTTGTGCAGATATACAGTGACAATACATACACTGCTAGGTTTGGAGTTTAAGATGATAGAGAGAAGCTTTCGAAGGAAGTAGAAGAGCTAAGGAGTAAAAATCAAGAAATGAGTGTCACAATTAACAAACTACAAGGCGATTTTGGTTCCATGCATGAAGAGATGAGTTCTGTGCAAGAGTTTATACGAGGGTTGAGGCGAGAGCAAGAATCGCAGATATGACGTACTTTACGATTTATTCTATTTTGGCAGTCGGTTTGATGTTCTATTTGTGGAAGGTACATTACACGATGTTTGAATTAGATGAAATGACTATGTTTGAGTTATATAACAACTTTGTTTTATTGTTTGTTGGACATGATTTGTTTTAAATGCATTTGTAGCAAGTTTATGCTAATTTGACCATGATATTCATTTGCATCAATGTTTTTATTGATATATATATATATTGTTATGATTTTGCATATGTTCAGTTTTATAGATGAAGATAAATATAAAATAACCATATTGAATTTTGGTGTGCGGCGGCGTAGAGAATGCGTACGGAATGGGTAAGGATGCGTATGAAACTTGGCCTAGGGAACGCGTAGGAGTATGGCGTAGAGAACTTGACGTAGGGATGTCGTAAGGAATTTGGCGTAGAGATGACATAGGGAGCTTGGTGTAAGGATAGCGCAGGTATGCAGGCGTAGGGATGACATAGAGAATTTGGCGTAGGGATGGTGTAGCGAACTTGGCGTAGAGATGACGTAGGCATGCATGCGTAGGGATGGCGTATGGAAATATTTACGACGTGTAGTTTTCCAACTTCCTTTTTGGCGTAGGGATGGCGTAGAGAAATTCGATTCCCTACGCCGTCCCTACTCCAAATTAGCGTAGGGAAGTCAGAATTCTTTTGTATTGTGTGTTAGATCTCGCTTTATAGCTTTTTAATTATGACAACTATACATGTACATATATTTCGATAAACTTTACTTTGCCGCAAGAAATTCTAAAAACAGATTCAAGAGCACAATTGAAGATTATTTTTGTTTAGAATATATATATGTATTAATATATATATTGTTAAAATCTTCCTTATTGATCACACACACACATGCACATTTTTATTTTATAAGATTTTATGTATGACATGCGCAAGGCATAGGCACGACACAACAAACAGACGTCTGAAGTTTCGAATTCAAACGTCTGTCTGTTGAAAGAAAAATAAATTCACCACAATATTCAAATGTATGTTCTGAAATATTCAAACGTCTGAAAACTGGCCGAAATAGCCTATTTCCTTGCTTTTTGAGTACTTATTTAAAAACAGACTTCTAAATTGTTAACTCAGACATTTGAATACAAATGGTTGCAAGTATTCAGCGAAGAGATATAACTTTTAATTCATATCTCTTCATCCAATTTCTTCATGAAAGATTGTAACCATTTGTACATTATAAATAGAATTTTCAATCAATCACCAAGTTTTCATTCTAATTCTTTCTACCAAATCTATTGCAATCATACACGCACTTTATTTCTTCATTTTTGTGATTACAAATCTTTTTCAATCTTCTATGTTCTTTCACAAACTACACTATTATCATCAAGGAAAGATTATAGGAAGGGTGTACATTAGCTTGACATATCAGTGTTATCAAGAACATAAATAGTCAACAAAACTTTTGTATTGTCAAAGACCTCTTCAGTAGTTGAGGCACGAAATCCCGTTCGGGTAGTTGTATACTTATTCCTTCGGGTTAAGTAAAGGTTGTTAGTAGTAAAATTGCAGAAGGGAGTCTGAAACTGGACGTAGAAAAAAGGTTCTAACCAGTATAAAATCTTGGTGACACTTTTATTTATTACTGATATTCTGCTATCGCACATTACACTGCTTATACTCCATATTATACGATCCTACCGCCGCATAGACTCTTTTACAATGATCCCTACTAACTCTCTAATTCAGATCATCCAGGTATGCAACTCAATAATCATATTATTACGGGTTCGAATTTTCTAAATTGGGCTAGAACCGTTAAAATGGCATAGCTAGAAATAAGTTGCAATTTGTTGATGTAACACTTCTGATTCCTATTGTAACTTCACCTGATCTTCAGAAATGGATAAGAAATTATTACATGGTACATCGTGGATTTTAAACTCAATGGATAAAATTTTATTTGAGATTTTTTTGTTTGCTAATTCATCTCATTAGTTATGGAAAGAATTGAATGAGAGATTTGGTCAGACTACTACACCCAAAATATTTGAGTTATGTAAAAGTCTCACTTCAACTCAACAAAATGATAATTCAATAGCTGAATATTATGGTAAACTGAAAAGTGTTTGGGATCAATTACAGCTAGAAGAAAGATTTGATGAGTGTCCTTGTAGTGCTATGAATAATTGTATTTGTGGAACTTTCAAGAAATTTCTTGAGATTGATCAAAGAAATAAATTGATGCAGTTTCTTTTAGGTCTGAACAAAGAGTTTGATCAGGTAAAAGTTAACATTCTTAGTTCTGATCCTCTTCCAAATGTGCATAAAGCCTATTACACTTTACAACAAGTTGAGCAACAAAACAAACTTAGTTATGTTACTATTATAAGTGAATTGAGTGCTTTTCAAGTTCAAGCTCTAAAAACTATTCCAAAACCTGCTTATCAAATTGTTAAAAAAGATGTTAAGAGACAGAAGAGTGAGGCTGTATGTGAACGTTGCAAGAAGAAAGGACATGTTATTGAACAAGGTTTTAAAGTAGATGGATATCCTGAGTGGTGAACAACTTTGAAAGGAAAGAAAAATGTAAAGATGGCAGGAAATGTTCAGAATAATAGTGATGGAATTTTTGGAAGAGGACCACAAGAAATTGAAGATTCAAGTACATCAAACAAACTTGTTGATCCTGTTATGGCTTCAGCACTTTATAATGAAGTTCTCAAGATGATTCAGCAAAATTATAAGGCTACTACCTCAAAAGATAATCCTCTCTATACTGTTGCAAATCTTACTGGTATATTTTCAGCTTCAAATTTTGATTATGTAGTGAAGAATGTAGACACTGATAGCTGGATCATAGACACTGGGGAAACAGTTCAAATGCCATTTAATTTGGCCTTTCTTGCTTCTCTTAGACAACTTAAAAATCCAATTAAAATATCATTGCCTGATGGAACTATTGAAATGGTTAAATATGTTGGCATAATTGATCTAAATACTAGAATAACTCTCAGAAATGTCTTTTATATTCCTGAATTTAAACATAGTTTTCTTTCTGTTGGTGAATTGTTAGATGATAATCATCTAATTGCAAAATTTGAAAGGAATTCATGTTAATTTTATGACCCTTCAATTAAGCAAGAATATGCTGTTGGAATAAGGCATTTTGGTTTATACAAATTCTGCAAATCTCCTTTAAAATCTCTTTCATGCAGTTTAGTTAGTTTTTATAAATTTGCTATTACTAATGCTTTGTTTTCTTATGCATATAATACTATTATAGCAAATGTAAATCCTAATATTGATATCATTCATGCTAGACTAGGTCATATTTTTGCCAATCATATGAAACATTTGATATTTTCCATTTCATACAACAATGATGATGATAATAATAATAATAATAATAATTGTGATTTTAGTTGTGAAGCTTGTGTTATAGGAAAACATCATAAAATGCCTTTTCTAAAATCAGCTTCATATGCTGATAGTTCTTTTGACATGATACACATAGATCTTTTGGGTCCATATTCAAGACCTACTTTGTCTGGTGCTAAATATTTTTTGACAAATGTGGATGAGCACACTAGAACTATTGGACCCACCTAATTCATTCAAAAACTCAAGTGTATCCTGTTATCGTTGGTTTTCTTGTGTATGTTCAAATTCAGTTCAACAAGAAAGTGAAAGTGATTAGAAGTGATAATGGAACTGAAATTATTCATGAATCATGTAGAATTTTATTTGCAAATAAAGGAATTGTTCATCAAAAAATATTCCAGGAAACCCTCAGAAAAATGGTAGTGTAACGACCCAAATTTGATCCCGCTTCAAACCGGTTGTCAGTCCACTCGAAACGTCCTCAAAAACGGATTATTATGAGAACACAGGGATTGGAACATAGAACAAGAGAACTTTTCATTGCTATTACAACAATTTTACATCAGAGTACAATAACTTGATACACACCGGGAAAATATCAGAAAATAATAATTTACAATACAGCGAAAAACATAAATATAACCAACAGAAGACTCAAAATAATCCAGAGAATAGCTCCAACCATAATTCAAGATCCGGTTAAAGAATTTCTGAAAAACAAAACTACTAGCTGCCCATGTGGGAAATATGAGCACCCAAAATTTAGGTGGAAAACAATAAAATCCAAGTCGGTCATAGGACTAGTATGAGAACAAAAAACAGTTATTACTTTTATTTAAAGTTAGGTAAAGCACGGGACCACGCCGTATTCTACGAACAGGTTTTCTCTACATAAATACCAGTAAATAAAACTTGTAATGCTTTTTAAAAAATGAATCTATTATAACTCAGGTCCCATCACACAATGCAAGCGCAACCCATAGGATAGAGACCTTATAATAGCCAAACATGCTTTATATGCAAATTTTCTCTTGTAATATTACTAGTGCATAGTGTGGAAAATAATTTCAAAAATAAATGTATCAATCTTAGACGGCATAATACCCCATCCTATAATGTCGCCATATAGGTTTACAGCCGAAAGCGCAAAGCTCGTATTGGAAGTTGGATTCCATCATGATGGATACTGATTCGAAAGATCGATTGTGGAAGTGGTATTTCCACGGTTAAGCCCAGGCTTTGGATAGCACCATAATACACGTCCACACTATATCCAGGACTCGAGTATCACGCCCTGCGGGTTTAGCCAAGGTTTGGAACACCGCTATACTATATCCTTCTGGGACGCACGTATCACACCTATGGCTTTAGTCCAGGCTCGGAACACCACTATACCATCCCACCAGGTGTGGAGCGACAACAACCTAGTTAATCTTGGTCGACCGAATCCATGATAACCCTAAAAGTTGTCCAATCCCAAACAGTAGGTTGCTCATCCTCATCTCGAAAGTATACTGATCTAATAATCAGTTCACCATCATACCGACGTGTGAGGATCGTTGAAGTCTCATTACACAAAGCTACGCTATATCATCCCTACTCTGATCATCATCCATAAAGCTCTACTTTTCTATCAGAAGCTTTGACCTATCTGCTCGCAGAACTCAACATGCCATATTGTCAATTCATACCCTACAACTGATGTCTACCAATATATAACCTCTTAGCTCATACATCTCAGAGAAGGGTGTTAAGCTAAGAGAATAAATTCTCCACCACCAAAACAGATATATATTTAGTAGATATCAAGTAATACATCATAAAATACAATGTCAAACATACAATCCATTTTCAAATCCGTTGTGGGTTTGAGCGAAACCAGAGGCGACTTATTCCTCATTCCATATGTCCAATACAAGAGAGAGGCCCTCGCATATTCGGTCGATCTCCAAGTACTTCTGGATGACCGCAACTTATTACCTTATCTTGGATGAATGACCCAATCAAGATATCGACAATAGCCCAAATGATGTGAAGATCTCTGGTCTTCAACCACCGTCTTCATATCTTTGACTTTTAATCGCCGTATCAGTTATTCAGAATGGGCTAAATATGGTCTTTATGAATAACTCGCGCATCTTTAAATGAAGTGATATATAAACATATCATCAGTTCCGTTCCAATCAAGAATATTCTTTTATTTGAATATTCTTTAAATTGGGAATTAAGCGCATAAATCTTATTAAAGATTTGCATCATTTAAACTTATCGTTTAAATCATCCTTCGGGAAATCATTTCAAAAGATTGTATAATCATGTCACACTTTAAGACTTATAAGCCTTAACGGGATAATCGAGTCTCACACGAACGATAATATTTTATGTCGTTATCCCAATTTCAACTATCCATTCCATGGAGAAAAACTGGTAGTACTCCATATCTAACGCTCATCATGTTCTCGGTAAATTTAATTACCTCTATTCATCCCAAATCTAATTAATGATTCAATTATCGCGTGGACTAAAACTGGTGGTACTCCATATCTAACACTTATTGTGTTTCTGGTAAATTTAATTACCACTTTTACATTTCAAATCTATTTAAAGATTCATTAAAACTCAAACACGGTTTTAATCATCAAAAATCATTAATTAATAATTATTCAACTTTTGAAAATTAATCATTTCTTTAACTGGGTTAAAAAACAATGTTATTAAAAACATCGTTTAGGATAAACCCAAAAATCAACTTTCATTCAATTCCAATTTAATTTATTAAATAGGAAAACTCTGCTAAATCTTAATTAAAAGATTTATTCCATAAATTTCATTCCCAACTAGGTTTAAGAATAGAGTTATTAAAGACACCATTCACGACAAACCCAAAATCCAATTTGATATCAATTACAAGGCTTTGAATAGAAATCGTATCGACTTATATTTAATATCAAACTCTAAAACCAGGAGATACCGTATGGAAATAACAATATCTATATCTTCCAAATTCCTCAACAGTATCCGTATAATCACGAAATCCAATACTGGAATATTCGAAGACTATTTCCATTCAAATCCCATCCAATTCATACATTGGAAAAACTCTGGTTATATCAAAACCATTTACAATCCAAT
This sequence comes from Allium sativum, assembly GCA_030737875.1. NCBI lineage: Eukaryota > Viridiplantae > Streptophyta > Magnoliopsida > Asparagales > Amaryllidaceae > Allium > Allium sativum. The sequence continues at coordinate 686,683,932 of CM060926.1, read as the reverse complement.
GTGCTATTTAAAATCATTGGATTACTTAACTCTAAAAGCATCGTCTGATCTTAGTCGAATATATGATGTCCTTTAGGTTTTTCCCACCCCTCACCAAATGGAATAACTCCCAGTTAGATCTCACGGGTGATACTAGACTGTACTCTCAGGAATCATCGCATATTCCATTTGGTTCTTTACTTTAGTTGTTAACTAGCTCATTCAGATAAAAATATCTTTTATCTTTTTAAACTTGGAATATTTCTTCCAAAATATTTTCTAATCATTTATTATGATTTAAAATAGTTTATTCATAATTTTAAATTTTTTATTAAGTCCCTTACAGTGGGTTTCCAATTTCGGCCACCGATCTGCATCATAGCGACCTTTTCTGAAACATATTTGGATATATTTTAAAATAAAATTGTTGGATCTTAAAAATTCTTATTTTATTTGAAAGCTTATTTCATTACGGATCTAACGCTTCCAGTTTCAGGAAAATTCGACGGTCAGATCTCTCGGTACGTCAATTTAAAGTTACGGGTTGACGTTTGTAAACTACCGCTGCGCAATAAGTCTTATTCAAGCCCGAATCGATTTATAAATAAAAATAAATCGAAACGCCTTCCAAAATATTTTATAAATTATATAAAATATATATAATCAACACTGAAAATTCTATTTTCGTCGTTTCTCTTTAGGGGTGTAAACGAGCCATATCGGACAGGATGGAGGTGTGTCCAAGCTCCGTCCTATAAGAGACTCGAACAGACACGGACCGAATGGAGGTGTGTCCAAGCTATGCCCTATAAGAGATTCAGATGAACATGGACCGAACAAATATTAAGTTCGAACACTGTTCATACGAGCCGGACAACGGATGAACTACGCTCGGACAATAGAAAAACATCGAACAATTTGGATCGGACTGGACCTTCATGTGTCCAAGCTCTGTCCTATAAGAGAATCGGACGGACACGGACCGAACACCTTATAGCTTCGGACCGACTGAACAACGGACTGTCCTGTCCGATATACAACCCTATTTCTCTTTAAAATCACATATTTTAACTTTAAGTCATTTAAATATTAGTTAAATCATTAATATAATATTTTTTTTTTCAAAACTCGTTATTTTAAACTCAAACTTTCCTGTCACTCGTCATAAAAGTAAATAAGAAACTTTCAGAAAGAAACTTCTTTTAAACCGTCTTCTTAATAGCTTAACTGAACTTCACTTTTGAATTTGACTATTCGTTTCAAATCAAAAACTTCGATAGAACATGAAAATTAACTCAAAACCCACTTGTTTTAGTTATGAAAATTCATCGATATTTTAATATCTTCGTGTCCATCCAAATTCGAACATCAAAATCAAATTTTGATTTTTCATTGAATATTGTATTATTAAAATATTCAACTCTATTCCAGATTGGAATGAAATTCAACCAAATACCATATAATTCCATTCATATGGATTTCATACATCATATGTATCCAAAAATAGTTGCGAACAACTATTAAACATCCAATTTACATCCAGAGTGCCACTATACCCATATAAGCCTTAAATAAATAAATAGTGCTTATATCGATATGTCAATCAACTGATCGACGTACAAACTAAACAATTGGGCGATGTCTCAATCAAATATCATCCCAATACCCGTGTAGGGTTTTCATCACAAACTAGTGATTATTATCTATACACTTGGAAGACGTGTAAAATTATCATCCCGATACACGTGTGGGATTTACAATACAATCCACATGAACTTATCTACACATTTGGGAGACGTGTGGGCTAATTGTCATCCCAATACCCGTGTGGGGTTTTCAAGCAATATTTGTAATATAAGCATTTTATTCAACAATGCTTATATTAACATTTTAATAATAATAACATTAAAACTGTAAACATCCATCAATCACAAAACAAACATTGCAATTACATGCAATCGATATCTATTCAATTATGAATAGAATAACTGTAAAAATCAGTTAAGTGAGAGTTCTCACATTGATCGGTTCGAAATCGTTACATAACGATCATTTTAATTAAATTAAACTAGACGTTTAATTTAACCAAAATCTTCAACTGCTTCAAATCTTGTCCAATTTGGCTTCACTGTGAAGCTCTCATCTCCGCGATTCCACAGGAACTTGTTTCACTGAATTCTGATTTAATATGAATAAGTTATAACGTTTCAAACATTAAATAATTTGAATAACATCATTAGTTTAATCATTAATATAATTAAACCTTAATTTCCCTTAATTATTTTCTACTTCGTTTATACCTACACGGCTACACCACCCGTAACCCATGGCCGACCTCAAAACATCCACGTCGCATGCCTCTCGAAGCGCCGGACCACCATCAGACAACCCCACGACCTCCGCCTACGCGCCGCCTCCCAACACCCTGAACCGCGTCGCGCTCGATGGCCCAACCAGCCACGAAATTGTCTTCGAACGTGGGTTGTTTGGCCATGAAATTCATGCAAAATCCAACACGAAATATGATCTTAGCCGTATGGATTGAAAGAGCAGGGGAATCTCTAAAAGTTTTGTTTTGGAGAGGTAAATCAATTCGAAATAGGATGGGAGAAATTAAGGATTAAATTTCGAACGATAATGGCTATTAAACTGTATATGGCGGCGACTAGTAAAGTTGGATTAGGGTGCCAAGTTTAGAGTTATATATATATATATGTATGTTTATTTATTAATATTTAATTCTAATATTACTTAACCGCGAAGTTTAACGCTCCGAATTCCAAACGAACCCCAACGACTGACATCCCTAACAAAACACCCATGTTCTGGACTCAATGGAATAGGTTACGAAAGCCACTTTGATTGTTTCAATCAGTTTTTCTTAGAATTAAAATATAAATAAATATAACGTTCAATATTGAATTTCAACATACATTTTAATTTACCACGGCCACATACTAATTCCAAAAATTACGAAATTTGAAATCTCACTATATTTCACAAATATGGTTCTAATGAACCTAGTTTCGTCGAATTTGGAGACCATTTGAAAAATGACCTTATTACTGGCTTCTATTGAATGTATCTGAAATTCAACATGCATTTATTTTTACCACGCTTACATACGAATTTCAATTGACTTTAAATTTTAAACCTGACAATAATTTAACATTGTGGATCTGCTAAAATTGATTTCGTTAAAAACGGAGGTTGTTTGCAAAATGATTATTTTTAAGGCCTATGTAATATTATTAAATTCCAAAACAACTCAAGTAAATAATAATAAATTAATTTTATCATATATATCCAAATAAAATATCATATAGCTCTAAAATAAACATACTTAGGTATATAGCTTGACATAAAAAAATTCAGGTTCAATCGATATTTAATTTCATAATAAATCCTTCTATTATATTACATAAATCATTGTAATTTATAAACGATTTCATAATGGCTATTTGAAATTTTGATTTGGACATAATTTACAATCTATAACATGAAATCTCGATCTTTCACATTCGTTGAAAATATATAATTCAATAAATCCTAATGTTTCTTGTTTTACAGAAGTTCGACTTATATTGAATTCTGTACAGTCAATTAAAATTCAAAACTGAATATTTCGAACTACCGCGATGTTACGAGTTCATTTTATAATTAATATAAACTTATACGTTCAAACTTTTTTTAAAATAAATTCTAAGCCGTTAATTCCTAAAAATAAATTGTTTTAAATATTTAATTTCCATTAAAATCAATTAAAATTCATATTTTAATTTGAATAAAAATTTGGGTTGTTACAAGTAGGGTAGAAAGAAAGTTTAAACACCTTCTTGAACCTGCTAAAACTATAAGATTTAATGCTGCTTTACCTTATAAATTTTGGGGTGATCGTCTCCTTGTTGCAACTCATATAATAAATTTGCTGCCTAGTTCTGTTTTGAAATGGTAAACTCCTTATGAATTACTTATGAACAAACTGCCTAATTATAGCCATTTGAGAGTTATTGGGTGTTCATGTTTTTTTGCACAAAAATTACCTGACAAGTTTGCTTCTAGATCAAAAAGATGCATTTTACTGGAATATCTTTATGGTAAAAAAGGATACAAATTGTATGATCTTAATGATCATAAAGTGGTTTTTAGTAGAGTTGTTTATTTTGTTGAAATTTTTTACCCTTCAAGGATGATCCAAATATGATTCCTTCGTTCATTTTTCAAATTCCTCAAAATACACTTCCTAAGGTTAGTTCTGCTTTTGATACTACAAATTTGTCTCATTATACAAATTATCACACTACAAGAAAAATACCCTATTGCAACTAGCTATTTGCAACTGACAACAAAAGACAGTTGCAGTAAATGACATTTAGCAACAGACCTATTATAGCAGTTGCAATATATAAGATTTAGCAACAGGCCTTCTCTTTCTGTTGCGAAAAACATATTTTTAGCAACTTCTCTTCTCTTCCTGTTGCAAATACATACTTTTAGCAACTGTGCTTCCATAACAGTTGCAATAAACATATTATTTGCAACTGTGCTTCCAAGCTAGTTGCGAATAAATATCTTTAGCAACTGTTTTCGCCACTTGCAATAACTGTATTTTCTACTACTAGTAAAGCCGGTTGCGAAAAAACATACTAAAAAAAAGTATAAGCTTTTAATGATTAACTTTTAATAATTGATTTTAATTAGTTATTGTTAAATGATTAACTACTAGTAATTATACAATAATTAAGATTAATATTTAATAATAAAATTTAAGTATTGTAAAGTGATATTTATAACTGATAATTAATAATAATTAACAAATAATAATAAATTTTGTATGCTTGTGCAGATTCTTTTTCTTTCTCCTCTTCTAATAAACAGTGGCACGGCCCACTATAAATAACCGGCTTGCCCTTCAAAAAAACAAATAATAATAAATAATATCTAAAAAATAATAAAATAAATAAATAAGTATCAAATACTAATAAATTAACTGTAAAAAGCTAATGGATAATAATTAATAATTAATTTGAAATATGAATATGTTTAAATATTAAATAAGTAATAGATAATTAAATAATTAATAAATTCGTAATAAATAATTACTATTAAATTCAAAAGTACGAAGTAATAGGTAATATTTAGTTATAATTTGATAAGTATTAAGTAATAATAATTAATTGAAATCAATTAATACATTGATAATTTATCATGGTTAGTTATTAATAGTGAGTAAATTATATTTAACAATTATTAATTACATTTAATAATTAATAATTCATAGTATTCAATAATTATATTAAAAGGTAATAAATAGTAATTAAGAAGTAATAATTAATTTGTAATACTTCAGAAATAGTTAATATATATAAAAAATATTCATGAAATTCATATTATAATTAACATAAAATTTAACTTGTTAATTCTGGTTTTAAATGCCTACCTTACAAAACAGTGACAAATTGGCGCCAGCTAACTAAAATTAGGCGGCATTAATTGAAATTTTCGCTGGAAGTGCCAAAATTATCGGCTCCAAAAGCTTACGCGGTTTTCTTTTACTGCGTGACTCCACACTGCAAATTGAATTTTATTACGTATTTTTCTCTTTTCTTCACGCTGGAAGTAATAATGTATTTTTCTCTTTTCTTCTCTTCTCCCCTTCTCTTCTCCCACATTCATGCAGCCCCCGCCAAACTCAATACTCTGCAAATCTCAAATTCAACAAGTCGAGCACCATTCTCAAGCGCTAAAAATAGATTTCCACACAGAAAGTCTGACAGCAAAAAAAAAAAAAAAATGCGAAAATATATTTTACTTGCAAATCCAACATACGTCTGGACGTGACTCACTACTTATGATGATAACTCACATCAGCTCAGTCTTCATGTCAAGGCTAGGTGATTCTTTTTTGAAATTTCATACCTTTGTTTTTCGTTGTTTTATTTTTGATGTTATTGCGGGCCATCGTGATTTATTGTTCAGCAATAGTAAAAAAAAATCTCCCCGTACATGGTGAAACTATAAAATTTTAGGATGTAATAGGTTATTGGGATTTGCCGAATATGCATATGAAGCGTTTGTTGAAATTACTCAATCGAGTTTTGATTATGATATTTAAATATGCCATACTTTGGTCTATTAAGAAGTTTCTGGTTTGAGGACATTTTAATAGTATGAGATTAATACAGAAGGGTTACATACTTAAAACTGCAGTGACTACTGTATGTTTTTTGATGCACAATTTCATTGTCTTTTACTAACTATAATTCAATTTGCACCCTTGTTTATGCGTGTAAATTGAAGCCTGCATTTTCCTAATTAACTACAGTATTGCATCAAGTGTGTCAATTCAATCCAATATACATGTATCATTATGTATAGCAATATTATGTATCAATAAGCCTTGCATGTCTGTTAAAGTAGGCAAGCTCCTCAATTGTATATTCCTGCATAAGTAACCGATGTCAATTGTTCGTTATCCATACTATTTTTTCTAATGTATTAAAAATATATTTCTTTAATATATCTTTAATGACAACATTACTTGGTTGTTTAGTACGTCCTAGAACAATGAGTCACTGAGCTGCTCTTGGGATCAATTTCAATATCTTTTTCTTTATTATATGTAATGAAAGTATGAATGTATTAACGGCTGCACCCTCTTTGCTTTTGCATCATCAGGTCTTTAAATATGGATCGGATTTCAATCGCTTTTCTGGTTACAAGGTATTTTAGGCAGTACGATCTGGAACACTCATATTCTGATTGGATTTTCTCAGTAATGTCCTGTTTCTCCTTCGCATCACCCTCTTCACCATGGCAGGTACACCTTTTTTTTTCATGACTGTGGTATCAGAAAATTCTTTTGATCCGTATTTTTTTCTTCTTTTGCAATTTGAAGAAGTAAATTATTTCTTCTAGTTGGGAATTGTAAATGGTGCTTTTCGATAAGGTATTTAAGTTGGAAAACAGAAGAAAAAAAAATGTAAAATCTGTTTCTCTTTCCAGGTTTTTTTTCGGTCTAGTTCATCACCCGACCAATCCCATTTGTTCAATAGTCCACCAACTCCCATGGACCCATACCTAGGTGTTCTACCTTTTATATCGAACAAATGAGAACTAACCACACTCCTTTCAAATTGCCTGCTAATTTTTTTTAACTTTTGAATGATGCACTTCACTTAGAAGAACCGTGCTGCCAGTGGTATACAGCAGTTTCCAGTCATAAACACTTTATATGAAAATATATGTTTGAATTTTAGATTAACAGGTCCTCGAAGCAATTACCACGCATGAACTCATGCCGCATTTTTCAATTATGATAATCACATGATATTTTCTTCAGCCTCTACCATTGCTGCCAGTCATGCTTTCATACATTAAGCCATACTTACTGTCATTAGTGAATAATCTACAGGGAAAATCAATTGGCGGCAAAAGCGGTTTCTAAAGGCTTCAATATGCTAGCAGTATCAAACCTAAACGCCCTTAAGCTTTTACCGGGACCGACATCAGTGCCTTTAGGTTCAGACCCCACTCTATGCAGTGAACTCTCTGTTTGTACTATTAAAACTTTGTTATACATGAGTGGTATGAGAGAAGAAATTGTTATACATGAGTGGTGCATGAAAATTGCAGAAATTTTTGTTGTAATTGTTTGTACTATTAAAACTTTGTTAAAATAAAAATTTTATTTGTTTATTTTATTTTGTTATATATACACTACAAGAAAAGATGAAATTGGTTACATTATTTAGCTGCGTTTCCATCCTAATTGCAGCCATCCGGCAGCTACGTCAAATGAAAATATACATAAACGCTACAGCAGTTAGAGAATCGTGACACTTGTCTTCATTTGGGTGGCAATTTTTTTGGTTTAGGCGGCATTCAAGTCTAATTTCGGCTACTCCGCCTATTTTCATATTATTGTGCCCTTCGATCCTCGTTCTCTCTTCTTTGTTTCATTTTTTTCCATGCCCGTTCCACCATTAGAAATTTCATTTCATTTCCCCCTCCGTCACTCTTTCTCCCCCTCTAAGATTTGGTGAAGCCCTAATTCATTGACCTAGTAGAACCCTTATTTCAGGGCAGTTACACCCAATTATAGCCATGTCACTCTAATTTGAAACCAATGAACACTATTCTTCTAGAACTGTCGTTTTCTGATGTGCTGGCTTCAGTGTTCCATGGATTCTTTCGAAAGATGATATTTTTACAAGGATACCAAGGCTGAGACGTCAAGTAAATAATTCGAAGTATATGCCTTGCCCAAGCAGTTTCAGGATGAAAATCCGAAGAATAATTGTGAGTTCATAATTTTCTTCTTTTGTATTTGTTGATAAGTCATTTTCATCATTATCTCTTATGAATTGAAATTAAAGGTTGTTTATCATAAATTCTTTGTTTATTAATTTAGACAGTAATATTGTATGCAAACATAGTCTAACACTAGTTCATAAGTTCTAGTAAAGAGCACATTTTAATGCAACTTTTGGAGAAAATAAATTTTGAAAAAAACGTCCTTAGCTTTTTGACTGAATTGCTGGTGATGCATGTACTGTTCACGGTGAAATGGAAGAATGCCTAAATGGTTAAAAAAACATGAATTGGTATAGTAAAAAACGAGATTGGCAGTAGGGTAATACATGAGTATTTAACTGAAGTTCATAACGCTGGGTATGTTGATCATTCAAGTTGGCAGTTTAGAGGGTTTGAAATTACAAAACCTAAATTGATGTTTGAAGTTTGCAACTTCAGTTATCTAGTACTATTGCTACCTTGGTTGTGGAACAGTTGAGATGGTGGAGAAGAAATACATGGGGAAAAGAATGGTAGAGTTGAAGAGACATTAGTGTCGTAGTTTTGTTTTTGTTAATGTGGGATATAGAATGACTAAAATGTCAATTGGTGGATATGTTATTGTTATCAGTCCTCTATTCCCAAATTTGGAATACATATTTTCATTAAATACTGCCGTTATGCTACTTTGCAAGGATTGATGAATTCTGAGATGTAGGTACATCATGTATAGACACAATTATTAGGTTCCCGTCTTATGGGGGAAGACCCTGTTTTCTCGTTAACTTTTATTGTTCTTTTCCTCTACTCTCTCTTTTATTTTATCATGAATGAATATTTACTGTGAAGATCATTACATTCCTACTTATCATTTGATTATTCAGTTTTGTTTAGTAACTTTGATGCAAATATTCCAACCACCCATACATACGCCCACGACTAATTGTCGGCTTGAAATGTTATTACTCTGTTATAATAGTATTCTTGACAATGCATGGATTTCAAATGCTATTAATTACTAATTTAGATGCTATTAGTTTGTAATAGCATATTTATGCTATTAGTTTGTAATAGCATATTTCTGGATTTGAATTGTTCAGCTGCTTCAAGAAATAATTACACAAAATTGTCACAAAAAAAAAGCATTTACTGGACATAATAAAATCATGAAATAAGCGTAAAATTTTTAATAGCAATCTTGTTCAAGAAAACATGTCTATACACAATATCTAGAAATAATTTTGATTGTCCTGCTGTGCAATTTTAAATCGATTGTCTTGCTAGTTGGTAGCATACCAATTCAAGGCAGTACGATAATATGATCACATAAAAACCATCTAATGTTCCAGTTAGAAAACATTTTATGTGAACGTATTTTATACTAGAACATTCTAAAACAAACAACGTTTAACATGTCAAGAAGTAATTTTTAAAAAGGAGTAACACATTTGTTTGAGGCATCTATCCAATCTTGGATATAACAAAGTATGCTCGATATCAATTAAGAGGAATATGTCAAAAGAAAGGTAGTAGTGGAGATGTTAAATATCACTGTATGTCAAAATAGGCGATAGTTAATATGATAGCTATCCCTTCATGTCAAATATGGAAAGTTGATGATGATTTCAAGATTCACTTTCTTCAAATTCTTTAATATGACTAACATAGTTATTAAAATGGAAATTTCAATAGAGTATTGCATAAAATAATAATATGTACTTGTTTGTGGTTTGTATGAGAAACTATAATAAAAGAATCATATACATTTAATTCAGCTTGTTTAATACTCACAAATTGTGTAATCCACCACCCATTCTCCTTCACTTCATTGTTTCCTTCCATACGTATTTTTTTTCTCATTTTATCTTCTTTTTGTCTTTTCGAAAATGGTTTCAAGTGTCGATCTTTGGGACTGAACTTCCTAGGACTCATGACCTTGTAGTCTAAACTACCTAGCTGTCGGGCCAACTAGTAAGCCATTTTATCTCTCTACTATAGTTTCATTTTGAAAATAGTGAGGATACTAGGAGGCTAACTTTGAAAAAGAATAGCATAAAATGAAAAGCATAATAACTAAACTAATGTTCTGGAGTAAGATTATTATTTTTTGGATGAAGCAACTGGACTAAGGTTTAGTTTGGGCTTAAACATTTATTCAATCCAGTTACTTTTTATTAACATAAATTTCATATTTATCCAAGTGAACCATGATAAAATATTTACTATTTTTCTTTTGATTTTTGATGTACAATGAGAAGAATTCTTACAGTCACTACATAATGAGCTCTCCGTCTCGTTCTAACAAAAACTAGAAGGGGTTCAATGCTTTCAGCTAACGACAAGAATAGTGGTTGGTGTATTGTATTCTGCAAATCAAATGAATATATTTATAACAATTATGAATTCTCTAATTGTCAATTTGGAGATATAACTTACCTTGAAATATTCTTGATATGTATTTTAAACTTGACATGTTAATCTGAGTTGAACATCCAAGATGTACTTATCTTGTTTGAAAGCTCGTCCAACAAGGTATATATGGAATCTGACAAAAAATATGATCGAATACCAAAATTTAACTATTACACAAATAAGATACTGGCATCTATATTAAAATAAAATGAAATTAATTAGATATATTCCATACTGTCTATTGATTTAATTGGATGGATTGAAAAGAAAATTTTAATTGTTACTTAAGATTATAAAATAAAATTTAGCACTGTATTTATATTTGGATAACATATGGTATTCAACTATTGGGCTCATGGAAAGAGTCCTCGTAAGTTTATAATCTTGGAAACTCGTATTAAGTTTGTCTTGCTATTTTCTTTATTTGGTTCTGTGTAGCATATATAGTTTTCTTGTTCTTGTATTCATTGAATTTATATGGACAAATATTCAATTTAGGACTCCTTTTATTACAATTTACAAAAAATTGTGTCACATTCAAAACTGTATATAACAATGCAATCATTTGAACATATGTTATATATAAAGAAAATCCAGTATGGTCTGCTTATTTAAAATTACTATATATTTGCAAATGGGTTTGAAAGTAGTTTATTTTTGGTAATAGTTATAAGAATTGGTCTAAATAGAAAATTTGTCCTATTCCTATATATATGTACCTGTGCACCTTTTCAATATAAAATTTTTGTCCGCTGGGATTTATGTCGCTTTAAATTTATTATTTTGTATACATTAGCGAAAAAATTATAATAGTCCAATTTATAATTTTCAGAGTTCTTGAGGTATACTGATTAAATTGGTCAATGGTTGGAGCAACAGTATTGATATTTCGGAGACTACAGGTGGGTTTATGGAGAATGTGAGAGTTGAAAGTGGTTGTTTTTGGATGAGAGTATGGTTACATGTTGGGTAAGATGTAATAAATCAGGCGTAGTTGTATTTATTTGACATTTGGTTAATTGGATATTAGTGTATAGTTTGTTTCTAGTGCTGTTGAACCGATGTTATGAAAATTTAATTTATGTATAAATATTTTATATATCAGTGTTTATGAAAAAAATATGTTGAGTACCTGACAAGAAAATTCTACCGTCCGCCGTTGGGAACAGCAGTGATAACAGTGACATTTCATCTTGCTCTAGCCTTATTTCTCAGCTTCTCCTATCTAGCATATATTGATCTTTTTCCGAATAGTATCATTCTTATTCTTTCTTTGTTACAATATATTTTTCTAGAAGTTGAAAATTTTCTGCAGTTCATACAATTGTTTCTGTCTTAGTTTCTTCTTTTCTGAGTGTTAGAAACTTAGGTGAAACCTCAGTGAATAAGATCGACAACTTGGAGTTTTAATCAAATGAATGCTTTTGGGTGTTCCAGATGCAGTGGAATACGTTGGAAGTGATGCAGAATAGTTAGTTAAGAACAGTTGAAATTAGGTGAGAAAATTTTAGACATTACAATTTATAGTGGAAGAAGCAAATTTGAACATTACATTCACTTAATTGCTTCAATAAGCAGCAGGAGTGTGCACAAATGTGGTCTACATTTGGATGATTACAGCAGCAGAATATATTGATAATAAAACTGAAATTAATCGTATTTGCTAATTGGTGGCTTTCTCTTGTTTTTTCCAGAGTCCAGACTATCAAAAATCATCTGCACCTGCCCTTCTAATTTTTTTCATGTTGAACAGACAAAAACTTCAATAAATTATTGCGTGATGGGATTTGGTCTGATAAATTATTATGATACGAGTAATAATTAATTGACCTTTTGCTTGCAGCGTTCCAAAACTGGGAACCCGGACTCTATAGCAGCGTGCAAGAAACTGAATGGCGACCTCCAGGCAGAATTTTATGTGCTTCCCAAAGACATGCAATCTGGGATAATTGCATTATCCCATCTTATAAGAGGGATTTAATATGACCCTGGCTCTTGTCATGACCCTAAATTGTCAAGACCTCCTAAAACTACATAGAAGAGCTCTAAATTCTTGTCCTTGGAACATGTTATATCTCCTTTGGCTGATCAAAATAATCTTTTACAAAAGTACTTCTATGTAGGAATGACTTTTGTTTACATCGATAAGCTTTTGACGTTAGTGTTACATCCTTTTCACAACATCCAACTCTAACACTTTTACCATCTATGGACCATACTTAAAAATTTGACCACTAGTACCAGCACTCTCTAATAGTTGGTTAAAAATAATCAACCCATGATCTCAGACTTAATGTCTTTTCCAAAAGTTAGTCCATCAACTGATAATGCTCCTCCACTAATATCTACATTGCTTTCCTTGACTAGGATTGTATTTATATTTTTTTTGCAATAACACATCCTGGAGAAAAAGATTGGTCATATGCAGAATGACTAACTCCTTTAGTATCCTCTACTAACATCTGCATTACATGTCCGAGAGCGCCGCTCCCAACCGATTCAACAAATGTATGAAATCTAATAGTATGCATTTGACGGATGGACCAATAAAAATAGTTTATGATTTTTTTTATTGCTATGGATTTTGAAGGCTAGATCATGGTCGGCCGTTGAGTAAATCTGGAAAGGCAGGTGCGAGTGTTGTGGCTAGGAAGTTTAGCTGATGAAGTGGGTCACTGAAGTCATCTTAAGCAGGTCTGGGATTTCATTTATTGCCTTGTTTATCTTGGTTGAATTATGAATTGTAATTCTTTTTACTGCATTATAATTTGAAGTGGTGTTTCTATTATTTGAGTTATGGGTAATCTTTCTTGCATTTCTTTTAGTTCTACGTTTTTTATGTTACTCTAGCATGCATTGTTGGCTGGCTTGAACTTTATGAACTACGTTAAATAGAATCGAACAAAACTTATATCACGTAAACATATACTCTCAAGCTTCAATAATTCAAAGGTGTTGGATTTTAATAATACAAATACTTGACGAAATATTTTATAACTTATTGAATTCTGTTATATGTCATATGTGAACTGCTAAATTTTAATGATTTCAATAATTCAGTTATATTTTAATGATGGGAAGGATGACTTTGCTACTAGGTCCCCCATCATCTGGAAAAACAACTTTTCAGCAGGCTCTAGCCAGGAGACTTAATTCAGACCTTAAGGTTTGCATGTAGATTCAATTCAGCAAAATTAGTGAAACCTATTCGCTTTTCAGCACACTTGTAAATGGTCATGGAATGAAGGAGTTTGTTCCAGAGAGAACTGCTGCATACATTAGTCAAAATGATATTCATATTGGTGAAACGACTGTTAGAGAAACCCTGGCTTCTGTTCCAAGATGTCAAGGGTCTGGAACACGGTATGGTGAGATTTATGCTTGTAAATATATATTTGTACGTTCTATTTATATGTCTGTCAGTTTTATCTTAATTGGTGCCAACTTGAAACAGCAATGCTCCTTGAATTATCCAGAACTAGAGAGAAGGCTGTGGAACACAATATGGTAACTAAATATGCAGGACATGGATAAAGCTTCCACATTATGGGTAGTGCTTTATTACTATCATCGTAAAATACATTCTATTTGCAGGATATTGACTTAGTTTGCACAAACGGTTACAGAACATCAGAACGCATGGAAGAGTCATGAGCGGTTCAGCTCAATTCTTCTTGCAAAATCCTTACACCAAAGACCATGAGATGATAGTCCTTACCTGTTTAAACATCTTACTGGCATTTAGTTGGATAGTGCAAAGGTTATCTCTTTACAATATTCTATTCTATCCAATTAATCGGTGCTTTTAACACTAGTTTTTCGTCAACCTTAAGGTGTTTATTTTTGCAGCCATTAAATTTAGCAGGAATCATAGTTTTTCAAATGTAGATGAATAAAATTTGCCAGCATGCTTACTTTTGGCATTTCCCCTTACCTTAAAGACACATATGTTAAAATAGAAACTCCCTCTTATGCCTTAGTTGGACCATTCGATAGCTCAGTTGAATCATGTGTGCTGCATAGAGTGTTTTTATTGGATTGTGTTTAGTGAAGGTTGGTTGCAGAAAGCGGTTATGCTATTGCGATGCAGATTTTGTGGTGCATGAGAATAAGGAGCAGTTGAAGTTTTGTTTGAAGTGAGAAGGTTGTATGGTCGAATGGATTCGGGTGGAGTTGCTATGAGTTTGAAAATTTTGGTAAAGATTGGTGCAATTAAGTACTAGTGACTACGGAGGGACAGTTTTGTGGTATGGACAAAAGTTGAAGTCTGTAGGCAATGGAAAAGTATTGCATATGTTTAGAGGTGATGAAGGCAGGGGGGATGGAGGTTGTTATGACAGTTGAGGAAGTTGTAGCTGATGTGCACAGTTGCTATGGTGTAGGCTAGTTGTTGGTGTTTGAGTGTTGATTTATGTGTAGTGATGTTGGTTTTTGTGTAGTGTACGGTTGTTGATAATGTAGAGGGAAATTGTTATGTATGAATTATAGGAGTGTATGGTTACTAATAAGAGGAGACTGCTAGCAAATGGCTTTGATGATATTGCAGAATGCTTTAATGGTAAAGTCATAACAGAATAAAAATTGACCAAAGTTTGCAGGATATGTGGTTGGATGCAGTGGACGAAAATTGGGCAAAGGTTAGTGTTTCTTTGGTTAATTCAGTGATGAATCTCCCTTTTAAGTATTTTTTTTCCTTTATTCAGCTGGAAATATGATTAGACCAGACCGACATGGAGATTATGCAGATGATGATTAATTATTGTATCGACAGGCAACCAAGATTATGATCACTGGTAATCATTTACTAAAATTATTTAAAACTACTTCTTATATAATTATTAGGTTTTAAATTTATATTCTCAATTGTTAACACCCACTGTTAGAATAACTTTAGCGGTTGGGGGATGTATTAAAGTAAGTTTACACCTTGAGGTTCTAAATTATTTCCCCAGTTAGAATAACTTCAAGAAATATTGGATATTCATACCTCATTTTATATGAATTTCACGTTTAATTTCAATTTCTAACTCAGTAGTTAACAGATCATGGTATACATTCGAATAATTGAAAGTATAAATAGTTTATGGTAGTTCTATCATTTTTGCTAATTTTTATTAAAATTACTCAGGTTTTATAAAGTCAACTAACTTTAAGTTAACTAATTTAACAATTTTTAATATATAATATTGAAGATGATGATAATGATAAATTAACTAGGTTTATAAAAAATAATTAAGTTTATAAAAATTAACTAAGTTTATAATTAATAATAATTAAATTAATTAAGTTTTAGTAATAATTTTTTTAACTAAGTTTACTAAGTGGATAAAAATTAACTAATTTCTGTTAAAATTAAACAAGTTTTAGAAAATTAACTAAGTTTTATAAATAATAATAGCACAACTAAGTTAACAAAGTTTTATAGATATCAACAATGATGATGATTATGAATTAACTAAGTTTATAGAAATTTACCGAGTTTATAAAAATTATAATATACTTGAGTTAATTGAGTTTTAATAATAATAATAATAATAATAACAATAATAATAATAATAATGAATTAACTAAGCTAACCAAGCTAGAAAGACAGAAAAAGTAGTGATATTATGAATTAGCCGATTGCCCTATTTTGACCAGAGTGGTTGTACATGCTTTTATAAACGTTCTTCCGTTGGCGTTCAAATATTTTGACCAGATAACCCTATTTTGACCAAAGTTGGTTGTACATGTCTCAAAGCAACATGATCACATGTTTAAAATTACATATATCTTTTGAAGTTTAAAGCTACATGCTTAGAGTGATTTGACAAATGCAACAGATTTGTAATTTTATAATTTTACATATAAAAAGCTTTAGAAAATGTGATTAACCTTTACTTATCTGCTTCTTCAATGGATTTATTAATTTTTCTTAAAACTGATCTAGGCATGTAGAAAGAATACATATTATTGTCATAATAGATTTGTTTGGAAGCTTATCATAAAATAGGCTCACTTGAAACTTTTTATGTTTAAACTGTGTATTCTTGGAATTTTAAAGTGCTTGGTACAAAGTTAGAATTTGTATTTGCGCACTTTTAAATTTTATACCTGTAATAAGTTTTCACTTTTTAAAGTCTACCTAGTCTTGCAATTAGCTCAATCAGGGAACCTGTACATTATAACCAAGTTTGCTTTAATTATATGCACTGTTTACAGTATTTTATTTGCAATAGGATCAATAGCACCCTAAACAGTGTAATTTTATACCTGTAATAAGTTTTCACTTTTTAAAGTCTACCTAGTCTTGCAATTAGCTCAATCAGGAACTTGTACATTATAATCAAGTTTGCTTTAATTATATGCACCGTTTACAGTATTTTATTTGCAATAGGATCAATAGCACCCTAAACAGTGTAACATCCCTATATATATATATATATATATATAGGGAAAGTCTAAAAGAACACAAAATTAAACACAAAAAATTTAAACCATTAGATCTACCTATGAATTACACCTCATACATAAAGACAAACAAATCTTGTGGTCCAGATTTTGTGTATGTAAATTTGTGTCTAATTTTGTGGCTTAATAGCCGCTTCCATATATATATATATATTATTGTAATAATAACCAATTAATATTGTCTACAGGTAATTTTTCTAGAGTGAAGACCATCAGCAACATTGGATATGACTTTAATTGTTGTGTGTATCGTGGTATTTGTTAGTACTTGTATAAATTTGTTTATAAATGCTTGTAGTATGTGAACTTGCTAATTTTGTCAAATAGCTATTATTTAAATGGTCATGGAAAATACTTATGTGATTAATGTGTTTTCAGCTATTTGAATATGATAATTATATTGCTGATTGATTGTTCTTTTAAATCAGACTTTTATACGATCGTTGCTGATTTTAATATGGCTATTATATAACTAGTTGCTAGAAATAATTTAAAGCTATTAACGGTGTATAGTAGCATTTAAAATATGTTACAAAAAATCAATACCTTTTAGTAGCGATTTAGAAATGCTACAGAAACAAATGTGACATACCATCTGAATTTTTAGTGGCACAAAATAGACGCTACAGAAAAGTAAATAGATGACCCATGCGTAGCCTTCAGTAGCGTTTGAGAAACGCAACTACTGATCCACGTACAGTTCTTCAGTAGCATTTGAAAAACGCAACTATGTTAGTCATATGGTAGCGTTTATCAAAACGCAACCAAAAAATCCGGACTTTTAGTTGCGGGACCTGTAGTAGCGTTTATTAAAACGCTACCAAAAGTTTTGGTAGCGTTTTTCAAACGCTACCAAAGGTCTTTTTTGGTGTAGTGACACTATTATTAAAACGAATACATTTAATATGTAATACCTATAAGCTATATTTTTTTTATAGATTTATGGATCTATTGCAACAGGCATATACTGTTGCAAAATGATATGTTGCAACAGCAAAAGCCTATTGCAAAAAAGTATACCGTAACATCTTATTGCAACAGGCACAAAATGTTGCGGACTTTTTGCAACTTCGGCTATACCAACAGGCGCAAGCCTGTTGCAATAGGTCTACTGCAACAGATATCGCCTGTTGCGAAAAGTGTTTTTTGTTGTAGTGTCAAAACCATGACCAACAACAAGTTCAAATTCCTCAAAAATATTTCTAAAGTTTCTTCTCAAAATTTAGATTCTACTGAAAATTCTATTATTCCGACTCCTCAAAATTCTATTCTTGAAGTCATTACAACACAAAATATTAGAGTTTTTTTTCCAGAACCAGTAAATTGCCTAAGAAATTTGATGATTTTGTTATGACAAAACCAGCCACAAGAATTGTTCCCAATGTTGATTCTGAAAAGTTTGTTTCTTTCAATGTCCATGCTGAACCATGTCACGCTCATCTAAATGATGAAATTTTACATAGTCTAAACAATGTGTTAGTGGCTTATGTGCCTTCTTAATATAATCAAGCAAAGGATCATCCTTTATGGGTAGAAGCAATGAATAAAGAGTTACAAGCACTTGAGAATAATGGTACATGGGAATTGATATATTTAACTATTGGTAAAAAGGCCATTGGGTCTAAATTGGTATATAAAACTAAATTTAACCAAATGGTGATATAGAAAGATGCAAAGCCAGAATGGTTGCAAGAGGTGATAAGCAAATATCTGGTAAAGACTATAAACATACTTTTAGTCCAGTAGCAAAATTAATCATTGTTTGGTTAATTATGGTTGTGGATGCAACAACGAAATGGGATATTCAACAATTGGACATTAATAATGCTTTTTTGCATGGGTATATTGATGAAGAAGTCTATATGAATTCTCCTTTAGGTTATAAAATAGCCAAGTCAGGCAAGGTTTGTAAACTAAAGAGGTCAATTTATGATTTGAAACAAGCAAGTAGATGCTGAAATAAAGAATTAACTAAATTTCTGGTTGAATGGGGTTTTACTCAAACAAAACAGGATTATTCACTATTCTTCATGCATAATGGTAATTCATTTATAGTGATTGTCATATATGTTGATGATTTGTTATTAACTGGAAATGATGCTATAGTGATGAATAATTTAAAGAATGGTTTGCATTATACTTTCACAATCAAGAATTTTGGAACATTGAATTTTTTTTCTAGGAATTGAAGTTTTAAGATCAAATTCTGGTATATTTTTAAATCAAAGAAAATATATACTGGACTTACTACGAGATAATCAAATGGAAGGATGTAAACTTGCTGCTTTTCCAATGCAAAAGGGTTTGAATCTCAGTCATACTGATGGTGAACTTTTAGAAGATCCTGAAATTTACAGGAGGCTTATTGGAAAAAAATTATATCTATATCTCACTTGACCTGACTTTCATTTGTTGTTCAACAATTGAGTCAATTCTTATTCGGCCGTTCAGAGATTAACACATTATAAAGCAGCTATACATGTTCTCAGGTATCTTGAGGGTACTCTTAATCGTTTTCTTCAATTTTCTGTACATTCAGATTTAATATTAAAAGCTTATAGTGATGCTGATTGGGGAACTTGTCCAGATTTCGAAAGGTCTTTTAAGTGGTTATTGCATTTTTCTTGGTAACTCTTTAATTTCTTAGATGACAAAGAAGCAAAAACTGTTTCTAAAAGCACTACAGAATCAGAATATAGGAGTATGAGCTGCACAAGTGAGATTGTTTGGCTGGAAGGAATTCTTAGTGAACTCGGTATAACCATTCCTACTCCTATTACTTTATATTGTGATAATATTTCTGCTCAACATATTGCTAAAAATCCAGTTTTTCATAAGAAGGCTAAACACATAAGAAGTAAACATCAGAAATTGGATGTTCATTATGTAAGAGAGCATGTGCATACAGATTTTGTTCAATGCAAACATGTAAAATCTTCATTACAGCTTGCTGATATAATGACTAAGCCTTGGGGTGCGGATCAGCATAAATTTCTTTCTTCTCAGATTGGTTTGGTGACTAAGAGCAACTCCAATAGTGTTACGGGTTGTAACGTTACGACCCGTAACATGTTGGGAGATATCTCCCAACGGGCGCGAGCCGATTTTATCGGCTCGCGCCTGTCCTGCGCCTATATATGGCGCGGGAGGGGGGGTTGGTATATTAGATTTCATTATATTTTCCTCCTTTTTAATTTTTTTTTAATCGTTCCGACGTCGGGATGCCGCCACGCGTGACGAAGAGCGGGAGACGCACAGTTGGAGTTATGCCAGACGACGTGTCTGGTCCAGTACACCTTCCTCCACCAGCGGGGACGATGATTGAGGACTTACGTATCCTCCACGAGATGCCACAGGGATTCACTCATCGATCTGTTACCGCGCTGGCCACCGTTCAGGTATTAGTTTTACTTTTTATAATATTCGCAGTTACTTAGCTGTTATAAAGTATGATCTGGTCGTTTTACGTTATAATTTAGTGCATGTACGTTATATGGTTTAGTAGTTTGAACGTCAATAGTCATTTAAATAGTATAAATTATTGCATGTACTAGTTAAATAGTCATTTAACTGTTAAATAGTCATTTAACTGTTAAAACTTTAATAGTGCATTTACCATGTAGTAGTTTGTTTTATGTTAGTAGTACGAACTTTAATACTCATTTAACTGTTAAATAGTCATTTAGTGCATGTACGTTATAGTTTAGTGCATAGTCGTCCATGGTTTTATAGTCGTTTAACTGGTATTATTTTAATAGACTCGGTACATCTTCGTTCGCGGGAGTTGGGCAAAGTTTGTTACACATGCCTTAGACATATTACCTCTGGATATTCGGGAGAGGCTACTTGGCAGTCCATTCGGACGTTTTTTTACGTATTATACCTCCCCAGTCCTTCGATCGACCTTTGGTCGAAGCCTTAGCAGAGAGATGGTGGCCTACGACACACACATTTCACTTCCCGGATTTTGAGCTAGGTATCACCCCAGCCGATTTTTACATGCTTTCGGGGATTGAGATAGGCCTTCCAGATAGAGTCACTTGTCCATTTGATTCCCTTTTTGAGGCACCCGATTCCTACCTACAGTATTTGCCAGATTTGGATGCGGCTCATATAGCTTATGGTGCTGTTTCCATCGCATATTAACTTCAGTATATTACAGCGCATCTAGATGCGGTAGATTTCCACGATGTGCTATACAGGGCTACCATTTTATACCTCCTTGGTTCGACGTTCTTTACGAACCAACGGAGTACCATTAGGCTTGGCTACCTAGCAGCGCTAGTCGATTTAGTGCTGCTACAACCGAATTCTCTCCTACAGACTTACTTATACTCGTGAAATCCTATATCGAAGGTGATAAAAGAGATTTGCTACTGAAGCAAAGTGGAGGAGGACTTACCCATGAAGAATTTTGGTCCATGATAACAAAATTACATAACAACCACCGTTCATGCACTACTACACGAACGTCTGCTGAAATTCATATGGCTCATCGGCGGTTCGTTAAAGATTGTGAACGATACCAGATGATTATACAGGAAGTTGAAGACGAAAACATATTTAAAACGAATAGGGTAACTTTTGATTCTCGTTACCTTGTAGAGTACGGCACCGATTTTGTTGGCCATGAGGCGTTTGAACTACGTTGTAGTTGGCTAACTCGATGATCTTTCGTTTACTTCTTGTTGTCTCTTTCGTTTATTAGATAATCGTTTGATAGAAAGTCTGAATTTCCTGTAATTGTTTACTGTAACAACCCATATTTTTGAATAACAAGATATAACATAAATCAAGGCAGAATTAAATTCTAAATTCTGAATCAGGATAAACGGGTTGCGCAATTGCGTTCGTCTCGGAAAAATACGCGAAATAGAGTCCGAAATTTCGTAAATCGGAGTCCGTATGACCGAGATATGGCCTCGCGAAGTTTCACGAAATTTCAAATCCGAAAACAGATTTGAAATTCAGCCCAAAAAGAGAGGCGGGAAAAATTCCCGCCAGACACACAGGGTGTCGACCCCTGGGTCGACCCCTGTCCAGGGGGTCGACATGGGTGTCGACCCCTGGGTCGACCCCCCCCCCCCGGTCGGACCAGTTTTTCTGGTGCACCTGTTTTGGCTCCTGGGTCTTGTTCTGGGGGCTTGTGACGATTTTAGATGGCCCAGATCTATCCTAGGGTTTATCCTATGGCTAAAACTAATCCTAAACACTATAAAAAGACCCTAAGACCTAGCTTAAATCATACTATTTCATTTTAGCCTCATGCAGCCGCCATTAAACCTAGAACTCTAAATTAAAAATACAAAGAACAAAATTAAAGAAGACGAAGGATGATTCTTGAAGGCTACAACTAGAAGCTACAACAACTACGACGCTTTAGACAACGGATTTGGGGCTATTTGATTTAAAGTTTTGATTTGGATTGCTCGTTTCATATTGTATGTTCTATGACACTTTTTAGGCAAAAACGCTGAAATAACATGGACATGCTATGAATTGAAACCGGATTTAGGAACTATTATTAATCCATGTTTATATTGTTTAACTTTGAATCAAAATTTGGGAATATTGCTATGTTAATGTTGCAAGTTAAACTTATCATGATGTTGATGTTGTTATGAATCACTTGGGCTTAACTTTATTGCAAGTTGAACAAATACATGCCCATGGATTCATTATGTTCATTGAAATCCTCATGTTGATTAAACCATGCCTATGATGCTAATTAAACCATGTCTATGATATTAATGAAACTATGCCTGTGATGTTAATAGACCTATCATGTTAAGGACAAATTGGTAATTGCTAGGTTATGATGAAAAGTTGGAATCATTATGTTTATAATGCTAGATGAGAATCATTATGTTAAAAATGCTAAATTGGAATCCACTATGTCTATTAGAATTACCATGCCTTTAATGTTTCATGTTTGTAATAAAATTATTATTATGCCCGCAATGATTATTATGCCTATGATGTAAAGTTGAAATCATCATGTTAAACCAAGTTGGAACCATTATTATGCCATGTTATCGTCATGTTAGTATTGAAACCATGTGATATGTTATAGCATGTTTATTATGCAAGTGATGTTGGAATAGTCACATATGCCTATCACATGTTTGGTGTTATTCCCCTTTATCTCTTGAATTGTTTATGCTTGCGAACGAAGTACGTTTATATACGTTGGGGATACGATTGGGTAGAATAGGCAAAACTTGAATTGGTTATAATCATAAACCGTGAAATTTGGCATAAGTAGAACATGAAATATGGCACGAAAACTTGACTTGAACATGCCATAACTTGACTTGAAACATGCCTTAGTTGGGCACGAAATTGACATATGAACATGCTATGAAAATAGCACGAATTTGATAAGAACATGGGCATGACTTTAGAAAACAAGAAAGTGGCCAACTCGAGGTTGGGTTGAGTTTGTAGTGTAAATCTGCCCGGAACCGCCCGGCAAATCCAGTTGCTACAAACAATAGAATCCAATGTGGGTAGTTGGTCATATCGCGCTTGAAACCCGAGGTTGGGTTGAGTTCGTAGCGTAAACCTGCCCGGAACCGCCCGGCAAATCCAGTGGCTACGAACAATAGGATCCAATGTGAGTGGTTCGGTGCATTAACGAATCAATTAATGCCAATTAGGGTTAAGTCATGAACATGAAAAGACAACTTAACCAACTTGAACACGATTTGTAGGGCTAAGTCATGAACTTGAAACGACAACACTTAGCCAACTTGACATGACACGAAAGCGAGTTAAGTCACGAATTTAAATAACATACTTAACCATCTTGACATGACTAGACTGGAAAAAGATTAAGTCACGAGTTACATGACTTAATCGGTTAGGCGGGTTAGGTCACGAATTACATGACCTAATCTGTTAGGCGAAACCCTAGACACGACCCTTTTCAGCAGTAACCCGCTAGATGTATCAAGGTACCCTGGGGCTAGGCTGGGTGGGGCACGATTACTGGGATGATTGTAAGAGGTGAACGACGGCAGTGGGGTATGCCAATGTAGGTTCGGCGGACTACGGTCGTGCACGTATTCCGGGGCAGGCACTGGGTATCCGTAGATTTATCTGTGCATCTTGAATCGTGTCAGGGGTTGACACCCTAGGGCTGATACACCCGAAGGTGGACCCAGCACAGGTGACTACATTCGTGATTAGCCGTGTGACACGGACACTTGACGAGCTAGAACTTGTAGGGAGCCGATCGACTAGATAATCGCTCCGTAGGACCCCGTACTTGGGTCAGACCCCGTTTCAGGGTCATTTCATGATATTGGGCCGTGGGATTTATTTCGTGATTAACTTGTGATATGGGCTTAGTATACTAGTACAGTCGATGCAACGAATCTCGATCATGTGATGCTTTACTTGACTTGTCTTGACTTATCCTGATCACCTTAGTCTATCTTGTTCACCTTGACACCATTCTTAAGTTTAGTTCCAGTTCATACATGACAGGTTGTTTTAACCGTTTTTACACTGAAAGTCACTAGGACTTACTCAGTCTTTATGACTGACCCTTTTCCTTTCGCCTCTTTTTCTTTCGTCCCCCCCAGGTTCTCAGGGAGGAAACACTAGCTCTTAGCTTGGATATCACTTGCTTTGGCTCAGCATGTACGGTTTGCTATGGCTGCTTCTTTTTACTGCACTTGGGGAATAAGCTGTTTTTCTGTTTTTAAGTTATTGCTTCTTTGGCTATTATTACAAGACAGTTGTATTGAAATGTTTGTAAGAGACATGGTTTATTTTGGAATGAACTGAAGTTCTGTTTTGCTCATAAATTCTTCCGCTGTTTACTTAATTATTTATTTATGTTCTGTCTTGTGATAATTCTGTGATGTTATCTCGATAATACCTCTCCAAAACTAGTGCATTCCCTTTGTGAGTGACCCTAGAGGAGGTGGGGTGTTACATTTATGCAATAACAAAATATATAAAGCACACATTTCATTATTAAGAAAGCGGTTGCTACAGAAGGAAATACAACGTTACTACAACAACATAATACGAGGATCTACTAATACGAGCAACTACTAATACGTTACTACATCAATTGCGGAAACCTTGACGTTATAATACGACGTTTCATCCCCATCCAAAATTCCTTTTCCAAATCAGACATTCCATCCAGATCTTTGTCCATGATAGCGTTCTCTTCTTGTTCTTTCTTATACGCATCTTGCTGTTTCTTATACGCATCGTGCTCTTTCTTATACGCTAAGTCCTCCGAAAGAATTTGAAGTTTCTTCTCTTCCAGATCAGCAATCCTTTTCAAAACTGCTGTTTTTTCTCTGGCTTCTACAAGTCTTTTTTCCGCTCTACGACTGTGTTTTTCGTGTCGGGCGTTCACTTTTGATTCAAGCTCAACCGTTGTTTTGCCCCTTCTTTTCGCCGCTTTGGCTCCCTCAGGTCTAAAATCTTCGTCATTCGTGGCATTGAACTCATTAAGTAGGTTTTCCCCTACACATTGAGAAATATTGGCACCTGAGCCGCTTGCACTAGAAGAATACCCCGATTTTGAACCTTTTTTCTTGCCCTTGCTAGCACTTTGAACATCGCGGAGACTCTTGGCAAGTTCTGAGTTCCACTTCGGTTGACGAGTAAGCAGATCATAACAATGCATAAACTGGTAATAGTGTGGCCTTTTCGTCCCATTTTCTCTAGGAAAAAGCTTCTTGAACTCCTCGTTTGCTAGTCGTTTCTACTTACCAAAAGAAAATGTATCAATTAACATGCTAACCACAAAAAAGTACGTACAAATACAAACATACCAGATTATCTTCCCCTCCCATGCCGCTTGGATTCGCTATCTTTAGTTTGTACACTTGTGACTCGTAATATTGGGTTTGACGGCTTATTTTCCCAAAACGGCATTGGATCGCCGATAACGTCATTTGGCATTCTGGATGCTTCTGAACGAAGGCTTTTTCCACTTTTTTCCAAATCGCAAGGGCTGTTTTGTAACGACCCGCATTCTACGCATCATAGGATCGTGGAATATTTATTTCTTTCACATATGAAGTCGTATGGTCATGTAACTTTGGTAGACGATTATTGGGGTCATTTCCCATGTTCATGATTTTTGTCGACTTTTAAATGACCGTTTTGCCCCTAGTTGGTACTGTTTTGGCCATAACTTTTGACTGGAAAGGAATTTTGACCTGAAACCACTTCCATTGGATTCGACTGATGGTTTCTCTTTCCGTATAGTGGTCACATTAGCCAAACGGACTTACCGTTTGGGAGATATGGCTGAATTAAGGTTTAAAGGGTTATTTTCAGCTAATTGGGCTTAACCGGGTAGTTAGTAATTAGGCCCATTGGGGGATTTCAGGATTAGTGGTATTTAAGGGCTGCTAGGGTTAGGATTTCGGTTTTTACTTCATTTTTCCAGCCGCCACTTATTTTCTTCAACCCTAGTCATGGCCTCCAACATCAAGATCATTCCAAATCACCTCTAATCACTTTCTAATCAAAGATTAAGCAAAACTACATCAAATCAAGGCGAATTAGCATAGGATTTGGGATAGATCTGCTGGAACACATAGAGATTGGATCTATATCAGAGGAGTTTCAGTTCTGAAAGTTAAATTGTGGCAAAGGTGAGTGATTTGCATAGTTCCTCACTAATTATGGCTAATTATGGTAATTAGCGAAGATTAGCGAAATTATGGCTCAGAAAAATCTAGAAAAATTCCCAAAATTCTACAACATCATTTTATGCCTCTGATATGAATTTGGGTTAATTTCGACTAATTTTGCAAATCCCGGAATTTGGGGGATTAAGGGGTAATTAGTGATAATTAGCGAATTTGTGCATGTTAAAAATCTGGAAAAATATTCAGAAATTATGAAATATTGTTTTAGGCCTCTGTTAGAAAATTTGGCTAATTTGGATAAGTTTTGCTAATCCTATCGTTAGATTTGCTTAAACATGCTTAAGAGGGAAATATGGATTTTTGGGTATGTTTGATCCGTTTTGACATATCATATTGTTGTTTTGCTGTTTGTGGATATTTGTACATGTTGCTATGACTGTATGATGTGCTTTGTGACTGATTAGAAAAGTTAGATTGGTCGAAAACGCCGTCGTATGGCGTAAAACAGTCGCTGGAAGTAGTTGAAGGGAATATGCAGAACCCGGATCGGATCGCCCCCTACCTCCCACGACCCGATCGCGAGTCATCACCACGATCTTCTTGAGAGAGCAAGCCATGAACTGCTTCAGAAGCTAAGGGACCGATGGCCAAGGAATCACGAACCACGATCCGAACCGTATGCAGATGACCACGATCCTAACCGTATGCAGATGACCACGATCCGAACCGTATGCAGATGACCACGATCCGAGCTGAAGGAGCTTGTCACGAATCGATCTGGAGGGGAGCGCACGATCCGAAACAGAGGGTGACCACGAGCTAGTGACTGCGAACCGAACCAGGGTGGTGCGACCCGAACCGTTGGAGGGCGGAGCACGATCCGAACCTGAAGGAAGACCACGACCTGAAGCAAAGTGAAGTGAAGAAAGGAAGACCGATCCGGATGGAGATGACGACCAAAACCCGAGATGCAAAGGTAGTCCAAATGGAAGTTAGAGCTCAGGATCCAGATGGGAACCAATGAGTTCACTTCATGGTTGGGCTTTGCTTCGGGACGTGTGAAAAGGGGTTGTCGGTATTCATAACTTTGGTCCACCACTGAGAGATGGATAGTGGGCTTGTAGTGATAGTTACACGGGATTGGATTCCGTCATGGCCCAAAGGATTAGAGGACCAAGGTAGTGGGTATCGTATGCTTTACGCACTGAGTGAGAGATGTGAGGATGCTTGCTATGTTTGACTGTTTGACATCACTATGACATGCACACCCCCACCCCCGTTATCTTTACACCATTTGAAAGGGCACCTTAGAGTGTTGTACAGTATGTAGTGCTAACTCTTTGGTTGCAGGTCCAGGTTCAGGTATGATTGGATTATACCTGTTATTATTCTGTTTAGATGCTTATCGCTCATACCAGGCTTTATGTCTGACCCAGAGTTTTATGTCTCTTCTTATTACTCTGGGTGCTCACACGAGCAGACTAGAGACAGGTTGTGGTTAGCTGGTGATGCGCGAGTAGCTGATTCGGAGGCGAGCAGGAGGCTTCCACGTATGATATATAGATATTCTCCCTGTGTCGTTGGTGGTCGCTACTTGGGCATTAGTAGTGTACCTCCTTTATCTTGCTTTTGCTTTGAGACAGTTTGAAAAGTTGTAATAAGCTATATTTTGGATTTCCGCTGCTATGATGCTCAGTTCTGGTTTTTAGCTTATGCACTGTCTCTCCTGTTTATGTCAAGTATGTTATTATTATATTTTGTTCTATGCGCTGTGAGACATATTACAGGTTCCTTGATTAGCCCATTCTCTTCTTTCTTTTTCTTCTAGCGACCGTCCCGTGCTAACTGGATATGTGTACAACGCACTTTTGGAGTAAATGTCGGTTGGTGCGGGGCGGGCCGTCACACTTGGTATCAGAGCTCTAGGTTGCGTAGTTAACCTAGGGAAAGACACTAGGGAGAGATAGTACGTATATGAGAGCGCGTATTTGTGATTACTTTGGTTTTCAAAAGCTATATATATATACTATTGGTAGTATAAGAATGAAGTTGTACTGCACTAGCACCACTATTGGGTCGTTAATCGTTTCCCCTTTTTCAGATTAACGATGAGCCGATATCCTAGAGGTGCTGGTAGAGGGACCAACCATGGGAATGCTCCTGACATGAGGACAATGTTCACCAACTTCATGAGGGACATGCTTAGAGATGTTCAAGGGGCAGTTCCCAATCCCGGAAATGGTGGTGGTCCAGTAGTGCAGGCGCCTAGGGTCGATTTCGCCAAGTTGTGCAAGGATTACACTAACCTTGGTGGGAAGCCGTTCCACGGAACGGAGTCGGCCACAGATGTTCAGGATTGGTTGGATAGCTGTGATCGTATCTTCGACGACTTGGGTCTTGAGGATGCGATGAAGAGAAGGCTAGCGTCTCGTCAGCTGCAAGGGCGAGCGATGAATTGGTGGAATGCCATTAGAACAGCTACTCCAGAAGATCAAGTTACTTGGAATCAGTTTAAGACTCGCTTTTGTGATAAGTTTATTCCAGCTGCTCATAAACCGGAACTGTTCAGGAAGTTCTTGGAGCTTAAGCAGAACGGTAGAGTAGTCTCGGAGTATATCGCTGAATTCGACACTTTATCGAAATATGGATGGTCCCTTATCGATACAGTCGAAAAGAAGAACGAGAAGTTCATAACTGGCTTGGATGGGTACTTGGGGGAAAGACTTATAAACCATATCGATGAGACGTTCGAGTCTATTGTAGGAAAGGCATTAAGGTCAGAGAGCCTTTTCCCTAAGTCGAAGACTGAGGTTGCTACAGCATCTGCAGAGGAGCCAAAGCCGCAAGCAGGCGGTGAAGGCAAGAAGAATTCTCAGAACAAGAGGAAGCAGAACCCGACCAAGGATGGTCAGAATAAGAAAAATAAGAAAGATGGCGAATGCTTTAGTTGTGGCAAGAAGGGCCATTACGCCAGAGATTGTCGAGAAAAGCCTGGGGAAAGGAAGTGCTTTAACTGCGGCCAGGCGGGACATCACAAGGATGATTGCCCACAACCTCCTAGGGAGAAGCAGATTGTGAAAGCATATGCTATCAACGCTGTTCCTTCTTCGTTGAATGCCCCAACTGCGGCGCAGAAGGATAAAGGTGTCGTTATTCGAGGTATGCTTTCTATTTAAGATGTTTTGATCGGGTTTTGTTTGACAAACCTGAGTTAGTCGATAGACCTTTAGTAGTGACGAACCCGATTGGTGGTTCGACTAGTTTTGGCATGATTTGTTAATGTGGTCTTATCGAGTCATGGATGTATGTTTCCTTGTGATTGCTTTGTTTTGGGCTTTACTGGGTTTAGCGTTATTTTGGGGAGTCGATCTACTCCAAAGGAATAGGGTGGTATTAGGTACCTACCTAGTGATGGCGATAGTAACTGAAGTTAAGGAAGCTAAAAGGTTATCGTTGTAATAAGTTTTAGTTGTCTCTGGGAGGCAAATGAGTACTCTAGTGCTAGATTGTTTTGCTAGTATCACCTCATGTGGATTGTCTGAACTCGGAGGAGATGTTCCTTAGGTGCTTGTCTGATATTGGTTTAGGCATTTGGGGCTTGTGCTTGGGGAATGTCGATTTCGACTAGGATGGGTTGCGTGAGGGGTAAATAGTTGTTGTGATTTTCATTGGATGATATCTTGGTTCACTCGAGGAGTGATGGGCAGACGGAACATGATAAGACTGTTCAATGGTATAGACTGCCCAGAGTTAGACTCGATAGGGTTATGAGATTGCTCGAGTGGGACTCGAGAAAGATGCAAAGAAATGGATTGTTTAGGACCCTATGTTGATGTTCTCTATTGGATAGTAGAACTTTGAAGGAATAGGATGTGTTCGTTGATCATGGAAGATACAACGAAGATTAGAGCGATTCAAGTTGGACTTGAACTCGTAAAAGAAAATGGGTGTTCGTTGATCTTGGAGATGCAACGAATAGGGAGACGACTCACGTTGGACTAGAGTTTGTCGGTACTCAAGACTGGGTCTGAGTTATAGAATGACTCGAGTTGGACTCGAGAAGGCTGCAAGGAATTGGATTCAGCTCGAGTTGGACTCGAGAGGGCAGCAATATAATGGATAGACTTGGGTTGGACTCAAGTATTTTAGGAGGACTAAAAGCAGGGGTATCTGGGGACGCCCGTTACCTTGGATCCGTTGGACGTGATCTAGTTATCCTTGGAGGATAAACGTATGTTGGACGTACGGTAGTCTGATTGGAGGCTGGGCTTCCATTAGTTTAATTATCCTTGGAGGATAAACGTACGTTGGACGTACGGTAGTCCGAAGGGAGGCCGGGCTTCCATCAGCCTGGGATTGGTTGGACCAGTCAAGGAGGCATCGGTGTATGTATGGAGGCTGGGCTTCCATTAGTTATTGATGTTGGTTGGACCAGACAGACTTGAATCGACATATTGGAATTGGTTAGACCAATCATGTAGGTGTCGATGTGTTTATGACTTTAGCAGGTGATCGATAGGATTTGTTTGATGGATGTTATGGTTGCTATGTTTGTTCCTATCTTTCTTCTCTTGAGTAGACTATCACCTGTAGGGTTCCAGCGATGGGGAACAAAGTGATTGTAGTAGGACTATGAGCCAGTGCAGTAGAGTCGTCATGACTCGAGGGGCAAAGTGGACATAGTAAAGGATTAGTAAGGCTATGAGCCAGTGCAGTGGAGTTGTTATGACTTCATGGGGGCAGAGTGGACATAGCAAAGGACTAGTGACTATGGATCAGTGCAGTGGAGTCGCCATGACTCCATGGGGCAGAGTGATCATAGTAAAGGATTTGGGTGCAGTACTAGTTGCATTGAGTAGGAGACATGCCAGTTTAGGGGTTTTGTTTCTAGGATGGAAGCAACTAGAGTATATCACAGGATATGATTTCAGACCCAAGACTGAATTGGATTCAGAAACGCTAGTAAGCTTGACGATTAGATCGATTTTGATTGAGTGGATTGTTTCCAGTTAGAAGGACGATCCTAATCTATTGGAAACCATCTCTAGGGTAGAGATGGGTATCGATGGAAAGAGAATGATTAAGTAAGGATTTGATCGAGAAGGGTGGCTTCGAAAGAATAAGGGACTAGTTGTACCCAACGTAGATGGACTGAGAGGTGAAGTGCTTAGAGCATATCATCACTCGAAATCGACTATACATCCCAGTGGTAACAAGATGTATTGAGACATAGAGCAGATATACTACTGGGAAGGGATAAAGATAGGCAGAAGGCTTATCTCGATAAGAGACGAAGAGATTTGGAATTCTTCGTTAACGACTTGGTGTTCGTCGAGATCTCTCCATAGAGAATGTGATTCGGATTGGTTGGAGAGGTAAGTTAGCACCAAGATTTGTTGGCCCATTCCTAGTCCTCGAGCAAGTTGGGAATTTGGCGTATGAGGTAGAGCTACCTGACAAGATGCTGGGAGTTCACAACGTATTTCATGTTTCCCAGTTAAGGAAATTCATGCACGACCCTAGTGTGGCTATTTCACCTGATCAGTTGGATAACATCGAAGTTGAACCCGAGGCGGTTGGGAACCGTAAGTCTATGCGTATTGTTGGGAACGATACGAAGCAGCTTCGAAGGAAGGCAGTGAAACTAGTCAAAGTCCAGTGGGGTGAGAATGGAAAAAGACCGTACTTGGGAAACAAAGGAAGATATAAGGAAGAAGTATCCAGAACTCTTTGCCTAGTAAGGTTTTGGTAGTGATAGTTTCTTCCCTTGTTAGTAAACCGCATGCTAGGATAAACTTGTTTTGCATGTTGATTGTTGTTTTATGGTTGATAGGCATGCGGGACCCTTTGTGTGTTTTGGTTAGGGAATTTCGGAGGCGAAATTTCTTAAGGGGGGAAGAGTGTAACGACCCGCATTTTACGCATCATAGGATCGTGGAATATTTATTTCTTTCACATATGAAGTCGTATGGTCATGTAACTTTGGGAGACGATTATTGGGGTCATTTCCCATGTTCATGATTTTTGTCGATTTTTAAATGACCGTTTTGCCCCTAGTTGGTACTGTTTTGGCCATAACTTTTGACTGGAAAGGAATTTTGACCTGAAACCACTTCCATTGGATTCGAATGATGGTTTCTCTTTCCGTAGAGTGGTCACATTAGCCAAACGGACTTACCGTTTGGGAGATATGGCTGAATTAAGGTTTAAAGGGTTATTTTCAGCTAATTGGGCTTAACCGGGTAGTTAGTAATTAGGCCCATTGGGGGATTTCGGGATTAGTGGTATTTAAGGGCTGCTAGGGTTAGGATTTCGGTTTTTACTTCATTTTTCCAGCCGCCACTTATTTTCTTCAACCCTAGTCATGGCCTCCAACATCTAGAATCATTCCAAATCACCTCTAATCACTTTCTAATCAAAGATTAAGCAAAACTACATCAAATCAAGGCGAATTAGCATAGGATTTGGGATAGAGCTGCTGGAACACATAGAGATTGGATCTATATCAGAGGAGTTTCAGTTCTGAAAGTTAAATTGTGGCAAAGGTGAGTGATTTGCATAGTTCCTCACTAATTATGGCTAATTATGGTAATTAGCGAAGATTAGCGAAATTATGGCTCAGAAAAATCTAGAAAAATTCCCAAAATTCTAAAACATCATTTTATGCCTCTGATATGAATTTGGGTTAATTTCGACTAATTTTGTAAAAATCACGGAATTTGGGGGATTAAGGGGTAATTAGTGATAATTAGCGAATTTGTGCATGTTAAAAATCTGGAAAAATATTCAGAAATTATGAAATATTGTTTTAGGCCTCTATTAGAAAATTCGGCTAATTTGGATAAGTTTTGCTAATCCTATCGTTAGATTTGCTTAAACATGCTTAAGAGGCAAATATGGATTTTTGGGTATGTTTGATCCGTTTTGACATATCATATTGTTGTTTTGCTATTTGTGGATGTTTATACATGTTGCTATGACTGTATGATGTGCTTTGTGACTGATTAGAAAAGTTAGATTGGTCGAAAACGCCGTCGTATGGCGTAAAACAGTCGCTGGAAGTAGTTGAAGGGAATATGCAGAACCCGGATCGGATCGCCCCCAACCTCCCACGACCCGATCGCGAGTCATCACCACGATCCGCTTGAGAGAGCAAGCCATGAACTGCTTCAGAAGCTAAGGGACCGATGGCCAAGGAATCACGAACCACGATCCGAACCGTATGCAGATGACCACGATCCGAACCATATGCAGATGACCACGATCCGAGCTGAAGGAGCTTGTCACGAATCGATCTGGAGGGGAGCGCACGATCCGAAACAGAGGGTGACCACGAGCTAGTGACTGCGAACCGAACCAGGGTGGTGCGACCCGAACCGTTGGAGGGCGGAGCACGATCCGAACCTGAAGGAAGACCACGACCTGAAGCAAAGTGAAGTGAAGAAAGGAAGACCGATCCGGATGGAGATGACGACCAAAACCCGAGATGCAAAGGTAGTCCAAATGGAAGTTAGAGCTCAGGATCCAGATGTGAACCAATGAGTTCACTTCATGGTTGGGCTTTGCTGCGGGACGTGTGCAAAGGGGTTGTCGGTATTCATAACTTTGGTCCACCACTGAGAGATGGATAGTGGGCTTGTAGTGATAGTCACACGGGATTGGATTCCGTCATGGCCCAAAGGATTAGAGGACCAAGGTAGTGGGTATCGTATGCTTTACGCACTGAGTGAGAGATGTGAGGATGCTTGCTATGTTTGACTGTTTGACATCACTATGACATGCACACCCCCACCTCCGTTATCTTTACACCATTTGAAAGGGCACCTTAGAGTGTTGTACAGTATGTAGTGCTAACTCTTTGGTTGCAGGTCCAGGTTCAGGTATGATTGGATTATACCTGTTATTATTCTGTTTAGATGCTTATCGCTCATACCAGGCTTTATGTCTGACCCAGAGTTTTATGTCTCTTCTTATTACTCTGGGTGCTCACACGAGCAGACTAGAGACAGGTTGTGGTTAGCTGGTGATGCGCGAGTAGCTGATTCGGAGGCGAGCAGGAGGCTTCCACGTATGATATATAGATATTCTCCCTGTGTCGTTGGTGGTCGCTACTTGGGCATTAGTAGTGTACCTCCTTTATCTTTCTTTTGCTTTGAGACAGTTTGAAAAGTTGTAATAAGCTATATTTTGGATTTCCGCTGCTATGATGCTCAGTTCTGGTTTTTAGCTTATGCATTGTCTCTCCTGTTTATGTCAAGTATGTTATTATTATATTTTGTTCTATGCGCTGTGAGACATATTACAGGTTCCTTGATTAGCCCATTCTCTTCTTTCTTTTTCTTCTGGCGACCGTCCCGTGCTAACTGGATATGTGTACAGCGCACTTTTGGAGTAAATGTCGGTTGGTGCGGGGCGGGCCGTCACACTTGGTATCAGAGCTCTAGGTTGCGTAGTTAACCTAGGGAAAGACACTAGGGAGAGATAGTACGTATATGAGAGCGCGTATTTGTGATTACTTTGGTTTTCAAAAGCTATATATATATACTATTGGTAGTATAAGAATGAAGTTGTACTGCACTAGCACCACTATGGGGTCGTTAATCGTTTCCCCTTTTTCAGATTAACGATGAGCCGATATCCTAGAGGTGCTGATAGAGGGACCAACCATGGGAATGCTCCTGACATGAGGACAATGTTCACCAACTTCATGAGGGACATGCTTAGAGATGTTCAAGGGGCAGTTCACAATCCCGGAAATGGTGGTGGTCCAGTAGTGCAGGCGCCTAGGGTCGATTTCGCCAAGTTGTGCAAGGATTACACTAACCTTGGTGGGAAGCCGTTCCACGGAACGGAGTCGGCCACAGATGTTCAGGATTGGTTGGATAGCTGTGATCGTATCTTCGACGACTTGGGTCTTGAGGATGCGATGAAGAGAAGGCTAGCGTCTCGTCAGCTGCAAGGGCGAGCGATGAATTGGTGGAATGCCATTAGAACAGCTACTCCAGAAGATCAAGTTACTTGGAATCAGTTTAAGACTCGCTTTTGTGATAAGTTTATTCCAGCTGCTCATAAGTCGGAACTGTTCAGGAAGTTCTTGGAGCTTAAGCAGAACGGTAGAGTAGTCTCGGAGTATATCGCTGAATTCGACACTTTATCGAAATATGGATGGTCCCTTATCGATACAGTCGAAAAGAAGAACAAGAAGTTCATAACTGGCTTGGATGGGTACTTGGGGGAAAGACTTATAAACCATATCGATGAGACGTTCGAGTCTATTGTAGGAAAGGCATTAAGGTCAGAGAGCCTTTTCCCTAAGTCGAAGACTGAGGTTGCTACAGCATCTACAGAGGAGCCAAAGCCGCAAGCAGGCGGTGAAGGCAAGAAGAATTCTCAGAACAAGAGGAAGCAGAACCCGACCAAGGATGGTCAGAATAAGAAAAATAAGAAAGATGGCGAATGCTTTAGTTGTGGCAAGAAGGGCCATTACGCCAGAGATTGTCGAGAAAAGCCTGGGGAAAGGAAGTGCTTTAACTGCGGCCAGGCGGGACATCACAAGGATGATTGCCCACAACCTCCTAGGGAGAAGCAGATTGTGAAAGCATATGCTATCAACGCTGTTCCTTCTTCGTCGAATGCCCCAACTGCGGCGCAGAAGGATAAAGGTGTTGTTATTCGAGGTATGCTTTCTATTTAAGATGTTTTGATCGGGTTTTGTTTGACAAACCTGAGTTAGTCGATAGACCTTTAGTAGTGACGAACCCGATTGGTGGTTCGACTAGTTTTGGCATGATTTGTTAATGTGGTCTTATCGAGTCATGGATGTATGTTTCCTTGTGATTGCTTTGTTTTGGGCTTTACTGGGTTTAGCGTTATTTTGGGGAGTCGATCTACTCCAAAGGAATAGGGTGGTATTAGGTACCTACCTAGTGATGGCGATAGTAACTGGAGTTAAGGAAGCTAAAAGGTTATCGTTGTAATAAGTTCTAGTTGTCTCTGGGAGGCAAATGAGTACTCTAGTGCTAGATTGTTTTGCTAGTATCACCTCATGTGGATTGTCTGAACTCGGAGGAGATGTTCCTTAGGTGCTTGTCTGATATTGGTTTAGGCCTTTGGAGCTTGTGCTTGGGGAATGTCGATTTCGACTAGGATGGGTTGCGTGAGGGGTAAATAGTTGTTGTGATTTTCATTGGATGATATCTTGGTTCACTCGAGGAGTGATGGGCAGACGGAACATGATTAGACTGTTCAATGGTATAGACTGCCCAGAGTTAGACTCGATAGGGTTATGAGATTTCTCGAGTGGGACTCGAGAAAGATGCAAAGAAATGGATTGTTTAGGACCCTATGTTGATGTTCTCTATTGGATAGTAGAACTTTGAAGGAATAGGATGTGTTCGTTGATCATGGAAGATACAACGAAGATTAGAGCGATTCAAGTTGGACTTGAACTCGTAAAAGAAAATGGGTGTTCGTTGATCTTGGAGATGCAACGAATAGGGAGACGACTCACGTTGGACTAGAGTTTGTCGGTACTCAAGACTGGGTCTGAGTTATAGAATGACTCGAGTTGGACTCGAGAAGGCTGCAAGGAATTGGATTCAGCTCGAGTTGGACTCGAGAGGGCAGCAAGATAATGGATAGACTTGGGTTGGACTCAAGTATTTTAGGAGGACTAAAAGCAGGGGTATCTGGGAACGCCCGTTACCTTGGATCCGTTGGACGTGATCTAGTTATCCTTGGAGGATAAACGTACGTTGGACGTACGGTAGTCCGATTGGAGGCTGGGCTTCCATTAGTTTAATTATCCTTGGAGGATAAACGTACGTTGGATGTACGGTAGTCCGAAGGGAGGCGGGGCTTCCATTAGCCTGGGATTGGTTGGACCAGTCAAGGAGGCATCGGTGAATGTATGGAGGCTGGGCTTCCATTAGTTATTGATGTTGGTTGGACCAGACAGACTGGAATCGACATATTGGAATTGGTTAGACCAATCATGTAGGTGTCGATGTGTTTATGACTTTAGCAGGTGATCGATAGGATTTGTTTGATGGATGTTATGGTTGCTATGTTTGTTCCTATCTTTCTTCTCGTGAGTAGACTATCACCTGTAGGGTTCCAGCGATGGGGAACAAAGTGATTGTAGTAGGACTATGAGCCAGTGCAGTAGAGTCGTCATTACTCGAGGGGCGAAGTGGACATAGTAAAGGATTAGTAAGGCTATGAGCCAGTGCAGTGGAGTTGTTATGACTTCATGGGGCAGAGTGGACATAGCAAAGGACTAGTGACTATGGATCAGTGCAGTGGAGTCGCCATGACTCCATGGGGGCAGAGTGATCATAGTAAAGGATTTGGGTGCATTACTAGTTGCATTGAGTAGGAGACATGCCAGTTTAGGGGTTTTGGTTCTAGGATGGAAGCAACTAGAGTATATCACAGGATATGATTTCAGACCCAAGACTGAATTGGATTCAGAAACGCTAGTAAGCTTGACGATTAGATCGATTTTGATTGAGTGGATTGTTTCCAGTTAGAAGGACGATCCTAATCTATTGGAAACCATCTCTAGGGTAGAGATGGGTATCGATGGAAAGAGAATGATTAAGTAAGGATTTGATCAAGAAAGGCGGCTTCGAAAGAATAAGGGACTAGTTGTACCCAACGTAGATGGACTGAGAGGTGAAGTGCTTAGAGCATATCATCACTCGAAATCGACTATACATCCCAGTGGTAACAAGATGTATTGAGACATAGAGCAGATATACTACTGGGAAGGGATAAAGATAGGCAGAAGGCTTATCTCGATAAGAGACGAAGAGATTTGGAATTCTTCGTTAACGACTTGGTGTTCGTCGAGATCTCTCCATAGAGAATGTGATTCGGATTGGTTGGAGAGGTAAGTTAGCACCAAGATTTGTTGGCCCATTCCCAGTCCTCGAGCAAGTTGGGAATTTGGCGTATGAGGTAGAGCTACCTGACAAGATGGCGGGAGTTCACAACGTATTTCATGTTTCCCAGTTAAGGAAATTCATGCACGACCCTAGTGTGGCTATTTCACCTGATCAGTTGGATAACATCGAAGTTGAACCAATACATGTCCATGGATTCATTATGTTCATTGAAATCCTCATGTTGATTAAACCATGCCTATGATGCTAATTAAACCA
Organism: Allium sativum; assembly: GCA_030737875.1. Lineage (NCBI taxonomy): Eukaryota > Viridiplantae > Streptophyta > Magnoliopsida > Asparagales > Amaryllidaceae > Allium > Allium sativum. The sequence goes on along the minus strand of CM060926.1, from coordinate 686,645,000 downwards.
TGTCTATGATATTAATGAAACTATGCATGTGATGTTAATAGACCTATCATGTTAAGGACAAATTGGGAATTGCTAGGTTATGATGAAAAGTTGGAATCATTATGTTTATAATGCTAGATGAGAATCATTATGTTAAAAATGCTAAATTGGAATCCACTATGTCTATTAGAATTACCATGCCTTTAATGTTTCATGTTTGTAATAAAATTATTATTATGCCCGCAATGATTATTATGCCTATGATGTAAAGTTGAAATCATCATGTTAAACCAAGTTGGAACCATTATTATGCCATGTTATCGTCATGTTAGTATTGAAACCATGTGATATGTTATAGCCTGTTTATTATGCAAGTGATGTTGGAATTGTCACATATGCCTATCACATGTTTGGTGTTATTCCCCTTTATCTATTGAATTGTTTATGCTTGCGAACGAAGTACGTTTATATACGTTGGGGATACGATTGGGTAGAATAGGCAAAACTTGAATTGGTTATAATCATAAACCGTGAAATTTGGCATAAGTAGAACATGAAATATGGCACGAAAACTTGACTTGAACATGCCATAACTTGACTTGAAACATGCCTTAGTTGGGCACGAAATTGACATATGAACATGCTATGAAAATAGCATGAATTTGATAAGAACATGGGCATGACTTTAGAAAACAAGAAAGTGGCCAACTCGAGGTTGGGTTGAGTTTGTAGTGTAAATCTGCCCGGAACCGCCCGGCAAATCCAGTTGCTACAAACAATAGAATCCAGTGTGGGTAGTTGGTCATATCGCGCTTGAAACCCGAGGTTGGGTTGAGTTCGTAGCGTAAACCTGCCCGGAACCGTCCGGCAAATCCAGTGGCTACGAACAATAGGATCCAATGTGAGTGGTTCGGTGCATTAACGAATCAATTAATGCCAATTAGGGTTAAGTCATGAACATGAAAAGACAACTTAACCAACTTGCACGATTTGTAGGGCTAAGTCATGAACTTGAAACGACAACACTTAGCCAACTTGACATGACACGAAAGCGAGTTAAGTCACGAATTTAAATAACATACTTAACCATCTTGACATGACTAGACTGGAAAAAGATTAAGTCACGAATTACATGACTTAATCGGTTAGGCGGGTTAGGTCACGAATTACATGACCTAATCTGTTAGGCGAAACCCTAGACACGACCATTTTCAGCAGTAACCCGCTAGATGTATCAAGGTACCCTGGGGCTAGGCCGGGTGAGGCACGATTACTGGGCTGATTGTAAGAGGTGAACGACGGCAGTGGGGTATGCCAGTGTAGGTTCGGCGGACTACGGTCGTGCACGTATTCCGAGGCAGGCACTGGGTATCCGTAGATTTATCTGTGCATCTTGAATCGTGTCAGGGGTTGACACCCTAGGGCTGATACACCCGAAGGTGGACCCAGCACAGGTGACTACATTCGTGATTAGCCGTGTGACACGGACACTTGACGAGCTAGAACTTGTAGGGAGCCGATCGACTAGATAATCGCTCCGTAGGACCCCGTACTTGGGTCAGACCCCGTTTCAGGGTCATTTCAAGATATTGGGCCGTGGGATTTATTTCGTGATTAACTTGTGATATGGGCTTAGTATACTAGTACAGTCGATGCAACGAATCTCGATCATGTGATGCTTTACTTGACTTGTCTTGACTTATCCTGATCACCTTAGTCTATCTTGTTCACCTTGACACCATTCTTAAGTTTAGTTCCAGTTCATACATGACAGGTTGTTTTAACCGTTTTTACACTGAAAGTCACTAGGACTTACTCAGTCTTTATGACTGACCCTTTTCCTTTCGCCTCTTTTTCTTTCGTTCCCCCCCCCAAGGTTCTCAGGGAGGAAACACTAGCTCTTAGCTTGGATATCACTTGCTTTGGCTCAGCATGTACGGTTTGCTATGGCTGCTTCTTTTTACTGCACTTGGGGAATAAGCTGTTTTTCTGTTTTTAAGTTATTGCTTCTTTGGCTATTATTACAAGACAGTTGTATTGAAATGTTTGTAAGAGACATGGTTTATTTTGGAATGAACTGAAGTTCTGTTTTGCTCATATATTCTTCCGCTGTTTACTTAATTATTTATTTATGTTCTGTCTTGTGATAATTCTGTGATGTTATCTCGATAATACCTCTCCAAAACTAGTGCATTCCCTTTGTGAGTAACCCTAGCGGAGGTGGGGTGTTACATTTACGCAATAACAAAATATATAAAGCACACATTTCATTATTAAGAAAGCGGTTGCTACAGAAGGAAATACAACGTTACTACAACAACATAATACGAGCATCTACTAATACGAGCAACTACTAATACGTTACTACATCAATTGCGGAAACCTTGACGTTATAATACGACGTTTCATCCCCATCCAAAATTCCTTTTCCAAATCAGGCATTCCATCCAGATCTTTGTCCATGATAGCGTTCTCTTCTTGTTCTTTCTTATACGCATCTTGCTGTTTCTTATACGCATCGTGCTCTTTCTTATACGCTAAGTCCTCCGAAAGAATTTGAAGTTTCTTCTCTTCCAGATCAGTAATCCTTTTCAAAACTTCTGTTCTTTCTCTGGCTTCTACAAGTCTTTTTTCCGCTCTACGACTGTGTTTTTCGTGTCGGGCGTTCACTTTTGATTCAAGCTCAACCGTTGTTTTGCCCCTTCTTTTCGCCGCTTTGCCTCCCTCAGGTCTAAAATCTTCGTCATTCGTGGCATTGAACTCATCAAGTAGGTTTTCCCCTACACATTGAGAAATATTGGCACCTGAGCCGCTTGGACTAGAAGAATACCCTGATTTTGAACCTTTTTTCTTGCCCTTGCTAGCACTTTGAACATCGCGGAGACTCTTGGCAAGTTCTGAGTTCCACTTCGGTTGACGAGTAAGCAGATCATAACAATGCATAAACTGGTAATAGTGTGGCCTTTTCGTCTCATTTTCTCTAGGAAAAAGCTTCTTGAACTCCTCGTTTGCTAGTCGTTTCTACTTACCAAAAGAAAATGTATCAATTAACATGCTAACCACAAAAAAAGTACGTACAAATACAAACATACCAGATTATCTTCCCCTCCCATGCCGCTTGGATTCGCTATCTTTAGTTTGTACACTTGTGACTTGTAATATTGGGTTTGACGGCTTATTTTCCCAAAACGACATTGGATCGCCGATAACGTCCTTTGGCATTCTGGATGCTTCTGAACGAAGGCTTTTTCCACTTTTTTCCAAATCGCAAGGGCTGTTTGGTCATTCCCCGTTGCAGAATCTTGTGTGAAATGACAATATATGTTGCATAGACAAATGTCTTCTTCGTCAGTCCACGGACTGGTTCCTTGCTTGCTCAATGGAGTTTCAAATATATTGCTCGTGTTGCCTTGCGAGAACTGGCTTCCATCAATCGTCGGATGTGAAAAATCTTTGAATGGGGAATTCATTATATAGCAAGACTTTGTGTGGAGTAAAGAGATGTAGAAAGAAGTTATGAATATGTTGTGATGAAGAAAGAATTCGAATGGAATGCTTTTATAACTGAAAATATGACCATTAGAAAAGTTTTAACCGTTTTATGGCCGTTGATAATCAAAATCGAGTCGGATATGGCCGTTGGGATGAGTTAGCCGTTGGGGATTTTGGAGGGGGGGGGGGGGGGGGATGGCGAGCCGATAAAATCGGCTCGTCGAACCAATTCAGCATTCTGAATTGGTCCCGTAACATTCCGCTGAATGTTACGTCGTGTAACGTATGTTGGGTAGATTTTTTACCCCAATTCATGATTAAGGAGCTGAATTCTCCAACCGTTGGAGATGCTCTAATGTTCCTATTCAAGACCGGCCTTGTGCTTTTAACCCAATTCCATCTCTAAAGGGGGATATTAAGTGGTTTTTCTCTTCAGTTCTAACATGTTGCTGTACAAGTTGTATTGGTATTCATTCGTTTTCTTTTGTTTTTAGCTTTTGTTTTCGGTTAGTCCCACTATTTTGTTTTGGCCCATTTTTACTGTGTCTTGGCTGTACAGTCGACAAATATAATTGTGTTCTGGGTTTTGTAAAGAGGCATACAAAATAATAAAATCTATTTTATTCTTTCTCAGTTGCCATGGTTTCTTAGATCCATGAGATCCAGAAATTTATCATTTATTTATTTATTTTGAAAGAGTGGTCCTGAAAAGATAAGAGCACTCAAATTTATACTAATTAAATACCAATTAGAAAGCAACATACAAGAGTTTGAGAAGAGAGACATACGCATTTAAGGTTATCACAGAGATGATCAAAGGAAGAAACCCAGTAAAACCAAAATTATACATTTATTTCTAATTATTAGAGTTGTAAAAAAATAAATTAGTCTGGTGAATCCGCAAAATGATTAGTAGGCTGCATGTACTTGTTCTGGATGACTACAGGCTTGGAATGAAAAAAACTTCTGGATGACTGCATGCACTTGTCTAATGAGCGAATATATACAAGGAATACAGAAGAAAATTAAAAAAAATCAGATATTTCAAACAGCTTAATAATTCAACTAGAATTTTTCACTTCCAACATTTTCTTGTGTTATATTACAGGAAACACAAATAGAAGAATGAACTACTGTAATATAAACTACAAAAGGCCAGACCGACTAATAATGGGAAAGTGTGGCACAACCAGTGCGGCTCCATCTCGTTTTTCGGTCGCCTCGTTCTGCTGCATATTCCTGTCTTTAATTTTGCTAGGCTCCGATTTCTTCATGTCAATGTTATTTCCTAGTACAAGTTGTCTTTGATGATTACCAACTTCTAACGCAGCAGCTGGTTTTTTGAGCTTGGAGCCCTGACTTCCCATGCATGTATACAGATGAGCTGATCTCTTTAATTTAATTTGGTTACAACAGCAGATGCAGATCCAGACGCAGATGCTTTGTTAATTATTCCTTTTATGTATGAAACCATGCATGCTCTTTTTTTTTTTTTTTTGGCAAGGCCCATGCATGCTCTTTTTTATTCTCTTTTATAGGTGTTTAAAGCCTTAGTTAATAATTGCTTGGTGACCAAGCACCAGGAATATTTGTAGAACGTGGACTTGCTCATACTTTCTAAGAAGACACGCGCGGTCAGCAGAAGTGGTCAACTGTTGAAATTTACGGGGAAAATAAAACTGGACAAGGACTTGAATTAAAAGTCTTTTCTTGGCAACAGAGGAGTCCACGTTCATACTTTCTAAGAACGTTGACGTGCTCATACTGTAGTTTGACGAAGACAAAGTTAACAGGAATAGTGTGAAAGAACGGTAAAAGAAGAAGTTAAGTTTAATAAGTAAGAACGAAATATGTGATATATTAAACAGACTAGTGCAATACTTCTCAATATACTGCACACATCAATCCTTATCGTCTGCTGCTAATTTAACCAAAAAAGAAAAAAAGATTGATGATCAGTTTGATTCAGATAGCATACTGAGCCATATAAAATTAGAAAGGAGTTAAAAGGACCATTTTTTACTTCCGGTGATAAAGGTACGTAGAGCCGGCTGTATGTATTCCCATATCAACTCCTTGCACAGTCTTCATTTTATATACCTGGTTCTAATCCATTTTGCGCTACAATATAGCTCATTTAATATGCCATACTATTAACTTGTTCAGTTTTATCTCACTTCCTCTAAAACTCTAGTTTACCACTGTCATTCCTATGCCTTCCATACACATATGTTTGTAAAATATATGCAATGCTCCAATGCACCGGTAAAGTGTTCCAATGCAACAAGGCCTATGCACATAAGCACAAACATAACACAAACTGCTTCAAATCAAAATTGTGATAAGAAACATAGCACATGTAGCAAACACGAGAGCAAAGGGATTAATCGGGTTAAATAATAAGGTGTAGAAGCACTAATCAAACTAGGGTACAACAAGTTCAAGCAAATTCAACAAGGCATCGGGGTTAGGCTCAACCCATGCAACGTGTAATAGAAAATCAAAGACCAAGCACATATGAACAATATATGCAATGCAGCATGGAACCAAACATGTGCACAAGCACAGTTTAAAGAATTCTCAAACATTTAATTTTAGGTGAAAACTCAACTAGTGCAATATCAAGCAATCCAGTGAAACAATCAGCAAGCTACAGAGGGCAACACTGGTGATCAACAGAGAGAGCGAGCTAAAAATGATATGTATAAAGCATACATAAGCGACAACATGCTCAAGGAAGAAATTATCAAATGATAAGCATCAGTTTTATCAAGGGCTAGCAAAAAAAATTCTAAGTTAAGTTACTACTTCTGTTCGAAGAATTTTTTTTTTACAGGGCTAAGCCGTTGTCAATTTCTGATTTATGTTGAACTAGTCAACATTCACAATGCCAAATCAGAGCCAATAAAGTCAAAATCGAATTAAGCAAATATACACGACCATGTTTTTTTGTATATACTCAATGACCAAATCAACATGAAATCAGAGATATAACCTATAAATAACCCAGTGTTCAATATAGACAAGTATTAAATCAAATCAACAACGTTTGAAGTCGAGAAATTCATATTTGATAAAAGGGAAAAAATCGTACTTAATTTATTCAAGCAAATTTCATCTCGGCCAGTTAACCGCAAAGCAACAACAAAGCATACTTTGATCAACAAGCAACGTAAAGTCATCAATCAATCGATCGATTGAAGAAGAAAGGAGGAGCGGTGGATATGGTCGATATGAAAATCCTAATTTTTTATTTCGTCAAAGAAGAAATAAATGAGATAGGGGTTAAAAGAGGACGAGACCAAATTCAGTAAAGAGATCGGGCAAGAAAAATTAAAATAGGACGGCCTTTTGTTTAATTTATATTAGAATTTGTATTTTTAAGTGTTTTAAATGCGACAGCCTTAGCTGAGGCTGGTTTACGGATTATCATCTACTTCGCGTTTACAAGAAACATCTTGAATACGAAGATGACGCTTAAACCGTCTAAATTATTATCCATTTCCGCATGTTTTAATTTTTTCTTATAATCATTCCAAAAATTCGGAAGTCTCGAAATAATAACTCCAACAACAAAAGATTCAGAGAGATCAATACCGACATCATTAAGTTGATTCATCAACAGTAGTATTTCACTTATTTGTCCAACTATGAACATGTTGGTGATCATTTTGAAATCCATAAAATTACAAATAAGAAATTTTTTATCATTTGCCTGAGATATGCGATACTTGCTCTTCAAAGCAGTCCAGAGTTGCTTTGCAGTTTCCAAGGTCCATTGAGCGTTTTTATGTAAATTTTTTGTTGTATTTAAATGTGTAAATATTTTTGTTGTATTTTTGTGGGAAGTATGAAAACTATGCATTTAGTTATTATAATTTTTGAAGTACATACGAGAACATTCTTGTAGTTAGGGCTGTTATGGTTGGACTGTTCAACCGCCGAATGGCACTAATCGTTCATACGGTTGTCGTCCAGTACGGTAACGGTGACGGTGACGGTTGCGCATTTTGATAACCGCGGTAAACCATACTAATCGCACGTGATTTATTTTATAGTATTTCATAAAAAAAAATGTTTTTTAATAACTTAAGCTAGAGAAATAACATATATATAAATTATTTGCGTCTGTATTTATAGACAACATGCACATGGATGGTTCGTTTGATAGATAAATAAACTAATTCTTAAAATTAATGTTAAAACTTGAATTATTTATGGATAACAATGTAAATTTACGGTAACGGTTATAAAATTTGTCAACCGTCAATAATAGTTGCGGTTATGGTTGGAGGTAAAATTAACGGTTGCCCTAACCGTAACACCCCTACTTGTAGCTGTGTGGCATGTGATAACTTTCGCCTGCTTGATGTTGTAGAAGAAGAATGCAACATCTCACCGTCTGAGGTCAGCCTATCACGAATAAAACGAAAAGGAGTTATAGTGAGCGAATATATACAAGGGATACAGAAGACAAAGGAAGCAGATATTTCAAACTGCACAATAATTCAATTAGATTTTTTTTTTCACTTTCAACATTTTCCTGTGTTATACTACAGGAAGTACACAGGGGCGGACGCACATTCAGCCCAGCTAGGGCCAATGCCCTAGCTGGAGAAAAAAATTTCTGGTACAAATAACCCTATCACCAAATTCTGCCCTAGCTGGAAGGAGAAACATGCCCCATCTCAGCACAAACACGCCACACAATAGCCAATGTACCAGCTGAATTGTAATAGTGTTGTATATGTTGATATATATATAGTAACTTTGAACAAGTTTTGCAATGTGGGACTATTTGGCCCCAGCTCAAAGAAAAACCTAGGTCCGCCACTGGAAGTACAAATAGAAGAATGACCTACTATAGTATAAGGAGATGTCGGATTAGATAAAGCGATGAACTACAGAAGGCCTGGCCGACTAATGATGGGAAAATGTGGTACAACCAGTGCCACTCCGTCTCATTTTTCAGTCGCCTTAATATGAATTTCCCTCTCTTCCATTTTGCTAGGCTCTGATTTCTTCAGTCAATGTTAAGTTGTCTTTGATGATTACCAACTTCTAACGCAGCTGCTGGTTTTATTACTTTGGAGCCCTGACTTCCCATGTATACAGATGAGCTCTTTAATTTATTTGGTTACAACACCAGATGCAGATGTTGATGCTTTGTTAATTATTCCTTTTATGTATGAAACCCCCGTTCTCTTTTATTCTCTTTTATAGCTGTTTAAAACCCTAAGAGCTGTTGAAAATTTGCGTAGCTCTGATACCACTTTGTTAGAATTTTTGAGGAGGAAGAAGAATAGATTATGAGAAATAAGGAATTTTTGTAAAAGAGGAAAACTTTAATTACTTTTTATTTCTTTTTTCTTGCTTAATCATTGATTGATACAAATGAGTGATTACATCCTAATTTATATAAGAAAGAATCTCTAGACTTTTCTTTTTCTAGACTTTTTTTCATTTTACATATTTGTTTAGTCTAGATTCTTCTCTAATCTTATTTTGATAACTGTAATATTTATTACCATTTATTTTGTGCTTTCCTAAATACAAGAATAAAATTTGTCACATAATCAATGTTTCCTTAAAAACCAAGTTTATTTCCAACATCCCCCCGTAAACTTGGTTTTGCAAATTGATGCAAGATTTTGATTCTTTGTATTTTATGTGCTTTGGTAGGACTAAAGAAATTATCCAAATTTTCTTTTTTCGTTTCTTCCTCTTTCCCAATATGAAGATCTTCGATGCAATTTCTTCAATGGTGCTCCATTCATTTTGTCCTCCTCCATTCGCACAAGAAATTCCAAAAAGTGTGTGCTCTAGCCTCCATCTTATTCCGATGTCATAAACTTTGAATGAGCCATATATGGTGTCTTTGAATTCTTTCAAAAAATCACTTTTACAATCTTTGACCAATTCAATTTCTTTATTTGTTTTCCAAATCTGTTCAAAATTTTGTTTGTGCTTCAAATTTTCACCAAGCTCTTTAATTTCTCCTTGTTTCATCTGTTCTTCATTTTTGGTACATTTCCATTCATACTTTTTGTCACTGACGTCATCTTCATATACTTTATTTCCTTTTATATTTAATTCTTTGGCGCTCTCTTTCTTCACTTTATTTGTTTTGGTATGCTCTTCAACTTGTTCATCTTTGACTTTCTCTTTGATTTCTTCTTTGATTACTAGTGACTTCCTACTTTTAATTTCTTTAATCACGATTTCAGCACTCTCTTGTCCATTTTTGAAGTCTTCTTCCTGGTTTTCTTCCCTGTTGATAGTCTTTGCATTTTCTTCTCTTTTGTTCTCTGCTAGTGCCATATCAATATGGTTAGTGGTATTCTCCACTACAGCTTCTTGCTTTTCTTCAGCAATTGCATCTTCTTCTTCTTTATTCTCTAAAAGTTTTTCTTCATCCAACTTCTCTTCCTCTGTCTCATCCATCATCTCTTCTTTCATAAACTCTGACACAGTCTCTTCTTTCTTCTTCTCTTGCTCCTTCTCGTTCACACTTTCGCTATCCTTCTTTTCATCTTTCTCATCAATCAACTTATCTTCATTCATTATCTTTGCATCATCTTTTCCGTACACCTTTTTCAGGAGATTCCATGAATCTTTTGTACACCTTCCTCTAAAAATGAGATCCGAAGCTTTCTCAACGACGTTCTCAGCAATCACAGAAAGAGCACGGTAATCATTCCGTTTTAATTTCGCAAAGGCTTTCTTGTCCATTTGCGACATGTTTTCAACATTTTTACGCCATTCATAGCCATTTTCAACAATCTCACATAAACCTTTGGAGATTAGCTCCTCTTTTTTTCTACTGCTCCATTCCTCAAAATTCTCTTTTGTGAGAACAAACGTCGAAAGAAATAGAAATGCTATAATTTCATCCAGGCTCCGATACCACTTCGTTGAAAATTTGTGTAGCTCTGATACCACTTTGTTAGAATTTTAGAGGAGGAAGAGGAATAGATTATGAGAAACAAGGAATTTTTGTTAAAGAGGAAAACTTTAATTACTTTTTATTTCTTTTTTCTTGCTTGATCATTGATTGATACAAATGAGTGATTACATCCTAATTTATATAAGAAAGAATCTCTAGACTTTTCTTCATTTTACATATTTGTTTAGTCTAGATTCTTCTCTAATCTTACTTTGATAACTGTAATATTTATTACCATTTATTTTGTGCTTTCCTAAATACAAGAATAAAATTTGTCACATAATCAATGTTTCCTTAAAAACCAAGTTTATTTCCAACAAGAGCATCCCCAACGTGGGGGGTTACTCGCTGTCAACTCAGGGGGGATTGACACGAGCAACCCCCCCAACCGGTTAAGGGTCAAAACCCTTAGCTGGTGTTGGTGAAACCGACTATTATATAGCCGATTTCACCAAAGCCGGTTAAGGGTTTTGACCCTTAACCGGTGCAATCGGGTCAAAAGACCCGATTGCTACCTCCTCTCTTGCTCTTCGTTCCACATTTCAGCTACCACCCTCTTCTTTTCCTTTCTCTCTTCCGCCGGAACCATTCTTCACTTAAAAAAAAAGATTAGGTAAAGCTATTTTTGATTCTGGGAGTAGTAATGCCGCCAACACCAATGCAGAAGAGGAAAATGGAGCGGTTGAAGACACCGGTCCAAGCAAAGCTCGTCGTTCAAGGATCATTCAAAGAAGACGGGTTGCTAGACCTGGTGTTTACGCTACACTGGATCCGCACATCGATGTTAATTTGAATAGAGACAAAGCGTTGGCTGATTTTCGTGAACTGCCCGAAGGGGAAAGACACCTTACTGATTCCTTGAAGTCGTCGTTAGAGGTATAACTTCTTAAACTGATTACTAGTCCGTAGTTGAAAAATAAGTTTGTCGTAAAAAAATTAGTAATTCTTTTATATGTTAATAGGCTCGTACTGATCGGACACGAGGATCGTGGGTTAGTATCGTCTATTTGTATAGGACGATTCGTGCGTACGACACAGACGGTATTACTGCAGGATACCTTAGAAATGTGGGATTTGGAGATTTCTTGAGTACGTAATTTTGATGATCCCACTTACATAATACATATGTTATAAAACGTAATATATTAACTCGATTTAATTATTTTTAATTTGCATATAGGTATTGAAAACCTGCACAATAGTGATGTTCAGTTATGTGGTGCATTAGCCATGTGTTGGTGGAAAACTACACATACATTTCATTTTAGTTTCGGAGAGATGGGTTTTACGCCACTAGATTTTACCATGCTTACTGACATACCAATTAGTCAGGGTGCAACTTTACCTTATGATGAGCGATATCAGCAGTATGACCTATTGGCTAGTATATTCCCATATTTGGACTTACGAGGGGGAGGCTTAACAAAGAATCATCATATCAGATCCTCGTTCATGAAGCAAGTCATCATGAAATTAGTGGTACCTCGGCCTGCAGTTCACCACTTAGAGATTCTCATATTGTTTATATTATATATGATGGGTAATTTATTCTTTACGAATTCATCAAACACATTCCATGTGGATATGTAGTTGTTGTTGCGAATGTGTCGTTCGACAATACTCCTACTATATATGACTGGGGTACGCCGATTGTAGCTCATTTGTACAGGCGTTTGGACCAGCAATGCACTATTAGGGCTCGTGGGTCGTCGATTATAGGTTTTTGGGAGGTTTTGCGGTATTGGTGTTTTGAGTACTTTCATAACATGTCCTTTCTGACATTGGATCCTGTACTATCACATTCCTATCCTCACGTGAAAGCTTGGGCCCTCAAAATCGGCGGATTGTACTAGGAGCTGATTGTCGTCATGTATTTGCAGTTGCTCGTAATCAGACAGAGATGAGGACCACACGAGAGTCAGTTTTGTGGTGTCCGTTTGCCGATTCCTCTTTCTTGGTAGGCCCAGCCCAGCAGCACGCTCAGTTTCTGTCAGGTAGACGATTTCCGTTGGTATCGTCACCACTTGCTTTAGGATGTTATTGGTACTTGGGGGAGCGCTGTTGGCGACAGTTATTCAATGTTGACGTAGTTCCCGATGATCCCCACCCTGATACAGGTCATTTACGGGTTTATTCCAGTGTTGATTTGCAGCAGTATGCCGGTGAGTGGTGGCCAGCTGACAGATTTATCATTACCGTTAGCTATTACATTTCTTTTTGGGGATTGTATTATACGCCTTCTAATACGACAACGTTTGTTCATGCCGCCGCAATTGATTTAGTTTGTCCATCTGCCTACACTCCGTTTGGTGATCCAGCTGTATTACGCGACATGTCTCAGAGTAGGCTTACTTTGCAGAAGCCTCCTCGTCAGCAGCCTCCTCAGCCACCTCGGCAACATCCTCGTCATCAGCCTCCTCGTCATTAGCTTCCTCAGCCGACCAGTTATGGTTGGACTGTGGGCATTCCTAGCACATCCGGTCCGGATACGTACGTAGATATTTCACGGCCTATTATTACACAGTTTCCAGATCCCGCTGTTCTTCCTTACGAGGAACTATATCGTATGCATATTGGCCTTCGCGATACGATGTATAAAGAGCATAAGTGCGCAGTTGATCAGTTGACGGCTCGTATTAACGAGCTAACTGCTGAGGATGACGAGCGATATCACCCAACACAACGAGTAGATGACGATGCTGATGACCATGTCTATAGTGGACCAGCAGCACCTCTTGGGGATGATTCGTGGTTCTTTGATGGCATACCATAGATTCATTTTATGTGGATGTTAGTGTAGCTGGATATATATGTACGTTATCCTATTAGTGTGTTGTACTAGCAATTTTATGTAGTATGTACGATCTTATTGTTATCTTATTTGTTAGACTGTAATCTGCTATGTAAGCTATATGCGTGTAAGAAGCATGTATTTTGGGTATCATCTAAAAATGGTTGTATTGTAGTTGTTATCTTTCTGTATCTCTCTTTTGTACCTTGTAACTTATCTTGTTATTTTTAATACTCATACAGTTGATTTTGGACCAGTACAAATTATTTTTAATGGATGTGTGTAACAACTTACGACACACATAAAGATATAACAGTTTATAAGCATAAGGATACAACAATAAAACCAATAGATCCAATAATAAGCATAAAGATACAACAATTTATGAAGATACAACAACTTACAATAGTACATGCGAACTAAAACATCAAAGCATGAAGTAGGAAATAGTAACTTAAGTAAACTACATGTTACGTTTAGTGTTAAGGGAGTCAACTGATGTTCAATCCCAACTAGTCAACATCACTTTGAACACGTCTAGTCTCTCACTCGAGTTCATTAGCATATGTTATTCCCCGAGGACACAAAGGTTGGTCTATCCATTCCATGTAATTGCAACCATTTGGATAGGATGGACATTTCTGCATGCGACGACCTATATTGTTGCCCTCTGCTCGAACCACAACTTCAACTGCATACCCGCAGTAGCAACGAACTGGATAGGAATCAACTACATGTTCTTGTGGAGGAACTCGATAGAACTCTACTTCTTACGTCGATTGATCGACCGATTGTTCAGATGATACTTGAACAAGTTTACTTGTGTTTCATGTGGAGGTTGAACGTTCACCTGTTCGTGCAGCGGTCCAGTTCGAGGTCTCATTTGGTTTAGAAACTGGAATTCGTCTTGAAGCTCTTGTAGCCTCATCTCTTCGTGCGCCCGTTCCTCGGAACCTGTAGATGATGACCACGAAGACATTTTCAGTGAGTGCTCTAAGAATGGGAACAAAGTTGTTTGAGTGAGGTAAGTTGTGTTTAAGTGAACATATGAATATATAGCTGCAAGATTGGTAATGGTGTGAGCGGTCAGTAGCTACACTATGATTTACGTTTCGTGACTCTCGAAGCATGTGTCGACAGTAAAAAAAATACTGATATAATCGGTCACTGATATGACTGTAGGGAATCTACTTTTTATTGATAACGTATATCGAGGACGACCCAAATAGGACAAAGGAGTAAGGACTACACTATAATCTAAAAACTCTCAAAAAATAGTGACATGATTCCACTCCGTCATAAAACATGACTTGACCAATCAAAAAAGAGTAAGGACTGCACTATGGGAATTGTGCAAGACTTGACCAGTCAGAGTGCATCACTCACTACAGGCTAGTAATGCACCATAGCACCAACATATAATTGACTCTGAAGATGTATATATATGCCCAAGTTTTATGCTTTGTAAGCTCATAATTCAATTACTACACATTCACAATTTGAGCTATGTACAACTGGGAAAATGGCGATGATGCTTCCGTTAATTAATGACCTGGTAAAGAGATTGTACTTGAAGGGAAGGTTTCCAAGCCCCTACGTACGATTGGATCCAACCCTATCTGCCATTGTGGACAAGAATCAGTATTGGTTATTGCAAATACCGAAAAAAAAATGTCGATCGTCGATTTTTCGCTTGTGAAGCGTACAAGGACCACAAGGTTTTTCCTAACGAAATTGATTGCTGTAACTTTAAGCAGTGGCTTGACCCTCCCATGTGCGAACGTGGACGTCAGTATGCACTAGAAGCGCAAGCCGAAATCAGATGCTTGAGAAAAATTGTTGCCAATAAATCTAGAGCTGGACCCTTCCCAAGGCCGTGGTAGATGTATGTGTTTACTATATTTTTTATTTTTATTGTATTTTGAATTTGATGTTTGTGTGTTCAGTTGTTCTTGTTTGTATGATTTTGGTTAGGTCGTAAGCTTCTAAGTTGTTCTCGTTGTTGTTGTTTGCATGATTTTTGTTGCAGTTTGTATAATTGTCGTTGTTGTAAGCTTCTAAGCTTCATTGTTGTTGTACTTTGAATTTGATGTTTGTGTGTTCAGTTTTTGTAGACTTGCGACCGTTGGTGATAAAAAGCGAAAGCGTTGATGTGAAATGAGTAAATAAATATCATAACATTTGTTGAATGATAGTACGCATCTCCATCATTCATTGGTGGGATTCCAGTAAACTTCTCTAGTGTTCGTAGACTGCATTGAGTAGTCATTTCCGAAATAAATGACAACAGTTTACGAAATTAATAGTAAATGCCAAAATTTCTTGTGATGAACGATCACTGTAGGGAATCTAACATAATATCACAAGATTAATAGTAAATGCCGACATTTCTTGTGATGTCAATGGTCATAGTAGGGAATCGAACATAATATCACGAGATTAATAGTAAATGCCAACATTTCTTGTGATGCCAACATTTTTCGTACGGCAATGATGTTAACAGTCACTGTAGGGAATCTAAAATAATATCATGAGAATTCAGTAATGAGTATTCTACTCTGTTGAATTGTAGCTCTTGGTAGTACATTATCCTTATAAGTACTGCATATTTGATAATTAATCCCATACCTTTTAAATCTTCAAGCAGCACCGTTCCAGACTCAAGTGAGAAAATTTATTTCTTTGCTTGCTTAAAGGTAACGTTTATTATCAACAAACTTTGTTCTTCTAGTAACTCTAGTTATTCTACTGATGCATAGGTTTCATGGGCGATTCCGAAATAAGTGATGAACAAATGGGAAGGATTTTTGAAGAGTACGAACGGAACCTAGTCAACGATAACGAAGTTGAAGTAGTTCATGATACAAAAATTGGAGAGGTGCCTGGAGTGATTCAGCATCGAGCAGTTACAGCTCCGCGTAAAAGCTTATATTGAGGTGGAAAAAAGAGATGAGTTACTAATGCAAGGTGGAGGAGGTTTAACATATGAAGAAAGATGGGCAATGATCACGAGGCTATACAACAACCATCATTCCGGTTGACTAGACGAACATCAGTTGAATTCCAAATGGCTAATTGTCATTTTGCAGACGCTTGTGATCGATACACAAAGATTATCGAAACTGTCAAAGATGAAAACAAATCAACCAGCATATGATTCTCGTTACCTTTTCGAGTATGGTGAGGAATTATTTGGCTACAAAGCGTATAAACTCCGCTACAGTTGGTTGACCCGCTATGGAACTGTGTAGGCTTATGGTATTATGATTTTATTGTTGTTTTAATGTCTATTTAATTTGATGTTTGTACGTAGAATATGGAGTTATCTGTAAACCTTGTTATGTCGCGGCGTGCTATTTAAGAATTTTGGCTTTCTAAACGAGAAGAGAGCAATCTTATTCAACATCAAATTCAAACGTTAATACATTCCAAACAACACATACAAGAACTAGAACAACAGAACACACTAACATGAAATTCGAAGTACAATAATAAAACTACATTCCAAGAAAAACCAAATACTAATGATTTCTCAGATAGCCAGCTCTATTTGCCTCAGCAACAACCTTGTTCAACCGCCTTATTTTGGCTTGTGCTTCCAGTGCATATTGAAGTCCACGTTGGCACATCGGGGGGGTCTATCCACTGCATAAAGTTACAATATTGAACATCATTAGGGTAATACCTATGGTCTTCGATGGCAGGACATCCGAAAAATCAGCGTCCAGCATTTTTTTCAGTTTTGGCAACAACAACAACCGATTCATTTCCACAACAACAAATAGGGTAAGCTCCACTAGGTAGTGTAGGACCGATAGGATGTAGGGGCTTGATTACTTGTCCTTCGTATATGATCTGCTTACCAGGCCTTTGATTTGCTACGACTTCGCGCAATCGAGCATTCAAAGATTTTGTTCTCAGCTTCACTGATATAGATTGAACTTGTGCTCCTTCACTGAATTCCACCATAGCCTTGTTGTGTTGTACACTATTCCTTGACCGTTCAAACGCTTTGTAACAATTATTCATTATTTCATCGTCAATCTCCAATTTGTCCATAACTCGAACTGAACACGACAACTTAAACAAAATGAAATGAATACAAAGTGTATGGAATTTTTGTTATGTTATAGGAAAAAAAGTGGTGCATATATACTGCTGCATTTGTACACAAAGCAGGGCTAGGTTTGTAAAATGAAATGTTGCAATTCCCAAAATGGACAAAAAGTAGATGATACCCGTGATAAATTTATGGTAGTGACACAATGACGAATTAATAAAGTTATACAATCAGAAGGTGATATCATACTTATTTGTAAGGAATCTACACTATACACTAATAATGGACAATAGTTTGCATTGTATACTGTATCACTGTTTGCATATAGTGCATCAACTTTTTCATTAACATAATTAAGATAATGATACAACAACATTGACATAAAATGATACAACGATACAGTGATGCCATAAAGTAATAAAGTGAATCACTGTGGATAATGATATGTCATACACAACTTGCAAGCTTAATGGTGAACAGCCAGAACAAATACAAACAGCTCCAACATTTAATTATTTAAGTAGGTTCATCTTTCAAGGCAAACAAATTAATGTTTCGTCATTTACCAACATTATTGCTTATGCCCCCTCTTTAATTTTATTCCTTTTGTATACCCATGAACTAAACTCATTCAACTTTGATAGGTCCTACGCACATTGGATGCTTACATTAATAATGCGCCTATAAAGTTGGTGTGGCCTATAAAATTAATATAACTAATAGTTTCATTCACAAGCAAGCACATATACTCATAAAAGATATATAAGTACATTATGTCGTGTGAACTAAACTCATTCAATTTTGTTCCACAGAAAATAATAATATACACCATGAATGCTTTGAAGCAATTATGGTGCTTCTCAACTTCATCATCATCTTCGTCTTCTTCCAACGAAGCTCAAAACCTCCACAACAAGCAACGTATGTATCAACGAAAAACTTTAAATGCGATGCAACGTGATTTCGCAGAGAGCTCACGATCAACCCAAGGAGGTAGTAAAATGGGAAGAAGAGATATACGCTACGGACGTGACCATGTGGGGGGCCACAATCAGTTGATAAAGAGTTACTTTGTGCCAAACCCAGTATATGGCGATGTATACTTTCATCATAGATTTCGTATGTCAAGGACCGTGTTCGATCGAGTTCTAAACAAGGTTTCCGAATCAAATATATTAATTACTCACAGGAAAAATGGAATCAACGAACTAGGAGTTTCACCACTACAAAAAGTGACTGCGGCACTTCGTATGATTTCGTATGGAAGTTCAGCTGATTCATTAGACGACAAATTGTGAATCGGTGAATCAATGACATTTTTGTGTTTGAAAGAATTCTGCAAAATAGTTGTTCGTGTCTTCGGTGAAGAGTACTGACAATCACCCACCGAACGCGGCATTGAACGATTGTTAGCAATGGGAGATCAACGTGGTTTCCCAGGTATATTGGGAAGCTTAGATTGTATGCATTGGACGTGGAAAAACTGTCCAGTAGCACTACAAGGCCAATACAAAGGACACACTAAAAAATCTACGTTGGTGTTAGAAGCCGTAGCTTCATTCGATTTGTACATATGGCATGCCTTTTTTGGCGTTCCTGGATCACTCAACGATATTAATGTATTACGACAATCATACTTATTTAATGATTTGTACAATGATCTGTCGCCGCCGTGCAACTACAAAATTGGTGATAACAACCATTCTGTTGGTTATTATTTAGTAGATGGAATTTATCCTAAATGGAAAACACTTGCGCAGGCATTCAAAAATCCGAACAATGCCAAAGAAGCCAAGTTTACAAAACAGCAAGAAAGTTTGAGAAAAGACATAGAAAGAGCATTTGGAGTTCTACAGGGATGGTTTCAAATTTTACGACAAGAAGTGCGATATCATGAACATGCAGTTATATCAAATATTATGTATTGTTGTATTATACTACATAATATGATAGTTGAAGAAGAAAGGGGAGGATTTGAACTGCAACTTTAGAATTATCCGAATATAGCAGTGGCGTTTACAAGAAAGCCGTACAAGGATCCGAATACTTTTGCACAATATTTGCAATGTATCCAGGACGTTAGAGATCCTCTAGCACATCTAGAATTAAGGGATGGATTAATGGAACATTACTGGGAGCATACGGGAAACCAGTAGGAAGTGGATTACCGTATCTACATATTCAAGTTAATAACTTAAGTTTGCTTCGTAATATGTATGCTTTTATGTACCGTTGAATGCTGGTTTTATGAAATATTACGTTATTATTCTCTTGTAACAAGTTCGTATTGGCAACAATGATAGCAACAACATAAAAGCCAAATTTAATTGAGGAATTGGTACAACACTAACAACTACTACAAAACTAAGGACACTTACACTACATCCATGGATAATACATCCATGGATACTACATCATCGGTACTTAATAATTAGAAAATAACCTAAAAACAAACAACTACAATTAAACGATGAAAAAATAAATATGTCATATCCCATGCATCTTCTGCGGCATGCTTCTAGTTCTTGTTCCAGTAATAAGCGTTGCATTGGGTTTAATGTATCAAGGTTGACAGTCATAAGTGCCCTGTCATCAGCATGTTCGAGTCGAGCTAATTCACGCTCCCTAACAGCCAACTCACGCTCTCTTGATATTTGAAGTTCTTCATGTCTTCGCTGTTTTTCCTGGGCTCTCTCATATCTCTTAGCTTCCTTGGCTTCCGCCAAAAGGCGATTTGATTCTTCAGAAGCTACCATTTGACTATTTTGTTGTTCATTGTACGAACTATAATCTGTGACTATTTTTTTTTTACACTTGAATTTACCAGGAGGCCTACCACCAGAACTTGTAGAAAAAGTGGTGTTTTCTTGAGGATCTGGACTTCCCGGGCTAGATTTCTCCATCGTCCTTCTCGGCATAAATCGCGATGCTGAGTGTTCGTGGCGTATATTGCTCCATTTTTCTCCCCTAGAAAGAATGGCGTAACAGTTGTGCAAGTTGAATGGTACATTTTTGTGCTCTGTCATGTACACTACATTCGCTTTGCTTAGCTGTGTTGATTAAACTAGTGTAAATTGCTACAATTATGCAGTAAAATAATATAATAATTAACTATGTAAGTGATAAGTACTAAGTCAAAATCATTGGCACCGCTTTGCCGTCTACTTTCTAGACCTGCCATAATCTCCTTCCAACACTGACAGCTAGCGTTGATTCTCTTCCACGACTGTTTCAAAGAGTTTACGGTTCTCGGTGGGTTTTATGGACTACGACCGTTGAATAATCTCAGAACAGAACTCCAAAATGAGTTTTCCGTCTGACTAGTACCTTTAACATCATCTCTAGAGCATACGACCCAACAAAAAGCTAGTTCTGCTTGTTCTTCTGCAGACCATTTCACTATTTTGTTTGGTCTTCTCACTAGTGTGTTCGCATACATATCAGCAATTTCAGTAACGTCAACTTCTGTTTTCTCATTCATGTCACTACTGTCTCCAAAGACACTGTTTAAATTTCTTGATATATTTGGATAAGTTTCATGCGAGACTAACCTTTGCTGGCTACTAGGAGAAGCGTATTGATGATCAGTGTAATTTTGTTGAAAAGACGCGTTCTGTCCAGAACCAGAACTTTGAGTATTCTGATAATGATTGGAGTTTTGCTGCGATAGATAGAAATTTGGGTTTTATTGAGGAGCATAACAGTTTGGACCATTTGGGAAGTTAACATAATGTGGATTTTGATTCTGTTGGTACGTCGATTGCATAGGAGACTGATTGCGGTCGGATTGGTAACTTTGTTGATTTCGAGCAGATTTTGAAGCACCTTTCTTGGCTTTGACATTTTGTGACGTTGCAAATAAATTGAAAAGGAAATGTAGAAGGAAGAGATGAGTGTGTTAGGCTGTAAAAATGAATGCGGTATATATAACAATTAACCAAAATAGTCACAAAAAGACAACGGTATGAAGATATAAAACGGTTATAAAGCCTATACGGTTCTGGTAAAGTCAGCTTAGGGGAGGGGGGGGGGGATTTTAAAAATTCTCCCCCCTTAGCCGGTTTAACCTAAACCGGCCAAGGTGGGGACATGTCCCCCCTACCCGGTTTTACCTAAACCGGCCAGGGTGGGGACATGCAGTCCCCACTAAACCGATTTGGTTAAAACCGGCTAGGCCATAGCCAGTTAAGGCCAGGTTGTTAGAGCAACCAATCGGTTGCTCCAACACCCTTCAGTGTTGCTAAAGCAACACTGAAGGGACTCTTGACCCAACCGTTGTGGGTCAGTTGCTTGGCAACCAACCCACGGTTGGGGATGCCCTAATAATTTCTTAGTCGCCAAGCACCAGGAATATATGTAAAACGTGTACTTGCTCATACTCTCTAAGAAGGGAAGCACGGTCCGCAAAAGTAGTCAAATGTTGAATTTTACGGGAAAAATAGAACTGAGGAGTAAAAGTCTTTTCTTGGCAACAGAGGAAGCTACTTAATTATGAAGCACACTCCCAAGATGAAATCAGATGTTTCCATATACTGTAGTTTGAATTTGACGAAGACAAAGTTAACAGGAAAAGTGTGAAAGAATAGTAAAAGAAGAATTTAAGTTTAACTTGTAAGAACAAAATATATGTTATATTAAACTAGAGCAATACTTATCAACGTTATTGCACACATCAATCCTTATCGTCATTGGCTAATTTTTATTAAAAATAAAAATAAAAAGGGAAAGATTGATGAACAGTTTGATTCATATAGCTTACTGAGCCATTTAAAATTATAATGGAGTTAAAAGAGCTTAAAGGAAAATGCAAAAGACAAAGAAGGATTCAAGTTCACATAAATCAAACAATGAATAATAAGGGAATTCGTCAGGAGAAGATGAGAGGCTAACGCATTTGGAAGGGTCCAGCTTGGAAATTTAAGCCAAAAAGAATGGGTAGGTAAAGATTGAAAATAACATGATAATTTTATACTAAACAATGAGCAAGTGTGTGTATATATATACAAACACACACACACTATCTCTCTATGAAAACACTAAATAAACTGGCTCCTCTCATATTTACAAGTAAATTGATTCAATTGTCATTTCTTTAATTTATCACATGTTTTTCCCTTAGGTACCACGAGCGTGAAACTCGTAAGTTGCACACAATAATTATTGTTAAAATTAAAAGTTATATTTTATTCATTTTTTAAAAACAAAACTTTATTATGTGGTATATGATAAATTTAGTGAGATAGATAAATTTAAGAATAAAATGATATGTGAAGCTCAAACGTAAACTACAAAGTTTAATTCTTATAAAAGCGTATACATTCGCTTAGGCACACGCGCATTCATGCATGCACACACATTAAAATGAAATAATAATTTAAATATAAATTGAAATACTTGCAAAAATTACTTATATAATACTAGTAAATAAAGATAAAATGGTACAACCAATAACACTACAGCAAAAGTACCCTATTGCAACATCCATTTTACAACGGAAACTATCAGCCCGTTGTAATAGAAGGATATTACAACGGTCCTTTCAGGGCCAGTGTAATAAATGCTCCATACAAAGCATTTTTTACAATGGGAAATGAGTGCTTGTTGTAATAGAATATTACAATGATCATTTCATGTCCGTTGTAACAGATGTCAATTTTACAATGTTCACAAAATGCCCGTTGTAATAGATGCCAAATTTACGACGATCCTGCAAAACGTCCATTGTAATAGATACCAATTTTACAACGGGCTAAAAATGCTCATTATAATTGGTGACAATCGGTAATTGTAATTACAACACTTTCTTAAAATTAATACTTATTATTTATTATTATTTCATAATTAATCTTTAATAATATTATATTATTCATATGCTACTAATTACTAATTATAATTTTATATTACTAATTACTAATCATTGGTAAATTATATTATTTACTAATATTTAATCATTAATAATATTATATTTATCATTTATAATAATTAATGATTATTAATAAATAATCAATAATTCCTAATTATTATATATAGTTAATATCTAACGCCTAATATTCAATAATTGCTTTTTAATATATAATATTTAATAGATAATTAATGGTTTATCTCTTCCATTTTGCTAGGCTCTGATTTCTTCATGTCAATGTTATTTCCTAGTACAAGTTGTCTTTGATGATTACCAACTTCTAACCCAGCAGCTGGTTTTATGAGCTTGGAGCCCTGACTTCCCATATATACAGATGAGCTAATCTCTTTAATTTAATTGGTTACAACAGCATATGCAGATGCTTTGTTAATTATTCCTTTTATGTATGAAACCATGCATGCTATTTTATTCTCTTTTATAGGTGTTTAAAGCCTTAGTTAATAACTGCTTGGTGACCAAGCACCAGGAATATTTGTAGAACGTGGACTTGCTCATACTTTGTAAGAAGACACGGTCAGCAGAAGTGGCCAACTGTTGAAATTTACGGGGAAAATAAAACTGGACAAGAACTTGAATTAAAAGTCTTTTCTTGGCAACAGAGGAGTCCACGTTCATAATTTCTAAGAACGTGGACATGCTCATACTGTAATTTGACAAAGACAAAGTTAACAGGAATAGTGTGAAAGAACGGTAAAAGAAGAAGTTAAGTTTAATCAGTAAGAACGAAATATGTGATGTATTAAACAGACTAGTGCAGTACTTCTCAACAATATATTGCACACATCAATCCTTATTGAAACACCCCACCTCCGTTAGGGTCACTCTCAAAGGGAATGCCCTAATTTTGGTGGAGGTTTATAAGTATAAGTCACAGATACACAAGACAGATATAAATACACATGTTTTTGAACAGCGGAAAACAACATCAACTTTTATTTCATCAAAATACGTGTTACACAAACCATGCCATAATTGTCTTACAATACTTCCAAAAACATTACATTTTCATAACTGTCTTGATTTCATAACTTAAAGAAGCATAAAAACATAAGTAAACTGCATAAGTTCCCATAATTGCTATCCAAAGCCATAGTCCAAAACGAAAGAGATCCAAGCAATACATTCTTTCTCTTCAAGCTGGATGTGAAAACTGGTCAAGCTGCGGTATTCCCTCCCTGTGGACCTGAGGGGGGGGGGACGAAAGAAAAGTAGAGTCAGACATAAAGCCTGAGTAAGTCTAGGACTATTCAGTCTATGAATAAAGAAATGAGCATGATAAGTACAAACTGGAAATGGAGAAGCACCATAAACTAAGTTAAGTTGTCTAGGGTCGAATATACTATCATACCCCATATTAATCTCTGCACCCCCATAAACTAGCTCCCAACAGGCACCCAATTATCAGGGTGAAGTGATCCATTTCTAATGATCGGCTCCTACTCGCATAGTTACATGTGTCTTACGGCCCCCGATGTTGTAGCTACCTATGTTGGTCCCACCATGGGGTGTATCAAGTCCCATGGTGGCGGCCCGACACAATTCTAGAATGCACAGGTATACTACTGGTGCCCAGTGCCTAATTTTTCTGCGCCGGAGTGTGTGCACGCCCGCACCCCGTTAGAACCTACGCTGCTGCACCACCGTCGTCGATTTGACCTCTTACAGTCAGCCCAGTAATCGTGCCCCACCCTTCCTAGTTCAGGGTATCCTGATACACCTCGTAGGGTTACTGCTGAAAAGGGTCCCCCGCTACTAGGTTTTCTATTTCTAGCCAACATGCTAAGTTGGTTAAGTGTTATGTATAAACCTAACCCCCAATCAGTCTGTATAGTTTAGCATGTTCAATTTGATTAAGTATTAATTTAATTTACTTAATCCTATCCATCCTGCCTCAGCTTTAATTGTCTTATTAAAGCCTCGACCTCTCACATTAGACAGGTATTGTTGTGACTGCCTGTTGCCGGTTGGTTCCGGGCAGTCTTACGTCACAACTCAGTCTAACCTCGGGTCTTTATTGGGTTCAATGTTTAACCACCTACATTGGATATGTATTGTTGTGACTACTGGACAGCCGGGCGGGTCCGGGCAGGTTTACGTCACAACTCAATCCAACCTCGGGTTAAACACATCGTGTTTTCTAAGTTTACATATTTTGTCTCTTTTCTTTTTATATGTAAATATTTGCAGCCCATTATTCAAATTCATCTTTATTGGGTAAAATTAATTTATACCCCTTAAATGTTCTCAAGGTCATTGGCATGCGTCAGACATGCCAACACATATGTTTTATATTTTTAACCCAACGTCATTACCCCCGTTTTATACGTTCGCTATATTATGTTGGGCTTAACATTTAAGCCCAACTTAGCCACATGAAAAAGGGGAGGCTTAGAACATGGTGTTTATATATTCTAAGTAACATCAAAAGGGGTATGTGAACGCATGAACTTGCAACATAACGATCTAATTAACATAAATTAGGCACTTGTGAACTTGCATTGTAATAGCATATAATCTTGACATGAAACATACCTAAACATGAATCATGGTTTTAATCTAGTCATGTAAACTTGCATTTAAAATGTGAATCTAACTTAATTATGTGTCATATGTATTATCATATGATTTTGATAACAACATAGGCCTAAAACATATTTACAATTAGGCATAACACCAAACGCAATCTAGTCATGTTCATAGAGTCAACACAAGTTCACAAAGATGCTTACTTTTGTCACTAATACAAAAGTATGTCTCTTTTTTTTTCACTAGAATCATAATTCCTATTTCAACATAAATTCATATGAATCATAATACCCAAATGGTTCCAACCACACTAAACATGCTCATAAAAATATACATAGAGGGATCTAAAATCATGTTGGCATAATAGTGAATCATATACTTGCATGAATCTCAACTTTGTTGTAATAAACTACCACAAACATATAGTCGTTAACTTTCAACATGAATCATATACTTGCAAATATCCAATAGGTCTAACATCATTAAACAACAACATTCCAAATCTATTCGTAATTAGAATCATAGCAACATACAATTATGAATTATCATCACCTCAAATTAAGTACAATTCCATTTCTCATTTTACACAAATCAAAACTCAATTATTCATTCACATCGGAATAGCACTCTACTTACAACGTATGACGAATCTTCAATTCAGGATTCTGAATTCTGAATTTGGAGATGCTATCCTTTGTTGTAGGCGTTTTTTTGATTTAATTGTCGTGGCTTTAAGCTTTCGAATCGACTCCAAATCGTCTCTCAATTTTGACGGCTACTCCTAGTCTTTCTTCAGCAGCATGACCGTCTCATTCTCATTTTTATTTGTATGAATTAGGTGGAGTCTTAGGTCCTTTTTATAGAGTTTGTGAATTGATTAGAACCGTCGATGGAGCTTAGATTAATATTAGCCGTTCGTTTGAAAGAGAGACCAATCAGGAGTTGACACCTAGCCCTAGTGACAAGACAAAGCTCAGAAATTCAGCCAAGCACAGACCAGGCCAGCCAGGAGGTGCTGGGTTCGACCTGGCTCAGGGGCCAGGTCGACTACCCAGTCGACCCCCAGGTCGACTACCCAGTCGACCTGGGTGGCCCAGGTCGACTACCCAGTCGACCTGGGTGCCTTGGGCGGAAAAATTCCCGCCCAGCCCAATCTAGGTCCGATTTTTTTGAATTTTGAACTCGTTCTGAACTGTTTCTGTCTGTTTGAATTTTAAACTAAATTCTGAAACTTCCGGAGGTCATATCTCCCTCATACGGAGTCCGTTTTACGCAAACTCGGATTCTATCTCAAGCAGAATTCCGAGACGAACGCAATGGCATATCCCGTTTCCCTTAATTCTTTGATTTGAAATTAATTATACTTTAATTTGTGAATTCCACTATTATAGAATACACGAGGTGTTACATTCTCCCCCACTTAAAAGGATTTCGTCCCCGAAATCTTCAAGTTTAGGAAGAATGTATATCCTAACATCCAAATGTCCATCTACTCATCCATCAAACACGAGCATCCATTGTCCTTAAAAGACTTCTAATGCTTCATGATCATATGCGAAGTGTGTGTACATGTACTTATCTAATGTAAAATCAGGCGGTCTACTGATTCAGTTGACCTCCGTAATGCAAATTATGTAAGTGTCATGAATCCATTATGTGCAAACCTTCCTATTCATGATTCTACATGAGTGCACAATCATTCATATAAATGCAACATCCATATGACAACACATTAAACTTCAACCATATATGAATATAAATACATATATGCATATGCAATATGAAGTGACTGAGCCGATCTAAAACCTAGATTGTGTGTGTATATGCAACCACGAGCAACCACGAGCAATCACTTGCAACCATCATCCATAACATGTTTTAATTACATGTTTTCATCCAAAGGGTTTCTACCTAAAAGATAAGGTCGAGGAGATATACCTAAAAAGATAGATAAAAGCGCAACTTAAGGAAAAAGAAAGATCAAAGATGTACCCTCGAAAAGAAAAGGGTAGGCTGCGCGTGTTCTAGCCTCAGTTTCCCAAGTCGCGTCTTCCTCGGCGTCGCTGCACTGAACTTTGACGAGCTTGACTTCGCGGTTGCGTAGCTCTTTCACTTCAGTTCCTAAGATGCGTGTTGGAGCTTTCCTCACGGTTGCTTCGCGTTCCACTTCAGCTTCTTCAAGGATGTTTGGCTCTACCACTTCAGCAGATTCATGTAGACATTTTCGGAGGTGCGAAACGTGAAAGACGTTGTGAACTCCAGCTAGTTTTTCGGGTAACTCTAATCTATAGGCCATCTTCCCAACCTTCTCGATGATAGGAAATGGTCCTACAAATCTCGGTGCCAGCTTTCCAGTGGATCCAAAACGAACAACATTCCTTAGTGGAGATACCTTAAGAAAAACTCTATCCCCAACCTCAAACTCAAGGTCGGTCCTTCTCTTGTCGGCGTAGGATTTCTGTCTATATTGGGCCGTCTTCATCCTTCTTCGTATCAAGTCTACTTTCTCTGAAATCTCTCGGATCATATCTGGTCCAAGTATGAGTTTGTCAGTAGACTCCCACCAATAAGTGGGCGATCGGCACGGTCTTCCATATAAAGCTTCGAAGGGCATCATTCCGATGGTGGCTTGGTAGCTGTTGTTGTAGGCAAATTCCACCAAAGGAAGATGGTCTTCCCATGTCCCTCCGAAGTCAAGGACGCACAGTCTTAAAAGGTCCTCCAAAACTCTGTTAACTCTTTCTGTCTGGCCGTCGGTTTGGGGGTGATAGGCTGTACTCAAGCAAAAATGTGTACCTACCGCTTCTTGCAGACTCCGCCAGAACTCACTTGTGAAGATAGGGTCTCGGTCACTAACAATGCTGGATGGTATTCCATGGAGTTGAACAATTTCCTTGAGATAAAGAGATGCTAGGGATGAGGCAGTTCTTTTACTCTTGACAGGTAAAAAGTGGGCGCTTTTAGTAAGCCTATCCACTATTACCCAAATGCTAGTGTTGCCTCTCCTAGACCTAGGCAGCCCATCAATGAAGTCCATTGAAATGCTGTCCCACTTCCACTGCGGGACCTCTAGAGGATGGAGCAGACCGCCAGGTTTCTTCTGCTCCGCCTTAACCTGTTGGCAAGTCATACACTTAGAAACGAAATCTGCCACGTCCTTCTTCATGCCACTCCAAAAGAAAGTCCTTTTTATGTCCTTGTACACTTTATCTCCGCCTGGATGTATCGTCATCTTGGAGTGATGTGCTTCTTCGAGAACCGTCTTTACTAAATTCCTTATCTGTGGGACGCATAGTCTTCCGTCTCGCCTTAATCAACCCTTATCGTCGATGGAGTATCTGTTGAGGTGACTTGAAGTCTCACCCCTAATTAGCCTATCAATCGTCCCTACAAGCTGAGGGTCTTCGCGTTGTGCTGTCCCTATTGAGTCCACTAGAGTCGGGCGTACCTCGAGAGATGCTAGCAAGCCCGGTACAAAATCGGAGGAAGGCCTAAAGTCAAAGCTGGCTATAAATTCTAGGCTTTTCCTTTCAACAAACAGCGGGCTTAGGGTCAGTTTCTTTCGGCTCAACGCGTCTGCCACTACGTTGCCTTTGCCCGGAGTGTAGGAGATCTCGAAATCGTACAAGGCAAGAAACTCCATCCACCTCTGTTGCCTCAAGTTAAGGTCCTTCTGCAAGAAGAGATACTTCAAAGATTTATGGTCAGTATACAGTTCGAATTTCTCACCTAAGAGATAGTGGCGCCAAGACTTAAGTGCAAAGACGATGGCGGCTAACTCAAGATCGTGGGTCGGGTAGTTCTTTTCATGAACTTTCAATTACCTTCCACCATAAGCTACTACCCTCCCTTCTTGCATCAAGACAATGCCTAGCCCTTTCCTACATGCATCTGTGTAAACCGTAAACATTTTGCTTCCATCCGGCAAGGTCAGAACTGGGGCTATTGTAAGAGCCCTTTTTAGTCGTTGGAAAGCAAACTCGCAATCCAAGTCCCAATTGAACACTAGATTCTTCTTTGTTAACCTAGTGAGCGGAGCTGAGATTTTCGCAAAACCCCTTATGAATTTTCGGTAGAAACCTGCTAGTCCTAGAAAACTTCGGACCTCGGTTGCATTCCTTGGTGTCTTCCAATCCTGTACCGCTACTACCTTAGCAGGGTCCACAGCTAACCCTTCCTTGGATACTATATGCCCAAGAAACCTTACTTCCTCTCTCCAAAAGTGGCACTTGGAGAATTTGGCTTTTAGCTGATGGACTCGCAGAGTTTCCATGATTGCCCTTAAGTGTTGAGCATGATCTTCTTCACTCTTTGAGAAGATCAAGATATCGTCTACGAAGACTACCACGAACTTGTTGAGGAATTCTCTTAACACCCTACTCATCAGGTCCACGAAATAAGCGGGTGCGTTTGTCAAGCCGAAAGGCATGACAAGCCGTTCAAAGAAGCCGTCTGGGGTTCTGAATGCTGTCTTATCGATGCTATCTTCAGCCACCCTTAGCTGATGAAACCCGGTCGCTAAATCGAGTTGGGAGAAAATAGACGCTCCTACAAGCTGATCAAACAGATCATCAATTCTGGGGAGAGGGTGCTTATTCTTTTTCGTCAGCTTGTTGAGCTCCCTATAGTCAACACATAGACGGAGTGAACCATCCACCTTTGTGGCGAACACCACTGGAGCGCCCCATTCTGAAATGCTCCTTCTAATGAACCCCTTCTCTAGAAGCTCTTTAACCTGTTTACTGAGCTCTTTCCTTTCCCGTGGAGCCATGTGTCTAACGGACAACGCAACGGGCTTTGCATTATCTACAAGATATATGCGGAAGTCTATCTCCCGCTTCGGAGGTAAGCCCTTCACCTCTTCGAAGACATCCGGATATTCACGGACCACTTTAACCGATTGCAAACTCTCAACAGAAGCACCTAGCGATTCGAGATAACTAAGCATAACTGCATACGAGGGATTACAAGTAATTTCCAGAGTGTTACCGAGTTGGGTCAGAAGCCTAACCACCCTTTTCTCACAATAAAGGATGGCACCATTACTTGATAGCCAATCCATGCCCAAAATCAAACCATATCCCGAGAAGCCCAAAACAAAGGCACTACATCTAAATTCTACGCTTAGAATAGAAATTTTCAATCCCACACAGATCATAGACAAATGAGCTGGGCCCCCGATTGGATTTGAAACAATTAAGGGGTCCTCTACCATACTAGTTTCTAGGTGCAGAGATTCTACTAAAGCAGATGAAATAAAGGAGTGTGATGCGCCAGAATCAAATAAAGTGCGAACTGGGTGATCATAAAGATAAACTACACTTTCTACAGAAGTATTTATACCTCGCTGTTGCAGAGGTGGTGCTTCTAGCACATGAACTTGTGCCCCTGAGGTGGATCCAGCCCTCTGCCCCTGCCCTCGCTTCTTTGGGCAATCCTTAGCCATGTGGCCTATCTCACCGTAAGAAAAGCACCCACCATTCAACTTGGCCTTCTTTTTCCGGCAATCTTTCACTAAGTGCCCCACTTTGCCACGGAAATTACACTTCCTCTTCTCTTGGGACTTGTTGTCTTTCCCGCCCTTCTTAATGTCTGTCTTCTTAGGCTGTAAACCCTCTTTCTTCCCTTGAGAGTTTTTTGCCTTTGTCTCCTTCTTGCCCTTATCCTCTTCGTTCAACAATGCCATCTGCACCAACCTTTCATACGTAGCTCCCATGGGTATATGGGTCATGGCCAAACTGTGTAATGGCTCATTCAATCCTTTGACAAAGCGGAGAGCCTTCTTGTGCGGAGTGTTGACTAGGTCCAGTCCGAACCTAGCCAGCTGATCGAACTGATTAACGTACTCCTTGATTGTCATATTCCCTTGCTTAAGAAATAAGAATTTTTCCAATTGAAGGCTCCTTTTTTCACGTTTCTTGTCATTACTGTTACGATCCTTTCTTCTTTGACTATTATTCGTCTTCCTGTTCTGGGACTCTTCCGCTTGCTGGTTCACGTAGAGAAGGAGGAGGAGTGAAAGCGTCAGTAGCTGGGGAGTAAGGTCTCCAGACATGCTAAAACAGAAAGGAGAGATTCAAAACGAAGGATAAAAGATAGTACCTATGGCTTTGGGGGACTATGCCTTTCTTAAAATAAATAACATTTTATCTTTAAAAATTCTTCTTTAAATTTTCTTTTGAAAATAAATTTTCAAAACTTTTTATCTTATCTGGTAAACCATGCTCTGATACCAAGTGAAACACCCCACCTCCGTTAGGGTCACTCTCAAAGGGAATGCCCTAATTTTGGTGGAGGTTTATAAGTATAAGTCACAGATACACAAGACAGATATAAATACACATATTTTTGAAAAGCAGAAAACGACAGCAACTTTTATTTCATCAAAATACGTGTTACACAAACCATGCCATAATTGTCTTACAATACTTCCAAAAAATTACATTTTCATAACTGTCTTGATTTCATAACTTAAAGAAGCATAAAAACATAAGTAAACTGCATAAGTCCCCATAATTGCTATCCAAAGCCATAGTCCAAAACGATAGAGATCCAAGCAATACATTCTTTCTCTTCAAGCTGGATGTGAAAACTGGTCAAGCTGCGGTATTCCCTCCCTGTGGACCGGGGGGGAATGAAGGAAAAGAAGACGAAAGAAAAGTAGAGTCAGACATAAAGCCTGAGTAAGTCTAGGACTATTCAGTTTATGAATAAAGAAATGAGCATGATAAGTACAAACTGGAAATGGAGAAGCACCATAAACTAAGTTAAGTTGTCTAGGGTCGAATATACTATTGTACCCCATATTAATCTCTGCACCCCCATAAACTAGCTCCCAACAGGCACCCCATTATCATGGTGAAGTGATCCATTTCTAATGATCGGCTCCTACTCGCATAGTTACATGTGTCTTACGGCCCCCGATGTTGTAGCTACCTATGCTGGTCCCACCATGGGGTGTATCAAGTCCCATGGTGGCGGCCCGACACAATTTTAGAATGCACAGGTATACTACTGGTGCCCAGTGCCTAATTTTTCTGCGCCGGAGTGTGTGCACGCCCGCACCCCATTAGAACCTACGCTGCTGCACCACCGCCGTCGATTTGACCTCTTACAGTCAGCCCAGTAATCGTGCCCCACCATGCCTAGTTCAGGGTATCCTGATACACCTTGTAGGGTTACTGCTGAAAAGGGTCCCCCGCTACTAGGTTTTCTATTTCTAGCCAACATGCTAAGTTGGTTAAGTGTTCTGTATAAACCTAACCCCCAATCAGTCTGTATAGTTTAGCATGTTCAATTTGATTAAGTATTAATTTAATTTACTTAATCCTATCCATCCTGACTCAGCCTTAATTGTCTTATTAAAGCCTCGACCTCTCACATTAGACAGGTATTGTTGTGACTGCCTGTTGCCAGTTGGTTCCGGGCAGTCTTACGTCACAACTCAATCTAACCTCGGGTCTTTATTGGGCTCAATGTTTAACCACCCACATTGGATAGGTATTGTTGTGACTACTGGACAGCTGGGCGGGTCCGGGCAGGTTTACGTCACAACTCAATCCAACCTCGGGTTAAACACATCGTGTTTTCTAAGTTTACATATTTTGTCTCTTTTCTTTTTATATGTAAATATTTGCAGCCCATTATTCAAATTCATCTTTATTGGGTAAAATTAATTTATACCCCTTAAATGTTCTCAAGGTCATTGGCATGCGTCAGACATGCCAACACATATGTTTTATATTTTTAACCCAACGTCATTACCCCCGTTTTATACGTTCGCTATATTATGTTGGGCTTAACATTTAAGCCCAACTTAGCCACATGAAAAAAGGAAGGCTTAGAACATGGTGTTTATATATTCTAAGTAACATCAAAAGGGGTATGTGAACGCATGAACTTGCAACATAACGATCTAATTAACATAAATTAGGCACTTGTGAACTTGCATTGTAATAGCATATAATCTTGACATGAAACATACCTAAACATGAATCATGGTTTTAATCTAGTCATGTAAACTTGCATTTAAAATGTGAATCTAACTTAATTATGTGTCATATGTATTATCATATGATTTTGATAACAACATAGGCCTAAAACATATTTACAATTAGGCATAACACCAAACGCAATCTAGTCATGTTCATAGAGTCAACACAAGTTCACAAAGATGCTTACTTTTGTCACTAATACAAAAGTATGTCTCTTTTTTTTCACTAGAATCATAATTCCTATTTCAACATAAATTCATATGAATCATAATACCCAAATGGATCCAACCACACTAAACATGCTCATAAAAATATACAAAGAAGGATCTAAAATCATGTTGGCATAATAGTGAATCATATACTTGCATGAATCTCAACTTTGTTGTAATAAACTACCACAAACATATAGTCGTTAACTTTCAACATGAATCATATACTTGCAAATATCCAATAGGTCTAACATCATTACACCATAACATTCCAAATCTATTCGTAATTAGAATCATAGCAACATACAATTATGAATTATCATCACCACAAATTAAGTACAATTCCATTTCTCATTTTACAAAAATCAAAACTCAATTATTCATTCACATCGGAATAGCACTCTACTTACAACGTATGACGAATCTTCAATTCAGGATTCTGAATTCTGAATTTGGAGATGCTATCCTTTGTTGTAGGCGTTGTTTTGATTTAATTGTCGTGGCTTTAAGCTTTCGAATCAACTCCTAATCATCTCTCAATTTTGACGGCTACTCCTAGTCTTTCTTCAACAACATGACGGTCTCATTCTCATTTTTATTTGTATGAATTAGGTGGAGTCTTAGGTCCTTTTTATAGAGTTTGTGAATTGATTAGAACCGTCGATGGAGCTTAGATTAATATTAGTCGTTCCTTTGAAAGAGAGACCAATCAGGAGCTGACACCTAGCCCTAGTGACAAGACAAAGCTCATAAATTCGGCCAAGCACAGACCAGGCCAGCCAGGAGGGGCTGGGTTCGACCTGGCTCAGGGGCCAGGTCGACTACCCAGTCGACTCCCAGGTCGACTACATAGTCGACCTGGGTGACCCAGGTCGACTACCCAGTCGACCTGGGTGCCCCAGGTCGACTACCCAGTCGACCTCGGTGCCTTGGGCGGGAAAATCCCTGCCCAGCCCAATCTGGGTCCGATTTTTTTGAATTTTGAACTCGTTCTGAACTGTTTCTGTCTGTTTGAATTTTAAACTGAATTCTGAAACTTCCGGAGGTCATATCTCCTTCATACAGAGTCCGTTTTACGCAAACTCGGATTCTATCTCAAGCAGAATTCCGAGACGAACGCAATGGCGTATCCCGTTTCCCTTAATTCTTTGATTTGAAATTAATTATACTTTAATTTGTGAATTCCACTGTTATAGAATACACAGGGTGTTACACTTATCGTCTGCTTCTAATTTAACCAAAAAAGAAAAAAGAAAAAAAGACTGATGATCAGTTTGATTCAAATAGCATACTATTGCCATATAAAATTAGAAAGGAGTTTAAAGGACCATTTTTTACTTCCAGTGATAAAGGTAGAGCCGACCGTACTATTCGGGTATCAACTCCCCAAAATTCAAGGTTTCACATACATGATCTGAATCACCACAAATTTATATATGTGTGATTACATGATTAATAATGATTTATGAATATTTTTTTATATTTTTCAGAAGGGATTAGAGCCTAATGCACCCTAGTTAATTAGAAAGGGTACTAAGCACTCGCCTTAATTACTAAAGTTTAGATCCAAAGTCAATAGTGTTTCACATAAATCCTTAGGTGTTGCACTAGCTTTTCACTTGATTTGACTTAATCTTCACTAATAATGAGGTTTAACTAATTAAATTAAGGTTTAATGAAGGAGTAGGGAGGTGGAAGCCATTAGTAAGGTAAGAGATTTATTTTGGGAGCTGTGAACATGAATAGGAGAAGATTCTCCTACCCCATTCATCCCCCACTAGTTGAAATCTCGAAATGGTTCTTGGACTCATCCATTAATGACCTCTTTGGCCCAATTATGCTGCCTAACGTTTTCAAACATTATTTCAGTCATTCCTTCTAAACAATAAGTCTGTCTACTTAATATGACCACTCTACGGATTATGAAACCATCATCTGAATCCAATGGGAACCAATCAAAAGTTATGGATGAAACATGATTCATAATGGGTAAAATTATCACATAAAAGTTTGACAAAAATAGTGAAGGTAAGAAATGATCTTATTAACCATTTGCCAAAGTAATAGGACCGTATGACCTCATACACACATAAAATAACTATTATATGATCCTCTGATACGTAGAATATGGGTCGTTAAATTCTTCCACCTTAAGAAATTTCACCATCGAAATCCTCAAACATGTCAATAAGTTTATCATGCATGCCTGCCAGTCATCAAAATAAACTATACATACATAAAAATCATAATGAATAAGAGGTAGTACAGACCTATTCTAGCATGCAGGATACTAAGCCAGGGAAAACGGATGGTATCGCTAGTGGAAATAAGAGCGATGAATTAAAATCTTACCAAGTAAAGAGTCTCAGGTACGATGTCTTCATACTCTCTTTGGTCACCCAAGTGCAATCGCCTTTACTTTCACCTCACTGGACTTTGACAAGCATTACAATTTTCCTTCTAATTTGATTCCTATCATGTCCAACTATACGAATAAGCTTGCAAACCCTAGTAGCCCCTGGTTCCACCTTGATATCATCAAATTGATCCTGTGCGATTATTACGTCGGAATCATGTACAAAATTCCTGCGATGTGAAACATGAAACATATTGTGCACCCCAGCCATCTTTTGAGGTGGTCAACTCTACAGGCTAAGTTCCCAATCCGTTTAAGAATCATAAAAGCGCCAACAAACCATGATTCCAACTTCCTTTTAAATAACATCGTATACTTGAGAATCAGATAAAGAAGGAAGAATAACAATCGTGATATCACTCTGTGTATTCACATACAACCCCCTCCTCAAACCAGAGTCCCCTCCAAACAAAAAATAAGCTGTGTAATACTACCAGCAACGGAGCACCATTCTTCTCCTAACTCCCTTGGACAATCAAAGCAGTTTAGGGTTCCTATCCCAAAACTCTGCACGGTATTTGCTTTGCATGCGTTTAAATAGTATAAATTTATTAATTAACATTAATCCAAACTCCAATGCATCGAAAACAAACATCCGACTAAATGGGGCATTTTACCTGCAACCGATGTAGAAGCTTCCTGTTGGAAATGTTTTGCAAGCATTAGGTGAATTATTAATTTTTTTGGAATAAGTGTATGAATGGATCATATGGTTGAATAGTCCAACATCATGGGATTATATGGAAGAAGCAAGATTTATACTTGTTTCTAAGAAATCATGCTGGGGCCTTGGGCTCCCAGTACATGCTTTATTGTGAGAAGGGAGACCATGCATCATGACCAATACACATGCGTGCACGACCGACCGACCTGACTCGACTCGACCCAACCCGGCCCGACCCGGTCCGGTCCGGTTCTGGCGCTTGGGCTTGGGATTTGTGGTGCAGACACTTATATTTTTGGACCATAAAACACTGCAATTTTCGAACCGTTTTTTATGGAAAATTATTTATGCACCTATAATATTTCTGCAATGGTAATTTTTTTGTAATGGTACACTTTGTTCTGTAATTTCGGCAGATCCGACTTTTTCTCCCAAACCCTAATTCTCGTCCTATATATAGTCCACATCTATAACGAGAATAGATACCGAATTATACATTATCTTCTTGCCTCCGCCATTTTAGTTTTCTTTCAGAAATTCTCGAGCAGTACTTTAATTTCGAAACTGCAAATCTCCACTGATTTGTTGTGCAAGCAAATCAGCTATTGTTTTTAGAGGCTGTTTTATCCTAGAGGCGACGGCGAAAGTACGAACTGGTTTGCACCTCTGGCCAGATCGCCGAATCGTCTTCAAGACAGCGACCTAGTCCGTGACTCATCCATTGTTTCCCAACAATTTGAAGATGATCTGAAACAATGGCTTCGAACTCAACCGTAGACGATGCTGCTCCACCCACTACTTTCCAGAACCCTCTCGTGACTGCTGCTCCATTCAAATTCAAAGGCTTGCATTTCAAGCAATGGCTTCAGAAGATGGAGTTCTTCCTCACAATCAGAAAGGTTGTGGCTTCGTTGACCACTGAAAAACCACGGCTACTAGATAAACCTGACGAGGCTGATGCAGCGAAGATGGCATCATGGACTGCACAGTCAAAGCGACGACAAACCTGGACTGAACAGGATTACTTATGCAAGAATTTTATTCTAAATGGACTGAGTGATGACTTGTATGATTACTACAACTCAGATGAAAAGACAACAAAGGAGATATGGGAAGCACTGAAGAAGAAGTATGATACAGAGGAGGCAGGGGCAAAGAAATATGCCGTAAGCCGCTACCTAAAGTACCAGATGACTGATGACAGATCAGTTGAGATGCAGTCTCATGAGCTGCAGAAAATAGCTCATGAGATCATCTCCGAAGGTATGGCATTGGACGAACAATTTCAAATTGCTGTTATCATTGAAAAATTACCCCCTGTCTGGAAAGATTTTAAGAACGTTTTACAACATAAGACCAAGGAATTTTCCTTAGAAAGCTTGATCACGCGCCTCCGTATTGAGAAGGAGGCACGTAAACAGGACCAAAAAGAAGAAGTGTTGATTGTCAATAACAACAACACTAAAAATACCACACCTGCTGTTCTGAAACCGAATCAGAAATCTTTTAAGAATCAGAACAGGCGCACCAAACAGAATGGGAATCCGCAAGGAAACCCAAAAGGACAGCAGAAACCAGCCCAAAAGAATGATTCTGGACAGTTGTTTCCATGTTACAACTATGGAAAACTAGGTCATATGGCACGAAAGTGTCGGAACAGACCAAGCTATGCACCGTAGATTAACCTGACTGAAGAGCCTCTTACGGCTATGATTATTGAGATTCACCTTGTTGGTGGATAAGAGATTTGGTGGGTAGACACTGGTACTTCTCACCATGTCTGCTATGATCGTGGCTTGTTCTCTACATACATGACTGCTAAAAATCAGAAAGTGTTGTTGGGAGATTCTCACACCAATAAAGTTGCAGGGATTGGCAATGTGGAAATTAAGTTTACCTCTGGAAAGACTGTAATTCTGAAAGATGTTATGCATACTCTAGAGATTAGGAAGAATCTGGTTTCTGGCTTTCTCCTTAATAAGGCGGGGTTTACTCAAGTTATTGGGCCTGATTTGTATACCCTAACTTATAAGGGAACTTTTGTGGGAAAGGGTTATGCTTGTGAGGGTATGTTTAAACTGAATGTTGAAACTAATAAAGTGACTACTTCTGCTTATATGTTATGTGATTTTAATATTCGGCACACTAGATTATGTCATGTTAATAAACGAATAATTCACAACATGAGCACCCTAGATATGATTCCTAAAATGACAAAATCTGAACTTGATAAATGTGAATTCTGTACACAAGCAAAAATTACAAAGAAACCTCATACATCTGTTGATAGAGTTTCTGAACCCTTAGACTTGATTCATTCTGAAATATGTGAACTTGATGGTACTTTGACTAGACAAGGACATCGTTATTTAATCACTTTTATTGATGACTGTTCTGATTTCACATATGTATACCTTATGAAAAATAAAAGTAATGCTTTTGACATGTTTAAAACATTCAAAAATGAGATTGAGAATCAAGCAAATGGGAAAATTAAGAGACTTCGTAGTGATAGAGGAACAGAAAAAGGATCTAATTCAATTCTGGATTTTTATAAACTACATGTTATAGTACATGAGAGAATTGCACCCTATTCTCCTGAAATGAACGGTAAAGCAGAAAGGAAAAATAGGACCTTTACCGAATTAGTAGTTGCCATCCTATTAAATTCTGGTGCAGCAGAACATTGATGGGGGGATATTTTATTGACTGTATGCTATGTTCTGAATAGAATCCCCAAATATAAGAATAAAATTTCACCTTATGAAATTTTAAAGAATCATAAACCCAATGTCTCATATTTTAGAACCTGGGGTTGTTTAGCATATGTTCGCATTCCAGACCCTAAGAGAATAAAATTGGCAAGCAGAGCATATGAATGTGTATTTATAGGCTATGCTATTAATAACAAAGCATACAGATTTTATGACCTTAATGCACATAATATATTGAATCAAATGGTGCCGATTTTTATGAAACTAAATTTCCTTTTAAATTAAGGAATAGCGGGGGCACTTCAAGTACGCCTATTAGAAAAGAACTTAATGAAAATTCTAAAGCTGAACCTAGAAGAAGTAAAAGAGCAAGAACCATAAAAGATTTTGGTTTAGATTTTTGTGCTTTTACTATTGAGGAGGATCCCATAAACCTCCAAGAGGCCTTATCTTCCTTAGATGCCGATTTTTGGCAAGAGGCTATAAATGATGAGATGGATTCTTTAGAATCCAATAAGACTTGCCACTTAGTAGATTTACCTCCCGGTTGTAAGTCTATAGGCTGTAAATGAGTACTTAAAAAGAAATTAAAACCTGATGGCACTATTGATAAATATAAAGCACGACTAGTAGCCAAAGGTTTTAAACAAAAAGAAAAAATAGATTTCTTCGACACTTTTTCACCTGTTACTAGAATCACATCCATTCGGGTATTAGTTTCTCTTGCCTCTATTCATAATTTGTTAATACACCAAATGGATGTGAAAACCGCATTTTTAAACGGTGAATTAGGCGAAGAAATCTATATGGACCAGCCTGAAGGATTTGTGGTACATGGTCAAGAACATAAAGTATGCAAATTAGATAAATCACTATATGGTTTAAAACAAGCACCTAAACAATGGCATGAAAAATTTGATAACCTAATCATTTCACATGGTTTTAAAGTTAATGAAAGTGACAAATGCATTTATTACAAATATGAGAATGACATTTGCACTATTATATGTCTTTATGTAGATGACTTACTCATTTTTGGGTCAAACATTCATGCCATAAACTCAGTCAAATCCTTATTAAGTTCCAATTTTGATATGAAAGATCTAGGTGATGTGAGTGTAATCCTTGGTATTAAAATTACTAGGTCAGAAAAGGGACTTTCTTTAGATCAATCTCATTACATTGAGAAGATACTAAAGAAATACAATTACTTTGACTGTAAACTAGCAAGTACACCATATGATCCCAGTGTAAAGTTATTCAAGAACACTAGTGAAGGTGTAAGACAGACTGATTATGTGAGCATCATTGGCAGCCTTCGGTATGCCACTGATTGTACTAGACCCGACATTGCCTATGTCGTGGGATTATTGTGCAGGTTTACCAGTAGACCTAGTATAGAGCACTGGCGTGCTATTAAAAGGATGATGAGATACCTTAAATGAACCATGAACCTTGGATTACATTATGAAAGATTTCCAGCTGTACTTGAAGGATATTCCGATGCAGACTTGAATACCTTATCTGATGATTCTAAAGTGACCAGTGGCTATATATTTAGCATCGCTGGAGGTGCTGTTTCTTGGAAATCCAAGAAACAGACTTTTTGGCTCAGTCTACTATGGAGTCTAAAATGATAGCACTAGCTACATCTAGTGAAGAGGCAGAGTATTTGAGAAACCTGCTAGCTGAGATTCCCTTATGGGAAAAACCGATACCGGCTGTATTGATACTTTGCGATAGTACCACGGCTATTGCAAAAGTTCAGAACCGTTATTATAACTGTAAGAGACGAAAAATATGTCGTAAGCATAGTACGATTAGAGAACTACTTACCATAGGTACCGTTAGAGTGGATTACGTACGTAGTGATGAAAATTTGACAGATCCTTTGACGAAAGGACTGCCCAGAGAGAAAGTCCATAATTCTTCTAAAAGAATGGGATATTGTCTTAGATTGTTGAGTCACGCACAATGGTAATCCGACCTAAATGACTGGAGATCCCAATAACTAGGTTCAATGGGTAAAAACAAGTTGTGTAGTGATAGGAGTTGAGCATGTTATTTAATAAACCAAGAAGCATGTATTCCTGAAGTGATTAGAGGATGAGTTAATAGAAACGCTTAATGAGATCTACACTCTATTTGGAATGGAGTACCTACCTTCAGGAGTGTTCTTGATAGACTCACCTTTGTGAATGTGGAAATGTGGCTGTTTCCTATGGATTTTGGGCAACACTTCTAGAGCGTTCACTAAACTAGGATAGACGTGCATGGCCATAAATGCATGGGCTTATTTGATTGCACCACAGAAAAGGTTGTGTGTGGTTTGATGTCAGGAATAGAGTTCAAGACTACGTGTCACTCTAGTAAAAAAACTAAATCTTACTCACTATGCAAAAGTTCAAGTCAGATGACACCTTTGTTTATGTACAATCTTATGTTTTTTAAGAAACTTGTCGAAAATATTTTTAAAAATTCAAGTGGGGGATTGTTGGAAATGTTTTACAAACATTAAGTGAATTATTAAATTTTTTGGAATAAGTGTATGAATGGCTCCTATGGGTGAATTGTCCCACATCATGGGATTATATGGAAGAAGCAAGTATTTATACTTGTTTCTAACAAATCATGTTGGGGCCTTGGGCTCCCAATACATGCCTTGTTGTGAGGAG
The DNA here is from genome assembly GCA_030737875.1 of Allium sativum. Taxonomy (NCBI): domain Eukaryota; kingdom Viridiplantae; phylum Streptophyta; class Magnoliopsida; order Asparagales; family Amaryllidaceae; genus Allium; species Allium sativum. The sequence continues at coordinate 686,602,611 of CM060926.1, read as the reverse complement.
GGAGACCATGCATCATGACCACCACACACGTGCGCGCGACCGACTGTTCCGGCCCGGTTCGGTCCGTTTCGAGCTCGGGCTTGGGCTTGGGATTGGGATTGTGGTGTAGAGACTTATATTTTTGGACCATAAAACACTACAATTTTCGAACCGTTTTTTATGAAAAATTATTTATGCACCGATAATATTTCTGCAAGGTAATTTTTTGTAACGGTACACTTTGTTTCGTAATTTCAGCAGATCCGACTTTTTCTTCTAAACCCTAATTCTCGTCCTATATATGGTCCTCATCTATAAACTAGAATAGATACCGAATTATACATTATCTTCTTGCCTCCGCCATTACAGCTTTCTTTCAGAAATTCTCGAGCAGTACTTTAATTTTGAAAGTGCAAATCTGCACTGTTTTGTTGTGCAAGCAAATCAGTTATTGTTTTAAGAGACGGCGGAAAAAGTACGAACTGGTTTGCACCTCTGGTCAGATCGCCGAATCGTCTTTAAGGCAGCGACCTAGTTCGCGACTCAGCCATTATTTCCCAACACTTCCAGAAGGGTACAATGTGAAAATAAAGCTGCAGAATGCATACTTTCTTACTAGAACTTGTGAAGTAGAACTACATAAGAAAAGTACACGCTTGTGTGGCATGTGATAATTTTTGCCTGACGTTGTAGAAGAAGCTCGCGTTCATCAAACCAACATCTTGGGTCAGCATATGAATAAAATGAATAGGAGTACTTTTATTGAGCGAATAATATATATACAAGGCATACAGAAGACAAAAGAGGCAGATATTTCAAACTGCACAATAATTCATTCAACTAGAATTTTTCACTTTTAACATTTTCCTCTGTGTTATATTACAAGAAGCACAGATGGAAAAGTGAGCTATTAAGAGAAGATGTGTCGTTCTGGATTAGATAAAAGTGATAAACTAGAGAAGGCCTGGGCGACTAATGATGGGAAAGTGTGGCACAACCACTACCGCTCCATCTCGTTTCTCGGTCGCCTTGTTCTGCTGCATATTCCTCTATTTAATTTTATTGCGCTCTGATTTCTTCATATCAATGTTATTTCCTACAAGCTGTCTTTGATAATTAGCAACTTCTAATGCAGCTGGTTTTATCAGCGAGAAGCCCTGACTTCCCATGTATACAGATGAGGTCTCTTTAATTTAATTTGGTTACAACAGCAGATGCAGATGCAGATGCTTTATTAATTATTCTTTTTATGTATGAAACTGTGCTCTTTTATTCTCTTTTATAGATGTTTAAAGCCTTAACGATTGCCAGGTGATCAAGCACCAGGAATATTCGTAGAAAGAATATGGACTTGCTCATACTTTCTAAGAAGACACGCACGGTCAGCAGAAGTGGTCAACTGTTGAATTTTACGGGGAAACTAGAACTGGACAAGGACTTGAACTAAAAGTCTTTTTCTTGGCAACAGAGGAAGCTGCTTATCTAGCACACAGCCAAATTGTGCGTGCTAATAGAAAGAATATAGACCTTAACAAGTTGAAATCGGATGTTTCCACATGCTGTAGTTTGACGAAGACAAATTTAACATGAAAAGTGTGAAATAATAGTAAAAGAAGAAGTTAAGTTTAATCAGTAAGAACGAAATATGTGATATATTAAACAAACTAGTGCAATACTTCTCGATATACTGCACACATCAATCCTTATCCTCTGCTGCTAATTTAACCAAAAAAGAAAAAAAGATTGACGATCAGTTTGATTCAGATAGCATACTGAGCCATATAAAATTAGATAGGAGTTAAAAGGACCATTTTTTACTTCTGGTGATAAAGGTAGAGCCGGCTGTATGTATTCCCATATCAACTCCTTGCACAGTCTTCATTTTATATACCTGGTTCTAATCCATTTTGCGCTACATATAGCTCATTTAATATGTCATACTATTAACTTGTTCAGTTTTATCACACTTCCTCTAATACTCTAGTTTACCACTGTCATTCCTATGCCTTCCATCCATTGCTTAAATGGTTGCGCATTTCTTATCAAATCATTGATTACTTTATCTGCCGTTACTTATTCCATAATGCGATTAAATACCGATTGATATAGGTTAATATAAAAAGAGTTTATAATAAGGTTTATACACCGAGTATTTTTTTTAACATTTCTATTAAAATATATTGTTATATTGGGAAAAATACTTTAACCTAAACTCTAACTTCAAATAGTTAGATAATTAAAGCGTATGAAAAATTCAACATTTCATTTCTACAATGGATTTATTTTCTTTTTTAGATCATCTGGACTTAATTTTACGAAAATAGCAATTTTAAACCAAAAAACACTAAAAAAAACAAAAAAGCATGAAATATAAACTCTTCAACCTTAAAATTCAAGGTATTTTAAATTTCAACACACACACACAAGTGCGAGTGTGCGCGCGTACGTGTGTGTATATATATATGTGTGTGTGCGTGTATGTGTGCGTGTGTGTGTATATGAGGTTTTTTGCGTTGCAATCATATCGAAGTGTTCTACGTAATGAAGTTGGTTTGAATTGAATCGAAGCAATTTATAATTTTTCAATTTATTTTGTAAATTATTGACACGTATTATTTATTAAAAAAATAATAAATTAATTAATCATAAATCAATTAAATTAAAAAAATGGTCTGCTTAAAATCCACAAACACATTTTGTGCTAACTAAAATATCCCGTTGAAATACCCCGCTGGAATACCCCGTTGTCCGTGTGAGAACCCGTAACTTCCCCGTGAAGGAAAGAGCGGATACTTTGAGAACAACACACAAATGAACGCAGACGGAAGAACATTTCATTGTTATTACAACAATTCCATCAAAATACAAGAATATACAGAGTATAATTGAATAAATTACATTCGACAAATATCAGAGATTACAATAAATTACAAAGCAGCGGAAAAACAATATAAAACACAACTAAAAGTAATGCACGGATACAGAGCTTTCCGAGCATCGTTCCAGCTGTAAATCAGGATCCTGTGAATATAAATCTACAAAACCAAAACTACTAGCTGCCCGTGTCGAAAATAGGGGCACCCAGAGTTTAGGTTAAAACAATAAACTCCAGGTCAGTCATGTGACTGGTGTGAGAACTAAAACAGTTATTTAAAACTTTACTTTAAAAGAGAGTAATTCAAGGGACCACGCCGTATAACACGGAACGGGTTTGCATAGGATAAACAAAGCAATGCTTTTTCGAAAAATGAAGCTATTATAAGACCCAGGTCCCATCACACAATGCAACGCAAGCCGGAGGATAGGGTTTTCCCTTATAATAGCCAAACATGCTTGGTACGTTTAAAACAAATCATTTGATACTATAATAAGTGTATAGTGTCAAAACAATTTCAATCATAAATATCAATCCTATGCGGCATGGGTACCATCTATCATGTCGCCATACTAGGCTCTACAAATAAAACCGAGATATCTCGTATTGGAAATTAGATTTCTGTCATGAGTCAAGGCAAGGGGCAAGCTCCTCTCCGATTCGAGACACTCTAGCAAATGTCCCAGGATTACACACTCTGGGCAACCCTTGGATCTTCAGGGCCGGTCCTCTCTTACGTTTGAGGATTGGCAATTCCTGAACACACGTTTCCCGGTCCTTACAGACCTAAAAACGAGGCGCCTCATCCAACAACCACATAGGTGAAAAGTATATAAATGTCAGGGCTGGTAAGTCACTGACACCACCAAAGCTAGAAAGAAACGTCGTGCTCTCCCTGCAGTCCTTATCCCGTTTTTAACTCATACCGAGGTGTGAGGCTCGCGAATTCACGTTATACACAAAGCTATGTCACGTAGGCCGTGCTTTGATCATCAACCACAAGACTTTGCTTTTCAACAGAAGCCTTGATCCATGCAACTCAGCATGGCACACAGGCAATTCATGCCATGCGATTGATATCTATCGATATATAACCTCTAAGCTCGTACGTCTCAGAGAAGGGCGTTAAGCAAGAGAATAAATTCTCTGCCGCCAAACAGATATATATTTAATAGAAATCAATCAACACAGAATAAAATCCAATGTCAGACACACAATCCATTTACAAGTTCGCTCTGGGTATGAACAAAACCGGAGGCACTTTCCTCGCATATCCATCGACCTCCAAGTACGTCTGGACGACCACCAACTGATTCCCTCATCTTGGGTGTACAGCCCAATCAAGATCATCAATAATCACCCAAACGATGTGAAGACTTCCGGTCTTCAACCACCGTCTTCATCTTCGACTTATCGTCGAATCAGTTATTCAGAATGGGTATAAACCCGGACTTTCCGAACAACCCGCGTATATAGTAAACAAATGTTACACAAACACAACATACGCCTCATTCCAATTCAGTAGCTACTAACCGTAAATCAACAAGAGAACAATTTCCCAAATATTAACCCCGAAGGCCGAAACCAACATCAGATCAATACCCAGGAAACCATTCTTCTTAGCTAACCTACAACTAGTTTCTAAATTTCATATTCTTAGGGAAAGGTTCCCATTAATTTTATCCAAGATAAATTCTTTGAATTTATTCTTTAATCTTCCTTTGGATGTCATTTCAAACCAAATTATGGTTTTCCAAACTAGTCGAGATTAGCGAACCGCACCGAAGTAATTATTTATTTTATTTCCCCATCCCATGAAGCAAAACTGGTAATACTCCATATCTAACACCACGGTGTTATCGGTAAAATTAATTACCATTTCACGTTCAAATCTAATTAAAGATTTAACTATCACTTGGAGCAAACTGGTGATACTCCATTCTCGCTCATTTTCCAAATTTGATAATTTAAATTATCAATTCACAATTCAATCTAATTGCAGATTCATTAAAACTCCTTTTACTGGGTTAAAGAACTAGTGTCATTTAAAACACAGTTCACGATAAACCCAAATCACATTCTATTTATTATCGGGTTAAAGAACTAGTGTTATTTAAAACACCCTTCACGATAAACCCACGAATCAATTCTATTTAAAACCCATTTCAAATCCAATTTATTTATTTAAAATAAATGGGTTGTTACTTTAGTTCTAAACTAGTTCATTTCGATAAAAATCTATTTTTATCTTTTCAAATATGGAGTTTTTCATCCCAATTTTCCCCAAATCATTTCTTATGATTTTACACAAATTATTACTATTTTTAATAATTTTATCAAGGCCCGTACAGTCGATTTCCATCAACGGCCATCGAATTGCACTTACAACGACCTTTTCCAAATTTTATTTGGACGTATCTCCAAATCCAACCGTTAGTTTTCAAATTTCTAATATTCATTGGAAAGCTCTTTTTGATACGAACCCAACGGTTCCGGTTTTAGGAGAATCCGACGGTCGGATCTCCCGTAATGTCCGTTCGAAATCAATGGTCGAAATTCACGAACTGCCGCGGCGCGGAGCATTCTATTCAGGCCATTATATTATATATATAATATATATGATATATATTTCGTCGATTTCTATTTAAAACGAATTTTATAAATAGTTTTAAATTCGTTTCAAAATATTTCAACTTCCATTTCCAATTCAATTCAAATTTCAATTCATTCTATATTCAATTCAATTCGAATTTGGTTTATATTCAATTCAATTCGAATTTGCTTTATATATATTCGATTTTTATCTCTTTTCAATATTCATTATAAAAACGAATAAAATCGATATAAATATCGTTCGCGTCAAAATAGCGCATCCCTAATCAACACGACTTTATATATTTCAATAATTCCGTTATTCTATTCAACAAATGAATATTTATTCTATTCAATACGTGAATCTATATTTTTTTCAACACATGACTAATCTCAACGAATGAGTACTGTCCACGTGTGACTATTTTTGTTATTTAATATATTTTATAAAAATTATGGTATCTATCGTTTGATTTCAAATCAGACTCCAACCGCAAATTAGTATGAGAACGATTCCCTAAATATTAACCCTGAAGGCCGAAACCAACATCAGATCAACATCCAGGAGACCACTCATCTTATCTATTTTCCAGTTAGTTTCTAATTCTATATATGATAAAGATGTAAATTTTATTGTTAAAATATTTCGTTCAACACATGACTAATCTCAACGGATGAGTACTGTCAACACATGAACCTTTATTTTATAAAATTCTTTATTTTCTAAATTGGAATGAGGCCCAATCAATCACCATGTAGCGTTAACTATATGGATTCCATACAACTCATGTATATAATAGCAACGATAAATAATCAACCATCATCCAAAGTGCACTACACTGTATAAGCATCAAATATAGATATCTAACGCTTATAACAGCCTGTCAATCAATCGATCGACATACAACTAATTATTGGGATTAGTGTATGCCGTATTTTATCCCAATACCCATGTGGGGTTTCAAACAATCAAACACGGATTTTATTTGTGCAGTTGGGCGATGTGTAAAATTTTTCGTCCCAATCAATGTCAGTCAAATAAGTGTACATAAAAAAACCGTCCGGTTTGTAAATGAATATTTATTTTATTCACATTCACTATATTCATATTCACATTAAAAAATTTATTTTCAACGATAAAATATTTTATTTTAACACATGAATTTCTATTCAGTTCATTTACAAAATAAAAATGATATTTTTATTTTTCTAACTTATTTTAGAAAATTTCGGCGGCATAACGGCACGATACTAGAAACGGGACAAGGCCTAGCCTTATCCCCGGTCTAGTGATGGCCCACGCCATACACATATCAATCAATCCATTCCATTTCACCAAACAATCAAATTCCAATCAAATAACCTAACCAACTACACGACCAAACAAACAAGTCCGTGGTCTGTGGACGATGGTGTCGGGTGCTACTAAACACCGTCTGTATCCTAATATATATATTTATAACTAGAAAAGGAAATTTAAAGTGAGAAGTTCTCACCAATAGCTAAACCAAACGCCACGACTCTTCTTATGTAGAAATCTTCGTCGTGCTCGCCTTTTTGCCAATTTCACTGCCCGTAGTCACTACATATATAAAAATCACATTTTTATATTGTTGCTATGTATATAAAAATTCTATTTTTATACCGCTATTCATATAGTAAAGATCAAATCTTTGCTATCTATATAATATAAAAATCGTATTTTTATTATCTCTACTATATAAAAATCATATTTTTATTCTTCGTATAATATAAAAATCATATTTTTATTCTACTTCATTCGTAAAAAACCATAGAAGCTTTAAAGCGGAGAAAACTCACTTTTTTTCTAACGCCCGGATTCGCTGTTCGGGTTCCAGAATTTGCAAACGAGCTTCAATCTTCACACCATCTTTTTTCTAGCTTAAACGCGCCATTCCGGACAACTTTCCCCTAAGTGAATTTTTGTTAAAAATGCTCCAATTCGCCAGAAATCGCAAAAGTACACGATTTTTTCAGCTTTTGAACAGCAGACTTCGCACGCGTTTTCCAAGCAGCTCCGGACTCCAAAACATGACTTCCATATAGTCAAATCGAAGAGAATTTCGTGCTCTACGACTTTGGTTTAGAGGGACTTTGGCCAGAAATGCACCGTTTGGGAGTTATTGGCGAAATACGGTCAGGGGCTTATTTGCAAAACGGGCGATTAGTGTAAAATGGGTTTTCGGTGACCGGGGGGCCCACGGCCAGAATTGAGGAGGGGGAAGGGGGCGCCGGACCTGATTGGGCGTGGGGAGGCGGCTAAGGGGCGGCGGCGGTGGTGGTGGGGCCCGTGGTGGTGGCGGTGGTGACTTGGGGTTTAGGGGTTTGAAATTGGAAGAGAGAAAGGAGGAGGAAGAGGAGAAGGAGGGGAGGAAGGAGGAGGGGGTGCGGCAGCCGACGGTGGTGGAGGTGGGGGAGAGGGGCGGCATCCAAGGGGAAGGAGGAGGAGGCCATTTTTGAGTTTTTGTGGAGGAAGGAGGAAAGGTGAATTTATGAAATAGAAAAGGAGAAAAAGTGATTATATGCTAGTTTCTCGCGTATCGCCTGAACGCTAACGATCTCCAATCGCCGCAGATTTCGGATAAGAGATAGTAGACGTGAAGACGAGTCCAACGAAACAAGTTTCGTCGAATTCTGAGTTCGTTTGACCGTTCAAAAAAAATCACGAAAATGCTCAGATAAGCTCTTAAAATGCTATTTTGGCGCACCTTTTCTTCTCGCCCGCTCACATGCTAACTCAAAAAATCAAGCCCTCTTGGATTTAACCATTATTATACGATACGAATCCATAAAAAAACGAAATCGAATTCTGAGGTCGTATCAATAATGTTCCTTTGTAAAATGACTGCTCGCTTTACCCTGAACTGTTTCAGCTCGCACGACCACATACTAACTTCGTTCGACGCGCCATTTGGAACTCAACAATGATTTGTCATTATGAATCCATAAAAAATTATCTCGTCGAATTCTGAGCTCGTATGCAAAATTTCACTTTTTAAGGGCTATGTTTTGCTAACCGAAAAGCTCCTGTCAATTGCCACTATTCCGGATATCGGAATATATCGAAGCTTATACTTTTCGGAGTTCTAAACGGCATTTTGAACTCAATGGAAGTGGTTCCGAGTCCAAATTCATCCATATGCAAAATTTGACTTTTTGGGCCATGTATAATTTGCATAGCGACTATTCTGAATTTTCAATTGGGCATAACTTTTGATTCCCGCTATGAAATTTCGATTTTTCAGATTCGTTGGAAAGATATTCTCAACTAGATTCTAATATTTTTGGTTTCGCTAAAATCCGGATTGTTTTGCACCCGGTACATTCAATTGAAGTTTGAAATCGAATTATCGAACGGTGGGGCCATTTTCAATTCCTTCCATAATTTAAAATAAATATTTATATTCTAACGACGATGTATGTAAATATATACGTTCGAATTATATTCAAAATAAATTTCTCGTCGATTTTATTTAAAATAATTCATTTTAAATGTTCAAAATTCGCTAAAATTGCATAAATAAAATTTTTAAACTGGCCCACATTTCCGGGTTGTTACAATCTCCCCCACTTAAAACTTTTCGTCCCCGAAAAGGAACAAAGTCGAAAGTGGTTTGATTTGTCAACTCTACGTTCGATCTGGCTCCCATTCTCCAACTTTTCGGTTTCTGAGAATTTTCAAATTCTTCAAAAATTTGGCTAACACCCGGAATTTTCGAAAAATTTCGCCAAAACCTCTCCTGCACCGGGAGCCACGGGAAAATCCCGAAATTGCCATACAGGCTTTCTGATCGCAAAAAGAAAAAGAAAAAGCCAAGCGGCTAGCCAATAGGCTCATAAAATCATCATCACCCAGACAAAACAGTAAATTATAGTAAACATGTACCTATTTGTCGGGCAAATAAATTTTATTCTCTGCTCTAGCCTCCTTGCTACGATCTGTTCAATGTAAGAACATGTATATGCATGCATTTTAAAACAATTTTCGATACAATTCAATATTTGATACAATTAGGCTAAATGGTTCAAAATTCAATTAGGCAAACAATAATCAAACAACACAAACATTAATCAATTAGTGGATTAACGTTTCAAATTCATAATTTTGATATATATGCAGAAAATCATGTTTTTGATGCCAAATCACAACAAATAAATCTATCTATATAAGTTTTGGTTCTCACACCAGTCTAATGGAAATATATAGATATCACACCTTCGTCACTCGAAAATAAATGCTGATGGTATTTCGAACCACCATCAGAACATCTCCGGGCTACTAGAGTGCGGTTCTATATCTATCCGGTATATTAAAACTTCGAATATACGTTCATGACGCGTATATGCAATATCTTTATATATCGGACTGTCCAAATTCAAATTAAATAAAATATTCAAATACGTTTAAAGTGATTTAAATTTTCAAAACAAAATTGTTTTCATTTGAAAAATATACTCTTCGCACTCGTTCTAGGATACTATTGATCCTATCTCTAACGAGTAATTCTAATTGGATATTACTAATCCAATATCTGATGAATTCTTTCGTATGGTTCTAATGTGTCTTGTTCTCGAGCTCTGTAAACCAAAGCTCTGATACCAAATGCAAGAACCCGTAACTTCCCCGTGAAGGAAAGAGCGGATACTTTGAGAACAACACACAAATGAACGCAGACGGAAGAACATTTCATTGTTATTACAACAATTCCATAAAAATACAAGAATATACAGAGTATAATTGAGTAAATTACATTCGACAAATATCAGAGATTACAATAAATTACAAAGCAGCGGAAAAACAATATAAAAGACAACTGAAAGTAATGCACGGATACAGAGCTTTCCGAGCATCGTTCCAGCTGTAAATCAGGATCCTGTGAATATAAATCTACAAAACCAAAACTACTAGCTGCCCGTGTCGAAAATAGGGGCACCCAGAGTTTAGGTTAAAACAATAAACTCTAGGTCAGTCATGTGACTGGTGTGAGAACTAAAATAGTTATTTAAAACTTTACTTTAAAAGAGAGTAATTCAAGGGACCACGCCGTATAACACGGAACGGGTTTCCTCCCAAGAATACCAGTGCATAGGATAAACAACGCAATGCTTTTTCGAAAAATGAAGCTATTATAAGACCCAGGTCCCATCACACAATGCAACGCAAGCCGGAGGATAGGGTTTTCCGTTATAATAGCCAAACATGCTTGGTACGTTTAAAACAAATCATTTGATACTATAATAAGTGTACAGTGTCAAAACAATTTCAATCATAAATATCAATCCTAGGCGGCATGGGTACCATCTATCATGTCGCCATACTAGGCTCTACAAATAAAACCGAGATATCTCTTATTGGAAATTGGATTTCTGTCATGAGTCGAGGCAAGGGGCAAGCTCCTCTCCGATTCGAGACACTCTAGCAAATGTCCCAGGATTACACACTCTGGGCAACCCTTGGATCTTCAGGGCCGGTCCTCTCTTACGTTTGAGGATTGGCAATTCCTGAACACACGTTTCCCGGTCCTTACAGACCTAAAATCGAGGCGCCTCATCCAACAACCACATAGGTGAAAAGTATATAAATGTCAGGGCTGGTAAGTCACTGACACCACCAAAGCTAGAAAGAAACGTCGTGCTCTCCCTGCAGTCCTTATCCCGTTTTTAACTCATACCGAGGTGTGAGGCTCGCGAATTCACGTTATACACAAAGCTATGCCACGTAGGCCGTGCTTTGATCATCAACCACAAGACTTTGCTTTTCAATAGAAGCCTTGATCCATGCAACTCAGCATGCCACACAGGCAATTCATGTCATGCGATTGATATCTATCGATATATAACCTCTAAGCTCGTACGTCTCAGAGAAGGACGTTAAGCAAGAGAATAAATTCTCCGCCGCCAAACAGATATATATTTAACAGAAATCAATCAACACAAAATAAAATCCAATGTCAGACACACAATCCATTTACAAGTTCGCTCTGGGTCTGAACGAAACTGGAGGCACTTTCCTCGCATATCCATCGACCTCCAAGTACGTCTGGACGACCACCAACTGATTCCCTCATCTTGGGTGTACAGCCCAATCAAGATCATCAATAATCACCCAAACGATGTGAAGACTTCCGGTCTTCAACCACCGTCTTCATCTTCGACTTATCGTCGAATCGGTTATTCAGAATGGGTATAAACCCGGACTTTCCGAACAACCCGCGTATATAGTAAACAAATGTTACACAAACACAACATACGCCTCATTCCAATTCAGTAGCTACTAACCGTAAATCAACAAGAGAACAATTTCCCAAATATTAACCCCGAAGGCCGAAACCAACATCAGATCAATACCCAGGAAACCATTCTTCTTAGCTAACCTACAGCTAGTTTCTAAATTTCATATTCTTAGGGAAAGGTTCCCATTAATTTTATCCAAGATAAATTCTTTGAATTTATTCTTTAATCTTCCTTTGGATGTCATTTCAAACCAAATTATGGTTTTCCAAACTAGTCGAGATTAGCGAACCGCACCGAAGTAATTATTTATTTTATTTCCCCATCCCAACCTATTCATCCCATGAAGCAAAACTAGTAATACTCCATATCTAACACCACGGTGTTATCGGTAAAATTAATTACCATTTCATGTTCAAATCTAATTAAAGATTTAACTATCGCTTGGAGCAAAACTGGTGATACTCCATTCTCGCTCATTTTCCAAATTTGATAATTTAAATTATCAATTCACATTTCAATCTAATTGCAGATTCATTAAAACTCCTTTTACTGGGTTAAAGAACTAGTGTCATTTAAAACACATTTCATGATAAACCCAAATCACATTCTGTTTATTATCGGGTTAAAGAACTAGTGTTATTTAAAACACCCTTCACGATAAACCAACGAATCAATTCTATTTAAAACCCATTTCAAATCCAATTTATTTATTTAAAATAAATGGGTTGTTACTTTAGTTCTAAACTAGTTCATTTCGATAAAAATCTATTTTTATCTTTTCAAATATGGAGTTTTTCATCCCAATTTTCCCCAAATCATTTCTTATGATTTTACACAAATTATTACTATTTTTAATAATTTTATCAAGGGCCGTACAGTCGATTTCCATCAACGGCCATCGAACTGCACTTACAACGACCTTTTCCAAATTTGATTTGGACGTATCTCCAAATCCAACCGTTAGTTTTCAAATTTCTAATATTCGTTGGAAAGCTCTTTTCGATACGAACCCAACGGTTCCGGTTTTAGGAGAATCCGACGGTCGGATCTCCCGTAATGTCCGTTCGAAATCAATGGTCGAAATTCACGAACTGCCGCGGCGTGGAGCATTCTATTCAGGCCATTATATTATATATATAATATATATTTCGTCGATTTCTATTTAAAACGAATTTTATAAATAGTTTTAAATTCGTTTCAAAATATTTCAACTCTCATTTCCAATTCAATTCAAATTTCAATTCATTCTATATTCAGTTCAATTCGAATTTGGTTTATATTCAATTCAATTCGAATTTGCTTTATATATATTCGATTTTTATCTCTTTTCAATATTCATTATAAAAACGAATAAAATCGATATAAATATCGTTCGCGTCAAAATAGCGCATCTCTAATCAACACGGCTTTATATATTTCAATAATTCCGTTATTCTATTCAACAAATGAATATTTATTCTATTCAATACGTGAATCTATATTTTTGTCAACACATGACTAATCTCAACGAATGAGTACTGTCCACGTGTGACTATTTTTGTTATTTAATATATTTTATAAAAATTATGGTATCTATCATTTGATTTCAAATCAGACTCCAACCGCAAATTAGTAAGAGAACGATTCCCTAAATATTAACCCCGAAGGCCGAAACCAACATCAGATCAACATCCAGGAGACCACTCATCTTATCATTTTCCAGTTAGTTTCTAATTCTATATATGATAAAGATGTAAATTTTATTATTAAAATATTTCGTTCAACACATGACTAATCTCAACGGATGAGTACTGTCAACACATGAACCTTTATTTTATAAAATTCTTTATTTTCTAAATTGGAATGAGGCCCAATCAATCACCATGTAGCGTTAACTATATGGATTCCATACAACTCATGTATATAATAGCAACGATAAATAATCAACCATCATCCAAAGTGCACTACACTGTATAAGCATCAAATATAGATATCTAACGCTTATAACAGCCTGTCAATCAATCGATCGACATACAACTAATTATTGGGATTAGTGTATGCCGTATTTTATCCCAATACCCGTGTGGGGTTTCAAACAATCAAACACAGATTTTATTTGTGCATTTGGGCGATGTGTAAAATTTTTCGTCCCAATCAATGTCAGTCAAATAAGTGTACATAAACAAACCGTCCGGTTTGTAAATGAATATTTATTTTATTCACATTCACATTAAAAAAATTATTTTCAACGAAAAAATATTTTATTTTAACACATGAATTTCTATTCAGTTCATTTACAAAATAAAAATGATATTTTTATTTTTTTAACTTATTTTAGAAAATTTCGGCGGCATGACGGCACGATACTAGAAACGGGACAAGGCCTAGCCTTATCCCCGGTCTAGTGATGGCCCACGCCATACACATATCAATCAATCCATTCCATTTCACCAAACAATCAAATTCCAATCAAATAACCTAACCAACTACACAACCAAACAAACAAGTTCATGGTCTGTGGACGATGGTGTCGGGTGCTACTAAACACCGTCTGCATCCTAGTATATATTTATAACTAGAAAAGGAAATTTAAAGTGAGAAGTTCTCACCAATAGCTAAACCAAACGCCACGACTCTTCTTATGTAGAAATCTTCGTCGTGCTCGCCTTTTTGCCAATTTCACTGCCCGTAGTCACTACATATATAAAAATCACATTTTTATATTGTTGCTATGTATATAAAAATTCTATTTTTATACCGCTATTCATATAGTAAAGATCAAATCTTTGCTATCTATATAATATAAAAATCGTATTTTTATTATCTCTACTATATAAAAATCATATTTTTATTCTTCGTATAATATAAAAATCATATTTTTATTCTACTTCATTCGTCAAAAACCATAGAAGCTTTAAAGCGGAGAAAACTCAGTTTTTTTCTAATGCCCGGATTCACTGTTCGGGTTCCAGAATTTGCAAACGAGCTTCAATCTTCACACCATCGTTGTTCTAGCTTAAACGCGCCATTCCGGACAACTTTCGCCTAAGAGACTTTTTGCCAAAAATGCTCCAATTCGCCAGAAATCGCAAAAGTACACGATTTTTTCAGCTTTTGAACAGCAGACTTCGCACGCGTTTTCCAAGCAGCTCCGGACTCCAAAACATGACTTCCATATAGCCAAATAGAAGAGAATTTCGTGCTCTACAACTTCGGTTTAGAGAGACTTTGGCCAGAAACGCACCGTTTGGGAGTTATTGGCGAAATACGGTCAGGGGCTTATTTGCAAAACGGGCGATTAGTGTAAAATGGGTTTTCGGTGATCGGGGGGCCCACGGCCGGAATTGAGGAGGGGGAAGGGGGCGCCGGACCTGATTGGGCGTGGGGAGGCGGCTAAGGGGCGGCGGCGGTGGTGGTGGGGCCCGTGGTGGTGGCGGTGGTGACTTGGGGTTCAGGGGTTTGAAATTGGAAGAGAGAAAGGAGGAAGAGGAGAAGGAGGGGAGGAAGGAGGAGGGGGTGCGACGACCGACGGTGGTGGTGGAGGTGGGGGAGAGGGGCGGCAGCCAAGGGGAAGGAGGAGGAGGCCATTTTTGAGTTTTTGTGGAGGAAGGAGGAAAAGTGAATTTATGAAATAGAAAAGGAGAAAAAGTGATTATATGCTAGTTTCTCGCGTATCGCCTAAACGATAATGATCTCCAATCGCCGCGGATTTCGGACACGAGATAGTAGACGTGAAGACGAGTCCAAAGAAACAAGTTTCGCCGAATTTTGAGTTCGTTTGACTGTTCAAAAAAAATCACGAAAATGCTCAGATAAGCTCTAAAAATGCTATTTTGGCGCACCTTTTCTTCTCGCCCGCTCACATGCTAACTCAAAAAATCAAGCCCTCTTGGATTTAACCATTATTAGACGATAAGAATCCATTAAAAAAAACGAAATCGAATTCTGAGGTCGTATCAATAATGTTTCTTTGTAAAATGACTGCTCGCTTTACCCTGAACTGTTTCCGCTCGCACGGCCACATACTAACTTCGTTCGACACGCCATTTGGAACTCAACAATGATTTGTCATTATGAATCCATAAAAATTTATCTCGTCGAATTCTGAGCTCGTATGCAAAATTCACTTTTTAAGGGCTATGTTTTGCTAACCGAAAAGCTCCTGTCAATTGCCACTATTCCGGATATCGGAATATATCGAAGCTTATACTTTTCGGAGTTCTAAACGGCATTTTGAACTCAATGGAAGTGGTTCCGAGTCCAAATTCATCCATATGCAAAATTTGACTTTTTGGGCCATGTATAATTTGCATAGCGACTATTCTGAATTTTCAATTGGGCATAACTTTTGATTCCCGCTATGAAATTTCGATTTTTCAGATTCGTTGGAAAGATATTCTCAACTAGATTCTAATATTTTTGGTTTCGCTAAAATCCGGATTGTTTTGCACCTAGTACATTCAATTGAAGTTTGAAATCGAATTATCGAACTGCAGGGCCATTTTCAATTCCTTCCATAATTTAAAATAAATATTTATATTCTAACGACGATGTATGTAAATATATACGTTCGAATTATATTCAAAATAAATTTCTCGTCGATTTTATTTAAAATAATTCATTTTAAATGTTCAAAATTCGCTAAAATTGCCAAAATAAAAATTTTAAACTGGTCCACATTTCCGGGTTGTTACAGTCCGTTACCCTCAAACGCACCCTAATTAAATTGGCTCCTTACATGATTACAAGAAAATTATTATTTCTTTAATTTACCACATTTTTTCCCTTAAGTACCACTAGCGTGAAACTCGTAACTTGCATGCAATAAATATTTTTAAAATTAATAATTATATTTTATTCATTTTTTAAAAACTAAACTTTATTACATGATATACGATAAATTTAGCGAGATAGATAAATTTAAGAATTAAAATGATATGCAATGTTCAAACGTAAAATGCAAAGTTTAGTCCTTATAAAAGCGCGTGCATGTGCCTATACATATACACACGAGCGCACACACATGCTTGTGTGTGTGTGTATATATATTAGAGGAGAAGATTTTACATCTATAATAAGGAATTTGAGTGGAGGATTTATTCTATGATTTTAATTTGATTGATTTATATTTAATTAATTATTTGTTTTGTTATATAATATTTGGTTAATTAAAATGAAATAATAATATATAATTGCCAATTACTTATATAATACTAGTAAATAAAGATAAAATGGCCCAACCAATAACTACATTCATGCATCAACAATTTTATTTCTTATGGTATCTCGAGTATTAATCGTTTAATTTATTAAATATCGTTGTATATGTAACACCCCACATCCATTAATGTCACTCACAAAGGGAATGCATTAACTTCAGTGAAGCATTATAGTTAAAAGATGCAGATAAATTACTAGACAGACAAATAAAGCAGTTGAAAACAAAGTCATTTTATAAACAACATAGTTCAGTCAAGCTTTTACAACAATTGACTCAATCATACTTAAAAGTACTACATAAAACTTCTGTGTTAATTCAAAAACTTCCAAGTATATAAAAAGCATAAAACATATCAAAGTAGCATAAGTCCCCAAATTAAAGTGCAAACACAGCCATAGCCAAAGATAAGAGGATGCAAGCAATACATCAAAGAATCTTCAAGCTTGGAAAGAGAAACGGTCCAAACTGAGCTGAGCTATTCCCTCCCTGACTACCTGGGGGGAGAAACGGAAGAAAAGAAGACGAAAGAAAATGGGTCAGACATAAAGCCTGGTAAGTCCAGTGATTTTCAGTATGTAAACAGGTAGAAGCAACATGACATGGATAAACTGAATTTAAGGAAATACCGTGATAAGAGGGATAACAAGATAAGATTAGCATAAGATATGATAAGGAAAGAAAACTGAATGCGCTTCAACTTTTTCTCTGCTTCGCTACTACCCTGTAATTCTGGTTTCTATATCTCTGCACCGCCTAACTAGTGTCCAAACTAGAAATCTGTATAAAATGATAATGTGATCCCAATCCTAGCAATTGTGGTAGCCTTCAGGTGTACATCTATTATGAGGATGCCATCTCAATCTGTCTAATTACCATGGATATGTTAGATGTACCCTTACTACCCTATTGATCGGCTCCCTAACTCGCATGTATGTATTACTTGTGTCATTTGACCTCGCTTGTATGCATTCATTTCTTGTGTCATTCGGCCCCGCTTGTATGCATTCATTACTCGTTTCATTCGGCCCCGCTTGTATGTATTGATTACATGTGCCATTCGACCCCGCTTGTATGTATTGATTACTTATGTCATTCGGCCCCGCTTGTATGTAGATACTTGTGCTGGCCCCATCATGGGGTGTATCAATTCTCATGATGGCAACCCGATACGATTCAAGATGCACAGTGTACACTACTGATGCCGAGTGCCTGATTTCCCACTCCGGAGCATGTGCACGCCCATACTCCGTCGGAACTACACTGCTGCAACACCCACCGCTATTTTAACCACTTATAATCAGCCCAGTAATCGTGCCTTAACCTGCCTAGCTCAGGGTACCATGATACATCTATGTGGGTTACTGCTGAAATGGGTCCCCGTTACTAGGGTTTCCTAATCAAGATGTTATAATGGTTAAGTGTTCTCAATTTAACTTAACCCCACCCATTTGCTTAATTAACATGTTGTACTGGTTAAGTGTTGCATATTCATGTGTTACTTAACCTTCTCACTGATTCACACATGTTTATCTAACAGTTAAGTTTGTGGGTCTACATATACTAATATTACCCACTTACCCAATATTTACTTAACCCTTTCCCCTTATCAAGTCCATATGTATTATTGGTTAAGCTTGCCTTAACCCTATCCACTTTGTTCATGTAATATTGGTTAAGTTGTCCTTTTGTCCATGTTAACTTAACCCACCCACCTAACATGTCATATTGGTTAAATGTTTCTTATTAACCTAACCCTTCCCATTCATCATGTGGTATTGGTTAAGTGTTTCCTATTAACTTAACCATGTTCATTCATCATGTTATATTGGTTAATTGTTTCCCCTTGACTCAACCCCACTTGTTCATCATGTTATGTTGATTAACTTAACCGTACTCATTCATCATGTAGAATTTGGTTAAGTGTTTCCGATTAACTTAACCTTTCCATTTGTCGTATTACCTTGGTTAAGCGTTTCCCTATCACACATCATGTTATATTGGTTAAGTGTTGCCCTCTTGTGTTAACATAACCCTACCATTCTTAGCATGTCCGTTCATTAGCATTAATTCATCCATTAATGCCTTAACCTATCACATTAGAACTGTTGTTTGCAGTTGCTGGATGTTCCGGGCGGTTATGGGCAGACTTCTACCACAAACTCATTCTAACCTCGGGTTTTGGGCTTAATGCGCTAACCTCTCACATTAGATCTATATTGTTAAAGTTGCTGGATGTGTCGGGCGATTCCGGGAAGATTTTATATACTAATTATCCCAAATTTTACTAAACTAGTCATGTTTCAAATTCTCAAGTTATCCTAACCAAGCCAATTGCAAGTTATGCCCTACAAATTAAATTTCAAGTTATTGCTCAAAATAGGTTACACCTAATCTTCCCAAATTTGCAATAATAGTCATGCCCCAAAATCACAATATACATTATGCTTGGTGTCTCAACCAATAGTTATGCCCGATCTAGATTTAATATTTCAATTTACAGTTTTTTTTGAATCTAGATTTAATATTTCAATTTATCTCAAGTTCGCGACAATAACAATTATGCCCCCAAATCACAAGTTACAAATTATGTTCCACCATTACCAAATAGATTTTTCCTAATATCAATTACAAGTTATGCCCAATAATTTCACCAAAATAGGTTATATCCAAATATTCCCCGTATTCCAATCGTTGGTATTTCACGATTTCAGCTAGGTTCGAAGATAACCCGGGTTCATAAAAGAAAAAGGAAATAGGGGAAGAGAGAGAAGGAGCATAAAATAAGAATAGGCATAAAAATAGGCATGTAACAACAGACCTAATACAATAAATTTAGACCCAACAAAGATAGATTCTTGAATAAGCTGATACAATCATTATCGCAGGCATAAGAATAGCATCATGAACCAAAAAGGATTATATATTCGATGTTCAACAAAGATAGGCATGATTGAATCGATATAATTACTTCTTAGGCATGTAAAATCGTAGATTCAATAGAAAGATAGGGGTAAATCTGAAAAGATTGTCTCATCATCAAGCATAGACTTAGATCCATTTTATTACATGCCAAGATTACTATTAGGTGTTTAAATCTGAAAATAACATGAAATTACAGAAAAAGGACAGATCTTGTATTCTGAGATCTGATTTCTGAATTTGTTTAGCTATCCTTTGATGTAGACGTTTGATTTGAAGTTCTTTTAATCGATTACTAGTTTGGATTTGATTTTCTAGTTTGGAGAAGATGGAGGCTAGGCTAGCTTGTAGACGAACAACATGACGACACCATAGTTTTAGGGTTATGAGGTTAGGGTTTTGGTTTATCTATGTATATATAGATGTCTAGGATTAGTTCTAGCCTTTAGATTAGTCTAAGAGTGATCAGAGCCAGCCAAACCAAGGAGATGTGTCATCCAGCCAACCACAGCACGACACATAAGTCCTAATACCTCAGAATTGGTCATCAGGCAAATCAGAGAAGGCCACATCAGCTCAAGTCTATAAAAATTCATCATTAGATTTGGATCAAAAAGGGGTCGACTCCCTACGGTGTGTCGACACCTATGTCGACTCCCCTACAAGGGGGTCAACACCCCCGAGGGGAGGGGGGAGGGTCGACACCCATGAGCGGGAAATTTCCCGCTCAGCTGTTTTGGCCGATTTTGGAATTTTAAACTGTTTTCTAACTTTTAATTTAATTTCTGTTTATACTTGAAATCTTCTGAACTCCATAACTTCTTCATACAGAGTCTGATTCACGCAAACTCAGACTCTATCTCAAGCAGAATTTCGAGACGAACGCAATGACGTAACCCGTTTCACCCAACTCTTCTTTTTAAAATTAAGTGTTCTTAGATTTGTTAATTTTAATATTCATAGAAAATATGAAGGTGTTACATTCTCCCCTCCTTAAAGGATTTCGTCCCCGAAATCGCTAAGTTACGAAGAATGTATCCTAACATACAACATCCATCTACTCAACCATCAATCACAGGCATCCATTATCCTTAAAAGGATTTCTAATGCTTTCATGATCATATGCATAGTGTGTGTGTATGTCCTTATCTAATGCAAAATCAGGGGGTTTACTGATTCAATTGACCTCCTTAATGCGAATCATGTCAATGCTATGAGTCCATTATGTATGCAATTATTCCTAATCGTACCTTATAAGCTCTACATAAGTGCACAATCATTCATACAATTGCAACATCCATATGATAACACATTAAGTTTCAATCCATATCTAAATACATATACGCATATGCAATATGAAAGTGACTGAGCCGATCTAGTACCTAATGTGTGTGTATATGCATCCACTAGCAACCACTTGCACCCATCAATCACAACATGTTTCAAATACATGTTTACATCCATTGGTTTCTACCTAAAGATTAAGAATAGGACCGAGGAGATATACTTAAGAGATAGATACAAGCATGCATAAATTTATGGAAAAAGAGATCAAGGATGTACCCTAAAAAAGAAAAGGGTAGGATGCGCGTATCTTGTTTTCAATCTCCCAAGTCGCATCTTCTTCAATGTCACTCCATTGTACTTTAACTAGCTTGACTTCACGATTTCAAAGCTTCTTGACCTCCATTTCCAAAACTCACTAGTAAAGATAGTATCTCGATCACTTACTATGCTAGAGGGTATCCCATGTAGTAGGACTATCTTTCCAAGATAAGCAGATGTTAACTATGATACCAAGTGTATATACTAAGACGATTAGAGGTCTCTCCTCTACTTAGCTTATCCATCATGTCACAAATCTGAGGGTCTTCATGTTACGTTGCTCCTATCTGATCCAAAAGCGCAGGCCGCTCTTCTAGCGATGCTAACAAACCAGGTACAAACTTGACTGGGGGTCTAAAGCTAAAGGTTGCTATGTACTTCAAACTTTACCCCTCTTAAGGTCAGTCTCTTTCTACTTAGGGCGCCTGCCACAACATTATCCTTGCTAGGGGTATAAGCAATCTCAAGGTCGTATGAGGCAAGAAATTCCATCTATCGTTGTTGCCTCAAATTTCAAATCTTTTTGCGAAACAAATATTTTATGGACTTAGGATCCGTATATAGTTCAAACTTTCTCTCTTAAAAGATAATGATGCCATGACTTAAGAGCGAACACTATGACAGCTAATTCCAAGTCGTGGGTAGGATAGTCTTTCTCATGTACTTTCAGCTGTCTTCTTCCATAACTAACTACCCTCTCTTCTAGCATTAAAACAAAGCCTAGCCCTATCCCACATGCATCTGTATAAACTGTAAACGTCTTGTTCCCTTCGGGCAATGTCAAGACTGGGGTTGTTGTCAGGGTTCTCTTCAATCGTTGGAAAGCAACATAACGAATCAAATGCCAAGCAAAAGTTAGATTCTTCTTCGTCAATCTAGTAAGTGGGGCTGATACCTTCATAAAGTCCTTAATTAACTTCCTATACCAGCCACCTAATCCAAGAAAACTTCTTACTTCTATTGCATTTCTTGGGACCTTTTAATCTTGCACCGCAACTACTTTTTGCTGGATCTACTATTATCCCTTCCTTGGATATCACATGTCTTAGAAACCTTACTTCTTCTCTCCAAAAATGATATTTGGAGAATCTAGCCTTAAGCTGATGCGCTTCGAGGGTATCCGAAATTTCCCTTAGATATAAAGCATGTTCTTCCCCACTCTTAGGGAAAACCAAAATTTCATCTATACACAAGCAAAGTGAACCATCCGCCTTTGTAGCGAAAACAACTAGAGCACCCCATTCAGAGATACTTCGCCTTATGAACCCTTTCTCAAGTAACTCTTTTACTTGTTTACTGAGCCCTTCCTTTCCCTTGGAGTCATGTGTCGTACAGGTAATGCAACTGGCTTTGCAATGTCAACTAGATATATGCGGAAGTCTATGTCGCGTTTTAGGGGACAAACCCATAAACATCTGCGTACTCATGGACTACTCTACAGATCGCAAATCGTCGATAGATGCATCAAGTGATTCTAGGCAGCTAAGCCAAACTGATCCCTTAGGATCGCACAAAATCTCGAGGGTGGTCCCAAGGCAAGTCAAAAGCCTAACTACCCTCCTTTCCCAATTGCTAGCTAACCACATGAAACCAAAAACATAAGCATTACATTTAAACTCAATACTTAATAAGCTATTCTCAGATCCTTACAAACCAAAGATAAATGAGCCGAACCCCAATAGGATTTGAGACAATAATGGGATCTTCTACTATACAAGTACTAAGGTGCAGAGACTCAGCTATGGAAACAGATACAGCCGAATGTGAAGCGCTAAAATCAAAAAGAGCACTTATAGGAAGAACAAAAAGAAAAACTAAACTTTCTCAATAGAAACTTTACTACCTCTCTCTCTGGCACGCTGGCGGTGAGAGTGTGCACTTGCTCCCCTGAAAATACTGTCCTTTGTTCTTGCCCTTGTCCTTAATTATATGACCCATTATACCATAATAAAGACACTTCCCCTTCTCTTAGGCTTTACTATTCTTTCCTCCCTTCCTGTCCTGTGATTCTTCCACTTACACCTCTTTCTTTTACCTCCTTTGTGAACCAAGTCCATATTCATGAGTTTCACATCGTTGGATTGTGCTCCTTAGCCAAACTCCCTCATTCTCATCTTTACCATCCTTGTGTAACATGTTGACAAGTCTCTCGAAAGCTGCCTCCATCGCACGGAAAACCCTACAAAGCTTGAAAGAAAATTACCCATAGGTGAAACTACTGTGGCTATATATGGAAGTTGGGCAATTCTTCTCCCTTTGACAGGTGTCACAGTCTCATCAAGCCTGCGGAACCATGCCGTGATGAGGTTACCTCCCAAAAAGCCAGGAACCCCGGAGACTCAGAAAAGAAGGAAACAAGGATTCAAACAGAGGATCAAAAGTTAGTGCATATGGCTTTGGGGAATATGCCTTTAAAACAAAACTTTTCTTTTGGAAATGCTTCCTTTAAAACTGTTTTTGAAAATAATTTTTCAAATCTTTTATCTGATCTGGTAACCTTCAGCTCTGATACCAAGTGTAACACCCCACCTCCTTAATGTCACTCAAAAAGGGAATGCATTAACTTCAGTGAAGTGTTATAGGTAAAAGATGCAGATAAATTACAAGACAGACAAATAAAGCAGTAGAAAACAAAGTCATTTTATAAGCAACATAGTTCAGTCAAGCTTTTACAACAACTGACTCAATCATACTTAAAAATACTACATAAAATTTCTGTCTTGATTCAAAAACTTCCAAGTATATAAGAAGCATAAAACATAGCAAAGTAGCATAAGTCCCCAAATTAAAGTGCAAACACAGCCATAGCCAAAGATAAGAGGATCCAAGTAATACATCAAAGAATCTTCAAGCTTGGAAAGAGAAACGGTCCAAACTGAGCTGAGTTATTCCCTCCCTGACTACCTGGGGGGAGAAACAGAAGAAAAGAAGACAAAAGAAAACGGGCCAGACGTAAAGCCTGGTAAGTCCAGTGACTTTCAGTATGTAAACAGGTAAAAGCAACATGACATGAATAAACTGAATATAAGAAAATACCGTGATAAGAGGGATAACAAGATAAGAT
Source organism: Allium sativum (assembly GCA_030737875.1). NCBI lineage: Eukaryota > Viridiplantae > Streptophyta > Magnoliopsida > Asparagales > Amaryllidaceae > Allium > Allium sativum. The sequence goes on along the minus strand of CM060926.1, from coordinate 686,578,122 downwards.
TAGCATAAGATATGATAAGGCAAGATAAACTGAATGCGCTTCTACTTTTTTTTTGCTTCGCTACTACCCTGTTATTCTGGTTTCTATATCTCTATACCACCTAACTAGTGTCCCAACTAGAAATCTGTATAAAACGATAATGTGATCCCAATCCCCACAATTGCGGTAGCCTTCAGGTGTACATCTATTATGAGGATCCCAACTCAATCTGCCTAATTGCCTTGGATATGTTAGATGTACCCTTACTACCCTATTGATCGGCCCCCTAACTCGCATGTATGTATTACTTGTGTCATTTGACCTCACTTGTATGCATTCATTTCTTGTGTTATTCAGCCTCGCTTGTATGCATTCATTACTTGTGTCATTCGACCCCGCTTGTATGTATTGATTACTTGTGTCATTCGGCCCCGCTTGTATGTATTGATTACTTGTGTCATTCGTCCCCGCTTGTATGTATATACCTGTGCTGGCCCCATCATGGGGTATATCAATTCCCATGATGACAACCCGACACGATTCAAGATGTACAGTGTATACTACTGATGCCTAGTGCCTGCTTTTCCACTCCAGAGCACGTGCACGCCCATACTCCATCGGAACTACACTGCTGCACCACCCGCAGCTATTTCGACTGCTTATAATCAGCCCAGTAATTGTGCCCTACCCTGCCAGGGCACCATGATACATCTATGTGGGTTACTGCTGAAATGGGTCCCCATTACTAAGGTTTCCTAATCAACATATTATAATGGTTAAGTGTTCTAAATTTAGCTTAACCCCACCCATTTGCTTAATTAACATGTTGTACTGGTTAAGTGTTGCCTATTCATGTGTTACTTAACCTTCTCACTGATTCACACATGTTTATCTAACGGTTAAGTTTGTGGGTCTATATATACTAACATTACCCACTTACCCAAGATTTACTTAACCCTTTCCCCTTATCAAGTCCATATGTATTATTGGTTAAGCTTGCCTTAACCCTATCCACTTTGTTTATGTAATATTGGTTAAGTTGTCTTCTTGTCCATGTTAACTTAACCCACCCACCTAACATGTCATATAGGTTAAGTGTTTCTTATTAACTTAACCCTTCCCATTCATCATGTGGTATTGGTTAAGTGTTTCCTATTAACTTAATCCTGTTCATTCATCATGTTATATTGGTTAAGTGTTTCCCTTGACTTAACCCCATTCGTTCATCATGTTATGTTGGTTAACTTAACTCTACTCATTCATCATGTCGAATTTGGTTAAGTGTTTCCTATTAACTTAACCTTTCCACTTGTCATGTTACCTTGGCTAAGCGTTGCCCTATCACACATCATGTTATATTGGTTAAGTGTTGCCCTCTTGTTTTAACTTAACCTTATCATTCTTAGCATGTCCGTTCGTTAGCATTAATTCATCCATTAATGCCTCAACCTCTCACATTAGAACTATTTTTTGCAGTTGCTGGATGTGTCGGGCAGTTCCGGGCAGACTTCTACCGCAAACTCATTCTAACCTTGGGTCTTGGGCTTAATGTGCTAACCTCTCACATTAGATTTATATTGTTGCGGTCACTGGATATGCCGGGCGGTTCTGGCCAGTCTTACACCGCAACTCAATATAACCTGGGGTTAGGCACGTTCATCTTTAGCCAATTTACATATTTACCATTCATGACCAAGTCTAGACTTTAAATACTAATTATCCCAAATTTTACTAAACTAGTCATATTTCAAATTCTCAAGTTATGCCCAACCAAGCCAATTGCAAGTTATGCCCTACAAATTAAATTTCAAGTTATTGCTCAAAATAGGTTACACCTAATCTTCCCAAATTTGCAATAATAGTCATGCCCCAAAATCACAATATATATTATGCTTGGCGTCCCAACCAATAGTTATGCCCGATCTAGATTTAATATTTCAATTTACAGTTTTCGTCCAGTCTAGATTTAATATTTCAATTTATCCCAAGTTCGCGACAATAACAAGTATGCCCCCAAATCACAAGTTACAAATTATGTTTCACCATTACCAAATAAATTTTTCCTAATATCAATTACAAGTTATACCTAACAATTTCACCAAAATAAGTTATACCCAAATATTCCCCGTATTCCAATCGTTCGTATTTCGCGATTTCAGGCTAGGTTCGAAGGTAACCCAGATTCATAAAAGAACAAGGAAATAGGGGAAGAGAGAGGAGTATAAAATAAGAATAGGCATAAAAATAGGCATGTAACAACAGACCTAATACAAGAAATTTAGATCCAACAAAGATAGATTCTTGAATAAGCTGATACAATCATTATCGCAAGCATAGGAATAGCATCATGAACCAAAAAGGATTATATATTCGATGTTCAACAAAGATATGCATGATTGAATTGATATAATAACTTCTTAGGCATGTAAAATCATAGATTTAATAGAAAGATAGGGGTAAATCTGAAAAGATTGTCTCATCATCAGGCATAGACTTAGATCCATTTATATTACATGCCAAGATTACTATTAGGTGTTTAAATCTGAAAATAACATGAACTTACAAAAAAAGGATGGATCTTGTATTCTGGGATCTGATTTTTGAATTTATTTAGCTATCCTATGATGTAGATGTTTGATTTGAAGTTCTTTTAATTGATTACTAGTTTGGATTTGATTTTCTAGTTTTGAGAAGATGAAGGAGGCTAGACTAGCTTGTAGATGAACAACATGACGACACCATGGTTTTAGGGTTATGAGGTTAGGGTTTAGGTTTAGCTACATATATATAGATGTCTAGGATTAATTCTAGCCTTTAGATTAGTCTAGGAGTGATCAGAGCCACACAAACCAAGGAGATGTGTCATCCAACCAACCACAGCATGACACATAAGCCCTAATACCTCAGAATTGGTCATCAGGCAAATCAGAGAAGGCCACATCAGCTCAGGGCTATAAAAATTCGTCACTGGATCTGGATCAAAAAAGGGGTCGACTCCCTACAGAGGGTCAACACCTATGTCGACTACCCCTAGGGAGGGGTCGACACCCCTGAGCGGGAAATTTCCCGCTCAGCTGTTTTGGCCGATTTTCGAATTTTAAACTATTTTCTAACTTTTAATTTAATTTCTGTTTATACTTTAAATCTTCTGAACTCCATAACTTCTTCATACGGAGTCCGATTCACGCAAACTCGAACTCTATCTCAAGTAGAATTCTGAGACGGACGTAATGGCATAACCCGTTTTACCCAACTCTTCTTTTTAAAATTAAGTGTTCTTAGATTTGTTAATTTTAATATTCATAAAAAATATGGGGTGTTATAGTATATGTTGAATTGTATTTAGCCTCTTATTCATAGAAATTAGGCCGATCCGAATATGACTCTCCATGTTGATTCGATTTAGTTGCACCATAACTTGTCTTCTCAAACCCCAAGCGACTTGAAACTTTGTATATAGCTTATTGGAACCTTCCTTATTGTCTCTTAGGAATTTTACCCTGATTCGAGCTATGCCAAACTGAGACCATACCATTCCCCACAACATAGCACCTTATCTCTAATCCACCGTTCGTTCAGCGTTTGCATCCATTCTAACATTCTTAAGCAAGCATCTTGCATACCAAAGCATACCCAAACAACACTTATTTCAACCGAGACAAAATCAAAGTATCAAGCATGGGAAACAACATATGTTTAAAAGGTAGTATTTAGCAACTCCCCAAAATTCAAGGTTTCACATGCATGATCTGAATCACCACAAATTTATATATGTGTGATTACATGATTAGTAATGATTTATGAATATTTTTCTATATTTTTCAGAAATGATTAGAGCCTAATGTACCCTAGTTAATTAGAAAGGGTATTAACCACTTGCCTTAATTACTAAAGTTTAGATCCAAAGTGAATAGTGTTTTACATAAATCCTTAGGTGTTGCACCAACTTTTCACTTGATTTGACTTAATCTTCACTAATAATGAGGTTTAACTAATTAAATTAAGGTTTAATGAAGGAGTAGGGAGGCGGAAGCCATTAGTAAGGTAAGAGATTTATTTTGGGAGTTGTGAACATGAATAGGAGAAGATTCTACTACCCCATTCATCCCCAACTAGTTGAAATCTCGAAATGGGTCTTGGACCCATCCATTAATGACCTCTTTGGCCCAATTATGCTGCCTAACCCTCTTCAAACATTATTTCAGTCATTCCTTCTAAACAATAAGTCTGTCTGCTTAATATGACCACTCTATGGATTATGAAACCATCATCTGAATCCAATGGGAGTCATTTCAGGTTTAGATTCCTTACCAATCAAAAGTTGTGGATGAAACATGATTAATAATGGGTAAAATTATCACATAAAAGTTCGACAAAAATAGTAAAGGTAAGAAATGATCTTATTAGCCATTTGCCAAAGTAATAAGACCGTATGACCTCATACACACATATAATAACTATTATATGATCCTTGGATATGTAGAATATGGGTCGTTAAATTCTTTCACCTTAAGAAATTTCACCATCAAAATCCTCAAACAGGTCAATAAGTTTATCCTACATGCCTACCAGTCATCAAGATAAACTATACATACATAAAAATCATAATGAAAAAGAGGTAGTACAGACCTATTCTAGCATGCAGGATACTAAGCCAGGGAAAACAGATGGTATCGCGAGTGGAAATAAGAGCAATGAATCAAAATCTTACCAAGTAAAGAGTCTTAGATATGATGTCTTCGTACTCTCCTTGGTTACCCAAGTGCAATCGCCTTTACTTTCACCTCACTGGACTTTGACAAGCATAACAGTTTTCCTTCTAATTTGATTCCTATCATGTCCAACGATAGGAATAAGCTTGCAAACCCTAGTAGCCCTCGGTTCCACCTTGATATCAACAAATTGATCCTGTGTGATTATTACATTGGAATCATGTACAAAATTCCTCAGATGGGAAACATGAAACATACTGTGCACCCCATCCATCTTTTGAGGTAGGTCAACTCTACAGGCTAAGTTCCCAATCCGTTTAAGAATCATAAAAGCGCCAACAAACCATGATGCCAACTTCCTTTTTCTACCAAACTAAACTGCACTATTTAAAAGAAAAACATTGACCAATACTAAATCTCTAACGGAGAACTTCAAATCTCTACATCTTCTATCGGCGCAGCTTTTCTGTCTATCTTGAGCAGTTTTCATCCCTACCGAATGGTCTCAATCTTCTCAGAGGTCTCTCTAACAATGTATGATCCAAGTATCCATGTCTCGCCTGCTTCCAACCAACATAGAGGAAAGTTGAATGGCGTACTATGAAAAGCTTTATGTGGTGCCATTTCAATGCTAGACTGATGACTGTTGTTGTACGCGAATTCGACAAGGTGTAGTGATCATCCTACGAACCTCCAAAGTATAAGACGTAATCTCAGAAGAGATCTTCCAGTATGTGATTCTCTCTTTCTGTCCGACCATTTATTTGAGGATAGTATGCTATGCTAAGGTGTAGCTCAGACCATAAAACTCATTGTAAGCTCTTCCAAAACCTACTAGTAAACAATCGGTCTTGATCGTTCACAATGCCTTTAGTTACTACATGGAATCATGCAACCCACTTCATGTACAATTTGGCCAACCTGGCTGCAGTTCTATTTAACTTAACTGGTGTAAATCTGGCACTACTAGTCAATTGATCTACAATGACCAAGACACTACCATGCCCTTCTTGAGCCCTCGACAAACCATCAATTAAATCCATTGAGACTTACTTCGATTTCCATTCAGGCACTCCTAGCGGTCGTAAAAAATAACTAGACTTCTTCTGCTTAGCCTTATTAGCTGGAAAGTCGTTATTTTGGGGATGATTGTTGCAACATACTTCTTCATATCTTCCTAGTAGTAGGTTTACTTCATATCACGATATATCCTATTACCACCATAATTTATGATTAACTTCAAGTAATGACACTCTCGAAGTACTTCATCTCTCAACCCATCGATGTCGTATACAACCAACCACTCATTCTTTCAGAGTTAACCATCACAGCCGAGTTTGTATATCCTCATAACCTCAAGATCAATACCAGTATCTACTTTGGCAATGATCTCTGCCAAGTGCCAATTTAGGATCACTCTTTTTTTTAGAACCAATTATCTCAATCATGGTAGGTCTGAATGTCAAGCTTGCTAACATCTTTGCCTCCAACTCACATTTAGGCTGAAAGTTTTAGGAACGATGCACTAAAGTTTCTTCCATTCCAAGAACATAAACCCTAAGATGATATGTCTTTTACTCAAGGCAACGACGACTGCATTACCCTTTCCTGGGGTGCACGCGATATTAGGATCATAAGAGGCTAATAACCCTAGTAATTGTTGTTGACAAAGGTTAAGATCTTTTTAAGAGAAAAGGTACTTTAATGACCTATGGTCGGTAAACAACCCAAACTTTTATCCCAGAAGATAGTGCCTCCAAAGACAATCACCGCTAATTCCAAATCATGGGTGAGATATTTCTTCTCAATAGGATTTATTTGTTGGCTAACATAGGGGACAATCTTGTCCTCTGCATTAATATTACACACAGCTTAGTACTACAAGCATCGGTGTATACCGTCATCTCCGCATTCCCTTATTGAATAACTTATACTAGTGAACACATCAACCTTTCCTTCAAACTTACAAATGTGTGCTCATATCTCACATCCCCAACGAAAGCTTATTTTTCTTAGTTAACAAAGTTAACAGTATTGCTATCTTAAAGTAGTCCTTGATAAACTTACTGTAGTATCCATCTAATCCCAATAAACTTCTCATCTCAGTAAAACTCTTAGGTGCAATCCAATCTTGTACAGTAGCCACCTTTACGAGGTCCATGGCGATACCATTTTCCGAAATAACATGACCTAAGAACCCCACTTCTTCCCTCCAAAAGTGGCATTTGAAATAATTTAACTTTCAATTGTTGCTTCTTAACACCTCCAATACAACCCTTAAATGTTCACTATGTTCTTCCACTATCCATGAACAGAAAAGAACATCATTGACGACCACAAGTGCAAACTTGTTAAGTTGAAACTTGAAGATGCGATTCATGAGATCCACCAAATATGTCGGTGTGTTGGTCAACCCGGACATCATTACCAACCACTTATAAAAACCATATGACGTTTGAAATGTCATTTTGGGTAGTTTACACAATGGATTACACAAATTCAGCCACATCAAATCAAGAATTACCACTGATAAACGGCTATGTTGCAACAATTTTAAAATTGATCGTAATAATTCTGATGCTATTGTGAATGTTGACAATATTGAGGGTGTCATGTGCAATGTTGACAGTAACAATTTTGATGCTAATGCAAATGTTAATAGTAGTGTTGATAATGTTAATAATAACATGTATGATGCTACAAGTAACAGAAGTGCACATCGATAAAAATACATTTCATTCTTAGCATTATAGGTTGGATTACCTAAGCATCAATGTTATAAAGAAATCTCTGAAAGATAATAAAATTCCTTGAAAAAAAATTATTTGTGCTATACATTTGCACTCACTGCCAATTAGGGAAAAGCCACAAATTACCTTTCGACAACACTGAAACTGTATATAGTCAACCATTAGAGTTGATTGCACTTGACATATGGGGTCCAATACCATTGAACTCCACATAAGGATACATGTACCACCTCTCTCAATTTGATACTCACACAAGATACACTTGGATTTATTTCCTCGAAGAAAAATTAGACATACATAGCACTTTTATATAGTTCATAAATTTCATTTAAAATCAGAGTAATTATAAAGTTAAAATTATGAAAATTGATGGTGGAGGTGAATTCAAGCCTATGAGAAGGTATTTTCAAGATGAGGGAATATTACGTAGAATCACATGTCCCTACCGATCAGAACAAAATGGCTTAATGGAGGGGAAGCATAGACATATCGTTCAGACTGGGCTTACTCATCTATCTCAAGCGCACTTACCTATGAGATATTAGCATGAAGCCTTCTCGACTTCAGTTTATTTCATAAATAAGTTGCTTACCAAATTCTAAATTTCAAAAGCTCATATGAAAAATTATTTATTGCAAAACCAGAGTACATGCATTTAAAAACTTTTGGATGTTTATGCTTTCCATACCGCAAGCCATACAACCAACATAAGTTGAGCCTAAGGCCAAGTCCTTGCACCTTTCTATGGTATGCCACCACCAAAAAGGGTACAAGTGTTTAAATGACAAGGGTAGAGTGTTCATATCAAGACATGTAGTTTTTGTTGAATCTGTGTTTCCCTTTGTAGATAGGAAAAACAAGAAATAACCAAAGGCTAGAAGTCTTAATGTATGGTTACCTAAGGTGCCATCATTGTCAGAATAGGTTAATATGGTTAGAGTAAAGACTGATAAAGATCCATCAGACCATAATCAACCAACCATCTCTACAACCAAGTCCGATTACAGCTTAAGCAACACTAATGTGTACCCCACATTAAATACAAACGAAGATGAACATGAGGAAAGTAAAAGAAAAATTGATCAAGGTGAAATCAACAATGAAATGATTCCATTAGCAATTTGTCCCTTAGTAACCGTGGAGAAGAGAAACATCACAGTCAACCCAATATTGGACTTCGCATGATCACTAGAGCCAAGAAGGGAATTTTTAAACCAAAAGTTCATCATTTAGATAATTGGAAGTCACAGTAAGGAATAGTGGTTCATCATATAGGTCAAGCCTTTTCCATTAAAGGCCTAAGGGAAGTGAATTATTTCCTAGAGATCCATATTATGAGGAAACCTAATGGAGAACTTTTTCTGACTCAAAAACACTACATATTAGAGATAATTGTGAGGGCTAAAATGGATCAAGAAAACCATTATTGTAATGACTCGGATTTTCGGTCAACTAATTTTAAATATTTAGTATGGTTTTAAAAATTGGATTGATAAAATAAATGGAATTTTATATTTGAGTTATCGATTTTAAAATCAATTTCGATTTAATATTGAATATATTAAATTATTGGAATACGAAAATGGATTTAGTTGAATTTAGAATTTAATTTGAATTGAAAACATTTCAGATAATTTATATAAAAATTCTATTTGAAATTATAATGGTAATAAAAGAAACTTATTATCAAGAAAATAATTTTTTCTGAATTGAATTGAATTTATTGATTTAAATTAATATCTTCTACAAATGATCGGGTTGGACTTCGTGACCTATCCCAGTGTGTCCGAAACAGGGGTATTACCCTAAAATTGCCGTTGTTGGGTTCAGAAAGGAGTTCAGAATCAGGGTGCATTTTAATTAAAGGATACAGGTTTTAAATTAATTAAAATAAAATATAAATTCATAAGGTAAATATCTCTTTTTGTGGACCTAAAAGAAACACCAAGGAGATATCCAAAGAAGGCCACGCAATTGATTTAAAACCGCACATTTACTTGGGTGAAAGGAAAACACGCAGTTCACACTAAAGCCGCACCTTTCTCTGTTAGAACCAACGAGAAACCTTTCTCTTTTCTTCATTTTTATTTCCTTAGTGAAATCGAAATCAACATCCACCAAACAAATTAAAATGCAGCTCCTCCTATTTTTCTCTAAACTGCAAGCATCATAAATAGCGCTTCAGCAAATCCATCGCGAGTTCAAGGAGTTGCGATTAGGGATTTTGGGCTTCTCAAGGATCTAGGGTTCAGACTCGATTTCAACACTGAGTTATAAAAGCGACACGAGGACAATATGAAGCTGGGGCATCATGATTTTTGGGACTGTTGTTCGATGCTCAGGGCTTGCGATTGAGGGGAACGATGCAACTGGTAACGCTGTGTGCTGTAAAGGGCTTGCAACGGGTTTTAACGCGATCAACAGGGAGGAGGCGTTGACCTAGAAAGTGAGGATGATTTCCGAACTTGGTCCTATGATGATGCCAAGGTAGAGATCGACTGTATGATGCGAGCTGTGGGTTCGAATTGTTGTTCAAAGGAGGAGTTCGGCCATAGAGTAATCAACGTGATGTCAGTAGAGTTTAGGTCCAGTCTGTAGAATCAACACTGAGATGTTAGTGGCAAACTGGGTCAAACTATAGCAGCGATTTTCTGGAGGAGAGGCTCGTGATTTCTGAAAAGGGAAATAATGGAAGTTCAGTCCAGTATTTTCATTTTAGGAGAAGAGAGGCTATAAAGAAAATTTGGTAATTTATTTAAACCATTTTCTACTTAAGTTCATTAGTTATAGGCGTGAATACATATTTATATATACATAAATAATTATTAACCAAGGAATATCATATAAAGGTATACGAGATTTTTGCAAATGAAGTTATTCGAGTAATTCGTAGTTGAAGGCTGCTTAATCAGGAGTTGAAATTTGGAAGGGGTTGTAAAAATAAATAATCACGGTGAGTAAATCTCACTGATCTTTTATTTAGAATTATTTTAGTTAGTTAAAAATAATTGTTGTTGCTTGTTTGTATGCATTGCAATATTATTGTGGCTATAAAATATATATATAGTTATTTAGGCTTGACTATTAAATATATATTGGTTTGGTGGTTGGATCACCGTGGTAAAATAGAATTTGAAATTCGAATAGAATAAAAATATTAACTTGTTTTGAATATTTAAAACAAGTAGTTCATTTATAAACGAAGTTTATAAATGAAGTGAAATGAATTATCATTGGATAAATTCAGGAAATATAAATACAAGTGTGAATTTGAAAAGGGAAATTTATTTTTCCAAAGTAGAATATTTATTTCAAATAAAGTTGAAATCGAGACTTGTTTAAATATATATAAACAAGTAATATAAGGCGATGTTTGCAAAGAAAGGTGAAAAATTATCATTTGGATAATTTAAACATTTAAATTCAAAAGTGAATTTAAAATGAGAACTTAGAATCGGTTTAAATAATATACGATTAACTTTATTCCTATATTCAGAATATAAATGAAGTTGAATAAATCCTTAGGACTTACGATTTAATTCGACTATGTCGGATTTATAAAATAGATTATTCCCAAACGAGATATTTAAATGTAGTTTAAATACAGACTGCGATAAGACATGAAAATAGATCTATATTTATATAGATAAGTTATAAGAAATAGAATACTCCAAAATAACGTTTGGTTTAAAATAGATTTCGAAATGGAAAACTTGTTTTAACTTTATAAAACAAGGAAGTTAAATTATAAACGATGTTTTATAATTTAGTGAGATAAATTATCATTAAATAAGTTAGAAGTTTAAATTCAAATATGAATTTATAAATTTAATTGGGAACCGTTTCAAAATGGGGAGGACGGGTTTTATTTCGAAATTCGGAATATTAAAGGAATTAAGTTTCAATTAGATTTTGAAATGAGAAATTGGTTTAAATAAATATTAAACAAGTAAAATTATAAACGTTGTTTATAAATTAAGTGAAGTAAACTATCGTTAGATAATTTAGAGATTTAAATTCGAATATGAATTTAAAGGGTGAAATGGGGAAGCGATTGAAAATAGAACAATAGATTTTTATTCTGGAATTCAGAATATAAAACGAGTTAAGTTAAATCGAAAGATTTATAATTAGAACTCAATATATCGAACTTTATAAATAATTTATAAAGGAATTGGAATATAGTATAAGAGATAGAGTTATAAATGGAATTATAACTGAGTAGTGAAATAATCGACAAGTAAGAATAATTAGAAATGTTAAGTTAGATTTGAAAAATAGACTTGAATATATATTTATATATATATATATATATTCGAACGAGATGGAAATATAAATTGTAAACGACGTTTAAATGTTTATATTTATATATATAATTAAACGAACTCACCGCGGCGCGGTAGTTCGTGATTTGGCACTTCGAACTTCCATTGAGTATATAGAACACAATTTAAGTTAGAGTCCTGTGAAACAAGAAATGTCAGGACCGATTGAATAATAGTTTTCTAATGGAAGAGAAAAATCTAGATTTCGTTATATAGATTTTGAGTTATGTCAAAATAAATTTTTTAGGAAAATAACGCCATAATCGATATATAAATTATAACGGTTCATTTAAGTAAATAAAGGGATTTTAAGTAAATAAAATACGAATGACCATTAGAAAAATCTAGGCTTGAGTTATAAAATAATTATGAACCCAAGTGAAGTAAATGAAATGATTTCTGAAACAATAATCATATTTTTGATTATTGAATACAATTAACTAAGTAGAAGAGAAATTAGTTAATCAAGGTTTGAATCGAAATAAGACTTTGAAAAGTGAATTGGATTTGTAAATGTATATTCTAAATCGAATACGGATCTTGAATTGAAAATGGAATTCAGTTAGTTTATAAACAAGTTAAACAAGTTAATCTTATATTTGGACATGTTATATTCGAAGACAAAGAAGAAATAGGCAAACGGTTAATTAGCAATTAGTTAATGGAATTTTGAATTGAAGTTGAACTTTGAAAGGTATATGGGATTTGAGAATTTATATTCGAAATTGAATATGAAATATAAGTGAAATGGAATTCAATTATCTTGTAAGCAAGTTAGAATTATATTTGGACATGTAAGTTCAAATGAAAAAGTAAAACAGGAAAAGAATTAATTAAAAAATTATTAACAAATTGAGATAAACGATTGTATTGAGTTGAAATGAATTAGAAATGTATGGATATACATTAGATAGGTTTGGAATGAAGTGTTAGAAGAGATATAATTAGAATGCTCGACAAAAAGGTATGTATTTAATTCGTATAGAGGTTTTATGCGCCGTATCGGCTAGCCGCTTGGCTTTTTGATTTTCTTTTTGAATGGAGAAGCCTATGTGGCGGTTTGGGGATTTTCCCGATGCTCCCGGTACAAAGGAGGTTATGGCGAATTTTTCCGGGAATTTAAGGAGTTAGGATATTTGTAAGAAAATTTGATAGTTAGAAATAAATGTATCGATATATATAGAAGTTGATAAGGAAACGAACTTGAAAATAGAGTATTATAAACAAAAAAAGGAAATCAATAATCTAGAAATAGAAATGGAAATGTATACACGTTTTAAAAATGGAGAATTGGTTTTATATGATGTTAATTATTCGAGGTAAGTGGTCTTGTTCGTTTTGAAGTTAAGGATATTTCAGTCAAGGTCTGAGAGGTAGTTATACCCCGACTTGATTGATTTCGTTTTTAACTGATAAATAGCAAGATCCAGTCTCAAAGATGAATATTAGAATAAGAGTTAGTTGTTTTGGTTTGTCGTAACGATATTTACACAACATTCGTTTTTAACCCAAGGAAGTGAAATTTTGGAAATATGATTATAAATATTTCCTAAGTATAAAAATAAATGGTCGAGAAGGAGATAAGTAATTGGAATATTTTCCAATTATAAATAGAATATATTTTCTACGTATTGAAAATAAAAGGAGGCGGTATATGGAAATGTTTTCCAAATATTGAAAAGGGCCAAGATGATTGTCGAAAATATCGTGTTAACGAATATCGATAAGGAAATGGAGAAGTGATTAAATTAATGAAATATTAATTAATGGGCCCAGTGATTGTTTGATGTTTGAATGGATGTTTGTTTTTCTTTGATAGTTAAATAACTGACTATCGAAGTGTTTGCCAATATCGTTGTCAATATGGAGAGACCGGTTGGATTATTATCCGAGAACCACTACGTATTGGCAGTAGCATTGTGAATCAGATTATATGAAGATAATCGAAGACGAAGTGGAGTGCAAGGGCTTTTTATATTAGTGGAAATTGTTCCTTCGGTTTTGTTCAATCCCAGAACGAACGTAAATGGACGAATGTCTAATAAAGTAGTTCCAATGATCGAATGGGTTGGTCTGTATAAATATATATGGTTGCAACGGATTTATTCCCTTAGCATAACATCCAGAATATTTGTGTAAACCAATTAATGATTTACGGATCTGATAATGTGGCATTCAAATTAATCGTGCTATCAATGAAAGGTAAGTAATCGTAGCCTTAGGCCTCAACAACCGGGAAATGACAAAAATCGGGCAGGCGGCATGGCTATGTGGGTCGCACCCATTAGGGTGTATAATCACCTATCTAGAGATTCATTTAATTCCTTATTCTATTCGATGTTGTCCCATTTGGGAAAACGGTTGCTGATCCTAACCGTTGGTGATATACATTCGTTACACTCAAGCGAAATGAGTGGTCGGTCATGTGTGGCTGAGTTGCAAGATGTTCTTGTTGAACTCGGTGTATTCTCCTCTAGAGATACACTATTGGAAGGTGGTTCCATACCTTGTCATAGTTGGAAATCCAATCCCCAATAAGTGCTTGCGGTTTTGATTGTATAGTATATATGTGGAACGTGAGATGCAAACGTTCCACTAGATTGTTATTTACTTGATTTAGACACTATTATAATATCAAAAGAGTTTTGATGTAAAGATTATCGTTTTCTTTCAAAAGGATTTGAAAGTCAAATCAAGTGTTTGGGATTCTCATAAGGGAACAATCTGTTTCATGTTATACGGCGTGGTCTTATGAGATATCATTTAGTTTCTGAAACAGCTTTAAATCATTTACTCATACCAGTCCCATGACTGACCCGGAGTTTATTTGTTTTGTTTTACCTAAAATCTTGGGTGCCTAAATTTGTATGGGCAGTCAAGTAGTTCAGGATTTTACAGATTTATCTGAAGGAGCTTGGAGCAGGTGGCTTCAGCGTTAGTTATACAGAGTTGTGTTCCGCTATGTTGTAAGTGTTGTACTCTGATAATGATATGTGTATACCGTACAAATTTTGTATTTCAAAAGTTATGATATATTATAAATTTTTTCCGTTGCGATGTGAGATTCTGTGTTGTTGTTTCTGTTCTTCTTCTACCTTTTTCTTCTAAAAAAATGAATCGTATTTTCGTGATATTTGGGTTGGATGTATGATGTATGTAGTCAACTTTGATATTACGGATTTGCGGGCAGTTACAGTTGGTATTAGAGCTTAGGTTGAGCGAATACCTAGGCTTTGGGGGATTGTGCTCATTAGAGATAGGGTCAGTAGGACCCTAGAATTAGTTGAGTGTATGTATATAAATATGAGAGAGCGTATTTGTTAATTGATATAAAAATTTGTTTCATATTGTGTTGGTTTGTCTGTTGAGTGGTTTATGAATTCTGATCGAATCGTGGGACGCCTCGAAGTCGATAGGAATTTTTAAACACTTGAACAGAGGAATTTGACACGATATTGTTTTAAAATGGGTAGATGAAATAATTTTACCCAAAATTCTACTTTGATAGAAATGGAATAATTTTCTTAAATTATTATATTATATGGATGTGTTGGATGTTAATATTATAATCCAATGAGATTATAAAATTGAAATGGTTATCTATAACCAAATATAACTTGTATATGAATGAAATATATACAAATGAGATGAATTGGAATTGGATTTAAATCAGAGTTTGAAATTTAAATCCTGGGTGTTTGGAAAATGTTTTGAAAGTATATTAAATTGTATAGCTTTGTTTGGAAGGATTTTTGAATAAAAATCATATTATATGGATTTGAAAGGGATAAAGCACTGAACTCACTTCAGTGGCTGGCAAATAATTCTGATGATGGTTGTAGCATCATCAGTGTCCATTTTCGAGTATCTAAGTGATGGATTGCTACCTTAGAAAAGTTTTGATAGACATTGGTTTGAAAGAAAACAAATTGTTTTGGAAAATTCAAATGTTTTGAATTTGAAAATTGGTCATGGATATATATGTATAGACATATATGATTTCAAATGCATTGAAATAAAAGTCCAGGAATTTGAATTCTGGAAATTAAATTTAACTTAAGTAAGTTCAATAGACCGAAGTGAATAAATTGGTCAGAATCAATTTAAATAAAATTGGAATGCAAATGAATGGAATATGAATTGAACGCGAATAACTTGATTGTAAATCGTATAGATAAAATGAATATAAGCAGATATAGTGTGCAATAGGAATGAAAGACCAAAGTGCTGGTTAAAAACTAAAGTTGTAGGAATATGAAACATTGAGTATCAACATAAGAATGTTTTTGAACAAAAAAATGGGTTAGTAACACTTTTCCTATCTTAGTAATTTCGGGGACGAAATTCTTTTAAGGGGGGAAGATTGTAATGACTGGGATTTCCGGTCAACTAGTTTTAAATATTTAGTATGGTTTTAAATATTGGATTGATAAAATAAATGGAATTTTATCTTTGAGTTATCGATTTTAAAATCAATTTCTATTTAATATTGAATATATTAAATTATCGGAATACGAAAATGGATTTAGTTGAATTCAGAATTTAATTTGAATTGAAAACAGTTCAGATAATTTATATAAAAATTCTATTTGAAATTATAACGGTAATAATAGAAATTTATAATCGAGAAAATAAATTGTTCTGAATTGAATTTAATTTGTTGATTTAAATTAATATCTTCTACAGATGATCGAGTTGGACTTCGTGACCTATCCCAGTGTGTCCGAAACAGGGGTATTACCCTAAAATTGTCAGTTGATGGGTTCAGAAACGAGTTCAAAATCAGGGTATATTTTAATTAAAGGATATGGGTTTTAAATTAATTAAAATAAAATAAAATTCATAAGGTAAATATCTCTTTTGTGGACCTAAAAGAAACACCAAGGAGATATCCAGAGAAGGCCACGCAGTTGATTTAAAACCGCACACTTTACTTGGGTGAAAGGAAAACACGCAGTTCACACTAAGGCCGCACCTTTCTCTGTTAAAACCAATGAGAAACCTTTCTCTTTTCTTCATTTAATTTCCTCAGTGAAATCGAAATCGACAGCCTCCAAACAAATTAAAATGCCACTCCTCCTATTTTTCTCCAAACCGCAAGCATCCAAAATAGCGCTTCAGCAAATCCATCGCGAGTTCAAGGAGTTGCAATTAGGGATTTTGGGCTTCTCAAGGATCTAGGGTTCAGATTCGCAACACTGAGTTTTAAAAGCGACGCGAGGACAATATGAAGCTAAGGCATCTTGATTTTTGGGACTGCTGTTCGATGCTTAGGACTCCCGATTAGGGGGGAACGATGCAACTGGTAACGCAATGTACTGTAAAGGGCTCGCGAAGGGTTTTAACGCGATCAACGGGGAGGAGGTGTCGAGCTAGAAAGTGATGATGATTTCCGAACTTGGTCCTATGATGATGCCAAGTTAGAGATCGACTTTATGATGCGAGCTGTGTGTTCGAACTGTTGTTCGAAGGAGGAGTTCGGCCATAGAGTAATCAACGTGATGTCAGTAGAGTTTAGGGTCCGGTCTCTAGAATCAATGCTGGGATGTTAGTGGAAAACCGGGACAAACTATAGTAGCGATTTTCTGGAGGAGAGGCTCGTGATTTTTGAAAAGGGAAATAATGGAAGTTCAGTCCAGTATTTTCATTTTAGGAGAAGAGAGGCTATAAAGAAAATTTGGTAATTTATTTAAACCATTTTCTGCTTAAGTTCATTAGTTATACGCGTGAATACATATTTATATATACATAAATAAATATTAACCAAGGAATATCATATAAAGGTATACGAGATTTTTGCAAATGAAGTTATTCGAGTAACTCATAGTTGAAGGCTGCTTAATCAGGAGTTGAAATTTGGAAGGGGTTGTAAAAATAAATAATCACGGTGAGTAAATCTCACTCACCTTTTATTTATAATTATTTTTGTTAGTTAAAAATAATTGTTGTTGCTTGTTTGTATGCATTGCAATATTATTGTGGCTATAAAATATATATATATAGTTATTTAGGCTTGGCTAATATATATATATATACATATTGGTTTGGTGGTTGGATTCCCGCGTCTCATTAGCGGATGCTCGCGGTACCATTACCGGATGATTACCCTATGCGCCCCACAAATATATATTAGTGGATGACCTTCATACCGCGATATCCTGCCTCGAAGCAGGATGGTATTATTTATGTTGACTAACATATGTGGATGCAGGAAAACAGGTTGGAGGGATCCAACTAGATCCCTCAAAAATATATTATCTGTTTGTTTATTTGTTTGCATATATACTATCATATATGATGTGTTAGAAAACCTGAAATAAACAATTGGTTGTTTAGTGTTTAAATATCATTGGGTCTAAGTGTTGATATTTAAAAATATCATGAAAAGGATATTTGAGATTTAGAAAGAAAATTCTACTTTTCTAAAATAGAATTTGAAATTCGAATAGAATAAAAATATTAACTTGTTTTGAATATTTACAAGTAGTTCATTTATAAACGAAGTTTATAAATGAAGTTAAATGAATTATCATTGGATAAATTCAGGAAATATAAATACAAGTGTGAGTTTGAAAAGGGAAATTTATTTTTCCTAAGTAGAATATTTATTTTAAATGAAGTTGAAATCGAGATTTGTTTAAATATATATAAACAAGTAGTATAAGGCGATGTTTACAAAGAAAGGTGAAAAATTATCATTTGGATAATCTAAACATTTAAATTCAAAAGTGAATTTAAAGTGAGAGCTTATAATCGGTTTAAGTAATATACGATTAACTTTATTCCGATATTCGAAATATAAATGAAGTTGAATAAATTAGGATTTATGATTTAATTCGACTATGTCGGATTTATAAAATAGATTATTCCCAAACGAGATATTTAAATTTAGTTTAAATACAGACTGAGATAAGACATGAAAATAGATCTATATTTATATAGATAAGTTATAAGAAATAGGATACTCCAAAATAACGTTTGGTTTAAAATAGATTTCAAAATGGAAAACTTGTTTTAACTTTATAAAACAAGGAAGTTAAATTATAAATGATGTTTTATAATTTAGTTAGATAAATTTTCGTTAGAAGTTTAAATTCAACTATGAATTTATAAATTTAGTTGGGAATCGTTTCAAAAAGTGGAGGACGGGTTTTATTCTGAAATTTAGAATATTAAAGGAATTAAGTTTCAATTAGATTTAAAGTGAAAACTTGGTTTAAATAGAAATAAACTAGTAAAATTATAAACGTTGTTTATAAATAAAGTGAAATAAATTATCGTTAGATAATTTAGAGATTTAAATTCGAATATGAATTTAAAGGCTGAAATGGGGAAGCGACTGAAAATAGAACAATAGATTTTTATTTTGGAATTCAGAATATATAACGAGTTAAGTTAAATCGAAGGATTTAAAATTAGAACTCGATATATCGAACTTTATAAATAATTTATAAAGAAATTGGAACATAGTATAGGAGATAAAGTTATAAATGGAATTATAACTGAGTAGTGAAATACTCGACAAGTAAGAATAATTAGAAATGTTAAGTTAGATTTGAAAACTAGACTTGAATATGTATTTATATATATTTGAACGAGATGGAAATATAAATTATAAACGACGTTTAAATGTTTATATTTATATATATAATTAAAACGAACTCGCCGCAGCGTGGTAGTTCGTGATTTGGCACTTCGAACTTCCATTGAGTATATAGAACACAATTTAAGTCAGAATCCTATGAAACAAGAAATGTCTGGACCGATTGAATAATAGTTTTCTAATGGAAGAGAAAAATCTAGAATTCGTCGTATAGATTTTGAGTTATGTCAAAATCAATTTTTCAGGAAAACAACGCCATAATCATTATATAAATTGTAACGGTTCATTTAAGTAAATAAAGGAATTTTAATTAAATAAAATCCGAATAACCATTAGAAAAATCTAGGCTTGAGTTATAAAATAAATATGAACCCAAATGAAGTAAATGAAATGATTTCTGAAACAATAATCATATTTTTTATTATTGAATAGAATTAACTAAGTAGACGAGAAATTAGTTAATCAAGGTTTGAATCGAAATAAGACTTTGAAAAGTGAATTGGATTTGTAAATGTATATTCGAAATCGAATATGGAACTTGAATTGAAAATGGAATTCAGTTAGTTTATAAACAAGTTAACTAAGTTAATCTTATACTTGAACATGTTATATTCAAAGACAAAGAAGAATTAGGCAAACGGTTAATTAGCAATTAGTTAATGGAATTCTGATTTAAAGTTGAACTTTGAAAGGTAAATAGGACTTGAGAATTTATATTCGAAATTGAATATGAAATATAAGTGCAATGGAATTCAGTTAGCTTGTAAGCAAGTTAGAATTATATTTGGACATGTAGGTTCAAATGAAAAAGTAAAACAGGAAAAGAATTAATTAACAAATTGAGATAAATGATTTAATTGAGTTGAAATGTATTAGAAATGTATGGATATACATTAGACAGGTTTGGAATGAAGTGTTAGAAGAGATATAATTAGAATGCTCGACAAAAAGGTATGTATTTAATTCGTATATGAGGTATTATGCACCGCATCGGCTAGCCTCTTGGCTTTTTGATTTTCTTTTTGAATGGGGAGGCATGTGTGGCAGTTTGGGGATTTTCCCGATGCTCCCGGTACAAAGGAGGTTATGGCGAATTTTTCCAGGAATTTAAGGAGTTAGAATATTTTTAAGAAAATTTAATAGTTAGAAATCAATGTATTGATATATATAGAAGTTGATAAGGAAACGAACTTGAAAATAGAGAATTATAAACAAAAAAAGGAAATCAATAATCTAGAAATAGAAAGGGAAATGTATATACGTTTTAAAAATAGAGAATTGGTTTTATATGTTGTTAATTATTCAGGTAAGTGGTCTTGTCCATTTTGAAGTTAAGGATGTTTCAGTCAAGGTCTGAAGGTAGTTATACCCCAAATTGATTGATTTCGTTTTTAACTGATAAATAGCAAGATTCAGTCTCGAAGAGGAATGTTTGAATAAGAGTTAGTTGAATGCAGTGTTTTGGGTTGTCGTGACGATGTTTTACACAACATTCGTTTTAACCCAAGGAAGTGAAATTTTGGAAATATGATTATAAATATTTCCTAAGTATTAAAATAAATGGTCGGGAAAGAGATAAGTAATTGGAGTATTTTCCAATTATAAATAGAATATAATTTCTACGTATTGAAAATAAAAGGAGGCGGTATATGGAAATGTTTTCCAAATAGCGAAAAAGGCCAAGATGATTGTCGAAAATATCATGTTAACGAATATCGATAAGGAAATGGAGAAGTGATTAAATTAATGAAATATTAATTAATGGGCCCGGTGATTGTTTGATGTTCGAATGGATGTTTGTTTTTCTTCGATAGTTAAATAACCGACTATCGAAGTGTTTGCCAATATCGTTGTCAATATGGAGAGACCGGTTGGATTATTATCCGAGAACCACTCCGTATTGGCAGTAGCGTTGTGAATCATATTATATGAAGATAATCGAAGACGGAGTAGAGTGCAAGGGCTTTTTATATTAATGGAAATTGTGCCTTCGGTTTCGTTCAATCCCAGAACGAACGTAAATGGACGAATGTCTGACAAAGTAGTTCCAATGATCAAATGGGTTGGTCTGTATAAATATATATGGTTGCAATGGATTTATTCCCTTAGCATAACATCCAGAATATTTGTGTAAACCAATTAATGATTTACGGATCTGATAATGTGGCATTCAAAGTAATTATGCTATCAATGAAAGGTAAGTAATCGTTGCCTTAAGCCTCAACAGCCGGGAAATGACAAAAATCGGGCAGGCAGCATGGATATGTGGGTTGCACCCATTAGGGTGTATAATCACCTATCTAGATATTCATTTAATTCCTTATTCTATTCGATGTTGTCCCATTCGGGAAAACGGTTGCTGATCCCAACCGTTGGTGATATACATTTGATACACTCAAGCGAAATGAGTGGTCGGTCATGTGTGGCTGAGTTGCAAGATGTTCTTGTTGAACTTGGTGTATTCTCCTCTAGAGATACACTATCGGAAAGTGGTTCCATACCTTTTCATAGTTGGAAATCCAATCCCCAATAAGTGCTTGCGGTTTTGATTGTATATTATATACATGGAACGTGAGATGCAAACGTTCCACTAGATTGTTATTTACTTGATTTAGACACTATTGTAATAACAAAAGAGTTTTGATATAAAGATTATCGTTTTCTTTCAAAAGGATTTGAAAGTTAAATTAAGTGTTCGGGATTCTCATAAGGGAACAACCCGTTCCATGTTATACAGCGTGGTCTTATGAGATATCATTTAGTTTCTGAAACCGTTTTATATCGTTTACTCATACCAGTCCCATGACTGACCCGGAGTTTATTTGTTTTGTTTTACCTAAACTCTTGGGTGCCTAAATTTGTATGGGCAGTCAAGTAGTTTAGGATTTTACAGATTTATCTGAACGAGCTTGGAGCAGGAGGCTTCAGTTTTAGTTATATAGAGTTGTGTTCCGCTGTGTTGTAAGTGTTGTACTCTGATAATGATATGTGTATACAGTACAAATTTTGTATTTCAAAAGTTATGATATATTATATTTTTTTCCGTTGCGGTGTGAGATTCTGTGTTTTTGTTTCTGTTCTTCTTCTACCTTTTTCTTCTAAAAAAAATGATTCGTATTTTCATGATATTTGGGTTGGATGTATGATGTATGTAGTCAACTCTGATATTACGGATTTGCGGGCCGTTACAATTATCCACTCCTACGACAAGCAATTTGCAACTGTCTAAACACAAAGGTGAGCCCATATAGATAATGTTAAGGAGTATGGTGGGTGCTCTGCAATACTTGATAATCATGAGACCAATAATATGATTTAGTTAAAAAAAAGCGTGTCAATACATGCAAAATTCGCTCAACAGTCACTGGAAAGCCATTAAGCGAATTTTGAGATGCCTAAGAGGAAAACTTGATTTTCGATTAACACTGAAATCGAATAAACTCTTAAATTTACATGCTTACTACGATGCCGATTGGCCAAATGATTCTGATGACCACAAATCAATTACTTGCTACTATGTTTATCTGGGATCCAACATTATTTCGTAGTGCACGAAGAAGCAAACCACATTTCCAAATCAAGCACAGAGATAGAGTATTGATCCATAGCCAGCACGACACCTGAAATCATTTTATCGATAGTGTGTTGAAGAAACTAGGGTTTGATTTCACGAAGAAGCCTGTAATTTGGTGTGGCAACCATAGCGTCATATCTCTCTCTCTCTAAACCTTGTCTAACACTCACGTACAAAACATATTGAAATTGATTTACATTTTGTGCACGAGAGGATATGTAACAGGACATTGATGATAAATCACATACCATTGTATCACCCACAAGCAGATGTTCTCACAAAAGCCCTCTCAAGCAAAAATTTCACTCGATTAAGAATAGATTTAAGGGTGGAAGATGGCAGCCGACATGAGGAAGAGGAAGGGACAGAAAAACCCTAGCCTCATTTGAGGTACACGTAGGGCCAACTTGAGGAGGAGGGTTGCCCTAGGCGAATTGGGGAAAAAGTGAAGGAAGGTACAGATTGACCGAAGAAAATGGGCAAAAAAATGACTAAATATAAAACAACATTAGGCCTCGGTCACCCTACCTTTCGCCATAAAAATGCAGATGCATAACCAACTGAGCTATACTGATCGACACTTTCTATGACTAGAGAAGCGCGAATTATGTAATAATACTGCAATTGCACAGATCGTATAATATGCAGGTCGAACACAGGGAGGTAAATCAAATCAAATTATTTATATAATTTCATAGGCGAGTTAGACAAGTCTTGGAGATGGGATAAAACTGAAATTACAATTCAGTTCAGAACAAATCTAATTGAACCGATAACTAAATTGTAATTTTCAATAAAACCAAGTAACACTACAATTGAATTAACTATAGATTTTAATCTAATCGAATCTATCATCAATTCAATGATTAAAAATAAAACAGAGTGCTGGAAATAAATATGAAGAACGGAAATAAATTAACAGAAATGTTAAATTAGGATTACCGTTGAATATAATCAGACGGTCAATCACTAATGAGAAGAGTAATTGCAGTAGAAATTGCGTTCTAGCAAATCTAATTGACTAGACAACACAAATTGCCATGAAAATAAAAAAATTACAGAATTAAAAGAGAACTTTATTAGAGAAAAGGTTACAAAAAATATGAAGATGATTTACAATGATACAAAGGGTATTTATAGGAGATGTAATCTCCTTCCTATGAGAATAATTGGGCTATGAATGATGAGATATTCCATGCAGCTTTCCTCTTTGATTGGTGACATGTGGCAAATTGGTTGGCTTATCCTTGGAAATAATTCAATCAAATATTCATTTATATATAAGTTGAAAATGAATGATTTAATTTGAGAAGAATACGCCTATTCCTTAAAATCTTTGTTAGTGCATACATTATATATACTTAAGAATATGTACATACATACATACATACACACACACACACACACACACACACACATATATATATATATAACATACCACTATTCCATATATTTTTCAGAGCAAGAAGGCGGTGTGTGTATAAATCCGTGCTCCCTTCATCAATAAAAACAAGGCTGTGCCAAGGATCGAACTCAGGCCACTATGTACAAATTCTCATGCCTTTACCAATGAGCTACAACTTCTTTTGCAATTGAGATAACTTTGATATGGGGAAGTAGCTTTTTCTTTGTCGTTGGCCTTTAATTGAATGAAAGAAACAATTATTGAACATGTGAAAAACACACGAAAAAAGTACCCAAAGTAATAGTTATTTATTTACAAAAGATAATATATAAGAGCATAAAATAAACACATTTCTGTGCTAACCAAATACCCCCACACTTATCTTTTACTCGTCCTCGAGTAAAAAAAAATGAAAAACTAAACTGGATAGGTCACACTTTCGTAAGAAACATGATTGCATTGAGCGTATGCAACAAGCCGTTAAACCTCTAGGTGTCTTTGTAGGACGAGTGGTGTCTCGTGAGGGTTTTCAGTGGATACTACCCACAAAATCCAAATGCAGTATGCTATGGTTCTAATGCAACTACATGAATGAAACAGACATATGCAAATGAAAATAAAAACGAAAACACGACTTATTTCAGGAAAGTGGTTCAACAAATTAAGTTGACAATTTCTAGTTAGTTGATTTTATTTTAGATACCTCAACTTGCCACAAATTTTCAACACAATTCAAGTTTTCCAATGTTAAATTGCAGTTTGGCCAGTTGGTTTGGTCGATAACACAGTGCATCCTTGAAATAAATTCTTAGTTTTCTTATCACAGTTCGTAAAGTGGTATTCTAAATTCCTTGTGTATGGTTAGCCAAATCAATAAGGTCAAGAAGTGTTTGGGCATCATCGTTTATTCTCTATCTCTATAAAAATTGAAATTTACGATTAATTACATACACCTAACTTAAAGACCAACGTATACTTCCCATGCACTGCCTTGTGGACTGACGGGGAGTTGGGACAGAGCTTAGCGGATTGTGCAGACCGACACTGACTTTGTTAACAAGATTTCAGTAATCCATAGGTGTTCAACTCATAAAATGAGACCAAAATATACCAACGTTGACTTTTTCAACAACATATCAGATAAGGCTTGGCGGGTTTGCACACCAACGCTAGATATACAAGCAATGTTGGATACCCATTGATTGATATTATTATTATTGAAAATATATGAACAAGAGAGATTATGCGCATTCAGCTTAACACAACTTAGTTTTAAAGATTCGAAAAGCCAGTATAAGTCTTTTAAGTCCCCCACTCATTAAAAAAAGACTACAATTTAGAATAGACATCATGGCCATCCCTTAGAATCTCCCTATGTACCGGTTACACTATTATCCCTCAAAATTCAACTTTTAATTAAATTTCATATTCGGTCTTAGTTGAGAGGAAAAAAATACTATCAACTGATTAACAATCGTTAAATTGTTTTGTTGTACCAATCTAAAATGAGTCGTATTTTCCCAAAAAAAATTTATGGTATGTTATTACAATCTAAAATGTATGATGGTCCTATTTAAATGCATGAAAATGAAAAAAAGAAAAGAAAAGGGATGCAATGCAGACTCCCTCCCACACTAGAACTAAACAGTGTCCACACTGTTAATGTTTCCTAAATTTGAAATATTATACCCAAAGGTGAATGAGTTGCAAAATTATTTGTAAAATGAAATGAAGTTTAACAACTAAAAGAAAATGAAAATCATATGCAGAATAAAATCTATAATGATGATGAATATTATGTGAAAAATGAGATTTCCTTTTCCCTCCACACTTGCCTCTATCGAAAATGATGTATGATGATTCCGCATCTAATTTTTGAGGTACAAGAGGCACGTCAATGACTTTTGAAATGAAAATCTTTCCTATGAAAATTGTGTCATGCCATTGATTTATACAATTTAGATGTACATTATCCTGTAAAATTTTCAAAGATTTTTCTTCTTGGTCTCAGTAAGATCAAAGGCCAAGATTACGGGAAAGTTTTATGTAGTGTCCAAGTAAACATACTTAAGGTCTTATGGCAGGGGTTTGAGGTCTAACTTAGGATGTTCTTGTATGCTAGTATTTGTCAAAATTTCATGGGTAGATTCAAATGACAAGGGCTTCGAGTCAAGTAGTTCATTTAATTCAAAAATGTACTCGAGCTCATCAAAATCGAAGTTGAAATGGTCAAGACACGTTTTCAAGGCATCAGAAGTGTCATTAGAGGTTTCACCAACAATTGTTTGAATCATGTCAATTTAGGAAATAAATAACGTACTCAAGTATATCTTATTAGTTGATAATCTTGATTTGAAGGGGGAGAGGGTCTTATGGCCGTTCATGCATAGTATGAATACTAAGGGATACGACCAATGTTTTACAGGTAGTATGCAACCTCTTTTGCTAGTAGTTCAATAAATTGAACTAATATATATCCGCGATCAAACCCTTGAATAATCAATTTCACAAAATACACTCTTGTAGTTAAATATTTGCAAATCAAATCAAGTTTTATGATGAGAGTGATGATTTTAATTATGGAAATTCGTTCGTCACCAAATCTATTCAGCAACTTTCAGTCAACACAACAATCAAACAATAGTAATTGCAGAAAATTAAAATATTGTACAAGCAAGCCGTTGCCCCTACAGAATTTTTTACAAGCAATGTCTATATTTTTTTTCAAACAGCTGTAGAAACTGTAGAGTTTAGAGAATTTTATAGAGCGGGATATGGCAATTTGTCGAGGGCAGTTGAGTGGCTATAGTGATTAAAATCCTAGTGTTCGCAGTTTGTTCACCTTTGAATTCTTGTTTGTTTACTTGAATCTATTCTCTTTGGCCTTTGATTCTTCATTTTTTTTCTTTTTTTAGGAAAATAAAATAACAAATAAACAAACAAAACATAGGAAAAATAATAACTCGGCAAAAATAATTTCTAAGCTAAAAAGAAAACAAATTAAGCTCATGAAAAATAAAACCAGGCTAACACAAAAATCCGAACAGAGACTCAAGCCATTCGAAACAAATGCCACCAATCACAATGCCAACGATCGAGCAAAATACAAGATATGACGTCCTCAAATAAATACGCAGTGCACAAATTAATCAGTAGATCACAACAAAAACATTTACAGTCACTCAACCCTAAAACAAACACACTCCTTCCTTTAAGGAAATAAATCACCCAAAATACTTTTTTTTATATCAAATTGGGCTTTAGGGTATCGCTATGTTTCAATGATCTACTGCTCAAATTAGGTTCAAATTTGTGATATTCGGGTCCGGCGTAAGATTTGTTGAGTACGAAGCTGAAATTATGGATGTAAAGGAGTCAGTGGCAAGTTGGGAGCGTTGGATGAAGGCTTGGATGTGTGCGGACTGATTTGGGGTAAAACCATGAAGTTGGCTGGTTATTCGAATTGAGGGTATCAGAATTAAATGGGTTTTCGATCGTTTGTCCGGACTTAAGGGTTCGAATTTGAACTTGTGTGGGGCTTATTGTGTTGGCTAACTGCGGTAGGACGAAGATTGTTGGTGGATGCGGGAAGAGTGAACGATGGAAGAGATGAAGATGGATGATGGGGTTTGACTTGGTTTTGGTGCTGTGATGAGATCGGTTTTCTGAAATTTGATGCAGAGGGGGTAGTGGATGACTGTGCGGTGAGTTTTTGAGGTTACGTGATGTAGGTTGATGAAGAAGGATCCGAACGTGGTTGTTGCGATGTAGTTTGGTGATTAGGGAGTATTTGACTAAGTGGGTAAAGAGAAGAAGGGTGGACTAGGTGATAAAGAGATAATGGTTTCTGAAGGGAATTGTGCTGCTTTTGAGTAGGAATTTGGTTTGTTTGCTGATCGGAAAAGACAAATGAAAGGTGGACAGAGGGGATGATCTGTGGATGGTAGGTTTATGAAGGATCTATGTTGCTGAATTTCGCTTGTCAATTGGTTTGGGTTTGGTTGCTCACGGTCGGGATTGTCACGAGGTTTGTTGAAGAAGTCAACGCAGATGGAAGGCACTGGTATTTCAGGGGTATTGTGTAGGGAAAGTTCGTTTGTTTGTGAGGTAGGAGATGATCTAATGTGGAGTTGTTCGTGACTAAGGAAAGAATTGAGCGTAGGAAGATGTTATGTTTTGGCGAAGTTGGCTAGCTTTTAGACCAAGCCACAAAGATCCAAACACATGTCTAATACGAAGTTTTGTTCAAGGAGTTGCATACTTAAGATTCGCGATCGCCCCCATGACCATGATCCGATCCGCTCACACCTGCTCGATCTGATTCGATCTGTTCACGCTAGTTCGATCCGATCCAATCCCTGAAGCTGAGAGATGAAGGCCATGACCAAGTCATTCACGATCCGATAATATAGGATCTCACGACACCTGTCCACAACGGCTATATTGACTATTTCTCCATTAAGCCACGAACCAGTTCGAGATCTTCGGATTAGTGCCACGTGTGACCACGATCCGTCTACAGATATCACCTATAAATAGCCCTAGGCTTGGCATTTTTCAGGATCTTTTGGCAGTTCTGAGTGTTGTTCCTACCATTACTATCTCTGCATTATTTCTTACCAATATTAATTCGAAAGCATTAAGTGAATCAAAATTGTAAAAGGGAGATTGAGAGAAAAATCACTGATTATACCCGAATCTTACGTATAATCATAGATATAAAGTGGACGTAGGCTCGTTTACACCGAAACACTATAAATCTTGTGTGTTTTCTGTGTTTTCTTGCATTTCTAGATATAAATCTCTTCCAATTCAGATAATTTGGATGTTAGAGCCACTTTTGGATCTAACATTTTGTTGCTTCCACTGAGAATGAAGTCTCAGCATATTGGGTTGTAGTTCTATTGTTTGGATAGTTAAGTCCGAAGAAAACTGGCCAAAACTCCACTGTTTCAATTTTTGAAGATTTCAGTAAAGCTTAGATATCATGGCTGGAAAGAAGTCTAAGGAAGTACGAACTTCGCAAGCGAATGATGTTGCGAACGAAGCAATTGAAGAAAGCGTGCACGAATAAGTCGAGGAAGAGCTCTCGGATCGTTGCAATGTTGGGCCGATCCGACCCAGTGATGGAGTTTAACGAACCAGACAGTTGAAGGGGTTACTACCCGATCGCAGGACCACGCTGCGATCCCTCCTGCACATGTCACCACGACCCGACGTCAAGGGGGTACCACGACCCACCAGCCTAGGAGGACCACGATCCGAACTGACAATCAGACTACTACTCGACCTGAGAAGGAAATCATGGCTATTCTGCTCGTGCTGGTACTTCCTCTCAATTCGGTTCAAGTTCCTTGCGTATAAGAGAAGATGAAGATGACCAGTTTGACCCTTCTGCTCCAGTTACCGAAGGACATCTGACTCGAATACTTGAAGCATTGGACAGGAAAAATGATGAATTGCCGCCCAAAGGCAGGAGATCTCGTTGTTGCGTCAGAATATTACTGCCTTAGGCAGACAAATTGATGATATTCAAACGCAGGTTTCGCCACCTCCAGCTTACCCTTTATCCCCGGAAGATACATCCTCATCTGAAGAACCTCGTAGAAACCGGCGATGGCCTCTATTGGAAAGGGCTGGGAATATAGAAGTGCTTAATCAGGAAACCAATAACCGTAACTTAAATCAGCCCATACTGCCGCCTAGGAATGGAGGCGTTATTGGTCCTGCTCAGAATCGACTTGTTCCTCTTGCTCGTCGTGCGACTGATCGCGGCAATAGGGGGCAAGGGAGTTCTGTCCAGGACCTAAACCTTGCAGCAACACGTCAAAGAAATGCTGGAGCAGCCCACCAGGCAAGAAATGCTGATCCCGAATCCACCTTGACCCATGCGGATGTCGAAGCCACGACCAGGCAAATGATGGTGGAAAATCGCGGACAAAGAACCGAAGATTGGGGTATAGGCCGTAGTCATTCGCCTTTTACATATGATATTTTAGAGGTCCGATTCCCGAGGAAATTTAACAAGCCATCCATGAATGCGGGAAAGGCTGATCCAGTTCAGCACCTGATGAGATATTCATGGTACATGAACGCAGCTACTGCATCCGATGTTGTGAAGTGTAAGGCGTTCCCGATATTCCTGGAGGACACGACGCTAATGTGGTTCACTCGATTGCCAGCCCGATCGATCTCCAGTTTCAGGGAATTAAGTGAACAGTTTGTAAATAAGTTCCAATTACATACCCAGAGATCTAAGAATGTCTTTGAGTTGTCCCTCACTAAACAACGTCCGGACGAATCCTTGAGGTCCTATTTAGATCGCTTCAATTTAGCGGTCATAGAGTTTAGAGATCCCCATGAACAAACTGTTTTGATGACTCTGATTGACGGAGTGGATAAGAATACTGAGTTTGGAAGATACCTGGCCGGTAAACCACCATTAACCAGAGAGATATTCTACGAAAAGGCCAACATCCGCATGCGTCGGGAGGAAATTTACGCCAACCGAAAGAGGAAGGCAGCTGATAAGGAGGATATCCCAACTAATGCGGCCATTAAGCAAACGGGAGATAGCTCAGGAAAAGTTGAAGTTAATGTCGGGAACAAGAATCAAGGCAGTGATCGCCAATCGGGGAATAGAAATAACAATAATCGGAAAAGAAATCGAGAAAACGACTCTCGGAGAAGATCCCGGCCCAGAGCGTTTGAGAGCTTCACACCGTTAAATGGTACGTTGGAAAACATCTTTCTGGATACATATAATGTCCTCGAATACAAAAGGCCTCCTCCGAGAGATTCTACATAAAAAGAGCGTGAAACTGGGAAATTCTGTCTTTTTCATCCGGTCCATGGTCATTCCACAAACGAATGTCGTCATTTGAGAGATGTGATTGAAAAACTGCTCCAAGACGGGAAGCTTGATGAATATAAGGTGATTCCTAGGGATAAGGGGCAAATCGTACAAGCCCCGAGCCAAAGCCAACCTGCTGCTAAACCTATGCCTCAGCAAAATGAAAAAAAAATATTATTATCAATACCATAGTTGGTGGACTTCACCTGGCAGGGCACAGTTTCAGAGCTATGGATCAATACGTGAATGCAGCTAAACAGCATTTTGAAGTGGGGGAATGTAGCAACCCCGAGGATAACGCTCCGGTTAAGCAGCAAAAGACGATGTCTGATGACGTGATATTTCGCGAGCGAGAGAGTATTAGGGTTCACTCCCCAACTGAAGACCCATTAGTGATCACCGTCACCATCGGTCCAGCTATAGTTCATAAAGTCTTAGTAGATAACCGGAGTTCAGTCAACATTCTGTTCAAGAAAACATTCGACTAAATGAAACTCGAGCCGAAGGATTTGAAACCATGCGAGGGTTGGATACGTGGATTTAATGGGGCCTCGACCGCTCCAATGGGATACGTGGAATTATCAATAACCCTTGGGGAAGGAGAACGCCAGAGAGTGATAATTCACTCCTTTGTAGTCCTGTACATTGAGTCGTCGTACAATGCCTTCTTGGTCGGCCAGCCCTAGCCAAATTCAGGGCCTGCATTGCACCCTGGTGCCTGTTGTTGAAGTTCCCGACGGATGCCGGCATAGGCATAGTCAGAGGAGATCAAGTTGTTGCACGAGCATGCTACATTGCAAAGTTAAAATTGCTCCGCAAAGGGAAAGATGTAGAAACAAAAGGTGGTTCTTCCCCTCCGAGGGAGGAATCATCGTAGCAACTAAAGAAAATACCTCCGGGAGGGTCTCCCAGAGAATTATCCGAGGACATAAATCCCAGAGAGGATGAAGAGCCTGGGGGCAGAATGACGACTCCCAATGAAGCGACTGTGGATGTACCAATCGTTGATAGTGACCCAGAGAAGGTCCTGAAGATTGGATCCCAGTTGGATCCTGTTCAAGCCAAAGAATTAACAAATTTCCTGAAAGCTAACTTGGATGTATTCGCTGGACCCATGCGGACATGTGTGGGATATCTCCCTCGATTATGAGCCATTCGTTAAGCATCAACCCGAAACATCCTCCTGTCGACCAAAAAAGGCGAATGCTTGGCCCAGAGAGGTCTGCCGCCTTGAAGGAAGAAGTCGAAAAACTGAGGAGTAATGGATTTATTAAAGATTCAACGTACCCTGACTGGATTTCAAACCCGGTTTTAGTAAAAAAGGTCAATGGAAAGTGGCGTACATGCATAGACTTTTTAGATCTAAATGAAGCCTACCCAAAAGACAGCTCTTCGTTACCTCGAATCGATCAGTTGGTAGATTCAACCGCGGGTCATGAATTTTTTTCTTTTATGGATGCATACTCGGGGTACAATCAAATCCCCATGCATGTCAAAGACCAAGAGCATACTAGTTTCATTACAAATTTGGGATTATACTGCTATGTAGTGATGCCTTTTGGTTTGAAGAATGCCGGCGCTACATATCAGCGATTGGAGAATAGATTGTTTTACAACCAAATCGGGAAAACGATGGAGGTATACGTTGATGACATGTTGGTAAAGTACAGACAATCATCAGATCATACTAACGATTTAGCAGAGATGTTTGAGATTCTCCGAAAATATGGGATGAAACTGAATCCTTTGAAATGTTCATTTGGGTTAGCATTTGGAAAATTCCTAGGATTCATCGTCAGCTCGCGTGGAATCAAAATCAATCCAGATCAAATTACAGCAATTCGAAAAATCCAAGAACCAAAGCAAATTAAGGACGTCCAGAGCCTCGCTAGAAAGGTGGCGGCACTGAGTAGGTTCATCTCCAAAGCTACAGATAAATGCACCCCGTTTTTCGAGCTGATAAAGCGAGGCAAGCAGAAATTTGAATAGACTCCCGATTGTATAGAAGCATTTCAGAATCTGTTGAACCATTTGGAAAGACCCCCGATATTGCCTAGGCCTGTGGATCACGAGGATTTATTTGTGTACCTGGCAGTGTCATCTCACGCAATCAGTTCGGCTTTGGTAAGAGAAGAGGATAAGGTACAAAGACCGGTGTACTATGTGAGTAAGAAATTGGCGGCCGTAGAACGGAATTATCCAAAAATAGAAAAGCTAGCGTATAGCTTACTAATTGCATCTAGAAAACTTCGCCACTACTTCCAAGCTCATCCCATTACTATGTACACCGATCCCCGCTTAAATAGGTTCTACAAAGGCCATAAGCATCAGGAAGACTACTCAAGTGGAATATTGAGCTAAGTCAGTTCGATTTGAATTTCCAGCCCTGAAGGTCGATAAGGGGGCAAGTGCTTGCGGACTTCATAACGGAGTTCACTATCCCATATGATGATGTAGTAACGGAGGAGGACGATCCGCCAAAGCTACTCCTAGACCCTAATGCCTGGAAACTATACACAGATGGGGCTAAAAATGATAGACGATCTGGTGCGGGAGTAGTTCTCGAAACTCCAAAGAAACGGTTAATTTATTACGTTCTTAGACTGGAGTTCCACGCCACTTATAACGACTCCGAGTATGAAGCCTTAAATGTCGGGCTGGAACTCGCAAAGGAATTGGATATTACAAAGTTAGACATCTTTTGCAATTTCAAGATAGTCGTAAACCAGGTCACTGGAAAGTTTCAGGCCAAGAGTCCAAGGCTGATATCGTACTTGGAAAAAGTGAAGAAGTTGCTGGATGGTTTTGACCACCACAGCATATCTCATATTCCCCGAACGGAGAATCAAAAGGCAGATAAGTTAGCAAAAATGGCTAGTTCAGATAATCCTTTGGATACGGAGATGGTCCCGATTGAAGTACTACAGTCTCTTAGCATAGATCAAATGGAAGTTGATCTAGTACTAGAGATTGAGCCTCTGAGAGAGTCAGGGATGACACCTCTAAAGAAGTTTTTGATAAATGGAACGCTTCCAACGAAGAAAAGTGAGAGGCGTGCAGTTATACGAAAAGCTTCCCGATATGTGTTGCAAGGCAATGTCCTATACAGACAAGGTTTCTTGATGCTCCTCCTCCGGTGTATCGCCCATGATGACATCAAGCGTGTGCTGAAAGAGGTCCATGAAGGCGAATGTGGCGATCACACTGGAGGTCAAACACTAGCGAAGAAGATTTTGCGATATGGCTATTTCCGGCCAACCATAAACAAGGATGCAGCCAAGTATGCACGACGTTGTGATGCTTGCCAGAAATTCTCCAAGATTCCTAAGGCGCCACCTAGCCAGTTAAAGACAATGACAAGCCCGTGGCCTTTTGCTATGTGGGGAACTGACATTATTAGGAGCCTTCACATAGCAAAGGGCAGAGCAAAGTTCGCTATTGTAGTCGTGGATTATTTCACTAAATGGGTAGAAGCAGAGCCTTTGACCACGATCACAACCAAGCGAGTGATCACCTTTGTTGTTAAGAACATTATATGTCGGTTTGGGATTCCAAAAGCGTAACCGATAATGGGACCCAATTCGACAGCACCGAGTTTTGAGATTTCTATCAGAAGTATCACATTGAGAAAAGATATACCTATGTGGCACATCCGCAATCGAACGGACAAGTCGAAACGGCAAACAAAGTGATCAAATCCATTCTAAAGAAAAGATTGAAGAGGGCCAAAGCCATGTGGGTTGATGAATTACCCCTGGCACTATGGGCCTATAGGACAACGTACAAGTCGGCGACGGGTCACACCCCGTTTTCCCTTGCTTTAAGAGCTGAAGCGGTCATTCCGGTCGGGTTGGAAATACCATCTCATCGAACCATTTATTATGATCCGATGACCAACAATGAGCTGCTCCTTGAATCCCTGGACATGGTTGAAGAAAAATGGGACGAAGCCAACTTATGTGCCCTGAGGCATAAACAACAAATAGCTCGGTATTACAACAAAAGAGTCCGAGCTCAAACATTTAAACCCAGAGATTTGGTTCTGAAGCGCATCTTTCCACCCCAGTACATATGGGCCCAAAATGGGAAGGACCGCACTCCATTTTACGAAGGCTTGATAATGGAACTTTCAAGCTAGCAACCATGGATGGAGATGAAATCCCCAGAGTGTGGAATGCCTAGCATTTGTGGCCTTATCTGACGTGAAATTGTCAATTTTATTCTTTTGTTTTTTAGGGCCACGTAAAAAGGTTCGACTTGCCTAGAACAGTCCGGTTACTTGAACAAAAGATTATAAAGTGGACGTAGGTCATGATTCGACCGAACCACTATAAAAACATCGTGTGTCATTTACCTTTACTGCACCGTTTATTTTATTTTATTTTTTATCTACTCTTTTATTTTGATTAATATATCATTACCATTTTGAAGTTTGTTTTAAATTATGTAGTAATCTCAAAACAGCTGATCCAAAATGCCATCTATCAAATCGGAAAGCTAATGATAACTAAAGCTCTAAAAGGTGCAGCGAGGTAAATCACACTACTGCTTGCACCCTAACTCTCGAGATTAGGGAGAGAGTATAAAGGACGCGAAGATAACGTCCCCAAAGCATGAAAGTGCACCATGATAAAACCGCCTTGATAACACTCTAACCCGCTGAAGGATCGGGAGAGTATAAAGGCGTTAGAGACTTAGCGCCCCCAGAACTTCTACCCCGCTAAAGGATCGGTGAGAAAACCAAGAATCGAGTTCGAACTTTAACCCGCTGATGGATCGGGAGAGTATAAAGGCGCTAGAGACTTAGCGCCACAAGAACTATTACCCCACTGAAGGATCGGGATAGTATAAAGGCACAGTGACATATGCCACTCAACGGCTCCTATCCCGTCAAACAACTAGGGAAAAGAACGAAAAAGGGGGCCTGAACCCCTGATTTCCGGAAATGGGGGGGGGGGGGCAGCACATATATGACTCTAATCAATCCTCAATAAGCCCTGGCCAAGCATCATATTAATGATTGATTGGGGGCATATACATACAACACTTTGCATTTATGAACACTACGCGTTTACTTAGCAGAAGAACTTTTCATTGATTATCATTCATGACTTCAATATTTAATTATGATTGTTTCAGTTATGATTTTTAAACTCTGCAAACATGATGAACTTGCAGGAACGCAATGGCGCAAAAGAAATAGATTTTCATTTACTGGGAGCAGATTTACAAGAACGAGAAGCTAAACAAAAGTGAGGGCCACTCTCACAACTAAATTTTTTGGCCAAAGGAAATCCTAAAAGCTAGAATATGAGCTAATAAGTGCATTCTATTTATGCTTGGGAGACGATTTTGATTTCTTTTCCTTCTTCTGTTTCTCCAACCCCTCTTTGTCAGCATCTGAGAGGTCACTTTTCTTCCTCTTCCTCTTATCAACAAGAGGCTCCGAGGGAGGACTAGAATGTTGGAAGGAAAGTTGTGAAGTTATTGATTTGGAAGAGAATCTTATAACCAACCCAGTCTTGGGGTCGATTTCGGAAATAGGGGGCACGAATACAGGGTCTTGTTCCCCCTTCTTAAGAACCAACTGCTTTTCTTTCCTAGCCTGCATGCCAGCCAAGGTTTCACTATCATCATCCTTGGCCTCATATATGATGACAACCTCCTCTTCCTCATCTCCGTGATGACCATCTGTATCTTGCAAAGCCGCAATAATCTCAGCGTCTGCAGGAGCGCCGGTGCCGGATTCCACGGGTGCTACCGTGACTCTCTCACTTGTTGTACCCTATGTTTGCTTTGGAATCTCAGAAACTTCAACACCAGTACTTGAGGGGACATCAAATTTCTCTGCCACTACCTTCTCCTCTGCATCTTTTTCAACCAATTTGATACCTACACCATGAGAAGCAAATGTTAGTGAAACAGGAGAAGATGTGGCCATGTCAGTTGTCTGTCCCATGAGACGAGGACAAGTTACGATTGCTTTGATGAATTATGGAGAAATATGGAGATACCTTCAACCGACTCACCTCCCAGACTTGTAGTGGTGGTCCTGACAACTGGAGCGGTTGGAGCCAAGGGAATCAACGGATCATCAGGGTTATATTCCTCAACTACAGAGGTTTTGGGTTCCACCACCGAGCTTGAGTGTAACACCCCGAATATTCTATTAACAGTAAATTAACAAATTAAAGTATAATTAATTCTAAATGATAGAACTAAGGGAAATGGGTTACGCCATTGTGTTCATCTCGGAATTTTGCTTGAGATAGAGTCCGAGTTTGCGTAAATCAGACTCCTTATGAAGGAGTTATGACCTCCGGAAGTTTCAGAATTCGATTTAAAATTCAAACAGCCTGAAAACAAGTTCAAAAATCAAAACTGGACTAGAACTGGGCTGGGCGGGAATTTTCCCGCCCAGGACCCAGGTCGACCAGGGGGTCGACCTGAGTACCCAGGTCGACCATGTAGCCGACCTGGGGGTCGACCTATAGGTCGACCTGCTTGGTCGACCTGACCTGCTTGGTCTGGTCCTGGCTAGGTTTCTGGGGCTTGGCTGCGTCACTAGGGCTGATTTGTCACTTTCTGATTGGCTTCTCTTGAGACGGATGGCCTTGATTAAATCTGGCTTCACCGACGGCTCTAATTAGTTTGAAATCCTATATAAACAACCTTAGTCTCCAACCTAAATTCACACAAATAAAATAGAGCTAGAGCCGTCATGCTGCTGGAAGGAAGCCAAGAGTAGCCTCCACTTGAAGAAAGCTTAGAGACGAACAAAAATAAAGTAAAAACAAGATTCAAACAACGTTTATGTACCCAAACGAAAGCATTGCAAATTCAGAACTCAGAATCCAGAATTCAAGTTCGTCGTTTGTTGTTAATATAGTGATTTTCCGATAGGAATAAAATTGAGACTTGATTTGATGTAAAATGGAAATGGAATTTTACTATTGTATAATGACGATGCTAATTCATATCTGTGTATTGCAATGATTGAATTGTGAATGGTTGTGATATTTGTGGTATAATTGATTTGATGTTGATCCTATTGTACATTTAGAATGAAAGCAACATCACATACAAGTATGTGGTTAATGTTAGAATTTACACCTATATGTTTATATGTTTAATATAGGTTGTATGTGTTATGTCCAAGTTAAGATCTCATGTATATACTTTATGCTAAAACCTCTATGCCTAAATGATTAAGTTCATATACATGCTCATATGTTTATACAAAAATTGCAAGTTCATAATTAGATCCATGCCAAGATCCATTTTAATACAAGTTTCATGTTATAGTAGTAAACATAATTGGATCTAGTTCACACATGTGATAAAATTATACATACTTTATGGACATGTCATATTCTTGTCATATGCTAGTGATGTT
Organism: Allium sativum; assembly: GCA_030737875.1. NCBI lineage: Eukaryota > Viridiplantae > Streptophyta > Magnoliopsida > Asparagales > Amaryllidaceae > Allium > Allium sativum. The sequence goes on along the minus strand of CM060926.1, from coordinate 686,539,525 downwards.
CGATGTTATGCCTAGATCTAAACATGTTTAGGCTTATGTTGTCTAAATCATATGCTAATTCATGTGACACCTATTTAGTTAGATTCCTATTTCAATGCAAGTTCACATATATGTATGTTGATTTAGTCTACTTTGCAAGTTCACACCTATGTTATTCATGTTGACTATTTTGCAAGTTCACACCTATGATGTTCATATTGACTATGCCGAAAATGCCAAGTTTACAGCTATGCCATGTTTATGTTAATGAATTTCTTTATGCCAATTTTGTATACGCTGAATTAGGCTAAGTTTTTAGCCTAATATTAAATGTTAAAAATCATGCGGACGAAAAATTAGGCCTAGATTGTTAGCCTAATATTTAGACGGGGTTACGTTGGGAAACATTGGTAATTATAGGAAACTTGACATAAATTGGTGAAAAATATATGTATTGGCATGTTTGGCACATGCCAATAATTGGTGGCACTTAAATGGTATAAAATTCTTATACCAAAAACGAAGAACTTGGAAAGTGGGCCACAACATTTAATTGTTAACAAAATTACATATAACAAGTAATAGAGACAAATATGTAAATTTAGAAAATACGAGTATGCTTAACCCGAGGTTGGAATGATTTGTGATGTAAACCTGCCCGGAGCCGCCCGGCTTTCCAACAATCACAACAATACCTATCCAATGTGAGAGGTTAAGCATTGAGCCTAATAAGGACCCGAGGTTAGACTGAGTTACGTGTAAACCTGCCCAGAACCGACCGGCACATCCAGTAACCGTAACAATACCTATCTAATGTGAGTGGTAGGTGTTTTATAAAAAGCTAAGGATAGACAAGTTAGGGTGGTAGGGTTAATTTAACTAAAACACTTAACCAATTCAACATGTTAATTAAACTGATGGGTGGGGTTAGGTAAATACACACACTTAACCACTTAACATGTTTGACTAGAAAACCCTAGTAACAGGGACCCATTTTAGCAGTAACCCAATTAGGTATCATGGTGCTCTGAAACTAGGCAGGGTAGGGCATGATTACTGGGCTGATTGTAAGCGGTCAAAAGCGACAGCGGTTGGTGCAGCAGTGTGGGTTCTAACGAAGTGCGGGCGTGCACACACTTCGGAGCAGATAAACAGGGCACTGGTGTTTGCGAACAAATTATGCAGTTGTAAACAACTGTAAAATCCGTTCGTCTTTCCTAAACAACAAGGATTGTTGTAGAGGGTGTCGAACTCTGGGACCAAATTATTTTATTAATAAATCCAATCAAGTTATCCCTAACTTTTGATTGGTGGAAAACAAAGAAAATAGCAGAAATTAAATAAAAGAGAGTTTTAACACTAAGTGAAAGCAATTAGGGGATAATGACATAGATCAGATTCATAATCATCAATAGCCAAAAGATTAACCAGATCTAATACATGTTTCTGTCACAAACATGAATCAACGATAATAGGTTTTTAGAAACAAATATGTAAATAACGACAAGCATAGCCTATGCAGGAGCTCAGCTCTACAACCATAGGCTATCAGGACAGATTCACTATTTTATTTCTAAAACCCTAAATTTAGATCTAGATCTGATAAACGTTAGATCGAACACGAATATACCCTGTGAAGGAGCATAGCTCTTAAACGACACAGGATATTAAGGTTCAGATCTAACCCTTGGTTCAGCTCTAGATCTATATACATGAATTCCTCATCCTTTGGCTATGTGATTCATATTGAATCATACTATCAGCGTCATCACCCCCTAATCAAAGGGGATTAGCTAGACATAGCTAAAGAAGAAGAAAAACAGAAATTAAATAACAAGAACATAAATAAAACTAAAACTAAATAGAAAAGAGGAAGAAGAATGGTTTTATTCCAAGAAGAGAATTACAGAATAAAACCCAATGTGTTTTACAATGAATGAATACAAGGTATTTATAGCTGATATGACAAAGGCTAGCTAGCTAATTACATAATGTGGGACTAAAGAAATAACCCAAATAACACATAAGCTAGTGTGAACGCAGCTTTGGAGTGAGTGGTTTAGCAAATAGGCTAGTGTGAACGCAACATGAGTAAGAGGCCTTCTAAATGAGCTAATGTGAATGCGGTTTGAGTCTTTATTGAGCTAAATCTTCTTAACTGAAATATAATTGCAACCGTTCTTCAAGCTTTAGATTCTTCAAGATTTAGCAATTTTAAACTTCACTCTTTTTAAGCAAATTCTTCATGCTTTATCCATCAAATGCTCTAAACCATGCTTCTTGTCAACAATCTGAAAACACAGCTATAAATACAAAGTATCAATTATTTTAAAGGGAAAATAAGATAAATAAGCGGATAAAATATACACATTTACGTGTATATCAAATACCCCCACACTTATCTTTTTATTCGTCCTCGAATAAACTAAACTAAGATATGTCACAATTTCGTAGGAAACACGGTTGCATTTAGCGTATGCAACAAGCCGTTAAACCCCTAGGTGTCCCTAGTAGGACAAGTGTTGTCTCGTGAGGGTTTTCAGCAGATACTACCCACAAAATCCAAAGCGTCTTATGTACGCGGATTAATCAAACAATATACTTAAGGTCTTTCACATTCCAAGGATTTCACCTAACTTCAATAATAACGGTTTAGCCCCAAATTGTCCGTCCCATAATTAGTGCAAAAATGAACAAAATATTTCAAGCTGAATCGTAATTCCTTGATAACACTGTAATTGTCTTGAAGGTTAAGAGCGTGGTGTCAACCAAAGTTCTACACATCGACAATGTGCACCCAATCATTTCTTTATTTTTTTTTTTTTTTTGAATAATTTTACACCAGTGTAACTGTACTGTATTGGATGTGAGTTATGCATAGATGAAGGAAAATTTTGTAAGTTCTAAAAATATTCTAGATAAGAGGGCAAGTGTATTAGTTGAACTTCAGGCTACAAAAGATAAAGTAATACTAAGGCACATATGGACATTTTGTTTCCTTTCATCTCCTCAACTACAATCCTTGCTTCTAAGTACGGTATGATGGATGCGGATGGAATGGAAATGGATGCTTTATAGTCAAGAATGATGAATGACTATTTTATTCAGAGAGACTCTCTCTTTATTTCATTTTTTTTCTCTTTTTTTCTTTTCCCCTTTTTTTTTCATTTTTTTTTTCTTTTGCATGATGAATGATGAATGGAGATGGAATGGAATGATACCGCACATTATTTCATTTGATTCCTCCTCTACTAAACCAACACTTCATGAAAGGAAAGTTTTGTGCCCTAGTTACTCTACTTCTATAACCTTAATTCAACACACAAGTCTGGATTGATGTTATACAAAAAGCTGAAAGGAATGATAAGCAAAGTTTCGTAAGATAGATAACCCATATAAAATAAGATGTGGTATATGGTTATCCTACCTTAAAACAAGTACGGAATGGGTAGTGTAATATTGGTATATAAAAAGTGACGTTTTTGACCTTTAAACATAAATCAGTGAAAAGGTTCTTGAGTATACCAATATAAGATAAACTTGTCGAAACATGGATGTAATTCGACTAAAACTTGGGTTTGAATAATGTGGGGTATCGAAGAAGAACGCTACAATGAGTCATTTCTCCTTAATTGGGCCAAGTGGATTTTAGAACTTACGATTTTGAATAATGTGGAGTATCGAAGAAGAACACTACAATGAGTCATTTCTCCTTAATTGGGCCAAGTGGATTTTAGAACTTACGATTTTGAAAATTTGAGTGAGAGAAATATTATGCATGAAAACGAACTCAGAAATTCCAACATATGTAGGTGCAAACTCATTTTTTTTTTATTTTTTTTTTTTGATTATTTTTACTTGCACATTCTAACATGTATAACAAGGGTTGACACGCTTACTCCAGAACACGACTAACGTCTGCACAGTCTCAAGCTAGCATCTTAAAAAGACACATTACGATTCAATGAATAAATAATGTTCATTCCCATCACCCAACAATTCAACTTATCAAACAAGAACCAAGGTGTTATTTATGAATTTAAGTTAATCCTTGTTCAATGAATGACCTACTTCATAAAATTTGATTGCTGATGTAATGTAAATTCCCCCCACACTTGAGTGTGACTGTGTCCTCACAGTCGTTAATCAGACATATCTTAGTGAAAGGGAAAAACAAATAAGAGAATATTTACATATGTACAAAAGAGGGTTAGTGCGTCTTACCGAATGTAATGTGGCTCATGGAGGACCATGAGCTCTTCCTCTTGGTTGGGTATTGGTTCCAAGTAAGGTTTAAGGCGTTGACCATTGACCTTAAAGGATGATCCATCTGTTGGATTCTCAATTTCTACCGCACCATACGGAAAAACGGTCCGTACAGTGTAAGGTCCTGTCCATCTAGATTTTAGCTTACCCGGAAATAGATGCAGTTTTGAGTCATACAAGAGAACTTTTTGTCCTGGCATGAAAGTTTTACGTAAAATCGATTTATCATGAAAAACTTTTGTTCTGTCCTTGTAAATTCGTTCATTTTCATAGGCATCATTTCGAATTTCATCAAGTTCATTAAGTTGAAGCTTCCTATGTTCTCCTGCTTGCTCTAAATCAAGATTCAAAGTTTTTATTGCCCATAACGCCCTATGTTCTAGTTCAACTGGCAAGTGACATGGTTTACCAAAAATCAACCGATAAGGGGACATACCCAAGTTTGTTTTGAAAGCGGTGCGGTAAGCCCAAAGAGCATCGGTTAACTTTTGGGACCAATCTTTGCGATTTCGATTCACAGTTTTCTCAAGAATTTGTTTAATCTGCCTATTCGATACTTCAACCTGCCCACAAGTTTGAGGATGGTAAGGAGTAGATAACTTGTGGGTTATCGAATACTTTCTCATGAGAGCTTCAAAAGAACGATTACAGAAGTGTGTACCATTATCACTGATTATTGTGCGAGGTGTGCCAAACCTAGAAAAGATGTTTTCTTTCAAGAAGCGCACAACAACCTTGTTATCGTTTGTTTTGCATGATACAGCTTCTACCCATTTAGAAACATAGTCAACAGCCAAGAGAATGTAAATGTTCCCAAAAAGACAGCCGAAAAGGTTCCCAAAATTTGTTTGCGAACAAATTATGCAGTTGTAAACAACTGTAAAATCCGTTCGTCTTTCCTAAACAACAAGGATTGTTGTAGAGGGTGTCGAACTCTGGGACCAAATTATTTTATTAATAAATCCAATCAAGTTATCCCTAACTTTTGATTGGTGGAAAACAAAGAAAATAGCAGAAATTAAATAAAAGAGAGTTTTAACACTAAGTGAAAGCAATTAGGGGATAATGACATAGATCAGATTCATAATCATCAATAGCCAAAAGATTAACCAGATCTAATACATGTTTCTGTCACAAACATGAATCAACGATAATAGGTTTTTAGAAACAAATATGTAAATAACGACAAGCATAGCCTATGCAGGAGCTCAGCTCTACAACCATAGGCTATCAGGACAGATTCACTATTTTATTTCTAAAACCCTAAATTTAGATCTAGATCTGATAAACGTTAGATCGAACACGAATATACCCTGTGAAGGAGCATAGCTCTTAAACGACACAGGATATTAAGGTTCAGATCTAACCCTTGGTTCAGCTCTAGATCTATATACATGAATTCCTCATCCTTTGGCTATGTGATTCATATTGAATCATACTATCAGCGTCATCACCCCCTAATCAAAGGGGATTAGCTAGACATAGCTAAAGAAGAAGAAAAACAGAAATTAAATAACAAGAACATAAATAAAACTAAAACTAAATAGAAAAGAGGAAGAAGAATGGTTTTATTCCAAGAAGAGAATTACAGAATAAAACCCAATGTGTTTTACAATGAATGAATACAAGGTATTTATAGCTGATATGACAAAGGCTAGCTAGCTAATTACATAATGTGGGACTAAAGAAATAACCCAAATAACACATAAGCTAGTGTGAACGCAGCTTTGGAGTGAGTGGTTTAGCAAATAGGCTAGTGTGAACGCAACATGAGTAAGAGGCCTTCTAAATGAGCTAATGTGAATGCGGTTTGAGTCTTTATTGAGCTAAATCTTCTTAACTGAAATATAATTGCAACCGTTCTTCAAGCTTTAGATTCTTCAAGCTTTAGCAATTTTAAACTTCACTCTTTTTAAGCAAATTCTTCATGCTTTATCCATCAAATGCTCTAAACCATGCTTCTTGTCAACAATCTGAAAACACAGCTATAAATACAAAGTATCAATTATTTTAAAGGGAAAATAAGATAAATAAGCGGATAAAATATACACATTTATGTGTATATCAACTGGGCACCAGTAGTATAACCTATGCATTCTAGGATTGTGTCGGGCTGTCACCATGGGACTTGGTACACCCCATGGTGGGACCAGCATAGGTATCTACAATCATTGGGGGCCGTATGACACATATGATTTTGTGAGTAGGAGCCGATCTTTAGAAAGGGGATCGCTTCACCCCGATCATGGGGTGCCAGTTGAGACAATGCAAGTAGGTGCAGAGATATGGTGTGGGGTGCGATAGTATATTCGATTCAAACTACTTTATCTTAGTTTATGATACTTTCCTATTTCCAGTTTATACCTATCATGCCCTTTTTCTTATTCTCATACTGAAGATTCACTAGACTTACCAGGCTTTATGTCTAACTCTATTTTTCTTTCGTCTTCTTTTCTTCCACCCCCCCCCCCCCCCCAGGTCCACAGGGAGGAAACAACCCAGCTTAGTCAGACACTTTGCAAGCTTCAAGATAGTAGATGTATAATTTGGACTCTCTTTCCTTGGCTATGGCTTTTGGACACGTTCTATGGGGATTTATGCAGCTTTTTTTTTATGTTTTATGCTTCTTTATTTAATAACCAAGACAGAAATGATGATGTAATGTTTTGGAAGTTATTATCAGACAATTACAGAAATGTTTTGTGTGAACACATATTTTTGAAATGAAAGTCTGTTTGTTTTCCGTTGCTTATACATACGTGTTTATGTATGTCTCATGTTTTATCTGTGACTTTTACTTATAAACCTCCACCGAAGTTAAGGCATTCTCTTTGTGAGTGACCTTAATGGAGGTGGGGTATTTCACTTGGTATCTGAGCACAGATTTACCAGATTAGACAAAGGTTTTTGAAACTATTTTCAAAAGAGAAGTTTAAAGAAGCATATTTTTTCAAGAAGAAGCATTGTTTTTAAAAGGCATAGTTGCCCAAAGCCACACGCACTATTTCTCTATCCTTTTTTCTTGAATCTTTCTTTCCTTTTTTCGTTTCAGCATGTCTGGGGACCTTAGTCCCCAGCAACAAACGCTTTTACTCCTCCTCCTCCTCCTCTACGTGAACCGGCAAGCGGAAGAATCGTAGAACAAGAAGACGGATAATAGTCAAGGGGGAAAGGACCACAACAATAATAATAAGACACGTGAGAAAAGGAAATGTTATTTCTGTGGCATTGTTGGGCATATAGTCCAGGATTGTAGAAAGAACAAGATGAAGATGGGAGCATGCTTTTAGTGTGGTGATACTGGACATATCAGCAAGAACTTCCCTAAGAAGCAAGGGCAAGGCCCGCAAGCAGGACCTTCTGGGGGTACATCTTTAACTTCTTCTCCTAGATGCTTTGTTTTATCTTGCTTATCTTCTCAATCCTACCTTGAGAACCTTAGGTAGAAATATTTCTGTAGAAAGCTTAGTTTATCTCTATGATCATCCAGTTCGCACTCTCTTTGATTCTGGCGCATCACACTCCTTTATTTCATCTGCTTTAGTAGAATCTCTGCACCTAGACACTAGTATGGCAGAAGATCCCTTGGTTGTTGCAAATCCAATTGGGGGCTCAACTTATTTGTCAATGGTTTGTTTGGATTTGAAAATCTCTATTCTAAGCGTTGAGTTTAGATATAGTGCCTTTGTTTTGGGCTTCTCGGGATATGGACTGATCTTAGGCATGGACTGGTTATCCAGTAATGGTGCCATTCTTGATTGTGAGAAAAGAGTGGTTAGACTCTTGACTCGGCTCGGTAACACTCTAAAAAATTCTTGTAATCCCTTGAATGTTGTTATGCTTAGTTATCTAGAGTCGCTTGATGCTTCTGTTGAGAACTTGCAGTCGGTTAGAGTAGTCCGTGAATATCTGGATGTCTTTGAAGAGGTGAAGGCTTACCTCCGAGGCGGGAAATAGACTTCCGTATATATCTTGTTGATAATGCAAAGCCCGTAGCTTTACCTGTCAGACACATGGCTCCAAAGGAGAGAAAGGAGCTCAGTAAGCAAGTTAAGGAGCTTCTCGAGAAGGGGTTTATAAGGCGGAGTATCTCGGAATGGGGTGCTCCAGTGGTGTTCGCCACCAAAGCAGATGGCTCACTACGTCTTTGTGTGTAGTATAGGGAGCTAAACAAGCTGAATAAGAAGAATAGGCACCCGCTTCCCAGAATAGACGATTTGTTTGATCAACTTGTAGGTGCGTCGGTCTTCTCCCAACTTGATCTGGCTATTGGGTTCCATCAGCTAAGGGTTGCTGAAGATAGCATTGATAAGATGGCGTTCAGAACCCCAAACGGTTTCTTCGAGTGGCTTGTCATGCCTTTCGGCTTGACAAACGCACCCGCATATTTCATAGACCTAATGAGCAGGGTGTTCAGAGAATTCCTCAATAAGTTCGTGGTGGTCTTCGTAGATGATATTTTGATCTTCTCAAAGAATGAGGAAGAACATGCTCAGCATCTAAAGGAAATCATGGATACTCTCTGTGCACATCATCTAAAAGCAAAATTCTCCAAGTGCCACTTCTGGAGAGAAGAGATAAGGTTTCTTGGACATGTAGTTTCCAAAGAGGGGTTAGCAGTGGACCCCGCGAAAGTGATGGCATTGCAAGATTGGAAGACACCAAGAAATGCAACTGAAGTCCGAAGATTTCTTGGGCTAGCCGGTTTTTACCGAAAGTTCATTAGAGATTTCGCGAAAATCTCAGCTCCACTCACAAGGCTAACAAAGAAGAATCTAGCGTTCGCTTGGGATTTGGATTGTGATATTGCTTTCCAACGCTTAAAAAGGGCTCTTACAACAGCCCCAGTTATGACTTTGCCTGATGGAAGCAAGATGTTCATAGTATACACGGATGCTTGTGGTATGGGACTAGGCGCTGTTCTGATGCAAGAAGGGAAGGTAGTAGCTTATGGTGGAAGACAATTGAAAGTTCATGAAAAGAACTACCCAACCCACGATCTTGAGTTGGCCGCCATCGTCTTTGCGCTTAAGTCTTGGCGCCAGTATCTCCTTGGTGAGAAGTTCGAATTGTATACTGACCATAAATCGTTGAAGTATCTTTTCTCGTAGAAAATATTAACTTGAGGCAGCAAAGGTGGATGGAGTTCCTTGCCTCGTATGATTTTGAGATTTCTTATACTCCTGGCAAGGGCAACGTAGTAGCAGACGCCTTGAGTAGAAAGAAGCTGACCTTAAGCCCTCTCTTTGTAGAGAGGCAAAGCTTGGAGTATATAGCCAGTTTTGGCTTTAGGCCCTCCTCTGATTTTGTACCTGGTTTGTTGGCATCACTAGAAGTTCGGCCCACTCTTTTAGACTCAATAGGGGCCGCACAACGTGAAGACCCTCAGCTTGTGGATGTGATTGATAAACTAATTAGGGTGAAACTTCCAGTCACCTCAATAGGTACTCCATCGATGATAAGGGCTGGCTGAGGCGAGATGGAAGACTATGCGTCCCACGAGCAAGGGATTTAGTAAAAGTGGTTCTCGAGGAAGCACACCATTCCAAGATGACAATACACCCAGGTGGAGACAAGATGTATAAGGACGTAAAGAGAGTTTTCTTTTGGAGTGGCATGAAAAAGGATGTGGCAGATTTCGTTTCTAAGTGCGTGATATGCCAACAGGTCAAGGCGGAACAAAAGAAGCCTGGAGGACTACTTCATCCTCTAGAAGTCCCGCAATGGAAGTGGGATAGCATTTCAATGGACTTCATTGATGGGTTGCCTAGGTCAAAAAGGGGCAATACTAGCATTTGGGTAATAGTGGACAGGCTCACAAAAAGCGCCCACTTTATACCTATCAATAGTAGAAGGACTGCCTCGTCTCTAGCTTCTCCTTATCTCAAGGAAATAGTTCGACTCCATGGAATACCCTCCAGCATAGTAAGTGAACGAGATCCTATCTTTACAAGCGAATTTTGGCGGAGTCTGCAAGAAGCTGTAGGCACGCAGTTATGCTTGAGCACGGCCTATCACCCCCAAACTGACGGTCAGACGGAAGGGGTGAACAGAGTATTAGAAGATCTTCTGCGACTGTGCGTTCTTGACTTTGGAGGAACATGGGAGGATCATCTTCCTTTAGTGGAATTCGCCTACAATAACAGCTACCAAGCCACCATCGGCATGGCGCCCTTTGAAGCTTTGTATGGAAGACCGTACCGATCAGCAACTTGTTGGTGGGAGTCTACGGACAAGCTTATACTTGGGCCAGACATGATTATAGAGACTTCAGAAAAGGTGGACTTGATACGAAGGAGAATGAAGACTGCCCAAGATAGACAGAAATCCTACGCAGACAAAAGAAGGACCGACCTTGAGTTTGAGGTTGGGGACAGGGTTTTCCTTAAGGTATATCCCTTAAGGAACTTCGTTCGCTTTGGATCCGCAGGAAAGCTAGCACCAAGATTTGTAGGACCGTTCCCCATCATCGAGAAGATTGGGAAGATGGCTTATAGAGTAGAGCTACCCGAAAGGTTGGCTGGAATTCACAATGTCTTTCACGTTTGTCATATACGGAAATGTTTACATGAATCTGCGGAAGTGGTGGAGTCAAGCATTCTAGAAGAAGCCGAAGTGGAACGCGAAGCAACTGTGAGGAGAGCTCCAACCCGCATCCTAGGAACTGAAGTGAAAAAGCTACGCAACCGCGAAGTCAAGCTTGTCAAAGTTCAGTGGAACGACGCCGAGGAAGACGCGACTTGTGAAACTGAGGACAGAATACGCGCGGCCTACCCTTTTCTTTTTGAGGGTACATCTTTGATTTCTCTTTTTCCTTAAGTTGTGCTTGTATCTATCTTTTTAGGAATATCTCCTCGATATTATCCTTTATCCTTGGGTAGAAACCCCTTTGGATGTAAACGTGTAATTGAAACATGTTATGATTGATGGCTGCAAGTGGTTGCTAGTGGTTGCTCGTGGATGCATATACACACACAATCTAGGTTTTAGATCGGCTCAGTCACTTCATATTACATATGCATATATGTATTCATATTTGTATGTGGTTGAAACTTGATATGTTGTCATATGGATGTCGCATTTGTATGAATGATTGCGCACTCATGTAGAATTATGAGTAGGGAAAATTTGCATACATAATGGATTCATGACACTTACATGATTCGCATTAAGGTGGTCAACTGAATCAGTAGACCGCCTAATTTTTGCATTAGATAAGGACATATACACACACTATGCATATGATCATGAAGCATTAGAAGTCTTTTAAGGACAATGGACGCCTGTGTTCAATGGTTGAGTAGTTGGACGATTGGATGTTAGGATATACGTTCTTCTGGACTTGAAAATTTCGGGGATGAAATCCTTTAAGGAGGGGAGAATGTAACACCCCGAATTTTCTGTTAACAGTAAATTAACAAATTAAAGTACAATTAATTCTAAATGATAGAATTAAGGGAACCGGGTTATGTCATTTTGTTCGTCTAGGAATTCTGCTTGAGATAGAGTCAGAGATTGCGTAAACCGGACTCCGTATGAAGGAGTTATGACCTCCGGAAGTTTCAGAATTCGATTTAAAATTCAAACAGCCCGAAAAAAAGTTCAAAATTCAAAACTAGACCAGAACTGGGTTGGGCGGGAATTTTCCCGCCCAGGACCCAGGTCGACCAAGGGGTCGACCTGGGAATCGACCTGGGTACCCAGGTCGACCATGTAGTCGACCTGGGGGTCGACCTGCTTGGTCGACCTGACCTACTTGGTCTGGTCCTGGCTCGGTTTCTGGGGCTTGGCTGCGTTAGTAGGGCCGATTTGTCACTTTATGATTGGGTTCTCTTGAGATAGATGGCTTTGATTAACTCTAGCTTCATCGACGACTCTAATTAGTTTGAAATCCTATATAAACAACCTTAGTCTCCAACCTAAATTCACACAAATAAAATAGAGCTAGAGCCGTCATGCTGCTGGAAGGAAGCCAAGAGTAGCCTCCACTTGAAGAAAGCTTAGAGACGAGCAAAACTAAAGTAAAAACAAGATTCAAACAACGTTTATCTACCCAAAGGAAAGCATTGCAAATTCAGAACTTAGAATCTAGAATTCAAGTTCGTCATTTGTTGTAAGTATATAGTGATTTTTCCGATAGGAATAAAATTGAGACTTGATTCGATGTAAAATGGAAATAGAATTTTACTATTGTATAACGACGATGCTAATTCATATCTATGTTTTGCAATGATTGTATTGTGAATGGTTGGGATGTTTGTGGTATAATTGATTTGATGTTGATCCTATTGTACATTTAGAATGAAAGCAACATCACATACAAGTATATGGTTAATGTTAGAATTTACACCTATATGTTTATATGTTCAATATAGGTTGTATGTTTTATGTCCAAGTTAAGATCTCATGTATATACTTTATGCTAAAACCTCTATGCCTAATTGATTAAGTTCATATACATGCTCATATGTTTATACAAAAGTTGCACGTTCATAATTGGATCCATGGCAAGATCCATTTTAATACAAGTTTCATGTTATAGTAGTAAACATAATCGGATCTAGTTCACACATGTGATAAAATTATTCATACATTATGGACATGTCATATTCTTATCGTATGCTAGTGATGTTCGATGTTATGCCTAGATCTAAACATGTTTAGGCTTATGTTGTCTAAATCATATGCTAATTCATGTGACACCTATTTAGTTAGATCCCTATTTCAATGCAAGTTCACATATATGTATGTTGATTTAGTCTACGTTGCAAGTTCACACCTATAATATTCATGTTGACTATTTTGCAAGTTCACACCTATGATGTTCATATTGGCTATGCCGAAAATGCCTAGTTCAAACCTATGTTATGTTTATGTTAATGAATTTCTTTATGCCAATTTTGTGTACGCTAAATTAGGCTAAGTTTTTAGCCTAATATTATTTGTTAAAAATCATGCGGACGAAAAATTAGGCTAAGATTGTTAGCCTAATATTTAGACGGGGTAACGTTGGGAAAAATTGGTAATTATAGGAAACTTGACATAAATTGGTGAAAAATATATGTATTGGCATGTTTGGCACATGCCAATAATTGGTGTCACTTAAACGGTATAAAATTCTTATACCAAAAATGATGAACTTGGAGAGTGGGCCACAACATTTAATTGTTAACAAATTTACATATAACAAGTAATAGAGACAAATATGTAAATTTAGAAAATACGAGTATGCTTTACCCGAGGTTGGATTGAGTTGTGATGTAAACCTGCCCGGACCCGCCCGGTTATCCAGTAATCACTACAATACCTATCCATTGTGAGAGGTTAAGCATTGAGCCCAATAAGGACCCGAGGTTAGACTGAGTTACGGTGTAAACCTGCCCGGAACCGACCGGCACATCCAGTAACCGTAACAATACCTGTCTAATGTGAGTGGTCGATGCTTTAAAAAAAAGCTAAGGACAGACAAGCCAGGATGGTAGGGTTAAGTTATCTAAAACACTTAACCAATTCAACATGTTAATTAAACTGATGGGTGGGGTTAGGTAAATACATACACTTAGCCACTTAACATGTTTGACTAGAAGACCCTAGTAACGGGGACCCATTTCAGCAGTAACCCAATTAGGTATCATGGTACCCTGAAACTAGGCAGGATGGGGCACAATTACTGGGCTGATTGTAAGCGGTCAAAAGTGACGGCAGTTGGTGCAGCAGTGTGGGTTCTAACGGAGTGCGGGCATGCACACACTTCGGAGCAGACAAACAGGGCACTGGGCACAAGTAGTATAACCTATGCATTCTAGGATTGTGTCGGGCCGTCACTATGGGACTTGATACACCCCATGGTGGGACCAGCATAGGTATCTACAATCATTGGGGGCCGTATGACACATATGATTTTGCGAGTAGGAGCCGATCTTTAGAAAGGGGATCACTTTACCCCGATCATGGGGTGCCAGTTGAGACAATGCAAGTAGGTGCAGAGATATAGTGTGGGGTGCGATAGTATATTCGGTTCAAACTGCTTTATCTTAGTTTATGATACTTTCCTATTTCCAGTTTATACCTATCATGCCCTTTTTCTTATTCTCATACTAAAGAGTCACTAGACTTACCAGGCTTTATGTCTGACTCTATTTTTCTTTCGTCTTCTTTTCTTCCGTTTCCCCCCCAGGTCCACAGGGAGGAAACAACCCAGCTTAGTCAGACGCTTTGCAAGCTTCAAGATAGTAGATGTATGGTTTGGACTCTCTTTCCTTGGCTATGTCTTTTGGACACGTTCTATGGGGATTTATGCAGATTGTATTATGTTTTATGCTTCTTTATTTAATAACCAAGACAGAAATGATGATGTAATGTTTTGGAAGTTATTATGAGACAATTATGGAAATGCTTTGTATGAACATGTATTTTTGAAATGGAAGTCTGTTTGTTTTCCGCTGCTTATACATATGTGTTTATATCTGTCTTGTGTTTTATCTGTGACTTTTACTTATAAACCTCCACCGAAGTTAAGGCATTCCCTTTGTGAGTGACCTTAATGGAGGTGGGGTGTTTCATTGAGCCTGCGTCAACCTTATCCTTGCCCTTGAGCTTAATCTTCTCCCTCTCGATCTCCTCATGGATCAGGCGTATACCTTTCTCTAAGGCCTCAAGTTCTTCACCTCTGAGAAAGGTCTGCATCAGCTGGTTTTCGTCAATCTCGTCGACCATCAATCGCCGCTTCTCGCCTTCGACAATTTCATCCCATACATTGGCCAGAGTAACATGATAGTCTGGAATCCAAGAGATGTCTCGAGTCTTGATGACTTGACCAAAGAAGTCGAACAACAGTTCCTCAAAACCAGCTATATCTTTCTCTTTTTCAGCGAGCTTATCAGCAATAGCAGTGGCCGATTCAAGAGCATTATTGGCGTTACTTTCAGCGAGAGCCGCACGCTCCTCAGCTTGGGCAAGTTGATCATTCAAACCTCTTTTTCCTTGCTGGCAAGAGCGAGGTCGTCTTTTAAGCTCGCCCTCTCTTTCTCCCAGGCAGCTTTCTCAACAGCAAAGCATTCCTGTGCTGTCTTCAGTTCAGTATTAATTGCCTTAAGATCTTCCACCTCCTTCCTTATAGCCACCCGTTCCTGGCTGTTTGGATCAAGCTCACTGCGAAAACGCTCCCTAGCACTTTCCATCTAAGACCTGTAATTCTCTGCATCTCGCCGAGCTAAAGCTAGTTGGGCATGTGCATCCTCTAGTTCTTTTTCCATTTTGCTTCTAGCTCTGGCATCATTCTCAATTTTCACTCAGGACCTGGCCGCGTCCGTCTCTAGGCGACGGATGGCATCTGAAAGATGAACAACATGCCTCTTCATTACCCCATATTGTTTAGCCACATGGCATATGTACCCTATCACCTCTGTGTCCCAATCCTCGGGAAACGGCTCAAGATCCGGGACGAACATCATCCTCTCAAAGAAAATATCAGGAAATTGCTTTCGCAAGCGCTCCAGCCTAGCTTGAATCTTGGAATTAGGAACAATATTCTGTGCAGCGGTGGTATCTAAGTCGTGCTCACTAGAGGATATATGAGATGTCTTTCTCTTCTCCACGATCTTGCCCTCTTCTCTGTTTTTGCCCTCCGGCTCGTGGTGTTTTTTAGAAGACTGGACATGAGAAGGCATACTCTTTGGAGGGGTCAAATCTCTAGGAAGTTGCTTGCCCCAGCCGGTAGCGATGGATGACTATGAGGCTTTTCAGAACCTTGCTTCGATGGAGATCGAGATCGTGTAGAATAGGATTGATGAGAATCCCGGGGCCGACGACTATATCTTCCCCGACTATCACCACGAACATGCTCGGGATCTGGAAGGAGGCTTGGTGTGCCCTCACGAAGGGAACGATAAGAATAAGACCATTTGCGAGACATTTTCCCTGCAAAAGAAACAGATGCATGTTAAAACTATGAATGACAGTGGTATAAAAGTGTTATGGTAAATGGTGCATGTGATTTATGCATCCCGTGAAATCCCCTTTTAACGGACCAGGGCCCAGAGTTAGGCTCATTTGGATGACTCCTTTTTCTCCAACTGGGACATTCGTCTCTTCAAAGATGGGAAAAATTGGTTCCCCTCCGAAGTCTTCCTGAGTATAGATATCGTCTGGTAAAGGAATCTTATTCAATTCCCCGAGTATTTGTTCCTCCGTTAACTCATCCTGACTCAACCAGTGATGAAGTTCTTAAGGGAGACTACCCCTCAGAGGTCGGAACCTCCTTTGATTCGTTAGCTTGCCCCCCGTCTCCTTTGTATATGTTTAAATCCTCGTCATCCTAATTAATCATCGGCGAAGGACTCTTGCGAAGGGTAGTTGTCTCTACAGCTTGAGATGTTCCTTCACCCTCAGTCGGAGGTATATACTTGTAAGGTTTGCCGCCCGTTCCAAGTCCGAATCTTATATCTAAAAGACGGTGTTTGTGAAGGTTTTCGTCGGCGATACATTTCTTAATCCTTAAGAAATCTAAGTTACTCTTGAGAAGGCGGGACATTCGGTCTTCATATGTCGACCCCTCCGTTCTCTCAAAGTCGTGATCTGTATGGAACAAAATGATTCATTAGCGCTAAAATTATGCATTCGAAGTAAACGCAGGAAAGTTAAAAACATACTTGCTTGTAGCCACTTCCTCGCACATCCAGCTTGATGCTTTATATAAAACAAGTCAGATTTGATATCCCCTATATTAATATAACCATCCGTCATGACTTTTCTATTGGCAACTGATTTGAAGAAAGAAAAGTTGGGAGCCCCTACGGAAAGATGCTTGAAATGGTAATGGAATTTCAGATTTTTAAGGGTAAGTTCGGTCTGCAGAATCTCTATATAAGCAATATACAGAGTATACAGAGCCACACAGGCATTCAGATGGAGTTGCATGGGGGCAATGTTTAACTGTCTTAAGAGATCGACAACAAGCAGAGGAAAAGGAGGAATAACTCCTACCCAGCACATGATTCGACTAACAGTCATGTACCCCTCTGGGGCAGAATGAGGTCTATCTTCGCTTTCTGGAGTTTCCACATCGTCCCAGGGAATTCCGTGTCTTAAACATATCTTCTTAAGTTTTATATCATCTAACTTGGAGGGTAAAGAATGTTGAACTTCTCTATTTCCTTAACACCCTGGATTTCATCAGGAGCTCGATCATCCTCTTCTTCATGGGATGTGCTCTCAGAAGTCGTTGACTCTATATCGGTATCCATCTCGTAATCAGGATCAGATTTTTCCTCATCTGAATCTGAGGGAAGCACATCAGGGCTGTGATTTACTGATGTCTCTGATTTGGTACTTTCATTTGGTGTCTCAGTCACTTGTTTATTCGACATAGCTGTGTTGGCGAGTAAAAATTAGAACACAAGTTATCCGTTCCCCGTGTGTGCAAGTGCAAGTGTGTGCTTGTGCGTATGTAACACCCCACACCCGCTAAGGTCACTCACTATGGGAATGCCTTAACTTCGGTGGAGTATTTTAAGTGAATATAGAACAGAAAAATTACAACAAGACATATATAAATAATACTTGTTAACTAAAACATCATTTCATTGCAGCAGAAGGTAAACATGTTTGGTTACAAAACCATAAAACAAGAGTCAAGTACTAAATATCCATCCTGATAAAAACATAAGTACATAATCCCACTACATAACTAATAGCCATAATAGAAAAGATAAGCTGGGCTTTACATCAACGGTCCAAGCTCCAAAAGATAGATAAAGAAATCTGATCAAAGCCCACTAGTGCTAGGCCCAACCTGAGGACCTGAGGGGGAAAAAGATAAAAACAACGGGGTCAGACATAAGTCTGAGTGAGCCCTATAACTTTAACAATACAATCATTAAAGTAATTAGGGTATGATATAAACTTGGTACGGTAATGACTGGGGATAAATGACTACACTAAGCAGCCAACTACACTAAGATATCGGTAAAGACGCATCTACCCACCCAAGGGTAATTACTACACTGCACCACACCAGTCATTCTTACTTAAAGGTTGATCCCACCCAAGGACTTAGAAAATTTAACTAGTAGTTTCGTGTACCCCTAGCTGACTACATAGGTGTCGTCTGCCCCTATCTCCACAAGGTGTACCCACTACTCCCCAAGCGATCGGCTCCCTAACGTAGATACCCGTGCTGGCCCCACAGTGGGGTGTATCACTCCCCAAAGTGGCAACCCGATACAATCAACGGTGCACGGCTTATACCTACACGATGCAACAACGTCTTACCTACCAGCCCGGGTCCACACACGCATATGAAACCCGTTGGACTTGCGTTGCCACCGCTAACCCGTTTTGGCCTCTTATAGTCAAGCCCAGTACGCGTGTCCCGTCCTCGACATGGGTCGAGCCCAATAAGATACATGTGGGTTACTGGTTGAAATGGGCCCCCACAAGCTACCCACCTAAGCTCGTCCCTTTTTTCTAGTGCATCCCACTTAACCCTTTAATCATGTTTAATTACATGTTTCCACTTGGTTAAGTATTCTAATCGTATTTTCTATTGCCACCCAAGGCAACCCACTAGATTTCCACATGCCACCCAAGGCATTTACTTGATTTCCGCATGCCACCCAAGGCGCCCACTTAACCCCTCATGCCCCACTACATGCTTATCTGGTTAAGTGTTTCTTAATTGATTAAGAACGTAACCGTTGTAAAGACCTCTCACATTAGACTATCTTTTATGGCAGCTGGATTTGCCGGTCGGGTCCGGGCAGCCTTACGCCATAACAAAGTCTAACCTCGTGTCTTTACACTTGTCACGTATTTAGTTTATGCCTAAGACCTCTCACATTGGGCCAATCATTTGTAGCCGCTGGATTTGCCGGTCGGTTCCGGGCAGTCTTATGCTACAAAAGGGTCCAACCTCGTGTCTTAGTCGATTAATTACACCTAATTAATCACCCCAATAATTTGTTTTAATTATCCCTAATTAATTACAAATTTAACGATGTACATAATTGACTCAATTATGTCCATCCACTTTATGGTATGCATAATCATACCAACTTCACACCATTTTATTAACATGAATATTAACCCCATCGTTCCCCACGTAATACGTTGACATGACATACTTAAAAGGGAAGATTCATCACAAACACAATGGGTTCAACTTGCATAACATTAGCACCAACATGGGTTTTAAAGGTGTCAACATGCATATATGACCATAGCATCAAACCCAACTAGCATAAATAATCAACCCAAACTTGCATGAATCACATATGTCATAAAGAGGGTAACTTGCATAAGTTACTTATGTCATAAAAAGGGGTAAACTTGCATATGTATGTATGACATACAAAGGGGTTAACTTGCATATGTATGCATATCATACAAAGGTGTAAACTTGCACATGTTACTTGCATATAATCAAACACCAAACTTGCATAACATGTCATATATGAACTTGCATATAATCAAACACCAAACTTGCATAACATGGTGTCATAATGGATCAATGTTTATCATAGTGATTTGCATAACTAGCATCATGAACATATAGCATAAATTACACCCAACTTGCATAACTAGCTTCATGGGCACATAGCATCAAACTTGCATAACTTGCATCATGAACATATAGCATACAACTTGCATAACTAGCATCATGAACATATGGCATAAAACTTGCATAACTAACATCATGAACACATAGCATATGATAACATAACTTGCATTGATCCACATACACAACCATAACCTCATTATATCCTATCATAATTAGTTTAGCAATTGCTTGCTAAAGGCATAGAAACTCACAACTTGTTGATTAGCACTCCTATGAAGAAGATTAAGTTGTTAGAGTTGATTAGAAGTTGATTTGAGAAGCTATCTTCCACTTTAATTTGATGGAGGCTCCTTCAAGTTGCATTTTGACGGCATGATGGCATTGTATCTATTTTTAGTATGGATTAGGGTAGTCTTAGGGTGTATTTATAGATTAGTTAAGTGTTTTAGGCCATAGGATTAACCCTAGGATAGTTTAGAGCCATCAGATCTCGTCACAAGCCACCAAACACAGCCCAAAAGCCAAAACAGTGCACCCAGCCAAACTGGCCGAGCCACCTGTGTCGACAAGGGTGTCGACACTACAGTCGACACGCCCCCATGTGTGTCGACTCCCCAGTCGACACGGGGGTCGTCCTGGTGCAGGCGGGAATTTTCCCGCCTAGCCCCATTTCTGCATTTGAAATCTGTTTTTCGAAATTTGAATTTTCTGAAAACTTCGTTGGGCCTTAACTGGGTCATACGGACTCCGATTTTCGAAAACTCGGACTCTATTTCGCGTATTTTTCCGAGACAAACGCAATGGCATAGCCCGTTTCCCCTGATTCAGATCTTAAAATTTAATTCTTCCCTGTTTTATATTGTAGCAAGTTATTCAACATACGGGGTGTTACATTCTCCCATACTTAAAGGATTTCGTCCCCGAAATCTCTAAGTCAAGAAGAACGTATCCTACCAACCAAACAACCAAACAACCATCTACTAAACCATCAAACACTGGCATCCATTGTCCTTAAAATTTCTAATGACGTATGAACATATGCAAAAAGTGTGTGTATATGTTCCCTGTCTAATGCAAAATCAGGCGGTCTACTGATTCAGTTGACCTCCTTAATGCAAACCATGATAGTGTCATGCATCCAATATGTATGCGAAAGAACCCTATCGACACATACTATTTCTACATGTGTGCACAACCATACACCAAAATGCATCATCCATGTGATAACACAACCATTATACATCCACTAATATAGCTACCTACACACAATTATATGCAATATGCAATATGAAGTGACTGAGCCGATCTAGTGTCTAAAGTGTGTGTATATGCATCCACGAGCAACCACTAGCAAACACTTGCATCCACACGCATCCATCAATCATAACATGTCTCAAACACATGTTTCAACCATAGGTTTACCCTATCTAAAGGTCAAAAGTACTAATGAGAGGACATACTAAAGATAAGATAAGTACTAGACAAACGATAAAGGAGAAGTTAAAAGACATACCCTCAAAAAGGAATGGGTACAGTGAACGCATCTTCGCTTCTGTCTCCCAAGTAGCATTGTTCTCATCCTCTCCCCATTGCACTTTGACTAGTCGAACCTCTCTGTTTCTCAACTTCCTAATCTCTGACCCAAGGATGCGGGTAGGAGCTCGTCGAATAGTCGCATCACACTCTACCTCCACTTCTCTAAGCAAGCTCGGCTCTACCACCTCTGTGGTCTCATGTAGGCACTTCCTCAAATGTGACACATGGAATACGTCATGTACACCACTAAGTCTCTCAGGCAAATCCACTCTATATGCCATCCGTCCAATCCTTTCCTTAATAGGAAACGGCCCTACAAACCTTGGTGCTAACTTCCCAACGGACCCAAAGCGAACAACATTCCGTAATGGAGATACTTTGACAAAGACCATGTCCCCAACATTAAACTCAAGATCTGTCCTCCTCTTATCCGCGTAAGATTTCTGTCTGTCTTGCGCCGCTTTCATCCTTCTTCGAATCAAATCAATCTTTTCCGAAGTCTCTCTAACCATATCAGGCCCAAGCAAGATCTTATCCGTAGATTCCCACCAACATGTAGGTGATCGACAAGGCCTTCCATAAAGAGCTTCAAAAGGAGCCATGCCAATACTAGACTGAAAGTTGTTATTATATGCGAACTCCACCAATGGAAGATGCTCTTCCCATGTACCTCCAAAATCTAAGATACATAGTCTCAAAAGGTCTTCTAGAACACGATTCACCCTCTCGGTCTGGCCGTCCGTCTGAGGATGATATGCGGTGCTCAAACACAACTGAGTCCCTACTGCCTCTTGCAAACTCTTCCAAACCTCGCTAGTGAAGATAGGATCTCGATCGCTCACTATGCTAGAAGGTACACCATGCAACCGAACTATCTCTCGAAGGTAAACTGAAGCTAGCCATGGAGCAGTCCTCTTACTCTTCACGGGTATAAAATGGGCGCTCTTAGTAAGTCTGTCTACCACAACCCAAATTCCCGTATTACCCTTCCTCGATCTCGGTAACCCATCGAAAAAATCCATCGAGACGCTATCCCACTTCCATTGCGGCACTTCCAATGGGTGAAGCAAACCACCGGGTTTCTTTTGCTCCGCTTTCACTTGTTGGCACACCAAACATCTAGCGACATACTCGGCCACATCTTTCTTCATACCGGCCCAAAAGAAAACTCGCTTCATGTCTTGGTACATCTTGTCCCCACCGGGATGAATGGTCATCTTTGAACGATGCACATCATCAAGAATAGCCTTCCTCAAACCCTCGTCTTGCGGTACACAAAGTCTACCATCTCTACGCAAGCACCCCCTATCGTCTAGGGTGTACCTACTCAAATGGCTGGACGACTCCCCCCTTATGAGCTTCTCTACTAACTCAACCAACTGTGGGTCGTCCCTTTGTGCCTCGCCAATCCGTCCCAGAAGAGTAGGTCTGACCTCTAAGGATGCTAGCAAACCGGGTACAAAGTCAACGGAAGGTCTGAAATCAAACCTCGAGATAAATTCCAAGCTTCGTCGTTCCACGAACAATGGACACAAGGACAACCTTGTTCTGCTTAAGGCGTCCGCCACCACGTTACCCTTGCCAGGGGTATACGCTATCTCGAAATCATAGGATGCTAAGAACTCCATCCACCTTTGCTGTCTTAAGTTCAAATCCTTCTGAGAAAACAAGTACTTCAATGATTTGTGGTCAGTGAACAATTCGAACCTCTCGCCAAGAAGATAATGGCGCCAAGTCTTAAGCGCAAAAACAATAGCGGCCAACTCTAGATCATGAGTAGGGTAATTTTTCTCATGCACTCTCAACTGCCTTCCACCGTAGGCTATTACCCTTCCCTCTTGCATTAAGACTGCGCCCAGTCCTATCCCACAAGCATCGGTATAAACAACAAATGGCTTGCTCCCATCTGGCAACACTAAGACTGGAGCTGTGGTTAAAGCTCTCTTTAACCGTTGGAACGCATCATCACAATCTACGTCCCATGTGAAGACTAGATTCTTCTTCGTCAAGCGAGTTAATAGGGCTGATATCTTCGCGAAGTCCTTGATAAACTTCCTATAGTAGCCAGCCAATCCCAAGAAACTCCTCACCTCGGTAGCATTCTTCGGAACCTTCCAATCTTGGATGGACACTACCTTCGCGGGATCCACAGCTATCCCTTCCTTGGAGACCACATGCCCCAAGAACCGCACTTCCTTCCTCCAAAAGTGACATTTAGAGAATTTAGCTTTAAGGCTATGCGCTCGAAGAGTCTCCAACACTTCCCTAAGATGTAGGGCATGCTCTTCTTCACTCTTAGATAAGACTAAGATGTCATCCACAAAGACCACCACAAACTTATTAAGGTACTCCCTGAACACCCTACTCATCAAATCAACAAAGTATGCAGGGGCGTTCGTCAAACCAAAGGGCATCACCAGCCACTCATAGAAACCATCCGGAGTCCTAAAGGCAGTCTTCTCTATACTATCCCCAGCCACTCTCAACTGATGAAACCCCGTGGCTAAGTCCAACTGCGAAAACACTGAGGCGCCAACCAACTGATCAAAGAGATCATCAATCCTCGGCAATGGGTGTCTATTCTTCTTTGTGAGCTTGTTGAGTTCTCTATAGTCTATACAAAGTCTGAGGGACCCATCTGCCTTCGTGGCAAAAACTACCGGAGCACCCCACTCCGATATACTTCGTCTTATGAACCCCTTCTCAAGCAACTCCCCTACTTGCTTATGGAGTTCCCTCCTCTCACGAGGAGCCATGTGGCGCACTGGAAAAGATACTGGCTTAGCATTGTCCACCAGATATATTCGGAAGTCTATCTCCCGCTTCGGAGGTAAGCCCTTCACCTCCTCAAACACATCCGAGTACTCCCAGACCACTCTAACAGATCGCAAACTCTCGACCGAAGCGTCAAGCGATTCAAGATAACTTAGCATAACAGAATCCATGGGATTACAAGAGATCTCGAGAGTGTTACCCAAGCGGGTCATGAGCCTAACAACTCTCCTTTCACAATCAAGAACGGCACCATTACTGGATAACCAGTCCATGCCCAAAATTAACCCATAGCCCGTGAAGCCTAAAACAAAAGCATCACATCTAAACTCAACGCTAAGTATAGAAATCTTCAAACCCAAACATATCATGGACAAATAAGTGGAGCCCCCAATTGGATTTGAAACAACCAAGGGATCATCTACTAGACTGGTGTCTAAGTGCAGTGACTCAACTAATGATGATGAGATAAACGAATGCAATGCGCCAGAGTCGAATAAGGTATGGACAGGATGATCAAACAGAAAAACCAGAATTTCAACGGAAATAGTTCTACCTCTTTCCTGAATCGGTGGAACCGCGAGAGCCTGAACTTGCCCCTTTGCCTGACCTGGTGCCATAAGAGCTTGCACCTGTCCTCCTGAGGTAGATCCCGTCCTTTGCCCCTTCTTAGGGCAGTCCTTCACTAGATGCCCTGCTTCGCCACAGTGGAAGCAGCCAGTCTTCTTCTTCTTCCGACAATCTTTGCTTAGGTGGCCTGGTGTCCCACAATTGAAGCACTTCTTCTTTCCCTTGCCACCGTTGCCTTTCCCACCATTGTTTTGCTGTTGTTGTTGAGGTCTCTTCTGATCTCCTTTCTTCTCGGGTGCCTTATTAGCATTGGGACCCTTCTCTTCCTCATGCATGAGTGCCATGTCTACTAGCTTCTCAAAGGTGGCCCTCATAGGGATGTGAGTCATAGCCAATCCATGCATCGGTTCATTCAAACCTTTAACGAACCTCAAAGCCTTCTTTTCCGGTGTATTCACCATGTCTATGCCAAATCTTGCCAATTGATTAAACTTGTTGACATATTCCTTCACTGATAGGTTTCCTTGCTTTAGAGTCAAGAACCTTTCCATATACAGATTTTCTTCCGCCCTTGAAAGAAACTTTGCCACAAACCTTTGTCTGAAATCCGCCCAAGAGTCAACTAGGCGTTCTCCATTAGTGACCTCCCACCAGAATGAGGCCTCTCACTTCATTAACCAAGCAGCTAACTTGACTTTCTTTCCTTCTTCCATCTCAAAGATATCTGTCAACTCTTCCACCTCCTTAAGCCAATCCCTAGCTTCCACAAAAGTTTCTGATCCTTGAAAAGGTTTCCCTCCCATAGCCTTAAATTCCTTGCAAGTCTTAGCAAAAGTATCCGCGCGAGGAGGAGGAGGGGGAGGAAGATCGGGTGTAACTGGTGGTGGAGGAACATTTGCTGGACCCGCCGCGGTGGCCCTAGCCTCCATCAATCTCCTATACCATACTGGTATTGCTACACCCTCCGGAAAGTTAAGATCTTCAGCCATGCTGAAACGAAAAAGGAAAGATTCAAAACGGAGAATTCGAAAGATAAAGATATGGCTATTGGGGATTATGCTTTTCTTTCAAAAACTTTTCTCTTAAAAGACATGTTTTTGAAAATACTTCTTCTAAAAATGTTTTTAGAAAAATAGTTTTCCTAAAAGTTTTATCTGTTCTGGTAACCTTCCGCTCTGATACCACGTGTAACACCCCCACACCCGCTAAGGTCACTCACTATGGGAATGCCTTAACTTCGGTGGAGTATTTTAAGTGAATATAGAACAGAAAAATTACAACAAGACAGATATAAATAATACTTGTTAACTAAAACATCATTTCATTGCAGCAGAAGGTAAACATGTTTGGTTACAAAACCATAAAACAAGAGTCAAGTACTAAATATCCATCCTGATAAAAACATAAGTACATAATACCACTACATAACTAATAGCCATAATAGAAAAGATAAGCTGGGCTTTACATCAATGGTCCAAGCTCCAAAAGATAGATAAAGAAATCTGATCAAAGCCCACTAGTGCTAGGCCCAACCTGAGGACCTGAGGGGGAAAAGGATAAAAACAACGGGGTCAGACATAAGTCTGAGTGAGCCCTATAACTTTAACAATACAATCATTAAAGTAATTAGGGTATGATATAAACTTGGTACGGTAATGACTGGGGATAAATGACTACACTAAGCAGCCAACTACACTAAGATATCGGTAAAGACGCATCTACCCACCCAAGGGTAATTACTACACTGCACCACACCAGTCATTCCTACTTAAAGGTTGATCCCACCCAAGGACTTAGAAAATTTAACTAGTAGTTTCGTGTACCCCTAGTTGACTACATAGGTGCTGTCTGCCCCTATCTCCACTAGGTGTACCCACTACTCCACAAGCGATCGGCTCCCTAACGTAGATACCCGTGCTGGCCCCACAGTGGGGTGTATCACTCCCCAAAGTGGCAACCTGATACAATCAACGGTGCACGGCTTATACCTACACGATGCAACAACGTCTTACCTACCAGCCCGGGTCCACACACGCATATGAAACCCGTTGGACTTGCGTTGCCACCGCTAACCCGTTTTGGCCTCTTATAGTCAAGCCCAGTACACGTGCCCCGTCCTCGACATGGGTCGAGCCCAATAAGATACATGTGGGTTACTGGTTGAAATGGGCCCCCACAAGCTACCCACCTAATCTCGTCCCTTTTTTCTAGTGCATCCCACTTAACCCTTTAATCATGTTTAATTACATGTTTCCACTTGGTTAAGTATTCTAATCGTATTTTCTATTGCCACCCAAGGCAACCCACTAGATTTCCACATGCCACCCAAGGCATTTACTTGATTTCCACATGCCACCCAAGGCGCCCACTTAACCCCTCATGCCTCACTACATGCTTATCTGGTTAAGTGTTTCTTAATTGATTAAGAACGTAACCGTTGTAAAGACCTCTCACATTAGACTATCTTTTATGGCAGCTGGATTTGTCGGTCGGGTCCGGGCAGCCTTACGCCATAACAGAGTCTAACCTCGTGTCTTTACACTTGTCACGTATTTAGTTTATGCCTAAGACCTCTCACATTGGGCCAATCATTTGTAGCCGCTGGATTTGTCGGTCGGTTCTGGGCAGTCTTATGCTACAAAAGGGTCCAACCTCGTGTCTTAGTCGATTAATTACACCTATTAATCACCCCCATAATTTGTATTAATTATCCCTAATTAATTACAAATTTAACGATGTACACAATTGACTCAATTATGTCCATCCACTTTATGGTATGCATAATCATACCAACTTCACACCATTTTATTAACATGAATATTAACCCCATCGTTCCCCACGTAATACGTTGACATGACATACTTAAAAGGGAAGATTCATCACAAACACAATGGGTTCAACTTGCATAACATTAGCATCAACATGGGTTTTAAAGGTGTCAACATGCATATATGACCATAGCATCAAACCCAACTAGCATAAATAATCAACCCAAACTTGCATGAATCACATATGTCATAAAGAGGGTAACATGCATAAGTTACTTATGTCATAAAAAGGGGTAAACTTGCATATGTATGTATGACATACAAAGGGGTTAACTTGCATATGTATGCATATCATACAAAGGTGTAAACTTGCACATGTTACTTGCATATAATCAAACACCAAACTTGCATAACATGTCATATATGAACTTGCATATAATCAAACACCAAACTTGCATAACATGGTGTCATAATGGATCAATGTTTATCATAGCGATTTGCATAACTAGCATCATGAACATATAGCATAAATTACACCCAACTTGCATAACTAGCTTCATGGGCACATAGCATCAAACTTGCATAACTTGCATCATGAACATATAGCATACAACTTGCATAACTAACATCATGAACATATGGCATAAAACTTGCATAACTAACATCATGAACACATAGCATATGATAACATAACTTGCATTGATCCACATACACAACCATAACCTCATTATATCCTATCATAATTAGTTTAGCAATTGCTTGCTAAAGGCATAGAAACTCACAACTTGTTGATTAGCACTCCTATGAAGAAGATTAAGTTGTTAGAGTTGATTAGAAGTTGATTTGAGAAGCTATCTTCCTCTTTAATTTGATGGAGGCTCCTTCAAGTTGCATTTTGACGGCATGATGGCATTGTATCTATTTTTAGTATGGATTAGGGTAGTCTTAGGGTGTATTTATAGATTAGTTAAGTGTTTTAGGCCATAGGATTAACCCTAGGATAGTTTAGAGCCATCAGATCTCGTCACAAGCCACCAAACACAGCCCAAAAGCCAAAACAGTGCACCCAGCCAAACTGGCCGACCCACCTGTGTCGACAGGGGTGTCGACACTACAGTCGACACGCCCCCATGTGTGTCGACTCCCCAGTCGACACGGGGGTCGACCTGGTGCAGGCGGGAATTTTCCCGCCTAGCCCCATTTCTGCATTTGAAATCTGTTTTTCGAAATTTGAATTTTCTGAAAACTTCGTTGGGCCTTAACTGGGTCATACGGACTCCGATTTTCGAAAACTCGGACTCTATTTCGCGTATTTTTTCGAAACAAACGCAATGGCATAGCCCGTTTTCCCTGATTCAGATCTTAAAATTTAATTCTTCCCTGTTTTATATTATAGAAAGTTATTCAACAAACGGGGTGTTACAGCGTACATATAAGAAAAGCATGAAGTTAGTTAAATGAACAGGATATTGGTCGTGATATACCATCAAGTTAAGTTGTTCAGTCCAGAAAGTTCATATCGAAGGCTTTAACCTAAATGTCCATTGGAATATCAGAATTAAATCACATTATTTAGCCAACATGTGCATCGGATCGTTCATTGAATTGGCTCATGGGACAGGGTTTGGATCGTTATGCATAGTCGGTTCGTGAAGCGGATCAGATCGTGGAGAAGCTTCAGATCGCGGAATGCTGGAATTTCTGACCCCTCATGCTTTACCTGAACGGACCGTGATATCCCCCCCATGATCCACTTTACTTCATGTCTCCATGAACCGATGCTCCTCCGTATCCACGACCCGATCCGCCGGTCAAATTAACACTTCATCTTCATCCCTTCTCCCATTATTTCTCCTGTCACCATGACCCGAGCCTGACACTCATCTATGATCCAACCTGGCCTACTCCTTCTCCTTCATTGTTGTTGATGAAGGAATGAAATCGAACCCATCAACCACCATCGCTAAACCCAGTGCCATCACTATCTCCACATTGGCGAAGATTCGCAAGGAATAAAGAGGAGTAAAAGAAAAACCAAACATAATAGGAAAGGAGCCTCACGCCCTTACCTTTTTAATAGTAGAGAATTCTTAGTTTTTGGGGAAAATCAAATTAGGGCTTTGAATGGAAGTTGGTGGCGACTGCAAAAGGAAGAAGAGGAATGGAAGGGGAAGCTCGACTTATAAAGGAACAAGATCGACCCTTGGTCTTCATGTTTTTGTCGTATTCGTGAAAAGCAAATGGGCCACAGGCAGGCCGAAAGCTCACCAAGGTTCGTAAATGGGCCCCCAGACCACGATCCAAAGCCCATAGGACGGCTCTACTCGAGGGCGCAAAATAGTCCACTGTGGTCCATGATCTGGAGTGGCGATCTGAGCCATAGTGTGATCAATGAGTTGGAAAGGCAGAATTCCATGTTTATAGAAATACGAAAGCTATTAAGCGTCATTCCACACAAAAACATTCAGAGCATACCTGACGAATTGATCGTGATGTCCTTCAGAAGTTCGAGAGATAAAAATTGCTCAATGAACAGAGAAATGACTGATGAACTCAGTATTTATAATAGTTAAAGAACATGATTCTCATAAGTTGTACGACGTTTCAGACAGATACGACTTTTGATTTGCGTCGCTTCGTGAAAAGATAAGTCTGAAATTTCGAAGCATGTTCCATCCTTGATAAAACATACTTAGAGGGGGCAAAATGTTGGCTAGCTTTTAGACCAAGCCACAAAGATCCAAACACATGTCTAATACGGAGTTTTGTTCATGAAGTTGCATCCTCGATATTCGCAATCGCCCCCATGACTACGATCCGATCTGTTCACACCTGCTCGATCCGATTCGATCCGTTCACGCTAGTTCGATCCGATCCGATCCCTGAAGCTGAGAGATGAAGGTCATGACCAAGTCATTCACGATCCGATAATATAGGATCTCACGACACCTGTCCACAACGACTATATTGACTATTCCTCCATCAATCCACGAACCAGTCTGAGATCTTCGTGATTTGTGCCACGTGTGACCACGATCCGTCTGCAGATATCACCTATAAATAGCCCCAGGCTTGGCATTCTTCCGGATCTTTTGGCAGTTCTGAGTGTTGTTCCTACCATTACTGTCTCTGCATTATTTCTTACCAATATTAATTTGAAATCATTAAGTGAATCAATATTTTAAAAGGGAGATTGAGAGAAAAATCATTGATTATACCCGAATCTTACGTTTAATCATAGATATAAAGTGAACGTAGGCTCGTTAACGCCGAACAACTATAAATCTTGTGTGTTTTCTATGTTTTCTTGCATTGCTAAATATAAATCTCTGCCAATTCAGATAATTTGGGTGTTAGAGCCACTTTTGGATCTAAAAGGTGAAAAAGTCTAGTGAACGGTAGGAGGTTAATGGGGGTATGAGGGGGTTTGATTGCGTTGTTGAGGGAGATGTTTTGGTGGTCAGAAACTTGCAACAAGGAAACAAAAAAAATGAAAATTGGAAAGGGGGATCGAAAGAGGGAAAGAAATTGGTGCAAAAAAGGATTTTTTTTCTTTTTTTTAATTTGTAAAAAGAAGAAAGGAAAGAAATTGAAACAGAAGTGTAGTTAGAAAGAAATCAAATTGTGAAAAAAATGAAAGGAGAAAGAGAAATAAATGAGAAGGGAAAGATACCAAAGAAAATTATGAAGAATTTTTTTTTGAAAAGAAAACTATAAAGAGAATGTAGGAAGGAAAGTTTCTATATAAAAAACAAATTTAATTGAAGAGAAGATTGAGAAAGATATAACAAGTATTTTTTTCCTTGATTTAGAAGATTATGGTATCAATGTTTAATACCAAACCAACTATTCAAGATTTTTTTCTATATATACAAGAACACAAAAGGAAAAAATAAAAATAAATTAAAAACTGACACGAATTGGAAATAAAAAAAAAAAATTGTTGCCTCCCCGGAAACGGCGCCAAAAACTTGTCGATGCTTTCGATGAAGTAGAAAAGCACGAATTATGTAATAATACTGCAAGCGCACAGATCGTGTAATATGCAGGTCGAACACATGGATGTAAATCAAATCAAATTATTTAAATAATTTCGTGGGCGAGTTAGACAAATCTTGGAGATGGGATAAAATTTAAATTACAATTCAGTTTTGAACAAATCTAATTGAACCGATAACTAAATTGTAATTTTCAATAAAACCAAGTAACACAGCAATTCAATTAACTATAGATTTGAATCTAATTGAATCTATAATCAATTCAATGATTAAAAATAAAATAGAGTACTGGAAATAAATTTGTAGAATGGAAATAAATTAACAGAAATGTTAAATTAGGATTACCGTTGAGTCTAATCAGACGGCCAATCACTAATGAGAAGAGTAACTGCAATACAAATTGTGTTCTAGCAAATCTAACTGACTAGACAACACAAATTGCCATGAAAATAAAAAAAAGTTACAGAATTAAAATAGAACTTTATTAGAGAAAAGGTTACAGAAAAATATGAACATGATTTATAATGATACAAAGGGTATTTATAGGAGATGTATTCTCCTTCCTATGAGAATAATTGGGCCACGAATGATGAGATATTCCATGCATCTTTCCTCTTTTGATTTGTGACATGTGTCAAATTGATTGGCTCAAATATTCTTCTACATGGAAGTTGAAAATGAATGATTTGATTTGAGAAGAATATGCATATTCCTTAAAATCTTTATTAGTGCATACATTATATATACATATGAATATATATATATATATATATATATATATATAACATATCACTATCCCATGTATTTTTAAGAGCAAGAAGGCGGTGTGTGTATAAATCCATGCTCCCTTCTTCATCAAAAATAAGGCTTTGCCAAGGATCAAACTAAGGCCACTATGTACAAATTTTCATGTCTTTACCAATGAGCTACAACTTATTTTGCAATTGAGATTACTTTGATATGAGGAAGCAGCTTTTTTTTTGTAGTTGGCCTTTAATTGAATGAAAGAGACAATTATTGAACCTGTGAAAAACACATGAAAAAAATACCCAAAGTAATATGTTAGCCTACTTTGTGAACTAGGCTACACAAAGTTAAAGACTCAAACAATGAAGAGCACCCTGCCAGATAATCAGATCGGATCGGGTTTTCCTTGGGCAGAGACAGATCAACACAAAGCAGAAAGAGAGGGAAAACAAGTCAGACCGGATCGGAAGGAATGAAGCCGATCCAAACCCCATACACAAACACATCCGATCCGATCCCAGAGTCACAGCAGCTTCCACCCCACGTTTCCCTTAATACTCGAGGCGGTTGTGCACACGATCTACCCACGTTTGCCACTAACCTGTTGTGCTGTCATCATCAGATCCCATCCGAACCCGACTGTGGTGGGATTGATGCCACGTGGATCCAAACCGATCCCACTCCAGGGGGATTTTCCACCTATAAATACAACATCAAGAGGCATTTGGAAGGATCTTTTAGCATTTTCAGAATTCAAACTTCTTTGCAATCCAAATTCTATCATCTTTTTCAGGATACAATCATCTTCCAAACAATATTTTAGATATTCTTGAGTGAATTAATGTATTGTATAAGTAGAAGAGAGTGAATATCATCATTATACTTGCATTTGAATTATCAATTCGAAGAGTAGAAAGTGGACGTAGGCTACTTAACGCCGAACCACTACAAATTGCATATTCTCTTCGTTTTAGCTTTCATTTCATTAAAATCATTACTATTTTGGGTGTTAGAACCAATTTTTGATCTAACATTTTGGTGCTTTCACTGAGAAATCTTTGAATTCTTCGCTTTTTGGGATTATCATTCTACTATTTGGACCCTCAAAGTTCAAAAAGTTAATCCTCCGTTTTTTGACATCTTTAAGTACCCTTTTTGTGAACCATTGAAGAATTGAACACTATGGCCAAAATGAAAGGAAAGGAAGTGCAAGGTGCTAGGGAGAACGATGCTGGAGAGAATCAACAAGCCATGGTATTGATGAGGTCGCGTGGACAAGAATCAGGAGCAGGCCGCTCCGGTAAGGAGGGTCCGATCCGAGCAGGTGACTCCGATCCGAGCCGATTAGAAGACGTTGAAGTCACTCACTCCCCTCATCTGAACCGGTCCGGTCCTAGTTTCTTACTCTGATCCGATCCGAACTAGAATGAATCTGGAACTTCTACTCGAGCTCCCTCCAATGCTCCGATACCAACCGCTATGACCAATGATCAGCTTGACCCGTCTGCACCCGTCACCCAAGGAGATTTTTCTCGCTTCCTTGACATGCTCCAGAGTACTAAGGAGGCATTGGAAGCCCATAGGCGTGACAGTGTTCGCATGCAAGAAAACATGATCACTATGAGTAGGGAACTCCAAGAGCTCCGGAGACAAAAGACACCTTCCCCAACACGCCGCCTTGCTGTAGACGATTCATCTTCTTCAAATAAGGGACGTCCTCGTGAAAGAAGACCACTAGAGCGACCTCAGAACCTTGATCAGCTAACTTTTGGATCTTTAGGATCCCGCGAAGACTGTGCTCGTGTGTTAGGGCCTGACGACCCAAGCTTGAAAGAGCCTATGTTGTTGCCCATGCGTGGATCCCACGTTCTACCTAGGGATCCTAACATTACTAATCCTACACAACAACAACTTCTTCAGCCCCTCCCTCCTGAGATTGACCAGGAGCGTAGGGAGCAATGTAGAGCAGCCGTTGCTAGAAACAGGAGGTTATCCCCTAATCAGGAGCCTAGGGGTAATCCGAATATTAGACCTAGAGAACCGGTGCAGACATTAACAATTGCCGATGTATGGGCGATGGTGCGTCAGATTATGTCTGAAAGTCGCCGGTACACTAATGAGGACTGGGGTATTGATCAAAGTCATACCCCCTTCATAGATGATATATTGGATTTCCAGTTCCCTCGGCAGTTCAACTTACCTCAGATGGATCTGTATTCAGAAAGAACGGACCCAGGGCAGCATCTGATGAGGTATGCGTGGTTCATGAACGCTGCAGCAGCTCTAGATGCTGTAAAATGCAAAGCCTTTCCAATTTATCTTGAAGACGTAGCTTTAATGTGGTTCACCAAGCTTCCTCCCTGGTCGATATCAAATTTCACAGAATTGAGTGAGCGCCTCATGAACCATTTTCGACTTCATGCCCGAAAGTCCAAGAGCGTCATAGAGTTGTCACGGATTAAACAGGCCCCAGGAGAATCTTTGAAGTCATATTTAGATCGCTTCAACCTGGCCGTCACCGAAGTTAGTGATCCTCATGAGCCCATTATTCTGATGGCCTTGATAGAAGGAGTTGATCCCGACACAGAATTCGTGGATTACTTGTCTGGGAAACTGCCTCCAACTAGAGAATTGTTCTATGAAAAAGCTAGTATCCGCTTAAGGCGATAAGAAGCTCATGCAAATAGGAAGAGAAATTCCGAAGGGGCCTCGAGGGAAGGTGTCCAAAGTAATGTTGTTGTGAAACAATCTGGTGACAGTTCAGGGAAGGTTGAAGTAAATGTTGGCAACCAGAGCGGGAGTAATAGCAACAGGAATGGGAATGGCAGTAGAAGGAACAGAAACCGAGGGAATAGCTCTAGTAAAAGACCCAGATTCCAGACTTTTGAAAACTATATGCCATTAAATGATACGTTGGAGAATATTTACTTGGATACATATAGCATATTCAGTACAAAAAACCACCACCCAGTGACTCCACTGAGAAAGAGATCGCAATGGGAAAGTTTTGTTTGTTCCATGGAACCCACGGTCATTCTACCAACGAATGCCGTCATTTGAGAGATATAGTTGAAAGATTGCTGCGAGAAGGGAAGTTGGACGAGTACAAGGCAGCCCCAAGGGACAGGGGGCAAGCCCCGGACCAAAACCAGCCTACTTCAAAACCCACAGCCCAGCAGAAAGGTAAGGGGATCGTTATTAATACCATTATAGGCGGACCCCACCTAGCTAGTCGTAGTTTCAAGGCAATGGATCAGTACGTCAACGCCACTAAACATTTTGAGGTAGGAGAATGCAGTAGCCTCAAAGACATTACTCCAGTAAAACAACAAAAGACGATGTCAAATGACGTCATATTCTGCAGTAGAGATGATTCCGGAGTTCAATCCCCAACTGAAGATCCACTAGTAATTACCACGATAATTGGCCCTGCTTTAGTTCATAAAGTGTTAGTGGACAACGGGAGCTCGGTCAATATCCTCTTCAAGAAAGCTTTCGAACAAATGAGACTTGAAGAAAAAGATCTAAAGCCATGTGAAGGATGGATATGTGGCTTCAACGGAGCTTCGACGGCTCCGATGGGCTACATAGAATTACCAATGACATTAGGGCAGGGATATCGCCAGAGAGTGAGGATCCTGCCGTTTGTAGTTTTTGATGTGGAGTCGCCCTACAATGCCTTCCTAGGTCGACCGGCCCTTACCGAGTTTAGGGCATGTATTGCACCTTGGTGCTTGCTGCTTAAATTCCCGACTGACGCAGGAATTGGGGTGATGAGGGGCGACCAAGCTATGGGACGAGCTTGTTACATGACGGAGTTAAAGATGTTAATGAAGGGGTTGAATATAGAAATTAAGGACGATTCTGCCCCTCCAAAGGAGAACTCAGTATAGCAATTAAGAGGTCCAGCCCCAAGAGGGTCGTCCTCAAATGTACTCGAGGATATAGATCCCAGAGAGGATAGAGAACACGAGGACAGGAAGGCGACTCCCAACGAGATAACTGTAGATATAACTATTGATGAGACAGACTCGACAAAAGTACTAAAGATCGGCTTGCAACTAGATCCAGTTTGAATGAAAGAGTTGGCTGATTTTTTAAGGGCAAATCTGGATGTGTTTGCCTGGACTCACGTTGACATGTGTGGGATTTCGCCTGCCATTATGAGCTACTCTTTGTGTATTAATTCAAAGCACCCACCAGTCAAACAGAAAAGACAGATGTTAGGCCCAGAGCTGTCAGCAGCTTTGAAAGAGGAGGTAGAGAAATTAAAAGATAATGGATTCATTAAGGATTCGAAATATCCCGACTGGATATCGAATCCTGTCCTGGTCAAAAAGTCCAACGGGAAGTGGCATACATGAATCGACTTTTCTGATTTGAATAAGGCCAACCCAAAGGATAGCTTTCCTTTCCCCAGAATTGGTCAGCTAGTAGATTCGACGTCTGGGCACGAGCTTTTATCCTTTATGGATGCCTATTCTGGGTACAATCAAATTCCCAAGCACATACCAGATCAAGAGCATACAAGTTTCATCACAGACTTGGGGTTATATTGTTATGTGGTAGTGCCCTTTGGGTTAAAGAATGCAGGAGCCACGTATCAGTGCTTGGTCAACCGCATGTTCTATAATCAGATTGGGAAAACCATGGATGTTTGCGTGGATGACATGCTTGTGAAGTCTAAACAATCATCCGACCATACAAGGGATTTAGCCGAAATGTTTGATATTCTTCGAAGGTATGGAATGAAGTGAAACCCCTTAAAATGCTCGTTTGGGGTCGCATCTGGAAAATTCCTTGGGTTTATCGTGAGTTCTCGAGGAATTGAGATAAATCCTAGCCAAATAGCAGCGATAAGGGATATTGAAGAACCACGAAAGATCAAAGATGTTCAAAGCTTGGCCGGAAAAGTTGTTGCATTAAGCAGGTTTATCTCCAAAGCTACAGATAGGTGTGTACCTTTCTTCGATCTAATAAAACGAGGAAAGTGAACTTTTGAGTGGACCCCCGACTATGTGGAGGCATTCCAGAATTTGTTAGACTTATTAGAAAAGCCTCCAATATTATCAAAACCCGCGAAACATGAGGATTTGTTTGTCTACCTAGCAGTATCATCTCACGCCGTCAGTACAGCATTGGTACGTGAAGAGGATAAAGTCCAGAAGCCTGTATACTACGTGAGCAAAAAGCTAGCTGCTACAGAACATAATTATCCGAAGATAAAAAAGCGTGCTTATAGCCTCCTGATTGCTTCCCGCAAGCTTCTCCATTACTTTCAGGCTCAGCCAATAGTTGTATATACCGATCAACCTTTAAGACAAGTGTTGCAAAAACCCGAAGCATCGGGGCAGTTATTTAAATGGAACATTGAGCTGAGTCAATTTGATTTGAATTTTCAGCCACGAAGATCAATAAGGGGGCAGGCATTGGCTGACTTTATAGCTGAATTCACAATTCCCGAAGAGGAAACGGTGGGTGACAAGGTAGTTACTTTGGACCAAGAGTTAGAGCTTAGTCCGTGGAAGCTATATACGGACAGAGCCAAAAATGATCGAAGGTCCGGCGCTGGAGTTGTTTTGATAACTCCTGAAGGACGATCTATTTACTATGCATTAAGATTAGAGTTTGCTGCTACTAATAACGATTCCGAGTATGAACCCCTGATTTTCGGGCTCAAACTCGCCAAAGAATTGGGAGTGAAGACACTGGATATATATTGTGATTCCAAGACAGTTGTATGCCAGGTTCGGGAGGAATTTACTGCTAAAGGACCTCGACTCGTTACTTATCTTAAAAAGGTAAACGAGGTGTTGGGAAGTTTGGAGCATTACAGCATAACGCACATTCCAAGAACGGAAAATCAGAAAGCAGATCGACTGGAAAAGCTAGCAAGTTCTGCTAATCCCAAGGAAACTGAAATGGTTCTGATAGAGGTTTTGGAATCACCGAGTTTCGACCTAATGGAAGCGGAACTAGCCTTGGAAGTCGACCCAGAGAGAGAATCATGGATGACATCGATCAAGAATTTTCTCAAGAATGGAACCCTCCCGTTGAAAAAGAGCAAAAGATGAGCTGTAAGACGCAAGGCTGCAAGATACGTTTTACAGGACGACGTCCTTTATCGCCAAGGGTTTTCAATGCCCCTATTACGATGTATCGCACACGACGACATTAAACGTGTACTGCAAGAAGTACATGAAGGTGAGTGTGGGGACCACACCGGGGGCCAAACCCTAGCAAAGAAAGTATTACGGTATGGATATTTCTGGCCTACCGTGAATAAAGACGCGGCTGATTATTCACGACGCTGCGACAGATGTCAAAGATTTGCCAAGAATCCCAGAACGCCTCTGACTCAGCTCAAGTCAATGGTAAGCCCATGGCCGTTTGCCATGTGGGGGATTGACATTATTGGAGTGTTACCTATTGCCAGAGGAGGAGCTAAGTATGCGATCATTGCCCTGGACTATTTCACAAAATGGGGGGAAGCTGAACCTTTAACTACGATCACGGCAAGAAAGGTGATTAGTTTTGTGGTCAGAAACATTATCTGTCAATTTGGGATACCAAAGACCATTATAACTGATAATAGGACACAGTTTGATAGCATCGAATTCAGAAACTTTTGCCAGAAGTACAAGATTGATAAACGGTACACTGTTGTAGCTCATCCGCAGTCAAATGGCCAGGTCAAAGCGATAAACAAGGTCATTAAATCTATTCTTAAGAAGCGGTTAGAGTGGGCTAAAGCCAGATGGGTAGATGAGTTGCCACTAGCTCTATGGGCCTACATGACAACCTTTAAGACGGCCACTGGCCATACGCCCTACTCACTTTCCTTTGGGTCAGAAGCAGTAATCTCGGTAGAATTGGAAGTCCCTTCTCATCGAGTCGCGTACTATGACCCGATGACAAATAGAACACTCCTCCTAGAGTCTATTGATATGGTTGAAGAAAAAAGAGATGAAGTAGACTTGCATGCCTCAAGACATCGACATCAAGTAGCACGTTATTATAATCGGAAAGTTTGCTTCAAAACCTTTGAACCAGGGGACCTAGTACTGAAATGAGTCTTCCCGCCTTCGACCCAATTGGGTACAAAATGGGAAGGGCCATACACCATCAAACGGAAGCTTGATGCATGAGCATTCAAGCTAACGACCGTGGACGGTGAAGAGATTCCCAGAGCTTGCAACGCTCAGCACTTACGATGATATCTGAACTAAATACGAAATGTCTTCCTTTTTGTTTTTATAAGCTGTGTAAAAAGGCACGACTTGCCTTAAAAAGTCTGTTTATATGAACAAAGGATTATGAAGTGGATGTAGGCTACGAATTAGCTGAACCACTATAAAAATATCGTCTGTTATTTACTTTCCTGCATTATTTATATCTTCGACGATTATTCTATCATGACCATGAAACACAAAACATTAAATTAAATCTGGAAAATTGGAGATAACCTATGTGCAGGAGCGAACAAAATGACCGCTTGCATGATAAAATGCAAAAGAATGGAAAGATGACATTCTTAACTCTAACTCGCATGAATCAAGAGAGAGTATAAAAGACGAGAAGACGACGTCCCTTGAGGCATGAAGATGCACCCCGATAAGAGACCGCCTCAATAACACTCTAACCTGGTTATGAGACAGGAGAGTATAAAGATGCTAGAAAGAATAGACATCAATGACGAAAGGAATATGGCCCCATCGGAAAATCGGGGGGCAGTTGGATTTTGAATTTAATCAATCTTGAATAATTCTTACTCAGTTATCCAAGATTGATTGGGGGCATACATGTGTACACATGTTCCCCTCAATAGTGACTTTATTATATAACTGTAATATGACATGCTGTCCATTTTCATTTTTATTTAAGCGCTAAAATTAAGACTATCAGACATTGCAGGAAATAAACTATTTTATTTACAAACACGTGAGTTTGTACAGGGAAATCAAGCAAAAGATGCGAGGGCCGCACTCGCTGCAACAGTAGCGGACCAATAGAATATCGAAATAAAATAAAACAAAGCACATCATCACTTGGGCATTGGAGCAGACTTGGATTTTTTGGCAGCCTTAAGAGCATTTCTAGCCTCTTTTTCAGCATCAAACATAAGACGCTTTGGCCTTTTCTTCTCTATAGTGAAGTACCAGAATCGGTGGATTTCATCCCAGGAGTTGGAACACTGGAATCAAGAGAAGATTTTTTAGCAAGCTCTTCTGTAACAGACCTAGTTGAAAGCTTAACAACTAACCTCGATCCAGGATCCACCACTGCAAGGGGCTTAAGGCTTTCAGGGTTCAAGTCTTCAACTTTCAGCTGCATGCATTTGTCTTGTTCGGCTTTCATTTCAGCCAAAGTAACATCATCAGCACTTTTTGAATCCCCAATTATAGCCACATCAGGATCTTCTTCATGACCCTCATTACCACCGTCGTCTTTTAAGGCATTTATCATCTCGTCATCATGAGAAGTGTCGACCTTAGATAGTTCAGCTCCCCCTCCTAACTCAACGATGTTAGCCTTATCCTGTTCTCCCTGAGTCTATTCCACAGATTTTTCCCCAACGGTGGTTCCCTGATGCTTGTCAGTCTTCTCGGCTGGTCCAGCACCTACAGAATGAGAAGCAACAATTATCAACTCAGGAGAAAATAAAGGATCCTCGATCGATTGCCCAATGATGTGATGAAAGGTGGAGACTACCTTGGCAAATTGAGGTGAAAAGGTGGAAATACCTTTTGACGATTTCTCAATTGGAGCAGCTACCGTCTCTGATGCTGATTCAGGTATAGGAGATAAAAGAGACGCTTTAGGAATTCCCGGATTCTTGGGATCATATCCCTCAACTTCAGTAGTTTCGGCGGTAGTAGAAGAAGAACCAACTTCAGGTATATTCTTTTGTTTGGCCAGGCATTTCTCCTCAACCATAGCAGCAGCAATGAGGCGACGCCCCTCGGCCAGGCGTGCTGGTTCATCATCTCTCAAATACTTTTCCATGAGTTTGTCTTCATCAACAAAATCTACCTTAAGTTCCTCTTTCACCCATTCGATGATATGACTCCATACGTGAACTAAGGTAGTTGGATAGTCTTCAATCCAAGAGATGTTTTAGCGACGAATTATATGTGCAAAGAATTCAATCAATAGTTCGCCAAAACCGTGCACTTGTTCCTGAGCCTCTGACAGCTGTTTACGGGTTTCTTCAGTAGACTTAATGGCGTTATCCACATTCCCCTCAGCTAGGGCAGCCCTATTCTTAGCTTCCATTAACTTGAACTCCAAGTCAGCGTTTCGTTTCTCCAGGTGAGCATTTTTCTCGCTAACTCGGCCTTTTCTTGCTCAAGAGTATTGTAAGCCAGTTGCATTTTGACACTGTCTGACTTAGCGTCTTCTGCTTGTTTCTTCAACTCCAAACACTCTTGACTATAAGTTTCTAGCAAGTCATGATAACACTTCTGTAATTCCTCAAACTGCTGTTTGATGTTGTTGCATCTCGTTGAACAATGACGAGTTGAGCCTGTGTGTCTTCTAGGTCCTTCTCCAAAATTTTCAAGACATTCTCATCGGAATACGCAACCTTTTTCATTGAATCAACGTCTGTAATTAAAGTCCGAATAATTCTGGAGAGATTGCGAGAATATTTGTACATCTCCGAGTATTGCTTCTAAACTGCGTCAATCATTGCTTTAGCCTCATCTTCCCACTTTGAGGAAATAGGCTCAAGTGCAGGTAAAAAAGTTAGATTCTCAAAGTGATGATCTGGGAACTGTTTCTCCAGATATGCTAGCTTAACTTTGGAATCAGCATCCAGTGGTGAAGGCTTGCAGTACGTTAGTTCAACGTGTTTCCGCCTAGTCGGGACGATGGCTGCATCACCCTTTCCAGATCGCTTCTCAGAAACTTTGTGTTTCTCTCGTGAATCGGTATGTTTCGGTGGACTTTTTCCCAACTATGTTTGTCTTGAGGAGAAGTTCGGTCTTTGGATTGCGACGTGTCTTCTCCTCGATGACTCTGGTAGCTCTTATACCTGTCTAGATCCGACCGGACGGGGGAACGAGAGCGCGAGGTGTGTGATCGATGAGAATCATGAGGCCTTCTGTCATCTCTGCCCCGGCTGTCACAGCGATCATGCTCCATAACGGAAGGAGGTCTAGACATGCTACGGTACATTTTTCTGACATCGTAGTAAGGGCGAGACATTGTACCTGCGCAACAATATAAGTGGAATTCAGAATCAGTGTTCACATAAGACATGAGTGCTGTGACGTGTGGTGCTAATGTGTTGAGTGCATCCTAAATGGTGTTCCCTCCAACAAACCCGAGTCTGAAGCCAGACTAGCATGAGCGCACTCTTTGGTCTTCACGGGAGTAGTCTCCTCTGAAGAAGTGAAAGTTAAAGGATTCGTGGCAAAGTCCTCTGAAGTATAGATGGTTTCAGGCAGGGGAAGGTTTCCTAAACCCTTAAATGTGGTATCATCGGTAGTAGGAGCATCTCCTTGAGGAGCATCTATTGGCAGCTCTTTAGGAGATGTTGAATTCTCAGGAGAAATAGCATCATCGGGGACGGTATACCCTTCTCTGTGCTTTTCAGCTATGTTGGCTAACTCGTCGTCCTGAGTTGAAGATGGAGAAGGCGAAGTCCGAAGAGGTATTGTTGGACCTTTCGAGCCCTCGGTCGTCTTAGGAATAATGTCTACCGGGGGTATGTACACATATGGACCCGTCCCTTGACCTATGCTATGGGTAATGGATAGTAACCCGTGATGATGGAGATACTCATCCTTAAGAACTTCGTCGATGATTAGAAACTTCTGATCGCCATTGAGAAGCCGATGCAAACGATCAAAGTACAATTGATCCGATATTTGCTTTGGATTATCAACTGCGAATGAAAAAGAAAGCAAGTTAATGTGTTGGCATGAGCATTTAAAATTGAGATCTAGAAAGTCGGTGCTTGACTTGATTTGGTCCGTCTCCTGGCACACCCCGGCTGCTGCCTGATATGAAACCATTCGAGCTTAGAATCGCCAGCCTTGTTGCTAAATGGAACTGTAATAATTTTCCTTTTTGGGACTGATTCAAAATATGAGAAGGAAGGAGTCTCTTGAGTCCGATGCTTGAAATTATAAAAAAAGTGGACGTCATCGAAGGTGGGCTCTATACCTAAAGCCTCTTTGTATGCTATATACAAGGTGTATAAATAAGCATAAGAGTTGGGATGTAATTGCATGGGGGCAATCCGCATCTGTCTCAAAAAATCGACAACAAAAGGCGGAAATGGTGGAATAGCCCCAACCATACACATCAATTGGGTAACTGCCATAAATCCTTCCGGAGGATTGTGGGGGCGATCTATTTTCGATGGCACCAGGGTATCTCTTTTTAATATTCCATGCTTTAGACATAATCAAATGAGTCTGTCGTCATCAATCGTCGATTCAGCAGAATCTTTGGGTAACTCCAATATAATGGTAGATTCAAACTCATCAGGAGCACGATTATCTCCTATTCCTTCCTCTTCATCGCCAAGAGAAACTTCACTATCGGAAGTTATTTCACTATTGTGTGCTTCTAATTCATAATCTGGGCCCTCATCGTCCCATTCAGGGTCTGAGGAAGAGGATATGTCATCAAGAGTGAATTTCTCGGAAGCTTATGTAACTTCTCTCTTCTCTACTAACCTAGATGAACGTCTCTCTGCCATGATCGCTAAACTACTAAAGAAGCAATAACATAAGTTAGAGTAAGATAGCCCGTATCCCCCTGTGTATGTGTGTGAACTAAAGTGTGTGCTATGTGCGCAAAGGATGCAAAATAAACACATGAGAGCGTAATGCAAAGGTTCGATAAAGCAGTAATGTTCGGAATAGTTCTTGATGTTCGTTTATGTTCGTAAGGCACTATCCTAACTGTTCTTTAAGTTGAAGGTTATGTCAAGTATTGATTTGGCTAATTGAACAAATTCTTGTGCATTGAGTAGAACTGCTTCGGTTCGGTTCGGATGTAAGTGTTGGGATCGGATCGGGTGAAGCCATGTTTTGATCTGAAGCGAACATTCGCAAACAGCAAGCAAAACTGGATCGGT
The DNA here is from genome assembly GCA_030737875.1 of Allium sativum. NCBI lineage: Eukaryota > Viridiplantae > Streptophyta > Magnoliopsida > Asparagales > Amaryllidaceae > Allium > Allium sativum. The sequence continues at coordinate 686,495,236 of CM060926.1, read as the reverse complement.
TCAGAAGTAGGCATTCGGAGCGATCCGGACCGACTTGAGTATCCATGCCTCTCTTCCTCTTTGTTTCTTACTCCGACCCGATCCGGTCATAGGAACTTCTTCCCCTTCCCTTCACTCTAACCTTTCTCCACCCGAACCGATCCCAACTCCTCTCTTTCTCTTTTTCTTCTCCATTTTCCATCTCGCTCAACCAACACCAAACCCAACTCCATCTCAAAAACCCCAATTGAAACCAAGCACTCATGTGCCCAAATATCTAATAACGGATCCTCATCCCATCTCCTGATGGAATCACCAATGACGACGGCGAGGGAGAGGCCACAGCGTCGAAGCCAAGCAAAAGCCATAATCAAACCGTTCAAATTGACCACAAACACTAGCTGAAATCGATTATTACAAGAATACTCGAAGTTTTAAATCTACTTACGAGTTTGATTTGAAGATTAATGAGAAGGATTCTAGGAGTTTTTAAGAGTTAGGGTTTCGGTTCAAAATCTATTAAGTGAAGGCAATAAAAGAGATAAAAGGAAGAAAGAGAAGAGGTAGCGAGTTTATATAGACATACTATGGCCCTTTGTATTCCCAGCCTTTCACCCCGTTTCGGACCGGAGTTTAGGCCCACGAATGTGCTCTAGCCCATTGATCTGATACCAAGAAAAATAGAAGACAGAAGCTGTTCGGGTCGGAATCCGAACCGAATGGAATCCTACACATCGAAGTGGTATGTAAATCAAACCCGAAGGAAAATAAAGAAAAAGTTTACCTGGAGGAACTGATAGACATCAAGAAGAGTTCTGAAATTTGTTTAAAAATGAGGAGGGTGATTCATATGCATTATGGTGTATATATAGACGGCAACAGACACAGTTTTATGAAGCAACATGTCCCTGTGAACGAACGGAGGTGACTATTTAACGATTCAAATTCAAAGACCAATGAACAGACGATGTCAAGGCATGCTCCATCTTCGATAGAAGCATCCCTTGAGGGGGAAAAATGTTAGCCTACTTTGTGAACTAAGCTACACAAAGTTAAAGACTCAAACAATGAAGAGAACCCTGCCAGATAATTGGATCAGATCGGGTTTTCCTTGGGCAGAGACAGATCAACACAAAGCAGAAAGAGAGGGAAAACAAGTCGGACCGGATCGAAAGGAATGAAGCCAATCCGAACCCCATACACAAACACATCCGATCCGATCCAGAGTCACAGCAGCTTCCACCCCACGTTTTCCTTAATACTCGAGGCGGTTGCGCACACGATCTACCCACGTTTGCCACTAACCTGTTGTGCTATCATCATTAGATCCCATCTGAACCCGACTGTGGCGGGATTGATGCCACATGGATCCGAACCGATCCCATTCCAGAAGGATTTTCCACCTATAAATACAACATCAAGAGACATTTGGAAGGATCTTTTAGCATTTTCAGAATTCAAACTTCTTTGCAATACGAATTCTATCATCTTTTCCAGACTACAACTGTCTTTCAAACGATATTTTAGATATTCTTGAGTGAATTAATGTATTGTATAAGTAGAAGAGAGCGAAGAACATCATTGTACTTGCATTTGAATTATCAATTCGAAGAGTAGAAAGTGGACGCAGGCTACTTAATGCCGAACCACTATAAATTGCGTGTTCTCTTCGTTTTAGCTTTCATTTCATTAGAATCATTACTAGTTTGGGTGTTAGAGCCAATTTTGGATCTAACATAATATTTATTTATTTACAAAAGTTAATATATAAGAGAATAAATAAACACATTTCTGTGCTAATCATATACACACTATCAATAAAATATATTAATGCTTTTCTAAAATGTATTTTCTGTCCATAATTTCCACCACCACCTCCTCAATCTCTGGTGTTGCCCCGCCAGAGGGGAGTTGTCCTCTTCGATTGCCTAGCTAAAACCGAGCTTGATTACCATACCCGCATGCTGGAAAACATGGGTGCTATGGAAAGCTCCTATATACATGTATATATATTGAAATTTGGTACTCTTTATTGCTAATATCAATATAAAACCTCCTTTATATGCCTCGTCAAAACCCTGTAACCCCCAGCCTAAATGGTGCCTTTCAGGGAAATAGATTACAAATAAATTCGATGTACGTCTTTACTTCTTTGTATTACATAACCAAAACATGCAAAACATATCTAAAGGAAAATAAACCTCATACGGCCCAACACATGCCCACGTACTTTCAAACTAAAAAAATACCAAAAGAAATTATACTCTGCCAACATTTCTCAAAGTTCGAATTGCATTGCTTCCATTGTTGCGAATAAGAAGAGAGATTTCACTCTCAATCTGTGATAATTTTTTAGTAACATAAATACTGCGATTTTGGAGAATCCTCATATTTCTCTCCTTCTTGATAGAGTATATTGCAGAAGTGAATGCTCCTTATGCTAAATCTTGAATTTGGTCATTGATTTGGAAAGTTGAATGAAGTAGCTTTTCCTCATCACATAATAGAGATTGAATGGAAAAATGTAGTAGTAGCTTTTGCTTCAAGGCCAACCAGATGAGTAATCGCACTAGAAAAATAAGTGTTGAATTGATTCAGGTTGAAGTATGCATAGAGGAAATAAAATGCTTGATACATTTCCATATCTAGGAGTCCTATCTTTGGTATTCAATCTACCCACAATTGCCAGATAAGTAATGAATGACATCTTCTTATTGTTTTTCTTATGCTATATAACTGAAAAAACAGTGTCAGTTTCATCATGTGTTCAAGCAAATTCCCATGCTTTATGAAAAAAAATGATCCTTTATTTCCCTATTTATAAATATCATGTTTCTTATTTGGATGAACAAATATTGTGCTTATCTCATTGATCAGTTCTCTGGTTGCAGGATGGATTGAAGGATTAAGGACTTCATTACTTATGGTAGAATTTACCTTCATATCAGAGTTGCCAACCATTAACATTTTATAATATCCCAATATATCCACCAAACAATGATAATTTGTCCATGGTTCATGCCAGAGGTAAGTTTCATCTCCTTTAGCTATAACTTTATTGAAAATCAGCTTTGAATGAGTGCGCAATCTTAGCAGATATTTCCATGTAGATGAAGCATTGTTGTCCACAACTATGGACCAAACATGCTTATCTTTACAGTACTTGTTATGCATCCGTCTACTCCGTAATGTCGATTTAGAGAGAAACTTCCAAAAGAGCTTTATACATGCTTCTTTCTTTAGGTCAGAAAAATTCTTTAAACCTATACCTCCTTCTGATTTAGGTTTACACAATTTGTTCCATGCTACTTTATGAGCTGAACCACCCAAAAAAAAAAAAAAAAAAAAAAACTGCGCACTAAGATTGTAACCTATCCAAAGTAAATTTAGGAATTGGATAGATAAACAACCAGTATAGGATAATTGGGGTAAGTACACTGTTGATTAATTCAGCTCTTCCTGCAAAAGAGAGCAATTTATTTTACCAACCTTTAATTTTGCTTTAAACTCTCTAAAGAATTACATTCAGAGTAATGCAGGTAATTTGATGAAATTAGCACTCCTAAATATTTTATAGGTAGTGTACCTGTACCAAAACCAAGAATATTTATTATATCCTATGCATAATCATTGAATTACTAAAGAATATTTCGGTTTTAGAAACATTCACTTGCAAGCTGTTCGACGACGGATATTCTATCACTTAAAAAAATGTCGCACGAAATATTGTAATAAACCGCAAGTGCACGACCTACACTTGTAGTACGTGGATAATACAGGTCGATCCACAGAGAAAAAAATAATTTTAATTATATTCAATCAAATTAGACCAATCTTTGGATTATTTTAACTAATGAAAACCAGAATCTAAGTTGAGAGATAATTATACGGTTAGAGAACAATTTAGAGGTAAACCCCCTCCCATATTTATGTATATTAACAAAAATACGATCTATGATCTCTATTTTTAAGTGGCATAAATGTTGCATTTATCATAAGTATATTTCATTTATGTTAATAACTAACACAACATAAACTATCAAACCTTAAAACAAAACTTAAACCACTTATGATTCTCATGAAAATGGAACTAAGAAAAACTATTTTAAGTACGATCTATTCACTATTGTAATTAGTGACATAGAGCATCAAATTTTGTCGTCACTTTCATTTCAAAATCAATAACCACTTAGCAAATATTGTTGTGTTTATATTGAGTAAGAATAACTCATTTGCAAATGCAACATAAACTATAAAACCCACTAGTATAAACTTACATCAAAATCCACTTCCATGAAGCACAAATTAGAGAGATCACAAATCATACAAACATTGAACTTACATAAAATTAAAGAGCTTCATTACCCCTAAATTTAGGGGCTTAGCTACTTGTGTGTTATCATATTAACACATGTAAGTTTCAACATTGGAAATGAAAGCAAAATGAAATAAATTCTAAATAGAACAAGAAAAGAACTAAACTAAGTGCATGTAAATAAATCTAAACTATGAACAAAAAGTTTAGAGCATGTAAATAAATCTAAACTATGAACATAAAGCAGAGCGTACAAATTAAAAGGGACATAAGAGAGACATAAAAGAAATAGGCTTGGAAGCAATTTTTATTTATTTGATCACTTACACTTTCATTTGCTAAAAAGAGATCCCAAATTACATGAAACAAAAGGGTATATATACATGATGCAAAACCCTAAAACCCTAATCACTCTCCTTGGGGATTCCCCAAAATGCCCATTCATGAAGCTTCTAATTGCCATTAGCCACTAATAAGTCATGTAGAATGCATGAGGCCTTTTGTCTCATTAAATTAGTCTTTAATATATGAAGCTTAAGAGCAAGTGAGCTAGTTGAAAGGTAGGGCCCTCCATTATCCATAAAATGAATTAATTCTTTGCCTCCTCTTATGTATATGCATGCTTTCCTTCATATCTTCATATGTAGTTATGTTTGCTCCAAAATTCCTACAAGAGATAATTGCAAAGAACAAGTAAATGCAATCTCAAACTATAACATGCGCATTTTACCGTTTAAACCCCCTAAATAAATGATGATTTTAAAACATTTAAAACATGGTTTGATCATACAAAATACCCAAAAATGTTCATTTATTTAACTAAACAAGATTAAATATGTGAATATAAATGTGCATTTTTACGTGCATATCATATACTCCCACACTTATCTTTTTATTCGTCCTTGAATAAAGTAAAACTTTCTTAGGGAGCACGATTGCATTGAGCATATGCAACAAGCCGTTAAACCTCTGGGTGTCCCCAGTAGGACGAGTGTTGTCTTATGAGGGTTTTCAGTGGATACTACCCATAAAATCCAAATGTTAAAATGCAAAAAATATTTACAAAATGCAAGATTCAAAAATATTTATAAGATGAATGTAAGTTTTTTTTAAAAGAGTATTTTCAAATAGGTAATTTACTTTTAAATTTAACACGAAGGAGTTAATATAAGTTGGGTCATCACTATGAAATTTAAGTCTGTTACTAATCAAAACTTCAAACAAAAATCGGGTTATCGTTACAAACTCCTCCAGCTTGGTCAGTTATTTCAGTTGAAAACATAGTGCAAATATGAAATTAATTCTGTAGTAGATATCAACAATCGTAAAATGGCATCTTTATTTACTTTTGGTTAAAGTTAGGTAAAATAAGTGAAGAGTGTGCTTGGACTATAAGTGCTAATTTTCTCTTTATTACAAAATATTTACATTATTATTATTTACAAATACCTAGGTATACCACCCCTACACTGCATTACGATACGTGAGGGTCGGTAATCCTAAGGTGTCCAACTCATAAAATGAGACCAAGGTATACCAACGCTGACTTTGTCAACAAGATGTCAGAAAGAGGTTGGCGGGTTTGCACACTAACGCTACATGTACTAGCAATGTTGGATAGCCCTGGATTATTATATATATATTCTTTTTCTTATTTTTTTTTAAATTTTTTTATAAGAGAGAGAGAGTTAAGCGAGAATATCTTAGCACAACTTCACTTAAAAGATCTAAAATGTTATCGTAAGTAATCTCAATCTGTCATTCATTTAATCGGATTACAATTTAAAAAACATTTCATACTCATCACCTATGAATCTTCCTATATACCAGTTACACCAAATTTGCTCATAATTCAAACTTTTCTTTCGTTATCCGCTAAGAGAAGTAAAATTACAAGCATTTTAATTGTACGACCAGAATCATATGTTTACTTCATCGTGCCCATTTAAAAGTAAATTAAAATGCAATTTTTTTTATTTTTGAAATTTTGTTTTAGGATGAAAAAAGAAAAGAAAGTTGAAATCTATGCAAAAATAATTTGAAACTCCCCCCACACTTGATTTTTACTATGTCCCCACAATCACTGCATAACACAATGAGTGAACGGTAGAGAAATATTTACAAATTTACAAAGGAGGGTTAAACTTAACTTTCTTACTTGACGTAGCATGGATCATGAAGAATCATGAGCTCCTCCTCCCGATCAGTGGGCAATTCCAAGAATGGTTTTAGTAGTTGACCGTTGACTTTGAATATGGATCCATCCCTCGGGTTTTCTATTTTGATGGCACCGTATGGAAAAACAGTTCGAACAACATATGGTCCGGTCCATCTTGACTTTAACTTCCCAGGAAATAAATGAAGCCGTGAGTCATATAATAGAACTTTTTGGTCTGGCAAAAACATTTTTCTTAGGACTGACTTGTCATAAAAAACTTTGGTTTTTTCCTTGTAAATTTTTGCGCTTTCGTATGTGTCATTCCTAATTTCTTCTAATTCGTTGAGTTGCAATTTTTAGTTTTTGCCAGCTTGTTCAAGATCAAAGTTTAAGTTCTTTATTGCTCGAAGTGCTTTATATTCAAGTTCAACGGGTAAATGACAGGCTTTACCGTAAACTATTCGGAAAGGGGACATTCCAAGATTAGTTTTAAAAGTAGTACGTTAAGCCCAAAGCACATCGGTCAATTTCTGTGACCTATCTTTTGGATTTGTATTTACAGTTTTCTCCAAAATCTGTTTTATTTGACGATTCGACACTTCGACTTGACCACAAGTTCGCGGATGATAAGGAGTGGATAACTTGTGGGTTATCGAGTATTTCTTCATTAAGGATTCAAAAGATCGATTACAGAAATATGTTCCGTTGTTGCTTATTATTGTGCGAGCTATACCGAACCTCGAAAAGATGTTTTCTTTTAGAAATTCCACAACAATTTATGATCATTTGTTTTACATGGAATGGCTTCGATGCATTTTGAAACATGGTCAACGGCAAGAAGAATATACAATTTTCGGAAAGAGTTTGGGAACGGTCCCATAAAGTTAATACCCCACGCTTCAAAGATTTCGATCGTAAGGATGGGGTTCAAAGGCATCATATTTCGTCGAGAAACCTTTTCTAGCATTTGGCAAGATTGCAAGTTTTACCGAACTCGAACGAGTCTTTAAAGGGAGTAGGCCAAAAAAATCGCATTGAAGCACCTTTTCAGTGATTTTCTAGGACCAAAATGACCACCGCACACATGATCATGGCGGAACGAGAGAACACTTCGAATTTCGCTTTCAGGAACACATCGACAAATGATTTGGTCTGGACAATACTTAAACAAGTATGGGTCGTCCCAGTAGAAAAATTTCACTTGGGAAAGAAATTTGTATTTATCTTGTTTAGACCAAAACGAGGGGGTTTCCTTAGTGACTAGATAGTTCACTATGTCAGCGAACCATGGATCGATTGAAACAGAAAGGAGTTGTTCGTTTGAAAAGTTTTCGTTTATTGGCAAAGAAGTTGGCGCGTTTGGAAGACGAGATAAGTGATCAGCTATGATGTTATTGGATCCATTTTGTCTTTGATTTTAAGATCGAATTTTTGAAGTGAAAGGATCCATCGAATTAAGCATGATTTAGCACCCTTTTTAGCAAAAAGGTGTCAAAGAGCAGAATAGTCAGTGTAGACCGTGATGTGGGAACCAATCAAGTATGATCGAAATTTCTCGAGCGCAAAGAAGACAGATAAAAGTTCTTTTTCGGTGGTCGTATAGTTGAGTTGAGCATCATTCAAGGTCATAGTCACGTAGTAAATTATGTGAAGGATTTTGTTGATGCGTTGTCCTAAGACAGCACCAACCGCGAAATTAGAGGCATCGCACATGATTTCAAAAGGAAATTCCCAATTGGGAGAGTAGATTATCGGGGCTGAAATGAGTTCGTTTTTCAGACGTTCAAAAGAGGCAAAAAATTAAACATTAAAATCAAATGGAATGTCCTTCCCTAGAAGAGTAGTCAAAGGACGGGAGATTCTGCTAAAAACTTTCACAAAGCGTCGGTAAAAGCCAACATGCCCGGAAATGAACGAATGTCCTTAACGCGTTTTGGAATGGGTAATTTTGAAATAATGTTAACTTTCATCATCTACCTCAATGCCATTATTTGAAATTATGTGTCCAAGGACAATGCCTTTTTTGACCATAAAATGTCATTTTTCCCAGCCCAACGTTAAGTGGCTTTCTTTACATCGATTTAAAACAAGTTCAAGATGATATAAGCAAGAGGAAAATGAATCGCCAAAGATCGAAAAATCATCCATAAAAACTTTAAGAAAACGTTTGATCATATCAGAAAAGATGCCAACCATAGATCGTTGGAAAGTCGCGGGAGCGTTGCAAAGTTCGAAAGGCATACGTCAATAAGCGAAGATACCGAATGGACATGTGAAAGTCGTTTTCTCTTGATCTTCGGGAGCGACTGGAATTTGGTTATATCTGGAATAACCATCAAGAAAGTAATAGAATTTGTGACCGGCTAAGCGTTCGAGCATTTGATCGATGAAGGGAAGAGGGAAGTGGTCTTTACGTGTTGCAGCGTTCAATTTTCGATAATCGATGCAAACACGCCAACCCGTTTGAGTACGAGTTGGAAGAAGTTCGTTTTGTTCGCTCACGACAACGGTGAGTCCCGACTTTTTAGGAATCACATGAATGGGGCTGACCCATAAGCTATCAGAAATGGGGTAAATGATACCGTTGTCAAGAAGTTTACGAATTTCTTCGCGAAATACCTCTTTCATCTTAGGGTTAAGCCTATGTTGCGCTTCACGAGTGGGTTTGGCTTCGTCGGTTAAGTGAATACGATGTTGAACGATAGCAGGGCTAATTCCTTTGATGTCAAAAATGGACCAATGGATTGCACCTTTGTTTTTAGAAAGAGTCGAAACAAAAGAAATTTCTTGATCACGAGTTAAATTTGAAGAAATGATGACATGACAAGTTTCGTTATCACCTAAGTAGACGTACTTAAGATGATCGGGAAGAGGTTTAAAATCCAACTTCAATGGTTGCTCGATCAAAGAACTTGGTTGAGATTCAGACTCAACTGAAAGCGATTCAACTAGAAGCATGTATCTGATTTCGTTAGGAGCGTCTTGGAACAGTTTTTCATACTCGGCCTCACATTCATTATTATGGTTATTTGATTTGTTTTCAAAATTTTCGGGAATGGCATTCACTTCCAAGGTTTGATAGCACGATTCATTAGATGGACTTTCAAGATTGAAAATATTAAGATCTGAAGTCATGTTTCCAAAAGAGATTTTCATTGAACCATTGCGACAATTTATGAAAGCATTTGATGTAGCCAAAAAAGGTCAGCCTAGAATCAATGGATTTTGACTCATTGGATTATTTACGGGTTGAGTCCCCAAAAATGATGAAATCAACAGAAAATATGAATTCCCCGACTATGATGAGTACGTCCTCAATTTCTCCAATGGGTTTCTTAATTGAACGATTAGCAAATTGAAGAGTTATTTTCGTTAGTTTAAGTTTACCCAGGCTAAGTTGTTGGTAAACTGAATACAGAATCAAATTGACACTCGCACCCAAATCAACTAAGCGTTGTTTAATTTTTTTCTCCTTTTATGCATGAGATCGTAGGACATACAGGATCTTTGTATTTGACGGGGATCGATTGGGTTAAGACTTCTCCAAGTCTGGCGGCTAAGAAGACTTTCTTGGGTGCATGAGTGTGTCGTTTTTGGGTATATAAGTCTTTGATAAATTTAGCGTAGGTTGGGACTTGTTGAATGATGTCAAGAAAAGGAATGTTGACTTTTACTTGTTTGAAAATTTCTAACATCTTTTCCATTTGGTCTGAATGTTTCTTTGGTCAAAGATGATGAGGAAATGGATTGCATAATTCCATAGGTCGGTCTACTTGAGTTGGAGAAGAATTAGACTCAGAATTTGGATCAAGGTTGGACTCTTTGTTTGGATTAAGATCATTCGTGTTTTTAGAAGAGTCGAGAGGAAGATCTAGTACATTATTTGGATTTCCATCGTGATTATCAATTTTCTTACAGGATCGTAAAGTCGCGATAGCGTTCAATTAAGTTAGATTACTATCTTGAATGACATAAGCTTGGTTCGAGCTTGTGTTTTGATTCTTGGGGTTTGGAACGAGTTGACTTGGGAATGATCCTCTTTCCCGGTCGCTCAAAGAGGTGGCTAATTGACTCATTTGCATTTCGAGTTTTGCGATCGATTGACTCGTGTTTTTCATATATGAATTTAGATCGGTTGTATTTTGAGTGGTCGCTTTAGTAAGAGTTTCCAAGGTTTTTTCAAGAGATGTCATTCGTTTGTCGTTATGGGGAACAAAAGGTTGTTGCGTTTGATTTTGAGAAGGTGGCGCAAAATTTTGGAATTAATTTTGAAAAGGAGCATTCAAAGGATTATTCATAAATGGTCGAAAAGAGGGTCGAACCAAATTTGGATTTTAGTTGTTTTGGGTCTAAGAGAAGTTAGGATGATTTCTACAACCAGGGTTGTATGTTGGAGAGAATGGGTCGTTCCTAACTTTGTTGAAAGCATTGAGTTATTCTAACGAGTGTGGGCATTGATCGGCAATGTGGTTAGGATCGTTACATTTGTAACACGAGGGTTGAAAAGCTTAAGCTTGATTTATTTGATTTGATGAAAGTAAATTATCGAATTTGGTTAACATCACATCGATTTTCGCTTCTAAGGCCACTATAGATAAAGATTTGAGCATTTGATCGTGAACAAATTGATTTCTCATTAGAATGTTCCTATTGGGACAATTTTTCGACCAAGTATTCAAGAAATTGCCAAGAGGAATCGTGATCTTGGACTAAAAAGTTTCCTTGGCACATTGATTCTAGCATGGTTCGAGCGTTATTTTCAAGTCCACCATATAAAATTTGGCAAAGAGTCCATTTTTCGAAATTATAGTGTGGACATTGGATTAAAAGTTCTTTAAACGTCTCGAAATATTTCGAAAAGGATTCACCCCCAAATTGATGAAAATTAATTATTTCGTTTCGAATTTTGGATAGTTTTTCCAAGGGGTAAAATTTCTTTACAAAAATTTGCTCAAATTCCCCCTTCCTACCCCTCCCCCTCCCCCCCGGGCCCCATATGTTCCAATCGAAATTGAAGGCAAGCTATACAACCATTTTTGGGCGTAATTGATAAGTGCAAATGGAATTAACTAAGTTTGACTCCATCGTCACTTAATTGTTGAAGTTTCATGGTTGCACAAACTTGTTCAAATTTGGTAAAGAAAATGTAAGGGTCATCACGTTCAAGATTGCCAAATTTTGGAAGAATATTTATGTGACTAGAGCGAATTTCAAAGTGATTACCCGTTGGGGCGGACAATATAATCCAAGAAGGAATAGGAACTTGATTGGGGAAGATATTATCCATGAGAGTTCGACGGGATTTTTTTTTTCGCCCATGGTTGAAAGGACGTTTGTTCAAACTAAACGATTAGTGGAAGGGTCACGCGTCCAATGATGCGTAAATGGATCGTGAGTCCAAATACTCATGCGCTAGCGTGAGGAATAAGAAAAGAAGAGAAAGAACAAATTTAAGAAGCGGTTTTTTTTCAAAAAGAGAATTGGATTCGATTTTTTTTTTGTTTTTTTAAACAAAAAAGGAAAAGAGATGTTAAATATTTTTTACAAAAGGATTTTTTTATTTTAAAGAGAAAGGAATGTTGATTTTTGCAAAATGAAAATCTTCTATTTCTGGGTTTTGTTTTTTTTTCTTTGGAATTTTTGAATAAAAGAAAAGGGATTTGATTTACAAAAGAAACTGATTTTCTTTTTTTTGGGTTTTTGTTTTTTCTACTTTTTTTTTGTTTTTTTATATATGCATGAATCTAATGCAACTAAATGAATGCAAGGATTAACTACAAATTTTCTGTCCTTAGTGGCTCCTAACCCAAAATTATAAAGTGACACGTTTGATTACTTAAAACAAAAGATTTCTCAGCTAGTTAACGGACATGAGTTATTGGTGCATCAGGAATCACCCTAGAAATTCAACCGAAGGTTTAAGTATCTTTAGAGTAACAACCGATATAATATTTACGAATCACCAATATATTTATAAGCGGTTATTTTTCTATCGTTGTCTGGACACCAAGAAATAATTCGTTCCAAATATATCAACTATCACATTATAATTAAGCCCTAAATGAGCCTGCGATTCCTTAAGTCCAACATCTAACCGTTATTATTAGTCAATTTATATGATGATATGCAATTTTCTAGGCTAAGGAAGGAAAATGAACTCCCCACCTTATGTGAATTCGGATGTGCCCTTAAGAAAAGAAAATAAGATGAAATGAATGTAAAACGGAAATTAAACTTGTATTAACAATGCAAATACGAATGAATTTTTGTTTGATTTTGGTTTTTTTATGCAAATACAAGCAAACAACAATGCGGTTAAAATAAATTGGTCAAAACACAATACTTGAGCGTGCATAATAATTTAGCAAACATTTTTTTTAAGCGGCAATTTTAGCAAGCAAGCGCGAATAAAGCGAGACCAAGCAAAGCGAAGCACAATCTTTAGCAAGCAATTCCTTTTTCTGCTTTGACTACCTAAAAAGGATCACACAAGATTCACAATTTGAAGGCAAATGAGTTTTGATTGATTTTCTTTTATGAAAGTAAAATAAAACGAAACAAAGTCCAAAACAACATAAACACACTATAACAAAAAAAATCCCCTTTTTTTGGTTTTTTAATTTACTTAAGAAAATATGAAACAAATTAAAAGAAACAAAGAAAGGGGGTAAAATTTAAACTAAGATTAAAATAATTTGGCCCACTTATAAGGCCTAAAGCCAAAGCTCACTAATCATTTCTTAAAGCCGAACCGTGCCAATTATCTTTGTTCCAGAAGACTCAAATAAAAATCCGGCATCAATTCGAAATCCAAATAAAACCAAAAAAATGCCGATTCTCCAAAAAAGAAAACAACAAATTGTGGTAGCGGGCGATTGTTGGTATTGGAGAGTGGGTATTCGTGGTTCTCGAATTTGTGAGGCTCGCGTGAAAGGGTGAGTTGGGTGGGACTGCGGTTCTCGCGTGAAAGGGTGAGGAGTTGTTTGGTTTTTGAGGTATTGGCGATTTCCAGGGTTTGTATGCTGCAACTGAGGGGATTAGGGTTGGTCTTCTGGGGTTGAAGGTGATTTTGATGGTGCGTAAGTGATGGTTGATAGGGATTTGGAGTGTATGGGAAGAGTTGTTATTGAGGTATTCGAGTTTTGTAAATGGAGTAAGCGGGTTGATTGTGATATGTAAATGTATATGGTGGAGTTGCATGAGTATATGAGGTGTTTGTATGTTGAAGTTTGGCTCAGTAAGAACTGGGAGGTGGCAAGAGAAAAATAGATGGAATCAAACGAAAGGAAATAGAATAGGTGCTGACCTGAAGGGAGAATTGGTGCTTCGCGAAGATTCTAAAGGTATCTACGTGGAAAATTGATGCTGTTTGTTGTTGTTTGTGAGGTCGTCAGTTGATGTTATTTGCAGTATGTGGAGATTGTTAAGAGTAGTGGTGGTTTTAAACTGAAATGGTAGACGAGGGGTTTAAGGTTGGGTATTGATGGCTTGTGAGTATTGGTTGGTTTTGGTTTGAGTTTGTATGAAGAGTTGCAGGGTATTGGAGTGGACGGATTAAACAGTTCGGAAGTGATGACAATATCAATTTGTGGATGGTTGGAGGAGTAATACTGAGGGTGTATGTTGTGAAGTGTGATGAGTTATTGGCGGATGGAATTGTATGGAGTTGTTTGTTGTATTTTCTGAGTGGAGTGAATGAGCTGCTGTTTGTATGTTGATGATTGATGGTGAAGAGTCGCTGGACGTAGATGGTGCAAGTGGATGGTGTTAGGTTGTGAAGTAAGAGCTTGCTGTTTGGAGATGAATGGCAGGAGGTTAGTGAACTTGAACTAGTTGAGGGAGTTATTGTTGTTTGCAAGAGGAAGCATATGTGGGTGGTCGTGAGGCAATGCAGCAGTTTTGATTACTGTATGGGGTGTGGTTTTTTGGATGGATTGGATGAAGTTAGATGACAGTGGTGGTGGCAATGTATGTGCACAGAGGAGTTTGTATAGAAAAAGAAAAAAAATGCAACACAGTGAAGAAACAGAAAGTAGGAGAGAAAGGGAAAACAGAAACAGAAACTAGAATAGAAAGGAACAGTTTGTTGAATGCACTGGCTTTTTTTTGGGACTGTAAAAATTTCAGTGTATAAATGAAAAATAGAGAAATGCAGATTGTTAATGGTTCCCCCTTTTTTAGAGCAGAAAGATGATGCTCTGTGATTAAAACTTTGCTACAGATTGCAAGTGCGTACAACCAATACTATCACAAAATGCAAAAAATAAAATGGACTGACCAAGTTGGATTATGATTTATTTTTTAACAAGGAGACTAACAGAAAATGGATGATAACACAAAAATAAAAAGAAGATCACAAGATCAAACAAACCACGAACACAAACACGAGGAGCAAACTAATGCCACAAAACTAGACAAAAGCAGTAAACACAAAAACTAATAACAATATTTTTTTAAAGAGCAACAAACAAGAAAATTAATCCGAAGAATAAAACTAAAATTAAATTCCTCTCCGGCAACGGCGCCAAAAACTTGTTCGACGATGGATATTCTATCACTTAGAAAACCGTCGCACGAAATATTGTAATAAACCGCAACCGCATGGCGTACGTTCGTAGTATGTGACTAATACGGGTCGAACCATGGAGAAAGAAATAATATTAATTATATTCAATCAAATTAGACCGAACTTTGGATTGTTTTAACTAATAAAAACTAATGAAAACTACAAACTAAGTTCAGAGCTAAATATGAGATTAGAGAACAATTTAGAGGTAAATCCCCTCTCATATTTATGTAAATTAACAAAAATACGATCTATGATCTCTATATTTAAGTGACATAAATGTTGCATTTATCATAAGTATAATTTATTTATGTTAATAATTAGCACAATATAAACTATCGAACTTTAACACAACACTTAAACCACTTATGATTCTCATGAAAATGGAACTAAGCAAAAACTATTTTAAGTATGATCTATTCACCATTGTAATTAATGACATAGAGCATCAAGTTTTATTCTCACTTTCATTTCAAAATCAATAACCACTTAGCAAATATTGATGTAAATTATGTTTATATTGAGTAAGAATAGCTCATTTGCAAATGCAACATAAACTATCAAACTCACTTGCATAAACTTACATCAAAATCCACTTTCATGAAGCACAAATTAGAGAAATCACAAATCATACAAATGTTGAACTTACATAAAATTAGTGAGGTTCATTACCCCTAAATTTAGGGGCTTAGCTACTAGTATGTGTTATCATATTAACACATGTAAGTTTCAACATTGGAAATGAAAGAAATTCTAAATAGAACAAGAAAAGAACTAAACTAAGTGCATGTAAATAAATCTAAACTATGAACAAAAAGATGAGAGCATGTAAATAAATCTAAACTATGAACATAAAGTAGAGCATAGAAATTAAAAGGGACATAAGAGAGACATAAAAGAAATAGGTTTGAAAGCAATTTTTATTTATTTGATCGCTTACACTTTCATTTGCTAAAAGGAGAACCCGAAATACATGAAACAAAGGGGTATATATACATGATGTAAAACCCTAATCACTTTCCTTGGGAATTCCCCAAAATTCCCATTTATGAAGCTTCTAATTGCCATTAGCCACTAATAAGTCATGTAGAATGCATGAGGCATTTTGTCTCATTAAATTAGTCTTTAATACGAAGCTTAAGAGCAAGTGGGCTAGTTGAAAGGTAGAGTCCTCCATTATCCATAAAATGAATTAATTCTTTGCCTCTTCTTGTGTATATGCATGTTTTCCTTCATATCTTCATGTGTATATATCATGTTTGCTCCAAAATTCCTATAAGAGATAATTACAAAGAACAAGTAAATGTAATCTCAAACTATAAAATGCACATTTTATCGTTTAAACCTCCTAAATGAGTGATGATTTTAAATCATTTAAAACATTGTGTGATCATATAAAATACCAAAAAATATTCATTTATTTAACTAACAAGAATAAATATATGAATATAAATGTACATTTTTACGTGCACATCACAAGCCTGCATGATTGCCTAGTTTTTGAAAAATCTGCCTTAGACAACGTGCATTTTGAATTGTTGATTTACCAAAAAATCATTAAATCATCTACAGATAGAAGATGAGATATAACTGGTTGCATATAACTACTTGGTTGGAATGACTTTATGGAAGATGCTTCATCCATTAAGAATGTGAAATATTGCATTGCAATTATAAATAGATATGGCGAGAGAGGATCACTCTGTCGTATACCCGTTGTTGATGTAATAAACCCCTTAGGTATACCTTGAATTAAGATAGAAAATGTAGTTGTAGACATGCATTCATATATGAGATTTATAAAGTGAATAGGGAATCACATAAGAGACCTAATCACTACAAGAAATTAGTCGATTGACAGCATTGAAAAAACGCTTTTTAGCCTTTAACAACGTTTTGATGAACAGTGTCTACCAGCAAGTTGTTATAAGCCATGAAAACATCACAATACATACCAAAACGCTGTAGAAAATTGAGATACTACAACGTTTTGATGACGCTGTCTACCAGCAAATTGTTATAGGCTATGGAAATATCACAATACATACCAAACGCTGTAGAAAATTGACATACTACAGCATTTCAAATGGTGTTGTTCTTATGTTTATACAACATTTTATATTGTTTCAGAAAGGCTGTCATTTTCCCTTTTCTACAGCGTTTTGCCACGTATCACAATATTTATGGAATTTTACATGCTCTTTACTATCACAACGTTTTGCCATATATCACAACATTTTTTCACATCTATCACAGCATTTACATATTGTAGTATCAAAATATTCGAGCATATACATATCAGTAGCATGTAAATATAAATTAACCAACTAATTATATAACACAATATTCATACACAAAGACATCATCAATAAATAACCTTTACATAATTTCCGTTAAAAAAATAGCACCATAAACTTAATTTACACAATATTTGTCGAACAAAGTCACGATATCTATAAATAAAACAAAATATCCATAAAACAAGTTTGCACCAAATACCAACAAAATGAACATCTAAAAGTTAACACTTTCTCCGTAATTAGTAAACTTAGTTAATTTTTATAATAGTTAGTTAATTTTTATAATACTTAGTTAATTTTATTTATTGTTATCGTTATTATAAAATACTTGGTAATATTTTATATTTTTATATACTTAGTTAATTTTTATAAACTATCTTCTTAATTTTTATAAAAATAGTAAAATTAGTTATTTTTTTATAATATTTAGTTAATTTTTATAGTACTTAGTTAATTTTTAATTAGTTCTATTATTATAAAATACGTGGTAATATTTTATATTTTTATATCCTTAGTTAACTTTTATAAACTAAACTTCTTAATTTTTTTACAATCAGTAAACTTAGTTAATTTTTTATAATAGTTAGTTAATTTTTATAATGCTTAGTTAATTTTTAATTATTGGTATTACTGTTATAAAATACTTGGTAATATTTTATATTTTTATATACTTAGTTAACTTTTATAAACTAAACTTCTTAATTTTTATACAATTAGTAAACTTAGTTAATTTTTTATAATAGTTGGTTAATTTTTATAATATTTAGTTAATTTTTAATTATTGTTATTATTATTATTATAATAAAATACAATTGGTAATATTTCATATTTTTATATACTTAGTTAACTTTTATAAACTAAACTTCGTTATTTTTATACAATTAGTAAACTTAGTTAATTTTTTATAATACTTAGTTAATTTTTATACTTAGTTAATTTTTAATTATTGTTATTATTATTATAAAATACATTGTAATATTTTATATTTTTATACACTTAGTTAACTTTTATAAACTAAACTTCTTAATTTTTATACAATTAGTAAACTTAGTTAATTTTTATAGTACTTAGTTAATTTCTATTTATTGCTATTATTATTATAAAATACTTGGTAATATTTTATATTTTTATGTACTTAGTTAACTTTTATAAACTAAGCTTCTTAATTTTTATAAAATTAGTAAATTTAGTTGATTTTTTATAATAGTTAGTTAATTTAATTTTTATAAATCGTAGTTAGTTTACTTTTATTATAAATCTTGTTGTTATTATTATTATAAAAGTTTTAGTTATGTTTTGTATTTTTATGTACTTTGTTAATTTATATGAACTAAACTTGTAAATTTTTATAAAATTAATTAACCTACTTCATTTGGTTATTCTACAAATAGATTTCTTATTACTCTAAATATTCATCATATAACTTGTCAAAACTAGCATTTGAGAAGATATACCACCATTGCAGAACCAATATTTCATATCAAAAAAAATTTCTTTAATTTTAGCCTCTTGTATATCAGGGAAAAAGAAGGATAGCTCCAAATATTTACATTTTTGTAAAAATGAAAATTTTGCATATTTGAATCGAAAAGGTCGCTTGTACAGGTTTGGGTAATCTTGCAGAAAATAATATAGTCTCTGAAAATAAATACTTAGATGTTTGTTGTGATTTTCGTCTAACATACATGGGAACAAAATTCAATCAACTTTTTTCCAAATGTACTCCTTCAATTTGCTTTCCAAATGCACTGGGATTAATCAGAAGTATCACAGTAACCCAATGGAATAGCCTTGACACATTGTAGTACATGAATGCCATGAAAATATAGTGTGATGAATATAAATACTTACATAAAATAAGTAGAAGCATCATCATCATTGTCGCCATTGGAAAGGCTCAAGGTATGCCTCAATAACAAAAGGGCCATAAGCTGCACAAGAAAATCAAGTAATAAGTTGACATCGCATACAACCAACTATTCAATAGAAGGAAAACTAGAAACAACAAAAAAATTCAGACGTCTGAACCTATTTTCAGATTTCTGACCTAGTTCAGACGTCTAAAAATAGGTTTTAGACATTTGAAATGGATTTCGGCCAAAGCCCTGATACCATTTCATATGTCTGAAATTTATTTCAGACATTTGAAAATGTTCTCGGGAAATTCATAGGCCTGGTTTAGACGTCTGAAATTTATTTCAGATGTCTGACCTGCTCTAATATCAAGGGTGATCAATTTTCTATCCCGTAAGTCACGACATAATATGAAACCCTTTCTCCGACTTTACAAGCAGGCATGGATCAATTTTTACCACATGACCATCTGAATTCCTTTCAGCCGTCTTCCTGGATTTCTCTAATTCAATATCCATGTGTCTTTTTCCAACCACTCCATATTTTCTCTACCATAAAAAGGAATAATAAAGGGCAATTACATCAAGTCCAAAACTAATAAGGGTTAAATGGATGCTTACCATCCATTTTGTAAAACCTCAACCCTCATCCACTTCTCCAATTCCTATCATTATTCAAGGCGGACACTTGATTGAAGATGAAAAACTAAAGCATAACAGTTGTTTTTCGTAGGTAGACATTTAAAATTTGAACAAGATGTTGATAGCATAAACAAAGAACTTACAGCATTTGCGGTTGCTTCAGCAGTCTCATATACAATAACAACATGTAATTGCACAAGCAAAGGGTGAAATACAACTACATTTGTATATGTTTCTAGATGAAGTTAACTAGATATTAACCTAATTATGAAAATAAATAAACTTGAATGTTGTGTCTGTAAATTGAGCATGATTTAGTTCGAATAAAACATGAAGACAAAAATTGTTAGTATAACACAAAAGCATGAATCAATAAACTATAATCTCTCTGTAAATTGAGCAGACTTTTATGGTTGATTTTAGTTTATTGTGATGTAAAATACAAAAATTACCTTTTTACCAAGTGTTGTCTTGACCACTATTTCTTAAAATCCTACAATTTGGATCTCGTTTTTGATCGAATCTCTCCATTTTGATTCGATTCACAAATTTTGATCTGGACTCATTCAAAACCACAGTTGAAAAAAAATTTATTCAGTGCATACTTATATATTTGATATGTTTGTATCCACAGTTTTAAATCTAGCATTTCCTAAATACACACACACATTTGGCAGAATCTTCTAATGTCAAATAAGTTAATCAAATACAGCTGATATTAATATGAGGAAAGACTGAATCTTTCTTACTTTCTTGCATTAGCAAAGATCGTTTCCATATCCTCTTATGAATAATCATCAGGGAGATTTTTTGCTATGATTGTACATACCTGAGTGAAAATTACAAATATCAATCACATACAAAACCAGCATGTAATGGTTAGAATTTAGAGTTTCACAATATGATGATAAAATGTATACCATTCCATCCTTTTCTTTTTCAGTCATTGGAAAATGGATGTAACCTTTTAACCTTTTTTCCATCCTCACTAACAACCTGCACATAGAGTTCAATGGGTGGCAAACAAAACCCAAAGTCTTTAAAAAAACATGTTGAAAGTTAAGACAACAAATCTCACTGAGATACTAAAGTTTCTCTAACAGTTACCTCTCCAGTGTGATTATCTGTCTAACTAATGTATGTCCGCTGTTCACAAAATTCATGAAGAGACTTCCCATTGTACTTCACTTCCCCATTAACCTGACAAGAAAATAAGGTGGGAAGCTCAGAAGAATCTGAAGTATTTGTTACAATACTCGAACATGAAATTTAGTTTTACATGAAAAGGTACAAAAACAAATATTGAATTCATTTATATAGACATATGTATTTGATGTGTATAATTTAGTGACATATTCATGCTCGATGTTAGAAACAAAAACAGTAAAAAAAGCATATACCGGGCGGATCGCTTCTTCGAAACAAATTGTTGAATCAGTAAAGCGAGCTGAGGTAGTTAAGAAGAATCTGAATTCTGGTAATCTCTCCTACGTACACGCTTTTGCTAGTTGCGCCATCTATTGTTAACTCAATATATATTCATTTTACACTTAAGCGCACCCCTTAATTCAGTCTCAAAATCAACATGAACTCGGAGGTTTACCTTGTGAATTGATTCCATCAGAAAGTCTTCCCCATGTTTTGGATCCACTAACTCCCCCAACTCTTCCATTTTATTTTCCTGGCTCAGTGCAGCGTCGAACTAAGCAATCCAATTTTCACATTATCGTTAACTTCTTTTTACATAAATATACGATATAGAAGACGACGTAACTGGTTTGGAAGTAAATACCAAAGCAACTAATAAGAAGTTGCATCACATGGGCTTCTTCACCAAATAAGAACATATCCAGTAACCTGCTAAATATCAAGGTAAGATTATTGTACAAATTGAAATAGATAATTGCAAACTGATTTCTACTTGGGTATCTCAAACACATATACTATCAAAATGGATTGTTCAAAACAAATCAAAAGCTTGGTTACTGAATAATTATCAAACTTTTTAAAGGAACAGAAGGCATGTACACACTTAAATAAAATAATATAGTACTAATCAACAACCAAATATTTTTCTCTGAATCCTCATCCAAACAATACAGCACTAAACTCGAGAAAAAGGACAACTCCTTGTCATAAACTTAGGTTAATTTTACAATTAAAGTTTTCATAACAATAGTTTCAAAATTTTATGTGGAAAGCAGATTTATTTATTTACTAGAGCTATAACAGAAGGAAGCTACATAATACTGATTATTCAGGATTCCATATCTTAGCATAAAGGTATATGTTGATGGGCTTTTCGAACCGCCCATCGAAGCATGATACAGCTGTGGATTCACAACTGGAGTATTTGACTTGAGCCAATCATAAAAGCCATATCAAGACTCTCTCCCAAGCGTGGCACAAAGGGAATTTGGAATGAATAAATGTAACCAGCCACGACACATTCAAAGATGGCCCATAAAGTTCGCCTGAGGAACGAGTCTTGACAGATATTCACTACTTTAAGGTAGTTCAAATTATAAAAACCGATGGTTGCACCATGTAAATAGGGGAATAGGGGGACCGGTTCCTTGGGAAAGATCGAATTATTCAGCAAAAGCTATTCTTCGAGGTTTTGTAACACGTTGAATGTGAGGTCACTTATAAATACTCCTTTCCAATTCAGGAAAAGAGGACCCATCTTCAATTCTCTGATACAAGAAAAAACAATAGCATAAACTGTTTATAATTTTAATTCTTTTGTTCTACCATTGTAAACAATTTCTTAGTTGCTAAAACGATCTATAAAAGTTTATAAAGTGGATGTAGGATCTTTAATGCAACCACTATAAATCTGTGTGTGATTTTTTCTGTTTTGCATTCCCTATATTTGTTAATCTTCGTTTAAATCTCCACACAAGTCCTTCTTTTTGGTGTTATGCCAATTTTTGGTGTCAACATTTTGGTGCTTTCACTGAGAAGGTGTACTTCGTAGACCAATTCAGATTCTTGCTCTACTTTCGAATCACCAAGTCCGAGACGAAAATATCACTTTTGCTACCACATTAATCTAGAAATGGCTGGAAAATCAGTCCGCAATACTGAGAAAAATCCGCAAGTGGGAACATCTGCAGATGCGGTCGACAGGTCATCCGTTCCTGAGGTCGCTCTGGGTCAGCCTGCATTACCCTCCGGGGAAGACTCAGCCCCATCTTCTGCTTTCGCCACCCGGGATGAGTTTATGGCTATGGTAGATCGACTTAAGGAAACTACTGATGCCGTAAAAGCCCACGCTCAAGAGAATGCCGTGATGCGACAGGATATGACTCGCATGACGAAACAATGGGAGGAATTTAGAAATCAAGCTCAAGAGGTTCGAGATCATCGACTCCCACTGCCTCAATTGGATCATTTGTCAGAAGACTCCTTCTCGTCGGGAGAAAGCAGAGACCCCTGACAGTCTCGGCGCCCGTTAGAAAGAGCCAAAAATGTCAGTCAACTCCGTCTCGAGGGACATCAAAGTCCGGTAGAAGAATACGATCAGGAGTAAGCTGATCATGCCAAGGTGGAAAATGTTGATCCCCTAGCTCCGCAGAATAGGGAGGCATCCCCTCCTGTGAATCAAAATGCTGCTCGAAGAGATCGCGCCCCCGTTCACCTTCCTCGGAATCTCATGATTGACCGAGAAAACCGAAAGAGAAGGAGGAATGCCCGGACGACACTTCTTGGTAAATGGGCCAGAAGAAGCCTGCCTGTTGAAGAAGTCGACCCAGACACGGTCGTACCCCCAAATTTAGCTGCTATGGTACGACAAATTATGAACGATAGTCGTGGGCATAGGAATGAAGTGGGGGATCGACCGAAGTCATACGCCATTCACTGATAACATTTTGTAAGCAGAGTTCCATAGGAGATTTAATATGCCTCAGATGTATCGATACGATGGAACTTCTGGTCCACAGCAGCATCTAATGAGACACTCTTGGCACATGGAGGTAGCGGTGGCCCCTGACACTAGTAAATGCTTGGCTTTCCCAATCTTTCTAAGTGGAATAGCACTCATGTGGTTTGTGCGTTTGCCCGCGAGGTTGGTCCTCAGCTTTAAGGATCTATGTGAAAAATTTCTGACTCAGTTCCGCCTCCACGCTACCCAGTCAAAACATGGAATGGCTCTCTCAGTAGTTAATCAAGGAAAAGGTGAATCCCTGAGGAATTACCTCGACCGATTCAATTGAACCGCCACTGAAGTCAGCAATCCCAATCATGAAACAGTTCTGATGGCCATGGTCGATGGCATTGACAAAAGAACGGAGTTTGGAAAATGTTTGATTGGAAGCCACTAACCATAATTGAAGCTTTTTATGAAAAGGCTCACGTTCAGTTGAGGCAAGAAGATGCACAATTAGAAGAGAAGGATAGGCCAAAAAATGTGTCTACCCCATCGTACCAGAATGACACTGCGGTTAAATCACCTGGGAATAACTTAGGGAAGACGGAAGTAAATGTTGGAAACCACGGCAAACGGAATAATAAAGGAACGAAAGAGACCAATGGGAACTCAAGACAGAGGGGGAGCACTCGGAAACGCCCCCGATTCCAAGTATTTGATACTTACACGACCTTTAATGACACACTGGAAAATATCTATCTCGGCACCTGCAACACGATGCAATTCAAGAAGCCGCTCCCACGAGAGTCCACGAAGAAAGAGCGGGCGACAGGGAAATACTGTCTATTTCATGACATCTACGGCCATACGACCAACGAATGCCAATATCTCAGGGATATCGTTGAGAAACTGAGTCGAGAAGAAAAGCCCAACGATTATAAGATGACCTCAAGGGACAAGGGGCAAGGAGCCACAACACCCCGATAGAACCAGGTCGCCCTCGAGCCACCCCTCTGGATAAAGGAAAGGGGATTGTTATCAATGCTATTGTTGGAGGACCACATCCCACAAGTCACGGTATAAGGGCCATGGAGCGATATGTCAACTCCGCAAGACACCTCGATGATAAAGAAACAAAACCCATTGAGGCCTCAATTCCAGTTAAGCAAGGGAAAGCAATTGATGACGATATCGTCTTCCGTGACCTGGCATCAGTCGATATGAAGATCCCAATATAATGCTTTCTTGGGGCGACCCGCCCTAGCTATGTTCAGGGCATGCATCGCCTCCTGGTGCTTGCTCCTCAAGTTCCCAACTAACAACGGAATTGGGATGATACGAGGAGACTAAGTAACGACCCGAGCCTGTTACTTGGCAGAATGGAAGGAACTGCAGGATAATGGTCACCAAGCTTCTGAAGGACCTCTTCCCCTTGAAAAAAAGGAAATAGTGTAGAAATTACAGAAGATGCCTCGGTCAGAACTATCCCTTTGCGGCGTCGAAGACATCGGCACACGACAGGAATTCCCTAACGTGTTTACACTAGTTCGTTTGTTTTATGTAATAAGTACTCTTTTGTTCGTTGCATTAGTGTATGAATAAAAATCTCCTTTCTAGCTCTGTTTTGTAATGATTTCAAAATTTTCTTATATGATTATGATCTGACCAACAATCGCTTGTACCCCTGACGCTATAATGGGATAGGTATACTATCTCCATCGAAGGAATAGGGGTTCAACCATATCGATGGACATGATTTCAGGCATAGGCCGATCGATTGGCCTGATTTCTGGCTTCCACTTTGACTGACTCAAAGTGAGATTGACACTCGTTCGAACTCACTGACTGATTGCCAGACTTCGACTCTTAACCTCACGACTTGAGGATGAGTATAAATGACAGAAGAGCGTGAATGGTGCACCTAGATAAAAGACCACTCAATTCTTAAAAACTCTACCCTTTACCGACTTAAGAATGAGTATAAAGGATTGAAAACACTCTCACTCGACTGTGTCCAAACCTTGATCAAGGTTGGGTCCATACGAGTATGACTAGAGAGCCTGCTACTCGAATAACTTATCCTAGCACCGGGGTGAGAGGATGAACGAATACTCCAAGAATATGTAGCGTTCGAAGTCACCACTAGTTAATAAAATTGCATACATGGAATTTCTTGCACATAAACAACATAAATATTTATGGAATTAGCAGGTTTTCGTAACATCATAAAAAAATATTGTTGCGTTATAGGTACCATTCAGACGTTGTCACCCAAAACATATGGATCTGTGATTACAAAAACTCTAGGGTCGTACATGCATCAAACCTTCCAAAGGGCTTTAAAAAAACTACAACAAAGGATTTTTTAAAAAGGAAGTGGTATGATTCCTTGGTCCGTCATCTCTACCAACTCTTTCTACCTGATCATCTTCACTGCTTCCTCTGTGTTCAACATACGCTTCGACCCACCAAGTGGGCTTCTGAATGAACGAGAAGCCGACGTGGGAGATGGCATGGGAGCCGGCGGTTTGGTGGAGTCCACAAGGACAGAAGAAATTTCTTTATTGTCCTGGACTTTGGTCCCAGTTGGGAATGGGTGATCCTCACTTTCGGATTCCTTGATCACCTTGATATCCTCGTCCTCTGACGAAGCTATGATAATCCTTTCCTCTTTTGAGGTTGTGTTTTCTCCCTCAGCGTTTTCCTTCCCCCTAGCAAGGGGACCTGCCTCCACTTTCTTCCTCACCGGCGAGATACCTACCCAAGGGACAAATGAATCAGGATAAGGTTAGTAATTAAACATAAAGATTAGTAAAAAGGCCTACCTCCAGCGTTGGCCCTGGTTAACTTTTGCTCTGCGACCCTGACTGGGTCGGATTGAGATATAGACGATGATCCCTTTTCAGACACCACATGTGTACAAGATATAGGTATCTTGGGCTGACTGCTTCTTACATCTCCCACCGAGACCGACTTCCGCTCCGATATATTGCGATCAGTCTTAGCTGCCTTCTTCTCTCAGCTCATCCTCTCCACCACAATTGCTTGTTCCTTGTCATTCAAAATTTGGGACATTAAAAGCGTCTCATCCACTGGCCGACCATTCGCCGCCTGTCTCTCTTCCCACAAGATTATTTTCCACGTATCGGTCAACAGTTTAGGGTATTCTGGCATATGAGATAAATCCCTCCGACGAAGAAACCTTGCGTAGAATGAAAGAATCTGACGAGTATGCCCTCTTTGTAGTTCGGATTTTTCCTGGGCATAATCGGCCTTGATAGCCTCCATGTCAAGGCCATGTTGAAGTTTCATGTTGTCAGCAGATTCGATCGCTGCTGCAACATTTTCTTTTGATTGACTCTTGGCCAGCTCAGACGAGTTAAGGGCAACCTTAAGGTTCTGCACTTCAAGGTCTAATCGAGCCCTATCCTTCTTCAAATACGATCTCCTCTCTCATCGAATCACAATCTTGATTTTTCTGTTGGACTTGGGTGTTAAGATCCTCGATTTCTTTCTCGTGCCTCTCTTTGTTGGTCACCGCCTGTGACTCCTGATCTTTAATTTTCTTTTCAACAAATCCAAAGGTTTTCTTGCCGCTATCGATGTCCCTTTTCAAATTGACGATCTTAGTCAATTTTCCCTTTAATACTCCGCTTACCTATCCAGTGTACTCGTGCATTATGTCGTATTGAGAAAGAACATAGTCAAGGTTGTAGTGTAATCGACGACGGAAGCTGCGTGATAATGGCTATAGCTCGGAGGCATGGTTAATTCATGAAAAGGCAAGATCAGGAAAATCTTGCTCCAACTCTCGAATTCGATCAATGGGGTGAGGCTCGATCAAGGCTCTGGGTCGATCTGGTGCGGCACGAGAATGTTCGGCCTCTTCTATATCCTTGGATTTGAAAGTTCCGTCTCCTTTCTTCTTCTTAGAAAATTTTCATGGTTCTTCCTTATCTCCTAACGCTTAACCAAGCTTTCTCAAACATTTTTCTCTCTGCTTGCTATTATCTCGGGTCGGTTCTTCCTTCCCTTCACTCTTTATCTCCTTTTCTTTCCTCTTCTTCTCTCCTTCCTTTTGTTTCTCGCTATCCCTGTCCCTATTTGCATTTTCCGCTGACCTCTCCCTTTTGTTATCATTACCTTTATCATCGTTCCCTATCCCCGCATTCAACAGAATGGGTTTGTCTAGTTCTGCATTCATGGAAAGGGAAGCGAACAGTTCCCCGTAGAATTCTTCATCAATGTTCCCTAAAAAATAAGGGGAGGGGGGAGAAAGGATAAAATTTTTGTGATATTTCATCAATGGATAATTCTTAACTCATAAGAGATATAATGTCATAGTATGTAATGAACCTCATACCTCCGATGCCTCTTTGTTCATTTGAGTGAAACATCCCCTCAGATTGGTTAGCAAAAAATCGATGCGGGTCTAGGCTCTATGGAGAAAGGATAATGTCGGGCATTGGGAGTGTTTCTAAGTTTGGGAGGGGACATGCGCCACGCTCTTCCTGCGAATCATGAGCCATAGAAGAATCTCCCTCACTTCCATAGTCTCTCGAACAAGTTTCAATAAGATCCTCCTTGTTGGATTCTTCTTGCATAGATCTTGGGGCCCTCTTGGCGGGAACCTTTTCCCTTTGACGATGTCCAGCTTTTTGACGCTCAGTTTTCTGTTGCTCAAATTTTCGAATTTGCCTCTTGAAAACAGGCTTTTTGGGGCCCAGTTTCCCTTTCTTCCCTGGAGAAGGACGAGCGGAAGGCTCCCTAGTTGATCGAACCATTTGTGCATCACCCGATCTCTTTTGGACTGGGGGCACCTCCTCCTGGTTCTGTGCTGATGATTCAAGTCCTTCCAACGATCCGATCGATCTGCATCGATCGAGAAGGGCATATTGATGCAGGTTTTCATCAATCAAGCACTTGCAAAACTTCCGTAACTTCCAATCCAGCCCTTTTAATTGCTCGAAGTGTTTCTGGAACACCTCTCCTTCAGGTCTTACGGGATCAACCCCTACAAAAAAAGGGAATGCAGGAATCAATATAGGAAGCTTTGATAGAAGAAGTACGTAACGACTCGACTTTTGCCCGGACCTAATCGATCGTGAAATCGACCAAGACCGTTCAAAACCCGAATACGCTAACTTTGGCAATACAACACATCAGAACACATAACAACAGACTTTTATAAACATTATAATAATGTTACATCAAAGTACAGAATATCAGAGTACATCGATTAATAATAATACAGCGGAAGATAATTTACAATGAATTTAATACAGTGCAGTGGAAACAATAAACTGATACAGCGAAAGTCTATCAATGCTCTGGACACAGCTTTGAGCTTCGATCCAGAATCTTGCTTAATATATCTGCAAAATAAGCTACTTGATTGCTCGTGTGGAAAAGAGGAAACCCGACTTTGCAAAGTGACACAAACTACGGGTCAGTCATGGGACTGGTATGAGAAATCTTTACTTAACTTAACTAGTAATAATGCTAATCACAGGATCACGCAGCTAACGCGGAACGGGTTTACTCCATTGGATTGCCAGTGCATGAAATAAAGTAAATCTTTAAACTACGCAATGCTTTTTAGAAAAATTAAACCATTATAAGACTCAGGTCCCATCACACAATGCAACGCAAGCCGAGGATAGAGTTTTACCTTATAATGGTCAAAAATGCTTGATACGATAAAAACGGATTTGATATTATTATTAGTGTATATATGTTTCAAAATATTTCAATCATAATGTATTAATCATAGACGGAATAATACCCCATCCTACTATGCCGCCATACTAGTTCTACAATCAAAACTGCATGGTGTCGTATTGGAAGTTGGTTTTCCATCATGAGTCAAGGCTAGGAACGATCTCCTTACCGATTCGAGACACACTAGCATTGTCTCAGGATCACGCCTATGGGCAACCCTTGGATCCTGCAGGGCCGGTCCACAAATAACATTAGTGGATTTGTTATACCTGAACACACGCTTCTCGGTCCTATCGAACCTATAATACGGCCATTGGCGACCGATAAATCCGATGCCTCGAAAATTCCATCATCCACATAAGTAAAATGTCAGGGCTGGTAAGTCGCTGATACCACTTTTAGCTAGAAAGAAACGTGTGCACTCCCAGCGTTCCCTTGCACCGTTTTTGACTCATACCGGGGTGTGAGGCTCGCGATGTAACGCTATACACAAAGCTACACCTAAATAGGTTGTGCTTTGATCATCAACGACAAGGCTCTGCTTTTCAATAAAAGCCTCAATCATTTGCTTCTTGGCATGCCACATTGACAATTCACGCCATGCGATCGATCACTACCAATATATAACCTCTGAGCTCGTTCTTCTCAGAGAAGGGTGTTAAGCAAGAGAATAAATTCTCTGCCACCACAGATATATATTAAATAGAAATCAATTTAATTTACATGGAATGAAATTCAATGTCAGACAAACATCCATTTACAAGTCCGTTCTGGGTCTAAACGAAACCGAAGACACCTTATTCCTCCTCTCGTATGTCCAATACGGAAGTGATGTGCTCGCATATCCGGACAATCAACAAGTACGTCCAGACAAACAACCACTTTTAACCCTTTACTGGTAGCCAGCCAATGTCGGGCATCAGTAGTCATCCATTCGATGTGAAGATCGCTGGTCTTCAACCACCATCTTCAATGTCTTTGACTTTAATCGTCGTAATAATTACTCAAATTGGGTTAAACCCGGTCTTTCCGAATAACCCATGTATTTTATAATTAAAAATCAAGTACTATAAAGACATATCATACGCCTCATTTCAATGCAGAACATTCTTTTAATAAAATATTCATATTATTAGGGAAAGGCTCCCATTAATTTTATCAAAGATAAATTCTTTTAAATTTATTCTTAAATCCTCTTTTTAAAGATTCAATAAAACTCCAATTTGGTTTTAAATATCAAAATCATTATCTTATGATTATTCAATTTTAAGAAACTAATCTTATTGTTAACTGGGCTAAAGAACCAATGTCTTTTAAAACACAATTCACGATAAACCCAAAATCATCTCTATTAAATACAGAATTTTCACAGAAATCAAAACAATATATAATCGATATAAGTTTCCGTATCAGACCGCTACTATAAATGGAATAACGACAAAAGCCTTTTAAATTCCATATATAGTATCAGTCTTCTTTTACAGAAGCCTATCTCGATTATTATTAAATCGAATTTCCATTCAAATCCAATTTAATATATTAAATTGGAAAAACTTGAATTTAGGAAATTTCCTTTTTAAATCTTAATAAAAAGATTTATAAATTCCAAATTATATTTTCACTGTTAATTGGGTTAAAGAACAAATGTCGTTTTAAAACACAGTTCACAACAAACCCAATTCACATATCATTTTATTCCAATTACTAAATACAATTGGAAACTCTAATAATCTTAATTCAAAGATTTATTCTTTTCATACGGGGTTCAAGAACAGTGATATTTAAGACACCATCCATGACGTCCCAAAATTAAATTCTTTTATTTAATTCCAATTAAATATTAATTAATTGGAATGCTTCATTAAATCTTAACTTAAGAGATTTATCCTAGTTAATAACTAGTTCATTTCAATAAAAATATATTTTTATCTTTTATCCATCCAAAAACGGGCATAGAAATCATCATTTTATTCTTCGTTGAATAATATATTAAATATTCGTTATTTAAAAATATCCTTTATATAAAAAGATTCTTTATGTAAAAATATTCTTTATAGTATAATATTCCTTATTTTAAAATAATCTTTATATTACAACATCCTTTAAAAATATTCATTATTTAAAAGATATTTTGAATCGGAATGTGACTCAATCATTTACCATATAATTTTGGTTATATGGATTTCATACATTGCATGTATATGAATAATAATCATAAATAATCATTAAATCATTCATTCACAACCAGAGTGAAATTATAACTGTATGAGCATTAAAATGAATAAATAACGCTCATCGCAGCCTGTCAGTCCATCGATTGACATTCAACCAAATATTGGGATTAGCGTATGTTAAATATCATCCCAATATCCGTGTGGGGTTTTCAGCCAACAACAATTCATATAATAAATAATTGGCTAATGAATTTAACCAATTTTAATTCCGCTAACATGTTGACGATAATGAACAAACATGTTATTATATTCCTAATGCCGAATAAAAATGTATTTTTCTCGTATCATTTTCCCTATACATTTCTAATGTCTAATAAAATGTAATTTATTTACATGTTATTATTGCTGATGACAAATAAAAAGATAATTCCTATTTTCTTTTATTTGTATGCAAATTTCTATTTTAAACTTTAACAAATAAAAGAAATGTTTTATATGTATGTTTAGTTTTCAAATCATAACATATGAAATGCCTCTTTATTCTGTACACAAGTTCTAATGTAAAATTTGACAATACAAATGTCACTTGCATTTGCATACAAATTCTATTGTATAATTTAACAATAAAATGTCGCTTTAATTTTCATACAATTCTAATGTATGTTACGACAAACAAAATGATTCTCATATTTGAATATAGATTCAAATGTAAGTTTGCAAATAAAAATGATATTTATATTTGCATATAAATTCTAATATATGTTATGCAAATAAAGGTGATTCTTATATTTGCATATAAATTATATTTCAATAAAATGTATGAAAAGTGATACATCCATTTTGTTGTAACACAAACCTATTTAACAAAAATGCTATTTGTGTTTAACTTTTTTATTTAACAAAAATGTGATTTTTATTTTATTTCAAATCTAATTAACAAAAATGTAAATTTTTGTTTTCAACCATCATATTTAACAAAGTGTAATTTTTGTTTCAACTATCATATTTTGACAAAAATAACTATTTTGGTTCAACTAATCTGTTTGGCCAAAAATGTACATTTTAACAAAAATGTACATTTTAACAAAAATGTGTATTTTGATTCAACTAATCTATCTTGACAAAAGTGTATATTTTGACAAAAATATATGTTTTGATTCAACCAATCTATTTTGACAAAAATGAATGTTTTGACAAAAATGTATATTTTTATTCAAGTTTCAACAAAACAATGAAGATAGTGAATTTGTTGTTTTGTTGACAAATCTATTTCAACAAAACAATAAAAATGATAACTTTATTTTGTTGGCAATTCTAATTCAACAAAACAAAACAAAGTGATGTATTTGTTTTGTCGACAATTCTAATTCAAACAAACAAATGAAAGTGATGTGTTTGTTTGCATTTTTCTATTCAACATAACAAATTAAAATGATAATTTTATTTGTTTACAATTTCTATTTTACAAAAACGATATTATTGCTTTAACAAAATCTATTTAACAAAAATGTTATTTTTGTTTTAACTGTTATATGTTGACAAAAATACCAAATTTGTTTCAACTGTTACATTTTGACAAAAATGGCAAAATTGGTTTCAACTATTGTAATTTGACAAAAACGACAAATTTGATTACAACCTTTATAATTTGACAAAGGCGACAATTTTGACTTCAACCTTTATCATTTGACAAAAGTGACCATTTGGATTCGACTAATGTGTTTTGACAAAAATGTAAATTTGGTTTTAACTATTGTGTTTTTACAAGAATGTAAATTTTTATTTAATCATTTTTAATGAACAAAAATATTTCATTCTTTCCAATGGAAACTAAACTACATTGAAAATGTATTTTTTTTAATGTTCACTCTTTTTATTGTAACTAAAATAACAATAAAAATATATCTTTCGTTCTATCCTTTTATTATAATCTAAAATGAAAATAAAAACATATTTTCAATTCAACTCTTTTGATTTTATTTAACAAAGTGACAACAAAGATGAAATCTTTTTATTTATAATCTTTTATTTTTAATGACAAACAAATTTTTGACAAAAACCCATGTTTTATATAAACAATAAAAATGAATATTGTAAAACTAATTTTGATAAAACAATGTTCTATGTAAACAATAGAAATGAAATTTTTAGTGTTAATCTAACTTTTGACAAAACAATAGAAATGATTATTTCTATTGTAAATCTTAACCTTTGACACAACCATGTTTCATGTAAACAATAAAATTGATATTTTATTGTTATTCTAATTTTAAACAAAACCATGTTTTAATGTAAACAATAAAATGAATATTTTATTGTTATCCTAATTTTAAACAAAACCATATTTTAATGTAAACAATAAAATGAATATTTTATTGTTATTCTAATTTTTTGACATAACAATTCATAACTAAATGACAAATTCATTTATGTACATTTTCCTATGTATTCTAATGACAAATAAAAGAATATTTTATTTGTCTACATTTTTCTATGTGTACTAATAACATATAAAAGAGTAATTTATGTGTTTACATTTTTCTATGTATTCTAAAAACATATAAAAGAATATTTTATATTTTTACATTCTAATAACAAATAAGAGAATAATTTATTTGTTACAATTTCTAATCTAACTTAGCAAATAAAAATGCTAATTCTATTTCAACAAAATGTGTGAAGCGTATTTCATCTACTTTATTTCAAACATGATATGTTTGTTTTTATCTATTTCATAACGAACATAAGACACACAAATCAATTCAGTGGTTCATTACAATCATAAAACAATCAGCACTGCAATAAATATATATAGACAATACCAACATGAATTTTATATAAAATGAATATAAATTTCACAATGAAATAAATAATTAATTTTATTTAAAAAAATAG
Organism: Allium sativum; assembly: GCA_030737875.1. Lineage (NCBI taxonomy): Eukaryota > Viridiplantae > Streptophyta > Magnoliopsida > Asparagales > Amaryllidaceae > Allium > Allium sativum. The sequence goes on along the minus strand of CM060926.1, from coordinate 686,460,759 downwards.
AAATCTCTCCGTGATCAGTTTTCAGAAATCGCTCGTGTTTATTTCTGAATCTCTGTTCGTATTCAAATTTGGCTGAATTTCAAAAGTGCTCCATTTCAGATCTGGTCAATTTCCATGTTGTAGATCTCGTCAATTCGAGTTCAACGGAATTCGTTTCACTGTATTTTGTTTTGATATGGTGAAGTTATTCAATTTTAAACATTGATATTTTAATTTATAAATTAAATGTTAATTAATTATATTAATTACATCCATAATCCCTCTTAACCTTTCTTCTTCGTTGAACACTGGAACGTGAAACCCATTCCGTCGATGGAAACTCCATGCCGTCGCTCACCATCTACATCGTCGGGGTCCGATCCACCAACTCCACGAGGAAGGCCGCGCCAACCTCTGCTCGCGCCTAGACCTGGGCCCCAATCGCACCTATCCCCGCCAAGAAAAAGCCTCCAAATCCGTCCACTTCGAAGCCCAAAATCGAGCTATTGAGGATGCTAAAACTGATCATGCCCGTTGATATTATAGAGCTCATGGAGTGCTTTAATTTTGCCTTTGGAATTGTTTGAATTTGTTGTGTGGATTGAAAGAAAAGAGGAGGAGAAGTTTAGAACACGGTGGCCATCGAATTGGGATGATAGCGGCTGCGTTGCTCCTGTTGCTAGGGTTTCCGAAATCCTATATATTTATAATATTTTATTAATTAATTCACTAATTTACAAAATAAAGCCCGATAACTTATGTTAACTCCAAATCTAGCCCAACTAATATTGTACCTAGCCAAATACCCCCGTTCCGGAACCAATGGGCTAGGTATCATCAGCCCGTTTGATCCTCTCGGCCCACTTTTTTTTATTTTAAAATATAAATCATTTAATTATTAAGTTTTGACGTACATTTTAATTTACCGAGGCCACATACGGATTCTAAAAATTACAGAAAAAATATTTCTAGTTATGTTTTGACAATACGGTCCTAACAAAATTAATTTCATCGAATTCCGAGACCGTTTGAAAAATGGCCATTTTCTGGTCAATCCGATTTGACTGAATCTGACAAAACACGTTTTCCTTTGCGAAGTTCGCATATTAATTCTAAAAATTATCAAAAATTAAACCTAGCAATAATTTGACATTCCAGTTCCAACAAAAGTGGTTTTGTCGAAAATGGAGGTTGCTTGAAAAATGGCTATTTTTAATATTAAAATATATATAAATTCTATAGCGACTATTCTGAATATTAAACTGGGCATAACTTTTTATTCCTGGAATGAAATTTCAATTTTTCGGATTCTTGAAAAGATATTTTTAAACAGATTCCGATATTTTTGGTTTCACCAAAATCCTATTTATTTTGCATCCTGTACAGTCAGTCAAAGTTCAAATTCAAATTTTCAAAATACCGCGCTATTCCTAACTACTTTTATAATTAAAATAAATATATACGTTCTAACTTTGATCAAAATAAACTTCTAATCGTTATTATTTAAAATAAACCATTTTAAATAATAAAAATCCATTGGAATTTCTAAAATAATTTTTTTTTAATTGGTTCAGAATTTTTGGGTTGTTACAATTTCCCCCACTTAAAATCTTTTCGTCCTCGAAAAGGAACATAGCTAAAAGTTGTTTAATTAACCAACTCAACTTTCTTTCTTTTATTGGTTTCAATAATTTTATTAATTGATTAACTTTTCAAATATATATAACTTTTGTATATTCAAAAAATATATTTTCTAATATTGGATTATATATATAATTACAAATACGTAAATTATAAACTTATCACTCTGAACTCATTCTAGGGCATTTCTAACCCTATCTCTAATGAGTTTTCTCATTTTAGGATGCTACTGATCCAATCTCTAATGAGTATTCTTTTATAGGATATTACTAATCCAATCTCTGATGAGTCTTTTGTTCGGTTCTAATGAGTTGTACCCCAATGATTTGAGCTAACCAAAGCTCTGATACCAACTGTAACGACTCGACTTTTGCCCGGACCTAATCGATCGCAAAATCGACCAAGACCATTCAAAACCCGAATACGCTAACTCTGGGAATATAACACATCAGAACACATAAAAACAGACTTTTATAAACATTATAATAATGTTACATCAAAGTACAAAATATCAGAGTACATCGATAAATAATAATACAGCAAAATATAATTTACAATGAATTTAATACAGTGCAGCGGAAACAATAAACTGATACAACAGAAGTCTATCAATGCTCTGGACACAGCTTTGAGCTTCAATCCAGAATCCTGCTCAATATATCTGCAAAATAAGCTACTCGAATGCCCGTGTGGAAACGAGGGCACCCAAGTTTGCAAAGTGACACAAACTACGGGTTAGTCATGGGACTGGTATGAGAAATCTTTACTTAACTTAACTAGTAATAAGGCTAATCACAGGACCACGCCGCTAACGCGGAACGGGTTTACTCCATTCGATTGCCAGTGCATGAAATAAAGTAAATCGTTAAACAATGCAATGCTTTTTAGAAAAATGAAACAATTATAAGACTCACGTCCCATCACACAATGCAACGCAAGCCGAAGGATAGAGTTTTACCATATAATGGTCAAAAATGCTTGATACGATACAAACGGATTTGATATTATTATTAATGTATATATGTTTCAAAAACATTTCAATCATTATGTATTAATCATAGATGACATAGTACCCCATCCTACTTTGTCGCCATAGTAGTTCTACAATCAAAACCGCATGGTGTTGTATTGGAAGTTGGGTTTCCATCATGAGTCAAGGCTAGGGATGATTTCCTTACTGATTCGAGACACTCTAGTAATGTCTCAGGATCACACCTACGGGCAACCCTCGAATCCTGCAAGGCCAGTCCAAAATAACTTTAGTGGATTAGTTATGCCTGAACACACGCTTTTTGGTCCAATCGAACCTATAATACGGCCATTGGCGACCGACAAATCCGAGGCCTCGAAAATTCCATCATCCATATAAGTAAAATGTCAGGGCTGGTAAGTCGCTGACACCACTTCTAGCTAGAAAAAAACGTGGGCACTCCCTGCGTTCCCTTGCTCCGTTTCTGACTCATACATGGGTGTGAGACTCGCGAAGTAATGCTATACACAAAGCTACACCTAAATAGGTCGTGCTTTGATCATCAACCACAAGGCTCTATTTTCAACAAAAGCCTCGATCATTTGCATCTTGACATGCCACATTGACAATTCACGCCATGTGATCGATCACTACCAATATATAACCTCTGAGCTCGTGCGTCTCAGAGAAGGGTGTTAAGCAAGAGAATAAATTCTCCTCCACCACAGATATATGTTAAGTAGAAATCAATTTAATTTACATGGAATGAAATTCAATGTCAGACACACATCCATTTACAAGTCCGTTCTGGGTCTGAACGAAACCGGAGATACCTTATTCCTCGTCCCGTATGTCCAATACGGAAGTGAGGTGCTTGCATATCCGGACAATCAACAAGTACGTCCGGACAAACTACCACTTTTAACCCTTTACCGGTAGCTAGCCAATGCTGAGTATCAGTAGTCATCCATTCGATGTGAAGATCGCCGGTCTTCAACCACCGTCTTCAATGTCTTTGACTTTAATCGTCGTAATAATTATTCAGAGTGGGTTAAACCCGGTCTTTCCGAATAACCCGCGTATTTTATAATTAAAAATCAAGTACTATAAAGACACATCATACACCTCTTTCCAATTCAGAATATTTTTTTTAATAAAATATTCATATTATTAGGGAAGGGCTCCCGCTAATTTTATCAAAGATAAATTCTTTTAAATTTATTCTTAAATCCTCTTTTTAAAGATTCAATAAAACTCCAATTCGGTTTTAAATATCAAAATCATTACCTTATGATTATTCAATTTTAAGAAACTAATCTTATCATTAACTGGGTTAAAGAACCAATGTCTTTTAAAACACAGTTCACGATAAACCCAAAATCATCTCCATTAAATATGGAATTTTCACAGAAATCAAATCAATATATAATCGATATAAGTTTCCGTATCAGACCGCTACTAAATGGAATAACGGCAAAAGCCTTTTAAATTCCATATATAGTTTCAGTCTTCTTTTACAGAAGCCTATCTCGATTATTATCCAATCGAATTTCCATTCAATTCCAATTTAATATATTAAATTGGAAAAACTTAAATTAGAAAATTTCCTTTTTAAATCTTAATAAAAAGATTTATAAATTCCAAATTATATTTTCATTGTTAATTGGATTAAAGAACAAATGTCGTTTTAAAAAACTGTTCACAATAAACCCAATTCACATATCATTTTATTCCAATTACTAAAAAAAACTAAAAACTCTAATAATCTTAATTCAAAGATTTATTCTTTTCATACGGGGTTTAAGAACAGTGTTATTTAAGACACCATTCACGATAACCCAAAATTAAATTCTTTTATTTAATTCTAATTAAATATTAATTAATTGGAATGCTTCATTAAATCTTAACTTAATAGACTTATCCTAGTTAATAACTAGTTCATTTCAATAAAAATATATTTTTATCTTTTATCCATCCAAAAATGGGCATAGAAATCATCATTTTATTCTTCGTTGAATAATATTTTAAATATTCGTTATTTAGAAATATACTTTATACAAAAATATTCTTTATGTAAAAATATTCTTTATAGTATAATATTCCTTATTTTAAAATAATCTTTATATTACAACGTCCTTTAAAAAATATTCTTTATTTAAAAGATATTTTGAATCGGAATGTGACTCAATCATTTACCACATAATTTTGGTTATATGGATTTCATATATTGCATGTGTATGAACAATAATACTAAATAATCATTAAATCATCCATTCACATCCAGAGTGAAATTATAACTGTGTGAGCATTAAAATGAATAAATAACGTTCATCGCAGCCTGTAAATCCATCGATTTACATTCAACTAAATATAGGGATTAGTGTATGTTAAATATCATCCCAATACCCGCGTCGGGTTTTCAGCCAACAACAATTCATATAAATAAATAATTGGCTAATGATTTAACCAATTTTAATTCCGCTAACATGTTGACGATAATGATTAAACTTGTTATTATATTCCTAATGCCGAATAAAAATGTATTTTTCTCATATCATTTTCCTTATACATTTCTAATGTCTAATAAAATGTAATTTATTTACATGTTATTATTGCTGATGACAAATAAAAAGATAATTCCTATTTTCTTTTATTTGTATGCAAATTTCTATTCTAAACTTTAACAAATAAAAAGAAATGTTTTATTTGTATGTTTAGTTTTCAAATCATAACATATGAAATGCCTCTTTATTCTGTACACAAATTCTAATGTAAAATTTGACAATACAAATGTCACTTGGATTTGCATACAAATTCTATTGTATAATTTAACAATAAAATGTCGCTTTAATTTTCATATAATTCTAATGTATGTTGCGACAAACAAAATGATTCTCATATTTGAATATAGATTCAAATGTAAGTTTGTAAATAAAAATGATTTTTATATTTGCATATAAATTTTAATGTATGTTATGCAAATAAAGGTGATTCTTATATTTGCATATAAATTATATTTCAACAAAATGTATGAAAAGTGACACATCCATTTTGTTGTAACATAAACCTATTTAACAAAAATGCTATTTGTGTTTAACTCTTCTATTTAACAAAAATGTGATTTTTATTTCATTTCAAATCTAATTAACAAAAATGTAAATTTTTGTTTTTAACCATCATATTTAACCAAGTGTAATTTTTGTTTCAACCGTCATATTTTGACAAAAATAACTATTTTGGTTCAACTAACCTATTTGGCCAAAAATGTTCATTTTGACAAAAATGTGTATTTTGATTCAACTACTCTATCTTGACAAAAGTGTAAATTTTGACAAAAATGTATGTTTTGATTCAACCAATCTATTTTGACAAAAATGAATGTTTTGACAAAAATGCATATTTTTATTCAACTGACCTATTTCAACAAAACAATAAAAATGATAACTTTGTTTTGTCGGCAATTCTAATTCAACAAAACAAATAAAAGTGACGTATTTGTTTTGTCGATAATTCTAATTCAAACAAACAAATGAAAGTGATGTGTTTGTTTGTATTTTTCTATTCAACATAACAGAATAAAATAATAATTTTATTTGTTTACAATTTCTATTTTACAAAAATGATATTATTGTTTTAACACAAATCTATTTAACAAAAATGTTATTTTTGTTTTAACCATTATATTTTGACAAAAATGCCAAATTTGTTTCAACTGTTACATTTTGACAAAAATGGAAAAATTGGTTTCAACTAATATAATTCGACAAAAATGACAAATTTGATTTCAGCCTTTATAATTTGACAAAGGCGACAATTTTGACTTCAACCTTTATCATTTGACAAAAGTGACCATTTGGATTCGACTAATGTGTTTTGACAAAAATGTAAATTTGGTTTTAACTATTGTGTTTTAACAAAAATGTATATTTTTATTTAATCATTTTTAATGAACAAAAATGTTTCATTCTTTCCAATGGAAACTAAATTACATTGAAAATGTATTTTTTTTAATGTTCACTCTTTTTATTGTAACTAAAATAACAATAAAAATATATCTTTCATTCTATCCTTTTATTATAATCTAAAATGAAAATAAAAACATATTTTCAATTCTACTCTTTTTATTGTATTTAACAAGGTGACAACAAAGGTGAAATCTTTTTATTTATAATCTTTTATTCATAATCTTTTTATTTTAATGACAAACAAATTTTTGACAAAAACTCATGTTTTATATAAACAATAAAAATGAATATTTTTATTGTAAATCTAATTTTGATGAAACAATGTTCTATGTAAACAATAGAAATGAAATTTTTAGTGTTAATCCAACTTTTGACAAAACAATAAAAATGATTATTTCTATTGTAAATCTTAACCTTTGACACAACCATGTTTAATGTAAACAATATAATTGAATATTTTATTGTTATTCTAATTGTAAACAAAATCATGTTTTAACGTAAACAATAAAATGCATACTTTAGTGTTACCCTAATTTTAAACACAACCATATTTTATTGTAAACAATAAAATGAATATTTTATTGTTATTCTAATTTTTTGACAAAACAATTCATAACTAGATGACAAATTCATTTATGTACATTTTCCTATGTATTCTAATGACAAATAAAAGAATATTTTATTTGTCTACATTTTTCTATGTGTACTAATAACATATAAAAGAGAAATTTATGTGTTTACATTTTTCTATGTATTCTAATAACATATAAAAGAATATTTTACATTTTTACATTCTACTAACAAATAAGAGAATAAATTATTTGTTACAATTTCTAATCTAACTTAGCAAATAAAAATGCTACTTCTATTTCAACCAAATGCGTGAAGCTTGTTTCATCTATTTTATTTCAAACATGGTATGTTTGTTTTTATCTATTTCATAACAAACATGAGACACATAAATCAATTCAGTGATTCATTACAATCATAAAACAATCAGCACTGCAATAAATATATATACAACACCAACATGAATTTTATATAAAATGAATATAAATTTCACAATGAAATAAATAATTAATTTTATTTTAAAAAAAATAGAAATCTCACCGTGGTCGGTTTTCAGAAATCGTTCGTGTTTATTTCTGAATCTCTGTTCACGTTCAAATTTGGCTGAATTTCCATAGTGCTCCGTTTCAAATCTAGTCAATTTCCATGTTGTAGATCTCGTCAATTCAGGTTCAACGCAATTCGTTTCACTGCATTCTGTTTTGATAGGGCAAAGTTATTCAATTTTAAACATTGATATTTTAATTTATAAATTAAATATAATTAATTATATTAATTTCATCCATAATCCCTCTTAACCTTTCTTTTTCGTTGAACATTGGAACGTGAAACCCATTCCGTCGATGGAAACTCCATGCCGCCCGCTCACCATCTATATCGTCGGGGTCTGATCCACCAACTCCACGCGGAAGGCCGAGCCAACCTTTGCTTGCGCCCAGACCTAGGCCCCACTTGCACCTGTATCCGCCAAGAAAAACGCCTCCAAAACCATCCGCTTCGAAGCCCAAAATCCAGCTATCGAGGATGCTAAAACTGATCATGCCCATTGATATTAAAGCGCTCATGGAGTGCTTTGATTTTTTCTTCGAAATTGTTTGAATTTATTGTGTGGATTGAAAGAAAAGAGGAGGAGAAGTTTAGAACACGGTGGCCATCGAATTGGGATGATGGCGGCTGCTTTGCTCCTGTCGCTAGGGTTTTTGAAATCCTATATATTTATAATATTTTGTTAATTAATTCACTAATTTAGAAAATAAAGCCCGATAACTTATGTTAACTCCAAATCCAGACCAACTGATGTTGCACCCAACCAAATACCCCCGTTCTGGAACCAATGGGCTAGATCCCGTCAGCCCGTTTGATCCTCTTAGCCCACTTTTCTTTATTTTAAAATATAAATCATTTAATTATTAAGTTTAGGCGTACATTTTAATTTACCCGGGCCACATACGGACTCTAAAAATTACGGAAAAATTATTTCTAGTTATGTTTTAATGATACTGTCCTAACAAAATTAATTTCATCGAACTCCGAGACCATATGAAAAATGGTCTTTTTCTGGTCGATCTGATTTGACTGAATCTGACAAAACACGTTTTCCATTGCCACGCTCACATATTAATTCTAAAAATTATGAAAATTTAAACCTAGCAATAATTTGACGTTCCTGTTCCAACAAAAGTGGCTTCATCGAAATCGGAGGTCGTTTGAAAAATGGCTATTTTTAATATTAAAAAAAAAAATATATTCTATAGGGACTATTCTGAATATTAAACTAGGCGTAACTTTTTATTCCCGCTATGAAATTTCAATTTTTCGGATTCGTTGGAAAGATATTTTTAAACAGATTCCGATATTTTTGGTTTCACTAAAATTCGATTTATTTTGCATCCTGTACAGTCAGTCAAAGTTCAAATTCAAATTTTCAAACTACCGCGCTATTTATAACTCCTTTTATAATTATAATAAATATATTTGTTCTAACTTTGATTGAAATAAATTTCTAATCATTATTATTTAAAAAAAATCATTTTAAATAATAAAAATCCATTAAAATTTCTAAAATAATTTTTTTTAAATTGGTTTAGAATTTCCAGGTTGTTACAAAGTATCAACTCACCAAGAAACTCACTGCACTGAAGCCAATATCAAGCGCATCCTGGACGTTCCCTAATCCAAAACCAGTCTCGCTTTGGGTCGCGTACCTTACTCGAAATTTTATCAATGATCTTCCAACCCCGGATAGACTCGAAGTAAAGCAAAGAGGGGGAATGTCTCTCGTTGTGCTTAAAATAGAAAAGGAAAGACAAATCATCAAAAGTTGGAGGATAGCCCAGATATTTCGCGAATAAATAATAAGTGGACAACATGAGGCCATAAGCAGTAGGATGAAATTGCATTGGAGCTAGATTCGTCCGACACAAAAAGTTGATGACAAACAGGAGGAAAGGAGGAATAGCCCCCACGTGGCACATTGGAAGGGAGATCGCCATATAACCTTCTGGAGGCCTGTGAGGCCGATTAGTTTTCTTAGGAACAAGGACATCGTCAAATGGAATATTATGTTTAGCCATTAAGAATTGTAGCCGCTGAAGAGTTATCTTAAACTTTTCTGCATCTGGAGGGTTATCCAAGATTTCTGCGCTTGGAAGCATGTCAGGTGCTAAGGGAATGGGTATCGCCCCAGACAGGTCGACCGATACTGGAGGAACAGATTGTGGATTGGTCGACCAATCTTGGAGGTCACTGTCGAAAGCATGCCTCTACTGATCCGATGATTAAGAAGTGCTATCCACCCTGATGGAAAAGGACACTCCTTCGCCCAACTCTTGCTTATGGATATCACGCGCCTTAACCATAGATGCACAGAGAGATTACCAAGCTGAAATCAAAGGTAAATAAGGGGGGTTATCACCTCTGTATTGAGTAATTTCAGAAGACGCACCACAGATGCCATGGTTCAAGCCGTACGTGGGTTAGCGGTTCCATATCACCCTCTCAAACACTGCCACGTGTTCTAGGGTTCAAAAATAACCCATTACCCGAAGCCCTTAGAGTAGGCGGGAAAACCCTTTGCATCCACGGTATAATCAAATCAACAAGAACTGGTACCGCTGGGCCCCTCTCTAAGGATATCAGATTCACCATAACACACCGTATCGCTGCTGACTCCGGCTATCCGGCACTGGTGAGTCTAGCCGTGGGTCAAACCAGCCTTAGATCACAAAAATAAAAGAAAAAGGAATGCTACAGAAAAAGATGATGATATTCCGATATTTCGAGAAAAACGGGGAATTAATTTCTACCTGAAATAGAAAACTTTGAGGGAGATGCTGATTGTCCTCCTTCTTCCTCCTGAGGAGCAGTAAATCGGTCCTAGCTAATAGAAAAGTAAAATAAAATGGATAAAAGGAATTTCCCTTTTATAACGAAGAAAGCGCCATTTATAATTCGGCTGACGTGACCAGACCCAGCTGACATGTAAAGAAGTCGATAAGACAAGGTCCAGTCGACGAGGCGGAAGGCAGGCTGTTGTCATCATTTAAAAAAAAACGTTTGCATTATCTAAGCAATTGATATGGATTCTTGGTGACTTTCGAGGCTCATTAAGATAGTGGCTTGGTGTGACTCATAGAGTTCTACACATAAAAAAAAGAGTCTGTTCACGGCTTGGAATTACAAAGTATGCCCCATTGTCCAACACGCCATACTTTGGGGGGGGGAAGTGTTGATGGGCTTCTTGGACCGCCCATCAAAGCATGATACATCGGTGGATTCACAATCGGAGTATTCAACTAGGGCCAATCATAAAAGCCCGATATCAAGACTCTCTCCCAAGTGTGGCCCAGAGGGAATTTGGAATGAATAAACGTAACTAGCCATGACAAATTCAAAGACGGCCCATAAAGTTCACCTCAGGAACGAGTCATGATAGATATTTACTACTTGAAGGTGGTTCAAATTATAAAAATAGATGGTTGCACCACGCCAATAGGGGAATGGAGGGACCGGTTCCTTAGGGAAGATCGAATTATTCAGTAGAAGTTATTCTTCGGGGTTTGGTAAGATGTCTTCAAGATAAATTGAATGCGAGGTCACTTATAAATACTCCTTTCCAATTCAGAAAAAGAGGATCCATCTTCAATTCTCTGATACAAGAAAAACAATAGCAGAAATTGTTTATAATTTTAATTCTTTTGTTCTACCATTGTAAACATTTTATTAGCTGCTGAAACGATCTATAAAAGTTTATAAAGTGAACGTAGGCTCTTTAACGCCGAACCACTATAAATATGTGTGTGATTTTTTCTATTTTGCATTCCCTATATTTGTTAATCTTCATTCAAATCTCTACACAAGTCTCTCTTTTTGGTGTTGTGCCAATTTTTGGTGTCAACGGTACATGATACAGCTGAATGTTATACATCCCTGCCTATATATAGTTTCTCCATGGAACTAAGGATGTAGCAGAGGCAGCTAATTCAACACAAATCAAATCAGTAAACATATAGAGTTCAATTACAAAATCAAGTATTCAAACAGCCAACATATAAACAAATAATCACAGTTTATAAAATGGTTTTAACAATTCAAATTAATAAATGAACAATAACTGGAATGGTCTAATAGTAAAATCGATGTTTATAGAAATAAGTAATAAATTTTCATGCAATATCAACACAAATTAGTCTAATGATTACACTGTAGCCTTAAATGAGGACATCTCTTAATACCGTGTTGCCTAGTGAACTCTAATATACATGCACTACACCATAATGGTCATTTGGTAATCCTTATTTTTTTTCAATTGCCAACACTTATTTGTGTTGTAGGCTAGTCACGTTAATAAGTGTTGCTACGTTAAAAATGTGTTACCAAAAATACATAATAATAAAAAATTTATTGCTAACGCTTATTTCCATTGCTCGGCCTCATCAAAGTGAAATTTAGGTTGGCAAAAGCATTAAAAAACTCTTGTTTTTTGGCCAACGACCCTAATCCTCCTCTACATACCTTTCTCAATGCTTTTTATTTCAGTGGCCGGTTGTTTGAGAAAAAACCTATTTACCATCGATTTCTAATCTCTCAATCCATTTTAGATCGACTTGGAATTTGGGGAAATCGACTTCAACTTCGCAAATTTAGGGACTCCCACTTCATATTTCCCGACCTCTAATTGCAATCGCAATTAACTTTGGCGTCAGAGAATCGGGCTCTCCACATTGACTTCAGATTTGCATGAATCGACATCAGGCTACTCGATTTCGAGTTAAAAGAATCATGATTTCAGCTCTTGGATTTGGCTTAAGGCAAGGGATTTGCGAGGTTGACCTACTACAATTTCTGCATTTGGGGACTTGACTACTATGATGTGATTGTTACACCTTTTTATCATATCAAACAATCACGTTAGCACCTAATTTTCTTGATAAACACTAAAACATTCTACTGTAGAAATATGTGTTCTTCGTTAACTGTTTTATTCTTTAAGCTTTTGACTTAATGTTCAAAATTTGATTTTTTTTAAGATAAAAAATAAAATAGTAAACAAAACCAATTCAACTGGAAGCATCAGTTATCGCATAGAGTTGGATTGTTGTGTGTATTAAATCAAAACAGTAAACAAAACTGAACAAGGAGTTGCATAAGCTATTATCCGGTCTGTTGTAGACTTTGAAAGAAATCCACGACCTATAGTTTTGGATAATGCGAAAGATCTTGTTAGGAGAATATTGAACCTAAATCCCAAGAAGCAGCTAACAGCTCAAGAAATATCAGGTATTTTCTATTCTATTTAGCATATTTTACTTTCAGAAGTAGGCACTTGATGTAAAAGCTTAGCTAGTTATAGTTATGCATATGCCAATATGTGATATCAGTACGTGATAAAATTATTTCATGCAATTTTTGTTTGTAACATGATTATAATTTGTGCACTTAATGCAACAAAATCATGTGTAAATCATTAAGAGCACATAAATTCCACGATCTCTAACCATTTGTAGCTCAGAATTCCACGATTCTTCCATAATCTTATACATTATTAGCATTCTTGAATTGATGTAATATTGTTAAAAATACTATACAATGCAAAGCTTAAGCATATTTTAAGTTTATGTTTTAAATATCCAAACATACAAAATCTTGAAGCAGTCGAATTAATTACATCTAGTTACTTAATAGGTACTTTAACTACAAATCTTTGAATAACTTCAAATTTAGTTAATTCTTTGATATTATAACAAGTTTACTTCATTCTAGCAAACTATTCTGATTATCATCTGTGCTGTTATTATTTAATTACTCTGTGAAAATCTGCAATAAACCCTATTCACCCCCCTCTAGGGTTAATTTAGATCCTACAAATATTTGTACATATAGGCCCACAAACTTAACCTGTTAGGGGTTATGCAATCTTGAGGAACTAGTAGGCATAACGTGTGGAAAACCTAGTAGTGGGGTTACAAGCCTAGAGGGAAGCTTGTATCATCTTGTATGTGGGACCCATATTCACTAGAGAAGCATCATTAACTAAATAATGCCATAAATTATGTCTATCCACAAAGCTATTACTTGCACATATCAAAGAAAAAACATTTACTAAACCACCTTTGTTAGAAGCAGGTATAGAGATATGTTGAACATAAGAAGCCAAAGAAACAAAATCCCATACATTTGATTCCCAAATCAATAAGGTTCGACCATTAGAAACATCAGAATTATTAGTAATTCCGATTGCTAGGAAGCATAGAACTAAACAACAACAAATTTTATTTAGACAGTTTATTTTCCACTAAACCAACAATAGTTGGTTTTGCTCGATTCACCACTTTCATACGGGAAATAACTTCATACCTCTGACATTCCAGGCAAAATTGTCATTTAATGATTGAGGTGCTCCTTGAATTTCGTTTAGGAGGAGAAATGTAACACCCGTAATTTATAACACATTAAAATGATAAATTAGATAATACTTAATTATATATTGGGAATTACATAAAACGGACTACGTCATTGCGTTCATCTCGGAATTCTACTTGAGATAGACTCCAAGTTTGCGTAAAACGGACATCATATGAAGAAGTTATTAAGACTAGAAGTCTGTATACGCGCAAGAGAACTATATATAAATAAATTAAGCCCATAATTTCAAAATAGTTCAAAAATCAGAAGCGGGAAGTCTGGGAGGGAATTGGACCCATTGGGGGTCGACATATCCTAGGGGTGTCTACCAATGGGTCGACACCATAGGGGGGTGTCAACACCCATGTCGACACCCCTCTAGATCCGGGAGAAATTCATTTCTACGTACGTGGACTTTTTTTTGACCATATTCGTGAACCCTAGGCTATAAATAAGACCTCATTCTCATTGTTTTTACACACCAAAAACAATGGAAAACTAGATGTTGTCTCTTCCTAGATTGAAATAGTCTTTCTTCTTCAACAATCAAGTTATTCAAGTTTAGAGATCTGTGATTCAACATCTGCAATTACTCTTCTCTATTTCTTAGATCCAATCACAGTAAATCTATGTTTTCTTTAGATATAAACACTTAAAAGTTATTTTGACATATTATGAATTGGATCTAAGCCTATGACTATTTGAATCATATCAGATCTATCGTAACTTGTTATCTAAGTTAATCTTGACATGTTATAAGTTGGATCTATGCTTGTGACTAATTGAATCATTTCAGATATGTCGTTATTTGTATGTCTAATTTACTGATTAGATCTCATCATGCATATTTATGATCATGTCACTATGCCTAATCAGATCTATTATCACATGTTCATCAGATCTATTCTTATATACATATCTTGTCATTATGCCCAATTTTATCACCATATGCTTATTCAGTTGCTATGCCTATTTCAGTCACCGTATGCCCATCTTGTTATTATGCTTATTTCTGTTCCCTTCCCTTCTTCTTTTCCCTTTTATTTTATAGCCAGGCCACCTTCGAGCCTAGGCATACCGCTGAAATGTTCTAACACGCGATATTGGAAACGAAGGGAAAATGTTAAAAATTAAGGCATAATTTGTATTGGGAAATTTGAGGCATAACTTGAATTAAATACATAAATATGGATTTGGGGCATAACTTGAATTAAATACATAAATATGGATTTGGGGCATAAATCAAATTGTGATTTAGATCTTAATTTGGGGGAATATGGTTAATGATGAATATGACTTGGAAAAGGGGCATGAAAACCTGTAATGAAATAGGGATAATTATTAAATAAAGAATAAAATGCCTAAATTACAGTAATAAGTAACTGTAACCGAGCTTAGACACAAGGTTAGATTACAATTATGGTAGAAGTCTGCCCGGACTCGCCCGACATATCCAACGACCACAAGTGATGAATCTAATGTGAGGGGTCTTAGTGTATAAACACGTAACGTGTTAAGACATGAGGTTAAGTCCGACTTGTGGAGGAAGTCTACCTAGACCCAACCGTCATATCCATCATCCACAAGTTGTAGGCTTAATGTGGGAGGTCTAGCGCATTATAACCATAAATGGAAATGATAGTGAACTTGTAATACTTAACCTGTTATGATCCTTAAGGATTACATGAACCTGTTAACTTGAGCAGGGGTTAATTAAACTTGCTTGAATCAGTGTGAGGGTTATGTAAATCTTGAGTTGGTGGGTGATATTTGCACATATAGGTCCACAAACTTAACCTATTAGGGGTTATGCAATCTTCAGAAACTGGTACGCATAACCTGTGGAAAACCTAGTAGTGAGGATGCAAGCCTAGGGGGAAGCTTGTATCATCATGTATGTGAGACCCATATCAGTCAGTAACCTATATTGGTATCAAATGGGAAACCCCGAACTAGGTCGGAGTCAGGGCACGCTTCCTGAGCTTGTTGTAGGAGGTCACTTGAGAGGAGGTGTAGGCGGCGCATTCCGACGAGGTCATGTGCGTGCATGGGTCCAGACCAGGGAGGATTAAGACGCTATGACATCTGAAGATATGGTTGTGTATCTTGTTTATATTGGGGTTGCCTCTTCAGGAAGTGATACATCGTACTGTGGGGCCAGCACTGGGTATCTACTAAGGTTAGGGAGCTGATCGATTGAAGTAGTAATTAGGGTACATCTAGTCACGTTTGTTTAGGGGCCCGTTATTATCACTTGGGGATAACATCCGTCAGTTTTGTTGGGCTATCTGTATTGTATGGGATTAAAACATCTCACTAGAAGTACACCTAAATCTACCATCTTATGCTTATTGGGATCATCATGTTACAGTTATACTAGTATTGGTGCAGAGAAAGAGAAATGTAGTAGAGAAGCGCATTGCACGTTTTGTTCAGTTTACCTTGTCATACCTGCCTTAGATCCTATATCTCTCTTATCCAGTTTATACGCCTATCATGATACTTTTACTTATTTATATGCTAGAAGTAACTAGACTTGCCAGACTTTATGTCTGGCCTATTTTGTTTTCTCTTATTTTTCTTCTGTCCCCCCCTAAGTTTTCAGGGTGGTAATACTCAGGCTTGATCAGGATTCTTCTTTCATTCTGCTTGGAGCAACTAAATGTATTGCTTTGATTCCGTACTTTCTTTACTATGACTATATTTATGGGGAACTATGCTTCTTTTATTATTGTACTCGGATGGTTTTAGTACAAAACAGAAGTTTAAAGTTGATGTATTGGATTTTGTGTATTTCAGACTTATGATGTAACTATGTTTTTAACCACGATGCTTTATGATTAATAAAGTTTTAAATTCCGCTGCTATTTTACATCTGTCTTGTAAAGTTTCTGTTTCTGTTTACCTTTAATGCTTCACGAAACTTAATGCATTCCCTTAATGAGTGACATTAACGGACGTAGGGTGTCACAAGCAACAATGGATGTAGCAGCACTACTTTCAGTACTTTTCATGTAATTTTGATTTCTCTCAATAAACACTGAAGTTTCAATCTGTTTTCCTTTTCTAGGGTCTTTCTGAAAATCACCTTCAGTTATAACATCTACAATGTTTTGAGGATCATCAGGTATAAGATATGTTGGATGTTTGGGATCTAAAAAGGACAGATCATCCCCTTGAATTGCAGGAATTTGATCTGTATCTTTTGATGCTGTATTTTCTCAAGGACTGGATCATCAGTATTTGGAACATTTGAAGAATTTACATCATCAAATGAAGTGCAATGAGGTTCAGTGTTAACTTCATGATCACTATCATATCATGTCCAAATAATTTGCATTTATCACACTTCACTGGCACATATTCATATTCAATTGTAATTTCGATTTTCTAGCCATAATGTAATAAGATTGGATTGGAGTTTTCAAATCTGTTTCAGTGTCTTTAGAAATTTGAACTCTCACATACTTAGTAAACCATTTTCAGCTGTGTTTTCATCAATTATATTAGGCTTAGCTAAAAAACTAGTTACCATTTGGATTGCATCCTTAGTCCAAAGTTCCATGGGTAAATTAAGCAATCTTACCCAGATCTGCACCATGTCACTATGTTTTTTTATTTAAATCAAAGCCTGGATACCACGCTTCAACCAAAAGCAGACGACCAAAATATGAATAAGTAGATCCTTCAAGGAATCAAGCAAAATCATTATATCTTTCAAATTGAACTAAAAAATTATACTGAGAAGAAATACGAACATTAAAAGCATCAACAGTCTTCCAAACTTTCTTAATGTATTCTTTCAGTTTAATAATGGATAATCTAAAATAAATCGATATAAGCGCAATAGTATTCTCCCAAGCATTTTCAGATTTATTGTAGATTTTCTCTAGGATAAAAACATATTCTGTGGAAGGTTTACATATTCTAAGCTCCGATTATTCAATGGAACAATACCTTGTTTTCGAATACTATTTGGATCTGGGTTAAGTGGATCAGATGAAGTATTAGGTGCCGATGTAAAAGAAGGAGGTTTTGCTGTAGAGGAAGAAGCATTTGATTGTGGAAATCGTGGAAACTTTTCAGAAACGGGAACCGCCATTAAAAGTAGAAAACCGTTAGAAAAACTTCACACACACATACACACACACGCATATATGTATATATATATATATATATGAATGTATATATATATGTATGTATGTATATATATATGTATATATATATATATATATATATATATATATATATATATATATATATATATGTAGGAGACTTCCGCTACATCTTTTATATTGCATATGAACCTTCCCCGTTAATGTCAGTCATTCATTCCCTCAGTGTTATCTCTCTTAATGGAAAGAGACAGAATGAGTGGAGGAATGAATACATGAGATTCAGAGGGAGTGTTCACATGCAATATAAGAGATGTAGCAGAATGTTGCCCCATATATATACACATATATACATACACATCCCTCGTATTGTTCATTTTCAGGCGATGGAAAACAGTCTGTAAATCTCTTTTGCACAAACTTATTCAAAAGTTCATTAATGTCTATTTTGGATACGTCTTTATAATTGTTCCGGTGCATGCACCTAGCTTGACTACTCAAACAATAATGTTTAACATACACAAAAAACAATCATAATGCAAACACAAGCTTACGGTGGTAAGTAGAAATCAATAGAATCAGTACAGTCTACAATAGTCAATAGTGAGTCTACAGCATGCATAATATTAATTAGAATGTGCAATTCCCGCAAATGGATGGAATGTAGTGCAGTAATAATCTACAGCGGACTTTGTTTTCCTTCCTTTTCAACTCTTTATCCTTGGGCATTTTCGATTCCTTTGTCGTGTCAATAGGCTTCTCTTTGTGTTGTTTGTTGCAAGTAGCATCGTCGATCTCTTGTATGGAAGGTTTTGCCAAGTTAGAACTCTTGCAACCCATTCGTTTTCTTCTGCAAATTGTTACTTGATTTAATGTTGAAGAGAAGGGCTCAGCTGTTAATTATTAGTATATATATGGAACAAAATGGATTACTGGTCTTTATATATGTAGCATATTAAGGGAGTTTATATTTGCCTGGCAACCAAATACGAAGAGTTCAATTCAAAGTATCCATTTGGAGTATGATAAATGAAGAATAGGGAGGTGTAAGTCAAATTGAAGCGTACAGAATTGAAGAACATAGCTATAATAATATTGATATTAAGACCAATGGATGGTACGGTAGAAATATGTAACGTGCATAATCACATTAAAGCAGACCAGGCCTTGAAATTACAAGGAAGTGATGTACAATCAGCGCTGCTGTTCCTTCTTGCCTTATTTTACCATCCTTATAAGTCAAAGTTTTTTTCTTCTCATATATACATACATATATATATATATATATATATATATATATATATATATATATATATATCACCCACCATGATCGTTGTGGCCTTTTATTAGTAATGAATCTACGTGGAGTTTCATAAATTATCTTTGCCAATTTATTGTTGGTCATCACGATTGTGTTACAACGCCACATGAATTTGTCTTGTGACGTTTATTAATTGATAAATATTTTAGTTCATCCTTGTCCTGACGGCGAAGAATGCATGATCCTTTTTATTGTCACGAGTGTGACACGCGTTTCATGCGTTATATATGTTTTGAATGATAATTATATTTTAAGAAAGGACATTAAAAAAAAAAAGCTATATTCAGTGCTAATACAACATCATAACGACAGATATTTAGGACTGTCATCAGCGGAGCATTGAAATTTTAGCATCGGCTTCCGACTTATGATCATTTCGTTGACAATTTACAACTAAAATATTGTAACCGTGGAGTTTGTCAAAAACCTATGAAAATGTTTCTGAGTGCGGTCGTTACAAGCCATCAGAAACTATCATGAATCCTGAGAACCCGAGACCACCTTCTTTTCATTCCCATCTCCTACCTCATATTAACCGAGACCCTATATCGCCGTCATCTGTTCCCCATCATCAGCCAGCATCTCTAACTTCGTCATTCTCCACTTCCATTAACTTTACGTCCCTGGTTAGTCTGTAATCGGGTTTTATTCATGGACCCTAACTAATTTTGATTTTTCTAAATTATAGTTAATTTGTTACACAATATATAGATTAAACCAAGTTTTCTAAAAAATACTTACAAGTTACGTAATATATTATATTCAGAAATCTTTTAAAGAGTTTCTAGTCGTCGTCATTTAGAGAGTATTGTATGTGATTGTTATACGCGTATTCGATTTTATCATAGAATGGACATCGACACAATATCCTTTATGGACGACTTACAAATACATAAAGTAACTATATTTTGTAAAGTAACTATAACTGCAATATTCTGTAAATTTTGATTAGGAGCGGGGGTGGTTTATTTATTTTGAGAGATAAGTATGTTTGTGCAAAATGCCCCTTTTTGACCAATGCATGCCTTGTTAATTCATATTCTCCTGTGGAAATTAGCAAGAACGTAAGACAATAAACTTTAATACACAACTGATAATATTAATTTACAACAGCAATACCACAAAGATGCCTCTAAAAAACGAAAACGTATATGAAGTTCGTTTGAGAATTAACATAGTACTCCGTAGAGAAAAAAAGAAGAAGAAAAAGAAATTAATAAAAGCAATGAAACATGCGTTGTAAATTCAGAGCAAGCCAGGTCGAGGAGAAACAAGTGGAAACTGATGCACAAATAACTCTCTGTCTTGTTTCCTTTTTTTCAAATCACAGTTGTTAAACTCTTTCTCCTGTGGAGCTGCTTTCTTCTCCTCGAAAATTGATTGTTCTGAATTTAGTTTACTAGCAGCAATATCATCTTCTTGTACTGATGGTTTTATCAAACTGGAGCTCATGCAACCCATTTCTTGATATATTAATTCCGCCTGAAAACTTGAGATTAAGAAATAATTTTCAGGTGTTAATATTGATATATGGAACAAGCTGAGATCAGTTAAGCTTATATAGCTGTTGCTTCAAAGCAGCTAATTTAGGAAACTTCATTTGGAAGCATCATTCTTCTTTCATTGGGTATATGATAGATGAAAAGGCAGCTAGTCAAAATGGAATCAGAACACCCACATGCAAATAAAACAAAACAAGTATGTGACGTAGCTGCGAAAAGTGAAACGAAGAACCTTGGTTGCCAAGTAGCTCTATATATAGGAGAACCTTGTTTGCCAAGGACCTTTGTTCACAAGTTGCAGGTCAAACATAAGCGCGACTGAAGTGTCGCTTTAACCAAACAACTGTTGGAATAAATTAAAACTGCATTAAATATTGCATTAAATTGCATGAGTTGATTGCATTTCCTGTGTTCATATATCGGTTTTATTTTGTATTGTTTTAATGTATCTTATCTAGATTTTTCCTTTGGATTAGAAAATGCATGTATAAAAGAAGCATATATTGTAATGTCAAGTAAATCAAGAAATTAAGAAAAATATATGAAATAAAAAAAATTGTCTTCCTCCGCAAATCTTCTTCATCTCTTCCTCTCAAATTTATTCTCTACAAATTAGTATCAGAGTCTGGTTGAAACTATGGCTTTTCTATTTGTTCTCACAAAAGAAAATTTCGAAGAGTGGAGTAATAAAAAGAAAGAAGAGTTGATCTCCAGAGGATTATGGGAAATTTTTGAGTATGGCTACGAATGGTCAAAAAGATAAGACGGAGAAAGAAAGTAAAACATTTGTAAGCTTGAGACGAAAAAATCTCCAAGCTCGTAATTTGATGAGTGGGAACGTTGATGGAGAAGCATGGGGACATATTTATGGAGAAAAATTCGCAAAAGATTCGTGGAATTTATTGAAAGAGGTGTATGCAATGGATAACACAAAAGCAGAAGAAGAAGATGAAGAGGAGGTCGAAGAAGAGGATGAAAGCAAAGAAACTGAAACGGAAGTAACCGAAGCTAAAAGGGCAGATACAGATGCAAATATGGATGATGTAGAACCTGCAAAGGCTAATGAAGATGCCAACATGGTCAATGTAGAAGCTGACAAGGCAGATGAAGAAGTAAAAGAACAGGAGAAGATGGAGAGAGAAAACACGTTAAAAAAGGAGGAAGAAGAGAAAGCTTCTAAAGAGGAAGAACCAGAGAAAAAGATAGAGCTTGAGGACAACGAGCCTGAGGATCAGAACGAGAAAAATAGTGAGGAGGAGAGCAAGCCAGAAGCGGATGATGTGGAGACGATGGACATAAGATCAAACAAAAGTGAAGAAAATCTGTATGTGGAAAGAGAAGACAAAAACGAGAATGAAAACATGGATTCCAGTATGATTGAAGTTGAAGATGCTCAAGCAGAAGACAATTGGGATGAAAACATGGACAACACAACAAAAGATGAAGGTAAAGAGGCAGAGAAGAAGAAAGAGAAGAAAAAAAAGAAAGGAAAACAAGAAGAAGATGAAAATGCAGATGATGATGCAAAGGAGAAGAGAGAAGGGAAAGAAAAGAAGGATAAATACAAAAAGGATGAACATGAAGAAGTGAAAGATGAAGAAGAAAAGAAGAGTAAAAGTAAAGGAGATGAAAATGAAGAAGGCGATGTTAAGGAGAAGGAAGAAAAGCAAAGAGCATTATTACAGTTACACTGGAATGTGATTACTGAAAGCCAACAAGATGACCAGGAAGCGAACTCACACAAGCTAGAAGATGATATTGAAGAAAACAAGAAACAGTTGCTAACTGTTGGCTCCCAATTGCAAGAAGCAAAGCATGATCTTACA
The DNA here is from genome assembly GCA_030737875.1 of Allium sativum. NCBI lineage: Eukaryota > Viridiplantae > Streptophyta > Magnoliopsida > Asparagales > Amaryllidaceae > Allium > Allium sativum. Next base: position 686,437,967 of record CM060926.1, on the reverse strand, counting down.
ATAAAAGAAGAGTTTTTCAGAAGCTTAAAAGCAAGTGAGGAGGCTTTACAGAATGAAAAGCATGGTCCAGAATGTAACAATCCAAGTTTATCGTTAGAATGAGATGAATCGGTTCAAAAATTCAATAGGCTAAAAAGTGTGGTCCACAATTTGTTTGCCAAAGTTGTAGAACTGAACAAAGAATCCCTGACTGTTTAAATCATTTTGCCAAAATGATACATGTATTTGAACAATACTATGGATTGGCTTCTCAGGCTATTAATCCCATAAAAGAGATGGAAAAGAAATGCGAGGAAAAGATTTCAAAACAAAAGCAGAACATTCTGCAGGGATTGTTGCAAGCTAAGGAGGAGCTTGCTGCAATGTTCAGCAATGTTAAAAAAGATCATGAACAAAAGGAAGAGAAAAGTGACAAACACAGTACAATAATATGGAAAACGATGGATGCTTGGAAAGAAGAAAAAAGAAATTGGGAAGACATAACAAGATCTCTGATGCGTAGTTCAACCCAGTTCTCATATGCACGAGATGTAGCTAAAAAATGTATAATGCATATGCGTGCGCTGCATGATAAGTTGATGTCCCCATAGAAGAAGAGCACAATTAAAAAGGTCTGGATAATATCATTATTTTTCTTACCAAAGCACGTCAGGTATAAATCGAGATGTTATCAAAGAAGGTGACCTGATGACTGATATTTCAACAAAGGCATATAGCGGATGAATCTTCAGAAAAGTGCAGAAAATTTGAAAACAATAAGCAAGTTTTAATTTATGGGAGACATTGTTGGAATAAATTAAAACTGCATTAAATTGCATGCGTTGATTGCATTTCCTGTTTTCATATATCGGTTTTATTTGGTATTGTTTTAATGTATCTTATCTAGATTTTTCCTTTGGATTAGAAAATGCATGTATAAAAGAAATATCTTGTAATGTCAAGTAAGTGAAGAAATTAAGAGAAAAATAAAAAAATGTCTTTCTCAGCAAAAATCTTCTTCATCTCTTCCTCTCAAATTTATTCTCTACAGCAAACACGTTTACACATTACTCAAAAAAGAGGTGCAAGAGTCAAAAACGTGATGAAACGCTTTCTTTTATTGTTGATCAAAATAATATTACAAGTTCAATTAGTAAATAACGCATAAGTTTGATCCTAACGGAAAGTACATAAACTTCAGACCATCAAGGTAAAAAATGAGTGGATAAAATGTCAATTAAGGTTTTTTTTTTTTTTTTGAAAGGAAATAAATGTTTGACGCAAGAGGAAGAAATGTGATTACTTGATGGCAAAGGGGATGCAAGATATCCAACGCTAATAACTGACTTCAACGTTGTGGCCCCTGGACGGTTGGAGCAATTAGGTTTCCTGTAGCCACGACATCTGATATCACTTATAGCGATTACCGTGTACCTGTTGATCTAGCAGTAAAAGCTTGATTATCACACAAGCCTATGAGCAGCGGTTAACTTTTGCAACAAGGCTGCTCTATTAGAAGCATGTTGGATTGTCACTGAAGCATTCAACATATTTATTTTTGCCTAACCTTCTTTATGATTCAGGTGTTATAAATATACTAAATAGATTTATAAGCAAATATAACTTTAACCAATTACTGATATTGTAATTTCTTTATTGCAGTCTCGTTAACCGTTCTTGCGGCTGGATGAATTCTTGTCTGCCATCCCAACTGAACCAACTAGACAAAAAAAAACGTAAATGAAAAAGTTCCTTATAAATATTGCGTGGAAACAGGACAAATTCAGCCCCTTTCATAGTTGATAATTTGTAGCTCAAATATCTACTTTTTTGATTGTTTATTGCTTGGAAATATTAAAACACTTCATTCGCATCAAAAGTTATAAATTATATGTCAAATATGTTCCTAACTCTAACTTAGCACCCGTTAGATTCGAATTTATAACATCTTTTCTAGGTACTAGTGTAAATATTAAGATATTTTTAGTTTTAATCAATGAAAAAATGAGTGGGCAGATGTGACAAATGCAAGAGTAGTTGATGATATCCATTGTAAATCTCCTTGATGTATAATTAAAAATGGCATTCTTGGTGAACATTGCATATTAATTGTCAGATTATGTCTGTGAACGAGGAATTTACTTAATTTTGAAAAAATACAGCGAAAATCATGTACATTGAATGATTTTTCCAAATTTATTGTTTGCTCCAAAATTGGGATCAAACACCAAAGGTGTAAAAAGTCACACTTCACCGATTCGGTAAGGATATAAAACCACGTAATCGCAAAATAAACGGATAAAAGCAAGTAAGAAGACAAAGGAATTTTTATAGTGGTTCGATTCTCTATGAATCTACATCCACTTTCAATCAATTCTCATTATAATACTCAAACTTACGAAATATGGATTTTCCCTCATTACATTCATTTCTCTCTTTTTTACCTCCTTATGATCTAATTTCTCTTGAATTTGGTTAAGAAAATGAAGAGATCTCTTAGCTTTGTGATGAATCTTCAACCACTTGTGTGCTTTGATCCTCTTCCATGATCTTCATAGATTTCATAGTGAATTAACATTCGATTTAGGCTTTGGAGAGGATTAGAGATCGTTTGAATGATGCTTGAGAGATTTATTATGTAGCTTCAATGAGATTGAATGTGCTTAGGTTCAATTGTAGAATGCTCTAATGATCATTGATTTGGATTTGATCTTCATGAAGTTAGAAAAGTGTTGATGAATCCATAGTAGCCATTAGAGAAGTTGTAGATGAGCTTTGAATTTGACGAAATCTCCTTGTACGAATCAATTTTCGGTCCCCCTTCCAAGTGATTTATGAGGGGTATTTATAGGTGATTTTAGCCCGGGTGGCAATTCTGCAATTATGCAGAAAACGCCATGATTCAACATCGACATGAGTCAACTCGCCATGACCCATGTCTTAGTATGGACGACATGGCTTGAACAATGCGCTACGGCATGAATTCCATGCACTTACGACATGAAATGGATGCGCCATAAAATGGCTCGCAACATGATTGCAACGCCGCGTTGTTTGAATGGATTATACTGAAATGCGGCATGGATTGCATTGAAGAGTGGCGACATCATTAAAGTATTGACAAATTTCCCTTTACAGCTGGCGCTTGAGTATTTGGTTTTAACGTTCTGTTGTCATGTCCCGACAACGCCTTAGTTGAATGCCGTGATAACGTTTGGCTATCTCCTCTTAGTAACGACATATTAAACAACTTTTCATGCGTCTAACTTCATAACTAATCCATGCACATGGTGCCACGTGTGAGTTGCTGGAACGCTCTATATCCTTTAGCATGATGGATACAAGTAACTACTGTATTGAATTATTACTACACCATCTTTCCGTCCACAATGTGATTAAGATATCCAACTCGTCATGCCTTAATGTCCTCGGCATTTCGTAGTTTACGGTCTTCTTCTCAGCCTGACAACAGGTAGCTTCTTATATAATATGAGTATGTCATATTAACGCCTTGAACCTTTGCCTTGTTACAACCTTATGTCGCATGTCGTGGCCTGATTGGGAAGCGGACATTCTGATTGCAAAGAGGGCTCGAACGACATGAATTACTTATTACAACATGAGTGGATTACGCCATGAGCGAATCACAACTTGGACTGTCCTGCTTAAACTTCTTCATACATCTTGATGCCATGTGTATCCTTGTTTTGCGACTTGAAATGAAGGACATGGAGGCACGTCATGGCTCAGACGACATGATTCATGTCGAACCTGGGCGACTGAAGCTATGTCGTGCGTGGCGAATTGCACAATCTCGAAGCATGGCAATGACATGGATCCAGGTCGGCATAAGCGACATGATGACCGACGCCTTGACTGGAAACAATATGATGACTTGCCTTTGACGACAGATGGTACGAATGGACTTAACGGCTTGAATTGTACGTTACGGTTTCATGTTGTAAAAACACTCAACGACATACGACATTGTCCACATTGTGCTGACGATCTTGAACCAAGTCGTGTGGACGACTTTGAGTCATGTCGCCAGGGCGTATTTGGCGAAACTGCCTTTTCCGTTTCCCATCAAGTCGCTGTTGTATTCTTTCTGAACTGCGTTCAACAAACGGTGTTAACATTTGCCCCTCGAAGCTTGTATTTTTTGCTTGTGAGAAATGCTGGCTTCGAAATAAACATCGCTGTTGATATATATTTTGCATTGGGATTCAGTCGTAGCTTTTTGTCTACTATAGCAAATCATTCTTCGAATTTAAATGCTCCATGCTACATGTTCTATAATCAAAACAAGTTTTTGCACAATCATGGACTCATATTTTACCGTCGGTCGTCCATATCGATAGCGGATTAGTTTAATCATTAAAAATGATATATAGCGAATCTTATTCTGATTTGAATAAAATATTTGCACCGAATTGCTCTACTCAGCGGCTCATAACTCACTGAATATTATTTGTACAAATACGATATTCAAATTCGAATTTAACGCTTGAAATCAACTAATCGACTATGCCGACTGTGGATTTCAAACATTATTGCTCTATAACTTATATGATGGTGTACAATATTTCTCATTTGAGAAATACATATTTGTGATTTATTCTCTGCTTCTTTTTGGAGAAATCTTTGATTATTGGTGCCTCGGTTTAGGAGGCCATTGTTTGCATTCATTATGCGAAGAATTTCACTGCTTAAAGTTTGTTTGTCATGCTGATTAGTTTTGGCATTGAAGACTCCATTGGATGCCCCATGTTTTAGTGAGGTCCTTTTAATCCAACATCTTGTCTTTCTCTTGTGATTGAATCAACATGATGGATTTCATTAAATGTTGTTGATATCTCCAATGGAGAAGTCGCTTTCTCTATGGAAAGGAATCTTTGGTTGTTGCATCGTTTCGCCATGCGAAGTCCTGTGAGGTTTGGGTCAAGGCTGCATCGCTCCGCGCTTACGAATTCCCACGCTTCATCTTGCTTTAGCAAGCTCCCGCGCTTCGCTTCGCGCCTACGGATTCCCGCGGACCATTGGATTAAGGCTGCATCGCTCCGCGCTTACGAACTCCCACGCTTCATCTTGCTTTAGCAAGCTCCCGCGCTTCGTTTCGCGCCTACGGATTCCCGCGGACCATTGGGCTAAGGCTGCATCGCTCCGTGCTTACGAACTCCCACGCTTCGTCTTGCTTTAGCAAGCTCCCGCGCTTCGTTTTGCGTCTACGGATTCCCGCGAACCATTGGGCTAAGGCTGCATCGCTCCGCGCTTACGAACTCCCACGCTTCGTCTTGCTTTATCAAGCTCCCATGCTTCATTTTGCTCCTACGGATTCCCGCGAAGCACTGAGCTAAGGCTGCAACGCTCCGCGCTTACGAACTCTCATGCTTCGTCTTGCTTTAGCAAGCTCCCGCGCTTCGTTTCGTGCCAACGGATTCCCGCGAACCATTGGGCTAAGGCTGCATCGCTCCGCGCTTACGAACTCTCACGCTTCGTCTTTCTTTAGTAAGTTCCCGCGCTTCGTTTCGCGCCTACGGATTCCCGCGAACCATTAGGCTAAGGCTGCATCGCTCCGCGCTTACGAACTCCCATGCATCATCTTGCTTTAGCAAGCTCCCACGCTTCGTTTCGCGCCTACGGATTCCCACAACCTTGTGGGATGAGGTTTTAGATCAGTGACAGCTTGTTGCTCCATTCGCCGTTTGATTCATTGGAACTTCCTTGATCAACCGTTGAGTTGGTATTATCGGAGTTGCCTCATTTCGTCAGATCTTGAGGAAGCAAATGCCTACGGAATTGCCTGCAGTGAGAAAATCGTCTTTTAGCAAATTTTTCATATATATTTTGCAAGTCAGAGATTCACACAAGCAAGCAACATTACATTCGTAGTACTTTTGTTCTGTACAATGCATGTAAACCATTATAGACTTTTTACAAGAAAGTAAAACATAGTAAAGAGTAAAGTAATGCAAAGAGGCGATAGTGATCGCTTATTCTGAGTTTCAGATATTAGATCATCATCAATGGTCGTCAGTTGATTATCAACCTTAGAGTGATTTAAGCAGAAGCTACGTTTTTTGGACCAGACTGATCATTTGATGCCCCTTGCCCCTGGGGAGCTACAGAAGGATTTGCATCTTGGGAGTTCTTCACAAATTGTTGCAGACGGTTCTTCCTAATTAATTCTTCAATTAGTGATTTCAGGTGCCTGCATTCGTTGGTGTTGTGGCCCGGCTGATTATGATACCGACAGAACTTCTCAGATTTAGTCAGATGGTCATTCATTTTTATTGGCCGAGGCTCTGGGTAATCTTCTGCGTCCTTTATGGCAAGGTAGATGTTCTCGGGAGTGTTATTCAGAGGAGTTAACTTAGACGAGTCAAGAAGGCGGAACTTTTTATTAGCTTTGTTGTCGTTTCCGTTATTAGCTCGCTTCTGCCCCTGAGTATTCTTCGGATTGGATTGAATAGTTGTACTTTTAGGAGCTTCAAGAAGTTTGTTACCACCGATGATCCGAAGAGGTATAGGATTATCGTCGATTCTCATGTACTCCTCTGCTTTCTTATAGAACTCATCAAGCTGTAGTTGGTTCCTTCATCTTTATCCATCTTCCGAATTCGCTTGTTTTGTCTAGAGCGTCAAGTAAAGCCACGAGAATTATGCGTGGCTCTGGATTCCTTACTTCATACAAGGAAACATTGAATCGACTGAGGAAGGCTTTGACAGTTTCCCATGGAATCTGTTTCATTGCTGAAAGTGTTATAGCATCCTTGGCTTTAGTAGTGTACAGACGGAACTGCTCCTTGAACTTTTTGGTGAGGTCAGAAAATCGATCGATAGACTTGGGTGGCAGCTTTGTGAACCATAGTGATGTGATACCTTCTAAGTAGAGAGGAAAGTACGTGCATCTCATCTCATTGGTCGCCTTAGCTGCACTCATATGCCATTCATATTTGAATAGGAAGTAGTTCGGATCAACAAGACCGTTGTACAGAGGCAAAGTCGGAGGATTAAACTTCTTCGGACATTCTGCTTCAAGGATTCTTTGGGTGAAAGGAGTCCTATCGAGAGAGAAGTCCCATTCTCTTTCGTCGTCCTTGCTAGCTTGATTCCTTTTCATGGCTCGTTCTATCATGTCCGAAATGTATTCTTCGGTGCTATGGCACTCTGTGAAACCGAGCTCTTTACCAAATGTTCGTCTAGGCATATGATCTCGATTAGAGAGCCTAGGCCCTTTGCCTTCTTGACGAAGAGGTGCCCCCGTGATAGGATTAACGGCTTTTCGAGCATTCTCTTCGGAATGGTTCTTAGCTTTTGATCTCAATTCTTCTATGTTAACTTCGTCCCTGCCACTTGTCCAATCATAATCGTCTTGCATACTGTCGTTGCGGTTATGATTGAAAGCAGGCGATTTATCATTTTCCTCGAGATCCACATGCACTTTTGGAGGGGCTTGAATTGGTCGAGCATTTAGAAGAGCGTTCATTTTTTCCATTAGAGCATCATTAGCATCCATCAAAGTTTTATTTGAAATTTCGATTGGGCGGTTCACGTTGGCAATAGCGGCATTTAGTTCATTTCTAGTCACGCCAGCTCCACTTATCGAGTTTTCACCAACATCGAAACGGTTAGTAAGTGGTGTCTCTTCATTAGCAACATCATTAACTTCTATCAAGGTTTTGCTAACGGTCTTCTTAGACTTTGCCATAATTTCAGAGAAGGATGCAACGTAGAGCTTTAATGCAAGGATCTCAACTTTAAGAGAGTGCGAGAAGAGGTAGGAGATGCGAGCGCGGCCCCACGGTGGGCGCCAAATGTTTGCTCCAAATTTGGGATCAAACACCAAAGGTGTAAAAAGTCACACTTCACCGATTCGGTAAGGATATGGAACCACGTAATCGCAAAATAAACGGATAAAACCAGGTAAGAACACAAAGGAATTTTTATAGTGGTTCGATTCTCTATGAATCTACATCCACTTTCAATCAATTCTCAATATAATACTCAAACTTACAAAATATGGATTTTCCTCATTACAATCATTTCTCTCTTTTTTCCCTCCTTATGATCTAATTTTTCTTGAATTTGATGAAGAATATGAAGAGATCTCTTAGCTTTGTGATGAATCTTCAACCACTTGTGTGCTTTGATCCTCTTCCATGATCTTCATAGATTTCATAGGGAATTAACATTTGATGTAGGCTTTGTAGAGGATTAAAGATCGTTTGAATGATGCTTGAGAGATTTATTATGTAGCTTCAATGAGATTGAATGTGCTTAGGTTCAATTGTAGAAAGCTCTAATGATCATTGATTTAGATTTGATCTTCATGAAGTTAGAAAAGTGTTGATGAATCCATAGTAGCCATTAGAGAAGTTGTAGATGAGCTTTGAATTTGACGGAATCTCCTTGTAGGAATCAATTTTCGGTCCCCCTTCCAAGTGATTTATGAGGGGTATTTATTGGTGATTTTAGCCTGGTTGGCAATTATGCAATTATGTAGAAAATGCCATGACTCAACTTCGACATGACTCCACTCGCCATGACCCATGTCTTAGTCTGGATGACATAGCTTGAACAATGCGCTACGGCATGAATTCCATGCACTTACAACATGAAATGGATGCGCCATAAAATGGCTCGCGACATGATTGCAACACCACGTCGCTTGAATGGATTATACTGAAATGCGGCATGGATTGCATTGAAGAGTGGCGACATCAATAAAGTATTGACAAATTTCTCTTTACAGCTGGCGCTTGAGTATTTGGTTTTAACGTTCTGTTGTCATGTCGCAACAACGCCTTAGTTGAATGCCGCGATAACGTTTGGCTATCTCCTCTTAGTAACGACATATTAAACAACTTTTCATGCGTCTAACATCATAAATAATCCATGCACATTGTTCCACGTGTGAGTTGCTGGAACACTCTATATCCTTTAGCATGATGGATACAACTAACTGCTGTATTGAATTATTACTACGCCATCTTTCAGTCCACAACGTGATTAAGATATCCAACTCGTCATGCCTTAATGTCCTCGGCATGTCGTATTTTACGGTCTGCTTCTCAGCCTGGCAACAGGTAGCTTCTTATATTATCTGAGTATGTCATATTAATGCCTTAAACCCTTGCCATGTTAGCAACCTTATGTCGCACGTAATGGCCTGATTGGGAAGTGGACGATCTGATTGCAAAGAGGGATCCAACAACATGAATTACTTAATATAACACGAGCGGATTACGCCATGAGTGAATAACAACTTGGACTGTCCTGCATAAACTTCTTCATACATCTTGATGCCATGTGTATCCTTGTTTTGCGGCATGAAATGAAGGACATGGCGGCACGTCATGGCTCAGACGACATGATTTATGTCGAACTCGGATGACTTAAGCTATGTCGTGCATGTCGAATTGCACAATCTTGAAGCATGGCAACGACATGGATCCAGGTCGGCATAAGCGACATGATGACCTACGCCTTGAATGGAAACAATATGATGACTTGCCTTTGATGACAAATGGTACGAGTGGACTTAACGGCTTGAATTGTACGTTATGGTTTCATGTTGTACAAACACTCGACGACATACGACATTGTCCACGTCGTGCTGACGGTCTTTAACCAAGTCGTGTGGACGACTTTGAGTCATGTTGCCAGGGCGTATTTAGCGAAACTGCCTGGTCAGTTGCTCATCACGTTGCTGCCGTATTCTTTCTGAACCGCGTTCAACAAATGGTGTTAACATTTATTATTGTTAATTATATGGCTGAATGATCGGATTTTCTATTATCGCGTGGTTATGTTATGTTAGCAATACTATTAATTAATGCACCTTAGGATAGTTCAAACACCAAGAACTTGTGACATCAAAGAGTAATGCCATTGTAATATTTCACAGGAGAGGCGTTTAATTTATTTTGAAGGATAAGTGTGTTCTGCAAACTGCCCCTCTCTGACCCAACTGAATTGCATGTCTTAACGATTCATCTTTTCTGCGCAAATTTAGCAAGTACGCGATATCCTAAAGAGCAATAATAAAGTTTGACTTATACACAAACGATAATATTAATTTACATCAACAATACACAACAAAGATGCCCCTAAAAAATAGAAAACATATACGAAGTTTGATCTAGAACAGAAGGGATGAATAAAAGTAATGAAATATGCTTGGTAAACTCAGAGCAGGCCAGGACGTGGAATGACTGGAAATCGATGCACAAATAACCCTCTGCCTTCTTTTGTTCTCTTCTTCAAATCTCTGTTTAACTCTCTCCCTTCCAGAACCGCTTTCATCTTCTCCTCGACAATCGACTATTCCAAATTTTGTTTGCTAGCAACAATATCATCTTCTTGTACTGAAGGTTTTATCAAACTAGAACTCATGCAGCCCATTTTTGGAAATTTTTCCTGGAAACTTAATTAAGAGCAAATAATTTTTAGGTGTTAATATTGATATATGGAACAAGCCGATCAAGTAAGCTTTATATAGTTGCCTCAAAGCAACTAATTTTGGAAACTTCATTTGGAAACATCATTCTTCTTTCATTGGGAATAATAATAGATGAAAAGGTAGTCAAAATGGAATCAGAGAACACCCCACATGCAAATAAAACAAAACAAATATGTGACGTAGCTGGGAAAAGTAAGAGGAAGAACCCTTGCTGCCAAGTAGTTGTAAAAGGGAGAACCGTGTTCGTGAAGAACCCTTGTTCAGTAGTCTGATATGAGTGCGAGTGAAGAGTTACTCATCTACACAACTACATATTCCACTACTAGAAATGAACAGTATAGCGACGCACCCTTCTAACGGCCGTTGACCAACGACCTCCAACGGAAGCCAAAATACGTATGTTTCTTACGTATACAAAATATACGCTGTTGAAAACCATTGGCTTATTGGTCATGTCATACCAAGGGTTTCCAACGGCTTATTGGTCATATCATATCAACGGTTTCCAATGGCTTATTGGTTAGAAATAATGGACACGTGGCCTTATGTATCAGTTGGAAGCCGTTGGAAATTAAGCGTCGTGTGCATTGGAAGTCGTTGGAAGCCGTTGATCCGTATACCAACGGATTGACCATGGCTTCCAACGGGTTTTCCAACAGTCGCCAACGGCTCCTTGCCGTTGGAAAACTCTGTTTCTCTTGTAGTGTTCCTCAAGAAAGAGGTGCAGGGATCAAAAACATGATGAAACACTCTCTTTTATTGGTCAAGAAATTATTAAAAGTTTAACGTGATAAAACTGGCAAATAGCACCTTGTATGCGTTGGGGTTGCATTGCATGGTACAAGAAACAATTGTGATTTGAAATAGAAATGGTCTACATAGCTAGATAACTTGAATAAGTGGTGTATAAATGCTGATTGATAGACGTGTAATGCCAGAAGAATTAGCAAAGTGGAGAATTTCTATTTTATTGATGTAATAGAAATTATTCAGAATGAATTCAATGGTTTGTACATAGCCGAAGGCTCTTATTTATGCAGAAACAAGATGTAAAAACTGTAATGTAAGGCCCATGGCCCATGAATGATACAACTTTCAGTAATAATATGGTGATGGGCTTCGCATAATATCTAGAACATTTGTATCTGTGTGAGCCGCATATATATTGTCTTTTATCACATTTACCCTACCTCGAATTAAACTAGGGTTTCGACCCCGATATTCTTCATGGCTACTCCTTCCTCAATTTTCAACTCAGATCTGAGAAGAGTGAATTTTTTGCTAGAAAGCGCTTTTGTTAAGACATCGGAACGTTGATAAAAAGTTGGAATATGACTTATTATTGGCTTTCCTTCACTGGTTCTCTTGCAAACGAAGTGGAGATCAATTTCCAAGTGCCTTGTTCATGAGTGTTGTACTGGATTCACGGAAAGAGAGATTGAGCTCTTGTTATCACACCAAATAACCGATTTTCGATTGAGCTTGAACCCTTATTCGTCCAAGAGAATTTCAATCCATATGATTTCGGCAGTCGTGCTTGCTATAGATCTGTATTCCGCCTCCGTGCTTGATCTAGAAACGGTCGTCTGCTTTTTCGTACATTTAGATATTAGATTGTCGCCCAGATGCAATAGCCAGTGATGGATATTCTGTCATTTGGGTCATTCGCCCAATCCGCATCACTGTGAGCATTTAAATATGAATTCTTGCCAGATTTGATAGTCAACCCATAATCGATGGTGCCTATTAAGTATATTAATATACGCTTTACTACTTCCAAGTTCATCAAGTGGTTGTTGCATATACTAACAAACTCTGTTGGCACTGAAACATATGTCCGGTCTAGCACTCGTTACATATTGTAACGCACCCACAATACTTATGTATTGTCTCACGTCTTCTATTGGTTCACCAAAAATTTGTATAGCTTTAGACTACTGTTTATAGGAGTCGAAATGGCTTTAGCTTTATCCATTTTGGCTCTGCATAAGATTTCATATATGTAATGCCTTTGAGATAGGAACAATTGTTCTGGTGTTGACTTGTTCATCTGTATTCCCAAAAAGTAGTTCAGTCTGCCCAAATCCTTTATGGAAAATACTTTAGCTAAATGCTACACCACTTTGTTAATCTCATAGTTATCGTTCCCAGTGATTAATATATCATCCACGAACACTAACACGTAAGATTTGTTGACGTCAAACTGTCTCATTTCCCAATTTTGACTTATAGCAGTAGTCAAAACTATTCTAATGGTGGTAGGTTTTAAAACAGGAGAAAAGGTCTCGTTAAAATCGAAACCAAATTGTTGAGAATAACCTTTGGCGACTAATCTAGCTTTATATTCGTTTATGCTTCCATCAGATTTTCTTTTTATTTTGAAAGTCCATCTGCATCCAACAATGTTTTTGTGTTTTGGTGTCTACACAATAGTCCAAGTACCATTTCTTATGAGAGCTTTAAGTTCATTGTCAATAGCTTCTTTTCATTTGCTGTTTTTGATAGCTTCTTCATACGTGATAGGTTCTTTATGATTTGTAGATGCAGTGTAAGCTTTAGGCTTAAATATCCTGCTTTTCACTCTAGTAATCATGTGGTGACCCGCATTAGTATCTTGATGTTGACCATCATTTTGGTTATTGGAATCAGAATTGTTGGTCGACTCTACTGCACTACTTCTATTATGTTCATCACTGTTTCTGTTTTCAACACTGTGAGGTGATATGTTATCAGAAATGGAATCACTTGCACTACATTCTGATCTGGTTGTAGAGATGGTCGGCTGTCTGCCATTGGATTGGTCTTGACATGCCTTCACTCCAACCTTTTTACTGCGCTCCATTAAGTCTGGTACACTTGGTAACTTCATGCTTACTAGTACATGTGTTGTTCTTATCTGCAAAAGGAAAAAAAAACTCATTGAAAGTAACATGCCTAGAAATGTAAGTCCTCCCCTTTTAATCCAAGCATATATAGCCTTTTTGGTTATTAGCGTAACCCAAAAAGGTGCATGGACTGGATCTTACGTTAAGTTTATTTCTATCGTATAGTCTGAGGTAAGGAAAACATAAACAACCAAAAATTCTCAAACTGTTGTAATCTGGCTTACTACTAAATAGAATCTCATGTGGACTTTTATAATTTAAGCCTTTGGTAGGAAGCTTATTAATTAAGTAAATAGTTGTGTTAAAAGCTTTATGCCAAAATCTCATGGGTAATGATGCCTGTGATAAAAGCGTTAACCCAGTGTCAACTATACATCTATGTTTTCTATCCACCAGACCGTTTTGTTCCCAAGTATAAGGACATGTAATTCTATGTAAAATACCTTTATCACTGAAATATTTACTTAGGGTTATGAATTCTCCACCTCCATGGGTTTGTATAATTTTAACAATATGGCCTGTATTTTTTTCTCTGAACTTGGTTAAATGAATAATAACAGCGTATGTATTGGATTCATTTTTAAGGAAATGTATCTAGGTATATCTAGTATGAGCATCACGAAGGAAAGATAATACCTATAACTTAGTGACGAACATATCGGTGCTGGACCCCACAAGTATGCACCAATCAGCTCTAACAGCTTCTTGTAGACAGTTTCAGAGTTGCCAAAAGGAAAGTTATGGCTCTTGCTTATATGACGCTGTGTGCAGATGTGTGTGGCAGGTAAATTCTTACATGTAATGTTATTATCTTGTAGAAATTGCTTGACCACTTTAAAATTAGGGTGTCCCAATCTACAGTGCCAGGAATTTAATATATTATCCCTACTGTCATTATTAGAACTAACATCAGTTACAACATTATAACCAGATTCATCAACATGAATGTTTTTCACATTAATATTGTTTTCATTACAAGAATTATCAGGTACATTTTGTTCAATACTGAAGTTTTTATCAACATTACTGCTATCATAGTAGGCATTATTGCATGAAACACCCATATTAGTGGCATTATTGGACTTGATATTGCTGAACTTTTATAATCCATTATGCAAGTTACCCCGCAACAATGTAGTTTTGTTCAATATATCTTTAACTACACAATATTTAGGGTGAAACTGGAAGTATACATTATTGTCATTGGTGAATTATGAGACGCTGATCAGGTTCTTTTTAATACTAGGCACCCTTAATAAATTATCTAAATAAAGTTGCCTTTTACCATTTATGTAGCCATTTCCAACATGTGATATACTTATAACTTCACCGTTCCCCATATGTAACTTTTGTGTACCTGAATAATTCTTGTTTTCGAGATTAAGATTCTGCAAACTATTGGTGATGTGGTTAGTTTCCCCCGAGTGAGGATACCAATCATCAATATTAGGCTCATCATACTGTATGGAATCATTGATGGTGCCTTGTCCCTTAGGCATATCATTATTTGATCTGACCTGTTGGTTTACTTGAACGAAATTTGCACTTGGTCCTCTTTGCAATGACTTATTTGATTGTGCTGTATTGAATACTGAGTTGAACCTAATGTAGCACCTATTGGCCATATGTCTGAACTTATCACAAGTTTGACACTTTACCGGATTATTACTGTTAGGCCACCTTCCACGACCTTTGCCCTTTGTTGTTGACCACCTCATTAATTTTGTGACTTTGGCCTTTGCTGATTTGTGACATTTTTCTATTGTGGTTTATTTCTTGAGCTGACTACCATGTTGATAGAGTATTCACCTTGTATAGCTTTTCTTTGCTCGACTCTTCCGTCGTGTGCTAACGGTGCAGTGTGAACAAACTGAATGTCTGGTAGAGTTGGTTGCATGGCAATGTATGTGACTAAAGATTCATATTCTTGATCAAGACTACTAGTAATAATTAATACCTACTCATTATTTGAAATTTTGTGACCAACGACACTAAGTCTATCGCACAAATTCTTGATTTTAGTAAGGTAATCCCTCATGCTCATTTCTTCTTTCCTCATGCTCTGTAGTTCTCTTCTATAATGCATGATTCTAGCCGATGATTGGGAATTGAAAATCTGCTCAATTGTTGTCCAGATCTCATGTGGTGTATTACATCCGACAATTTGTGATAGAAGACCAGTGCTGATAGATGACAACAACAATGATGTTAACAAGCTATCTTGTTTCATATACCTAGTATATTCAGAATTGCTAATGAGATTACCTTGATTATCAAGTACCATAATAGAGGGTATGGCCAGAGTTCCTCTGATGTAATCTTGAAGGCCATATCCTCGAAGCGTTGTCTCGAATTGATACTTCCAGAGTATATAGTTATTCTCGTCAAGTGAGGTTGTGATGATTTGGCTTTTCGACTTTGTAAGAACTTTGGCTGAACTGGTGATACTGACAGTATCATTTCTTGAATTTGCAGATGTGACATTGTCATCTTCACTTGCCGTTTTGATGTCGATGAAAGATTCTTTAGCGTGGCAAGATATTGCAGCCAAGAATTGGATAGCAAGAATTAAGATATGAAATCTGAAGTAACAAATGATGGAACACAGGGATATGAATTCCATGAAATCAACAATGGATGAACTGTAGCCAGAAGAGAAATAAATACTTTGATCTGATCTCTTCTTGGTGTGGCAGAAAACAATGCAGCAGTCAATAAGAACAAATACACAATCGATAAGAACTGATGCGCATCTGATAAGAACGAATGCCCCATGATCGAGAAAGGTATATCACTCCGATGATGATGTTATAATCTGAGGAGTGTCGAATCACCCCTTTCTTTGAATCAATGAATTAAAAAAAAAACAAAGACTGTTGCATTGGGATTTGTCCACTGCTAAAGAAACAAAACTCTGATGAAGATGGTAAGAGAAATTAATGCCGTGAGGCAATTCACGCTCTGATACCAAATTAGCAGAACGGATAATTTCTATTTTATTGATGTAATAGAAATTATCCAGAATGAATTCAATGGTTTGTACATAGCCGAAGGCTCTTATTTATATACAAACAAGTGATGTAAAAACTGTAACGTAAGGCCTAGGGCCCATGAATAATACAACTATCAGTAATAATATGGTGATAGGCTCCGCATAATATCTGGACCATTTGTATCTGTGTGAGCTGCATATATATTGTCTTTTATCACATTTAAGAAGTTATTTTGTTACAGTAAACATACGCAAACTCATATGCATATTACACATACTAGATACGAGAAGTTTAATCCGATAAAGATGGATCCATTTCTCTATCCCCTTATTCTCCATTTTCATGTACCATAAATAATCTTAAACATTCATCAATTTTTTTTCTTTTAAAACAATGGAACCCATGATATTTGTTGAACAGTTGATGATAGAATATGAAAGATTTGAGATCATCGCGACACATGAAAATAGGGAGGAGATGGACAGAGCATTTCATCTTCGAAATAAACATTTGATTAAATTTATTTAATCATATATATCTTTTAGTGATTTATATGGCTCGTCTGGTTCTAAATTTTTAGTTTTTAAAAAGAGTTCTCAACTAAACAAAAGTCACGAGGTACATATAATTTAAAAAAAAATAGATATAAAAATCATGTTATGCTTTACTGCTTGTCTGGACTTAAATTTTTAGTTTTTAAAAGATATTTCAACTGAACAAAAAATCACGAGGTAATGTAATTTAAAAAAAAATAGTTACAAAAATCATGTTAACACATACTAAACTAAAAACAAACTCATTTTGTTCTCCACTTAGTGGAATTAATAAAAGCATGAAACCAATTCACTTGACATTTTTCAAATGTCACAATGACTTGGAACTTTAAACTTCTGATCTAGTGCATTGGGTCCTGAAAATGTAAATTACGAAAAACATATTCATTTATCAGTTTTGAATGCGGTTTAGGAAATTTCACCACTCGAAATAGAGCCTTCTATAAGTAATTTAAATACAAATAAATGAAAGAAGAGATAAAAAAACAAGATAAGAAAAATATTGCAAATGAAAATTTGTAAAAATAAGCATCTAATACAATAATAGCTGGAGTTCATATGGTGCTAATCGGTTAGGCCAAACCATACGTAGTTGTGTTCATGACGTGTTTTATGGATGTTTCTGATAGATATGAGTTGGATGAGGATTTGACCTAGACATAATGCATACTTGTCGAACAACAAATGGACAATGTACATATAATAAAATATACGTTGGACTAGCCATAATGGAAGGAATATCATACAAATTTTATTTTCCTGATTTATGTTATAAATAAAGAAAAGAATAAAAAGAAAAAGGGATGTTTTTCGACTTTGTACTGAGCTGGTCAATAGAATCTCATAAAAGTCTAGCACTGTGAGTCATATTCCTACCTGTTATAATTATAACAAGAAAAATAAAAGCAGAGGATGAACCAATAACCTTCTTGTTGAGATTTTAATTCAAAAATAATGTATAAATTTAATCCTGACAGAAACTACATAAAACTTCAAAAACTGTTAACGATGGAAAGAGTGATAAAATCTCCATTGAGGAGTCATTGCAAATAATGTGTATGGTCAACCGACATTGTTTATTTTGTGGACACCATCAATTTCCTTCTTCCCTGTATGCATGACTTAGGCCACATTGCACTATCCAAAAAAATCATTAAACTCAAATATTCATGTAACTTATTTATGAAATACATTATCTAGAATTTCCCTCCGGTCAGAAGTCATGACATAGGCTAGGGTACATTCCTTTTATGAAATACCATCAATTCTCCTCCTCACTGTATTCTTTTTTCTTGTTTATTTTGTTTTGTTTCTTCATTATTATGATCTACCTTATCAATCTTTCCTTTTAGGTATTTTTTTTGTTTGTCTTCAACTATGTATTAAGCATAGACGAAAGCTAATTTTGTTAAATTTTACGAAAAGTTTCTTAAATTAGGCCTTTAAAGTGCATTTCCAACGTTTATATTTTGTGCGTTTAAAATAATTTTTATTTGGTCCATTTAAAAGACATCATATTTCATAATTAAGGCAATCCATCAAAGCATGTTTTATGTTTTATCATATTGACATTTTGTTTTCATTTTTGATGATTTATAATGCTTTTCTATTAATTATCGTCTCTCTATTAATTATATTTCTATAGTAAGTCAATTAGTTATAATATCCTAAATTTATTTATGCATAATAGGTAGCTGATATGTTTTAAACAATAAATGTTATGCATCTCTAGACAAGTTATACGTAACTGCAAATAACATATTTATATACTTGCATCAATGCACCATCAAAGTCTTCATATTTTTGACATATCTGTTTTCAATCTTTTGTGTCATCTTAGTACTTTTCAAATTAAGATACTTCTATGTTCGCAAACTTTTTGAGCATTTTCCATTTAGATGAATTTGATTATTTCTTTTAACTTTTTATCTGGATAGGTTTGAACATATCTCGCTATTTTCTAATTGGATGGGTTTGGTCTTGTTATTTTGATAGATTTGTTTAGTAGTTTGTTTATTAATGCAATTACTTCTTCAAATTATAGCGCAAAAGCCAATTTAATGTATATTTTCTTTGTTAAGATGCATCATATTAATTTTTTTTTAAAGTGCTAGAACACTACACGGTATGCACAGGAGAAGCATAGTGCTTCTACTACTATAAAACACATAAACACTAGTACCCCTCCGTAAAGGAGGTGCCATAGCCATCCACGGCATCAATTGGCTCACTAAGGTGGTAGAATTCCTTAAACATCGAGATAAGTGTAGGAAGATAGGTTGATGAATCCTTGCAATGTAAAGAGTTCCGATCCTACGTGTCATCCTCTAAGATAGTACGCTTCCTCTCACTAAGCTCCCCAAGAACATATAAATATAAATATGCTTTCACTACCTAGTACTGCAGTCGTCCCTTACTTTTATCATCATCCACAAACTTGTAAAATGTTTCATATTTGAGATTGTATATAATTCTAGAGTCATTTTGTATATTTGCGAAATGAGTATTTTGTTGTAATGTAATTATATAGCTCATTATATATAGTTTATCATAATTAAAGATCATTAACGAATATTTTGTAACTACTAATTACTAGTATTACCGTACAACGGTGGGAAAACCGACCGTTAAGAAGTTCAATATAAAATATATTAGTATTTGTTAAAACTTATAACAAGTTAGATTTTAATGAATAAATTATAGCGTAGTTTAAGAAAAATGAAAGTAATTGAAAAATTGAAAATTCAGTTAAATTAAATTTGACATGTAAATCAACTCAAGACTAAGAATATGTTATTAATGTGTTGATTTGAATCAGTCACTAACGCATACGTATATTTTGACTGTATATCAAGTAAATCTTGACATTTGTGAATTGTAATAATGACATGAATCAATCATCAACAGATATACAATATCAGACGACATACACCAATCCTGGGAAAACATTAAGGCTTTTCTCTTTTATTAGCTCTACATGACCGAATAAGACCTCTACTGAGAATAGCTACAAGACATATCAACGATGCAACTAGTCATATAGAATAAATTTCTGATAACCAAAGGAGTAAGTTGATAAAATAATAACAAAGAAGAAAAAGAGATGGGGATATACCATTTTCCTGACGTTGCTTGCAAAGCCATTTCGATGCAGCATTAGTGAGGGCATCTCTTTTGTTGTAGAGTGTAGAATAAATCATAAATATGTGGACCAATTAGACACAGGAAAAACAGACAACTTTTAAACACAAAAACAACAGAGGTAAAGTGAATGGACTTTTAAGCAGAAAATAACATGTTCATTTCAAATGATAGTACAAGGTTTACAACAACGAACACAAATATACCCACAAGGATACAACACATATGAGGCTCAGACTGGTACAAAACACTAAATAATAAACTAACAGATAATCCATTATAGCTCTAAATCTCAGGATCATCCTGAGCTGCATCCATATCCAGCTGCTCCAATGTTGCAGTAACTACATATCATCTTTACTATTACTAATGCATCTTAAGAGCAACAAAATCAATTGCTGTAGTACTGCTTTGTGTGATAATATAGACCTTGAATGTATTATGTTAATCAATTGAAACACCAATGCATCTCCATCGATCAGTTCATGATCCATGGAAAAGCCTCTCCAGCCAACACTTATCCCTTTTTACGGTGCTAAATAGGGCGTCCTCCTCTCCACTATATCTTCATCAATCAAGTAAACTGATTCATCCTTTTTCAGTAGATGCTTGTTACAAAAGTGGTTGGGAAGTCTTAGCCAAAATCCTGTTGTTGTATGTGACTGAAGCATTGGCTTCACAAAGGTGGGATAGAGATCTCCAAGCCCAGCTTCCAGCTTTTCTGCTTTCTCCGTTGTGAATGCTCCTGCTTCATCGGATGCATACACTCGACCATCTAAATCTCTATGTCTCGACATTTGACCATCGGATTTCTGAGAGCAACGCACAACCACTGGCTCAATCTCGTGGTAAACTTGTTCAAGCAAATAGAAATTCGGCTAGACCTCCTTTTCACCATTATAAACTCTTCATGAGGTGCTTTGCGTTTAATCTGCTTCTAAGGTGGTATTTTAGGAGCGGTAACTTCTTGAAGAGAGTGAGAAAGATGACTGAGTTTGAGCTCATCGAGCTTCTTCTTGTTCTCTTCCAACTTTCTTCTTCTGACTTCTTCATAGTCTTATATTTGCCCTGTTGCACAAATATCAAGAACAATTAACATGTAAAAAAAAAATGGTTTCTCATTAAATCATCTACTACTCACAATTATATAAATGCTAGCACCTCTCAAAAAGTTATGTCTATTGTTTCCATTATTAAAGTTCGGAAAAAGAAGTTCATTCGATACATAAGAACAAGCATGTTAGATTTACAAATTGATTGAACCATAAAGCAACTACAATTGCAAACTGTGAAAGATATATTCAATAGTGTTAACTTAAAAAGTTACCTTCGAATTTGATGCTTCGAGTGACTGTGATATTTGTTCCAACAAGATTAAACCAATCCCAAATCAACCAATAGGAATCATAACCAAGATGATTTACACTTTTTAAAACTCAGCTTACACTTTGGATCCTATTGATCCCGCACAACTGCTTCATCGCAAATAGCATTACACTTTAGAGTCGTACATTTTATGTATTGACTAAGACCATCGTATATTTTCATGATAAAATATTCAGTCCAGCCTGTGCATAAGGATAAGAAATTATTATGATTGTACTCTCATTTAATCGAAATATTACATATTTGAATGTGCATGTCAATCTTTATTTTTAGTGTTAAACAGTGGAATCGGAGTAATCATCAACATTTTGGTAGTGAACCAATAACATCTCCCTGCCAGTAATGTGCCAAACTTAAAAAAAAAAGAGAAAATAAAATAAAATAAGAAGAAGCAAGAATTGGGAGAATGTGACTGATGAAATGTTATTGGCATAAACTAGTTCAAAGAGCTGGTGTAAATCTTAAGAATAAAAAAAAAATGGTAGGACACAAGTATTGTAATAACGATTGCCATAATCCAATTGATTGACCGAATCAATAGTAATCACCTCAAAACAGATACCATGTGTGCATACAGATGAGGAACCTTGATCCATGTCTTCATTTCTAACAATTGTACGAATCATTTAAAACATTGTATAAACTGGAACTGGAAGGGGTGAAAAGATCAAACTTCTTTGGTGCATTACAAGAACGTAAACACCATACAAATTATAGGAGAACGTCAATCTATGAATAAAGGTTCACACAACACATTATGTCGCATCTATGCAAACATACATTTGATTGCAAAAATAAGTAAAAGGGTAATAAGTGACATGAACTATTGAAGTTTCATTAAATGTTTATATAGTACTGCTATGGTTATTTATTTTCAAAAAAAATTATTTAAGTTTAAAAGCAGGTTTATTGCTAAAAAATTACGTCATGAAAGTTCACCTGTGATGTTGACTTATTGTTCAACCGGAATTTAGATGATCAATGCAAATATTGTTAAAAAATTAACTTATGATTGTCAAATAGCAATTTTGCGATAAAATTATAAATAAAACATCAATTTGACATAAAGACTAGCAAGTCAAGAGTAACGAAAAAGTTACCATTTTGAAGAACGTCTGCAATGTTGAAAGCACGTGCAAATGATAAAAATGATCGTTAGGTAGTTGCTCATCATTACTAGGCATTGGTGGTACATTCAAATCAACAGGGCATCCATGATGTATCCCATTTTCCTTGATCATGCAAAAGAAAATAGTTCGCATAATTAATCAAAATTATATTTATCATCGATACAAAAATATATTTTCATAGATTAATTTTCATGTCATGTATATGTTTTTGACAACAAGTTCATAAATACATAATAAATCTGTAAATATTCAAACTATAATTTATCAATTATTACTTACAATTTTTACTTTAATACATTTAAGAATAAAATAAGCAAGTAAGAAAATTTACCGTTTGGAAGATCGATTGTGATGTTGGCAGCACTTGCATATGATCACCGTGATCTTCATATATTTGCTCATAATTACAAGGCAATGGTGGTGCATTCAAATCAATCAGGAATACATGACGTATCTCATTATCCTGAACATGCAAAAGGAATCAGCATGCATAATTTATCAAAATAATATTTAGCATCGGTAAAAAAAAAAAAATCATCCAGTATTCATCAATTATTACTTATATAAAAGTTTTATTATATTACTTAAAACATGCAACTAATAAAAGCTAATAAGGAAAATGGTAACACTCACCAAACTTAGATAATGGAAAGATCATGCAAGATGCGTGGAGCAAGTAAATAAATATAATAAAATGATATTTTTTTCATTTTCTTTTCATAATAGGCATTTCTAGTGAACTTGATGTAGCATTGAAATTCAATCAATGAAAGAACTATTTTTTTTTTATTATTAAGTTTTTTTGGTTGCATGCAAGTATTACTTTGCTCACATCTAAACAATAAACCGAGGTATTGTTCACATTATATTTTATAGTTAGACTTGTTCACTTAACAACCCGATCATACTAAAATTACTCAATACTCTTCTGCACTAAGAAAAATACTCATTTTCATATTGGATCCTACCATCATGTTCTTTGTTACTGTAAATGCATTTTTGCACATGTGCACGCTATACCTTACAATTGATAAATGATCTCTATTCATATATGTTACTTCATTTAGGAGATGCATTCTATTATTTTGCACCAACATATATCCCTAGCAACATATAGACAGAGCCTTTCCACTCATGTGCGTATAAAATCAATGAATAAAGCTTGGTTATAGCTCTCTAATTACTGTCAAAAAGGCTATTCTTACTAGAAATACATACATATGCATGAGATCACAAGAAAGCTAAATAAAGCACATACCATGCATTTAAAGAGAAAGTTGTTCTCGTATATTTTACGGCCGGCTACCATGAATATAATCATAAGGTTTATAACTTTCTTAATTTAGCTCAAGTTTATAACTTGATAACTCAGTTAAAAACCGAGAAAACTTGTTCATTTAACTCGGTTAAAAAATAAGTTGTTTTACCCTAGTGAAAAAGGGGTTAAAATCCAGTTTCTAACTTAATTCGCTTAAAACTCAAGTTAAAAAAATCATAGTTTTTAACTGAGTTTAATCAGTTTAAAAGCTGAGTTCAACTCAGTTTTGTACTAAACTCGGTTGAAAACCAAGTTTTACTAAGTTACTTAACACACCTAAAAACAAAATTTCAACTCGGTTTTTAAAAAGTTGGTTAAAACTCAGTTTAGAAGTATGTTTTCGCATGAGATGAAACTCTGTTTTCAACCGAGTCAAGATGCCCATCTAGAATAGTAAAATCCAATATAAAAAATTAAATGATGTTTTTAGATAAGAAATATAGTTATAAACTAATCCATTATACTGAAAGCATGAGAAACTTCATTTGGAGACAATTACTTTCTTCCTACTTAATATATATGCACTTTCAACTATTAGCTCATTCTCAAGAGAACAAACATAATATTAAAATATTAAATATACACTTGTGAACTCTCTCTGTGTGTGTATACACACAAACCAATATATGCATAATTTGAATAAATATTTGCTAGTAAATTTCCTAATAGCTTTTCATTACATATGAAACGAAAACCATCTTCTTAAGATTGTTAGTTGTTCAAATAGTTAGGTGTTATTATTTTGCAGCATGAACAAAAATTTAACTTTGTCAAATCTGAGTAACTCAAAAAACGCTATGTACAAAGCGAAGATAAACCAAGGATGCAAGTTGGTTAAAGTCAAAAGTATGAACAATGACTATGTAGTATATTAATCAATGAACAAACAAACTTGATGCCTTATTGATCGTTTGGAATCAAAATTTTCCAAAAGAATAACATTAAGAACCAATCATCTAAAATCTAACTACGATATTACCTTTGTACATTCGGCTTTAGGTAGAAATCTGAAAAGAAAAAAAAAGATGTGTATACAGACAAAACAAATATATGCATAATTTGAATAAATATTTGCTAGTAAATTTCCTAATAGCTTGTCATTACATATGAAAAAAAAAATCTTCTTAGGATTGGTAGTTGTTCAAATAGTTAGGTGTTATTATTTTGCAGCATGAACAAAAATTTAACTTCGTCAAACCTGAGTAACTCACGAAACGTTATGCGCAAAGCGAAGATAAACCAAGGATGAAAGTTGGTTAAAGTCAAAAGTATGAACAATTACTATGTAGTATATTAATCAATGAACAAACAAACTTGATGCCTTATTGATCGTTTGGAATCAAAATATTCCAAAAGAATAACATTTAGAACCAATCATCTAAAGTCTAACTATGATATTACCTTTGTAAATTAGCCTTTAGGTAGAAATCTAAAAAGAAAAAAAAGATGGATGACGACTAATGGTTATCGATTAACCAAATCTCATTTATATATGCCAAAATTTTAAACCTAGATAAATTTTCACGCACCTAATGAAATGACAATTAAGGATATTGTATTTAGCGATTACCTGATAAAAAAGAGCGACGGCGGGATGCTGTAGAAGTGGATTGATGATTAAGCCCACAAAGTAGAGTTGTATGTAGAGAAGATATTGGATTTGAGAAGAAATACAAAAAAGAAATGGGGAGAAACAGAAATATCGAGAAGAAAATTAGGGATGCAGAGAAGAAAGAGGGATGAAAATTGGTTTCGAGAAAAAAATCATACGGAGAAAAACAGGGTTACGGGAGAAAAAAAATGGAGGAAGCCGCAGAATGGGAAAGTCAGATAGTTTAGGCGAAAATAACTGGCACAAACAATTTGATTTTGGCTCTTACAGTAGGGAAACCTCCCTAATGGTCGGTTTGATTATATATAATCAATACTGTATTTTTTTTGAACGGTAAGCGCAAATTTTTTATTAATCATCATGAAATATTACAAATAAGTACAATCTCACTAACATAAACATACTGAACAAAAGCTTATCATTACATATTCAAAACAGTTACAACAAAACAAACACAAACTAGCATAAAACCTACATTAGCTTCTCACTAGCTTCAGCAGTCTTTATCTTCAGACAATACAACGCAGATGTTTCATATGAATAGATTTTTACCGATGGCAATAAAAATTACAAGCTCCAGAAGCAAGCATTACCAGTAGATGCCATAATAGGCCAACATCACAGGAATAAGGGATTGAATAATGGTGTAGAATTTCTTGTTGTGACATGCGATACTATATGTGTTGGATTGAAGAGGTTGAAGATAGCTTTGAATCGCGGAAGACGGTTCACAAATCGGTGCTCGTATGTGGAAGCTATGAGCTGGAAGGTGCAAGTTTTCAAGGGGCTGCAGCGATTTAGACATCTGTCATGAGAATGACAGACGTCTGACATTGTAGGGGAATTTTCCCGAAAGTTTGGATAGACGTCTGTCCCATGGGGGACAGACGTCTGAGCTCAACAGACGTCTGTCATACTGGGGACAGACGTCTGAGCTAAAGCCCAAATAATTCCCTGGGAGGGAACAGACATCTGTCAACCCCATGATAGACGTCTGTCGAGGCATATGGGTTGTTTCGTGCTGAAAACATGATAGATTGATTTGTGAAGATGCGGAGGCAATTTGGGTAATTGGCCTACCCCTATATAAGCTATTTTCTGGTGTGAATTAGGGAGAGCTTGGATACTTGATTTGGCATCAAGGGTTTATTCTCAAGGGAGAATCAGGGTTTATAGCCTAATTCAAATTCATCAATTCTATTCTCCTCAAACTCTTTTCTATATTGAAATATAGTGATTATTGGATCAATCTCTTGTATTCCTTTCATCGTGGTAATAAAAATACTCTCTCCAAAGTGGATGTACACTAACAAGATGTTAGTGGAACCACTATAAATCCTTGTGTGATTTATTTTTGCTACTTTGTCATTAGTTTCTTGCTTGTGATTGAGATTTGGATTGTTCGCGATTGGTTGATATTGGTTTTGTGACTAGAGTTATTGCTTTGGTTGTTTTTGCAAGTCTAACAACGATCTACTTCTGCTAGCGCTTTGTGATTTGGATATCAGATTCGAGTGGTCTTTAATCAGATTAATCACGACGGTTACAACAGTTAGTATCAGAGCTGTTTTGGTGCTTGTTAGGTGTTTGTGAAAATGTCGAAGACGGATAATAGCTCGGTAAGTCCTTCAACCGGAAGTCCGAATAGTGTGGCGCCTTATGTACGGGGTTTGTATGCGGCGTCGGGTTCTCAATTGGTTATTGACAAGTGGAATGGTGATAATGACTTTGAGAAGTGGCAATGGAAAATGAAAGCGGTTCTTAGGCGGAATCGGGTGCATCGAGTAGTATTTGATACTCACTTATTGCCAAGTGATATCTCGGATGTTGAGAGAGAGAGGAGATGGAGGAATGGGCTTACACTACCCTTCAACTTGCTATGGGGGAGAATGTGATCTCCGAAATTAGTGGTGAGACTACCGCTAAAGGTATTTGGGACAAGTTGGAAGAACTTTATATGAAGAAGTCGCTCACTAATCATTTAATCTTGTTGCGAACGTTTTTCACCTTCAAGATGAAGGAGGGTAATTCTCTTAAGGCACATTTGAATGCCTTTGATGACTTTCTCATGAAGATGAAGGCCGTTGATTTGAAGATTGAGGAAGAGCAAAAGGCGATGATATTATTGTGTTCATTGCCGGATCGCTATACGGGTTCCTCAAATAGCTTGATCTATGGCCGGGATACCTTGACTCTAGATGATGTCAAGACGGGTCTTCTTAGTGAGGAGTTGAGATATCAAATGAAGGAGATGAGTGAGGGTAGTAGTGGAGCTAGTAGTAGTCACGGGTTGTTTGCGGAGAAAGAAAAGAATGTGAAGAAAGGAAACCGGGGGCGTTCTAAATCAAGAAAACCCAGTGGAAGAGGTAAGTCGAAAGAGAGAAATGGAAAATGCTTTATTTGCAAGAAACCGAGACATTGGAAAAATGAATGTCCGAACAAAGATAAGAAGGAAGTATCATCTTCATCCATGTTGATGGAGAGTGGGGATGGTGAGATAGATGAAAATGTTTTGACGGCGGTAGCATCGGGTGTTTTGGGTAACGAATGGGTTCTCGATTCAGGTGCGTCGTATCATATGATACCAAATAGAGATTGTTTTTCGTCCTTTGAGGTCAAAGAGGGAAATGCAACTGCTATGGGAAATGGTGCTATTTGCAAGTCGATGGGTAGTGGCTCCGTGCTAATAAGGATGTTTGATGGAGTTATTCGCACGCTCACCAATGTTCTCTATGTTCTGGGACTTAGGAAGTCGCTTATATCTTTGGGGCAATTGGATTCTCTAGGATGCAAGATCACTATCGAGAAGGATTTCTTGAGGGTTTCAAAGGGAGTGCTTGTGGTTATGAAGGGTTCTAGGACTCATGGTATATATTTGCTTCAAGGTGTGACTGTAGGAGGTGAGACTTGTGTGGCTGTTGATAGTTCTCGTGACTTGGATGCGACACGGTTGTGGAATTTGAGATTGGGTCATGTCTCGGAGAGGAGTTTGGATATTCTTCGAAAGCGGGAGATGATTGATGGTGAAAGCTTCAACAAACTAGAGTTTTGCTAGGAATGTGTCATGGGGAAGTAAACAAGGGTATCATTCGATGAAGGCAAGCATGACTCAAAGGAGGTTCTTGAGTATTTTCATTCGGATGTTTGGGGACCGGCACCGGTTGCTTCTTTGGGAGGAGCAAGGTATTATATCTCTTTTATTGATGATTTGTCTCGCAAGGTATGGGTGTATGTAAACGGGGCCAAGTTCGGAGGCATTTGCTAAGTTCAAAGTGTGGAAGGCTCTTGTTGAGAATGAGAGTGGTAAGACTTTGAAGGTGTTAAGGACCGACAATGGCGGCGAATATGCCTCGCGTGAATTCTTGGAATATTGTAAGCATCACGGGATCTGGAGACATTTTACTACACCGGGAGATCCGCAATCTAATGGAGTAGCGGAGAGAATGAACTGAACTCTACTTGAGAAAGCTCGATGCTTGAGATTGACATCGGGTTTGTCTAAGGGATTTTGGGCCGAAGCTTTGTCAACCGCAGTGCATATTGTGAATCGAATTCCGTGCTCGGCCATTAGCAACAAAATTCCGGAGGAAGTGTGGAAAGGGAAGAGTGTTGACTTGAGATATCTTCGTGTGTTTGGTAGCCCGGTTTATGTGCATGATCCTGGGAATGATAAGCTTGGAGCTAGGGCATTCAAGGGGATCTTGCTTGGCTTCACGGATGGTGTGAAAGGCTATCGGATTTGGAATCCGGAAACGAAGAAGGTTGTTAATTCTCGTCATGTCACTTTTGATGAGTCGGCTTTATTCAAGGTGAATGAGAGCTCATCGAATGTTCCGGATTTAATTCATGGTGAATCAAAGGAGAATGAAGTCATTCCCACATTCCATCCAAGTGGTAGTAGAGTTGAAGAAGCTCGTGGGGTTGAAGCGGTTGATGAAACATCACATAGTCCACATGGTTCCTCTAGTGATGATGTTGGTGATGTACATGATACTAGAGAAGTTTCGACTCAAGGTGGAGCCGAAAGGGGTTTAGGTGAAAGTATTGCTACTCGGGTTGGTCGACGTGCAATAAGGCCTCCCGAAAGATATGGTGATTGGAACAACCTTAGCTTTAGTGATCATTTGGACTATGCTCTCAATGTAGTCCAAGATGAGCCGATGGACCTTGATGACGTCATGGAGTCGAGAGAGAGAGAGAGAGAGAGAGCTCGAAGTGGATTTGCGCCATGGAGGAAGAGATGCAATTGCTTATGAAGAACCAAACTTGGGAGTTGGTTCCACTTCCTCAAGGAAACCGTGCTATAGGGTGCAAATGAATTTACAAGGTGAAGGATGATGGAATGTACAAAGCAAGGTTAGTGGCAAAGGGGTTCTCACAAAGGAAAGGAAAGGAGTATGATGAAATTTTTGCACCGGTGGTTCGTCATACATCCATCAGAGTTTTACTAGCCATAGTTGCTATCCATGACTTAGAGTTGTAGCAACTTGATGTGAAAACCTCCTTATTGCATGGAGACTTGGATGAAGATATCTACATGGAGCAACCAGAAGGGTTTGTTATAGATGGTAAGTCTAATATGGTTTGCAAGTTGAAGAAATCACTATATTGGTTAAAGCAATCGCCTAGACAATGGTACAAGAGATTCGATCATTTCATGCTTGAAAGTGGCTTCCATCGAAGCATCAAGGATGCTTGCGTATATTTCAAGAGGTTGGGAAATGATTGTTGGGTGTATTTACTCTTGTATGTGGATGATATGCTCATTGCTTCCAAGGATCGAAATGAAATCAACAAGTTAAAGATGCTTTTAAAATCGGAATTCAAGATGAAGGATCTTGTAGAAGCAAGAAAAATCTTGGGCATGGAAATTGGAAGGGACCGAAAGCGTTTTGAGTTAAGATTGACTCAAAAGGAATACATAAAGAAAGTGCTTTGTCGGTTTAGCATGGAGGATGCAAAGGCGTTAAATACACCTTTACCTTTGCATATGAAGCTTTCGGAGAAGGGATCACCTATCGGGGATAAAGATAAGGCTTATATGGCAAAGGTGCCATATGCAAGTGCGGTTGGTAGTTTGATGTACGCAATGGTACGTACAAGGCTCAATATTGCAAATGCCATCGGGTTGGTTAGTCGGTATATGGCTAATCCGGGGAAATCGCATTGGGAAGCCGTGAAGGCTATATTGAGATACTTGAAAGGCACAGCATCTCATGGACTTGTCTTTGGCGGTAGTGATGATAGGAGTTGCAAGTTGGTTGGTTATTGTGACTCGGACTACGCCGGTGATAGGGATCGAAGTAAATCAACTTCTGGGTATGACTTCACACTTGGCGGGACAACCATTAGTTGGAGATCGCGATTGCAAACCGTAGTTTCTTTATCCACTACGGAGGCGGAGTTGATTGCCGCTGTGGAAGCGGCCAATGAGGCACTCTACTTGAAGCGATTGTTGTGTGAATTGGTATTCGAACATGAAAGTGTTGATGTTCGATGTGATAGCCAAAGTGCTATCCATTTGGCGGAGAATTTGGCATTTAGCTCACGGACCAAGCATATAGAGGTGAGGGATTCATTTCTTGTAGCCATGGATGAGGATAAGCTAGTATACCTTCGGAAAGTGCACACAAAGGATAATGTGACCGATATGTTTACGAAAGCATTGCCGTATGGGAAGTTCGAGCATTGCTCGAACTTAATTCGTTTGTTGAGTTGCTAGGTGCCACGGGGTGGCACGAGGTGGAGAGAGTGATTTTGTTTGATGAATGATGGAAAAGGAATAGCGGTGAGAGATTGGAAATCTATCTTCATGGTAAGTACTCGCTTCACTCCCGAGTACATTGCCTTATGGTGAGACGGTTTGGTTTGAATACTTTCAACACTTCATTGGCGGGTGGGGGCATTGCCTGAACTCGTTAGTGGAGTGCAATGGGTGGTGGCTTTGCCGGATCTCATTGGGAAAGTTCATGTTGCTTGGTCGAAGGTAGAAGGATATGCATGGTGCATTGGAGTTGAGATGGTTATAGTATCGAGGTGGAGTGTTGTGATATGCGATACTATATGTGTTGGATTGAAGAGGTCGAAGATAGCTTTGAGTCGCGGAAGACGGTTCGCAAATCGATGCTCGTATGTGGAAGCTATGAGCTGGAAGGTGCATGTTTTCAAGAAGCTGGAGCGACAGACGTCTGTCATGAGAATGACAGACGTCTGACACTGCAGGGGAATTTTCCCAAAAGTTTGGATAAACGTCTGTCCCATGGGGGACAAACGTCTGAGCTCAACAGACGTTTGTCATACTGGGGATAGACATCTGAGCTGAAACCCAAATAATTCCCTGGGAGGGAACATATGTCTGTCAACCCCACGACAGACGTCTGTCGAGGCATATGGGCTGTTTCGGGCTGAAAACATGACAGATTGATTTGTGAAGATGTGGGGGCAATTTGGGTAATTAGCCTATCCCTATATAAGCTATTTTCTTGTGTGAATTAGGGACAGCATGGATACTTGATTTGGCATCAAGGGTTTATTCTCAAGGGAGAATTAGGGTTTATAGCCTAATTCAAACTCTTTAATTCTATTCTCCTCAAACTCTTTTTTATATTAAAATATAGTGATGGGAGAGATAAATGACCATAAGGAGAGACTTTCGAATGAGAAGGAAAAGTACGAGCTATATACCAACATACTTGTTGTAGAGGGAGCTTGAGAAATTCTAACAGATGAGCTCAAAGATGCTGAAACAGATGAAGTAGTAGCATCATCCCCAATATTATCTTTATATAAGTTGCCAAATATAGTACCGTCTTCATCATAAGAAACAGTTTGAGCCACATTAGGCTGATTATCTTTGTTACTCCCACTATTGTGAACACAATGCTCACTGCCTTCAGTAATTTTCACATTCAAACTAGTATTAACCCCAGTATTAATCCTACTATTAAGATCAGTTTCCTCATTGATAGCTTGAACATGTGCATTTAAACAAACATCAACATAAATAGCATAATTATTAACATCAGAGGCTAAAGCCACAAATGGACTAAAATTTTCCATTCCAACAGCAGAGACTTCTACAACATGATCCTTGTTAATATTCACTTCTTTCCTTCTTCATATTTTCTTTGTTTTTGTATTAATAGTAGTCCAATTTCTATGATTTTCGTACAAGAAATCCTTCTTATTATACTGACCACTATAAGCATTATCCGTAGTATGATTATCTACATAATAATCCTCAACTACATTATCCAGCTCTGCCTTTGAACCAAATTCACATGTAGATTAATCATGACCAAAAACTTTACAAAAGGTGCAACTACTGGGCATCCAATCGTATGATATTTTTATAGATGGACAATGGTCACCCAAACCAGCTATTTTCTATTGTATCAGGCAGTTCAAAATCCAGAGTAACCTCTACTAATGCCTTTGCATATCTAAAACGATGCATTTTCTCAGTGCTAGAATCAAAACAAATTAATTTGCCTATGTGCGAATAAGCCAATTAATGCCTTAAAGCATCCAATGTATCATAGTAATTATATACCAATGAATCCATACTGGCACTTTTTTGATCAGAGATTGTGAGCTACCCATTGATGGATCCCATCTAGTAATTATAAACATTCTACCTCTAATGAAGATAAGATTAGATTGAGGTATTCTTTCTCTATCAATATCATTAGAAAAAATAAAAAAGAATTGAATACCGTCCGAAGAAATATCAGCCACTCAGCTTAATTTCCAGTGCCTTTTTAGAAAATTAACCACTGAAAGGAACGATAAAGAACCATCCGGGAAGAAACCTACCAAGTAATTGCTCCAATATTTCAATCCTTCGTTCTTGACCAAATCTGATATTTATTTTGGTCGTCCATCTCTTGGAATATCAAAATGACGAGGCTCAAAAACTCCAGCATTGTGAGATAGAGATTTGAAAAGTGATGCATAATCAGTTTTCGTAAAAGAGGGATATGATGATTTAGATGAATTGGAAGCTTCAGGAATTTCACTAGGATTTGTGGTTTTGAAAGGATCCAGAATTGAAGCTTTTGCTCCAACAGAAGAAGCTGAAGGGTTACTCGCAGTGGAATTGACACTAGGAGGAGGTGGATCTAGGGGTTTAGATGGAGAAAGGCACGATGGAAGTGGTGGAAAGGAGGAATCGAAGGCGGAGGAGAAGAATGTCGATGCCGCCATTAATGAGGGTTTTTAAAGATATTTGAAAAGTAACCATCAATATTGTATTTTATTTTACGTTTAATAAAATTTTATGATTAATTACTAATAATTATTAAATCATAGTTAGTATTCAATTTACATATAAAAATAAACATAATTAATAACTAGTTATCAATATCAAAAAATTACAATCAAATACTTATTAATTTAATAATTGATAATACATAATTAGCATATAATGTTTAATATATTAATAATTAATAATATCCATTTGATTCAAATCCAGAAAATATCTGCCCAATCCAAATGTAAATACATTCACGATTTTGAATAAATATTGCACTAAAATGAAATTAAAAATCTATTTAATCCATGTCAAAAAAAAAGAAATACAAAATTATTACCAATTCAACTTTTTGAAGAAAGATAGTGTTGCCTGCATTAGCCACTACATCAACCATTGGATCAAATCCATGGCCTACTTGCGTCTTCAACGATAAAAACCTACTTGTATTCACTTTTTCACACAACAGCTTCTCTTCCAATTCACACGGCTGCACTTCAAAAACTAGAAGAACCTTAATTGACCAATCGCACCATAAAGACGCATCATCTTCGCCCATGAACTTCTAGTTGCCATAAACTAAGGAATAGTTGTAAAAAGAAGTCTTTATCAAGAAAATCAGTAAAAGATGTCAAGCATAACCATTCTCGCTATAAATGAAGGATTAAAATAAGGTATTAGCAGTTGAATAGATGAATAATCCAACTGAACTATCTAGCTGAACGGTTGAATAGTTGAATGACTGAACAAAACTACTTAGCTGAATAGAGGAAGAGCTAAACAACCAAATAGAACTAACTTGTTGAACGGTTAAACATCTAATACCTGGATGGATGAACCAAACTACTGCTGAATGGTTAAAAACTTAAATGACCAGACAGTTGAACATGACTACAGCTGAATGGTCAAATGGCTATGAAACGGAATGGAATTCCTACTGAACGTTTAGACAACTTGCGACTAAATAGAATTAATTTATTTTAGAATTGAACAAAGAATTCCACTACTTGATGCTGACACGAATATTCCCATATCTTTAGACAATATTTTTTTTCCCTTTTGTGAATTTCACATTTCTTGCGCATTGTGGTACTATGAATTCCTTTTTTCCTCATTAAGTGGTTGGTGTTTATACTTAATGGCATCACTTGAGTTACTTGGATTGTGGATACTAGTTACATAAACATTCTTTTCAAACTATATAATGCTTGCATACATTGTTTCCCAACTCACTTTGCTGCTATTTATTAAGGGACTCATATTTTTCTCTAATTGTCTATTCATTGCATAATCCATGATTTAACAATTATGGATAATGTTCAATTCTTTTGTTTAATGGATTCCAAAGGAATGAATGGATGATATACGTTTTTAAGGTAATTCCTGTTGATACATGACTTTCTTAATATCAAATGCGGACGATTTCTAGTTGCTATGACGTTTGGATATTTTTTCACGAATAAGTGATAATTCCTTGGTGGATTCCAAGGCCGATCACCGCGATAAGAAATTCAATTTGATACCATGTGAGTGGTCTCTACTTGCATATTTCCTTTGTATGCCTTTGGGAAAAAAAAAATTAGATTTGATTCACAATTGAGTAGATGGTTAGGTGTCATCATTACGTTTGAATTATTTGTCATGGATTTCTTCCCATAAGATGGCAATTTCATTTCATATAAAAGGAATATGATGTATTTGAACATCTTTCAATGAATTTTTTTATTATTATTGATGAATTGTAACATAGTTATGACTTCGTTAAATTTTTTATTTAGCGGTCTTGGACTAGCTCTCTTCCGAAACCCTTAACTGGTGATCCATAAGCTAAGTCTAACTGAGAATATATATTTGGGCACCTCCCAAATGGTCAAACAAGTTGTCAATCCTTGGTAAGGGATATCGGTTCTTCTTAGTCAACTTGTTAAGTTCCCAATAGTCCACACGTAATCTTAAAGATCCATCAGACTTTGTGGCAAACTCTACTGGTGCACCCCCATTCAAAGTTACTCATATGAATAAACCCTTTCTTTAACAGTCCCGAGATTTGTTTGTCATGTTCTCTCCTTTCCTCAGGAGCCATGTGCCTCAAAGGAAAGCTACTGGCCTTGCATCCTTTTTAAGTTTTATCCTAAATGATATTTCTTGGTGGGGTAGGAGTTTACGACCTCCTTAAGAACATCGGGAAACTCACATACTATCGGTATAGAAGATGGTCCTTCTAAGTCAGTTAATAAGGAAAATAAAGTTGAATCTCTATTCCCTGTCCTACAAAGAATCTCTATGTTGCGACCTCTACGGCTTCTTAAATAAATTACTCTCTTATCACAATTAGGACAGCCCCATATAATCATAGACTATCCATACCCAAAAAAACCACACCCGTCGAATTCAAGCACATACACATCACAAAAGAAGTCGACACCATCGATGTACAATACTAGGTCTTTACAAACAACAGAAAGTTGAATAGTCCCTCCGATAGGGTTGGACACCTATATCGGATGGCTAGCAAAGGATAAGGGAAGTTTCAAAGGATCAACAATCTTTCTAGAAATGAATGAGTGGGCGGATCCCTAGTCAAATAGGATACATAAAGAAATCCCAAAGATACAAATTATACCTTTCAATGTAGGTTGTCCTTGATCCCGAGGGAGCTCACTGCGAATCGACGCTACTTCCAAAGCACAGTTTTAGCCACTATGCACAACCTTCGACTTATGGGAAGTTTCTTGTTAAGTGTATAACCTCATGACAATTAAAGCATTTTCCTTTGAATTCTTCCTTTGCTAGTTTCACTCTACAGTCCTTCTCTTCATTGCCTTTCTTATGGCATCTAGAACATATCTTAGTCTCACCGTTGAATTTGCCTCCCTTCTTATTCTTTAGCCAAAAATTATTCTTCTTGTTCCTCCCATTATTAAAAGTACCTTCTCCTTTATCAGCCTTAACCTCATTAACATTCGTAGCTAAGTATAAGATAGCCGCCTCAACAAGTCTTTCAGACGTAGCCCTAAGTGTAACTTGGGCCAAAAGCATCTCCTTTAGTGGGGAATTTAATCCTTTAACAAACCCAAGGGCTTTATCCATTGGGGTATCCACTAGCCCCTACCAAACTTAGATAATTCAGTATACTTCTCCACATACTCTTTTAAATCCAAATCACCTTGATCCAACTAGATAAACTTCTCTAGCTGCAAACTCTTCTCAGCATTAGTTAGGAACTTGACCTCAAAATGAACCCTAAACTCTTCCCAAGTGAAAACTCTGCCTGCATTCTCTTGTGACATTATGTTCCACCACTTCAGGGCCTCCCCCTTCAAATGTCAGGCTGTTACCCTACATTTAAGTCGATCATCCCATCATGTAGCTTCGAAGATCCTATCACACTCGGAGATCATTGTTTTGTCTTTTACGAAGTTCTTAGTTCCTTAAAATTTCTTGTCTTCTAAACTTATAAAACCTTTGCAAAGGAAAGGGAAGTTAAGAACCCCTTCAATGGGATGATTTGTTGGTTCCACTGTGGTAGGATTAGCAATAAGGACATGTTCCACAGTGCTAAGATACATGTGTAACCATTCTGGCAAGTAACGAGGCCTTGTTAGGTTTCCCTGCTCGAGTTGATTGTCAGCCATTTCTACTATTTGAAAAAGGAAAAACCCTTCAGTGGACTTCCTACAATAATATCAATGCCTAAAAGAAAGAAAGATAATGTTGCCTAGTATAAATGCATATTTTTTGGGTATAGTACTTATATATATGCATACAGTTTCGGTAACCTTTTCAAATAACAAATACGTCTCTCATGCGTATATTTCTCCGTAACCTGGGCTCTAATACCAAATATAACAACCCGCCTGGAATGGTTCTAAATTCCAACCTAGAAGAGGCCCATCGGAACTTAGAGACACTCTAAATGGATTATTGGTTCCTATAAGAATATATAAACAGGGTTCACAGAGCAGTATAAACGATAATCAGAATCTCACATAGCGGAAGAGATAAAATGTAATAGCAAAAAATAGATGTACCAATTACTAAAAACCACAAATTCAAAAATACAACATGTCTCAAAGGTACAAGGTACATCAATTATTCATTATCCCTACAAAAATAATATAATAAATCTATTGCCACTATAACTAGGTCTTCGAGAGGCTTCTCCTCCAAGCAATCGTCCCTCGTCCTCAGTCAACAGTCTCACCTACCAACCTGTTAATGTTAAGAGGAGGGAGATCAGACATAAAGTTCTAGTGAATGAAATACACATGAGTTTCGGAGTAACTATTCCCTAAAATTTGGCAGTATAAACTTTTCATGTTATGATGTAAACAAACATACACACAAGCAAATGTGTAAGGTAAACATCCTAATAGTCACTTAAGGTCTATATGTAAAATTAAAGGTGGACATACTTATACTCACTTAATACCTACAAAATCATTTAAGGGTGGACATCATGACAGTCACTTAATACCCCCACGAGGCGGGTTATTCTTAGTCACTTAAGGCCATTTATTTCTTTATTAAGGGTGGACATACCTATAGTCGCTTAATACCCTATGGCGGACCCCTAACCACTTAAGACCTCGTCTCTAACGTCAACGTCAAAAATGTATATACTCTTTTCGTAGGTCAAGAAATAGTAACGATCGCTTAATACTGGACAAGGGTCATGAACTCATTTTAAGAGAACTCTCTCGACGGACCCTCTTGTTATTATGTAGCTGTACCTACGGGTGAATTCCTAGCCACTTAATACTTCCCTTAGACAGTGGTTCATTTTTGACCATATATATATTGTCCCTAGATCAGCCCTCACTAGCCCCTGGATATGAAGCTGACATTACATGGAGAACTACACTGCTTACGTTATCGTCCGATAAAACCATTTAATACCTTTATAGGAGAAAAGTAGACCCAACAACCAATAAATCCTCGAAGGGCGGGTCCCATGACTTAGGTCTCTAACCAAGGGGTGGACCTTAGGAACAGACCTAGTCCCAACGACTTAGTACCCAACAAGAGAGAGGTTAGTCACTTTATACTTGTTTCCTAAGGCAGGCACACTTAACACACAATACACACACACACACACTAGACATCTCAAATTAGACCGTCCACTTATAGATGCTAGATTTGTCGAGCGGTTCCGGGCAGGCTTCTACTACAAGTTGGGCCTGACCTCGTATTATAGTGTATTAAATATAACGCCCATGGCACTTAGACCTCTCACATTAACCGGGTTTACTTGTATATGCTGGATATGCCAGTCGGTTCGGGGTAGACTTCTACTACAAGTAACGATTAACCTCGTGTCTATGTGTCACTAATATATCCAAGGCTATTAACACATGCAAAAACATACAAATTACCATAAGGACATTTAAATTCAAATTCCTAAATTAACCGTATTTATTACGCACTAAATACGTATAATTATTATGTTATTTACGATATATATATATATACACACACACGTAAATTAAGCGAATGCAATTAACGTCCTAGTTAAATTTTGAAATTGTCAATCCTTAATTCAAATTAAAGGCATGCAAGTTATTATTTCCCATACTTTCCTGAATCAAGGCATAAATGTACCTACTAGCATGTAGCAATCAAAAATAGGGAAAACAATAATAGCAATATAAAACTTGCAACCTAGTTTTGACTTGATTATTTAATTAATAAAAGACAAACATAGTGCATGTACCCATTATGTATATGTACATATATATATATATATATCATTTCTATTTTGTAATGGAATCACTTTTAATGTATATTTACATACAAAACCTTAATATTTGAATATATTGTAAATAATACATTCAATTACCCTATTTTTGAAGAAATTGAGATCAAAACGTATTGGATTTACAATTTAATCCAAATCCTAATCTTTTGTACAAAACCATAAATATGAAATTTCACAAAATCAAAATAAGTTGAATCAGACAAAACATAGAAAATTATACAACACAATCAAGCTTCTCTTTTATTAATTCCATAATCACAAGACTACAAACATACATAGATTGACAATTTCATCGTAAGGACAAAATGGATGGTTTGAGGGATTGTAATATTGTGTTCTTTTTGTATGAGCTAAAACCAACATAGGGACAATAATCCAAGTCTCAAACTAACAAATTAAAGAAAAATAGCAACTCAGATGGATCCCACTCACAGTGCTATTAGGGAGAACAATAACAAGATTGAATAAAACAGAATTTGGATTTGACCTTCAAGATCAAACGTACTCCAATCCTTTCAAATATATATATATATATATAAGAATCACAATTTAGAATCTTATATATACAAATAAATCTAAATTCCAAAACAATCTTAAATCTATGTTAGAATAAGATAGAGAAGAAAGAATATATTTGGGAAATAGAAGAAACCTAAACCCCCTTTTCTTTTTCGGAATTAGAGAAGGAAGAAAGGCATAATAAAGGCGTGGAGAAGAATGATTGTAGGGTGTGGAGTGAAGGTTTGAGGGTCTATTTATAGATGACATTGTGTATACGGACCATTAGATTAGTATGATTAAATTTAAGCAGTCCATTTGATATAAATTATAAATAAGTTCCTTCATAAACAATCCTCATTGGGCTCCCCTACAGCAGGTTAATCGACACGCCCTATGGGACGGCGGTTGACACCCCTCCTAGAGAGGTGGTCGAGCCCCATACTTGGTTAATCCCAGAAGACAATCATCTCCTGTATGTTACTTTTGATCATTCGTTAATTAATTTTGATTATTTCTTTCCTTAAATATATTATTCTTATCCCCTACTATGTAAGAATATATACATACAAGTTCGAAATCAAAAGGAATATTCTTTTCATGCTTATCCAAATTAATATATTCCTGGTTTGTATATATATTTATTTGAAATTCAAACTTTGTATGTTAATACACACATTCACAACTTAATTTATTAATATCTTCTACATTTTCAACAAATAAAATATGAAAATAGATTAGAATCTCACTATGAACGCAACTATAATACTTTCGGGGCCCAAATCTTAATTGTTCAAAATTCTATGTTCAGCTCGTTAATTTTTTTAATTGTTATTGTTTATTTTAAATTAAATTAACTTATGTATATTTTTCTGGGTGTTACATGAAATCAATGTTATGAAAACCTATCCATCAGCCAAACCGCCGTGCTTCAAGGTCAGAGGCTTTGAGGCTTCAACCAGTCGGATCGTCGATTATTAGGAACATAATATATGGATTGAAACACATTTATACGTAGAAAATGGTGCAAAGTTGTAATGACTCGGATTTTTGGTCGATTAATTTTAAACATTTAATATTGTTTCAAATGTTGAGTTGATAATATATATGGATTTTCATATGGAGTTTAACGATTTAATAATCGAATACGATTTAATTTCGAGTATGTCGATATATCATAATATGAAAACTAATATAATTGAATTTGAAACTAAAACTGAATTGAAATGATTCACCAGATTAAATATATTTTATTTGAATATAAACGATAATAATATAATTTATTGTCAGGGAGTTATTTATTAGAATTTAAAATTAGATTATATCGACTTAATGTGGTTATTATATATATACGATCGAATTAAATTGCAGAATATGTTCCGTTGAGTTCAAAATGGGATTATAACCTCATAACATCGCTCGTTAAGTTAAAATAGTGGTTCGTGATTGAAGTTAGGGGCCACGAGATATTTTAGGGTATTATATAATATAAAATCTAACTAATCTAACCTAAATCAAATCATATAAATTGGAGCTGACCTAAAGTTGCCTAAGTATTAATCCGCACATGCCATGTTGGAGATTTCCCAATCACGCAGACCTAGTTGAAAGTGAAAACATGCTGCTTTCACATATGCCTACATTGAATATTACTCCTCTATTCTGAGAAAATGACAATTCATTTCCTTCTTCTTTTAAATAGCCGTTTCCATTTTCCTTCTTCCTCATTCCAAGTAGAACTGAACCCCTTATTAATTAAAAAAGAATTGCGATTCTAATTAACCGCGAGGCCGAGTTCAATGATTGGAGGGGGGAAAGCGAAGTCGAACAGCGTGATTTGAGCTAAGGA
This sequence comes from Allium sativum, assembly GCA_030737875.1. Lineage (NCBI taxonomy): Eukaryota > Viridiplantae > Streptophyta > Magnoliopsida > Asparagales > Amaryllidaceae > Allium > Allium sativum. The sequence continues at coordinate 686,396,148 of CM060926.1, read as the reverse complement.
TTAGTAGCTTTTCAAGCCAAGTTAGGTAAAATGAGATTCGAGTTGGAACATCGTCGTAGTCAAGAAGGGGGCATGGCGTACTATGGCTATGCTTAGGGAGGGTAGTGGCGGCAGGAAGTTCATCATAGTGGCATTGGTGGTCGAATATACGATCACAGGTTTTCATCTTGGCTGAAGTAGTTGCATTTGGGAAGTAGAGGAGGGAAAGAAAGGATATAAGCATGGTGTTTGGCTACAGGGATTCTGTTTTGTTCGAACAAGGGGGAAACCTCGATGCAGGTTGGTTCAGGAAACGCAGAGCAGGAGTTTCTGTGTGCAGCTTTAGACATTGCATGATGTTTGGGTTTACAAGAAGATAGAGGACGTGGTTTCAAAATTGGAGGAAGGGATCATGTGATAAACAAGTATGGTTTTGTTTAAATTAATATATGATTAAGTTAGTTAATTAATTTTTTTAATGGCGATTAATTCAAGCTAATCTTGTAAAAGCAATAACTCTATCGTACGATAATAGATTGTGACGAAACCGAATGCATTGGAATCACATCTACGTTATCTACACGTAGGATCTAGATTGCGGTGTTGTGAAGACGATTGGAATTTTTGATTTAATTAAATATATATTTAATTTAACTAAAATTTTATCGTTAAATCATAAATTAAAATCAAGGTGATTAAACTCACTCTCTGGATTCATTTATAATTGATTATAAACGAATTTTTATTTAATATACAATTTTATATGTTGTTTTTTGATTGTTTGGATGCATTGAATAATTGTTGGTCGATTGTGGTTATTATATATATATATATATATATATATATATTAATTATATTTAGGCTTGATAGTTGGATATTTCCTGTAGTACTATTAACGGATGATACCTTATGTGCTCCATAATATATATATAGAGAGAGGATGACCTTCTATACCATGATATTCTGCCTTGAAGCAGGATGGGTATTATTTATGTTGTCTAACATCTGTGGATGCAGGAAAACAGGTTTAAGGAATCCAACTGTATTCCTTAAGAATTTTATAATTTGTTTTTGTATAGTGTTATATGATGTGATAAATAATTTGTGATCGATTATTGGGTGTTTTGGATGTTTGACTAGCATTGTCCCTAGGTATTGGTATTTAAAATATCGTAAAAAAATATTCAAATGAAAATAAAGGAATTTGAGTCTAAAAAGGAAAATCAATTTTTTCGAGTATGGAATTTGAATTTCGAATTGGTTGGGAAAATTTCACTTGTTTTTAATAATAATAAAAAGTGGTTAAATTTATAAAAGATGTTTATAAATGAAGGGAAATAATTATCATTGGATAATTTGGGAATGTAAATTCAAGTGTGAATTTAAAAGGGAAATTTATTTTCCCAAAGTAGAAATTGGATTTCAAATGATTTTGAAATAAAATACGTGTATAAAATAAAAACTAGTAGTTTAAATTATAAACAATGTTTATAATGAAGATTAGAAATTATCATTGGATAAATTTGAAATTTAAATTCAAGTATGAATTTAAAAATATAATTTGGAATCGTTTCAAAAAGAAAACGATGAAATTATGCGTTCGAAATGTAAATAGAATTGGAATAAATCCATTTGGATTTATGATAAAAAAATAGATTATTTCCAGAAAGGATATTGAAATTGTATTTGATAAAAACTAAAATATAATATTAAATGGTAAAATAGATGCTATGTTTATATGTATAAGCTATGATAATAAATATTCCAAAAAAAGAATTGTGTTCCAAACTGATTTGAAATGAAAACTTGTTTTAATATATAAAACAAGGAAGTTAAATTTGTAAACGATGTTTATAAATAAAGAGGGATAATTATCATTGGATAATTGGGAATTATAAATTCAATAATTTAAAACTGAATTGGAAATCATTTCGAAAAGATAACGATAGGTTTTATTCTGAAATTCGGAATATAAATTGAATTGAGATAATCCAAGGGATTTGTAACTAGAACTCGATTTTGTCAAATTATATAAAATAATTTATTTCCAAAGAATTTGGAAATTAATATAGAAGATTAAGTTATAAATAAATTTATAACTGAGTTATGAAATAATGGACAATCTAGGATAATCATAATGTTTAAGTAAGATCTGGAAAACCGGTTTATTTATATATATTAGAAATATAAAAGGATGAGATTGAATTTTATTAATAAACGAATTTTAAACATTTATATTTAAATTTAATTAAAACGAATTCGTCGTGGCGCTGTAGCTCGTAATTTGACGTTTCGAACTTCAATTGAGTTTATAAAACTCAAAATAAGTCGGAATTCTTTGAAACAAGAATCATCAGGACCAATTGAGTGATAGTTTTTTAATGGGAAAGGAAAATTTAGATTTTGTCTTATAGATTTTTAGTTATGTCAAAGTAATAATTTCTAGAAAACAATAGCATAATCGTTTATAAACCACAACGGTATAAAAGGTTTTTAAAGGAATAAAAATTTGGATTTCCATTAGAAAAACCAAGACTTGAGTTATAAAATAAATATGAACTCAAGTGGAGTAAATGAATTGATTTTTGGACCAAAAATCAGGTTTTTAATTATTGAATGAAGTTTACCGATTAGAACGATAATTAATTAATGGGGTTTTGGGATCAAACTTAATCTTAGTTAAGTAAATTGAAGTTGTGAATTTAAATTCGAAATCGAATAGAAAACTTGAGTTGAAAATGGAATGCGATTAGTTTATAAGCAAACTAAAAAGATATATGAACATGATATGTTCAAATCAAAAGTGAAATGGGCAAAAGAGATCATTAGAGAATAAATTACCGAATTAAGTTTAAAATGATTAGATTGAGTAGGAATAAATTGAAAGTGATTGGATATAGGTTAAATAGGTAAAGAATGAAGCTAATGGAAGAAAATAAATTGAACTCCCGACAAAAGAGGTACGTATTTAAATTAAATATGAGATTTTGTGAGCCTATTGGCAAGTAGCTTGGCGTTTTGATTTTCTTTTCAAATAGAAAGTGCTCAAAGAGGTGATTTGTAGTTGTACCAATTGAGCTGTTCAAAGGAGACGCTGGCGAATTTTTCCTGAAATTAAGGAGATAGAATTTTTTCAAGAAAGTTTGATAACTAGAAATTGACTTACCAATTATATATGGAATTAAATAAGAAAATAAACTTATAATGAAAATTGTAAAAGTAAAAAGAGAATTTTTAAAATTAATTCTTGAGAGGTTGGAAGGAGAATCATATACACATTTAAAAGTGAATAATTGGCAGTGATTTGGGTTGTCGTAATGATGTTTTGTACCACATCCGTTTTAACCCCAGTAAGTGTGATTTTGGAAATATAATAACTAAATATTTCCTAAGGATAGAAAAAATAGTTTCATGGAAGAGATAAGTAATTGGAAATGTTTTCCAACTGCATAGAAGATATTTTCTAAATATGTATAAAATAAAGAATGTGTAATATGGAAATGTTTTCCAAGCGTTGTGAGAATCTAAGAGGGAATGAAATATCTCAGTAAGGAAATTGGGAATGAATACTGGGAATCATTTAATTAATGAAATATTAATTAGAAAGGGCATGGTGATTGTTTGGTGCTAATCAATAGTATTCCCTTTAGGAATAGGATCTTTGGATGAATGTTTGTTTCTTCGATAGTTAAATAATCGACTATAGAAGTATTAGTCAATTTAATACCATCGTTGTCAGTATGCAGAGACTTGTTGGATTTATTATCTGAAAACCACTTCGTATAGGCATAAGCATTATTAATCAGGTATATTGAAGATAATCGAAGACCGAGAAAGTACAAGGACTTTTTCTGTTACTCGTAGTGAGAAATTACCTAAGACGGATTAACGGAAATAGTGCATTTGGTTTGTCTAGTCCCAGGACAACTTGTATGGACGAATGTCCAACAGATTATGCCTAAAAATCATCTACATTGATCTCTTCGAAAATATTTACGTTTGGTGGTGGAGGATTTCGCTTCTCTTAGCTTTATATCCATGATATTTTTGGAGAAATCAATAAATGATTTGGTGGTTTAACTATGTGGCATTCAAAGTGAATGATGTAGATATATTAAAAAGGTCAGACGTAGCCTCAAGCCTCACAATAGGGAAAAGGTGTAAAATCGGATATGTCACATGGCTATGTTGGTTGCTCCCAATAGGGTGTATTATCACATAATCTAGAGAAAATCCATTTGCTTTTATATTCTATCGCCGTTATATGCTTCAGTAACGGTTGCTGATCCTAACCATCAGTGAATACATTCAGAACACTCAAGCGGAGTGAGTGCCTGGTCATGTTTAGCCTGGGATGCAACATGTTCTTATTGAAACCAGTGTATTCCTCTCTAGAGATACATTGTCGGAAGGTGGTCCCATACCTTGCCATAGTTGGAATCCATTCTCCAATATGAACCTACAGTTTTGATTGTATATTATGTATGTGGAGCATGAGATGCAAGCGTTCTGCTAGATTGCTATTTACTTGATTTAGACACTATATTATAATATCAGAGTAATACAAATTCAAAGAATTTTTTGGATTATCGTAAGGTAAAAACCATTCGTATTTATGTGTGGATAGGTCATACTATTATCCTTTTTTTAAAAGGGTTTTTATAAGTTAAACCAAGTGGTTGGAGTTTACTCACACCAGTCCCATGACTGACCCAGAGCTTATTTTGTTATATTTTTACCCTAAACTCTTGGGTGCCTAAATTTGTACGGGCATTCAAGTACTTTAAGTATTTACATATACCTTTGGAGGAACTTGGAGCAAGAGGCTTCAATGTTAGATATTTACTATTTATTTTTCGCCGTGTTGTATTGTACTCTGATGATGGTATATATATACAGTTCAAATAATGTATTCTAAAAGTTGTTATACATGTTATATTTTATTCTGCTGCGATGTGAGATTCTGTGCTGTTATTTCTATTCTTCTTCTATCTTTTTCTTGTTTATCCATAATGATTCGTATTTCTGTGCAATTTGGGTTGGACGTGTGGTGTATTTAGTCAACTCAGATAGTATGGATTTGCGGGCTATTATAGATGGTATCAGAACTTTGGTTGAGCGAACACTAGGCTTTGGTTCGATTACTCATTCGAGATAGGGACAGACGTACCCTAGAATGTGTTTGAGTGTACGTATACAAGTGCGCATATTTGTTAGCTCATATAAAAGTTGTTTTATATTGTGTTGGTTTATCTTTTGAGTGGTTTACGAATTCGATCGGGTAGATACAGGAAGTACAACTGTATCGATAGGTGTTTCTAAACACTTGAGCAGAGCAATTCAACAAAGTATTATTTTAAAGTGGGTAAATGAAATAATTTTACCCAAAACTATATTTTTAAATAGAAGAAATAATTTTCTGAAATTATCATAGCATATGGATGTGTTGGCTGTTATTATTATAACCAAGAAAGATTATAAAATAGGAATGGTTATTTATAACCAAATATAATTTGTATATGAATGAAATATATACAAATGAGATGAATTAAAACTGGATCCAAAATCATAATTAAAAATTTAAAAGCCTGGGTGTTTGGAAAAATATTTTTCTGAATGAATATAAAGTAATATAGCATTACTGTGGAAAAATTTGAATGAAAACCTTCTTTAAATGGACTTTGAAATTGCTAAAGCACTTAACTCATTTCGGTCGCTTGAAAACAATTCTGATAATGACTGTAGCATCATTAGTGTTCATTATCGAGTTTCTAGTGACGAATTGCTACCATAGTAAAATTTCCAATGGAAATTTATTTTAGAAAATAGGTTGGTTGGAAAATTCAAATGTTTTGAATTTAAAATGGTTATAAACATATATATGTATTTATGTGATTTCTAAAGGGTTTGAAATAAAAAACTAGGAATTTGAATTTAGGAATTTAAATTTAACTTAAGCATGTTAAATGGATCGAAATGAATAAATTGATTTAATCAATTTGAATGAATTTAAATGCATAGGAATGGAATATGAATTGGATGTGAATATATTAATGGTAAATCATTCAGATTAAAGGAATATAAGCATATATGATGAGCGGTATGAACCAAAAGTTTTGTTGGAACTAAAATTGTAGAAATATGAAGAGTTGAGTTTCAACATAAGAGAGTTTTTGAAAAGTTAACGGGATTGTAGCATTTTTCCTACTTTAGTAATTTCGGGGATGAAATTCTTTTTAGGGGGAAGAATGTAATGAGATAGATTTTTAGTCAGTTAATTTTAGAGATATAATATTGTTTTTTAATGTTGAAATGATAATATGAATAGATTTTTACATGGAGTTTAACAGTTTAATAATCGAATACGATTTAATTTTGAGTATATCGAATTATCATAATATGAAAATGAATATAATTTAATTCGAAGTTAAAACTGAATCAAAATGATTCAGATGATTAATATAAATTTTATTTGAATAGAAACAATAATAATTATTTATTATCGGGGAGTTGTTTGTTTGAATTTCAATTAGATTATATCAATTTAATGTGGTTATTATATATATATATATACACGATCGAATTAAATTTCAGAATTTGTTCCGTTGAGTTCAGAATAGCGTTATAACCTTGTAATGTCGATCGTTAAGTTAAAATAGGGGTTCGTGGTTGAAGTTAGGGGCCACGAGATATTTTAGGGTATTATATAATATAAAATCTAACGTAATCTAACCTAAATCAAATCATATAAATTGGAGCTAACCTAAAGTAGCCTAAGTATAAATCCACACATGCCATGTTGGAGATTCACAATCCTGCAGATCTAGTAGAAAGTGAAAACACGTTGCTTTCGCCCATGCCATCGCACATGCCTACATTAAATATTACTCCCATATTCTGAGCAAATGAAAACGACAATTCATTTCTTTCTTCTTTTAAATAGTCATGCCCATTTTCCTTCTTTCTCATTCCAAACAGAATCAAAACCGTTATTAATAAAAAAATCGTGATTTTAATCAATTAGGAGGCTAAGTCCAATGATTGGAGAGGGGAAAGCGAAGTCGAACATCATGATTTGTGCTCAGGATTGGGAGCGTTTCAGGCCAAGTTAGGTGAACCGAGATTCGATTTAGAATAGCGTCGTAGACAAGACGAAGGCATGGCGTACTCGGGCTATGCTCGGTGAGGGTCATGGAACCAGGAAGCTCATCAGAGTGGCGTTGGTGGTCGAATTTACGATCATGGATTTTCAACTTAGCCGAAGCAATTGTGTTCTGGGATTTGGGAAGGGAAAGAAAGGAGATAAACATGGTGTTTGGCTACAGGCATTCTGTTTTGTTCAAAAAAGGGGGAAATCTCGATTTTGGTTTGGTTTAGGAAATGCAGAGCAGGGGTTTCTATGTGGAGCTTTAGATGTTGCGTGATGTTTGGGTTTACAGGAAGATGGAAGACGCATTTTGAAAATTGGAGGAAGAGATCATGTGATAAACGGGTATGATTTTGTTTAAATTAATATATGATTAAGTTAGTTAATCAAGTAATTTTGGTAATGAGGGTTAATTCAAATTAATCTCATAAAAGTAATAACTCTACCGTACAATATCAGTTTGTGATGAAACCGATTGCATTGGAATCGTGTCTGTGTTATCTACACGTAGCAACTGGATTGGCGTGTTTTGAAGACGACTAGAATTTTTGATTAAATTAAACATATGTTTAATTTAATTGAAAATTTAATGCTAAATCATCAATTAAAATCAAGGTGAGTAAACTCACTCTCTGGATTCGTTTATAATTTATTGTAAACAAAATTTTATTTAATATTTAATTTTTATATGTTGGTTGTTTGGATGCATTGAATAATTGTTGATTAATTATGGTTATTATATGTATATATATTAGTTATATTTAGGATTGGTGGTTAGATATTTCCCGTAGTACTATTAGCGGATGACACCCTATGCCCCCCAACAATATATGTAGAGAATGACCTTCTATACCGGGGTATCCTGCCTTGAAGCGAGATTGGTATTATTTATGATGTCTAACATATGCAAATGCAGGTAAACAGGTTTGAGGGATCCAACTGGATTCCTCAATAATTTTATTGTTTGTTTTTATATAACATTATATGATGTGATAAATAATCTATGATCGATTATTGGGTGTTTTGGATATTTGACTAGCACTAGCCTTAGGTATCGGTATTTAAAATACCGTAAAAGCATATTCGAATGAAAAGAAAGGAATTTAAGTTTAAAAAGAAAAATCAATTTTTTCAAATATAAAATTTGAATTTCAAACGGGTTAGGAAATATTTACTTGTTTTTAATTAAAAAACAAGTAGTTAAATTTATAAATGATGTTTATAAATGAAGGGAAATGATTATTATTGGATAATTTGGAAATGTAAATTCAAGTTTGAATTTAAAAGGGAAATTTATTTTACCAAAGTAGAAATTGAATTTCAAATCGATTTGAAATAAAAAACATGTTTAAAATAAAAACAAGTAGTATAAATTAAAAACGATGTTTATAATGAAGATGAAAATTTATCATTGGATAAAGTTGAAATTTAAATTCAAGTATAAATTTAAAAGATAATTTGGAATCGATTCGAAAAGGAAAGGATGAAATTATCTAATGTTTTGAATGTGAATAGAATTGGAATAAATCCATACGGATTTATGATTTGCATTCAACTATAATGAATTTATAAAAAAATAAATTATTTCCAGAAAGGATATTGGAATTGTATTAGATAAATACTAAAATATAATATTAAATGGGAAAATAGATGCTATGTTTATAGTATAAGCTATGATAATAAAATATTCCAAAATAAGAATAGGGTTTCAAATGGATTTGAAATGGAAACTTGTTTTAATATATAAAACATGGAATTTAAATTTATAAACGATGTTTGTAAATAAGGAGAGATAATTATCATTGGATAATTTGGAATTATAAATTCAAGTATGAATTTAAAAGTGAATTGTAAATCGTTTTGAAATGTGAATGATAGATTTTATTCAAAAATTTGGAATATAAACTGAATTGAGATAATCCAAGGGATTTGTAACTAGTATTCGATTTTGTCGAATTGTATGAAATAAAAATTTTCAAAGAAATTGGAATTTAATATAGAAGATTAAGTTGCAAATAAATTTATAACTAAGTTATGAAATAATCGACGATTTAGGATAATCGGAATGTTTAAGTTAGATTTGGAAAACTGGTTTAATTTATATTAAAAATATAAAAGGATGCGATTGAATTTTATTAATAAACATAGTTTAAACGTTTATATTTAAATTTAATTAAAATGAACTCACCGCAGCACGGTAGTTCGTGATTTGATGTTTCGAACTTCAATTGATTTTATGGAATTCAATATAAGTCGGAATTCTTTGAAACAAGAATCTTTGGGACCTGTTGGGTGATAATTTTCTAATCAAAAAGAAAAATTTGGATTTCGTCTTGTAAATGTTGAGTTATGTCAAAATCAAATTTCTAGAAAAACAGAAGCATAATCGTTTATAACCCATAATGGTTTATTTAATAAATAAAAGGTTTTTAAGTGAATAAAAATTTGGATTTCCACTCGAAAAACCTATATTTGAATTATAAAATAAATATGAGCTTAAGTGGAGTAAATGAATTGATTTTTTGAACAAAAATCAGATTTTTGATTATTGAATGGAGTTAACTAATTAAACAAGAATTAGTTAATAGGATTTTGGGATCAACCTTAATATTAGTTAAGTAAATTGAAGTTGTGAATTTAAATTCGAAATCGAATAGGAAACTTGGGTTGAAAATAGAATTCGATTGGTTCATAAGCAAATTAAAAATATACATGAACATGATATGTTGAAATAAAAAGTGAAATAGACAAAAGAGCTTATTACAGAATAAATTACCAAATTGAGTTTAAGACGAGTGGATTGAGTTCGAATAAATTGGAAATGATTGGATATAGGTTAAACAAGTACGGGATGAAGCTAACGGAATAAAATAAATTGAATGCCCGACAAAAAAGGTACGTATTTAAATTGAACATGAGATTTGATGAGCCCATTGGCAAGCCGCTTTGTTTTTAATTTTATTTTTAAATGGAAATTGCCTAAAGAGGCTATTTGTAGTTGTCCGATTGAGTCGTAAAAAAGGAGACGCTAGCGATTTTTTTTTGGAAATTCAAGGAGATAGAAAAATTAAAGAAAGTTTGATAACTAGAAATCAACTTATCGATTAAATGGAACTAAATAAGAAAATAAACTTATAATGGAAATTGTATAAATAAAAGGAGAATTTAGAAAATTAATTCTAAAGTGGTTGGAAGGAAAAACGTGTACATGTTTAAAAGCGAATAATTGGCAGTAATTTGGGTTGTCATAACGATGTTTTACACAACATCCATTTTAACCCAAGTAAGTGTGATTTTGGAAATATAATAATGAATATTTCCTAAGTATAGAAAATAAATAGTTTCGTGGAAAAGATAAGTAACTGGAAATGTTTTCCAACTGCATAGAAGATATCTTCTAAATATATATAAAATAAAGAATTTGTAATATGGAAATTTTTTCCAAGTGTAGTGAGAATCCAAGCAGGGTTGAAATATCTCGTTAAGGAGATTGGAAACGAATACCTGGAAGAATTTAATTACTGAAATATTAATTAAAAAGGGCTCGCCACTACACTAGAAAAGGCTTTTTGTAGCATTGGAAAAATGCTGCCAATTCTTGTAGTAACATTTTGGTAAATGCTACAACACGAAATGCAACTAAAAGTCAGAAAGTTTTAGTTGCATTACAGAAAACGCTATAAAAAATTAACGTATTGTAGCGTTTCTGAAACCATACAAAAGGTTTTTTTTGGCAACGTCTTAAAAATGCAACCAAAGCAGTATGTGCACCCTTGTTATTTATTTTCTTAATGTTTTGTCTTTCCAACTATATATTTTCTGTTGCATTTTACTTTAGCTACAATATTTTTTAAATTGCATTTTCTTCTGTAGCACTTTTGAAATGCAACAAAAACTTATTGATGTATCTACAACATATTTTAATTACAGTTGTTTATTATTAATGGTTTGTATCATTTCCAACAATCACTTATATATAATAGCCATATTAAAACAAATAATCAAACATATAATTATCATTTTCAAACCAACATTGATAATCACCATAATTAAAAAAACACATTTATAGCACACTCAAGTATAATATCCAAAATTATTTCAAGGTATTTTGACAAAATAAACAAATCCCATGACACAGCTATATACAAACAAGTCTACACAACTAGCACGAAAAATATATCATAATACATAATAGATAAAGTCTTGTTCATGGCTTAATTACCGAACGTTCTTTGATGCAACTGTTCTTCACTTCGGAAATACTAATTACTTGTACATAATTATATCGATTAACAGTTAGAATTAATATAAGTTAAAAAACAAGGTTTATTTCAAAAAGAAAAAAAATCTTCATTTCAAGTTAATACTGTAGACTTGCACAAAGGTTATGATCCGTAAATAGCTTTCTTCCAAGTATCATTAGTTTTAAAGAACCAAGAAGTTCAAAACTAAATGCACACTAATACATCAGAGGTCAAACAATTATAACTAACACAATGCTACACCATTTGAGAGATGTTCATCTCATAGAAAAAGGATTGATATTGCAAGTCTCACAGAAACAACTATACAATTGCCATTTATTTGCACTAAAATGTGAATTATACATGTTTAACTGTAAATGGAGATCTTAAAATAACACATATGCCTCTGGACAAATTCATTCTTAGCACGCTAAATCTGTACTTCAGGCTGATGCAGTTGTAGGAAGTGGGCAGCTAGAATAGCAGTGGTAGATATGCCAAATCAAAAGGAAACTACGCGAATCAGCCAAGTGGAACAACAACAAAAAAATAAATGAAATTGTTTCATTTGTAATGACCTATGACACGTGGCAAGCTATTAACCATTCTGTTATTTTTCTATTCTAAATAAGAATCAAAAAATGAATATGTAAGATCAGTTAATGTAACAACTATGTGTATCTAATTTCTTCAGAAGCTTTTTTTTTCAAATGTTTCTTAAAGACTATCATACCATGATTTTGCTTGCAATATTTGCTGACGCATTCGTTGTATTGAAAAAACAGGTTAAGAGCAATTATACATCCCGGTACTCGTATTTTTGGTTTCAACCTTGTCTCTTTAGCCATGATTTCTCTTTTGAACCACATCACATTTTTAGATCAGTGCAGAAGTTACACCAACTAACACGTGACTATTGCTCCAGTCAGTCCGACATGGTTTGATGATCCATTTTTTAGTTTGTATAGTTGGTTGTGCTACATGATTCGGTGCTAAACTTCCGACACAATACTTTATGAATTTTGCTGATGCTTTTGTTGGAAGCATGCTCTGTCTTCCCGCATGCCTGAACTAGCATATTTGGAACGACGCTACTTCATTCTGAGTTGCGATATGTACTTTTTACAAGCTCATTATTATACAGGTTCATTATTAGCATTTATGTTATGACCACCCAACCCCTGTACTAAACAAGAGGAATAATGCACTGAAAGGTGTGCCAGGCAGATTTGGACGATCATCATAGGTAAATAACAACATCGGAGCATGTCGTAGAACTCACAACGCAAAGATAAATATAGTAGAAAATATACAACTGGTAATAATAGTGAAGCATCATATAACAAACATTTGAAACTTTCACAACATCCTGAAAGATTATCCAAACATTATAGGAAATATCAATGTCTGTACATAAAGCCTCACTACAACACTCATAGAGCAACTTAAACAGCGAAAACAGAAATACTGGATAGTAATAAAACTGATATGTAAGCCTCCAGCTCGTCTCCGAACTACGACATCGTCCTCACTAAGCTATCACCTGTCACCTAGTCTGCCTATCCACAACTGGATGAACAGCCCAAGGTAATAAGAGGGAAACATAAAACCTGAGTCATATAATAGTCCTAGTGAGCGATAAAACAGTTAACAAACATCAACAATAAAGTATATGAGAATGGATATATAAACATACTAATCTACCCACAACACCAGAGAAGAACTCAACACCTTCTTTCCCACATCGAACAATGATAGACTTTACATCAAACATTTCAACCATTCATTCATGGAAATCAGAAGCAAACACCACTAGCACTCGTAGCATCCAGATTATATGTTTCTCATGTAAACCATTCTAATCGAATTTAACATCCCTCAAGAACAAGCCCTAGAGGCCTAAACCAATATCAGACAAGCACCTAAGAAACATCTCCTTCGACGTTGGACAATTTACGTGAAACGGTACAAACAAGGCAACCAATCGACCATGACAGACTCTGGCTATCACCGCCAAACCTGCTTCGAAACCATCGTTAATCGTATAATGACCAACCTTGCCATATTTAAAGAGCCAATGGTAACCCCAGTTCTACTCCATATGCCTTTCAACGATACGTATGTTTGTCCAACCTTGACAACTAGTCCTTTCAACGATACCCAGGGTATTCGACCTACTATCGGTCTTTTAGACGTCTCTATTGTACCCCTGCTTCGAGCCTGCTAGATCTTACGACAACGATAATCTCTCGGCCTTCACATCTCTAGTTATCCAACCCGACGACTCTTATTAACTCAAGCAACCTTCTTGAGCCACCATTATCCACCAACTCACGACCTTTGAGTTGTCACCTCATTCGCTGTTCTACACCGACCAACGAACACCTTTCAACACTTCGAACCTTCCTACTTGAATTTACTTCGAAGTCACATCATCACTAACCCAAATTACACCACTGCACTGCAACTAGGGTTCGAGGGTTTGCCCCCGAATTTTTTTCCGGGCCTTCTTATTTAAATCTGGGTTGTACCCGAAAAATATAATTTTTCAGAAATGACCCTGTGCGACCGACCCATTCTCTTGGAGCCGATCAACCCAAAACAAACAGATCGACCAGGCTTGACTGATCAGAATGTGCACGACCGACCCGTGCTACTCCACCTTGACCGACCCGGTCCTTCCATCAAGAGACCGACCGACCAGCTTCAACCCGACCGACCCGAAACCACCAGACCGATCCCTCAACTCCACACCTGACCGACCAACCTGAAGCCACCAGACCGACTGACCCAACACTAGACGACCGACCCAACGCCTTCATATTACCGACCGACCAGCTTCAACTCGACCGACCGACCAGTATAGAGCCTGACTGACTCAAATTCCTGACTTGTTCCTCAAGCCATATTTTTGACCGACCGACCAGTTCTGACTGACCAGAAACCTGCCCATCTCCAATCTAAGTCCAATTTCGACCAAAACTTCGCCAATCGACTATTTCAATGAAATCTATCCATCCAATTCATTAAATATGACTGAAAACATGATATAAAATCACTAATAACATGAAAACGATGATTTTCATCACAAGTTATATAAATTTTCAAGATCATGATAAATGAACATATGCGTATAATTGTGGATATATCTTGCATAAACATATGAAATAGCATAGAAATTATCGGTTTTAAGTTGCTAAATTAGATCGCATGGCGATTCATATGAAAATAAACTTACCATGATGTAGATCTAAGGAAAACAACTTTAATTTGATGAAAAACATGATCAAACATTCATATACTGATTGAATCCATATGAGAGATGGATATCACTCACCAATTCTCCAAATCAAAGCAAAAAATGGTGAAATTAGATTTGGGACAATGAAGAACTTGATCCAAATCCTTCGATTCGATAAAATCTCACTTCGAACGATGTAGATCTAGCTTCAAATGGTGTAGATCTATGATTCCCTTCCTTATATCTCAATTTTAATGGTGGAAAGGTGTTAGAGGAAGAAGGAACACAAGGCCACCAAATGAGAGAATGAAGAAAGTAAACTATTCTCCATACCTCTCACCCCTTATTTATAGCCCTCCACCGGCCCATAAATGGGCCTCCTCAAATCAGCCCATTATGGCTTACCAAACCTGAACAGCCAACCATTAAACCTAAAAATAGCGATTCCTCCCAAACCGCTAAGTCAAATCTTTAATATGACCACTATATGGAAAGGGAATCATCATTTCCTTTGGAATAGCATAGGTCTCAACCCTTGATTCGACCTAAGTCAAAAGTTATTCCCTGTACAAGACTGACCAGGGCAAAATGGCTACAAACAAAATTGGTAAAAATTATGGATATGTCTCACATCCCCATAAGCAACATATTAAAATATAGGAAGGATCCAACCCTCAAGGAATAAAGTAAGAATATTTTACGATCCTTCGATATGTAAAATGCGGGATGTTACAATTTAGCAATCAATTCTGAACAAACCTACTCAAAAAAGGTCATTTATATAGCTTCCTAATTAGCATTTAGCAATCAATTCTTTCCTTATAACTTCAAGAGGTCCAGCAAACTTGTTCACAAGTGCCTGAAAGTGCAACTTATGTTGAGTCAACCTGAAAACAAAATATGAAAACAAAAGTAGTTACATTTCCACCAAGTAAAGGAACACTATAATTGAAGTTGTGTTTCTTGTAGAAGATGCATTTTGGCTAAATAAAATTGTGAAAGGCAGCTAAGAACAAACAACAAAAATAACGTTCGGGGTGATCATTCATCCTAAGACTATGATGGTGTCAACTTTATGAATATTAACAAGACAACAAACCGATGCTTGAGTCAAACCGATCCATCAACGAGAACAATAATCCATCATCACCAGCACAAGCTATCATGTCTACCATCAAAACGATTTGATCATCTACTGCCATCACTAGCTATGCTTTCTCACCACTTAGCTACTAAATCTCCTCACACTGGTTCGAATTTAGATGTGAATGCTAACAACAACATGCAACTGAATATGAGTATGAAAACTCCACCTCTATGACCAAACAGTTTCAGCATTACAAAATTGCAAAAAAAAAAAAAAAAACACTATGTGGTGGTAACCAATCCCACTACAATACTATCTCTTCTTGCTGTTGTTGTTATGATCAAGCCCACCAATATGTCATCACATCAGCTCCTTAAAAAATTTGATCGGCTTCTTACCCGCGTCTCCTTCAACCAATGGTGCCAAAGAACCCACCATTCACCATTCACCCAAACTCCATCATCATCTCAGCGCCCGCAACTATTTGCTCTATCTACAACCGGAACATGAAAATCGTACAATGACTGCTCTCACTCTATGCTCAAAGTAATATGCGGTAACACAATTATAAAATTCCCTAAAAAGTATACTTAGTCTAATATTTTGACCAATCTTTGTTTTGGCACAGATAAATGGAGTGACTTGGGAATTGATTTTGGTAACTCATTGATAGATTCAAGAGATACGGGAAAATATATTAATAGATTTAGGTTATTTTGACTATTTTTTCACAAGGGACATATCTAGTTTCTATTACTACCATAGTGAAACAATAAATCTTGTGGTCTACTCCAAATATAAGCAAATTGTATGATATATAAAGAACATAAATATCAACTGTAACAGCCCAAAGCCTAGTGACCAATCGCCTTTAAAGACCCCTCAACAATTTATAAGTTAAAATATAGATGCACTGCCTCATCGAATGCTTTGTCATAGCCCATCAAGTTTCAACAATTTGCATCTCTATATAGATTTTCTAGCCAGTTCATTGATGACCTATTAATTAATTAAATCTATTAATTGTTCACTGTACTTTAAACTAATTTTAGAAGCTTTGGAAATGAAAAAAAATGTCATTTTGTAAAATTAACTACCATAAACTGCTTCTATTATCTACTCCCTCCAGTTCATATTATAGGAAGTTTTGAGAAGTTTTTTTATTTTCAAAATATAAGACGTTTTCAACCATAATAAATTGTACCTACTTTATTGACTTGCCATGAAGTAATTCTATTAGCTCATTTGGGAAGGCGGCTCCTTGGAAAAACCCAACAGCCACTATTTTGTACTTGGAAATAGAGAAAGTAACTTAATTTTACATGAAAAAAACGAGCCAACCCACCAAAAAGAAGCATTTGAATTTTTCTTAATTACTGTGCAAATCTCTAAAACGACTTTTATTATGAACCGGAGGGAGCATTATTTTCTGGTCTATAATTATTAGTATTACATTGGTGTTGGGATGAGAAAACATAATTTGGCTGCAAGTTGCAATAAGTCTGCTAACTTGCAACTATTTTCTTTTTATATGAAGTGTTAGGCTATAGTCCTACCCATATTAAAACTCATGATTGTTTCATGTGCTATCAATATGAGTTAAATAGCTTCAAAGGCTAAAATGTTTGTGTAGCCATAGAACTACGTGAAATAAAACATTTTTCTAAAGTCAAGATTAGTTGTATTTTCAAAGTGAATACTAGTATATATTTTTCCAAATCAGTATGAAGTATGACGTTGTAGGTATGTAGTTGCATGTCCTAATAGTATATTTTATAGTTGATATTTTGAAACAAAATTGGTAGTGAAATATATTACTACAAGCGTCCAGTGAAAAAAAACAAAGTTGCTTAAAAATAATAACCTCATCAATATTAAACTTTGTCATTGCTTTCTTGATTTAAAGATGGAAACCCATGAAAAGTGATGGGAATAAAACAAAATTTAACTTGGAATAGACAAGTTAGTTAATTTTTAAGCATTACAATCAATATTTATAATGGAGGAATTAATTCTATATTATAGAATATAAAAGAAATTTTCATTTTTTGTTTACATTTAGTAATTCTAAAATGCAAGGAAATAGAAAAATTATCCTCTAAAGTCTGAACCAAAACTAAGCTGAATATGCAATGATGTACGAAGAGCTCAGATTTTGGTTTGCTAAACTGAAAATATACTATCTCAAGTAGTTTTAAATGAAAATATCTGGAATGATAAATGTGAGGTATTACCTTGTCATAATGAAACTTAAAATGTTACATTAAATACGTTTTTCACCATTGCTTCTCTACTGTCTCCATAAATTGACCACTATTTTGGCAAACAATGAGATTACATTAGTTCTAATAAGTTTATCATATTATTACTTCTCATTAGTTACTTTCGTAACAGTCTATCTCTATCACATTATTCTTACTATACCATCTATATAAGTTGATGTTTGAATAATGTAAAGCAATATGTTTGAAAGATTTTGGTTATCGCATTATTCTCACTCCATGTTCAGAGTAATATATGGTAACAG
This sequence comes from Allium sativum, assembly GCA_030737875.1. NCBI lineage: Eukaryota > Viridiplantae > Streptophyta > Magnoliopsida > Asparagales > Amaryllidaceae > Allium > Allium sativum. The sequence goes on along the minus strand of CM060926.1, from coordinate 686,377,923 downwards.
AATTATAAAATGCTTAAAATCTCACTTCTCAATTTATATAGCTAGCACAGTTTCCAAATTTTCTAATTCCACATTTTTAGGGCTATGCTTAACTAGCTTTCATAATACTTAAAAAATGAGCTTAATAATACATACAAGAACATAAGATCCACTTACAATTTGTATAGAATCTCCTATAACAAGAGCCGTTATATCAGTGGAAGAAATGACTTTTGGGCACAAAACTCCAAAAAGCCTCTTAGCACTTCCAATTGCTTCAAAAAGCCAAGTGATCTATTGGCTGGATCATTTTATCCAGTTCCATTGCCTTGTAGTGAACACTGAACCATCACATCCCTTCAAAACCATTTGAGATGTTAGATAATGAAAAATACACTAACATCATAGCAGAAATAAATCGAATTTGAAGGATGATCAATTTTAGTAGATTATTGTCCATTAGTCAAGGTTAAGCCGATTGAGTACGAGATGTAAGAAGTAAAATAAGAGGGGAAAAAGTCTAACTTCACTCACTCTTTACAATAAAGTTGGACTGTGCATTCATTTTTGTTGGCGGATATAATGATATTCATCACTTGTTGAGATACATCGCATGTCCAAGACCTAGCAAACCAAATTCATGGTTGATTATCCAAATCTAAGCTGGATAGAAAATACCAACATGTCATATAGACGCAAATAATCCTAGATTCCCTTATGATGGATCTAGATGCTCCAGCTAAACAAATGTCATATTTGTAGTCGATGTCCAACTTGGATGCACCCAGTGAAATACTGTAATAACCAATAACAACGTTAAATAACATAAAATATGAATTACTCCAAGAGGCCGAAAACTGAAACTAAAAAAATCATAACTTCCAAAGAATCTAAACAAGAAGTAAATGAAGGGTGTTTCTGGTTTTCAATCACAGCTCATAAATAGAACTTCTGTCTTTTCATTTGAGTAAGCATATTTTTTTAATATAATTAGTCAACGATTTATAAACAAGTATAAAATCTCTATTAGAACAATAACCAGTTATAACAAGAAGGCATTGACAAAAAACCACCAGTCTATTAGTTCAAGAATAAATGAACAACCAAAAAGGTCACTTAACTCCCTGCTACAAAGGAGAATGCCTTTTTTTTGGAAAATAAAACAACCCAATATATGGAATATTTTGTATTTTTAGGGATGAAAACGAAAACATAAAAAATGTTAAAAGTTAAAAATAAAATAATAAGCAATGCAACAAACAATAGACTATGAGATATACACTCTGTATGATAACACTAACAATGTCTGAGATCTTAATTTTTAAACAATAAAACTAACAAATTTTGTGGAAAATGGACCACAAGAAAGATCAGATAGAGCTAACAGAAAGAAGCCAACATGCAAGCTATCAAACTAATAGGGAAACTAAACTCCTCGTCATTTCATTATTTAGCATGGTGGCATCACTAATGAGTAGTTTGCATGCATATATCTACATATAAAATAGTTTGTTCAATTCTGAAGTCAATTTGAATCAGTTATAGGAACATATTCACTAATTATGTTTGTTCAATAAATTCACAAAACATATAGTATTTACTAATAATATCCACTATTACAGGTTATTTCTTTAGGGCAATCTGATCTACAAACACCAGATTTATTAACCTTACCCATTTTTCTTCTTACCCGCTAAATTTTTCCATACACACATCCACCCGCACCCATCAATTTAGATTTTCATTTTTTTTCTCCCATGTATGAGCTCTTCCAAAAAACTAAACCAACGTCACAATATTAATTTCCTCCCTGAAGTGAAGTATCACATTTATGGTATGTTGGGGACCCAATTTATTTTCTAGTGAAGATTTGAAGAGTGCAAGCACTTCAAAAAATATTTTGTCTCAATTATGTGATGCTACAAGGCTTTAGATCAACACAACTAAGTCCACTATATATTTTAGAAGCGATGTTGGTAATAAAGCTAACATCATACACATTTTGCAAATATAGGGGGGAATTTACTCAATAAATACTTGGGTGTGTCACTCTCCACCAATTTTCTGCATTATTATGCTATTATTATAAGTGGAGAGTTCTGAGATTGCACCAATTATAACAATAATATCACTACTTTTTAGTATCACATGATTTTGGGCAAACCCTATAAAAGTAAAGGCATATCATTTAAGCCATTGTACACTTGTTGGACTGATATTACTGGGTTGTTGATTATGTACATGAATTTTTTTTGAACTTATAATGCATAAGTAAAAGTGTTAAATTATTCTTTAGCAATTTATTAAGCTTGAAGATACATATATATATGACTATATATGGTAAGACTACTCATTTTGATATTTTGTTCGATGTAACCTGATTAAATAAATCATAAAAGAAAACAGGAATTAAGATAATTGGCCTCAGATAATTTATGTGTGACATAAAGCATCGATTATTATTGTTGTTGGTTTAGATAGACACAAAAAAAAATCTGAATTTCAACTTATGGATATTTTGTAAAATTACAGGGTTCTTACACATTAACAAGTATCATCAAGATACCAATCAGGGGTTTGACATTCCTTTAGCTCAGATTAGTTTCCCTGACTTCTTCTCAAATAGAAAACATATCCTACATGATGCATCCTTTCAGTCTCCCCTGCTACAAAAATTTGAGGTTTCTAAATTTGTGTGTTTATTACATTATTCAACGTTCCTGCATTATCAACTAATAATTCTAATATTTTGATTTGCATAGTAAAACCACAATGTGCATTCTTATACAAAAGTACTGTAAATATTATTTAATATTAATGAAACGAGGCTGAAAATTTATATTCTAAGACAATGGATTCAAAATAGTGCTAACAGCACAATACATGTCATGTAAATATTACTAAATTACATATCCCAATAATTCAAAAATGTTTTACTCGAGCATGATGTGATTAATTTCTTCACTTTAGGTTAGAAGCTATTATTATTTATTCCAGCTATTTGCTTTCATCATTGTATAAGTATATGTAGAAATGAGTTTTTATTATTTAATGCATGCTTAAAATTCTCTTCGACAACAAAATGCATTTAATTCAAATAAAGTGATACCATAATAGTACTGTTGCCATCACAAAACAATCCAGACAAAGAGAGTGACACCATAACAGTACTGCCTGCATCCTAGTTCTAAACTTGCTACTGGTTGCTAAAAGAAATTACTATTGATTCTAAAAGAATTACCACTACCTACGAATTGCTACTGGTTCTAAAAGAAATTACAAAAAAGAAGCTAAGAATAAAAAATTATGTTTTACCTGAACCGTTGCTCCAAATATTTACAAATCGTCAAACTTTTCCCATCATTTTTCATAAATCAATTTGAAATTAAACTATACCATTTAAAATCATAATAGAGTGACGAGGTAATAGGAGAAAATGGAAATGTAAAACATAATGAGTTAATCCAATTTTATGGTTTGTTAGCTTTGAGAGAGAACCTAATGATCGATAGAAAGGAAGAGTGGAATAGATAGAGTAGGTTAGACAAGAGTGAAGTTGTTGAGTGGAAAGCATGGAGCTTATGGCGGCGGGCGGATTCTAATCTTTTTTCGAAATGAAACTATATCATTTTCAGATGAAAGAGAAATATTAGCGGCGAGGCAAAAAGTTTCACCCAAATTTTAGCGGGAGCATTCTGGATGCGAATATATATTTACTAATGTTTGTCAAAATGATTATTAGATGCACTTAATATTGAAACGCTGCTGATTAGAGCATCTAATAAGATGTTTTCTTGTAGTGCAATGATTGTTTGGTGCTAATCAATAGTATTCCCTTTGGGAATAGGATCTTTGGATGAATGTTTATTTCTTTATTTCTTTGATAGCTAAATATTTGACTATCGAAGTATTGATCGATTTAATACCATCGTTGTCAATAAGGGGAGATTGGTTGAGTTTATTATCCGAAAACCACTCCGGATAGGCATAAGCATTGTGAATCAGATATATTGAAGATAATCTAAGAAGGAGAAAGTGCAAGGGATTTTTCAGTCAATCCTAGGTAGAAATTGCCTAAGATGGATTAACGGAAATAGTGCCTTCGGTTTGTCCAGTCCTACGACAACTTGTATAGAAGAATGTCTGAAAGAGTATGCCTAACAGATCATGTGCATTCGTCTCTTCAAAATTATCTACATTTGGTGGCAGAGAAATTTGTTTCTCTTAGATCTTTCCCTGTGATATTTTGTGGAAGTCAATAAATGACTTGGCGGGTTTGATGATGTGGCATGCAATGCTATGGCATTAAAAAGGTAAAACGTACCCTCAGGCCTCACAATCGGGAAATGGTATAAAATCGGGTAGGTTGCATGGTGTTAACCCATAAAAATATGGTTCCTAAATGATGCATTGACGGGATAAAATGATGGTTTGTTGTATCATATACTTGGGTCATCCATCACCAGTACACCTTAGGTCGTCCAGGCATTAGGTCGTTGGTTCACTAGCTCATCTGGTTTGATATCACGTGAAATCGGGTTGCTAGCAAGTATCCAAGGTCAGGTCATTACAATCAGGTCATTCTCCACCAGGTTGTTCGTGCCTTATTTCGCTCAAGAACATTGTGTCGGGTTGCACAACAATCAGGTCATGTGCGCTCAATTCATATGCAAGCGGATCATTTCAATGTCACATGAAGATGAATCGTGGGCTTCCTGATGCAAGCGGGTCTTTTCTTGGGGGTCTGGACACAAGTTAGGTCGCTCACCAACCCAGAATGTCAACGACCTGAAACACCCCACCTATGTTAAGGTCACTAACAAAGGGAATGCCTTAACTTTGTTGGAGCATTTTAGGTAAAAGATGCAGATAAATGACAGGACAAACAAATAAAGCAGTGGAAAATAAAGTCATTTTATTAACAACTAAATTCAGTCAAGCTTTTACAACAGTTCTCTCTATTATACTTAAAAGTGATACATAGAACTTCTGTCTTGATTCAAAAAAAAACTTCCAAGTGTGAAAGAAGCACAAAAATAACAATGATATTCCCCAATAAAGCATGAACCAGCCATAGCGGTGGAAGAGAGAGTCCAAAGAAAAACATAGACCATCTTCGAGCTTGAAAAGAAAACTGAGCTAAGTGGTAACATTTCCTCCCTGTGAACCTGGGGGGATGGGGGAACGGAAGAAAAGAGGTGAAACAAAACTAGGTCAGACATAAGTCTGGTAAGTCCTAAGAGAACCATGACATGAATAAACTGGATGCAGGATAATAAGGTAACATAGGATAAGCATAAGGTATGATAAAGCATGATAAACTGAATGCGCTCCCACTCTATCTCTACTTTGCTACTACCTTGTTATTCTGATTTTTATATCTATCTCTATACCACCTAACTAGTGTCCCAACTACTAATCTGTATAAAATGATAACGTGATCCCAATCCCCGTAATTGTGGTAGCCTTCATGTGTACATCTATCGTGAGGATTCCACCTCAATCAGCCTAATTTCCATGAACATGTTAGATGTACCCTTACTACCCTATCGATCGGCTCCCTACTTGTATTCATGTTCCATGTGTCTGTGTCAATCGGCCCTCTCTTACGTGTACATACCCTGTGTTGGTCCCACCATAAGGTGTATCAATCCTTATGATGGCGACCCGACACGATTCAAGATGCACAGTGTATAACTATTGGTACCCAGTGCCTGCTTTTTTCCCACTCCGGAGTACATGCACGCCCGTAAACCGTCGGAACCTACACTGATGTCCCCCCTACCGCCGCTTATAATCAGCCCAGTAATCGTGCCCCGCACTGCCTAGTTTCAGGGTACCTTGATACATCTATGTGGGTTACTGCTAAACTGGGTCCCCGTTACTAGGGTTTCCCTATTGGTTAAGTTTGTGGGACTACATATACAAATATTACCCACCTACACGAGATGTACTTAACCCTCCCATCGATCCAAGCATGTTTATTTAATGGTTAAGTTTGTGGGCCTATATGTGCTAATATTACCCACCAACCCGACATGTACTTAATCATCCTGCTGATTCAAGCATGTTTATTTAATGGTTAAGTTTGTGGGCCTATATTTACTAATATTACCCACCAACCCGTTATGTACTTAACTTTCCCGCTGATTCAAGCATGTCTATTTAATGGTTAAGTTTGTGGGCCTATATGTGCTAATATTACCCACCTACACGAGATGTACTTAACCCTCCCATCGATTCAAGCATGTTTATTTATAAGTTTGTGGGCCTATATGTGCTAATATTACCCACCAACCCGATATGTACTTAACCTTCCCGCTGATTCAAGCATGTTTATTTAATGGTTAATTTTTGGGCCTATATTTACTAATATTACCCACCAACCCGATATGCACTTAACCTTCCCGCACATTATGCGGTATTGGTTAAGCGTCGCCCATCCGTGTTAACTCAACCCACTCATCCATCATGTCATGTTGGTTAAGTGTTTCTTGACCCTCCTCACTTATCATGTTGGATTGGCTAAGTGTTTCCTATCAACTTAACCCTGTTCGTCCATCAAGCTATGTTGGTAAAGTGTTTCTTATTAACTTAACCCCACATGCTCATCATGTTGTATTGGTTAAGTGTCATCAATCAACTCAAGTTAACTTAACCCATCTACTTGTCATGTTACCTTGATTAAGTGTTGCCTTCTTGTGTTAGCTTAACCCTGCCACAAATCAAGTTATATTGGTTAAGTGTTGCCCTTTTGTTTTAACTTAACCTTACCACAAATCAAGTTATATTGGTTAAGTGTTGCCCTTTTTGTTTTAACTTAACCTTACCACAAATATAGTTATATTGGTTAAGTGTTTCTTATTACTTGACCCTATCCATTCATCATGCTACCTTTTTGTTTTAACTTAACCTTACCACAAATATAGTTATATTGGTTAAGTGTTTCTTATTACTTAACCCTATCCATTCATCATGCTATATTGGTTATGTGTTTCCTATTAACTTAACCCTAGTCATTCATCTTGCTATATTGGTTAAGTGTTCTAATTACTTAACCCTAGTCATTCGTGTTATATTGGTTAAGTGTTCTTATTACTTAACCCTAGTCATTCGTGTTATATTGGTAAAGTGTTCTCATTACTTAACCCTACCATTCCTGTCTTAGCTTTAATTCATTCATTAAAGCACCAACCACTCACATTAGACAGGTATTGTTGCGGTCACTGGATATACCGGTCGGGTTCGGCTAGTTTTACACCGCAACTCAGTCTAACCTCGGGTTCTTTTGGCTTGATGCACTAACCTCTCACATTAGATATATATTTTTACAGTTGTTGGATGTGCCGGGTGGTTCCAGGCAATCTTACACCGTAACTCAATATAACCTCGGGTTAGTCATATTCGTCTTTTTCTAACTTTACATACTTTCCCCAACGTTGCCCCCATTAAAGGTTCGCATAAATCACATAAAATGTTAGGCTCGATATATAGCATAACTTATACACAAAAGGGGAAAAAGAGGAACATGTACTAATTCTGACATCATAAAAATATGGATCTAACTACACATGTGACAATATGAATTTGGCATAGAACAACATACATGTAATTATGAACTTGCAAATTTAGACCTACACAACATGAGTCGTAAAATAGGGGTTTTACATAGAATTACATAAACTTAAAATTTGGCATGTAGTTGTGAACTTGCAAACTAATTGGACCAAATTTAACATGAACCTAACCATATTAGCATGTAGTTTTGGTCATATATGTGATCATGGTTGAACTTGGATGAACCTATCAAAATTTCCAAATTGACATACAACATAGAGGTGTCATCATGATATGTCATCGCCAAAATTATACAACATGGTATGTCGTCGCCAATTTATTCAACATGATATGCCATTGCCAAATTATACAACATAATAAGTCATCACCAAAATTATACAACATGGTATGTCATCGCCAAAATATACAACATAATATGTCATCGCTAAATTGCACAACATATATGTCGTAGCCAAATTATACAACATATGGATTCATTGCCAAGCATTTAACATTTATCATTAAATCACATACAACATAATCACAAACTTAATCATGATAAGTGTCATAGTCTTAATCAATTCATTTAATAAAAAGGATAGGAATAAATTTACATAGGGCGTTGTTCTACATCCAGTTATTTAGTCACAATTCTAATATCGTTCAGGTCTGAATGATAACTGGACTTACAAATAGGAGACTAGTCTTAATTTCTGGGATCTGTATTCTGAAATTGAATAGCTCTCCTTTGTTGTAGACATCGAATTCTCTTAGTTGAATTAGATTTGATTTGTAATTCCTAACTTGCTTCTTAGTTGAAAGAGAATGGCGGCTATTCTAGGTTGAGTTCTGGCAGCATGACATTCTTAGGAATATTTTTGTGTGGCTTAAGGTTTAGATTTAGGTTGCTTATATAGAAGTTTGATTTAATAGGAGCCGTCAGATCAACCTAGGTAAAATCAAAGCTATTCAAACCTAAGAGAACCAACCAGAACTTGCCACACAAGCCATAATGACACAGTAAATCGTCACAGGAAGAAAAACGTCAGATTTCAGATCTAGCCCGTGGTGGAGGTCGACCCCCAGGTCGACCCTGAGGTCAACACCCTGGTCGACCTATATGGGGGGAGGTCGACCCCCTGGTTGACCTGGCCTTGGGCGGGAAACTTCCCGCCCAGCCCGCTTCTGCTTCTGATTTCGAAATTTGAATTTTCTGAACTTTAATCTAAACTATTTATTTAAATTCTTGATTCTTCTGAAAGTCATAACTCCTTCATACAGAGTCCGTTTCACGCAAACTCGAACTCTATCTCAAGAAGAATTCTGAGATGAACGCAATGGCGTAACCCGTTTCCCTTAATTCTCACATTTATAATTAAGTATTCTTTAATTCGTTACTTTATTGTTTACCGAAAATACGGGATGTTACATTCTCCCCTCCTTAAAGGATTTCGTCCCCAAAATCTTCAAGTCGAGAAGAACGTATATCTTACCATCCAATCGTCCATCTACTCAACCATCAAAGACAAGTTTCCATTGTCTTTAAAAAGACTTTTAACGCTTCCATGACTGTATGCATCTTGTACATGTCCTTATCTAATGCAAAATCAGGCGGTCTACTGATTCAGTTGACCTCCTTAATGCGGATTATGTTGGGGCCATGAGTCCATCTTGTATGAAATTATTCCTAATCGTACTTTATAATTTTTACATGAGTGCTTCATCATTCATAAAATGCAACATCCATATGATAACACACCAAGTTTCAATCCATATATATAAGTTCACTCATGCATATGCAATATGAAAGTGACTGAGCCGATCTAGTGCCTAATGTGTGTGTATGCATCCACGAGAAACCACTAGCAACCACTTGCAACCATTAATCATAACATGTTTCAAACAAATGTTTTCATCCATTGGCTTCCACCTAAGGATTCAAGATATGACCTAGAGGATATACCTAAAAAGACAGAAACAAACATGCATAGAATTCCTAGAAAAGGAGATTAAGAATATACCCTCAAGAAAAAGGGTATGATGCGTGTATCTTATCTTCAGTCTCCCACGTCGCATCTTCTTGAGCTTCACTCCACTTAACTAATTTAACTTCACAACTGCAAAGCTTCTTGACCTCCATTTCCAAAACTCACTAGTAAAGATAGGACCTCGATCACTCACTATGCTAGAGGGTATCCAATTTAGTCAAACTTCATTTCCAAGATAAACAGGTGTTAACCATGATACCAAGTGTATATACTAAGATGATTAAAGGTCTCTCTTCTACTTAGCTTATCCATCATGTCACAAATCTGAGGGTCGATATCTCTCACGCAAACCATCCTAGTCGAGCTTGACATCCCATAAGTACAAGCCCCAAAGGCCTAAACCAATATCAGACAAGCACCCAAGGAATACATCCTCCGAATTTGGACGATCTACGTGAGATGATACAAGCAAAACAATCAAACAATTGAGCACCTAACCGACTCTGGCTATCCTCGCCAATCTTGCTCCAAAACTATCATTGATTACATAACTGGCTTTGCATTGTCAACTAGATATATGCGGGAGTCTACCTCACGTTTTATGGGACAAACCCCTAACCTTAATCAAAAACATCTGCGTACTCATGGACTACTCCAATGGATCGAAAATCATCAATAAATACATAAAGTGATTCTAGGTAGCTGAGACAAACTGATCCCTTATAATCGCCCGAAATTTTGAGGGTATTCCCGAGGCAAGTCGAAAGTCTAACTACCCTCTTTTCATGATTACTAGCTGACTAATCGATGCATAGAATCAACCCATGGCCCATGAAACCAAAAACATAAGTATCTCAAATCCTTACAAACCAATGATAAATGAGCCGTACCACCAATTGGATTTGAGACAATAATGGCATCTTCTATATACGAGTACTAATGTGCAAAGACTCAACTATGGAAGCAGATATGAGTGAACGTGAAGTGCTGAAATCAAAAAGAGAACTCATAGGATGATCAAAAAGAAAAACTAAACTTTACTATCTTTCGTTCAGGTACACTGGTGGTGAGAGCATGCACTTGCCCTCTGGAAAATCTCGTCCTTACACTACGCCATAGATGGCCTATCACAACGAAAATGCACGGTGTTGCTAGCTACAATGTTGCCATTGCTATGCAGGTTTTTGTCTATTGCAACGCACACTTCAATGTGTTAGCATAGATATCAACATGTGTTGCAGTAGATATAGATATTCTCAAATTAAAAAATTAACAAAATTAGCAATCCGCGCGAATTCGATCCAACGGTCTACGTTGCCTATCCACGTCAATAATTTTCCTTCATCCCAAATTTTCATTTTCCCCCCAAATTTTCATTTTCTCGCTGGAAGACAATTATCACTTTGTCACACCTCCACCTTTCATTCTGCAAATCAAAAATTCCATCTAGTTTTTTTCTTATCGCCTTCTGTCTTAAAATCATTTTTGGCTTTTGCTTTACTAAATTTCTTATTTGGGTTTTTCAGTAAATAATTACTATTTACAATTTGTAGCCATTATTCTCAAAATATAAGGAAGTCACGCTCAATTCACCAACATTTGGATTGTTTTTCCTGATATAACTTTCCAGCAATTGTGAGATGGATTCATCACAAGCAGATCGATTTAGAAAACCAAAATCGAGGGAAGGTTCTGCGCAGTCGACTTTTGCAAAATGGTTCAGAATAGTTTGATTCTTCAAAACGAGGTATAGATTTTAGGGTTGGCAATTTTGGGATTGGTTGATTGTTTCCCGGTGAGATTAAACACTTTGATTTTACTTATGGATAGGCTATTATTCGTACAAAAATTTGAGATGCGCGTAAATTTTAGTTCATCGTATCGAAAAAAATCCTTTAACTCATAATCGTTGGAAGGCTAATTCAACTGTTGTTCAGGCAATATCTGGTTATATTGATGTGAAATATCCTAACGGTTCTGGCAAATTGGTTTAGGCATTGAGGACTTTGATATGTAACATCAACAGTCTTAAAAAACATTGCTTCACTTAAAATTACCAGCGAAAGGCATCTATGTGTGCAGCGCTAACATTGCTACCACTATACACTTTCATTGCTTCCACCGTACGAACATAGATCATTTTTTCTTCGAAGCAGTCTACTGAATAATAATGTGCATGCATTACATTGTATGTTTATCATGTCTTATTTCTTCAATGTTACTCTCCATGAGTTTTTAATTTGATAAGTAAAATTGTATATGCAGCTTTCCGGCTGTACCATCGATAATTTTTTCTATCAATGTCAAGCAATTGTCCAATACCTGGTTGATAATTACATCTGTCCATTAACTCCAGATTTATATTCATTATCATCAGAACAATGAAGATGTCTTTATGAACATTTGTTATTTTACTTGTAAATTAAACCAGACACATAGGTATTACATTTGTGAAGTACGAATATTGGATAGCTAAATATTGGAAGGTACCGAGTTGCGAGGTATGTACCGCATACAAATTTTGATTATAAGCCAAACTTCAAATTTTGGCCAAGCTAATGTTAGAAGCAAACTTAGTAGTTCTCTCAATGTTTATGAGTAGACTTGATCCCATGGATCTTCTTTTTTGTTTTATTTGTTTGTTTCTAAAGGAGTCACAGACTCATATTTTCTTTGTAGATATTACTGTGGGTGTTAGAAAATATGGACTTGTCAGAAGGAAAAAATTTATGCAGCTTCCATGAGCTTTTGTCATACGTATTATAAAACTAAATTTAGTGTATTGAAGCATTCATTTTATACCCTGACTTTTGTTTTATTGTGTTAGTTCACTCATTTGTACTGTAGATATTTTAGTTTCCTTGTGTCATGAGCACTATTTAATTGGATCGATGGCTGCACCAATTCTATTTATAAATTATGTGCACTGCTATCAACACTTTTAATTTGATTCTTCATGGTTCCATGAACTTTTCTAGTGGATTATGAATATTGCTCTTATTTTATGTTTTCATAAGGCAAGCCATTATTTCATTATGTAAATGCTTCAGTGTTGGATATTGATTCCAATGATTTTTCTTAGGTAGGACTCTCATCCCTGCACCACACCGAGCATACTAGTAGCATGGAGCATTCCCAAGATGAAATGAATAAACCATTGGAGGTAATTTTTGATCAAAAGTCAGAGGGAAAGTTTGAGTAGCATATATTTAGTAATGCCGCGATGTGTATTTCATCCAACATGTGTTATTCAGTATGATATAGGCTTTTGATTAATTTGGATGTTGTACCTCATACGAGATTGATCCAACACTTTGATTCAACACTTTTATTTCAGATACATTTGCATGGTGGGCTTGGGAAAGATGGGAGACTGAGATTGATTGGACGACTCTTCCAGGAATCAACTCGCCCCCTGCATTTAACGGACAAGAGGCAATTTGGCAGAAAGTTTCTTTGGGTATTTATATCTTACTTTTCAGAAGTAATTGTTTCTGGAGTAATTGGAAACATCATGGTATGATTAACAAGACTTAAACTCAGACGATGTTGAGGCTTTTCAAACACAACCTGTAGATCCAATAGGAACATGATTACTTGAGGCTACATTATTCTATTGACAAATGAAATAGACTAAGCACAGCAAAAGGAAGAAATGAAATCTAACTTACAATATAACATAGATTAAACATGATTACTCATATTAATCATACAACATAAAATTCTGTTATCTCATTTATGGTCAGTTTTGATCACTTATGGTCAGTTTTGATTATTTATGTTTAACTATGCAGTGTTTCTGCTAACATTGAGGATGTCAGGACTCTTACCTACCTATTGTGGAATAGAAACTGGTTCCATAAATTGTTGGCTTGTTTTTTCCTGCTAGTGCATCAAACATGTTGCTATTGTATACTTCTTCTGGTCATGCAATATTAGTTTTGTTTTTGTTCTCGGTAAACATAATTCATTTTTGTCTTCTGTCTAGCATTTCCACGTACAACAATTAAATTGGACTATACTCATCCATAATCAGATTGGAATATGTAGAAGAAGCAGCATCAAAAGATGACCAGCATTCATTTGCAGCTACACATAATCAGATTGGTATGAATATTGATTTGAAGGTATGAGTATGGAATATCCGACTCTACCTGTTTAGACTCTTCTTTTATGACATATCTATTAGTGGTTCTTCTTTTAAAAAATTCCTATTTGAAAGTAGTAGTAGTTTATATAATCATTTTCGTGTATTTTTTCTTGCTTATGGTTGTATGTGTGAGACTGTATATGAGTAAATCGAGTGAGAATATAGTGAGGAATGTATGTAAGTATGAAATATACCAGCGAATGTACAATAGTGGAGTCCAAAAAATTTGTACCATTTGAAATGTTGAAGTAAAATATTTATTTGAATAAAATACTGTGTTTGAATACTGTGTTATAAAAATATTTATTATAATATTATGAAATTTTTGATTAATAGCTATTGAGGTATAATTACTTTTAACAGTTGTAATTTTATTTAACAACTGCTAGAAACAGTTGCAAAAAGGGTTGACTTTATTACGATTGCCAGCTGTACTAGACATATTACAACTGTTTTTGGTAGTTGTGAAAGGATATTTTTTGTTCTAGTGATACCTAAAGCAACACTTGTACTGATTTTGCCGTAGGGTCGCAAAGGTGATGCCTTTGACTCTAAGGCAACGCGGCAAAAGGCAACCCCGAATAAGTGTTGCCACAGATCTTTTTTTGCCTACAACAACACTTTTTGGCATCTAATGCGTCACTTCTATGGGGTTGCCGTAGGCCATCTATGGCGTAGTGTTAGTTCTTGCCCTTGTCCATAATTATATGACCCGTTATACCATAATAAAGACACTTCCTCTTATTTTAGGTTTTGCTATTCTTTCCTCCCCTCCTTTGTGAACCAAGTCTATATCCATGAGTTCTTCATCCTCGGATTGTGCTCCTTAGCCAAACACCCTTAATCTCATCTTTTCCATCTTTGTGTAACTTGTTGACAGGTCTCTTGAAAGCTTCCCCCATTGCACAAAAAATCTTACAAAGCTCGAAAGAAAATTAGCAGCAGGTGAAACTACTACGGCTGTAGATGGAAGTTGGGCGCTTCTTTGCCCTTCGACAAGTGTTGTAGTCTCATCAAGCCTACAGAACCATGCCACAATGAGGTTACCTCCCAGAAAGCCAGGAGCCCCGGAGACTCAGGAAAGAAGGAAACAAGGACACAAACACAGGATCAAAAGATAGTGCATATGGCTTTGGGGAATATGCCTTTAAAACAAAACTTTTCTTTTGAAATTGCTTCTTTTAAAACCGTTTTGAAAATAATTTTTCAAATCTTTTATTTGATCCAGTAACCTTCAGCTCTGATACCAAGTAAAACACCCCACCTCTGTTAAGGTCACTCACAAAAGGAATGCCTTAACTTTGGTGGAGCATTTTAGATAAAAGATGCAGATAAATTACAAGACAGAAAAATAAAGCAGCGGAAAATAAAGTCATTTTATTAACAACTTAATTCAGTCAAGCTTTTACAACAGTTATCTCAATCATACTTAAAAGTGATACATATAACTTCTATCTTTCCAAAAAAATAAAACTTCCAAGTGTAAAAGAAGCACAAAAATAACAATGATATTCCCCAATAAAGCATGAACCAGCCATAGCAGTGGAAGAGAGAGTCCAAAGCAAAACATCGACCATCTCAGAGCTTGAAAAGAAAACTGAGCTAAGTGGTAACATTTCCTCTCTGTGAACCTTGGGGGGGGGGGGAGGGGAACGGAAGAAAAGAGGCGAAACAAAACTAGTTCAGACATAAGTTTGGTAAGTCCAGTGATTATTTAGCATATAAACTGGTACGAGAACCATGACATGAATAAACTGGACACAGGACAATAAGGTAACATAGGATAAGCATAATGTATGATAAGGCAAGATAAACTAAATGCGCTCCTACTCTTTCTCTCCTTTGCTACTACCTTGTTATTCTGATTTTTATATCTATCTCTGCACCACCTAACTAGTGTCCCAACTAGCAATCTGTATAAAATGATAACGTGATCCCAATCCCCGTAATTGTGGTAGCCATCAGGTGTACATCTATCGTGAGGATTCCACCTCAATCAGCCTAATTGCCATGAACATGTTAGATGTACCCTTACTACCCTATCGATCGGCTCCCTACTTGTATTCATGTTCCATGTGTCTGTGTCAATCGGCCCTCTCTTGCGTGTAGATACCCTGTGCTGGTCCCACCATAGGGTGTATCAATCCTTATGATAGCGACCTAGCACGATTCAAGATGCACAATGTATAACTACTGGTACCCAGTGCCGGCTTTTTTCCCACTCCGGAGTACGTGCACACCCGTAAACCGTCGAAACCTACATTAACGTACCCCTGTCGCTATTTTGACCGCTTATAATCAGCCCAATAATCGTGCCCCACCCTGCCTAGTTTCAGGGTACCTTGATACATCTATGTGGGTCACTGCTAAAATGGGTCCCCGTTACTTTCCTTATTGGTTAAGTTTGTGGGTCTACATATACAAATATTACCCACCTACACGAGATGTACTTAACACTCCCATCGAACCAAACATGTTTATTTAATGGTTAAGTTTGTAGGCCTATATGTGCTAATATTACCCACCAACCCGATATGTACTTAACCTTCCCGCTGATTCAAGCATGTTTATTTAATGGTTAAGTTTGTGGGCCTATATTTACTAATATTAACCACCAACCCAATATGTTCTTAACCTTCCCGCTGATTCAAGCATGTTTATTTAATGGTTAAGTTTGTGGCCTATATGTGCTAATATTACCCACCTACACGAGATGTACTTAACCCTCCCACCGATTCAAGCATGTTTATTTAACGGTTAAGTTGTGGGCCTATATGTGCTAATATTACCCACCAACCCGATATGTACTTAATCTTCACGCGGATTCAAGCATGTTTATTTAATGGTTAAGTTTGTGGGCCTATATTTACTAATATTACCCACCAACCCGATATGTACTTAACCTTCCCGCACATTATGCCATATTGGTTAAGTGTCGCCCATCCAGTTAACTTAACCCACCCATCCATCATGTCATGTTGGTTAAGTGTTTCTTGACCCTCCTCACTTATCATGTTGGATTGGCTAAGTGTTTCCTATCAACTAAACCCCGTTCGTCCATCAAGTTATATTGGTTAAGTGTTTCTTGTTAACTTAACCCCACGTGTTCATCATGTTGTATTGGTTAAGTGTCATCAATCAATTCAAGTTAACTTAACCCACCTACTTGTCATGTTAACTTGATTAAGTGTTGCCTTCTTGTGTTAACTTAACCCTACCACAAATGAAGTTATATTGGTTAAGTGTTGCCCTTTTATTTTAGGGTACGTTTTTTAGAGGTCCCTGTTAAGTTTTAAAATTAGCCTCACATCCGCTCATAGTTTCACATACAAATCCGCCCCTTATTTTTATAAACCTGCCTCCTAAAATCTTGGATCGGCTCCTCCTTTCACGTCCAGCATGCCCTCTTCGCTTCCTTCTCACGTTCGCTTTTTACAAAAAAAAAAATGTGCGGCAACCCTTAAAAAAAAATTCCTAAAATCTGGAAATAATTCCAGAAGTCCATGCCAAGAAGAAAAAAAAACTTGCATATATGCATGCAAGTATTGCCAATACTTGCATACATGTATGCAATTATTGCACAACGTAAATTACGCTATATTTTGGTTTGCATATATGTTGCACACTTATATGCATTTTTTGGATTTAAATGCATACTTGTATGCAAATAAAATTCAACTTAGTTACAATACTATGAAAATTTGCATGCATATACGCAATAAATTGAAATTCTTGCATAACAAAATGCATTTAACTGCATTTTTCGCTGTTTTTATCCTGTTTGATTTTATTTTTTGCATGTTTTTGATTTTTTTACAGTGAATTTAAGGTCGAATGAATAATTTATCTAAATAATATTTTTAATATTTTTTTTACTTTTTATTTATTTATTTCACAACTTTTGAAAAATAGGGACCTAATTTATAATAAGTTTATCACTGGATGTGAGCCTAATTAAGTTTGCTTTTAGGGATGTGAGCCTAACATTCACTTTATTTTAACTTAACCTTACCACAAATCCAGTTATATTGGTTAAGTGTTGCCCTTTTTGTTTTAACTTTACCTTACCACAAATCAAATTATATTGGTTAAGTGTTTCTTATTACTTAACCCTACCCATTCATCATGCTATACTGGTTAAGCGTTTCCTATTAACTTAACCCTAGTCATTCACCTTGTTATATTGGTTAAGTGTTCTCATTACTTAACCCTAGTCATTCGTGTTATATTGGTTCAATGTTCTCATTACTTAACCCTAGTCATTCGTGTTATATTGGTTAAGTGTTCTCATTACTTAACCCTACCATTCCTGTCTTGGCTTTAATTTATTCATTAAAGCACCTACCACTCACATTAGACAGGTATTGTTGCGGTCACTGGATATGCCGGTCGGGTCCGACCAGTTTTACACCGCAACTCAGTCTAACCTCGGGTTCTTTTGGGCTTGATGCACTAACCTCTCACATTAGATATATATTGTTACGGATGCTGGATGTGCCGGGCGGTTCCGGGCAGTCTTAAACCGTAACTCAATCTAACCTCGGGTTAGGCATATTCGTCTTTTTCTAACTTTACATATTTACCCCTTATGTTTGTATGTAAATTATTGTCATTCAAGTCAAGCCCCACTTTCCCTTTAAATCAAGTTCATAATTTTTGGTATAAAAATTATACCACTTTATGCCATAAACCATTTACATGTTTATAAGCCAAATATGCCATTTATATGTAATTTCATATTTTTCCCCAACGTTACCCCCGTTAAACATTCGCATAAATCACATAAAATGTTAGGCTCGATACATAGCATAACTTATACACAAAAGGGGAAAAAGAGGAACATGTAATAATTCCGACATCATAAAAATATGGATCTAACTACACATGTGACAATATGAATTTGGCATAGAACAACATACATGTAATTATGAACTTGCAAATTTAGACCTACACAACATGAGTCATAAAATAGGGGGTTTACATAGAATTACATAAACTTAAAATTTGGCATGTAGTTGTGAACTTGCAAACTAGTTGGATCAAATTAAACATGAACCTAACCATATTAGCATGTAGTTTTGGTCATATATGTGATCATGGTTGAACTTGCATAAACCTAGCAAAATTTCCAAATTGACATACAACATAGAGGTATCATCATGATATGTCATCGCCAAAATTATACAACATGGTATGTCATCGCCAATATATTCAACATGATATGCCATTGCCAAATTATACAACATAAAATGTCATCACCAGAATTATACAACATGGTATGTCATCGCCAAAGTATACAACATAATATGTCATCGCTAAATTACACAACATATATGTCATAGCCAAATTATACAACATATGGATTCATTGCCAAGCATTTAACATTTATCATTAAATCACATACAACATAATCACAAATTTAATCATGATAAGAGTCATAGTCTTAATCAACTCAGTTTAACAAAAAGGATAGGCGTAAATTTACATAGGGCATTGTTCTACATCCAGTTATTTAGTCACAATTCTAATATCGTTTAGGTCTGAATGATAACTGGACTTACAAAAAGGAGACTAGTCTGGAGTTCTGGGATCTGTATTATGAAATTGAATAGCTCTCCTTTGTTGTAGACATTGAATTCTCTTAGCTGAATTAGATTTGATTTGTAATTCCTAACTTGCTTCCTAGTTGAAAGAGAATGGCGGCTATTCTAGGTTGAGTTCTGATAGCATGACATTCTTAGGAGTATTTTTGTGTAGCTTAGGGTTTAGATTTAGGTTGCTTATATAGAAGTTTGATTTAATAGGAGCCATCAGATCAACCTAGGGCAAATCAAAGCCATTCAAACCTAAGAGAACCAACCAGAACTTGCCACACAAGCCCTAATGACACAACAAATCGTAATAGGAAGAAAAACATTAGATTTCAGATCTGGCCCGAGGGGGAGGTCGAACCCCAGGTCGACCCCCAGGTCAACCCCCTGGTCGACCTGTATGGGGGGATGTCGACCCCCTGGTCGACCTGGCCTTGGGTGGGAAACTTCCCGCCAAGCCTGCTTCTGCTTCTGATTTCGAAATTTGAATTTTCTAAACTTTAATCTGAACTGTTTATTTAAATTCTTGAATCTTCTGAAAGTCATAACTCCTTCATACGGAGTCCGATTCACGCAAACTCGAATTCTACCGCAAGCAGAATTCCGAGACGAACGCAATGGCGTAACCCGTTTCCCTTAATTATCAATTTTATAAGTAAGTATTCTTTAATTCGTTACTTTAATGTTTACATAAAATACGAGGTGTTACATTCTCCCCTCCTTAAAGGAATTCGTCCCCGAAATCTTCAAGTCGAGAAGAACGTATATCTTACCATCCAATCGTCCATCTACTCAACCATCAAGCACTGGTGTCCATTGTCCTTAAAAAGACTTCTAATGCTTCCATGACTGTATGCATTGTGTGTGTACATTTCCTTATCTAATGTAAAATCAGGCGTTCTACTGATTAGTTTGACCTCCTTAATGCGGATTATGTTGGTGCCACGAGTCCATCATGTATGCAATTATTCCTAATCGTACTTAATAATTTTTACATGAGTGCTTCATCATTCATACAAATGAAACATCCATATGATAACACACCAAATTTCAATCCATATATATATAAAAAAGTTCACCCTACATATGCAATATGAAAGTGACTGAGTCGATCTAGTGCCTAATGTGTGTATATGCATCCACGAGCAACCACTAGCAACCACTTGCAACCATCAATCATAACATGTTTCAAACACATGTTTTCATCCATTGGCTTCTACCTAAGGATTGAAGATATGACCTAGAGGATATACCTAAAAAGATAGAAACAAACATGCATAGAATTCCTAGAAAAGGAGATCGAGGATATACCCTCAAGAAAAAGGGTATGATGCGCGTGTCTTATCTTCAGTCTCCCACGTCACGTCTTCTTGAGCTTCACTTCTCTTAACTAATTTAACTTCATAGTTGCAAAGCTTCTTGACCTCCATTTCCAAAACTCACTAGTAAAGATAGGACCTCGATCACTTACTATGCTAGAGGGTATCCAGTGTAGTCGAAATACATTTCCAAGATAAACAGGTGTTAACCATGATACCAAGTGTATATACTAAGATGATTAGAGATCTCTCTTCTACCTAGCTTATCCATCATGTCACAAATCTGAGGGTCGATATCTCTCACGCAAGCCATCCTAGTTGAACTTGACATCCCTTAAGTACAAGCCCCAAAGGCCTAAACCAGTATCAGACAAGCACCCAAGGAATACCTCCTCCTAATTTGGATGATCTACGTGAGATGATACTAGAAAAACAATCAAACAATTGAGCACTTAACCGACTCTGGCTATCCTCGCCAGTCTTACTCCAAAATTATCGTTGATTGCATAACTAGCTTTGCATTGTCAACTAGATATATGCAGGAGTCTACCTCACGTTTTAGGGTACAAACCCCTAACCTTAATCAAAAACATATGCGTGCTCATGGACTACTCCAACGGATCGAAAATCGTCGATAAATACATAAAGTGATTCTAGGTAGCTAAGACAAACTGATCCCTTAGGATTGCACGAAATTTTGAGGGTATTCCCGAGGCAAGTCGAAAGTCTAACTACCCTCCTTTCACGATTACTAGCTAACTAATCCATGCCTAGAATCAACCCATAGCCCATGAAACCAAAAACATAAGTATCTCAAATCCATACAAACCAAAGATAAATGAGACAAACCACTAATTGGATTTGGGACAATATTGGGATCTTCTACTATACGAGTACCAAGGTGCATTGACTCAACTATAGAAGCAGATATGAGAGAACGTGAAGCGCTGAAATCAAAAAGAGTACTAACAGGACGATCAAAAAGAAAAAATACTAAACTTTACTATCTTTCTCTCACGTATGCTGGCGGTGAGAGCATGCACTTGCCCTCCGGAAAATCCCGTCCTTACACTACGCCATAGATGGCCTATCACAACGAAAATGCATGGCGTTGCTAGCTATAATATCGCCATTGCTATGCAGTTTTTTGTCTATTGCAACACACGCTTCAATGTGTTAGCATAGGTATCAACATGTGTTGTAGTAGATATAGATATTTTCAAATTAAAAAATTAACAAAATTAGCTATCCACGTGAATTCGATCCAACGGTCTACGTTGCCCATCCGCGTCAATAATTTTCCTTTACTGTCTCAGCTCCTTTGTCCAAATTTTCATTTTCCCACCAAATTTTCATTTTCCTGCTGGAAGACAATTATCGCTTTGTCACGCCTCCACCTTTCATTCTGCAAATCAAAAATTCCATCTAGGGTTTTTGCTTATCGCCTTCTGTCTTAAAATCATTTTTGGCTTTTGCTTTACTAAATTTCTTATTTGGGTTTTTCAGTAAATAATTACTATTTACAATTTGTAGCCAATATTCCCAAAATATAAGGAAGTCACGCTCAATTCACCAACATCTTGATCGATTTTCCCGATTTAACATTCCAGCAATTACGAGATGGATTCATCACAAGCAAATCGATTTAGAAAATCGAAATCGAGGGAAGGTAATGCGCAGTCAACTTTTGCAGAATGGTTCAAATCAGTTTGATTCTTCAAAACGAGGTATAGATTTTAGGGTTGGCAATTTTGGGATTGGTTGATCGTTTCCCAGTGAGATTCAACACTTTGATTTTACTTATGGATGGGCTATTATTCGTATAAAATTTGAGATGCATGTAAATTTTAGTTCATCGTATCGAAAAAAAATCCTTTAACTCATAATCGTTGGAAGGCTAATTCAACTATTGTTCAGGCAATATCTGGTTATACTGATGTGCAATATCCTAAGGGTTCTGGCAAATTGGTTTAGGCATTATGGAGTTTGATATGTAACATCAACAGTCTTAAAAAACATTGCCTCACTTCAAATTACCAGCAAAAGGCATCTATGTGTGCAGTGCTGACATTGCTACCACTATACACTTTCATTGCTACCACCGTACGAACATAGATCATTTTTTTTTCGATGCAGTCTACTGAATAATAATGTGCATGCATTACATTATATGTTTATCATGTTTCATTTCTTTAATGTTACTCTGCATGAGTTTTTAATTTGATACGTAAAATTGTATATGCAGCTTTCTGGCCGAACCATCAATAATTTTTTCTATCAATGTCAGGCAATTGTCCAATACCTGGTTGATAATTACATGTGTCCATTAAATCCGGATTTATATTCATTATCATTAGAACATGAAGATGTCTTTATGAACGTTTGTTATTTTACTTGTAGATTAAACCAGACACATTGGTATTACATTTGTGAAGTACGAATATTGGATAGCTAAATATTGGAAGGTACTGAGTTGCGAGGTATGTACCGCATACAAATTTTGATTATAAGCCAAACTTCAAATTTTGGCCAAGCTAATGTTAGAAGCCAACTTAGTAGTTCCCTCAATGTTTATGAGTAGACTTGATCCCATGGATCTTCTTTTTTGTTTTATTTGTTTGTTTCTAAAGGAGTCACAGACTCATATTTTCTTTGTAGATATTACTGTGGGTGTTAGAAAATATGGACTTGTCAAAAGGAAAAAATTTATGCAGCTTCCATGAGCTTTTGTCATTTGTATTATAAAACTAAATTAATTGTATTGAAGCATTCATTTTATATGCTGACTTTTGTTTGATTGTGTCAGTTCACTCATTTGTACTATAGATATTTTAGTTTCCTTTTGTCATGAGCACTATTTAATTGGATTGATGGCTGCACAAGTTCTGTTTATAAATTATGTGCACTGCTATCAACACTTTTATTTTGATGCTTCGTGGTTCCATGAACTTTTTAGTGGATTATGAATACTGTTCTTATTTTATGTTTTCATAAGGCAAGCCATTCTTTCATAATGCAAATGCTTCGCTGTTGGATATTGATTCCAATGATTTTTCTTGGGTAGGACTCTCATCCCTGCACCACACCGAGCATACTAGTAGCATGGAGCATTTTGAAGATGAAATGAATAAACCATTAGAGGTAATTTTTGATCAAAAGTCAGAGGGAAAGTTTTAGTAGCATATTTTTAGTAATGCCGCGATGTGTATTTCATCCAACATGTGTTATTCAGTATGATATAGGCTTTTAATTAATTTGGATGTTGTACCTCATATGAGATTGATCCAACACTTTGATTCAACACTTTAATTTCAAATACATTTGCATGGTGGGATTGGGAAAGATGGGAGACTGAGATTGATTGGATGACTCTTTAAGGAATCAACTCGCCTCTTGCATTTAACGGACAAGAGGCAATTTGGAAGAAAGTTACTTTGGGTATTTATAGCTTATTTTTCTGAAGTAATTGTTTTTGGAGTAACTGGAAACATCTTGATATGATTAACAAGACTTAAACTCAAACGATGTTGAGGCATTTGAAACACAACCTGTAGATCTAATAGGAACATGATTACAGGAGGCTACATTATTCTATTGACAAATGAAATAAACTAAGCACAATAAAAGGAAGAAAAAATATCAAACCTGCAATATAGCATAGATTAATCAGGATTACTCATATTAATCATACAACATAAAATTCTGTTATCTCATTTATGGTCAGCTTTGATCACTTATGGTCTATTTTGATCATTTATGTTCAACTATGCAGTGTTTCTACTAACATTGAGGACATCAGGACTCTTACCTACCTATTGCGGAATAGAAACTGGTTCCATACATTGTTGGCTTGTTTTTTTTCCTGTTAGTGCATCAAACATGTTGCTATTGTATACTTCTTCTGGCCATGCAGTATTAGTTTTGTTTTTGTTTTCGGTAAGCATAATTCATTTTTGTCTTCTGTATAGCATTTCCACGTACATCAATTAAATTGGACTATACTCATCCATAATCAGATTAGAATATGTAAAAGAAGCAGCATCAAAAGATGACCAACATGTATGGATATTGATTTGAAGGTATGAGTATGGAATATCTGACTCTACCTATTTAGACTCTTCTTTTATGACATATCTATTAGTGGTTCTTCTTTTAAAAAAAAAATCCTATTTGAAAGTAGTAGTTTATATAATCATTTTCGTGTATTTTTTCTTGCTTATGTTTGTATGTGTGAGTCTGTATATGAGTGAATCGAGTGAGAATATAGTGAGGAATGTATGTAAATATGAAATATACCAGTGAATGTATAATAGTGGAGCCCAATAAATTTGTACCGTTTGAAATGTTGAAATAAAATATTTATTTGAATAAAATACTATGTTTTATTACTGTGTTATAATAATATTTATTATAATATTATGAAATTTTTGATTAATAGTAGTTGAGGTATAATTACTTTTAACAGTTGTAATTTTTTTAACAACTGCTAGAAACAGTTGTAAAAAGGGTTGACTTTATTACGATTGCCAGTTGTACTAGACATATTGCAACTGTTTTTGGCAGTTGTGAAAGGGTGTTTTTTTTGTTCTAGTGATACCTGTGGCAACATTTGTACTGATGTTACCGTAGGGTCGCAAAGGTGATGCCTTTGACTCTAAGGCAATACGGCAAAAGGCAACCCTGAAATAGTGTTGCCACAGATCATTTTTTGCCTACAGCAACACTTTTTGGCATCTACTGCGTCACTTCTTTGGGGTTGCCGTAGGCCATCTATGGCCTAGTGTTAGTTCTTTCCCTTGTCCTTAATTAATTATATGACCCGTTATACCATAATAAAGACACTTCCTCTTGTTTTAGGTTTTACTATTCTTTCCTCCCCTCCTTTGTGAACCAAGTCTATCCATGAGTTCTTTATCCTTAGGTTGTGCTCCTTAGCCAAACTCCCTCATTCTCATTTTTTCCATCCTTGTGTAACTTGTTGACAGGTCTCCTGAAAGCTGCCCCCATTGCACGGAAAATCCTATGAAGCTCAAAAGAAAATTAGCCGTAGGTGAAACTACTGCGGCTATAGATGGAAGTTGGGCGCTTCGTTGCCCTTTGACAAGTGTCGTAGTCTCATCAAGCCTACGGAACCATGCCACGATGAGGTTACCTCCCAGAAAGCCAGGACCCCCGACGACTCAGGAAAGAAAGAAACAAGGACTCAAACAGAGGATCAAAAGATAGTGCATATGGCTTTGGGGAAAATGCCTTTAAAACAAAACTTTTCTTTTGAAAATGCTTCTTTTAAAACCGTTTTGAAAATAATTTTTCAAATCTTTTATCGGATCCGGTAACCTTCAGCTCTGATACCAAGTGAAACACCCCCCCTCTGTTAAGGTCCCTCACAAAGGGAATGCCTTAACTTTGGTGGAGCATTTTAGGTAAAAGATGCAGATAATTTATAAGACAGAAAAATAAAGCAGCGGAAAATGAAGTCATTTTATTAACAACTTAATTCAGTCAAGCTTTTACTACAGTTATCCCAATCATACTTAAAAGTGATACATAGAACTTCTGTCTTGATTCAAAAAAAACTTCCAAGTGTAAAAGAAGCACAAAAATAACAATGATGTTCCCTAATAAAGCATGAACCAACCATAGCAGTGGAAGAGAGAGTCCAAAGCAAAACATAGACCATCTTCGAGCTTGAAAAGAAAACTGAGCTAAGTGGTAACATTTCGTCCCTATGAACCTGGGGGGAGGGGGGAGCCGGAAGAAAAGAGGTGAAACAAAACTAGGTCAGACATAAGTCTGGTAAGTCCAGTGATTATTTATCATATAAAGTGGTAAGAGAACCATGACATGAATAAACTGGACGCAGGACAATAAGGTAACATAGGATAAGCATAAGGTATGATAAGGCAAGATAAATTGAATGCGCTCCTACTCTTTCTATGCTTCGCTACTATCTTGTTATTCTGATTTTTATATCTATCTCTGCACCACATAACTAGTGTCCCAACTAGTAATCTGTATAAAATGATAACATGATCCCAATCCCTGTAATTGTGGTAGCCTTCAGGTGTACATCTATTGTGAGGATTCCACCTCAATCAGCCTAATTGCCATGAGCATGTTAGATGTACCCTTACTACCCTATCGATCGACTCCCTACTTGTATTCATGTTCCATGTATCTATGTCAGTCGGCCCTCTCTTGCGTGCAGATACCCTGTGCTGGTCCCACCATAAGGTGTTTCAATCCTTATGATAGCGACTCGACATGATTCAAGATGCACAGTGTATAACTACTGGTACCCAATGCCTGCTTTTTTCCCACTTCAGAGTACATGCACGCCCGTGAACCGTCGGAACCTACACTGACGTACCCACGCCACTATTTTGACCGCTTATAATCAGCCCAGTAATCGTGCCCTACCCTGCCTAGTTTCAAGGTACCTCGATTCATCTATGTGGGTTACTGCTGAAATGGGTCCCCGTTACTAGGGTTTCCTTATTTGTTAAATTTGTGGGCCTATATATACAAATATTACCTACCTACATGAGATGTACTTAACCCTCCCATCGATCCAAGCATGTTTATTTAATCGTTAAGTTTGTGGGCCTATATGTGTTAATATTAGCCACCAACCCGATATGTACTTAACCTTCCCATTGATTCAAGCATGTTTATTTAATGGTTAAGTTTGTGGGCCTATGTTTCCTAATGTTACCTACCAAACCGATATGTACTTAACCTTCCAGTTGATTCAAGCATGTTTAATTAATGGTTATGTTTGTGGGCTTATATGTGCTAATATTACCCACCTACACGAGATGTACTTAACCCTCCCATCGATTCAAGCATGTTTATTTAACGGTTAAGTTTGTGGGCCTATATGTGCTAATAGTACCCACCAACCCGATATGTACTTAACCTTCCCGCTGATTCAAGCATGTTTATTTAATCGTTAAGTTTGTGGGCCTATATTTACTAATATTACCCACCAACCCGATATGTACTTAACCTTCCTTCACATTATGCCATATTGGTTAAGTGTCTCCCATCCATGTTAACTTAACCCACCCATCCATCATGTCATGTTGGTTAAGTGTTTCTTGACCCTCTTCACTTATCATGTTGGATTGGCTAAGAGTTTCCTATCAACTTAACCCCGTTCGTCCATCAAGTTATATTGGTCAAGTGTTTCTTGTTAACTTAACCCCATGTGTTCATCATGTTGTATTGGTTAAGTGTCATCAATCAATTCAAGTTAACTTAACCCACCTACTTGTCATGTTACCTTGATTAAGTGTTGCCTTCTTGTGTTAACTTAACCCTGCCACAAATCAAGTTATAATGGTTAAGTGTTGCCCTTTTGTTTTAACTTAACCTTACCACAAATCAAGTTATATTGGTTAAGTGTTGCCCTTTTTGTTTTAACTTAACCTTACCACAAATCAAGTTATATTGGTTAATTGTTTCTTATTACTTAACCCTACCCATTCATCATGCTATACTGGTTGAGTGTTTCCTATTAACTTAACCCTAGTCATTCATCTTGTTATATTGGTTAAGTGTTCTCATTACTTAATCCTAGTCATTCGTGTTATATTGGTTAAGTATTCTCATTACTTAACCCTACCATTCCTATCTTAGCTTTAATTCATTCATTAAAGCACCAACCACTCACATTAGACATGTACTGTTGTAGTCACTAGATTTGCCGGTTGGGTCCGGGCAGTTTTACACCGCATCTCAGTCTAACCTCAAGTTCTGTTGGGCTTGATGCACTAACCTCTCATATTAGATATATATTGTTACGGTTGCTGGATGTGCCGGGCGGTTCCGGGCAGTCTTACAACGTAACTCAATGTAACTTCGGGTTTTCATATTCGTCTTTTTCTAACTTTACATATTTACCCTTATGTTTATATGTAAATTATTGTCATTCAAGTCAAGCTCCACTTTCCCTTTAAATCAAGTTCATAATTTTTGGTATAAAAATTATAACACTTAATGCCATAAACCATTTACATTTTTATAAGCCAAATATGCCATTTATATGTAATTTCATATTTTTCGCCAACGTTACCCCCATTAAACGTTTGCATAAATCACATAAAATGTTTGGCTCGATACATAGCATAACTTATACACAAAAGGGGAAAAAGAGGAACATGTAATAATTCCAACATCATAAAAATATGGATCTAACTACACATGTGACAATATGAATTTGGCATAGAACAACATACATGTAATTATGAACTTGCAAATTTAGACCTACACAACATGAGTCGTAAAATAGGGGTTTTACGTTGAATTACATAAACTTAAAATTTGGCATGTAGTTGTGAACTTGCAAACTAGTTGGATCAAATTAAACATGAACCTAACCATATTAGCATGTAGTTTTGGTCATATATGTGATCATGGTTGAACTTGCATAAACCTAGCAAAATTTCCAAATTGACATACAAAATATAGGTGTCATCGCCAAAATTATACAACATGGTATGTCATCGCCAATTTATTCAACATGACATGCCATTGCCAAATTATACAACATAATATTTTATCACCAAAATTATACAATATGGTATTGTCATCGCCAAAGTATACAACATAATATGTCATCGCTAAATTACACAACATATATGTCATAGCCAAATTATACAACATATGGATTCATTTCCAAGCATTTAACATTTATCATTTAAATCACATACAACATAATCACAAATTTAATCATGATAAGAGTCATAGTCTTAATCAATTCAGTTTAACAAAACGGATAGGCATAAATTTACATAGGGCGTTGTTCTACATCCAGTTATTTAGTCACAATTCTAATAGCGTTTAGGTCTGAATGATAACTGGACTTACAAAAAGGAGACTAGCCTTGAGTTTTGGGATCTGTATTCTGAAATTGAATAGCTCTCCTTTGTTGTAGACGTTGAATTCTCTTAGTTGAATTAGATTTGATTTGTAATTTCTAACTTGCTTCCTGGTTGAAAGAGAATGGCGGCTATTCTACGTTGAGTTCTGACAGCATGACATTCTTCGGGATATTTTTGTGTAGCTTAGAGTTTAGATTTAGGTTGCTTATATAGAAGTTTGATTTAATAGGAGCCGTTAGATCAACCTAGGGCAAATCTAATCCATTCAAACCTAAGAGAAACAACCAGGACTTGCCACACCATCCCTAATGACACAGCAAATCGTCACAGGAAGAAAAACTTTAGATTTCAGATCTTGCCCGAGGGGGAGGTCGACCCCCTGGTTGATCTGTATGGGGGGAGGTCGACCCCAAACTTCCCGCCCAACCCGCTTCTGCTTCTGATTTCGAAATTTGAATTTTCTAAACTTTAATCTGAACTATTTATTTAAATTCTTGAATCTTCTAAAAGTCATAACTCCTTCATACGGAGTCTGATTCATGCAAACTCGGACTCTATCTCAAGCAGAATTTCGATAGCGTAACCCGTTTCCCTTAATTCTCACATTTATAATTAAGTTTTCTTTAATTCGTTACTTTAATGTTTACAAAAAATATGGGGTGTTACACGACCCAAGTGCCTGGACACTCTATTTTGAGCCTCTTCACTCCACCTCCACACCTATAAATACCCCTCCATTTCCTTCATTAAAGGGACCGGATTCTCGAATAACAAAGTGCTTCCATTTTCATTCTCCCATATCCTAAACCATTCTCAAACTCCATTAAAGTCTTTCAAGCTCCGATCCATCATCTCAATCATCAAGAAAGTGCCAAAGATCATCCAAGTGCAAGATTATCGAAGATTTTCTTCAATAACCTTCACATCTAACGAGATCTAAGTTTTTCCATGGTGAATCAAAGAGATTGTATAAAAAGAAGAGAGATTTGTCATATAAATAGAAAATACATATGAAATGATAGGAAATGTGTACTTTGTAATCGATATGATAATGAAATCCTCCATTAAAGTGGACGTAGGCCAAAACTGAGGCCGAACCACTATAATTGCTCTCTCTTTTTACTGCTTTTATTTGTGACTGCCCCTAATCTAGACCTAAACAGCTCGAAGGTGTGCATACACCTCTCAGAGTGTTAGTGTTCGTTTTTTGAAATTAACATTTTTGGCACCCACCATGGGGCCACATCCACATCCAAAGGTCAAGAGCTTTGTGGGGGACGTCGAAGTTTGAAGCCTGTTTTCTACGATAGATTCACGAAAATTAAATCCAGGCTAGTCGAAAGATTTTCTCCAAAGTTTAAAAGCTTTTCTGAGATAATGGCTCCACCGAAGAAAGCTGGAAGTAAGTCCTATAGAGATTCTAGTAATGTTGCTAATGAAACTATGCCACAAACCAATCGTCTTGAAGTTGGCCAAGGTTCAGTATGAGAAGCTAGCGTAACTAGAGATGAGTTGGATCCAATTGTTGCCAACTCGAATCAGCGCATGGATACTTCTAACAAGGCTTTGATTGATTCTAGCCAGGCTTTAATGGACAAGCTGAGTGCTCTTCTTACCGCTCAGGCCAATCCAACACCTCAAAGAGTCCATGTTGATCTTGAGGATAATGCAAACTCATCGGCTTCTAATCGTAATCATAATGACAACATGGAAGATCTTGATGGTTGGTTGAGTGATAAAGACAAAACTATTGTTGAAGACTCAAAGCCAAAGGCTAGTAATCATTCTAACCGAAATACTACTCGAAAGGTTGCTAGTCCTGCCAAGTGGCACCTACCCATAGTGGAGGTAAAGGATCTGACAACATGGAAGATATTGATGGTTGGTTTAGTGATAAAGGAAAAGCTATTGTTGAAGACTCATAGCCAAAGGCTTGTAATCATCCTAACCGAAATACTACTCGAAAGGTTGCTTGTCCCGCCAAGTGGCACCTACCCATAGTGGAGGTAAAGGATCTTGGTCCTCTAACCGTGATCGCTTGCCAAGACAAGCATCCGACAAAGAGACTGAAGTCTTCCCTGCGAAACGACACAACACTGAGGAGTATACCTCAGACATGATAAAGCAAATTATGAAAGAGAGCTTGGCTCACAATGATGACGAAAGAGAATGGGATTCTTCTCCTAGCAAAAATCCGTTCTCCAAAATAATCCGTAAAGCAACGTTCCCAAAAAAGTTCACTCCTCCTACTTTGCCTCCCTACAATGGAACGGTCGATCCTAATTTCTTATTATTCAAGTATGAACGGCACATGAATGCAGAAAAGGCGACATACGAGATCATATGTTTCTACTTTCCTCTCTAGTTGGCGGGTGTGGCATCGCTATTGTTCACGAAGTTGCTGCCTAAATCTATAGATCAGTTTACTGACTTGACCAAGAAGTTCAAAGAGTAGTTTAGGTTGCATGCTACGATGGCCAAAGAAGACGTAATGTCTCTATCAATGATGGAGCAAAATTTGGGGGAATCTGTTAAGACTTTTCTCAGTTGGTTCAATGCTGCTTTGTCTGAAGTAGGGAATCTGGAGCCATGCATGATCCTAATAGCTCTAGTTAATGCTATAGACAAGAAAAGTGAAATTGGAAGATAGATAAAGATGATGGAACCAAACACGCTTGAAATTTTTTATAAGAAGGCGGAAGAGTACATGAGGGTGGACGATGATCCTACTCCTGGCCAGGATGGTGGCAGAAGCAGCGTCACTGAAGCTAAAAAGAATGTTGATGCTCTGATCAATCAAAAGAGTACTCAGGGGCAGAAGCAAGCCAATGACGGGGAAGGCAAAAAGGTCAATAAGAAGTTTTTCCTTTTCGACTCAGTAGAACTGACGCCTCTGACTAATATCCCTAAGAACGTCTATTTCGCAATAAAGGATAATGAGGATTACCAAAAAGTGCGGCGGATCAGGATAAGCAACAACGCAGCTAAGTCCGGAAAGTTCTGTCGATTCCATAATCAGCCAAGTCATAAAACCAATGAATGTAAGAATTTGAAGATGTTGATTGAAGAGCTGATTAGGAATAATAGGCTACGACAATACATAAAGAAATCACAAGCTCCAAACTCTGCTTCAGCTTCTCAAGAGCAAGGTGCATCCGCCAATCAATCAGGTCCAAGCAATAAATATCTGGTGCAGAGAAATCAAAGACCTGTGATCAACACCATATCTGGAGGTCCTCATCCAGACGGAGGAAGTTAGGGGGATATTGAACGACATACTGGAGCCCTGAAATATGTCCTAAAGGAGGAGAGATGTCTGATTCTGAGCAACACAATTCCCATGAAATAGCAAAAGATCACTTATGAGAACATCGTGTTCAAGGAAAAGGATGCAGATGGTGTGATAACGCCCACTCTAGATCTCATGGTTGTAAAGGTTGGAATATGCCTGTCAATTGTCAAGAGGGTGCTTGTAAATTGCGGTACCTCAATCAATGTTCTATTTCGGAAGACGTTTAACCAAATGAAGCTCTTAATGTCAGATGTTCGGGCATGTCAAATGAAAATCCAAGGGTTCACAGGGGAACCCAAGCAGCCGATTGGAACCATTGATTTGCTTGTTGAATTGGGAGAAGGAGACAAATTGGCCATCTTAAAGCAGACTTTTGTGCTGGTTGATGAGGTTTCTTCCTACAATGAATTCTTGAGCAGTCCCACTCTAGTAGACTTCCGGATTACTTTGGTACCTTGGTGCTTGACCATAAAGTTCCCCACTGAGAATGGCGTGGGAGTAATCAAGGAAGATCAAGAGACTACAAGGGAATGCTACCTCACTGAACTTCGTGAAGCCAAAAAGAAAGACAAGGGAAAGAATGTGGAGGCTCCCCTCCTCATTCAAGAGCCCGCCTTATAGCAACTAGAGTGCGGCCCCTGCACTGGAGAGCGTAGTGGGGCTTACAAAGAGATGGATCCTCGAAAAGACAGTGCAGGGGATGATCGAGCGACACCACCTGAAATCACCATTCCAATATCAGTTTATCCTAAAGATCCTGATCGAGTGTTGAAGATAGGGACTCGGCTGTGTCAAAGGTTACAAGAAGATTTGGTTGTGTTTCTTAGAGCTAATCTCGGTGTGTTTGCTTGGAGTCACTCTGATATGTGCGACATATCCCCAGAACTGGCGGTTCATGCATTAAACATCGACCCAAGCATCATAGGGTGAAGCAGAAAAGAAGGATTCAGGGCCTGAAAGGTCGATGGCTCTTAAGGAAGAAGTGGATAGGCTAATGGAGAATCACTTTATTCGAGAGTCCACGTATCCTGACTGGGTGTCAAATCCTATGTTAGTGGAAAAGCTAAACGGAAAATGGAGAGTGTGCTCTTTACTATTCTGACCTTAATAAAGCATGCCCCAAAGACAGTTTCCAGCTGCCTAGGATCGATCAGCTTGTAAATGTGATAGCTGAGCATGAACTCTTATCTTTCATGGACGTTTATTTGGGCTATAATCAGATCATGATGCATGAGCCAGACCAAGAAAACATGAGCTTCATCACAGATGTTGTCTTATATTGCTATAAAGTGATGTCGTTCGGGTTGAAGAATGCTAGAGCGACTTACTAGCGTCTCATCAATTCGATGTTCAAGTCTCAGATAGGGAAGACTATGGAAGTCTATGTCGACGATATGCTGGTAAAGTCAAAAAGAGAAGATGATCGCTTAGAGAATTCGGTTGAGATGTTTGATATTCTAAGAAAGTATGGCACGAAGCTGAATATTCTCATATGTTCATTTGGAGTCGCATTGGGGAAATTCCTTGGGTTCATGGTTAATGCCAGGGGCATCGAAGCCAACCCTACTCAGATTTCCGCGTTGAGAGAAATGCGAGCTCCTAGGACAAAGAAAGAGCTACAAATTTTGAATGGGAAAGTTGCTACACTAAGTCGCTTCATTTCAAAGGCAACAGGTAAGCGCACTCCGCTTTTTGATGCATTGAGAAAAGGAAGGAGGGACTTCTAATGGACTCCAAAGTGTCAAACGACCTTCAAAGAGTCAGTCAACTATATGGAAGCACCCCCAACGTTGTCAAAGCCTAAAGATGGAGAAGATATGTTTCTATATCTATCAGTTTCATCCCATACCTCGAATGATGCATTGGTCAGAGAGGATTCAAAGATTCAAAGGCCGGTATACTATATCAGCAAGAGGCCTACCGAGGCACAGCTGAACTATCCGAAGTGGAAAAGCTTGAATGTTGTCTGCTTATTGCCTCGAAGAAGCCAAGGCTGTATTTCCAAGCTCATCCTACCAAGGTACTCATAGATCAGCCGCTAAAGCAAGTCCTATTTCGTCCGTAGACTTTGGGAAGGTAATTAAAGTGGAACATTGAGCTAAACCAATATGAAATTGCTTACCATTTGCGAAGGGCAATCAATAGACAAGCTTTAGTAGACTTCATTGTTGAGTTTATGGATATGGGAGACGAGAAAGAGGATACTGTTGAAGTGATCACTCGATTGAAAGTATCCGTTTATGGAACCATGAATGGGTATTGACTAGGGGCAGGAGTAGTGCTGGAGACTCCTGAAGGACGCTCGGTGTGCTATGCTTTGAGGCTAGATTCACAATTGACGAATAATAAAGCATAGTATGAAGCATTAATTGATGGATTGAAGATCGCAAAGGAGTTACAATTGAAAGCCTTGCACGTTTTCAACGACTCACAGTTAGTGGTGTGTCAAGTCAAAAGAGAGTTCCAAGCTAAGGGGGAAATTTTCCTGCTTACCTATCAAAAGCCTGGGAACTGCTCAACAATTTGAACTACTACACCATCACCCACATTCCTCGAGAAGAAAATTAAAAGGCTGATTCACTTGCAAAGCTTGCCAGTACAGGAGTTGCCCAGCTGTTGGGACTGGTAACAGTTGAAGTCCTTTCAAATCCCAACATTAAAGACAATGATGTAGATTGGATCATGGAAACAGTTGCAGAGCCATACTCATGGATGACTCCAATCAAATACTATTTCTGCAATGGTGTGCTCCCGAATGATCCGAGAAAGACAAAGAAGTTGCTCCGAAAAGCTCCCATGTACCTCATCCAGGATGAACGGTTATATAAGCGAGGCTTCTCTATGCCTTTGCTCTGCTATGTTACCGAAGAGGAATCTAAAGCAATCTTTGCAGAACTGCATGATAGGGAGTGTGGAGGTCATACTGGTGGACATACATTAGCCAAGAAAATTTTGCAGTACATTTATTTCTGGCCTGATGTTAACCAAGACTCTGCAGCTTATACCAGGAAGTGTGATAGATGCTAATAGTTCGCGAAGATCCCAAGAGCACCATCTACTGAGTTGACTCAAATGGTCAATCCATAGCCATTCGCTGTCTGGGGCATTGACTTGATTGAAGCACTACCAACCGCGAAGTTCGGTTTTAGATATTCCATTGTAGCTGTCGATCATTTCACCAAGTGGGCTGAAGTAGAGCCACTTGTTACTGTCACCTTAAAGAAGGTCATCAATTTCATCTTGAAGAACATCATTTGCAAGTTTGGTGTGCCACAGAAAATAATCATAGACAATGGGACGCAGTTTGAAAGTGAAGAATTTAAGGAATTTTGTGCCAAGTACAAAATCCGAAAAAGCTTTGCAGCAGTGGCCAATCCGTAGGAAAATGGGCAAATGGAAGCAGTGAATAAGATTATTAAGTCAACCATCAAGAAGCAACTCGAGAAAGCTAAGATTGGTTGGGTAGATGAGCTGCCACTTGCACTATGGGCGTACAGGACGACTCATAAATCTGCACTGGGCACACACCTTTGTCCTTGGCGTTTGGTTCAAAGGCAATGATTCCGGTGGAGCTGGAGGTCCCTACACACCGTAGAATCCATTTCAACCAAGCAGAGAATGAGAAGCTATAGGTAGAACTCTCGATCAACTTGAGGAAAGACGAGATGAGGTAGAACTCAGAGTTGTAGCCCATCAACAAAGCATTCCATACATTTCAACTCTAAAGTTAGACAAAGGACCTTCGAAGTTAGAGATCTTGTGCTAAAAGGAGTCATGATAGGAACTGGAGTCTTCGGGCCAAACTAGGAAGAGCCATACATCATAAGTCAAAAGTTGTTGAACGACACTTTCAAATTGACAACCGTTGATGGCACTACAATTCCAAGGGTCTGGAATAGCAATCATCTTTGTCGCTACTTTACTTGATGCTATGTTCAAATTTCTTGTAAAAAGTTTGTAAATATTTTACAAGCATTGTACTGAACACTAGCTCTATGAATAAAAGCATGCCTGCCCGAGTCAATCTCTTACTTTCAAAATTTGCTTAAAGACGATTTTATATTTCAGGCTATCCGATGAGCGCTTGCTTCTTCAAAGTCCGACACGACGTGATGACCCCTACAACACTAGTTCAAGCGTTGAGTGCTATATACGTCAATGTGCAAAAATGCAAGGATGAAAAGCACCGCCTTGAAAAGTGAATGGAAAGTGTCGCAAAGAGTCAAACGACGAGAGGCGTAACAAGCAGCCACGGAGCTAAACCCAAAAAATTGCAAGTTCCGCCAAGGGGGCCAAAGGGACCTCGGTCCAACTGCGACCGCTTGCCATAGTCAAGCACCTAACAAGGGGACTGAAGTCCTCCCTATGGAATGACGCAACCCTGCAAGTTCTACCAAGGGGGCCAAAGGGACCTCGGTCCAGCTGCAATCGCTTGCCACAATCAAGCATCCAGTAAAGGGACCGAAGTCTGCCTTGCGGAATGATGCAACCCTGGAAGTTCTGCCAATGGGGCCAAAGAGACCTCGGTCCAGCTGCGATTGCTTGCCACAGTCAAGCATCCGGCAAGGGGACTGAAGTCTGCCTTGTAGATTGACGCAACAACATAGTCCTTTGCGTAGTAAAGGCAAAAGTCCTTCGCGTAGTGAAGGCAACATTAGTGAAGGCAACATCTCCACAGTCGAGGTTAAAGTCCTTTGGGTAGTAAAAGCGAAAGTCCTTCACGTAGCGAAGACAATCTCTCCAGATTAGAGGTGAAGGACCTCTTCAGTGGCACTCAATGAAGTTTCCAATGTTGGTTCAGTCAGCGAGAGAAGACGAACGTTTGGTTATAAACGACCTCCTACTAAGTGAGGCACCCAATGAAGTCTGTGATGTTAGAACTAATCAGTGGGAGCAAAAGTACTTTCCATAGTGAAGCTGAAAACCTCCCAGGCGGGGGCACATGAATCAAAGACTTCTCCAATGAGAAGCTTGAGATCAATCAACAAAGATAAGTTTCTTAAGGGATCGACGAGCTCAGAAGCTTTAAGTACACTGGTAGAAGCGGAAAGACTTCGTTAGCAAACAACGAGCTTCTAGTGCATTGATTCAAAACAAAGGAACTTCGCAAAGTTGACCGTACCCAGCTTCAGTGACCGTGATGACCCATGGGACCAACACCACCACATTGAGATGGACCAATCCTCATAAGACATACCACAAGCTCGTCACAACGTCCCATCAAGCTAAAGACTTGTAATTTGTAAAGAGGAAAATGCATAGAAAAGTATGACAAAGACAGAGTAATAGCTAAAGTACAAAAAGCAAAAGCAGCTTCATTGCAACAAACACAAGTTTTAAGTACAAATTTGCATAAAGTCATAAGCAAAGGCCAGCACTCACATAATATCCGGTCTAAGAAAAGTACATGAAAGGAAGCTACGTAAAGTAAAGTAAAGAGGCCTAAAATACTAGTTCTTTTTCCTACTTTTAGAGGAGTCACCATACCTTAGAGATGGCTTATTAGCACTGGTGGAAGAAGAAAGGGGTGTATCAAAAGGCTGGTCTTTATCTTGGGATTCATCACCATGCTTTGGAACTTCGGGAAGATAAAGTAATCACTTTCTTAGGAGTGCTTCGCTTTCCCTTGTGCTTCGTGGATGGAGATTTAACCTTCTTCCTTGAGCGACTTTTAGTATTCTTCCCCAGGCTCTCGTCCGTGTCCTCAAGGTCCTTTATCCCTTTTGGAGTGTAATCAAGATCATCCAAATTAGCAATAGTGGCGATTTTCTCTGCCTGTGATCCGAACTCAAAAACAGAAGCAGAGGTAGACGCATGGGCTAAAGAGGAATTGCCTGGAGGAGGAGTGGCGATCATACCAGAAGCAGTCAATGACACCAGGATTGAAGCAGTCATGATAGCTCCAGTTGTTGTCTAAGTCATAACAGGAGAAGGTGTTTGTGAAATTACACTTAAAGCAATTGAATGATAAGCACGAATTTCAGTACACCCATGTGGGGTGCAAAAGTAATCTAAGACCGATACAGCTTGATCGAGGTCAGTTTTACCTGAGGCAAGAAGATTCTTGTGCACTCCCACTTCATAATCATCTGGGTTGTCATCATCACCCTCGTCATCTCCTACAAGCTCGTCAGTAGATTTATCCCTTTCTTCATGAATAGTAGTAGGATAAACAGAAGGTGTAATAAGAGTCCGAGAATCAAAAACTTGAACATCAATAGGAGTAGTGTGAGTAATGGTGGCAGTTGTGTCTAGGACTTGCTCCTCAGAAGGACCAACTCCATCAAATAAATCACGCTTTCTCAGGAGTTATTCTTTCCGCCTAGCCAAATCTTCACGGGACTCATCATCTAAAAGATTCTCTATAAGATACTCTTCAGTATAAATGTGTGCAACCTGTGTAAGCACTGCTCTCATACTTCAGCCAAAGTAACTAGAAAATCATCTCCTAAGCAACGTAAGCTGCCTCGTCCCATGACACTAAGGGTATAAAATCTAAACAAAGTAGCATTGGCATTAGCTTCAGCTTCAATATACGCTTGTTCAGCAGCTGCTTTGCCTGATAAAGCTTGATCTCTCTCTTGCTCAAGAGCTTCTGCCTTAGCTTTCCAAAGGAAAATCTATGACTCATGGGAAGCATTCTTCTCACGTAGACTATCATTCTCCCTCTGATAAGTCTCAATAGTACGTTGCTTTGCGATATGCTTATCCGCGGCATTTTCTAAGCAGACTGAGCATCCTTGACTTGGGTATTCAGCACAGTTTCCCTCAGCTTGGCGGCGACGAGCTCTTCTTTAGGCCTCTGATTCTCATCTTCCAACTCCTGATTTCTCTGAGTAAGAGATGCAATGCTGGCATCGTGAGATTGAAGAATTTTAGCCCATTCAGCTTAATCATTTTCCAACGTGGTTATAATCGAGGTTACGTTTGTTGACTCATTGGAGCTTGTTGACCAGTTTATGCCATAAATATATCTTCTCAACTTGACCCAGAACCACATCTAGCTGCTTCTCAAATTGACCCTTAATTACATTCAGCTACTTTTTGATGTTACTCCTCACCATGTCTAGATCTTTAAGCATCTCATCCTTGTCAATTGGGTGGATGTCCAGGCTAAAACGAACTCCCTTTAAACTCCAGTGTTTGAACTGTTTGGCAAGTGCATTGTGAGCAGGATCAAGAGCATAACACGGCCTGTGAATGATCTTCTGTATACCAGTTGGAGGAGGAGTAACAGACGGGGCTGCAAGGGGCAAAAAGCTGGTAGTGGTCTGAGCAGAGGGGATTGGATCTTTATCTAATTTGGAGCGCATATGTTAAACATATTTGCTATGATCCTTTCCACGATCGTCCCTCTCTCTCTTCTTTTTCTGGCTGTTCTCTTCTTCTCGTCTACTTCATTCATGGCGATCACTATAAGAGCTTCGGCTTCGGTTGTCTATCTTTTGCTGATCTTGCGCCTCCTAATCTTTCCTCCACCTTTTCTGTTCCTCAGTCTCTTCGTATTAATGAGAGTATTGAGACTGCATGTAATATCGCGGTTGGTAAGAGCTGGTGTGGCATTTGAAGCTTTTCATATAATGTTGGTTCATAGTTGGACCTAAAACAAGGAGAAGCAGGATTTCGGTGTTTACATCAAGAAATACGTAGACCAGAATAGAAAGTGCATGTAAGACATCAAAAAACTAAGAGTGCGTGTGATGTGTGGTCTAACGTGCATCTAACAATGAACCGCTCTTTATTTGTGCAGTTAACGCAGGCCCGGTATCAGAAAAAGTCTTTCGAAACGAAGGAGTTTGAGTCGAAGCCAAATCAGTAGCCTCGTTCGTTACGAATGACAATATCTTTGAAGTCACGGTGTTGCGCACAACAATCTCTATTGAAGTATTAAGGCCTCTCAAGTCCTTGAAAATATCCATGGAACCTTCCTTATGAGTAACTAGGATTATGGGACTCTCACTTGTTCTCTCAATGTCCAGGTCACCTCCGGTTGTGATTTCTCCCTCCTCTGGTTGCTCAGTAACCTTTATGGGGCTATTACCTTCACGATGTACAAATCATTCCTCTTTGATTGAAGGCAATTGAGGTTAGGAAGATGTTTCAGTTCCACCACCAAGGTTTAAGCATTTCTTTAACAAAGATTCTTCGGTAGTGCTTTTCGGTGCAGAACCTTCGCCAGATGCCACAACACATGATACAAAGTTTAGCCTTAGGGGTAGAAGAAGTCTCTTTTGTGGGAAAATATCAAGAAGGGTCAAGTAATCCGTATTTTTGAAGATGTTCCCCTTTTATTAAGGACATTTCAGCTCTGTCTACTTTATCAACAGCCTTTATAGCTTCAAGAGCAGCCTTGCAGTCAGCAGAATCTTTAGAATTTTTTAAAAGAGCCGGAATTTATGCAACGAAGAAAGAACGTTTCAATAACCGAGACTTAAAAGAAAATCAGATGAGAAGGGCTCTGAGCAAATATGTTCACATCCTTCCATTTAGATTCCATAAAAAGTCGTGGGTCAACGAACAAAGAAAAACTAGTTCAGAGACCCTGAAGCACTCTCTGGCAAGTCAAGTACGAGCTTCGGGTTCCGTGCGCCTTCAGCAATTATAATAGAAGTATGATCCTTTCTCCTTTTAAACGAACGCAAATAGAAGATGTCCTGCAATGTATGTGCACAGCCTCTTACCTTCATGAAAATCATGTAAATCCCCAAGCCATTCAGGGGAAGCTGGAATAGGGCAATGGGCAAACATTTCAGGACCATCTCTAGGAACAAATTGAAAGGAAGAATGATGCCGCTCATCAATATCTGACAGCTAACTGCTACATAGCCACTTGGCGATCGGTCAGCAAACACATCCTTCTCCGGTAATATTGCATCAGCCTCAGGGATACCAAATTGAGCACACAACTATTTAAAAGTTTATTGGTTAAGTGTTGTAGTGTGTCTCTCTAGTGGCATGGTACTAAGGGGACACAGACCAGGGGCAAGCTGACTTGGTACCGATCTAGGAGCTGTGGTTGTTGTAGCCTCAGAAGTAGATGTAAAAGTTTCAAATTGAGTAGAAGAAGATGCATCCTCAGGATGATGACGTATCTTTCCTCGGGTATCCATTCTACATATGAAGTCTTGTTTATAAATATATTATAGGTATGCA
The DNA here is from genome assembly GCA_030737875.1 of Allium sativum. NCBI lineage: Eukaryota > Viridiplantae > Streptophyta > Magnoliopsida > Asparagales > Amaryllidaceae > Allium > Allium sativum. The sequence continues at coordinate 686,336,009 of CM060926.1, read as the reverse complement.
TTTCCTAAGTGTAGGGTGTCGTGCAAAATTATACATGTCATATTAAAGCGAAGCTTGGAATCCACAGTCGACATGTGTTGATTAGTTGATCCCAAGCGTCGCTGCAAGCTTGAACTAAATTGTCGTACTTATGCAGGCAGAGTTTGACAAGTTATGAACTATTAAACAAAATAGTCTTGTGTAGGTGCGTCATTTAGTTCTGGTCTTGAAATTCACTGTAATATGTTTTAGTTAACTAATCCATCATCGAAGTGGACGGTCGATGGCGAAGTATAAGTCCAAAATATGCAAGTATTTGTTTTCGTTGTAGGGCATGTAGCAAGGCATATAAGTGTCCAATTCCCAAAATATTAATGTGATTTTATCAAAGTCTGGGAATGCTTGGTTGCATTGGATTTCAAAGGCATGCTTCAAGTAACAAAAGCGAGTCGCCCAACAACCCAGAAGTTAGGTCGTTCAATGACTCAACATCCAGGTGGCACAATGACCCAACATCTAGGTCGCTCAACGACCCAACATCCAGGTCGCTCAACGACCCGAAGATTTCAGGTCGCTCGACGTCCTTGAAAGCTCAGGTCGTGCATCAGTTGGAAGGTGTGGGTCGTTCGGCGACTCAAAGGCATGGGTCATCCAAAATCTGTGTGCTCACTAATGGGCAAGTTTTCTGGGTCCATGAATGAGTGCAATCAATCAGCAGAAAGGATTAACACTCACAATCAACTCAAATTCAAAGTTGTACAAGCCGATGTGAAGATTGCAGCATATTCGTCACATTAAATCCACGACAAATGCCAAGATTATTGGACTCTAATTCTAACAAATAAAAAGCAAATTCCATCAAAATTTGCATCAAATTTGCGAGTTACAAATCGTTTCAGGAAGTTCAAAAATAAAAGTTTTTTTAAAGCTAACTTCGACTACAACAGACGTCAAAATGTCAAACTTATATCTGATTATAAACTGTTGAATATACATCTCAATACAGAGGTTTACAATCAACAAATAATGCCATTGATCTGATGCAAAGTTCAGTAGCAACATAAATCTGGGTATAACTGAAATTCTCCATCAAGCTACAATCGAAAATCAATTCAAGACCCAAAGTTTCATCATCAGCCAAGGCTGATGGTTTGAAAACGAGTTACAGCTGAAATCTGAGATCAAAAACTCATATTGCCAAATCAAATTGGAAACAAAGTTCCTAATTTCAGAATCAAATCGCCAAGCCAATTTGAAACCACAAAAATGCCCAAAATTGTTTTGACACAAAAACCCAAAAAAAATGACACCTACTTTTCATAATACGGGCCGGAAATGGTTGATGGAGATATATAATTGCACGATGACGTCAAATTACTTCAAATCTGGCCAAGTTGGTTACGGGTAAGGTGAAATTGATTGTAGACGGATGAGATTGGTCATGGTGGAGATGGGGCTTTAATGAGCAACCACGATTTAGATTTGATCGACGGTGGTTGATTCATGTAATGAAGAAGTGTAAATCAGAGTTAAGTGCAGGATTTCTCTTAAACCCTAGCCGCCCATAATAAGCTCCTTTAACGAAATGAGTTAAAGTAGGAGAATAACATCCTAAAGAGGGTTATAAAGGCTAATACAGATGGGCCGCATGTAATTCGACTAAAGGCCCAAACAACCTGGTAGTAAAAGGCCTTGATCTTTTTTTCAAAAAAACAAAGGACAACCTAAGAAGCAACTTGGTTGTAAGCCATTTAAAGTGAGTGCCAATGATTCGTGAATAAGTGTGAAAGCCAACATGATTGAGGTTGTTCAATTCGAAGCTCACATCATTTTCAATAGTGTAAGCTCCGAGGGGAAAATGTTAACCCATAAAAATGTGGTTCCTAAATGATGCATTGACAAGATAAAGTGATGGGTCGTTGTATCATATACTTGGGTTGTCCATCACCAGCTAGCTACACCTTAGGTCGTCCAAGCATCTGGTCGTTGGTTCACTAGCTCATTTGGTTTGATTTCACGTGAAATCGGCTCGCTAGCAAGCATCCAGGGTCAGATCGTTACAATCAGATCATTCTCCACCAGGTCATTCGTGCCTCATTTCGCTCAAGAACATTGTGTTGGGTCGCATAGCAGTCAGGTCGTGCGTGCTCAATTCATATGCAAGCGGGTCGTTTCAATGTCACTTAAAGGCATGTCGTTGGCTTCTTGATGCAAGCAGATCGTTTCTTAGGGGTCACGACACAAGCCAGGTCGCTCACCGACCTAGAATGTCAGGTCGTTCCAATGACCCTAGTGCCTGGACACTCTGTTTTGAGCCTCTTCACTCCATCTCCACACCTATAAATTCCCCTTCATTTCTTTCATACAAGGGACCGATTCTCAAACAACGAAGTACTTCCATTTTCATTCTCGATCATCCTAAACCATTCTCAAACTCCATTAAAGCTCTTTCAAGCTCCGATCCAACATCTCAATCATCAAGAAAGTGCCAAATATCATCCAATTGCAAGATTATTGAAGATCTACTTCAATAATCTTCATGTAATGACCCAGGGATTTTAGACCCTGAAAATCAACACTAAACACCATGTTGATTATTCAACCATCGGTAATACCAGATCATTAATTGTAAGAAGTTAGAGGGTGAGAAATTGAAAGAAAGAAAATTAGAATAAAGAAGAAGAACCCAACAGAACAGAATCAGAGTAAACACAAATTTCATAGTGCAACGAATAAAATATATTATATAACATAACTTTGAAATACAAACTTGTAATGGTATATACATACCATTATCAAAGTACAACACAAAACATCACGACGGAAATAACTCTATGTATGACTAATGTTGAAGCCTCCTGCTCCAAGCTCTTCCAAGAATATCTATAAAATCCCGACTACTTGATTTCCCATACAAATTTGGGCACCCAAGAGTTTGGGATTGGTGTGAGTAAACTCCAATCATTCGGTTTAACTTTTCAAAATCCTTTTCATAAAAAAGGATAATCGTAGGACCGATCCAAAAATAAACATGGATGGTTTTTACCTTACGATAACCCAAATCATTTCTTAAAATCAATAATTTTTCTAATATTATAATAGTGTCTAATACAAGTAAATAACAATCTAGCAGAACGATTGCATCTCACGTTTTGCACACATAATATACAATCAAAAACCGCGGGCTCTTATTGGAGAACAGATTTCCCACTATGACAAGGTATGGAACCACCTTCCGATCAGTGTACTCTAGAGGAGGTACACTAGAGTTCAACAAGAAAATCTTGTAACTCTGCCACACATAACCAGCCATTCATTTCGCTTGAATGTTCTGAATATATTGTCACCTTACTGTTGGTGTACCACCATAACCGTTCCCAGGAGATACATAATTGAAAGAAGTAACAAATATGAATATTCTCTAGATGGTGACAATATACCCCTAATCGGGTGCGACCAACTTAGCCATGTCATCTGTCGGATTTTTGTCATTTCCCGATTGACGAGGCTTGAGGTCATAACATAACTTTCAACAGATATCATCTTCATTTACTTTAAATGTCGCATCATCATACCTTCCAAATCACAAATTAATTTCTCCTAAAATACCACGGGTACAAAGCTAAGAGAAACGAATTCCTCCGCCACTAACGTCAATACATTTGAAGAGATCAACTTACGCGATTTATTAGATATACTATGTCAGACATTCATCCATACAAGTTGTCCTGGGACTGGACAAACCGAAGGCACTATTCTGTAAATCCATCTTAGGCAATTTCTATCTAGGATTGTCAGAACAGCCCGTGCATAAACTCCATCTTCAATTATCTTCAGCATATTCGATTCACAACGTTAATGCCATACGGAGTGGTTTTCAGATTATAAACTTAATCCCAGTCTCTCCGTATTGATAACGGAAAAATTGTCAAAACACTTTGATGGTCATTTATTTAACTATCAAAGGAAAATATACATACAACAATGGTCGTATTTCCAAATGGAAATCTTACCGATCAATCATCATTTCATTTCCCAATTTACCTTTAATATATTTACCCGAATATTTTCCCATCTCGCTTAGCCTCTCACCATTTCTTGGAAAACGTTTCCATATATTCACAACTTTGTATTACCCGTATTTCAAAAATATACATTATTAACATTTGAAAAACATTTCCACGTCCTATTCACGGATCACTATTCTTTCACACCCATCAGTCCCTAACCGTAAACTAGTAAGAGAACAACTTCCTAAGTATTAACCCCTAAGGCTGAAACCAACATCAGATCAACACTCAGAAAGCTGTTTAACTTAACTAGTCTCCAGTCAGTTTATAATTCCCTTAATCCCATTTCTTATTAAATCATTTCTTATGCAACTCTTGGATTTGGCTTACGAATCCACATCTTTTACAGAAAATATGGATTATAACGATAACATTATAATACCTGTTTCCAAAATATTTAACTTTAAAATATAACTCTGATTCGTTACTTTGAATAAATAAATAATATTTTATTAATAAATTAATTAATATTCATCTAAAAACAGAAAGTAAATATTACTTTCCTGGATTTGATATAATCGAAATTCAACTTATAACTCTTTACGAATAATCTATATTCGGTTAACTTTTTGAACCCTGGAATAAACTCACCTTTTCATGTCAACCCAAATTTCTAACTTTCACTTTTGAATTATTACTTCCAACATATACCAGTTTCCTTTTATCACCATTCCGTTTCGCAAACGTTTGTTTCTAAAGCATTATTCACTTTAAAATGTGAATATTAATTCTTTACAGAAATATGGAATTATTTTATTAAACCAGATCTCGGTTTAAATAATAAATACTATTTCAATTTAAAATTCATTTTATCTTGTTATTTATAAATCAATACTTCATATTTCATTTCATAAGCTCACTTTATAGGTTATAACTTAATCTCGATTACATATTCGATAATAAATCCAAGTATTAAGTATCTCGTCAAATTCTGAATTTCATTATATATAATTTATAACAACAAATTATTTTTAATATATTCGATATAGACGAATTCTAATTATAAATTCTTACGGATTTATTTCAATCTTATTTACATTTTGAATATCGGAATAATTTCATTGTTTTCTTTTGAATTAATTTTCCAATTTCCCCTTCCTAAATCCATCCTTGTATTTTCTAATTACTAATAATAATTATTCCACTTTATTTCTGAACATCTTTTATAAATCAAACTACTTATTTTAATATAACTAAAACAAGTTATTATATTCTAGTTTATTCGAAACTCAACTTCTATTTAAAAATAGATTCCCCCTTTTTAAAATTCCAAATTCTTTTCTAATATATTTCACGGTATTTTAAATACCAATTATTTTTGGGTCAATGGTATTCAACATCCCAAAACACATAATAATCAATCACAAATTATTTGTCACATCATATAATGCAATATATGAAAAAACAACAATATAATTGTTGAGGAACCCAGTTGGATCCCTCCAACCTGTTTTCCTGCATCCACAGATGTTAATCAATATAAATAACACTAGTTCTGTATCAATATGAAACATTAAAATAAATAGAATAAATATTTAAGCAACATTATATATATATAACAGTATATAAAATTTCAAACAAATAATTAGCAAATCATCCAAACAACCATCACACTCAACATTCAATCATTTTTATCAATATTAAATAATGTTTATAAAATTATAAAACTAGACAGAGTTAGTGAGTTTACTCACATTGTTCGTTAATCGTTGAATAACGATTAACAGCGATTGATCTGATTAGACGTTTAATTTTGCTTAAAATTTTAATGTAAAGACCCGAAAGTCCCCACCCTTTAAATCGACCATAAACCACACAGGTCTGAACCAAAAGTCGGAAATCTTCAAATACTTTAACTTTGGGAATACAATACATTAGAATAGATAATAGAAGACTTTTATTACATCAGAGTACAGAATATATCAGAGTACATTGAAAATAATACAGCGAAAGATACATTTACAAAGGATTTAATACAAAGTAGCGGACATAACTAAACTGATACAACGGAAGCCTATCAACACTCTGGACACAGCTTTAAGCTTCGATCCAGAATCCTGCTTAATATATCTGCAAAATAAGCTACTCGACTACCCGTGTGGAAAAGAGGGCACCCGAGTTTGTAAGTGAAACAAACTACAGGTCAGTCATGGGACTGGTATGAGAAATTTAACTTAACTTATTTAATAATAAGGCTAATCACAGGACCACGCCGCTAACGCGGAACGGGTTTACTCCATAGGATTGCCAATGCATGAAATAAAGTAAATCGTTAAACAACGTAATGCTTTTTAGAAAAATGAAACCATTATAAGACTCAAGTCCCATCACACAATGCAACGCAAACTGGAGAATAAAGTTTTACCTTATAATGGTCAAAAGATGCTTGATACGATAAAATGGATTTGATATTATTATTAGTGTATATATGTTTTAAAAACAATTTTCAATCATAATATATCAATCATAAACGGCATAGCTACCATATACTATGTCGCTATACTAGTTATACAATCAAAACCACATGGTGTCGTATTGGAAGTTGGATTTCCATCGTGAGTTAAGGCTAGGAACGATCTCCTGACCGATTCGAGACACTCTAGCAATGTCTCGGGATTCGGACGCTGGCGAACCCTTGGATACAGCAGGGCCGGTCCACAAATACCTTAGTGGATTGGCAATTCTTGAGCACATGCTTCCCGATCCTATTGGACTTATAAATTGGCCATTGCGACCAAATAAAAATACGAGGCACCTCATAATCCATCAACCACATAAGTAAAATGTCAGGGCTGGTAAGTTGCTGATACCACTTCCAGTTATAAAGAAACGTGTGCACTCCCTGCGTTCCCTTGCTCCGTTTCTGACTCATACCGGGGTGTGAGGCTCGCGAAGTAATGCTACACAAAGCTATGCTAATTAAAGCTATGCTTTGATCGTCACCCACAAGGCTCTGCTTTTCAACAAAAGCCTTGATCCATGCATCTTAGCATGCCACATTGTCAATTCCTACCATTTATTTCTGTCAATATATAACCTCTGAGCTCATACGTCTCAGAGAAGGGTATTAAGCAAGAGAATGAATTTTCCGCTACCAAACAGATATATATATTAACAGAAATCAACGGATATAGTGTAAAGGAATACAACGTCAGACATACCATCCATTTACAAGTCCGTTCTGGGTTTCAATGAAACCGGAGGAACCTTATTCCTCGCATATCCGAACAATCAACAAGTACGTCCGGACGGCTACCACTGTAGCCCCTTCAAGGTAGCTACTCCAATCATGGGCATTGGTAGCAACTCATCCATTCAATGTGAAGATCGTCGGTCTTGCACCGTCTTCAATTTATTCGACTGTTAGTCGTTGTATTCATTATTCAGAATGGGTTAAACCCGGTCTTTCCGAATAACTCGTGTAATTTATAATCAAGTGCTTTGAAAACACATCCAACGCTCATTCCAATTCAGAATATTCTTTTAAATAAAATATTCAAAATATTAGGGGAGAGTCCCCATTAATTTTATCAAAGATAAATCCCTTTAAAAGTTATCCTTTTAAACTCTAAATCATTAACTAAGGATTATTTAAGTTTAAGAGATTAATCTTATCTTTAACTGGGTTAAAGAACTAATGTCTTTTAAAACATTGTTCACGATAAACCCAAATATTCTTCCATCAAAATGGAATCTACACAGAAATCATAACGGTATATAATTGATATAAAATCCTGTATCAGACTAATAATATAAATGGAATAACGGCAAAGCCTTTTAAATTCCATATATAGTATCGGCCTTCATTTACAGGAGCTCATCTCGATTATTACCGAATCGAATTCCATTCAATTCCAATTTAATGTATTAAACTTTATTTTGGAAAAATTTCCAATTAAATCTTAATATAAGATTTATAAATTCCAAATTATATTTTCACTGTTAATTGGGTTAAAGAACAAATGTCGTTTAAAACACAGTTCACGCTAAACCCAATTCACATTTCACTTTATTCCAGTTACTAAATATAATTTGAAAACTCTATTAATCTTAATTAAAATATTTACTCTTTTTTAATGGGGTTTTAAGAATAGTGTTATTTAAGACACCATTCACGACAACCCAAAATCCAATTTATTAATTTTTAAAATATTGGATTATCTTTCTAGTTAATAACTAGTTCATTTTGATAAAAGTATATTTTACCTTTACAAAACTGGAGTTTTCATCTTAAAATATTTTTAAACCATTTATTATGATTTTACATAATTTTTCTATATTTTAAATAATTTTATTAAGGCCTTTACAGTCGATTTCCATAAACGGTCATCGAACTGCACTTATAGCAACCTTTTCTAAAATTGATTTGGACATAACTCCAAATCTAACCATTAGATTTCAAAACTATTATATTCATTGGAAAGCTCTTTTCGATACGAACCTAATAGTTCTAGTTTTAGGAGAATCCGACGGTCAGGTCTCTCATTACGTCAATTTGAATTTAATGGTCGAAATTCGCGAACGGTCGCTGTGCGGCGCGTTCTATTCAGGCCATTATATAACTATATATATATATACAAATATATATCATCGATTCCTAAAAGTACTTTATAAAATATGTATAAATTTATTTATAATGATTTTATCTTCATTTCCAATTTTAAGTAAAATTTGAATATTCTATATTGTATTAAACTATTTATACTTTCAAAATACTAGATTTATAAACCACTTCTTTTTATATTTATTTTAAAATGAAATAAATCGATCGATAAACCCATTAGGGTTAAAATAATGTTTGCTACTTAATTCGGCTTTGTATTTTATATTTTTGTATTCGTCTAAAAAGGAACATAAAAATCATAGTTTTATTTTACACTAAATATTATTTTAAAATATTTATAATTTTAAAATATTCTTTATTGACAAACTTCTTTGCTTCAAAGTATTCTTTATATGAAGATGTTCTCCATTTTTAAAAATATCAATTTATTAAAAATATTCTGAATCGGGATGTGACCGAATATCTTACCGTATAATTTCAGTTATACGGATTTCATACATTGCATATATCCAACGACAAAGATAAACAGTCATCAAACAGTAAATTCACATCTAAAGTGAGATTTATAACTTCGTGAGCATTAAAATAAATAAATAAATAATGCTCAACACAGACTGTCAATCCATCGATTGACAATTAATTAATTATTGAGGCTAGTGTATATCAAATGTCGTCCCAACACCCGTGTGGGGTTTCAACCAACAAACAATAATAGATTATTGTGCATTTGGGTGATGTGTGAAAAATTATCGTCCCAATCACATAAACAAGTCGGATAACTTGTAAATGGAAGTGTAACATTTCAACATCGCAAACATAGATTTCAAGATACCGCCACATTATATTTTAACATATGAATATTCTTATTACCATTGCTAACACAGGAATGACAATGTTTTTACTTCTACCCTTTTTATTTCTCTAAAGTGGCAATAAAATGCAACATTTTAAAACTATTCTTTTTATTTTCTCTAGAATGACAATAAAAACCTGTTCCTTTGTTTCATATAAAATGACCATAAAAATATGACATTCAATTCTACTCTTTTTATTGTCTTTAAAATGTAAATAAAAATGTAACTTTAAATTCTATTCTTTTTATTTCAACTAACATGACATTAAAAATGTCACATGTAATGCTATTCTTTTATATTGCCTCTAAAATGACGATAAAAATATTACTTTTAATTCTATCATTTTTATTACAACTAAAATGTAAATAAAAATGTAACTTTTATTTTATTCCTTTATTTACAACTAAAATGCAAATCAAAATGTCACTTTTAATCTAATCTTTTTATTTACATCTAAAATGTAAATAGAAATGTAACTTTTAATCTAACGTACATTTCTTTAACAAAAATGTAACTTTTAATCTAAAAAGAAAATGGTAACAAAATATGTTTCTTTTTATCTTAAAAGGAAAATGACAATAAAAATGTTTTTTTTAAATCTGACAAATAAAAATGTAACTTTATTTGCATACAAATTTCTATCTTAATCATGATAAATAAAATGTAAAATTTATTGGCATACAAATGTCTATCTTTCACTAACAAATAAAAATGACCACTTTTATTTGTTTGCAAACTCAAGGTTAAATTTGACCAATAAAAATGAATGCTTTTATTTGTAAACAATCCAATGTTAATTTGGAAAATAAAAATTAATGTTTTTATTTGTAAACAATCCAATGTTAATTTGACAAATAAAAATTAATGTTTTTATTTGTAAACAATTCAATGTTAATTTGAAAAATAAAAATTAATGTTTTTATTTGTAAATAATTCAATGTTAATTTGACAAATAAAAATTAATGTTTTTATTTGTAAACAATTCAATGTTAATTTTGCATCAAAGAATGCGAATAAAGAACAACTCTTTTATTTCAATGTTTATTTGCATCAAAGAATGCAAATAAAAGAATAAATCTTTTATTTCAATGTTTATTTGCATCAAAGAATGCAAATAAAAGAATAACTCTTTTATTTCAATGTTTATTTGCATCAAAGAATGCAAATAAAAGAATAACTCTTAATTCAATGAATATTTGCATCAATGAATGCAAATAAAAGAACAACTCTTTTATTTCAATGTTTATTTGCATCAAAGGACGCAAATAAAAGAATAACTTTTAATTCAATGAATATTTTCATTTGTATTGACCATTCTATTAAATCCAATAAAATGACCAAATAATATTTTACATTAAATTTACAATTCTACATCAATTCAATAAAATGATGAAATAATGTTCTATATATTGAATTGACAATTGTATTTCAGTTCAATAAAAATGATTAAAATAATGTTTCATATTGAATTGACAAATTCTATTTCAATTTATCAAAATAACCCAAATAATGTTTTTATGTTGAACTGGAAATCTAATTTAATTCAACAACAATAATCAAAATAATGTTTCAAATGTTGAATTGACAATTCTGTTTCAATTCAACACCATAACAAAATGATTTATTTTGTTGAAATGGAAATTTTAATCCAAATAAATAATAAAACAATATGATTTATTTTTATTGAAATGGAAATTTTAATCCAAATCAATAATAAAACAATATGATTTATTTTTATTTAACACATACGAATTATGTTTATACATCACCAACCAACAGATAAATCATTCATAATATCATCACATAGCTAATCTCAGTCATACACATACAATCATTCCATAGCAAATAAAATAAATAAATAAATTATATAAAAAGAAAAATAAATCTCACCGAGCTTTTAATTCAGAATAATTCAAAACTGAGATTTCCTGAATTCCCAAAGTGCTTCGTTTCGAATCTGGTCTGTTTCATAGTGATGCTCTCATTTTTATGATTTCAACGCATCTGAAATTTCTGAATTTCGATTTCATACTAAGGAGTTATGATCATTTAAATATTAAACGATTAATTAAATAATTTATTTATTAATTCAACCTTGATTTTTCTTAATCCAAAAACTAAGATGTCAGCTTCTTTTTGTTAACCACTCCAGGCCGACATCGAGTTGCTTGCCCCATTCATTTCCCTCGCGCACGACAATCGAAGCCACCGGCCATTCATCCACCGCCACCACAACGCGCGGCTTCAGCTCCTCCGCCGGCTCCAGCGATGCCTCGAAGTGCGGCCCCCTCCTGTGCCTTGAAATCAGCTCCAACGTCGGTGAGTTCCAGGTCAAAATCCGAATGCCTGAAGCAATGGTCGGTCATCATCACCATTGAAAACATAGAGCTCTTTCTGTTCCTTGATTTAATCTTTGGAAGTTCGATCATATATGAAGTGGATTGAAAGTAATTGAAGAATCAAAATGGGAGCTTTCTTGCCTTCGGTCCCAATAGTGGCGGCTGTTCATTAGATTAGGGTTTTCCTTGATTTTTGAGAATATTTAAAATATTGTAATGTTAAATTTTACAAATAAATCCCTAAGTCTTAAACAATTTCAGTTTCAGTCCAACAGGAGTTTACCATACCCAATAGCCCCCGTTCCGGAACCAATAGGCTAGGTCTCGTCGGCCCAAACAGCTGTCTGTGGCCTGAATTCTTTAATTTAATATTTAAATCCTTTATTAAATTAATTCGATCGTATATTCAAATTTTCCGGGGTCACATACGGACTCAGAAAACTCCAGAAAAATTATTTCTGGCTTTGTTATGACGATACGGTCCTAACAAAACTAATTAGATTCTGAGATTGTTTGAAAAATGGCCATTTTCAAGTCGATTAAATTTGACTGAAATTGACAAAAAAAAAATCTTTTGCTATGCTCACATATTAATTTCAAAAATTATGGATTAAACTTAGCAATAATTGGACATTATGGTTCCAACAAAAGTGGTTTCGTCGAAAACGGAGGTCGTTTGAAAAATGGTCTTTTATATGGGCTATAAATTATACTATAGCGACCATTCTGAATATTCAACTGGCCATATCTATTGATTCCCGCTATGAAATTTCGATTTTTCGGATTTGTTGGAAAGATAATTTCAAATAGATTTAGATATTTTTGGTTTCACTAAAATCCGTTAAATTTTGAATCTGGTACATATGGTCAAAGTACAGGTTTGACTTTTTGAACTACCGTACTATTTCTAATTCCTTTAGAAATCAAAATGAACACATTTGCTCTAACTTACATTAAAATAAATTTTTAATTGTTATTATTTAAAATAAACAATTTTAAATATTAAATTTTCACTAAATTTCCTAAAATAAAAAATTTAAATTAGTTCAAAATTTGCAGTTTGTTACATTTAACGACCTCCAAATGTTTCCAGGCTAGTTCCATTATGTAGCATGTGTTCATACGATCCTAACGGACCCTATTTTGTTGAATTTGGATAATGTATGTATGAGTCATTAAGTTTACAATTTAATTTACTATATAAAATTAAAACTTAAATTATTAAATTACTTTGGGCTTTACCGTTTAATTTGGGTCGCTAAACACTTATCTTCACCGACCTGTTTTCTATATTCATCTCGCTGAATAAAAACACGTGAGCTCCTGAATATTTCCAATATTATCAACACTTCACAGGCTTCGTTCGTCACCTTTTGCACCACAAACATTCAAACAAAACCCGTCGTTGGTCTTCTCTTCGTCATTTCTATCAACCCATACAAGAATCACACCACTCACATGCTTTATCCAAATCCTATTGTTCTGCAATGTTCACGCAACACAGCTACTCTCTTCCCAATCTGAAACGACCCGAACTTCCCTGTGAAGGAAAGCACGGATTGAGTTGAGTACATGACAAATCAGAACACAAATAGAAGAACATTTCATTTCAACTCAATACGTTCTTTCCTTCATAGGGAAGTTCGGGTCGTTTCAGGTTGGGAAGAGAGTAACTGTGTTGCGTGAACATTGCAGAACGATAGGATTTGGATAAAGCATGTGAGTGGTGTGATTCTTGTATGGGTTGATAGAGATGACGAAGAGAAGGCTAACGGCGGGTTTTGTTTGAATTTTTGTGGTGCAAAAGGTGACGAACGAAGTCTGTGAAGTGTTGATAATATTGGAAATATTCAGAAGCTCACGTGTTTTTATTCGGGAACATGAATATAGAAAACAGGTCGGTGAAGATAAGTGTTTGGCGGCCCAAATTAAATGGTAAGGCCCAAAGTAATTTAATAATTTAAGTTTTAATTTTATACTGTAAATTAAATTGTAAACTTAATAACTCATACATACATTTATCTAAATTCAACAAAATAGGTGCCGTTAGGATCGTATGAACACAAGCTACATAATGGAACAAGCCTGGAAACATTTGGATGTCGTTAAATGTAACAACCCGCAAATTCTGAACCAATTTAAAAATTTTATTTTAGGAAATTTAGTGAAAATTTAATATTTAAAATTGTTTATTTTAAATAATAACGATTAAAAATATATTTTAATGGAAGTCAGAGCAAATGTATTCATTTTGATTTCTAAAGGAATTAGAAATAGTACGGTAGTTTAAAAAGTCAAACCTGTACTTTGACCGAATGTACCGGATTCAAAATTTAACGGATTTTAGTGAAACCAAAATTATCTAAATTTGTTTGAAATTATCTTTCCAACGAATCCGTAAAATCAAAATTTCATAGTGGGAATCAAAAGATATGGCCAGTTGAATATTCAGAATGGTCGCTATAGTATAATTTACAGCCCGTATAAAAGACCATTTTTCAAACGACCTCCGTTTTCGATGAAACCACTTTTTTGGAACTGGAATGTCAAATTAATGCTAAGTTTAATTTTCCATAATTTTTGAAATTAATATTTGAGCTTGGAAAAAGAAAATGTGTTTTGTCAATTTAAGTCAAATTTAATCGACTTGAAAATGGCCATTTTTCATATAGTCTAGGAATTCGATGAAATTAGTTTTGTTATGACCGTATCGTCATAACAAAGCCAGAAATATATTTTTTGGAATTTTCTAGTTCCGTATGTGGCCCCGATGAATTTAAATATACGATCAAATTAATTTAATAAAGAATTTAAATATTAAATTAAAGAATTCAGGACATAGACAGCCGTTTGGGCTGATGATACCTAGCCCATTGGATCCGAAACGGGAGCTATTGGATAGGGTAAACTCCTATTGGAATGAAATTGAAATTGTTTAAGACTTATGGATTTATTTGTAAAATTTAACATTAAAATATTATAAATTCTCTCAAAATTCAAGGAAAACCCAAATCTAATGAACAGCAGCCACTATTGGGACCGAAGGCCAGAAAGCTCCCATTTTGATTCTTCAGTTACTCTCAGTCCGCTTCATGTATGATCGAACTTCCAAAGATCAAATCAAAGAACTCAAAGAGCTCTAAGTTTTCAACGGTGATGATGATCGACCATTGCTTCAGGCATTCGGATTTTGACCTGGAACTCGCCGACGTTGGAGCCGATTTCAAGGCACAAGAGGGGACCGCACTTCGAGGCATCGCCGGCGCCGGTGGAGGAGTTGAAGCCGCGCGTCGTGGTGACGGTGGATGAATCGCCGATGGCCTCGGTTGTTGTGCGCGAGGGAAATGATTGGGGGAAGCAACTTGATGTCGGCCTGGCGTGGTTAGCAAGAAGAAGCAGACATCTTAGTTTTTGGATTAAGAAAAATCAAGGTTGAATTAATAAGTAAATTATTTAATTAATCGTTTAATATGTAATAACCCGGAAATCCAAACCAATTTAAAAATTTTATTTTGGCAATTTTGATGAATTTTGAATATTCAAAATGAATTATTTTAAATAATGACAACAAGAAATTTATTTTGAATAGAATTAGAATGAATATATTTATGTGATCCCAGAATGAACTTATATGGACGAATGTCTGACAAAGTATTTCCAATGATCGAATATGTTGGTCTGTATAAATATATATGTAGCAACAAATTTATTCTCTTAGCATAATATCCAGAATATATTTGTGCAAATCAATTAGTGATTAACGGATCTGACAATGTGACATTCAAAGTGATTGTGTTATAAATGAATGATAAGTAAGCGTAGCCTCAGGCCTCAACAACCGGGAAATGACAAAAATCGGGCAGGTAGCATGGCTATGTGGGTAGCTCCCATTAGGGTGTATTATCAACTATCTAGAGAAATTCATTTAATTCCTTATTCTATTCGATGACGTCCCATTCGGGAAAACGGTTGCTGATCCCAACCGTTGGTGATATACATTCGATACACTCAAGCGAAATGAGTGGTCGGTCATGTGTGGCCGGGTTACAAAATGTTCTTGTTGAACCCAGTGTATTCTCCTCTAGAGATACACTGTCGGAAGGTAGTTCCATACCTTGTCATAGTTGGAAATTCATTACCCAATAAGTGCTTGCGGTTTTGATTGTATATTATATATGTGGAACGTGAGATGCAAACGTTCCACTAGATTGTTATTTATTTTATTTAGACACTATCATAATATCAAAAGAGTTTTGATATAAAGATTCTCGTTTCTTTCAAGAGGAATTTTAAAATTAAATCAAGTGGTTTGGATTCTCCTAAGGGAAAACCCCGTTCCGTGTTATACGGCGTGGTCTTGTGAGATATCAATTAGTTTCAGAAACTGTTTTAAATTGTTTACTCATACCAGTCCCGTGACTGACCCAGAGTTTATTTTTTTTGTTTTACCTAAACTCTTGGGTGCCTAAATTTGTACGGACAGTCAAAGTAGTTCATCATTTTACAGATTTACTTGGAGGAGCTGGCAGTAGGATTATTCAATGATTATTCAATGATTTACTTGGGTGCCTAAATTTCCAAAAATCATTACTTAATGATTATTCAGTGTTAAGAAATTAATCTTATCTTTAACTGGGTTAAAGAACTAATGTCATTTAAAACATAGCTCACGATAAACCCAAAATATCATTCCATTAACAATGGAATTTTCATGGAAAACAAATCGATATATATAATTGATATAAACTTCCATATCCAACCGATAATATAAATGGAATAACAGCAAACCCTTTTAAATTCCATATATATTAACAGTCTTCCTCCACAGAAATTCACTTCGATTATTATCAAATCGGATTCCGTTCCATTCTAACATAATATGTTAAATTGGAAAACTTTACTTTGGAAAATCTCCTTTAAATCTTAACAAAAGATTTATAAATTCCAAATCACACTACACTATAAATCGGGTTAAAGAACAAATGTCGTTAAAAACACAGTTCACGATAAACCCAATTCACATTCCATTTTATTCTAGTAATTAAATATAATTGGAAACTCTAACAATCTTAATTAAAAGATTTATTCTCTTCACCTAGGGTTCAAGAACAGTGTTACTGAAGACACCGTTCACGACAAACCCAAAATCCCATTTGATATTAAATACAAGACTCTGAATAGAAAATATATCGGCTTATATTCAATATCAAATTCTACAACCAACAAATATCATATTGGAAATAACGATATAAATATATCTTTCAAATTTCCAAAACAATATTTGTATAATCATGAAATCCAACATCGAAATATTCCGAATACAATTTCAATTCAAATCCATTCTAATTTACATATTGAAAATCCTGGTTATTTTTAAAACCATTCCAAATCTAATTTATTTTATTTAAAAATTATTGGATTTCATATGTAGTTAATAACTAGTTCATTTTGGTAAAAATATATTTTTATCTTTTCAAATATAGAATTTTTCATCCCAATTCTTTACAAATCATTTATTATGATTTTACACAAATTATTAATATTTGTAATAATTTTATCAAGGCCCATACAGTCGATTTCCATAAACGACCATCGAACTGCACTTACAGCGATCTTTTCAAAATTGATTTGGACATAATTCCAAATCCAACCGTTAGATTTCTAATTTCTTGTATTTGTTAGAAAACTCTTTTCGAAAGGAACCCAACGGTTTCGATTTTAGGAGAATCCGACGGTCGGATCTCCCGTAATGTCCATTCAAAGTCAATGGTCGAAATTCACGAACTGCCGCGGCGCGTTCTACTCAGGCCATTATATATATAATATAAATATATTATATATATTTCGTCGATTTCCATTTAAAACGTATTTTACAAATAATTTTAAATTCGTTTTCAAAACGACTTCAACTTCATATTCAATTTCAAATCAAAATTGAATATTCCATATCATTAATATATAAATGATAAATTTTCAAAACATTAGATTTTTAAATCAACTTGTAACAACCCTGAATTTTGGGGCCAATTTAAGATTTTTATTTTAAGTAATTTTAATGATTTTTTGATATTTAAAATAATTTATTTTAAAATAATAATGATTACAAATTGATTTAAATCGAAGTTAGAATGAATAATTTAATTGTAACTATAAAAGAAGTTAGAAATAACGTGGTAGTTTGAAAAGTCAAACTTGAACTTTGACTAACCGTACAGGATGCAAAATTTAACGGATTTTAGTAAAACCCAAAATTTTGGAATCTATTTAAAAATATCTTTCTAACGAATCCAAAAATTTAAAATTTCATAGCAGGAATCAAAAGTTATGCCCAAATTAAAATTTAGAAAGGTCGCTATGAAATTTATAAAGGTCAAAAATGCCACTTTTTGCATACGAAGGAATTTGGACTCGAAACCACTCCCATTGAGTTCAGAATGACGTTTCTGCGTTGAAAAATAGTAAACACTTATATATTTTGAGTTTCGAAAATTATTTGTTTGAAAATGTATTTTTAATATTAAATATGTAGCCCTTAAAAATAGTCATTTTACAAACGACCTCTGTTTTCGACAAAACCAGTTTTGTTGGATTTGGAATGTCAAATTATTGCTAAGTTTAATTTTTCATAATTTTTAGAATTAATTTGTGGCCGTGGCAAAAAGATTTCAGTTTGGTTAATTTCGGTAAATTTTAATCGATTTAAAAAGGGCCATTTTTCAAACGGGCTCAGAATTGAATGAAATTAATTTTCCTAGGTCCGCAGCATTAAAGCATAGCTAAAAAAATTTCGGAAATTTTTACAGTTATTTTGTGACCCCGGTGAGTTTTTACGTACGTTTGAATTTAATACATGATTTAAATTTTAAAACTTAAAAACGGACGTCAAGATGATCATTTGGGACTACGGGACAGTTGTTGCGTTGAATCTGGAGAAGTTTGGAAAAAGGGTATTTTGCGGAAAATTAAATTAATTAATTAAAAACCCTAATCCTAAATCTATATAAACCTGAGCTACAGTACCTTCATTTCCATGATCCATTTCAGCCGCTCCTCCTTCCTACCTTCTCTCCTCCATTCCTCCAAATCCAAGCAAAATTAGACTGGGGTCCTTTGGAAGTTTTTCAGGCTCTTCTCCTCCTCTTCCTTCTCCGACAAGTCTCACATCAAACCGCGCCCCGTAGCTCCCTACCCACGCCCACGAACCCGCCAAGAAAAATCCACCGCCCAGCCTCGAAGAATGTGCCGCACCACCCCCTATTCCTGGCGGTTGTGCACCTCTCCTCCCCCTCCATCCTCCAATAAACAACACCCAAAACCGTTGATCCAATCTTGAGTTATCCTGATTCAAAGTTTGGAACAATTTCAGAGGTTCAAATTAATTTAATTAAATCGATTTGCAACGCTTGATTTCGTTGTTAATGTTAGTTTAATAATTAAAAACATATTTTTGATTCAATTCGACTCAGAACTCGACGAATTTGGTGATACTGGAGAGGCGACACACCACATAACATTTTAGATCTGTTGCGAACAAATTTTGTCCCTTTTTGGTTTAGATCTGGTCATATACCAAGGTGATATTTCTTTTGTTTTGAAATAATTAATCAATTCATTTATTTTATTTTATTTTATTTATAGTTATATATTTCAGATCTGTTTGTGTTGGTATTGTATGATGATTGTTCTGTTGGTTGTGATGAATAATTGTAAGATTCATGTGTGTTAAACAAATATGATTATTCATCCCTTTACTTTATTGAATTGACTTAGATTATCAATTCAAGATCAAAATATATAATGGGTAATTATAGATCTATATGCCGTAGACAAATATTACATAGAAAAATGAATGATTTGTATTTGTGTTATGAAACACAAATATTACATAGAAAAATGAATGATTTGTATGAGACGACCCCGAACCCCGTACTGACGGCTGCAAGGGTAATCTTTGGAATATAACACATAAACAGATAATAGCAGAACAGAATTAAATAAATACACCAGATAATGCACAATAGAATACACTGGATAAAAGTAATCATCAGAGTTACATAGTATACAGGATCATACTTAGTACAAATACAGTTCAACTATACATAAATGTCTACAGCGGAAACAAACATAATATGTACAACAAGAGCTGAACAACATAAAAAGAGATAAATGATAGAATCCGTCTTCAGCTCCAGCTATCCAGAAAAAGCCTGCTAAAACCTGAATACAAGGCTGCCCGTGTAGAAAGAGGGGCACCCGAGTTTGCAAGTGAAAGAAACTACGAGTCAGTCATTGGAATGGTATGAGAAATCTACTTAACACATTTCAAATATGGCAAATCACAGGACCACGCCACTTTCGTGGAACGGGTTTATTCCATTGGATTGCCAGTGCTTTAAAACAAATCATTTTTTTAAACATCGCAATGATTTTTATAAAAATGAAGCCATTATAAGACTCAGTTCCCATCACACAATGCAAGGCAAACCGGAGGATAGAGTTTTACCTTATAATGGCCAAAATATGCTTGATACGAATAAAACAAAAGCATTTGATATTATTACTAGTGTTTATAGGTTTCAAAAACAATTTCAATCATAACTATCAATCATAGACGGCATGGGTACCATATATCATGTCGCCATATATATACAATCAAAACCGCACGGTGTCGTATTTGGAAATTGGATTTCCGTCATGAACCAAGGCAAAAGATAGTCCTTACCGACATCGAGACGCTCTAGTCCGTGTCTCAGGCAAGCGCGCAGGCATGCCTTGGATCGTCAGGGCCGGTCCACCTATGTGGATTATTATGCCTGAACAATGCGTTTCCCCGCCCTATGGGGCGTCAATGAGCCAACGAATGACTCCATCGGTCTCGGATCGACCGATATAACCGAGACACCTCGCAACAGCAACAACCACATAGGTGAAAATAATATAAATGTTAGCCAGTTTAAGTACCAACACCACCTCTAACTAGAAAGAAACGCATGTCCTCCCTGAGGCCCTTTCTCCCGTTTCTGGTTCATACCGGGGTGTGAGGCTCGCGAATTAACGTTATACACAAAGCTCTGCCACATAGGCCGGGCTTTGATCATCAACCACAAGACTTTGCTTTTCAACAGAAGCCCTGATCACTGCATCTTATCATGCCACACAGGCAATTCACACCATGCAACCGATGGCTATCAATCACACAGAATAAATTCCAATGTCCGACACACAATCCATTTACAAGTCCATTCTGGGTCTGAACGAAACCGGAGACACTATATACCTTGCAAACCCATCGATCTCCACGTACGTCTGGACGATCACCACTCATTATCCATATTTCGGGATGCCTCCCAATCAGGACATCAGTTACCATCCAAACGAGGTGAAGACCTCCGGTGTTCGACCACCGTCTTCATCTTCGACTTCTTATCGTCGATTCAGTTATTCAGAATGGGATAAACCCGGTCTTTCTGAGCAACTCGCGTATATAATAAACAAGTGCTACACAAACACAACATACGCATCATTTCAATTCATTAGTCACTAACCGTAGATCAGTAAGAGAACGATTTCCCCAAATATTAACCCCGAAGGCCGAAACCAACATCAGATCAACACCCAGGAAACCATTCGACTTAGCCAACCTTCAGTTAGTTTCTAAATTTCACATCCATATCATTTATAATATTTTATAACGATTTATCGCTATTTTTATTTATTTTAAAATAGCCAATTTATTCAAAACGACGCTTTGGGCCATAACGCGGCCGTGGCACTGTTTTTCTTCAGATTTGATTTACACATATCTGAAAATATAACCGTTGGATTTTCACAAAATTTACGTCATTAGAAAGATCTTTTCAAAATGAATCCAACGGTTCCAGATTCGGGAAAATCCGATGGTCGAATCTCCCGGTATAATCGTTTGAAGTTTCAATTTAAAAATATGAACTACAGCGTCGTTATTCGATTCAATATAATTATATTTATATATATATATATATATAAATATAATTGATTCTGGCGCTGTTTTTCTTCAGTCTTGAATTAAACATTCCAGACAATCCAACCATTGGATTTTTACAAAGTTGGTGCTGTTGGAAAGATATTTCCAAAGCGAACCCAACGATTGCGGTTTCGGGAAAATCCGATGGTCGGATCTCCCGCACTAATCGTTTGAAATCACGGTTTCAAAATACGAACTGCAGCTTCGTTATTCGATATATTTCAATTCTATTTATATAAATATATCGATTCTTCGATTTCAAAACTATATTCTTTTCATACATTTGATAAAAATGATGTTTTTATCCAACATACATTCACTTCGACACTTCACTATTTTTAACAATTCACATATATAGTAAAAAATGTGATTTTTGTTGCAAAACGATTTATTTCAAAACACGACTATTTTATATAGTTAATATAGGTGATAAAAATAGGATTTTTATTATAAAACAATTTATTTCAAAACAAGATTATTTTATATAGTTCATATTGATGATAAAAATAGGATTTTTATTATAAAACAATTTATTTCAAAACAAGATTATTTTATATAGTTCATATAGGTAATAAAAATAGGATTTTTGTTATAAAACAATTTATTTCAAAATACGAATACCATTCAACACATGAATTTCAATTCAACGAATGCATTTCGATTCAACACATGAAGGTTTTCTATAATTGGTGTATATAGATAAAAATGTGATATTTATATTTAAAACACGAATACCATTCAACACATGAATTTCAATTCAATGAATGAATTTCGATTCAACACATGAAGGTTTTCTATAATTGGCATATATAGATAAAAAGGTGAGTTTTATATTTAAAACACGAATACCATTCAACACATGAATTTCAATTCAACGAATGAATTTCGATTCAACACATGAAGGTTTTCTATAGTTTGTATATATAGAGTAAAAATGTGATTTTTTATATTTCAAAACAATTTATTTCAAAACATAAATGTCGTTAAATAGATGAATTTCCATTCAAAACATGAATATAGTTTCAACACATGAAAATAATTCTAACACATGAATATTATTCAAAATTTCGGCAGCATAACGGCAGGGTAGTTAAAACCGGGACCGTCCCTAGTACGGCACCTCGCTCTACCTTAAAGCCTCGCAGCTTTTGACAATGGGGAATCATGCATCTAGTTCGCACGCAGGCAGCATGTATATTTTTTTCATTTCCACAAACTAATCCTATGCGGTTTCAACCAAAATTTCACAACCACAAACGGGTATTTTTCAACCACAATCAATCAATTTCAACCACAAACAATTTTAATCAACCATTCGTATTCAACCAATTATCACACCAATCACAACCAATAAATATCGTCCATGGTTTGTGGACGAGGGGCGTGTATATATATATATATCTATATATTTATATATATCATTTCACTTTTATTTCAACATGTATATAATTTTTACAATGCATATACAACTTATACAACGAACGTACAACTTATACAACGCTTATACAAGAGGTGTACAACGCTTATATAACTCATACATCGATTATATAATTTATACATCGTCATTTTCCATATCGTTTATAATTTAGAAATCGCACATTGGGTTCCACTCCACCAAAAATAGCAGAAGGCTCAGAAAAATATGCGGTCTCTTCTAGAATGTAGAAGACGTCCACACGAGTCCACTGTCTCTTGTTTCACTGAATTTCGTCAACAAATGAAAAAGATATGATTTTTATAGTGAAATCAAAAACCGTAGTGCTTTAAAGTGCTATAATATAATTGAAATTAAAATAGGCCGTTACCTCCACAAAACCTTCAAAACTAGGTCTTCGATTTGCGCGCAAACGGTGGAGCTTGAGGGCGATCGTCCTATGCCACGCTGTCGGCCTTGGGGAGGCGCACCAGAGGGTACCCTTCCTGATGAACTCGCGCGCGCCTAGGGGGTGGTAGAGGGCTTCGAACTGCGCCTCTTTCGAAGGGAATAACTCGAGGTAGGAGCGACAGTGGTGGGTGCTCCAGGTACGGATTTGAAGAGCTTGGAGGTATCTACAAAAAGTTCAACTGGGCCATGGCGTTTCGGTGCGTGTAGGAGGAGGAATCGAGGGAGGAAGGTTTGAAGCCTCGTCGTCATCGATCAGCTGTTATTTGGGGGGAGAGAGAAATGAACGTTGACCAATGATATTTTTTTATATTTATAAATTTTAAAAACCCGAAAATACCCCTTGTCACACACGAACACCAATTCAAACCCAACGACTGTCATCCCTAGCATTTTACCCCCATTCTGAACACAATGGGATATGTTTCATAGGCCCATTCGACAGTTTCAGTCAGTTTTCCTTCAAATTAAAATATAAAACATTCAATATTTAATTTGAACGTACATTTCAATTTTCCAGGGACAAAAACTGATTCTAAAAATTCCTGAAAAATAAATCTAGCTATGTTTTGACGATACGGTCCTAACAAAACTAGTTTCATCGAATTCTGAGACCGTTTGAAAAATGGCCCATTTCTGGTCGATCCAATTTAACTATAATTGATCAAAACACGTTTTCCTTTGCCACGCTCACATACTAGCTTCAAAAATTATGAAATTTAAAACCTAGAAATAACTTTACATCTCGGATCCAACAAAAGTGGTTTCGTCGAATTTCGTGGTCGTTTGCAAAATGGCCATTTTCACGGGCTATATAATTTCTATAGCGACCTTTCTGAAAATTCATTTGGCCTTAACTTTTGCTTCCCGCTATGAAACTTTGATTTTTCAGATTCGTTAGAAAGGTATTCACTAACAGATTTAAATATTTTTGGTTTCACTAAAATCCGTTTTGTCTTGCACCCGGTACAGTCAGTCAAAGTTTGAATTGAAAATTTGAAACTACCGCGCCATTTCAGGCCTCGTTTATAATTAGAATTAATTATACTCCTTTTCAATTGTCGATTCAAACTGACTTTTCATCTTTATTATTTAAAATATTTAATTTAAATATTTAAAATCCACTATTTTAACCAATTTAAATTTTTTAAATTGGTTCAGATTTTCCGGGTCGTTACAATCTCCCCCACTTAAAACTTTTCGTCCCCGAAAAGGAACAAAGTCGAAAGTGGTTTGATTAATCAACTCTACGCTCAATCTGGCTTCCATTCTCCAACTTTTCAGTTTCTGAGAATTTTCAAATTCTTCAAAAATTTGGCTAACACCCGGAATTTTTGAAAAATTTCGCCATAACCTCCTTTGTACGGCGAGGGGTTTGGAAATTTATTGGGCCGTATTAGGTACCCAATAAATCCTATAAAGTATACACATATTTATAGTGATATATTTTGGTGTTTACAGGGGAGCGTGTATAGATAATAACTCCAGAGAATAAATTCTCGTCACCCTGTCAAAGCCTGAGGGAGTGTGTATTTTAATTGCTCCAGAGGATAAATCCTCGTCACCTCGTCCCGTGTGGGAAATAAATAATCCATGTGCCATATCTAATAACTAGAGAGACGTGATTATTGTCAACTCCAGACCCGTGTGGGGTTTTTATTAATCTGGCAATTTATCGTTATATTTTAAATAGTCCATATCAGTCATCAGTTTAACCTGTAAAATATAGTCATCGCCATACAAGCCTCTCGCTCGTACGGTAAATCTTCCACCTCGTCACACATGCTCCAAATGCTTATGTGGTATATGATGAAGTATGCCTATCTTCGAGAAGTATGCCATGTAGTGTAGTTCAAAATTAATTGTTACTATCCTATGGCGACGTTTATTATTTCACACAGAACAACCAGCACTTTGCATCCAATGGCATTCACAGGAGTTAATATAATAATATTTCGCATCCAACTCATTAAGGTTTACCTATTTGTCGGGCACGCAAATAATTTCTTTACTCAACAGCTATCCAATTACCTGTTCAAACATATATAATGAACATGTATATATATTTCTATTTATTTTTAAATCAGTTCAATGTGTGAGTTAATCGAATAAATCCTACCATTCTTTCTCTTATTAATTAAATTAACTATATTTTCAATAATTTAATTAATCCAATTTACTATCACACAATGCAAACAACAAGCAATTCATTTTTAACTTTTCAAAAATATACTAATCTATTTCTATACTCTTTTAAAATCATTCAGACTATAGAATTAAAAATGCACATCCATGGAAAGAAAATAACAACAGTGTAGAGAACTAATTGGTAATGCAAAGTATGGTAAATGTACCTTGCACCGGAGTCAAACAGAGATATCCACTCGACACTTAGGATAGGCTTTCTGAATGCTCTCCTCAGTTTCCCAAGTACAATCTCGTGGATCTCCCCTCCATTGCACTTTGACTAAGTGAACCTTCTTGTTCCTCAGCTCTTTGGTTTCTTTGCCGATAATCTTTAGCGGCTCTCTTCTCACAGCCAATTCTGGGGTAATTTCAATATCCTGTTGCGCTGCTTCTTCCACGTTCAAGTCTGGATCATGAACGTGCTTTCGAAGGTGAGATATGTGAAGTACATCATGCACTCCAGGCAACCAATCAGGCAATTGAATTCTATAAGCGAGGGTTCTAATCCATTCAAGAATAGGGAATGGACCAACAAATCTAGGCGCCAACTTTCTAGTTTTGCCAAATCGAATCACTCCCCTCATCGGAGAAACCTTTATATACACATAATCACCAACAGAAAAAGCCAAATCCCTTCTTCTCGAACCAACATAGCTCTTCTGTCGGCTTTAAGCGGCGAGTAATCATTTCTTAACGAAATCGACTTTGTCGGCAGCTTCTCGGATCATATCAGGTCCTAATACAAGTCTATTACCGGGTTCGACCCAACAAGCAGGAGATCGGCACGGTCTACCATACAACGCTTCGAATGGTGACATTGTCAGGCTCGCTTGGTAGCTGTTGTTATAAGAGAATTCAGCCAAATGCAAATGGTCTTCCCATGATCCACCGAAATCTAGAACACAAGCCCGCAATAGATCTTCTAGTATATGATTCACCCTCTCAGTTTGACCATCTGTCTGAGGATGATAAGCGGTGCTTAGGTTCAACTTTGTTCCCAGTTCTACTTGAAACACCTCCCAGAAATTACTAGTAAATATTGGGTCTCTATCACTGACTATACTGAGCGGTACTCCATGTAGTCTAACAATTTCCTTGAAGTATATCTGCGCCAGACTCTGAGCAGTTCTGTTTGATCTGACAGGTATGAAATGGGCGGTCTTCGTGAAGCAATCTACGATCACCCAAATACCGTCATTTCCTTTTCTGGTTCTGGGAAAACCATCTATGAAGTCCATGGAAATATGTTCCCACTTCCAACCTGGAATGACTAGCGGTTGCAACAATCCAGCAAGTTTCTGTTGGTCGCTTTTGGCTAGCTGGCAAGTAGAGCATCGACTAACATACAAAGAAATGTCCCTCTTCATCGACTTCCACCAGAAAGTGCGTTTGATGTCATTATACATTTTGCTTACTCCCGGATGGATACTAAGTTTTGACTTGTGGCATTCATCCAGTACTTCCTTTCAGAGCTCAGCAATGTTAGGAACACAAATTCGACCTTTCAGCCTTAGAATCCCCTCATTATCAACCTGAAAACTCGAGGGTTCGCCTTTCTGAATTATCTCTTTGATCTTCTGAATGAAGTGATCATCCTTCTGAAGAGCAGATATTTTATCTATCAATGAAGTCGTGATAATAAAACTGGCGATCATTTCATTCTTTCGGCTTAACGCATTGGCCACGACATTGGCTTTCCCTGGAGTGTATATAATCTCAAAATCGTATGCTGCAAGGAACTCTAGCCAACGTTGCTGCCTCAGATTCAAGTCTTTCTGGGTGAACAGATAGTTTAACGATTGATGATCTGTAAACAGTTCAAATTTCTCACCCAGTAGGTAGTGTCTCTAGATTTTCAAAGAGAGTACGATAGCCAACAACTCAAGATCATGAGTTACGTAGTTCTTTTCATGTGGCTTCAGCTGATGGCTAGCATAAGCCATGATTTGACCCCTTTGCGTTAACATTGCACCAAGGCCCTCTCTAGAGGCATCCGTCCATACTTTTAAATCTTTATTGCCGTCGATTATCGTTAACACTGGGGCAGTTGTTAATCTTAATTTTAGCTCTTCAAAAGCCTCCTCACATTCTGGAGTCCATTTGAATTTTGAGTGCTTCTTTGTAAGCTTCGTTAAGTGACCAGATATCTTCGAAAAGTTTTTAATGAACTTCCGGTAATAACTAGCCAATCCAAGAAAACTATGGACTTCTGTAGGAGTACTAGGCTGTTTCCCATTTTGAATAGCTGTGATTTTACTTGGATCCACAACAATTTCTTCTTTCGATACGACGTGGCCCAGAAACTTCACTTCATCTTGCCAGGATATACATTTGGACAGTTTGGCTTTCAGTACATTCTTTCTCAGAATTTCTAGAACCTATTCCAAATGCTTTTCATGTTCGGTTTTTTATTTAGAGAAGATTAGAATATCATCAATAAAAACCAGAACAAACTTATTCAAAATCCCTCTGAACACTTGATTCATCAGATCGACGAAGTAAGCTGGTGCGTTACATAAGCCGAACGGCATTACTAACCACTCATAGAATAAGTCTGGACCTCTGAACGCTGTCATAGGAACACACTCTTCGACAATACGAAGCTGATGGAAGCCTGTTGCTAGGTCCATCCTTGAAAATACCTGTGCTCCATTCATACGATCCAATAAATCATCGATTCACGGCAATGGATATTTGTTCTTTATTGTCTGCTTGTTCAAATCACGATAATCCACACATAGAAGCAGAGTACCGTCAGATTTTGGGACAAACACCACTGCTGCTCCCCAATCAGAGAAACAAGGCCTGATCAGACCCTTCCATACGAGCTGTCGTGTTTGATTGTCTAATTCCTCCTTCTCTTTCAAGGACATTCTTCAAATAGCGTGAACTATCAGCCTTGCATTCGGAATCAAAGCGATCTTGAAATCTATTTCTCTCTACAGAGTTAAGCGAACAACTTTTTCAAACACATCCGCATAATTCTTGACGACAGGAATATCTTTGATGAGGCCGGGAATATTATCCGTGACTTCAAGGATATTTTCTATTTGAGCAGGAGAAACATCCAACGCTGCCCAGAAATCTTTTCTATTTGAATTTTGTCCTTCACAGGGAATGGTTATATAATCACCTGATTATATCTTTGCCTTAACGACTCTGTCGGCGCATTTGACCTCAGCTTCATACTTGGTCAACCAGTCTAACCCCAAGATAAGATCAAACTCTGTAAAATTCATGACGATCGCGATGGTAGGGAACCGATAACGAGAAAAGGAAACCGGCACTCCACAAACCCAACTGAGATCGATGGAACCCCCGACCGGATTTTGGACAGTCATTGGTTCTTTGAGCTTCTTTAAATTCAAATCCAGTTTCTTTACCGCATTCTTTGCAACAAAGCTTCGCGACGCGCCGGTGTCAAACGGTACTTTAACTGGGATATCTTTGACAGTTAGCGTGCCTTCTAAAACATCTGGCCTTTCCAGAATAGACGAGGATGCAGGCACTTCTGTCACTTCATTTACCTGAGCCTCTTTGGTCTTTTTTAACAGCCAGCAATCTCGCTTTATATGACCGGCCTGATGACAAAGATTGCACTCTCGAGTCACAGGAAACTTGCCCTTAGATTTAGACTCATGCTCTTTTCGTTTCTTTAAGGGTCCGCAGTTTATCGACAAATGCCCTTTTTGATGTTAATTATTGCATACGGCGGTCGTTACTGGTTCATTCTTAGATCTGGCCCTCTTCCGATTGACTTTGGGTTTTTTACTGACCTAAGACAACGTACTGGCCTTAGGAATATCAATTTCCGACTCTTCTTTGTTACTAGAACAGACTTCCTCTTCGTCGCACAACATAGATTTTTATGCAGATCTTCATACTGATAAGCCATATAAATCATTTCTGAGAAAGGAACCTTCACATTCCTCATCACACTATTCTGATATTTTCTTTGTAGGCCATGAATAAATCTCAGATTTTTCCTCTTTGGATCTTGAATCAGATGAGGAGCAAAGTGAGAAAGTTCGTTGAATTTCTTATGATATTCTGGGATGGTCATATCCCCTTGTATCAGATAAGAAAATTCATCACATAATCGCTCGGTTGCTTCGGGAGGAGTAAATCTTTCTAGGAAAATCACTTTGAATCTATCCCAGGTGATATCACCTTCTGGATTATCTTTAATAATCGAACCCACCAAAACAAAGCTTCTTCTTTGAGTGCCCAAGACGCCAGTAATCTTTTCTGATCATCTCTCAGCTTTAAACCTTCAAAGATTTTCTCTACAGAACGAATCCAAGCTTGTGTTTCCATAATGGTCTCTTTGCCTAAGAATGGCGATCCACCCAGATTTCGAATTCTCTTGAATAGAACTTCTATATATGATTCAGGCTGTGGGAGCACAACTGGCTCATTAGCTGGTCGAGCCATACAATTATTTCTTCTGTTCCTGTCACTCATTTTCTAGTGCGTCTGCAATTAGCAGACAAAGTGTTAGGTCAATAGAAAAGATATTTCAAAATATAGAGACAAATACTTGAATGTAAATGTGTCTACTGGGGTGTATTTCACTCTGCTTTACTCATACTAGGATATTACTGATCCTATCTGTAATGAGTTACCCGTCCTATAACACTACTGGTTCTATTTCTGATGAGTTCGTTGATATGTTATATTCCAGAACTAAGCTTAACCAAAGCTCCGATACCAAATGAGACGACCCGAACCCCGTACTGACGACGGAAAGGGTAATCTTTGAAATATAACACATAAACAGATAATAGCAGAACATAATTAAATAAATACACCATATAATGCACAATAGAATATACCGGATAAAAGTAATCATTAGAGTACACAGTATACAAGATCATACTTAATACAAATACAGTTCAACTATACATAAATGTCAATAGCGGAAACAAACATAATATGTACAACAGGAGCTGAACAACATAAAAAGAGATAAATGATAGAATCCATCTTCAGCTCCAGCTATCCAGAAAAAGCCTGCTAAAACCTGAATACAAGGCTGCCCGTGTAGAAAGAGGGGCACCCGAGTTTGCAAGTGAAACAAACTACGAGTCAGTCATGGGACTGGTATGAGAAATCTACTTAACACATTACAAATATGGAAAATCACAGAACCACGCCACTTTCGTGGAACGGGTTTATTCCATTGGATTGCCAGTGCTTTAAAACAAATCATTCTTTTAAACATCGCAATGCTTTTTATAAAAATGAAGCCATTATAAGACTCAGTTCCCATCACACAATGCAACGCAAACCGGAGGATAGAGTTTTACCTTATAATGGCCAAAATATGCTTGATACGAATAAAATAAAAGCATTTGATATTATTACTAGTGTTTATAGGTTTCGAAAACAATTTCAATCATAACTATCAATCATAAACGACATGGGTACCACATATCATGTCGCTATATATATATATATACAATCAAAACCGCACGGTGTCGTATTTGGAAATTGGATTTCTGTCATGAACCAAGGCAAAAGATAGTCCTTACCGACTTCGAGACGCTCTAGTCCGTTTCTCAGGCAAGCGCGCAGGCAAGCCTTGGATCGTCAGGGTCGGTCCACCGATGTGGATTATTATGCCTGAACAATGCATTTCCCCGCACGGTGGGGCGTCAATGAGCCAACGAATGACTCCATCGGTCCCGGATCGACCGATATAACCGAGGCGTCTCGCAACAGCAACAACCACATAGGTGAAAATAATATAAATGTCAGCCAGTTTAAGCACCGACACCATCTCTAACTAGAAAGAAACGCATGTCCTCCGTGAGGTCCTTTCTCCCATTTCTGGTTCATACCGGGGTGTGAGGCTCGCGAATTAATGTTATACACAAAGCTCTGCCACATAGGCCGGGCTTTGATCATCAACCACAAGACTTTGCTTTTCAACAGAAGCCCTGATCACTGCATCTTAGCATGCCACACATGCAATTCACACCATGCAAATGATGGCTATCAATCACACAGAATAAATTCCAATGTCCGACACACAATCCATTTACAAGTCCGTTCTGGGTCTGAACGAAACCGGAGGCACTATATACCTCGCAAACCCATCGATCTCCACGTATGTCTGGACGATCACCACTCATTATCCATATTTTGGGATGCCTCCCAATCAGGACATCAGTTACCATCCAAACGAGGTGAAGACCTCCGGTCTTCGACCACCGTCTTCATCTTCGATTTCTTATCGTCGATTCAGTTATTCAAAATGGGATAAACCCGGTCTTTCTGAGCAACTCGTGTATATAATAAACAAGTGCTACACAAACACAACATACGCATCATTTCAATTCATTAGTCACTAACCGTAGATCAGTAAGAGAACGATTTCCCCAAATATTAACCCCGAAGGCCGAAACCAACATCAGATCAACACATAGGAAACCATTCGACTTAGCCAACCTTCAGTTAGTTTCTAAAATTCACATCCATATCGTTTATAATATTTTATAACGATTTACCGCTATTTTTATTTATTTTAAAATAGCCAATTTATTCAAAACGACGCTTCGGGCCATAACGCGGTCGTGGCGCTGTTTTTCTTCGGATTTGATTTTCACATATCTGAAAATCTAACCGTTGGATTTTCGCAAAATTTACATCATTAGAAAGATCTTTTCAAAACGAATCCAACGGTTCAAGTTTCGGGAAAATCCGATGGTCGGATCTCTCGGTATAATCGTTTGAAGTTTCGATTTCAAAATACGAACTACAGCGTCGTTATTTGATTTAATATAATTTTACTTATATATATATATATAATCGATTCTGGTGCTGTTTTTCTTCAGTTTTGAATTAAACATTCCAGACAATCCAATCGTTGGATTTTTTACAAAGTTGGTGTCGTTGGAAAGATATTTCCAAAGCGAACCCAACGGTTGCGGTTTCGGGAAAATCTGATGGTCGGATCTCCCGCACTAATAGTTTGAAATCACGGTTTCAAAATACGAACTGCAGCTTCGTTATTCGATATATTTCAATTCTATTTATATAAATATATTGATTCTTCAATTTCAAAAGTATATTCTTTTCATACATTTGATAAAAATGATGTTTTTATCCAACATACATTCACTTCGACACTTCGCTATTTTTAACAATTCATATATATAGTAAAAATGTGATTTTTATTGTAAAACGATTTATTTCAAAACACGACTATTTTATATAGTTAATATAGGTGATAAAAATAGGATTTTTATTATAAAACAATTTATTTCAAAACAAGATTATTTTATATAGTTCATATTAATGATAAAAATAGGATTTTTATTATAAAACAATTTATTTCAAAACGAGATTATTTTATATAGTTCATATAGGTAATAAAAATAGGATTTTTATTATAAAACAATTTATTTCAAAATACGAATACCATTCAACACATGAATTTCAATTCAACCAATGAATTTCGATTCAACACATGAAGGTTTTCTATAATTGGTGTATATAGATAAAAAGGTGATTTTTATATTTAAAACACGAATACCATTTAACACATGAATTTCAATTCAATGAATGAATTTCGATTCAACACATGAAGGTTTTCTATAATTGGTATATATAGATAAAAAGGTGATTTTTATATTTAAAACACGAATACCATTCAACACATGAATTTCAATTCAACGAATGAATTTCGATTCAACACATGAAGGTTTTCTATAGTTTGTATATATAGAGTAAAAATGTGATTTTTTATATTTCAAAACAATTTATTTCAAAACATGAATGTCGTTAAATAGATGAATTTCCATTCAACACACGAATATAGTTTCAACACATGAAAATAATTCTAACACATGAATATTATTCAAAATTTCGGCAACGTAATGGCATGGTAGTTAAAACCTGGACCATCCCTAGTACGGCTCCTCGCTCTACCTTAAAGCCTTGCAGCTTTTGACAATGGGGAATCATGCAACTAGTTCGCACGCAGGAGGCATGTATATTTTTTTCATTTCCACAAACTAATCCTATGTGGTTTCAACCAAATATTTCATAACTACAAACGGGTATTTTTCAACCACAATCAATCAATTTCAACCACAAACAATTCTAATCAACCGTTCGTATTCAACCAATTCTCTCACCAATCACAACCAATAAATATCGTCCATGGTTTGTGGACGAGGGGCGCACCAGAGGGTACCCTTCCTATGCCACGCTGTCGGCCTTGGAGAGGTGCACCAGAGGGTACCCTTCGTGATGAACTCGCGCGCGCCTAGGGGGTGGTAGAATGCTTCGAACGACGCCTCTTTCGAAGGGAATAACTCGAGGTAGGAGCGACAGTGGTGGGTGCTCCAGGTACGGATTTGAAGAGCTTGGAGGGATCTACAAAAAGTTCAACTGGGCCATGGCGTTTCAGTGCGTGTAGGAGGAGGAATCGAGGGAGGAAGGTTTGAAGCCTCATCGTCGTCGATCAGCTGTTATTTGGGGAGAGAGAGAGAAATGAACGTTGACCAATGATATTTTTTTATATTTATAAATTTTAAAAATCCGAAAATACCCCTTGTCACACACGAACACCAATTCAAACCCAACGACTGTCGTCCCTAGCGTTTTACCCCCATTCCAAACACAATGGGATATGTTTCGTAGGCCCATTCGACTATTTCAGTCAGTTTTCCTTCAAATTAAAATATAAAACATTCAATATTTAATTTGAACGTACATTTCAATTTGCCAGGGCCACAAACTGATTCTAAAAATTCCCGAAAAATAAATCTAGCTATGTTTTGACGATACGGTCCCAACAAAACTAGTTTCGTCGAATTCTGAGACCGTTTGACAAATGTCCCATTTCTGGTCGATCCAATTTAACTGTAATTGACCAAAACACGTTTTCCTTTGCCACACTCACATACTAGCTTCAAAAATTATGAAATTTGAAACCTAGTAATAACTTCACATCCCGGATCCAACAAAAGTGGTTTCGTCGAATTCCGAGGTCGTTTGCAAAATGGCCATTTTCACGGGCTATATAATTTTTATAGCGACCTTTCTGAAAATTCATTTGGCCTTAACTTTTGCTTCCCGCTATGAAACTTCGATTTTTCAGATTCGTTAGAAAGGTATTCACTAACAGATTTAAATATTTTTGGTTTCACTCAAATCCATTTTGTTTTGCACCCGGTACCGTCAGTCAAAGTTTGAATTGAAAATTTGAAACTACCACGCCATTTCAGGCCTCGTTTATAATTAGAATTAATTATAATCCTTTTCAATTGTCGATTCAAATTGACTTTTCGTCTTTATTGTTTAAAATATTTATTTTAAATATTTAAAATCCACTATTTTAGCCAATTTAAAATTTTTAATTTGGTTCAGATTTTCTGGGTCGTTACATTTTATTTGTGTTCTCAAACACAAATATTACATAGAAAAATGAATGATTTGTATTTGTGTTCTCAAACACGAATATTACATAGAAAAATGAATGATTTGTATTTGTGTTCTCAAACACGAACATTACATAGAAAAATAAACATGTCTTTTATTTGTGTTCTCAAACACAATTATAACATAGGAAGAAAAAGTACGTTTTTTTTATGTAATTAAAAATATAATTTACATTGCGAATTGGGATGGACATCATTACATTGTAAATTAAAAATTACATTTTCATATGTAATAAAGAATGAGATTTACATTGTAAATTAAAAATTACATTTTCATTTGTAATAAAGAATGAGATTTACATTGTAAATTAAAAATTACACTTTCATTTGTAATAAAGAATGGGATTTACATTTTAAATTAAAAATTACATTTTCATGTGTAATAAAGAATAAGACTTACATTGTAAATTAAAAATTTACATTTTTATATGTAAATAAAAAGTAGGAATTTGCATCGCAAGTAAATTTACATTTTTATATGTAAATGAAAAGTAAGAATTTGCATCGGAATCAAAATTACATTTTTATATGTAATTAGAGAATAAGAATTTGCATTGTAAATAAAATTACATTTTTTATATGTAATTGAAGAAGAAGAATGAAATTTTGACGTTGAAAAATTGATTACATTTTATAGGATAAACAGATAGGCTTTGAAACGGAAGTATTAATTACATTTGTAGTTATTGAAAAG
The DNA here is from genome assembly GCA_030737875.1 of Allium sativum. Taxonomy (NCBI): domain Eukaryota; kingdom Viridiplantae; phylum Streptophyta; class Magnoliopsida; order Asparagales; family Amaryllidaceae; genus Allium; species Allium sativum. Next base: position 686,299,985 of record CM060926.1, on the reverse strand, counting down.
AAAAGAATTTGAAATTGTGTTGTTAACAAAAAAATCACGTATTTATGTTAAAAAGGGAATTCATTAAAAAATTCAAGTTAGAATGGAATTGTGTTAACATAAAAATGAACCATTAAAGTATATAAGGAAGAATGAAATTTTGTTACATAAGAATCTGCATTTTTTATGTAAATGAAATATGAGTCATAAATAAAAAAAGGGGGATGCTTGTTTGACAAATATGGTAACATTAAAAGTACATTTTTATATGTAAAATAAGAATGAAAATTTGCATTGAAAAGAAAAATTACATTTCTATATGTAATCAAAAGACATGAAATTTATACCACATAGAAAATTTTATTTTTCTATATAATTAAAGAAATAGAACTTACATGTAACATAAAACTACATTTTTATATGAAAATTAAGAATGAGAATTTGCATTGAAAATTCAATTACATTTTTAATGTAAATAAAGTAGGAATATACATTGCAATTAAAGAGCAAGATTTGACATGTAATTTAAGTTACATTTTATTATGTAATTTAGAATAGAATATATATTTATTGTAAATAAAAAGTACGTTTCCATTATGTAATTAAAAAGAGAAATTTGACATTATAATGTTAATTACATTTTTAATGTAAAAAAGAAAAAGAAGATCTTACACTGTAGTTGAAAGATAGAAATTTTCATGTAATGATAATTACATTTTTAATGTAATTAAAAAGAAGGATTTGACGTTGTAATGTAAATTACATTTTTGTTGTAATATTAAAAAGATAAAATTTTCACCATATTGTTAATCGCATTTTTAATGTAATTAAAAAGGAGATTTTGTTGTGCAATAAAAAGAATGAATTCAACATCAAAATATAAGGAGAAAATGAAATGTAACGTTGAATTAGAACTTACATTTTTATGTAAATAATTACGGAGGAGGAAAATTTACTTTTTAGGTAAATAAGCAATGAAAAGGAAAATTACATTCCAAATGTAAATTAGAATTTAAAGGACATTTTGTTAGGAAATGTAAATTAGAATATGAAGGACATTTTTGTTAGAAATTGTAAATCAGAATAAAAAGTATAGAAATAAAGATTACATCTTTATTGACCTTTTATATGCAATAAAAAGAAGTTATAAATTTTAATGTAAACAAAAGGGAAATAGGAAATTACAATTTTCAATGTAAATAAGGATGAAATAGAAGTTATATTTTAAAAGAATTTACATTTTTCAATGTAAATAATAAGATTAGAAATTTACATTTCTAAGGAATAGATTTTCATTAGGAAGAAAAATAATGAAACCAAATATAATTTTTGTGTAAATTGAAGGATGGAAGACGAAAATATGCATTGTTGTGTTTAGGATGTGTATGTAAAGTAAAATAAAAATAGCGATAGATCGTTATAAATTATTAACAACGATATGAAATGGTTTTCAAATTTATATATGCGAGAGTTATTTGGAAAGTCCGAGTTTACTCTCATTCCAAATAATGATACAACGTTCGAAGAATTGAAGACGGCGATTGAAGACCGACGATCTTCACATCGAATGGCTAACTAGCATTGAGGCCCTTGATTGATTTGATCCCAAGACGGGGCTAAGATGGTAGTTGTCCGGACGTAGTGTTGGTTTGTACGGATTTAGCTTTCACTCAGACCCAGAGCATAAGCTTATAAATGGAATGTGTGTCCGACATTGTACCCCTTTATATTGTATTTATTGATTGTTGTTGAATGTTTGGTGGCGGAGAATTTATTCTCTTGCTTAACACCCTTTCATATATTTCGACAAAGGATTGGTAGTGTGATATAGAGTGAAAGTGTGGCATACTAAGATGCAATGATCAAGGTTTCTTGTTGAAAAGCAGAACCTTGTGGATGATGATCAAAGCACGGCCTGTTTAGGCGTAGCTTTGTGTATAGCGTGACTTCGCGAGCCTCATAACCCGGTTGGAGTCTAAAACGGAAGAAGGGAACGCAAGGAGAGCATCATGTTTCTTTCTAGCTAGGAGTGGCGTCAGTGCTTAAACTAGCTGATATTTTACTTATGTGGATGATGGAATGAGGCGCCTCGGATGATAGGTCCTATAGGATCGGGAAACGTGTGTTCAGGAATAACTAATCCACGAAGCTGTTTGTGTGGACCGGCCCTGCAGCTTTCCAAGGGTTCACTACGGGGGATCCTGAGACATTAGCTAGAATGTCTCGAATCGGTAAGGAGCTCCTCCCTAGACTTGACTCATGATGGAAACCCAATTTCCAATACGACACCATGCGGTTTTGACTGTAGAACTAGTATAGCGACATAGTAGGATGGGGTACTATGCCATCTATGATTGGTACATTATGATTGAAATGTTTTTGAAACATATATACACTAATAAAAATATCAAATCCGTTTTTAATGTATCAAGCATTTTTAACCATTATAAGGTAAAACTTTATCCTCTAGTTTGCGTTGCATTGTGTGATTGGACTTGAGTCTTATAATGGTTTCATTTTTCTAAAAGGCATTGCGTTGTTTAACGATTTACTTTAATTATGCATGGCAATCCAGTGGAGTAAACCCGTTCCACGTTAGCGGCGTGGTCCTTGGATTTTCCCTATTATTATTAGATTGGTTAAGTTAGATTTCTCACACCAGTCCCACGACTGACTCGTAGTTTGTTTCACTTTGCAAACTCAGGTGCCCTCTTTTCCACACGGGCAATCGAGTAGCTTTTTGCAGATATTTATCTTTTGAGCAGGATTCTGGATCGAAGCCTAAAGCTATGTCCAGAGCATAGTTGTCTTCCACTGCCTTATTTATTTTATTTCCGCTGTGTATTGTATTAATTTATTGTAATTTATCTTCCGCTGTAATTTTATTCAATGTACTCTGATATTCTGTACTCTGATATAACATTATTGTAATGTTTATAAAAGTCAGCTGTTATTGTTCCGATGTTGTTATATTCCCAAAGTAAGCGTATCCGGCAATTTCCCACAAGGGCGATTTTCGGGTCGTTTCATTTTGGTATCAGAGCTCTAGATAGATCAAATCTTTGGTATACAACTCATTAGAACTGAACAAAAGACTCATCAGAGATTGGATTAGTAATATCCAATAAGAATACTCATTAGAGATAGGATCAGCAGTATCCTAAAATGAGAAAACTCATTAGGGATGGGGTTAGTAATGCCCTAGAATGAGTTGAGAGTAGCAAGCTTATAATATACGTATTTGTAATAATAATCTATTTTAGAAAATATGATTTTTGAATATATGAAAATTATAAATATTTAAAAAGTTAATCAACCAATTGATTGATGATTGTGTAGTGTAATTATTAGTTAACCTATAAAATTATTTAAACCAATGAATGGATATAAAGAATAAAAAAATTGAGTAGGATAATTAAACACTTTTGGCTTCGTTTCTTTTCGAGGACGAAAAGTTTTTAAGTGGGGGAGACTGTAAACCCTGAATTTTGGTTAAGATTTTTATTTTAAGTAATTTTAATGAGTTTTTGATATTTAAAATAATTTATTTTAAAATAATAATGATTAAAAATTTATTTAAATCAAAGTTAGAATGAATAATTTAATTGTAATTATAAAAGAAGTTAGAAATAGAGCGGTAGTTTGAAAAGTCAAACTTGAACTTTGACTGACCGAATAGGATGCAAAATTTAACGGATTTTAGTGAAACTAAAAATTTTGAATCTATTTAAAAATATCTTTCTAACGAATCTGAAAAATTGAAATTTCATAGCAGGGATCAAAAGTTATGCACAAATTAAAATTTAGAAAGGTCGCTATGAAATTTATAAAGGTCAAAAATGCCATTTTTTGCATACGAAGGAATTTGGACTCGAAACCACTCCCATTAAGTTCAGAATGACGTTTCTGCATTGAAAAACAGTAAACACATATATATTTTGAGTTTCAAAAATTATTTTTTTGAAACTGTATTTTTAATATTAAATATGTAGCCCTTAAAAATAGTCATTTTACAAACGACCTCTGCTTTCGACGAAACCACTTTTATTGGATTCAGAATGTCAAATTATTGCTAAATTTAATTTTTCGTAATTTTTAGAATTAATTTGTGGCCGTGGCAAAAAGATTTCAGTTTGGTTAATTTCGGTAAATTTTAATCAATTTGAAAAAGGCCATTTTTCAAACGGGCTCAAAATTGAACGAAATTAATTTCCCTAGGTCCGCAGCGTTAAAATATAGCTAAAAATATATTTTTGGGAATTTTTACAGTTATTTTGTGACCCCAGTGAGTTTTTACGTACGTTTGAATTTAATACCCGATTTTAATTTTAAAACTGAAAAAACGGAGGTCAAGATGATCATTTGGGACTACAGGACATATCCAGATGTGTCCGGAATGGGGGGTATTAGGTAAGCATGACAGTCGTTGCATTGAATCTGGAGAAGTTTGGAAAACGGGCATTTTGTGGAAAATTAAATTAATTAATTAAAAACCCTAATCCTAAATCTATATAGACCCAAGCTACAGTACCTTCATTTCCACGATCCATTTCAGCCGCTCCTCCTTCCTACCTTCTCTCCTCCATTGCTCCAAATCCAAGTAAAATTAGACTTGGGTCCTTTGTAAGTTTTTCAAGCTCTTCTCCTCCTCTTCCTTCTCCGACAAGTCTCACATCAAACCGCGTCCCGTAGCTCCCTCCCCACGCCCACAAAACCGCTGAGAAAAATCCACTGCCCAGCCTCGAAGAACGCGCCGCACCTCCCCCTATTCCTGGCGGTTGTGCACCTCTCCTCCGCCTCCATCCTCCAACAAACGGCACCCAAAACCGTGGATCCAATCTTAAGTTATCCTGATTCAAAGTTTGGAACAATTTCAGAGGTTCAAATTAATTTAATTAATTCGATTTGCAACGCTTGATTTCGTTGCTAATGTTAATTTAATAATTAAAAACATGTTTTTGATTCAGTTCGACTCAGAACTCGATGAATTTGGTGATACTGGAGCAGCGACACACCACATAACATTCTAGATCTGTTGCGAACAAATTTTGTCTCTTTTTGGTTTAGATCTGATCATATACCAAGGTGAGATTTCTTTTGTTTTAAAATAATTAATCAATTCAATTATTTTATTTTATTTATAGTTATATATTTTAGATCTGTTTGTGTTGGTATTGTATGATGATTGTTCTGTTGGTTGTGATGAATAATTGTAAGATTCATGTGTGTTAAACAAATATGATTATTCATCCCTTTACTTTATTGAATTGACTTAGATTATCAATTCAAGATCAAAATATATAATTGGTAATTATAGATCTATATGCCTTAGACAAATATTACATAGAAAAATGAATGATTTTTGTATTCGTGTTATGAAACACAAATATTACATAAAAAAATGAATGATTTGTATTTTTGTTCTCAAACACAGATATTACATAGAAAAATGAATGATTTGTATTTGTGTTCTCAAACACGAATACTACATAGAAAAATGAATGATTTGTATTTGTGTTCTCAAACACGAACATTACATAGAAAAATAAACATGTCTTTTATTTGTGTTCTCAAACACAATTATAACATAGGAAAAAAAGTACATTTTTTTTATGTAATTAAAGAATAGAATTTACATTGTAAATTTAAAATTACATTTTCATATGTAATAAAGAATAAGACTTACATTGTAAATTAAAAATTTACATTTTTATATGTAAATAAAAAGTAGGAATTTGCATCGCAAGTAAATTTACATTTTTATATGTAAATGAAAAGTAAGAATTTGCATTGGAATCAGAATTACATTTTTATATGTAATTCGAGAATAAGAATTTGCATTGTAAATAAAATTACATTTTTTATATGTAATTGTAAAAGAAGAATGAAATTTTGACGCTGAAAAATTGATTACATTTTATGGGATAAATAGATAGGCTTTGAAATGGAAGTATTAATTACATTTGTAGTTATTGAAAAGAAAAGAATTTGAAATTGTGTTGTTAACATAAAAAACATGTATTTATGTTAAAAAGGGAATTCATTAAAAAATTCAAGTTAGAATGGAATTGTGTTAACATAAAAATGAATCATTAAAGTATATAAGGAAGAATGAAATTTTGTTTCATAAGAATTTGCATTTTTAATGTAAATGAAATATGAGTCATAAATAAGAAAAAAGGGGATGCTTGTTTGACAAATATGGTAACATTAAAAGTACATTTTTATATGTAAAATAAGAATGAAAATTTGCATTGAAAAAAAAATTACATTTCTATATGTAATCAAAAGACATGAAATTTATACCACATAGAAAATTTCATTTTTATATATAATTAAAGAAATAGAACTTAAATGTAACATAAAACTACATTTTTATATGTAAATTAAGAATGAGAATTTGCATTGAAAATTTAATTACATTTTTAATGTAAATAAAGTAGGAATATACATTGCAAATTAAAGAGCAAGATTTGACATGTAATTTAAGTTACATTTTATTATGTAATTTAGAATAGAATATATATTTATTGTAAATAAAAAGTACATTTTCATTATGTAATTAAAAAGAGAAATTTGACATTATAATGTTAATTACATTTTTAATGTAAAAAAGAAAAAAGAAGATCTTACATTATAGTCGAAAGATATAAATTTTCATGTAATGATAATTACATTTTTAATGTAATTAAAAAGAAGGATTTGACGTTGTAATGTAAATTACATTTTTGTTGTAATATTAAAAAGATAAAATTTTCACCGTATTGTTAATCGCATTTTTAATGTAATTAAAAAGGAGATTTTGCAGTGTAATAAAAAGAATGAATTCAACATTGAAATATAAGGAAAAAATGAAATGTAACGTTGAATTAGAACTTACATTTTTATGTAAATAACAATGGAAGATGAAAATTTACTTTTTAGGTAAATAAGCAATGAAAAGGAAAATTACATTCCAAATGTAAATTAGAATATAAAGGACATTTTGTTAGGAAATGTAAATTAGAATACGAAGGACATTTTTGTTAGAAATTGTAAATCAGAATAAAAAGTTTAGAAATCAAGATTACATCTTTATTGACCTTTTATATGCAATAAAAAGAAGTTACACTTTTCAATGTAAACAAAAGGGAAATAGGAAGTTGCAAGTTTCAAAGTAAATAAGGATGAAATAGAAGTTATATTTTTGAAGAATTTACATTTCTCAATGTAAATATTAAAATTAGAAATTTACATTTCTAAGGAATAGATTTTCATTAGGAAGAAAAATAATGAAACCAAATATACATTTTGTGTAAATTGAAGGATGGAAGAAGAAAATATACATTGTTGTTTGTAGGATGTGTATGTAAAAGTAAAATAAAAATAGCGATAGATCGTTATAAATTATTAACAACGATATGAAATGGTTTTCAAATTTATATATGCGAGAGTTATTTGGAAAGTCCGAGTTTACTCTCATTCCAAATAATGATACGACGTTCGAAGAATTGAAGATGGCGATTGAAGACCGACGATCTTCACATCGAATTGGTAACTAGCGTTGAGGCCCTTGATTGATTTTCTCCCAAGATGGGGCTAAGATGGTAGTTGTCCGGACGTAGTGTTGGTTTGTACGGATTTAGCTTTCGCTCAGACCCAGAGCATAAGCTTATAAATGGAATGTGTGTCCGACATTGTACTCCTTTATATTGTATTTATTGATTTGCTGTTGAATGTATGAATATTTGGTGGCGGAGAATTTATTCTCTTGCTTAACACCCTTTCATATATTTCGGCAAAGGATTGGTAGTGTGTTATGGAGTGAGAGTGTGGCATACTATGATGCAATGATCAAGGTTTCTTGTTGAAAAGCAGAACCTTGTGGTTGATGATCAAAGCAAGGCCTGTTTAGGCGTAGCTTTGTGTATAGCGTGACTTCGCGAGCCTCACAACCAGGTTGGAGTTTAAAACGGGAGAAGGGAACGCAGGGAGAGCAGCATGTTTCTTTCTAGCTAGGAGTGGTGTCAGTGCTTAAACTGGCTGATATTTTACTTTTGTGGATGATGGAATGAGACGCCTCGGATGATAGGCCCTATAGGATCGGGAAACGTGTGTTCAGGAATAACTAATCCACGAAGCTGTATGTGCGGACCGGCCCTGCAGCTTTCCAAGGGTTCACTGCGGGGGATCCTGAGACATTAGCTAGAGTGTCTCGAATCAGTAAGGAGCTCCTCACTAGCCTTGACTCATGATGGAAACCCAATTTCCAATGCGACACCATGCGGTTTTGATTGTAGAACTAGTATGGCGACATAGTAGGATGGGGTACTATGCCGTCTATGATTGGTACATTATGATTGAAATGTTTTTGAAACATATACACACTAATAATAATATCAAATCCGTTTTTAACGTATCAGGCATTTTTAACCATTATAAGGTAAAACTCTATCCTCCGATTTGCGTTACATTGTGTGATGGGACTTGAGTCTTATAATGGTTTCGTTTTTCTAAAAGGCATTGCGTTGTTTAACGATTTACTTTAATTATGCATGGCAATCCATTGGAGTAAACCCGTTCCGCGTTAGCGGCGTGGTCCTTGGATTTGCCCTATTATTATTAGATTAGTTAAGTTAGATTTCTCACACCAGTCCCACGACTGACTCGTAGTTTGTTTCACTTAGCAAACTCGGGTGCCCTCTTTTCCACACGGGCAGTCGAGTAGCTTTTTGCAGATATTTATCTTTTGAGCAGGATTCTGGATCGAAGCCTAAAGCTGTGTCCAAAGAATAGTTGTCTTCCGCTGCCTTAGTTATTTTATTTCCACTGTGTATTGTATTAATTTATTGTAATTTATCTTCCCTTGTAATTTTATTCAATGTACTCTGATATTCTGTACTCTGATGTAACATTATTGTAATGTTTATAAAAGTCTGCTGTTATTGTTCTGATGTTGTTGTATTCCCAAAGTTAACGTGTTCGGGTTTTGAACGGTCTTAGTCAATCTAACGATCGATCAGGTCGGGCGAAACCTGGGCCGTTACACAACTCCTTTTCGATATTCATTATAAAAATGAATAGAATCGATATAAATATCGTTCACGTCAAAATGAGGTTAATCTAATCAACACGGCTTTATATATTTATATATATTCGTGTCCATCCCAAATCGGACATCGAAATCGTATTTTGATCTTTGACTGAATATTATTTTAAAATATTCGTTTTTTTTAAATATTCATTATTTTAAAATATTCATTCTTTCTGAATTGGAATCAGACACAGTCAAATAACATATAATTTTATTTATATGGATTTCATACACACGTGTACAGAACAATAATCAAACATAGTCAACCATCATCCAGAGTGCATTACACAACTGCATAAGCGTTAAATATAAATAATCAACGCTTACTGTAATAACCCGGAAAATGTGAACCAATTTAAAATTTTTAAAATTGGTTATTGTCAAAGAATTTGAACAATTGAAATAGCATATTTCAATAAAATAATGAATTGGGAATAGTGGGCAGTTTGAAAATTTGAATACAAACTTTGTCTGACTGTACCGGGTGGAAAATATAACAGATTTTAGCGAAACCAAAAATATTTAAATCTGTTTATGAATACCTTTCCAACGAATCTGAAAAATCAAAGTTTCATAACAGGAATCAAAAGTTATGGCCAAATGAATCTTCAGAAATGTCGCTACATAGAATATATAGCCCTTGAAAATAGATATTTTGCATACGACCTCAAAATTCGACGAAACCACTTTTGTTGGATCCGGGATGTCAAATTATTGCTAGGATTCAAATTTCATAATTTTCGAAGCTAGTATGTGAGCGGGGCAAAAGAAAATGTGATTGTTCAATTTCTGTTAAAATGGGTCGACCTGAAAATGGACATTTTGCATACGAGCTCATAATTCGACGAAACTGGTTTTGTTGGGACCTTATCGTCAAAACAAAGCTAAATTCATTTTTCTGGAATTTTTCGATTCAGTTTGTGGCCCTGGCAAATTGAAATGTACGTTCAAATTGAATATTAAATGTTTTATACTTTAATTTGAAAAATAACTTACTGTAACAGTCGAACTGGACAACCAAACATATCCCATTGTGTTCGGAATGGGGGTATTTAGCTGGGGGCGACAGTCGTTGGGTTGAAATTGGAGTACGTTGGCTAGAAAGGATATTATAAGAATTTAAAAATTAAATATAATATAATAGAAAATATCTTCCTTCTCTCTCACATAAGAAAAATCAGTCAACCCTCTCTGAAACGAACGACGCAACCGTTCGAATCTTCCCAACTCGATCGCCGCCGCCACAGGCAATTTCGCCACTGCCTCCAGTTGGCTTTTCTGATCGCCTTCCTCCCCTCTTTCAATCAACCCTAGCCTCGTCTGAAACCATCTCGTATCAACGACGAATTCCAGCGAGAAAGTTACCACCTTTGGAGCGCCGCCGATCATCAGAGGAGCCGCCGAGTTCGCTGCCACCACAGGCGCTGGGAAGCCTGCTCGAAGCTCGTCGACGTCGCAGCATCCGATCGAGACGAAACGGCACGGATTGATCGAGAATTAAAAACCTAGTTTTGAAGGTTTGAAAAGTCATCTGCTTTGAAATTTCTGAATTGAAAATAACACTTTTAAGTGTTGCAAAACTTTGAAAAATCATATCTTTTTAGTGTGTTAACGAAATTCGATGAAATAGGAAACATCGGGACCGCAGGGAGGCTCTCTACCATCTAGCAGGAGCCGCGGATTTTTCTGATCTTCAGACGATTTTTAGCACTTCAAAAACCAATGTGAGGAATTTAAACTAAATTGTGTGAATGGAATCGTGCTGTATAAATTATATAAGCGAAGTGTAAATTATATACGCATTTTTTACCTCATGTACATGTGTTGTATAAGTTATATTAGCGATGTTGTAACACCCCGTATGTTGAATAACTTGCTATAATATAAAACAGGGAAGAATTAAATTTAAAAATCTGAATCAGGGGAAACGGGCTATGCCATTGCGCTCGTCTCGGAAAAATACGCGAAATAGAGTCCGAGTTTTCGAAAATCGGAGTCCGTATGACCCAGATAAGGCCCAAAGAAGTTTTCAGAAATTTAAAAACAGATTTAAAAACAAAAATTTCAATTTTTAGAAGTGGCGGGAAAAATCCCGCCAGACCCAGGTGGTCGACCTAGGGGTCGACTGGGGAGTCGACCCTAGGGTCGACCTCTGGGTCGACCTCCCTGGTCGAGCCCAGGTGACCTGGGTGCACCAGCTTGTCTTTTGGGCTGTGTTTTAGTGGCAAGGACGAGATCTGACGGCTCTAATCTGATTTAGGGTTAATCTAATGGCCTAAAACACCTAACTACTCTATAAATACACCCTAAGACTACCCTAATTCATACTAAAAATAGATACAATGCCGTCATGCCGTCAAAATGCAACTTGAAGGAGCCTCCATCAAATTGTAGAAGAAGATAGCCTCTCAAATCAACCTCTAATCAACTCTAGCAACTTAATCTTCTTCTTAGGAGTGCTAATCAACAAGTTATGAGTTTTCTATAGCCTTAATGACCAATTGTTGAAATGATTATGATAGGATATAATGAGGTTATGGCTATGAATGTGGATCAATGCAAGTTATGCAAGTTATATGCTATGTGTTAATGATGTTATGCATGTTATGCAAGTTATATGCTATGTGTTAATGATGTTATGCATGTTATGCAAGTTATGTGCTATATGTTCATGATGTTATGCAAGTTATGCAAGTCATATGCTACATGTTCATGATGTTATGCAAGTCATATGCTACATGTTCATGATGTTATGCAAGTTATGCAAGTCATATGCTACATGTTCATGATGTTATGCAAGTTATGCAAGTCATATGCTACATGTTCATGATGTTATGCAAGTTATGCAAGTTATGCAAGTCATATGCTACATGTTCATGATGTTATGCAAGTTATGCAAGTCATATGCTATGTGTTTGTGATGTTATGCAAGTTATGCAAGTCATATGAGAAACATTGATCCATTATGACACCATGATTATGCAAGTTTGGTGTATGATTATATACAAGTTTATATATGATATGTTATGCAAGTTTGGTGTATGATTATATGCAAGTCCATATATGACATGTTATGCAAGTTTGGTGTTTGATGATATGCAAGTAACATGTGTAAGTTTACACCTTAGAATGATATGCATACATATGCAAGTTAACCCCTTTGTATGTCATACATACATATGCAAGTTTACCCTTTTGTAAGACATAAATAACTTATGCAAGTTAACCTCCTTATGACATATGTGATTCATGCAAGTTTGGGTTGATTATTTATGCTAGTTGGGTTGATGCTATATGCATGTTGACACCTTTAAACCCATGTCGATTCTAATGTTATGCAAGTTGAACCCATTATATTTATGATGAATCTTCCCTTTTATGTCATGTTAGCGAATTACGTGGGGAACGATGGGGTTAATATACAAGTTAATAAAATGGTGTGAAGTTGGTATGATTATGCATACCATAAAGTGATGGACATAATTGAGTCAATTATGTACATCGTTAAAATTGGAATTAATTAGGGAAAATTAATTCGGGGGTGATTAATTAGGTGTAATTAATCGACTAAGACACGAGGTTGGACCCTTTTGTAGCGTAAAACTGCCCGGAACCGACCGGCAAATCCAGCGGCTACAAATGATTGGCCCAATGTGAGAGGTCTTAGGCACAAACTAAATACGTGACAAGTGTATAGACACGAGGTTAGACTCGGTTATGGCGTAAGGCTGCCCGGACCCAACCGGCAAATCCAGCTGCCATAAAAGATAGTCTAATGTGAGACGTCTTTACAATGGTCACGTTCTTAATCAATTAAGAAACACTTAACCAGATAAGCATGTAGTGGGCATGAGGGGTTAAGTGGGTGCCTTGGGTGGCATGTGGAAATCAAGTAAGTGCCTTGGGTGGCATGAGGAAATCTAGTGGGTTGCCTTGGGTGGCAATAGAAAATACGATTAGAATACTTAACCAAGTGGAAACATGTAATTAAACATGATTAAAGGGTTAAGTGGGATGCACTAGATATAATGACAAGCTTAGGTGGTAGCTTGTGGGGGCCCATTTCACCCAGTAATCCATATGTATCTTATTGGGCTCGACCCATGTCGAGGACAGGGCACGCGTACTGGGCTTGATTATAAGAGGCCAAAACGGGTTAGCGGTGGCAACGCAAGTCCAACGGGCTTCATATGCGTGTGTGGACCCGGGCTGGTAGGTAAGACGTTGTTGCATCGTGTAGGTATAAGCCGTGCACCATTTGCTGTATCGGGTTGCCACTTTGGGGAGTGATACACCCCATTGTGGGGCCAGCACGGGTATCTACGGTAGGGAGCCGATCGCTTGGGAGTAGTGGGTACACCTAGTGGAGATAGGGGCAGACGACACCTATGTAGTCAGCTAGGGGTACACGAAACTACTGGGTAAATTCTCTAAGTCCTTGGGTGGGATCAACTTTTAAGTAGGAATGACTGGTGTGGTGCAGTTAGTAATTATCCTTGGGTGGGTAGATGCGTCTTTACCGTTATCTTAGTTCATCCTATGTCTAGTTGGCTACTTAGTGTAGTCATTTATCCCCAGTCATCCCGTACCAAGTTTATATCATACCCTAATTACTTTAATAATTGTGTTGTTAAAGTTATAGGGCTCACTCAGACTTATGTCTGACACCGTTGTTTTTATCTTTTTCCCCCTCAGGTCCTCAGGTTGGGCCTAGCACTAGTGGGCTTTGATCAGATTTCTTTATCTATCATCTGGAGCTTGGACCGTGATGTAAAGCCCAGCTTATCTTTTCTTTTATGGCTATTGTTTATGTAGTGGGATTATGTACTTATGTTTTTATCAGGATGGATATTTAGTACTTGACTCTTTATGGTGTTGTAACTAAACATGTTTACCTTCTGCTGCAATGAAATGATGTTTTAGAATTTCAAGTATTTATATCTGTCTTGTGTAATTTTTCTGTTCTATATTCACTTAAAATGCTCCACCGAAGTTAAGGCATTCCCTTAGTGAGTGACCTTAGCGGGTGTGGGGTGTTACAGATGTATAAGTTATACAAGCGTTGTATGAATCATATATGCTTTGAATAGTGATGAAATGCAAGTGAATTATAGAAATAATATATATATACTCCCCTCGTCCCTAGACCATGGACGATATTTATTTCTTGTGATTGGCGTGATATTATATGGTATGACGAATGGTTGGAAATAATTGTTTGTGGTTGAAAAATACCTTTGTGGTTGAAAAATACCCTCTTGTGGTTGAAAACAAATTAGAATAGGATTGTGGAAATGAAAATAAAACATACCGCCTGTATGCGAACTAGATGCATGATCCCCATTGTCAAAAACCGCGAGGTTTTAAGGTAGAGCGAGGAGCCGTACTAGGGACGGTCCCGGTTTTAACTACCCTGCCGTTATGCTGCCGAAATTTCCTGAAATATTCATGTGTTAGAATAATTTTCATTTGTTGAAATTAATTACATATGTTGAAACCAATATTAATGTGTTGAATTGAAATTCATTCGTTGAATCGAAATTCATGTGTTGAATATTATTCGTATTTTAAACAAATAGCTTTAGCGATAAAAATCACATTTTTATATATATACAAACTATAGAGAATATTCATGTGTTGAATTGAAATTCGTTCGTCGAGTTGACATTCATGTGTTGAATATTATTCGAATTTTAAAAAAATAGCTTTAGCGATAAAAATCACATTTGTATATATATACAAACTATAGAGGATATTCATGTGTTGAATTGAAATTCATTCGTTGAATCGAAATTCATGTGTTGAATATTATTCGAATTTTAAACAAATAGCTTCAGCGATAAAAATCACATTTTTATATATATACAAACTATAGTGAATATTCATGTGTTGAATTGAAATTCATTCGTTGAATCGAAATTCATGTGTTGAATATTATTCAAATTTTAATCAAATAGCTTTAGCGATAAAAATCACATTTTTATATATATACAAACTATAGAGAATATTCATGTGTTGAGTTGAAATTCATTCGTTGAATCGAAATTCATGTGTTGAATATTATTCGAATTTTAAACAAATAGATTTAATGATAAAAAACACATTTTTGTATATATATAAACTATAGAGAATATTCATGTGTTGAATTGAAATTCATTCGTTGAGTTGAAATTCATGTGTTGAATATTATTCGAATTTTAAACAAATAGACTTAACGATAAAAATCACATTTATATATATATACAAACTATAAAGAATATTCATGTGTTGAATTGAAATTCGTTCATCGAGTTGAAATTCATGTGTTGAATATTATTCGTATTTTAAACAAATAGCTTTAACGATAAAAATCAAAATTTTATATATATATACAAACTATAGAGAATATTCATGTGTTGAATTGAAATTCGTTCGTCGAGTTGAAATTCATGTGTTGAATATTATTCGTATTTTAAACAAATAGCTTTAACGATAAAAATCACATTTATATATATATATATACAAACTTAAGAGAATATTCATGTGTTGAATTGAAATTCATGTGTTGAATTGAAATTCATGTGTTCAATGTTATTGTATTTTAAAATAAAATGAATAGACAATAAAAACTATATTTTTATTGTGAATATAAAGTGTTAAAAAAATTCACGTGTTGAATAAATTTTTTTGATGATAAAAATATTTCTTTTATCATGTGTACACTTTGATAAAAATACACACGTGTTGAAATAAATATTAGTTCGTTTGAAATATTATTATTAGCTTTGTTTTGCATATATATACATGTGTTGAACAGGGAAAATGGATTAGCTGTAGAATAAAGAAATTATTTGTGTGCCCGACAAATAGGTAAGCCTTGATGAGTTGGCTGCGCAATTTTATTTTTATATCAACTCCTGTGAATGTCATTGGATGCGGAGTGCTGATTATTCTGTGTGAAATAATAAACATCACCATAGGATAGTAACAATTAATTTTGGACTACACTACATGGCATACTCCTTGACGATAGGCATACTTCATCATATTCCACATAAGCATTTGGAGCTTGTGTGACGAGGTGGAAGATTTACCATACGAGCGAGAGGCTTGTATGGCGATGATTTTATACTACAGGTTGAACTGATGACTGATATGGAGTATATAAAATATAACGATAAATTGCCAGATTAATAAAAATACCCCACACGGGTCTGGAGTTGACAATAATCACGCCTCTCTAGTCATTAGATACGACACATGGACTATTTATTCTCACATGGGACGAGGTGACGAGGATTTATCCTATGGAGTAATTAAAATACATGCTCCCTCAAGCTTGACAGGGTGACGAGAATTAATTCTCTGGAGTTATTATCTATACACGCTCCCCTGTAAACACCAGAATATATCACTATAAATATGTGGATGCTTTATAGGATTTATTGGGTACCTAACACGGCCCAATAAATTTCCAAACCCCTTCCCGTACAAAGGAGGTTATGGCGAAATTTTTCGAAATATTAAGGTGTTAGTGAAATATTTGAAGTGAAAACGATGTTGAAATAAATGAATGAACTATATTTGAAATAAAAGAATGAACTATATTTATATATATAAATATAAATAGAATTGAAAGGAATCGAAGCCGTGCAGTTCGTGTTTTAGAATCGTAATTTGAATCGATTAGTACGAGAAATCCGGCCATTGGATTTTCCCGAAACCACAACCGCTGGGTTCGCCTTGGAAATATCTTTCCAACGGCACCAACTTTGTAAAAATCCAACGGTTGGATTATCTGGAATGTTTAATTCAAATCTGAAGAAAAACAGCACCAGAATCGTTTATATTTATATATAAATATAATTAAATTAAATCGAAAAACGACGCTGCAGTTCGAATTTTGAAACCGTAACTTCAAACAACTAATGTGGAAGATCCGACCGTCGGATTTTCACGAAACTGGAACCGTTGGGTTCGCTTTGGGAATATCTTCCCAGTGATATAGACTTTGTAGAAATCCAACGGTTAGATTTTCCGATATGTGTAAAACAAATTAGGAAAAAAACAACGCCAGTGCCATGGCACGACCTGAAACGTCGTTTAATTGAATATGGCCATTTTTAAATAAATAAAAATGGCAAAAAATCGTTATAAAATATTATAAGCAACATAGATTGGAAATAAACCAGTTTGGCTTGATCTGCTTGATATTTGATGGTTGTATGTGTTTGACACGAAAATTATACTAAAGAACCGAAATATGAATGTCGAATAATATAACCATGGAAAGAATTGATTTGAATTCTAATTACGGGAATTATTTGAAAAGGCCGAGCTAACCCTCATTTCAAATAATTGATCGAACGATTCGAATTGGAAAATACAAAGGCGATACAAGACCGACGATCTTCGTATCGGTTGGATGGGCGCTACTGAGGTTCCTGATTGGAGTAGCTACCGTGAAGGAACGAAAGTAGTAGTCGTCTGAACGTATGTGTTGATTGTACGGATATACGAGGAATTTGACGCCTCCGGTTTCGTTCAGACCCAGAACGGACTTGTAAATGGACTGTGTGTCTGACATTGGATTTTGTTCTATACTGATTGATCTCTGTTAAATATATATCTGTTTGGCGGCGGAGAATTTATTCTTTTGCTTAACGCCCTTCTCTGAGACGTACGAGCTCAGAGGTTATATATCGATGGAAATCAGTCGTATGGAGTGGATTGCCAATATGGCATACCAAGATGCTGTGATCAAGACTTCTGTTGCAAAGCAAAGTCTTGTGTTTGATGATCAAAGCACGGCCTACGTAGCCTGGCTTTGTGTATAGCGTGGATTCGCGAGCCTCACACCTCGGTATGAGTTAAAAACGGGATAAGGACTACAGGGAGAGCACGACGTTTCTTTCTACCTATGGTGGTGTCAGTGACCTACCAGCCCTGACATTTATATCTACTTTTCACATATGTGGTTATTGGAATGCGAGGCGCCTCGATTATAAGTCTGTAAGGACCGGGAAACGTGTGTTCAGGAATAATTAATCCTCAAATGTAAGAGAGGACCGGCCCTGAAGATCCAGGGGTTACCCAGAGTGTGTAGTCCTGAGGCATTTGCTAGAATGTCTCGAAGCGGAGAGGAGCTTGCCCCTTGCCTCGAATCATGACGGAAATCCAATTTCCAATATGAAATAACAGATTCGATTGTAGAACTAGTATGGCGACATAGTGGTATGGGGCACTTATGCCGCCTATGATTGATATTTATGATGCTATTCGTTTTGAAACATATATGCACTAGTAATAATATCAAATGATTTTGCTTTACATGTATTAAGCATATTTGGCCATTATAAGGTAAAACTCTATCCTTCGGCTTGCGTTGCATTGTATGATGGGACTTGAGTCTTATAATGGCTTCATTCTTTTTAAAAGCATTGCGTTGTTTTCAAAGAATTTACTTTGTTTTAAATGCACCAGCAATCACTGGAGTAAACCCGTTCCGCGAAAGTGGCGTGGTCCTATGATTTGCTTATTACTGTTGTTTAAAATGTTAAGCAGATTCCTCATACCAGTCCCCATGACAGACTCGTTGTTTGTTTCACTTTGCAAACGCGGGTGCCCTTATTTTCACACGGGCAGCCTAGTTCACAGGTGACAGGTTGTTTTTGGCTCAGCACTGTAGTATGGAGTGCACTTTTGGCTCATGGCGAGGCTGATACACCGGGATGACTTTGACATTTTCCGCCATAGTTGTATTTATATTATGATTCCGCCACGGGCGATGCAGACTATTTTACTTCCAGTACTTATTATCGTATGTATATGTACCGCCTTCGGCGATGTAGACTGATACCCTTATTATGTCTCACTGCATGTATATATTCCGCCTCTGGCGATGGTGACTGATCATTTCTCTTTTATTTACTAAGTTATATCTTGCGTTGTGCTATTCTGATGTTGTTACATATTATGATTCCGCTGTCATATCTATGTAAAATTATTCTATTTATTGTTTTTGCTATTATCTGTACTCTGCTATGATGATTGATGTGTTATATTCCAATGACTATCCTTAATACCATCACACGGATTTTGGGATCGTCACAGTTGGTATCAGAGCTTTGGTTAACCTTAGTTCCGAGATCTAACACATTAAACACCTCGTCGGAATAGAATTAGTAGAGTTCTAAGGCGAGCAGATCATTAGAGATAGGATTAGCGATGTCCTAGAATGAGCTAAGCAGATTAGCAAAACAATTTGATCAGTACATCATTACCTTTCCTTATGTTCCCCTGCTTTATCATTTATGAAAGTTATCAATTCTGTGAGCTTGACTCTTTTCTTGCTTATACAGTACTCTATCTGATGGCTACACGAGCAGCAGCAGCCAGAGGTGGCCGTGGAGGCCGAGCAGGCATAGCAGGAGGATGGGGGAATATCCCCATAGCGGAGGAGGGCCCTATTATACAGCCACCAGCACCCCAGGACTTTGAGCTAGACAGAGTAGCAAAGAGATATAGGAACCTGGGGGGAAAACCCTTTTCTGGCCTTGGTACAATGACAGAGGCTATTGCTTGGTTGAAGACCTGTGAAAAGATTTTTGAGGGCATGGGATTGGGGACCAACAACAAAGCACGTCTAGGTATTTGGCTCTTGCAGGAAGAAGCAGAGCTGTGGTGGGATGCCATCACCTCAGAAGATGTGGCAGGTACTGTTAGGACCTGGGAGCAATTCAAGACCATGTTCAACGAGAAGTTCGTACCTGAGCAGGCCTTAGAGCGGATGCGAGAGCAGTTTGCTAATCTCCAACAGGGAGATCTCTCTATCCAAGATTACCTCAATAAATTCACTCAGCTGTTGCGCTCTTCTCCAGAGTTTATTATGACCAACAAAGCTAAGAACAAGAGGTTTATATTTGGGCTACGGTGCAAGTACCATGACAGAGCCATGAGCAACATCAAACTCTCATTCTCAGAATTAGTAGAAATGGCCTGCAATTATGAAGATATGGATGAAAGACACTCCAACCAAGACTGCGCCAAAAGCCAAGCTGGAAATAAGCGCAAGGCTTCAGCAGATCAGCCAGGGTCCAGCAATTCAACGGCCGCTACTAAGCAATCTGGGAAGATACCCAAAGGAAGCTGCTACAACTGCGGGAAGACAGGACATTTTTCTAATGTGTGCAAAGCTCCAAAGAAGCTAAAGGCAAATCCAGACCGTAGCTCAGCCGAATGCTACAACTGCCATAAGAAAGGGCACTATAGCAGGAATTGTCCTCTGAAGCAGAATGCACAAGTGGCTCATGTGTATGACGGGGAGACCCCGCCAGCTATCACCGATGGATCAGGTAAACCCGACGTCTTGGGAGGTACCCTTACCATTAAAAATATTCCAGTTTCTGTACTTTTTGATACTGGTGCATCACGTAGCTTCATTTATGGTAACATTGTTAGTAAGCTAAAGTTAAAAGTAAGAGATCTTAAAGAATCAATTAATGTTCAAAACCCGATAGGAGGTTCTATTGTTCTCGGTTCGTACTGCAGAGTGTCTATCTCTTATTCATGTTACAAGTTTCCCATCAACTTAATAGTCATGAATTTATCTGAATTGATGTTATCCTCGATTTGGAATGGTTAACCAAATATAAGGCTGAAGTTAGATGTGCCGAGAGAATCGTGAAAGTTAAAACAAAATTTGGGCATATCACTATACCATGTCTCGGTTCAGAGCCAGATAGAGTAGAATTTTGGTCTTCTTTAGAAGTTACTCCCACTACATTAGAAAGAATACCGGTCGTTAAAATCTATGCGGATGTGTTTGAAGAAGTAGAAAACTTACCGCCGCAAAGAGAAATTGAATTCAGAATAGATCTAATTCCTAATGCCCGACCAGTAGTACACCCAATTAGAAGAATGGCCCCGAAAGAAAAAGAGGAGTTAGGTAGTCAAACTAGGGAATTTCTTTGGAAAGGTCTGATCAGACCGAGCTTTTCAGCTTGGGGAGCAGCAGTAGTGCTTGTCCCGAAATCAGACGGTACCCTAAGACTTTGTGTTGATTACCGAGATCTCAATAAGCAGACACTGAAGAACAAATATCCCTTGCCACGTATAGACGATCTGTTAGATCAATTAAATGGGGCAACAATATTCTCCAGGATGGACCTAGCTACAGGTTTCCACCAATTACGTATAGCTGAAGACTGTGTTCCTTTGACAGCCTTCAGGGGTCCCAATTTATTCTACGAATGGTTAGTAATGTCGTTCGGCTTGTGTAACGCTCTGGCATATTTCGTCGATCTTATGAACAGAGTGTTCCGTGGTGTATTGAATAAGTTTGTTTTGGTCTTCATCGATGACATTTTAATATACTCCAAGTCGGAAGGCGAGCATGCAAAGCATTTAGAACAAGTGTTGATGATTCTAAGGAGAAATGTTTGAAAGCTAAATTTTCTAAGTGTGTCTTCTGGCAGGATGAAGTTAAGTTCCTTGGTCATGTCGTATCAAAAGAAGGGATTGCTGTAGATCCAAGCAAAATTACAGTGATTCAGAACTGGAAACAGCCTACTACCCCCATATAAGTTCGAAGTTTCCTTGGATTGGCTAGTTACTATCGGAAATTCGTTCAGGATTTTTCAAAGATATCTGGTGTATTGACAAAGCTTACAAAGAAGCATGAGAAATTCAAATGGACTCCCGAATGTGAAGAAGCTTTCTAGGAGCTGAAACTGAAATTGACAACTGCTCCAGTATTGACAATTATAGAAGGCAACCAAGACTTGACTGTATGGACAGATGCTTCTATTAGAGGGCTTGGCGCAATATTAATGCGAAAGGGCCAAGTGGTCGCTTATGCCAGCCGTCAGCTAAAGCCGCATGAAAGAAATTATGCAACTCATGATCTTGAGTTGTTAGCTATCGTGTTTGCTTTGAGAATCTGAAGGCATTATCTATTCGGCGAGAAGTTTGACCTGTTTACTGATCATCAATCATTGAAATATCTATTCACTCAGAAAGATCTAAACTTGAGACAACAGCGTTGGTTAGAATTCCTAGCAGCATGTGATTTTGAGATTCTATACACTCCAGGAAAAGCCAATGTTGTAGCAGATGCACTCAGCAGAAAGAATGAAATCATTGCCAATTTTATCATTACGTCTTCATTAATGGACAGGATCTCGACCCTTCAGAAAGAAGATAATTTTGCAAAAGAGATGGTCAAAAGAATCAATGAAGGCATAGACTCCAGCTTCCAAGTGGATAGTGAGGGAGTTCTTAGATTAAAAGGAAGAATTTGTGTTCCTGACATCTCAGAGCTAAAGAGGGAAGTGCTTGATGAATGTCACAGGTCCAAACTCAGTATCCATCCCGGTGTGAGCAAAATGTATAACGACCTCAAACGCACCTTTTGGTGGAAGGCGATGAAAAGAGATATTTCATTATATGTTAGCAGATGCTCCACTTGTCAGCTAGTGAAGAGCGATCAACAGAAATTGGCTGGACTATTACAACCATTAGAAATTCCAGGATGGAAGTGGGAGCAAATTTCGATGGACTTTATTGATGGCTTGCCTCGAACGAAAAAAGGAAACGATAGTATATGGGTGATCGTAGATCGCTTCATGAAGACTGCCCATTTCATACCTGTCCGATCCAACAGAACGGCTCAAAGTTTAGCACAGATTAACTTCAAAGAAATAGTTAAACTGCATGGAGTGCCGCTCAATATAGTCAGTTATAGAGATCCCCTATTTACTAGCAAATTCTGGGAAGCATTCCAGACATAATTGGGAACCAAATTGAATCTAAGCACCGCTTATCACCCTCAGACCGACGACCAAACTGAGCGGGTGAATAGAATTCTAGAAGATTTACTGCGGGCTTGCGTTATTGATTTTGGAGGCTCATGTGAAGATCACTTACATTTAGCCGAATTCTCTTATAACAATAGCTATCAAGCAAGTTTGGGAATGTCTCCATTTGAAGCATTATACGGTAGACCGTGCAGATCTCCCGCATGTTGGGTAGAACCTGGCAACAGACTTGTGTTAGGGCCCGATATGATTCGAGAAGCATCCGATAAAGTCGACTTCATCAAGAAGCGATTGAAAACCGCACAAAGCCGACAGAAAAGTTATGCTGATGCGAGAAGAAGAGATTTATCATTTGCCGTTGGCGATTATGTTTATTTAAGAGTTTCTCCAATGAGGGGAGTAATCAGATTTGGCAAAACTGGGAAGTTGGCACCGAGATTTATTGGTCCCTTTCCTATACTTGAACGGATTGGAACTCTGGCATATAGGGTTTCATTACCTGATTGGTTGCCTGGTGTACATGATGTGTTCCACGTGTCTCAACTCAGAAAACATGTGCATGATCCGGATCTTGTTGTAGAAGAAGCAGCGCAATAGGATATAGACATAACTCCAGAATTAGCAGTCAAAAGAGAGCCATTAAAGATCGTTGGCAAAGAAACTAGAGAGCTAAGGAGCAAAAAGATTCATTTAGTCAAAGTGCAGTGGAGTAGTGATCCTAGAGACTGTACTTGGGAGACTGAGGAAAGCATTAAACAAGCCTACCCCAAATGCAGAGTGGACATCTCTGACTAACTCCGGTGCAAGGTACCTTTACAATACTTTGCATTTACATTTTGTTTCCTACTTTGCTGTTATTTCCTTTTCGAGGACGAAAAGTTTTAAGTGGGGGAGATAGTAATAACCCAAAAAATGTGAACCAATTTAAAATTTATAAAATTGGTTATTGTCAAAGAATTTAAACAATTGAAATAGCATATTTCAATAAAATAATGAATTGGGAATAGTGAGGCAGTTTGAAAATTTGAATACAAACTTTGTCTGACTGTACCGGGTGGAAAATATAACAGATTTTAGCGAAACCAAAAATATTTAAATCTGTTTATGAATACCTTTCCAACGAATCTGAAAAATCAAAGTTTCATAACAGGAATCAAAAGTTATGGCCAAATGAATCTTCAGAAATGTCGCTACATAGAATATATAGCCCTTGAAAATAGATATTTTGCATACGACCTCAAAATTCGACGAAACCACTTTTGTTGGATCCGGGATGTCAAATTATTGCTAGGATTCAAATTTCATAATTTTCGAAGCTAGTATGTGAGCGGGGCAAAAGAAAATGTGATTAGTCAATTTCTGTTAAAATGGGTCGACCTGAAAATGGACTTTTTGCATACGAGCTCAAAATTCGACGAAACTGGTTTTGTTGGGACCGTATCGTCAAAACAAAGCTAGATTCATTTTTCTGGAATATTTCGATTCAGTTTGTGGCCCTGGCAAATTGAAATGTACATTCAAATTGAATATTAAATGTTTTATACTTTAATTTGAAAAATAACTAATTGTAACAATCGA
Organism: Allium sativum; assembly: GCA_030737875.1. NCBI lineage: Eukaryota > Viridiplantae > Streptophyta > Magnoliopsida > Asparagales > Amaryllidaceae > Allium > Allium sativum. Next base: position 686,275,559 of record CM060926.1, on the reverse strand, counting down.
ATTGGCCAATGAAACATATCTCATTGTTTCCGGAATGGGGTATTTAGCTAGGGGCGACAGTCGTTGGGCTGAAATTGGTGTACGTTGGTTAGAAAGGATATTATAGGAATTTAAAAATTAAATATAATAGAAAATATCTTCCTTCTCTCTCACATCAGAAAAATCAGTCAACCCTCTCTGAAACGAATGACGCAACCGTTCGAATCTTCCCAGCTCGATCGCCGCCGCCACAGGCAATTTCGCCTCCACCTCCAGTTGGCTTTTTTGATCGCCTTCCTCCCCTGTTTCAATCAACCCCAGCCTCGTCTGAAACCATCCCGTATCGACGACGAATTCCAGCGAGAAAGTTACCACCTTTGGAGCGCCGCCAATCATCAGAGGAGCCGCCGAGTTCGCTGCCACCATAGGCGCTGGGAAGCCTGCTCGAAGCTCTTCGACGTCGCAGCATCCGATCGAGACGAAACAGCACGGATTGATCGAGAATTAAAAACCTAGTTTTGAAGGTTTGAAAAGTCATCTGCTTTGAAATTTATGAATTGAAAATAACACTTTTAAGTGTTGCAAAACTTTGAAAAATCATATCTTTTTAGTGTGTTAACGAAATTCGATGAAACAGGAAACATCGGGACCGCAGGGAGGATCTCTACCATCTAGTAGGAGCCGCGGATTTTTCTGATCTTCAGACGATTTTTAGCACTTCAAAAACCAATATGAGGAATCTAAACTAAATTGTGTGAATGGAATCGTGTTGTATAAATTATATAAGCGAAGTGTAAATTATATACGCATTGTATACCTCATGTACATGTGTTGTATAAGTTATATTAGCAATGTATAAGTTATACAAGCGTTGTATGAAACATATATGCTTTGAATGGTGATGAAATGCAAGTGAATTATAGAAATAATATATATATATATATATATATATATACTCCCCTCGTCCACAGACCATGGAAGATATTTATTGCTTGTGATTGGCGTGATATTATATGGTATGACGAATGGTTGGAAATAATTGTTTGTGGTTGATTTTGTGGTTGAAAAATACCTTTGTGGTTGAAAAATACCCTCTTGTGGTTGAAAACAAATTAGAATAGGATTGTGGAAATGAAAATAAAACATGCCGCCTGCGTGCGAACTAGATGCATGATCCCCATTGTCAAAAACTTCGAGGTTTTAAGGTAGAGCGAGGAGCCGTACTAGGGACGGTCCCGGTTTTAACTACCCTTCCGTTTTGCTGCCGAAATTTCCTGAAATATTTATGTGTTAGAATAATTTTCATTTGTTGAAATTAATTACATATGTTGAAACCAATATTCATGTATTGAATTGAAATTCATTCGTTGAATCGAAATTCATGTGTTGAATATTATTCGTATTTTAAACAAACAGCTTTAGCGATAAAAATCACATTTTTATATATATACAAACTATAGAGAATATTCTTGTGTTGAATTGAAATTCGTTCGTCGAGTTGAAATTCATGTGTTGAATATTATTCGAATTTTAAACAAATAGCTTTAGCGATAAAAATCACGTTTTTATATATATACAAACTATAGAGGATATTCATGTGTTGAATTGAAATTCATTCGTTGAATCGAAATTCATGTGTTGAATATTATTCGAATTTTAAACAAATAGCTTTAGCGATAAAAATCACATTTTTATATATATACAAACTATAGAGAATATTAATATGTTGAATTGAAATTCTTTCGTTGAATCAAAATTAATGTGTTAAATATTATTCGAATTTTAAACAAATAGCTTTAGCAATAAAAATCACATTTTTATATATATACAAACTATAGAGAATATTCATGTGTTGAATTGAAATTCATTCGTTGAATCGAAATTCATGTGTTGAATATTATTCGAATTTTAAACAAATAGATTTAACGATAAAAATCACATTTATATATATATATATATAAATTATAGAGAATATTCATGTGTTGAATTGAAATTCATTCGTTGAGTTGAAATTCATGTGTTGAATATTATTCGAATTTTAAACAAATAGACTTAACGATAAAAATCACATTTTTATATATATATATACAAACTATTGAGAATATTCATGTGTTGAATTGAAATTCGTTCGTCGAGTTGAAATTCAAGTGTTTAATATTATTCGTATTTTAAACAAATAGCTTTAACGATAAAAATCACATTTTTGTATATATACAAACTATAGAGAATATTCATGTGTTGAATTGAAATTCGTTCGTCGAGTTGAAATTCATGTGTTGAATATTATTCGTATTTTAAACAAATAGCTTTAACGATAAAAATCACATTTATATATATATATACAAACTATAGAGAATATTCATGTGTTGAATTGAAATTCATTCGTTGAATTGAAATTCATGTGTTGAATGTTATCGTATTTAAAAATAAAATGAATAGACAATAAAAACTACATTTTTATTGTGAATATGAAGTGTTAAAATCATTCACATGTTGAATAAATATTTTTGATGATAAAAATATTTCTTTTATCATGTGTACGCTTTGATAAAAATACACACGTGTTGAAGTAAATATTAGTTCGTTAGAAATATTATTATTAGCTTTGTTCTGCATATATATACATGTGTTGAACAGGGAAAATGGATTAGCTGTAGAATAAAGAAATTATTTGTGTGCCCGACAAATAGGTAAGCCTTGATGAGTTGGCTGCGCAATTTTATTTTTATATCAACTCCTGTGAATGCCATTGGATGCGGAGTGCTGGTTATTCTGTGTGAAATAATAAACATCACCATAGGATAGTAACAATTAATTTTGAACTACACTACATGGCATACTCCTTGACGATAGGCATACTTCATCATATTCCACATAAGCATTTGGAGCTTGTGTGACGAGGTGGAAGATTTACCATACGAGCGAGAGGCTTGTATGGCGATGATTTTATACAACAGGTTGAACTGATGACTGATATGGACTATATAAAATATAACGATAAATTGCCAGATTAATAAAAAACCCCCACACGGGTCTGGGGTTGACAATAATCACGTCTCTCTAGTCATTAGATACGGCACATGGACTATTTATTCCCACACGGGACGAGGTGACGAGGATTTATCCTCTAGAGTAATTAAAATACACGCTCCCTCAGGCTTGACAGGGCGATGAGAATTTATTCTCTGGAGTTATTATCTATACACGCTCCCCTGTAAACACCAGAATATATCACTATAAATATGTGGATGCTTTATAGGATTTATTGGGTACCTAACACGGCCCAATAAATTTCCAAACCCCTTCCCGTACAAAGGAGGTTATGGCGAAATTTTTCGAAATATTAAGGTGTTAGTGAAATATTTGAAGTGAAAACGATGTTGAAATAAATGAATGAACTATATTTGAAATAAAAGAATGAACTATATTTATATATATAAATATAAATAGAATTGAAAGGAATCGAAGCCGGGCAGTTCGTGTTTTAGAATCGTAATTTGAATCGATTAGTACGAGAAATCCGGCCATTGGATTTTCCCGAAACCACAACCGCTGGGTTCGCCTTGGAAATATCATTCCAACGGCACCAACTTTGTAAAAATCCAACGGTTGGATTATCTGGAATGTTTAATTCAAATCTGAAGAAAAACAGCACCAGAATCGTTTATATTTATATATAAATATAAATATAATTAAATTAAATCGAAAAACGACGCTGTAGTTCGAATTTTGAAACCGTAACTTCAAACAACTAGTGTGGAAGATCCGACCGTCGGATTTTCACGAAACTGGAACCGTTGGGTTCGCTTTGGGAATATCTTCCCAGTGATATTGACTTTGTAGAAATCCAACGGTTAGATTTTCCGATATGTGTAAAACAAATTAGGAAAAAAACAGCGCCAGTGCCACGACACGACTTGAAACGTCGTTCAATTGAATATGGCCATTTTTAAATAAATAAAAATGGCGAAAAATCGTTATAAAATATTATAAGCAACATAGATTGGAAATAAACCAGTTTGGCTTGATCTGCTTGATATTTGATGGTTGTATGTGTTTGACACGAAAATTATACTAAAGAACTGAAATATGAATGTCGAATAATATAAGCATAGAAAGAATATATTTGAATTCTAATTACGGGAATTATTTGAAAAGGCCGAGCTAACCCTCATTTCAAATAATTGATCGAACGATTCGAATTGGAAAATACAAAGGCGATACAAGACCGACGATCTTCATATCGGTTGGATGGGCGCTGCTGAGGTTCCTGATTGGAGTAGCTACCGTGAAGGAAAGGAAGTAGTAACCGTCTGAACATATGTGTTGATTGTACGGATATACGAGGAATTTGACGCCTCTGGTTTCGTTCAGACCCAGAACGGACTTGTAAATGGACTGTGTGTCTGACATTGGATTTTGCTCTATACTGATTGATCTCTGTTAAATATATATTTGTTTGGCGGCGGAGAATTTATTCTTTTGCTTAACGCCCTTCTCTGAGACGTACGAGCTCAGAGGTTATATATCGATGGAAATCAGTCGTATGGAGTGGATTGCCTATGTTGCATGCCAAGATGCTGTGATCAAGGCTTCTGTTGCAAAGCAAAGTCTTGTGTTTGATGATCAAAGCACGGCCTACGTAGCCTGGCTTTGTGTATAGCGTGGATTCGCGAGCCTCACACCTCGGTATGAGTTAAAAACGGGATAAGGACTGCAGGGAGAGCACGACGTTTCTTTCTACCTATGGTGGTGTCAGTGACCTACCAGCCCTGACATTTATATCTACTTTTCACCTATGTGGTTGTTGGAATGCGAAGCGCCTCGATTATAGGTCTGTAAGGACCGGGAAACGTGTGTTCAGGAATAATTAATCCTCAAAAGTAAGAGAGGACCGGCCCTGAAGATCCAGGGGTTACCCAGAGTGTGTAGTCCTGAGGCATTTGCTAGAATGTCTCGAAGCGGAGAGGAGCTTGGCCCTTGCCTCGACTCATGACGGAAATCCAATCTCCAATACGAAATAACGAATTCAATTGTAGAACTAGTATGGCGACATAGTGGTATGGGTCACTTATGCCGCCTATGATTGATATTTATGATGTTATTCGTTTAGAAACATATATGCACTAGTAATAATATCAAATGATTTTGCTTTACACGTATTAAGCATATTTGGCTATTATAAGGTAAAACTCTATCCTCCGGCTTGCGTTGCATTATATGATGGGACTTGAGTCTTATAATGGCTTCATTCTTTTTAAAAGCATTGCATTGTTTTCAAAGAATTTACTTTGTTTTAAATGCATCAGCAATCACTTGAGTAAACCTGTTCCGCGAAACTGGAGTAAACCCGTTCAGCAATCACTGGAGTAAACCCGGTTTATTTTGAATCATGTACATTCATTTGAAATTTGAAATCGAATTTTCAAACTACCGCGCCGTTTCCAATTCCTTTTACAATTAAAATAAATATTTATATTCTAACTTCGATTCAAATAAATTTATATGTTTTAATTCTATTCAAAACTAATTTCTTTTCGTTATTAATTAAAATAAATCATTTTAAATATTCAAAATTCATTAAAATTGCCAAAATAAAAATTTTAAATTGGTTCTGATTTTCCGGGTTGTTACAATCTCCCGCACTTAAAATCTTTTCGTCCTCGAAAAGGAACGGAGCTGAATGCTGTTTAACTAACCATCTCAACTTTCATTCTTTAACTTTTCAGTTTCTAAGAATTTTCCAATTTTTCAAAAATTTGGCTAACACCCTAAATTTTCGAAAATTTCGCCATAACGTCCTTTGTACGGGGAGCACCAGGAAAATCCCCAAACAGCCACACAGGCCCTCTCATCTCAAAAAGAAAAAGAAAAAGCCAAGCGGCTGGCAATCGGTTGATAAAATCATCCAAACCCAATAAATTAGTAAACAAGTTCCAATTTGCAAGGCATGCAATTTTATTCCTCTTCTCTAGCCTCCTTGCTATGATATGTTCAATGTGTATACATGTATATGCATGCAATTCCAATAAATTTTCAATTCAGTTCAATATTTTGATTCAATTTGGCCAAATGGTTCAAAATTTTAAATAATCAAACAACACAACCATCAATCAATTAGTGAATTAAATTTTCAAACATATACTTCTATATATTTAAAATCATTTTTTTGATGCCAATTCACAACAATAAACCCTATCTAGCTTTGGTTCTCATACCAGTCAAATGGAAATATATAGATATCCTACCTTCGACATTCGAACGTAAGGTCTGATGATGAGATCTCAATCATCAGAATCATCTCCGGACGTCCAGAGTGTGATTCTATATATATCCAGTATATTAAAACTTCGAATATACGTTCATGACGCGTATATGCAAAATCTCATATACTCGATTGTCCAAAATAAAATAAAATAACATACTCGAATACATATAATTAGATTAAATTTTCAAAACTGAATTTGATTTTAAAATTTTCACTCTTCACACTCGTTCTAGGATACTACTGATCATATCTCTAACGAGTCATTCTCATTGGATATTACTAATCCAATCTCAGATGAATTCTTTCGTTTGGTTCTAACGTGTCTTGTTCTCGAGCTTTGTAAACCAAAGCTCTGATACCAAAATGAAACGACCCGAACTTCCCCAGGAAGGAAAGCCCGGATTGAGTTGAGAACACGACAAATCAGAACACAAACAGAAGAACATTTCATTGCTTATTACAACAATTTCCATCAGAGTACAAGATTATACAGAGTATGAATAAATAATGTACATCAGAAAATATCAGAGATTAAATTACATTACATAGCAGCGGAAAATAATACATAACACAACTGGAAGGAATACACGGATACAGAGCTTTCCAAGTATAGCTCCAGCTGTAAACCAGGATCCTGTGAATATAAATCTGCAAAACCAAAACTACTAGCTGCTCATGTGGAAAATAGGGGCACCCAGAGTTTAGGTTAAAACAATAAACTCTAGGTCAGTCATGTGACTGGTGTGACAACTAAAATAGTTTTTGAATCTTTACTTTAAAATAAAGTAAATCAAGGGACCACGCCGTATAACACGGAACGGGTTTCCTCCCAAGAATACCAGTGCATAAAACAAACAGCGCAATGCTTTTTGGAAAAATGAAGCTATTATAAGACTCAGGTCCCATCACACAATGCAACGCAAGCCGGAGGATAGAGTTTTACCTTATAATAGCTAAACATGCTTGGTACATTTAAAAAAAATCATTTTTATACTATTATAGCATAAAGTGTATGAAAACAACTTCAAATATAAATCTATCAATCATAGACGGCATAGTGCCCCATCCCAGTATGTCGCTAATACTAGACTCTACAATCAAAACTGAAATGTTATGTATTGGAAGTTGGATTTCCATCTGTGAACCAAGGCAAGGGATCGTCCTTACCATTCAAGACAATCTAGCCCATGTCTCAGGATCAAAACGTATCGACCCTCGGATCGTTAGGGCTGGTCCACTTGATGTGTATTAAAATGCATGAACACTACGTATCCGCTTTCTATGGGGCGTAAAACTAGTCTGTATAAAGACCATACCATCCATCGGCTTCACAGAGACCGATATAACCAAGGCGCCTTGATATCCATCATCCACATAAGTAAAACATTCTGGCGTGCAAAACCCAGATACCACTCCTAGCTAGAAGGAAACGCATGCCCTCCCTGAGGTCCTCTCCCATTTCTGGTTCACACCAGGTGCGAGGCTCATGAATTAACGGTGCTATATTAAAGCCGTGCTTTGATCATCTACCCCAAGACTCTGCTTTTCAACAGAAGCCTTGATCATTTGCATCTCAGCATGCCACACAGGCAATTCACGCTATGCAACCGATGTCTATCAATCACACCTAATAAAATCCGATGTTAGACACACATCCATTTATAAATTCGTTCTGGTTCTGAACGAAAGCGGAGGCACCTTATTCCTTATCCCATATGTCCAATACAGGAGAGAGGTCCTCGCATATCCAGTCGATCTCCAAGTACGTCTGGACGATCACCACTTATTACCTTGGCTTGGGTGTACAGCCCAATCAAGACATCCGTAATCATCCAAATGATGTGAAGACCTCCGGTCTTCAACTACCGTCTTCATCCTCGACACATCGCCGAATAAGGTTATTCAGAATGGGATAAACCCGATCTTTCTGAATAACTCGCATATATGACATACAAGGGCTATAAAAACACGACATACGCCTCATTCCAATCCAGAATATTCCTTTATTCAAATATTCTTATACTTTGGGAAAGGTTCCCATTAATTTTATCAAAGATAAATTCTTTAAATTTATTCTTTAATCTTCCTTTGGAAATCAGTCCATACTAAACTATGGTTTATCCAAACTAGTCAGGATTAGCGAACCTTACCGAAGTAATCATTTGTTTTAATTTCTCAATCCCAACCTATTTATCCCATGAGGTAAAACTGGTATTACTTCATATCTAATACCACGGTGTTATCGGTAAAATTAATTACTATTTAATGTTGAAATCTAATTAAAGATTTAATGAACACTTGGAGCATAACTGGTGAAACTCCATTCTCGATCATTTCTTGGATTTGATAATTTTAGTTATCAAATTCACCTTTCAATCTACTTTAAGATTCATTAAAACTCTAATTCAGTTTTAATTTCCAAAAATCATTACTTAATGATTATTCAGTGTTAAGAAATTAATCTTATCTTTAACTGGGTTAAAGAACTAATGTCATTTACAACACAGCTCACGATAAACCCAAAATCTCATTCCATTAGCAATGGAATTTTCATGGAAAAAAATCGATATATATAATCGATATAAACTTCCATATCCAACCGATAATATAAATGGAATAACGGCAAAACCTTTTAAATTCCATATATATTAGCAGTCTTCCTCCACAGAAATTCACTTCGATTATTATCAAATCGGATTCCATGCCATTCCAATATAATATGTTAAATTGGAAAACTTTACTTTGGAAAATCCCCTTTAAATCTTAACAAAAGATTTATAATTTCCAAATCACGCTACACTGTAAATCGGGTTAAAGAACGAATGTCGTTAAAAACACAGTTCACGATAAACCCAATTCACATTCCATTTTATTCCAATTATTAAATATAATTGGATACTCTAACAATCTTTATTAAAAGATTTGTTCTCTTCACCTGGTTTTCAAGAATAGTATTACTGAAGACACCATTCACAACAAACCCAAAATCCCATTTGATATTAAATACAAGACTCTGAATAGAAAATATATCGGCTTATATTCAATATCAAATTCTACAAGCAACAATTATCGTATTGGAAATAACGATATAAATATATCTTCCAAATTTCCGTAACAATATCTGTATAATCACGAAATCCAACATCGAAATATTCCAAAGACAATTTCGATTCAAATCCATTCCAATTTACATATTGGAAATCCTGGTTATTTTTAAAACCACTCCAAATCCAATTTATTTTATTTAAAAATTACTGGATTTCATATCCAGTTAATAACTAGTTCATTTTGATAAAATTATATTTTTATCTTTTCAAGTATGGAATTTTTCATCTCAATTCTTTCCAAATCATTTATTATGATTTTACACAAATTATTAATATTTTTAATAATTTTATCAAGGCCCATACAGTCGATTTCCATAAACGGCCATCGAACTGCACTTACAATGACCTTTTCCAAACTTGATTTGGACATAATTCCAAATACAACCATTAGATTTCAAATTTCTTGTATTCGTTAGAAAGCTCTTTTCGATACGAACCCAACGGTCACCGTTTTAGGAGAATCCGACGGTCGGATCTCCCGTAATGTCCATTCGAAGTCAATGGTCGGAATTCACGAACTACCGCGGCACGGCGCGTTCTATTCAGGCTATTATATATATATATTTCATCAATTTTCATTTAGAACTGTTAGCCTGCTTTGTGATCAAACTATCAAAGCCCAAGAACTTATCAGGAAGGCCACTCAGGGCTTGAGTATGAACTGGCAGAGATCAGCATCTGCTTGGACGAAGTAACAAAGGATGGGAAAACTCGTATTTCTGCGCATATAAGATTTGGGTTGGATTCCACTATTTTGGATCAAGCTAAAGCGAATATTTCTGACCAACCAAACTAGATCGCGTAAACCGGATCGGGTCATCCGGATCAGGTCATCCGGATCGGGTCACTCATCCTAACCGAATTCTGGGCAGTTAAAGACCATTTCCCCATGTTCTCCACTACTTTCGGGATTTATTCTAAAGCTTCCACGCGGCCACTCAATCCTAACCGAATTTCTACCTATAAATACACATATAATGCATCATTTTTGGGGGACTTTTTGGCACTTCATTTATTCATGGCAGCATGGCCGAGTTCCTCCATAAATAACCACCTTATTCTCATTGAAAATAATGAATTCGGAGAGAATGATTCATTGTATTCGAGTGTTTGAATGTAAATATTCAGTGTAATTCTAATTTCGGAATGAAATGAGGAACTATAAAGTGGATGTAGGCTCATTAACGCCGAACCACTTTAAATCTTTTGTGTTAATTGATTTCTCTTGCTTTTTTGTATAGGATTTCTTATTATTCTCTGCAAATCATGATCAATTGGGTGTTAGTGCCATTTTTTGGTCTAACATTTTGGTGCTTTCACTGAGAAATGAAGATTCTCAGCTTTTTGGATTATTTATCTACTGTTTGGACCTTCAAGTCCGAAGAGATAATCCGTATTCTCATCACTTTCGAAGCTTTCAACGATTTCAGCAATTCTGTATATTGCGGCTCCAAGAAGATATGGTAACCGACTCGTTTCTCGAAGAAGCAAAGCCGATGGAGAGCATCCCGATGACAAACAACTCACGACAATAGCTCGGGCTCCGGATTGAGTGTGTTCGGGTCATATCCGATCCAATCTGACAACCAAAGATGCATTTCTACCCAAAGCATGGATGTCTCTGGAACGAAGCAATGGGTTCGAAATGATCTTCCCAGCACAGTAGCAACGTTCCCGCGTGGCCCTCAACTTCAGATCGGATCAGATATGTTTCCAGCTCGAATGAGCTCCGGATCGGATGCATATGAAAGGACCGGGCCGGATGCAGATTGAGCCCTCGGATCGGATGTAGATGAAGTGTAGGCCAATATCCCTGTGGGGTCGGATCAGGCCCTATTCGACCCGAACAAGAACCTTCGACCTAAATAAGAGGGGAGATCCGAACCAGCCGCCTGCTGAAGACATTCCCCCGACCCGATCCGATGACATACCCGAACCGCAATCCTGACACATGACTCGAACCGAAACTAGAAGGTAAGTTCCGACCCGATCCGAAATTGCTGTTTTTTTGGGGGAAAATGCATTTTTCATATCATTTCAGAAAAGGCTCCATCTGCCAAAATCGTGCGGTGCCGGGACTGTGGGGCCCCGGACCCCCACCGACGCTGCGCCCGGACCCGCTGACGGCCTCGCCTTCGGCTTAGAGCACGGCTCGCCTTCGGCTCGACGTATATTTTGGCTAATAGTAGTCATCAAAGCTTGTCAATGAAGATTAGCCGGATAGTCAAAGAATATGACAACTAGATGGCAACGATTGGGATTCCTCCAGAAGCCATGACCTCTATTTGTCGACGTTATTCAATGTGAGGGGATCAGATTTAGCTTGCTATCAATGATAGTATATGAGATAATGATTGTCTAATAGTAGCCTCCTCTTTTGGAACTCCGATAGTGTATAGATTTCAGCAATGCAACTGATGTTGTTCCCTAATGAGTAGTGACCACCTCATTTAAGTGACTTAAACCTGTCCAATCGGCGGAGCACCGAATGACGGTTATATAAAATAGTCTGAGCACTCCTTCAAAGATGACTCATATGATCTTAGTGACCATGATTGTCAATAATGGGATACCAGAAAGAAGCTAAGGGTCCCAACATCCCAAAGCTACACTTCAGTTGTAAGATGTGATGAATGACATATGTCTTGCAGTTCACCTCCCGAAATACTCGGCTAACATTTGCAATGGCTATTTGTTATCAACCGCATTGACAAAGACTGATTTCCATCGAATAAGGGGTCAACATACTTTGGTGCCCAGAGTTAGGTACTAGTTGAACCACCACACGCTATGATTGGACCTATGGATCCTTTCCCAGATTATAACAACTTGACTGCTCACCAGCCGCCATACGACCTTGGTCAAGTAATCAGAGCTCGAGATTAAAGCAAATATGAATCAACCATCAGCTCTCTACTTCTTATTTCCGTTGTGACATAACGCATGAATATTACTAAAGTCTTGAAATTATGCTATCGTATTCAAGCTTATATGATCAGGGTCTAGACCGACCAGCTCCAATAGAATTCAAAACTTAAACTGTAGCCTAATGTCTATTGCTCAAAATTCCCAGCCGAAACTGGAGTGGGAACGAGATGGAATATGCTACACATAAGAGACGGAACCCAAATACACTTCCCCTCCTGATGATATGGAGTGTAAAGGAGGCATTGGCTTAGCAAGCAAAGGAAATATCACACAAAGAGTTGCCCGATGATCTGCCCGAAGACATGGATCTTAGATAAGATGAAGATTCAAGATATAGGAGGGCGACATATAACGAAGCAACTGCCCAAAGATCGAAAAGCTTTCTTATAGTTTGATGATTGCTTCAAGGAAACTCCACCACTATTTCCAAGTTCATCTAATTGTGATACACACTGATTGGCCAATACGACAGGTCCTACGACGACCCAAGGCATATGGATGATTGCTCGAACGAAACATCAAACTGAGCCAGTTTGATCATAATTCCCTCCTATAGAAGTCCATATGGGGGAAAATATTAACCGACTTCATCATTGAGTTTACCATTCCCGAAGAGGGCGTAATAAATAAAGAAGATGGCCCCTCAAAATGAAAGATGAAATCCAAGCACATGGATGTTGTATACAGACGGTGGAAAAGAATAATTGACAGTCAAGCATTGGAGTTGTATTGATTCGAAGGACGTTCCAAATGAAGGAACTACGACTCGCAGCTTACATAGAATAGGTAGAAGAGCTGTTAGATGGATGGGAATATTACAACATGTCTCGAATTCCGCACACAGAAAATTAGAAAGCAAATTACTTGGCTAAGTTAGAAAGTTCCGACAATCCAGAAGAAATGCAGATAATCCCAATCAAGACATTACAAACTCCGACCATTGATCTGATGGAAGTTGATCCAGTGTTGGAGACCGAACCCGAAAGAGATTCATGGACAACCCCCATAAAGAATTTCTAGCGGCATGGAATGCATCCAGCAAGGCGACATTGCTTATTTCCCTTGGAAGGTTGTTCTAAGACTGACAACAACGAGTCCTATTACTAAATAAACCAACCTGAATGATTAGACAAAAGCACTCATCAACTTCCCACTAGATGGGAGATGTACACAAATGAAGCTTCTGACAAAAGACATCTTGGAGTTAAAAAATAAAGATTCACAATTCCACCACATTGGTCGATTATCTGCCAAGTAACTCATGCTCCAAATGTTGGGGGCAATAGGAGACTCAAGCGTGGATTGCTCATGATTACATCATCTAATTCAATGTTGATTCATCATAAGCCTGCATTACCAATTGCCTTAGTCTTTCAGGAAGGGTGGCGAGTTGATGTATGGAACACTTAAACCTGGATGCTGATTAATTGTTTGTGTATAAGCTTTTATCTTCGGCATGGGATCAAAAGCATATATACAGACGAATGAGGCATATTTATCCTTATGGCCCCCGAACCAACTTCCTGACATGGCAGGGGCAAAAATCCTTTAAGCATGGACCCATTTTCAGCCATGTCCTACTTCATAGCATTGAGAGTGCAAAGTTCCTCTAACCATAGATCTATTTTCCTCCTGCCAACCACCGTCCTAGAACCAATATGATGATGTGCTACTATTAGCGGTACAGACGTGACTCCCTGATACTCAATCCTTGCCTTTGGCATGAGGGCAAGAAGGTGATTCAAAGGAGATGCAACCTCGTCATTCACTTATAGTGTTTACCTAGCTGCCTTTGTCGCTCCAAGACCCCAATCAAGCCATCCCCTGGCAGAGATTAGGTACCTCGGTTTTGACATCGATCAGACTTCTAGCACCCGCATATGGAGTTATGGAATAAACCCATAATGGGATCGACGGAACTGCTCGTGTACAAAGCCACGCCCTCCGCCTGCAAGAGGTTCTATAGCTCAAGGTGGATCTAAGATGACCATTCACTCCTAGGATCATACGTGGCAGAGCTAAAGGTAATTATGCATTAACTTTTGCATTTCAAAGTTGGAATCCGATTTCAGATGGATGCAGTTCGACCGTCTACATGGCTCGATCCTATATTTGACTCCACCAAATTACATGAATCTAAATAAAGGAGGCAGCACTGCCCCTTGATATACTTACTTTTCAATCATGCAATTTACTCTTACATGCTTCCCAAGTTATTGACATAACTAACTCATGCAATATGAATGATGCAAGTACCCAAAGTTCGGTGCCAATCACTCCTCACATGGATTGATCGGAGGAACGCAAAGCCTTGGCAAACATTTTCTGACTGTTTTCCTAACTAACTCGAATCCTCAGAGCTTGGATAGATGTATGAACGTAGGACGGGTGTGAGGGGCACCTCGGGATTAAATACTAATCGATCCATGACACTAACTCTCATGATTTGAGAGAGCGTTTAAAGGATGATACTGCAATGTCCGACCAAACTCCATACCACGAGTCGATGGGACAAGAGAGACTTGATTATTGCAAATGGCAACCTTTACCCATGAATCAGGGATTATGAGGTAGCGCCACGGCAAGTGTGGTCCGACTGCTTGCTCGAAAAAACTCCATCCGCCAGATTGAAGCATGGAGTAAGGACTAAAACCGAGTATGAGAATGACACTCGACACGGTGGACTCCCACTCTTGGAAATAGATTGTAGAAGGAGCGCCGGGGTGAATGATGCGACTGTTCGCCTAATTAATTCTAACTCTCAAGATTCGAGAGAGAGTATAAAGGACGGGAAGACGACGTCCTCAAGGCGTGATGGTGCACCATGATTAAAGACCGCCTTGATTACACTCTAACCTGGGCATATGTTAGGAGAGTATAAAGGTGCTAAGATTAAGTACGGAAGACAACAGGCTCCTACCCCACTGAAGGATTGGGGATAAGATTGAAAGCTGAGCTGATGTCCCCTGCGGAAGGATTGGGGGCAACACAATGTCAAACAAGCCCTGACTGGCCACTTTATCCATGATTGATTGGGGGCAGACATACATCACCACCCCTTAGATAAATTCTATATGGTTTGTTAGATACTATTTGATTGTAGGGATTCTGAATTGAAAACCTTATTTGATTGTTATATGTTTTATTACCTACTACTTAGAGATTCACTTTGTTTACAGAGTACAGGCTTGTACAAGATAACATGACAAGAATGTGAGGGCCGCACTCGCGATAACCATAGCAGGCCAGTGGAAAACAAACAAAGGGCCACGTCCAGAAGGCTGACACTAATGCCCAATAATAAACTTCCCATGCGGATCAAGACGACGACCGAAAGGAGGCCTTGAGAGTGAATTGTTTAATGACATATCACACGACTTAAGGCAACAACCGAAAGGAGACCCTAAGAGTGATGTATCAAATCAACATACAAGCCTACGTGTGACTGACCATAGCACAAGTGCAATGACGAGTGCCACCTCGCAAATACACTGAATGGAAAACGCGTCGACTCGAGCACTTGGATAACTCAATCACTTGATCTTTGAAAGTAATGTCTCTCTTTCATGCATCCATGTTTAAATTTAAAAGGGATGTGATACAACTGCCGATCCTTCACCGTTACACCTGGACTGGGGCCACTCGAGGACCATGGAACGGATGCTGACTGAACGTCCATTTGCTAGTCCTAACCAACTTCCCGATTGAAAGACCACGCCATTACTTTGACTTCTAGCTTGCAAGAAAGCGATCTACTTGATACTCCGACTCAAAGGCTAGGAAGAAGGAAGATATAAATTTCTTTAGTGCTGAGGATATTGGCGCAGAAGGCGCTAGGAATAAACGAAGTCAGCTGATTTCTTCTTACGATGATCCCTCAGCATGTCAAGCTAGATATGAAATGGAAGGTACCCTTGCTGATTTGAGAACTCAGATGGTTCAGCGAGATGAACTTCTCCGGAAACAACAGAAAATGATGGATAACTTCTTTACTTGGATAGATGGAAGACCGAGTAACTACGACTTACTCACTGGAGCGAGCACCGTGGAAATTCAAGCGACAATGAACTTGGCTCAAACACTCCCTGCTCCGTGGTCCAATCATATGAGGCCCTAGGGCAAGTTGGCATAGTCGTCTTTAATGAAACAAGATGCAACCAACCTCCTCCCAGGCATTTGTAGCATGCAACTTCTGACCATAACATTTTGGATGTAAACGATGGATATGCAAGAGTCACTGAGAACTTAAATGGAGCCCGACTAACCTTTGCTCCGGTTCAGATGAATGTTTAAAATCCAGCTCAACCTTAACATGAGTCTCCCCATGTAGGGGGAGAACGAGCGCATTTGAGACAACTATAATCTGACTTTATCGCTACCCGACTCCGAACCTCAGAGATTGGAAGGGAGATCAAAGACTAACATGAGATGGACACGAACAAATCATTTTTTATCAAACTCTAACTCACAGCTTGATGAGGGAGTATGAATTCAGAGAATACATGGATTTGATGATTACCATTTAGTAAAATCCCCGTGGATGGGGAGTAAGGGATATAAGCTTCTAGCAACATAATTTGACAATCTGCCAACTTTAGGCGCATTTTCTATTATCGGAGTTCCGCAAGATCCCAAACTATAACCAAAAGAATGGCTCCTTAAAGACAACCTACATACATCCGAGTAGCGGATCACCATCCATAATTAAAAGACAGAAGCCTGATTGACGGCTATTACATATGCGCAACCAAGAAGCCGGAGACTGGCTTCCACCCACTTCAAGACTTCATACTGGGGGCACCAGCGCTAGTTGGACAATTGGCGACAACTTCTCAAAGACGAGGGCTAGATTGCCAACATTAATTGATGCTTCAACAGAGCTCCGGCGAGACCCTGGATGCATTCCTTGAAAGATTCAACGCCGCAATGGCATCGGTAAATCGACCTGGACAATATATGGTGTTGATCGTAGCAGTATCCGACATTCTGGATATCTCAAACTTCAAAATCTCTCTGCAATGAGACCCACCAAGAGGACTTGGCAGATTCACCTCTGAAACAAACCTCGGTTTCTCTCTACCATGAGACTTTCCTAGAAACGTTGGAAAATCCTATCTTGAGACAGACAGATTCATGCAACAAGAGGGTGCTAATGTTGAAATGGATGATCTCAATGTCTTCACGACAAAATGGAGCACCATCTGACTCTTGAAATGATAAAGGAAAAAAGAAAAGCCCCAGGAATGACTGACAAGAATTTACAATTCCGGAAAAGACCAATTTCATTAATCGGGCTAGCGATTTTGATTGTCGAGCTTAATGGAACCAAGCATGGGAGATAGACTCAACAAGACTATGATGGCTATTTCGGATTATGCCAAAGTATGAATGAAAGAGCTTGAATAACTCACTAATGACATTCGCTCGCTTGCAAGATTGACGAGCTTACTCAACTTTGTGGCTGATGCAAGGAGAGTATCTAAGTTCGGTGATACTCAATGAGGCGATCACTGCTTTCTGACTAAACAGATGGGATGACCCCGACATGAATGTAATTCGACCATTCGCACATATAACTCCAACCCTTGATGACTTGGGAAAGTGCACAAAACGACACATGGGGACTGAGATTGCTGAACCTACATCTCTAACCCGATGCGGCGGAAAAAATTATAAAGGCCAAAAGACTGGATGTCCGATTGTCTTTGCATAACCCCCACCGATGCTGAGGGAATAAGCACTAACATCGCTCGTCCTCCACTAATGCTGGGAGCATCACCTTCAACCGAAGATTGACTTTGAACATGAACCTGACTCAATGCAGGATTCAGAATGTATACATTATATCTTTAGGATATGACGTGATTCATCTCGACCGTCTAAGTGAGCCAACTAACGAATCAAGCATAAATCCAAAGACTTGATCCGTAACTGCATCAAATGGAGAGTATGATGAACTCCTCTATTGCCTTACGATTGTGATAATCCTACCAGCTATTGGCTTGCATGTTTTCAACAACATCTCGTATTGACTCGTATGTGATCACGGGATTATAAAACGATCTGGAGTGATCATGGCTTTCGGATACCCTATTGTTATGATTAGACGCAATCATGGAGTACTAGATTAATATCCTGATATCGAGATAATCCAAATCCAAGAAAAAATAACAGATTCATATGCCAACTCTGATGCGCTTTGTCCCAACGGTCCAGATGCTAGCTCAAAACACGAAGATTCTGACACCACCCTATGACTTGGATGGCTATTTTATACATTGACTTATACATAAAAGAATTACTAGCTTAGTAATGCACTTGACTTGTTTAGGAAGACGGTGTCGTTTGGCATTAACTTGTGCATATATGATCTCAAATGGAAGCCAACGATATTGCATGACCTATGATGAGGGAATTCGACGAGGTCTAAATGATTACTTGATCATCTTGACCACTCTAGCCATGGAAATTGGCCTGATAAACATCAATGGAAGCAGTGTGGTATATGACAATCCATTTATACAGGAAAAGATCCATCTAACGGAACTACTCAGTACTCAATAGGACACAACAGTCTGATAAAGCCTCCTCAAGGGTGGATGACGTTCCAAAAAGATTTAGCTCGACTTATTCAAAGCACATCTCATTTGCAATAAGATGTACTTTGGGGGGCAAAATGTTAGCCTGCTTTGTGATCAAACTATCCAAAGCCCAAGAAATTATCAGGAAGGCCACTTAGGGCTTGAGTATGAACTGGCAGAGATCAGCATCTGCTTGGACGAAGTAACAAAGGATGGGAAAACTCGTATTTCTGTGCATATAAGCTTTGGGTTGAATTCCACTATTTTGGATCAAGCTAAAGCGAATATTTCTGACCGACCAAACCGGATCGGGAAAACCGGATCGGGTCATCCGGATCGGGTCAACCGGATTGGGTCATCCGGATCGGGTCATCTAGATCGGGCCATCTGGATCGGGTCACTCATCCTAACCGAATTCTGGGCAGTTAAAGGCCATTTCCCCATGTTCTCCACTACTTTCGGGATTTACTCTAAAGCTGCCACGTGGCCACTCAATCCTAACCGAATTTCTACCTATAAATACACATACAATGCATCATTTTTGGGGGACTTTTTGGCACTTCATTTATTCATGGCAGCATGGCCGAATTCCTCCATAAATAACCACCTTATTCTCAATGAAAATAATGAATTCAGAGAGAATGATTCATTGTATTCGAGTGTTTGAATGTAAATATTCAGTGTAATTCTAATTCCGGAATGAAATGAGGAACTGTAAAGTGGATGTAGGCTCATTAACGCCGAACCACTATAAATCTTATGTGTTAATTGATTTCTCTTGCTTTTTTGTATAGGATTTCTTATTATTCTCTGCAAAACATGATCAATTGGGTGTTAGTGCCATTTTTTGGTCTAACAAAAACACATTTTATAAATCGTTTTAAATTCATTTTCAAAATGATTTCAACTTCGTATTCAATTTCAAATCAAAATTGAATATTCCATATCATTAATATATAAATGATAATATTTCCAAAACATTAGACGTTGAAATCAATTCCTTTTCGATATTCATTATAAAAATGAATAGAATCGATATTAATATCATTCACGTCAAAATGACATTAACCTAATCAACACGGCTTTATATATTTATATATTCGTGTCCATCCGAAATCGGACATCAAAATCATATTTTAATCTTTGACTGAATATTACTTTAAAATATTCATTATTTTAAAATATTCATTATTTTAAAATATTCATTATTTTAAAATATTCAATCATTCTGAACTGGAATCAGACACAGTCAAATACCATATAATGTTATTTATACAAATTTCATACACACGTGTACACAAAAATAATTAAACACAGTCAACCATCATCTAGAGTGCATTACACAACTGCATAAGCATTAAATATAAATAATCAACGCTTACAACAGCCTGTCAACCCATCGATTGACATACAACTAAGTATTGGGATTAGTGTATGTCCAATATCATCCTAATACCCGTGTGAGGTTTTCAAACAACAAACACTGATTATTATTTGTGCAGTTAGGCAATGTCTAAAATATATCGTCCCAATCAATATCATTCAAATGGGTGTACATAAAAAGATCGTCCAATTTATAAATGAATATTTATTTTATTCATATACACGTTAAAAATTATATTTTTAACGATAAAACATTTTATGTCAACACACGAATATTTTATACAGTCCATTTCACAACACAATCAATTTTCACAACACAATTAATTTTCACAACACAATCAGACAAACAAGTCGTCCATGGTCTGTTGACGACGGGGAGCAGTTTATATATGCAGTTATAAAACAAATGACTGAATAGAAAATTTCAATGAGGAGTTCTCACCTTGGGTTTCCACTCTGTCAACCTTTATGGAACGGTTTGGATTCCGTTTTGATCTTAGCCCGTTCCATCATCATCTGTTTTACGCAGTGTATATTAAAAATCATATTTTTCTTCTAACGCTACACAGATAAAAATCACCTTTTTCTAACACGATGTTTATATTTTGAACTGATGTTTATACTTTAAATATCACATTTTTATAATGCCATTTTCTATATGAAAATTATATTTTTATAACGGTGTTCATATCATACAAATCAAATCATAATAGCGATGTTCATATCATAAAAATCAATTTTTATATGAATAAAAATCATACCTTCTTCTAACTAAAAATTAGATTTTATATCGTTCTACTTCTAATAAAGATTATATTTTTATATCGCTCTTCTTATATAAAAATCCTATTTTTATAACGGTACTTTTTATATAAAAATCCTATTTTTATCTAAAGCAAAAATCATATTTTTGTCGAAGTAAAAATCATATATATTTTACTATACATATAATAAAAATCATATTTTTATTATGCCATATATATATATCCCGTTTTTAATTTAAACCAAAAATCACATTTCTGTATTCTTAGTTATTTCTTACAAAATTAATGCTATTCTTATTCTAAAACAAAGTATATTTATATTTCTAAAACAAAGTATATTTTTATTTCTAAAACAAAGTATATTTTTATTTATAAAGCTAAGTATATTTTTATTTCTAAAGCTAAGTATATTTTTATTTCTAAAGCTAAGTATATTTTTAAAACAATGGTATTCCTATTTTTAAAATCATATTTTTGTTTAAAGCTATTTATATAATAAAATAACACATTTTTATAACAATGTTTTTCTTAGAAAGGTCAAATTTTTATACTTAATTTTATTTATACAAAGAAAACCAGATTTTACTATGTTATATATAATTTTAAAACTGATTTTAACTTTGTTATATATAAAAAAAAACAAAGAGAGAGCTCCTGTATCATTTTCAGTGAAGTCGAACTGTCTTCACGAGCTAGGGCTCATCGTCCCTTCTTCTAAGAGCCTCGCGCCACCCATCAGAGTTCGCTATTCCAACCGCCTTGTCACAAGACACTCCTGCCCTGAATTGCTTGAAACACGATGGCTTTAGATGCCGTGGATTTGGGTTCAAACGCAAGGACTTCGCCATCCGATTCTAGCCAGCACGTCGACCTAGGCTTCATCACGGCCGTTGAATTAGTAGAGCTGAGGAAGCTCTTCGATTTGGTAATTGGGGTTTCGAGTTTTATGGAGTAGAGAGGGAGATCGTGAGGAAGAAGGTGTCGGGTGATCGAAATCGTCGGTTTCAAACAAAGAGGGGCGGCGGCTGATAAATTAATTAGGGCTTAAGGAAAAATTTGATTGGACTATTTATTTCCTTTAATTCCAAAATTACCCCTCCATTCATACGAACTCCAAATCAAACCCAACGACTGTCAACTCCAGCTAATTACCCCCATTCTGAACGCAATGGGATATGTTTCGTAACCCAATTCGGCTGTTATGATTTGATTTTCTTTAAATAAAAATATAAATCTTTATATATTTAATTTAAACGTACATTTCAATTTACCGAGGCCACGTATGCTCTCTAAATATTCCAGAAAAATTATTTCTAGCTTCGTATTGACGATACGGTCCTAACAAAAGTAATTTCGTCAAATTTGAAGAAAGTTTGAAAAGTGGTCATTTTCTGGTCGATCCAAATTGACTGAAACTGTCAAAACACGCTTTCCTTCGCCACGCTCGCATATTGATCCCATAAATTATGAAAATTGGAATCTAGCAATAATTTGACATTCCAGATCCAACAAAAGTGGTTTCGTCGAAAACGGAGGTCGTTTGCAAAATGGCTATTTTAAGGGCCAAATTTCCATAGCGACTATTCTGAATTTTCAACTGGGCATAACTTTTAATTCCCGGTATGAAATTTCAGTTTTTCGGATTCGTTGGAAAGATATTTTCAATTAGATTCCAATATTTTTGGTTTCACTAAAATATGGTTTATTTTTAACCATGTACATTCATTTGAAATTTGAAATCGAATTTTCAAACTACCGCGCCATTTCCAATTCCTTTTATAATTAAAATAAATATTTATATTCTAACTTCGATTCAAATAAATCTATACGTTCTAATTCTATTCAAAACTAATTTATCGTCATTATTTTTTTAAAATAAATCATTTTAAATATTCAAAATTCATTAAAATTGCCAAAATAAAATTTTTAAATTGGTTCTGATTTTCCAGGTCGTTACACAACCCCAATGTCAAAACCTTGAACTCGCACCTAAGGATTAAATGTCGATTTTACAGTCACCTTGGCCAAGAATAGAAAACGTGTGAATCATACTTACACCCTATCACAAATTAAACCGCTTGATCTCCTCATATTGGCGATGAGGCATAGCCCTAGGCGCGGTAGCAAATAAATGACTGCAACAAAATTTTTTTGGAACCCAAACATATACATTCGTGCTGCTGACAGCGCCCTCCATTCGATAATCAAAATGCTGAAACCACCAACCTCTCCACCCGCCGCCGTGTCCACCACTACGAGCTCGAACATCAATCAGAGTCCCAACCACAGCTTCTACGGTGCAAGGTAGTGATAATTTTTGTGCGATGGAAATGGTGCTTAACCCATATGAAACCTGTACGAGCTTGAACTCTTGCTTCAACGATCTCTCATATAATTATTATAGGATTTTTTTAGTTGAGGTTTTCTTCTGATCTTGATTTATAAAAGCCATTTGTAAAGCTTTGAAATTTCAGTTTTGCATTTTTAAACATAAGCATGGAACGAGAAAAGAAGACGGAGAAGAACAACTATGTGATTTATTTATATCATGAAGATGCTTAGCCCTTAAGTATGAGTACAGTAGCCTAAACGTTATAGGATAGGTTGGCTATGAGATTTCACCTCAAACAGTTGTATATGTACTGAGTATACAGATTGATATATGTTAGCTTAATAGTTAAGGTGTGTGTGTGTGTGTGTATATATATATATATTCGGATCCTTTAATATGAAGTAAAACCATGCGTGCACAAGTGTTGTGTACCCAGTCACGTAAACTCTTCATTTACGTACCACTAATCGACAGAAATAAAAATATCATCATACCAAGCAGTGTGTCATGGTTACAGAATGGTAATAAAATAGACAAGATAGCTTATTTGGTGAAATCCCAAAAATGTTGATATAGGGGGTAAAATACTTCAAATAAAAAGTTGCTTATTTTCCAAAATAAAAATTATTAAAAAATTCTATAATTTAAACTGAAAGTACAAATTTGAAATCTTTTCCAAATTCAAAGCCAATATTTTATTATAATTAAATAAATCGTTATGGTTCATAAACAATTCCACAATGACAATTTGAAAATTTGATTTGGATATAACACACAATCTATAAGGCGAAATCCCGATTTTTCACTTTCAGTAGAAAAATACAGTTAATTAGATTCGTATGTTTCTTGTTTCAAAGAAATCAGACTAATAACGAATTCTGTATTCTCAGTTGAAGTTCAAATCGTAATATTACGAACTGCCGCGGCGTTACGAGATCGGTTATAATTTATTTTATAATTAATAGGTTCAACTTCCGTTTAAATAATATATTCGTTATTAGAACTCGAATACAAACTAAATTAAATATCATATACTATCCAAGTTCATACAATATTGCCGATTCAACTAATTTCGACAATTTCGGAGATTAAATTCTATTATTCCACTATCAATAATAATTAAATATTCAAAATACTTGGATTCAAACCAATAAATTATCAAACCACTATATTAAAATAATTAAATAAATTAATTATTAAATCATGAAAATTCTGGGACGTAACATTCCTTCCCCCTTAAAAGAATTTAGTCCTCGAAATTACTAAGGTAGGAAAAATGCTACAAACCTTATTAACTAGGTCAAATTATTTGTTTTATTTCTTAACATCAGTTCAACTCAACAAATTTACTTCAGTTAAAACATTAATTCATTCCTATAAATGAAAAATTTCAAAAATCCTAAAATCTTTAACATCTTAAATTTCGGAAAAATTTCATCAGCTTCTCCTTTGCATGGCTCAATCGGTACAACTACAATTCGCCTCTCTAGACCTTTTCCAATCCAAAAGAAAATTAAACAGCCAAGCGGCTTGCCAACAGATTCATAAAAATCTATCTCATACCTATATAAATATAAACTTGTACATTTTTGTCGAGCGTTTAACTCCATCTGCTACCAATCCAGCATACACAAATATCATCCCAACTGATCTCCGATCCATTTATCCTCATATCCAATTATTCTCTTATACCCAAGTCGAGAATTCCATTTCAAACTCCAACTCCAAGCTCAATTTCAAATCCTTACTAAACATTCCAATTCCATTCCAAATCATCTTTAATGCAATTCAATTTTATTTAAGTAAATTTAAGTTAAATTCTAATTTATTTATGCACTTTCATCTTTTCAATCTATTTAACTTCATAAGTGAAATTGAAATTTCAAAATTCAAATTCCTGGGTTTTATTTCAAATTAGTTTGAAATTATATATATTCACATATAATAATAGCAAGTCAAAACATTTGAATTCTCAATAATTATTTCCTCAAAACAATCCAAAACAAAATCTTTGGTAGTAATCTATCACTTAGAAACTTGAAAATGAACATTGATAATGTCGCGATTCATCATCAGGGTTATTTTCCAGAAACCGAAGTGAGTTCAATACTATATCACTTTCAAAATTCATTCTAAAACACTTCCACTTTAAAATTATTTCAAAATATACTTCACAATGTTTAGAAAACATTTCCAAATTCACCCAGGATCTTAAAATTTTAATCCAAAATTCATTTACAAATACTTTACGAAATTCCAGAATTTTAATTCCAATTCTGATTTTATATATTATATTCATACGAATTCTGATTGGTTATTTATAACCATCTCTATTATAATCTTATTCGATTATGATAACAACCAACACATCCAAATCTTATAATAATCCCAATATCAATCATTCTTTTTTGTCAAAATATAGTTCAGGTAAAATTATTTCATTTACCCTCTTTCCAAAACACACTATGTCGTACTCTGTTCAAGAGTTTAGAAACACGTATCGATACAGTTTGCATTACTGTATCGACCAGAATTCATAAACTACTTGACAAACCAATCAACACAATATAAAACAGTTTCTATATTAATTTACAAATACACACTCATATATATACACTCAAACTCACTCCAGGATATTACTATCCCCATCTCTATTGAGTCACGCTACAGAGGCAAGGTAATCGATTAACCTTCTGCCTTCAGCTCTGATACCACTGTAACGACCTAGGGATTTATACCTTGAAAATATCACTAACACCATGTTGACTATTCAAGCATCGGAAATACCAGATCATTAATAGTAACAATTTAGAGGGTGAGAAATAGAAAGAAAGAAAATTAGAATAGAAGAAGAAAACCCAACAGAACAGAATCAGAGTAAACATGAATCACACAGCGGAATGAATAAAATATATTATATAAATAACTTTGAAATATGTACATACCATTATCAGAGTACAACACATAACATCACAACTGAAATAACTTTATGTATAACTAACATGGAAGCCTCCTGCTCCAAGGTCTTCCAAGTATACCTGTAAATCCCGACTACTTGACTTCTCGTACAAACTTGGGCATCCAAGATTTTAGGGTTTAAAAAAAACTCTGGATCAGTCATGGAGCTAGTGTGAGTAAACTCCAATCATTCGGTTTAACTTTTCAAAATCCTTTTCAAAAGAAAGGATAATCGTAAGACCGATCCATACATAAACACAGACGGTTTTTACCTTACGATAACCCAAATCACTTCTTAAAATCAATACTTTTTATGATATAATAACAGTGTCTAATACAAGTAAATAACAATCTAGCAGAACGCTTGCATCTCACGTTCTACATACATAATATACAATCAAAAATCATGGGCTCTTATTACAGAACATATTTCCAACTATGACAAGATATGGAACCACCTTTCGATCAGTGTACTCTAGAGGAGATACACTAGAGTTCAATAAGAACATCTGGTAGCTCAACCACATATGACCGGCCATTCATTCCGCTTGAGTGTTCCGAATATATTGCCACCTTATGGTTGGTATACAAACATAACCGTTCATGGGAGATACAGAATTGAAAGAAGTAACAAATATGGATATTCTCTAGATGGTGACAATATACCCCTACTTGGGTGCAACCCACTTAGCCATGTTGCCTGCTCGATTTTTGTCATTTCCTAATTGACGAGGCTTGAGGTCATAACATACCTTTCCACAGATCACATCTTCATTTACTTTAAATTCCACATGGTCATACCTTCCAAAACCCAAATTAATTTCCCCAAAAATACCACGGGTACAAAGCTAAGAGAAACGAATTCCTCTGCCACCAACGTCAATACGTTTGAAGAAATCAACTTACGTGATCTATTAGATATATTAAGTCATACATTCGTCCATACATGTTGTCCTGGGATTGGACAAAACGAAGGCAATATTTGTAAATCCATCTTAGGAAATTTCTACCTAGGATCGCTAGAACATCCCATGCATAAACTCCGTCTTCTATTATCTTCGACATATCCGATTCACAATGTTAATGCCATAGGAGTGGTTTTCAGGTATTAAACCTGATCCCGGTCTCAACGTATTAACAACGGAAGAATGTTCAAAACACTTTGATAGTCGGTTATTTAACTATCAAAGGAAAGCATACATACATCAACGAATGTATTTCCAAATGGAAATTTTACCAATCAGTCATCATTTCATTTCCAAATTTCACTTTAACATCTTTACCCGAATATTTTCCCAACTCGCTTAGCCTCTCACGATTTCTTGGAAAACGTTTCCATATATTCACAACTCCGTGTTTCCCATATTTCGAAAAAATACGTTATTAACATTTAAAAAACTTTTCCATATCTTATTCACGCATCACTATTCTTTCACATCCATCAGTCCCTAATTGTAAACTAGTAAGAGAACAACTTCCTAAGTATTAACCCTGAAGGTCGAAACCAACATTAGATCAACACTCAGAAATTCATTCAACTTAACTAGTCTACGGGTAGTTTCTAATTTCCTTAATCCCATTTCTTATTAAATCATTTCTTATGCAACTCTTGGATTCATCTTACGAATCTACTTCTTTTACAGCAAATATTGATTATGGTGATAACATTATAATCCATGTTTCCAAAATATTTAACTTTAAAATATGACTCTAGTTCGTTACTTTGAGTAAATAAATAAATAATCTTTATCTAAAAACAGAAAGTAAATATTAATTTCCCGGATTTGATATAATCGGATTTCAATTTATAACCCTCTTATGAACAATCTATATTCGATTAACATTTCGAACCTTGGAATAAACTCACCGTTTCAGGTCAACCCAATTTTTTTCTTTAACCTTTGAATTTATCACTTCCAGCATTTACCAATTTCCTTTTATCACCATTCCGATTCGCAAACGTCTGTTTCTAAATCATTATTCACTTTAAAATGTGAATATTATTTTTTTACAGAAATTTGGAATCATTTTATTAAATCAAGTCTTGATTTTAATAATAAATACTATTTTAGTTTAAAATTCATTTTATCTTGTTAAATATAAATCCATACATCATATTTCATTTCATAAGCTCACTTTATAGGTTATAACTTAATCTCGATTACATATTCGATAATATATCCAAGTTTTAATTATCTCGTCAAATTCTGAATTTCATTATACATAATTTATAAGAATAAATTATTTTTAATATATTCGATACAGTTGAATTCTAATTATAAATCCTTACGGATTCATTTCAATCTTATTTACATTTCGAATATCGGAATAATTTCTTCATTTTCTTTTGAATTGATTTTCCAACTTTCCCTTCCTAAATTCATCCTCGTATTTTCAAATTACTAACAATATTTATTCCACTTTATTTCTAAACATCTTTTATTAATCGAACTACTTGTTTTGATATACTTAAAACAAGTTATTATATTCTAGTTTTTTCGAAATTCAACTTCTATTTAAAAACTGATTTCCCCCTTTTTAAAACTCCAAATTCTTTTCCAGTATATTGGAATATATTTCACAATATTTTAAATACCAATTATTTCAGGGTCAATGTTATTCAACATCCCAAAATACACAATAATCAATCATAGATTATTTATCACATCATATAATGCAATATATGAAAATAAACTATATAATTATTGAGGAATCGGAATCCAGTTGGAACCCTCCAACTTGTTTCCCTGCATCCACAGATGTTAATCAACATAAATAACACTAATTTCATATCATTATGAAATATTAAAATAAATAGAATTAATATTTGAGCAACGTTATATATATAACGGTATATAAAATTTCAAACAAATAATTAGCAAATCATCCAAATAACCATCATACACAGCATTCAATCATTTTTATCAATATTAAATTATGCTTATAAAATTATAAAACTAGACAGAGTTAGTGAGTTTACGCACATTGTTCGTTAATCATTGAATAAGGTTTAACGGTGGTTGATCCGATCAGACATTTAATTTTGCTTAAAATTGTAACGACCTTCAAATGGTTCCAGGCTAGTTCCATCGTGTAGCTTGTGTTCATACAATCCGAACGGACCCTGTTTTGTTGAATTTGGATAACGTATGTATGAGTTATTATGTTTACAATTTAATACAGTATAAAATTAAAATTAAAACTTAAATTATTAAATTACAATGGGCTTTACCATTTAATTTGGGCCGCCAAACACTTATCTTTATCAACCCATTTTCTGTATTCATCATCCCGAATAAGAACATGTGAGCTCCTGAATATTTCCACTACTATCAACACTTCACAGGCTTTGTTTGTCACCTTTTGCACCACGAAAATTCAAACAAAACCCATTGTTAGTCTTCTCTTCGTCATCTCTGTCAACCCATACAAGAATCACACCACTCGCATGCTTTATCCAAATCCTATCGTTCTGCAATGTTTACGCAACACAGTACCTCTCTTCCCAACCCCAACATCAAAACCTTGAACTCACACCTAAGGATTAAATGCTGACTTTACATTCACCTCGGCCACGAACAGAAAACATGTGAATCATATTTACACTCTATCACTAATGAAACTGCCTGATACTCCTCAAGCCGATGATGAGGCATAGCCCTAGGCGTTGTAGCAAATAAATGACTGCGAGAAAATTTTCTTGAAACCCAACCGTGTACATTCGTGTTGCTAACACAACCCTCCATTCCCTAATGAAAATATTGAAACCACCAATATCTCCACCTGCCGTCGTGTCCACCACTGCGAGCTCAAAAATAATTCACAGTCCCGACCGTAGCTTCTACGATGCAAGGTAGTGATAATTTTTGTGCGATGGAAATGGTGCTTAACCCATATGAAACCTGTACGAGCTTGAATTCTTGCCTCAACGATCTCTCATATATTTATTATAGGATATTTTTAGTTGAGGTTTTCGTTTGATCTTGATTTGTAAAAACCATTTGTAAAGCTTCAAAATTTTAGTTTTGCGTTTCTAAACATAAGCGTGGAACGAGAAGAGAAGAACAGCTATGTGATGTATTTATATCATATAGATGCTTAACCC
This sequence comes from Allium sativum, assembly GCA_030737875.1. Classification (NCBI taxonomy): domain Eukaryota; kingdom Viridiplantae; phylum Streptophyta; class Magnoliopsida; order Asparagales; family Amaryllidaceae; genus Allium; species Allium sativum. Next base: position 686,245,154 of record CM060926.1, on the reverse strand, counting down.
TTAAGTATGAGTACAGTAGCCTAAACGTTATAGGATAGATCGACGATGAGATTTCACCTCAAACAGTTGTAGTTGTACTAAGTATACAGATTGATATATGTTAGCTTAGTAGTTAAGGTATATATATATATATATATATATATATATATATATATATTTGGATCCTTTAATGTGAAGTAAACCGTGCGTGCACAAGTGTGGTGTACCCAGTCACGTAAACTCTTCACTTATGTACCGTTATCGACAGAAATAAAAATATCATCGTACCAAGCAGTGTGTCACTGTTCAAGAAAGGTAATAAAATAGACAAGACAACTTATTTTGTGAAATCCCAAAAATGTTGATATAGGGTGTAAAATACTTCAAATAAAAAGTTGCTTATTTTCAAAAATAAAATTTACAAAAAAAATTATATAATTTAAATTGAAAGTGCGTCTATGAAATCTTGTCAAAATTAAAAACCAATATTTTATTATAATTAAATAAATCGTTATGGTTTATAAACAATTCCATAACAACTATTTGAAAATTTGATTTGGACATAACTGGCAATCTATAAAACGAAATCTCGATTTTTCACTTCCATTAGAAAAATACAGTGAATTAGATTTGAATATTTCTTTTTTAAAAGAAATCCAACTTATAACGAATTCTGTATGCTAAGTTGAAGTTCAAATTGTAATATTACGAACTACCGCGGCATTACAAGCTTGATTATAATTTATTTTAAAATTAATATGTTCAATTGCCGTTTAAATAATATATTCATTATTTTAACTTGATATGGACTAAATTAAATATCATATATTATCCAAATTCAAACAGTATTGTCGATTCAACTAATTCAACTATATTAAAATAATTAAATAAATTAATTATTAATTCATGAAAATTATGGGACGTTACGTTCCTTCTCCTCTTAAAAAAATTTCGTCCTCGAAATTAGTAAGGTAGGAAAAATGCTACAAACCTTATTAACTAGGTCAAAATTATTTTTTTTACGTCTTAACATCAGTTCCAACCAATTTATTTCAGTTAAAATATTAATTCATTCCTATAAACGAAAGTTTTCAAAAATCCTAAAATTTTTCTAACATCTTAAATTTCTGAAAAATTTCGTCTGTTTCTCCTTTGCACAGCTCAATCGGTATAACTACAATTTGCAACTCTAGACCTTTTCCATTCCAAAAGAAAATCAAACAACCAAGCGGCTTGCCAACAGGTTCATAAAAATATCATACCCATATAAATATAAACTTGTACCTTTTTGTTGGGCATTTAACTCTATCTGTTATCAATCAAGTATACACAAATGTTATCCCAACTGATCTCCAATCCATTTATCCTCATATCTAATTATTCTCTTATACATAAGTCAAGAATTCCATTTCAAGCTCCAATTCCAAGCTCAATTTCAAATCCTTACTCAAATTTCCAATTCCACTCCAAATTATCTCTAACCCAATCCAATTTTATTTAACTTAATTTAAGTTAAATTCTAATTTATTTACGTACTTTTATCATTTCAATCTATGTAACTTCATAAGTGAAATTGAAATTTCAAAATTCATATTCCTGGGTTTTATTTCAAATCAGTTTGGAATCATATATATTCACATATAATAATAGCATGTCAAAACATTTGAATTTTTGATAACTTATTTCCTTAAACAATTCAAAACAAAATCTTTGGTAGTAATCTGTCATTTAGAAACTTGAAGATGAACACTGATGACATTACGATTCATCATCAGGGTTATTTTCCGGTAATCGAAGTGAGTTTAATACTATATCACTTTCAAAGTTCATTTTAAAATACTTCCACTTTAAAATTGTTTCAAAATATACTTCATAATGTTTGGAAAACATTCCCGAGTTCACCTAGGATCTTAAAATTTTAATCCAAAATTCATTTACAAATACTTTCCGAAATTTCCGGAGTTTTAATTCCAATTCTGATTTTAAATATTATATTCATACGAATTGTGATTGGTTATTTATAGCCATCTCTATTATAATCTTATTCGCTTATAATAACAACCAACCCATCCAAATCTTATAATAATTCCAATATCAATCATTCTTTTTTATCAAAATATATTTTGGGTAAAATTATTTCATTTACCCTCTTTCCAAAATATACTGTGTTGAATTACTCTTTTCAAGAGTTTAGAAACACCTATCGACACAGTTTGCATTGCCATATCGACCAGAATTCATTAACTACTCGACAAACCAATTAACACAATATAAAATAGTTTTTATATTAATTTTTAAATACGCGCTCATATATAAACACTCAAACTCACTCTAGGTTATTACTGTCCCCATCTCTATTGAGTCACGCCACAGAGCTAAGGCAATCACTTAACCTTCTGCTCTGATACCACTGTAACAATCTAGGGATTTTAGACCCTAAAAATAAACATTAAACACCATGTCGACTATTCAAGCATCGGAAATACCAGATCATTAATAGTAAGAAGTTTGAGGGTGAGAAATTGAAAGAATGAAAATTAGAATAGAAGAAGAAGAACCCAATAGAACATAATCAAGGTAAACATGAATCTCGCAGCGGAATGAATAAAATATATTATATAACATAACTTTGAAATACGAACTTGTAACAGTATATACATACCATTATCAGAGTGCAACACATAACATCACAGCGGAAATAACTCTATGTATAACTAATGTTGATGACTCCAGCTCCAAGCTCTTCCAAGTATATCTGTAAAATCCCTACTACTTGACTTCCCATGTAAATTTGGGCACCCAATATTTTAGGGTAAAACAAAATAAACTTTGGGTTAGTCATGGGACTGGTGTGAGTAAACCTCCAATCATTCGGTTTAACTTTTCAAAATCCATTTGAAAAGAAAGGATAATCGTACGACCAATCCACACATAAACAAGATGGCTTTTTCCTTACGATAACCAAAATCATTTCTTAAAATCAATACTTTTTCTGGTATTATAATAGTGTCTAATACAAGTAAATAATAATCTAGCAGAATGCTTGCATCTCATCTTCTACATACATAATATACAATAAAAAATCGTGGGCTTTTATTGGAGAATGGATTTCCAACTATGACAAGGTATGGAACCACCTTCTGATCAGCGTACCCTAGAGGAGATACATTGAAGTTCAATAAGAACATCTTGTAACTCAGCCATACATGATCGGCCATTCATTTCGCTTGAATGTTCCGAATATATGGTCACCTTAAGGTTGGTATATCAACATAACCGTTCCTGAGAGATACATAATTGAAAGAAGTAATAAATATGAATATTCTCTAGATGGTGACAATATACCCTAAATGCAATGTCGTCATACCATCCAAATCACAAATTAATTTCCCTAAACAAACCACGGGTACAAACCTAAGAGAAACGAATTCTTCTGCCGCCAACGTCAATACGCCTGAAGAGATCAACTTTTGTTATCTATTAGATATACTATGTCAGACATTCGTCCATACAAGTTGTCCTCGGTCTTGACAAACCGAAGGCACTATTTTATAAATCCATCTTAGACAATTTCTACCTAGGATCACCAAAACAACACTTGCATAAACTCCGTCTTTAATTATCTTTAGCATATTCAATTCACAACATTAATGCCATACAAAGTGGTTTTCAGATAATTAAACTGATCCCGGTCTCTCCGTAATGACAACGGAAAAATGTTCAAAACGCTTTGATAGTCAGTTATTTAACTATCAAAGGAAAACATACATACAACAACGGTCGTATTTCCAAATGGATATCTTACCGATCAATTATCATTTCACTTCCAAGTTTCCCTTTAATATCTTTACTCGAATATTTTCCCAACTCACTTAGCCTCTCACCAATTCTTCAAAAAACGTTTCCATATATTCACAACTCCATATTTCCGATACTTAAAAAATATACGTTATTAACATTTGAAAAACATTTCCATATCTTATTCATGTATCACTATTCTTTCACATCCATCAGTCCCTATCCGTAAACTAGTAAGAGAACAACTTTCTAAGTATTAACCCCGAAAGCCGAAACCAACATCAGATCAATACTCAGAAAGCCGTTCAACTTAACTAATCTCCAATCAGTTTCTAATTACCTTAATCCCATTTCTTAATTTCTTATTAGATCATTTCTTATAAAACTCTTGGATTCGGCTTACGAATCCACTTCTTTTAAAGAAAATATTCATCATAACAATAACATTGTAATCCCTTTTTCCAAAATATTTAACTTTAAAATATAACTCCGATTCGTAACATTGAATAAATAAATAGTAATTAATTTATTAAATAATCTACATTTAAAAACCGAAAGTAAATATTACTTTCTTGGATTTGATATAATCAAATTTCAACTTATAACTCTCTTACGAATAATCTATATTCGATTAACGTTTCGAACCTTGGAATAAACTCACTGTTTCAGGTCAACCCGAAATTTTAACTTTCACTTTTGAATTTATCACTTTCAGCATTTACCAATTTCCTTTGTCACCATTCCGATTCGCAAACGTTTGTTTCTAAACCATTATTCACTTTAAAATGCGAATATTATTTCTTTACAGAAATATGGAATCATTTTATTAAATCAAAATTTGATTTTAATAATAAATATTATTTCAATTTAAAATTCCTTTTATCTTGTTATTTATACATCCATACGTAATATTTCGTTTCATAATCTCACTTTATAGGTTGTAACTTAATCTCGATTACATATTCGGCAATAAATCCAAGTATTAGTTATCTCGTCAAATTCTAAATTTCATTATATGAAATTTATAAGAATAAATTGTTTTTAATATATTCAATACAGTCGAATTCTAATTATAAATCATTATGGATATATTTCAATTTTATTTACATTTCGAATATTGAAATAATTTCATCGTTTTCTTTTGAATTGATTTTCCAGTTTCCCCTTCCTAAATCCATCCTCTTATTTTCAAATTACTAATAAAAATTATTCCACTTTATTTTTAAACATCTTTTATAAATCTAACTATTTGTTTTAATATAATTAAAACAAGTTATTATATTCTAGTTTATTCAAAATTCAACTTCTATTTAAAAAAAGATTTCCCCCCTTTTTGAAACTCTAAATTCTATTCCAATATTTTCAAATATATTTCACAGTATTTTAAATACCAATTATTTCAGGGTCAGTGTTATTCAACATCCCAAAACACACAATAATCAATCACTGATTATTTGTCACATCATATAATGCACTATATGAAACATAACAATATAATTGTTGAGAAATCCATTTGGATCCCTCTAACATGTTTCCCTGCATCTACATATGTTAATCAACATAAATAACACTAATTTCATATCAATATGAAATATTAAAATAAATCGAATCAATATTTAAGCAACGTTTTATATTTAAGGGTATATAAAATTTTAACAATTAATTAGGAAATCATCAATACAACCATCACAGACAACATTCAATCATTTTTATCAATATTAAATAATGCTTATAAAATTATAAAACTAGACAGAGTTAGTGAGTTTACTCACATTGTTCGTTAATCGTTGAATAACGATTAACGGCGGAAGATCCGATCAGACTTTTAATTTTACTTAAAATTGTAATGACCTTCAAACGGTTCCAGGCTAGTTCCATTGTGTAGCATATGTTCATACCTTCCTAACGGACCCTGTTTTGTTGAATTTGGATAAAGTATGCATGAGTTATTAAGTTTACAATTTAATATGGTTTAAAATTAAAATTAAAACTTAAATTATTAAATTACATTGGGCTTTACCATTTAATTTGGGCGCCAAACACTTATCTTCATCGACCTGTTTTCTGTATTCATCATCCCGAATAAAAACACGTGAGCTCCTGATTATTTCCACCATTATCAACACTTCACAGGCTTTGTTTGTCACCTTTTGCACGAAAATTCAAACAAAACCCGTCGTTAGTTTTCTCTCCGTCATCTCTATCAACCCATACAAGAATCACACCACTCGCATGCTTTATCCAAATCCTATCGTTCTGAAATGTTCACACAACACAGTACCTCTCTTCCCAACCCCAACGTCAAAACCTTGAACTCGCACCTAAGGATTAAATTTCGACTTTACATTCACCTCGGCTAAGAATAGAAAACATGCGAGTCATATTTACACCCTATCATCAATGAAACCGCCTGATACTCCTCATGCCAATGATGAGGCATAGCCCTAGGCGTTGGAGCAAATATATGAATACGACAAAATTTTCTTGGAACCCAATCGTGTACATTCGTGCTGCTGACACCACCCTCCATTCACTAATCAAAATGTTGAAATCACCAACCTCTCTACCTGCCGCTGTGTCCACCAATGCGAGCTCAAACATTATTACAGTCCCTATCGCGGCATCTATGATGCAAGGTAATGATAATTTTTATGTGATGGAAATATTGCTTAACCCATATGAAACATGTACGAGCTTGAACTCTTGATTCAACGATCTCTCAAATATTTATTATAGGATTTTTTTAGTTGAGGTTTTCGTCTGTTCTTGATTTATAAAAACCATTTGTAAAGCTTCAAAATTTCAGTTTTGCGTTTTTTAAATAAGCATGGAACGAGAAGACAAGAGAGAGAAGAACAGTTGTGTGATGTATTTATATCATGAAGATGCTTAACCCTTAAGTATGAGAACAGTAGCCTAAATGTTATAGGATAGGTCAGCTATGAGAATTCACCTCAAACAGTTGTAGTTGTACTGAGTATACAAACTGAAATATGTTAGCTTAGTAGTTAGGGTATATATATACATACATATATATATATATATATATATTAAGATCCTTTAATGTGAAGTAAAACTGTGCATGCACAAGTGTTGTTTACCCGGTCACGTAAACTCTTCACTTACGTACCGTTGTCGACAGAAATAAAAATATCATCGTACCAAGAAGTGTGTCATGGTTACAGAACGGTAATAAAATAGACAAGATAGCTTGTTTTGTGAAATCCCAAAAATGTTGATATAGGGTGTAAAATACTTCAAATAAAAAGTTACTTATTTTCCAAAATAAAATTTACAGAAAAAGTCTATAATTTAAACTGAAAGTACGTCTTTGAAATCTTATCCAAATTCAAAACCAATATTTTATTATAATTAAATAAATCATTATGGTTTATAAACGATTCCATATTGACTATTTGAAAATTTGATTTCGACATAACTCTCAATCTATTAGACGAAATCCTGATTTTTCATTTCCATTAGAAAAATACAGTTAATTAAATTCGAATGCTCCTTGTTTCAAAGAAATCTGACTTATAACGAATTATGTATACTTAGTTGAATTTCAAATCATAACATTACGAACTACCGTAGTGTCACGAGCTCGATTATAATTTACTTTATAATTAATACATTCAACTTTCGTTCAAATAAAACATTTGTTATTATAACTCGAATATAAACTAAATTGAATATCGTATATTATCCAAATTCATACAATATGCCGATTCAACTAATTTCGACTATTTCGAAGATTAGTTTTTTTTATTCCACTACCTATATTGATTAAATATTCAAAATATTTGTATTCAAACAAATAAATTATCAAACCACTATATTAAAATAATTAAATAAATAAAATATTAAATCATGAAAATTCTGGGACGTTACATTCCTTGCCCTTTAAAAGAATTTCGTACTCAAAATTACTAAGGTAGGAAAAACGCTACAAACCTTATTAACTAGGTAGAAATTATTTGTTTTAGTTAACATCAGTTTCAACTCAACCAATTTATTTCGGTTAAAATATTAATTATTTCCTATAAACGAAAATTTTCAAAAATCCTAAAAATTTTCTAACATCTTAAATTTCGTCAGCATCTCCTTTGCATGGCTCAATTGGTATAACTACAATTCGCCTCTCTAAACCTTTTCCAATCTAAAAGAAAATCAAACAACCAAGCGGCTTGCTAACAGGTTCATTAAAATCTCATACCCATATAAATATAAACTTATACCTTTTTGTCAGGCATTTAACTCCATTTGTTATCAATCCAGCATACACGAATGTCATCCTAACTGATCTCCAATCCATTTATCCTCATATCTAGTTATTCTTTTATACCCAAGTCGAGAATTCAATTTCAAACTCCAATTCCAAGCTCAATTTCAAATCCTTACTCAACATTCCAATTCCATTCCAAATTATCTCTTGTCCCATCCAATTTTATTTAACTTTATTTAAGTTAAATTCTAATTATTTATGCACTTTTATCATTTCAATATATTTAACTTCATAAGTGAAATTAAAATTTCAAAATTCAAATTCCTGGGTTTTATTTCGAATTAGTTTGAAATCATATATATTCACATATTATAATAGCAATGTAACGCTACGCAAATCCGTACTCTTAGTTGACTACATACATCACACGTCCAACCCAAATATAACAAAAATACGAATCATTTTTTTAGAAGAAAAAGGTAGAAGAAGAACAGAAATAACAACACAGAATCTCACATCGCAGCGGAACCAAATATAATATATAACAACTTTTGGAATACAAAATTTTCTGTATACATTTAAATACTATTATCAGATTATCACTATCAGAGTATAACACTTACAACACATCGGAAATAACAATAATTAGATAATGTTAAAGCCTCCTACTTGCAGCTCCTCCAAGTAAATCTGTAAAATCCTGAACTACTTGACTGCCCGAACAAATTTGGGCACCTAAGAGTTTTTAGGTAAAACAAAACAAAATAAACTCCGGGTCAGTCATGGGAATGGTATGAGTAAACAATTTAAAACAAATTGTTTGAAAATCCGGTCGTTACATTCTTCCCCACTTAAAAGAATTCCGTCCCCGCAATTACTAAGGTAGGAAAAATGCTATAAACCCGTTAACTTTTCAAAAACCCCACTTATGTTTAAACTCAACATTTCTAAGACGACCCCAAACTCCATACTGACGGTGGCAAGGGTAATCCTTGGAATATAACACATAAACAGATAACAGCAGAACAGAATTAAATAAATACACCAGATAATGAACAAATAATACATTGGATAAATGTAAACATCAGAGTTACACAGTATACAGGATCATACTTAGTACAAATACAGTTCAGCTATACATAAATGTCTACAACGGAAACAAACATAATATGTACAATAGGAGATGAACAACATAAAAGAGATAAATGATAGAATCCATCTTCAGCTCCAGCTATCCAGAGAAAGTCAGCTAAACCTGAATACAAGGCTGCCCGTGTAGAAAAAGGGGCACCCGAGTTTGAAAGTGAAACAAACTACGAGTCAGTCATGGGACTGGTATGAGAAATCTACTCAACACATTCAAAATATGGCTAATCACAGGACCACACCACTTTCGTGGAACGAGTTTACTCCATTGGATTGCCAGTGCTTTAAAACACATCATTCTTTTAAACATCGCAATGCTTTTTATAAAAATGAAGCCATTATAAGACTCAGTTCCCATCACACAATGCAACGCAAACCGGAGGATAGAGTTTTACCTTATAATAGCCAAAATATGCTTGATACGAATAAAACAAAAGCATTTGATAATATTACTAGTGTTTACATGTTTCAAAAACAATTCTGAATCATAACTATCAATTATAGGCGGCATGGGTACCATATATCATGTCGCCATATATATATACAATCAAAACCGCACGATGTCGTATTTGGAAATTGGATTTCCGTCATGAACCAAGGCAAAAGATAGTCCTTACCGACTTCGAGACGCTCTAGCCCGTGTCTCAGGCAAGTACTCAGTCAAGCCTTAGGATTGTCAGGGCCGGTCCACCGATGTGGATTAAAATTCCTGAACACTGCGTTTCCCCGCCCTATGGGGCGTCAATGAGCCAACGAATGACTCCATTGGTCCTGGATCGACCGATATAACCGAGGCGCCTCGCAATCCATCATCCACATAAGTAAAATGTCAGGCCATGTAAAAACACTGACACAACTCCTAGCTAGAAGGAAATGCATGCCCTCCCTGAGGTCCTTCTCCCGTTTCTGGTTCATACCGGGGTGTGAGGCTCACGAATTCACGTTATACACAAAGCTACGCCACAAGCGGTGCTTTAGTCATCAATCACAAGACTTTGCTTTTCAACAGAAGCCCTGACCACTGCACCTTAGCATGCCACACCGGCAATTCACACCATGCAACTGATGGTTATCAATCGCACAAAATGAATTCCAATGTCAGACACACAGTCCATTTGCAAGTCCGTTCTAGGTCTGAACGAAACCGGAGGCACTAAATACCTCGCATATCCATCGATTCCCACATATGTCTGGACGATCACCACTCATTATCCATATTTCGGGATGCCTCCCAATCAGGACCTCAGTGACCATCTAAACGAGGTGAAGATCGGTCTTCAACCCCCGTCTTCATCTTCGACTTCTTATCGTCGATTCAGTTATTCAGAATGGGATAAACCCGGTCTTTCTGAGCAACTCACATATATAATAAAAAGTGCAACACTAACATACATACGCATCATTTCAATTCATTAGTCACTAACCGTCAATCAGTAAGAGAACGATTTCCCAAATATTAACCCCGAAGGCCGAAACCAACATCAGATCAACACCCACGAAACCATTCAACTTAGCCAACCTTCAGTTAGTTTCTAAATTTCACATCCATATCGTTTATAATATTTTATAACGATTTATCGCTATTTTTATTTATTTTAAAATAGCCAATTTATTCAAAACGACGCTTCGGGCCATAACGCGGCCGTAGCGCTGTTTTTCTTCAGATTTGATTTACACATATATGAAAATCTAACCATTGTATCTTCACAAAATTAAAAAGATCTTTTCAAAACGAATCCAACTGTTCCTGTTTCGGGAAAATCTGACGGTCGGATCCCCTGGTATAATCGTTTGAAGTTTCGATTTCAAAATACGAACTGCAGCGTCGTTATTCGATTTAATATAATTATATATATATATATAAATATAATCAATTCTGGCGCTGTTTTTCTTCAGATTTGAATTAAACATTCCAAACAATCCAACCGTTGGATTTTTTCAAAGTTGGTGCCGTTGGAAAGATATTTCCAAAGCGAACCCAACGGTTGCGATTTCGGGAGAATCCGATAGTCGGATCTCCCGCACTAATCGTTTGAAATCACGGTTTCAAAATACGAACTGCAGCTTCGTTATTCGATATATTTCAATTCTATTTATATTTATATATCGATTCTTCGATTTCAAAACTGTATAATTTTCATACATTTGATAAAAATGATATTTTTATCTAACTGTCTTCTATTTCAACACTTCACTTTAACAATTCATGTATATAATAAAAATGTGATTTTTAATGTAAAACAATTTATTTCAAAACTCGACTATTTTATATAGTTAATATAGGTGATAAAAATAGGATTTTTTTATAAAACAATTTATTTCAAAACAAGATTATTATATATAGTTCATATTGATGATAAAAATAGGATTTTTATTATAAAACAATTTCTTTCAAAATACGAATACCATTCAACACATGAATTTCAATTCAACGAATAAATTTCGATTCAACACATGAAGGTTTTCTATAGTTTATATATATAGATAAAAAGGTGATTTTTATATTTAAAACACGAATACTATTCAACACATGAATTTCTATCCAACGAATGAATATCGATTCAACACATGAAGGTTTTCTATTCAACAAATAAATATAGTTTCAACAAACGAAAATAATTCTAACACATGAATATTATTCAAAATTTTGGCAGCATAACGGTAGGGTAGTTAAAACCGGGACCGTCCCTAGTACGGCTCCTCGCTCTACCTTAAAGCCTCGCAACTTTTGACAATGGGGAATCATGCATCTAGTTCGCACGCAGGCGGCATGTATATTTTTTTCATTTCCACAAACTAATCCTATGTGGTTTCAACCAAATATTTCTCAACCACAAACGGGTATTTTTCAACCACAATCAATCAATTTTAACCACAAACAATTTCAATCAACCATTTGCTATCAATCAATCTTCACACCAATCACAACCAAAAAATATCGTCCATGGTTTGTGGACGAGGGGCATATATATATATATATATATATATATATATATATATATATATAGCATTTCACTTCTATTTCAACACATATATAATTTTTACACGCATATATGACTTATACATCGAACGTACAACTTATACAACGCTTATAGAAGAGGTGTACAACACTTATATAACTCATACATCGACTATATAATTTATACATCGTCGTTTTCCATATCGTTTATAAATTAGAAATCTCACATTGGGTTACACTCCACCAAAAATAGCAAAAGGCTAAGAAAAATATGTGGTCTCTTCTAGAAGGTAAAAGACGTCCACGCGAGTCCACTGTCTCTTGTTTCACTGAATTTCGTCAAGAATCGAAAAAGATATGATTTTTACAAGTTTGCAACACTTAAAAGTGTAAAAATCAGTTCAAAATAAATTAGCCGAACCTTTTCTGAAATGGTTCCAAATTAGGTTTGGATTTTTCAATCAATCCGTGCAATGGTTCCACGACCGGGTTGTGCGAGGTCGAAGGGGGAGGAGAGGCGCTCAGGCGCCGGACGTGGGGTCCACTTCGGTGGTCTGACGTGGCCACGGCAGAGCTTCAAAGCTCCGAACTTCCCACTCGCGGTTCTCTTCAAATACACTTCGAAAAAATGCAAATCCTATATGGATTTGAATCTTGAGAGGTGCTCTGCAAAATCCCTAACTGGAGCACTTGATTTTACTGAGTGTGGAAGGAGGAATCGAGAAGAGAAGGAATTTGAAGGTTTTCGTCGTGCGTGGTTCAGAGGATCGGGGAGAGAGAAAGTCAACCGACCAATGAGAGATTTTTTAAAATTTTAAAATTTTTAAATTTCGAAAATACCCCTTTTCACACACGAACTCCAATCCAAACCCAACGACTGTCGTCCCTAGCGTTTTACCCCCATTCCGAACACAATAGGATATGTTTCGTAGGCCCATTCAACTGTTTCAGTCAGTTTTCATTCAATTTAAAATATATAACATTCAATTTGATTTGAACGTACATTTCAATTTGCCAGGGCCACAAACTGATTCAAAAAATTCCTAAAAAATAAATCTAGCTATGTTTTGACGATACGGTCCCAACAAAACTTGTTTCGTCGAATTCTGAGACCGTTTGCAAAAAGGCCCATTTCTGGTCGATCCAATTTAACTGTAATTGACCAAAAGACATTTTCCTTTGCCACGCTCACATACTAGCTTCAAAAATTATGAAATTTGAAACCTAGCAATAACTTCTCATCCCGTATCCAACAAAAGTGGTTTCGTCGAATTCTGAGGTCGTTTGCAAAATGGCCAATTTCATGGGCTATATAAATTCCATAGTGACCTTTCTGAAAATTCATTTGGTCATAACTTTTGCTTTCCTCTATGAAACTTCGATTTTTCAGATTTGTTAGAAAGGTATTCACTAACAGATTTAAATATTTTTGGTTTCACTCAAATCCGTTTTGTTTTGCACCCGGTATAGTCAATCAAAGTTTGAATTCAAATTTTGAAACTACCGCGCTATTTCAGGCCTTGTTTATAATTAGAATTAATTATATTCGTTTTCAAATGTCGATTCAAACTTACTTTTCATCGTTATTATTTAAAATATTTATTTTAAATATTTAAAATCAACTAAAATAGCCAATATAAAAATTTTAAATTGGTTCAGATTTTCTGGGTCGTTACAATTTCATATTTCATTCATATGCATTCGATCTCATTCAAGTTTATTTTAATCAATTTATTCATTCCAATCCATTTAACTTGCTTAAGTTAAATTTTAATTTCATAATTTAAATTCCCAGATTTTCATTTCAAATCCTTCTAAAATCACATAAATATATACTTATATTTATTTCCATCTCAAATTCAAAACATTTGAATTTTCAAACCAACTTGTTTTCTTTCAAACAAATTTCCATCAAAAACATTTCTAAGGTTGCAATTCATCACTTAGAAACTCGAACATGAACACTGATGATGTTGCAGTCATCGTCAGAATTATTTTCTAGCCACTGAAGTGAGTTCAGTGCTTTATCACTTTTAAAATACATCAAAAAATGATTTTTATTCAAAAATCCTTCTAAAACAAAGTTGTATTATTCTAGTATACTTTAGAAAATATTTTTCCAAGTACCCTGGATTTTAAATTCTAAACTCTGATTTAAATTCAATTTTAATTCATATCATTTGTATATCTCACATATACAAATTTTATTTGGTATTAACAACCATTCCAATTTTATAATCTCATCTGATTATAATATTAACATCCAACACATCCATATAATATAATAATTTCAGAAAATTATTCTTTTTATATAAAAATATAAATCTAGGAAAAAATTATTTCATTTATCCACTTTAAGACAATATTGTGTCAAATTTTTATGTTCAAGTGTTTATAAATTCCTATCGACTTCGTGGCGTCCCACGATTCGATTAGAATTCATAAACCACTAACCAGACTAGCCAACACAATATAAAACAACTTTTATATAAATTAACAATACGCTCTCTCGTACATATACAATCAACTCATTCTAGGGTACTACTGACCCTATCTCTAATGAGCATATCCCACCAAAGCCTAGGTATTCGCTAAACCTAAGCTCTGATACCAACTGTAACGGCCCGCAAATCCGTACTATCTGAGTTGACTACATACATCACACGTCCAACCCAAATATCACAGAAATACGAATCAATTTTTTTTAGAAGAAAAAGGTAGAAGAAGAGTAGAAATAACAACACAGAATCTCACATCGCAACGGAACCAAATATTATATATAACAGCTTTTGGAATACAAAATTTTCTGTATACATATACATACTATTATCAGATTATCACTATCAGAGTATAACACTTACAACACAGCGGAAATAACAATAACTAGATAATGCTGAAGCCTCCTACTACCAGCTCCTCCAAGTAAATCTGTAAAATGATGAACTACTTTGACTGCCGTACAAATTTAGGCACCCAAGAGTTTAGGTAAAACAAAACAAAATAAACTTCGGGTCAGTCATGGGACTGGTATGAGTAAACAATTTAAAACAGTTTGAGAAAATAAACAATATCTCATAAGACCACGCCGTATAACACGGAAAGGGTTTTTCCCTTATGAAAATCCAAAACACTTGATTCAACTTTCCAAATCCTTTTGAAAGAAACGATAATCTTTATATCAAAGCTCTTTTGATATTATAATAGTGTCTAAATCAAATAAATAGAAATCTAGTGGAAGGCTTGCATCTCACGTTCCACATATATATAATATACAATCAAAACCGCTGGTTAGGTAATGCATTTCCAACTATGATAAGGTATGGAACCACCTTCCGATAGTGTATCTCTAGAATAGAATACACTGGGTTCAATAAGAACAACTTGTAACCCGGCCACACATGACCGACCACTGATTTCGCTTGAGTGTATTTAATGTATATCACCAACGGTTGGGATCAGCAACTGTTTTCCCGAATGGGACAGCATCGAATAGAATAAGGAATTAAATGAATTTCTCTAGATAGGTGATAATACTCCCTAATGGAAGCTACCCACATAGCCATGCTGCCTTCCCGATTTTTGTCATTTCCCGGTTGTTGAGGCTTGAGGCTACGCGTCTTATCATTCATTGATAGCAAAATCACACTGAATGTCACATTGCTAGATCCGTCAATCGCTAATTGATTGCACAAATATATTCTGTATATTATGCTAAGAGAATAAATTCTCCGCCATTTTATATATCTATACAGACCAACATATGCGATCATTGGAAATACTCTGTCAGACATTCGTCCATATACGTTCGTTCTGGGATTGAACGAAACCGAAGGCACAATTTCTATTAATATAAAAAGTCCTTGCACTTTACTCCATCTTCGATTATCTTCATACAATCTAATTTGCAATGCTACTGCCAATATGGAGTGGTTCTCAGATAATAATCCAACCGGTCTCTCCATATTGACAACGATATTGGCAAACACTTCGATAGTCGATTGTTTAACTATCGAAGAAAAACAAACATTCATTCAAAGCATCAAATAAATCACAGGGCCTTTTAAGTAATATTTCATTAATTAAAACACTTCTCCATTTCCTTATCTATATTTGTTAACACGATATTATCGATAATCATCCTGACCTCTTACGCTATTTGGAAAACATTTCCATATATCGCCTTCTTTTATTTTCTATACTTAGAAAATATATTCTACTTTTAATTGGAGAACATTCCAATTACTTATCTCTTTCACGACTATTCATTTATTTCTATACTCAGGAAATATTTATTATTATATTTCCAAAATTCCACTTACTTGGGTTAAAACGATTGTTTTGTAAAACATCATTACAACAACCCAACATACTGCATTCAACTAACTCTTATTCAACATTTCTCTTTGAGATTGGATCTTGTTATTTATCGGTTAAAAATGAAATCAATCAAGTTGGGGTATAACTACCTCTCAGACCTTGACTGAAAACATCCATAACTTCAAAACGGACAAGACCACTTACCTCGAATAATCAACATCATACCAACCAATTATTCATTTTTAAACCTGTATACGTTTCGCTTTTTAATTTTACTAGATTTAATTATAGATTTTCTTTTTGTTTATAGTATTCTATTTTCAAGTTCATTTCCTTATCGAATTCTATATATTGATACATGATTTCTGCTATCAAAATTTCTTAAAAATATTCTAACTCCTTAAATTCCCAGAAAATTTCGCCATAACCTCCTTTGTACTAGTCAATAGTTCAAACCTCAAATCGCCTCTCTAGGCCCTTTCCATTCAAAAAGAAAATCAAAAAGCCAAGTGGCTTGCCGATTCGGCGCATAAAAACTCATATGGAATTTAAACATGTACCTTATTGTCGGACACACGAATTATAACCTTCATACACTTCATCACATACCTGTCTAACTCATATACATCCATTCCTAATTTATTCCAACTCAATCTGGTCATTTTAACTCAATTCGCTAATTTATTCTTTAATTAACTCTTTTGCCTATTTCACCTTTCTGTCAGAATATAACATGTTCAAAAAATATATTGACTTGCTTATAACCAAATTGAATTCCCAATATAATTTCTTAGACTTATCTCAATTCATATTTATTTTCCAAATATCAAAATAACACCCGTCGTTCCTTTTCTGAAACGATTTCCAATTCACGGTTAAATTTATATTTGAATTTAAATTTCTAAATTTATCAAACGATAATTTATTTTTCTTAATTTATAAATGATGTTTATAAATTAACTTCTTTGTTTCATATATTAAAACAAGTTCCATTTTAAATCTACCTGAAACCCAATTCATTTTATATTCCAAATCCTGGAATAAAATTGTCGTTCCCTTTTTGAAATGATTCAAATTATATTTTAAACTCATACTTGAATTTAAAATTACAGATTATCTTCAAATAATCAATTCACTATATTTATTAACATTTTTTATAAATTTCTCGTTTTATAAACTCAAACAAGTTCCATTTCGAAATCTATTTAAAACCAAAATCTTATTTTGGAATTTTCTATTAATAATAACATATCTATATAAATATAGAATCTATTTTCATATTTTAATTTAATAGAATCCTAGTATTTTTTTGAAAATATTTATTTAAATACATTCGATCTAATTGAATTCAAATCATAAATCCATACGGATTTATTTTAAGTTCAATTTACATTCTTAATATCATAATAGACTTCGTCGTTTTCCTAACATGATTCTCAATTCTCACTCTAAATTCATATTTGAATTTAAATATTAAACTATCCAAATGATTTTTTTTCATTTCATTTATAAACACCGTTTATAAATTCACTTCAATTCCAGATTATCCAATGAAAATCATTCTATTTTATATATAAACACCGTTTATAAATTTACATCAATTTCCTGCATTATTTAGTTTATAAACATCGTTTATAAATTCAATACTTGTTTTACTTATTCAAAACAAGTTAATATCTTTAGCCCATTCTAAATTCAAATTCTATTTTTAAAAAAATGGGATTTTTCCTTTCAAATCTCAAAAACCATTTCCCTATATTTTTATAAATCATCATTCAGGCCTTAGTGATATTTAAACACCCCAAACCACTCAATTATCAATTACAGGTTTCCTAACACATCATATATGATAATATATATGAAACAAACAAATAATAATATTTTTGAGGAATCCAGTTGGATTCCTCCAACCTGTTTTCCTGCATTCACAGATGTTAGCCAACATAAATAATACCCATCCTGCTTCAAGGTAGGATATCGCGGTACAGAAGGTCATCCACTATCATAGCATAGGGCGTATAAGGTCATCCGCTAATGATACTGCGGGCATCCGCTAATGGTACTACGGGAACTATCCAATTACCAATATATATATATATATATATATATATATATAATAACCACAAACACCAATTCTAAATAACTAATATGTATTTAATAGCCACAATAATATTTCAGTGCATGCAAACAATCAACGAACAATTATTTTAACAAATAAAATAATTCTAAATAAAAATATGAGTGAGATTTACTCACCGTGATTTTTATATGCCGAATATCCCAATCAAAATTAAATCGAAAATCATTCGATTTGATTTAAATTCCTATCAACTCCGATGGACTCCAAAAAAATTCCAGATTTTTAAGATCTCCAATAACGATTCCAATTTACTTTGTTTAGTTAAATTCTGATTTCATATAAAATAAATATACGCGTTATAAACTTGTATACATAATTTTTTCTTTTAATTTAATATCATTATCACTTAAATTAAATAAATTTATTTTACCTTACTGAGTCTTAATCCTCCTTTTTCGATTCTAAAACCAGTGTCTTCCTCATATTGTTCGAAAGTGCCTGAACCATTCTCCTCATTCTTCATTTACAATCAAAGAACAAACACCATGGTAGTGTTTTCCAACAACCTCATCTTCCCTGCTAAATCACATACGCTCCCCATCCTCTATCTTCCTTCTCCAGACACAAATTTCGTCTCTGCCAACTAATTCATGCAAGTGCCAAAAACCATCTTCACAGTCGGCTTTCATCACCACCAAGCTTAGTTGTTTTTCCCTTCTGACCGCGTCATGTAGCAGGTCAACTCTAGAGATGTCGCTTTTCTCCATAGATGGCGCACTCCCCTAAAATCACCTGGTTCGGCTTCTACATCCAAACTCTCCTTCTGCAGCAACAACAATCGAATAAACCTAAATCGATCTTCTCCAAAACACTGCTTCTACCACCATTGATCCCTCAATTAAACATAGCTCAACCATCGAGCCACACAGAACCCCTTCGAACTTCACTGCGTACCCCCCCCCAATCGCACAACTCGATGTGGTCCGAAACCCTTCTTCGAGCAGCGTTACCTCGGCATCGATCGCCTCTAAATCCTAGATTCGCGAGCGCCAGTCTTCAGCGTCGAACTCCAAGTGGATCGCAAGTTCACATCCCTTATCGCGAGCCATTTTCAATCAAAGTTCCATCGCCATTTTATTTACTATCTGAAGCTTTTGTTTCAATTTTGGGGACTAAAATTTACAACAGAGAGCGGCAATTCTATTTTTCCTGAAGTGAATTGATTTACATAATAGAAAAATAGAAAGGAGATGAGAGCGATTTATAGAGGGAGAGAACTTAACCGTTAAGGAACTACTCTACGCAAAGGGTACACATAATTTAATGTGATTTGATTTTGATTTGACTGTGATTTGAGTTTGATCTTATCCGTTCAATTTTATAATAATATATTTAGGGTTACGAATACCAATTCGAGCGCAACAACTGACGTTTATACAGTTTAACCATTATTCTGAACACACTGAAACAGGATTCGAAGCTCCATTTGATTGAATGGAGGAGATATTAATTTAAATCGATATAATTTAAATTAAATTCAAAACAAATAAATTCCTGAATAATGAGTATTATTATCATTTCTATTCAGTTAGAATTTATATTGATTATTTGAATCATTTTCGATACAGTTTAAATTTTGGAATTCAATTATATTTTTAATTACTATAATTCGATATAATCTATATTTAAATTATATTCGATTATTAAATCGATAACTCAATATAAAAATTCATTTACAATATCAATTAAATATTTAAAACTATAATAAATATTTAAAATAGATTGTTCGAAAATCCAGGTCGTTTCAAGCAAGTTAAAACATTTAAATTTTCGGTAACTTATTTCCTCAAAACAAAATATTTGGTAGTAACCTGTCACTTAGAAACTTGAAAATGAACACTGATGATGTCAGATTCATCATCAGGGTTATTTTCCAGGAACCGAAGTGAGTTCAATAGTATATCACTTTCAAAATTCATTTAAAAACACTTCCACTTTAAAATTATTTCAAAATATACTTCATAATGTTTTGAAACATTCCCAAATGCACAGAGGATCTTAAAATTTTAATCCAAAATTAATTTACAAATACTTTCCCAAATTCCCAGAGTTTTAATTCCAGTTCTGATTTTATATATTATATTCATACGAATTCTGATTGGTTATTTATAACCATGTTTATTATAATCTTATTCAATTATAATAACAACCAACCCATCCAAATCTTATAATAATTCCAACATTAATCATTATTTTCTTATCAAAATATATTTTGGGTAAAATTATTTCATTTACCCTCTTTCCAGAACATGTTGTGTTGCATTACTCTGTTCAAGAGTTTAGAAACACGTATCGATACAGTTTACATTACCATATCGACCAGAATTCATAAACTACTCAACAAACCAGTCAACACAATATAAAACAGTTTTTATATTAATTTACAAATATGCGCTCATATATATACACTCAAACTCACTCTAGGTTATTACTATCCCAATCTCTATTGAGTTACAGCACAGAGCCAAGATAATCAGTTAACCTTCTGCTCTGATACCACTGTAATGACCCAAAGATTTTAGACCCTGAAAATCAACATTAAATAACATGTAAACTATTCAAGCATCGGAAATACCAGATCATTAATAGTAAGAAGTTAAAGAGTGAGAAATGAAAAGAAATAAAAGTAGAATAGAAGAAGAAGAAACCAACAGAATTGAATCGGAGTAAACATGAATCTCAAAGTGGTATGAATAAAATATATTATATAACATAACTTTGAAATAAAAACTTGTAACAGTATACATACCATTATTCCACTATATATATTAATTAAATATTCATAATATTTGGATTCAAACCAATAAATTATCAAACCACTATATTAAAATAATTAAATAAATAAATTATTAAATCATGAAAATTCCGAGATGTTACACTTCACATCTGGTGAGCTAAGTTTTTCCACGGTGAATCGAAGAGATCGTAAAAAGATAAGAGTGATTTGTTGTATAAAGGGAAAAGATGTATGAAATGATAGGAAATGTGTTCCTAGTAATCGAGATGATAATGAAATCCTCATTAAAGTGGACTTAGGCCAAAACTGAGGCTGAACCACTGTAATTGCTCTCTATTTTTACTTCTTTTGTTTTTAATTGCCCCTAATCTAGACCTAAACAGCTTAAAGGTGTCTCTCGGGGTGTTAGTGTTCATTTTTTGACATTAACACATGGCTTTGTGGGTCGCTCCCATTAGGGTGTATTATCACATGATTTAGAGAAAATCCATTTGCTTCGCTATTATATGCTTCGGTAACGGTTGTTGATCCCAAACATTAGTGATAATACATTCGGAACACTCAAGCGAACTGAGTGGCCGGTCGTGTCTAGCCCGGGTCACAAGATGTCCTTGTTGAACCTGGTTTATTCTTCTCTAGAGATACACTGTCAGAAGATGGTCCCATACCTTTCCATAGTTGGAATCCATTCTCTAATAAGAGCCCGCGGTTTTAATTATATATTATGTATGTGGATCGTGAGATGCATGAGTTCTGCTAGATTGTTATTTACTTGATTTAGACACTATTATAATATCAGAGTAATATGTATTCCAATAATGTTTTGGGTTATCATCAGGTAAAAATCACCCGTATTTAAGTGTGGATCAACATTAGATATTTACTGTTTATTTTCCGCCGTGTTGTATTGTACTCTGATGATTGTATGTATATACAGTTACAAATTATGTATTCCAGAAACTGTTATATACTATATTTTATTCCGCTGCGATGTGAGATTCTATGTTGTTATTTCTGTTCTTCTTCTATCTTTTTGTAACAACCCGGAAAATCAGAGTCAATCTAAAATTTTTAATTTGGCTATTTTAATGAATTTGGAGTAATTGAAATAATTTATTTTAATTAAATAACGAGTTAGAAATAGCGTGGCAGTTTAAAATTTTGAATTCGAACTTTGACTGAACGTACAGGATGCAAAATAAAATGGATTTTAGTGAAACCAAAAATATTTAAATCTGTTTAAGAATATCTTTCTAACGAATCTAAAAATTCGAAATTTCATAGCGGGAATCAAAAGTTATAGCCAGTTGAATATTCAGAATGGTCACTATGGAATAAATATAGCCCTTGAAAATAGACATTTTGCAAACGACCTCCGTTTTCGACGAAACCACTTTTGTTGGATCTAAGATGACAAGTTATTTCTAGATTTCAAATTCCATAATTTTTGGAATTAATATGTGAGTGTGGCAAAGGAAAATGTGTTTGGTTGATTTTAGTCAAATTGGATCGACCAGAAAATGGCCATTTTTCAAACGATCTCATAATTCGATGAAATTAGTTTTGTTGGGACCGTATCATCTCAATATAGCCATATTAATTTTTTCGGGAATTTTTAGAATCAGTATGTGGCCCCGACAAATTAAAATGTACGTTCAAATCGAAATTTTAATGTTTTCTATTTTAATTTGAAGAATAACTGACTATAACAGTCGAATGGGCTTACGAAACATATTCCATTGTGTTCGAAATAGGGGTATATAGCTTGGGGCGACAGTCATTGGGTTTGGATTGGAGTTTGTGTGAAGAAACCCTAATTTTTGAAATATATATATAACGGGCCAATCATAATTTTTAATTTATAAAAAAATCAAAAAAATATCCTTCTCCTCTCTGTATCGAGCGATGACAAACCCTCCATCATTCCCGATCGATTTCCGGCGAATCCACTTCGAATCAGACCCTACCCCTTTGGAACTTTTTGAAGCTCTCCTTCCCCTTTTCAAATCCATGTAAGTTTCATCACCTATCGCCACTCCTACGTCGATAACGAGCCCCTCAAACACCCGAACTTCGGAGCCAACCCCGCCTGCCACATCTGATCGAGTTGGACCCCACCCCCTGGTGCGCGTGCGCCGTGCTTCCCCTTCGCTGTGGTGAAGGCCGATCGTTCAATCGTTGCACGGATCTCGCGAAGATTCAAAACGTAGTTTTGAATCAAACGTGAAGGTATACGGCCTGGGTTTTAAAACTGATTATAACACTTTTAAGCATGGCTATTTATGATTTTCAAATAAAAATCATACCTTTTTGCCATGTTGTCGAAATCCAGTGAAACCAAAGACACCAGACTCGTAGTGACGTCATCTACATTCTATAAGAAGCTAGAACGTATTCCGAGCTCGCTACAAATTCCAAAAGGATTAAAATTAATGTGAGACTTCTAAACTCAAATATGGAATGGAAATGCATTGTATAAATTATATAAGCAAAGTATAAATTATATATGCATTGTACACCTCATGTATGAGCGTTGTATAAGTTATATAAGCGCTGTATAAATTATACATGCGTTGTAAAATCATATATGTGTTGAAATGGAAGTGATATATACATATATATATATATATATATATATATATACTCCCCTCGTCCATATACCATGGACGATATGAATTGATTGTGATTGGCGTGAAAATTGGTTGATAATGCGAATGGTTGAAAATTAGTTGAAATGCGAATGGTTGGAAATAATTGTTTATGGTTGAAAGAAATTGTTTGTTGTTGAAACAATGGGAATTATTGTGGAAAATTCATATGATATGAAATTGATCTTAGATCATTTAGATAAGCCCCTTATGAAACGCCGCGAGGCTTAAGGTAGTGCGAGGAGCCGTACTCGGGACGGTGCCGGTTTTAAACCCCCTACCGTTATGCTGCCGAAATTTTCAGAAATATCTATGCGTTTGAATTATTTTCATATGTTGAATTACATTCATGTGTTGAATAAATTGTTGAAATAAAAATCACATTTTTATTATGCGTATGAAGTATATGAAATATGCATGTGTTGATATATTTACGTGTTAAGAAATTCATGTGTTGAATAACATTCATGTGTTGAGTAAATTCTTTGAAAGACGAAAATCACATTTTTATCATATATATGAAGTATAAAAAATATTCGTGTTTTAAATAAATTGTTTTAACACCAAAAATAACATTTTTATCTTATGTATGAAGTATATAAAATATTAGTGGTTTAAATAAATTGTTTTAACAATAAAAATATCATTTTTATTATATGTATGAACTATATAAAATATTCATGTGTTGAAAAGAATTCATGTGTTGAATAAAAGGGTTGAACAATAAAATTTACATTTTTATTGTGAATATGAAGTGCTAAAAACATTCATGTGTGGTATAAATATTTTGATCAATAAAAATATCATTTTTATCACATATAGGACTAGCTAAAAATACACATGTGTTGAAACATATTTTTGTTCGCCAAAAATATCATTTTTATCCTATGTATGAAGTGTTAAAAATAAGCGCGTGTTGAAATAAATATTCGTTCGCTAGAAATATTATTTTTAGCTTGGTTCTGCGTACATTTACATATGTTGAACAGGAATATGGATTAGCGATCAAGTAAAGAATATTTGTGTGCCCGATAAATAGGTAAGCCTTAATGAGTTGGCTGCGTGATTTTATTATTATATAAACTCCTATGAATGCCATTGGATACGGAGTGCTGGTTGTTCTGTGTGAAATAATAAACGTCGCCATAGGATAGTAACAATTAATTTTGAACTACACTATATGGCATACTTCTTGAAGATAGCATACCCAATCATATACCACATAAGCTTTTGGAACTTGTGTAACAAGGTTGAAGATTTACCATACAAGCGAGAGGCTTGTAATGCGATGACTATATTTCAGGTTGAACTGAAGACTTATATGGACTATATAAAATGTAACGGTAAATTGCCATATTAATTAAAAAACCACACGGGTCTGAAGATGACAATAAACACGTCTCTTTAGTCATTAAGGCACAGAAACCATTTATAGGGTGACGAGAATTTGTTCTCTGGAGTTATGATCTATACACACTCCCTTGTGGACACCGGAATATTTCACTATAAATATGTGCATGCTTTTTAGGATTTATTGGGTGCCTAATACGACCCAATAAATTTCCAAACCCCTCCCCGTACAAAGGAGGTTATGGCGAAATTTTCTGAAATTTAAAGGCATTAGTGAAATATTTGAAGTGAAAAATGATATAGAAATCGTTGAATGAATTATATATATATATATATATATATATATATAAATTAAATAAACGAATCGCGCAGCTGCAGTTCGTGTTCTGGAATCGTAATTTTGGACGATTATATCGAGAAATCTGACCATCGGATTTTCCCGAAACCGGAACCGTTGGTTTCGCTTTGGAAAATCTTTCCAACGATATAAAATTTGTTAGGATCCAACAGTTGGATTGTGTGAAATGTTTAATTCAAATCTGAATAAAAACAGCTCCAGAATGAATTATATATATATTAATTAAATAAAACGAATAACGACGCTGCAGTTCATGTTTTTAAATCGTTACTTCAAACGATTATATCGAGAGATCCGACCATCGGATTTTCCCGAAACCAGAACTGTTGAGTTCGCTTTGGAGAGGTCTTTCCAACGGAATTAACTTCGTTAAGATCTGATGGTTAGATTTTGAGAAATGTGTAATTCAAATTTAGAGAAAAACAGCGCCAGGGCCACGTTATGGCCTAAAATGTTGTTTAATTAAATGACGCTATTTTTAAATAAATAAAAAGAGCGAAATATCGTTATAAAATATTATTGCGATATGGAATGGAAATAACTGATTCTACTTGGTTTGCTTGATATTTGATGTTTGAGTTTGACATGAAAATATATAAAGAACTGAAATGTGGATGTCGAATAATTTAACCATGGACAGAATTGATTTGAATTCTAATATAAGTGAATTATTTGAAAAGGCTGAGTTAATTCTCATTTCAAATAATTGATCGACGAATAAATGTCAAAGATATGAAGACAGTGCAAGACCGGTGATCTTCACATCGTGTAGATTACTACTGATGCCCTTGAGATGGGCAGCTCCCATGACGAGGTTACAGTGGTAGTGTTCTGAATGTACTTGTCGATTATCCGGATGTGCGAGGGCCCCTCTTCCATATTGGACATATGGAACGAGGAATAAGGTGCCTCCGGTTTCGTTCAGACCCAGAACGGACTTGTAAATTGATGTGTGTCTAGTGTGTATTCTGTGCTGTATTCGTTGATCTCTACCAAATATACATCTGTTTAGCGCGGAGAATTTATTCTCTTGCTTAACGCCCTTCTCTGAGACGTACGAGCTCAGAGGTTGTATATCGGTAGACATCAGTGGTATAGTGTGGACTGACAGCGTGGCACGCAAAGATGCAAATGATCAAGGCTTTTGTTGAAAAGCAGAGTCTTGTGGTTGATGATCAAAGAACGACTTTAATATAGCATAACTTTGTGTATAGCGTTGATTCGCGAGCCTTGCACCTCGGTATGAGTTAAAAATAGGATAAGGACCGTTGGGAGAACAAGACGTTTCTTTCTAGCTATGGGTGGTGTCAGCGTTTTACTAGCCCTGACATTGTTGATTATTATACCTTTGTGGATGTTGGAATGCGAGGCGCCTCAGTTATATCGGTCTCTACGGAGCCGATGGATAGGTCTAATAGGATCGGGAAACGTGTGTTTAGGAATTGTCAATCCACTAACGTAAGTGTGGACCGGCCCAACCGATCCAGGGTTACCCAGAGTGTGTAGTCCTGAGACATTTGCTAGAGTGTCTCGAAGCGGAAAGGAATACATCCCTTGCCTAGACTTATGATGAAATCCAAATTTCCAATACGAAATTACGGATTTGATTGTAACTTATATATGACGACATGATATATGGTACCCATGCCGTCTAGGATTGATATTTATGATTGAATTTGCTTTTAAAAAATATATGCACTAGTAATAATATCAAATGATTTTGCTTTACACGTATTAAGCATATTTTGGCCATTATAAGGTACAACTCTATCCTTCAGTTTGCGTTGCATTGTGTGATGGGACTTGAGTCTTATAACGAATTCATTTTTATAAAAAGCATTGCGTTGTTCAAAATATTTACTTTAATTTATGCACTGGCAATCACTGGAGTAAACCCGTTCTGCGAAGGTGGCGCGGTCCTATGATTTGCCTTGTTATTGTTGTTTTACCAGTTAATTAGATTTCTCATACCAGTCCCATGACTGACTCGTAGTTTGTTTCACTTTGCAAACTCGGGTGCCCTTATTTTCACACGGGCAGCCTAGTGACAGGTTATATTTTGGATTTTGCACTGCAGCATGGAGTGCACCTTTGGCTTGTGTGGCGAAGACTAGATTTCTCAGTATTTTTCCTATTTGATATTCCACCATTAGTATCTTGTAATAACCCGAAAATCCGAGCCAATTTAAAAAATTTATTTTGACGATTTTAGTGAATTTTGAATATTTAAAATGAATTATTTTAAATAATAACAACGAGAAATTTATTTTTAAATAGAACTAGAATGTATATATTTATATAGATCGTCGTTAGAATATAAATAATTATTTATAATTATAAAGGGAATTGAAAATGGCGCGGTAGTTCAATAATTCAATTTCAAAGTTCAAATAAATGTACCGGGTGCAAAATAAACCGGATTTTAGTGAAACCAAAAATATTTGAATCTAATAGAGAACATCTTTCAAACGAATCCGAAAAATTGAAATTTCATAGTGGGAATCAAAAGATATGTCTAGTTGAAATTTCAGAATAACCGCTATGGAATTCGGGCCCTTGAAAATAGCCATTTTGCAAACGACCTCGGATTTCAACGAAACCACTTTTGTTTGATCCGGGATGTCAAATTATTGCTAGGTTTTAGAATTCATAATTTTTTGAATCAATATATGAGCGTGGCAAAGTTAAACGTATTTTAACAGTTTCAGTCAATTTCGATCGACTAGAAAATGACCATTTTTCAAACGGTCTCAGAATTTGACGAAATTAGTTTTGTTAGGACTGTACCGGCAATACGAAGCTAGAAACATTTTTTCTGGAATTTTTAGAGTTAGTATGTGGCCCCGGTAAATTGGAATGTGCGTTTGAATTGAACATATAATGATTTATATTTCAATTTTAAGGAAAATTGATCGTAACAACCGAGTTGGCTTACAAAACATATCCCATTGTGTTCGGAATGGGGGTAATACGCTAGGGGCGACACTCGTTTGGTTCGATTTAGAGTTTGTATCAATAATCATGCATTTTTGAAAATAAAATAATAATAAAAAAAAAAATATTCTAACTAAACCCTAACTCCTATCTCCATTCTATCAGCCGCCACAATCAATGAAGGTCCCGTGAGCTTCCGATTTCAAACCCCAAATTCATTCAAACCGATTCAAATTTAAAGAGGCATTCAAAACAAAAATGAAAGCGCAGTCTCTGATCTCCGATTTCAGGGTGGTATGGTCGTTCCTAGTACATGTGGTGTTGGAAAATTGAGCTCAAAGCTCAGAAGTTCGGATGGGTTTTTGGGGCTTCCTATGGCGTCGACCTGCAAGGGGTGGAGGGAGGAGCACGGCGGCGCTCCGCCGCATCGAGGGAGGATGTCCGATCATCATCCGGTCATCTGGATGCACGTGCGGCGGCCAATTTGGTTTCGTGAGCAAATGGGTTCTGATGTCGGCTTATACAGTAAAGGGAAAGAAAGGTCCATTTTTTTTTAACTATTAAGGTCAATTTTTTTTATATAATTAGTTTAAATTAAATTAGTAATTTGATTTTAAAATATATATATAAAAGAGGGACATTGTTCTTTTTTTTATTCATATAAAATAGGCATTGTTTTTAAAAAAATAAACAAACAAGGAGCTTTAAAAAAATGTACAAACAAGGAGCTTTAAAAATATACAAACAAGGAACTTTAAAAATATACAAACAGGGATCTTTAAAAAAAATATACAAACAAGGAGCTTTAAAAATATACAAACAAGGAGCTTTAAAAATATACAAACAAGGAGCTTTAAAAATATAAAAGCAAAGCTTTTTAAAAATAAAAATAGCCTGGGTTGAAAAATATAAAAAAATGTGATTTTTATTCATATCTAAACAGTATAAAAATGTGATTTTAATTTATATCTATATAGTATAAAAAATGTGATTTTTATTTATATCTAAACAGTGTAAAAATGTGATTTTTATTTATATCTAAACAGTATAAAAATGTGATTTTTATTTATATCTAAACAGTATAAAAATGTGAATTTTATTTATATCTGAATAGTATAAAAATGTGATTTTTATTTATATCTGAACAGTATAAAAATGTGATTTTTATTTATATATAAACAGTATAAAAATGTCATTTTTATTTATAATTGAACAGCATAAAAATGTGATTTTTATCCGTTTAGGGTTGAAACAAAAATGTGATGTTTAATATAAAAATTGTTTGAAACAGACTGCGATGGAACCGACTGCAAACGAATACAAATCCGAACCGTTCAGAAATAGTGAATGGAGGTGTGGATCCCAAATGTGAGAACTTCTCACTTTTAATTTAATTTTCTAGTTAAAATATATACTAGGATGCAGATGGTGTTTAGTAGCACCCGACACCCGTCGTCCAAAGACCATAGACGGCTTATATGCTTGTTTGTTTGATTTTGATGTGTAGTTGATTGTGTGATGTGATGTGAAATGAAATAAAATATTTATATAGTTAAAATATTTTATAGTTTAAAATAGAATTTTTAACGTGTATTTGAAATGAAATAAATATAAACAAATCGGACGATTTTTTTATATACACATATTTGACTGATATTGATTGGGACGATAAATTTTACACATCGCCCAACTACACAAATAAAATATGTGTTTGATTGTTTGAAAACCCCACACGGGTATTGGGGTGATATATGACATACACTAATCCCAATAGTTAGTTGTATGTCGATCGATTGATTGACAGACTGTTATAAGCTTTAAATATTTATATTTGATGTTTATACAGTGTAGAACACACTTTGGATGATGGTTGATGATTTATCGTTGTTGTTATATACGTGTGGTAGAAAATTCATATAACTAACATTATATGTTAATTGATTGGGCCTCATTCCAGTTTTGAAATAGAAATATTTGAAAAAGAAATATTTGAAAAAGAAATATTTGAAAATAGAAATATATGAAGCCGTGTTGATTAGATTGACGCCATTTTGATGTGAAAGATATTTATATTGATTTTATTCATTTTACAATGAATATCGAAAGTGATTTCAAAATCTGATATTTTGAAATTCGAATTAAATTAAATTGAAACGAAATTCGAATTAAACTGAATAGAATTGAAATTCGAATTGGATTGAAATAAATCGTTTTGAATTTAATTTAAAACGTACTGAAATTGATTCGAATTGCAATGAATTCGAATTGAAATGAATTTTAAATTTGAATTGAATTGAAATGAATTTAAAACGAATTTATAAGGAAAAATTCAATTTTGATTAGAAATTGAATATGAAGTTGAAATCATTTTGAAAACGAAATTAAAACGATTTATAAAATTCGTTTTAAATAGAAATCGACGAAATATATATTATATATATTATATATATAATATAATGGCCTAAATAGAACGCGCTGCACTGCAGCAGTTCGCGAATTTCGACCATTGACTTCGAATTGACGTTGCGGGAGACCAGACCGTCAGATTCTCCTAAAATCGGAACCGTTGGGTTCGTATCGAAAAGAGATTTCTAACGAATATTAGAAATTAGAAATCTAATGGTTGGATTTGGAATTATGTCCAAATCAAATTTGGAAAAGGTCGCTGTAAGTGCAGTTCGATGGCCGTGGATGGAAATCGACTGTACGGTCCTTGATAAAATTATTACAAATATCAATAATTTGTGTAAAATCATAAGAAATGATTTGGGAAGAATTGGGATGAAAAACTCCATATTTGAAAGGATAAAAATAGATTTTTATCAAAATGAACTAAGTTTGAACTAGAATTATAATTCTATTTATTTTTAAATAAATAAATTGAATTTGAAAAGGGTTTTAAAAGTAACTAGAATTTCCAATAATTGAATTGGAATGGATTTGAATCGAAATTAACTTTGGAATATTTCAATATTGGATTTCGTGATTATGCAGATGTTGTTATGGAAATTTGAAAGATATATATATATCGTTATTTCCAATTCGATATTGTTGTTCGTAGAATTTGATATTGAATATAAGCCGATATATTTTCTATTCAGAGCCTGGTATTTAATATCAAATGTGATTTGGGTTTGCCGTGAATGGTGTCTTCATTAACACTGTTCTTAAACCCAGTTGAGAAAAAGATTAAACCCTTTTATTTAGATTTAATGATGTGTACCAGTTAAATAATATTTAATTGGAATTGAATTGGTATTGATTTTTGGGTTTATCGTGAACAGTGTTTTAAATAACACTTGTTCTTTAACCCAATAATTAATGGAATGTGATTTTGGGTTGTCGTGAACGGTATCTTCAATAATGCTGTTCTTAGACCCAAAAGGAGCTTAGAAAATCAGAAACTAACTGGAGATTAGTTAAGTTGAATGGTTTCTGGGGGTATTGATCTGATGTTGGTTTCGGCCTTCCACGTTAATACTTAGGGAATTGCTCACTTGCAAATTTACAGTTAGGGACTAATTGAAATGTGATGTGATTTTGGGGTTTACCGTGAACCGTGTTTTAAATGACACGGATTCTTTAACCCAGTCAAAGATTAAAACTAAGTGGAGTTTTAATGAATCTTTAATTAGATTGAAAAGATCAAGAATGGAGTATCACCAGTTTTGCTCCAGGCGATAGTTAAATCTTTAATTAGATTTGAGCGTGAAATGGTAATTGAATTTACCGATAACACCGTGGTGTTAGATATGAAGTATTACCAGTTTTACTTCATCGGATGAATAGGTTGGGATTGGGAAATAGAATAAATGATTACTTTGGTGTGGTTGGCTAATCCCGACTAGTTTGAATTGATATTCAAAAGAAGATTAAAGAATAAATTTAGAAGAATTTATCTTTGATAAAATTAATGGGAACCTTTCCCTAAGAATGTGAAATTTAGAAACTAACTGGAGATTAGTTAAGTATAATGGTTTCCTGTGTATTGATCTGATGTTGGTTTCGGCCTTCGGGGTTAATATTTGGGGAATTGTTCTCTTACTAATTTACGGTTAGTGACTGATGAATTGGAATGAGGCGTATGTTGTGTTTGTGTAACACTTGTTTATTATATATGCGAGTTATTCAAAAAGGCTGGGTTTATCCCATTCTGAATAACTGATTCGACGTGGTGTCGAGGATGAAGGCGGTGGTCGAAGACCGGAAGTCTTCACGTCGTTTGGGTGATTACTGATGATCTTGATTGGGCTGTACACCCAAGAGGAGGGAATCAGTTAGTGATTGTCCAGACGTACTTGGAGATCGATGGATATGCAGGGTACTAGGTGCCTCCGGTTTCGTTTAGACCCAGAACGAACTTGTAAATGGACTGTGTGTCTGACATTGGATTTTAGTCTGTGTGATTGATTTCTATTAAATATATATCTGTTTGGCGGCGGAGAATTTATTCTCTTGCTTAACGCCCTTCTCTGAGACATACAAGCTCAGAGGTTATATATTGATGGATATCAAACGCATGGAGTGAATTGCCTGTGTGGCATGCTTAAGTG
Source organism: Allium sativum (assembly GCA_030737875.1). NCBI lineage: Eukaryota > Viridiplantae > Streptophyta > Magnoliopsida > Asparagales > Amaryllidaceae > Allium > Allium sativum. The sequence continues at coordinate 686,212,010 of CM060926.1, read as the reverse complement.
GCAATTGATCAAGGCTTCTGTTGAAAAGAAAAGTCTTGTGGTTGAAGATCAAAGCACTGCCTGTGTGGCATAGCTTTGTGTCATGAGAATTCGCGAGCCTCACACCACGGTTGTGAACCAGAAACGGGAGAGGACCTCAGGGAGGGCATGCGATTCCTTCTAGTTAGAAGTGGCGTCAGTGGTTTTACACGCCCTGACGAGTTTGACTTATGTGGTTGTTGCTGTTGCGAGGTGCCTCGGTTATATCGGTTTCGGCCGATGCATTCTGGTCGGCAGACGGACCAGACTTATGCCCTAAAGGGCGAGGAAACGCAGTGTTCAGGAATTTTAATCCACATTGGTGGACCGGCCCTGTCGCTCCAAGGCTTGTCTGCGTGCTTGCCTGAGACATGGGCTAGATTGTCTCAAATTGGTAGAGGACGATCCCTGGCCTCGGTTCATAGATGGAAATCCAATTTCCAATACGTGACGTTTCGATTTTAGTTGTAATCCTATATATGGCGACATAGTGGGATGGGGCGCTTATGTCGTCTATGATTGATACTTATGATTTGAAGTTGTTTTATACACTATACACTTATAGTAATAATAAATGATTTGTTTTAAACGTATCAAGCATTCTTGGCTATTATAAGGTAAAAACCCTATCCTCCGGCTTGCGTTGCATTATGTGATAGGACCTGGGTCTTATAATAGCTTCATTTTTCTTTATTTAGCATTGCGCTGTTGTTAAATGCACTAGTATTCTTGGGAGGAAACCCGTTCCGTGTTATACGGCGTGGTCCCTTGATTTACCTAACTTTAAAATAAAGATTAATAACTGTTTTAGTACTCACACCAGTCACATGACTGACCTGGAGTTTATTGTTTTAACCTAAACTCTGGGTGCCCTTATTTCGACACGGGCAGCCAGTAGTTTTGGTTTTGCAGATTTATATTCACAGGATCCTGATTTTCAGCTGGAACGATATTCGTAAAGCTCTGTATCTGTGTATTACTTCTAGTTGTGTATTGTATTATTTTCAACTTCTATGTAATGTATTGTAATCTCTGATATTTTCTGTGTAATATTTATTCGCACTCTGTATGTTCTTGTATTCTGATGGAATTGTTGTAATATACAATGAAATGTTCTTCTGTCTGCATTCTTTTGTGTACTGCCCTCAATTCAATCCGGGCTTTCCTTAGCGGGGAAGTTCGGGTCGTCTCATTTTGGTATCAGAGCTTTGGTTTACAAAGCTCAGAGAACAAGACACATTAGAACCATACAAAAGAATTCATCAGAGATTGGATTAGTAATATCCAATTGGAATGAATCGTTAGTGATGGGATCAGCAATATCCTAGAACGAGTGTGAAGAGTATATTTTTGAAAATGAAAACAAATTTTGTTTTGAAAATTTAAATCAACTATTCATATTTGAATATTTATTTATATTGATTTGGGTTATCCAGTATATAAAGATTTTGCGTATACGTCTGATCCGCGTGTATTCGAAGTTTTAATATATTGGGTAGATATAGAATTACACTCTAGTCGCCCAGGGGTGATTCTGATGATTGATATATCATCATCAGAATTTATATTCGAGTGACGAAGGTGTGATATCTATATATTTCCATTAGGCTGGTGTGAGAACCAAAATTAGATAGGACTTATTGTTGTGATTTGGCATCAAAAATGTGATTTTTGACTATATATCAAAGTTATGAATTTGAAATGATAATTCACTAATTGATTGATGGTTGTGTTGTTTGATTAATTAGAAATTGAATCGTTAGCCAAATTGAACCAAACATTGAATTGTATTGAAAATTAGTCGCATTTGCATGCATGTACATGTACTTACATTGAACAGGTCATAGAAAGGAGGCTAGTGCAAAGGAATAAAATTGTTTGCCCGACAAATAGGTACATGTTTATCATAATTTACTGTTTTGTTTGGATGATGATGATTTTGTGAGCCGCTTGGCTTTTTCTTTTTCTTTTGGATTGAAGAAGGCCATGGGAGGCTATATGAAATATTCCGAAGTCCCCGGTGTAGGGGAGGTTATGGCGAAATTTTTCGAAAATTTAGGGTGTTAGCCAAATTTTTGAAAAATTTGAAATGTTCTTAGAAACTGAAAAGTTGAAGAACTTAAGCCGTAAAGAAAATAATGAAAGTTGAGTTGATTAATTAAACAACTTTCGGCTTCGTTCCTTTTCGGGGATGAAAAGTTTTAAGTGGGGGAGATTGTAATAACCCGGAAATCCGAGCCAATTTAAAATTTTTATTTTGGCGATTTTAGTGAATTTTGAATACTTAAAATGAATTATTTTAAATAATAACGACGAGAAATTTATTTTTGAATAGAATTAGAACGTATATATTTATATAGATCATCGTTAGAATATAAATAATTATTTATAATTATAAAGGGAATTAAAAATGGCGCGGTAGTTCGATAATTCAATTTCAAAGTTCAAATAAATGTACCGGGTGCAAAATAAACCGGATTTTAGTGAAACCAAAAATATTTGAATCTAATAGAGAACATCTTTCCAATGAATCCGAAAAATTGAAATTTCATAGCGGGAATCAAAAGATATGCCCAGTTGAAATTTCAGAATAGCCGCTATGGAATTTGGGCCCTTGAAAATAGCCATTTTGCAAACGACCTCGGATTTCGACAAAACCTCTTTTGTTAGATCCGGGATGTCAAATTATTGCTAGGTTTTAGAATTCATAATTTTCTGAATCAATATGTGAGCGTGGCGAAGTTAAACGTATTTTAACAGTTTCAGTCAATTTCGATCGACTAGAAAATGACCATTTTTCAAACGGTCTCAGAATTTGACGAAATTAGTTTTGTTAGGACCGTACCGGCAATACGAAGCTAGAAATAATTTTTCTGGAATTTTTAGAGTTAGTACGTAGCCCCGGTAAATTGAAATGTGTATATTAATTGAATATATAATGATTTATATTTCAATTTTAAGGAATACTAATCATAACAACCGAATTGGCTTACGAAACATGTCCCATTGTGTTCGGAATGGGGGTAATACGCTTGGGGCGACAGTCGTTGGGTTCGATTTAGAGTTTGTATCAATAATCATGCATTTTTGAAAACAAAATAATAATAAAAATTAAATATATATTCTAACTAAACCCTAACTCCTATCTCCATTCTATCAGCCGCCACAATCAACAAAGGGCCCGTGAGCTTCCGATTTCAAACCCCAAATTCATTCAAACTGATTCAAATTAAAAGAGGCATTCAAAACAAAAATGAAAGCGCAGTCTCTGATCTTCGATTTCAGGGTGGTATGGTCGTTCCTAGTATCGTGTGGTGTTGGAAAATCGAGCTCAAAGCTCAGAAGTTCGGGCGGGTTTTTGGGGCTTCCTATGGTGTCGAGCTGCAAGGGGTGGAGGGAGGAGCACGGCGGCGCTCTGTCGCGTCGAGGGAGGATGTCCGATCATCATCTGGTCATGTGGATGCACGTGCGGCGGCCAATTTGGTTTCGTGAGCAAATGGGTTCTGATGTCGGCTTATAAAGTAAAGGGGAAGAAAGGTCCAAATTTTTTTTTTTAACTATTAAGGTCAATTTTTTTATATAATTAGTTTAAATTAAATTAGTAATTTGATTTTAAAATATATAAAAAAGAGGGACATTGTTCTTTTTTTTATTCATATAAAATAGGCATTGTTTTTAAAAAAATATACAAATAAGGAGCTTTAAAAAAATATACAAACAAGGAGCTTTATAAATATACAAACAAGGAGCTTTAAAAAATATACAAACATGGAGCTTTAAAAAAATATACAAACAAGGAGCTTTAAAAATATACAAACAAGGAGCTTTAAAAATATACAAACAAGGAGCTTTAAAAATATAAAAGCACGGCTTTTTAAAAATAAAATTAGCCTGGGTTGAAAAATATTAAAAAATGTGATTTTTATTTATATCTAAACAGTATAAAAATGTGATTTTTTATTTATATCTAAACAGTATAAAAATGTGATTTTTATTTATATCTAAATAGTATAAAAATGTGATTTTTATTTATATCTAAACAGTATAAAAATGTGATTTTTATTTATATCTAAACAGTATAAAAATGTGCTTTTTATTTATATCTGAACAGTATAAAAATGTGATTTTTATTTGTATCTAAACAGTATAAAAATGTGATTTTTATTTATATCTAAACAGTATAAAAATGTGATTTTTATTTATAACTGAACAGCATAAAAATGTGATTTTTATCCGTTTATGGTTGAAATAAAAATGTGATGTTTAATATAAAAATTGTTTGAAACAGACTGCGATGGAACCGACTTCAAATGAATACAAATCCAAACCGTTCAAAAATAGGGAATGGAGGAGTGGATCCCAAATGTGAGAACTTCTCACTTTTAATTTAATTTTCGAGTTAAAATATATACTAGGATGCAGATGGTGTTTAGTAGCACCCGACACCCGTCGCCCACAGACCATGGACGACTTATATGCTTGTTTGTTTGATTTTGATGTGTAGCTGATTGTGTGATGTGATGTGAAATGAAATAAAATATTTATATAGTTAAAATATTTTATAGTTGAAAATAGAATTTTTAACGTGTATTTGAAATGAAATAAATATAAACAAATCGGACGATTTGTTTATATACACATATTTGACTGATATTGATTGGGACGACAAATTTTTCACATCGCCCAACTGCACAAATAAAATCTGTGTTTGATTGTTTGAAAACCCCACACGGGTATTGGGGTGATATATGACATACACTAATCCCAATAGTTAGTTGTATGTCGATCGATTGATTGACAGACTGTTATAAGCGTTAAATATTTATATTTGATGCTTATACAGTGTAGAACGCACTTTGGATGACGGTTGATGATTTATCGTTGCTGTTATATACGTGTGGTATAAAATCCATATAATTAACATTATATGTTAATTGATTGGGTCTCATTCCAGTTTTGAAATAGAAATATTTGAAAAAGAAATATTTGAAAATAAAAATATATGAAGCCATGTTGATTAGATTGACGCCATTTTGACGTGAACGATATTTATATCGATTTTATTCATTTTACAATGAATATCGAAAGTGATTTCAAAATTTGATATTTTGAAAGGAATTGAAATTCGAATTAAATTGAATTGAAATGAAATTCGAATTAAACTGAATAGAACTGAAATTCGAATTAGATTGAAATAGAATTGAAATCGTTTTGAATTTAATTTAAAACGTATTGAAATTGAACTGAAATTGATTCGAATTGCAATGAATTTGAATTGAAATGAATTTGAAATTTGAATTGAATTGAATTTAAAATGAATTTATAAGGAAAAATTCAATTTTGATTAGAAATTGAATATGAAGTTGAAATCATTTTGAAAACGAAATTAAAACGATTTATAAAATTCATTTTAAATAGAAATCGACGAAATGTATATTATATATATATATAATATAATGGCCTGAATAGAACGCGCTGCGCTGCGGCAGTTTGCGAATTTCGACCATTGACTTCGAATTGACGTTGCGGGAGATCTGACCGTCGGATTCTCCTAAAACCGGAACCTTGGGTTCGTATCGAAAAGATCTTTCTAACGAATATTAGAAATTAGAAATCTAACAGTTGTATTTGGAATTATGTCCAAATCAAATTTGGAAAAGGTCGCTGTAAGTGCAGTTCGATGGCCGTGGATGGAAATCGACTGTACGGGCCTTGATAAAATTATTAAAAATATCAATAATTTGTGTAAAATCATAAAAAATGATTTGGGAAGAATTGGGATGAAAAACTCCATATTTGAAAGGATAAAAATAGAATTTTATCGAAATGAACTAGTTTTGAACTAGAATTATAATTCTATTTATTTTTAAATAAATAAACTGAATTTGAAAAGGGTTTTAAAAGTAACCAGAATTTCCAATAATTGTATTGGAATGGATTTGAATCGAAATTGTCTTTGGAATATTTCGATGTTGGATTTCGTGATTATGCAGATGTTGTTATGGAAATTTGAAAGATACATATATATATATCGTTATTTCCAATACGATATTTGTTGGTCGTAGAATTTGATATTGAATATAAGCCAATATATTTTCTATTCAGAGCCAAATATTTAATATCAAATGTGATTTGGGTTTGTCGTGAATGGTGTCTTCATTAACACTGTTCTTAAACCCAGTTGAGAAAAAGATTAAATCTTTTATTTAGATTTAAGGAAGTGTACCGGTTAAATAATATTTAATTGGAATTGAATTGGTATTGATTTTTGGGTTTATTGTGAACAGTGTTTTAAATAACACTTGTTCTTTAACCCAATAATTAATGGAATGTGATTTTGGGTTGTCGTGAACGGTATCTTCAATAATGCTATTCTTAGACCCAAAAGGAGCTTAGAAAATCAGAAATTAACTGGAGATTAGTTAAGTTGAATGTTTCTGGGGTATTGATCTGATGTTGGTTTCGGCCTTCGGGGTTAATACTTAGGGAATTGCTCACTTGCTAATTTACGGTTAGGGACTGATTGAAATGTGATGTGATTTTGGGGTTTATCGTGAACCATGTTTTAAATGACATGGATTCTTTAACCCAGTCAAAGATTAAAACTAAGTGGAGTTTTAATTAATCTTTAATTAGATTGAAAAGATCGAGAATGGAGTATCACCAGTTTTGCTCCAGGCGATAGTTAAATCTTTAATTAGATTTGAGCGTGAAATGGTAATTGAATTTACCGATAACACCGTAGTGTTAGATATGAAGTATTACCAGTTTTACTTCATGGGATAAATAGGTTGGGATTGGGAAATAGAATAAATTATTACTTCGGTGTGGTTCGCTAATCCCGACTAGTTTGAATTGATATTCAAAAGAAGATTAAAGAATAAATTTAGAAGAATTTATCTTTGATAAAATTAATGGGAACCTTTCCCTAAGAATGTGAAATTTAGAAACTAACTGGAGATTAGTTAAGTAGAATGGTTTCCTGTGTATTGATCTGATGTTGGTTTCGGCCTTCGGGGTTATTATTTGGGGAATTGTTCTCTTACTAATTTACGGTTAGTGACTGATGGATTGGATTGAGGCGTGTGTTGTGTTTGTGTAACACTTGTTTATTATATACGCGAGTTATTCAGAAAGGCCGGGTTTATCCTATTCTGAATAACTGATTCGACGTGGTGTCGAGGATGAAGACGGTGGTCGAAGACCGGATGTCTTCATGGCATTTGGGTGATTACTGATGATCTTGATTGGGTTGTACACCCAAGAGGGGGGAATCAGTTAGTGATCGGCCAGACGTACTTGGAGATCGATAGATATGCGGGGTACTAGGTGCCTCCGGTTTCGTTCAGACCCAGAACGAACTTGTAAATGGACTGTGTGTCTGACATTGGATTTTAGTCTGGTTGATTGATTTCTATTAAATATATATCTGTTTGGCGGCGGAGAATTTATTCTCTTGCTTAACGCCCTTCTCTGAGACGTACGAGCTCAGAGGTTATATATTGATGGATATCAAACGCATGGAGTGAATTGCCTATGTGGCATACCTAAGTGGCAATTGATTGAGGCTTCTGTTGAAAAGCAAAGTCTTGTAGTTGAAGATCAAAGCACCGCCTGTGTGGTATAGCTTTGTGTAACGTGAATTCGCGAGCCTCACACTCCGGTTGTGAACCAGAAACGGGAGAGGACCTCAGGGAGGGCATGCGTTTCCTTCTAGTTAGAAGTGGCGTCAGTGGTTTTACACGCCCTAACGAGTTTGACTTATGTGGTTGTTGCTGTTGCGAGGCGCCTCGGTTATATTGGTTTCGGCCGATGCATTCTGGTCGGCAGACGGGCCAGACTTACGCCCCAAAGGGCGTGGAAACGCAGTGTTCAGGAATTTTAATCCACATCGGTGGACCGGCCCTGTTGCTCCAAGGCTTGTCTGCGCGCTTGCCTGAGACATGGGCTAGATTGTCTCAAATCGATAGAGGACGATCCCTGGCCTCGGTTCATAGATGGAAATCCAATTTCCAATACGTGACGTTTCGATTTTAGTTGTAATCCTATATATGGCGACATAGTGGGATGGGGCGCTTATGCCGTCTATGATTGATACTTATGATTTGAAGTTGTTTTATACACTATACACTTATAGTAATAATAAATGATTTGTTTTAAATGTATCAAGCATTCTTGGCTATTATAAGGTAAAAACCCTATCCTCCGGCTTGTGTTGCATTGTGTGATAGGACCTGGGTCTTATAATAGCTTCATTTTTCTTTATTTAGCATTGCGTTGCGGTTAAATGCACTAGTATTCTTGGGAGGAAACCCGTTCCGTGTTATACGGCGTGGTCCCTTGATTTACCTAACTTTAAAATAAAGATTAATAACTGTTTTGGTTCTCACACCAGTCACATGACTGACCTGGAGTTTATTGTTTTAACCTAAACTCTGGGTGCCCTTATTTCGACACGGGCAGCTAGTAGTTTTGGTTTTGCAGATTTATATTCACAGGATCCTGATTTACAACTGGAACGATACTCGGAAAGCTCTATATCCGTGTATTACTTCTAGTTGTGTATTGTATTATTTTCCGCTGCTATGTAATGTATTGTAATCTCTGATATTTTCTGTGTAATATTTATTCGCACTCTGTATGTTCTTGCATTCTGATGGAATTGTTGTAATATACAATGAATTGTTCTTCTGTCTGCGTTCTTTTGTGTACTGTCCTCAATTCAATCCGGGCTTTCCTTACCAGGGAATTTCGGGTCGTCTCATATCTTATGTATTTGATTCCGCTTATCGCGATGTAGACAGATTTACTTCTATTATGTATTCTATGATGTATATGTCCCAGTGATCTTAATGTAGACTGATCATTTGCTTTTATGCACTAAGGTGTATCCTGCACTGTGCTACTCTGATGTTACTACATATTATGATTCCGCTGTCATATTGATGTAAATTATTCTATTTTCTGTTTATGCTATTATCTGTTCTCTGCTAATGATGATTATTGTGTTATATTCCAATGATTATCCTTAATTCCATCGTACAAGGTTTTGAGATTGTCACAGGTGGTATCAGAGCGAGGCTTTATCTATAATGATTCGTATTTTAAGCAATTCGTCGAACATGTAGTGCATTTAGTCAACTTAGATAGTACGGCTTTGCGGGCCATTACAAAAGTGCAAATCGAACTTAACACAAATCATAAAAGATCAAAGGTTTTGAGTACAAATACACATAATTCAGCTATTACCTTCTTCATCTCTGTGTGTTCCCCTTTTCTTTTCCATTCTTATGCTTTTAGACTCATTAAGCCCTTAAAAAACTTTCAAAACCCTAAATCAATTAGACTGAACCACCGATTTTGAGAATCCTCTTACTAAGCTAGAGTTTTGATTAATTAGTTAGTGGCTCGATGTGGATGCAGCCCAACTCAGCTCCCGGCAATCATCGCCACTAGCCAACACTTAACTACGGTTGAACCTATAGTTGGGTCCAATCTTCACGAACTTTTGTGAAATAATAAAAATCCCACCAAAGATTCAGGTAAAGAAAACGACTGATTCAAATCCTTTTAACAACACTCACCACAACACTATCAGCCGCTTGAAGCTAAACCAAACAAAAACATCAACCCACATTTGAAAACCAGCCTGGACCAAAGAAACCCAAGGCCCCCTTCCCCTCCATAAATTCTGAAAGAAATATGGATAAGAAGCTAGGTAGGAAATAGGGAAATGCTTCAGCCAATCCCCTACGCACTTGAATACACATTCACCCACGCCTTCTAATTAGAAAATGAAGAAAACTGCACAAAAATCAATTCCTCCATGTCATTTTTCCCCGACACCACCACCGTGCAGTTGAAGCGCTCAACATTTTATGGCGGCAGAGGTGCAAAAAGGTGCAGCAGGGAAACGACAAAGGCAAAAAAAGTTCAATAGATCTAAAACCAAACATTTGAAAATTAATTAATCATCTTTATCACATTATATGTGTACAAGAAACTAATATTAGTTAATCTTATATAACAAAATCAAGGAATATCATAGTTTTGCATGCTAAGTTTGATGAGTGTAATTGATTGTTGCCATATTTTAGGCACTTATGTCTTAAATTTAGCCCTTTACACTAAATTTACTGAATTTTTTGTAAATAGATATAGTCATATCAAGCTCTATATATTAATAGTGCTAAAGTGGACGCTAAAAAGCCTTGATTTAGCCGATGCAGCGAGAAATAACATATCTAAAAGTGGATCTACTGTTCATCAACACTAAATTGAATTAGCATATCGGGGCTTTAACCGCATAGCACCATCACCTCATTGACCATAAGGAGCGGCTGAACACATTTAAAAAACAACCCACCGTTGAAAGCTCTAAATCACAATATAACCTATTCTGAAGTCCAACAGACAAGACTAAAATGGAACCGAACAGTTGTGCATACATATATCTTTACATCTACAGACATCACGCACACCACCCACCCTTTCATAGAAGCTAGAGAGATCATGCACTTCGTCCACAACCCCCTCCAAATGGCAAACTAAAACAGAAATATTAGTCTAGTTACAAGAGAGAATCGAATACCCTATATATATCTCTGTTAAGACCATCATCTTGAAATCCTATGACCCCATCCACACAATTGTATAGAATTGCCATATTCTCCATAAAAGAGAGTTCACCCTCTTAATCCAAACAAGCATAATCAAACAAACCAACTCCTATAGCAGATTCAACTATCTCATTAATATTTCTAACACCGATTGTTGAAAAATTTCCCCGACAAAAATCAACTCTCCCATATCATTTTTCCTCGACACCACCACCCCATCAACCAAAAGGAGCAGCTGAACACATTTGAAAAAACAATCCACCATGAAAAGCTCTAAATCACAAGATAACCGAGTTCCTAACTCAACGAACAAGAATAAAATGGAACTGAACAGTTGTGCACACATGTATTTGTACATGCACACACATCGTGCACACCACCCACTCTTTCATAGAAGCTAAAGAAATAAATATTAATTTCACACTCCATTTACAAGAGAGAACCAAATGTCTTATATATTTTTGTGTTAAGACCATCATCTTGGAATCCCATGACCCCATCTACACTATCACATGGAACACCCACCTGAGCCAAACAAACATGATCAAACACACCAACTCCTATAGCCAATTCAACTACCTCATTAATTGTTGGAATTCAAAAGATGAATGGCATATACTTTAGTCCCACATTGGCGAAAAGAAGATTAGATCTATGTATATATATCTACTCACTCATTCCAATCCGAGCTTCCTTCTCTCTTCTCTAATACTCTTATATATAATCACAAAGTGACATACTCACTACATTCTCATGCAGAATATGTCTTTTGTATCTTGGGAGAATTTTGAAATAAAATTCTTAAGATGTTGTAAATCTAGTACACCAAAACAGAGAATTATAATTCTGTTTTCTTACTAAAAGAGAGATGGAAATAGTTGAATTATCAACAAAGGCTGAGGTAGAAAATCAATTAAATAAAAAGATCAAGATATTGAGATCTGATCGAGGTGGAGAGTGTGAATCACCGTTTGAACAATTCTGTGCAGAAAATGGAATAATTCATCAAACAACAACCTCATATTCACCATAACAAAATGGTATTGTCGAGAGAAAGAATAGAACATTAAAATATATGATTAATGTGATACTACTGACCTCTGGCTTACCGACGAACTTGTGGGGGGAGGCCTTAAATATGTCTAATCATATTTTAGACAAGGTTCCTCACATTAAAAGAGGAACAATTTCATATGAGTTATGGAAAGGGCATAAACCAAACTTTAAATACATCAAAGTGTGGGGGTGTTTGGAAAAGGTTCCAGTTCCGCCTCTCAAGAATGTTAAACATGGACCAAACACTGTAGATTGTTACTATCTAGGGCCAGCCCAAAATAGTAGTGTCTATAGATTTTCGGTATTCAAGTTTGATATAGCTTATGCAGTAAGTTGATTAAGCAGATATACAAGCAATCCAGGAGAAGAAACACTGGAAAGCACTAATGAGAGTGTTAGGATATTTGAAAAATACTACAAACTATTCCTTACAATATGGAAAATATCCAGCTGTATTAGAAGGATATAGTGATGCAAACTGGATTGCTGATTCAGAGGAATCAAAATCAACAAGTGGTTATGTATTTACCCTAGCAGGGGCAGCAGTGTCATGGAAATCTTCTAAACAGACATGCATAGCTCGATCTACTATGGAATCAGAGTTCATAGCATTAGATAAAGCAGGCGAAGAAGCAGAATGGCTTCGTCATTTTTTAGAAGATATCCCATTCTAGCCTAAACCTGTACCAATCATATGCATACATTGCAATAACCAAGCAGCGCTAAGTAGAGCGCACAATTTTGTGTATAATGGAAAGCCACGACATATTCTTAGACGCCATAACACAGTTCGGCGGTTACCCTCAAATGGAACTATTTCCATAGATTATGTGAGAACAAATGATAACCTAGCGGATCCATTTACTAAAGGTTTATCAAGAGAGAAAATTGACTGCGCATCGAGGAGAATGGGTTTAAAAGCCTAAACCAATAAGAGTTATCTTATACGAAAACTTATCCTAGAGACTGGAGATCCCACGGACTAGGATCAATAGGCAAACCAGTTATGAATAACTCAAGACGTAATGCATTTTGGATACAGTCCTACTCCATTCCTACGGTGCACACTATAAATGCATGCCTATAGAAGTATTACAAGGTTAAAACTATGTTTTTTAATGATGACCATATCTTGAAAATAACAAGTAGGGTATATGTAGGATAATCTTAATGGTTGCGATCACCTATGTTAGTGTGAGCTGGGTCGGCTCTATGAGAATTTTAAAAGGCTTGAATTTTCTATGACACTCACAGAACCAGAAAGCGTTCAGGACCAAATGAACACAACCAAGATATTGGATGAGAAGGGAATCAATGCTTCGTAAAACTTATTGTTTGGATATACAATAAAGGCTGACGGTTCAAGACGAAATAATTCACCGATTAGCCGAGTAGATCCGATAAGTTTTAACTAGGGAAAGTTCAAAGTGAAATATCTACTTATCCACGTTAAAGCATTATTCCATACGTAGTCTGATATATTACACTTTGTGTGGGGGAAAAGTATATTATCACTCACGTGGGGGATTGTTGGAATTCAAAAGATGAATGACATATAATTTAGTCCCACATTGTAAAAAGAAGATTAGATCTATGTATATATATATATATATATATATATATATATTCCTCATTCCCTATATTGGCCCTTAGGGTCAAGTAATTTTGTGCGAGGGTGAGGACCTATATCATATGAACCAAACACACACGCGCGCCGCTTGTCCCGTACCGAACTGAACCGGGCCGGGTCGGGTTCGGGTCTGGGCTTGGGCTTGAGTCTAGAATGAAATCTTAAAATCTTATTTTTGCTACAAAAAAGTTAACCAATTTCGGGTTTTTCTTTTGGATGCGGCAATGATTATGGGCGCGGCCCAAGGGAAATCAAACAGGTTTACAGCCCGTTAAACAGATGAAGAGAAACGGGTGCGGCCTGTTCTAAATAGATGCGACGGTTTTAATTCAAAATAAAACGTCAAATGGATGCAACTATTTGAATTATAACGGTTCGAGGAATATAAATAAGTGGCGAATCCTGATCGCATTCTTCACCGACTTTCTAATCTTCTTCCTCTTCCTCTATCAAAATAGAAACCGCCCTTGGTGCCAAATCTCTATACTCAGACTGACGTGATCATCACATACTCGAGCAGTTTCGTCTGTTGTATCCTGGGAGACTCCGAATAAAGTCTTAAGGAAATCGGTTCGTTGAGCCTCAGTCGATTTCTCTACTCTTTTGCTATTTACTTCTTCGTTGCCAGTATATAATATACTTGATTGCAACCGATTCTTGTTTTTGTTTCACTGAATCAATCATCTTGTATGCAAGTTCGAGTTCTAACACTTAATAATGTTGTTGTTTATGCGTTTTGTGCTAACACGTGTGGTTGTTGCTTCTGTTGTCTGTTGTGTTGAAATAACATTAATATTTCTAATACCGATTGTTGTAACGAAAGGAATCGCTTGTTGTTATATGTCACCAATCATATATGTATACCTCATCTTTTTTAAGATATCCTACGATATGGGATTAAGTGTAAATCTAATATAGGACACTCCCTCTCATACAACGCGAGCCACACTTAACACTGATATCCTCAACTCGTCAAAAATTTGTATCAACACCAGTAGAAACCAAATTCATTGAAGTAACATCGCCCACCTGAGACTTGGATGATGGTGGAAGTACAACATTGGTGATATCACTCTGTGTATTCACATCTACGTCACCACGATAGATTTCATTCGGGATAATCCTTTTTGTGTTTAGTTAAACAACCAAAATTACAACCCTCCCTCTTTTGTGGCCCCAAAGAATTAACATTAATCAAAACTTCCCAATGCATCGAAAACAAACGTTCATCTAAATGGGACATTTGGCCTGTTTTTGTTCCTACCGCGTCGGATACAGAAGCTTCAAAAGGGTACAATGTGGAAAATAAATCTACAAAATGCATACTTAGTCAGTGTTTTAATGACCATACGAACTGTGGTTCAACCATGAAAAACCGCGAACTGTCTGGTTCGAGGGCCCAGAATAGAGTTGAGCTACAAACAAGCGTAAACCATCGATTGAACCCAAAAAGAAGGTTGAACCATTGCAATTAGATTAGACTGAACTGCTTTTCGCTGACACACACAAAAAAAGCTTTTCTTTTTACGCTGCATCGTAAGAAAAGAAATGTGGGGCATCAACCACCACACCAGCCTTCGCTGCCTCAACCTCTGAGCTGCAGCCCCCAGGTTGGTAGCCACTCGAGTATCGAATCTACTTTTGATTTGGAATAACTTGTTCAGCATACAAAAACCCTGGTTTTTCCATTCAATAATGTCACCGGTCAATTTCCTTGCATTTTAGTTCATATAACATATTTCTTCTGAACTACATGTTTATTTTAATTGAAGTATAGCTGCAGATTATATGTAGTATTAGCTAGTCTGTAAGTATGAATTGATACTAAATATTGCAGGAAGGTTAAAATACTCTTCACGGGAGATTGATATGTATGTGTATGTGTTCGGGCCACAGTTGTAAAAGCACAATGCATCGCTGCATCCTTGTGATAATTTCTTCCCTGTCATTTTTGTCTTCCTTATTTTTTGTATCAACGTCTACATCCTTGTGCTTTACTTCTTCCTCGACGTCTTTACTCTTCTCCTTCTCTGACTCTTTGCCTTCATCTTCTTCATTCTTGTCCTTCTTTTCTTCTCCTTTTTTCTTGTCTTTCTTCTCCTTTGCATCTCCATCTTCATTATCATCTTCTTCTTGTTTCCCTTTCTTCTCCGTTCTTTTCATCTTCTCCGCCTCACAGTTGCCTTCATCTCCATTTTCTTCATTTTTGTCCTTCATTTCTTTCCCTTTTTTTCTTCTCTTTTTCTCCTTTGCTTCGTTGCCTTCGCTATATATTGTCTTCTTCTTGATCTCCATCAGGAATCTTCTTTTCTTTCGCTTTCTTTCTCTCTTCTTCTTTCTTCTTCTTTTTCCGATTCTTCGAATCCATTTCTCTCTCTTTTGACTCTTCAGCTGCAGGTGCTTTTTCTTCAGCTTCTTTTGATTCTCCATTTATATCGCTCTCCTTCTTTGTAATTTGATCTTCTTTGTCTTCTGGATTGTGCTCTGTTTGAGCGTCTTCAACTTCGGTCATTCTGAAATCCATGTTTTCATTCTCGCGTCTGTCTTCTCTTTCCAAATCCATTTTTACTTCACTTTTGTTTGTCACATTCTCATCTTCAGCTTCAGCATAACTCTCCTCCTCATTATTTTTCCCGTTCTCTTCCTCAACACTGCAGTTGTCTTCTTCTATTATTTTTATGTCATCCTTTGCATATACCTCTTTCAATTATTTCCACGAATCTTTTGCAGAATCTTCTAGATAAATATAATCCGACGCTACTTCATCGAGGTTCTCCCTCATTATAAGACAAGCACAATGATCCTTCCATTGCAATGCCAAAAAATGCTTTCTTTTCTACTTTTGACATGCTTTTCCAATCACTCTGCCATTCATAACCATTTTCAACGATCTCCCATAATCCGGCGGAGATTAACTGCTCTTTCTTTTTATTACTCCATTCTTTAAAATTTTCTTTTGTGAGAATAAATGTTGAGAGAAATTGAAATCCCATGATTTCAACCAAGCTCTGATACCAATTTGTAGAAAATATTTAAGAGGAGAAAGACGAAGAAATTTTGTTAGAATATTGATTGGAGAGGAAGACAGATTTTATTGTTTATCTTTTTCTTAATTTCTTGATTGACAAATACATTGCAAATCTATAGCCTTTTTATACATGTTTCATTCTTATCCATTCTAGATAAGTCTATTCTAGAATTTATCACAATCAATAATTCAATTCCAAATATAACCAAATATCCAAATTAGGCAATATATATTGCAATTAACAAATGTCATATATAATGACATTATTGCAATTTAATTTATTGCCAACAGGGAAAGTGTGGCACAACCACTGCCGCCCCATCTCGCTTTCGGTCGCCTTGTTCTGCTGCATATTCCTCTCTTTAATTTTATTTTGCTCTGATTTCTTCATATCTACAAGTTGTCTTTGATAATTAGCAACTTTTAACGCAGCTGGTTTTATCAGCGAGGAGCCCTGACTTCCCGTGTATACAGATGAGCTCTCTTCAATTTAATTTGGTTACAACAGCAGATGCAGATGCTGATGCTTTGTTAATTTTTCTTTTTATGTATGAAACTGTGCTCTTTTATTCTCTTTTATAGCTATTTAAAGCCTTAACGATTGCTTGGTGATCAAGCACCAGGAATATTTGTAGAGCGTGTACTTGCTCAAATGTTCTAAGAAGATACGCACGGTCTGCGAAAGTAGTCAATTGTTGAATTTTACTTGGAAAATAGCTAGAATTGGACAGGGGCTTGAATCAAAAGTCTTTTCTTGGCAACACAGGAAGCTGCTTATCTAGCACACAGCCAAATTGTGCGTGCTAATAGAAAGAATATAGACCTTGACAAGTTGAAATCGGATGTTTCCGCATGCTAGAGTTTGACAAAGACAAAGTTAACATGAAAAGTGTGAAAGAATAGTAAAAGAAGAAGTTATGTTTAATCAGTAAGAACGAAATATGTGATATATTAAACAGACTAGTGCAATACTTCTCAATATACTGCACACATCAATCCTTATCGTCTGCTGCTAATTTAACCAAAAAAGAAAAAAAGATTGATGATCAGTTTGATTCATATAGCATACTGAGCCATATAAAACTAGTATTACCGTACAACGGTGGAAAACCGACCGTTTGATTACATAATTTAAAAAAATATTTGTTTTATTTTTAAATTCATCTACAATAACATCATTGATTTAAAAATGTATAGCATTATTAAAATTCGTTGCAATTTTAAATTAATATGTTTAAATCAATCAAATGACATTGCGGTAGATATAGGATATTAAATGTAAATGTGAAGTATATTTGAAATGAAATAATTTTTTTTTTTAATTTAAAGCATCAGAATTTAAGCTATTAAAAACGTTTGAAAAATAATTTTGAGAAAGAAGAAATATTATTTTAGCTTCACGAAAATTTATTTTGAGCAAATGACAGTAATAATTAAAACTGCATATAGTGCCAATCTTTTAGCTGAATTAGGTTTAATGCAAAACCCGATGATCAAATATAGCCCGTCCAAATTTGTTGCCTCTGTGGTTTATGCTTCTAGACTTACACTGAAAAAGAATCCCATATGAATTGACATACTTGAGCAGTATACCGTGTTCTCCGGTGTACAGCTAATGGATTGCGTAAACCTAGTAGTGAAGTGCCATTCTTGTGCACCTTATGATAAACTGAAGTATGTATTGGAGAATCATGTGAGCAAGCAATTTTATGCAGTGACGTTCACCAGCGTTCATGCTTAGTATTCCTAGAATGATGATGGTTTGGGTGAAGAGTGATTTATGATCATTGCATATATGTCTAAAGATTGATTATGTTTTGGTGTTTGACTTTGAGATTTCTCTTATTATTTTGACAGAATATTGTATGCCATTCTGGTTGACACCCAGCTTCCTTTTTTACCTGGACGTAAAATGTAGTATAGTATTTTTTTTATTTTTGAAAAAACAAGTATTTCTTTCCCATTTTATAAATACAACAATGCTTAAAGCTCTGCACTGAATGTGTTGTCCATTTTGCAGTATAAGTTCAAAGAATAGTGGAATGTCAATACAGTTCCATTCTATAAACACTATTCAACTCTATCACAGGAATCCGTATCGGATACCAAGTACAGTTTTTGGTTTTCAGAAATCATGTCTGCTTCAAGTATTTTGCCTCCATCCTCGGATAGAACAGTGGTGCTACCACACTGGAGATGTCTTTTTGATAATTGGACAAGTTCTTCTATAGTTTGCGGAACCCATAACACCACACCTTCCTTTCTATTTTTGTTAGAACTCCATGGATGGAAAGGGTACACCGTGCACCTATGCCTTTTATCTTGAATTTCCTAATAATGATCAGGAAACTTGGAAAGTTTTTCAGCTTTAGTTTCTTTCACCAATCTGATCAAATGTCGGTTTCCACTTTTTCGTGCTTCGTTTAACGGTGTATTCCCCCTTCTGTCTGTAAAAAAAACACTTGCACCATTCTCTAACAATATTTTAACAATCAAGTATAAGCCATCAGCAGCAGCTATAGAAGAGGGGTTCAATGATCATAATCCTTCAAATTTGGATCAATGTCAAAACACAGAAGTCTCCTTATAAATTCCGAATCCCCTTGTGCAACAGCTGAACAAAGTAGGTTTCCAGCATTCTTAAGTTTCCAACTTCGCTCCATTTTGGTATTATAAAGCAGCTAGATTATCATGTCCATTCTTCACAGCCTCAAATAATGCTGTGTTCCCAGATCTATCTAATTTGTTGACATCCTCGCCTTCTTGGCTGAGATAACTAGCAATATCTTCATATCCATTTGAGGCTGCAAGATGCAAAAGAGTTCATCCATCATAGTCAGTCTTAATATGCAATATAGTAGTAGCTTAAAACAGGGCCTAATATGGTTTAGGTTGCCTTATGACTTTAACTGACTAAACTCTTTTTGCTATTTATTGTGAAATGGTTAATTTTAAATGTACACTCCGATAAAAAAAAAACATATTAATTATGACAAAAACTATGGCAAATAAGAGGAAAATTGGAACAAATAATTCTGAGTCTACGTACCACATATCACTCCAAACCCCCGCAAGTGGGAGCATTGTGCTTGTGCACTAAGCAAATGATAATAACGAAATAAAATCATCAATGTACTGAATATAAATTGAATATATAATAAACTCAATTAGCAATTGGTGAATCTAATTTACCTTAACCATCCAATTTATAATCTGATAAACCATCTTATATGAAGTTTGTTATTTACAAATGATCTAATTCCTAATGCAATACGTGTTAAGAGCATGCATGTAGATTTAAATCGCAGAGAAATATCAACTAGTTAAAACAATATGCTCCGGTACATATATTTCAAAAATTAATTCAACCCTAATTTATTGAAGTCTTGCATGTTAGAATGCAAATTAGCAATTAGAAGCAGTTAAAGAGTAAGTAGATTACCTTACACAAAAATTTAGAGACCAGACTTAGTTGTGTGGTTAACATGAACAAAGCAAACAAAAGGATGACAAACATGGTGATTCATTGTGTGTACATAAACCATTGGCTATTGACTGCTTTCAAGTCACTTAAAAGGTAGTTTTCAGCTAAAAAAGAACCACAGTCAGGTGATAGTCATGCATATTAGGATGAAATTAATGATTAAATACATTTAGTTACAAAATAATAAACATATCATGTTTAATTCATGAGGCAAAGAACCATAAATAGCATGTTCGGCCACCTAAGAGGTTAAATAAGAATGACACTTGTTTCCAATCAATAAAAATTGCAATATGAGCAGGTGACATTTCGAAATTGCTTGGTTATTTTACATAATATATAGACGAATGTGTGTTTCATCGTATATAAATAGCATCACTAACGACAAATAAATTAAAATAATTAAATGTGCATCACACTAAACGTGTAATATCAACTAATGTATCTTCGATACATATAATGTAAATCTGAATGCATGGAAATAAATTATGGGATTGTTAAAGGGACTCCACATTTGGTTAAGGGGAGGACCAATTTTTATATATTGTGTAATTGTTATGGGGATGACAAAATGAATTAGCCTCCCCTTAAACATATAAATTAAAATTCCAATATTAACCCTCATAAAAACAAACAATGGATATAGTTAATGTAATAGAGACACAAGAAAATTTCATGGGTAATCAGAAGGCATCGGAATAGGTAATTAATTATAATTTCATATTGGAATTGGTATGATTAATTTTAAATGCAAAAACGAAAATTTTGTTCTAATATGTTGTATCGGATTTTTGTAAGGCAAATTCTATTCATATACAGAAAATTACTTTATGTATACCACTATTTTGCTAAAAATATATATTACTAAATTACCCTTCTTTTTTATTGCATTTTTTTTTTACTTTTTAGTTAATAACCCATCAAACTAAAAAATTGTAATTAATGATATATGATTAAATCTATGTAAAATAATCCGAAGAACATAATGTATTTTTAAACATGGAACCTAAAATTTGAATTACGATAACTTTTACAAGTAAGTGATAATTTAGAGTTATTTAATTTAAAAGCAGGGTCTCTTTTGCTGAAATTAAGAATTTTTTGTAGCATAATAAATTGTATACCATACACTCAAAAATAATTAAAATCCAATTTACTAAATTTAAAATTTATTTAGTGCTGTAGGTTTCCTATTTTATGTAAATAACTTTAAAGTTTTAGAGAGGGAAGAGGGAAAAAAAAATAAGGCTGGTTTTGTAAAAAAAAAAAAATAGTTTATGAAAAGTAATTTTTGGTGTAAAGTAGTTTATTTTATTTTATCGTGTATGTTATTGATGTATGAATAGAATTAGCCTTTTTGTAATTGAGATGTTTTATAATTTGCAAGTTTGTTAGTTGCGCTGAATTTAGTAAGTTAGTGTTCAATATAAGTGACAAATCAAGGGTAGTTAGGTCTTTTTTTTCTTTTTTCAAAATAAATTAGATCCCCCTTAACAAAAAAATATTAAGCTGGAATTCTCTTAAAATTATCCTCCCCTTAACCAAATTTGGAGTCCCTTTAACAATCCCCTAAATTATTATTTTCCTTTTACTTTCTTCTGAAGCAGGTACACTTCAGTTTAGCAAGTAATCTTGCAAAGTTGGAAGGATAATAACTAAATCTTGCTTTTCGACCACTTATTGATGTTCATATTACGGCATCTTGGCAAATGTAACATCATAAAAGATGCATAAAAGGTTAAATACGTCCATATACTACTGTAAATATGGTTCTCAGATGCTACAGTTTATAGATTTGTGTTAAAATAATGTACTATGCAGTCATAATTATTAACATCACATAAGAGTTTTCATATCAACAATACCAGCTAATCATGATATAATGTTACTTAACTAGTTGTCTAAAATAAATAATCTGAGTACAGAAAACATAAAAGTTATCACCAACAATCGATAATCAATCAAATAACTCAATAGTTTAAAATCAAGTGATGTACATCAGCGGTGTATCAAAAGAACTAATGGAATATTGAAATTCGCATTGATTTATGATTAGATAAGAAAAAACTAACCTTTGTTTTCTTCTAGTAATCTTCCTCTCGAGTAACTCGGCTATATGAA
Organism: Allium sativum; assembly: GCA_030737875.1. Lineage (NCBI taxonomy): Eukaryota > Viridiplantae > Streptophyta > Magnoliopsida > Asparagales > Amaryllidaceae > Allium > Allium sativum. The sequence goes on along the minus strand of CM060926.1, from coordinate 686,190,054 downwards.
TCAATGGCCCTGACGACATCAGAAGTTTGGGAGAATTAACACGAATAAACAGAGTGATTTTGTTTTACGGTTAGAGAAAGAAAGGATTTAGGGTTATAAGTTTTAGAGGAGGAAAGCGTTATGTGACCAGAGCCGAAGAGGAGTAACGAGAAATAAAGGGGTTAATGAGAGAAGTGGATGCGTAAACCAGGGGATGTAAGAGTTAAGACCTACCAGGGACCGCTGTTTTGGTAAGTGTTTAATTAGTTGAGACATATTAATTTTGTCCTAAAACAGGCCTTGATTAAATACCAAAATGACATCTGTCTTTAAAAACTGTCTCAACTTATTCTTTTTGTTGTAGTGATCCAAACATGTAAAATCTTCATTACAGCTTGCTGATATAATGACTAAGCCTTGGGGTGCGGATCTGCATAAATTTCTTTCTTCTCGGATTGGTTTGGTGACTAATTGTTGGAAATGAATAAGTGGATGTGGCAAAGTCACTAAGTCCCACATTGGGAAAAATTGTGCCTTAATCCACTACATATACAAAAGCTTGATATGTTATATCAAAAGAAAGAGGAAGAGAGAGAGGCAATGGAATAGCATGCACATATTTAATATTAAATTAAATAGGTCATAGATTAGGGCCTTGGGCCTTGGGGCTCTTGGGGTCTCGTGATCGTATAGGGCCTCCGGAAGCCGCCAGGTCTGCTTGCGCTGTTCAAACGGCTGTTTTTTTTTTAAATCCGGCCGCGTAAATACCAACGGAACTAACTGTTGGTAAAGGGTCGCAACCTTTCCAACAGTCGTTGTCGTTGCAATTCGAATAGTGGCACCCTTTCGTGAATAAAAACCTCTTCACAGCCTATATAAGGGCTAGCGAAAAATCAAATCATTATCGATTTTCTTGCTTTTGCCCTCTTCTTCCTCATACTCTCTGTTCTGTACATACAACTCACTTGAGTTCGCCGTTGCTTTGACTGCTGCACTGCACGTCGAAGTTGATCCGTTTTATCTTGGGAATCGATTTGCATCACAGCCCTCCAGTGCTACGAACGGGCGCAAATACGATTTAAAGAAACAGTCGATTTGGACTGGACTCGGATTACTACATATTTCCAGATCAACTGCGACGGTATTCTTTCTTCCCTTTTGATCTCTACTGCATTCATATTGCAAAGTTTCCAGATTATTTTTATATAATCTGCAGATTACTGTACCGACACAGTTTTCACTGTCATTGGTGATAACAATTTTAAATCGTATTTTTGCTGTGGTTGTTTGTACAGGCGAATATGTCTAAACAAACCGACACCGCGGCGCTAGTGCTGGCTGTGACTCAGCCTCCGATAATCCATCCACCTACGGTCCTTCCAACGCTGTCCCACGGCGAAAAGCCCGAAAAATTCACAGGGATGGATTTCAAGAGGTGGCAGCAAAAGATGTTGTTCTATTTGACAACTCTGGGCCTAGCGAAGTATCTGACAGAAGATGCTCCGACGGTGGCTGAATTGGAACCAGATGCAAAGAAAGTTGAAGCCCTCAATGTCTGGAAGAATGCAGATTTTATGTGCAAGAATTATATACTCAATGGCCTTGATAATTCTTTGTATAACGTCTACTGTACTGCTGCGACTTCTAAGGAACTATGGACTGCACTCGACAAGAAATACAAATCTGAGGATGCAGGAATGAAGAAGTTTATAGCAGGGAAATTCCTCGACTTCAAGATAATTGATAGCAAGACTGTTATTAGTCAAATGCAAGAACTGCAAGTCATATTCCACGAGTTAAATGACGAAGGAATGACGCTCAGCGAATCATTCAAAGTGGCTGTTGCAATTGAAAAACTTCCACCTTCATGGAAGGTGTAACACCCCACCTCCGCCAGTGCCACTCTTGCAAGGGCACTGACTTTGGAGGGGCGTTTAAACAAGGTAATCATGCATGCAGATATCACAAGACAGAACATATAAGTAAAAACAGAGTAAGTATAACAGCGGATAAAAACTAGCATATCAAAACCATAAGTTAAGTTACAACACAGTACTTAATTATTTTCCATAAACAAAGTCTAGAAACATAAAACTTGTAACTGAAAAGGGAAACATGAAGTAACTATCCCCAAGTAGAAAACCATAGCAAGCTCAAGTCCGAAGTATACATGAGCTATCCGAGAAAAGCAGCTAAGATCCAAGCTAAGTGCTGGTATTCCCGCCCTGTAAACCTGGGGGGGGGGGGGGGGAACGAAAGAAAAGAGGCGAAAGAAAACGGGTCAGTCAAAAGACTGGTAAGTCCTACCTACAATTGTTCAACAACTAATAAAGTTAACAGTATATGTAAACAAGGATGAGTCATAGGATGATAACTGGCATGGTAAAAAGTCAACAAGATAGATCAAGTGTGGTACCGCATAGACAAGGTTGAGGTTTGCACCAAGTGTACTAGTATCACAAGTCATGTCAAGTGTAAACACGAAGTGATCCCCAGGCCCAAGTTTGGCCCAACATCATGAATGACCTAAATCAAGGTCCAACTAGCACGGTCTAGTCGATCGGCTCCCTAAAGCCTAACTCGTCAAGTGTCGGTGTCTTACGGCCCAACTACGAAGTGTAGCTAAACTGTGCTAGGTCCACCCTAGGGTGTATCAAGTCCTAGGGTGTCAACCACTGACACAAACCAAGCACGCACAGTTTAAACCTACTGGTGCCCGTGCCTGCTTTTTCAACTCCGGACCATGTGCACGACCATGGCCCGCCTGAACCTACACCGACGCACCTACACAGCCGTCGTTTTGGTCGCTTACATGTCATCCCAGTAATCGTGCCCCACCCTAGCCTAGTCCCTAGGGTATCATGATACAACCAAGAGGGTTACTGGTGCAAAGGACCACGTAACTAGGGTTTCCTTAATGGGTTAAACGTGGTTAACCCAACTCATCCAAGTACCAAGTTGGTTAAGTGTACCCAAGGTTCATGACTTAACCCTACCAACCCATCGTGTTTAATTGGTTAAGTATTCAAGCGGTCCATGACTTAACCCTACCAAGTGGCATTAATTAATTTAACGCACCCAACCTCTCACATTAGACCTTGTTGTGGTTACTAGTTAGGCCGGGCGGGTCCGGGTAGGTTTACACCACAACTTAGTCTAACCTCGGGTTTCACGTGCAACATGACCAACTACTCACATTGGGTCTTATTGCTTGTAGCCACTAGTTAAGCCGGTCGGTTCCGGGTAGGTTTATGCTACAAACTCAACCCAACCTCGAGTTGGCCATTCTCATGTTTTCTAAGTGTCATGTCCATCACATTACAAGTTTTCAAGCAATTGGGTAGACCTAACTTAATAGGTAAATTCCCAATGGGTAGACCTAACTTAATAGGTAAATTCCCAAGCTTATGTTTTTATGTCTTTTAAGTTTACCCAACCCCAAACGCAATCCCATCGCTCACATATCGCAATAGCGCATAAAGGATAGAAAGAGGGAACTTGGCATAATCATGACATAGAGGGGTTGGAGCCACAAGTTAAACATGGTGGCATGAGACAAAGATGTGATCATAAACTTGCATATCATGTTATCAACTTGCAAAATATTCATAAGCATGCATAACATCATTTTAACTTGCATAGTGTTCATATGCATGCATAACATCATTTTAACTTGGATAGTGTTCATATGCATGCATAACATCATTTCAACTTGCATAGTGTTCATATGCATGCATAACATCATTTTAACTTGCATAGTGTTCATATGCATGCATAACATGGTTTTAACTTGCATAAGGTTCATATGCATGCATAACATCAAACTTGGCAAATAGGTGGAACATGGTCATAGATAGCATGAGATAAGGGCTAGTAACATGCATATAACATTATATGCATGTTAATGCAAGGGTTATGAGAGTTTCAAAGTTGCATTATGCAACATTTCCAACCAAAGATCATATCTTTCTATGCATAAAGCCAAGGTAATGACTTTACTAACATGCATAGAGTAATCTTATGCATAAAATCATAAGATCAAGGCACATATCATGATTAACCCCAAACCCAAACTTGAAACATAACATATTAACTTCATAGTTAAAATACAAGAGTAGAAATAGGCTTACTATGCTATGAAGACTCAAATGAGTATAGCAAATGTAAGAAACCCCCTTATGCAACTAATTAAAACCCCAAAATGCAAGCAAACTTGATCAAGACTCCTCTTTTATGATACCAATAGAGAAACAAGACTTTAATGCAAGCCAAAGAGGATCATACAAGCCTAAATACACTTGTATGCATGGAAATCTCTTAGAAAATTGTTTAGGAATTTGATGAAGAGAGTGGAGGCCATGAGAGGATTGATTTTGCCATAGTTTAGTTGTAGGATAGATTAATGATGATTTAGGGTAGGTTAGGGTCTTATTTATAGATTAGGCTAGTGATTTAGACCATAGGATTAAACCCTAGTTCTCATCTCAACCCTCCAAATCGAATCTGGCCCCCCAAGCTCAACACAAACCCAAAGTGGTGCACCAGGCAGAACTGGGCGTCTGAACCAAGTCGACAGCCAAGTCGACAGGGCTGTCGACCTGGTCGGACCCAGTCGACTCCCAAGTCGACAGGGCTGTCGACTTGGGTACTGTGGCGGGAATTTTCCCGCCTTGGCCCAACTGGCCCAATTTCCAAGCTTAGATTTGAATTTAAAAATCTGTTTTTATTTAGAAATTTTCTGAAAACTTTGTTGGGCATTAATCGGGTCATACGGACTCCGATTTTCGAAAACTCGGACTCTTTTTCGCGTATTTTTCCGAGACGAACGCAATGGCCTTTCCCTTGATTCAGATTTATAAATTAAATTCTGCCTCGATTTCTGTTATAACAGGTTATTGAAAATACGGGTTGTTACAGAAGGATTTCAAAAATTACTTAAAGCACAAACGTAAGGAAATGACTGTTGAAGAATTGGTAGTTCGATTGAGGATTGAGGAAGACAATCGAAAATCAGAGAAAAAGGGGTCCTTCAACATGGCAGCCTCGTCTAATGTTGTTGAAGAAGAAAAACCCAACAAAAGAAAGCGCAAAAATGGTCCTAATAAAAAGGCTAAAAGGTTTAAAGGTTCTTGTCACAACTGCGGAAAGAAAGGACACAAGGCAGCGGAATGTCGCGGAAAGAAGAAGAAGTCTGAAGCGAATGTGACTGAAGTTTCTGATGGCATTTCTGACATGGACTTGTGCGCGGTAGTTTCTGAATGTAACTTTTTGGCAACAACAAGGAATGATTTGTGGACACCGGGGCCACTCGCCACATTTGTGCAAATAAATGGATGTTCACGACTTACAAAGTTGCTACCGAAGAGGAACAGTTGTATATGGGCAACTCGTCTGCATCAAAAGTTGAAGGAAAAGGAAAAGTTGTGCTCAAATTGACTTCTGGAAAGGAACTTACCTTGACCGATGTCCTTCACGTTCCAGACATCCGTAAAAACTTGATTTCTGGATCGCTTCTTAGCAAGCATGGTTTCAAACTCATATTTGTGGCAGATAAATTTGTATTATCGAAAAATGGGGTGTATGTGGGAAGGGGCTATGTTAGTGATGGCTTGTTTAAAGCTAATGTAACTACCATTGTACCAAAAGACGATATGAATAAAGTTGAATCTTCTGTTTATATCGTAGACTCTTCTGACATTTGGCATTCTAGATTAGGGCATGTTAATTTTGAAACATTGCGAAAGATGATTAATCTAGACTTTATACCAAAATGTAACATAGACTCCAACTATAAATGTCAAATCTGTGCAGAAGCAAAAATGACTAGAACCTCGTTTCATCACGTTGAACGAGAGACCGAACCTCTAGAATTAATACATACTGATGTATGCGATTTGAAAATGTGTCAAACTAGAGGTGGAAAGAGGTACTTTATCACATTCATTGATGATTGTACCAGATATTGTCATGTATATCTCCTTAGAAGTAAGGACGAAGCAATCGACATGTTTAAACAGTATAAGGCAGAAGTTGAGAATCAACTCAATAAGAAAATAAAATCTTTAAGGAGTGATAGAGGAGGAGAATACGAATCTTGTAACAACCCGTATTTTCAATAACCTGTTATAATGTAAATCGAGGCTGAATTTAATACTAAAATCTGAATCAAGGGAAACGGGCTATGCCATTGCGTTCGTCTCGGAAAAATACGCGAAATAGAGTCCGAGTTTTCGAAAATCGGAGTCCGTATGACCCGATTAAGGCCCAACCAAGTTTTCAGAAAATTTCAAAGTAAAAACAGATTTCAAATTCAAGTTTGAATTTGGGAATTTAGGGCAGCAGGCGCAGGCGGGAAAATTCCCGCCAAAGTACCCAAGTCGACAGCCCTGTCGACTTGGGAGTCGACTTGGTTGGCCCAAGTCGACAGCCCTGTCGACTTGGCTGTCGACTTGGTCCAGCCGGGCAGTATTGCCTGGTGCACCATTTTGAGATTGTGTTGAGCTTGGGGGCCAGATTCGGTTTTGAGGGCTGAGATTGGAACTAGGGTTTAATCCTAGGGTTGAAACTAGTCCTAATCTCTATAAATAAGGCCCTAACCTAACCCTAAATCATCATTATTCATTCATACAACTAAACTATGGCAAAATCAATCCTCTCATGGCCTCCACTCTCTTCATAAAATTCCTAAATAAATTTTTATGAGATTTTCCATGCATACAAGTGTTTCCAAGCTTGTATGAGCATCATTAGCTTGCATTCAAGTCAAGTTTCTATATTTGCATCATAAAGCAAGAGTTTTGATCATTTTGGCTTAAGGTTTTTTCTATTAGAGCTTGCATTTTGGGTCTATTTGATTGCATAAGGGCTTTGTCATATTTTTGAGTCTTCATAAGCTTTGTAAGCCCTATTCTACTTTCATACTTAAACTCTAAAGTTAAATGTATGATATACAAGTTTATATGCAAGTTTACTATGCTATGATATGCAAGTTTATCATGTTGTGATATGCAAGTTTACTATGCTATGATATGCAAGTTTATCATGTTGTGATATGCAAGTTTATATGCAAGTTTACTATGCTATGATATGCAAGTTTATCATGTTGTGATATGCAAGTTTATATGCAAGTATGCCATGTTATGATATGCAAGTTCATCATGTTATGTTATGCAAGTATGCCATGTTATGATATGCAAGTTCATCATGTTATGTTATGCAAGTATGCCATGTTATGATATGCAAGTTCATCATGTTATGCTATGCAAGTTTGCCATGTTATGATATGCAAGTTTATCATGTTATGTTATGCAAGTTTGCCATGTTATGATATGCAAATCTATCATGTTATGTTATGCAAGTTTGAGATGATCATTTTGTTCATGTTATCATGTTATGCAAGCTTATCTTGAGTATATGAACATAAAGCTTCAAGCTTTATGCTAAAGGTTGCATTTTGACAACATGTAAGTTATCATATCCCTTATGATAGCTTGCATGTGAGGCTAAATGCGAACTTGTGGCCATTTCTACATGTCATTTATCACCATGTATCACCAATATGCTAAGTTTGGTTTTATACATGCTTTTGAGGCCTAAAAATGTAATATGCAAGTATATGAACATATGTACATTTCATATGCCACCATGTTGAACTTGTGGCTTCAACACCTTTATGTCGTGATTATGCCAAGTTCCCTCTTTCTATCATTTATGCGCTATGGCGATATGTAAGCGATGGGATTGCGTTTGGGGTTGGGTAAACTTAAAAGACATAAAAACATAAGCTTGGGAATTTACCTATTAAGTTAGGTCTACCCATTGGGAATTTACCTATTAAGTTAGGTCTACCCAATTGCTTGAAAACTTGTAATGTGTTTTGGAAACATAATGGACATGACACTTAGAAAATATAAGTGTGACCAACTCGAGGTTGAGATGAGTTTGTAGTGTAAACCTACCCGGAACCGACCGGCTTAACTAGTTGCTACAAACAATAGGACCCAATGTGAGAAGTTGGCCATGTTGTACCTTGAACCCGAGGTTAGACCAAGTTGTGGTGTAAAGCTACCCGGACCCGCCCGGCTTAACTAGTAACCACAACAAGGTCTAATGTGAGAGGTTAAGGCGCATTAAATTAATTAATGCCTCATGATTAGGGTTAAGTCATGGTCCACTTAATACTTAACCAATTTGGGCTTGGTAGATTAATCAGGGTTAAGTCGTGAACTCATCGTTACACTTAACCGAGTTAATACATGATTAGCAAGAGGGTTAAACCGTACTTAACCCACTAGAAAAATCCTAGCAATGGGGGTCCACTCCAGTAGTAATCCCAAGTTTGTATCATTAAGACCCTAGGGCCTAGGCTAGGGAGGGAGCACGATTACTAACTGGAGGTAAGCGACCAAAAACGACGGCAGAATGGTACGCCGGTGTAGTTCCGGGCGGACTATGGTCGTGCACACAGTCCGAAGCCGGGGAAAACATGAACGGGTACCAGTAGATCGAGACTGTGCACGCATGATTATGGTGTCCAGGGGTTGACACCCTAGGGCTTGATACACCCGACGGGAGACCCGGCACAGTCTGACTACAATTATGTTTGGGCCGTATGGACACCAACACGTGACGAGTTAGGCTTATAGGGAGCCGATCGACTAGACCGTTTGGTTGGACCGCGTATTAGGGTCACTTCATGTTATTGGACCTCGTATTGGGGTCACTTCATGTTATTGGGCCAAGGCTTGGGCCAAGGGATCAATACTTGTTTATTCAAGTCTTGTTAGTTTGCTAGTACACCCGTGGTGCAAAACCTTAAACCTGATTATGCGATGACACCTTTATCTACCTTATTAGTTAATCATCATGCTAGTATGTCGTTATCCTTATGTTCATCCCTGCTGCTCATGCCAGTTAACTTTATCAGTTTACATTGATTGTAGTAGGGCTTACTCAGTCTTTTTGACTGACCTGTTTTCTTTCGCCTCTTTTCTTCCGTTCCCCCCCCCCCCAGGTTCTCAGGGAGGGAATATTGGAGCTTAGCTTGGATTTCTGATCGCTTGCTTGTGGGATTTTAGCTCATGTACGGTCTTGACATGAAGCTAGCTATGGTTATCACTTATTTTGGGGATAGTACTTATGTATTTCAGTTTTTCAGTAATGTTGTTTTTATCTAGACTTGTGTATTTGGAAAGTTGGCATTATGTTGTACCAGACTTGTTGTTTTGAAATGGAATTTGAAATCTTCCGCTGTTTTACTTATCTTATTTACTCTGCTTACATATATACATATGTTCTTGTTCTGCCTTGATATATCATTATGCATGTTTACCTGATTCAAACGCCCCTCCAAAATCAGAGTGCTTGCAAGAGTCACCCTGGCGGAGGTGGGGTGTTACATTTGGTATCAGAGCATATGGTTTACGAGAAGGAACAAAAAGGTTTTTAGAAAACTTTTGGAAAACTATTTTCAAAACCAAGTATAAAGTATTTTCCAAAGAAAAGTCTAGTTTATTTTAAAGGCTATTCCCCAAAAAGCCATTAGAGAAATTCCTTCGTTTTTCTCCATTCTGAATCTATCTTTTTCTTCGTTTTCAGTATGGCCGATAACTTTGCTATTCCGGAGGGAGTACACGTACCTGTTTGGTATAGGAGACTTTTGGAGGCTACGGCGACCGAAGCCGGCCCCGCGGATGTTCCTCCTCCTCCTCCGGTAGTTAATGTTCCCCTTCCTCCTGTCGCTGATATTCCTCTTCCTCCTGTCGCTGAGGTTCCTCTTCCTCCTCCCCCTCAGCATCCTCAAGCTGACTTCGCAAAGATTTGCAAAGACTTTAAGGCGATGGGTGGCAAGAATTTCTTTGGAACCGAGACTTATGTAGAGGCAAAGAATTGGTTGAAAGAAACCGAAGATCTTTTTGCCTTCTTTGATATAGATGACCGTAGGAAGGTTTTATTAGCAGTGTGGTTGCTAAAGGAAGAAGCTGCACGTTGGTGGGTGGTCACCACCGTTACTAGGCCAATTGAGACTTGGGATGACTTTCGGGGAAAGTTTTGACTAAGGTTCCTATCACTGAAGCAAGGGGACATGACTATTAGAGAATACATAGATAAGTTTAATCAACTGGCTCGGGTCGGTTTAGACTTGGTTAACACAGCTCAGAAGAAGGCCATATACTTTGCTCTAGGATTAAACGAGCCATTACATGGTTTAGCCATGACTCATGTACCCTTGGGGGCAACTTTCGAGAGTTTGGTGAATATGGCCCTACTCAATGAAGAGAATAGGAGTGACAAGAAGGAGATCAGGATGAATGATACTCAAGCCAAGAAGATTGATTCCCAGTGGAAAGGAAATCAGGGTAATCCAAGCGGTCAGAGCAGTCAAGGCAATAAGAACAAGAACAAGAGTCAAGGCAACAAGGGGAACAACAACAAGGGCAATAACAACAAGGGGAAATGCTATTATTGCGGTTCAATTGGGCATCTTATTAAGGATTGTAAAAAGAGGAAAAGGAAGAGTGGTGAATGCTATCATTGTGGTGAGTTGGGACACTTCACTAGGGATTGCCCGAAGAAGCAAGGGCAAGGTCAGACTCAGCGTGCTGGATCTTCGGGAGGGCAAGTTCATGCTCTCAATGCCGCTCCAGTTCCCGATCGAGGTAGTATTTCTGTTGAAAGTCTTGTTTACATTTCTAATTTTCCTGTTCGTACCTTGTTTGATTTTGGTGCATCGCATAGTTTATTTCATCTGATCTAGTTGGAAGTTTGCACCTAAGTACTAGTCTAGTTAATGATCCCGTGTGTGTTTCAAATCCAATTGGGGGTTCCGCCCATTTGTCTATTATCTACGTGGATTTGAAAATCTCTATCTTTAGTGTAGAGTTCTCGTGTGATGCTTGTATTCTCGGTTTCATGGGGTATGGGTTGATTTTGGGCATGGATGGGTTGTCCAGTTTTGGAGCCATCCTTGATTTTTGAGCATAGGGTTATGAGGCTCATGACTCGCCTCGGTAATACCCTAAAAATCTCTAGTAACCCTATGGGTTCCGTCATGTTGTGTTATCTTGAATCCCTCAACTCGTCTATCGATAGTTTGCAATCGGTGAGGGTGGTCCAAGAATATCCTGATATCTTGGGTGAAGTGAAGGGGGTTACCCCCTAAACGAGAGATAGATTTCCGCATTTATCTGGTTGATAATGCCAAGATAGTTTCGTGGCCGGTCAGGCACATGGTCCCGCAAGACGGGAGCTAAGTAAGCAAGTGAAGGAGTTGCTTGAGAAGAACTTCATTCGATGAAGCGTTTCCGAGGAAGGTGCTCTAGTAGTATTCGCTACTAATGTGGACAGTTCGCTTCGCCCGTGTGTTGATTATCGTGAGTAGAACAAGAAGAATAGACAACCATTACCAAGGATCGATGATCCGTTTGATCAGCTTGTAGGAACATCTGTTCTCTCTTGATCTTGCTACTGGATTCCATCAGCCCAGAGTAGCTGAAGATAGTATAGACAAGACTGTGTTCAGAACTCCAGATGGATCCTTCGAATGGCTTGTCATGCCGTTCGGCTTGACTAATGCACCCGCATACTTCGTGGACTTGATGAGTAGGGTGTTCAGGGAGTTCTTGAACAAGTTTGTCGTGGTCTTCGTAGATGATATTCTGATCTTCTCTAAGGATGAGGAAGAGCACGCAAGACGTCTCAAGGAGGTGATGGATACGCTTAGAGTGCATCAGTTGAAAGCCAAGTCCTCCAAATGTCATTTTGGAGAAAAAGGAGTTAGATTTCTTGGGCACATAATTTCTAAGCAAGGCTTAGTGGTGGATCCCGCTAAAGTGGTCGCGGTTCAAGACCGGAAAAGCTCCGACGAGGACAATTGAAGTAAGAAGTTCTCTCAGTTTAATTAGTTAGTTAGCGTCCCTTGAGCTTAGACCTACCCTTCTGGATCAAGTAGGGACTTCGCAGAAGGAAGACCCGCAGTTAGTCGAGATCATGAACAAGTGATTCGAGGCGAGATGTTAAGTCACCTCGCTATAAATGACAAGGGATGGCTAAGACGCGATGAGAGAAAGAAGGTTCTTGAAGATGCACATCACTCGAGGAGGTGGCCGAGCTTGTCCCAAGGTGCATGTTGTGCCAACAGATTAAGGCCGAGTCATAAAAAGCCCGGTGGGCTATTACATCCATTGGAGGTCCCCGCAATGGAAGTAGTAAAGCGTCACGAAGGATTTCATGGATGGACTGCCTAGATCAAGGAAAGGGAATACGAGCATGTGGGTCATAGTAGGTAGACTCACGAAGAGTGCTCATTTCACTCCGGTAAAGAGCGAAAGGACTGCATCATAGCTAGCGACAGTTTACTTTCAAGAAAAAAAGCGGTTACACGAGGTTCCCTAAAGTATAGTTAGTAACCATGACTCAATCTTCACTAGCCAGTTTTGGGATAGTCTACGGGAAGTCAAGGGCAAGCAACTGAATCTAAGTACGGCCTATCATTCGCAGGCGGATGGTTCATTTCGTTCAAGCATGAGTTATAGAAAATCACGTTGGTAAGAGCAATTGGCAACGTGGATTGGTATTTTCAAGAAAAGTTCTGCTGCGTGGAATACTTTATAGTAAGTAAACGAGATCCAGGATTCACTGGTGAATTTTGGAGAGCTTGCATGAAATCATGAGGTCATAGTTATGTTTAAGCCAAGTATGATAGAAGAGTAAGTGAAAAAGGAAGACGAGAGGCGACAATGAAATGGGTTCCAACTCATATTTGGAAATAAGAATTAAGAAGCTAAGAAATCATGAGGTAAAAGACGGTCAAAGCACAGAGGAGTTAAACTCAAGGAAACGTGACTTAGAAGATTGAAGGCTGGATACGCGCATCATATATTTATAAGTATATCCTTGATCCTTGTTTTCCTGTGGAACTTACTCGCATGTTATCTTTTTACATATATCCTCTCGGCCCCATTCTCGATCCCATTTCTGTTGTAAACTCCATAAGGGGTCCGTAAGGTTGACTAAACCTTTTGGGCTTTTATAGAATATGGGTTGGGTTAGGAAGGGATTTCTTGTAATCCGAAAGGAGTATATCCCGCTTATCTTCCCGATCTCTTTGTAGCATATCTTTTGCTATCCGTGTTTGTCTTGATTATCTAGTTTATCATGTTGATCTTGTCATGAGAACCTTAGGTAGAAACCCTTTGGATGAAACATGTGCTTGAAACATGTTATGCTTGATGGTTGTAAGTGGTTGTAAGTGTTTGCAAGTGGTTACTCGTGGATGCATTATACACGTTAGGCACTAGATCGGCTCACACACTCCTCATATTGCATATGCATGAGTGTTTATGCTTATTCATGGATGCAAATTTCTGTGTTATCACATGGATGTTGCATATGGATGTATGTTATGTGCACACATATAGATGTTACACATTATGTTAGGAATTGCATACATATGGATTCATTTCACTAACATAATTTGCATTGATGATATTTGCATTAGATAAGTACATATACACACACCTTTGCATATGTTCATTCAACATTTAGAATCTTGTAAGGACAATGATTGCTCGTGGATGATGTTTTGAGTAAATGGATGTTGGATGGTAGGATACGTTCTTCCTAACTTGAAGATTTCGGGGACGAAATCCTTTAAGGAGGGGAGAATGTAACAACCCGTATTTTCAATAACCTGTTATAATGTAAATCGAGGCAGAATTTAATACTAAAATCTGAATCAAGGGAAATGGGCTATGCCATTGCGTTCGTCTCGTAAAAATACGCGAAATAGAGTCCGAGTTTTCGAAAATCGGAGTCCGTATGACCCGATTAAGGCCCAACGAAGTTTTCAGAAAATTTCAAAGTAAAAACAGATTTCAAATTCAAGTTTGAATTTGGGAATTTAGGGCAGTAGGCGCAGACGGGAAAATTCCCGCCAAAGTACCCAAGTCGACAGCCCTGTCGACTTGGGAGTCGACTTGGTTAGCCCAAGTCGACAGCCCTGTCGACTTGGTCCAGCCGGGCAGTATTGCCTGGTGCACCATTTTGAGATTGTGTTGAGCTTGGGGGCCAGATTCGGTTTTGAGGGCTGAGATTGGAACTAGGGTTTAATCCTAGGGTTGATACTAGTCCTAATCTCTATAAATAAGGCCCTAACCTAACCCTAAATCATCATTATTCATTCATACAACTAGACTATGGCAAAATCAATCCTCTCATGGCCTCCACTCTCTTCATAAAATTCCTAAATAAATTTTTATGAGATTTTCCATGCATACAAGTGTTTCCAAGCTTGTATGAGCATCATTAGCTTGCATTCAAGTCAAGTTTCTATATTTGCATCATAAAGCAAGGGTTTTGATCATTTTGGCTTAAGGGTTTTTCTATTAGAGCTTGCATTTTGGGTCTATTTGATTGCATAAGGGCTTTGTCATATTTTTGAGTCTTCATAAGCTTTGTAAGCCCTATTCTACTTTCATACTTAAACTCTAAAGTTAAATGTATGATATACAAGTTTATATGCAAGTTTACTATGCTATGATATGCAAGTTTATCATGTTGTGATATGCAAGTTTATATGCAAGTTTACTATGCTATGATATGCAAGTTTATCATGTTGTGATATGCAAGTTTATATGCAAGTTTACTATGCTATGATATGCAAGTTTATCATGTTGTGATATGCAAGTTTATATGCAAGTATGCCATGTTATGATATGCAAGTTCATCATGTTATGTTATGCAAGTATGCCATGTTATGATATGCAAGTTCATCATGTTATGTTATGCAAGTATGCCATGTTATGATATGCAAGTTCATCATGTTATGCTATGCAAGTTTGCCATGTTATGATATGCAAGTTTATCATGTTATGTTATGCAAGTTTGCCATGTTATGATATGCAAGTCTATCATGTTATGTTATGCAAGTTTGGGATGATCATTTTGTTCATGTTATCATGTTATGCAAGCTTATCTTGAGTATATGAACATAAAGCTTCAAGCTTTATGCTAAAGGTTGCATTTTGACAACATGTAAGTTATCATATCCCTTATGATAGCTTGCATGTGAGGCTAAATGCGAACTTGTGGCCATTTCTACATGTCATTTATCACCATGTATCACCAATATGCTAAGTTTGGTTTTATGCATGCTTTTGAGGCCTAAAAATGTAATATGCAAGTATATGAACATATGTACATTTCATATGCCACCATGTTGAACTTGTGGCTTCAACACCTTTATGTCGTGATTATGCCAAGTTCCCTCTTTCTATCCTTTATGCGCTATGGCGATATGTAAGCGATGGGATTGCGTTTGGGGTTGGGAAAACTTAAAAGACATAAAAACATAAGCTTGGGAATTTACCTATTAAGTTAGGTCTACCCATTGGGAATTTACCTATTAAGTTAGGTCTACCCAATTGCTTGAAAACTTGTAACGTGTTTTGGAAACATAATGGACATGACACTTAGAAAATATAAGTGTGACCAACTCGAGGTTGGGATGAGTTTGTAGCGTAAACCTACCCGGAACCGACCGGCTTAACTAGTTGCTACAAACAATAGGACCCAATGTGAGAAGTTGGCCATGTTGTACCTTGAACCCGAGGTTAGACCAAGTTGTGGTGTAAAGCTACCCGGACCCGCCCGGCTTAACTAGTAACCACAACAAGGTCTAATGTGAGAGGTTAAGGCACATTAAATTAATTAATGCCTCATGATTAGGGTTAAGTCATGGTCCACTTAATACTTAACCAATTTGGGTTTGGTAGATTAATCAGGGTTAAGTCGTGAACTTATCGTTACACTTAACCGAGTTAATCCATGATTAGCAAGAGGGTTAAACCGTACTTAACCCACTAGAAAAATCCTAGCAATGGCGGTCCACTCCAGCAGTAATCCCAAGTTTGTATCATTAAGACCCTAGGGCCTAGGCTAGGGAGGGAGCACGATTACTAACTGGAGGTAAGCGACCAAAAACGACGGCAGAATGGTACGCCGGTGTAGTTCCGGGCGGACTATGGTCGTGCACACAGTCCGAAGCCGGGGAAAACATGCACGGGTACTAGTAGATCGAGACTGTGCACGCATGATTATGGTGTCCAGGGGTTGACACCCTAGGGCTTGATACACCCGACGGGAGACCCGGCACAGTATGACTACAATTATGTTTGGGCCGTATGGACACCAACACGTGACGAGTTAGGCTTATAGGGAGTCGATCGACTAGACCGTTTGATTGGACCGCGTATTAGGGTCACTTCATGTTATTGGACCTCGTATTGGGGTCACTTCATGTTATTGGGCCAAGGGATCAATACTTGTTTATTCAAGTCATGTTAGTTTGCTAGTACACCCGTGGTGCAACACCTTAAACCTGATTATGCGATGACACCTTTATCTACCTTGTTAGTTAATCATTATGCTAGTATGTCGTTATCCTTATGTTCATCCCTGCTGCTCATGCCAGTTAACTTTATCAGTTTACATTGATTGTAGTAGGGCTTACTCAGTCTTTTTGACTGACCTGTTTTCTTTCGCCTCTTTTCTTCCGTTCCCCCCCTAGGTTCTCAGTGAGGGAATATTGGAGCTTAGCTTGGATTTTTGATCGCTTGCTTGTGGGATTTTAGCTCATGTACGGTCTTGACATGAAGCTAGCTATGGTTATCACTTATTTTGGGGATAGTACTTATGTATTTCAGTTTTTCAGTAATGTTGTTTTTATCTAGACTTGTGTATTTGGAAAGTTGACATTATGTTGTACCAGATTTGTTGTTTTGAAATGGAATTTGAAATCTTCCGCTGTTTTACTTATCTTATTTACTCTGCTTACATATATACATATGTTCTTGTTCTGCCTTGATATATCATTATGCATGTTTACCTGATTCAAACGCCCCTCCAAAGTCAGAGTGCTTGCAAGAGTCACCCTGGCAGAGGTGGGGTGTTACAAATCTCCGTTTGAGGAATTCTGTGCTGAGCATGGAATTATACATCAAACTACACCCCCGTATTCACCTCAATCCAACGGTATAGCCGAACGGAAAAATAGAACTCTTAAAGAAATGATGAATGCCTTATTAATTAGTTCTGACTTGCCAAATAACTTTTGGGGAGAAGCTATTCTTTCGGCAAATCATATTTTGAATAAAATACCACGAAAGAATACATCTAAATCTCCACTTGAACTTTGGAAAAATAGACCACCATCCTACAAATACTTGAAAGTGTGGGGGTGTCTTGCCAAAGTAGAAATACCGAAACCGAAGAAGGTCAAAATTGGACCAAAGACTATAGATTGCATATTCATTGGATATGCTCATAATAGTAGCGCATATCGATTTTTGGTGTACAAATCTGAAATTGATGACATTCATGAAAACACCATAATCGAGTCACGAAATGCTAGATTTTTTGAAAACATTTATCCTCTAAAATCCTCTATTGAAACAACTGTTCAAAAGAGATCAAGAGATACAGATACTCCTGAGGATAATGTTAATCAAAACTCGAATGAGAGAAATGTTGAAACTGAGGTAGAGAAACCCAGAAGGAGCAAACGTCAAAGGACTTCTAAAACCTTTGGACCCAATTTCTATGCATATATGATAGAAAATGAACCTCTTACTTACCAACAAGCAATATCGTCTCCTGAGGCTCCATACTGGAAGGAGGCTGTCAACAGTGAAATAGAATCCATTTTACAAAACCATACATGGGAACTAGTGGATCTACCCAAAGGATCAAAACCACTAGGGTATAAATGGATATTTAAGAAAAAATTGAAAGTTGACGGCTCAATAGACAAGTATAAAGCGAGACTTGTAATAAAAGGATTTAGACAGAAGGAAGATCAAGATTACTTTGATACGTATTCACCAGTAACTAGAATAACATCGATTAGGATGCTTATTGCAATCGCATCCATATTAAATTTGGAAATACACCAAATGGATGTGAAAACTGCGTTTTTGAATGGTGAACTAGAAGAAGAAATATATATGCAGCAACCTGAAGGGTTTCTAAGCCCAGGAAATGAAAATAAGGTATGCAAATTAGTAAAATCACTTTATGGCCTTAAACAAGCTCCGAAACAATGGCATGAGAAATTTGATGAAACTATGTTATCAAATGGATTCAAAATAAATGAATCAGATAAATGCGTATATGTAAGATATACGGATATTGGATATGTCATTGTATGTCTTTATGTTGATGATTTGTTAATCCTAGGGGATAATAAGGCCATAATAAAATCTACGAAGGATATGTTATCCTCTAGATTCGATATGAAAGACCTAGGAGAGGCTGATGTAATCTTGGGTGTAAAAATTATAAAAACACCACAAGGATATGCATTATCTCAATCACATTATATTGCCAAATTACTTGAAAGGTTCAAGCAGTATAATATAACCATTGCAAAATCACCAGTGGATATGAACCAAAATTGGGTAAAGAACACCGGTGATGGAATATATCAGCTTGAATACTCTCGTATACTAGGAAGTATTATGTACGTTATGAATTGTACTAGGCCTGATATTGCATACGCTATAAGCAAGTTGAGTAGATATACCAGTAATCCTGGTAAACATCACTGGAAAGCAATTATCAGGGTCTTAGGATATCTAAAATACACACAAAACTATGTGTTGCAATATGAGAAGTATCCTTCAGTAGTAGAAGGATATAGTGATGCCAATTGGATAACTGGCTCAAATGACACAAAATCCACAAGTGGATATGTGTTTACATTAGGAAATGGAGCAATCCCGTGGAAATCATCCAAACAGACTTGCATAGCAAGGTCGACAATGGAATCGGAGTTCATTGCTCTAGATAAAGCCGCAGAAGAAGCAGATTGGCTTAGGAGTTTCTTGGAAGATATTCCAAATTGGGAAAAACCTGTACCTCCAATATGTCTACATTGTGATAGTCAATCTGCTATAGGAAGGGCAAATAGTACATTGTATAATGGTAAGCCTCGACATATTCGTCGTAGACATAAAACCATAAG
Source organism: Allium sativum (assembly GCA_030737875.1). Classification (NCBI taxonomy): domain Eukaryota; kingdom Viridiplantae; phylum Streptophyta; class Magnoliopsida; order Asparagales; family Amaryllidaceae; genus Allium; species Allium sativum. Next base: position 686,171,054 of record CM060926.1, on the reverse strand, counting down.
ACAACTTATCTCTAATGGAGTTATCACTATAGACTATGTAAGGTCAAAGGATAACATAGCGGATCCACTAACAAAAGGCTTGCCAAGAGAGAAAGTTCAAACCTTATCGATGGGAATGGGCTTAAGACCTATGAACTAAAAGTTTTCTAAAACGGAAACCCCACCTAGTTGACTGGAGATCCCAAGATCTAGGTTCAAAGGGACAACTAAGTTTAAGATTAACTTGGCGGCACTGTTAAATACAAACCATTCCTATGATAAGTCAGTGCACAACCCGTCGGAGAATAGGATAAGCTTGGCTTTTAATGATGTCTATACTGTGGTGTTATAAAGAACCAAGTGGGGTATTACGGGATACTCTTTATAGAATCACCTATATGAGTGCGAAGGCGCCGCTTCAAGAAGAATTATAAGGTCGAATTCTTCAAGCACTCATGAAACCAAGGCGGTGTTCATGGCAAAAACGAACACAAACAGAGAACCAAGGAGTTAAAGAGCATTTATCATGTGTTATCTTTATAGACTTACACAAACGGCTTACAGTTCAAAGACAGTCTAGTCTACTGATTCGCCAGTTAGTTATAACGATAAAACACTAGGAAAAGTTCAAGGCCTCTGTGCTACTTTTACCGATATGATAAATGTTACACAAAGTTTCAGAATAGATTATACAACCACTCATTCATGTGGGGGATTGTTGGAAATGAATAAGTGGATGTGGCAAAGTCACTAAGTCCCACATTGGGAAAAATTGTGCCTTAATCCACTACATATACAAAAGCTTGATATGTTATATCAAAAGAAAGAGGAAGAGAGAGAGGCAATGGAATAGCATGTACATATTTAATATTAAATTAAATAGGTCATAGATTAGGGCCTTGGGGCTCTTGGGGTCTCGTGATTGTATAGGGCCTCCGGAAGCCGCCAGGTCTGCTTGCGCTGTTCAAACGGTTGTTTTTTTTTTTAAATCCGGCCGCGTAAATACCAACGGAACTAACTGTTGGTAAAGGGTTGCAACCTTTCCAACAGTCGTTGCCGTTGCAATTCGAACAGTGGCACCCTTTCGCGAATAAAAACCTCTTCACAGCCTATATAAGGGCTAGCGAAAAATCAAATCATTATCGATTTTCTTGCTTTTGCCCTCTTCTTCCTCATACTCTCTGTTCTGTACATACAACTCACTTGAGTTCGCCGTTGCTTCGATTGCTGCACTGCACGTCGAAGTTGATCCGTTTTATCTTGGGAATCGATTTGCATCACAGCCCTCCAGTGCTACGAACGGGCGCAAATACGATTTAAAGAAACAGTCGATTTGGACTGGACTCGGATTACTACATATTTTCTGATCAACTGCGACGGTATTCTTTCCTCCCTTTTGATCTCTATTGCATTCATATTGCAAAGTTTCCAGATTATTTTTATATAATCTGCAGATTACTGTACCGACACAGTTTTCACTGTTGTTGGTGATAACACTAATGTTATTATTCAAGACCGGCCTTGTGCTTTTATCCCAATTCCATCTCTAAAGGGGGATATTAAGTGGTTTTTCTCTTCAGTTCTAACATGTTGTTGTACAAGTTGTGTTGGTATTCATTCGTTTTCTTTTGTTTTTAGCTTTTGTTTTCGGTTAGTCCCATTAGTTTGTTTTGGCCCATTTTTACTGTGTCTTGGCTGTACAGTCGACAAATATAATTGTGTTCTGGGTTTTGTAAAGAGGCATACAAAATAATAAAATCGATTTTATTCTTTCTCAGTTGCCATGGTTTATTAGATCCATGAGATCCAGAAATTTATCATTTATTTATTTATTTTGAAAGAGTGGTCCTAAAAAGATAAGAGCACTCAAGATTATATTAATTAAATACCAATTAGAAAGCAACATACAAGAGTTTGAGAAGAGAGACATACGCGTTTAAGGTTATCACAGAGATGATCAAAGGAAGAAACCCAGTAAAACCAAAATTATACATTTATTTCTAATTATTAGAGTTGTAAAAAAATAATTTAGTTTGGTGAATCCGCAAAATGATTAGTAGGCTGCATGTACTTGTTCTGGATGACTACAGGCTTGGAATGAAAAAAACTTCTGGATGACTGCATGCACTTGTCTAATGAGCGAATATATACAAGGAATACAGAAGAAAATTAAAAAAAATCAGATATTTCAAACAGCTTAATAATTCAACTAGAATTTTTCACTTCCAACATTTTCTTGTGTTATATTACAGGAAACACAAATAGAAGAATGAACTACTGTAATATAAACTACAAAAGGCCAGACCGACTAATAATGGGAAAGTGTGGCACAACCAGTGCGGCTCCATCTCGTTTTTCGGTCGCCTCGTTCTGCTGCATATTCCTGTCTTTAATTTTGCTAGGCTCTGAATTCTTCATGTCAATGTTATTTCCTAGTACAAGTTGTCTTTGACGATTACCAACTTCTAACGCAGCAGCTGGTTTCATGAGCTTGGAGCCCTGACTTCCCATGCATGTATACAGACGACCTCTCTATTTAGTTTGGTTACAACAGCAGAGATGCAGATGCAGATGCTTTGTTAATTAATTATTCCTTTTATGTACGAAACCCCGCATGCTCTGTTATTCTCTTTTGTAGCTGTAGTCTAAAGCCTTAATATTTGCTTGGTCGCCAAGTACCAAGAATATTCGTAGAACGTTTACTGGCTCAAATGTTCCAAGAAGAGACGCAGAAGTAGTCGTCAATTGTTGAATTTTACGGGGAAAATAGGTAGAAGTGGACAAGGACTCGAAATAGAAGTTTTTTCTTGGTGCGTACTAATTCTACGTAAAAGTTGAAATCAGATGTTTCCACTTACTATAGTTTGACGAAGACAAAGTTAACAGGAAAAGTGTGAAAGAATAGTAAAGGAAAAATGTGATAAATTAAGCTAAAGCAATACTTCTCAGTATATTGCACACTTCAATCCTTATCGTCTGCTGCCAATTTAACCAAAACAGAAAAAAAAAAAAAAAAAAAAAAAAAAAAAAAAAAAAAAAAAGATTGATGATCAGTTACCATTTTTTACTTATGGTGATAAAGGCAGAGCCGGCTGTATGTCTTCCGGTATCAACTCATTGCACAGTCTTCATTTTATATACCTGGTTCAAATCCATTTTGCGCTACATATAGCTCATTTAGTATGTCATACTATTAACTTGTTCAGTTTTATCTCACTTCCTCTAATACTCTAGTTTACCACTGTCATTCCTATGCCTTCCATCCATCGCTTAAAGGGTTGCGCATTTCTTATCAAATCATTGATTACTGTATCCGTCGTTACTTATTCCTAAATGCGATTAAATACCGATTGAAATAGGTTAATATATAAAAACAACATATCTGTTATTTTTATCTTTTTTTTTTTTTTTTTTTGTTTGGGTAAAAAAGATCGAGTTTATAATGAGGTTTATACACCAAGTTTTTTTTTTTTAAAAAAAAACATTTCTATTAAAATATATTATTACCTTGGGAAAATTAAGCTATTCTTCTCATGAAAATTAAGTTGGAAATTACCAAAAAAAAAAAAAGTTTCCCATGCATTAAATTAAGTTGAAGGCTGGCACGTGATTGATTGCAAGTCTTCTCGCTTCCGTTCGCTTTCTGATGAAGTGAAGATCGATTTCTATGTGTTTTATCCTTGAGTGTTGGATAGGGTTATTGGACAAGGCGATGGTGCTTTTGTTGTCACACCAGAGTACTGGCTTCTTTGCAGATGAAAACCCTATTTCCTTGATTAGGGTTTCAACCCAAATGATTTCAGCTGTTGCCGATGCAATTGCTCTGTATTCTGCCTAGGTGCTTGATCTGGAGACAGTTGGCTGCTTCTTAGTACACCACGAGACTGGATTCGATCCCATGAACAAATAATAGCCAGAGGTGGATCTCCAGTCATCTGGGTCGTTGGCCCAGTCTGCATCACTGTAAGAATTTAAAATCATGTGTTTTCCTACTTTGATTGTTATTCCATAGTTCATAGTTCCACGTAGATAGCATAGGATCGTCTTGACTGCCTTCCAGTGTTCACTTAAAGGATTATCCATGAATTGACAGAATTTATTCACACTAAAACAGATCTCAGGTCTTGTGATAGTTAGATACTGTAATGCTCCAACTATACTTCGATATTTTTTGCTATTCTCTATAGTGTCTCCACTGTATTTGGATAATCTTAGATTGCTTGTCATGGAACTAGAGATGGGTTTGGCTTTGTCCATGTTAGCTCTCCTGAGTATTTCATATATGTATTTTCTTTGTGATAAGAAAATTTCTGACTTTGACTTTCTTTGAACTTGGAGTCCACCTCTCCCATGTCCTTAATAGAAAAAGTTTTGTTTAAGCGTGATATGATCTTGTTGATTTCAGTATTGTCACTTCCTGTTATGAGTATGTCATCAACGTAGACTAGTATGTACACATGTCCTTGATTATGAATTCTGATGTATAGTGAGTTATCAGATTTTGTGGATGTGTAACCCATGTCTGCTAGTGTGTTCTTTAACTTGACATACCATGCTCTTGAAGCTTGTTTCAGACCATAAATAGCCTTGTTTAATTGACAGACCTGATTTTCCTTGCCTTTGCACATAAAACCCTTTGGCTATTGCATGTAGACCCTTTTATGTAGGTCCCTATTTAGAAATGCATTACACACATCCAGCTGTCTTATATTCCATCCATTCTGAATTGCAATGGTTAGAAATACCCTGATGGTTGTTGGTTTAACTACAGGGGAAAAGGTCTCATTGAAATCAAACCCATATTGTTGAGAGAAACCCCTTGCAACCAACCTAGCCTTGTGCTTGATTATGTTCCCTTCTGCATCTCTTTTTAACTTATAAGTCCACTTACATCCCCACAATATTTTGTCCTTTTGGTGCAGTGACTAGGTCCCATGTTTTGTTTCTTGTTAAAGCTTCAAATTCCTCATTCATGGCCTTACACCAGGATTTATGTTTGATTGCCTCTTCATATGTAAATGGTTCAATAGTGTCTGCATCCTCTGTAGTTGCAATGTAGATTTTTGGTTTGAAGATGCCACTTTTGGCTCTTGTAATCATATGGTGTCCAGATGGCTGTCTAGGAACATTGTCTTCACTACTCTCTGTGTCTTGTGTGTCCTCTTCACTACCTTGATCCTGGTTGCTGTTGTTGTTGTTGTCACTGTCATAATTTTGATGTAGGTTGTCATCATCACTTAAGTGCTCACTTGTGTTGTATCCAGATCCAGTGCTGGAGACAGTGGGAGTAGCCATTGTCATCTGAGGTGCCACATTGTTCTAATGTTGCATAGTACTTTCAATTAGTGTAGGAATTGTTCTCATAGTGGTTCTAGACTGATCATTATATGCTTTACCTTTGCTTTTATTTTCTGCAAAGGGAAATACATATTCATTAAAAACAACATGTCTAGATACAAAAATCTTTCCTTTTTCATCTAAGCACCTGTATCCTTTCTGGTTATCAGCATAACCCAAAAAGGTACATGGGCTTGATCTCAAGGAAAGTTTGTAATTGTTGTATGGTCTGAGGCATGGGAAACACAAGCATCCAAATGTTCTCATGAATCTGTAATCTGGTTTCTTCCCAAACAGAACCTCATGAGGACATTTGTGCTGTAGAACTTTGGTTGGCATTCTGTTTATCAAATAGACACTTGTGTTAAATGCCTCACTCCAGTACTTTAGAGGTAGAGAGGACGTAGATAGCAATGTCTGTCCTGTTTCAACTATATGTCTGTGTTTTCTTTCAACAATGCCATTTTGTTCTGATGTGTATGGACAAGTGGTTCTATGAGTGATGCCTTTTTGACTGAAAACATATTTGAGAGGTAAAAACTTACTGCCCCCATCTGTTTGTACTGTTTTAATGTTGCAGTTTATCTGTTTTTCAATAAAATTCATAAACTGCAGCATTGCATTGTATGTATCTGACTTAGCTTTGAGAAAGAAAATCCAGGTGTACCTGGTGTAAGCATCAACAATAGAAAGATAGTACCTGTGTCCCTGTCTTGAGCATAATGGTGCAGGACCCCATAAGTCTGCTGTAACTAATTCAAGGGGCTTAGAGTAAACAGTTTCAGATTTGCCAAAAGGTAATTTATGGCTTTTGCCAAGTTGACAATGTGTGCAAATATTTGGAACAGGTAAGTTATAAAAGGAATATTATTGCTTTTCAATATTTGCATTACAATATCATAACTAGGATGTCCAAATTTACAGTGCCATGTATTAAGATCATTTTGAATACACTTGTCATTATCAGAATTGACAGAATTATTTTCATTAGCACTGCTAATTTGTATGTTAGCATTGCAACACCATGTGTTGTCCTCTTTACCCAATCTTGATTGCAAGTTGTAGAATCTGTATAGACCATTACTTAGCCTACCCTGTAATAATATGTCTTTGCTTAGCAAGTCTCTAATTAAGCAATATTGGGGGTGAAACTCAAAATATATCTTATTATCATTAGTGAATTGGGACACACTAATCATATTTTTCTTAACAGTGGGGACCCTAAGTATGTCATTAAGAAACAGTTTTCCTTTTCCCTTGATATATCCAGCCCCAATATGAGATATATTCATAGTTTCAGCATTGCAAATATGTATAACTTGTGTACTTGAGTAGTTCTTGTTACCAAGATTCAAATTCTGAAGGTTGTTGGTTAGGTGATTGGTGGCCCCTTAGTTTGGAAACCAGTCTTTTGTAGTTATATCGTCATTTTTGGTGTTGTCATCACTGCCACTAGCTTGAGATGTAGAACCTTCTGAATTTGTTCTCCGTTGGTAATTGGCTTGTGCCATGTTGGCATTCGTACCTCTCTGACCACCTTGGCCTTGTTGTACATTGTTAACATCAGTGTTAAATCTAAAATAACACATGTTTGCTGTATGTCCTGGTTTGTCACATATCTGACATTTTACTCTGTTTGTGTTATTTGATCTGCCTCTTCCCCTGCCTCTTTGATTTGGATTACCTCTTGGTCCTTGTTGGTTGCCTCTGCCATAACCAGGTACACTTCTTGGCTGGTTCACATTTCTTGAATTTGATGCTAAATTTATGTTGATTTCACTTTGAATTGCCTTTCTTTGATCCACTCTGCCTTCATGAGCTAGTGATGCTGAATATACTGTTTGAATATCTGCTAGTGTAGGTTCTGTAGCTATGTAGGTGACAAGTGATTCATATTCTTCATCAAGTCCATTTGTCAATGTTAGGATTTGTTCATTGTCTGAAATGATGTGGCCAACAGCTTTAAGTTTGTCACATAGAGTCTTCACTTTAGAAATATATTCACGCATACTCATATCTCCTTTTCTTGCATTCTGAAATTCTCTCCTGTAGTGCATGATTCTTGCTGCAGATTGAGAATTGAAAATTTGTTGAATTGTTGACCAAATTTCATAAGATGAGTTGCACCCTATGACTTGTGATAACAAATTGGCACTGATTGAGGAAAATAGCTAGGAAGATAGCAAGTTGTCTTGTTTTTGATGGTGAATGAATTCAGGATTGCTAATCATGTCGTTCTGTGCATCAACTATCATTGCAGGTGGCGTAAGCTTGGTTCCTTTGACACAATCTTGAAGGTCATACCCCTTCAAGGCTGTTTCAACTTGGAACTTCCATAACAGAAAGTTGTCTTCATCAAGTGGGATGGTGATGACTTGGCTTTTTGGCTTTACAAGAGGTTGGGAAGGTGGTGTTGGTCCATTAGCATCTGCTCTTGATTGTGCAGATGATAGTTCAGAAGCTCCTCCTGCCATGGCTCTGGGGAAAGATGATCAGAAGTTGGTAAAAACTGGATATGGCGAGGTCACTGCTATGGTGGTGGCAGCCAATCCAAGAAAGGTGAGGAAAATGATGTAGATTCAGTGGTTCTTGATTCTTTGAGATTCAAGAATCGCAGATTTACAGTGGGAAGGTGAATCAGATGACGAGATAGAATCTCTGATGATCAGAAAAGAAGAACTGATGCCCAAGCTTGTGAACAAAGTTCCAGCAAGGCACGGCACTGTTCAGAACAGATAAGAACACTTGCTACACGATCAGGAAAGGATGCTCTCCGATGATGAAGCTTTTCTGAGGAGACTTGCACAACGTCCCTCTTTCTGAATCACGAACAATGATTTTTTTTTTTTTTTTTTTTTGCCGTTTGGCTATTAAGCTTTGATACCATGTAGGATTTCTGTGTAAATGAAGTATTGAAACAGATAATCTTGTATTGAATGAAAAATTAATAATGTACATAAGTCACGCTATCTATATATAGCGGAGATACATAAATGGGCTGAACATAAAGCCCAACGAGACATTACAAGAAAAGCCCAAGTGGCTATAGGGTTAAGAGGTCGGTTTGTATCATATTTGTTCATATGTTTTAACAGTAAGTAGACCCTACTTGTCTCCTACTTAGTAAGCCACTGTTGGTCGGACTTGACCCATAGGTGACTCAGTCCCAAGCGTATTAACTTATTCTCAGTTTTTCCAAGTCTTTTGTTATGTTTTTCTTAGCGCACATGTCAAGTTTCACGTCATTCTGATTCCATTTGAATCCTCTGCATTCAGTTTTAAAATGCTTTGGCTTCAAAGCACGTGAACGATTGCTCTTCAATGTAATAATTTTTCTGAAATCATTAACACGTATTAATTATTGAAAATAATTAATTAATTAGTAAACTATAAATCGAACAAAAAAAAAAAAATCACAATTTAAATACTTTGATGAAATAACCTGCTCAAGTATCTCATTCTTACTACCAAACGCATTTCTTGTTCAATCAAATTTCCAGTTTAAATGTCATGTTACCGTTCGTTGTTCGTGCCAAATCCAGAGAGAGAGCTAATTAAGGCCAAACTCTAAAGGAGACGCCAATTCAATCACCCCCAACCGATTAAAATTTAACAAAATAAATACAAAAAAGATCAAGCATGGTTTTTTGCTACAAGAAACGTTTTAGTACATACACAAAGAACAATACCGTACAAGTGCAAGACCAGTAAGTACGGTGCCTTTGAAAACAACATCATTTAGTGTAATCTCTGCAGGAAGGAAGCTATCAATATATAGAAGTAATTCAATCGGCGGTAGCATATAATCAGAGCAGTCCAGGACGAGAAACGACTGGGAACTGATGCACAAATAACTTGCTACCCTCTTCTTTTGTTTTCTTCTTCTTCTTCTCCTCTTTCTGCACTACTACATTAGTTACACATTGCTCCTCTGTACATCGTTCGACAATATTATCGTGTGCCGAAGGGCTGATCAAAGAAGAGCTCATGCAACCCATTTTTCTCTCTCTTTTTCTTGGAAGCACAAAAATTATCTTGTTGATTCAGTTCTTGACGGATATAAGGCATAAACGACTTGGTGGCCTTTATATGGTTGTCTTCGGAGATCTTTGCTTCGTTGCCACGCATGAAGACTACAGCTACAAGCTTATTTGTGACTTTTCTTTTCTTGAAAACAATTAATTAAAAGTCCACCGTCAAAAATGAATCATGTATATATTCGGATAACATATAAAAGTAAAACTACCGAGTGTTATTATGGAGTATTACATATATGTATTATCTATAGTGGAAGAACTATCCTTGCCTGCCAAGGTTCTCCTAAAATGAATATTCATGTATATATATTTTGTAGTTTAGTCATTAGTCAAACGTGCTGCAACTGTGAAAGCAATTGTAAGTTGTTCTTTATTCAAGGGAGATGTGACTCTCGTGCTTATCTTTCAAATGTTACCAAACACTTCTTTTCTCTTTTTTCACAACATGTGATGAAATGTAGTAGAAAATGGTATAATTTTTGATGGCATGTAACGGCCCCAGTCGAAAGATTTTCATATGTTTTCGCTGAATTCCGAAAATTACTATATTTTATTTGTAAATTGTCAACCGGATGATTATACGTCAAAGCCATCACTAAAATTTCAATGCTCCATCGAGTAGGATTCGAAATATGCGTCGTTATGTTATAGTTCCATCGGTGAATATAACTAAATATTCTTATAAATTATTATTTTTTGAACGTGTTAAGCATAAATATCTTATTTAGAAACATAATTAATGTTCAAAACATATATAATGATCGCACTCGAAATGTGGGTTGTAATGATATGGTTCGCATCAAGACAAGGATGAACTAAAATATTCATCGATTAGTGAAGATCACAAGAAAAATTCATGTGGCTTCGTAACACAGTGGTGATGAGCAATATTTTTTCGCAAAGATAATTCGTGAAGATCAACGTATCTTCATAACCGATCACTGTTTGGGTGATATGAGAGGTCAAGACTACTGGAAAACCTGATTGGTCAAGGTGCCACAACATTGAAGTCAGAGATTAATATGTGGTCTCTCAAGTACTTTGCCACCAAGGAACCATATTTCTCCTCGTGCGTCAAACATTTCTTTTTTGATATTTGCTGTTAAATTGAAGCATAAAGAGACAGTTTATTGGTCATTTGGTCCCATGCATGTATCAAATAATGGATGTTCGTCAAATTCTATATCTTCTTTGTAGAAATTTGCAGGCCTATACATACAAAACCTACTGTAGTTTTCAAGTTGAATACTTGGCAGGCAAGCAAATTATAACCGAGGAAACCTATGGGCGAGTGTGACAGTTTTTGGCACTATATAATGTAGACACCGGCTATTTTAGTTCATGTACCAATTTCAAAATTTTGATCAGCAGTCAAATTTTCATTGACAACACAGAGACAGCAATTAAAATGGGTTGCAAGAACTGTAAGTTGATCGAGCCTTTAGTACAAGAACCTGGCACTACTAGGAAGCAACAAGGCAACAATGATCATGGTGAAATACATGAGAAGAAAGAAAGTTTGAACAAGAAGGGTAAAACGCAAGAAGGAGCAGCGTACATCACTTCCCTGTAATTTCTAGGCCTGGTCTACTTTGATGTGATAAATATGCATGTTACATATTTCTACTCTACATCCATACGTTGTAATATTAATAGTACTGTAGCCTATGTCCTTCAATTTTGTACGCTTCAATTTGACTGCAGCATGACCCTGTCTTCGTTTATAATTTTTTTCCTAATGGATACGTTTGAATTGAACTTTTCATATTTGGTTTCCAAACAAACGTAAATCTCGTCAAGACCATTACCAACTGTTTAGTTTTTCTCTCATTGTTTTCACCCGAGTGAGCAGACGGAGCAACTAACAAAATCAACCAATCACGGAGCAGTGAATAAAACGGCTAACTTTTCGCCGTTATAAACTTATAACGACAGACTGTTTGCCGTTGTAATTTCCACTCTAAACCACTCAGTCATCTGCTCTTCTCCTTCACTCTACCTCCATTCCCATTTTCAACTCGAAAACAAAAAATAAAACCACTACTTCCCCATAAAAACTTCAAAATCCGCTACTTTTTAGCCAATTAAATGTTATTTTCGATATATATATATATATATATATATATATATATATATATATATATATATATGTATATATAAATAACCTTTGTATCCGTGTGAAAACACACACACACACTCAAGAAGGTGTCTAGAATGCTAAGAAATTTTACATAAAAGTTCATGTATGGAGAAGGCAGTAGCAGCGGTGCAAGAGGAAGCGGTGAGGAATAGAGGATTGCACCATACATGCACAAGCATGGTACATAAGATGTTGAAAATAAAATTGGTTTTAAAAGTAAACATAAATTATGGAATAGATTTAATTATTGTATTTAGGAAAGGATAAAATAAATGGTAATAAATATTTGAGTTATTATATATGTAATTGAATTATCTAGGAATGGTTTATTAAGGCAAATCTAGAAATTAGAGGATAAGGAAAAATCTAGAGAAGAAGAGTCTTGAATCTTTGTTGTGTTATAAATATAATTGTACTATCTCATTTGTGGTATGAGGAAAAGTGAAGCAATAACAATATAGTCGTTCAATTATTCTACGTTTAATCTCTCTCCTCCTCTCTATATCAAATTCCAACATAAGGATTTTTAGAAACAACTGAAAATACAGATAATTAGGGCAGAAAAGCAGAAGAAGGCGGTCGACGTGGTCGTGGAGACCGCAAAGGTGGTCGAGCTAGCAGGACGGGTAGATGTGTGAGACAAACTTCCGCTAGAGAAGTCAACCTTGATGTATTTTTGTATTTGAATCTTAGCGCAAAATTGCATATGTTATCCAATTTACGATTACTTCTAGAAGGTGAAGTACATGTCAGCACGCAATGAGTTTGACTGTAAGTTTTTTCCAATTAATGATTAAATTAACTGAAATAGGTTATCAGATAACTAATTAGTAGTTTGATGTTGCATCTAACTTGAACAGTCACGTAATATCCGTTCACGTGACTCTTTAGCGACCACGCTTAGATATTTTCATGGACATTTGACAGCCAAGAATAGAGTCGTAACGTTATTAGATGACATCGGATTTGATTATTTCATAGGTATTTTATAATTATTTTACCATGATTATTAGTTAATTTATCACTACATAGTTTACCTTATTTTATACTATACAATTTTAGGACTCAATCATGTTATACATGGTGTTACGCAACTTTGCGCTGCTATTGCTTTACAATGATATAAAACAACCCACACGTTCCACTTTCCTTGTGGTGAGCTAGGAATAACACCGCTTGATTTCGCCATACTTACCGACATTAGCGTAGGAGTAGTCAGGCATGCACCACTCCCTTTCAATGATGCTTGATGGCGTGATCGTGGACTTATTTATGATCTACTACCTCATCTAGACATTTCTGATGCATCATATCAGGTCGGAGGGGCTATTAGAGTCAGCGCTATCAGTGCGGTCATGGATAGTGTACTTAGTCGGTACTCTCCTACTGGTGATCCCACTATAAGAATAAAAGCCATTTCCAACGGCTTAGAACGGTCGGCAGATTTCGGAAGCTGTCGGAAATAACCGTCGCAAAATTAAGGCATTGGGGAAAAGAGTTTTCGACTTCTCTGGACATAACCCGTCGTCTCTATTTCCCACGGCTACGAACGACTAGCGATGGCTGGCGTCAGGTGTCGAAAGCCGTGAGAAACCATTACTTATACATGTGTCATTAAGCCGTCGAAAAACCTGCATTTTTTTTATATTACTGCTACTATTTAGCCTTCCAACTACATTTCTCACACAAACCACTATTTCGGCAAAAATACACAACTCTAGCATACCATATATCAACCAAATACCAAAACCAAGCCAATCTGAATTCAATAAACCAAATTTTTTTTAACAAAAGCAACATAAATTTCAGCACCAAATCAAAGCACTGATTATACAATACATAAATTTGTGCATATCATATAGTCTACCATCAAATAACAATAAATACATCGAGTCTACCATCAACATCGAAGTCCACCATCAGATAATATGTAAAAAAAACATCAAACCATATTGTCTAGTCAAACACCAAGTCATAGTGCACAAAAGCATACCTTACGCTAAAGTCACTCATCTCCAGAGCTTGCAGAACCAGCTGAAGATGGAAAGCGACTATGCTGTTGCATGAATACGGTCATACGCTGCTCCAGAAGTTGTGTTATCTCAATGGCCTGGCGGTGATTCTGGTCCTCAAGTTGCGCCACCCTAGACCCCAAGTCCTCGATCTCTGCTAAGTAAATATCGTCTCTGGTCTGCTTGCTCCGTCTCTGAGTGCTAATCTGTAACAATTATTTAATATTCTTTTAATCATGTATGATTATACTAATTACCTATAACTCGTAAATGTTATTTTATTTCTAAACTAAAAATTAAATCATGGAAAAATCGATTACCATTTGATTTCCAAATCCATAACCCATGTTCCGTGACATTGGACCCATAACTGACTAGAATATAACGTCCTTCTCATATGTCGTGAGTTGCCTTCGCCCCGTATCAGCTAAAAGCTGATGCCACTGCTCCATAAACTTTGCATGCATACAAAATTAATATTATGATATCTTATTTCATTATAATTTAACAATTATTACATATACTACATAAAATAAAATATTCTTTCATTGTTTAATAAACTTTAAATGAATTATGAGAGGATATTTAATCACCTCTAACCAATTAAAATTTAACAAAATAAATACAAGAAAGATCAAGAATGGTTTTATGTGACAAGAAATGTTTAACATACACAAAAATAATATGGTACAAGTGCAAGACCAATAAGTAAGGTGCCTTTGAAAACAACATCATCTAGTGTAATCTACAGGAAGTAAGCTATCAATATATAGAAGTAATTCAATCGGTGTGCATATAATTAGAGCTGCCTAGGACGAGAAACGACAGGGAACTGATACACAAATAACTTGCTACCCTCTTCTTTTGTTTTCTTCTTCTTCTCTTTCTGCGCTACTACATTAGTTTGCTTTCCAGTGAAATATTGCTTCTCTGTACATCTTTCGCTAGTACCGACACTAACATCGTGTACCTAAGGGCTGATCAAAGAAGAGCTTATGCAACTCATTTCTTTTCTTTTTTTTGGAAGCACAAATTATCTTATTGATTCAGTTGTTGAAAGGCATAAACGAGTTAGTGACCTCTATATGGTTGCCTTCTGAGATCTTTGCTTCGTTGCCACACATGAAGTGTTGGAAATGAATGAGCAAGAGAAAAAGGAATTTGGGAAGAAGAAGAGATAACAACATATAAGTCCCACATCATCAAAATATTAACACAATCTCTCCTAATATATTAGAAGCCAATAGGTTTGCATAAAATAAAAGGAAGAAGGATTATATGGAGATGTGGGCTTGGCCATGACATAATAATACATTAAAATGTCAAAGATTGGGCATTGGGGCTTTTGAGGTCTCTTGATTGAATATGACTGATGGTTGCTGATTGGGCTAGTGCGTAGAAACAAATTTTTTTTCATAGAATTTTAAAAGTATGTCCATTCAGTTCAGAATTCGAAAGGCATGTTATGTTAGCTGAATGAGTACAACCATTTGAATTCTTAGCGTACACACATTAATGACCGGGTGGTTAAAGGGTCGCAACCTTTCCAATTCTGTCGGTTACTGATGCATACGAATAGGCACCTCCTCCTGCCTATAAATACATTGCGTAAAACAAGATAGAAATCACTTTTTCTACTTGCATTACTTCTTCTTCTTTAAAGTAATCCTCTGATCTAGTTTTTGTAATCAACTTCAGTTCGTTAGAACTCCGTTTGCTGGCACAACACTACGGAGTTGGTCCGTTTTATCCTGGAAAAAAAATTGCAACTACGTCGATCAGTGCATATGACAACAATATTGTTTCAAGGAAACAAAATATTTCCGGACTCGGACATTACTGAAACAGAATACTTTTTGTATATATTCAATCTGCTACACAATCGGTTATGTTTTCTGTGATTATTGTAAATAGTTCGATGTGACAATTGTGGCATAATTGAGAAACACTGATTGTTGTTGCTGTCTGTTTGTAATACAGTTTTGTACTTACAAAACTTCTAACAATCTTGAAACAATATTTGTTGCAGATGACACAAAACAACAACAGTGATTCTGGAGCGATTCAGAAGGTGACAAATGCTCCGCCAGTGCCTGTGCTTCCGACATTGACTCTGTCCCATGGAGAAAGGCCAGAGAAATTCAACGGAATCAACTTCAAGCGTAAGCAACAGAAAATGTTGTTTTATTTAACAACATTGAGCCTTGCCAAGTTTCTGACTGAAGTTGCTCCTGTGGTAGACGAACTCGAACCTGATGCTACCAAAGTAGAGGCTCTGACTATCTGCACAAACTCAGATTTCATGTGCAAAAACTATATTCTGAATGGTCTGTATGCTAGTCTCTACAATGTCTATTGCACTATTGCAACATCCAAGCAACTCTGGTTGGCTCTGGAAAAGAAGTACAAAACTGAAGATGCAGGCATGAAGAAATTCATTGCTGGAAAATTTCTTGACTTCAAAATGGTTGACTCAAAGACAGTGATAAGTCAAGCTCAAGAACTACAACTTATCATCCGTCAACTAGAAGATGAAAAGATGACTCCTAGCGAGACTTTTAAAGTTGCCGCAACTATTGAGAAATTGCCTCCTTCTTGGAAGGATTTCAAGAATAACCTTAAACACAAGCGTAAGGATATGACAATGGAAGAGATCATAGTTCGGCTACGCATTGAGAAAGATAACAGAAATTTTGACAAAAAGGTTTCTCAGAATATTGCTGCCAAAGCAAATGTAGTCGAGTTAGACAAGACTAACAAATGAAAAAGGGAGAATGCTTCTAAGAAGTCAAAGAAATTTCTAGGTTCTTCTCACATCTGTGGAAAGAAGGGGCACAAAGCAGCCGAATGTCGTGCACCTAAAAAGAAGTTAGAAGCAAATATGGCTGATGTTTCGAAATACATTTCTGATCTTGATTTATGTGCAGTAATATCAGAATGAAACCTTGTTAGTAACTCAAAGAAATGGTTTGTAGACACTGGAGCCATTTAACACATATGTGCTAACGAGTGAATGTTTACTACCTATAAAACTGCAACTGATGATGAACAACTTTTTACGGGCAATTCTTCTACTTCAAAGGTCGAAGACAAATGAAAAGTTGTGTTGAAACTAACTTCTGGAAAGAAACCTACTTTAAATGATGTTCTCCATGTTCTTGAAATTCGCAAGAATCAGATATCAGGATCGTTGTTAAGCAAGCATGGTTTCAAATTGACCTTTGAAGCTGATAAATTTGTGCTTTCCAAGAATGGAGTATATGTTGGAAGAGGATACGTGTGTGATGGTTTGTTTAAAGCAAATGTAACTACTATTGTACCACGCACCGATATGAATAAAAGTAAATCTTTTGGTTATATTGTTGAATCTTCTAACATATGACATTCTAGATTAGGGCATGTAAACTTTGATACATTGCGAAAATTGATTAATCTAGAATTTATACTAAAATGCAATATATATTCCAACTATAAATGTCAAGTTTGTGCAGAAGCAAAATTGACAAGAACCTTGTTTCATCATGTTGAACGAGATACCGAACCTCTAGACTTAATACATACTAATGTATGTGTTGAAATCAAAAAATGACTTCAACACCAAAGGTATTTAGAACACTGCTTCACCAAAAGGTTAGAATTAGGAAAATGGGGCCACAATCACAAAATAAAGAGCAAAAAAATGAAGAAAAATGAATTATTAGAGTGGTTCGGTCGATTTAGACCTACGTCCACTGTGAAATCACTTCTCATTATCATATTTGAGTTTACAAAGTACATTGCCCCATATATTTCACTCATTTTATGATAATTCTCTCTTTTTTCTCTCTCTCTGATCTATATTTCACTTGAATATATCAAAGGAATGGTGTGATCTCTCTAAGTATGGTGGAGACTGATGAATATCTTCAACACGTGAACACTTGAGTGATTTTCTTTGATTCCATGACGGTTTTGTGTTAGATCTAGGCTTTAGATAGGATTGATGAAGATTCGGGAAGCTTGAGTTGAATTTGAGCAATTTCTAATGGAGTTTGGAGAAGATTCGATCCCTTTGTTGTTGGAGAGAATGGATTGATCTTGAGAAGCCATTAATGGAGCTTGAAATGAAGCTTAGAGTGTTGGAAAAATAATTTGGCTGCCCTTTCGGGTAGAATTTTCGGTCCCCTTTCATGTATGAATTATGGGGGTATTTATAGGTGGTGTTGGAGTGCAGTGGCATTTCTGTAAATATGGGGCACATGGCATAACTTGTTCTCATACTTAAGACATGATTTATAGCGACATGGAATGAACTACTTGCGACTTGCTTTTAAGTGGGGAAAACAACAATATGTCTAGCGACATGAATTAATGAATGGATGGAGATACCTAGACTACTATTAGGGAAGTTTTAAATAAGAAAAACTGGAAACAAGAGAAGGCTAATTCACAATTGCTATATCCTATGAACGGATAAACTAAAGTATATAACATGCTAAAATGAACAACGTACCCTTTCGATCTTCACTACAGAAGCAAATACTTTGGGTAAGTTTTTATCAGGCTCAACATTTATATGCCTATTCAACAATGACCATCAACAACAAAAATATAAAACTAGAGGATAAAACTGTTACTAAATTTCACACTCGTCCCTATTTCTGCACGTCTTTCCCATTTATACCGCTCCTCTCGAATATTGCAAAATACTATTTGCGTGGAACCTGCATTTCTAAGAAAACGCGAGGGCAAAGAATATGGATCATTTAAACACTAAAAGACAACGGTAAGTAGAAAGTACCAGCAATCCAGATGATGGGAAATCACAAAATGGACGCAACTCTAGCATCAACTGCATCCACCCTCCTCCGCTGCCAATTGCAGACTTCTGCTTCACAGGCGTATGACTAAACAAGAACGACGATGCCTCCTCACTGCGGAGCGAAGGAAAGGAGTCAAATGACTTAAAACGAGCGGCTAAGCTTCCAGGGTTTTTGGCGGTGTTCTCCTATGAGTTGGTGAAGGTGTAAAACTTGATTTGGGTCTTGGTTAGGATCGAGAAGGTAAAGAAGGGAAGATGAAGGTGGATGATCTGGGAATCGATTTGGGAACTAGGGTTCTAAGGAAAAAAAGGGTTGACGGTTGCGGACATAGAACGTAAACGAGGGAGAGCTACTAGAATGAACGTGCCTCGTCTCTTAATTAAGTCATCCGATAAAATGGGTCGAGAAATTAGCACCTATTAGCATTTTTAAACTAGTTGTAAAAAACACACTTTATTAATCGCTAATTATTCAATATAATACTAGAAATATAAAAATGATTATTAATGATAACCAGAAACTATTAATTAATTTATAAAATACCTCTATCAAACACAAATTATTAATTAATGCATACAAGAAATTATTATTAAATATTAATTACTCCTTAACAGTAACATTAATCAATTACCATTTATATTTATTATGAATCTATTATTTATTTATTATTTATTTAATATTTAAACATATTCATATTTCAAATTAATTATTATCCATTAGTTTTTTATTATTAACTAATAATTATTTATCTATTTTATTATTTTTTAAATGTTAATTATTATTATTTAATTATAAGTTATAAATATCACTTTGTAATACTTAAAATTTATTATTAATTATTAAATATTAACCCTAATTATTATATAATTACTAGTAGTTAATCATTTAATAGTAACTATTTAAAATTAATTATTAAAAGTTAATCATTAAAAGTTTATACTTATTTTTAATATGTTTTCGCAAATGGCTTTACTGATTGTAAAAAATATAGTTATTGCAAGTGGCGAAAACAATTGCTAAAGATATTTATTCGCAACTAGCTAGGAAGCACAGTTGCTAAAAATATATTTTTGCAACAGGAAAGGAAGTGAAGTTGCTAAAAATATGTTTTATTGCAACAGAAAGTAAAGACTTGTTGCTAAATCTTATCTATTGCAACTACTATAATAGGTCTATTGCTAAATATCATTTACTGCAATTGTCATTATTCACCTGTTGCAAATATCTAGTTGCAATAGGGTAATTTTCTTGTAGTGGCCATATAGATATTCATCACAATCGAAGAGATCAGAGAAAGCGACAGATTGAACAAAACCCTAGTTTATATTTTCTCTAGAGAAAACAAGTCAAGAAAATAAAGAGGAGGATAAATATAGTTGAAGGGGTCGACCTTTGTTATATTGTTGACTTGTTAAAGTTTAGATTAGGATTTTAGTATTTTTTCTATTTTATTTTACTTAACAAACTCTAGATTTTATCCAGGATGAAGACTATGGGATTTGTTGTTTTGAGAATTCGCAACTCGGGAGATTGAGTTATGGCAGGATTTTGAGCATAGGGTTAGAACAATCAGGTGAGCGATAGTTGTGAGTTTACCAATGTGTGTTAGTGTTGTATTATTTAACTTTGAGTAGAAAGTTTGAGCGTATGGTTAAAACAATTAGGTAAGCAAGTGCAGTGAGTTTACGGTAGCTGTAAGCGACAAAGTGTTTAATTCCTAATAAAAATCTTGGGGGTAACAGTCGGTAGGGTTTTGCCAAAGCTGGGTGTTTTCGTGTATTACTCACTTTCCGCATTTATTCTGATTATTTTCCATGCTTGTTTATTATTAATATTAATTCTACGAGGAATTATTATAAACTCTATTCACCCCCTCCCCTCTATGGGTAATTTAGATCCTATAGTAATAACTCAAATTCCAATGGGTCCGAATTTTCCGTAAAATACTAAAATTCAAGTCAACTGAAACCCCAAGTTGGTTAGTTTGGTATCCTGCTAAAGAAATAAACAAATTTATAGAGCTCAAAATAAACACCTCACAGTGGAACTAAATAAAATATGATAATAAGTAAGTACTTAGCACAATAATGACACTGACTAAGCATGTGTCTCTAAACTGAATAATCTTAGCACAATAATGAATTTGGATGGAACATCAACATTGCCTAGCACATAACCCTCTAAACCATATTCTTGTATTGCAGTTTCAATTTGTAACTTCCACAGTAGATAGTTATTCTCATATAATTGAACTGTGATGAGTTGAGATTGTGGATTTACAACTGTTTTTATTAAGATGTCTGTAGCTATGGCTCCATCTTAAGATGTTGAAACATTTACAGATGCTGATTAAGTATTGTCATTGGCCATGATGAATAGACTGAGATTCGAACAGTGCAGAATCAAGAGGATTGATCAGGTAATCAAGAATACCTTTAGGAACTCACTGTAGCAATCAGGTAATCGAAATGATGTAGATTTGATTCTGATTGTGTTTCTGGTATGACTCTTTGAGATTTCTTGTCTATTTCTTAATTTCTTGAATGATTTCTTGATAAAAACTCAGGAGCATAAACGGAATTGGCTGATGTAACTACTTTCTTATGCACAACCTGATAAAATTTAACCTACAGCTGTGTATAGGACTGATGGGGAGGCACAGTTGATCGAGCGTGTCTTCTTCTTCATCTTCGATGATGATATTACTCTGAGGAGAAGAAAATCTACAACTTATATGACGAGTATCACTCTGATAAGTTGTTGTAATCCAAGATCTTAATGTTGTTCACAACACCAAATAGGCTATTTTGTAACACTTTTTATGCTCCATTTGCTCACGGTTATTATTGTTAGGAAATTATAACGGTTATTATTGTTATATTAGCTTATCACGGTTATTTCCGTCGTACCATCTACAACTTTTCTTAAATGATTCAAACCACAGTGGATAGAATGGTCATTTTAGTTTTGTTCTTACTTCTCACGCTTCCCCTTCACTTTCTCCCTTTGTAAATCAAACTAGGGTTTTCGGTTATCACCGCCTCTACCCTTCTACCACAAATTTGTTTTGCCTTCATCAACTTCTTCGCTTTCACCTCGTTCCAGACAAGGTATGTTTCACTCTTTTGAACCTTAAATTGTAAATAATAATAATCGTTTTTGTTCCGCCTTCTCGTCTCTTTGATTCAACGTAAAGTAATTGTTTTTGTTAACTGACGGTGGTTAGCATTAAATTGGATAACAAATTGTACAGGCTTTTTCATTCTCAGAAGTTGAACATTTTTTATTCGAGCTTATTTGGTTCTTCGGATCTTTTCCTCAAGTAATAATTGTGTTTGTTTAAAACATTTATCTTTTGGTTAACAAATTTTACGCATATATTTTTATTATTTTTGTTTATAAATTTTTCTTATTTTATTCTCAGAAGCATTAATGTCCAATTTGTGGTCATTGAATGTTTACAGCTAATTATAAATTTCATTAAATTTTTGGACATATAATGCATAAATCTGCACATAATTTTTGGAAGGTGATTTTACCAGTACCTTGTTCATGGTTATTCTTGATAAATCATATATAGAAACTTAGTTGTCACATAGTAGTTGGTATATCCTATACCATGATTTGTATAGTAACTAAATTTCATCTATTATGACATTTACTGAGGTAATTTACAAGGTATTTAGTTTATTAGTGTTATAAGTTGCTAAATGCTAATTATTTGCATTACATGTTTCCATAAGTAATTTAGCTAACTAACCTCGATAATACATGAACCAATTACTTGATTCTTTGTTTCCGGGCCTTTAAGTTTGGTAAAAATTATAGTAGATTACCAACTAGAAAATGGAGAAGCCAAATGAGAATCAAAAAGAAACCTCTAATCAGAATTCATATGAATCAAAAAGGAAGAACATAATTCAAATCCCTTCTTATGAATATGTATACAACAACGGCGGCGGCGGCAACGGAAGCGGTTTTGACCCAAAACCATACAATTCACAAACTCCGAACCCTCCTCCCTTGTTCTCTCAAGCTATTTCTTTCCTTAAATCTTCTGAATTTTACGTTGCTCCACCCGAGGATGAACTCATCCGGACTGCGTCAGATTCGGCCCCATCATCTTCGGTGCCACCTTCGTCCGCGCCCCTTTCTTCGGCTAATGATTCAAGTTTGAATTGTAATAACACTGTTGTGTTCAGAGTCAGAATGCGATCCTTGTTAATCATAGGCAGAAAGGAAACCCTTTGCTTAAGCATATCAGGAATGTTTGATGGGTCTTTGCAGATATCATATGCGACTACTTGTTAGGTCATAGTTCTTGTGCTTTGTACCTAAGCCTACGATATCATCTTCTTCATCCAGACTATCTATATTTTCAAATAAGGGAGTTGCAGAAGAATTTCAAGCTTCGTGTGGTGTTATGCCATGTTGATGTGGAGGATGATGTTAAACCTTTGCATGATGTTACAAAAACTGCTATGCTTCATGATTGAACTTTTTTGTGTGGTTGGAGCTTGGAAGAGTGTGCTCGCTACTTGGAGACGATGCAGGTTTATGAAAACAAATCACCAAATTTTATTCGTGAGCATACAGATACAGATTATTTATCATGGCTGACTCATGCACTCACATCAGTTCGACATGTTAACAAGACAGATGTAATCACCCTTGGTTCAACTTTTGGGTCTCTTTCTGGGATTATGGATGCTTCCATGGAAAATTTAGCTCGTTATCCTGGAATTGGTGAGCGTAAGGTGAGGAGACTATATGTGACTTTTCATGAACCATTCAGACGACGTGTGCCAGCATGATCTGCCACTGCTGAGCCCAAAGCACCCACCGAGGACAAATGTGTTGAAGAATCTCCTTCAGTGGAAGACAGCAATATCGATAAGGGCAAAATGTCAAGTACACTGGATTATAACAAGAAACCTTCAGAAGTTAATAAGAAGCCTGAACTGGATGTCAAATCGGCTCTTTCTGCTGCTTTTGCGAAATACTCTATCAAAATTAAGAAGCCAAAAAATAGCGATTGCGAAAAGGAAAAGGCGAAGGCAGCGGTAAGGTTTTATAGCGAAGTCATTACATAAAAATGTGTACTGATGCAATGCTACTGTTAACTGGTAGATATCAATATTATTCTATTATTCTTTAGCCAGGTTATTAGGAGTCAAAGAAGTCAAGGATTTTTTTTTCTGAATTTAGCGAATATTTTGAAGATGTCAAAAAAAAGAGAGTAGATTACAACAAATAGCAAAGCTTGGAAATTTAATATCTATTGATTTGTACTCAAGCTATTGCACTTAGCTTGTTTCTAAAATAGCAAATACGGACCAAGTAAATGAAGAAACCTATGCTTGTACTTGTGACTTTGGTCTTATGAATGAAACTGTACCACCGCATTGCCACCCATAAAATCAATGTTGTTATCAGTTTCCTATTCTTTGATAGTACCATATTTAATTTTCTTGATTTCACAGCCATCATAAAATCAAATTTTATTGTCATCATCTTGACTGAATTCGAATTAATCTCCAACCGATCCCAGTCATAAATACTCAAGGCATAACTTTACAGTTTAGAAGTTAGACACTTTGTCGTTAGTTGGACAAATGGGTTTGGTTAGATGTAAAATAGGTAGCTACATCTATGCTGACGTTAAGACTTTGAAATAAGGGTATATCAAAGTTATTTTTTACTACACCTTCAACATGTGTACAGATTGCACTACAATTTTGGTTAAGCTAGTTGGCCAGTACACCTAGATGTTGCTGTTTTCAGTAAATATCTAATGAATTTTAGGAATTCAAAAGTTTCTCATTTAACTATAATATTATGGTCCACTAATCCATAGTACTAAGCAATGTTGAATAATGCTTTTGATCAACGAAATTAATTTTATTAATGCCGCGCTAAACTAGAGGGAAAACATCATAGAACTAATAGTTCATTGAATAGCAATATTACTAGTTGGTTTGCTTTGTCTGTGCAAGACATGGTTTAATTCTCCAGATCCAGTATTTTTATTTTATTAGGAATATTGCTTGCTGCTTTTGTTTGTATGAGCTTGTTATTCTTAAATGAAGCTTTTTTGTTTAATGAATTCAAATTACATTATTTTTATTATTAACTTAATCTGAAGTAGTAGTTTAAAGACCACAGAGATGAAACATGATATAAAATTATATACTTATGCTCAATTTTCATCATTATTCAGCAAAAGCCCTTGTGTAGGAGAATCAAACAAAGACTTTTAGCTGCATAGTAATATGCCTTATCAATGCCATTGTGCATCAACATACATGGGCTTATTATGTTACAATATTTTGTGTACCTAATTCCGAAATGGCACAAATTTGATTTGTAGCAACCTGCTTAGCTGAGTTATATACTAATTTGATGGCATGTCTAGATCAGAAACAAATTGTACATGGATTTGTGCATGAAGATGCCTTGCTAATACCATTGTGCATTGACACACATGGACTTACTATGTTACAATGTTTTGTGTACTTATGTCCAATTCGTGGTCACTGTATAAACTAATCGAAATGAAAAGTAAATGGCCCTAATCATGTGGGAAACATAACATCTCACTGAACATTCCTTCACGGCAAATAAATTAGAGTTAGTCTGCATATTTTAGTTGTACTACATATACAAGATTGTATACTAAGTGATATTAACTCCAAATCCTTTCTTTTATCCTTTTTATTGTTGTATGTGCAGTTGTTTAGGTAGCAATTACAAAGGTGGTTGAAGGAGAACAAGTTGTTTGGGTGGAGGATGTTCTCGATCCAGAAGCTTCGCTTTTATGCACTGTTTAGTAAAATTCCGTAAGTTCATCTTAATAAAATTCTGGTACGTTTTGACATGTGTTGTCCTTTAATATAATGGTTTTAATGCAATTTTTTGTTCATACACTATTGGTTCTTGTACACTTTTATGTTCAAGTTACTCCTTGATGCACTATTGTTTACTTATATTGAAAACTAAAATGAGCTGCTTAGGCAGACATCGTAATATTAGGAATGACAGTTGTAGAAACCAATTATAATTTATACATCATAATAATGGTTGTATGGATGGACAGAATAAGCATATATTTAATGTGGTAAAATATAATGTGATTGGAACATGAGAACTACGAAGACTAAAATAAACACTTCAATTAGTAATAATAGTAAATGTTACCTTCTGCAATTCAAAAGCTTCATTTAAGACTTTCCTTTTAAACATAAACTAGTCGGTTGTTTCCTATATCATTTTTCACTGCAAATGCACAAAATTTTTACTCATGTCTTCGACTAAGAAAAACCGTATTCTAAAACACATGAATTAATGGCCAGCGTTATCAAAAGGAGTAGGGGTGAGCATTATTTGGTTAAACCAAATAAACCGACCGAACCAATTTATTTTGGTCGGTTTGGTTTGGTTTTGAAACTAGATCGGTTTGTAATCGGTTTGGAAAAATATTTAATTTGGTTATCGGTTTAACCAAATTAACCGAACTTTTATTATATTTTTAAAATTATCAATATTTTAATAAATATTTTAGGTTAGATTAGTTATCCAAGTAAATTTTAATCATCACATATGTATCAAAATTACTTCTAAAAAGCATAAGAATCATAAGTAATAATACTCTAATCATATATTTATGATATATTTCAAATTATAGTTAATACTACAAACGTAAGGTCTAAAATATTTTTAGTTCGATTAAATCGGATAACCAACCGAACCAACCAAACATAATTTGGTTGGTTTGGTTTGGTTTTCATTTTTGTTGGTTTTAGTTTGGTTTGACAATTTTCATCATCGGTTTAACCGAACCAATCAAACGCTCACCCCTAAAAAGGAGCAAACTAAAAATTGAGTTACTGATCTGAACAAAATCAGGGCATGAAAATCTCAGCTGGCTTTATTAGGCCATGCGACGGCTTAGAAGATGCAAAAATATTAGGGTCTGGGCCGACAATACATTAAAGTAATGGCTGACATCCCTCAAAACGTCTTTTCCATACTGCATATCAAAATTGCTGTTGGAAGGTGGCAAACTAGGCCTATCTGTTACAGCTGGAATTAACAACTTGAGTATATTCAAGGGATATTTTGCATAAGACTCGTTCTGCTATTTATTAGTTTGTTTAATTTTTCTTACTTTGTTTAGTTTGAATTTTTCTCCTAGTTTCCTGCTGTAATAAGTCTATATATAAGACTCTTATGTAGCTACGAGAAGTTAATAAGAAAAAAAGTATTTTCCTTCTTAAGAGTCATTTTTCTTTGCGGATTGCATTTATATTATCTTAAGAGCACTGTCAGTTTTTGTACTAACAGCTTGGTATCAGAGCCGTGGTCGATCAGGATAGGAAATGGCTTCAGACTTAGTACAACTTCAGATTCCTGTGCTCCGAAAAGATAATTATGGGAAATGGTGCATTCAGTTTAAAGCATTGTTCGGATCGCATGATCTATGGGATGTAGTCAGCAACGGTTATGTTGAACCCACACCCGAACAGGAACAAGCTTATGATGCAGGGAAAAAGAAAACTCTTGCTGATCAGCGAAAAAATGATAAAAAAGCTTTATTTTTCCTTTATCAAGGTTTGGAGGATGATATATTTGAGAAGATCTCAGAGGCTACTACTAGCAAGGAGGTATGGGACAAGCTAGGGATCATTTTTAAAGGTGTAGATCGAGTTAAAAGGGCACATCTACAGACACTGAGATGTGAATTTGAAGAAGCTCGAATGAAGGAAGGTGAGATGGTGTCTGATTATCACTCTAGATTGATTGCAATTGTTCACCAAATGCGAAGGAATGGAGAAACACTGGAAGATAAACGAGTGAATGAGAAGATGTTGCGGTCTTTAACAGCCAACTTTGATTATGTCATCGCGGCTATTGAAGAATCAAAAAACGTAGAAACAATGAGCACGGAAGAACTGCTCGGATCACTTCGTGTACATGAATTACGGGTTCGAAAAAATGGGGATATTGCCCATACAGAGCAAGCTCTCAAATCTGAATATGCTGTCCAAGGAAATGGAGCATATCGAGGAAGAGGGCGTGGAGGTCTTATTCCTCGCGGCAGAGGAGGCCGAAATAGTTCCATGCGGGGAAGAGGAGAAAGTTCCGGTAATAGGCGAATGCATGTGAAATGTTGGAATTGCCAGCAATATGGTCATTATGCATCCAACTGTCAGAGTAAAAATGAAAATATGGCTAATTTTGTTGAAGAAGAGTCAGGGGAGGAATTGGAACCAACTTTGCTATTTGTTGAAAATGAACGGAAAGAGCTTACAACGGATGTTAAGCTTTGTGACAAAAATTTTAATAGCTCATTAAACATTATGTTTCATGCTGCCAGTAAAGAGACTCTAGAAGGAGGCAATGTTTGGTATCTAGATTCGGGAGCAAGCAACCATATGTGCGGAAAAAGAGAATTTTTTGCGTAGTTAGAAGTTCATGCAGGAAAAACTGTTAGTTTAGGAGATGATTCTAAGCTTCAAATTGCTGGAACAGGAAATGTAATTATTCATCAGAAAGATTATTCCACTGCTATTATCTCTGATGTATATTACATACCAAACATGAAAAGCAATATTTTGAGTATTGGCCAACTTATTGAAAAAGGTCATATGATTCACATAGAAGGGAAGCATTTAGAGTTGAGGACTAAAGACAGAAAATTAATTGCAAGAGTTGAAATGTCATCTAACCGCATGTTTCCTTTACATTTAAATGCAATGAAAGTACATTGCCTTGCTTCTCGCATAGAGCATGAAACTGAAAAATGGCATCTGCGTTATGGACATCTTTATTTACAAGGTTTGATGCTGTTAAAAAAGAATAACATGGTGCAAGGTTTACCAAACATTGATTCATTGACAAGCATTTGTCCGACGTGTATTCTTGGGAAGCAGGCACGACAACCTTTCTCTACTGAAGAAAAATGGAGAGCCACAAAGCCATTGCAGCTCATTCATACTGATATATGTGGGCCATTTGCACCATTGTCGGTGGGAGGTAATAAATATTTTATTACATTTATTGATGATTTTAGTAGGAAAATTTGGATTTACTTTCTTAAAGAGAAATCCGCTGCCTTAGAAGTGTTTAAGACTTTCAAAACATATGTTGAAAATGAGAAAGCCTTGAAAATTGTAGCTATAAGATCTGATCGCGGAGGGGAATACACTTCCACGGCTTTTCAAATTTTTTGTCGAAATAATGAGATTAAGCACCAACTTACTGTAGCTTACACCCCGCAGCAAAATGGCGTCGCCGAGAGAAAGAATCGCACAATTTTAAACATGACCCGAACACTACTCAAAGAAAAAATGTTACCGAAACAATTCTGGGTGGAAGCCGCAACATGTGCTGTGTATCTACTAAATAGAAGTCCCACAAAGAGTGTTCAACTTATGACTCCCCTTGAAGCATGGAGTGGGATCAAACCAAATGTGTCACATTTAAAAGTTTTTGGTTGCATTGCATATGCTCAAATACCTGAAGCAAAACGGACTAAGCTTGATGATCATGGTGTAAGATGTATATTTGTAGGCTATAGTGAAGATTCAAAAGCCTACAACTTATTTAATCCAGTGACAAATAAATTACTGATTAGTAGAGATGTTGTTTTTGATGAGGCAGCTAAATGGGACTGGAGGAATCAAGACACAGCGACAAATTTCCAGCTAGATGATTATGAAGAATATCAAGAACAAGCAGATACAATTGCTACAAATCCATCGTCTATAATAGCAACTCCACAAATTACTGAGGATGCTAGTTCAGATTCAGGCCAGCAATCGCAAGGTACTGATACTACTTGTTCATCTCCTCCAATACGCATGAGAAATTTGAATGATTTATATGAAGCAACTAGTGAGATCCATTTTGATGAAAACAGTGAATCAAACATGCTATGTTTATTTACTGACTATGAACCATTAAGTTTTGAAGAGGCAAATAAAATTGATTGTTGGAAGCTTGCGATGAAAGAAGAAATCCATGCACTCGAAAAAAATAACACTTGGACACTTACTGAACTTCCACCTCATCATATAGCAATCGAGGTCAAATGGGTATATAAGATTAAGCGAACAGGAGATGGTAGTATCGATCGTTACAAGGCAAGACTTGTGGTGAAAGGATATCGACAGCGTTACGGAATTGATTATGATGAAGTATTTGCCCCGGTGGTCCGTTTTGATACTATACGACTAATTATTTCTCTTGCAGCATCTAATACATGGAAGATATACCAACTTGATGTTAAATCAGCATTTCTTAATGGAATCCTTGAAGAGGAGGTGTATGTTCAACAACCGAAAGGTTTTCATGTGGCTGGAGAGGAGAGCAAAGTTTATCGTCTTAAAAAAGCATTATACGGGCTTAAGCAAGCCTCTAGAGCTTGGAACTCAAGGTTAGATGGATATCTCAAAAAAGATGGCTTTGAGCAATGCACATATGAACACTCAGTGTATATAAAAGAAGGCACAAACGGAGGATTCATGGTGTTATGTGTTTACGTGGATGATTTATTATTCACAGGAAATAATGAAGATATGTTTATTCATTTCAAAAAAAATATGTTCAAGGAATTTGAAATGACAGACAATGGGCTTATGTCATATTTCTTAGGCATCCAGGTATATCAGAATGCAGCTGGAATCTTTCTTTCGCAGAAAAAGTATATGAAAGAGATACTTGAGAAGTTCAAAATGAGCAATTGTACAGCAGTTAATACACCTGCTGTATCAAATCAAATTATATCCGTAGAAGGTGAAGGAGATGCAATTGATCCAACTTACTACAAAAGCTTGATTGGAAGTCTACGATATCTTACAACAACAAGACCAGATATTGTATATGCAGTGAGCCTACTGAGTCGCTATATGGAGAGGCCAATGGTGTCACATTGGCAAGCAGCAAAGCGAATCCTAAGATATGTGAAAGGAACTTTGAATTTTGGGTTATATTACACATGCGGGGAGACGTTTGAACTTAAAGGCTATTCGGATAGTGATTGGGGACGAGACCCCATTGAAAAGAAAAGCACTACTGGATATGTATTTTTTGGATCATCAACTGCTTTTTCTTGGTCATCAAAGAAACAAAGTATTGTGGCTTTATCTTCTTGTGAGGCAGAATATGTTGCAACTGCCTCCACGGTGTGTAAAGCGATATGGTTGAAGAATTTGTTAGCAGCAATGAAGCAGCCGCATCATGATTCAGTAACAATTTACGTGGACAATAAATCAGCAATCAAGCTTGCCAAAAATCCAGTGCAACATGGAAGGAGCAAACACATTGACACAAGATTTCATTTTATTAGAGAGCATGTTAAGCATCGAACGGTGGAGCTGGTTTACTGTCATACTCTCGAACAAGTGGCTGACATTTTTACTAAACCTTTGTCATTTAAAAGTTTCATGAAGATGCGAGAGATACTTGGAGTGAAGGAAGTTAGATGTGAAGGAGAGCACAAGGCCTAGTTTGAAGGAGAGTGTTGGAAGGTGGCAAACTAGGCCTATCTGTTACAGCTGGAATTAATAACTTGAGTATATTCAAGGGATATTTTGCATAAGACTCGTTCTGCTATTTATTAGTTTGTTTAATTTTTCTTACTTTGTTTAGTTTGAATTTTTCTCCTAGTTTCCTGCTGTAATAAGTCTATATATAAGACTCTTATGTAGCTACGAGAAGTTAATAAGAAAAAAAGTATTTTCCTTCTTAAGAGTCATTTTTCTTTGCGGATTGCATTTATATTATCTTAAGAGCACTGTCAGTTTTTGTACTAACAATCATTATATGTTGAGCCATACATGTTGTTTGCACGTGCAACGTACATTGAACACACAACAAAACCCTTTTAAATAAAATCATAGGAAAATCAAAATTCATTAAAAGATAGTAATGGTACTTAATGGCCTGTAAACAATTTCCAGTTTCCTAAGTTACATCTTTACGTTAAATGAACCTATATCTAACTGTTGGGATAAATAAATATGCTATGTACTGACCTTATAGACTATTTTTTGTGTTGTATATCATGTTTACACAATTGTGTTGTATGGTTAACTTGAAGCTGTGTATTTCGTATTTTATAACAACATGTTGTTTAGACCCTTAAGTCTCATTACTGAGTATTTTGTCTCAACTAGTTAAAGTGGCCAACCATTTTATTGGAGAATATAAGAATTGCAAAGTTTTAACGTATAAGGTCCTATATCTTGATGCCAGAAGCGCGTATGTTCTTTGAATCAAAGCTTGGTCATCCAAAACATGTTTATGCTAATTAATCTTTCGAAACTAAATTTTGTGGTAGCTTGGTTACTGAAATTTATACATGGATCACTTGTTAAAGCGCTGCAATCAGATCATCCCAGTTGTTAATTGTGAAATAAAAATATAGAAATGTCTTTAAGTTTAGTGTAAAAAGAATGATGTTGTCAGATCATCCCTATTTGTCCTTTAGGCGAAGATGGACCATTTGAGTGTCAGGAACATGGAGTTGTGCTATTTAAGTTAATTTTCATTTCTTAAGAGAAAATAAATTTTAGAGAACAAGGTGGCCTGCTCCAACAAGCTCATTTTGGATTAAGTATAGGGTATTGTACATACTAGGTACATTGTCAGGCAAATTCACAGCAAATGTGAACCATAAAAGAGGCTTGATGTTAAAATCTCGTTGATATGTTGCTAGGATACAAGGAATAAAATAAGGGGAAATTTTGGCATGTCAACATGATTTTCACTTAGATGCATTATTTTAGTCAGTTTGGTCACTGAACAGTTGTAGTTTAGTCGGTTTATGCATCAGTGTAATCAAGTTAAATTTCAATGTTTTTTTTTTAATTTGTTCAGGAGGGAAACCAACCGAAATCGTAAAACCCTCCCTAGTGCACCTAGCCCGGTCCGCGAGCACCACATAAGTAACTGATCTTAGCGTATGCACATGGTAAGCTCTTAGCATGTCATTCCGGGTTTCGAACCCACAGTGTTGTTACCACGGAGCAAAGTTCTTAACCGCTGGGCTACTGCTGCAGACTAAATTTCAATGTTAGACTTACACTTATCGTATCTTGTGTTATAGATTTGCCTACAGCGGCGATCCAGCGGCGATGGAAGGTGTGGACATTAGAGATGCATGATTGAATTTAGAAGATATATGTTGAAGTTTGTTATAAAGTTTGTTATGTATGGTAATGATGGTAGATAACCTGAGGTAATTTGTTTGAGATGTGTGTTTGTTATTAACTATATTTTACTATGTAACTGGTATTGTTATTGTGTATGCGTTAGCCTGCTTTGTAACCAGGCTACCCAAAGCCAGGGACTTGGGTACGAACTTACATTGATTGGCGATTACTTGAGTGGAGTGATAGAAAGATGCAAAACTTGAATTATTCATGCAAATGTCACCGGATCGGATCCCCCATTCTGATCGGATCGGATCCCCCCTTTCGGATCGGATCGGATCAGATTGGATCCCCCTCTCCGGATCGGATCGGAGTACCCTCTACCCGAACCGCCTGAAGTTGCAACCACTCCTCAACGTGCTCCTATTTTCTAGGCTTATCATTTGGATCTACTTACACGTGGCAGCCCATGATCTGGAAACCGTTTCTCCACGTCTCCCACCACTTCTCCATGACCCGCTAGATGGCTGCCACGTCACGTCCAAACCGATCCCAGGAGCAACCTCCATTCGCCTATAAATACAGCATTTCATGGAGATTTCAGAGGTCTTTTGGCATTTCATTCATTCATGGTAGCCATGGCCGAATTCCCCCATCAATAACCACCTTCTCCACTGAAAATCAATGAATTCGGAGAGAATTATTCATGATATTTGAGTGATTAAGTGTCAATGTTCATTGTAATTGTAATTCTGGAATGAAATGAAAAACTATGAAGTGGACGTAGGCTCATTAACGCCGAACCACTATAAATTTCGTGTGTTGACTGATTTTTCTTGCTTTTAGTTCATGATTCCTCATTATTCTATGCAAAATGTAATCAATTGGGTGTTAGGCCATTTTTTGGTCTAACATTTTGGTGCTTTCAGTGAGAAATGAAGATTCTCAACGTTTATGGATTCTCCAATCTACTAATTGGTCTGCCAAGTCCGATGAGGAAATCCGACAAATTCTCTGTTTTCCAATGATCTTGTAAAAATGACGACTTCCAAACGTGAAGCCAATAGCATGCCTTGTAACAGCGATGATTAACAAAGATTGGAAACAACAGCTCCGGCATATTTCAGTCTTCGGTTCGGATGAAGAACAAATGGATGTTTTCGATCTGCAAGTGAGAGTCACTGCTATCAGTCTCCAGGTCGAACGGGTCGGATCGGATCTGATCCGATCCCCAATCACCGTGTATAAAGCATGATATGTGCCAGAACAGGTTCGAATGTTCTTGGGTCGGATCCGACCCGATCCGGAGGAAGGCTTCCGATCCGATCCAGCAATAGTGCTCGTATGGCAAATAATGAAGAAGGTCGTCCGATCCGAACCGACAACTGCACCCCGATCCGAACCGAGTGTCTCCATCTGACTTGATTTGATCTGCGGACATAATTCGATCCTAAGGTACGCCCAAACCGCAACTTGAAGGCAAATTTCGATCCGACCCGAAACAGTTATTTTTGGAAAAAATACAATTTTCAGATCATTTCAGAAAAGGCTCCATCGTCCAAAATTGAAAAAATCGTGCAGTGCCCACACTTTCGAGTCGCCGCCGGGACTGTGAGACCCCGGACCCCCACCGGCGCTGCGCCCGGACCCGCTGACGGCCTCGCCTTCGGCTCGAAGTACGTTTTTGTCCTGCAATAATCATTAAGGCTTATCAACCGAGATTCAGTAGATAGTCTGAGGAAATCGACAGCAAATTGGCAACGGCGGGAATTCTTCCTAGAGCCATCACACCTATTTATTGATGTTATTCAATGTGAGGAGCTATTGAAAAGATTCGGCATGTCGGCTATGACGGTATACGAGATAGTGATTGTATCACAACAACCACCTCCCCCAGAGCCCCGATGGTGTATAAATTTCACCAATGCAACTGATGATGTTCCTGAACGAGTAGTGATCACCTAGTTTACATGACTTAAACCTGTCCAACTGATGAAGTCCCAGATGCCATTAACATAAAACAATCTGGACACTATTCTGAAGATGACTCATAAGATCCCAATGACCATGATTCCCAATGATGTGATGTTCGATAGCAAATAAGGATTCTAGCACTACAAAGTTTCCCTCCACTTGAATGATGTAATGAAAGACAAATGTTCTTTGGTTTGCTCCTAGAATAGCTTGGCTAACCTTTGAAATGCTTATTTTCCGTCAACCGCATCAAGGGAGATTGGTTTCCATCGACTAAGGGTTAGATCAACACACTTTGGTTCCCAGAGTCAGATACCAATTGAACCACCGCAGGCCATGATTGGACATATGGATCCTTGTCCGGATGATAGCAACTCGACTGCTCACCAGCCACCACATGACCTTGGTCAAGAGATAAGATTTTGAGATCAAAGTACCTCACAAACTATGCTATCGCATTCAAGCTTATCTGATCAAGGTCCAAATAGACCCGTTCCAACAGAATTTAGAGCCTGCACTGCACCCTAGTGTCTTCTGCTAAATATCCCAACCGAAGATAGAGCGGGAATGGTCTATGGTGACCAAGTTAAGGGAGAAGCCGATTATTTGGCTAGATAGAATATGCTATGCAACATAGATGGCGTGAAACTCAAAGATGCTTCCCCTCCAGATGAAATGGAGTGTGAAGGAGGCGTCAATATTGCGAATAAAGGGAGCATCAAAAAAGGAATTACCCAATGATCTGCCCGAAGACATAGATCCCAGAGAGGATGGTGATTCAGATGCAGAAGGGTAACATCTAATGACGCAACTGCACATGTTCCGA
Organism: Allium sativum; assembly: GCA_030737875.1. Lineage (NCBI taxonomy): Eukaryota > Viridiplantae > Streptophyta > Magnoliopsida > Asparagales > Amaryllidaceae > Allium > Allium sativum. The sequence continues at coordinate 686,135,791 of CM060926.1, read as the reverse complement.
CTGTCGACGCCGATCTGATTAAGGTCTTGAAATCAGATCTCATATAGACCTCTTCCGAACAAGGGAACTTACTTGCTTTCTACAGCAAATAAGGCGTATGCTCGGTCCAGGGAAAGCATCTGCCTTGAAAGCCCATGGAAGTCCATGTAGATGATACTCTTGTGGAGTCTGAGCGATCCACCTATTTCGTTTTAGATCTAATAGAAATGTTTAATATTTGGAATAAAGCTAAACCCTTTGAAATGTTTCTTTGCCGATTGCATCAGGAAAGCTTCTTGGCCTCATGGTTAGCTTACACAGGATCGAAATCAACCCTGATCAAATTGCGACGATCCTAAACATCCATGAACAACAAAGAATTAAAGTTGTCTGATGCTTGGCAGGAAAGTTGGCACCACTTGGAGGTAAGAAGGATAGGGTCCAGAAACAAGCCTATAATGTGAGCAAGAAGGTAGCCGTGGTAGAACGCAACTACCCTAAGATTGAAAAGCTTATCTACAGCTTGCTGATTGTTCTGAGAAAGCTCCCCTGCTATTTCCTAGTTCATCCTATTGTGATACACACTCATTAGCCGCTACGACATGGCCCGCAGCGACCTGAGGCATTTGGAAAGTTGCTCGAACGGAACATAGAGCTAAACTAGTTTGATCTCAATTCCCTCCTAAAGAGGTCCGTACGGGGGCAAGCATTAGCCAACTTCATCACTGAATGTACCGTTCCCGAAGAGGATATGTTAGATGAAGAAAATGGCCCCTCGGAATGAAAGACGAAATCAAGCATCTGGAAAATGTATACAGATGGTGCAAGAAATGATCGACGATCCAACGCCGGAGTTTTGCAGATAACCCCCGAAGGGCGGCTCGAAAGGTATTCCAATCGAAGAAACCACAACTCGCAGCTTACCTAGAACCAGTAGAAAAGCTATTGGGTGGATTGAAACGTTACAACATGCCTCATATTCCGCACATAGAAGGTCAGAAGGCATATAATCTGACCAAGTTAGAAGGTTCCGACAATCCAGAAAAAATAGAGATGATCCCAATTAAGACACTATGAATCCAACCATTGATTATATAGAAGTTGATCCAGTGTGGGATACTACACCCGAGTGAGAATCATCGACAACCTCCATAAGAAACTTCCTGCAGCACAGAATGCTTTCGGCAACGAGAATGAATGGCGTACCATCGTTTGTTATGCCTCAAGATATGAAGTGCAAGGCGACATGACATTTTTCCCTTGGAAGGTTGTCCTGAGATAGAAATCGATGATTCTCATTACTGAATTTACCGCCCTGAATGGTTTGACAGAATCACTAGTCAACTTCCCGCTAGATGGGAAATGTACATGAATGAAACATCTAACGAGCGAAGATTTGGAATTAGAAATTGAAGATTCACACTTCCACTCCTTTAATCTATTGTTTTCCATGTAACTCGTTCCCCAGACGCTGGGGGCAATTAGAGATTTAAGCATGAATCGCTCAAGATTACATCATCTAAATTCAAAGCTGATACATCAGGAGTTTGCATGGCCAATTGCCTTAGTCTTGCCTAAAAGTTAGCAAGTTGAAAGTTTAGAATGCTCACGCCCGAAAGTTGATTGATTGTTTGCGCACCAACCCTTGTCCCGATATGGAATCGAAGGCCTATCAGCAAATCAATGAGATATGACTATCCCACCAGCCGCAATATCCTATTTTCTAGCATGGAAAGTGCAAAAGTTTCTATAAGCGTAAATCTATTGTTCTCATGCCAATTGCCATCCTAACACCAATGTGATGGTGTGCTTCCATTAGTGGTGCAGTCGCGACTTCCTGACACTCTATCCTTACCCTCAGCATGGTGACAAAAAGGCAATTCAAAGGAGATGCGACCTCATCACTCGCTTATGATATTTACCTAACCGCCTTTGCCATCCCAAGACCCCGATCAAGATCTATTCATTCTTGGGACTGCCGCCCCGCAATAATTTGAAAAGATATTCGTCATCAGCTTAACATTCTGGCAACCATCCCATGGCAGAGACAAGATAATGAAGAGTTAACCGAAAAAGAGCACGCAATTCCAATTCTTTCTCAGAATGATATTCATTCCTCTAACAGGACTACTTTTTAACCATAAATCTTATATTTACGTTCTTTATGAGTTGTTGATGTAATTAACTCAGAAAAATTTATATATGGATTGTGTAGGTACCTCAGATCTGGTACCGATCGGACTTTTAACACCCACGTGTAGAGTTATGGAGCACTGCTGTAACGGGTCCGACTGGACTGCTCGTTTGCAAAGCCGAGCCCCCGCGTCTAACGAAAGTTGTATAACTCAAAGTGGATCTGAGATGACCATCTGATCCCTGGCTCACACGTGGCAGACCACAAGACAATTGTACATAAATCATTGAATTGCAAAGTCGGAGTCCGACTCCAGATGGACGCGGTGTGACCATCTATATGGCTCGATCCTATCCTCGATGCCACCAGATTACATGAACCCCGATAGTAGGGGGCAGCAGTGCCCATTGATATTCTTATTTTCAAATCATGAAATTTGCTTTTACATGCCTCTTGAGTTATTGACATGACTAACTCATATGATATGAATGATGCAGGTACCCGAAGTTTGGTGCCAACTACTCCTCTCATAGATTGTTTGGAGGAACACAAAGCCTTGGCAAACGTTTCCCAACTGTTTGACTGACTGATGCTATCTACAGAGTTTGGATAGAAATATAAACTTAGGATGAGTGTGACCTGACTAATTGTCCGAAAAGCTCCATTCGCCAGAGTGAAGCGCGGAGCATGGACCAGAACTGATGTTGAGAACGACATCCGAAACGGCAGAGTCCCACTCTTTGAACTAAAGTGTAGAAGGAATGCCGGGGCGAATGATATGACAGTTCGCCTGAACCACTCTAACTCTCATGATTCGAGAGAGAGTATAAAGGACCAGAGAGAATGTCCATGAGGCGTAAAGGTGCACCGTGACTAAAACCGCCTCGAAATACACTCTACCCCGCTGAAGGATCGGGAGAGTATAAAGGCGCTAGAGACTTAGCGTCCCCAGAACTTCTGCCCCGCTGAAGGATCGGTGAGCAGACTAAGAACCGAGCTCGAACTCTAACCCGCTGAAGGATCGGGAGAGTATAAAGGTGTTAGACATTTAGCGCCGCAAGAACTCTTACCCTGCTGAAGGATCGGGAGAATATAAAGGCATGATGACACATGCCACTCAAGGGCTCATATCCTGTTACACGACTGGGAAAAAGAATTAAAGCGGAGCCTGAATCCTCCATGTCCGGACATGGGGGCAACACAGTTATGGTCCTAATCAATCCTCAACAAGCCCTGGCCAGGCACTAAGTTAATTATTGATTGGGGGCATACCCATACATACTACTTTAGTGCATTTTCATTTTTAATTGCATTGATAACTTATAATGTTTCACGAACAATTTGCTTATTTACTTATGGAATGCTCGCAGGTGCAGGATAATGCGAAAGAAACAAAATTTCATTTACCAAGTGCAGGTTCGCCGAACAAAGCTAAACAAAACGCGAGGGTCGCACTCGCAACAATAATAACAGACCAGTAGGAAGCAACTAAAGGGGACGTGCAGGAGGCTGACACCAATGCCCAATGCTAAACTTCCTACGCAATTCTAGAAGACAACTGAAAGGAAGCCTTGAGAATGAATTATTCAATGACATGTCATGCGACTTAATATTCGCGACTGGGAAGGACCCGGTGAAGCCCTAGGATTTTTGGATTTCTATCCGGCCTTAATACGATCCTGAGCGGTCGTTGGTTTTCCGGTCATAATATGATCTGACACGATCGTGGCATTCAGGATTAAGGATTTCCCCAACTATCCAGAATACGCCATCCTTCGTCTAAAATTGAAAGGGAATTGATCCGACTATCTAACTTATGCCGTTACCCCTGAACTGGGGGCATAACCATTGAAAATATTCACAAACGGCATAGCTTACATGCTTGTATTTAAATTATGTTGTGATCTTTACAGGCCCCTTGAGGTCCACGAAACGGATGCAGAGAGAATGTCCATTTGCTAGTCCAAACTTACTTCCAGACTGGAAAGTTCAGATAAGGCTGGGTATATCCTATGCAACAATTACGGCCTGGATAAGAGACAAGACATTAACATGGACCGAGGACCAACATATCGATTTTCATCCAACTCTGACTCATGATGCGAAGAGAGAGTATGAAATACATCGATTCGAAGTCTACTACTCAGAACAAAACCCCTATGGATGGGGGCACGAAATACGAGCCTTAGAAACGAGAGACCAGCTTCCATCCACTTCAAGAGATCATGCTGGGGGCACCAACGCTAAATTGGGCAATTGGCGACGACTCCGCAAAAACAAAGGCCAGATTGCCAATGTTATTTAATGCTTCATCAAAGGCGGCACACTCAAATGCAGCTCAAAGATCCACGCCTATCGACCCAAGAGTGTCATGTTACCCACTTCAATCAAATAAAGGTTTGGCGAGACTCTGCATTCATTCCTCAAAAAATTCGATGTCGCGGTGGCATCGGTAGATCAACCTGGACCATCTATGGTGTTGATGACAGCAGTATCCGATATTCTGGGTAACTCAGACTTCAAAGTCTCTCTGCAATGAGGCCAACCAAGTTGCCTTGGCGGATTCACCTCTGGAGTAAACATCAATACCTTTATGCCATGAGATTTTCCCAGAAATGTTGTTTAATTCTATCCCGAGACAGACAAATTCCTGCAACAAGAGGACATCCATATTGAAATGGATTTTCTTAATGTTCTCATGATAAAGAATGGAGCGTCATCTGACTCCCGAAACGATCAAGACAAACGAAAAGCCCCAGAAAATACTGACAGGAATGCATAATTTCAGAAAGAAACAATTTCATTAATCAATCCAGCAATCTTGATTGTCGAGCTCAATGGAACCAAGCAGGAGGGATAGACTCAACAATACTATGACGTCTATTTCGGATAATTCCAAAGCATGAACGAAGGAGCCCGAATGACTCCCTAACAACGTTCCCTCGCTTTCATGATTGACGAGCTTACTCAACTCCGTGGCTGATGCAAATAGAGTATCTAAATTCATTGTCGCTCGATGAGGCAATTCTCACTTTCTGACTAAAGAGATGGAATGACATCGGCGTGAATGTTATTCGACCATTCACGTATACAACTCTAACACTTAACGACATAAGAAAGAAGTACGGAATGACACAGGTCAACCAAGATTGTTAAACATGCAGCTCTAACCCGATGTAAAGAAAGAAAGTTTAAAGGCTAGAAGACTGGATATCCGATTGACCTAGTCCAATCCCTAACGATGCTGGGGGCATAAGCATTGACTTCACTTCATCTTACACTGAGATTGGGAGCATGAGCTTCAATTGACAGACTAGCTTTGAACATGATCCTGATTTTGTGCATAATCCAGAACATACACACTATATCTCTGGAATATGACATGATTCATCTCAGCCATCCAAGTGAGCCAACTAACGGATCAAACATGAACCCAAAGACTCAACCCGCAATTGCATCAAATGGAGAGTGTTATAAACTCCTCTACTGCCTTAGGATTGTGATGATCATACCTACCATTGGCTTGCACGTTCTCAACAACATCTCGTGCTAATTCGTATATAATCACGGGATTATAAAATGATCCAGAGTGATAATGGCTTTCAGATACCTTATTGTTACGATTCGATGCGATTATGGAGCCCTAAATTAATATCCTGATATCGAGATAGTCCAGATCCAAGCACAAGCGATAGATTCATATGCCAATTCTGATGCATTTTGTCCCAATAATCCAGATGCTAGCTCAAAGCCCGAAGATTGTGATACTATCCTATGACTTGGATGGCTATTTCATACATTGACTTATACATAAAAGAAAGTCTGACTCTGCAATACACTCGACTTGCATAAGAAGAAGCGTCGTTTGACATTAACTTGTGCGCGTACGACCTTACATAGGAGCCAACGATCCTATATGACTTATGATGAAGGAATTATACCTCTTGATTCGTCATTTCGACTACTCATCCCATAGAATTTGTACTCACTAGCACCCGTGGAAGTAATGCAACAATTTGATAAAAACTCCTCAAGGGTGGATGATGTTCCAAAAAGATTTAGCTTGACTTATTAAAAGCACATCTCATCTGCAATAAGATGTACTTTGGAGGGCAAAATGTTAGCCTACTTTGTAACCAGGCTACCCAAAGCCAGGGACTTGGGTACGAACTTACATTGATTGGCGATCACTTGAGTGGAGTGATAGAAAGATGCAAAACTTGAATTATTCATGCAAATGTCACCGGATCGGATCCCCCCTTCGGATCGGATCAGATCCCCCCTTCGGATTGGATCGGATCCCCCCTTTCGGATCGGATCGGATCCCCCTCTTCGGATCAGATCGGAGTACCCTCTACCCGAACCGCCTGAAGTTGCAACCACTCCTCAACGTGCTCTTATTTTGTAGGCTTATCATTCGGATCTACTTACACGTGGCAGCCCATGATCTGGAAATCGTTTCTCCACGTCTCCCACCACTTCTCCATGACCCGCTGGATGGCTGCCACGTCACACCCGAACCGATCTCAGGAGCAACCTCCATTCTCCTATAAATACAGCATTTCGTGGAGATTTCAGGGGACTTTTGGCATTTCATTCATTCATGGTAGCCGTGGCTGAATTCCCCCATCAATAACCACCTTCTTCTCCACTGAAAATTAATGAATTCGGAGAGAATTATTCATGGTATTTGAGTGATTAAGTGTCAATGTTCATTGTAATTGTAATTCTGGAATGAAATGAAAAACTATGAAGTGGACGTAGGCCCATTAACGCCGAACGACTATAAATTTCGTGTGTTGACTGATTTCTCTTGCTTTTAGTTCATGATTCCTCATTATTCTCTGTAAAATGTAATCAATTGGGTGTTAGGATCATTTTTTGATCTAACAGTATGAAATATATGTTAATGTGTATGTAGATGATATTATTACTGAACATATATCTACATACTTGTTTGATATGAAATATATGTTATTGTGCATTATCCATCAGTATGGAATGGGTGACCAATGATATAAAATGTGCAATGGTTATGAATATAGTTTATCACAGTTATAGGGTGCTAAAAGTACATGTTTATAATGGAATTAATCATTACAATAACCATAGTTATAATGGTCATAACTGTGAGTACTTTTATTAAACTAACGCTTATAACCGTTAGCGTTCGCATACAGCTCACGCTTATAACCGTGAGTAAATCATTTACTAATAACGGTTATAACCGTGATAATATCCGTTACAAATTTACTTACGCTCATTGGGTAAACGGTTATAACCGTGAGGAATATGATTACTCACGGTTATAAATGTGGCAATCAAGCCTTTATGGTGTTGTGGTTGGCGAGATCGCACTTGATACCAAGTTAAGAATTCAGGAAATATGAATACAAGATGATGGAAATGGATTTTTATATTGAATTTGATAGAGAACATATTCGTAGAATGTAAAATGATTATTTGTATTTTTTATTGAAATGGCTGTTAAGCCGCATCTCATTCTTTCATCGTTTCTTTTATTTGTGTATTCAACACTTGTCTTCTTTTGCTCTAATCTACTTCATGTGATAAGAGGGTAGTGAGTACAAGTTATAGAGATGGAAATTTTTCTTTAGAGGATAGGACAATAACTATTGCTTCATATTCGTCGTCTCTATACCACTCAAAGGAGATAGAATATGTCCATAATCAGTAATTTTGTGTTCATAATTGTAAGTTGGTCACATAGAGTTTTAACATTCAACATGAATTCTCTTATGCACATATTAGTAATTCTGTGTCCGTAATTAGTAATCGTCATATGTAGCTCAGGACTTTTGCAGTGGATTGTGAATTGAATACTTTTCAATAGTTTTGTTAAAGTTATATTGGTGCTTCAAAGTAATTAGTTCATGAATAATTAGAACTAGCGTTTATTGCGTTTAGGAAGAAGTCAGCACATGTATTCTAATTGTGTGATAGAAGTGGTCTTGTTCTTATCTTACTAGCTTAAGTTTAGGAGGTAGTTTGATATTTTTATCTTTTCTATTTAAAGCTTTGTATTTCCCATCTTTTAGTGTGAAGCAATAACAATGTGGTCCGTCAGTTATTCTACGTTTAATCTCTCTCCTCCTCTCTATATCAAATTCTAATATGGTATCAGAGTTAGATTGATGAGAGGGGATAGAGAAATCTCTAGATTTCAAAAAAAAAAGTCAGTTTTCTAAAACAATTCGAAGTTGTACCAGCTGAAGCACAACAAAAGCAAGCAAATCTTTGTCAATATCCAGATTTGAAATCGTTGAGACGGAGGACCTGATAATTCAATCAGTCGAAGATAATTAGGCCAGGGTTGCAGACCCAGCTTTTCAATACCAGATCGGGTTGCCAAATATTTTGTGATTCAAGGAATTGTAGGTTCAAAGATGAAGAGCAAGAGAATATGACACAAGTGGATGTGGAAGAGAATTTATTTTAGAGTTTTGGGTGAAAAGTGCACCATCGAGAGAAGTGCTCCAATATTCAAAGAGTAAAGTTGATGAGACGTGCTTCAACATCTGAAGGTGATGAGAAGTGCATCACAAATCGAAGAGAAGTGCTTCGTTTATTATCTCAACAACTTTGAAGCAAGGGGGTGTGTTAAAGTTATATTGGTGCTTCAACGTAATTAGTTCATGAATAATTAGACCTAGCATTTAAAGTGTTTAGGAAGAAGTCAGCACATGTATTCTAATTATGTGGTAGAAGTGGTCTTGTTCTTATCTTGCTAGCTTAAGTTTAGGAGGTAGTTTGATATTTTTATCTTTTATATCTAAAGCTTTGTATTTTCCATCTTTTAGTGTGAAACAATAACAATGTAATCATTCAGTTATTCTACGTTTAATCTCTCTTCTCCTCTCTATATCAAATTCTAACAAGTTTGCTAGATTTTATGTGTGATTTTGCACTCTATTAACAGTGGTAGAATGTTGGGACCCATTAAGGAAAGTAGCCAAGAGCTAATGAGATTATATTGCCTTTGATGAGTGGAGAATTCCTTGGTGCTTATTAGCTTACCTTCATTATCATTAATATACGTTGTTGGAGTGATTTTTATACCAAACATATAATCTTTTAGACTTTATCCTTTTGTGGTTGTTTCCACTTGAAATTTTCATAGTAGATAATTTTTCTCATTGAGTTGAGTTGGCACAATTTGGCTTTAAGGCTTGATCATTGCCTTCGGCACATCTTTATTGACGGATTTTTGTGTTGGTGCACAATTGCAGTGGATGTGGGCGAATTATTTCTCTCTGTCACTGCAATATTTTGAGTCTGATGAAGAACAAATGTACAGAACTTGAGAAAAGCAAAGGTTATGAATGGATCTTGATCGAACTTCAGGTATGATCAGGAAATGCTTGATGAATGAAGACGCAACAGGCAAGGTTGCAAAGGATGAGATTACTTTGATGCTTCCTTGTTAAGGAGGACGCTTGATTCAAATGATAAGATATAAGTGTTCTCTGTTTTCTAATAAAATCAGAGAATATAAATGCAGATTTAATTTGTGTTCTTGTCTCTCAAATGATGAAAATAAGCATATGAGATCAACCGCACGCAGCCTACATGATCGGACGATGACGATTTTCTGACGATGTCTATGACGGGTCGCCGACTATTAGGCCCAACGGATTTGATACCATGAAAGAAATTTAACAAAGTTGTAAAGTTGTACTATTGTATTCGGTAGCAAAATGATTTATATTCGGTAGAGTTACATGCTGTATTTATATAATGAAGAGTAATGGGCTTCAACCTGTTTACAACGTAACTGATGGAGGCCTGATAAAATACCATATACAGAAATGCTGCAATACACTATACTTTATAATTCATTTGTTTTCTCTGATATTCTTTTTCTTCAGCAAAGTGTAATTTGATTTAATGTTGGAAAGAAGACTCAGATGTTAATTGTTAGCATATGGAACAAAATGGATTATTGGTCTTTATATATGTAGCATATTAAGGGAGTTTATGTTTGCTTGGAAACCAAATATGAAAAGTTCAATTCAAAGGCAACCATTAGGAAAATAATAAACGAAGAGAGGGTCATGCTGCAGTCAAATGGAAGCGTACAGAATTGAAGAGAACATTGCTACAATAATATTGATATTAAGACATATATGGATCATACAGTAGAATTACGCCACATTACAGTAGGCTAGGCCTAGAAATAACAGGGAAGTGATGTACGATCAACGCTGTTCCTTCTTGCCTTTTACCCTTCTTATTCGAACTTTCTTTCTTCTCATCTATGTCACCATGATTGTTGTTTCTTTGCTTCATACGTTCTTTAGCAGTGTCAGGTTCTTGTGCTAAAGGCTCGGTCAACTTACAGTTCTTGCAACCCATTTTAATTGCCTTCTTTGTGTTGTCAATGGAAATTTTGACAATCGAAAATTTTGAAATTGGTACATAAACTAAAATAGCCGGTGTCTATTATATAGTGCAAAAACTCTGACACTCGCCCATAGGTTTCTCGGTTATTTGCTTGCCTGCCAAGTATTCAACTTAAAATTTACAATAGGTTTTGCATAGGCCTGGGAATTTCCACAAGAAAGATAGTGGAATTTGATGACTATCCATTTAATACATGCATGAGACAAACTAACTGTCAGTTTAAGAGCAAATATCAAAAAAGAAATGATTGACGCACGAGGAGAAATATGCTAGTTCCTTGGTGGCAAAGTACTCGAGAGACCACATATTAATCTCTGACTTCAATGTTGTGGCACCTTGACCAATCAGGTTTTCCAGTAGTCTTGACCTCTCATATCACCCAAACAGTGATCGGTAATGAAGATACGTTGATCTTCATGAATTATCTTTGCGAAAAAATATTGCTCATCACCACTGTGTTACGAAGCCACATGAATTTTTCTTGTGATCTTCACTAATCGATGAATATTTTAGTTCATCCTTGTCTTGATGCGAACCATATCATTACAACCCGCGTTTCGCGTGTGCTCATTATATATGTTTTGAACATTAATTATGTTTCTAAATAAGATATATATGCTTAACACGTTCAAATAAATATTAATTTACAGGAATATTTAGTTATATTCACTGATGGAACTATAACATAGCGACGGATATTTCGAACGCCACTTGATGGAGCATTGAAATTTTAGCGACGGCTTCGACGTATAATCATTTCGTTGACAATGTACAAATAAAATATAATAACCATTAGAATTCGTCAAAAACCGGTGAAAATGTTTCCAACTGCGGCTGTCGGAAACTATATCAAGTATCTTGAGAACCCGAGACCTGCTACTTCATTATAATCTCCTACCTCATTTTAACCGAAACCCTATCACCATCAACAGCCAGCGCCTGCGCCTCCATGATCATCTTTAGCTTCACCATTCTCCACTTTCATCAACTTTACGTACGTCCCTGATCTAATCGGGTTTTCCATAAACCCAAACTAATTTTGATTTGCTAAATTATAGTTAATTTGTTATTCTACAGTTTATAATGCCCTACTGATTATTTAGCATCTTTCGTTGAATGCTAATATTATAGTTATTGTCCTCTGAATGTTGAAAATAATAATTTGTTTATTGTGTGTACAATAATTAATAGGTACGAATGCATTGATTAATTCGTGCATATGCGTATTAGAGCTTGCTTAGGTTAGTTAGGATGGACGAGCATGACATAGTGTATATGTTCTCTAAAATATCGAAAATGATAATTAATTTTACATAACCGTTAATTATAATTTTAAATAAGTGCTTATCGTGATTTATTTATTTTTTAAAGTATTATACAATTTAGATAAACCAAGTTTTCTAATAAAGTACGTATAAATTATGTAATATATTATATTCATAAATCTCTTAAAGAGTTTTTAGGGCCCCCCATCTGATAAGTATTGTATGTGATCGTTATATGCATATTCAGTTTCATCACAGAATGGATATCTATATTCATTAGATACAATATTTATCCGATTTATCCTTGTATTGGACAAGTTTCAAATACATAAGGTAACTATATTTTGTAAATTACTTCATTTTAAATATTTTACAAAATTTTGATAACACTTGCCTTTTGTTCTCTGTGTACATGCATTTGTGTACCGTTCAGAGAACAAAAGGGAAATCCTATCATTTTTTTTAATCGTTTGAAATGAATGGTTATATAGTATAATCACTACTGTGTTTGTAATAGAGAGGAGTGCGACCAACCACTAAAGTAGAAAAAATAAATAAAGTAAAAGATTAACATTATATTCATAATTTCAATCGTAAAGTGTACGAGTGAAAATATAGTTGAATACTGGTTAAAATAATATTAAATGCATAAGTAAACTGAGAAAAAGAATTAAAAAGTATAATATTATATAATTAGTAGAACATTAAACCGCATGGTTGAACTGAAAAATATATAAGATGTCAATGCTTTTACTTAATTTTTGTCACATGTTTTCATGTAGGAAAAAAGATCAATTATTTTATTGATCAACACTGGATGTATCAACAATGAAGCAAACATGAGGTTTAATAAGTGAATATTTCTATAATGCCTGTAATCAAGCTAGGCATTGAAGTTAATGCTTCTCTTTGTCCATTTTCATTTTATTCTTTATTTTATTTTGAGAGATAAGTATGTTTTTGCAGAGTGCCCGTTTTTAACCAAACTCAAACGCATGCATGCCTTGATATTCATATTCTTCCGCGCAAATTTAGCAAGAACCAGTGGCGGAGGCAGAAAATTCTGCTGAGGTGGTCACTTTAATAATGCATGCTTCGAAAATTTTAGCCACCATTATAATATTTATAAATTTTCACAGCAACAATGCAACATACTACTTGATTACGTTGAAATTGCTAGCATGAATTATAGAATGGACCCTACTGTAGTTTCAAAATGAATTTACACCATGCGTTTGCACCTGAAAGGAAAAAGCAAACCACACTTTCATTTTCTGTGTATATTTTGTTATACAATCTGTATTCGCAACACAGAAATTGAAACAGAATATAAATGTTTCTAATTTGCAACGGACTTAAAGCGTTACAAACAAATTGTTTGCACACAAATCAATTCAGCGACAGAAGTATTATCTCTGTCAAACAGTACTACTATGAAATAGTACACAAATCAGACAACAAGACAGTATTGCTGATTCAAATAGAAAGTTAAACCACAAAGAATTGAAGCCTAACCGAGTTCGTCTGAGGCCTGTATTTACAGTTTCCTTAAGACTTTCAGCCGAAGCCTCCCAGGATACAACAGACGAGAATCTGCTCGAGATCGTAGCGAATATGCACTGGCTGAGATGTAGTAATTCGAGGAATCAGACAACGGAGGGTGAAGAAGAAAATTAATTCGGTGAATGATTTGATCAGAATCATTGTATATATAATTTTCCAGTGGATGCGTTAACGGGTCGCACCCGTTTGAAAAACCGCGTCCGTTGTCATTTGAATTCAAATGAACGCGTCCGCTCATTTGAATTGTAACGGGTCGCACCCGCTTGATTCCAACGGGTCGCACCCGCATTCGCATTCGTGCCAAAAAATCTGTTCGAAAATTGCTTTGTTTTTCGAAGCAAAAATAAGATTTCTTACTGGGCCCAAGCCCAAGCCCGGCCCGGCCCGGTTCGGCTCGGTCGGACGGGCGGCGCGCTCGCGCGTGTGTGTTTGGTTCACATGATGTAGGTCCTCCCCCTCGCACAAAATTACCTGACCCTAAGGGCCAATATAGGGAATGAGGAATGGACATATATACACACATCTTATCTTATCTTTGGCAATGTGGGACTAAAGTAAATTTCATTCATACATTGATTTCTAACAATCCCCCACGTGAATGATAATATACTTTTTCCCCCACACAAAGTGTAATATCTCAGACTACATATGGAATAATGTTTTATTGAGGATAAGTAGATATTTCACTTTGAACTTTCCCTAGTTGAAACTCATCGGATATACTTGGCTAATCGGTGAATTATTTCATCTTGAACCGTCAGCCGTTATTGTATAACCAGACAATAAGTTTAACAAACATTATTTCCCTTATCACCCAATCTCTTGGTTGTGTTCATTTTGGTCCTGAAACACTTATCTGGTTCTGCGAGTGTATATAGAGAATATAAGCCTTTAATATTCTCATAGAGCCGACCCAGCTCACACTAACATAGGTGATCGCTACCATTAGGAGTATCCTACATATACCCCACTTGTTATTTTACAAGATATGGTCATCATTAAAAAGCATAGCTTTAACCTGTGAAACTTCTGTAGGCATGCATTTTATATTGTGCACCATAGGAATGGAGTAGGATTAAATGCATTTCATCTTGAGTTATTCAGAACTGGTTTGCCTATTGATCCTAGTCCGTGGGATCTCCAGTCGCTAGGATAGGTTTCCGTATAAGATAACTCTTGTTGGTTTAGGCTTTTAAACCCATTCCCCTCGATGCGCAGTCAATTTTCTCTCGTGATAACCCTTTTGTAAATGGATCCGCTAGGTTATCATTTGTTCTCACATAATCTATGGAAATAGTTCCATTTGAGAGTAACTGCCTAACCGTGTTATGGCGTCTTCGAATATGTCGAGATTTGCCATTGTAAACAAAGTTTTTCGCTCTACTTAGCGCTGCTTGATTGTCGTAGTGAATACATATGGCCGTTACAGGTTTAGGCCAAAGTGGAATATCTTCTAAGAAGTGACGAAGCCATTCTGCTTCTTCGCCTGCTTTATCTAAAGCAATAAACTCAGATTCCATCGTTGATCGAGCTATGCATGTTTGCTTAGTAGATTTCCACGATACTGCTGCTCCTGCTAGAGTAAAAACATAACCACTTGTGGATTTTGACTCCTCTGAATCGGCAATCCAGTTTGCATCACTATATCCTTCTAATACAGCTGGATATTTTCCGTAATGCAAAGAATAATTTGTGGTATTCTTTAAGTATCCAAGCACTCTCATTAGTGCTTTCCAGTGTTCCTTTCCTGGATTACTTGTATACCTGCTCAGTCGACTTACTGCATAGGCTATATCTGGTCTCGTGCAATTCATAAGATACATTAGACATCCTATTACACGAGAGTATTCCAGTTGCATTACACTCTCATTAGTGTTTTTATGTAGTACTTCTGATGGATTAAAAGGTGTTTTTACTCCTTTAATCCCAAGATCTTGAAATCTTTCAATCACTTTGTCAATATAATGTGACTGAGATAATTCAATTCCATTAGGGGTTCTTATTATTTTGATTCCCAAAATAACATCTGCAACTCCTAAATCTTTCATATCGAAATTGTTGATCAGCATTTTCTTTATGGTCTCTATAACTTTTATGTTAGGACCAAAAATTAACATATCATCCACATATAAGCAAATCATGACATATGATTGTCCAATTTGTTTATAATAAACACATTTATCACATTCATTTATACGAAAACCATTTTGCATCATGACACTATCAAATTTTTCGTGCCATTGTTTTGGAGCTTGTTTGAGTCCGTATAATGATTTTACCAATTTACAGACTTTATTTTCATTTCCCTTGGATATAAAACCTTCGGGTTGCTCCATGTAGATTTCCTCATCGAGATCTCCATTCAAGAATGCCGTCTTTACATCCATCTGATGAATTTCTAGATTATAGATGGATGCAATTGCTATTAACATTCTTATTGAGGTTATTCGTGTAACAGGTGAATATGTATCAAAGAAGTCTATTCCTTCTTTTTGACGATATCCTTTGGCTACTAATCTGGCTTTATATTTGTCGATAGAGCCATCTGCTTTCATTTTCTTCTTGAAAATCCATTTGCAGCCAATTGGTTTTATTCCAGGTGGAATATCAACAATTTCCCAAGTTTTATTACTTAGAATTGAATCAATCTCACTTTGGATTGCTTCTTTCCAACACGAAGATTCAGAAGATGACATGGCCTCTTTATATGTTTGAGGTTCATGTTCAAGTACGTAAGTGAGGAACTCAGAGCCAAATGATTTGGATGTTCTGGCCCTTACGCTTCTTCTTGGTTCAACTTCATCAACTTCACGATGAGTTTCATCTTCATGTGGGCTATTTGATTCTTCTCGTGTCCTTTTGGGGACATTATTTCCTTCATTTCTTTTGTGTGGAAACACATCTTCAAAGAATGAAGCATCTCTTGATTCCATGATTGTATTTACATGGATATCATCTATATCAGACTTGAATACCAAAAATCTATATGCACTACTATTTTGGGCTGGCCCTAAGTAATAACAATCTACTGTTTTTGGTCCAAGTTTGACCTTCTTGGGAGGCGGGATAGAAACCTTTGCCAAGCACCCCCACACTTTGAGGTATTTGAAGCTTGGTAGATGTCCTTTCCATGACTCATATGGAATTTTTCCCGTTTTACTGTGAGGAACTTTGTTTAATATGTGATTAGACATATTCAAAGCTTCCCCCCACAAGTTCGTCGGTAAACCAGATGTTAAAAGCATTGCATTAATCATATCTTTTAACGTTCTGTTTTTCCTCTCGGCTATGCCATTTTGTTGTGGCGAATATGGTGTTGTTGTTTGATGAATTATTCCATTTTCTGCACAGAATTGTTCAAACGGCGATTCATATTCTCCACCTCGATCGGATCTCAATATCTTGATCTTCTTATTAAGCTGATTTTCTACTTCAGCTTTATATTTTATAAACGATGTAATTGCCTCATCTTTACTGTTTAAAAGATATACGTAGCAATATCGTGTATAATCATCAATAAATGTGATAAAATACTTTTTCCCACCTCTTGTAGGTATTGATTTGAAATCACATAAATCAGTATGTACCAAACCTAGTGGTTCGGTGCTTCTATCAACAGTATGAAATGGTTTCTTAACCATTTTTGCTTCTACGCATGTCTCACATTTGTAGTTTTTATCCACTTGAAATTTAGGAATTAACTCTAAATTTGCAAGTTTTTTCATTTTTCGGAAATTAATATGTCCTAATCTATCATGCCATAATAAAGTTTCATGCTCAACGATATAAGAAACTTCCTTTTTATTCATAGCATTATCAGAATACATATTATTGCCGATCACGGCTACATTTGCCTTAAATAGGCCATCACACAAGTAACCCCTTCCTATATAGATTCCTGCCTTGGACAGAACCATCTTGTCTGACTCGAAGACCATCTTGAATCCCTTCTTCGAAAGCATGGACCCAGAAATGAGATTCTTGCGGATCTCTGGAACATGAAGGACATCATTCAGACGAATAGTCTTCCCAGAAGTGAACTTGAGGGTGACTGTTCCTTTGCCTTCAACCATGGAAACCGATGAATTGCCCATATAGAGTTTCTCATCTTGATCCAATTTAGTGTAGGTTGAAAAGACGGACTTATCAGAGCATATATGCCTAGTAGCACCCGTGTCCAACCACCATTGTGCAGAATTCTGGATCAAGTTGCATTCGGTCACAACTCCTGAAAAATTGGATTCATCGATGTCCATGTTGTCCACCACATTTGCTTCCGAATTTTTCTTTTTCTTGTGTCTGCACTCTTTTGCTTGATGACCAGTCTTGCCACAAACCCAACAATCACCATTGAATTTCTTGGACTTCTTCTGGTTATTCTGCTTGTCCTCTGGCGCCTTTCTTTTCTTGTTTTTGTTGAAGTGCCCTTTTTTCTTTGACCCTTCAGTAACAAGCGCCTCTTCACTTTTAGGTTGAGTGACTCCACGGTTATCTGCCTCTATCTTTAATCTGACGATGAGGTCTTGTAAGGATATCTCCTTCTTTTTGTGCTTCAAGTAGTTGCGGTAGTCTCTCCAAGATGGTGGCAACTTTCCGGTAATTGCTTCAACCAGAAATGATTCACCAACTTTGTGACCTTCTGCTTCCATCTCATGGATAATAATCTGCAACTCTTGCACTTGAGAAGTCACTGACTTTGAGTCCACCATTTTGTAGTCCATGAACTTGTCGACTATGAACTTTTTCAAACTCACATTCTGCGTCTTGTACTTTGTAGCCAAAGCATTCCAAAGAGCTTTTGCAGTCTTTATAGGCTGGAAAACTTTGTACAAGACTTTATCCAGGCAGTTGAGAATGTAGTTTCTGCATAAAAAATCCGAATGCCTCCACGCATCAATAGACGGACCATCATGCTTTAGTGCATCCTTGGCATTTCCTGGTGTAGGCGGCACCGGTTCAGCTTCTTCAAGATACTTTTGCAAGCCAAGGGTGGTGAGATAGAACAGCATCTGATTCTGCCATGTCAGAAAATCATCACCTTCTCCTTTGAACAATTCTGGTTTGTTCAAATTGCCAGCTTTGAGCGTCGTTTGCTCTGTTGCCATCTCTGTTTTGTCAAAACAGGGTAAGTCTTAAGATGTTATACAATCTGTATTCGCAACACAGAAATTGAAACAGAATATAAATGTTTCTAATTTGCAACGGACTTAAAGCGTTACAAACAAATTGATTTGCACACAAATCAATTCAGCGACAGAAGTATTATCTCTGTCAAACAGTACTACTATGAAATAGTACACAAATCAGACAACAAGACAGTATTGCTGATTCAAATAGAAAGTTAAACCACAAAGAATTGAAGCCTAACCGAGTTCGTCTGAGGCCTGTATTTACAGTTTCCTTAAGACTTTCAGTCGAAGCCTCCCAGGATACAACAGACGAGAATCTGCTCGAGATCGTAGCGAATATGCACTGGCTGAGATGTAGTAATTCGAGGAATCAGACAACGGAGGGAGAAGAAGAAAATTAATTCGGTGAATGATTTGATCAGAATCATTGTATATATAATTTTCCAGTGGATGCGTTAACGGGTCGCACCCGTTTGAAAAACCGCGTCCGTTGTCATTTGAATTCAAATGAACGCGTCCGCTGATTTGAATTGTAACGGGTCGCACCCGCTTGATTCCAACGGGTCGCACCCGCATTTGCATTCGTGCCAAAAAATCTGTTCGAAAATTGCTTTGTTTTTCGAAGCAAAAATAAGATTTCTTACTGGGCCCAAGCCCAAGCCCGGCCCGGCCCGGTTCCGTTCGGTCGGACGGGCAGGCGGCGCGCGCGCGCGTGTGTGTTTGGTTCACATGATGTAGGTCCTCCCCCTCGCACAAAATTACCTGACCCTAAGGGCCAATATAGGGAATGAGGAATGGACATATATACACACATCTTATCTTATCTTTGGCAATGTGGGACTAAAGTAAATTTCATTCATACATTGATTTCTAACAATCCCCCACATGAATGATAATATACTTTTTCCCCCACACAAAGTGTAATATCTCAGACTACATATGGAATAATGTTTTATTGAGGATAAGTAGATATTTCACTTTGAACTTTCCCTAGTTGAAACTCATCGGATATACTTGGCTAATCGGTGAATTATTTCATCTTGAACCGTCAGCCGTTATTGTATAACCAGACAATAAGTTTAACAAACATTATTTCCCTTATCACCCAATCTCTTGGTTGTGTTCATTTTGGTCCTGAAACACTTATCTGGTTCTGCGAGTGTATATAGAGAATATAAGCCTTTAATATTCTCATAGAGCCGACCCAGCTCACACTAACATAGGTGATCGCTACCATTAGGAGTATCCTACATATACCCCACTTGTTATTTTACAAGATATGGTCATCATTAAAAAGCATAGCTTTAACCTGTGAAACTTCTGTAGGCATGCATTTTATATTGTGCACCATAGGAATGGAGTAGGATTAAATGCATTTCATCTTGAGTTATTCAGAACTGGTTTGCCTATTGATCCTAGTCCGTGGGATCTCCAGTCGCTAGGATAGGTTTCCGTATAAGATAACTCTTGTTGGTTTAGGCTTTTAAACCCATTCCCCTCGATGCGCAGTCAATTTTCTCTCGTGATAACCCGTTTGTAAATGGATCCGCCAGGTTATCATTTGTTCTCACATAATCTATGGAAATAGTTCCATTTGAGAGTAACTGCCTAACCGTGTTATGGCGTCTTCGAATATGTCGAGATTTGCCATTGTAAACAAAGTTTTTCGCTCTACTTAGCGCTGCTTGATTGTCGCAGTGAATACATATGGCCGTTACAGGTTTAGGCCAAAGTGGAATATCTTCTAAGAAGTGACGAAGCCATTCTGCTTCTTCGCCTGCTTTATCTAAAGCAATAAACTCAGATTCCATCGTTGATCGAGCTATGCATGTTTTCTTAGTAGATTTCCACGATACTGCTGCTCCTGCTAGAGTAAAAACATAACCACTTGTGGATTTTGACTCCTCTGAATCGGCAATCCAGTTTGCATCACTATATCCTTCTAATACATCTGGATATTTTCCGTAATGCAAAGAATAATTTGTGGTATTCTTTAAGTATCCAAGCACTCTCATTAGTGCTTTCCAGTGTTCCTTTCCTGGATTACTTGTATACCTGCTCAGTCGACTTACTGCATAGGCTATATCTGGTCTCGTGCAATTCATAAGTTACATTAGACATCCTATTACACGAGAGTATTCCAGTTGCATTACACTCTCATTAGTGTTTTTATGTAGTACTTCTGATGGATTAAAAGGTGTTTTTACTCCTTTAATCCCAAGATCTTGAAATCTTTCAATCACTTTGTCAATATAACGTGACTGAGATAATTCAATTCCATTAGGGGTTCTTATTATTTTGATTCCCAAAATAACATCTGCAACTCCTAAATCTTTCATATCGAAATTGTTGATCAGCATTTTCTTTATGGTCTCTATAACTTTTATGTTAGGACCAAAAATTAACATATCATCCACATATAAGCAAATCATGACATATGATTGTCCAATTTGTTTATAATAAACACATTTATCACATTCATTTATACGAAAACCATTTTGCATCATGACACTATCAAATTTTTCGTGCCATTGTTTTGGAGCTTGTTTGAGTCCGTATAATGATTTTACCAATTTACAGACTTTATTTTCATTTCCCTTGGATATAAAACCTTCGGGTTGCTCCATGTAGATTTCCTCATCGAGATCTCCATTCAAGAATGCCGTCTTTACATCCATCTGATGAATTTCTATATTATAGATGGATGCAATTGCTATTAACATTCTTATTGAGGTTATTCGTGTAACAGGTGAATATGTATCAAAGAAGTCTATTCCTTCTTTTTGACGATATCCTTTGGCTACTAATCTGGCTTTATATTTGTCGATAGAGCCATCTGCTTTCATTTTCTTCTTGAAAATCCATTTGCAGCCAATTGGTTTTATTCCAGGTGGAATATCAACAATTTCCCAAGTTTTATTACTTAGAATTGAATCAATCTCACTTTGGATTGCTTCTTTCCAACACGAAGATTCAGAAGATGACATGGCCTCTTTATATGTTTGAGGTTCATGTTCAAGTACGTAAGTGAGGAACTCAGAGCCAAATGATTTGGATGTTCTGGCCCTTACGCTTCTTCTTGGTTCAACTTCATCAACTTCACGATGAGTTTCATCTTCATGTGGGCTATTTGATTCTTCTCGTGTCCTTTTGGGGACATTATTTCCTTCATTTCTTTTGTGTGGAAACACATCTTCAAAGAATGAAGCATCTCTTGATTCCATGATTGTATTTACATGGATATCATCTATATCAGACTTGAATACCAAAAATCTATATGCACTACTATTTTGGGCTGGCCCTAAGTAATAACAATCTACTGTTTTTGGTCCAAGTTTGACCTTCTTGGGAGGCGGGATAGAAACCTTTGCCAAGCACCCCCACACTTTGAGGTATTTGAAGCTTGGTAGATGTCCTTTCCATGACTCATATGGAATTTTTCCCGTTTTACTGTGAGGAACTTTGTTTAATATGTGATTAGACATATTCAAAGCTTCCCCCCACAAGTTCGTCGGTAAACCAGACGTTAAAAGCATTGCATTAATCATATCTTTTAACGTTCTGTTTTTCCTCTCGGCTATGCCATTTTGTTGTGGCGAATATGGTGTTGTTGTTTGATGAATTATTCCATTTTCTGCACAGAATTGTTCAAACGGCGATTCATATTCTCCACCTCGATCGGATCTCAATATCTTGATCTTCTTATTAAGCTGATTTTCTACTTCAGCTTTATATTTTATAAACGATGTAATTGCCTCATCTTTACTGTTTAAAAGATATACGTAGCAATATCGTGTATAATCATCAATAAATGTGATAAAATACTTTTTCCCACCTCTTGTAGGTATTGATTTGAAATCACATAAATCAGTATGTACCAAACCTAGTGGTTCGGTGCTTCTATCAACAGTATGAAATGGTTTCTTAACCATTTTTGCTTCTACGCATGTCTCACATTTGTAGTTTTTATCCACTTGAAATTTAGGAATTAACTCTAAATTTGCAAGTTTTTTCATTTTTCGGAAATTAATATGTCCTAATCTATCATGCCATAATAAAGTTTCATGCTCAACGATATAAGAAACTTCCTTTTTATTCATAGCATTATCAGAATACATATTATTGCCGATCACGGCTACATTTGCCTTAAATAGGCCATCACACAAGTAACCCCTTCCTATATAGATTCCTGCCTTGGACAGAACCATCTTGTCTGACTCGAAGACCATCTTGAATCCCTTCTTCGAAAGCATGGACCCAGAAATGAGATTCTTGCGGATCTCTGGAACATGAAGGACATCATTCAGACGAATAGTCTTCCCAGAAGTGAACTTGAGGGTGACTGTTCCTTTGCCTTCAACCATGGAAACCGATGAATTGCCCATATAGAGTTTCTCATCTTGATCCAATTTGGTGTAGGTTGAAAAGACGGACTTATCAGAGCATATATGCCTAGTAGCACCCGTGTCCAACCACCATTGTGCAGAATTCTGGATCAAGTTGCATTCGGTCACAACTCCTGAAAAATTGGATTCATCGATGTCCATGTTGTCCACCACATTTGCTTCCGAATTTTTCTTTTTCTTGTGTCTGCACTCTTTTGCTTGATGACCAGTCTTGCCACAAACCCATCAATCACCATTGAATTTCTTGGACTTCTTCTGGTTATTCTGCTTGTCCTCTGGCGCCTTTCTTTTCTTGTTTTTGTTGAAGTGCCCTTTTTTCTTTGACCCTTCAGTAACAAGCGCCTCTTCACTTTTAGGTTGAGTGACTCCACAGTTATCTGCCTCTATCTTTAATCTGACGATGAGGTCTTGTAAGGATATCTCCTTCTTTTTGTGCTTCAAGTAGTTGCGGTAGTCTCTCCAAGATGGTGGCAACTTTCCGGTAATTGCTTCAACCAGAAATGATTCACCAACTTTGTGACCTTCTGCTTCCATCTCATGGATAATAATCTGCAACTCTTGCACTTGAGAAGTCACTGACTTTGAGTCCACCATTTTGTAGTCCATGAACTTGTCGACTATGAACTTTTTCAAACTCACATTCTGCGTCTTGTACTTTGTAGCCAAAGCATTCCAAAGAGCTTTTGCAGTCTTTATAGGCTGGAAAACTTTGTACAAGACTTTATCCAGGCAGTTGAGAATGTAGTTTCTGCATAAAAAATCCGAATGCCTCCACGCATCAATAGACGGACCATCATGCTTTGGTGCATCCTTGGCATTTCCTGGTGTAGGCGGCACCGGTTCAGCTTCTTCAAGATACATTTGCAAGCCAAGGGTGGTGAGATAGAACAGCATCTGATTCTGCCATGTCAGAAAATCATCACCTTCTCCTTTGAACAATTCTGGTTTGTTCAAATTGCCAGCTTTGAGCGTCGTTTGCTCTGTTGCCATCTCTGTTTTGTCAAAACAGGGTAAGTCTTAAGATGTTATACAATCTGTATTCGCAACACAGAAATTGAAACAGAATATAAATGTTTCTAATTTGCAACGGACTTAAAGCGTTACAAACAAATTGATTTGCACACAAATCAATTCAGCGACAGAAGTATTATCTCTGTCAAACAGTACTACTATGAAATAGTACACAAATCAGACAACAAGACAGTATTGCTGATTCAAATAGAAAGTTAAACCACAAAGAATTGAAGCCTAACCGAGTTCGTCTGAGGCCTGTATTTACAGTTTCCTTAAGACTTTCAGTCGAAGCCTCCCAGGATACAACAGGCGAGAATCTGCTCGAGATCGTAGCGAATATGCACTGGCTGAGATGTAGTAATTCGAGGAATCAGACAACGGAGGGAGAAGAAGAAAATTAATTCGGTGAATGATTTGATCAGAATCATTGTATATATAATTTTCCAGTGGATGCGTTAACGGGTCGCACCCGTTTGAAAAACCGCGTCCGTTGTCATTTGAATTCAAATGAACGCGTCCGCTCATTTGAATTGTAACGGGTCGCACCCGCTTGATTCCAACGGGTCGCACCCGCATTCGCATTCGTGCCAAAAAATCTGTTCGAAAATTGCTTTGTTTTTCGAAGCAAAAATAAGATTTCTTACTGGGCCCAAGCCCAAGCCCGGCCCGGCCCGGTTCGGTTCGGTCGGACGGGCGGGCGGCGCGCGCGTGTGTGTTTGGTTCACATGATGTAGGTCCTCCCCCTCGCACAAAATTACCTGACCCTAAGGGCCAATATAGGGAATGAGGAATGGACATATATACACACATCTTATCTTATCTTTGGCAATGTGGGACTAAAGTAAATTTCATTCATACATTGATTTCTAACAATCCCCCACATGAATGATAATATACTTTTTCCCCCACACAAAGTGTAATATCTCAGACTACATATGGAATAATGTTTTATTGAGGATAAGTAGATATTTCACTTTGAACTTTCCCTAGTTGAAACTCATCGGATATACTTGGCTAATCGGTGAATTATTTCATCTTGAACCGTCAACCGTTATTGTATAACCAGACAATAAGTTTAACAAACATTATTTCCCTTATCACCCAATCTCTTGGTTGTGTTCATTTTGGTCCTGAAACACTTATCTGGTTTTGCGAGTGTATATAGAGAATATAAGCCTTTAATATTCTCATAGAGCCGACCCAGCTCACACTAACATAGGTGATCGCTACCATTAGGAGTATCCTACATATACCCCACTTGTTATTTTACAAGATATGGTCATCATTAAAAAGCATAGCTTTAACCTGTGAAACTTCTGTAGGCATGCATTTTATATTGTGCACCATAGGAATGGAGTAGGATTAAATGCATTTCATCTTGAGTTATTCAGAACTGGTTTGCCTATTGATCCTAGTCCGTGGGATCTCCAGTCGCTAGGATAGGTTTCCGTATAAGATAACTCTTGTTGGTTTAGGCTTTTAAACCCATTCCCCTCGATGCGCAGTCAATTTTCTCTCGTGATAACCCTTTTGTAAATGGATCCGCTAGGTTATCATTTGTTCTCACATAATCTATGGAAATAGTTCCATTTGAGAGTAACTGCCTAACCGTGTTATGGCGTCTTCGAATATGTCGAGATTTGCCATTGTAAACAAAGTTTTTCGCTCTACTTAGCGCTGCTTGATTGTCGCAGTGAATACATATGACCGTTACAGGTTTAGGCCAAAGTGGAATATCTTCTAAGAAGTGACGAAGCCATTCTGCTTCTTCGCCTGCTTTATCTAAAGCAATAAACTCAGATTCCATCGTTGATCGAGCTATGCATGTTTGCTTAGTAGATTTCCACGATACTGCTGCTCCTGCTAGAGTAAAAACATAACCACTTGTGGATTTTGACTCCTCTGAATCGGCAATCCAGTTTGCATCACTATATCCTTCTAATACAGCTGGATATTTTCCGTAATGCAAAGAATAATTTGTGGTATTCTTTAAGTATCCAAGCACTCTCATTAGTGCTTTCCAGTGTTCCTTTCCTGGATTACTTGTATACCTGCTCAGTCGACTTACTGCATAGGCTATATCTGGTCTCGTGCAATTCATAAGATACATTAGACATCCTATTACACGAGAGTATTCCAGTTGCATTACACTCTCATTAGTGTTTTTATGTAGTACTTCTGATGGATTAAAAGGTGTTTTTACTCCTTTAATCCCAAGATCTTGAAATCTTTCAATCACTTTGTCAATATAATGTGACTGAGATAATTCAATTCCATTAGGGGTTCTTATTATTTTGATTCCCAAAATAACATCTGCAACTCCTAAATCTTTCATATCGAAATTGTTGATCAGCATTTTCTTTATGGTCTCTATAACTTTTATGTTAGGACCAAAAATTAACATATCATCCACATATAAGCAAATCATGACATATGATTGTCCAATTTGTTTATAATAAACACATTTATCACATTCATTTATACGAAAACCATTTTGCATCATGACACTATCAAATTTTTCGTGCCATTGTTTTGGAGCTTGTTTGAGTCCGTATAATGATTTTACCAATTTACAGACTTTATTTTCATTTCCCTTGGATATAAAACCTTCGGGTTGCTCCATGTAGATTTCCTCATCGAGATCTCCATTCAAGAATGCCGTCTTTACATCCATCTGATGAATTTCTAGATTATAGATGGATGCAATTGCTATTAACATTCTTATTGAGGTTATTCGTGTAACAGGTGAATATGTATCAAAGAAGTCTATTCCTTCTTTTTGACGATATCCTTTGGCTACTAATCTGGCTTTATATTTGTCGATAGAGCCATCTGCTTTCATTTTCTTCTTGAAAATCCATTTGCAGCCAATTGGTTTTATTCCAGGTGGAATATCAACAATTTCCCAAGTTTTATTACTTAGAATTGAATCAATCTCACTTTGGATTGCTTCTTTCCAACACGAAGATTCAGAAGATGACATGGCCTCTTTATATGTTTGAGGTTCATGTTCAAGTACGTAAGTGAGGAACTCAGAGCCAAATGATTTGGATGTTCTGGCCCTTACGCTTCTTCTTGGTTCAACTTCATCAACTTCACGATGAGTTTCATCTTCATGTGGGCTATTTGATTCTTCTCGTGTCCTTTTGGGGACATTATTTCCTTCATTTCTTTTGTGTGGAAACACATCTTCAAAGAATGAAGCATCTCTTGATTCCATGATTGTATTTACATGGATATCATCTATATCAGACTTGAATACCAAAAATCTATATGCACTACTATTTTGGGCTGGCCCTAAGTAATAACAATCTACTGTTTTTGGTCCAAGTTTGACCTTCTTGGGAGGCGGGATAGAAACCTTTGCCAAGCACCCCCACACTTTGAGGTATTTGAAGCTTGGTAGATGTCCTTTCCATGACTCATATGGAATTTTTCCCGTTTTACTGTGAGGAACTTTGTTTAATATGTGATTAGACATATTCAAAGCTTCCCCCCACAAGTTCGTCGGTAAACCAGACGTTAAAAGCATTGCATTAATCATATCTTTTAACGTTCTGTTTTTCCTCTCGGCTATGCCATTTTGTTGTGGCGAATATGGTGCTGTTGTTTGATGAATTATTCCATTTTCTGCACAGAATTGTTCAAACGGCGATTCATATTCTCCACCTCGATCGGATCTCAATATCTTGGTCTTCTTATTAAGCTGATTTTCTACTTTAGCTTTATATTTTATAAACGATGTAATTGCCTCATCTTTACTGTTTAAAAGATATACGTAGCAATATCGTGTATAATCATCAATAAATGTGATAAAATACTTTTTCCTACCTCTTGTAGGTATTGATTTGAAATCACATAAATCAGTATGTACCAAACCTAGTGGTTCGGTGCTTCTATCAACAGTATGAAATGGTTTCTTAACCATTTTTGCTTCTACGCATGTCTCACATTTGTAGTTTTTATCCACTTGAAATTTAGGAATTAACTCTAAATTTGCAAGTTTTTTCATTTTTCGGAAATTAATATGTCCTAATCTATCATGCCATAATAAAGTTTCATGCTCAACGATATAAGAAACTTCCTTTTTATTCATAGCATTATCAGAATACATATTATTGCCGATCACGGCTACATTTGCCTTAAATAGGCCATCACACAAGTAACCCCTTCCTATATAGATTCCTGCCTTGGACAGAACCATCTTGTCTGACTCGAAGACCATCTTGAATCCCTTCTTCGAAAGCATGGACCCAGAAATGAGATTCTTGCGGATCTCTGGAACATGAAGGACATCATTCAGACGAATAGTCTTCCCAGAAGTGAACTTGAGGGTGACTGTTCCTTTGCCTTCAACCATGGAAACCGATGAATTGCCCATATAGAGTTTCTCATCTTGATCCAATTTGGTGTAGGTTGAAAAGACGGACTTATCAGAGCATATATGCCTAGTAGCACCCGTGTCCAACCACCATTGTGCAGAATTCTGGATCAAGTTGCATTCGGTCACAACTCCTGAAAAATTGGATTCATCGATGTCCATGTTGTCCACCACATTTGCTTCCGAATTTTTCTTTTTCTTGTGTCTGCACTCTTTTGCTTGATGACCAGTCTTGCCACAAACCCAACAATCACCATTGAATTTCTTGGACTTCTTATGGTTATTCTGCTTGTCCTCTGGCGCCTTTCTTTTCTTGTTTTTGTTGAAGTGCCCTTTTTTCTTTGACCCTTCAGTAACAAGCGCCTCTTCACTTTTAGGTTGAGTGACTCCACGGTTATCTGCCTCTATCTTTAATCTGACGATGAGGTCTTGTAAGGATATCTCCTTCTTTTTGTGCTTCAAGTAGTTGCGGTAGTCTCTCCAAGATGGTGGCAACTTTCCGGTAATTGCTTCAACCAGAAATGATTCACCAACTTTGTGACCTTCTGCTTCCATCTCATGGATAATAATCTGCAACTCTTGCACTTGAGAAGTCACTGACTTTGAGTCCACCATTTTGTAGTCCATGAACTTGTCGACTATGAACTTTTTCAAACTCACATTCTGCGTCTTGTACTTTGTAGCCAAAGCATTCCAAAGAGCTTTTGCAGTCTTTATAGGCTGAAAAACTTTGTACAAGACTTTATCCAGGCAGTTGAGAATGTAGTTTCTGCATAAAAAATCCGAATGCCTCCACGCATCAATAGACGGACCATCATGCTTTGGTGCATCCTTGGCATTTCCTGGTGTAGGCGGCACCGGTTCATCTTCTTCAAGATACTTTTGCAAGCCAAGGGTGGTGAGATAGAACAGCATCTGATTCTGCCATGTCAGAAAATCATCACCTTCTCCTTTGAACAATTCTGGTTTGTTCAAATTGCCAGCTTTGAGCGTCGTTTGCTCTGTTGCCATCTCTGTTTTGTCAAAAACAGGGTAAGTCTTAAGATGTTATACAATCTGTATTCGCAACACAGAAATTGAAACAGAATATAAATGTTTCTAATTTGCAACGGACTTAAAGCGTTACAAACAAATTGATTTGCACACAAATCAATTCAGCGACAGAAGTATTATCTCTGTCAAACAGTACTACTATGAAATAGTACACAAATCAGACAACAAGACAGTATTGCTGATTCAAATAGAAAGTTAAACCACAAAGAATTGAAGCCTAACCGAGTTCGTCTGAGGCCTGTATTTACAGTTTCCTTAAGACTTTCAATCGAAGCCTCCCAGGATACAACAGACGAGAATCTGCTCGAGATCGTAGCGAATATGCACTGGCTGAGATGTAGTAATTCGAGGAATCAGACAACGGAGGGAGAAGAAGAAAATTAATTCGGTGAATGATTTGATCAGAATCATTGTATATATAATTTTCCAGTGGATGCGTTAACGGGTCGCACCCGTTTGAAAAACCGCGTCCGTTGTCATTTGAATTCAAATGAACGCGTCCGCTCATTTGAATTGTAACGGGTCGCACCCGCATTCGCATTCGTGCCAAAAAATCTGTTCGAAAATTGCTTTGTTTTTCGAAGCAAAAATAAGATTTCTTACTGGGCCCAAGCCCAAGCCCGGCCCGGCCCGGTTCGGTTCGGTCGGACGGGCGGGCGGCGCGCGCGCGCGTGTGTGTTTGGTTCACATGATGTAGGTCCTCCCCCTCGCACAAAATTACCTGACCCTAAGGGCCAATATAGGGAATGAGGAATGGACATATATACACACATCTTATCTTATCTTTGGCAATGTGGGACTAAAGTAAATTTCATTCATACATTGATTTCTAACAATCCCCCACATGAATGATAATATACTTTTTCCCCCACACAAAGTGTAATATCTCAGACTACATATGGAATAATGTTTTATTGAGGATAAGTAGATATTTCACTTTGAACTTTCCCTAGTTGAAACTCATCGGATATACTTGGCTAATCGGTGAATTATTTCATCTTGAACCGTCAGCCGTTATTGTATAACCAGACAATAAGTTTAACAAACATTATTTCCCTTATCACCCAATCTCTTGGTTGTGTTCATTTTGGTCCTGAAACACTTATCTGGTTCTGCGAGTGTATATAGAGAATATAAGCCTTTAATATTCTCATAGAGCCGACCCAGCTCACACTAACATAGGTGATCGCTACCATTAGGAGTATCCTACATATACCCCACTTGTTATTTTACAAGATATGGTCATCATTAAAAAGCATAGCTTTAACCTGTGAAACTTCTGTAGGCATGCATTTTATATTGTGCACCATAGGAATGGAGTAGGATTAAATGCATTTCATCTTGAGTTATTCAGAACTGGTTTGCCTATTGATCCTAGTCCGTGGGATCTCCAGTCGCTAGGATAGGTTTCCGTATAAGATAACTCTTGTTGGTTTAGGCTTTTAAACCCATTCCCCTCGATGCGCAGTCAATTTTCTCTCGTGATAACCCTTTTGTAAATGGATCCGCTAGGTTATCATTTGTTCTCACATAATCTATGGAAATAGTTCCATTTGAGAGTAACTGCCTAAACGTGTTATGGCGTCTTCGAATATGTCGAGATTTGCCATTGTAAAAAAAGTTTTTCGCTCTACTTAGCTCTGCTTGATTGTCGCAGTGAATACATATGGCCGTTACAGGTTTAGGCAAAAGTGGAATATCTTCTAAGAAGTGACGAAGCCAATCTGCTTCTTCGCCTGCTTTATCTAAAGCAATAAACTCAGATTCCATCGTTGATCGAGCTATGCATGTTTGCTTAGTAGATTTCCACGATACTGCTGCTCCTGCTAGAGTAAAAACATAACCACTTGTGGATTTTGACTCCTCTGAATCGACAATCCAGTTTGCATCACTATATCCTTCTAATACAGCTGGATATTTTCCGTAATGCAAAGAATAATTTGTGGTATTCTTTAAGTATCCAAGCACTCTCATTAGTGCTTTCCCGTGTTCCTTTCCTGGATTACTTGTATACCTGCTCAGTCGACTTACTGCATAGGCTATATCTGGTCTCGTGCAATTCATAAGATACATTAGACATCCTATTACACGAGAGTATTCCAGTTGCATTACACTCTCATTAGTGTTTTTATGTAGTACTTCTGATGGATTAAAAGGTGTTTTTACTCCTTTAATCCCAAGATCTTGAAATCTTTCAATCACTTTGTCAATATAATGTGACTGAGATAATTCAATTCCATTAGGGGTTCTTATTATTTTGATTCCCAAAATAACATCTGCAACTCCTAAATCTTTCATATCGAAATTGTTGATCAACATTTTCTTTATGGTCTCTATAACTTTTATGTTAGGACCAAAAATTAACATATCATCCACATATAAGCAAATCATGACATATGATTGTCCAATTTGTTTATAATAAACACATTTATCACATTCATTTATACGAAAACCATTTTGCATCATGACACTATCAAATTTTTCGTGCCATTGTTTTGGAGCTTGTTTGAGTCCGTATAATGATTTTACCAATTTACAGACTTTATTTTCATTTCCCTTGGATATAAAACCTTCGGGTTGCTCCATGTAGATTTCCTCATCGAGATCTCCATTCAAGAATGCCGTCTTTACATCCATCTGATGAATTTCTAGATTATAGATGGATGCAATTGCTATTAACATTCTTATTGAGGTTATTCGTGTAACAGGTGAATATGTATCAAAGAAGTCTATTCCTTCTTTTTGACGATATCCTTTGGCTACTAATCTGGCTTTATATTTGTCGATAGAGCCATCTGCTTTCATTTTCTTCTTGAAAATCCATTTGCAGCCAATTGGTTTTATTCCAGGTGGAATATCAACAATTTCCCAAGTTTTATTACTTAGAATTGAATCAATCTCACTTTGGATTGCTTCTTTCCAACACGAAGATTCAGAAGATGACATGGCCTCTTTATATGTTTGAGGTTCATGTTCAAGTACGTAAGTGAGGAACTCAGAGCCAAATGATTTGGATGTTCTGGCCCTTACGCTTCTTCTTGGTTCAACTTCATCAACTTCACGATGAGTTTCATCTTCATGTGGGCTATTTGATTCTTCTCGTGTCCTTTTGGGGACATTATTTCCTTCATTTCTTTTGTGTGGAAACACATCTTCAAAGAATGAAGCATCTCTTGATTCCATGATTGTATTTACATGGATATCATCTATATCAGACTTGAATACCAAAAATCTATATGCACTACTATTTTGGGCTGGCCCTAAGTAATAACAATCTACTGTTTTTGGTCCAAGTTTGACCTTCTTGGGAGGCGGGATAGAAACCTTTGCCAAGCACCCCCACACTTTGAGGTATTTGAAGCTTGGTAGATGTCCTTTCCATGACTCATATGGAATTTTTCCCGTTTTACTGTGAGGAACTTTGTTTAATATGTGATTAGACATATTCAAAGCTTCCCCCCACAAGTTCGTCGGTAAACCAGACGTTAAAAGCATTGCATTAATCATATCTTTTAACGTTCTGTTTTTCCTCTCGGCTATGCCATTTTGTTGTGGCGAATATGGTGCTGTTGTTTGATGAATTATTCCATTTTCTGCACAGAATTGTTCAAACGGCGATTCATATTCTCCACCTCGATCGGATCTCAATATCTTGATCTTCTTATTAAGCTGATTTTCTACTTCAGCTTTATATTTTATAAACGATGTAATTGCCTCATCTTTACTGTTTAAAAGATATACGTAGCAATATCGTGTATAATCATCAACAAATGTGATAAAATACTTTTTCCCACCTCTTATAGGTATTGATTTGAAATCACATAAATCAGTATGTACCAAACCTAGTGGTTCGGTGCTTCTATCAACAGTATGAAATGGTTTCTTAACCATTTTTGCTTCTACGCATGTCTCACATTTGTAGTTTTTATCCACTTGAAATTTAGGAATTAACTCTAAATTTGCAAGTTTTTTCATTTTTCGGAAATTAATATGTCCTAATCTATCATGCCATAATAAAGTTTCATGCTCAACGATATAAGAAACTTCCTTTTTATTCATAGCATTATCAGAATACATATTATTGCCGATCACGGCTACATTTGCCTTAAATAGGCCATCACACAAGTAACCCCTTCCTATATAGATTCCTGCCTTGGACAGAACCATCTTGTCTGACTCGAAGACCATCTTGAATCCCTTCTTCGAAAGCATGGACCCAGAAATGAGATTCTTGCGGATCTCTGGAACATGAAGGACATCATTCAGACGAATAGTCTTCCCAGAAGTGAACTTGAGGGTGACTGTTCCTTTGCCTTCAACCATGGAAACCGATGAATTGCCCATATAGAGTTTCTCATCTTGATCCAATTTGGTGTAGGTTGAAAAGACGGACTTATCAGAGCATATATGCCTAGTAGCACCCGTGTCCAACCACCATTGTGCAGAATTCTGGATCAAGTTGCATTCGGTCACAACTCCTGAAAAATTGGATTCATCGATGTCCATGTTGTCCACCACATTTGCTTCCGAATTTTTCTTTTTCTTGTGTCTGCACTCTTTTGCTTGATGACCAGTCTTGCCACAAACCCAACAATCACCATTGAATTTCTTGGACTTCTTCTGGTTATTCTGCTTGTCCTCTGGCGCCTTTCTTTTCTTGTTTTTGTTGAAGTGCCCTTTTTTCTTTGACCCTTCAGTAACAAGCGCCTCTTCACTTTTAGGTTGAGTGACTCCACGGTTATCTGCCTCTATCTTTAATCTGACGATGAGGTCTTGTAAGGATATCTCCTTCTTTTTGTGCTTCAAGTAGTTGCGGTAGTCTCTCCAAGATGGTGGCAACTTTCCGGTAATTGCTTCAACCAGAAATGATTCACCAACTTTGTGACCTTCTGCTTCCATCTCATGGATAATAATCTGCAACTCTTGCACTTGAGAAGTCACTGACTTTGAGTCCACCATTTTGTAGTCCATGAACTTGTCGACTATGAACTTTTTCAAACTCACATTCTGCGTCTTGTACTTTGTAGCCAAAGCATTCCAAAGAGCTTTTGCAGTCTTTATAGGCTGGAAAACTTTGTACAAGACTTTATCCAGGCAGTTGAGAATGTAGTTTCTGCATAAAAAATCCGAATGCCTCCACGCATCAATAGACGGACCATCATGCTTTGGTGCATCCTTGGCATTTCCTGGTGTAGGCGGCACCGGTTCATCTTCTTCAAGATACTTTTGCAAGCCAAGGGTGGTGAGATAGAACAACATCTGATTCTGCCATGTCAGAAAATCATCACCTTCTCCTTTGAACAATTCTGGTTTGTTCAAATTGCCAGCTTTGAGCGTCGTTTGCTCTGTTGCCATCTCTGTTTTGGCAAAAACAGGGTAAGTCTTAAGATGTTATACAATCTGTATTCGCAACACAGAAATTGAAACAGAATATAAATGTTTCTAATTTGCAACGGACTTAAAGCGTTACAAACAAATTGATTTGCACACAAATCAATTCAGCGACAGAAGTATTATCTCTGTCAAACAGTACTACTATGAAATAGTACACAAATCAGACAACAAGACAGTATTGCTGATTCAAATAGAAAGTTAAACCACAAAGAATTGAAGCCTAACCGAGTTCGTCTGAGGCCTGTATTTACAGTTTCCTTAAGACTTTCAGTCGAAGCCTCCCAGGATACAACAGACGAGAATCTGCTCGAGATCGTAGCGAATATGCACTGGCTGAGATGTAGTAATTCGAGGAATCAGACAACGGAGGGAGAAGAAGAAAATTAATTCGGTGAATGATTTGATCAGAATCATTGTATATATAATTTTCCAGTGGATGCGTTAACGGGTCGCACCCGTTTGAAAAACCGCGTCCGTTGTCATTTGAATTCAAATGAACGCGTCCGCTCATTTGAATTGTGACGGGTCGCACCCGCTTGATTCCAACGGGTCGCACCCGCATTCGCATTCGTGCCAAAAAATCTGTTCGAAAATTGCTTTGTTTTTCGAAGCAAAAATAAGATTTCTTACTGGGCCCAAGCCCAAGCCCGGCCCGGCCCGGTTCGGTTCGGTCGGACGGGCGGGCGGCGCGCGCGCGCGTGTGTGTTTGGTTCACATGATGTAGGTCCTCCCCCTCGCACAAAATTACCTGACCCTAAGGGCCAATATAGGGAATGAGGAATGGACATATATACACACATCTTATCTTATCTTTGGCAATGTGGGACTAAAGTAAATTTCATTCATACATTGATTTCTAACAATCCCCCACATGAATGATAATATACTTTTTCCCCCACACAAAGTGTAATATCTCAGACTACATATGGAATAATGTTTTATTGAGGATAAGTAGATATTTCACTTTGAACTTTCCCTAGTTGAAACTCATCGGATATACTTGGCTAATCGGTGAATTATTTCATCTTGAACCGTCAGCCGTTATTGTATAACCAGACAATAAGTTTAACAAACTTTATTTCCCTTATCACCCAATCTCTTGGTTGTGTTCATTTTGGTCCTGAAACACTTATCTGGTTCTGCGAGTGTATATAGAGAATATAAGCCTTTAATATTCTCATAGAGCCGACCCAGCTCACACTAACATAGGTGATCGCTACCATTAGGAGTATCCTACATATACCCCACTTGTTATTTTACAAGATATGGTCATCATTAAAAAGCACAGCTTTAACCTGTGAAACTTCTGTAGGCATGCATTTTATATTGTGCACCATAGGAATGGAGTAGGATTAAATGCATTTCATCTTGAGTTATTCAGAACTGGTTTGCCTATTGATCCTAGTCCGTGGGATCTCCAGTCGCTAGGATAGGTTTCCGTATAAGATAACTCTTGTTGGTTTAGGCTTTTAAACCCATTCCCCTTGATGCGCAGTCAATTTTCTCTCGTGATAACCCTTTTGTAAATGGATCCGCTAGGTTATCATTTGTTCTCACATAATCTATGGAAATAGTTCCATTTGAGAGTAACTGCCTAACCGTGTTATGGCGTCTTCGAATATGTCGAGATTTGCCATTGTAAACAAAGTTTTTCGCTCTACTTAGCGCTGCTTGATTGTCGCAGTGAATACATATGGCCGTTACAGGTTTAGGCCAAAGTGGAATATCTTCTAAGAAGTGACGAAGCCATTCTGCTTCTTCGCCTGCTTTATCTAAAGCAATAAACTCAAATTCCATCGTTGATCGAGCTATGCATGTTTGCTTAGTAGATTTCCACGATACTGCTGCTCCTGCTAGAGTAAAAACATAACCACTTGTGGATTTTGACTCCTCTGAATCGGCAATCCAGTTTGCATCACTATATCCTTCTAATACAGCTGGATATTTTCCATAATGCAAAGAATAATTTGTGGTATTTTTTAAGTATCCAAGCACTCTCATTAGTGCTTTCCAGTGTTCCTTTCCTGGATTACTTGTATACCTGCTCAGTCGACTTACTGCATAGGCTATATCTGGTCTCGTGCAATTCATAAGATACATTAGACATCCTATTACACGAGAGTATTCCAGTTGCATTACACTCTCATTAGTGTTTTTATGTAGTACTTCTGATGGATTAAAAGGTGTTTTTACTCCTTTAATCCCAAGATCTTGAAATCTTTCAATCACTTTGTCAATATAATGTGACTGAGATAATTCAATTCCATTAGGGGTTCTTATTATTTTGATTCCCAAAATAACATCTGCAACTCCTAAATCTTTCATATCGAAATTGTTGATCAGCATTTTCTTTATGGTCTCTATAACTTTTATGTTAGGACCAAAAATTAACATATCATCCACATATAAGCAAATCATGACATATGATTGTCCAATTTGTTTATAATAAACACATTTATCACATTCATTTGTACGAAAACCATTTTGCATCATGACACAATCAAATTTTTCGTGCCATTGTTTTGGAGCTTGTTTGAGTCCGTATAATGATTTTACCAATTTACAGACTTTATTTTCATTTCCCTTGGATATAAAACCTTCGGGTTGCTCCATGTAGATTTCCTCATCGAGATCTCCATTCAAGAATGCCGTCTTTACATCCATCTGATGAATTTCTAGATTATAGATGGATGCAATTGCTATTAACATTCTTATTGAGGTTATTCGTGTAACAGGTGAATATGTATCAAAGAAGTCTATTCCTTCTTTTTGACGATATCCTTTGGCTACTAATCTGGCTTTATATTTGTCGATAGAGCCATCTGCTTTCATTTTCTTCTTGAAAATCCATTTGCAGCCAATTGGTTTTATTCCAGGTGGAATATCAACAATTTCCCAAGTTTTATTACTTAGAATTGAATCAATCTCACTTTGGATTGCTTCTTTCCAACACGAAGATTCAGAAGATGACATGGCCTCTTTATATGTTTGAGGTTCATGTTCAAGTACGTAAGTGAGGAACTCAGAGCCAAATGATTTGGATGTTCTGGCCCTTACGCTTCTTCTTGGTTCAACTTCATCAACTTCACGATGAGTTTCATCTTCATGTGGGCTATTTGATTCTTCTCGTGTCCTTTTGGGGACATTATTTCCTTCATTTCTTTTGTGTGGAAACACATCTTCAAAGAATGAAGCATCTCTTGATTCCATGATTGTATTTACATGGATATCATCTATATCAGACTTGAATACCAAAAATCTATATGCACTACTATTTTGGGCTGGCCCTAAGTAATAACAATCTACTGTTTTTGGTCCAAGTTTGACCTTCTTGGGAGGCGGGATAGAAACCTTTGCCAAGCACCCCCACACTTTGAGGTATTTGAAGCTTGGTAGATGTCCTTTCCATGACTCATATGGAATTTTTCCCGTTTTACTGTGAGGAACTTTGTTTAATATGTGATTAGACATATTCAAAGCTTCCCCCCACAAGTTCGTCGGTAAACCAGACGTTAAAAGCATTGCATTAATCATATCTTTTAACGTTCTGTTTTTCCTCTCGGCTATGCCATTTTGTTGTGGCGAATATGGTGCTGTTGTTTGATGAATTATTCCATTTTCTGCACAGAATTGTTCAAACGGCGATTCATATTCTCCACCTCGATCGGATCTCAATATCTTGATCTTCTTATTAAGCTGATTTTCTACTTCAGCTTTATATTTTATAAACGATGTAATTGCCTCATCTTTACTGTTTAAAAGATATACGTAGCAATATCGTGTATAATCATCAATAAATGTGATAAAATACTTTTTCCCACCTCTTGTAGGTATTGATTTGAAATCACATAAATCAGTATGTACCAAACCTAGTGGTTCGGTGCTTCTATCAACAGTATGAAATGGTTTCTTAACCATTTTTTCTTCTACGCATGTCTCACATTTGTAGTTTTTATCCACTTGAAATTTAGGAATTAACTCTAAATTTGCAAGTTTTTTCATTTTTCGGAAATTAATATGTCCTAATCTATCATGCCATAATAAAGTTTCATGCTCAACGATATAAGAAACTTCCTTTTTATTCATAGCATTATCAGAATACATATTATTGCCGATCACGGCTACATTTGCCTTAAATAGGCCATCACACAAGTAACCCCTTCCTATATAGATTCCTGCCTTGGACAGAACCATCTTGTCTGACTCGAAGACCATCTTGAATCCCTTCTTCGAAAGCATGGACCCAGAAATGAGATTCTTGCGGATCTCTGGAACATGAAGGACATCATTCAGACGAATAGTCTTCCCAGAAGTGAACTTAAGGGTGACTGTTCCTTTGCCTTCAACCATGGAAACCGATGAATTGCCCATATAGAGTTTCTCATCTTGATCCAATTTGGTGTAGGTTGAAAAGACGGACTTATCAGAGCATATATGCCTAGTAGCACCCGTGTCCAACCACCATTGTGCAGAATTCTGGATCAAGTTGCATTCGGTCACAACTCCTGAAAAATTGGATTCATCGATGTCCATGTTGTCCACCACATTTGCTTCCGAATTTTTCTTTTTCTTGTGTCTGCACTCTTTTGCTTGATGACCAGTCTTGCCACAAACCCAACAATCACCATTGAATTTCTTGGACTTCTTCTGGTTATTCTGCTTGTCCTCTGGCGCCTTTCTTTTCTTGTTTTTGTTGAAGTGCCCTTTTTTCTTTGACCCTTCAGTAACAAGCGCCTCTTCACTTTTAGGTTGAGTGACTCCACGGTTATCTGCCTCTATCTTTAATCTGACGATGAGGTCTTGTAAGGATATCTCCTTCTTTTTGTGCTTCAAGTAGTTGCGGTAGTCTCTCCAAGATGGTGGCAACTTTCCGGTAATTGCTTCAACCAGAAATGATTCACCAACTTTGTGACCTTTTGCTTCCATCTCATGGATAATAATCTGCAACTCTTGCACTTGAGAAGTCACTGACTTTGAGTCCACCATTTTGAAGTCCATGAACTTGTCGACTATGAACTTTTTCAAACTCACATTCTGCGTCTTGTACTTTGTAGCCAAAGCATTCCAAAGAGCTTTTGCAGTCTTTATAGGCTGGAAAACTTTGTACAAGA
Organism: Allium sativum; assembly: GCA_030737875.1. NCBI lineage: Eukaryota > Viridiplantae > Streptophyta > Magnoliopsida > Asparagales > Amaryllidaceae > Allium > Allium sativum. Next base: position 686,095,938 of record CM060926.1, on the reverse strand, counting down.
CTTTATCCAGGCAGTTGAGAATGTAGTTTCTGCATAAAAAATCCGAATGCCTCCACGCATCAATAGACGGACCATCATGCTTTGGTGCATCCTTGGCATTTCCTGGTGTAGGCGGCACCGGTTCATCTTCTTCAAGATACTTTTGCAAGCCAAGGGTGGTGAGATAGAATAGCATCTGATTCTGCCATGTCAGAAAATCATCACCTTCTCCTTTGAACAATTCTGGTTTGTTCAAATTGCTAGCTTTGAGCGTCGTTTGCTCTGTTGCCATCTCTGTTTTGTCAAAAACAGGGTAAGTCTTAAGATGTTATACAATCTGTATTCGCAACACAGAAATTGAAACAGAATATAAATGTTTCTAATTTGCAACGGACTTAAAGCGTTACAAACAAATTGATTTGCACACAAATCAATTCAGCGACAGAAGTATTATCTCTGTCAAACAGTACTACTATGAAATAGTACACAAATCAGACAACAAGACAGTATTGCTGATTCAAATAGAAAGTTAAACCACAAAGAATTGAAGCCTAACCGAGTTCGTCTGAGGCCTGTATTTACAGTTTCCTTAAGACTTTCAGTCGAAGCCTCCCAGGATACAACAGACGAGAATCTGCTCGAGATCGTAGCGAATATGCACTGGCTGAGATGTAGTAATTCGAGGAATCAGACAACGGAGGGAGAAGAAGAAAATTAATTCGGTGAATGATTTGATCAGAATCATTGTATATATAATTTTCCAGTGGATGCGTTAACGGGTCGCACCCGTTTGAAAAACCGCGTCCGTTGTCATTTGAATTCAAATGAACGCGTCCGCTCATTTGAATTGTAACGGGTCGCACCCGCTTGATTCCAACGGGTCGCACCCGCATTCGCATTCGTGCCAAAAAATCTGTTCGAAAATTGCTTTGTTTTTCGAAGCAAAAATAAGATTTCTTACTGGGCCCAAGCCCAAGCCCGGCCCGGCCCGGTTCGGTTCGGTCGGACGGGCGGGCGGCGCGCGCGCGCGTGTGTGTTTGGTTCACATGATGTAGGTGCTCCCCCTCACACAAAATTACCTGACCCTAAGGGCCAATATAGGGAATGAGGAATGGACATATATACACACATCTTATCTTATCTTTGGCAATGTGGGACTAAAGTAAATTTCATTCATACATTGATTTCTAACAATCCCCCACATGAATGATAATATACTTTTTCCCCCACACAAAGTGTAATATCTCAGACTACATATGGAATAATGTTTTATTGAGGATAAGTAGATATTTCACTTTGAACTTTCCCTAGTTGAAACTCATCGGATATCTTTGGCTAATCGGTGAATTATTTCATCTTGAACCGTCAGCCGTTATTGTATAACCAGACAATAAGTTTAACAAACATTATTTCCCTTATCACCCAATCTCTTGGTTGTGTTCATTTTGGTCCTGAAACACTTATCTGGTTCTGCGAGTGTATATAGAGAATATAAGCCTTTAATATTCTCATAGAGCCGACCCAGCTCACACTAACATAGGTGATCGCTACCATTAGGAGTATCCTACATATACCCCACTTGTTATTTTACAAGATATGGTCATCATTAAAAAGCATAGCTTTAACCTGTGAAACTTCTGTAGGCATGCATTTTATATTGTGCACCATAGGAATGGAGTAGGATTAAATGCATTTCATCTTGAGTTATTCAGAACTGGTTTGCCTATTGATCCTAGTCCGTGGGATCTCCAGTCGCTAGGATAGGTTTCCGTATAAGATAACTCTTGTTGGTTTAGGCTTTTAAACCCATTCCCCTCGATGCGCAGTCAATTTTCTCTCGTGATAACCCTTTTGTAAATGGATCCGCTAGGTTATCATTTGTTCTCACATAATCTATGGAAATAGTTCCATTTGAGAGTAACTGCCTAACCGTGTTATGGCGTCTTCGAATATGTCGAGATTTGCCATTGTAAACAAAGTTTTTCGCTCTACTTAGCGCTGCTTGATTGTCGCAGTGAATACATATGGCCGTTACAGGTTTAGGCCAAAGTGGAATATCTTCTAAGAAGTGACGAAGCCATTCTGCTTCTTCGCCTGCTTTATCTAAAGCAATAAACTCAGATTCCATCGTTGATCGAGCTATGCATGTTTGCTTAGTATATTTCCACGATACTGCTGCTCCTGCTAGAGTAAAAACATAACCACTTGTGGATTTTGACTCCTCTGAATCGGCAATCCAGTTTGCATCACTATATCCTTCTAATACTGCTGGATATTTTCCGTAATGCAAAGAATAATTTGTGGTATTCTTTAAGTATCCAAGCACTCTCATTAGTGCTTTACAGTTTTCCTTTCCTGGATTACTTGTATACCTGCTCAGTCGACTTACTGCATAGGCTATATCTGGTCTCGTGCAATTCATAAGATACATTAGACATCCTATTACACGAGAGTATTCCAGTTGCATTACACTCTCATTAGTGTTTTTATGTAGTACTTCTGATGGATTAAAAGGTGTTTTTACTCCTTTAATCCCAAGATCTTGAAATCTTTCAATCACTTTGTCAATATAATGTGACTGAGATAATTCAATTCCACTAGGGGTTCTTATTATTTTGATTCCCAAAATAACATCTGCAACTCCTAAATCTTTCATATCGAAATTGTTGATCAGCATTTTCTTTATGGTCTCTATAACTTTTATGTTAGGACCAAAAATTAACATATCATCCACATATAAGCAAATCATGACATATGATTGTCCAATTTGTTTATAATAAACACATTTATCACATTCATTTATACGAAAACCATTTTGCATCATGACACTATCAAATTTTTCGTGCCATTGTTTTGGAGCTTGTTTGAGTCCGTATAATGATTTTACCAATTTACAGACTTTATTTTCATTTCCCTTGGATATAAAACCTTCGGGTTGCTCCATGTAGATTTCCTCATCGAGATCTCCATTCAAGAATGCCGTCTTTACATCCATCTGATGAATTTCTAGATTATAGATGGATGCAATTGCTATTAACATTCTTATTGAGGTTATTCGTGTAACAGGTGAATATGTATCAAAGAAGTCTATTCCTTCTTTTTGACGATATCCTTTGGCTACTAATCTGGCTTTATATTTGTCGATAGAGCCATCTGCTTTCATTTTCTTCTTGAAAATCCATTTGCAGCCAATTGGTTTTATTCCAGGTGGAATATCAACAATTTCCCAAGTTTTATTACTTAGAATTGAATCAATCTCACTTTGGATTGCTTCTTTCCAACACGAAGATTCAGAAGATGACATGGCCTCTTTATATGTTTGAGGTTCATGTTCAAGTACGTAAGTGAGGAACTCAGAGCCAAATGATTTGGATGTTCTGGCCCTTACGCTTCTTCTTGGTTCAACTTCATCAACTTCACGATGAGTTTCATCTTCATGTGGGCTATTTGATTCTTCTCGTGTCCTTTTGGGGACATTATTTCCTTCATTTCTTTTGTGTGGAAACACATCTTCAAAGAATGAAGCATCTCTTGATTCCATGATTGTATTTACATGGATATCATCTATATCAGACTTGAATACCAAAAATCTATATGCACTACTATTTTGGGCTGGCCCTAAGTAATAACAATCTACTGTTTTTGGTCCAAGTTTGACCTTCTTGGGAGGCGGGATAGAAACCTTTGCCAAGCACCCCCACACTTTGAGGTATTTGAAGCTTGGTAGATGTCCTTTCCATGACTCATATGGAATTTTTCCCGTTTTACTGTGAGGAACTTTGTTTAATATGTGATTAGACATATTCAAAGCTTCCCCCCACAAGTTCGTCGGTAAACCAGACGTTAAAAGCATTGCATTAATCATATCTTTTAACGTTCTGTTTTTCCTCTCGGCTATGCCATTTTGTTGTGGCGAATATGGTGCTGTTGTTTGATGAATTATTCCATTTTCTGCACAGAATTGTTCAAACGGCGATTCATATTCTCCACCTCGATCGGATCTCAATATCTTGATCTTCTTATTAAGCTGATTTTCTACTTCAGCTTTATATTTTATAAACGATGTAATTGCCTCATCTTTACTGTTTAAAAGATATACGTAGCAATATCATGTATAATCATCAATAAATGTGATAAAATACTTTTTCCCACCTCTTGTAGGTATTGATTTGAAATCACATAAATCAGTATGTACCAAACCTAGTGGTTCGGTGCTTCTATCAACAGTATGAAATGGTTTCTTAACCATTTTTGCTTCTACGCATGTCTCACATTTGTAGTTTTTATCCACTTGAAATTTAGGAATTAACTCTAAATTTGCAAGTTTTTTCATTTTTCGGAAATTAATATGTCCTAATCTATCATGCCATAATAAAGTTTCATGCTCAACGATATAAGATACTTCCTTTTTATTCATAGCATTATCAGAATACATATTATTGCCGATCACAGCTACATTTGCCTTAAATAGGCCATCACACAAGTAACCCCTTCCTATATAGATTCCTGCCTTGGACAGAACCATCTTGTCTGACTCGAAGACCATCTTGAATCCCTTCTTCGAAAGCATGGACCCAGAAATGAGATTCTTGCGGATCTCTGGAACATGAAGGACATCATTCAGACGAATAGTCTTCCCAGAAGTGAACTTGAGGGTGACTGTTCCTTTGCCTTCAACCATGGAAACCGATGAATTGCCCATATAGAGTTTCTCATCTTGATCCAATTTGGTGTAGGTTGAAAAGACGGACTTATCAGAGCATATATGCCTAGTAGCACCCGTGTCCAACCACCATTGTGCAGAATTCTAGATCAAGTTGCATTCGGTCACAACTCCTGAAAAATTGGATTCATCGATGTCCATGTTGTCAACCACATTTGCTTCCGAATTTTTCTTTTTCTTGTGTCTGCACTCTTTTGCTTGATGACCAGTCTTGCCACAAACCCAACAATCACCATTGAATTTCTTGGACTTCTTCTGGTTATTCTGCTTGTCCTCTGGCGCCTTTCTTTTCTTGTTTTTGTTGAAGTGCCCTTTTTTCTTTGACCCTTCAGTAACAAGCGCCTCTTCACTTTTAGGTTGAGTGACTCCACAGTTATCTGCCTCTATCTTTAATCTGACGATGAGGTCTTGTAAGGATATCTCCTTCTTTTTGTGCTTCAAGTAGTTGCGGTAGTCTCTCCAAGATGGTGGCAACTTTCCGGTAATTGCTTCAACCAGAAATGATTCACCAACTTTGTGACCTTCTGCTTCCATCTCATGGATAATAATCTGCAACTCTTGCACTTGAGAAGTCACTGACTTTGAGTCCACCATTTTGTAGTCCATGAACTTGTCGACTATGAACTTTTTCAAACTCACATTCTGCGTCTTGTACTTTGTAGCCAAAGCATTCCAAAGAGCTTTTGCAGTCTTTATAGGCTGGAAAACTTTGTACAAGACTTTATCCAGGCAGTTGAGAATGTAGTTTCTGCATAAAAAATCCGAATGCCTCCACGCATCAATAGACGGACCATCATGCTTTGGTGCATCCTTGGCATTTCCTGGTGTAGGCGGCACCGGTTCATCTTCTTCAAGATACTTTTGCAAGCCAAGGGTGGTGAGATAGAACAACATCTGATTCTGCCATGTCAGAAAATCATCACCTTCTCCTTTGAACAATTCTGGTTTGTTCAAATTGCCAGCTTTGAGCGTCGTTTGCTCTGTTGCCATCTCTGTTTTGGCAAAAACAGGGTAAGTCTTAAGATGTTATACAATCTGTATTCGCAACACAGAAATTGAAACAGAATATAAATGTTTCTAATTTGCAACGGACTTAAAGCGTTACAAACAAATTGATTTGCACACAAATCAATTTAGCGACAGAAGTATTATCTCTGTCAAACAGTACTACTATGAAATAGTACACAAATCAGACAACAAGACAGTATTGCTGATTCAAATAGAAAGTTAAACCACAAAGAATTGAAGCCTAACCGAGTTCGTCTGAGGCCTGTATTTACAGTTTCCTTAAGACTTTCAGTCGAAGCCTCCCAGGATACAACAGACGAGAATCTGCTCGAGATCGTAGCGAATATGCACTGGCTGAGATGTAGTAATTCGAGGAATCAGACAACGGAGGGAGAAGAAGAAAATTAATTCGGTGAATGATTTGATCAGAATCATTGTATATATAATTTTCCAGTGGATGCGTTAACGGGTCGCACCCGTTTGAAAAACCGCGTCCGTTGTCATTTGAATTCAAATGAACGCGTCCGCTCATTTGAATTGTGACGGGTCGCACCCGCTTGATTCCAACGGGTCGCACCCGGATTCGCATTCGTGCCAAAAAATCTGTTCGAAAATTGCTTTGTTTTTCGAAGCAAAAATAAGATTTCTTACTGGGCCCAAGCCCAAGCCCGGCCCGGCCCGGTTCGGTTCGGTCGGACGGGCGGGCGGCGCGCGCGCGCGTGTGTGTTTGGTTCACATGATGTAGGTCCTCCCCCTCGCACAAAATTACCTGACCCTAAGGGCCAATATAGGGAATGAGGAATGGACATATATACACACATCTTATCTTATCTTTGGCAATGTGGGACTAAAGTAAATTTCATTCATACATTGATTTCTAACAATCCCCCACATGAATGATAATATACTTTTTCCCCCACACAAAGTGTAATATCTCAGACTACATATGGAATAATGTTTTATTGAGGATAAGTAGATATTTCACTTTGAACTTTCCCTAGTTGAAACTCATCGGATATACTTGGCTAATCGGTGAATTATTTCATCTTGAACCGTCAGCCGTTATTGTATAACCAGACAATAAGTTTAACAAACTTTATTTCCCTTATCACCCAATCTCTTGGTTGTGTTCATTTTGGTCCTGAAACACTTATCTGGTTCTGCGAGTGTATATAGAGAATATAAGCCTTTAATATTCTCATAGAGCCGACCCAGCTCACACTAACATAGGTGATCGCTACCATTAGGAGTATCCTACATATACCCCACTTGTTATTTTACAAGATATGGTCATCATTAAAAAGCATAGCTTTAACCTGTGAAACTTCTGTAGGCATGCATTTTATATTGTGCACCATAGGAATGGAGTAGGATTAAATGCATTTCATCTTGAGTTATTCAGAACTGGTTTGCCTATTGATCCTAGTCCGTGGGATCTCCAGTCGCTAGGATAGGTTTCCGTATAAGATAACTCTTGTTGGTTTAGGCTTTTAAACCCATTCCCCTTGATGCGCAGTCAATTTTCTCTCGTGATAACCCTTTTGTAAATGGATCCGCTAGGTTATCATTTGTTCTCACATAATCTATGGAAATAGTTCCATTTGAGAGTAACTGCCTAACCGTGTTATGGCGTCTTCGAATATGTCGAGATTTGCCATTGTAAACAAAGTTTTTCGCTCTACTTAGCGCTGCTTGATTGTCGCAGTGAATACATATGGCCGTTACAGGTTTAGGCCAAAGTGGAATATCTTCTAAGAAGTGACGAAGCCATTCTGCTTCTTCGCCTGCTTTATCTAAAGCAATAAACTCAAATTCCATCGTTGATCGAGCTATGCATGTTTGCTTAGTAGATTTCCACGATACTGCTGCTCCTGCTAGAGTAAAAACATAACCACTTGTGGATTTTGACTCCTCTGAATCGGCAATCCAGTTTGCATCACTATATCCTTCTAATACAGCTGGATATTTTCCGTAATGCAAAGAATAATTTGTGGTATTTTTTAAGTATCCAAGCACTCTCATTAGTGCTTTCCAGTGTTCCTTTCCTGGATTACTTGTATACCTGCTCAGTCGACTTACTGCATAGGCTATATCTGGTCTCGTGCAATTCATAAGATACATTAGACATCCTATTACACGAGAGTATTCCAGTTGCATTACACTCTCATTAGTGTTTTTATGTAGTACTTCTGATGGATTAAAAGGTGTTTTTACTCCTTTAATCCCAAGATCTTGAAATCTTTCAATCACTTTGTCAATATAATGTGACTGAGATAATTCAATTCCATTAGGGGTTCTTATTATTTTGATTCCCAAAATAACATCTGCAACTCCTAAATCTTTCATATCGAAATTGTTGATTAGCATTTTCTTTATGGTCTCTATAACTTTTATGTTAGGACCAAAAATTAACATATCATCCACATATAAGCAAATCATGACATATGATTGTCCAATTTGTTTATAATAAACACATTTATCACATTCATTTATACGAAAACCATTTTGCATCATGACACTATCAAATTTTTCGTGCCATTGTTTTGGAGCTTGTTTGAGTCCGTATAATGATTTTACCAATTTACAGACTTTATTTTCATTTCCCTTGGATATAAAACCTTCGGGTTGCTCCATGTAGATTTCCTCATCGAGATCTCCATTCAAGAATGCCGTCTTTACATCCATCTGATGAATTTCTAGATTATAGATGGATGCAATTGCTATTAACATTCTTATTGAGGTTATTCGTGTAACAGGTGAATATGTATCAAAGAAGTCTATTCCTTCTTTTTGACGATATCCTTTGGCTACTAATCTGGCTTTATATTTGTCGATAGAGCCATCTGCTTTCATTTTCTTCTTGAAAATCCATTTGCAGCCAATTGGTTTTATTCCAGGTGGAATATCAACAATTTCCCAAGTTTTATTACTTAGAATTGAATCAATCTCACTTTGGATTGCTTCTTTCCAACACGAAGATTCAGAAGATGACATGGCCTCTTTATATGTTTGAGGTTCATGTTCAAGTACGTAAGTGAGGAACTCAGAGCCAAATGATTTGGATGTTCTGGCCCTTACGCTTCTTCTTGGTTCAACTTCATCAACTTCACGATGAGTTTCATCTTCATGTGGGCTATTTGATTCTTCTCGTGTCCTTTTGGGGACATTATTTCCTTCATTTCTTTTGTGTGGAAACACATCTTCAAAGAATGAAGCATCTCTTGATTCCATGATTGTATTTACATGGATATCATCTATATCAGACTTGAATACCAAAAATCTATATGCACTACTATTTTGGGCTGGCCCTAAGTAATAACAATCTACTGTTTTTGGTCCAAGTTTGACCTTCTTGGGAGGCGGGATAGAAACCTTTGCCAAGCACCCCCACACTTTGAGGTATTTGAAGCTTGGTAGATGTCCTTTCCATGACTCATATGGAATTTTTCCCGTTTTACTGTGAGGAACTTTGTTTAATATGTGATTAGACATATTCAAAGCTTCCCCCCACAAGTTCGTCGGTAAACCAGACGTTAAAAGCATTGCATTAATCATATCTTTTAACGTTCTGTTTTTCCTCTCGGCTATGCCATTTTGTTGTGGCGAATATGGTGCTGTTGTTTGATGAATTATTCCATTTTCTGCACAGAATTGTTCAAACGGCGATTCATATTCTCCACCTCGATCGGATCTCAATATCTTGATCTTCTTATTAAGCTGATTTTCTACTTCAGCTTTATATTTTATAAACGATGTAATTGCCTCATCTTTACTGTTTAAAAGATATACGTAGCAATATCGTGTATAATCATCAATAAATGTGATAAAATACTTTTTCCCACCTCTTGTAGGTATTGATTTGAAATCACATAAATCAGTATGTACCAAACCTAGTGGTTCGGTGCTTCTATCAACAGTATGAAATGGTTTCTTAACCATTTTTTCTTCTACGCATGTCTCACATTTGTAGTTTTTATCCACTTGAAATTTAGGAATTAACTCTAAATTTGCAAGTTTTTTCATTTTTCGGAAATTAATATGTCCTAATCTATCATGCCATAATAAAGTTTCATGCTCAACGATATAAGAAACTTCCTTTTTATTCATAGCATTATCAGAATACATATTATTGCCGATCACGGCTACATTTGCCTTAAATAGGCCATCACACAAGTAACCCCTTCCTATATAGATTCCTGCCTTGGACAGAACCATCTTGTCTGACTCGAAGACCATCTTGAATCCCTTCTTCGAAAGCATGGACCCAGAAATGAGATTCTTGCGGATCTCTGGAACATGAAGGACATCATTCAGACGAATAGTCTTCCCAGAAGTGTTCTTAAGGGTGACTGTTCCTTTGCCTTCAACCATGGAAACCGATGAATTGCCCATATAGAGTTTCTCATCTTGATCCAATTTGGTGTAGGTTGAAAAGACGGACTTATCAGAGCATATATGCCTAGTAGCACCCGTGTCCAACCACCATTGTGCAGAATTCTGGATCAAGTTGCATTCGGTCACAACTCCTGAAAAATTGGATTCATCGATGTCCATGTTGTCCACCACATTTGCTTCCGAATTTTTCTTTTTCTTGTGTCTGCACTCTTTTGCTTGATGACCAGTCTTGCCACAAACCCAACAATCACCATTGAATTTCTTGGACTTCTTCTGGTTATTCTGCTTGTCCTCTGGCGCCTTTCTTTTCTTGTTTTTGTTGAAGTGCCCTTTTTTCTTTGACCCTTCAGTAACAAGCGCCTCTTCACTTTTAGGTTGAGTGACTCCACGGTTATCTGCCTCTATCTTTAATCTGACGATGAGGTCTTGTAAGGATATCTCCTTCTTTTTGTGCTTCAAGTAGTTGCGGTAGTCTCTCCAAGATGGTGGCAACTTTCCGGTAATTGCTTCAACCAGAAATGATTCACCAACTTTGTGACCTTTTGCTTCCATCTCATGGATAATAATCTGCAACTCTTGCACTTGAGAAGTCACTGACTTTGAGTCCACCATTTTGAAGTCCATGAACTTGTCGACTATGAACTTTTTCAAACTCACATTCTGCGTCTTGTACTTTGTAGCCAAAGCATTCCAAAGAGCTTTTGCAGTCTTTATAGGCTGGAAAACTTTGTACAAGACTTTATCCAGGCAGTTGAGAATGTAGTTTCTGCATAAAAAATCCGAATGCCTCCACGCATCAATAGACGGACCATCATGCTTTGGTGCATCCTTGGCATTTCCTGGTGTAGGCGGCACCGGTTCATCTTCTTCAAGATACTTTTGCAAGCCAAGGGTGGTGAGATAGAATAGCATCTGATTCTGCCATGTCAGAAAATCATCACCTTCTCCTTTGAACAATTCTGGTTTGTTCAAATTGCTAGCTTTGAGCGTCGTTTGCTCTGTTGCCATCTCTGTTTTGTCAAAAACAGGGTAAGTCTTAAGATGTTATACAATCTGTATTCGCAACACAGAAATTGAAACAGAATATAAATGTTTCTAATTTGCAACGGACTTAAAGCGTTACAAACAAATTGATTTGCACACAAATCAATTCAGCGACAGAAGTATTATCTCTGTCAAACAGTACTACTATGAAATAGTACACAAATCAGACAACAAGACAGTATTGCTGATTCAAATAGAAAGTTAAACCACAAAGAATTGAAGCCTAACCGAGTTCGTCTGAGGCCTGTATTTACAGTTTTCTTAAGACTTTCAGTCGAAGCCTCCCAGGATACAACAGACGAGAATCTGCTCGAGATCGTAGCGAATATGCACTGGCTGAGATGTAGTAATTCGAGGAATCAGACAACGGAGGGAGAAGAAGAAAATTAATTCGGTGAATGATTTGATCAGAATCATTGTATATATAATTTTCCAGTGGATGCGTTAACGGGTCGCACCCGTTTGAAAAACCGCGTCCGTTGTCATTTGAATTCAAATGAACGCGTCCGCTCATTTGAATTGTAACGGGTCGCACCCGCTTGATTCCAACGGGTCGCACCCGCATTCGCATTCGTGCCAAAAAATCTGTTCGAAAATTGCTTTGTTTTTCGAAGCAAAAATAAGATTTCTTACTGGGCCCAAGCCCAAGCCCGGCCCGGCCCGGTTCGGTTCGGTCGGACGGGCGGGCGGCGCGCGCGCGCGTGTGTGTTTGGTTCACATGATGTAGGTCCTCCCCCTCACACAAAATTACCTGACCCTAAGGGCCAATATAGGGAATGAGGAATGGACATATATACACACATCTTATCTTATCTTTGGCAATGTGGGACTAAAGTAAATTTCATTCATACATTGATTTCTAACAATCCCCCACATGAATGATAATATACTTTTTCCCCCACACAAAGTGTAATATCTCAGACTACATATGGAATAATGTTTTATTGAGGATAAGTAGATATTTCACTTTGAACTTTCCCTAGTTGAAACTCATCGGATATCTTTGGCTAATCGGTGAATTATTTCATCTTGAACCGTCAGCCGTTATTGTATAACCAGACAATAAGTTTAACAAACATTATTTCCCTTATCACCCAATCTCTTGGTTGTGTTCATTTTGGTCCTGAAACACTTATCTGGTTCTGCGAGTGTATATAGAGAATATAAGCCTTTAATATTCTCATAGAGCCGACCCAGCTCACACTAACATAGGTGATCGCTACCATTAGGAGTATCCTACATATACCCCACTTGTTATTTTACAAGATATGGTCATCATTAAAAAGCATAGCTTTAACCTGTGAAACTTCTGTAGGCATGCATTTTATATTGTGCACCATAGGAATGGAGTAGGATTAAATGCATTTCATCTTGAGTTATTCAGAACTGGTTTGCCTATTGATCCTAGTCCGTGGGATCTCCAGTCGCTAGGATAGGTTTCCGTATAAGATAACTCTTGTTGGTTTAGGCTTTTAAACCCATTCCCCTCGATGCGCAGTCAATTTTCTCTCGTGATAACCCTTTTGTAAATGGATCCGCTAGGTTATCATTTGTTCTCACATAATCTATGGAAATAGTTCCATTTGAGAGTAACTGCCTAACCGTGTTATGGCGTCTTCGAATATGTCGAGATTTGCCATTGTAAACAAAGTTTTTCGCTCTACTTAGCGCTGCTTGATTGTCGCAGTGAATACATATGGCCGTTACAGGTTTAGGCCAAAGTGGAATATCTTCTAAGAAGTGACGAAGCCATTCTGCTTCTTCGCCTGCTTTATCTAAAGCAATAAACTCAGATTCCATCGTTGATCGAGCTATGCATGTTTGCTTAGTATATTTCCACGATACTGCTGCTCCTGCTAGAGTAAAAACATAACCACTTGTGGATTTTGACTCCTCTGAATCGGCAATCCAGTTTGCATCACTATATCCTTCTAATACTGCTGGATATTTTCCGTAATGCAAAGAATAATTTGTGGTATTCTTTAAGTATCCAAGCACTCTCATTAGTGCTTTACAGTTTTCCTTTCCTGGATTACTTGTATACCTGCTCAGTCGACTTACTGCATAGGCTATATCTGGTCTCGTGCAATTCATAAGATACATTAGACATCCTATTACACGAGAGTATTCCAGTTGCATTACACTCTCATTAGTGTTTTTATGTAGTACTTCTGATGGATTAAAAGGTGTTTTTACTCCTTTAATCCCAAGATCTTGAAATCTTTCAATCACTTTGTCAATATAATGTGACTGAGATAATTCAATTCCATTAGGGGTTCTTATTATTTTGATTCCCAAAATAACATCTGCAACTCCTAAATCTTTCATATCGAAATTGTTGATCAGCATTTTCTTTATGGTCTCTATAACTTTTATGTTAGGACCAAAAATTAACATATCATCCACATATAAGCAAATCATGACATATGATTGTCCAATTTGTTTATAATAAACACATTTATCACATTCATTTATACGAAAACCATTTTGCATCATGACACTATCAAATTTTTCGTGCCATTGTTTTGGAGCTTGTTTGAGTCCGTATAATGATTTTACCAATTTACAGACTTTATTTTCATTTCCCTTGGATATAAAACCTTCGGGTTGCTCCATGTAGATTTCCTCATCGAGATCTCCATTCAAGAATGCCGTCTTTACATCCATCTGATGAATTTCTAGATTATAGATGGATGCAATTGCTATTAACATTCTTATTGAGGTTATTCGTGTAACAGGTGAATATGTATCAAAGAAGTCTATTCCTTCTTTTTGACGATATCCTTTGGCTACTAATCTGGCTTTATATTTGTCGATAGAGCCATCTGCTTTCATTTTCTTCTTGAAAATCCATTTGCAGCCAATTGGTTTTATTCCAGGTGGAATATCAACAATTTCCCAAGTTTTATTACTTAGAATTGAATCAATCTCACTTTGGATTGCTTCTTTCCAACACGAAGATTCAGAAGATGACATGGCCTCTTTATATGTTTGAGGTTCATGTTCAAGTACGTAAGTGAGGAACTCAGAGCCAAATGATTTGGATGTTCTGGCCCTTACGCTTCTTCTTGGTTCAACTTCATCAACTTCACGATGAGTTTCATCTTCATGTGGGCTATTTGATTCTTCTCGTGTCCTTTTGGGGACATTATTTCCTTCATTTCTTTTGTGTGGAAACACATCTTCAAAGAATGAAGCATCTCTTGATTCCATGATTGTATTTACATGGATATCATCTATATCAGACTTGAATACCAAAAATCTATATGCACTACTATTTTGGGCTGGCCCTAAGTAATAACAATCTACTGTTTTTGGTCCAAGTTTGACCTTCTTGGGAGGCGGGATAGAAACCTTTGCCAAGCACCCCCACACTTTGAGGTATTTGAAGCTTGGTAGATGTCCTTTCCATGACTCATATGGAATTTTTCCCGTTTTACTGTGAGGAACTTTGTTTAATATGTGATTAGACATATTCAAAGCTTCCCCCCACAAGTTCGTCGGTAAACCAGACGTTAAAAGCATTGCATTAATCATATCTTTTAACGTTCTGTTTTTCCTCTCGGCTATGCCATTTTGTTGTGGCGAATATGGTGCTGTTGTTTGATGAATTATTCCATTTTCTGCACAGAATTGTTCAAACGGCGATTCATATTCTCCACCTCGATCGGATCTCAATATCTTGATCTTCTTATTAAGCTGATTTTCTACTTCAGCTTTATATTTTATAAACGATGTAATTGCCTCATCTTTACTGTTTAAAAGATATACGTAGCAATATCGTGTATAATCATCAATAAATGTGATAAAATACTTTTTCCCACCTCTTGTAGGTATTGATTTGAAATCACATAAATCAGTATGTACCAAACCTAGTGGTTCGGTGCTTCTATCAACAGTATGAAATGGTTTCTTAACCATTTTTGCTTCTACGCATGTCTCACATTTGTAGTTTTTATCCACTTGAAATTTAGGAATTAACTCTAAATTTGCAAGTTTTTTCATTTTTCGGAAATTAATATGTCCTAATCTATCATGCCATAATAAAGTTTCATGCTCAACGATATAAGATACTTCCTTTTTATTCATAGCATTATCAGAATACATATTATTGCCGATCACAGCTACATTTGCCTTAAATAGGCCATCACACAAGTAACCCCTTCCTATATAGATTCCTGCCTTGGACAGAACCATCTTGTCTGACTCGAAGACCATCTTGAATCCCTTCTTCGAAAGCATGGACCCAGAAATGAGATTCTTGCGGATCTCTGGAACATGAAGGACATCATTCAGACGAATAGTCTTCCCAGAAGTGAACTTGAGGGTGACTGTTCCTTTGCCTTCAACCATGGAAACCGATGAATTGCCCATATAGAGTTTCTCATCTTGATCCAATTTGGTGTAGGTTGAAAAGACGGACTTATCAGAGCATATATGCCTAGTAGCACCCGTGTCCAACCACCATTGTGCAGAATTCTGGATCAAGTTGCATTCGGTCACAACTCCTGAAAAATTGGATTCATCGATGTCCATGTTGTCCACCACATTTGCTTCCGAATTTTTCTTTTTCTTGTGTCTGCACTCTTTTGCTTGATGACCAGTCTTGCCACAAACCCAACAATCACCATTGAATTTCTTGGACTTCTTCTGGTTATTCTGCTTGTCCTCTGGCGCCTTTCTTTTCTTGTTTTTGTTGAAGTGCCCTTTTTTCTTTGACCCTTCAGTAACAAGCGCCTCTTCACTTTTAGGTTGAGTGACTCCACGGTTATCTGCCTCTATCTTTAATCTGACGATGAGGTCTTGTAAGGATATCTCCTTCTTTTCGTGCTTCAAGTAGTTGCGGTAGTCTCTCCAAGATGGTGGCAACTTTCCGGTAATTGCTTCAACCAGAAATGATTCACCAACTTTGTGACCTTCTGCTTCCATCTCATGGATAATAATCTGCAACTCTTGGACTTGAGAAGTCACTGACTTTGAGTCCACCATTTTGTAGTCCATGAACTTGTCGACTATGAACTTTTTCAAACTCACATTCTGCGTCTTGTACTTTGTAGCCAAAGCATTCCAAAGAGCTTTTGCAGTCTTTATAGGCTGGAAAACTTTGTACAAGACTTTATCCAGGCAGTTGAGAATGTAGTTTCTGCATAAAAAATCCGAATGCCTCCACGCATCAATAGACGGACCATCATGCTTTGGTGCATCCTTGGCATTTCCTGGTGTAGGCGGCACCGGTTCATCTTCTTCAAGATACTTTTGCAAGCCAAGGGTGGTGAGATAGAACAGCATCTGATTCTGCCATGTCAGAAAATCATCACCTTCTCCTTTGAACAATTCTGGTTTGTTCAAATTGCCAGCTTTGAGCGTCGTTTGCTCTGTTGCCATCTCTGTTTTGTCAAAAACAGGGTAAGTCTTAAGATGTTATACAATCTGTATTCGCAACACAGAAATTGAAACAGAATATAAATGTTTCTAATTTGCAACGGACTTAAAGCATTACAAACAAATTGATTTGCACACAAATCAATTCAGCGACAGAAGTATTATCTCTGTCAAACAGTACTACTATGAAATAGTACACAAATCAGACGACAAGACAGTATTGCTGATTCAAATAGAAAGTTAAACCACAAAGAATTGAAGCCTAACCGAGTTCGTCTGAGGCCTGTATTTACAGTTTCCTTAAGACTTTCAGTCGAAGCCTCCCAGGATACAACAGACGAGAATCTGCTCGAGATCGTAGCGAATATGCACTGGCTGAGATGTAGTAATTCGAGGAATCAGACAACGGAGGGAGAAGAAGAAAATTAATTCGGTGAATGATTTGATCAGAATCATTGTATATATAATTTTCCAGTGGATGCGTTAACGGGTCGCACCCGTTTGAAAAACCGCGTCCGTTGTCATTTGAATTCAAATGAACGCGTCCGCTCATTTGAATTGTAACGGGTCGCACCCGCTTGATTCCAACGGGTCGCACCCGCATTCGCATTCGTGCCAAAAAATCTGTTCGAAAATTGCTTTGTTTTTCGAAGCAAAAATAAGATTTCTTACTGGGCCCAAGCCCAAGCCCGGCCCGGCCCGGTTCGGTTCGGTCGGACGGGCGGGCGGCGCGCGCGCGCGTGTGTGTTTGGTTCACATGATGTAGGTCCTCCCCCTCGCACAAAATTACCTGACCCTAAGGGCCAATATAGGGAATGAGGAATGGACATATATACACACATCTTATCTTATCTTTGGCAATGTGGGACTAAAGTAAATTTCATTCATACATTGATTTCTAACAATCCCCCACATGAATGATAATATACTTTTTCCCCCACACAAAGTGTAATATCTCAGACTACATATGGAATAATGTTTTATTGAGGATAAGTAGATATTTCACTTTGAACTTTCCCTAGTTGAAACTCATCGGATATACTTGGCTAATCGGTGAATTATTTCATCTTGAACCGTCAGCCGTTATTGTATAACCAGACAATAAGTTTAACAAACATTATTTCCCTTATCACCCAATCTCTTGGTTGTGTTCATTTTGGTCCTGAAACACTTATCTGGTTCTGCGAGTGTATATAGAGAATATAAGCCTTTAATATTCTCATAGAGCCGACCCAGCTCACACTAACATAGGTGATCGCTACCATTAGGAGTATCCTACATATACCCCACTTGTTATTTTACAAGATATGGTCATCATTAAAAAGCATAGCTTTAACCTGTGAAACTTCTGTAGGCATGCATTTTATATTGTGCACCATAGGAATGGAGTAGGATTAAATGCATTTCATCTTGAGTTATTCAGAACTGGTTTGCCTATTGATCCTAGTCCGTGGGATCTCCAGTCGCTAGGATAGGTTTCCGTATAAGATAACTCTTGTTGGTTTAGGCTTTTAAACCCATTCCCCTCGATGCGCAGTCAATTTTCTCTCGTGATAACCCTTTTGTAAATGGATCCGCTAGGTTATCATTTGTTCTCACATAATCTATGGAAATAGTTCCATTTGAGAGTAACTGCCTAACCGTGTTATGGCGTCTTCGAATATGTCGAGATTTGCCATTGTAAACAAAGTTTTTCGCTCTACTTAGCGCTGCTTGATTGTCGCAGTGAATACATATGGCCGTTACAGGTTTAGGCCAAAGTGGAATATCTTCTAAGAAGTGACGAAGCCATTCCGCTTCTTCGCCTGCTTTATCTAAAGCAATAAACTCAGATTCCATCGTTGATCGAGCTATGCATGTTTGCTTAGTAGATTTCCACGATACTGCTGCTCCTGCTAGAGTAAAAACATAACCACTTGTGGATTTTGACTCCTCTGAATCAGCAATCCAGTTTGCATCACTATATCCTTCTAATACAGCTGGATATTTTCCGTAATGCAAAGAATAATTTGTGGTATTCTTTAAGTATCCAAGCACTCTCATTAGTGCTTTCCAGTGTTCCTTTCCTGGATTACTTGTATACCTGCTCAGTCGACTTACTGCATAGGCTATATCTGGTCTCGTGCAATTCATAAGATACATTAGACATCCTATTACACGAGAGTATTCCAGTTGCATTACACTCTCATTAGTGTTTTTATGTAGTACTTCTGATGGATTAAAAGGTGTTTTTACTCCTTTAATCCCAAGATCTTGAAATCTTTCAATCACTTTGTCAATATAATGTGACTGAGATAATTCAATTCCATTAGGGGTTCTTATTATTTTGATTCCCAAAATAACATCTGCAACTCCTAAATCTTTCATATCGAAATTGTTGATCAGCATTTTCTTTATGGTCTCTATAACTTTTATGTTAGGACCAAAAATTAACATATCATCCACATATAAGCAAATCATGACATATGATTGTCCAATTTGTTTATAATAAACACATTTATCACATTCATTTATACGAAAACCATTTTGCATCATGACACTATCAAATTTTTCGTGCCATTGTTTTGGAGCTTGTTTGAGTCCGTATAATGATTTTACCAATTTACAGACTTTATTTTCATTTCCCTTGGATATAAAACCTTCGGGTTGCTCCATGTAGATTTCCTCATCGAGATCTCCATTCAAGAATGCCGTCTTTACATCCATCTGATGAATTTCTAGATTATAGATGGATGCAATTGCTATTAACATTCTTATTGAGGTTATTCGTGTAACAGGTGAATATGTATCAAAGAAGTCTATTCCTTCTTTTTGACGATATCCTTTGGCTACTAATCTGGCTTTATATTTGTCGATAGAGCCATCTGCTTTCATTTTCTTCTTGAAAATCCATTTGCAGCCAATTGGTTTTATTCCAGGTGGAATATCAACAATTTCCCAAGTTTTATTACTTAGAATTGAATCAATCTCACTTTGGATTGCTTCTTTCCAACACGAAGATTCAGAAGATGACATGGCCTCTTTATATGTTTGAGGTTCATGTTCAAGTACGTAAGTGAGGAACTCAGAGCCAAATGATTTGGATGTTCTGGCCCTTACGCTTCTTCTTGGTTCAACTTCATCAACTTCACGATGAGTTTCATCTTCATGTGGGCTATTTGATTCTTCTCGTGTCCTTTTGGGGACATTATTTCCTTCATTTCTTTTGTGTGGAAACACATCTTCAAAGAATGAAGCATCTCTTGATTCCATGATTGTATTTACATGGATATCATCTATATCAGACTTGAATACCAAAAATCTATATGCACTACTATTTTGGGCTGGCCCTAAGTAATAACAATCTACTGTTTTTGGTCCAAGTTTGACCTTCTTGGGAGGCGGGATAGAAACCTTTGCCAAGCACCCCCACACTTTGAGGTATTTGAAGCTTGGTAGATGCCCTTTCCATGACTCATATGGAATTTTTCCCGTTTTACTGTGAGGAACTTTGTTTAATATGTGATTAGACATATTCAAAGCTTCCCCCCACAAGTTCGTCGGTAAACCAGACGTTAAAAGCATTGCATTAATCATATCTTTTAACGTTCTGTTTTTCCTCTCGGCTATGCCATTTTGTTGTGGCGAATATGGTGCTGTTGGTTGATGAATTATTCCATTTTCTGCACAGAATTGTTCAAACGGCGATTCATATTCTCCACCTCGATCGGATCTCAATATCTTGATCTTCTTATTAAGCTGATTTTCTACTTCAGCTTTATATTTTATAAACGATGTAATTGCCTCATCTTTACTGTTTAAAAGATATACGTAGCAATATCGTGTATAATCATCAATAAATGTGATAAAATACTTTTTCCCACCTCTTGTAGGTATTGATTTGAAATCACATAAATCAGTATGTACCAAACCTAGTGGTTCGGTGCTTCTATCAACAGTATGAAATGGTTTCTTAACCATTTTTGCTTCTACGCATGTCTCACATTTGTAGTTTTTATCCACTTGAAATTTAGGAATTAACTCTAAATTTGCAAGTTTTTTCATTTTTCGGAAATTAATATGTCCTAATCTATCATGCCATAATAAAGTTTCATGCTCAACGATATAAGAAACTTCCTTTTTATTCATAGCATTATCAGAATACATATTATTGCCGATCACGGCTACATTTGCCTTAAATAGGCCATCACACAAGTAACCCCTTCCTATATAGATTCCTGCCTTGGACAGAACCATCTTGTCTGACTCGAAGACCATCTTGAATCCCTTCTTCGAAAGCATGGACCCAGAAATGAGATTCTTGCGGATCTCTGGAACATGAAGGACATCATTCAGACGAATAGTCTTCCCAGAAGTGAACTTGAGGGCGACTGTTCCTTTGCCTTCAACCATGGAAACCGATGAATTGCCCATATAGAGTTTCTCGTCTTGATCCAATTTGGTGTAGGTTGAAAAGACGGACTTATCAGAGCATATATGCCTAGTAGCACCCGTGTCCAACCACCATTGTGCAGAATTCTGGATCAAGTTGCATTCGGTCACAACTCCTGAAAAATTGGATTCATCGATGTCCATGTTGTCCACCACATTTGCTTCCGAATTTTTCTTTTTCTTGTGTCTGCACTCTTTTGCTTGATGACCAGTCTTGCCACAAACCCAACAATCACCATTGAATTTCTTGGACTTCTTCTGGTTATTCTGCTTGTCCTCTGGCGCCTTTCTTTTCTTGTTTTTGTTGAAGTGCCCTTTTTTCTTTGACCCTTCAGTAACAAGCGCCTCTTCACTTTTAGGTTGAGTGACTCCACGGTTATCTGCCTCTATCTTTAATCTGACGATGAGGTCTTGTAAGGATATCTCCTTCTTTTTGTGCTTCAAGTAGTTGCGGTAGTCTCTCCAAGATGGTGGCAACTTTCCGGTAATTGCTTCAACCAGAAATGATTCACCAACTTTGTGATCTTCTGCTTCCATCTCATGGATAATAATCTGCAACTCTTGGACTTGAGAAGTCACTGACTTTGAGTCCACCATTTTGTAGTCCATGAACTTGTCGACTATGAACTTTTTCAAACTCACATTCTGCTTCTTGTACTTTGTAGCCAAAGCATTCCAAAGAGATTTTGCAGTCTTTATAGGCTGGAAAACTTTGTACAAGACTTTATCCAGGCAGTTGAGAATGTAGTTTCTGCATAAAAAATCCGAATGCCTCCACGCATCAATAGACGGACCATCATGCTTTGGTGCATCCTTGGCATTTCCTGGTGTAGGCGGCACCGGTTCATCTTCTTCAAGATACTTTTGCAAGCCAAGGGTGGTGAGATAGAACAACATCTGATTCTGCCATGTCAGAAAATCATCACCTTCTCCTTTGAACAATTCTGGTTTGTTCAAATTGCCAGCTTTGAGCGTCGTTTGCTCTGTTGCCATCTCTGTTTTGTCAAAAACAGGGTAAGTCTTAAGATGTTATACAATCTGTATTCGCAACACAGAAATTGAAACAGAATATAAATGTTTCTAATTTGCAACGGACTTAAAGCATTACAAACAAATTGATTTGCACACAAATCAATTCAGCGACAGAAGTATTATCTCTGTCAAACAGTACTACTATGAAATAGTACACAAATCAGACGACAAGACAGTATTGCTGATTCAAATAGAAAGTTAAACCACAAAGAATTGAAGCCTAACCGAGTTCGTCTGAGGCCTGTATTTACAGTTTCCTTAAGACTTTCAGTCGAAGCCTCCCAGGATACAACAGACGAGAATCTGCTCGAGATCGTAGCGAATATGCACTGGCTGAGATGTTGTAATTCGAGGAATCAGACAACGGAGGGAGAAGAAGAAAATTAATTCGGTGAATGATTTGATCAGAATCATTGTATATATAATTTTCCAGTGGATGCGTTAACGGGTCGCACCCGTTTGAAAAACCGCGTCCGTTGTCATTTGAATTCAAATGAACGCGTCCGCTCATTTGAATTGTAACGGGTCGCACCCGCTTGATTCCAACGGGTCGCACCCGCATTCGCATTCGTGCCAAAAAATCTGTTCGAAAATTGCTTTGTTTTTCGAAGCAAAAATAAGATTTCTTACTGGGCCCAAGCCCAAGCCCGGCCCGGCCCGGTTCGGTTCGGTCGGACGGGCGGGCGGCGCGCGCGCGCGTGTGTGTTTGGTTCACATGATGTAGGTCCTCCCCCTCGCACAAAATTACCTGACCCTAAGGGCCAATATAGGGAATGAGGAATGGACATATATACACACATCTTATCTTATCTTTGGCAATGTGGGACTAAAGTAAATTTCATTCATACATTGATTTCTAACAATCCCCCACATGAATGATAATATACTTTTTCCCCCACACAAAGTGTAATATCTCAGACTACATATGGAATAATGTTTTATTGAGGATAAGTAGATATTTCACTTTGAACTTTCCCTAGTTGAAACTCATCGGATATACTTGGCTAATCGGTGAATTATTTCATCTTGAACCGTCAGCCGTTATTGTATAACCAGACAATAAGTTTAACAAACATTATTTCCCTTATCACCCAATCTCTTGGTTGTGTTCATTTTGGTCCTGAAACACTTATCTGGTTCTGCGAGTGTATATAGAGAATATAAGCCTTTAATATTCTCATAGAGCCGACCCAGCTCACACTAACATAGGTGATCGCTACCATTAGGAGTATCCTACATATACCCCACTTGTTATTTTACAAGATATGGTCATCATTAAAAAGCATAGCTTTAACCTGTGAAACTTCTGTAGGCATGCATTTTATATTGTGCACCATAGGAATGGAGTAGGATTAAATGCATTTCATCTTGAGTTATTCAGAACTGGTTTGCCTATTGATCCTAGTCCGTGGGATCTCCAGTCGCTAGGATAGGTTTCCGTATAAGATAACTCTTGTTGGTTTAGGCTTTTAAACCCATTCCCCTCGATGCGCAGTCAATTTTCTCTCGTGATAACCCTTTTGTAAATGGATCCGCTAGGTTATCATTTGTTCTCACATAATCTATGGAAATAGTTCCATTTGAGAGTAACTGCCTAACCGTGTTATGGCGTCTTCGAATATGTCGAGATTTGCCATTGTAAACAAAGTTTTTCGCTCTACTTAGCGCTGCTTGATTGTCGCAGTGAATACATATGGCCGTTACAGGTTTAGGCCAAAGTGGAATATCTTCTAAGAAGTGACGAAGCCATTCCGCTTCTTCGCCTGCTTTATCTAAAGCAATAAACTCAGATTCCATCGTTGATCGAGCTATGCATGTTTGCTTAGTAGATTTCCACGATACTGCTGCTCCTGCTAGAGTAAAAACATAACCACTTGTGGATTTTGACTCCTCTGAATCGGCAATCCAGTTTGCATCACTATATCCTTCTAATACAGCTGGATATTTTCCGTAATGCAAAGAATAATTTGTGGTATTCTTTAAGTATCCAAGCACTCTCATTAGTGCTTTCCAGTGTTCCTTTCCTGGATTACTTGTATACCTGCTCAGTCGACTTACTGCATAGGCTATATCTGGTCTCGTGCAATTCATAAGATACATTAGACATCCTATTACACGAGAGTATTCCAGTTGCATTACACTCTCATTAGTGTTTTTATGTAGTACTTCTGATGGATTAAAAGGTGTTTTTACTCCTTTAATCCCAAGATCTTGAAATCTTTCAATCACTTTGTCAATATAATGTGACTGAGATAATTCAATTCCATTAGGGGTTCTTATTATTTTGATTCCCAAAATAACATCTACAACTCCTAAATCTTTCATATCGAAATTGTTGATCAGCATTTTCTTTATGGTCTCTATAACTTTTATGTTAGGACCAAAAATTAACATATCGTCCACATATAAGCAAATCATGACATATGGTTGTCCAATTTGTTTATAATAAACACATTTATCACATTCATTTATACGAAAACCATTTTGCATCATGACACTATCAAATTTTTCGTGCCATTGTTTTAGAGCTTGTTTGAGTCCGTATAATGATTTTACCAATTTACAGACTTTATTTTCATTTCCCTTGGATATAAAACCTTCGGGTTGCTCCATGTAGATTTCCTCATCGAGATCTCCATTCAAGAATGCCGTCTTTACATCCATCTGATGAATTTCTAGATTATAGATGGATGCAATTGCTATTAACATTCTTATTGAGGTTATTCGTGTAACAGGTGAATATGTATCAAAGAAGTCTATTCCTTCTTTTTGACGATATCCTTTGGCTACTAATCTGGCTTTATATTTGTCGATAGAGCCATCTGCTTTCATTTTCTTCTTGAAAATCCATTTGCAGCCAATTGGTTTTATTCCAGGTGGAATATCAACAATTTCCCAAGTTTTATTACTTAGAATTGAATCAATCTCACTTTGGATTGCTTCTTTCCAACACGAAGATTCAGAAGATGACATGGCCTCTTTATATGTTTGAGGTTCATGTTCAAGTACGTAAGTGAGGAACTCAGAGCCAAATGATTTGGATATTCTGGCCCTTACGCTTCTTCTTGGTTCAACTTCATCAACTTCACGATGAGTTTCATCTTCATGTGGGCTATTTGATTCTTCTCGTGTCCTTTTGGGGACATTATTTCCTTCATTTCTTTTGTGTGGAAACACATCTTCAAAGAATGAAGCATCTCTTGATTCCATGATTGTATTTACATGGATATCATCTATATCAGACTTGAATACCAAAAATCTATATGCACTACTATTTTGGGCTGGCCCTAAGTAATAACAATCTACTGTTTTTGGTCCAAGTTTGACCTTCTTGGGAGGCGGGATAGAAACCTTTACCAAGCACCCCCACACTTTGAGGTATTTGAAGCTTGGTAGATGTCCTTTCCATGACTCATATGGAATTTTTCCCGTTTTACTGTGAGGAACTTTGTTTAATATGTGATTAGACATATTCAAAGCTTCCCCCCACAAGTTCGTCGGTAAACCAGACGTTAAAAGCATTGCATTAATCATATCTTTTAACGTTCTGTTTTTCCTCTCGGCTATGCCATTTTGTTGTGGCGAATATGGTGCTGTTGTTTGATGAATTATTCCATTTTCTGCACAGAATTGTTCAAACGGCGATTCATATTCTCCACCTCGATCGGATCTCAATATCTTGATCTTCTTATTAAGCTGATTTTCTACTTCAGCTTTATATTTTATAAACGATGTAATTGCCTCATCTTTACTGTTTAAAAGACATACGTAGCAATATCGTGTATAATCATCAATAAATGTGATAAAATACTTTTTCCCACCTCTTGTAGGTATTGATTTGAAATCACATAAATCAGTATGTACCAAACCTAGTGGTTCGGTGCTTCTATCAACAGCATGAAATGGTTTCTTAACCATTTTTGCTTCTACGCATGTCTCACATTTGTAGTTTTTATCCACTTGAAATTTAGGAATTAACTCTAAATTTGCAAGTTTTTTCATTTTTCGGAAATTAATATGTCCTAATCTATCATGCCATAATAAAGTTTCATGCTCAACGATATAAGAAACTTCCTTTTTATTCATAGCATTATCAGAATACATATTATTGCCGATCACGGCTACATTTGCCTTAAATAGGCCATCACACAAGTAACCCCTTCCTATATAGATTCCTGCCTTGGACAGAACCATCTTGTCTGACTCGAAGACCATCTTGAATCCCTTCTTCGAAAGCATGGACCCAGAAATGAGATTCTTGCGGATCTCTGGAACATGAAGGACATCATTCAGACGAATAGTCTTCCCAGAAGTGAACTTGAGGGCGACTGTTCCTTTGCCTTCAACCATGGAAACCGATGAATTGCCCATA
The DNA here is from genome assembly GCA_030737875.1 of Allium sativum. NCBI lineage: Eukaryota > Viridiplantae > Streptophyta > Magnoliopsida > Asparagales > Amaryllidaceae > Allium > Allium sativum. The sequence continues at coordinate 686,069,572 of CM060926.1, read as the reverse complement.
TAGAGTTTCTCATCTTGATCCAATTTGGTGTAGGTTGAAAAGACGGACTTATCAGAGCATATATGCCTAGTAGCACCCGTGTCCAACCACCATTGTGCAGAATTCTGGATCAAGTTGCATTCGGTCACAACTCCTGAAAAATTGGATTCATCGATGTCCATGTTGTCCACCACATTTGCTTCCGAATTTTTCTTTTTCTTGTGTCTGCACTCTTTTGCTTGATGACCAGTCTTGCCACAAACCCAACAATCACCATTGAATTTCTTGGACTTCTTCTGGTTATTCTGCTTGTCCTCTGGCGCCTTTCTTTTCTTGTTTTTGTTGAAGTGCCCTTTTTTCTTTGACCCTTCAGTAACAAGCGCCTCTTCACTTTTAGGTTGAGTGACTCCACGGTTATCTGCCTCTATCTTTAATCTGACGATGAGGTCTTGTAAGGATATCTCCTTCTTTTCGTGCTTCAAGTAGTTGCGGTAGTCTCTCCAAGATGGTGGCAACTTTCCGGTAATTGCTTCAACCAGAAATGATTCACCAACTTTGTGACCTTCTGCTTCCATCTCATGGATAATAATCTGCAACTCTTGCACTTGAGAAGTCACTGACTTTGAGTCCACCATTTTGTAGTCCATGAACTTGTCGACTATGAACTTGTCGACTATGAACTTTTTCAAACTCACATTCTGCGTCTTGTACTTTGTAGCCAAAGCATTCCAAAGAGCTTTTGCAGTCTTTATAGGCTGGAAAACTTTGTACAAGACTTTATCCAGCAGTTGAGAATGTAGTTTCTGCATAAAAAATCCGAATGCCTCCACGCATCAATAGACGGACCATCATGCTTTGGTGCATCCTTGGCATTTCCTGGTGTAGGCGGCACCGGTTCATCTTCTTCAAGATACTTTTGCAAGCCAAGGGTGGTGAGATAGAACAGCATCTGATTCTGCCATGTCAGAAAATCATCACCTTCTCCTTTGAACAATTCTGGTTTGTTCAAATTGCCAGCTTTGAGCGTCGTTTGCTCTGTTGCCATCTCTGTTTTGTCAAAAACAGGGTAAGTCTTAAGATGTTATACAATCTGTATTCGCAACACAGAAATTGAAACAGAATATAAATGTTTCTAATTTGCAACGGACTTAAAGCGTTACAAACAAATTGATTTACACACAAATCAATTCAGCGACAGAAGTATTATCTCTGTCAAACAGTACTACTATGAAATAGTACACAAATCAGACGACAAGACAGTATTGCTGATTCAAATAGAAAGTTAAACCACAAAGAATTGAAGCCTAACCGAGTTCGTCTGAGGCCTGTATTTACAGTTTCCTTAAGACTTTCAGTCGAAGCCTCCCAGGATACAACAGACGAGAATCTGCTCGAGATCGTAGCGAATATGCACTGGCTGAGATGTTGTAATTCGAGGAATCAGACAACGGAGGGAGAAGAAGAAAATTAATTCGGTGAATGATTTGATCAGAATCATTGTATATATAATTTTCCAGTGGATGCGTTAACGGGTCGCACCCGTTTGAAAAACCGCGTCCGTTGTCATTTGAATTCAAATGAACGCGTCCGCTCATTTGAATTGTAACGGGTCGCACCCGCTTGATTCCAACGGGTCGCACCCGCATTCGCATTCGTGCCAAAAAATCTGTTCGAAAATTGCTTTGTTTTTCGAAGCAAAAATAAGATTTCTTACTGGGCCCAAGCCCAAGCCCGGCCCGGCCCGGTTCGGTTCGGTCGGACGGGCGGGCGGCGCGCGCGCGCGTGTGTGTTTGGTTCACATGATGTAGGTCCTCCCCCTCGCACAAAATTACCTGACCCTAAGGGCCAATATAGGGAATGAGGAATGGACATATATACACACATCTTATCTTATCTTTGGCAATGTGGGACTAAAGTAAATTTCATTCATACATTGATTTCTAACAATCCCCCACATGAATGATAATATACTTTTTCCCCCACACAAAGTGTAATATCTCAGACTACATATGGAATAATGTTTTATTGAGGATAAGTAGATATTTCACTTTGAACTTTCCCTAGTTGAAACTCATCGGATATACTTGGCTAATCGGTGAATTATTTCATCTTGAACCGTCAGCCGTTATTGTATAACCAGACAATAAGTTTAACAAACATTATTTCCCTTATCACCCAATCTCTTGGTTGTGTTCATTTTGGTCCTGAAACACTTATCTGGTTCTGCGAGTGTATATAGAGAATATAAGCCTTTAATATTCTCATAGACCCGACCCAGCTCACGCTAACATAGGTGATCGCTACCATTAGGAGTATCCTACATATACCCCACTTGTTATTTTACAAGATATGGTCATCATTAAAAAGCATAGCTTTAACCTGTGAAACTTCTGTAGGCATGCATTTTATATTGTGCACCATAGGAATGGAGTAGGATTAAATGCATTTCATCTTGAGTTATTCAGAACTGGTTTGCCTATTGATCCTAGTCCGTGGGATCTCCAGTCGCTAGGATAGGTTTCCGTATAAGATAACTCTTGTTGGTTTAGGCTTTTAAACCCATTCCCCTCGATGCGCAGTCAATTTTCTCTCGTGATAACCCTTTTGTAAATGGATCCGCTAGGTTATCATTTGTTCTCACATAATCTATGGAAATAGTTCCATTTCAGAGTAACTGCCTAACCGTGTTATGGCGTCTTCGAATATGTCGAGATTTGCCATTGTAAACAAAGTTTTTCGCTCTACTTAGCGCTGCTTGATTGTCGCAGTGAATACATATGGCCGTTACAGGTTTAGGCCAAAGTGGAATATCTTCTAAGAAGTGACGAAGCCATTCCGCTTCTTCGCCTGCTTTATCTAAAGCAATAAACTCAGATTCCATCGTTGATCGAGCTATGCATGTTTGCTTAGTAGATTTCCACGATACTGCTGCTCCTGCTAGAGTAAAAACATAACCACTTGTGGATTTTGACTCCTCTGAATCGGCAATCCAGTTTGCATCACTATATCCTTCTAATACAGCTGGATATTTTCCGTAATGCAAAGAATAATTTGTGGTATTCTTTAAGTATCCAAGCACTCTCATTAGTGCTTTCCAGTGTTCCTTTCCTGGATTACTTGTATACCTGCTCAGTCGACTTACTGCATAGGCTATATCTGGTCTCGTGCAATTCATAAGATACATTAGACATCCTATTACACGAGAGTATTCCAGTTGCATTACACTCTCATTAGTGTTTTTATGTAGTACTTCTGATGGATTAAAAGGTGTTTTTACTCCTTTAATCCCAAGATCTTGAAATCTTTCAATCACTTTGTCAATATAATGTGACTGAGATAATTCAATTCCATTAGGGGTTCTTATTATTTTGATTCCCAAAATAACATCTGCAACTCCTAAATCTTTCATATCGAAATTGTTGATCAGCATTTTCTTTATGGTCTCTATAACTTTTATGTTAGGACCAAAAATTAACATATCATCCACATATAAGCAAATCATGACATATGATTGTCCAATTTGTTTATAATAAACACATTTATCACATTCATTTATACGAAAACCATTTTGCATCATGACACTATCAAATTTTTCGTGCCATTGTTTTGGAGCTTGTTTGAGTCCGTATAATGATTTTACCAATTTACAGACTTTATTTTCATTTCCCTTGGATATAAAACCTTCGGGTTGCTCCATGTAGATTTCCTCATCGAGATCTCCATTCAAGAATGCCGTCTTTACATCCATCTGATGAATTTCTAGATTATAGATGGATGCAATTGCTATTAACATTCTTATTGAGGTTATTCGTGTAACAGGTGAATATGTATCAAAGAAGTCTATTCCTTCTTTTTGACGATATCCTTTGGCTTCTAATCTGGCTTTATATTTGTCGATAGAGCCATCTGCTTTCATTTTCTTCTTGAAAATCCATTTGCAGCCAATTGGTTTTATTCCAGGTGGAATATCAACAATTTCCCAAGTTTTATTACTTAGAATTGAATCAATCTCACTTTGGATTGCTTCTTTCCAACACGAAGATTCAGAAGATGACATGGCCTCTTTATATGTTTGAGGTTCATGTTCAAGTACGTAAGTGAGGAACTCAGAGCCAAATGATTTGGATGTTCTGGCCCTTACGCTTCTTCTTGGTTCAACTTCATCAACTTCACGATGAGTTTCATCTTCATGTGGGCTATTTGATTCTTCTCGTGTCCTTTTGGGGACATTATTTCCTTCATTTCTTTTGTGTGGAAACACATCTTCAAAGAATGAAGCATCTCTTGATTCCATGATTGTATTTACATGGATATCATCTATATCAGACTTGAATACCAAAAATCTATATGCACTACTATTTTGGGCTGGCCCTAAGTAATAACAATCTACTGTTTTTGGTCCAAGTTTGACCTTCTTGGGAGGCGGGATAGAAACCTTTGCCAAGCACCCCCACACTTTGAGGTATTTGAAGCTTGGTAGATGTCCTTTCCATGACTCATATGGAATTTTTCCCGTTTTACTGTGAGGAACTTTGTTTAATATGTGATTAGACATATTCAAAGCTTCCCCCCACAAGTTCGTCGGTAAACCAGACGTTAAAAGCATTGCATTAATCATATCTTTTAACGTTCTGTTTTTCCTCTCGGCTATGCCATTTTGTTGTGGCGAATATGGTGCTGTTGTTTGATGAATTATTCCATTTTCTGCACAGAATTGTTCAAACGGCGATTCATATTCTCCACCTCGATCGGATCTCAATATCTTGATCTTCTTATTAAGCTGATTTTCTACTTCAGCTTTATATTTTATAAACGATGTAATTGCCTCATCTTTACTGTTTAAAAGATATACGTAGCAATATCGTGTATAATCATCAATAAATGTGATAAAATACTTTTTCCCACCTCTTGTAGGTATTGATTTGAAATCACATAAATCAGTATGTACCAAACCTAGTGGTTCGGTGCTTCTATCAACAGTATGAAATGGTTTCTTAACCATTTTTGCTTCTACGCATGTCTCACATTTGTAGTTTTTATCCACTTGAAATTTAGGAATTAACTCTAAATTTGCAAGTTTTTTCATTTTTCAGAAATTAATATGTCCTAATCTATCATGCCATAATAAAGTTTCATGCTCAACGATATAAGAAACTTCCTTTTTATTCATAGCATTATCAGAATACATATTATTGCCGATCACGGCTACATTTGCCTTAAATAGGCCATCACACAAGTAACCCCTTCCTATATAGATTCCTGCCTTGGACAGAACCATCTTGTCTGACTCGAAGACCATCTTGAATCCCTTCTTCGAAAGCATGGACCCAGAAATGAGATTCTTGCGGATCTCTGGAACATGAAGGACATCATTCAGACGAATAGTCTTCCCAGAAGTGAACTTGAGGGTGACTGTTCCTTTGCCTTCAGCCATGGAAACCGATGAATTGCCCATATAGAGTTTCTCATCTTGATCCAATTTGGTGTAGGTTGAAAAGACGGACTTATCAGAGCATATATGCCTAGTAGCACCCATGTCCAACCACCATCGTGCAGAATTCTGGATCAAGTTGCATTCGGTCACAACTCCTGAAAAATTGGATTCATCGATGTCCATGTTGTCCACCACATTTGCTTCCGAATTTTTCTTTTTCTTGTGTCTGCACTCTTTTGCTTGATGACCAGTCTTGCCACAAACCCAACAATCACCATTGAATTTCTTGGACTTCTTCTGGTTATTCTGCTTGTCCTCTGGCGCCTTTCTTTTCTTGTTTTTGTTGAAGTGCCCTTTTTTCTTTGACCCTTCAGTAACAAGCGCCTCTTCACTTTTAGGTTGAGTGACTCCACGGTTATCTGCCTCTATCTTTAATCTGACGATGAGGTCTTGTAAGGATATCTCCTTCTTTTTGTGCTTCAAGTAGTTTCGGTAGTCTCTCCAAGATGGTGGCAACTTTCCGGTAATTGCTTCAACCAGAAATGATTCACCAACTTTGTGACCTTCTGCTTCCATCTCATGGATAATAATCTGCAACTCTTGCACTTGAGAAGTCACTGACTTTGAGTCCACCATTTTGTAGTCCATGAACTTGTCGACTATGAACTTTTTCAAACTCACATTCTGCGTCTTGTACTTTGTAGCCAAAGCATTCCAAAGAGCTTTTGCAGTCTTTATAGGCTGGAAAACTTTGTACAAGACTTTATCCAGGCAGTTGAGAATGTAGTTTCTGCATAAAAAATCCGAATGCCTCCACGCATCAATAGACGGACCATCATGCTTTGGTGCATCCTTGGCATTTCCTGGTGTAGGCGGCACCGGTTCATCTTCTTCAAGATACTTTTGCAAGCCAAGGGTGGTGAGATAGAACAACATCTGATTCTGCCATGTCAGAAAATCATCACCTTCTCCTTTGAACAATTCTGGTTTGTTCAAATTGCCAGCTTTGAGCGTCGTTTGCTCTGTTGCCATCTCTGTTTTGTCAAAAACAGGGTAAGTCTTAAGATGTTATACAATCTGTATTCGCAACACAGAAATTGAAACAGAATATAAATGTTTCTAATTTGCAATGGACTTAAAGCGTTACAAACAAATTGATTTGCACACAAATCAATTCAGCGACAGAAGTATTATCTCTGTCAAACAGTACTACTATGAAATAGTACACAAATCAGACAACAAGACAGTATTGCTGATTCAAATAGAAAGTTAAACCACAAAGAATTGAAGTCTAACCGAGTTCGTCTGAGGCCTGTATTTACAGTTTCCTTAAGACTTTCAGTCGTAGCCTCCCAGGATACAACAGACGAGAATCTGCTCGAGATCGTAGCGAATATGCACTGGCTGAGATGTAGTAATTCGAGGAATCAGACAACGGAGGGAGAAGAAGAAAATTAATTCGGTGAATGATTTGATCAGAATCATTGTATATATAATTTTCCAGTGGATGCGTTAACGGGTCGCACCCGTTTGAAAAACCGCGTCCGTTGTCATTTGAATTCAAATGAACGCGTCCGCTCATTTGAATTGTAACGGGTCGCACCCGCTTGATTCCAACGGGTCCCACCCGCATTCGCATTCGTGCCAAAAAATCTGTTCGAAAATTGCTTTGTTTTTCGAAGCAAAAATAAGATTTCTTACTGGGCCCAAGCCCAAGCCCGGCCCGGCCCGGTTCGGTTCGGTCGGACGGGCGGGCGGCGCGCGTGCGCGTGTGTGTTTGGTTCACATGATGTAGGTCCTCCCCCTCGCACAAAATTACCTGACCCTAAGGGCCAATATAGGGAATGAGGAATGGACATATATACACACATCTTATCTTATCTTTGGCAATGTGGGACTAAAGTAAATTTCATTCATACATTGATTTCTAACAATCCCCCACATGAATGATAATATACTTTTTTCCCCACACAAAGTGTAATATCTCTGACTACATATGGAATAATGTTTTATTGAGGATAAGTAGATATTTCACTTTGAACTTTCCCTAGTTGAAACTCATCGGATATACTTGGCTAATCGGTGAATTATTTCATCTTGAACCGTCAGCCGTTATTGTATAACCTGACAATAAGTTTAACAAACATTATTTCCCTTATCACCCAATCTCTTGGTTGTGTTCATTTTGGTCCTGAAACACTTATCTGGTTCTGCGAGTGTATATAGAGAATATAAGCCTTTAATATTCTCATAGAGCCGACCCAGCTCACACTAACATAGGTGATCGCTACCATTAGTAGTATCCTACATATACCCCACTTGTTATTTTACAAGATATGGTCATCATTAAAAAACATAGCTTTAACCTGTGAAACTTCTGTAGGCATGCATTTTATATTGTGCACCATAGGAATGGAGTAGGATTAAATGCATTTCATCTTGAGTTATTCAGAACTGGTTTGCCTATTGATCCTAGTCCGTGGGATCTCCAGTCGCTAGGATAGGTTTCCGTATAAGATAACTCTTGTTGGTTTAGGCTTTTAAACCCATTCCCCTCGATGCGCAGTCAATTTTCTCTCGTGATAACCCTTTTGTAAATGGATCCGCTAGGTTATCATTTGTTCTCACATAATCTATGGAAATAGTTCCATTTGAGAGTAACTGCCTAACCGTGTTATGGCATCTTCGAATATGTCGAGATTTGCCATTGTAAACAAAGTTTTTCGCTCTACTTAGCGCTGCTTGATTGTCGCAGTGAATACATATGGCCGTTACAGGTTTAGGCCAAAGTGGAATATCTTCTAAGAAGTGACGAAGCCATTCTGCTTCTTCGCCTGCTTTATCTAAAGCAATAAACTCAGATTCCATCGTTGATCGAGCTATGCATGTTTGCTTAGTAGATTTCCACGATACTGCTGCTCCTGCTAGAGTAAAAACATAACCACTTGTGGATTTTGACTCCTCTGAATCGGCAATCCAGTTTGCATCACTATATCCTTCTAATACAGCTGGATATTTTCCGTAATGCAAAGAATAATTTGTGGTATTCTTTAAGTATCCAAGCACTCTCATTAGTGCTTTCCAGTGTTCCTTTCCTGGATTACTTGTATACCTGCTCAGTCGACTTACTACATAGGCTATATCTGGTCTCGTGCAATTCATAAGATACATTAGACATCCTATTACACGAGAGTATTCCAGTTGCATTACACTCTCATTAGTGTTTTTATGTAGTACTTCTGATGGATTAAAAGGTGTTTTTACTCCTTTAATCCCAAGATCTTGAAATCTTTCAATCACATTGTCAATATAATGTGACTGAGATAATTCAATTCCATTAGGGGTTCTTATTATTTTGATTCCCAAAATAACATCTGCAACTCCTAAATCTTTCATATCGAAATTGTTGATCAGCATTTTCTTTATGGTCTCTATAACTTTTATGTTAGGACCAAAAATTAACATATCATCACATATAAGCAAATCATGACATATGATTGTCCAATTTGTTTATAATAAACACATTTATCACATTCATTTATACGAAAACCATTTTGCATCATGACACTATCAAATTTTTCGTGCCATTGTTTTGGAGCTTGTTTGAGTCCGTATAATGATTTTACCAATTTACAGACTTTATTTTCATTTCCCTTGGATATAAAACCTTCGGGTTGCTCCATGTAGATTTCCTCATCGAGATCTCCATTCAAGAATGTCGTCTTTACATCCATCTGATGAATTTCTAGATTATAGATGGATGCAATTGCTATTAACATTCTTATTGAGGTTATTCGTGTAACAGGTGAATATGTATCAAAGAAGTCTATTCCTTCTTTTTAACGATATCCTTTGGCTACTAATCTGGCTTTATATTTGTCGATAAAGCCATCTGCTTTCATTTTCTTCTTGAAAATCCATCTGCAGCCAATTGGTTTTATTCCAGGTGGAATATCAACAATTTCCCAAGTTTTATTACTTAGAATTGAATCAATCTCACTTTGGATTGCTTCTTTCCAACACGAAGATTCAGAAGATGACATGGCCTCTTTATATGTTTGAGGTTCATGTTCAAGTACGTAAGTGAGGAACTCAGAGCCAAATGATTTGGATGTTCTGGCCCTTACGCTTCTTCTTGGTTCAACTTCATCAACTTCACGATGAGTTTCATCTTCATGTGGGCTATTTGATTCTTCTCGTGTCCTTTTGGGGACATTATTTCCTTCATTTCTTTTGTGTGGAAACACATCTTCAAAGAATGAAGCATCTCTTGATTCCATGATTGTATTTACATGGATATCATCTATATCAGATTTGAATACCAAAAATCTATATGCACTACTATTTTGGGCTGTCCCTAAGTAATAACAATCTACTGTTTTTGGTCTAAGTTTGAGCTTCTTGGGAGGCGGGATAGAAACCTTTGCCAAGCACCCCCACACTTTGAGGTATTTGAAGCTTGGTAGATGTCCTTTCCATGACTCATATGGAATTTTTCCTGTTTTACTGTGAGGAACTTTGTTTAATATGTGATTAGACATATTCAAAGCTTCCCCCCACAAGTTCGTCGGTAAACCAGACGTTAAAAGCATTGCATTAATCATATCTTTTAACGTTCTGTTTTTCCTCTCGGCTATGCCATTTTGTTGTGGCGAATATGGTGCTGTTGTTTGATGAATTATTCCATTTTCTGCACAGAATTGTTCAAACGGCGATTCATATTCTCCACCTCGATCGGATCTCAATATCTTGATCTTCTTATTAAGCTAATTTTCTACTTCAGCTTTATATTTTATAAACGATGTAATTGCCTCATCTTTACTGTTTAAAAGATATACGTAGCAATATCGTGTATAATCATCAATAAATGTGATAAAATACTTTTTCCCACCTCTTGTAGGTATTGATTTGAAATCACATAAATCAGTATGTACCAAACCTAGTGGTTCGGTGCTTCTATCAACAGTATGAAATGGTTTCTTAACCATTTTTGCTTCTACGCATGTCTCACATTTGTAGTTTTTATCCACTTGAAATTTAGGAATTAACTCTAAATTTGCAAGTTTTTTCATTTTTCGGAAATTAATATGTCCTAATCTATCATGCCATAATAAAGTTTCATGCTCAACGATATAAGAAACTTCCTTTTTATTCATAGCATTATCAGAATACATATTATTGCCGATCACGGCTACATTTGCCTTAAATAGGCCATCACACAAGTAACCCCTTCCTATATAGATTCCTGCCTTGGACAGAACCATCTTGTCTGACTCGAAGACCATCTTGAATCCCTTCTTCAAAAGCATGGACCCAGAAATGAGATTCTTGCGGATCTCTGGAACATGAAGGACATCATTCAGACGAATAGTCTTCCCAGAAGTGAACTTGAGGGTGACTGTTCCTTTGCCTTCAACCATGGAAACCGATGAATTGCCCATATAGAGTTTCTCATCTTGATCCAATTTGGTGTAGGTTGAAAAGACGGACTTATCAGAGCATATATGCCTAGTAGCACCCGTGTCCAACCACCATTGTGCAGAATTCTGGATCAAGTTGCATTCGGTCACAACTCCTGAAAAATTGGATTCATCGATGTCCATGTTGTCCACCACATTTGCTTCCGAAATTTTCTTTTTCTTGTGTCTGCACTCTTTTGCTTGATGACCAGTCTTGCCACAAACCCAACAATCACCATTGAATTTCTTGGACTTCTTCTGGTTATTCTGCTTGTCCTCTGGCGCCTTTCTTTTCTTGTTTTTGTTGAAGTGCCCTTTTTTCTTTGACCCTTCAGTAACAAGCGCCTCTTCACTTTTAGGTTGAGTGACTCCACGGTTATCTGCCTCTATCTTTAATCTGACGATGAGGTCTTGTAAGGATATCTCCTTCTTTTTGTGCTTCAAGTAGTTGCGGTAGTCTCTCCAAGATGGTGGCAACTTTCCGGTAATTGCTTCAACCAGAAACGATTCACCAACTTTGTGACCTTCTGCTTCCATCTCATGGATAATAATCTGCAACTCTTGCACTTGAGAAGTCACTGACTTTGAGTCCACCATTTTGTAGTCCATGAACTTGTCGACTATGAACTTTTTCAAACTCACATTCTGCTTCTTGTACTTTGTAGCCAAAGCATTCCAAAGAGATTTTGCAGTCTTTATAGGCTGGAAAACTTTGTACAAGACTTTATCCAGGCAGTTGAGAATGTAGTTTCTGCATAAAAAATCCGAATGCCTCCACGCATCAATAGACGGACCATCATGCTTTGGTGCATCCTTGGCATTTCCTGGTGTAGGCGGCACCGGTTCATCTTCTTCAAGATACTTTTGCAAGCCAAGGGTGGTGAGATAGAACAGCATCTGATTCTGCCATGTCAGAAAATCATCACCTTCTCCTTTGAACAATTCTGGTTTGTTCAAATTGCCAGCTTTGAGCGTCGTTTGCTCTGTTGCCATCTCTGTTTTGTCAAAAACAGGGTAAGTCTTAAGATGTTATACAATCTGTATTCGCAACACAGAAATTGAAACAGAATATAAATGTTTCTAATTTGCAACGGACTTAAAGCGTTACAAACAAATTGATTTGCACACAAATCAATTCAGCGACAGAAGTATTATCTCTGTCAAACAGTACTACTATGAAATAGTACACAAATCAGACAACAAGACAGTATTGCTGATTCAAATAGAAAGTTAAACCACAAAGAATTGAAGCCTAACCGAGTTCGTCTGAGTCCTGTATTTACAGTTTCCTTAAGACTTTCAGTCGAAGCCTCCCAGGATACAACAGACGAGAATCTGCTCGAGATCGTAGCGAATATGCACTGGCTGAGATGTAGTAATTCGAGGAATCAGACAACGGAGGGAGAAGAAGAAAATTAATTCGGTGACTGATTTGATCAGAATCATTGTATATATAATTTTCCAGTGGATGCGTTAACGGGTCGCACCCGTTTGAAAAACCGCGTCCGTTGTCATTTGAATTCAATTGAACGCGTCCGCTCATTTGAATTGTAACGGGTCGCACCCGCTTGATTCCAACGGGTCGCACCCGCATTCGCATTCGTGCCAAAAAATCTGTTCGAAAATTGCTTTGTTTTTCGAAGCAAAAATAAGATTTCTTACTGGGCCCAAGCCCAAGCCCGGCCCGGCCCGGTTCGGTTCGGTCGGACGGGCGGGCGGCGCGCGCGCGCGTGTGTGTTTGGTTCACATGATGTAGGTCCTCCCCCTCGCACAAAATTACCTGACCCTAAGGGCCAATATAGGGAATGGGGAATGGACATATATACACACATCTTATCTTATCTTTGGCAATGTGGGACTAAAGTAAATTTCATTCATACATTGATTTCTAACAATCCCCCACATGAATGATAATATACTTTTTCCCCCACACAAAGTGTAATATCTCAGACTACATATGGAATAATGTTTTATTGAGGATAAGTAGATATTTCACTTTGAACTTTCCCTAGTTGAAACTCATCGGATATACTTGGCTAATCGGTGAATTATTTCATCTTGAACCGTCAGCCGTTATTGTATAACCAGACAATAAGTTTAACAAACATTATTTCCCTTATCACCCAATCTCTTGGTTGTGTTCATTTTGGTCCTGAAACACTTATCTGGTTCTGCGAGTGTATATAGAGAATATAAGCCTTTAATATTCTCATAGAGCCGACCCAGCTCACACTAACATAGGTGATCGCTACCATTAGGAGTATCCTACATATACCCCACTTGTTATTTTACAAGATATGGTCATCATTAAAAAGCATAGCTTTAACCTGTGAAACTTCTGTAGGCATGCATTTTATATTGTGCACCATAGGAATGGAGTAGGATTAAATGCATTTCATCTTGAGTTATTCAGAACTGGTTTGCCTATTGATCCTAGTCCGTGGGATCTCCAGTCGCTAGGATAGATTTCCGTATAAGATAACTCTTGTTGGTTTAGGCTTTTAAACCCATTCCCCTCGATGCGCAGTCAATTTTCTCTCGTGATAACCCTTTTGTAAATGGATCCGCTAGGTTATCATTTGTTCTCACATAATCTATGGAAATAGTTCCATTTGAGAGTAACTGCCTAACCGTGTTATGGCGTCTTCGAATATGTCGAGATTTGCCATTGTAAACAAAGTTTTTCGCTCTACTTAGCGCTGCTTGATTGTCGCAGTGAATACATATGGCCGTTACAGGTTTAGGCCAAAGTGGAATATCTTCTAAGAAGTGACGAAGCCATTCTGCTTCTTCGCCTGCTTTATCTAAAGCAATAAACTCAGATTCCATCGTTGATCGAGCTATGCATGTTTGCTTAGTAGATTTCCACGATACTGCTGCTCCTGCTAGAGTAAAAACATAACCACTTGTGGATTTTGACTCCTCTGAATCGGCAATCCAGTTTGCATCACTATATCCTTCTAATACAGCTGGATATTTTCCGTAATGCAAAGAATAATTTGTGGTATTCTTTAAGTATCCAAGCACTCTCATTAGTGCTTTCCAGTGTTCCTTTCCTGGATTACTTGTATACCTGCTCAGTCGACTTACTGCATAGGCTATATCTGGTCTCGTGCAATTCATAAGATACATTAGACATCCTATTACACGAGAGTATTCCAGTTGCATTACACTCTCATTAGTGTTTTTATGTAGTACTTCTGATGGATTAAAAGGTGTTTTTACTCCTTTAATCCCAAGATCTTGAAATCTTTCAATCACTTTGTCAATATAATGTGACTGAGATAATTCAATTCCATTAGGGGTTCTTATTATTTTGATTCCCAAAATAACATCTGCAACTCCTAAATCTTTCATATCGAAATTGTTGATCAGCATTTTCTTTATGGTCTCTATAACTTTTATGTTAGGACCAAAAATTAACATATCATCCACATATAAGCAAATCATGACATATGATTGTCCAATTTGTTTATAATAAACACATTTATCACATTCATTTATACGAAAACCATTTTGCATCATGACACTATCAAATTTTTCGTGCCATTGTTTTGGAGCTTGTTTGAGTCCGTATAATGATTTTACCAATTTACAGACTTTATTTTCATTTCCCTTGGATATAAAACCTTCGGGTTGCTCCATGTAGATTTCCTCATCGAGATCTCCATTCAAGAATGCCGTCTTTACATCCATCTGATGAATTTCTAGATTATAGATGGATGCAATTGCTATTAACATTCTTATTGAGGTTATTCGTGTAACAGGTGAATATGTATCAAAGAAGTCTATTCCTTCTTTTTGACGATATCCTTTGGCTACTAATCTGGCTTTATATTTGTCGATAGAGCCATCTGCTTTCATTTTCTTCTTGAAAATCCATTTGCAGCCAATTGGTTTTATTCCAGGTGGAATATCAACAATTTCCCAAGTTTTATTACTTAGAATTGAATCAATCTCACTTTGGATTGCTTCTTTCCAACACGAAGATTCAGAAGATGACATGGCCTCTTTATATGTTTGAGGTTCATGTTCAAGTACGTAAGTGAGGAACTCAGAGCCAAATGATTTGGATGTTCTGTCCCTTACGCTTCTTCTTGGTTCAACTTCATCAACTTCACGATGAGTTTCATCTTCATGTGGGCTATTTGATTCTTCTCGTGTCCTTTTGGGGACATTATTTCCTTCATTTCTTTTGTGTGGAAACACATCTTCAAAGAATGAAGCATCTCTTGAGTCCATGATTGTATTTACATGGATATCATCTATATCAGACTTAAATACCAAAAATCTATATGCACTACTATTTTGGGCTGGCCCTAAGTAATAACAATCTACTGTTTTTGGTCCAAGTTTGACCTTCTTGGGAGGCGGGATAGAAACCTTTGCCAAGCACCCCCACACTTTGAGGTATTTGAAGCTTGGTAGATGTCCTTTCCATGACTCATATGGAATTTTTCCCGTTTTACTGTGAGGAACTTTGTTTAATATGTGATTAGACATATTCAAAGCTTCCCCCCACAAGTTCGTCGGTAAACCAGACGTTAAAAGCATTGCATTAATCATATCTTTTAACGTTCTGTTTTTCCTCTTGGCTATGCCATTTTGTTGTGGCGAATATGGTGCTGTTGTTTGATGAATTATTCCATTTTCTGCACAGAATTGTTCAAACGGCGATTCATATTCTCCACCTCGATCGGATCTCAATATCTTGATCTTCTTATTAAGCTGATTTTCTACTTCAGCTTTATATTTTATAAACGATGTAATTGCCTCATCTTTACTGTTTAAAAGATATACGTAGCAATATCGTGTATAATCATCAATAAATGTGATAAAATACTTTTTCCCACCTCTTGTAGGTATTGATTTGAAATCACATAAATCAGTATGTACCAAACCTAGTGGTTCGGTGCTTCTATCAACAGTATGAAATGGTTTCTTAACCATTTTTGCTTCTACGCATGTCTCACATTTGTAGTTTTTATCCACTTGAAATTTAGGAATTAACTCTAAATTTGCAAGTTTTTTCATTTTTCGGAAATTAATATGTCCTAATCTATCATGCCATAATAAAGTTTCATGCTCAACGATATAAGAAACTTCCTTTTTATTCATAGCATTATCAGAATACATATTATTGCCGATCACGGCTACATTTGCCTTAAATAGGCCATCACACAAGTAACCCCTTCCTATATAGATTCCTGCCTTGGACATAACCATCTTGTCTGACTCGAAGACCATCTTGAATCCCTTCTTCGAAAGCATGGACCCAGAAATGAGATTCTTGCGGATCTCTGGAACATGAAGGACATCATTCAGACGAATAGTCTTCCCAGAAGTGAACTTGAGGGTGACTGTTCCTTTGCCTTCAACCATGGAAACCGATGAATTGCCCATATAGAGTTTCTCATCTTGATCCAATTTGGTGTAGGTTGAAAAGACGGACTTATCAGAGCATATATGCCTAGTAGCACCCGTGTCCAACCACCATTGTGCAGAATTCTGGATCAAGTTGCATTCGGTCACAACTCCTGAAAAATTGGATTCATCGATGTCCATGTTGTCCACCACATTTGCTTCCGAATTTTTCTTTTTCTTGTGTCTGCACTCTTTTGCTTGATGACCAGTCTTGCCACAAACCCAAAAATCACCATTGAATTTCTTGGACTTCTTCTGGTTATTCTGCTTGTCCTCTGGCGCCTTTCTTTTCTTGTTTTTGTTGAAGTGCCCTTTTTTCTTTGACCCTTCAGTAACAAGCGCCTCTTCACTTTTAGGTTGAGTGACTCCACGGTTATCTGCCTCTATCTTTAATCTGACGATGAGGTCTTGTAAGGATATCTCCTTCTTTTTGTGCTTCAAGTAGTTGCGGTAGTCTCTCCAAGATGGTGGCAACTTTCCGGTAATTGCTTCAACCAGAAATGATTCACCAACTTTGTGACCTTCTGCTTCCATCTCATGGATAATAATCTGCAACTCTTGCACTTGAGAAGTCACTGACTTTGAGTCCACCATTTTGTAGTCCATGAACTTGTCGACTATGAACTTTTTCAAACTCACATTCTGCGTCTTGTACTTTGTAGCCAAAGCATTCCAAAGAGCTTTTGCAGTCTTTATAGGCTGGAAAACTTTGTACAAGACTTTATCCAGGCAGTTGAGAATGTAGTTTCTGCATAAAAAATCCGAATGCCTCCATGCATCAATAGACGGACCATCATGCTTTGGTGCATCCTTGGCATTTCCTGGTGTAGGCGGCACCGGTTCATCTTCTTCAAGATACTTTTGCAAGCCAAGGGTGGTGAGATAGAACAGCATCTGATTCTGCCATGTCAGAAAATCATCACCTTCTCCTTTGAACAATTCTGGTTTGTTCAAATTGCCAGCTTTGAGCGTCGTTTGCTCTGTTGCCATCTCTGTTTTGTCAAAAACAGGGTAAGTCTTAAGATGTTATACAATCTGTATTCGCAACACAGAAATTGAAACAGAATATAAATGTTTCTAATTTGCAACGGACTTAAAGCGTTACAAACAAATTGATTTGCACACAAATCAATTCAGCGACAGAAGTATTATCTCTGTCAAACAGTACTACTATGAAATAGTACACAAATCAGACAACAAGACAGTATTGCTGATTCAAATAGAAAGTTAAACCACAAAGAATTGAAGCCTAACCGAGTTCGTCTGAGGCCTGTATTTACAGTTTCCTTAAGACTTTCAGTCGAAGCCTCCCAGGATACAACAGACGAGAATCTGCTCAAGATCGTAGCGAATATGCACTGGCTGAGATGTAGTAATTCGAGGAATCAGACAACGGAGGGAGAAGAAGAAAATTAATTCGGTGAATGATTTGATCAGAATCATTGTATATATAATTTTCCAGTGGATGCGTTAACGGGTCGCACCCGTTTGAAAAACCGCGTCCGTTGTCATTTGAATTCAAATGAACGCGTCCGCTCATTTGAATTGTAACGGGTCGCACCCGCTTGATTCCAACGGGTCGCACCCGCATTCGCATTCGTGCCAAAAAAATTGTTCGAAAATTGATTTGTTTTTCGAAGCAAAAATAAGATTTCTTACTGGGCCCAAGCCCAAGCCCGGCCCGGCCCGGTTCGGTTCGGTCGGACGGGCGGGCGGCGCGCGCGCGCGTGTGTGTGTTTGGTTCACATGATGTAGGTCCTCCCCCTCGCACAAAATTACCTGACCCTAAGGGCCAATATAGGGAATGAGGAATGGACATATATACACACATCTTATCTTATCTTTGGCAATGTGGGACTAAAGTAATTTTCATTCATACATTGATTTCTAACAATCCCCCACATGAATGATAATATACTTTTTCCCCCACACAAAGTGTAATATCTCAGACTACATATGGAATAATGTTTTATTGAGGATAAGTAGATATTTCACTTTGAACTTTCCCTAGTTGAAACTCATCGGATATACTTGGCTAATCGGTGAATTATTTCATCTTGAACCGTCAGCCGTTATTGTATAACCAGACAATAAGTTTAACAAACATTATTTCCCTTATCACCCAATCTCTTGGTTGTGTTCATTTTGGTCCTGAAACACTTATCTGGTTCTGCGAGTGTATATAGAGAATATAAGCCTTTAATATTCTCATAGAGCCGACCCAGCTCACACTAACATAGGTGATCGCTACCATTAGGAGTATCCTACATATACCCCACTTGTTATTTTACAAGATATGGTCATCATTAAAAAGCATAGCTTTAACCTGTGAAACTTCTGTAGGCATGCATTTTATATTGTGCACCATAGGAATGGAGTAGGATTAAATGCATTTCATCTTGAGTTATTCAGAACTGGTTTGCCTATTGATCCTAGTCCGTGGGATCTCCAGTCGCTAGGATAGGTTTCCGTATAAGATAACTCTTGTTGGTTTAGGCTTTTAAACCCATTCCCCTCGATGCGCAGTCAATTTTCTCTCGTGATAACCCTTTTGTAAATGGATCCGCTAGGTTATCATTTGTTCTCACATAATCTATGGAAATAGTTCCATTTGAGAGTAACTGCCTAACCGTGTTATGGCGTCTTCGAATATGTCGAGATTTGCCATTGTAAACAAAATTTTTCGCTCTACTTAGCGCTGCTTGATTGTCGCAGTGAATACATATGGCCGTTACAGGTTTAGGCCAAAGTGGAATATCTTCTAAGAAGTGACGAAGCCATTCTGCTTCTTCGCCTGCTTTATCTAAAGCAATAAACTCAGATTCCATCATTGATCGAGCTATGCATGTTTGCTTAGTAGATTTCCACGATACTGCTGCTCCTGCTAGAGTAAAAACATAACCACTTGTGGATTTTGACTCCTCTGAATCGGCAATCCAGTTTGCATCACTATATCCTTCTAATACAGCTGGATATTTTCCGTAATGCAAAGAATAATTTGTGGTATTCTTTAAGTATCCAAGCACTCTCATTAGTGATTTCCAGTGTTCCTTTCCTGGATTACTTGTATACCTGCTCAGTCGACTTACTGCATAGGCTATATCTGGTCTCGTGCAATTCAAAAGATACATTAGACATCCTATTACACGAGAGTATTCCAGTTGCATTACACTCTCATTAGTGTTTTTATGTAGCACTTCTGATGGATTAAAAGGTGTTTTTACTCCTTTAATCCCAAGATCTTGAAATCTTTCAATCACTTTGTCAATATAATGTGACTGAGATAATTCAATTCCATTAGGGGTTCTTATTATTTTGATTCCCAAAATAACATCTGCAACTCCTAAATCTTTCATATCGAAATTGTTGATCAGCATTTTCTTTATGGTCTCTATAACTTTTATGTTAGGACCAAAAATTAACATATCATCCACATATAAGCAAATCATGACATATGATTGTCCAATTTGTTTATAATAAACACATTTATCACATTCATTTACACGAAAACCATTTTGCATCATGACACTATCAAATTTTTCGTGCCATTGTTTTGGAGCTTGTTTGAGTCCGTATAATGATTTTACCAATTTACAGACTTTATTTTCATTTCCCTTGGATATAAAACCTTCGGGTTGCTCCATGTAGATTTCCTCATCGAGATCTCCATTCAAGAATGCCGTCTTTACATCCATCTGATGAATTTCTAGATTATAGATGGATGCAATTGCTATTAACATTCTTATTGAGGTTATTCGTGTAACAGGTGAATATGTATCAAAGAAGTCTATTCCTTCTTTTTGACGATATCCTTTGGCTACTAATCTGGCTTTATATTTGTCGATAGAGCCATCTGCTTTCATTTTCTTCTTGAAAATCCATTTGCAGCCAATTGGTTTTATTCCAGGTGGAATATCAACAATTTCCCAAGTTTTATTACTTAGAATTGAATCAATCTCACTTTGGATTGCTTCTTTCCAACACGAAGATTCAGAAGATGACATGGCCTCTTTATATGTTTGAGGTTCATGTTCAAGTACGTAAGTGAGGAACTCAGAGCCAAATGATTTGGATGTTCTGGCCCTTACGCTTCTTCTTGGTTCAACTTCATCAACTTCACGATGAGTTTCATCTTCATGTGGGCTATTTGATTCTTCTCGTGTCCTTTTGGGGACATTATTTCCTTCATTTCTTTTGTGTGGAAACACATCTTCAAAGAATGAAGCATCTCTTGATTCCATGATTGTATTTACATGGATATCATCTATATCAGACTTGAATACCAAAAATCTATATGCACTACTATTTTGGGCTGGCCCTAAGTAATAACAATCTACTGTTTTTGGTCCAAGTTTGACCTTCTTGGGAGGCGGGATAGAAACCTTTGCCAAGCACCCCCACACTTTGAGGTATTTGAAGCTTGGTAGATGTCCTTTCCATGACTCATATGGAATTTTTCCCGTTTTACTGTGAGGAACTTTGTTTAATATGTGATTAGACATATTCAAAGCTTCCCCCCACAAGTTCGTCGGTAAACCAGACGTTAAAAGCATTGCATTAATCATATCTTTTAACGTTCTGTTTTTCCTCTCGGCTATGCCATTTTGTTGTGGCGAATATGGTGCTGTTGTTTGATGAATTATTCCATTTTCTGCACAGAATTGTTCAAACGGCGATTCATATTCTCCACCTCGATCGGATCTCAATATCTTGATCTTCTTATTAAGCTGATTTTCTACTTCAGCTTTATATTTTATAAACGATGTAATTGCCTCATCTTTACTGTTTAAAAGATATACGTAGCAGTATTGTGTATAATCATCAATAAATGTGATAAAATACTTTTTCCCACCTCTTGTAGGTATTGATTTGAAATCACATAAATCAGTATGTACCAAACCTAGTGGTTCGGTGCTTCTATCAACAGTATGAAATTGTTTCTTAACCATTTTTGCTTCTACGCATGTCTCATATTTGTAGTTTTTATCCACTTGAAATTTAGGAATTAACTCTAAATTTGCAAGTTTTTTCATTTTTCGGAAATTAATATGTCCTAATCTATCATGCCATAATAAAGTTTCATGCTCAACGATATAAGAAACTTCCTTTTTATTCATAGCATTATCAGAATACATATTATTGCCGATCACGGCTACATTTGCCTTAAATAGGCCATCACACAAGTAACCCCTTCCTATATAGATTCCTGCCTTGGACAGAACCATCTTGTCTGACTCGAAGACCATCTTGAATCCCTTCTTCGAAAGCATGGACCCAGAAATGAGATTCTTGCGGATCTCTGGAACATGAAGGACATCATTCAGACGAATAGTCTTCCCAGAAGTGAACTTGAGGGTGACTGTTCCTTTGCCTTCAACCATGGAAACCGATGAATTGCCCATATAGAGTTTCTCATCTTGATCCAATTTGGTGTAGGTTGAAAAGACGGACTTATCAGAGCATATATGCCTAGTAGCACCCGTGTCCAACCACCATTGTGCAGAATTCTGGATCAAGTTGCATTCGGTCACAACTCCTGAAAAATTGGATTCATCGATGTCCATGTTGTCCACCACATTTGCTTCCGAATTTTTCTTTTTCTTGTGTCTGCACTCTTTTGCTTGATGACCAGTCTTGCCACAAACCCAACAATCACCATTGAATTTCTTGGACTTCTTCTGGTTATTCTGCTTGTCCTCTGGCGCCTTTCTTTTCTTGTTTTTGTTGAAGTGCCCTTTTTTCTTTGACCCTTCAGTAACAAGCGCCTCTTCACTTTTAGGTTGAGTGACTCCACGGTTATCTGCCTCTATCTTTAATCTGACGATGAGGTCTTGTAAGGATATCTCCTTCTTTTTGTGCTTCAAGTAGTTGCGGTAGTCTCTCCAAGATGGTGGCAACTTTCCGGTAATTGCTTCAACCAGAAATGATTCACCAACTTTGTGACCTTCTGCTTCCATCTCATGGATAATAATCTGCAGCTCTTGCACTTGAGAAGTCACTGACTTTGAGTCCACCATTTTGTAGTCCATGAACTTGTCGACTATGAACTTTTTCAAACTCACATTCTGCGTCTTGTACTTTGTAGCCAAAGCATTCCAAAGAGCTTTTGCAGTCTTTATAGGCTGGAAAACTTTGTACAAGACTTTATCCAGGCAGTTGAGAATGTAGTTTCTGCATAAAAAATCCGAATGCCTCCACGCATCAATAGACGGACCATCATGCTTTGGTGCATCCTTGGCATTTCCTGGTGTAGGCGGCACCGGTTCATCTTCTTCAAGATACTTTTGCAAGCCAAGGGTGGTGAGATAGAACAGCATCTGATTCTGCCATGTCAGAAAATCATCACCTTCTCCTTTGAACAATTCTGGTTTGTTCAAATTGCCAGCTTTGAGCGTCGTTTGCTCTGTTGCCATCTCTGTTTTGTCAAAAACAGGGTAAGTCTTAAGATGTTATACAATCTGTATTCGCAACACAGAAATTGAAACAGAATATAAATGTTTCTAATTTGCAACAGACTTAAAGCGTTACAAACAAATTGATTTGCACACAAATCAATTCAGCGACAGAAGTTCGTCTGAGGCCTAACCGAGTTCGTCTGAAAGTTAAACCACAAAGACAACAAGACAGTATTGCTGATTCAAACAGAACAGGATACAACAGACGAGAATCTGTTTGTTTTTCGAAGCAAAAATAAGATTTCTTACTGGGCCCAAGCCCAAGCCCGGCCCGGTTCGGTTCGGTCGGACGGGCGGGCGGCGCGCGCGCGCGTGTCGCACAAAATTACCTGACCCTAAGGTCCAATATAGGGAATGAGGAATGGACATATATACACACATCTTATCTTATCTTTGGCAATGTGGGACTAAAGTAAATTTCATTCATACATTGATTTCTAACATATTTAATTCCACCAGTCCATTTTAGCAGTACACTGTCTTTTTGTGTTTTTTCTGAAATGCTGGGGTAGGCACGTGCCTACCCCATGTGCAATGGGGCTCCGCCCCTGGCAAGAATGTAAGACAATAAAGTTTAACTTATGCACAAACAATAGCAGTATTAATTTACAACAACAATGCTGCAAAGATGCCTCTGTAAATGGAGAACATATTTGAAGTTGGTTCGAGAATAAACATAGTTCGTAGAGAGGGAAAAAAAGAATGAGAGTAATGAAACATGCGCTGTAAATTCAGAGCAAGCCAGGGCGAGGAGAAACAAGTGGAAACTGATGCACGAATAACTCTCTGCCTCCTTTTCTTCTCTTCATCAAATCACTGTTTAACTCTTTCTCCTCTCGAACTGCTTTCTTCTTTTCCTCGAAAGTTGATTGTTCTGAATTTTGTTTGCTAGAAGCAATATGATAATCTGCTTTTGCTGAAGGTTTTATCAAAGTAGAGCTCATGCAACCCATTTTTTTAATATATTCGGCCTGGAAACTTGTGATCAGGAAGTGATTTTCAGCTGGTGCTAATATTGATATATGGAACAGGCTGATCAGTTAAGCTTATATAGTTGTTTCTTCAAAGCAGCTAATTTAGGAAACTTCATTTGGAAGCATCATTCTTCTTTCATTGGGTATATGATAGATGAAGAAAGCTGGTCAAAATGGAATCAGAACACCCACAAGCAAGTAAAACAAAACAAATATGAGAGATGGGATATTAATTGTGACGTAGCTGCGAAAAGTAAAGGAATGAGGCTTGGTCGCCAAGTAGCTCTAAAAGGAAGAACCTTGTTTGCCAAGAATCTTTGTTCAGTAATTGCTAGTCAAACATATGTAAGTGCGATTGAAGAGTTGCTTCTCTGTACAACCACATATTACTCAAAAAGAGGCTCAAGAGTCAGAAAAGCGTTGAAACTCTTGCTTTTACTGGTCAAAAAATATTACAAGTTCAACATGGTAAAACTAAAAAGTAATAACTTGTAAATCTTGGGGTTGTATTGCATGATACAAGAAACAATGGTAATTTAAAATTGAAATAATCTCCCATCGTTAAATAGATTAAGAATCTATATAATAAAATTCCCCCCCCAGACAAACCCTTAGACAAACAGGGAGACAAAGAGCGGCTGAGATTTAATCCCGCAAAAACAAATCCACCATCTAATTAAAACACATCCCCTATAATTGAGGAACGGTGGATTTTGTTGCATGATTGTTTGAAGTTATTTGGATTGAATTGGCATTGAAAGCTTGCGTGATATATGGAATCAATTTGTATGATTTTATAGCCCTTTGAATGTATGTCGTATGTTTTCTTGCCCCAAAAATGTTGATCAAAACTGGAAACAATTCAAAATAGTTCTTGCCCAATACCATTTCATGTTTTTTATTTTATTTTTGAATGGAATTTTTAGTGATTGAAATTTATTAAGTTATAGTCTACAGCACAGCTGAAATATAATAATGTATTAAAACTTGCTATAAAAGATTGATCTATACCGTTTTCATTTTCTAAAATATATGTTACATTAAATAGTTAAGGTTTTAGGAAATGGAGTAACATGCAAGTTGAAATCCGCTTGATAAATTTGTCAGTTAATTGATATTTGACATTAAAATATTGGACCACATGAAATTTTCCTTATACTCTCAACTTATTTTTTTAGTCTTTAAATGCATCATATAAGTGGTACTTGATTTTGGTAAATGATGTTCAGTTTGTAATCTAATTTTATCAGGCAAGTGGCTTAGAGTTTGATTTCATTTTTTTATGAACATTAAAATTAGTAATCTTCAACATAGGGAAATTAAATTTCTCTTCCTTTAATGTGCATTTTCCTTTCTTTACATTAATGTTATCCAATAAAACCTTGATTATATCCTTTGTTGATTCAAATCTATTTTAATCAAATGCAACCAAGGAATACAAAGAACATAACTGATATCCTTTGTTGATTCAAATCTATTTTAATCAAATGCATCCGAAATTGGCGTTGTGGTTTCAACTTTGGATAGTTTGGCTTACCAAATTTTGGTCAACATGTTGTAGTTTTCTGATATAGGTGTTTTCTTATTCCACCTATAAAAATTAGGCATTTTTAAAGAAATAATTAGTTCAATAGGATTTGAGCTTTTACTCTTGCTAGATTTCCATTTTCTAATTTGGATTCCTAAAAATATCATACAACTCCTTAGAAAGTTTTGAAATATTGCTATAATTATTTTCTTTATTTCATATAAACTATGTTTTTTTAATGTTATTTGTCTTCTTCACCCATATATAATTTGACCAAGTTGTTGTCGAGCAACTATGTAAAATCATAAATATTTGTTTCTTTGCATATTATTTAACACCATACTTTTGTTTTCAACTTTCAGTATTCCACCAATTAGGAATTGCTATTTATGAATCAACTTGCACTAATTCAGAGTTTGCCTTTTATTACGGTACCTATATTATTATCAGTATATCTTATTTAGCACTTAATAATCTTTTCATTACGTAAATGGATGCAAACATATGATATCACAAGCCTATGAAGCATTAATTACTCAACATCAAATATGAAGTAAAATTGGAGTGTTGTGATCACATTACACTTCACAGGAATGTCTAATTTGCAAGAACAAAAAAAAATACTTTATCATTCATATACACATTTAATTGTTTAGAAATATCATTTAACTGTTATGTTATTAATATACTTCAATGCTTTTTGAAATTATTCCACGAAATGTAATAAAATTCTCTCCATGGAGTTTTAGCAAATTGTAAGAGCTAGAAATTTTTATATGATTAATGTCTTCACATAGTGTATTTATGTTAATGTTCAAAAAGATGCATGGAAAGCTTGCAAGCCCAGCAAGCAAAAGGTTTATGAGACAGAGCTATATATCTGTTTACATAATATTTGTGGCACAACGGTCCATACGCGAAGCGCGAGCCGTGATCATGCGTGAAGCGCATGCCATCATCACGCGCAAAGCGCGTGCCTTGATTACGCGCGAAGCGCGTGCCATCATCACGTGCGAAGCGCGTGCCGTTACGCTCTTCGCGCGAAGCGCATGCCGTTACGACCACGCGCGTGCAAACTACAACACCCCGTACTCTATGCTCCCGTGCAAACTACAACACCCCGTACTCTATGCTTCCGTGCAACGCACGGGTTTCCACTCGTTAGTGTATAAATATGGACTGATGGACTTGTTAGTTGTTACATTATGTATGACAATCCGTATGGATATCACACATACTGGATATGAATTAAAAGCTTAAACCAATGGAGATGGAACAATTGCTTTGTTCAATTAATCTCTTTTCACTTGTACCACAAATAATTATTCTCAATTATTCATCAGATTTTATATTGAGCAGTGGAACCTGATATTTGATAAATGATTGATTATAAAATATGGACGATTGTGGTAACTATGGCACATGGTGACAGAGAGAAGGTGGACATAAAATTTCATATGCTATGTTCCTTGATATTTTAAGGGTTTTCGACTAAACAAAAAATTATGCAGTACATGTAATTTTTGAAAACAGACATAGGTCAAGAAATATACTAAACTAGAAGCAAACTCGTTTTGTTCCCCACCAAGTGGAATTAAGAAAAGCATGAAATGCAACCTATTCACTTTTCGTCGGAATGACTTGGAATTTTAAACTTCTCATTTGGTTTGTTGCATCCTGAAAATGCAAATTACAAAAAATCAAATTGAAAACAAGAGAGTTCACGTGATTTATCAGTTTTTATTGCAGTTTAGGCAGTTTCTCCATTCAAATAGAGCTTCCTATATGTAATTTAAACATAAATAAAGAAGAAAAGCAAGTTAAGAAAAAGATTGCAAATGACAACTTCTAAGATAAACATCTAATGCAACAATGGTTGAAGTCGTCATTGTGGTGTTAATTGGGTGGATCAGACTGGACATAGGTACGTTCAAGTCGTGTTTTATGGGTGTTATCCAAACAAATACGAAGTCAACAAGACTTTGATTCAGATCCCTTTTGTACGAATCAAATAGTAAATGGACATTCATGCTATAAATAAGAAAGAAAGAAATTATCGATCCACTTTTTGGCAAAGCAGTCACATAGCAAATTCACGGTCTTCTAAGTGCTCAGGATTCGAGTACAGCCTATCGGAAATCACAATGCGATTTGGTAGAAGTCGCGACATGATCGGAATTGAGTTGGAAATATGGTTAACTCTTGAATTCGACATTGACTCGATCAGGTGTGGCAAACACGTGTCGATCACTCAAAAATACTTGAGCACACCATGTTGCTCACGTTGCAAAATTCAGGTTGAGCGCGCACACACACACATACATAATTAACAATGTTTAATTTAATGAGATTTCTTAAATTTAATACACTCTTTAATTAATAATGTTTAAAAATGATTATCAATTGATAATCATAAATAGAGTAATACTGCACTACACCATACAGGCAGATTTGCAACGCCAGAAAGCGGAAAATTTGTAACGGCTTTGGGCCGTTGCTATTTAGCAACGGCTCAAATCCGTTATGAACCTTTGGACAACGGACTTAGTCCGTTCTACATTTTAGAACGGTTCAAACCCGTTCTTTAATGTCAAACGCCCTACAATACCCCCCCCCCCCCCGTTCCCAATAGTACGCTCATTTGTTTTCTTCGTACGCTTCAAAAGAAATTTCCCAAAATACCTAGATCCCTTTTTTTTCAGATCGATCTCTTTTTTTAAGTAAATCTCGATCTCGATTTCAAAGAGATTTCATAAGTAAATCTCGATCGAATCAGGTCCTTTTTCCTAGAACGAACAGCTCGCGAAATCTCGATTCGAGGTCAGATCTACTCTCGCTCGGTATGTGAAAAATGTTTTTGGTTGTTTTATTGTTGAATTAATGTCGTAGAAATAGGATCGTTGATTTCCTTTTAATAGTGAATGATTGTTTGTTGATTAGATTTTAATTTTCGTTGGTTGTTTTACTCTTCGAATGCGATGTTGCCCCTGATTAGATTTTGGTTGGTTAGTTGTTTTAATTTTGGTTGGTTGTTTGATTAGATTTGCAGGTTATTCTTTTACAGTTGTTCTTCAATTTAGGAGTTCTAGTGTGTTTTCTTTTTCAGTTGTTCTTCAATTTAAGACTTGTTATGCAGGTTATTTGCTGTAGAATAATTGGTGGAACAACCGTTCAGGCATCGATACTAGGTTTTCTTACTGTTTGACGGACAAAGAGGTAAAATTATTTCTTCTGTTATTATTACTATGTTTTTCATGTTCAACTTAAGCTCAAAAATGCACATTAGAAATTTAAGGTTGGACGGTTTTTATTTTAGTGTTGATATTATTATTATTTCTTAAATGCATAATCATTGTAGAGAACAAAGCTCCCTGGCCAATCAGCAGATCAAACGAATTAGATTTGTAAATATACGTTTGATTATATTATTAATGAATCATATAAAGCTTGTAGAGGCATCAATGTCGTTACGTAACCAATAATCATCGTATCTGCAAATCTTGAACATTGACTTTGTTTTATAGTAGTAATTACAATATAATGCAACTTACTTAGTTACTTATTCAATTTATTAGTGGTGGACAGTAGTTTCAATGAAGAAATGTTTTCTTTTTCTTTTTCTTTTTCGCTCTCAATTTCAAGAGATAACCAATTCTTGTAATTAGGCAAAATACAAATATTTTATATCAAGGACATAGATCAACATTTCATGATTTGTTATAACAACTTATTTTTATTGAATATGAGGAAAAATCATTAAAACTAAGAATAGAGAAGTCTTTTATTTTCGAATATGAGAAAAAAGAACATATAAAACATCACAATTACGCGTAACTTTCTTGCTTAGATTGCATAATTTGATAATACAATTAGTGATACAATGAATTAAATATCCTATTATATGATTATTTTATGTGAGTTTTATGGCAATGAAGCTTTTTATTTATCTTTTGTTTCATGGTAATGATAATATAACTGATCATGAGAGATGAAGCAATTAGTGATACAAAGAAGTAAGTCATTACTTCATCTCTCATGATCGGTTATATTGTTTAATCGTTCTTTTAGTTTGTTTACTTTAAAAATAGTTAAAATCTTCTAAAGTGAATATGCCTTCTTTCTTTACACAGCCACACATTAACAGTTTAATTTAATAATTCACACAGATCTATAATAAACTGTCATTATTTCTTACATAATACTATCGTTTTGACAGTATCAACCTTAGCGTAATCCTTGCAAGTTACAACTGAATTTGTGCTTTTGATGCCGACAAAATGGACCACCTCCTTTCTACAAATCAAAGCATACTACTACAAGTCTGTTCCACAACCTAACCACTATATATAATGCTGCTTCCTATAACCATATTATCATACATTATGAAACTTTCAAGTATTAACCATACAGCATAATGTATATACATAACATAAACAATGGTGAACCATACATGGACAAGGATATATATATATATATATATATATTCATTTAATACAACATACGTCGTGCACGCTCTCGCTTTTTACCTGCACTCATGAGTTATAAGCAGAAACAATGATTAATCCGCCATTAATTCGGTTGCTGCGTTGTTGCTTTGTGGCAGTAGGAAGATGATATGGCAGTAGAACACGGGAAGTTTTAAGTCAACTTTTCCTTTTTCCATTGAGTTCGTATTTGGTTTTTCTGTGTGTATTAATTTTGTTTGTTCCTCCCCATTGTTACATTGACTTTGCATTTTCTTTTCCATAACATCAATCACAAAGCTATTGAGGATTTAGATGTGAAATGTGAGCCTGCAGTAATAATACAACTATTTCTCTGTACACTGATCCTTTTGCACAATTTTATCCGTGATTAATAATTTAATTCAAGGGGCTCAGTAACATCGAAATGTCAATACTTTGATCTTTTGTACGTAAGACAGACAGGCACACCTCACCTCTTTTTGCTAATGTATTATCATAAAAAAAAGAGAAAAAAATGCCATTTTTTTATTAGCTGCATGGTTATCCTAAAAAAATTTGGAAGTCAATAGGAAATTAAAACGTTCACTTTGTAGATCAATATCACTGAGTTATATGGATTGTTAAATGGACAATACAATAACGTATGGGTTGATGTCATTACATGAACTAAGTGGTATCTCTCAATTGGTTCTGTAAATAGTTTATTTATGAAGGGGACAAAAGTAGTACTGAGTTAAGTGCATACAATTAGGATGAAACAATATCAATTCAACTAGTATAAAGCACCAATATAATTATATCGCTTGTATCAGCATGAACTGCATACAGTAATAAACTAGGTTTAATAACATATGCTCAGCACGAATTGAGTTGACACCAAATTAGTTATTCATGAACATAAAGGCACAAAGTGTGTACAAATAAAATACGAAATAGTAAATAGAAATCTCAAAACCATTATAACTATTCATTTATGTACAGAAAAATTAAGTATACATAAATATCAAGTTTCATGACAACTTAATAATTCATTAATTGAATGGTTGTTGGCAACCTGCAAAAGAGAGCAAATCGCCTACAAATTATCGGAGAAGACACGTACCATCACTTATTCAGTTATTCCAGAAATTTGCTGGAAATTCGCTGAACAAAGAGGTTATTCCAGAAAGATTAAATGAGCTATGACAGCGAGAGTGCTTAAACTAACAGAAACAAAACACTTGAGATTTAATTATGAAAGGGGATAAAATTAACAGTACTGAGTTGAATATATACAATTAGGATGAACCAATATCAACTCAATTAGTCTGAAAACACTAACATAATGTAATAATATTTGATTTATAACAGTATTGATCAGTCTTATATCATTCAACCCTGGAAATATAGCGTAAAATGGTATTTCATTCAAGCCTGAAAATATATGTACATAGGGACATGCATATACATGTGCACATAAATGTGTATGAGGAGGGATCTTAATCTGGCTTTCTTATCCCCAATACATATGTTCAATGACTAAAAAATCATGTATGGTTCCATGAAATTTATTAAATATCACAAATTCAGTTATATATATATATATATGTATATATATTAGATACACAATCACAAAGTGAAAATAGATATTCCGTCCAACTTCTCAACAATAAGGTATTGCAGGTGGAAAAATAAGAAAATTATTGATTAAGAAGAGTATTTTGCAGGAGAATTCATATTGAAACAAATGGAAAGCAGTAACTTCTCAAGGCATGGTATTATCAAAACTGGAAAAAAGAAAGTGTTGAAATAAAGTAACCTGCACGAAAAGGACTCAAAGGAGCAATGTTTATTGCATGTACAATCAACCAAAATAAATTGTATAGCGAATAATTTTAAATACGTTTAATCCAATGGCTTTAACCATATATCGACTAATTTATAATTGAATCTTAAATTTTGAATAAGTTTCTTCGGAGACCAATGTAAAATAAAATGTTATAAATAGAGTTAGAATCAAAAACAAAATATATACTATTTTATCATTACCTAAAATTTAATATCATGTATTAATAAATTACTATTAGCAATCAACAATTTACCTAAAGCTATTATATGTTAGTTTGAACCGTTAGATGTTTGTTTCTTAGTTGAATATTAATAATTTGTTAAATGATTTTTTTGATGTCCTTCAAAGAGAAATTAATAGTTTCTTAATGTAATTTAAATACTCTTATTGTAATTTCAGAATGGATAAAGAGTGGATGAAAGAATCCGATCAAAGAACTGCACGATATGTGGAAGGAGTGCAGAAGTTTATTGATTTTGTTGTAGAAAATGGTGGTAATAAAGAAATCTATTCTTGTCCTTGTAAACGGTGCAACAATATGAGATCAAAGATTAAATTAGATCAAATTCATTACCATCTGCTTAGATGGGGAATTGCCCAAACATATACCGTTTGGCGTTTTCATGGGGAAGAGTCGGCGAGGAAGCAACAACAACCCGTTAGTGAAGCCATAAGTACCGATGAGTCTGAACTTCCTAGGATGGAAGATCTGGTCAATGATGCCGATAGATTTCATCATTTTCCACCTATAAGTTCGTTGCCAGATAATATTGGGGAATTACCTACGGTTGACGTTGATTGGCAAGCAAATCAAAGTGGGAAGTATAAATCACTTTTTGATGATGCAAAAGTGGCATTGTATCCTTCATGTCCAAAAGGGATAACAAAATTATATTTCATCATCAAGTTGAATAGCTTGAAAACCCAATATGGCTTTTCCGACAATGGTGTGACTGCACTTCTTGAATTTATAAAGGAATTACTCCCTGAAGGCAATACAATACCAACAAAGTATCCCGACATGAAGAAGATGATTAAACAAGTTGGGATGGACTACAAAACTTATGATGCATGCATTAATGACTGCATTTTATACTGGAAAGATGATGCAAATAGAGTTTTTTGTCCAGTTTGCAAAAATCCAAAATATAAGACAACATTCAACGAAGAGAAAAAAGCTACCAAAGTTCCTCAAAAGACGTTGAGACATTTCCCTCTAATTCCTAGGTTGAGGAGATTGTATACTATACCGTGGATAGCTGATGCTATGACTTGGCATGGTCGTGCCAAGTCTAATTCAGATGTAATGCGTCACCCATGTGACACTTCTCAATGGCGAACTGCAGATTCTTTTGACAAAACGTTTGCCGTGGATTCACAAAATGTCACGCTTGGATTAACAACGGATGGTTTCAATCCAAGTGCATCTCTGAGTAGCCGTTATAGTTGTTGGCCAGTAGTTGTAGTACCGTATAATCTTCCTTCGTCCATGTGCATGAAAAGAGAGTTTTCAATGTTGACATTATTGATTTCTGGGCCAAAACAACCAGGAAAGGATATTGATGTTTATTTGCAACCGTTGATAGACGAGTTACAACAGTTATGGGAAGGAGTCGTTGCATTTGACTCATTTAATAAATCTGAGTTCACAATGAGATCTAGGTTGTTGTGAGCAATTCATGATCATCCTGCACTTGGGACTTTATCGGGATGCACAACTCATGGCTATTTTGCATGTCCTACATGTGGGGAGGACACTTGTTCTTACTATCTTCGTGAAAGTAAGAAGATGTGTTACATGGGGCATCGAAGATTTCTTCCTTCCAAACACAAGTTTCGAGACGATAAAACAAACTTTGATAACAAACAAGAATATCGTCGTCCTCCACAGCCATTGACTGGTTATCAAGTTGAAGAGAAGGTAGCTAATATCAAAATGAAAGTTGGTAAAAACAAATTAGAAATCAGTCGAAAAAGAAAAAAAAGAATCATTGAAGAAGAAGATGTCAATGTTCCCGCATGGTATAGGAGGTCCATCCTCTTTGACTTACCATATTGGAAAGCAAATTTGGTTCGACATAATATTGATGTTATGCATACGGAGAAGAATGTCACTGAGCATCTCATTAGTACAATCATGGGTCATAAAGACAAGTCTAAAGACGGCATCAATGCACGTAAGGATTTGAAAATCATGGGTATAAAACAAAAATTGTGGATGATGGAAAATCCTGAAACAAATAAAGTAATCATACCAGATGCAGCTTTTGCCTTGGGTAAAGACGAAAAGTTACGATTTTGCACAATTTTGAAAAGCTTGAAGGTGCCTAGCAAATTCTCTTCCAACTTCAATAACAATGTGAGCATCAATCCTCCCGAACTAATAAATATGAAGTCGCATGATTACCACGTCATAATGCAACAATTACTTCCGGTCTTGCTTCAACATTCTTATTCACAGCATAAGGATTTGCGTAATGCTGTACATCGTATAAGTCTATTCTTTAACATTTTATGCTCAAAGGTGATCAACAGAGAACATCTTTTATTAGCGAAGAGTAGTTTGGTAGAAGCAATTTGTGTGTTTGAAAAATATTTTCCTCCTGCATTTTTTGACATCAGCATCCACCTTATGGTTCATTTAGCCGATGAAGCATTGATTTGTGGTCCTGTTAGATATAGGTGGATGTATCCTTTTGAAAGGTAACCTATTAAATTTAGTTTTGTTCAACATCATTTGATTAAAATATGTATTAATTATTTATGATCGATTATCATTCATAGGCTAATGAAAATATATAAAGGATATGTGCGCAACAAAAGATATATTGAAGGAAGTATTGCAGAAGGATATATTGTACAAGAAGCTAGTCTTTATTGCATGGAGTATATGCCAAAAGGAGGCGATGGCACGCATAAACATACTCGTGAGGCTTTTTTAGACGAGGATGATGAGTTTGCTGGTGAGA
The DNA here is from genome assembly GCA_030737875.1 of Allium sativum. Lineage (NCBI taxonomy): Eukaryota > Viridiplantae > Streptophyta > Magnoliopsida > Asparagales > Amaryllidaceae > Allium > Allium sativum. The sequence continues at coordinate 686,035,056 of CM060926.1, read as the reverse complement.
TGCCTCTAGATATTGGTAAAGACATAACCTTAACCTCAGTGCAATTTGAACAAGTTCGTAGATGGGTCCTCAATAAATATGATAGATTGGATGAATGGGAGAAGTAAGTTCGCGAATAACTCTTGAATCTCCACCATAGTAAATCAGCTCATATAGATGTTTTGAAATGTTATTGTTGCAGGAGGTATGCCATTTATGTGAAAAGTACTAAATCTCAGTCTCGAAGTGGGGTTTCCTCCATGGAAGCATGTCAAAGCTTTACTGTTTGGATGCGTGGCGAGGTATCTTAAAACTTATTTGATATTTCGTGCGTACTTAAAAAGGATTGTACATCGTATTAATCATATTTTCACATATTTTATTTTTTAGTTGGTGAAAACAAATGATGTTGATTCAACTCTTTGGCGGCTTGTGAATGGGCCAAAGTTCAATGCGTGTAGTTATACGAAGTACCAAGTAAATGGTTTTACATTTTCCCCAAAAAGTTACGATGAGCGGATGGTAACACAAGACAGCGGTGTATGCATGAGAGCAATTACAAAATTTAGAGCCAGTGGAAAAGATAAAAATTATAAAGAAGCAGAAACAATGTATTACGGAGTTATTCAGGAGATAATTGAGTTGGATTACATAGATTTCAAGCAAACGGTTTTTTATTGTGATTGGGTAAAGGTCGAAGACAAGGTCAATGGTTGCAAGATTGATCCTGTTTCAAACTTGATTACAGTTAACTTAGGAAAATTAAAGACCAAAGATAGGATGAACGATGAGCCATTTATTCTTGCGTCGGAAGCGGGTCAAGTGTTCTACTCAAAAGACTTAAAAAATAGCGGATGGTTTGTGGTTTTACATACACCTAAGCGGTTGACTACAACCGTGGATGACGTTCAGTTTCCTACTGCTTATCAGTCAGCCTTTGAAGATAACCAAAAATTAGCAGACCTTATGAAATGCATATGCTAATATAGATGTTTTTTTAATTGAATTGAGTTGAATTTCATATGTGGTTATATTTGTTGACTTTGAATATTATCATCGTTTGTAATGTTTGTTGTTTGTGGATTAGTTTGTAATGTTTGTTCTTCTATTTTGTTCGTATGGCATATGAGAAATTATTATCATGGAAGTTTAGTTTCTCTTTTTTCTTTTCAGTGATATGATATCGCATTATCGGCATATGTGAGCAAGTTGACAATCCATTTGAAATAGCTCAGGCAGATGAAAGTATTTCAAACTGCTTATGTATGTACATATGAACAACTCTTGCATTATAAAAGGTAGAACATAGCAAGGCAATAAAGGTTATATTTTGAGTTAAAAAGTATATTTCACTGTTTTACAAGTATTTAACAGGAAAAGTGTACTTATGTTTCGATCAATGTAATAAAATATGGCTAAGCTGAGCTGATCGAAATAAAGGTTATATAACAGGAAAAGTATACTTATGTTTTGATCAATGCAATAAAGGTTATATTTTGAGTTGAAAAGCATATAACAGGAAAAGTATATGTTTCGATCAATGTGGAGCTGAGCTGATCGAAATTAACTTATGTAATTAGTTTGAAAACCGCCATATTCACATAATAAGCTTATAAAATATGGCTTTTGAGAAAAAATTCCTTAAAGCACCAAACAAAACAATAAGATAAGCTTGTAAAATAGTTATTGATCTTCTGATAAATAGTTTATTGGCAATAATATATTTAACAATGCATAAGTTTCATTCAACATAAATTAAAAGAGATTTTACAGAATTTATCTTATATGCCTTGGCTAAATTTCATTACCTAAGCAGTAAAATATACAGTTGCCTGACAGACCCAAAAAAGAAAGAAAAAAAAAGGAGAAAAAACACTATACAAAGCAATGAAAGCATAATCCAATTGAAAAACCGTATAGGGGTGAAGTCTTAGGTACAACAATTCAGTAAAGAGACATCCGTTTAGAGATCAAAAGCTCCAGATATGCAACAAGAGGATACTAGCGATTGCAAATATACTAGAAGGGCTTCCAAAGTAATATCCTACCGGATTCACATAAGCTGATCCAGTAGGCCTCCCAGGGAGGATAGCTTGTAAACACAACCAAAATTAAAAGGATATTGATACATAATTGCCGTTAAAAGCAGTACTGAAAGTTGAAGGCACTGCTGAAATTTTGCACGTTTTCTACTCTGTGGTTTGAACTAAATACAACAACATTGGTTCTTATTTTAGATCATCGTCAATTGTTAAGGTTGTTTGGCCTGCCCATGTGGATAACATACGTTCGTACTCCCTCCGTTTTTGTTCAAACGAGGGTATATTAGACCTATTGAAAATGAAAATGAAAGCTTCATTAAACAGAAATTCTCAAAGTAACTTTCAATTGAAGTTGCATGAGTTTGATTCCCTATGCAAATATGATAAGTCCAATTCAAAATCTACAGAAAATTAGGACAAAGAACAGAAAAAGGATTATAACTCTCCGTAGTCAGTCTTGAAAAATAATGTTTTTTGAGCAAACTGTGAGAAACATGGATATAACATTCCCTGTATAAAGGGTTAGAAACTGGCAAAAACATATGACCACTCAGTAGCAGATGAAATGGTAAGGAACCGGGGCTATCTTCTTTGTTGGGTTCTCTGTTATATGGAGCTGTTGTGTTTACTGTCCTTTGTGTATGTTTGTGTGCTATAGTGATTCGGATTGAGCTGGTTATGAGTCTGTTTTGTTTAGTATTTGTTGTTTGTCATTTTGTACCAGTTCTTTCCTTCTTTTGTATTTTGTTTTGTAATATAAAGTACCCTTGTATTTCAAATTTTTTTTGGCATTGATACACTAAATTAGCCCATCCTTGGTTTGAATGCTGGGTCCGCCCTTGTGTGTTCTTTGCTTAAAAGGAAATTTTACTTTTACAAGTATATAACAGGAAAAGTAGTCGCTATGTTCTGACAAGTCAATTATCCTATGTATAAAACCACTTCATCTTTTGTGTTTGTGTGGTCTTTTCGTATATGCCTTGAATAGTACCAATCTCTGTCTTTTTCAAATACTCAAAAATTGCATTTTATACAGCAGTAATGTCAGAGGCTGCGGAAGCGTCGAATCATTCAGTCGCACATTCGTCATCCTCTCAACCCGAGAAAGTTGAGGCAAACACATATGGTGCTCCAATTTCAGATAATGCTGGAAAAGTAGGCAGTAAAATTGGTAAATTGGTGCGAATTCACGTGCCGATATCATATGAAAGTTGGGATAAAGTTCCCATAAAATATAAAAATGACGTTTGGGATGAATTGCGGGTAAGCCTACCAAGTGTATAGCATTTTGACCAATATAATAGCTGTATGTTGTGGTATATGCTTCCTATTTTCTTATACACTTTATGCAGGATTCACCATACATTAATTACTAATGTCGCGTTATTGGCTTCATCTGTCGCTTTTTATTATTTTCATAAATGGTTTTCTAGTCTTCTGCAATTATCAGGTATTTGGTATTATGTTATTTCCAGATATGTGTTTTTGGATTTATATTATTATTAGAAAATAAGGATTTCTGATCTTTTATTATTTCTAGTCTTCCATTGTGTTCAACTTTTTTGTATGGTCATCTCTTACTGCCAGATTTGGTTTCGATGCTGGATGTAGATTACCACACTTTTATTATTATTTCTGACTGACATTTTGGTGTTCTATTATTATTTCCAAAATAATTTCTTGGATTTCTGTTAGTACCGCAAGACTTATCTTTACCTTATGATACATGTTTTCAGCTTCCAATCCAATTTCCTGATATGGATTTCAAGTCATCCACTCTTATCATTAAACGAATCCTTTAAATCTCCATTATTGTCTCTAAACAAAATTCTTCTAAACTTCTTCCATTGTTTCATGAAAATTGTTAAGGAATTATTGGTTGTTCATATTAATCAGCCAAGTCATTTTTCATGAAATTTATGTTACATGACTGAATCTGGTCTTAGCTTAAAGAGTATTGAGCTATATAATATTAGATGAAGGCAATAACGCAACATTAGTACTACCAATGTTGGTAAATTATATTTGGTTAAAAATACTATGATAATTAACATAAGTAAAAAGTATTGAGCTATATAATATAGCAGCTTCTTTAGTTTGTACTTTCTGTTTCATTTTTTTGAAAGGGAAAGTCTATTATGAACATGCTAATATATGTGATTAGTTCTCTGCAATACTCAATCCGAAATATGTATATCAAGTTCATGTAATAAAATAATATCACTTTACATGTGTTTCTAGTCATCAATATACAGAAATTTCTAGTCATTTTATGCTCATATTTTATTTCGATTGGCTTTCATGTTGAGTCTACTTCTACATGTGTTTCCAGTTAAAACTCATTTTCATGTTGAATTACACATACATATTTTTAATCTTCATCATTTACAGGAATTTTTTGAGGTAGATTCAGATGCAAAAGAGTTTTATTTGAAAAAAATGTGCGAGTCATTTAGAAGATACAAAAGCGAATTGAGGACCGGGTACTACGACAGATTTGATAATGATGAAGAAAGAAGGAAAAACTGTCCCCTAAAAGTTAGCATAGAAGATTGGGACGGATTCTTGAAAAACGAAGCAAAACCCGGTGCACGCGAAAGAAGGGAGCTAGGCAAAAAAAATAGATCACAGTACAATTATAGTCATCACAGTGGTCGTACAAGTCATGCCGTAGTAGAACACAAATTGGTACACATTTTTTGTTTTCCTGTTTTTTTTTTTTTTTTTTTTTTTTAAGTCTCTTATTAGTTCATAGGCGGCAAGTCTATAAGACAGTTTATTGATCATCAATAATAATGCTAGAAGTTGTTATGTGCGTTTATCCTCAAACGCCCACAATATAAGATTTTGTGCATCATACTTGCCAACGTATGCATGTCGGTTTATATTGTGGAGAAAATTAAGCTCTCCTTTTTGATATGATAAACCATATGCACGTCGGCTTATATTGCATGTGTGCTTTATACTGGAACGTGTTCATACTGATGACGAACTCCTTTTTTTTTTTTTTGAAAAAAAAAAAAATTCTTGATTGTTGCAGGTAAGTGAGAATCCAGAAAAAGAAATCACACGTCGTCAAGTATGGGAGAAAACTCATACAAAAAAGGATGGCACCATATCAGATTCGAATTCTTCGTACTTTGTAAGTTAAACAATATATTATTTCAGTTTAGTAACCTATCAATTCATGTAATATTTTAAGTATTTTCATATTTTAGGATAAAATTGCAAAAGCAAAGGAAACAATCAATGATGGTGAGGAACAAAATTTGACAGTGGATGAAGACATTTTATCACAAGTGTTTGGCAAGGATAAAAGGGGACGAACTCGAAGTGTTGGAACTATGATATCAAAATCACAAGTTAAAGCTTCTACCATTCCACGTAAACAACTCAAAAAGAGTAAAGCAGGCTCGGATATTTTGACAGCAAGGATGGATACAATGGAGGGGCAATTGGGTAATATGCAAGGGACATTGAATTCAATTGTCGGCTTGTTAAAAGGATATATGAGTCAAGAAAACCCGATAACAGACATTGCTTCCAACGAAGGTGGAAGTGGTGGGACACATCGGGAAAGTGGTGGAAGAACGTCGAACAACGACGTTGTTGCTAATCCGCTGATTTCGCATCTTTCGGCAAATCAAAAATGTGAAGTGTTAAACTTTAATCTAGAGGTTGTTGCAACAGGTTTAGTATGCAGAGATTCAACGGCATCCATCATACATGGAAAACCCGTACCTCCAACACATGAGAAGGTGATTGTGGACAATATACTGTTACCGGATGAGATCACAGCCAGATAAAATCATCCTCTTGCTATGACCTTTGGTGACGTTGGAGTCGGCGGTTATGTGTGTCATCCAAAGAGTTCAATTCGATTTCTTTAGATGGAGGAGCAGGTATGAGCTATTACAGTCTTTTAGATTTATTTCGATATCTTTAGATAATGGTTATGTGATGCCGTTCAGCATTTACAAATGCATTTTATTAGTTTTTACTGACTATTAAGAATGTCAAATCTTAAACAAAGGATATGACACACTAAATATACTGATGCTTGCTGAGTTGAATTATGTCTAGTATATACAATTATGTCTAGTTTTTACTGGCTTTTCTTCCAACTATTGAACAAGGAATGATCATATAATTCATTTCCTTGTGTTCAAAAAGCACCAGACATCTGCAGGAACTACAATAACCATGTTTTGGTTATTATGAACGAAATTGAACATGATTTTTTTTAACTATTTGGATTGAAGACGTACGTACGACTGTAAAACAAGAAAAAAATTGACTGAGTTTATATTCTCATGTATATTGTCCACACAAGTGTTATACCAGCACCATTATGTTCTTTTTATAAGAAAACAAATAATAAAATCATATTTATTATTTGGTACAAAGTTTTTCTACAACTTTATTTACATTGTATATTTCTATTTCAAAATGGATACTGAAATTTTTCAATGTGGATTTGAACTTTAGATATTGGGGTATTTTGGAACTTTGGACCAGACAAAAAAAAGTTGTGCTTGTGTTTTATGTACAGTTTTAGTAAGTATAAATGACTAACAAAAATATGAATTTTTGTTGAGATTTAGTTTTGAACTTGTTATCCTATTAAGTATTAATATACCTATTTTTCCATTTCGAGAATAATATTGTCGGTTCTTTTGAATGTCCAATTTGTGACATCTCTTTGTTTATAGGAACAATTTTGAATGTTTATCCGATCAAAAGCTGCATTTGCATTCCAATGTTTAATAAATTTCTAATGTATGCATCAGACAAAATTTTGGTATATATGCTAAAAAGTTATTACTAAATCTTTTCTGTAATATATATGATATTACATTTGGTACCACATAGGCTGCGGATCTCACAAATAATTTCTTTCCTTTTCATTAACATTATTTAGCAGTACATTTCCTTCTCTCTGAGTTATAGCATTTTTTTTTGTTTTTTTACATTGAAAATGACAACTTTGTATTTTTGTAATGTCATGTAATGATGCTACTGTTTATTTTTTAAAAGAAAAACGATGTACATAATATATATAAGAACGTCAAACACTTGCTAAGTTGAATTATGCCGATCATCTCCAGTTCGCTTCATGAGTCTTGGTACTTCATTTTAAAAAAGTGGTAAAGTTGTAGATTGAGCTAACATCCATGTCCAATTTTTGAACCATCATACTTGGCACCGAGCCTTCCAACAGGGCTGATTCACCACATTCTCCGTTCATCCTGTTGGAGGAAATCGGTCCGTCGACGTTTGGCGTGTTGGATGTGTCGCGATCATAAGTAATTTATTGATTTTAATCATAGTTAATTCTTTTTCTTATTATTTTTAAAAAAAAAGATTTAATAACTTGTGCAAATGAATTCGTTTTAAAAAAATATACTGTACCAAATGCCTGTATCCTCATAAATATGTATGTGACCGAAATGTTATCCCTTCCCATTAAAATCGCAGTAAAAATAAAGCTTAAGAATTTCTTATGGTTACTATGTGTATATACCATGTACCCTATATGTACACAGAAAAAAGAAAAAAAAAATTGCGCTCTTGCCGAAGTGAAATGAATTATTAAAAAAAAGCCTCAGGGTTGAGTGCTATTACAAAGGAATCAAAATCAGTTCCAATTATATGTTCTGTTTTTATATAAAAAAAAAATTCTAAAAAATTATTTACGTATGGGATTTGGCTTAACAAAGTCAAGCTGTACTTTCTTCTAGGTGCAACTTATTTTTCCTACTGCCTTTGAAAAGAATCCATGAAAACTTGAACATTACAGCCAACAATTTAGTTAAGTCATAATGGGTTGAACTGTGAGTGGCAATGTCCAAAGATGACTCATTTATATTTCATGAGTGATTGTGGCTACAAGCTGCAAAGGAAAATATAACATTTTTAATGGTACCCATTTTATACTGTATTTAGTTTCAAGTTTTGTCAAAATTATTTATATAGCTCACATGTTCGAAAGGCTCGCTAGTTTCTTCGATCAACCATTTTTGGCAGCACACTCACTGCATCATAGTATGATTTTATAATTATTTCATATATTTTTACTAGACTGTAGTTCATTCCTACTTTAATGAAATTGTACTGTTATGTAACCAACCTGTTTTTTGTTCATTCTTACACAAATCCATGGTAACAGTTCTGGTGATGATTCGTGATTGACTGAGAACAGATAAAGTGATGGAAGGTAAGTTTGGGTCTCATTCCTCATCTGTAAAATAAAATATATTAAAAGAATCCTTATGTATCTCCACACTTATGTAAAATAAACTACACTGAGCTGAAGTAATGCAAGTCTGAAATAGCTCGAATTTTTTTATGTAGGGAGCGAGATGAAGTAATGCAGACTCTAACTCAAGAAAGAAAGCTAATTAAGTAATGATGCAACACTAATTTATGATATATGTGAACAAGTAATATCATTGTGATGAAGTTGAAATGCACTGTAATATTATTTTAGCTACGTACCGCTATTGAACTTTGTAATGCACGGTAATATTTTGCTGCTACAAACTGTTAGAACTTTTAAGTTTGTAATATATTGTGAAGTTTGTTGTTAATTTTGGTTTTTATGTTGAATATATTGGAAATATTTGGTTTATTGACATTTATTTTGTGATAATATTCTGATCTGTAACGTTTGTACTGAATAGGCATTATCAGATGAGAGGAAAGCACAATTTTTTATATATATATATATTATAAATCAGCAACGGCTAAAAGCCGTTGCTATTAAAAATATAGCAACGGATTAGAGCCGTTGCAAAAAGGAAAATTGCAACGGCTCTAAGCCGTTGCAATTTTTTTGCTACTCCATGTTTTGCAATGGCTTGTAGCCGTTGCGAAATGAGTTTGCAACGGCTCTAAGCCGTTGCAAATCGGCGATTCTGGTGTAATGCTGGTTAATAATTTCATTAAGTGATTAACAAATCTATTTTAGTTAATGATGAGGTAAATTACTTTTGCTCCAATAAATGATTATTATTTTAATTAATAATTATTAGGATAATTACTTTTTAAGTGGTTACTTTTTCAGGAAGTAATTGGGTTTGTAATGCAAACAAGTTGAATTTGAAAAAGTTTGTGAACAGGTTTTTATTTCATAAAATCCGAGATTTATAAACGAAGATTATAAAAAGGAATCTCAAGTAAATACGATAGTTTTTTACCCAATTGATTAAAAGAATCGAGATATAAAAAAAGAGATTTTGAAGAATAAAAGGAATGATGTTTAAAGGGTTTTCATTTAAATCTAAGTTTATAAACCAAGTTTATTATTTTTCTTAAAGCCAAAAATGTGAGCTGTGTCATCTCTAAAAGTTCTTCTTCTTCCCTACTATCAGTCTTGTAATTTTTCTTATTGAGAAAAGTAATAAAATCTCCTCTCCACAAGTGGACGTGCACTAACAAGACGTTAGTAGAACCACTATAAATCTCTTGTGTTATTTCTTTTATTGCTAGATCTGTGATTGTTTTGCTGGTGTTATCTGTTGTTTGTTTTGCCTCACCATCAATCCGTTTCTATTCGTTTTTTTTTTTTTTTTTTTTGGCAACAGAAATTGCTGTTGGACACAGTTTTTGCTCAAATTCAGTATTCAGACCATAAATTTCATGTCTGTTGGAGTTGCTGCAAGACATATGTGGATGGTACAGTAGAAATATGTTACATGCACAATCACATTACATTAAAGTAGACTAGGCCTAGAAATAACAGGGAAGTGATATACAATCAACGCTGTTCCTTCTTGCCTTTTACCCTTCTTATTCGAACTTTCTTTCTTCTCATATATTTCACCACGATCGTTGTTGGTTTGCTCCACTGTAGCGTCAGGTTCTTGCACTAAAGGCATGACCAATAATATTGATATTATTACAACATACGGATGATAAAGTTGAAACATGTGACATGCACAATCACATTAATTAAAGTAGGCTAGGCCTAGAAATAACAGGGAAGTGATGTAGTACAATCAACGCTGTTCCTTCTTGCCTTTTACCCTTCTTATTCGAACTTCCTTCTCCTCATATACCTCACCATGATCGTTGTAGCCTTGCCTCATACCGTCATTAACAGTATCAAGTTCCTGTATTGAAGGCTTGATCAAAGTAGAGCTCTTGCAACCCATTTTAACTAATTACCGTCTTTGTGTTGTTAATAATTTTTTCTGAATATATAGATATCTTTGAAATAATTGGTACATGCATGAACTAAAACAACGACTGGTATTTATTTACTTATATAGTGCCTAAACTGTCACACTCGCCCATCGGTTTTTTCGGTTATTTGCTTGCCTGCCAAGTATTCAACTTAAAATTTACAATATATAGCTTTTGTATACGCCTAGAAATTTCTAAAAAGAAATAATATAGAATTTGATCACATCAGAGTAGGTTAGGCCTACAAATTACAGGGCTTCTCCTTCTTGCCTTATTTTACCATCCTTATAAGTCAAAGCTTTTTTCTTCTCATATGTGTGTGTGTGTGTGTGTGTATATATATATATATATATATATATATATATATATATATATATATATATATATATATATATATATATATGTATATATGTGTATGTATATATGTGTATATGTATATGTGTGTATATACATATGTATGTATATACATATATACATACACATATATACATATATATATATATATATATATATATATATATATATATATATATATATATATATATATATATATATATTTCACCCACCATGATCGTTGTGGCCTTAATTGCTTCATATATAGGTTCATTAGCAGTATCAAGTTCTTGTATTAAATGGCGCTTGATCAAATTAGTAGAGCTCTTGCAACCCATTTTAATCTTTGAAATTGGTACATGCATGAACTAAAACAACTGGTATTTATTTACTTACATAGTGCAAAAACGCCCACACTGGCCCATAGGCTGGAAATTTCTACAAAGAAGACAATAGAATTTGACGATCATTCATTTGATACATGCATGGGGCCAATGATTTGCTTTGCTACCGAATATCAAAAAGAAATGTTTGACGCACGAGGAGAAATATGCTTCCTTGGTGGCAAAGTACTTGTAACTTGTGGCACCTGGACCAATGAGGTTTCCAGTCGTCACGACCACTCATATCACCCAGCTAGTAATTAGTAATGAATCTACGTGGATTTTCATAAATTATCTTTGCCAATTTATTGTTGGTCATCACGATTGTGTTACAACGCCACATAAATTTGTCTTGTGACGTTTATTAATTGATAAATATTTTAGTTCATCCTTGTCCTGACGGCGAAGAATGCATGATCCTTTTTATTGTCACGAGTGTGACACGCGTTTCATGCGTGATCATTATATATGTTTTGAATGATAATTATGTTTTAAGAAAGGACATTAAAAAAAAAAAAAAAAAAAAAAAACTATATTCAATGCTAATACAACATCATAACGACAGATATTTAGGACTGTCATCAGCGGAGCAATGAAATTTTAGCATCGGCTTCCGACTTATGATCATTTCGTTGACAATTTACAACTAAAATATTGTAACCGTGGAGTTTGTCAAAAACGGATGAAAATGTTTCTAAGTGCGGTCGTTACAAGCCATCAGAAGCTATCATGAATCCTGAGAACCCGAGACCTTCTTTTCATTCCCATCTCCTACCTCATATTAACCGAGACCCTATATCGCCGTCATCTCTTCCCCATCATCAGCCAGCATCTCTAACTTCGTCATTCTCCACTTCCATTAACTTTACGTCCCTGATTAGTCTGTAATCGGGTTTTATTCATGGACCCTAACTAATTTTGATTTTTCTAAATTATAGTTAATTTGTTACACAATATATAGATTAAACCAAGTTTTCTAAAAAATACTTACAAGTTACGTAATATATTATATTCATAAATCTTTTAAAGAGTTTCTAGTCGTCGTCATTTAGAGAGTATTGTATATGATTGTTATACGCATATTCGATTTTATCATAGAATGGACATCGACACAATATCCTTTATGGACGACTTACAAATACATAAAGTAACTATATTTTGTAAAGTAACTATAACTGCAATATTCTGTAAATTTTGATTAGGAGCGGGGGTGGTTTATTTATTTTGAGAGATAAGTATGTTTGTGCAAAATGCCCCTTTTTGACCAATGCATGCCTTGTTAATTCATATTCTCCTGTGGAAATTAGCAAGAACGTAAGACAATAAACTTTAATACACAACTGATAATATTAATTTACAACAGCAATACCACAAAGATGCCTCTAAAAAACGAAAACGTATATGAAGTTCGTTTGAGAATTAACATAGTACTCCGTAGAGAAAAAAAGAAGAAGAAAAAGAAATTAATAAAAGCAATGAAACATGCGTTGTAAATTCAGAGCAAGCTGTCGAGATTAGGCGCAGCGGAAGCCAAACTCAACACACACAACAGCTCAGTATAATGCACAGATTAACATAGACAACAAAATAGAGAACACACAATGTTTAACGTGGTTCGGCAATAGCCTACATCCACGGGCAAGAGAGATGATTTGATTACCTCACAATGGAGAACATACAAGGTTTCATACAAAGTTTTCTCAATAAACCTCAGCTCACTCTCAGGTTTTCATTTTTCTGTTTTGTGGTGGCGGCTACTTACTCTCAGTTTTCTCTCTAGCAAACCCTCACAAAGACACACATATATATAGTATGTCTTAAAAGAGCTTTTACACGCAAGAGGCCCACACACCATACATAATATTTAAATGCACGTGACTGCACCCATACTTCACAATTCTCCACCTCGGATCATGCAGAAAAGCATGAGACGATCACACGCAAAGCACTCTGATTGTCACATATCCAGCTGCACCACCAAAGTAGTTGCCTACGTGCCCAAAGGATCAAGCAGCCGTAGTTCATCATAATGTCTCGCAAGCGAGACTTCACAGTGTTCCGAAGAACCTCCACCCCATCGGGGTATCATACATCAAACATACAAAACATTAATCAAGTCAAGGCAATGCTTGAACTTGACATTAGGAACCACTTTAGTCAACATGTCTGCGGGATTCTCTTTTGTATCAATCTTTACCAAGAGAATATGACCCTCAGTTAATACTTCTCTAATGAAATGATAACGCACATCAATGTGCTTTGTTCGGGCATGATGAACTTGATTCTTTGCTAGGTGGATGGCACTCGTACTATCACAATACACAGGAAGTTGATCTTGCACCACTCCCAAATCATCCAACAAACCTTGTAGCCATATAGCTTCCTTGAAAGCTTCAGTCACTGCCATATACTCTGCCTCTGTAGTAGATAGAGCCACTGTCGACTGCAGAATAGACCTCCAACATATTGGACCTCCTGCCAAGGTAAACACATACCCTGTAGTAGAGCGTCTCTTATCCAAATCACCGGCATAATCTGAGTCTACATAACCAACACATAAATGACTGTTGTTCATATCCCTCACAAATTCTAAACCCGCATCAATAGTTCCCAAAAGATATCTCAAAATCCATTTGACAGCATTCCAATGCTCTTTTCCAGGAGCATGCATGTAACGACTGACCATACTCACAGCATGTGAAATGTCAGGTCGTGTACACACCATCGCATACATAAGACTCCCAACAGCATTAGCATAAGGCACATGTGCCATAAATTGAATTTCATCATCAGAGGAAGGACACATAGTTGCATTCAATTTAAAATGAGCAGCAAGAGGAGTACTTACCGATTTGGTTTCTTTAGAAATGCCAAATTTCCTTAATACCTTCTTCAAATATGTCTTTTGAGATAAACACACCTTGCCCTTCATTCTGTCTCTCTGAATCTCCATGCCAAGAATCTTCTTCGCATCTCCAAGATCTTTCATTTCAAATTCAGCTGACAACTTACATTTCAGCTTCTCAATCTCAGACTTGCAAGTAGATGCAATCAGCATATCATCTACATACAAAAGCAGATAAATGAAAGAACCATCACTCAGATTCTTCAGATATACACAGTGATCATGGTGGCTTCTTGTGTATGCTTGACCTAACATAAAACGATCAAATCGTTTATACCACTGTCTCGGAGACTGTTTCAGTCCATACAACGATCTTTTCAACTTACACACCAGATCATCTTCACCGGGAGATTTGAATCCACTTGGCTGAGTCATATAGATCTCCTCATCTAGATCTCTATGTAAGAACGCTGTTTTTACATCCATCTGAACCAGATTCAAGTCATACTGCGTTACCAAGGCTAACAAAATACGAATAGAGGAGTGCTTCACAACTGGAGAGAATACTTCATTGTAGTCAATTCCCTCCTTCTGGGCATAGCCTTTTGCAACCAGCCTTGCCTTGTAGCGAATCTCATTTTTCTTCACTCCTTCTTTCTTAGCATATACCCACTTACATCCAATCGTTTTCTTGCCCTTAGGGAGCTTGGCAAGAACCCAGGTGTCATTCTTGTGAAGAGATGTCATTTCTTCACCCATAGCATCTTTCCATTCTTCACACTCAACGCTATGAATAGCTTGTGTGTATGTCTCGGGAATGCCTTCATCAGTAACTGGTAAAGCATAAGTTACACAATCTCGAAACCAACCTGGTTTCCTGATATCCCTTTTCGGTCTGCTAGAAGCAATTGACTCTGGAACACTTCTCTCAGCCTCTGTTTCTATTTCTAACCCATCGTCGGAATCATCAGCACTGCCCCGGTCAACCGTAACTTCATCTGTTTCAACAACTGAATCTGTCACCTCTTCAGAAGCTGGTCCCACTGGTACAGTTTCATCTGGGACTTGTGTAACAATATCAAACTTCACACGCTGCAAATTCTCACGATTACTGCTCTCATTCTCCACCTGATGAGAACCCTTAGGCTTTAGCATAGCAGCTTCATTAAACGTAACATCCCTGCTTATAATCATTTTCTTGGTAACTGGATTCCAGAGTTTGAACCCTTTGACTCCAGTCTTCATGCCAACAAATATTGCCTCAACAGCACGAACTCCAAGCTTATTGTCCTTCACATGAAACCAAGCAGGACAACCAAATACATGAATCAACTCATAGTCATAAGCAGGCTTACCATACCAGAATTCCATTGGTGTTTTGCCTCCTAATGCAGATGAAGGCAACCGATTGATGAGAAAACATGCATAAGTAACAGCTTCAGCCCAGAATGCTTTGCCTAATCCAGAATTAGACAACATACATCGTACTCTCTCTAGCAGTGTACGATTCATCCTTTCTGCAACTCCATTCTGCTGTGGTGTTTCTCTAACTGTGAAATGTCTCTTGATTCCCTCATCTTGACATACTTTGTGAAATGGATCACTTGTGTACTCTCCACCGTTGTCTGAACGAAACACTTTGAGTTTTCTACCCGTTTGAGTTTCAACTGCTTTCTTCCATCTCACAAATATTTCCAGAACATCACTTTTCTGTCTCATGACATACACCCATACACGCCTAGAATAACCATCAATAAAAGATACAAACCAATGCTTACCTCCCAAAGATGCATTTTTGGAAGGACCCCATACATCTGAATGAACATAATCTAGAACTCCACTAGATTTATGGATTCCCTTACCAAAGCGAGATCTTGTCTTCTTGCCTTTTACACAATGTTCACAGAAATCTAACTTACGGACAACAACCTCTTTCAACAGATTTTGCTTAATTAAAGCATTCAAAGATTTCTCACCTGGATGTGCAAGCCTCATGTGCCATAGCATTGCAGATTCCTTAGCAGCAATTTCACTCTGCACAGCTGTAGCTACATCCCCAGTCACTGTTCTCCCATTTAAGTAGTACAAGTTGTGATGACGTGTACCTTTCATAACAACCATAGCTCCAGAAATCACCTTCATAACTCCATTTTGACCATCAAGTCTTAATCCCTTGGATTCAAGCATTCCTAAAGAAATCAGATTCTTTTTCATACTTGGCACACACCTCACATTTTTCAGTTCTCTAACCTTGCCATCATGCAGTTTCAGGCGAATACTACCAATTCCCACAATGCTACAAGAATTGTGATTTCCCATCAATACTTCGCCCTCAAACTTCGTAAAACTTGAAAACCATTCTCTATTTGGCGTCACATGAAAGGTAGCACCCGAATAAAGTACCCACTCATCATCTTTTGCCTTAGAGTTAGAAGGTACCATGGTTAAAGAGAAATCTGACTCATTCCCTGTGTCTTTGCTGGACTGGACTACATTTGCTACACTTTTGCCTTTCTTGTCCCGCTCCTTGACCTTAGGACAATCCTTAGCCCAATGGCCTTTTTCATGACACCAAGCACATTCATCCTTAGCCAAACGCCCTTTTGCTTTTGAGTATCCTTTACTCTTATTAGGATGTTGGCCAACATTTTTCTTACGGTCTGATTTTCCGCCTCTCACTACAAGAGCATCACCACCATCTTCTCTGGAGATGTAACACCCCACGTCCATTAATGTCACTCACAAAGGGAATGCATTAACTTCCATGGAGGTTTTAAGTGAGTATAGAACAGTAAAATTACAACAAGACAGATATAAAATAGTACTTGGAAATTTAAAACTTTATTTCATTGCAGCAGAAGTCAAAACATGTTTGATTACATCATAATACCATAAATTAGAGTCAAGTACAATATCCATCTTGATAAAACAAAATACATAATCCCATCATCATAAATAGCCATTAAACAAAAGATAACAAGCTGGACTTTACTTCAGCAGTCCAAGCTTTCCCAAAAGAGATAAGCAATCCAACTAGACTCCACTAGAACTTGGCCCAACCTGAGGACCTGAAGGGAAAAAGAATGGAAAAGAGGGGGTCAGACATAAAGTCTGGCGAGTATGGCAATTCTAATAATACTATTATCAAAATAACTGGACTAAGGCATAAGCTGGAAAACAAGAAAATGTCTATGAAGAGCAGATTAAGGACATAGACAATCGCTAAAGGCAACGTTATAGGCGCTCCTAGATACTAAAGGATAAACACTGTACTGCACCACACCCGTCCACTAACACTAACGTTAATGACGCTTCCTAATCAACATAGGATAATTACTATACTCTACCGTACTGTACCGTACCATATTGTACTAGCACTAACTACACCCCTACTAGTCATTCTTGGAATTTGATCCCCCTTGGCTAAATAGAATGATGATAGCTTCGTGTACTACTAGATGTACCCACTATCCCCCATGTCTGACTGTATATCTCTAGTTGCTATCATAGGTACCCAACGTGTACCTATCCCCACTAGACGTACCCCTTTAATAATGGTAACCCCACGTATTCCTAGCTGACGTCATAGGTGTCGTCTGCCCCTATCTCCACTAGGTGTACCCCCTTAGTAATTAAATGATAGTGGTAGCTCTATATACCCCTAGCTGACTACATAGGGCCGCCTGCTCCTATATCCACTAGGTGTGTCCACTACCCTGCCCCATTCGATCGGCTCCCTGACTCGTAGATACCCGTGCTGGCCCCACAGTGGGGTGTATCACTCTCCTAAAGTGGCAACCTGATACAACGGACATGCACGGCTTATACCTACACGATGCAACAACGTATTACCTACCAGCCCGGGTCCACACACGCATATGAAACCCGTTGGACTTGCGTTGCCACCGCTCCCTGTTTTGGCCTCTTATAGTCAAACCCAGTATGCGTGTCCCGTCCTTGACTTGGGTCGAGCCCACAAAGATACGTTTTGGGATACTGGTTGAAATGGGCCCCCACTATTTACCACAAGCATTCCACCTAAGCTTGTCCCCATTAGTCCATCCCACTTAACCCACTTAGTCATGTTCATTTACATGTGTGTTTGGTTAAGTCTAATCGTATTTCAAATGCCTCTAAAGGCAACCACCAGATTCCTCATGCCACCCAAGGCACCTACTTAAGCCCCATGTCCCACCTTACATGATTATCTGGTTAAGTATTTCTTAGTTCATTAAGGCCATAACCTCATAAAGACCTCTCACATTAGACTGGCATTTATGGCAGCTGGATTTGCCGGGCGGGTCCGGGCAGTCTTACACCATAAAAGAGTCTAACCTCGTGTCTTTACAACTGTTATGCTTTAGTTTGGGCCTAGGACCTCTCACATTGGGCCGACATTTGTGACTACTGGATTTGCCGGGCGGGTCCGGGCAGGTTTACATCACAAACGGGTCCAACCTCGTGTCCTAAGCATTGATTATTAATAATAATCTACTTTCCCCCAATTTTAATAATTCCCTGCTTGAATTATTAATTACTTCCAATTTTTAACAATGTCCATAATTGACTCAATTATGGACATTCATTCATGGTATGCAACATCTTACAAAATTGCACCCAATTTATTAATTCCTAATATTACCCCTACCCCACGTTTGAACGTTTATTCGCAAAATATATGTTAGACTCGAATAGCCTAACTCATAGCATAAAAGAGATTATCATAATAACAACATGTATATGTGACCAAATGAATCATAATAAGGGGTGAAACTTGCATATGTCCAACTTGCATAGATTACACATGTCATGGACCTAAAGGTGTCAACTTGTTCAAAATTCACCTAATATAATCTCAATCAATTTTCATAAACTTACATATGAACATGTGTGAATCAACATCATCTAATTTTTTTAACAACATGGTTTTATATGGGTACACCTAACTCAATAGGCAAATTCCCATAATCAAGTTTTATTTAATTATAGTTTCAAGTTTATGGGTACACCTAACCTAATAGGCAAATTCCCATAAACAAGATCTATTTAAATTAAAAAAAACATAACTTTAAGCATGATCCAACAACATGATTTTTCAACATAATATAGCATGATTTATAACATGGCATAGTATGATAGTATAACATAGCTTGACATGATTCTCAACATAGCACGACATAGCATAAGAGAATTTACAACATAGCATGACATAGCATATATAATTTACATCATACGACAACATGATAACATAATAAGAAATCCACAATATATAGAATTTACAATTACAAATCACATCACTTTCTTGTGATCCATTCATAACTGAGTCAAATTAGTTTGTAATAGTCTTGTGAGAATCATCATACTCACCAACAAAAGAAAAGAATTAGAGAAAGAGAGATCTTTTGATTTGATTTGTGCAGATTTAGTTGTAGTAGATTAGGCTTCCTCTTCTTAGTTTGTGACGGCTACGCTGAACTCCATGGCAGCAGCATGACGGTAGCTTCTCTAATTTTACAAGTGATTTAGGTTTAGGGTCTACCCACTTATTTATAGATTTTAGAATGCATTTAGGCCATTAGATTTAACCTAGAAATAACCGCAGCCGTTCAGACAAGATGGGATTTATCTTGTTGACTCAGCAATGAGTCAGAAGTGACTCAGCAAACAATCAGCAAATTAATAAACTTCTATTCATATTTGCATTAACTGCCCATATATATATATATATATATATATATATATATATTTTCTACGATGTACACATTATATACATCCCCCTTTACTTATTATTGTTTTTATATACATATTAGATACATCCCCTCTCTTACATACTTATTAATATTTTTATATTCATATTAGATACATCCCCTCTCTTACACACTTATTAATATTTTTATATTCATAATAGATACATCCCCTCTCTTACATACTTATTAATATTTTTATATTCATATTAGATACATCCCCTCTCTTACATACTTATTAATATTTTTATATTCATATTAGATACATCCCCTCTCTTACACACTTATTAATATTTTTATATTCATAATAGATACATCCCCTCTCTTACATACTTATTAATATTTTAGCAACTTTAGTGTTAATAGAAAATTCGGGGTGTTACATTCTCCCCTCATTTTAGGATTTCGTCCCCGAAATCTTCAAGTCTGGAAGAATGTATATCCTACCATCCAAACGTCCATCTACTCATCCATCATACACATGCGTCCATTGTCCTTAAAAGACTTCTAATGCTTTATGATCATATGCAAAGTGTGTGTACATGTCCTTACCTAATGCGAAATCAGGCGATCTACTGATTCAGTTGACCTCCTTAATGCAAATTATGTAAGTGTCATGAATCCATTATGTATGCAAAAGATCCTAATTGCTTACATACTACTTCTATATGCGTGCACACCCATTCAACCGAATGCAGCATCCATATGATGGTACAACCATTATACATCCATTATACTAAATACATTCACTTATGCAATATGCAATATGTAGTGACTGAGCCGATCTAGTGCCTAAAGTGTGTGTGTATATGCATCCACGAGCAACCACTAGCAAACACTTGCATCCATTTTGCATCCATCATACATAACATGTCTCAAACACATGTTTCAACCATAGGATTTATCCTAACTAAAGGTCAAAGATACTAACGAGAGGATATACTAAAAATAAGATAAGATAAGCGAAGTGATAATGGAGAAATTAAAAGACATACCCTCAAAAAGAAAAGGGTACAACGAACGCATCTTCTCTTCTATCTCCCAAATAGCGTAGCGCTCATCATTTCCCCATTGCACTTTAACTAGTCTGACCTCTCGATTCCTCAACTTTTTGATCTCCAACCCAAGAATGCATGTAGGAGCTCGTCTAATTATTGCATCACGCTCTATTTCCACCTCTTTAAGCAAGCTCGGCTCTACCACCTCCGTGGTCTTGTGCAAACACTTCCTCAAATGTGATACATGGAATACATCATGTATACCACTACGTCTCTTAGGCAACTTCCACTCTGCCCAATCCTCTCCTTAATAGGAAGCGGCCCTACTAACCTTGACGCTAACTCCCTCTTGATCCAAAGCGAACATTGTTCCTTGATGGAGATACCCTGATAAAGACCATGTCCCTTATGCGAAACTCCAGCTCGGTCCTCCTTTTGTTGGCATATAATCTTTGCCTACCTTGCGCCATTTTCATCTTCCTTTGAATCAAGTCGATTCTCTTCCGTAGTCTAAGACACATGACCTAAAAGAAAGAAATACTCAAGAATATGATTCACCCTCTTGGTCTGGCCATCTGTCTGAGGATGATATGCGGTGCCCAGACATAACTGAGTCCCTACCGCCTCTTGTAAGCTCTTCCCAAATTCGCTAGTGAAGATAAGGTCGCGGTTGCTCACTATGCTAGAAGGAACACCGTGCAAACTAATTATCTCCTTAATGTATGCGGAAGCTAACCATGGAGCAGTCCTATTACTCTTCACGGGAATGAAATGGGCGCTCTTAGTAAGTCTATCTACTACAACCCAAATCCCCGTATCTTGATTTTGGTAACCCATCGGGTTCCCTTTGCTCCGCTTTTACTTGATGGCACTCCGAACATTTAACGACATATTCGGCCACATCCATCTTCATACCGACCCAAAAGAAAACTTGCTTCATGTCCTTTTTCGTCTTGTCCCCGCCAGGATGAATGGTCATTTCTAAATGATGTGCATCATCAAGAATAACCTTCCTTAAGCTCTCGTCTCGTGATACACAAAGTCTATCGTACTCATGCAACCAACCCTTATTATCTAAGTATATCTACTTAAGTGGCTTGATGACTCCCCTCTCATGAGTTTCTCTACTAACTCTATCAACTGTGGGTCATCACGCTGTGCCTCTCCAATCCGTCCCACAAGCGTAGGTCTAATCTTAAGGATGCTAGCAAACCGAGTACAAAACCAATGGATGGTCTAAAGTAAATGGTAGGGATAAACCCTAAGCTATGCCGCTCAGCAGACAAAGGACTCAATGTCGATCCTTCCCTACCTAAGGCATCCACCACAACGTTACCCATTGTAAGGGGTATATGTTACCTCGAAATCGCAGGACGGCAAGAACTCCATCCACCTTTTCTGCCTCCAGTTAAAATCTTTATGAGAGACCAAAACTTTAACGACTTATGGTCTTTAAACAACTCAAATTTTTACCAAGACTTGAGCGCAAAAGCTATGGCGGCCAATCCTAGGTCATGGGTAGGGCAATTCTTCTCATGGACTTTCGATATTCTTCCTTCATAACATATTACCCTTCCTCTGAGACCTCCCTAAGATGTAGGGCATGTTCTTCTCCGCTTCTAGAGAAAACCAGGATGATATCCCATGCAAAATCATCACAACTATCCATCTCTCACGCAGGCTATCCTAGTCAAACTAGACATCCCCCAAGTGCAAGCCCCAAAGGCCTAAACCAATATCAGACAAACACTCAAGGGATACCTCCTTCGAATTCAGACGACCTACGTGAGATGATATTAGTAAAACGGCCAAATAATTGAGCACTTAACCGACTCTGGCTGTCCTTGCCAGTCTTGCTCCAAGGCCATCATTGCTCACCTAACTGGCTTTGAACTATCCACTAGGCACACACGAAGGCTTACTTCGTGCCTCTAGGTAAACCCCGCACTTCATCGAAGACGTCACTATACTCACGGACCACACAAACAAATTCCAAATCACCGTTGGATGCATCAAAAGATTCTATGCGGCTAAGCATTATTGAACCCCTAGGGTCTCAAGAAATATCGAGGGTCTTTCCATAACGAGTCACAGTCTAACTACCCTCCTTTCCCCATCTAGGATGGCACCAGACCTGGCTAGCCAATCCATCCCTAGAATCAAACTACAGCCCGTGAAATGAAGGCGTTGCATTCAACCCCAACGCTCCAGATAGATACTCTCAAATCCCAACAAACCATTCAAGGATGAGCCGAACCACCAACCGGATTTGAGACTAGAATGGGATTCTTAACTAGACTAGTATTTAGGTGCAGTATTTCAACTAACTAAGCAGATACTAACGAGTATGAAGCGCCAGAATCGAGTAAGGTCCGATCATGATGATCAAACTGAAAAACTAAGTTTTCAACAGAAATTTTTCTACCTCGTTCTTGCAGCGGTGGGGCTTCAATAGCCTGAACTCGCCCCCTTGCCTGCCCTGGTGCCATAAGAGCCTGCACCTGTCCTACTGAGGTAGACCCTGCCCTCTGCCCCTCCTTTGGGCAGTCCTTCACTAAATGTCCTATAACTAGCCTTCTTCTTTTCATTCTCCATTCGTGACCTCCCACCAAGATGAGGTTTCGTCCTTTGTTACCCTAACAGCTATTTGAACCTTCCTCCCCATTGTCCATCTTTAAAGGTACCAACAAGCCCTCCACTTTCTTGAATCAACTTCTAGCCCGTCAAACGTCGAAGTCCCTTGAAGTGGTTTTTCCGTCCTTCGTACGGAAGTCCTTATTTATCTTATCTACACGCGGAGGGGAAAGATTCGAAAAGGGAAAGAGGAAGAGACTCAAGCGGAGAATCGAAGGAAAGGATATGGCTATTGGGGATTATGTTTTTCATAAAAACTTTCTCTGTAAATAACATGTTTTTGAAAGCACTTCTTCCAAAAATACTTTAGAAAAAAATATTTTTCTAAAAAAAAAAAAATTTATCTGTTCTGGTAACCTTATGCTCTGATACCACGTGTAACACCCCACGTCCATTAATGTCACTCACAAAGGGAATGCATTAACTTCCATGGAGGTTTTAAGTGAGTATAGAACAGTAAAATTACAACAAGACAGATATAAAATAGTACTTGGAAATTTAAAACTTTATTTCATTGCAGCAGAAGTCAAAACATGTTTGATTACATCATAATACCATAAATTAGAGTCAAGTACAATTTCCATCTTGATAAAACAAAATACATAATCCCATCATCATAAATAGCCATTAAACAAAAGATAACAAGCTGGACTTTACTTCAGCAGTCCAAGCTTTCCCAAAAGAGATAAGCAATCCAACTAGACTCCACTAGAACTTGGCCCAACCTGAGGACCTGAAGGGAAAAAGAATGGAAAAGAGGGGGCCAGACATAAAGTCTGGCGAGTATGACAATTCTAACAATACTATTATCAAAATAACTGGACTAAGGCATAAGCTGGAAAACAAGAAAATGTCTATGAAGAGCAGATTAAGGACATAGACAATCGCTAAAGGCAACGTTATAGGCGCTCCTAGATACTAAAGGATAAACACTGTACTGCACCACACCCGTCCACTAACACTAACGTTAATGACGCTTCCTAATCAACATAGGATAATTACTATACTCTACCGTACTGTACCGTACCATATTGTACTAGCACTAACTACACCCCTACTAGTCATTCTTGGAATTTGATCCCCCTTGGCTAAATAGAATGATGATAGCTTCGTGTACTACTAGATGTACCCACTATCCCCCATGTCTGACTGTATATCTCTAGTTGCTATCATAGGTACCCAACGTGTACCTATCCCCACTAGACGTACCCCTTTAATAATGGTAACCCCACGTATTCCTAGCTGACGTCATAGGTGTCGTCTGCCCCTATCTCCACTAGGTGTACCCCCTTAGTAATTAAATGATAGTGGTAGCTCTATATACCCCTAGCTGACTACATAGGGCCGCCTGCTCCTATCTCCACTAGGTGTGTCCACTACCCTGCCCCATTCGATCGGCTCCCTAACTCGTAGATACCCGTGCTGGCCCCACAGTGGGGTGTATCACTCTCCTAAAGTGGCAACCTGATACAACGGACATGCACGGCTTATACCTACACGATGCAACAACGTATTACCTACCAGCCCGGGTCCACACACGCATATGAAACCCGTTGGACTTGCGTTGCCACCGCTCCCTGTTTTGGCCTCTTATAGTCAAACCCAGTGTGCGTGTCCCGTCCTTGACTTGGGTCGAGCCCACAAAGATACGTTTTGGGATACTGGTTGAAATGGGCCCCCACTATTTACCACAAGCATTCCACCTAAGCTTGTCCCCATTAGTCCATCCCACTTAACCCACTTAGTCATGTTCATTTACATGTGTGTTTGGTTAAGTCTAATCGTATTTCAAATGCCTCTAAAGGCAACCACCAGATTCCTCATGCCACCCAAGGCACCTACTTAACCCCCATGTCCCACCTTACATGATTATCTGGTTAAGTATTTCTTAGTTCATTAAGGCCATAACCTCATAAAGACCTCTCACATTAGACTGGCATTTATGGCAGCTGGATTTGCCGGGCGGGTCCGGGCAGTCTTACACCATAAAAGAGTCTAACCTCGTGTCTTTACAACTGTTATGCTTTAGTTTGGGCCTAGGACCTCTCACATTGGGCCGACATTTGTGACTACTGGATTTGCCGGGCGGGTCCGGGCAGGTTTACATCACAAACGGGTCCAACCTCGTGTCCTAAGCATTGATTATTAATAATAATCTACTTTCCCCCAATTTTAATAATTCCCTACTTGAATTATTAATTACTTCCAATTTTTAACAATGTCCATAATTGACTCAATTATGGACATTCATTCATGGTATGCAACATCTTACAAAATTGCACCCAATTTATTAATTCCTAATATTACCCCTACCCCACGTTTGAACGTTTATTCGCAAAATATATGTTAGACTCGAATAGCCTAACTCATAGCATAAAAGAGATTATCATAATAACAACATGTATATGTGACCAAATGAATCATAATAAGGGGTGAAACTTGCATATGTCCAACTTGCATAGATTACACATGTCATGGACCTAAAGGTGTCAACTTGTTCAAAATTCACCTAATATAATCTCAATCAATTTTCATAAACTTACATATGAACATGTGTGAATCAACATCATCTAATTTTTTTAACAACATGGTTTTATATGGGTACACCTAACTCAATAGGCAAATTCCCATAATCAAGTTTTATTTAATTATAGTTTCAAGTTTATGGGTACACCTAACCTAATAGGCAAATTCCCATAAACAAGATCCATTTAAATTAAAAAAAACATAACTTTAAGCATGATCCAACAACATGATTTTTCAACATAATATAGCATGATTTATAACATGGCATAGTATGATAGTATAACATAGCTTGACATGATTCTCAACATAGCACGACATAGCATAAGAGAATTTACAACATAGCATGACATAGCATATATAATTTACATCATACGACAACATGATAACATAATAAGAAATCCACAATATATAGAATTTACAATTACAAATCACATCACTTTCTTGTGATCCATTCATAACTGAGTCAAATTAGTTTGTAATAGTCTTGTGAGAATCATCATACTCACCAACAAAAGAAAAGAATTAGAGAAAGAGAGATCTTTTGATTTGATTTGTGCAGATTTAGTTGTAGTAGATTAGGCTTCCTCTTCTTAGTTTGTGACGGCTACGCTGAACTCCATGGCAGCAGCATGACGGTAGCTTCTCTAATTTTACAAGTGATTTAGGTTTAGGGTCTACCCACTTATTTATAGATTTTAGAATGCATTTAGGCCATTAGATTTAACCTAGAAATAACCGCAGCCGTTCAGACAAGATGGGATTTATCTTGTTGACTCAACAATGAGTCAGAAGTGACTCAGCAAACACTCAGCAAATTAATAAACTTCTATTCATGTTTGCATTAACTGCCCATATATATATATATATATTTTCTACAATGTACACATTATATACATCCCCCTTTACTTATTATTGTTTTTATATACATATTAGATACATCCCCTCTCTTACATACTTATTAATATTTTTATATTCATATTAGATACATCCCCTCTCTTACACACTTATTAATATTTTTATATTCATAATAGATACATCCCCTCTCTTACATACTTATTAATATTTTTATATTCATATTAGATACATCCCCTCTCTTACATACTTATTAATATTTTTATATTCATATTAGATACATCCCCTCTCTTACACACTTATTAATATTTTTATATTCATAATAGATACATCCCCTCTCTTACATACTTATTAATATTTTAGCAACTTTAGTGTTAATAGAAAATTCGGGGTGTTACAGGAGATATCATCTCTATCCATCTTTCGGAATTCTTCACTGCGTAATGATGTAGCGACTTCATCATAAATCAGCTTGTCTTTGCCATGAATTAGCGACTTAATCACGGGTTCATATTTCTCCGGAAGAGAATTCACTAAGCACAAAGCTTTCTCCTTATCTGGAATGATCTCATCATAATTAACCAACTCCGTAAGTAGCTTGTTAAAGGAATCCAGATGCTCAATCAGAGTTGCACCCTTCTTCATATTGAACCGATACAAATTTCTTTTTAGATGAATTCAGTTTGCCACATTCTTCACAAGGTACTTCGCTTCAAGTTTTTCCCATGATTCTTTCGGCGAGGTCTCATGTTGATAGTTCACTCTGATATCAGCTTCCAAGCAACCCCTGATCGTAGCTAAACAAAGCCTTTGATTCTTTTCCCATTGTTTGTCTGACCATTCTTCTGGTTTCTCTATTCTCAAACAAGGTTCCAAATCCAAATGTTCAAGAGCATCAGACACATCTGTTCTCCACAAACCAAAGTTATTGTTTCCATTAAATTTTTCTACATCTAACCTTGCTCTGTGATACACTATTTTTTCAGATTGATTAGATTCACCCATTGTCGCAACAAAAGCAACTTACACAAGAGAAACACACACAAATGGGAAAAACTGCCTTCATAGGAATTTCGTCGAACACCTTTCGTGCACTAAACTGAACACACAAATCCAAAGATTGCAACCGCAAGCTCCGATACCAATTGTCGAGATTAGGCGCAGCGGAAGCCAAACTCAACACACACAACAGCTCAGTATAATGCACAGATTAACATAGACAACAAAATAGAGAACACACAATGTTTAATGTGGTTCGGCAATAGCCTACATCCACGGGAAAGAGAGATGATTTGATTACCTCACAATGGAGAACATACAAGGTTTCATACAAAGTTTTCTCAATAAACCTCAGCTCACTCTCAGGTTTTCATTTTTCTGTTTTGTGGTGGCGGCTACTTACTCTCAGTTTTCTCTCTAGAAAACCCTCACAAAGACACACATATATATATATAGTATGTCTTAAAAGAGCTTTTACACACAAGAGGCCCACACACCATACATAATATTTAAATGCACGTGACTGCACCCATACTTCACACAAGCCAGGTCGAGGAGAAACAACTGGAAACTGATGCACAAATAACTCTCTGCCTCCTTTTCTTCTCTTCATCAAATCACAGTTGTTAAACTCTTTCTCCTGTGGAGCTGCTTTCTTCTCCTCGAAAATTGATTGTTCTGAATTTAGTTTACTAGCAGCAATATCATCTTCTTGTACTGATGGTTTTATCAAACTAGAGCTCATGCAACCCATCTTTTGATATATTAATTCCGCCTGGAAAATTGGAAGGAAATAAATTTCAGATGTTAATATTGATATATGGAACAAGCTGAGATCAGTTAAGCTTATATACTTACCTCAAAGCAACTAATTTAAGAAACTTCATTTGGAAGCATCATTCTTCTTTCATTGGGAATATGATAGATAAAAAGGCAGTTCGTCAAAATGGAATCAGAACACCCACATGCAAATAAAACAAAACAAGTATGTGACGTAGCTGCGAAAAGTGAAAGGAAGAACCTTGGTTGCCAAGTAGCTCTATATATAGGAGAACCTTGTTTGCCAAGGACCTTTGTTCACAAGTTGCAGGTCAAACATAAGCGCGACTGAAGTGTCGCTTTAACCAAACAACTGTTGGAATAAATTAAAACTGCATTAAATATTGCATTAAATTGCATGAGTTGATTGCATTTCCTGTGTTCATATATCGGTTTTATTTTGTATTGTTTTAATGTATCTTATCTAGATTTTTCCTTTGGATTAGAAAATGCATGTATAAAAGAAGCATATCTTGTAATGTCAAGTAAATCAAGAAATTACGAAAAATATATGAAATAAAAAAATTTGTCTTCCTCCGCAAATCTTCTTCATCTCTTCCTCTCAAATTTATTCTCTACAAATTGGTATCAGAGTCTGGTTGAAACTATGGCTTTTCTATTTGTTCTCACAAAAGAAAATTTCGAAGAGTGGAGTAATAAAAAGAAAGAAGAGTTGATCTCCAAAGGATTATGGGAAATTTTTGAGTATGGCTACGAATGGTCAAAAAGATAAGACGGAGAAAGAAAGTAAAGCATTTGTAAGCTTGAGACGAAAAAAATCTTCAAGCTCGTTATTTGATGAGTGGGAACGTTGATGGAGAAGCATGGGGACATATTTATGGAGAAAAATTCGCAAAAGATTCGTGGAATTTATTGAAAGAGGTGTATGCAATGGATAACACAAAAACAGAAGAAGAAGATGAAGAGGAGGTCGAAGAAGAGGATGAAAGCAAAGAAACTGAAACGGAAGTAACCAAAGCTAAAAGGGCAGATACAGATGCAAATATGGATGATGTAGAACCTGCAAAGGCTAATGAAGATGCCAACATGGTCAATGTAGAAGCTGACAAGGCAGATGAAGAAGTAAAAGAACAGGAGAAGATGGAGAGAGAAAACACGTTAAAAAAGGAGGAAGAGGAGAAAGCTTCTAAAGAGGAAGAACCAGAGAAAAAGATAGAGCTTGAGGACAACGAGCCTGAGGATCAGAACGAGAAAAATAGTGAGGAGGAGAGCAAGCCAGAAGCGGATGATGTGGAGACGATGGACATAAGATCAAACAAAAGTGAAGAAAATCTGTATGTGGAAAGAGAAGACAAAAACGAGAATGATAACATGGATTCCAGTATGATTGAAGTTGAAGATGCTCAAGCAGAAGACAATTGGGATGAAAACATGGACAACACAACAAAAGATGAAGGCAAAGAGGTAGAGAAGAAGAAAGAGAAGAAAAAAAAGAAAGGAAAACAAGAAGAAGATGAAAATGCAGATGATGATGCAAAGGAGAAGAGAGAAGGGAAAGAAAAGAAGGATAAATACAAAAAGGATGAACATGAAGAAGTGAAAGATGAAGAAGAAAAGAAGAGTAAAAGTAAAGGAGATGAAAATGAAGAAGGCGATGTTAAGGAGAAGGAAGAAAAGCAAAGAGCATTATTACAGTTACACTGGAATGTGATTACTGAAAGCCAACAAGATGACCAGGAAGCGAACTCACACAAGCTAGAAGATGATATTGAAGAAAACAAGAAACAGTTGCTAACTGTTGGCTCCCAATTGCAAGAAGCAAAGCATGATCTTACAATAAAAGAAGAGTTTTTCAGAAGCTTAAAACCAAGTGAGGAGGCTTTACAGAATGAGAAGCATGGTCCAGAATGTAACAATCCAAGTTTATCGTTAGAATGAGATGAATCGGTTCAAGAATTCAATAGGCTAAAAAGTGTGGTCCACAATTTGTTTGCCAAAGTCGTAGAACTGAACAAAGAATCCCTGACTGTTTAAATCATTTTGCCAAAATGATACATGTATTTGAACAATACTATGGATTGGCTTCTCAGGCTATTAATCCCATAAAAGAGATGGAAAAGAAATGCGAGGAAAAGATTTCAAAACAAAAGCAGAACATTCTGCAGGGATTGTTGCAAGCTAAGGAGGAGCTTGCTGCAATGTTCAGCAATGTTAAAAAAGATTATGAACAAAAGGAAGAGAAAAGTGACAAACACAGTACAATAATATGGAAAACGATGGATGCTTGGAAAGAAGAAAAAAAAAATTGGGAAGACATAACAAGATCTCTGATGCGTAGTTCAACCCAGTTCTCATATGCACGAGATGTAGCTAAAAAATGTACAATGCGTATGCGTGCGCTGCATGATAAGTTGATGTCCCCATAGAAGAAGAGCACAATTAAAAAGGTCTGGATAATATCATTATTTTCTTACCAAAGCACGTCAGGTATAAATCGAGATGTTCTCAAAGAAGGTGACCTGATGACTGATATTTCAACAAAGGCACATAGCGGATGAATCTTCAGAAAAGTGCAGAAAATTTGAAAACAATAAGCAAGTTTTAATTTAGGGGAATTTGTTGGAATAAATTAAAACTGCATTAAATTGCATGCGTTGATTGCATTTCCTGTTTTCATATATCGGTTTTATTTGGTATTGTTTTAATGTATCTTATCTAGATTTTTCCTTTGGATTAGAAAATGCATGTATAAAAGAAATATCTTGTAATGTCAAGCAAGTGAATAAATTAAGAGAAAAATAAAAAATGTCTTTCTCAGCAAAAATCTTCTTCATCTCTTCCTCTCAAATTTATTCTCTACAACAACCACGTTTACACATTACTAAAAAAAGAGGTGCAAGAGTCAAAAACGTGATGAAACGCTTTCTTTTATTGTTGATCAAAACAATATTACAAGTTCAATTAGTAAATAACGCATAAGTTTGATCCTGACG
The DNA here is from genome assembly GCA_030737875.1 of Allium sativum. Classification (NCBI taxonomy): domain Eukaryota; kingdom Viridiplantae; phylum Streptophyta; class Magnoliopsida; order Asparagales; family Amaryllidaceae; genus Allium; species Allium sativum. The sequence goes on along the minus strand of CM060926.1, from coordinate 686,003,761 downwards.
GAAAGTACATAAACTTCAGACCATCAAGGTAAAAAATGAGTGGATAAAATGTCAATTAAGTTTTTTTTTTGAAAGGAAATAAATGTTTGACGCAAGAGGAAGAAATGCGATTGCTTGATGGCAAAGGGGATGCAAGATATCCAACGCTAATATCTGACTTCAACGTTGTGGCACCTGGACGGTTGGAGCAATCAGGTTTCCTGTAGCCACGACATCTGATATCACTTATAGCGATTACCGTGTACCTGTTGATCTAGCAGTAAAAGCTTGATTATCACACAAGCCTATGAGCAGCGGTTAACTTTTGCAACAAGGCTGCTCTATTAGAAGCATGTTGGATTGTCACTGAAGCATTCAACATATTTATTTTTGCCTAACCTTCTTTATGATTCAGGTGTTATAAATATACTAAATAGATTTATAAGCAAATATAACTTTAACCAATTACTGATATTGTAATTTCTTTATTGCAGTCTCGTTAACCGTTCTTGCGGCTGGATGAATTCTTGTCTGCCATCCCAACTGAACCAACTAGACAAAAAAAACCGTAAATGAAAAAGTTCCTTATAAATATTGCGTGGAAACAAGACAAATTTAGCCCCTTTCATAGTTGATAATTTGTAGCTCAAATGTCTACTTTTTTGATTGTTTATTGCTTGGAAATATTAAAACACTTCATTCGCATCAAAAGTTATAAATTATATGTCAAATATGTTCCTAACTCTAACTTAGCACCCGTTAGATTCGAATTTATAACATCTTTTCTAGGTACTAGTGTAAATATTAAGATATATTTAGTTTTAATCAATGAAATAATGAGTGGGCAGATGTGACAAATGCAAGAGTAGTTGATGATATCCATTGTAAATCTCCTTGATGTATAATTAAAAATGGGATTCTTGGTGAACATTGCATATTAATTGTCAGATTATGTCTGTGAACGAGGAATTTACTTAATTTTGAAAAAATACAGCGAAAATCATGTACATTGAATGATTTTTCCAAATTTATTGTTTGCACCAAATTTGGGATCAAACACCAAAGGTGTAAAAAGTCACACTTCACCGATTCGGTAAGGATATAGAACCACGTAATCGCAAAATAAACGGATAAAAGCAAGTAAGAAGACAAAGGAATTTTTATAGTGGTTCGATTCTCTTTGAATCTACATCCACTTTCAATCAATTCTCATTATAATACTCAAACTTACGAAATATGGATTTTCCCTTATTACATTCATTTCTCTCTTTTTTACCTCCTTATGATCTAATTTCTCTTGAATTTGGTTAAGAAAATGAAGAGATCTCTTAGCTTTGTGATGAATCTTCAACCACTTGTGTGCTTTGATCCTCTTCCATGATCTTCATAGATTTCATAGTGAATTAACATTCGATTTAGGCTTTGGAGAGGATTAGAGATCGTTTGAATGATGCTTGAGAGATTTATTATGTAGCTTCAATGAGATTGAATGTGCTTAGGTTCAATTGTAGAATGCTCTAATGATCATTGATTTGGATTTGATCTTCATGAAGTTAGAAAAGTGTTGATGAATCCATAGTAGCCATTAGAGAAGTTGTAGATGAGCTTTGAATTTGACGAAATCTCCTTGTAGGAATCAATTTTCGGTCCCCCTTCCAAGTGATTTATGAGGGGTATTTATAGGTGATTTTAGCCCGGGTGGCAATTCTGCAATTATGCAGAAAACGCCATGATTCAACATCGACATGAGTCAACTCGCCATGACCCCACTCGTCATGACCCATGTCTTAGTATGGACGACATGGCTTGAACAATGCGCTACGGCATGAATTCCATGCACTTACGACATGAAATGGATGCGCCATAAAATGGCTCGCAACATGATTGCAACGCCGCGTTGTTTGAATGGATTATACTGAAATGCGGCATGGATTGCATTGAAGAGTGGCGGCATCATTAAAGTATTGACAAAATTCCCTTTACAGCTGGCGCTTGAGTATTTGGTTTTAACGTTCTGTTGTCATGTCCCGACAACGCCTTAGTTGAATGCCGTGATAACGTTTGGCTATCTCCTCTTAGTAACGACATATTAAACAACTTTTCATGCGTCTAACTTCATAAATAATCCATGCACATGGTGCCACGTGTGAGTTGCTGGAACGCTCTATATCCTTTAGCATGATGGATACAAGTAACTACTGTATTGAATTATTACTACACCATCTTTCCGTCCATAATGTGATTAAGATATCCAACTCGTCATGCCTTAATGTCCTCGGCATTTCGTAGTTTACGGTCTTCTTCTCAGCCTGACAACAGGTAGCTTCTTATATAATATGAGTATGTCATATTAACGCCTTGAACCCTTGCCATGTTACAACCTTATGTCGCATGTCGTGGCCTGATTGGGAAGCGGACGATCTGATTGCAAAGAGGGATCGAACGACATGAATTACTTATTACAACATGAGCGGATTACGCCATGAGCGAATAACAACTTGGACTGTCCTGCTTAAACTTCTTCATACATCTTGATGCCATGTGTATCCTTGTTTTGCGACTTGAAATGAAGGACATGGAGGCACGTCATGGCTCAGACGACATGATTCATGTCGAACCCGGACGACTGAAGCTATGTCGTGCGTGGCGAATTGCACAATCTCGAAGCATGGCAATGACATGGATCCAGGTCGGCATAAGCGACATGATGACCTACGCCTTGACTGGAAACAATATGATGACTTGCCTTTGACGACGGATGGTAGAATGGACTTAACGGCTTGAATTGTACGTTACGGTTTCATGTTGTAAAAACACTCAACGACATTGTCCACATTGTGCTGACGATCTTGAACCAAGTCGTGTGGACGACTTTGAGTCATGTCGCCAGGGCGTATTTGGCGAAACTGCCTTTTCCGTTTCCCATCAAGTCGCTGTTGTATTCTTTCTGAACCGCGTTCAACAAACGGTGTTAACATTTGCCCCTCGAAGCTTGTATTTTTTGCTTGTGAGAAATGCGGGCTTCGAAATAAACATCACTGTTGATATATATTTTGCATTGGGATTCAGTTGTAGCTTTTTGTCTACTATAGCAAATCATTCTTCGAATTTAAATGCTCCATGCTACCTGTTCTATAATCAAAACAAGTTTTTGCACAATCATGGACTCATATTTTACCGTCGGTCGTCCATATCGATAGCGGATTAGTTTAATCATTAAAAATTATATATAGCGAATCTTATTCTGATTTGAATAAAATATTTGCACCGAATTGCTCTACTCAGCGGCTCATAACTCACTGTATATTATTTGTACAAATACGATATTCAAATTCGAATTTGTATTTAACGCTTGAAATCAACTAATCGACTATGCCGACTGTGGATTTCAAACATTATTGCTCTATAACTTATATGATGGTGTACAATATTTCTCATTTGAGAAATACATATTTATGATTTATTCTCTGCTTCTTTTTGGAGAAGTCTTTGATTATTGGTGCCTCGGTTTAGGAGGCCATTGTTTGCATTCATTATGCGAAGAATTTCACTGCTTAAAGTTTGTTTGTCATGTTGATTAGTTTTGGCATTGAAGACTCCATTGGATGCCCCATGTTTTAGTGAGGTCCTTTTAATCCAACATCTTGTCTTTCTCTTGTGATTGAATCAACATGATGGATTTCATTAAATGTTGTTGATATCTCCGATGGAGAAGTCGCTTTCTCTATGGAAAGGAATCTTTGGTTGTTGTATCGTTTCGCCATGCGAAGTCCTGTGAGGTTTGGGTCAAGGCTGCATCGCTCCGCGCTTACGAATTCCCACGCTTCATCTTGCTTTAGCAAGCTCCCGCGCTTCGCTTCGCGCCTACGGATTCCTGTGGACCATTGGATTAAGGCTGCATCGCTGCGCGCTTACGAACTCCCACGCTTCATCTTGCTTTAGCAAGCTCCCGCGCTTCGTTTCGCGCCTACGGATTCCCGCGGACCATTGGGCTAAGGCTGTATCGCTCCGCGCTTACGAACTCCCACGCTTCGTCTTGCTTTATTAAGCTCCCTCGCTTCGTTTTGCGTCTACGGATTCCCGCGAACCATTGGGCTAAGGCTGCATCGCTCCGCGCTTACAAACTCCCACGCTTCGTCTTGCTTTATCAAGCTCCCATGCTTCATTTTGCGCCTACGGATTCCCGCGAACCACTGAGCTAAGGCTGCAACGCTCCGCGCTTACGAACTCTCATGCTTCGTCTTGCTTTAGCAAGCTCCCGCGCTTCGTTTCGTGCCAACGGATTCCCGCGAACCATTGGGCTAAGGCTGCATCACTCCGCGCTTACGAACTCCCACGCTTCGTCTTTCTTTAGTAAGCTCCCACGCTTCATTTTGCGCCTACGGATTCCCGCGAACCATTAGGCTAAGGCTGCATCGCTCCGTGCTTACGAACTCCCATGCATCATCTTGCTTTAGCAAGCTCCCACGCTTCGTTTCGCGCCTACGGATTCCCACAACCTTGTGGGATGAGGTTTTAGATCCGTGACAGCTTGTTGCTCCATTTGCCGTTTGATTCATTGGAACTTCCTTGATCAACCGTTGAGTTGGTATTATCTAAGTTGCCTCATTTCGTCGGATCTTGAGGAAGCAAATGCCTACGGAATTTCCTGCAGTGAGAAAATCGTCTTTTAGCAAATTTTTCGTATATATTTTGCAAGTCAGAGATTCACACAAGCAAGCAACATTTCATTCGTAGTACTTTTGTTCTGTACAATGCATGTAAACCATTATAGACTTTTTACAAGAAAGTAAAACATAGTAAAGAGTAAAGTAATGCAAAGAGGCGATAGTGATCGCTTATTCTGAGTTTCAGATATTAGATCATCATCAATGGTCGTCAGTTGATTATCAACCTTAGAGTGATTTAAGCAGAAGCTACGTTTTTTGGACCAGACTGATCATTAGATGCCCCTTGCCCCTGGGGAGCTACAGAAGGATTTGCATCTTGGGAGTTCTTCACAAATTGTTGCAGACGGTTCTTCCTAATTAATTCTTCAATTAGTGATTTCAGGTGCCTGCATTCGTTAGTGTTGTGGCCCGGCTGATTATGATACCGACAGAACTTCCCAGATTTAGTCAGATGGTCATTCATTTTTATTGGCCGAGGCTCTGGGTAATCTTCTGCGTCCTTTATGGCAAGGTAGATGTTCTCGGGAGTGCTATTCAGAGGAGTTAACTCAGACGAGTCAAGAAGGCGGAACTTTTTATTAGCTTTGTTGTCGTTTCCGTTATTAGCTCGCTTCTGCCCCTGAGTATTCTTCGGATTGGATTGAATAGTTGTACTTTTAGGAGCTTCAAGAAGTTTGTTACCACCGATGATCCGAAGAGGTATAGGATTATCGTCGATTCTCATGTACTCCTCTGCTTTCTTATAGAACTTATCAAGCCGTAGTTGGTTCCTTCATCTTTATCCATCTTCCGAATTCGCTTGTTTTGTCTATAGCATCGAGTAAAGCCACGAGAATTATGCGTGGCTCTGGATTCCTTACTTCATACAAGGAAACATTGAATCGACTGAGGAAGGCTTTGACAGTTTCCCCTGGATTCTGTTTCATTGCTGAAAGTGTTATAGCATCCTTGGCTTTAGTAGCGTACAGACGGAACTGCTCCTTGAACTTTTTGGTGAGGTCAGAAAATCGATCGATAGACTTGGGTGGCAGCTTTGTGAACCATAGTGATGCGACACCTTCTAAGTAGAGAGGAAAGTACGTGCATCTCATATCATTGGTCGCCTTAGCTGCACTCATATGCCATTCATATTTGAATAGGAAGTAGTTCGGATCAACAAGACCGTTGTACGGAGGCAAAGTCGGAGGATTAAACTTCTTCGGACATTCTGCTTCAAGGATTCTTTGGGTGAAAGGAGTCCTATCGGGAGAGAAGTCCCATTCTCTTTCGTCGTCCTTGCTAGCTTGATTCTTTTTCATGGCTCGTTCTATCATGTCCGAAATGTATTCTTCGGTGCTATGGCGCTCTGTGAAACCGAGCTCTTTATCAAATGTTCGTCTAGGCATATGATCTCGATTAGAGAGCCTAGGTCCTTTGCCTTCTTGACGAAGAGGTGCCCCCGTGATAGGATTAACGGCTTTTCGAGCATTCTCTTCGGAATGGTTCTTAGCTTTTGATCTTAATTCTTCTATGTTAACTTCGTCCCTGCCACTTGTCCAATCATAATCGTCTTGCATACTGTCGTTGCGGTTATGATTGAAAGCAGGCGATTTATCATTTTCCTCGAGATCGACATGCACTTTTGGAGGGGCTTAAATCGGTCGAGCATTTAGAAGAGCGTTCATTTTTTCCATTAGAGCATCATTAGCATCCATCAAAGTTTTATATGAAGTTTCGATTCGGTGGTTCACGTTGGCAATAGCGGCATTTAGTTCATCTCTAGTCACGCCAGCTCCACTTATCGAGTTTTCACCAACATCGAAACGGTTAGTAAGTGGTGTCTCTTCATTAGCAACATCATCAACTTCTATCAAGGTTTTGCTAACGGTCTTCTTAGACTTTGCCATAATTTCAGAGAAGGATGCAACGTAGAGCTTTAATGCAAGGATCTCAACTTTAAGAGAGTGCGAGAAGAGGTTGGAGATGCGAGCGCGGCCCCACGGTGGGCGCCAAATGTTTGCTCCAAATTTGGGATCAAACACCAAAGGTGTAAAAAGTCACACTTCACCGATTCGGTAAGGATATGGAACCACGTAATTGCAAAATAAACGGATAAAAGCAGGTAAGAACACAAAGGATTTTTTATAGTGGTTCGATTCTCTATGAATCTACATCCACTTTCAATCAATTCTCATTATAATACTCAAACTTACAAAATATGGATTTTCCTCATTACAACCATTTCTCTCTTTTTTCCCTCCTTATGATCTAATTTTTCTTGAATTTGATGAAGAATATGAAGAGTTCTCTTAGCTTTGTGATGAATCTTCAACCACTTGTGTGCTTTGATCCTCTTCCATGATCTTCATAGATTTCATAGGGAATTAACATTTGATTTAGGCTTTGTAGAGGATTAAAGATCGTTTGAATGATGCTTGAGAGATTTATTATGTAGCTTCAATGAGATTGAATGTGCTTAGGTTCAATTGTAGAAAGCTCTAATGATCATTGATTTGGATTTGATCTTCATGAAGTTAGAAAAGTGTTGATGAATCCATAGTAGCCATTAGAGAAGTTGTAGATGAGCTTTGAATTTGACGGAATCTCCTTGTAGGAATCAATTTTCGGTCCCCCTTCCAAGTGATTTATGAGGGGTATTTATAGGTGATTTTAGCCTGGGTGGCAATTCTGCAATTATGCAGAAAACGCCATGACTCAACTTCGACATGACTCCACTCGCCATGACCCATGTCTTAGTCTGGACGACATAGCTTGAACAATGCGCTACGGCATGAATTCCATGCACTTACAACATGAAATGGATGCGCCATAAAATGGCTCGCGACATGATTGCAACGCCACGTCGCTTGAATGGATTATACTGAAATGCGGCATGGATTGCATTGAAGAGTGGCAGCATCAATAATGTATTGACAAATTTCTCTTTACAGCTGGCGCTTGAGTATTTGGTTTTAACGTTCTGTTGTCATGTCGCAACAACGCCTTAGTTGAATGCCGCGATAACGTTTGGCTATCTCCTCTTAGTAACGACATATTAAACAACTTTTCATGCGTCTAACATCATAAATAATCCATGCACATTGTGCCATGTGTGAGTTGCTGGAACGCTCTATATCCTTTAGCATGATGGATACAAGTAACTGCTGTATTGAATTATTACTACGCCATCTTTCAGTCCACAATGTGATTAAGATATCCAACTCGTCATGCCTTAATGTCCTCGGCATGTCGTATTTTACGGTCTGCTTCTCAGCCTGGCAACAGGTAGCTTCTTATATAATCTGAGTATGTCATATTAATGCCTTAAACCCTTGCCATGTTAGCAACCTTATGTCGCATGTCATGGCCTGATTGGGAAGTGGACGATCTGATTGCAAAGAGGGCTCTAACGACATGAATTACTTATTATAACACGAGCGGATTACGTCATGAGTGAATAACAACTTGGAGTGTCCTGCATAAACTTCTTCATACATCTTGATGCCATGTGTATCCTTGTTTTGCGGCATGAAATGAAGGACATGGCGGCACGTCATGGCTCAGACGACATGATTTATGTCGAACTCGGATGACTTAAGCTATGTCGTGCATGTCGAATTGCACAATCTTGAAGCATGGCTACGACATGGATCCAGGTCGGCATAAGCGACATGATGACCTACGCCTTGACTGGAAACAATATGATGACTTGCCTTTGATGACAAATCGTACGAATGGACTTAACGGCTTGAATTGTACGTTATGGTTTCATGTTGTACAAACACTCGACGACATACGACATTGTCCACGTCGTGCTGACGGTCTTTAACCAAGTCGTGTGGACGACTTTGAGTCATGTTGCCAGGGCGTATTTAGCGAAACTTCCTGGTCAGTTGCTCATCACGTTGCTGCCGTATTCTTTCTGAACCGCGTTCAACAAATGGTGTTAACATTTATTATTGTTAATTATATGGCTGAATGATAGGATTTTCTATTATCGCGTGGTTATGTTATGTTAGCAATACTATTAATTAATGCACCTTAGGATAGTTCAAACACCAAAAACTTGTGACATCAAAGAGTAATGCCATTGTAATATTTCACAGGAGAGGCGTTTAATTTATTTTGAAGGATAAGTGTGTTCTGCAAACTGCCCCTCTCTGACCCAACTGAATTGCATGTCTTAATGATTCATCTTTTCTGCGCAAATTTGCAAGTACGTGATATCCTAAAGAGCAATAATAAAGTTTGACTTATACACAAACGATAATATTAATTTACATCAACAATACACAACAAAGATGCCCCTAAAAATAGAAAACATATACGAAGTTCGATCTAGAACAGAAGGGATGAATAAAAGTAATGAAATATGCTTGGTAAACTCAGAGCAGGCCAGGATGTGGAATGACTGGAAATCGATGCACAAATAACCCTCTGCCTTCTTTTGTTCTCTTCTTCAAATCACTGTTTAACTCTCTCCCTTCCAGAACTTGTTGGAATGTAATTTGAAATGGTTTTTTGGCAAGCCATTAAAGATTGAAGATTTTTAGAAAGGTTTTAATGTTGAAAGGATAATTATTCATTAATTAGGAAAAGATAATTATTCATTAATGAGAGGTTTTAATGCTGCAAATCTAGAAAGATGTATTGTAAGTTATAAATAAGAGTTTGTCTCATTTGTATGGATGAAGGAAGTATCAAGAAGGATGTATGAAGGAAGAATTAAGAAAAGAAAAGAGTAATAAAGCAATTTAAAAGTTTTCCTCTTTTCCAAATATTCCTTTTTCTCATTAATCTATTCCTCTTCCTCCTCAAAATTCTAACAAAGTGGTATCAAAGCAATTAAAATAGCTAACAAAGTGGTATCAGAGCAATTAAAATAGCTAATAAAGTGGTATCGGAGCCAAGTTCGTGAAGGTGTGATAAAATGTCAAACAGTGGAATGTTTTTCCTCCAATATCCTCGTCTCACAAAAGAAAATTATGAAAAATGGTGTCTTCGAATGAAAGCTATACTTGGCGGACAAGATTTATGGGAGATCGTAGACAAAGGCTACGACAAGCCAGAAAATGAAACTGCGTTATCTCGTGCAGAGAAGGAAGCATTAGCAAACATGAAGGGAAAAGATCAATATGCACTTAGCCTCATCCATCAATGTTTGGATGATTCAATGTTTGAAATAGTAATCGATGCAGCCACTTCAAAAGAAGCCTGGGAAATTTTGGAAAAATCTTTCCAAGGAGTTGACAAAGTAAAGAAAGTTAAGCTTCAATCGCTAAGGAGTGATTTCGAAGCAATGAAGATGAGTGAATCCGAATCGACTTCGGATTACTTTACAAGGGTGAATGCGAATGTGAATCAGTCAAGAGGCTATGGAGAAAAAATTGCTGATGTTCGAGTGGCGGAGAAGAAGTTAAAAGCTAAAGAGGAGCTGAGGAGAGAGAAAGCCGCTAAAGAAGAAATCGAGGAGGAAGTCGTGATGTTGAATTCGATGAAGGAGCAACTTGGGATTGGGATGGACAGCAAGAGAGCACATATAATTTTCTCCCATATCTTGATGATGATCAAGAATCAGAGAATGTTGAAACTATACAAGAACCTTCTTCTCCAGCTTCAGATCTTGAAGGCTCAAATGAAAGACCGCCAAAAATGAAATCGCTTGCTGATATATATGAAAGAACTGAAGAAATTAATTTTAATAATGATGAACTTTATTGTTTTTTTGCAGATAGTGAGCCAATAAATTTTCAAGAAGCCGTGCAAGATAAGAGGTGGAGAGACGCTATGGATGAAGAAATTAAATCCATTGAAAAGAATGACACATGAGAATTAACTTCTCTTCCCAAAGGTCATGAATCCATAGGCGTTAAATGGATATACAAGGTGAAAAGAAATGCAAAAGGAGATGTGGAGAAATATAAAGCAAGACTTGTGGCGAAGGGCTATAAACAAAAGCATGGAGTTGACTATGATGAAGTGTTTGCTCCAGTTGCACGCATGGAGACTATTCGCTTGTTGATTTCTCTCGCTGCTCAAAAGAAATGGAAAATTTATCAAATGGATGTTAAGACGGCTTTTTTGAATGGATATCTTAAAGAAGAGGTGTATGTTGATCAACCGTTGGGCTACGTAGCTGAAGGGAATGAAAAGAAGGTACTGAAACTCAAGAAATCATTGTATGGATTGAAACAAGCCCCACGAGCATGGAATAGCCGCATCAACCAATACTTTCAAGATCATGGGTTTGTTCGTTGCTTAAATGAGCATGCTTTATATTCTAAATTTCACAACAATGGAGATGTTATATTTGTTTGTATTTATGTTGATGATCTCATTTTCACGGGCAATAAACCCGATTTGTTTGATGAATTTAAAAGTTGTATGTCGACAGAATTTTAGATGACAGATTTGGGGCAAATGACATATTATTTGGGATTGGAAGTGAAACAAATGGAGGAAGGTATATTTCTTGCTCAAATAGATTATGCAAAGGAAGTGTTGAAAAGGTTTAAGATGATTGATTGCAATCCTGTGAACACACCCATGGATGCTGGAATGAAGTTGTCCAAGGTTGAAGATGGAGAAAAGGTAGATCCTACTCTTTACAAAAGTCTTGTGGGAAGTTTGAGATATTTGACAAATACAAGGCCCGACATACTTTATGCCGTTGGAGTGATAAGTCGTTTCATGGAGACTCCTACTTCTGTCCATATGACCGCTGCTAAGCGAATTCTTCGTTACATTAAAGGAACGCTTGATTTTGGAATATTTTATTCCTCATCCAATGATCTTCTGTTACATGGATTTTGCGATAGTGATTTTGCTGGTGACATAGATGATAGAAAGAGTACTACGGGGTATGTATTCTTCTTGGGTGATTGTGCTATTTCTTGGTTATCAAAGAAGCAAACTATTGTCACGTTGTCAACATGTGAATCTGAATATGTTGCTGCAAGTTCAAGTACATGTCATGCTTTATGGTTAAGAAAGCTGTTGAAAGAACTTCATTTGCCACAAAATGAAGCTACTGAAATATGCATTGATAATAAATCAGCACAAGCACTTGCAAAGAACCTGATATTTCATGATCGAAGCAAACATATCGACACGAGATATCATTTTATTCGGGAATGCATTGCCAACAATGAAGTGGAGCTGAAATATGTGAAAACTCAAGATCAAGTTGCGGATATTTTTACCAAGCCATTGAAGATTGAAGATTTTCGAAGAATGAGAGCTATGCTTGGAGTAAGAAAGGAAATTTCAAATTAGGAGGGAGTGTTGGAATGTAATTTGAAATGGTTTTTTGGCAAGCCATTAAAGATTGAAGATTTTTAGAAAGGTTTTAATGTTGAAAGGATAATTATTCATTAATTAGGAAAAGATAATTATTCATTAATGAGAGGTTTTAATGCTGCAAATCTAGAAAGATGTATTGTAAGTTATAAATAAGAGTTTGTCTCATTTGTATGGATGAAGGAAGTATCAAGAAGGATGTATGAAGGAAGAATTAAGAAAAGAAAAGAGTAATAAAGCAATTTAAAAGTTTTCCTCTTTTCCAAATATTCCTTTTTCTCATTAATCTATTCCTCTTCCTCCTCAAAATTCTAACAAAGTGGTATCAAAGCAATTAAAATAGCTAACAAAGTGGTATCAGAGCAATTAAAATAGCTAACAGAACTGCTTTCATCTTCTCCTCGACAATCGACTATTCTAAATTTCGTTTGCTAGCAACAATATCATCTTCTTGTACTGAAGGTTTTATCAAACTAGAACTCATGCAGCCCATTTTTGGAAATTTTGCCTGGAAACTTAATTAAGAGCAAATAATTTTTAAGTGTTAATATTGATATATGGAACAAGCCGATCAAGTAAGCTTTATATAGTTGCCTCAAAGCAACTAATTTTGGAAACTTCATTTGGAAACATCATTCTTCTTTCATTGGGAATAATAATAGATGAAAAGGTAGTCAAAATGGAATCAGAGAACACCCCACATGCAAATAAAACAAAACAAATATGTGACGTAGCTGGGAAAAGTAAGAGGAAGAACCCTTGCTGCCAAGTAGTTGTAAGAGGGAGAACCGTGTTCGTGAAGAACCCTTGTTCAGTAGTCTGATATAAGTGCGAGTGAAGAGTTACTCATCTACACAACTACATATTCCACTGCTAGAAATGAACAGTATAGTGACGCACCCTTCTAACGGCCGTTGACCAACGGCCTCCAACGGAAGCCAAAATACGTATGTTTCTTACGTATACAAAATATACGCTGTTGAAAACCATTGGCTTATTGGTCATGTCATACCAAGGGTTTCCAACGGCTTATTGGTCATGTCATATCAACGGTTTCCAACGGCTTATTGGTTAGAAATAATGGACATGTGGCATTATTTATCAGTTGGAAGCCGTTGGAAATTAAGCTTCGTGTGCATTGGAAGTCGTTGATCCGTATACCAACGGATTGACCATGGCTTCCAACGAGTTTTCCAACGGCCGCCAACGGCTCCTGGCCGTTGGAAAACTCTGTTTCTCTTGTAGTGTTCCTCAAGAAAGAGGTGCAGGGATAAAAAACATGATGAAACACTCTCTTTTATTGGTCAAGAAATTAATAAAAGTTTAACGTGATAAAACTGGCAAATAGCACCTTGTATGCGTTGGGGTTGCATTGCATGGTACAAGAAACAATTGTGATTTGAAATAGAAATGGTCTACATAGTTAGATAACTTGAATAAGTGGTGTATAAATGCGGATTGATAGACGTGTAATGTCAGAAGAATTAGCAAAGTGGAGAATTTCTATTTTATTGATGTAATAGAAATTATTCAGAATGAATTCAATGGTTTGTACATAGCCGAAGGCTCTTATTTATACAGAAACAAGATGTAAAAACTGTAATGTAAGGCCCATGGCCCATGAATGAAACAACTTTCAGTAATAATATGGTGATGGGCTTCACATAATATCTAGAACATTTGTATCTGTGTGAGCCGCATATATATTGTCTTTTATCACATTTACCCTGCCTCGAATTAAACTAGGGTTTCGACCCCGATCTTCTTCATGGCTACTCCTTCCTCAATTTTCAACTCAGATCTGAGAAGAGTGAATTTTTTGCTAGAAAGCGCTTTTGTTAAGACATCGGAACGTTGATAAAAAGTTGGAATATGACTTATTATTGGCTTTCCTTCACTGGTTCTCTTGCAAACGAAGTGGAGATCAATTTCCAAGTGCTTTGTTCATGAGTGTTGTACTGGATTCACGGAAAGAGAGATTGAGCTCTTGTTATCACACCAAATAACCGATTTTCGATTGAGCTTGAACCCTTATTCGTCCAAGAGAATTTCAATCCATATGATTTCGGCAGTCGTGCTTGCTATGGATCTGTATTCCGCCTCCGTGCTTGATCTAGAAACGGTGGTCTGCGTTTTCGTACATTTAGATATTAGATTGTCGCCCAGATAAACGCAATAGCCAGTGATGGATCTTCTGTCATTTGGGTCATTCGCCCAATCCGCATCACTGTAAGCGTTTAAATATAAATTCTTGCTAGATTTGATAGTCAACCCATAATCGATGGTGCCTTTTAAGTATCTTAATATACGCTTTACTACTTCCAAGTTCATCAAGTGGTTGTTGCATATACTAACAAACTCTGTTGGCACTGAAACATATTTCCGGTCTAGCACTCGTTACATATTGTAACGCACCCACAATACTTATGTATTGTCTCACGTCTTCTATTGGTTCACCAACATTTTTGGATAGCTTTAGACTACTGTTTATAGGAGTCGAAATGGCTTTAGCATTATCCATTTTGGCTTTGCATAAGATTTCATATATGTAATGCCTTTGAGATAGGAACAATTGTTCTAGTGTTGTTTTGTTCATCTGTATTCCCAAAAAGTAGTTCAGTCTGCCCAAATCCTTTATGGAAAAAACTTTAGCTAAATGCTACACCACTTTGTTAATCTCATAGTTATCGTTCCCAGTGATTAATATATCATCCACGAACACTAACACGTAAGATTTGTTGACGTCAAACTGTCTCATTTCCCAATTTTGACTTACAGCAGTAGTCAAAACTATTCTAATGGTGGTAGGTTTTACAACAGGAGAAAAGGTCTCGTTAAAATCAAAACCAAATTGTTGAGAATAACCTTTTGCGACTAATCTAGCTTTATATTCGTTTATGCTTCCATCAGATTTTCTTTTTATTTTGAAAGTCCATCTGCATCCAACAATGTTTTTGTGTTTTGGTGTCTACACAATAGTCCAAGTACCATTTCTTATGAGAGCTTCAAGTTCATTGTCAATAGCTTCTTTTCATTTGCTGTTTTTGATAGCTTCTTCATACGTGATAGGTTCTTTATGATTTATAGATGCAGTGTAAGCTTTAGGCTTAAATAACCTACTTTTCACTCTAGTAATCATGTGGTGACCAACATTAGTATCTTGATGTTGACCATCATTTTGGTTATTGGAATCAGAATTGTTGGTCGACTCTACTGCACTACTTCTATTATGTTCATCACTGTTTCTGTTTTCAACACTGTGAGGTGATATGTTATCAGAAATGGAATCACTTGCACTGCATTCTGATCTGGTTGTAGAGATGGTCGGCTGTCTTCCATTGGATTGGTCTTGACATGCCTTCACTCCAACCTTTTTACTGCGCTCCATTAAGTCTGGTACACTTGGTAACTTCATGCTTACTAGTACATGTGTTTTTCTTATCTGCAAAAGGAAAAACAAACTCATTGAAAGTAACATGCTTAGAAATGTAAGTCCCCCCCTTTTAATCCAAGCATATATAGCCTTTTTGGTTATTAGCGTAACCCAAAAAGGTGCATGGACTGGATCTTACGTTAAGTTTATTTCTATCGTATGGTCTGAGGTAAGGAAAACATAAACAACCAAAAATTCTCAAACTGTTGTAATCTGGCTTACTACTAAATAGAATCTCATGTGGACTTTTATAATTTAAGCCCTTGGTAGGAAGCTTATTAATTAAGTAAATAGTTGTGTTAAAAGCTTTATGCCAAAATCTCATGGGTAATGATGCCTGTGATAAATGCGTTAACCCAGTGTCAACTATACATCTATGTTTCTATCCACCAGACCGTTTTGTTCCCAAGTATAAGGACATGTAATTCTATGTAAAATACCTTTATCACTGAAATATTTACTTAGGGTTATGAATTCTCCACCTCCATGGGTTTGTATAAATTTAACAATATGGCCTGTATTTTTTTCTCTGAACTTGGTTAAATGAATAATAACAGCATATGTATCGGATTCATTTTTAAGGAAATGTATCTAGGTATATCTAGTATGAGCATCACGAAGGAAAGATAGTACCTATAACTTTGTGACGAACATATCGGTGTTGGACCCCACAAGTATGAACCAATCAGCTCTAACAGCTTCTTGTAGACAGTTTCAGAGTTGCCAAAAGGAAAGTTATGGCTCTTGCTTATATGACGTTGTGTGCAGATGTGTGTGGCAGGTAAATTCTTACATGTAATGTTATTATCTTATAGAAATTGCTTGACCACTTTAAAATTAGGGTGTCCCAATCTACAGTGCCAGGAATTTAATATATTATCCCTACTGTCATTATTAGAACTAACATCAGTTACAACATTATAACCAGATTCATCAACATGAATGTTTTTCACATTAATATTGTTTTCATTACAAGAATTATCAGGTACATTTTGTTCAATACTGAAGTTTTTATCAACATTACCGCTATCATAGTAGGCATTATTGCATGAAACACCCATATTAGTGCCATTATTGGACTTGATATTGCTGAACTTTTACAATCCATTATGCAAGTTACCCCGCAGCAATGTAGTTTTGTTCAATATATCTTTAACTACACAATATTTAGGGTGAAACTGGAAGTATACATCATTGTCATTGGTGAATTATGAGACGCTGATCAGGTTCTTTTTAATACTAGGCACCCTTAATAAATTATCTAAATAAAGTTGCCTTTTACCATTTATGTAGCCATTTCCAACATGTGATATACTTATAACTTCACCATTTCCCATATGTAACTTTTGTGTACCTGAATAATTCTTGTTTTCGAGATTAAGATTCTGCAAACTATTGGTGATGTGGTTAGTTTACCCCGAGTGAGGATACCAATCATCAATATTAGGCTCATCATACTGTATGGAATCATTGCTGGTGCCTTGTCCCTTAGGCATATCACTATTTGATCTGACCTATTGATTTACTTGAACGAAATTTGCGCTTGGTCCTCTTTGCAATGACTTATTTGATTGTGCTGTATGGAATACTGAGTTGAACCTAAAGTAGCACCTATTGGCCATATGTCTGAACTTATCACAAGTTTGACACTTTACAGGATTATTACTGTTAGGCCACCTTCCACGACCTTTGCCCTTTGTTGTTGACCACCTCATTGATTTTGTGACTTTGGCCTTTGCTGATTTGTGACATTTTTCTATTGTGGTTTATTTCTTGAACTGACTACCATGTTGATAGAGTATTCACCTTATATAGCTTTTCTTTGCTCGACTCTTCCGTCGTGTGCTAACAGTGCAGTGTGAACAAACTGAATGTCTGGTAGAGTTAGTTGCATGGCAATGTATGTGACTAAAGATTCATATTCTTGATCAAGACTGCTAGTAATAATTAATACCTACTCATTATTTGAAATTTTGTGACCAACGACACTAAGTCTATCGCACAAATTCTTGATTTTAGTAAGGTAATCCCTCATGCTCATTTCTTCTTTCCTCATGCTCTGTAGTTCTCTTCTATAATGCATGATTCTAGCCGATGATTGGGAATTGAAAATCTGCTCAATTGTTGTCCAGATCTCATGTGGTGTATTACATCCGACAATTTGTGATAGAAGACCAGTGCTGATAGATGACAGCAACAATGATGTTAACAAGCTATCTTGTTTCATATACCTAGTATATTCAGAATTGCTAATGAGATTCCCTTGATTATCAAGTACCATAATAGAGGGTATGGCCAGAGTTCCTCTGATGTAATCTTGAAGGCCATATCCTCGAAGCGTTGTCTCGAATTGATACTTCCAGAGTATATAGTTATTCTCGTCAAGTGAGGTTGTGATGATTTGGCTTTTCGACTTTGTAAGAACTATGGCTGAACTGGTGATACAGACAGTATCATTTCTTGAATTTGCAGATGTGACATTGTCATCTTCACCTGCCGTTTTGATGTCGATGAAAGATTCTTTAGCGTGGCAAGAAATTGCAGCCAAGAATTGGATAGCAAGAATTAAGATATGAAATCTGAAGTAACAAATGATGGAACACAGGGATATGAATTCCACGAAATCAACAATGGATGAACTGTAGCCAGAAGAGAAATAAATACTTTGATCTGATCTCTTCTTGGTGTGGCAGAAAACAATGCAGCAGTCAATAAGAACAAATACACAATCGATAAGAACTGATGCGCATCTGATAAGAACGAATGCACCATGATCGAGAAAGGTATATCACTCCGATGATGATGTTATAATCTGAGGAGTCTCGAATCACCCCTTTCTTTGAATCAATGAATTAAAAAAAACAAAGACTGTTGCATTGGGATTTGTCCACTGCTAAAGAAACAAAACTCTGATGAAGATGGTAAGGGAAATTAATGCCGTGAGGCAATTCACGCTCTGATACCAAATTAGCAGAATGGATAATTTCTATTTTATTGATGTAATAGAAATTATCCAGAATGAATTCAATGGTTTGTACATAGCCGAAAGCTCTTATTTATATACAAGCAAGTGAAGTAAAAACTGTGACGTAAGGCCTAGGGCCCATGAATAATACAACTGTCAGTAATAATATGGTGATAGGCTCCGCATAATACCTGGACCATTTGTATCTGTGTGAGCTGCATATATATTGTCTTTTATCACATTTAAGAAGTTATTTTGTTACTGTAAACATACGCAAACTCATATGCATATTACACATACTAGATACGAGAAGTTTAATCCGATAAAGATGGATCCATTTCTCTATCCCCTTATTCTCCATTTTCATGTACCATAAATAATCTTAAACATTCATCAATTTTTTTTCTTTTAAAACAATGGAACCCATGATATTTGTTGAACAGTTGATGATAGAATATGAAAGATTTGAGATCATCGCGACACATGAAAATAGGGAGGAGATGGACAGAGCATTTCATCTTCGAAATAAACATTTGATTAAATTTATTTAATCATATATATCTTTTAGTGATTTATATGGCTCGTCTGGTTCTAAATTTTTAGTTTTTAAAAAGAGTTCTCAACTAAACAAAAGTCACGAGGTACATATAATTTTAAAAAAAATAGATATAAAAATCATGTTATGCTTTACTGCTTGTCTGGATTTAAATTTTTAGTTTTTAAAAGATATTTCAACTGAACAAAAAATCACGAGGTAATGTAATTTAAAAAAAAAAAATAGTTACAAAAATCATGTTAACACATACTAAACTAAAAACAAACTCATTTTGTTCTCCACTTAGTGGAATTAATAAAAGCGAAACCAATTCACTTGACATTTTTCAAATGTCATAATGACTTGGAACTTTAAACTTCTGATCTAGTGCATTGGGTCCTGAAAATGTAAATTACAAAAAACATATTCATTTATCAGTTTTGAATGCGGTTTAGGAAATTTCACCACTCGAAATAGAGCCTCCTATACGTAATTTAAATACAAATAAACGAAAGAAGAGATAAAAAAACAAGATAAGAAAAATATTGCAAATGAAAATTTGTAAAAATAAGCATCTAATACAATAATAGCTGGAGTTCATATGGTGCTAATCGGTTAGGACAAACCATACGTAGTTGTGTTCATGACGTGTTTTATGGATGTTTCTGATAGATATGAATTGGATGAGGATTTGACCTAGACACAATGCATACTTGTCGAACAACAAATGGACAATGTACATATAATAAAATATACGTATGGTTATCATACAAATTTTATTTTCCTGATTTATGTTATAAATAAAGAAAAGAATAAAAAGAAAAAGGGATGTTTTTTTCGACTTTGTACTGAGCTGGTCAATAGAATCTCATAAAAGTCTAGCACTGTGAGTCATATTCCTACCTGTTATAATTATAACAAGAAAAATAAAAGCAGAGGATGAACCAATAACCTTCTTGTTGAGATTTTAGTTCAAAAATAATGTATAAATTTAATCCTGACAGAAACTACATAAAACTTCAAAAACTGTTAACGATGGAAAGAGTGATAAAATCTCCATTGAGGAGTCATTGCAAATAATGTGTATGGTCAACCGACATTGTTTATTTTGTGGACACCATCAATTTCCTTCTTCCCTGTATTCATGACTTAGGCCACATTGCACTATCCAAAAAATTCATTAAACTCAAATATTCATGTAACTTATTTATGAAATACATTATCTAGAATTTCCCTCCGGTCAGAAGTCATGACATAGGCTAGGGTACATTCCTTTTATGAAATACCATCAATTCTCCTCCTCACTGTATTCTGTTTTCTTGTTTATTTTGTTTTGTTTCTTCATTATTATGATCTACCTTATCAATCTTTCCTTTTAGGTATTTTTTTGTTTGTCTTCAACTATGTATTAAGCATAGACGAAAGCTAATTTTGTTAAATTTTATGAAAAGTTTCTTAAATTAGGCCTTTAAAGTGCATTTCCAATGTTTATATTTTGTGCGTTTAAAATAATTTTTATTTGGTCCATTTAAAAGACATCATATTTCAATAATTAAGGCAATCCATCAAAGCATGTTTTATGTTTTATCATATTGACATTTTGTTTTCATTTTTGATGATTTATAATGCTTTTCTATTAATTATCGTCTCTCTATTAATTATATTTCTATAGTAAGTCAATTAGTTATAATATCATAAATTTATTTATGCATAATAGGTAGCTGATATGTTTTAAACAATAAATGTTATGCATCTCTAGACAAGTTATACGTAATTGCAAATAACATATTTATATACTTGCATCAATGCACCATCAAAGTCTTCATATTTTTGACATATCTGTTTTCAATCTTTTGTGTCATCTTAGTACTTTTCAAATTAAGATACTTCTATGTTCGCAAACTTTTTGAGCATTTTCCATTTAGATAAATTTGATTATTTCTTTTAACTTTTTATCTAGATAGGTTTGAACATATCTCGTTATTTTCTAATTGGATGGGTTTGGTCTTGTTATTTTGATAGATTTGTTTAGTAGTTTGTTTATTAATGCAATTACTTCTTCAAATTATAGCGCAAAAGCCAATTTAATGTATATTTTCTTTGTTAAGATGCATCATATTTTATTTTTTTTAAAGTGCTAGAACACTACACGGTATGCACAGGAGAAGCATAGTGCTTCTACTACTATAAAACACATAAACACTAGTACCCCTCCGTAAAGGAGGTGTCATAGCCATCCACGGCATCAATTGGCTCACTGAGGTGGTAGAATTCCTTAAACATCGAGATAAGTGTAGGAAGATAGGTTGATGAATCCTTGCAATGTAAAGAGTTCCGGTCCTACGTGTCATCCTCTAAGATAGTACGCTTCCTCTCACTAAGCTCCCCAAGAACATATAAATATAAATATGCTTTCACTACCTAGTACTGCAGTCGTCCCTTACTTTTATCATCATCCACAAACTTGTAAAATGTTTCATATTTGAGATTGTATATAATTCTAGAGTCATTTTGTATATTTGCGAAATGAGTATTTTGTTGTAATGTAATTATATAGCTCATTATATATAGTTTATCATAATTAAAGATCATTAACGAATATTTTGTAACTACTAATTACTAGTATTACCGTACAACGGTGGGAAAACCGACCGTTAAGAAGTTCAATATAAAATATATTAGTATTTGTTAAAACTTATAACAAGTTAGATTTTAATGAATAAATTATAGCGTAGTTTAAGAAAAATGAAAGTAATTGAAAAATTGAAAATTCAGTTAAATTAAATTTGACATGTAAATCAACTCAAGACTAAGAATATGTTATTAATGTGTTGATTTGAATCAGTCACTAACGCATACGTATATTTTGACTGTATATCAAGTAAATCTTGACATTTGTGAATTGTAATAATGACATGAATCAATCATCAACAGATATACAATATCAGACGACATACACCAATCCTGGGAAAACATTAAGGCTTTTCTCTTTTATTAGCTCTACATGACCGAATAAGACCTCTACTGAGAATAGCTACAAGACATATCAACGATGCAACTAGTCATATAGAATAAATTTCTGATAACCAAAGGAGTAAGTTGATAAAATAATAACAAAGAAGAAAAAGAGATGGGGATATACCATTTTCCTGACGTTGCTTGCAAAGCCATTTCGATGCAGCATTAGTGAGGGCATCTCTTTTGTTGTAGAGTGTAGAATAAATCATAAATATGTGGACCAATTAGACACAGGAAAAACAGACAACTTTTAAACACAAAAACAACAGAGGTAAAGTGAATGGACTTTTAAGCAGAAAATAACATGTTCATTTCAAATGATAGTACAAGGTTTACAACAACGAACACAAATATACCCACAAGGATACAACACATATGAGGCTCAGACTGGTACAAAACACTAAATAATAAACTAACAAATAATCCATTATAGCTCTAAATCTCAGGATCATCCTGAGCTGCATCCATATCCAGCTGCTCCAATGTTGCAGTAACTACATATCATCTTTACTATTACTAATACATCTTAAGAGCAACAAAATCAATTGCTGTAGTACTGCTTTGTGTGATAATATAGACCTTGAATGTATTATGTTAATCAATTGAAACACCAATGCATCTCCATCGATCAGTTCATGATCCATGGAAAAGCCTCTCCAGCCAGCACTTATCCCTTTTTACGGTGCTAAATAGGGCGTCCTCCTCTCCACTATATCTTCATCAATCAAGTAAACTGATTCATCCTTTTTCAGTAGATGCTTGTTACAAAAGTGGTTGGGAAGTCTTAGCCAAAATCCTGTTGTTGTATGTGACTGAAGCATTGGCTTCACAAATGTGGGATAGAGATCTCCAAGCCCAGCTTCCAGCTTTTCTGCTTTCTCCGTTGTGAATGCTCCTGCTTCATCGGATGCATACACTCGACCATCTAAATCTCTATGTCTCGACATTTGACCATCGGATTTCTGAGAGCAACGCACAACCACTGGCTCAATCTTGTGGTAAACTTGTTCAAGCAAATAGAAATTCGGCTAGACCTCCTTTTCACCATTATAAACTCTTCATGAGGTGCTTTGCGTTTAATCTGCTTCTAAGGTGGTATTTTAGGAGCGGTAACTTCTTGAAGAGAGTGAGAAAGATGACTGAGTTTGAGCTCATCGAGCTTCTTCTTGTTCTCTTCCAACTTTCTTCTTCTGACTTCTTCATAGTCTTGTATTTGCCCTGTTGCACAAATATCAAGAACAATTAACATGTAAAAAAAATGGTTTCTCATTAAATCATCTACTACTCACAATTATATAAATGCTAGCACCTCTCAACAAGTTATGTCTATTGTTTCCATTATTAAAAGTTCGGAAAAAGAAGTTCATTCGATACATAAGAACAAGCATGTTAGATTTACAAATTGATTGAACCATAAAGCAACTACAATTGCAAACTGTGAAAGATATATTCAATAGTGTTAACTTAAAAAGTTACCTTCGAATTTGATGCTTCGAGTGACTGTGATATTTGTTCCAACAAGATTAAACCAATCCCAAATCAACCAATAGGAATCATAACCAAGATGATTTACACTTTTTAAAACTCAGCTTACACTTT
This sequence comes from Allium sativum, assembly GCA_030737875.1. Taxonomy (NCBI): domain Eukaryota; kingdom Viridiplantae; phylum Streptophyta; class Magnoliopsida; order Asparagales; family Amaryllidaceae; genus Allium; species Allium sativum. Next base: position 685,980,284 of record CM060926.1, on the reverse strand, counting down.
GGATCCTATTGATCCCGCACAACTGCTTCATCGCAAATAGCATTACACTTTAGAGTCGTACATTTTATGTATTGACTAAGACCATCGTATGTTTTCGTGATAAAATATTCAGTCCAGCCTGTGCATAAGGATAAGAAATTATTATGATTGTACTCTCATTTAATCGAAATATTACATATTTGAATGTGCATGTCAATCTTTATTTTTAGTGTTAAACAGTGGAATCGGAGTAATCATCAACATTTTGGTAGTGAACCAATAACATCTCCCTGCCAGTAATGTGCCAAACTTAAAAAAAAAAAGAGAAAATAAAATAAAATAAGAAGAAGCAAGAATTGGGAGAATGTGACTGATGAAATGTTATTGGCTTAAACTAGTTCAAAGAGCTGGTGTAAATCTTAAGAATAAAAAAAAAATGGTAGGACACAAGTATTGTAATAACGATTGCCATAATCCAATTGATTGACCGAATCAATAGTAATCACCTCAAAACAGATACCATGTGTGCATACAGATGAGGAACCTTGATCCATGTCTTCATTTCTAACAATTGTACGAATCATTTAAAACATTGTATAAACTGGAACTGGAAGGGGTGAAAAGATCAAACTTCTTTGGTGCATTACAAGAACGTAAACACCATACAAATTATAGGAGAACGTCAATCTATGAATAAAGGTTCACACAGCACATTATGTCGCATCTATGCAAACATACATTTGATTGCAAAAATAAGTAAAAGGGTAATAAGTGACATGAACTATTGAAGTTTCATTAAATGTTTATATAGTACTGCTATGGTTATTTATTTTCAAAAAAAATTATTTAAGTTTAAAAGCAGGTTTATTGCTAAAAAATTACGTCATGAAAGTTCACCTGTGATGTTGACTTATTGTTCAACCGGAATTTAGATGCTCAATGCAAATATTGTTAAAAAATTAACTTATGATTGTCAAATAGCAATTTTGCGATAAAATTATAAATAAAACATCAATTTGACATAAAGACTAGCAAGTCAAGAGTAACGAAAAAGTTACCATTTTGAAGAACGTCTGCAATGTTGAAAGCACGTGCAAATGATAAAAATGATCGTTAGGTAGTTGCTCATCATTACTAGGCATTGGTGGTACATTCAAATCAACAGGGCATCCATGATGTATCCCATTTTCCTTGATCATGCAAAAGAAAATAGTTCGCATAATTAATCAAAATTATATTTATCATCGATACAAAAATATATTTTCATAGATTAATTTTCATGTCATGTATATGTTTTTGACAACAAGTTCATAAATACATAATAAATCTGTAAATATTCAAACTATAATTTATCAATTATTACTTACAATTTTTACTTTAATACATTTAAGAATAAAATAAGCAAGTAAGAAAATTTACCGTTTGGAAGATCGATTGTGATGTTGGCAGCACTTGCATATGATCACCGTGATCTTCATATATTTGCTCATAATTACAAGGCAATGGTGGTGCATTCAAATCAATCGGGAATACATGACGTATCTCATTATCCTGAACATGCAAAAGGAATCAGCATGCATAATTTATCAAAATAATATTTAGCATCGGTACAAAAAAAAAAAAAATCATCCAGTATTCATCAATTATTACTTATATAAAAGTTTTATTATATTACTTAAAACATGCAACTAATAAAAGCTAATAAGGAAAATGGTAACACTCACCAAACTTAGATAATGGAAAGATCATGCAAGATGCGTGGAGCAAGTAAATAAATATAATAAAATGATATTTTTTTCATTTTCTTTTCATAATAGGCATTTCTAGTGAACTTGATGTAGCATTGAAATTCAATCAATGAAAGAACTATTTTTTTTTTATTATTAAGTTTTTTTGGTTGCATGCAAGTATTACTTTGCTCACATCTAAACAATAAACCGAGGTATTGTTCACATTATATTTTATAGTTAGACTTGTTCACTTAACAACCCGATCATACTAAAATTACTCAATACTCTTCTGCACTAAGAAAAATACTCATTTTCATATTGGATCCTGCCATCATGTTCTTTGTTACTGTAAATGCATTTTTGCACATGTGCACGCTATACCTTACAATTGATAAATGATCTCTATTCATATATGTTACTTCATTTAGGAGATGCATTCTATTATTTTGCACCAACATATATCCCTAACAACATATAGACAGAGCCTTTCCACTCATGTGCGTATAAAATCAATGAATAAAGCTTGGTCATAGCTCTCTAGTTACTGTCAAAAAGGCTATTCTTACTAGAAATACATACATATGCATGAGGTCACAAGAAAGCTAAATAAAGCACATACCATGCATTTAAAGAGAAAGTTGTTCTCGTATATTTTACGGCCGGCTACCATGAATATAATCATAAGGTTTATAACTTTCTTAATTTAGCTCAAGTTTATAACTTGATAACTCAGTTAAAAACCGAGAAAACTTGTTCATTTAACTCGGTTAAAAAATAAGTTGTTTTACCCTAGTGAAAAAGGGGTTAAAATCCAGTTTCTAACTTAATTCGCTTAAAACTCAAGTTAAAAAAATCATAGTTTTTAACTGAGTTTAATCAGTTTAAAAGCTGAGTTCAACTTAGTTTTGTACTAAACTCGGTTAAAAACCAAGTTTTACTAAGTTACTTAACACACCTAAAAACAAAATTTCAACTCGGTTTTTAAAAAGTTGGTTAAAACTCAGTTTAGAAGTATGTTTTCGCATGAGATGAAACTCTGTTTTCAACCGAGTCAAGATGCCCATCTAGAATAGTAAAATCCAATATAAAAAATTAAATGATGTTTTTAGATAAGAAATATAGTTATAAACTAATCCATTATACTGAAAGCATGAGAAACTTCATTTGGAGACAATTACTTTCTTCCTACTTAATATATATGCACTTTCAACTATTAGCTCATTCTCAAGAGAACAAACATAATATTAAAATATTAAATATACACTTGTGAACTCTCTCTGTGTGTGTATACACACAAACCAATATATGCATAATTTGAATAAATATTTGCTAGTAAATTTCCTAATAGCTTTTCATTACATATGAAACGAAAACCATCTTCTTAAGATTGTTAGTTGTTCAAATAGTTAGGTGTTATTATTTTGCAGCATGAACAAAAATTTAACTTTGTCAAATCTGAGTAACTCAAAAAACGCTATGTACAAAGCGAAGATAAACCAAGGATGCAAGTTGGTTAAAGTCAAAAGTATGAACAATGACTATGTAGTATATTAATCAATGAACAAACAAACTTGATGCCTTATTGATCGTTTGGAATCAAAATTTTCCAAAAGAATAACATTAAGAACCAATCATCTAAAATCTAACTACGATATTACCTTTGTACATTCGGCTTTAGGTAGAAATCTGAAAAGAAAAAAAAAGATGTGTATACAGACAAAACAAATATATGCATAATTTGAATAAATATTTGCTAGTAAATTTCCTAATAGCTTGTCATTACATATGAAAAAAAAAATCTTCTTAGGATTGGTAGTTGTTCAAATAGTTAGGTGTTATTATTTTGCAGCATGAACAAAAATTTAACTTCGTCAAACCTGAGTAACTCACGAAACGTTATGCGCAAAGCGAAGATAAACCAAGGATGAAAGTTGGTTAAAGTCAAAAGTATGAACAATTACTATGTAGTATATTAATCAATGAACAAACAAACTTGATGCCTTATTGATCGTTTGGAATCAAAATATTCCAAAAGAATAACATTTAGAACCAATCATCTAAAGTCTAACTATGATATTACCTTTGTAAATTAGCCTTTAGGTAGAAATCTAAAAAGAAAAAAAAGATGGATGACGACTAATGGTTATCGATTAACCAAATCTCATTTATATATGCCAAAATTTTAAACCTAGATAAATTTTCGCGCACCTAATGAAATGACAATTAAGGATATTGTATTTAGCGATTACCTGATAAAAAAGAGCGACGGCGGGATGCTGTAGAAGTGGATTGATGATTATGCCCACAAAGTAGAGTTGTATGTAGAGAAGATATTGGATTTGAGAAGAAATACAAAGAAGAAATGGGGAGAAACAGAAATATCGAGAAGAAAATTAGGGATGCAGAGAAGAAAGAGGGATGAAAATTGGTTTTGAGAAAAAAATCATACGGAGAAAAACAGGGTTACGGGAGAAAAAAAATGGAGGAAGCCGCAGAATGGGAAAGTCAGATAGTTTAGGCGAAAATAACTGGCACAGACAATTTGATTTTGGCTCTTACAGTAGGGAAACCTCCCTAATGGTCGGTTTGATTATATATAATCAATACTGTATTTTTTTTGAACGGTAAGCGCAAATTTTTTATTAATCATCATGAAATATTACAAATAAGTACAATCTCACTAACATAAACATACTGAACAAAAGCTTATCATTACATATTCAAAACAGTTACAACAAAACAAACACAAACTAGCATAAAACCTACATTAGCTTCTCACTAGCTTCAGCAGTCTTTATCTTCAGACAATACAACGCAGATGTTTCATATGAATAGATTTTTACCGATGGCAATAAAAATTACAAGCTCCAGAAGCAAGCATTACCAGTAGATGCCATAATAGGCCAACATCACAGGAAGAAGGGATTGAATAATGGTGTAGAATTTCTTGTTGTGACATGCGATACTATATGTGTTGGATTGAAGAGGTTGAAGATAGATTTGAATCGCGGAAGACGGTTCACAAATCGGTGCTCGTATGTGGAAGCTATGAGCTGGAAGGTGCAAGTTTTCAAGGGGCTGCAGCGATTTAGACATCTGTCATGAGAATGACAGACGTCTGACATTATAGGGGAATTTTCCCAAAAGTTTGGATAGACGTCTGTCCCATGGGGGACAGACGTCTGAGCTCAACAGACGTCTGTCATATTGGGGACAGACGTCTGAGCTAAAGCCCAAATAATTCCCTGGGAGGGAACAGACATCTGTCAACCCCATGACAGACGTCTGTCGAGGCATATGGGTTGTTTCGTGCTGAAAACATGATAGATTGATTTGTGAAGATGCGAAGGCAATTTGGGTAATTGGCCTACCCCTATATAAGCTATTTTCTGGTGTGAATTAGGGAGAGCTTGGATACTTGATTTGGCATCAAGGGTTTATTCTCAAGGGAGAATCAGGGTTTATAGCCTAATTCAAATTCATCAATTCTATTCTCCTCAAACTCTTTTCTATATTGAAATATAGTGATTATTGGATCAATCTCTTGTATTCCTTTCATCGTGGTAATAAAAATACTCTCTCCAAAGTGGATGTACACTAACAAGATGTTAGTGGAACCACTATAAATCCTTGTGTGATTTATTTTTGCTACTTTGTCATTAGTTTCTTGCTTGTGATTGAGATTTGGATTGTTCGCGATTGGTTGATATTGGTTTTGTGACTAGAGTTATTGCTTTGGTTGTTTTTGCAAGTCTAACAACGATCTACTTCTGCTAGCGCTTTGTGATTTGGATATCAGATTCGAGTGGTCTTTAATCAGATTAATCACGACGGTTACAACAGTTAGTATCAGAGCTGTTTTGGTGCTTGTTAGGTGTTTGTGAAAATGTCGAAGACGGATAATAGCTCGGTAAGTCCTTCAACCGGAAGTCCGAATAGTGTGGCGCCTTATGTACGGGGTTTGTATGCGGCGTCGGGTTCTCAATTGGTTATTGACAAGTGGAATGGTGATAATGACCTTGAGAAGTGGCAATGGAAAATGAAAGCGGTTCTTAGGCGGAATCGGGTGCATCGAGTAGTATTTGATACTCACTTATTGCCAAGTGATATCTCGGATGTTGAGAGAGAGAGGAGATGGAGGAATGGGCTTACACTACCCTTCAACTTTCTATGGGGGAGAATGTGATCTCCGAAATTAGTGGTGAGACTACCGCTAAAGGTATTTGGGACAAGTTGGAAGAACTTTATATGAAGAAGTCGCTCACTAATCATTTAATCTTGTTGCGAACGTTTTTCACCTTCAAGATGAAGGAGGGTAATTCTCTTAAGGCACATTTGAATGCCTTTGATGACTTTCTCATGAAGATGAAGGCCGTTGATTTGAAGATTGAGGAAGAGAAAAAGGCGATGATATTATTGTGTTCATTGCCGGATCGCTATACGGGTTCCTCAAATAGCTTGATCTATGGCCGGGATACCTTGACTCTAGATGATGTCAAGACGGGTCTTCTTAGTGAGGAGTTGAGATATCAAATGAAGGAGATGAGTGAGGGTAGTAGTGGAGCTAGTAGTAGTCACGGGTTGTTTGCGGAGAAAGAAAAGAATGTGAAGAAAGGAAACCGGGGGCGTTCTAAATCAAGAAAACCCAGTGGAAGAGGTAAGTCGAAAGAGAGAAATGGAAAATGCTTTATTTGCAAGAAACCGAGACATTGGAAAAATGAATGTCCGAACAAAGATAAGAAGGAAGTATCATCTTCATCCATGTTGATGGAGAGTGGGGATGGTGAGATAGATGAAAATGTTTTGACGGCGGTAGCATCGGGTGTTTTGGGTAACGAATGGGTTCTCGATTCAGGTGCATCGTATCATATGATACCAAATAGAGATTGTTTTTCGTCCTTTGAGGTCAAAGAGGGAAATGCAACTGCTATGGGAAATGGTGCTATTTGCAAGTCGATGGGTAGTGGCTCCGTGCTAATAAGGATGTTTGATGGAGTTATTCGCACGCTCACCAATGTTCTCTATGTTCTAGGACTTAGGAAGTCGCTTATATCTTTGGGGCAATTGGATTCTCTAGGATGCAAGATCACTATCGAGAAGGATTTCTTGAGGGTTTCAAAGGGAGTGCTTGTGGTTATGAAGGGTGCTAGGACTCATGGTATATATTTGCTTCAAGGTGTGACCGTAGGAGGTGAGACTTGTGTGGCTGTTGATAGTTCTCGTGACTTGGATGCGACACGGTTGTGGCATTTGAGATTGGGTCATGTCTCGGAGAGGAGTTTGGATATTCTTCGAAAGCGGGAGATGATTGATGGTGAAAGCTTCAACAAACTAGAGTTTTGCTAGGAATGTGTCATGGGGAAGTAAACAAGGGTATCATTCGATGAAGGCAAGCATGACTCAAAGGAGGTTCTTGAGTATTTTCATTCGGATGTTTGGGGACCGGCACCGGTTGCTTCTTTGGGAGGAGCAAGGTATTATATCTCTTTTATTGATGATTTGTCTCTCAAGGTATGGGTGTATGTAATCGGGGCCAAGTTCGGAGGCATTTGCTAAGTTCAAAGTGTGGAAGGCTCTTGTTGAGAATGAGAGTGGTAAGACTTCGAAGGTGTTAAGGACCGACAATGGCGGCGAATATGCCTCGCGTGAATTCTTGGAATATTGTAAGCATCACGGGATCTGGAGACATTTTACTACACCGGGAGATCCGCAATCTAATGGAGTAGCGGAGAGAATGAACTGAACTCTACTTGAGAAAGCTCGATGCTTGAGATTGACATCGGGTTTGTCTAAGGGATTTTGGGCCGAAGCTTTGTCAACCGCAGTGCATATTGTGAATCGAATTCCGTGCTCGGCCATTAGCAACAAAATTCCGGAGGAAGTGTGGAAAGGGAAGAGTGTTGACTTGAGATATCTTCGTGTGTTTGGTAGCCCGGTTTATGTGCATGATCCTGGGAATGATAAGCTTGGAGCTAGGGCATTCAAGGGGATCTTGCTTGGCTTCACGGATGGCGTGAAAGGCTATTGGATTTGGAATCCGGAAACGAAGAAGGTTGTTAATTCTCGTCATGTCACTTTTGATGAGTCGGCTTTATTCAAGGTGAATGAGAGCTCATCGGATGTTCCGGATTTAATTCATGGTGAATCAAAGGAGAATGAAGTCATTCCCACATTCCATCCAAGTGGTAGTAGAGTTGAAGAAGCTCGTGGGGTTGAAGCGGTTGATGAAACATCACATAGTCCACATGGTTCCTCTAGTGATAATGTTGGTGATGTACATGATACTAGAGAAGTTTCGACTCAAGGTGGAGCCGAAAGGGGTTTAGGTGAAAGTATTGCTACTCGGGTTGGTCGACGTGCAATAAGGCCTCCCGAAAGATATGGTGATTGGAACAACCTTAGCTTTAGTGATCATTTGGACTATGCTCTCAATGTAGTCCAAGATGAGCCGATGGACCTTGATGACGTCATGGAGTCGAGAGAGAGAGAGAGCTCGAAGTGGATTTGCGCCATGGAGGAAGAGATGCAATTGCTTATGAAGAACCAAACTTGGGAGTTGGTTCCACTTCCTCAAGGAAACCGTGCTATAGGGTGCAAATGAATTTACAAGGTGAAGGATGATGGAATGTACAAAGCAAGGTTAGTGGCAAAGGGGTTCTCACAAAGGAAAGGAAAGGAGTATGATGAAATTTTTGCACCGGTGGTTCGTCATACATCCATCAGAGTTTTACTAGCCATAGTTGCTATCCATGACTTAGAGTTGTAGCAACTTGATGTGAAAACCTCCTTCTTGCATGGAGACTTGGATGAAGATATCTACATGGAGCAACCAGAAGGGTTTGTTATAGATGGTAAGTCTAATATGGTTTGCAAGTTGAAGAAATCACTATATTGGTTAAAGCAATCGCCTAGACAATGGTACAAGAGATTCGATCATTTCATGCTTGAAAGTGGCTTCCATCGAAGCATCAAGGATGCTTGCGTATATTTCAAGAGGTTGGGAAATGATTGTTGGGTGTATTTACTCTTGTATATGGATGATATGCTCATTGCTTCCAAGGATCGAAATGAAATCAACAAGTTAAAGATGCTTTTAAAATTGGAATTCAAGATGAAGGATCTTGTAGAAGCAAGAAAAATCTTGGGCATGGAAATTGGAAGGGACCGAAAGCGTTTTGAGTTAAGATTGACTCAAAAGGAATACATAAAGAAAGTGCTTTGTCGGTTTAGCATGGAGGATGCAAAGACGTTAAATACACCTTTACCTTTGCATATGAAGCTTTCAGAGAAGGGATCACCTATCGGGGATAAAGATAAGGCTTATATGGCAAAGGTGCCATATGCAAGTGCGGTTGGTAGTTTGATGTACGCAATGGTACGTACAAGGCTCGATATTGCAAATGCCATCGGGGTGGTTAGTCGGTATATGGCTAATCCGGGGAAATCGCATTGGGAAGCCGTGAAGGCTATATTGAGATACTTGAAAGGCACAGCATCTCATGGACTTATCTTTGGCGGTAGTGATGATAGGAGTTGCAAGTTGGTTGGTTATTGTGACTCGGACTACGCCGGTGATAGGGATCGAAGTAAATCAACTTCTGGGTATGACTTCACACTTGGCGGGACAACCATTAGTTGGAGATCGCGATTGCAAACCGTAGTTTCTTTATCCACTACGGAGGCGGAGTTGATTGCCGCTGTGGAAGCGGCCAATGAGGCACTCTACTTGAAGCGATTGTTGTGTGAATTGGTATTCGAACATGAAAGTGTTGATGTTCGATGTGATAGCCAAAGTGCTATCCATTTGGCGGAGAATTTGGCATTTAGCTCACGGACCAAGCATATAGAGGTGAGGGATTCATTTCTTGTAGCCATGGATGAGGATAAGCTAGTATACCTTCGGAAAGTGCACACAAAGGATAATGTGACCGATATGTTTACGAAAGCATTGCCGTATGGGAAGTTCGAGCATTGCTCGAACTTAATTCGTTTGTTGAGTTGCTAGGTGCCACGGGGTGGCACGAGGTGGAGAGAGTGATTTTGTTTGATGAATGATGGAAAAGGAATAGCGGTGAGAGATTGGAAATCTATCTTCATGGTAAGTACTCGCTTCACTCCCGAGTACATTGCCTTATGGTGAGACGGTTTGGTTTGAATACTTTCAACACTTCATTGGCGGGTGGGGGCATTGCCTGAACTCGTTAGTGGAGTGCAATGGGTGGTGGCTTTGCCGGATCTCATTGGGAAAGTTCATGTTGCTTGGTCGAAGGTAGAAGGATATGCATGGTGCATTGGAGTTGAGATGGTTATAGTATCGAGGTGGAGTGTTGTGATATGCGATACTATATGTGTTGGATTGAAGAGGTCGAAGATAGCTTTGAGTCGCGGAAGACGGTTCGCAAATCAATGCTCGTATGTGGAAGCTATGAGCTGGAAGGTGCATGTTTTCAAGGAGCTGGAGCGACAGACGTCTGTCATGAGAATGACAGACGTCTGACACTGCAGGGGAATTTTCCCAAAAGTTTGGATAAACGTCTGTCCCATGGGGGCAGACGTCTGAGCTCAACAGACGTTTGTCATACTGGGGATAGACATCTGAGCTGAAACCCAAATATTTCCCTGGGAGGGAACATATGTCTGTCAACCCCACGACAGACGTCTGTCGAGGCATATGGGCTGTTTCGGGCTGAAAACATGACAGATTGATTTGTGAAGATGTGGGGGCAATTTGGGTAATTAGCCTATCCCTATATAAGCTATTTTCTGGTGTGAATTCGGGACAGCATGGATACTTGATTTGGCATCAAGGGTTTATTCTCAAGGGAGAATTAGGGTTTATAGCCTAATTCAAATTCTTTAATTCTATTCTCCTCAAACTCTTTTCTATATTAAAATATAGTGATGGGAGAGATAAATGACCATAAGGAGAGACTTTCGAATGAGAAGGAAAAGTACGAGCTATATACCAACATACTTGTTGTAGAGGGAGCTTGAGAAATTCTAACAGATGAGCTCAAAGATGCTGAAACAGATGAAGTAGTAGCATCATCCCCAATATTATCTTTATATAAGTTGCCAAATATAGTACCGTCTTCATCATAAGAAACAGTTTGAGCCACATTAGGCTGATTATCTTTGTTACTCCCACTATTGTGAACACAATGCTCACTGCCTTCAGTAATTTTCACATTCAAACTAGTATTAACCCCAGTATTAATCCTACTATTAAGATCAATTTCCTCATTGATAGCTTGAACATGTGCATTTAAACAAACATCAACATAAATAGCATAATTATTAACATCAGAGGCTAAAGCCACAAATGGACTAAAATTTGCCATTCCAACAGCAGAGACTTCTACAACATGATCCTTGTTAATATTCACTTCTTTCCTTCTTCATATTTTCTTTGTTTTTGTATTAATAGTAGTCCAATTTCTATGATTTTCGTACAAGAAATCCTTCTTATTATACTGACCACTATAAGCATTATCCGTAGTATGATTATCTACATAATAATCCTCAACTACATTATCCAGCTCTGCCTTTGAACCAAATTCACATGTAGATTAATCATGACCAAAAACTTTACAAAAGGTGCAACTACTGGGCATCCAATCGTATGATATTTTTATAGATGGACAATGGTCACCCAAACCAGCTATTTTCTATTGTATCAGGCAGTTCAAAATCCAGAGTAACCTCTACTAATGCCTTTGCATATCTAAAACGATGCATTTTCTCAGTGCTAGAATCAAAACAAATTAATTAGCCTATGTGCGAATAAGCCAATTAATGCCTTAAAGCATCCAATGTATCATAGTAATTATATACCAATGAATCCATACTGGCACTTTTTTGATCAGAGATTGTGAGCTACCCATTGATGGATCCCATCTAGTAATTATAAACATTCTACCTCTAATGAAGATAAGATTAGATTGAGGTATTCTTTCTCTATCAATATCATTAGAAAAAATAAAAAAGAATTGAATACCGTCCGAAGAAATATCAACCACTCAGCTTAATTTCCAGTGCCTTTTTAGAAAATTAACCACTGAAAGGAACGATAAAGAACCATCCGGGAAGAAACCTACCAAGTAATTGCTCCAATATTTCAATCCTTCGTTCTTGACCAAATCTGATATTTATTTTGGTCGTCCATCTCTTGGAATATCAAAATGACGAGGCTCAAAAACTCCAGCATTGTGAGATAGAGATTTGAAAAGTGATGCATAATCAGTTTTCGTAAAAGAGGGATATGATGATTTAGATGAATTGGAAGCTTCAGGAATTTCACTAGGATTTGTGGTTTTGAAAGGATCCAGAATTGAAGCTTTTGCTCCAACAGAAGAAGCTGAAGGGTTACTCGCAGTGGAATTGACACTAGGAGGAGGTGGATCTAGGGGTTTAGATGGAGAAAGGCACGATGGAAGTGGTGGAAAGGAGGAATCGAAGGCGGAGGAGAAGAATGTCGATGCCGCCATTAATGAGGGTTTTTAAAGATATTTGAAAAGTAACCATCAATATTGTATTTTATTTTACGTTTAATAAAATTTTATGATTAATTACTAATAATTATTAAATCATAGTTAGTATTCAATTTACATATAAAAATAAACATAATTAATAACTAGTTATCAATATCAAAAAATTACAATCAAATACTTATTAATTTAATAATTGATAATACATAATTAGTATATAATGTTTAATATATTAATAATTAATAATATCCATTTGATTCAAATCCAGAAAATATCTGCCCAATCCAAATGTAAATACATTCACGATTTTGAATAAATATTGCACTAAAATGAAATTAAAAATCTATTTAATCCATGTCAAAAAAAAAGAAATACAAAATTATTACCAATTCAACTTTTTGAAGAAAGATAGTGTTGCCTGCATTAGCCACTACATCAACCATTGGATCAAATCCATGGCCTACTTGCGTCTTCAACGATAAAAACCTACTTGTATTCACTTTTTCACACAACAGCTTCTCTTCCAATTCACACGGCTGCACTTCAAAAACTAGAAGAACCTTAATTGACCAATCGCACCATAAAGACGCATCATCTTCGCCTATGAACTTCTAGTTGCCATAAACTAAGGAATAGTTGTAAAAAGAAGTCTTTATCAAGAAAATCAGTAAAAGATGTCAAGCATAACCATTCTCGCTATAAATGAAGGATTAAAATAAGGTATTAGCAGTTGAATAGATGAATAATCCAACTGAACTATCTAGCTGAACGGTTGAATAGTTGAATGACTGAACAAAACTACTTAGCTGAATAGAGGAAGAGCTAAACAACCAAATAGAACTAACTTGTTGAACGGTTAAACATCTAATAACTGGATGGATGAACCAAACTACTGCTGAATGGTTAAAAACTTAAATGACCAGACAGTTGAACATGACTACAGCTGAATGGTCAAATGGCTATGAAACGGAATGGAATTCCTACTGAACGTTTAGACAACTTGCGACTAAATAGAATTAATTTATTTTAGAATTGAACAAAGAATTCCACTACTTGATGCTGACACGAATATTCCCATATCTTTAGACAATATTTTTTTTTTCCCTTTTGTGAATTTCACATTTCTTGCGCATTGTGGTACTATGAATTCCTTTTTTCCTCATTAAGTGGTTGGTGTTTATACTTAATGGCATCACTTGAGTTACTTGGATTGCGGATACTAGTTACATAAACATTCTTTTCAAACTATATAATGCTTGCATACATTGTTTCCCAACTCACTTTGCTGCTATTTGTTAAGGGACTCATATTTTTCTCTAATTGTCTATTCATTGCATAATCCATGATTTAACAATTATGGATAATGTTCAATTCTTTTGTTTAATGGATTCCAAAGGAATGAATGGATGATATACGTTTTTAAGGTAATTCCTGTTGATACATGACTTTCTTAATATCAAATGCGGACGATTTCTAGTTGCTATGACGTTTGGATATTTTTTCACGAATAAGTGATAATTCCTTGGTGGATTCCAAGGCCGATCACCGCGATAAGAAATTCAATTTGATACCATGTGAGTGGTCTCTACTTGCATATTTCCTTTGTATGCCTTTGGGAAAAAAAATTAGATTTGATTCACGATTGAGTAGATGGTTAGGTGTCATCATTACGTTTGAATTATTTGTCATGGATTTCTTCCCATAAGATGGCAATTTCATTTCATATAAAAGGAATATGATGTATTTGAACATCTTTCAATGAATTTTTTTATTATTACTGATGAATTGTAACATAGTTATGACTTCGTTAAATTTTTTATTTAGCGGTCTTGGACTAGCTTTCTTCCGAAACCCTTAACTGGTGATCCATAAGCTAAGTCTAACTGAGAATATATATTTGGGCACCTCCCAAATGGTCAAACAAGTTGTCAATCCTTGGTAAGGGATATCGGTTCTTCTTAGTCAACTTGTTAAGTTCCCAATAGTCCACACGTAATCTTAAAGATCCATCAGACTTTGTGGCAAACTCTACTGGTGCACCCCCATTCAAAGTTACTCATATGAATAAACCCTTTCTTTAACAGTCCCGAAATTTGTTTGTCATGTTCTCTCCTTTCCTCAGGAGCCATGTGCCTCAAAGGAAAGCTACTGGCCTTGCATCCTTTTTAAGTTTTATCCTAAATGATATTTCTTGGTGGGGTAGGAGTCTACGACCTCCTTAAGAACATCGGGAAACTCACATACTATCGGTATAGAAGATGGTCCTTCTAAGTCAGTTAATAAGGAAAATAAAGTTGAATCTCTATTCCCTGTCGTACAAAGAATCTCTATGTTGCGACCTCTACGGCTTCTTAAATAAATTACTCTCTTATCACAATTAGGACAGCCCCATATAATCATAGACTATCCATACCCAAAAAAACCACACCCCTCGAATTCAAGCACATACACATCACAAAAGAAGTCGACACCATCGATGTACAATACTAGGTCTTTACAAACAACAGAAAGTTGAATAGTCCCTCCGATAGGGTTGGACACCTATATCGGATGGCTAGCAAAGGATAAGGGAAGTTTCAAAGGATCAACAATATTTCTAGAAATGAATGAGTGGGCGGATCCCTAGTCAAATAGGATACATAAAGAAATCCCAAAGATACAAATTATACCTTTCAATGTAGGCTGTCCTTGATCCCGAGGGAGCTCACTGCGAATCGACGCTACTTCCAAAGCACAGTTTTAGCCACTATGCACAACCTTCGACTTATGGGAAGTTTCTTGTTAAGTGTATAACCTCATGACAATTAAAGCATTTTCCTTTGAATTCTTCCTTTGCTAGTTTCACTCTACTGTCCTTCTCTTCATTGCCTTTCTTATGGCATCTAGAACATATCTTAGTCTCACCGTTGAATTTGCCTCCCTTCTTATTCTTTAGCCAAAAATTATTCTTCTTGTTCCTCCCATTATTAAAAGTACCTTCTCCTTTATCAGCCTTAACCTCATTAACATTCGTAGCTAAGTATAAGATAGCCGCCTCAACAAGTCTTTCAGACGTAGCCCTAAGTGTAACTTGGGCCAAAAGCATCTCCTTTAGTGGGGAATTTAATCCTTTAACAAACCCAAGGGCTTTATCCATTGGGGTATCCACTAGCCCCTACCAAACTTAGATAATTCAGTATACTTCTCCACATACTCTTTTAAATCCAAATCACCTTGATCCAACTAGATAAACTTCTCTAGCTGCAAACTCTTCTCAGCATTAGTTAGGAACTTGACCTCAAAATGAACCCTAAACTCTTCCCAAGTGAAAACTCTGCCTGCATTCTCTTGTGACATTATGTTCCACCACTTCAGGGCCTCCCTCTTCAAATGTCAGGCTGTTACCCTACGTTTAAGTCGATCATCCCATCATGTAGCTTCGAAGATCCTATCACACTCGGAGATCATTGTTTTGTTTTTTACGAAGTTCTTAGTTCCTTAAAATTTCTTGTCTTCTAAACTTATAAAACCTTTGCAAAGGCAAGGGAAGTTAAGAGCCCCTTCAATGAGATGATTTGTTGGTTCCACTGTGGTAGGATTAGCAATAAGGACATGTTCCACAGTGCTAAGATACATGTGTAACCATTCTGGCAAGTAACGAGGCCTTGTTAGGTTTCCCTGCTCGAGTTGATTGTCAGCCATTTCTACTATTTGAAAAAGGAAAAACCCTTCAGTGGACTTCCTACAATAATATCAATGCCTAAAAGAAAGAAAGATAATGTTGCCTAGTATAAATGCATATTTTTTGGGTATAGTACTTATATATATGCATACAGTTTCGGTAACCTTTTCAAATAACAAATACGTCTCTCATGCGTATATTTCTCCGTAACCTGGGCTCTAATACCAAATATAACAACCCGCCTGGAATGGTTCTAAATTCCAACCTAGAAGAGGCCCATCGGAACTTAGAGACACTCTAAATGGATTATTGGTTCCTATAAGAATATATAAACAGGGTTCACAGAGCAGTATAAACGATAATCAGAATCTCACATAGCGGAAGAGATAAAATGTAATAGCAAAAAATAGATGTACCAATTACTAAAAACCACAAATTCAAAAATACAACATGTCTCAAAGGTACAAGGTACATCAATTATTCATTATCCCTACAAAAATAATATAATAAATCTATTGCCACTATAACTAGGTCTTCGAGAGGCTTCTCCTCCAAGCAATCGTCCCTCGTCCTCAGTCAACAGTCTCACCTACCAACCTGTTAATGTTAAGAGGAGGGAGATCAGACATAAAGTTCTAGTGAATGAAATACACATGAGTTTCGGAGTAACTATTCCCTAAAATTTGGCAGTATAAACTTTTCATGTTATGATGTAAACAAACATACACACAAGCAAATGTGTAAGGTAAACATCCTAATAGTCACTTAAGGTCTATATGTAAAATTAAAGGTGGACATACTTATACTCACTTAATACCTACAAAATCATTTAAGGGTGGACATCATGACAGTCACTTAATACCCCCACGAGGCGGGTTATTCTTAGTCACTTAAGGCCATTTATTTCTTTATTAAGGGTGGACATACCTATAGTCGCTTAATACCCTATGGCGGACCCCTAACCACTTAAGACCTCGTCTCTAACGTCAACGTCAAAAATGTATATACTCTTTTCGTAGGTCAAGAAATAGTAACGATCGCTTAATACTGGACAAGGGTCATGAACTCATTTTAAGAGAACTCTCTCGACGGACCCTCTTGTTATTATGTAGCTGTACCTACGGGTGAATTCCTAGCCACTTAATACTTCCCTTAGACAGTGGTTCATTTTTGACCATATATATATTGTCCCTAGATCAGCCCTCACTAGCCCCTGGATATGAAGCTGACATTACATGGAGAACTACACTGCTTACGTTATCGTCCGATAAAACCATTTAATACCTTTATAGGAGAAAAGTAGACCCAACAACCAATAAATCCTCGAAGGGCGGGTCCCATGACTTAGGTCTCTAACCAAGGGGTGGACCTTAGGAACAGACCTAGTCCCAACGACTTAGTACCCAACAAGAGAGAGGTTAGTCACTTTATACTTGTTTCCTAAGGCAGGCACACTTAACACACAATACACACACTAGACATCTCAAATTAGACCGTCCACTTATAGATGCTAGATTTGTCGAGCGGTTCCGGGCAGGCTTCTACTACAAGTTGGGCCTGACCTCGTATTATAGTGTATTAAATATAACGCCCATGGCACTTAGACCTCTCACATTAACCGGGTTTACTTGTATATGCTGGATATGCCAGTCGGTTCGGGGTAGACTTCTACTACAAGTAACGATTAACCTCGTGTCTATGTGTCACTAATATATCCAAGGCTATTAACACATGCAAAAACATACAAATTACCATGAGGACATTTAAATTCAAATTCCTAAATTAACCGTATTTATTACGCACTAAATACGTATAATTATTATGTTATTTACGATATATATATATATATATATATATATACACACACACACGTAAATTAAGCGAATGCAATTAACGTCCTAGTTAAATTTTGAAATTGTCAATCCTTAATTCAAATTAAAGGCATGCAAGTTATTATTTCCCATACTTTCCTGAATCAAGGCATAAATGTACCTACTAGCATGTAGCAATCAAAAATAGGGAAAACAATAATAGCAATATAAAACTTGCAACCTAGTTTTGACTTGATTATTTAATTAATAAAAGACAAACATAGTGCATGTACCCATTATGTATATGTACATATATATATATATATCATTTCTATTTTGTAATGGAATCACTTTTAATGTATATTTACATACAAAACCTTAATATTTGAATATATTGTAAATAATACATTCAATTACCCTATTTTTGAAGAAATTGAGATCAAAACGTATTGGATTTACAATTTAATCCAAATCCTAATCTTTTGTACAAAACCATAATTATGAAATTTCACAAAATCAAAATAAGTTGAATCAGACAAAACATAGAAAATTATACAACACAATCAAGCTTCTCTTTTATTAATTCCATAATCACAAGACTACAAACATACATATATTGACAATTTCATCGTAAGGACAAAATGGATGGTTTGAGGGATTGTAATATTGTGTTCTTTTTGTATGAGCTAAAACCAACATAGGGACAATAATCCAAGTCTCAAACTAACAAATTAAAGAAAAATAGCAACTCAGATGGATCCCACTCACAGTGCTATTAGGGAGAACAATAACAAGATTGAATAAAACAGAATTTGGATTTGACCTTCAAGATCAAACGTACTCCAATCCTTTCAAATATATATATATATATATATATA
Source organism: Allium sativum (assembly GCA_030737875.1). Classification (NCBI taxonomy): domain Eukaryota; kingdom Viridiplantae; phylum Streptophyta; class Magnoliopsida; order Asparagales; family Amaryllidaceae; genus Allium; species Allium sativum. The sequence continues at coordinate 685,961,738 of CM060926.1, read as the reverse complement.
TATATATATATAAGAATCACAATTTAGAATCTTATATATACAAATAAATCTAAATTCCAAAACAATCTTAAATCTATGTTAGAATAAGATAGAGAAGAAAGAATATATTTGGGAAATAGAAGAAACCTAAACCCCCTTTTCTTTTTCGGAATTAGAGAAGGAAAAAAGGCATAATAAAGCCGTGGAGAAGAATGATTGTAGGGTGTGGAGTGAAGGTTTGAGGGTCTATTTATAGATGACATTGTGTATACGGACCATTAGATTAGTATGATTAAATTTAAGCAGTCCATTTGATATAAATTATAAATAAGTTCCTTCATAAACAATCCTCATTGGGCTCCCCTACAGCAGGTTAATCGACACGCCCTATGGGACGGCGGTTGACACCCCTCCTAGAGAGGTGGTCGAGCCCCATACTTGGTTAATCCCAGAAGACAATCATCTCCTGTATGTTACTTTTGATCATTCGTTAATTAATTTTGATTATTTCTTGCCTTAAATATATTATTCTTATCCCCTACTATGTAAGAATATATACATACAAGTTCGAAATCAAAAGGAATATTCTTTTCATGCTTATCCAAATTAATATATTCCTGGTTTGTATATATATTTATTTGAAATTCAAACTTTGTATGTTAATACACACATTCACAACTTAATTTATTAATATCTTCTACATTTTCAACAAATAAAATATGAAAATAGATTAGAATCTCACTATGAACGCAACTATAATACTTTCGGGGCCCAAATCTTAATTGTTCAAAATTCTATGTTCAGCTCGTTAATTTTTTTAATTGTTATTGTTTATTTTAAATTAAATTAACTTATGTATATTTTTCTGGGTGTTACATGAAATCAATGTTATGAAAACCTATCCATCAGCCAAACCGCCGTGCTTCAAGGTCAGAGGCTTTGAGGCTTCAACCAGTCGGATCGTCGATTATTAGGAACATAATATATGGATTGAAACACATTTATACGTAGAAAATGGTGCAAAGTTGTAATGACTCGGATTTTTGGTCGATTAATTTTAAACATTTAATATTGTTTCAAATGTTGAGTTGATAATATATATGGATTTTCATATGGAGTTTAACGATTTAATAATCGAATACGATTTAATTTCGAGTATGTCGATATATCATAATATGAAAACTAATATAATTGAATTTGAAACTAAAACTGAATTGAAATGATTCACCAGATTAAATATATTTTATTTGAATATAAACGATAATAATATAATTTATTGTCAGGGAGTTATTTATTAGAATTTAAAATTAGATTATATCGACTTAATGTGGTTATTATGTATATACGATCGAATTAAATTGCAGAATATGTTCCGTTGAGTTCAAAATGGGATTATAACCTCATAACATCGCTCGTTAAGTTAAAATAGTGGTTCGTGATTGAAGTTAGGGGCCACGAGATATTTTAGGGTATTATATAATATAAAATCTAACTAATCTAACCTAAATCAAATCATATAAATTGGAGCTGACCTAAAGTTGCCTAATTATTAATCCGCACATGCCATGTTGGAGATTTCCCAATCACGCAGACCTAGTTGAAAGTGAAAACATGCTGCTTTCACATATGCCTACATTGAATATTACTCCTCTATTATGAGAAAATGACAATTCATTTCCTTCTTCTTTTAAATAGCCGTTTCCATTTTCCTTCTTCCTCATTCCAAGTAGAACTGAACCCCTTATTAATTAAAAAAGAATTGCGATTCTAATTAACCGCGAGGCCGAGTTCAATGATTGGAGGGGGGAAAGCGAAGTCGAACAGCGTGATTTGAGCTAAGGATTAGTAGCTTTTCAAGCCAAGTTAGGTAAAATGAGATTCGAGTTGGAACATCGTCGTAGTCAAGAAGGGGGCATGGCGTACTATGGCTATGCTCAGGGAGGGTAGTGGCGGCAGGAAGTTCATCATAGTGGCATTGGTGGTCGAATATACGATCACAGGTTTTCATCTTGGCTGAAGTAGTTGCATTTGGGAAGTAGAGGAGGGAAAGAAAGGATATAAGCATGGTGTTTGGCTACAGGGATTCTGTTTTGTTCGAACAAGGGGGAAACCTCGATGCAGGTTGGTTCAGGAAACGCAGAGCAGGAGTTTCTGTGTGCAGCTTTAGACATTGCATGATGTTTGGGTTTACAAGAAGATAGAGGACGTGGTTTCAAAATTGGAGGAAGGGATCATGTGATAAACAAGTATGGTTTTGTTTAAATTAATATATGATTAAGTTAGTTAATTAATTTTTTTAATGGCGATTAATTCAAGCTAATCTTGTAAAAGCAATAACTCTATCGTACGATAATAGATTGTGACAAAACCGAATGCATTGGAATCACATCTACGTTATCTACACGTAGGATCTAGATTGGGGTGTTGTGAAGACGATTGGAATTTTTGATTTAATTAAATATATATTTAATTTAACTAAAATTTTATCGTTAAATCATAAATTAAAATCAAGGTGAGTAAACTCACTCTCTGGATTCGTTTATAATTGATTATAAACGAATTTTTATTTAATATACAATTTTATATGTTGTTTTTTGATTGTTTGGATGCATTGAATAATTGTTGGTCGATTGTGGTTATTATATATATATATATTAATTATATTTAGGCTTGATAGTTGGATATTTCCTGTAGTACTATTAACGGATGATACCTTATGTGCTCCATAATATATATATAGAGAGAGGATGACCTTCTATACCATGATATTCTGCCTTGAAGCAGGATGGGTATTATTTATGTTGTCTAACATCTGTGGATGCAGGAAAACAGGTTTAAGGAATCCAACTGTATTCCTTAAGAATTTTATAATTTGTTTTTGTATAGTGTTATATGATGTGATAAATAATTTGTGATCGATTATTGGGTGTTTTGGATGTTTGACTAGCATTGTCCCTAGGTATTGGTATTTAAAATATCGTAAAAAAATATTCAAATGAAAATAAAGGAATTTGAGTCTAAAAAGGAAAATCAATTTTTTCGAGTATGGAATTTGAATTTCGAATGGGTTGGGAAAATTTCACTTGTTTTTAATAATAATAAAAAGTGGTTAAATTTATAAAAGATGTTTATAAATGAAGGGAAATAATTATCATTGGATAATTTGGGAATGTAAATTCAAGTGTGAATTTAAAAGGGAAATTTATTTTCCCAAAGTAGAAATTGGATTTCAAATGATTTTGAAATAAAATACGTGTATAAAATAAAAACTAGTAGTTTAAATTATAAACAATGTTTATAATGAAGATTAGAAATTATCATTGGATAAATTTGAAATTTAAATTCAAGTATGAATTTAAAAATATAATTTGGAATCATTTCAAAAAGAAAACGATGAAATTATGCGTTCGAAATGTAAATAGAATTGGAATAAATCCATTTGGATTTATGATAAAAAAATAGATTATTTCCAGAAAGGATATTGAAATTGTATTTGATAAAAACTAAAATATAATATTAAATGGTAAAATAGATGCTATGTTTATATGTATAAGCTATGATAATAAATATTCCAAAAAAAGAATTGTGTTCCAAACGGATTTGAAATGAAAACTTGTTTTAATATATAAAACAAGGAAGTTAAATTTGTAAACGATGTTTATAAATAAAGAGGGATAATTATCATTGGATAATTGGGAATTATAAATTCAATAATTTAAAACTGAATTGGAAATCATTTCGAAAAGATAACGATAGGTTTTATTCTGAAATTCGGAATATAAATTGAATTGAGATAATCCAAGGGATTTGTAACTAGAACTCGATTTTGTCAAATTATATAAAATAATTTATTTCCAAAGAATTTGGAAATTAATATAGAAGATTAAGTTATAAATAAATTTATAACTGAGTTATGAAATAATGGACAATCTAGGATAATCATAATGTTTAAGTAAGATCTGGAAAACCGGTTTATTTATATATATTAGAAATATAAAAGGATGAGATTGAATTTTATTAATAAACGAATTTTAAACATTTATATTTAAATTTAATTAAAACGAATTCGTCGTGGCGCTGTAGCTCGTAATTTGACGTTTCGAACTTCAATTGAGTTTATAAAACTCAAAATAAGTCGGAATTCTTTGAAACAAGAATCATCAGGACCAATTGAGTGATAGTTTTTTAATGGGAAAGGAAAATTTAGATTTTGTCTTATAGATTTTTAGTTATGTCAAAGTAATAATTTCTAGAAAACAATAGCATAATCGTTTATAAACCACAACGGTATAAAAGGTTTTTAAAGGAATAAAAATTTGGATTTCCATTAGAAAAACCAAGACTTGAGTTATAAAATAAATATGAACTCAAGTGGAGTAAATGAATTGATTTTTGGACCAAAAATCAGGTTTTTAATTATTGAATGAAGTTTACCGATTAGAACGATAATTAATTAATGGGGTTTTGGGATCAAACTTAATCTTAGTTAAGTAAATTGAAGTTGTGAATTTAAATTCGAAATCGAATAGAAAACTTGAGTTGAAAATGGAATGCGATTAGTTTATAAGCAAACTAAAAAGATATATGAACATGATATGTTCAAATCAAAAGTGAAATGGGCAAAAGAGATCATTAGAGAATAAATTACCGAATTAAGTTTAAAATGATTAGATTGAGTAGGAATAAATTGAAAGTGATTGGATATAGGTTAAATAGGTAAAGAATGAAGCTAATGGAAGAAAATAAATTGAACTCCCGACAAAAGAGGTACGTATTTAAATTAAATATGAGATTTTGTGAGCCTATTGGCAAGTAGCTTGGCGTTTTGATTTTCTTTTCAAATAGAAAGTGCTCAAAGAGGTGATTTGTAGTTGTACCAATTGAGCTGTTCAAAGGAGACGCTGGCGAATTTTTCCTGAAATTAAGGAGATAGAATTTTTTCAAGAAAGTTTGATAACTAGAAATTGACTTACCAATTATATATGGAATTAAATAAGAAAATAAACTTATAATGAAAATTGTAAAAGTAAAAAGAGAATTTTTAAAATTAATTCTTGAGAGGTTGGAAGGAGAATCATATACACATTTAAAAGTGAATAATTGGCAGTGATTTGGGTTGTCGTAATGATGTTTTGTACCACATCCGTTTTAACCCCAGTAAGTGTGATTTTGGAAATATAATAACTAAATATTTCCTAAGGATAGAAAAAATAGTTTCATGGAAGAGATAAGTAATTGGAAATGTTTTCCAACTGCATAGAAGATATTTTCTAAATATGTATAAAATAAAGAATGTGTAATATGGAAATGTTTTCCAAGCGTTGTGAGAATCTAAGAGGGAATGAAATATCTCAGTAAGGAAATTGGGAATGAATACTGGGAATCATTTAATTAATGAAATATTAATTAGAAAGGCCATGGTGATTGTTTGGTGCTAATCAATAGTATTCCCTTTAGGAATAGGATCTTTGGATGAATGTTTGTTTCTTCGATAATTAAATAATCGACTATAGAAGTATTAGTCAATTTAATACCATCGTTGTCAGTATGCAGAGACTTGTTGGATTTATTATCTGAAAACCACTTCGTATAGGCATAAGCATTATTAATCAGGTATATTGAAGATAATCGAAGACCGAGAAGGTACAAGGACTTTTTCTGTTACTCGTAGTGAGAAATTACCTAAGACGGATTAACGGAAATAGTGCATTTGGTTTGTCTAGTCCCAGGACAACTTGTATGGACGAATGTCCAACAGATTATGCCTAAAAATCATCTACATTGATCTCTTCGAAAATATTTACGTTTGGTGGTGGAGGATTTCGCTTCTCTTAGCTTTATATCCATGATATTTTTGGAGAAATCAATAAATGATTTGGTGGTTTAACTATGTGGCATTCAAAGTGAATGATGTAGATATATTAAAAAGGTCAGACGTAGCCTCAAGCCTCACAATAGGGAAAAGGTGTAAAATCGGATATGTCACATGGCTATGTTGGTTGCTCCCATTAGGGTGTATTATCACATAATCTAGAGAAAATCCATTTGCTTTTATATTCTATCGCCGTTATATGCTTCAGTAACGGTTGCTGATCCTAACCATCAGTGAATACATTCAGAACACTCAAGCGGAGTGAGTGCCTGGTCATGTTTAGCCTGGGATGCAACATGTTCTTATTGAAACCAGTGTATTCCTCTCTAGAGATACATTGTCGGAAGGTGGTCCCATACCTTGCCATAGTTGGAATCCATTCTCCAATATGAACCTACAGTTTTGATTGTATATTATGTATGTGGAGCATGAGATGCAAGCGTTCTGCTAGATTGCTATTTACTTGATTTAGACACTATATTATAATATCAGAGTAATACAAATTCAAAGAATTTTTTGGATTATCGTAAGGTAAAAACCATTCGTATTTATGTGTGGATAGGTCATACTATTATCCTTTTTTTAAAAGGGTTTTTATAAGTTAAACCAAGTGGTTGGAGTTTACTCACACCAGTTCCATGACTGACCCAGAGCTTATTTTGTTATATTTTTACCCTAAACTCTTGGGTGCCTAAATTTGTACGGGCATTCAAGTACTTTAAGTATTTACATATACCTTTGGAGGAACTTGGAGCAAGAGGCTTCAATGTTAGATATTTACTGTTTATTTTTCGCCGTGTTGTATTGTACTCTGATGATGGTATATATATACAGTTCAAATAATGTATTCTAAAAGTTGTTATACATGTTATATTTTATTCTGCTGCGATGTGAGATTCTATGCTGTTATTTCTATTCTTCTTCTATCTTTTTCTTGTTTATCCATAATGATTCGTATTTCTGTGCAATTTGGGTTGGACGTGTGGTGTATTTAGTCAACTCAGATAGTATGGATTTGCGGGCTATTATAGATGGTATCAGAACTTTGGTTGAGCGAATACTAGGCTTTGGTTCGATTACTCATTCGAGATAGGGACAGACGTACCCTAGAATGTGTTTGAGTGTACGTATACAAGTGCGCATATTTGTTAGCTCATATAAAAGTTGTTTTATATTGTGTTGGTTTATCTATTGAGTGGTTTACGAATTCGATCGGGTAGATACAGGAAGTACAACTGTATCGATAGGTGTTTCTAAACACTTGAGCAGAGCAATTCAACAAAGTATTATTTTAAAGTGGGTAAATGAAATAATTTTACCCAAAACTATATTTTTATATAGAAGAAATAATTTTCTGAAATTATCATAGCATATGGATGTGTTGGCTGTTATTATTATAACCAAGAAAGATTATAAAATAGGAATGGTTATTTATAACCAAATATAATTTGTATATGAATGAAATATATACAAATGAGATGAATTAAAACTGGATCCAAAATCATAATTAAAAATTTAAAAGCCTGGGTGTTTGGAAAAATATTTTTCTGAATGAATATAAAGTAATATAGCATTACTATGGAAAAATTTGAATGAAAACCTTCTTTAAATGGACTTTGAAATTGCTAAAGCACTTAACTCATTTCGGTCGCTTGAAAACAATTCTGATAATGACTGTAGCATCATTAGTGTTCATTATCGAGTTTCTAGTGACGAATTGCTACCATAGTAAAATTTCCAATGGAAATTTATTTTAGAAAATAGGTTGGTTGGAAAATTCAAATGTTTTGAATTTAAAATGGTTATAAACATATATATGTATTTATGTGATTTCTAAAGGGTTTGAAATAAAAAACTAGGAATTTGAATTTAGGAATTTAAATTTAACTTAAGCATGTTAAATGGATCGAAATGAATAAATTGATTTAATCAATTTGAATGAATTTAAATGCATAGGAATGGAATATGAATTGGATGTGAATATATTAATGGTAAATCATTCAGATTAAAGGAATATAAGCATATATGATGAGCGGTATGAACCAAAAGTTTTGTTGGAACTAAAATTGTAGAAATATGAAGAGTTGAGTTTCAACATAAGAGAGTTTTTGAAAAGTTAACGGGATTGTAGCATTTTTCCTACTTTAGTAATTTCGGGGATGAAATTCTTTTTAGGGGGAAGAATGTAATGAGATAGATTTTTAGTCAGTTAATTTTAGAGATATAATATTGTTTTTTAATGTTGAAGTGATAATATAAATAGATTTTTACATGGAGTTTAACAGTTTAATAATCGAATATGATTTAATTTCGAGTATATCGAATTATCATAATATGAAAATGAATATAATTTAATTCGAAGTTAAAACTGAATCAAAATGATTCAGATGATTAATATAAATTTTATTTGAATAGAAACAATAATAATTATTTATTATCGGGGAGTTGTTTGTTTGAATTTAAATTAGATTATATCAATTTAATGTGGTTATTATATATATATATATATACACGATCGAATTAAATTTCAGAATTTGTTCCGTTGAGTTCAGAATAGTGTTATAACCTTGTAATGTCGATCGTTAAGTTAAAATAGGGGTTCGTGGTTGAAGTTAGGGGCCACGAGATATTTTAGGGTATTATATAATATAAAATCTAACGTAATCTAACCTAAATCAAATCATATAAATTGGAGCTAACCTAAAGTAGCCTAAGTATAAATCCACACATGCCATGTTGGAGATTCACAATCCTGCAGATCTAGTAGAAAGTGAAAACACGTTGCTTTCGCCCATGCCATCGCACATGCCTACATTAAATATTACTCCCATATTCTGAGCAAATGAAAACGACAATTCATTTCTTTCTTCTTTTAAATAGTCATGCCCATTTTCCTTCTTTCTCATTGCAAACAGAATCAAAACCGCTATTAATAAAAAAATCGTGATTTTAATCAATTAGGAGGCTGAGTCCAATGATTGGAGAGGGGAAAGCGAAGTCGAACATCATGATTTGTGCTCAGGATTGGGAGCGTTTCAGGCCAAGTTAGGTGAACCGAGATTCGATTTAGAATAGCGTCATAGACAAGACGAAGGCATGGCGTACTCGGGCTATGCTCGGTGAGGGTCATGGAACCAGGAAGCTCATCAGAGTGGCGTTGGTGGTCGAATTTACGATCATGGATTTTCAACTTAGCCGAAGCAATTGTGTTCTGGGATTTGGGAAGGGAAAGAAAGGAGATAAACATGGTGTTTGGCTACAGGCATTCTGTTTTGTTCAAAAAAGGGGGAAATCTCGATTTTGGTTTGGTTTAGGAAATGCAGAGCAGGGGTTTCTATGTGGAGCTTTAGATGTTGCGTGATGTTTGGGTTTACAGGAAGTTGGAAGACGCATTTTGAAAATTGGAGGAAGAGATCATGTGATAAACGGGTATGATTTTGTTTAAATTAATATATGATTAAGTTAGTTAATCAAGTAATTTTGGTAATGAGGGTTAATTCAAATTAATCTCATAAAAGTAATAACTCTACCGTACAATATCAGTTTGTGATGAAACCGATTGCATTGGAATCGTGTCTGTGTTATCTACACGTAGCAACTGGATTGGCGTGTTTTGAAGACGACTAGAATTTTTGATTAAATTAAACATATGTTTAATTTAATTGAAAATTTAATGCTAAATCATCAATTAAAATCAAGGTGAGTAAACTCACTCTCTGGATTCGTTTATAATTTATTGTAAACAAAATTTTATTTAATATTTAATTTTTATATGTTGGTTGTTTGGATGCATTGAATAATTGTTGATTAATTATGGTTATTATATGTATATATTAGTTATATTTAGGATTGGTGGTTAGATATTTCCCGTAGTACTATTAGCGGATGACACCCTATGCACCCCAACAATATATGTAGAGAATGACCTTCTATACCGTGGTATCCTGCCTTGAAGCGAGATTGGTATTATTTATGATGTCTAACATATGCAAATGCAGGTAAACAGGTTTGAGGGATCCAACTGGATTCCTCAATAATTTTATTGTTTGTTTTTATATAACATTATATGATGTGATAAATAATCTATGATCGATTATTGGGTGTTTTGGATATTTGACTAGCACTAGCCTTAGGTATCGGTATTTAAAATACCGTAAAAGCATATTCGAATGAAAAGAAAGGAATTTAAGTTTAAAAAGAAAAATCAATTTTTTCAAATATAAAATTTGAATTTCAAACGGGTTAGGAAATATTTACTTGTTTTTAATTAAAAAACAAGTAGTTAAATTTATAAATGATGTTTATAAATGAAGGGAAATGATTATTATTGGATAATTTGGAAATGTAAATTCAAGTTTGAATTTAAAAGGGAAATTTATTTTACCAAAGTAGAAATTGAATTTCAAATCGATTTGAAATAAAAAACATGTTTAAAATAAAAACAAGTAGTATAAATTAAAAACGATGTTTATAATGAAGATGAAAATTTATCATTGGATAAAGTTGAAATTTAAATTCAAGTATAAATTTAAAAGATAATTTGGAATCGATTCGAAAAGGAAAGGATGAAATTATCTAATGTTTTGAATGTGAATAGAATTGGAATAAATCCATACGGATTTATGATTTGCATTCAACTATAATGAATTTATAAAAAAATAAATTATTTCCAGAAAGGATATTGGAATTGTATTAGATAAATACTAAAATATAATATTAAATGGGAAAATAGATGCTATGTTTATAGTATAAGCTATGATAATAAAATATTCCAAAATAAGAATAGGGTTTCAAATGGATTTGAAATGGAAACTTGTTTTAATATATAAAACATGGAATTTAAATTTATAAACGATGTTTGTAAATAAGGAGAGATAATTATCATTGGATAATTTGGAATTATAAATTCAAGTATGAATTTAAAAGTGAATTGTAAATCGTTTTGAAATGTGAATGATAGATTTTATTCAAAAATTTGGAATATAAACTGAATTGAGATAATCCAAGGGATTTGTAACTAGTATTCGATTTTGTCGAATTGTATGAAATAAAAATTTTCAAAGAAATTGGAATTTAATATAGAAGATTAAGTTGCAAATAAATTTATAACTAAGTTATGAAATAATCGACGATTTAGGATAATCGGAATGTTTAAGTTAGATTTGGAAAACTGGTTTAATTTATATTAAAAATATAAAAGGATGCGATTGAATTTTATTAATAAACATAGTTTAAACGTTTATATTTAAATTTAATTAAAATGAACTCACCGCAGCACGGTAGTTCGTGATTTGATGTTTCGAACTTCAATTGATTTTATGGAATTCAATATAAGTCGGAATTCTTTGAAACAAGAATCTTTGGGACCTGTTGGGTGATAATTTTCTAATCAAAAAGAAAAATTTGGATTTCGTCTTGTAAATGTTGAGTTATGTCAAAATCAAATTTCTAGAAAAACAGAAGCATAATCGTTTATAACCCATAATGGTTTATTTAATAAATAAAAGGTTTTTAAGTGAATAAAAATTTGGATTTCCACTCGAAAAACCTATATTTGAATTATAAAATAAATATGAGCTCAAGTGGAGTAAATGAATTGATTTTTTGAACAAAATCAGATTTTTGATTATTGAATGGAGTTAACTAATTAAACAAGAATTAGTTAATAGGATTTTGGGATCAACCTTAATATTAGTTAAGTAAATTGAAGTTGTGAATTTAAATTCGAAATCGAATAGGAAACTTGGGTTGAAAATAGAATTCGATTGGTTCATAAGCAAATTAAAAATATACATGAACATGATATGTTGAAATAAAAAGTGAAATAGACAAAAGAGCTTATTACAGAATAAATTACCAAATTGAGTTTAAGACGAGTGGATTGAGTTCGAATAAATTGGAAATGATTGGATATAGGTTAAACAAGTACGGGATGAAGCTAACGGAATAAAATAAATTGAATGCCCGACAAAAAAGGTACGTATTTAAATTGAACATGAGATTTGATGAGCCCATTGGCAAGCCGCTTTGTTTTTAATTTTATTTTTAAATGGAAATTGCCTAAAGAGGCTATTTGTAGTTGTCCGATTGAGTCGTAAAAAAGGAGACGCTAGCGATTTTTTTTTGGAAATTCAAGGAGATAGAAAAATTAAAGAAAGTTTGATAACTAGAAATCAACTTATCGATTAAATGGAACTAAATAAGAAAATAAACTTATAATGGAAATTGTATAAATAAAAGGAGAATTTAGAAAATTAATTCTAAAGTGGTTGGAAGGAAAAACGTGTACATGTTTAAAAGCGAATAATTGGCAGTAATTTGGGTTGTCATAACGATGTTTTACACAACATCCATTTTAACCCAAGTAAGTGTGATTTTGGAAATATAATAATGAATATTTCCTAAGTATAGAAAATAAATAGTTTCGTGGAAAAGATAAGTAACTGGAAATGTTTTCCAACTGCATAGAAGATATCTTCTAAATATATATAAAATAAAGAATTTGTAATATGGAAATTTTTTCCAAGTGTAGTGAGAATCCAAGCAGGGTTGAAATATCTCGTTAAGGAGATTGGAAACGAATACCTGGAAGAATTTAATTACTGAAATATTAATTAAAAAGGGCTCGCCACTACACTAGAAAAGGCTTTTTGTAGCATTGGAAAAATGCTGCCAATTCTTGTAGTAACATTTTGGTAAATGCTACAACACGAAATGCAACTAAAAGTCAGAAAGTTTTAGTTGCATTACAGAAAACGCTATAAAAAATTAACGTATTGTAGCGTTTCTGAAACCATACAAAAGGTTTTTTTGGCAACGTCTTAAAAATGCAACCAAAGCAGTATGTGCACCCTTGTTATTTATTTTCTTAATGTTTTGTCTTTCCAACTATATATTTTCTGTTGCATTTTACTTTAGCTACAATATTTTTTAAATTGCATTTTCTCCTGTAGCACTTTTGAAATGCAACAAAAACTTATTGATGTATCTACAACATATTTTAATTACAGTTGTTTATTATTAATGGTTTGTATCATTTCCAACAATCACTTATATATAATAGCCATATTAAAACAAATAATCAAACATATAATTATCATTTTCAAACCAACATTGATAATCACCATAATTAAAAAAACACATTTATAGCACACTCAAGTATAATATCCAAAATTATTTCAAGGTATTTTGACAAAATAAACAAATCCCATGACACAGCTATATACAAACAAGTCTACACAACTAGCACGAAAAATATATCATAATACATAATAGATAAAGTCTTGTTCATGGCTTAATTACCGAACGTTTTTTGATGCAACTGTTCTTCACTTCGGAAATACTAATTACTTGTACATAATTATATCGATTAACAGTTAGAATTAATATAAGTTAAAAAACAAGGCTTATTTCAAAAAGAAAAAAATCTTCATTTCAAGTTAATACTGTAGACTTGCACAAAGGTTATGATCCGTAAATAGCTTTCTTCCAAGTATCATTAGTTTTAAAGAACCAAGAAGTTCAAAACTAAATGCACACTAATACATCAGAGGTCAAACAATTATAACTAACACAATGCTACACCATTTGAGAGATGTTCGTCTCATAGAAAAAGGATTGATATTGCAAGTCTCACAGAAACAACTATACAATTGCCATTTATTTGCACTAAAATGTGAATTATACATGTTTAACTGTAAATGGAGATCTTAAAATAACACATATGCCTCTGGACAAATTCATTCTTAGCACGCTAAATCTGTACTTCAGGCTGATGCAGTTGTAGGAAGTGGGCAGCTAGAATAGCAGTGGTAGATATGCCAAATCAAAAGGAAACTACGCGAATCAGCCAAGTGGAACAACAACAAAAAAATAAATGAAATTGTTTCATTTGTAATGACCTATGACACGTGGCAAGCTATTAACCATTCTGTTATTTTTCTATTCTAAATAAGAATCAAAAAATGAATATGTAAGATCAGTTAATGTAACAACTATGTGTATCTAATTTCTTCAGAAGCTTTTTTTTCAAATGTTTCTTAAAGACTATCATACCATGATTTTGCTTGCAATATTTGCTGACGCATTCGTTGTATTGAAAAAACAGGTTAAGAGCAATTATACATCCCGGTACTCGTATTTTTGGTTTCAACCTTGTCTCTTTAGCCATGATTTCTCTTTTGAACCACATCACATTTTTAGATCAGTGCAGAAGTTACACCAACTAACACGTGACTATTGCTCCAGTCAGTCCGACATGGTTTGATGATCCATTTTTTAGTTTGTATAGTTGGTTGTGCTACATGATTCGGTGCTAAACTTCCGACATAATACTTTATGAATTTTGCTGATGCTTTTGTTGGAAGCATGCTCTATCTTCCCGCATGCCTGAACTAGCATATTTGGAACGACGCTACTTCATTCTGAGTTGCGATATGTACTTTTTACAAGCTCATTATTATACAGGTTCATTATTAGCATTTATGTTATGACCACCCAACCCCTGTACTAAACAAGAGGAATAATGCACTGAAAGGTGTGCCAGGCAGATTTGGACGATCATAATAGGTAAATAACAACATCGGAGCATGTCGTAGAACTCACAACGCAAAGATAAATATAGTATAAAATATACAACTGGTAATAATAGTGAAGCATCATATAACAAACATTTGAAACTTTCACAACATCCTGAAAGATTATCCAAACATTATAGGAAATATCAATGTCTGTACATAAAGCCTCACTACAACACTCATAGAGCAACTTAAACAGCGAAAACAGAAATACTGGATAGTAATAAAACTGATATGTAAGCCTCCAGCTCGTCTCCGAACTACGACATCGTCCTCACTAAGCTATCACCTGTCACCTAGTCTGCCTATCCACAACTGGATGAACAGCCCAAGGTAATAAGAGGGAAACATAAAACCTGAGTCATATAATAGTCCTAGTGAGCGATAAAACAGTTAACAAACATCAACAATAAAGTATATGAGAATGGATATATAAACATACTAATCTACCCACAACACCAGAGAAGAACTCAACACCTTCTTTCCCACATCGAACAATGATAGACTTTACATCAAACATTTCAACCATTCATTCATGGAAATCAGAAGCAAACACCACTAGCACTCGTAGCATCCAGATTATATGTTTCTCACGTAAACCATTCTAATCGAATTTAACATCCCTCAAGAACAAGCCCTAGAGGCCTAAACCAATATCAGACAAGCACCTAAGAAACATCTCCTTTGACGTTGGACAATTTACGTGAAACAGTACAAACAAGGCAACCAATCGACCATGACAGACTCTGGCTATCACTGCCAAACCTGCTTCGAAACCATCGTTAATCGTATGATGACCAACCTTGCCATATTTAAAGAGCCAATGGTAACCCCAGTTCTACTCCATATGCCTTTCAACGATACGTATGTTTGTCCAACCTTGACAACTAGTCCTTTCAACGATACCCAGGGTATTCGACCTACTATCGGTCTTTTAGACGTCTCTATTGTACCCCTGCTTCGAGCCTGCTAGATCTTACGACAACGATAATCTCTCGGCCTTCACATCTCTAGTTATCCAACCCGACGACTCTTATTAACTCAAGCAACCTTCTTGAGCCACCATTATCCACCAACTCACGACCTTTGAGTTGTCACCTCATTCGCTGTTCTACACCGACCAACGAACACCTTTCAACACTTCGAACCTTCCTACTTGAATTTACTTCGAAGTCACATCATCACTAACCCAAATTACACCACTGCACTGCAACTAGGGTTCGAGGGTTTGCCCCCGAATTTTTTTCCGGGCCTTCTTATTTAAATCTGGGTTGTACCCGAAAAATATAATTTTTCAGAAATGACCCTGTGCGACCGACCCATTCTCTTGGAGCCGATCAACCCAAAACAAACAGATCGACCAGGCTTGACTGATCAGAATGTGCACGACCGACCCGTGCTACTCCACCTTGACCGACCCGGTCCTTCCATCAAGAGACCGACCGACCAGCTTCAACCCGACCGACCCGAAACCACCAGACCGATCCCTCAACTCCACACCTGACCGACCAACCTGAAGCCACCAGACCGACTGACCCAACACTAGACGACCGACCCAACGCCTTCATATTACCGACCGACCAGCTTCAACCCGACCGACCGACCAGTATAGAGCCCGACTGACTCAAATTCCTGACTTGTTCCTCAAGCCATATTTTTGACCGACCGACCAGTTCTGACTGACCAGAAACTTGCCCATCTCCAATCTAAGTCCAATTTCGACCAAAACTTCGCCAATCGACTATTTCAATGAAATCTATCCATCCAATTCATTAAATATGACTGAAAACATGATATAAAATCACTAATAACATGAAAACGATGATTTTCATCACAAGTTATATAAATTTTCAAGATCATGATAAATGAACATATGCGTTTAATTGTGGATCTATCTTGCATAAACATATGAAATAGCATAGAAATTATCGGTTTTAAGTTGCTAAATTAGATCGCATGGCGATTCATATGAAAATAAACTTACCATGATGTAGATCTAAGGAAAACAACTTTAATTTGATGAAAAACATGATCAAACATTCATATACTGATTGAATCCATATGAGAGATGGATATCACTCACCAATTCTCCAAATCAAAGCAAAAAATGGTGAAATTAGATTTGGGACAATGAAGAACTTGATCCAAATCCTTCGATTCGATAAAATCTCACTTCGAACGATGTAGATCTAGCTTCAAATGGTGTAGATCTATGATTCCCTTCCTTAGATCTCAATTTTAATGGTGGAAAGGTGTTAGAGGAAGAAGGAACACAAGGCCACCAAATGAGAGAATGAAGAAAGTAAACTATTCTCCATACCTCTCACCCCTTATTTATAGCCCTCCACCGGCCCATAAATGGGCCTCCTCAAATCAGCCCATTATGGCTTACCAAACCTGAACAGCCAACCATTAAACCTAAAAATAGCGATTCCTCCCAAACCGCTAAGTCAAATCTTTAATATGACCACTATAAGGAAAGGGAATCATCATTTCCTTTGGAATAGCATAGGTCTCAACCCTTGATTCGACCTAAGTCAAAAGTTATTCCCTGTACAAGACTGACCAGGGCAAAATGGCCACAAACAAAATTGGTAAAAATTATGGATATGTCTCACATCCCCATAAGCAACATATTAAAATATAGGAAGGATCCAACCCTCAAGGAATAAAGTAAGAATATTTTACGATCCTTCGATATGTAAAATGCGGGATGTTACAATTTAGCAATCAATTCTGAACAAACCTACTCAAAAAAGGTCATTTATATAGCTTCCTAATTAGCATTTAGCAATCAATTCTTTCCTTATAACTTCAAGAGGTCCAGCAAACTTGTTCACAAGTGCCTGAAAGTGCAACTTATGTTGAGTCAACCTGAAAACAAAATATGAAAACAAAAGTAGTTACATTTCCACCAAGTAAAGGAACACTATAATTGAAGTTGTGTTTCTTGTAGAAGATGCATTTTGGCTAAATAAAATTGTGAAAGGCAGCTAAGAACAAACAACAAAAATAACGTTCGGGGTGATCATTCATCCTAAGACTATGATGGTGTCAACTTTATGAATATTAACAAGACAACAAACCGATGCTTGAGTCAAACCGATCCATCAACGAGAACAATAATCCATCATCACCAGCACAAGCTATCATGTCTACCATCAAAACGATTTGATCATCTACTGCCATCACTAGCTATGCTTTCTCACCACTTAGCTACTAAATCTCCTCACACTGGTTCGAATTTAGATGTGAATGCTAACAACAACATGCAACTGAATATGAGTATGAAAACTCCACCTCTATGACCAAACAGTTTCAGCATTACAAAATTGCAAAAAAAAAAAAAAACACTATGTGGTGGTAACCAATCCCACTACAATACTATCTCTTCTTGCTGTTGTTGTTATGATAAAGCCCACCAATATGTCATCACATCAGCTCCTTAAAAAATTTGATCGGCTTCTTACCCGCGTCTCCTTCAACCAATGGTGCCAAAGAACCCACCATTCACCCAAACTCCATCATCATCTCAGCGCCCGCAACTATTTGCTCTATCTACAACCGGAACATGAAAATCGTACAATGACTGCTCTCACTCTATGCTCAAAGTAATATGCGGTAACACAATTATAAAATTCCCTAAAAAGTATACTTAGTCTAATATTTTGACCAATCTTTGTTTTGGCACAGATAAATGGAGTGACTTGGGAATTGATTTTGGTAACTTATTGATAGATTCAAGAGATACGGGAAAATATATTAATAGATTTAGGTTATTTTGACTATTTTTTCACAAGGGACATATCTAGTTTCTATTACTACCATAGTGAAACAATAAATCTTGTGGTCTACTCCAAATATAAGCAAATTGTATGATATATAAAGAACATAAATATCAACTGTAACAGCCCAAAGCCTAGTGACCAATCGCCTTTAAAGACCCCTCAACAATTTATAAGTTAAAATATAGATGCACTGCCTCATCGAATGCTTTGTCATAGCCCATCAAGTTTCAACAATTTGCATCTCTATATAGATTTTCTAGCCAGTTCATTGATGACCTATTAATTAATTAAATCTATTAATTGTTCACTGTACTTTAAACTAATTTTAGAAGCTTTGGAAATGAAAAAAAATGTCATTTTGTAAAATTAACTACCATAAACTGCTTCTATTATCTACTCCCTCCAGTTCATATTATAGGACGTTTTGAGAAGTTTTTTTATTTTCAAAATATAAGTAGTTTTCAACCATAATAAATTGTACCTACTTTATTGACTTGCCATGAAGTAATTCTATTAGCTCATTTGGGAAGGCGGCTCCTTGGAAAAACCCAACAGCCACTATTTTGTACTTGGAAATAGAGAAAGTAACTTAATTTTACATGAAAAAAACGAGCCAACCCACCAAAAAGAAGCATTTGAATTTTTCTTAATTACTGTGCAAATCTCTAAAATGACTTTTATTATGAACCGTAGGGAGCATTATTTTCTGGTCTATAATTATTAGTATTACATTGGTGTTGGGATGAGAAAACATAATTTGGCTGCAAGTTCCAATAAGTCTGCTAACTTGCAACTATTTTCTTTTTATATGAAGTGTTAGGCTATAGTCCTACCCATATTAAAACTCATGATTGTTTCATGTGCTATCAATATGAGTTAAATAGATTCAAAGGCTAAAATGTTTGTGTAGCCATAGAACTACGTGAAATAAAACATTTTTCTAAAGTCAAGATTAGTTGTATTTTCAAAGTGAATACTAGTATATATTTTTCCAAATCAGTATGAAGTATGACGTTGTAGGTATGTAGTTGCATGTCCTAATAGTATATTTTATAGTTGATATTTTGAAACAAAATTGGTAAGTGAAATATATTACTACAAGCGTCCAGTGAAAAAAAACAAAGTTGCTTAAAAATAATAACCTCTTCAATATTAAACTTTGTCATTGCTTTCTTGATTTAAAGATGGAAACCCATGAAAAGTGATGGGAATAAAACAAAATTTAACTTGGAGTAGACAAGTTAGTTAATTTTTAAGCATTACAATCAATATTTATAATGGAGGAATTAATTCTATATTATAGAATATAAAAGAAATTTTCATTTTTTGTTTACATTTAGTAATTCTAAAATGCAAGGAAATAGAAAAAATATCCTCTAAAGTCTGAACCAAAACTAAGCTGAATATGCAATGATGTACGAAGAGCTCAGATTTTGGTTTGCTAAACTGAAAATATACTATCTCAAGTAGTTTTAAATGAAAATATCTGGAATGATAAATGTGAGGTATTACCTTGTCATAATGAAACTTAAAATGTTACATTAAATACGTTTTTCACCATTGCTTCTCTACTGTCTCCATAAATTGACCACTATTTTGGCAAACAATGAGATTACATTAGTTCTAATAAGTTTATCATATTATTACCTCTCATTAGTTACTTTCGTAACAGTCTATCTCTATCACATTATTCTTACTATACCATCTATATAAGTTGATGTTTGAATAATGTAAAGCAATATGTTTGAAAGATTTTGGTTATCGCATTATTCTCACTCCATGTTCAGAGTAATATATGGTAACAGAATTATAAAATGCTTAAAATCTCACTTCTCAATTTATATAGCTAGCACAGTTTCCAAATTTTCTAATTCCACATTTTTTAGGGCTATGCTTAACTAGCTTTCATAATACTTAAAAAATGAGCTTAATAATACATACAAGAACATAAGATCCACTTACAATTTGTATAGAATCTCCTATAACAAGAGCCGTTATATCAGTGGAAGAAATAACTTTTGGGCACAAAACTCCAAAAAGCCTCTTAGCACTTCCAATTGCTTCAAAAAGCCAAGTGATCTATTGGCTGGATCATTTTATCCAGTTCCATTGCCTTGTAGTGAACACTGAACCATCACATCCCTTCAAAACCATTTGAGATGTTAGATAATGAAAAATACACTAACATCATAGCAGAAATAAATCGAATTTGAAGGATGATCAATTTTAGTAGATTATTGTCCATTAGTCAAGGTTAAGCCGATTGAGTACGAGATGTAAGAAGTAAAATAAGAGGGGAAAAAGTCTAACTTCACTCACTCTTTACAATAAAGTTGGACTGTGCATTCATTTTTGTTGGCGGATATAATGATATTCATCACTTGTTGAGATACATCGCATGTCCAAGACCTAGCAAACCAAATTCATGGTTGATTATCCAAATCTAAGCTGGATAGAAAATACCAACATGTCATATAGACGCAAATAATCCTAGATTCCCTTATGATGGATCTAGATGCTCCAGCTAAACAAATGTCATATTTGTAGTCGATGTCCAACTTGGATGCACCCAGTGAAATACTGTAATAACCAATAACAACGTTAAATAACATAAAATATGAATTACTCCAAGAGGCCGAAAACTGAAACTAAAAAAATCATAACTTCCAAAGAATCTAAACAAGAAGTAAATGAAGGGTGTTTCTGGTTTTCAATCACAGCTCATAAATAGAACTTCTGTCTTTTCATTTGAGTAAGCATATTTTTTTAATATAATTAGTCAACGATTTATAAACAAGTATAAAATCTCTATTAGAACAATAACCAGTTATAACAAGAAGGCATTGACAAAAAACCACCAGTCTATTAGTTCAAGAATAAATGAACAACCAAAAAGGTCACTTAACTCCCTGCTACAAAGGAGAATGCCTTTTTTTTGGAAAATAAAACAACCCAATATATGGAATATTTTGTATTTTTAGGGATGAAAACGAAAACATAAAAAATGTTAAAAGTTAAAAATAAAATAATAAGCAATGCAACAAACAATAGACTATGAGATATACACTCTGTATGATAACACTAACAATGTCTGAGATCTTAATTTTTAAACAATAAAACTAACAAATTTTGTGGAAAATGGACCACAAGAAAGATCAGATAGAGCTAACAGAAAGAAGCCAACATGCAAGCTATCAAACTAATAGGGAAACTAAACTCCTCGTCATTTCATTATTTAGCATGGTGGCATCACTAATGAGTAGTTTGCATGCATATATCTACATATAAAATAGTTTGTTCAATTCTGAAGTCAATTTGAATCAGTTATAGGAACATATTCACTAATTATGTTTGTTCAATAAATTCACAAAACATATAGTATTTACTAATAATATCCACTATTACAGGTTATTTCTTTAGGGCAATCTGATCTACAAACACCAGATTTATTAACCTTACCCATTTTTCTTCTTACCCGCTAAATTTTTCCATACACACATCCACCCGCACCCATCAATTTAGATTTTCATTTTTTTTCTCCCATGTATGAGCTCTTCCAAAAAACTAAACCAACGTCACAATATTAATTTCCTCCCTGAAGTGAAGTATCACATTTATGGTATGTTGGGGACCCAATTTATTTTCTAGTGAAGATTTGAAGAGTGCAAGCACTTCAAAAAATATTTTGTCTCAATTATGTGATGCTACAAGGCTTTAGATCAACACAACTAAGTCCACTATATATTTTAGAAGCGATGTTGGTAATAAAGCTAACATCATACACATTTTGCAAATATAGGGGGGAATTTACTCAATAAATACTTGGGTGTGTCACTCTCCACCAATTTTCTGCATTATTATGCTATTATTATAAGTGGAGAGTTCTGAGATTGCACCAATTATAACAATAATATCACTACTTTTTAGTATCACATGATTTTGGGCAAACCCTATAAAAGTAAAGGCATATCATTTAAGCCATTGTACACTTGTTGGACTGATATTACTGGGTTGTTGATTATGTACATGAAATTTTTTTGAACTTATAATGCATAAGTAAAAGTGTTAAATTATTCTTTAGCAATTTATTAAGCTTGAAGATACATATATATATGACTATATATGGTAAGACTACTCGTTTTGATATTTTGTTCGATGTAACCTGATTAAATAAATCATAAAAGAAAACAGGAATTAAGATAATTGGCCTCAGATAATTTATGTGTGACATAAAGCATCGATTATTATTGTTGTTGGTTTAGATAGACACAAAAAAAATCTGAATTTCAACTTATGGATATTTTGTAAAATTACAGGGTTCTTACACATTAACAAGTATCATCAAGATACCAATCAGGGGTTTGACATTCCTTTAGCTCAGATTAGTTTCCCTGACTTCTTCTCAAATAGAAAACATATCCTACATGATGCATCCTTTCAGTCTCCCCTGCTACAAAAATTTGAGGTTTCTAAATTCGTGTGTTTATTACATTATTCAACGTTCCTGCATTATCAACTAATAATTCTAATATTTTGATTTGCATAGTAAAACCACAATGTGCATTCTTATACAAAAGTACTGTAAATATTATTTAATATTAATGAAACGAGGCTGAAAATTTATATTCTAAGACAATGGATTCAAAATAGTGCTAACAGCACAATACATGTCATGTAAATATTACTAAATTACATATCCCAATAATTCAAAAATGTTTTACCCGAGCATGATGTGATTAATTTCTTCACTTTAGGTTAGAAGCTATTATTATTTATTCCAGCTATTTGCTTTCATCATTGTATAAGTATATGTAGAAATGAGTTTTTATTATTTAATGCATGCTTAAAATTCTCTTCGACAACAAAATGCATTTAATTCAAATAAAGTGATACCATAATAGTACTGTTGCCATCACAAAACAATCCAGACAAAGAGAGTGACACCATAACAGTACTGCCTGCATCCTAGTTCTAAACTTGCTACTGGTTGCTAAAAGAAATTACTATTGATTCTAAAAGAATTACCACTACCTACGAATTGCTACTGGTTCTAAAAGAAATTACAAAAAAGAAGCTAAGAATAAAAAATTATGTTTTACCTGAACCGTTGCTCCAAATATTTACAAATCGTCAAACTTTTCCCATCATTTTTCATAAATCAATTTGAAATTAAACTATACCATTTAAAATCATAATAGAGTGACGAGGTAATAGGAGAAAATGGAAATGTAAAACATAATGAGTTAATCCAATTTTATGGTTTGTTAGCTTTGAGAGAGAACCTAATGATCGATAGAAAGGAAGAGTGGAATAGATAGAGTAGGTTAGACAAGAGTGAAGTTGTTGAGTGGAAAGCATGGAGCTTATGGCGGCGGGCGGATTCTAATCTTTTTTCAAAATGAAACTATATCATTTTCAGATGAAAGAGAAATATTAGCGGCGAGGCAAAAAGTTTCACCCAAATTTTAGCGGGAGCATTCTGGATGCGAATATATATTTACTAATGTTTGTCAAAATGATTATTAGATGCACTTAATATTGAAACGCTGCTGATTAGAGCATCTAATAAGATGTTTTCTTGTAGTGCAATGATTGTTTGGTGCTAATCAATAGTATTCCCTTTGGGAATAGGATCTTTGGATGAATGTTTATTTCTTTATTTCTTTGATAGCTAAATATTTGACTATCGAAGTATTGATCGATTTAATACCATCGTTGTCAGATTGGTTGAGTTTATTATCCGAAAACCACTCCGGATAGGCATAAGCATTGTGAATCAGATATATTGAAGATAATCTAAGAAGGAGAAAGTGCAAGGGATTTTTCAGTCAATCCTAGGTAGAAATTGCCTAAGATGGATTAACGGAAATAGTGCCTTCGGTTTGTCCAGTCCTACGACAACTTGTATAGAAGAATGTCTGAAAGAGTATGCCTAACAGATCATGTGCATTCGTCTCTTCAAAATTATCTACATTTGGTGGCAGAGAAATTTGTTTCTCTTAGATCTTTCCCTGTGATATTTTTGTGGAAGTCAATAAATGACTTGGCGGGTTTGATGATGTGGCATTCAATGCTATGGCATTAAAAAGGTAAAACGTACCCTCAGGCCTCATAATCTGGAAATGGTATAAAATCGGGTAGGTTGCATGGTGTTAACCCATAAAAATATGGTTCCTAAATGATGCATTGACGGGATAAAATGATGGTTTGTTGTATCATATACTTGGGTCATCCATCACCAGTACACCTTAGGTCGTCCAGGCATTAGGTCGTTGGTTCACTAGCTCATCTGGTTTGATATCACGTGAAATCGGGTTGCTAGCAAGTATCCAAGGTCAGGTCATTACAATCAGGTCATTCTCCACCAGGTTGTTCGTGCCTTATTTCGCTCAAGAACATTGTGTCGGGTTGCACAACAATCAGGTCATGTGCGCTCAATTCATATGCAAGCGGATCATTTCAATGTCACATGAAGATGAATCGTGGGCTTCCTGATGCAAGCGGGTCTTTTCTTGGGGGTCTGGACACAAGTTAGGTCGCTCACCAACCCAGAATGTCAGGTCGTTCCAACGACCTGAAACACCCCACCTCTGTTAAGGTCACTAACAAAGGGAATGCCTTAACTTTGTTGGAGCATTTTAGGTAAAAGATGCAGATAAATGACAGGACAGACAAATAAAGCAGTGGAAAATAAAGTCATTTTATTAACAACTAAATTCAGTCAAGCTTTTACAACAGTTCTCTCTATTATACTTAAAAGTGATACATAGAACTTCTGTCTTGATTCAAAAAAAACTTCCAAGTGTGAAAGAAGCACAAAAATAACAATGATATTCCCCAATAAAGCATGAACCAGCCATAGCGGTGGAAGAGAGAGTCCAAAGAAAAACATAGACCATCTTCGAGCTTGAAAAGAAAACTGAGCTAAGTGGTAACATTTCCTCCCTGTGAACCTGGGGGGATGGGGGAACGGAAGAAAAGAGGTGAAACAAAACTAGGTCAGACATAAGTCTGGTAAGTCCTAAGAGAACCATGACATGAATAAACTGGATGCAGGATAATAAGGTAACATAGGATAAGCATAAGGTATGATAAGGCATGATAAACTGAATGCGCTCCCACTCTTTCTCTACTTTGCTACTACCTTGTTATTCTGATTTTTATATCTATCTCTATACCACCTAACTAGTGTCCCAACTACTAATCTGTATAAAATGATAACGTGATCCCAATCCCCGTAATTGTGGTAGCCTTCATGTGTACATCTATCGTGAGGATTCCACCTCAATCAGCCTAATTTCCATGAACATGTTAGATGTACCCTTACTACCCTATCGATCGGCTCCCTACTTGTATTCATGTTCCATGTGTCTGTGTCAATCGGCCCTCTCTTACGTGTACATACCCTGTGTTGGTCCCACCATAAGGTGTATCAATCCTTATGATGGCGACCCGACACGATTCAAGATACACAGTGTATAACTATTGGTACCCAGTGCCTGCTTTTTTCCCACTCCGGAGTACATGCACGCCCGTAAACCGTCGGAACCTACACTGATGTCCCCCCTACCGCCGCTTATAATCAGCC
This sequence comes from Allium sativum, assembly GCA_030737875.1. NCBI lineage: Eukaryota > Viridiplantae > Streptophyta > Magnoliopsida > Asparagales > Amaryllidaceae > Allium > Allium sativum. The sequence goes on along the minus strand of CM060926.1, from coordinate 685,935,935 downwards.
CAGTAATCGTGCCCCGCACTGCCTAGTTTCAGGGTACCTTGATACATCTATGTGGGTTACTGCTAAACTGGGTCCCCGTTACTAGGGTTTCCCTATTGGTTAAGTTTGTGGGACTACATATACAAATATTACCCACCTACACGAGATGTACTTAACCCTCCCATCGATCCAAGCATGTTTATTTAATGGTTAAGTTTGTGGGCCTATATGTGCTAATATTACCCACCAACCCGACATGTACTTAATCATCCTGCTGATTCAAGCATGTTTATTTAATGGTTAAGTTTGTGGGCCTATATTTACTAATATTACCCACCAACCCGTTATGTACTTAACTTTCCCGCTGATTCAAGCATGTTTATTTAATGGTTAAGTTTGTGGGCCTATATGTGCTAATATTACCCACCTACACGAGATGTACTTAACCCTCCCATCGATTCAAGCATGTTTATTTATAAGTTTGTGGGCCTATATGTGCTAATATTACCCACCAACCCGATATGTACTTAACCTTCCCGCTGATTCAAGCATGTTTATTTAATGGTTAATTTTTGGGCCTATATTTACTAATATTACCCACCAACCCGATATGCACTTAACCTTCCCGCACATTATGCGGTATTGGTTAAGCGTCGCCCATCCGTGTTAACTCAACCCACCCATCCATCATGTCATGTTGGTTAAGTGTTTCTTGACCCTCCTCACTTATCATGTTGGATTGGCTAAGTGTTTCCTATCAACTTAACCCCGTTCGTCCATCAAGCTATGTTGGTAAAGTGTTTCTTATTAACTTAACCCCACATGTTCATCATGTTGTATTGGTTAAGTGTCATCAATCAACTCAAGTTAACTTAACCCATCTACTTGTCATGTTACCTTGATTAAGTGTTGCCTTCTTGTGTTAGCTTAACCCTGCCACAAATCAAGTTATATTGGTTAAGTGTTGCCCTTTTGTTTTAACTTAACCTTACCACAAATCAAGTTATATTGGTTAAGTGTTGCCCTTTTTGTTTTAACTTAACCTTACCACAAATATAGTTATATTGGTTAAGTGTTTCTTATTACTTGACCCTATCCATTCATCATGCTACCTTTTTGTTTTAACTTAACCTTACCACAAATATAGTTATATTGGTTAAGTGTTTCTTATTACTTAACCCTATCCATTCATCATGCTATACTGGTTATGTGTTTCCTATTAACTTAACCCTAGTCATTCATCTTGCTATATTGGTTAAGTGTTCTAATTACTTAACCCTAGTCATTCGTGTTATATTGGTTAAGTGTTCTTATTACTTAACCCTAGTCATTCGTGTTATATTGGTAAAGTGTTCTCATTACTTAACCCTACCATTCCTGTCTTAGCTTTAATTTATTCATTAAAGCACCAACCACTCACATTAGACAGGTATTGTTGCGGTCACTGGATATACCGGTCGGGTTCGGCTAGTTTTACACCGCAACTCAGTCTAACCTCGGGTTCTTTTGGCTTGATGCACTAACCTCTCACATTAGATATATATTTTTACAGTTGTTGGATGTTCCGGGTGGTTCCAGGCAGTCTTACACCGTAACTCAATATAACCTCGGGTTAGTCATATTCGTCTTTTTCTAACTTTACATACTTTCCCCAACGTTGCCCCCATTAAAGGTTCGATAAATCACATAAAATGTTAGGCTCGATATATAGCATAACTTATACACAAAAGGGGAAAAAGAGGAACATGTACTAATTCTGACATCATAAAAATATGGATCTAACTACACATGTGTAACACCCCGCCTCCGCTAGTGTCACTCGCAAAGGAATGCACTAGCTTTAGAGGGGCATTATTGGTAAACATGCACAGAAATATCACAAGACAGAGCATATATAAATAGCGGAAGTAAAATCAAACTTTCATAACATGAATAAATAAGGTCTAAAGCCTTTTACATCAGAGTACATCAAAACCTGTCTTGCAATAATAAAGAAGCATAAAAACCTTTTCATAAATTATTCCCCAAGTAAAAACAGTAAAGTAGCCATAGCCAAAAGAAGTCCAAGCCATCCACGATGACCTTCAGGCAGAAGAAGTCCGAACTAAACAGCATTGTTTCCTCCCTGTAACCTGGGGGGGGGGAAACGGAAGAAAAGAGGCGAAACAAAACGGGTCAGTCAAAAAGACTGAGTAAGTCCTATCTACTTCCAGTATAAAAACAGGTAAAGGTAACATGACATGCATAAACTGAAAGTAAACATAAGGATAACTACTAGATAGATAAGCCAGGACAGCCGGTTGAACTTCTGTGGCAGGGTAAACCAAGGTATCATGATAAACTGCGGTGTTATGATAAGTCAAGGTATCACATCGTCGGATTTCTATCGAGTACATTAACCCAAGGTATCTACCCCGTCCAACATCCCACGGTATCTATTAAGTATATTCTTCCTAGTCCTAACATGTATATTTGCTCTGCACCCTCCGTACTAGTATCCCAGCCTTGTTATGTGTTAACCATGAATGTCCCTTACTCAAAGTCGTGTAATGGTCCATGTCAACCTAATATATCGCATATATAGGTTATTCAAATCATATGTTTCTTTCCATGTATATAAGTTCAGTCCTTTGCCGTACCTCGTACGGGCTTCCTCATGTCGTATTATCCTAGAAATCGTTTGGACTGTCACCCTTGTTCTAGCTAGGCTCTTCCATATGAATCATCGTTTGAACTACTAGGACTTACGCCACCTAGCACCACTAGGGATTACGCTTACCTATTGCACGCTTTCGTATTTTGGTTTGGGTTAAACCACCTAGGCCACTAGGGATTACGCTAACCCTCAACCGCGCCCTTTTTCCCACGCAATCACCGTGAATCGTTTTTCTATAACTGTATGCACATGTATCACATCGTGCCATCCGAGTCCTGTCACAGGGCAAAACAAGAAATACAGGACTCGGTCGGGAGCTTTAGATTTATCTGCCGATGCAGATACTAAGGTCTGCTTTTCTACACGTGGCTATGGTCCCACGAGACCCCTCCCTCAACTAGTGAAAGGCAACACAAGAGAAAATCTTGCATGAGAACTACACTCCGGCCAGCCCACATCCTACGGCCTACCTCACCCATAATTAGATAGAAATTATGGTCTGTTGGGTGTTCCCTGCCTTTCCGTACGTACACGCTTGACTCAAGATGGTAGATGATCGACGAACTTGCTATCTCGGGCATCTTATGTATTCGCCGGCTCACTGCTATCCACCCCAGGCTTTAGGTCGCTCGCATAGCAACCAAGGCATATTCTTGGTTCTTCTACCGCAGACCTCAACCTCTCGTGAGCCTAGTATAATGACCTGGCAGCTCACAGAGGGATCCCAAGAATATCCTCACGTTCCCCGAAGCCGCTGCTTCGTTACCCAGTTCGTTGGAGCCTTTATCTAAATCAGATAGCCTGCTCCTACACGCATACTTAAATGTTGACCTAACGTATCGGGTTACTAATCTATCTCAGAAGTGGTCCAAATGTCTTTGACTAAGAATTATTACTTAGTTTCCCTTAACTAAGGTTTACCACTTAGCCTTATTTCCATTATCCTTGTTAACTATGGTTATTTACCTAATCCTCCGAATTAGGGTTTATCTAATGGGTTAAGTGTCACTTAAGTTCACAACTTAACCCGTCTACAAAACATGTCGAAACTGGCTAAGTGTCTGAGTCCAAGACTTAACCCTACAGACCATGTGTCAAGTTGGTTAAGTATACCAAGCAATCCATGACTTAACCTCGTCTAATTATCATTTTAGATTGGTTAAGTATATATATTAATTTGACCCTATCAAATTACCGAGTCAAATCGGTCAAGCGTATTCGAAACGATTCGTGACTTAGCCTTATCATGTTTTTACGTTAGATTGGTTAAGTATAGGTTAACTTAACCTCATCAAATCATCGTGTTAAATTAGTTAAGTGTTTATCTTAACCCCATTAAATTACCAAGTTGGATTAATTAAGTCTAGGCTAACTTAACCCCATCCGATTACCATGTTTAGATTAGTTAAGTCTAATCTTAACCTCATCCATTAACTGTATTATACGGTTAAGTGTCAATAAGAAAATTTACTTAACCTTATCAAGTTATCGTATTGGATTGATTAAGTGTTGGTTAACTTAATCTCGTCCCCTCGTCGTATAAAAATGGTCAAGTGTCGTTAGACAAATCAAGTTACTTAACCTACCCAACCCTGTCATGTTTTGTTAAGTATCATTAGCCTAATCAAATTACTTAACCCATTTGTCCATGTCATATTTGGTTAAGCCTCATTAATCAAATTAACTTAACCCTACTATGTGGCATTAATTATTTAATGCACCCCAACCTCTCACATTAGACTTTGTTGTGGTTACTAGTTAAGCCGGGCGGGTCCGGGTAGATTTACACCACAACTTGGTCTAACCTCGGGTTCAAGCACAACATGACCAACTTCTCACATTGAGTCCTATTGTTTGCAACTACTAGTTAGGCCGGTCGGTTCCGGGTAGTTTTACGTTGCAAACTCAACCCAACCTCGAGTTGGCCACTTTCATGTTTAGTCTAGTGTCATGTTCATAGTCAAGTTTTCAAGCAATTGGGTAGACCTAACTTAATAGGTAAATTCCCAATGGGTAGACCTAACTTAATAGGTAAATTCCCAAGCTTATGATTATGCATATTTACATGTTAACTCACATGCTATATTCAATGTTGCATGTTGTCATGTTATACCCATTTGACCCAAATCATGTTTCACATCATATTTCATGGAACTTCAAGTTAAGTTTCTCATGTATATTCACGCTCGTCTAACCTAACCCCAAAACGTGTTTCCAACGTAAGTATAGACGAGTCAACATAGTAGGAATACTATGACTACAAATTGGCCTCGAACATGCATAGTGTCATAAAAAGGGTTTTGGCCATAAACACACAAAATGTCACAAGGGAATTCGGCCACAACATGCATATTATCAAAAAGAGTTTGGCCATAAACATGCACAACTTAAAAGAGGGGATTGGCCATAAGCATGCATAATCTCATAAAGGATTTGGCCACAAACTTGCATGATAACATAAGGGGTTTGGGTTCATAAACATGCATAAGCCCCAAAATCTTGTCTTAGCCCATGTTTCACACATAAGTGGTTCCTAAAGGTTCATGCTAGCATTTCATGCATAAAGATCCAAACTTGCAAGTTAAACTAGGTTATGCATAGCATGAGAGGCATGATTAAGTCACTCACATGGCCTAAGATCATAAATATGAACACAAGAGGCATGGTAAGGTTCATATAGGTTCGCATAATCATGTTTAGCCCCATTTTATCCCATGTCATTATCAAAACTACCGTTTCCATCTAAAAGTAGCTAGAACTTACCTAGGCAAGGCTTAGGAAAGGGATCATGCATCATTATGACGAAGAAAGGTGGCTCCTTTGATGAAGAACCATCACAAAACTCGCATAGAAATGTTGATTTGGCCTCTATTTGGTGTAGCAAGCTTGCATCCTTTGATTTGAACCCGATTTGAATGCATAGGCTCTAGGGATTTGAGATGGAGGCCATGATCACCTTGCATTTGGGCAGCACTTCGTGGAGAGGGTGAGTTATGAGGGTTTAGGGGGGGCTTAGGGGTGTTTTTATAGAGATTAGGATAGTTTTAGGCCCTTAGATTAACCCTAGGATAGATCAGAACCATCAGATCCCGGAATTCTCTAGAACCAGGCCACAAGACCAGACCAAGACCCAAAGTGGTGCGCCAGGCAAAACTGCCCGGCCACCCCCTGTCGACAGGCAAGTCGACAGGGCTGTCGACTTGGTCTGGGCCCAAGTCGACAGACCTGTCGACAGCCCTGTCGACATGGCCTAGGCAGGGAAACTTCCCGCCTAGCCCCAGATCTGATTTCAAAACTGTTTCCGAAATTCAAATTTCTAGAAATCTTCTTTGGGGCCTTAACCGGGTCATACGGACTCCGATTTACAAAATTTCGGACTCTATTTCGCGTATTTTTCCGAGACGAACGCAATGGCATAGCCCGTTTTACTTGATTCAGAATTTAAAATTAAATTCTGCCTTGATTCTCGTTTTAACATGTTATCGAAATACGAGTTGTTACATTCTCCCCACCTTTTAGGATTTCGTCCCCGAAATCTCCAAGTTGGGAAGAACATATCCTACCATCCATCATCCATCTACTCAAACCATCATCCACAAGCAACCATTGTCCTTAGACGACTTCTAATGCTTTTTGAATGTATGCAAAACGTGTGTGTACATGTTCCTTAGCTAATGCTAATGATCAGGCCTGAAAAAATCTTTTGAATGCAAAAACATTTTTAGTGCCATGAATCCATCATGTATGCAAATAGTCCTAGTCATATACACTATATGCGTGCACAAACATTCAACCATATGCAACATCCGCATGATAACACATTCAATTTCATCCATAAACAAGTATAAATACTCGTGCATATGCAATATGAAATGTGACCGAGTCGAGCTAATATCTAATGTAAATTCGCGCATCCACGAGCAACCACTTGCAACCATTTGCACCCATATCAACCATAACATGTTTCAAATACATGTTTACATCCATAGGGTTCTACCGAAGATTCCCTGAAACAGGGTCGAGAAGATAAACAAAACAAACTCCGTACGGGGTTTGTAACAGAGACAGGACCGAGATGATATCCATAAAAGATAGCCTACAAGCAAGCTCAACAGAAAAACAGGGATCGAGGATATATTCCCAAAAGAGATATCATGCACGTATTTAGTCTTCAGTCTTCTGAGTCGCATTACCTTGAGCTTAGTTCCATCGTGCCTTGACCGCCCCTTTTTACTTCACGATTTCGCAGCTTCTTATTTCCTGTTTCCATAACATGAGTTGGAACTCATTTCCTCGTCGCCTCTCGTTCTACTTATACTTATTCTCCTTCTAGAATACTTGGTGCAAACAGGACTGCGTACTCATGATTCCATGCGAGCTTTCCAAAATTTACTTGTGAATCCTGAACCTCGCACCGCAAGGTATTCCACGTAGAAAAACTTTCCCTTGAAAGCAAACAGGTTACCATGCGCACTTACTAGGGTAATTCCCATAACCCATACATACGCGAAGTACACCATCCGTTTTATTAGCGGACACCACTCGATCGGGTTTCCAATTTCCAACAAAGGCATCTAGGGTTTCTAAGTAACTAATCATGACAGAACCCGAAAGGTTACGCGTTACTTCAAGGGTATTACCAAGCGAGCCAAGAGTCTAACTACCCTCCTTCTAAAACCGAGAGTGGCACCCCTTACTGGATAACCACTTCATCCCTAGAATCCATCCATAGTTCCAAAAACATGGGCACTCTCAAATCCATCCAGTCATGAATAAATGGACCGACCTTCCAATAGGACTTGAGACAAAAACGGGATCCTCTATTATACTAGTACTAAGGTGCAGAGACTCAACTATCGAAGCGGACTTAAAAGATGCGGTGATCAAAACAAAGTCCCTACAGGATGATAGAGAAGAAAAGCTAAACCTTTAACAAGATCGTTACCCTCCTTCTGAGGTACCCTAGAAATGAGAGCATACTATTGCCCTCCGAATGATCTTGTCCCTGTTCCATGATACTTAACTATCCGTCCCGTTTCACCATGCCAAAGGTACTCTCTCGTCATGGGTTTCATTGTTCATCTTCCTCCCTTCTTTTAGGACTCAGCCATACCAACATGTTGCTTATCCCTGAGCTCGTATCCTTTATCCTTGTTCTTACTATCCTTTCATGCATAACCCTGCAACGGTCTCTCGAGAACCACCTCCATCGTACGGAAAATACTTACGTAGCTAGAAAGACTAGTCGCAGTCGAAACCACTGTGACTACAGATGGAGGAAAGAAAGGAAAAGAGATTCAATCAAGGAAACAAGGATAATGCTAATGGCCTTTGGGGAACAGCCTTTTTCTTTTTAAAAGAAAATTTTCTTGAAAAATGCTTCTTTGTAAACGGTTTTTCAAATAATTTTCAGAAGGTCTTTAAAAACTTTTGCCCAGTCTAGTAACCTTCTGCTCTGATACCAAATGTAACACCCCGCCTCCGCTAGGGTGACTCGCAAAGGAATGCACTAGCTTTAGAGGGGCATTATTGGTAAACATGCACATAAATATCACAAGACAGAGCATATATAAATAGCGGAAGTAAAATCAAACTTTCATAACATGAATAAATAAGGTCTAAAGCCTTTTACATCAGAGTACATCAAAACCTGTCTTGCAATAATAAAGAAGCATAAAAACCTTTTCATAAATTATTCCCCAAGTAAAAACAGTAAAGTAGCCATAGCCAAGAGAAGTCCAAGCCATCCACGATGACCTTCAGGCAGAAGAAGTCCGAACTAAACAGCATTGTTTCCTCCCTGTAACCTGGGGGGGGGAAACGGAAGAAAAGAGGCGAAACAAAACGGGTCAGTCAAAAAGACTGAGTAAGTCCTATCTACTTCCAGTATAAAAACAGGTAAAGGTAACATGACATGCATAAACTGAAAGTAAACATAAGGATAACTACTAGATAGATAAGCCAGGACAGCCGGTTGAACTTCTGTGGCAGGGTAAACCAAGGTATCATGATATACTGCGGTGTTATGATAAGTCAAGGTATCACATCGTCGGATTTCTATCGAGTACATTACCCCAAGGTATCTACCCCGTCCAACATCCCACGGTATCTATTAAGTATATTCTTCCTAGTCCTAACATGTATATTTGCTCTGCACCCTCCGTACTAGTATCCCAGCCTTGTTATGTGTTAACCATGAATGTCCCTTACTCAAAGTCGTGTAATGGTCCATGTCAACCTAATATATCGCATATATAGGTTATTCAAATCATATGTTTCTTTCCATGTATATAAGTTCAGTCCTTTGCCGTACCTCGTACGGGCTTCCTCATGTCGTATTATCCTAGAAATCGTTTGGACTGTCACCCTTGTTCTAGCTAGGCTCTTCCATATGAATCATCGTTTGAACTACTAGGACTTACGCCACCTAGCACCACTAGGGATTACGCTTACCTATTGCACGCTTTCGTATTTTGGTTTGGGTTAAACCACCTAGGCCACTAGGGATTACGCTAACCCTCAACCGCGCCCTTTTTCCCACGCAATCACCGTGAATCGTTTTTCTATAACTGTATGCACATGTATCACATCGTGCCATCCGAGTCCTGTCACAGGGCAAAACAAGAAATACAGGACTCGGTCGGGAGCTTTAGATTTATCTGCCGATGCAGATACTAAGGTCTGCTTTTCTACACGTGGCTATGGTCCCACGAGACCCCTCCCTCAACTAGTGAAAGGCAACACAAGAGAAAATCTTGCATGAGAACTACACTCCGGCCAGCCCACATCCTACGGCCTACCTCACCCATAATTAGATAGCAATTATGGTCTGTTGGGTGTTCCCTGCCTTTCCGTACGTACACGCTTGACTCAAGATGGTAGATGATCGACGAACTTGCTATCTCGGGCATCTTATGTATTCGCCGGCTCACTGCTATCCACCCCAGGCTTTAGGTCGCTCGCATAGCAACCAAGGCATATTCTTGGTTCTTCTACCGCAGACCTCAACCTCTCGTGAGCCTAGTATAATGACCTGGCAGCTCACAAAGGGATCCCAAGAATATCCTCACGTTCCCCGAAGCCGCTGCTTCGTTACCCAGTTCGTTGGAGCCTTTATCTAAATCAGATAGCCTGCTCCTACACGCATACTTAAATGTTGACCTAACGTATCGGGTTACTAATCTATCTCAGAAGTGGTCCAAATGTCTTTGACTAAGAATTATTACTTAGTTTCCCTTAACTAAGGTTTACCACTTAGCCTTATTTCCATTATCCTTGTTAACTATGGTTATTTACCTAATCCTCCGAATTAGGGTTTATCTAATGGGTTAAGTGTCACTTAAGTTCACAACTTAACCCGTCTACAAAACATGTCGAAACTGGCTAAGTGTCTGAGTCCAAGACTTAACCCTACAGACCATGTGTCAAGTTGGTTAAGTATACCAAGCAATCCATGACTTAACCTCATCTAATTATCATTTTAGATTGGTTAAGTATATATATTAATTTGACCCTATCAAATTACCGAGTCAAATCGGTCAAGCGTATTCGAAACGATTCGTGACTTAGTCTTATCATGTTTTTACGTTAGATTGGTTAAGTATAGGTTAACTTAACCTCATCAAATCATCGTGTTAAATTAGTTAAGTGTTTATCTTAACCCCATTAAATTACCAAGTTGGATTAATTAAGTCTAGGCTAACTTAACCCCATCCGATTACCATGTTTAGATTAGTTAAGTCTAATCTTAACCTCATCCATTAACTGTATTATACGGTTAAGTGTCAACAAGAAAATTTACTTAACCTTATCAAGTTATCGTATTGGATTGATTAAGTGTTGGTTAACTTAATCTCGTCCCCTCGTCGTATAAAAATGGTCAAGTGTCGTTAGACAAATCAAGTTACTTAACCTACCCAACCCTGTCATGTTTTGTTAAGTATCATTAGCCTAATCAAATTACTTAACCCATTGTCCATGTCATATTTGGTTAAGCCTCATTAATCAAATTAACTTAACCCTACTATGTGGCATTAATTATTTAATGCACCCCAACCTCTCACATTAGACTTTGTTGTGGTTACTAGTTAAGCCGGGCGGGTCTGGGTAGATTTACACCACAACTTGGTCTAACCTCGGGTTCAAGCACAACATGACCAACTTCTCACATTGAGTCCTATTGTTTGCAACTACTAGTTAGGCCGGTCGGTTCCGGGTAGTTTTACGTTGCAAACTCAACCCAACCTCGAGTTGGCCACTTTCATGTTTAGTCTAGTGTCATGTTCATAGTCAAGTTTTCAAGCAATTGGGTAGACCTAACTTAATAGGTAAATTCCCAATGGGTAGACCTAACTTAATAGGTAAATTCCCAAGCTTATGATTATGCATATTTACATGTTAACTCACATGCTATATTCAATGTTGCATGTTGTCATGTTATACCCATTTGACCCAAATCATGTTTCACATCATATTTCATGGAACTTCAAGTTAAGTTTCTCATGTATATTCACGCTCGTCTAACCTAACCCCAAAACGTGTTTCCAACGTAAGTATAGACGAGTCAACATAGTAGGAATACTATGACTACAAATTGGCCTCGAACATGCATAGTGTCATAAAAAGGGTTTTGGCCATAAACACACAAAATGTCACAAGGGAATTCGGCCACAACATGCATATTATCAAAAAGAGTTTGGCCATAAACATGCACAACTTAAAAGAGGGGATTGGCCATAAGCATGCATAATCTCATAAAGGATTTGGCCACAAACTTGCATGATAACATAAGGGGTTTGGGTTCATAAACATGCATAAGCCCCAAAATCTTGTCTTAGCCCATGTTTCACACATAAGTGGTTCCTAAAGGTTCATGCTAGCATTTCATGCATAAAGATCCAAACTTGCAAGTTAAACTAGGTTATGCATAGCATGAGAGGCATGATTAAGTCACTCACATGGCCTAAGATCATAAATATGAACACAAGAGGCATGGTAAGGTTCATATAGGTTCGCATAATCATGTTTAGCCCCATTTTATCCCATGTCATTATCAAAACTACCGTTTCCATCTAAAAGTAGCTAGAACTTACCTAGGCAAGGCTTAGGAAAGGGATCATGCATCATTATGACGAAGAAAGGTGGCTCCTTTGATGAAGAACCATCACAAAACTCGCATAGAAATGTTGATTTGGCCTCTATTTGGTGTAGCAAGCTTGCATCCTTTGATTTGAACCCGATTTGAATGCATAGGCTCTAGGGATTTGAGATGGAGGCCATGATCACCTTGCATTTGGGCAGCACTTCGTGGAGAGGGTGAGTTATGAGGGTTTAGGGGGGGCTTAGGGGTGTTTTTATAGAGATTAGGATAGTTTTAGGCCCTTAGATTAACCCTAGGATAGATCAGAACCATCAGATCCCGGAATTCTCTAGAACCAGGCCACAAGACCAGACCAAGACCCAAAGTGGTGCACCAGGCAAAACTGCCCGGCCACCCCCTGTCGACAGGCAAGTCGACAGGGCTGTCGACTTGGTCTGGGCCCAAGTCGACAGACCTGTCGACAGCCCTATCGACATGGCCTAGGCGGGGAAACTTCCCGCCTGGCCCCAGATCTGATTTCAAAACTGTTTCCGAAATTCAAATTTCCAGAAATCTTCTTTGGGGCCTTAACCGGGTCATACGGACTCCGATTTACAAAATTTCGGACTCTATTTCGCGTATTTTTCCGAGACGAACGCAATGGCATAGCCCGTTTTACTTGATTCAGAATTTAAAATTAAATTCTGCCTTGATTCTCGTTTTAACATGTTATCGAAATACGAGTTGTTACAACATGTGACAATATGAATTTGGCATAGAACAACATACATGTAATTATGAACTTGCAAATTTAGACCTACACAACATGAGTCGTAAAATAGGGGTTTTACATAGAATTACATAAACTTAAAATTTGGCATGTAGTTGTGAACTTGCAAACTAATTGGACCAAATTTAACATGAACCTAACCATATTAGCATGTAGTTTTGGTCATATATGTGATCATGGTTGAACTTGGATGAACCTATCAAAATTTCCAAATTGACATACAACATAGAGGTGTCATCATGATATGTCATCGCCAAAATTATACAACATGGTATGTCGTCGCCAATTTATTCAACATGATATGCCATTGCCAAATTATACAACATAATATGTCATCACCAAAATTATACAACATGGTATGTCATCGCCAAAATATACAACATAATATGTCATCGCTAAATTGCACAACATATATGTCGTAGCCAAATTATACAACATATGGATTCATTGCCAAGCATTTAACATTTATCATTAAATCACATACAACATAATCACAAACTTAATCATGATAAGTGTCATAGTCTTAATCAATTCATTTTAATAAAAAGGATAGGAATAAATTTACATAGGGCGTTGTTCTACATCCAGTTATTTAGTCACAATTCTAATATCGTTCAGGTCTGAATGATAACTGGACTTACAAATAGGAGACTAGTCTTAATTTCTGGGATCTGTATTCTGAAATTGAATAGCTCTCCTTTGTTGTAGACATCGAATTCTCTTAGTTGAATTAGATTTGATTTGTAATTCCTAACTTGCTTCTTAGTTGAAAGAGAATGGCGGCTATTCTAGGTTGAGTTCTGACAGCATGACATTCTTAGGAATATTTTTGTGTGGCTTAAGGTTTAGATTTAGGTTGCTTATATAGAAGTTTGATTTAATAGGAGCCGTCAGATCAACCTAGGTAAAATCAAAGCTATTCAAACCTAAGAGAACCAACCAGAACTTGCCACACAAGCCATAATGACACAGTAAATCGTCACAGGAAGAAAAACGTCAGATTTCAGATCTAGCTCGTGGTGGAGGTCGACCCTGAGGTCAACACCCTGGTCGACCTATATGGGGGGAGGTCGACCCCCTGGTTGACCTGGCCTTGGGCGGGAAACTTCCCGCCCAGCCCGCTTCTGCTTTTGATTTCGAAATTTGAATTTTCTGAACTTTAATCTAAACTATTTATTTAAATTCTTGATTCTTCTGAAAGTCATAACTCCTTCATACAGAGTCCGTTTCACGCAAACTCGAACTCTATCTCAAGAAGAATTCTGAGATGAACGCAATGGCGTAACCCGTTTCCCTTAATTCTCACATTTATAATTAAGTATTCTTTAATTCGTTACTTTATTGTTTACCGAAAATACGGGATGTTACATTCTCCCCTCCTTAAAGGATTTCGTCCCCAAAATCTTCAAGTCGAGAAGAACGTATATCTTACCATCCAATCGTCCATCTACTCAACCATCAAAGACAAGTTTCCATTGTCTTTAAAAAGACTTTTAACGCTTCCATGACTGTATGCATCGTGTACATGTCCTTATCTAATGCAAAATCAGGCGGTCTACTGATTCAGTTGACCTCCTTAATGCGGATTATGTTGGGGCCATGAGTCCATCTTGTATGAAATTATTCCTAATCGTACTTTATAATTTTTACATGAGTGCTTCATCATTCATAAAATGCAACATCCATATGATAACACACCAAGTTTCAATCCATATATATAAGTTCACTCATGCATATGCAATATGAAAGTGACTGAGCCGATCTAGTGCCTAATGTGTGTGTATGCATCCACGAGAAACCACTAGCAACCACTTGCAACCATTAATCATAACATGTTTCAAACAAATGTTTTCATCCATTGGCTTCCACCTAAGGATTCAAGATATGACCTAGAGGATATACCTAAAAAGACAGAAACAAACATGCATAGAATTCCTAGAAAAGGAGATTAAGAATATACCCTCAAGAAAAAGGGTATGATGCGTGTATCTTATCTTCAGTCTCCCACGTCGCATCTTCTTGAGCTTCACTCCACTTAACTAATTTAACTTCACAACTGCAAAGCTTCTTGACCTCCATTTCCAAAACTCACTAGTAAAGATAGGACCTCGATCACTCACTATGCTAGAGGGTATCCAATTTAGTCAAACTTCATTTCCAAGATAAACAGGTGTTAACCATGATACCAAGTGTATATACTAAGATGATTAAAGGTCTCTCTTCTACTTAGCTTATCCATCATGTCACAAATCTGAGGGTCGATATCTCTCACGCAAACCATCCTAGTCGAGCTTGACATCCCATAAGTACAAGCCCCAAAGGCCTAAACCAATATCAGACAAGCACCCAAGGAATACATCCTCCGAATTTGGACGATCTACGTGAGATGATACAAGCAAAACAATCAAACAATTGAGCACCTAACCGACTCTGGCTATCCTCGCCAATCTTGCTCCAAAACTATCATTGATTACATAACTGGCTTTGCATTGTCAACTAGATATATGCGGGAGTCTACCTCACGTTTTATGGGACAAACCCCTAACCTTAATCAAAAACATCTGCGTACTCATGGACTACTCCAATGGATCGAAAATCATCAATAAATACATAAAGTGATTCTAGGTAGCTGAGACAAACTGATCCCTTATAATCGCCCGAAATTTTGAGGGTATTCCCGAGGCAAGTCGAAAGTCTAACTACCCTCTTTTCATGATTACTAGCTGACTAATCGATGCATAGAATCAACCCATGGCCCATGAAACCAAAAACATAAGTATCTCAAATCCTTACAAACCAATGATAAATGAGCCGTACCACCAATTGGATTTGAGACAATAATGGCATCTTCTATTATACGAGTACTAATGTGCAAAGACACAACTATGGAAGCAGATATGAGTGAACGTGAAGTGCTGAAATCAAAAAGAGAACTCATAGGATGATCAAAAAGAAAAACTAAACTTTACTATCTTTCGTTCAGGTACACTGGTGGTGAGAGCATGCACTTGCCCTCTGGAAAATCTCGTCCTTACACTACGCCATAGATGGCCTATCACAACGAAAATGCACGGTGTTGCTAGCTACAATGTTGCTAATGCTATGCAGGTTTTTGTCTATTGCAACACACACTTCAATGTGTTAGCATAGATATCAACATGTGTTGCAGTAGATATAGATATTCTCAAATTAAAAAATTAACAAAATTAGTAATCCGCGCGAATTCGATCCAATGGTCTACGTTGCCTATCCGCGTCAATAATTTTCCTTCATCCCAAATTTTCATTTTCCCCCCAAATTTTCATTTTCCCGCTGGAAGACAATTATCACTTTGTCACGCCTCCACCTTTCATTCTGCAAATCAAAAATTCCATCTAGTTTTTTTCTTATCGCCTTCTGTCTTAAAATCATTTTTGGCTTTTGCTTTACTCAATTTCTTATTTGGGTTTTTCAGTAAATAATTACTATTTACAATTTGTAGCCATTATTCTCAAAATATAAGGAAGTCACGCTCAATTCACCAACATTTGGATTGTTTTTCCCGATATAACTTTCCAGCAATTGCGAGATGGATTCATCACAAGCAGATCGATTTAGAAAACCAAAATCGAGGGAAGGTTCTGCGCAGTCGACTTTTGCAAAATGGTTCAGAATAGTTTGATTCTTCAAAACGAGGTATAGATTTTAGGGTTGGCAATTTTGGGATTGGTTGATTGTTTCCCGGTGAGATTAAACACTTTGATTTTACTTATGGATAGGCTATTATTCGTACAAAAATTTGAGATGCGCGTAAATTTTAGTTCATCGTATCGAAAAAAAATCCTTTAACTCATAATCGTTGGAAGGCTAATTCAACTGTTGTTCAGGCAATATCTGGTTATATTGATGTGAAATATCCTAACGGTTCTGGCAAATTGGTTTAGGCATTGAGGACTTTGATATGTAACATCAACAGTCTTAAAAAACATTGCTTCACTTAAAATTACCAGCGAAAGGCATCTATGTGTGCAGCGCTAACATTGCTACCACTATACACTTTCATTGCTTCCACCGTACGAACATAGATCATTTTTTCTTCGAACCAGTCTACTGAATAATAATGTGCATGCATTACATTGTATGTTTATCATGTCTTATTTCTTCAATGTTACTCTCCATGAGTTTTTAATTTGATAAGTAAAATTGTATATGCAGCTTTCCGGCTGTACCATCGATAATTTTTTCTATCAATGTCAAGCAATTGTCCAATACCTGGTTTATAATTACATCTGTCCATTAACTCCAGATTTATATTCATTATCATCAGAACAATGAAGATGTCTTTATGAACATTTGTTATTTTACTTGTAAATTAAACCAGACACATAGGTATTACATTTGTGAAGTACGAATATTGGATAGCTAAATATTGGAAGGTACCGAGTTGCGAGGTATGTAGCGCATACAAATTTTGATTATAAGCCAAACTTCAAATTTTGGCCAAGCTAATGTTAGAAGCAAACTTAGTAGTTCTCTCAATGTTTATGAGTAGACTTGATCCCATGGATCTTCTTTTTTGTTTTATTTGTTTGTTTCTAAAGGAGTCACAGACTCATATTTTCTATGTAGATATTACTGTGGGTGTTAGAAAATATGGACTTGTCAGAAGGAAAAAATTTATGCAGCTTCCATGAGCTTTTGTCATACGTATTATAAAACTAAATTTAGTGTATTGAAGCATTCATTTTATACCCTGACTTTTATTTTATTGTGTTAGTTCACTCATTTGTACTGTAGATATTTTAGTTTCCTTGTGTCATGAGCACTATTTAATTGGATCGATGGCTGCACCAATTCTATTTATAAATTATGTGCACTGCTATCAACACTTTTATTTTGATTCTTCATGGTTCCATGAACTTTTCTAGTGGATTATGAATATTGCTCTTATTTTATGTTTTCATAAGGCAAGCCATTATTTCATTATGTAAATGCTTCAGTGTTGGATATTGATTCCAATGATTTTTCTTAGGTAGGACTCTCATCCCTGCACCACACCGAGCATACTAGTAGCATGGAGCATTCCCAAGATGAAATGAATAAACCATTGGAGGTAATTTTTGATCAAAAGTCAGAGGGAAAGTTTGAGTAGCATATATTTAGTAATGCCGCGATGTGTATTTCATCCAACATGTGTTATTCAGTATGATATAGGCTTTTGATTAATTTGGATGTTGTACCTCATACGAGATTGATCCAACACTTTGATTCAACACTTTTATTTCAGATACATTTGCATGGTGGGCTTGGGAAAGATGGGAGACTGAGATTGATTGGACGACTCTTCCAGGAATCAACTCGCCCCCTGCATTTAACGGACAAGAGGCAATTTGGCAGAAAGTTTCTTTGGGTATTTATATCTTACTTTTCAGAAGTAATTGTTTCTGGAGTAATTGGAAACATCATGGTATGATTAACAAGACTTAAACTCAGACGATGTTGAGGCTTTTCAAACACAACCTGTAGATCCAATAGGAACATGATTACTTGAGGCTACATTATTCTATTGACAAATGAAATAGACTAAGCACAGCAAAAGGAATAAATGAAATCTAACTTACAATATAACATAGATTAAACATGATTACTCATATTGATCATACAACATAAAATTCTGTTATCTCATTTATGGTCAGTTTTGATCACTTATGGTCAGTTTTGATTATTTATGTTTAACTATGCAGTGTTTCTGCTAACATTGAGGATGTCAGGACTCTTACCTACCTATTGTGGAATAGAAACTGGTTCCATAAATTGTTGGCTTGTTTTTTCCTGCTAGTGCATCAAACATGTTGCTATTGTATACTTCTTCTGGTCATGCAATATTAGTTTTGTTTTTGTTCTCGGTAAACATAATTCATTTTTGTCTTCTGTCTAGCATTTCCACGTACAACAATTAAATTGGACTATACTCATCCATAATCAGATTGGAATATGTAGAAGAAGCAGCATCAAAAGATGACCAGCATTCATTTGCAGCTACACATAATCAGATTGGTATGAATATTGATTTGAAGGTATGAGTATGGAATATCCGACTCTACCTGTTTAGACTCTTCTTTTATGACATATCTATTAGTGGTTCTTCTTTTAAAAAATTCCTATTTGAAAGTAGTAGTAGTTTATATAATCATTTTCGTGTATTTTTTCTTGCTTATGGTTGTATGTGTGAGACTGTATATGAGTAAATCGAGTGAGAATATAGTGAGGAATGTATGTAAGTATGAAATATACCAGCGAATGTACAATAGTGGAGTCCAAAAAATTTGTACCATTTGAAATGTTGAAGTAAAATATTTATTTGAATAAAATACTGTGTTTGAATACTGTGTTATAAAAATATTTATTATAATATTATGAAATTTTTGATTAATAGCTATTGAGGTATAATTACTTTTAACAGTTGTAATTTTATTTAACAACTGCTAGAAACAGTTGCAAAAAGGGTTGACTTTATTACGATTGCCAGCTGTACTAGACATATTACAACTGTTTTTGGTAGTTGTGAAAGGATATTTTTTGTTCTAGTGATACCTGAAGCAACACTTGTACTGATTTTGCCGTAGGGTCGCAAAGGTGATGCCTTTGACTCTAAGGCAACGCGACAAAAGGCAACCCCGAATAAGTGTTGCCACAGATCATTTTTTGCCTACAACAACACTTTTTGGCATCTAATGCGTCACTTCTATGGGGTTGCCGTAGGCCATCTATGGCGTAGTGTTAGTTCTTGCCCTTGTCCTTAATTATATGACCCGTTATACCATAATAAAGACACTTCCTCTTATTTTAGGTTTTGCTATTCTTTCCTCCCCTCCTTTGTGAACCAAGTCTATATCCATGAGTTCTTCATCCTCGGATTGTGCTCCTTAGCCAAACACCCTTAATCTCATCTTTTCCATCTTTGTGTAACTTGTTGACAGGTCTCTTGAAAGCTTCCCCCATTGCACAAAAAATCTTACAAAGCTCGAAAGAAAATTAGCAGCAGATGAAACTACTACGGCTGTAGATGGAAGTTGGGCGCTTCTTTGCCCTTCGACAAGTGTTGTAGTCTCATCAAGCCTACAGAACCATGTCACAATGAGGTTACCTCCCAGAATGCCAGGAGCCCCGGAGACTCAGGAAAGAAGGAAACAAGGACACAAACAGAGGATCAAAAGATAGTGCATATGGCTTTGGGGAATATGCCTTTAAAACAAAACTTTTCTTTTGAAATTGCTTCTTTTAAAACCGTTTTGAAAATAATTTTTCAAATCTTTTATTTGATCCAGTAACCTTCAGCTCTGATACCAAGTAAAACGCCCCACCTCTGTTAAGGTCACTCACAAAAGGAATGCCTTAACTTTGGTCGAGCATTTTAGATAAAAGATGCAGATAAATTACAAGACAGAAAAATAAAGCAACGGAAAATAAAGTCATTTTATTAACAACTTAATTCTGTCAAGCTTTTACAACAGTTATCTCAATCATACTTAAAAGTGATACATATAACTTCTATCTTTCCAAAAAAATAAAACTTCCAAGTGTAAAAGAAGCACAAAAATAACAATGATATTCCCCAATAAAGCATGAACCAGCCATAGCAGTGGAAGAGAGAGTCCAAAGCAAAACATCGACCATCTCAGAGCTTGAAAAGAAAACCGAGCTAAGTGGTAACATTTCCTCTCTGTGAACCTTGGGGGGGGAACGGAAGAAAAGAGGCGAAACAAAACTAGGTCAGACATAAGTTTGGTAAGTCCAGTGATTATTTAGCATATAAACTGGTACGAGAACCATGACATGAATAAACTGGACACAGGACAATAAGGTAACATAGGATAAGCATAATGTATGATATGGCAAGATAAACTAAATGCGCTCCTACTCTTTCTCTCCTTTGCTACTACCTTGTTATTCTGATTTTTATATCTATCTCTGCACCACCTAACTAGTGTCCCAACTAGTAATCTGTATAAAATGATAACGTGATCCCAATCCCCGTAATTGTGGTAGCCATCAGGTGTACATCTATCGTGAGGATTCCACCTCAATCAGCCTAATTGCCATGAACATGTTAGATGTACCCTTACTACCCTATCGATCGGCTCCCTACTTGTATTCATGTTCCATGTGTCTGTGTCAATCGGCCCTCTCTTGCGTGTAGATACCCTGTGCTGGTCCCACCATAGGGTGTATCAATCCTTATGATAGCGACCTAGCACGATTCAAGATGCACAGTGTATAACTACTGGTACCCAGTGCCGGCTTTTTTCCCACTCCGGAGTACGTGCACACCCGTAAACCGTCGAAACCTACATTAACGTACCCCTGTCGCTATTTTGACCGCTTATAATCAGCCCAATAATCGTGCCCCACCCTGCCTAGTTTCAGGGTACCTTGATACATCTATGTGGGTCACTGGTAAAATGGGTCCCCGTTACTTTCCTTATTGGTTAAGTTTGTGGGCCTACATATACAAATATTACCCACCTACACGAGATGTACTTAACACTCCCATCGAACCAAACATGTTTATTTAATGGTTAAGTTTGTAGGCCTATATGTGCTAATATTACCCACCAACCCGATATGTACTTAACCTTCCCGCTGATTCAAGCATGTTTATTTAATGGTTAAGTTTGTGGGCCTATATTTACTAATATTAACCACCAACCCAATATGCTCTTAACCTTCCCGCTGATTCAAGCATGTTTATTTAATGGTTAAGTTTGTGGCCTATATGTGCTAATATTACCCACCTACACGAGATGTACTTAACCCTCCCATCGATTCAAGCATGTTTATTTAACGGTTAAGTTTGTGGGCCTATATGTGCTAATATTACCCACCAACCCGATATGTACTTAATCTTCACGCGGATTCAAGCATGTTTATTTAATGGTTAAGTTTGTGGGCCTATATTTACTAATATTACCCACCAACCCGATATGTACTTAACCTTCCCGCACATTATGCCATATTGGTTAAGTGTCGCCCATCCAGTTAACTTAACCCACCCATCCATCATGTCATGTTGGTTAAGTGTTTCTTGACCCTCCTCACTTATCATGTTGGATTGGCTAAGTGTTTCCTATCAACTAAACCCCGTTCGTCCATCAAGTTATATTGGTTAAGTGTTTCTTGTTAACTTAACCCCACGTGTTCATCATGTTGTATTGGTTAAGTGTCATCAATCAATTCAAGTTAACTTAACCCACCTACTTGTCATGTTAACTTGATTAAGTGTTGCCTTCTTGTGTTAACTTAACCCTGCCACAAATGAAGTTATATTGGTTAAGTGTTGCCCTTTTATTTTAGGGTGCATTTTTTAGAGGTCCCTGTTAAGTTTTAAAATTAGCCTCACATCCGCTCATAGTTTCACATACAAATCCGCCCCTTATTTTAAAAACCTGCCTCCTAAAATCTTGGATCGGCTCCTCCTTTCACGTCCAGCATGCCCTCTTCGCTTCCTTCTCACGTTCGCTTTTTACAAAAAAAAAAAATGTGCGGCAACCCTTAAAAAAAATTTCCTAAAATCTGGAAATAATTCCAGAAGTCCATGCCAAGAAGAAAAAAAAACTTGCATATATGCATGCAAGTATTGCCAATACTTGCATACATGTATGCAATTATTGCACAACGTAAATTACGCTATATTTTGGTCTGCATATATGTTGCACACTTATATGCATTTTTTGGATTTAAATGCATACTTGTATGCAAATAAAATTCAACTTAGTTACAATACTATGAAAATTTGCATGCATATACGCAATAAATTGAAATTCTTGCATAACAAAATGCATTTAACTGCATTTTTCGCTGTTTTTATCCTGTTTGATTTTATTTTTTGCATGTTTTTGATTTTTTTACAGTGAATTTAAGGTCGAATGAATAATTTATCTAAATAATATTTTTAATATTTTTTTTACTTTTTATTTATTTATTTCACAACTTTTAAAAAATAGGGACCTAATTTATAATAAGTTTATCACTGGATGTGAGCCTAATTAAGTTTGCTTTTAGGGATGTGAGCCTAATATTCACTTTATTTTAACTTAACCTTACCACAAATCCAGTTATATTGGTTAAGTGTTGCCCTTTTTGTTTTAACTTTACCTTACCACAAATCAAATTATATTGGTTAAGTGTTTCTTATTACTTAACCCTACCCATTCATCATGCTATACTGGTTAAGCGTTTCCTATTAACTTAACCCTAGTCATTCACCTTGTTATATTGGTTAAGTGTTCTCATTACTTAACCCTAGTCATTCGTGTTATATTGGTTCAATGTTCTCATTACTTAACCCTAGTCATTCGTGTTATATTGGTTAAGTGTTCTCATTACTTAACCCTACCATTCCTGTCTTAGCTTTAATTTATTCATTAAAGCACCTACCACTCACATTAGACAGGTATTGTTGCGGTCACTGGATATGCCGGTCGGGTCCGACCAGTTTTACACCGCAACTCAGTCTAACCTCGGGTTCTTTTGGGCTTGATGCACTAACCTCTCACATTAGATATATATTGTTACGGATGCTGGATGTGCCGGGCGGTTCCGGGCAGTCTTAAACCGTAACTCAATCTAACCTCGGGTTAGGCATATTCGTCTTTTTCTAACTTTACATATTTACCCCTTATGTTTGTATGTAAATTATTGTCATTCAAGTCAAGCCCCACTTTCCCTTTAAATCAAGTTCATAATTTTTGGTATAAAAATTATACCACTTTATGCCATAAACCATTTACATGTTTATAAGCCAAATATGCCATTTATATGTAATTTCATATTTTTTCCCCAACGTTACCCCCGTTAAACATTCGCATAAATCACATAAAATGTTAGGCTCGATACATAGCATAACTTATACACAAAAGGGGAAAAAGAGGAACATGTAATAATTCCGACATCATAAAAATATGGATCTAACTACACATGTGACAATATGAATTTGGCATAGAACAACATACATGTAATTATGAACTTGCAAATTTAGACCTACACAACATGAGTCATAAAATAGGGGGTTTACATAGAATTACATAAACTTAAAATTTGGCATGTAGTTGTGAACTTGCAAACTAGTTGGATCAAATTAAACATGAACCTAACCATATTAGCATGTAGTTTTGGTCATATATGTGATCATGGTTGAACTTGCATAAACCTAGCAAAATTTCCAAATTGACATACAACATAGAGGTATCATCATGATATGTCATCGCCAAAATTATACAACATGGTATGTCATCGCCAATATATTCAACATGATATGCCATTGCCAAATTATACAACATAAAATGTCATCACCAGAATTATACAACATGGTATGTCATCGCCAAAGTATACAACATAATATGTCATCGCTAAATTACACAACATATATGTCATAGCCAAATTATACAACATATGGATTCATTGCCAAGCATTTAACATTTATCATTAAATCACATACAACATAATCACAAATTTAATCATGATAAGAGTCATAGTCTTAATCAACTCAGTTTAAAAAAAAGGATAGGCGTAAATTTACATAGGGCATTGTTCTACATTCAGTTATTTAGTCACAATTCTAATATCGTTTAGGTCTGAATGATAACTGGACTTACAAAAAGGAGACTAGTCTGGAGTTCTGGGATCTGTATTATGAAATTGAATAGCTCTCCTTTGTTGTAGACATTGAATTCTCTTAGCTGAATTAGATTTGATTTGTAATTCCTAACTTGCTTCCTAGTTGAAAGAGAATGGCGGCTATTCTAGGTTGAGTTCTGATAGCATGACATTCTTAGGAGTATTTTTGTGTAGCTTACGGTTTAGATTTAGGTTGCTTGCATAGAATTTTGATTTAATAGGAGCCATCAGATCAACCTAGGGCAAATCAAAGCCATTCAAACCTAAGAGAACCAACCAGAACTTGCCACACAAGCCCTAATGACACAACAAATCATAATAGGAAGAAAAACATTAGATTTCAGATCTGGCCCGAGGGGGAGGTCGAACCCCAGGTCGACCCCCAGGTCAACCCCCTGGTCGACCTGTATGGGGGGATGTCGACCCCCTGGTCGACCTGGCCTTGGGTGGGAAACTTCCCGCCAAGCCTGCTTCTGCTTCTGATTTCGAAATTTGAATTTTCTAAACTTTAATCTGAACTGTTTATTTAAATTCTTGAATCTTCTGAAAGTCATAACTCCTTCATACGGAGTCCGATTCACGCAAACTCGAATTCTACCGCAAGCAGAATTCCGAGACGAACGCAATGGCGTAACCCGTTTCCCTTAATTATCAATTTTATAAGTAAGTATTCTTTAATTCATTACTTTAATGTTTACATAAAATACGAGGTGTTACATTCTCCCCTCCTTAAAGGAATTCGTCCCCGAAATCTTCAAGTCGAGAAGAACGTATATCTTACCATCCAATCGTCCATCTACTCAACCATCAAGCACTGGTGTCCATTGTCCTTAAAAAGACTTCTAATGCTTCCATGACTGTATGCATTGTGTGTGTACATTTCCTTATCTAATGTAAAATCAGGCGTTCTACTGATTAGTTTGACCTCCTTAATGCGGATTATGTTGGTGCCACGAGTCCATCATGTATGCAATTATTCCTAATCGTACTTAATAATTTTTACATGAGTGCTTCATCATTCATACAAATGAAACATCCATATGATAACACAAAAAATTTCAATCCATATATATATATAAAAGTTCACCCTACATATGCAATATGAAAGTGACTGAGCCGATCTAGTGCCTAATGTGTGTATATGCATCCACGAGCAACCACTAGCAACCACTTGCAACCATCAATCATAACATGTTTCAAACACATGTTTTCATCCATTGGCTTCTACCTAAGGATTGAAGATATGACCTAGAGGATATACCTAAAAAGATAGAAACAAACATGCATAGAATTCCTAGAAAAGGAGATCGAGGATATACCCTCAAGAAAAAGGGTATGATGCGCGTGTCTTATCTTCAGTCTCCCACATCACGTCTTCTTGAGCTTCACTTCTCTTAACTAATTTAACTTCATAGTTGCAAAGCTTCTTGACCTCCATTTCCAAAACTCACTAGTAAAGATAGGACCTCGATCACTTACTATGCTAGAGGGTATCCAGTGTAGTCGAAATACATTTCCAAGATAAACAGGTGTTAACCATGATACCAAGTGTATATACTAAGATGATTAGAGATCTCTCTTCTACCTAGCTTATCCATCATGTCACAAATCTGAGGGTCGATATCTCTCACGCAAGCCATCCTAGTTGAACTTGACATCCCTTAAGTACAAGCCCCAAAGGCCTAAACCAGTATCAGACAAGCACCCAAGGAATACCTCCTCCTAAATTGGATGATCTACGTGAGATGATACTAGAAAAACAATCAAACAATTGAGCACTTAACCGACTCTGGCTATCCTCGCCAGTCTTACTCCAAAATTATCGTTGATTGCATAACTAGCTTTGCATTGTCAACTAGATATATGCAGGAGTCTACCTCACGTTTTAGGGTACAAACCCCTAACCTTAATCAAAAACATATGCGTGCTCATGGACTACTCCAACGGATCGAAAATCGTCGATAAATACATAAAGTGATTCTAGGTAGCTAAGACAAACTGATCCCTTAGGATTGCACGAAATTTTGAGGGTATTCCCGAGGCAAGTCGAAAGTCTAACTACCCTCCTTTCACGATTACTAGCTAACTAATCCATGCCTAGAATCAACCCATAGCCCATGAAACCAAAAACATAAGTATCTCAAATCCATACAAACCAAAGATAAATGAGACGAACCACTAATTGGATTTGGGACAATAATGGGATCTTCTACTATACGAGTACCAAGGTGCAGAGACTCAACTATAGAAGCAGATATGAGAGAACGTGAAGCGCTGAAATCAAAAAGAGTACTAACAGGACGATCAAAAAGAAAAAATACTAAACTTTACTATCTTTCTCTCACGTATGCTGGCGGTGAGAGCATGCACTTGCCCTCCGGAAAATCCCGTCCTTACACTACGCCATAGATGGCCTATCACAACGAAAATGCATGGCGTTGCTAGCTATAATATCGCCATTGCTATGCAGTTTTTTGTCTATTGCAACACACGCTTCAATGTGTTAGCATAGGTATCAACATGTGTTGTAGTAGATATAGATATTTTCAAATTAAAAAATTAACAAAATTAGCTATCCACGTGAATTCGATCCAACGGTCTACGTTGCCCATCCGCGTCAATAATTTTCCTTTACTGTCTCAGCTCCTTTGTCCAAATTTTCATTTTCCCACCAAATTTTCATTTTCCCGCTGGAAGACAATTATCGCTTTGTCACGCCTCCACCTTTCATTCTGCAAATCAAAAATTCCATCTAGGGTTTTTGCTTATCGCCTTCTGTCTTAAAATCATTTTTGGCTTTTGCTTTACTAAATTTCTTATTTGGGTTTTTCAGTAAATAATTACTATTTACAATTTGTAGCCAATATTCCCAAAATATAAGGAAGTCACGCTCAATTCACCAACATCTTGATCGATTTTCCCGATTTAACATTCCAGCAATTACGAGATGGATTCATCACAAGCAAATCGATTTAGAAAATCGAAATCGAGGGAAGGTAATGCGCAGTCAACTTTTGCAGAATGGTTCAGATCAGTTTGATTCTTCAAAACGAGGTATAGATTTTAGGGTTGGCAATTTTGGGATTGGTTGATCGTTTCCCAGTGAGATTCAACACTTTGATTTTACTTATGGATGGGCTATTATTCGTATAAAATTTGAGATGCATGTAAATTTTAGTTCATCGTATCGAAAAAAAATCCTTTAACTCATAATCGTTGGAAGGATAATTCAACTATTGTTCAGGCAATATCTGGTTATACTGATGTGCAATATCCTAAGGGTTCTGGCAAATTGGTTTAGGCATTATGGAGTTTGATATGTAACATCAACAGTCTTAAAAAACATTGCCTCACTTCAAATTACCAGCAAAAGGCATCTATGTGTGCAGTGCTGACATTGCTACCACTATACACTTTCATTGCTACCACCATACGAACATAGATCATTTTTTTTTCGATGCAGTCTACTGAATAATAATGTGCATGCATTACATTATATGTTTATCATGTTTCATTTCTTTAATGTTACTCTGCATGAGTTTTTAATTTGATACGTAAAATTGTATATGCAGCTTTCTGGCCGAACCATCAATAATTTTTTCTATCAATGTCAGGCAATTGTCCAATACCTGGTTGATAATTACATGTGTCCATTAGATCCGGATTTATATTCATTATCATTAGAACATGAAGATGTATTTATGAACGTTTGTTATTTTACTTGTAGATTAAACCAGACACATAGGTATTACATTTGTGAAGTACGAATATTGGATAGCTAAATATTGGAAGGTACTGAGTTGCGAGGTATGTACCGCATACAAATTTTGATTATAAGCCAAACTTCAAATTTTGGCCAAGCTAATGTTAGAAGCCAACTTAGTAGTTCCCTCAATGTTTATGAGTAGACTTGATCCCATGGATCTTCTTTTTTGTTTTATTTGTTTGTTTCTAAAGGAGTCACAGACTCATATTTTCTTTGTAGATATTACTGTGGGTGTTAGAAAATATGGACTTGTCAAAAGGAAAAAATTTATGCAGCTTCCATGAGCTTTTGTCATTTGTATTATAAAACTAAATTAATTGTATTGAAGCATTCATTTTATATGCTGACTTTTGTTTGATTGTGTCAGTTCACTCATTTGTACTATAGATATTTTAGTTTCCTTTTGTCATGAGCACTATTTAATTGGATTGATGGCTGCACAAGTTCTGTTTATAAATTATGTGCACTGCTATCAGCACTTTTATTTTGATGCTTCGTGGTTCCATGAACTTTTTAGTGGATTATGAATACTGTTCTTATTTTATGTTTTCATAAGGCAAGCCATTCTTTCATTATGCAAATGCTTCGCTGTTGGATATTGAATCCAATGATTTTTCTTGGGTAGGACTCTCATCCCTGCACCACACCGAGCATACTAGTAGCATGGAGCATTTTGAAGATGAAATGAATAAACCATTAGAGGTAATTTTTGATCAAAAGTCAGAGGGAAAGTTTGAGTAGCATATGTTTAGTAATGCCGCGATGTGTATTTCATCCAACATGTGTTATTCAGTATGATATAGGCTTTTAATTAATTTGGATGTTGTACCTCATATGAGATTGATCCAACACTTTGATTCAACACTTTAATTTCAAATACATTTGCATGGTGGGATTGGGAAAGATGGGAGACTGAGATTGATTGGATGACTCTTCAAGGAATCAACTCGCCTCTTGCATTTAACGGACAAGAGGCAATTTGGAAGAAAGTTACTTTGGGTATTTATAGCTTATTTTTCTGAAGTAATTGTTTTTGGAGTAACTGGAAACATCTTGATATGATTAACAAGACTTAAACTCAAACGATGTTGAGGCATTTGAAACACAACCTGTAGATCTAATAGGAACATGATTACAGGAGGCTACATTATTTTATTGACAAATGAAATAAACTAAGCACAATAAAAGGAAGAAAAAATATCAAACCTGCCATATGGCATAGATTAATCAGGATTACTCATATTAATCATACAACATAAAATTCTGTTATCTCATTTATGGTTAGCTTTGATCACTTATGGTCTATTTTGATCATTTATGTTCAACTATGCAGTGTTTCTACTAACATTGAGGACGTCAGGACTCTTACCTACCTATTGCGGAATAGAAACTGGTTCCATACATTGTTGGCTTGTTTTTTTTCCTGTTAGTGCATCAAACATGTTGCTATTGTATACTTCTTCTGGCCATGCAGTATTAGTTTTGTTTTTGTTTTCGGTAAGCATAATTCATTTTTGTCTTCTGTATAGCATTTCCACGTACATCAATTAAATTGGACTATACTCATCCATAATCAGATTAGAATATGTAAAAGAAGCAGCATCAAAAGATGACCAACATGTATGGATATTGATTTGAAGGTATGAGTATGGAATATCTGACTCTACCTATTTAGACTCTTCTTTTATGACATATCTATTAGTGGTTCTTCTTTTAAAAAAAAATCATATTTGAAAGTAGTAGTTTATATAATCATTTTCGTGTATTTTTTCTTGCTTATGTTTGTATGTGTGAGTCTGTATATGAGTGAATCGAGTGAGAATATAGTGAGGAATGTATGTAAATATGAAATATACCAGTGAATGTATAATAGTGGAGCCCAATAAATTTGTACCGTTTGAAATGTTGAAATAAAATATTTATTTGAATAAAATACTATGTTTTATTACTGTGTTATAATAATATTTATTATAATATTATGAAATTTTTGATTAATAGTAGTTGAGGTATAATTACTTTTAACAGTTGTAATTTTTTTAACAACTGCTAGAAACAGTTGTAAAAAGGGTTGACTTTATTACGATTGCCAGTTGTACTAGACATATTGCAACTGTTTTTGGCAGTTGTGAAAGGGTGTTTTTTTTGTTCTAGTGATACCTGTGGCAACATTTGTACTGATGTTACCGTAGGGTCGCAAAGGTGATGCCTTTGACTCTAAGGCAATACGGCAAAAGGCAACCCTGAAATAGTGTTGCCACAGATCATTTTTTGCCTACAGCAACACTTTTTGGCATCTACTGCGTCACTTCTTTGGGGTTGCCGTAGGCCATCTATGGCCTAGTGTTAGTTCTTTCCCTTGTCCTTAATTAATTATATGACCCGTTATACCATAATAAAGACACTTCCTCTTGTTTTAGGTTTTACTATTCTTTCCTCCCCTCCTTTGTGAACCAAGTCTATCCATGAGTTCTTTATCCTTAGGTTGTGCTCCTTAGCCAAACTCCCTCATTCTCATTTTTTCCATCCTTGTGTAACTTGTTGACAGGTCTCCTGAAAGCTGCCCCCATTGCACGGAAAATCCTATGAAGCTCAAAAGAAAATTAGCCGTAGGTGAAACTACTGCGGCTATAGATGGAAGTTGGGCGCTTCGTTGCCCTTTGACAAGTGTCGTAGTCTCATCAAGCCTACGGAACCATGCCACGATGAGGTTACCTCCCAGAAAGCCCGGACCCCCGACGACTCAGGAAAGAAAGAAACAAGGACTCAAACAGAGGATCAAAAGATA
This sequence comes from Allium sativum, assembly GCA_030737875.1. NCBI lineage: Eukaryota > Viridiplantae > Streptophyta > Magnoliopsida > Asparagales > Amaryllidaceae > Allium > Allium sativum. The sequence goes on along the minus strand of CM060926.1, from coordinate 685,905,225 downwards.
GTGCATATGGCTTTGGGGAAAATGCCTTTAAAACAAAACTTTTCTTTTGAAAATGCTTCTTTTAAAACCGTTTTGAAAATAATTTTTCAAATCTTTTATCGGATCCGGTAACCTTCAGCTCTGATACCAAGTGAAACACCCCCTCTGTTAAGGTCCCTCACAAAGGGAATGCCTTAACTTTGGTGGAGCATTTTAGGTAAAAGATGTAGATAATTTATAAGACAGAAAAATAAAGCAACGGAAAATGAAGTCATTTTATTAACAACTTAATTCAGTCAAGCTTTTACTACAGTTATCCCAATCATACTTAAAAGTGATACATAGAACTTCTGTCTTGATTCAAAAAAAACTTCCAAGTGTAAAAGAAGCACAAAAATAACAATGATATTCCCTAATAAAGCATGAACCAACCATAGCAGTGGAAGAGAGAGTCCAAAGCAAAACATAGACCATCTTCGAGCTTGAAAAGAAAACTGAGCTAAGTGGTAACATTTCGTCCCTATGAACCTGGGGGGAGGGGGGGAGCCGGAAGAAAAGAGGTGAAACAAAACTAGGTCAGACATAAGTCTGGTAAGTCCAGTGATTATTTATCATATAAAGTGGTAAGAGAACCATGACATGAATAAACTGGACGCATGACAATAAGGTAACATAGGATAAGCATAAGGTATGATAAGGCAAGATAAATTGAATGCGCTCCTACTCTTTCTATGCTTCGCTACTATCTTGTTATTCTGATTTTTATATCTATCTCTGCACCACATAACTAGTGTTCCAACTAGTAATCTGTATAAAATGATAACATGATCCCAATCCCTGTAATTGTGGTAGCCTTCAGGTGTACATCTATTGTGAGGATTCCACCTCAATCAGCCTAATTGCCATGAGCATGTTAGATGTACCCTTACTACCCTATCGATCGACTCCCTACTTGTATTCATGTTCCATGTATCTATGTCAGTCGGCCCTCTCTTGCGTGCAGATACCCTGTGCTGGTCCCACCATAAGGTGTTTCAATCCTTATGATAGCGACTCGACATGATTCAAGATGCACAGTGTATAACTACTGGTACCCAATGCCTGCTTTTTTTCCCACTTCAGAGTACATGCACGCCCGTGAACCGTCGGAACCTACACTGACGTACCCACGCCACTATTTTGACCGCTTATAATCAGCCCAGTAATCGTGCCCTACCCTGCCTAGTTTCAAGGTACCTCGATTCATCTATGTGGGTTACTGTTGAAATGGGTCCCCGTTACTAGGGTTTCCTTATTGGTTAAATTTGTGGGCCTATATATACAAATATTACCTACCTACATGAGATGTACTTAACCCTCCCATCGATCCAAGCATGTTTATTTAATCGTTAAGTTTGTGGGCCTATATGTGTTAATATTAGCCACCAACCCGATATGTACTTAACCTTCCCATTGATTCAAGCATGTTTATTTAATGGTTAAGTTTGTGGGCCTATGTTTCCTAATGTTACCTACCAAACCGATATGTACTTAACCTTCCAGTTGATTCAAGCATGTTTAATTAATGGTTATGTTTGTGGGCTTATATGTGCTAATATTACCCACCTACACGAGATGTACTTAACCCTCCCATCGATTCAAGCATGTTTATTTAACGGTTAAGTTTGTGGGCCTATATGTGCTAATAGTACCCACCAACCCGATATGTACTTAACCTTCCCGCTGATTCAAGCATGTTTATTTAATCGTTAAGTTTGTGGGCCTATATTTACTAATATTACCCACCAACCCGATATGTACTTAACCTTCCTTCACATTATGCCATATTGGTTAAGTGTCTCCCATCCATGTTAACTTAACCCACCCATCCATCATGTCATGTTGGTTAAGTGTTTCTTGACCCTCTTCACTTATCATGTTGGATTGGCTAAGAGTTTCCTATCAACTTAACCCCGTTCGTCCATCAAGTTATATTGGTCAAGTGTTTCTTGTTAACTTAACCCCATGTGTTCATCATGTTGTATTGGTTAAGTGTCATCAATCAATTCAAGTTAACTTAACCCACCTACTTGTCATGTTACCTTGATTAAGTGTTGCCTTCTTGTGTTAACTTAACCCTGCCACAAATCAAGTTATAATGGTTAAGTGTTGCCCTTTTGTTTTTACTTAACCTTACCACAAATCAAGTTATATTGGTTAAGTGTTGCCCTTTTTGTTTTAACTTAACCTTACCACAAATCAAGTTATATTGGTTAATTGTTTCTTATTACTTAACCCTACCCATTCATCATGCTCTACTGGTTGAGTGTTTCCTATTAACTTAACCCTAGTCATTCATCTTGTTATATTGGTTAAGTGTTCTCATTACTTAATCCTAGTCATTCGTGTTATATTGGTTAAGTATTCTCATTACTTAACCCTACCATTCCTATCTTAGCTTTAATTCATTCATTAAAGCACCAACCACTCACATTAGACATGTACTGTTGTAGTCACTAGATATGCCGGTTGGGTCCGGGCAGTTTTACACCGCATCTCAGTCTAACCTCAAGTTCTGTTGGGCTTGATGCACTAACCTCTCATATTAGATATATATTGTTACGGTTGCTGGATGTGCCGGGCGGTTCCGGCAGTCTTACAACGTAACTCAATGTAACCTCGGGTTTTCATATTCGTCTTTTTCTAACTTTTCATATTTACCCTTATGTTTATATGTAAATTATTGACATTCAAGTCAAGCTCCACTTTCCCTTTAAATCAAGTTCATAATTTTTGGTATAAAAATTATAACACTTAATGCCATAAACCATTTACATTTTTATAAGCCAAATATGCCATTTATATGTAATTTCATATTTTTCGCCAACGTTACCCCCATTAAACGTTTGCATAAATCACATAAAATGTTTGGCACGATACATAGCATAACTTATACACAAAAAGGGAAAAAGAGGAACATGTAATAATTCCAACATCATAAAAATATGGATCTAACTACACATGTGACAATATGAATTTGGCATAGAACAACATACATGTAATTATGAACTTGCAAATTTAGACCTACACAACATGAGTCGTAAAATAGGGGTTTTACGTTGAATTACATAAAATTAAAATTTGGCATGTAGTTGTGAACTTGCAAACTAGTTGGATCAAATTAAACATGAACCTAACCATATTAGCATGTAGTTTTGGTCATATATGTGATCATGGTTGAACTTGCATAAACCTAGCAAAATTTCCAAATTGACATACAAAATATAGGTGTCATCGCCAAAATTATACAACATGGTATGTCATCGCCAATTTATTCAACATGACATGCCATTGCCAAATTATACAACATAATATTTTATCACCAAAATTATACAATATGGTATTGTCATCGCCAAAGTATACAACATAATGTGTCATCGCTAAATTACACAACATATATGTCATAGCCAAATTATACAACATATGGATTCATTTCCAAGCATTTAACATTTATCATTTAAATCACATACAACATAATCACAAATTTAATCATGATAAGAGTCATAGTCTTAATCAATTCAGTTTAACAAAACGGATAGGCATAAATTTACATAGGGCGTTGTTCTACATCCAGTTATTTAGTCACAATTCTAATAGCGTTTAGGTCTGAATGATAACTGGACTTACAAAAAGGAGACTAGCCTTGAGTTTTGGGATCTGTATTCTGAAATTGAATAGCTCTCCTTTGTTGTAGACGTTGAATTCTCTTAGTTGAATTAGATTTGATTTGTAATTTCTAACTTGCTTCCTGGTTGAAAGAGAATGGCGGCTATTCTACGTTGAGTTCTGACAGCATGACATTCTTCGGGATATTTTTGTGTAGCTTAGAGTTTAGATTTAGGTTGCTTATATAGAAGTTTGATTTAATAGGAGCCGTTAGATCAACCTAGGGCAAATCTAATCCATTCAAACCTAAGAGAAACAACCAGGACTTGCCACACCATCCCTAATGACACAGCAAATCGTCACAGGAAGAAAAACTTTAGATTTCAGATCTTGCCCGAGGGGGAGGTCGACCCCCTGGTTGATCTGTATGGGGGGAGGTCGACCCCAAACTTCCCGCCCAACCTGCTTCTGCTTCTGATTTCGAAATTTGAATTTTCTAAACTTTAATCTGAACTATTTATTTAAATTCTTGAATCTTCTAAAAGTCATAACTCCTTCATACGGAGTCTGATTCATGCAAACTCGGACTCTATCTCAAGCAGAATTTCGATAGCGTAACCCGTTTCCCTTAATTCTCTCATTTATAATTAAGTTTTCTTTAATTCGTTACTTTAATGTTTACAAAAAATATGGGGTGTTACACGACCCAAGTGCCTGGACACTCTATTTTGAGCCTCTTCACTCCACCTCCACACCTATAAATACCCCTCCATTTCCTTCATTAAAGGGACCGGATTCTCGAATAACAAAGTGCTTCCATTTTCATTCTCCCATATCCTAAACCATTCTCAAACTCCATTAAAGTCTTTCAAGCTCCGATCCATCATCTCAATCATCAAGAAAGTGCCAAAGATCATCCAAGTGCAAGATTATCGAAGATTTTCTTCAATAATCTTCACATCTAACGAGATCTAAGTTTTTCCATGGTGAATCAAAGAGATTGTATAAAAAGAAGAGAGATTTGTCATATAAATAGAAAATACATATGAAATGATAGGAAATGTGTACTTTGTAATCAATATGATAATGAAATCCTCCATTAAAGTGGACGTAGGCCAAAACTGAGGCCGAACCGCTATAATTGCTCTCTCTTTTTACTGCTTTTATTTGTGACTGCCCCTAATCTAGACCTAAACAGCTCGAAGGTGTGCATACACCTCTCAGAGTGTTAGTGTTCGTTTTTTGAAATTAACATTTTTGGCACCCACCATTGGGCCACATCCACATCCAAAGGTCAAGAGCTTTGTGGGGGACGTCGAAGTTTGAAGCCTGTTTTCTACGATAGATTCACGAAAATTAAATCCAGGCTAGTCGAAAGATTTTCTCCAAAGTTTAAAAGCTTTTCTGAGATAATGGCTCCACCGAAGAAAGCTGGAAGTAAGTCCTATAGAGATTCTAGTAATGTTGCTAATGAAACTATGCCACAAACCAATCGTCTTGAAGTTGGACAAGGTTCAGTATGAGAAGCTAGCGTAACTAGAGATGAGTTGGATCCAGTTGTTGCCAACTCGAATCAGCGCATGGATACTTCTAACAAGGCTTTGATTGATTCTAGCCAGGCTTTAATGGACAAGCTGAGTGCTCTTCTTACCGCTCAGGCCAATCCAACACCTCAAAGAGTCCATGTTGATCTTGAGGATAATGCAAACTCATCGGCTTCTAATCGTAATCTTAATGACAACATGGAAGATCTTGATGGTTGGTTGAGTGATAAAGACAAAACTATTGTTGAAGACTCAAAGCCAAAGGCTAGTAATCATTCTAACCGAAATACTACTCGAAAGGTTGCTAGTCCTGCCAAGTGGCACCTACCCATAGTGGAGGTAAAGGATCTGACAACATGGAAGATATTGATGGTTGGTTTAGTGATAAAGGAAAAGCTATTGTTGAAGACTCATAGCCAAAGGCTTGTAATCATCCTAACCGAAATACTACTCGAAAGGTTGCTTTTCCCACCAAGTGGCACCTACCCATAGTGGAGGTAAAGGATCTTGGTCCTCTAACCGTGATCGCTTGCCAAGACAAGCATCCGACAAAGAGACTGAAGTCTTCCCTGCGAAACGACACAACACTGAGGAGTATACCTCAGACATGATAAAGCAAATTATGAAAGAGAGCTTGGCTCGCAATGATGACGAAAGAGAATGGGATTCTTCTCCTAGCAAAAATCCGTTCTCCAAAATAATCCGTAAAGCAACGTTCCCAAAAAATTTCACTCCTCCTACTTTGCCTCCCTACAATGGAACGGTCGATCCTAATTTCTTATTATTCAAGTATGAACGGCACATGAATACAGAAAAGGCGACATACGAGATCATATGTTTCTACTTTCCTCTCTAGTTGGCGGGTGTGGCATCGCTATTGTTCACGAAGTTGCTGCCTAAATCTATAGATCAGTTTACTGACTTGACCAAGAAGTTCAAAGAGTAGTTTAGGTTGCATGCTACGATGGCCAAAGAAGACGTAATGTCTCTATCAATGATGGAGCAAAATTTAGGGGAATCTGTTAAGACTTTTCTCAGTTGGTTCAATGCTGCTTTGTCTGAAGTAGGGAATCTGGAGCCATGCATGATCCTAATAGCTCTAGTTAATGCTATAGACAAGAAAAGTGAAATTGGAAGATAGATAAAGATGATGGAACCAAACACGCTTGAAATTTTTTATAAGAAGGCGGAAGAGTACATGAGGGTGGACGATGATCCTACTCCTGGCCAGGATGGTGGCAGAAGCAGCGTCACTGAAGCTAAAAAGAATGTTGATGCTCTGATCAATCAAAAGAGTACTCAGGGGCAGAAGCAAGCCAATGACGGGGAAGGCAAAAAGGTCAATAAGAAGTTTTTCCTTTTCGACTCAGTAGAACTGACGCCTCTGACTGATATCCCTAAGAACGTCTATTTCGCAATAAAGGATAATGAGGATTACCAAAAAGTGCGGCGGATCAGGATAAGCAACAACGCAGCTAAGTCCGGAAAGTTCTGTCGATTCCATAATCAGCCAAGTCATAAAACCAATGAATGTAAGCATTTGAAGATGTTGATTGAAGAGCTGATTAGGAATAATAGGCTACGACAATACATAAAGAAATCACAAGCTCCAAACTCTGCTTCAGCTTCTCAAGAGCAAGGTGCATCCGCCAATCAATCAGGTCCAAGCAATAAATATCTGGTGCAGAGAAATCAAAGACCTGTGATCAACACCATATCTGGAGGTCCTCATCCAGACGGAGGAAGTTAGGGGGATATTGAACGACATACTGGAGCCCTGAAATATGTCCTAAAGGAGGAGAGATGTCTGATTCTGAGCAACACAATTCCCATGAAATAGCAAAAGATCACTTATGAGAACATCGTGTTCAAGGAAAAGGATGCAGATGGTGTGATAACGCCCACTCTAGATCTCATGGTTGTAAAGGTTGGAATATGCCTGTCAATTGTCAAGAGGGTGCTTGTAAATTGCGGTACCTCAATCAATGTTCTATTTCGGAAGACGTTTAACCAAATGAAGCTCTCAATGTCAGATGTTCGGGCATGTCAAATGAAAATCCAAGGGTTCACAGGGGAACCCAAGCAGCCGATTGGAACCATTGATTTGCTTGTTGAATTGGGAGAAGGAGACAAATTGGCCATCTTAAAGCAGACTTTTGTGCTGGTTGATGAGGTTTCTTCCTACAATGAATTCTTGAGCAGTCCCACTCTAGTAGACTTCCGGATTACTTTGGTACCTTGGTGCTTGACCATAAAGTTCCCCACTGAGAATGGCGTGGGAGTAATCAAGGAAGATCAAGAGACTACAAGGGAATGCTACCTCACTGAACTTCGTGAAGCCAAAAAGAAAGACAAGGGAAAGAATGTGGAGGCTCCCCTCCTCATTCAAGAGCCCGCCTTATAGCAACTAGAGTGCGGCCCCTGCACTGGAGAGCGTAGTGGGGCTTACAAAGAGATGGATCCTCGAAAAGACAGTGCAGGGGATGATCGAGCGACACCACCTGAAATCACCATTCCAATATCAGTTTATCCTAAAGATCCTGATCGAGTGTTGAAGATAGGGACTCAGCTGTGTCAAAGGTTACAAGAAGATTTGGTTGTGTTTCTTAGAGCTAATCTCGGTGTGTTTGCTTGGAGTCACTCTGATATGTGCGACATATCCCCCGAACTGGCGGTTCATGCATTAAACATCGACCCAAGCATCATAGGGTGAAGCAGAAAAGAAGGATTCAGGGCCTGAAAGGTCGATGGCTCTTAAGGAAGAAGTGGATAGGCTAATGGAGAATCACTTTATTCGAGAGTCCACGTATCCTGACTGGGTGTCAAATCCTATGTTAGTGGAAAAGCTAAACGGAAAATGGAGAGTGTGCTCTTTACTATTCTGACCTTAATAAAGCATGCCCCAAAGACAGTTTCCAGCTGCCTAGGATCGATCAGCTTGTAAATGTGATAGCTGAGCATGAACTCTTATCTTTCATGGACGTTTATTTGGGCTATAATCAGATCATGATGCATGAGCCAGACCAAGAAAACATGAGCTTCATCACAGATGTTGTCTTATATTGCTATAAAGTGATGTCGTTCGGGTTGAAGAATGCTAGAGCGACTTACTAGCGTCTCATCAATTCGATGTTCAAGTCTCAGATAGGGAAGACTATGGAAGTCTATGTCGACGATATGCTGGTAAAGTCAAAAAGAGAAGATGATCGCTTAGAGAATTCGGTTGAGATGTTTGATATTCTAAGAAAGTATGGCACGAAGCTGAATATTCTCATATGTTCATTTGGAGTCGCATTGGGGAAATTCCTTGGGTTCATGGTTAATGCCAGGGGCATCGAAGCCAACCCTACTCAGATTTCCGCGTTGAGAGAAATGCGAGCTCCTAGGACAAAGAAAGAGCTACAAATTTTGAATGGGAAAGTTGCTACACTAAGTCGCTTCATTTCAAAGGCAACAGGTAAGCGCACTCCGCTTTTTGATGCATTGAGAAAAGGAAGGAGGGACTTCTAATGGACTTCAAAGTGTCAAACGACCTTCAAAGAGTCAGTCAACTATATGGAAGCACCCCCAACGTTATCAAAGCCTAAATATGGAGAAGATATGTTTCTATATCTATCAGTTTCATCCCATACCTCGAATGATGCATTGGTCAGAGAGGATTCAAAGATTCAAAGGCCGGTATACTATATCAGCAAGAGGCCTACCGAGGCACAGCTGAACTATCCGAAGTGGAAAAGCTTGAATGTTGTCTGCTTATTGCCTCGAAGAATCCAAGGCTGTATTTCCAAGCTCATCCTACCAAGGTACTCATAGATCAGCCGCTAAAGCAAGTCCTATTTCGTCCGTAGACTTTGGGAAGGTAATTAAAGTGGAACATTGAGCTAAAACAATATGAAATTGCTTACCATTTGCGAAGGGCAATCAATAGACAAGCTTTAGTAGACTTCATTGTTGAGTTTATGGATATGGGAGACGAGAAAGAGGATACTGTTGAAGTGATCACTCGATTGAAAGTATCCGTTGATGGAACCATGAATGGGTATTGACTAGGGGCAGGAGTAGTGCTGGAGACTCCTGAAGGACGCTCGGTGTGCTATGCTTTGAGGCTAGATTCGCAATTGACGAATAATAAAGCATAGTATGAAGCATTAATTGATGGATTGAAGATCGCAAAGGAGTTACAATTGAAAGCCTTGCACATTTTCAACGACTCACAGTTAGTGGTGTGTCAAGTCAAAAGAGAGTTCCAAGCTAAGGGGGAAATTTTCCTGCTTACCTATCAAAAGCCTGGGAACTGCTCAACAATTTGAACTACTACACCATCACCCACATTCCTCGAGAAGAAAATTAAAAGGCTGATTCACTTGCAAAGCTTTCCAGTACAGGAGTTGCCCAGCTGTTGGGACTGGTACCAGTTGAAGTCCTTTCAAATCCCAACATTGAAGACAATGATGTAGATTGGATCATGGAAACTGTTGCAGAGCCATACTCATGGATGACTCCAATCAAATACTATTTCTGCAATGGTGTGCTCCCGAATGATCCGAGAAAGACAAAGAAGTTGCTCCGAAAAGCTCCCATGTACCTCATCCAGGATGAACGGTTATATAAGCGAGGCTTCTCTATGCCTTTGCTCTGCTATGTTACCGAAGAGGAATCTAAAGCAATCTTTGCAGAACTGCATGATAGGGAGTGTGGAGGTCATACTGGTGGACATACATTAGCCAAGAAAATTTTGCAGTACATTTATTTCTGGCCTGATGTTAACCAAGACTCTGCAGCTTATACCAGGAAGTGTGATAGATGCTAATAGTTCGCGAAGATCCCAAGAGCACCATCTACTGAGTTGACTCAAATGGTCAATCCATAGCCATTCGCTGTCTGGGGCATTGACTTGATTGAAGCACTACCAACCGCGAAGTTCGGTTTTAGATATGCCATTGTAGGTGTCGATCATTTCACCAAGTGGGCTGAAGTAGAGCCACTTGTTACTGTCACCTTAAAGAAGGTCATCAATTTCATCTTGAAGAACATCATTTGCAAGTTTGGTGTGCCACAGAAAATAATCATAGACAATGGGACGCAGTTTGAAAGTGAAGAATTTAAGGAATTTTGTGCCAAGTACAAAATCCGAAAAAGCTTTGCAGCAGTGGCCAATCCGTAGGAAAATGGGCAAATGGAAGCAGTGAATAAGATTATTAAGTCAACCATCAAGAAGCGACTCGAGAAAGCTAAGATTGGTTGGGTAGATGAGCTGCCACTTGCACTATGGGCGTACAGGACGACTCATAAATCTGCACTGGGCACACACCTTTGTCCTTGGCGTTTGGTTCAAAGGCAATGATTCCGGTGGAGCTGGAGGTCCCTACACACCGTAGAATCCATTTCAACCAAGCAGAGAATGAGAAGCTATAGGTAGAACTCTTGATCAACTTGAGGAAAGACGAGATGAGGTAGAACTCAGAGTTGTAGCCCATCAACAAAGCATTCCAGACATTTCAACTCTAAAGTTAGACAAAGGACCTTCGAAGTTAGAGATCTTGTGCTAAAAGGAGTCATGATAGGAACTGGAGTCTTCGGGCCAAACTAGGAAGAGCCATACATCATAAGTCAAAAGTTGTTGAACGACACTTTCAAATTGACAACCGTTGATGGCACTACAATTCCAAGGGTCTGGAATAGTAATCATCTTTGTCGCTACTTTACTTGATGCTATGTTCAAATTTCTTGTAAAAAGTTTGTAAATATTTTACAAGCATTGTACTGAACACTAGCTCTATGAATAAAAGCATGCCTGCCCGAGTCAATCTCTTACTTTCAAAATTTGCTTAAAGACGATTTTATATTTCAGGCTATCCGATGAGCGCTTGCTTCTTCAAAGTCCGACACGACGTGATGACCCCTACAACACTAGTTCAAGCGTTGAGTGCTATATACGTCAATGTGCAAAAATGCAAGGATGAAAAGCACCGCCTTGAAAAGTGAATGGAAAGTGTCGCAAAGAGTCAAACGACGAGAGGCGTAACAAGCAGCCACGGAGCTAAACCCAAAAAATTGCAAGTTCCGCCAAGGGGGCCAAAGGGACCTCGGTCCAACTGCGACCGCTTGCCATAGTCAAGCACCTAACAAGGGGACTGAAGTCCTCCCTATGGAATGACGCAACCCTGCAAGTTCTACCAAGGGGGCCAAAGGGACCTCGGTCCAGCTGCAATCGCTTGCCACAATCAAGCATCCAGTAAAGGGACCGAAGTCTGCCTTGCGGAATGATGCAACCCTGGAAGTTCTGCCAATGGGGCCAAAGAGACCTCGGTCCAGCTGCGATTGCTTGCCACAGTCAAGCATCCGGCAAGGGGACTGAAGTCTGCCTTGTAGATTGACGCAACAACATAGTCCTTTGCGTAGTAAAGGCAAAAGTCCTTCGCGTAGTGAAGGCAACATTAGTGAAGGCAACATCTCCACAGTCGAGGTTAAAGTCCTTTGGGTAGTAAAAGCGAAAGTCCTTCACGTAGCGAAGACAATCTCTCCAGATTAGAGGTGAAGGACCTCTTCAGTGGCACTCAATGAAGTTTCCAATGTTGGTTCAGTCAGCGAGAGAAGACGAACGTTTGGTTATAAATGACCTCCTACTAAGTGAGGCACCCAATGAAGTCTGTGATGTTAGAACTAATCAGTGGGAGCAAAAGTACTTTCCATAGTGAAGCTAAAAACCTCCCAGGCGGGGGCACATGAATCAAAGACTTCTCCAATGAGAAGCTTGAGATCAATCAACAAAGATAAGTTTCTTAAGGGATCGACGAGCTCAGAAGCTTTAAGTACACTGGTAGAAGCGGAAAGACTTCGTTAGCAAACAACGAGCTTCTAGTGCATTGATTCAAAACAAAGGAACTTCGCAAAGTTGACCGTACCCAGCTTCAGTGACCGTGATGACCCATGGGACCAACACCACCACATTGAGACGGACCAATCCTCATAAGACATACCACAAGCTCGTCACAACGTCCCATCAAGCTAAAGACTTGTAATTTGTAAAGAGGAAAATGCATAGAAAAGTATGACAAAGACAGAGTAATAGCTAAAGTACAAAAAGCAAAAGCAGCTTCATTGCAACAAACACAAGTTTTAAGTACAAATTTGCATAAAGTCATAAGCAAAGGCCAGCACTCACATAATATCCGGTCTAAGAAAAGTACATGAAAGGAAGCTACGTAAAGTAAAGTAAAGAGGCCTAAAATACTAGTTCTTTTTCCTGCTTTTAGAGGAGTCACCATACCTTAGAGATGGCTTATTAGCACTGGTGGAAGAAGAAAGGGGTGTATCAAAAGGCTGGTCTTTATCTTGGGATTCATCACCATGCTTTGGAACTTCGGGAAGATAAAGTAATCACTTTCTTAGGAGTGCTTCGCTTTCCCTTGTGCTTCGTGGATGGAGATTTAACCTTCTTCCTTGAGCGACTTTTAGTATTCTTCCCCAGGCTCTCGTCCGTGTCCTCAAGGTCCTTTATCCCTTTTGGAGTGTAATCAAGATCATCCAAATTAGCAATAGTGGCGATTTTCTCTGCCTGTGATCCGAACTCAAAAACAGAAGCAGAGGTAGACGCATGGGCTAAAGAGGAATTGCCTGGAGGAGGAGTGGCGATCATACCAGAAGCAGTCAATGACACCAGGATTGAAGCAGTCATGATAGCTCCAGTTGTTGTCTAAGTCATAACAGGAGAAGGTGTTTGTGAAATTACACTTAAAGCAATTGAATGATAAGCACGAATTTTAGTACACCCATGTGGGGTGCAAAAGTAATCTAAGACCGATACAGCTTGATCGAGGTCAGTTTTACCTGAGGCAAGAAGATTCTTGTGCACTCCCACTTCATAATCATCTGGGTTGTCATCATCACCCTCGTCATCTCCTACAAGCTCGTTAGTAGATTTATCCCTTTCTTCATGAATAGTAGTAGGATAAACAGAAGGTGTAATAAGAGTCCGAGAATCAAAAACTTGAACATCAATAGGAGTAGTGTGAGTAATGGTGGCAGTTGTGTCTAGGACTTGCTCCTCAGAAGGACCAACTCCATCAAATAAATCACGCTTTCTCAGGAGTTATTCTTTCCGCCTAGCCAAATCTTCACGGGACTCATCATCTAAAAGATTCTCTATAAGATACTCTTCAGTATAAATGTGTGCAACCTGTGTAAGCACTGCTCCCATACTTCAGCCAAAGTAACTAGAAAATCATCTCCTAAGCAACGTAAGCTGCCTCGTCCCATGACACTAAGGGTATAAAATCTAAACAAAGTAGCATTGGCATTAGCTTCAGCTTCAATATACGCTTGTTCAGCAGCTGCTTTGCCTGATAAAGCTTGATCTCTCTCTTGCTCAAGAGCTTCTGCCTTAGCTTTCCAAAGGAAAATCTATGACTCATGGGAAGCATTCTTCTCACGTAGACTATCATTCTCCCTCTGATAAGTCTCAATAGTACGTTGCTTTGCGATATGCTTATCCTCGGCATTTTCTAAGCAGACTGAGCATCCTTGACTTGGGTATTCAGCACAGTTTCCCTCAGCTTGGCGGCGACGAGCTCTTCTTTAGGCCTTTGATTCTCATCTTCCAACTCCTGATTTCTCTGAGTAAGAGATGCAATGCTGGCATCGTGAGATTGAAGAATTTTAGCCCATTCAGCTTAATCATTTTCCAACGTGGTTATAATCGAGGTTACGTTTGTTGACTCATTGGAGCTTGTTGACCAGTTTATGCCATAAATATATCTTCTCAACTTGACCCAGAACCACATCTAGCTGCTTCTCAAATTGACCCTTAATTACATTCAGCTACTTTTTGATGTTACTCCTCACCATGTCTAGATCTTTAAGCATCTCATCCTTGTCAATTGGGTGGATGTCCAGGCTAAAACGAACTCCCTTTAAACTCCAGTGTTTGAACAGTTTGGCAAGTGCATTGTGAGCAGGATCAAGAGCATAACACGGCCTGTGAATGATCTTCTGTATACCAGTTGGAGGAGGAGTAACAGACGGGGCTGCAAGGGGCAAAAAGCTGGTAGTGGTCTGAGCAGAGGGGATTGGATCTTTATCTAATTTGGAGCGCATATGTTAAACATATTTGCTATGATCCTTTCCACGATCGTCCCTCTCTCTCTTCTTTTTCTGGCTGTTCTCTTCTTCTCGTCTACTTCATTCATGGCGATCACTATAAGAGCTTCGGCTTCGGTTGTCTATCTTTTGCTGATCTTGCGCCTCCTAATCTTTCCTCCACCTTTTCTGTTCCTCAGTCTCTTCGTATTAATGAGAGTATTGAGACTGCATGTAATATCGCGGTTGGTAAGAGCTGGTGTGACATTTGAAGCTTTTCATATAATGTTGGTTCATAGTTGGACCTAAAACAAGGAGAAGCAGGATTTCGGTGTTTACATCAAGAAATACGTAGACCAGAATAGAAAGTGCATGTAAGACATCAAAAAACTAAGAGTGCGTGTGATGTGTGGTCTAACGTGCATCTAACAATGAACCGCTCTTTATTTGTGCAGTTAACGCAGGCCCGGTATCAGAAAAAGTCTTTCGAAACGAAGGAGTTTAAGTCAAAGCCAAATCAGTAGCCTCGTTCGTTACGAATGACAATATCTTTGAAGTCACGCTGTTGCGCACAACAATCTCTATTGAAGTATTAAGGCCTCTCAAGTCCTTGAAAATATCCATGGAACCTTCCTTATGAGTAACTAGGATTATGGGACTCTCACTTGTTCTCTCAATGTCCAGGTCACCTCCGGTTGTGATTTCTCCCTCCTCTGGTTGCTCAGTAACCTTTATGGGGCTATTACCTTCACGATGTACAAATCATTCCTCTTTGATTGAAGGCAATTGAGGTTAGGAAGATGTTTCAGTTCCACCACCAAGGTTTAAGCATTTCTTTAACAAAGATTCTTCGGTAGTGCTTTTCGGTGCAGAACCTTCGCCAGATGCCACAACACATGATACAAAGTTTAGCCTTAGGGGTAGAAGAAGTCTCTTTTGTGGGAAAATATCAAGAAGGGTCAAGTAATCCGTATTTTTGAAGATGTTCCCCTTTTATTAAGGACATTTCAACTCTGTCTACTTTATCAACAGCCTTTATAGCTTCAAGAGCAGCCTTGCAGTCAGCAGAATCTTTAGAATTTTTTAAAAGAGCCGGAATTTATGCAACGAAGAAAGAACGTTTCAATAACCGAGACTTAAAAGAAAATCAGATGAGAAGGGCTCTGAGCAAATATGTTCACATCCTTCCATTTAGATTCCATAAAAAGTCGTGGGTCAACGAACAAAGAAAAACTAGTTCAGAGACCCTGAAGCACTCTCTGGCAAGTCAAGTACGAGCTTCGGGTTCCGTGCGCCTTCAGCAATTATAATAGAAGTATGATCCTTTCTCCTTTTAAACGAACGCAAATAGAAGATGTCCTGCAATGTATGTGCACAGCCTCTTACCTTCATGAAAATCATGTAAATCCCCAAGCCATTCAGGGGAAGCTGGAATAGGGCAATGGGCAAACATTTCAGGACCATCTCTAGGAACAAATTGAAAGGAAGAATGATGCCGCTCATCAATATCTGACAGCTAACTGCTACATAGCCACTTGGCGATCGGTCAGCAAACACATCCTTCTCCGGTAATATTGCATCAGCCTCAGGGATACCAAATTGAGCACACAACTATTTAAAAGTTTATTGGTTAAGTGTTGTAGTGTGTCTCTCTAGTGGCATGGTACTAAGGGGACACAGACCAGGGGCAAGCTGACTTGGTACCGATCTAGGAGCTGTGGTTGTTGTAGCCTCAGAAGTAGATGTAAAAGTTTCAAATTGAGTAGAAGAAGATGCATCCTCAGGATGATGACGTATCTTTCCTCGGGTATCCATTCTACATATGAAGTCTTGTTTATAAATATATTATAGGTATGCATTTCCTAAGTGTAGGGTGTCGTGCAAAATTATACATGTCATATTAAAGCGAAGCTTGGAATCCACAGTCGACATGTGTTGATTAGTTGATCCCAAGCGTCGCTGCAAGCTTGAACTAAATTGTCGTACTTATGCAGGCAGAGTTTGACAAGTTATGAACTATTAAACAAAATAGTCTTGTGTAGGTGCGTCATTTAGTTCTGGTCTTGAAATTCACTGTAATATGTTTTAGTTAACTAATCCATCATCGAAGTGGACGGTCGATGGCGAAGTATAAGTCCAAAATATGCAAGTATTTGTTTTCGTTGTAGGGCATGTAGCAAGGCATATAAGTGTCCAATTCCCAAAATATTAATGTGATTTTATCAAAGTCTGGGAATGCTTGGTTGCATTGGATTTCAAAGGCATGCTTCAAGTAACAAAAGCGAGTCGCCCAACAACCCAGAAGTTAGGTCGTTCAATGACTCAACATCCAGGTGGCACAATGACCCAACATCTAGGTCGCTCAACGACCCAACATCCAGGTCGCTCAACGACCCGAAGATTTCAGGTCGCTCGACGTCCTTGAAAGCTCAGGTCGTGCATCAGTTGGAAGGTGTGGGTCGTTCGGCGACTCAAAGGCATGGGTCATCCAAAATCTGTGTGCTCACTAATGGGCAAGTTTTCTGGGTCCATGAATGAGTGCAATCAATCAGCAGAAAGGATTAACACTCACAATCAACTCAAATTCAAAGTTGTACAAGCCGATGTGAAGATTGCAGCATATTCGTCACATTAAATCCACGACAAATGCCAAGATTATTGGACTCTAATTCTAACAAATAAAAAGCAAATTCCATCAAAATTTGCATCAAATTTGCGAGTTACAAATCGTTTCAGGAAGTTCAAAAATAAAAGTTTTTTTAAAGCTAACTTCGACTACAACAGACGTCAAAATGTCAAACTTATATATGATTATAAACTGTTGAATATACATCTCAATACAGAGGTTTACAATCAACAAATAATGCCACTGATCTGATGCAAAGTTCAGTAGCAACATAAATCTGGGTATAACTGAAATTCTCCATCAAGCTACAATCGAAAATCAATTCAAGACCCAAAGTTTCATCATCAGCCAAGGCTGATGGTTTGAAAACGAGTTACAGCTGAAATCTGAGATCAAAAACTCATATTGCCAAATCAAATTGGAAACAAAGTTCCTAATTTCAGAATCAAATCGCCAAGCCAATTTGAAACCACAAAAATGCCCAAAATTGTTTTGACACAAAAACCCAAAAAAAATGACACCTACTTTTCATAATACGGGCCGGAAATGGTTGATGGAGATATATAATTGCACGATGACGTCAAATTACTTCAAATCTGGCCAAGTTGGTTACGGGTAAGGTGAAATTGATTGTAGACGGATGAGATTGGTCATGGTGGAGATGGGGCTTTAATGAGCAACCACGATTTAGATTTGATCGACGGTGGTTGATTCATGTAATGAAGAAGTGTAAATCAGAGTTAAGTGCAGGATTTCTCTTAAACCCTAGCCGCCCATAATAAGCTCCTTTAACGAAATGAGTTAAAGTAGGAGAATAACATCCTAAAGAGGGTTATAAAGGCTAATACAGATGGGCCGCATGTAATTCGACTAAAGGCCCAAACAACCTAGTAGTAAAAGGCCTTGATCTTTTTTTCAAAAAAACAAAGGACAACCTAAGAAGCAACTTGGTTGTAAGCCATTTAAAGTGAGTGCCAATGATTCGTGAATAAGTGTGAAAGCCAACATGATTGAGGTTGTTCAATTCGAAGCTCACATCATTTTCAATAGTGTAAGCTCCGAGGGGAAAATGTTAACCCATAAAAATGTGGTTCCTAAATGATGCATTGACAAGATAAAGTGATGGGTCGTTGTATCATATACTTGGGTTGTCCATCACCAGCTAGCTACACCTTAGGTCGTCCAAGCATCTGGTCGTTGGTTCACTAGCTCATTTGGTTTGATTTCACGTGAAATCGGGTCGCTAGCAAGCATCCAGGGTCAGATCGTTACAATCAGATCATTCTCCACCAGGTCATTCGTGCCTCATTTCGCTCAAGAACATTGTGTTGGGTCGCATAGCAGTCAGGTCGTGCGTGCTCAATTCATATGCAAGCGGGTCGTTTCAATGTCACTTAAAGGCATGTCGTTGGCTTCTTGATGCAAGCAGATCGTTTCTTAGGGGTCACGACACAAGCCAGGTCGCTCACCGACCTAGAATGTCAGGTCGTTCCAATGACCCTAGTGCCTGGACACTCTGTTTTGAGCCTCTTCACTCCATCTCCACACCTATAAATTCCCCTTCATTTCTTTCATACAAGGGACCGATTCTCAAACAACGAAGTACTTCCATTTTCATTCTCGATCATCCTAAACCATTCTCAAACTCCATTAAAGCTCTTTCAAGCTCCGATCCAACATCTCAATCATCAAGAAAGTGCCAAATATCATCCAATTGCAAGATTATTGAAGATCTACTTCAATAATCTTCATGTAATGACCCAGGGATTTTAGACCCTGAAAATCAACACTAAACACCATGTTGATTATTCAACCATCGGTAATACCAGATCATTAATTGTAAGAAGTTAGAGGGTGAGAAATTGAAAGAAAGAAAATTAGAATAAAGAAGAAGAACCCAACAGAACAGAATCAGAGTAAACACAAATTTCATAGTGCAACGAATAAAATATATTATATAACATAACTTTGAAATACAAACTTGTAATGGTATATACATACCATTATCAAAGTACAACACAAAACATCACGACGGAAATAACTCTATGTATGACTAATGTTGAAGCCTCCTGCTCCAAGCTCTTCCAAGAATATCTATAAAATCCCGACTACTTGATTTCCCATACAAATTTGGGCACCCAAGAGTTTGGGATTGGTGTGAGTAAACTCCAATCATTCGGTTTAACTTTTCAAAATCCTTTTCATAAAAAAGGATAATCGTAGGACCGATCCAAAAATAAACATGGATGGTTTTTACCTTACGATAACCCAAATCATTTCTTAAAATCAATAATTTTTCTAATATTATAATAGTGTCTAATACAAGTAAATAACAATCTAGCAGAACGATTGCATCTCACGTTTTGCACACATAATATACAATCAAAAACCGCGGGCTCTTATTGGAGAACAGATTTCCAACTATGACAAGGTATGGAACCACCTTCCGATCAGTGTACTCTAGAGGAGGTACACTAGAGTTCAACAAGAAAATCTTGTAACTCTGCCACACATAACCAGCCATTCATTTCGCTTGAATGTTCTGAATATATTGTCACCTTACTGTTGGTGTACCACCATAACCGTTCCCAGGAGATACATAATTGAAAGAAGTAACAAATATGAATATTCTCTAGATGGTGACAATATACCCCTAATCGGGTGCGACCAACTTAGCCATGTCATCTGTCGGATTTTTGTCATTTCCCGATTGACGAGGCTTGAGGTCATAACATAACTTTCAACAGATCTCATCTTCATTTACTTTAAATGTCGCATCATCATACCTTCCAAATCACAAATTAATTTCTCCTAAAATACCACGGGTACAAAGCTAAGAGAAACGAATTCCTCCGCCACTAACGTCAATACATTTGAAGAGATCAACTTACGCGATTTATTAGATATACTATGTCAGACATTCATCCATACAAGTTGTCCTGGGACTGGACAAACCGAAGGCACTATTCTGTAAATCCATCTTAGGCAATTTCTATCTAGGATTGTCAGAATAGCCCGTGCATAAACTCCATCTTCAATTATCTTCAGCATATTCAATTCACAACGTTAATGCCATACGGAGTGGTTTTCAGATTATAAACTTAATCCCAGTCTCTCCGTATTGATAACGGAAAAATTGTCAAAACACTTTGATGGTCATTTATTTAACTATCAAAGGAAAATATACATACAACAATGGTCGTATTTCCAAATGGAAATCTTACCGATCAATCATCATTTCATTTCCCAATTTACCTTTAATATATTTACCCGAATATTTTCCCATCTCGCTTAGCCTCTCACCATTTCTTGGAAAACGTTTCCATATATTCACAACTTTGTATTACCCGTATTTCAAAAATATACATTATTAACATTTGAAAAACATTTCCACATCCTATTCACGGATCACTATTCTTTCACACCCATTAGTCCCTAACCGTAAACTAGTAAGAGAACAACTTCCTAAGTATTAACCCCTAAGGCTGAAACCAACATCAGATCAACACTCAGAAAGCTGTTTAACTTAACTAGTCTCCAGTCAGTTTATAATTCCCTTAATCCCATTTCTTATTAAATCATTTCTTATGCAACTCTTGGATTTGGCTTACGAATCCACTTCTTTTACAGAAAATATGGATTATAACGATAACATTATAATACCTGTTTCCAAAATATTTAACTTTAAAATATAACTCTGATTCGTTACTTTGAATAAATAAATAATATTTTATTAATAAATTAATTAATATTCATCTAAAAACAGAAAGTAAATATTACTTTCCTGGATTTGATATAATCGAAATTCAACTTATAACTCTTTACGAATAATCTATATTCGGTTAACTTTTTGAACCCTGGAATAAACTCACCTTTTCATGTCAACCCAAATTTCTAACTTTCACTTTTGAATTATTACTTCCAACATATACCAGTTTCCTTTTATCACCATTCCGTTTCACAAACGTTTGTTTCTAAAGCATTATTCACTTTAAAATGTGAATATTAATTCTTTACAGAAATATGGAATTATTTTATTAAACCAGATCTCGGTTTAAATAATAAATACTATTTCAATTTAAAATTCATTTTATCTTGTTATTTATAAATCAATACTTCATATTTCATTTCATAAGCTCACTTTATAGGTTATAACTTAATCTCGATTACATATTCGATAATAAATCCAAGTATTAAGTATCTCGTCAAATTCTGAATTTCATTATATATAATTTATAACAACAAATTATTTTTAATATATTCGATATAGACGAATTCTAATTATAAATTCTTACGGATTTATTTCAATCTTATTTACATTTTGAATATCGGAATAATTTCATTGTTTTCTTTTGAATTAATTTTCCAATTTCCCCTTCCTAAATCCATCCTTGTATTTTCTAATTACTAATAATAATTATTCCACTTTATTTCTGAACATCTTTTATAAATCGAACTACTTATTTTAATATAACTAAAACAAGTTATTATATTCTAGTTTATTCGAAACTCAACTTCTATTTAAAAATAGATTCCCCCTTTTTAAAATTCCAAATTCTTTTCCAATATATTCTAATATATTTCACGGTATTTTAATTACCAATTATTTTTGGGTCAATGGTATTCAACATCCCAAAACACATAATAATCAATCACAAATTATTTGTCACATCATATAATGCAATATATGAAAAAACAACAATATAATTGTTGAGGAACCCAGTTGGATCCCTCCAACCTGTTTTCCTGCATCCACAGATGTTAATCAATATAAATAACACTAGTTCTGTATCAATATGAAACATTAAAATAAATAGAATAAATATTTAAGCAACATTATATATATAACAGTATATAAAATTTCAAACAAATAATTAGCAAATCATCCAAACAACCATCACACTCAACATTCAATCATTTTTATCAATATTAAATAATGTTTATAAAATTTTAAAACTAGATAGAGTTAGTGAGTTTACTCACATTGTTCGTTAATCGTTGAATAACGATTAACAGCGATTGATCTGATTAGACGTTTAATTTTGCTTAAAATTTTAATGTAAAGACCCGAAAGTCCCCACCCTTTAAATCGACCATAAACCACACAGGTCTGAACCAAAAGTCGGAAATCTTCAAATACTTTAACTTTGGGAATACAATACATTAGAATAGATAATAGAAGACTTTTATTACATCAGAGTACAGAATATATCAGAGTACATTGAAAATAATACAGCGAAAGATACATTTACAAAGGATTTAATACAAAGTAGCGGACATAACTAAACTGATACAACGGAAGCCTATCAACACTCTGGACACAGCTTTAAGCTTCGATCCAGAATCCTGCTTAATATATCTGCAAAATAAGCTACTCGACTACCCGTGTGGAAAAGAGGGCACCCGAGTTTGTAAGTGAAACAAACTACAGGTCAGTCATGGGACTGGTATGAGAAATTTAACTTAACTTATTTAATAATAAGGCTAATCACAGGACCACGCCGCTAACGCGGAACGGGTTTACTCCATAGGATTGCCAATGCATGAAATAAAGTAAATCGTTAAACAACGTAATGCTTTTTAGAAAAATGAAACCATTATAAGACTCAAGTCCCATCACACAATGCAACGCAAACTGGAGAATAAAGTTTTACCTTATAATGGTCAAAAGATGCTTGATACGATAAAATGGATTTGATATTATTATTAGTGTATATATGTTTTAAAAACAATTTTCAATCATAATATATCAATCATAAACGGCATAGCTACCATATACTATGTCGCTATACTAGTTATACAATCAAAACCACATGGTGTCGTATTGGAAGTTGGATTTCCATCGTGAGTTAAGGCTAGGAACGATCTCCTGACCGATTCGAGACACTCTAGCAAAGTCTCGGGATTCGGACGCTGGCGAACCCTTGGATACAGCAGGGCCGGTCCACAAATACCTTAGTGGATTGGCAATTCTTGAACACATGCTTCCCGATCCTATTGGACTTATAAATTGGCCATTGCGACCAAATAAAAATACGAGGCACCTCATAATCCATCAACCACATAAGTAAAATGTCAGGGCTGGTAAGTTGCTGATACCACTTCCAGTTATAAAGAAACGTGCGCACTCCCTGCGTTCCCTTGCTCCGTTTCTGACTCATACCGGGGTGTGAGGCTCGCGAAGTAATGCTACACAAAGCTATGCTAATTAAAGCTATGCTTTGATCGTCACCCACAAGGCTCTGCTTTTCAACAAAAGCCTTGATCCATGCATCTTAGCATGCCACATTGTCAATTCCTACCATTTATTTCTGTCAATATATAACCTCTGAGCTCATACGTCTCAGAGAAGGGTATTAAGCAAGAGAATGAATTTTCTGCTACCAAACAGATATATATATTAACAGAAATCAACGGATATAGTGTAAAGGAATACAACGTCAGACATACCATCCATTTACAAGTCCGTTCTGGGTTTCAATGAAACCGGAGGAACCTTATTCCTCGCATATCCGAACAATCAACAAGTACGTCCGGACGGCTACCACTGTAGCCCCTTCAAGGTAGCTACTCCAATCATGGGCATTGGTAGCAACTCATCCATTCAATGTGAAGATCGTCGGTCTTGCACCGTCTTCAATTTATTCGACTGTTGGTCGTTGTATTCATTATTCATGGGTTAAACCCGGTCTTTCCGAATAACTCGTGTAATTTATAATCAAGTGCTTTGAAAACACATCCAACGCTCATTCCAATTCAGAATATTCTTTTAAATAAAATATTCAAAATATTAGGGGAGAGTCCCCATTAATTTTATCAAAGATAAATCCCTTTAAAAGTTATCCTTTAAAACTCTAAATCATTAACTAAGGATTATTTAAGTTTAAGAGATTAATCTTATCTTTAACTGGGTTAAAGAACTAATGTCTTTTAAAACATTGTTCACGATAAACCCAAATATTCTTCCATCAAAATGGAATCTACACAGAAATCATAACGGTATATAATTGATATAAAATCCTGTATCAGACTAATAATATAAATGGAATAACGGCAAAGCCTTTTAAATTCCATATATAGTATCGGCCTTCTTTTACAGGAGCTCATCTCGATTATTACCGAATCGAATTCCATTCAATTCCAGTTTAATGTATTAAACTTTATTTTGGAAAAATTTCCAATTAAATCTTAATATAAGATTTATAAATTCCAAATTATATTTTCACTGTTAATTGGGTTAAAGAACAAATGTCGTTTAAAACACAGTTCACGCTAAACCCAATTTACATTTCACTTTATTCCAGTTACTAAATATAATTTGAAAACTCTATTAATCTTAATTAAAATATTTACTCTTTTTTAATGGGGTTTTAAGAATAGTGTTATTTAAGACACCATTCACGACAACCCAAAATCCAATTTATTAATTTTTAAAATATTGGATTATCTTTCTAGTTAATAACTAGTTCATTTTGATAAAAGTATATTTTACCTTTACAAAACTGGAGTTTTCATCTTAAAATATTTTTAAACCATTTATTATGATTTTACATAATTTTTCTATATTTTAAATAATTTTATTAAGGCCTTTACAGTCGATTTCCATAAACGGTCATCGAACTGCACTTATAGCAACCTTTTCTAAAATTGATTTGGACATAACTCCAAATCTAACCATTAGATTTCAAAACTATTATATTCATTGGAAAGCTCTTTTCGATACGAACCTAATAGTTCTAGTTTTAGGAGAATCCGACGGTCAGATCTCTCATTACGTCAATTTGAATTTAATGGTCGAAATTCGCGAACGGTCGCTGTGCGGCGCGTTCTATTCAGGCCATTATATAACTATATATATATATATATACAAATATATATCATCGATTCCTAAAAGTACTTTATAAAATATGTATAAATTTATTTATAATGATTTTATCTTCATTTCCAATTTTAAGTAAAATTTGAATATTCTATATTGTATTAAACTATTTATACTTTCAAAATACTAGATTTATAAACCACTTCTTTTTATATTTATTTTAAAATGAAATAAATCGATCGATAAACCCATTAGGGTTAAAATAATGTTTGCTACTTAATTCGGCTTCGTATTTTATATTTTTGTATTCGTCTAAAAAGGAACATAAAAATCATAGTTTTATTTTACACTAAATATTATTTTAAAATATTTATAATTTTAAAATATTCTTTATTGACAAACTTCTTTGCTTCAAAGTATTCTTTATATGAAGATGTTCTCCATTTTTAAAAATATTAATTTATTAAAAATATTCTGAATCGGGATGTGACCGAATATCTTACCGTATAATTTCAGTTATACGGATTTCATACATTGCATATATCCAACGATAAAGATAAACAGTCATCAAACAGTAAATTCACATCTAAAGTGAGATTTATAACTTCGTGAGCATTAAAATAAATAAATAAATAATGCTCAACACAGACTGTCAATCCATCGATTGACAATTAATTAATTATTGAGGCTAGTGTATATCAAATGTCGTCCCAACACCCGTGTGGGGTTTCAACCAACAAACAATAATAGATTATTGTGCATTTGGGTGATGTGTGAAAAATTATCGTCCCAATCACATAAACAAGTCGGATAACTTGTAAATGGAAGTGTAACATTTCAACATCGCAAACATAGATTTCAAGATACCGCCACATTATATTTTAACATATGAATATTCTTATTACCATTGCTAACACAGGAATGACAATGTTTTTACTTCTACCCTTTTTATTTCTCTAAAGTGGCAATAAAATGCAACATTTTAAAACTATTCTTTTTATTTTCTCTAGAATGACAATAAAAACCTGTTCCTTTGTTTCATATAAAATGACCATAAAAATATGACATTCAATTCTACTCTTTTTATTGTCTTTAAAATGTAAATAAAAATGTAACTTTAAATTCTATTCTTTTTATTTCAACTAACATGACATTAAAAATGTCACATGTAATGCTATTCTTTTATATTGCCTCTAAAATGACGATAAAAATATTACTTTTAATTCTATCATTTTTATTACAACTAAAATGTAAATAAAAATGTAACTTTTATTTTATTCCTTTATTTACAACTAAAATGCAAATCAAAATGTCACTTTTAATCTAATCTTTTTATTTACATCTAAAATGTAAATAGAAATGTAACTTTTAATCTAACGTACATTTCTTTAACAAAAATGTAACTTTTAATCTAAAAAGAAAATGATAACAAAATATGTTTCTTTTTATCTTAAAAGGAAAATGACAATAAAAATGTTTTTTTTAAATCTGACAAATAAAAATGTAACTTTATTTGCATACAAATTTCTATCTTAATCATGATAAATAAAATGTAAAATTTATTGGCATACGAATGTCTATCTTTCACTAACAAATAAAAATGACCACTTTTATTTGTTTGCAAACTCAAGGTTAAATTTGACCAATAAAAATGAATGCTTTTATTTGTAAACAATCCAATGTTAATTTGGAAAATAAAAATTAATGTTTTTATTTGTAAACAATCCAATGTTAATTTGACAAATAAAAATTAATGTTTTTATTTGTAAACAATTCAATGTTAATTTGACAAATAAAAATTAATGTTTTTATTCGTAAATAATTCAATGTTAATTTGACAAATAAAAATTAATGTTTTTATTTGTAAACAATTCAATGTTAATTTTGCATCAAAGAATGCGAATAAAGAACAACTCTTTTATTTCAATGTTTATTTGCATCAAAGAATGCAAATAAAAGAATAAATCTTTTATTTCAATGTTTATTTGCATCAAAGAATGCAAATAAAAGAATAACTCTTTTATTTCAATGTTTATTTGCATCAAAGAATGCAAATAAAAGAATAACTCTTAATTCAATGAATATTTGCATCAATGAATGCAAATAAAAGAACAACTCTTTTATTTCAATGTTTATTTGCATCAAAGGACGCAAATAAAAGAATAACTTTTAATTCAATGAATATTTTCATTTGTATTGACCATTCTATTAAATCCAATAAAATGACCAAATAATATTTTACATTAAATTTACAATTCTACATCAATTCAATAAAATGATGAAATAATGTTCTATATATTGAATTGACAATTGTATTTCAGTTCAATAAAAATGATTAAAATAATGTTTCATATTGAATTGACAAATTCTATTTCAATTTATCAAAATAATCCAAATAATGTTTTTATGTTGAACTGGAAATCTAATTTAATTCAACAAAAATAATCAAAATAATGTTTCAAATGTTGAATTGACAATTCTGTTTCAATTCAACACCATAACAAAATGATTTATTTTGTTGAAATGGAAATTTTAATCCAAATAAATAAAAAAACAATATGATTTATTTTTATTGAAATGGAAATTTTAATCCAAATCAATAATAAAACAATATGATTTATTTTTATTTAACACATACGAATTATGTTTATACAT
This sequence comes from Allium sativum, assembly GCA_030737875.1. Lineage (NCBI taxonomy): Eukaryota > Viridiplantae > Streptophyta > Magnoliopsida > Asparagales > Amaryllidaceae > Allium > Allium sativum. The sequence goes on along the minus strand of CM060926.1, from coordinate 685,877,879 downwards.
CACCAACCAACAGATAAATCATTCATAATATCATCACATAGCTAATCTCAGTCATACACATACAATCATTCCATAGCAAATAAAATAAATAAATAAATTATATAAAAAGAAAAATAAATCTCACCGAGCTTTTAATTCAGAATAATTCAAAACTGAGATTTCCTGAATTCCCAAAGTGCTTCGTTTCGAATCTGGTCTGTTTCATAGTGATGCTCTCATTTTTCTGATTTCAACGCATCTGAAATTTCTGAATTTCGATTTCATACTAAGGAGTTATGATCATTTAAATATTAAACGATTAATTAAATAATTTATTTATTAATTCAACCTTGATTTTTCTTAATCCAAAAACTAAGATGTCAGCTTCTTTTTGTTAACCACTCCAGGCCGACATCGAGTTGCTTGCCCCATTCATTTCCCTCGCGCACGACAATCGAAGCCACCGGCCATTCATCCACCACCACAACGCGCGGCTTCAGCTCCTCCGCCGGCTCCAGCGATGCCTCGAAGTGCGGCCCCCTCCTATGCCTTGAAATCAGCTCCAACGTCGGTGAGTTCCAGGTCAAAATCCGAATGCCTGAAGCAATGGTCGGTCATCATCACCATTGAAAACATAGAGCTCTTTCTGTTCCTTGATTTAATCCTTGGAAGTTCGATCATATATGAAGTGGATTGAAAGTAATTGAAGAATCAAAATGGGAGCTTTCTTGCCTTCGGTCCCAATAGTGGCGGCTGTTCATTAGATTTGGGTTTTCCTTGATTTTTGAGAATATTTAAAATATTGTAATGTTAAATTTTACAAATAAATCCCTAAGTCTTAAACAATTTCAGTTTCAGTCCAACAGGAGTTTACCATACCCAATAGCCCCCGTTCCGGAACCAATAGGCTAGGTCTCGTCGGCCCAAACAGCTGTCTGTGGCCTGAATTCTTTAATTTAATATTTAAATCCTTTATTAAATTAATTCGATCGTATATTCAAATTTTCCGGGGTCACATACGAACTCAGAAAACTCCAGAAAAATTATTTCTGGCTTTGTTATGACGATACGGTCCTAACAAAACTAATTAGATTCTGAGATTGTTTGAAAAATGGCCATTTTCAAGTCGATTAAATTTGACTGAAATTGACAAAAAAAAAAATCTTTTGCTATGCTCACATATTAATTTCAAAAATTATGGATTAAACTTAGCAATAATTGGACATTATGGTTCCAACAAAAGTGGTTTCGTCGAAAACGGAGGTCGTTTGAAAAATGGTCTTTTATATGGGCTATAAATTATACTATAGCGACCATTCTGAATATTCAACTGGCCATATCTATTGATTCCCGCTATGAAATTTCGATTTTTCGGATTTGTTGGAAAGATAATTTCAAATAGATTTAGATATTTTTGGTTTCACTAAAATCCGTTAAATTTTGATTCTGGTACATATGGTCAAAGTACAGGTTTGACTTTTTGAACTACCGTACTATTTCTAATTCCTTTAGAAATCAAAATGAACACATTTGCTCTAACTTACATTAAAATAAATTTTTAATTGTTATTATTTAAAATAAACAATTTTAAATATTAAATTTTCACTAAATTTCCTAAAATAAAAAATTTAAATTAGTTCAAAATTTGCAGTTTGTTACATTTAACGACCTCCAAATGTTTCCAGGCTAGTTCCATTATGTAGCATGTGTTCATACGATCCTAACGGACCCTATTTTGTTGAATTTGGATAATGTATGTATGAGTCATTAAGTTTACAATTTAATTTACTATATAAAATTAAAACTTAAATTATTAAATTACTTTGGGCTTTACCGTTTAATTTGGGTCGCTAAACACTTATCTTCACCGACCTGTTTTCTATATTCATCTCGCTGAATAAAAACACGTGAGCTCCTGAATATTTCCAATATTATCAACACTTCACAGGCTTCGTTCGTCACCTTTTGCACCACAAACATTCAAACAAAACCCGTCGTTGGTCTTCTCTTCGTCATTTCTATCAACCCATACAAGAATCACACCACTCACATGCTTTATCCAAATCCTATTGTTCTGCAATGTTCACGCAACACAGCTACTCTCTTCCCAATCTGAAACGACCCGAAATTGTAAACTTAATAACTCATACATACATTTATCTAAATTCAACAAAATAGGTGCCGTTAGGATCGTATGAACACAAGCTACATAATGGAACAAGCCTGGAAACATTTGGAAGTCGTTAAATGTAACAACCCGCAAATTCAGAACCAATTTAAAAATTTTATTTTAGGAAATTTAGTGAAAATTTAGTATTTAAAATTGTTTATTTTAAATAATAACGATTAAAAAAATATTTTAATGGAAGTCAGAGCAAATGTATTCATTTTGATTTCTAAAGGAATTAGAAATAGTACGGTAGTTTAAAAAGTCAAACCTGTACTTTGACCGAATGTACCGGATTCAAAATTTAACGGATTTTAGTGAAACCAAAATTATCTAAATTTGTTTGAAATTATCTTTCCAACGAATCCATAAAATCAAAATTTCATAGTGGGAATCAAAAGATATGGCCAGTTGAATATTCAGAATGGTCGCTATAGTATAATTTACAGCCCGTATAAAAGACCATTTTTCAAACGACCTCCGTTTTCGATGAAACCACTTTTTTGGAACTGGAATGTCAAATTAATGCTAAGTTTAATTTTCCATAATTTTTGAAATTAATATTTGAGCTTGGAAAAAGAAAATGTGTTTTGTCAATTTAAGTCAAATTTAATCGACTTGAAAATGGCCATTTTTCATATAGTCTAGGAATTCGATGAAATTAGTTTTGTTATGACCGTATCGTCATAACAAAGCCAGAAATATATTTTTTGGAATTTTCTAGTTCCGTATGTGGCCCCGATGAATTTAAATATACGATCAAATTAATTTAATAAAGAATTTAAATATTAAATTAAAGAATTCAGGACATAGACAGCCGTTTGGGCTGATGATACCTAGCCCATTGGATCCGAAACAGGAGCTATTGGATAGGGTAAACTCCTATTGGAATGAAATTGAAATTGTTTAAGACTTATGGATTTATTTGTAAAATTTAACATTAAAATATTATAAATTCTCTCAAAATTCAAGGAAAACCCAAATCTAATGAACAGCAGCCACTATTGGGACCAAAGGCCAGAAAGCTCCCATTTTGATTCTTCAGTTACTCTCAGTCCGCTTCATGTATGATCGAACTTCCAAAGATCAAATCAAAGAACTCAAAGAGCTCTAAGTTTTCAACGGTGATGATGATCGACCATTGCTTCAGGCATTCGGATTTTGACCTGGAACTCGCCGACGTTGGAGCCGATTTCAAGGCACAAGAGGGGACCGCACTTCGAGGCATCGCCGGCGCCGGTGGAGGAGTTGAAGCCGCGCGTCGTGGTGACGGTGGATGAATGGCCGATGGCCTCGGTTGTTGTGCGCGAGGGAAATGATTGGGGGAAGCAACTTGATGTCGGCCTGGCGTGGTTAGCAAGAAGAAGCAGACATCTTAGTTTTTGGATTAAGAAAAATCAAGGTTGAATTAATAAGTAAATTATTTAATTAATCGTTTAATATGTAATAACCCGGAAATCCAAACCAATTTAAAATTTTTATTTTGGCAATTTTGATGAATTTTGAATATTCAAAATGAATTATTTTAAATAATGACAACAAGAAATTTATTTTGAATAGAATTAGAATGAATATATTTATGTGATCCCAGAATGAACTTATATGGACGAATGTCTGACAAAGTATTTCCAATGATCGAATATGTTGGTCTGTATAAATATATATGTAGCAACAAATTTATTCTCTTAGCATAATATCCAGAATATATTTGTGCAAATCAATTAGTGATTAACGGATCTGACAATGTGACATTCAAAGTGATTGTGTTATAAATGAATGATAAGTAAGCGTAGCCTCAGGCCTCAACAACCGGGAAATGACAAAAATCGGGCAGGTAGCATGGCTATGTGGGTAGCTCCCATTAGGGTGTATTATCAACTATCTAGAGAAATTCATTTAATTCCTTATTCTATTCGATGACGTCCCATTCGGGAAAACGGTTGCTGATCCCAACCGTTGGTGATATACATTCGATACACTCAAGCGAAATGAGTGGTCGGTCATGTGTGGCCGGGTTACAAAATGTTCTTGTTGAACCCAGTGTATTCTCCTCTAGAGATACACTGTCGGAAGGTAGTTCCATACCTTGTCATAGTTGGAAATTCATTACCCAATAAGTGCTTGCGGTTTTGATTGTATATTATATATGTGGAACGTGAGATGCAAACGTTCCACTAGATTGTTATTTATTTGATTTAGACACTATCATAATATTAAAAGAGTTTTGATATAAAGATTCTCGTTTCTTTCAAGAGGAATTTTAAAATTAAATCAAGTGGTTTGGATTCTCCTAAGGGAAAAACCCGTTCCGTGTTATACGGCGTGGTCTTGTGAGATATCAATTAGTTTCAGAAACTGTTTTAAATTGTTTACTCATACCAGTCCCGTGACTGACCCAGAGTTTATTTTTTTTGTTTTACCTAAACTCTTGGGTGCCTGAATTTGTACGGACAGTCAAAGTAGTTCATCATTTTACAGATTTACTTGGAGGAGCTGGCAGTAGGATTATTCAATGATTATTCAATGATTTACTTGGGTGCCTAAATTTCCAAAAATCATTACTTAATGATTATTCAGTGTTAAGAAATTAATCTTATCTTTAACTGGGTTAAAGAACTAATGTCATTTAAAACATAGCTCACGATAAACCCAAAATATCATTCCATTAACAATGGAATTTTCATGGAAAACAAATCGATATATATAATTGATATAAACTTCCATATCCAACCGATAATATAAATGGAATAACAGCAAACCCTTTTAAATTCCATATATATTAACAGTCTTCCTCCACAGAAATTCACTTCGATTATTATCAAATCGGATTCCGTTCCATTCTAACATAATATGTTAAATTGGAAAACTTTACTTTGGAAAATCTCCTTTAAATCTTAACAAAAGATTTATAAATTCCAAATCACACTACACTATAAATCGGGTTAAAGAACAAATGTCGTTAAAAACACAGTTCACGATAAACCCAATTCACATTCCATTTTATTCCAGTAATTAAATATAATTGGAAACTCTAACAATCTTAATTAAAAGATTTATTCTCTTCACCTAGGGTTCAAGAACAGTGTTACTGAAGACACCGTTCACGACAAACCCAAAATCCCATTTGATATTAAATACAAGACTCTGAATAGAAAATATATCGGCTTATATTCAATATCAAATTCTACAACCAACAAATATCATATTGGAAATAACGATATAAATATATCTTTCAAATTTCCAAAACAATATTTGTATAATCATGAAATCCAACATCGAAATATTCCGAATACAATTTCAATTCAAATCCATTCCAATTTACATATTGAAAATCCTGGTTATTTTTAAAACCATTCCAAATCTAATTTATTTTATTTAAAAATTATTGGATTTCATATGTAGTTAATAACTAGTTCATTTTGGTAAAAATATATTTTTATCTTTTCAAATATAGAATTTTTCATCCCAATTCTTTACAAATCATTTATTATGATTTTACACAAATTATTAATATTTGTAATAATTTTATCAAGGCCCATACAGTCGATTTCCATAAACGGCCATCGAACTGCACTTACAGCGATCTTTTCAAAATTGATTTGGACATAATTCCAAATCCAACCGTTAGATTTCTAATTTCTTGTATTTGTTAGAAAACTCTTTTCGAAAGGAACCCAACGGTTTCGATTTTAGGAGAATCCGACGGTCGGATCTCCCGTAATGTCCATTCAAAGTCAATGGTCGAAATTCACGAACTGCCGCGGCGCGTTCTACTCAGGCCATTATATATATAATATAAATATATTATATTTCGTCGATTTCCATTTAAAACGTATTTTATAAATAATTTTAAATTTGTTTTCAAAACGACTTCAACTTCATATTCAATTTCAAATCAAAATTGAATATTCCATATCATTAATATATAAATGATAATATTTTCAAAACATTAGATTTTTAAATCAACTTGTAACAACCCTGAATTTTGGGGCCAATTTAAGATTTTTATTTTAAGTAATTTTAATGATTTTTTGATATTTAAAATAATTTATTTTAAAATAATAATGATTAAAAATTGATTTAAATCGAAGTTAGAATGAATAATTTAATTGTAACTATAAAAGAAGTTAGAAATAACGTGGTAGTTTGAAAAGTCAAACTTGAACTTTGACTAACCGTACAGGATGCAAAATTTAACGGATTTTAGTGAAACCCAAAATTTTGGAATCTATTTAAAAATATCTTTCTAACGAATCCAAAAATTAAAAATTTCATAGCAGGAATCAAAAGTTATGCCCAAATTAAAATTTAGAAAGGTCGCTATGAAATTTATAAAGGTCAAAAATGCCACTTTTTGCATACGAATGAATTTGGACTCGAAACCACTCCCATTGAGTTCAGAATGACGTTTCTGCGTTGAAAAATAGTAAAGACTTATATATTTTGAGTTTCGAAAATTATTTGTTTGAAAATGTATTTTTAATATTAAATATGTAGCCCTTAAAAATAGTCATTTTACAAACGACCTCTGTTTTCGACAAAACCAGTTTTGTTGGATTTGGAATGTCAAATTATTGCTAAGTTTAATTTTTCATAATTTTTAGAATTAATTTGTGGCCGTGGCAAAAAGATTTCAGTTTGGTTAATTTCGGTAAATTTTAATCGATTTAAAAAGGGCCATTTTTCAAATGGGCTCAGAATTGAATGAAATTAATTTTCCTAGGTCCGCAGCATTAAAGCATAGCTAAAAAAATTTCGGAAATTTTTACAGTTATTTTGTGACCCCGGTGAGTTTTTACGTACGTTTGAATTTAATACATGATTTAAATTTTAAAACTTAAAAACGGACGTCAAGATGATCATTTGGGACTACGGGACAGTTGTTGCGTTGAATCTGGAGAAGTTTGGAAAAAGGGTATTTTGCGGAAAATTAAATTAATTAATTAAAAACCCTAATCCTAAATCTATATAAACCTGAGCTACAGTACCTTCATTTCCATGATCCATTTCAGCCGCTCCTCCTTCCTACCTTCTCTCCTCCATTCCTCCAAATCCAAGCAAAATTAGACTGGGGTCCTTTGGAAGTTTTTCAGGCTCTTCTCCTCCTCTTCCTTCTCCGACAAGTCTCACATCAAACCGCGCCCCGTAGCTCCCTACCCACGCCCACGAACCCGCCAAGAAAAATCCACCGCCCAGCCTCGAAGAATGTGCCGCACCACCCCCCTATTCCTGGCGGTTGTGCACCTCTCCTCCCCCTCCATCCTCCAATAAACAACACCCAAAACCGTTGATCCAATCTTGAGTTATCCTGATTCAAAGTTTGGAACAATTTCAGAGGTTCAAATTAATTTAATTAAATCGATTTGCAACGCTTGATTTCGTTGTTAATGTTAGTTTAATAATTAAAAACATATTTTTGATTCAATTCGACTCAGAACTCGACGAATTTGGTGATACTGGAGAGGCGACACACCTCATAACATTTTAGATCTGTTGCGAACAAATTTTGTCCCTTTTTGGTTTAGATCTGGTCATATACCAAGGTGATATTTCTTTTGTTTTGAAATAATTAATCAATTCATTTATTTTATTTTATTTTATTTATAGTTATATATTTCAGATCTGTTTGTGTTGGTATTGTATGATGATTGTTCTGTTGGTTGTGATGAATAATTGTAAGATTCATGTGTGTTAAACAAATATGATTATTCATCCCTTTACTTTATTGAATTGACTTAGATTATCAATTCAAGATCAAAATATATAATGGGTAATTATAGATCTATATGCCTTAGACAAATATTACATAGAAAAATGAATGATTTGTATTTGTGTTATGAAACACAAATATTACATAGAAAAATGAATGATTTGTATGAGACGACCCCGAACCCCGTACTGACGGCTGCAAGGGTAATCTTTGGAATATAACACATAAACAGATAATAGCAGAACAGAATTAAATAAATACACCAGATAATGCACAATAGAATATACTGGATAAAAGTAATCATCAGAGTTACATAGTATACAGGATCATACTTAGTACAAATACAGTTCAACTATACATAAATGTCTACAGCGGAAACAAACATAATATGTACAACAGGAGCTGAACAACATAAAAAGAGATAAATGATAGAATCCGTCTTCAGCTCCAGCTATCCAGAAAAAGCCTGCTAAAACCTAAATACAAGGCTGCCCGTGTAGAAAGAGGGGCACCCGAGTTTGCAAGTGAAAGAAACTACGAGTCAGTCATTGGAATGGTATGAGAAATCTACTTAACACATTTCAAATATGGCAAATCACAGGACCACGCCACTTTCGTGGAACGGGTTTATTCCATTGGATTGCCAGTGCTTTAAAACAAATCATTTTTTTAAACATCGCAATGATTTTTATAAAAATGAAGCCATTATAAGACTCAGTTCCCATCACACAATGCAAGGCAAACCGGAGGATAGAGTTTTACCTTATAATGGCCAAAATATGCTTGATACGAATAAAACAAAAGCATTTGATATTATTACTAGTGTTTATAGATTTCAAAAACAATTTCAATCATAACTATCAATCATAGACGGCATGGGTACCATATATCATGTCGCCATATATATACAATCAAAACCGCACGGTGTCGTATTTGGAAATTGGATTTCCGTCATGAACCAAGGCAAAAGATAGTCCTTACCGACATCGAGACACTCTAGTCCGTGTCTCAGGCAAGCGCGCAGGCATGCCTTGGATCATCAGGGCCGGTCCACCTATGTGGATTATTATGCCTGAACAATGCGTTTCCCCGCCCTATGGGGCGTCAATGAGCCAACGAATGACTCCATCGGTCTCGGATCGACCGATATAACCGAGACACCTCGCAACAGCAACAACCACATAGGTGAAAATAATATAAATGTTAGCCAGTTTAAGTACCAACACCACCTCTAACTAGAAAGAAACGCATGTCCTCCCTGAGGCCCTTTCTCCCGTTTCTGGTTCATACCGGGGTGTGAGGCTCGCGAATTAACGTTATACACAAAGCTCTGCCACATAGGCCGGGCTTTGATCATCAACCACAAGACTTTGCTTTTCAACAGAAGCCCTGATCACTGCATCTTATCATGCCACACAGGCAATTCACACCATGCAACCGATGGCTATCAATTACACAGAATAAATTCCAATGTCCGACACACAATCCATTTACAAGTCCATTCTGGGTCTGAACGAAACCGGAGGCACTATATACCTCGCAAACCCATCGATCTCCACGTACGTCTGGACGATCACCACTCATTATCCATATTTCGGGATGTCTCCCAATCAGGACATCAGTTACCATCCAAACGAGGTGAAGACCTCCGGTGTTCGACCACCGTCTTCATCTTCGACTTCTTATCGTCGATTCAGTTATTCAGAATGGGATAAACCCGGTCTTTCTGAGCAACTCGCGTATATAATAAACAAGTGCTACACAAACACAACATACGCATCATTTCAATTCATTAGTCACTAACCGTAGATCAGTAAGAGAACGATTTCCCCAAATATTAACCCCGAAGGCCGAAACCAACATTAGATCAACACCCAGGAAACCATTCGACTTAGCCAACCTTCAGTTAGTTTCTAAATTTCACATCCATATCATTTATAATATTTTATAACGATTTATCGCTATTTTTATTTATTTTAAAATAGCCAATTTATTCAAAACGACGCTTTGGGCCATAACGCGGCCGTGGAACTGTTTTTCTTCAGATTTGATTTACACATATCTGAAAATATAACCGTTGGATTTTCACAAAATTTACATCATTAGAAAGATCTTTTAAAAATGAATCCAATGGTTCCAGATTCGGGAAAATCCGATGGTCGAATCTCCCGGTATAATCGTTTGAAGTTTCAATTTAAAAATATGAACTACAGCGTCGTTATTCGATTCAATATAATTATATTTATATATATATATATAAATATAATTGATTCTGGCGCTGTTTTTCTTCAGTCTTGAATTAAACATTCCAGACAATCCAACCATTGGATTTTTACAAAGTTGGTGCTGTTGGAAAGATATTTCCAAAGCGAACCCAACGATTGCGGTTTCGGGAAAATCCGATGGTCGGATCTCCCGCACTAATCATTTGAAATCACGGTTTCAAAATATGAACTGCAGCTTCGTTATTCGATATATTTCAATTCTATTTATATAAATATATCGATTCTTCGATTTCAAAACTATATTCTTTTCATACATTTGATAAAAATGATGTTTTTATCCAACATACATTCACTTCGACACTTCACTATTTTTAACAATTCATATATATAGAAAAAAATGTGATTTTTATTGCAAAGCGATTTATTTCAAAACACGACTATTTTATATAGTTAATATAGGTGATAAAAATAGGATTTTTATTATAAAACAATTTATTTCAAAACAAGATTATTTTATATAGTTCATATTGATGATAAAAATAGGATTTTTATTATAAAACAATTTATTTCAAAACAAGATTATTTTATATAGTTCATATAGGTAATAAAAATAGGATTTTTGTTATAAAACAATTTATTTCAAAATACGAATACCATTCAACACATGAATTTCAATTCAACGAATGCATTTCGATTCAACACATGAAGGTTTTCTATAATTGGTGTATATAGATAAAAATGTGATATTTATATTTAAAACACGAATACCATTCAACACATGAATTTCAATTCAACGAATGAATTTCGATTCAACACATGAAGGTTTTCTATAATTGGCATATATAGATAAAAAGGTGAGTTTTATATTTAAAACACGAATACCATTCAACACATGAATTTCAATTCAACGAATGAATTTCGATTCAACACATGAAGGTTTTCTATAGTTTGTATATATAGAGTAAAAATGTGATTTTTTATATTTCAAAACAATTTATTTCAAAACATAAATGTCGTTAAATAGATGAATTTCCATTCAAAACATGAATATAGTTTCAACACATGAAAATAATTCTAACACATGAATATTATTCAAAATTTCGGCAGCATAATGGCAGGGTAGTTAAAACCGGGACCGTCCCTAGTACGGCACCTCGCTCTACCTTAAAGCCTCACAGCTTTTGACAATGGGGAATCATGCATCTAGTTCGCACGCAGGCAGCATGTATATTTTTTTCATTTCCACAAACTAATCCTATGCGGTTTCAACCAAAATTTCACAACCACAAACGGGTATTTTTCAACCACAATCAATCAATTTCAACCACAAACAATTCTAATCAACCATTCGTATTCAACCAATTATCACACCAATCACAACCAATAAATATCGTCCATGGTTTGTGGACGAGGGGCGTGTATATATATATATATATCTATATATTTATATATATCATTTCACTTTTATTTCAACATGTATATAATTTTTACAATGCATATACAACTTATACAACGAACGTACAACTTATACAACGCTTATACAAGAGGTGTACAACGCTTATATAACTCATACATCGATTATATAATTTATACATCGTCATTTTCCATATCGTTTATAATTTAGAAATCGCACATTGGGTTCCACTCCACCAAAAATAGCAGAAGGCTCAGAAAAATATGCGGTCTCTTCTAGAATGTAGAAGACGTCCACACGAGTCCACTGTCTCTTGTTTCACTGAATTTTGTCAACAAATGAAAAAGATATGATTTTTATAGTGAAATCAAAAACCGTAGTGCTTTAAAGTGCTATAATATAATTGAAATTAAAATAGGCCGTTACCTCCACAAAACCTTCAAAACTAGGTCTTCGATTTGCGCGCAAACGGTGGAGCTTGAGGGCGATCGTCCTATGCCACGTTGTCGGCCTTGGGGAGGCGCACCAGAGGGTACCCTTCCTGATGAACTCGCGCGCGCCTAGGGGGTGGTAGAGGGCTTCGAACTGCGCCTCTTTCGAAGGGAATAACTCGAGGTAGGAGCGACAGTGGTGGGTGCTCCAGGTACGGATTTGAAGAGCTTGGAGGTATCTACAAAAAGTTCAACTGGGCCATGGCGTTTCGGTGCGTGTAGGAGGAGGAATCGAGGGAGGAAGGTTTGAAGCCTCGTCGTCATCGATCAGCTGTTATTTGGGGGGAGAGAGAAATGAACGTTGACCAATGATATTTTTTTACATTTATAAATTTTAAAAACCCGAAAATACCCCTTGTCACACACGAACACCAATTCAAACCCAACGACTGTCATCCCTAGCATTTTACCCCCATTCCGAACACAATGGGATATGTTTCATAGGCCCATTCGACAGTTTCAGTCAGTTTTCCTTCAAATTAAAATATAAAACATTCAATATTTAATTTGAACGTACATTTCAATTTGCCAGGGACAAAAACTGATTCTAAAAATTCCTGAAAAATAAATCTAGCTATGTTTTGACGATACGGTCCTAACAAAACTAGTTTCATCGAATTCTGAGACCGTTTAAAAAATGGCCCATTTCTGGTCGATCCAATTTAACTATAATTGATCAAAACACGTTTTCCTTTGCCACGCTCACATACTAGCTTCAAAAATTATGAAATTTAAAACCTAGAAATAACTTTACATCTCGGATCCAACAAAAGTGGTTTCGTCGAATTTCGTGGTCGTTTGCAAAATGGCCATTTTCACGGGCTATATAATTTCTATAGCGACCTTTCTGAAAATTCATTTGGCCTTAACTTTTGCTTCCCGCTATGAAACTTTGATTTTTCAGATTCGTTAGAAAGGTATTCACTAACAGATTTAAATATTTTTGGTTTCACTAAAATCCGTTTTGTCTTGCACCCGGTACAGTCAGTCAAAGTTTGAATTGAAAATTTGAAACTACCGCGCCATTTCAGGCCTCATTTATAATTAGAATTAATTATACTCCTTTTCAATTGTCGATTCAAACTGACTTTTCATCTTTATTATTTAAAATATTTAATTTAAATATTTAAAATCCACTATTTTAACCAATTTAAATTTTTTAAATTGGTTCAGATTTTCCGGGTCGTTACAATCTCCCCCACTTAAAACTTTTCGTCCCCGAAAAGGAACAAAGTCGAAAGTGGTTTGATTAATCAACTCTACGTTCAATCTGGCTTCCATTCTCCAACTTTTCAGTTTCTGAGAATTTTCAAATTCTTCAAAAATTTGGCTAACACCCGGAATTTTTGAAAAATTTCGTCATAACCTCCTTTGTACGGCGAGGGGTTTGGAAATTTATTGGGCCGTCTTAGGTACCCAATAAATCCTATAAAGTATACGCATATTTATAGTGATATATTTTGGTGTTTACAGGGGAGCGTGTATAGATAATAACTCCAGAGAATAAATTCTCGTCACCCTGTCAAAGCCTGAGGGAGTGTGTATTTTAATTGCTCCAGAGGATAAATCCTCATCACCTCGTCCCGTGTGGGAAATAAATAATCCATGTGCCATATCTAATAACTAGAGAGACGTGATTATTGTCAACTCCAGACCCGTGTGGGGTTTTTATTAATCTGGCAATTTATCGTTATATTTTAAATAGTCCATATCAGTCATCAGTTTAACCTGTAAAATATAGTCATCGCCATACAAGCCTCTCGCTCGTACGGTAAATCTTCCACCTCGTCACACATGCTCCAAATGCTTATGTGGTATATGATGAAGTATGCCTATCTTCGAGAAGTATGCCATGTAGTGTAGTTCAAAATTAATTGTTACTATCCTATGGCGACGTTTATTATTTCACACAGAACAACCAGCACTTTGCATCCAATGGCATTCACAGGAGTTAATATAATAATATTTCGCATCCAACTCATTAAGGTTTACCTATTTGTCGGGCACGCAAATAATTTCTTTACTCAACAGCTATCCAATTACCTGTTCAAACATATATAATGAACATGTATATATATTTCTATTTATTTTTAAATCAGTTCAATGTGTGAGTTAATCGAATAAATCCTACCATTCTTTCTCTTATTAATTAAATTAACTATATTTTCAATAATTTAATTAATCCAATTCACTATCACACAATGCAAACAACAAGCAATTCGTTTTTAACTTTTCAAAAATATACTAATCTATTTCTATACTCTTTTAAAATCATTCAGACTATAGAATTAAAAATGCACATCCATGGAAAGAAAATAACAACAGTGTAGAGAACTAATTGGTAATGCAAAGTATGGTAAATGTACCTTGCACCGGAGTCAAACAGAGATATCCACTCGACACTTAGGATAGGCTTTCTGAATGCTCTCCTTAGTTTCCCAAGTACAATCTCGTGGATCTCCCCTCCATTGCACTTTGACTAAGTGAACCTTCTTGTTCCTCAGCTCTTTGGTTTCTTTGCCGATAATCTTTAGCGGCTCTCTTCTCACAGCCAATTCTGGGGTAATTTCAATATCCTGTTGCGCTGCTTCTTCCACGTTCAAGTCTGGATCATGAACGTGCTTTCGAAGGTGAGATATGTGAAGTACATCATGCACTCCAGGCAACCAATCAGGCAATTGAATTCTATAAGCGAGGGTTCTAATCCATTCAAGAATAGGGAATGGACCAATAAATCTAGGCGCCAACTTTCTAGTTTTGCCAAATCGAATCACTCCCCTCATCGGAGAAACCTTTATATACACATAATCACCAACAGAAAAAGCCAAATCCCTTCTTCTCGAACCAACATAGCTCTTCTGTCGGCTTTAAGCGGCGAGTAATCATTTCTTAACGAAATCGACTTTGTCGGCAGCTTCTCGGATCATATCAGGTCCTAATACAAGTCTATTACCGGGTTCGACCCAACAAGCAGGAGATCGGCACAGTCTACCATACAACGCTTCGAATGGTGACATTGTCAGGCTCGCTTGGTAGCTGTTGTTATAAGAGAATTCAGCCAAATGCAAATGGTCTTCCCATGATCCACCGAAATCTAGAACACAAGCCCGCAATAGATCTTCTAGTATATGATTCACCCTCTCAGTTTGACCATCTGTCTGAGGATGATAAGCGGTGCTTAGGTTCAACTTTGTTCCCAGTTCTACTTGAAACACCTCCCAGAATTTACTAGTAAATATTGGGTCTCTATCACTGACTATACTGAGCGGAACTCCATGTAGTCTAACAATTTCCTTGAAGTATATCTGCGCCAGACTCTGAGCAGTTCTGTTTGATCTGACATGTATGAAATGGGCGGTCTTCGTGAAGCAATCTACGATCACCCAAATACTGTCATTTCTTTTTCTGGTTCTGGGAAAACCATCTATGAAGTCCATGGAAATATGTTCCCACTTCCAACCTGGAATGACTAGCGGTTGCAACAATCCAGCAAGTTTCTGTTGGTCGCTTTTGGCTAGCTGGCAAGTAGAGCATCGACTAACATACAAAGAAATGTCCCTCTTCATCGACTTCCACCAGAAAGTGCGTTTGATGTCATTATACATTTTGCTTACTCCCGGATGGATACTAAGTTTTGACTTGTGGCATTCATCCAGTACTTCCTTTCGGAGCTCAGCAATGTTAGGAACACAAATTCGACCTTTCAGCCTTAGAATCCCCTCATTATCAACCTGAAAACTCGAGGGTTCGCCTTTCTGAATTATCTCTTTGATCTTCTGAATGAAGTGATCATCCTTCTGAAGAGCAGATATTTTATCTATCAATGAAGTCGTGATAATAAAACTGACGATCATTTCATTCTTTCGGCTTAACGCATTGGCCACGACATTGGCTTTCCCTGGAGTGTATATAATCTCAAAATCGTATGCTGCAAGGAACTCTAGCCAACGTTGCTGCCTCAGATTCAAGTCTTTCTGGGTGAACAGATAGTTTAACGATTGATGATCTGTAAACAGTTCAAATTTCTCACCCAGAAGGTAGTGTCTCTAGATTTTCAAAGAGAGTACGATAGCCAACAACTCAAGATCATGAGTTACGTAGTTCTTTTCATGTGGCTTCAGCTGATGGCTAGCATAAGCCATGATTTGACCCCTTTGCGTTAACATTGCACCAAGGCCCTCTCTAGAGGCATCCGTCCATACTTTTAAATCTTTATTGCCGTCGATTATCGTTAACACTGGGGCAGTTGTTAATCTTAATTTTAGCTCTTCAAAAGCCTCCTCACATTCTGGAGTCCATTTGAATTTTGAGTGCTTCTTTGTAAGCTTCGTTAAGTGACCAGATATCTTCGAAAAGTTTTTAATGAACTTCCGGTAATAACTAGCCAATCCAAGAAAACTATGGACTTCTGTAGGAGTACTAGGCTGTTTCCCATTTTGAATAGCTGTGATTTTACTTGGATCCACAGCAATTTCTTCTTTCGATACGACGTGGCCCAGAAACTTCACTTCATCTTGCCAGGATATACATTTGGACAGTTTGGCTTTCAGTACATTCTTTCTCAGAATTTCTAGAACCTATTCCAAATGCTTTTCATGTTCGGTTTTTTATTTAGAGAAGATTAGAATATCATCAATAAAAACCAGAACAAACTTATTCAAAACCCCTCTGAACACTTGATTCATCAGATCGACGAAGTAAGCTGGTGCGTTACATAAGCCGAACGACATTACTAACCACTCATAGAATAAGTCTGGACCTCTGAACGCTGTCATAGGAACACACTCTTCGACAATACGAAGCTGATGGAAGCCTGTTGCTAGGTCCATCCTTGAAAATACCTTTGCTCCATTCATACGATCCAATAAATCATCGATTCACGGCAATGGATATTTGTTCTTTATTGTCTGCTTGTTCAAATCACGATAATCCACACATAGAAGCAGAGTACCGTCAGATTTTGGGACAAACACCACTGCTGCTCCCCAATCAGAGAAACAAGGCCTGATCAGACCCTTCCATACGAGCTGTCGTGTTTGATTGTCTAATTCCTCCTTCTCTTTCAAGGACATTCTTCAAATAGCGTGAACTATCAGCCTTGCATTCGGAATCAAAGCGATCTTGAAATCTATTTCTCTCTACAGAGTTAAGCGAACAACTTTTTCAAACACATCCGCATAATTCTTGACGACAGGAATATCTTTGATGAGGCCGGGAATATTATCCGTGACTTCAAGGATATTTTCTATTTGAGCAGGAGAAACATCCAACGCTGCCCAGAAATCTTTTCTATTTGAATTTTGTCCTTCACAGGGAATGGTTATATAATCACCTGATTATATCTTTGCCTTAACGACTCTGTCGGCGCATTTAACCTCAGCTTCATACTTGGTCAACCAGTCTAACCCCAAGATAAGATCAAACTCTGTAAAATTCATGACGATCGCGATGGTAGGGAACCGATAACGAGAAAAGGAAACCGGCACTCCACAAACCCAACTGAGATCGATAGAACCCCCGACCGGATTTTGGACAGTCATTGGTTCTTTGAGCTTCTTTAAATTCAAATCCAGTTTCTTTACCGCATTCTTTGCAACAAAGCTTCGCGACGCGCCGGTGTCAAACGGTACTTTAACTGGGATATCTTTGACAGTTAGCGTGCCTTCTAAAACATCTGCCCTTTCCAGAATAGACGAGGATGCAGGCACTTCTGTCACTTCATTTACCTGAGCCTCTTTGGTCTTTTTTAACAGCCAGCAATCTCGCTTTATATGACCGGCCTGATGACAAAGATTGCACTCTCGAGTCACAGGAAACTTGCCCTTAGATTTAGAATCATGCTCTTTTCGTTTCTTTAAGGGTCCGCAGTTTATCGACAAATGCCCTTTTTGATGTTAATTATTGCATACGGCGGTCGTTACTGGTTCATTCTTAGATCTGGCCCTCTTCCGATTGACTTTGGGTTTTTTACTGACCTAAGACAACGTACTGGCCTTAGGAATATCAATTTCTGACTCTTCTTTGTTACTAGAACAGACTTCCTCTTCGTCGCACAACATAGATTTTTATGCAGATCTTCATACTGATAAGCCATATAAATCATTTCTGAGAAAGGAACCTTCACATTCCTCATCACACTATTCTGATATTTTCTTTGCAGGCCATGAATAAATCTCTGATTTTTCCTCTTTGGATCTTGAATCAGATGAGGAGCAAAGTGAGAAAGTTCGTTGAATTTCTTATGATATTCTGGGATGGTCATATCCCCTTGTATCAGATAAGAAAATTCATCACATAATCGCTCGGTTGCTTCGGGAGGAGTAAATCTTTCTAGGAAAATCACTTTGAATCTATCCCAGGTGATATCACCTTCTGGATTATCTTTAATAATCGAACCCACCAAAACAAAGCTTCTTCTTTGAGTGCCCAAGACGCCAGTAATCTTTTCTGATCATCTCTCAGCTTTAAACCTTCAAAGATTTTCTCTATAGAACGAATCCAAGCTTGTGTTTCCATAATGGTCTCTTTGCCTAAGAATGGCGATCCACCCAGATTTCGAATTCTCTTGAATAGAACTTCTATATATGATTCAGGCTGTGGGAGCACAACTGGCTCATTAGCTGGTCGAGCCATACAATTATTTCTTCTGTTCCTGTCACTCATTTTCTAGTGCGTCTGCAATTAGCAGACAAAGTGTTAGGTCAATAGAAAAGATATTTCAAAATATAGAGACAAATACTTGAATGTAAATGTGTCTACTGGGGTGTATTTCACTCTGCTTTACTCATACTAGGATATTACTGATCCTATCTGTAATGAGTTACCCGTCCTATAACACTACTGGTTCTATTTCTGACGAGTTCGTTGATATGTTATATTCCAGAACTAAGCTTAACCAAAGCTCCGATACCAAATGAGACGACCCGAACCCCGTACTGACGACGGAAAGGGTAATCTTTGAAATATAACACATAAATAGATAATAGCAGAACATAATTAAATAAATACACCATATAATGCACAATAGAATATACCGGATAAAAGTAATCATTAGAGTACACAGTATACAAGATCATACTTAATACAAATACAGTTCAACTATACATAAATGTCAATAGCGGAAACAAACATAATATGTACAACAGGAGCTGAACAACATAAAAAGAGATAAATGATAGAATCCATCTTCAGCTCCAGCTATCCAGAAAAAGCCTGCTAAAACCTGAATACAAGGCTGCCCGTGTAGAAAGAGGGGCACCCGAGTTTGCAAGTGAAACAAACTACGAGTCAGTCATGGGACTGGTATGAGAAATCTACTTAACACATTACAAATATGGAAAATCACAGAACCACGCCACTTTCGTGGAACGGGTTTATTCCATTGGATTGCCAGTGCTTTAAAACAAATCATTCTTTTAAACATCGCAATGCTTTTTATAAAAATGAAGCCATTATAAGACTCAGTTCCCATCACACAATGCAACACAAACCGGAGGATAGAGTTTTACCTTATAATGGCCAAAATATGCTTGATACGAATAAAATAAAAGCATTTGATATTATTACTAGTGTTTATAGGTTTCGAAAACAATTTCAATCATAACTATCAATCATAAACGACATGGGTACCACATATCATGTCGCTATATATATATATATACAATCAAAACCGCACGGTGTCGTATTTGGAAATTGGATTTCTGTCATGAACCAAGGCAAAAGATAGTCCTTACCGACTTCGAGACGCTCTAGTCCGTTTCTCAGGCAAGCGCGCAGGCAAGCCTTGGATCGTCAAGGTCGGTCCACCGATGTGGATTATTATGCCTGAACAATGCATTTCCCCGCCCGGTGGGGCGTCAATGAGCCAACGAATGACTCCATCGGTCCCGGATCGACCGATATAACCGAGGCGCCTCGCAACAGCAATAACCACATAGGTGAAAATAATATAAATGTCAGCCAGTTTAAGCACCGACACCATCTCTAACTAGAAAGAAACGCATGTCCTCTGTGAGGTCCTTTCTCCCATTTCTGGTTCATACCGGGGTGTGAGGCTCGCGAATTAATGTTATACACAAAGCTCTGCCACATAGGCCGGGCTTTGATCATCAACCACAAGACTTTGCTTTTCAACAGAAGCCCTGATCACTGCATCTTAGCATGCCACACAGGCAATTCACACCATGCAAATGATGGCTATCAATCACACAGAATAAATTCCAATGTCCGACACACAATCCATTTACAAGTCCGTTCTGGGTCTGAACGAAACCGGAGGCACTATATACCTCGCAAACCCATCGATCTCCACGTATGTCTGGACGATCACCACTCATTATCCATATTTTGGGATGCCTCCCAATCAGGACATCAGTTACCATCCAAACGAGGTGAAGACCTCCGGTCTTCGACCACCGTCTTCATCTTCGATTTCTTATCGTCGATTCAGTTATTCAAAATGGGATAAACCCGGTCTTTCTGAGCAACTCGTGTATATAATAAACAAGTGCTACACAAACACAACATACGCATCATTTCAATTCATTAGTCACTAACCGTAGATCAGTAAGAGAACGATTTCCCCAAATATTAACCCCGAAGGCCGAAACCAACATCAGATCAACACATAGGAAACCATTCGACTTAGCCAACCTTCAGTTAGTTTCTAAAATTCACATCCATATCGTTTATAAAATTTTATAACGATTTACCGCTATTTTTATTTATTTTAAAATAGCCAATTTATTCAAAACGACGCTTCAGGCCATAACGCGGTCGTGGCGCTGTTTTTCTTCGGATTTGATTTACACATATCTGAAAATCTAACCGTTGGATTTTCGCAAAATTTACATCATTAGAAAGATCTTTTCAAAACGAATCCAACGGTTCAAGTTTCGGGAAAATCCGATGGTCGGATCTCTCGGTATAATCGTTTGAAGTTTCGATTTCAAAATACGAACTACAGCGTCGTTATTCGATTTAATATAATTTTACTTATATATATATATATAATCGATTCTGGTGCTGTTTTTCTTCAGTTTTGAATTAAACATTCCAGACAATCCAATCGTTGGATTTTTTACAAAGTTGGTGTCGTTGGAAAGATATTTCCAAAGCGAACCCAACGGTTGCGGTTTCGGGAAAATCTGATGGTCGGATCTCCCGCACTAATAGTTTGAAATCACGGTTTCAAAATACGAACTGCAGCTTCGTTATTCGATATATTTCAATTCTATTTATATAAATATATTGATTCTTCAATTTCAAAAGTATATTCTTTTCATACATTTGATAAAAATGATGTTTTTATCCAACATACATTCACTTCGACACTTCGCTATTTTTAACAATTCATATATATAGTAAAAATGTGATTTTTATTGTAAAACGATTTATTTCAAAACACGACTATTTTATATAGTTAATATAGGTGATAAAAATAGGATTTTTATTATAAAACAATTTATTTCAAAACAAGATTATTTTATATAGTTCATATTAATGATAAAAATAGGATTTTTATTATAAAACAATTTATTTCAAAACGAGATTATTTTATATAGTTCATATAGGTAATAAAAATAGGATTTTTATTATAAAACAATTTATTTCAAAATACGAATACCATTCAACACATGAATTTCAATTCAACCAATGAATTTCGATTCAACACATGAAGGTTTTCTATAATTGGTGTATATAGATAAAAAGGTGATTTTTATATTTAAAACACGAATACCATTTAACACATGAATTTCAATTCAATGAATGAATTTCGATTCAACACATGAAGGTTTTCTATAATTGGTATATATAGATAAAAAGGTGATTTTTATATTTAAAACACGAATACCATTCAACACATGAATTTCAATTCAACGAATGAATTTCGATTCAACACATGAAGGTTTTCTATAGTTTGTATATATAGAGTAAAAATGTGATTTTTTATATTTCAAAACAATTTATTTCAAAACATGAATGTCGTTAAATAGATGAATTTCCATTCAACACACGAATATAGTTTCAACACATGAAAATAATTCTAACACATGAATATTATTCAAAATTTCGGCAACGTAATGGCATGGTAGTTAAAACCGGGACCGTCCCTAGTACGGCTCCTCGCTCTACCTTAAAGCCTTGCAGCTTTTGACAATGGGGAATCATGCAACTAGTTCGCACGCAGGCGGCATGTATATTTTTTTCATTTCCACAAACTAATCCTATGTGGTTTCAACCAAATATTTCATAACTACAAACGGGTATTTTTCAACCACAATCAATCAATTTCAACCACAAACAATTCTAATCAACCGTTCGTATTCAACCAATTCTCTCACCAATCACAACCAATAAATATCGTCCATGGTTTGTGGACGAGGGGCGCACCAGAGGGTACCCTTCCTATGCCACGCTGTCGGCCTTGGAGAGGCGCACCAGAGGGTACCCTTCGTGATGAACTCGCGCGCGCCTAGGGGGTGGTAGAATGCTTCGAACGACGCCTCTTTCGAAGGGAATAACTCGAGGTAGGAGCGACAGTGGTGGGTGCTCCAGGTACGGATTTGAAGAGCTTGGAGGGATCTACAAAAAGTTCAACTGGGCCATGGCGTTTCAGTGCGTGTAGGAGGAGGAATCGAGGGAGGAAGGTTTGAAGCCTCATCGTCGTCGATCAGCTGTTATTTGGGGAGAGAGAGAGAAATGAGCGTTGACCAATGATATTTTTTTATATTTATAAATTTTAAAAATCCGAAAATACCCCTTGTCACACACGAACACCAATTCAAACCCAACGACTGTCGTCCCTAGCGTTTTACCCCCATTCCAAACACAATGGGATATGTTTCGTAGGCCCATTCGACTATTTCAGTCAGTTTTCCTTCAAATTAAAATATAAAACATTCAATATTTAATTTGAACGTACATTTCAATTTGCCAGGGCCACAAACTGATTCTAAAAATTCCCGAAAAATAAATCTAGCTATGTTTTGACGATACGGTCCCAACAAAACTAGTTTCGTCGAATTCTGAGAACGTTTGACAAATGTCCCATTTCTGGTCGATCCAATTTAACTGTAATTGACCAAAACACGTTTTCCTTTGCCACACTCACATACTAGCTTCAAAAATTATGAAATTTGAAACCTAGTAATAACTTCACATCCCGGATTCAACAAAAGTGGTTTCGTCGAATTCCGAGGTCGTTTGCAAAATGGCCATTTTCACGGGCTATATAATTTTTATAGCGACCTTTCTGAAAATTCATTTGGCCTTAACTTTTGCTTCCCGCTATGAAACTTCGATTTTTCAGATTCATTAGAAAGGTATTCACTAACAGATTTAAATATTTTTGGTTTCACTCAAATCCATTTTGTTTTGCACCCGGTACCGTCAGTCAAAGTTTGAATTGAAAATTTGAAACTACCACGCCATTTCAGGCCTCGTTTATAATTAGAATTAATTATAATCCTTTTCAATTGTCGATTCAAATTGACTTTTCGTCTTTATTGTTTAAAATATTTATTTTAAATATTTAAAATCCACTATTTTAGCCAATTTAAATTTTTTAATTTGGTTCAGATTTTCTGGGTCGTTACATTTTATTTGTGTTCTCAAACACAAATATTACATAGAAAAATGAATGATTTGTATTTGTGTTCTCAAACACGAATATTACATAGAAAAATGAATGATTTGTATTTGTGTTCTCAAACACGAACATTACATAGAAAAATAAACATGTCTTTTATTTGTGTTCTCAAACACAATTATAACATAGGAAGAAAAAGTACATTTTTTTTATGTAATTAAAAATATAATTTACATTGCGAATTGGGATGGACATCATTACATTGTAAATTAAAAATTACATTTTCATATGTAATAAAGAATGAGATTTACATTGTAAATTAAAAATTACATTTTCATTTGTAATAAAGAATGAGATTTACATTGTAAATTAAAAATTACACTTTCATTTGTAATAAAGAATGGGATTTACATTTTAAATTAAAAATTACATTTTCATGTGTAATAAAGAATAAGACTTACATTGTAAATTAAAAATTTACATTTTTATATGTAAATAAAAAGTAGGAATTTGCATCGCAAGTAAATTTACATTTTTATATGTAAATGAAAAGTAAGAATTTGCATCGGAATCAAAATTACATTTTTATATGTAATTAGAGAATAAGAATTTGCATTGTAAATAAAATTACATTTTTTATATGTAATTGAAGAAGAAGAATGAAATTTTGACGTTGAAAAATTGATTACATTTTATAGGATAAATAGATAGGCTTTGAAACGGAAGTATTAATTACATTTGTAGTTATTGAAAAGAAAAGAATTTGAAATTGTGTTGTTAACAAAAAAATCACGTATTTATGTTAAAAAGGGAATTCATTAAAAAATTCAAGTTAGAATGGAATTGTGTTAACATAAAAATGAACCATTAAAGTATATAAGGAAGAATGAAATTTTGTTACATAAGAATCTGCATTTTTTATGTAAATGAAATATGAGTCATAAATAAAAAAAGGGGGGATGCTTGTTTGACAAATATGGTAACATTAAAAGTACATTTTTATATGTAAAATAAGAATGAAAATTTGCATTGAAAAGAAAAATTACATTTCTATATGTAATCAAAAGACATGAAATTTATACCACATAGAAAATTTTATTTTTCTATATAATTAAAGAAATAGAACTTACATGTAACATAAAACTACATTTTTATATGAAAATTAAGAATGAGAATTTGCATTGAAAATTCAATTACATTTTTAATGTAAATAAAGTAGGAATATACATTGCAATTAAAGAGAAAGATTTGACATGTAATTTAAGTTACATTTTATTATGTAATTTAGAATAGAATATATATTTATTGTAAATAAAAAGTACATTTCCATTATGTAATTAAAAAGAGAAATTTGACATTATAATGTTAATTACATTTTTAATGTAAAAAAGAAAAAGAAGATCTTACACTGTAGTTGAAAGATCGAAATTTTCATGTAATGATAATTACATTTTTAATGTAATTAAAAAGAAGGATTTGACGTTGTAATGTAAATTACATTTTTGTTGTAATATTAAAAAGATAAAATTTTCACCATATTGTTAATCGCATTTTTAATGTAATTAAAAAGGAGATTTTTTTGTGCAATAAAAAGAATGAATTCAACATCAAAATATAAGGAGAAAATGAAATGTAACGTTGAATTAGAACTTACATTTTTATGTAAATAATTACGGAGGAGGAAAATTTACTTTTTAGGTAAATAAGCAATGAAAAGGAAAATTACATTCCAAATGTAAATTAGAATTTAAAGGACATTTTGTTAGGAAATGTAAATTAGAATATGAAGGACATTTTTGTTATAAATTGTAAATCAGAATAAAAAGTATAGAAATAAAGATTACATCTTTATTGACCTTTTATATGCAATAAAAAGAAGTTATATTTTTTAATGTAAACAAAAGGGAAATAGGAAATTACAATTTTCAATGTAAATAAGGATGAAATAGAAGTTATATTTTAAAAGAATTTACATTTTTCAATGTAAATAATAAGATTAGAAATTTACATTTCTAAGGAATAGATTTTCATTAGGAAGAAAAATAATGAAATCAAATATAAATTTTGTGTAAATTGAAGGATGGAAGACGAAAATATGCATTGTTGTGTTTAGGATGTGTATGTAAAGTAAAATAAAAATAGCGATAGATCGTTATAAATTATTAACAACGATATGAAATGGTTTTCAAATTTATATATGCGAGAGTTATTTGGAAAGTCCGAGTTTACTCTCATTCCAAATAATGATACAACGTTCGAAGAATTGAAGACGGCGATTGAAGACCGACGATCTTCACATCGAATGGCTAACTAGCATTGTGGCCCTTGATTGATTTGATCCCAAGACGGGGCTAAGATGGTAGTTGTCCGGACGTATTGTTGGTTTGTACGGATTTAGCTTTCACTCAGACCCAGAGCATAAGCTTATAAATGGAATGTGTGTCCGACATTGTACCCCTTTATATTGTATTTATT
Organism: Allium sativum; assembly: GCA_030737875.1. Taxonomy (NCBI): domain Eukaryota; kingdom Viridiplantae; phylum Streptophyta; class Magnoliopsida; order Asparagales; family Amaryllidaceae; genus Allium; species Allium sativum. Next base: position 685,851,828 of record CM060926.1, on the reverse strand, counting down.
GATTGTTGTTGAATGTTTGGTGGCGGAGAATTTATTCTCTTGCTTAACACCCTTTCATATATTTCGACAAAGGATTGGTAGTGTGATATAGAGTGAAAGTGTGGCATACTAAGATGCAATGATCAAGGTTTCTTGTTGAAAAGCAGAACCTTGTGGATGATGATCAAAGCACGGCCTGTTTAGGCGTAGCTTTGTGTATAGCGTGACTTCGCGAGCCTCATAACCCGGTTGGAGTCTAAAACGGGAGAAGGGAACGCAAGGAGAGCATCATGTTTCTTTCTAGCTAGGAGTGGCGTCAGTGCTTAAACTAGCTGATATTTTACTTATGTGGATGATGGAATGAGGCGCCTCGGATGATAGGTCCTATAGGATCGGGAAACGTGTGTTCAGGAATAACTAATCCACGAAGCTGTATGTGTGGACCGGCCCTGCAGCTTTCCAAGGGTTCACTACGGGGGATCCTGAGACATTAGCTAGAATGTCTCGAATCGGTAAGGAGCTCCTCCCTAGACTTGACTCATGATGGAAACCCAATTTCCAATACGACACCATGCGGTTTTGACTGTAGAACTAGTATAGCGACATAGTAGGATGGGGTACTATGCCATCTATGATTGGTACATTATGATTGAAATGTTTTTGAAACATATATACACTAATAAAAATATCAAATCTGTTTTTAATGTATCAAGCATTTTTAACCATTATAAGGTAAAACTCTATCCTCCAGTTTGCGTTGCATTGTGTGATTGGACTTGAGTCTTATAATGGTTTCATTTTTCTAAAAGGCATTGCGTTGTTTAACGATTTACTTTAATTATGCATGGCAATCCAGTGGAGTAAACCCGTTCCACGTTAGCGGCGTGGTCCTTAGATTTTCCCTATTATTATTAGATTGGTTAAGTTAGATTTCTCACACCAGTCCCACGACTGACTCGTAGTTTGTTTCACTTTGCAAACTCGGGTGCCCTCTTTTCCACACGGGCAATCGAGTAGCTTTTTGCAGATATTTATCTTTTGAGCAGGATTCTGGATCGAAGCCTAAAGCTATGTCCAGAGCATAGTTGTCTTCCACTGCCTTATTTATTTTATTTCCGCTGTGTATTGTATTAATTTATTGTAATTTATCTTCCGCTGTAATTTTATTCAATGTACTCTGATATTCTGTACTCTGATATAACATTATTGTAATGTTTATAAAAGTCAGCTGTTATTGTTCCGATGTTGTTATATTCCCAAAGTAAGCGTATCCGGCAATTTCCCACAAGGGCGATTTTCGGGTCGTTTCATTTTGGTATCAGAGCTCTAGATAGATCAAATCTTTGGTATACAACTCATTAGAACTGAACAAAAGACTCATCAGAGATTGGATTAGTAATATCCAATAAGAATACTCATTAGAGATAGGATCAGCAGTATCCTAAAATGAGAAAACTCATTAGGGATGGGGTTAGTAATGCCCTAGAATGAGTTGAGAGTAGCAAGCTTATAATATACGTATTTGTAATAATAATCTATTTTAGAAAAATATGATTTTTGAATATATGAAAATTATAAATATTTAAAAAGTTAATCAACCAATTGATTGATGATTGTGTAGTGTAATTATTAGTTAACCTATAAAATTATTTAAACCAATGAATGGATATAAAGAATAAAAAAATTGAGTAGGATAATTAAACACTTTTGGCTTCGTTTCTTTTCGAGGACGAAAAGTTTTTAAGTGGGGGAGACTGTAAACCCTGAATTTTGGTTAAGATTTTTATTTTAAGTAATTTTAATGAGTTTTTGATATTTAAAATAATTTATTTTAAAATAATAATGATTAAAAATTTATTTAAATCAAAGTTAGAATGAATAATTTAATTGTAATTATAAAAGAAGTTAGAAATAGTGCGGTAGTTTGAAAAGTCAAACTTGAACTTTGATTGACCGAATAGGATGCAAAATTTAACGGATTTTAGTGAAACTAAAAATTTTGAATCTATTTAAAAATATCTTTCTAACGAATCTGAAAAATTGAAATTTCATAGCAGGGATCAAAAGTTATGCACAAATTAAAATTTAGAAAGGTCGCTATGAAATTTATAAAGGTCAAAAATGCCATTTTTTGCATACGAAGGAATTTGGACTCGAAACCACTCCCATTAAGTTCAGAATGACGTTTCTGCATTGAAAAACAGTAAACACATATATATTTTGAGTTTCAAAAATTATTTTTTTGAAACTGTATTTTTAATATTAAATATGTAGCCCTTAAAAATAGTCATTTTATAAACGACCTCTGCTTTCGACGAAACCACTTTTATTGGATTCAGAATGTCAAATTATTGCTAAATTTAATTTTTCGTAATTTTTAGAATTAATTTGTGGCCGTGGCAAAAAGATTTCAGTTTGGTTAATTTCGGTAAATTTTAATCAATTTGAAAAAGGCCATTTTTCAAACGGGCTCAAAATTGAACGAAATTAATTTCCCTAGGTCCGCAGCGTTAAAATATAGCTAAAAATATATTTTTGGGAATTTTTACAGTTATTTTGTGACCCCAGTGAGTTTTTACGTACGTTTGAATTTAATACCTGATTTTAATTTTAAAACTGAAAAAACGGAGGTCAAGATGATCATTTGGGACTACGGGACATATCCAGATGTGTCCGGAATGGGGGGTATTAGGTAAGCATGACAGTCGTTGCATTGAATCTGGAGAAGTTTGGAAAACGGGCATTTTGTGGAAAATTAAATTAATTAATTAAAAACCCTAATCCTAAATCTATATAGACCCAAGCTACAGTACCTTCATTTCCACAATCCATTTCAGCCGCTCCTCCTTCCTACCTTCTCTCCTCCATTGCTCCAAATCCAAGTAAAATTAGACTGGGGTCCTTTGGAAGTTTTTCAAGCTCTTCTCCACCTCTTCCTTCTCCGACAAGTCTCACATCAAACCGCGTCCCGTAGAACCCTCCCCACGCCCACGAAACCGCTGAGAAAAATCCACTGCCCAGCCTCGAAGAACGCGCCGCACCTCCCCCTATTCCTGGCGGTTGTGCACCTCTCCTCCGCCTCCATCCTCCAACAAACGGCACCCAAAACCGTGGATCCAATCTTAAGTTATCCTGATTCAAAGTTTGGAACAATTTCAGAGGTTCAAATTAATTTAATTAATTCGATTTGCAACGCTTGATTTCGTTGCTAATGTTAATTTAATAATTAAAAACATGTTTTTGATTCAGTTCGACTCAGAACTCGATGAATTTGGTGATACTGGAGCAGCGACACACCACATAACATTCTAGATCTGTTGCGAACAAATTTTGTCTCTTTTTGGTTTAGATCTGATCATATACCAAGGTGAGATTTCTTTTGTTTTAAAATAATTAATCAATTCAATTATTTTATTTTATTTATTTATAGTTATATATTTTAGATCTGTTTGTGTTGGTATTGTATGATGATTGTTCTGTTGGTTGTGATGAATAATTGTAAGATTCATGTGTGTTAAACAAATATGATTATTCATCCCTTTACTTTATTGAATTGACTTAGATTATCAATTCAAGATCAAAATATATAATGGGTAATTATAGATCTATATGCCTTAGACAAATATTACATAGAAAAATGAATGATTTTTGTATTCGTGTTATGAAACACAAATATTACATAAAAAAATGAATGATTTGTATTTTTGTTCTCAAACACAGATATTACATAGAAAAATGAATGATTTGTATTTGTGTTCTCAAACACGAATACTACATAGAAAAATGAATGATTTGTATTTGTGTTCTCAAACACGAACATTACATAGAAAAATAAACATGTCTTTTATTTGTGTTCTCAAACACAATTATAACATAGGAAAAAAAAGTACATTTTTTTTTATGTAATTAAAGAATAGAATTTACATTGTAAATTTAAAATTACATTTTCATATGTAATAAAGAATAAGACTTACATTGTAAATTAAAAATTTACATTTTTATATGTAAATAAAAAGTAGGAATTTGCATCGCAAGTAAATTTACATTTTTATATGTAAATGAAAAGTAAGAATTTGCATTGGAATCAGAATTACATTTTTATATGTAATTCGAGAATAAGAATTTGCATTGTAAATAAAATTACATTTTTTATATGTAATTGTAGAAGAAGAATGAAATTTTGACGCTGAAAAATTGATTACATTTTATGGGATAAATAGATAGGCTTTGAAATGGAAGTATTAATTACATTTGTAGTTATTGAAAAGAAAAGAATTTGAAATTGTGTTGTTAACATAAAAATCATGTATTTATGTTAAAAAGGGAATTCATTAAAAAATTCAAGTTAGAATGGAATTGTGTTAACATAAAAATGAATCATTAAAGTATATAAGGAAGAATGAAATTTTGTTTCATAAGAATTTGCATTTTTAATGTAAATGAAATATGAGTCATAAATAAGAAAAAAGGGGATGCTTGTTTGACAAATATGGTAACATTAAAAGTACATTTTTATATGTAAAATAAGAATGAAAATTTGCATTGAAAAAAAATTACATTTCTATATGTAATCAAAAGACATGAAATTTATACCACATAGAAAATTTCATTTTTATATATAATTAAAGAAATAGAACTTACATGTAACATAAAACTACATTTTTATATGTAAATTAAGAATGAGAATTTGCATTGAAAATTTAATTACATTTTTAATGTAAATAAAGTAGGAACATACATTGCAAATTAAAGAGCAAGATTTGACATGTAATTTAAGTTACATTTTATTATGTAATTTAGAATAGAATATATATTTATTGTAAATAAAAAGTACATTTTCATTATGTAATTAAAAAGAGAAATTTGACATTATAATGTTAATTACATTTTTAATGTAAAAAAGAAAAAAGAAGATCTTACATTATAGTCGAAAGATATAAATTTTCATGTAATGATAATTACATTTTTAATGTAATTAAAAAGAAGGATTTGACGTTGTAATGTAAATTACATTTTTGTTGTAATATTAAAAAGATAAAATTTTCACCGTATTGTTAATCGCATTTTTAATGTAATTAAAAAGGAGATTTTGCAGTGTAATAAAAAGAATGAATTCAACATTGAAATATAAGGAAAAAATGAAATGTAACGTTGAATTAGAACTTACATTTTTATGTAAATAACAATGGAAGATGAAAATTTACTTTTTAGGTAAATAAGCAATGAAAAGGAAAATTACATTCCAAATGTAAATTAGAATATAAAGGACATTTTGTTAGGAAATGTAAATTAGAATACGAAGGACATTTTTGTTAGAAATTGTAAATCAGAATAAAAAGTTTAGAAATCAAGATTACATCTTTATTGACCTTTTATATGCAATAAAAAGAAGTTACACTTTTCAATGTAAACAAAAGGGAAATAGGAAGTTGCAAGTTTCAAAGTAAATAAGGATGAAATAGAAGTTATATTTTTGAAGAATTTACATTTCTCAATGTAAATATTAAAATTAGAAATTTACATTTCTAAGGAATAGATTTTCATTAGGAAGAAAAATAATGAAACCAAATATACATTTTGTGTAAATTGAAGGATGGAAGAAGAAAATATACATTGTTGTTTGTAGGATGTGTATGTAAAAGTAAAATAAAAATAGCGATAGATCGTTATAAATTATTAACAACGATATGAAATGGTTTTCAAATTTATATATGCGAGAGTTATTTGGAAAGTCCGAGTTTACTCTCATTCCAAATAATGATACGACGTTCGAAGAATTGAAGATGGCGATTGAAGACCGACGATCTTCACATCGAATTGGTAACTAGCGTTGAGGCCCTTGATTGATTTTCTCCCAAGATGGGGCTAAGATGGTAGTTGTCCGGACGTAGTGTTGGTTTGTACGGATTTGGCTTTCGCTCAGACCCAGAGCATAAGCTTATAAATGGAATGTATGTCCGACATTGTACTCCTTTATATTGTATTTATTGATTTGCTGTTGAATGTATGAATATTTGGTGGCGGAGAATTTATTCTCTTGCTTAACACCCTTTCATATATTTCGGCAAAGGATTGGTAGTGTGTTATGGAGTGAGAGTGTGGCATACTATGATGCAATGATCAAGGTTTCTTGTTGAAAAGCAGAACCTTGTGGTTGATGATCAAAGCAAGGCCTGTTTAGGCGTAGCTTTGTGTATAGCGTGACTTCGCGAGCCTCACAACCAGGTTGGAGTTTAAAACGGGAGAAGGGAACGCAGGGAGAGCAGCATGTTTCTTTCTAGCTAGGAGTGGTGTCAGTGCTTAAACTGGCTGATATTTTACTTTTGTGGATGATGGAATGAGACGCCTCGGATGATAGGCCCTATAGGATCGGGAAACATGTGTTCAGGAATAACTAATCCACGAAGCTGTATGTGCGGACCGGCCCTGCAGCTTTCCAAGGGTTCACTGCGGGGGATCCTGAGACATTAGCTAGAGTGTCTCGAATCAGTAAGGAGCTCCTCTCTAGCCTTGACTCATGATGGAAACCCAATTTCCAATGCGACACCATGTGGTTTTGATTGTAGAACTAGTATGGCGACATTGTAGGATGGGGTACTATGCCGTCTATGATTGGTACATTATGATTGAAATGTTTTTGAAACATATACACACTAATAATAATATCAAATCCGTTTTTAACGTATCAGGCATTTTTAACCATTATAAGGTAAAACTCTATCCTCCGATTTGCGTTGCATTGTGTGATGGGACTTGAGTCTTATAATGGTTTCGTTTTTCTAAAAGGCATTGCGTTGTTTAACGATTTACTTTAATTATGCATGGCAATCCATTGGAGTAAACTCGTTCCGCGTTAGCGGCGTGGTCCTTGGATTTGCCCTATTATTATTAGATTAGTTAAGTTAGATTTCTCACACCAGTCCCACGACTGACTCGTAGTTTGTTTCACTTAGCAAACTCGGGTGCCCTCTTTTCCACACGGGCAGTCGAGTAGCTTTTTGCAGATATTTATCTTTTGAGCAGGATTCTGGATCGAAGCCTAAAGCTGTGTCCAAAGAATAGTTGTCTTCCGCTGCCTTAGTTATTTTATTTCCACTGTGTATTGTATTAATTTATTGTAATTTATCTTCCCTTGTAATTTTATTCAATGTACTCTGATATTCTGTACTCTGATGTAACATTATTGTAATGTTTATAAAAGTCTGTTGTTATTGTTCTGATGTTGTTGTATTCCCAAAGTTAACGTGTTCGGGTTTTGAACGGTCTTAGTCAATCTAACGATCGATCAGGTCGGGCGAAACCTGGGCCGTTACACAACTCCTTTTCGATATTCATTATAAAAATGAATAGAATCGATATAAATATCGTTCACGTCAAAATGAGGTTAATCTAATCAACACGGCTTTATATATTTATATATATTCGTGTCCATCCCAAATCGGACATCGAAATCGTATTTTGATCTTTGACTGAATATTATTTTAAAATATTTGTTTTTTTAAATATTCATTATTTTAAAATATTCATTCTTTCTGAATTGGAATCAGACACAGTCAAATAACATATAATTTTATTTATATGGATTTCATACACACGTGTACAGAACAATAATCAAACATAGTCAACCATCATCCAGAGTGCATTACACAACTGCATAAGCGTTAAATATAAATAATCAACGCTTACTGTAATAACCCGGAAAATGTGAACCAATTTAAAATTTTTAAAATTGGTTATTGTCAAAGAATTTGAACAATTGAAATAGCATATTTCAATAAAATAATGAATTGGGAATAGTGAGGCAGTTTGAAAATTTGAATACAAACTTTGTCTGACTGTACCGGGTGGAAAATATAACAGATTTTAGCGAAACCAAAAATATTTAAATCTGTTTATGAATACCTTTCCAACGAATCTGAAAAATCAAAGTTTCATAACAGGAATCAAAAGTTATGGCCAAATGAATTTTCAGAAATGTCGCTACATAGAATATATAGCCCTTGAAAATAGATATTTTGCATACGACCTCAAAATTCGACGAAACCACTTTTGTTGGATCCAGGATGTCAAATTATTTCTAGGATTCAAATTTCATAATTTTCGAAGCTAGTATGTGAGCGGGGCAAAAGAAAATGTGATTGTTCAATTTCTGTTAAAATGGGTCGACCTGAAAATGGACATTTTGCATACGAGCTCATAATTCGACGAAACTGGTTTTGTTGGGTCCTTATCGTCAAAACAAAGCTAGATTCATTTTTCTGGAATTTTTCGATTCAGTTTGTGGCCCTGGCAAATTGAAATGTACGTTCAAATTGAATATTAAATGTTTTATACTTTAATTTGAAAAATAACTTACTATAACAGTCGAACTGGCCAACCAAACATATCCCATTGTGTTCGGAATGGGGGTATTTAGCTGGGGGCGACAGTCGTTGGGTTGAAATTGGAGTACGTTGGCTAGAAAGGATATTATAAGAATTTAAAAATTAAATATAATAGAAAATATCTTCCTTCTCTCTCACATCAGAAAAATCAGTCAACCCTCTCTGAAACGAACGACGCAACCGTTCGAATCTTCCCAACTCGATCGCCGCCGCCACAGGCAATTTCGCCACTGCCTCCAGTTGGCTTTTCTGATCGCCTTCCTCCCCTCTTTCAATCAACCCTAGCCTCGTCTGAAACCATCTCGTATCAACGACGAATTCCAGCGAGAAAGTTACCACCTTTGGAGCGCCGCCGATCATCAGAGGAGCCGCCGAGTTCGCTGCCACCACAGGCGCTGGGAAGCCTGCTCGAAGCTCGTCGACGTCGCAGCATCCGATCGAGACGAAACAACACGGATTGATCGAGAATTAAAAACCTAGTTTTGAAGGTTTGAAAAGTCATCTGCTTTGAAATTTCTGAATTGAAAATAACACTTTTAAGTGTTGCAAAACTTTGAAAAATCATATCTTTTTAGTGTGTTAACGAAATTCGATGAAATAGGAAACATCGGGACCGCAGGGAGGCTCTCTACCATCAAGCAGGAGCCGCGGATTTTTCTGATCTTCATACGATTTTTAGCACTTCAAAAACCAATGTGAGGAATTTAAACTAAATTGTGTGAATGGAATCGTGCTGTATAAATTATATAAGCGAAGTGTAAATTATATACGCATTTTTTACCTCATGTACATGTGTTGTATAAGTTATATTAGCGATGTTGTAACACCCCGTATGTTGAATAACTTGCTATAATATAAAACAGGGCAGAATTAAATTTAAAAATCTGAATCAGGGGAAACGGGCTATGCCATTGCGCTCGTCTTGGAAAAATACGCGAAATAGAGTCCGAGTTTTCGAAAATCGGAGTCCGTATGACCCGGATAAGGCCCAAAGAAGTTTCCAGAAATTTAAAAACAGATTTAAAAACAAAAATTTCAATTTTTAGAAGTGGCGGGAAAAATCCCGCCAGACCCAGGTGGTCGACTGGGGAGTCGACCCTAGGGTCGACCTCTGGGTCGACCTCCCTGGTCGAGCCCAGGTGACCTGGGTGCACCAGCTTGTCTTTTGGGCTGTGTTTTAGTGGCTAGGACGAGATCTGACGGCTCTAATCTGATTTAGGGTTAATCTAATGGCCTAAAACACCTAACTACTCTATAAATACACCCTAAGACTACCCTAATTCATACTAAAAATAGATACAATGCCGTCATGCCGTCAAAATGCAACTTGAAGGAGCCTCCATCAAATTGTAGAAGAAGATAGCCTCTCAAATCAACCTCTAATCAACTCTAGCAACTTAATCTTCTTCTTAGGAGTGCTAATCAACAAGTTATGAGTTTTCTATAGCCTTAATGACCAATTGTTGAAATGATTATGATAGGATATAATGAGGTTATGGCTATGAATGTGGATCAATGCAAGTTATATGCTATGTGTTAATGATGTTATGCATGTTATGCAAGTTATATGCTATGTGTTAATGATGTTATGCATGTTATGCAAGTTATGTGCTATATGTTCATGATGTTATGCAAGTTATGCAAGTCATATGCTACATGTTCATGATGTTATGCAAGTTATGCAAGTCATATGCTACATGTTCATGATGTTATGCAAGTTATGCAAGTCATATGCTACATGTTCATGATGTTATGCAAGTTATGCAAGTCATATGCTACATGTTCATGATGTTATGCAAGTTATGCAAGTCATATGCTACATGTTCATGATGTTATGCAAGTTATGCAAGTCATATGCTATGTGTTTGTGATGTTATGCAAGTTATGCAAGTCATATGAGAAACATTGATCCATTATGACACCATGATTATGCAAGTTTGGTGTATGATTATATACAAGTTTATATATGATATGTTATGCAAGTTTGGTGTATGATTATATGCAAGTCCATATATGACATGTTATGCAAGTTTGGTGTTTGATGATATGCAAGTAACATGTGTAAATTTACACCTTAGAATGATATGCATACATATGCAAGTTAACCCCTTTGTATGTCATACATACATATGCAAGTTTACCCTTTTGTAAGACATAAATAACTTATGCAAGTTAACCTCCTTATGACATATGTGATTCATGCAAGTTTGGGTTGATTATTTATGCTAGTTGGGTTGATGCTATATGCATGTTGACACCTTTAAACCCATGTCGATTCTAATGTTATGCAAGTTGAACCCATTATATTTATGATGAATCTTCCCTTTTATGTCATGTTAGCGAATTACGTGGGGAACGATGGGGTTAATATACAAGTTAATAAAATGGTGTGAAGTTGGTATGATTATGCATACCATAAAGTAATGGACATAATTGAGTCAATTATGTACATCGTTAAAATTGGAATTAATTAGGGAAAATTAATTCGGGGGTGATTAATTAGGTGTAATTAATCGACTAAGACACGAGGTTGGACCCTTTTGTAGCGTAAGACTACCCGGAACCGACTGGCAAATCCAGCGGCTACAAATGATTGGCCCAATGTGAGAGGTCTTAGGCACAAACTAAATACATGACAAGTGTATAGACACGAGGTTAGACTCGGTTATGGCGTAAGGCTGCCCGGACCCAACCGGCAAATCCAGCTGCCATAAAAGATAGTCTAATGTGAGAGGTCTTTACAATGGTCACGTTCTTAATCAATTAAGAAACACTTAACCAGATAAGCATGTAGTGGGCATGAGGGGTTAAGTGGGTGCCTTGGGTGGCATGTGGAAATCAAGTAAGTGCCTTGGGTGGCATGAGGAAATCTAGTGGGTTGCCTTGGGTGGCAATAGAAAATACGATTAGAATACTTAACCAAGTGGAAACATGTAATTAAACATGATTAAAGGGTTAAGTGGGATGCACTAGATATAATGACAAGCTTAGGTGGTAGCTTGTGGGGGCCCATTTCACCCAGTAACCCATATGTATCTTATTGGGCTCGACCCATGTCGAGGACAGGGCACGCGTACTGGGCTTGATTATAAGAGGCCAAAACGGGTTAGCGGTGGCAACGCAAGTCCAACAGGCTTCATATGCGTGTGTGGACCCGGGCTGGTAGGTAAGACGTTGTTGCATCGTGTAGGTATAAGCCGTGCACCATTTGCTGTATCGGGTTGCCACTTTGGGGAGTGATACACCCCATTGTGGGGCCAGCACGGGTATCTACGGTAGGGAGCCGATCGCTTGGGAGTAGTGGGTACACCTAGTGGAGATAGGGGCAGACGGCACCTATGTAGTCAGCTAGGGGTACACGAAACTACTGGGTAAATTCTCTAAGTCCTTGGGTGGGATCAACTTTTAAGTAGGAATGACTGGTGTGGTGTAGTTAGTAATTATCCTTGGGTGGGTAGATGCGTCTTTACCGTTATCTTAGTTCATCCTATGTCTAGTTGGCTACTTAGTGTAGTCATTTATCCCCAGTCATCCCGTACCAAGTTTATATCATACCCTAATTACTTTAATAATTGTGTTGTTAAAGTTATAGGGCTCACTCAGACTTATGTCTGACCCCGTTGTTTTTATCTTTTTCCCCCTCAGGTCCTCAGGTTGGGCCTAGCACTAGTGGGCTTTGATCAGATTTCTTTATCTATCATCTGGAGCTTGGACCGTGATGTAAAGCCCAGCTTATCTTTTCTTTTATGGCTATTGTTTATGTAGTGGGATTATGTACTTATGTTTTTATCAGGATGGATATTTAGTACTTGACTCTTTATGGTGTTGTAACTAAACATGTTTACCTTCTGCTGCAATGAAATGATGTTTTAGAATTTCAAGTATTTATATCTGTCTTGTGTAATTTTTCTGTTCTATATTCACTTAAAATGCTCCACCGAAGTTAAGGCATTCCCTTAGTGAGTGACCTTAGCGGGTGTGGGGTGTTACAGATGTATAAGTTATACAAGCGTTGTATGAAACATATATGCTTTGAATAGTGATGAAATGCAAGTGAATTATAGAAATAATATATATATACTCCCCTCGTCCCTAGACCATGGACGATATTTATTTCTTGTGATTGGCGTGATATTATATGGTATGACGAATGGTTGGAAATAATTGTTTGTGGTTGAAAAATACCTTTGTGGTTGAAAAATACCCTCTTGTGGTTGAAAACAAATTAGAATAGGATTGTGGAAATGAAAATAAAACATACCGCCTGTGTGCGAACTAGATGCATGATCCCCATTGTCAAAAACCGCGAGGTTTTAAGGTAGAGCGAGGAGCCGTACTAGGGACGGTCCCGGTTTTAACTACCCTGCCGTTATGCTGCCGAAATTTCCTGAAATATTCATGTGTTAGAATAATTTTCATTTGTTGAAATTAATTACATATGTTGAAACCAATATTAATGTGTTGAATTGAAATTCATTCGTTGAATCGAAATTCATGTGTTGAATATTATTCGTATTTTAAACAAATAGCTTTAGCGATAAAAATCACATTTTTATATATATACAAACTATAGAGAATATTCATGTGTTGAATTGAAATTCATTCGTCGAGTTGACATTCATGTGTTGAATATTATTCGAATTTTAAAAAAATAGCTTTAGCGATAAAAATCACATTTTTATATATATACAAACTATAGAGGATATTCATGTGTTGAATTGAAATTCATTCGTTGAATCGAAATTCATGTGTTGAATATTATTCGAATTTTAAACAAATAGCTTCAGCGATAAAAATCACATTTTTATATATATACAAACTATAGTGAATATTCATGTGTTGAATTGAAATTCATTCGTTGAATCGAAATTCATGTGTTGAATATTATTCAAATTTTAATCAAATAGCTTTAGTGATAAAAATCACATTTTTATATATATACAAACTATAGAGAATATTCATGTGTTGAGTTGAAATTCATTCGTTGAGTCGAAATTCATGTGTTGAATATTATTCGAATTTTAAACAAATAGATTTAATGATAAAAAACACATTTTTGTATATATATAAACTATAGAGAATATTCATGTGTTGAATTGAAATTCATTCGTTGAGTTGAAATTCATGTGTTGAATATTATTCGAATTTTAAACAAATAGACTTAACGATAAAAATCACATTTATATATATATATATACAAACTATAAAGAATATTCATGTGCTGAATTGAAATTCGTTCATCGAGTTGAAATTCATGTGTTGAATATTATTCGTATTTTAAACAAATAGCTTTAACGATAAAAATCAAAATTATATATATATATACAAACTATAGAGAATATTCATGTGTTGAATTGAAATTCGTTCGTCGAGTTGAAATTCATGTGTTGAATATTATTCGTATTTTAAACAAATAGCTTTAACGATAAAAATCACATTTATATATATATATATATATATATATATATATATATATATATATATACACACAAACTTAAGAGAATATTCATGTGTTGAATTGAAATTCATGTGTTCAATGTTATTGTATTTTAAAATAAAATGAATAGACAATAAAAACTATATTTTTATTGTGAATATAAAGTGTTAAAAAAATTCACGTGTTGAATAAATTTTTTTGATGATAAAAATATTTCTTTTATCATGTGTACACTTTGATAAAAATACACACGTGTTGAAATAAATATTAGTTCGTTTGAAATATTATTATTAGCTTTGTTTTATATATATATACATGTGTTGAACAGGGAAAATGGATTAGCTGTAGAATAAAGAAATTATTTGTGTGCCCGACAAATAGGTAAGCCTTGATGAGTTGGCTGCGCAATTTTATTTTTATATCAACTCCTGTGAATGTCATTGGATGCGGAGTGCTGGTTATTCTGTGTGAAATAATAAACATCACCATAGGATAGTAACAATTAATTTTGGACTACACTACATGGCATACTCCTTGACGATAGGCATACTTCATCATATTCCACATAAGCATTTGGAGCTTGTGTGACGAGGTGGAAGATTTACCATACGAGCGAGAGGCTTGTATGGCGATGATTTTATACTATAGGTTGAACTGATGACTGATATGGAGTATATAAAATATAACGATAAATTGCCAGATTAATAAAAAAAAACCACACGGGTCTGGAGTTGACAATAATCACGCCTCTCTAGTCATTAGATACGACACATGGACTATTTATTCTCACACGGGACGAGGTGACGAGGATTTATCCTATGGAGTAATTAAAATACATGCTCCCTCAAGCTTGACAGGGTGACGAGAATTAATTCTCTGGAGTTATTATCTATACACGCTCCCCTGTAAACACCAGAATATATCAATATAAATATGTGGATGCTTTATAGGATTTATTGGGTACCTAACACGGCCCAATAAATTTCCAAACCCCTTCCCGTACAAAGGAGGTTATGGCGAAATTTTTCGAAATATTAAGGTGTTAGTGAAATATTTGAAGTGAAAACGATGTTGAAATAAATGAATGAACTATATTTGAAATAAAAGAATGAACTATATTTATATTAGAATTGAAAGGAATCGAAGCCCTGCAGTTCGTGTTTTAGAATCGTAATTTGAATCGATTAGTACGAGAAATCCGGCCATCGGATTTTCCCGAAACCACAACCGCTGGGTTCGCCTTGGAAATATCTTTCCAACGGCACCAACTTTGTAAAAATCCAACGGTTGGATTATCTGGAATGTTTAATTCAAATCTAAAGAAAAACAGCACCAGAATCGTTTATATTTATATATAAATATAATTAAATTAAATCGAAAAACGACGCTGCAGTTCGAATTTTGAAACCGTAACTTCAAACAACTAATGTGGAAGATCCGACCGTCGGATTTTCACGTAACTGGAACCGTTGGGTTCGCTTTGGGAATATCTTCCCAGTGATATAGACTTTGTAGAAATCCAACGGTTAGATTTTCCGATATGTGTAAAACAAATTAGGAAAAAAACAACGCCAGTGCCATGGCACGACCTGAAACGTCGTTTAATTGAATATGGCCATTTTTAAATTAATAAAAATGGCAAAAAATCGTTATAAAATATTATAAGCAACATAGATTGGAAATAAACCAGTTTGGCTTGATCTGCTTGATATTTGATGGTTGTATGTGTTTGACACGAAAATTATACTAAAGAATCGAAATATGAATGTCGAATAATATAACCATGGAAAGAATTGATTTGAATTCTAATTACGGGAATTATTTGAAAAGGCCGAGCTAACCCTCATTTCAAATAATTGATCGAACGATTCGAATTGGAAAATACAAAGGCGATACAAGACCGACGATCTTCGTATCGGTTGGATGGGCGCTACTGAGGTTCCTGATTGGAGTAGCTACCGTGAAGGAACGAAAGTAGTAGTCGTCTGAACGTATGTGTTGATTGTACGGATATACGAGGAATTTGACGCCTCCGGTTTCGTTCAGACCCAGAACGGACTTGTAAATGGACTGTGTGTCTGACATTGGATTTTGTTCTATACTGATTGATCTCTGTTAAATATATATCTGTTTGGCGGCGGAGAATTTATTCTTTTGCTTAACGCCCTTCTCTGAGACGTACGAGCTCAGAGGTTATATATCGATGGAAATCAGTCGTATGGAGTGGATTGCCAATATGGCATGCCAAGATGCTGTGATCAAGACTTCTGTTGCAAAGCAAAGTCTTGTGTTTGATGATCAAAGCACGGCCTACGTAGCCTGGCTTTGTGTATAGCGTGGATTCGCGAGCCTCACACCTCGGTATGAGTTAAAAACGGGATAAGGACTACAGGGAGAGCACGACGTTTCTTTCTAGCTATGGTGGTGTCAGTGACCTACCAGCCCTGACATTTATATCTACTTTTCACATATGTGGTTATTGGAATGCGAGGCGCCTCGATTATAAGTCTGTAAGGACCGGGAAACGTGTGTTCAGGAATAATTAATCCTCAAATGTAAGAGAGGACCGGCCCTGAAGATCCAGGGGTTACCCAGAGTGTGTAGTCCTGAGGCATTTGCTAGAATGTCTCGAAGCGGAGAGGAGCTTGCCCCTTGCCTCGAATCATGACGGAAATCCAATTTCCAATATGAAATAACAGATTCGATTGTAGAACTAGTATGGCGACATAGTGGTATGGGGCACTTATGCCGCCTATGATTGATATTTATGATGCTATTCGTTTTGAAACATATATGCACTAGTAATAATATCAAATGATTTTGCTTTACATGTATTAAGCATATTTGGCCATTATAAGGTAAAACTCTATCCTTCGGCTTGCGTTGCATTGTATGATGGGACTTGAGTCTTATAATGGCTTCATTCTTTTTAAAAGCATTGCGTTGTTTTCAAAGAATTTACTTTGTTTTAAATGCACCAGCAATCACTGGAGTAAACCCGTTCCGCGAAAGTGGCGTGGTCCTATGATTTGCTTATTACTGTTGTTTAAAATGTTAAGCAGATTCCTCATACCAGTCCCCATGACTGACTCGTTGTTTGTTTCACTTTGCAAACGCGGGTGCCCTTATTTTCACACGGGCAGCCTAGTTCACAGGTGACAGGTTGTTTTTGGCTCAGCACTGTAGTATGGAGTGCACTTTTGGCTCATGGCGAGGCTGATACACCAGGATGACTTTGACATTTTCCGCCATAGTTGTATTTATATTATGATTCCGCCACGGGCGATGCAGACTATTTTACTTCCAGTACTTATTATCGTATGTATATGTACCGCCTTCGGCGATGTAGACTGATACCCTTATTATGTCTCACTGCATGTATATATTCCGCCTCTGGCGATGGTGACTGATCATTTCTCTTTTATTTACTAAGTTATATCTTGCGTTGTGCTATTCTGATGTTGTTACATATTATGATTCCGCTGTCATATCTATGTAAAATTATTCTATTTATTGTTTTTGCTATTATCTATACTCTGCTATGATGATTGATGTGTTATATTCCAATGACTATCCTTAATACCGTCACACGGATTTTGGGATCGTCACAGTTGGTATCAGAGCTTTGGTTAACCTTAGTTCTGGGATCTAACACATTAAACACCTCGTCGGAATAGAATTAGTAGAGTTCTAAGGCGAGCAGATCATTAGAGATAGGATTAGCGATGTCCTAGAATGAGCTAAGCAGATTAGCAAAACAATTTGATCAGTACATCATTACCTTTCCTTATGTTCCCCTGTTTATCATTTATGAAAGTTATCAATTCTGTGAGCTTGACTCTTTTCTTGCTTATACAGTACTCTATCTGATGGCTACACGAGCAGCAGCAGCCAGAGGTGGCCGTGGAGGCCGAGCAGGCATAGCAGGAGGATGGGGGAATATCCCTGTAGCGGAGGAGGGCCCTATTATACAGCCACCAGCACCCCAGGACTTTGAGCTAGACAGTGTAGCAAAGAGATATAGGAACCTGGGGGGAAAACCCTTTTTTGGCCTTGGTACAATGACAGAGGCTATTGCTTGGTTGAAGACCTGTGAAAAGATTTTTGAGGGCATGGGATTGGGGACCAACAACAAAGCACGTCTAGGTATTTGGCTCTTGCAGGAAGAAGCAGAGCTGTGGTGGGATGCCATCACCTCAGAAGATGTGGCAGGTACTGTTAGGACCTGGGAGCAATTCAAGACCATGTTCAACGAGAAGTTCGTACCTGAGCAGGCCTTAGAGCGGATGCGAGAGCAGTTTGCTAATCTCCAACAGAGAGATCTCTCTATCCAAGATTAACTCAATAAATTCACTCTGCTGTTGCGCTCTTCTCCAGAGTTTATTATGACCAACAAAGCTAAGAACAAGAGGTTTATATTTGGGCTACGGTGCAAGTACCATGACAGAGCCATGAGCAACATCAAACTCTCATTCTCAGAATTAGTAGAAATGGCCTGCAATTATGAAGATATGGATGAAAGACACTCCAACCAAGACTGCGCCAAAAGCCAAGCTGGAAATAAGCGCAAGGCTTCAGCAGATCAGCCAGGGTCCAGCAATTCAACGGCGGCTACTAAGCAATCTGGGAAGATACCCAAAGGAAGCTGCTACAACTGCGGGAAGACAGGACATTTTTCTAATGTGTGCAAAGCTCCAAAGAAGCTAAAGGCAAATCCAGACCGTAGCTCAGCCGAATGCTACAACTGCCATAAGAAAGGGCACTATAGCAGGAATTGTCCTCTGAAGCAGAATGCACAAGTGGCTCATGTGTATGACGGGGAGACCCCGCCAGCTATCACCGATGGATCAGGTAAACCCGACGTCTTGGGAGGTACCCTTACCATTAAAAATATTCCAGTTTCTGTACTTTTTGATACTGGTGCATCACGTAGCTTCATTTATGGTAACATTGTTAGTAAGCTAAAGTTAAAAGTAAGAGATCTTAAAGAATCAATTAATGTTCAAAACCCGATAGGAGGTTCTATTGTTCTCGGTTCGTACTGCAGAGTGCCTATCTCTTATTCATGTTACAAGTTTCCCATCAACTTAATAGTCATGAATTTATCTGAATTGATGTTATTCTCGGTTTGGAATGGTTAACCAAATATAAGGCTGAAGTTAGATGTGCCGAGAGAATCGTGAAAGTTAAAACAAAATTTGGGCATATCACTATACCATGTCTCGGTTCAGAGCCAGATAGAGTAGAATTTTGGTCTTCTTTAGAAGTTACTCCCACTACATTAGAAAGAATACCGGTCGTTAAAAACTATGCGGATGTGTTTGAAGAAGTAGAAAACTTACCGCCGCAAAGAGAAATTGAATTCAGAATAGATCTAATTCCTAATGCCCGACCAGTAGTACACCCAATTAGAAGAATGGCCCCGAAAGAAAAAGAGGAGTTAGGTAGTCAAACTAGGGAATTTCTTTGGAAAGGTCTGATCAGACCGAGCTTTTCAGCTTGGGGAGCAGCAGTAGTGCTTGTCCCGAAATCAGACGGTACCCTAAGACTTTGTGTTGATTACCGAGATCTCAATAAGCAGACACTGAAGAACAAATATCCCTTGCCACGTATAGACGATCTGTTAGATCAATTAAATGGGGCAACAGTATTCTCCAGGATGGACCTAGCTACAGGTTTCCACCAATTACGTATAGTCGAAGACTGTGTTCCTTTGACAGCCTTCAGGGGTCCCAATTTATTCTACGAATGGTTAGTAATGTCGTTCGGCTTGTGTAACGCTCTGGCATATTTCGTCGATCTTATGAACAGAGTGTTCCATGGTGTATTGAATAAGTTTGTTTTGGTCTTCATCGATGACATTTTAATATACTCCAAGTCGGAAGGCGAGCATGCAAAGCATTTAGAACAAGTGTTGATGATTCTAAGGAGAAATGTCTTGAAATCTAAATTTTCTAAGTGTGTCTTCTGGCAGGATGAAGTTAAGTTCCTTGGTCATGTCGTATCAAAAGAAGGGATTGCTGTAGATCCAAGCAAAATTACAGTGATTCAGAACTGGAAACAGCCTACTACCCCCATAGAAGTTCGAAGTTTCCTTGGATTGGCTAGTTACTATCGGAAATTCGTTCAGGATTTTTCAAAGATATCTGGTGTATTGACAAAGCTTACAAAGAAGCATGAGAAATTCAAATGGACTCCCGAATGTGAAGAAGCTTTCTAGGAGCTGAAACTGAAATTGACAACTGCTCCAGTATTGACAATTATAGAAGGCAACCAAGACTTGACTGTATGGACAGATGCTTCTATTAGAGGGCTTGGCGCAATATTAATGCGAAAGGGCCAAGTGGTCGCTTATGCCAGCCGTCAGCTAAAGCCGCATGAAAGAAATTATGCAACTCATGATCTTGAGTTGTTAGCTATCGTGTTTGCTTTGAGAATCTGAAGGCATTATCTATTCGGCGAGAAGTTTGACCTGTTTACTGATCAGCAATCATTGAAATATCTATTCACTCAGAAAGATCTAAACTTGAGACAACAGTGTTGGTTAGAATTCCTAGCAGCATGTGATTTTGAGATTCTATACACTCCAGGAAAAGCCAATGTTGTAGCAGATGCACTCAGCAGAAAGAATGAAATCATTGCCAATTTTATCATTACGTCTTCATTAATGGACAGGATCTCGACCCTTCAGAAAGAAGATAATTTTGCAAAAGAGATGGTCAAAAGAATCAATGAAGGCATAGACTCCAGCTTCCAAGTGGATAGTGAGGGAGTTCTGAGATTAAAAGGAAGAATTTGTGTTCCTGACATCTCAGAGCTAAAGAGGGAAGTGCTTGATGAATGTCACAGGTCCAAACTCAGTATCCATCCCGGTGTGAGCAAAATGTATAACGACCTCAAACGCAACTTTTGGTGGAAGGCGATGAAAAGAGATATTTCATTATATGTTAGCAGATGCTCCACTTGTCAGCTAGTGAAGAGCGATCAGCAGAAATTGGCTGGACTATAACAACCATTAGAAATTCCAGGATGGAAGTGGGAGCAAATTTCGATGGACTTTATTGATGGCTTGCCTCGAACGAAAAAAGGAAACGATAGTATATGGGTGATCGTAGATCGCTTCATGAAGACTGCCCATTTCATACCTGTCCGATCCAACAGAACGGCTCAAAGTTTAGCACAGATTAACTTCAAAGAAATAGTTTAACTGCATGGAGTGCCGCTCAATATAGTCAGTTATAGAGATCCCCTATTTACTAGCAAATTCTGGGAAGCATTCCAGACATAATTGGGAACCAAATTGAATCTAAGCACCGCTTATCACCCTCAGACCGACGACCAAACTGAGCGGGTGAATAGAATTCTAGAAGATTTACTGCGGGCTTGCGTTATTGATTTTGGAGGCTCATGTGAAGATCACTTACATTTAGCCGAATTCTCTTATAACAATAGCTATCAAGCAAGTTTGGGAATGTCTCCATTTGAAGCATTATACGGTAGACCGTGCAGATCTCCCGCATGTTGGGTAGAACCTGGCAACAGACTTGTGTTAGGGCCCGATATGATTCGAGAAGCATCCGATAAAGTCGACTTCATCAAGAAGCGATTGAAAACCGCACAAAGCCGACAGAAAAGTTATGCTGATGTGAGAAGAAGAGATTTATCATTTGCCGTTGGCGATTATGTTTATTTAAGAGTTTCTCCAATGAGGGGAGTAATCAGATTTGGAAAAACTAGGAAGTTGGCACCGAGATTTATTGGTCCCTTTCCTATACTTGAACCGATTGGAACTCTGGCATATAGGGTTTCATTACCTGATTGGTTGCCTGGTGTACATGATGTGTTCCACGTGTCTCAACTCAGAAAACATGTGCATGATCCGGATCTTGTTGTAGAAGAAGCAGCGCAATAGGATATAGACATAACTCCAGAATTAGCAGTCAAAAGAGAGCCATTAAAGATCGTTGGCAAAGAAACTAGAGAGCTAAGGAGCAAAAAGATTCATTTAGTCAAAGTGCAGTGGAGTAGTGATCCTAGAGACTGTACTTGGGAGACTGAGGAAAGCATTAAACAAGCCTACCCCAAATGCAGAGTGGACATCTCTGACTAACTCCGGTGCAAGGTACCTTTACAATACTTTGCATTTACATTTTGTTTCCTACTTTGCTGTTATTTCCTTTTCGAGGACGAAAAGTTTTAAGTGGGGGAGATAGTAATAACCCGAAAAATGTGAACCAATTTAAAATTTTTAAAATTGGTTATTGTCAAAGAATTTAAACAATTGAAATAGCATATTTCAATAAAATAATGAATTGGGAATAGTGAGGCAGTTTGAAAATTTGAATACAAACTTTGTCTGACTGTACCGGGTGGAAAATATAACAGATTTTAGCGAAACCAAAAATATTTAAATCTGTTTATGAATACCTTTCCAACGAATCTGAAAAATCAAAGTTTCATAACAGGAATCAAAAGTTATGGCCAAATGAATCTTCAGAAATGTCGCTACATAGAATATATAGCCCTTGAAAATAGATATTTTGCATACGACCTCAAAATTCGACGAAACCACTTTTGTTGGATCCGGGATGTCAAATTATTGCTAGGATTCAAATTTCATAATTTTCGAAGCTAGTATGTGAGCGGGGCAAAAGAAAATGTGATTGGTCAATTTCTGTTAAAATGGGTCGACCTGAAAATGGACATTTTGCATACGAGCTCAGAATTCGACGAAACTGGTTTTGTTGGGACCGTATCGTCAAAACAAAGCTAGATTCATTTTTCTGGAATTTTTCGATTCAGTTTGTGGCCCTGGCAAATTGAAATGTACATTCAAATTGAATATTAAATGTTTTATACTTTAATTTGAAAAATAACTAATTGTAACAATCGAATTGGCCAATGAAACATATCCCATTGTGTCCGGAATGGGGTATTTAGCTAGGGGCGACAGTCGTTGGGCTGAAATCGGTGTACGTTGGTTAGAAAGGATATTATAGGAATTTAAAAATTAAATATAACAGAAAATATCTTCCTTCTCTCTCACATCAGAAAAATCAGTCAACCCTCTCTGAAACGAATGACGCAACCGTTCGAATCTTCCCAGCTCGATCGCCGCCGCCACAGGCAATTTCGCCTCCACCTCCAGTTGGCTATTTTGATCGCCTTCCTCCCCTCTTTCAATCAACCCCAGCCTCGTCTGAAACCATCCCGTATCGACGACGAATTCTAGCGAGAAAGTTACCACCTTTGGAGCGCCGCCAATCATCAGAGGAGCCGCCGAGTTCGCTGCCACCATAGGCGCTGGGAAGCCTGCTCGAAGCTCTTCGACGTCGCAGCATCCGATCGAGACGAAACAGCACGGATTGATCGAGAATTAAAAACCTAGTTTTGAAGGTTTGAAAAGTCATCTGCTTTGAAATTTATGAATTGAAAATAACACTTTTAAGTGTTGCAAAACTTTGAAAAATCATATCTTTTTAGTGTGTTAACGAAATTCGATGAAACAGGAAACATCGGGACCGCAGGGAGTATCTTTACCATCTAGTAGGAGCCACGGATTTTTCTGATCTTCAGACGATTTTTAGCACTTCAAAAACCAATGTGAGGAATCTAAACTAAATTGTGTGAATGGAATCGTGTTGTATAAATTATATAAGCGAAGTGTAAATTATATACGCATTGTATACCTCATGTACATGTGTTGTATAAGTTATATTAGCAATGTATAAGTTATACAAGCGTTGTATGAAACATATATGCTTTGAATGGTGATGAAATGCAAGTGAATTATAGAAATAATATATATATATACTCCCCTCGTCCACAGACCATGGACGATATTTATTGCTTGTGATTGGCGTGATATTATATGGTATGACGAATGGTTGGAAATAATTGTTTGTGGTTGATTTTGTGGTTGAAAAATACCTTTGTGGTTGAAAAATACCCTCTTGTGGTTGAAAAAAAATTAGAATAGGATTGTGGAAATGAAAATAAAACATGCCGCCTGCGTGCGAACTAGATGCATGATCCCCATTGTCAAAAACTTCGAGGTTTTAAGGTAGAGCGAGGAGCCGTACTAGGGACGGTCCCGGTTTTAACTACCCTTCCGTTATGCTGCCGAAATTTCCTGAAATATTGATGTGTTAGAATAATTTTCATTTGTTGAAATTAATTACATATGTTGAAACCAATATTCATGTATTGAATTGAAATTCATTCGTTGAATCGAAATTCATGTGTTGAATATTATTCGTATTTTAAACAAATAGCTTTAGCGATAAAAATCACATTTTTATACATATACAAACTATAGAGAATATTCTTGTGTTGAATTGAAATTCGTTCGTCGAGTTGAAATTCATGTGTTGAATATTATTCGAATTTTAAACAAATAGCTTTAGCGATAAAAATCACGTTTTTATATATATACAAACTATAGAGGATATTCATGTGTTGAATTGAAATTCATTCGTTGAATCGAAATTCATGTGTTGAATATTATTCGAATTTTAAACAAATAGCTTTAGCGATAAAAATCACATTTTTATATATATACAAACTATAGAGAATATTAATATGTTGAATTGAAATTCTTTCGTTGAATCAAAATTCATGTGTTAAATATTATTCGAATTTTAAACAAATAGCTTTAGCAATAAAAATCACATTTTTATATATATACAAACTATAGAGAATATTCATGTGTTGAATTGAAATTCATTCGTTGAATCGAAATTCATGTGTTGAATATTATTCGAATTTTAAACAAATAGATTTAACGATAAAAATCACATATATATATATAAACTATAGAGAATATTCATGTGTTGAATTGACATTCATTCGTTGAGTTGAAATTCATGTGTTGAATATTATTCGAATTTTAAACAAATAGACTTAACGATAAAAATCACATTTTTATATATATATATACAAACTATTGAGAATATTCATGTGTTGAATTGAAATTCGCTCGTCGAGTTGAAATTCAAGTGTTTAATATTATTCGTATTTTAAACAAATAGCTTTAACGATAAAAATCACATTTTTATATATATACAAACTATAGAGAATATTCATGTGTTGAATTGAAATTCGTTCGTCGAGTTGAAATTCATGTGTTGAATATTATTCGTATTTTAAACAAATAGCTTTAACGATAAAAATCACATTTATATATATATATATATACAAACTATAGAGAATATTCATGTGTTGAATTGAAATTCATTCGTTGAATTGAAATTCATGTGTTGAATGTTATCGTATTTAAAAATAAAATGAATAGACAATAAAAACTACATTTTTATTGTGAATATGAAGTGTTAAAATCATTCACATGTTGAATAAATATTTTTGATGATAAAAATATTTCTTTTATCATGTGTACGCTTTGATAAAAATACACACGTGTTGAAGTAAATATTAGTTCGTTAGAAATATTATTATTAGCTTTGTTCTGCATATATATACATGTGTTGAACAGGGAAAATGGATTAGCTGTAGAATAAAGAAATTATTTGTGTGCCCGACAAATAGGTAAGCCTTGATGAGTTGGCTGCGCAATTTTATTTTTATATCAACTCCTGTGAATGCCATTGGATGCGGAGTGCTGGTTATTCTGTGTGAAATAATAAACATCACCATAGGATAGTAACAATTAATTTTGAACTACACTACATGGCATACTCCTTGACGAAAGGCATACTTCATCATATTCCACATAAGCATTTGGAGCTTGTGTGACGAGGTGGAAGATTTACCATACGAGCGAGAGGCTTGTATGGCGATGATTTTATACAACAGGTTGAACTGATGACTGATATGGACTATATAAAATATAACGATAAATTGCCATATTAATAAAAAAAACCACACAGGTCTGGGGTTGACAATAATCACGTCTCTCTATTCATTAGATACGGCACATGGACTATTTATTCCCACACGGGACGAGGTGACGAGGATTTATCCTCTAGAGTAATTAAAATACACGCTCCCTCAGGCTTGACAGGGCGATGAGAATTTATTCTCTGGAGTTATTATCTATACACGCTCCCCTGTAAACACCAGAATATATCACTATAAATATGTGGATGCTTTATAGGATTTATTGGGTACCTAACACGGCCCAATAAATTTCCAAACCCCTTCCCGTACAAAGGAGGTTATGGCGAAATTTTTCGAAATATTAAGGCGTTAGTGAAATATTTGAAGTGAAAACGATGTTGAAATAAATGAATGAACTATATTTGAAATAAAAGAATGAACTATATTTATATATATAAATATAAATAGAATTGAAAGGAATCGAAGCCGTGCAGTTCGTGTTTTAGAATCGTAATTTGAATCGATTAGTACGAGAAATCCGACCATCGGATTTTCCCGAAACCGCAACCGCTGTGTTCTCCTTGGAAATATCTTTCCAATGGCACCAACTTTGTAAAAATCCAACAGTTGGATTGTCTGGAATGTTTAATTCAAATCTGAAGAAAAACAGCGCCAGAATCGTTTATATTTATATATAAATATAAATATAATTAAATTAAATCGAAAAACGACGCTGTAGTTCGAATTTTGAAACCGTAACTTCAAACAACTAGTGTGGAAGATCCGACCGTCGGATTTTCACGAAACTGGAACCGTTGGGTTCGCTTTGGGAATATCTTCCCAGTGATATAGACTTTGTAGAAATCCAACGGTTAGATTTTCCGATATGTGTAAAACAAATTAGGAAAAAAAACAGCGCCAGTGCGACGGCACGACCTGAAACGTCGTTCAATTGAATATGGCCATTTTTAAATAAATAAAAATGGCGAAAAATCGTTATAAAATATTATAAGCAACATAGATTGGAAATAAACCAGTTTGGCTTGATCTGCTTGATATTTGATGGTTGTATGTGTTTGACACGAAAATTATACTAAAGAACTGAAATATGAATGTCGAATAATATAAGCATAGAAAGAATATATTTGAATTCTAATTACGGGAATTATTTGAAAAGGCCGAGCTAACCCTCATTTCAAATAATTGATCGAACGATTCGAATTGGAAAATACAAAGGCGATACAAGACCGACGATCTTCATATCGGTTGGATGGGCGCTGCTGAGGTTCCTGATTGGAGTAGCTACCGTGAAGGAAAGGAAGTAGTAACCGTCTGAACGTATGTGTTGATTGTACGGATATACGAGGAATTTGACGCCTCCGGTTTCGTTCAGACCCTGAACGGACTTGTAAATGGACTGTGTGTCTGACATTGGATTTTGCTCTATACTGATTGATCTCTGTTAAATATATATTTGTTTGGCGGCGGAGAATTTATTCTTTTGCTTAACGCCCTTCTCTGAGACGTACGAGCTCAGAGGTTATATATCGATGGAAATCAGTCGTATGGAGTGGATTGCCTATGTTGCATGCCAAGATGCTGTGATCAAGGCTTCTGTTGCAAAGCAAAGTCTTGTGTTTGATGATCAAAGCACGGCCTACGTAGCCTGGCTTTGTGTATAGCGTGGATTCGCGAGCCTCACACCTCGGTATGAGTTAAAAACGGGATAAGGACTGCAGGGAGAGCACGACGTTTCTTTCTACCTATGGTGGTGTCAGTGACCTACCAGCCCTGACATTTATATCTACTTTTCACCTATGTGGTTGTTGGAATGCGAAGCGCCTCGATTATAGGTCTGTAAGGACCGGGAAACGTGTGTTCAGGAATAATTAATCCTCAAAAGTAAGAGAGGACCGGCCCTGAAGATCCAGGGGTTACCCAGAGTGTGTAGTCCTGAGGCATTTGCTAGAATGTCTCGAAGCGGAGAGGAGCTTGGCCCTTGCCTCGACTCATGACGGAAATCCAATCTCCAATACGAAATAACGAATTAAATTGTAGAACTAGTATGGCGACATAGTGGTATGGGTCACTTATGCCGCCTATGATTGATATTTATGATGTTATTCGTTTAGAAACATATATGCACTAGTAATAATATCAAATGATTTTGCTTTACACGTATTAAGCATATTTGGCTATTATAAGGTAAAACTCTATCCTCCGGCTTGCGTTGCATTATATGATGGGACTTGAGTCTTATAATGGCTTCATTCTTTTTAAAAGCATTGCATTGTTTTCAAAGAATTTACTTTGTTTTAAATGCATCAGCAATCACTTGAGTAAACCTGTTCCGCGAAACTGGAGTAAACCCGTTCAGCAATCACTGGAGTAAACCCGGTTTATTTTGAATCATGTACATTCATTTGAAATTTGAAATCGAATTTTCAAACTACCGCGCCGTTTCCAATTCCTTTTACAATTAAAATAAATATTTATATTCTAACTTCGATTCAAATAAATTTATATGTTTTAATTCTATTCAAAACTAATTTCTTTTCGTTATTAATTAAAATAAATCATTTTAAATATTCAAAATTCATTAAAATTGCCAAAATAAAAATTTTAAATTGGTTCTGATTTTCCGGGTTGTTACAATCTCCCCCACTTAAAATCTTTTCGTCCTCGAAAAGGAACGGAGCTGAATGCTGTTTAACTAACCATCTCAACTTTCATTCTTTAACTTTTCAGTTTCTAAGAATTTTCCAATTTTTCAAAAATTTGGCTAACACCCTAAATTTTCGAAAATTTCGCCATAACGTCCTTTGTACGGGGAGCACCAGGAAAATCCCCAAACAGCCACACAGGCCCTCTCATCTCAAAAAGAAAAAGAAAAAGCCAAGCGGCTGGCAATCGGTTGATAAAATCATCCAAACCCAATAAATTAGTAAACAAGTTCCAATTTGCAAGGCATGCAATTTTATTCCTCTTCTCTAGCCTCCTTGCTATGATATGTTCAATGTGTATACATGTATATGCATGCAATTCCAATAAATTTTCAATTCAGTTCAATATTTTGATTCAATTTGGCCAAATGATTCAAAATTTTAAATAATCAAACAACACAACCATCAATCAATTAGTGAATTAAATTTTCAAACATATACTTCTATATATTTAAAATCATTTTTTTGATGCCAATTCACAACAATAAACCCTATCTAGCTTTGGTTCTCATACCAGTCAAATGGAAATATATAGATATCCTACCTTCGACATTCGAACGTAAGGTCTGATGATGAGATCTCAATCATCAGAATCATCTCCGGACGTCCAGAGTGTGATTCTATATATATCCAGTATATTAAAACTTCGAATATACGTTCATGACGCGTATATGCAAAATCTCATATACTCGATTGTCCAAAATAAAATAAAATAACATACTCAAATACATATAATTAGATTAAATTTTCAAAACTGAATTTGATTTTAAAATTTTCGCTCTTCACACTCGTTCTAGGATACTACTGATCATATCTCTAACGAGTCATTCTCATTGGATATTACTAATCCAATCTCAGATGAATTCTTTCGTTTGGTTCTAACGTGTCTTGTTCTCGAGCTTTGTAAACCAAAGCTCTGATACCAAAATGAAACGACCCGAACTTCCCCATGAAGGAAAGCCCGGATTGAGTTGAGAACACGACAAATCAGAACACAAACAGAAGAACATTTCATTGCTTATTACAACAATTTCCATCAGAGTACAAGATTATACAGAGTATGAATAAATAATGTACATCAGAAAATATCAGAGATTAAATTACATTACATAGCAGCGGAGAATAATACATAACACAACTGGAAGGAATACACGGATACAGAGCTTTCCAAGTATAGCTCCAGCTGTAAACCAGGATCCTGTGAATATAAATCTGCAAAACCAAAACTACTAGCTGCTCATGTGGAAAATAGGGGCACCCAGAGTTTAGGTTAAAACAATAAACTCTAGGTCAGTCATGTGACTGGTGTGACAACTAAAATAGTTTTTGAATCTTTACTTTAAAATAAAGTAAATCAAGGGACCACGCCGTATAACACGGAACGGGTTTCCTCCCAAGAATACCAGTGCATAAAACAAACAGCGCAATGCTTTTTGGAAAAATGAAGCTATTATAAGACTCAGGTCCCATCACACAATGCAACGCAAGCCGGAGGATAGAGTTTTACCTTATAATAGCTAAACATGCTTGGGACATTTAAAAAAAAATCATTTTTATACTATTATAGCATAAAGTGTATGAAAACAACTTCAAATATAAATCTATCAATCATAGACGGCATAGTGTCCCATCCCAGTATGTCGCTAATACTAGACTCTACAATCAAAACTGAAATGTTACGTATTGGAAGTTGGATTTCCATCTGTGAACCAAGGCAAGGGATCGTCCTTACCATTCAAGACAATCTAGCCCATGTCTCAGGATCAAAACGCATCGACCCTCGGATCGTTAGGGCTGGTCCACTTGATGTGTATTAAAATGCCTGAACACTACGTATCCGCTTTCTATGGGGCGTAAAACTAGTCTGTATAAAGACCATACCATCCATCGGCTTCACAGAGACCGATATAACCAAGGCGCCTTGATATCCATCATCCACATAAGTAAAACATTCTGGCGTGCAAAACCCAGACACCACTCCTAGCTAGAAGGAAACGCATGCCCTCCCTGAGGTCCTCTCCCATTTCTGGTTCACACCAGGTGCGAGGCTCATGAATTAACGGTGCTATATTAAAGCCGTGCTTTGATCATCTACCCCAAGACTCTGCTTTTCAACAGAAGCCTTGATCATTTGCGTCTCAGCATGCCACACAGGCAATTCACGCTATGCAACCGATGTCTATCAATCACACCTAATAAAATCCGATGTTAGACACACATCCATTTATAAATTCGTTCTGGTTCTGAACGAAAGCGGAGGCACCTTATTCCTTATCCCATATGTCCAATACAGGAGAGAGGTCCTCGCATATCCAGTCGATCTCCAAGTACGTCTGGATGATCACCACTTATTACCTTGGCTTGGGTGTACAGCCCAATCAAGACATCCGTAATCATCCAAATGATGTGAAGACCTCCGGTCTTCAACTACCGTCTTCATCCTCGACACATCGCCGAATAAGGTTATTCAGAATGGGATAAACCCGATCTTTCTGAATAACTCGCATATATGACATACAAGGGCTGTAAAAACACGACATACGCCTCATTCCAATCCAGAATATTCCTTTATTCAAATATTCTTATACTTTGGGAAAGGTTCCCATTAATTTTATCAAAGATAAATTCTTTAAATTTATTCTTTAATCTTCCTTTGGAAATCAGTCCATACTAAACTATGGTTTATCCAAACTAGTCAGGATTAGCGAACCTTACCGAAGTAATCATTAGTTTTAATTTCTCAATCCCAACCTATTCATCCCATGAGGTAAAACTGGTATTACTTCATATCTAATACCACGGTGTTATCGGTAAAATTAATTACTATTTAATGTTGAAATCTAATTAAAGATTTAATGAACACTTGGAGCATAACTGGTGAAACTCCATTCTCGATCATTTCTTGGATTTGATAATTTTAGTTATCAAATTCACCTTTCAATCTACTTTAAGATTCATTAAAACTCTAATTCAGTTTTAATTTCCAAAAATCATTACTTAATGATTATTCAGTGTTAAGAAATTAATCTTATCTTTAATTGGGTTAAAGAACTAATGTCATTTACAACACAGCTCACGATAAACCCAAAATCTCATTCCATTAGCAATGGAATTTTCATGGAAAAAAATCGATATATATAATCGATATAAACTTCCATATCCAACCGATAATATAAATGGAATAACGGCAAAACCTTTTAAATTCCATATATATTAGCAGTCTTCCTCCACAGAAATTCACTTCGATTATTATCAAATCGGATTCCATGCCATTCCAATATAATATGTTAAATTGGAAAACTTTACTTTGGAAAATCTCCTTTAAATCTTAACAAAAGATTTATAATTTCCAAATCACGCTACACTGTAAATCGGGTTAAAGAACGAATGTCGTTAAAAAACACAGTTCACGATAAACCCAATTCACATTCCATTTTATTCCAATTATTAAATATAATTGGATACTCTAACAATCTTTATTAAAAGATTTGTTCTCTTCACCTGGTTTTCAAGAATAGTATTACTGAAGACACCATTCACAACAAACCCAAAATCCCATTTGATATTAAATACAAGACTCTGAATAGAAAATATATCGGCTTATATTCAATATCAAATTCTACAAGCAACAATTATCGTATTGGAAATAACGATATAAATATATCTTCCAAATTTCCGTAACAATATCTGTATAATCACAAAATCCAACATCGAAATATTCCAAAGACAATTTCGATTCAAATCCATTCCAATTTACATATTGGAAATCCTGGTTATTTTTAAAACCACTCCAAATCCAATTTATTTTATTTAAAAATTACTGGATTTCATATCCAGTTAATAACTAGTTCATTTTGATAAAATTATATTTTTATCTTTTCAAGTATGGAATTTTTCATCTCAATTCTTTCCAAATCATTTATTATGATTTTACACAAATTATTAATATTTTTAATAATTTTATCAAGGCCCATACAGTCGATTTCCATAAACGGCCATCGAACTGCACTTACAACGACCTTTTCCAAACTTGATTTGGACATAATTCCAAATACAACCATTAGATTTCAAATTTCTTGTATTCGTTAGAAAGCTCTTTTCGATACGAACCCAACGGTTACCGTTTTAGGAGAATCCGACGGTCGGATCTCCCGTAATGTCCATTCGAAGTCAATGGTCGGAATTCACGAACTACCGCGGCACGACGCGTTCTATTCAGGCTATTATATATATATATATATATATATTTCATCAATTTCCATTTAGAACTGTTAGCCTGCTTTGTGATCAAACTATCAAAGCCCAAGAACTTATCAGGAAGGCCACTCAGGGCTTGAGTATGAACTGGCAGAGATCAGCATCTGCTTGGACGAAGTAACAAAGGATGGGAAAACTCGTATTTCTGCGCATATAAGATTTGGGTTGGATTCCACTATTTTGGATCAAGCTAAAGCGAATATTTCTGACCAACCAAACTAGATCGCGTAAACCGGATCGGGTCATCCGGATCGGGTCACTCATCCTAACCGAATTCTGGGCAGTTAAAGACCATTTCCCCATGTTCTCCACTACTTTCGGGATTTACTCTAAAGCTTCCACGCGGCCACTCAATCCTAACCGAATTTCTACCTATAAATACACATACAATGCATCATTTTTGGGGGACTTTTTGGCACTTCATTTATTCATGGCAGCATGGCCGAGTTCCTCCATAAATAACCACCTTATTCTCATTGAAAATAATGAATTCGGAGAGAATGATTCATTGTATTCGAGTGTTTGAATGTAAATATTCAGTGTAATTCTAATTTCGGAATGAAATGAGGAACTATAAAGTGGATGTAGGCTCATTAACGCCGAACCACTTTAAATCTTATGTGTTAATTGATTTCTCTTGCTTTTTTGTATAGGATTTCTTATTATTCTCTGCAAATCATGATCAATTGGGTGTTAATGCCATTTTTTGGTCTAACATTTTGGTGCTTTCACTGAGAAATGAAGATTCTCAGCTTTTTGGATTATTTATCTACTGTTTGGACCTTCAAGTCCGAAGAGATAATCCGTATTCTCATCACTTTCGAAGCTTTCAACGATTTCAGCAATTCTGTATATTGCGGCTCCAAGAAGATATGGTAACCGACTCGTTTCTCAAAGAAGCAAAGCCGATGGAGAGCATCCCGATGACAAACAACTCACGACAATAGCTCGGGCTCCGGATTGAGTGTGTTCGGGTCATATCCGATCCAATCTGACAACCAAAGATGCATTTCTACCCAAAGCATGGATGTCTCTGGAACGAAGCAATGGGTTCGAAATGATCTTCCCAGCACAGTAGCAACGTTCCCGCGTGGCCCTCAACTTCAGATCGGATCAGATATGTTTCCAGCTCGAATGAGCTCTGGATCGGATGCATATGAAAGGACCGGGCCGGATGCAGATTGAGCCCTCGGATCGGATGTAGATGAAGTGTAGGCCAATATCCCTGTGGGGTCGGATCAGGCCCTATTCGACCCGAACAAGAACCTTCGACCTAAATAAGAGGGGAGATCCGAACCAGCCGCCTGCTGAAGACATTCCCCCGACCCGATCCGATGACATACCCGAACCGCAATCCTGACACATGACTCGAACCGAAACTAGAAGGTAAGTTCCGACCCGATCCGAAATTGCTGTTTTTTTGGGGGAAAATGCATTTTTCATATCATTTCAGAAAAGGCTCCATCTGCCAAAATCGTGCGGTGCCGGGACTGTGGGGCCCCGGACCCCCACCGGCGCTGCACACGGACCCGCTGACGGCCTCGCCTTCGGCTTAGAGCACGGCTCGCCTTCGGCTCGACGTATATTTTGGCTAATAGTAGTCATCAAAGCTTGTCAATGAAGATTAGCCGGATAGTCAAAGAATATGACAACTAGATGGCAACGATTGGGATTCCTCCAGAAGCCATGACCTCTATTTGTCGACGTTATTCAATGTGAGGAGATCAGATTTAGCTTGCTATCAATGATAGTATATGAGATAATGATTGTCTAATAGTAGCCTCCTCTTTTGGAACTCCGATAGTGTATAGATTTCAGCAATGCAACTGATGTTGTTCCCTAATGAGTAGTGACCACCTCATTTAAGTGACTTAAACCTGTCCAATCGGCGGAGCACCGAATGACGGTTATATAAAATAGTCTGAGCACTCCTTCAAAGATGACTCATATGATCTTAGTGACCATGATTGTCAATAATGGGATACCAGAAAGAAGCTAAGGGTCCCAACATCCCAAAGCTACACTTCAGTTGTAAGATGTGATGAATGACATATGTCTTGCAGTTCACCTCCCGAAATACTCGGCTAACATTTGCAATGGCTATTTGTTATCAACCGCATTGACAAAGACTGATTTCCATCGAATAAGGGGTCAACATACTTTGGTGCCCAGAGTTAGGTACTAGTTGAACCACCACACGCTATGATTGGACCTATGGATCCTTTCCCAGATTATAACAACTTGACTGCTCACCAGCCACCATACGACCTTGGTCAAGTAATCAGAGCTCGAGATTAAAGCAAATATGAATCAACCATCAGCTCTCTACTTCTTATTTCCGTTGTGACATAACGCATGAATATTACTAAAGTCTTGAAATTATGCTATCGTATTCAAGCTTATATGATCAGGGTCTAGACCGACCAGCTCCAATAGAATTCAGAACTTAAACTGTAGCCTAATGTCTATTGCTCAAAATTCCCAACCGAAACTGGAGTGGGAACGAGATGGAATATGCTACACATAAGAGACGGAACCCAAATACACTTCCCCTCCTGATGATATGGAGTGTAAAGGAGGCATTGGCTTAGCAAGCAAAGGAAATATCACACAAAGAGTTGCCCGATGATCTGCCCGAAGACATGGATCTTAGATAAGATGAAGATTCAAGATATAGGAGGGCGACATATAACGAAGCAACTGCCCAAAGATCGAAAAGCTTTCTTATAGTTTGATGATTGCTTCAAGGAAACTCCACCACTATTTCCAAGTTCATCTAATTGTGATACACACTGATTGGCCAATACGACAGGTCCTACGACGACCCAAGGCATATGGATGATTGCTCGAACGAAACATCAAACTGAGCCAGTTTGATCATAATTCCCTCCTATAGAAGTCCATATGGGGGAAAATATTAACCGACTTCATCATTGAGTTTACCATTCCCGAAGAGGGCGTAATAAATAAAGAAGATGGCCCCTCAAAATGAAAGATGAAATCCAAGTACATGGATGTTGTATACAGACGGTGGAAAAGAATAATTGACAGTCAAGCATTGGAGTTGTATTGATTCGAAGGACGTTCCAAATGAAGGAACTACGACTTGCAGCTTACATAGAATAGGTAGAAGAGCTGTTAGATGGATGGGAATATTACAACATGTCTCGAATTCCGCACACAGAAAATTAGAAAGCAAATTACTTGGCTAAGTTAGAAAGTTCCGACAATCCAGAAGAAATGCAGATAATCCCAATCAAGACATTACAAACTCCGACCATTGATCTGATGGAAGTTGATCCAGTGTTGGAGACCGAACCCGAAAGAGATTCATGGACAACCCCCATAAAGAATTTCTAGCGGCATGGAATGCATCCAGCAAGGCGACATTGCTTATTTCCCTTGGAAGGTTGTTCTAAGACTGACAGCAACGAGTCCTATTACTAAATAAACCAACCTGAATGATTAGACAAAAGCACTCATCAACTTCCCACTGGATGGGAGATGTACACAAATGAAGCTTCTGACAAAAGACATCTTGGAGTTAAAAAATAAAGATTCACAATTCCACCGCATTGGTCGATTATCTGCCAAGTAACTCATGCTCCAAATGTTGGGGGCAATAGGAGACTCAAGCGTGGATTGCTCATGATTACATCATCTAATTCAATGTTGATTCATCATAAGCCTGCATTACCAATTGCCTTAGTCTTTCAGGAAGGGTGGCGAGTTGAGGGTATGGAACACTTAAACATGGATGCTGATTAATTGTTTGTGTATAAGCTTTTATCTTCGGCATGGGATCAAAAGCATATATACAGACGAATGAGGCATATTTATCCTTATGGCCCCCGAACCAACTTCCTGACATGGCAGGGGCAAAAATCCTTTAAGCATGGACCCATTTTCAGCCATGTCCTACTTCATAGCATGGAGAGTGCAAAGTTCCTCTAACCATAGATCTATTTTCCTCCTGCCAACCACCGTCCTAGAACCAATATGATGATGTGCTACTATTAGCGGTACAGACGTGACTCCCTGATACTCAATCCTTGCCTTTGGCATGAGGGCAAGAAGGTGATTCAAAGGAGATGCAACCTCGTCATTCACTTACAGTGTTTACCTAGCTGCCTTTGTCGCTCCAAGACCCCAATCAAGCCATCCCCTGGCAGAGATTAGGTACCTCGGTTTTGACATCGATCAGACTTCTAGCACCCGCATATGGAGTTATGGAATAAACCCATAATGGGATCGACGGAACTGCTCGTGTACAAAGCCACGCCCTCCGCCTGCAAGAGGTTGTATAGCTCAAGGTGGATCTAAGATGACCATTCACTCCTAGGATCATACGTGGCAGAGCTAAAGGTAATTATGCATTAACTTTTGCATTTCAAAGTTGGAATCCGATTTCAGATGGATGCAGTTCGACCGTCTACATGGCTCGATCCTATATTTGACTCCACCAAATTACATGAATCTAAATAAAGGAGGCAGCACTGCCCCTTGATATACTTACTTTTCAATCATGCAATTTACTCTTACATGCTTCCCAAGTTATTGACATAACTAACTCATGCAATATGAATGATGCAGGTACCCAAAGTTCGGTGCCAATCACTCCTCACATGGATTGATCGGAGGAACGCAAAGCCTTGGCAAACATTTTCTGACTGTTTTCCTAACTAACTCGAATCCTCAGAGCTTGGATAGATGTATGAACCTAGGACGGGTGTGAGGGGCACCTCGGGATTAAATACTAATCGATCCATGACACTAACTCTCATGATTTGAGAGAGCGTTTAAAGGATGATACTGCAATGTCCGACCAAACTCCATACCACGAGTCGACGGGACAAGAGAGACTTGATTATTGCAAATGGCAACCTTTACCCATGAATCAGGGATTATGAGGTAGCGCCACGGCGAGTGTGGTCCGGCTGCTTGCTCGAAAAAACTCCATCCGCCAGATTGAAGCATGGAGTAAGGACTAAAACCGAGTATGAGAATGACACTCGACACGGTGGACTCCCACTCTTGGAAATAGATTGTAGAAGGAGCGCCGGGGTGAATGATGCGACTGTTCGCCTAATTAATTCTAACTCTCAAGATTCGAGAGAGAGTATAAAGGACGGGAAGACGACGTCCTCAAGGCGTGATGGTGCACCATGATTAAAGACCGCCTTGATTACACTCTAACCTGGGCATATGTTAGGAGAGTATAAAGGTGCTAAGATTAAGTACGGAAGACAACAGGCTCCTACCCCACTGAAGGATTGGGGATAAGATTGAAAGCTGAGCCGATGTCCCCTGCGGAAGGATTGGGGGCAACACAATGTCAAACAAGCCCTGACTGGCCACTTTATCCATGATTGATTGGGGGCAGACATACATCACCACCCCTTAGATAAATTCTATATGGTTTGTTAGATACTATTTGATTGTAGGGATTCTGAATTGAAAACCTTATTTGATTGTTATATGTTTTATTACCTACTACTTAGAGATTCACTTTGTTTACAGAGTATAGGCTTGTACAAGATAACATGACAAGAATGTGAGGGCCGCACTCGCGATAACCATAGCAGGCCAGTGGAAAACAAACAAAGGGCCACGTCCAGAAGGCTGACACTGATGCCCAATAATAAACTTCCCATGCAGATCAAGACGACGACCGAAAGGAGGCCTTGAGAGTGAATTGTTTAATGACATATCACACGACTTAAGGCAACAACCGAAAGGAGGCCCTAAGAGTGATGTATCAAATCAACATACAAGCCTACGTGTGACTGACCATAGCACAAGTGCAATGACAAGTGCCACCTCGCAAATACACTGAATGGAAAACGCGTCGACTCGAGCACTTGGATAACTCAATCACTTGATCTTTGAAAGTAATGTCTCTCTTTCATGCATCCATGTTTAAATTTAAAAGGGATGTGATACAACTGCCGATCCTTCACCGTTACACCTGGACTGGGGCCACTCGAGGACCATGGAACGGATGCTGACTGAACGTCCATTTGCTAGTCCTAACCAACTTCCCGATTGAAAGACCACGCCATTACTTTGACTTCTAGCTTGCAAGAAAGAAATCTACTTGATACTACGACTCAAAGGCTAGGAAGAAGGAAGATATAAATTTCTTTAGTGCTGAGGATATTGGCGCAGAAGGCGCTAGGAATAAACGAAGTCAGCTGATTTCTTCTTACGATGATCCCTCAGCATGTCAAGCTAGATATGAAATGGAAGGTACCCTTGCTGATTTGAGAACTCAGATGGTTCAGCGAGATGAACTTCTCCGGAAACAACAGAAAATGATGGATAACTTCTTTACTTGGATAGATGGAAGACCGAGTAACTACGACTTACTCACTGGAGCGAGCACCGTGGAAATTCAAGCGACAATGAACTTGGCTCAAACACTCCCTGCTCCGTGGTCCAGATCATATGAGGCCCTAGGGCAAGTTGGCATAGTCGTCTTTAATGAAACAAGATGCAACCAACCTCCTCCCAGGCATTTGTAGCATGCAACTTCTGACCATAACATTTTGGATGAAAACGATGGATATGCAAGAGTCACTGAGAACTTAAATGGAGCCCGACTAACCTTTGCTCCGGTTCAGATGAATGTTTAAAATCCAGCTCAACCTTAACATGAGTCTCCCCATGTAGGGGGAGAACGAGCGCATTTGAGACAACTATAATCTGACTTTATCGCTACCCGACTCCGAACCTCAGAGATTGGAAGGGAGATCAAAGACTAACATGAGATGGACACGAACAAATCATTTTTTATCAAACTCTAACTCACAGCTTGATGAGGGATTATGAATTCAGAGAATACATGGATTTGATGATTACCATTTAGTAAAATCCCCGTGGATGGGGAGTAAGGGATATAAGCTTCTAGCAACATAATTTGACAATCTGCCAACTTTAGGCGCATTTTCTATTATCGGAGTTCCGCAAGATCCCAAACTATAACCAAAAGAATGGCTCCTTAAAGACAACCTACATACATCCGAGTAGCGGATCACCATCCATAATTAAAAGACAGAAGCCTGATTGACGGCTATTACATATGCGCAACCAAGAAGCCGGAGACTGGCTTCCACCCACTTCAAGACTTCATACTGGGGGCACCAGCGCTAGTTGGACAATTGGCGACAACTTCTCAAAGACGAGGGCTAGATTGCCAACATTAATTGATGCTTCAACAGAGCTCCGGCGAGACCGTGCATGCATTCCTTGAAAGATTCAACGCCGCAATGGCATCGGTAAATCGACCTGGACAATATATGGTGTTGATCGTAGCAGTATCCGACATTCTGGATATCTCAAACTTCAAAATCTCTCTGCAATGAGACCCACCAAGAGGACTTGGCAGATTCACCTCTGAAACAAACCTCGGTTTCTCTCTACCATGAGACTTTCCTAGAAACGTTGGAAAATCCTATCTTGAGACAGACAGATTCATGCAACAAGAGGGTGCTAATGTTGAAATGGATGATCTCAATGTCTTCACGACAAAATGGAGCACCATCTGACTCTTGAAATGATAAAGGAAAAAAGAAAAGCCCCAGGAATGACTGACAAGAATTTACAATTCCGGAAAAGACCAATTTCATTAATCGGGCCAGCGATTTTGATTGTCGAGCTTAATGGAACCAAGCATGGGAGATAGACTCAACAAGACTATGATGGCTATTTCGGATTATGCCAAAGTATGAATGAAAGAGCTTGAATAACTCACTAACGACATTCGCTCGCTTGCAAGATTGACGAGCTTACTCAACTTTGTGGCTGATGCAAGGAGAGTATCTAAGTTCGGTGATACTCAATGAGGCGATCACTGCTTTCTGACTAAACAGATGGGATGACCCCGACATGAATGTAATTCGACCATTCGCACATATAACTCCAACCCTTGATGACTTGGGAAAGTGCACAAAACGACACATGGGGACTGAGATTGCTGAACCTACATCTCTAACCCGATGCGGCGGAAAAAATTATAAAGGCCAAAAGACTGGATGTCCGATTGTCTTTGCATAACCCCCACCGATGCTGAGGGAATAAGCACTAACATCGCTCGTCCTCCACTAATGCTGGGAGCATCACCTTCAACCGAAGATTGACTTTGAACATGAACCTGACTCAATGCATGATTCAGAATGTATACATTATATCTTTAGGATATGACGTGATTCATCTCGACCGTCTAAGTGAGCCAACTAACGAATCAAGCATAAATCCAAAGACTTGATCCGTAACTGCATCAAATGGAGAGTATGATGAACTCCTCTATTGCCTTACGATTGTGATAATCCTACCAGCTATTGGCTTGCATGTTTTCAACAACATCTCGTATTGACTCGTATGTGATCACGGGATTATAAAACGATCTGGAGGGATCATGGCTTTCGGATACCCTATTGTTATGATTAGACGCAATCATGGAGTACTAGATTAATATCCTGATATCGAGATAATCCAAATCCAAGAAAAAATAACAGATTCATATGCCAACTCTGATGCGCTTTGTCCCAACGGTCCAGATGCTAGCTCAAAACACGAAGATTCTGACACCACCCTATGACTTGGATGGCTATTTTATACATTGACTTATACATAAAAGAATTACTAGCTTAGTAATGCACTTGACTTGTTTAGGAAGACGGTGTCGTTTGGCATTAACTTGTGCATATACGATCTCAAACGGAAGCCAACGATATTGCATGACCTATGATGAGGGAATTCGACGAGGTCTAAATGATTACTTGATCATCTTGACCACTCTAGCCATGGAAATTGGCCTGATAAACATCAATGGAAGCAGTGTGGTATATGACAATCCATTTATACAGGAAAAGATCCATCTAATGGAACTACTCAGTACTCAATAGGACACAACAGTCTGATAAAGCCTCCTCAAGGGTGGATGACGTTCCAAAAAGATTTAGCTCAACTTATTCAAAGCACATCTCATTTGCAATAAGATGTACTTTGGGGGGCAAAATGTTAGCCTACTTTGTGATCAAACTATCCAAAGCCCAAGAAATTATCAGGAAGGCCACTTAGGGCTTGAGTATGAACTGGCAGAGATCAGCATCTGCTTGGACGAAGTAACAAAGGATGGGAAAACTCGTATTTCTGTGCATATAAGCTTTGGGTTGAATTCCACTATTTTGGATCAAGCTAAAGCGAATATTTCTGACCGACCAAACCGGATCGGGTAAACCGGATCGGGAAAACCGGATCGGGTCATCCGGATCGGGTCAACCGGATTGGGTCATCCGGATCGGGTCATCTAGATCGGGCCATCTGGATCGGGTCACTCATCCTAACCGAATTCTGGGCAGTTAAAGGCCATTTCCCCATGTTCTCCACTACTTTCGGGATTTACTCTAAAGCTGCCACGTGGCCACTCAATCCTAACCGAATTTCTACCTATAAATACACATACAATGCATCATTTTTGGGGGACTTTTTGGCACTTCATTTATTCATGGCAGCATGGCCGAATTCCTCCATAAATAACCACCTTATTCTCAATGAAAATAATGAATTCAGAGAGAATGATTCATTGTATTCGAGTGTTTGAATGTAAATATTCAGTGTAATTCTAATTCCGGAATGAAATGAGGAACTGTAAAGTGGATGTAGGCTCATTAACGCCGAACCACTATAAATCTTATGTGTTAATTGATTTCTCTTGCCTTTTTGTATAGGATTTCTTATTATTCTCTGCAAAACATGATCAATTGGGTGTTAGTGCCATTTTTTGGTCTAACAAAAACACATTTTATAAATCGTTTTAAATTCATTTTCAAAATGATTTCAACTTCGTATTCAATTTCAAATCAAAATTGAATATTCCATATCATTAATATATAAATGATAATATTTCCAAAACATTAGACGTTGAAATCAATTCCTTTTCGATATTCATTATAAAAATGAATAGAATCGATATTAATATCATTCACGTCAAAATGACATTAACCTAATCAACACGGCTTTATATATTTATATATTCGTGTCCATCCGAAATCGGACATCAAAATCATATTTTAATCTTTGACTGAATATTACTTTAAAATATTCATTATTTTAAAATATTCATTATTTTAAAATATTCATTATTTTAAAATATTCAATCATTCTGAACTGGAATCAGACACAGTCAAATACCATATAATGTTATTTATACAAATTTCATACACACGTGTACACAAAAATAATTAAACACAGTCAACCATCATCTAGAGTGCATTACACAACTGCATAAGCATTAAATATAAATAATCAACGCTTACAACAGCCTGTCAACCCATCGATTGACATACAACTAAGTATTGGGATTAGTGTATGTCTAATATCATCCTAATACCCGTGTGAGGTTTTCAAACAACAAACACTGATTATTATTTGTGCAGTTAGGCAATGTCTAAAATATATCGTCCCAATCAATATCATTCAAATGGGTGTACATAAAAAGATCGTCCAATTTATAAATGAATATTTATTTTATTCATATACACGTTAAAAATTATATTTTTAACGATAAAACATTTTATGTCAACACACGAATATTTTATACAGTCCATTTCACAACACAATC
This sequence comes from Allium sativum, assembly GCA_030737875.1. Lineage (NCBI taxonomy): Eukaryota > Viridiplantae > Streptophyta > Magnoliopsida > Asparagales > Amaryllidaceae > Allium > Allium sativum. The sequence goes on along the minus strand of CM060926.1, from coordinate 685,808,589 downwards.
AATTTTCACAACACAATTAATTTTCCAACACAATCAGACAAACAAGTCGTCCACGGTCTGTGGACGACGGGGAGCAGTTTATATATGCAGTTATAAAACAAATGACTGAACAGAAAATTTCAATGAGGAGTTCTCACCTTGGGTTTCCACTCTGTCAACCTTTATGGAACGGTTTGGATTCCGTTTTGATCTTAGCCCGTTCCATCATCATCTGTTTTACGCAGTGTATATTAAAAATCATATTTTTCTTCTAACGCTACACAGATAAAAATCACCTTTTTCTAACACGATGTTTATATTTTGAACTGATGTTTATACTTTAAATATCACATTTTTATAATGCCATTTTCTATATGAAAATTATATTTTTATAACGGTGTTCATATCATACAAATCAAATCATAATAGCGATGTTCATATCATAAAAATCAATTTTTATATGAATAAAAATCATACCTTCTTCTAACTAAAAATTAGATTTTATATCGTTCTACTTCTAATAAAGATTATATTTTTATATCGCTCTTCTTATATAAAAATCCTATTTTTATAACGGTACTTTTTATATAAAAATCCTATTTTTATCTAAAGCAAAAATCATATCTTTGTCGAAGTAAAAATCATATATATTTTACTATACATATAATAAAAATCATATTTTTATTATGCCATATATATATATCCCGTTTTTAATTTAAACCAAAAATCACATTTCTGTATTCTTAGTTATTTCTTACAAAATTAATGCTATTCTTATTCTAAAACAAAGTATATTTATATTTCTAAAGCAAAGTATATTTTTATTTCTAAAACAAAGTATATTTTTATTTATAAAGCTAAGTATATTTTTATTTCTAAAGCTAAGTATATTTTTATTTCTAAAGCTAAGTATATTTTTAAAACAATGGTATTCCTATTTTTAAAATCATATTTTTGTTTAAAGCTATTTATATAATAAAATAACACATTTTTATAACAATGTTTTTCTTAGAAAGGTCAAATTTTTATACTTAATTTTATTTATACAAAGAAAACCAGATTTTACTATGTTATATATAATTTTAAAACTGATTTTAACTTTGTTATATATAAAAAAAAACAAAGAGAGAGCTCCTGTATCATTTTCAGTGAAGTCGAACTGTCTTCACGAGCTAGGGCTCATCGTCCCTTCTTCTAAGAGCCTCGCGCCACCCATCAGAGTTCGCTATTCCAACCGCCTTGTCACAAGACACTCCTTCCCTGAATTGCGTGAAACACGATGGCTTTAGATGCCGTGGATTTGGGTTCAAACGCAAGGACTTCGCCATCCGATTCTAGCCAGCACGTCGACCTAGGCTTCATCACGGCCGTTGAATTAGTAGAGCTGAGGAAGCTCTTCGATTTGGTAATTGGGGTTTCGAGTTTTATGGAGTGGAGAGGGAGATCGTGAGGAAGAAGGTGTCGGGTGATCGAAATCGTCGGTTTCAAACAAAGAGGGGCGGCGGCTGATAAATTAATTAGGGCTTAAGGAAAAATTTGATTGGACTATTTATTTCCTTTAATTCCAAAATTACCCCTCCATTCATACGAACTCCAAATCAAACCCAACGACTGTCAACTCCAGCTAATTACCCCCATTCTGAACGCAATGGGATATGTTTCGTAACCCAATTCGACTGTTATGATTTGATTTTCTTTAAATAAAAATATAAATCTTTATATATTTAATTTAAACGTACATTTCAATTTACCGAGGCCACGTATGATCTCTAAATATTCCAGAAAAAATATTTCTGGCTTCGTATTGACGATACGGTCCTAACAAAAGTAATTTCGTCAAATTTGAAGAAAGTTTGAAAAGTGGTCATTTTCTGGTCGATCCAAATTGACTGAAACTGTCAAAACACGCTTTCCTTCGCCACGCTCGCATATTGATCCCATAAATTATGAAAATTGGAATCTAGCAATAATTTGACATTCCAGATCCAACAAAAGTGGTTTCGTCGAAAACGGAGGTCGTTTGCAAAATGGCTATTTTAAGGGCCAAATTTCCATAGCGACTATTCTGAATTTTCAACTGGGCATAACTTTTAATTCCCGGTATGAAATTTCAGTTTTTCGGATTCGTTGGAAAGATATTTTCAATTAGATTCCAATATTTTTGGTTTCACTAAAATATGGTTTATTTTGAACCATGTACATTCATTTGAAATTTGAAATCGAATTTTCAAACTACCACGCCATTTCCAATTCCTTTTATAATTAAAATAAATATTTATATTCTAACTTCGATTCAAATAAATCTATACGTTGTAATTCTATTCAAAACTAATTTATCGTCATTATTTTTTAAAATAAATCATTTTAAATATTCAAAATTCATTAAAATTGCCAAAATAAAATTTTTAAATTGGTTCTGATTTTCCAGGTCGTTACACAACCCCAATGTCAAAACCTTGAACTCGCACCTAAGGATTAAATGTCGATTTTACAGTCACCTTGGACAAGAATAGAAAACGTGTGAATCATACTTACACCCTATCACAAATTAAACCGCTTGATCTCCTCACATTGGCGATGAGGCATAGCCCTAGGCGCGGTAGCAAATAAATGACTGCAACAAAATTTTTTTGGAACCCAAACATATACATTCGTGCTGCTGACAGCGCCCTCCATTCGATAATCAAAATGCTGAAACCACCAACCTCTCCACCCGCCGCCGTGTCCACCACAACGAGCTCGAACATCAATCAGAGTCCCAACCACAGCTTCTACGGTGCAAGGTAGTGATAATTTTTGTGCGATGGAAATGGTGCTTAACCCATATGAAACCTGTACGAGCTTGAACTCTTGCTTCAACGATCTCTCATATAATTATTATAGGATTTTTTTAGTTGAGGTTTTCTTCTGATCTTGATTTATAAAAGCCATTTGTAAAGCTTTGAAATTTCAGTTTTGCATTTTTAAACATAAGCATGGAACGAGAAAAGAAGACGGAGAAGAACAACTATGTGATTTATTTATATCATGAAGATGCTTAGCCCTTAAGTATGAGTACAGTAGCCTAAACGTTATAGGATAGGTTGGCTATGAGATTTCACCTCAAACAGTTGTATATGTACTGAGTATACAGATTGATATATGTTAGCTTAATAGTTAAGGTGTGTGTGTGTGTGTGTGTATATATATATATTCGGATCCTTTAATATGAAGTAAAACCATGCATGCACAAGTGTTGTGTACCCAGTCACGTAAACTCTTCATTTACGTACCACTAATCGACAGAAATAAAAATATCATCATACCAAGCAGTGTGTCATGGTTACAGAATGGTAATAAAATAGACAAGATAGCTTATTTGGTGAAATCCCAAAAATGTTGATATAGGGGGTAAAATACTTCAAATAAAAAGTTGCTTATTTTCCAAAATAAAAATTATTAAAAAATTCTATAATTTAAACTGAAAGTACAAATTTGAAATCTTTTCCAAATTCAAAGCCAATATTTTATTATAATTAAATAAATCGTTATGGTTCATAAACAATTCCACAATGACAATTTGAAAATTTGATTTGGATATAACACACAATCTATAAGGCGAAATCCCGATTTTTCACTTTCAGTAGAAAAATACAGTTAATTAGATTCGTATGTTTCTTGTTTCAAAGAAATCAGACTAATAACGAATTCTGTATTCTCAGTTGAAGTTCAAATCGTAATATTACGAACTGCCGCGGCGTTACGAGATCGGTTATAATTTATTTTATAATTAATAGGTTCAACTTCCGTTTAAATAATATATTCGTTATTAGAACTCGAATACAAACTAAATTAAATATCATATACTATCCAAGTTCATACAATATTGCCGATTCAACTAATTTCGACAATTTCTGAGATTAAATTCTATTATTCCACTATCAATAATAATTAAATATTCAAAATACTTGGATTCAAACCAATAAATTATCAAACCACTATATTAAAATAATTAAATAAATTAATTATTAAATCATGAAAATTCTGGGACGTAACATTCCTTCCCCCTTAAAATAATTTAGTCCTCGAAATTACTAAGGTAGGAAAAATGCTACAAACCTTATTAACTAGGTCAAATTATTTGTTTTATTTCTTAACATCAGTTCAACTCAACAAATTTACTTCAGTTAAAATATTAATTCATTCCTATAAATGAAAATTTTCAAAAATCCTAAAATCTTTAACATCTTAAATTTCGGAAAAATTTCATCAGCTTCTCCTTTGCATGGCTCAATCGGTACAACTACAATTCGCCTCTCTAGACCTTTTCCAATCCAAAAGAAAATTAAACAGCCAAGCGGCTTGCCAACAGATTCATAAAAATCTATCTCGTACCTATATAAATATAAACTTGTACATTTTTGTCGAGCGTTTAACTCCATCTGCTACCAATCCAGCATACACAAATATCATCCCAACTGATCTCCGATCCATTTATCCTCATATCCAATTATTCTCTTATACCCAAGTCGAGAATTCCATTTCAAACTCCAACTCCAAGCTCAATTTCAAATCCTTACTAAACATTCCAATTCCATTCCAAATCATCTTTAATGCAATTCAATTTTATTTAAGTAAATTTAAGTTAAATTCTAATTTATTTATGCACTTTCATCTTTTCAATCTATTTAAATTCATAAGTGAAATTGAAATTTCAAAATTCAAATTCCTGGGTTTTATTTCAAATTAGTTTGAAATTATATATATTCACATATAATAATAGCAAGTCAAAACATTTGAATTCTCAATAATTATTTCCTCAAAACAATCCAAAACAAAATCTTTGGTAGTAATCTATCACTTAGAAACTTGAAAATGAACATTGATAATGTCGCGATTCATCATCAGGGTTATTTTCCAGAAACCGAAGTGAGTTCAATACTATATCACTTTCAAAATTCATTCTAAAACACTTCCACTTTAAAATTATTTCAAAATATACTTCACAATGTTTAGAAAACATTTCCAAATTCACCCAGGATCTTAAAATTTTAATCCAAAATTCATTTACAAATACTTTACGAAATTCCAGAATTTTAATTCCAATTCTGATTTTATATATTATATTCATACGAATTCTGATTGGTTATTTATAACCATCTCTATTATAATCTTATTCGATTATGATAACAACCAACACATCCAAATCTTATAATAATCCCAATATCAATCATTCTTTTTTGTCAAAATATAGTTCAGGTAAAATTATTTCATTTACCCTCTTTCCAAAACACACTATGTCGTACTCTGTTCAAGAGTTTAGAAACACGTATCGATACAGTTTGCATTACTGTATCGACCAGAATTCATAAACTACTCGACAAACCAATCAACATAATATAAAACAGTTTCTATATTAATTTACAAATACACACTCATATATATACACTCAAACTCACTCCAGGATATTACTATCCCCATCTCTATTGAGTCACGCTACAGAGGCAAGGTAATCGATTAACCTTCTGCCTTCAGCTCTGATACCACTGTAACGACCTAGGGATTTATACCTTGAAAATATCACTAACACCATGTTGACTATTCAAGCATCGGAAATACCAGATCATTAATAGTAACAATTTAGAGGGTGAGAAATAGAAAGAAAGAAAATTAGAATAGAAGAAGAAAACCCAACAGAACAGAATCAGAGTAAACATGAATCACACAGCGGAATGAATAAAATATATTATATAAATAACTTTGAAATATGTACATACCATTATCAGAGTACAACACATAACATCACAACTGAAATAACTTTATGTATAACTAATATGGAAGCCTCCTGCTCTAAGGTCTTCAAAGTATACCTGTAAATCCCGACTACTTGACTTCTCGTACAAACTTGGGCATCCAAGATTTTAGGGTTTAAAAAAAACTCTGGATCAGTCATGGAGCTAGTGTGAGTAAACTCCAATCATTCGGTTTAACTTTTCAAAATCCTTTTCAAAAGAAAGGATAATCGTAAGACCGATCCATACATAAACACAGACGGTTTTTACCTTACGATAACCCAAATCACTTCTTAAAATCTATACTTTTTATGATATAATAACAGTGTCTAATACAAGTAAATAACAATCTACCAGAATGCTTGCATCTCACGTTCTACATACATAATATACAATCGAAAATCATGGGCTCTTATTACAGAACATATTTCCAACTATGACAAGATATGGAACCACCTTTCGATCAGTGTACTCTAGAGGAGATACACTAGAGTTCAATAAGAACATCTGGTAGCTCAACCACATATGACCGGCCATTCATTCCGCTTGAGTGTTCCGAATATATTGCCACCTTATGGTTGGTATACAAACATAACCGTTCATGGGAGATACAGAATTGAAAGAAGTAACAAATATGGATATTCTCTAGATGGTGACAATATACCTCTACTTGGGTGCAACCCACTTAGCCATGTTGCCTGCTCGATTTTTGTCATTTCCTAATTGACGAGGCTTGAGGTCATAACATACCTTTCCACAGATCACATCTTCATTTACTTTAAATTCCACATGGTCATACCTTCCAAAACCCAAATTAATTTCCCCAAAAATACCACGGGTACAAAGCTAAGAGAAACGAATTCCTCTGCCACCAACGTCAATACGTTTGAAGAAATCAACTTACGTGATCTATTAGATATATTAAGTCATACATTCGTCCATACATGTTGTCCTGGGATTGGACAAAACGAAGGCAATATTTGTAAATCCATCTTAGGAAATTTCTACCTAGGATCGCTAGAACATCCCATGCATAAACTCCGTCTTCTATTATCTTCGACATATCCGATTCACAATGTTAATGCCATAGGAGTGGTTTTCAGGTATTAAACCTGATCCCGGTCTCAACGTATTAACAACGGAAGAATGTTCAAAACACTTTGATAGTCGGTTATTTAACTATCAAAGGAAAGCATACATACATCAACGAATGTATTTCCAAATGGAAATTTTACCAATCAGTCATCATTTCATTTCCAAATTTCACTTTAACATCTTTACCCGAATATTTTCCCAACTCGCTTAGCCTCTCACGATTTCTTGGAAAACGTTTCCATATATTCACAACTCCGTGTTTCCCATATTTCGAAAAAATACGTTATTAACATTTAAAAAACTTTTCCATATCTTATTCACGCATCACTATTCTTTCACATCCATCAGTCCCTAATTGTAAACTAGTAAGAGAACAACTTCCTAAGTATTAACCCTGAAGGTCGAAACCAACATTAGATCAACACTCAGAAATTCATTCAACTTAACTAGTCTACGGGTAGTTTCTAATTTCCTTAATCCCATTTCTTATTAAATCATTTCTTATGCAACTCTTGGATTCATCTTACGAATCTACTTCTTTTACAGCAAATATTGATTATGGTGATAACATTATAATCCATGTTTCCAAAATATTTAACTTTAAAATATGACTCTAGTTCGTTACTTTGAGTAAATAAATAAATAAATAATCTTTATCTAAAAACAGAAAGTAAATATTAATTTCCCGGATTTGATATAATCGGATTTCAATTTATAACCCTTTTATGAACAATCTATATTCGATTAACATTTCGAACCTTGGAATAAACTCACCGTTTCAGGTCAACCCAATTTTTTTCTTTAACCTTTGAATTTATCACTTCCAGCATTTACCAATTTCCTTTTATCACCATTCCGATTCGCAAACGTCTGTTTCTAAATCATTATTCACTTTAAAATGTGAATATTATTTTTTTACAAAAATTTGGAATCATTTTATTAAATCAAGTCTTGATTTTAATAATAAATACTATTTTAGTTTAAAATTCATTTTATCTTGTTAAATATAAATCCATACTTCATATTTCATTTCATAAGCTCACTTTATAGGTTATAACTTAATCTCGATTACATATTCGATAATATATCCAAGTTTTAATTATCTCGTCAAATTCTGAATTTCATTATACATAATTTATAAGAATAAATTATTTTTAATATATTCGATACAGTTGAATTCTAATTATAAATCCTTACGGATTCATTTCAATCTTATTTACATTTCGAATATCGGAATAATTTCTTCATTTTCTTTTGAATTGATTTTCCAATTTTCCCTTCCTAAATTCATCCTCGTATTTTCAAATTACTAACAATATTTATTCCACTTTATTTCTAAACATCTTTTATTAATCGAACTACTTGTTTTGATATACTTAAAACAAGTTATTATATTCTAGTTTTTTCGAAATTCAACTTCTATTTAAAAACTGATTTCCCCCTTTTTAAAACTCCAAATTCTTTTCCAGTATATTGGAATATATTTCACAATATTTTAAATACCAATTATTTCAGGGTCAATGTTATTCAACATCCCAAAATACACAATAATCAATCATAGATTATTTATCACATCATATAATGCAATATATGAAAATAAACTATATAATTATTGAGGAATCGGAATCCAGTTGGAACCCTCCAACTTGTTTCCCTGCATCCACAGATGTTAATCAACATAAATAACACTAATTTCATATCATTATGAAATATTAAAATAAATAGAATTAATATTTGAGCAACGTTATATATATAACGGTATATAAAATTTCAAACAAATAATTAGCAAATCATCCAAATAACCATCATACACAGCATTCCATCATTTTTATCAATATTAAATTATGCTTATAAAATTATAAAACTAGACAGAGTTAGTGAGTTTACGCACATTGTTCGTTAATCATTGAATAAGGTTTAACGGTGGTTGATCCGATCAGACATTTAATTTTGCTTAAAATTGTAACGACCTTCAAATGGTTCTAGGCTAGTTCCATCGTGTAGCTTGTGTTCATACAATCCGAACGGACCCTGTTTTGTTGAATTTGGATAACGTATGTATGAGTTATTATGTTTACAATTTAATACAGTATAAAATTAAAATTAAAACTTAAATTATTAAATTACATTGGGCTTTACCATTTAATTTGGGCCGCCAAACACTTATCTTTATCAACCCATTTTCTGTATTCATCATCCCGAATAAGAACATGTGAGCTCCTGAATATTTCCACTACTATCAACACTTCACAGGCTTTGTTTGTCACCTTTTGCACCACGAAAATTCAAACAAAACCCATTGTTAGTCTTCTCTTCGTCATCTCTGTCAACCCATACAAGAATCACACCACTCGCATGCTTTATCCAAATCCTATCGTTCTGCAATGTTTACGCAACACAGTACCTCTCTTCCCAACCCCAACATCAAAACCTTGAACTCACACCTAAGGATTAAATGCTGACTTTACATTCACCTCGGCCACGAACAGAAAACATGTGAATCATATTTACACTCTATCACTAATGAAACTGCCTGATACTCCTCAAGCCGATGATGAGGCATAGCCCTAGGCGTTGTAGCAAATAAATGACTGCGAGAAAATTTTCTTGAAACCCAACCGTGTACATTCGTGTTGCTAACACAACCCTCCATTCCCTAATGAAAATATTGAAACCACCAATATCTCCACCTGCCGTCGTGTCCACCACTGCGAGCTCAAAAATAATTCACAGTCCCGACCGTAGCTTCTACGATGCAAGGTAGTGATAATTTTTGTGCGATGGAAATGGTGCTTAACCCATATGAAACCTGTACGAGCTTGAATTCTTGCCTCAACGATCTCTCATATATTTATTATAGGATATTTTTAGTTGAGGTTTTCGTTTGATCTTGATTTGTAAAAACCATTTGTAAAGCTTCAAAATTTTAGTTTTGCGTTTCTAAACATAAGCGTGGAACGAGAAGAGAAGAACAGCTGTGTGATGTATTTATATCATATAGATGCTTAACCCTTAAGTATGAGTACAGTAGCCTAAACGTTATAGGATAGATCGACGATGAGATTTCACCTCAAACAGTTGTAGCTGTACTAAGTATACAGATTGATATATGTTAGCTTAGTAGTTAAGGTATATATATATATATATTTGGATCCTTTAATGTGAAGTAAATCGTGCGTGCACAAGTGTGGTGTACCCAGTCACGTAAACTCTTCACTTATGTACCGTTATCGACAGAAATAAAAATATCATCGTACCAAGCAGTGTGTCACTGTTCAAGAAAGGTAATAAAATAGACAAGACAACTTATTTTGTGAAATCCCAAAAATGTTGATATAGGGTGTAAAATACTTCAAATAAAAATTTGCTTATTTTCAAAAATAAAATTTACAAAAAAAATTATATAATTTAAATTGAAAGTGCGTCTTTGAAATCTTGTCAAAATTAAAAACCAATATTTTATTATAATTAAATAAATCGTTATGGTTTATAAACAATTCCATAACAACTATTTGAAAATTTGATTTGGACATAACTGGCAATCTATAAAACGAAATATCGATTTTTCACTTCCATTAGAAAAATACAGTGAATTAGATTTGAATATTTCTTTTTAAAAGAAATCCAACTTATAACGAATTCTGTATGCTAAGTTGAAGTTCAAATTGTAATATTACGAACTACCGCGGCATTACAAGCTTGATTATAATTTATTTTAAAATTAATATGTTCAATTGCCGTTTAAATAATATATTCGTTATTTTAACTTGATATGGACTAAATTAAATATCATATATTATCCAAATTCAAACAGTATTGTCGATTCAACTAATTCAACTATATTAAAATAATTAAATAAATTAATTATTAATTCATGAAAATTATGGGACGTTACGTTCCTTCTCCTCTTAAAAAAATTTCGTCCTCGAAATTAGTAAGGTAGGAAAAATGCTACAAACCTTATTAACTAGGTCAAAATTGTTTTTTTTACGTCTTAACATCAGTTCCAACCAATTTATTTCAGTTAAAATATTAATTCATTCCTATAAACGAAAGTTTTCAAAAATCCTAAAATTTTTCTAACATCTTAAATTTCTGAAAAATTTCGTCTGTTTCTCCTTTGCACAGCTCAATCGGTATAACTACAATTTGCAACTCTAGACCTTTTCCATTCCAAAAGAAAATCAAACAACCAAGCGGCTTGCCAACAGGTTCATAAAAATATCATACCCATATAAATATAAACTTGTACCTTTTTGTTGGGCATTTAACTCTATCTGTTATCAATCAAGTATACACAAATGTTATCCCAACTGATCTCCAATCCATTTATCCTCATATCTAATTATTCTCTTATACATAAGTCAAGAATTCCATTTCAAGCTCCAATTCCAAGCTCAATTTCAAATCCTTACTCAAATTTCCAATTCCACTCCAAATTATCTCTAACCCAATCCAATTTTATTTAACTTAATTTAAGTTAAATTCTAATTTATTTATGTACTTTTATCATTTCAATCTATGTAACTTCATAAGTGAAATTGAAATTTCAAAATTCATATTCCTGGGTTTTATTTCAAATCAGTTTGGAATCATATATATTCACATATAATAATAGCATGTCAAAACATTTGAATTTTTGATAACTTATTTCCTTAAACAATTCAAAACAAAATCTTTGGTAGTAATCTGTCATTTAGAAACTTGAAGATGAACACTGATGACATTACGATTCATCATCAGGGTTATTTTCCGGTAATCGAAGTGAGTTTAATACTATATCACTTTCAAAGTTCATTTTAAAATACTTCCACTTTAAAATTGTTTCAAAATATACTTCATAATGTTCGGAAAACATTCCCGAGTTCACCTAGGATCTTAAAATTTAAATCCAAAATTCATTTACAAATACTTTCCGAAATTTCCGGAGTTTTAATTCCAATTCTGATTTTAAATATTATATTCATACGAATTGTGATTGGTTATTTATAGCCATCTCTATTATAATCTTATTCGCTTATAATAACAACCAACCCATCCAAATCTTATAATAATTCCAATATCAATCATTCTTTTTTATCAAAATATATTTTGGGTAAAATTATTTCATTTACCCTCTTTCCAAAATATACTGTGTTGAATTACTCTTTTCAAGAGTTTAGAAACACCTATCGACACAGTTTGCATTGCCATATCGACCAGAATTCATTAACTACTCGACAAACCAATTAACACAATATAAAATAGTTTTTATATTAATTTTTAAATACGCGCTCATATATAAACACTCAAACTCACTCTAGGTTATTACTGTCCCCATCTCTATTGAGTCACGCCACAGAGCTAAGGCAATCACTTAACCTTCTGCTCTGATACCACTGTAACAATCTAGGGATTTTAGACCCTAAAAATAAACATTAAACACCATGTCGACTATTCAAGCATCGGAAATACCAGATCATTAATAGTAAGAAGTTTGAGGGTGAGAAATTGAAAGAATGAAAATTAGAATAGAAGAAGAAGAACCCAATAGAACATAATCAAGGTAAACATGAATCTCGCAGCGGAATGAATAAAATATATTATATAACATAACTTTGAAATACGAACTTGTAACAGTATATACATACCATTATCAGAGTGCAACACATAACATCACAGCGGAAATAACTCTATGTATAACTAATGTTGATGACTCCAGCTCCAAGCTCTTCCAAGTATATCTGTAAAATCCCTACTACTTGACTTCCCATGTAAATTTGGGCACCCAATATTTTAGGGTAAAACAAAATAAACTTTGGGTTAGTCATGGGACTGGTGTGAGTAAACCTCCAATCATTCGGTTTAACTTTTCAAAATCCATTTGAAAAGAAAGGATAATCGTACGACCGATCCACACATAAACAAGATGGCTTTTTCCTTACGATAACCAAAATCATTTCTTAAAATCAATACTTTTTCTGGTATTATAATAGTGTCTAATACAAGTAAATAATAATCTAGCAGAATGCTTGCATCTCATCTTCTACATACATAATATACAATAAAAAATCGTGGGCTTTTATTGGAGAATGGATTTCCAACTATGACAAGGTATGGAACCACCTTCTGATCAGCGTACCCTAGAGGAGATACATTGAAGTTCAATAAGAACATCTTGTAACTCAGCCATACATGACCGGCCATTCATTTCGCTTGAATGTTCCGAATATATGGTCACCTTAAGGTTGGTATATCAACATAACCGTTCCTGAGAGATACATAATTGAAAGAAGTAATAAATATGAATATTCTCTAGATGGTGACAATATACCCTAAATGGGTGCGGACCACTTAGCCATGCTGCCTGCTCGATTTTTGTCATTTCCCGGTTGACGAGGCTTGAGGTCATAACATACCTTTCGACAGATCACATCTTCATTTACTTTAAATGCAATGTCGTCATACCATCCAAATCACAAATTAATTTCCCTAAACAAACCACGGGTACAAAGCTAAGAGAAACGAATTCTTCTGCCGCCAACGTCAATACGCCTGAAGAGATCAACTTTTGTTATCTATTAGATATACTATGTCAGACATTCGTCCATACAAGTTGTCCTCGGTCTTGACAAACCGAAGGCACTATTTTATAAATCCATCTTAGACAATTTCTACCTAGGATCACCAAAACAACACTTGCATAAACTCCGTCTTCAATTATCTTTAGCATATTCAATTCACAACATTAATGCCATACAAAGTGGTTTTCAGATAATTAAACTGATTCCGGTCTCTCCGTAATGACAACGGAAAAATGTTCAAAACGCTTTGATAGTCAGTTATTTAACTATCAAAGGAAAACATACATACAACAACGGTCGTATTTCCAAATGGATATCTTACCGATCAATTATCATTTCACTTCCAAGTTTCCCTTTAATATCTTTACTCGAATATTTTCCCAACTCACTTAGCCTCTCACCAATTCTTCAAAAAACGTTTCCATATATTCACAACTCCATATTTCCGATACTTAAAAAATATACGTTATTAACATTTGAAAAACATTTCCATATCTTATTCATGTATCACTATTCTTTCACATCCATCAGTCCCTATCCGTAAACTAGTAAGAGAACAACTTTCTAAGTATTAACCCCGAAGGCCGAAACCAACATCAGATCAATACTCAGAAAGCCGTTCAACTTAACTAATCTCCAATCAGTTTCTAATTACCTTAATCCCATTTCTTAATTTCTTATTAGATCATTTCTTATAAAACTCTTGGATTCGGCTTACGAATCCACTTCTTTTAAAGAAAATATTCATCATAACAATAACATTGTAATCCCTTTTTCCAAAATATTTAACTTTAAAATATAACTCCGATTCGTAACATTGAATAAATAAATAGTAATTAATTTATTAAATAATCTACATTTAAAAACCGAAAGTAAATATTACTTTCTTGGATTTGATATAATCAAATTTCAACTTATAACTCTCTTACGAATAATCTATATTCGATTAACGTTTCGAACCTTGGAATAAACTCACTGTTTCAGGTCAACCCGAAATTTTAACTTTCACTTTTGAATTTATCACTTTCAGCATTTACCAATTTCCTTTGTCACCATTCCGATTCGCAAACGTTTGTTTCTAAACCATTATTCACTTTAAAATGCGAATATTATTTCTTTACAGAAATATGGAATCATTTTATTAAATCAAAATTTGATTTTAATAATAAATATTATTTCAATTTAAAATTCCTTTTATCTTGTTATTTATACATCCATACTTCATATTTCGTTTCATAATCTCACTTTATAGGTTGTAACTTAATCTCGATTACATATTCGGCAATAAATCCAAGTATTAGTTATCTCGTCAAATTCTAAATTTCATTATATAAAATTTATAAGAATAAATTGTTTTTAATATATTCAATACAGTCGAATTCTAATTATAAATCATTATGGATATATTTCAATTTTATTTACATTTCGAATATTGAAATAATTTCATCGTTTTCTTTTGAATTGATTTTCCAGTTTCCCCTTCCTAAATCCATCCTCTTATTTTCAAATTACTAATAAAAATTATTCCACTTTATTTTTAAACATCTTTTATAAATCTAACTATTTGTTTTAATATAATTAAAACAAGTTATTATATTCTAGTTTATTCAAAATTCAACTTCTATTTAAAAAAAGATTTCCCCCCTTTTTGAAACTCTAAATTCTATTCCAATATTTTCAAATATATTTCACAGTATTTTAAATACCAATTATTTCAGGGTCAGTGTTATTCAACATCCCAAAACACACAATAATCAATCACTGATTATTTGTCACATCATATAATGCACTATATGAAACATAACAATATAATTGTTGAGAAATCCATTTGGATCCCTCTAACATGTTTCCCTGCATCTACATATGTTAATCAACATAAATAACACTAATTTCATATCAATATGAAATATTAAAATAAATCGAATCAATATTTAAGCAACGTTTTATATTTAAGGGTATATAAAATTTTAACAATTAATTAGGAAATCATCAATACAACCATCACAGACAACATTCAATCATTTTTATCAATATTAAATAATGCTTATAAAATTATAAAACTAGACAGAGTTAGTGAGTTTACTCACATTGTTCGTTAATCGTTGAATAACGATTAACGGCGGAAGATCCGATCAGACTTTTAATTTTACTTAAAATTGTAATGACCTTCAAACGGTTCCAGGCTAGTTCCATTGTGTAGCATATGTTCATACCTTCCTAACGGACCCTGTTTTGTTGAATTTGGATAAAGTATGCATGAGTTATTAAGTTTACAATTTAATATGGTATAAAATTAAAATTAAAACTTAAATTATTAAATTACATTGGGCTTTACCATTTAATTTGGGCGCCAAACACTTATCTTCATCGACCTGTTTTCTGTATTCATCATCCCGAATAAAAACACGTGAGCTCCTGATTATTTCCACCATTATCAACACTTCACAGGCTTTGTTTGTCACCTTTTGCACGAAAATTCAAACAAAACCCGTCGTTAGTTTTCTCTCCGTCATCTCTATCAACCCATACAAGAATCACACCACTCGCATGCTTTATCCAAATCCTATCGTTCTGAAATGTTCACACAACACAGTACCTCTCTTCCCAACCCCAACGTCAAAACCTTGAACTCGCACCTAAGGATTAAATTTCGACTTTACATTCACCTCGGCTAAGAATAGAAAACATGCGAGTCATATTTACACCCTATCATCAATGAAACCGCCTGATACTCCTCATGCCAATGATGAGGCATAGCCCTAGGCGTTGGAGCAAATATATGAATACGACAAAATTTTCTTGGAACCCAATCGTGTACATTCGTGCTGCTGACACCACCCTCCATTCACTAATCAAAATGTTGAAATCACCAACCTCTCTACCTGCCGCTGTGTCCACCAATGCGAGCTCAAACATTATTACAGTCCCTATCGCGGCATCTATGATGCAAGGTAATGATAATTTTTATGTGATGGAAATATTGCTTAACCCATATGAAACATGTACGAGCTTGAACTCTTGATTCAACGATCTCTCAAATATTTATTATAGGATTTTTTTAGTTGAGGTTTTCGTCTGTTCTTGATTTATAAAAACCATTTGTAAAGCTTCGAAATTTCAGTTTTGCGTTTTTAAATAAGCATGGAACGAGAAGACAAGAGAGAGAAGAACAGTTGTGTGATGTATTTGTATCATGAAGATGCTTAACCCTTAAGTATGAGAACAGTAGCCTAAATGTTATAGGATAGGTCAGCTATGAGAATTCACCTCAAACAGTTGTAGTTGTACTGAGTATACAAACTGAAATATGTTAGCTTAGTAGTTAGGGTATATATATACATATACATATATATATATATATATATATATATATATATATATATATATATATATTCAGATCCTTTAATGTGAAGTAAAACTGTGCATGCACAAGTGTTGTTTACCCGGTCACGTAAACTCTTCACTTACGTACCGCTGTCGACAGAAATAAAAATATCATCGTACCAAGAAGTGTGTCATGGTTACAGAACGGTAATAAAATAGACAAGATAGCTTGTTTTGTGAAATCCCAAAAATGTTGATATAGGGTGTAAAATACTTCAAATAAAAAGTTACTTATTTTCCAAAATAAAATTTACAGAAAAAGTCTATAATTTAAACTGAAAGTACGTCTTTGAAATCTTATCCAAATTCAAAACCAATATTTTATTATAATTAAATAAATCATTATGGTTTATAAACGATTCCATATTGACTATTTGAAAATTTGATTTCGACATAACTCTCAATCTATTAGACGAAATCCTGATTTTTCATTTCCATTAGAAAAATACAGTTAATTAAATTCGAATGTTCCTTGTTTCAAAGAAATCTGACTTATAACGAATTATGTATACTTAGTTGAATTTCAAATCATAACATTACGAACTACCGTAGTGTCACGAGCTCGATTATAATTTACTTTATAATTAATACATTCAACTTTCGTTTAAATAAAACATTTGTTATTATAACTCGAATATAAACTAAATTGAATATCGTATATTATCCAAATTCATACAATATGCCGATTCAACTAATTTCGACTATTTCGAAGATTAGTTTTTTTTATTCCACCACCTATATTGATTAAATAGTCAAAATATTTGTATTCAAACAAATAAATTATCAAACCACTATATTAAAATAATTAAATAAATAAAATATTAAATCATGAAAATTCTGGGACGTTACATTCCTTGCCCTTTAAAAGAATTTCGTACTCGAAATTACTAAGGTAGGAAAAACGCTACAAACCTTATTAACTAGGTAGAAATTATTTGTTTTAGTTAACATCAGTTTCAACTCAACCAATTTATTTCGGTTAAAATATTAATTATTTCCTATAAACGAAAATTTTCAAAAATCCTAAAAATTTTCTAACATCTTAAATTTCGTCAGCATCTCCTTTGCACGGCTCAATTGGTATAACTACAATTCGCCTCTCTAAACCTTTTCCAATCTAAAAGAAAATCAAACAACCAAGCGGCTTGCTAACAGGTTCATTAAAATCTCATACCCATATAAATATAAACTTATACCTTTTTGTCAGGCATTTAACTCCATTTGTTATCAATCCAGCATACACAAATGTCATCCTAACTGATCTCCAATCCATTTATCCTCATATCTAGTTATTCTTTTATACCCAAGTCGAGAATTCAATTTCAAACTCCAATTCCAAGCTCAATTTCAAATCCTTACTCAACATTCCAATTCCATTCCAAATTATCTCTTGTCCCATCCAATTTTATTTAATTTTATTTAAGTTAAATTCTAATTATTTATGCACTTTTATCATTTCAATATATTTAACTTCATAAGTGAAATTAAAATTTCAAAATTCAAATTCCTGGGTTTTATTTCGAATTAGTTTGAAATCATATATATTCACATATTATAATAGCAATGTAACGCTACGCAAATCCGTACTCTTAGTTGACTACATACATCACACGTCCAACCCAAATATAACAAAAATACGAATCATTTTTTTAGAAGAAAAAGGTAGAAGAAGAACAGAAATAACAACACAGAATCTCACATCGCAGCGGAACCAAATATAATATATAACAACTTTTGGAATACAAAATTTTCTGTATACATTTAAATACTATTATCAGATTATCACTATCAGAGTATAACACTTACAACACATCGGAAATAACAATAATTAGATAATGTTGAAGCCTCCTACTTGCAGCTCCTCCAAGTAAATCTGTAAAATCCTGAACTACTTGACTGCCCGAACAAATTTGGGCACCTAAGAGTTTTTAGGTAAGACAAAACAAAATAAACTCCGGGTCAGTCATGGGAATGGTATGAGTAAACAATTTAAAACAAATTGTTTGAAAATCCGGTCGTTACATTCTTCCCCACTTAAAAGAATTCCGTCCCCGCAATTACTAAGGTAGGAAAAATGCTATAAACCCGTTAACTTTTCAAAAACCCCACTTATGTTTAAACTCAACATTTCTAAGACGACCCAAAACTCCATACTGACGGTGGCAAGGGTAATCCTTGGAATATAACACATAAACAGATAACAGCAGAACAGAATTAAATAAATACACCAGATAATGAACAAATAATACATTGGATAAATGTAAACATCAGAGTTACACAGTATACAGGATCATACTTAGTACAAATACAGTTCAGCTATACATAAATGTCTACAACGGAAACAAACATAATATGTACAATAGGAGATGAACAACATAAAAGAGATAAATGATAGAATCCATCTTCAGCTCCAGCTATCCAGAGAAAGTCAGCTAAACCTGAATACAAGGCTGCCCGTGTAGAAAAAGGGGCACCCGAGTTTGAAAGTGAAACAAACTACGAGTCAGTCATGGGACTGGTATGAGAAATCTACTCAACACATTCAAAATATGGCTAATCACAGGACCACGCCACTTTCGTGGAACGAGTTTACTCCATTGGATTGCCAGTGCTTTAAAACACATCATTCTTTTAAACATCACAATGCTTTTTATAAAAATGAAGCCATTATAAGACTCAGTTCCCATCACACAATGCAACGCAAACCGGAGGATAGAGTTTTACCTTATAATAGCCAAAATATGCTTGATACGAATAAAACAAAAGCATTTGATAATATTACTAGTGTTTACATGTTTCAAAAACAATTCTGAATCATAACTATCAATCATAGGCGGCATGGGTACCATATATCATGTCGCCATATATATATACAATCAAAACCGCACGATGTCGTATTTGGAAATTGGATTTCCGTCATGAACCAAGGCAAAAGATAGTCCTTACCGACTTCGAGACGCTCTAGCCCGTGTCTCAGGCAAGTACTCAGTCAAGCCTTAGGATTGTCAGGGCCGGTCCACCGATGTGGATTAAAATTCCTGAACACTGCGTTTCCCCGCCCTATGGGGCGTCAATGAGCCAACGAATGACTCCATTGGTCCTGGATCGACCGATATAACCGAGGCGCCTCGCAATCCATCATCCACATAAGTAAAATGTCAGGCCGTGTAAAAACACTGACACAACTCCTAGCTAGAAGGAAATGCATGCCCTCCCTGAGGTCCTTCTCCCGTTTCTGGTTCATACCGGGGTGTGAGGCTCACGAATTCACGTTATACACAAAGCTACGCCACAAGCGGTGCTTTGGTCATCAATCACAAGACTTTGCTTTTCAACAGAAGCCCTGATCACTGCACCTTAGCATGCCACACCGGCAATTCACACCATGCAACTGATGGTTATCAATCGCACAGAATGAATTCCAATGTCAGACACACAGTCCATTTGCAAGTCCGTTCTGGGTCTGAACGAAACCGGAGGCACTAAATACCTCGCATATCCATCGATTCCCACGTACGTCTGGACGATCACCACTCATTATCCATATTTCGGGATGCCTCCCAATCAGGACCTCAGTGACCATCCAAACGAGGTGACGATCGGTCTTCAACCCCCGTCTTCATCTTCGACTTCTTATCGTCGATTCAGTTATTCAGAATGGGATAAACCCGGTCTTTCTGAGCAACTCGCATATATAATAAAAAGTGCAACACTAACATACATACGCATCATTTCAATTCATTAGTCACTAACCGTCAATCAGTAAGAGAACGATTTCCCAAATATTAACCCCGAAGGCCGAAACCAACATCAGATCAACACCCACGAAACCATTCAACTTAGCCAACCTTCAGTTAGTTTCTAAATTTCACATCCATATCGTTTATAATATTTTATAACGATTTATCGCTATTTTTATTTATTTTAAAATAGCCAATTTATTCAAAACGACGCTTCGGGCCATAACGCGGCCGTAGCGCTGTTTTTCTTCAGATTTGATTTACACATATATGAAAATCTAACCATTGTATCTTCACAAAATTAAAAAGATCTTTTCAAAACGAATCCAACTGTTCCTGTTTCGGGAAAATCTGACGGTCGGATCCCCTGGTATAATCGTTTGAAGTTTCGATTTCAAAATACGAACTACAGCGTCGTTATTCGATTTAATATAATTATATATATATATATATATATATATAAATATAATCAATTCTGGCGCTGTTTTTCTTCAGATTTGAATTAAACATTCTAAACAATCCAACTGTTGGATTTTTTCAAAGTTGGTGCCGTTGGAAAGATATTTCCAAAGCGAACCCAACGGTTGCGATTTCGGGAGAATCCGATAGTCGGATCTCCCGCACTAATCGTTTGAAATCACGGTTTCAAAATACGAACTGCAGCTTCGTTATTCGATATATTTCAATTCTATTTATATTTATATATCGATTCTTCGATTTCAATACTGTATAATTTTCATACATTTGATAAAAATGATATTTTTATCTAACTGTCTTCTATTTCAACACTTCACTTTAACAATTCATGTATATAATAAAAATGTGATTTTTAATGTAAAACAATTTATTTCAAAACTCGACTATTTTATATAGTTAATATAGGTGATAAAAATAGGATTTTTTTATAAAACAATTTATTTCAAAACAAGATTATTATATATAGTTCATATTGATGATAAAAATAGGATTTTTATTATAAAACAATTTCTTTCAAAATATGAATACCATTCAACACATGAATTTCAATTCAACGAATGAATTTCGATTCAACACATGAAGGTTTTCTATAGTTTATATATATAGATAAAAAGGTGATTTTTATATTTAAAACACGAATACTATTCAACACATGAATTTCTATCCAACGAATGAATATCGATTCAACACATGAAGGTTTTCTATTCAACAAATAAATATAGTTTCAACAAACGAAAATAATTCTAACACATGAATATTATTCAAAATTTTGGCAGCATAACGGTAGGGTAGTTAAAACCGGGACCGTCCCTAGTACGGCTCCTCGCTCTACCTTAAAGCCTCGCAACTTTTGACAATGGGGAATCATGCATCTAGTTCGCACGCAGGCGGCATGTATATTTTTTTCATTTCCACAAACTAATCCTATGTGGTTTCAACCAAATATTTCTCAACCACAAACGGGTATTTTTCAACCACAATCAATCAATTTTAACCACAAACAATTTCAATCAACCATTTGCTATCAATCAATCTTCACACCAATCAC
Source organism: Allium sativum (assembly GCA_030737875.1). NCBI lineage: Eukaryota > Viridiplantae > Streptophyta > Magnoliopsida > Asparagales > Amaryllidaceae > Allium > Allium sativum. Next base: position 685,786,532 of record CM060926.1, on the reverse strand, counting down.
AACCAAAAAATATTGTCCATGGTTTGTGGACGAGGGGCATATATATATATATATATATATATATATAGCATTTCACTTCTATTTCAACACATATATAATTTTTACACGCATATATGACTTATACATCGAACGTACAACTTATACAACGCTTATAGAAGAGGTGTACAACACTTATATAACTCATACATCGACTATATAATTTATACATCGTCGTTTTCCATATCGTTTATAAATTAGAAATCTCACATTGGGTTACACTCCACCAAAAATAGCAAAAGGCTAAGAAAAATATGTGGTCTCTTCTAGAAGGTAAAAGACGTCCACGCGAGTCCACTGTCTCTTGTTTCACTGAATTTCGTCAAGAATCGAAAAAGATATGATTTTTACAAGTTTGCAACACTTGAAAGTGTAAAAATCAGTTCAAAATAAATTAGCCGAACCTTTTCTGAAATGGTTCCAAATTAGGTTTGGATTTTTCAATCAATCCGTGCAATGGTTCCACGACCGGGTTGTGCGAGGTCGAAGGGGGAGGAGAGGCGCTCAGGCGCCGGACGTGGGGTCCACTTCGGTGGTCTGACGTGGCCACGGCAGAGCTTCAAAGCTCCGAACTTCCCACTCGCGGTTCTCTTCAAATACACTTCGAAAAAATGCAAATCCTATATGGATTTGAATCTTGAGAGGTGCTCTGCAAAATCCCTAACTGGAGCACTTGATTTTACTGAGTGTGGAAGGAGGAATCGAGAAGAGAAGGAATTTGAAGGTTTTCGTCGTGCGTGGTTCAGAGGATCGGGGAGAGAGAAAGTCAACCGACCAATGAGAGATTTTTTAAAATTTTAAAATTTTAAAATTTCGAAAATACCCCTTTTCACACACGAACTCCAATCCAAACCCAACGACTGTCGTCCCTAGCGTTTTACCCCCATTCCGAACACAATGGGATATGTTTCGTAGGCCCATTCAACTGTTTCAGTCAGTTTTCATTCAATTTAAAATATATAACATTCAATTTGATTTGAACGTACATTTCAATTTGCCAGGGCCACAAACTGATTCAAAAAATTCCTAAAAAATAAATCTAGCTATGTTTTGACGATACGGTCCCAACAAAACTTGTTTCGTCGAATTCTGAGACCGTTTGCAAAAAGGCCCATTTCTGGTCGATCCAATTTAACTGTAATTGACCAAAAGACATTTTCCTTTGCCACGCTCACATACTAGCTTCAAAAATTATGAAATTTGAAACTTGGCAATAACTTCTCATCCCGTATCCAACAAAAGTGGTTTCGTCGAATTCTGAGGTCGTTTGCAAAATGGCCAATTTCATGGGCTATATAAATTCCATAGTGACCTTTCTGAAAATTCATTTGGTCATAACTTTTGCTTTCCTCTATGAAACTTCGATTTTTCAGATTTGTTAGAAAGGTATTCACTAACAGATTTAAATATTTTTGGTTTCACTCAAATCCGTTTTGTTTTGCACCCGGTATAGTCAGTCAAAGTTTGAATTCAAATTTTGAAACTACCGCGCTATTTCAGGCCTTGTTTATAATTAGAATTAATTATATTCGTTTTCAAATGTCGATTCAAACTTACTTTTCATCGTTATTATTTAAAATATTTATTTTAAATATTTAAAATCAACTAAAATAGCCAATATAAAAATTTTAAATTGGTTCAGATTTTCTGGGTCGTTACAATTTCATATTTCATTCATATGCATTCGATCTCATTCAAGTTTATTTTAATCAATTTATTCATTCCAATCCATTTAACTTGCTTAAGTTAAATTTTAATTTCATAATTTAAATTCCCAGATTTTCATTTCAAATCCTTCTAAAATCACATAAATATATACTTATATTTATTTCCATCTCAAATTCAAAACATTTGAATTTTCAAACCAACTTGTTTTCTTTCAAACAAATTTCCATCAAAAACATTTCTAAGGTTGCAATTCATCACTTAGAAACTCGAACATGAACACTGATGATGTTGCAGTCATCGTCAGAATTATTTTCTAGCCACTAAAGTGAGTTCAGTGCTTTATCACTTTTAAAATACATCAAAAAATGATTTTTATTCAAAAATCCTTCTAAAACAAAGTTGTATTATTCTAGTATACTTTAGAAAATATTTTTCCAAGTACCCTGGATTTTAAATTCTAAACTCTGATTTAAATTCAATTTTAATTCATATCATTTGTATATCTCACATATACAAATTTTATTTGGTATTAACAACCATTCCAATTTTATAATCTCATCTGATTATAATATTAACATCCAACACATCCATATAATATAATAATTTCAGAAAATTATTCTTTTTATATAAAAATATAAATCTAGGAAAAAATTATTTCATTTATCCACTTTAAGACAATATTGTGTCAAATTTTTATGTTCAAGTGTTTATAAATTCCTATCGACTTCGTGGCGTCCCACGATTCGATTAGAATTCATAAACCACTAACCAGACTAGCCAACACAATATAAAACAACTTTTATATAAATTAACAATACGCTCTCTCGTACATATACAATCAACTCATTCTAGGGTACTACTGACCCTATCTCTAATGAGCATATCCCACCAAAGCCTAGGTATTCGCTAAACCTAAGCTCTGATACCAACTGTAACGGCCCGCAAATCCGTACTATCTGAGTTGACTACATACATCACATGTCCAACCCAAATATCACAGAAATACGAATCAATTTCTTTTAGAAGAAAAAGGTAGAAGAAGAGTAGAAATAACAACACAGAATCTCACATCGCAACGGAACCAAATATTATATATAACAGCTTTTGGAATACAAAATTTTCTGTATACATATACATACTATTATCAGATTATCACTATCAGAGTATAACACTTACAACACAGCGGAAATAACAATAACTAGATAATGCTGAAGCCTCCTACTACCAGCTCCTCCAAGTAAATCTGTAAAATGATGAACTACTTTGACTGCCGTACAAATTTAGGCACCCAAGAGTTTAGGTAAAACAAAACAAAATAAACTTCGGGTCAGTCATGGGACTGGTATGAGTAAACAATTTAAAACAGTTTGAGAAAATAAACAATATCTCATAAGACCACGCCGTATAACACGGAAAGGGTTTTTCCCTTATGAAAATCCAAAACACTTGATTCGACTTTCCAAATCCTTTTGAAAGAAACGATAATCTTTATATCAAAGCTCTTTTGATATTATAATAGTGTCTAAATCAAATAAATAGAAATCTAGTGGAAGGCTTGCATCTCACGTTCCACATATATATAATATACAATCAAAACCGCTGGTTAGGTAATGCATTTCCAACTATGATAAGGTATGGAACCACCTTCCGATAGTGTATCTCTAGAATAGAATACACTGGGTTCAATAAGAACAACTTGTAACCCGGCCACACATGACCGACCACTGATTTCGCTTGAGTGTATTTAATGTATATCACCAACGGTTGGGATCAGCAACTGTTTTCCCGAATGGGACAACATCGAATAGAATAAGGAATTAAATGAATTTCTCTAGATAGGTGATAATACACCCTAATGGAAGCTACCCACATAGCCATGCTGCCTTCCCGATTTTTGTCATTTCCCGGTTGTTGAGGCTTGAGGCTACGCGTCTTATCATTCATTGATAGCAAAATCACACTGAATGTCACATTGCTAGATCCGTCAATCGCTAATTGATTGCACAAATATATTCTGTATATTATGCTAAGAGAATAAATTCTCCGCCATTTTATATATCTATACAGACCAACATATGCGATCATTGGAAATACTCTGTCAGACATTCGTCCATATACGTTCGTTCTGGGATTGAACGAAACCGAAGGCACAATTTCTATTAATATAAAAAGTCCTTGCACTTTACTCCATCTTCGATTATCTTCATACAATCTAATTTGCAATGCTACTGCCAATATGGAGTGGTTCTCAGATAATAATCCAACCGGTCTCTCCATATTGACAACGATATTGGCAAACACTTCGATAGTCGATTGTTTAACTATCGAAGAAAAACAAACATTCATTCAAAGCATCAAATAAATCACAGGGCCTTTTAAGTAATATTTCATTAATTAAAACACTTCTCCATTTCCTTATCTATATTTGTTAACACGATATTATCGATAATCATCCTGACCTCTTACGCTATTTGGAAAACATTTCCATATATCGCCTTCTTTTATTTTCTATACTTAGAAAATATATTCTACTTTTAATTGGAGAACATTCCAATTACTTATCTCTTTCACGACTATTCATTTATTTCTATACTCAGGAAATATTTATTATTATATTTCCAAAATTCCACTTACTTGGGTTAAAACGATTGTTTTGTAAAACATCATTACAACAACCCAACATACTGCATTCAACTAACTCCTATTCAACATTTCTCTTTGAGATTGGATCTTGTTATTTATCGGTTAAAAATGAAATCAATCAAGTTGGGGTATAACTACCTCTCAGACCTTGACTGAAAACATCCATAACTTCAAAACGGACAAGACCACTTACCTCGAATAATCAACATCATACAAACCAATTATTCATTTTTAAACCTGTATACGTTTCGCTTTTTAATTTTACTAGATTTAATTATAGATTTTCTTTTTGTTTATAGTATTCTATTTTCAAGTTCATTTCCTTATCGAATTCTATATATTGATACATGATTTCTGCTATCAAAATTTCTTAAAAATATTCTAACTCCTTAAATTCCCAGAAAATTTCGCCATAACCTCCTTTGTACTAGTCAATAGTTCAAACCCCAAATCGCCTCTCTAGGCCCTTTCCATTCAAAAAGAAAATCAAAAAGCCAAGTGGCTTGCCGATTCGGCGCATAAAAACTCATATGGAATTTAAACATGTACCTTATTGTCGGACACACGAATTATAACCTTCATACACTTCATCACATACCTGTCTAACTTATATACATCCATTCCTAATTTATTCCAACTCAATCTGGTCATTTTAACTCAATTCGCTAATTTATTCTTTAATTAACTCTTTTGCCTATTTCACCTTTCTGTTAGAATATAACATGTTCAAAAAATATATTGACTTGCTTATAACCAAATTGAATTCCCAATATAATTTCTTAGACTTATCTCAATTCATATTTATTTTCCAAATATCAAAATAACACCCGTCGTTCCTTTTCTGAAACGATTTCCAATTCACGGTTAAATTTATATTTGAATTTAAATTTCTAAATTTATCAAACGATAATTTATTTTTCTTAATTTATAAATGATGTTTATAAATTAACTTCTTTGTTTCATATATTAAAACAAGTTCCATTTTAAATCTACCTGAAACCCAATTCATTTTATATTCCAAATCCTGGAATAAAATTGTCGTTCCCTTTTTGAAATGATTCAAATTATATTTTAAACTCATACTTGAATTTAAAATTACAGATTATCTTCAGATAATCAATTCACTATATTTATAAACATTTTTTATAAATTTCTCGTTTTATAAACTCAAACAAGTTCCATTTCGAAATCTATTTAAAACCAAAATCTTATTTTGGAATTTTCTATTAATAATAACATATCTATATAAATATAGAATCTATTTTCATATTTTAATTTAATAGAATCCTAGTATTTTTTTGAAATTATTTATTTAAATACATTCGATCTAATCGAATTCAAATCATAAATCCATACGGATTTATTTTAAGTTCAATTTACATTCTTAATATCATAATAGACTTCGTCGTTTTCCTAACATGATTCTCAATTCTCACTCTAAATTCATATTTGAATTTAAATATTAAACTATCCAAATGATTTTTTTTCATTTCATTTATAAACACCGTTTATAAATTCACTTCAATTCCAGATTATCCAATGAAAATCATTCTATTTTATATATAAACACCGTTTATAAATTTACATCAATTTCCTGCATTATTTAGTTTATAAACATCGTTTATAAATTCAATACTTGTTTTACTTATTCAAAACAAGTTAATATCTTTAGCCCATTCTAAATTCAAATTCTATTTTTAAAAAAATGGGATTTTTCCTTTCAAATCTCAAAAACCATTTCCCTATATTTTTATAAATCATCATTCAGGCCTTAGTGATATTTAAACACCCCAAACCACTCAATTATCAATTACAGGTTTCCTAACACATCATATATGATAATATATATGAAACAAACAAATAATAATATTTTTGAGGAATCCAGTTGGATTCCTCCAACCTTTTTCCTGCATTCACAGATGTTAGCCAACATAAATAATACCCATCCTGCTTCAAGGTAGGATATCGCGGTACAGAAGGTCATCCACTATCATAGCATAGGGCGTATAAGGTCATCCGCTAATGATACTGCGGGCATCCGCTAATGGTACTACGGGAACTATCCAATTACCAATATATATATATATATAATAACCACAAACACCAATTCTAAATAACTAATATGTATTTAATAGCCACAATAATATTTCAGTGCATGCAAACAATCAACGAACAATTATTTTAACAAATAAAATAATTCTAAATAAAAATATGAGTGAGATTTACTCACCGTGATTTTTATATGCCGAATATCCCAATCAAAATTAAATCGAAAATCATTCGATTTGATTTAAATTCCTATCAACTCCGATGGACTCCAAAAAAATTCCAGATTTTTAAGATCTCCAATAACGATTCCAATTTACTTTGTTTAGTTAAATTCTGATTTCATATAAAATAAATATACGCGTTATAAACTTGTATACATAATTTTTTCTTTTAATTTAATATCATTATCACTTAAATTAAATAAATTTATTTTACCTTACTGAGTCTTAATCCTCCTTTTTCGATTCTAAAACCAGTGTCTTCCTCATATTGTTCGAAAGTGCCTGAACCATTCTCCTCATTCTTCATTTACAATCAAAGAACAAACACCATGGTAGTGTTTTCCAACAACCTCATCTTCCCTGCTAAATCACATACGCTCCCCATCCTCTGTCTTCCTTCTCCAGACACAAATTTCGTCTCTGCCAACTAATTCATGCAAGTGCCAAAAACCATCTTCACAGTCGGCTTTCATCACCACCAAGCTTAGTTGTTTTTCCCTTCTGACCGCGTCATGTAGCAGGTCAACTCTAGAGATGTCGCTTTTCTCCATAGATGGCGCACTCCCCTAAAATCACCTGGTTCGGCTTCTACATCCAAACCCTCCTTCTGCAGCAACAACAATCGAATAAACCTAAATCGATCTTCTCCAAAACACTGCTTCTACCACCATTGATCCCTCAATTAAACATAGCTCAACCATCGAGCCACACAGAACCCCTTCGAACTTCACTGCGTACCCCCCCCCCCCAATCGCACAACTCGATGTGGTCCGAAACCCTTCTTCGAGCAGCGTTACCTCGGCATCGATCGCCTCTAAATCCTAAATTCGCGAGCGCCAGTCTTCAGCGTCGAACTCCAAGTGGATCGCAAGTTCACATCCCTTATCGCGAGCCATTTTCAATCAAAGTTCCATCGCCATTTTATTTACTATCTGAAGCTTTTGTTTCAATTTTGGGGACTAAAATTTACAACAGAGAGCGGCAATTCTATTTTTCCTGAAGTGAATTGATTTACATAATAGAAAAATAGAAAGGAGATGAGAGCGATTTATAGAGGGAGAGAACTTAACCGTTAAGGAACTACTCTACGCAAAGGGTACACATAATTTAATGTGATTTGATTTTGATTTGACTGTGATTTGAGTTTGATCTTATCCTTTCAATTTTATAATAATATATTTAGGGTTACGAATACCAATTCGAGCGCAACAACTGACGTTTATACAGTTTAACCATTATTCTGAACACACTGAAACAGGATTCGAAGCTCCATTTGATTGAATGAAGGAGATATTAATTTAAATCGATATAATTTAAATTAAATTCAAAACAAATAAATTCCTGAATAATGAGTATTATTATCATTTCTATTCAGTTAGAATTTATATTGATTATTTGAATCATTTTCGATACAGTTTAAATTTTGGAATTCAATTATATTTTTAATTACTATAATTCGATATAATCTATATTTAAATTATATTCGATTATTAAATCGATAACTCAATATAAAAATTCATTTACAATATCAATTAAATATTTAAAACTATAATAAATATTTAAAACAGATTGTTCGAAAATCCAGGTCGTTTCAAGCAAGTTAAAACATTTAAATTTTCGGTAACTTATTTCCTCAAAACAAAATATTTGGTAGTAATCTGTCACTTAGAAACTTGAAAATGAACACTGATGATGTCAGATTCATCATCAGGGTTATTTTCCAGGAACCGAAGTGAGTTCAATAGTATATCACTTTCAAAATTCATTTAAAAACACTTCCACTTTAAAATTATTTCAAAATATACTTCATAATGTTTTGAAACATTCCCAAATGCACAGAGGATCTTAAAATTTTAATCCAAAATTAATTTACAAATACTTTCCCAAATTCCCAGAGTTTTAATTCCAGTTCTGATTTTATATATTATATTCATACGAATTCTGATTGGTTATTTATAACCATGTTTATTATAATCTTATTCAATTATAATAACAACCAACCCATCCAAATCTTATAATAATTCCAACATTAATCATTATTTTCTTATCAAAATATATTTTGGATAAAATTATTTCATTTACCCTCTTTCCAGAACATGTTGTGTTGCATTACTCTGTTCAAGAGTTTAGAAACACGTATCGATACAGTTTACATTACCATATCGACCAGAATTCATAAACTACTCAACAAACCAGTCAACACAATATAAAACAGTTTTTATATTAATTTACAAATATGCGCTCATATATATACACTCAAACTCACTCTAGGTTATTACTATCCCAATCTCTATTGAGTTACAACACAGAGCCAAGATAATCAGTTAACCTTCTGCTCTGATACCACTGTAATGACCCAAAGATTTTAGACCCTGAAAATCAACATTAAATAACATGTAAACTATTCAAGCATCGGAAATACCAGATCATTAATAGTAAGAAGTTAAAGAGTGAGAAATGAAAAGAAATAAAAGTAGAATAGAAGAAGAAGAAACCAACAGAATTGAATCGGAGTAAACATGAATCTCAAAGTGGTATGAATAAAATATATTATATAACATAACTTTGAAATAAAAACTTGTAACAGTATACATACCATTATTCCACTATATATATTAATTAAATATTCATAATATTTGGATTCAAACCAATAAATTATCAAACCACTATATTAAAATAATTAAATAAATAAATTATTAAATCATGAAAATTCCGAGATGTTACACTTCACATCTGGTGAGCTAAGTTTTTCCACGGTGAATCGAAGAGATCGTAAAAAGATAAGAGTGATTTGTTGTATAAAGGGAAAAGATGTATGAAATGATAGGAAATGTGTTCCTAGTAATCGAGATGATAATGAAATCCTCATTAAAGTGGACTTAGGCCAAAACTGAGGCTGAACCACTGTAATTGCTCTCTATTTTTACTTCTTTTGTTTTCAATTGCCCCTAATCTAGACCTAAACAGCTTAAAGGTGTCTCTCGGGGTGTTAGTGTTCATTTTTTGACATTAACACATGGCTTTGTGGGTCGCTCCCATTAGGGTGTATTATCACATGATTTAGAGAAAATCCATTTGCTTCGCTATTATATGCTTCGGTAACGGTTGTTGATCCCAAACATTAGTGATAATACATTCGGAACACTCAAGCGAACTGAGTGGCCGGTCGTGTCTAGCCCGGGTCACAAGATGTCCTTGTTGAACCTGGTTTATTCTTCTCTAGAGATACACTGTCAGAAGATGGTCCCATACCTTTCCATAGTTGGAATCCATTCTCTAATAAGAGGCCGCGGTTTTAATTATATATTATGTATGTGGATCGTGAGATGCATGAGTTCTGCTAGATTGTTATTTACTTGATTTAGACACTATTATAATATCAGAGTAATATGTATTCCAATAATGTTTTGGGTTATCATCAGGTAAAAATCACCCGTATTTAAGTGTGGATCAACATTAGATATTTACTGTTTATTTTCCGCCGTGTTGTATTGTACTCTGATGATTGTATGTATATACAGTTACAAATTATGTATTCCAGAAACTGTTATATACTATATTTTATTCCGCTGCGATGTGAGATTATATGTTGTTATTTCTGTTCTTCTTCTATCTTTTTGTAACAACCCGGAAAATCAGAGTCAATCTAAAATTTTTAATTTGGCTATTTTAATGAATTTGGAGTAATTGAAATAATTTATTTTAATTAAATAACGAGTTAGAAATAGCGTGGCAGTTTAAAATTTTGAATTCGAACTTTGACTGAACGTACAGGATGCAAAATAAAATGGATTTTAGTGAAACCAAAAATATTTAAATCTGTTTAAGAATATCTTTCTAACGAATCTAAAAATTCGAAATTTCATAGCGGGAATCAAAAGTTATAGCCAGTTGAATATTCAGAATGGTCACTATGGAATAAATATAGCCCTTGAAAATAGACATTTTGCAAACGACCTCCGTTTTCGACGAAACCACTTTTGTTGGATCTAAGATGACAAGTTATTTCTAGATTTCAAATTCCATAATTTTTGGAATTAATATGTGAGTGTGGCAAAGGAAAATGTGTTTGGTTGATTTTAGTCAAATTGGATCGACCAGAAAATGGCCATTTTTCAAACGATCTCATAATTCGATGAAATTAGTTTTGTTGGGACCGTATCATCTCAATATAGCCATATTAATTTTTTCGGGAATTTTTAGAATCAGTATGTGGCCCCGACAAATTAAAATGTACGTTCAAATCGAAATTTTAATGTTTTCTATTTTAATTTGAAGAATAACTGACTATAACAGTCGAATGGGCTTACGAAACATATTCCATTGTGTTCGAAATAGGGGTATATAGCTTGGGGCGACAGTCATTGGGTTTGGATTGGAGTTTGTGTGAAGAAACCCTAATTTTTGAAATATACATATAACGGGCCAATCATAATTTTTAATTTATAAAAAAATCAAAAAAAAATATCCTTCTCCTCTCTGTATCGAGCGATGACAAACCCTCCATCATTCCCGATCGATTTCCGGTGAATCCACTTCGAATCAGACCCTACCCCTTTGGAACTTTTTGAAGCTCTCCTTCCCCTTTTCAAATCCATGTAAGTTTCATCACCTATCGCCACTCCTACGTCGATAACGAGCCCCTCAAACACCCGAACTTCGGAGCCAACCCCGCCTGCCACATCTGATCGAGTTGGACCCCACCCCCTGGTGCGCGTGCGTCGTGCTTCCCCTTCGCTGTGGTGAAGGCCGATCGTTCAATCGTTGCACGGATCTCGCGAAGATTCAAAACGTAGTTTTGAATCAAACGTGAAGGTATACGGCCTGGGTTTTAAAACTGATTATAACACTTTTAAGCATGGCTATTTATGATTTTCAAATAAAAATCATACCTTTTTGCCTTGTTGTCGAAATCCAGTGAAACCAAAGACACCAGACTCGTAGTGACATCATCTACATTCTATAAGAAGCTAGAACGTATTCCGAGCTCGCTACAAATTTCAAAAGGATTAAAATTAATGTGAGACTTCTAAACTCAAATATGGAATGGAAATGCATTGTATAAATTATATAAGCAAAGTATAAATTATATATGCATTGTACACCTCATGTATGAGCGTTGTATAAGTTATATAAGCGCTGTATAAATTATACATGCGTTGTAAAATCATATATGTGTTGAAATGGAAGTGATATATACATATATATATATACTCCCCTCGTCCATATACCATGGACGATATGAATTGATTGTGATTGGCGTGAAAATTGGTTGATAATGCGAATGGTTGAAAATTAGTTGAAATGCGAATGGTTGGAAATAATTGTTTGTGGTTGAAAGAAATTGTTTGTTGTTGAAACAATGGGAATTATTGTGGAAAATTCATATGATATGAAATTGATCTTAGATCATTTAGATAAGCCCCTTATGAAACGCCGCGAGGCCTAAGGTAGTGCGAGGAGCCGTACTCGGGACGGTGCCGGTTTTAAACCCCCTACCGTTATGCTGCCGAAATTTTCAGAAATATCTATGCGTTTGAATTATTTTCATATGTTGAGTTACATTCATGTGTTGAATAAATTGTTGAAATAAAAATCACATTTTTATTATGCGTATGAAGTATATGAAATATGCATGTGTTGATATATTTACGTGTTAAGAAATTCATGTGTTGAATAACATTCATGTGTTGAGTAAATTCTTTGAAAGACAAAAATCACATTTTTATCATATATATGAAGTATAAAAAATATTCGTGTTTTAACTAAATTGTTTTAACACCAAAAATAACAATTTTATCTTATGTATGAAGTATATAAAATATTAGTGGTTTAAATAAATTGTTTTAACAATAAAAATATCATTTTTATTATATGTATGAACTATATAAAATATTCATGTGTTGAAAAGAATTCATGTGTTGAATAAAAGGGTTGAACAATAAAATTTACATTTTTATTGTGAATATGAAGTGCTAAAAACATTCATGTGTGGTATAAATATTTTGATCAATAAAAATATCATTTTTATCACATATAGGACTAGCTAAAAATACACATGTGTTGAAACATATTTTTGTTCGCAAAAAATATCATTTTTATCCTATGTATGAAGTGTTAAAAATAAGCGCATGTTGAAATAAACATTCGTTCGCTAGAAATATTATTTTTAGCTTGGTTCTGCGTACATTTACATATGTTGAACATGAATATGGATTAGCGATCAAGTAAAGAATATTTGTGTGCCCGATAAATAGGTAAGCCTTAATGAGTTGGCTGCGTGATTTTATTATTATATAAACTCCTATGAATGCCATTGGATACGGAGTGCTGGTTGTTCTGTGTGAAATAATAAACGTCGCCATAGGATAGTAACAATTAATTTTGAACTACACTATATGGCATACTTCTTGAAGATAGCATACCCAATCATATACCACATAAGCTTTTGGAACTTGTGTAACAAGGTTGAAGATTTACCATACAAGCGAGAGGCTTGTAATGCGATGACTATATTTCAGGTTGAACTGAAGACTTATATGGACTATATAAAATGTAACGGTAAATTGCCATATTAATTAAAAAACCACACGGGTCTGAAGATGACAATAAACACGTCTCTTTAGTCATTAAGGCACAGAAACCATTTATAGGGTGACGAGAATTTGTTCTCTGGAGTTATGATCTATACACACTCCCTTGTGGACACCGGAATATTTCACTATAAATATGTGCGTGCTTTTTAGGATTTATTGGGTGCCTAATACGACCCAATAAATTTCCAAACCCCTCCCCGTACAAAGGAGGTTATGGCGAAATTTTCTGAAATTTAAAGGCATTAGTGAAATATTTGAAGTGAAAAATGATATAGAAATCGTTGAATGAATTATATATATATATATATATATAAATTAAATAAACGAATCGCGCAGCTGCAGTTCGTGTTCTGGAATCGTAATTTTGGACGATTATATCGAGAAATCTGACCATCGGATTTTCCCGAAACCGGAAACGTTGGGTTCGCTTTGGAAAATCTTTCCAACGATATAAAATTTGTTAGGATCCAACAGTTGGATTGTGTGAAATGTTTAATTCAAATCTGAATAAAAACAGCTCCAGAATGAATTATATATATATTAATTAAATAAAACGAATAACGACGCTGCAGTTCATGTTTTTAAATCGTTACTTCAAACGATTATATCGAGAGATCCGACCATCGGATTTTCCCGAAACCAGAACTGTTGAGTTCGCTTTGGAGAGATCTTTCCAACGGAATTAACTTCGTTAAGATCTGATGGTTAGATTTTGAGAAATGTGTAATTCAAATTTAGAGAAAAACAGCGCCAGGGCCACGTTATGGCCTAAAATGTTGTTTAATTAAATGACGCTATTTTTAAATAAATAAAAAGAGCGAAATATCGTTATAAAATATTATTGCGATATGGAATGGAAATAACTGATTCTACTTGGTTTGCTTGATATTTGATGTTTGAGTTTGACATGAAAATATATAAAGAACTGAAATGTGGATGTCGAATAATTTAACCATGGACAGAATTGATTTGATTTCTAATATAAGTGAATTATTTGAAAAGGCTGAGTTAATTCTCATTTCAAATAATTGATCGACGAATAAATGTCAAAGATATGAAGACAGTGCAAGACCGGTGATCTTCACATCGTGTAGATTACTACTGATGCCCTTGAGATGGGCAGCTCCCATGACGAGGTTACAGTGGTAGTGTTCTGAATGTACTTGTCGATTATCCGGATGTGCGAGGGCCCCTCTTCCATATTGGACATATGGAACGAGGAATAAGGTGCCTCCGGTTTCGTTCAGACCCAGAACGGACTTGTAAATTGATGTGTGTCTAGTGTGTATTCTGTGCTGTATTCGTTGATCTCTACCAAATATACATCTGTTTAGCGGCGGAGAATTTATTCTCTTGCTTAACGCCCTTCTCTGAGACGTACGAGCTCAGAGGTTCTATATCAGTAGACATCAGTGGTATAGTGTGGATTGACAGCGTGGCACGCAAAGATGCAAATGATCAAGGCTTTTGTTGAAAAGCAGAGTCTTGTGGTTGATGATCAAAGAACGACTTTAATATAGCATAACTTGTTGTATAGCGTTGATTCGCGAGCCTTGCACCTCGGTATGAGTTAAAAATAGGATAAGGACCGTTGGGAGAACAAGACGTTTCTTTCTAGCTATGGGTGGTGTCAGCGTTTTACTAGCCCTGACATTGTTGATTATTATACCTTTGTGGATGTTGGAATGCGAGGCGCCTCAGTTATATCGGTCTCTACGGAGCCGATGGATAGGTCTAATAGGATCGGGAAACGTGTGTTTAGGAATTGTCAATCCACTAACGTAAGTGTGGACCGGCCCAACCGATCCAGGGTTACCCAGAGTGTGTAGTCCTGAGACATTTGCTAGAGTGTCTCGAAGCGGAAAGGAATACATCCCTTGCCTAGACTTATGATGAAATCCAAATTTCCAATACGAAATTACGGATTTGATTGTAACTTATATATGACGACATGATATATGGTACCCATGCCGTCTAGGATTGATATTTATGATTGAATTTGCTTTTAAAAAATATATGCACTAGTAATAATATCAAATGATTTTGCTTTACACGTATTAAGCATATTTTGGCCATTATAAGGTACAACTCTATCCTTTAGTTTGCGTTGCATTGTGTGATGGGACTTGAGTCTTATAACGAATTCATTTTTATAAAAAGCATTGCGTTGTTCAAAATATTTACTTTAATTTATGCACTGGCAATCACTGGAGTAAACCCGTTCTGCGAAGGTGGCGCGGTCCTATGATTTGCCTTGTTATTGTTGTTTTACCAGTTAATTAGATTTCTCATACCAGTCCCATGACTGACTCGTAGTTTGTTTCACTTTGCAAACCCGGGTGCCCTTATTTTCACACGGGCAGCCTAGTGACAGGTTATATTTTGGATTTTGCACTGCAGCATGGAGTGCACCTTTGGCTTGTGTGGCGAAGACTAGATTTCTCAGTATTTTTCCTATTTGATATTCCACCATTAGTATCTTGTAATAACCCGAAAATCCGAGCCAATTTAAAAAATTTATTTTGACGATTTTAGTGAATTTTGAATATTTAAAATGAATTATTTTAAATAATAACAACGAGAAATTTATTTTTAAATAGAACTAGAATGTATATATTTATATAGATCGTCGTTAGAATATAAATAATTATTTATAATTATAAAGGGAATTGAAAATGGCGCGGTAGTTCAATAATTCAATTTCAAAGTTCAAATAAATGTACCGGGTGCAAAATAAACCAGATTTTAGTGAAACCAAAAATATTTGAATCTAATAGAGAACATCTTTCAAACGAATCCGAAAAATTGAAATTTCATAGTGGGAATCAAAAGATATGTCTAGTTGAAATTTCAGAATAACCGCTATGGAATTCGGGCCCTTGAAAATAGCCATTTTGCAAACGACCTCGGATTTCAACGAAACCACTTTTGTTTGATCCGGGATGTCAAATTATTGCTAGGTTTTAGAATTCATAATTTTCTGAATCAATATATGAGCGTGGCAAAGTTAAACGTATTTTAACAGTTTCAGTCAATTTCGATCGACTAGAAAATGACCATTTTTCAAACGGTCTCAGAATTTGACGAAATTAGTTTTGTTAGGACCGTACCGGCAATACGAAGCTAGAAACATTTTTTCTGGAATTTTTAGAGTTAGTATGTGGCCCCGGTAAATTGGAATGTGCGTTTGAATTGAATATATAATGATTTATATTTCAATTTTAAGGAAAACTGATCGTAACAACCGAATTGGCTTACAAAACATATCCCATTGTGTTCGGAATGGGGGTAATACGCTAGGGGCGACACTCGTTTGGTTCGATTTAGAGTTTGTATCAATAATCATGCATTTTTGAAAATAAAATAATAAAAAAATTTAAATATATATTCTAACTAAACCCTAACTCCTATCTCCATTCTATCAGCCGCCACAATCAATGAAGGTCCCGTGAGCTCCCGATTTCAAACCCCAAATTCATTCAAACCGATTCAAATTTAAAGAGGCATTCAAAACAAAAATGAAAGCGCAGTCTCTGATCTCCGATTTCAGGGTGGTATGGTCGTTCCTAGTATCATGTGGTGTTGGAAAATCGAGCTCAAAGCTCAGAAGTTCGGACGGGTTTTTAGGGCTTTTTATGGCGTCGAGCTGCAAGGGGTGGAGGGAGGAGCACGGCGGCACTCCGTCGCGTCGAGGGAGGATGTCCGATCATCATCCGGTCATCTGGATGCACGTGCGGCGGCCAATTTGGTTTCGTGAGCAAATGGGTTCTGATGTCGGCTTATACAGTAAAGGGGAAGAAAGGTCCATTTTTTTTTTACTATTAAGGTCAATTTTTTTAATATAATTAGTTTAAATTAAATTAGTAATTTGATTTTAAAATATATATATAAAAGAGGGACATTGTTCTTTTTTTTATTCATATAAAATAGGCATTGTTTTTAAAAAAATAAAGAAACAAGGAGCTTTAAAAAAATGTACAAACAAGGAGCTTTAAAAATATACAAACAAGGAACTTTAAAAATATACAAACAGGGATCTTTAAAAAAATATACAAACAAGGAGCTTTAAAAATATACAAACAAGGAGCTTTAAAAATATACAAACAAGGAGCTTTAAAAATATAAAAGCAAAGCTTTTTAAAAATAAAAATAGCCTGGGTTGAAAAATATAAAAAAATGTGATTTTTATTCATATCTAAACAGTATAAAAATGTGATTTTAATTTATATCTATATAGTATAAAAAATGTGATTTTTATTTATATCTAAACAGTGTAAAAATGTGATTTTTATTTATATCTAAACAGTATAAAAATGTGATTTTTATTTATATCTAAACAGTATAAAAATGTGAATTTTATTTATATCTGAATAGTATAAAAATGTGATTTTTATTTATATCTGAACAGTATAAAAATTTGATTTTTATTTATATATAAACAGTATAAAAATGTCATTTTTATTTATAATTGAACAGCATAAAAATGTGATTTTTATCCGTTTAGGGTTGAAATAAAAATGTGATGTTTAATATAAAAATTGTTTGAAACAGACTGCGATGGAACCGACTGCAAACGAATACAAATCCGAACCGTTCAGAAATAGAGAATGGAGGAGTGGATCCCAAATGTGAGAACTTCTCACTTTTAATTTAATTTTCTAGTTAAAATATATACTAGGATGCAGATGGTGTTTAGTAGCACCCGACACCCGTCGTCCAAAGACCATAGACGGCTTATATGCTTGTTTGTTTGATTTTGGTGTGTAGTTGATTGGGACGATAAATTTTGATATTTGACTGATATTGATTGGGACGATAAATTTTACACATCGCCCAACTACACAAATAAAATATGTGTTTGATTGTTTGAAAACCCCACACGGGTATTGGGGTGATATATGACATACACTAATCCCAATAGTTAGTTGTATGTCGATCGATTGATTGACAGACTGTTATAAGCTTTAAATATTTATATTTGATGTTTATACAGTGTAGAACACACTTTGGATGATGGTTGATGATTTATCGTTGTTGTTATATACGTGTGGTAGAAAATTCATATAATTAACATTATATGTTAATTGATTGGGCCTCATTCCAGTTTTGAAATAGAAATATTTGAAAAAGAAATATTTGAAAAAGAAATATTTGAAAATAGAAATATATGAAGCCGTGTTGATTAGATTGACGCCATTTTGATGTGAACGATATTTATATCGATTTTATTCATTTTACAATGAATATCGAAAGTGATTTCAAAATCTGATATTTTGAAATTCGAATTAAATTGAATTGAAACGAAATTCGAATTAAACTGAATAGAATTGAAATTCGAATTGGATTGAAATAAATCGTTTTGAATTTAATTTAAAACGTACTGAAATTGAACTGAAATTGATTCGAATTGCAATGAATTCGAATTGAAATGAATTTTAAATTTGAATTGAATTGAAATGAATTTAAAACGAATTTATAAGGAAAATTTCAATTTTGATTAGAAATTGAATATGAAGTTGAAATCATTTTGAAAACGAAATTAAAACGATTTATAAAATTCGTTTTAAATAGAAATCGACGAAATATATATTATATATATTATATATATTATATATATAATATAATGGCCTAAATAGAACGCGCTGCACTTCAGCAGTTCGCGAATTTCGACCATTGACTTCGAATTGACGTTGCGGGAGACCAGACCGTCAGATTCTCCTAAAACCGGAACCGTTGGGTTCGTATCGAAAAGAGATTTCTAACGAATATTAGAAATTAGAAATCTAATGGTTGGATTTGGAATTATGTCCAAATCAAATTTGGAAAAGGTCGCTGTAAGTGCAGTTCGATGGCCGTGGATGGAAATCGACTGTACGGTCCTTGATAAAATTATTACAAATATCAATAATTTGTGTAAAATCATAAGAAATGATTTGGGAAGAATTGGGATGAAAAACTCCATATTTGAAAGGATAAAAATAGATTTTTATCAAAATGAACTAAGTTTGAACTAGAATTATAATTCTATTTATTTTTAAATAAATAAATTGAATTTGAAAAGGGTTTTAAAAGTAACTAGAATTTCCAATAATTGAATTGGAATGGATTTGAATCGAAATTGTCTTTGGAATATTTCAATATTGGATTTCGTGATTATGCAGATGTTGTTATGGAAATTTGAAAGATATATATATATCGTTATTTCCAATTCGATATTGTTGTTCGTAGAATTTGATATTGAATATAAGCCGATATATTTTCTATTCAGAGCCTGGTATTTAATATCAAATGTGATTTGGGTTTGCCGTGAATGGTGTCTTCATTAACACTGTTCTTAAACCCAGTTGAGAAAAAGATTAAACCCTTTTATTTAGATTTAATGATGTGTACCAGTTAAATAATATTTAATTGGAATTGAATTGGTATTGATTTTTGGGTTTATCATGAACAGTGTTTTAAATAACATTTGTTCTTTAACCCGATAATTAATGGAATGTGATTTTGGGTTGTCGTGAACGGTATCTTCAATAATGCTGTTCTTAGACCCAAAAGGAGCTTAGAAAATCAGAAACTAACTGGAGATTAGTTAAGTTGAATGGTTTCTGGGGGTATTGATCTGATGTTGGTTTCGGCCTTCCGCGTTAATACTTAGGGAATTGCTCACTTGCAAATTTACAGTTAGGGACTAATTGAAATGTGATGTGATTTTGGGGTTTACCGTGAACCGTGTTTTAAATGACACGGATTCTTTAACCCAGTCAAAGATTAAAACTAAGTGGAGTTTTAATGAATCTTTAATTAGATTGAAAAGATCGAGAATGGAGTATCACCAGTTTTGCTCCAGGCGATAGTTAAATCTTTAATTAGATTTGAGCGTGAAATGGTAATTGAATTTACCGATAACACCGTGGTGTTAGATATGAAGTATTACCAGTTTTACTTCATCGGATGAATAGGTTGGGATTGGGAAATAGAATAAATGATTACTTCGGTGTGGTTGGCTAATCCCGACTAGTTTGAATTGATATTCAAAAGAAGATTAAAGAATAAATTTAGAAGAATTTATCTTTGATAAAATTAATGGGAACCTTTCCCTAAGAATGTGAAATTTAGAAACTAACTGGAGATTAGTTAAGTATAATGGTTTCCTGTGTATTGATCTGATGTTGGTTTCGGCCTTCGGGGTTAATATTTGGGGAATTGTTCTCTTACTAATTTACGGTTAGTGACTGATGAATTGGAATGAGGCGTATGTTGTGTTTGTGTAACACTTGTTTATTATATATGCGAGTTATTCAAAAAGGCCGGGTTTATCCCATTCTGAATAACTGATTCGACGTGGTGTCGAGGATGAAGACGGTGGTCGAAAACCGGAAGTCTTCACGTCGTTTGGGTGATTACTGATGATCTTGATTGGGCTGTACACCCAAGAGGAGGGAATCAGTTAGTGATTGTCCAGACGTACTTGGAGATCGATGGATATGCAGGGTACTAGGTGCCTCCGGTTTCGTTTAGACCCAGAACGAACTTGTAAATGGACTGTGTGTCTGACATTGGATTTTAGTCTGTGTGATTGATTTCTATTAAATATATATCTGTTTGACGGCGGAGAATTTATTCTCTTGCTTAACGCCCTTCTCTGAGACATACAAGCTCAGAGGTTATATATTGATGGATATCAAACGCATGGAGTGAATTGCCTGTGTGGCATGCTTAAGTGGCAATTGATCAAGGCTTCTGTTGAAAAGAAAAGTCTTGTGGTTGAAGATCAAAGCACTGCCTGTGTGGCATAGCTTTGTGTCACGTGAATTCGCGAGCCTTACACCCCGGTTGTGAACCAGAAACGGGAGAGGACCTCAGGGAGGGCATGCGATTCCTTCTAGTTAGAAGTGGCGTCAGTGGTTTTACACGCCCTGACGAGTTTGACTTATGTGGTTGTTGCTGTTGCGAGGCGCCTCGGTTATATCGGTTTCGACCGATGCATTCTGGTCGGCAGACGGACCAGACTTATGCCCCAAAGGGCGAGGAAACGCAGTGTTCAGGAATTTTAATCCACATCGGTGGACCGGGCCTGTCGCTCCAAGGCTTGTCTGCGTGCTTGCCTGAGACATGGGCTAGATTGTCTCAAATTGGTAGAGGACGATCCCTGGCCTCGGTTCATAGATGGAAATCCAATTTCCAATACGTGACGTTTCGATTTTAGTTGTAATCCTATATATGGCGACATAGTGGGATGGGGCGCTTATGTCGTCTATGATTGATACTTATGATTTGAAGTTGTTTTATACACTATACACTTATAGTAATAATAAATGATTTGTTTTAAACGTATCAAGCATTCTTGGCTATTATAAGGTAAAAACCCTATCCTCCGGCTTGCGTTGCATTATGTGATAGGACCTGGGTCTTATAATAGCTTCATTTTTTCTTTATTTAGCATTGCGCTGTTGTTAAATGCACTAGTATTCTTGGGAGGAAACCCGTTCCGTGTTATACGGCGTGGTCCCTTGATTTACCTAACTTTAAAATAAAGATTAATAACTGTTTTAGTTCTCACACCAGTCACATGACTGACCTGGAGTTTATTGTTTTAACCTAAACTCTGGGTGCCCTTATTTCGACACGGGCAGCTAGTAGTTTTGGTTTTGCAAATTTATATTCACAGGATCCTGATTTTCAGCTGGAACGATATTCGTAAAGCTCTGTATCTGTGTATTACTTCTAGTTGTGTATTGTATTATTTTCAACTTCTATGTAATGTATTGTAATCTCTGATATTTTCTGTGTAATATTTATTCGCACTCTGTATGTTCTTGTATTCTGATGGAATTGTTGTAATATACAATGAAATGTTCTTCTGTCTGCGTTCTTTTGTGTACTGCCCTCAATTCAATCCGGGCTTTCCTTACCGGGGAAGTTCGGGTCGTCTCATTTTGGTATCAGAGCTTTGGTTTAAAAAGCTCAGAGAACAAGACACATTAGAACCATACAAAAGAATTCATCAGAGATTGGATTAGTAATATCCAATGGGAATGAATCGTTAGTGATGGGATCAGCAATATCCTAGAACGAGTGTGAAGAGTATATTTTTGAAAATGAAAACAAATTTTGTTTTGAAAATTTAAATCAACTATTCATATTTGAATATTTATTTATATTGATTTGGGTTATCCAGTATATAAAGATTTTGCGTATACGTCTGATCCGCGTGTATTCGAAGTTTTAATATATTGGGTAGATATAGAATTACACTCTAGTCGCCCAGGGGTGATTCTGATGATTGATATATCATCATCAGAATTTATATTCGAGTGACGAAGGTGTGATATCTATATATTTCCATTAGGCTGGTGTGAGAACCAAAATTAGATAGGACTTATTGTTGTGATTTGGCATCAAAAATGTGATTTTTGACTATATATCAAAGTTATGAATTTGAAATGATAATTCACTAATTTATTGATGGTTGTGTTGTTTGATTAATTAGAAATTGAATCGTTAGCCAAATTGAACCAAACATTGAATTGTATTGAAAATTAGTCGCATTTGCATGCATGTACATGTACTTACATTGAACAGGTCATAGAAAGGAGGCTAGTGCAAAGGAATAAAATTGTTTGCCCGACAAATAGGTACATGTTTATCATAATTTACTGTTTTGTTTGGATGATGATGATTTTGTGAGCCGCTTGGCTTTTTCTTTTTCTTTTGGATTGAAGAAGGCCATGGGAGGCTATATGAAATATTCCGAAGTCCCCGGTGTAGGGGAGGTTATGGCGAAATTTTTCGAAAATTTAGGGTGTTAGCCAAATTTTTGAAAAATTTGAAATGTTCTTAGAAACTGAAAAGTTGAAGAACTTAAGCCGTAAAGAAAATAATGAAAGTTGAGTTGATTAATTAAACAACTTTCGGCTTCGTTCCTTTTCGGGGATGAAAAGTTTTAAGTGGGGGAGATTGTAATAACCCGGAAATCCGAGCCAATTTAAAAATTTTATTTTGGCGATTTTAGTGAATTTTGAATATTTAAAATGAATTATTTTAAATAATAACGACGAGAAATTTATTTTTGAATAGAATTAGAACGTATATATTTATATAGATCATCGTTAGAATATAAATAATTATTTATAATTATAAAGGGAATTAAAAATGGCGCGGTAGTTCGATAATTCAATTTCAAAGTTCAAATAAATGTACCGGGTGCAAAATAAACCGGATTTTAGTGAAACCAAAAATATTTGAATCTAATAGAGAACATCTTTCCAATGAATCCGAAAAATTGAAATTTCATAGCGGGAATCAAAAGATATGTCCAGTTGAAATTTCAGAATAGCCGCTATGGAATTCGGGCCCTTGAAAATAGCCATTTTGCAAACGACCTCGGATTTCGACAAAACCTCTTTTGTTAGATCCGGGATGTCAAATTATTGCTAGGTTTTAGAATTCATAATTTTCTGAATCAATATGTGAGCGTGGCGAAGTTAAACGTATTTTAACAGTTTCAGTCAATTTCGATCGACTAGAAAATGACCATTTTTCAAACGGTCTCAGAATTTGACGAAATTAGTTTTGTTAGGATCGTACCGGCAATACGAAGCTAGAAATAATTTTTCTGGAATTTTTAGAGTTAGTACGTAGCCCCGGTAAATTGAAATGTGTATATTAATTGAATATATAATGATTTATATTTCAATTTTAAGGAATACTAATCATAACAACCGAATTGGCTTACGAAACATGTCCCATTGTGTTCGGAATGGGGGTAGTACGCTTGGGGCGACAGTCGTTGGGTTCGATTTAGAGTTTGTATCAATAATCATGCATTTTTGAAAACAAAATAATAATAAAAATTAAATATATATTCTAACTAAACCCTAACTCCTATCTCCATTCTATCAGCCGCCACAATCAACAAAGGGCCCGTGAGCTTCCGATTTCAAACCCCAAATTCATTCAAACCGATTCAAATTAAAAGAGGCATTCAAAACAAAAATGAAAGCGCAGTCTCTGATCTTCGATTTCAGGGTGGTATGGTCGTTCCTAGTATCGTGTGGTGTTGGAAAATCGAGCTCAAAGCTCAGAAGTTCGGGCGGGTTTTTGGGGCTTCCTATGGTGTCGAGCTGCAAGGGGTGGAGGGAGGAGTACAGCGGCGCTCTGTCGCGTCGAGGGAGGATGTCCGATCATCATCCGGTCATGTGGATGCACGTGCGGCGGCCAATTTGGTTTCGTGAGCAAATGGGTTCTGATGTCGGCTTATAAAGTAAAGGGGAAGAAAGGTCCAAAAAATTTTTTTAACTATTAAGGTCAATTTTTTTATATAATTAGTTTAAATTAAATTAGTAATTTGATTTTAAAATATATAAAAAAGAGGGACATTGTTCTTTTTTTTATTCATATAAAATAGGCATTGTTTTTAAAAAAATATACAAATAAGGAGCTTTAAAAAAATATACAAACAAGGAGCTTTATAAATATACAAACAAGGAGCTTTAAAAAATATACAAACATGGAGCTTTAAAAAAATATACAAACAAGGAGCTTTAAAAATATACAAACAAGGAGCTTTAAAAATATACAAACAAGGAGCTTTAAAAATATAAAAGCACAGCTTTTTAAAAATAAAATTAGCCTGGGTTGAAAAATATTAAAAAATGTGATTTTTATTTATATCTAAACAGTATAAAAATGTGATTTTTTATTTATATCTAAACAGTATAAAAAATGTGATTTTTATTTATATCTAAATAGTATAAAAATGTGATTTTTATTTATATCTAAGAAGTATAAAAATGTGATTTTTATTTATATCTAAACAGTATAAAAATGTGCTTTTTATTTATATCTGAACAGTATAAAAATGTGATTTTTATTTGTATCTAAACAATATAAAAATGTGATTTTTATTTATATCTAAACAGTATAAAAATGTGATTTTTATTTATAACTGAACAGCATAAAAATGTGATTTTTATCCGTTTATGGTTGAAATAAAAATGTGATGTTTAATATAAAAATTGTTTGAAACAGACTGCGATGGAACCGACTTCAAATGAATACAAATCCAAACCGTTCAAAAATAGGGAATGGAGGAGTGGATCCCAAATGTGAGAACTTCTCACTTTTAATTTAATTTTCGAGTTAAAATATATACTAGGATGCAGATGGTGTTTAGTAGCACCCGACACCCGTCGCCCACAGACCATGGACGACTTATATGCTTGTTTGTTTGATTTTGATGTGTAGCTGATTGTGTGATGTGATGTGAAATGAAATAAAATATTTATATAGTTAAAATATTTTATAGTTGAAAATAGAATTTTTAACGTGTATTTGAAATGAAATAAATATAAACAAATCGGACGATTTGTTTATATACACATATTTGACTGATATTGATTGGGACGACAAATTTTTCACATCGCCCAACTGCACAAATAAAATATGTGTTTGATTGTTTGAAAACCCCACACGGGTATTGGGGTGATATATGACATACACTAATCCCAATAGTTAGTTGTATGTCGATCGATTGATTGACAGACTGTTATAAGCGTTAAATATTTATATTTGATGCTTATACAGTGTAGAACGCACTTTGGATGACGGTTGATGATTTATCGTTGCTGTTATATACGTGTGGTATAAAATCCATATAATTAACATTATATGTTAATTGATTGGGTCTCATTCCAGTTTTGAAATAGAAATATTTGAAAATAAAAATATATGAAGCCATGTTGATTAGATTGACGCCATTTTGACGTGAACGATATTTATATCGATTTTATTCATTTTACAATGAATATCGAAAGTGATTTCAAAATTTGATATTTTGAAAGGAATTGAAATTCGAATTAAATTGAATTGAAATGAAATTCGAATTAAACTGAATAGAACTGAAATTCGAATTAGATTGAAATAGAATTGAAATCGTTTTGAATTTAATTTAAAACGTATTGAAATTGAACTGAAATTGATTCGAATTGCAATGAATTTGAATTGAAATGAATTTGAAATTTGAATTGAATTGAAATGAATTTATAAGGAAAAATTCAATTTTGATTAGAAATTGAATATGAAGTTGAAATCATTTTGAAAACGAAATTAAAACGATTTATAAAATTCATTTTAAATAGAAATCGACGAAATGTATATTATATATATATAATATAATGGCCTGAATAGAACGCGCTGCGCTGCGGCAGTTTGCGAATTTCGACCATTGACTTCGAATTGACGTTGCGGGAGATCTGACCGTCGGATTCTCCTAAAACCGGAACCTTGGGTTCGTATCGAAAAGATCTTTCTAACGAATATTAGAAATTAGAAATCTAACAGTTGTATTTGGAATTATGTCCAAATCAAATTTGGAAAAGGTCGCTGTAAGTGCAGTTCGATGGCCGTGGATGGAAATCGACTGTACCGGCCTTGATAAAATTATTAAAAATATCAATAATTTGTGTAAAATCATAAAAAATGATTTGGGAAGAATTGGGATGAAAAACTCCATATTTGAAAGGATAAAAATAGAATTTTATCGAAATGAACTAGTTTTGAACTAGAATTATAATTCTATTTATTTTTAAATAAATAAACTGAATTTGAAAAGGGTTTTAAAAGTAACCAGAATTTCCAATAATTGTATTGGAATGGATTTGAATCGAATCTGTCTTTGGAATATTTCGATGTTGGATTTCGTGATTATGCAGATGTTGTTATGGAAATTTGAAAGATACATATATATATATATCGTTATTTCCAATACGATATTTGTTGGTCGTAGAATTTGATATTGAATATAAGCCAATATATTTTCTATTCAGAGCCAAATATTTAATATCAAATGTGATTTGGGTTTGTCGTGAATGGTGTCTTCATTAACACTGTTCTTAAACCCAGTTGAGAAAAAGATTAAATCTTTTATTTAGATTTAAGGAAGTGTACCGGTTAAACAATATTTAATTGGAATTGAATTGGTATTGATTTTTGGGTTTATTGTGAACAGTGTTTTAAATAACACTTGTTCTTTAACCCAATAATTAATGGAATGTGATTTTGGGTTGTCGTGAACGGTATCTTCAATAATGCTATTCTTAGACCCAAAAGGAGCTTAGAAAATCAGAAATTAACTGGAGATTAGTTAAGATGTATGTTTCTGGGGTATTGATCTGATGTTGGTTTCGGCCTTCGGGGTTAATACTTAGGGAATTGCTCACTTGCTAATTTACGGTTAGGGACTGATTGAAATGTGATGTGATTTTGGGGTTTATCGTGAACCGTGTTTTAAATGACATGGATTCTTTAACCCAGTCAAAGATTAAAACTAAGTGGAGTTTTAATGAATCTTTAATTAGATTGAAAAGATCGAGAATGGAGTATCACCAGTTTTGCTCCAGGCGATAGTTAAATCTTTAATTAGATTTGAGCGTGAAATGGTAATTGAATTTACCGATAACACCGTGGTGTTAGATATGAAGTATTACCAGTTTTACTTCATGGGATAAATAGGTTGGGATTGGGAAATAGAATAAATTATTACTTCGGTGTGGTTCGCTAATCCCGACTAGTTTGAATTGATATTCAAAAGAAGATTAAAGAATAAATTTAGAAGAATTTATCTTTGATAAAATTAATGGGAACCTTTCCCTAAGAATGTGAAATTTAGAAACTAATTGGAGATTAGTTAAGTAGAATGGTTTCCTGTGTATTGATCTGATGTTGGTTTCGGCCTTCGGGGTTATTATTTGGGGAATTGTTCTCTTACTAATTTACGGTTAGTGACTGATGGATTGGATTGAGGCGTATGTTGTGTTTGTGTAACACTTGTTTATTATATACGCGAGTTATTCAGAAAGGCCGGGTTTATCCTATTCTGAATAACTGATTCGACGTGGTGTCGAGGATGAAGACGGTGGTCGAAGACCGGATGTCTTCATGTCATTTGGGTGATTACTGATGATCTTGATTGGGTTGTACACCCA
Organism: Allium sativum; assembly: GCA_030737875.1. Taxonomy (NCBI): domain Eukaryota; kingdom Viridiplantae; phylum Streptophyta; class Magnoliopsida; order Asparagales; family Amaryllidaceae; genus Allium; species Allium sativum. The sequence continues at coordinate 685,758,338 of CM060926.1, read as the reverse complement.
AGAGGGGGGAATCAGTTAGTGATCGGCCAGACGTACTTGGAGATCGATAGATATGCGGGGTACTAGGTGCCTCCGGTTTCGTTCAGACCCAGAACGAACTTGTAAATGGACTGTGTGTCTGACATTGGATTTTAGTCTGTTTGATTGATTTCTATTAAATATATATCTGTTTGGCGGCGGAGAATTTATTCTCTTGCTTAACGCCCTTCTCTGAGACGTACGAGCTCAGAGGTTATATATTGATGGATATCAAACGCATGGAGTGAATTGCCTATGTGGCATGCCTAAGTGGCAATTGATTGAGGCTTCTGTTGAAAAGCAAAGTCTTGTAGTTGAAGATCAAAGCACCGCCTGTGTGGTATAGCTTTGTGTAACGTGAATTCGCGAGCCTCACACTCCGGTTGTGAACCAGAAACGGGAGAGGACCTCAGGGAGGGCATGCGTTTCCTTCTAGTTAGAAGTGGCGTCAGTGGTTTTACACGCCCTGACGAGTTTGACTTATGTGGTTGTTGCTGTTGCGAGGCGCCTCGGTTATATTGGTTTCGTCCGATGCATTCTGGTCGGCAGACGGGCCAGACTTACGCCCCAAAGGGCGTGGAAACGCAGTGTTCAGGAATTTTAATCCACATCGGTGGACCGGCCCTGTTGCTCCAAGGCTTGTCTGCGCGCTTGCCTGAGACATGGGCTAGATTGTCTCAAATCGATAGAGGACGATCCCTGGCCTCGGTTCATAGATGGAAATCCAATTTCCAATACGTGACGTTTCGATTTTAGTTGTAATCCTATATATGGCGACATAGTGGGATGGGGCGCTTATGCCGTCTATGATTGATACTTATGATTTGAAGTTGTTTTATACACTATACACTTATAGTAATAATAAATGATTTGTTTTAAATGTATCAAGCATTCTTGGCTATTATAAGGTAAAAACCCTATCCTCCGGCTTGTGTTGCATTGTGTGATAGGACCTGGGTCTTATAATAGCTTCATTTTTCTTTATTTAGCATTGCGTTGCGGTTAAATGCACTAGTATTCTTGGGAGGAAACCCGTTCCGTGTTATACGGAGTGGTCCCTTGATTTACCTAACTTTAAAATAAAGATTAATAACTGTTTTGGTTCTCACACCAGTCACATGACTGACCTGGAGTTTATTGTTTTAACCTAAACTCTGGGTGCCCTTATTTCGACACGGGCAGCTAGTAGTTTTGGTTTTGCAGATTTATATTCACAGGATCCTGATTTACAACTGGAACGATACTCGGAAAGCTCTATATCCGTGTATTACTTCTAGTTGTGTATTGTATTATTTTCCGCTGCTATGTAATGTATTGTAATCTCTGATATTTTCTGTGTAATATTTATTCGCACTCTGTATGTTCTTGCATTCTGATGGAATTGTTGTAATATACAATGAATTGTTCTTCTGCCTGCGTTCTTTTGTGTACTGTCCTCAATTCAATCCCGGCTTTCCTTACCAGGGAATTTCGGGTCGTCTCATATCTTATGTATTTGATTCCGCTTATCGCGATGTAGACAGATTTACTTCTATTATGTATTCTATGATGTATATGTCCCAGTGATCTTAATGTAGACTGATCATTTGCTTTTATGCACTAAGGTGTATCCTGCACTGTGCTACTCTGATGTTACTACATATTATGATTCCGCTGTCATATTGATGTAAATTATTCTATTTTCTGTTTATGCTATTATCTGTTCTCTGCTAATGATGATTATTGTGTTATATTCCAATGATTATCCTTAATTCCATCGTACAAGGTTTTGAGATTGTCACAGGTAGTATCAGAGCGAGGCTTTATCTATAATGATTCGTATTTTAAGCAATTCATCGAACATGTAGTGCATTTAGTCAACTTAGATAGTACGGCTTTGCGGGCCATTACAAAAGTGCAAATCGAACTTAACACAAATCATAAAAGATCAAAGGTTTTGAGTACAAATACACATAATTCAGCTATTACCTTCTTCATCTCTGTCTGTTCCCCTTTTCTTTTCCATTCTTATGCTTTTAGACTCATTAAGCCCTTAAAAAACTTTCAAAACCCTAAATCAATTAGACTGAACCACCGATTTTGAGAATCCTCTTACTAAGCTAGAGTTTTGATTAATTAGTTAGTGGCTCGATGTGGATGCAGCCCAACTCAGCTCCCGGCAATCATCGCCACTAGCCAACACTTAACTACGGTTGAACCTATAGTTGGGTCCAATCTTCACGAACTTTTGTGAAATAATAAAAATCCCACCAAAGATTCAGGTAAAGAAAACGACTGATTCAAATCCTTTTAACAACACTCACCACAACACTATCAGCCGCTTGAAGCTAAACCAAACAAAAACATCAACCCACATTTGAAAACCACCCTGGACCAAAGAAACCCAAGGCCCCCTTCCCCTCCATAAATTCTGAAAGAAATATGGATAAGAAGCTAGGTAGGAAATAGGGAAATGCTTCAGCCAATCCCCTACGCACTTGAATACACATTCACCCACGCCTTCTAATTAGAAAATGAAGAAAACTGCACAAAAATCAATTCCTCCATGTCATTTTTCCCCGACACCACCACCGTGCAGTTGAAGCGCTCAACATTTTATGGCGGCAGAGGTGCAAAAAGGTGCAGCAGGGAAACGACAAAGGCAAAAAAAGTTCAATAGATCTAAAACCAAACATTTGAAAATTAATTAATCATCTTTATCACATTATATGTGTACAAGAAACTAATATTAGTTAATCTTATATAACAAAATCAAGGAATATCATAGTTTTGCATGCTAAGTTTGATGAGTGTAATTGATTGTTACCATATTTTAGGCACTTATGTCTTAAATTTAGCCCTTTACACTAAATTTACTGAATTTTTTGTAAATAGATATAGTCATATCAAGCTCTATATATTAATAGTGCTAAAGTGGATGCTAAAAAGCCTTGATTTAGCCGATGCAGCGAGAAATAACATATCTAAAAGTGGATCTACTGTTCATCAACACTAAATTGAATTAGCATATCGGGGCTTTAACCGCATAGCACCATCACCTCATTGACCATAAGGAGCGGCTGAACACATTTAAAAAACAACCCACCGTAGAAAGCTCTAAATCACAATATAACCTATTCTGAAGTCCAACAGACAAGACTAAAATGGAACCGAACAGTTGTGCATACATATATCTTTACATCTACAGACATCACGCACACCACCCACCCTTTCATAGAAGCTAGAGAGATCATGCACTTCGTCCACAACCCCCTCCAAATGGCAAACTAAAACAGAAATATTAGTCTAGTTACAAGAGAGAATCGAATACCCTATATATATCTCTGTTAAGACCATCATCTTGAAATCCTATGACCCTATCCACACAATTGTATAGAATTGCCATATTCTCCATAAAAGAGAGTTCACCCTCTTAATCCAAACAAGCATAATCAAACAAACCAACTCCTATAGCAGATTCAACTATCTCATTAATATTTCTAACATCGATTATTGAAAAATTTCCCCGACAAAAATCAACTCTCCCATATCATTTTTCCTCGACACCACCACCCCATCAACCAAAAGGAGCAGCTGAACACATTTGAAAAAACAATCCACCATGAAAAGCTCTAAATCACAAGATAACCGAGTTCCTAACTCAACGAACAAGAATAAAATGGAACTGAACAGTTGTGCACACATGTATTTGTACATGCACACACATCGTGCACACCACCCACTCTTTCATAGAAGCTAAAGAAATAAATATTAATTTCACACTCCATTTACAAGAGAGAACCAAATGTCTTATATATTTTTGTGTTAAGACCATCATCTTGGAATCCCATGACCCCATCTACACTATCACATGGAACACCCACCTGAGCCAAACAAACATGATCAAACACACCAACTCCTATAGCCAATTCAACTACCTCATTAATTGTTGGAATTCAAAAGATGAATGGCATATACTTTAGTCCCACATTGGCGAAAAGAAGATTAGATCTATGTATATATATCTACTCACTCATTCCAATCCGAGCTTCCTTCTCTCTTCTCTAATACTCTTATATATAATCACAAAGTGACATACTCACTACATTCTCATGCAGAATATGTCTTTTGTATCTTGGGAGAATTTTGAAATAAAATTCTTAAGATGTTGTAAATCTAGTACACCAAAACAGAGAATTATAATTCTGTTTTCTTACTAAAAGAGAGATGGAAATAGTTGAATTATCAACAAAGGCTGAGGTAGAAAATCAATTAAATAAAAAGATCAAGATATTGAGATCTGATCGAGGTGGAGAGTGTGAATCACCGTTTGAACAATTCTGTGCAGAAAATGGAATAATTCATCAAACAACAACCTCATATTCACCACAACAAAATGGTATTGTCGAGAGAAAGAATAGAACATTAAAATATATGATTAATGTGATACTACTGACCTCTGGCTTACCGACGAACTTGTGGGGGGAGGCCTTAAATATGTCTAATCATATTTTAGACAAGGTTCCTCACATTAAAAGAGGAACAATTCCATATGAGTTATGGAAAGGGCATAAACCAAACTTTAAATACATCAAAGTGTGGGGGTGTTTGGAAAAGGTTCCAGTTCCGCCTCTCAAGAATGTTAAACATGGACTAAACACTGTAGATTGTTACTATCTAGGGCCAGCCCAAAATAGTAGTGTCTATAGATTTTCGGTATTCAAGTTTGATATAGCTTATGCAGTAAGTTGATTAAGCAGATATACAAGCAATCCAGGAGAAGAAACACTGGAAAGCACTAATGAGAGTGTTAGGATATTTGAAAAATACTACAAACTATTCCTTACAATATGGAAAATATCCAGCTGTATTAGAAGGATATAGTGATGCAAACTGGATTGCTGATTCAGAGGAATCAAAATCAACAAGTGGTTATGTATTTACCCTAGCAGGGGCAGCAGTGTCATGGAAATCTTCTAAACAGACATGCATAGCTCGATCTACTATGGAATCAGAGTTCATAGCATTAGATAAAGCAGGCGAAGAAGCAGAATGGCTTCGTCATTTTTTAGAAGATATCCCATTCTAGCCTAAACCTGTACGAATCATATGCATACATTGCAATAACCAAGCAGCGCTAAGTAGAGCGCACAATTTTGTGTATAATGGAAAGTCACGACATATTCTTAGACGCCATAACACTGTTCGGCGGTTACCCTCAAATGGAACTATTTCCATAGATTATGTGAGAACAAATGATAACCTAGCGGATCCATTTACTAAAGGTTTATCAAGAGAGAAAATTGACTGCGCATCGAGGAGAATGGGTTTAAAAGCCTAAACCAATAAGAGTTATCTTATACGAAAACTTATCCTAGAGACTGGAGATCCCACAGACTAGGATCAATAGGCAAACCAGTTATGAATAACTCAAGACGTAATGCATTTTGGATACAGTCCTACTCCATTCCTACGGTGCACACTATAAATGCATGCCTATAGAAGTATTACAAGGTTAAAACTATGTTTTTTAATGATGACCATATCTTGAAAATAACAAGTAGGGTATATGTAGGATAATCTTAATGGTTGCGATCACCTATGTTAGTGTGAGCTGGGTCGGCTCTATGAGAATTTTAAAAGGCTTGAATTTTCTATGACACTCACAGAACCAGAAAGCGTTCAGGACCAAATGAACACAACCAAGATATTGGATGAGAAGGGAATCAATGCTTCGTAAAACTTATTGTTTGGATATACAATAAAGGCTGACGGTTCAAGATGAAATAATTCACCGATTAGCCGAGTAGATCCGATAAGTTTTAACTAGGGAAAGTTCAAAGTGAAATATCTACTTATCCACGTTAAAGCATTATTCCATACGTAGTCTGATATATTACACTTTGTGTGGGGGAAAAGTATATTATCACTCATGTGGGGGATTGTTGGAATTCAAAAGATGAATGACATATACTTTAGTCCCACATTGTAAAAAGAAGATTAGATCTATGTATATATGTATATGTATATATATATATATATTCCTCATTCCCTATATTGGCCCTTAGGGTCAGGTAATTTTGTGCGAGGGTGAGGACCTATATCATATGAACCAAACACACACGCGCGCCGCTTGTCCCGTACCGAACTGAACCGGGCCGGGTCGGGTTTGGGTCTGGGCTTGGGCATGAGTCTAGAATGAAATCTTAAAATCTTATTTTTGCTACAAAAAAGTTAACCAATTTCGGGTTTTTCTTTTGGATGCGGCAATGATTATGGGCGCGGCCCAAGGGAAATCAAACAGGTTTACAGCCCGTTAAACATATGAAGAGAAACGGGTGCGGCCTGTTCTAAATAGATGCGACGGTTTTAATTCAAAATAAAACGTCAAATGGATGCAACTATTTGAATTATAACGGTTCGAGGAATATAAATAAGTGGCGAATCCTGATCGCATTCTTCACCGACTTTCTAATCTTCTTCCTCTTCCTCTATCAAAATTGAAACCGCCCTTGGTGCCAAATCTCTATACTCAGACTGACGTGATCATCACATACTCGAGCAGTTTCGTCTGTTGTATCCTGGGAGACTCCGAATAAAGTCTTAAGGAAATCGGTTCGCTGAGCCTCAGTCGATTTCTCTACTCTTTTGCTATTTACTTCTTCGTTGCCAGTATATAATATACTTGATTGCAACCGATTCTTGTTTTTGTTTCACTGAATCAATCATCTTGTATGCAAGTTCGAGTTCTAACACTTAATAATGTTGTTGTTTATGCGTTTTGTGCTAACACGTGTGGTTGTTGCTTCTGTTGTCTGTTGTGTTGAAATAACATTAATATTTCTAATACCGATTGTTGTAACGAAAGGAATCGCTTGTTGTTATATGTCACCAATCATATATGTATACCTCATCTTTTTTAAGATATCCTACGATATGGGATTAAGTGTAAATCTAATATAGGACACTCCCTCTCATACAACGTGAGCCACACTTAACACTGATATCCTCAACTCGTCAAAAATTTGTATCAACACCAGTAGAAACCAAATTCATTGAAGTAACATCGCCCACCTGAGACTTGGATGATGGTGGAAGTACAACATTGGTGATATCACTCTGTGTATTCACATCTACGTCACCACGATAGATTTCATTCGGGATAATCCTTTTTGTGTTTAGTTAAACAACCAAAATTACAACCCTCCCTCTTTTGTGGCCCCAAAGAATTAACATTAATCAAAACTTCCCAATGCATCGAAAACAAACGTTCATCTAAATGGGACATTTGGCCTGTTTTTGTTCCTACCGCGTCGGATACAGAAGCTTCAAAAGGGTACAATGTGGAAAATAAATCTACAAAATGCATACTTAGTCAGTGTTTTAATGACCATACGAACTGTGGTTCAACCATGAAAAACCGCGAACTGTCTGGTTCGAGGGCCCAGAATAGAGTTGAGCTACAAACAAGCGTAAACCATCGATTGAACCCAAAACGAAGGTTGAACCATTGCAATTAGATTAGACTGAACTGCTTTTCGCTAACACACACAAAAAAAGCTTTTCTTTTTACGCTGCATCGTAAGAAAAGAAATGTGGGGCATCAACCACCACACCAGCCTTCGCTGCCTCAACCTCTGAGCTGCAGCCCCCAGGTTGGTAGCCACTCGAGTATCGAATCTACTTTTGATTTGGAATAACTTGTTCAGCATACAAAAACCCTGGTTTTTCCATTCAATAATGTCACCGGTCAATTTCCTTGCATTTTAGTTCATATAACATATTTCTTCTGAACTACATGTTTATTTTAATTGAAGTATAGCTGCAGATTATATGTAGTATTAGCTAGTCTGTAAGTATGAATTGATACTAAATATTGCAGGAAGGTTAAAATACTCTTCACGGGAGATTGATATGTATGTGTATGTGTTCGGGCCACAGTTGTAAAAGCACAATGCATCGCTGCATCCTTGTGATAATTTCTTCCCTGTCATTTTTGTCTTCCTTATTTTTTGTATCAACGTCTACATCCTTGTGCTTTACTTCTTCCTCGACGTCTTTACTCTTCTCCTTCTCTGACTCTTTGCCTTCATCTTCTTCATTCTTGTCCTTCTTTTCTTCTCCTTTTTTCTTGTCTTTCTTCTCCTTTGCATCTCCATCTTCATTATCATCTTCTTCTTGTTTCCCTTTCTTCTCCGTTCTTTTCATCTTCTCCGCCTCACAGTTGCCTTCATCTCCATTTTCTTCATTTTTGTCCTTCATTTCTTTCCCTTTTTTTCTTCTCTTTTTCTCCTTTGCTTCATTGCCTTCGCTATTGTCTTCTTCTTGATCTCCATCAGGAATCTTCTTTTCTTTCGCTTTCTTTCTCTCTTCTTCTTTCTTCTTCTTTTTCCGATTCTTCGAATCCATTTCTCTCTCTTTTGACTCTTCAGCTGCAGGTGCTTTTTCTTCAGCTTCTTTTGATTCTCCATTTATATCGCTCTCCTTCTTTGTAATTTGATCTTCTTTGTCTTCTGGATTGTGCTCTGTTTGAGCGTCTTCAACTTCGGTCATTCTGAAATCCATGTTTTCATTCTCGCGTCTGTCTTCTCTTTCCAAATCCATTTTTACTTCACTTTTGTTTGTCACATTCTCATCTTCAGCTTCAGCATAACTCTCCTCCTCATTATTTTTCCCGTTCTCTTCCTCAACGCTGCAGTTGTCTTCTTCTATTATTTTTATGTCATCCTTTGCATATACCTCTTTCAATTATTTCCACGAATCTTTTGCAGAATCTTCTAGATAAATATAATCCGACGCTACTTCATCGAGGTTCTCCCTCATTATAAGACAAGCACAATGATCCTTCCATTGCAATGCCAAAAAATGCTTTCTTTTCTACTTTTGACATGCTTTTCCAATCACTCTGCCATTCATAACCATTTTCAACGATCTCCCATAATCCGGCGGAGATTAACTGCTCTTTCTTTTTATTACTCCATTCTTTAAAATTTTCTTTTGTGAGAATAAATGTTGAGAGAAATTGAAATCCCATGATTTCAACCAAGCTCTGATACCAATTTGTAGAAAATATTTAAGAGGAGAAAGACGAAGAAATTTTGTTAGAATATTGATTGGAGAGGAAGACAGATTTTATTGTTTATCTTTTTCTTAATTTCTTGATTGACAAATACATTGCAAATCTATAGCCTTTTTATACATGTTTCATTCTTATCCATTTTAGATAAGTCTATTCTAAAATTTATCACAATCAATAATTCAATTCCAAATATAACCAAATATCCAAATTAGGCAATATATATTGCAATTAACAAATGTCATATATAATGACATTATTGCAATTTAATTTATTGCCAACAGGGAAAGTGTGGCACAACCACTGCCGCCCCATCTCGCTTTCGGTCGCCTTGTTCTGCTGCATATTCCTCTCTTTAATTTTATTTTGCTCTGATTTCTTCATATCTACAAGTTGTCTTTGATAATTAGCAACTTTTAACGCAGCTGGTTTTATCAGCGAGGAGCCCTGACTTCCCGTGTATACAGATGAGCTCTCTTCAATTTAATTTGGTTACAACAGCAGATGCAGATGCTGATGCTTTGTTAATTTTTCTTTTTATGTATGAAACCGTGCTCTTTTATTCTCTTTTATAGCTATTTAAAGCCTTAACGATTGCTTGGTGATCAAGCACCAGGAATATTTGTAGAGCGTGTACTTGCTCAAATGTTCTAAGAAGATACGCACGGTCTGCGAAAGTAGTCAATTGTTGAATTTTACTTGGAAAATAGCTAGAATTGGACAGGGGCTTGAATCAAAAGTCTTTTCTTGGCAACACAGGAAGCTGCTTATCTAGCACACAGCCAAATTGTGCGTGCTAATAGAAAGAATATAGACCTTGACAAGTTGAAATCGGATGTTTCCGCATGCTAGAGTTTGACAAAGACAAAGTTAACATGAAAAGTGTGAAAGAATAGTAAAAGAAGAAGTTATGTTTAATCAGTAAGAACGAAATATGTGATATATTAAACAGACTAGTGCAATACTTCTCAATATACTGCACACATCAATCCTTATCGTCTGCTGCTAATTTAACCAAAAAAGAAAAAAAGATTGATGATCAGTTTGATTCATATAGCATACTGAGCCATATAAAACTAGTATTACCGTACAACGGTGGAAAACCGACCGTTTGATTACATAATTTAAAAAAATATTTGTTTTATTTTTAAATTCATCTACAATAACATCATTGATTTAAAAATGTATAGCATTATTAAAATTCGTTGCAATTTTAAATCAATATGTTTAAATCAATCAAATGACATTGCGGTAGATATAGGATATTAAATGTAAATGTGAAGTATATTTGAAATGAAATAAATTTTTTTTTTTTAATTTAAAGCATCAGAATTTAAGCTATTAAAAACGTTGGAAAAATAATTTTGAGAAAGAAGAAATATTATTTTAGCTTCACGAAAATTTATTTTGAGCAAATGACAGTAATAATTAAAACTGCATATAGTGCCAATCTTTTAGCTGAATTAGGTTTAATGCAAAACCCGATGATCAAATATAGCCCGTCCAAATTTGTTGCCTCTGTGGTTTATGCTTCTAGACTTACAATGAAAAAGAATCCCATATGAATTGACATACTTGAGCAGTATACCGTGTTCTCCGGTGTACAGCTAATGGATTGCTTCTAGTAGTGAAGTGCCATTCTTGTGCACCTTATGATAAACTGAAGTATGTATTGGAGAATCATGTGAGCAAGCAATTTTATGCAGTGACGTTCACCAGCGTTCATGCTTAGTATTCCTAGAATGATGATGGTTTGGGTGAAGAGTGATTTATGATCATTGCATATATGTCTAAAGATTGATTATGTTTTGGTGTTTGACTTTGAGATTTCTCTTATTATTTTGACAGAATATTGTATGCCATTCTGGTTGACACCCAGCTTCCTTTTTTACCTGGACGTAAAATGTAGTATAGTATTTTTTTTATTTTTGAAAAAACAAGTATTTCTTTCCCATTTTATAAATACAACAATGCTTAAAGCTCTGCACTGAATGTGTTGTCCATTTTGCAGTATAAGTTCAAAGAATAGTGGAATGTCAATACAGTTCCATTCTATAAACACTATTCAACTCTATCACAGGAATCCGTATCGGATACCAAGTACAGTTTTTGGTTTTCAGAAATCATGTCTGCTTCAAGTATTTTGCCTCCATCCTCGGATAGAACAGTGGTGCTACCACACTGGAGATGTCTTTTTGATAATTGGACAAGTTCTTCTATAGTTTGCGGAACCCATAACACCACACCTTCCTTTCTATTTTTGTTAGAACTCCATGGATGGAAAGGGTACACCGTGCACCTATGCCTTTTATCTTGAACTTCCTAATAATGATCAGGAAACTTGGAAAGTTTTTCAGCTTTAGTTTCTTTCACCAATCTGATCAAATGTCGGTTTCCACTTTTTCGTGCTTCGTTTAACGGTGTATTCCCCCTTCTGTCTGTAAAAAAAACACTTGCACCATTCTCTAACAATATTTTAACAATCAAGTATAAGCCATCAGCAGCAGCTATAGAAGAGGGGTTCAATGATCATAATCCTTCAAATTTGGATCAATGTCAAAAGACAGAAGTCTCCTTATAAATTCCGAATCCCCTTGTGCAACAGCTGAACAAAGTAGGTTTCCAGCATTCTTAAGTTTCCAACTTCGCTCCATTTTGGTATTATAAAGCAGCTAGATTATCATGTCCATTCTTCACAGCCTCAAATAATGCTGTGTTCCCAGATCTATCTAATTTGTTGACATCCTCGCCTTCTTGGCTGAGATAACTAGCAATATCTTCATATCCATTTGAGGCTGCAAGATGCAAAGGAGTTCATCCATCATAGTCAGTCTTAATATGCAATATAGTAGTAGCTTAAAACAGGGCCTAATATGGTTTAGGTTGCCTTATGACTTTAACTGACTAAACTCTTTTTGCTATTTATTGTGAAATGGTTAATTTTAAATGTACACTCCGATCAAAAAAAAAAACATATTAATTATGACAAAAACTATGGCAAATAAGAGGAAAATTGGAACAAATAATTCTGAGTCTACGTACCACATATCACTCCAAACCCCCGCAAGTGGGAGCATTGTGCTTGTGCACTAAGCAAATGATAATAACGAAATAAAATCATCAATGTACTGAATATAAATTGAATATATAATAAACTCAATTAGCAATTGGTGAATCTAATTTACCTTAACCATCCAATTTATAATCTGATAAACCATCTTATATGAAGTTTGTTATTTACAAATGATCTAATTCCTAATGCAATACGTGTTAAGAGCATGCATGTAGATTTAAATCGCAGAGAAATATCAACTAGTTAAAACAATATGCTCCGGTACATATATTTCAAAAATTAATTCAACCCTAATTTATTGAAGTCTTGCATGTTAGAATGCAAATTAGCAATTAGAAGCAGTTAAAGAGTAAGTAGATTACCTTACACAAAAATTTAGAGACCAGACTTAGTTGTGTGGTTAACATGAACAAAGCAAACAAAAGGATGACAAACATGGTGATTCATTGTGTGTACATAAACCATTGGCTATTGACTGCTTTCAAGTCACTTAAAAGGTAGTTTTCAGCTAAAAAAGAACCACAGTCAGGTGATAGTCATGCATATTAGGATGAAATTAATGATTAAATACATTTAGTTACAAAATAATAAACATATCATGTTTAATTCATGAGGCAAAGAACCATAAATAGCATGTTCGGCCACCTAAGAGGTTAAATAAGAATGACACTTGTTTCCAATCAATAAAAATTGCAATATGAGCAGGTGACATTTCGAAATTGCTTGGTTATTTTACATAATATATAGACGAATCTGTGTTTCATCGTATATAAATAGCATCACTAACGACAAATAAATTAAAATAATTAAATGTGCATCACACTAAACGTGTAATATCAACTAATGTATCTTCGATACATATAATGTAAATCTGAATGCATGGAAATAAATTATGGGATTGTTAAAGGGACTCCACATTTGGTTAAGGGGAGGACCAATTTTTATTTATTGTGTAATTGTTATGGGGATGACAAAATGAATTAGCCTCCCCTTAAACATATAAATTAAAATTCCAATATTAACCCTCATAAAAACAAACAATGGATATAGTTAATGTAATAGAGACACAAGAAAATTTCATGGGTAATCAGAAGGCATCGGAATAGGTAATTAATTATAATTTCATATTGGAATTGGTATGATTAATTTTAAATGCAAAAACGAAAATTTTGTTCTAATATGTTGTATCGGATTTTTGTAAGGCAAATTCTATTCATATACAGAAAATTACTTTATGTATACCACTATTTTGCTAAAAATATATATTACTAAATTACCCTTCTTTTTTATTGCATTTTTTTTTTACTTTTTAGTTAATAACCCATCAAACTAAAAAATTGTAATTAATGATATATGATTAAATCTATGTAAAATAATCCGAAGAACATAATGTATTTTTAAACATGGAACCTAAAATTTGAATTACGATAACTTTTTACAAGTAAGTGATAATTTAGAGTTATTTAATTTAAAAGCAGGGTCTCTTTTGCTGAAATTAAGAATTTTTTGTAGCATAATAAATTGTATACCATACACTCAAAAATAATTAAAATCCAATTTACTAAATTTAAAATTTATTTAGTGCTGTAGGTTTCCTATTTTATGTAAATAACTTTAAAGTTTTAGAGAGGGAAGAGGGAAAAAAAATAAGGCTGGTTTTGTAAAAAAAAAAAAATAGTTTATGAAAAGTAATTTTTGGTGTAAAGTAGTTTATTTTATTTTATGGTGTATGTTATTGATGTATGAATAGAATTAGCCTTTTTGTAATTGAGATGTTTTATGATTTGCAAGTTTGTTAGTTGCGCTGAATTTAGTAAGTTAGTGTTCAACATAAGTGACAAATCAAGGGTAGTTAGGTCTTTTTTTTTTTTTTAAATAAATTAGATCCCCCTTAAAAAAAATATTAAGCTGGAATTCTCTTAAAATTATCCTCCCCTTAACCAAATTTGGAGTCCCTTTAACAATCCCCTAAATTATTATTTTCCTTTTACTTTCTTCTGGAGCAGGTACACTTCAGTTTAGCAAGTAATCTTGCAAAGTTGGAAGGATAATAACTAAATCTTGCTTTTCGACCACTTATTGATGTTCATATTACGGCATCTTGGCAAATGTAACATCATAAAAGATGCATAAAAGGTAAAATACGTCCATATACTACTGTAAATATGGTTCTCAGATGCTACAGTTTATAGATTTGTGTTAAAATAATGTACTATGCAGTCATAATTATTAACATCACATAAGAGTTTTCATATCAACAATACCAGCTAATCATGATATAATGTTACTTAACTAGTTGTCTAAAATAAATAATCTGAGTACAGAAAACATAAAAGTTATCACCAACAATCGATAATCAATCAAATAACTCAATAGTTTAAAATCAAGTGATGTACATCAGCTGTGTATCAAAAGAACTAATGGAATATTGAAATTCGCATTGATTTATGATTAGATAAGAAAAAACTAACCTTTGTTTTCTTCTAGTAATCTTCCTCTCGAGTAACTCGGCTATATGAATCAATGGCCCTGACGACATCAGAAGTTTGGGAGAATTAACACGAATAAACAGAGTGATTTTGTTTTACGGTTAGAGAAAGAAACGATTTAGGGTTATAAGTTTTAGAGGAGGAAAGCGTTATGTGACCAGAGCCGAAGAGGAGTAACGAGAAATAAAGGGGTTAATGAGAGAAGTGGATGCGTAAACCAGGGGATGTAAGAGTTAAGACCTACCAGGGACCGCTGTTTTGGTAAGTGTTTAATTAGTTGAGACATATTAATTTTGTCCTAAAACAGGCCTTGATTAAATACCAAAATGGCATCTGTCTTTAAAAACTGTCTCAAATTATTCTTTTTGTTGTAGTGATCCAAACATGTAAAATCTTCATTACAGCTTGCTGATATAATGACTAAGCCTTGGGGTGCGGATCTGCATAAATTTCTTTCTTCTCGGATTGGTTTGGTGACTAATTGTTGGAAATGAATAAGTGGATGTGGCAAAGTCACTAAGTCCCACATTGGGAAAAATTGTGCCTTAATCCACTACATATACAAAAGCTTGATATGTTATATCAAAAGAAAGAGGAAGAGAGAGAGGCAATGGAATAGCATGCACATATTTAATATTAAATTAAATAGGTCATAGATTAGGGCCTTGGGGCTCTTGGGGTCTCGTGATCGTATAGGGCCTCCGGAAGCCGCCAGGTCTGCTTGCGCTGTTCAAACGGCTGTTTTTTTTTTAAATCCGGCCGCGTAAATACCAATGGAACTAACTGTTGGTAAAGGGTCGCAACCTTTCCAACAGTCGTTGTCGTTGCAATTCGAATAGTGGCACCCTTTCGTGAATAAAAACCTCTTCACAGCCTATATAAGGGCTAGCGAAAAATCAAATCATTATCGATTTTCTTGCTTTTGCCCTCTTCTTCCTCATACTCTCTGTTCTGTACATACAACTCACTTGAGTTCGCCGTTGCTTCGACTGCTGCACTGCACGTCGAAGTTGATCCGTTTTATCTTGGGAATCGATTTGCATCACAGCCCTCTAGTGCTACGAACGGGCGCAAATACGATTTAAAGAAACAGTCGATTTGGACTGGACTCGGATTACTACATATTTCCTGATCAACTGCGACGGTATTCTTTCCTCCCTTTTGATCTCTATTGCATTCATATTGCAAAGTTTCCAGATTATTTTTATATAATCTGCAGATTACTGTACCGACACAGTTTTCACTGTCGTTGGTGATAACAATTTTAAATCGTATTTTTGCTGTGGTTGTTTGTACAGGCGAATATGTCTAAACAAACCGACACCGCGGCGCTAGTGCTGGCTGTGACTCAGCCTCCGATAATCCATCCACCTACGGTCCTTCCAACGCTGTCCCACGACGAAAAGCCCGAAAAATTCACAGGGATGGATTTCAAGAGGTGGCAGCAAAAGATGTTGTTCTATTTGACAACTCTGGGCCTAGCGAAGTATCTGACAGAAGATGCTCCGACGGTGGCTGAATTGGAACCAGATGCAAAGAAAGTTGAAGCCCTCAATGTCTGGAAGAATGCAGATTTTATGTGCAAGAATTATATACTCAATGGCCTTGATAATTCTTTGTATAACGTCTACTGTACTGCTGCGACTTCTAAGGAACTATGGACTGCACTCGACAAGAAATACAAATCTGAGGATGCAGGAATGAAGAAGTTTATAGCAGGGAAATTCCTCGACTTCAAGATGATTGATAGCAAGACTGTTATTAGTCAAATGCAAGAACTGCAAGTCATATTCCACGAGTTAAATGACGAAGGAATGACGCTCAGCGAATCATTCAAAGTGGCTGCTGCAATTGAAAAACTTCCACCTTCATGGAAGGTGTAACACCCCACCTTCGCCAGTGCCACTCTTGCAAGGGCACTGACTTTGGAGGGGCGTTTAAACAAGGTAATCATGCATGCAGATATCACAAGACAGAACATATAAGTAAAAACAGAGTAAGTATAACAGCGGATAAAAACTAGCATATCAAAACCATAAGTTAAGTTACAACACAGTACTTAATTATTTTCCATAAACAAAGTCTAGAAACATAAAACTTGTAACTGAAAAGGGAAACATGAAGTAACTATCCCCAAGTAGAAAACCATAGCAAGCTCAAGTCCGAAGCATACATGAGCTATCCGAGAAAAGCAGCTAAGATCCAAGCTAAGTGCTGGTATTCCCGCCCTGTAAACCTGGGGGGGGGGGGAACGAAAGAAAAGAGGCGAAAGAAAACGGGTCAATCAAAAGACTGGTAAGTCCTACCTACAATTGTTCAACAACTAATAAAGTTAACAGTATATGTAAACAAGGATGAGTCATAGGATGATAACTGGCATGGTAAAAAGTCAACAAGATAGATCAAGTGTGGTACCGCATAGACAAGGTTGAGGTTTGCACCAAGTGTACTAGTATCACAAGTCATGTCAAGTGTAAACACGAAGTGATCCCCAGGCCCAAGTTTGGCCCAACATCATGAATGACCTAAATCAAGGTCCAACTAGCACGGTCTAGTCGATCGGCTCCCTAAAGCCTAACTCGTCAAGTGTCGGTGTCTTACGGCCCAACTACGAAGTGTAGCTAAACTGTGCTAGGTCCACCCTAGGGTGTATCAAGTCCTAGGGTGTCAACCACTGACACAAACCAAGCACGCACAGTTTAAACCTACTGGTGCCCGTGCCTGCTTTTTCAACTCCGGACCATGTGCACGACCATGGCCCGCCTGAACCTACACCGGCGCACCTACACAGCCGTCGTTTTGGTCGCTTACATGTCATCCCAGTAATCGTGCCCCACCCTAGACTAGTCCCTAGGGTATCATGATACAACCAAGAGGGTTACTGGTGCAAAGGACCACGTAACTAGGGTTTCCTTAATGGGTTAAACGTGGTTAACCCAACTCATCCAAGTACCAAGTTGGTTAAGTGTACCCAAGGTTCATGACTTAACCCTACCAACCCATCGTGTTTAATTGGTTAAGTATTCAAGCGGTCCATGACTTAACCCTACCAAGTGGCATTAATTAATTTAACGCACCCAACCTCTCACATTAGACCTTGTTGTGGTTACTAGTTAGGCCGGGCGGGTCCGGGTAGGTTTACACCACAACTTAGTCTAACCTCGGGTTTCACGTGCAACATGACCAACTACTCACATTGGGTCTTATTGCTTGTAGCCACTAGTTAAGCTGGTCGGTTCCGGGTAGGTTTATGCTACAAACTCAACCCAACCTCGAGTTGGCCATTCTCATGTTTTCTAAGTGTCATGTCCATCACATTACAAGTTTTCAAGCAATTGGGTAGACCTAACTTAATAGGTAAATTCCCAATGGGTAGACCTAACTTAATAGGTGAATTCCCAAGCTTATGTTTTTATGTCTTTTAAGTTTACCCAACCCCAAACGCAATCCCATCGATCACATATCGCAATAGCGCATAAAGGATAGAAAGAGGGAACTTGGCATAATCATGACATAGAGGGGTTGGAGCCACAAGTTAAACATGGTGGCATGAGACAAAGATGTGATCATAAACTTGCATATCATGTTATCAACTTGCAAAATATTCATAAGCATGCATAACATCATTTTAACTTGCATAGTGTTCATATGCATGCATAACATCATTTTAACTTGCATAGTGTTCATATGCATGCATAACATCATTTCAACTTGCATAGTGTTCATATGCATGCATAACATCATTTTAACTTGCATAGTGTTCATATGCATGCATAACATGGTTTTAACTTGCATAAGGTTCATATGCATGCATAACATCAAACTTGGCAAATAGGTGGAACATGGTCATAGATAGCATGAGATAAGGGCTAGTAACATGCATATAACATTATATGCATGTTAATGCAAGGGTTATGAGAGTTTCAAAGTTGCATTATGCAACATTTCCAACCAAAGATCATATCTTTCTATGCATAAAGCCAAGGTAATGACTTTACTAACATGCATAGAGTAATCTTATGCATAAAATCATAAGATCAAGGCACATATCATGATTAACCCCAAACCCAAACTTGAAACATAACATATTAACTTCATAGTTAAAATACAAGAGTACAAATAGGCTTACTATGCTATGAAGACTCAAATGAGTATAGCAAATGTAAGAAACTCCCTTATGCAACTAATTAAAACCCCAAAATGCAAGCAAACTTGATCAAGACTCCTCTTTTATGATACCAATAGAGAAACAAGACTTTAATGCAAGCCAAAGAGGATCATACAAGCCTAAATACACTAGTATGCATGGAAATATCTTAGAAAATTGTTTAGGAATTTGATGAAGAGAGTGGAGGCCATGAGAGGATTGATTTTGCCATAGTTTAGTTGTAGGATAGATTAATGATGATTTAGGGTAGGTTAGGGTCTTATTTATAGATTAGGCTAGTGATTTAGACCATAGGATTAAACCCTAGTTCTCATCTCAACCCTCCAAATCGAATCTGGCCCCCCAAGCTCAACACAAACCCAAAGTGGTGCACCAGGCAGAACTGGGCGTCTGAACCAAGTCGACAGCCAAGTAGACAGGGCTGTCGACCTGGTCGGACCCAGTCGACTCCCAAGTCGACAGGGCTGTCGACTTGGGTACTGTGGCGGGAATTTTCCTGCCTTGGCCCAACTGGCCCAATTTCCAAGCTTAGATTTGAATTTAAAAATCTGTTTTTATTTAGAAATTTTCTGAAAACTTTGTTGGGCCTTAATCGGGTCATACGGACTCCGATTTTCGAAAACTCGGACTCTTTTTCGCGTATTTTTCCGAGACGAACGCAATGGCATAGCCCGTTTCCCTTGATTCAGATTTATAAATTAAATTCTGCCTCGATTTCTGTTATAACAGGTTATTGAAAATACGGGTTGTTACAGAAGGATTTCAAAAATTACTTAAAGCACAAACGTAAGGAAGTGACTGTTGAAGAATTGGTAGTTCGATTGAGGATTGAGGAAGACAATCGGAAATCAGAGAAAAAGGGGTCCTTCAACATGGCAGCCTCGTCTAATGTTGTTGAAGAAGAAAAACCCAACAAAAGAAAGCGCAAAAATGGTCCTAATAAAAAGGCTAAAAGGTTTAAAGGTTCTTGTCACAACTGCGGAAAGAAAGGACACAAGGCAGCGGAATGTCGCGGAAAGAAGAAGAAGTCTGAAGCGAATGTGACTGAAGTTTCTGATGGCATTTCTGACATGGACTTGTGCGCGGTAGTTTCTGAATGTAACTTTTTGGCAACAACAAGGAATGATTTGTGGACACCGGGGCCAGTCGCCACATTTGTGCAAATAAATGGATGTTCACGACTTACAAAGTTGCTACCGAAGAGGAACAGTTGTATATGGGCAACTCGTCCGCATCAAAAGTTGAAGGAAAAGGAAAAGTTGTGCTCAAATTGACTTCTGGAAAGGAACTTACCTTGACCGATGTCCTTCACGTTCCAGACATCCGTAAAAACTTGATTTCTGGATCGCTTCTTAGCAAGCATGGTTTCAAACTCATATTTGTGGCAGATAAATTTGTATTATCGAAAAATGGGGTGTATGTGGGAAGGGGCTATGTTAGTGATGGCTTGTTTAAAGCTAATGTAACTACCATTGTACCAAAAGACGATATGAATAAAGTTGAATCTTCTGTTTATATCGTAGACTCTTCTGACATTTGGCATTCTAGATTAGGGCATGTTAATTTTGAAACATTGCGAAAGATGATTAATCTAGACTTTATACCAAAAGGTAACATAGACTCCAACTATAAATGTCAAATCTGTGCAGAAGCAAAAATGACTAGAACCTCGTTTCATCACGTTGAACGAGAGACCGAACCTCTAGAATTAATACATACTGATGTATGCGATTTGAAAATGTGTCAAACTAGAGGTGGAAAGAGGTACTTTATCACATTCATTGATGATTGTACCAGATATTGTCATGTATATCTCCTTAGAAGTAAGGACGAAGCAATCGACATGTTTATACAGTATAAGGCAGAAGTTGAGAATCAACTCAATAAGAAAATAAAATCTTTAAGGAGTGATAGAGGAGGAGAATACGAATCTTGTAACAACCCGTATTTTCAATAACCTGTTATAATGTAAATCGAGGCTGAATTTAATACTAAAATCTGAATCAAGGGAAACGGGCTATGCCATTGCGTTCGTCTCGGAAAAATACGCGAAATAGAGTCCGAGTTTTCGAAAATCGGAGTCCGTATGACCTGATTAAGGCCCAACCAAGTTTTCAGAAAATTTCAAAGTAAAAACAGATTTCAAATTCAAGTTTGAATTTGGGAATTTAGGGCAGCAGGCGCAGGCGGGAAAATTCCCGCCAAAGTACCCAAGTCGACAGCCCTGTCGACTTGGGAGTCGACTTGGTTGGCCCAAGTCGACAGCCCTGTCGACTTGGCTGTCGACTTGGTCCAGCCGGGCAGTATTGCCTGGTGCACCATTTTGAGATTGTGTTGAGCTTGGGGGCCAGATTCGGTTTTGAGGGCTGAGATTGGAACTAGGGTTTAATCCTAGGGTTGAAACTAGTCCTAATCTCTATAAATAAGGCCCTAACCTAACCCTAAATCATCATTATTCATTCATACAATTAAACTATGGAAAAATCAATCCTCTCATGGCCTCCACTCTCTTCATAAAATTCCTAAATAAATTTTTATGAGATTTTCCATGCATACAAGTGTTTCCAAGATTGTATGAGCATCATTAGCTTGCATTCAAGTCAAGTTTCTATATTTGCATCATAAAGCAAGAGTTTTGATCATTTTGGCTTAAGGTTTTTTCTATTAGAGCTTGCATTTTGGGTCTATTTGATTGCATAAGGGCTTTGTCATATTTTTGAGTCTTCATAAGCTTTGTAAGCCCTATTCTACTTTCATACTTAAACTCTAAAGTTAAATGTATGATATACAAGTTTATATGCAAGTTTACTATGCTATGATATGCAAGTTTATCATGTTGTGATATGCAAGTTTATATGCAAGTTTACTATGCTATGCTATGCAAGTTTATCATGTTGTGATATGCAAGTTTACTATGCTATGATATGCAAGTTTATCATGTTGTGATATGCAAGTTTATATGCAAGTATGCCATGTTATGATATGCAAGTTCATCATGTTATGTTATGCTAGTATGCCATGTTATGATATGCAAGTTCATCATGTTATGTTATGCAAGTATGCCATGTTATGATATGCAAGTTCATCATGTTATGCTATGCAAGTTTGCCATGTTATGATATGCAAGTTTGTCATGTTATGTTATGCAAGTTTTCCATGTTATGATATGCAAATCTATCATGTTATGTTATGCAAGTTTGGGATGATCATTTTGTTCATGTTATCATGTTATGCAAGCTTATCTTGAGTATATGAACATAAAGCTTCAAGCTTTATGCTAAAGGTTGCATTTTGACAACATGTAAGTTATCATATCCCTTATTATAGCTTGCATGTGAGGCTAAATGCGAACTTGTGGCCATTTCTACATGTCATTTATCACCATGTATCACCAATATGCTAAGTTTGGTTTTATGCATGCTTTTGAGGCCTAAAAATGTAATATGCAAGTATATGAACATATGTACATTTCATATGCCACCATGTTGAACTTGTGGCTTCAACGCCTTTATGTCGTGATTATGCCAAGTTCCCTCTTTCTATCCTTTATGCGCTATGGCGATATGTAAGCGATGGGATTGCGTTTGGGGTTGGGTAAACTTAAAAGACATAAAAACATAAGCTTGGGAATTTACCTATTAAGTTAGGTCTACCCATTGGGAATTTACCTATTAAGTTAGGTCTACCCAATTGCTTGAAAACTTGTAATGTGTTTTGGAAACATAATGGACATGACACTTAGAAAATATAAGTGTGACCAACTCGAGGTTGAGATGAGTTTGTAGTGTAAACCTATTCGGAACCGACCGGCTTAACTAGTTGCTACAAACAATAGGACCCAATGTGAGAAGTTGGCCATGTTGTACCTTGAACCCGAGGTTAGACCAAGTTGTGGTGTAAAGCTACCCGGACCCGCCCGGCTTAACTAGTAACCACAACAAGGTCTAATGTGAGAGGTTAAGGCGCATTAAATTAATTAATGCCTCATGATTAGGGTTAAGTCATGGTCCACTTAATACTTAACCAATTTGGGCTTGGTAGATTAATCAGGGTTAAGTCGTGAACTCATCGTTACACTTAACCGAGTTAATACATGATTAGCAAGAGGGTTAAACCGTACTTAACCCACTAGAAAAATCCTAGCAATGGGGGTCCACTCCAGTAGTAATCCCAAGTTTGTATCATTAAGACCCTAGGGCCTAGGCTAGGGAGGGAGCACGATTACTAACTGGAGGTAAGCGACCAAAAACGACGGCAGAATGGTACGCCGGTGTAGTTCCGGGCGGACTATGGTCGTGCACACAGTCCGAAGCCGGGGAAAACATGAACGGGTACCAGTAGATCGAGACTGTGCACGCATGATTATGGTGTCCAGGGGTTGACACCCTAGGGCTTGATACACCCGACGGGAGACCCGGCACAGTCTGACTACAATTATGTTTGGGCCGTATGGACACCAACACGTGACGAGTTAGGCTTATAGGGAGCCGATCGACTAGACCGTTTGGTTGGACCGCGTATTAGGGTCACTTCATGTTATTGGACCTCGTATAGGGGTCACTTCATGTTATTGGGCCAAGGCTTGGGCCAAGGGATCAATACTTGTTTATTCAAGTCTTGTTAGTTTGCTAGTACACCCGTGGTGCAAAACCTTAAACCTGATTATGCGATGACACCTTTATCTACCTTATTAGTTAATCATCATGCTAGTATGTCGTTATCCTTATGTTCATCCCTGCTGCTCATGCCAGTTAACTTTATCAGTTTACATTGATTGTAGTAGGGCTTACTCAGTCTTTTTGACTGACCTGTTTTCTTTCGCCTCTTTTCTTCCGTTTCCCCCCCCCCCCCCAGGTTCTCAGGGAGGGAATATTGGAGCTTAGCTTGGATTTCTGATCGCTTGCTTGTGGGATTTTAGCTCATGTACGATCTTGACATGAAGCTAGCTATGGTTATCACTTATTTTGGGGATAGTACTTATGTATTTCAGTTTTTCAGTAATGTTGTTTTTATCTAGACTTGTGTATTTGGAAAGTTGACATTATGTTGTACCAGACTTGTTGTTTTGAAATGGAATTTGAAATCTTCCGCTGTTTTACTTATCTTATTTACTCTGCTTACATATATACATATGTTCTTGTTCTGCCTTGATATATCATTATGCATGTTTACCTGATTCAAACGCCCCTCCAAAGTCAGAGTGCTTGCAAGAGTCACCCTGGCGGAGGTGGGGTGTTACATTTGGTATCAGAGCATATGGTTTACGAGAAGGAACAAAAAGGTTTTTAGAAAACTTTTGGAAAACTATTTTCAAAACCAAGTATAAAGTATTTTCCAAAGAAAAGTCTAGTTTATTTTAAAGGCTATTCCCCAAAAAGCCATTAGAAAAATTCCTTCGTTTTTCTCCATTCTGAATCTATCTTTTTCTTCGTTTTCAGTATGGCCGATAACTTTGCTATTCCGGAGGGAGTACACGTACCTATTTGGTATAGGAGACTTTTGGAGGCTACGACGACCGAAGCCGGCCCCGCGGATGTTCCTCCTCCTCCTCCGGTAGTTAATGTTCCCCTTCCTCCTGTCGCTGATATTCCTCTTCCTCCTGTCGCTGAGGTTCCTCTTCCTCCTCCCCCTCAGCATCCTCAAGCTGACTTCGCAAAGATTTGCAAAGACTTTAAGGCGATGGATGGCAAGAATTTCTTTGGAACCGAGACTTATGTAGAGGCAAGGAATTGGTTGAAAGAAACCGAAGATCTTTTTGCCTTCTTTGATATAGATGACCGTAGGAAGGTTTTATTAGCAGTGTGGTTGCTAAAGGAAGAAGCTGCACGTTGGTGGGTGGTCACCACCGTTACTAGGCCAATTGAGACTTGGGATGACTTTCGGGGAAAGTTTTGAGTAAGGTTCCTATCACTGAAGGGGGACATGACTATTAGGGAATACATAGATAAGTTTAATCAACTGGCTCGGGTCGGTTTAGACTTGGTTAACACAGCTCAGAAGAAGGCCCTATACTTTGCTCTAGGATTAAACGAGCCATTACATGGTTTAGCCATGACTCATGTACCCTTGGGGGCAACTTTCGAGAGTTTGGTGAATATGGCCCTACTCAATGAAGAGAATAGGAGTGACAAGAAGGAGATCAGGATGAATGATACTCAAGCCAAGAAGACTGATTCCCAGTGGAAAGGAAATCAGGGTAATCCAAGCGGTCAGAGCAGTCAAGGCAATAAGAACAAGAACAAGAGTCAAGGCAAAAAGGGGAACAACAACAAGGGCAATAACAACAAGGGGAAATGCTATTATTGCGGTTCAATTGGGCATCTTATTAAGGATTGTAAGAAGAGGAAAAGGAAGAGTGGTGAATGCTATCATTGTGGTGAGTTGGGACACTTCACTAGGGATTGCCCGAAGAAGCAAGGGCAAGGTCAGACTCAGCATGCTGGATCTTCGGGAGGGCAAGTTCATGCTCTCAATGCCGCTCCAGTTCCCGATCGAGGTAGTATTTCTGTTGAAAGTCTTGTTTACATTTCTAATTTTCCTGTTCGTACCTTGTTTGATTTTGGTGCATCGCATAGTTTATTTCATCTGATCTAGTTGGAAGTTTGCACCTAAGTACTAGTCTAGTTAATGATCCCGTGTGTGTTTCAAATCCAATTGGGGGTTCCGCCCATTTGTCTATTATCTACGTGGATTTGAAAATCTCTATCTTTAGTGTAGAGTTCTCGTGTGATGCTTGTATTCTCGGTTTCATGGGGTATGGGTTGATTTTGGGCATGGATGGGTTGTCCAGTTTTGGAGCCATCCTTGATTTTTGAGCATAGGGTTATGAGGCTCATGACTCGCCTCGGTAATACCCTAAAAATCTCTAGTAACCCTATGGGTTCCGTCATGTTGTGTTATCTTGAATCCCTCAACTCGTCTATCGATAGTTTGCAATCGGTGAGGGTGGTCCAAGAATATCCTGATATCTTGGGTGAAGTGAAGGGGGTTACCCCCTAAACGAGAGATAGATTTCCGCATTTATCTGGTTGATAATGCCAAGATAGTTTCGTGGCCGGTCAGGCACATGGTCCCGCAAGACGGGAGCTAAGTAAGCAAGTGAAGGAGTTGCTTGAGAAGAACTTCATTCGATGAAGCGTTTCCGAGGAAGGTGCTCTAGTAGTATTCGCTACTAATGTGGACAGTTCGCTTCGCCCATGTGTTGATTATCGTGAGTAGAACAAGAAGAATAGACAACCATTACCAAGGATCGATGATCCGTTTGATCAGCTTGTAGGAACATCTGTTCTCTCTTGATCTTGCTACTGGATTCCATCAGCTCAGAGTAGCTGAAGATAGTATAGACAAGACTGTGTTCAGAACTCCAGATGGATCCTTCGAATGGCTTGTCATGCCGTTCGGCTTGACTAATGCACCCGCATACTTCGTGGACTTGATGAGTAGAGTGTTCAGGGAGTTCTTGAACAAGTTTGTCGTGGTCTTCGTAGATGATATTCTGATCTTCTCTAAGGATGAGTAAGAGCACGCAAGACGTCTCAAGGAGGTGATGGATACGCTTAGAGTGCATCAGTTGAAAGCCAAGTCCTCCAAATGTCATTTTGGAGAAAAAGGAGTTAGATTTCTTGGGCACATAATTTCTAAGCAAGGCTTAGTGGTGGATCCCGCTAAAGTGGTCGCGGTTCAAGACCGGAAAAGCTCCGACGAGGACAATTGAAGTAAGAAGTTCTCTCAGTTTAATTAGTTAGTTAGCGTCCCTTGAGCTTAGACCTACCCTTCTGGATCAAGTAGGGACTTCGCAGAAGGAAGACCCGCAGTTAGTCGAGATCATGAACAAGTGATTCGAGGCGAGATGTTAAGTCACCTCGCTATAGATGACAAGGGATGGCTAAGACGCAATGAGAGAAAGAAGGTTCTTGAAGATGCACATCACTCGAGGAGGTGGCCGAGCTTGTCCCAAGGTGCATGTTGTGCCAACAGATTAAGGCCGAGTCATAAAAAGCCCGGTGGGCTATTACATCCATTGGAGGTCCCCGCAATGGAAGTAGTAAAGCGTCACGAAGGATTTCGTGGATGGACTGCCTAGATCAAGGAAAGGGAATACGAGCATGTGGGTCATAGTAGGTAGACTCACGAAGAGTGCTCATTTCACTCTGGTAAAGAGCGAAAGGACTGCATCATAGCTAGCGACAGTTTACTTTCAAGAAAAAAAGCGGTTGCACGAGGTTCCCTAAAGTATAGTTAGTAACCATGACTCAATCTTCACTAGCCAGTTTTGGGATAGTCTACGGGAAGTCAAGGGCAAGCAACTGAATCTAAGTACGGCCTATCATTCGCAGGCGGATGGTTCATTTCGTTCAAGCATGAGTTATAGAAAATCACGTTGGTAAGAGCAATTGGCAACGTGGATTGGTATTTTCAAGAAAAGTTCTGCTGCGTGGAATACTTTATAGTAAGTAAACGAGATCCAGGATTCACTGGTGAATTTTGGAGAGCTTGCATGAAATCATGAGGTCATAGTTATGTTTAAGCCAAGTATGATAGAAGAGTAAGTGAAAAAGGAAGACGAGAGGCGACAATGAAATGGGTTCCAACTCATATTTGGAAATAAGAATTAAGAAGCTAAGAAATCATGAGGTAAAAGACGGTCAAAGCACAGAGGAGTTAAACTCAAGGAAACGTGACTTAGAAGATTGAAGGCTGGATACGCGCATCATATATTTATAAGTATATCCTTGATCCTTGTTTTCCTGTGGAACTTACTCGCATGTTATCTTTTTACATATATCCTCTCGGCCCCATTCTCGATCCCATTTCTATTGTAAACTCCATAAGGGGTCCGTTAGGTTGACTAAACCTTTTGGGCTTTTATAGAATATGGGTTGGGTTAGGAAGGGATTTCTTGTAATCCGAAAGGAGTATATCCCGCTTATCTTCCCGATCTCTTTGTAGCATATCTTTTGCTATCCGTGTTTGTCTTGATTATCTAGTTTATCATGTTGATCTTGTCATGAGAACCTTAGGTAGAAACCCTTTGGATGAAACATGTGCTTGAAACATGTTATGCTTGATGGTTGCAAGTGGTTGCAAGTGTTTGCAAGTGGTTACTCGTGGATGCATTATACACGTTAGGCACTAGATCGGCTCACACACTCCTCATATTGCATATGCATGAGTGTTTATGCTTATTCATGGATGAAAATTTCTGTGTTATCACATGGATGTTGCATATGGATGTATGTTATGTGCACACATATAGATGTTACACATTATGTTAGGAATTGCATACATATGGATTCATTTCACTAACATAATTTGCATTGATGATATTTGCATTAGATAAGTACATATACACACACCTTTGCATATGTTCATTCAACATTTAGAATCTTGTAAGGACAATGATTGCTCGTGGATGATGTTTTGAGTAGATGGATGTTGGATGGTAGGATACGTTCTTCCTAACTTGAAGATTTCGGGGACGAAATCCTTTAAGGAGGGGAGAATGTAACAACCCGTATTTTCAATAACCTGTTATAACGTAAATCGAGGCAGAATTTAATACTAAAATCTGAATCAAGGGAAACGGGCTATGCCATTGCGTTCTTCTCGTAAAAATACGAGAAATAGAGTCCGAGTTTTCGAAAATCGGAGTCCGTATGACCCGATTAAGGCCCAACGAAGTTTTCAGAAAATTTCAAAGTAAAAACAGATTTCAAATTCAAGTTTGAATTTGGGAATTTAGGGCAGTAGGCGCAGGCGGGAAAATTCCCGCCAAAGTACCCAAGTCGACAGCCCTGTCGACTTGGGAGTCGACTTGGTTGGCCCAAGTCGACAGCCCTGTCGACTTGGTCCAGCCGGGCAGTATTGCCTGGTGCACCATTTTGAGATTGTGTTGAGCTTGGGGGCCAGATTCGGTTTTGAGGGCTGAGATTGGAACTAGGGTTTAATCCGAGGGTTGATACTAGTCCTAATCTCTATAAATAAGGCCCTAACCTAACCCTAAATCATCATTATTCATTCATACAACTAAACTATGGCAAAATCAATCCTCTCATGGCCTCCACTCTCTTCATAAAATTCCTAAATAAATTTTTATGAGATTTTCCATGCATACAAGTGTTTCCAAGCTTGTATGAGCATCATTAGCTTGCATTCAAGTCAAGTTTCTATATTTGCATCATAAAGCAAGGGTTTTGATCATTTTGGCTTAAGAGTTTTTCTATTAGAGCTTGCATTTTGGGTCTATTTGATTGCATAAGGGCTTTGTCATATTTTTGAGTCTTCATATGCTTTGTAAGCCCTATTCTACTTTCATACTTAAACTCTAAAGTTAAATGTATGATATACAAGTTTATATGCAAGTTTACTATGCTATGATATGCAAGTTTATCATGTTGTGATATGCAAGTTTATATGCAAGTTTACTATGCTATGATATGCAAGTTTATCATGTTGTGATATGCAAGTTTACTATGCTATGATATGCAAGTTTATCATGTTGTGATATGCAAGTTTATATGCAAGTATGCCATGTTATGATATGCAAGTTCATCATGTTATGTTATGCAAGTATGCCATGTTATGATATGCAAGTTCATCATGTTATGTTATGCAAGTATGCCATGTTATGATATGCAAGTTCATCATGTTATGCTATGCAAGTTTGTCATGTTATGATATGCAAGTTTATCATGTTATGCAAGTTTGCCATGTTATGATATGCAAGTCTATCATGTTATGTTATGCAAGTTTGGGATGATCATTTTGTTCATGTTATCATGTTATGCAAGCTTATCTTGAGTATATGAACATAAAGCTTCAAGCTTTATGCTAAAGGTTGCATTTTGACAACATGCAAGTTATCATATCCCTTATGATAGCTTGCATGTGAGGCTAAATGCGAACTTGTGGCCATTTCTACATGTCATTTATCACCATGTATCACCAATATGCTAAGTTTGGTTTTATGCATGCTTTTGAGGCCTAAAAATGTAATATGCAAGTATATGAACATATGTACATTTCATATGCCACCATGTTGAACTTGTGGCTTCAACACCTTTATGTCGTGATTATGCCAAGTTCCCTCTTTCTATCCTTTATGCGCTATGGCGATATGTAAGCGATGGGATTGCGTTTGGGGTTGGGAAAACTTAAAAGACATAAAAACATAAGCTTGGGAATTTACCTATTAAGTAAGGTCTACCCATTGAGAATTTACCTATTAAGTTAGGTCTACCCAATTGCTTGAAAACTTGTAACGTGTTTTGGAAACATAATGGACATGACACTTAGAAAATATAAGTGTGACCAACTCGAGGTTGGGATGAGTTTGTAGCATAAACCTACCCGGAACCGACCGGCTTAACTAGTTGCTACAAACAATAGGACCCAATGTGAGAAGTTGGCCATGTTGTACCTTGAACCCGAGGTTAGACCAAGTTGTGGTGTAAAGCTACCCGGACCCGCCCGGCTTAACTAGTAACCACAACAAGGTCTAATGTGAGAGGTTAAGGCGCATTAAATTAATTAATGCCTCATGATTAGGGTTAAGTCATGGTCCACTTAATACTTAACCAATTTGGGTTTGGTAGATTAATCAGGGTTAAGTCGTGAACTCATCGTTACACTTAACCGAGTTAATCCATGATTAGCAAGAGGGTTAAACCGTACTTAAACCACTAGAAAAATCCTAGCAATGGGGGTCCACTCCAGCAGTAATCCCAAGTTTGTATCATTAAGACCCTAGGGCCTAGGCTAGGGAGGGAGCACGATTACTAACTAGAGGTAAGCGACCAAAAACGACGGCAGAATGGTACGCCGGTGTAGTTCCGGGCGGACTATGGTCGTGCACACAGTCCGAAGCCCGGGAAAACATGCACGGGTACTAGTAGATCGAGACTGTGCACGCATGATTATGGTGTCCAGGGGTTGACACCCTAGGGCTTGATACACCCGACGGGAGACCCGGCACAGTCTGACTACAATTATGTTTGGGCCGTATGGACACCAACACGTGACGAGTTAGGCTTATAGGGAGTCGATCGACTAGATCGTTTGGTTGGACCGCGTATTAGGGTCACTTCATGTTATTGGACCTCGTATTGGGGTCACTTCATGTTATTGGGCCAAGGGATCAATACTTGTTTATTCAAGTCATGTTAGTTTGCTAGTACACCCGTGGTGCAACACCTTAAACCTGATTATGCGATGACACCTTTATCTACCTTGTTAGTTAATCATCATGCTAGTATGTCGTTATCCTTATGTTCATCCCTGCTGCTCATGCCAGTTAACTTTATCAGTTTACATTGATTGTAGTAGGGCTTACTCAGTCTTTTTGACTGACCTGTTTTCTTTCGCCTCTTTTCTTCCGTCCCCCCCCCCCCCCCCAGGTTCTCAGTGAGGGAATATTGGAGCTTAGCTTGGATTTCTGATCGCTTGCTTGTGGGATTTTAGCTCATGTACGGTCTTGACATGAAGCTAGCTATGGTTATCACTTATTTTGGGGATAGTACTTATGTATTTCAGTTTTTCAGTAATGTTGTTTTTATCTAGACTTGTGTATTTGGAAAGTTGACATTATGTTGTACCAGACTTGTTGTTTTGAAATGGAATTTGAAATCTTCCGCTGTTTTACTTATCTTATTTACTCTGCTTACATATATACATATGTTCTTGTTCTGCCTTGATATATCATTATGCATGTTTACCTGATTCAAACGCCCCTCCAAAGTCAGAGTGCTTGCAAGAGTCACCCTGGCAGAGGTGGGGTGTTACAAATCTCCGTTTGAGGAATTCTCTGCTGAGCATGGAATTATACATCAAACTACACCCCCGTATTCACCTCAATCCAACGGTATAGCCGAACGGAAAAATAGAACTCTTAAAGAAATGATGAATGCCTTATTAATTAGTTCTGACTTGCCAAATAACTTTTGGGGAGAAGCTATTCTTTCGGCAAATCATATTTTGAATAAAATACCACGAAAGAATACATCTAAATCTCCACATGAACTTTGGAAAAATAGACCACCATCCTACAAATACTTGAAAGTGTGGGGGTGTCTTGCCAAAGTAGAAATACCGAAACCGAAGAAGGTCAAAATTGGACCAAAGACTATAGATTGCATATTCATTGGATATGCTCATAATAGTAGCGCATATCGATTTTTGGTGTACAAATCTGAAATTGATGACATTCATGAAAACACCATAATCGAGTCACGAAATGCTAGATTTTTTGAAAACATTTATCCTCTAAAATCCTCTATTGAAACAACTGTTCAAAAGAGATCAAGAGATACAGATACTCCTGAGGATAATGTTAATCAAAACTCGAATGAGAGAAATGTTGAAACTGAGGTAGAGAAACCCAGAAGGAGCAAACGTCAAAGGACTTCTAAAACCTTTGGACCCAATTTCTATGCATATATGATAGAAAATGTACCTCTTACTTACCAACAAGCATTATCATCTCCTGAGGCTCCATACTGGAAGGAGGCTGTCAACAGTGAAATAGAATCCATTTTACAAAACCATACATGGGAACTAGTGGATCTACCCAAAGGATCAAAACCACTAGGGTATAAATGGATATTTAAGAAAAAATTGAAAGCTGACGGCTCAATAGACAAGTATAAAGCGAGACTTGTAATAAAAGGATTTAGACAGAAGGAAGATCAAGATTACTTTGATACGTATTCACCAGTAACTAGAATAACATCGATTAGGATGCTTATTGCAATCGCATCCATATTAAATTTGGAAATACACCAAATGGATGTGAAAACTGTGTTTTTGAATGATGAACTAGAAGAAGAAATATATATGCAGCAACCTGAAGGGTTTCTAAGCCCAGGAAATGAAAATAAGGTATGCAAATTAGTAAAATCACTTTATGGCCTTAAACAAGCTCCGAAACAATGGCATGAGAAATTTGATGAAACTATGTTATCAAATGGATTCAAAATAAATGAATCAGATAAATGTGTATATGTAAGATATACGGATATTGGATATGTCATTGTATGTCTTTATGTTGATGATTTGTTAATCCTAGGGAATAATAAGGCCATAATAAAATCTACGAAGGATATGTTATCCTCTAGATTCGATATGAAAGACCTAGGAGAGGCTGATGTAATCTTGGGTGTAAAAATTATAAAAACACCACAAGGATATGCATTATCTCAATCACATTATATTGCCAAATTACTTGAAAGGTTCAAGCAGTATAATATAACCATTGCAAAATCACCAGTGGATATGAACCAAAATTGGGTAAAGAACACCGGTGATGGAATATATCAGCTTGAATACTCTCGTATACTAGGAAGTATTATGTACGTTATGAATTGTACTAGGCCTGATATTGCATACGCTATAAGCAAGTTGAGTAGATGTACCAGTAATCCTGGTAAACATCACTGGAAAGCAATTATCAGGGTCTTAGGATATCTAAAATACACACAAAACTATGTGTTGCAATATGAGAAGTATCCTTCAGTAGTAGAAGGATATAGTGATGCCAATTGGATAACTGGCTCAAATGACACAAAATCCACAAGTGGATATGTGTTTACATTAGGAAATGGAGCAATCCCGTGGAAATCATCCAAACAGACTTGCATAGCAAGGTCGACAATGGAATCGGAGTTCATTGCTCTAGATAAAGCCGCAGAAGAAGCAGATTGGCTTAGGAGTTTCTTGGAAGATATTCCAAATTGGGAAAAACCTGTACCTCCAATATGTCTACATTGTGATAGTCAATCTGCTATAGGAAGGGCAAATAGTACATTGTATAATGGTAAGTCTCGACATATTCGTCGTAGACATAAAACCATAAGACAGCTTATCTCTAATGGAGTTATCACTATAGACTATGTAAGGTCAAAGGATAACATAGCGGATCCACTAACAAAAGGCTTGCCAAGAGAGAAAGTTCAAACCTTATCGATGGGAATGGGCTTAAGACCTATGAACTAAAAGTTTTCTAAAACGGAAACCCCACCTAGTTGACTGGAGATCCCAAGATCTAGGTTCAAAGGGACAACTAAGTTTAAGATTAACTTGGCGGCACTGTTAAATACAAACCATTCCTATGATAAGTCAGTGCACAACCCGTCGGAGAATAGGATAAGCTTGGCTTTTAATGATGTCTATACTGTGGTGTTATAAAGAACCAAGTGGGGTATTACGGGATACTCTTTATAGAATCACCTATATGAGTGCGAAGGCGCCGCTTCAAGAAGAATTATAAGGTCGAATTCTTCAAGCACTCATGAAACCAAGGCGGTGTTCATGGCAAAAACGAACACAAACAGAGAACCAAGGAGTTAAAGAGCATTTATCATGTGTTATCTTTATAGACTTACACAAACGGCTTACAGTTCAAAGACAGTCTAGTCTACTGATTCGCCAGTTAGTTATAACGATAAAACACTAGGAAAAGTTCAAGGCCTCTGTGCTACTTTTACCGATATGATAAATGTTATACAAAGTTTCAGAATAGATTATACAACCACTCATTCATGTAGGGGATTGTTGGAAATGAATAAGTGGATGTGGCAAAGTCACTAAGTCCCACATTGGGAAAAATTGTGCCTTAATCCACTACATATACAAAAGCTTGATATGTTATATCAAAAGAAAGAGGAAGAGAGAGAGGCAATGGAATAGCATGTACATATTTAATATTAAATTAAATAGGTCATAGATTAGGGCCTTGGGGCTCTTGGGGTCTCGTGATTGTATAGGGCCTCCGGAAGCCGCCAGGTCTGCTTGCGCTGTTCAAACGGCTGTTTTTTTTTAAATCCGGCCGCGTAAATACCAACGGAACTAACTGTTGGTAAAGGGTCGCAACCTTTCCAACAGTCGTTGCCGTTGCAATTCGAACAGTGGCACCCTTTCGCGAATAAAAACCTCTTCACAGCCTATATAAGGGTTAGCGAAAAATCAAATCATTATCGATTTTCTTGCTTTTGCCCTCTTCTTCCTCATACTCTCTATTCTGTACATACAACTCACTTGAGTTCGCCGTTGCTTCGATTGCTGCACTGCACGTCGAAGTTGATCCGTTTTATCTTGGGAATCGATTTGCATCACAGCCCTCCAGTGCTACGAACGGACGCAAATACGATTTAAAGAAACAGTCGATTTGGACTGGACTCGGATTACTACATATTTTCTGATCAACTGCGACGGTATTCTTTCCTCCCTTTTGATCTCTATTGCATTCATATTGCAAAGTTTCCAGATTATTTTTATATAATCTGCAGATTACTGTACCGACACAGTTTTCACTGTCGTTGGTGATAACACTAATGTTATTATTCAAGACCGGCCTTGTGCTTTTATCCCAATTCCATCTCTAAAGGGGGATATTAAGTGGTTTTTCTCTTCAGTTCTAACATGTTGTTGTACAAGTTGTGTTGGTATTCATTCGTTTTCTTTTGTTTTTAGCTTTTGTTTTCGGTTAGTCCCATTAGTTTGTTTTGGCCCATTTTTACTGTGTCTTGGCTGTACAGTCGACAAATATAATTGTGTTCTGGGTTTTGTAAAGAGGCATACAAAATAATAAAATCGATTTTATTCTTTCTCAGTTGCCATGGTTTATTAGATCCATGAGATCCAGAAATTTATCATTTATTTATTTATTTTGAAAGAGTGGTCCTAAAAAGATAAGAGCACTCAAGATTATATTAATTAAATACCAATTAGAAAGCAACATACAAGAGTTTGAGAAGAGAGACATACGCATTTAAGGTTATCACAGAGATGATCAAAGGAAGAAACCCAGTAAAACCAAAATTATACATTTATTTCTAATTATTAGAGTTGTAAAAAAATAAATTAGTTTGGTGAATCCGCAAAATGATTAGTAGGCTGCACGTACTTGTTCTAGATGACTACAGGCTTGGAATGAAAAAAACTTCTGGATGACTGCATGCACTTGTCTAATGAGCGAATATATACAAGGAATACAGAAGAAAATTAAAAAAAAAACAGATATTTCAAACAGCTTAATAATTCTACTAGAATTTTTCACTTCCAACATTTTCTTGTGTTATATTACAGGAAACACAAATAGAAGAATGAACTACTGTAATATAAACTACAAAAGGCCAGACCGACTAATAATGGGAAAGTGTGGCACAACCAGTGCGGCTCCATCTCGTTTTTTGGTCGCCTCGTTCTGCTGCATATTCCTGTCTTTAATTTTGCTAGGCTCCGATTTCTTCATGTCAATGTTATAATTTCCTAGTACAAGTTGTCTTTGACGATTACCAACTTCTAACGCAGCAGCTGGTTTTATGAGCTTGGAGCCCTGACTTCCCATGCATGTATACCGACGAGCTCTCTTTAATTTAATTTGGTTACAACAGCAGAGTTGCAGAAGCAGATGCTTTGTTAAATTAATTATTCCTTTTATGTATGAAACCCTGCATGCTCTGTTATTCTCTTTTGTAGCTGTAGTCTAAAGCCTTAACGATTGCTTGGTTATCAAGCACCAGGAATAACTTCCCCCTGATGATGTAGAGGAAGCAGCATCTCACCATATGAGGTGAGCATATGAATTAAATGAATAGGAGTTTTCATGAGGGAATATACAGAAGGCATGCAGAATACAAAAGAGGCAGATATTTCAAACTGCACAATAATTCATTCAACTAGAAATTTTCGCTTCCAACATTTTCCTCTGTGTTATATTACAGGAAGCACAAATAGAAGAGTGAGCTACTAAGAGAAGATGTGTCGTTTTGGATTAGATGAAGTGATAAACTAGAGAAGGCGTGGGCGACTAATGATGGGAAAGTGTGGCACAACCACTGCCGCTCCATCTCGTTTTTCAGCCGCCTTGTTCTGCTTCATATTCCTGTCTTTAATTTTGCTAGGCTCTGAATTCTTCATGTCAATGTTATAATTTCCTAGTACAAGTTGTCTTTGACGATTACCAACTTCTAACGCAGCAGCTGGTTTTATGAGCTTGGAGCCCTGACTTCCCATGCTTGTATACAGACGAGCTCTCTTTAATTTAATTTGGTTACAACAGCAGAGTTGCAGAAGCAGATGCTTTGTTAAATTAATTATTCCTTTTATGTATGAAACCCCGCATGCTCTGTTATTCTCTTTTGTAGCTGTAGTGTAAAGCCGTAATATTTGCTTGGTCGCCAAGTACCAAGAATATTCGTAGAACGTGTGTACTGGCTCAAATGTTCCAAGAAGAGACGCAGAAGTAGTACTAATTCTACGTATAATTACTGAGTGTGATGGAGAATTACGTGTGTATTATCTATAATGGAAGAACCATCCTTGCCTGCCAAGGTTCTCCTATAATGAAATTTACTATTCATGTATATTTCGTAGTTTAGTCAGTAGTCAAATATACTGCAGCTGATGAAAGCAATTGTAAGTTATTCAAGGGGGATTGTGACTCCCGTGCTTATCTTTCAAATGTTACCAAACAATTCTTTTCTCTTTTTTCACAAAATGTGATGAAATATAGTAGAAAATGGTATAGTTTTTGATGGCATGTAACAGCCGCAATTGGAAAGATTTTCATCTGTTTTTGACAAATTCCAAAAATTACTATATTTTATTTGTAAATTGCCAATGGAACAATTATACGTCGAAGCCGTCACTAAAATTTCAATGCTCCATTGAGTGGCGTTCAAAATATCCGTCGCTATGTTATAGTTCCATCAGTGAATATAACTAAATATTCCTATAAATTGTTATTTTTTGAGCACGTAAAGCGTATATATCTTATTTAGAAACATAATTAATGTTCAAAACATATATAATGATCACACGCAAAACACGGGTTGTAATGATATGGTTCGCATCAAGACAAGGATGAACTAAAATATTCATCGATTAATGAACATCACAAAACAAAAAAAAAAAAACAAAAAAAAAAAACAAAAATAATAATAATTCATGTGGCTTCGTAACACAGTGGTGATGAGCAATATTTTTTTGCAAAGATAATTCATGAAGATCAACGTATCTTCATAACCGATCACTGTTTGGGTGATATCAGAGGTCAAGACTGCTGGAAACCTGATTGATCCAGGTGCCACAACATTGAAGTCAGTGATTAATATGTGGTCTCTCAAGTACTTTGCCACCAAGGAATTAGCATATTCTCCTCGTGCGTCAAACATTTCTTTTTGATATTTGCTCTTAAATTGAAGCGTAAAGAAACAGTTTATTGGTCATTTAGTCCCATGCATGTATCAAATGGATGTTCGTCAAATTCTATATTATCTTCTTTGTAGAAATTTCCAGGCCTATACATACAAAACCTACTGTAATTTTCTAGTTGAATACTTGGCAGGCAAGCAAATAACCGAGAGTTTTTGCACTATATAATAGACAGGCTATTTTAGTGACCATCATGTACCAATTTAAAAAAAAATTCTATTGCCAAAATTATACTTAGCAACACAAGCTGTCAGTAATTAGAATGGGTTGCAAGAACTCTAAGTCGGTCGACAAGCCTTTAGTGCAAGAACCTGACACTGCTAAAGTACGTATGGAGCAAAGCAACAACGATCATGGTGACATAGATGAGAAGAAAGAAAGTTTGAATAAGAAGGGTAAAACTAAAAGGCAACAAGGAGCAGCCTTGATTGTACATCACTTCCCTGTAATTTCTAGGCCTGGTCTACTTTAATGTGATTCCGCATGTTACATAATTCTACTGTAAGATCCATATTCTATTGTCTTCTTTGTAGAAATTTCCAAGCCTATACAAAAACATAATGTAAATTTTAAGTTGAATACTTGGCAGGCAAGCAAATAACCGAGAGTTTTTGCACTATATAATAGACACCGGCTATTTTAGTGATCATGTACCAATTTCAAAAATTTCTATTGCCAAAATTATACTTAGCAACACAAAGCTGTCAGTAATTAGAATGGGTTGCAAGAACTCTAAGTCGGTCGACAAGCCTTTAGTGCAAGAACCTGACACTGCTAAAGTACGTATGGAGCAAAGCAACAACGATCATGGTGACATAGATGAGAAGAAAGAAAGTTTGAATATGTAGCATTTTATAAAAGGGAGTTTATATTTGCTCAGCAACCAAATATGAAGAGTTCAATTCAAAGTATCGATTTGGAAATTAAATAATAAATGAAGAATAGGGACGTGCTTTCCAGTGACACATTGCTTTTCTGTACATCGTGGGCTAGTCCCGTCGTCGTTAGTACCGTGTACAGAAGGGCTGATCAAAGAAGAACTCATGCAACCCATTTTTTTCTTTTTCTTGGAAGCACAAATTATCTTATTGATTCAGTTTGTTGACAGATACAAGGCATAATCGAGTTGGCGACCTTTATATGGTTGTCTTCGGAGAACTTTTCTTCGTTGCCAAGCATGAAGACTACAGCTACAAGCTTTGTATCTTTTCTTGAAGACAATTAAAAGTCATCCGTCAAAAACGTATCATATATATATTCGGATAACATATAAAAGTAAAAGTACTGAGTGTGATGGAGTGTTATATGTGTATTATCGATAGTGGAAGAACTATCCTTGCCTGCCAAGCACTCCTGAAATGAAATTTAGCATTCATGTATATATATTTAGTAGTTTAGTCATTAGTCAAATGTGCTGCAACTGTGAAAGCAATTGTAAGTTGTTCTTTATTCGAGATTGTAGCTCCCGTGCTTATCTTTCAAATGTCACCAAACACTTCTTTTTTCTTTTTTTCACAAAATGTTGTGAAATATAAAAGAAAATGGTATAGTTTTTGATGGCTTGTAAAGGCGGAAACGTTTTCATCGGTTTTTAACGATTTCCGACGATTACAATATTTTGGTTGTAAATAATTGTCAATGAAATGATTACACGTCGGAAGCCAACGCTAAAATTTTAATGCTCTATTGAGAACTATCCGAGTAAATATAACTAAATATTTCTACAAATTATTAATTTTTGAAAACATCAAGATGTATATCGTTTTTTAAAGCACAATTAACGTTCAAAACATATATAATGATCATGCGCGAACGCATGTCGTATCGCTCCTGATAATAATAAAGATCATTCTTGGCCTTCAAGAGAATGATGAAGTAAAATATTTAAACATCACAACGCAAATTCATGTGGTTTCGTAACACAATTGTGACGGCCAATGATTTTTCGTAAAGATAATTTATGGTAATATATCCACGTATCTTCATAACTAATCACTGTCTGCTGCATGATATCAGAGGTGGTGACTACTGGAAACATGATTGGTCTAGGCGCCACAACATCGAAGTACTTAATGTTTGGTCTCTTACAACTTACAAGTACTTTGCCACCAAGCAAAGCATGCATATTTCTGCTCGTGCGTCAAACATTTCTTTTCCAATATATGCTCTTAATTAAATTGAAGCGTAAAGAAACAATTTATTGGTCCCACGCATGCATCAAATGGGTGGTCGTCAATTTCTATTGTCTTCTTTGTAGAAATTTCCGGGCCTATACATACAAGTAAATTTTAAGTTGAATACTTGGCAGGCAAGCAAATAACCGAGAAACCTATGGGCGCGTGTGAGAGTTTTTGGCACTATATAATAAACAGCAGCTGTTTTAGTGATCATGTACCAAATTTTAAAAAAAAAATTCTATTGCCAAAATTATACTTAGCAACACACAAAGCTTTTAGTAATTAGAATGGGTTGCAAGAAATCTAAGTTGGTGAAGCCTTTAGTGCAAGAACCTGACACTGCTAAAGTACGTATGGAGCAAAGCAACAACGATCATGGTGACATAGATGAGAAGAAAGAAAGTTTGAATAAGAAGGGTAAAAGGCAACAAGGAGCAGCCTTGATTGTACATCACTTCCCTGTAATTTCTAGGCCTGGTCTACTTTAATGTGATTCCGCATGTTACATAATTCTACTGTAAGATCCATATATGTCTTAATATCAATTATGTTATTGTAACAATGTTCTCTTAAATTTTGTACGCTTCCATTTGACTGCAGCATGACCCTCTCTTCGTTTATTATTTTCCTAATGGATGCATTTGAAATTTGAATTGAACTTTACGTATTTGGTTGCCAAGCAAATATAAACTCCGTTAATATGTTACATATATAAAGACCAATAATCCATTTTGTTCCAAATACTAATAATTCATAACTGAGCGAGCCTTCTCTCCAACATTAAATCAAATGATAATTTACTGAAGAAAAATAATATCAGAGAAAATAAATGAATTGATATTATAAATTATAGTGTATTGCCGCATTTCTGAATATGGTATTTTATCAGGCCTCTATCAGTTGCGTTGTAAACAGGTTGAAGCCCATTACTCTTCATTATATAAACACATCGTGCAACTCTACCGAGTTTAATGAAAATAATTTTGCTGCCGAATACAATATTACATCTTTACAACTTTGTTAAATTTCTTTCATGGTATCAAATCCGTTGGGCCTAACAGTCGGCGACCCGTCATAGACATCATCAGAAAATCGTCATCATCCGATCATCTAGGCTGCATGGTTGGTCTCATCGGCTTATTTTCATCATTTGAGAGCCAAGAGAACATAAATCAATTCTTTTGTTTATATTCTCTGATTTTATTAGAAAACAAAGAATACTTATTTCTTATCATTTCAATCAAGCGTCCTTCTTAACAAGGAAGCATCAAAGTAATCTCATCCTTTGCAACCTTGCCGGTTGCGCCTTGATTCATCAAAAAATTTCTGACCATACCTGAAGTTCGATCAAGATCCATTCATAACCTTCGCTTTTCTCAAGTTATGTGCATTTTTTCTTCATCAGACTCAAAATATTGCAATGACAGAGAGAAATAATGCACCCACATGCACTGCAAGTTGTGCACCAACACAAAATTCCGTCAATAAAGATGTGCCGAAGGCAATCATCAAGCCTTGAAGTCAAATTGTGCTAACTCAACTCAATGGAACAAATGATCTACTATGAAAATTTCAAGTGGAGAAAGCCACCAAAGGATAAGGCCTAGCTATAAGTTTATATGTTTGGTATAAAAATCACTCCAGCAAGATATATTAATTATAATGAAGGCAAGCTAATAAGCAATAAGGAATTCTCCACTCATCAAAGACAATATAATCTCATTAGCTCTTCGCTACTTTCTATTGAAGTAAACCAAAATTCATTAATTACTCTAGTGCCTATTAAAATAAAAAGTCATTAAGTGTCATTTAGTGACCATCATGTACCAATTTAAAAAAAATTCTATTGCCAAAATTATACTTAGCAACACAAGCTGTCAGTAATTAGAATGGGTTGCAAGAACTCTAAGTCGGTCGACAAGCCTTTAGTGCAAGAACCCGACACTGCTAAAGTACGTATGGAGCAAAGCAACAACGATCATGGTGACATAGATGAGAAGAAAGAAAGTTTGAATAAGAAGGGTAAAAGGCAACAAGGAGCAGCCTTGATTGTACATCACTTCCCTGTAATTTCTAGGCCTAGCCTACTGTAATGTGACATATGTATGTTACATATTTCTACTGTACCATCCATTTGTCTTAATATCACTATTATTATAGCTATGTTCCTAATCAATTCTGTACGCTTCAATTTGACTGCTACACGTCCCTATTC
Source organism: Allium sativum (assembly GCA_030737875.1). Classification (NCBI taxonomy): domain Eukaryota; kingdom Viridiplantae; phylum Streptophyta; class Magnoliopsida; order Asparagales; family Amaryllidaceae; genus Allium; species Allium sativum. Next base: position 685,715,934 of record CM060926.1, on the reverse strand, counting down.
TTTGTTTGTTATTTAATTTCCAAATGGATATTTTGGATTGAACTCTTCATATTTGGTTGCTAGCAAATGTAAACTCCTCTTTTTTATGTGGTGGTGAATATTTTTCAAATGAATTTGCTTCGTTCCGTAAAGAAAATGGTATAATTCACCAGTGTACCGCCCCGTATACACCACAACAAAATAGTGTTGCCGAGAGGAAAAATAGAACTTTAGTTGAAATGGTTAACGTCATGCTCATAAATTTGGGGTGGTTGTGCACTACAACGAAGCATAAATTTGATTGTAAAGATTTAAACCCATCTACGTCTCATTTATGTAGCGTTTTTATTTATGTATTGTTGCATATGACTTGTTGGTAATTGTATAAATTTTTTAGAAATGCTTTCTTTTGTGGTTTGGTTGTGCTTAGCAGAGGAGATTTTCTTCCTTGCTGGAAATTTGTAGTTGATGCTGAGCTTTGGAGTTCTTTGAACTTTGTTGGATTGATGGATTTGTCAGTTTGAAGGATTTATTGTTCTGGTGTTTATGGGTGTTAGTGGATTGCTTCTTGCAATCTTTTGTTATGTTGTTTGATGGTCTTACAGTGCATTCAGTGTTTAGATTGAGCTATTTTTTGGTTTTTGGTATGTAAAGTTTTTGTTTTAGTGTGGTGTCATTTGTAAACAGCTCAATCTTTCCTTTGTAATCTTTTTCTTTGTAATCCTATTATTTGTTTTAGTGTGGTATGTAAAGTTTTTTTTTTTTTTATTGTATCGCTGCGCGCCGATAAAATCAGGACGCGCCGATTAAATCGGCGTCCGTCTGTTGGGAGATTTAAACAAATCTTCCCTGAATATTACGACTCGTAACATTACGAGTCATAATTCTGTTGGAGTTGCTCTTAATATCAATATTATTGTAGCATTGTTCTTCAATTCTGTACGCTTCCATTTTTGACTGCAGCCTGACCCTGTCTTCGTTTATTATTTTTCCTAATGGATGCGTTTGAATTGAACTTTTCATATTTGGTTGCCAAGCAAATATAAACTCCCTTAATATGCTACATATATAAAGACCAATAATACATTTTGTTCCATATACTAATAATTCACAACTGAGCCGCCTTCTCTCCAACATTAAATCAAATGATAATTTGCTGAAGAAAAAGAATATCAGCGAAAACAAATGAATGGATATTATAAAGTATAGTGTATTGCCGCATTTCTTAATATGGTATTTTATCAGGCCTCCATCAGTTACGTTGTAAACAGGTTTAAGCCCATTACGCTTCATTATATAAATACACCACGTAACTCTATCGAGATCAATGAAAATCATTTTGCTACCGAATACAATATTACATCTTTACAACTTTATTAAATTTCTTTCACGGTATCAAATCCAAAGGGCCTAACAGTCGGCACCCTGTCATAGACATCGTCAGAAAATCGTCATCATCCGATCATCTAGGCTGCACGGTTGGTCTCATCGACTTATTTTTATCATTTGAGAGCCAAGAATACAAATCAAATCTGTGTTTATATTCTCTGATTTTATTAGAAAACAGAGAATATTTATTTCATATCCTTTTGTTAGGAATATTTTTTAAGAGAAGAAGAAGGAATTTTTGAGAGAATTATTTTAATGAGAAGGAAATTTTCATTGCTTCCTTTTGATTACAAATTTTGATTGCATCCATACATCAGCTTGATTGCCTTGCTTTTATAATGTAGTGCACTCTCTAGAGTATTCTAGAAATGCATTATCTAGAATATCTAAAATAGGAATTCTAGATTTTTCCTTTTATTCAATTCATTAATACAATTGCTAATTTAACAGTATAATTAATTGTTTCCTGAAAATCCAAGATTATTTCCAATATTCCCCCGTAAACTTGGTTTTTGAACTCCAAGAAGATCTCGCAATCTTTTAAAATTATCAGGCTTCAATGCTTTTGTGAAAATATCAGCAACTTGATTATTTGTTTTGCAAAAATTCAGCTGCATCTCTTCATTTTCAATTGCTTCTCGAATGAAATGATGTTTGATGGCTATATGCTTTGTTCTTCCATGATGGACTGGATTCTTAGCTATAGCAATGGCTGATTTGTTGTCACAATGGATAGTCACAACTTCTTGTTTCTCACCAAAATCATTTAGTATTTTCTTCAACCATATTGCTTGTTGGGTAGCTAGACCAGCTGAAATATATTCAGCTTCTGCAGAAGATTGAGCAACTATTTGTTGCTTCTTCGAACACCAAGAAAATACTCCTGATCCAAGAGAAAACACATATCCAGAAGTGCTTTTCATGTCATCTATACTTCCTGCCCAGTCACTATTGCGAAACCCAAATAAATTAGTTTCAACATCATTTTCATATTTGATCCCATAGTCCAAAGTGCCTTGAATATATCTCAGCACCCTTTTTGTTGCACCTAGATGGATATGACTAGGATCGTTCATGAAACGAGAAAGTAGGCTGGCTGCAAACATGATGTTAGGTCTTGTATTAATAAGGTAAAATAAATTACCAACTAGACTTCTGTAGTAACTAGTATCAATCTTCCTTCCCCCATCTTTTTTTTTAATTTTTTCAATCACAACTAGCAGTGTATGAACCGGATTACACCCAAGCATCCCAAAATTTCTTAATATTTTCTCAGCATATTTCTTTTGACAAATAAAAACTCCATCATCACCTTGAGAGATTACTATTCCAAGAAAAAATGCAGCAAACCCAAATTGTTCATTTCATATTTCTTCATCATTTCTTTTCTAAAATCTTCAATCAACTTTAAATTATTTCCGGTATAAATTAAATCATCTACGTAAAGTGCAATAATTAGAACATCATCCATACCTTGCCGTTTGACATACAAAGTAGGCTCATTCTTGCTCTTCTCAAAGCCTTTCTCCATGAAGTAATTGTCAATATTGCTATACTATGCTCATGGTGCTTGTTTTAGCCCATAAAGCGCTTTCTTTAGTTTGTAAACTTTTCCTTCTTGTCCTTCAATCTCAAATCCTTAAGGCTGCTCCACGTAAACCTCTTCTTTCAATTCTCCATTCAAGAATGTCGATTTTACATCTAACTGATATAATATCCATCCTTTTTGGGCTGCAAGTGATATTAAATCTCTAATGGTGTCAAGACGTGCCACTGGAGCGAATGTCTCTTCGTAGTCAATACCGGGCTGTTGAGAATAGCCTTTTGCAACAAGTCTCGTTTTGTTCTTTTGAACTGAATCATCTGGATTATGCTTCACTTTGTAGATCCATTTTACTCCAATGGTTTCTTTGTCTTTTGACTTATAAACCAACATCCATGTTTTGTTCCTTTCAAGTGCATCCATCTCTTCTTGCATTGCCTTCCTCCATGCATCTTCTTTAACCGCTTCTTCAAAATTTTCTGGTTACATTGTGCAATAGTTGCACCTAGCAAAAATATCATCCAAACTCCTCATTTTTATTGGGGTTGAGCATGGAGATGATGAATTATGGCTTGCTGAGGATGAAGTGCTCGATGGAGAACTTGATGTAGATGAATCACATTGGTTATTTGCCAGCGTTGTTGGATTTTGTTCTAAAACTACTGCTGGAACGGTTTTATCCTCCACTTTCTCCTTTTGCCAATTCCAAGATGTCTTTTCATCGAATACAACATTTCTACTAATGATTACTTTCTTTGTTTTCAAGTTGTAAAGTCTATAGCCCTTTGACACAGAACTGTAACCAATAAAAATGCATCTTTCACTTGCTTCTTGAAGCTTTGTCCTTTTTTCTTTAGGAATTTGAGCATAGCTAATATTCCCAAAGACTCTAAGATGATTCACTGAAGGCTTTCTTCCACTCCACGCTTCAAACGGCGTCATATTCCATAAAGCTTTTGTTGGACAACTATTTAGCAAATACACAGCTGTATTTACAGCCTCGGGCCAAAATTCTTTGGGCATGCCTTTCTCAAACAACATTTATTTAGCCATCTCCATTACTGTTTGATTCTTCCTTTCGGATACACCGTTTTGCTGAGGTGTATACCTAACGGTTAGTTGCCTCTCCACACCTTCTTCTTCACAAAATTTATCAAAATCATTGGAGTTATACTCCTTTCCCCTATCACTTCTCAAAACTTTTATGAACCTACCACTTTGTTTCTCAACAAAATCTTTAAACTTCTTAAATATAACAAACATTTCAGATTTTTGTCTCATAAAATAAACCCACGTCATGCGGGTCAAATCATCAATGAATAAAATAAAGTACCACTTTTGAGCATGAGATAATGTGCTCATAGGACCACACACATCCGTGTGCACTAATTTCAACACTTCTTTGGCTCTCCTTGATGTTTTCTTTGGAAACGGTTGCCGATGATGTTTGCCAAGTACACAGTCTTCACATACTCCATGTTCTTCTTTTTTTATTGTTGGCAACCCGTACACCATCTTCTTTTGTGAAAGCAATGTGAGACTATTGTAGTTTAAGTGCCCAAGTCTCTTATGCCATAAACAAGTGTCGTCTTCCTTTTTTGCCATGAAGCTATGATTTTTCTCATAATTGAGATGGAAGGGAAAGCTTCTGTTGTTTGTCATTTTTATTACAGCAGTAGTTTTTCCTTTTGAATCAAAGATTTTACATTCTCAATTCTCAAAATTTAAGAGAATAACCATGCTCTAAAATTTGTCCAATGCTCAACAAATTTTCATCTAATTTAGGAACATAAAAGGTATCATGAATAACTTTACTTCCCTGCTTTGTTGCAACTCCAATGCTGCCTTTGCCTTCAACTTCAACATACTCTCCATTGCCAAGTTTAACTTTCGAACCAAATGGAGGATCTATGTCAATGAATTCATTTTTGTCTCCTGTTATATGATTGCTACATCCGCTATCCAGGTACCATATATTCTTATTTTATTCAGTTGTCTTTTGATAAGTAAAGAACAAGCTCCCTTCCATATCTTCTGCTCCAGCAAATGCTGTGTTTTGTGGCTTACCAAGGCGACAGTCTTTTTGAATGTGCCCGAGCCTTATGCAATTATGACATTGTGGCTTTCCTTTGTTCCAGCAATCCTTTTCTACATGAGAGCTTTTTTTTCAAATTCCACACCATTTATTTGTTCCTTCATCACATCCTCTTCCGCCATAGGTGCTTCGACCTCTTCCGCGTGATTTTCATCCTCTTCCTTTGCCAAACCTGCCACCTCTAGAAGACTCGCCATTATTTTGCTTTAATTTTTTGTCATTGTTTAATTGAGTGGTGAGTTTGGACTGAAACGCGTTTTCAACCGTCTTTTCCATACGGCGTAACAACCTTTGCTCGTAGGATCTCAGTGAACCCATCAAGCCTTGAACGGTCATGTTTGACAAATCTTTGGTTTCTTCTATAACAGCCACCATAGGGTCAAACTTTTCAGTTAAGCTTATCAAAATTTTATCAATGATTCTACAATCGTCAATTATATCTCCATGGAACTTCATTTGATTCACTAATTCGGACAGCCTATTAAAATACTCATTCAAACTTTCATTTTCTTTCATTTTTTTCATTTTCAAAATCTCTCTTTAGAGATTGAAGTTTGACAGTTCTTTCTTTTGGATCTCCTTCAAACTCTTGTTGTAAGATTTCCCATGCTTCCTGGGCTGTTTTTGCTCTCGTAATTCTTGGGAATATGGTGTTTGACACTCCTCTTTGAATCATTCCAAGAACTCCAACATTTGTGATTCTTTTCTTTTTTAATACTTTAGTTTGGGCTGTTGTACGTTCTGCCGCAGCTGTTGAGTCTTCATATCCTTGTTTGATGAACTCTAAGACATCCAAGAAGGTGAACAAAGTCTCCTTTTTTACTGCCCAAAAATCATAATTTTCTCCTTCAAATAAAGGAACTTGGACATTGCTATAGGTGGAGTTGATGCTTGCTGAAGTATTGCTTGGAGAAGCCATTACTTTGCACTTTGTTTTTTTTTTGTTTTTTTTTAATTGCAAGGATATAGAGCTCTGATACCACTGTTAGGAATATTTTTTAAGAGAAGAAGAAGGAATTTTTAAGAGAATTATTTTAATGAGAAGGAAATTTTTATTGCTTTCCTTTTGATTATAAATTTTGATTGATCCATACATCAGCTTGATTGCCTTGCTTTTATAATGTAGTGCACTCTCTAGAGTATTCTAGTAATGCATTATCTAGAATATCTAAAATAGGAATTCTAGATTTACCATTTTATTCAATTCATTAAAACAATTGTTAATTTTACATTACAATTAATTGTTTCCTGAAAAGCCAAGATTTGAATCAGGCGTCCTCCTTAACAAAGAAGCATCAAAGTAATCTTATCCTTTGCAACCTTGCCGGTTGCGTCTTGATTCATCAAAGATTTTCTGCTCCTGGTTAGCAAATTTCAAGGATGACGGACCGCAACCGTAGTACATGTAAGCCAATGAGTAATTTCTGTGTTTTTTGAAGCAAAATGTGAATAAACCAAAACCGATTATCCTTTAAAAGATATGGTATACAAAATCAAAATCACTACTTTGCTGAGGTATAGCGTTTACCGATCATGTACCTGTTGATCTAGCAATAAAAGCTTAATTATCAAAACACACTTTGTTAATTGTTAATTGCCTTCCAATATAAAAACACTTTGTTAATTATCATGTAACTCAAATTTCTACTTTTTTGTAATTGGTAATTGCTGCCAATATAAAAACACTTTGTTTGTATTAAAACATACAAATATATGTCAAATATCTTCCAAAGTCTAATTAACTTAGCACCTGTTAGCAGATTTGAATTTATAACAATTAACAACTTCTTTAGACACTAGCGTAAAAAGCATGTACATGCATCTAATATTAAGATATATTCAGTTTTATTCATCAATGAAAAGATGAGCGGGCAGATGTGATAAATGCAAGGATAGTTGATGATATCGCTTGTAAATTTAGCAAGTACGTAAATCCTAAAGAGCGGTAACATATAAAGTTCAACTTATACACAAACGATAATATTAATTTACATCAGCAATACAACATATTATCTTTTGATCAAGAACAGAAGGGATGAATGAAAGTAATTAATGAAACATGCGTTGTAAATTCAGAGCAAACCAGGACGAAGAGAAACAGCTGGAAACTGATCATGCACAAATAACTCTTTGCCAGCTTGTTTCATCTTCTTCAAATCACTGTCATTTAACTCTTTCTCCTCCGGAGCTGCTCTCTTCTCCTCGAAAATTGATTGTTCTGAATTTTGTTTACTAGCAGCAATGTCATCTTCTTGTGCTGATGGTTTTATCAAACTAGAGCTCATGCAACCCATTTTTTCCTTGATGTGGCTATTTATTGTATGACTGTGCTGGTTTGTATCGTGTCCACGGTTTTCGCTTTATTGTAGGGATGATGTGTTTCTGTGAACCACTGAAGAATGACTATTTTTCCTTTTTTGTTATATAATTTATGTTTTTGGTTAAAAAAAGGTAGGACTATAGAGGAAGAAACAACATCCATACCCTACGTTTAAAGCTTCAATGCATGAGTGGTTGGTTGGCTCAGCATTCAACGGCATGAGTATGTAGATTTGATTCTTAGGAGGGAGTGAATAATGAGATGATGAGCTCAAATTTGACGAGGGAAAAGGAGTTTGAACATTGTTTAAAACACAACGGTGTTGCTATTATCGGTACCCAACATAACAGAGTTCACTGTTGTCATGTCAGGCATCCGGTAAAGGAACTGGCGTCTGTCCCATAGATTGAAATATAAGACCTCCCATGCGGGGCACAAAAAAGTCAAGCCTCTCTTCGTGAGAGCAACGACGAAAGTCCTCCCCATGCGGGGGCATCAAAACCCAAGACCTCCCATGCGGGGCACAAAAAAGTCTAGCCTCTCTTCGTGAGAGCAACGACGAAAGTCCTCCCCATGCGGGTGCATCAAAACCCAAGACCTCCCATGCGGGGCACAAAAAAGTCTAGCCCCTCTTCGTGAGAGCAACGACGAAAGTCCTCCCCATGCGGGGCATCAAATCTCAAGTCCTCCCCTAGCGGGGGCATCCAACATAAATTCCTCCCCGAGCAGGGGCATAAAACCCAAGGTCCTCCCCTAGTAGGGGCACCCCACATAAAACCTTTTCAAGCGAAGGCAGAAAGATGCAATGACTTCTCCACGTAGAAGTCCGAATTAATCAGTCAAATTCAAAATCGAATACCATGTTTATGCAAACAATGTTTAACAAATCATAACTGTTAAATAAAGCAGTTCTGCATAGATATGACATTCAATTTATTATACATCATTCATTAATGATTAACTAACCTGTTATTGAAGTGGACGATCAATAACAATGTACAAGTCCAAAATTGTGCAAGTGCTTGTTTCCATTACAGAACGGGTGCGACGGAGCATATAAGCCTAGTCAACAAGTTCAAACTTGGAGCGTATGGAATCAATAAGTCAAAGCAGAATTTGCCATAGCAAGTAAAAAGCTACGACTGAATTCCAACGCAGACCATGATAGCAACGTTCTTTTCGAAGCCCATATTTCTCACAAGTGAAAAATACTAGCTTCGAGGGGCAGATGTTAACTACCTAAAACCCATTCGGGAATTTTGACAAACAATATAAGTGCACTGCGCCAACCTTGGTGAAACACCAACCTGGAGTAAGCAGCGCGTTGCCAAGGTTAAGCAGCTCCTCCTTTGCTGGTCGGTCACCGCCAATCTAACGACTCGAGCATCACTCAAGAGAGGGGTCGGTCACTGCAAACCTGGCGGTGTGAGCATCATCGATCTCACATACCGCGTGGTCGAGCAAACCCTCCACCAAGCCGGTCGAGCAGCAGCCTCCCTCTGGTCGAGCTGGGCAGCCTTCGTCCCAAGGAATCTGTCGAGCACCAGTATAAAGAGGACTGGTCGAGCTTCCCCTTTGACAAACAAAGCATGCTGGCGAGGACGAGCAGCTACCACCTGGTCGGTCTTAATCTTCCACCTGGTCGGCTCCAAGCCTCCGCCTGGTCGGTCTTGATCTTCCACCTGGTTCGTTCCAAGCCTCCGCCTGGTCGGTCGAGCACCGTGCTGATGAGCGAGCTTCAGTGGGTCGAGCACCGTGCTGATGAGAGAGTCACTCTTTTGGAAACCATGGTCAAGCAGACAATTAACAAATAAAATAAGTGGATGGCTGACTTGTAAATATTATTTCCATTTATGAAGTTTGCATTATTCAGTATAAAACAGAGCCACGTGAACATGTGGCAGTACAATAGAGCAAAGTGGTCGTCCATTCAATATACAATTCTGGTCGGTCGCATATTTCTGCTCGCATACTCCTGGTCGCTCAACTTTCCTGCTTGTGCACCTCATGCTCGGTCGTGCATACTTTTTGGATCGTTCATGCCAGCTAGCAACGGCTGGCGATGGCAGTTCTGTAAATCCCAAAAATACCGACCCGACCTCTGCACTCTGTATTTACAAGTGTGCCACTACCCCTCAACTACAACTATAAATACACCCTTTCTCCACACTTCAAGGGGAGGATTCAACCACCCCGAAGGGCTGCTAAAATCATTTCTCCAAGGCATTCTCAAGCTCCATCCATGGCTTCCAAAGCTCCACTCATCTCCATCCATTAATCGATCACTTCCATTGAAGATCCACCATTAAAATCCATTCAACTCCACTCAAGCAACACATGCCTCCATTTATCCTCTCTAGAAACTTAGATCTACCATTGAAATGCTATGGAATCGAAGAGATCTACCTCTAAAGTGAAGTGTTGACACTACAAAAGAATTCTGAATCCCATACGCCAATTTGGCGTAGGGATGGCGTAGGCAATCGAATTTCCCTACGCCATCCCTACGCCAAAAAGGAAGTCGGAAAACAGCTCGTCGCAAATATTTCCCTACGCCCTCCCTACGCCTACATGCCTACGGCATACCTACGCCAAGTTCCCTACGTCATCCCTACGCCAAATTCCCTACACTGTCCCTACGCCAAGTTCCATACGCCATCCCTACGCCAAGTTCCCTACGTCATCCCTACGCCAAATTCCCTACGCCAAGTTCCTACGCATTCCCTACGCCAAGTTTCATATGAATCATTACCCCTTCCCTACGCATTCGTACACCAAAAATCAATTTGGTAGTTTTATATTTATCTTCGTCTACCACAAATATCAATAAAACCGAACATATGCAAAATCATAACAATATATATATATATATATATATATATCAATAAAAACATTGATGTAAAATGAATATCATAGTCGAATTACCATAAACTTGCTACAAATATTTTTAAAACAAATCATGTCCAACAAACAACAAAATAAAGTTGCTACATAACTCAAACATGATCATTTCATCTAATTCAAACATAGTGTAATGTACCTTACACAAATAGAACATCAAACCCACTACCAAAATAAGATTAATTCATAAAGTACGTCATATCTGCGGTTCTTGCTCTCGCCGCAACCCTTGTAAAAACTCTTGTCCAGAACTCTAGCACAGAACGGACACACAAAGGTAGAAGAATGTCATTGACGATATTCAATTAAAAGTTTACATGTTCCAGTTTAAAAATGAGATTGGTTATTATAAAGTTAACTGTGTACAATAAAAATTGAGAGTACGAGATGGGATAATCTAGACATCTTAGCTTGAGTGAAAGCAATTTACTTTTCTCGAAGTATACTAAGGTACACAATGCAATCTCATGAATAATGATTGAAATATTACAGTTTCCCCAATTGAATATAAGCATGAACTGTGGGAAATGCAAGAAGAGACTCATGACCAATTTCAGAACTCAAGAAAAGATAGTAAGGTAAAATTTGTCAGCATCATCTATGCCAAATTACAACTTTTTTTCATTTCTTATTTCAATCAAAAAAAAAAATCTGTCAGCATAACATAAAATATATGATCATTCATTTTCTCCGTATAAGTCAAAGGGTTGATGGTAGCTTAGACAATTTTAAAGCAGCTATAACTAAGATAACAAAACAAAGAATGATTTCTTGAATATGAAAATGAAAACGACCAGTTAAACAATGGAAAATTCGATTAGGAATGCTATTTGATTTTGTCATGAATGTAACAATACGTATCAACACTAAGTGAGAAAAAAATGATATCTAGAAGGCAAGTTGGAATCATGTTACCGGTCATAATTGGTTGCCGACTTCGAGATGACTGACTGTAACTCTGCATAGGTTTGTTATTTGATAAATCAAAATGAAATTCAGGAGCTAAAGGGTTAAGCCGTGAAGCTCTTTCTTCATTTACAATGTGGATATGTCCCATAGTAGTTTGACCACCATCTGAATTGAAATTATGTGATCTTGATTGGTTAATATATTCACCGATGGCTGCAGGAGTTGGTTGAACCACATTAGTCTGGTCATAGGCTGCAATATGAGGACACCGATGAATTTAGCACATTGATAATGGAAATTATTGAATGATTCTTTTCAGCAGAATCAAAACAATAGTATATTGAAACCAAAGAAAAACAATACGATAAGTTTTGAAGTCTGGTGCTATTTTTTTCCAAGCATAGTTAACTTGGAAAAAAGAAATGAAAATGAGTAAGTACTCGGCCTTACTAAAAGCTGCGATGAGCTATGGCATTGAAAAACCAGGAAATTTGTATTAAAACACTTTATGTACTGTGATTAAAGTACGCCAAATTGAGAATGCTCATCAGCCAAAGGGGTAAATATAAGTTGAAATACTATAACCATTCTGCATATAGTTTCGTGGTTTTAATTATAACAAAACTAATTACTAAAGAAAAATAAACAGATTGGAAAGGAGAAAACGCATAGTATCATACAATTAGAAGTTCAATTTACTTTCAAAACCGCATTGAAATGGCATTTGACAAAGTATTAATCACTGACAAAAGGCATATGCGAAGAAGGAAGAATCACTTCCACATAGTTAAATACACGCCAGAGTGCAATTCAGCACTAAGAATCCCAAAGAAAGCCAATCAAAGTTCCTAACCATCCAACATACTGAAGAGGACCTTTATGTTTATATACAGTTGACCACAAAAGAACCAGTGAATTATATATCCTTCTTAATTTTAGCAATTAAATAACACATTATTAACTCAAATTAACCTATGTGAAAAAAAAAATACATCTCTCATTTAAGTCTGACTACAAGTATACCCAATTCAAGGTAAAAAAGATAAATTGCAGCCACTGCAAGTTTAGGGCATGGTAAATCGATAGACGTTACCTCTGAAAATCTGTCTTTACGAAGATACAGCGCGAGGAGAGGAAGGCAGAGGGGCGGCGGCGTGAGTTGAGAAGGCTTGAGGCGGCGCGAGTTGAGAAGGCAGGAGGCGGCGGCGCGAGTTGAGAAGGCAGGAGGCGCGGTTGAATCGGAGGTGCGATTGAAGCGGAGGCGGTTGTATTACACGGGATTGAATCGCAGGCGGTTGAATCGGAGGTGCGATTTAGGGTTTTTTTCCTTTTTAATTTATATACGCGATGGAAATAGGTGTGGGGGAGAGCGATTGTATTAGTTAAACGGTTGCGGTTGTTGGATTGTTTTAATTAAATTCCAACCTGGGTAAACAGTGTAGGTAATGAGTAAGAATTCCCTACGCCATACCTACCCCTTTCCATATTTTTACGTCTTCCCTACGCCGCGCCTACGCGGCGTAGAGATGGCGTAAGGAATTTTCGGTTGGAAAATTGCCCTTTTTTGTAGTGTGAAGACTTTTCATCCATTTCAATCAATATTGGAGGAGATCCAACCGTTCCATTGGCGAATTCAAGTGCGATTCACATCAAAGAGGAAAAAATGAGAGATACATTGTAAATTGAGAGAGATTTGTACGGCATTGTATTTGGCATCATGAAAGTGATAATGGAAAGTGTTTGCATAGTGGACGTAGGTCACGTTTGACCGAACCACTCTAAAAATTGTGTGTTCTCTTTTGTTGCTTTATTTTGCGAATTGCGGTCTCACGTTTCTTCATACATGCTTTCATAGTGTCTTGCCCCTGATTTGGTGACGTGCTTACTTAGCATCTTACCTCTAATTTGGTGACGCACTCCGTAAAGCATCGTATTTGGTGTTTGATCATTTTCTGATTAAAACAGAAGTAAAATGTGAATAAACCAAAACCGATCGTCCATTAAAAGATATGCTATACAAAATCAGAACTTGCTATAGGTTTTTTGATAATCCTGACGATATAGGCACTGCTTCGCTGAGGTATAGCGTTTACCAATCATGTACCTATTGATCTAGCAATAAAAGCTTAATTATCAAAACACTTTGTTAATTGTTAATTGCCTGCCAATATAAAAACACTTTGTTAATTATCGTGTAACTCAAATTTCTACTTTTTTGTAATTGGTAATTGCTTGCCAATATAAAAACACTTTGTTTGTATCAAAACATACAAATATATGTCAAATATCTTCCTAAGTCTAATTAACTTAGCACCCGTTGGCAGATTTGAATTTATAACAATTAACAACTTCTTTAGACGCGTAAAAAGCATGTACATGCATCTAATATAAAGATATATTCAGTTTTATTCATCAATGAAAAGATGAGCGGGCAGATGTGATAATGCAAGGATAGTTGATGATATCAATTGTAAATTTAGCACGTACGTAAATCCTAAAGAGCGATAACATATAAAGTTCAACTTATACACAAACCATGATATTAATTAACATCAGCAATACAACATATTATCGTTTGATCAAGAACAGAAGGGATGAATGAAAGTAATTCTACTGTAAGATCCATATATGTCTTAATATCAATGTTATTGTAACAATGTTCTCTTAAATTTTGTACGCTTCCATTTGACTGCAGCATGACCCTCTCTTCGTTTATTATTTTCCTAATGGATGCATTTGAAATTTGAATTGAACTTTACGTATTTGGTTGCCAAGAAAATATAAACTCCGTTAATATGCTACATATATAAAGACCAATAATCCATTTTGTTCCATATACTAATAATTCATAACTGAGCGAGCCTTCTCTCCAACATTAAATCAAATGATAATTTACTGAAGAAAAAGAATATCAGAGAAAATAAATGAATTGATATTATAAAGTATAGTGTATTGCCGCATTTCTGAATATGGTATTTTATCAGGCCTCTATCAGTTGCGTTGTAAACAGGTTGAAGCCCATTACGCTTCATTATATAAATACACCACGTAACTCTATCGAGATCAATGAAAATCATTTTGCTACCGAATAACATATTACATCTTTACAACTTTATTAAATTTCTTTCATGGTATCAAATCCGTTGGGCCTAATAGTCGGCACCCTGTCATAGACATCGTCAGAAAATCGTCGTCATCCGATCATCTAGGCTGCATGGTTGCTCTCATCGACTTATTTTTATCATTTGAGAGCCAAGAATACAAATCAAATATGTGTTTATATTCTCTGATTTTATTAGAAAATAGAGAATATTTATTTCTTATCATTTTGTTAGGAATATTTTTTAAGAGAAGAAGAGGGAATTTTTGATAGAATTATTTTAATGAGGAGGAAATTTTTATTGCTTTCCTTTTGATTACAAATTTTGATTGCATTCATACATCAACTTGATTACCTTGTTTTTATAATGTAGTGCACTCTCTAGAGTATTCTAGGAATGCATTATCTAGAATATCTAAAATAAGAATTTTAGATTTTCCTTTTTATTCAATTCATTAATACAATTGCTAATTTAACAGTACAATTAATTGTTTTCTGAGAAGCCAAGATTATTTCCAATATTCCCCCGTAAGCTTGGTTTTTGAACTCCAAGAAGATCTCGCAATCTTTTAAAATTATTAGGCTTCAATGCTTTTGTGAAAATATCAGTAACTTAATTATTTGTTTTGCAAAAATTCAGCTGCACCTCTTCATTTTCAATTGCTTCTCGAATGAAATGATGTTTGATGGCTATATGCTTTGTTCTTCCATGATGGACTAGATTCTTAGCTATAGCAATGGCTGATTTGTTGTCACAATGGATAGTCACAGCTTCTTGTTTCTCACCAAAATCATTTAGTATTTTCTTCAACCATATTACTTGTTGGGTAGCTAGACCAGCTGAAATATATTCAACTTCTGCAGAAGAATGAGCAACTGTTTGTTGCTTCTTCGAACACCAAGAAAATGCTCCTGATCTAAGAGAAAACACATATCCAGAAGTGCTTTTCATGTCATCTATACTTCCTGCCCAGTCACTATCGCAAAACCAAAATAAATTAGTTTCAACATTATTTTCATATTTGATCCCATAGTCCAAAGTGCCTTGAATATATCTCAGCACCCTTTTTGTTGCACCTAGATGGATATGACTAGGATCATTCATGAAACGAGAAAGTAGGCTGGCTGCAAACATGATGTCAGGTCTTGTATTAATAAGGTAAAATAAATTACCAACTAGACTTCTGTAGTAACTAGCATCAATCTTCCTTCCCCCATCTTTTTTTTAGTTTTTCAATCACAACTAGCAGTCTATCAACCGGATTACACCCAAGCATCTCAAACTTTCTTAATATTTACTCAGCATATTTCTTTTGACAAATAAAAACTCCATCATTACCTTGAGAGATTTCTATTTCACGGAAAAATGCAGCAAACCCAAATTGTTCATTTCATAATTCTTCATCATTTCTTTTCTAAAATCTTCAATCAACTTTAAATTGTTTCCGGTATAAATTAAATCATCTACATAAAGTGCAATAATTAGAACATCATCCATACCTTGCCATTTGACATACAAAGTAGGCTCATTCTTGCTCTTCTCAAAGCCTTTCTCCATGAAGTAATTGTCAATATTGCTATACCATGCTCGTGGTGCTTGTTTTAGTCCATAAAGCGCTTTCTTTAGTTTGTAAACTTTTCCTTCTTGTCCTTCAATCTCAAATCCTTGAGGCTGCTCCACGTAAACCTCTTCTTTCAATTCTCCATTCAAGAATGCCGATTTTACATCTAACGGATATAATATCCATCATTTTTGGGCTACAAGTGATATTAAAGCTCTAATGGTGTCAAGACGTGCCACTGGAGCGAATGTCTCTTCGTAGTCAATACCGGGCTGTTGAGAATAGCCCTTTGCAACAAGTCTCGTTTTGTTCTTTTGAACTGAATCATCTGGATTATGCTTCACTTTGTAGATCCATTTTACTCCAATGGTTTCTTTGTCTTTTGGCTTATCAACCAACATCCATGTTTTGTTCCTTTCAAGTGCATCCATCTCTTCTTGCATTGCCTTCTTCCATGCATCTTCTTTAACCGCTTCTTCAAAATTTTCCGGTTCCATTGTGCAATAGTTGCACCTAGCAAAAATATCATCTAAGCTCCTCATTTTTATTGGGGTTGAGCATGGAGATGATGAATTATGGCTTGCTGAGGATGAAGTGCTAGATGGAGAACTTGGTGTAGATGAATCACATTGGTTATTTGCCAGTGTCGTTGGATTTTGTTCTAAAACTACTGCTGGAACGGTTTTATCCTCCACTTTCTCCTTTTGTCAATTCCAAGATGTCTTCTCATCAAATACAACATTTCTACTAATGATTACTTTCTTTGTCTTCAAGTTGTAAAGTCTATAGCCCTTTGACACAGAAATGTAGCCAATAAAAATGCATCTTTCACTTGCTTCTTGAAGCTTTGTCCTTTTTTCTTTAGGAATTTGAGCATAGCAAATACTCCCAAAGACTCTAAGATGATTCACTGAAGGCTTTCTTCCACTCCACGCTTCAAACGGCGTCATATTCCATACAATTTTTGTTGGACATCTATTCAGCAAATACACAGCTGTATTTACAGCCTCGGGCCAAAATTCTTTAGGCATGCCTTTCTCAAACAACATTGATTTAGCCTTCTCCATCACTGTTTGATTCTTCCTTTCGGATAAACCGTTTTGCTGAGGTGTATACCTAACGGTTAGATGCCTCTCTACACCTTCTTCTTCAAAAAATTTATCAAAATCATTGGAGTTATACTCCTTTCCCCTGTCGCTTCTCAAAACTTTTATGGACCTACCACTTTGTTTCTCAACAAAAGCTTTAAACTTCTTAAATATAACAAACACTTCAGATTTTTGTCTCATAAAATAAACCCATGTCATGCGGGTCAAATCATCAATGAATAAAATAAAGTACTTGTTTTGAGCATGAGATAATGTGCTCATAGGACCACATACATCCGTGTGTACTAATTCCAACACTTCTTTGGCTCTCCTTGATCTTTCCTTTGGAAACGGTTGCCGATGATGTTTGCCAAGTATACAGCCTTCACATACTCCATGTTCTTCTTTTTTTATTGTTAGCAACCCGTACACCATCTTCTTTTGTGAAAGCAATGTGAGACTATTTTAGTTTAAGTGTCCAAGTCTCTTATGCCATAAACAAGTGTCATCTTCCTTTTTTGCCATGAAGCTATAATTTTTCTCATAATTGAGATGGAGGGGAAAACTTCTGTTGTTTGTCATTTTTATTACAGCGGTAGCTTTTCCTTTTGAATCAAAGATTTTACATTCTCGATTCTCAAATTTAAGAGAATAACCATGCTCTAAAAGTTGTCCAATGCTCAACAAATTTTCATCTAATTTAGGAACATAAAAGGTATCATGAATAACTTTACTTCCCTGCTTTGTTGCAACTCCAATGCTGCCTTTGCATTCAACTTCAACATACTCTTCATTGCCAAGTTTAACTTTCGAACCAAATGGAGGATCTATGTAAGTGAATTCCTTTTTGTCTCCTGTTATATGATTGCTACATCCGCTGTCCAGGTACCATATATTCTTATATTCTTCAGTTGCCTTTTGACAAGCAAAGAACAAGCTCCCTTCCATATCTTCCGCTCCCGCAAATGCTGTGTTTTGTGGCTTACCAAGGCGACAGTCCTTTTGAATGTGCCCGACCTTTTACAATTACGACGTTGTGGCTTTATTTTGTTCCAGCAATTCTTTTCTTCATGAGAGCTTTTTTTGCAAATTCCACACCATTTATTTGTTCCTTCATCACATCCTCTTCCGCCATAGATGCTTCGACCTCTTCCGCGTGATTTTCTTCCTCTTCCTATGTCAAATCTGCCACCTCTAGAAGACTCGCCATTATTTTACTTTAATTTTTTGTCATTGTTTAATTGAGTGGTGAGTTTGGACTGAAACGCGTTTTCAACCGTCTTTTCCATACGGCGTAACAATCTTTGCTCGTAGGATCTCAGTGAACCCATCAAGCCTTGAACGGTGATGTTTGACAAATCTTTGGTTTCTTCTATAACAGCCACCATAGGGTCAAAATTTTCAGTTAAGCTTATCAAAATTTTATCAACAATTCTACGATCGTCAATTATATTTCCATGAAACTTCATTTGATTCACTAATTCGGACAGCCTATTAAAATACTCATTCAAACTTTCATTTTTTCATTTTCAAAATCTCTCTTTAGAGATTGAAGTTTGACAGTTCTCACTTTTGAATCTCCTTCAAACTCTTGTTGCAAAATTTCTCATGCTTCCTTGGCTGTTTTTGCTCTCATAATTCATGGGAATATGGTGTTTGATACTCCTCTTTGAATCATTCCAAGAACTCCAGCATCTGTGATTCTTTTCTTTTTTAATACTTCAGTTTGGGCTGTTGTACGTTCTGCCGCAGCTGTTGAGTCTTCATATCCTTATTTGATGAACTCCAAGACATCCAAGGAGGTGAACAAAGTCTCCATTTTTACTGCCCAAAAATCATAATTTTCTTCTTCAAATAAAGCAATTTGGACATTGTTATAGGTGGAGTTGATGCTTGCTGAAGTATTGCTTGGAGAAGCCATTACTTTGCACTTTATTTTTATTTTATTTTTCTTAAAAAAAAAATTGCAAGGATCTAGAGCTCTTAAAAAATAATTTTTGAGAGAAATTTTCGTTGTTTTCCTTTTGATTACAAATTTTGATTGCATCCATACATCAGCTTGATTGCCTTGCTTTTATAATGTAGTGCACTCTCTAGAGTATTCTAGTAATGCATTATCTAGAATATCTAAAATAGAAATTCAAGATTTTCCCTTTTATTCAATTCATTAATACAATTGCTAATTTAACATTACAATTAATTGTTTCCTGAAAAACCAAGATTTGAATCGGGCGTCCTCCTTAACAAGGAAGCATCAAAGTAATCTCATACTTTGCAACCTTGCCGGTTGCGTCTTGATTCATCAAAGATTTTCTGATCCTGGTTAGCAAAGTTCAAGGATGACGGACCGCAACCGCAGTACATGTAAGCCAATGGGTAATTTCTGTGTTTTTTGAAGCAAAATGTGAATAAAACAAAACCGATTATCCTTTAAAAGATATGCTATACAAAATCAGAACTTGCTATAAGTTTTTTGATAACGCTGACGATGTATGCACTACTTTGCTGAGGTATAGCGTTTACCGATCATGTACCTGTTTATCTAGCCATAAAAGCTTAATTATCAAAACACACTTTGTTAAGTGTTAATTGCCTGCCAATATAAAAACACTTTGTTAATTATCGTGTAACTCAAATTTCTACTTTTTTGTAATTGGTAATTGCTTGCCAATATAAAAACACTTTGTTTGTATCAAAACATACAAATATATGCCAAATATCTTCCTAAGTCTAATTAACTTAGCACCCGTTGGCAGATTTGAATTTATAACAATTAACAACTTCTTTAGACACTAGCGTAAAAAGCATGTACATGCATCTAATATAAAGATATATTCAGTTTTATTCATCAATGAAAAGATGAGCGGGCAGATGTGATAATGCAAGGATAGTTGATGATATCAATTGTAAATTTAGCACGTACGTAAATCCTAAAGAGCGATAACATATAAAGTTCAACTTATACACAAACCATGATATTAATTAACATCAGCAATACAACATATTATCGTTTGATCAAGAACAGAAGGGATGAATGAAAGTAATTAATGAAACATGCGTTGTAAAGTCAGAGCAAGCCAGGACGAAGAGAAACAGCTGGAAACTGATCATGCACAAATAACTCTCTGCCAGCTTGTTTCATCCTCTTCAAATCACTGTCGTTTAACTCTTTCTCCTCCGGAGCTGCTCTCTTCTCCTCGAAAATTGATTGTTCTGAATTTTGTTTACTAGCAGCAATGTCATCTTCTTGTGCTGATGGTTTTATCAAACTAGAGCTCATGCAACCCATTTTTTGATATATTAATTCCGCCTGGAAACTTGTGATCAGGAAGTGATTTTCAGCTGGTGCTAATATTGATATATGGAACAAGCTGAGATCAGTTAAGCTTATATACTTGCCTCAAAGCATGTACTAATTTTGGAAACTTCATTTGGAAGCATCATTGATTGGAAATATAAAAGATGAAAAACCAGTCAAAATGGAATCAGAGCAGCCACATGCAAATAAAACAAAAACAAATATGTGACGTTGCTGGGAAAAGTAAAAGGAAGAACCTTGGCCGCCAAGTAGCTCTAACAGGAAGAACCCTGTTCGCGAAGAACCCTTGTTCAGTAGTCAGACATACTGACACAGTCAGACATATACAAGTACATACTCCTCAAGAAAGAGGTCAGGGGTCAGAAACGTGTTGAAACACTTTCTCTTATTGGTCAAGAAATATTGAAAAGTTTGACCTGATAAAACTGACAAATAGCAACATGCATGCGTTGCGGTCATATTGCATGCTACAAAACAATGGTGATTTGAAATTGAAATGGTCTTACATGGTTATATAACTTGAATAAGTGTTGTATTAGTACCAGTTGATAAACATTTAGGCTGTTTTCGTTGTTCCAAAACGGACCAACTAACGAATGGGCGAGTTCGACGCGTCGGAAGCGTCCGTTTGTTACCGGTCCATTTTGGACTGATAGCCCAACAGCTCAAAATTAAACTGTTGGAGCCTGATGCGATCGACGCGTCGAGGTTCCAACAATCCGATGAAGCTATTGGATATAAATATATACTATTTATTTAATACTAGGCGCATTAAGCGAGTTTTATGGCTCCGGTCGGTTTCCTTCTTGAACAAATTCAAAAATAAAATAAATAAATAAATGGAATGACACAACAAAATTTTATGAACGTGTTCACTGGAGTTTGTCTATAGCTTGACGATCATTACCATGGTTGATAGCTGTCGCTGGTCTTATTACAACCTAAGACAAACAGAAGTGATTGATACAATACTAATTGTAGTTGTTTCTTTAGGTCATAATTAAACATGAAATTATTGGTATAATGTCAGCGATAGTATGTCTAAAAAATAAATGATGGCAAACACTTATTTGATAGCTATTCATTAAATTATCCTGCAAATATTAGGGTACGTTTGGTTTATATTTTTTAGTTTTGAGTTTCCGCACATACAAAAGTACCGACAACGCATACATATTGTGAAAAATGATCGTTTTACAAAGCGAAATTAACATACAAAACCAAAAATAACTTTTTATTATTTTGTTTTAAGAAACAACGGAACAACGATAACAAATTTATCTATCCATCATCCCGCAGTCTCCTCCGTCACTCCCTCCGCAACAAGAAGGGAAGCGCAGTTGTTAAAGTTATTTATTCGCAACTGTCATGGAAGCACAGTTGCTAATAGTATGTT
This sequence comes from Allium sativum, assembly GCA_030737875.1. Taxonomy (NCBI): domain Eukaryota; kingdom Viridiplantae; phylum Streptophyta; class Magnoliopsida; order Asparagales; family Amaryllidaceae; genus Allium; species Allium sativum. Next base: position 685,694,333 of record CM060926.1, on the reverse strand, counting down.
TTTGCAACAGGAAGGGAAGCACAGTTGTTAAAAATATACTTTTTGCAACAGACAAAAAAGGTTTGTTGCTAAATCTTATCTATTGCAACTACTGTAATAGGTCTATTGCTAAATATCATTTACTTCAACTGTTATTTATCGTCTGTTGCAAATAGATAGTTGCCATAGGGTATTTTTCTTGTAGTGTTAGTATCCAACATAACAGAATTCGCCATTAATGTTAGCGTTGAATTCCCTAAGACTGGTTGATAATGACTTTGCATTTGTATTCTATACTTGTTTCGTTTGCAAAGCTCAAGGAAGACGGACCACAACCGCAGTACGTGTAAGCTAACGGAAATTTCTGTGTTTTTTGAAGCAAAATGTGAATAAACCAAAACTGATAGAGCGTTTACTGATCATGTACACATGTTGATCTACCAGTAAAATCTTATCACGTAAGCAGATTAATTAGAAGGGTTTAACTTTTGCATGTTGGATTGTCACAGCTGAAGCAGTCACCATATTTTTACCTAACCGTCTTTATGATTCAGGGATGTTACAGTAGATTTATAAGCAATCATAACTGTGGCCGACTGATGTTGTAATTTGTTTCTAGCAGTCTCATTTACCTTTTTTGGGGCTTGGTGAATTCTTGTCTGGCACCACCTAGATAAAAAATGCAAGGGTAGTTGATGATATCGATTGCAAATTTCCTTGATGGGAAATTAAAAATGGGATTCTTGGTGAACATTGCATGTTAATTGGGAGATTATGTTTGTGAATGAGGTAATTTTGAAAAGAATATAGTGAAAATTATGTGCACTGAATTTCCTATGCTAGTAGCAGAAATAATATTGTGTCCACTTGTACATATTTTATGCGTTTGCACAATTAGTTTTACCAAATTTACTGTTGCTAATTAGCATATGATTGAACGATAATATTAATTTACATCAGCAATACAACAATGATGCCTCTAAAAAACGGAAAACATACAGGACGAAGTTTGATCAAGAACAGAAGGGATGAATAAAAGTAATGAAACATGCATTGTAAGTTCAGAGCAAGCCAGGACGAGGAAAAACAACTGGGAACTGATGCACAGATAACTCTCTGTCTTGTTTCCTTTTCTTCAAATCACAGCTGTTTAACTCTTTCTCCTCTGGAGCTGCTTTCTTCTTCTCCTCGAAAATTGATTGTTCTGAATTTAGTTTACTAGCAGCAATATCTTCTTGTACTGATGGTTTTATCAAACTAGAGCTCATGCAACCCATCTTTTGATATATTAATTCCGCCTGGAAAATTGGAAGGAAATAAATTTCAGATGTTAATATTGATATATGGAACAAGCTGAGATCAGTTAAGCTTATATACTTGCCTCAAAACAACTAATTTTGGAAACTTCATCTGGAAGCATCATTGATTGGAAATATAAAAGATGAAAAACCAGTCAAAATGGAATCAGAACAGCCACATGCAAATAAAACAAAAACAAATATGTGACTTTGCTGGGAAAAGTAAAAGGAAGAACCTTGGCCGCCAAGTAGCTCTAACAGGAAGAACCCTGTTCGCGAAGAACCCTTGTTCAGTAGTCAGACATACTGACACAGTCAGACATATACAAGTACATACTCCTCAAGAAAGAGGTCAGGGGTCAGAAACGTGTTGAAACACTTTCTCTTATTGGTCAAGAAATATTGAAAAGTTTGACCTGATAAAACTGACAAATAGCAACATGCATGCGTTGCGGTCATATTGCATGCTACAAAACAATGGTGATTTGAAATTGAAATGGTCTTACATAGTTATACTAGTATTACCGTACAACGGTGGGAAAAACCGACCGTTAGTGGTCAATATGAAATAAAAATTATTTATTAAAACATTTTTCAAAATAGTTTTTATTGTAAAAATTACAGGGTAATTTAAGAGGAAATGAAAGTAACTAATAAAGTATAAATTCAATTAAACTGAATTTTACATGTAAACCAACTTGAGATAAGAATATAGTATCAATGTATTGATTCGAATTAGTCAAAAAAACGTACATGCATTTTTATTATATATCAAGTAAGATCAATATAATCTTACTGTTTAGTTATTCTGCAACTATAAACCGTTAATGGAATCATAAATTAAAAAGGGAAACGAAACAAATATAAGCACAGAACATAACATTATATCTGTGAATATTTAATTGAAAAAAAAACACAAGAGTAAGATATAATAAATAAATCCCAAACTAGTAAACTAATTTATTTGAATAAATCACTTAAAATAAAAGTACCATTATTATTTTAAAAACTGAAACTGCTGAAATAAAAGTTCTGAAGATAAAACTAAATGTTGGACTCCTTCATTTTAGATATTTCTTCCAACAACAAACTTGATTCAGCTGAATAATCGACGGCTGATTGCGACATAACAGCAATCTTTTGTCTTTTTTCATTCATATATTCAGCTTGAGTAACAGCAACTCGAAAAATGCGGGGTATCCACAGCAATTCCTTTAGCTTTTGATGGAATATATCTTCAGTTTCATCCTTCTTAATTTTGTAAAGATCATCTGCACTACAACCTATAATTTCTTTTGCTTGTTCGTTAAAAGCAGTAATCCAAGCCTCATCGGTTGTGTCGGAAATCTTCATTCCCATAATATATCTGCATTGTATAAATATATAATTACAAATGTTAATGTTTAAAAAAAATGTAGCTTTAATTATTATTTTTACCTCAGATTACATGCATCTTCATTCTTTTGGCATAATTCACACCAATAACCTGATGTTGTAGCTTCAATAACCTTTTTATTGCAACTTTTGCATACTTCATACCACAGTGGTTCAGTCTTAATATAAGTTAGGTAACCAAACACACTGAAGAAAACAGTCTACACATTTAAAAAAAATAACTTAATTTACATGATATTATCATGTACATATGATATAAATTGAAATGATTAGTAGTACTAACCTTGTCAAGACCCAAACTCGGATTGTTTGTTATATGGGAAAGCGTCACTCTGTTATAAGTAGTAGATTTTATTTGTGCATTTCTGCCTTCGGTATCATACCAAATTCTAAGCTTTTTAGCTTCTGGTATGTTTGGATTTATAGCTATAATGCTACTAGTCAGTGTGGACAAAGACAAACCTGGAGGAGTAATAGGAAATTTTAAAAGATGGTTACAAGCTATAATGAACTAAAGTAAATAAAAGTTTTTTTTTTACCCTGAAAATCTCCAACTTTAACACATTTAATGGCTATTATAGGAGCTTTATCAACCATTTCAATTAGTTCGGATCCTACTCCGCTAGCAAGTTCTCCCCATAACGCAACATTAACAGTCTTGGTTCTGTAATTTAAATCCACATCAAAATATATACATTAAAGAAATATATTTATTTATTATATTTACTTACGAATCATCTGCAATAGTTAAATCACGTTCTGGAATGGTCTGATTGTTGGATTTTCTTTTAACATATTTGATTGATGAGACGTTTTTAACAAGACCGATCACATCTAAAGAAAAAAAACTGTTAATAAATCAGACGATGAGTTAAAAACAAAATTATAATGTAAATGCATTACCTACTACTTCTTTTTCTGCAATATATTTTTGAAGTTGGTCAATTTTTACAAAATTGTAAACGAAGTCAGGTATACGGAAGCACACATTGTCCACTTTTTCAACCAATGAAAATTCACTTATATTCAACTCATAATCATTCTTTACGGTGCTGAATTCTTTTTTCGCAGGCCTAACACTTCCCTTAGAGATATAGTAAATTTTTCCATACTCAAATATGGGATAATATTTGTCTGCAGCTTTGTTAAACATGGTAGCTTGAATTTGGGTACCCTGTTAATTTGAAGAACATAAGCATTATAATAATAAATTAATTGTTGAAAAAATGGAAAAAAAAAGATTATTCAAATATGAAAACTTACATGTTCATCTGTGAGTATTATAGTAAAGACACATCCCTCTCCTTTACTATTTTTATAAGATCGCAAATTCCCTTTGTTTGTTAGCCGGACTTTGATCATCCAATTACGCTGATGTGGATTAAGCAATGCAAGAGGAATAACATTTCTAGTCGAATCCTGTAACACCCCACCTCCGCCGGGGTGGCTCTTGCAAGCAACTCCGACTTTGGTGGGGCGTTTTAAAACAAGGTAAACATGCATAATGATATATCAAGGCAGAACAAGAACATGTATATATATGTAACCAGAGTAAATAACATGGATAAAACAGCGGAAGATTTTCAAACCATTTCAAATCAAGTCTTAGTACAACATCATGTCAATTTTCCAAATAAAATAAGTCTAGTACATAAACAACATCATCTGAAAACTGAAAAAAAAACATAAGTAGCTATCCCCAAAGCGGAAAAACCATAGCGAGCTCAAGTCCAAAGCATACATGAGCTATCCAAGAAAGCGGGTAGGATCCAAGCTAAGCTCCTGTATTCCCTCCCTGAGAACCTGGGGGGGGGGGGGAAACGGAAGAAAAGAGGCGAAAGAAAACAGGTCAGTCAAAAAGACTGAGTAAGCCCTACTACAATCAATGTAAACTGATAAAGTTAACTGACATGAGCAGCAGGTATGAACATAAGGATAACAACAGGATGATTAACTATCAAGGTAGATACAGGTGCCATCGCATAATCAGGATTTAAAGTTTTGCACCACGGGTGTACTAGCAAACTAACATAACAGGTATTGATCCCTCAGCCCAAACTTTGGCCCAACAACATGAGGTGACCTTAATACAAGGTCCAGCCCAACGGTCTAGTCGATCGGCTCCCTATAAACCTAACACGTCAAGTGTTGGTGTCCATATGGCCCACATATGGTTGTAGTCAGACTGTGCTGGGTCCACCTTCGGGTGTATCAAGCCCTCGGGTGTCAACCCCAGACACTGAAGCAATAATGCATAGTCTAAACCTACTGGTACTCGTGCCTCGAGTTTGTCCAATACCGGACTACGTGCACGTCCGTAACCCGCCTGGACCCGCACCGCTGTACCACTCGGCCATCGCTTTGGTCGCTTACCTCAGTCCAGTAATCGTGCCCCGCCCTAGCCTAGCCTCTAGGGTTGTGATGATACCAAACTGGGATTACTGCTAGAACAGACCACGTTGCTAGGGTTTCCTAAGAGGGTTAAGTGCGATTTAACCCTTCACTAATCATGGATTAAATTGGTTAAGTGTAACCGACAGTTCACCACTTAACCTCATTTCAATCCCTCGGATCCCCAAATTGGTTAAGTATTAATGGGCCATGACTTAACCCTAATCATGAGGCATTAATTAATTTAATTGTGCCTTGACCTCTCACATTAGACTTTGTTGCGGTTACCTAGTTAAGCCGGTGGGTTCCGGGTAGATTTACACCACAACTTGGTCTAACCTCGGGTCTTGGCATCACATGACCAACTTCTCACATTGGATCCTATTGTTTGTAGCCACTAGTTAAGCCGGTAGGTTCCGGGTAGAATTACGCTACAAACTCAACCCAACCTCGAGTTGGCCACACTTATGTTTTCTAAGTGTCATGTCCACCATTTTTCCAAAACACATTACAAGTTTAACAAATACTTGGGTAGACCTAACTTAATAGGTAAATTCCCAAGGGGTAGACCTAACTTAATAGGTAAATTCCCAAGTTCATGTTTTTATGTCTTTCAAGTTTTCCCAACCCCAAACGCAATCCCATCGCTTACATATCGTAATAGCGCATAAAGGATAGAAAGAGGGAACTTGGCATAATCATGACATAAAAGTGTTAGAGCCACAAGTTCAACATGGTGGCATATGAAAGATTCATGTGTTCATACACTTGCATATTACATTTTTAGGCCCAAAAGCATGCATAACATGTTAACATGAACCACATGACCATCCCAAACTTGCATAAGCATACTTGCATATCATATGACAACTTTGCATATCAAACTTGCATAATAAAACTTGCATAACATATATCAATTTTCATATCATACATGCATAAACAAACTTGCATAACTTATGGCAACTTGCATATCATACTTGCATACTAAACTTGCATAACTTATGACAACTTGCATATCATACTTGCATACTAAACTTGCATAAACAAACTTGCACAACATATGACACTTGCATATCATACTTGCATACTAAACTTGCATAAACAAACTTGCACAACATATGACACTTGCATATCATACTTGCATATATAAACTTGCATAAGCAAACTTGCACAACATATGGCACTTGCATATCATACTTGCATAAATAAACTTGCATAAACAAACTTGCATACTTGCATAAATAAACTTGCATAAACAAACTTGCATACTTGCATATCATGCATTTAACTTCAAAGTTCAAGTATGAGAGGAATAGGGCTTACAATGCTTATGCGGACTCAATTGAGTATAGCAAATGTAAGAAACCCCTTATGCAACAAATTAAAACCCCAAAAATGCAAGCAAACTTGATCAAGACTCCTCCTTTATGATGACAATAGAGAAACAAGACTTTAATGCAAGCTAAAGAGGATCATACAAGTCTAAATACACTTGTATGCATGGAAGTCTCTTAGGAATTTGTTTAGGAATTGTATGAAGAGAGTGGAGGCCATGAGAGGATGGATTTTGGCATAGTTTAGTTGCTAGATTGAATAATGAGTGATTTAGGGTAGGTTAGGGTCTTATTTATAGATTAGGTTAGTGATTTAGACCATAGGATTAACCCTAGGTTGAATTAGGTCCATCAGATCTCGGAATCCTCTAGAACCAAGCCACAAGACCAGACCAAACTCAAAATGGTGCGCCAGGCAAAACTGCCCGGCCACCCTGTGTCGACAGGGCTGTCGACACCCTGGGGACCCTGTCGACATGCCTGTCGACATGGGGGTCCTGGCGGGAATTTTCCCGCCTGCTCCAGTTTGCCCTAATTTCCATGTTTGAACTTGAAATTCAAATCTGTTTTTTTTTTTTACTTAGGAATTTTCTGAAAACTTCAATGGGCCTTAACTGGGTCATACGGACTCCGATTTTCGAAAACTCGGACTCTATTTCGCGTATTTTTCCGAGACGAACGCAATGGCATAGCCCGTTTCCCTTGATTCAGATTTTAGAATTAAATTCTGCCCCGATTTATGTTATAACAGGTTATTGAAAATACGGGTTGTTACAAATCCATCTGAATAGCATGATTTTTTTGTCAAGTTTTAAATGCAAGTTAAATAAAGCATAAGTAAACGTAAATGTAAATCATAAGCAATTTGAGTAAAAAACAAAGAATTGAACTCATGCAAAAAACAGAGAAAACCATTTCGTGGTAATATCTTCTCATGATTGTGGACGATAAGTGCACAATATATAACACATAACTGGAAAAAGCATGTATCAACGCAGATGTTTTGCAAATATTATAGACCAGAATTATCACTGATGAATTTTTTATATTGTTTGGGTCTACATGTAAATAACTTAAATCTTGTATATCGTTTACATATCAATTTTTTTTTTCTTTCATATTAAAAAAATAAAATAATTATTGGAACACCAAATTATTCAACTACTGTTCATGTTTCAAAATTATTTTAAAATCTAATTAGTAAATAATGTTGTTTCTGTTTTTGGCAGAAAATATTATTTTAAACACTTAAAATACTTTATTTCAGCCTTGTCGTGATAAGTAGAGATTTTTATAGTTTGTTCACATAATGTTGTAGTGCATATCTGCATACATATTTGTGTATGCACATTAACCAAGTGCATACAATTGCAGTGACATGCACGGACAAGATATACGCCTGTAGGCAAGACACAAAAGGGGTTTGAAATCCAGGCAATGCTGAAAGTCAGTGGTCATATGTACTTGTAGTGTTTGGTGTGTTCACAATGGTAACTATGTGGACTGTTTTGGTGAAGATCAACTTAAATTACTTTGCATTCAATCTTACTGTTCAAAATATGCTTTGGTATAGTCACCTTTCAACTTTGAAATTTCGATGATGAAAAATTATTTGGATTTACTAATTCCAGGTCGCAGCCTTCAAAATAACAACATGAATAAGAAATAAAACATTGGAAAAAAAGCTGTTTCAAAAAAAAAAAAAAAAAAAAAAACTAGTTAAACCTTTGCACAGTATTTTTAATAGACTAATAGAAAAAAAAAACACTTTTTATTTATTTATTTTTAGAATTGTGAAAAAATGCTATATACATTAACAATTTATATATGATTTAGCTCTCATTTTCTAAGGGATCAAAACTTATCCCGATTATTCATTATTCTGAAAACACATATATGAACTTCATAGTCATTAAGAATTCAATATACCGATGATAAGTTTTGCAATATTCATGTGATTGAAGTGTGTGATTTCCTTTTCTTTTCTGTTATAGATTTTTGTTACCAATTCTAAGTAACCTTACATACAAAACACGCGTCTGAAGTGAATGACATGAATATGTGACTATGAATGCAAATTTACATTTAGAGATCAACACAGCAAGGAAAAATTACACAAAAGAAAAGTTCCGTAGAAACTTCAAACTTGTACTATATGTTCGCTTGAGTTTGGTGATTTTTTTTATTTCAAATTTTTTTTTTCTTCCAAATAGTCAACCAAATATTTTCAATTTGATTCCCTGGTTCTAATTTTTGTTCCATTGGTAAGTCTTAAGAGAGGGGTGTTTGTTTTTAGTTTTTACTTTATTACTCACATGAATGTTAGGAAGAAGTGCAGAAGATTTTTCTTAGTAGCATATTAGCACAATTGTAAACATTATCAATACACAGAAAGCTTCAAAGTTTGTTGTTGTTTTTTTTTTTTTTTTTTTGAGGATCAGGGAAGAAAGTAGGCTGTGAGCATATTTGAATTAATTAAAAAAGCACGAAACAAAGAAGGTTTAAAATATTGTACAATACAAATAAATAGTGGAGTTTACCTGGCTTTAGAATAGAAGCTGTAGAAGGAAATATGAGTTTATTTTTTGTAGCACGTAGGATGGAGAAAGAAGAGAAGGTCATATTTATAAGTACTATGGTACAAATCTCAAGAAATATCTACTAAGAAATAGGAAGACCTGGTATGTAAGAAAAAGAATATTAGCATATATTCAAATATGAAGTGGTCAGCCGAAAAAAGATATACCCAGTATTTAAGGATAAACAGTTGTTTGAATGAAGTTTTTTTTAAAAAGGAACAATCGGTTAGTATTTTATCGGATTCAACAAATATGGTGATGTGGTCACGGTTGACTTTTTCCACAATGTTTATGCAGATGGAAACATGAACATAGTCTGCATGAACATAGTCTGCATGGTGATGTGGTCACGGTTGCTGCTTTGGACAAAATTCAAGTTTTTTTTCCACAATGTCCGCATGAACATAGTCTGCATGAACATAGTCTGCATGAACGTAAAAAAGAACAGAATACAAAACTACTGATAAGAGTTATAAGACCAACAAAACGACATTAAAATTGTTTACCCTTACATACTGCAACAACCATTCACAATCCATAGCAACCGCTGTAGTTGATGTATTAAAAAAAAAAATCACAATCCAACAGCAATCAGCTTGAATATTTAACATAAACAGATAAACATGAAACGAATGGCTTAAATATCATTGCTGTACACATAGCATCTACATGTTTTTCTATAGTAACCGAACTTTTGGATGTCATTTACAAGTCCTTATCGAGCCATGATATAAATAGTGGAGGACCTCCTGATGTTTCTGGCTCATCTTCTTCCAAGAGATTCATAAGACTCTTTGGTTGTCTGGTCTGTCGTCTTTTAATCCCCTCTTGAATTTTGTCCTTAATCGCAGTTTCCTGTTCAAAAGATATGGTAAGTTTCATGTTAAAAAAATTATGCAATGTGTACTGAATACACATATTTTTGTTAAAAAAAAAAAAAAAAAAACTTATTTTATCCAACAATGACCAGATTTCATGGATGAACATTTGGGTATATTCGCATTAGTATACATAACAACTTAGAATTAAAATATACTTTTTAAACATGTGTTCTGGGTCTTAACTTATGATGCATTCGTATAAATAGTTGCCTCAAGTGTTTGCCAAAAGTAAAGAAACTGTCTTTGAGCGAGAGAAAAGGTGAAGAAAAGTACCATTTTGTCGTTACTCTTAATACCATAAAAGCAGTGGCGGAGCTGGAAACCAAAGCTGGTGAGGTCACAATAAGAACATGTGAAGGGGGTTCGGGGGCGCTAGCCCCCGAAAAAAAAATTTGGCAAAGCAAAATGTATTAGCAAAGGGGAATGCACCGGAATTGAGGGTATTATAGCAGCGGTGTACTTCATAGCACTCTATCTAAACAAATGTTTCCATCTGCATAAACTAGAAAAAAAAATAGTAACTAATATTGAATAATTTAATAACAACGGTAGTTCCAATTGATTTAATATCCGATTTGAGTAAAATCCTAACGAATTAAATTCAAATCAGTAAAATTAAAAATAGGGTTAGCCGAGTAGTAATCAGCGATTACCTATCACAGTCGATTGTGGCAGTGAATACTGGAAGAAGATGAGAAAGTAGCGTCATCGAAGATTGCTCGAAGGTAGGTAGCGCTGTTGAAGATATGAAGTGGCTGCGCAATTGAAATTTCCCTTTTCTTTCTGCCTTTTGCTGCTGAACTTTCCTTTTCCTTCCGCCTTTTGCTGCGGAAAGTTTTTTTTTTTTTAATTGTGAATTGCGTTTCTGGTGAGGTCACGTGACCTCACCAGCCTTAACCTCCCTCCGTCCCTGCATAAAAGGCCATAAAATTCATAATAAGCAAACTGGTGGCCATATGTACTTCAGTATGTATATTCAATAGCAATGGAAAATATGCAAACAAAGTCAGCATCTTAGTTCACTTTAGTCTAATACTACTATGGTAAATTATTCTTATATTAAGCTTCATGATAGTTCATGGTATCTATTGTGCCTTCAAAAGTTAGTTTACAGTTGAGTTCATGATATTAAACCTGCCAGTAGCTCAGCCAATAGTTCAGGCGCGAAGTAGACGCTCATTCATTCATCATTACAGCAGGAAATTACATGGCACAGATCATGCTCTTTTCAGACGATCAAGTTGAATACATGATACAACGAATTTTCCAAGGCTCTCTTTTGTTCCACTGTACAGCCTAGAAAACATAGATTAAATTTAAATTTTAAATTTTTATAAAGAGTCAAGCAATACAAAACAGTGAAGCACAACTAAGTTTGTGAAGAAAATGAATAATTTTCTAACCAAAATAATCCAGCAAAAATATATATTTTTAGATTCAATTCAAATTTCATACACTTATACGTAATCAATGCAATTCAGAAAAATTAAGAGGAATCAAGAATGAAAAGAAATGCAACCACTATACCATCAAATCATGTGTGATTAGTACATAAACCATATGACATTATCGGTGATAGAAAAATAAAGGAGTTAAAAACTGGAATGTTGAAACACTTACCATGGACTTAAGGCAGCCCCAGTCATCTATAATGGTTGTCCTTGTGGGCGTTCAATTTTGAGAACTTCCATACCTCTCTCAGTCCCAAATATTAATTGTCCTACAAGTTAACATCTAACTTGATGTCATACTACAGAAAATCATCAGCGCTAACGGGTATTTGCGACATGTTATAGTTGACCACAGTTATAGGATTTAATACCATTACTTACGAGAATATACATTAAATTCCAAAAGATTTTAACGTTAGAATGCTCAAATATTACACAACTAACAATATGCATAGGGTGTAATATTCCAACTCCAATAGATCAGTTCTAGGAATAATATGTAGTAAACCAGCTTATATGGACAATAATTACAACCTTACAAACAAGAAGCATTTGTAATAAAATCCGTCACGTTAATCTGGTTTGAACCAGCTTATACCTGTACATTCTTGCACATGGCTATAATCCTATCAATGTCCGTATTGACTGCTCTGATACATCGTAGAAAATAATAGTGCAACCTATGCTTGCAAGTTTCTTCAATGTAACCATCAATGAAAGAGCTGAAACGTTGTCAAAGAAAGGTGCAAAGGTAATAATTAAAATAAGATAAGATAATGCGAAACCTTGATTCATTGGCTTCTGTTATATATTGTGACTAGACTATTAAAATTTCTTACTTTTTATCGAAAAGAAAATCATATTAAGCATTAATTTTACTTACCTTTTATCGAAAAGACATCGCATCCAACCGTTCTTCCTCCGTTAATCTAGATGGTAGACCTTTAGATTTTCCAATATGTGCAAGTCTTTCGAATGTGAACATAGGATTGAAAGCAAGATCCTCTAATTTTCTAGTTCTTGATAATGCAACAAACGTTAAACCAAGACTTTCTTTGTCGCCTATGTCAATGATAGTTTGATCAAGTGTTAGTCCTTGACTTTTATGTATCGTTATCGCCCAACACAAACCTAAAGGTAATTGAGTTCGTGTGCATGTTGTACCAGAAGAAGTTTTCCAATTTACAGTTTGAGGAGTAATTGGAATGATGTTTGTTCCATGTCGAAACTCAATACCATGATATTTATCAAAATTGACCATCACTGCAAGTGGTAGATCATTGGGAGAGCTTGTTGATCGAGAATACACGATATCCACAACAGTACCCATAGCACCATTAACCAACCCATTTTGAACTGAAATATTAGATCGTAGCATCACTCGAGCACCTACAGAGAGATAAATACATTTTTCTAAACCCTTTGCATCATCCGCAGAAGTAGTAGACGCTGTTTCACAATTGTTTAAAGAAGGAATGCGAGCAATGGGTTTTCCAAGTTGAATCAAATGATTTTTGTTATGTTCATTCGCTGTCATTCTTGTTGGAAAAAGATAAAGAGCATTTCTAAAATTTTCCTTCACATCTTCAGATAATGTAAGCCAATCTCTAGTTTTGAAAAGTTTCCAATCGTCTATAGTAGAAGCACCTCTGCTCAATCTTTCTAAAGCCTCTCGAAAAGACACTTGATCATCTCCGGCTTGACGAAATATATAAGATAGCCTTAAACACTTATTGAAACTCATATAAGCAAGCTCGCCACGTTGTTGCATTAGATTCCCGCCTTTCATGTATAACAGACTATCACACACAGGAGGTAGTTGTCTCATATCACCGACTAACACAATTGATACACCGCCGAATATGTCATTATCTGAAAAAATATCACGACATCGTAAATCAATATTTGCAATCATTGTTCTACCGAGCATGCTATATTCATCAATTATAATCAACTTGGTATCTTCAAAATCATCTTGCATGTGACGACATTGCTCCCCTGAAATTTCTTTATAGGAAGACTTCCTTTCTGTAGAGATTGAAAGTTCATGATGTATAGTGCTACCACCAATGTTGAATGCAGCAACTCCAGTCGGAGCCATTATACGAACTGCTTTATTGTTTCCAAAATGAGTAACAATCGTATGAACAATAGCATTTATAAGAGTTGATTTCCCTGTACCAGCTCCACCGCATATAATCATTCGAATTGATTTTCCAGCTATTATGGATTTACATATCATATCATGTGCAGTTCGTTGATTTTCAGACAACCTTTCTAAAGGAACGAGAATGGAACCATTTATGCGCTCATTTGTAGAATCAAGAACGGAACGTAAATTGGTATGTATAAAATTACGTTCGGTTTCTATATTAGGATATCGGTGAAGTGATTCATTCCAATTATATGAGGTATCGAAATCGCGTAAACCTATTTCCACCTCCTCTTCTGGAACAAATGAAGGTCCCATTGCCGCCGCCATCATCCATTCCTCTTGTTGATTTTCTTCAATGTCATTTACATCGTTATTGATTTCAAATTCATCTTCTACGGCATCTGGAAGTGACTGAGATTGAATCAAACCCAGATCAATATATCTATCAGACCAAGTATCAAAGTTTCCTTTTGCTTCATTTAGATTTCGATAATGATGGTGTAGCAACACCTATATTAATAAGTTTGATTAGTTGTACGAAATCCGAAGGTTATAATAATTATTATAGAAAAATGTACTATTTCAACAATCAAGGTATTAAAGGCTATATAGTTGAAGTAACTTTGAAAATGAAAAACTGTTGTATTTACAAAAACAAGCTTCTGAAATTGTAATGCAATCGACAATAGTAAGAAAATTAAATTAAATTTGTATTACCTGTTGTTCGCAAAAAAACTCCCAGTTTTCACTAAATGGTGGAATATTGCTCTTTAGTTCTGGTATTATTCGTACCACTGCCTCTATTCGTAATTTATGCCAACCTTTATTATAAAAGCGGAAGTTTTTTGCCATATCAAACAGTGAAAGATTTTCATTCTCGGGTGGTCGATCCATATATCTCATATTAAAATTTGGATCAGATTCTACCATATCTTCGTCCGATGTAGTATTTCGACGTTTGATCACCGTTGACAACATGCTTTTCTCGCTTACAGTAAGTTGCACTATTGTTCTGGATGAACGTACTAAAGGATACGACATTAGAAGATGACACACTTCCTGTGCAGAAATGTCTCTTTCAGATACAGTCTTAAGAAGAAGTTTCTTTATTGCGGAGGTAGATGTTTTGCATGGTTTATGAATGTTTTCTACTATTGATCTGAATGTATCTATAAACATCTTTGATACCGGTTCAGATTTAGCTGCGTATTTTCCAATATAATTTACCACGGCATGAACGGATAACACTGGAGACCAATCAATATTAGCACGCCAAACCTGAAGTACTTTCCTATTATGAGAGCATACCAAAGGGTCATTACGTTTTGAGATAAAACGAAAGATTTTACTATTTGGAGGATCTTCTACAATTTTAGATTGTGGAATAACATCAAATGGATATTTAAACCGACATGTCATTTGCTTGGTTGTCTTGTGCAATCGCAAACAATAATTTCCACACCTAGAATGACGCATAACCCAATTTATCAAGTTTGCATAATCATCGTCGTCAGTATCTAAATTTGCATCAGTCGGAATAACCCGTGCGCAAGGATGTTCTTGTGCATTTAATGATTCACCCATATTGGGATTTATTGTACGAACAAGACGATCAAAATATTCAATTATCATAGAATTCTCTGATAAATTTTCACTAACATATGATAAGTTCGGTGCATTCTTGAACCAGAGAAAGCCATGAATATGTCCGCTTCCGCGATTTTGCCATTCAAATCTGTACCAAAAGTCAATCACTGAAAACTCTGGTGTTAAGAAATCTTTTATGAACATATGAACCCTTGTTTGAAAAAACCATGCAGCGATAAGTGGATTTTCATTTAGTAATTGAGCCTTTCTTTTTCTTTTCTCATAGAGATTCAAATTTTCCAATTCATTTGTCGGGTCGAGAAGTTTATAAAGTTCTGGCCATTGCATATCCGCTGAACTTAAAGTGAAAAATATTGTTGGAGCTCCTAATTGTTTTACCATTGCGGTTAACTCTTTTAACCTTGCTGACCAATAAGAACGGCTTCCACGGATGCCTTTTGCGAAGTAAGAAATACGCTGAGACAACTGTTTATCTCCTGATTTTAACATTTCACAGATGTCTTGAATTGACAGATCTCCATCCTCTGGATTTTTCTGTACGTAAATATTACCAATATCAAGGGCACGCCATCTACTAATTGAGTTATAAGCAAAGTATCGAAATCTTGGATCTTTTGCAAATCTCTGATCATGATATTTCATAAGATATTGAAAATATTGTAAAGGCCTAATTTTTCTTGGTCGAGCTTGTCTCAAATCAGCACTTCCTAATGGAAATAATGATGGAAATGCCATGGAGATATACCCAGGAGTATTAAACTCATCAATAGCATTTGATGAGATCGGCATTTGAACAACTGTTCCATGCTTTTCTTGATTTTGTAAAAGAGATAAAATGTGGGCTTGCTGATTTGGTTGTACCGAAGATGTGACAGCGCCTGATGTCTCAAATTCATCAATGCATGTAACTTCATTTTCAAACTCCGGTGGTCCTCGTGCTTCATCATCAGAATATTGTGTTGAATTTGTCTGCGAATTATCTGGAATATAAGGAAGGGTAGAGGGCACTCCATCGAATGGTAGCTCATTAAGAGATATTTCATTAATTTGCACATCAGAGTAATAAATATTATGTGTTTTAAGCCAGAGTAGTGCTTGTCTTACATGCTCACGTCTTACTCGAAATTCCTTACTTTCGTGTGTTCCAATTCTGTTGACAATTAATATTGCGGATAAATTTTCCAACCTGAAAGGAAGAGATCGTGCGATTGCATTGATATCTTGAGGGAAATTAATAATATTTCCACTATATTTATATTGTTGCCCTTTAAAACGATAAACTGACAAAACAGGATGAATACGCGCAATTAATATTTGTTCTAAACTTGTTAGACAAGATAATACAGGCGGAACGGATCCGGGTTCCATCAAATTTTCAGAACTGAACAAATAAGGAAGACCATGTTGCGGTTTATCCTTGCAACAATCAGAACAAGAAGTTGTTGAAACGGTTAGATCTGGAAAAAATCGAGAGCAAGCTTGACAATTTTTCCATTGAATATTTTGACATGAGCTTCTAAATTTCTGAGCATTGTTAATTTTTGAAATGGGAGATGAACTATTAATCATGTTTGAGTTTTTACGAGCAGCTCTAAATTCTTTATGTCGTGCAACATCAAGTGCTTTTCTACGTTGTTGTTCTTCAGTAGTTTCACTTGAACGTCTAGCTCGTTGGGTAGATGCACGATTTCTTCTGTATTTATCCAAGATTTCATCGTATTTATTAAACATCGACAAGTCTCTGTTATATAAAATTTTCGTATATTAGCAAATTTCTCAAAGTAGTACTTTTAATCAACTATTATAACATTTAAGCTAAATGCCGAATAATATACCTTCCTGAAGCACACGAAAAATCAAATGGACCAAAAGAATCATCAAAAATATCAGATGTACTGGAACAAGATGGAGCGGACGCTTTTAACCTTTTGGATGTATCAAAAGTTCCTTTAAAAGAATTGGAATCAACAAATAAAGCATTCGAATGTGACAAAGGCTCCTCTCTAGTCATAGGTTTGTTTATTACATCCTGCGATATACGTTTATAATTAAAATTTAGTATTTTTAATACCATATAATAATATTCGAATTAAAAGACCAAAACACATGTTCTTATGCTAAAATTTGACATTATATGTTAAAAGTTATAAATTTAAGCAAAGAAAACCTGCATAGCTAAACTGATTCTTGCATGGACGTCTTGCGTATGGTTGATCCATTCATCATCTTGTTCGGCATTGTTTGGCAAGGGAAATGCATTTAAATCAATATTATGCATATCACCTACATGTGCAAAAATTAATTTATAAATATCACAATTGATAGAAAAATTAATGTTAATTCTAGTAATTTGAATGTTCAACACAAAATATTTAATGATAACTAATGTTGAAGGAGTCACCTTGATCTCTAAGCTGTGTTTTTTTCAGAGTGACTTGGCAATATGAATTATTATCTAATGGTCGGTCATCGTCATTGTTGGATGAAGGCATAACATTCAAATCAATGTGATTCGTATCATGCCTTATACCTGCCTGAAAAGTAAAAAAAGCAAGAATTAGATTTGACTTCAATTATCATTTATATGAACATATCAAATTTATTTAAACAAAAACATCATGATAAAAACGAAAATCTGAGAAAAGATGAAAAATTAACCGCTCGATGGAGAAACTGTGATGTCGTCACCTCTGTGATTTGACTGATATCTTCTTGAAATGGTAACTCGTCATCAGTAGATGAGGGCAATGCATTCAAATCAATTTGATGTGCATTTTGAGTCATTTCTCCTAATTTAAAAAAAAAAACATAATGAATCAAAAATATAAAGTTATGAGACAAGCTGAAGAAGAAATAACAACGAGCACAGTGGACGAGCACAGTGGAAATCATAGATAATACTAATTTGAATTCAAAACGCGTGATTGCAAGAATATATGGTATGCACAGCGTAAAATAAAATGATGAACTTCAAATCGAAAGGTTATAAAATTAACAATAAATATATATAGTGAAATGCATACCCGAAAGACCGTTTCAATTGTTCTAAGAGAGCTTGAATTGATAGTTTGAAACGATGCAGATAATAGAAATAAAAACATATGCATGTAGACATTGCACAAGAGGGACTAGAATTCGAATGATACAATATGCAATTACTGCAAATCATTAAGAATTGATTTGGTACTGAGCAAATTATTCAATACCACCATGTTCAATATTCTGGCAAAAACAATTTATGTTTTTCCAAAAGAAAAAAAAGAAAAACCTTTTCTCCAATGATACAATTTTCATTCAACGTCCTCTTTGGTATTCTTTTTAACGACTTAAGTTAAATTGTTATTTTAAGTAGTTAGCATTTAGTATTCATAACTTGAGTTGAATGCAGATCAAATTATTTGGTTTTACATATGATAAATTCAAAAATTTAAAACAAATTTGGAAAATTATGCAAGAGCAGGACTTCTAAATTCCCAAATGAACACATTTGGCAAGTCATTCTCTACAAATCAATTCATCGTATATACAGAAGAAAAAAAAATCTCATCAAGAACATCTGTTGTCCAGAAAATTACAAGATATTATTAAAAGGAATTTTTCCATGCATTTACTGAAATCAACAATTCAGTTTTGGCAAAGCTTTTAATGGTTCAGAAAATCATTTTTGCAAGGATTGTTTTCCAGAAATCAAAAAAATGATTCACGGCAAAGCACATTTTGACGGCAACAATTAAAACACACGCAGCTTATTTGAAAAAATTAAAACACACGCACCTTATTTAAAGCGGCAGATCAATTCGAGTTAGTTGCTGCTGATGAATATTGCTCCTTTGCGTGGTAACAAATAGGCAAACTGAAGCTGCGAGATCTGAGAATATATTGGTCAAATTCGTAGAGGAACGAGGTTAGAGGAACGAAAATCGGCGGATCAATTCGAGTTAGTTGCTGCTGATGAATATTGCTCCTTTGCGTGGTAACAAATAGGCAAACTGAAGCTGCGAGATCTGAAAATATATTGGTCAAATTCGTAGAGGAACGAGGTTAGAGGAACGAAAATTTGGGAGAAGAATGAAAAATTGCGAGAGCAACGAGGTATGAAGAGGGATCTGCGGAAGAAAGCATGATTTTATCGCGTGAAACAGGGAAGGGAGGGATCTGCGGAAGAAACCATTATTTTAGGGAGAAGGAAATCATCGCGTGAAACAGGGAATGCGTTTTTTTGGCTTCAGACGAAATTTGATATAAGCCACAGTAGGACAAACCTCCCTAACGGTCGGTTTGATAACTTGAATAAGTGTTGTATTAGTACCAGTTGATAAACATTTAGGCTGTTTTCGTTGTTCCAAAACGGACCAACTAACCAATGGGCGAGTTCGACTCGTCGGAAGCGTCCGTTTGTTACCGGTAGCCCAACGGCTCAAAATTGAACTGTTGGAGCCCGATGCGTCCAACGCGCCGAGTTTCCAACAGCCCAATTTTGAGCTGTTGGATATAAATATATATTATTTATTTAATAAATTTAAGTTTTTATAAATTTCAAAAATTAATAACTTGTGCAAATGAGACCCGTTTAAGACACGGTTTTTTGCGTCGCAATTGTATCAAAATGCTTTACGTAATGAAGTTGGTTTGAATTTAATTGGAGCAATTTATTGTTGAAGTATGCGACACTATATGTTAGATTGAAGAGGATGAAGATAGCTTCGAGTCGGAGGTGACCGTTCGCAAATCGGAGTTCGCACGTGGAAGTCATAAGCTGTAAGGTGCAGGTTTTCTGTGTGCAGGTACGACAGACATCTGTCGTATGGGACGACAGACGTCAGTCACTACAGGGAGGATTTCCCCGAAAGTTTCAACAGACGTCTGTCATCCCCACGACAGACGTCTAAGAGGGGGACAGACGTTTGTCATGGATGCGACAGACGTCTGAGCTGAGAGCTGGAGCCCAAATAATTCTCTGGGAGGGACAGACGTCTGTCACCTCCCACGACAGACGTCTGAATATTGATTTGGGCTATTTCGGGCTGAAAACCTTGTAAGTTGATTTGTGAAGATACGGGGGCAATTTGGGTAATTGGCCTATCCCTATATAAGCTATTTTCTGATGTGTTAGTGGGAGGAGCTTGAATACTTGATTTTGGATCAAGGGTTTATTCTCGAGGGAGAATTAGGGTTTATAGCCTAATTCCAATTCTTCAATTCTATTCTCCTCAAACTCTTTTCTATATTTAAATATAGTGATTATTGGATCAATCTCTTGTATTCCTTTCATCGGGTAATAAAATACTCTCTCCAAAGTGGATGTACACTAACAAGATGTTAGTGGAACCACTATAAATCCTTGTGTGATTTATTTTTTGCTATTTTGTCATTAGTTTCTTGCTTGTGATTGAGATTTGGATTGTTCGTGATTCGTTGATATTGGTTTTGATACTAGAGTTATTGCTTTGGTTGTTTTTGCAAGTCTAACAACGATCTAGTCTTCCGCTAGTGCATTGTGGTTTAGATATCGGATTCGAGTGGTCTTGAATCAGATTAATCACAACGGTTATAACAGTTGGTATCGGAGCTGTTTTGGTGTTTGTTAGGTGTTTGTAAAAATGCCGGAGACGGATAGTAGCTCGGTAAGTCCTTCAACCAGAAGTTCGAATAGTGTGGCGCCTTATGTATGGGGTTTGTATGCGGCGTCGGGTTCTCAATTGGTTATTGACAAGTGGAATGGTGATAATGACTTTAAGAAGTGGCAATGAAAAATGAAAGCTGTTCTTAGGCGGAATCGGGTGCACCGAGTAGTATTTGATACTCACTTATTGCCAAATGATATCTCGGATGTTGAGAGAGAGGAGATGGAGGAATGGACTTACACTACTCTTCAACTTGCTATGGGGGAGAATGTGATCTTCGAAATTAGTGGTGAGACTACCGCTAAAGGTATTTGGGACAAGTTGGAGGAACTTTATATGAAGAAGTCGCTCAAAAACCGTTTGATCTTGTTGCGAACGTTTTTCACCTTCAAGATGAAGGAGGGTAATTCGCTTAAGGCACATTTGAATGCCTTTGATGACTTGCTCATGAAGATGAAGGCCGTTGATTTGAAAATTGAGGAAGAGCGAAAGGCGATGATATTATTGTGTTCGTTGTCGGACCGTTATACAGGTTTCTCAAATAGTTTGATCTATGGCCGGGATACCTTGACTCTAGATGATGTCAATACGGGTCTTCTTAGTGAGGAGTTGAGAGATCAAATGAAGGAGATGAGTGAGGGTAGTAGTGGAGCTAGTAATAGTCACGGGTTGTTTGTGGAGAAAGAAAAGAATGTGAAGAAAGGAAACCAGGGGCGTTCTAAATCAAGAAAACCCGGTGGAAGAGGTAAATCGAAAGAGAGAAATGGCAAGTGCTTTATTTGTAAGAAACCGTGACATTAGAATGAATGTCCGGACAAAGATAAAAAGGAAGTAGCGTCTTCATCCATGGCGGTGGAGAGTGGGGATGGTGAGACAGATGAGAATGTGTTGACGGCGGTAGCCTCGGGTGTTTCGGGTAACGAATGGGTTCTCGATTTGGGTGCGTCGTATCATATGACGCCAAATAGAAATTGTTTTTCATCCTTTGAGGTCAAAGAGGGAAATGCAATTGCTATGGGAAATGGTGCTATTTGCAAGTCAATAGGTAGTGGCTCCGTGCAAATAAGGATTTTTGATGGAGTTGTTCGCATGCTTACCAATGTTCGCTATGTTCCGGGACTTAGGAAGTCGCTTATATCTTTGGGGCAATTGGATTCCCTAGGATGCAAGATCACTATCGAGAAGGATTGCTTGAGGGTTTCGAAGGGAGCACTTGTGGTTATGAAGGGTGCTAGGACTCATGGTATATATTTGCTTCAAGGTGTGACCTTAGGAGGTGAAACTTGTGTGGGTGTTGATAGTTCTCGTGACTTGGATGCGACACGGTTGTGGCATTTGAGATTGGGTCATGTCTCGGAGAGGAGTTTGGATATCCTTCGGAAGCGAGAGATGACTGAGGGTGAGAGCTTCAACAAACTAGAGTTTTGCGAGGAATGTGTCATGGGGAAGCAAACAAGGGTATCATTCGATGAAGGCAAGCATGACTCAAAGGAGGTTCTTGAGTATGTTCATTCAGATGTTTGGGGACCGACACCGGTTGCTTCTTTGGGAGGAGCAAGGTATTATATTTCTTTCATTGATGATTTGTCTCGAAAGGTATGGGTGTATGTAATGGGGGCCAAGTCGGAGGCATTTGCTAAGTTCAAAGTGTGGAAGGCTCTTGTTGAGAATGAGAGTGGTAAGACTTTGAAGGTGTTAAGGACCGACAATGGCGGCGAATATGTCTTGCGTGAATTCTTAGAGTATTGTAAGCATCACGGGATCTAGAGTCATTTTACTACACCGGGAGATCCACAATCTAATGGAGTAGCGGAGAGAATGAACCGAACTCTACTTGAGAAACCTCGATGCTTGAGATTGACATCGGGTTTGTCTAAGGGACTTTGGGCCGAAGTTTTTTCAACCGCGGTGCATATTGTGAATCGAATTCCGTGCTCGGCCATTGGTAACAAAATTCCGGAGGAAGTGTGGAAAGGGAAGAGTGTTGACTTGAGACATCTTCGTGTGTTTGGTAGCCCGGTTTATGTGCATCATCCGGGGAATGATAAGCTTGGAGCTAGGGCATTCAAGGGGATCTTGCTTGGTTTCATGGATGGCGTGAAAGGCTATCGGATTTGGAATCCGGAAACGAAGAACGTTGTTAATTCTCGTCATGTCACTTTTAATGAGTCGGCTTTATTCAAGGTGAATGAGAGCTCATCGGATGTTCCGGATTTGGTTCATGGTGAATCAAAGGAGAAGGAAGTCATTCCCACATTCAGTCCAAGTGGTAGTAGAGTTGAACAGGCTCGTGAGGTTGAAGCGGTTGATGAAACATCACATAGTCCATATGGTTCCTCTAGTGATGATGTTGGTGATGTACATGATACTAGAGAAGTTTCGACTCAAGGTGGAGCCGAAAGGGGTTTGGATGAAAGTATTGCTACTCGGGTTGGTCGACGAGCAATAAGGCCTCCCGAAAGATATGGTGATTGGAACTACCTTAGCTTTAGTGATCATTTGGACTGTGCTCTCAATGTTGTCCAAGATGAGCTGATGGACTTGATGACGTCATGGAGTCGAGAGAGAGCTCGAAGTGGATTTGCGCCATGGAGGAAGAGATGCAATCACTTATGAAGAACCGAACATAGGAGTTGGTTTCACTTTCTCAAGGAAACCGTGCTATAGGGTGCAAATGGATTTACAAGGTGAAGGATGGTGGAAGGTACAAAGCAAGGTTAGTGGCAAAGGGGTTCTCACAAAGGAAAGGAGTATGATGAAATTTTTGCACCGGTGGTTCATCATACATCTATCTGAGTTTTACTAGCCGTAGTTGCTATCCATGACTTGGAGTTGGAGAAACTTGATGTGAAAACCGCCTTCTTACATGGGGACTTGGATGAAGACATCTACATGGAGCAACCTGATAGGTTTGTTGTAGATGGTAAGTCTAATATGGTGTGCAAGTTTAAGAAATCACTATATGGGTTAAAGCAATTGCCTAGACAATGGTACAAGAGATTCGATCATTTCATGCTTGAAAGTGGCTTCCATCGAAGCATCAACGATGCTTGCGTATATTTTAAGAGGTTGGAAAATGATTGTTGAGTGCATTTACTCTTGTATGTGGATGATATGCTCATTGCTTCCAAGGATCGAAATGAAATCAACAAGTTAAAGATGCTTTTGAAATCGGAATTTGAGATGAAGGATCTTGGAGAAGCAAGAAAAATCTTGGGCATGGAAATTGGAAGGGACCGAAAGCGTTTTGAGTTAAGATTGACTCAAAAGGAATACATTAAGAAAGTGCTTTGTCGGTTTAGCATGAGGATGCAAAGGCGTTAAATACACCTTTACCTTTGCATATGAAGCTTTCGGAGAAGGGATCGCCTATCGGGGATAAAGACAAGGCTTATATGGCAAAGGTGCCATATGTGAGTGCGGTTGGTAGTTTGATGTACGCAATGGTGTGTACAAGGCCCGATATTGCAAATGTCGTCGGGTGGTTAGTCGGTATATGGCTAATCCGGGGAAATCGCATTGGGAAGCCGTGAAGGCTATATTGAGATACTTGAAAGGCATAGCATCTCATGGACTTGTCTTTGGGGGTAGTGATAATAGGAGTTGCAAGTTGGTTGGTTATTGTGACTCGGATTACGCCGGTGATAGGGATCGGAGGAAATCAGCTTCCGGGTATGTCTTCACACTTGGCGGGACAGCCATTAGTTGGAGATTGCGATTGCAAACCGTAGTTGCTTTATCCACTACGGAGGCGGAGTTGATTGCCGCTGTGGAAGCGGCCAAGGAGGCACTCTACTTGAAGCGATTATTGTGTGACTTGGGTTTCGAACATGAAAGTGTTGATGTTCGATGTGATAGCCAAAGTACTATCCATTTGGCGGAGAATTTGGCGTTTAGCTCACAGACCAAGCATATTGAAGTGAGGGAGTCATTACTTGTAGCCATGGATGAGGGTAAGCTAGTATACCTTCGGAAAGTACACACAAAGGATAATGCAGCGGATATGTTTACGAAGGCATTGCCGTATGGGAAGTTCGAGCATTGCTCGAACTTAATTCACTTGTTGAGTTGCTAGGTGCCACGGTGTGGCACAAGGTGGAGAGAGTGATATTGTGTTTGATGGAAAGGAATAGCGGTGAGAGATTGAAAATCTATCTTCAAGGTAAGTACTCGTTCACACTCCCGAGTACATAGTCTTTTGGTGAGACAGTTTTGGTTTGAATGTTTTCAACACTACATTGGCGGGTGGGGGCTTTGCCTGAACTCATTGGTGTAGTGCAATGGGCGGTGGCCATGCCGGAGCTCATTGGGGGAAACATTCAAGTTTGCTTGGTCGAAGGTAGAAGGAAATGCTTGGGTGCATTGGAGTTTGGAGTTGAGATGGTTATAGTATCGAGGTGGAGTGTTGAAGTACGCGATACTATATGTTAGATTGAAGAGGATGAAGATAGATTCGAGTCGGAGGTGACCGTTCACAAATCGGAGTTCGCACGTGGAAGTTATAAGCTGTAAGGTGCTGGTTTTCTATGTGCAAGTGCGACAGACGTCTGCCGTATGGCACGACAGACGTCTGTTACTACAGGGGGGATTTTCTTGAAAGTTTCCACAGACGTCTGTCATCCCCACGACAGACGTTTGAAAGGGGGACAAACGTCTGTCATGGATGCGACAGACGTCTGAGCTGAGAGCTGGAGCCCAAATAATTCTCTGGGAGGGACAAACGTCTGTCACCTTGCCAAAATAAAAAAAACGTATGTGCTTAACCGCCATACGTTCCCCACTCCATCCAAAATACTATGTTCACGTAGATGGCTCAAATACGCCACACGTGAAGGGGAGTGATGAAAATAATAGTCCCACATCAGAAAATATGCAACTATAATCCTGGATATAAACAAAGATGTTCCTCATCACATTGCCAATTGGTTTTGTGATAATAATAGGGATTAATAAAAAAATTCTAACACGACAGACGTCTGAATATTGATTTTGGCTATTTCGGACTGAAAACCTTGTAAGTTGATTTGTGAAGATACGGGGGCAATTTGGTAATTGGCCTATCGCTATATAAGCTATTTTCTGAGGTGTTAGTGGGAGGAGCTTGGATACTTGATTTGAGATCAAGGGTTTATTCTCAAGGGAGAATTAGGGTTTATAGCCTAATTCCAATTCTTCAATTCTGTTCTCCTCAAACTCTTTTCTATATTGAAATATAGTGATTATTGGATCAATCTCTTGTATTCCTTTCATCGTGGTAATAAAATACTCTCTCCAAAGTGGATGTACACTAACAAGATGTTAGTGGAACCACTATAAATCCTTGTGTGATTTATTTTTTGCTACTTTGTCATTAGTTTCTTACTTGTGATTGAGATTTGGATTGTTCGTGATTGGTTGATATTGGTTTTGAGACTAGAGTTATTGCTTTGGTTGTTTTTGCAAGTCTAACAACGATCTAGTCTTCCGCTAGCGCATTGTGGTTTAGATATCGGATTCGAGTGGTCTTGAATCGGATTAATCACAACGGTTATAACATTTATTATAACCGATCACTGTTTGGGTGATATCAGAGGTCAAGACTGCTGGAAACCTGATTGATCCAGGTGCCACAACATTGAAGTCAGAGATTAATATGTGGTCTCTCAAGTACTTTGCCACCAAGGAAGCATATTTCTCCTCGTGCACATTTCTTTTTGATATTTGCTCTTAAATTGCCAGTTAGTTTGTCTCATGCATGTGTTAAGTGGATAGTCATCAAATTCTACTATCTTCCTTGTGGAAATTCCCAGGCCTATGTAAAACATATTGTAAATTTTAAGTTGAATACTTGGCAGGCAAGCAAATAACCGAGAAACCTATGGGCGAGTGTCAGAGTTTTTGCACTATGTAATAGACACCGGCTATTTTAGTTTATGTTCCAATTTCAAAATTTTCAATAGTCAAAATTTCCATTGACAACACAAAGACGGCAATTAAAATGGGTTGCAAGAACTGTAAGTTGATCGAGCCTTTAGCACAAGAACCTGACACTGCTAAAGAACGTATGAAGCAAAGAAATAACAATCATGGTGAAATAGATGAGAAGAAAGAAAGTTTGAATAGGAAGGGTAAAAGGCAAGAAGGGCAGCGTTGATCGTACATCACTTCCCTGTAATTTCTAGGCCTAGCCTTCTTTAATGTGATTGTGCATGTAACATATTTCTACTGTACGATCCATATATGTCTTAATATCAATATTATTGTAGCAATGTTCTTCAATTGTGTACGCTTCCATTTGACTGCAGCATGACCCTCTCTTCATTTATTATTTTCCGAATGGATGCCTTTGAATTGAACTTTTCATATTTGGTTTCCAAGCAAACATACACTCCCTTAATATGCTACATATATAAAGACCAATAATCCATTTTGTTACATATGCTAACAATTAACATCTGAGTCTTCTTTTCAACATTAAATCAAATTACAATTTGCTGAAGAACAAGAATATCAGAGAAAATAAATGAATCGATATTATAAACTATAAAGGATAGTGTATTGCAGCATTTCTATTGGAAAAATAGTTTATTTTTTGTAAAGATGAATTATTTAAAAATGGATAAGTATGAGATGAGTCATATATGAATAGTCCCACATCATGTGACTATATGAAAGAAACGGTTTTTTATTTGACTTGGTAGATATTGAGATCCATGTTTTCAGATCTGAATCAGGCGTCCTCCTTAACAAGGCATCAAAGTAATCTCATCCTTTGCAACCTTTCCGGTTGCATCTTGATTCATCAAAGATTTTCTGATCCTGGTTAGCAAAGTTCAAGGATGACGGACCGCAACCGCAGTACATGTAAACCAATGGGTAATTTCTGTGTTTTTTGAAGCAAAATGTGAATAAACCAAAACTGACAGAGCGTTTACTGATCATGTACACATGTTGATCTACCAGTAAAATCTTATCACGTAAGCAGATTAATTAGAAGGGTTTAACTTTTGCATGTTGGATTGTCACAGCTGAAGCATTCACCATATAAAGGAACTTGATTATTGCTTGGACATTGCTATAAGTGAAGTTGATGCTTGCTGAAGTATTGCTTGGAGAAGCCATTACTTTGCACTTTGTTTTTTTTTAATTGCAAGGATCTAGAGCTCTGATACCACTGTTAGGAATATTTTTTAAGAGAAGAAGAAGGAATTTTTGAGAGAATTATTTTAATGAGGAGGAAATTTTATTGCTTTCCTTTTGATTATAAATTTTGATTGCATCCACACATCAGGTTGATTGGCTTGCTTTTATAATGTAGTGCACTCGCTAGATGATTCTAGGAATGCATTATCTAGAATATCTAAAATAGGAATTCTAGATTTTCCCTTTTATTCAATTCATTAATACAATTGTTAATTTAACAGTACAATTAATTGTTTCCTGAAAAGCCAAGATTATTTCCAATATTCCCCCGTAAGCTTGGTTTTTGAACTCCAAGAAGATCTCGCAATCTTTTAAAATTATCAGGCTTCAATGCTTTTGTGAAAATATCAGCAACTTGATTATTTGTTTTGCAAAAATTCAGCTGCACCTCTTCATTTTCAATTGCTTCTCGAATGAAATGATGTTTGATGGCTATATGCTTTGTTCTTCCATGATGTCCTTGATTATTAGCTATAGCAATGACTGATTTGTTGTCACAATGGATAGTCACAGCTTCTTGTTTCTCACCAAAATCATTTAGTATTTTCTTCAACCATATTGCTTGTTGGGTAGCTAAACTAGCTGAAATATATTCAGCTTCTGCAGAAGATTGAGCAACTGTTTGTTGCTTCTTCGAACACTAAGAAAATGCTCCTGATCTAAGAGAAAACACATATCCAGAAGTGCTTTTCATGTCATCTATACTTCCTGCTCAGTCATTATCGCAAAACCCAAATAAATTAGTTTCAACATTATTTTCATATTTGATCTCTTAGTCCAAAGTGCCTTGAATATATCTCAGCACCCTTTTTGTTGCGCCTAGATGGATATGACTAGGATCATTCATGAAACGATAAAGTAGGCTGGCTGCAAACATGATGTCAGGTCTTGTATTAATAAGGTAAAATAAATTACCAACTAGACTTCTGTAGTAACTAGCATCATTCTTCCTTCTCCCATTTTTTTTTTTAGTTTTTTAATCACAACTAGCAGTGTATCAATTGGATTACACCCAAGCATCCCAAACTTTCTTAATATTTTCTCAGCATATTTCTTTTGACAAATAAAAACTCCGTCATCACCTTGAGAGATTTCTATTCCAAGGAAAAATGCAGCAAACCCAAATTGTTCATTTTATATTTCTTCATCATTTCTTTTATAAAATCTTCAATCAACTTTAAATTGTTTCCGGTATAAATTAAATCATCTACATAAAGTGCAATAATTAGAATATCATCCATACCTTGCCGTTTGACATACAAAGTAGGCTCATTCTTGCTCTTCTCAAAGCCTTTCTCCACGAAGTAATTGTCAATATTGCTATACCATGCTCGTGGAGCTTGTTTTGGCCCATAAAGCGCTTTCTTTAGTATGTAAACTTTTCCTTCTTGTCCTTCAATCTCAAATCCTTGAGGCTGATATAGTATCCATCCTTTTTGTGCTGCAAGAGAAATTAAAGCTCTAATGGTGTCAAGACGTGCCACTGTAGCGAATGTCTCTTCGTAGTCAATACTGGGTTGTTGAGAATAGCCCTTTGCAACAAGTCTCGCTTTGTTCTTTTGAACTGAATCATCTAGATTATGCTTCACTTTGTAGATCCATTTTACTCCAATGGTTTCTTCGTCTTTTGTCTTATCAACCAATATCCATGTTTTGTTCCTTTCAAGTGCATCCATCTCTTCTTGCATTGTGTTTCTCCATGCATCTTCTTTAACCGCTTCTTCAAAATTTTCTGGTTCCATTGTGCAATAGTTGCACCTAGCAAAAATATCATCCAAACTCCTCATTTTTATTGGGGTTGAGCATGGAGATGATGAATTATGGCTTGCTGAGGATGAAGTGCTAGATGGAGAACTTGGTGTAGATGAATCACATTGGTTATTTGCCAGTGTTGTTGGATTTTGTTCTAAAACTATTGCTGGAACGGTTTTATCCTCCACTTTCTCCTTTTTCCAATTCGAAGATGTCTTCTCATCAAATACAACATTTCTACTAATGATTAATTTCTTTGTCATCAAGTTGTAAAGTCTATAGCCCTTTGACACAGAACTGTAGCCAATAAAAATTCATCTTTCACTTGCTTCTTGAAGCTTTGTCCTTTTTTTGTTGAGGAATTTGAGCATAACAAATACTCCCAAAGACTCTAAGATGATTCACTGAAGGCTTTCTTCCACTCCACGCTTCAAACGGCGTCATATTCCATACAGATTTTGTTGGACATCTATTCAACAAATACACAGCTGTATTTACAGCCTCGGGCCAAAATTCTTTAGGCATGCCTTTCTCAAACAATATTGATTTAGCCATCTCCACCACTGTTTGATTCTTTCTTTCGGATACACTGTTTTGTTGAGGTGTATACCTAACGGTTAGTTGCCTCTCCACACCTTCTTCTTCACAAAATTTATCAAAATCATTGGAGTTATACTCCTTTCCCCTGTCACTTCTCAAAACTTTTATGGTGTTTCTCAGCAAAAGCTTTAAACTTCTTAAATATAACAAACACTTCAGATTTTTGTCTCATAAAATAAACCCATGTCATGCGGGTCAAATCATCAATGAATAAAATAAAGTACCTATTTTGAGCATGAGATAATGTGCTCATAGGACCACATACATCCGTGTGTACTAATTCCAACACTTCTTTGGCTCTCCTTGATCTTTACTTTGGAAACGGTTGTCGATGATGTTTGCCAAGTACACAGCCTTCACATACTCCATGTTCTTCTTTTTTTTACTGTTGGCAACCCGTACACCATCTTCTTTTGTGAAAGCAATGTGAGACTATTGTAGTTTAAGTGCCCAAGTCTCTTATGCCATAAACAAGTGTCGTCTTCCTTTTTTGCCATGAAGCTATGAATTTTCTCATAATTGAGATGGAGGGGAAAGCTTCTGTTGTTTGTCATTTTTATTACAGCAGTAGCTTTTCCTTTCGAATCAAAGATTTTACATTCTTGATTCTCAAATTTAAGAGAATAACCATGCTCTAAAAGTTGTCCAATGCTCAACAAATTTTCATCTAATTTAGGAACATAAAAGGTACCATGAATAACTTTACTTCCCTGCTTTGCTGCAACTCCAATGCTGTCTTTGCCTTCAACTTCAATATACTCTCCATTGCCAAGTTTAACTTTCGAACCAAATGGAGGATCTATGTCAATGAATTCATTTTTTTCTCCTGTTATATGATTGCTACATCCGCTGTCCATGTACCATATATTCTTATATTCTTCAGTTGCCTTTTGACAAGTAAAGAACAAGCTCCCTTCCATATCTTCCGCTTCGGCAAATGCTGTGTTTTATGGCTTACCAAGGCGATAGTACTTTTGAATGTGCCCGAACATTTTGCAATTTTGACATTGTGGCTTTCCTTTGTTCCAGCAATCATTTTCTTCATGAGAGCTTTTTTTGCAAATTACACACCATTTATTTGTTCCTTCATCACATCCTTTTCCGGCATAGGTGCCTCGACCTCTTCCGCGTGATTTTCTTCCTCTTCCTTTGCCAAATCTGCCACCTCTAGAAGACTCACCATTATTTTGCTTTAATTTTTTGTCATTGTTTAATTGAGTGGTGAGTTTGGACTGAAACGCGTTTTCAACCGTCTTTTCCATACGGCTTAACAACCTTTGCTCGTAGGATCTCAGTGAACCCATCAAGCCTTGAACGGTCATGTTTGACAAATCTTTGATTTCTTCTATAACAGCCACCGTAGGGTCAAAATTTTCAGTTAAGCATACCAAAATTTTATCAATGATTCTACGATCGTCAATTATATCTCCATGAAACTTCATTTAATTCACTAATTTGGACAGCCTATTAAAATACTCATTCAAACTTTCATTTTCTTTCATTTTTTTATTTTCAAAATCTCTCTTTAGAGATTGAAGTTTGACAGTTCTTACTTTTGAATCTCCTTCAAAATCTTTTTGCAAGATTTCCCATGCTTCCTGGGCTGTTTTTGCTCTCATAATTCTAGGGAATATGGTGTTTGACACTCCTCTTTGAATCATTCCAAGAAGTCCAGCATCTGTGATTCTTTTCTTTTTTAGTACTTCAGTTTGGGCTGTTGTACGTTCTGCCGCAGCTGTTGAGTCTTCATATCCTTATTTGATGAACTCCAAGACATCCAAGGAGGTCAACAAAGTCTCCATTTTTACTGCCCAAAAATCATAATTTTCTCCTTCAAATAATGGAACTTGGACATTGCTATAAGTGAAGTTGATGCTTGCTGAAGTATTGCTTGGAGAAGCCATTACTTTGCACTTTGTTTTTGTTTTTTTAATTGCAAGGATCTAGAGCTCTGATATCACTGTTAGGAATATTTTTTAAGAGAAAAAGAAGGAATTTTTGAGAGAATTATTTTAATGAGGAGGAAATTTTCATTGTTTACCTTTTGATAACAAATTTTGATTGCATCCATACATCAGCTTGATTGCCTTGATTTTATAATGTAGTGCACTCTATAGAGTATTCTAGTAATGCATTATCTAGAATATCTAAAATAGAAATTCTAGATTTTCCCTTTTATTTAATTCATTAATACAATTGCTAATTTAACATTACAATTAATTGTTTCCTGAAAAGCCAAGATTTGAATCAGGCGTTCTCCTTGACAAGGAAGCATCAAAGTAATCTCATCCTTTGCAACCTTGCCGGTTGCGTCTTGATTCATCAAAGATTTTTTGAAGCAACCGCAGTACATGTAAGCCAATGGGTAATTTCTGTGTTTTTTGAAGCAAAATGTGAATAAACCAAAACCGATCATCCTTTAAAAGATATGCTATAAAAAATTAGAACTTGCTATAGGTTTTTTGATAATCCTGACGATATAGGCACTGCTTCGCTGAGGTATAGCGTTTACCAATCATGTACCTATTGATCTAGCAATAAAAGCTTAATTATCAAAACACTTTGTTAATTGTTTATTGCCTGCCAATATAAAAACACTTTGTTAATTATCGTGTAACTCAAATTTCTACTTTTTTGTAATTGGTAATTGCTTGCCAATATAAAAACACTTTGTTTGTACAAAACATACAAATATATGTCAAATATCTTCCTAAGTCTAATTAACTTAGCACCCGTTAGCAGATTTGAATTTATAACAATTAACAACTTCTTTAGACACTAGCGTAAAAAGCATGTACATGCATCTAATATAAAGATATATTCAGTTTTATTCATCAATGAAAAGATGAGCGGGCAGATGTGATAAATGCAAGGATAGTTGATGATATCGATTGTAAATTTAGCAAGTACGTAAATCCTAAAGAGCGGTAACATATAAAGTTCAACTTATACACAAACGATAATATTAATTAACATCAGCAATACAACATATTATCGTTTGATCAAGAGCAGAAGGGATGAACGAAAGTAATTAATGAAACATGCGTTGTAAATTCAGAGCAAGCCAGGACTAAGAGAAACAGCGGGAAACTGATCATGCACAAATAACTCTCTGCCAGCTTGTTTCATCTTCTTCAAATCACTATCGTTTAACTCTTTCTCTTCCGGAGCTGCTCTCTTCTCCTCGAAAATTGATTGTTCTGAATATTGTTTACTAGCAGCAATGTCATCTTCTTGTGCTGATGATTTTATCAAACTATAGCTAATGCAACCCATTTTTTGATATATTAATTCCGCCTGGAAACTTGGAAGGAAATAAATTTCAGATGTTAATATTGATATATGAAACAAGCTGAGATCAGTTAAGCTTATATAGTTGCCCCAAAGCATGTACTAATTTTGGAAACTTCATTTGGAAGCATCATTCTTCTTTCATGGGAAATATAATATAATTGATGAAAAGCTAGTCAACATGGAATCAGAACACCCACATGCAACTAAAACAAAAACAAATATGCGACGTAACTGGGAAAAGTAAAAGGAAGAGCCTTGGCTGCCAAGTAGCCCAAAAGGAAAAACCTTGTTCGTGAAGAACCCTTGTTCGGTAGTCAGACAGACATAAGTGCGACTGAAAGTTACTCACTCGTCTATACAACTACATATTCCTCAACAAAGAGGTGCAGGGGTCAGAAACGTATTGAAACACTTTCTCTTATTGTTCAAGAAATATTAAAAAGTTTGTCCTGATAAAACTGACAAATAGCAACATGCATGCGATGTGGTCGTATTGCATGGTACAAAACAATGGTGATTTGAAATTAAAATGGTCTTACATAGTTAAATAACTTGAATAATTGTTGTTTTAGTACGGGTTGATAAACATTTAGGTTGTGTTCGTTGTTCCAAAACGGACCAACTAACGAATGACGGGTTCGACGCGTCAGAAGCGTCCGTTTGTTACCGTCCCATTTTCACTACTAAAAAACTGCCATATAAAGACTGAAATTACTTAGTCTTTAAATAAAGATCGAACAAAAACTGAAAAAAGTAGTCTTTAAAATTTTATGTTAAAGACTGAGATTCAGTCTTAAATCAGTTTGTAACTATTAAGACTGCTTAGAGACTAAATTTCAGTCTTTATTTCAGACTTTAATTCGGTATCTAAGAAGTCTTAAAACAATTAAATATTCAATTTATGTTATCTTAAGCAAATCTAATTGTTAATGTTGGTAATTCATGTGAATGAGGTTGAAATTTGTTGCAATTTATATAATAACTCACTTTATGCATGAATAACGTTGGTTAGCATAAGCTTAATATGTAAAACAATGCTTAAACCTGTTGGATGAAAATAAGACCACATATTTTTTTTCTAAATATCCATGTACATGTTCAGGACTTATTTTCTTCTCAAGGTTTTTTGGTTCAGCAAAGCATATGTTAATGGCGACAAGGTCCCCCCTTTCTTCGCCTCTACAAAATCTCTGCTTCCTTTACCTCTATCTTCGCTTCCTTCGTCTCCCTGGTTCTCTCCCCCTCACCGTCATTCTCCTTGCTTTTGCCTGCGTAAATGCTTCTTCGAACCTCAGTTATTCTCTGATTAAATCTAAACCCTCTTCTCCTAATTTCCCACTCTTTTTATACAATCCTCTCCACGCTTGTCTTCGATTCTCTGTCTTGCTCCTGACTTCCCTCCTTGCCGAGGCGTGGTGGCCCTTCTAGTACTTTCAGGCTTTCTGATGTTGCCTGCTTAGGTAGATTACATATATACCCTACTGTTCGACATCCTATATGTAATGTCCCATATTTTTGAGATATAATTATTAGTTAATTTAATTATTTAGATAGTGATTTAGAGAATTAATTGGTCGTTTAAATAAATAACTTTGAATATTTAATTTAAATAATAATTAAATGATATATTTAATTCTGAAATAATCATAATTAGTAGAATTCACAATATAAGGTGAATTGGATTATTTATAAGGTATAATTCAGTTTAGAGTATAATTATACTCACGAATATATTATTTAAACGAAGTTTGAACGTATAATTATATCATAATTATAATCGAGCTCGAAATGGCGCTGCAGTTCGTAATTTGGCGATTTGAGCTTTAAACGAATATATAGAAGCCGTTTTAAATCGAATTTATGTTAAACAAGAAACGTTCAGAGCTGGAGAAGTATATTTTTCTAATGAAAGAGAAAAATCGAGATTTCGTCGTGTAGATTTTGATTTATGTCCAAATCAAATTTTAGAAAAGTCGCTATGGAATTCCTTTATAATTTATAAAGGAATTATTTATATTTTAAAAAGGGATTTCATTATAAATCGAATATCGATTTATATCGGGATTTGAAATATCAAGTTAGAAACTCATATAGGAATATTCTGAAGCTATACGGTATTCCATGTGAATATATATACGATAATATTTATTAATAAATATTTAATTTAATTGTTTTTAAATATATTTATATATTTAAAAGGGTTATTTAGAGCTTTAAAAATAGCCAGTTTTGCAAATGACCTCAGAATTCGACGAAACTAATTTTGTTGGATCCGCAATATTTAATTATTGCTAGATTTCAATTTTCGTGATTTTTGAAGTCAATATGTGGCCATACGGGATTCTAATGTGAAAAACAGTCGATAATTCGACCTTTAAAAATATGTTGTGTGAGCAAACGGAGTCGAATTTTGACGAAACCAGTTTCGTTTGGTCCGCAATGTCGAACTGTAGCTGCATGTCCAGTTTCGTGATTTTTAGGTATTGTATGTGACCGTGGGAATTTTTAGAAGACATATGCAAACAACGATGGCTTAAAAACAAATATAATATTGAATAAAAAAATTATTATTAAAATTCTCCTATATAACATCCTTAACCCTCCTTAACCCTAAACAAATTCTCTCTTCGGTCAAAAGTATTTCCGCCTCCACTATTCTTCTTCATACAGTAAATTTCGATCCTTCAAAAATCCTAACAATTCAAGTAAAATCCTTTAAAATCCGAGATATACATATATGGATTCAACAAGGAAGAAGCTTCATTTCTATATGATATTTACAAGGAGTGATTCACGTTTGGGGGTACTTGGTTTGGACAGTCGTACTTAGGGTTCGGGAATTCGAAGTATTCAAGCTTCGATTTGCAAAAGTATTGGTGTACGTGAGTCCGCGAGGTCGAGTGGCTGGATTGGTTATTCTTTTGAGTGATTTAGAGAAAAATTCTGTCGATCACCTGTATTGTATACCACGCTTGAGCGGAAGGACACGTTTTTCAGGGATGATGCGCGATGAAAACTATTGAGATGGAAAGGTGGAGTTCAAGAAGAGGGATTCAATGGTGGAAATTGTTTGAGAATTGGTGGAATGATGAGTGTGTTTGAATGGCATGATGGAAGGCTGATGGTGCGGTTTTAGTTCAAAAGCTACAGGGGATTACGTAGAAGAAGAAGGTGATGCAATGTGTTTTGTCGGTTTCAAACTGAATGGTTTGGATACTAGTTGATATAGGAGTTGAAGGGGATGTTAATGGTTATTATTGTTTTTGAATTTAAGAATGTCTCATGGAGTTTGGGTGTTCTTTAGAGGCTACTGTAATGGGAATTGCGGGTTCCTCCCGAGTGATAGAAGGATAAGGATGCGGTTAGTTTAAGAATGCAGTTGGGCCGAGTGTCTTAATGGTGAGGCCCAATTTAAAAAAGAATTAACCAAGTTTTAATTAAAAATTTATATAAATGTTTATATAATCTTGTGATTTCAATATTTCACTCATACGGAGTCAGAATCGCGAATGGTCAAATCCATCGAGATCGTATGGACGAGGGCTACCCAACGGAACTGACTGGGAGTGGATTGGAGCCTGTTGCAATTTATAGAAAAATAAATTGTCCGTATGAATCAAGCGATGGTTATCGTTATTAATGATGATCGTCCAATGTGAGTAAAACTCACCAACTCTGAACAGTTATATTTTTATAATGTATTCTTAGAACTGATAAATATCTGTTGATTGCTGTGTGTTAACTGTTTGGTTGAATTGCTTGTGTATTGGTTGAAATTACAGATAACGATATATATAATCAAATGTTGATTCTAGTTAGCAGAATATTTCATATTGAAATAAAATCGATGTTAATTATGTTGTTTAACATCTGTGATGCAAAGAAACAGGTTGGAGGAATCCAACTGAATTCCTCAACATTTATTTTATTGTTTTTCATATATTGTAATATATGATGTGATATATAATCTATTGTTGATTATGTGTGTTTGAATGATATTGATCGTGGTTATTTGGTATTTTAAATACCGTAAGAAATACTGGGATGTAAAAAGGGGATTTTCAAAGTGTATTTTGAAAATAAATTATGTATATAAAACCAATGGATTTAGTTATTCGAAAGTGAGATTATCGAATATAAGTTAATCGAATTTAGTTATTCGAAAGTGAGATTATCTAATATGAGTTATTCAAAAGTGAGGCTATCGAATTTAGTGTATTCGAAAGAAAGGAGATTATCGAATATAAGTTATTCGAAGAAAAGTTAATCAAATAGAGATTACTTGGAAGAGAGTTATACGTCGAATTAAATTATATCGAATTTGGGAAAGTACTTATACTTTCCGTTG
Organism: Allium sativum; assembly: GCA_030737875.1. Taxonomy (NCBI): domain Eukaryota; kingdom Viridiplantae; phylum Streptophyta; class Magnoliopsida; order Asparagales; family Amaryllidaceae; genus Allium; species Allium sativum. Next base: position 685,656,462 of record CM060926.1, on the reverse strand, counting down.
TTTAAATTAAGATTTATTTATTTATAAATCAGGTGTTTATTTATTTATTCACATTAAAGAATAAAAGTTATAATGGAAGTTAGATATTTCGAAAGTAGGGATTATAACGTTATCGTTAAAATCAGTGTTTTCAATAAAGAAGTGGATAGATAAATAAAATCCGGGAGTTGCGTAAGGAAGTTTGTTAAAAATTTAAAAGATAAACTTTGACTATTTCGAAGTTAAAACATTGTTCAGTTAAGTTCTGAGAGGTAATTATACCCCAACTTGATTGACTTCCTTCTTAATTAAGGAATGGTAAGGTTTGATTGTAAAGGATGGTTAAGTGAATTTAGTTAATGAGTGAAATGGTTTGAGTTGGCATGGCAATGTTTGATTTAAACATCGGTTTAAACCAAGTGAAGGAGTTTTGGAAATGTTTTCCAAATAAGAATCAGAAATGTTTTCTGATAATTGAAAATAAGAATTTAGAATATATGGAAACAGGAGATAAATAAATTAATGAACTAAAGAGAATAAATGTTAAATGATGATTGATTGATAAAATTTCCATCTGGAAATAATATCGTTGTTTGCACATCTGTTTTTCTTTGATAGTTAACTCACCGACTATCGAAGTTTTTGACCATTTTGACGTTGTTAATATGGAGAGATCTGTTGGGTTATTATCTGAAGAACCACTCTGTATTGGCATAAGCGTTGCGAATCATATATGCCAAAGATAATTGAAGACGGAGTAAAGTGCAAGGGTTGTTGTATAAATCTTAGGTAAAGATTGCCTAAGATGGTTGTACTGAATAATGCCTTTGGTTTGTCCGGTCTCAGGACGACCTGTATGGAAGAATGTCTGACAGAGTATACTTAATAGATTGCGTAAGTTGGTCTCTTCAAACGTACGTACTTTTGGTGGAGAAGGAATTCGTTTCTCTTAGCTATATACCCATTGTATTTTTTGGGAAATTAATTTGTGATTTGGCGGGTATGACGATGTGACATTCAAAGTGAGTAATTGTGTGATCTGTCAGAGATAAGCGTGGTCTCTATCCTCACAACTGGGAAATAACAAAAATCGGGCAGGCAGCATGGCTATGTAGGTTGCACCTATTAGGGTGTATAATCACCTGATCTAGAGTTTCATTTACTTCTAAAAATCTATTGTCGATGCTGTCCCATTCGGGAAATAGTTGCTGATCCCAACCGTTGGTGATATACATTCGATACACTCAAGTGAAATGAGTGGTCGGTCATGTGTAGCCGGGTTGCAAGAGGTTCTTGTTGAACCCAGTGTATTCCTCTCTAGAGGTACACTAGCGAAAGGTGGTTCCATACCTTGTCATAGTTGGAAATCCATTACCCAATACGTGCTTGCGGTTTTGATTGTATACTATATATGTAAAACGTGGGATGAAAGCGTTTCCGATAAATGATTATTATATTGTGATTGATAGACATTATTATAATATCAAAAGGTTTTTGATATAAAGATTAGTTTGGATTCTCATAAGGGAAAACCCATTCCGTTATACGGCGTGGTCTTATGAGATATCGTTTTGTTGCTCAAACCGTTTTAAATTGTTTTACTCACACCAGTCCCATGACTGATCCAGAGTTAATTTTGTTTTGTTTTCCCTAAACTCTTGGGTGCCTAATTTTGTACGGGCAGTCAAGTAGTCGGGATTTACAGATACTTGAAGAGCTGGAGCAGGAGGCTTCAGGATCATATAGCTATTGTTTATTTTCGCTATGTTGTAAGTGTTGTACTTTGGAAATGATATGTATATTCAAGTACAAATTTATATTTCAAAATTTGATATATATTATATGTTATTCGTTCCGCTGTGAGGTTCGTGTTACTCTGATGTTGTGTTCTTCTTCTTCTTCTTCTTCTATTCTAAGTCTCTATCTTATCTATTCTCACCCTCTATTTTCTTTCTATTAGTTTTTTGGTTTCCAGTACAATTAGGATTGGACTTGTGTTATTGTCAGCTCAAATTGGACCGGAATTTTGGGACACTACATATAATGTGCAACACAAATTTTCCTTGTGAATTCCGTCATATATTACTAGGTGAATTTTTGTTCTGTGTTTGTCTGGCTAGTGTCAGGAGGATTTTTGATGGCAATGGTGTGTATGGGGTCTTCTGTGCAGTTAATGCTTGCCTGTTCTACTTGTTCTAGTGGTGGTTTCGACTTGCTCAGTCTAGGGAGTTTTGGTTTCTTCGTGGAGAGTCAATGGTTTGTAGAAACTTCTCGCTCCATGATTTGGTTTCACGTCTCACCATCCTTTGTGCCTAGTAAGTTTAGTCCCTTTCTTTATTAACCAAGTTGCTCTGGGGAAGTGATGCTTTATCTCTGCTTGGTGAGCTGTTCCAGAATACTTGGCTTTTTGGTTCGCTGTTTCAGCTGTGATGGGTCAGGTTGTGGGACTTGATATTCAATGTAACTGTTGATGTCATCTTGTTGGAGCCAGATTGTTGACAGTGTAGTATAGCTTTGGTTGTTGGTTTTTTGGCATGCGAATTTTTGGATTTTATCCTTTGGGTGTTAGGAGTATACTGTTTTCGAGCACTTTGGTTAGTCTGAATGGGTAATGTCAATGGGCTTTGTTGTGGTTGATTTTGAGTTTAGGCGTCCTGGTATCATTGCTTATCCGTCCCCTTTTTTTGGTAACCCGGATGAAGTATATGCTCTCGTCTTTGCTGATTTTGATGGATTTTTCTTTGCCTTCTTTATTCAACCTTCTATGCCGGCTTAATCTGGTTATAGCCTAGGTTTTTCTGTCTACTTCTACATACCCAGGTCATACTCTCGAACGTGATATGGTGGGACCTCCTTTCCCTGCCTACTTAGATGGTTTCTGGTGTTGGTACTACAGCATCCCTGTCCTTTGGCAGTGGACTAGGCTTTGGTGTGGTGCTCAAGAAATGTCGACTTTAGCTTTTGCTGTGGGGCGCATTCAACGTGTAGCTGTCTTGTACAACTCTTGTTGCGATCATGGTACTTTGGTTATGCTAGTTTACATTGTTTGCTGACCTTTGATCAGTTTCATTTTTTGTTTCGATAATGTATGTAATTTTCTCCCTGCATGGAGATGTAACATGTAGCCTATAAGTAGTGTCTAGCTCCAGTGTTGTAACTTCAGCCCACCAAGCTAGGGGCATTGCACATGTACTGAGTAAAAATAAGTTAAACTTGACATACCAGACTAAGGTTAATGAAATGCGAATCAACATGAGTAGGAAGACATTACTGTTCACCAAAATACTCCACGCTTGAAGCTAACTTCATTACCGTTGAAAGCCAAAATCGCCAACTGAATAACATACCCAAAGGTCCTAATCAAATAGCAGACCCAACAAACACCCAACTCGCCACCATACCACCTGACAAGGTCAGACTAATGTGGGGTCAATATATCACTAGGCAATGAGGCACGTAATCGCTTGAATACCGCAAGCAACACATTATCGGAAGGCATGAGCGGAAATTCGCTGAAACGACTGCAAGAAAGAAGACTGTAGATATGTAATTGCCTGAAATGGCCACCACGCTAGATAAGAAGTGAAGTCGAAGACGGTTCGAATAGCAAATGCAGCTGAGCAGTGGAGTGAATTAGCGTTATTTGGAGCCAAGGCTTGGATTTGGCATTGAAAAGAGGGTTTTTGGTATGGCTACCACGCATAGCGAAAGCACAGATGATGGGGAAGAGGAGTGGAGAACATGATGGAAGATAAGGAAGAAATCAAAAGATGGACGAAGAGAGGAAGAATTGCAGCCCTTGTCGCCATTAGTCGTGAAGTAATGATATGCAATGTGATAGCTTTAACACGGCTGCTCTATTTGCTCCAACATGGCGTCCTCTAGGATGTTTGCATGAAACTGCTGTCGAAATCAAGTTGTAACAATTAGCTCGTTTCCCCACCACTGCACGAAGGAAGGAATAAAACCTAGAAACCTCTGGTACATCTCCAGATAGCCCCCTGTCTCAGGGGTCTTCAATGGAGCACCATCAATGGGCAAGCCAAGCAAGACCACCATATCATCCAAAGTGATGGTCATCTCTCCAACTCTAAGATGGAATGTGGATATCTCCGGTCTCCATCTATCGACTAATGCAGTGATGAGATGATGATCCAATCCGGCGTAACCCAATTGGTATACTAATAATAATGCCGCACAATCAAGTAAAGCTAACACTCCTGCATCATTGGACCTCACTGAGTCAAGGGAGGACGAATGATCTATGGTGGTAACTGGTTGTTTACTCTGTTAAGAATTAAAACAACATGTAAAAAATACAGTAAGAATTTGAAAAATAAAAATAACTAAAACATTGATTACGCATAAACATACCGACATCAACTCATTGTTGTTCGATCTATGACGACCTTGCAAACATAGAACACTGCCATCAATGAGTTCTGGTTGCCTCTCACCAAACTCTATACAAAAAGTATTTTCATTACATATACTACAAAATTAATATATCCAACATAACTAGAAAAGTGGTTAAAACTATATATTTCAACTACGTATTACAATTGTATGTGAATGACAAGCAACTACGTTCATCATACTAAACCAAGTGTTCATTTATCTACATTTTTATCCAATTATACAAAACCCTTGATTTCTAATAATTAGTAAAGAAAAAAGTTTGTGATTTTATTCCTTCCGGAGATTCTTGGGCCAACTAGCTAGCCATGATATCAAATTATAGACAAAACGTGTGCAAATTGAGTGTTGAGGAGTCGAATTAGGGTTTGGGTTCGTCTCCTTTTTTTTTAGGTTTTTTAAGTAAGTTTTAAAGTGAGGAAGAAGAGAGGATATTCCTCTCTCTATACACCATCTGGGCGCTTTTTAAGAACACGTCTTCATACGCAATCTCAAAATGCGCGTGAATGTATTATTTTAACAAAAAACGTCCAGGCCAATTTTGAGATTGCGCATGAAGGCGTAATCTCAAAAAATGCCTAAACTTATTTTTTTCTTATCTGCAAATGAAATTGTGTTATTTGGGATTGCGCCTTCATGCGCAATCCCAAAATGCGCCAGTACACTTACATAGCTCATCGCAGCCAAAACCAGACTATATCCGTAATTATTTTGAAACCATTCTAAATTCATAATTAGTTTTCAAAACTAGACTAAATCCGAAAAAATCCTATAAATTATTATTAATAACAATAAATCTAGAAAAAAAAATGGAAGGGAAAAACCAACAGTGTTTGAAGTTTAATCCATTTTTACTTTGGTTTCATCTTTGGAATATTTATCCATATGCGGATATCTTTCTAGATTTTTGGAATATTTGTTGAATATTAATGAAGTACAAATCATTTAAGTTTCTATAATATTGGTTCAATCCGACACGTTCGATTTCAATTCAACGATGATGATCATCTCGTATGTAGTGCATCACGGATTGCTGAAATTTCGTAAATGACGAAGGGCGTTAGGTAATCGTAGCCGTCCACACGCCACGATGAAGGCCAGATGCAGATAGGTATCAACGTCTTAAACGCCGCTGTTCTCCCTAAATCAGTTAGTAGATTTCTTCATCTCAGATCTAAATTTGTTGACTCGTTCTCCCCAAACCGGAGAAGAAGCGTTCTTCGTCTCTAATCTAAATCTGTATGCTCTTCTATTAGAATTCCCAGAACCGTTCCCTCACCTGACAGAAATCACCATGACCTAGAAGTTCTGGTTCGTAATTCTTAATTTATCGGTTTGTTTTCTGATCTTTTTTTGGGTTTTTATTGCTGTGTAATTTCCAGTTTACTTTTAGTTTTACTGGAATAGGACATGTATTATCGAAAAAGAAAATAATGCTATATTCATTGTTCTTAAAAATATTAAGATTGTTATTCTTAAATATTAACACTTTGTTGTGTGTAAATGCTTCTTATTTTACTGATAATGTTCAATTCAAAGTTGTTATCTCGTGATAATACATGTTTCGCTCAATTTTTGTTTCAAATTTAACCTTGATTCTGCGTGTATGGCGTTTGATAGGAATGAGCATTTGCAACTGATACATACTGCGTAGTATTTATAAAATTAAAGTTTGGTTTCTTATCTATTTTTGATACCAAATTATGATCGAGGATAACAATATGATATTTGTAATTGTTTTGAAGAATTTATATTTAGAATAAATTTTTGTGTCAAATGAATTTTTGTTGCTACTTCTATCTAGATCAATTAATTTGTGTGTTTAAAACAACATTTGCCTTTGTGTGAGAAACACACTCTGTACCCAAATGTGTACCTTTTTATGCACAAAAGATCAATGTATCACTAATTTGCTTATTCAAAGTATGCTTGTCTTTATGTTGTAATCTATTTTTTCGCCTTTGTTATTTATAGCAAATGAAGAACACTGTAAAATGGTGGAAGCTATTGAACAGAAATGGAGTGTCAAAATAATGAATGTGCACAATTCATCAATTATCTTAGCTGCAGTAAATGTCCACCTGCCATACATTTGCTGATGGATAGAGTGGAGTTAGACATGCCGCATGTATTATGTGTTAACTTTTCTTGGTTGGCAACATCTTTATCTGTTTCAATGGAATCATGGCTATACTTATATTTATGGAGCTGGCTTTCCTTTCAAGTCGAAGGTAATTTTTATTTAATGACTATTTATGCATATACAAAACGAATTGGCTGCAAAAATTAAATGTGATAGGTCTTCACTTCTTAATGCTTAAAATTTTTGATTCCAAACATTCAGTTTCTGGTTGATTTATTCCATTAATAAATTCAAATGAGCAGAGTATTAGGTTGTGAATAAAGCAAAGAAAAAAAAATAGTTATAGAGCTTATAAGCTCTCTTATCTGTTCTAGACATATGCTTTCTATTTTCGAATGAGTGAGCAAATAGATAAATACTCATCTCGCTCATCTAATCACATCAGGACTTACTTGTTGATTTAACTTGAATAAAATATTTTAAAATATAGTAATTTGAACTAGTGTACTGTTAAACAAACTTTAAATTCTCCATTGGGATATTAGTGCTTTGAGGTTTGGACACAAGTTTTTCCTTAATATTTAACAATGTATCTGAGTTTGATACATGTTAGTGCTACTGTCTAATTGAATACATCTTTACGAGTCAAGTTTATTCTCCAGTATTCAAATATATATTGGAGAAATCTTATTGTTATATTTCAATTGGATGGATTGTTACAAAAAAATTCTTTTACTAATGGAAGTTTTGTATTTGGTCTTTTTTTTCAGATTAGAGATGAATTGATATTGCAGAAAGATAGAATCATAAAGATGTAAGTTGGAAATACATCACTAGGTGAAGGTAATGCAGCCAAATGTTATTGTCTTGTGCTCTTTCTTTTATTATACAAAGTTTTGTCTTTTTTATTTTTTTAGGTGAATTCAGTAAATTGGTTTTGTACCTGAGAACTATCATACATGATATTTTGTAATCATTCCTTGTATTTACATACCAACTAATGGAAGTCTATTTTGCTTCTTTATGTAATACCATTGTTAGTTGCTATATATTATCATGGTGAAAATCACAGGATCTAACTACTTTTGAAATGACAATGCGAATCCAACAGAAGCGAAGTATGCAATGATTGTTTTAAGTTGGAAAAGTCGTAAAAAATTAACGATAATAAAACATTGTGGAAAGCATTATCTACAATGTTCTTTACAACGTTTTGCATGTATGGATGAATCATTATGTCTGTGCAACTGCTGAATAGAAAACATTATGTATAACATTGTTGAAGGGTTTAAGTAATATATTTTAAGTATTTTAAGAATAGATTTTTGTTGTGTGGCTTTATCATTTGTGTGTTGTTGGATAATATGCAATTCCTACATGGTACTTGATATATTTTGGTATGTATGAAATTGTGATGTTGATATATTAAATTTGTTATAATGAATCATATTTTACTAATTTGGGTATTAAAGTGTTTCAATTATGTTAATTTAAGACTGAGAAAAGACAGAATTTCTGTCTTTAAAATTCAGTTTCAAGTATATTTAAGACTGCAATATCAGTCTTTAGATTTTGAGACTGAAATGTCAGTCTTAATATTTTTTTGCGACTAGAAATTTAATGACTGAAATTTCAGTCTTTGATCCGTCTTTAAATATAATTTAAAGACTAAATTGCTTGTTTAAAGACTCTAATTTTCAGTCTTTAATTCAATGTTTTTTTGTAGTGTTTGGACTGGTAGCCCAACGACTCAAAATTGAACTGTTGGAGCCCCAAGCGTCCGACGCGTCGAGGTTTCAACAGCCCAATTTTGAGCTGTTGGATATAAATATATATTATTTATTTAATAAATTTAAGTTTTTATAAACTTCAAAAATTAATAACTTGTGCAAACGAGATCCGTTTGAGACGCGATTTTTTGCTTGCGATCGTATCAAAATGCTCTGCGTAATGGAGTTGGTTTGAATTGAATCGGAGCAATTTATAATTTTTTCCATTTTATTTATTTATTTATTTATTTATGTATATTATTGATACGTATTATTTACACTACAAGATGAACAGTGAATAGCGACGGCAAATAGCCGTTGGCGACCGATGCAAGCCATCGCTCTATTTGCCGTCGCTATAAATGTCGTCGCGAGGGAAAAAAAGTGACGAAAAAAGCGACGGCTCTGTCACTCGTTTAGCAACGGCTTGCAACGGATACTTGCCACGTGGCATCATTAGAAGGCAAGTGGTTTTTTTTCCGCGTAGCCGTTGTAAGCCGTTGCAAAAGTCATTGCTAATGGTGTCCAACAAGCCGTCGCTATCCGTCGCTCTCGTGCGTTGTTTGTCGTCGCTTGCCGTCGCTAGCCGACGTAAAAAAATGAGCAAAATTCCGTCGCTAGCCGTCGCAAATCTGGAACCATTTTTCTACACTACACAGCCATACCTTTCCAACAAGCCTCCACATCAAAACCAATCCATCAATATCATTCCAAATTCATCAATACGCACTCATAAATATAACTACAACACACAATATATCCAAAACATTACTAAATTCATCACAATACCATAACATACCATCGTCATACATCCAAAAAACAATATCATCACCGTATATCACGTCCCATCATCACAAAACATCAAAATACATCAAACCACACCCTACCGTCATCAAATATCATCGTACGTACATAAAGCAAATAAAAAAGTAAGTGTATATACATACCCAAGCACAAGAACAAACAAACTACTCATCGTCTTTTTCATCTTCTTCTTCGCTTGTAGCATCCCCACCATCGTCCTCGTCTGACATCGATCTATGCTCGTCATAATAGCGTGCAATGCGCTCGTCTAACTCCTGAGCCAGCTGGCTTCTTCTCCAATCGTTCATCTCTTCCAGTTTCTCCTACAACTGAGCTATAGCCTCCTCCTCCATGGACTTCCTATATCCTCGCTGAAAATCAATAGCCTGCGAAATAGTTCAAGTTCACATTTATAAATGGACTTGTAATATATACATGGACTTTGAAGATCAATACACATGTCAATTTGAAGCTTATATATTTATAATGTCAATTTAACATGTTAATATAAAAAGAAGGTAAAAGAATGCATGTTAATTGAATACATTTTAAATGTAAACTTAAATTAAAAAAGGTACATCCTGATTGCCGAAGTCGTATCACCTATTACGAGTAGGCGGCTTAATAATAGCATCCCAAATACGATCGCACTCTGCAACCGTAAGCTCATCTCGTCCACTGGCCTGAGTCACTCTAGCTGACTCTGCATCATATCTCTCCTACAATACCAATATAATTTCAATACAAATGCCATATAATTTAATAATATAATGTGATATGAACGAATATGAAATATTTTAATTATTAATAAGTATATTTACCATTACGCCCGCAGCCTTGTCGTCCGCCCAATCATATGTCACGTTCCCTTCGTCATCAGTATGCTCCACCGCATGAGTATGCCTGAAAACCTCTGTCATCGTAGGCTCCCTTCTATACTTTGTCATCTGAGTATATATACAGTAATAAAATTACTAAAAATAAAAATGAATGATATGCACTCAATTTTTACGTGAACATATGCTAAAAACTATTTCAAATTTACACCAATTCTCTCCTATGCTGCTGGAATGATTTTGAGCCACCGCGATGTAAACCAGGATTCTTAGCTCTATTTTCTTTATTCCTTTGTGCTACTTCCTATTAAATTTGATACATTATTAAATAAAAGAATGCAATCAACATAAATGTGATTATTTTCATTATATCTTACTTTCGCTGCTTCAGTATCCCAATATGCTAGAAATCCAGCCCAAACATCGTCAGCCATCCATTTAGGCTTCTTCCGTGATGTCTTCGCCCTGGAAATTGTTTCTCGGTAATTCTTTCGCATTTTGATATTCCAGTGTGTCAAAAAAACCTGCATGTCCTGCTCCTCTACATGGACAACCGCCTGCAAATTAAATTTATTTTGAATTATTTATAGTATATATGAATTTCCAATAATAAAATAAATAAATACTTACCAGCAAATCATCTAGAATGGCGTTCTTGATGTGGGGTGGGATACTATCCCAATGAGGCCAAGTCCCAGACATCCTACTCGTGTACGACTGCTTCAACACTTTTAAAATGAAATCCGCTGGCTCGATTTCAAACCCGGTGCTGTGTACATGTTTACATAGATAAACCATATATTTTTAACTAATTTAAACTGAAATAAATTAGATACTTACCCAACACTCTTCGGAACAACCTCTGCACATTGCCGCAGATCTGGCTCAGAGCTGCTAGGACCTACACCTGCCGCAGGAGATGGTGAAGGAGTCGGCTGAGATGAACTCCTCGAGCGGCGTCTATCTGACATATCTGTTACAATCATATAATGCATACAAAATAACTTGAATTATTAACATCAGTCATCATTATCATTACATAAATCGTACATGACAAGAACAATGCATAACACATATACATATTCAACATTAACATTGTTATTACATAGCTCAGAAGAGTACACAACATGATACATAGCTCATAATAGTACATAACATAAATACATAACATCAGTCTTCATCATCTTCGGATGTAGACTCAGTCTCATACTCTATATCATTTTCTTCGGTACTTTCAAATGCATCTACTAACACATTCGCTTCATCAATCAATGATCCGACATCAATGTCATCAACTATTGTAATTTCAGCATTCGGATCAAGATGATACACTGCTTTGTCTAGAATATTATTTCCATCAAATGTAAATCTTGCCTTTGTTTTAAAAACTTCCCACCAATCTGCTTTATCTTTTTTTAAGGATGGATACGGAGCAAAATACACTTGTAGTGCTTGCTTGGCTAACACGAAAGGATCATACTTATAGTAATGCGATGTATGCCTTATTTCTATTAGCTTGTAAACTTTGTGCACATTAACTCCAGAACCAGGAACATTGCTAAACCAGTTGCATTTGAATAGATAAATTTTCTCTAAGGGACGACCATAATATGTCTACTCTACAACTTGCGTTAAGACGCCATAAAAATCTTTTATATGCTCCTCTGGATCATCACTACCTTTGACAAATACACCGCTATTATACGTTAATTTTTCAGCTCCGTAATCATTGGTGTTGAATTTAAATCCATTGACAAAGTATATTGGATAAGTCTTGACATTTCTTTTTGGTCCAATAGCAAGATGTCGTAATCCTTTGTTAACAACATAGTTTTTGGGATCATGAACATAGTCTGAAAACCATACAGCAAATTCTATGCTGAGATCACCAGATGGATGCTGTGATTCGTATATACTGCAAATATGTGTTATGTTCCTTTTCTATTAATATAGACAAATAAATATAGATGTATATATAATTGAATTGAACATGAATTTTATATAACCTGACAAATGGTGCAACTTCCACACAATTTAACAGAACATATGTGTGTGCCACATTGTAGTCTTTATCGCTTAACCAATTTCTACACATTTTCCAGCAGGTCTTCCGTGTTGTTTAAAAATAGATAACATTGTCTGAGAAGACTCCTGTTCAACGGCTTCTTCATTACGAGGAACAGATATGAAAGACAAGTTCACATCTTCACTAAAGTAGTGAGAGAAAAAAAAATGAAGCTTCTTCTTCAAGGTACGATTTGCAAATCGAACCTTCTACTCGAGCTTTTTGCCTAATTTTTTTCTTCAAATGATTCAAGTACCTATAATAAGAGTAATTTAATTTATATGTTGGTACAAAAATCTAAGTTGTAATCTATCAACAGTATTGAGTATACACAAAATTACCTCTCAAATGGATACATCCATCCATATTGCACTGGACCTCGAAGGAGTGCTTCGGATGGAAGATGAATAGGTAAATGTTCCATTACATTAAAAAAAACCCGGTGGAAATATTTTCTCAAGTTTGCAGAGCAGTACAGGGATTTCTAATTGAAGCTTACGTAAACGATCTATCTTCAACGTCGTTGAACAGAGTTGTTTATAAAACATACTTAATTCTGTTATAACACTCCATATTTTTGTGGGCAACAGTTCCTTGAAAATCACAGGTAAAAAGTATTCCATCATTATATGACAATTATGGCTTTTCATCCCACTCAATTTACTGTTTTTAAAGTCCACACATCTACGGAGGTTAGAAGAAATCCCATCAGGACATCGTAATCCTTCCACCCACTTTAGCACGAGTTTTACTTGCTTGTTGTCTAGCTCATAGCATGCTTTGGGTTTTTTATTCTCGGCATACAAGTGAAGTTCCGGCCGTTTACAGAAGTGTAATATATCACGTCGCGAATTCGCGTCGTCCTTGGTTTTCCCCTTTACATTCAAAACTGTATTAAAAACGTTATCAAAAACGTTTTTTTCATTGTGCATGACGTCAATATTATGCCGAAGTTTTAGATTTTTCCAGTAAGGTAACTCCCAAAATATACTTTGTTTGCACCAATTATGAATGTCCGATTTACCTGAAATTTCAACCTGCTTACCATTTTCGTGTATCTTTGGGTACTCACTTACAATTTCATATATCTCTTCACTCGTCCAAACTTTAGGAGGTAGCATAGTCTCTACTCTGTTAGCTTTGAAGTTCTTTTTATCCGTTCTAAATTTATGACTAGGATGTAGAAAGCATAGATGACAATCAAACCAAGATATTTTTTCCCATACTTTAATGAAAATGCTCGTGACTCATCCATACAATGAGGACAAGCTAGACGCCCGGATGTGCTCCAACCTGAAAGCATTCCATACGCAGGAAAATCACTAATAGTCCATAATACAGAAGCAAACATATGAAAATTCCTTTTTCTCGAAATGTCGTATGTTTCGACCCCTTCATTCCACATTGTTTTCAACTCTTCAATCAACGGTTGCAGATAAACATCAATTCCTTGTGTCGGATCATCGGGACCAGGGACGACAACCGTTAGAAACATATATGGATTTTTCATACACATCCATGGAGGTAAGTTATATGGAGTAACAATGATAGGCCATGATGAATATTTACTACCAAATTGAGAAAACGACGGAAATCCATCTGTACATAAACCGAGCCTAACATTATGGCTCTCTGCAGCAAATTCAGGATAAGTCCTATCAAAGTGTTTCCATGCTTCACCATCAGACGGATGTATCAAAGTTCCTTCTTCTGCTGTTCTCATGCTATGCCATCGCATTTGACACGCTGTAGCAGAAGATGCATACAGTCGTTGAAGTCTGGGAGTTATCGATAGATAATGCATTCTTTTATATGGAACTTCTTTTCCTTTCTTTTTTCTTGGTTTATATCTATCTTCGTTGCAAAATTTGCATTTTCTAAGATAAGCGTCTTCTTTCCAATACAACATGCAAAATTTAACACATGTATCTATCTTCTGATACGGTAGTCCAAAAGCAGACATAAGTTTTTTCACTTTATAATGATTATCGTGCATCAAATTATTAGGCGGCATATGACATTTTGCAGTTTGTACAACTGCTGTAAATGCAGCTTCTGTAAGATTGAATTTTGATTTCATAGTGATGAATTTAGTGGTTACAGATAATTCGGTTCCGCTTGTACACCATTCCCACAATGGCCTCTTAGCAGAATTCAATAAATCATAAAAAAAAATTGCTTCCTCCGTTGGTTCTTTAGCATTTTCATTCTCATCGTCGCCTTGATCAATGGTGGGAAACATTGATCGTGCTGCATCTTGCACCATATTTTCTATCGGATTCGTCGTTGTATTATCGTTCATCATTGTACTATCGTCCTCTACCACTACAGGGTTAGACGTAGGTTGAACAAGCTCTCCATGATGATTCCATAAGTAATAATTCGACACAAAACCAAATTTATACAAATGTACTTCTACTACATCTGGCTTCCAATGCTTCAAATGTTTGCACTTACTACACGGACATCGAATGTCTAGGATACTCTGATTAGTAGATTTAGCGAATCTAATAAATTCTTGGACACCGTTACAAAAATGTTCCTTTATCGACCCTTTCTTACCGGTACGCGGTTGATACATCCAACTACGATCACGAAAATAATCGAACATTTTCCTGATTTGCAACAAATATGTTAGAAAATTCGATCAAACACTTTGTATTAATTGAAATCTTGTAAAATTTCATTAACAACTACTTCATGTTTTCAGTTTTTTTTTGTTTATTTCTTTCTATTTTGACAGTCGGTCTACCTAATTCCCATTACAAATATAATAACGTAAGCACATTTTATAAATTCTTTCAGGTTAAACGGTTCAACAAAATTTCGGCAGCACTTCCCTTTGGTCCCTGTATCGTACACAAATGCGTGTTCGTAGGGAACAAAAGGAAGTGCCATCGAAATTTTGTTAGCCGTTTAAACTGAAATGATTTATAAAATATGGTTACGTTATTATATTTGCAACTTTTCCAATACAAGGACAAATCCAACGAATATTGTATCAGATGAATATAGATTTTCGTTTATGGAAAAATGAATATCCATATAACGATCATATACAACACTTGTTGGACGGAGCCAAATTTATCTAAGGGGTTCACATAATTAGTCAAAATACATTCAACCTAAGTTTAAAATAAGAAACACACATCAAATGGAAAAGCGCGCCTTTTTCGCTTTGGACCTTTTTGCGCTTTTTTTGCGCTTCAGTAAAAGGTGTGCCTTAAACTTCAAAAAAGCCCCTTACTTGCGCCTTACGCCTTTTTGCACCTATGTGCGCGCCTTGATTATATAGCGTCTACATAATAATTTTTCATAATTTCAATTTGTAAACTAACATGACAATTAGTTTTAGTAAGTTTTGATTCATTTTAGTTTAATGTATAAATTATAAAATTAATTTTAGTTAGTTTAAATTTTTGAAAGATAAACTAAGATTTCAAGTTAATTATTTCATTTCATAAATAATTCAAAGAGTTGAGTTATATGATTTTCATTATATTTAACAAGATTCTTACCGATCTAAACCTAAATTACGAACCATTTTGAATTAACATTTTTAATCAATATTTGATTACTATATATTATAGTAACAAAACAATTTTTTTTCAATTGCAAGTGCATTCTTTTGGACCAACCATTCTTGCATTCGATGGGGACATAACAGTGCATGCATGTAGATTAGGGTCATCGTTGCACCATTTGAATAATAATCAATTTACTACCATTAAACAATTACATTAATTCCATTCATTTTCAAATCATCATACCACACATTCTACATACAACACAATCATCGTACGTCTAATTAAACACGTGATAATCATTGTTTTCAACCACCTAAATCAACTACATATGTAATATTCATCGATTTTACCCTCCTAATCAATTACACTTATCCCTAAATCAACTTACAACACAACCGTTATCATAAACATCCTCGAGACAACCAATTTCATATCCATAAACATTCAATTTTGCAAACTCATATAAATTAGCAACCAAAGCCTCTAATTAACCCTAATTAAGCATAAACTAGAGTTAGAAGACATAGTAGAATGAAATCAATACCTTGGAAGCGAAATTGGAGGCTTGGAATCGGAGCAGCAAGAAATGGCGACGGGTAGGATTTAGGAATGATTTTGGGGAAAATAATATAATGGGGAAGAGGATGGTTTGGCAGTTATTATTCTGCAAATCGAGCAACGGTTTGCGACGGCTAGCGACGGCCGCTTTTTTAGCCATCGCAAACCGTTGCCCCACCCATCGCAATTTAAGCTGCCTTTTGCAGTGTTATTAAAAACAAATAATAAATTAATTAACCATTTGTTAATTAAATTACAAAATAAAAATAAAATTATCTGCTTAAATGCTCCGCTCAAATTCTCCGCTTAACGCGTCAAACGCATTCTCTGCTAACTCAAATTCTCCACTTATGAAACGACCCGAACTTCCCCGGTCTCCGAAAAGATGAGAAAGAGCGGATTGAGTCGAGAACAAGCCACAAAATAGAACGCAGACGGAAGAACATTTCATTGTATATTACAATAATTCTATCAGATTACAAGAATATACAGAGTATGAATGAATATTACACAGAAATATCAGAGATTTAAATTACATTAAATACATAGCAGCGGAAAATAATACAATGCACAACTAGAAAGAGATATACGGATACAAAGCTTTCCGGATATCATTCCAGCTGTAAACCAGGATCCTATGAATATAAATCTACAAAACCAAAACTACTAGCTGCCCGTGTCAAAATAAGGGCACCCAGAGTTTAGGTTAAAACAATAAACTCCAGGTCAGTCATGGGACTGGTGTGAGAACTAAAACAGTTATTAATCTTTATTTTAAATCAGATATATCAAGGGACCACGCCGTATAACACGGAATGGGTTTCCTCCCAGGAATACCAGTGCATAAAACAAACAGCGCAATGCTAAATAAAGGAAAATGAAGCTGTTATAAGACCCAGGTCCTATCACACAATGCAACGCAAGCCGGGGGATAGGGTTTTCCCTTATAACAGCCAAAGAATGCTTGATACGTTTAAAACAAATCATTTGATACTATTATAAGTGCATAGTGTATAGAACAACTTCAAATCATAAGTATCAATCATAGGCGACATGAGCGTCCCATGCCACTATGTCGCCATAAATTGGTTTACAAATAAAACCGCAAAGTCACGTATTTGGAAATTGGATTTCCATCTGTGAACCGAGGCAAAAGATTGTCCTCAACCGATTCGAGACTCTCTAGCCCGAGCCTCAGGATCAGAGCTCGAGTGACCCTTGGATCGTCAGGGTCAGTCCACCCGGAGTGGATTGAAATGCCTGAACATGCGTTTCCCCACCCTTTGGGGTGTAAATGAGCCAACGAATGGCTCCATCGGACCCGGATCGTCCGATCTAACCGAGGCGCCTCGCAACAGCACAACCACATAGGTGAAAAATATTTGAATGTCAGGGCTGGTAGGTCACTGACACCACCCTAGCTAGAAAGAAACGCATGCCCTCCCTGAGGTCCTCTCCCGTTTTTGGTTCACAACCGGGGTGCGATACTCGCGAAGCAAACGTTACACAAAGCTACGCCACAAAGGCCGTGCTTCGATCATCAACCACAAGACTTTGCTTTTCAACAGAAGCCTCGATCAATTGCCACTTAGGCATGCCACACAGGCAAGTCACTCCATGCGTTTGATATCCATCAATCTATAACCCCTAAGCTCGTACGTCTCAGAGAAGAGCGTTAAGCAAGAGAATAAATTCTCCGCCGCCAAACAGATATATATTTAATAGAGATCAATCACACGGACTAAAACCGAATGCCAGACACACAGTCCATTTACAAGTCCGTTCTGGGTCTGAACGAAACCGGAGGCACCTAGTACCCCGCATATCCATCGATCTCCAAGCACGTCTGGACGATCACCAACTGTTTCCATCTTCTTGGGTGTACAGCCCAATCAAGATCATCAGTAATCACCCAAACGACGTGAAGACTTCCGGTCTTCGACCACCGTCTTCATCTTCGACTTATCGTCGTATCAGTTATTCAGAATGGGAGAAACCCGGTCTTTCCGAATAACTCGCGTATATAATAAACAAGTGTTATACAAACACAACATACGCCTCATTCCAATTCATCAGTCACTAACTGTAAATTAATCAAGAGAATAATTCCCCAAATATTAACCCCGAAGGCCGAAACCAACATCAGATCAATATCCAGAAAACCATTCTGCTTGGCTAACCGACAGTTAGTTTCTAAATTTCACATTCATAGGGAAAGGTTCCCATTAATTTTATCAAAGATAAACTCCTTGAATTTATTCTTTAATCTTCTTTTGAATTTTGATTCTACTAGTCGGGATTAACGAACCTTACCGAAGTAATCATTTGTTTTAATTTCCCAATCCCAACCTATTCATCCCATGAAGTAAAACTGGTAATACTTCATATCTAACACCACGGTGTTATCGGTATATTCAATTACCATTTCACGTTCAAATCTAATTAAAGATTTAACTATCGCCTGGAGTAAAACTGGTGATACTCCATTCTCGATTATTTCAATCTAATTAAAGATTCATTAAAACTCCACTTAGTTTTAATCTTTAACTGGGTTAAAGAATCAGTGTCATTTAAAACACAGTTCACGATAAACACAAAATCACATTCCATTAATTAACGGGTTAAGGAACGAGTGTTATTTAAAACACTGTCCACGATAAACCCAAAAATCAATATCAATTCAATTCCAATTAAATATTATTTAATTGGTACACTTCATCAAATCTAAATAAAAAGATTTAATCTTTTCTCAACTGGGTTCAAGAACAGTGTTAGTGAAGACACCATTCACGACAAACCCAAATCGCATTTGATATTCAATATAAGGCTCTGAATAGAAAATATATCGGCTTATATTCAATATCAAATTCTACGATTAACAAATGTCGTATTGGAAATAACGGTATAAATATATATATATATCTTTCAAATTTCCATAACAACATATGTATAATCACGAATTCCAACATCGAAATATTCCGAAGACAATTTCGATTCAAATCCACTCCAATGCAATCATTGGAAATTCTGGTTATTTTTAAAACCCTTTTCAAATTCAATTTATTTATTTAGAAATAAATAGAATTATAATTCTAGTTCAAAACTAGTTCATTTCGATAAAAATCTATTTTTATCTTTTCAAATATGGAGTTTTTCATCCCAATCCTTTCTAAATCATTTCCTATGATTTTACACAAATTATTAATATTTTTAATAATTTTATCAAGGCCCGTACAGTCGATTTCCATCAACGGCCATCGAACTGCGCTTACAGCGACCTTTTCCAAATTTGATTTGGACTTAATTCCAAATCCAACCGTTAGATTTCAAATTTCTAATATTCGTTAGAAAGCTCTTTTCGATACGAACCCAACAGTTCCGGTTTCAGGAGAATCCGACGGTCGGATCTCCCGTAATATCCGTTCGAAGTCAATGGTCGAAATTCGCGAACTGCCGCGGCGCGGCACGTTCTATTCAGGCCATTATATTATATATATAATATATATAATATATACTTCGTTGATTTCCTTTTAAAACGTGCTTTTTAAATTGTTTTAAATTCATTTTCAAAACGGTTTCAACTTCATGTTCAATTTCAAATCAAAATTGAATATTCCAATATAAATTCGTTTTAAATTCATTTCAAATCGATTTCAATTCAAATTGATTTCTAATTCAATTTCAATTCGAATTCATTTATATTCAATTTCAATTCGAATTCATTTATATTCAAAAAATCAGATTTTGAAATCACTTTCGATATTCATTATAAAATGAATAAAATCGATATAAATATCGTTCACGTCAAAATGGCATCAATCTAACCAACACGGCTTCATATGTTTCTATTTTCAAATATTCTATTTCGAATATCTCTATCTCAAATATTTCTTTTCAAATATTTCCTTTTTCAAATATTCTATTTTCAAATATTTCTATTTCAAATATTTTTATTTCAAATATTTCTTTTTCGAAACTGGAATGAGGCCCAATCAATTACCATATAATGTTGATTATATGGATTTTCTACAACACATGTATACAATAACAACGATGAATAATCAACCATCATCCAAAGTGCATTCTACACTGTATAAGCATCAAATATAAATATTCAACGCTTGTAACAGTCTGTCAATCAATCGATCAACATACAACTAAACAATCGGGATTAGTGTACGTCAAATATCATCCCAATACCCGTGTGGGGTTTCAAGTAATCAAACACAGATTTTTATTTGTGCAGTTGGGCAATGTATAAAATTTATCGTCCCAATCAATGTCCTTCAAATAAGTGTACATAAACAAACCGCCCGGTTTGTAAATGAATATTTATTTATTCACATTCACGTTAAAATTATATTTTTAACGATCAAACTATTTTATTCAACCTATGAATATTCTATTCGGTTCATTTATTAAATAAAATGTTGTCTTTATTTTTCTAACTTATTTTTAGAAAATTTCGGCGGCATAACGACACGATACTAGAAACGGGACAAGGCGTAGCCTTATCCCCGGTCTAGTGAAGGCCCACGCCATTCACACATCAATCAAATCAATTTCATTTCACCAAACAATTCAATTCAAACCAAATAATCTAACCAACTACACAACCAAACAATTAAACAAACAAGCCATCCATGGTCTGTGGATGACGGGTGTCGGGTGCTACTAAACACAGTCTGCATCCTAGTATATATATATAACTAGAAAAAGAAATTGAAGAGTGAGAAGTTCTCACTTATAGCTATCCGATCCCACGACTCTTCTTGGATAGAAATCTTCGTCGTTCTGGCATCTTGTCACTTTCTTTGCCCGTAGTCTCTACATATGTAAAAATCACATTTTTACTTCGCTATTCAATATATAAAAATCGAATTTTTACTATGTTATTCAATATATAAAAATCGAATTTTTACTATTTATTCAATATATAAAAATCGAATTTTTACTTCGCTATTCAATATAGAAAATCTAATTTTTACTTCGCTATCCAATATATAAAAATCGAATTTTTACTTCGCTATTCAATATAGAAAATCTAATTTTTACTTCGCTATCCAATATATAAAAATCGAATTTTCACTTTGCTATTCAATATAGAAAATCTAATTTTTACTTCGCTATCCAATATATAAAAATCGAATTTTTACTTTGCTATTCAATATATAAAAAATCGAATTTTTACTTTGCTATTCAATATAGAAATCTGTTTTTACATCGCTACTATATAGATAAAAATTCTATTTTTATAACGGTGCTCATATGATAAAGATTATATTTTTATCACGCTATTCAATATATAAAAAGTATATTTTTATATATCTACTTCTAATATAAAGATCAAATTTTTAATACTCTACACAAGTAAAAATCATATTTTTAATTCACTACTAGTATATAAACTATATTTTTAACCTTTCTATATTATAAAAATTACATTTTTAACCTCATAAAAATCGTATATTTTTCAATGCAAAGAAATCATACTTTTATACAATGATATGATTTCAAAATCATATTTTTACTCACCTAAATAAATAAAACAATAAAATAAATAAATAGAAAGGCTCACCGGCGCGTCGGAGGCTGAAGGTGGAATGTCAGGGGGTGGTCGGTGGCTCAGCAAGGTGCGGTGGTTGCTGATGTCGGCGCAGGGGTTCGAGGGCTAGGGGGAGGCGGCGGCTGCGGGTTGTGGGTGGCGGCGGGTTCGATTGGGGCCAGGCTTCGAGGGGGAAGGGGTTGCGTGAGCGAGGAGGGGGTGCGTCGGGTCTTGGAGCGAGGGAGGCGGATGGTGGCCATGGAGGGGTGCGACGCGGTGGACGATGGCTGGGGGGGCGGCGGTTGTCGATCGGCGGCAACGATAGTTTTAGGGTTTTTTTTTCTGAAATGAACTCGAAACGGGGGGGGGGGGGGGGGGTTATGTGAAAAGGAGGGGTATTATATTTATTTTTAATTTGTTTATTTATTTCTTTTCAAAAAGCAACTTTTTGTTTCGAACTCGAAATCAAGCCCACCGCCTGTCGTCCATAGCTAATTACCCCCATTCCGAACACAATGGGATATGTATCGTAGGCTGATTCGGCTGTTACAATCAGTTTTTGTCAAAATCAACATATATCTTTATATATTGATTTTGAACGCGCATTTCAATTTACTGGGGTCACATACTAACTCGAAAAATTCCAGAAAAATATTTTCTAGCTTCGTATTGACGATACGGTCCTAACAAAACTAATTTCGTCGAATTCTGAGACCGTTTGAAAAATGGCCATTTTCCAGTCGATTAAAATCAAATGAAACTTGTCAAACACGTTTTTCATTGGCACGCTCACATATTGATTCGAAAATTATGAAATTTGGGATCTAGCAATAATTTGACATCACAGATCCAACAAAAGTGGTTTCATCGAAATCCGAGGTCGTTTGCAAAATGTCTATTTTTAAGGGCCTGAATTCCATAGCGACTATTCTGAATTTTCATTTGGACATATCTTTTGATTCCCGCTATGAAATTTCAATTTTTCGGATTCGTTGGAAAGATATTATCAATTAGATCCTAATGTTTTTGGTTTCACTAAAATCCGGATTGTTTTGCACCCGGTATGTTCAATTGAAGTTTGAAATCGAATTATCGAACTACCGCGCCATTTTTAATTCTATTTATAATTATATATAATTATTTATATTCTAACGACGACGTGTATAAATATATACGTTCTAAATATATTCAAAATAAATTTCTCGTCGATATTATTTAAAATAATTCATTTTAAATATTCAAAATTCGCTAAAATTGCCAAAATAAAAATTTTAAACTGGCCCAGATTTTCGGGTTGTTACAATCTCCCCCACTTAAAACTTTTCATCCCCAAAAAGGAACAAAGTCGAAAGTGGTTTGATTAATCAACTCTACGTTCGATCTGGCTTCCATTCTCCAACTTTTCAGTTTCTGAGAATTTTCAAATTCTTCAAAAATTTGGATAACACCCTAAATTTTCAAAAAATTTCGCCATAACCTCCCCTGCACCAGGAGCCACGGGAAAATCCCAAAATTGCCATATAGGCCTTCTGATCTCAAAAAAAAAAGAAAAAGCCAAGCGGCTAGCCAATCGGCTCATAAAATCATCATCACCCAAACAAAACATTAAATTATGTAGTAAACATGTACCTATTTGTCGGGCAAACAAATTTTATTCTCTGCTCTAGCCACCTTGCTATGACCTGTTCAATGTAAGCACATGTATATGCAAGCAAATGCGACCAATTTTCAATATAATTCAATATGTGATTCAATTAGGCTAAATGGCTAAAAATTAGCAAACAAATAAACAAACCACGCAAACGTCAATCAATTAGTGAATTAGAGTTTCAAATTCATAATTTTGATACATATACAAAAATCATGTTTTTGATGCCAAATCACAACAATAAATCCTATCTAGTTTCGGTTCTCACACCTGTCAATAGGAAATATATAGAAATCTCACTTTCGTTACTCGAAAATAAATACTGGCGACAGTGCCCCATCACCAGAATTATCCCCGGGCAACTAGAGTATGATTCTATAACCATCCAGTACATTAAAACTTCGAATACACGTTTGCAAGACATATATGCAAAATCTTTATATATCGGATTTGTCCCGATCAATATAGAATAAATAATCAAATACGAATAGTTGATTTAAATTTCAAAACAAAACTTGTTTTTACTTTAAAAATATACTCTTCACACTCGTTCTAGGATACTACTGATCCCATCTCTAACGAGTCATTCCCATTGGATATTACTAATCCAATATCTGATGAATTCTTTCGTATGGTTCTAATGTGCCTTGTTCTATGAGCTTTGTAAACCAAAGCTCTGATACCACGCTGAAACGACCCGAACTTCCCCGGTCTCCGAAGAGATGAGAAAGAGCGGATTGAGTCGAGAACAAGCCACAAAATAGAACGCGGACGGAAGAACATTTCATTGTATATTACAATAATTCCATCAGATTACAAGAATATACAGAGTATGAATGAATATTACACAGAAATATCAGAGATTTAAATTACATTAAATACATAGCAGCGGAAAATAATACAATGCACAACTAGAAAGAGATATACGGATACAAAGCTTTCCGGATATCATTCCAGCTGTAAACCAGGATCCTATGAATATAAATCTACAAAACCAAAACTACTAGCTGCCCGTGTCAAAATAAGGGCACCCAGAGTTTAGGTTAAAACAATAAACTCCAGGTCAGTCATGGGACTGGTGTGAGAATTATTAATCTTTATTTTAAATCAGATATATCAAGGGACCACGCCGTATAACAGGGAACGTGTTTCCTCCCAAGAATACCAGTGCATAAAACAAACAACGCAATGCTAAATAAAGAAAAATGAAGCTGTTATAAGACCCAGGTCCTATCACACAATGCAACACAAGCCGGGGGATAGGTTTTTCCCTTATAACAGCCAAAGAATGCTTGATACGTTTAAAACAAATCATTTGATACTATTATAAGTGCATAGTGTATAGAACAACTTCAAATCATAAGTATCAATCATAGGCGACATGAGCGTCCCATGCCACTATGTCGCCATAAATAGGTTTACAAATAAAACCGCAAAGTCACGTATTTGGAAATTGGATTTCCATCTATGAACCGAGGCAAAAGATAGTCCTCAACCGATTCGAGACTCTCTAGCCCGAGCCTCAGGATCAGAGCTCGAGTGACCCTTGGATCGTCAGGGCCGGTCCACACGGAGTGGATTAAAATGCCTGAACATGCGTTTCCCCACCCTTTGGGGTGTAAATGAGCCAACGAATGGCTCCATCGGACCCGGATCGTCCGATCTAACCGAGGCGCCTCGCAACAGCAACAACTACATAGGTGAAAAGTATATGAATGTCAGGGCTGGTAGGACACTGACACCACCCTAGCTAGAAAGAAACGCATGCCCTCCCTGAGGTCCTCTCCCGTTTTTGGTTCACAACCGGGGTGCGAAACTCGCGAAGAAAACGTTACACAAAGCTACGCCACAAAGGCCGTGCTTCGATCATCAACCACAAGACTTTGCTTTTCAACAGAAGCCTCGATCAATTGCCACTTAGGCATGCCACACAGGCAATTCACTCCATGCGTTTGATATCCATCAATATATAACCCCTGAGCTCGTACGTCTCAGAGAAGGGCGTTAAGCAAGAGAATAAATTCTCCACTGCCAAACAGATATATAT
This sequence comes from Allium sativum, assembly GCA_030737875.1. Lineage (NCBI taxonomy): Eukaryota > Viridiplantae > Streptophyta > Magnoliopsida > Asparagales > Amaryllidaceae > Allium > Allium sativum. The sequence continues at coordinate 685,631,185 of CM060926.1, read as the reverse complement.
TTAATAGAGATCAATCACACGGACTAAAATCTAATGTCAGACACACAGTTCATTTACAAGTCCGTTCTGGGTCTGAACGAAACCGGAGGCACCTAGTACCCCGCATATCCATCGATCTCCAAGCACGTCTAGACGATCCCCAACTGTTTCCATCTTCTTGGGTGTACAGCCCAATCAAGATCATCAGTAATCACCCAAACGACGTGAAGACTTCCGGTCTTCGACCACCGTCTTCATCTTCGACTTATCGTCGTATCAGTTATTCAGAATGGGAGAAACCCGATCTTTCCGAATAACTCGCGTATATAATAAACAAGTGTTACACAAACACAACATACGCCTCATTCCAATTCATCAGTCACTAACTGTAAATTAATCAAGAGAATAATTCCCCAAATATTAACCCCGAAGGCCGAAACCAACATCAGATCAATATCCAGAAAACCATTCTGCTTGGCTAGCCGACAGTTAGTTTCTAAATTTCACATTCATAGGGAAAGGTTCCCATTAATTTTATCAAAGATAAGCTCCTTGAATTTATTCTTTAATCTTCTTTTGAATTTTGATTCTACTAGTCGGGATTAACGAACCTTACCGAAGTAATCATTTGTTTTAATTTCCCAATCCCAACCTATTCATCCCATGAAGTAAAACTGGTAATATTTCATATCTAACACCACGGTGTTATCGGTAAATTCAATTACCATTTCACGTTCAAATCTAATTAAAGATTTAACTATCGCCTGGAGTAAAACTGGTGATACTCCATTCTCGATTATTTCAATCTAATTAAAGATTCATTAAAACTCCACTTAGTTTTAATCTTTAACTGGGTTAAAGAATCAGTGTCATTTAAAACACAGTTCAAGATAAACCCAAAATCACATTCCATTAATTATCAGGTTAAAGAACGAGTGTTATTTAAAACACTGTCCACGATAAACCCAAAAATCAATATCAATTCAATTCCAATTAAATATTATTTAATTGGTACACTTCATTAAATCTAAATAAAAAGATTTAATCTTTTCTCAACTGGGTTCAAGAACTGTGTTAGTGAAGACACCATTCACGACAAACCCAAATCGCATTTGATATTCAATATAAGGCTCTGATTAGAAAATATATCGGCTTATATTCAATATCAAATTCTACGATTGACAAATGTCGTATTGGAAATAACGGTATAAATATATATATCTTTCAAATTTCCATAACAACGTATGTATAATCACGAATTCCAATATCGAAATATTCCGAAGACAATTTCGATTCAAATCCACTCCAATGCAATCATTGGAAATTCTGGTTATTTTTAAAACCCTTTTCAAATTCAATTTATTTATTTAGAAATAAATAGAATTATAATTCTAGTTCAAAACTAGTTCATTTCGATAAAAATCTATTTTTATCTTTTCAAGTATGGAGTTTTTCATCCCAATCCTTTCTAAATCATTTCCTTTGATTTTACACAAATTATTAATATTTTTAATAATTTTATCAAGGCCCGTACAGTCGATTTCCATCAACGGCCATCGAACTGCACTTACAGCGACCTTTTCCAAATTTGATTTGGACATAATTCCAAATCCAACCGTTAGATTTCAAATTTCTAATATTCTATATAAAGCTCTTTTCGATACGAACCCAACAGTTCCGGTTTCAGGAGAATCCGACGGTCGGATCTCCCGTAATATCCGTTCGAAGTCAATGGTCGAAATTCGCGAACTGCCGCGGCGCGGCGCGTTCTATTCAGGCCATTATATTATATATATAATTTATATAATATATACTTCGTCGATTTCCTTTTAAAACGTTCTTTTTAAATAGTTTTAAATTCATTTTCAAAACGGTTTCAACTTCATGTTCAATTTCAAATCAAAATTGAATATTCCAATATAAATTCGTTTTAAATTCATTTCAAATCGATTTCAATTCAAATTGATTTCTAATTCAATTTCAATTCGAATTCATTTATATTCAATTTCAATTCGAATTCATTTATATTCAAAAAATCAGATTTTGAAATCACTTTCGATATTCATTATAAAATGAATAAAATCGATGTAAATATCGTTCACGTCAAAATGGCGTCAATCTAACCAACACGGCTTCATATGTTTCTATTTTCAAATATTCTATTTCGAATATCTCTATCTCAAATATTTCTTTTCAAATATTTCCTTTTCAAATATTCTATTTTCAAATATTTCTATTTCAAATATTTTTATTTCAAATATTTCTTTTTCGAAACTGGAATGAGGCCCAATCAATTACCATATAATGTTGATTATATGGATTTTCTACAACACATGTATACAATAACAACGATGAATAATCAACCATCATCCAAAGTGCATTCTACACTGTATAAGCATCAAATATAAATATTCAATGCTTATAACAGTCTGTCAATCAATCGATCGACATACAACTAAACAATCGGGATTAGTGTACGTCAAATATCATCCCAATACCCGTGTGGGGTTTCAAGCAATCAAACACAGATTTTTATTTGTGCAGTTGGGCAATGTGTAAAATTTATCGTCCCAATCAATGTCCTTCAAATAGGTGTACATAAACAAACCGTCTGGTTTGTAAATGAATATTTATTTATTCACATTCACGTTAAAATTATATTTTTAACGATCAAACTATTTTATTCAACCTATGAATATTCTATTCGGTTCATTTATTAAATAAAATGTTGTCTTTACTTTTCTAACTTATTTTTAGAAAATTTCGGCGACATAACGGCACGATACTAGAAACGGGACACGGCGTAGCCTTATCCCTGGTCTAGTGAAGGCCCACGCAGTTCACACATCAATCAAATCAATTTCATTTCACCAAACAATTCAATTCAAACCAAATAATCTAACCAACTACACAACCAAACAATTAAACAAACAAGCCATCCATGGTCTGTGGATGACGGGTGTCGGGTGCTACTAAACACCGTCTGCATCCTAGTATATATATAACTAGAAAAAGAAATTGAAGAGTGAGAAGTTCTCACTTATAGCTATCCGATCCCATGACTCTTCTTGGATAGAAATCTTCGTCGTTCTGGCCTCTTATCACTTTCTTTGCCCGTAGTCTCTACATATGTAAAAATCACATTTTTACTTCGCTATTCAATATATAAAAATCGAATTTTTACTATGTTATTCAATATATAAAAATCGAATTTTTACTATGTTATTCAATATATAAAAATCAAATTTTTACTTCGCTATTCAATATAGAAAATCTAATTTTTACTTCGCTATCCAATATATGAAAATCGAATTTTTACTTCGCTATTCAATATAGAAAATCTAATTTTTACTTCGCTATCCAATATATAAAAATCGAATTTTTACTTTGCTATTCAATATAGAAAATCTAATTTTTACTTCGCTATCCAATATATAAAAATCGAATTTTTACTTTGCTATTCAATGTATAAAAAATCGAATTTTTACTTTGCTATTCAATATAGAAAATCTATTTTTACATCGCTACTATATAGATAAAAATTCTATTTTTATAACGGTGCTCATATGATAAAGATTATATTTTTATCACGCTATTCAATATATAAAAAGTATATTTTTATATATCTACTTCTAATATAAAGATCAAATTTTTAATATTCTACACAAGTAAAAATCATATTTTTAATTCACTACTAGTATATAAACTATACTTTTAACCTTTCTATATTATAAAAATTACATTTTTAACCTCATAAAAATCGTATATTTTTCAATGCAAAGAAATCATACTTTTATACAATGATATGATTTAAAAATCATATTTTTACTCACCAAAATAAATAAAACAATAAAATAAATAAATAGAAAGGCTCACCGGCGCGTCGGAGGATGAAGGTGGAATGTCAGGGGGTGGTCGGTGGCTCAGCAAGGTGCGGTGGTTGGTGATGCCGGCGCAGGGGTTCGAGGGCTAGGGGGGAGGTGGCGGCTGCGGGTTGTGGGTGGCGGAGGGTTCGATTGGGGCCAGGCTTCGAGGGGGAAGGGGTTGCGCGAGCGAGGAGGGGGTGCGTCGGGTCTTGGAGCGAGGGAGGCTGACGGTGGCCATGGAGGGGTGCGGCGCGGTGGACGATGGCTGGGGGGGCGGCGGTTGTCGATCGGCGGCAACGATAGTTTTAGTTTTTTTTTCTTTTTTTCTTTTTTTTTCTGAAATGAACTCGAAACGGGGGGGGGGGGGGGTATGTGAAAAGGAGGGGTATTATATTTATTTTTAATTTATTTATTTATTTCTTTTCAAAAAGCAACTTTTTATTTCGAACTCGAAATCAAGCCCACCGCCTGTCGTCCATAGCTAATTACCCCCATTCCGAACACAATGAGATATGTATCGTAGGCTGATTCGGCTGTTACAATCGGTTTTCATCAAAATCAACATATATCTCTATATATTGATTTTGAACGCGCATTTCAATTTACTGGGGTCACATACTAACACGAAAAATTCCAGAAAAATATTTTCTAGCTTCGTATTGATGATACGGTCCTAACAAAACTAATTTCGTTGAATTCTGAGACCGTTTGAAAAATGGCCATTTTCCAGTTGATTAAAATCAACTGAAACTGGTCAAACGCGTTTTCCTTTGCCACGCTCAAATATTGATTCGAAAAATTATGAAATTTGGGATCTAGCAATAATTTGACATCACGGATCCAACAAAAGTGGTTTCGTCGAAATCCGAGGTCGTTTGCAAAATGTCTATTTTTAAGGGCCTGAATTCCATAGCGACTATTCTGAATTTTCATTTGGACATATCTTTTGATTCCCGCTATGAAATTTCAATTTTTCGGATTCGTTGGAAAGATATTATCAATTAGATCCTAATGTTTTTGGTTTCACTAAAATCCGGATTGTTTTGCACCCGGTATGTTTAATTGAAGTTTGAAATCGAATTATCGAACTACCGCGCCATTTTCAATTCTATTTATAATTATATATATTTATTTATATTCTAACGACGACGCGTATAAATATATACGTTCTAAATATATTCAAAATAAATTTCTCGTCGATATTATTTAAAATAATTCATTTTAAATATTCAAAATTCGCTAAAATTGCCAAAATAAAAATTTTAAACTGGCCCAGATTTTCGGGTTGTTACAACTTAAATTCTCTGTTCAAATTCTCCAATGAAATTCTCCGCTTCCGCTTGCGCCAAACGCACCCTTAACGTCAGAAGTCGTTTTGTTATGATAAACATATGCAAACTCATAAGCATATTACACGTATGGAGTATGAGAAGCCTAATCCAATGGAGACGGATCAATTCCTTGTTAATGAGAATAATGAATACTTCGGCATTGTATATAACGTATTATATTTGCACAGTTTGTTAATTGGGTTGTTATCGTTATTGTGCTAAGCTAAGCCCCCCCCATATATATATATATTGCTATATATATGTGGCCCTATCAGTACTGTACTTTAATATTACATTCTTTTCATTCTGAATAAGATTTACACTTTGCATATTACAATTCTCTTCTATCAAATCTTCATTTGCAATTCTTCGATTATTCCAACTTGGTATCGAAGCAATTTCGTGTGCTAGCAGCGCTATTGATCAAAGAACACTACTACAAAACATGTCTGTTGCTTTGCCTTATTTTCTTCGGTTGTTCTTATAAAAGAAGCAAATAATATCATTTGCTTCTATTCTGTTAACAACAGGAGCAAATGCAGCGAAACAAATGGTGTTAATTGCTTCGGTTATGCATATAACAAGAGCAAATAGTGTAATTTGCTTCTGTTGTACACAAAACCGAAGCAAATGCACTGAAACAAATTGTGTTATTTGCATCCGTTGCTTAGAAACTGAAGCAAATGCACCGAAGCAAATAATGTATTTGCATCAGTTCCATAAGAACAGAAGCAACTACACCAAAGCAACAATGAGTTATTTTACCAAAGCAAATGCAAATATCAATAATCATAGACGACCTTACATATGTTTATATTTATAATTTATTATGATGAATGATTGTTAATAAATAATTTATAGTTACAGATTATTATAAGTAATCAATAATTATATTTTATGTTTAATAATTTATTGTAGTTAATTACTAATATTTAGTAGATTGTAGTTAACGTTTATTAAGTTCATTTAATAATTAATAAATAATATTTAATATTGAATGTTTGACATTTAAATTAATTAGTATTACTTAATAATTAATTAAGAAGTAATATCTAATAATTAATTTTTGATAATTATTGTTTAATAATTACTATTAAATAATTAATCAATAATAATTATATATAATTAAGACTAATTAATATTTAGCAATCTATATTATAATTTAATACTTATGAACTGATATTTAGTATTTAATAGTTAATTAACTTTATATAATTATTTGTTAGTAACGACATGTCAATAATCATAAACAACTTTAAATAATTATTAACTAATAACGATATATTAATTGTAATGAACCAGAAATTTTCGGTATTTAAAATTTTGTAGTTAACTTAATTCAGTGTTGGAAATTTATTTATACACTTGATATTCGATTTTATTTTGAATTTAGTCTGTTTTAACTTGATTTTGAATTATTTTGTAAGTGTGAATTTAAAATTTTGTTTTGAAATTAAACGATTTTGTTAAATATAACATTATAATATATAAAAAACTATTATAATATATGTTTTGAAAAATTATTAAATTTGATTTCTCAATTTTAACTTGAGGATCTATTTTATTTAGTTCTGAATTTGATTTCTCAATTTCCCTTGTTTAGCTCTGCACATCTTTTGGCTTGAAATTAAAATGCCACCTGTTTGAATTGATCTGAGTTGTTTTAACGTGGCTACCCCTTTTTATTTTGTTTACGGTGTCCTTACTTCCCTATATCAAAACCGTCCCCTCACTACAACAAAATGACCCTATTACAACGGTGGAAAATAGTTGTAAAAGACTTATTACAACGGTGGAGTCACCGTCGTCTATTAAGAAGTTGTAATAGACTGAAATCTTTTACAACTTTTATACACCGTTGCAACACCGTTGTAAAATGTATATTTTACAACTGTTTTCCACCATTGTAGTAATACATATTACAACATTTTTTCACCGTTGTAGTAATTCGTACTACAATTAATTATAACAATATGATTTTTGTTTCTTTATACATTACATTTCATATAAAAATAAATATTTATATTGAATAAAATGATACTACGCTGAACTGAAATAATCAATTAAATATTTTATTTCAATATTTGAATTAGTACAACTTTGTGATCCACTATCGTACAACTCACTTTTACATAATACAGTCATAACAATACATACATTCCTCACTTTTACATAATACTATCATAACTCACTTTTGCACGGTTCTCTTCGTATAGTTCAAGTGCCATGTATTCGGGTGTTCGGTCATTGTGCGTGCTGCATGGTTCCTTTCTACTACTGCTGCTTCTCCAAGATCTCATATTTTAACCTGTACATTGTTTATACCAAAATTTAACTACTGGGAAAGATTATATTACTATTTAGCAATCATCTCATTTAAACAGTATGTTTATCCAACAACCAGTTCTCCGTTAAAAAAAACTTTACTACCCTACAACCATTGAATTCCAAAACAGAAGGGGATGGTTCTAGTATTTTATTTTATGGTGCAACACAGAAGATAACTATAAAGTGTAAAGTCCTTTTCCTTTATAAAAATATATAGATATAGCTGCAAAGCACCTGCTTATAGCTAGGCAAACAAACTGAATAACATAAGCAAACAGCCGTAAACCTATAGATTAAGTATAATAGAATGTTCAGACAGTATCAAGGGTGGACCTAGGAATGAAAGCAAGGATGGGCTAATTTTAAAGATTGACTTATTTCTCAAGTCAATATAAGCTCAATGGATATTTGCCACAACCTTCAATCGATGAGCGAAACAAATACCTCAAAATTATCCTAACTTATATTAGCTGTAGAATTGCTAAGAAAATATACAGTATGATAGAAATGAAAGCTATCCAAAAAGGACAATGAACAAGCACTAAAAAAATGGAAGATACTAACGCGGCTAAAACAATGAAACACTTGAACATAGAAAAGTTGCTAGTATGGAGCAAAGCATTAACAAGAACAGACTAACACGGCTAAAATTTTTATGTAGGTAGTATAATAAATTTAAATCAGTTTGCCTATAGTCTAATTCCCAAAGAAACGTATACAGCAATGAAAATTGGGATGAGAAACCCAAAAATTAGGGTTTGTTTTTTTCCTTTCAAAGGACCGACCTCCAATCTAGAAAATAAAAATTCACCTGAATTGACCTATGATGTTGTCCAGCTCGAATGAAAACTCACTCACGAATTGGAGTCTCTCGACCTGCCTTTTCACATAAACAAATTACTTGCAAATCAGCTTCCTATTAAAGGTCATAGTGCCTAACAGAGGGAAATTGTAACAACCCGTATTTTCAATAACCTGTTATAACATAAATGGAGGCAGAATTAAACTGTAAAATCTGAATCAAGGGAAACGGGCTATGCCATTGCGTTTGTCTCGGAAAAATACGCGAAATAGAGTCCGAGTTTTCGAAAATCGGAGTCCGTATGACCAAGATATGGCCTCGCGAAGTTTCACGAAAAATTCCCAAATTAAAGTATACTTAATTAAGTGAAATGGGTTGCGCAGAGAAATATATATATATTGATATATATATATAATTGAAAATTAAATAAATAAATATGCAAAAATGTTCAAAACAACGAATTGGGAGAGGGGAATAACCGAACCGGCCGATTTTTGAGGTCGACCTGAGCCCGCTGGGTCGACTAGGGGTTAATCCAGGGTGTTTGGCTGTCAACCCGTGGGCCGATTCGCTCAAATGCAGATTTTGCATTTGGATGGTTCTCATGGTTCATCTTTAATCTAAAGGCCCTAGATGGTTCCTACACTTGACTTCTTCCCCAAGACATGCTTTGATGGCTTGGATTGAATCTAGGTTTAATCCTATGGCCTAAAACACTTGCCTAATCTATAAATAAGACCCTAACCTATCCTAAATCCTCATTATTCATTCATGCAACTAAACTATGGCAAAATTTTACCTCTCATGGCCTCCACTCTCTTCATAAAATTTCTAAATGGTTTCTATGAGAGATTTTCCATGCATACAAGTGTTTTCAAGCTTGTATGAGTGTCATTAGCTTGCATTCAAGTCAAGTTTCTATCTTTGCATCATAAAGCAAGGGTTTTGATCATTTTGGCTCAAGGGTTTTTATGTTAGAGCTTGCATTTTGGGTCTATTTGATTGCATAAGGGCTTTGTCATATCTTTTGTGCCTTCATAGCAATGTAAGCCCTTTCCCTACTCTTAGATATTAACTATGAAGTTAAATGTTCATGTTGCAAGTTTGGGTTTGATCATTGAGTATGATACATGCTATCATGTCATGCAAGTTTATGAAGTCATTATCTTGATCTTGTCAGCTAAAAGCTACAACCTTTATGTTGAAATGTTGCATTAGGCAACATGAGAACCCTCATAACCTTTATGTCAACTTGCATATGAAGTCATAACCCTTATATGATGATATATGCGAGTTACTAGTCATCATTCCATATCTTTTGTCACCATGATTCGCTTATGTGCCAAGTTTGGGTTTATGCATGTTTTGAGGCTTAAGAATGTAACATGCAAGTTAATGAACACATTTGTGCCTCATTTGCCACCATGATTAACTTGTGGCTTAATATCCATTTTTGTCATGCCTTTGCCAAGTCTCTTCTTTTAATCCATTACGTTGTCACGAACGTATATGCGAGTTTAAAAGCGTTGGGTTATGTTATGGGTAATTTCTAATGACATGAAAATACAACTTGAAAACATGACTTGAAATATAAATGGAAGTTGACATGTAAGTATGCATAAAAACATAAGCTTGGGAATTTACCTATTAAGTTAGGTCTACCCTTTGGGAATTTACCTATTAAGTTAGGTCTACCCAAATGCTTGAAAACTTGTAACATGTTTTGGGAAACATGATGGACATGACACTTAGATAATATAAGTGTGGCCAACTCGAGGTTGGGTTGAGTTTGCAACGTAAAACTACCCGGAACCGACTGGCCTAACTAGTAGTTGCAAACAATAGGACCCAATGTGAGAAGTTGGTCATGTTGTGCTTGAACCCGAGGTTAGACCAAGTTGTGGTGTAAAGCTACCCGGAACCGACCGGTTTAACTAGTAACCACAACAAAGTCTAATGTGAGAGGTGAAGGTGCAATAAGTAATTAATGTCACATGATAGGGTTAAGTTAATTTGATTAATGACTCTTAACCAAATATGACATGGACAAATGGGTTAAGTAATTTGATTAGGCTAATGATATTTAACAAAACATGACAAGGTTGGGTAGGTTAAGTAACTTGATTTGCCTAATGACACTTAACCATTTTTATACGACTAGTGGATGGGGTTAAGTTAACCAACACTTAATCAATCCAACGCAATAACCTGGTAAGGTTAAGTAAGTTTTCTTAATGACGCTTAACCGAAAAATACGGTTAACGAATGGGGTTAAGATTAGACTCAACTAGTCTAAACATGGAAATCGGATGGGATTAAGTTAGCCTAGACTTAATTAATCCCACTTGGTAGTTTAATGGGGTTAAGTTAAACACTTAACTAATCTAAACATGATGAATTGATGTGGTTAAGTGACCTATACTTATCCAATCTAACTCGTTAATTTATTGTGGTTAAGTTAACCAATACTTAACCAATATAACGTGAAAACATGATAAGGCTAAGTCACGAATCGCTTGAATACACTTGACCGATTTGACTAAGTAAATTGATAGGGTCAAGTTAATATATACTTAACCAATCTAGAATGATAATTGGACGAGGTTAAGTCGTGAATTGCTTAATATACTTAACCAACTTGAGCATGGTTTGTAGGGTTAAGCCTTGAACTTGGATACTTAGCCAATTTTGACAGGATTTGTAGACGGGTTAAGTCATGAACTTAAGTGATACTTAATCCATTATGTAAACCCTAGTTCTGAGGATTAGGTGGATAACCGTAGTTAACAAGGATAACGGGAACAATGCTAAGTGGTAAACCTTAGTTGAAGAATAACTAAGTAATGATTCTTAGTCAAGGAAATTTAGAGCAGTTCATAAATAGATGAGTAACCTGATACGGTAGGTCATCGTTTAAGTATACGAGTAGGAGCAAGTAACTGATTTAGATAAAGGCTCCAGCGAACTGGGTAACGAAGCAGCGGCTTCGGGGAACGTGAGGATATTCTTGGTATCCCTCTATGAGCTGCCAGGTGATTATACTAGGCTCATGAGAGGTTAAGGTCTGCGTTAGAAGAACCAAGAGTATGCCTTGGTTGCTATACGAGCGACCTAAAGACGGGGATGGATAGGGGATAGTCGACGATACACGGTCGTACCCTAGATAGCATTTCGTCAGGCTACCTACCATCTTTGGTCAAGCGTGTATGTACGGAAAGGCAGAGAACACCCAAAAGACCATAATTGCTATCTAATTATGGTTGCGGTAAGGCTTGGATGTGGGTTGGCCAGTGTTGTGTTCTCATACAGGATTTATCCTGTCTTGTCTTTCACTAGTTGAGGGAGTGGTTTCGTGGGACCATAGCCACGTATAAGAAAAATAGACCTTAGCATCTGCATCGGCAGATAAATCGAAAGCTCCCGACCGAGTCCTGTATTTCTTGATTTGCCCTGTGATAGGTCTCGGATGGCTCGATGTGATACATGTGCATACAGTCATGGAAAAGCGATTCACGATGAATGCGTGGGAAAAAGGGCGCGGTTGGCGGTTAGCGTAATCCCTAGTGGCCCTAGGTGGTTGAACCCAAACCGAGATACGAAAACGTGCAATAGGTAAGCATAATCCCTAGCAGCCCTAGGTAGCATAAGTCCTAGTTGTACAAACAATAATTCATGTTGGAAGACCCTAGCTAGGTTTAGGGTAACAGTCCAAACCGATCTTAAGGATTATGGAACTATGTTAAAGTAATATAGAATCTCATGGGAAAGCCCGTATGGTCTACGGCAAGGGACTGAACATTTACATGGAATAAAACATACAAGTTGAGTAACCTATATATGCGATATATTAGGTTGACATGGACCATTACACTACTTTTGAGTGAGGGTCATTCTTGGTTAACACATGACACGGTGGGGATACTAGTACGGTAGGTGCAGAGCTAAAATACAGGATAGATATCACGGGGCGTTATACGTGACAGATATCTCGGGGATATTATACTTGATAGAAACCTGACGATGTGATACCTTGTTTTATCTTGACATCGTAATTTATCAAGACACCTTAGTTTATCTGAGTTCAGTAGTTCATCCTGTTATTTTGATTTAGCTTATCTATCTTGTTATCATGCTTATGTTCATCTCAGTTTCTCATGTCAGTTAACTTTACTAGTTTTTATGCTAATAGTAGATAGGGCTTACTCAGTCTTTTTGACTGACCCGTTTTGTTTCGCCTCTTTTCTTCCGTTTCCCCCCCCCCCCAAGGTTACAGGGAGGAAATACTGTTGTTTAGTTCGGACTTCTTCTGCTTGAAGGTCATCATGGATGGCTTGGACTTTTCTTGGCTAATGGCTACTTTACTGTTTTTACTTGGGGAATAATTTATGAAAATGTCTTTATGCTTCTTTACTATTGCAAGACAGGTTTTGATGTACTCTGATGTAAAAGGCTTTAGACCTTATTTATTCATGTTATGAAAGTTTGATTTTACTTCCGCTATTTTATATGTTCTGTCTTGTGATATTTCTGTGCATGTTTACCAATAATGCCCCTCTAAAGCTAGTGCATTCCTTTGCGAGTGACCCTAGCGGAAGCGGGGTGTTACACGTGGTATCAGAGCAGAAGGTTACCAGACTGGGCAAAAGTTTTTAAAGACCTTCTGAAAACTATTTGAAAAAAAAACCGTTTACAAAGAAGCATTTTTCAAGAAAATTTTCTTTTAAAAGAAAAAGGCTATTCCCCAAAGGCCATTAGCACTATCCTTGTTTCCTTAATTGAGTCTCTTTTCCTTTCTTTCCTCCATCTGTAGTCACAGTAGTTTTAACTGCGACTAGTCTTTTCTACCTACGAAAGTGCTTTCCATACGATGGAGGTGGTTCTCGAGAGACCAGTGGCCGCGTTATAAGAAAGGATCGTGAGAAAGAAGGATAAAGGATACGAGCTTAAGGATGAGCAACTTGTTGGTATGGCTTAGTCCTCAAAGGAGGGAGAAAGATGAACAATGAAACCCATGACGAGAGAGTACCTTTGGCATGGTAAAACGGGGCGGATAGTTAAGTATTATGGGACAAGGACAAGATCATCGGGAGGGCAGTAGTATGCTCTCATTTCTAGAGTACCTCGGAAGGAGGGTAACGATCTTGTTAAAGGTTTAGCTTTTCTTCTCTATCATCCCGTTAGGACTTCGTTGTTCGTATCATTTAAGTCTGCTTCGATAGTTGAGTCTCTGCACCTTAAGTACTAGCGTAATAGAGAATCCCATTTTTGTCTCAAAGTCCTATTGGAGAATCAGTCCATTTATACATGACTTGTTTGGATTTGGGAATGTCTATGCCAAGTGTTGAGTTTGGAAATAATGCTTATGTTTATAAGCTATGGATGGATTCTAGGGATGAAGTGGTTATCCAGTAGGGGGTGCCACTCTCGGTTTTGATAGGAGGGTAGTTAGACCTTTTGACTAGCCTTGGTAATGCCCTCGAAGTATCGGGTAACCTTTTTGAGGTTCTGTCATGACTAGTTACTTAGAATCCCTTGATGCCTTTATTGGAAATTTGAAGCCCGATCGAGTGGTGTTCGCCAATAAGACGGATGGTTTACTTCATTTATGCATGGGTTATAGAGATCACCCTAGTAAGTGCGCATGATAACCTGATTGACATCTGTTTACATTCAAGAGAAAGTTCTTCTACATGGAATGCCTTATAGTATATAAACGAGATCCAAGATTCACTAGTGAATTTTGGAAAGCTTGCATGAGATCATGAGTACGCAGTCATGTTTGCGTCAAGTATTCTAGGAAAAGGATAAGTGCAAGTGGAACGAGAGGCGATGAAGAAATGAGTTCCAGCTCATGTTATGGAAACAGGAATAAGAAGCTACAAAATCGCGAAGTTAAAAGACGACTTTGATGGTCAAAGACTAGATACGTGCATGATATCTCTTTTTGGGAGTATATCCTTGATCCCTGTTTTCTGTAGAGCTTACTTGTAGGCTATCTTTTGTGGACATCCTCTCGGTCCTATTCTCCGTTACAAACCCTGTAAGGAGTTTGTCCTGTTTATCTTCTCGACCCTGTTTCAGGGAATTCTAGGTAGAACCCTATGGATGTAAACATGTATTTGAAACATGTTATGATTGATATGGTTGCAAGTGGTTGCAAGTGGTTGCAAGTGGATGCGCGAATACACATTAGATACTAGCTCGACTCGGTCACATTTCATATTGCATATGCACGAGTATTTATACTTGTTTATGGATGAAATCGAATGTATTATCATGCGGTTGTTGCATATGAATGAATGATTGTGCACGCATATAGTATCTATATGACTAGGACTATTTGCATACATGTTGGATTCATGGCACTATACATATTTTGCATTAGAAAGATTATTCAGGCCTGATCATTAGCATTAGCTAAGGAACATGTACACACACGTTTTGCATATATTCATACAGCATTAGAAATCATCTAAGGACAATGGTTGCTTGTGGATGATGTTTTGAGTAGATGGATGATGGATGGTAGGATATGTTCTTCCTAACTTGGAGATTTCGGGGACGAAATCCTAAAAGGTGGGGAGAATGTAACAACCCGTATTTTCAATAACCTGTTATAACATAAATGGAGGCAGAATTAAACTGTAAAATCTGAATCAAGGGAAACGGGCTATGCCATTGCGTTCGTCTCGGAAAAATACGCGAAATAGAGTCCGAGTTTTCGAAAATCGGAGTCCGTATGACCAAGATATGGCCTCGCGAAGTTTCACGAAAAATTCCCAAATTAAAGTATACTTAATTAAGTGAAATGGGTTGCGCAGAGAAATATATATATATTGATATATATATATATAATTGAAAATTAAATAAATAAATATGCAAAAATGTTCAAAACAGCGAATTGGGAGAGGGGAATAACCGAACCGGCCGATTTTTGAGGTCGACCCGAGCCCGCTGGGTCGACTAGGGGTTAATCCAGGGTGTTTGGCTGTCAACCCGTGGGCCGATTCGCTCAAATGCAGATTTTGCATTTGGATGGTTCTCATGGTTCATCTTTAATCTAAAGGCCCTAGATGGTTCCTACACTTGACTTCTTCCCCAAGACATGCTTTGATGGCTTGGATTGAATCTAGGTTTAATCCTATGGCCTAAAACACTTGCCTAATCTATAAATAAGACCCTAACCTATCCTAAATCCTCATTATTCATTCATGCAACTAAACTATGGCAAAATTTTACCTCTCATGGCCTCCACTCTCTTCATAAAATTTCTAAATGGTTTCTATGAGAGATTTTCCATGCATACAAGTGTTTTCAAGCTTGTATGAGTGTCATTAGCTTGCATTCAAGTCAAGTTTCTATCTTTGCATCATAAAGCAAGGGTTTTGATCATTTTGGCTCAAGGGTTTTTATGTTAGAGCTTGCATTTTGGGTCTATTTGATTGCATAAGGGCTTTGTCATATCTTTTGTGCCTTCATAGAAATGTAAGCCCTTTCCCTACTCTTAGATATTAACTATGAAGTTAAATGTTCATGTTGCAAATTTGGGTTTGATCATTGAGTATGATACATGCTATCATGTCATGCAAGTTTATGAAGTCATTATCTTGATCTTGTGAGCTAAAAGCTACAACCTTTATGTTGAAATGTTGCATTAGGCAACATGAGAACCCTCATAACCTTTATGTCAACTTGCATATGAAGTCATAACCCTTATATGATGATATATGCGAGTTACTAGTCATCATTCCATATCTTTTGTCACCATGATTCGCTTATGTGCCAAGTTTGGGTTTATGCATGTTTTGAGGCTTAAGAATGTAACATGCAAGTTAATGAACACATTTGTGCCTCATTTGCCACCATGATTAACTTGTGGCTTAATATCCATTTTTGTCATGCCTTTGCCAAGTCTCTTCTTTTAATCCATTACGTTGTCGCGAACGTATATGCGAGTTTAAAAGCGTTGGGTTATGTTATGGGTAATTTCTAATGACATGAAAATACAACTTGAAAACATGACTTGAAATATAACATGGAAGTTGACATGTAAGTATGCATAAAAACATAAGCTTGGGAATTTACCTATTAAGTTAGGTCTACCCTTTGGGAATTTACCTATTAAGTTAGGTCTACCCAAATGCTTGAAAACTTGTAACATGTTTTGGGAAACATGATGGACATGACACTTAGATAATATAAGTGTGGCCAACTCGAGGTTGGGTTGAGTTTGTAACGTAAAACTACCCGGAACCGACCGGCCTAACTAGTAGTTGCAAACAATAGGACCCAATGTGAGAAGTTGGTCATGTTGTGCTTGAACCCGAGGTTAGACCAAGTTGTGGTGTAAAGCTACCCGGAACCGACCGGCTTAACTAGTAACCACAACAAAGTCTAATGTGAGAGGTGAAGGTGCAATAAGTAATTAATGCCACATGATAGGGTTAAGTTAATTTGATTAATGACTCTTAACCAAATATGACATGGACAAATGGGTTAAGTAATTTGATTAGGCTAATGATACTTAACAAAACATGACAAGGTTGGGTAGGTTAAGTAACTTGATTTGCCTAATGACACTTAACCATTTTTATATGACTAGTGGATGGGGTTAAGTTAACCAACACTTAATCAATCCAACGCGATAACCTAGTAAGGTTAAGTAAGTTTTCTTAATGACGCTTAACCGAAAAATACGGTTAACGAATGGGGTTAAGATTAGACTCAACTAGTCTAAACATGGAAATCAGATGGGGTTAAGTTAGCCTAGACTTAATTAATCCCACTTGGTAGTTTAATGGGGTTAAGTTAAACACTTAACTAATCTAAACATGATGAATTGATGTGGTTAAGTGTCCTATACTTATCCAATCTAACTCGTTAATTTATTGTGGTTAAGTTAACCAATACTTAACCAATATAACATGAAAACATGATAAGGCTAAGTCACGAATCGCTTGAATACACTTGACCGATTTGACTAAGTAAATTGATAGGGTCAAGTTAATATATACTTAACCAATCTAGAATGATAATTGGACGAGGTTAAGTCGTGAATTGCTTAATATACTTAACCAACTTGAGCATGGCTTGTAGGGTTAAGCCTTGAACTTGGATACTTAGCCAATTTTGACAGGATTTGTAGACGGGTTAAGTCATGAACTTAAGTGATACTTAATCCATTATGTAAACCCTAGTTCTGAGGATTAGGTGGATAACCGTAGTTAACAAGGATAACGGGAACAATGCTAAGTGGTAAACCTTAGTTGAAGAATAACTAAGTAATGATTCTTAGTCAAGGAAATTTAGACCAGTTCATAGATAGATGAGTAACCTGATACGGTAGGTCATCGTTTAAGTATACGAGTAGGAGCAAGTATCTGATTTAGATAAAGGCTCCAGCGAACTGGGTAACGAAGCAGCGGCTTCGGGGAACGTGAGGATATTCTTGGTATCCCTCTATGAGCTGCCAGGTGATTATACTAGGCTCATGAGAGGTTAAGGTCTGCGTTAGAAGAACCAAGAGTATGCCTTGGTTGCTATACGAGCGACCTAAAGACGGGGATGGATAGGGGATAGTCGACGATACACGGTCGTACCCTAGATAGCATTTCGTCAGGCTACCTACCATCTTTGGTCAAGCGTGTACGTACGGAAAGGCAGAGAACACCCAAAAGACCATAATTGCTATCTAATTATGGTTGCGGTAAGGCTTGGATGTGGGTTGGCCAGTGTTGTATTCTCATACAGGATTTATCCTGTCTTGTCTTTCACTAGTTGAGGGAGTGGTCTCGTGGGACCATAGCCACGTATAAGAAAAACAGACCTTAGCATCTACATCGGCAGATAAATCGAAAGCTCCCGACCGAGTCCTGTATTTCTTGATTTGCCCTGTGACAGGACTCGGATGGCACGATGTGATACATGTGCATACAGTCATGGAAAAGCGATTCACGATGAATGCGTGGGAAAAAGGGCGCGGTTGGCGGTTGGCGGTTAGCGTAATCCCTAGTGGCCCTAGGTGGTTGAACCCAAACCGAGATACGAAAACGTGCAATAGGTAAGCATAATCCCTAGCAGCCCTAGGTAGCATAAGTCCTAGTTGTACAAACAATAATTCATGTTGGAAGACCCTAGCTAGGTTTAGGGTAACAGTCCAAACCGATCTTAAGGATCATGGAACTATGTTAAAGTAATATAGAATCTCATGGGAAAGCCCGTATGGTCTACGGCAAGGGACTGAACATTTACATGGAATAAAACATACAAGTTGAGTAACCTATATATGCGATATATTAGGTTGACATGGACCATTACACGACTTTTGAGTGAGGGTCATTCTTGGTTAACACATGACACGGTGGGGATACTAGTACGGTAGGTGCAGAGCTAAAATACAGGATAGATATCACGGGGCGTTATACGTGACAGATATCTCGGGGATATTATACTTGATAGAAACCTGACGATGTGATACCTTGTTTTATCTTGACATCGTAATTTATCATGACACCTTAGTTTATCTGAGTTCAGTAGTTCATCCTGTTATTTTGATTTAGCTTATCTATCTTGTTATCATGCTTATGTTCATCTCAGTTTCTCATGTCAGTTAACTTTACTAGTTTTTATGCTAATAGTAGATAGGGCTTACTCAGTCTTTTTGACTGACCCGTTTTGTTTCTCCTATTTTCTTCCGTTTCCCCCCCCAGGTTACAGGGAGGAAATACTGTTGTTTAGTTTGGACTTCTTCTGCTTGAAGGTCATCATGGATGGCTTGGAATTTTCTTGGCTAATGGCTACTTTACTGTTTTTACTTGGGGAATAATTTATGAAAATGTCTTTATGCTTCTTTACTATTGCAAGACAGGTTTTGATGTACTCTGATGTAAAAGGCTTTAGACCTTATTTATTCATGTTATGAAAGTTTGATTTTACTTCCGCTATTTTATATGTTCTGTCTTGTGATATTTCTGTGCATGTTTACCAATAATGCCCCTCTAAAGCTAGTGTATTCCTTTGCGAGTGACCCTAGCGGAGGCGGGGTGTTACAGAAATACACTCACCTTAAACCCGATTAGCTTCTAGATCTTGATTTCTCTCCGTAGTTCCTCTATTTGGGTTTCGATCTCCCCCAGATCTACTGTCGCTTCCCCTTGGAAACCATTTCTCTCACAAATTCGTTCTATTTGATGTGAGACGTTGGTCGATTTGTTGTTTTCCCCAATTCGATTTCTAGGGCTTCGGCCATTTTTAAGTTTTTTTTAGAACGAGAGAATGAAATGGAAACCGACGGCCTATTTTCTTTTATTAGCTTCATACGGGTAGGGTTTCACCATTGCCAATGTCCATTTTGCCCTTAGATTTAATGTTAACCCTTATAAAACTTAAGCCCCAAATCATCATAACACTTAAACAATTTTTTCATGTCACATACACTATATACAAACCAATGTGTATGTTTATTCACCATTTTAATCATGCACAATTTCACATATTCATCATGTACATATCACAAATGATTTATTTATTCACCCCAAATATTATGGATTTAATTGAAATCAATATAATCTAGGATCATCAAAGTTGGGTTCTCACATTATTAATCTCTACTTCTTAATTATTAATAGCAATCATTGATTATTCATGATTAGCATTAATTATTATATTTTAATTATTACTGTTTAATAGTAATTATGTAATATTAACTATATTTTTTAATTCTTCTTCTTAATTGCTAAGTATTAAATATTACGGATTGATTATTAATTATTACTTCCTAATTGATTATTAATAGTAATTATTAGTTATTAATTATAAATAATCAACATAAATGTATTAAATATTAATTAATAGTTGTTAATTATATTAAACTATAGTAATATATTACAACAATAAAAAAATAGAACTTGTGATGGGCTTTTATTAC
The DNA here is from genome assembly GCA_030737875.1 of Allium sativum. NCBI lineage: Eukaryota > Viridiplantae > Streptophyta > Magnoliopsida > Asparagales > Amaryllidaceae > Allium > Allium sativum. The sequence goes on along the minus strand of CM060926.1, from coordinate 685,610,953 downwards.
AATTGTCAAAATAGCACAGTTGTTAAAAATAAGTTTATTACAACTTTTCTAGGAAAAGTAAAAAACATATATTACAATGGTGATTTTACCACTGCTGTAAAATTAAAGTTGTAATATGGTGTTTTTGTTGTAATGCCTTCGTATATCTCTCTGACTTCCTCCAAAAATTCCCAATTCGTTTCCTCAATCCAAAAATGGCTTCAGCCGATTTAATATTTCCATTCCCAAATTAGTTCTCCATCCCCAAATTGTAGAGCCGCAGCCATCATTCCCGATCGACGCTGTAGCCCTCTCCATCACCCCAGCATCCACCGCTCGCGCTCTCTCCTCCTCTTACTTTTAGAAGTCTGGTGCCACTGTTTGAAGCTTGCTTCCCACGCCCTCTCAGTTCCTCCGCCTCCTCCCTGGCAAGCTCCGTCCTCCACTGCCGAATCCGAGCCACTTTTGCACTGTCCCCTTTCGAATCGAAGCCGTGCAGTCTCCAGCGCCCTCTTGCTTTGAAAGCCCTAGCCACGGCAAATCAAACCCCTTTGCTCGAGCCGTGTTCTTCACCGCGTCCACTCGAAACCGCTCAAGCCATCGTCTTCCTGTGCTTCTTTCTCCCGCCACCTAAATGTAAGTTTAACTTACGATTAAACTTGTCGCAAGTTATTCATTTCGTATTTTAACTAAGTATAATTGGGTTGGCCATTGTTGCATGTTGTCACCTGTTTATCCCAGGACGTTTGGTCGTGATGTATGCATGTGGTGTTTACTTGCGTCCTACACTTTTATGTCATTTCCCCCCTAGATTTCCGTTTGAGATGCTTCCAAAACCGTCCACTGCTGCATACTTGTATGCTACCCTGAAGTGAAACATAAAGGCATACTAACCTTTATATTGATATACATATGCTTCGCACGATTATTTGAATAGCGTACTGTAGTTTTGTGAATCCATGAAAATGCGACATATCTATACTATATACTATATTATAAATGAGAGTATCAAATGCTGCATTCTCCTTCACTCTCGCCTTATTTGAAACTCAAGTGTCTCCTTTTACTCCTGTGTGTACAAGCCTTTTTAAACTAAGCAGTCAGAACATCCGTTTTTCCACTTTGCCTCCATGGTTTTTCTTTTCCCCCATTGCTGTCCATACCTAAAGTTTCTCCTGATCCTAATTTTTGCCTTCTCCCAAAAATCGATTTCTACCTCTCCAACATCTTCAGATCTATGAATCCTTGCACGCCCCTTTCTTCTTTTTCACTTTCCATGCTCTCACCACGAAATCACCACTTTCGTGTTCTCAGCTTTATTCCTCTAATCCTTGGTTTTTTAATATCAATAACATACACCAGTTATTACATAAGCAATTCATGGTTATCTTGCTCTTAGGATTGAAAACTGTCTCGCGCTCATTTACTGTAGTGTCTTCGATAAAATCATGTTTGATGATGGTAGGGATTTTCTCTAAGGATTCCGATGACATAGGTATGATTTATTTTCAGTTTCATACATAGAATGTATCTTCTGTAATTTCTATTTACTGGCATGTTGGAAGTTTTTCCTTATTCCTTTCATGTTTTGTGGATGTAGCTAACCTATTTGTTGAATTTCCACTTAAGTGTCGCCCAACTTCTGATGAGACGTTGACCTAAACTTATATGTGTAATGACTTTTTTTTGTTAGTAAGAAGTGCTCAACAACTTTTGATGAACCATTTACCCGAATTTATATGCGAGCTGGATTTTTTTTTTTTAATAAGAAGACTAGGCAATGCCTAGTACTTGAATCTTTACTCATATTAATGCACTTCAACTGTAATGGACTGATATAGCTAATTTATAAAGTGATGGTATAGTTGATTATACTTTCATATAAACACAGAGTGCACTATGTCTATTACTATATAAAATCAATTGCTGTTATAGGTCAAAAATTACATTATGTTATTTCCAATTTATACTATTACAGATTCCTACTTGCCACTAATCATGTTTGCCTCGACTGCGGTATTGCCTCTTCAGCGTCGTTGGGTGCTTCAATCTTTATTTAAGGAAACACTCACGTTTTTTCAGGTATCATGCTTAACTCATGACATCGTAAGTTACTTCTGATTTACATTTCAATTCTATATATACTTAGTTGCAAAATACTTTCTGCAACATTTATTTTACGTAAATTCATTTTGTCAATTGAGATTTGAGCATCCCTTAAAATTACAATATTTGACTTGACAAATGAAAATTCTCTTTTGCATACTTTTGTTTTTCTCTGGACCAATTGGCAAAATTTTCGATTGCGAGTTATCTCATCTTTTCCGTTTGCGGATTTACTTAAACTACACTCTAAAGACTTGGCTATGTTGAGGACTTACATGCTAACCAAAAATGTTTGTGTTAAGTTTTCTCATGCTCGGTTGCATAAACACTTGATTTAATTCATATATTTTCTTAACGTCAAAATGAATATATTACTCCATCACTATTCACAATGCCAAACTTTATGTGCTTTAGCCTTAACTGGTTTACGTTGGTGCTGAGTCTGGTGGTTAAATGTAAGCAATTATGGCTTATATCTTTCATTAACAGATAATCTTTTATCCTTTAATCATGTTAGATGTGTTAATTTGTGGCACTTCAAGCAGTAGAATTTAATATTTGAGACTATAATCGACAAGAAAAACGTAGTATCTAGAGAATACATATTTATGTTTTGGGGCCAGTAATTCATTATGGTAGTCATAACATGAAAATTTTGGTTTATCTATTTTCCCATTGAATCTATTTTTATTTACCTGTATAATACACCTGTCATTTTTCTTAGTATAGCAATGCATATTAATACAATCAAGTCACAAGCAATGAAATGGATGGCCATGCAATGATTTTTAACCCATATGAATTAAGAAAATAGACAATGCTCTGAAAGTTAAGCCAAAAAAATGATATACAAGTGCAATTCTACTGGTAAGAAATAGTCCAAATTATCTACCAAAGCAGTAAAGTCTAGCTATATGATTTTTTGGAACTATGTCAATATATGAGTATAGAGTAGTAAATTACTTAATGATCATGTTGTAGTATAAGATGATTTTTATTATCCTCTTTCCACTTTAGCATGGCACAATTTGTGAAACTGGCTACTATTTTTACCTGATCCATTAAAACCAAAAGCTTGATGCATGCACGTTAGTTTATTTTGAGTTGCTGTTGATATTAATTAGCAGGAACATGCACTTGAAGACAATATATTTTTAAATTTAAACACACATATATTGCGTACCCACAGGAAATTTGCCAAGAATACAAAATGGAAACAAGGAAACTAGCAGATGTAATTCTACTAGCTTTTGCGAAACTGTTGAATCTGGAATAAAACTTCTTTGTATACATATTGGGAGAAAGTGCAGAGCTGACTGGAAGATTAAATTACTATCCACAGTGCGTGAACCCCGATGTTGTTCTTGGGTCAGACCAATACCAGTATACATTGAAAATAATAAGTTTATGGTTGTTTCTTCTATCTGTTCATCTTTCTTAGGCTTTCTTTGACATTTAACAACCTTTCCACTTAACTTGATATGTTAAGCTAAGGAGATATACAATACATGAAATTACAGATATGATACAACTATGAAATAAGATGATAACAGTTGATGCCAACGTGCTTGGTTTAAAGTAGAAATAATTGCAAATATGCTTGGTTAAAAATATAGGCTAATTTTTACCAACAAATCAAATAATAGAAGACTATATTCATGTTATCGCTACTCTATATATAACATGCAAATTTACTTATATTGATGTAATTCATAAGCTGCTGCAAGCAATAGCCACCTAAATTATTCAGCTAATAATTATTATTACATAACCAAACCAATCTCATAGGAAGCACGAGTGCCAAGCCCAGAATTGAAAACGATAAACCAGCCGCATGCATAGCGCTTTGGTTTGTAATTTTTAGCTTTTGCTTTTCATATGATAAAATATATACATATACATTGATAATGGTTTTTGTTCCTATGACACTTGAAAGGTGAAATGATAATCTTTTATATGCACTTCATGTGATTTTGTTTGTATCTTAATCTTATGATCCAAAAATAAAATATTCCTCTTGATTTCCTATAATATTCGCTTGAAATTTTAATTAGGGAAATTTTATATACATCCACTTAACCTATTAGTTAATCCATCCTAGATTTTAGAAGTAATACATACTTTTATGGTCTCTCTATTTATTTGAAATCGATTAGTTAATCCACACAAATTATTAATAATTATTCCCACCTTTGTGTGTTTTTAATCTCATGTTATTCAAGAAATTCTTTGCATAGTCTATCATCGTTAATTCTCGAGGTTACTCAATCTCTATTTTCTCTTTTTAACCCTAGGTATTCTCATATTTTCACAGTATTAGTTACACAATTAATTAATCATAATTGCATATTTAATTGTCCGGTGTGTCTGAATTTGGAATTCACAGAATTTAGCATCAAAACAAATAAATCAATAGTGAAAAATCGCAAAAGACTGTAATTTTTTAAATGAAAGTGGATTTTTTTTTTAAACATATTTAAAATCCATGTTTAAATATATAAACGTATGTTTGTCTAAACCATGAATATCAAATTCATATTTCAAACAAAGCGGTTAATTATTAAAACTTTGCATTTGATCATTTTTAAAATATTATTATAGATGTTACACTAATCATGATTGAATATAGTAATATTTTTTCAACCAATTTGAGGAGTATATAAGATATAACTGCTTACACTTATGACTGTGCGGTCTACTTGTTATATTAGATTATCCAAAAATTTAACTAGGGTAAAAACTAATCTAGGTAAAATAAATAATCATGGACCAACGTGTAAGCAGACAAACAACCCTGAGGTATTCATTACAATTTAATCTACCATAAATACAAAAATAAAATAAATAGATAGTATACTGTATGATGGACATCTAAAATGCGTTTAGAGAACCTTACTGATATTTCTTTGATCATGTTCATATTCATAAATACCCACTCTCCAAAATGATTAATGTTGCATATACTAACTGTGATATTGAATAATTTGAAGATCGAATCTACCGAATCATTTCAGTGTACTTAAGAATTCAGTTTCCTCATGCTTATTTACATTTCAATTACGCTATTTTATGAATGAAGTATTATAGTTGTTTGTGATATGCTGCAAATGAAGAGAGTTACTTTCACATTTTTTTGTACACTGGTTAGCGTGTATTTGGGTCAAGGTAACATATCATTGCTTCTTAGCTGATACTTGGACACTTAAAAATAGAAATAAGTGCAATAATATTTTTGATGTGTGTTGCGGTTACAAATAGGAATGCTAAATATTCATTTCCTTCACTTTTGCTCAAAAAGCGTTAGTTTTTTCTCCAGTATCCATATTTTCAAGCTTTGAATCTTTGGTTTCATAGGTCTGATCTCCACTTTCTGGTGTTAAAAAGCTTTTGTCTTCATAATTTACATCTGCATTTATGATTATATCTTCAAATTTAACACTAACAGCAGTTTCACAACATCTTTTTTCCATATTTTGAAGCATGAGTTCGTGGTTAATATTTCCTGCTACTTAACCAAAAGTTTTAATTTCTTGACAATTCACATCTTTGTGTTCTGGGTCACCATTTTCAACTGATTTCTTGCACCCATTTTCTCTATTTTCACGTATGTATTCATGATCCTCCTGTCCAACTACTTGAACTAAAGTGCTCACTTCTTGATAGTTCATATTGACACCATGCATATTATTGTAAAGGATACACAAATCCTACAGTACATGAATATTTAGCTTATATATTAAAAAGTTACTTCATGCGACAATTCATAAAAAGATGATGTATACATGCCAAGCAATGAAAAAAATGAAAGATATAATTTGTGTGGATTAACTAATTGATTTTAAGTAATTAGAGAGACCACAAAAGTAGGTATTACTCCTAAAATCTTGGGTGGATTAACTAATAGGCTAAGTGGATGTAAATAAAATTTCCCTTTTAATTATTGGGGTGTTCATTCAAGGATGGACATGTTACTCTTGTATTCTGGGACAATAATAAGAAGTGGAAACTCTTTTTATGGTACTGCTATATTTCTATTTAATTTCAATTAGTTTTAGAACATTATTATCCCTTCTTTTTTTCTTTTTTTTTGGCAAGGCAAATTATTATCCCTTCTTTTGCATTGTTTAACATATCAAATGATCCTTTATGGAACATGTATTATAAATAAAGGCGATAACTGGTACTTAAGGCTCCTGCAACAATCAGTCTCTAAGGAAGGATAGGATAGTACAGCTTTATGTTGCAAGCGAAGAGGTTGTTTTTGAATAGGATGCTGATTGAAGAAATAGAAGCTTTTCAGTTACTGAGGTATGTTTTCCAGCACCGTGCTTTTATTACTATCTTTGAATAACTCACATCACTAAAATAAAAATTGGTTGTCAAGCAGATAGTTGACACTGGAATTGTCTTTCTGCCTGACATTTCAAAGTTTGTTTTGATTGTTAAACATGCAACATATGAATAAATGATTGGCTCCTTAATTTCCCATATTAAATTAGCATTTAGATTTAAAAAGTTGATGCAGTTTTGTTTTCTTTCAATATAGTACTATGTGCTTGCTCTTTGTAGCTCAACATATTCAACATTAATATTGTATGTATCAAAAATATTTTAGGATTTATCAAATACAATATGCTAATGCTTTGTGTTGGTTTTTTGAAATATGAGAAAGTCTAATATAATAATTTTTCGATTTATGTCAAAGATGCATAGAAATTCATGATACTACAAAATAGCTATATCATTAACAAAGTTAGTTCAATCACATCTTTGGTTCAAGATACACAAGAAACATGCAATTAAGTTCAAACCCATGTGCATCAGATGAGAAGGCCATCCTTTAGTTTTTTTTATTTTTATTCAAACCGTTTTCTATGTAATTTTAAAATTGACTTCCAAAGCCTTATTTTTGTCTAATATGTGTTTTAGTATCAACGTGATGTTTTATATCAACTGATGACCCTTATGTGTCAGAGGTCTTTGTTTCAAGTTTTACACCTTTATTTTAGATGATTGTTAGGGTAAATGCATGAACAAACTAAAACTTACCATATTTTTGCTGTTTATTTTCTTAAACTGGAATTTTTTTTCTAACTTAAAAAATGACTTGCAAGAGCCTTTTTTTGTGTCTAATACATCCTTCAAATTTAACATGAAGTTAGCTAAAGGGTGTGTTTCACACTCTCCTGATATGTATTTATTGCACTGGAAAAAAGAAAAAAATTATCTAACATCAAAACGAACCCATCACTTAGACAGATACATGTAGTGTGTTCCATTTAATATTTATGTTGGCTCTTACACTCAAATGGCTAAACTAAATGTTAAAATTAATTTTATTTAAACCAAAAACAACGGTAATTATTACTGAACTATTATTGCAAACCTTGAATATGATTTTAGACGTATATCACGTCTAATAATTTGCATTTTTCTTCACATTTTATACTTTGAATATTTTATGCGAGGTTTTAATGTCAGATGATTTCACAGTCCATTGATGTTGTATTAAATACATTTACAGAATGCGAAAAGTCACTTTACAACCATTTGTTCCTTTTTTCTTATTTTCCATACCTCCTTTGCTGGCTCTAATGGGTAAAGAAAAAATAAATAAAATTCAATCCTAGCTCAATCGGATTCAAAACGTATGCCTAATGACAACAATCCATCTTAGCTTAACTTTCAGGCTAGGTGAACTATTAATCATCCTGACTTAAGTGCATTTGAGTATAAGTGCTTTTTTAATTATTTAATTCTATTGAAGCACCAACTACTACATTGTCTGAGCTTTGAAGTGATGTTTGAAGAAATGTTCAACAAAAAAGGCAGTTCTTTGAAGCTTAAATTATTACAGTAAAATGTGCAGTACCACTTATGTACTTATATTTTTATTAGCAACAGTAAAATGTGCATGTCCTATAATGTATATAAATGGATGGCATATTGCATTAATTACAAAATTGATGAGCCATGAAAATGCGCATGTAATTGGAAATCAAATTCAATGAAAAGTCAACATGGTAGTAAATGAACGTGTTAAAGCTATATAAGGAGTAAAAAATTGTTTTTTCGTGCACCAGTATAATACAAGCAGGTGTTGTACTATGTTGTGTGTATTGAGATACCATGTTATTGTGAGAGCATGGTAATCTAGGATTTGAACTACTATCTAACATATGACTCACTGAAACAAGTATGATAAAAACAAATAGCCAATGATCTGAAAACATAAAGCTTACCAAATTTAGTTAGAAGTCATACTAAATTTTCCAATAAACAACAGTGACTGTAATATTTTGCTGTAACGATTCGTAAATATCAACACATTTAAATAATATGTACTCACATAGTTAATGAGTACAGAAACGAACTTCTATTATTTTAGCATTAGTGCTTCAATTCATATCAACACCTTTTCATTTAATTTTTGATTTGTTGATGGCTTCAACAAGGCGTCCCTTTTTTTTTTGGTTGCTAACAAGAAAGGGTGAAAACGAGTATTACTTATTAACTTCTTTTTACTAAAGAGAGCACGACACTTTTGGTTTCTCTATATCACTAATGTATGTTTTGGGTTTAGCTACTTGGAAGCTGTAGATTATAACCCTCATTTGTTGATTTATAAATATTACTTGCCATATACAACTTTTCATTTAATTTTTTATTTGATGACGGCTTCAATCAACGTATCCATCTTTTTTTTCCTGGCAACAGGAAAGAGTATGTACAAATATTGCTAACATGTGCAGACAACTTGGTTCATACATCACACAATATATCTCCTATGTGGTTAATTTTATTCTTGTGGGCTTTGGATTGAGCAAAGAAATGCATCACCCTATAAGTCATTTTATATTATATCAGTGACCTAACTTCATGGTTGCTATTGCAAAAAAGTATTGTTATGATTACTCAAATATCTTGATGCATTGTGAATTAGTGCCACTAAATATTTTGCTGCATATTTACAAGAGTAAATATGTGATAAAATAAAATTTCATTTTTTTTATTTTTTTTATCTTTCAGGCGCATTTGGTTTTGGAATATGCACCAAGCTTGAGTAAGCGAGTTGTCGATGCAGTTGGTTTTGTACCCTGAACTAATTTTCTATTTTCAGCAAATAACAGTGCAATGTATGTTGTGTATTGGCTGAATTTGATACTGCAGTTAGTCTTATTTTACTTTGTTATACTATTTGGTTGTATTTCATTGTGTAACATTGGCATTTAGTTAGAATTCAATAAAATATGTAGATATAGTATTGATATTTAGTTTTATTTCATTGTTTTATACTGATATTGCAGTCAGGATTTATGTTATGGTTGTGCGTTCTATTCTGACTTTAAATGCAATTTGATGCAGTATCAGGTTTAAATAAAACCTGAAGCAGCATTTTTTTTCTTGCTTCAGCCACTTTTTTTGCTTCGGTTGTTTGGAGCAACTGAAGCAAAATATTGGCCATTTTCTTCCCTGCAGAACGGAAGCAACAGGTGTATACCTGTTGCGTCTTCCACATTTGCTTCCGTTCTTGAACTGAAGCAAAAAGGGGTAAGCAACCAAAGCAAAAAATTATTATTTGCTTCGGGTGTTTGTCCGAAGCAACAAATTTTGGTTTGTTGCGTCTTCTGCAGTTGCTTCGGTTCCAGAACAGAAGCTACAGGGGGTAAATAACCGAAGCAACTGACCTATTTTGTAGTAGTGGAAAGCCATCTGAATTCATGGCGTTGATAAGAGTTTATTGTCCATCAACTTTGAATCATCATATGGACCCTCTCATCGAAGATCTATCAATCCCCTCACTTGAGAGATGTTGCTCAGTCAGAAAAATGGTGCTTAACCAAATAGTTTTATAACATATATGAAGATATTTTGAGAGCCAAGTTTTCTTGGGCATGAAGCCAAGTTTTTCTTGGGCATGAAGCAATTCTCTCTATTAAAGAGCCAGCTAACATTTTCATTAGGTGTGGGTAAGAGCCACCAAGAGTGGCTGAGAGCCACCAAGAGTGGCTGAGAGCCACCAAAAGTGATCATTTAGCTGTTCCAAATTAAGTGTTCTCCTTCAAACTTGTTAGCCATTAGATATTCTCTATCCATTTCTCAATAAGGTTATTGATTCAAATTGTAATTTTTTGTAATGATAGTTGAGATCGATAGTAAACAATTTGTTATTAGTGAATCAGTAAAGAGGGTGGTTGGGTGGAATATCATGTGCTCATATTTCTGATATTATTTGTTGTGTTGTTTATTTTTTCAATCAAATTCATCTTGAAGTGATTGGGTAATAAAGATCCAATTTTTCTGGGCATTTTGTTAAGCTTCCGCTGCGCACAAAAATCATAACAGATTGGTATTAGAGCGAGGCGATTTGTTTTAAATCGTGCATCAATTATTTCTACAAAGGTTGGTAGATTCAGTTGGTGATTATGCTATTACTATTTTGGATAAAAGTAGACTTTATTGGATGAGACTATGTCTAGAGTGAAGAGCATTCCAATCTGAGAACTTTGACATGATATGGAGTTTATTGTGAAGAAGCTCTCTGATATGGATGAGGGAAGATGGAAGAAGACAAAGAAGAAGGCGGGTGACGGTTGAAGAACCTAGTCCACAACAAGGTGGAGAGGTTAATATGGTCACTGCTTATGGTTCTAAGGTGGAGGATCACGGTATCGACAAGGGTCTAGATGTTGATGATGCTCGAGGGATCCCGGAGATGAAGAGATCATGTCAAACGGAAGACGGATGTCGAGCTTTGAAATCCACAAAGACGATGGAGATCTTGTGGTATTGCAAGCATTTTTTAGATCGTTGGTTGATGCACGGTGCAGCTCAAGTGGTAGATGCATCTTTTACAGACGGTGGGTTGTGTTTGTAATTGAGGTGTGGTCGTAGTTCTTTCAAATCGACTGGGTATATCTCATTTCCCTGAAATCAAGGTTGGTTTTAATTGAGAGAATAATTTTTTGGTCTTGGTGGTGTTGAGGTTACTTTGGAATCTGCCTTTTTTTTGTGGATATTTGCAACATTTTGTTAGCGGGCGGGGACGTAGTCTGAGCTCGTTAACAATTTTGTGATGGGGGTGGCTTTGCTGGAACCCATTTGGTAAATATTCATTTTTTGGTGTATCTCGTTGTGAGATTTTGACTAAAGGTGGAGCTCTGTTGAAGAGTTTTATAATGAGAAGAGAATTTAACTCAAGCTGGGATACTGGAGATATGTGATTTTGCTTCAAGGTGGAGTGTTAAATTTGGTGATACAAAATCACAAATTAATTGGAACAAATTTGCAAAGAACGGAAAGTAAATATTTCTATAATGGGAATGCATTGACTGCATTTGATGAGGTTGTAGAGAAATAAATGAAGGGTTTAATTTCTTCCATTTATGCTAAAGAAACGAATTGATTTACTTCCTATGTTTGCACATTTGTTTTTATGGTAATTTGCCTTTATTATATTACTACCATATGTTGGTAATTTAATTGATGACTCACATAGATTTGCACTGGCAATATATTGAGGGGTAGACTTTAGTGTAAATCCATCCTGGCCTAGAGCCAGTGATCCCTAATGGTGTCTCTTCTTGTTAAACCTGATTGAGGTTTGGATATGTAAACTCTTATTTTGTAATCTCTTGTAATTCTCTTATGTGGAATAAAATCTCTCTCTGTTGGACTGGACGTACACTATCTCGAGGATAGTGGAACTAGTATAAATATTGTGTCTCTTTGTTTCTCTGCTATAGTTATTTACCATTTTGTTGATGTAATAGAATAATTGCTATCTGATTAGCTTGGTGTTCAATTGGCAAATCTAGATCCTATTTATTGCGCTTCCGCATATGCTCAATTTTCATAACAGATCTATCAATCCCCTCTCAATTAGTAACAATTATATCCGCATTAAGTTGTCATGTTTATTACCATTATAATTGTTTACAATGTTTATTACTGTTACAATGGGTATGCAGAGTGGATAAAATGGTAATTTTACCTTCCCCTTCATTATTTGTTATGCTTTCCTTTTTCATTTTGACCCATAACCCTTGAGAAATTGCCCGTTCTTCCAACAATCACCGCCTAGGGTTACTACCTCCACACATCGCTTCTACCTCGTTCATGCATCGCCGACGTCATAATTTTCGATCGCCTCTTCCTCGTTCTCCCAGCTTGCGTAATTTTACGTTTGCCAAGTAATTTAATAATATATTTTAGCCAATGTATATGTTCCGGCAATTTCATATTCTTAATTTTTGATTTTTCATTTTCATTTTCAACAATTGAATATTTGAGAATTTGAATTATATAAGAAAATCAGTTTACTTAGCCTAGCTGCAGTGTACATTTACTGACCCTCAGTGTAATGGGATAGATTTAGGGGAAGTTTGGCTTGAATCATTGATTAGAAATGAAATTTTTTGCTATGTTATTTTTGGTATTCAAGTTTTTTTTTTGTTCTTCAATGTTTTATAGCTGTGTTCAAGTATTAATGAACCTAAGAAAAAATTCCTGCTATGTCATTCTATAAGTTCCTAGGTTATATTAGTTAGTAACACTAAAGGACATTAAAGAATAAATTACCTATTTCGTTGGTTGGTTCAGAACTACCTTGTAATTTGAATGGAGTATGGTTATTGATATTTCAATTGCCTATGTACATGTGTGTTAATACTTTATAGTATTCTAGCATCCTGAAATTAAATTTAATAGTTAACATGAGTCTCAACATTCTGATTGGTACGTAATGTGAGTTAATATCTAAATTCATCAATATAAATAGTTCAAGTAGTTTGATTTCATACTGCGATATTTTTGCAGTTGGGTTATATGCCATTTGAGTTGAGCTAAAATAGTATTGTTTCAGTTTTTCCATGCAAGTTTCTATTTCAACTGTTGCTATGAATTAACAAGTACCAGTAAATCTTTATTAATAATTCTCTTGGAAGCGCAAAGTTTTGGTCCGACCATGAACTTCCCAAAATGCCCTTATGTATGAATTTAAAAATATCTTTATTAATAATTCTCTTGGAAGCGCAAAGTTTTGGTCTGACTATGAACTTTCCAAAATGCCCTTATGTATGAATTTTAAAATATACTAAATTGTTATTTAACCTAATCTCCCCAATAAATTAGACATTTAATGTCATTTAAATTAGGATGTAATAAACTTTTTCAACAAATTCAGATTACCCCGTTAATATCACTCAAAAAGAGGATTTCATTACAAATTTTAACCGCTTCCCTATATATATTATCAAAACTTAGTAGTAGATAGAATATTTTTTAAAAAATAAAATCCTAGAAGTTTGTTCATTTGAAATTTTCAACCATAAATTGTAGTCGCAAAACAATTGATTATTTGATTGACTAATTAATTAGTATGAAATTAGTAACTTATATTAATTATAATTAAAATTGAAAATAAAGCTTATTGGAAACAAAGTGTATGTCTATACATATAATATGTATTTATATCTTTATTAATAATTCTCTTGGAAGCGCAAAGTTTTGGTCCGACCATGAACTTCCAAAAATGCCCTTATGTATGAATTTTAAAATATACTAAATTGTTATTTAACCTAATCTCCCCAATAAATTAGACATTTAATGTCATTTAAATTAGGATGTAATAAACTTTTTCAACAAATTCAAATTACCCCGCTAATATCGCTCAAAAAGAGGATCTGTAAATAGGATTTCATTACAAATTTTAACCGATTCCCTATATGTATTATCAAAACTTAATAGTAGATAGAATATTTTAAAAAAAAAATTAAAATCCTAAAAGTTTGTTCATTTGAAATTTTCAACCATAAATTGTAGTCGCAAAACAATTGATTATTTGATTGATTAATTAATTAATATGAAATTAGTAACTTAAATTAATTATAATTGAAATTGAAAATAAAGTTTATTGGAAACAAAGTGTATGTCTATACATATAATATGTATTTATATCTTTATATTTGTTAATAATTCTCTTGGAAGCGCAAAGTTTTGGTCCGACCATGAGCTTCCCAAAATGCCCTTATGTATGAATTTTAAAATATACTATATTGTTATTTAACCTAACCTCCCCGATAAATTAGACATTTAATGTCATTTAAATTAGGATGTAATAAACTTTTTCAACAAATTCAAATTACCCCGCTAATATCGCTCATCTGTAAATAGGAATTCATTACAAATTTTAACCGCTTCCCTATATGTATTATCAAAACTTAATTGTAGATAGAATATTTAAATAAATTAAAATCCTAAAAGTTTGTTCATTTGTAATTTTCAACCTGTAGTCGCAAAACAATTGATTATTTGATTGATTGATTAATTAATATGAAATTAGTAACTTGAATTAATTATAATTAAAATTGAAAATAAAGTTTATTGGAAACAAAATGTATGTCTATACATATAATATATATTTATATCATTATCTTTATTAATAACTCTCTTTTTAGCGCAAAGTTTTGGTCTGACTATGAACTTCCCAAAATCCATCATATATGAATTTTAAAATATACTAAATTGTTATTTAACATAATCTCCCTAATAAATTAGACATTCAATGTCATTTAAATTAGGATATATTAAACTTTTTCAACAAATTCAAACTACCCTGCTAATATCGAAAATAAAGTTTATTGGAAACAAAGTGTGTGTCTATACATATAATATATATTTATATATACGAGCGCATACATAGAAGAGGAGAAAAATAATGAAATATTTAATAACAATTAATGTACGTTGCAATTTTAATTAATGTTTGTTAACAAAGAAATTAATGCACGTTAATTAGTAGATATTGTATTTACAAACATAGAAAAATAGGAAATATTATATTTACAAACTAATAGGAATATAGTCAATTCCCTAAAATTTCGCTGAACCAAAAAAATAGCATTCGTCTAACCATGTTTTATTCAAAGCAAAAAAATAGCATCTTCCGTATTTGACTGGTTCTGGAATACTCTCAGCCTCTACCTACAAATGCGACATTTGTAGAATAAGCCATACACCCCTTTAAATATCGTTCAAAATCTCCGTTCATATTCACATTTCTCTCCTCATTCTCACCGCTTTTTGTTCATCACTAATTTTTTCTCTTCATTCACCCTTCCCTTCCTATTTTTAGGAAACACTTAAAAAGGGAACGATCGCTATACAATCAATTCGTATTTTTTTTGTATTTTTTTTTTAAATTTGATGTGAAAATTACCTCCAGAGCAGCTTCAATGTCGGTCTCAAAGGAACTGAAGAGTCTGGTAGAGCCGTCATCAGTTGAGACATTAGGATTGGTGTGATGCTTTTCAACATCGTATTTTAGTATTTGTGGCAGATCGCTAAAATCCCTAAGTTAGTCATTTATTTTTAGTTCTTTCTTATTGTTTAGTTGTTAAACTTTGGGAATATTTCAAAGCTTCAGGCTTCTCAGTTTTAATTTTCTCGATTGTTTGTAATTTGCTAGTTTCGATGACGCCTAAGGTTTGTAAATAGGAATAGGAAGCATTATGATTTGAAGATCTTCTCCACTTCGACCTTTCCAGGCATATTTACCAGTTTATACAATTTTACATATGAACCACCCCTACCACATCTATAAATTGTAAGTTTATTCTTTATTTTCTGCAATGTTGTTTTTTTAGCATATCTTTACTCTAAAAAATGTTTTTTTAGCATCTAGAAAGAACGTATCGTGCCATAGTCAAGCGCGAAGCGCGTGCCATCACCACGCACGAAGCGCGTTCCTATACGTCTCGTATTAATATATGTAAGTCCATTTTCTTCAATATATTCTTTCATGTTAATCTAATGATAACTTTGATGTTAATCCTTTCATGTAAATATTAATACTATTGTATTAATCTAATGATGACTTTGGTGTTAATTATTTCATTTTCTTCAATATATTCTTTTACAATATGAAGGTCAACCATTTTTTCCTCCATTAATTGAATTCATTTTTTCTAAAACCTTCGCCGTAATACACCTGTGTATTCTCTACATAAGGGTTCATATTTGGCTAGAGATTGGACGTAGTGGATATAGCTTGTATTCTCCATTTCGTGAAAGATCGGTTTAGATGATGGGCTGGGTTTAAGGTATTATTGGGCTTTTACGGTAACTACATTTTTTTTCTTCTGTTCTGCATAGGTAACGAGGTTGATTTTTCCCCTTCTTTTCCTATTGATCTAGTCTAGGGACATGCTCGAACATAGAACAAAATACCATACTGGAATTTGATGAACTCTTTTTTAACTAATTACAGGTGGTTAGTAATCTCTATTTCAACATTGATAATTTAGGTCTATCTTCTAGCCATTCCTATTTTCCAACTAAAGAAAATGTAAAGGATTGCTAATATGACTCCCAAATGTAAGTTACCCATCTTATGGACCTTTATTGTAGTATGCCACTTCTGTCACTTTGAACTTAAGGTTGTTTTGTTCCTTGGTCTAACCTAGTATGAGGATTGAGGTTTTCATACAATATAGTTAGTGGAAAAAAAATATTTGTTTCCACTAAATGGATTAAACTAGAGGTTGTCATCTTATTAGTGGTTCAAAAAAGATGGCTGTGAATAATGACTATCTTTTATGTTTGCTTCCATTTAGGGTGAATAGATAACTCTATTGTTTTTTACAAAGCCTTTGCTAATATAGAAATGGATTATAATTTGTAATGATAGTAATAGAGTATCATATTCATTCAGAAGTATTTGCCTACAACAAGAGACCTTGGATGTATTTAATAAATAAACCTCATGTATTTTGACATGAAAACGAGTACAAACATTTATTGCATGATTGATGAAATGAAATAGATTAAAAAAAGATGTATCATTTTATCATGTGTTTGTGTAGAGGCTGGTAAATACATAACTTTTGTTATAACCCTTCCCTATGCCCATTTGGTGTTTATTTGTATTCTTCAATTTTGTCCAAATGTTTTGCTATTATCAGTTAAACATTTTTGATACTTCTTGCGCTATTGCTTTTTTATTACTTGATATTATATTAGTTTCTCAAGTAGCAACAATTACAATAATTTTATAATATTTACCAATTATATATGTGATTTATGGGAAATGGCAAGTTTGAACTAATTGTACTTATTATTCTGTCTTTCTCTTTTCAACTATTTGTGTAACACTTATATGGATACCCAATTTTCTATCATAACAAGACAATTCCCATTGCACCAACCTTACGAACACTCTTTCTGTTTTCAACTCTAAAGCCCAAGTACTTCATGCATCGTCAGTGTCATAGATCTGGAGAAAACAGCAGGCCATCCTTTAAGCCAGCAACATGCTAGCATCATTCAAATGATTCATGTAAGAAAGAGATGTGTCAGTTTGTCAGCTCAACAAGCAAGAAGATGATCAAGGATTTGCAAGATAAGTTCTTTCACATCTGTTCATTCATTAAATTAATTTGGTTTACCAACTGATTGCCTACAGTCCAAAGTGTTGTGTTTCAAATTTAACCCATTAAACATCTCTTTTGATTGAAATAGTCTACAATTTCTTTCTTTCCACAAATGTAAAACAATCGTAGTGATGATTATATTTTATCTATGGTTTAAGCAGGATTCAGTGAGTGATAAAATCAATTCAGTTTTACTTTAAAGAAATTGTAAGATAATGAATGAAAAAAGAAGAAGCAATTTTTCAGTTTATTCATTTCGTTTAAGCTCATGTCAATCCCTCTCTTGTTCTATATTCTTAAGATAGAAATCCAATGTTTTCTTCATATTAGAATTGGCCCCATTTGAGGTTAAAAAAATATAGTAGTAAATTTGGATCTTAGTATTCTAAACACAATTCTTAAAACACGAGCGTAACCGCACGCGCTTTGCGTGTGATCGTGGCACGCGCTTCACGTGTGGTTATGCCTCAAATATTGTGTACCTTATAAATATTATGTAAAACTAAGAAAAAAAACTAAAAAAAAAAGAGTTACATAAACAAATTCGAAAGTGTATCTACATAAAATGTTGAAGATGGAGTTACACATATGCGTTTGTGTGTGTATTTATACACAAATTCTTTTTGAAGAAAATCTGGTATATTTATGGTAGGTGGTTATATTCTGCATGTCAATGGAAGGAACAATGGCTCCATTTCTAAGGAGTCTTACACAAAAATTTCTAGCAAGCAGAATAAGCAACCTGACCCCTCTTTCAAATCGTTCTGCTTCTTACTCCTATTTACAAACCCTAGGCGCCATAGCAACCTGCAAATTGCAAACCACCGAGAAAATTGAAACTAATGAGCCTAAAGCTTTGAGATATTCCAAAGTTTAACAACTAAACAATAAGAACTAAAAATAAATGAGTAACCTGGAGCTTTGAGCGATCTGCCACAAATACGACAAATACAATGTTAAAAAGCATCGCGCAAATCCCAATGTCTCAGGTGATGACGGCTCTACCAAACTTTTCAGTTCCGTCGAGACCAACATTAAAGCTTCCATGAAGGTAATTTTCACATCAATTTTCATTCAAAAAAATACAAATTGGTTGTAAGAAGATCATTCCCATTTAAGTGCTTCAAAAAAATACGAAGGAAGGGTGACTGAAGAGTGAACAATGATGTTGAACAAAAAGCAGTGAAAACGAGGAGAGAAATGTGAATATAATGGAGATTTTAAATGATATTTAAATGGGTGTATTGTTTGTTCTAGAAATGTCGCATTTGTAAGTAGAGGCTCATAGTATTTCAGTACAATCTATATTTGAAATTGAATTGGATAAAAATTGTTATTGATATAGTGCCAAATTAATTTCCATATATCCACGTCAATATTAATTTCTATATATGGAAAATAAATTGAATTAGTGGATCTATATGCCAAATATAAATGATCGTAGTTCTAGTTTTAAACACAAATATGTTTGCACATATAATAGTATCGTGCATACATACAATAAAGGTTTTAAGCAAACTGTTTTCGAACGTAAAATTTTAATTGCATAATAAAAACCTGAATGATACAGTAAATTACGCATGGAAATTCATACCATTAGAACCAATGAAATGCATAAACTAAAATAAATAGCAACTAAAATGAGAAGCGATTAAAATTTGAAATGAAAGCCTATTTAGAAATTCTATTTTTGAGCGAAATTAAAGAGGCAATTTGAATTTGTTGAAAAAGATTATTAAATCCCAATTTAAGTGACATTAAATGCCTAATTTATTGGGGATATTAGGTTAAATAATAATTTTGTATATTTAAAAGCTCATACATAAGGGCATTTTGGAAAGTTCACGGTCGAACCAAAACTTTGTGCTCCAAAAAGAGTTATTAATAAAGATAAAGGTATACATTTTATAAATTGGATTATTTAAAATTAATAGAATGATATAGGGTATATAAGGTAATCATACAAATTAGTATATTGGAAATGTAGTTATATGTTACCATAATCATACAAATGCAATGTTTTTTCAATATAAGGAATGCATCATCCTACCATAATTCTATTATTATTCTGTATATATTAATTAATAACCAAAAATGTATGACCTAGGATTCATGTGGATTCTGACAGTAAAGGGCATTTTCGTCAGTTTAGGTGTACACCAAAAAAGTGTGACACCAAACCTATTTCGATTATTAGTAGAGATTATTAGTAAAGATATGTTACCATAATCATACAAATGCATTGTTTTTTCAATATAAGGAATGCATCATCCTACCATAATTCTATTATTATTCTATATATATTAATTAATAACCAAAAATGTATGACCTGGAATTCATGTGGATTCTGACAGTAAAGGGCATTTTCGTCAGTTCAGGTGTACACCAAAAAAGTGTGACACCAAACCTATTCCGATTATTAGTAAAGATTATTAGTAAAGATATGTTACCATAATCATACAAATGCATTGTTTTTTCAATATAAGGAATGCATCATCCTACCATAATTCTATTATTATTCTATATATATTAATTAATAACCAAAAATGTATGACCTGGAATTCATGTGGATTCTGACAGTAAAGGGCATTTTCGTCAGTTCAGGTGTACATCAAAAAAGTGTGACACCAAACCTATTCCGATTATTAGTAAAGATTAGTAAAGATAAAGATAAAGATAGGAAATAACATAAAGATCCAAAATCCATAATCGATCAAAAATTAACATTAAATCACCATCAATAAAATGCAAAGAAACTAAAAAACAAACTTGTTCCATCTCTTAAAGAAACAATTAGATTTCCTGCCCTATATTTTATGTAAATAAGACCAAATAAAGTTTTCTAATTTCCTGTTCTCTTACAGCAATTTACTTAGCTGTTAAAATTTCTGGCATTCTAATCCTATATTGTTTGCCTTCAATTTTTTTTAATTTGTATGTGACTTCATCTAATCCCCGATAATATATATTAACGACAACTGAATTGTTGCTTTTCGATACATTCTATCAACTATAAAACATACAGCAATTATGTTTTTTTTTTTTTTTTTTTTTTTTTTTTTTTTTTTTTACCGTGCATATATGAGTTCACAAAATTTAAGTTGAAAATATTAACATGATAATCTAAAGAAAAACAGTTTGACCATTTTTTAATGACTACTGATTTTCAGTATTGCAGTCTCATATATTCAATCAGCTCATGTACAATACAGTTTGCCTACTATTTGTCATACATTTTAGCAAATCATTGTTCACATTTTGTGCTTACACCAATACAGTTTGCCTACTTATGTACAATACCACAATTATGGTTAAGAGCTAATATTTAATGTTTTTCCTTAATAACATGTTTGTTACCT
This sequence comes from Allium sativum, assembly GCA_030737875.1. Classification (NCBI taxonomy): domain Eukaryota; kingdom Viridiplantae; phylum Streptophyta; class Magnoliopsida; order Asparagales; family Amaryllidaceae; genus Allium; species Allium sativum. The sequence continues at coordinate 685,590,078 of CM060926.1, read as the reverse complement.
TACTATCCGTTTTCTTATTCTCTTTACAAAAGCATGGGCATTGGGTTAGCTCACCAGCTTTAAGCACCGAATATACTCTTCGTACTGGGGCATTTGATCATACTGGAAAAAGATTTTTTCTCTCCTGAGTAAATAAAAGAGGTAAATTATCTAAAATTTTGTTTTTAAACATGCATAAACGCTCTAGGATTTAGCTGTTAACAAAAAAATTGCTTATGTATTACTAATACCATGTCTCTGTTATCAGTTGTTTGTGTACCACTACTAAGGGACACATGTTTTTGTATCTAATCATCAGATGCAAGGCTCTTATTAATAGTAAAATTTTATAAAGGGCATTTGGTTTTGCATCCAATATGATTAATATAGACAAAATATTGGATACTACTTCTCTTTATAACCCTCCCCTTTCTTTTTCTTTCTCTCAGAAAAATAAAAAGAATAAAACCTTTCAAGGCTGTTTCTATTATCAGTAACAGTAAAAAAATTATGCAAACATTTATTATTTTTTGCCCTTGAACTCTACGTAACACCCATGCTTTTTCTTGGCAATATACTGCATATAACCGGAAAAATGCAGTAGGGAAGAAAAAATTATAATTAACAAAGACTAACCTCTCCAATAGTAAAATTCTGGTTTTGTTTAAAGATACTTAGATACTAAACATGAATTGTCAAATGAATTTCAAACTTATATAGCATTAGTTCCCTGACGGAAACCAAATGTGGATATGAACTTAATTAATGGAATAGAATTTTGGGTCTAGAAAGCTATTCACTGTCAGATATGTGAGACGACTCATGCAATTTGGCATTAGAGTTGCATGCACTTTGAGACTAATGTAGTACATATACCTGACCAGTACAATATGGGGAAAATGGATGTGAGAACATAATATGTAGTTGGAGCATTCGGTTTGAGAGAAATCATAGGTACAGTAAATGTTTGCACAATATTTGTTTACAAATGAATGAGATAAAATGATTTCAGAATTTCAGAAAGTTCGAATGAATAATACATTACATAGCCCTGTTATTTATACAAGAGAATTTGGGCTTTGGGCTAAATTATAATTGGGTACAAGATTTGTGATGGATTGCAGAGTGAACGGTTGGATGCTGAGATAATGAATGGTAGATGATGCGCCATGTCAGCAGTCTTTGTAACCGGTATAAAACTTTGTATCTGTGCTTTCTCATTTACTCTAATACGCCCTTCTGAATAACTAGGGTTTCCAAAACCCTGGTTTTCACGAGAGTCATGGCGGCGCTTCAGTGATGCTTATGTTATTGCTCCAGATTCAAGCTTGGACAAGTCGGCCTTGCTGTCGATGTTGGGTATATCCTTAGTTCTTCCCTTGTTGCTGTGACATGTGTTGGATTGAGCTTTTTCTTCAGCAGCGTTTAGTCCAGCGTGAATTCCGATGATTTTACTACCAGATTTTCTGTCTTTGTTGCGGCTTGATCCAGTCTGGTCCTTGTCTTCCTCAACGTTAAATTCTGAGCGAAATCTGGTAAAGTTCTTCACGCTTATTGCTTTGGTTAGTATATCGGCCTTCTGGTGAGTTACAGGTATGTGATTGACTTCTATTTCTCCTCTTTGTACCATTTCTCTGACGAAATGCAAGTCAATCTCTATGTGCTTTGTTCTTGCGTGCTGTATTGGATTTTCAGACATGTACACAGCGCTTTTGTTATCACACCATAGTATTGGCTTTACTGTAGTCTTAATTTGTAGCTCCGTTAGCATAGATTGGATCCACTTTATTTTTGCCGCTGCATTAGCTATACTTCTGTATTCAGATTCTGTGCTTGATCTGGAAATTGTAGCTTGTTTCTTTGAACTCCAGGAAATTAGACTTTGACCCATATAAACACAGTAACCACTTGTAGATCTTCTATCATCTGGATCAGAAGCCCAGTCAGCATCTGCATATCCCACTATGTTTAGATGTTGACTGCTTCTTAGCGTAAGTCCATGGTTTAGGGTCCCCTTAAGATATCTTAGAATCCTTTTGACAGCCTTCCAGTGTGTATCTAAGGGCTTCTGCGTGGACTGAGAAACTTTATTAACACTGTATGAAATGTCAGGTCTGGTTATAGTAGCGTATTGTAGTGCTCCTACCACCATTCGATATTCAGTGATGTTTGAGATTGCTTCTCCTCTAAATTTAGAGTATTGTTGACTCGTTATCATTGGAGTGGGTTGAGGATTAGCATCTAACATCTTAGTTTTATCGAGTAATTCAGTGATGTATTTTCTTTGGCATAGAAATATTTTGTTGTTGTTCCTTGTTACCTCTATGCCTAAGAAATAGTTAATATTACCCAGATTTTTGATAGAAAATTGTTTATCTAAGTACAATGTTAACTCATCTATGTCCTTGATATTGTTACCTGTTACTATCAGATCGTCTACATATATTAATATGCATATTGTAGATGATTGATCAATCTTAGTGAACAAGGAGTTGTCTGATTTGGTAGACTGAAACCCTAGATTATATAGAGTGTTTTTCAGTCTATCAAACCACACACGAGGAGACTGCTTTAAGCCATATATGGCCTTGTTCAATTTACAGACATAGTTTGAGTTAACATTGTACCCAGGTGGTTGACTCATGTAGATTTCCTCTTTAAGAGTACCATTTAGGAAGGCATTATTGACATCCAAATGTCTGATATGCCAACCTTTGTTTGTAGCAATTGTTAAAACAAGTCTTATAGTTGTGGGTTTTACCACAGGGGAGAAAGTTTGATTAAAATCAAACCCATATTCCTGTGTAAAGCCCTTGGCTACAAGTCTGGCTTTATACTTGTTTATAGATCCATTTGGATTTCTTTTCAATTTGTATGTCCACCTACAACCTACTATATTTTTGTTAGCAGGTGGACACACAATATCCCAAGTATTATTTTTAATTAGAGCATTATACTCTTCATCCATAGCTGCTTTCCAGTGTTTGTCTTGAACTGCCTGATCAAAGGAAGTGGGTTCATTAGTACTGGATATAACAGTAAATATTTTAGGTTTAAAGATACCACTTTTAGATCTTGTGATCATCGGATGACCAGTTTGAACTGGTTGTTTATTTGGTGGTGAGTTATTGTTGTTTTCTGTTCTTTCTGGGGTTGTTGGCTGATTGCTGAATTCATTATTCTCTTGACTGTGTGCAGGTGAATGAGATGTCACACTGGGTGGCTCGAAGCTTTCATGATCAAAGTTGATTGTTGAGCCTTGAGCATCAGAATGTTGATCACTCTCCATTTGCTGCCAGCTTTCTTAAATGTGAGGTACAACAGGTATAGAGATTTTTGGATTTCTGACTTTACCTGTAGTACTTATATCTTGTGTACAGTATGGAAAAACTTTTTCATCAAAAACAACATGCCTGCTGATGTATATTCTACCAGTGTTATCAATACACTTATACCCTTTTTGATCGTTAGCATACCCTAGAAAGGTACACTGTTTAGACCTGAAGTTTAACTTGTTAGTATTATATGGTCTCAAGTATGGGAAACACAGGCAGCCAAACATTTTAAGCTGTTTATAATCTGGTTTTATATTGTATAATTTTTCAAATGGTGACATGTCCTTTAATACAGTTGTTGGTTGTCTGTTAATTAGATACACAGCTGTATTAAAGGCTTCTGGCCAAAACTTTAATGGCATATTTGCCTGTGCAAGCAATGTCAGTCCAGATTCAACTAAGTGTCTGTGTTTCCTCTCTACTAATCCATTTTGTTGAGAGGTATAACGGCAGGTGGTTCTATGAACAATACCTTTTTGCTGAAAGAATTTATGTAAAATTTTGAACTCACTACCACCATCAGTTTGAATGATTTTAACTTTTTGATCATGTTGTTTTCCAGCCATAGTAATGTAATTTATTACTGCATTGTAAGTTTCTGACTTGGTCTTTAAAAAGTATATCCAGGTGAATCTAGTATACGCATCCACAAATGAAACATAGTATTTATAGCCATAATCAGAACAAATTGGTTGGACCCCAAAGATCTGTAGCAATCAATTGTAGTGGTTTAGTGTAAACTGTGTCAGAAGTAGTAAAAGGTAATTTGTGATTCTTACCCATTTGACAAAATTCACAAACATAAGGTAAGGATACAGCATTAAATTTGACATGATTATCATTTAGTATAGTCTGAACAGTTTTAACACTAGGATGTCCTAGTTTGCAATGCCAGAGATCAAATACATTCATATTGCTTTTAGACTTGATATTCAAATTACATGTGGCATTGCAATTTCCATGGCTAACATCATCCTTGCATTTAACAGAGTTAAATTTGTATAGCCCATTTGCCAAGTCACCCTGTAATATGATTTTTCTAGTTAGAATATCCCTAATTAAACAATACTTTGGAAAAAATTCAAAGTAGACTTTATTATCTTTAGCAAATTGGGATACGCTAATCAGGTTCTTGGTGATTTTTGGGACCCTAAGGAGATTGCATAGGTGTAATTGTTTACTGCCATTAATATAGGTGTTACCAACATGAGTAATTTGAATGTTTTTGCCATTGGCAATAGAAATAGATTTGTTACCTCGATACTCCTTGCATCCAACGTTCAAGTTGTCTAGATTGTTGGTTAGATGGTTGGTTGCGCCAGAGTCAGGGTACCAACTGTCATCTTGCAAGTGCTCTACTCTGGCAGTCTCATTTCCTTTGTCTTGACTGTTTGTTTCCTGATTTATTTGTGCAACATTTGCATTAGGGTTGTTACTGTTTTTCTGATTCTGGTTATTGTTGGAGTATCTGAAGTAACATTTTAGTGCAGTATGACCAATTTTCTCGCAGATCTGGCTCTTGGGTCTGTTATTATTGTTCCATCTGCCTCTGCCTCGGCCTCTGTTTGCAGCACCGCCTCTTTGGTAAGATGTTTCAGGCCTGTTGCTATTGCTTTGATTCTTGTTTTTACCACCTGTAGCTATATTAGCATTAAGGTCGATTTCTTGAATTCTTTTACTGCTTATTCTTGACTCATGAGATAATAGGAAAGAGTGAACTTCATCAATAGGGAGAACAGTTCTTTGAGTGGTGATAACAGCCACAACAGCCTCATAATCTTCGTTTAATCCATTTAACAGATATAGTACATGATCCCCATTTGATACTTTGTTGCCTGTAGCTCCAAGTAGATCACATAACTTTTTTACTTTTGCTATATACTCCCTCATGCTCAAGTTTTCCATTCTGACATTCTGTAGTTATCGTTTATAATGCAAGACTTTGGCTGATGATTGGTTATTGAATTCTTTTTCTATAGTGGTCCATATGTCATTGGCTGATGAACACCCTATAACAGTTGGTAGTAGATCTTCACTGATTGAAGATAAGAGCCAAGAACTAATTAATCGGTCTTGTCTGTGATATTGAACGAATGCTTCATTGGCCACTGTTCTGTTGTCTTGATCAGTAACAAACTTGGCAGGAATAGGGGTGGTACCAAGAATGAATCCCTCTTAACCGTAGCCTTGTATAGCTGTTTCAACCTGTAGCTTCCATAGCAAGTAGTTCTCTTCTTGTAGTTGAACTGTAATTAACTGGCTTTGAGGACTTATACCAGTTTTGACTAATTGATTTACAGGTCCATTTGGTGGGTTTGGTGGAATTGGTGGATTTTCTGGATTGGATCCAGCAGCTGTCCCTGTCCCTATTGCCGATGCTGAAGTGGAATTATCCACCATGTTGACAAAGAGCACAAGATGCTCAAGAAATTTTGAATCAAATATCGTCTCTGATCGAGAGAAAAGAAATAGCTAAGACTCAGACTGAAGCAGCCGAGAGTCTTGATGAAGACGTATGTAACAAACTAGTGTAAGCTTCTGAAAGACTTTCTGGCGAGGCTTTACCTGAGTGATGGTGAGTTTCTTGACTTTCTTGAATTGGGTTCTTGGTGATTGATGCAAGATTTCAACAAATACAATGTGTTTTATTGTGATGCAGCCGGATTCGTGAGAATTTATTGGCAAGGCACCAATATACTTACTGTATTTGATCTCTTAAAGGATGTGATGAATCACTGATAAGAGAAAAATACCCAGATGATGAAATCTAACTGATGGGTATAAACACAACAGTACAAAGCAGGATTTTGATGCCGTTAGGCACTGCTAGTGCTCTGATACCAAGTAAATGTTTGCACAATATTTGTTTACAAATGAATGAGATAAAATGATTTCAGAATTTCAGAAAGTTCGAATGAATAATACATTACATAGCCCTGTTATTTATACAAGAGAATTTGGGCTTTAGGCTAAATTATAATTGGGTACAAGATTTGTGATGGATTGCAGAGTGAACGGTTGGATGCTGAGATAATGAATGGTAGATGATGCGCCATGTCAGCAGTCTTTGTAACCGGTATAAAACTTTGTATCTGTGCTTTCTTATCTGTGCTTTCTCATTTACTCTAATAGGTACCTCAAAAGATAAATTAGTAGAAATTCTAATGCCAATATTGACTTAGTGCTCGCTTGCCTTAATTTATGGACTGGTGCTAAAAAGAGAAAATTCCGGCTTATGATCAAATACAACGACATGAAAGGTAACAACGTACTCAAATGAAAATACTGAAGATGAATAGATTCAGCAGTGAAAATAAAAAATAACTACTACGTATTTAATTTTTTGTTATGTTTGTCTTGCAAACTATGTTCATCTTATCATGGTGCTCAAAGTAAAAAATTGTTGCTGTTCTGAACAATTAGCAAGAAGGCGCTGAAACTATATGTAATGAATGTTTATTAATGCCATATGAACGTTGATTAAGTCCTTAATGAGCTTATTTGCTCATTTAAAAGCTCATCATCATTCATGCAAAAGAAGCATTATTAGTATGTCTACATCTTACACTTACTAAGATGAATTATACTGCTCGAACATGGCATGATCCTGTTATTTTTTTTAATGCAAGGATACTTCTGAATAAGCAAAGCTACCAAGTACAGTGATTTGTGAAAATCACCAAAATAGCTTTTAGTGGTTTAAGCACGATTGATTTTATTTCACATAATTATTTTCCTCCATGGTAATTGTTAAAATGATAATAGTGTTATTAAATTAATAATAAAGTTAGAATTAAAATAGTGATGGATTATCCCCAAATAGATCATGTATTATTAACCAAGACTAACAGTTTATATATATTTACCCATAATGAAATTCATTTTACCTTAAAAATAGATCAAACATATGTAGTGACATAAGCATAAGTGAGGACAAAGTGGAGTGGGAATTTTCAATTTAATAATGGGCAGGATCACAAGATACTTTACAATGTCATTAATACATTTATTACATAGATAATATTGTATTGATTTTATGTAAAAACTAAAAACATACTAAAATATAGTAAACATAATTTGCTCACAAACGAATCTTTTTAAACATATTTTTTTGGGATGAACTCCAAGTTTTGATGAAATTATTATATTGTTCTTATAAGCTGTCAAAATCTGATCGGAACCGCTACATAGAAAGAGCAGGATTAAAACTGCACTACATATTGATAAACTGAATTGCTGAAAAATATACCGCTGAAAAAAACTTCCATGTTCAGGTTTCAATCTTGAAGCTGAATCGCTCCTGAAACCAAGATCGCTTGGTTTTAGGCCTCGGTTTCAGCAAACTGCCTGTAACCGAGCTTGGTTTCAGCACACTGTCTAAAGCCAACGCTAGTTTCAGGTTTCAGGAAACTAAAACCGGGAATCGTGCTCGTTTTCGGTTTCCTGAAACTGACCTCAACTGAAACCGAGCTCGATTTCAGGTAGTTTGCTAGCCAAGTTTAAACAGTTTTCTTTTTCATGTCGTGTACGTGGTCTGAAATTGTGGCACCCCAAAAGCAAAAGCATGGTTTTGTATGAGCAATCACATGAATATATTATTATTTATCGAATCATTCCTTCATAAATAATTCAGTTTATCGCCTTAAAATGAACACATGCGTATGATTTTTGGAAGGACACTGCACACAGTAAGATAAATCCAACATATATAAATAGATGGCTCAACTAAGAGCACCCAGATTGAAATATTATCGGCTTTATGCATTTATTTGGTCTTATATCATTGACTTGAATTCTAATACTGGATTCATAATATACAGGTAAATTAGAACAAATTTTATTGAAATGGAGGTAGCGAATGGATATGTGGGACTGCAAAAGGTTTGTCACCATAGACTTGTGCTAGAAGGAGAGAAAGCCATTTGGGTAGAAGAAGTTCTAGATACGAAAGCGTCAGTTTTTGATGCACCGCAAAAGGGTATGCGTACGCTATCTGATCTTGTAAATGGTGGGTTTGTAATTTGGCTCATTTGTCATTTCCGTTTTGTATAACGGTTGTATGTCAAATTGTGATGCTTTGATGTTATTTGATATTTGTTATGGATGATGAATGGTTTTTATGTTAAATTGTGAGAGTTTGATGTTTGTCGAAAGGGAATTTTCTTTAGGATACAAATTGCGATATGTTGTATTTTCTTTGAGATATTATTATATATTACATGTTGTATATTCTTATTGGTATACGCTTATGAAATTAGTTGGAGCGTATTATATTGTTACTTATTTAAAGGAATTACCTGCTGTAGGCCTGGTATAATATCCACATTTGTAACAGTTATAACTGTTATTAAATTTACTGTATGAAATAGTCAGTTTTATATACTAACGGTAATAATTGTTACATATTTTATATTTGTAACAGTAATTACTATTATAAAAATATATTTTATAACAGTTATAAGTGTTATAAATTTTTCAGTACCAACGGTTATAAGTGTGACAAATTCATAATTTTGTAACGCTAATAACCATTATAGTATACACACTTTATAACGGTTATAACCGTTACAATATTCATGACAAAAGTTTGTCATGTATGTCGTAATAACAGTTATAACTATCACAAAGTTAGCTAGTAACGGTAATAACTGTTAGAAAAACCCTTTTCTGGTGTTGTATTAATCACCCCTAATTAGCCGTAATTAGTGTAAAAACATGCAAATCAATCACCTTAGCCACAAATGAATGATAGATCTGAAGCTCTAACTGATTTGGCATGAATCCCCATGTATTCCAGTAGCTCTATCTCGATTTCTATGCTATTCCGCCTTAATTTGATGTAGATTTGGCTAATATGTGATTAGAAAGTGATTAAAGATGAATTTAGAAGGTAGAGGCCATTGCTAGGGTTAAAGAAATATTTGTGGCGGCTGAGAAAATGAAAATGAATCATTCTCTAAATTCTTTCAGCCTTCCCATAACCCTAATCTCGAAATGGGTTATGGGCCTAGCTGCTAATCACCTTATTAAGCCCGATTAGGCTGTTTTCCATCTTTCAAACCTTATTTCAGCCATATCTCCTAAATGATAAGTCTTTTTGATTAATGTGACCACTCTATGGAAAGATAAACCATCATCTGAATCCAATGGATGTGGTTTCAGGTCAAAACTCCTTACTAATCAAAAGTTATAAGCGAAACAAGATTTTCCAGGGGTAAAATGGTCATTTAAAATTCGGCAAAAATCGTAAATGTGGGAAATGACCCCAAAAATCTCCCCCTTTTTATGATGAAAAACATACACAACGATTTTGAATGTAATAAATATGTTTGAATATGAAATATAGTACTCCACCTATTTGTATGCTCCCCCTATATATGTGCATATGAGCTTAAAATCAACTGAATTTCCAATATTAAAATATTCTCAAATTATTCACTCATCAATCAAAATCTTAACCATTCTCCCCCTTTTGTTATCATCAAACGGATAATCGAAATAGTGTTGAACATAAACTAGAAATATAAATTCATATTAGGAGAGGAATATATATTGTAAACCTCATTTAATCAAACAAAAATCATAATATTCTCCAAACTATAAACAAATTTTAGAATGATGGATTTACGATGGATTTTATACAATGGAGAGAGTTATAAAACTTTAAATATACAAATATGAATTCCAATTTTTTTTTCAAATTAAGCATAAAATAGCGATAAATTTGGACTATAATTATAAATTCAAGGCAAGAGACAAAATCAAATATCGCAAATCCCAAAACATTCAAACAAAGAATCATAATAATTCATAACATATTTCACATTTCAGAAAATAGATCGAAAGGTTGGTTTTTACATAACGAGGAGGATCTCATATATACACAATTAATTGTTTTCCTTTTATCTTTTTGTTTCTTTTCCCCTTTTTTTATTTTTTATTTTAAGATCTCACTAACCACACATAATCATAAGGATTTTTAAATGAAGTTAGTAGCGACTTAAATTATAAGCATTCTCTAACCATGCATGACAATATCTAGGTTTCTTAAATAAAGTTAGAGTAATGATTATTATATAAAGATCCCCTCATTATAAATCCATAATGAATGAAGGAAATATGGTAGGGATAGATGGTCGTGAAATAAAGCAGTAAATTAATTATATTAAGAAATATGTTCTACTGTACCAGGATTTTTGAAAATTTTCAACTCTCCCTCATTCGGAAAAATAGTATAGTCACATTTCCATCACTAATTTTTTTCAAAAAACTATACTTTCCTTAATGGTGTCCAAAAAAATTAAACTCTCCACATTATATAAAATAATGATTAATAGAAAAAATATGATAGTAAAAGAAGATGGTCATGAAATAAACACGAATTCAAAGATATTATAAAATCTATCCGATCATCATGAGAATTTAAACGATATCTATCTCCTCTTGTTATGAGATATGCTATAGTCATAACTCATCATAATTTCATAAATCTAATAATAATTTTGATAAGTTCCAAAATAGTTCTATCTAGTCAATAATTTCAATTTTGAATAAACAATCAAAAATGATTTTAAAATTGAAAATAACAATTTCAAGAGTGATTTTAAAAGAACTATGCAATTTGAAAACCAATTTCAAAAATCAAATAGCTGAATGTGAAAATTTTCAACACTTTTAAGACTGATACCACTTGTTGCTCTAGAATGCCTATAGAAGTCAATGAAGTCTAAACATTGATTTTTCAACATATCATGCAGTCATCAAGTTCACACAAACACTTCAATTTCTTTTATCGGAGTAGCAGAAAATTAAGACAAGCTTAACAAGAGAATTTATCATAATATTTACAGCAATCCAAAGAGATAATCAATGATTCAAATCAAAAGCAAGGTATTTGAAATCACTTGATGAAATCTATTTTTAGAAACCAAATCCAAATATGGTATCCATGAAATTCAATATGCAATCAATCAAAAATAATATCAAAATCAAAATTGTCAAGCCAAGCCAAAAAAAGTGAAATTAATATTAAAATCAAAATAGTCAAGCCAAGCCAAAAAAATGAAATTATCACAACTTATCAATTATAGCTTTCAAATAGTGCACTATATTGGGTGCAGTTTTTCCAATCTTTACAAGAAGAATTAGCAGACACTCAAAACAACAAAGATGTGTAAAATTTCGTTAGGCTTTCAGATCATCAAAAATTTTAGAATTCCGCGTAATAGTGTTCAAGATATGTACAAAATACTATGACTCTATTAGAAATTCAAAGAACTGTCAAAAAGTTAGACTTCAAAAGGATTGCAGATATCCACAATTTTCAGTTCAAAATCTGGAAACCATCAAAACATGAAAATTTTAGACAATTTAATCTAAATTCCAGAAAATCAAGAATTTTGTAATTTGAAGTTAGAAAACTCAAGAAATGTCAAAAATACTATGGCATTGTCAATACGAAGTCGTCATCAAAAAATAATAAAATAAGAAGAAACACGAGTTTATAGATCATACCTGGCTTACCATTAATGATGTGGTTTCTCTAACTTGGCAATCATGCATAAGAAACTCTGAAAATTTAGTTCGAAAATCTGGGAACAACTTGAATTTTATGTCTCTTGAAGTTGTTTTTTAGCCACCTTCGGTATCTAATTGTTTATAGGATCGAGCGGTCTAACAAAAGTTGTGAAACCGCTCTTAACTTCATTTGAATGTTTTGGTACGCAAACCCATTTATATAACAATCCATTAGCATTAAATATTGCACCTTTGGGAACCCAAATTCATTTATTTTACTCATATTGATTTTTGTATCATTTGATATCAAAAATCGTCTAATTGGATTCTTACAAAACAGGTTCTCATCTCGTTTATGATTTAAAAACCCTTTAAAATCGTTAGAGTCTAATTTTCCAATTTGATCTTTTCCAAAGCTATTTGAAGGATTTTTAAAATCATCAAAACCAAGTCCATGTTTATTCTGAATAGTCAGTTGATTTTTCAATAACATATTTAATGATTTTTCTCTATTTGAAAATCTCTTCAAGCTCAATTCAAGACCGTTGATTTTTGATTTCAAAAGATTATTCTCGTTTATTTGCTTAGAGCAATGATCGATTGCATTTTATCTTTACTCCGCATCGTTTTGTTTTAAGTTTGTATTTTCATTTTCAAGCAATTTGATTTCATCCTTAAGTTCAGAAATCTCAATTTCAAATTGTTTACTCTTTCCCATTTCAACTATTTCAATCTCTTTTTCAAAATCGACGTTTTAGCTCAAAAGCTCAAAATTCGATCTAGTTTTCAACAAATTCTATTTCTTGAAAAAAATCATGTTTGGAATATATAGCTATTTTAAAAAACTTCAATTCCTTTTGCAAAAAATGTTTTTAGTTTTTAGCTCAATCTCGACTTCTTTTAAAATATGAATTTCCTTTTCAAGCTTTTGAATATTTTCATTGAGATAAACTAAACCATTTTTCAAATTCAAAAAAATTTCGACCATAGTTTGAGAATTTATTACCGCCTTCAATTTTTAACTCCGAAAACATTAATTTTTCCAATAAACTCCAGATTATTAGATTTTACGTTTTTATTCTTCAATTTGAGACTATCAATAATATTAGTTAATTTATCACAAAGAAAAATTATATCTTTAAATAAAAAATTATTTAACCAATCACCTGTTGAGTCTGCACCATCTGATTCATCTGAGTCATCATCTGTTGAATATTTATCATTGTCATAATTCCATTCACCTTTTGCAAACTCTGTCAAGCATAATTCTGAGTTTGAGTTGATTTTCGCAGGTTTTTAGTCACTGTTGTCCTTTCTTCCAAACATTGCATCGAGAGTTTTCTAGATTTCATGTGCAGTTAAACAATGAGAAATATGGTTATACCGATCATCATTAATATAAGAATAAAAAATATGCATTGCATGAGAATTAATTACAATATCATTCTTATCTACCATATCACATCCATTGATAATAATATCCCAACATCTAACATTAACAGATTTTAAATAAAGTTTAATTTTCGATTTCCAATTTAAAAAATCTGTTCCATCAAAAATAGTTGGAATATTACTGGACTAACTCTCGTTAGACTGACAACTAGGAAAGGCATTGTTTGTGAGATCCATGACTCTAGAGACCGTCTTTGATAGCACTTGTAGGATCTAAATTAACCCTAATAAAGTTTATTGCAGTTTTGCGGAATATAAAAATTATAACAGCACAAATCATAGTAGAATAAATAAATGCAAAAAAATAAATGATAAAGAACTTACCTAGCTTTGGCGAACTCCTGCTTACTGTTGCATTCCCCAAGGTTTCTACTAAGTATTAAAGCAATATCCTGCATACAACACATGTACATTTGTGAACCCTTGCTATTGTTCTAATCCTACGCTCAAAACCCTGCACTGATCTTCAAACCCCAAGATCAGATTTTACCTAACTATAAACCTTTAGCTAGAAACCTAGTTTAAAGAAAACTAGAAAACTATAGATCGGTTTACAAAATTGTAACAACATAAAAATAAATCAACACAAAAAACAAAACCCCCTTTTATAAAATATGGTCGGTCCCCCTTTTGCTTAAGTCACTAGAAATATGTCGACTCCTTTTTCTTTAGTGTCCACCAAATAAAAGTTAGACTTTTTACCTTTGTCCCAAAGTACGATGCCTGAAAGTACGATGCAATTTGTTCTCTGAAGGCTTCAATTGATTGATGCTCCTTGTTGAACGATTTGGGATCTTCTTGTGACCCCTTGCTATTGTTCTAATCCTACACAAAAACCCTGCACTGATCTTCAAACCCCAAGATCATATTGTCCCTAACTATAAAGCTTTAGCTAGAAACCTAGTTTAAAGAAAATTGGAAAACTATAGATCGGTTTACAAAATTGTAACAACTTAAAAATAAATCAACATAAAAACAAAACCCCCTTTTATAAAAATATGGCTGGTCCCCTTTTTGCTTATGTCACTTGAATTATGTCGGCTCCTTTTTCTTCAGTGTCCACTAAATAAAAGTTAGGGTTTTTACTTTTGTCCCAAAGTGTGATGCCCGAAAGTACGATGCAATTTGTTCTTTGAATGCTTCAATTGATTGATGCTCCTTGTCGAATGATTTGAGATCTGCTTGTGATTGAAACACGAAATGATTGTGAGTACTCTGATTTTTTGAGTTCTCTATGCTTAAATGAATTGTTTTGTTTCGATACATTAGCCTATGATGAAATGGGTGTAATTTATAGGGGCTTCGAACCCTTGATTTTTATGATTTCACTTGATGACTTTCCGTGATTATCCAATTGATTTCTGGAAAGATTTGAATGATTTTCTTACCCAAAAAATTGTCTTGTGATTTTCTGCAAAGAACTAAAATGGTTTCCAAATATATTAACTCCACGTCGATTTCAGCTTTTGGAAAATCTGGAAACTTGAATAGATCATCTTGCCAAAAGTAAATTCTTCATGTTTTTGATTTTTTAAACATGCCTTAATTTAAACTTTTTGTAACACCCCACCTCCATTAAGATCACTCACAAAGGGAATGCCTTAACTTTGGTGGAGCGTTTTAGTAGACAGAACAGAAATTTACAAGACAGATAAACAATACTAGAGAAATTATAACTTTATTACAGCGGAAAAACAGAAATCAGTTTGGTTACATCTTTACCAAAAACTCAAGTACATAAATATCAGTCTTGTTCAGAAAATCATCAGAGTACAAAACTATAAAATCATAATCCCCACAGAAGCTGCCATAAGGAATCAAGCCATACTTTAAGCACTCTAAGTACTTCAAGCAGAAGAAATCCGGATCAAGCTAAAGTATTCCCTCCTTGGAAAACTTTAGGGGGGGGGACGGAAGAAAAAGGGGCGAAAACAAGCAAAGTCAGACATAAAGTCTAGCAAGACCAGTGACTTTCAACATATGAACAGATAATAATAATTATGAAATGAAAATAAGCTGGATAAGAGATAACAGTAACAGGAGCAGTAGATGTACTTAGGTTAAACAGAAGAAACAGAATAATATTACTTTTCATTTCTCTGCACTAATACTAGTATAACAGGATTAGGTGTCACCCTAATGTCTAAACTGAAACAGAAACGGGAACAAAATAATTTCCACAGAAGAGAATGCTAGTAATGGGCCTTTACCATCCCAATAGAAACAGACAGAAACAGAATGCTAATAATGGGCCTTTACCACCCGAACAGAAACAGATAGAAAAAAGAGCGCTAATAATGGGCCTTTACACCCAAACAGAAACAGACAGAAATAAAATGCTAATAATGGGCATTTACCACCCGAACAGAAGGTACAGAAACAGAACCAGATTAATCCCTACGGAAACAGAATGTAGAATTAGGTGTACACTAGTAAATGGGCCTTTACCACCTGAATAGACGGTACCACGCAGAAACAGACAGGTGTTGCCACCCAACAGAAACAGACGGTGCCAACAGAAACAGACAGAACTAAGTGTACCCTAAAACCCTACCCCAAGCGATTGGCTCCCTAATACATAAATACCCTGTGTCGGCCCCACAGTAGGGTCTATCACTCCCTAAAGTGACAACCAATTGGCATAGACCTATTTACAGATGTCATGGCGTCTTACATCCTCAGAGGCAGACCGGGATCCATGCACGCACATGACCCGGTTGGAACGCACCATCAACACCCCTTGCCATTATCAGAATGAACCGCTTATAATTAGTTCAGTAAGCGTGCCCGGACCCGACCTACTGTTGGGTCAAAGTTTGATACCAGAAAGGGTTACTGACTAATATGGGTCCCAAACACCAGATGACACAAGTAATTTCCCTCCTAACCTTGTGTCCCCAGACTAACAGATTTCAGATTAACTTGTTTACAAGTTCAGACATACAGAGTTCAGATCAACTAGTTCACAGATCAGACAAGTTTCAGACTAACGGATCAGATATACGGATTTAACAGATTTACAGATTTGTCTAACTTTGTAAGTGGGCCAACAGATTCACGAAATAGGTTGGTTAAATTCATTAGTCCAATTGGTTTAACCCTACCCACCCAACACGTTTTAGACATCATATTTATCCCAGATTTTGCATTAATTAAATATTAATGCACATACCTCTCACATTAGGTCGGTAGCTTGTGGCCGCTGGATATGCCGGGCGGTTCCGGGCAGACTTCTGCCACAAGCCAGACCTAACCTCGTGTCTAAGCATATTTTAGTTATGCCTACGACCTCTCACATTAGACTGACAGTTTGCAGTCGTTGGTTAAGCCGGTTGGTTCCGGCAGGCTTCTACCGCAAACAGAGTCTAACCTCGTGTCATAGCCAATTCACTACAATACATATTTTTCAATATCAAACTAATTCTGTTTATTTAACAGATTAAACTTCTTCATAGGATACAACAGATTAATCAAATTTCCATGGTTTACTAAATCTTAGGTTGAGCCTACGGATTTCCATACCCATATTACCATTATCTAGTTTTCAACAGATCAGACAATTCAATAGGTAGCAGATCTAGCAGTTTAAGCGATTCAACAGATTTAGCAGATAACAGATTTAGCAGTTTAGACAATTCAACAGTTTTAGCAGATAACGGATTAGGCAATTTAACAGATTTAGCAGATAACAGATTTAGCAGATCTAAAACTCTATTTACATATCTTGCCTAATCATAAATTTAGCTTAAACTTACTTGCCTAAATCAAGGTCATAATTCATAATACAATATATGCCCTAAATTTTAGCCTTAATATTTCCATTTACTGTTCATGTCAAAACTAGATTTAATATTCTAGTTCACCATTTATGTCCAAGACTAATACACATGTAAATCATTCTCTATTATAGCCAACTCAGATTATGCCAACATATTTGCTATGCCAGATTTACTTAATTAAGCTACGCCCAATCCCCATATAACATGTTTCCACAAGTTCTCTAAATACTCATGAAATGGCCTTAACAAAAGGAATAGGGGATAAGCACAAGAATTGATATACAAGAATAGGCGTGCAATAATGAACTAAATACAATAATAATGGCCCAATAGGCTCAACGTACATAACAGTGGATGGGAATAAACTAGAAAAGTTACATACTAAATATGAGATCCAACATCATTAAGGGAACAGGCATAAGAAACTAACTACAATAGTTATAGGCAACTAACCACAATATTCATGGGCGACTAATCACAATAGTTTCTTATTCAACGTCATAGGCAATAGTCTCATGGGGATCAGTTTCATGTCCAATTATGCATTATTATTTGTCCCAAAATTTAGCATTCGTGCATTAATCTCTTATGAGATGTGGCGCAGGCTTGTGGTAGCCTGACTATAGAACAGAAAGAGGAAAACGATACAGAATAGAACGTACACAACCTCCAATTTAGATTTACAATCATGTCACAATTATAGTTACTGTTTATAGCGGAAAATAACTGTACTTGCCTTTCATGGTTTTAAGAAAGGATAATAAACTGTTGTTGATGCATAAAGGCTGAATTACTCTTCTTTAATTGTTGTAGAAGCTCTAAACTTTGATTTGAGATTTGATTTAGCTTTTAATTCTATTCAGGTTAGAAGAAGATGCATCAGTCCAAGTTTTGATTCCAGTAGAGTAGCGACGCCATTTTTATTTTTAATTAGAACAGAGGCAGAATATAGACAGAATGAAATTGTGTAGAGAAAATGAGGCTAGGGGGCTATTTATATAGGATTAGGCGAACGAATCTGGACAGAAAATGAGACCGGATACATCAGAATGAACCAGGTTCAAAAACTGGGTTTTGGGAGTAGGTCGACCCCCAGGTCGACTCCTAGCCGACCTGGTTATGGGGAGGTCGACACCCCACCCGACTCCCCAGTCGACATGGTTGGGGGAGGGGGGTCGATTCCCCAGTCGACCTGGGTATATGGGCGGGAATTTCCCCGCCAGCCTTCTCTGGGTTTGAATTTCGAATTTCTGACTTTATTTTCGAGCTGTTTTATTTTATTTAAATTCCTGAAACTTCGGAGGGTCATAACTTGGTCATACGGACTCCTTTTTCGAAAACTCAGACTTGTTTTCAAGCAGAATTTCGAGACGAACGCAAGGGCGCAACCCATTTCCCTTGATTCTTATTTTAAAAATTAATTATTCTTTGATTTGTTACTTATACGCTCATAGAAAATATGGGGTGTTACATTCTCCCCTCCTTAAAGGATTTCGTCCCCGAAATCTTCAAGTTAAGAAGAATGTGTCCTACCATCCAGTCATCCATCTACTCAACCATCATCCACAAGCATCCATTGTCCTTAGAAAACTTCTAATGTTGTATGAACATATGCAAAAGTGTGTGTATATGTTCCTTATCTAATGCAAAGATCAGGCAGTCCACTGATTCAGTTGACCTCCTTAATGCGAACTATGTCAGTGTCATGAGTCCAACATGTATGCAATTTTCCTATTTGATACATTTTATTCTTATATGAGTGACAACCATTCATTCATATGCAACATCCATGTGATGAGTCAATCATTTTGCATCCACAGAAATTGAAAATGCTCACACATCCATATGCAGTATGAGATTGTTTTCGAGCCGATCTAGTGCCTAGTGTGTGTATATGCATCCACGAGCAACCACTAGCAACCACTTGCATCCACTTGCAACCATCAAACATAACATGTCTCAGACACATGTTTACATCGGTAGGATTCCTATCTATAGGTCGAAGACTCGATCGATAGGATACAGTCGAGTGATGGGAGCGAGTGCAAATAAACAAAAACTTGGTTTCCATTAGACCTTGGTTGAGAGACAAATTCCCCTAAGTATCAACCCCGAAGACCAAAATCAACATCAGATTGACACCCAGAGGATTACCCTCTTTAAACAATGTCAAAACTGGAATTCTCAACCTTATCAGAAATATTCAGATATTTACAGATTACTGGTACAGATTAGATTACTAAATGATTCTTAGTAAACTAAGAATGATAAAAACCCAGAATGTATGCGTCATAGTCAACTTAACGCTCAACACAAATACCCAACTTACCACGCTTAGATGAGTCATAACCCTTATGGGCCTGAGTCTACAGTGGAATCAGAAACAATACTAGTATTCAAGTGCAGAGCATCGATTACAGAATCGAAATGCCAGAATCATAAAAGAGTTTTAACTCAAAAATCAGATAAAGAAATTAAACCTCCTACAGAAAGTTTTCCTATTTCTATCCTATCCACTAGCCTCGAGAGTGTTCGCCTGCCTTCCAGAAGTTGGTCCTGCCCTCTTCCCTTGCCCTCGTTTCTTCGGACAGTCCCTAGTGAAGTGTCCCATCTCACCACAGTTGAAGCAAGTGCCCTTTCTTTTTCTGCAATCCTTGCTCAGATGAGTCGAGCTTCCACAAGTAAAGCACTTTTCTTCCTTCTTATCTTCAGACTTTTCACCCTTCTTTTGTGTTTCCTTTTTGGGCCATGCTTTCTTGTTTTGTGGTTCTTCCTTCTTTGCCTCTTTCTTGCCGTTGTCTTCCTCGTGCAGTAGTGCCATATCCACCAATCTCTCATAAGTCGCTCCCATGGGTACATGTGTAATGGCTATGCTGTGCAGTGGCTCGTTCAATCCTCTAACAAAGCGGAGAGCCTTTTTATGCTGGGTGTTGACTAAATCGAGTCCGAACCTAGCCAGTTAGTTGAACTGGTTGACGTATTCCTTGACCGTCATACTTCCTTGCTTAAGAGATAAGAACCTTTCCAGTTGTAGACTTCGTTCAGCTTGTGAGAGGAATTTCGTCTCAAACCTTGTTATGAAATCCATCCATGTTTCAACCGGCCTCTCGGCGTTAGTGACTTCCCACCAATAGGAAGCTTCGTCCTTGAGCAACCATACCGCCAATTGTACCTTCTGCCTATCGTCCACCTCGAAAATAATGAACAGATCCTCAGTTTCTTTGAGCCAGTTCCTCGCTTCTACGAATGATTCAGTTCCCTTGAAATCCTTTCCACCCATGGCCCTAAAATCTTTACAGATATTTGAAAAAGAAATTGCACGAGGAGGGGGCGGAGGAGGAGGAATCGCTGCAGCTGGAGGAGGAATATCTGTTGGGCCTGCATCGTTGGCCCTAGCCTCTAAGTACCTCCTGAACCAGCCAGTTATTGGCATGCCCTCTGGAAAGTTAAGATTCCCAGACATGCTGGAATGAAAGAAAAAGATTTAAAACGAAGAACTGAAAAGATAGATATATGGCTTCTGGGATTATGTTTTTCAAAATAAACTTTATTTTTGAAAAAACTTCCTTTTAAAACCTTTTTGAAAATAGTTTTCAAGAACTTTTTATCTAATCTGGTAACCTTCAGCTCTGATACCAAGTGTAACACCCCATCTCCATTAAGGTCACTTACAAAGGGAATGCCTTAACTTTGGTGGAGCGTTTTAGTAGACAGAACAGAAATTTACAAGACAGATAAACAATACTAGAGAAATTATAACTTTATTACAGTGGAAAAACAGAAATCAGTTTGGTTACATCTTTACCAAAAACTCAAGTACATAAATATCAGTCTTGTTCAGAAAATCATCAGAGTACAAAATTGTAAAATCATAATCCCAACAGAAGCTGCCATAAGGAGTCAAGCCATACTTTAAGCACTCTAAGTACTTCAAGCAGAAGAAATCCGGATCAAGCTAAAGTATTCCCTCCTTGGAAAACCTGGGGAGGGGGGAAATGGAAGAAAAAGGGGCGAAAACAAGCAAGGTCAGACATAAAGTCTGGCAAGTCCAGTGACTTTTAGCATATGGACAGATAATAATAATTATGACATGAAAATAAGCTGGATAAGAGATAATAGTAACAGGAGCAGCATATGTACTTAGGTTAAACAAAAGAAACAGAATAATAGTACTTTTCATTTCTCTGCACTAATACTAGTATAACAGGATTAGGTGTCACCCTAATGTCTAAACTGAAACAGAAACGGGAACAGAATAATTTCCACAGAAGAGAATGCTAGTAATGGGCCTTTACCACCCCAACAGAAACAGACAGAAACAGAATGCTAATAATGGGCCTTTACCACCCGAACAGAAACAGATAGATAAAGAGCGCTAATAATGGGCCTTTACCACCCGAACAGAAACAGACAGAAACAGAATGCTAATAATGGGCCTTTACCACCCGAACAGAAGGTACAGAAACAGAAACAGAATAATCCCTACGGAAACAGAATGTAGAATTAGGTGTACACTAGTAAATGGGCCTTTACGACCCGAACAGACGGTACCACGCAGAAACAGACAGATGTTTCCACCCAACAGAAATAGACGGTAGCAACAGAAACAGATAGAACTAAGTGTACCCTAAAACCCTACCCCAAGCGATCGGCTCCCTAATACATAAATACCCTGTGTCGGCCGCACAGTAGGGTGTATCACTCCCTAAAGTGACAACCAATTGGCACAGACCTATTTACAGATGTCACGACGTCTAACGTCCTCAGAGGCAGACCGGGATCCTTGCACGCACATGACCAGGTTGGAACGCACCATCAACACCCCTCGCCATTATCAGAATGAACCGCTTATAATTAGTTCAGTAAGCGTGCCCGGACCCGACCTACTGTTAGGTTAAAGTTTGATACCAGAAAGGGTTACTGACTAATATGGGTCTCAAACAACAGATGACACAAGTAATTTCCATCCTAACCTTGTGTCCCCAGACTAAAAGATTTCAGATTAACTTGTTTACAAGTTCAGACATACAGAGTTCAGATCAACTAGTTCACAGATCAGACAAGTTTCAGACTAACGGATCAGATATACGGATTTAACAGATTTACAGATTTGTCTAACTTTGTAATTGGGCCTACAGATTCACGAAATGGGTTTGTTAAATTCATTAGTCCAATTGGTTTAACCCTACCCACCCAACACATTTTAGACGTCATATTTATACCATATTTTGCATTAATTAAATATTAATGCATAGACCTCTCACATTAGGTCGGTAGCTTGTGGCCGCTGGATATGCCGGGCAGTTCCGGGCAAACTTCTGCCACAAGCCAGACCTAACCTCGTGTCTAAGCATATTTTAGTTATGCCTACGACCTCTCACATTTGACTGACAGTTTGCGGTCGCTGGTTAAGCCGATTTGTTCCGGGCAGGCTTCTACCGCAAACAGAGTCTAACCTCGTGTCATAGCCAATTCACTCTAATACAGATTTTTCAGATATCAGGCTAATTCTGTTTATTTAACAGATTAAACTTCTTCATAGGATACAATAGATTAATCAAATTTCCATGGTTTACTAAATCTTAGGTCGAGCCTACGGATTTCCATACCCAGATTACCATTATCTAGTTTTCAACAGATAAGACAATTCAACAGGTAGCAGATCTAGCAGTTTAAGCGATTCAACAGATTTAGCAGATAACAGATTTAGCAGTTTAGGCAACTCAACAGTTTTAGCAGATAACGGATTAGGCAATTTAACAGATTTAGCTGATAACAGATTTAGCAGATCTAAAACTCTATTTACATATCTTGCCTAATAATAAATTTAGCCTAAACTTACATGCCTAAATCAAGGTCATAATTCATAATACAATATATGCCCCAAATTTTAGCCTTAATATTTCCATTTACAGTTCATGTCAAAACTAGATTTAATATTCTAGTTCACCATTTATGTCCAAGACTAATACACATGTAAATCATTCTCTATTATAGCCAACTCAGATTATGCCAACATATTTGCTATGCCAGATTTACTTAATTAAGCTACGCCCAATCCCCGTATAACATGTTTCCACAAGTTCTCTAAATACTCGTGAAATGGCCTTAACAAAAGGAATAGGGGATAAGCACAAGAATTGATATACAAGAATAGGCGTGCAATAATGAACTAAATACAATAATAATGGCCCAATAGGCTTGACGTACATAACAATGGATGGGAATAAACTAGCAAAGTTACATACTAAAAATGAGATCCAACATCATTAAGGGAATAAGCATAAGAAACTAACTACAATAGTTATAGGCAACTAACCACAATAGTCATGAGCGACTAATCACAATAGTTTCTTATTCAACGTCATAGGCAATAGTCTCATAGGCATCAGTTTCACGTCCAATTATGCATTATTATTTGTCCCAAAATTTAGCGTTCGTGCGTTAATCTCTTATAAGATGTGGCGCAGGCTCGTGGTAGCCTGGCTATAGAACAGAAAGAGGAAAGAGATACAGAATAGAACGTACACAACCTCCAATTCAGATTTACAATCATGTCACAATTATAGTTACAGTTTATAGCGGAAAATAACTGTTCTTGCCTTTCGTGGTTTAAAGAAAGGATAATAAACTATTGTTGATGCAGAAAGGCTGAATTACTCTTCTTTAATTGTTGTTGAAGCTCTAAACTTTGATTTGAGATTTGATTTAGCTTTTAATTCTATTCAGGTTGGAAGAAGATGCATCAGTCCAAGTTTTGATTCCAGCAGAGTAGCGACGCCATTTTTATTTTTAATTAGAACAGAGGCAGAATATAGACAGAAGAAATTGTGTAGAGAAAATGAGGCTAGTGGCTGTTTATATAGGATTAGGCGAACGAATCTAGATATAAAATGAGATCGGATACATTAGAATGAACCAGTATCAAAAACTGGGTTTCGGGAGCAGGTCGACCCCCAGGTCGACTCCCCAGTCGACCTGGTCATAGGGAGGTCGACACCCCAGTCGACTCCCCAATCGACCGGGCTGGGGGGGAGAAGGTCGACTCCCCAGTCGACCTAGGTATATGGGTGGGAATTTTCCCGCCAGCCTTCTCTGGGTTTGAATTTCGAATTTCTGGCTTTATTTTCGAGCTGTTTTATTTTATTTAAATTCCTGAAACTTCGGAGGGTCATAACTTGGTCATACGGACTCCGTTTTTTGAAAACTCGGACTCGTTTTCAAGCAGAATTTCGAGACAAACGCAATGGCACAACCCATTTCCCTTGATTCTTATTTTAAAAATTAATTATTCTCTGATTTGTTACTTATACGTTCACAGAAAATATGGGGTGTTACACTTTTGCCAAAAATCAATCATTTGATTTGCTTCTTTTCAATTTGAATAACATTGACTGGTTCAATGCATGCTTAAATAAAACCTGTTGAAATTAATGATTCAAATATTAGTGGAGAAGGAAGGAAATTGATTGATTGTCAATCAATTAATTGGCTTGTATATGGAAGTATATAAGAGGAAGTTTGTGGAAGAAAAATAAAAGATCAATCAAGTAATTAATGAAGAATCAATTTACTTAGGGAAAGAGATTGAGACCATAATTGTGCCATCCATTTATGCTCCAATCAAATCAAGGAAGATAATATATTTATCTTTCCTTCATGTCCAAGTAATCTAGAAACTTCTCTTCTTTATCCCCAAGAAATCCCTCTATATAAACAGGGGTCAAGTTATTGTATGAAGCATGAAATCCACCATTAGTCTTCTCTCTTTTGAATTCTTTTGTACTCATTTCTTCATTGAGAAATAAAAGTTGTTGGGTCTCCGTGGACGTAAGCAAAGCCGAACCACGTTAAAAATTGGTTTGCTCTTTCCTCTATTTTTATTTTTTTGTTCTCTCTATAATTCGTGCCATTTGTTTTTATTTTTTTGTCGTTGTTGAAATTGTTGACAGACTAGATCATTGGGTTTATTTGTATTCCGCTGCTCAAATCTCTGATTTTGCACTACATATTAGTATCGGAGCCAGTTGTCCTGTTCAAAGACTTATTCAACCATGTCAAATTCCGCAAAGAATAGCGGTGGTAGAAGCGCTACAAATTATGGAGTCGCTAGGTTTGATGGAAAGGGTGGTTTTGGCACATGGAAGATGAAGATGGAAGCGGTGTTGAAGAAAGAGAGGACATTTAAAGTTGTCTCAGATCTAGAGAAATTGAAGAAATTAGCACTTGAAGAGTTAGAAGAATTGGAAAAGGATGCTCTTACTACCATCCAGCTTAGCCTTTCTGATGAAGTACTTAGAGAGTTTTCTCATGTGAAAACAACTAAGGATTTGTGGGTTGCTCTTCAGAGAAAGTTCTACGACAAGTCTCTCACCAACCGCATCATCTTACAGCAACAACTCTGTTCTTTCAAAATGAGGCCCGGAACAGATGTATTTGCTTATATAGATGCCATCAACACACTTGTCATGAATCTTCGTGAAGCTGATGTAAAGATTGAAGATGAGGCGCAAGTTGTTATTCTTTTATGTTCTTTACCTGCAGAGTAAAAAACTTTTGTTAACTCTATGCTCTATGGACGTTCGTCAATTTGCTTGGAGGATGTGAAGACAAATTTGCATAACGAGATGTTGAGAGGAAAGTTAGCAAGCATGAGCACGGAGAATGATTCTGAAAGCCTTGTTGCACAGAGAGGAAGAAGTAAAAGTAGACCCAATCATGGTGGAGATAGAGCATAGTCCAGATCTCAGTCAAGAGGAGCCCGGAAGGGAGTTTGTCATTATTGCAGAAAACTTGGATATTATATTGCAAGTTGCCCCAAGTTGGACAATAAAAACAAAGTTGTTCCCCAGAAGGCTTCAGCATCTACAGCGGAGACATTAGATTCAGATAATGATCCTGGCATTTTTACAGTTTCTGCCTCTCCTATGAAGAGTACTTTGTGGATTATTGACTCGGGAGCATCCTATCACATGAAACCTGATAGACACTCATTTTCCACTTATCGTCAACTTAATGGAGGAGAGGTTCTCATGGGAAATAATCTTCTTGTCGCATGATCGGTATTGGAACTGTAAAAATCAGGATGTTTGATGGTGTTGTTCGTACTTTATGTGACGTCAGGCATGTGCCTGATTTAAGGCTTAGTTTGATCTCAGTTGGAGCATTGTGCAATTCTGGCTTAAAGTGTGTAATAGAAAAAGATCCATTAAAAATTACAAATGGCTCATTGATAGTAATGAAAGGGTTAAAAGCTGGAAATCTATATTTGCTGAAGGGTACAACTGCTGTTGCGGAGTTTGCTTCAGTTATTGATTCGGTTGATTCTGATTCTACCAGATTGTGGCACTTTCGTATGGGCCACATTGGAGTGCGCTGTTTAGAAGTATTGAGAAAGCGAGGCTTGATTGACGGCGTTCATCATTCAAAACTTGACTTTTGTGAAGGATATGTACTTGGAAAGCAGATGAAGGTTTCTTTTGACATTGTAGAGCATAAGTCCAAAGATGTTTTAGAGTATGTTCATACTGACGTTTGGGGCCCCGCACCTTGCCTATCTTATGGGGGAGCCAGGTATTTCGTTTCATTTGTTGATAATTTTTCTAGAAAAGTATGGGTTTACTTTATGAAGTCCAAAGATGAAACTTTTGATAGGTTTCAAAGTTGGAAATCTCTTGTTGAGAAGTAGTCTGGAAAGAAAGTGAAGGTTCTTCATTCATATAATGGTGGTGAATTCACTTCTCAAAAATTCGTCAAATTTTGTGAGTCCAAGGGAATTAAAAGACATTACACCACACAAGGAGATCCTCAGTCAAATGGGGTTGCAGAGTGAATGGATCAGACTTTGTTGGAAAGAACTCGTTGCTTACGGCTGACTGTGAGATTAAATAAGAGATTTTGGGCAGAAGCATTATCTACGACGGTTTTCCTTATCAACTGCACACCTTCTACCGCCATAGATATGAAGATTCCTGAAGAAGTATGGAAGGGAGGGCCTGTATCATATTCCTTTCTCAGAGCGTTTGGTTGTCCAGCTTATGTGCATGAGAGTAAAGGGAAGTTGGATCCAAGATCGCGTAAGTGTATTTTTCTTGGATATAAGAAAGGAATTAAGGGGTACAGGATGTGGTGTCCTACTACCCAGAAGATTGTTACTAGTAGGCATGTTACATTTGATGAGAAGGCTATGTTGAAGGTGGAGCCTTCTACTTCAGTTAATGATGACGTTGAGAGGAAAAATTCAGAATACCAAACACAAGGCAGATCACCAGACTTCCATACGAGTAAAAATGGTGATTCCGATGACACCGTGGTTGATAGGGAAGAGACAGAAGATCAACCTCATGGTGGAGCTAAAATTCACACTCGACCAACGAGAGAGAAGAAAAGACCTACGTGGCTCGATGATTTTGTGTGTAACGACCCGGAATTTTGGGGCCAATTTAAAATTTTTATTTTTAGAAATTTTAATGGATTTTAATATTTAGAATAATTTATTTTAAATAATAACGACTAAAAATTTACTTTAAAACGAATAATTTCAATTTAATTATAAAAGGAGTTTAAGACAGCGCTACAGTTAGAAAATTTGAATTTGAACTTTGACTGAATATACAGGATTCATTTTAAATCAGAATTGAACGAAACAAGAAATATTTAAATCTGTTTGATCATATCTTTCTAATGAATCTGAAAAATTGAAATTCCACTTTATAAATCAAAAGTTATGGCTAGTTCAAAATTTAGAAAAGTCGTTGTAGAATTTATTTATATTTTAATTAAATATATTGGCCTTGAAAATAGCCATTTTTCGAACGACCTCGGTTTTCGACGAAACCACTTTTGTTGGAACCGGAATGTCAAATTATTGCTAGGTTTCAACTTTCATAATTTTTCGAACTAATATGTGAGCGTGGCAAAGGAAAATGTGTTTTGTCAGTTTCAGTCAAATTTAATCGACTTGAAAAAGGCCATTTTTTAAACAGTCTCGGAATTCAACGAAATTAGTCTCATTAGAACCGCACCGTCAGAACTTAACTAGAAATAATTTTTTTGGAATTTTTAGAGACAGTATGTGGCCCCGGTAATTTAAAATGTACGTTTGAATTTAATAATTAAATGATTTATAATTTAATTTAAAGAAAAACATATCGTAACAGCCGAACTGGGTTACGAAACATATTCCAATGCGCCCGGGATGAGGGTATTTAGCTAGGGGCGTCATTCGTTGGGCTCGATTCGGAGTTAGTATCGTCAAATAAATAATTTTTGAATTAATGAATTAAAATACGCTAGAAATACGCGTATAAATACGCCCTAAATACCCAAACCCTAATACTCTATATGGAGCCGCCATTTTCACCATTTCAATGGCCTGAAAGCTCCAGATTTTGATCCTTAATCTCTCCCTCATCTTTTCGAATTAATCAAGGAATCAATACTCAAATCGAAGAGCAAAGCGAGGCCGTCATTTCTGTACGGTTTTGATTGGGTGTAGATTGACGTGGTGATCGGGTTTCGGCCGAGAAGGGGTGGCGCTTGGAGGAGGATTTGCGAGGCAGGGGGTGCGAGTTAGCCATGGTTGGGGGCGGAGGTAGGTGGCGCCGAGGCGGTCGGAATGGCGGGGGCTGATGGGCTTCCGGCGTGGCGATGTGGCGTGCGTTCGGGAGGGTTCAAATCGATGGCTATGGGTTCGGTTATGACGAAGAGAAAAGGAGGAAGAAAGGGATTAGTCCCTTAAACATGTATTTAAATTTGTTTAATTATAATTAAATAAATAATTGTAATCAAATATTCAAATGATCATAACTCTTTCGTATGTAATCGGAATTCAGAAATTCCAGTTGCGTTGGAATCAGAAAAACGAGATCTACGCGATGAAGTCGACTAGAGATGAAACCAAGCACTGTGGAAATTCAGCTAATCTGAACACGAACGATTTCTGAGAACCAAACAATGTCAGATTTCTATTTCTAAAATTTTATTTTATTTTTATCATTCCTCGCTATCTGAAATTCATGTATATCTGTTAATAAAATTGGATCTGTGGTGTTTGCGATTGAAATTTATTGATTGTTTAATTGTGATTGGTTGTGACGCTCATGTGTGATAGGTCTGATCTTATGTAACAAAAATTTCCCTTTGTTTGAATTTAAGTATGCAAATCTGATTTCTATTTTGAATCCATGAATAAAGATTTCATTTTTATGTTTTTTTTTCGTTTAGTGAAATTGAAAACAACATATTTTCACCGTCATTTTGTTGAAATTAAACAACATATTTTCTCAGTCATTTTGTGTTAATTAAAAAGTATCATTTTTGCATTAAAAGATTAGGATTAAAGGTTATCACTTTTATTATATCAAAAAGATTTAAAACAAATTGGCCATTTTTGTTGCATTGAAATTTAATTAACAAAAAGTGTCGTTTTTGGTTGCATTGAAAGTCATCAAACAAATTAGTCATTTTGTTACATTGAAATTTATAAAATAAATTTGTCGTTTTAGTTAAAAATGTTGTCTTAGAATATAATAAAAAAAAATTCTTTAAAATGCTGCCTTAGATAAAGTAACATTTTTGTTAAATATATTTGGGTCAAAACAAAATATCGTTTTTGTTGAATTATAGTTTTTATACATAACAAACATGAATATTTTTGTGTATTAAAAAGGATTGAACAAACACGAATATTTTTGTGTAGTAAAAAGGATGGAACAAACATGAACATTTTTGTGTATTAAAAGGGATTAAACAAAAATGAACATTTGTACATCAAAAAGAAGTAGATCAACATATGTAGCTTTGTTTGCATTAAAAAAAGTTATACAAATATAAACATTTTTGTGCATTTAAAAAGAGTTAAACAAGATAAACATTATTGTTTACATAAAAAAGAGTTAAACAAGATAAACATTTTTGTTTACAGTAAAAAGAGTTAAACAAGATAAACATTTTTTTACATTAAAGAGAGTTAAACAAGATAATCATTTTTGTTTACATTAAAAGAATTAGATTAGATTATCATTTTTGTACCTTAAAGGGAATTATACGAAAATGAATATTTTTGTACTTTGAAAAGAATGAGATAAAAAGAGAGATTTTTGTCACTTAAAAAGAATTAAACCAAAATATACATTTTTGGTTATTAAAAATGATTAAACCAAAAATATCCATTTTTGGTCATTGGAAGGAATTAGATCAAAATTATCATTTTGTTTAGAAACGTTAAATGTGATAAAAATTACATTTTTTTTAGAAATGTTAAATAGGATAAAAAGGACAATTCTTATTTAGTAATGTTTAATGCGATAAAAAGTTCATTTTTGGTTTAGAAATGTTTAATATGATTAAAGGAACATTTTTGTTAGGCAATGTTTCTTAGGATTGAAGATATCATTAAAAGAGAATAAGAAAAGAAGATTACATTTACATGTGATATTGATATCATTAAAGAGAATAGAGTTAGAAGATCACATTCTCATGTAATATTGTTTTCAATTGAAAGAATAGATTTTATTTGTCATTTGTGTACAATAACAAGAGTTGGAATAAAAGATAGATTTTTATTGACATTTTTATATTCAATAAAAAGACTGGAATTAAAAGAAGCCTTTTTACTGTCATTTTAGAGATAATTAAAAGAATAGTTTTAATAGTTGCATTTGTAATGTAATAAGAAGAATAGGAATATATGTCTGTGATGTTGAAATGTGTGATGTTTTAAATATAATGTTGAGTATATTCAAGTTTGAATATTACACTCCCATTTACAAGTTACCCGACTTGTTTATGTGATTGAGACGATCATTTTCACACATCGCCCAAGCGCACAAATAATTTATTATTTGTTTGATGGATGAAACCCCACACGGGTATTGGGATAGTATTGGACACACGCTAATCCCAGTATTTAGTTATATGTCAATCGATGGATTGATAGTCTGTGATGAGCGTTATTTATTTACTTTAATGCTCACACAGTTATAAATTTCACTCTGGTCGTCATTTGGATGTTTAATAACTATTCATCATGATTGTTGATTTCATGCAATATATGGTTGTTGATTGAGTCACATTACAATAAAGGATATTCTAGAAAAAGAATATTTTAGAAAATGTCTTAGAAAAATATTTTATGAAAGAATATATTTTGGAAAATATATTTTTATTTAAATGAACTAGTTATTAACTAGAATAGATCATTAAATGCAGATTTAATGAAGTTTCCAATTAGAGAATGTTTAATTGAAATTAAATTAGATAAATTGGATTTTGGGTTGTCGTGAATGGTGTCTTCAATAACACCTTTCTTAAACCCAGTTGAAAAGAACAAATCTTTAAAATAAGATTAATAGAGTTTCAAACTATATTTTGTAATTGGAATAAAAATGAATTGTGAATTGAGTTTATCGTGAACAATGTTTTTAAACGACATCTGTTCTTTAACTCAATTGACAGTGAAAATATGATTTGGAATTTATAAATCTTTTATTAAGATTTAAATGGGAATTTTCCCAAAAGTAAAGTTTTCCAATTTAATATATTAAAGTGGAGTCGATAGGAATTTGAATTAATAATAACCGAGATAAGCTTCTGTAAAAGAAGATCGATACTACATATGGAATTTAAAAGGCTTTGCCGTTATTCCATTTATATTATTGGTCGGATACAGAAATTTATAATGATTATATATTGATTTGATTTCTGTGAAGATTCCATATTTTATGGAAGATGATTTTGGGTTTATCGTGAACGGTGTTTTAAAATGACATTAGTTCTTCAACCCAGTTAAAGATAAGATTAATTTCTTAAATTTAATTAATCATTGAATAATGATTTTTGATATTTAAAACCGAATTGGGTTCTTAATAAATCTTTAAAAGTAAGATTTAAGAATAATTTAAAGAGCTTATCTTTGATAAGATAATGTGAATATTTTATTTAAAAGGATTTTCTGAATTGGAATGAGACGTTGGATGTGCTTCTATAGTACTTGATTTTTAATTATAAAAATACGTGAGTTATTTGGGAAGACAGGGTTTAACCCATTCTGAATAATTACTACGACGATGAAGAGTCGAAGATGAAGACGGTGGGTGAAGACCGATGATCTTCACATCGAATGGATGTGTTGCTACAGAGACCCTTGATGGGAGTAGCTACCTTGAAGGGGCTTCAGTGGTGGCCGTCCAGACTATGGTTGATTGTTCGGATTTGGTTTTCATTCAGACCCAGAGCATAAGCTTGTAAATGGATGCGTGTCTGACATTGGATTTCGTTCCATGTGAACTAAATCGATTTCTATTAATGTATGTTTGTTTGGTGGTGGAGGATTTATTCTCAACTTAACACCCAGGTATATATTAATGGTGATTGATCGCATGGCGTGAATTGTCAATATGGCACGCCAAGATGCAATTGATCAAGGCTTTTGTTGAAAAGCAGGGCCTTGTGGGATGATCAAAGCATAGCCTGTTACGGCATAGCTTTGTGTATATCGTGACTTCGCGAGCCTCACACCCCGGTATGGGTCAAAAACGGGATATGGACCGTAGGGAGTGCACACGTTTCTTTCTAGCTAGAAGTGGTGTCAGTGCTTAAACTGGCCGGCATTTTACTTATGTGGATGATGGATTTTGAGGCGCCTCGGATTTTTATAGGCGTTAGTGGTCATATTATAGGTCCAAAAGGACCGGGAAACGTGTGTTCAGGAATTGTCAATCCACTACCGTTAGGTGGGGACCGGCCCTACTGCATCCAAGGGTTCACTACGGGGGATCCTGAGGCATTTGCTAGAGTGTCTCGAATCGGAGAGGAGCTTGTCCCTAGCCTCGACTCATGATGGAAATCCAATTTCCAATACGACCTTGCGGTTTTGAATGTAGAACTAGTATGGCGACATGATATATGGTACCCATGCCATCTATGATTAATACATTATGATTGAAATGTTTTTATTAAAATATATACTCACTAATTTCAAATCTGTTTTATCGTATCCAGCATCTTTTGGCCATTATAAAGTAGAACCATATCCTCCGGTTTGCGTTGCATTGTGTGATGGGACTTGAGTCTTATAATGGTTTCATTTTTCTAAAAAGCATTGCGTTATTTAACGATTTACTTTAATTTAGGCACTGGCAATCCAGTGGAGTAAACCCGTTCCGCGTTAGCGGCGTGGTCCTGTGATTAGCCTTATTATTAGATTAGTTTAGTTAAGATTTCTCATACCAGTCCCATGACTGACCTGTAGTTTGTTTCACTGGCAAACTCGGGTGCCCATATTTTCCACACGGGCAGTCGAGTAGCTTTTGCAGATATATTTACAGGATCCTGGTTTACAGCTGAGGTGGTATTCGGGAAGCTCTGTATCCGTGTATTCCTTTCAGTTGTATATTTGTATTATTTTTCCACTACTGTTAAATTGTAATTTAAATCTCTTATATTATTGTATTTATATTTTGTAATGAGTGTTCATACTCTATTATATTCTTGTACTCGGATGTAATTGTTGTAATCAACAGTGAAATATTCTTCTGTTTGTGCTGTAATGTGTATTGTTCTCAAAACAATCCAGCCTTTCCTTTACTGGGAAGTTTGGGTCGTTTCAGTTGGTATCAAAGCTTTGGTTTACAGAGCTCGAGAACAAAACACATTAGAACCGAATGAAAGAATGCATCAGAGATTGGATTAGTAATATCCAATAAGAATAACTCGTTAGAGATGGGATCAGTAGTATCCTAGAACGAGTGTGAAGAGTATTATTTTCTTTAAAATAAAAATGAAAACAAATTTAGTTTTGAAAATGTTATCTTAAAATACGTATTTGAGTATTTTATTATATTTTAATTTGGACAATCGAGTATATAGAGGTTTCGAATATACAAGTAATTAACGGATATTCGAAGTTTTAATGTACTGCATAGATATAGAATCACACTATAGTCGCCCGGAGATAATTCTGATGATCGGTGCACCATCACCAGTACTTATGTTCGAGTCTCAAAAGTGGGATTTTTATATATTTCCATTGACTGGTATGAGAAGCAAAACTTAGTTAGGACGCATTGCTGTGATTTCCAATAAAAACATGATTTTGATTATATATAAAAGTTATATATATTTGGAAAGTTAATCACCTAATTGATTGCTGGTTGTGATGTTTGATTATTAGTTTAACTAATAAAAGTATAGAAATGATAATTAATTTAACTAACAAAATTATTGAAACCAATAAATAAAATTAAGGTTGAGTTAGCTAATTAAACAACTTTTAGCTTCGTTCCTTTTCGAGGACGAAAAGATTTTAAGTGGAGGCGATTGTAACGACCCGGAATTTTGGGGCCAATTTAAAAATTTTAATTTTAGAAATTTTAATGGATTTTAATATTTAGAATAATTTATTTTAAATAATAACGACTAAAAATTTACTTTAAAATGAATAATTTCAATTTAATTATAAAAGGAGTTTAAGACAGCGCTGCAGTTTGAAAATTTGAATTTGAACTTTGACTGAATATACAGGATTCATTTAAATCGGAATTGAGCGAAACAAGAAATATTTAAATCTGTTTGATCATATCTTTCTAACGAATCTGAAAAATTGAAATTCCACTTTATAAATCAAAAGTTATGGCCAGTTCAAAATTTAGAAAAGTCGCTGTAGAATTTATTTATATTTTTATTAAATATATTGGCCTTGAAAATAGCCATTTTTCAAACGACCTCGGTTTTCGAAGAAACCACTTTTGTTGGAACCGGAATGTCAAATTATTGCTAGGTTTCAACTTTCATAATTTTTCGAACTAATATGTGAGCGTGGCAAAGGAAAATGTGTTTTGTCAGTTTCAGTCAAATTTAATCGACTTGAAAAAGGCCATTTTTTCAAACAGTCTCAGAATTCAACGAAATTAGTCTCATTAGAACCGTATCGTCAAAACATAACTAGAAATAAATTTTCTGGAATTTTTAGAGACAGTATGTGGCCCTGGTAATTTAAAATGTACGTTTGAATTTAATAATTAAATGATTTATAATTTTGATTTAAAGAAAAACATATCGTAACAGCCGAACTGGGTTACGAAACAGATTCCAATGCGTCCGAGATGGGGGTATTTAGCTAGGGGTGTCATTCGTTGGGTTCGATTCGGAGTTAGTATCGTCGAATAAATAATTTTTGAATTAATGAATTAAAATACGCTAGAAATACGCGTATAAATACGCCCTAAATACCCAAACCCTAATACTCTATATGGAGCCGCCTTTTTCACCATTTCAATGGCCTGAAAGCTCCAGATTTTGATCCTTAATCTCTCCCTCATCTTTTCGAATTAATCAAGGAATCAATACTCAAATCGAAGAGCAAAGCGAGGCCGTTATTTCTGTACGGTTTTGATTGGGTGTAGATTGACGTGGTGATCGGGTTTCTGCCGAGAAGGGGCGGCACTTAGAGGAGGATTTGTGAGGCAGGGGGGTGCGAGTTGGCCATGGTTGGGGGCAGAGGTAGGTGGCGCCGAGGCGGTCGAAATGGCGGGGATTGATGTGCTTCCGGCGTGGCGATGTAGCGTGCGTTCGGAAGGGTTCAAATCGATGGCTATGGGTTCGGTTATGACAAAGAGAAAAGGAGGAAGAAAGGGATTAGTCCCTTAAACATGTAATTAAATTTGTTTAATTATAATTAAATAAATAATTGTACTCAAATATTCAAATGATCATAACTCTTTCGTATGGAATCGGAATTCAGAAATTCCAGTTGCGTTGGAATCAGAAAAACAAGATATACGCGATGAAGTCGACTAGAGATGAAACCAAGCACTGTGGAAATTCAGCTAATCTGAACACGAACGATTTCTGAAAACCAAACAATGTGAGATTTCTATTTTTTAAATTTTATTTTATTTTTATCATTCCTCGCTATCTGAAATTCATGTATATCTGTTAATAAAATTGGATCTGTGGTGTTTGCTATTGAAATTTATTGATTGTTTGATTGTGATTGGTTGTGATGCTCATGTGTGATAGATCTGATCTTATGTAACAAAAATTTCCCTTTGTTTGTATTCAAGTATGTAAATCTGATTTCTATTTTGAATCCATGAATAAAGATTTCATTTTTATGTTTATTTATTTATTTTGTTTTGTTTTCATTTTGTGAAATTAAAAACAACATATTTTCATCGTCATTTTGTTGAAATTAAACAACATATTTTCTCAGTAATTTTGTGTTAATTAAAGAGTATCATTTTTGCATTAAAAGATTAGGATTAAAGGTTATCACTTTTATTATATCAAAAAGATTTAAAACAAATTAGCCATTTTTGTTGCATTGAAATTTAATAAACAAAAAGTGTCGTTTTTGGTTGCATTGAAAGTCATCAAACAAATTAGTCATTTTGTTACATTGAAATTTATAAAATAAATTTGTCGTTTTAGTTAAAAATGTTGTCTTAGAATATAATAACATTTTTTTCTTTAAAATGCTGCCTTAGATAAAGTAACATTTTAGTTAAATATATTTGTGTCAAAAAAAAATCGTTTTTGTTGAATTATATTTTTTATACATAACAAACATGAATATTTTTGTGTATTAAAAAGGATTGAACAAACATGAATATTTTTGTGTAGTAAAAAGGATTGAACAAACATGAACATTTTTGTGTATTAAAAGGGATTAAACAAAAATGAACATTTGTGCATCAATAAGAAGTAGATCAAAATATGTAGTTTTGTTTGCATTAAAAAGAGTTACACAAAAATAAACATTTTTGTGCATTTAAAAAGAGTTAAACAAGATAAACATTTTTGTTTATATTAAAAAGAGTTAAACAAGATAAACATTTTTGTTTACATTAAAAAGAGTTAAACAAGATAAACATTTTGTTTACATTAAAGAGAGTTAAACAAGATAATCATTTTTGTTTACATTAAAAGAATTAGATTATCATTTTTGTACCTTAAAGGGAATTATACGAAAATGAATATTTTTGTACTTTGAAAAGAATGAGATAAAAAGAGAGATTTTTGTCACTTAAAAAGAATTAAACCAAAATATACATTTTTGGTTATTAAAAATGATTAAACCAAAAATATCCATTTTTGGTCATTGGAAGGAAATAGATCAAAATTATCATTTTGTTTAGAAATGTTAAATGTGATAAAAAGTACATTTTGTTTAGAAATATTAAATAGGATAAAAAGGAAAATTCTTGTTTAGAAATGTTTAATGCGATAAAAAGTTCATTTTTTGTTTAGAAATGTTTAATATGATTAAAGGAACATTTTTGTTAGGCAATGTTTCTTAGGATTGAAGATATCATTAAAAGAGAATAAGTAAAGAAGATTACATTTACATGTGATATTGATATCATTAAAGAGAATAGAGTTAGAAGATCACATTCTCATGTAATATTGTTTTCAATTGAAGGAATAGATTTTATTTGTCATTTGTGTACAATAACAAGAGTTGGAATAAAAGATAGATTTTTATTGACATTTTTATATTCAATAAAAAGACTGGAATTAAAAGAAGCATTTTTACTATCATTTTAGAGATAATTAAAAGAATAGTTTTAATAGTTGCATTTGTAATGTAATAAGAAGAATAGGAATATATGTATGTGATGTTGAAATGTGTGATGTGTTAAATATAATATTGACTATATTCAAGTTTGAATATTACACTCCCATTTACAAGTTACCCGACTTGTTTATGTGATTGGGACGATCATTTTCACACATCGCCCAAGCGCACAAATAATTTATTATTTATTTGATGGATGAAACCCCACACGGGTATTGGGATAGTATTGGACACACGCTAATCCCAGTATTTAGTTATATGTCAATCGATGGATTGACAGTCTGTGATGAGCGTTATTTATTTACTTTACTGCTCTCACAGTTATAAATTTCACTCTGGTCGTCATTTGGATGTTTAGTAACTATTCATCATGATTGTTGATTTCATGCAATATATGGTTGTTAATTGAGTCACATTCCAATAAAGGATATTCTAGAAAAAGAATATTTTAGAAAATGTCTTAGAAAAATATTTTATGAAAGAATATATTTCGGAAAATATATTTTTATTTAAATGAACTAGTTATTAACTAGAATAGATCATTAAATTAAGATTTAATGAAGTTTCCAATTAGAGAATATTTAATTGAAATTAAATTAGATAAATTGGATTTTGGGTTGTCGTGAATGGTGTCTTCAATAACACCTTTCTTAAACCCAGTTGAAAAGAACAAATCTTTAAAATAAGATTACTAGAGTTTCAAACTATATTTTGTAATTGGAATAAAAATGACTTTTGAATTGAGTTTATCGTGAACAATGTTTTTAAACAACATCTATTCTTTAACTCAATTGACAGTGAAAATATGATTTGGAATTTATAAATCTTTTATTAAGATTTAAATGGGAATTTTCCCAAAAGTAAAGTTTTCCAATTTAATATATTAAATTGGAGTCGAATGGAATTTGAATTAATAATAACCGAGATAAGCTTCTGTAAAAGAAGATCGATACTACATATGGAATTTAAAAGGCTTTGCCGTTATTCCATTTATATTATTGGTCAGATACAGAAATTTATAACGATTATATATTGATTTGATTTCTGTGAAGATTCCATATTTTATGGAAGATGATTTTGGGTTTATCGTGAACGGTGTTTTACAATGACATTAGTTTTTCAACCCAATTAAAGATAAGATTAATTTCTTAAATTTAATTAGTCATTGAATAATGATTTTTGATATTTAAAACCGAATTGGGTTCTTAATAAATCTTTAAAAGTAAGATTTAAGAATAATTTAAAGAGCTTATCTTTGATAAGATAATGTGAATATTTTATTTAAAAGGATATTCTGAATTGGAATGAGACGTTGGATCTGCTTCTATAGTACTTAATTTTTAATTATAAAAATACGTGAGTTATTCGGGAAGACAAGGTTTAACCCATTCTGAATAATTACTACGACGATGAAGAGTCGAAGATGAAGACGGTGGGTGAAGACCGATGATCTTCACATCGAATGGATGTGTTGCTACAGAGACCCTTGATGGGAGTAGCTACCTTGAAGGGGCTTCAGTGTTTGCCATCCGGACTATGGTTGATTGTTCGGATTTGCTTTTCGCTCAGACCCAGAGCATAAGCTTGTAAATGGATGCGTGTCTGACACTGGATTTCGTTCCATGTGAATTAAATCAATTTCTATTAATGTATTTCTGTTTGGTGGTGGAGGATTTATTCTCTACTTAACACCCTGGTATATGTTAATGGTGATTGATTGCATGGCGTGAATTGTCAATGTGGCATGCCAAGATGCAATTGATCAAGGCTTTTGTTGAAAAGCAGGGCCTTGTGGGATGATCAAAGCATAGCCTGTTACGGCATAGCTTTGTGTATATCGTGATTTCGCGAGCCTCACACCTCGGTATGAGTCAAAAACGGGATATGGATCGTAATGAGTGCATACGTTTCTTTCTAGCTAGAAGTGGTGTCAGTGCTTAAGCTGGCTGGCATTTTACTTATGTGGATGATGGATTTTGAGGCGCCTCGGATTTTTATAGGCCGTTAGTGGTCATATTATAGGTCCAAAGGGACCGGGAAACGTGTGTTCAGGAATTGCAAATCCACTACCGTTAGTTGGGGACCGGCCCTACCGCATCCAAGGGTTCACTGCAGTGGATCCTGAGGCATTTGCTAGAGTGTCTCGAATCAGTGAGGAGCTTGCCCCTAGCCTCAACTCATGATGGAAATCCAATTTCCAATACGACCTTGCGGTTTTGAATGTAGAACTAGTATGGCGACATGATATATGGTACCCATGCCGTCTATGATTAATACATTATGATTGAAATGTTTTTATTAAAATATATACTCATTGATATCAAATCCATTTTATCGTATCAAGTATCTTTTGACCATTATAAGGTAAAACCCTATCCTCCGGTTTGCGTTGCATTGTGTGATGGGACTTGGGTCTTATAATGGTTTTATTTTTCTAAAAAGCATTGCGTTATTTAACGATTTACTTTAATTTAGGCACTGGCAATCCAATGGAGTAAACCCGTTCCGCGTTAGCGGCGTGGTCCTGTGATTAGCCTTGTTATTAGATTAGTTTAGTTAAGATTTCTCATACCAGTCCCATGACTGACCTGTAGTTTGTTTCACTGGCAAACTCGGGTGCCCATATTTTCCACACGGGCAGTCGAGTTACTTTTGCAGATATATTTACAGGATCCTGGTTTACAGCTGAGGTGGTATTCGGGAAGCTCTATATCCGTGTATTCCTTTCAGTTGTATATTTGTATTATTTTTCCTCTACTGTTAAATTGTAATTTAAATCTCTGATATTATTGTATTTCTATTTTGTAATGAGTGTTCATATTCTATTATATTCTTGTACTCAGATGTAATTGTTGTAATCAACAGTGAAATATTCTTCAGTTTATGCTCCAATGTGTATTGTTCTCAAAACAATCCAGCCTTTCCTTTACTGGGAAGTTTGGGTCATTTCATTGTGGGATTAAGCATTGAAGATATTGACTTTGATGACATGGCAGCTTATGCATTAAGCATATTTCATGATGAACCAAGAGACTACAAAGATGCCATTAGTTCAGTCGATAACTCCAGTTGGCTAGTAGCAATAGAGGAGG
Source organism: Allium sativum (assembly GCA_030737875.1). Taxonomy (NCBI): domain Eukaryota; kingdom Viridiplantae; phylum Streptophyta; class Magnoliopsida; order Asparagales; family Amaryllidaceae; genus Allium; species Allium sativum. The sequence goes on along the minus strand of CM060926.1, from coordinate 685,549,346 downwards.
AGATTGAGTCTTTGCCCAAAAATCACACTTGGGATTTAGTGCCACTTCCTTTCGACAAGAGAGCAATTGGATGCAAAATGGATCTATAAGGTGAAAGATGGCGGCAATGGTGACTTGAGGTACAAAGCAAGATTAGTGGCGAAGGGTTATGTTCAGAAGAAAGATGTGGAGTTTCATGATATTTTTTCTCCAGTTGTTAGACACACTTCCATTCTCATTCTTTTGGCATTAGTTGCTCACTTCGACATGGAGTTGGAACAACTAGATGTCAAGACATCATTCTTGCATGGTGATCTTGAGGAGGACATTTACCTAGTAGCCAGAGGGGTTCATTGATAGCAGCAGGCTAGGTCATGTTTGTAAACTTAAGAAATCTCTTTATGGCTTAAAACAGTCTCCTAGACTGTGGTATAAGAAATTTGATAAGTTTATGATCTCACATGGTTACTCTAGAAGTTTTAAGGACCAATGTGTCTATTTTAAAAAATGTAATGATGACATCATCTATTTGTTACTTTATGTTGATGATATGTTGATAGCTTCTAAGAGCATGTCTAAAATTTCGAAGTTGAAGGTGGAGCTCAGTTGGAATTTGAGATGAAAGATTTGGGAAACACACAGAGAATTTTGGGGATGGTGATTCAGAGGGATAGAAAGCAAAGAGTTTTGAGGCTCACTCAAACTCAATACATCGAGAAAGTCCTATCTTGATTCGGTATGGAGAATGCTAAACCGGTGGCTACTCCATTAGGCTCTCAATTCAAGTTATCCAGAGATATATGTCCCACGTTAGATGAAGACAAAAGGGATATGCGTAATATTCCTTATTCTTGTGCGGTTGGAAGCCTTATGTATGCTATGGTATGCACAAGGCCTGATTTAGCTTATGCAGTTGGAGTTGTCAGTCGATATATGTCTAACCCAGGTAAGGAGCATTGGCAAGCAGTGAAGTGGATACTCAGATATCTTCGTGGCACTTCTTCAGTTGGCTTGTTATAAGGTGGAGTAGATGGAGACATCTCTCTTAGAGGATAATGTGATTCAGATTACGCTGGGGATAGAGATGGACGGAAGTCGGTATCAAGCTATGTTTTTACACTTGGCATAGGCCTGATTTCGTGGAGATCAAAGTTGCAGTCTATCGTAGCTTTGTCGACTACCGAAGCAGAGTTAATATCAATTGTGGAAGCAACAAAGGAAGAATTGTACTTACTTCAGTTGTTGGATGATCTTTCAATAGCGCAGCAGACAGTGGAGCTATTTTCAGACAGTCAGAGTGCGATTCATCTTGTTGAGAATCAGGCTTATAGTTCACAGACGAAGCACATTGATGTTAGAGGCTTCTTTCTTGTACTTGAGGAAGAACGAAGCAAGATCAAATTGTTGAAAGTGGGTACTTCAGATAATCCTTCAGATATGATGACCAAGTCACTTCCAAAGGACAAGTTTGAGCATTGCTCAAACTTGATCAGTTTGCTTCCTATTACTTGAGCGCCATGGGGCGCTGGGCCCAACAACTTCTATGTTGATTATTGAAGATGAGATAATGAAGAAAGATTGCCATGTTTGAATCAAGGTGGAGTGTTGAAATTAATGATTCAAATATTAGTGGAGAAGGAAAGAAATTGATTGATTGCCAATCAATTAATTGGCTTGTATATGGAAAGATATAAGAGGAAGTTTGTGGAAGAAAATAAAAGATCAATCAAGCAATTAATGAAGAATCAATTTACTTTGGGAAAGAGATTGAGACCATAATTGTGCCATCTATTTATGCTCCAATCAAATCAAGGAAGATATTATATTTATCTTTCATTCATGTCCAAGTAATCTAGAAACTTTTCTTCTTTATCCCCAAGAAATCCCTATATATAAACAGGGGTCATGTTATTGTATGAAGCATGAAATCCACCATTAGTCTTCTCTCTTTTGTAATCTTTTGTACTCATTTCTTCATTGAGAAATAAAAGTTGTTGGGTCTCCGTGGACGTAGGCAAAGCCGAACCACGTTAAAAATTGGTGTGCTCTTTCCTCTATTTTCTATTTTTTTGTTCTCTCTATAATTCCTGCCACTTGTTTTTATTTTTTTGGCGTTGTTGAAATTGTTGACAGACTAGATCATTGGGTTTATTTGTATTCCGCTGCCCAAATCTCTGATTTTGCACTACAAAACCTGCTCTGTTTTTATGATGTACACTGATTGGAACATATATTATATTTGACTTGCCATAGAAACAAATTGATACTACACTTGTTCATTAGTTTCACTGTTGGTTACCCATAACTATTTCATCTATAGGCTTTTGCACTTGTTTTTGGCAATGACTTTAAGAGTAGATACATTACTTGATTTTCATTCTATGGCCTCTTGTGTACATTGTTGTACTAGCTGCATTGTGCTTGTGTGCTTGCATTTTCTTGCCACTGGCTTGATGCTGATTGTCCATGCCATATGTGTGATTCTTTCTCTAGTTCCCATGCATGTGATTTCATTGATAAATTCTTTACAGCTTTCGGAAATTATCAGTTGTGCCAGTTTTTCCACTTTGTATATCTGGGAATCATACTTGACTATGATTTATAATTAGAGATTTCTTGCAAAAAGTATGCCATGTTGTTTGGAAAATTCCCTCTGATTTTGAATTTTGAAAGTAGCGATTATTAAGGAAGAAAATTTCTTCCTAAATTCATATGAAAATTAAAGCTTCATTTGAATTCATACTTTAATATAGCACAAGCAAATTTCAACACATTCTTCTTTTGATCTTAAAATTTTGATGCAGTAACGTTTGTGTATTTGCCAACCATTCATGCCTCTTTCCCACTTGTAACATGCTGTTAATACCCATTTTGCTTTTTGAAAAGAAATATATTCTTGCCATATATCCAGGTGCATACTTAAAAATCTTTCCATAAAAATATTTATTGATGTTTGAAACATTGACTCCTTGCCAATTTCTATATTGATGTTGCTTTCCATATAATTTGGCCTTTATTAAATTCTCTTAGAAACTGTACAACATTTCGGCCTTAACGCATGCTCTTTCTCAATATTTACTGCTATATTATTTCACTGCATCCACTTGAGTTCTTGCCATACTGCCAGTATCACTACTACACTTAAATTTGTACCACCTTTTATGTCAATCATTAATGATAATAAATGCTTCACTGTGCACTACCATGTTTCCTGAAACTTGTTGTTTCTTGTTTAGTCCATTCTAAAATACACTTGTACACTTGTATGTTACATGCCATTGTGGCTTGCATGCCCTTGCTGCCATATTTGTCTTGATTGGCACCTACTGCTTGCTTGAACATTTTAGTATAATCTGTATATATCACGCTTGCATTATCTGTGTATTTGAAACTCTCGTTTGTTGCAAACTTGTGCATATCCATTTGTACTGCCATGTTTATTTCTTGGCTTGTTGCATATCAGCCTAGTTTTGATACATCCTGAAGTTTGCCTCTTTCAATGTTTCTCTTTTTTCTACCATGTGCTTGCACACATTATTGTTGCTTGCTTCTGGCTTGCTGATTCATGTTGCATTCACCATTGTGTCCACTGCCATCTATATACATGTGTATGTGTGCACACACATACATTGATGTGTGTGTGCATATATATATATATATATATATATATATATATATATGTATGTATGTATGTATGTATATGTGTGTGTGTGCGCACGCGCGCGCGTGTTTGTCTATGTGTGTGTTTATGCTATGTTGCTTGTTGAGTTGCTTCACGGTTTTGATTTGTGTCCTTGTCCCTAACCTGATTCATGTGCATGCTTTCCCAGTTATAATGCATGCAGAAATTTCCCTTTTTCAACGGCCAGAGTTGCATGTTTTGACTTTGACACTTTGAATCTTTTTCCATTGTTACTCTTCATTCTGGTTTCTTGAAAAAATTATCTGCTATTAGTTACCTCTTTTAACTTGGGTATTGTCCATGTTTTCTCTTAGCTGTTTCACTTTCCTTTTGTACACTTGTGTGCACACTGGTTTGTGGCTACTTGAGTTTGAACTCTGGTTTGCATGCATGTCCGACCATTTCCCTGCATATTATCAATATATATGTGTATATATATACATATTTATTTATATACATGTATCATGCTTGTGAAGTTATATGATTCGGTCTGCTTTGTGGTATTTACAAGGAATCGCTGTGAATATCACAAGTAGTCTATACTCGGATAAATAAATATATATAACTGACCAAATCTAAAAAAATGATGAGAAACATACCTTTTTTCTCAAGCAAATAAAATTTAAAAATAAATTTATATGTTTCTATATTTAATTCTATTTTGTTCCAGTTTACAGTGTGTGGTTTTTTGACCAGTATGCTGGTAACTAGGCAAGATTTGAAGCAAGTGGAGACAAAGTGTGTTATTGTGTGTATGAGTCTGTACATGAAATTGAATATGTAACTGAGTGAAATGATTATTGTAGTGAGAAATCAATGTTAATGTGAATTTGTATGATAGTGTAATATAATAGTGAAATGTACAATAGTGGAGTCAGAAGTTTGTACTATTTAAACTGTTGAAATAAAATATTTAATTTGAATACAAACACTGTTTGAATATTAAATTCTGTGCCATAGCATTTTATTAAAAATAAATATTTATTTTTGTATGTGATGTAATATAGAATTGTATAAATACAAAGATATTTATATAATAATATATTTGTTTGCTACCATCAAACAAAAATCATATTGTTATACTTAAAGAAAACTATCTATAAAGAGATTTGATCAAATAAAAGAATTCGCATCTCTTTAGGAAGATCATAAATCTTCATGAATGGGAGCGACTCTTTAGAAATACGAAACTTGAAGTCGATTCAGTTGACTGAATTTCGAAGGCAGTTGATTGAAGTTCATATCCTCGTGCACATATGTGTGTACTGTACACTTTGCCCTAGTAAGTCTACTGACCTATACAGTTCAGTCGACTGAAATGGGCTAATGTGCATAGTACATACAGCCGGCCCTGAGGCTGTGCGAACAATGCGTGAACACTGGGTAGCAAGTTCATCAAGGGCATCAAATCTTAACCGCTATATAGCCGAAAGAGAAACAAAAAAAAATTGATAGGAAAAAGAGAAAGCTTCAACGGAACAAAAGAAATCCGACTGGAAGAAAGTAGAAGCGGAGCGGCACAAAACAAATTCTCATCAGACATCAATCTTCTGCGGAAATAGGGCCAAGTTCTGGTAAATCGCAATCCCTAATTACCGATTGTTTACAGTATTTGAAATTGGTTGTTGTGATATACCAATTGTTTACGGTAGTTAGTAATTAGGGATCCCGGATTTAAGGTATACAATCCTTACATGATACCGATTGTTTACAGTGATTAGTAATTAGGGATCCCTGATTTGAGGTATACAATCCTTAATTGATATACCGATTGTTTGCAGTAATTAGTAATTAGAGATTCCTGATTTGAGGTATACAATCCCTAATTGATATACCGATTGTTGATTTCTTCCAATTACTTTAACTTATTTATGTAACTGGTTTAAATAGTTGATGTTTTTCATTTAACTTATTTGTCATTATATTAATCAATTAGGCAGTTACATCACAATAGACAATATTCTCGATTTAAATTAAAGTTGTTTTGTAATTTAGCTACCAAATTCATGATTATAACACCACAAAATAAAAAAGAAATGAGTAAAATAAATCATGATCATAACTAACTACTCCTAATTTGATTTCTTATTTCACTTAACAGAAGAAAGAAAAAAAAATGTTTTTTTTCGTTTAGGAGTGTGGAGGAGAATTTGAATTTGGTTACATATGTTAGAATTTCTAAGCGTTGAATGTTTTAACAAATTATTAAGTTTTATCTATAAGTTTGATGAACACTGTTAGCCCACTTTGTGAACTGGGCAACACAAAGTCAAGATGTGAAATATTGAAGAGCTTGAAAAACACTGAAGCGGGTCGGATCGGAGCAGTGTAGCGGTTCAGATCGGATAAAGTCTGCTGTTCGGATCGGTGAACTATTGTTGTTGGAGTCAGAGAGGCACGTCTGTTCGAATCGGAGAACAACCTATTTCCAGCTGGAGCGGAGAGCAACAGATCTGAGCGGAGCGGAGTAAAATGAAGAGAGAATTGGTCCTAAGTTAATCCGGGTCGGATCGGTGACGCCGATCCGAACCCCTTGAGCATACTCTTCCGATCCGAACCCATTTTCCACGTCACTCCCCTGCATGAGCGCCTGGTTATTCGGAGCGGTTAAGACCAGTTCCTACCCACGACGTCCACTGCTCTGATGCGTTGTCAACATAGAAATCCACCCGAACCCGAGGCTGATGGGATGGATGACACGTAGCTCCGATTCGGATCGGGTTCTGGGCTAATTTTCACCTATAAATACCCCGTCTGGAGACAAAGAAAAGGATCTTTTTTCTGACACTTTGAGAGTTCAACCACCTTCATAACCCGAATTCCAGCACTCCCGGAAAATCCAAATCTTCTTTCATTATTTGTTTTTAGACAATTGAGTGATTGTAAGTGAGTTGGGAGAGAAATCAAGTGAATATTTCATTGTATTTGCAACTAAATCATTGAGAATAGTGAAAGACAAGTGGACGTAGGCATTTCTTCGCCGAACCACTATAAATCCTGTGTGTTCATTTTTATTTTTGATCTCATTTCATTTTGCTTTTAATCAATTTGGGTGTTAGAACCACTTTTTGGTCTAACATTTTGGTGCTTTCACTGAGAAATCATCTGAATTCTTTGTTTTTCGGGATTATCGTTCTACTTTTTGGACCGTTGAGTTCAAAGAAGTTAATCCTCAAGTTTCAACGCCCTTGGATATTTGTTGAAGTGATTGTCGAAGAATCATGGCCAAAGGAAAAGGGAAAGAAGTTCAATCTGGTCGAGGAAATGGAGCTGGCGAAGATCAGCAAAATGCGGTTGTAACAAGGTCTCGTGGGAAGAGTTCAGCAGCAGGACGAACCGATGTAGGAAACCCGAACCGCCTTCAGGGGGAGAGCTCCGATCCGATCCGGGTAGGAGATTCTGAAGCAGTGCATTCCCCCAACCTGAACCGACCCGAGCAGCTTGCCATGTACCGACCCGACCAGGCTCCCCAGCTCGAACCGACCCGATTTCCCATCTCCGATCCGACCCGACACTTGGTGATGTTGGAACCTCTACTCGAGTCCCTACGAATGCTCCAATTCCAGCCACTAGGGTCAATGATCAGGTCAATCCATCTGCGCCCATTACTCAAAGAGATTTCTCGCGCCTACTTGACATGCTTGAGAGTACTAGGGAGGCTATGAAAGTCCACGAGCGCACCAATCTCATGATGCAGGAAAATATGAGGCTCATGAGCAGGGAGATTAGCGAACTCCGTCGACAGAGGACCCCATCACCGGTTCGTCACACACCAGTGGATCGGTCTTCTTCTTCCGAGGAAGAGCGGCCCCGTGAACGAAGGCCGCTCGAACGACCTCAGAATTTGGAGCAGCTAACATTCGAATCTTTGGGGTCTCGCGAGGATATTGCACGAGCACTAGGAAACAATGATCCCACTCGGGGGCAAAGGCTCTAGTCCCCTCCTCCCGAGATCGACCGGGAGCATAGGGAACGGAGTAGAGCAGAAGCAGCTCAAAGAAGAAGGGCATCTCCTGAACGAGAGCCCAGAAGGTACCCGAATACCAGAGCCAGGGAACCTGAACGGCCCCTAACTAATGCTGATGTACAGGCAATGGTGCGCCAGATTATGTCCGAGAGCCGGAACTATACCAACGAAGATTATAGCATTGAGCGAAGCCATACTCCTTTCACTGACGACATCCTCGACTTTCAGTTTCCCCGGCGTTTTAACCTGCCGCAGATGGACAAGTACAATGGGAGAACTGATCCGGGACAGCATTTGATGCGATACTCGTGGCTCATGAATGCTGCTGCTGCCCCTGATGCAGTGAAGTGTAAAGCATTCCCGATCTATTTAGAAGATGTGGCGTTGTTCTGGTTTACCCGACTTCCCCCTCGTTCAGTTTCGAATTATAGGGAACTGAGCGAACGTTTTATGAATCAGTTACGACTCCATACCCGAAAGTCCAAAAGTGTTATTGAATTATCAAGAATTAAGCAGGCGCCAGGAGAGTCTTTGAGGTCATACCTTGACCGTTTTAACTTAGCTGTGACTGAAGTTAGTGACCCGCATGAGCCCACCATTCTGATGGCATTAAAGGAAGGAGTCGATCCTGAATCCGAGTTTGGAGATTACCTTTCTGGGAAGACTCCCTCCACGAGAGAGATATTCTATGAAAAGGCCGATATTTATTTAAGACGAGAGGAAGCCAGGGCAAACCGAAAGAGAAAGTCTGAAGCGACATCAAAAGAAAATGCTCAGAGTAACGTCGCCGTGAAGCAGTCTGGGGAAAGTTCTGGAAAAGTTGAAGTGAATGTGGGAAACAAGAGTGGAAACAACAATTCTGGAAATGGGGGCAACAACAATAACTGTAATTCGAATGGTAACAGAAGAAATAGAAATAGGGGAAGTGATCCTAGCAAAAGGCCCCGATTCCAGACTTATGAGAATTATACACCGTTGAACGACACTCTTGAGAATATTTACCTGGATACATACAATGTTTTGCAATACAAAAGGCCGCCACCTCGTGACTCGACCGAGAAAGAAATGGCAACTGGGAAGTTTTGTTTGTTTCATGGAACTCATGGGCATTCAACCAATGAATGTCGGCATTTGAGAGATGTGATTGAGAAGCTGCTGCGTGAAGGGAAACTGGATGAATATAAAGTTGCCCCGAGGGACAGGGGGCAAGGAGAGCAGGCTCCAAAACAGATTCTACCTGCTCCCAAGCCTACAGCGCAGCAGAAAGGCAAGGGAATTGTTATCAACTCCATAGTGGGTGGACCCCACCCAGCAATCCGTAGCTTTAGAGCAATGGATCAATATGTAAATGCTGCCAAGCACGTAGATGTGAATGAAGGTGATGATTTGGAAGATATCGCCCCCATAAAACAACAGAAGACCATGTTTGACGACGTGGTATTCCGCAGCAGAGATAATACTGGGATCCAATCACCCACTGATGATCCGTTGGTTATTACTACCACCATTGGGCCGGCCTTGGTTCATAAGGTATTAGTAGACAACGGAAGTTCTGTCAATATTTTATTTAAAAAGTCATTCGATCAGATGAAGCTTGAATCTGAAGATTTGAAGCCATGTGAAGGATGGATTAGAGGCTTCAACGGGGCGTCAACAGCCCCCATGGGGTACATAGAATTGCCCGTGACCTTGGGGCAAGGAGAACGCCGAAGAGTGCGGATGCTTCAGTTCGTAGTATTGGACGTAGATTCGCCTTATAATGCATTTTTGGGGAGGCCTGCCCTTGCTGAGTTCAGAGCTTGTATCGCCCCTTGGTGTTTATTGCTTAAGTTCCCAACCGAAGCCGGAACTGGAGTAATGAGAGGGGATCAAGTTTCCGGACGGGCCTGCTATGTTGCCGAACTAAAGATGTTGATGAAAGGACTTAACATTGAGAGTAAAGATGCCTCGCCTCCCCCAAAGGGGGGCTCGGCGTAGCAATTAGAGAAATCGACCCCGAAGGAGTTGCCCAAAGGAACGCCTGAAGACCTGGATCCCAGAAAAGACGAGGAACCAGAGAATAAAAATGCAACTCCTAATGAAGCGACAGTGGAAATTCCCATTGATGAAGCTGATCCAACAAGAGTTTTGAAGATTGGGTCTCAATTGGATCCACGTCGGGCCAAAGAACTAACGGACTTTTTGAAGGCGAACTTGGACGTGTTTGCCTGGACCCACGCTGACATGTGTGGGATATCGCCATCCATCATAAGTCACACACTAAATGTAAACCCGAAGCATCCGCCTGTGAAGCAAAAGAGACATATGCTGGGCCCAGTGAGGTCGGCTGCTCTCAAAGAGGAAGTGGAGAAGCTGAAGCAGAACGGATTTATTCGAGATTCGACATATCCCGACTGGATATTGAATCCCGTCTTGGTAAAGAAGCCGAATGGAAAGTGGCGGACTTGCATTGATTTTTCAGATTTGAACAAAGCTTGCCCAAAAGATAGTTTCCCACTTCCCAGGATTGACCAGCTTGTAGATTCGACAGCAGGTCATGAACTCCTCTCTTTCATGGACGCATATTCCGGATACAATCAAATTCCTATGCACGTGCCAGATCAAGAACATACGAGCTTCATTACGAATTTGGGATTATATTGTTAAGTCGTAATGCCGTTCGGATTGAAAAACGCCGGAGCCACTTATCAGCGCTTGGTGAACAGAATGTTTTATAATCAAATAGGGAAGACTATGGAAGTTTACGTGGATGATATGCTTGTCAAATCGAAACAGTCCTCCAACCATACGCAAGACTTGGCGGAAATGTTTGGTATCCTGCGAAAGTATCGGATGAAGTTGAATCCTCTGAAATGCTCATTTGGAGTGGCATCGGGAAAGTTCCTAGGCTTCATTGTGAGCTTCCGAGGAATTGAAATCAATCCTAGCCAAATAGCAGTGATTAGAAACATTGAAGAGCCGAGGAGAATTAAAGACGTCCAAAGTCTTGCAGGGAAAGTAGCTGCGCTGAGTAGATTTATCTCTAAAGCCACAGATAAATGCGTTCCGTTTTTTGATCTGATTAAAAGGGGAAAGAACTTCGAGTGGACTCCGGACTGTGTTGAGGCCTTTCGAAATTTATTGGAACTGCTAGAGAAACCGCCGATTTTGTCAAAGCCAATGGATCACGAAGAATTGTTTGTTTACTTGGCAGTCTCGGCTCACGCCGTTAGCACATCCCTGGTTCAAGAAGAAGACAAAGTACAAAGGCCAGTGTATTATGTAAGCAAGAAATTAGCAGCGGCAGAGCGCAACTACCCAAAGATTGAGAAGCTCGCTTACAGCCTCCTAATCGCATCCCGAAAACTTCATCACTATTTCCAAGCTCATCCAATAACCATATACACTGACCAGCCCCTGAGGCAGGTGTTGCAGAGACCCGAAGCATCGGGAAGGTTGATCAAATGGAATATAGAATTAAGTTAGTTTGATTTAAATTTTCAACCACGAAGGTCGATCAGGGGGCAAGCTCTGGCGGACTTTATAGCGGAATTTACCATCCCAGAAGAGGAAGTAATCGATGACAGAGTGGTTAAGTCCGAGGATGAGTTAAAGATAGATCCATGGAAACTATACACAGGCGGAGCTAAGAACGACCGAAGGTCCGGAGCTGGAATCTTCTTAGTCACTCCTGAAGGATGGTCGTTATATTACGCTCTACGATTAGAATTCTCGGCGACTAATAATGACTCTGAATACGAAGCCCTGATTGCCGGGCTGAAGCTTGCTAAAGACCTCGGAATAAAAGTGTTGGACATATTCTGTGACTCTAAAATCGTTGTTTGCCAAGTGCGAGAGGAATTTGTGGCTCGGGGACCTCGACTTATCGCCTACCTCAGGAAAGTGAGAGAGTTATTGAGTAGCTTGGAGCGGTACAATATAACACACATCCCAAGAGTCGAAAACCAGAAGGTGGATAGGCTGGCAAAGCTGGCTAGTTCTGACAATCCAGAAGAGACTGAAATAATTCCAATTGAAACGTTGGAATCGCCAAGCTTTGAGTCGATGGAAATTGAGTTCGCTTTCGAAGCGGAACCGGAGAAGGAGTCGTGGATGACCCCAATTAAGAACTTCCTTAAGAATGGGACACTCCCGTCAAAGAAGAGTGAGAAAAGGGCTATAGTTCGCAAGGCTACCAGATATGTCATACAAGATGATATTCTTTATAGACAAGGATTTTCTATGCCCCTGTTACGATGTATTGCACACGACGACATCAAACGTGTACTAAGAGAAGTGCACGAAGGTGAGTGTGGAGATCATACAGGAGGTCAGACGTTAGCGAAAAAGATATTGCGATATGGATACTTCTGGCCCATAATTAATAAAGATGCAGCTGATTATTCACGACGCTGCGATAAGTGCCAGAGATTCGCCAAAATCCCCAGAGCACCGTCGACCCAACTCAAATCAATGGGGAGTCCTTGACCATTTGCCACGTGGGGAATTGATATCATTGGAGTTCTACCAATTGCTAAAGGAGGAGCGAAATATGCAATAGTTGCTGTGGACTATTTTACGAAGTGGGTGGAAGCTGAGCCCTTGACCAAAATCACGGCAAGAAAGGTGATAAGTTTCGTGGTAAGAAATATTATATGCCGGTTCGGGATCCCAAGGACCATTATAACTGACAACGGAACCCAGTTTGATGGTACTGAATTCAGAAATTTCTGCCAGAAGTATAAGATCGACAAGCGATACACTGCGGTTGCTTATCCGCAGTCGAATGGGCAAGTTGAGGCAATAAACAAAGTAATAAAATCCATCCTCAAGAAACGGTTAGAGCGTGCAAAGGCAAAATGGGTTGACGAATTGCCCCTAGCTTTGTGGGCATATCGGACAACATTTAAGACGGCTACTGGTCACACCCCTTTCTCTCTCTCCTTTGGCTCAGAAGCAGTAATCCCAGTTGAGCTGGAAGTTCCTTCCCACAGGGTGACGTATTATGACCCGATTACGAATCGGGCACTCTTACTTGAGTCTCTTGATGAAGTCGAAGAAAAAAGGGACGAAGCAGATTTGCGTGCGGCAAGACATCGACGTCAGATGGCACGCTATTACGACAAAAAAGTTCGCCTCAGGACTTTTGAACCAGTAGATTTGGTGCTAAAGAGAGTCTTTCCATCCCTTCCTCACCTCGGTCCAAAGTGGGAAGGACCCTTTGTCATCCAACGGAAACTTGAAAAAGGAACCTTCAAGTTAACGACCGTAGATGGCGAAGAAGTCCCTAGAGCATGGAATGCCCAACACTTAATGCGATATTTGGATTAGAAATGTTGTACTCTTTGTTATTTTTCTTATGAACTCTGTAATAAGGCACGACTTGCCTTGGGAAAATCTGACGATATGAATAAAGGACTATAAAGTGGATGTAGGCTACGACTTAGCCGAACCACTATAAAAATATTGTGTTTTATTTACTTTTATGCATTATATATATACATTCATCGACTATTCTGTTGTGATTATGGAATACAAGATGATTCAAAACCTGAAAAGGTTGAAGACAGCTTAAACATAAGAAAAAGCACAACGGCTATTTGTGCGACAAGACATAAAAGAATGAGAAAACGACATTCTTAACTCTAACTCTCCAGAGAGAGAGAGTATAAAAGCGTCTCCGACTGAGCGCTGAGAAAGAGATTCTTCCCCGCTGAAGGATCGGAGGGTGATAAAACGACATTGTTAACTCTAACTCTCCAGAGAGAGAGAGAGAGTATAAAAGCGTCTCCGACTGAGCGCTGAGAAAGAGATCCTTCCCCGCTGAAGGATCGGGGAGTGAATAGATTGCTGAGCTCGAACTCTAACTCTCCAGAGAGAGAGAGAGAGAGAGTATAAAAGGACGGGAAGACGACGTCCTCTGAGACATGAAGGTGCACCCAGACAAGGGACCGCCCCAGTAAGAACTCTAACCTAAATATAAGACAGGAGAGTATAAAAGAAATGCCAGAAAAAACGACAGGCATTGACGACACAGGAAACGCTATCCCATCAGAAAATCGGGAGCATTTAGATTGCTTGATTAAGCCTTAAATAATTTGTGAGAATTGACTGGGGGCATATATGTATACACATATTTCCTCCCTCCGTAACTTCATTTCATAACTATAGCAAGACATGCATTTTTACATAAGTGTAGAACTACTGACAAACAGACATTGCAGAAAATGAATTATTTTTTATTTACGAATGAATTTGTACAGGAAAATAGCTAAAAAAGAAGGTGCAAGAGCCACTCTGGTAGCAGCAATTGTTGGTTCACTAAATGCTAAAACGACATAAGGCAACCCACTATTTAGATTTCAAGTGAGCCTTGGACTTCTTGGTGGCTTTCTCCGCATCCTTTGACTCTTTCTCGGCCTCTGTCAAGATTCGTTTTGATTTCTTCTTTCCTGAAGATGCGGTGCTGGAACCGGTAGACTTCTTCCCGGAGGGCGGAGCGCTGGAATCAAGAGAAGATTTTTTAGCGAGTTCCTCTGTAATAGATCTAGTTGAGAGCTTAACAACTAACCTTGATCCCGCATCCACAACTGCGAGGGGCTTGAGGGCTTCAGGGTCTAGTTCTTTGGCTTTTAATTGCAAGCGTTTGTCTTGATCAGCTTTCATTGCAGCCAAAGTAACATCATCAGCATTTTTTGACTCCCCGACTGTTGCAACTTCTGGTTCCTCCTCATGACCTCCGTCACCGCCATCATCCTTTAAAGCTGCTATCATTTCTTCATTATGGGGAGTGTCGGCCTTAGTCGGCTCACTTCTTTCTCCCAAGTCTATAGGAGCAGCCTTGTCCTCCCCTCCTTTTGCCTTTTCCGTAGGCTCTGCCCCAACGGTGGCTCCCTGAGTCACATCTGTCTTTCCGGATTGCTCAATACCTACAGAATGAGAAGCAACAGTTATCAACTCAGGCGAAAACAATGGGTTTTTCATCGATTGCTCAATCACGTGGCGAAAGGTAGAAATAGCCTTGACAAATTGAGGAGAAAAGGTAGGGATACCTTCCGAAGACTTCTCAGCGGGGGTAACTGCTGTCTCTGATGCCATTTCAGGGATTGGAGATAGCAGAGTTGTTCGGGGGATTCCCGGATTTTCGGGGTCATACCCCTCTACTTCCGAAGTCGCGGGGGCAGCAGAAGAGGAACTAGTCTCGGGAATGTTTTTCTGTTTAGTCCTTCGTCTCTCTTCTTCCATAGCCTCAGCAATGAGGCGGCGCCCTTCAGCTAGGCGCTCTAGCTCATCATCCCTCAAGTATTTTTCCATTAGCTTTTCCTCATCGATGGAATCGACTTTGAGCTCCTCTTTTTCCCACTCAACGATCTGATTCCATACTTGAACTAGAGTGGATGGGTAATCTTCGATCCAAGAAATGTTTCGGCGACGGATGATATGTGCGAAGAATTCATTCATTAATTCGCCAAAACCTTGAATATCAGCCTCCGCCTCTGACAATTGTTTGCGGGCCTCCTCCGCAGATTTGATAGCACACTCAACATTGCCCTCTGCCAGGGCAGCTCTGTTCTCTGCCTCCAATAGCTTTGAAGCCAAGTCAGCATTCTTCCTTTCTAGTTCAGCATTCCTCTTTGCTAACTCGGCATTTTTCCGTTCGAGGTCAGTATAAGCAAGGCGCGTCTTAGCAGCTTCTGACTTAGCATCATCAGCTTGCTTTTTTAACTCAGAACGCTCTTGAGTGTGAGATTCAAGCAAGTCGTGATAACGTTTTTGCATATCCTCAAATTGTTGTTTGAAGTTGGTAGCGTCCCTCTGAGCAATAGCAAGCTGGGCCTGTGTGTCCTCCAAATCTTTACCTAGGTTCTTTAAGGCCTTAGCATCTTCTTCCGCGGTTTTTTTGCATTGAATCAACATTCGTGATTAGAGTACGGATAATTCTGGAAAGGTTGCGTGAATATTTAAACATCTCAGAATACTGTCTTTCAACCGCGTTTATCTTTGCTTTGGCCTCGTCTGCCCACCTGGAAGAAATAGGTTCGAGGGCAGGTAAAAAAGTCAAAGTCTCGAAGTAGTGTTCGGGAAATTGCTCCTCCAAATACGCCCGCTTGATTGCAGTCTCCGCATCTAGTGGTGGAGGAGCGGGGATCGTCAATTCAGCGTCCCTGTGTGTGGAGGATTCAATAGTTTCTTTGTCTGTCCTAGGTCGTTTAGTAGCAGGGACCTTGCGTTTACTTCGAGACTCGGTATCTTTTGGAGGACTTCTCTCTCTGCTACGCTTTTCGTGGGAAGAGGTGGAGTCTTTCGATTGTGGCATGTCCTCTTCCCTACGGCTTTGATAACCTTTGTATTTCTCCTGATCCGACCGAACGGGAGAGCGGGAACGTGAGGGTCGAGAGCGATAGGGATCATAAGGCCTTCTCTCCTCCCTACCGCGATCATCGCGGCGATCATACTCGATTTCCTGAGGTGGATTAGACATATTGCGGCGAAGCTTCCAGATATCATAGTAAGATCGAGACATCGTGCCTGCACAATAAGATAAGCGAAATTCAGAATCAATGGATTCACAGAGAAAGAGGTGCAATGAATGCTAATGCTATTGTATAAAGTGTGTCCTAAGTGGTATGTTTCCCCCCAACCAACCCGAGTCTGAAGCTAGACTAGTACGGGCAGGCTCTTTGGCCTTAGCAGGAGTGGTCTCTTCAGAAGAGGTGAAGACTAAAGGATCCTTCCTAAAATCCTCTGAAGTGTATGTAGTTTCGGGTAAGGGGAGATCCCCCAATCCCTGGAATAATGGGTCATCAGTACTAGGGATGTCTCCCTCGGAAGCATTAAGTGGCGACTCTTTGGAGGATGTTGACTTTTCCAGAGAAGTAGCCTCCTCGGGGGCAGTATACCCTTCACGATGCTTTTCGGCCAAATTAGCCAATTCGTCATCTTGAGTAGAAGATGGAGAAGGTGAAGTTTGAAGAGGCACTGTAGGAACTCCCGAGCCTTCTCCTGTCTCTGGGACTACTTCCACTGGAGGAATATATACGTATGGAGCCGTCCCATGACCAATACTACGGAAAACGGATAACAGCCCATGAAAGTGAAGATATTCGTCCTTAAGGACTTCATCGATAGTCAAGAATTTTTGATCGCCATAAAGAAGTTGGTGCATCCGGTCAAAGAACACCTGATCTGATATTTGTTTTGGATTGTCGACTGCAAACAAAAAGGAAAACAAGTTAAGGTGATGACTCGAGTGTATAGAGCCCGGATTTAGAAAATCAGTGCTTTACTTGATTTCGTCCACCTCCTGGCACATCCAGGCTGTCGCTTCACATAGAACCATTCCAGTCTGGAATCTCCAGCTTTACTGCTGAATGGCGCCGAGATTATCTTCCTCTTAGGAACAGACTCAAAATAGCAGAAAGATGGAGTCTCTCGAGTCCGATGCTTGAAGTTATAGAATAAATGAACGTCATCGAACGTGAGCTCTATGCCTAAGATCTCACGGTATGCTATGTACAAAGTGTGCAAGTAGGCATAAGAATTGGGATGCAGCTACATGGGGGCAATCCGCATTTGTCTTAGAAAGTCAACGATGAAGGGAGAAAATGGAGGGATAGCGCCGACCATACACATCAACCGAGTGACCGCCATATATCCTTCTGGAGGGTTGTGGGGACGGTCAGAGCTTGAAGGCACTAGAGTGTCCCTTTTCATTATCCCATATTTCAAACAAATTCGGGTAAGTCGGTCGTTATCAATTGTCGATTCAACAGAATCTTGGGGCGATTCCAATATGACAGCCGATTCAAACTCATCAGGAGCCCGGTCGTCGCCAATCCCTCCTTCCTCTTCAAAACCTAAAGAAACTTCATTCTCTGAAGACACTTCGTCACTTTTACGATTTCCGACGTCGTAGTCTGAACCCTCATTATCCCATTCTGGATCCGACGGAGAAGATATGTCCTCGAGAGTAATCTTGTTAGGGGTTTCCGGGGCTTCTTTCCTCTCAGCTAGTCTGGAAGAGCGTCTGGGTCTCATGGTCATAAAACTATTGAAGAAGCAATAGCACAAATTAGAGCAAATTTGCCCGTATCCCCCCGTGCATGTGTGCAAACTAAAGTACAAAGTAAATGTTTAAAAGTGAGACGAAAAAGTTTGGAAAAATATAAAGAGTTGAAGTAATTCTTGATGTCCAGTTACGTTCGCAAGGCACTATCCTAACTGTCCATTAAATTGAAGATTATGCCAAAAGTTGATTGGGCCAGTTAGACGAGTTTTTATGCGTTAAGGTAGACTGTGCTTCGGTTCGGTTTGGGTCCATTCATTGGGATTGGATCGGGGGCGTGGCCTTAGGCTTGAATATCTCATTGAATCTCAGAAATCAAAGTCGGATCGGATCGGAGACAAAGTCCCCTAACGGTTCGGATCGGATCACGTAGTTATACTTCTCCTCCGTCATCTTACGGTCCGACCCGATCCGGTTAGGTAGGCTCCTTTCCCCCTTTCTTTAAATACTTGCTCCGACCCGATCCGATCTCCTGGATTTCTTTTCTTTTTTCTTTCTTTACTTGCCCCGACCCGGTCCGATTTCCTGAACTCCCTTCCTCTTTCCCTCATTTTTTCAACTTCCATGTCCCTCCGAACCGAACCGATTCCCTATTATCTTCTTCTTCTCCTTCACCCTCTTTCTTCCTTAACTGATGCCAAGGCCAGTTTCGTGCCAGTCACTCAAATCAAAGCCAAGTAATCATGCGTTGGCGTACTCAACAACGAATTCTAATCCCCTCTGTTCCAACCTCGAGATGGCGACGAGTCTACTGGCGACGGTGGCGAGGGGGGGTCACGGTGGCAAGGTCATCAGAGATTCACACTCAAATCATCCTAATCGTCTACGAATTCGAATCGAGAGTAATTAAAGAAGGAATTGTTCAAAGTTTTATAACCTACCGATGTAATTACTTTGAGAATTAAAAGGAATTTTGATACTTCAAGAATCAGGTTTTCTCGTTTTGCAGAGCTTCAGGAGCGGTGAAACAATAAAAATGAAAGGAGGAAGAAGGCAGTGTTTATATAGAAGAGAGGAGTGTCTATTCGTCTCCCCATTCGGATCGGCAGCCCAGTAGAAGAATTCCCATTCGGATCGTATGGACAGTCCAGAAGTAAAGCTTGGCCCAATAGTCCAATGAAAGATGGAGAGAAGAAGGGGTCTGCTCGGATCGGAATCCGAACCGAACCGAGTTCTTTAGCTCAACAACGAATTAAATTGAAATTTGAAGAAAAAGATGAAAACACAAGGAAAATCAAAAGAAAAATCACCTCGAAGAGCGCTGGGCAATGATAATCAAAGCATGCTCCGTCTCCAACAGAAGCATCCTTTGAGGGGGCAAAATGTTAGCCCACTTTGTGAACTGGGCAACACAAAGTTAAGATGTGAAATATTGAAGAGCTTGAAAAACACTGAAGCGGGTCGGATCGGAGCAGTGTAGCGGTTCGGATCGGATAAAGTCTGCTGTTCGGATCGGTGAACTATTGTTGTTGGAGTCAGAGAGGCACGTCTGTTCGGATCGGAGAACAACCTATTTCCAGCTGGAGCGGAGAGCAACAGATCTGAGCGGAGCGGAGTAAAAAGAAGAGAGAATTGGTCCTAAGTTAATCCGGGTCGGATCGGTGACGCCGATCCGAACCCCTTGAGCATACTCTTCCGATCCGAACCCATTTTCCACGTCACTCCCCTGCATGAGCGCCTGGTTATTCGGAGCGGTTAAGACCAATTCCTACCCACGACGTCCACTGCTCTGATGCGTTGTCAACATAGAAATCCACCCGAACCCGAGGCTGATGGGATGGATGACACGTGGCTCCGATCCGGATCGGGTTCTGGGCTAATTTTCACCTATAAATACCCCGTCTGGAGACAAAGAAAAGGATCTTTTTTCTGACACTTTGAGAGTTCAACCACCTTCATAACCCGAATTCCAGCACTCCCGGAAAATCCAATTCTTCTTTCATTATTTGTTTTTAGACAATTGAGTGATTGTAAGTGAGTTGTGAGAGAAATCAAGTGAATATTTCATTGTATTTGCAACTAAATCATTGAGAATAGTGAAAGACAAGTGGACGTAGGCATTTCTTCGCCGAACCACTATAAATCCTGTGTGTTCATTTTTATTTTTGATCTCATTTCATTTTGCTTTTAATCAATTTGGGTGTTAGAACTACTTTTTGGTCTAACAAACACAATTATTGTTAAAAACAAAATTAAATTTTTTTCTTACTACAAATATTGATTTTTTTTTCAATAGGAGTCATATTTTCAATTTTGAAAAATAAATAAAAGTTACTTGAAATGTTTCCACGAAAGCAATCATCTGGAAGTTCAAACAGGAAAAAACAAAAAAGAAACGAAGTGATAGCCATAATAGCAGTATTGAAATTTCTAATATTAGTGGCTTATAATATGAAATTTATTTAATATCTTTGTGATTTATTTTTCATATTTTCAATTTTGAAAATAAAAATAAAAGGTAGTTGAAATGTTTCCACGAAAGCAACCATCTAGAAGTTCAAACGAGAAAAAACAAAAAAGAAATGAAGAGATAGCCATAATAGCAGTATTGAAATTTCTAATATTAGTGGCTTACAATATGAAAATTATTTAATACCACTGTGAATTTTTTTTAACCTTGGGAACATCATTTAGCATACCGCACCGGACATCACAAGTCTCAGGACCGGCTCTGACAGTGCGCACACACACACTCTTATATATATATGTATATATATATATGTGTATGTATGTATGTATGTATGTAAAAGGATTAAGTAGAAACGTGTTTTTTTGTTTTGATATAAACTACTTGAGGATAGATTTTAACAATAATACACTTCTAAGACTCAAAACTCTAAAGATATAAAACTAAGAACTAGTTTGAAGTCTTGTCTTCATTGTAGCTTACATCAATACGGGTGACTCTCTTTTTGTTGCTCTTCGTTATCGTTGAATCTTCGCGTTGAAAGATAAGCTCCTTACCATGAACCAAAACCATGATTCAACATTTAATAGTTCACTTGCTTGGAGGATACAAATATAGATGGTAGAAAAAGGTTGTTGGTGACGATAATGGGATAGGGATTTTTCTCTTCTGTAGTGAGTCGTCCTCGATTTAGCGATAGTGGGATGAAATTTAGATCTTCAATAGGAGAGTTGCTTATTTGGACAATACCAGACTGAGCAGTCCTCTAATAGTAAGTTTTCACCTGAGCTTCCACCTTAAGGGTATCTGGACACATTCGATGAGGTGACCATAATTCCATGATATTTTAGTCGAGTTCTGTATCTATCTGATTATGGATATTCTTCTGATTGGATCTCACAGGGATTTTGCCGATTATGGGTAGTTGGTTGGTGTATGCTAATTGCATTATCTCATACACTGCTTTGATCTTGACTGGTTGATTGGACCGTTTAGGCCAACTTGTGAGTCAACATATTTTATGGTCATATTATTGGAGTTTCACTTTTCCTTGAGGAACATAGAGTGCTTGGATCATATCATCTTGAGCAGGATGTCACTATCAGTCCTACGGGAGTTTCGATGGTTTGAAAGTTGAAGTTGATCCATGAGTGTGTCGAATTCTCATTCCGAGTAGGAACGAGTGGCTGATGTTGCTCATCTGGTTGTATAGATGGTTTTAGTGTCGTGTGTTTCCGAATGGGAAGTTGTCACGTTTTAGTCAATAACCAAACCGCTCTTGAAGGAGTATACGACTCCCAATTCGAAGTCAATGGGGATAGATTTCGCTTTTGGAAGATAGAAGGCATTATTTATAAGTAAAGGAGTTAAGAGTTTCTTAGTGATGTCGTATCACTAGAGTTTCTCTTCTCCTTTAGAGATTTTGGCCTTTTCCAGTAGCAATGGTTAGAATCACTAGTGTCTTAAGACATTAAAGTTTCAATTATGCGCGTATTGGAAAAGTAGTGGGTTGTGTGTGTTAAGTTGGAGACATACCAATTCAGAAGTGATACTCCTTTAATGAACGTCGTTTGTGTTTATTACTGGTTATGATCCCATAACTTGAGGTAAGGTAATATAAACTTGACTGTGATTGTAACACCCCACTCCCGCTATGGTCACTCACTAAGGGAATGCCATAACATCGGTGGAGTATTTTAGTGAATATAGAACAGAAAAATTACAACAAGACAGATATAAACAGTACTTGAAATTTAAAACATCATCTCATACAGCGGAAGTAAAACATGTCTGGTTACATCATAAAACCACAATAAAAGTCAAGTACAATATCCATCAAAATAAAGAAGTACATAATCCCACTCTCATACAATAGCCAAGACAAAAGAAAAGATAACTGGATATCTGGAGCTTTACATCTATCCAAGCTCCTAAAGACTGGAACAGCAATCCGATCAAGCTCCACTACTGCTAGGATCCACCGTAGGACCTGAGGGTTGGGAAAAAAGATAAAAACAACGGGGTCAGACATAAGTCTGAGCGAGTCCTATAACTTTAACAATACAATCGTTAAAGTAAACAGAGAAGACATAAACTGATATACGGTAACTAATGGGGATTAATGGCTGCACTAAGCAGTCAACTAAACTAAGATAAAAGATAGAGACGCGTCTACCCTTCCTAAGGTAAATTTCTAAACTGCACCACACCAGTCGTTCCTAACTTAAAGGTTGATCCCACCCATGGACTTACAAAATTAACTTAATAGTACTTGCGTACCCCTAGGTGACCAAGTAGGCGCCACGGGGCCCTACAATCCACTAGGTGTACACACTACTCCCCATTCGATCGGCTCCCTAACGTAGATACCCGTGCTGGCCCCACCATGGGGTGTACCATTCCTCAACGTGGCAACCCGATATAATTAACGGTGCACGGCTTATATCTACACGATGCAACAACGGCTTACCTACCAGCCCGGGCCCACTCACGCATATGAAGCCCGTTGGACTTGCGTTGCCACCGCTAACCCGTTTTCCTCTTACAGTCAAACCCAGTATGCGTGTCCCGTCCTCGACATGGGTCGAGCCCACAAAGATACGTATGGGTTACTGGTTGAAATGGGCCTCCCACAAGCTACCCACCTAAGCTTGTCCCTTTTTCTAGTATATCCCACTTAACCCTTTAATCATGTTTAATTACATGTTTCCACTTTGGTTAAGTATTCTAATCGTATTTTCCTATTGCCACCCAAGGCAACCACTAGATTTCCTCATGCCACCCAAGGCACCCACTTAACCCCTCATGTCCCTCTACATGCTAATGTGGTTAAGTGTTTCTTAATTAATTAATTAAGATCGTAACCTTTGTAAAGACCTCTCACATTAGACTGTCTTTTATGACCGCTGGTTAAGCCGGTTGGGTCCGGGCAGCCTTATGTCATAACCGAGTCTAACCTCGTGTCTTTACATTAATCACGTATTTAGTTTGTGCCTAAGACCTCTCACATTGGGCTAACATTTGTAGCAACTGGTTAAGCCGGTTGGGTCCGGGCAGTTTTACGCTACAACTGAGTCCAACCTCGTGTCTTAGTCAATTAAT
This sequence comes from Allium sativum, assembly GCA_030737875.1. NCBI lineage: Eukaryota > Viridiplantae > Streptophyta > Magnoliopsida > Asparagales > Amaryllidaceae > Allium > Allium sativum. The sequence goes on along the minus strand of CM060926.1, from coordinate 685,526,164 downwards.
TACACCTAATTAATCACCCTCATAATTTTAAATTAATTATCCCTAATTAATATTAAGCTTTTCATAACATGGGTAGACCTAACTCAATAGGTAAATTCCCATGGGGTAGACCTAACTCAATAGGTAAATTCCCAACACATAGTATGGGTACACCTAACTTAATAGGCAAATTCCCATACTATGTTCCTTTATTTTATGTTATGCATAATTATATTAATTTCACACAATCTTATTAACTTATGCATTTAATTACCCCATCGTTCCCACGTAATTTCGTTCTCATGACATAACACATATAAAAGGTGTCAACTTGCATATGAATGAACATGTTTCAAAGGTGCCATCTTGCATATTAACAAACACATAACTTGCATATGAACTTGCATAATATGTCACATAACTTGCATATAATCTTGTATAACATGTCACATAACTTGCATATAATATGTCACATAACTTACATATAATATGTCACATAACTTACATATTCACATGCCTAATATACTTGCATATTAACCCATAGACTTGCATAATGTGTTATCATGAACTTGCATATTAACAAACATGTAACTTGCATATTAACAAACATGTAACTTGCATAGCATATCTTGCATACTAACATACATGTAACTTGCATATTAACAAACATGTAACTTGCATAGCATATCTTGCATATTAACATACATGTAACTTGCATATTAACAAACATGTAACTTGCATAACATGCATATGATCACATAGCCCACAACTTGCATATTTAGCATCATGCAAACATAACATACATCATATTAAACTTGCATAAATCCACATACTCAACATGCATAAACATACATACTCAACATGCATAAACATAAGATTAATGCTAACATCATATCATATGATTCAAGACTCATTAATCCACATACAAACCATAAATCCCATCACATCTCATCTACTTAGTTTAACAAAAGATCATCAAAGTGATAGAAACTCACTACTAGCAATTTTGCACTCCAAATGAAGAAGATTAAGATGCTTAGAAGGGATTAGAGGTTGATTAGAGAGTGATTAGCTTGCAACCCTCTTCATAAATTAGTGGAGGCCATGAGAGCTAGCATTTTGCCATAGTTTAGTTGTATGATAGATTAATGATGATTTAGGGCTAGGTTAGGGTCTTATTTATAGATTAGGTGAGTGTTTTAGGCCCTTAGATTAACCCTAGATTAGATTAGGACCCTTAGATTTAGGAAGTCTCTAGAACATAGCCCAAGACTCAACCAAGACCAGACCTGGTGCACCCAGATCAACAGGGCCGACACCCTGTGTCGACACCCCTGTCGACAGGGCTGTCGACACCCCTGTCGACACCCCTGTCGACATGCCTGTCGACACGGGGCTAGGCGGGAATTTTTCCCCCCTTTCCTCTTTTGGCTCCAAACTTGTTTTAGAGCTGAATTTTAAATCTGTTTTTAAATTTAAATTTTCTAAAAACTTCTTTGGGCCATAACCGGGCCATACGGACTCCGATTCTCGAAAACTCGGACTCTATTTCGCGTATTTTTCCGAGACGAACGCAATGACGCAGCCCGTTTCCCCTGGTTCTCACATCTGAGATTAATTATACTTTAATTTCTAACCATTAGTATTAATTGAAATTCGGGGTGTTACATTCTCCCCTACTTAAAGGATTTCGTCCTCGAAATCTCTAAGTTAAGAAGAACGTATCCTACCAACCAAACAACCATCTACTAAACCATCAACCACAAGCAACCATTATCCTTAGAAACTTCTAATGATGTATGAACATATGCAGAAAGTGTGTGTATATGTCCGTATACTAATGCAAAATCAGGCGGTCTACTGATTCAGTCGACCTCCTTAATGCAAACCATGATAGTGCCATGCATCCAATATGTATGCGAAACCCTATTGACACATACAAATTTCTACATGCGTGCACAACCATACACAAAAATGCATCATCCATATGATAACACAGCCATGACACATCCATCAATCTAACTACCACATCCATTTATGCAATATGCAACATGAAGTGTCTGAGCCGATCTAGTTCCTAATGTGTGTGTATATGCATCCACGAGCAACCACTAGCAAACAATTGCATCCACATGCATCCATCAACCATAACATGTTTCAAACACATGTTTCAACCATAGGTTTTACCCTATCCAAAGGTCATAGGTACTAGCGAGAGGATATACTAAAGATAAGATAAGTACTAGACAAGCGATAAAGGAGAAATTAAAAGACATACTCTCAAAAAGAAATGGATACAAAGAACGCATCTTCGCTTCCGTCTCCCAAGTAGCATTGCTTTCGTCATCTCCCCATTGCACTTTCACTAGCTGAACTTCTCTGTTCCTCAACTTCCTAGTTTCTGACCCAAGGATGCGAGTAGGAGCTCGTCGAATCGTCGCATCACGCTCTACCTCTACATCTCTAAGCAAGCTCGGCTCTACCACCTCTGCGGTCTCATGTAAGCACTTCCTCAAATGTGATACATGGAATACATCATGAACACCACTAAGTCTGTCGGGCAACTCCACCCTATATGCCATCCGTCCAATCCTTTCCTTAATAGGAAATGGCCCAACAAACCTCGGTGCTAACTTCCCAACGGACCCAAAGCGAACAACATTTCTCAACGGAGATATTTTGACAAAAACCATGTCCCCAACCTCAAACTCAAGATCCGTCCTTCTCTGATCCGCATAAGATTTCTGTCTATCTTGCGCTGCCTTCATCCTTCTACGAATCAAATCAATCTTTTCTGAAGTCTCTCTAACCATATCTGGCCCAAGCAAGATCTTATCCGTAGATTCCCACCAACATGTAGGAGATCGACAAGGCCTTCCATAAAGAGCTTCGAAAGGTGCCATGCCAATACTAGACTGAAAGCTGTTATTGTATGCGAACTCCACCAAAGGAAGATGTTCTTCCCATGTACCCCCAAAATCCAAGATACACAGCCTCAAGAGATCTTCTAAGATACGGTTCACCCTCTCGGTCTGACCGTCCGTCTGAGGATGATATGCGGTGCTCAAACACAACTGAGTCCCTACCGCCTCTTGCAAACTTCTCCAAAACTCACTAGTGAAGATAGGATCTCGATCACTCACAATGCTGGATGGTACGCCATGCAATCTAATAATCTCTCTAACATAGACTGAAGCAAGCCATGGAGCGGTCCTCTTACTCTTCACGGGTATAAAATGGGCACTCTTGGTAAGTCTGTCTACCACAACCCAAATTCCCGTATTGCCCTTCCTCGATCTCGGTAACCCATCGATGAAATCCATCGAGACACTATCCCACTTCCATTGCGGAACTTCCAATGGGTGTAGCAACCCACCGGGTTTCCTTTGCTCTGCTTTAACTTGTTGGCACACTAAGCATCTAGCCACATACTCGGCCACATCTTTCTTCATACCGGCCCAGAAGAAAACTCTCTTCATATCTTGGTACATTTTGTCTCCACCGAGATGAATAGTCATTCTTGAACGATGTGCATCATCCAAAATAGCCTTCTTCAAACCCTCATCTTGCGGTACACAAAGTCTACTGTCTCTATGCAACCATCCCCTATCATCTATGGTGTATCTACCCAAATGGCTGGACGACTCTCCCCTTATCAGCTTCTCTACCAACTCAACCAACTGTGGGTCGCCTCGCTGAGCCTCGCCAATCCGTCCCAAAAGAGTAGGTCTAACCTCCAAGGATGCCAACAAACCAGGTACAAAGTCAACGGAAGGTCTGAAGTCGAACAAAGAAAGAAACTCCAAGCTTCGCCGTTCCACGAACAATAGACTCAAAGATAGCCTTTTTCTACTCAAGGCGTCTGCCACCACGTTACCCTTGCCAGGGGTATACGCTATCTCGAAATCATAGGATGCTAAGAACTCCATCCACCTTTGCTGTCTTAAGTTTAAATCCTTCTGAGAGAATAAGTACTTCAATGATTTATGGTCAGTGAACAACTCGAATCTCTCACCAAGAAGATAATGGCGCCAAGACTTAAGTGCAAAAACAATCGCGGCCAACTCTAGATCATGGGTAGGGTAATTCTTCTCATGCACTCTCAATTGCCTTCCTCCATAGGCTATTACCCTTCCCTCCTGCATCAAGACTGCGCCTAATCCTGTCCCACAAGCATCGGTATAAACAACAAACGGCTTACTCCCATCTGGAAGCACTAAAACTGGAGCGGTGGTCAAAGCTCTCTTTAACCGTCGGAAAGCATCATCACAATCTATGTCCCATGAGAAAACCAGATTCTTTTTCGTCAAGCGGGTTAATGGGGCTGATATCTTCGCGAAGTCTTTGATGAACTTCCTATAATATCCTGCCAACCCCAAGAAACTTCTTACTTCGGTAGCATTTCTAGGAACTTTCCAATCCTGGATAGATACTATCTTTGCGGGATCCACAGCTATCCCTTCCTTAGAGACCACATGCCCTAAGAATCGCACTTCTCTTCTCCAAAAATGACATTTAGAGAATTTAGCTTTAAGACTATGCGCTCGAAGAGTCTCCAACACTTCTCTGAGATGTAAGGCATGCTCTTCTTCATTCTTGGAAAAGACCAAGATGTCATCCACAAAGACTACTACGAACTTATTCAGATACTCTCTGAACACTCTACTCATTAAATCAACAAAGTATGCAGGGGCGTTTGTCAACCCAAATGGCATCACAAGCCACTCATAAAACCCATCCGGAGTCCGGAAAGCAGTCCTCTCTATACTGTCCTCCGCCACTCTTAACTGATGAAACCCTGTAGCTAAGTCCATTTGCGAAAACACTGAGGCGCCAACCAACTGATCAAAGAGATCATCTATTCTCGGTAATGGGTGTCTATTCTTCTTCGTGAGCTTATTAAGTTCTCTATAATCCACACAAAGTCTGAGGGACCCATCCGCCTTTGTGGCAAACACTACTGGAGCTCCCCACTCCGATATACTTCGCCTTATGAACCCCTTCTCAAGCAACTCCCCTACTTGCTTATGAAGTTCTCTTCTCTCACGAGGAGCCATGTGGCGCACTGGCAAAGACACTGGTTTGGCATTATCCACCAAATAAATTCGGAAATCTATCTCCCGCTTCGGAGGCAAATTCTTCACTTCTTCAAACACATCCGGATATTCCCGGACTACTCTGACAGAACGCAAACTCTCGACCGAAGCATCGAGCGACTCAAGATAACTTAGCAAAACAGATTCCATGGGATTACAAGAGATCTCGAGAGTATTACCCAAGCGGGTCATAAGCCTGACAACTCTCCTTTCACAATCAAGAACGGCACCGTTACTGGATAACCAGTCCATGCCCAAAATCAACCCATAGCCCGTGAAGCCCAATACAAAAGCATCACATCTAAACTCAACGCTAAGTATAGAAATCTTCAAACCCAAACATATCATAGACAGATATATAGAGCCCCCAATTGGGTTTGAAACAACCAAGGGATCATCAACTAGACTGGTGTCTAAGTGCAGTGACTCAACTAACGATGATGAGATAAAAGAATGCGATGCGCCAGAGTCAAACAAAGTACGAACTGGATGATCAAACAGAAAAACCAGACTTTCAACAGAAATAGTTCTACCTCTCTGCTGAATCGGTGGAACTGAGAGAGCCTGAACTTGCCCCCCTGCCTGAGCTGGTGCCATAAGAGCTTGCACCTGACCTCCTGAGGTAGACCCCGTCCTCTGCCCCTTCTTTGGGCAATCCTTCACAAGATGTCCTGCCTCACCACAATGAAAGCAACCGGTCTTCTTCTTTTTGCGACAATCCTTGCTGAGGTGGCCTGGTTTCCCACAATTGAAGCACTTCTTCTTCTTCTTCTTCTTCTTGTCACCATTGCCTTTTCCACCCTTGCCTTGTTGTTGTTGTTGTTGCGGTTTCTTCTGATCCCCCTTTTTCTCTGGTACCTTAGAATTCTTATCATCCTCATGCATAAGTGCCATGTAGACAAGCTTCTCGAAGGTGGCCCCCATAGGAATGTGAGTCATAGCTATTCCTTGCAATGGTTCGTTCAAGCCTCTAACGAACCTCAAAGCCTTCTTCTCCGGTGTATTCACCAACTCTATACCAAACCTTGCTAATTGATTGAGTTTGTTGACATATTCTTTCACCGTGAGATTCCCTTGCTTCAAATTCAAGAATTTCTCCATAAACAGATTCTCTTCCGCCCTTGAGAGAAACTTAGCCCCAAACCTTTGCTTAAAATCTGCCCAAGAGTCAACAGGGCGTTCTCCATTAGTGACCTCCCACCAGAATGAGGCCTCTCCCTTCATTAACCAAGCCGCCAACTTGACTTTCTTTCCCTCTTCCACTTCAAAGATATCTAGCAACTCTTCCACTTCCTTAAGCCAATCTCTAGCCTCTACGAAAGTCTCTGAACCTAGAAAAGGTTTTCCTCCTATAGCCTTGAACTCCTTGCAAACCTTAGCAAAATTATCCACTCTAGGCTGAGGAGGAGGAGCGGTTGTCTCTGGTGTAGTAGCATTGGCTGGACCCGCAGCCGCGGCCCTAGCCTCTTGTAACCTCCTATACCATAGTGGTATAACTAAACCCTCTGGGATGTTAAGATCTTCAGCCATGCTGAAACGAAAAGAGGAAAGATTCAAAAAGGAGATTCCGAAAGATAAAGATATGGCTATTGGGGATTATGCTTTTCTTTTTCAAAAACTTTTCTCTTAAAAGACATGTTTTTGAAAATACTTTCTTTTTCAAAAATGTTCTTAGAAAATAGTTTTTCTAAAAATTTTATCTGTTCCGGTAACCTTAAGCTCTGATACCACGTGTAACACCCCACTCCCGCTATGGTCACTCACTAAGGGAATGCCATAACATCGGTGGAGTATTTTAGTGAATATAGAACAGAAAAATTACAACAAGACAGATATAAACAGTACTTGAAATTTAAAACATCATCTCATACAGCGGAAGTAAAACATGTCTGGTTACATCATAAAACCACAATAAAAGTCAAGTACAATATCCATCAAAATAAAGAAGTACATAATCCCACTCTCATACAATAGCCAAGACAAAAGAAAAGATAACTGGATATCTGGAGCTTTACATCTATCCAAGCTCCTAAAGACTGGAACAGCAATCCGATCAAGCTCCACTACTGCTAGGATCCACCGTAGGACCTGAGGGTTGGGAAAAAAGATAAAAACAACGGGGTCAGACATAAGTCTGAGCGAGTCCTATAACTTTAACAATACAATCGTTAAAGTAAACAGAGAAGACATAAACTGATATACGGTAACTAATGGGGATTAATGGCTGCACTAAGCAGTCAACTAAACTAAGATAAAAGATAGAGACGCGTCTACCCTTCCTAAGGTAAATTTCTAAACTGCACCACACCAGTCGTTCCTAACTTAAAGGTTGATCCCACCCATGGACTTACAAAATTAACTTAATAGTACTTGCGTACCCCTAGGTGACCAAGTAGGCGCCACGGGGCCCTACAATCCACTAGGTGTACACACTACTCCCCATTCGATCGGCTCCCTAACGTAGATACCCGTGCTGGCCCCACCATGGGGTGTACCATTCCCCAACGTGGCAACCCGATATAATTAACGGTGCACGGCTTATATCTACACGATGCAACAACGGCTTACCTACCAGCCCGGGCCCACTCACGCATATGAAGCCCGTTGGACTTGCGTTGCCACCGCTAACCCGTTTGCCTCTTACAGTCAAACCCAGTATGCGTGTCCCGTCCTCGACATGGGTCGAGCCCACAAAGATACGTATGGGTTACTGGTTGAAATGGGCCTCCCACAAGCTACCCACCTAAGCTTGTCCCTTTTTCTAGTATATCCCACTTAACCCTTTAATCATGTTTAATTACATGTTTCCACTTTGGTTAAGTATTCTAATCGTATTTTCCTATTGCCACCCAAGGCAACCACTAGATTTCCTCATGCCACCCAAGGCACCCACTTAACCCCTCATGTCCCTCTACATGCTAATGTGGTTAAGTGTTTCTTAATTAATTAATTAAGATCGTAACCTTTGTAAAGACCTCTCACATTAGACTGTCTTTTATGACCGCTGGTTAAGCCGGTTGGGTCCGGGCAGCCTTATGTCATAACCGAGTCTAACCTCGTGTCTTTACATTAATCACGTATTTAGTTTGTGCCTAAGACCTCTCACATTGGGCTAACATTTGTAGCAACTGGTTAAGCCGGTTGGGTCCGGGCAGTTTTACGCTACAACTGAGTCCAACCTCGTGTCTTAGTCAATTAATTACACCTAATTAATCACCCTCATAATTTTAAATTAATTATCCCTAATTAATATTAAGCTTTTCATAACATGGGTAGACCTAACTCAATAGGTAAATTCCCATGGGGTAGACCTAACTCAATAGGTAAATTCCCAACACATAGTATGGGTACACCTAACTTAATAGGCAAATTCCCATACTATGTTCCTTTATTTTATGTTATGCATAATTATATTAATTTCACACAATCTTATTAACTTATGCATTTAATTACCCCATCGTTCCCACGTAATTTCGTTCTCATGACATAACACATATAAAAGGTGTCAACTTGCATATGAATGAACATGTTTCAAAGGTGCCATCTTGCATATTAACAAACACATAACTTGCATATGAACTTGCATAATATGTCACATAACTTGCATATAATCTTGTATAACATGTCACATAACTTGCATATAATATGTCACATAACTTACATATAATATGTCACATAACTTACATATTCACATGCCTAATATACTTGCATATTAACCCATAGACTTGCATAATGTGTTATCATGAACTTGCATATTAACAAACATGTAACTTGCATATTAACAAACATGTAACTTGCATAGCATATCTTGCATACTAACATACATGTAACTTGCATATTAACAAACATGTAACTTGCATAGCATATCTTGCATATTAACATACATGTAACTTGCATATTAACAAACATGTAACTTGCATAACATGCATATGATCACATAGCCCACAACTTGCATATTTAGCATCATGCAAACATAACATACATCATATTAAACTTGCATAAATCCACATACTCAACATGCATAAACATACATACTCAACATGCATAAACATAAGATTAATGCTAACATCATATCATATGATTCAAGACTCATTAATCCACATACAAACCATAAATCCCATCACATCTCATCTACTTAGTTTAACAAAAGATCATCAAAGTGATAGAAACTCACTACTAGCAATTTTGCACTCCAAATGAAGAAGATTAAGATGCTTAGAAGGGATTAGAGGTTGATTAGAGAGTGATTAGCTTGCAACCCTCTTCATAAATTAGTGGAGGCCATGAGAGCTAGCATTTTGCCATAGTTTAGTTGTATGATAGATTAATGATGATTTAGGGCTAGGTTAGGGTCTTATTTATAGATTAGGTGAGTGTTTTAGGCCCTTAGATTAACCCTAGATTAGATTAGGACCCTTAGATTTAGGAAGTCTCTAGAACATAGCCCAAGACTCAACCAAGACCAGACCTGGTGCACCCAGATCAACAGGGCCGACACCCTGTGTCGACACCCCTGTCGACAGGGCTGTCGACACCCCTGTCGACACCCCTGTCGACATGCCTGTCGACACGGGGCTAGGCGGGAATTTTTCCCCCCTTTCCTCTTTTGGCTCCAAACTTGTTTTAGAGCTGAATTTTAAATCTGTTTTTAAATTTAAATTTTCTAAAAACTTCTTTGGGCCATAACCGGGCCATACGGACTCCGATTCTCGAAAACTCGGACTCTATTTCGCGTATTTTTCCGAGACGAACGCAATGACGCAGCCCGTTTCCCCTGGTTCTCACATCTGAGATTAATTATACTTTAATTTCTAACCATTAGTATTAATTGAAATTCGGGGTGTTACAGTGATAGTTGGTTCTGTATGGTAGAAGCATTGTTTGTTCTCGGCATCATTAGAAGGGGTTATTTTCACATTTGTTTCATTTTGAGTGCGATATTAATTAGCTTAACTGAATGGGATAAGTCGAATAGTTTCTATTACTATTGGAGCTTCCCAAATGGAAGTAGGAACAATTATCGATGGTTTCCATTGATAGGTTGTCATGGAATTGAGAATAGTATGGTAGCACTCGAGTCATACCTGAATCATTAACGAATGATTCTAGATTAACATTCTTCACTTTGAAATGGCCACCAAGTTGTCTAGTTATATATGAACTGGATTTAATATCTGATGTCTCATATTAGTTAGGTTAATATCCTACATGCTAGGATAAGTGAGGATGTTATTTTTCAAATTTTCTATTGTTTTTCTTATGCATGTTTGACGGATGATGTTTGCATGTCTATTTATATTTTATATTTGTTAGGCATGCGGGATAATTGTATTAATGTATAGTCCTTTTTATTTGAGATAAAAATCCATACATAACCTGACATGTTTATGTTAGATAAATTCAGTTTATTTAACATACTTATTCCATTTCTTGCTATTTTTACTATTGTGTCTAATCCTTTTTGTTGAGTATATTCCCAAGTACAAAAAAACAAGATTTGATTGCTAATTCTCCTTTATTTGCAACTAAATGCCAAGATTGCTTTAAAAGAGGTATGTAATGGATGTAGAGTTGTAGTTTTTACCGTTTGGTGCATTCCAGTGATATTATGCCCCATGTATGGATAGCCACTTTTGATCTTTTATTTTCTTTTGTTGGGATGTGCCTTGCATGATGAGTTGTGATGTTTTTGGATCGAGCAGCATAAAGGAGGTAGTGCCGAAATTTACCATGAATTTTGCCAAATTTGGAAATAAATTCAATATGCATTGCCTTGAATTGTCTTCCAATGAGTAAGTTATCACTTTTTTTTCATCATCCATTTGTTTGGAAAATAGGTTTATGACTTGTGTTATCTACATCGATCCCAGATTAAATTATGATTGTAGGTAGGAATGGGAATATTGTCTCCATGCCAAAATTCGAGCTTATTTTCTTTGTTATGTTAGCTTTCAATGGTTGTTGTTGAGATCATTAAGTGATGTTTTATTTTATGTCATCACTTGTTCGTGAATGTTGGGCTGGACTTTTCGTCCTTAAGGATTTCGAGGACGAAATCCTTTAAGGAGGGAAGAATGTAATGATCCGTATTTTAAGGATTGAATATTTAAATATTTTATTTAAATATTAATCATTAGTTATTCAATTGACAATTCCAAATAGGTATTTGTCACAAACAACCGGATCAAGACTTCGGGCCAGTTCCACTAAGTTCGCATTGTTTGTTATGTGAGGAATAAGTATATGGATCGCTATATTTCGAGTCTCGGATTACGACAGAACTTACAACATTGAAACTGTACCTTTGTAGTAATGAACGCTGTCGAGTTTTGTTACGATTGAATGTGTCGTTTGATCGTATGGACTAAAACGCTCGTCGATTTCTTTTTAAATTTTAATGAGAGAATAAAATTAATAAAACAAAATAAAGCCTTTGCTATAATAGCTTGTCAATTACCCAATATCCGTATCATTTTCTTATGACGGCTATATTGGAACATAGAATCATTCACCTTCATTGAATTTATGTCATACATATCATTTGCCAATTAGAAACTGACTATATTTCATATTCCAACCATATATTTTCATCGATATCTCATCTCGTATATTTCGTTACCCATTTTCTCTTTCTTTTTTAAGCAATTGAGTACTTTATATCCAAGTCTAAGTAGTATATAACATACTACATGGCAAGTGGGTTAAATCCTGTAAAGCATGACTCAAACCCGTGACATCTCATAATACGTCATAATGTCTTAGCAACTTGGGCACTAGTGTCTTAACATATCTACTTTTTTTAGATCTAACGGATTCTTTTTCTCTTGTTCATTAACCAAAATTTTCTATTTTGTTTCTTTTTATATTAGTTCTAATTGTTTCCTTTCCTACTCTACATTCTATCCATCATTTAGATCAAATATTTATCACTTTCTTTGTCTTTATTTCCTTTCTCATTTTTTGGTTCAGTTCCCAAATCTTTTATCTCGATCTTCATACTGATCTTCCAACAATTGACCCCATCGATTCTCCATTCAAACACTTAGTTAATGGACTATGACAATGAATAATCATATAAGGATGACTCTCTTAGACAATTGTATACTAATACTTCATAAGTTCTTTTCAAATTACGATTAGATGTTATTTCTCTTAATTTAAAATTATTTGAATGATTTATTTTTTATGCTTTATCTTGAAGTTTGATATTTATATATATTCCTGATTTTTTAGTGTGTGACTTCATGGTTTAGAAACCAATCTTATTCTTTATTCCATTATATTCCAAATATTTCCTTAGATCTATGCTAGTAGCAGATTACCTTTCATATTCCATCTATGTTGAAACATATAATTGTTTATTTTCATAAAATTTATGTCACGTCATTAGCCAATAAGGAACTTAGTACTTTTCACATTCATCTATGTTGAAAAAATAGAATCGTTCATTTTCTTCAAAAACATATGTTAGGCATTTCATTACCCCTTTCTTGTACTTTCAATCTCTAATGGCTTTTTTTTCTTATTCATTCCCAAACTCAAAAATTTCTATTGCAAATTTCTATTTTCCTTCTAAAATTAGCTCTAATGATTTCTTCTCCTTATTTTACATTTTTATTAACCATTTAGAACACGTCTCTCCCCTTTCTTTGTCTATAATCTTTTCATTATTATCTAATTCAATACCTGAAAATTATGTCTCAATCTTCACATGGATCTTGCACCAATTAGGACCATTGATTATCCATTGAAACAAAAACTGAATGAAATACGTCAATGAATAATCGATTAATGATGACCCCCTTAGGTTATTATGTGCTAATATAAGTAATCGATTTTCAAATTGTGTTTAGATATATTTTTTCTTAATTTAACAATAATTTATACAACTAAAAAAAAATCATTCTTTATGTTGAAATTTGAATTCTATGTATATTACTAATTTTTTAGCATATAACTTTACTATTTGAAAACCATTCCTGTAATATTCACTTTATTTTAGATTAATGCTTTCCTTCTAATCTTTTTGTTGATTGGGATATTTATAAATGCAATGTCCCAATCACATGAATTTATGTGAAGCTTACAACGACTTTTTGTTATTTTTCATAGATTAATAACCAAATTAGGCATTTCGGCTACCATTGCAGCTCATATTGACAAAAAAGTTATATCAAAATGATGTAACCATATTGTATGATAATTGTTTAAGAATAATTTGATAAAATTAAAATAATTGTTTGGCATTAAATTTTGACAAATAAGACTATATCTAAAAGATTGAGCAGTTGTTCATTATGTACAATTGCTAATATAGTTATTATTTACACTTTATGCTCCATTATTTTGACTCAAGCTAGAGAAATTTTACTTAGCTAGTGGTTATTATCCTCAACTGATTCATCTTGGTAATGTGGTTTAAAGGATTTTTTTTGAATTTATGTAAGAAGGATAACTTTGATTTATAATCATTCCAAGAACTAAGCATCCATTATATATCTAATATATATAAAAATATGCCGTAAGTAATAGATATCATTCAAATGTCTTATGCAAGAATTAATGGATAATTAAATTGTTTGATATTTACTGATTTTTACTATAAAATATAACAATCTACCCATTGGTTTTCATAAATGTACAAGATTTATGTTCTATTTTAAGCTCAAAGGCGTTAGAAACACATAAGAGGATATTACCCTTGTGGTTGCACTCTTTTACATATTTATTCATTTCGATGCTCAAATTTTCTTCAAGAAGAGAGATACTGTAATAGATATTTTTCAAAGTCAGTTGTCTTTACTTCACACCATATTCATTATTCAATAATACTATGTTGATAATTGCTTCAATAAGCTCATGTTTAACTACATCATTATATGATGGTTGTTGTTTATTATATTGACATGTTAAGATTCACTTAACCTTTTTTCATGATAATTGTTCATTTATTAAGACTCTTGGGTTCACCATTTGATCTTGCTACTTTTCATTATATATTTTCCATTAGAATTTGATACTTTATTTTAGTTCTAATTATGGCTAAATTTAAAAAATAAAAGGTTAAGTTGTGCATTGATAACACAAAAATACATACGATGATACCCACTAAAAACAACATTAGTATATTATTTTAATAATGATCAAGTCATAATACAAAATTAAATTGTATTATATGTATTTACATTCCGTATAACTTTCCGATATAGAAAGTTTAAGTTGAATATTGAGTTTTAGTCAAATATAGAGCTCCTACAACTTAAAGAAAGCTCTAAATCACAAGATAACCGAGTCCTGAACTCCAAATGCATGATTGAAATGGTTCCGAAGAGTTATACACACATATATCAGTACATGTATAGACATCATGCACGCCACCCACCCTCTCATAGGAGCTGGATAGATCAATATGCACTTCATCCACAACCCCATCCAAATGGAAAAGGAAAATGGAAATATCTCTCCAGCTACAAGAGAGAACCAAATACTTTATATATGTCTCCGTTAAGAGCAACTCCAACTGAACATTGGGTTTAAAATATATGAAATTCAAACCGAACGCGTTGCCCAACAACGTGTAGATTTTGCTGTTTGTTTGGATTTCGGGAGGAAGAGTTTTGGAATATGAAAACTATCCAAGCGTTTGTTGAACAAACGCCCGAAATCAGGCGGTTGTTCAACAAACGGCTAAGATAAAGCTTTTGTTGAACAAACGCTTGATTCTAGGCGTTTGTTTAACAAGCGCATGTAATCCAATGACTTTATTATTATAGGCGCCTGTTGAACAGATGCCTGGAGAGCTACAGAATTATTTCAAATGACTCCTTTTAGTTTTTTCCTTTCATCCTATAACTATACCACTCCTCTCCTATCTTCAACAGCAAATCTTCTTCCATAAATTTAAACTTCTAATCTAAAATGAGTAGTGATTTTGATGTTGATGCAGCAAGAAATAACTTTGAAGGATTTAGTTTACAAGATGTTACACATCTGATTGATGGAATGGTTATTACCGCAAGTTGGACTGCTACGGAAGACTATGATCTTTACTAGATCTACTGCTCACTTTCACTCGATCCTCTTTGTGGTGCTGATCAGAGTGGTGAAATTTTATGGGGGTAGAGTTGCAAATGCGTACAACAGGAAGAACATGGATCGAAATAGAAGTTTAGCTTCCATCAAAGACCGTTATTGTAAAATAAATCGTCAAACCCAATATTATGAT
This sequence comes from Allium sativum, assembly GCA_030737875.1. Taxonomy (NCBI): domain Eukaryota; kingdom Viridiplantae; phylum Streptophyta; class Magnoliopsida; order Asparagales; family Amaryllidaceae; genus Allium; species Allium sativum. The sequence goes on along the minus strand of CM060926.1, from coordinate 685,510,864 downwards.
TCTCAGATGTTCAAGATGAGGATTCAAAAGTAATACTCATATGGTAAGATTTAATTACCTTTTATTTTTACACTATTTGTCATAGAGCTATACATAAAGTATCATATTATTATTACAGAGACTTGTCGTAAACAAGTTATCCAAATAGATATATAAAACTGAAAGTAAACAAGGACCTCATTTCCATCAGTTTATGCATATGTATGACCTCCTGGTTAATCACGTGAAATGGAAATCATCACTTCAAAAAACTGTTTAAGATGTCCAAACTAGCAGTAGTCATGGGAAAGCTATAAGAGTTGGAGAGAGTTCAAGTCTTAGAGAATCACAGGACAGTTTTGCTTTAGGATCAGAAGAAGATTTAACCCCTAATGATGATCGTTATGTTAGGACAGAAGGATCCAAAGCGGAAAAAGCAAGCTTCTGGAGGAAATCAAGAAGAAATCAGAAAACATTTAAAGGAGTAAGATGAAAGGTATGATCATGCAATGGAGAGTAGAGCCAATAAGCACCAAGAAAGGATTTATGCCCTTAATCAACTTCTAGAGGTAAAGAGACGAAAAGAGGAAGATGCAATAATGTTAATGGGTACTTATCACATGGATGAATTGCAACACGAATATATGGAGTCAAGGAGAATAAAGATAATGAGGCAAAGAAGAGAAGGACTTTGACTTTAGTTGACTATGTAGCGTCTTGTATGGTTAAAATTTTATTATGTTAAATAAATTACTAATGTAACCAGTTAGTATGTTTAGTAAAATTGATGGAAAAATGGCATCTTTCTCTGCCGATTTCTTCTTTCTTCGACTTCTAACTTATCCACCGCATCTCCTTCACTCTCATTCCAATTCCTTATCCCTCCTCCATCAGTCTATCGTCTCTCTATTCTCAGATGTCGAAGAACAAGAAACAGAAGCAACGATTCTCGAGAAGCGTCGCCAGATCTGGATGCAAACTAACCCAGTCATCACCTTCAGATCTTGGGTACTCCTTCCCTTTCCAAGATCTTGCTAATAAGTTAACTGCATCTGCTTCTACAAATCCACTTTTGGGTCTGAGTGATGTAACTTCCTCTCGTGTATCTCCGTTGCTTGCTAGTGGAAAAGATGTTGATAGATGGTATGAAGTAAACATTTTTGCAAATTTTGAATCGGCCTCTAAGCTTAGCTTTTCAGGTAAAGATATTTCCAATCTTGATTTTGCTATTGATGGGTTGGAGGCAGCCAAGGATAAAGATGCCTTAAAAGTATCGAAGTTAGCCAAATCTGTTTTGAATAATGTAGTGTTGCCAAAGAAAACTGTTGTGGTAGCTAACGTTGATGCTGGTAATAAGTCACGAAATGAAAAAGAAAATATAGTGAATGGCCTGGGTAACACAGAGAAATCTGTTTTTGGTAACAATGAGGAAAATTTTACTGTGCTTCACAACATTATCGATGGTCCTGTTTCATCCTATGATTCATCTGGCTTGATTGGTGATCGACGTAATGACACCACTACGCCATGGATGGCCTATTGCAACGAAAACCCATGCTGTTGCTAGCTACAATGTTGCCATTGCTATGATGTTTTTTGTCTATTGCAACGCACGCTTCAATGTATTATCATAGATATCAACATGTGTTGCAGTAGCCGCGTGAATAAAATTAGCAATCCGCGTCAACACGATCCAACGGTCTAGATTAGTGATCCGCATCAATCTGATTTCCTTCAACACCACAGCGATCTTTTACCCAAATTTTCATTTTCCCACTGAAAAATAATTCTCATTGTTTTCACTTGAGAAAATTATGACCGACTTTCTTTTCCCTAAGTTTTCATTTTATCGCTGAAAAATAATAAAATAATTCTCATTGTTTTCACTTTCAACCCTAAATCGTTCGAACCCTAAACTAAAATCCCAATTCTTATCGCAGGGAATCCCAATTCTTGTTGCCCTTCTTCTTCCCTAAATTCTCCTTCCTCTCAAAAAAAACCTCTTCTTCCTTCTCCTATCATTTTAATTCTCACTGCAGCAAAATTCGACGAGGCAACCACTAATTACGTTGCTCGCTACCAAATAAAGATCTGATTTTGCACGAAATTGCTTCGCTGCTGATCTGCTTTCATTACCCTAAGGTACTGTAAATGAATTTTTTGATCTTAAAATACCTTTTTTCGATGATCCATAGTGTTGTACTTCGTCAGTCTGTACATTCATTTTTTAGGCTAATCTGTTTTAGGCTTAACATGAAGGTATTCCCTAGCCATTTAGGTCTTTTTTCCTCAAATCTATATCATTAAATATGTTGTTTCACAAAAATACTTCTTTGGATTGTGCCTATCATTCCAGCTTGTGAGCACAAGTAGAAATCGTAATTCTTTGGGTGATAGATTTTGTTGTCCACCATAGTGTCTGGTGGGACATTATCTAGAGAATGGAGGTAGAATGTGGCAATGCTTGTGAGTACAAAAGTTCTCTGGATAATGTTCAACTAGGCAGTATGAGAGAATGCCAAATTCAGAGAGGCATTTTCGCTTCCAAGGCCTATATAGAAGTGAATTTTTTCGCTCGGGCAGGATGCAAACCAAAATTTAGGTGATCCAGGAAGCCTTGTTTTGATCGGATCAGAATCATAATCATTGCTCTTTAAAGCCGTGCTTAACGCCCTTATTCTTTTTTGGGGTTTCTACCTTTATTTCTCAACCAGTGAGATCTCCTTCGATGCAGTAAGTGTGTGTTTATTTAGCCTTGTTAGATGTCATATAGTACACACTGCATTTATCATATCCACATTTATGCAAATTTCAGGTATGTAATTGATGTTTCATCCTATAGTTTATGTTTATTCGATATAAATATTATGGAATCTTTGTTGGTACTTATAAGAGTACACATTGTCACAAATTTGTTTTATGTTGATTTTTGGAGATAAAAACTCATGAAGAATGTCCGCTGATAGATTTTGGGAGGAAAACCATGACTTAAGTCTCGGACTGCGGACGTCACCGAATATTGCATGATGCGGACATCAATTTCTACTTCAAATTCGTCAATAGAAGCTGCAAGAAAGAACTGCCACCATAATATCCCAGCGAAGATGAAGACTGTGAAGGTAGGGTCGAATGTCGAGAAGAAGATTTTTGGTTGCTCCATGTGGCCGGCAAGTATAAATTAGGGATTTTTTTGGTTGCTCCATGTCGATTATCATATCTTTCATTGATGTTTTACTCGAGAATTTAATATATGTGCAGATTGGCGATTGCGGGTATTTTATGTGGCATGGCGAAGTGTATGAAATCAACAACAATTCTGAATTGGATGATACTACTGTTAAATTGATGGAAAAAGAAAAGACTATATTGCAATTGCTCGTGGAAAAAAAGACAACTAAAGAAAAGCTGCTGAAGCAAAAGCAAAAGAGGGCAAAAGCCGATGAATTTGTGGCAGATTTGAAGGAAGAGTTGGCCCTAATGCGGATTGAATGTGGAAAACACGAGACATGAGAAGAATTCTTTGCAAAAGCTTTAGCTATGTCTTGGATCATGTTTAGAGTTCTTTTGTGTGTTGTTATGGTAATGCAGAGCAGTGAAGTAACATGAAATAGCATGCATGGGCAGTTTTTCAGGTATAATTTTAAGTTTTGTCACATTGTAGATTAATGATATTTTTTGCCACATTGCAGATCAGTATACACTTGTATACACATTGTTTAGATCGTTATACACTTGTATACACATTGTTTAGATCAGTTATGTAACACAGTTATGTTTAGATCAGTACACTTGTATCCACATTGTGCCTCTGTTATGTAACCCAGTTATGTAAATGAAACGCAAATGCAAATGAAACTCGGTTATGTTTAGATCAGTATACACTTGTATACACATTGTTTAGATCAGTTATGTAACTCATACATTGTTTAGATTAGTACACTTTTATACACATTGTTTAGATCAGTATACTATGTTATACTGATGCAAATGGAATTCAGCTATGAAACTCAGTTTGTGCGGAAAGGAAACTCAGTTATACTATGACCATAGTTTGTGCTAAAATGCAATTGAGGCATGCATACCTCTTATTTTGTGCTAATATGCAACTGATGTACGCAGGTCAAGGAGGTAGTGATGAGGATTTTCAGGAACTTGTTAATGAAGGCACTAGAGGTACACGATGCAGTAGAGGTGTTGAACGCATTGAAGGCTTGCGCTATATTTTGAAACTGTTTTAGTTTTATGTAAACATGAATTTAGGACTTGTTGTGTTTGTTTTTGAAATATTTGTAAAATTGAATTTAGTGGCTACGTTTTGTTATTTTGTAGTTGACTAAGTACTACTTGTGTTTGCTGGTTAATTTGAAATAAAAAGTTCTTTGTTAATTTCAGTTTGATGTTATGTTATATTATGTAATGTTGCCATATATATGATATAATGTTGCAGTATGTGATGTTAAATGTTGCCTAACTATGATATAGTGTTGCCATTAGGTGGTAAAATTGTTGCCATAGATTTATGCATGTGGGCCTCACAACTGGATTCCGTGAACCCGGGCTACATATTTTAGTGGCGATTCCGTAAACCCGGGTTACAGATTATAGTGGGTCCCACATTTTTGTAAATTTAGTACATGCGGCAACACCTGTGCTGATGTTGCCTTAGGATCGAAAATGTGTTGCCTTTGACTCTAAGGCAACGCGGCAAAAGGCAACCCCAAAAAAGCGTTGCCACAGATCATTTTTTGCCTGCAGCAACACTATTTGGCACCTACTGCGTCATTTCTCTGGGGTTGGCGTAGGCCATCTATGGCGTAGTGCACAATGAATCCTAGTTCCAATGTTCAGCCTACACTTCTTTCCAAACCCAATTCTGGTATATCCGGTATACAACATGAGAAACCTGCAGTGCCTACTCCAGATATACCTCGTTCCAATAATTAAGATAAGCCTAACAAAATGCATGCCAAATCTAGTTACTCCTCGTTCCTTACCTACCTTCCTCGTTGTGCCGGTACTTACGCCCCCATATCTTCTCATCATCCTTAGACAACCCCAGTCCTCCTCATGACATCATTCAAGAGGGAGCCAACTATTGGAAAGAACACTTAGTTGGGTTCTTCCTTGACTCTGAAATTCCAGTCCTTGATGTTTGTGTTCAATGTCGCAAGGCATGGAATTTGAGAGGTGGGTTAAGTGTTAGTGTTGTAAATGGAATAGACTACTTCAAATTGTTTATGATGGACGAGAGAAGGAAGGTATTGGAGTCGGATCTGGCGATTATTGGAGGAAAACCGTTTATTGTTAGATCTTGGAGTGCAACAGTTGAGAGAGCAAGAGAGCGTGTGCCATCCATTCCAGTATGAACTATCTTTACTAGAATTCCCTCAGTCCTTCAAACTCTTCCTGGCTTGAATCAGCTAGCTAGTGAATATGGAATTTTAAATGTTTTGATGCAAACACGGAGACAAGAAAAAAACTCATCTATGCTAAAACTTTGATTGAAATAACTCCGAGCAAGCCATTACCGACAATGCTCAAAGTGTCTGTAGAAGGCTATAATTTCTATGTTGATGTACAATACTCATGGCAACCAGAAATATGCACAAAATGTCAATGCTTTAGACATCTTCTAGAAACTTGTAAGCTTGTTGGTCCTTCTAAGGTTCGTTCTCCACTTGTCAATCCTCCATCAAGTATTTTGGTTCAAAAAAACAAGGTAGATCTGAACGGTAATGATTTTATCCGTGATGATGAAATGAAGGAAAATGAAGTTGTATCATCTGATGGGGAAACTAAAAATGATGGAATACATTGGATGTCTGGTCGTGGGTCCATGAAGATTCTGGAATGAGATATGATCCACATGAAAATGAATACTAGAAATATGTATCTGACATTGTGGAGGATACTAGAAGATTGGAATATCAAGTAGTGGGTGATACCTTTGAGCTCATTTAGGAGGGTATTCTTAGTGAGAAGAACAAGACACTTTTCCATGACTCTTCTTGGGATTAGGAGTGTGAGTTTCGCAGTCATAACCCGTGCTTTGTCCCTAACCTTGCTGTACTTTTTTTCTGAGTAAGTCAATGTTATTAGTTCTGAAAGTGAGACCTCCAGTTATTCCACCTTTGTGGGGGATTAACTATTAGGTCCTTGATAGTAGTTGAAACTTTTTGTTTCTCTCCTGTTCCTTATAAATTATTGTTCTGGCACTTCGAACCAGATGGAGTTTTTTGTGCCTATGCAGAAATTCACTTCTTTCTTTGCATTCTAATAAGAGTGGTATGACCACTATAAAGCCAGCTTACCATGCAAAAAAAGTATGGTTAAAAGTTTAGTTGTCTATGTAGCTTTTGTATGGTAAAAAGTTTAGTGGCTTTAGTATCGTTCAGTATCATTTAGAAGCGACATGCCGTTCAGTATAGGGTTATCCTTGGTTTATTAAATTAATAAAATATTAATTTAAGCAATTAGTTTAGTGGTTTCAGTATCGTTCAAGGTTTAAAATCCTTTTGTTTAATTTATATGAAAATAATATTATTTAATTTATTAAATCATTATATTTTTGTAAACGATTCCAAAGCAACTTTTTGAAATTTTAATTTGGACACAACTTATAATTTTTAATACGAAAACTTGATTTCTCACTTTCGTTACAAAGATATAATTCAATAGATCCTAATGTTTCTTGTTTTACAGAAATCCGACTTATATCGAATTCTGTACATTCATTCAAAGTTCAAATCGTAAAACGACGAACTACCACGACATTACGAGCTCGTTTTATAATCAATGTAAATTTATACGTTCAGACTTCGTTTTTAATTCGTTATGGTTTATAAAATAAGTCGTTAGGAGTTATACGATCGGGTCATCCTATGTAAACTGAACATAAGACAATACCAAGAACAGCAAATGAATGTAATTCAAAGTGACATACAGAACAACACAGAAACAGTACTGATATCACTCCACGCACCATAATATGTCATATACAAATGTCAAACATAGCCATAATATAAACAACATGATGTAGCATACACAAAAGGACATATAACATAAACATCAGTCAATATGCACAGAATCGCTACTAGAAGCATCAAAACTATCATCAACGGCGTCATCAATATCATCGGGTGGAGGTGAATCGAAACCATGAACCTATTGCTGGATCTGGGCCTGTAATGCAATTATTTAGGCATTGTAATTAGCCTGCTGCGTGTACACAAGCTCATGCACTCAAATGCAGCCAGCAGCTGTCTATCGTAGTCCATATATAGCAAGTACTGATATTGTGACAACGGGTATTACAAAATGAAAATATTATTAGAACAACTTATATAAATAAAATTTAAATTTCTTACATACCTGATGTGAATGATATAAACTGCCTTATGGTACACCGCAAGGGTCAACTGATGGATACTGCAATGGCATCTATACTATCTGACCCTGTACATTGTATGCCCTGAAAGTGTGAGCCCGGGAGGGAGGGGGAGGGGGAGGGGTGTTCCAACACACCACTCTCCGTGTACTGTGACGATATAGGCTCAAATGTGGCAGGATGCACCAGAACTCGCCTGAATACTGTAGATGGCCTAATATGGTCGGAGTTTGAACCCCGAATATAATCTAGTAAAGCATAAGCTCGTGGGGCAACTCAAACCCATTAGGAATCAAAGTCTTCGACAACTGTAAAGGGCTCTTCATCCACCCATCCTGCGTCCCTCATACGCTCAATATATGCATATCCTACCCGTATATCACCAAACCTCTCGTCCCATAGGAGCGGATCGGAAGGAATACGCACTATACAGTATAGCTGTAACCAACAGCTCTCCTCCAAATACCATATGAATGGGCACGTGGGTACCTAAAAGCAAACCCTATGCCTCAAAATACTAAACTGAAAGCTGAGAGGATGATCCTGCTGGGGCACCAAAAACCATATGTACTACTCCCATGGATGCACAATAATACTATCTCGTCGCCTCAAGTCGATCTGTTAGCGCGCCTCCACAAGCTCGTTATGCGCTCCTTGTGCAGTACGAGCGACATGCATGGCCGGACCCTAACAACGCAGTCTAGAAAAGTATATATAAGATGTACAGATCACCTCAGGGATAAGTGTAGGGTGCATGTTAGTTATGTACTTGTAATACCAGAATGGAAGAATGTACCAAAATCTGTACAACTACTTGGAGCGTTGTACGACATAACGTATCCAATGCTACGTAAAACCCAACATAGCTATACCCCAATCATGCATCTACAACTAGTCAATGTCTACAAGGCCAGCCAGAAAACCAAGTCTAATAGTCCCCTTGTTGTTGCTAAAAATGTAGACCCAAAAAGGTATAATAAAAAGGCCCCGATCACCGGAGTACGCATATCCTGAGTGGACTAATGAGCTACTATTTAGTCCTTTAGGAGAGGGAGGGTAACGATACCTCCATGAGCCGTATCCGGGTATAAATCCGATAAATGATTAGAAAAACTCTCAACCACCTCAAATGATGCATCAAAGGGAATAGGGACATGGTCAGAACGACCTACTTCTATGCTGGTGAGCAAGTAAAAATCTAAAGGAGTCAGCACTAAATCAAAATCAGGAAAGTGAAAGGTGTGTGTACTAGGCCACCATCGCTCAGTAAGAGCTTCTACAAGGCATCAGTCTACAAGTGATGTAACACCCCACGTCCATTAACGTCACTCACTAAGGGAATGCATTAACTTTCATGGAGTATTATAAGAGTATAGAACAGAATATCACAAGACAGATATATAAAATGGTACTTAAGAAAAATTCAAAATTTATTCATTATTGCGGAAAAGAAAAACATGTTTGGTTACAACATCAAAACCACATACTAGAGTCAAGTACACAAATATCCATCTTGTACAAAATTATTATCAGAGTAAGTAAAAGTAAAACCATAATCCCACTCTAAATAGCCATAATGAAAAAGAGATAAAGCTGAGCATTACTTTCAACACTTCCAAGCACTTACAGAAGAAAGAAATCTGAGTCAAGTTTCAGTGTTTCCACCCTGAGAACCTGGGGGAACAGAAGAAAAAGAGGTGAAAACAAAAAGGTCAGACATAAAGCCTGGCGAGTCCAGTAACTTTTAGTATGAAAATAAGTAAAGAAATATGACAGGAACTAACAGGAAGGAGAATATAACCATGACATAAGGTAAAGTAGGATAACAGGATGAATATAAAGGAATGTCTAGTGCGCTTCCTAAATTTCTTACTTAATTTAATTCTCTGCACCACCTACTAGTAATTCTTAATGAAATGATCCCAACTCCGCAATTGGTAGCCCTCAGGCGTAACATCTAGTTAGAGGTATCCGCCCCATACAATCCTTGAAAGCCTACTTGCCCATAATAGATATTAGATGTCCCCACACTACCCCTAATCGATCGGCTCCCTAACTTGTAGATGCCTGTGAGGGTCGCAGCTTAGGGTGTATCACTCCCTAAGTGGAAACCCGTGGTTGCACAGCTTTATACCTACTGATGTACGGTAGCTAAATCTTCCAATGCCGGGAACACCTTGTGAACGCTTAACGAACCCGTCGGAACCTGCACTGCTACACCCTCGCTCATATTCGACCGCTTATAATCTGCCGAGTAAGCGTGCCCCAACCCTGCCTAGCTCCGGGTTCCCGATACCTCTTAGTGGTTTACTGTCTGAAAAGAGCCCCTACCGCTACTAGGTTTTTCCTCAGGGTTTATCCTAACCCAACCTATATTGGTTAAGTGTTGTCTATCCGCCCAGTTGACTTAACCCCATCCACTTATCAAATCAATATGTATTATTAGTTAAGCTTGCCTTAACCCTATCCACTTTATTCATGTAATATTGGTTAAGTTGTCATCTCACGCCGGTTAACTTAACCCCACCCACCTAACATGTTTAAGGTATCATATTCATCTTTGATCAGCATTAATTATCTATTAATGCATAGACCTCTCACATTAAGTCGATGGCTTGTGGCTGCTGGATGTGCCGGGAGGTTCCGAGTAGACTTCTACCACAAGCCAGACTTAACCTCGTGTCTAGGCATCTTCTAATTATGCCTACGACCTCTCACATTAGACTGGCCGTTTGCGGTTACTGGTTAAACCGGTTGGTTCCGGGCAGGCTTCTACCTCAAACAGAGTCTAACCTCGAGTCTCGACATGCTTATCTTAGCCAATTTATTTATTTCAGTTTATGCCAATTTCAGGTTGATTATGCCAATTACCCAAAATCCCCAATTTCTTATCATCCCCAAAATTTAACATTAATCATGCCCAAATCAACCCAACATATATTATGTCATATTTCCCAACGTTCCCTAGATTACCATTCGTACGTTCATCTTTATGAGATTTGGCCTAGGCTCGAAAGTGGCCTGGCTATAAAAAAATAAAAAGGGAAGGAGGAAGGGAAGAGATACATAACATACATAATAATAACAACAAAATAGGCATAAGGTTGAACTTATCATAAAAAACTGATAAAACTGATGATAGTATCAACATGGGCATATAAGAATCATGAATCTGATATATAGGCTAAGATAGAACTGAGGAGATTAGATCTTATTGTCATGTTTAATTTCCAACTCCAATTTACAACATGTCGGAATAGCTTTTGTATTATTAAAGTCTAAAAATAATCTATGGACATACTGAGATTGGATTTAGGAAGAGAATAGTTGTGAATTCTGAATTTGATTAGCTAAACCGTTGTTGTAGAATTTGATTCTTATCTTCCAATTTGAATACTCGTATTTCAGATTTGCTTTGGAGAAGAGAAGAGAGGCTAGTTTTGATTTAGGTTTGGGCAGCATGGAGGCGCCATGGATTAGTGTAATGAAATTAGGGTCTAGGTGTGTTTTTATAGATGTATTAGGTGAATTAGGGCCTTTAGATTAGAGATCATCAGAACCACACAGCTCAAAAGACATGTCATCCAGCCAATCCCTAAAGGACACGTCGTTAGAGAACTCTCCAGAATTTTGTGCAGGTTCTGCCTCAGCATGGGCCCACTTCCCAAGTGCGCCAGTGCATTTTTGTTCTAGCGCACTTCACAAGTGCGCCAGTTATCCCTGCCCGCTTTCCGATTTTTCTGCCCAACTTCTATCGTCCATAACTTCTTTATACGGTATCCGTTTTACGCAAACTCGGAATCTATCTCAAGCAGAAATCCGAGACGAACGCAATGGCATAACCTGTTTCACCTAATTCTTCTTTTAAAAATTAATTATTCTTTAATTATCTCTTATGTCATGATTTAAAATTATGGGGTGTTACATTCTCCCCTCCTTAAAGGATTTCGTCCTCGAAATCTTCAAGTTAAGAACAATGTATCCTACCATCCAATCATCCATCTACTCATCCACTATCCACAAGCATCCATTTTCCTTAAAATATTTCTAATACTATATGAATATGTGCAAAAGTGTGTGTATATGTTCCATATCTAATGCAAAGATCAGGCGGTCTACTGATGCAGTTGACCTCCTTAATGCAAAACATGATAGTGCCATGCGTCCATTATGTACGTAAAAGAATTCTAATGATACATATCATTTCTATATGAGTGCACAGTCATTCATTCAATTGCAGCATCCATATGATAACACATTCAATATACATCCATTAATTTAAATATGCACACTCATTCATATGCAATATGAAAGTGATTGAGCCGATCTAGTGCCTAATGTGTGTGTAAATGCATCCACGAGAAACCACTAGCAAATACTTACATCCACTTGCATCCACTAAACATAACATGTCTCAAACATATGTTTACAACCATAGGGTTTTCCACCTAAAGATCGAAGATATAATCGAGAGGATACACTTAAACGATAAAACAAGTATAAACAAAGCGGTAAAAAAGGAGAAGTTAAGAACATATCCTCAAAAAGGAAAGGGTACGATGCGCGTATCCTGTCTCCAGTCTCCCAAGTCGCGTCTCCTTGATCATCTTCCCATTGGACTTTAACCAACTTGACCTCTCAGTTGCGTAACTTCTTGACCTCTGATCCAAGGATGCATGTAGGAACTCGTCTAACCGTGGCATCTTGCTCTACTTCCACTTCTTTAAGCATGCTCGGCTCTACTACTTCCGCAGTATCATGTAAACATTTTCGCAAATGCGATACATGAAATGCGTCATGAACACCACTGAGCTTCTTAGGCAACTTCATTCTGTAGGCCATCTGTCCAATTCACTCTGTAATGGGGAATGGACCTCCGAACCTTGGTGCCAATTTCCCTACAGACCCAAAACGAACTACGTTCCTCAATGGTGATACTTTAATAAAGACCATGTCTTCAACATTGAACTCAAGATCGGTCCTTCTCTTATCAGCATATGACTTTTGTCGGTCCTGTGCCGTCTTCATGCATCTTCGAATCAAGTCTATCTTCTCTGAAGTTTCCCTAATCATCTCGGGCCCAAGCAAAATCTTATCCGTAGACTTCCACCAACAAGTCGGTGATCGACAAGGTCGCCATATAGAGCTTCAAAAGGTGTCATGCCAATACTAGTCTGATAGCTGTTGTTGTAGGCGAACTCTACTAATGGAAGATGTTCCTCCCATGTCCCTCCAAAGTCTAAGATGCATAACCTCAAAAGATCTTCTAGAAGCTGATTCAATCTTTCTGTTAGGCCGTTCGTCTGAGGGTGATAAGTGGTACTTGATTGACATAGAAATGTGTTTATTTTATGCTCTTATTTCTTATCTTTTGTATATAAATAAATATTACTTGGGTATTGTTTTGTTACTTTTACAGATATTCCAACCCAGCCCGCATGCAACCAGAAAAGTACAGAAATAGAGATGAAATTGATATATATTTACATTTTGAAGAATTGTAGATGAAGATCTCACATCTAGTTGCTGTTGGCAAGAAAAGGGTTGATAAAAAGGCTTTGCACATCACAAATCAATGAAGAAGTGTCAAGGAAGCAAGAGGAAAAGAGAAAAGGCCCAAATTTGCTTTATTTATCTAAGGCCCATTTATGTTTCTCATTGTAAACTAATTAGTGATGTAATGACCAGGCCCAGTTATCATTAGGGTTAGGGTTAGGGTTTGGCTATCTACCCTATATATACCCTTGTAATATAATTGTAGCCACCATCCTATATCTCATTCTATTCTCTTCATTAATAAAACTCATTTTTCTTTTTCTTTTATGCAATTTTCTATTTCTTAGCAATTAGTGTTGTCTACACGAGTAGATTCGGTAGAACACTATTTGTAGTTTGCATTTCTTTTCATTAGTGATTGACCGTCTGATTAGATTCAGCGGTAATCCTAATTTTATTTCCTGTTGTTATTTATATTCTGCACTTTTATTTTCTGTATTTTAATCGCGTTCATAGGTTAAATTGGATTTGATTAGATTTGAATCTGATTCATAGTTTCATTGCTTTTCCATTGAAATTGTGATTTGATCGTCGGTTCAGTTAGATCTGTTCTGAATCAAATTACAGTTTTAATTTTGTTTTGTTTTATTTTCAAAATCAACCTCCAAAGTTTTGTCTAACTCGCCCAAGAGATTAGATAAATAATTTGATTTAATTCACCTCCCTGTGTTCGACCTGTATGCTACACACCTGTATGCTTGCAGAATTTATTACAAATGTCGCGCTTTTCTAATTCATAGAAAAGTGACGATCAAGTTTTTGGCGCCGTTGCCGGGGAGGTAACGATTAGATTTTATTATTTATTTAGTTTCTGATTCGTGTTAGTTTTTATTTTTATTTTTGTTTTATTTTAAAGAAAAAAAATCTGTTTATTAGTTGATTTTGTATCAAACATTGGTGCTAGAATCATCTAAGCAAGAGAAAAAAAATTGCCATCTTTTCTCTAAATTTCTTTCCATCTACAGTTCCTTGCTATTTTATTTTTACTGCTTTCCTTTCTTCTTCGTACAAATTTCAAAAAAAAAAAAAAACAAAACAAAAACAAAAAAATCCTTTAGTAATTTTTCTGTCTTCCACTTTTATTTCTGTCTGGTTCTTCCCGTTCGCCCTGCAACGCCACCTTCTTCACCGATCTTGCAATCTCCAAAACCCCTACAACCCACGTCCACTTCAGACATCCCATCACCACGTTCACCAGATCCCGATCTTCACAAACCACCCTATCACGTACCCCTCTGCCGTACCACTCAATTTCCAGCAACCCCACTTCGCACAAAAAAAAAAAATTCCTACCGCAGTACCGCATACTCCACTGTCTTCCTCATACCAAACTTCGCAACCACCTTTCACAAACCATCAGTCCTCCCAACACTTCAATACAATAATCAAATCCACGTCCTTCCCAACCCACTGCAAATCTCCCATACCACCAACCATAAACAAACGCCAGTCCTCACCATCCTTCAGACTCCTTTTCATTATCCTCTCCCAGCCTCTAATCATCACGCAAGCACCGAACCTATTCCCAATTTCAAAGCCGAACACCACCGCAGCAAACACTCAGACATCCACTACCGAACGAATTAACTCAGCCATCACCAAGCCGTGCTCACAACTTCATCACCTTCGAAGCGTTTGCGATCCAAAACCCAGAAATCAAGTAAGAACCCTCTGAAACCACAACTGAAAATCGCACCTCCTAATCGTCCACAATCCCCTGAACAAAATCCGTCCACATCCAAGTCAGAAGCCCCCAATTCGCCTGTCCAATTCCGAACAAAAAAAAACATCTTAGATCATTTCTTACTGACCTTCTTATTTGGAGACAAAAGGGATTTGTGGTTTTATTTATTAAAGCGTGGAAACAGGGTGTGGTTGACCATTTGTGTTAGGCCTCTTTTCAAGAGATGAGAAATTGGGTGTTTAGATTGGTTCGCTGATCGAAAAAAGAGGCGGCGCTTCTTTGTTTTGGTTTTAGGGTTTCAGATTTTCAAAAGAGGCGTGATTTTTATATGATAAATGAGAATCGAGTGAAAATTATAGGAAGTGGTGCGTGGGTTATTTTTCTGATGTGTGGTTAGTAGTGTTATTTTACTTCATTTTCTTGTTTTAGTTGAGTTCCTTGTTCATTTTTATTTTTTAGCTTAATTTAGTTCATTTGTTTTGGGTCTAGTTTTATTTTTTATTTATTCTCTAGTTAGTCCTTGCGTTTGTTTCTTTTATTGCTTCAAAAAAAAAAAGAAAAAAAAAGAAGGTGAAATATCAAACAAACCAAAGGCCAAGGGAGTGTAAGATCAAATTCAAAGCAAACTAGAAAAGTGTCAAGAAATCAACTCAAGGAGTCAGAAGTCGAGCAAGCAGACGGAATTCAAATTGTTGGAGCGGTTGCGCACCAAGTGGGGTGTGAACGCGCTAGCGCTCCCCAAATTCACTGGAGGACTGCCGATCAAGGTGAGAAATTTTTAAAACACTACAGGTGCTCTGCTGCAAAGAAAAAAAAATATCGACAATTGTTGTAAAAAAAATCTGCAGGGCAGCGGCTTGAATGTAATTTTTTTTAATTTCTGCAATTGTTTTGTGTGATTGTTGTTATTTCTGCATTTTTCTTCATTCTGTTAAGGGAAATACCCCAATTCACATAAGGTGAGGGATTTCATCACCCTTTCCTTAGCCCACAAATTGCATTTCATTGTAGAATCTGACTAATAATAACGGTTAGACATTGGACTTAAGGGAGTCACGGGCTCATCTAGGGCTTAATTGTATTATGATAGTTGATTCATTTGGAACGAATTATTTCTTGGTGTCTAGACTACGGCAGAGAAATAACCGTTTATAAATATTACGGTGATTCGTAAATATTATATC
This sequence comes from Allium sativum, assembly GCA_030737875.1. NCBI lineage: Eukaryota > Viridiplantae > Streptophyta > Magnoliopsida > Asparagales > Amaryllidaceae > Allium > Allium sativum. Next base: position 685,495,074 of record CM060926.1, on the reverse strand, counting down.
GGTTGTTACTCTGAAGGTACTTAAACCTTCAGCTGCATTGCTAGGGTGATTCCTGGTGCACCGATAACTCCTGTCCGTTAACTGGCTGAGAAATCTTTTGATCTAAGTAATCAAACGCATCACTCTATAATTTTGGGTTAGGAGCCAATAAGGACAGAAAACTTCATTGTAGCTAATTTCTGTGCTTGCATTTAACAACAATGAGTGAAAAAAGTGTTAGCCAACAAAACTCTCCTAGGGGTTCTCGAATCAACCAAAATTTTCCAACCGAATTGGATCAAAATAGAGTGAATCAAAACTTTCCAAACTTAGGAGATCAAAATCAAATAAATCAAAATTTTCAAAATCTCAATATCCAAATGGATAGACCCTTGTCTCTTCGTGATCGATGTTATCCTAATAGGACCGTTCAACCATCTGTCATTGTGTTCCCACCAGCTGAAGGAAACAATTTTGAGCTAAAACATTCTTTTATCCAAGGGGTACCAAAATTTACTGGGTCTGAAAATGCTTATGAATTTCTGAGTGAATTTGAATTGTATGCCTCCACAACAAAAATGCAACAACTATCTAACGAATCGATCAAGCTAAGGCTAATTCCATTTGCACTACTTGAAAGCGCTAAAAGATGGCTAAATTCTCTTCCACGACATTCCATAAGAAGTTGGGATGAATTTGTCACTGCATTCTTGAAAAAGTTTTTTCCCTTTCCATAAAACTCTAAAAATCCGAACCGAGATAAATCAATTTTGTCAAAATGAGGGGGAAACTTTTTCAAAATACTTTGAGAGATTCAACCAGCTATTATATAGTTGTCCTCATCATGGAATTCTAAAAGATCACTTATGTCAAATTGCATATGAAGGGCTAAACTATCAGACTAGAACTCAACTAGAATCAATGTGTGGAGGAGACTATATGTCTAAAACAGCCGATGAAGCTTGGCGGTTCTTAGAAGATTATTCTGAAAAGGACATGCAGTGGGAATCGATTCGTGTTCCCATTCGTACTTCTACTAGAGGAGTGCATGTCGTGGACCCAAGTCAAATTCCTTTAGAAAGTCTAACTCCTCAAGTCGGAGAAGGGTTACCCCACTATTACTCTCAAGACCAAGCCAATGCCATAGCTCAAAATAATCCTTACTCATCCACGTACAACCCTGGTTGGAGGAACCACCCAAATTTTTCTTGGTCGAACCCCAATAATTCGGCTAACCCATCTCACATGCAACCCTTTATCCCCAATCCGAATTACCAAGCTCCACCTCCCAATTCTCAAACCTCTCAAGCTGCACCTCAATCCAAACAACCGTATAGGCACCCCAATTTTCAATCATCAAACCAATCCTCTCAATCTTCTCAACCGTCACAAGAAATTGTGCGTCTAGAAAAATAGTTGAGCTCTTACGAAGCCAAAATAAACTCACAAGACGATAAAATGGACCAAATGATGAATATGATAAAGGAAATGGCGAAAAATAATGAGAGGGGAAAGTTGCCAAGTCAACCTGAGGTGAATCCAAAATATAACTCTCGTGCTGTAAATTCTCGTGAGGACGAAAACCATAATCCAGTCAACGCAATTACAAACCTTCGATCTAGTAAGAGGATTGATAATAACGTGGGCAACCCTGGCGAACCTTCTAACTCGACCCCAATCCCTAATCTTACTGATCACCCATTGGCTTCGAATGCCAATTCTTCTAAACCTCAAGTTCCCTTAAATGTTGGCAATCCCAACAGTTCTTCTCCCAGTGTCGGCAAACCCGACCCACCTTCGAAAATTAATGTTGGCAATACCAACATTCCATCTTCTACAACCTTACCACCTTCTCTTCCCTTGGATAAACCTTCTTCTTCGAATGATGAAACTCATCACAGAGTCGAAAAACCAGTAGCTCCTTTTCCTCATAAACTCAATAATAAGAAGAAAGCGGAAAATTTTGATAAAATTCTGGAAATTTTCAAACAAGTCCGTGTGAACATTCCTCTTTTAGACACCATTGAACAAATTCCTCAATATGCTAAATGTCTTAAGGAATTGTGCACACAAAAACGTGCGACCAATGTCCCAAAAACCGCCTTTCGAACTGCAAATACAAGCTCTGTTCTTTCGAATCTTGCCCCAGTCAAGTATAAAGACCCTGGCTGCCCTACGATTGATTGTAAAATAGGAAACACTCACATCTCTTGTGCCCTACTCGACCTTGGTGCCAGTGTCAACCTTCTCCCTTATACTGTCTATCGTCAACTTGGACTAGGGGAGATTAAACCAACAAACATCACACTTCAACTAGCCGATCGATCTGTCAAAAAGCCATTGGGAATTATCGAAGATGTCTTGATACAGATCGAACAGTTTTACTTCCCTGTCGATTTTATAGTTCTAGAAACAGAGCCTATCTCAAATCCCAACGTTCAAATACCATTGATCTTAGGACGCCCTTTCTTAGCAACCTCTAATGCTGTCATTAATTGTAGGAATGGTCAGCTTCGACTTTCCTTCGGGCACCTAACCATTGAGCTAAACATCTTCAATCTCAACAAACAACCTAGGGATTTTGAGATCGATGAAATTGACATGATTCAAACCACAGTTGATGAAACCTCTAGTGACACTTCTGAAGCCTTGAAAATGTGTCTTGACCATTTCGACTCTGATTTCGACGAACTCGAATACATTTCTAAACTAAACAAAATTCTTGACTCCGACACTTCGTCACCTGAATCTAACCAAGGAATGTTGACCAATGTTGATACACAAGAACTTCCTAAGTTAGACCTCAAATCCTTGCCACCAGACCTTAAGTATGCCCACCTAGACTCTTCAAAAACTTTTCCCGTAATCTTGGCCTCCGATCTTACCGAGGACCAAGATGAAAAACTTTTGGATATCTTGCAGGAAAATAAGGACGCCTTGGGGTGGGAAATTAGCGATATAAAAAGAATTAGCCCATCAATTGTGGAACATCGCATACATTTAGTTGATGAGGCTAAACCCACCCGTGAGGTTCAAAGGCGATTAAACCCAAACATGAGAGAAGTGGTCAAGGAGGAGATAATCAAATGTCTAGACAATAACATCATCTATCCCATCTCTGATAGTACTTGGGTGAGTTCGGTACAAGTTGTACCAAAGAAGTCGGGAGTCACAGTGATCAAAAACGAAAGTAATGAACTCGTCCCAACAAAAATCAAAACCAAATGGCATGTGTGTATCGACTATCGAAAGCTTAACTCAGCCACACGAAAAGACCATTTTCCCTTGCCTTTTATTGACCAAATGCTCGAACGCTTAGCGGGACATAAGTATTACTGTTTTCTCGATGGATACTCTGGCTATAACCAAATTCCTGTTGCTTTAGAAGATCAACATAAGACCACCTTTACTTGTCCCTTTGGAACCTTTGCTTATCGTCGCATGCCTTTCGGTCTTTGTAATGCCCCCGCGACTTTCCAAAGGTGTATGATGAGTATTTTCTCTGATATGGTGGAAGAATTCTTGGAAATATTCATGGACGATTTTTCAATATATGGATCATCTTTTTCCCAATGTCTCACTCATTTAGAACTCGTCCTTAAGCGTTGTAAGGAGAAATCACTCGTCCTTAATTGGGAAAAATGTCACTTTATGGTAAAAAGGGGGATAGTTCTAGGTCATGTCGTCTCCAAAGATGGCCTAGAAGTCGATAAATCCAAAATCGATTTGATTGCTAATTTACCTCCTCCTAAGTCTGTCAAAGATGTTCGTTCATTTCTTGGCCATGCAGGATTCTATAGAAGATTCATTAAGGATTTCTCAAAAGTTTCAAAACCTCTCTCGAATTTACTTGCCAAAGACGTAAAGTTTGAATTTTCCAATGATTGCAAAACATCTTTTGAAACTCTTAAATCAATCTTGACCGCAACTCCCATCATTCAACCTCCTGATTGGACTCAGCCCTTCGAACTTTTGTGCGACGCTTCTGACTTTGCAATTGGAGCCATCTTGGGTCAGCGAATTGATAAACTCCCTCGAGTCATTTACTACGCTAGCAAAACCTTAAACGAGGCCCAATTGAATTACTCAACTACTGAAAAGGAATTTTTGGCAGTTGTCTTCGCTCTTGAGAAATTCAGACCATATCTCATCGGATCCAAAGTCATAGTTTACACTGACCATGCTGCCCTACGATATTTGCTTTCTAAAAAGGATGCCAAGGCCCGCTTGATTCGTTGGATCCTTCTTCTTCAAGAATTCGATATAGAAATACGAGATTAAAAGGGTTCTGAAAATGTCGTAGCTGATCATCTCTCTCGAATTGTGCACGAAAATGATAACGACAACCAAATCGATGACTATTTTCCTGACGAACAACTCCTTTCGATCTCTAACACCCCTTGGTACGCTGACATTGTGAATTATCTTGTCACACAACAAACACCCGCTGAATGGTCGAAACAAGATAAACAAAAATTTCTCTCGAAAGTTCGAAACTTCTATTGGGACGACCCATATCTTTTCAAATACTGTCCAGACCAAATCATTCGAAGGTGTGTGCCCGATCATGAACACCAAAGTATTCTCTCCTTCTCACATGACCATGCTTGTGGCGGTCATTTTGGAGCAAGAAAAACTGCTGCAAAAGTTTTGCAAAGCGGTTTTTATTGGCCCACACTCTTCCGTGACGCTTTCGAATTTTGCTCTAAATGTGAGCGATGTCAAAGAACGGGTCGAATCACTAAGCGAAACATGATGCCTCTCAACCCCATTTTAGTGATTGAATTATTCGATGTTTGGGGCATCGATTTCATGGGACCATTCCCTAATTCATTTGGGAATCTTTACATCTTGCTTGCGGTAGATTATGTCTCAAAATGGGTTGAAGCCATTCCAACCAAAACCAACGACAACAAGGTTGTTGTCAAATTCCTCAAAGAAAACATCTTCTCACGCTTTGGCACACCTCGAGCTATCATTAGCGATAATGGCACTCATTTCTGTAATCGTTCTTTTGAGTCCTTGCTCAAGAAATACTCAATCACACACAAGCTGTCAACACCTTACCATCCACAAACTAGTGGACAAGTAGAAGTTTCCAATAGACAAATCAAGAAAATTCTTGAGAAAACCGTGAATTCCAATAGAAAAGATTGGTCTGTAAAACTGATTGATGCACTTTGGGCTTTCCGCACTACGTATAAAACCAATCTAGGGATGTCACCATACCGATTAGTCTTTGGAAAGGCCTGTCACTTACCTCTTGAATTAGAGCATCGTGCTCTTTGGGCCATAAAATTTTTGAACTTTGACTTAGAAAAAGCCGGCTCACATAGGAAGTTACAAATTTCGGAATTAGAGGAATTAAGAAATGAGGCGTATGAAAATGCAAAAATCTACAAAGAAAGAACCAAAGCCCAACACGACAAAAACATACTTCGTAAGGAATTCAACGTAGGTCAAAAAGTTCTTTTATATGACTCTAGACTTCACTTGTTTCCAGGAAAACTCAGATCTCGATGGACTGGACCTTATGTTGTGAAAATAGTATATCCTCATGGAGCGGTTGAAATTGAAAATCCTAGGGATGGAAAAGTCTTCAAAGTAAACGGTCAACGACTGAAACCATTTTTGGAATTCGAGCAATATGACGAAGATGACTCTATCGATCTGCATGATCATCCACCATGAAATCAGTTGGTACACGTTCTTTTTCTTTTATTTTTCTTTTTCATTTTTTTTATTTTATTTTTGTTTTTCTGCCTTAGACAGTTGGGACACTGTCTCAATCAAGTGTGGGGGGAGTCTGCATTGCATTCTTTTGATTTTTCTTTAATTTTTCCTTCTTTTCATGTAGGACCATCATACATTTTATATCGTAGTAACATACCAAAAAAATTTTTTTTTTTTTTTTGATACAACAAAATAAGTTTACAATTTTTAGCCAGTTGATAGTATTTTTTTCTCTCAACTTAGATCGAATAAGAAATATAATGAAAAGTTTAATTTTGAGGGATAATAGTGTAACCGGTACATAGGGAGATTCTTAGGTGATGGCCATGAAATCTATTCTATATTGTAGACTTTGTTTAAATAAGTGGAGGACTTAAAATACTTATAATGGCTTGTCAAATCTTTAAAACTAAGTTGTGTTAAGTTGAATTCGCGTAACTCTCTTTTGTGCTTATAAATTCAATAATAATAATAGTAATCCAAGGGTATCCAACATTGCTTGTATATCGAGCGTTGGTGTGCAAACCCGCCAAGCTCTATCCGACATGTTGTTGACAAAGTCAGCGTTGGAATTTCTTGGTCTCATTTTATGAGATTGGACACCTAAGGATTACCGACACGTTGTTGACAAAGTCAAAGTCGGCCTGCACAATCCGCCAAGCTCTTTACCTACTCTCTGTTAGTCCGCGAGGCAGTGCATGGGTGGTAAACCTTGGTCTTCTAAGTTAGGTGTATGTACTTAATCATAAATCTTAAAATTTTATAGAATAAAGAATAAGCGATGATGCCCAAACACTTCTTGACCTTATTGATTTGACTAGCCATACATGAGAAAATTAGAATACCACTTTACAAACTGTGCCAAGCAAACTAAGAATTTATTTCATGGCTGCACTATGTTATCGACCGAACTAACTGGCCAAACTGGAATTTAACATTTGAAAACTTGATTTATATTGAAAATTTGTGACAAGTCGAGGTATCTAAAATAAAATCTACTGATTAGAAATTATTAACTTAATTCGTTGTACCATTTTCCTGAAATAAGTCGTGTTTTTATTTTCCGTTTTTATCTGCATATGTCCATTGCATTCATGTAGTTCATTAGAACCATATCATACTGCATTTGGATTTTGTGGGTAGTATCCGCTGAAAACCCTCACGAGACACCACTCATCCTACTAGGGACACCTAGAGGTTTAACGGCTTGTTACATACGCTCAATGCAATCGTGTTTCCTACGAAAGTGTGACCTATCTAGTTTGGTTTTTCATTTCTTGTTTTACTCGAGGACGAGTAAAAGATAAGTGTGGGGGTATTTGATTGACATAGAAATGTGTTTATTTTATGCTCTTATTTCTTATCTTTTGTATATAAATAAATATTACTTGGGTATTGTTTTGTTACTTTTACAGATATTCTAACCCAGCCCGCATGCAACCAGAAAAGTAGAGAAATAGAGATGAAATTGATATATATTTACATTTTGAAGAATTGTAGATGAAGATCTCACATCTAGTTGCTGTTGGCAAGAAAAGGATTGATCAAAAGGCTTTTCACATCACAAATCAATGAAGAAGTGTCAAGGAAGCAAGAGGAAAAGAGAAAAGGCCCAAATTTGCTTTATTTATCTAAGGCCCATTTATGTTTCTCATTGTAAACTAATTAGTGATGTAATGACCAGGCCCAGTTATCATTAGGGTTAGGATTAGGGTTTGGCTATCTACCCTATATATACCCTTGTAATATCATTGTAGCCACCATCCTATATCTCATTCTATTCTCTTCATTAATAAAACTCATTTTTCTTTTTATTTTATGCAATTTTCTATTTCTTAGCAATTAGTGTTGTCTACACGAGTAGATTCGGTAGAACACTATTTGTATTTTGCATTTCTTTTCATTAGTGATTGACCGTCTGATTAGATTCAGCGGTAATCCTAATTTTATTTCCTGTTGTTATTTATATTCTACACTTTTATTTTCTGTATTTTAATCGCGTTCATAGGTTAAATTGGATTTGATTAGATTTGAATCTGATTCATAGTTTCATTGCTTTTCCATTGAAATTGTGATTTGATCGTCGGTTCAGTTAGATCTGTTATGAATCAAATTACAGTTTTAATTTTGTTTTGTTTTATTTTCAAAATCAACCTCCAAAGTTTTGTCTAACTCGCCCAAGAGATTAGATAAATAATTTGATTTAATTCACCTCCCTGTGTTCGACCTGTATGCTACACACCTGTATGCTTGCAGAATTTATTACAAATGTCGCGCTTTTCTAATTCATAGAAAAGTGACGATCAGTACTCAAACACAATTGCGTTCCTACCACCTCTTGCAAGCTCTTCTAAACCTCACTAGTGAATATGGGATCTCGATCACTCACAATACTAGAAGGTACGCCATGTGGACGAACTATCTCTTGGAGATAAACAGATGCCAACCATGTCGTCGTTCTTTTACTCTTAACGGTAATGAAATGGGCGCTCTTGGTAAGTCTATCCACTACTATCCAAATTCCCATATTACCCTTCCTTGACCTCGGCAACCCATCGACGAAATCCATGGAAACACTTTCCCATTTCCACTGTGCAACCTCTAAAGCGTGAAGCAAACCACCAGGCTTTCTTTGCTCAGTCTTGACTTGCTGGCACATTAATCTTCTAGAAACGAACTCAGCCACATCCTTCTTCATTCCGGCCCAAAAGAAAATTCGTTTCATGTCCCTGTACATCTTGTCACCACTGGGATGTATGGTCAGCTTAGATAGATGTGCTTCTTCAAGGATTGTCCCCCTCAAACCCCCGTCTCGAGATACGCAAAGTCTCCCATCCCTATGCAACCAACCTTTGTCATCGATAGTATACCTACTAAGATGGCTCGAAGACTCCCCTCTGATGAGCTGGTCTACTATCTCTATCAACTGTGGGTCATCTTGCTGTGCCGCACCTATCTGTCCCAAAAGCGTAGGTCGTACCTCTAACGATGCCAACAAACTGGGTACATAATCAATAGAGGGTCTAAAATCAAAGGTAGAGATGTACTATAAACTCTGCCGTTCGACAAATAAATGACTCAAAGTCAACTTCTTTCTACTCAAGGCGTCAGCTACAACGTTACCCTTGCCAGGGGTATATGCAATCTCAAAATCGTAGGATGCTAAGAACTCCATCTACTTTTGTTGCCTTAAGTTTAGAACTTTTTGAGAGAAAAAGCATTTTAAGGACTTATGGTCTGTATACAACTCAAACCTCTCTCCAAGAAAATAGTGACGCAAGGCTTAAGCGCAAAAACTATGGCAGCTAACTCTAAGTTGTGTGTAGGGTAATTCTTCTCATGGGCCTTTAACTGGTTTCCACCATAGCATATCACCCTTCCCTCTTGCATCAAAACTACGCCAAGCCCTGTCCCGCAAGCAACGGTATACTCCCATCTGGCAAAACTAAAACTGGAGCTGTCATCAATGCCCTCTTCAAATGTCGGAAAGCTTCATCACAGTCAACATCCCAAGAAAAGGTTAAATTCTTTTTCGTCAATCGTGTAAATGGGGCTGATATCTTAGCAAAGTCCTTGATGAACTTTCTGTAATAGCCCGCCAAACCAAGAAAACTTCTTACTTCTGTTGCATTCTTAGGAACCTTCCAATCTTGGATTGCTACCACTTTCACGGGATCCACAACTATCCCTTCCTTGGAGATCATGTGTCCTAAGAACCTCACTTCCTTCCTCCAAAAATGACATTTGGAGAACTTAACTTTGAGTTGATGTGCTCGAAGGGTCTCTAAGACTTCCCTAAGATGTAGGGCATGCTCTTCCTCGCTTCTAGAAATATCGTCCACAAAGACCACCAAGAACTTGTTTAGAAACTCCCTAAACACCTTACTCATTAAGTCTTTGAAATATGTGGGTGCATTCGTCAGACCAAAAGGCATGACGAGCCATTCGAAGAAACCGTTGGGAGTCTTAAAGGCAGTCTTATCTATACTATCCTCAGCTACCCTCAACTGGTGAAATCCTGTTGCTAAGTCCAAATGCGAGAAAACCGAAGCACCAACCAACTGATCAAACAAATCATCTATCCTGGGCAATGGGTGTCTGTTTTTCTTCATGAGCTTATTCAGGTCCCTATAGTCCACGCACAATCTAAGTGAACCATCAGCCTTCGTAGCAAAAACAACTAGAGCACCCCACTCCCAGATACTTCTTCTTGTGAACCCTTTCTCAAGCAACTCTCTCACTTATTTACTAAGCTCCCTCCTTTCTCTTGGAGCCATGTGGTGCACAGGCAATGCAACCAGCTTTGCATTGTCCACCAAGTGTATACGGAAATCTATCTCGCGTTTTGGAGGTAAGCCCCTAACCTCCTCAAAGACATCTTCATACTCACAGACTACTCGAACAGATTGCAAATCATCAATAGATGTGTCAAGAGATTCAAGGTAGCTAAGCATAACAGAACCCTTAGGATCGCATGAGATATCGAGAGTATTACCCAAATTAGTCAACAGTCTAACTACCCACTTTTTACAGTCGAGAGTGGCACCATACCTGGCTAGCAAATCCATTCCTAGAATCAACCCATTGCCTGTGAAACCAAACACATAGGCGTTGCATTCGAACTCAACGCAATATATATATTCTCAAATCCCGACATAACATAGAAAGATGAGCCGTACCCCTAATAGGATTTGAGACAACGATGGGACCCACTACTATACTAGTATCTAGGTGTAGAGACTCAACAACAGAAGCCGATATAAACGAATGTGAAGAGCCAGAATCAAACAAAGTACGTACAAGATGATCAAAGAGGGAAATCAAACTTTCAACATAAATGTTTCTACATCTCTCTTGTGTAGCTGCCATGAGGGCATGAACCTGCCCTCCAGAAGTAGATCCCGTCCTCTGTCCTTTCTCTTGTCCTTGCCTCCTTGGGCATTCCTTAATCATATGTCATGTCTCACCACATTGGAAGCAACCAGTCTTTTTCGTCTTCTTCTTTCTACAATCTTTATCTATATGACCTGGTATACCACAGAAATGACACTTCCTTTTATCTTGGGGTTTCCCACTCTTCTTAGGATCCACTTTCTTGTCCTGTGCCTTATCTACCTTAGCACCTTTCTCCTCTTCATGCATCAACGCCATGTCAACAAGTTTCTCTAAAGTAGCCCCCATAGGAATGTGGGACATAGCCAACCCGTGTAATGGTTCATTCAGACCATTGGTAAATCCCAAAGCCTTCTTATGTGGTTTATTAAATAATTCCATACCAAATCTTGCTAACTGGTTAAACTTGTTGACGTATTCCTTCAATGATAAATTCCCTTGTTTCAAAGCCAAGAACCTTTCCATGTATAAACTCTCCTCCGCTTGTGAAAGAAATGTCAACTCGAACCTTCATCTAAAGTTTATCCACGTCTCCACTAGGCGTCCTCCATTAGTTACTTCCCACCAAAAGGAAGCTTTGTCCTTCATCAACCAAGCAACTAGCTGAACTTTCCTTCCATCGTCCTTAAAGATACCAAACAAGTCCTCCACTTCCTTGAGCCAATTCCGAGCCTCAACAAATGTCTCAGTCCTATGAAACAGTTTTCTTCCCATTGCATGGAAGTCTTTGCATGTCTTAGAAAAAGTGTCTACGCGGGGAGGAGAAGGAGGAGCGGCTGCAGCTGGGGGAGGAAGAATGTTGGCTGGGCCTGCGGCAGTAGCTCTAGCCTCCAGATACCTTTTGAACTAGCCTGTTATCGGTACGCCCTCGGGTATATCGGGTTCCCCAGACATGCTGAAAGGAAAAAGGAAGAGATTCAAAACAGAGAATCGAAAGATAAATATATGGCTTTTGGGGGTTATGTTTCTCATAATAAACTTTTCTCTTGAAAATACCTTCTTTAAAACATGTTTTTGAAAATACTTCTTTCTAAAAATGCTTTTGAAAACTGGTTTCAAAATCCTTTATCTGTTATCGTAACCTTCAGCTCTGATACTATATATAACACCCCACGTCCATTAATGTCACTCACTAAGGGAATGCATTAACTTTCATGGAGTATTATAAGAGTATAGAACAGAATATCACAAGACAGATATATAAAATGTTACTTAAGAAAAGACAAAATTTATTCATTGCAGCGGAAAAGCAAAACATGTTTGGTTACAACATCAAAACCACATACTAGAGTCAAGTACACAAATATCCATCTTGTTCAAAATTATTATCAGAGTACATAATCATAATCCCACTCCAAATAGCCATAATGAAAAAGAGATAAAGCTAAGAATTACTTTCAACACTTCCAAGCGCTTCCAGAAGAAAGAAATCAGAGTCAAGTTTCAGTGTTCCCTCCCTGAGAACCTGGGGGAAGGGGGGAAACAGAAGAAAAAGAGTTGGAAAAAAAAGGTCAGACATAAAGCCTGGCGAGTCCAATTACTTTTAGTATGAAAATAAGTAAAGCAATATGACAGGAATAAATAGGATGGAAAATATAACCATGACATAAGGTAAAGCTGGAATAGGATGAATATAAAGGAATGTCTAGTGCGCTTCCAGATTTCTTACTTAATTTAATTCTCTACACCACCTACTAGTAATTCTTAACGAAATGATCCTAATCCCGCAATTGGTAGCCCTAAGGCGTTACATCTAGTATAAGGTATCCGCCCCATACAATCCTTGAAAGCCTACTTTCCCATAATAGATACTAGATGTCCCCACACTACCCCTAATCGAACAGCTCCCTAACTTGTAGATACCTGTGCAGGTCCCAGCTTAGGGTGTATCACTCCCTAAGTGGCAACCCGTGGTTGCACAGCTTTATACCTACTGATGTACAGTGGCTAAATCTTCCAATGCGGGGAACACCTTGTGCACGCTTAACGAACCCATCGGAACCTGCATTGCTACACCCTTGCTCTTATTTGACTGCTTATAATTAGCCCAGTAAGCGTGCCCTAACCCTGCCTAGGTCAGGATTCCCGATACCTCTAAGTGGGTTACTATCTGAAAAGGGTGCCTACCGCTACTAAATTTTTCCTAGGGTTTATCCTAACCTAACCTCTATTGGTTAAGTGTTGTCTATTCGCCCAATTAACTTAACCACATCCACTTATCAAATCATTATGTATTATTGGCTAAGCTTGCCTTAACCCTATGCACTTTATTCATGTAATATTGGTTAAGTTGTCATCTAGCACAGATTAACTTAGCTCCACCCACCTAACAGGTTTTAGGTATAATATTTATCTTTGATTAACATTAATTAGTTATTAATGCACATACCTCTCACAATAAGTCGATGGCTTGTCGCTGCTGGATGTGCCGGGCGGTTCCGGGCAGACTTCTACCACAAGCCAGACTTAACATCAGGTCTAGACATCTTTTAATTTTACCTACGACCTCTCACATTAGACTGGCCGTTTGCGGTTATTGGTTAGTCCGGTTAGTTCCGGGCAGACTTTTACCACTAACGGAGTCCAACCTCGTGTCTCGGCATGCTTATCTTAGCCAATTTATTTATTTGTAGTTTAGGACAATTTCAGGTTAATTATGCCAATTACCCAAAATTACCAGTTTCGTATCATGCCCAAAATTTAACATTAATCATGCCTAAGTCAACCCAACATATATTATGTCAAATTTCCCAACGTTCCCTAGATTACCATTCATACGTTCATCTCTACGAGATTTGGCCTAGGCTCGAAAGTAGCATGGCTATAAAAAATAAAAAGGGAAGAAGGAAGGGAAGAGATACAGAACAGACGTAATATTAACAACAAAATGGTCATAAGGATAAATTGATCATAAAGATATAATAAAACCGATAAAATTGATGATAATATCAACATGGGCATATAAGAATCATGAATCTGATATATAGGCTAAGATAGAACTAATGTGATTAGATCTTATTATCGTGTTCAATTTCCAACTCCAATTTACAACATGTCAGAATTGCTATAAATCTAAAAATAATCAATGGACTCACTGAGATTGGATTTAGAAAGAGAATAATTCTGAATTCTGAATTTGATTAGCTAACCCGTTGTTGTAGAATTTGATTCGTATCTTCCAATTTGTATACTCCTATTTCAGATTTGCTTTGGAGATGAGAAGAGAGGCTAGTTTTGATTTAGGTTAGGGCAGCATGGAGGCGCCATGGATTAGTGTAATGAAATTAGGGTTAGGTCTAGGTGTATTTTTATAGATGAATTAGGGCCTTTAGATTAGATTAGAGATCATCAGAACCACACAGCTCAAAAGACACGTTATCCAGCCAATCCCTGAAGGACACATCATCAGAGAACTCTCCAGAATTCTGTGCAGGTTCTGCCTCGGCATGGGCGTACTTCCCAAGTGCACCAGTGCATTTTTTTTTGGCACACTTCACAAGTGCACCAGTTATCCCAGCATGCTTTCTGATTTTTCTGCCCAACTTCTATTGTCCATAACTTCTTCATATGGTATCTGTTTTACGCAAATTTGGAATCTATCTCAAATAGAATTCCGAGATGAACGCAATGGCGTAACCCGCTTCACCTAATTCTTCTTTTAAAAATTAATTATTCTTTGATTATCTATTATGTCATGATTTAAAATTACGGGGTGTTAGAAGTGCAAACCTAGGTAAATATAAGAAGTCTCCAAATGGTGTCATATGAAGCCTAACCAATATCGACTCTGGTAACTGATCATACTACTGTGTCATACAAACCAACACCTCGCGTAGCAACATGTCAAACCTAAACATATGATTATTTATTGTGAACATAAACTAATAATTAACATTCATGTACAGTAAAACATTTGTCTATTTACATAATAAATAAAAACTTATACCTGAGGCATCGTAATAAAAGTAGTCAGTCGATGCGTAATAGTTTGAGGCAAGTCGTGCAATACTCGAAGGCTATTTATAGTCATGATGGGATCAGGTGCCACATGAGCTGATCTGATTCTATCGAATATCGAAAGATGTGTCTACCGGTCTTCACTGGACGTGGCGACATTTCAAAGTAAAAGTAAATAAAAAAATTAAAAACGAATTTTTTTACGGCTTGGAAATGAATTCCGTGGTCGTTTGCGCCTGATATAGGCGTAAAGCTCAGGCGTTTGTTGAAGCCTCGGGTGTCTGTTGATAAATGCCCGCTCTTTTGTACATGCGGGAGTTTGTTCGACAAACACCTGACTTATTTAAATTATCTGGGCGTTTGTTGAACAAATACCCAGATTTTGGGTGTTTGTTGAAAAACGTCTGCTCCAAAAACTGTTGGAGATTTCATTGTTTCAACTATTCGGCGTGTGGAAAATCAAAAATCCCCACCCCAAACAGTTAGAGTTGCTCTAAGACCTTCATCTTGTAATCCCATGAACCCATACATATAAACATATGGAGCTGCCATATTCTCCACAAAAGAGAGTTGACCTGCCTGAGCCAAAAAAAAAACATGATCAATTAAACCAACTGCTATAGCAAATTTAACTACCTCATTAATATTTCTAACACCGATGGTTTAAAATTTTCAGCACCTCATGGCATCTGAAAACCACTCAATGAAGGCCATATGATGCTAGCTTCATGATTAGATATCAATACATCCTCTGGAGCATACATATGTTCATGATCGCATTTAATTATAACAAGATACATCACTTATTATTAATGTCACCAATCTTATATATACTCCAACCCTTTAAAATATACTGCGATCCATGCACACCCTCCAATAGAATGCCTACCACACCTAACACCGATAGCCTCAACTCGTCTAAAATCTAAATCAACACCGACGTACATCAAATTCCATGAAATAACACCTTGTACCTAAGACTTGGATGAAGATGAAAGAACAACACTGTTACACTGGTGATATCACTCTGTATTTTCACATAAACTTCATCATGATAGATATCATCCGAGTACTAAATCTACTTTTGATTTGGAATAACTCGTCTCGGCATATTAAAACCCAGGTTTTTCCATTCAATAATGCCCTTGATATTTTTCCTTGCGTTTTAGTTCATATAACGTTTTTTTGAGTACAGGTTTATTTAAACTGAAGTATTGCTGCAGATTATGTGGTATTAGCTAGTCTGCAAGTATGAATTGATACTAAATATTTAGGAAAGGGAAACTTTTCATGGAAGATTGACATGTACGTGCGTGTTTAGGCCAAGCTGTAAAATCACAATGCAACGCTGCATCCAAAGATGTGCTGATTATTTTTCTAGTTTAACAATGTGTTCAAACAAGCGTTTTTATATAAATTTTTTGTTGTGTTTAAATGGGTAAATATTTTTGTGGCAATATGAAAATTATGCGCATAGTTATTACAATTTGTAAAGTACATACGAGAACATGCTTGTGTGGCATGTGATAACTTTAGCCTGATGTTGTAAATGCAGCAGCATCTCACCATCTGAGATCATCATATGAGTAAAATGAATAGGAGTTTTAGTGAGCGAATATATACAAAGCATCTAGAAGACAAAAGAAGATATTTTAAACTGCACAATAATTCAATTATAATTTTTCACTTTCAACATTTTCCTGCATTATATTACAGGAAGCACAAATAGAAGAATGACCTACTATAGTATAGGAGATGTTGGATTAGATAAAGCGATAAACTATAGAAGGCCTGGTCGACTAATGAGGTGAAAATGTGGTACAACCAGTGATGCTCCATCTCATTTTTTGATCGATTTATTCTGCATTTCCCTCTCTTCCATTCTGCTAGGCTCTGATTTCTTAATGTCAACGTTATTTCCTACAAGTTGTCTTTGATGATTACCAACTTCTAACGCAGCTGGTTTTATGAGCTTGGAGCCTTTACTTCCCATGTATACAGATGAGCTCTCTTTAATTTAATTTGGTTACAACAGCAGATGCAGATGCTTTGTTAACTATTCCTGTTATGTATGAAACCCTGCATGCTTTTTGGAATATTTGTAGAACGTGGACTTGCTCATACTTTCTAAGAAGACATAAAACTGGACAAGGACTGGAATTAAAGTCTTTTTTTGGCAACAGAGGAGTCCATGTTCATACTTTCTAAGAACGTGGACTTGCTCATACTGTAGGTTGACGAAGACAAAGCTAACAGGAATAGTGTACAGTAAAAGAAGAAGTTAAGTTTAGCTAGTAAGAACGAAATACGTGATATATTAAACTAGTGCAATACTTCTTATATTCGGTGGTTGAATAAGTGCAAACAACCCAACAATCATTTTAAGTATTTTCACCTTCTCTCGTTGTGCATGAACGTTTTACCTTATTTACACCGGAATAGTTATTGAGCCTATTTCCTTTATTTAATTGAATCATGCTAGTAATTACATCATTCATCAGACTTATTGTCTGACCCACTCCTCTCTCTCATCCTTTTTCTTTCCCTCTAGGCATGTAGGGTTTGTCATTGCAGACAATTTGGTTTTCAACTACATTTTGGAGATTCTTATTTTATTGTATTGTTCAGCTTTGTCATCTGTTTCTATTATCTTGACTTGTACTGTTGACATTGAGAGGGATTATGGCATTTATGTTGTAATCTAATTTATGAGTCAGAGGTTTCCTTTTGATGAGAGATGTGGTGGCTTTGTGTTTTATGACTGAAACAATGTTGGGTTTTGAAATAAAAGTTATTTAGTTTAAATACTTTCTATTGTATTTATTATTTTATTATCTTATCAATCTTAGTCTCTATAATATATTTCATTATACCTAAAATGCTCCACATTTCACGGCATATTTGTACGATCCACCTTTTTGCTCGATTCAAACATATTTAAACCGATTTAAACTCAAGATATATAGCTTGGGGTTACATGTTACAACACATAAGAACCGAACAAAAGAATATTTTCATTAATATCATTACAATATTACATCAGAGTACAAGTATATATCAGATTACAGCAGATATACATACACAGGGGAAAATGTAAAACTTTCACTGGAATAATACTAATGCTCCAATAAAATAGTACCAGCTAAAATCCATCACCTGCTTTATAAAATATCTGCAAACCAAAGATAGGCTGCCCATATAAAAAATAAATATGGGCATCCAAAGTTTAGGAAAAGAACAATAAACCTCGAGTCAGTCACGGAACTAGTGTGGGAACTAAAATAGTTATCTTAAGTTTATTTTTAAAGTTAAATAATCTATAGGACCACGTCATATAACATGGAACGTGCTTATCCCTTATAAATACCAGTCAAAAACTCAAAACCAAAATAGTTTTAACTTCACATTTAGATTTATCAAATCTAATCAACTTCATTTGTCTACAAAATCCATTGTTTTGAAAATAATCTCTTCGAACTTAAAATCCCGATTTCATTTAAATCATTGAAATAATATATATATTTCTTTCATATCAAATCATACTTCACTTCGGTGTTTAAAAACAAATCACCTTTTGGAAATCTCAAATATCTACAATATAAGCATATCAACATATATACCACCAGTCAGGAGGTTTTTCTCGATAATAAGGAAACTGAGTCCCAGCCTTTCGCACTACAACAAAAATACTCTATTACAACATCCGTATACAATGGGCATTGGTTGCCAATTGTAATAGAACGCTATTACAACGGTCATTTCTGGACCGTTGTAATAGATCTCATGTACAATGCCCTTTTTACAACGGACAGAGACTACCCGTTGTAATAGAATGCTATTACAACGGTCATTAAAGGTCTGTTGTAATATATATTGATTTTAAAATGTTCAGAGAATATCCGTTGTAATAGATGTCTATTTTACAACAATCACAAAATGTATGTTGTAAGAGGTGCCAATTTTACAACCTTTAATGCCTGTTGTAATAAATGTCAATTTTACAACGGACATATAATGTTCATTTTAACAGATGCCAATTTTACAATGCCATTTCTTAAAATTAATATTGATTATTTTTTATTATTTAATGAATAATCATTAATAATGTTATATTAATCATATGTTACTAATTACTAACTATAATAATATATTATTACTAATCATTAAAAATATTATATTATTTATTAATATTTAATAATTAATAATATTATATTAATCATTTATAACTTATAATAATTAATTATTATTAATAAATACTCACTAATTATATATAATTGATATTCCAACAGGCGCTACAAGAAAACACTTTAATTTTCTATAGAAAGTTTCCCACGTCGTTCCTATGTCAAAATGCAAGATGTAGAAAAAGCGTAAGAAATAAGTAAGAAGAGGTAATAGCATAGGAAAAACGCATGAAATTTTGTATGTCTTTCCTGTGCCTTCAGTAATATGTAGAAAGTTAATGAAGGCGTATAAATGATGTAGGAAATTTACTATGTCAAGATTATCGTCGTTGGGAAGGCATATATAATCTCCTGCATCGTTACTACGTCTGTGTTAATTTCTACAAATTCGGTTTGACGTAGTAATGACATAGGAAAATTCTTATCTACCGAAACATTATTAAAATTAATTATTGTTATGCTAGTTTACTGTAAGCTTATATATAATGGGGTCAGCTATTTAGATACAAAATTACACACAAAGAGAGAGACACAAAGCCTCAACCGTTGGATCTTTTTTTCTTTATATGGAGAGGTGGAATTCATGGGGTGATCCAACGGTGGAAATCAAATGTGTAACCATTTGTGTCAATATTTTGTGTCTAAATAGACTTTCCCATATTTAATTATTGTACTAATTTATTAATATGATAAGTATAGTAATACATTCATCGTTTTTTCATTTGGAGCTTTGCTACAGAGTTGAAATAACATGTTGGAACTCTGCGAAAAGAAATCTAATGGTGGTGGAATTTAGGGGTGTTTAAGACTGGGAATGGCTGGGATGATTACCTCATTGTTTGTGGTTAATATTTCATGCCTTTTAGAAATTCTCATTTCGTTCAGGGCTGTTGTTTTTCATACAAAGAAATAAAATACTCCCTTGTTTCATTTCGAACAACAAAACCCTTCCTTCTATCAAGGAAAAATAAAAAATGTAATCAACTACCGCTGCTTACATCAGATCGGCAGCCGCTCCCCTCGAATCGACCACGCCTCCCCATAGTTCGCCCGCCGCCACCGTCAGACTACCTCCAATCCAATCAGGTTCTTACTATTTTTCAATTCAATCTTGTGTTATTTGGTGTAGTTTGATTCTTGAATTTTGAATCTAGTCTTTTCGATTTCGGGTTTGACATTCAATAATTCGTTTTGCACGAATTAAATTTGTTAATTAGATCTAGATAACTACCATTCAAACGAGTTTGATGCTTACCATATCTCCTTCTTAATCTCGGCATGAGTTTTTGATTTGGTTTTTTTAATTAGATCTGGATTGGATTTAATTGACTCAGATCGCGGATTTGAAATCGGTTGGATCTATGAGTTAGCAAGTTGAGTGCGGAACGATTGCATCTGCGTTTGATGTAATATTCAATTCTGTGAATTTAGAAAAGGCTACACATTTATTGCACGAAATCTATTTATTAAATGAAAGTGCAAAATATAGTAAATGGTTTAGTGGAAGTGAGAACACGCTATAGGTTAAAATTTCAAACTATATGGGTACCATGTCTATTACTAATGCAGTAAAACAGGAAGACAGTACTGAGCAGAAGTTAAAAAAAAAGCTATTTTCATTTAGGAGACAGTTAAAAGACGGTCCAACTTGCCATGTAAACATTAAATTAACAGTTTACAACATTTAGGAACGTTTGTATAATAATCAATTGTATCGCTTTGCAGACCAGAAGATCATCAACCTTATGTCCAATAAGAGACTTAGCTTTGTACCAAAAGAAGTGATAGTAGTTTCTTTGTTGGAGTCCATAATATCCTAATTAACATGATACCAATGTTACGTTTGTAAATTTCAGTGAAGTCAAAATGACAACGCAGATTCAAAAAAAGAGAAATATAAAACTTGTTCAGCAGATTCAACGCCATTCTTAGCGGATTCAACGCCATTCCATGGCAACCAATACAAACAAATTTGGTCATGTCTTATCGAAACTGGGGCAGATATGGGTAATGAGCATGGATATAATATGTATTTTTATAATTTGTATGATATAACATCTTGTAGCTGTAGATGTTCAAGGTTGTTTGTTGTTCTAAATATAGTAAATTTGTCATGTTATAAAACACTCAGTTAATGAATACTACGTGATGTGATTCAGAAATAACAAAATATGGCTAATCTTTTAGATTGCAATATCAAACTTAGCTGTATCCCTCAAGTTTTAATATATTATAAATTTAAATCTTTAATTTGCTAAATTATGTTATGTAATTGTAGTATATTGTACAGTCATATCACACCCAAATTTGCTAGATTCAGCTAGTAGAAGGAGATAAGCAATGATAATAGGATAAATAAATAGTAACAGCACATACGTTAAACATTTTTCTTGTATGATAAAAAAGAAATTGAGAATATGATATTTTAATGTCGTAATAAGCACAAATACCCTTGAAATAATTTTTAGTATGATATTTTTTCTTCCTTTTATGTTATAGAAGTATACAATGAAGACACATTTGAAACATGTATTTTTCTTTTATTTTGCTCAATTTTTCATATTTCAAGTCTAATTCAATTAAAACATTATCCAGGTATGAGTGAAAGTTTTAAAAACCTACTAAGAAAATAGCAGATTCATAACTTTTGGTTTGGCCGAATGTTGACCTGAGCAAGGCTCAATAACCCAACTTTTAGGGCACATATGATAGGTTTCAATACAAAGAGTTCAAATAAAGTTTCAACTATACTCTCTTTGGTAATTTAAGATAAGCTAGTATTAAAAATAAATGTTGGTTGATGTAACACTGCATTTTTATTTCATAATTAGCAAACAAATGATGGTCAAGTGTTGTATTTCCTCCCATGGCAACATAAGACTTTGGAGGAAGAAGTGCCGCACAAATATGGAGATCTCCATTATAACATGCTTCTAACTTACTGAAGACTAATATTTACTATATATAGCGGCAACAACAGGCCTTCTATTGCCTTTATGGCATTCTGTTGTAATAATATATATACCAAGTCAAAATATTAGTATGTGAGCTCTTTATTTTTAACCATCTTTTCTTTAGAAATCAAGAAGTATAGTAATACTTGAGTTGAGGTAAATATGATTATATTTGGTACATACACGTTACGTAGGTAAAGCGTGAAATTACATCAAACAGCTGTTATGCATAATCGCTAGAATAGTGACTGTGCACATACTTGTCAATGGATATGTAAAAGTAAAACTAAGGCCTACACGAATATGGGTGGAGAACTAAATGTTGCATTTATGAAGCAAGTTTCTCTTATCGATTTATATAATTAATCCCTGTACATTTAGAGTGTGTGTGTGTTTTTCGGAAGACGAGGTAGGGGTGGGCGCATGCAAAAATGCTTAGTTTAACAATCATCTGCATAAACACTACAACATATATGCTGATTAGGCTGTGTTTTTAGCCGCATTTAAAGCACTTGGGCACGGTAAATAATTGTACCAAAAAGTGGCGTGTTAAATTAATAGATACGGCTACAAAACGTATCTCAATATTTTAAAATACGGCTATAAGCCGTATCTAAAGTCTAATCAGACAAGGTCTTTGACCGTGTCTAATTATATGTGTGTGTGCACACTCACACACACACACACACACATATATATACATGTATGTATATATATATCATATATGTGTATATATATAAAAATAGAAGGTGTATCACATATCTTTCATAACACAGAGCATACATACTACAAAGTATACACAGGAATAACACAATTTTTTTTTATATATATGTATACACATATACTCAAAGCATTACAAGGTTTGTCATAATACGATGTACATACAAACATATACAATAAAAGGAAACTGTCAAAGATTTTCATCACATTACGAAGTAACAAAAATGAGGTAAAAAGATAACAGCCTGATAAACAGTCTTGTCGAGGTCGGGAAGACAACAAAACTGAATCGTGATATATAGCCTGTAGCCTGAGTTCCAACAACACAAAAGCACCATAATCTCAGACAGGACTGCCTACAAAGTACAAGAAACAAGTTACAAATACTTCACAGCTGGACAATAGATCGACATTGTAATTCACTGTGACTGAGATGCAAACATGAATACAGGGCTAAGTGTATGTTAGTATAGATCTAACAGTGAAGGATTAGAATGCGCCATTGAATGTTAATTCTGGTAGAAAAAGTGATAATAACAATGGTTCTAACAATGAAGGATTAGATGATAATTTCAATATTTTGGACTTGTGTAATTTCAATGGATACAAATAATAGTGAAGGGCATATCGTGTCGATCTGTGTGTTTGTGTAATTTAATGGTACGTAGTCGATCAGTGTGTTTGTGTACAAATACTTCACTTGGAACCAATAACAATCTAGTCGAATCGACTAGTCGATTAGTCGACTAATTTCTACCCATGCAGCCTATAGTCATACAACAACCTAGTTGATAGTCATTAAAAATGTAAACCCAAAAGAAGAATCACCTGCGGTGTAGTCCATATGCAACACCAATACTTCGTACCCTAGCATACAGAACATCCTCCCATATACAGTGGCGGAGCCAGGGTTCGAGGGTAGTGGGGGCTAAAAGTGCACCTTGGAATGTTTAGAGATATCTTTAAGCTGCTAGATAATTAAAACAATTAAAATTAAAAAGCATAACATGATTCATACACACACACCATAAATTAAGTTCCATAATATATGTGTGATGTCTATTAAAATTTTGAAATGAATAATAGTTTTACCAGTGATAAGTTTTCTAGTTCTGTTTCAAGTTGCTTCTTGAGCCCTGACAACTCCTGCATATTTCATATCAGAAAACATACATAAATTACCAATAATTAAAATGGTACAACATGCTAACCATTAATGTGAATGAAGCAAGAGAATTAATAGAACTAGTAGTGTTTCACCATTGATATTTAAGCTCTCTATATTATTAGTTATCATGTTCTATTTTTATTTTCTAAGACACAAATTTCGATCAACTATCTTTATTTCTCTCAAAGATATGTATTAGATAACTTGTTGAAGTCTATTTAAAAAACTAAAGCTGACTGTTGCCCACATTCTTTCTATCAGGGTCATTGATGTGCATACAAGTACATGTCCATTCAATTCTTATGTAAGATACTACATAGAGATAAGTGTAAAATAATATATACCTTCTTCAACAGCTATAGATATCGAGCCATCATCTTCGGATGACATACATACTCGACTTTCTGATCAAGAATTTATTGGGCGATCCACCAGGTGGCTGCATTTTAGCTCACGCGCAGGGTCAGTAATCCATGCTAATTAGTTTTATCCAAATGTCGAATGCCGCTTCACTTAACCTTTAGAAAAAGCTGCTTTCACTTGCAACTTTCAGTTTCTTTGAAGCAGACCGTGTAATGCAAGGTAACTTACACTACAGTCTCTGCTACAAAGTAGGGAAAGTTGCTAGTGAAAGCAGCTTTTTATTAAGGTTAAGTGCAGCAGCATCTGACATTTGGATAAAACTAATAAGCATGGATACCCGACCCTACGCATGAGCTAAAATGCATCCACCTGGTGGATCGCCCATTAAATTATTAACCAGAAAGTCGAGTAATCATCCATCTTCCCAGGTTTCAGCAAACCTATTATTATATTTTCAGTAAACTTGTTATCTCTCAAATCAGAGTAAATTTGTTATCAGACAACCCAATTTAAATTTCAAGCACAAGGCAAACAAACAGTCAAATGACGATGAAATCATTGGTTAAATATTGAACTATATAATTATCCATTTGCTCAGTTTAAGAAATGGACAACTTTTAGTTGCTAAATAGTTAAACTATAAATCAATGACAACTTGTACATGGATGTGGTTACTACATTTTAGTTGCAATCGGCTTGACTAACTCATTGTTGTTTCTTTGTTTCATACTTTCATGGATATTTATACCGCAATCTAAAATTATACCGCAATCAAATTTGATTTCTCTGCTTCTAGGGTATAACAACTAGGTAACGCACTAGTACATACCAATTCAATTGAAATAGCTAAC
The DNA here is from genome assembly GCA_030737875.1 of Allium sativum. Classification (NCBI taxonomy): domain Eukaryota; kingdom Viridiplantae; phylum Streptophyta; class Magnoliopsida; order Asparagales; family Amaryllidaceae; genus Allium; species Allium sativum. Next base: position 685,470,272 of record CM060926.1, on the reverse strand, counting down.
ATACTAACACAAAGTAGCAATCGACTTACACACAAAGACTTCAACTTGTTCCCTAATCTCTATAATCAAGCACGCACAACACGATTCAATTGAAACAGCTAAAAAACTAACACAAAGTAAGGGTCAGCTAACATACAAAGACTTCAAATTGTTCCCTAATCCCCACTATTAGGATTGCAAAACACAATTCAATTGAAACACATACCTGTGGTCAACGGAGGGCTAGGGATTAAAGGGACTAACGGTTGTTGCATCGAAGGAGAGGGTTGTTCGTCTCTGTCTGTAGGGGAGATTCTAGAGAAACATGGAGGCACGATTTGGTGACCAAAAATCCTAATTTGGGTTTTCGGTCACCATTAAAGTGAAACATAGGGAAAAGGGAGCGGCTAAAATTTTAATCGGGAGAGCCTAATGGGGTGCACAATATGTTACGCATTCGATTTGGCCAAAAGCCGTATCAAATTAACTGATCCGGAGCTTCATTGATGGACGGTCGGATTTAGGGTGATTGGGGTGGTGCGGATCACAAAATGTAGTATGACACGGATCTGAGCAATATCAAATATGATACGGCTATAAACCGTATTTTACGTCCGCTTCCTAATGTGCCAAATTGGCTGTTGTGGTGTACTGAAAAGTAGCATATGATCAAAGAACTGGCTGAGGAACATGGAGAAGTTGTTCTTCCATTATAAATCATCCTTAAAATACAGGCACATGAAAAGATATATTCTAACATGCTAAGCCCGAATTAGTGCATCTATATATAATATACATTGATAATTAATCTAACATAATTACAGTTGTGGTTTTCTAAAGTTGATTATAGTAAAGACGCCTATTTAAGAAGTATAATAACGAAAATGACATATTAAATATGCATTATTTTTTATGTTATCTACTGGAAGTATAAAAACCACTGTATGATTATATTACAATGTAGGTAACGAAAGTAAATATGCATGAACACTAAAGGTACCTGGCCATCCTTGATATTAGAAGTTTTATTATTAAACACAGAGATCTAGAAAACAACTGTGCACCATGCAGTAGAACCAAAAAAATTAAATATTAATATGTAAAGAGCAGTTTCAGAAACTATAAGCTAATTTGCTATGTAATATAAAAATATAATGCAGTACAGGCATGTTTACATTTAATATAAAGTAATAATTGAAGTCATTACATGAAAAAATTATATATTAGAAATTCCTATCATAAATTTTCAATTCAACAACAATGACTCAATGAGTGACTAACCATAAGCTACTAGTTATTACAGATAACTGAATTGCATGGAATGATGTAGCATACTCAAGTCGTCTACAGGCCGCATGATTGGGACTTTGCGGCTACTGCCATTTGGTGGTGCAACGTTTAGGTATGCATAATTTCCTTAGGTTTTAGCATTATTATTTTCTTTTCCCAGCTGATGTTATTCCATTATTTTGTATATAAGAGTGTGTGGTTCTTGGGTGTAAAGTGTGAACATGTCAGTATATATATATATGTGTATATATATATATATATGAGGAGGGTTCCGCTACACCTCTTATATTGCACGTGAACTCTCCCCCTTATTCTCCACCACCCATTTCCCCACTCATTCTCTCTCTTCCTGTTTCAATATTATTTCTTAGTGGGAAGAGAGAATGAGTGGAGGAATGGGTGGTGGAGATTAAGGGAAGAGTTCACATGCAATATAAGAGGTGTAGCGAAACCCTCCTATATATATATATATATATATATATATATATATATATATATATATATATGAATATGAGTTAATACAAAATTGGTATAGATTTTTAGTTTGTGAGAAATAGCAGCCTGAGCTGCATTTAAATGTATACATAGATTACACTATGTACCGATTAAAATGATTACCTCTATACCCATTTTGAATGTACCACTACTACCATTATTGGGCTTGGGGAAAAATAAAAAGGTAACATGTTTAACGCTTGTTTGAAGTAAAAGATGGGTTATTTTCGAAATTGATAAGACTAATAGTTTGTATAAATTTCCTATTATTTTTACAAAGGATTGTTGAATTTGATACGAAATTATAATTTGTCCACTACTTCACCGCTGTTTAAATATAAGGCTGAACACGTTTATTGTTTAATTGGCCTAAATGACACATTTGGTATACTAAAATCTACAATAATGTGAATGAAACTTGGAAACTACACGATCAGGAACTAATTCTATGATTTCTCTGAAATCATTGATTGTTCACTGCTGAAATGATACAGGGAAATATATGCTTTCTCTAATTGAATGGCTATTTCATGCTTTTAACAGTTTAGTTTAGTTTCAATATAGTTTCAAACTGTTTATTTACGTGCACCTAATTGAATACCTACTTAATATATAGATTATTGACGGATAGCCAGCTAATTAATCAAGCATTTGGAGATAGCATAGTGGATGCTTGTATTTGAGATTGTTCTGCAGCATTTTGGATGGTTAGCTGGGAATGGAGTTATGACGACCCGCCCCGCACTAGCCGGCATTTCCTCCAAAAGTGCGCTGTACACATGCCCAACTAGCACAGAACGGTCGCCAAAGAAAAGAAAGAAGAGAATGAACTAATAAAGGAACCTGTAGAATGTCTCACAGCGCATGGAACAAAATATAGTAATAAAATAATCTTGACATAAAACAGGCGAGACAGTGCGTAAGCTGAAAACTAAACCAACATAGCAGCGGAAATCCAAATACAGCTTATTACAACTTTCCAAATTTACTGTCTCTAAAACAAAAGAAAGCTAAAGTAGAAGATGCACGACTAATGCCCAAGCAGTGATCTTCAACAACACAGGGAGAATACTATATATATCATATGTGGAAGCCTCCTGCTCGTCTCCAGATCAGCTACCCGTGCATACCCAGCTAACCTGTCTCTAGTCTGCTCGTGTGAGCACCCAGAGTAATAAGAAGAGACATAAAACTCTGGGTCAGACAAAAAGTCTGGTATGAGCGATAAGCAACAAACAAAACAATAACAGGTATAATCCAATCATACCTGAACCTGGACCTGCAACCAAAGAGTTAGCACTACATACCGTACAATACTCTGTGGTGCCACTAACATACAGTGTAAGAAATACGGGGGTGGGGAAGTGCATGTCATAGTGATGTCAAACAATCAAGCATAGCAATCATCCTCACATCCCTCACTCAGTGCGTAAAGCATACGATATCCTTTACTTTGGTCACCTAATCCTTTGGGCCATGACGGAATCCAATCCCGTACAACTATCACTACAAGCTCCAAATTTGTCTCTCAATAGTGAACCAAGGCTACGGATACCGATAACCCCTTTGCACACGTCCCGCAGCAAAGCCCAATCATGAAGTGAACTCATTGGTCCCTATCTGGATCCCGAGTACAAACCTCCCATTTGGACTACCTTTGCATCTCAGGTTATTGGTCTTCACCGGATCGGTTCTTCACTTTAGTTCGTAATCCATGCCTCACGTCCAAGCTTCCATCCAGTCCTGGTTCGATTCATGACTCATGGATCGCCCCATGACGTCAGCTCATGCTCCCTCCATCGGATCTGATCGCGGTGCTTCTACTCCATCGGATCGTGGTGCTCCAACTCCGTCGGATCGCGGAACTCCATCAGATCACGGGACTCCATCGGATCGCGGGACTTCATCGGATCGCTGGACTTCATCGGATCACTAGACTTCATCGGATCGCTGGACAGAGGGCTATCCGTTTCGGATCGCGGAACAAGGGGATATCCGTTTTGGATCGCGGGACAGGGGGCTATCCGTTTCAGATCATGGATCAAGGGGCTATCCGTTTCGGATCGTGGAACAGGGGGCTACCCGTTTCGGATCGCGGAACAGGGGGCTATCCGTTACGGATCGCGGAACAAGGGGGCTATCCGTTTTGGATCGCGGGACATGGGGCTATCCGTTTCCTGCACAATTTCCTGCAACTCTTCCAGTGATTGTTTACGCCATTCGATGGCGTTTTGGACCAATCTAACACTTTTAGACAATCACAAAGCATACCATACAGTCATAGCAACATGTATAATCATTCACAAACATCAAAACACAAATGTGATAGGATAAAACGGATCAAACATAGCCAAAATCCCATATTTTCCATTAAGCATGTTTAAGCAAAACTAATCATAGGATTAACAAAACTTAATCAAATCAACCCAAATTTCTAACAGATGTCTAAAATAATATTTCGAATTTTTAGAATATTTTTCCAGAATTTTATAGTGTAAGAATTCACTTATTATTACTAATCACCCTGATTAACTGTAATTAGTGTCAAAACAATGCTAACCAGTCACCTTGGCCACAAATAAAATTTTCAGAACTGAAACCTCCCTGATTTGGGCGAATAATGACATCTAACAGTAGCTCTAATACTGATTTGGTGAAGATCTTCATTGATTTGGTGTTGATTAAGCCAAAACTTGATTAGGAAGTGATTAGAAGTTGATTTGGGTGTTGGAGGCCATTGCTAGGGTTCCAAGAATGAAAGTGGTGGCTCAAAAACTGAATTGAAATGATTTCCCAAACCCTATCAGCCTCCCCATAACCCTAATCCCAAAATGGGTTATGGGCCCAATTACTAATCACCTTATTTGGCCCGGTTAAGCAGTTTTTCACTATATGAAACTTGTTTCAGCCATATCTCCCAAACGGTGAGTCCGTTTGGCTAATGTGACCACTCTACGGAAAGGTAAACCATCAAACGAATCTAATGGAAGTGGTTTTAGGTCAAAATTCCTTTGCAGTCAAAAGTTATGGCCAAAACAATATCGGCTAGGGGCAAAATGGTCATTTAAAAATCGGCAAAAATCATGAACATGAGAAATGACCCCAATAGTTGTCTCCCAAAGTTACACGACCATACGACTTCATACTAATAAGAAATAAATATTCTACGATCCTAGATACGTAGAATGCGGGTTGTTACAGGAGTCTACTTTATAATTATCTGCCTGGAAGGCAGCTCAAGGCAAGTTATATAATCTCTCTTTACATGACAGTAACAAGAATTCTAGTATAGTAACAATAGTTCCTGTGCTTAACTAGTTCTACTATTTGAGGTTGTATTCTCTTATTGATCAAAACATAATTTATATTCATTTTTGGTTCAGTTCGTTATAGTTCTTGTGTAAACATTTGTGATGCTAGAATGCTAATTCTGTTCTTATTTTGGCATACAATTTTTGTGCCTTAATATATATACATACATAGGTTTATGTTTTAAAATCACACCGAGAATCCAACTGGAATCAAGCAAGTTCAAATAGAACCGAAAGAAAATAGATATTCTGATCTTCAGTAATCAGGGATGTTCTTTTATTTTGTGGTGTAGAAGCCAAGTTAATTATTAGTTAAAGAGTATGTTCTACTGTTTATATCTTGTATAAACTCTGAAGCAAGAAGCGAAGACTAAAACTATATTGAGAGTGTGAGTGACTGTGTACGTGTATATGAGTGAATAAGTGTGTAGTGATGAGTCAATGTATACGTGAAATGCAGTGAGGAAGTGTATGTACAAGTGATTGTGTAAATAGAGGGGAAAAACTATGTGTACTATTTGAAAGTGTAATAAATATTTGTTTAAAAATAATTTTTGAATTAAATATTCAATTCTTGTAAATAAAATTAACAGTATGTGTAATATTCAAATCCATTGCAATTTTCAGCATTTTACAACGGACATTAATTGTTATTGTAGTAGATATTACAATGGTCAATACCTGTTGCAAAAAATATTACAACGGGCTGCTATTCAATTGAAGGAATATACAATAACAGCATAAGACCATTGTAAAAAGTTTATTACAACTTCTTGTTACAACGTTCATTGCCCGTTGTAAAAGAGGACATATTACAACATGGCCTAATACAACGGGCGGGCTGGCCGCTTTAAAAGCCCTATTACAACGGGAATTTCCCGTTGTATAAATTTGTTTTGTTGTAGTGTCATCTCATCAATAATATAAGTATGTTCCTCTATCCCAAGAGTGAACGATACCTTCACACATGTGCCCACTTTTTTGTTACGGGTTACCCGAATCATTGGTAACATGATAAATCATTTCTATCCCGAAGTGGAAAATCATTCACATTAATAATTACAAGTACCTTCAAATCATAGTATTTGTTAACTGGCATTTTGGTCCGGTTCCCAAAAGTACATAGGACATGCTCAACTCAATCCAGCGCATGGAGTTAAGGCCGAGAAGGACGCTAAGGAGAAAAGGGGCCAAAGTTGAAGAGGAACCACACCGCCAAGGGCCTCGCAGCATTCCTAGTACATTTCCAAGTCAAGGCTTTGAATCCCCAGGAGTCGCGAGCTCGAACACCAAGACCTCAGGCACCCTTGCATACGATCTTCGCACTCCTCGAAAATATGAACTTCGAACCCCGAGGGTGCGAATTTCGTACCCCTAAAGGGTGCGAAATTCACACCCACCAGGGTGCGAAATTCGTACTGGATGCGAAATCCGCACCTGCAGGGTGCAAATTTCGCACCCCGATGTGGTGCGAATTTTGCACCGCATGAGGTGCGAAATTCTCACCCCAGGTCCAGGTGTGAAATATGCACAGGCGCAGGTGCCAGGTGTATAATTCTAGGTATGGGTCTCCATTTTCACCTACTCTTACCTACTCCTACCTAACCCCTCTCTTATAAATAGCCCATGGCCTTACACTTCAAAGAGATTGGATTTTGTGGGCTCATGACCTCTATAGAGCTACTTTAATGACATTTCCCATTTGAGGAAGAAGAAGGGAAAAAGTATTTTTTTTTCCTAATATCTGAAATATATGATAATTATGACATCATATATCTTAGATGTAACACCCCACCTCCGCTAGGGTCACTCACAAAGGGAATGCACTAGTTTTGGAGGAGCGTTATCGAGGTAAACAAACACAGAAATATTACAAGACAGAACATAGATAAAACAGCGGAAGAATCAAAAGATAAATTTCATTACTTTCAAAAAGAGTCAAAACCTTTTACATCTAATAGCCAAGGTCATTATTTTCCATTACAACAAATTCTGTCTTGCATAAACAAAGAAGCATAAACTTAAAATATCAAAAGTAGCTTAATTCCCCAAAGGTAGCAGAAAATGCAGTCATAGCATAGCTCAAGATCAAACCGTACATGAGCTGAACCGAAAGCGAGCGAAATCCAAGCTAAGTGCTAGAGTTTCCTCCCTGAGAACCTAGGGAGGGGGAAACCGAAGAAAAAGAGGCGAAAGAAAACGGGTCAATCATAAAGACTGGTAAGTCCAAGTGACTTTCAGCATAAAAACAGATAAAGGTAACATGACATGTATAAACTGAAAGTAATCATACAGATGATGACAAAATGGGCAAGATAGACTAAGATAACATGATAAATCAAGTATAAATCAAGTATAGCATCACGTATTCACGGTTCGCTGCATCAACTGCACTAGAATCCCAAACCCATGTCTCATATTAATCAGGAAATGATTCCTTGGCCCAATATCATGAAACGACCCATTTCTAGGTTCAACGAAACGATCTACTAGTCGATCGGCTCCCTACAAGTTCTAGCTCGTCATGTGTCTGTGTCATACGGCCCTATCACGAATGTAGTCACCTGTGCTAGGTCTACCATAGGGTGTATCAAGCCCTATGGTGCCAACCACCGACACGAATCAAGCATGCACAGATAAACCTACTGATGCCCAATGCCTGCGTTTTCAACTCCGGACCACGTGCACGACCATAGCCCGCCTGAACCTACACTGGCGTACCAACACAGCCGTCGTTATGGTCGCTTACAATCAGCCTAGTAATTGTGCCCCATCATGCCTAGTTCCAGGGTACCATGATACAACTAGTGGGTTACTGCTGAAATGGACCGCGTAACTAGGGTTTCCGTCCAGTAGGTTAAGTGTTGTCATTTAAATTCGAGACTAAACCCTTATCAGTCTAGCATGTCAAATTGGCTAAGTGTTGTCATTTATGTTCATGACTTAGCCCTATAATTCACGTGTCAAGTTGGTTAGGTGTTGTCGTTCAAGTTCATGACCTAACCCTACCAATCATGTTTCAAGTTGGTTAAGTGTTGTCTTTCATGTTCATGACTTAACCCTATCATGTGACATTAATTCATTAATGCACCCCAACCTCTCACATTAGACCTGTTGTTGTGGTCACTGGATATACCAGGCAGTTCCGGGTAGATTTACACCACAACTCAGTCTAACCTCGGGTTTCAAGCGCGATATGACCAACTACTCACATTGGATCCTATTGTTTGCAGTCACTGGATTTGCCGGGCGGTTCCGAGCAGATTTACACTGCAAACTCAACCCAACCTCGAGTCGGTCATTTTCAAATTCATTCTAGTGTCATGTCCATGTTCAAGTTTTCATGTCGAGTTCGTGTCAAGTTTTCAAGGCAAGTTTCGTGCCAAGTCTCCTATAATTTCCAATTTTTTCCAACGTTACCCCGTCTAAATATTAGGCTAACAATCTTAGCCTAATTTTTCGTTCGCATGATTTTTGGCATATAATATTAGGCTAAAACTTAGCCTAATTTAACGTACGCAAAATTGGCATAAAGAGATTCATTAACATAAACACGACATAGGGGTAAACTTGGCATCTTTTTGGCATAGTCAATATGAACATCATAGGTGTGTACTTGCAAAATAATCAACATGAATATCATAGGTGTGAACTTGCAATGTAGACTAAACCAACATACATATATGTGAATTTGCAACATAGACTAAATCAACTTACATATATGTGAACTTGCAAATCAATCACGAACATATGATTAAGTGTGAACTTGAAATATGACATACGTAAACATGTAGATCTAACATTTGGTCACATATGTTGATATGATTTCACAACCTAAGACTTGCATAACATGATAAACTACTCAACTTGTCATAACAGTTGTATTCCAAGTTCATATACATATGAATACACTTATTCATTAATTCCCAATTCAACATGATAATAAAACTACAGGCACAAATCAATATCATTCAATTCCACATATAACATAATAAACATTGTCCTATTATCCATTTATTTCCAAGGCATGACATAACCGAATAAATTGATTAAAACATCGCAGGCATATAGCTATGATAACATTATGAACATGAAAAGGTTTGAATGATAATCTAGGTTTGAGAACATTGATAGATCTAACTTAAATAGAAAAATCCCAAAATCAAGAATAAAGAAAATAGTTCTGAATAGAAAGTCAAGCTTAGATCCAATTTCATAGTCATAATCCTAGGCAGTAACCTCATGGGTGATTAACCACAATTGTCCTTGTCATAGTTATAGGCAATAGTCTTATATTCACAGTCATAGGCATAGGCATAGTCTTATATTCACAGTCATAGGCGTAGTCTTATGTCCACAGACATAGGCATAGGCATAGTCTTATGTTCACAGTCATAGGCGTAGTCTTACGTTCACAGTCATAGGCATAGGCATAGTCTTATGTTCACAGTCATTGGCGTAGTCTTATGTTCACAGTCATAGTCTTAGGCCATTAATAATAGTTTCAACGTCATAGGAAATATTCCCAATAGTCAAGATCCAAGAAGAAAACAAGAATAGTTATGAATCATACATAAATCAATTCCAGTTTATAACATGCCCATATTAGATTTATAGTTTTTATCTAAAAGTATCTGGAACTTACAGATCGTGGTCAAAGAAATTTAGATGCAGAAGTCAAGTCTATAAATTGGTCGTTGAACTGCTGAATCATTGAATCTTGATTTGATTGTAGAAGCAAAACCCCAAATATGCAATTCCTAGCCATAGTCTTCAAGAAATAATCTTCACGATTTATTTTAATTTAATTTATTTTAGAGGAAGAAGAAGAAGCCGTGATCATCAAGAGTTTGAGCAGCGTAAGGTTAGAGAAGAATGGTGTAAAGAGAATGAGGCTAGGATGCTGTTTATATAGGGTTTCAAACTAATTAGAGCCGTCGATGAAGCTAGAAGAAATCAAGGCCATCCATCTCAAGAAAAGCCAATCAGAAAATGACAAGTCAGCCCTAGTGACACACCAGAGCTCAGAAATTCGACCAGAACCCGACCAGGCCAGCCAGGGCCTAACCAAGCAAGTTTCTGCTCGTCCTGGGCGCACCTGCCAAGTGCGCCAATGCAAAATTGCATGGGCGCACTTCCCAAGTGCGCCAGTGCAATTTTGTTCTGGCGCACTTCCCAAGTGTGCCAGTGTATTCTGGTCGGTTTCAAGTTTTTCTGCCTAACTTCGTTCGTCCATATCTTCTTCGTACGGTATCTGTTTTACGCAAACTCGGACTCTATTTCAAGCAGAATTTCGAGACGAACGCAATGGCCTAACCCGTTTCCCTTGGTTCTTATTTTGAAAATTAATTCTGCCTTGATTTATGATTTTAACATGTTATAAAAATTCGGGTTGTTACATTCTTCCCTCCTTAAAGGATTTCGTCCCCGAAATCTTCAAGTTAAGAAGAATGCATCCTATCATCCAATCAACCATCTACTCAACCATCATCCACAAGAAACCATTGTCCTTAAAAGATTTCTAATGCTATATGAACATATGCAGAAAGTGTGTGTATATGTTCCTTATCTACTGCAAATGATCAGGCCTGATTGATCTTCCTAATGCAAAATATGTTTAGTGTCATGAATCCAACATGTATGCAAATAGTCCTAGTCACATAAACACTGTATGTTTGCACAAACATCCATCCATATGCAACATCCACATGATAACACATTCAATTTCATCCATAAACAAATATAAACACTCATGCATATGCAATATGAAAATGTGTCTGAGCCGATCTAGTGCCTAATGTGTGTTATGCAACCACGAGCAACCACTTGCGACCACTTGCAACTATTTGCAAACATCAATCATAACATGTTTCAATCACATGTTTACATCCAAAAGGGTTCTACCTAAGGTTCTCAAGATAGGATTGAGAAGATGAGCAAGAGAAAACTAAGCATCTAGGAGAAGAAGTTAAAGATGTACCCCCAGAAGGTCCTGCTTGCGGGCTTGCCCTTGCTTCTTAGGGCAGTTCTTGCTGATATGTCCAGTTTCATCACACTGAAAGCATGCTCCCATTTTCATCTTCTTCTTTCTACAATCCTGGACTATATGCCCCTCAATACCACATAAGTGGCATTTTCTTTTCTCGCGTGTCTTGCTATCATTCTTGTTGTTGTTGTTCTTGCCTCCTTTCTCAGAGTCTACCTTCTTGTTTGGAGGCTCATTCTCCTTGACCTCCTTCTTGCCACTCTTGTCTTCTTCGTTTAAGAGCGCCATGTCTACTAGCTTTTCGTAAGTAGCCCCCATAGGTACGTGGGTCATTGCCAAGCTGTGAAGTGGCTCATTCAATCCTTTGACAAAACAGAGAGCCTTCTTATGAGGGGTATTCAATAGGTCCAGTCCAAACCGAGCCAGCTGATTAAATTGATTGACGTACTTCTTGACCGTCATACTTCCTTGCTTAAGAGATAAGAACTTTTCCAACTTTAGACTTCGTTCAGCTTGTGAGAGGAATTTCGTCTCGAACCTTATTCTGAAATCCATCCATGTTTCAACCGGCCTCTCAGCACCAATAGGAAGCTTCGTCTTTGAGCAACCATACCGCCAACTGTACTTTCTGCCTATCGTCCGCCTCGAAGATAACGAATAGATCCTCAATTTCTTTGAGCCAATTCCTCACTTCTACGAATGATTCAGGTCCCTTGAAATCCTTTCCGCCCATGGCTCTAAAATCTTTATAGATCTTCGAGAAAGCAATTGCACGAGGAGGAGGAATCGCTGCAGCTGGAGGAGGAATATCTGCTGGGCCTGCATCGTTGGCCCTAGCCTTTAAGTACCTCCTAAACCAGCCAGGTATTAGCACACCCTCTGGAAAGTTAAGATTCCCAGACATGCTGAAATGAAAAAGAAGAGATTCAAATGAGGAAACAAAGGATAGTGATAGTGGCTTTTGGGGAATAGCCTTTAAATAAAACAAGTCTTTTCTTGAAAAATGCTTCTTTGTAAACGGTTTTAAAAATAGTTTCAGAAGGTTTTTAAAATTTTTTGCCCAGTCTGGTAACCTTCTGCTCTGATACCAAATGTAACACCCCACCTCCACTAGGGTCACTCACAAAGGGAATGCACTAGTTTTGGAGGAGCGTTATCGAGGTAAACAAACACAGAAATATTACAAGACAGAACATAGATAAAATAGCGGAAGAATCAAAAGATAAATTTCATTACTTTCAAAAAGAGTCAAAACCTTTTACATCAAATAGCCAAGGTCATTATTTTCCATTACAACAAATTCTGTCTTGCATAAACAAAGAAGCATAAACTTAAAACATCAAAAGTAGCTTAATTCCCCAAAGGTAACAGAAAATGCAGCCATAGCATAGCTTAAGATCAAACCGTACATGAGCTGAACCGAAAGCAAGCGAAATCCAAGCTAAGTGCTAGAGTTTCCTCCCTGAGAACCTAGGGGGAGAAACGGAAGAAAAAGCGGTGAAAGAAAACGGGTCAGACATAAAGACTGGTAAGTCCAAGTGACTTTCGGCATAAAAACAGATAAAGGTAACATGACATGTATAAACTGAAAGTAATCATACGGTTGATGACAAGATGGGAAAGATAGACTAAGATAACATGATAAATCAAGTATAAATCAAGTATAGCATCATGTTGTAACACCCCGCATTTTTAATGTAATTAAAAATGTTTATATGCATGATAGTGATATGCAGTTTAAATTAATACATACGTTGAAAAGAAGAAAATTTATACGATAACAATGTATGTAACAGAAAAAGATAATAAAATAAAGATACTTAATTTAAATATCAGGAATTAAGTAAAAGAGATGTCATCATTGCGTTCGCCTCAAAATTCTGGTTCAGATGGATACCAAGTTTGCGTAAAACGGATAACATATGAAGAAGTTGTAAGCCGCAGAAGTTTATATACGCGTAGGATAAAAAATATATATATTTTATATGCATTGACACATTTAAGGAAAAGAAAAGTAATATACAATAAGGAATGAGCGTTTAAAGAGGAGAATGGAAATACATTCATATGCGCGTTCATAAATTTAGTTTAAATTGTAGATATTATCATGCACTTAAAAGGTTCAATGCATTTTAAAAAAAAAGAAAGCATTAAGTACTCTTTTTGGAACCGACAGAGGTTGAAATAAATGTGGCACGTTTTTCGATTTAAATGTTTGGAGACTAGATGCATGCACCTGTGATTAAGGAGACTAGATGCATGCACCTATGATTAAGGAGACTAGATGCATGCACCTGTGATTAAGGAGACTAGATGCATGAACCTACGATCATTTATAACAAACATGTAAATAAAAATAAAAATAAAAATAAAAAAAGTTAATGCATAATTATGACATTAATAAATTGGCTTGAGGTTGACTAAATGTTAAGTATTTGGTATTATATATATATATATATATATATATATATATATATATATAAGAGGCAACACTAATTCGAGATTAGGGGATTTGTTTTACTGGTAAGAAATGAAATTGGTAAATTAAAGACATTAATGTTATATTTAGGGATAATATAACAGTTACATTAAATATGGAAAAAGATAGTACATGTAGTAAATGCATTTAGGCATTTCAAATATGACATGAATGGAAAAACAATGAATAAATAGCCATCAATAATGGCTATGAGAAGGATAAAATAAAAATAAAAAGATATTAAATTCCCTTTAGTAAAATAGTTAACACATAATATATTTTCTACGATTAAAAATAAAATAAAAATAAAGGCATAGTTGGATACCATATTTGATAAGAACATGAGTGTAAGTAAACGTATGGTATTTATTTACATAAATAAATAATAATTATGTTAAAAAGGTAGAGAAAAATAAATTGTTGCCTTGTTTAAATAAAAGAAAAAGGGAAACAAATTTTATACGGTTAAGGTATAAATAAAGGAATGGTTTTGCTAAATAAATCTTCATTAATGTTCTTTAACAAATAAAAGAGGGCTAGATTCGTAGTTTGGCACCTATATAAACAACCCTAAGCTCATTGTAAACTCCACAACAATTCGTGGCGAAGCCATGGCTCCCTTCTCTCTCATTTTCTTCTTCTCCGAAAGATCTTGGATTTATTCTCCCCTCTTTTCTCTACAACATCTATTCTTTAAAATAAAAAGAATAAGATCTAGAACAACAATGAAATAGAAAAGAGATTCAAAGCTAAAGAGAGGATAATGGATTCAGATTTGCGAATTTATGCCGCAAAGAGAAATGAAAGATGATTCAAAAACATAAATCCAAGCTAAGCAAAAGAGGGAAAACAATACTAGAGTTATCTAGTACTCGTTTTGAAGACGACAAGCAATGTGAGTGGTTTATAATACAACTTTTGTATAAGATTATTATTTATCGTTCAAACATTCCCCATGTAAAACATGCGATGAAATTATTGTGAAAGATTGGACCTGTAATGTTTTCATATGTTGAATTATTATATGGTCACGTTCCTCCTTTTATCCTTCCCTCTTTATTTCTTTATAATTAGGCTATCTCGAGCCTAGATCTATCATGAAATGAATACGATTGAATATTGCGAACGAAAAGGGGAAACACTAGATTTTGGATATGACATAAATTGGAGAGTTTGGTTATGAATTACAAAGGGGTTTGGGTATAGTATACCATTAGCAAGGTTTGAATGTGTAAACCAAGTTGCGAAGTATAAGTATGAACACGATTTGGGTTTTAGCATAAGATTGTCATCATTGAAAAGATTTGAACTTGTTAATTAGCCCATGACACTAGAATAAAACATGGATTTGAATTTGGGGATTTAATATGTTAGTCATATTTTTATAGGACTCAAACTTATTTAAAAATATGAATACCATTGGAAATAAATGATTTGGAATTGGTAAATTTGAATAAAAGTTGGGTAATTGGGTTACACGTAATTTGGTATGAATCAACATTAAATTGTTCTAATTAATGACCACATGAATAGGCTTAAAAGTAAATTTAAACTGCATAACATGAAATTTGGGGGTTTGGGTGAAATACGAATATTAATAAACCTTTGACACGAGGTTAGACGCAATTGTGGTATAAGACTGCCCGGAACCGCCCGGCAAATCCAGCTGCCACAATTGGACGTCTAATGTGAGAGGTCAAAGGAGGAAATTTGAGTGTAACGGTTTATGACACGAGGTTGGACTCAAGTTGTGGCGTAAGACTGCCCGGAACCGCCCGGCACATTCAGCAGCCACAAAATGTTAGTCCAATGTGGGTGGTCATACATCGTTATGGCATAATGAATGCATTAAGGAATACTAACCATAATAAGACATGTGGGTGACAAGGGTATGGTTAGAGGGTTAAGTGGGTACAGGTAAGTATAGACTTAACTGTAGTAAGACAAGATATGTATAAACATGTAAGTATAAGACTTAACCGTAGTAAGACATGTGTAAAATATGGAAACAATAATAATAAAAAGGTTAATCTGAACTAATGACGGAATATGGGGAATGATAAATAACCTATTACAAATTTGAATAAGAAAAAAGAAGGATAATAGGTTAGACTTGTCCTAGGGACAAAAGGGGAAAATATGACTTATGGGATACGATAAGTTATAAGAATGAAAAAGGGAAGAGTAAGATAACTTATATGAGGAGATATACTTAATTATAAATTAAGCGATTTAAAAAGGAAGAAGAAGTAAATTTTGAATCATATATGTTGGTTGGGTAGAGTAATTCCCGAGGTGTCAGTCTGATGTTGATCTCGGTCTTCGGGGCTGGTATTTAGGGGGTTGTTCCCCCAATCAGTATATATGTGAGATAAGGTATACTTAACAATGAATTAAATATAACATGTTGTTGTGACCCAAAAAGGGAATAATTTATGAAATTGAAAGACAACATGTTATAAGGCTTATCAATGGACTTAAGTAAGTTAAGTATAAATTCAGTTGATAACCAACGGTAAACATAAACTAAGTATCAAACCTTGGTTAAGAGAATCAAGTAATAAACCTTAGTTAAAATAACTAAGTAGATAACGAGAAAGAAAACTAAGTAGTAAACCTTGGTTAAAGTGGACTAAGTTGTAAACCTTAGTTAAGAAAAATGAACGATTGATAGAACTAAGTAGTAAACCTTAGTTAAAAGGACTAAGTAGCAAACCTTAGTTAAGAAAACGACGATTCAGGAAACTAAGTAAACCTTAGTTAAAAACTAAGAGGGCTAAGTAGTAAACCTTAGTTAAAGAAACTAAGTAGTAAACCTTAGTAGAACACGAGAAGGAGCGTACGGACGTCTGATTTTAAAGAAGGCTCCAATGAATTGGGTTACAAAGCTCGAGGCTTCGCGGGGACGTGAGGGTACTCTTGGTATCCCTCTGTGAGGCTGCAGATGATCCTCCTGGGCTCATAGAGGTTAAGGTATGCGTTAGAAGAACCAAGGGTATGCCTTGTTTGCAATAAATGGCAATCTAAAGACTAGGATGGACAAACGTGATTCAGCGAGACCAGTAGCCCTGTGATAGCAACTCGTCGTCTACCTACCATCTTGAGTCAGTCGAGATACGCACAGCGGAAAGGCAGAGAACTCCTATGAACCATATACTTGCTATCTAGTTGTGGTTGCGGTTGCGGTTGGCCATAGGTTAGTGGGGCATAGAGGGGCCGGCATATAGTTCTCATTTTTCAAGGATGGCCTTTCATTAGTTGAGGGAAGGGTCGAGTGGGACCATAGCCACTAGAAAAACAGACCTTAGCATCTGCATCGGCAGACAACTTAAAGCTCCCGACCGAGTTCCGTGTTTCTTGACTTGCCCTGCCATGGGACTCGGGTAGCACATATAGAGTACATGTGCATCTAGTCATCGAAAAACGGTTCACGATACTTACGCGGGGAAGGTCTAGGAACATATATCGCTCTGGGTAGTGTGTCCTAGACTAGAGGGCATATTTCGTTAGGTAGAATAATCCCTAGTAGCCCTAGGTGGCATAAACCCTAACCGAATTAAGGAAACGTGGCAGTCCAAACAATTACGGAAATGGTGGCACTACGCTGAGGTAGTATATAGTTACGTAATGAAGTCCGTACGATAAATGGAAAGGGACTGTACACATACGTGGAAAAGATAATACGAGTAGGGGGTATCCACATATACGAGATATTAGGTTAATATACTAGTATGTGAATAAGAACGACATGAGTTTAGCCTTAGGTGCTAATGACGAGATTAACCTAATAACTAAGAAAATATACGGAACGGTATATGTAGTGTTACACAGAAGTTTATTATAAGTCCTCTCACACAGAACTTATGTTCTGACCCCCTCCTCATTACATACTTCCAGGTTAGGTTCATGACAGAGACGGTATAGCTTTGGATACTGGTTAGACAGTATGATTTATAAGGTAAAGCTATTTTTGAATATATTATATTTTAATTCCTTTCGATGTGAGATGCTCTACGAGTTCTGACATGTTTCTTTATCTATGTCTTTTTCTGCAGGATACCAGAGCACCCAACTCGGGTTTTGATAGATCGAATTTGAAAAATTCGGTCTGTCGGAATCTGGGTTGTCACACACGTATTCAAGGTTCGCTGCATCAACTGTACTAGAATCCCAAACACATGTTTTATATTAATCATGAAATGATTCCTTGGCCCAATATCATGAAATGACTCATTTCTAGGTCCAACGAAACGATCCACTAGTAGATCGGCTCCCTACAAGTTCTAGCTCGTTATGTGTCTGTGTCATACGGCCCTATCACGAATGTAGTCACCTATGCTAGGTCAACCATAGGGTGTATCAAGCCCTATGGTGCCAACCACCGACACGAATCAAGCATGCACAGATAAACCTACCGATGCCCAATGCCTGCTTTTTCAACTCCGGACCACGTGCACGACCATAGCCCGCCTGAACCTACACTGGTGCACCAACACAGCCGTCGTTCTGGTCGCTTACAATCAACCCAGTAATCGTGCCCCACCCTGCCCAGTTCTAGGGTACCATGATACATCTAGTGGGTTAGTGCTGAAATGGACCGCGTAACTAGTGTTTCCGTCCAGTAGGTTAAGTGTTGTCATTTAAATTCTAGACTTAACCCTTATCAGTCTAGCATGTCAAATTGGCTAAGTGTTGTCATTTAAGTTCGTGACTTAGCCCTACAATTCACGTGTCAAGTTGGTTAGGAGTTGTCGTTCAAGTTTATGAACTAACCCTATCAATCATGTTTCAAGTTGGTTAAGTGTTGTCTTTCATGTTCATGACTTAACCCTATCATGTGGCATTAATTCATTAATGCACCCCAACCTCTCACATTAGACCTGTTGTTGTGGTCACTGCATATGCCAGGCGGTTCCGGGCAGATTTATACCACAACTCAGTCTAACCTCGGGTTTCAAGCGCGATATGACCAACTACTCACATTGGATCCTATTGTTTCCAGTCACTGGATTTGCCGGGCGATTCCGGGCAGATTTACACTGCAAACTCAACCCAACCTCGAGTTGGCCATTTTCAAGTTCATTCTAGTGTCATGTCCATGTTCAAGTTTTCATATCGAGTTCGTGTCAAGTTTTCAAGGCAAGTTTCATGCCAAGTCTCCTATAATTTCCAATTTTTTCCAACGTTACCCCTTCTAAATATTAGGCAAACAATCTTAGCCTAATTTTTCGTTCGCATGATTTTTGGCATATAATATTAGGCTAAAACTTAGCCTAATTTAACGTATGCAAAAATTGGCATAAAGAGATTCATTAACATAAACACGACATAGGGGTAAACTTGGCATCTTTTTGGCATAGTCAATATGAACATCATAGGTGTGTACTTGCAAAATAATCAACATGAATATCATAGGTGTGAACTTGCAACGTAGACTAAACCAACATACATATATGTGAATTTGCAACATAGACTAAATCAACTTACATATATGTGAACTTGCAAATCAACCACGAACATATGAATAAGTGTGAACTTGAAATATGACATACATAAACATGTAGATCTAACATTTGGTCACATATGTTGATATGATTTCACAACCTAAAACTTGCATAACATGATAAACTACTCAACTTATCATAACAGTTGTATTCCAAGTTCATATACACATGAATAGACTTATTCATTAATTCCCAATTCAACATGATAATAAAACTATAGGCACAAATCAATATCATTCAATTCCACATATAAAATAATAAACAATGTCCTATTATCCATTTATTTCCAAGGCATGACATAACTGAATAAATTGATTAAAACATCGCAGGCATATAGATATGATAACATTATGAACATGAAAAGGTTTGAATGATAATCTAGGTTCGAGAACATCTATAGATCTAACTTAAATAGAAAAATCCCAAAATCAAGAATATAGAAAATAGGTCTGAATAGAAAGTCAAGCTTAGATCCAATTTCATAAGTCATAATCCTAGGTAGTAACCTCATGGGTGATTAGCCACAATTGTCATTGTCATAGTTATAGGCAATAGTCTTATATTCATAGTCATAGACATAGGCATAGTCTTATGTTCCCAGTCATAGGCGTAGTCTTATGTTCACAGTCATAGGCATAGACATAGTCTTATGTTCACAGTCATAGGCGTAGTCTTATGTTCACAGTCATAGGCATAGGCATAGTCTTATGTTCACAGTCATAGGCATAGTCTTATGTTCACAGTCATAGTCTTAGGCCATTAACAATAGTTTCAACGTCATAGGCAATATTCCCAATAGTCAAGATCCAAGAAGAAAACAAGAATAGATATGAATCATACATAAATCAATTCCAGTTTATAACATGCCCATGTTAGATTTATAGTTTTTATCTAAAAGTAACTGGAACTTATAGATCGTGGTCAAAGAAATTTAGATGCAGAAGTCAAGTCTATAAATTGGTCGTTGAATTGCTAAATCGTTGAATCTTGATTTATTGTAGAAGCGAATCCCCAAATATGCAATTCCTATCCGTAGTCTTCAAGAAATAATATTCACGATTTGTTTTAATTTAGTTTATTTTAGAGGAAGAAGAAGAAGCCGTGATCATCAAGAGTTTGAGCAGCATAAGGTTAGAGAAGAATGGTGTAAAGAGAATGAGGCTAGGAGGCTGTTTATATAGGGTTTCAAGCTAATTAGAGCCGTCGATGAGTCTAGAAGAAATCAAGGCCATCCATCTCAAGAAAAGCCAATCAGAAAATGACAAGTCAACCCTAATGACACACCAGAGCTCAGAAATTCGATCAGAACCCGATCAGGCCAGCCAGGGCCTAACCAAGCAGGTTTCTGCTCGTCCTGGGCGCACCTTCCAAGTGCGCCAATGCAAAATTGCATGGGCGCACTTCCCAAGTGCGCCAATGCAATTTTGTTCTGGCGCACTTCCCAAGTGCGCCAGTGTATTCTGGTCGGTTTCTGGTTTTTCTGCCTAACTTCGTTCGTCCATATCTTCTTCGTACGGTATCCGTTTTACGCAAACTCGGACTATATTTCAAGCAGAATTTCGAGACGAACGCAAAGGCATAACCCGTTTCCCTTGATTCTTATTTTGAAAATTAATTCTGCCTTGATTTATGGTTTTAACATGTTATAAAAATTCGGGTTGTTACATTAGAGATGAGTGTAATGAGGTGGTCTTGACCTTGTAACTTTGTGTTATCAATAATATTCCAATGACTCTTCAAAGTGGATGTAGGCCCCTCTTGAGGCCGAACTACTATAAATCTATCGTGTTATTTACCGTTTTCTAATCTTGTCTACACGACCAAGTAAATAATTCCAAATAATTGGAATCTTTGGTGTTTACGACATTTTTTGCCATCAACATTTGGTGCTTTCGCTGAGAAAACTCGGATTTTTGCCACCTTGTCGCACGTTGCCATCTTGACCTTCGACGAGCTTTAAATTCCTTAGCTTAACCTACCGTCGAATCCAATCACGATGGAAAAGCCGCCAAAGAACGCAATGATCGGCTCTTCAGCCGCAGCCGAAGCCAGAACATCTCAACAACCTCAACCAGCGGATATCCTGGCCACTAATGAAAACGTCCCTCCTAATGTGCACCCTAAAGCGCCAGCAACACAAGCTCAGATCCACGCGCTTAGTGAGAAATATGAGAACACAACGGTCAAGCTCAATAAGCATTAAAGAATAACATCGACCTTATGCGACAACTTCAAGAAAGTCAGCGCGTCATCGCTCAACTTCAACTAACTCGGAATAACGCTCGACATCGACCAACTATCTCGAAAACTTCTTCTTCCAAGTCAAGGGGCCCACATCAAAGAAGGAGGTTTAGCCTCATCAAAACATCATCGTCAGCACCAACGCTCTCGACAATGGTAACGACAACGACAATGGCCATGCCAACGGCAATGGAAACGACAACGGCGACCGGACTACGGTCACATATAGCGAGGGAGCACAAAACCGAGATCTCTCCCTCTTGATCATCAATGATGGACCGGGTCCGACCAACCAACCCCTTCCTCGATAAAACCCAACGGTCGCCCATCGAGACAATAGACATACTATGATAGTGGCCCACGCTTTTCTAGAACAGGATCCGCACCAACCCGCCCCTCGCCAGGATCCAATTAAAGATGTCAAGGACATGGAAGAAGACGACTCGGACATCCATCATAGAAGACGTCCTCGCAACAAAACTCCAGAACCTCCCCAAAACCCATGGGTCCTAATGGCGGATCCTCATCCAACTTATCTTCTCAATAAAGGA
The DNA here is from genome assembly GCA_030737875.1 of Allium sativum. NCBI lineage: Eukaryota > Viridiplantae > Streptophyta > Magnoliopsida > Asparagales > Amaryllidaceae > Allium > Allium sativum. The sequence goes on along the minus strand of CM060926.1, from coordinate 685,448,436 downwards.
TCATGAGGGAAATGGGAGGAAATGCGCATGATTCATGGGACGTAACCCCTTTGCAAGAAGAGTAAATGAATCGGAGTGGCTGCGACACATCAGCATGCCACAGATGCCACTCTACGATGGCTCTACTGATCCTTGTGCTTTCTTGAATTGATATGAATGGAAAATGGGTTCAAGCCTGGGCAATGATCCAGTCAAATGCAAATGCTTTCTAGTCTTCTTATCTGAGACCGCTTTACTTTGGTTCTCTCGCCTCCCACTTGACTCCATCAACAACTTCGGCCAACTAGCGATAGAACTAGTCAAGCAATTCAGGGTTCATATGCCGACCCCAAATAATGCCCTCACTTTGTCCAACCTGTACCAAGAACCCACCGAGTCGCTCAAAAGCTACCTCTCTCGATTCAACATCACCCTCGCCGAGGTCGAGGATCCAGACCCGTGCACCATACTCTTTCAATTAGAAAAAGGTGTCCTTCCTACTTCTGAATTCGGGGCATGGATTGATCGGAAGCAGCCAAAAAGCCTCGACACTTTTTACGAAAAGGTGGGGCAGTATTTATGCCAAGGGGAAGCAAGACGGAACTAGCTCTCCGAAATTAGCCGCCCCAACAACTCTTAAGCGGGCGCTACAAATAACAACCTCAGAGGAAGACAAGTAGGAGAGCCGTTTGATCCGAACAAGGGGGCAGGTACCAATAGGCAAAGGCCGAATAATGGTAGGCAAGGTGGCTGAAACAATGGTCAGGCCTCGACAGAGCCAAGGAAACCTGGCCCTTACCGAGCCTTTGAGGTGTACACCCCGCTGAACGAAGACTTAGAAACAGTCTACTTGGAGATATGCAACACATGCCATACAAGAAGCCACGCACCAGGGAATCAACCAACCTCGAAAGAAATACGGGGAGGTACTGCTGATATCACGATGTGTATGGACATAACACCAATGAATGTCGCTAGCTCAAGGACATAATTGAGAAGCATATCCGCGAGAAATGACTTGAGCAGTACGTCCGAGAGCCCTTTCCTCCCGAAGCAAATTCAAAGCCTCAGGCGTCAGCACCTGCAGCGCCCGCCAAGACAGCCCCGGGCCCATCTAACCTAAGACGAGGGATCGTGATCAACACTATATGTGGCGGACATTACCCTACGCATGATAGATTTCAAAAAATGGAAGAGTATGTAAGTTCCATAAAGCATTCTAGACTTGCTCCGCTCCCAACAAATCCGTCCCATCCAAGCTCCAAAAAACCATGCGGGATGACATTGTTTTCCGCAAAACAGATTCTACAGGGGTTGAGATCCCAACCACCGATCTACTAGTTATCACAACTCAAATCGGTGCTGCTTCTATCCAAAAAGTATTAATTGACTCGGGAAGCTGGGTCAACATTATTTTCAAGGCTGCTTACGACCAGATGAAATTGGAAATAAAGGACTTAAAGCCATGTCGCGCCATGATCCACAGCTTCAATTGGGCTTCCAGTTGCCCGGTAGGAATAATCGATTTGCCCGTAGAGCTAGGCAAGGGGGATCGAAGCCGGGTCCGAATCCACTTTCGTGGTTATAGACATTGATTTCCCATACAATGCCTTCCTTGGATGCCCTTTCCTCACTGAGTTTCGGGTCTGCATGTTGTCCTGGTCTCTCCTAATGAAATTCCCAACAAGAAATGGGATTGGAACGGTTAGAAGCGACCAAGAAAACGCCAGAGAGTGCTATGCAATTGAATGGAAGAATGCGCGCAATAAGGACGAAGGCAAAGTCATGCCTACATCTTCTTGCACCAAAACTGTCTCCGCATAGCAATCAGAGGCATTTGGGCCTTGGCTCAGATGCCACTGCCGTCTTTCCGATGACCTTGACCCGTGGAAGGACGAAGAGCCCGAATACGAAAAGGCAACTCCGGTCGAACCTACAGTGGATATTCCAGTTAATCCCGACAATCCATCAAAGGTGCTAAAGATAGGATCGCAACTTCACACTACAATCAAAGATTCTTGAAGGCAAATTTGGACGTGTTCGCATGGACTCACTCCAGTATGAAAGGCATCAATCCGGCGGTCGCTTGCCATTGTTTAAGTATCGATCCCACAATGCCTCCAATCAAGCAGAAGCGCCGCTTCCCCGGACCCGAGAGGTCCAAAACACTCGAGGAAGAGGTAGACCGCCTACTCAACAATAACTTTATTCGCGAAGCCGACTACTCCGAATGGGTTTCCAATCCAGTCCTAGTCAAAAAATCCAACGGTAAATAGCAAACATGCGTCAACTTCTCCGATTTAAAAACCAAATTGAGAAATCTATGGAGGTGTACGTGGACAATATGTTGGTAAAATCTAAGGTGTCAAGCAACTTTGTCCGCGACCTCTCTGAAATGTTAGATGTCCTCGGCCAGTACGACATGAAATTCAACCCCCTAAAATGTTCCATTGGTGTTGCTTCAGGGAAATTCTTGGGCTTCATCATCAACTCTCGGGGCATCGAAGTCAATCCCAAAAAAAAACAAGTTGTTACGGATATCCAAGTCCCCCGGAATATCAAAGATGTTCAAAGTTTAAACGGAATGATTGCTGCTTTAAGTCGGTTCATCTCTAAAGCCACCGACAAGTGGATAACTTTCTTCGATTTACTTCGAAAAGGGAAACGCAACTTTGAGTGGACCTCAGAATGCATCTCCACATTCGAAGACCTTCTGAACCACTTAGAGAGACCACCTATCTTATTTGAGCCCGTGGACCACGAGGACTTATATGTTTATTTGGCTATTTCCACGTAGGCAATCAGCTCAGCATTGGTATGCATCGAGGACTGTATCCAATGACCCGTCTACTACATCAGCAAATGATTAACGGGGGCAAAAAAGAATTACCCGAAGCTGGAAAAGTTGGCATTCTATTTACCAGTTTCCTCTTGGAAACTTCGACCATACTTCCAGTCTCATCCCATATAGGTTTTCACCGACCAGCCACTACGCCCAGTCCTACAGCGACCCGAAGCATCAGGGCGACTATTAAAGTGGAGTGTGGAGCTAGGCCAATTCGAGATAACATTCATCCCCCGTCAAGTCATTCTTGGCCAAGCTCTCGCTGATTTCATAGTAGAATTCACAACCCCTGAGGAGGCTCCTGCAGAGAACGCTAAGGCTCCCAACAATCAGTGGAAATTATTGGTGGACGGCTCCTCCAATAGAAAATGCTCCGGGGTCGGAGTCGTGTTCATCACCCCGGAAGAATGCCCGATATGCTATGCGCTAAAATTAAATTTCCCTTCTACCAACAACGACGCAGAATATGAGGCCTTGATAGCCGGGCTTAGAAGAGTGATCGAGCTCAAACTAAAGACAATACAAATTTTATTCGATTCACAACCCATCGTGCATCAAGTGCAAGGGGAATATCAAGCTAAGGGAGAATGACTCGCCTTGTACTTAACTCAGGTTCAGGAACTACTCACCCACTGCAACCGCTTCATCATCACACACATCCCCCGAGAACAAAATGAAAAAGCAGATTCACTAGCCAGGCTAGAAAGCTCCGGGGATCCGCAACTCTTTGAATTCGTCCCAGTTGAAATACTCTACTCCCCAAGTACCAAGGAAACACAAATCGAGGCGGTCATGAACGTCGAATCCGAACCTGAATCTTGGATGACACCAATCAAGAGTTACCTGCAACATGGGACCCTTCCAGGAAGCTCCAAAGAAAAACGAGCGCTCACTCGACAATCGGCTCACTACCTCCTTATGGATGGGGTACTCCATCGCAGAGGTTTATCCGTCCCACTGCTCAGATTCATAGCCCATAATGACGACATCCGAGTACTCACTAATGTACAGAGGGTGAGTGCGGCGACCATACTGGAGGAAAAACCCTCGCAAGAAAAATACTTAGACATGGTTATTATTGGCCTACGCTCGACCGAGACGCCACTGACTACGCCCGCAAGTGTGACAAGTGTCAGCGCTTCTCAAAGGTCCCAAGAGCCTCGACTAAAGAGTTGACGCAAATGATCAGCCCACAGCCATTCCCCATGTGGGGAATCGACATCATCGGAACTCTTCCGATGGACAGAGGCAGGGCACGATACGCTGTCGTCGTAGTTGATTATTTTACCAAATGGGAAGAGGCTGTTCCTCTTGCCACAATCACCACTAAGAAGATGATCAACTTCATTGTTTGCAACATCATTACTCGGTATGGAGTCCCCCAAGCTTCATTTCCGACAATGACACTTAGTTCGAGAGCGTCTAATTCAAAGCCTTCAATCAGCGACACAACATCAAAAAAAGGTTCTCGACAGTGGCTCATCCCCAAGCCAATGGGCATGGTCGAGGCGGTTAACAAAGTCATCAAATCCATCATCAAGAAATGCCTGGAAAAGGCTGAGGGCATGTGGGCGGACGAACTTCCTCTAGCCCTATGGGCCTACTGAACCACCCACAAGACAGCAACCGGACACACTACTTTCGCCCTTGCCTATGGGTCTGAAGTTGTTATCCCCATTGAGCTCAAGCTTCAATCTCACCGAGTTACTTATTTCGATCCAGTGACAAACCAAGATTTACTTTTGAAATCACTAGACTTGCTAGAAGAGAAAAGGAATGAAGTTGACCTCAGAGCCGCTACCCAACGGCAACGAGTAACCCGATACTTCAATTCTAGATTCCGTCATAAGAACCTCAACATCGGCGACCATGTCTTGAAATGGGTCTTTCCTCCACCAACAGGCCTCGCCCCTCGTTGGGAAGGCCCGTACTCCATATAATGGAAGCTTAGCAATGGATCTTTCAAACTTGCTACCGTAGACGGGGATGAACTCCCAAGGACATGGAACAACGAACATCTTCGCCGCTACTTTACATAACTTAGCACACCGTCATTTATGCTTTTCCAACGATGTTTTGTTTTCTGACAATTCAAGGCATTGTAAAGGCTATTACTGCCAAAGTTATTAGTAGAAATGATGTCCAGCTTCCTATCTCCTTTGTGTTTACTCTGTGCATGATACGTTTGATTAATCCTGACAATCAGCTTACGTACAAACATTCGATCGCCGCATCGACGCCCCGAGCATGGGAGTCAATGCCGCCATCTGAATCTCAATCCAACATCGAGACCAAACAACACTGGCTACGACCGACACCCCGAGCATAGGAGCCGGCAACACTACTTGAGTCACCAGCCCATGGCGCAACCGAGTATAAATAACCACGAACTCGAACCTCGGCCCCATGCCGAGAACGAGGATAAATCGTTCTATGCCCAAGTCCCAAGCTACTTGGGCCCACCCAGCAGCCAGCCAGGAGTGATGTAAATTTCTCCCCTGGCTACGGGTGTCGGCCGAATCTTGGCGCAGCACCGAGACCAACCTTAAATCGTTTCTTCCCCGAAGGTCTCAAGGCTAAGGGGTAGCCCATGGCTACAATCGAACCCTACGGGCTGATGATCCGGACTTCTCCTCTCAACCGAATAAACGACGTCTGCAGCTCGCCTCAACCCGATGAACGACGGGAGAGCCACACACCGGACAGACTGCATAACTCGACGTCATATGCCTTCGCTACACTTGGGATTAACCCCAGGCAACCCAAAACAGCAGGCGCTTAGCCTGGCTTCACAAACTACGGGTTTCCTTAGCCGAGGGAAACTTACTAGAAGCCTGCACTCAATCACACCCCTCTGGAATAATTGACCCAGAGCACGGTCCCCGATCTCTTTTTTGTTAAGTGTAACGATAAGTATGCTTATGCAAGTACAAGACGCTGGAGAACATGAGAAGAACATCCGAACATTCAACACAAATCGCGATCTTTACTAATTCATATTCCATTTCCGCACACACACATTAAACATGCTACATGTCTAACATCTTTCTTTTCTAATGGCAAGGTGTAAATGAAAACCACACCATGTCTTGAAAAAACCAAAAGCGAGGGCCATACTCGAATAAACTATCGGCCTATACTACCAAAATAAACGGTAATTTCTACCTAAGTTACTAACACTAACCTTGTCTCTTCGTTTTGTCGTTGTGTTTCTTCTTTGCAGATTTGGCACTAGATGGTTCATCCCCAGACCTCTTCTTTCATGACCCGCTCTTGCCTCCTCGACCCTTTCAAGAAGTAGTTGATTCATGAGAAGCCGAGAGACGTCTCTCATCTGCACCATCACCGCTCGAGATCACCGTGACATCCATGAGAACGACATGCAGTGTCAGCTTGGGTGCACTCCTAGCAACGAGACCTATTACGTCCTCACTCTTCTCCGGGATCTTCTTGCCTTCCTGCTCAGCCATCTCCTTGGCCTCTCTGGCAGCCCGTCGCGTAGCTAATTTTTGAGACTTATGCATTGTGACATCCTAAGCCGTGGGATTCCCAGATATTTCGATGGCCCTCCGTCGGGCTTCGTCGTCTTCCTTCTTCCTCTAGGCCTCATCAGTAGCCCTCTTATTCTCTGCCTCCTCATCGGCCATCCTCTTCTCCATAGTCATGGTGGCTTTCTTCTCAATATCTTGTCTGGTCTTTATTTAGACCTCCTGTCTGATAGCCTCATTCTGCCTACGCTTCACCCTCATCTCTTCACACTTAGCCGGCATTTTAGCTTGTTGAGCCTCCACTATGGCCGCCATTGAAGGCACATCAGCTTCCACCGGACCTCTGGAACGAGAACTTTGTCCGTTAACCGCCTCTCCTTCATTAGTAAGACCCTCATAAAGACTGGGCATTATCCGTATATCCGAGAAGACATCAAGTTGATCACCGCCATCTCCGAATTACACCCTCGTGGGTCTTGGCCCAAATTCGGCCGCTTGCAGTATAACGCAGGCAGAGCCCAATGCCGTGGTCAGTCCAGGAAGGACTGCACAGTAAAAGCACAACCTTTTAGTCCGCAAATTCGGTAATCACATCATCCTCGGGGATGCATTATAAAGGGAATTTAACTCCGATTAAGGATGGTGTAGAAAGGATGGGAAGGGTGCTCGTCGCAGCAGATAATGTGAATCCGGTGTCTCTAAGAGCCGGATATTCAGGGTCTACTTAGTAAAGGCCTGAGCCAAGGCTGCGGGACCACTCGCTAAGGTAGCTTCAGGGGCCGATGGCCGTTAAGAGCTCCCTTCTACGAATGTCTCCGCTACCACCATGCTTTCAATCATGGAAACCTTCCCCTTTTCAGCGGAAATCTTCGCCAGCCTCTCCCTTGCGGCATCCTCTAGTAACAATCTCCTTCCCTCCTCCAACTTTTCATGCTCCTCGTCAGTCAGAAAATCAATCGCGAGTTGGCGTTCGTCTAAAGTGCTTACATCTACTTGGAAAAAGTAGGCCTGATACGGGTCCAGCCTCTCCCAGGTTCGAGCTGGTTCACGGGAGTAATCTTCGACCCAGGAAAGTCCTCGAAATCTCAGGACCTTGACATACGTATTATGGATAGTTTCCTCAAAGGATGATTCCACGCAGAATTCCTTATCCTCCAGCTGCTCTCTCAATTGCTCCACCGCTATTAGATGCTCTACCTTCGGTCCTTCAACCGAACTCAGTACATCCCTGTTACTGGCCTCAGAATCCTCCTTTGCTTTCCTCATAGCCTCAAGCTGCTTCTTCAGCTCAGCAACCTCGGCATTTTCGGCCTGTAGCCTTTCGTTCTCTGTCCTTAAAAAAGCATTATTATCCTAGAGTTGAGTGACTCTCTCATTATCCTTTTCCAAGTCAGCACATGCTTTCACCATCTCAACTTTGTCCTTTTTTAAAGCTGTGTTCTCAGTGGTCAAGTCAGCTATGGTATCTTTGAAGTTTGCGAGGGCATGCTTTGACTCCCTCTTCAATGCCTCGTAAGCCTGCTTCATCTCCACTGCAGTGACATGGTTACAAGCTAAAAGTTATAAACATAAAAGCTAACGACTAAACAACCACTGCACAATGTATAGACCTACCTATCTCTGTTTCCAAGTTACTAACGGTGGTCTTCTCACAATCAATTGTCAGTTGCTGATTAATAAGTTCCAAATTCTTCTTCTTGATCAACTCCGAAAGATGGAAAGAATATTGGTAAGTTCATTGGTTTGATGATACGTGGCTTTCACATGCATCCACACCTCCTCATATTCCCTAGTAGGAGCTGGACGGAGATCAGGAAGAAACTTCAACTCATCAAAGTAATGCCGGGGGAAATAATGTTTGAAAAATGCCCTTCGCTCCTCTATAGAAAGCTCTTGGATTTGGGACTCCGTCAGGTCTGATATCCCCATCACAATCTCCATGTCCGGTCTTGGTTGGCCAAGCGACGTCTTCTTCCCCTTAGTAGGTTGAGTGGGAGCCAAAGGTGTAGTATGCAGGGAAGCTATCGAAGACAAGTGCCGAGAGCCACCTAAGTTGAGTCGAGAATCTCCCTCAGACATGCGAATCGTCGGAGGAGGAGGAGGGGGAGTCGTGGATCGCTGAGACCGATCCCTTCCTCGATGTTCACTACCCTATTCTGGCAGGGGTGGGGTATCATACAAACTGATCCCTCTTTTGAAACTTTTGAAGAAAGTACTCCTAGGGCGTCGGCGTTCTTCATGCCCATAACCTCATTCTCCACGCCCTCTAGCCATACTACATGCTAAAGGAACAAGTCAAAGTTAGTCAAGTCACACACTCAGATGAACCTCTATATTATGCGATGTTTATGAGTGTATGCCCTAAGTGTTCTCCCCACAAACTAGATTGTGGTCTGTTCGAAGGAATTAACCCCTCCGCAGCAATAGCTAGTTCTTCCAGGCTAGCCGTGACTGGCCATGGAGATAATTCTAAATCAACTTTATTAAGGGCCTCAAACTGGCCCTCCTCCTCGAGAGAGGCGGTGGTTTCGGTCGGAATCACCAGAGACTGTGGTTTCTCTAACGTTCCTCCCCCCCGCCTCTCCTGTCAAAGGCGGGACTAGAATGCCCGACAAACCCTCATTCTCGGCAGACCTCTCTTGACCACGAGCCTCGTTTTCGCTCACATCCCCTTGGAACTTGACGACATCTTTAGGTTTGGGCCCAGTAGAAGGAAACTTTCTTTTCAAACTAAGAGCCACAGGACCTTCCGCCACCTTCCCTTTTGGTACACTGCTCTTAAAGGCAGGCCTGATTATAGTCCGATCATCCGGAAGCAACCCAGCAAGACGAAGACGCTCCTGACTTGTCACGGTATCAGTTTTGCACGACTCTTTGGGAATCGCTCGCAAAGCATTAAGGCATTGCTAGTACTCCTCACCGGTGGGTGCCTTTGGATTTCCTACCATAGTCAAAACATGGCAAACGATCAAACGCGGGATCAAAGAACTTTATAAGGGGAAACGAAGGTCGAAGATACTTACTCCCCTCTATCCATCTCCTCGCGATGCCATGAGGGCAACACAAAAAGAACCATTCCTGTTTAAACACAGACGGCCTAGGCCACTTCTCGACGAAGAATTTGGTGGAGGCTGACGCCTCCAGGAACCATAGGGAGGGCGATCCGCTGGACGTTCTCCTCAGACTGAAAATATACCGAATGTCCTCTCCGGTAGGTTCCAAGTGCAAATATTCTCGGTAGAGAACGTAAGTGCCCAAGAGCAAAGAATAAGCATTGGGATGCAATTGCGAAGGCGCAAGGCGGAAGTAGCATAACATATCCCGAATGAAGTCACTGGTCGGGGGCACACATCTAGTAAAACAAGCTTGCCTATTCCAGGCAGTCAAACCCTCGGGTGGTGCGTGAGCCCTGTCATCTTCTCCCAGTGCATGGACGTCATCCACCGGTATATTGAACCTCAACGCCACTCTCCTAACTACTGTAGCATCCATGCACGATGGTACCGAGTCTATCGGATTTTCCAAGATAACTGCGGCCGGCAACATATCCGGGGCTACCGGACCCACCGGGGCATCTTCACTAATAATGTCCACATTATCGACCTCCTCATATATGACCAGAGAATGAAATCTCTCAGTTTGTTCCCCATGTTCTGACACTTCAGGCGAACTGGTCGTTTGAGAAGGAACGGATCCTTCAGTAGTCTCAAGCTCGCTGCCGCTCAAGCTACCACTGCTGGTAGAGTCGGACGTATGTGACGAGGGCAAGGAAGCCTCGGCTTCCGTGGGTTTCCCAGTCTTCGACCTTGTCTGCATCGCTACCTATACTTTAACACACCAGAGTTAGACACCGCAGTAAAATAACCTATATCCCTCGTACTGATGATAATTAATATGTGTGTGCGATGTCATGCAAGGTCAAGATACATAAAAGAAGTTCGAAACGATCCAAAACTTCAGTCATAGTTCAGATATATGCTCTATCCTATGTGGAAAGTCAGAATGTATGCAATTATACAGATACTGAGGCGGCACGGGAGAACGAAGGATAAAAGCAGTCGGGGCAATCACGAAAACACGCCTCACTTAAGGCTCGAAGACCCGAGACCCTTCATCAAAGTCTGGAGGTTCGAACCCAGGGTTCGGGTATTCGTACCCCCTCAGGGCTCGGTATTTCGAACCCTTCAGGGTTCAAAATCTCGAACCCTCTTAAGGGTTCGAAATATCGAGACTCGTCGGGGTTCGAAGGTTTGAGCCCAGCGAGGCTCGAGAACTCGAACCTTGCTGGGGTACGAATGCTCAAACCCTTGCGGGGTTCGAATGCACGAACCGCTTAGGTTCGAAAGCTCAAATCCTACCAAGGTTCGAAAGCTCGAGCCCCGGCGAGGTTCGAGAACTCGAGCACATCACGGATCGAAGGTTCTCCGAGGCATCTTCCTCCTGGCACAACCCTCTCCCCCGCGCTCGCCTCCAAAAACCTCAAGGACCCACCTAATTCGCGTTAAAATCCGAAACATAGGGGGTCGAAGCTTTTTAATGGTGGCCAAGCTCAAAAATCCAAAGGAGAAAGTGAAATGAAGAGGGGAGCAATTTATAAGGAAAAATGAAAAGTCCCTTCGCATTCCCCAAACAAGTTCGAAATTTTGAACCCTTCAGGTTCGAAATTTCGAACCCAACAGGTTCAAGATTCGGACCCCTTAGATTCAAAGTTTCGAACCCAACGGGTTCGAATTTTCGAACCTCCATAGGTTCGAAATCTCGCACCTAGGGGTTTGTGTCTTCGAACCTCCTGAGCTCGAAATTTCGCACCTCTGGGCATGAAATTTCGTACCCTAAGTTCAAAAAAAAGAAGAGAGAGATAATAAGCTTTTTTTCGGACTCGTACCCCTGGCTCAAAACATTGCACCCCACGCTCCGGTACGTGTACTCTCTACGCACGCATATCGGCCACCGCAAATACACGGAGGCAATGCGCTGCGAACACTTAGTAACGTGAGCACGGCGCCACACCGACGGCTCACCTGCAATTCCACACCGAGGGAGCTCAACAGCTAACATCTGTTTTCCTTTAACTTACAGGACAAGTCGACAAGACGACTATTATATCAACCAATGCAATGCACATCATGTCAAGACAAGACGTACTTTGGGGGGGAAATGTTAACCGGCCTTTTGGTCCGGTTCCCAAAAGTACAAAGGACATGCTCAACTCAACCCAGCGCATGGAGTTCAAGTCGAGAAGGACGCTTAGGAGCAGAGGAGGCAAGGTTGAAGAGGAACCACGCCGCCAAGGGTCTTGCAACATCCCTAGTACATTTCCAAGTCAAGGCTTCGAATCCCCAGGAGTTGCGAGCTCGAACACCAAGACCTCAGGCACCCTTGCATACGGCCTTCGCACTCCTCGAAAATATAAACATCGTACCCCCAGGGTGCGAATTTCATACCCCTGAAGGGTGCGAAATTCGCACCCAGGAGGGTGCAGATTTCGCACCCATCAGGGTGCGAAATTCGTACCTTCAGGGTGTGAATTTCGCACCCTAGGGCCAGGTGCGAAATATGCGCAGGCGTAGGTGCCAGGTGCGAAATTCTGGGTGTAGGACTCCATTTTCACCTACTCCTACCTAACCCCTCTCTTATAAATAGCCCATGGCCTCACACTTCAGAAAGGTTGGATTTTGTGAGCTCAAGACCTCTATAGGGCTACTTTAATGGCATCTCCCATTTGAGGAAGAAGAAGGGCAAAAATGTCTTTTTCCTAATATATGAAATATATGATAATTATGACATCCTATATCTTAGAGTTGAGCGTAATGAGATGTCATGAGATGGTCTTGACCTTGTAACTTTGTGTTATCAATAATATTCCAATGACTCTTCAAAGTGGACGTAGGCCCCTTCCGAGGCCGAACCACTATAAATCTCTCGTGTTATTTATCGCTTTCCACTCTTGTCTACACGACCAAGTAAATAATTCCAAGTAATTAGAATCTTTGGTGTTTACGACATTTTTTGCTGTTAACAGTATTCTTGCTTTCTGAATCATTTAAACATTGAGGTTGAAGCCATTGAAATTCTCTTCGTTTATAAACAGCTTATATAATCCTTTTATCATCTTCAAAATATTTATTTCTAAATATTATCTACTTCTTCAAAATCAAACATTCATTTCACATTCGTTTATGAAGTCATCTTTCAAAATCATTTACTATGATTTATCATAATTTATTCCTATTTTTAATAATTTAAAGTTAGCCCATTTCAATAAAATCCCATTTCGGGTCTCAAACTGCACAGGCGCTGTTTTTATTTAAATTTGATTTGAACTTATTTCAAGATCTATCCGTTCGATCTTAAAACTTTTCTTTGAATTTGAAAACTATTTTCATTTCGAACTAAACATTTTTTTTTGGGAAAATCCGATGGTCGGATTTTTCGGTATATCAGTTTGAACTCAACGGTCGAAATTCGCGAACTACCGCTATGCGACTAGTCCTATTCAAACCAAACTTCGACTTATATTTAAAGCCAAGCCGAATGCTTCGAAAATAGTTTATTAATTATATAATAACTTTCGAAAACTACATTTCCAATATTTAGCTTTATATTTAAATATTCCATTATTTAAATATTATAATGTTATTTAAATCACTAAAATAATATTATTTTTCAAACTTCACCTTTTGAAACCCAATCTTTCCTAGAGTCCATTATAAAAATAAATATGATAGTTTGGAAAAGAAAATCTAGTCAAAACATTTCTTATATTCCTAAACAAACTTCACTTTTCAAAGTTACTATTCATTTACAATTTAAAACTTGAACATGCCTTAATTACTTGAAAACTATTTCAAATAAATTTCTATCTTTTACAAATGTTTATCATAATAAGTTTATATTTTTTCCATCAAAAGTCGGATATCAAATTTGAACTTTTATTTTTCACTTATTACTTGATTAATAAAATATAGGATTAAATAACTTTATTGAATAGAGACTTAATCATTAACCCAATAATCCAACCTTTTGGATATAATTAATTACGATATCATATACCATGTCATAAACAATTATTATAAGATTCAACATCAACCAAAAAGGTGCTATTAACTTAGCAAGGTAATATCTATTAACCTATAGTGTTAGGGGACCACTCAACCCAGTCAGTTTTTCAAAAAAATCTATTAACTCATACTATTTAAAATAGCATTCAATCAACCCAGTAATCTTTATATCCACAATCAATCATCCAGTATCCACACAATCATCATCATAGGGTGTCGTTAGCTTAAGTATCATATGATTACCACTTAAAAATCAGATTTTTAATTCACTATTTATTAAACCTGATCTTGATTTAATATCAATAACACTACACTACTTAACATTTTAAGTATGTTGTTTCTCACTGAATTATCCACTCCTTCATAAATTCGAATGTAGGACTCCTCTACTATTTCGAATATATCTGGCAGACTTTCGGCACCTCGTGTGATACTAATTTTCGAACGGACAGGGGTTTGACATGTATGTGTTTTAGTGACTACATTTGAACATATGTGGGTATATATTGGCTTCAAAGACAAAATGTCGGATATTTTGTCAAAGGGGGAAACCTAGATGTGTAGGGGCCACGTGGGGAAGTCTTGGCTATGGGGTCCACAACGGGGTAGATTTGGGGTGAAGCGGTGTTAAGATGTGGTCTTTAAGTTTTTAAGGGGGTTTGGAGGAGGTTTAGGGGTGTTAGGAGGTGTGGGGTCCACGGCTAGGGGGATCGATGTTTGGGGGCTGACATGGCAGTAGGGGGAGGGCACGGGTGGTGCCCATGGGTGGAGGGGAGGAGAGAGAATGAGGGAAGAAGGGGAAAGAAAAGAGAAGAGAAGGAGAGAATGGAAAGGAGGAAAAAGTGAGGGCGATGGATCTATTTATGGACATGTGCTAGGGTCATGAGTACAACCGTGCCCACATTGGTGTCGCCACGAGAGGGGATAACTTAGGAGTGAAGTAAGGACTTACGACAATTTTCCATCCATGGTTTATTAAATTAAACCTTTTTTATTCTTCTTATCATTTTCTTATTTTAAGTGCTAAAACATAATCATTATGTATTATGACACGTGGTTGAGTGGAGTGTCAGCAACCATTAATGAGGCGTCAAGGTGAGAGTAAATTAAGGATTTATGTTTTTGATTTGTTTAAGCTTGCATTTAATTAAATGACCTTTATACATTTCCAACTCGTATGATCAAAACGTAAGTCTGATCAATACGAAATTTAAAATCCTATTATATTTCATCGATACAGATCCAATTGAAACTGGCCTCGTCGAATTCAGAGAACATTTGCAAAACGGCCTTTTTCTATGTTATGATTTGATTTCAACTGATTTTTCGACATGCGTTTATTTTGCGCATGCTTACATACTAAATCCGAAATTTGGAATCTTTGAATAATTCAATGTTCCGAATCCAATGGAACCGATTTCGTCGAATTCCAAGATCGTTTGCAAAATGTCTATTTTTAGGCTAAAATATCTGGAATGTTACAGCCTTTCCTCTTTACAAATTTTTCGTCCTCGAAAAGGAAAGAAGACATAAGCTAATTGATTTTATAATCCCCTTTAGATAGCCATTTATGATTATTTAGTAAATACCTTTTATTCAAAATTGTGAAACTTAATTCACAAGGTATTCGTAACTACTTACACATTTTATTTTTTTACCTAATAGGTTTCAGAAATTATCGACTGTCCAAAATCATCGATAATTTCAATTTCTAATCCAAATGCTTTACAATTACCATAACGAATCTTTTATGTTCAAGATATAATCTTTCAAAACCAATTAAAAAAATCGATTTCATATTGCAAATACGCTCTGTCCTATAAGTAATACTCTTAACTCATTCTGGGGAATTACTAACCCCATCTCTAATGAGACACTCTTTTAGATTATTATTAATCCTATCTCTTATGAGTCCTCTCCTTTAGTTCAAATAAGCCGGATCCCAAAGCTTAGTATAAACTAAAGCTCTGATACCAGATGTGATGACCCGCTTTTTTGCCTGGTTCAAACCGGTAATTAAATCGACTTAAGTCGACTAACAAGACGCATCGCTTGGGGTTACAACGCATAAGACTGAACAAAAGAACCTTTTCATTAACATCATTACAATATTACATCAAAGTACAAGAATATATCAGAGTACAACGGGTATACATACATAGCGAAAAATGTAAACTCTCAGCTGAAAAATAGAATGCTCCAATAAAATAGCTCCAGTTAAAATCCAGCACCTGCTTTATAAAATATCTACAAACCAAAACTACTAGGCTGCTCATATGGAAAAAAAATATGGGCACCCAGAGTTTAGGGAAAGAACAATAAACTCCGAGTTAGTCATATAACTGGTGTGAGAATTAAAACAATTATCTTAAGTTTATTTTTAAAGTTAGATAATCCATAGGACCACGCCGTATAACGCAGAATGGGCTTTCCCCTTATGAATACTAGTCATAAAACTCAAAACTAAAATAGTTTTATCTTCATATTTAGATTTATCAAATATAATCAACTTCATTTATTTACAAAATCCATTGTTTTGAAAACAATCTCTTCAAACTTAAAATCCCGGTTTCACTTCAAAGCATTGAAATGATATATATTTCTTTCATATGAAATCATACTTCACTTCGTGATTTAAAACAAATCACTTTTTGAAGATCTCAAATATCTACAATATAAGCATATCAACATATATGCCACCAGATCGGGAGGTTTCTCCCGATAAAAGGCAACTGGGTCCCAGCCTTTCTTCTCATCAATAATATAAGTATGCCCTTTTATCCCAAGAGCGAACCATACCTTCACACATGTGCCCACTTTTGAGTTACGGGTTACTCGAAGCATTGGTAACATAATAAATCATTTTTATCCCGAAGTGGAAAATCATTTCACATTAATAATAACAAGTATCTTCAAATCATAGTACTGTTTCTTTCTAAATCATTTAAATATTGGGATTTAAGCCATCGAAATTCTCTTCGTTTATAAACATCTTTTATAATCTTTTTACCATCTTCAAAATATTTATTTCTATATATTTTCTACTTCTTCGAAATAAAACATTTATTTCACATTCTTTTATGAAATTATCTTTTAAAATCATTTATTATGATTTGTCATTATTTATTCTTATTTTTAATAATTTAAAAATAGTTCATCTCAATAAAATCCCATTTTCGGTCTCAAACTGCACTGGCAATGTTTTTATTCAAATTTTATTTGAACTTATTTCAAAATCTAGCCATTGGATCTTAGAGCTTTTCTTTGCATTTGAACTTTTCCTAAAATTTTATGACCTTTTTTGAATTTTTCAAAATCTAGCCGTTGGATCTTAAAATTTGATTCAAACTTATTTTAAAATCTAGCTGTTGGATTTCAAAATCTAGCAGTTGGATCTTAATAATTTAATTCGAACTTTTCTTTGCCTTTTATAATGTACAGTTTTCTTAATCAACACTTGTCCAATATCTTATACTAATATATTTAAAAGTCACACTTCGCCTAAGTCTAGACGTTAAATGATCTTTATAAGATGTCCTAAGCGAGTTTCACTGTATCATCTAGAGTTATACTTATATATTTATGTATTATTATTTGAACTTTATTCAACGATTATTGGCACGCAAGCTTCTTTGTGGTAGTATCAAGTTGTTTTCATTTGTATGGTGAAGAGCAATACAAATTTCTAAAAATTATGGAACAATCTCTTGGATTTCTTTGAAAAATAAAACAATTACTCATGCAATATCAACTTTTAAAATATTTTATCTAAATCTTTATGTGTGGACTATCTTGTTTAGAATATTATATCTATTGTCATATATATAGGTTATTCGATTGCAAAATAAAGCCTAAAAATACTGGCTAATATGCACGATGCAAATTGTACTGTAAAGGAATAACTTTTTTATTACATTTTTAGAAAAAATTAATAATATTTTTTTATTGAAACCCTTAATATGCTATTTCAATTATTCAACTATTTGACAACTATTTCCCTTTTGTCCTTATATTTTATATCACTAGTATCAGTGCACCATACGATATCCTATAGGTATTGAAATATCATAAAATTTAAATAAAAATTCGTATCTTATATTATTTTATTCTACTACCAAAAATTCTCAGATGATGACAAATATCGTTCAACCTATTAGGTCACTCGTATTGTGCATCGATAATGCATACATATTTGAAAAAAAAATATTAGTCCTATACTGTGAAAAATAGTGAATGGTGGACTAGTACAACGACCCGCCTTTTTGCCCGGTCCTCGCCGGTAATTAAACTAACTTAAATCGTTCACAAAGACGAATTGTTATGGGTACATACATACATTAAAAAAATAACAAAACTTTTCATTGCTCAAAACAATATTACATCAGAGTTACATGAATATCAGAGTTACAACATAAACATACAATGGAAGAAAAATATAAATATACTCTTAGCGGAAGAAGAGAAAAAAGCAGAAGCTTCAACCCTAGCAGGGACTCCAACTCAGAAAGCGCTCCGAACTTCGCTCCAACGAAACATAACTACAAAACTAAACTACTAGCTGCCCGTGTAAAATTTATGGGCACCCAGAGTTTAGGAAGGAACAACAAACTCCAGTTCAGTCATGGAACTGGTGTGAGAACATAAAACATTTTCTTTAAGGTATATTTTAAAGTTGGGAATTTCACCGGACTATGCGGCTAACGCGGAACGGGTTTACTCCATGTGAATGCCCGTGCATATGAATACACTATGACTTTTGAAAAAGGAAGCTATCATAAGCCCGTCCCACATCACACAATGCAAGCACACACCAGATTGGAGAGTTTTATCTTGTGATAACCAAACATGCTTTCATACGTGAAAATCCTCTTTTCATATTATTATATATAGTGCAGAAAACCATTTCGCAAATAAATGTATTAATCCTAGATGGCGTAATACCCATAATATTATGTCACCATATATATATATATACACACACACAAACCAAAACCGCATGGCTTGTATTGGAGATTGGGTTTCCAACTTGATGATTCCTAGCACGAAAGTTCAATCAGGGATACAAAGCGAAGTGCCTCACGGCTTTTTCATTCATCACGGACACTAATTACAAATTGTAGGGCAGATCAACAGTTTTCGACCAGACACGGCCCCCCGAACATACCCAATTTCCCCAAGTTCATAAGTGGTTTCCCACTGTTGTAGCTTCATCATCAATTCATATATAAGTATACAACCTAACCGCCAGTTTCTCATCAATCTGGGGTTGAGGTTTGTCGATATCACATCATACACAGAGCATGCCTAGAAAAGCAATGCCCTGATCGTACAAGCTCATTTCATCTCTTAAGTATGTCACATTATCTATTCACAACATGAACACTGATTTCCATCCATACATAACTACTTCGAGCTCATACGTCACAAACCAGATACATATCAATGGAAATCAGTGTTATGAAGTCAATTACAATGTCAGACACACAATCCATACAAGTCCATTCTGGGTCTGAACGGAACATAATACGAAAACTCTTCACATACGTTCGGACTTTTTGCCACTCCGGCAATAGGGCATCTCTATACTGTAGCTATTCAATAAAGAAACCAATCGGTAGACAGTACATTCGATGTGAAGAACCACGACCTTCAATCGTCGTCTTCATATCTTTATGTATTACGTTGTATGGTTATTTCGAATGGTTTTCAGAAAATAAGTTCCGATCCCAGTCTTTCCAAATAACCAGTGCTTCATAATACAAGTGCTTCCACTCATATATATACACATACACCACTTAATCTTCTAAATCAGAAATGATCGTTTAAGGGATTATTATTTATAATTAGTCTTCCACTTAATGCCTTACTTCCGAACAATCATTATAAACCAAGGATCATGATTTCAACACTGCTTCCATTCAAACTTATCAAAATCATTCAAACGGATTCATTATATCCAAATCTAAGGATTCAGGACCGGAAATAATTCCCAATTTAATTAAATAAAATATTTGAAAATAATACATTTGTTATAAACTAATTAGATGTTTATAATTAGACATACACACACACACACACACACATATAGATTAACTTTAAAAATAGAAATGGATAAAGTAATTACTCAACATATACTTAACTCTGAATAAGTATACAATTATAACATTTTTAAACATATACATATCTTTAAAACAAATAAATTTAAATTAAATACCTTGAATTTACATAACATGTTTAAATAGTTGAACACCTATATAAATATACAACACTTTAAATTAGAAAATTGTTTATTATAATTACCATTTCGCAATATTCGAATTCACTTTCAAGTTGCTCTTTACCCGCCTAGATCAATAAACGTAGACTAAGCAAGTTTGGGCATGAGTTGTTGCATCCCTTGCCTTATTTACCCATTTCGTTTACCGTTCCGAAACAAATAACGGAACGACTTACTTGTTAACCCGAACTTAAGTTGCGCCCTTTATTTAAACTTCAAATTCAAATTCTCATTCGAAGCAATTTATAATATGTCATTATGAATATTTATTTAACTTGTATCAAATTTTAAATTTTTTTAAGCACCCTTTTCCAACAATTTAATAATATATTTCAAATCATCATCAAAGTTCAAGTTTCCAAATTTTGATAGCAATGCATTCACTAAAGTTCAACATCTTAATTCAAGGTACTCTCAAAATAGATATAATACCAATTACTTTGATAATAACGTGTTAATTAGTTTTTCCTCCAAAAATTGAAGCTAGATATATTATTAAATCAACTTGACTAGTTCCTCAAGTACTACGTAGAACATTATTCCATTCCATGTTAGAAATGCTATTAGCCTAACGTAGTTAATCGATAGTTTCAATCATGCCATAAAATGAATTCAACATTATCGAGTTTATTCATCATCATTAGTAAATGTTACCGAGAAAACCTTCTAAATAATCAAATATTACTTACTACACAAAATAACATTTAATCCAAGAATGGTAAAAATATTATAAGTCAATAAATATTATTCAACTCATATTAATATGGTGATAAAACGCTACATGATTATCAACGTCTCTTAACGAATGAAACCTTCCCTAATTAAATTTAAGAAGTGACTAAATTTCAGTTGGAAATCAGTGCATATGTATATCCATGCATTCAACAACCATATTATGCATTCATTTCTTACATGCACATAACAAACAATTCCAGAATACACGTTACAACACTAACGCCCTAGATATGTGTTTCTGACGGTAACCATTACTCAAAAGCCATGTTATCTACAAATTACCGTATCCATATTTATGCAACTAGAAATTTCACGTTATAAAATAACGCGTGTCCGTATGCAATCAAGTAACAATGAGCATTCATTCATATGACGCGTTATTTCGATGACAATAGATTCAACTTATATGCGTATAATTACCACTAGTTCTCAACACACGGTACTTCGTCCACCAAACAAATCAACCATACAATTCAAGATTTATCATAGTACTAAATTTAAATAAAAATTAAATTTAGATGTTCTTACCTTGTAACTTTCCAGAAATTGCACTGCTTTTCTGTTTTCGTTCTTGTTTCTAATTCCAAATCTTGTTTGGAAAGTTACCATATTCAACAAGTCTGGCGAAAATCTTTGAAACATTCCTTTCAAATTACCACTACGCATTCGCTGCGCTACTCCGATTTAACGTATACATATTTCAAACAATTTATCCCAAACACTAGAAATTGATTTCGAAGATTCTCAAAAACTAAAATCTTTATATTTCGAAAAATCAAAATTTTCCTAGTCTACTTACTACGCAAGGCTTACTGCTTGAAGTTCGGTTAACATAAGGCCTTGGACAAATTGAAATTACCTAATCTGAATCAGTTCCTAGTTCTGTTGGGTACTCGGAATTTTTATTCCATTAACTTTTCTTGAGTAAATCTCACTTCAAATTTCGTTTTCCATTGTATCGTAGGCGATTACTCTTTAATACTTTCTATTTGGATAGCTCATACAGTTTTAATAGGGAAAGATAGTTTTCTCCCCCACTTAGATATTTGTTATAATTTAAACCATTTTTCCGAACAAATTCTCAACTTAAGTAAAATTACCTTCAAATTCTTTGAGGGGAGTTTGATTGCCGAAATATACTTCCGAGAAAAATAGCTAAATCTTGCATTTTACCATTTACAATTCATGCCAGGTATAGGTTTGACTCTATTTCTTAACACTTATCAAGGAATATGATATCTTTTCTTATTATACTTATTAGATCCAAGAATTGATATTCAAACGTTCATTATGATTAGACCAATTATTCTTGTCAATTTGGGATGTGGTAAATTATCTTACTTATGTGCATTTTCAACACTTCATTACCCAATTCTTTAAGTGAGATTTACTCCTAAAATATATCCTTTATTTATTCAAGTACTTATTGTTTATCACCTTCGAGGGTTCAAGGGTTCAAAGTCTTGAAGTATTTTAAGCTAATCTGAATTCCTTTTTCAAAATTCTAGTTTTGTTTTTCCCAAATTAAATTCCTATATTAATTTATCAAACTATTTCATTAAAATTATTCATTAAAATACTTAGCTAGATGATTTAAGTATTCCCTGACGTTTAAATCAGAATTATATAGTCATCCCACTTCGAAACTCGAAAATCACCACTGATGGTGCCATGGTCATCAGTAAATTCATCCTCAAGTGACTA
This sequence comes from Allium sativum, assembly GCA_030737875.1. Taxonomy (NCBI): domain Eukaryota; kingdom Viridiplantae; phylum Streptophyta; class Magnoliopsida; order Asparagales; family Amaryllidaceae; genus Allium; species Allium sativum. Next base: position 685,426,347 of record CM060926.1, on the reverse strand, counting down.
GAATGTGATTCTATATCTATCTAGTATACACCAGACTTCGTATATACGTTAGCTAGGCGTATATTCAAAATCCTTATATACTCGATAGTCCAATTGCGACATCGAATACAATACTCAAGAAACCTTATCCTTAATTATATTTCCAAAATAATCATACTTTCAAAATGATTTACTTAGTTCAAAAATACTTTATATGGATTTCAAAATATGCTCTCTTGACATAATATTCCAAAATCTCATTCTTGGGCATTTCTGACCCTATCTCTAACGAGACATTATAACTCTGATGAGTCCTATCTTTGGTTCAAAATATGTCGTACCCCATAGCTTTGTATAAACCAAAGCTCTGATACCAACTATAACGACCCACCTTTTTGCCTGGTTCTCGCCGATAATTAAGCCAACTTAAATTGTTCAGAAAGACGAATTGTTATGGGTACATACATACATTAAAAAAATAACAGAACTTTTCATTGCTCAAAACAATATTACATCAGAGTTACATGAATATCATAGTTACAACATAAACATACAACGGAAGAAAAATATAAATATACTCTCAGCGGAAGAAAAGAAAACAGCGGGAGCTTCAACCCGAGCAAGGACTCCAACTCAGAAAGCGCTCCGAACTTCGCTCCAACGAAAAATAACTGCAAAACTAAACTACTAGCTACCCGTGTAAAATTTATGGGCACCCAGAGTTTAGGAAGGAACAATAAACTCCAGGTCAATCATGGAACTGGTGTGAGAACATAAAATATTTGCTTTAAGGTATATTTTAAAGTTGGGAATTTCACCAAACCACGCCACTAACGCGGAACGGGTTCACTCCATGTGAATGCACGTGCATATGAATACGCTATGACTTTCGAAAAATGAAGCTATCATAAGCCCGTCCCACATCACACAATGCAAGCGCACACCTGATAGGAGGGTTTAATCTTATGATAACCAAACATGCTTTCATACGTGAAAATCCTCTTTTCATATTATTATATATAGTGTAGAAAACCATTTTGAAAATAAATGTATTAATCCTAGACGGCATGATACCTATAATATTATGTAGCTATATATATATATCTACAAACCAAAACCGTATGGCTCATATTGGAGGTTGGGTTTCCAACTTGATGATTCCTAGCACGAAAGATCAACCAGGGATACAAAGCGAAGTGCCTCACCGCTTTTTTGTCCATCACAGACACCAACTACAAATCGCAGGGCAGATCAACGGTTTTCGACCAGACACGACCCCCCGAACATACCCAATTTTCCCAAGTTCATAAGTGGTTTCCCACTGCTGCAGCTTCATCATCAATTCATATATAAGTATACAACCTAACCGCCAGTTTCTCATCAATCCGGGGTGTAAGGTTTGTCGATGTCACGTCATACACAAACCATGCCTAGAAAAGCAATGCCCTGATCGTACAAGCTCATTTCATCTCTTAAGTATGTCACGTTATCCATTCACAACATGACCACTGATTTCCATCCATACATAACTACTTCGAGCTCATACGTCACAAACAAGATACATATCAACATAAATCAGTGTTATGAAGTCAATTACAGTGTCAGATACACAATCCATACAAGTCCATTCTGGGTCTGAACGCAACAAAATTCGAAAACTCTCCACATATGTTCGGACTTTCTGCTACTCCGGCAATAAGGCATCTCTCTACTGTAGCTACTCAGTAAAGAAACCAATCAGCAGGCAGTCCATTCGATGTGAAGAACCACGACCTTCAATCGTCGTCTTTATATCCTTATCTATTACATTGTATGGTTATTTCGAATGGTTTTCGGAAAATAAGTACCGATCCCGCTCTTTCCAAATAATCAGCGCTTCATAAAACAAGTGCTTCCACTCATATATATACACATACACCACTTAATCTTCTAAATCATAAATGATCGTTTAAGGTATTATTATTTATAATTAGTCTTCCTCCTAATGCCTTACTTCCAAACAATCATTATAAACCAAGGATCATGATTTCAATACTGCTTCCGTTCAAACTTATCAAAATCATTCAAACGGATTCATTATATCCAAATCTAAGGATTCAGGACCGGAAACAATTCCCAATTTAATTAAATAAAATATTTGAAAATAATACATTTTTTATAAACTAATCAGATATAAATATACACATATAGATTTACTTTAAAAATAGAAATGGTTAAAGTAATTACTTAACATATATTTAACTCTGAAGAAGTATACAATTATAACATTTTTAAACATATACATATCTTTAATACAAATAAATTTAAATTAAATACCTTGAATTTACATAACATGTTTAAATAGTTGAACACCTATATAAACATAGAACACTTTAAATTGGAAAACTGTTTATTATAATTACCGTTCCGCAATATTCGAATTCACTTTCAAGTTGCTCTTTACCCACCTAGATCAATAAACGTAAACTAAGCAAGTTTGGGCATGGGTTGTTGCATCCCTTGACTTATTTACCCATTCCGTTTACCGTTCCAGAAAAAATAACGGAACGACTTACTTGTTAACCCGAACTTAAATTGCACCCTTTATTTAAACTTCAAATTCAAATTCTCATTCGAAGCAATTTATAATATGTCATTAAGAATATTTATCTAACTTATACCAAATTTCATTTTTTTAAGTACCCTTTTCCAACAATTTAATAATATATTTCAAATCATCATCAAATTTCAAGTTGCCAAATTTTGATAGCAATGCATTCACTAAAGTTCAACAGCTTAATTCAAGGTACTCTCAAAATAGATATAATGCCAATTACTTTGATGATAACGTGTAGTTTTTCCTCCAAAAAAATTGAAGTTGGATATATTATTAAATCAACTTGACTAGTTCCTCAAGTACTACTCAGAACATTATTCCATTCCATGATTGAAATGCTATTAGCCTAACATAGTTAATCGACAGTTTCAATCACGCCATAAAATAAATTCAACATTATCGAGTTTATTCATCATCATTAGTAAATGTTACTGAGAAAACCTTCTAAATTATCAAATATTACTTACTACACAAAATAACATTTAATCCAAGAATGGTAAAAATATTATAAGTCAATAAACATTATTCAACTCATATTAATATGGTGATAAAACACAACATGATTATTAACGTCTTTTAACGAATGAAACCTTCCCTAATTAAATTTAAGAAGTTACTAAATTTCTGTCGGAAATTGGTGCATAAGTATATCCATGCATTCAACAACCATATTATGCATTCATTTCTTACATATACATAACAAACAATTCCCGAATATGCGTTACAACACTAACGCCCTAGATATGCGTTTCTGTCGGTAACCATTACACAAAAGCCATGTTATCTACAAATTATCACATCCATATTTATGCAACTAGAAATTTCGTGTTATAAAATAACGTGTGTCCGTATGCAATCAAGTAACAATGAGCATTCATTAATATGACGCGTTATTTCGATGACAATAAATTGAACTTATATGCGTCTAATTACTGCTAGTTCTCAGCACATGGTATTCCGTCCACCAAACAAATCAACCATACAATTCAAGATTTATCATACTATTAAATTTAAATATAAATTAAATTTAGATGTTCTCACCTTATAGCTTTCCAGAAATTGCACCGCTTTTCTGTTTTCGTACCAATGCATTCCAGTCTCCGACGCTTCATTTGCGCTCTCTCTATTCTTTTCTCTCTTTACCTTGCGCCTCAATCTGTCCGTTCAAATAGACAAAGCCTGAACCTCATATTTTTCTTCATATTTTCACTTTGCTCAAATAGACAAAGCATGCAATAAGCGTTGCCCAGTACAGTAAATTAAATTTCCCATTCCCTCTATCCATGCGAACTGTTCATGCATTTTTTTTCTTTTTTTTTATATTATTAAAACCAAGGCTTTATATCAGCAACATGCGCATGCATGCAAGAAATGCAAGCGGCCCGGCACTGGGTGGAGCAGAATGAAGTGTGTGCACAGTAGACTGGCCGGTGGAAGATGCAAAAGTAGAACTGACCATTAAAGGAAACAGTGAGTTTTATTTCTATTTGCATGTGAAGAAAATGGTCACGAGGGGAATGGATGCGGATTATGGAGGCACGCTGGAGACTGACGAGGTAGCTGCGGTGGCGTCAGTTGCAGTGGCAATGGTCGGAAGTTTCAGTTAGAGGTGTGGTGAAAGGCCAGGAGAGACCATGGAAGGGCGTGTGGTGCTCATGTAGAGGAGAGGGGCGATGACAGCTGCTCTGGGACTTGCATGCATGTGCAAGCTTCATGGTTTCATTTTTATTTTATTTTTTTTAGAACGAATATTGAGAAGCAAAATAAAATGGAAGAGGAGATCGGTGAAGAGAGGAGACAAACAAAGAGTGGAGTGGAGAAGAGAGATAAGTCTCTTTAAGGAAAGAAAATTGGTTAACACATGGTGGCAAAAATTATGTCAAATTTACAAGTGTCCTTGTTTAAATATCCACCCACGTATTCTCTTTTTGCGCATGCAAACCACACACAAAGATTTGCACTTGTGCCCATACATTTGGTCTTACCGCCGGAACCAAACAAGTAATGAATAGTGCCCACTCATTTTGGAAAGCAAAGACCAATTCAAAACTACGTATTATGCAACCAAATGAATATATCCGTCTCAATTATAACAGAATATCATGACTGGTACTACATGCGCTAGATACAAAACACAAACAAAGTAGCGATGTTCTCTTATGACCTATTTTACCAACCATATGCTGTGTTTATTCAACACGCGTAACGTTACTTAATTTTCTTTTATTATTATTTTATAATTATTTATAGAGAATAAACACGATAAACAATAAAATCGTGTACAACAATGTACCACAATCCCAAAACGATGATAAAATAGACCGGTCGATCAATTCTGTAAAGTGTCACAAAGAACCACCGTTACCCTAAAATACGTTAGAAAAATATATGCTTATTTTCGGGAATAAAAATTACAGTAAATTTATATAAAATATTTTAAGATGACGCGAACTGAAACTGAACAAAAATTTGTAATGAATATTTAATTATAATTTAATTTCAAGTTCTGATCGTTTTCAGCAATTGAATTTCAACTCGTTCAATATTTCTACTAACGACAAAACGTTTTACCAAAACAAACATTGTTTTTAGCTAAATTTCACAAAATAGACGAAATTTCAAATAAAATATTTATTTCAATGATAAAATTAAGTTAAAATTTTATAATTTTAGCGTCAAAAATCTTAGGTTATTACAATTCAGAAGTGCAATACCCCATAGTTATAAGACATGATGTAAGAGATAACTTAAGAATACTTAATTATTAAAGGAAGAATTAGGTGAAATGTGTTAAGCCATTGCATTCGTCTCGGAATTCTGCTTGAGATAGAGTCTGAGTTTGTGTAAAACGAATGCCGTATGAAAGAGTTACGGACGTTAGAAGTTCGGCGGAAAATTCAGGAAATGAACCAGAATGCACTGGCGCTCTTGGGAAGTGCACCAGAAAAAAATGCACTGGCGCACTTGGGAAGTGCGCACATGCCGAGCCAGAAAACTGCAAAGGATTCTGGAGAGTTCTGATGATGTGTCATCTTCTGATTGGCTGGATGACGTGCCTTTCAGCTGTGTGGTTCTGATGATCTCTAGTTAATCTAAGGGCTCTAATTAATCATACACATCTATATAAGCACACATAAATCTAAACCCTAATCTAAACTAAATTCATTCATAAGCCGCCATGCTGCTGCATCCCAAACTAAGCTAATCTTTTCTCCAACGAATTAAAGCTTAGTAATTGTGAAAGAGGAGAACGGTTCTAGAATAGCAACAAACGCTTAATCTATTCTTTCTTCTACCACAGTGAGTTTTAGTCACTTTTAGGTTTAAATAGATAAATGTGAATTGTGGTAGACTATGAATTGGGTATATGATGTAAATCATGAACTTATGCAAGCATACTATGTTATTTTCCCTAGATTTAATATATGGACATTCTACTATGTTTCCTAGATGAACCTTGAATTACAATTATATTGTGGTACATGTGATCTTGTTAATACAGATCTAACTTTCTAGATCTGATTGTGGTGATTCGATATAACAATTATATGAACATTGATTTGTAACCATATTAGGATGATAATACATCCATTAATTTGACATTACTTGGATCCAGATTTTGGTGTTAATCATCTTTCACTCGTTATATTATGATACCTTGGTATATGTGGTAAACTTGACATGAGAATCTAAATTTGTTATTATGTCACCCAGTCTATGCTAGAATTAGGTAATTAGACACCTAATATTGAATCTAGATCTCATTATGCTTGCCTAAACACAAGTTATTAATTTAATATCCACTTTATTATGATAATTATCACATGTCCATTCAGTTAGTTACTATGCCAGTTATGTTAATATTTATTCCAAAACATGTGGAACTGTCACGCTTGTCATGTTCCCTTTTATTGTTATGACGAGGCAACTTTATAGCCTTTGTGCCGCCAAAATACGTGTGGATGCGTTAGTTAGGAACGAGGATAAAGGGAATTTGTAATTGGCATAGTTTATATAATATTTATATGAAACGAGCATATAATTCAAATGGGGAAACATAAAATTAATTATCTATAATGACATAGGTGAATTCGGGTAAAGATGAATTAGTTACATATAATGACATAGGTAAATTTGGATAAAGATAGAATGTTTAGTAATTAAAATTAAGAATTTTAATTGTACTTATGACACGAGGTTACATTACATTAGTGGCGGAAGTTTGCTCGGACCCGACCGACCTATCCAACAGCTACTAATGTTGAACCTAATGTGGGAGGTCTAAGTACGCAAATACAAATCAGGCTAAGACACGAGGTTAGGCCTAACTATGGAATAAGACTGCCTGGACCTGACTGGCATATCCAGCATCCACACGTTGTAGGCCTAATATGGGAGGTCTAGCCCATTATAACTATAATTGGACATGGTAAAGAAACGGACTACTTAGCCTAATTTAATATGAATATGGACTTAAGTTAGGGTTAAGTAAAATTGGATGGGTAGTGGGGAGGGGTTAAGTAAGTTAGAGGGGATGGGTAATATATATATATACATATATATATAGGCACACATACTTAACCCAATAAATGTTATGTAATTAAAGACATCTAAGTGGTATACATAACGGGTAGATGAAGTAATAAAGATTATGTAATTAAAGACACCCTTCAGGGTAAACATAACTTGTATATGGCTATGTAATTAAAGACACCGAAGGGTATACATAGTCAGTGGAAAACCTAGTGGGGATACAAGACAAAGGGGAGAGCTTGTATCATGTTGTGTGGGACCCATTTCAATCAGTAACCCGGAGTTGGTATCAAGTAAGGAACTCCGTACTAGGCGGAGAAGAGGCACGGTTACTGATTGATTGTAAGAGATCCAAATGAGACGGATGGTGTCGGTGGCGCAAACCGATTGGGGACATGTGCGTGCATAGGCCGGGAAGAAGGGGATAAGACGACCGTGAGTCATGACACCAGTAGATATGGTTGTGCACATTATAGGTTGCCACCTTAGGGAATTGATACCCCCTACTGTGGGGCCAGTACATGATATCTACACAGTAGGGAGCCGATCGATTTGGGTAGTGGTTACGGTATACTCGGACGTATGCCTTAAGTCTACCAACTTACAGTGGAAAGGATCATCTCATTTTAAATTATACTAGTAATAGTGAAGAGTAGTCATTAGTGAAGCCTGTATATACCTTACCTTATCTGCCTTGTCACACCTGCCATTTGTATAGTGATCTCTCTTATCCACTTTACGCCTGTCATGGTTACCTTTATTTATTTACTGGCTAAAAGTAACTAGACTCGCCAGACTTTATGTCTGACCGCTTTTTGTTTTTCTTTCTCTCTTTCGTTCCCCCCCCCCCCAGGTTCTCAGGGAGGAAACCCCTAGGCTTAGCCAGGATTTGGATATCATCTTGCTAGGAGCTACTGTTGAAATATGGCTCGAGTCTTTGTCTCTGCTATGGCTTACTCTTTTTATTGGGGAATAATGTTTTCTTTTAATTCCTATGTACTCTGATTATGAAAGACAGAAGTATTTTGTTGTAATGATTTTATGAATTATGGTATTATAAACCACAAGAATATGATTCATGTCTGAAATAAATTTTTTGAAATTTCGGCCGCTATCTTTAGTTATATCTGTCTTGTAATTATTCTGTGTCTGTTTACCTACAATGCTTCACAGAACTTAATGCATTCCCTTAGTGAGTGACATTACCGGACGTGGGGTGTTTCATTTGGTATCAGAGCTGAAGGTTACCAGATTAGATAGAAAGTTTTTGAAAAATACTTTTTAAAAAAAAAAAGGTTTTAAGGAAAGTATGTTTTGAAATAAAAAATTATTCCCCAAAAAGCCAAATGTAGTATTCTTCGGTCCCTTATCTAAATTTCATCCTTTTTCCTTTTTCAGCATGTCTGGGGAACAAAGCATCCCTCATCTCCTAGAGGGTGTCACTATAACCGGATGGTTCCGTAGGCATTTGGAAGCCACGACAACAGCCGAAGAACAAAGAGACGTTCCTCCCCCAACGGCACCAGTCATTCCTCCTTCTCTCCCTCCAAGAGCAGATAACTTTGTCAAGATCTGCAAAGACTTCCTTGCTATGGGAGGGAAGCCATTCCATGGGAAAGAGACATTCGTAGAAGCTCGAAATTGGCTTAACGAGACTGAGGACTTATTCGTCATCTTTGAAATGGAGGACCGAAGAAAATTACAATTAGCTGCTTGGCTGTTAAAGGACGAAGCCTCATTTTGGTGGGAAGCCACCCAAGCTGGACGTCCGATGGAAACTTAGGGAGATTTTAGACATAGGTTCGAAATGAAATTCCATTCCCAAGTTGAGAGAAGCATTCAGATGGAGAAGTTCTTGGCTCTCAAACAAGGAAATTTGACGATGAAGGAACATGTGAACAAGTTCAACCAGCTGGCAAGGTTCGGTCTAGAGTTGGTGGATACGCCGCACAAAAAGGGTTTGTAGTTTGCCAAAGGGCGGAATGAGCCTCTGCATGGGCTGGCAATGTCCCACATCCCGATGGGGGCCACACTCGAAAGGCTTGTTGATATGGCCCTAATGCATAAGGAGGAGAAGGGAGAAAAGAAGGAAGTGAAAGCTGATGGGACATCGCAGAATAAGAAGATATGGCCCAAGAAGGGGTAGAAACAGCCACAGCAACAGCAGCAACAACAGAAGAAAGGAGGAAAAGATATTAAAGGCAAGGATAAGAGAAAATGTCACAATTGTGGAAAGGAAGGCCACCTGATCAAAGATTGCAAGAGAAGGAAGGCCAGTTGCTTTAATTGCGGAGAGGTCGAACACTTCTCTAAGGAGTGCCCAAAGAAACAGGGATCGCAGGGACAAAGGCAAAGAGCTGGCACTTCTGGAGGGCAGGTGCATGCTCTCGCGATCAGTGCTCCTGAAAGAGGTAGAAAAATTTCCGTAGAAAGATTAGTTTCTCTTTCAGACTTTCTAGTTAGAACACTTTTTGATTCTGACACTTCACACTCATTTATATCTAGTTCTGTAGTAAAATATCTGCATTTAATTACTAGTATGGTAGTAGATCCCATAGTTGTTTCAAACCCCATTGGTGGTTCGGCTCATTTATCGATGATTTGTAGGGGTTTGAAATTATCTGTGTTAGGTGTTGAATTTGAATGTGATGCTTATGCACTTGGGTTTATGGGATATGGGTTGATTCTAGGAATGGACTGGCTTACTAAGTATGGGGCCGTTCTGGATTGTGAAAGGAGGGTTGTTAGGCTCCTGACTTGTCATGGGAGGACCCTCGAAGTTTCTTGTGACCCCCAAGGGTCGGTTATGCTTAGCTTCCTAGAGTGTCTAGATGCATCCATAGATGATTTGCAATCTGTTCCAGTGGTTCAGGATTTTTCTAATGTCTTTGATGAGGTGCGGGGTTTACCTCCGAGGCGCGAGATCGACTTCCGCATATATCTGGTAGACAATGCGAAGCCAGTTGCATTACCAGTGTGCCACATGGCCCTAAGAGAAAGGAGGGAGTTAAGTAAGCAAGTAGGGGAGCTACTTGAAAAAGGGTTTATCAGACGTAGCATATCTGAGTGGGGTGCTCCAGTAGTATTCGCAACTAAAGCAGATGTTTCGCTTCGTTTGTGTGTTGACTATAAAGAGTTAAATAAGCTCACCAAGAAGAATAGGCATCCGCTTTCGAGGATCGATGATTGATTAGCTCGTTGGTACCTCAGTATTTTCTCAGTTGGACTTGGCTACAGGGTTCCATTAATTGAGAGTGACTGAGGATAGCATAGATAAGACTGGTTTTAGAACTCTGGACGGTTTCTTTGAATGGCTAGTGATGCCTTTTGGCTGACAAATGCACCCACCTATTTTGTTGATTTAATGAGTAGAGTGTTTCGGGAATTCTTAAACAAATTCGTTGTAGTCTTCGTTGATGACATTTAGATCTTCTCCAAGAACGAGGAAAGCATGCCCAACATCTGAGGGAAGTCTTGAAAAGTCTCCGTGACCACCAGCTAAAAGCAAAGTTCTCCAAATGCCATTTCTAGAGAAAGGAGGTAAGATTCTTGGGGCATGTAGTCTCCAAAGAAGGTAACTGTAGATCCCGTGAAGGTGGTTGCAGTGCAAGATTGGCAGATTCCTAAAAACGCAACCGAGGTGAGAAGCTTTCTTGGGTTGGTAGGTTACTATAGGAAGTTCATTAAGGACTTCGCGAAGATATCATCCCCTCTCACTAGGTTGACAAAGAAGAATTTGGTGTTTTCATGGGATATAGACTGTGATGTTGCTTTCCAACGACCGAAAAGGGCTCTGACAACAGCCCCAGTCTTGACCTTGCCCAATGGAAGTAAAGTGTTTACTGTTTACACTGATGCGTGCGGTACAGGGCTTGGTGCGATGCTGATGCAAGAAGGGAAAGTAATATGTTATGGGGGTAGGCAGTTGAGAGTTCATGAAAAGAACTACCCTACCCATGATCTAGAACTAGCTGCCATAGTATTTGCATTGAAGACGTGGCGTCATTATTTACTGGGAGAAAGATTCGAGTTGTACACCGATCACAAATCTCTCCAGTACCTATTCTCTCAGAAGGATCTCAACTTAAGGCAACAACGGTGGATGAAGTTCTTAGCTTCATACGATTTTGAGATTTCTTATACCCCTGGCAAGGGTAACGTGGTTGCAGACGCACTAAGTAGGCAGAGAATGGCTCTGAGTCCTTTGTTTGTGGAAAGAAAAAACTTGGAGTTCATACCAGCTTTTGATTTTAGACCCTCCATCGAAGTTTTGCGTGATTTATTTGCATCCTTGGAGATACGACCGACTCTTGTGGAGCAGATAGGAGCTTCACAACAAGATGACCCACAGATTCTAGACATTATGGATAAGCTCAAAAGAGGGGAGACTTCTAGTTACCTTAGTAGATATACCATAGATGAAAAGGGGTTGTTGCAACGAGATGGAAGGCTTTGTGTTCCTCAGACTGGAAGCTTGATAAAGGCAGTCCTAGAAGAATCCCACCATTCTAAGATGACTATTCATCCAGGCGGCGACAAGATGTATAGAGACATAAAAAGGATTTTCTTTTGGGATGGGATGAAGAAGGACATGGCTAAATTTGTTTCTCAATGTTTAGTTTGTTAGCAAATTAAGGCTGAGCAAAAGAAGCCCGGCGGATTACTTCATCCATTAGAAGTGCCACAGTAGAAATGGGAGAGCGTCTCGATGGATTTCATAGATGGGTTGCCTAGGTCGACGAAAGGCAATACCAGTGTTTGGGTGGTAGTAGATAGATTCACTAAGAGTTCTCACTTTATTCCAGTCAAGAGCAAAAGCATGGCATCGTGGTTGGCAACGATTTATGTTCGTGAGATAGTTCGCCTCCATGGAGTACCTTCCAGCATAGTAAGCGATCGTGACCCCATCTTTACCAGCGAGTTTTGGAGAAGTTTGCAAGAGGCATTAGGTACACAGTTGCGCTTAAGCACCGCTTATCATCTTCAGACCGATGGGCAGACGGAGAGAATGAATAGAATTTTAGAAGATCTTCTGAGGCTGTGTATCCTAGACTTCGGAGGGACATGGGAAGAGTATCTTCCTTTAGTAGAGTTTTGCCTATAATAGCTATCAAGCCAGCATCGGTATGGCATCCTTCGAAGCTTTGTACAAGCGACCCTGTAGGTCCCCAACTTGTTGGTGGGAATCTACAGAAAGATTGTTACTTGGGCCAGACATGGTTAGGGAAACATCCGAGAAGATTGTCGTTATTCGACGATGAATGAAAACAGCTCAAGATAGACAGAAGTCATATGCAGACAAGAGACGAACCGACATCGAGTTTGAAGTAGGAGACTTGGGTTTTATCAAATTATCACCTCTGAGGAATGTGGTCCGCTTCGGAGCAGTAAGGAAGGGAAATATCCGAGAAGATTGACCTTATTCGACGACGAATGAAAACAGCTCAAGATAGACAAAAGTCCTATGCAAACAAGAGAAGAACCGACATCAAGTTTGAAGTAGGAGACTTGGATTTTATCAAAGTATCACCTCTGAGAAATGTGGTCCACTTCGGAGCAGTAGGGAAGTTGGCAATTAGGTTTGTGGGACCATTTCCCATAACCGATAGGATTGGCCAAATGGCCTATAGAGTAAAGCTTACTGAAAATCTGTCTGGCATTCATGATGTTTTCCATGATTCTCATCTGCGGAAGTGCTTGCGTGACACCGCGGAAGTTGTTGAGTCGAGTATATTGGTAGAGGTAGAAGCGGAACGGGAGGCAACAATCAGGCTAGTTCCTTCCCGTATTGTGGGAACAGAGGTTAAGAAGCTACACAATAAAGAGATCGAGTTGCTAAAGGTTCAATGGGGAGATAACCCAAAGGATGCGACTTGGGAAACCAAAGATAAGATTTGTGCTTCGTACCCTTTCCTCTTTAAGGGTATGTTCTTAACTCCTTTTCCAAAAGCTTTATCCGTACTTGTTTCTATCATTTGATTATATCTTATCCATAGTATTTTTCGACCTTTAGATAGGAGTCCTATGGATGTAAACATGTGTTTGAGACATGTTATGATTGATGGATGCAAGTGGATGCAAGTGTTTGCTAGTGGTTGCCCATGGACGCATATACCCACACATTAGGCACTAAGATCGGCTCAATCATACTCATACTGCATATGGATGTGTGTGCATTTTTCTTTTCTTTTACGGATGGAAATGGATGAACTAGCATATGAATGTTGCATTTGGACAAATGAGTGTGCACACATGTAGAGCTTATATGTTATAATAGGTTTATTTGCATACATATTGGATTCATGGCACTAACATACATTGCATTAAGGAGGTCAACTGAATCAGTAGACCGCCTGATTTTTGCATTAGATAAGAAACATATACACACACTTTTGCATATGTTCATAGAGCATTAGAAATCTTTTAAGGACAATGGATGCTTGAGCATGATGATTGAGTATATGTATGATTGGATGGTAGGATACATTCTTCTTAAGTTGAAGATTTCGGGGACAAAATCCTTTAAGGAGGGGAGAATGTAACACCCCACAGTTTTAAAACATGACGTAAGAGATAACTTAAGAATACTTAATTATTAAAAGAAGAATTAGGTGAAACGGGTATGCCATTGCGTTCATCTCGGAATTCTTCTTGAGATAGAATCCGAGTTTGCATAAAACGGATGTCGTATGAAAGAGTTACGGACGATAGAAGTTGGGCGGAAAATTCAGGAACTGAACCAGAATGCACCGGCGCACTTAGGAAGTGCGCCAGAACAAAAATGCACTGGCGCACTTGGGTAGTGCGCCCATGCCGAGCCAGAAACTTGCACAGGATTCTGGAGAGTTCTGATGATGTGTCTTCTTCTGATTGGCTGGATGACGTGTCTTTGAGCTGTGTGGTTCTGATGATCTCCTAGTTAATCTAAGGGCTCTAATTAATCCTACACATCTATATAAGCACACATAAACCTAAACCCTAATCTAAACTAAATTCATCCATAAGCCACCATGTTGCTGCATCCCAAACTAAGCTAGTCTCTTTTCCAACGAATTAAAGCTTAGGAATTGTGAAATAGGAGAACGGTTCTAGAACAACAACAAATGCTTAATCTATTCTTTCTTCTACCACAGTGAGTTCTAGTCATTTTTAGGTTTAAATAGATAAATGTGAATTGTGGTAGACTATGAATGGGTATATGATGTAAATCATGAACTTATGCAAGCATACTATGTCATTTTCCCTAGATCTAATATATTGACATTCTACTATGTTTCCTATGTGAACCTTGAATTACAATTATATTGTGGTACATGTGAACTTGTTAATACAGATCTAACTTTCTAGAACTGATTGTGGTGATTCGATATGACATTTATATGAACATTGATTTGTAACTATGTAAGGATGATAGTACATCCATTAGTTTGACATTACTTGGATCTAGATTTTGGTGTTAATCACCTTTCACTCGATATATTATGATACCTTGGTGTATGTACTAAACTTGACATGAGAATCTAAACTTGTTATTAGCCACCCTGTATATGCTAGATTTAGGTAACTGGACACCTAATATTGAATCTAGATCTCATTATGCTTTCCTAAACACAAGTTATTAATTTGATATCCACTTTATTATGATAATTATCACATGTCCATTTACTTAGTTACTATGCCAGTTATGTTAATATTTATGCCAAAACATGTGGAACTGTCACCCTTATCATGTTCCCTTTTATTGTTATGTCGAGGCAACTTTATAGCCTCGATGCCGCCAAAATACGTGTGAATACGTTAGTTAGGAACGGGGATAAAGGGAATTTGTAATTGGCATAGTTTATATAATATTTATATGAAACGAGCATATAATTCAAATGGGGAAACATAGAATTAATTACCTATAATGACATAGGTAAATTTGGGTAAAGATGAATTATTTTATAATGACATAGGTAAATTTGGATAAAGATAGAATGTTTAGTAATTAAAATTAAAAAATTTAATTGTAATTATGACACGAGGTTAGGTTACATTAGTGGCGGAAGTCTGCCCGGACCCGACCGGCATATCCAGTAGCCACTAATATTGAACCTAATGTGGGAGGTCTAAGTACGCAAATACGAATCAGGCTAAGACACGAGGTTAGGCCCAACTGTGGAATAAGACTGTCCGGATCCAATTGGCATATCCAGCATCCACACGTTGTAATCCTAATGTGGGAGGTCTAGCCCATTATAACCATAATTGGACATGGTAAAGAAATGGACTACTTAACCTAATTTAATTTGAACATGGACTTAAGTTAGGGTTAAGTAAAATTGGATGGGTAGTAGGAG
Organism: Allium sativum; assembly: GCA_030737875.1. Taxonomy (NCBI): domain Eukaryota; kingdom Viridiplantae; phylum Streptophyta; class Magnoliopsida; order Asparagales; family Amaryllidaceae; genus Allium; species Allium sativum. Next base: position 685,410,900 of record CM060926.1, on the reverse strand, counting down.
GGGTTAAGTAAGTTAGATGGGATGGGTTATATATATATATATATATATATATATATATATATATATATATATATATATATATATATATATATATAGGCCCACATACTTAACCCAATAAATGTTATGTAATTAAAGACACCTAAATGGTATACATAATGGGTAGATGAAGTAATAAAGGTTATGTAATTAAAGACACCCTTTGGGGTAAACATAACTAGTATAGGGCTATGTAATTAAAGACACCGAAGGGTATACATAGTCAGTGGAAAACCTAGTGGGGATACAAGACAAAAAGGAGAGCTTGTATCATATTGTGTGGGACCCATTTCAATCAGTAACTCGGAGTTGGTATCAAGTAAGGAACTCCGTACTAGGCGGAGAAGGGGCACGCTTACTGATTGATTGTAAGAGATCCAAAGGAGACAGATGGTGTGGGTGGCGCAAACCGACCGGGGACATGTGCATGCATGGGCCGGGCAGAAGGGGCTAAGACGACCATGACACCAGTAGATATGGTTGTGCATATTATAGGTTGCCACCTTTGGGAAGTGATACCCCCTACTGTGGGGCCAACACAGGATATCTACAGAGTAGGGAGCCGATCGATTAGGGCTGTGGTTAGGGTATACTCGGACGCATGCCCTAAATCTACCAATTTATAGTGGAAGGCATCATCTAATTTTAAATTATACTAGTAATAGTGCAGAGTAGTCATTAGTGAAGCATGTATATACCTTACCTTATCTGCCTTGTCACACCTGTCATTTATATAGTGATCTCTCTTGTCCACTTTATGCCTGTCATGGTTACCTTTATTTAATTAATGAGTAAAAGTAACTAGACTTGCCAGACTTTATGTCTGACCCCTTTTTGTTTTTCCTTCTCTCTTCCGTTCCCCCCTCCCCTCCCCCAGATTCTCAGGGAGGAAACACCCAGGCTTAGCCATGATTTGGATATCATCTTGCTAAGAGCTACTGTTGAAGTATGGCTCGAGTTTTTGTCTCTGTTATGGCTTACTCTTTTTATTGGGGAATAATGTTTTCTTTTAATTCCTATGTACTCTGATTATGCAAGACAGAAGTATTTTGTTTTAATGGTTTTATGAATTATGGTATTATAAACCACGAGATTATGATTTATGTCTGAAATAAATTTTTTGAAATTTCCGCCGCTATCTTTATTTATATCTATCTTGTAATTATTTTGTGTCTGTTTACCTACAATGCTTCAGAGAACTTAATGCGTTCCCTTAGAGAGTGACATTAACGGACGTGGGGTGTTTCAGGATGTGTGTGTGTGCGCGCACGCATATATATAAGTTTTGTCGTATATTACAAAAATGGATCTCTTTTTTTAAAAGATACTGACTAAACCATATGTTGTTCCAATGGTAAGATGCACAGACAAATCCTAGAATTTCAATATTGATATTGGATCTGATAGTAATGCTTGGGATAATGGAGAATACATTGGAGATATGTACATCGTGCTTACATTGGATCTAGTAGAACTACATTGAAACAGCCTTGACATAGTTTAGATATCCTCAACATTGGCCCTTAGAAGACACATTGATTGACACGACCCAAGGTGGATATTTGTTTTGACGTCTCGTATCATGTATAAGTAAAGGGCACATAGTGGAAAAGGAGATAGCTCCACATCATGAAAATTAATAGATATGGTGTGACATACATACATACACACACGCATATATGTATATGTGTGTGTGTGTGAGAGAGAGAGTTTGGTCGCATGTAATAATAAATGAATTCCTTTTGTTAAACGTTGTTGATCAGGGCATATGTTGCCTCAACGGAGCAATGTGTGGAAGGATCTTAGAACATCAACACAACCCTCATTTATTTCAGTCCCAAATTTATGAGAGAAAAATATGTTTTTTGAAGCATAAAATTAAAGACATTTTGCAATCAAGATCTATAGGATATTATAAAAGAATGGGTTTTTTCTTTTACAAAAACACTTGGTCATGTTCAGAAAAGGAGTTGAAACAAAATTAAAAAAAATTCCAGTAGCGTTGTTTATTCTACAATGGCGACTGCTGACACCATCTTTCAGAAAATGTTAGGATTTATAAATGCAAAACAAGCATTATTGCCCACTATAGGAGGAGTTTCAAGAAAATGTAAACGTACAACCAGTTAAATTTTAATGTGTGAATCTGAAATAATAAAAAGGAGCGAGTCAAAGGCCGTGAAGGATTACTACTTGAAGTTAACAGAAATAGTAAGTCAAACGAGAACATATAGGGAAGATATTATTGACAAGAGAATTATGGAGAAAAATTTAGTTTTTATCCCTTGTAGATATGATCCAATCACAACAACATTAAATGAACTGAAGATTTTTTTTTACTTTGATGTAAATGAATTAACGGGCTTTCTTAAAACATTCGCACAAAGATTGAGTATACATGATGAAGATTCGATAGAAAATGCCTTTCAACAAAAGCTTAAATTTCCATATAAAAATAAAGAACATAGAATAATAGTAATGATGGAAAAATGTCTAGAAACAATGAGACTTCTAGAGACATCTTCATTAAACAAAATAAGATAATATCCTCCATGTAGAATTTGTAAAATGGCAAACCATTTAAAGGATAAATGCTGGCTTCTTGAAAAGCCACAATGTTGGCATTGCAGAAAATTTTGACATACAAAGAAAAACTACAAATAAAAAAAAACAAGCATAAAAAAATTTCATTTAAGAAACTAATCATAAGAAGCATGAAGATGATCAAGGTTATGGCGATCGTCCTACATCAACAGTGCTCATACAACCCAATAGTGCGTTGCACAAGCATCCGATATATGCAAAGTAATTGTCTAGAGAAGGAAAGAAAATATCCAGAAAGGAAGGAAAGAGGAAAGAAGAAAAAAGATGGGAATAAACATCAACATAGTCACTAACCTATGGCATATTGCAAACACATCAAACAAAATATAATGGAAATCACATATATAAAACATGTAAGATAATAATAACTATATAAACCATATAATCAGGATATAGCCACTCATACATTTACATAAGTAGAGTTTATGTATATCAAACACACTCAACTGATAAGCGGTTTCTAATATCAAATAATCAACACTATCAAATATCCATAATGTCAAACAACGAAATAAACAATAATGGTACAAGTATAATTATGAAAAGACGTCACCTAATGCTGATCCATCTATGCAGCTTCCAATAATGCTAACCTGCTATCTAGCCTACCCATCAGCATCATCGATGTGTACCCATAGTAATAAGAGATAAAAAACCTTATGTCAGATTACTATATTGGTTTGAGCGGTAAATAGTTCTCGAAGCACAATAAAAACCGTAATAGTACATGAAACAGAGAGTACATAAAATCATACCTAACTTTCCCCAGCATTTGCAGAGTCAGGAGATATAAAGGTGAATGTTACTCTATACTAAACTTCATGGTTGTATTATATATCAGAACACTAGGAGTTTGAGGTATCCGCATCGGTGATATGGATATCACATGATATACTAATGTGATAAATGATTAAGCAAACATGACATTCATTATCCATGCTCACATTCACTCCCTTGGTGCGTATGATACACGATAGCCCTACAACTATCCCATAATCAAGGACTACACTAAGTCTTGGTCACCTCAATACTCAAATCCATTCTCCTCAGTTGGCTGGAAATAAGATTATTGTACGGTCCAAAGAACTAGATTATCCCATAAGTTGAAACTATCACATAGTCCACTCATACTCCGCTTTACGAGTGCACTAAGACCTATGAATATCGAAAATCTCTTTGCACACGTCCTCGACTGTATAGCTTATTTTGGAACCGTCATACGACCTCTGCGAAGTTGTCATGATTGGGAACCTTTCTAGACAGTTATCACCCATCTTAGAATATCCTCTATCCACCAAGCCTCCATTTACAATCCTCTTAATCCCGCCCGTCATCGCCTGCTTTGTGCCTCAAAGAAAAGTTGTCCATTATAGATGCCTCTGTTTCCCATCGTGAAATCACCATCATCGAATGATGAAATCACTGCGTCGAAACACCACATCATTGCCTTATGCCAAACCATAGATTAAAGAGGCATCACATCGAAAGCACCGTCGAATGAACCATAATATCCATCTTCTTGAAACCGCACCTCGTCCATGTCAAAATAGTCATGGTGATCTATATCAATAGTAGTTAATATCAACCACTCCATAATAACTAATAATGACCACTCTAGTAGTGTATTTAACAAAATATGGCTAAATACACATCAACTAAAAACATTTGGCATTCGTGTCAAAATTCAAGCTTATCGCCAAGTTCATCTTCTATGTCAAATCCATCGCCAAATTCCAGTTCTGGTCCACCTTGTAGTCAGTCGCTACGCTCCAATGTACTTCCATCTTCAAATCAATCTTTCTGCCCCGACATTCCTTCGTGAATTTATTTCATTCATACAAGTCGATCATCCTTGTTCACTCAATCATCATGCAACTGTTAGAATTGCCTCACATCTTGTTAAGGAGGAATGCCGGATTTTGAATAAATAGTCCCACATCATATAACAAATTGAATAAGTAGAGTACAAATATGAGTTGGTAGACACGTAACAACAAAGATTCCTTTTGTTACAAGAATGTGTTGCCAACTCATATGCGGGGGGCTTTCTTTTGACCGTCATTACATAACAGCGGTATCAGAGCCGAAGGTTACAGATTGGGCCATGCAGACAAGACAGTTCTATCAAAATATACTCGTAGGATGCGAGTCAAGGGGGAGATTGTTAGGATTGTCCCGCATTTCCTTAAAAAGGAATGACGGACTTTAAATAAATAGTCCCACATCTCATAATAAATTGAAGAAGTAAAGTACAAATATGAGTTGGTAGACACGTAACAATATGATTTCTTTTGTTACAAGGATGTGTATGTCAATTCATATGCGTGCGTCCTATGCGGGAAGGAGGGGCTTTATTCCGACCATAGTTACATAACAGCAACAACTTGTATATTTGAATAATAACACCAATTCCTAGCTGTTTGAGATTGCTTCACATCGGAAAAGAAGTGAGCTATCTCCGATCTAAGCTTGGATATTGAACTCTTTTTCGTTTCACGGCGGATAAAGAAGTGTATTCACATGCACCCACCTCAAACAAAAAATAAGCTGCGTGCGCTACTACCAGCAACAGAGCAGCATTCTTCTCCTAACTCCCTTGGGCAATCAAAGCAGTTTGGGGTTTCTATCCCAAAACTCTGCACAGTATTTGCTTTGCATTCGTTTAAATAGGAGTATAAATTTATTGATCAACATTAATCCAAACTCCAATGCATCGAAAACAAACATCCGACTAAATGGGGCATTTGACCTGCAACCGATGCAGAAGCTTCCCCAGAAGGGTACAATGTGAAAATAAGGCTGCAGAATGCATACTTTCTTACTAGAACTTGTGAAGTAGTACTACATAAGAAAAGTACATGCTTGTGTGGCATGTGATAATTTTTGCCTGACGTTGTAGAAGAAGCTCGCGTTCATCAAACCAACATCTCGGGTCAGCATATGAATAAAATGAACAGGAGTACTTTTATTGAGCGAATAATATACATACAAGGCATACAGAAGACAAAGGAAGCAGATATTTCAAACTGCACAATAATTCAACTGTAATTTTTCACATTCAACACTTTCCTGTGTTATATTACAGGAAGCACAAATAGAGGAATGACCTACAAAAGGCCTGGGCGACTAATGATGGGAAAGTGTGGTACAACCTGTGCCCCTCCATCTCCTTTTTTGATGGCCTTATTCTGCAATTCCCTCTCTTCATTTTTGCTATGCTCTGATTTCTTCATTTCAATGTTATTGCCAACTTCTAACGTAGCAGCTGGTTTTATGAGCTTGGAGCCCTGACTTCCCATACATGTATACAGACGAGCTCTCTTTAATTAAATTTGGTTACAACAGCAGATGCATATGCAGATGCTTTGTTAATTATTCCTTTTATGTATGAAACCTGTTAGGCACAGCAGAGCAATATGTGGAGAGATAGATAAAAGATTTAATTTTTTTCCTTTGATGCTTGATTGATTACATGAGATACAACTTGTCTTTTATAATATAATGCGTTCTCTGGAATATTCCAGATAATGCCTTATCTAGATTTATCTAATTATGTCATATATAGGAATAAATTATTCCCTACATTAATACAAAAGCATATTTGTCAATGCATTTAATTGTTGCCTAATAAAATTACAAATTAACTTTTAACACTCCTCCTTACACTACTAGAATTGAACAGTATTGCAACGGATGCTTCCAACGGCCTCCAACGGGGGTTGACCAACGGCTTCCAACTGAAGCCAAAATACCCATCTGTACACCGTATATAAAATATACGCCGTTGGAAAACGTTTGCGGCCATTGGTTTTTAAGCCGTTGGAAGCCGTTGCCTTCCGTTACACGGACTGGAGCACAAATCAGCCGAAGCTTCCTCCTTCTTCCTCATTCTCTAATCCCACGAAAATTTCCCCCAAATCCCTAAATTTTCCCTCTTTAATTTCTGAAATCGCCTATTTCACTTCATCTTACGCCTAGGATCTCTCCGACTCTATCAAAGCACTCTCTCATCCTCTCTATTCTCCTTTTCTCTCCGAGTTTTAGGTATGTGTTTATCCTAATTTTTGTTTAATACCCTATGTTTAGTGTAATTGAAGCATAATTATGGTATGTTTGTGTGTGTAGTGCTGTTAATTAGTTGCTAATGTGGGGTTTAATCATTTTAGTTGCTAATTTAGGGTTTTCAGTAATAAATTACTTAGTTGCTATTATGATCTAGGGTTTGAATTAGTTGAAATAGTTGTTATTGAGATTGTGTTTATAGATTTCACTGATTATGTTGGTAATCTAGGGTTAATTGATTAGTTAAAGGTGACTATGTATATATGCATATATATAGTGTTATGTATATATATACACGTAATATAGTTGACACTCTATGCATTTGTTTATTTGGTTAAGGCCCAATTCATCGAAAACAATATTTAATTGTCGAAAACGTGTCGTGGAAATACAAATATTTAAGTTTCTGTTTTTTGGGCTAAGGCGCACAACGGCGCTAAGGCGCACAAAGGTGTACAAAAAACACTTCAATCACAAAAAAAGCAAATCATAATATGTTATATTCATAAAGCCTTAGAGAGTTTTTTTTGGCCCCGTCTGATAAGTATTGTATATAATCGTTATATGATGTTCGTTTTATTAGCGGAACGGACATTTATATTCATTGTATACAATATTTATTGGATTTGTCCTTTGTATTGGACAAGTTACGAATACAATAACGAAATTAAATCTCGTAAAATATTTCATTTTAAACGGTTCTCAAAATTTCAAAAGCACTTCCTTTATGTTCCCTGTGTACACGCAATTGTGTACTATTCAAGGAACTAAAGGGAAATGCTGCCAAAATTTTGTTGAATCGTTTAAATTGAAAAGATTTACGCGATTTAATTACATTATTGTATTTGTAATGGGAGGTAGGATAACCCACCAGTAAATGATCAATTAACATAACATGCATCAATCACTAAAATTGTTTTAACACATTGTTAATGCAAATTTTATCATCATAATTAATATGTAAAAGAAATGTTGTCATTAAAATACAATCTTAGCGTTTGAGCGATCGAACACAAAAATTATGAATCTAATTTTATATAATTCTTTCTAATTTTATATGTACTTAGAAAAAATGGACGATTATTTTAATGATCGAAGCTGGATGTACAAACGAAGAGAAAATGATGGCACAATAAGCAAACAATTTATTAATGGCGTCAGCGTGTTTATTGATTTCGCTTTAAGTAACAATGGAAACGACGTCGAAATCCGTTGTCTATGTAGTAGATGCAAGTTATTGAAGTATTTGATACCGCAAATGGTCAGAGTTCATTTGCGTCAGTATGGTTTTGTGCCGAACTATTTAGTTTGGGATCGTCATGGAAAACCGTTAGCATCTACTTCTATACAAGTTGAGGAGGTAGCGAATAATGAAATTGCCACGACGAATCTCGTAGAACAAATGGTTGAAGATGCTGCACGTTCTATGTTCCTGGTTCAACAATTTAATGAAAACGTTGGTAATGATGACGATGGTAATGATGAAGAAGAAACAAATATTGAAGCCAAAAAATTATATGACTTATTAGATGCCGCAAAAAAAACCCTTTGGGAAGGCTGTGAAAGCAGAACTCAATTATCAGTAACTGCTGAATACATTGCGATGAAATCTAAATACAACCTCACATAAGCTGGATTTACAGCTGTTGTACAAGCTGCGAAGCGGCATATGCCTCCCAATAATTTAATGTGCGAAAACCATTATGAAGTAAAAAAAATGATGTCGGCCTTTGGTTTACCGTATCAAAAAATAGATACATGTCTAAAGGGTTGCATACTATTTTGGAAGGAAGATATCAAGCTTAAGAATTATAGAATATGTAATCAAGAAAGATACAAACCAAGAAAGAAAAAGGGAAAGGAAGTCTCGTATAAACATATGCATTATTTACCGATTATTCCTAGACTTCAAAGGTTATATGCATCTTCTGTAACAGCGCAACATATGAGATGGCACAAGGTGAGAGCACAGGAAGAAGGTACGTTAACACACCCATCTGATGGAGAAGCATGGAAGCATTTTGATCAAAAGTATCCCAATTTTGCATCTGAGAGTCGCAATGTTAGACTAGGTTTATGTACGGATGGGTTTTCACCATTTTCTCAATTTGGTTCTAAATATTCATCCTGGCCTGTAATTGTAACACCTTATAATTTACCTCCGTGGATGTGTATGAAAACTCCTTATATGTTTCTTACAATTGTCGTACCTGGTCCTGATGATCCGACACAAGGAATCGATGTTTATTTACAACCGTTGATTGAAGAATTAAAAAAATTGTGGTATGAAGGGGTAGAAACATATGATATTTCCCAAAAGAAAAACTTTCGTATGCATGCTTCTCTATTGTGGACAATTAGCGATTTTCCTGCTTATGCGATGCTTTCAGGTTGGAGTACGGCTGGTCGTCTAGCTTGTCCGTACTGTATGGAAGAAACAAGAGCATTTTCTTTACCTATTGGAAAGAAAATTTCATGGTTTGACTGTCATAGATGTTTTCTTCATATTAATCATCCTTTTAGAAGGGATAAGAAATTTTTTACAGCTAATAGACTTGAAACTTTACGACCACCTAAAGTATGGACAAGTGAGGAAATTTATGAACTTGTACAAGATTTTCCCAAGATTCATGAAATCGGAGTACAGACAGAAATTCAAGGTAAATCATCAATTCATAATTGGTGGAAACAAAGCATATTTTGGGAGTTGCCTTATTGGAAAGATCTTCTGATTCGTCATAATATCGACGTGATGCATAATGAGAAAAACGTGTTTGATAACGTAATCAACACAATTTTGAATGTCAAAGGGAAGACGAAAGATGATTTGAAATCCAGACGTGATATTAAAGTAATATGTAATCGTCCGGAGCTTCATATAAAGCCAAATGACACTAGAAAACCGAAAGTGTGCTATGAACTGGATACTAATCAAATAAAAATATTTTTAAAATGGATGGAAGGGTTAAGATTCCCGGATGGTATATCTTCCAATCTTCGTAGATGTGTTGACTATAAAAACAGTAAACTTAGCGGGACGAAAAGCCACGACTGTCATGTTATGATGGAAACTTTATTGCCCGTCGCTTTCAAAGAACTATTGCCCATGAAAGTTTGGACTGTTGTAACAGAGCTTAGTTTGTTCTATAAAGAGCTTTGTTCATCTACATTAAAACTTGACCAATACGTAAACTAGAGGAAGAAATCCCCATATTACTCTGCAAATTTGAAAAAATATTTCCTCTAGGGTTTTTCAATGTTATGGAGCATTTACCTATTCATCTTCCATCAGAAACACGTCTTCGAGGGCCTGTGCAATACGGATGGATGTATCCATTTGAAAGGTATATTAATATTCAGTTAATTAAATTTTGGTTAAGTGTATGAAAAAATAATTTACAATAATTCTAAACAGGTATTTAAATCATCTAAAGAAAAAAGTGAGGCAGAAAGCTAGAGTTGAAGGTTCTATTTGCAAGTCATACATTGAAGAAGAAGCTTCATTTTTTCTCTCTCATTATTTTAGTGATCATGTGAACATCTCATTTGCAAGTACTGCACGTAATGATGAAGGCATTGATCAAGATGACTGCCAAGCGACTTTATCTATTTTTAAAAAACATGGTCGTCCTTCTGGTAGATGTGTGGAGGAATGGCTGAACGATAAAGATTACAATGCAGCACACACATATATTCTTCTCAATTGCATCGAAGTTGCACCGTTCGTTAGGTACTCTACTTATGCTTCTATGTATACATGTATTGTATATTTAATCATATATGTAACGTATGTCCTATGATTGCAGCATTTATGAATCACAGTATCCAGACGGCGATATCAGCAAAGAATTCGCTAGTTGGTTTACTAATTATGTTTTTGATCCAACAAATTGTATTGTGGATGAAGGATTGAAACATTTGGCATTGGGACCTAAAAGAAATGTGAAGACATATCCAATATTCTTTGTCAATGGATATAAATTTAACACTAAAGAATATGGTGCTGAAAAATTAACTGACAATAGCGGTGTATTTGTTAAAGGCAGTGATGATCCAAACGACCATGTACACGATTTTTATGGCGTGCTAAACCAGATTCTGCAATTGACATATTTCACAAGACCCGCGGAAGAAGTATTTTTGTTTAAATGCAAGTGGTTCAGCAATGTTCCGGGCTCTGGAATCAACGTGCACCCAAAATATAATCTTATAGAAGTAAGACATACGTCCCATTATTATAAGTACGACCCTTTCGTACTTGCCAAACAGGCTCTTCAAGTATATTATGCTCCTTATCCTTCTATGAGAAGAGACAAAATAGATTGGTGGGCTGTTTTCAAAACAAAAGCAAGGTTTACATTTGACGGACGTAATATTCCCGATGACCAAGCTTATCAAGCAGACGTTGAGGAAAATGCAGAAATATTAATAACCGACGATCAAACAGATTTTGGACCTCTAAACGATGAATCGAATGCATTAATTGATGTATTTGAGACTACAGATGAACCATATATGGAGGAGGAAATAGAGTCAGAATCTGAAAGTGATGAGGACGACTAACTAATACTCCTCATTTTCAAAAGGTAATTTTATGTTATGACATTTCTATTATCAAGTAACCATATATTTATTTTCATGACATTTCTATGAATCAAACTCATATGTTAACTAGACATATCTATGAATCAAACTTATATTTAACACTTCTATGAATCAAACTCGATCATATGTTAACTAGACAAATCTATGAATCAAACTTATATTTAACACTTTTATGAAACAAACTTGTACTCATGTTATGACATTTCTATTATCAAGTACTCATGTTATCTAATACCATGTTTTTACATATAGTTATGTTATGTTATGTTTTGTTATGTTTTTGTTTGTAACAGGTATGGCGTCAGGTGGCGAGGAGGGTGGTCCATCGTCGGAGTTATCTCGTCTTGTGGTCTGGCTTAAGCCAAAAGCATCAAAAGGGTAAAAACTAAGTTTATAGTATAAATTTAATTTAAGTACAATAAATTATTTAAATTGTTGTTCTAGCAACCATATTTTTTTTTTCCCGTTTAACACAGGGGGTTTGATTTGGAGCCGTCCAGTACCGTTTTGAGGATATCAAAACATGCTTATCAGGCCCGCATGACTGCATGTTGGCCCACTTGGAGCTCGATACCCGACTTAGTTAAGGAGACCATATGGCAGGATTTTTTGGTACGTATGTATGATATAACATTTCTTATATTAAGTACACGCTCCTATTTGATAACTTTATATGTATGCTATTTATAAAAAAAACGCAGGGTGCGGTGGATCTCCAGGAGATGGATTTGGATCTCGTTAAGCGCCACTGGAACAGTAAAGTGGCAGCAAATTACAGACAAACAATGAACACTTTAAAATCAAGTGGGAAAAGGCAGTCTTGGGTGAGCGAGTCAGTGTGGAATGATCTACTTACTTATTGGAATAGTAATGAGGACTTTCTGGTAAATTTTATTGCATATTTTTAATTTCAATTATTCTATTCAACTAGTACGTGATTTTGGCTAAGACATTTTTTTTAAATTTAAATGTATAGGCCTCGTGTGAGAGAAATGCAGCTAATAGGAGCAAGAATCCGGTTACGCATCGAGGTGGGTCCAAGTCATTTCAGCATCATCGTGAGGATCTGGTATATTTTGTAATTGCATAGTTTAAAATTTTAATTCATAACTAGTTAAAATTAATAGTTGATTTAAGTTTAAGTTTTAATTTACATGTGTGCATGCTTATTTCAGGAGAGAGCGCGTATGGCTCCTGTGTCGTACTGGGATGTTTTTGAGCATACACATGCATTGACTCAGACTGACGACACAGGCTCAGTTTCGTACACTTGGGACCATGATGATAAGGCGCGTGAGAGATATGTAAGTATAAAATAGTTAAGTAGACTTATAATTTAATTAAAATAGTGTTATCTAAATTTATTTTATTTTTGTTTAACAGGAGAAATTTCAGGAGCAAAGGGCGCAGGTACTGGAAGCTACAGGGAGGACTGAGCTGACCAAGGAAAATGAGGACAAGATATTTGATGCTGTCATGGATCCTGCTACCCGAAACAGACGATATGGTTATGGAAATCTAGAGGTAATACTAAAATTTATAATAAAAACTCAAATGTATTCGAACTACTATTATGAAATACTGAAAATCTGAAATTATATACAGATTACAGCATCTCAGCAGATGTATCAGAAGGCTCAGGAAAAGGAAGAAATCGCACAGTTGATAACACAGATTGCAGAGCTTCATGAACGTGATCGTCGCCGTGAAGAGCAGATGGAGTTGCTTTACCAGCGATTGGCGGAGTACATTGCCCAGCACGGTACGACACCTTCATCTTCAGGGGGAGAGAGTTGATCAGGTTAGCTTGTTTTGATGTGTTTTGAGAGTTGGTGAGGCTTGCTACATGCATGGTAGTTGTATATATTTTGTTATGATGGTTTGGACATGATGTTATGATGGTTTGGTGATGGTACGGTTTGGACATGGTGTTGGTTATGTTGTTTGGAGATGGTTATGTTACTTTGGACATGGTGATGGTTTGGTGTTGTTTTGGCGAAATTTGCTGGTAATGTTATGTAAATATTGGTTAATTTATGTGTTTTGTGTTTGTTTTTTATTTCGTATTGTGTTTGGGTGTATATATGGTTGAGATTGTAAGTTATATGCTCAAAATGGAGCAGTTCAAAATGTTTTATATTTGTTGTGTGGCTTGTAGTGGTAAATCTAAAATTTGCCAAAAAAAAAGCACCCAGATTTCCAACGGCGACCAACGGCCAGCGACGGCTTACAGGTCATTCCATACAAACGGCTTCCAACGGCCTATTTGCTCAAAACATCATACACGTGTCCTTATTTATTAGTTGGAAGCCGTTGGAAATCACGCGTCGTTTGCGTTGGAAGCCGTTGGAAGCCGTTGATCTCCTCCTTGCTAATGAAAAGTTCAAAACATCATACACGGATCAACGGCTTCCAACGGCTTCCAACGGCGTTTCCAACGGCCGCCAACGGCCCCTGGCCGTTGGAAACCCTGTTCCTCTTGTAGTGTTAATTTGTAATTTTTAATTGCTTCTTGAACTTTTAAAACTTCTCCAATTTGACTGCTTTAGTGAGGAAATCCGCTGGCTGGTCTTTTGTGCTGATGAAGTCCATGATAATCTCCTTCTTGCTAATCAATTCTCGTATAAAATGATAACGTATCTCAATATGCTTTGTGCGAGCATGAAACACTGGATTTTTTGTCATTGCCACAACCGACATATTATCACAGTAGATTTTTGTTGGTTTGTCTTTAGTTTGCTTCATATCATTTAGAATTCTCCGCAGCCACACCGCTTCACAGGCTGCCTCTATAGCTGCCATGTACTCAGCTTCAGCTGAAGATAATGCTACGGTCTTTTGCTTCCTTGAACTCCATGAAATTACGTTGGAACCGAGACAAAATACATAGCCTGATGTGCTCTTCCGATCATCCAGTGCTCCTGCCCAGTCACTATCAGTGAAACCGACTAACTTGTATTCGTCCTCTTTGACATATTGAAGCCCACATTCTTTTGTTCCTTTCAAATATCGTAAAATTCTTTTTGCTGCAATCAAGTGATTGTTACTTGGATTTTGCATGAATCTTGAAAGTATACTTACTGCATGACAAATATCAGGCCTTGTATGAGTGAGAAAAATTAGTGAACCAACCAAGCTTCTAAATATTTTTCCATCCGCCTTCTTTGCGCCATCTTCTTGCTTTAATTTTTCATTTAACATCATTTGTGTGTTAACTGGTTTGCAATCTGCCACGTGAAATTTTTTGAGAATGTCTTCAATGTATTTCTCTTGTGAAATGAAGATTTTTCCCTTTGCTTGTTTGACTTGCATGCCTAGAAAATACTTCATCAGACCGAGGTCCGTCATCTCAAATCCGTCATCATTCTTTCCTTAAATTCCTTAACAAGATTGTTGCTTGTACCGAAATAGATTAGATCGTCAACATATAGACATACAGCTAGAAATTCTTCTCCTTGATTTTTCACATAAAGGGCAGGTTCGTTCTTGCTTCTTTGGAAACCATTTTGAATGAAGTAGTTATCTATCTTGCAATTCCATGCTCGGGCTACCTGTTTTAGCCCATACAGCGCCTTTTGAAGCTTATAGACTTTATTTTCTTTTCCTCTTATCACAAAGCCTTCTGGCTGCTCAATATATACCTCTTCCTTAAGCTCGCCATTAAGAAAAGCAGACTTCACATCGAGTTGGAAAACTTTAAGCTCTAATTGCGCTACCACTGCAAGAGCTGTTCTAATGGTTTCCATTCGAACTACTGGAGCAAATGTCTCATTAAAGTCAATTCCGGGCTGCAACGAATATCCCTTTGCAACCAGCCATGCTTTGTGTCTTACTATAGAACCATCTTCGCCATATTTTATCTTATAAACCCATTTCAGGCCAATGACTTCTTTATCTTTTGGCAAGTCAACTAACTGCCATGTTTTATTTTTCTCAATGGCTGTTATTTCTTCTTTCATTGCTTCAATCCACACATGTTCTTTGCTTGCCTCTTCAAACAACTGCGGTTCACAAGAAAAAAGAACAACATTGCTTGAGTCATAAATATCTTGTAAAGAATGCACCTTTCGAATAGGAGAGTCCAAGTCTTCATATTCATTTTCATCATTTGAGCCGTAACTAGGAGCAGTATCTACATGGATACTTTGCTGAGATCGGACAGGTTGTGAGCTATTATTTTGAGATCTTTTAGGCTTCATAGAATTTGATTTTTGGTAGCCATCATGATCCCACTGCCATGCTGCCATTTCATCAAAGACAACATCTCTTGAGACAATGAGTTGATCATTTTTGGGGTTTAATAGCCGATATCCCTTCGACTCTTCGCTGTAACCAACAAAGACATATTTCTCTCCTTTCTTCTCAAATTTATCTTTGTTTGGGCTCTGGTTCAATGCATACGCTACACTTCCAAATACTTTCATGTGATCTACTTTGGGCTTTCTTTTATGCCAGTCTTCAAATGGTGTCATATTTCTAACAGCTTTAGTTGGCGAACGATTCAATATATAGACAGCCGTGTTAACAGCTTCAGCCTAACTTCTTTGGCATGGATTTTCCTTCCAGCATACTTCGAGCTATTTCAACAATTGTTCGATTTTTCCTTTCTGCGACGCCATTTTGTTGCAGTGTATATCGCACAGTAAGCTGCCTTGCAATCCTTCTTTCTTGCAATGATTCATGAACTCGCTGTAAATAAACTCTCCTCCACGATCAGTTCGAAGAGTTTTTATTAAGTGTCCACTTTGGCGTTCTACAAGAGTTTTAAACCGTAGGAAACTTGAGAAAGCTTCTGATTTTTCACTTAAAAAATAAATCCACATCATACGAGTGTAATCATCAACAAAAAGAATGAAATATCTCTTGTTATTTAGTGAAGGAGTCCTTGTAGGACCAAAAATATCAGCATGTATCAACTCCAAAGGAGCTTTTGCTCGCCATGAAATTTTCGGAAAAGGAAATCTATGCATTTTGCCAAAAATACAACCTTCACACACCTTATTTTCTTTCATGATGATAGGAAGACCAATAACCATATTCTTTGATTTCAGCAAATGCAACCTTTGTTGCTTAAGTGGCCATATCTCAAATGCCATAAATGAGACACATTAGAATTTTCAGATTTGAATGCACAATTCTCATTTAGAGACATAAATAGGCGGAAAATTTTATTTGGAGTCATGTCAATATTTGCCACTGTTAAATTACTTTTCTTATCAATGATCTTGCAAGAATTATTATCAAAATTCACCACATAACCTTTTTGAACAATTTGTCCAACACTTAAGAGATTTTGTGCTAAATTTGGCACGTAAAGCACATCATGGATAAGTTTTTTACCTTTTTTAGTGTGGACTGCAATGGTTCCCTTTCCTTCAACTTTTTGTGCCTTTCCATCTCCAAGCTTTATCTCTGATGAAAAATTTGCATCAAGTTCTACAAAAATGTCTTTGTTGCCGGTCATGTGGTTGCTGCAACCACTGTCAATATACCAAGCATCTTGTGATTCATTTTCAACAGATAAACAAGAGTAGAAAACCTGCTCTTCATTTTCTTCACTTGTAAAATTTGCTTTGTCCTTCTCTTTTTTATTTTGATACCAACAATCTCTTTGGGAATGATTAGGAATTCGACATCTCGTGCATTTGAAGTGACAATTTTCAGAATTATGATTTGATTTATTGCAAATAATGCAATAAGTGGCAGAATTACCTTGAATTTTCTGCTGTTCTCGTCGTTGTTCTCTTTTGCCTTGATAATTTCTTTCGTTGCCCTTTCTTTGATTTTGATTTTTCTTTTGAAATGAGCCCTTCTTTGAGTAGTAATAACTTCGTTTCTTTTCTGAAAAACTGAGGGTGGATTGGAATGCTTGCTCCAATGAATTTGCTGATGTTCTATTAATTCTTTGTTCATGAGTTTGAAGTGAACTCATTAGCTCATGTGTTGACATCTTGCCAAGGTCCTTTGATTCCTCTATTGCAGCGACGCAATGATCGAACTTTGGAGGAAGACATCTCAATATCTTCTCTACCACCTTCTTTTCTTGAATGTTATCTTCAAGGCATTGAATTTTATTTACAATTTCAGAGACTCTGGAGAAGAAATCTCTGATATTTTCAGATTCCTTCATTTGCAGGTTGTCAAAATCTCTCCATAAAGATTGAAGTTTAATGGAGATAACTTTGTCATTGCCTCGAAATTCTTTTTGCAAAACTTCCAATGCATCCTTTGCTTTTCTTTTATTGAAAATTCTTGGATAGATAGATTTACTCACTCCTTGTTTGATATACCGAAGTGCAGTTGCATTTTTCTTTTGATTTTCTTTGTACAACTTCTCTTGTGCAGCCGTCCATCTTGTGGAATCTCCATCTTCATGTGGCTCCGGATAATCTTTTTCGATGACATCCCATAAATCATGAGAGATGAAGAAGTCCATCATCTCACTGCTCCAATAATCATAATGCTCGCCTTCGAATATTGGCACTTCACTTGGAGAGTACTTGAACATTGTAGGGACTACTGCCATTGTTTTTTGAGTGACTGATTAATGCTGTTGATATGGCTCTGATACCAGATTTGTTAGGCACAACAGAGCAATATGTGGAGAGATAGATAAAAGATTTAATTATTTTTCCTTTGATGCTTGATTGATTACATGAGATACAACTTGTCTTTTATAATATAATGCGTTCTCTGGAATATTCCAAATAATGCCTTATCTAGATTTATCTAATTATGTCATATATAGGAATAAATTATTCCCTACATTAATACAAAAGCATATTTGTCAATGCATTTAATTGTTGCCTAATAAAATTACAAATTAACTTTTAACATTAAATTTGTTAGATTTTTTTTTTTATTATTAATCCACTTATTATCACAAAACCAATGGCTATGTGATGAGGAACATCTTAGTTTATATCCAGGATCATAGTTGCATATTTTCCGATATGGGACTATTATTTTCATCACTCCCCCTTCACGTGTGGCGTATTTTGTGCCATCTACGTGAACATAGTATTTTGGATGGAGTGAGGAACATATGGCGGTTA
The DNA here is from genome assembly GCA_030737875.1 of Allium sativum. Taxonomy (NCBI): domain Eukaryota; kingdom Viridiplantae; phylum Streptophyta; class Magnoliopsida; order Asparagales; family Amaryllidaceae; genus Allium; species Allium sativum. The sequence goes on along the minus strand of CM060926.1, from coordinate 685,392,538 downwards.
AGCACATATGTATTTTTTGCATTGGCTCTAATCCTGAGCTCTGATATCATGTTAGATTTTTTTTAATTTTTGTTTTGTTTTTATTAATCCCCTTATTATCACAAAACCAATTGGCTATGTGATGAGGAACATCTTAGTTTATATCCAGGATCATAGTTGCATATTATAAAATATAATAGTTCACATCATAAAATAATAGTCCCACATCATAAAATATGCAACTAATATCCTGGATAAATACTAAAAGGCTATAGTTCACATCAACCAATTGGTTTTGTGAACAAACTAAATAGCTCTCTAAAGTTAAAAAAAATGCCAAAAATATATATATATATATATATGCTAACATGGTATCAGAGCTCAGGATTAGAGCCAATGCAAAAAAATACGTATGTGCTTAACCGCCATACGTTCTCCACTCCATCCAAAATACTATGTTCACGTAGATGGCTCAAAATACGCCACACGTGAAGGGGGAGTGATGAAAAATAATAGTCCCACATCATAAAATATGCAACTAATATCCTGGATAAATACTAAGAGGCTATAGTTCACATCAACCAATTGGTTTTGTGAACGAACTACATATCTCTCTAAAGTTATAAAAAAATGCCAACAAAACCGTGCTCTTTTAATTTCTTTTATAGCCGTTTAAAGCCTTGATATTTGCTTGGTCGCCAAGCACCAAGAATATTGGTAGAACGTGTACTGGCTCAAATGTTCTAAGAAGAGACGCAGAAGTAGTCGTCAATTGTTGAATTTTACGGGGATAATAGGTAGAAGTGGACAAGGACTCGAAATAGAAGTTTTTTTTTGGTAACAAAGGAAGCTACATATCTAGCACACTGCCGAACTATGCGTACTAATTCTACGTAAAAGTTGAAATCAGATGTTTCCACTTACTATAGTTTGACGAAGACAAAGTTAACAGGAAAAGTGTGAAAGAATAGTAAAGGAAAAATGTGATAAATTAAGCTAAGACAATACTTCTCAGTATATTGCACACTTCAATCCTTATCGTTTGCTGCCAAATTAACCAAAAAAGAAAAAAAGATGGATGATCAGTTACCATTTTTTACTTATGATGATAAAGGCAGAGCCGGCTGTATGTCTTCCGGTATCAACTCATTGCACAGTCTTCATTTTATATACCTGGTTCAAATCCATTTTGCGCTACATATAGCTCATTTAATATGTCATACTATTAACTTGTTCAGTTTTATCTCACTTCCTCTAAAACTCTAGTTTACCACTGTCATTCCTATGTCTTCCATCCATCGCTTAAAGGGTTGCGCATTTCTTATCAAATCATTGATTACTTTATCCGTCGTTACTTATTTCTAAATGCGATTAAATACTGATTGAAATAGGTTAATATATAAAAACAACATATCTGTTATTTTTATCTTTTTTTTGTTTGGGTAAAAAAGATCGAGTTTATAATGAGGTTTATACACCAAGTTTTTTTTTTTACATTTCTATTAAAATATATTATTACCTTGGGAAAATTAAGCTATTCTTCTCATGAAAAATAAGTTGGAAATTACCAAAAAAAAAAAAAAAAAAAGTTTCCCATGCATTAAATCTTTTGCTATGTTAAATAATCTTTCCTTCTTCCTTTAACCTAAACTCTAACTTCAAATAGTCAGATAATTATAGTGTTTGAAAAATTCAACATTCCATTTCTACGAAGAATTATTTAGATCATCTGGATTTATTTTGATCATCTGGATTTGTTTTGTCGACAATAGCAGCTTTGAAGCAAAAAACATAAAGGCATATAATATAAACTATATTTGTAAGAAACTTCTGTTAGGGTTTTCGCAAAATCACTATACAATTAAATTTTGAAAGAAGCCATGTCTGACTACAGACACACAAATGCATGTATATGTGCATGACAATACATTAAAGCCTTAAGATCCAATGGAGGGGAAGAAAAAGGAAGAAATTACAAATATATTTTTAATCTTTTGTTTCAAAATAGTCAATAACATAAAGTGTCGTTATAAACAAGAGATGACAAAATTATTTACAAAACAGATAGGGAATAAGAAGCACCAAATTTCATAATAAAGATGTAATATTGCAGAAATATTTCTCATGTGAAAAAAGCCAAGTAATAAAATTAAAGACATAAACTTTAATGTTGTTAATGGTATATATTTTTCTAGTCTGAAGAAGAAGAAACTAATTAGTATGCATCTTCGCATGTAGATGAGACAGAAATTATCAGCTATCTCCAATTTGTGTCTCATGTAAGTGATTTATAATGTTTGTTCCTAAAGATTATTTAACACTGCAAAGAAAATGTGGAATTGCTCAACGTGTGCTAGCTTTGCATTATTAAAACTAAGGAAACAAAAATTGTTCACAACATCATAACATAAAAGCAGCTGAGAAGCAAAATAATAAAGCTTTGTCGTCACTCTATTGTATCCATTATTTCAATGCTTGTAAGGAATCATACAAAAGACATCTTTTAAGTTTTCTTTGCCATGTAGTGGATGCCAAAACAAAATGTTGAAATGTATTTTAGAATTCTGTGCACTTCTCATGCTAACACATACAGAGTTGAATTTCGCACAGTTTAAAAGCATAGTGCATAATATACTATGAGTAATGTATCGTTTTCAAAGGAGAAATATGTATAGTTTCAGTTTCACAAGTATAAGGAGAAATACACATCCCAAAATAACTAAAGAGAATATACTTCCATTGCCTTGGGGTTTCGGGGTCACTTAGAAGGGTATTCCAATTCTGAATGCTGTCAGAAAAGATAAATTCCTGGATGAAACTTAGAGTGATCGATAAATATGTGTAGAGCTGCAGATTAACCTGCATAATTGCATAGAGTTGCATTTCATTTTAGAATTTGATGGACCCAGAGGTAATATGAAAATACTTTCACAATTTGGTAAAATATGAGATAATATAATAGTAAATAAGAGAGCTATCACCCATGAACTTACCCAGAGTAATGATCTTTTGCCATGTACACATCTCCTACATTTTCAGCTCATTCAAACTACATGCGAAGGTCATCTAGTCTGCAGTTCAATGGGATATTTAATTATAAAAATAAAAGGAACAGCTTTTTGAATTATTTTCCAATTTGAATAACAGAGGGAAAAAATAATCGAGTAAGTAAAAGTGATGTTATACTTGGGCTAAATCACTGTCCACCAACACGCTATAGTAACTATATTAATCAAAAGGATTATTGGGTACATGATTAGTCGAATTTGCATCAAAACACAATACCATATTCAAATCAAGTAGAGTATCAATCAACAAACTAGTATTTACAAAACCAAGTAGAACACAATATTCAATTCAAAGAAATCTAAAGTCAAATATCATCTTTTTATATGGAATAAAACGTAGTACAAAACAGAATGCTTGTTGCATTTTTTTAAGAAAATTTTCCAATTAGTTGGTATAGCTAAAAAAATTCAACATCGTGTATGTTCTTGGCGTATATCCATGATTAATTATTTTATACCCCATATTATTAAACCAATATAATCAGTCCACCACATCATCATAAGTCATCATGCAAAAATATTCTTGATTCAATCCCAGAACTGCAACTAACTCAAATCCCTTTGCACAACTTTAAATCTAGTAGAAATTTTCCACACCCTCAGTTCAACTGCACTTTGGTCTAATTCATATTTTGAATTACTGAAAATAATAATAATGGTTCGTTTTACAAAGATAACATCGAAGTAAAAAAGAATACATATTTTACTAATTCCTCAGTTTTCATTCACAAAAACAAAAGCAACAGACCAAAGCAAAAAAGAATACCTATTTTAATGATACCTCGGTTTTTATCCACAAACTGAAATAATTATGTATTATCAAGACTTCAATTAATATTACTCAATTTTCATTCACAAAAACAAAAGCAACAGACCAAATTAATGGTTTCATGTATACATCTTGCAAACACCGATTATGCTGAAGTCGACCTATGACCAAAATAATGTTGGAGAAAGCCTCATTTTGAAATTCATATGTCCCAACAGTTAAAGACCCAGAGCCTCAATCTAAGATCGCTTTGTAAATTAATAAGCAGTTAACATCAAGGACTTAGACTATAAATCAAAAGAATCAAATGAAATAAAGTAAAAGGAACATGTTTCAGTATAACCATGGATTATAGCAAAACATGTTAAAGGTATGGAGCATAGCTTATCCCAAATCTTCTCTATGTTATTTTAAAAATGGTTTCATAATTTTTAGTTAAGCAAATAGAGTGAAATGGTAATATTACAGTAAACTGTGTTGATGGTAGGAGACAATATATTATAGGAGGAACAATTACTTTTTTTATTTCATGCTTCCAATACATCAAATGATCCCATATATATAGGATTACATAACATGTCACTTCGTCTAATGGACATAACAGTTCATTAATAGACATGACAATTCATAAATAGACATGACACTTTATTTAACAAACATGACTTTTTATTTAATAGACATTAGAGTAATTAATTATTTTGGTTTACTCCAACATTGCCTCCCTTAAACCAAAATTCCTTCGAATGCCTAATGCAGCAACATTTTTTGAGAAAGCAGTCCCTCCAAGCGGCTTCGTGAAGATATCAACAATTTGTTCTTCACTTTGACAATACTCAAGACTCACTTCTCCTTCATGAACGAGCTCTCGTAGGAAATAGAAACGCAAACGAATATGCTTTGTTCTTCCATGCAAAATAGGATCCTTGGAGACAGTGATAGTAGAACTATTGTCACAATAAATGATCGTAGGATCTTCTTGCTTAAAGCTCAAATTTTCAAGAATTCCTCTTAGCCACAAAGTTTGACATCCTGCTAGAGATGCTGCGATGTATTCAGCTTCAGTGGTAGAAAGAGCCACAACTGGTTGTTTCTTCGAACACCAAGAAATAATTCCACTTCCAAGGTTAAATGCATAACCCGAAGAACTCCTTGAATCATCGATACTTCCACCTAGATCGTTGTCCGTATATCCAACAAGCTTCACGGGCACACGAGCTTCATAGAAAATGCCATAGTCGATGGTTCCTTTAACATATCGCAAAATTCTTTTCGCAGCTTCCCAATGGTTTGAGTAAGGCTTTTCCATAAATCTGCTAATCAAATTTACTGCGTACATGATATCGGGTCTTGTAGCAGTGAGATACATCAAATTTTCAACTAGGCTTCGAAACAAAGTTGGATCAACGCATTTTCCTTCACCATTTTTGCACAATTTCCGACCTGTAACACAAGGAGTTGAAACAGGATTTGCATTCATCATGTTGAACTTTTCCAACACTTGCACAACATATTTTTCTTGCGAGATAAAAATCCCACAATTTGATTGTTGAACACCTATCCCCAGAAAATGATGCATTTCTCCCAAATCTGTCATCCCGAATTCTTTCATCATTGAATTTTTGAATTCAGATAACATCTTCATATCATCTCCAGTAAAAATTAGGTCGTCCACATATAGACTCACGATCATGCAACCTCCTTTTGAATTCTTTTTCATGTAAAGAGTATGCTCAAAAGGACACCTTTCAAAGCCATTTCTAAGGAAAAAATTATTAATTCGATCATACCATGCACGAGGGGATTGCTTCAGCCCATACAATGTTTTATGCAGCTTATACACCTTTTCTTCATTGCATTTCTTCACAAAACCCGGAGGTTGTTGGATATAAATATCATCTTGAAGAAATCCATTTAAGAAAGCAGATTTCACATCCATTTGCAACAGCTTCCAACCATTTTGAGCTGCAAGAGAAATTAATAATCGAACAGTATCAAGTCGAGAGGCAGGAGCGAATACCTCATTGAAATCTTCGCCTTCCTTTTGCTTGTACCCTTTTGCAACCAATCGTGCTTTGTGCTTATTGATGGAACCATCAAGATTTGTTTTGGTTTTGAACACCCATTTCACATCAATGGCTGATTTGTGTGAAGGCAACATAGTAAGCTCCCACGTACCATTTTTCTCAATAGACTTGATTTCATCCTTCATTGCATGCACCCATTTTTTTTCTTTTGATGCTTCTTTGTAAGTGACTGGATCTTCCCCTGCAAAGAATGCAAAATATACATGATCAGTATTGTCAACTTCTTCGGTTGCGTCATAGATTTCTCTCAAGGATCGCGTCCTTCTTTCCGCCGTTGGTGGTGAATTTTGCTCCTGCTCGGCTTCATGCTGTGGTTCTTCAATATCAGCATCAACACCTTGTTCCAAAGAAGTTTCATCTTCAAGATTTAGAGTTTGCCACCCTGGTAATTCTGCAACATCTGAAAAATCATAGTAGCCATTTTCATCAAAGCGAACTTCTCTGCTGATAACCATCTTCTTCGTCCTCGGATTGTACAGCTTGTAAGCTTTAGTCCTTTGGCTATAACCGATGAAAATGCATTTTTCAGATTTGTCATCGAGCTTCGTTCTCAAGGCATTAGGAATATGAGAGTATGCAAGACAACCAAAAGTTTTTAAGTGAGCAATATTTGGTTTCTTACCATACCATACTTCATTTGGAGTAGAATCCTTCAAGCTCTTCGTTGGCGATTGGTTGATTAAGTAACCGGCACAAGAAACCGCTTCAACCCAAAAACACGCAGGGAAGTTCTTCTTCTTCAACATGCATCTGACCATATTCATGATAGTCCTGTTCTTGCGTTCTGCAACTCCGTTTTGTTGAGGCGTGTACTTTGCTGTAAATTCATGGCGAATGCCATTGTTTCGACAGAATTCTTCAAATAAAGAAGACATATATTCTCCACCACGATCACTCCTCAGATTTTTTATTTGAATACCAGAATTTTTCTCAACTTGTGTTTTAAAATCTTTAAAACATGAGAAAACTTCTGATTTCTCTTTCACACAATAACCCCATATTTTTCTTGTGTAATCGTCAACAAACAACAAGAAATACCTGCTACCTCCAAGCGATGGCACTTGCATTGGTCCACAAAGATCGGTATGAACAAGCTCCAAAGGTGATTTAGAAATCCACTTTGATTTGGATGGGAAAGATTCACGATGTTGTTTTCCCAATTGGTATTCCTCGCATACTTCATTTATTGCCATAATTTTGGGGAGTCCTTCGACTATTTCTTTGGTAGACATCTCTTTCAAGCTCCGAAAGTTTAGATGCCCGAACCTCTCATGCCATAACTTGGAAACTTTATTAGAATCAGCAAGCATGCATTTATCGCTCACGATGTCTAGCTTGATCGGAAATAATTTGTTTGATCCCATCACAATATTCGCCACTTTTTGGTCATTCTTCTTCATGTTGCATTGATCTCCAACGAATTGAAAATCAAATCCCTTTTTCAGCAAGTGACTGACGCTAAGAAGGTTGCTGCATATGCCTGGAACGTAAAGAACCTCCGACATTTTTTTAACTTTTCCAGTCTTGGTTTTGAAAGAGATTTCACCAACACTTTCAATTTTGTATGACTTGGCATCTCCGATAGTAACCTGACCATCGTTAGCTTCTACAAGACTCGAGAACAAATTTTTATTTCCAGTCATATGCCTAGTTGCACCACTATCCACGTACCATATATTTTCAATATTTCCATCCGAAGCAATCAACAAAGATTCGGAATTTTCTGCTTCATTATGCTTAAACCTAGCAACTGGCTTCTTTTCAGGATGTTTCTCCCAATAATCATTTTCTTTATGACCAGGCTTGTGGTAAAAATTGCATTCAAAATAAGGTTTTTTACCTTTGTATTTGCCTCGTGCTTTGTTATTTTTGTATGATGGTTTCTCCGCCTTTGATTCTTCACGTTTTCCACCATTCCCGCTATAATTTTTGCCATGAGATGAACCTTGACCTTTTGTGGATGTGAATTGAGATTTTAAGGCTTGATCTTGTGAAAAATTAGTTTGTTTACTTCTCTTCAAGATCCTAGCCTCATGAGCTTCCAGCCTCCCTTGTAAGCCTTCAAGAGAAAGTGATGCAATATCACTTGATTCTTCAATTGCAACCACAATATGATCAAATTTCATTGGTAGGCTCCGCAGAATTTTTTCAACGGCTTTTTGGGTCTCCACGACTTCCCCGTTTGAAGCCATCTGATTGATGATGGAAGTGAGACGAATAAAATATTCTAAGATTTTCTCATCATCCTTCATTTCGAGCTTTTCGAATTCAGCTCACAGTGACTGCAGGCGAACCTTTTTTACTTGATCTTGGCCAGAATACATTGTATTCAATATTCTCCAAGCCTCCTGAGCATTTGAAACTTTTCTAATTCTATCATTAACTTGAGTTTCAAGTGTCTGATAGATTTGGTAGAGAGCCTTCCGATCTTTTAGCTTTTTGCTTTTCAGAAGTTCCCTTTGTGCGGGTGTGAGCTGCGTCTCATCTTCTGGCGCTCCTACACCTTCTTCAACCACACTCCACAGATCTTGAGATTCAAAACACAATTTCATTAGATCGCACCAATAGTCAAATCTCTCACCATTGGAACGAGGAACTTGAGCAGCGGGATTATTTGTTATGTTGAGATTATTTGATATATTGATTTTTTTTTGCTCTGATACAAGTTTTTTGATGGTAGGAGACAATATATTATAGGAGGAACAATTACTTTTTTTTATTTCATGCTTCCAATACATCAAATGATCCCATATATATAGGATTACATAACATGTCACTTCGTCTAATGGACATAACAGTTCATTAATAGACATGACAATTCATAAAAAGACATGACACTTTATTTAACAAACATGACTTTTTATTTAATAGACATTAGAGTAATTAATTATTTTGGTTTACTCCGACAAATTGAGCCATTTTGAGCATCGATCAACTATCGTTAAATCAACTATGGTTAACACTATCACAGTAGTTATCAAAATACAAAAAATTTAAGAATAGTAAATCAACCATGGTTAACACTATCACATACCTTTTGTAAACGACGTTGAGAATCAGCAAATCGAGGTTCTAAAAGGAAGAAGAAAAGGCAGTGCAGGGACAGAAGGAACTAGTTTGAAGTCAAGATGGAGGTTATCGTCGAGGATCTGAAACGGTGCTGGTCGGAAACTTGAAAAGACTATCAATCGCCTCTCTTTGTCGCCATTTTATTTATCGTGTTTAGGAGAAAGGTAATTTTTATTCTATTGCACAATATTAGTAAGTTAATTCACCCTATTTTATTTTATAGGATCGTTGACTTTTACTAAAATTTAGATTTTAATCAGTGTATCCACAAAAAAAAAAAAAAAACGTACTTATTTTCCTTTATTTTTTGTCTTCTTCTCTGTGTTTTCCATCGTCTTCTTATTTATGGAATCCTAGCATCAAAATCCAAGTTTAAGCGGAGTAATTCAACGTAATAACAGTAAGTAGTTTATTTAAAAAAATAATAATTTGATTAATTGTATACAAAATTGTAAATTTTTTTAATATCATCATTATCACATATAATTGTAATTAGCTATTTTCTGAAATCTTGAAAAAATTGTACATTAATAGAATATCATTTTATTCAAATATTATAACAGAAGTATAGGCTGTTTGGAAAACATTCACTGTGTAGACCCCCCAAGTAGTTATACTCTCAAACAATTATAATATACAATTTTCTCTTTTATTGATGAATCAACTAGAAATTTTCACTTCCAACATTTTCCTCTGTGTTATATTACAGGAAGCACAGAAAGAAGGGTGAGCCACTAAGAGAAGATGTGTCGTTCTGGATTAGATAAAAGTGATAAACTAGAGAAGGCCTGGGCGACTAATGATGGGAAAGTGTGGCACAACCAGTGCCGCTCCATCTCCTTTTTCAGCCGCCTTGTTCTGCTTCATATTCCTGTCTTTAATTTTGCTAGGCTCTGAATTCTTCATGTCAATGTTATAATTTCCTAGTACAAGTTGTCTTTGACGATAACCATCTTCTAACGCAGCAGCTGGTTTTTTGAGCTTGGAGCCCTGACTTCCCATGCATGTATACAGACGAGCTCTCTTTAATTTAATTTGGTTACAACAGCAGATGCTTTGTTAATTAATTATTCCTTTTATGTATGAAACCCCGCATGCTCTGTTATTCTCTTTTGTAGCTGTAGTGTAAAGCCGTAATATTTGCTTGGTCGCCAAGTACCAAGAATATTCGTAGAACGTTTACTGGCTCAAATGTTCCAAGAAGAGACGCAGAAGTAGTCGTCAATTGTTGAATTTTACGGGGAAAATAGGTAGAAGTGGACAAGGACTCGAAATAGAAGTTTTTTTTCTTGGTAATAAAAGAAGCTACGTATCTAGAACACTGTGCGCACTAATTCTACGTAAAATTACTGAGTGTGATGGAGTATTACGTGTGTATTATCTACTATAATGGAAGAACTATCCTTGCCTGCCAAGGTTCTCCTATAATGAAATTTACTATTCATGTATATTTCGTAGTTTAGTCATTAGTCAAATATACTGCAGCTGATGAAAGCAATTGTAAGTTATTCAAGGGGGATTGTGACTCCCGTGCTTATCTTTCAAATTTTACCAAACAATTCTTTTCTCTTTTTTCACAAAATGTGATGAAATATAGTGGAAAATGGTATAGTTTTTGATGGCATGTAACAGCCGCAATTGGAAAGATTTGTCTGTTTTTGACAAATTCCAAAAATTACTATATTTTATTTGTAAATTGCCAATGGAACAATTATACGTCGAAGCCGTCACTAAAATTTCAATGCTCCATCGAGTGGCGTTCAAAATATCCGTCGCTATGTTATAGTTCCATCAGTAAATATAACTAAATATTCCTATAAATTGTTATTTTTTGAGCACGTCAAGCGTATATATCTTATTTAGAAACATAATTAATGTTCAAAACATATATAATGATCACACGCAAAACGCGGGTTGTAATGATATGACTCGCATCAAGACAAGGATGAACTAAAATATTCATCGATTAATGAACATCACAAAAAAAAAAAAAAAAAAAAAAAAAAAAAAAATTCATGTGGCTTCGTAACACAGTGGTGATGAGCAATATTTGTTTGCAAAGATAATTCATGAAGATCAACGTATCTTCATTACCGATCACTGTTTGGGTGATATCAGAGGTCAAGACTGCTGGAAACCTGATTGATCCAGGTGCCACAACATTGAAGTCAGTGATTAATATGTGGTCTCTCAAGTACTTTGCCACCAAGGAATTAGCATATTTCTCCTCGTGCGTCAAACATTTCTTTTTGATATTTGCTCTTAAATTGAAGCGTAAAGAGACAGTTTATTGGTCATTTGGTCCCATGCATGTATCAAATGGATGTTCGTCAAATTCTATATTATCTTCTTTGTAGAAATTTCCAGGCCTATACATACAAAACCTACTGTAATTTTCAAGTTGAATACTTGGCAGGCAAGCAAATAACCGAGAGTTTTTGCACTATATAATAGACACCGGCTATTTTAGTGACCATCATGTACCAATTTAAAAAAAATTCTATTGCCAAAATCATACTTAGCAACACAAAGCTGTCAGTAATTAGAATGGGTTGCAAGAACTCTAAGTCGGTCGACAAGCCTTTAGTGCAAGAACCTGACACTGCTAAAGTACGTATGGAGCAAAGCAACAACGATCATGGTGACATAGATGAGAAGAAAGAAAGTTTGAATAAGAAGGGTAAAAGGCAACAAGGAGCAGCCTTGATTGTACATCACTTCCCTGTTATTTCTAGGCCTGGTCTACTTTAATGTGATTCAGTATGTTACATAATTCTACTGTAAGATCCATATATGTCTTAATATCAATTATGTTATTGTAACAATGTTCTCTTAAATTTTGCACGCTTCCATTTGACTGCAGCATGACCCTCTCTTCGTTTATTATTTTCCTAATGGATGCATTTGAAATTTGAATTGAACTTTTCGTATTTGGTTGCCAAGCAAATATAAACTCCGTTAATATGCTACATATATAAAGACCAATAATCCATTTTGTTCCATATACTAATAATTCATAACTGAGCGAGCCTTCTCTCCAACATTAAATCAAATGATAATTTACTGAAGAAAAAGAATATCAGAGAAAATAAATGAATTGATATTATAAAGTATAGTGTATTGCCGCATTTCTGAATATGGTATTTTATCAGGCCTCTATCAGTTGCGTTGTAAACAGGTTGATGCCCATTACGCTTCATTATATAAATAAACCACGTAACTCTATCGAGATCAATGAAAATCATTTTGCTACCGAATACAATATTACATCTTTACAACTTTATTAAATTTCTTTCATGGTATCAAATCCGTTGGGCCTAATAGTCGGCACCCTGTCATAGACATCGTCAGAAAATCGTCGTCATCCGATCATCTAGGCTGCACGGTTGGTCTCATCCACTTATTTTTATCATTTGAGAGCCAAGAATGCAAATCAAATCTGTGTTTATATTCTCTGATTTTATTAGAAAATAGAGAATATTTATTTCTTATCATTTTGTTAGGAATATTTTTTAAGAGAAGAAGAGGGAATTTTTGACAGAATTATTTTAATGAGGAGGAAATTTTTATTGCTTTCCTTTTGATTACGAATTTTGATTGCATTCATACATCAGCTTGATTGCCTTGCTTTTATAATGTAGTGCACTCTCTAGAGTATTCTAGGAATGCATTATCCAGAATATCTAAAATAAGAATTCTAGATTTTCCCTTTTATTCAATTCATTAATACAATTGCTAATTTAACAGTACAATTAATTTTTTCCTGAGAAGCCAAGATTATTTCCAATATTCCCCCGTAAGCTTGGTTTTTGAACTCCAAGAAGATCTCGCAATCTTTTAAAATTATCAGGCTTCAATGCTTTTGTGAAAATATCAGCAACTTGATTATTTGTTTTGCAAAAATTCAGCTGCACCTCTTCATTTTCAATTGTTTCTCGAATGAAATGATGTTTGATGGCTATATGCTTTGTTCTTCCATGATGGACTAGATTCTTAGCTATAGCAATGGCTGATTTGTTGTCACAATGGATAGTCACAGCTTCTTGTTTCTCACCAAAATCATTTAGTATTTTCTTCAACCATATTACTTGTTGGGTAGCTAGACCAGCCGAAATATATTCAGCTTCTGCAGAAGAATGAGCAACTGTTTGTTGCTTCTTCGAACACCAAGAAAATGCTCCTGATCCAAGAGAAAACACATATCCAGAAGTGCTTTTCATGTTATCTATACTTCCTGCCCAGTCACTATCGCAAAACCCAAATAAATTAGTTTCAACATTATTTTCATATTTGATCTCATAGTCCAAAGTGCCTTGAATATATCTCAGCACCCTTTTTGTTGCACCTAGATGGATATGACTAGGATCATTCATGAAACGAGAAAGTAGGCTGGCTGCAAACATGATGTTAGATCTTGTATTAATAAGGTAAAATAAATTACCAACTAGACTTCTGTAGTAACTAGCATCAATCTTCCTTCCCCCATCTTTTTTTTTTTTTTTTTTAGTTTTTCAATCACAACTAGCAGTGTATCAACCGGATTACACCCAAGCATCTCAAACTTTCTTAATATTTTCTCAGCATATTTCTTTTGACAAATAAAAACTCCATCATTACCTTGAGAAATTTCTATTCCACGGAAAAATGCAGCAAACCCAAATTGTTCATTTCATATTTCTTCATCATTTCTTTTCTAAAAACTTCAATCAACTTTAAATTGTTTCCGGTATAAATTAAACCATCTACATAAAGTGCAATAATTAGAACATCATCCATACCTTGCCATTTGACATACAAAGTAGGCTCATTCTTGCTCTTCTCAAAGCCTTTCTCCATGAAGTAATTGTCAATATTGCTATACCATGCTCATGGTGCTTGTTTTAGCCCATAAATCGCTTTCTTTAGTTTGTAAACTTTTCCTTCTTGTCCTTCAATCTCAAATCCTCCAGGCTGCTCCACATAAACCTCTTCTTTCAATTCTCCATTCAAGAATGCCGATTTTACATATAACGGATATAATATCCATCCTTTTTGGGCTACAAGTGATATTAAAGCTCTAATGGTGTCAAGACGTGCCACTGGAGCGAATGTCTCTAAGTAGTCAATACCGGGCTGTTGAGAATAGCCCTTTGCAACAAGTCTCGTTTTGTTCTTTTGAACTGAATCATCTAGATTATGCTTCACTTTGTAGATTCATTTTACTCCAATGGTTTCTTTGTCTTTTGGCTTATCAACCAACATCCATGTTTTGTTCCTTTCAAGTGCATCCATCACTTCTTGCATTGCCTTCTTCTATGCATCTTCTTTAACCGCTTCTTCAAAATTTTCTGGTTCCATTGTGCAATAGTTGCACCTAGCAAAAATATCATCTAAACTCCTCATTTTTATTGGGGTTGAGCATGGAGATGATGAATTATGGCTTGCTGAGGATGAAGTGCTAGATGGAGAACTTGGTGTAGATGAATCACATTGGTTATTTGCCAGTGTCGTTGGATTTTGTTCTAAAACTACTGCTAGAACGGTTTTATCCTCCACTTTCTCCTTTTGCCAATTCCAAGATGTCTTCTCATCAAATACAACATTTCTACTAATGATTACTTTCTTTGTCTTTAAGTTGTAAAGTCTATAGCCCTTTGACACAGAAATGTAGCCAATAAAAATGCATCTTTCACTTGCTTCTTGAAGCTTTGTCCTTTTTTCTTTAGCAATTTGAGCATAGCAAATACTCCCAAAGACTCTAAGATGATTCACTGAAGGCTTTCTTCCACTCCACGCTTCAAACGGCATCATATTCCATACAACTTTTGTTGGACATCTATTCAGCAAATACACAGCTGTATTTACAGCCTCGGGCCAAAATTCTTTAGGCATGCCTTTCTCAAACAACATTGATTTAGCCTTCTCCATCACTGTTTGATTCTTCCTTTCGGATAAACCGTTTTGCTGAGGTGTATACCTAACGGTTAGATGCCTCTCTACACCTTCTTCTTCAAAAAATTTATCAAAATCATTGAAGTTATACTCCTTTCCCCTGTCGCTTCTCAAAACTTTTATGGACCTACCACTTTGTTTCTCAACAAAAGCTTTAAACTTCTTAAATATAACAAACACTTCAGATTTTTGTCTCATAAAATAAACCCATGTCATGCGGGTCAAATCATCAATGAATAAAATAAAGTACCTGTTTTGAGCATGAGATAATGTGCTCATAGGACCACATACATCCGTGTGTACTAATTCCAACACTTCTTTGGCTCTCCTTGATCTTTTCTTTGGAAATGGTTGCCGATGATGTTTGCCAAGTATACAGCCTTCACATACTCCATGTTCTTTTTTTTTATTGTTGGCAACCCGTACACCATCTTCTTTTGTGAAAGCAATGTGAGACTATTTTAGTTTAAGTGCCCAAGTCTCTTATGCCATAAACAAGTGTCGTCTTCCTTTTTTGCCATGAAGCTATAATTTTTCTCATAATTGAGATGGAGGGGAAAACTTCTGTTGTTTGTCATTTTTATTACAGCGGTAGCTTTTCCTTTTGAATCAAATATTTTACATTCTCGATTCTCAAATTTAAGAGAATAACCATGCTCTAAAAGTTGTCCAATGCTCAACAAATTTTCATCTAATTTAGGAACATAAAAGGTATCATGAATAACTTTACTTCCCTGCTTTGTTGCAACTCCAATGCTGCCTTTGCCTTCAACTTCAACATACTCTCCATTGCCAAGTTTAACTTTCGAACCAAATGGAGGATCTATGTCAATGAATTCATTTTTGTCTCCTGTTATATGATTGCTACATCCGCTGTCCAGGTACCATATATTTTTATATTCTTCAGTTGCCTTTTGACAAGCAAAGAACAAGCTCCCTTCCATATCTTCCGCTCCAGCAAATGCTGTGTTTTGTGGCTTACCAAGGCGACAGTCCTTTTGAATGTGCCTGAACCTTTTGCAATTATGACATTGTGGCTTTCCTTTGTTCCAACAATTCTTTTCTTCTTGAGAGCTTTTTTTGCAAATTCCACACCATTTATTTGTTCCTTCATCACATCCTCATCCGCCATAGATGCTTCGACCTCTTCCGCGTGATTTTCTTCCTCTTCCTTTGCCAAATCTGCCACCTCTAGAAGACTCGCCATTATTTTGCTTTAATTTTTTGTCATTGTTTAATTAAATGGTTAGTTTGGACTGACACGCGTTTTCAACCGTCTTTTCCATACGACGTAACCACCTTTGCTCATAGGATCTTAGTGAACCCATCAAGCCTTGAACGGTCATGTTTGACAAATCGTTGGTTTCTTCTATAACAGCCACCATAGGGTCAAAATTTTCAGTTATGTTTATCAAAATTTTATCAACGATTCTACGATCGTCAATTATATCTCCATGAAACTTCATTTGATTCACTAATTCGGACAGCCTATTAAAATACTCGTTCAAACTTTCATTTTCTTTCATTTTTTTCATTTTTAAAATCTCTCTTTAGAGATTGAAGTTTGACAGTTCTTACTTTTGGATCTCCTTCAAACTCTTGTTGCAAGATTTCCCATGCTTCCTGGGCTGTTTTTGCTCTCATAATTCTTGGGAATATGATGTTTGACACTCCTCTTTGAATCATTCCAAGAACTCCAGCATTTGTGATTCTTTTCTTTTTTAATACTTTAGTTTGGGCTGTTGTACGTTTTGCAGCATCTGTTGAGTCTTCATATCCTTGTTTGACGAACTCCAAAACATCCAAGGAGGTGAACAAAGTCTCCATTTTTACTGCCTAAAAATCATAATTTTCTCCTTCAAATAAAAGAACTTGGACATTGCTATAGGTGGAGTTAATGCTTGCTGAAGTATTGCCTGAAGGAGCCATTACTTTGCACTTTTTTTTTTTTTAATTGCAAGGATCTAGAGCTCTGATACCACTGTTAGGAATATTTTTTTAAGAGAAGAAGAATGAATTTTTGAGAGAATTATTTTAATGAAGAAGAAATTTTCATTGCTTTCTTTTGGTTACAAATTTTGATTGCATCCATACATCAGCTTGATTGCCTTGCTTTTATAATGTAGTGCACTCTCTAGAGTATTCTAATAATGCATTTTCTAGAATATCTAAAATAGGAATTCTAGATTTTCCCTTTTATTCAATTCATTAATACAATTGCTAATTTAACATTACAATTAATTGTTTCCTGAAAAGCCAAGATTTGAATCGGGCGTCCTCCTTAACAAGGAAGCATCAAAGTAATCTCATCCTTTGCAACCTTGCCGGTTGCGTCTTGATTCATCAAAGATTTTCTGATCCTGGTTAGCAAAGTTCAAGGATGACGGACCGCAACCGCAGTACATGTAAGCCAATTGCGTCTTGATTCTGTGTTTTTTGAAGCAAAATGTGAATAAACCAAAACCGATTATCCTTTAAAAGATATGCTATACAAAATCAGAACTTGCTATAAGTTTTTTGATAACGCTGACGATGTATGCACTACTTTGCTGAGGTATAGCATTTACCGATCATGTACCTGTTTATCTAGCCATAAAAGCTTAATTATCAAAACACACTTTGTTAATTGTTAATTGCCTGCCAATATAAAAACACTTTGTTAATTATCATGTAACTCAAATTTCTACTTTTTTGCAATTGGTAATTGCCTGCCAATATAAAAACACTTTGTTTGTATCAAAACATACAAATATATGTCAAATATCTTCCTAAGTCTAATTAACTTAGCACCCGTTAGCAGATTTGAATTCATAACAATTAACAACTTCTTTAGACACTAGCGTAAAAAGCATGTACATGCATCTAATATTAAGATATATTCAGTTTTATTCATCAATGAGAAAATGAGCGTGCAGATGTGATAAATGCAAGGGTAGTTGATGATATCGATTGTAAATTTAGCAAGTAGGTAAATCCTAAAGAGCCATAATATATAAAGTTCAACTTATACACAAACCATGATATTAATTTATATCAGCAATACAACATATTATCGTTTGATCAAGAACAGAAGGGATGCATGAAAGTAATTAATGAAACATGCGTTGTAAATTCAGAGCAAGCCAGGACGAAGAGAAACAGCTGGAAACTGATCATGCAAAAATAACTCTCTGCCAGCTTGTTTCATCTTCTTAAAATCACTGTCGTTTAACTCTTTCTCCTTCGGAGCTGCTCTCTTCTCCTCGAAAATTGATTGTTCTGAATTTTGATGCAACCCATTTTTTGATATATTAATTCCGCCTGGAAACTTGGAAGGAAATAAATTTCAGATGTTAATATTGATATATGGAACAAGCTGAGATCAGTTAAGCTTATATAGTTGCCTCAAAGCATGTACTAATTTTGGAAACTTCATTTGGAAGCATCATTCTTCTTTCATGGGAAATATAATATAATAGATGAAAAGCTAGTCAACATGGAATCAGAACACCCACATGCAACTAAAACAAAAACAAATATGCGACGTAACTGGGAAAAGTAAAAGGAAGAGCCTTGGCTGCCAAGTAGCCCAAAAGGAAAAACCTTGTTCGTGAAGAACCCTTGTTCGGTAGTCAGACAGACATAAGTGCGACTGAAAGTTACTCACTCGTCTATACAACTACATATTCCTCAACAAAGAGGTGCAGGGGTCAGAAACGTGTTGAAACACTTTCTCTTATTGTTCAAGAAATATTAAAAAGTTTGACCTGATAAAACTGACAAATAGCAACATGCATGCGTTGTGGTCGTATTGCATGGTACAAAACAATGGTGATTTGAAATTGAAATGGTCTTACATAGTTAAATAACTTGAATAATTGTTGTATTAGTAAGGGTTGATAAACATTTAGGTTGTGTTCGTTGTTCCAAAACGGACCAACTAACGAATGACGGGTTCGACGCGTCGGAAGCGTCTGTTTGTTACCGGCCCATTTTCACTACTAAAAAACTGCCATATAAAGACTGAAAAATAAAGACTGAAATTACTCAGTCTTTAAATAAAGACTGAACAAAAACTGAAAAAAGTAGTCTTTAAAATTTCATGTTAAAGACTGAGATTCAGTCTTAAATCAGTTTGTAACTATTAAGACTGCTTAGAGACTAAATTTCAGTCTTTACTTCAGACTTTAATTCGGTATCTAAGAAGTCTTAAAACAACTAAACATTCAATTCATGTTATCTTAAGCAAATCTAATTATTAATGTTGGTAATTCATGTGAATGAGGTTGAAATTTGTTGCAATTTATATAATAACTCACTTTATGCATGAATAACGTTGGTTAGCATAAGCTTAATATATAAAACGATGCTTAAACCTATTAGATGAAAATAAGACCACATTTTTTTTCTTTCTAAATATCCATGTACATGTTCAGGACTTATTTTCTTCTCAAGGTTTTTTGGTTCAGCAAAGCATATGTTAATGGCGACAAGGTCCCCCCTTTCTTCGCCTCTACAAAATCTCTGCTTCCTTTACCTCTATCTTCGCTTCCTTCGTCTCCCTGGTTCTCTCCCCCTCACCGTCATTCTCCTTGCTTTTGCCTGCGTAGATGCTTCTTCGAACCTCAGTTATTCTCTGATTAAATCTAAACCCTCTTCTCCTAATTTCCCACTCTTTTTATACAATCCTCTCCACTCTTGTCTTCGATTCTCTATCTTGCTCCTGACTTCCCTCCTTGCCGAGGCGTGGTGGCCCTTCTAGTACTTTCAGGCTTTCTAATGTTGCATGCTTAGGTAGATTACATATATACCCTACTGTTCGACATCCTATAATGTAATGTCCCATATTTTTGAGATATAATTATTAATTAATTTAATTATTTAGATAGTGATTTAGAGAATTAAATGGTCGTGTAAATAAATAACTTTGAATATTTAATTTAAATAATAATTAAATGATATATTTTATTCTGAAATAATCATAATTAGTAGAATTCACAATATAAGGTGAATTGGATTATTTATAAGGTATAATTCAGTTTAGAGTTGAATTATATTCACGAATATATTATTTAAACGAAGTTTGAACGTATAATTATATCATAATTATAATCGAGCTCGAAATGGCGCTGCAGTTCGTAATTTGGCGATTTGAACTTTAAACGAATATATAGAAACCGTTTTAAATCGAATTTATGTGAAACAAGAAACGTTCAGAGCTGGAGAAGTATATTTTTCTAATGAAAGAGAAAAATCGAGATTTCGTCGTGTAGATTTTGATTTATGTCCAAATCAAATTTTAGAAAAGTCACTATGGAATTCCTTTATAATTTATAAAGGAATTATTTATATTTTAAAAAGGGATTTCATTATAAATCGAATATCGATTTATATCGGGATTTGAAATATCAAGTTAGAAACTCATATAGGTATATTCTGAAGCTGTACGGTATTCCATGTGAATATATATACGATAATATTTATTAATAAATATTTAATTTAATTGTTTTTAAATATATTTATATATTTAAAAGGGTTATTTAGTGCTTTAAAAATAGCCAGTTTTGCAAATGATCTCAGAATTCGACGAAACTAATTTTGTTGGATCCGCAATATTTAATTATTGCTAGATTTCAATTTTCGTGATTTTTGAAGTCAATATGTGGCCATACGGGATTTTAATGTGAAAAACAGTCGATAATTCGACCTTTAAAAATATGTTGTGTGAGCAAACGGAGTCGGAATTTGACGAAACTAGTTTCATTGGGTCCGCAATGTCGAACTTTAGCTGCACGTCCAGTTTCGTGATTTTTAGGTATTGTATGTGACCGTGGGAATTTTTAGAAGACATATGCAAACAACGATGGCTTAAAAACAAATATAATATTGAATAAAAAAATTATTATTTAAATTCTCCTATATAACATCCTTAACCCTCCTTAACCCTAAACAAATTCTCTCTTCGGTCAAAAGTATTTCCGCCTCCACTATTCTTCTTCATACAGTAAATTTCGATCCTTCAAAAATCCTAACAATTCAAGTAAAATCCTTTAAAATCCGAAATATACATATATGGATTCAACAAGGAAGAAGCTTCATTTCTATATGATATTTACAAGGAGTGATTCACGTTTGGGGGTACTTGGTTTGGACAGTCGTACTTAGGGTTCGGGAATTCGAAGTATTCAAGCTTCGATTTGCAAAAGTATTGGTGTACGTGAGTCCACGAGGTCGAGTGGCTGGATTGGTTATTCTTTTGAGTGATTTAGAGAAAAATTCTGTCGATCATTTGTATTGTATACCACGCTCGAGAGGGAGGACACATTTTTCAGGGATGATGCGCGATGAAAACTATTGAGATGGAAAGGTGGAGTTCAAGAAGAGGGATTCAATGGTGGAAATTGTTTGAGAATCGGTGGAATGATGAGTGTGTTTGAATGGCATGATGGAAGGCTGATGGTGCGGTTTTAGTTCAAAAGCTACAGGGATTACGTAGAAGAAGAAGGTGACGCAATGTGTTTTGTCGGTTTCGAACTGAATGGTTTGGATACTAGTTGATATAGGAGTTGAAGGGGATGTTAATGGTTATTATTGTTTTTGAATTTAAGAATGTCTCATGGAGTTTGGGGGTTCTTTAGAGGCTACTGTAATGGGAATTGCGGGTTCCTCCCGAGTGATAGAAGGAGAAGGATGCGGTTAGTTTAAGAATGCAGTTGGGCCGAGTGTCTTAATGGTGAGGCCCAATTTGAAAAAGAATTAACCAAGTTTTAATTAAAAATTTATATAAATGTTTATATAATCTTGTGATTTCAATATTTCATTCATACGGAGTCAGAATCGCGAATGGTCAAATCCATCGAGATCGTATGGACGAGGGCTACCCAACGGAACTGACTGGGAGTGGATTGGAGCCTGTTACAATTTATAAAAAAATAAATTCTCCGTATGAATCAAGCGATGGTTATCGTTATTAATGATGATCGTCCAATGTGAGTAAAACTCACCAACTCTGAACAGTTATATTTTTATAATGTATTCTTAGAACTGATAAATATCTGTTGATTGTTGTGTGTTAATTGTTTAGTTGAATTGCTTGTGTATTAGTTGAAATTACAGATAACGATATATATAATCAAATGTTGATTCTGGTTAGCAGAATATTTCATATTGAAATAAAATCGATGTTAATTATGTTGTTTAACATCTGTGATGCAGAGAAACAGGTTGGAGGAATGCAACTGAATTCCTCAACATTTATTTTACTGTTTTTCATTTATTGTAACACATGATGTGATATATAATCTATTGTTGATTATGTGTGTTTGAATGATATCGATCGTGGTTATTTGGTATTTTAAATACCGTAAGAAATACTGGGATGTAAAAAGGGGATTTTCAAAGTGTATTTTGAAAATAAATTATTTATATAAAACCAATGGATTTAGTTATTCGAAAGTGAGATTATCGAATATAAGTTAATCGAATTTAGTTATTCGAAAGTGAGATTATCGAATATGAGTTATTCGAAAGTGAGGCTATCGAATATAGTGTATTCGAAATAAAGGAGATTATCGAATATAAGTTATTCGAAGAAGAGTTAATCAAATAGAGATTACTTGGAAGAGAGTTATACGTCGAATTCAATTATATCGAATTTGGGAAAGTACTTATACTTTCCGTTGTTTAAATTAAGATTTATTTATTTATAAATCAGGTGTTTATTTATTTATTCACATTAAAGAATAAAAGTTATAATGGAAGTTAGATATTTCGAAAGTAGGGATTATAACGTTATCGTTAAAATCAATGTTTTCAATAAAGAAGTGGATACGTAAATAAAATCCGGGAGTTGCGTAAGGAAGTTTGTTAAAGATTTAAAAGATAAACTTTGACTATTTCGAAGTTAAAACATTGTTCATTTAAGTTCTGAGAGGTAATTATACCCCAACTTGATTGACTTCCTTCTTAACTAAGGAATGGCAAGGTTTGATAGTAAAGGATGGTTAAGTGAATTTAGTTAATGAGTGAAACGGTTTGAGTTGGCATGACAATGTTTGATTTAAACATCGGTTTAAACCAAGTGAAGGAGTTTTGGAAATGTTTTCCAAATAAGAATCAGAAATGTTTTCTGATAATAGAAAATAAGAATTTAGAATATATGGAAACAGGAGATAAATAAATTAATGAACTAAAGAGAATAAATGTTAAATGATGATTGATTGATAAAATTTTCATCTGGAAATAATATCGTTGTTTGCACACCTGTTTTTCTTTGATAGTTAACTCACCGACTATCGAAGTTTTTGACCAATTTGACGTTGTTAATATGGAGAGATCTGTTGGGTTATTATCCGAAGAACCACTCTGTATTGGCATAAGCGTTGCGAATCATATATGCCAAAGATAATTGAAGATGGAGTAAAGTGCAAGGGTTGTTGTATAAATCTTAGGTAAAGATTGCCTAAGATGGTTGTACTGAATAATGCCTTTGGTTTGTCCAGTCCCAGGACGACCTGTATGGAAGAATGTCTGACAGAGTATACTTAATAGATTGCGTAAGTTGGTCTCTTCAAACGTACGTACTTTTGGTGGCGGAGGAATTCGTTTCTCTTAGCTGTATACCCATTGTATTTTTTGGGAAATTAATTTGTGATTTGGCGGGTATGACGATGTGACATTCAAAGTGAATAATTTTGTGATCTGTTAGAGATAAGCGTGGTCTCTAGCCTCACAATTGGAAAATAACAAAAATCGGGCAGACAGCATGGCTATGTAGGTTGCACCTATTAGGGTGTATAATCACCTGATCTAGAGTTTCATTTACTTCTAAAAATCTATTGTCGATGCTGTCCCATTCGGGAAACGGTTGCTGATCCCAACCAATGGTGATATACATTCGATACACTCAAGCGAAATGAGTGGTCGGTCATGTGTAGCCGGGTTGCAAGATGTTCTTGTTGAACCCAGTGTATTCCTCTCTAGAGGTACACTAGCGAAAGGTGGTTCCATACCTTGTCATAGTTGGAAATCCATTACCCAATACGTGCTTGCGGTTTTGATTGTATACTATATATGTAAAACGTGGGATGAAAGCGTTTCTGCTAAATGATTATTATATTGTGATTGATAGACATTATTATAATATCAAAAGGTTTTTGATATAAAGATTAGTTTGGATTCTCATAAGGGAAAACCCGTTCCGTTATACGGCGTGGTCTTATGAGATATCGTTTTGTTGCTCAAACCGTTTTAAATTGTTTTACTCACACCAGTCCCATGACTGACCCAGAGTTTATTTTGTTTTGTTTTCCCTAAACTCTTGGGTGCCTAATTTTGTACGGGCAGTCAAGTAGTCGGGATTTACAGATACTTGAAGAGCTGGAGCAGGAGGCTTCAGGATCATATAGCTATTGTTTATTTCCGCTATGTTGTAAGTGTTGTACTTTGGAAATGATATGTATATTCAAGTACAAATTTATATTTCAAAATTTGATACATATTATATGTTATTCGTTCCGCTGTGAGGTTCGTGTTACTCTGATGTTGTGTTCTTTTTCTTCTTCTTCTTCTATTCTAAGTTTCTATCTTATCTATTCTCACCCTCTATTTTCTTTCTATTAGTTTTTTGGTTTCCAGTACAATTAGGATTGGACTTGTGTTATTGTCAGCTCAAATTGTACCGGAATTTTGGGACACTACATATAATGTGCAACACAAATTTTCCTAGCGAATTCCGTCAATATATTACTAGGTGAATTTTTGTTCTGTGTTTGTCTGGCTAGTGCCAGGAGGATTTGTGATGGCAATGGTGTGTATGGGGTCTTCTGTGCAGTTAATGCTTGCCTGTTCTACTTGTTCTAGTGGTGGTTTCGACTTGCTCAGTCTAGGGAGTTTTGGTTTCTTCGTGGAGAGTCAATGGTTTGTAGAAACTTCTCGCTCCATGATTTGGTTTCACGTCTCACCATCCTTTGTGCCTAGTAAGTTTAGTCCCTTTCTTTATTAACCAAGTTGCTCTGGGGAAGTGATGCTTTGTCTCTGCTTGGTGAGCTGTTCCAGAATACTTGGCTTTTTGGTTTGTTGTTTCAGCTGTGATGGGTCAGGTTGTGGGACTTGATATTCAATGTAACTGTTGATGTCATCTTGTTGGAGCCAGATTGTTGACAGTGTAGTATAGCTTTGGTTGTTGGTTTTTTGGCATGCGAATTTTTGGATTTTATCCTTTGGGCGTTAGGAGCATACTGTTTTCGAGCACTTTGGTTAGTCTGAATGGGTAATGTCGATGGGCTTTGTTGTGGTTGATTTTGAGTTTAGGCGTCCTGGTATCATTGCTTATCCGTCCCCTTTTTTTGGCAACCCGGGTGAAGTATATGCTCTCGTCTTTGCTGATTTTGATGGATTTTTCTTTGTCTTCTTTATTCAACCTTCTTTGCCGGCTTAATCTGGTTATAGCCTAGGTTTTTCTGTCTACTTCTACATACCCAGGTCATACTCTCGAACGTGATATGGTGGGACCTCCTTTCCCTGCCTACTTAGATGGTTTCTGGTGTTGGTACTACAGCATCCATGTCCTTTGGCAGTGGACTAGGCTTTGGTGTGGTGCTCAAGAAATGTCGACTTTAGCTTTTGCTGTGGGGCGCATTCAACGTGTAGCTGTCTTGTACAACTCTTGTTGTGGTCATAGTACTTTGGTTATGCTAGTTTACATTTTTTGCTGACCTTTGATCAGTTTCATTTTTTGTTTCGATAATGTATGTAATTTTCTCCCTGCATGGAGACGTAACATGTAGCCTATAAGTAGTGTCTAGCTCCAGTGTTGTAACTTCAGCCCACCAAGCTAGGGGCATTGCACATGTACTGAGTAAAAATAAGTTAAGCTTGACATACCAGACTAAGGTTAATGAAATGCGAATCAACATGAGTAGGAAGACATTACTGTTCACCAAAATACTCCACGTTTGAAGCTAACTTCATTACCGTTGAAAGCCAAAATCGCCAACTGAATAACATACCCAAAGGTCCTACTCAAATAGCAGACCCAACAAACACCCAACTCGCCGCCATACCACCTAACAAGGTCAGACTAACGTGGGGTCAATATATCACTAGGCAATGAGGCACGTAATCACTTGAATACCGCAAGCAACACATTATCGGAAGGCATGAGCGGAAATTCGCTGAAACGACTGCAAGAAAGAAGACTGTAGATATGTAATTGCCTGAAATGGCCACCACGCTAGATAAGAAGTGAAGTCGAAGATGGTTCGAATAGCAAATGCAGCTGAGCAGTGGAGTGAATTAGCATTATTTGGAGCCAAGGCTTGGATTTGGCATTGAAATGAGGGTTTTTGGTATGGCTACCACGCATAGCGAAAGCACAGATGATGGGGAAGAGGAGTGGAGAACATGATGGAAGATAAGGAAGAAATCAAAAGATGGACGAAGAGAGGAAGAATTGCAGCCCTTGTCGCCATTAGTCGTGAAGTAATGATATGCAATGTGATAGCTCTAACACGGCTGCTCTATTTTCTCCAACATGGCGTCCTCTAGGATGTTTGCCTGAAACTGCTGTCGAAATCAAGTTGTAACAATTAGCTCGTTTCCCCACCACTGCACGAAGGAAGGAATAAAACCTAGAAACCTCTGGTACATCTCCAGATTGCCCCCTGTCTCAGGGGTCTTCAATGGAGCACCATCAATGGGCAAGCCAAGCAAGACCACTATATCATCCAAAGTGATGGTCATCTCTCCAACTCTAAGATGGAATGTGGATGTCTCCGGTCTCCATCTATCGACTAATGCAGTGATGAGATGATGATCCAATCCGGCGTAACCCAATTGGTATACTAATAATAATCCCGCACAATCAAGTAAAGCTAACACTCCTGCATCATTGGACCTCACCGAGTCAAGGGAGGACGAATGATCTATGGTGGTAACTGGTTGTTTACTCTGTTAAGAATTAAAACAACATGTAAAAAATACAGTAAGAATTTGAAAAATAAAAATAACTAAAACATTGATAACGCATAAACATACCGACATCAACTCATTGTTGTTCGATCTATGACGATCTTGCAAACATAGAACACTACCATCAATGAGTTTGGGTTGCATCTCACCAAACTCTATACGAAAAGTATTTTCATTACATATACTACAAAATTAATATATCCAACATAACTAGAAAAGTGGTTAAAACTATATATTTCAACTACGTATTACAATTGTATGTGAATGACAAGCAACTACGTTCATCATACTAAACCAAGTATTCATTTATCTACATTTTTATCCAATTATACAAAACCCTTGATTTCTAACAATTAGTAAAGAAAAAAGTTTGTGATTTTATTCCTTCCGGAGATTCTTGGGCCAACTAGCTAGCCATGATATCAAATTATAGACAAAACAAGTGCAAATTGAGTGTTGAGGAGTCGAATTAGGGTTTGGGTTCGTCTCCTTTTTTTTTTTAGGTTTTTTAAGTAAGTTTTAAAGTGAGGAAGAAGAGAGGATATTCCTCTCTCTATACACCATCTGGGCGCTTTTTAAGAACACGTCTTCATACGCAATCTCAAAATGCGCGTGAACGTATTATTTTAACAAAAAACGTCTAGGCCAATTTTGAGATTGCGCATGAAGGCGTAATCTCAAAAAATGCCTAAACTTATTTGTTTTTCTTATCTGCAAATGAAATTGTGTTATTTGGGATTGTGCCTTCATGCGCAATCCCAAAATGCGCCAGTACACTTACATAGCTCATCGCAGCCAAAATCAGACTATATCCGTAATTATTTTGAAACCATTCTAAATTCATAATTAGTTTTCAAAACTAGACTAAATCCCAAAAAAATCCTATAAATTATTATTAATAACAATTAATCTAGAAAAAAAAATGGAAGGGAAAAACCAACAGTGTTTGAAGTTTAATCCATTTTTACTTTGGTTTCATCTTTGGAATATTTATCCATATGCGGATATCTTTCTAGATTTTTGGAATATTTGTTGAATATTAATGAAGTACAAATCATTTAAGTTTCTATAATATTGGTTCAATCCGACACGTTCGATATCAATTCAACGATGATGATCATCTCGTATGTAGTGCATCACACGGATTGCTGAAATTTCGTAAATGACGAAGGGCGTTAGGTAATCGTAGCCGTCCACACGCCACGATGAAGGCTAGATGCAGATAGGTATCAACGTCTTAAACGCCGCTGTTCTCCCTAAATCAGTTAGTAGATTTCTTCATCTCAGATCTAAATTTTTTGACTCGTTCCCCCCAAACCAGAGAAGAAGCGTTCTTCGTCTCTAATCTAAATCTGTATGCTCTTCTATTAGAATTCCCAGAACCGTTCCCTCACCTGACAGAAATCACCATGACCTAGAAGTTCTGGTTCGTAATTCTTAATTTATCGATTTGTTTTCTGATCTTTTTTTAGGTTTTTATTGCTGTGTAATTTCCAGTTTACTTTTAGTTTTACTGGAATAGGACATGTATTATCGGAAAAGAAAATCAATGCTATATTCATTGTTCTTAAAAATATTAAGATTGTTATTCTTAAATATTAACACTTTGTTGTGTGTAAATGCTTCTTATTTTACTGATAATGTTCAATTCAAAGTTGTTATCCCATGATAATACATGTTTCGCTCAATTTTTGTTTCAAATTGAACCTTTGATTCTGCGTGTATGGCGTTTGATAGGAATGAGCATTTGCAGCTGATACATACTGCATAGTATTTATAAAATTAAAGTTTGGTTTCTTATCTATTTTTGATACCAAATTATGATCGAGGATAACAATATGATATTTGTAATTGTTTTGAAGAATTTATAGTTAGAATAAATTTTTGTGTCAAATGAATTTTTGTTGCTACTTCTATCTAGATCAATTAATTTGTGTTTTTAAAACAACATTTGCCATTGTGTGAGAAACACACTCTGTACCCAAATGTGTACCTTTTTGTGCACAAAAGATCAATGTATCACTAATTTGCTTATTCAAAGTATGCTTGTCTTTATGTTGTAATCAATTTTTTCACCTTTGTTATTTATAGCAAATGAAGAACACTGTAAAATGGTGGAAGCTATTGAACAGAAATGGAGTGTCAAAATAATGAATGTGCACAATTCAGCAATTATCTTAGCTACAGTAAATGTCCACCTGCCATACATTTGCTGATGGATAGAGTGGAGTTAGACATGCCGCATGTATTATGTGTTAACTTTTCTTGGTTGGCAACATCTTTATCTGTTTCAATGGAATCATAGCTATACTTATATTTATGGAGCTGGCTTTCCTTTCAAGTCGAAGGTAATTTTTATTTAATGACTAATTATGCATATACAAAACGAATTGGCTGCAAAAATTAAATGTGATAGGTCTTCACTTCTTAATGCGTAAAATTTTTGATTCCAAACATTCAGTTTCCGGTTGATTTATTCCATTAATAAATTCAAATGAGCAGAGTATTAGGTTGTGAATAAAGCAAAGAAAATAAAATAGTTATAGAGCTTAAAAGCTCTCTTATCTGTTCTAGACATATGCTTTCTATTTTCGAATGAGTGAGCAAATAGATAAATACTCATCTCGCTCATCTAATCACATCAGGACTTACTTGTTGATTTAACTTGAATAAAATATTTTAAAATATAGTAATTTGAACTAGTGTACTATCAAACAAACTTTAAATTCTCCATTGGGATACTAGTGCTTTGAGGTTTGGGCACAAGTTTTTCCTTAATATTTAACAATGTATCTGAGTTTGATACATGTTAGTGCTACTGTCTAATTGAATACATCTTTATGAGTCAAGTTTATTCTCCAGTATTCAAATATATGTTGGAGAAAGCTTATTGTTATATTTCAATTGGATGGATTGTTACAAAAAAATTCTTTTACTAATGGAAGTTTTGTATTTGGTCTTTTTTTCCAGATTAGATATGAACTGATATTGCAGAAAGATAGAATCATAAAGATGTAAGTTGGAAATACATCACTAGGTGAAGGTAATGCAGCCAAATGTTATTGTCTTGTGCTCTTTCTTTTATTATACAAAGTTTTGTCTTTTTTATTTTTTTTAGGTGAATTCAGTAAATTGGTTTTGTACCTGAGAACTATCATACATGATATTGTGTAATCATTCCTTGTATTTACGTACCAACTAATGGAAGTCTATTTTGCTTCTTTATGTAATACCATTGTTAGTTGCTATATATTATCATGGTGAAAATCACAGGATCTAACTACTTTTGAAATGACAATGCGAATCCAACAGAAGCGAAGTATGCAATGATTGTTTTAAGTTGGAAAAGTCGTAAAAAATTAACGATAATAAAACATTGTGGAAAGCCTTATCTACAATGTTCTTTACAACGTTTTGCATGTATGGGTGAATCATTATGTCTGTGCAACTGCTGAATAGAAAACATTATGTATAACGTTGTTGAAGGGTTTAAGTAATATATTTTAAGTGTTTTAAGAATAGATTTTTGTTGTAGTGGCTTTATCATTTGTGTGTTGTTGGATAATATGCAATTCCTACATGGTACTCGATATATTTTGGTATATATGAAATTGTGATGTTGATATAATAAATTTGTTATAATGAATCATATTTTACTAATTTGGGTATTAAAGTGTTTCAATTATGTTAATTTAAGACTGAGAAAAGACAAAATTTCTGTCTTTAAAATTCAGTTTCAAGTATATTTAAGACTGCAATATCAGTCTTTAGATTTTGAGACTGAAATGTCAGTCTTAATATTTTTTTGCGACCAGAAATTTAATGACTGAAATTTCAGTTTTTGATCCGTCTTTAAATATAATTTAAAGACTAAATTGCTTGTTTAAAGACTATAATTTTCATTCTTTAATTCAATGTTTTTTATAGTGTTTGGATTGGTAGCCCAACGACTCAAAATTGAACTGTTGGAGCCCCATGCGTCCGACGCGTCGAGGTTTCAACAGCCCAATTTTGAGCTGTTGGATATAAATATATATTATTTATTTAATAAATTTAAGTTTTTATAAACTTCAAAAATTAATAACTTGTGCAAACGAGATCCGTTTGAGACGCGGTTTTTTGCTTGCGATCGTATCAAAATGCTCTACGTAATGGAGTTGGTTTGAATTGAATCGGAGCAATTTTTCATTTTATTTATTTATTTATGTATATTATTGATACGTATTATTTACACTACAAGATGAACAGTGAATAGCGACGGCAAATAGCCGTTGGCGGCCGACGCAAGCCGTCGCTATTTGCCGTCGCTATAAATGTCGTCGCGAGGGAAAAAAAGTGACGGAAAAAGCGACGGCTCCGTCACTCGTTTAGCAACGGCTTGCAACGGATACTTGCCACGTGGCATCATTAGAAGGCAGGTGGTTTTTTTTGCCGCGAAGCCGTTGTAAGTCGTTGCAAAAGTCATTGCTAATGGTGTCCAACAAGCCGTCGCTATCCGTCGCTCTCGTGCGTTGTTTGTCGTCGCTTGCCGTCGCTAGCCGACGTAAAAAAATGAGCAAAAATCCGTCGCTAGCCGTCGCAAATCTGGAACCATTTTTCTACACTACACAGCCATAACTTTCCAACAAGCCTCCACATCAAAACCAATCCATCAATATCATTCCAAATTCATCAATACGCACTCATAAATATAACTACAACACACAATATATCCAGAACATTACTAAATTCATCAAAATACCATAACATACCATCGTCATACATCCAAAAAACAATATCATCACCGTATATCATTGTCCCATCATCACAAAACATCAAAATACATCAAACCACACCCTACCGTCATCAAATATCATCGTACGTACATAAAGCAAATAAAAAAGTAAGTGTATATACATACCCAAGCACAAGAACAAACAAACTACTCATCGTCTTCTTCATCTTCTTCTTCGCTTGTAGCATCCCCACCATCGTCCTCGTCTGACATCGATCCATGCTCGTCATAATAGCGTGCAATGCGCTCGTCTATCTCCTGAGCCAGCTGGCTTCTTCTCCAATCGTTCATCTCTTCCAGTTTCTCCTACAACTGAGCTATAGCCTCCTGCTCCATGGACTTCCTATATCCTCGCTGAAAATCAATAGCCTGCGAAATAGTTCAAGTTCACATTTATAAATGGACTTTTAATATATACATGGACTTTGAAGATCAATACACATGTCAATTTGAAGCTTATATATTTATAATGTCAATTTAACATGTTAATATAAAAAGAAGGTAAAAGAATGCATGTTAATTGAATACATTTTAAATGTAAACTTAAATTAAAAAAGGTACCTCCTGATTGCCGAAGTCGTATCGCCTATTACGAGTAGGCGGCTTAATAATAGCATCCCAAATACGATTGCATTCTGCAACCGTAAGCTCATCTCGTCCACTGGCCTGAGTCACTTTAGCTGACTCCGCATCATATCTCTCCTACAATACCAATATAATTTCAATAAAATGCCATATAATTTAATAATATAATGTGATATGAACGAATATGAAATATTTTAATTTTTAATAAGTATATTTACCATTACGCCCGCAGCCTTGTCGTCCGCCCAATCATATGTCACGTTCCCTTCGTCATCAGTATGCTCCACCGCATGAGTATGCCTGAAAACCTCTGCCATCGTAGGCTCCCTTCTATACTTTGTCATCTGAGTATATATACAGTAATAAAATTACTAAAAATAAAAATGAATGATATGCACTCAATTTTTACGTGAACATATGCTAAAAACTATTTCAAATTTACACCAATTCTCTCCTATGCTGCTGGAATGATTTTGAGCCACCGCGATGTAAACCAGGATTCTTAGCTCTATTTTCTTTATTCCTTTGTGCTACTTCCTATTAAATTTGATACATTATTAAATAAAAGAATGCAATCAACATAAATGTGATTATTTTCATTATATCTTACTTTCGCTGCTTCATTATCCCAATATGCTAGAAATCCAGCCCAAACATCGTCAGCCATCCATTTAGGCTTCTTCATGATGTCTTCGCCCTGGAAATTGTTTCTCCGTAATTCTTTCGCATTTTGATATTCCAGTGTGTCAAAAAAACCTGCATGTCCTGCTCCTCTACACGGACAACCGCCTGCAAATTAAATTTATTTTGAATTATTTATAGTATATATGAATTTCCAATAATAAAATAAATAAATACTTACCAGCAAATCAGCTAGAATGGCATTCTTGATGTGGGGTGGGATACTATCTCAATGAGGCCAAGTCCCAGACATCCTACTCATGTACGACTGCTTCGACACTTTTAAAATGAAATCCGCTGGCTCGATTTCAAACCCGGTGCTGTGTACATGTTTACATAGATAAACCATATATTTTTAACTAATTTAAACTGAAATAAATTAGATACTTACCCAACACTCTTCGGAACAACCTCTGCACATCGCCGCAGATCTGGCTCAGAGCTGCTAGGACCTACACCTGGCGCAGGAGATGGTGAAGGAGTCGGCTGAGATGAACTCCTCGAGCGGCGTCTATCTGACATATCTGTTACAATCATATAATGCATACAAAATAACTTGAATTATTAACATCAGTCATCATTATCATTACATAAATCGTACATGACAAGAACAATGCATAACACATATACATATTCAACATTAACATTGTTATTACATAGCTCAGAAGAGTACATAACATGATACATAGCTCATAATAGTACATAACATAAATACATAACATCAGTCTTCATCATCTTCGGATGCAGACTCAGTCTCATACTCTATATCATTTTCTTCAGTACTTTCAAATGCATCTACTAACACATTCACTTCATCAATCAACGACCCGACATCAATGTCATCAACTATTGTAATTTCAGCATTCGGATCAAGATGATACACTGCTTCGTCTAGAATATTATTTCCATCAAATGTAAATCTTGCCTTTGTTTTAAAAACTGACCACCAATCTGCTTTATCTTTTTTTAAGGATGGATACGGAGCAAAATACACTTGTAGTGCTTGCTTGGCTAACACGAAAGGATCATACTTATAGTAATGCGATGTATGCCTTATTTCTATTAGCTTGTAATCTTTGTGCATGTTAACTCCAGAACCAGGAACATTGCTAAACCAGTTGCATTTGAATAGATAAATTTTCTCTAAGGGATGAACATAATATGTCAACTCTACAACTTGCGTTAAGACGCCATAAAAATCTTTTATATGCTCCTCTGGATCATCACTACCTTTGACAAATACACCGCTATTATACGTTAATTTTTCATCTCCGTAATCATTGGTGTTGAATTTAAATCCATTGACAAAGTATATTGGATAAGTCTTGACATTTCTTTTTGGTCCAATAGCAAGATGTCGTAATCCTTCGTTAACAACACAGTTTTTGGGATCATGAACATAGTCTGAAAACCATACAGCAAATTCTTTGCTGATATCACCAGATGGATGCTGTGATTCGTATATACTGCAAATATGTGTTATGTTCCTTTTCTATTAATATAGACAAATAAATATAGATGTATATATAATTGAATTGAACATGAATTTTATATAACCTGACAAATGGTGCAACTTCCACACAATTTAACAGAACATATGTGTGCCATATTGTAGTCTTTATCGCTTAACCATATTTCTACACGTTTTCCAGCAGGTCTTCCGTGTTGTCTAAAAATAGATAACATTGTCTGAGAAGACTCATGTTCAACGGCTTCTTCATTACGAGGAACATATATGAAAGACAAGTTCACATCTTCACTAAAGTAATGAGAGAAAAAAAATGAAGCTTCTTCTTCAAGGTACGATTTGCAAATCGAACCTTCTACTCGAGCTTTTTGCCTAATTTTTTTCTTCAAATGATTCAAGTACCTATAATAAGAGTAATTTAATTTATATGTTGGTACAAAAATCTAAGTTGTAATCTATCAACAGTATTGAGTATACACAAAATTACCTCTCAAATGGATACATCCATCCATATTGCACTGGACCTCGAAGGAGTGCTTCGGATGGAAGATGAATAGGTAAATGTTCCATTACATTAAGAAAACCCGGTGGAAATATTTTCTCAAGTTTGCAAAGCAGTACAGGGATTTCTAATTGAAGCTTACGCAAACGATCTGTCTTCAATGTCGTTGAACAGAGTTGTTTATAAAACATACTTAATTCTGTTATAACACTCCATATTTTTGTGGGCAACAGTTCCTTGAAAATCACAGGTAAAAAGTATTCCATCATTATATGACAGTTATGGCTTTTCATCCCACTCAATTTACTGTTTTTAAAGTCCACACATCTACGGAGGTTAGAAGAAATCCCATCAGGACATCGTAATCCTTCCACCCACTTTAGCACGAGTTTTACTTGCTTGTTGTCTAGCTCATAGCACGCTTTGGGTTTTTTATTCTCGGCATACAAGTGAAGTTCCGGCCGTTTACAGAAGTGTAATATATCACGTCGCGAATTCGCGTCGTCCTTGGTTTTCCCCTTTACATTCAAAACTGTATTAAAAACGTTATCAAAAACGTTTTTTTCATTGTGCATGACGTCAATATTATGCCGAAGTTTTAGATTTTTCCAGTAAGGTAAGTCCCAAAATATACTTTGTTTGCACCAATTATGAATGTCCGATTTACCTGAAATTTCAACCTGCTTACCATTTTCGTGTATCTTTGGGTACTCACTTACAATTTCATATATCTCTTCACTCGTCCAAACTTTAGGCGGTAGCATAGTCTCTACTCTGTTAGCTTTGAAGTTCTTTTTATCCGCTCTAAATTTATGATTAGGATGTAGAAAGCATCGATGACAATCAAACCAAGATATTTTTCCCCATACTTTAATGAAAATGCTCGTGACTCATCCATACAATGAGGACAAGCTAGACGCCCGGATGTGCTCTAACCTGAAAGCATTCCATACGCAGGAAAATCACTAATAGTCCATAATACAGAAGCAAACATATGAAAATTCCTTTTTCTCGAAATGACGTATGTTTCGACCCCTTCATTCCACAGTGTTTTCAACTCTTCAATCAACGGTTGCAGATAAACATCAATTCCTTGTGTCGGATCATCGGGACCAGGGACGACAACCGTTAGATACATATATGGATTTTTCATAGACATCCATGGAGGTAAGTTATATGGAGTAACAATGACAGGCCATGATGAATATTTACTACCAAATTGAGAAAACGGCGGAAATCCATCCGTACATAAACCGAGCCTAACATTACGGCTCTCTGCAGCAAATTCAGGATAAGTCCTATCAAAGTGTTTCCATGCTTCACCATCAGACGGATGTATCAAAGTTCCTTCTTCTGCTGTTCTCATGCTATGCCATCGCATTTGACACGCTGTAGCAGAAGATGCATACAGTCGTTGAAGTCTGGGAGTTATCGGTAGATAATGCATTTTTTATATGGAACTTCTTTTCCTTTCTTTTTCCTTGGTTTATATCTATCTTCGTTGCAAAATTTGTATTTTCTAAGATAAGCGTCTTCTTTCCAATACAACATGCAAAATTTAACACATGTATCTATCTTCTGATACGGTAGTCCAAAAGCATACATAAGTTTTTTCACTTTATAATGACTATCGCACATCAAATTATTAGGCGGCATATGACGTTTTACAGTTTGTACAACTGCTGTAAATGCAGCTTCTGTAAGATTGAATTTGGATTTCATAGTGATGAATTTAGCGGTTACAGATAATTCGGTTCCGCTTGTACACCCTTCCCACAATGGCCTCTTAGTAGAATTCAATAAATCATAAAAAAAATTTGCTTCCTCCGTTGGTTCTTCAGTATTTTCATTCTCATCGTCGCCTTGATCAATGGTGGGAAACATTGATCGTGCTGCATCTTGCACCATATATTCTATCGGATTCGTCGTTGTATTACCGTTCATCATTGTACTATCGTCTTCTACCACTACAGGGTTAGACGTAGGTTGAACAAGCTCTCCATGATGATTCCATAAGTAATAATTCGACACAAAACCAAATTTATACAAATGTACTTCTACTACATCTGGCTTCCAATGCTTCAAATGTTTGCACTTACTACATGGACATCGAATGTCTAGGTTACTCTGATTATTAGATTTAGCGAATCTAATAAATTCTTGGACACCGTTACAAAAATGTTCCTTTATCGACCCTTTCTTACTGGTACGCGGTTGATACATACAACTACGGTCACGAAAATAATCGAACATTTTCCTGATTTGCAACAAATATGTTAGAAAATTCGATCAAACACTTTGTATTAATTGAAATCTTGTAAAATTTCATTTACAACTACTTCATGTTTTCAGTTTTTTTTTGTTTATTTCTTTCTATTTTGATGGTCGGTCTACCTACTTCCCATTACAAATATAATAACGTAAGCATATTTTATAAATCCTTTCAAGTTAAATGGTTCAACAAAATTTCGGCAGCACTTCCCTTTGGTCCCTGTATCGTACACAAATGCGTGTTCGCAGGGAACAAAAAGGAAGTGCCATCGAAATTTTGTTAGCCGTTTAAACTGAAATGATTTATAAAATATGGTTATGTTATTATATTTGTAACTTGTCCAATAGAAGGACAAATCCAACGAATATTGTATCAGATGAATATAGATTTCCGTTTTATGGAAAAATGAATATCCATATAACGATCATATACAACACTTGTTGGATGGGGCCAAATTTATCTAAGGGGTTCACATAATTAGTCAAAATACATTCAACCTAAGTTTAAAACAAGAAACACACATCAAATGAAAAAGCGCGCCTTTTTCGCTTTGGACCTTTTTGCGCTTTTTTTGCGCTTCAGTAAAAGCTGTGCCTTAAACTTCAAAAAAGCCCATTACTTGCGCCTTACGCCTTTTTGCGCCTATGTGCGCGCCTTCACTATATAGCGTCTACATAATAATTTTTCATAATTTCAATTTGTAAACTAACATGACAATTAGTTTTAGTAAGTTTTGATTCATTTTAGTTTAATGTATAAATTATAAAATTAATTTTAGTTAGTTTAAATTTTTGAAAGATAAACTAAGATTTCAAGTTAAGTATTTCATTTCATAAAAAATTCAAAGAGTTGAGTTATATGATTTTCATTACATTTAACAAGATTCTTACCGATCTAAACCTAAATTACGAACCATTTTGAATTAACATTTTTAATCAATATTTGATTACTAAATATTATAGTAACAAAACAATTTTTTTTCAATTGCAAGTGCATTCGTTTGGACCGACCATTCTTGCATTCGATGGGGACATAACAGTGCATGCATGTAGATTAGGGTCATCGTTGCACCATTTGAATAATAATCAATTTACTACCATTAAACAATTACATTAATTCCATTCATTTTCAAATCATCATACCACACATTCTACATACAACACAATCATCGTACGTCTAATTAAACATGTGATAATCATTGTTTTCAACCACCTAAATCAACTACATAAGTAATATTCATCGATTTTACCCTCCCAATCAATTACACTTATCCCCAAATCAACTTACAACACAACCGTTATCATAAACATCCTCGAGACAAC
Source organism: Allium sativum (assembly GCA_030737875.1). NCBI lineage: Eukaryota > Viridiplantae > Streptophyta > Magnoliopsida > Asparagales > Amaryllidaceae > Allium > Allium sativum. The sequence goes on along the minus strand of CM060926.1, from coordinate 685,354,085 downwards.
CAATTTCATATCCATAAACATTCAATTTTGCAAACTCATATAAATTAGCAACCAAAGTCTCTAATTAACCCTAATTAAGCATAAACTAGAGTTAGAAGACATAGTAAAATGAAATCAATACCTTGGAAGTGAAATTGGAGGCTTGGAATCGTAGCAGCAAGAAATGGAGACGGGTAGGGTTTAGGAATGATTTTGGGGAAAAAAATATAATGGGGAAGAGTATGGTTTGGCAGTTATTATTCTGCAAATCGAGCAACGGTTTGCGACGGCCGCTTTTTTAGCCGTCGCAAACCGTTGCCCCGCCCTGTCGCAATTTAAGCTGCCTTTTGTAGTGTTATTAAAAACAAATAATAAATTAATTAACCATTTGTTAATTAAATTACAAAATAAAAATAAAATGATCTGCTTAAATGCTCTGCTCAAATTCTCCACTTAACGCGTAAAACGCCTTCTCTGCTAACTCAAATTCTCCACTTAAATTCTCTGTTCAAATTCTCCAATGAAATTCTCCGCTTCCGCTTGCGCCAAACGCACCCTTAACGTCAGAAGTCGTTTTGTTACGATAAACATATGCAAACTCATAAGCATATTACACGTATGGAGTATGAGAAGCCTAATCCAATGGAGACGGATCAATTCCTTGTTAATGAGAATAATGAATGCTTCGGCATTGTATATAACGTATTATATTTTCACAGTTTGTTAATTGGGTTGTTATCGTTATTGTGCTAAGCCAAGCCCGCCCCCCCATATATATATATATATTGCTATATATATATTGCCTTATCAGTACTGTACTTTAATATTACATTCTTTTCATTCTGAATAAGATTTACACTTTGCATATTACAATTCTCTTCTATTAAATCTTCATTTGCAATTCTTCGATTATTCCAACTTGGTATCGAAGCAATTTCGTGTGCTAGCAGCGAAGCAAATGGTGTTCTTATAAAAGAACACAACTACAAAACATGTCTGTTGCTTCGCCTTATTTGCTTCGGTTGTTCTTATAAAAGAAGCAAATAATATCATTTGCTTCTATTCTGTTAACAACAGGAGCAAATGCAGCGAAGCAAATGGTGTTAATTGCTTCAGTTATGCATATAACAAGAGCAAATAGTGTAATTTGCTTCTGTTGTACACAAAACCGAAGCAAATGCACTGAAACAAATTGTGTTATTTGCATCCGTTGCTTAGAAACTGACGCAAATGCACCGAAGCAAATAATGTATTTGCATCAGTTCCATAAGAACAGAAGCAACTACACCAAAGCAACAATGAGTTATTTTACCAAAGCAAATGCAAATATCAATAATCATAGACAACCTTACATATGTTTATATTTATAATTTATTATAATGAATGATTGTTAATAAGTAATTTATAGTTACAGATTATTATAAATAATCAATAATTATATTTTATGTTTAATAATTTATTGTAGTTAATTACTAATATTTAGTAGATTGTAGTTAACGTTTATTAATTTCATTTAATAATTAACAAATAATATTTAATATTGAATGTTTGACATTTAAATTAATTAGTATTACTTAATAATTAATTAAGAAGTAATATCTAATAATTAATTTTTGATAATTATTGTTTAATAATTACTATTAAATAATTAATCAATAATAATTATATATAATTAAGACTAATTAATATTTAGCAATCAATATTATAATTTAATACTTATGAACTGATATTTAGTATTTAATAGTTAATTAATTTTATATAATTATTTGTTAGTAACGACATGTCAATAATCATAAACAACTTTAAATAATTATTAACTAATAACGATATATTAATTGTAACGAACCAGAAATTTTCGGTATTTAAATTTTTGTAGTTAACTTAATTCAGTGTTGGAAATTTATTTATACACTTGATATTCGATTTTATTTTGAATCTAGTCTATTTTAACTTGATTTTGAATTATTTTGTAAGTGTGAATTTAAATTTTTGTTTTGAAATTAAACGATTTTGTTAAATATAACATTACAATATAAAAAAAACTATTATAATATATGTTTTGAAAAATTATTAAATTTGATTTCTCAATTTTAACTTGAGGATTTATTTTATTTAGTTCTGAATTTGATTTCTCAAATTCCCTTGTTCAGCTCTGCACGTCTTTTGGCTTGAAATTAAAATGCCACCTGTTTGAATTGATCTGAGTTGTTTTATCGCGGCTACCCCTTTTTATTTTGTTTACGGTGTCCTTACTTCCCTATATCAAAACCTTCCCCTCACTACAACAAAATGACCCTATTACAACGGTGGAAAATAGTTGTAAAAGACTTATTACAACAGTGGAGTCACCGTCTATTAAGAAGTTGTAATAGACTGAAATCTTTTACAACTTTTATACACCGTTGCAACACCGTTGTAAAATGTATATTTTACAACTGTTTTCCACCATTGTAGTAATACATATTACAACATTTTTTCACCGTTGTAGTAATTCGTACTACAATTAAATATAACAATATGATTTTTGTTTCTTTATACATTACATATCATATAAAAATAAATATTTATATTGAATAAAATGATACTACACTGAACTGAAATAATCAATTAAATATTTTATTTCAATATTTGAATTAGTATATCCACTATCGTACAACTCACTTTTACATAATACAGTCATAACAATACATACATTCCTCACTTTTACATAATACTGTCATAACTCACTTTTGCACGGTTCTCTTCGTATAGTTCAAGTGCCATGTATTCGGGTGTTCGGTCATTGTGCGTGCTGCATGGTTCCTTCCTACTACTGCTGCTTCTCCAAGATCTCCTATTTTAACCTGTACATTGTTTATACCAAAATTTAACTACTGGGAAAGATTATATTACTATTCAGTAATCATCTCATTTAACAGTATGTTTATCCAACAACCAGTTCTCCATTAAAAAAAAACTTTACTACCCTTCAACCATTGAATTCCAAAACAGAAAGAGATGGTTCTAGTATTTTATTTTATGGTGCAACACAGAAGATAGCTATAAAGTGTAAAGTCCTTTTCCTTTATAAAAATATATAGATATAGCTGCAAAGCACCTGCTTATAGCTAGGCAAACAAACTGAATAACATAAGCAAACAGCCGTAAACCTGTAGATTAAGTATAATGGAATGTTCAGACAGTATCAAGGGTGGACCTAGGAATGAAAGCAAGGATGGGCTAATTTTAAAGATTGACTTATTTCTCAAGTCAATATAAGCTCAATGGATATTTGCCACAACCTTCAATCGATGAGCGAAACAAATACTCAAAATTATCCTAACTTATATTAGGTGTAGAATTGCTAAGAAAATATACAGTATGATAGAAATGAAAGCTATCCAAAAAGGACAATGAACAAGCACTAAAAAAAATGGAAGAGACTAACGCGGCTAAAACAATGAAACACTTGAACATAGAAAAGTTGCTAGTATGGAGCAAAGCATTAACAGGAACAGACTAACGCGGCTAAAATTTTTATGTAGGTAGTATAATAAATTTAAATTAGTTTGCTTATAGTCTAATTCCCAAAGAAACGTATACAGCAATGAAAATTGGGATGAGAAACCCAAAAATTAGGGTTTGTTTTTTTCCTTTCAAAGGACCGACCTCCAACCTAGAAAATAAAAATTCACCTAAATTGAACTATGATGTTGTCTAGCTCGAATGAAAACTCACTCACGAATTGGAGTCTCTCGACCTGCCTTTTCACATAAACAAATTACTTGCAAATCAGCTTCCTATTAAAGGTCATAGTGCCTAACAGAGGGAAATACACTCACCTTAAACCCGATTAGCTTCTAGATCTCGATTTCTCTCCGTAGTTCCTCTATTTGGGTTTCGATCTCCCCCAGATCTACTGTCGCTTCCCCTTGGAAACCATTTCTCTCACAAATTCGTTCTATTTGATGTGAGACGTTGGTCGATTTGTTGTTTTCCCCAATTCGATTTCTAGGGCTTCGGCCATTTTTAAGTTTTTTTTTAGAACGAGAGAATGAAATGGAAACCGACGACCTATTTTCCTTTATTAGCTTCATACGGGTAGGGTTTCACCATTGCCAATGTCCATTTTGTCCTTAGATTTAATGTTAACCCTTATAAAACTTAAGCCCCAAAACATCATAACACTTAAACAATTTTTTCATGTCACATACACTATATACAAACCAATGTGTATGTTTATTCACCATTTTAATCATGCACAATTTCACATATTCATCATGTACATATCACAAATGATTTATTTATTTATTTATTCACCCCACATAATATGGATTTAATTGAAATCAATATAATCTAGGATCATCAAAGTTGGGTTCTCACATTATTAATCTCTACTTCTTAATTATTAATAGCAATCATTGATTATTCATGATTAGCATTAATTATTATATTTTAATTATTAACTGTTTAATAGTAATTATGTAATATTAACTATATTTTTTAATTATTCTTCTTAATTGCTAAGTATTAAATATTACGAGTTGATTATTAATTATTACTTCCTAATTGATTATTAATAGTAATTATTAGTTATTAATTATAAATAATCAACATAAATGTATTAAATATTAATTATTAGTTGTTAATTATATTAAACTATAGTCATATATTACAATAATAAAAAAATAGAACTTGTGATAGGCTTTTATTACAACTGTCAAAATAGCACAGTTGTTAAAAATAAGTTTATTACAACTTTTCTAGGAAAAGTTGTAAAAAACATATATTACAACGGTGCTTTTACCACTGTTGTAAAATTAAAGTTGTAATATGGTGTTTTTGTTGTAATGCCTTCGTATATCTCTCTGACTTCCTCCAAAAATTCCCAATTCGTTTCCTCAATCCAAAAATGGCTTCAGCAGATTTAATATTTCCATTCCCAAATTAGTTCTCCATCCCCAAATTGTAGAGCCGCAGCCATCATTCCTGATCGACGCCGTAGCCCTCTCCATCACCCCAGCATCCACCGCTCACGCTCTCTCCTCCTCTTACTTTTAGCAGTCCAGTGCCACTGTTTGAAGCTTGCTTCCCACACCCTCTCAGTTCCTTCGCCTCCTCCCTGGCAAGCTCCGTCCTCCACTGCCGAATCCGAGCCACTTTTGCACTGTCCCCTTTCGAATCGAAGCCGTGCAGTCTCCAGCGCCCTCTTGCTTTGAAAGCCCTAGCCACGGCAAATCAAACCCCTTTGCTCGAGCCGTGTTCTTCACCGCGTCCACTCGAAACCGCTCAAGCCATCGTCTTCTTGTGCTTCTTTCTCCCGCCACCTAAATGTAAGTTTAACTTACGATTAAACTTGTCACAAGTTATTCATTTCGTATTTTAACTAAGTATAGTTGGGTTGGCCATTGTTGCATGTTGTCACTTGTTTATCCCAGGACGTTTGGTCGTGATGTATGCATGTGGTGTTTACTTGCATCCTACACTTTTATGTCATTTCCCCATTAGATTTCCGTTTGAGATGCTTCCGAAACCGTCCACTGCTGCATACTTGTATGCTACCCTTAAGTGAAACATAAAGGCATACTAACCTTTATATTGATATACATATGCTTCGCACGATTATTTGAATAGCGTACTGTAGTTTTGTGAATCCATGAAAATGCGACATAACTATACTATATACTATATTATAAATGAGAGTATCAAATGCTGCATTCTCCTTCACTCTCGCCTTATTTGAAACTCAAGTGTCTCCTTTTACTCCTGTGTGTACAAGCCTTTTTAAACTAAGCAGTCAGAACGTCCGTTTTTCCACTTTGCCTCCATGGTTTTTCTTTTCCCCCATTGCTTTCCATACCTAAAGTTTCTCCTGATCCTAATTTTTGCCTTCTCCCAAAAATCGATTTCTACCTCTCCAACATCTTTAGATCTATGCATCCTTGCACGCCCCTTTCTTCTTTTTCACTTTCCATGCCCTCACCACGAAATCACCACTTTCGTGTTCTCAGCTTTATTCCTCTAATCCTTGGTTTTTTAATATCAATAACATACACCGGTTATTACATAAGCAATTCATGGTTATCTTGCTCTTAGGATTGAAAACTGTCTCGCGCTCATTTACTGTAGTGTCTTCGATAAAATCATGTTTGATGATGGTAGGGATTTTCTCTAAGGATTCCGATGACATAGGTATGATTTATTTTCAGTTTCATACATAGAATGTATCTTCTGTAATTTCTATTTACTAGCATGTTGGAAGTTTTTCCTTATTCCTTTCATGTTTTGTGGATGTAGCTAACCTATTTGTTGAATTTCCACTTAAGTGTCGCCCAACTTCTGATGAGACGTTGACCTAAACTTATATGTGTAATGACTTTTTTTTGTTAGTAAGAAGTGCTCAACAACTTTTGATGAACCATTTACCCGAATTTATATGCGAGCTGGCTTTTTTTTTTTAATAAGAAGTCTAGGCAATGCCTAGTACTTGAATCTTTACTCATATTAATGCACTTCAACTGTAATGGACTGATATAGCTAATTTATAAAGTGATGGTATAGTTGATTATACTTTCATATAAACACAGAGTGCACTATGTCTATTACTATATAAAATCAATTGCTGTTATAGGTCAAAAATTACATTATGTTATTTCCAATTTATACTATTACAGATTCCTACTTGCCACTAATCATGTTTGCCTCGACTGCGGTATTGCCTCTTCAGCGTCGTTGGGTGCTTCAATCTTTGTTTAAGGAAACACTCACGTCTTTTCAGGTATCATGCTTAACTCATGACATCGTAAGTTACTTCTGATTTACATTTCAATTCTATATATACTTAGTTGCAAAATACTTTTTGCAACATTTATTTTACGTAAATTCATTTTGTCAATTGAGATTTGAGCATCCCTTAAAATTACAATATTTGACTTGACAAATGAAAATTCTCTTTTGCATACTTTTGTTTTTCTCTGGACCAATTGGCAAAATTTTCGATTGTGAGTTATCTCATCTTTTCCGTTTGTGGATTTACTCAAACTACACTCTAAAGACTTGGCTATGTTGAGGACTTACATGCTAACCAAAAATGTTTGTGTTAAGTTTTCTCATGCTCGGTTGCATAAACACTTGATTTAATTCATATATTTTCTTAACGTCAAAATGAATATATTACTCCATCACTATTCACAATGCCAAACTTTATGTGCTTTAGCCTTAACTGGTTTACGTTGGTGCTTAGTCTGGTGGTTAAATGTAAGCAATTATGGCTTATATCTTTCATTAATAGATAATCTTTTATCCTTTAATCATGTTAGATGTGTTAATTTGTGGCACTTCAAGCAGTAGAATTTAATATTTGAGACTATAATCGACAAAAAAATGTAGTATCTAGAGAATACATATTTATGTTTTGGGACCAGTAATTCATTATGGTAGTCATAACATGAAATTTTTGGTTTATCTATTTTCCCATTGAATCTATTTTTATTTACCTGTATAATACACCTGTCATTTTTCTTAGTATAGCAATGCATATTAATACAATCAAGTCACAAGCAATGAAATGGATGGCCATGCAATGATTTTTAACCCATTTGAATTAAGAAAATAGACAATGCTCTAAAAGTTAAGCCAAAAAAATGATATACAAGTGCAATTCTACTGGTAAGAAATAGTCCAAATTATTTACCAAAGCAGTAAAGTCTAGCTATATGATTTTTTGGAACTATGTCAATATATGAGTACAAAGTAGTAAATTACTTAATGATCATGTTGTAGTATAAGCTGATTTTTATTATCCTCTTTCCACTTTAGCATGGCACAATTTGTGAAACTGGCTAATATTTTTACCTGATCCATTGAAACCAAAAGCTTGATGCATGCACGTTAGTTTATTTTGAGCTGGTGTTGATATTAATTAGCAGGAACATGCACTTGAAGATAGTATATTTTTAAATTTAAACACACATATATTGCGTACCCACAGGAAATTTGGTAAGAATACAAAATGGAAACAAGGAAACTAGCAGATGTAATTCTACTAGCTTTTGCGAAACTGTTGAATCTGGAATAAAACTTCTTTGTATACATATTGGGAGAAAGTGCAGAGCTGACTGGAAGATTAAATTACTATCCACAGTGCGTGAACCCCGATGTTGTTCTTGGGTCAGACCAATACCAGTATACATTGAAAATAGTAAGTTTATGGTTGTTTCTTCTACCCGTTCATCTTTCTTAGGCTTTCTTTGACATTTAACAATCTTTCCACTTAACTTGATATGTTAAGCTAAGGAGATATACAATATATGAAGTTACAGATATGATACAACTATGAAATAAGATGATAACATTTGATGCCAACGTGCTTGGTTTAAAGTAGAAATAATTGCAAATATGCTTGGTTAAAAATTTAGGCTAATTTTAACCAACAAATCAAATAATAGAAGACTATATTCATGTTATCGCTACTCTATATATAACATGCAAATTTACTTATATTGATGCAATTCATAAGCTGCTGCAAGCCACAGCCACCTAAATTATTCAGCTAATAATTATTATTACATAACCACACCCCTCTCATAGGAAGCACGAGTGCCAAGCCCAGAATTGAAAACGACAAACCAGCCGCATGCATAACGCTTTGGTTTGTAATTTTTAACTTTTGCTTTTCATATGATAAAATATATACATATACATTGATAATGGTTTTTGTTCCTATGACACTTGAAAGGTGAAATGATAATCTTTTATAGGCACTTCATGTGATTTTGTTTCGTATCTTAATCTTATGATCAAAAAATAAAATATTCCTCTTAATTTCCTATAATATTCTATCTAAATTCAAGTGGCTATTTTTTGCTTGAAATTTTAATTAGGGAAATTTTATATACATCCACTTAACCTATTAGTTAATCCATCCTAGATTTTAGAAGTAATACATACTTTTATGGTCTCTCTATTTATTTGAAATCGATTAGTTAATCTACACAAATTATTAATAATTATTCCCACCTTTGTGTGTTTTTAATCTCATGTTATTCAAGAAATTCTTTGCATAGTCTATCATCGTTAATTCTCGAGGTTACTCAATCTCTATTTTCTCTTTTTAACCCTAGGTATTCTCATATTTTCACAGTATTAGTTACACAATTAATTAATCATAATTGCATATTTAATTGTCCGGTGTGTCTGAATTTGGAATTCATAGAATTTAGCATCAAAACAAATAAATCAATAGTGAAAAATCGCAAAAGACTGTAATTTTTTAAACGAAAGTGGATTTTTTTAAACATATTTAAAATCCATGTTTAAATATATAAACGTAAGTTTGTCTAAACCATGAATATCAAATTCATATTTCAAACAAAGCGGTTAATTATTAAAACTTTGCATTTGATCATTTTTAAAATATTATTATAGATGTTACACAAATCATGATTGAATATAGTAATATTTTTTCAACCAATTTGAGGAGTATATAAGATATAACTGCTTACACTTATGACTGTGCGGTCTACTTGTTATATTAGACTATCCAAAAATTTAACTAGGGTAAAAACTAATCTAGGTAAAATAAATAATCATGGACCAACGTGTAAGCAGACAAACAACCCTGAGGTATTCATTACAATTTAAGCTACCATAAATACAAAAACAAACAAAAAAATAGATAGTATACTGTATGATGGACATCTAAAATGCTTTTTGAGAACCTTACTGATATTTCTTTGATCATGTTCATATTCATAAATACCCACTCTCCAAGATGATTAATGTTGCATATACTAAATGTGATATTGAATAATTTGAAGATCGAATCTACCGAATCATTTCAGTGTACTTAAGACTTCAGTTTCCTCATGCTTATTTACATTTCAATTACGCTATTTTATGAATGAAGTATTATAGTTGTTTGTGATATGCTGCAAATGAAGAGAGTTACTTTCACATTTTTTTGTACACTGGTTAGCGTGTATTTGGGTCAAGGTAACATATCATTGCTTCTTAGCTGATACTTGGACGCTTAAAAATAGAAATAAGTGCAATAATATTTTTGATGTGTGTTGCGGTTACAAATAGGAATGCTAAATATTCATTTCCTTCACTTTTGCTCAAAAAGCGTCAGTTTTTTCTCCAGTATCCATATTTTCAAGCTTTGAATCTTTGGTTTCATAGGTCTGATCTCCACTTTCTGAGGTTAAAAAGCTTTTGTCTTCACAATTTACATTTGCATTTATGATTATATCTTCAAATTCAACACTAACAGCAGTTTCACAACATCTTTTTTCCATATTTTGAAGCATGAGTTTGTGGTTAATATTTCCTGCTACTTAACCAAAAGTTTTAATTTCTTGACAATTCACATCTTTGTGTTCTGGGTCACCATTTTCAACTGATTTCTTGTACCCATTTTCTCTATTTTCACGTATGTATTCATGATCCTCCTGTCCAACTACTTGACCTAAAGTGCTCACTTCTTGATAGTTCATATTGACACCATGCATATTATTGTAAAGGATACACAAATTCTACAGTACATGAATATTCAGCTTGTATATTAAAAAGTTACTTCATGCGACAATTCATAAAAAGATGATGTATACATGCCAAGCAATGAAAAAATGAAAGATATAATTTGTGTGGATTAACTAATTGATTTTAAATAATTAGAGAGACCACAAAAGTAGGTATTACTCCTAAAATCTTGGGTGGATTAACTAATAGGCTAAGTGGATGTAAATAAAATTTCCCTTTTAATTATTGGGGTGTTCATTCAAGGATGGACATGTTACTCTTGGATTCTGGGACAATAATAAGAAGTGGAAACTCTTTTTATGGTACTGCTATATTTCTATTTAATTTCAATTAGTTTTAGAACATTATTATCCCTTCTTTTGCATTGTTTAACATATCAAATGATCCTTTATGGAACATGTATTCTAAATAAAGGCGATAACTGGTACTTAAGGCTCCTGCAACAATCAGTCTCTAAGGAAGGATAGGATAGTACAGCCTTATGTTGCAAGCGAAGAGGTTGTTTTTGAAGAGGATGCTGATTGAAGAAATAGAAGCTTTTCAGTTAATGAGGTATGTTTTCCAGCACCGTGCTTTTATTACTATCTTTGAATAACTCACATCACTAAAATAAAAATTGGTTGTCAAGCAGATAGTTGACACTGGAATTGTCTTTCTGTCTGACATTTCAAAGTTTGTTTTGATTGTTAAACATGCAACATATGAATAAATGATTGGCTCCTTAATTTCCCATATTAAATTAGCCTTTAGATTTAAAAAGTTGATGCAGTTTTGTTTTCTTTCAATATAGTACTATGTGCTTGCTCTTTGTAGCTCAACATATTCAACATTAATATTGTATGTATCAAAAATATTTTAGGATTTATCAAATACAATATGCTAATGCGTTGTGTTGGTTTTTTGAAATATGAGAAAGTCTAATATAATAATTTTTCGATTTATGTCAAAGATGCATAGAAATTCATGATACTACAAAATAGCTATATCATTAACAAAGTTAGTTCAATCACATCTTTGGTTCAAGATACACAAGAGTTTCTCCAAAAGACTAAATAATATACTTGAGCGATTACCTCACTTAGTTATTGTGGCCTTTCAATTAAAAACATATGCTTATACTGTGTCATTATTGAACCTGACATAAGATAAATTTCTTACAGTTCCTAGGACATGTTAATATCATGTACGACATATGCCCAAATTAGACACCTTCTTTAAGATTCAAAATCAAAACCATCCCTTATCAACAATTAGTTTTAAAAAAACACCCGTGTTTTTAGTATTTGGCAAAAAGTAAATTATTTACCATTCAAACTGCAATATTTGCAGTTTTTGAAAGTGCAACTATTTGAAGTAAATAACTGCAAATGTTTGCACTTTTTTAAAAGTAGTTAGGTCAAAAGAAACATGCAATTAAGTTCAAACCCATGTGCATCAGATGAGAAGGCCATCCTTTAGTTTTTTTATTTGTATTCAAACCGTTTTTCTATGTAATTTTAAAATTGACTTCCAAAGCCTTATTTTTGTCTAATATGTGTTTTAGTATCAACGTGATGTTTTATATCAACTGATGACCCTTATGTGTCAAAGGTCTTTGTTTCAAGTTTTACACCTTTATTTTAGATGATTGTTAAGGTAAATGCATGAACAAACTAAAACTTACCATATTTTTGCTGTTTATTTTCTTAAACTGAATTTTTTTTTCTAACTTAAAAAATGACTTGCAAGAGCCTTTTTGTGTCTAATACATCCTTCAAATTTAACATGAAGTTAGCTAAAGGGTGTGTTTCACACTCTCCTGATATGTATTTATTGCACTGGAAAAAAGAAAAAATTATCTGACATCAAAACGAACCCATCACTTAGACAGATACATGTAGTGTGTTCCATTTAATATTTATGTTGGCTCTTACACTCAAATGGCTAAACTAAATGTTAAAATTAATTTTATTTAAACCCAAAACAATAGTAATTGTTACTGAACAATTATTGCAAACCTTGAATATGATTTTAGACGTATATCACGTCTAATAATTTGCATTTTTCTTCACATTTTATACTTTGAATATTTTATGCGAGGTTTTAATGTCAGATGATTTCACAGTCCATTGATGTTGTATTAAATACATTTACAGAATGCGAAAAGTCACTTTACAACCATTTGTTCCTTTTTTCTTATTTTCCATACCTCCTTTGCTGGCTCTAATGGGTAAAGAAAAAATAAATAAAAATCAATCCTAGCTCAATCGGATTCAAAACGTATGCCTAATGACAACAGTCCATCTTAGCTTAACTTTCAGGCTAGGTGAACTATTAATCATCCTGACTTAAGCGCATTTGGGTATAAGTGCTTTTTTAATTTTTTAATTATATTGAAGCACCAACTACTACATTGTCTGAGCTTTGAAGTGATGTTTGAAGAAATGTTAAACAAAAAAGGCAGTTCTTTGAAGCTTAAATTATTACAGTAAAATGTGCAGTACCACTTATGTACTTATATTTTTATTAGCAACAGTAAAATGTGCATGTCTTATAATGTATATAAATGGATGGCATATTGCATTAATTACAAAACTGATGAGCCATGAAAATGCGCATGTAATTGGAAATCAAATTCAATGGAAAGTCAACATGGTAGTAAATGAACGTGTTAAAGCTATATAAGGAGTAAAAAATTGTAAAAATTGTTTTTTCGTGCACCAGTATAATACAAGCAGGTGTTGTACTATGTTGTGTGTATTGAGATACCATGTTATTGCGAGAGCATGGTAATCTAGGATTTGAACTACTATCTAACATATGACTCACTGAAACAAGTATGATAAAAACAAATAGCCAATGATCTGAAAACATAAAGCTTACCAAATTTAGTTAGAAGTCATACTAAATTTTCCAATAAACAATAGTGACTGTAATATTTTGCTGTAACGATTCGTAAATATCAACACATTTAAATAATATGTACTCACGCAGTTAATGAGTACAGAAACGAACTTCTATTATTTTAACATTAGTGCTTCAATTCATATCAACACCTTTTCATTTAATTTTTGATTTGTTGATGGCTTCAACAAGGCGTCCCTTTTTTTTTTTTGGTTGCTAACAAGAAAGGGTGAAAACAAGTATTACTTATTAACTGGTTTTTACTAAAGAGAGCACGACACTTTTGGTTTCTCTGTATCGCTAATGTATGTTTCGGGTTTAGCTACTTGGAAGCTGTAGATTATAACCCTCATTTGTTGATTTATAAATATCACTTGCCATATACAACTTTTCATTTAATTTTTTATTTGATGACGGCTTCAATCAACGTATCCATCTTTTTTTTTTCTTGCAACAGGAAAGAGTATGTACAAATATTGCTAACATGTGCAGACAACTTGGTTAATACATCGCACAATATATCTCCTCTGTGGTTAATTTTATTCTTGTGGGATTTGGATTGAGCAAAGAAATGCATCACCCTATAAGTCATTTTATATTATATCATTGACCTAACTTCATGGTTGCTATTGTTGGAAATGTTTACAAACATTATGTGAATTATTAAAAATGATTGAATAAGTGTATGAATGGCTCCTATGTTTGAGTAGTCCCACATCATGAGATTATAGGGAAGAGGCAAGGATTTATACTTGTTTCTAAGAAGTCATGTTGGGGCCTTGGGCTCCCAATACATGCATTGTTGTGAGGAGGGAGACCATGCATCATGACCACCACACACGCGCGCGCGACCGACCGACTCGACTCGACCCGACCCGACCCGACCCGACCCGACCCGACCCGGTTCGGGCTTGGGCTTGGGCTTTGTGGTGTAGGCACTTATATTTTTGGACCATAAAACTTAGTTGTTTTCGAACCGTTTTTTTTTATGGAAAAATTATTTTGCGCACCGATATTTATTCTGCAACGGAAAAGTTTTGCAACGGTAAAATAATTAATCCCCCCGAAATTTTAGCAGACCCGATATTTTCTCCCAAAACCTAATTCTCGTTCTATATATACTATTTTATCTGAGACGAGAAAAACACCGAATTTTATATTCTCTTCTTCTCAGCCGCCATTAAAAAAAAAACTTCTAAGAAATTTCGAGCAGTAATTTTTCCCGAAAGTGCAAATCTGCACTGATTTGTTTGTGCAAGCAAATCAGTTACTATTTTAGAGGCTGTTTTATCCTAGAGGCGGCGGCGAAGGAACGAATTGGTTTGCACCTCTGACCAAATCGCCGAATCGTCTTCAAGAAAGCGACCTAGTCCGCGACTCAGCCATTGTTTTCCAACAATTTGAAGACGAACTGAAACAATGGCCTCCAACTCAACCATGGACGATTCTGCTCCTCCCTCTGCTTTTCACGGCCCTCTGGTGACTGCTGCTCCTTTCAAGTTCGAAGGTTTGCATTTCAAGCGCTGGCGTCAGAAGATGGAGTTCTTCCTCACGATCAGGAAGGTGGTGGCTGCTCTGACTGCTGAAAAACCGCAGCTACCAGACAAGCCTGACGAGACTGATGCAGCAAAGATGGCATCATGGACTGAACAGTCAAAGCAACTGCAGACCTGGACTGAACATGATTACTTATGCAAGAATTTCATACTGAATGGACTGAGCGATGATCTGTATGATTATTATAACTCAGATGAAAAGACGGCAAAGGAGATCTGGGAAGCACTAAAGAAGAAATATGACACAGAGGAGGCAGGGGCAAAGAAATACGCTGTAAGTCGCTACCTAAAGTATCAGATGACTGATGATAGATCGGTAGAGATGCAGTCTCATGAGCTTCAGAAAATAGCTCATGAGATCATCTCCGAAGGTATGCTCTTGGACGAACAATTTCAAATTCCTGTTATCATTGACAAATTACCCCCTAACTGGAAAGATTTTAAGAACACTTTGCGACATAAGACTAAGGAATTTTCCTTAGAGAGCTTGATTACACGCCTCCGTATTGAGGAGGAAGCACGCAAGCAAGACCAGAAAGAAGAAGTGCTGATTGTGAATAACAGCAGTACTAAGAAGACCACTCCCGCTGTTCTGAAACCAAATCAGAAATCTTTTAAGAATCAGAACAGGCGCAACAAACAGAATGGGAATCCGCAAGGAAACCCAAAAGGACAGCAGAAACCAGCCCAAAAGAATGACTCTGGACAGTTGTTTCTTTGTTACAACTGTGGAAAACCAGGGCATATGGCACGAAAGTGCCGGAACAGGCCAAGCTCTGCACCGCAGGCTAACCTGACTGAGGAGCCTCTTACGGCTATGATTACTGAGATTCACCTTGTTGGTGGATCAGAGGGTTGGTGGGTAGACACTGGTGCTTCTCGCCATGTCTGCTATGATCGTGGCATGTTCTCTACATACACGGCTGCTGAAAATCAGAAAGTGCTGTTGGGAGACTCTCACACCACTACAGTTGCGGGGATTGGAAACGTGGAACTCAAGTTCACCTCTGGAAAAACTGTAATTCTGAAAGATGTTATGCACACTCCAGAGATAAGAAAGAATCTGGTCTCTGGCTTCCTCCTTAATAAGGCTGGTTTCACTCAAGTTATTGGGGCTGATTTGTACACTCTTACTTATAAGGGAACTTTTGTGGGAAAGGGTTATGCTTGTGAGGGTATGTTTAAACTGAATGTTGAATCTAATAAAGTGACTTCTTCTGCTTATATGCTTTGTGATTTTAATATTTGGCATTCTAGATTGTGTCATGTTAATAAACGAATAATTCAAAACATGAGCACCCTAGATATGATACCTAAAATGACAGAATCTGAATCTGATAAATGTGAATTCTGTACACAAGCTAAAATCACAAAGAAACCTCACAAATCTGTTGATAGAGTTTCTGAACCCTTAGACTTGATTCATTCTGACATATGTGAACTTGATGGCACTTTAACTAGACAGGGACATCGTTATTTTATCACTTTTATTGATGACTGCTCTGATTTCACATATGTATATCTTATGAAAAATAAAAGTGATGCTTTCGACATGTTTAAAACATTCAAAACTGAGATTGAGAATCAAGCAAATAGAAAAATTAAGAGATTTCGTAGTGATAGAGGAACAGAATATGAATCTAATTCTATTCTGGATTTCTATAAACAACATGGTATAGTACATGAGAGAACTGCACCCTACTCACCTGAAATGAACGGCAAAGCAGAAAGGAAAAATAGGACCTTTACCGAGCTAGTAGTTGCCATATTATTAAATTCTGGTGCAGCAAAACATTGGTGGGGGGATATTTTATTGACTGTATGCTACGTTCTGAATAGAATCCCTAAATCTAAGAATAAAATTTCACCTTATGAAATTTTAAAGAATCATAAACCCAATGTATCATACTTTAGAACTTGGGGTTGTTTAGCATATGTTCGCATTCCAGACCCTAAGAGAATAAAATTGGCAAGTAGAGCATATGAATGTGCATTTATAGGCTATGCTATTAATAGCAAAGCATATAGATTTTATGACCTTAATGCACATAATATAATTGAATCAAATGATGCCGACTTTTATGAAACTAAATTTCCTTTCAAATTAAGGAATAGTGGGGGCACTTCAAATATGCCTATTAGAACAGAACTTAATGAAAATTCTGAAGCTGAACCTAGAAGAAGTAAAAGAGCAAGAACCATAAAAGACTTTGGTTTAGATTTTTGTGCTTTTACTATTGAGGAGGATCCTATAAACCTCCAAGAAGCCTTATCTTCTTTAGATGCCGATTTCTGGCAATAGGCTATAAACGATGAGATGGATTCTTTAGAATCCAATAAGACTTGGCACTTGGTAGATTTACCCCCTGGTTGTAAGTCTATAGGCTGTAAATGGGTACTTAAAAAGAAATTAAAACCTGATGGCACTATAGATAAATATAAAGCACGACTAGTAGCTAAAGGTTTTAAACAAAAGGAAAATATAGACTTCTTTGACACTTTTTCACCTGTAACTAGAATAACATCCATTCGGGTATTAATCTCACTTGCTTCCATTCATAATTTACTTATACACCAAATGGATGTTAAAACTGCTTTTTTGAACGGTGAATTAGACGAAGAAATTTATATGGACCAGCCTGAAGGATTTGTAGTACATGGTCAAGAACATAAAGTATGTAAATTGGATAAATCATTATATGGTTTAAAACAAGCACCTAAACAATGGCATGAAAAATTTGATAACTTAATCATTTCAAATGGTTTTAAAGTTAATGAAAGTGACAAATGCATATATTACAAATCTGAGAATGACATTTGCACTATTATATGCCTTTATGTAGATGACCTACTCATTTTTGGGTCAAATATTCATGCCATAAACTCAGTCAAATCCTTATTAAGTGTCAATTTTGATATGAAAGATCTAGGTGAAGCGAGTGTAATCCTTGGTATTAAGATTACTAGGTCAGAAAAGGGAATTTCTTTGGACCAATCTCATTACATTGAGAAGATACTAAAGAAATATAATTACTTTGACTGTAAACCTGCAAGTACGCCATATGATCACAGTGTAAAGTTATTTAAGAACACTGGTGAAGGTGTAAGACAGTCTGATTATGCGAGCATCATTGGCAGCCTTCGGTATGCCACTGATTGTACTAGACCCGACATTGCCTATGTCGTGGGATTATTGTGCAGGTTTACCAGTAGACCTAGTATAGAGCACTGGCAAGCTATTGAAAGGGTAATGAGATACCTTAAACGAACCATGAACCTTGGATTACATTATGAAAGGTTTCCAGTTGTACTTGAAGGATATTCTGATGCAGACTGGAATACCTTATCTGATGATTCTAAAGCGACCAGTGGCTACATATTTAGCATCGCTGGAGGAGCTGTTTCTTGGAAATCCAAGAAACAGACTATTTTGGCTCAGTCTACTATGGAGTCTGAGATGATAGCACTAGCTACAGCTAGTGAAGAGGCAGAATATTTGAGAAATCTGCTAGCTGAGATTCCCTTATGGGAAAAACCGATACCAGCAGTGTTGATACATTGCGATAGTACCGCGGCTATTGCAAAAGTTCAGAACCGTTACTATAACGGTAAGAGACGACAAATACGTCGTAAGCACATCACTGTTAGAGAACTACTTTCCACAGGTACCGTTAGAGTGGATTACGTACGTAGTGAGGAAAATTTGGCAGATCCTTTGACGAAAGGACTGTCCAGAGAGAAAGTCCATAACTCTTCTAAAAGAATGGGACTATTGCCCTTAGATTGTTGAGTCACGCACAATGGTAACCCGACCTAAATGACTGGAGATCCCAAGAACTAGGTTCAATGGGTAATAACAAGTTGTGTAGTGATATGAGTTGAACATGCTAGTTAATAAACCAAGAAGCATGTATTCCTGAAGTGATTAGAGGATGAGTTAATAGAAACTCTTAATGAGATCTATACTCTATTTGGAGTGGAGTACCTACCTTCAGGAGTGCTCTTGATAGACTCACCTTTGTGAATGTGGAAATGTGGCCGTTTCCTATGGAGTTTGGGCAAAACTTCTAGAGCATTCACTAAACTGGGATAGACGTGCAGGGCCATAAATGCACGGGCTTATCTGATTGCACTATAGAAAAGGTTGTGTGTGGTTTGATGTCAGGAATAGAGTTCAAGACTACGTGTCACTCTAGTAAAAACTGAATCTTACTCACTATGCAAATGTTCAAGTCCTTGGACACCTTTGTTTATGCACAATCTTATGTTTTTAAGAAACTGCTCGAAAATATTTTTAAAATTTCAAGTGGGGGATTGTTGGAAATGTTTACAAACATTATGTGAATTATTAAAAATGATTGAATAAGTGTATGAATGGCTCCTATGTTTGAGTAGTCCCACATCATGAGATTATAGGGAAGAGGCAAGGATTTATACTTGTTTCTAAGAAGTCATGTTGGGGCCTTGGGCTCCCAATACATGCATTGTTGTGAGGAGGGAGACCATGCATCATGACCACCACACACGCGCGCGCGACCGACCGACTCGACTCGACCCGGCCCGGCCCGGTTCGGTTCGGTTCGGGCTTGGGCTTGGGCTTTGTGGTGTAGGCACTTATATTTTTGGACCATAAAACTTAGTTGTTTTCGAACCGTTTTTTTTTATGGAAAAATTATTTTGCGCACCGATATTTATTCTGCAACGGAAAAGTTTTGCAACGGTAAAATAATTAATCCCCCCGAAATTTTAGCAGACCCGATATTTTCTCCCAAAACCTAATTCTCGTTCTATATATACTATTTTATCTGAGACGAGAAAAACACCGAATTTTATATTCTCTTCTTCTCAGCCGCCATTAAAAAAAAAACTTCTAAGAAATTTCGAGCAGTAATTTTTCCCGAAAGTGCAAATCTGCACTGATTTGTTTGTGCAAGCAAATCAGTTACTATTTTAGAGGCTGTTTTATCCTAGAGGCGGCGGCGAAGGAACGAATTGGTTTGCACCTCTGACCAAATCGCCGAATCGTCTTCAAGAAAGCGACCTAGTCCGCGACTCAGCCATTGTTTTCCAACAGCTATTGCCAAAAAGTATTGTTATGATTACTCAAATATCTTGATGCATTGTGAATTTGTGCCACTAAATATTTTGTTGCATATTTACAAGAGTAAATATGTGATAAAATAAACATTCATTCTTTTTTATTTTTTTATCTTTCAGGCGCATTTGGTTTTGGAATATGCACCAAGCTTGAGTAAGCGAGTGGTCGATGCATTTGGTTTTGTACCCTGAACTAATTTTCTATTTTCAGCAAATAACAATGCGATGTGTGTTGTGTATTGGCTGAATTTGATACTGCAGTTAGTCTTATTTTACTTTGTTATACTATTTGGTTGTATTTCATTGTGTAACATTGACATTTAGTTAGAATTCAATAAAATATGTAGATATAGTATTGATATTTAGTTTTATTTCAATGTTTTATACTGATATTGCAGTCAGGTTTTATGTTATGGTTGTGCGTTCTATTCTGACTTTAAATGCAATTTGATGTAGTATCAGGTTTAAATAAAACCTGAAGCAGCATTATTTTTTTCTTGCTTCAGCCACTTTTTTTGCTTCGGTTGTTTGGAGCAACTGAAGCAAAATATTGGCCGTTTTCTTCCCTGCAGAACGGAAGCAACAGGTGCATACCTGTTGCGTCTTCCACATTTGCTTCCGTTGTTGAACTGAAGCAAAAAGGGGTAAACAACCGAAGCAAAAAATTATTATTTGCTTCGGTTGTTTGTCCGAAGCAACAAATGTTGGTTTGTTGCGTCTTCTGCAGTTGCTTCGGTTCCAGAACAAAAGCAACAGGGGGTAAATAACCAAAGCAACTGACCTATTTTGTAGTAGTGGAAAGCCATCTGAATTCATGGCGTTGATCAGAGTTTATTGTCCATCAACTTTGAATCATCATATGGACCCTCTCATCGAAGATCTATCAATCCCCTCACTTGAGAGATGTTGCTCAGTCAGAAAAATGGTGCTTAACCAAATAGTTTTATAACATATATGAAGATATTTTGAGAGCCAAGTTTTCTTGGGCATGAAGCCAAGTTTTTCTTGGGCATGAAGCAATTCTCTCTATTAAAGAGCCAGCTAATATTTTCATTAGGTGTGGGTAAGAGCCACCAAGAGTGGCTGAGAGCCACCAAAAGTGATCATTTAGCTGTTCCAAATTAAGTGTTCTCCTTCAAACTTGTTAACCATTAGATATTCTCTATCCATTTCTCGATAAGGTTATTGATTCAAATTGTAATTGTTTGTAATGATAGTTGAGATCGATTGTAAACAATTTGTTATTAGTGAATCAGTAAAGAGGGTGGTTGGGTGGAATATCGTATGCTCATATTTCTGATATTATTTGTGGTGTTGTTTATTTTTTCAATCAAATTCATCTTGAAGTGATTGGGTAATAAAGATCCAATTTTTCTGGGCATTTTGTCAAGCTTCCGCTGCGCACAAAAATCATAACAGATTGGTATTAGAGCGAGGCGATTTGTTTTAAATCGTGCATCAATTATTTCTACAAAGGTTGGTAGATTCAGTTGGTGATTATGCTCTTACTATCTTGGAGAAAAGTAGACTTTGGTGGAGGAGACTATGTCTAGAGTGAAGAGCATTCCAATCTGAGAACTTTGACATGATATGGAGTTTATTGTGAAGAAGCTCTCTGATATGGATGAGGGAAGATGGAAGAAGACAAAGAAGAAGGCGGGTGACGGTTGAAGAACCTAGTCCACAGCAAGGTGGAGAGGTTAATATGGTCACTGCTTATGGTCCTAAGGTGGAGGATCATGGTATCGACAAGGGTCTAGATGTTGATGATGCTCGAGCGATCCCGGAGATGAAGAGATCATGTCAAACGGAAGACGGATGTCGAGCTTTGAAATCCACAAAGACGATGGAGATCTTGTGGTATTACAAGCATTTTTTAGATCGTTGGTTGATGCACGGTGCAGCTCAGGTGGTAGATGCATCTTTTACAGACGGTGGGTTGTGTTTGTAATTGAGGTGTGGTCGTAGTTCTTTCAAATCGACTAGGTGTATCTCATTGCCCTGAAATCAAGGTTGGTTTTAATTGAGAGAATAATTTTTTGATCTTGGTGGTGTTGAGGTTACTTTGGAATCTGCCTTTTTTTTATTTTGGATATTTGCAACATTTTGTTAGCGGGCGAGGACGTAGTCTGAGCTCGTTAACAATTTTGTGATGGGGGTGGCTTTGCTGGAACCCATTTGTAAATATTCATTTTTGGTGTATCTCGTTGTGAGATTTTGACTGAAGGTGGAGCTCTGTTGAAGAATTTTATAATGAGAAGAGAATTTAACTCAAGCTGGGGTACTGGAGATATGTGTATTTGCATCAAGGTGGAGTGTTAAATTTGGTGATACAAAATCACAAATTAATTGGAACAAATTTGCAAAGAACGGAAAATAAATATTTCTATAATGGGAATGCATTGACTGCATTTGATGAGGTTGTAGAGAAATAAATGAAGGGTTTAATTTCTTCCATTTATGCTAAAGAAACGGATTGATTTACTTCCTATGTTTGCACATTTGTTTTTATGGTAATTTGCCTTTATTATATTATTACCATATGTTGGTAATTTAATTGATGACTCACATAGATTTGCACTGACTATATATTGAGGGGTAGACTTTAGTGTAAATCCATCCTGGCCTAGAGCCAGTGATCCCCAATGGTGTCTCTTCTTGTTAAACCTGATTGAGGTTTGGATATGTAAACTCTTATTTTGTAATCTCTTGTAATTCTCTTATGTGGAATAAAATCTCTCTCTGTTGGACTGGACGTACACTGTCTCGAGGATAGTGGAACTAGTATAAATATTGTGTCTATTTGTTTCTCTGCTATAGTTATTTACCATTTTGTTGGTGTAATAGAATAATTGCTATCTGATTAGATTGGTGTTCAATTGGCAAATCTAGATCCTATTTATTGCGCTTCCGCATATGCTCAATTTTCATAACAGATCTATCAATCCCCTCTCAATTAGTAACAATTATATCCGCTATTAAGTTGTCATGTTTATTACCATTATAATTGTTTACAATGTTTATTACTGTTACAATGGGTATGTAGAGTGGATAAAATGGTAATTTTACCTTCCCCTTCATTGTTTGTTATGCTTTCCTTTTTCATTTTGACCCATAACCCTTGAGAAATTGCCCGTTCTTCCAACAATCACCGCCTAGGGTTACTACCTCCACACATCGCTTCTACCTCGTTCATGCATCGCCGACGTCATAATTTTCGATCGCCTCTTCCTCGTTCTCCCAGCTTGCGTAATTTTACGTTTGCCAAGTAATTTAATAATATATTTTAGCCAATGTATATGTTCCGGCAATTTCATATTCTTAATTTTTGTTTTTTCATTTTCATTTTCAATAATTAAATATTTGAGAATTTGAATTATATAAGAAAATCAGTTTACTTAGCCTAGCTGCAGTGTACATTTACTGACCCTCAGTGTAATGGGATAGATTTAGGGGAAGTTTGGCTTGAATCATTGATTAGAAATGAAATTTTTTGCTATGTTATTTTTGGTATTCAAGTTTTTTTTGTTCTTCAATGTTTTATAGCTGTGTTCAAGTATTAATGAACCTAAGGAAAAAATCCTGCTATGTCATTCTATAAGTTCCTAGGTTATATTAGTTAGTAACACTAAAGGACATTAAAGAATAAATTACCTATTTCGTTGGTTGGTTCAGAACTACCTTGTAATTTGAATGGAGTATGGTTATTGATATTTCAATTGCCTATGTACATGTGTGTTAATACTTTATAATATTCTAGCATCCTGAAATTAAATTTAATAGTTAACATGAGTCTCAACATTCTGATTGGTACGTAATGTGAGTTAATATCTAAACTCATCAATATAAATAGTTCAAGTAGTTTGATTTCATAATGCGATATTTTTGCAGTTGGGCTATATGCCATTTGAGTTGAGCTATAATAGTATTGTTTCAGTTTTTCCATGCAAGTTTCTATTTCAACTGTTGCTATGAACTAACAAGTACCAGTAAATCTTTATCTTTATTAATAATTCTCTTGGAAGCGCAAAGTTTTGGTCCGACCATGAACTTCCCAAAATGCCCTTATGTATAAATTTAAAAATATCTTTATTAATAATTCTCTTGGAAGCGCAAAGTTTTGGTCTGACCATGAACTTCCCAAAATGCCCTTATGTATGAATTTTAAAATATACTAAATTGTTATTTAACCTAATCTCCCCAATAAATTAGACATTTAATGTCATTTAAATTAGGATGTAATAAACTTTTTCAACAAATTCAAATTACCCCGTTAATATCGCTCAAAAAGAGGATTTCATTACAAATTTTAACCGCTTCCCTATATGTATTATCAAAACTTAGTAGTAGATAGAATATTTTTTAAAAAAATCCTAGAAGTTTGTTCATTTGAAATTTTCAACCATAAATTGTAGTCGCAAAACAATTGATTATTTGATTGACTAATTAATTAGTATGAAATTAGTAACTTAAATTAATTATAATTAAAATTGAAAATAAAGCTTATTGGAAACAAAGTGTATGTCTATACATATAATATGTATTTATATCTTTATTAATAATTCTCTTGGAAGCGCAAAGTTTTGGTCCGACCATGAACTTCCAAAAATGCCCTTATGTATGAATTTTAAAATATACTAAATTGTTATTTAACCTAATCTCCCCAATAAATTAGACATTTAATGTCATTTAAATTAGGATGTAATAAACTTTTTCAACAAATTCAAATTACCCCGCTAATATCGCTCAAAAAGAGGATCTGTAAATAGGATTTCATTACAAATTTTAACCGATTCCCTATATGTATTATCAAAACTTAATAGTAGATAGAATATTTAAAAAAAAAATTAAAATCCTAAAAGTTTGTTCATTTGAAATTTTCAACCATAAATTGTAGTCACAAAACAATTGATTAATTAATTAATATGAAATTAGTAACTTAAATTAATTATAATTGAAATTGAAAATAAAGTTTATTGGAAACAAAGTGTATGTCTATACATATAATATGTATTTATATCTTTATCTTTGTTAATAATTCTCTTGGAAGCGCAAAGTTTTGGTCCGACCATGAGCTTCCCAAAATGCCCTTATGTATGAATTTTAAAATATATTATATTGTTATTTAACCTAAGCTCCCCAATAAATTAGACATTTAATGTCATTTAAATTAGGATGTAATAAACTTTTTCAACAAATTCAAATTACCCCGCTAATATCGCTCATCTGTAAATAGGAATTCATTACAAATTTTAACCGCTTCCCTATATGTATTATCAAAACTTAACTGTAGATAGAATATTTAAATAAATTAAAATCCTAAAAGTTTGTTCATTTGAAATTTTTAACCATAAATTGTAGTCGCAAAACAATTGATTATTTGATTGATTGATTAATTAATATGAAATTAGTAACTTGAATTAATTATAATTAAATTTGAAAATAAAGTTTATTGGAAACAAAATGTATGTCTATACATATAATATGTATTTATATCATTATCTTTATTAATAACTCTCTTTTAAGCGCAAAGTTTTGGTCCGACTATGAACTTCCCAAAATCCATCATATATGAATTTTAAAATATACTATATTGTTATTTAACATAATCTCCCTAATAAATTAGACATTCAATGTCATTTAAATTAGGATATAATAAACTTTTTCAACAAATTCAAACTACCCTGCTAATATCGAAAATAAAGTTTATTGGAAACAAAGTGTGTGTCTATACATATAATATATATTTATATATACGAGCGCATACATAGAAGAGGAGAAAAATAATGAAATATTTAGTAACAATTAATGTACGTTGCAATTTTAATTAATGTTTGTTAACAAAGAAATTAATGCACGTTAATTAGTAGATATTGTATTTACAAACATAGAAAAAAAGGAAATATTATATTTACAAACTAATAGGAATATAGTCAATTCCCTAAAATTTCGCTGAACCCAAAAAAATAGCATTCGTCTAACCATGTTTTATTCAAAGCAAAAAAATAGCATCTTCCGTATTTGACTGATTCTGGAATACTCTCAGCCTCTACCTACAAATGCGACATTTGTAGAATAAACCATACACCCCTTTAAATATCGTTCAAAATCTTCATTCGTATTCACATTTCTCTCCTCATTCTCACCGCTCTTTATTCATCACTAATGTTTTTTCTTCATTCACCCTTCCCTTCCTATTTTTAGGAAACACTTAAAAAGGGAACGATCGCTATACAATCAATTCGTATTTTTTTTGTATTTTTTTTTTAAATTTGATGTGAAAATTACCTCCAGAGCAGCTTCAATGTCGGTCTCAAAGGAACTGAAGAGTCTGGTAGAGCCGTCATCAGTTGAGACATTAGGATTGGTGTGATGCTTTTCAACATCGTATTTTAGTATTTGTGGCAGATCGCTAAAATCCCTAAGTTAGTCATTTATTTTTAGTTCTTTCTTATTGTTTAGTTGTTAAACTTTGGGAATATTTCAAAGCTTCAGGCTCCTCAGTTTTAATTTTCTCGATAGTTTGTAATTTGCTAGTTTCGATGACGCCTAAGGTTTGTAAATAGGAATAGGAAGCATTATAATTTGAAGATCTTCTCCACTTCGACCTTTCCAGGCATATTTACCAGTTTACACAATTTTACATATGAATCACCTCTACCACATTTATAAATTGTAAGTTTATTCTTTATTTTCTGCAATGTTGTTTTTTTAGCATATCTTTACTCTAAAAAATTGTTTTTTTAGCATCTAGAAAGAACGTATCGTGTCATAGTCAAGCGCGAAGCGCGTGCCATCACTACGCACGAAGCGCGTTCCTATACGTCTCGTATTAATATATGTAAGTCCATTTTCTTCAATATATTCTTTCATGTTAATCTAATGATAACTTTGATGTTAATCCTTTCATGTAAATATTAATACTATTGTATTAATCTAATGATGACTTTGGTGTTAATTATTTCATTTTCTTCAATATATTCTTTTACAATATGAAGGTCAACCATTTTTTCCTCCATTAATTGAATTCATTTTTTCTAAAACCTTCGCCGTAATACACCTCTGTATTCTCTACATAAGGGTTCATATTTGGCTAGAGATTAGTCAATTGTTTGGACGTAGTGGATATAGCTTGTATTCTCCATTTCGTGAAAGATAGGTTTAGATGATGGGCTGGGTTTAAGGTATTATTGGGCTTTTACGGTAATTACATTTTTTTTCTTCTGTTCTGCATAGGTAACGAGGTTGATTTTTTCCCTTCTTTTCCTATTGATCTAGTCTAGGGACATGCTCGAACATAGAACAAAATAGCATACTGGAATTTAATGAACTCTTTTTTAACTAATTACAGGTGGTTAGTAATCTCTATTTCAACATTGATAATTTAGGTCTATCTTCTAGCCATTCCTATTTTCCAACTAAAGAAAATGTAAAGGATTGCTAATATGACTCCCAAATGTAAGTCACCCATCTTATGGACCTTTATTGTAGTATGCCACTGCTGTCACTTTGAACTTAAGGTTGTTTTGTTCCTTGGTCTAACCTAATATGAGGATTGAGGTTTTCATACAATATAGTTAAAGGAAAAAAATATATTTGTTTCCACTAAATGGATTAAATTAGAGGTTGTCATCTTATTAGTGATTCAAAAAAGATGGCTGTGAACAACGACTATCTTTTATGTTTGCATCTATTTAGGGTGAATAGATAACTCTATTGTTTTTTTACAAAGCCTTCGCTAATATAGAAATGGATTATAATTTGTAATGATAGAAATCGAGTATCATATTCATTCAGAAGTATTTGCCTACAACTAGAGATCTTGGATGTATTTAATAAATAAACCTCATGTATTTTGACACGAAAACGAGTACAAACATTTATTGCATGATTGATGAAATAGATTAAAAAAAGATGTATCATTTTATCTTGTGTCTGTGTAGAGGCTGGTAAACACATAACTTTTGTTATAACCCTTCTCTATGCCCATTTGGTGTTTATTTGTATTCTTCAATTTTGTCCAAATGTTCTGCTATTATCAGTTAAACAATTTTGATACATCTTGCGCTATTGCTTTTTTCTTGATATTATATTAGTTTCTCAAGTAGCAACAATTACAGTAATTTTATAATATTTACCAATTATATATGTGATTTATGGGAAATAGCAAGTTTGAACTAATAGTACTTATTATATATTCTGTCTTTCTCTTTTCAACTATTTGTGTAACAATTATATGGATACCCAATTTTCTATCATAACAAGACAAATCCCATTGCACCAACCTTACGAACACTCTTTCTGTTTTCAACTCTAAAGCCCCAGTACTTCATGCATCGTCAATGTCATAGATCTGGAGAAAAAACAGCAGGCCATCCTTTAAGCCAGCAACATGCTAGCATCATTCAAATGATTCATGTAAGAAAGAGATGTGCCAGTTTGTCAGCTCAACAAGCAAGAAGATGATCGAGGATTTGCAAGATAAGTTCTTTCTCATCTGTTCATTCATTAAATTAATTTGGTTTACCAACTAATTGCCTACAGTCCAAAGTGTTGTGTTTCAAATTTAACCCATTAAACATCCCTTTTGATTGAAATAGTCTACAATTTCTTTCTTTCCACAAATGTAAAACAATCGTAGTGATGATTATATTTTATCTATCGTTTAAGCAGGATTCAGTGAGTGATAAAATCAATTCAGTTTTACTTTAAAGAAAGTGCAAGATAATGAATGAAAAAAAAGCAAATTTTCAGTTTATTCATTTCGTTTAAGCTCATGGCAATCCCTCTCTTGTTCTATATTCTTAAATAGAAATCCAATGTTTTCTTCGTATTAGAATTGGCCCCATTTGAGGTTAAAAAAACATAGTAGTAAATTTGGATCTTAGTATTCTAAACACAATTCTTAAAACATAGGAAATAACATAAAGATCCAAAATCCATAATTGATCAAAAATTAAGATAAAGAAGAACTTAATCACCATCAATAAAATGCAAAGAAACTAAAAAACAAACTTGTTCCATCTCTTAAAGAAAATATTAGATTTCCTGCCCTATATTTTATGTAAACAGGACCAAATAAAGTTCTCTAATTTCCTGTTCTCTTACAGCAATTTACTTAGCTGTTAAAATTTCTGGCATTCTAATCCTTTATTATTTGCCTTCAATTTTTTTTTAATTTGTATGTGACTTCATCTAATCCCCGATAATATACACTAACGACAACTGAATTGTTGCTTTTCGATACATTCTATCAACTATAAAACATACAGCAATTATGGTTTTTTTTTTTACCATGCATATATGAGTTCACAAAATTTAAGCTGATAATATTAACATGATAATCTAAAGAAAAACAGTTTGACCATTTTTTAATGACTACTGATTTTCAGTATTGCAGTCCCATATATTCAATCAGCTCATGTACAATACAGTTTGCCTACTATTTGTCATACATTTTAGCAAATCAATGTTCACATTTTGTACTTACAGCAATACAGTTTGCCTACTTATGTACAATACCACAATTATGGTTAAGAGCTAATATTTAATGTTTTTCCTTAATAACATGTTTGTTACCTTACTATCCGTTTTCTTATTCTCTTTACAAAAGCATGGGCATTGGGTTAGCTCACCAGCTTTAAGCACTGAATGTACTCTTCGTACTGGGGCATCTGATCATACTAGAAAAAGATTTTTCTCTCCTGAGTAAATAAAAGAGGTAAATTATATAAAATTTTGTTTTTAAACATGCATAAACGTTCTAGGATTTAGCTGCTAACAAAAAAATTGCTTATGTTTTACTAATACCATGTCTCTGTTACCAGTTGTTTGTGTACCACTACTAAGGGACACATGTTTTTGTATCTAATCATCAGACGCAAGGCTCTAATCAATAGTAAAATTTTAAAAAGGGCATTTGGTTTTGCATCCAATATGATTAATATAGACAAAATATTGGATACTACTTCTCTTTATAACCCTCCCCTTTCTTTTTCTTTCTCCCAAAATAAAAATAAAAAGAATAAAACTTTTCAAGGCTGTTCCTATTATCAGTAACAGTAAAAAAAAATATGCAAACATTTATTATTTTTTGCCCCTGAACTCTACGTAACACCCATGCTTTTTCTTGGCAATATACTGCGTATAACCGGAAAAATGCAGTAGGGAAGAAAAAATGACAATTAACAAAGACTAATCTCTCCAATATTAAATTCTGGTTTTGTTTAAAGATACTTAGATACTAAACATGAATTGTCAAATGAATTTCAAACTTATATAGCATTAGTTCCCTGACGGAAACCAAATGTGGGTATGAACTTAAATAATGGAATGGAATTTTGGGTGTAGAAAGTTATTCACTGTCAGATATGTGAGACGACTCATGCAATTTGGCATCAGAGTTGCATGCACTTTGAGACTAATGTAGCACATATACCTGACCAGTACAATATGGGGAAACTGGATGTGAGAACATAATATGTTGTTGGAGCATTCAGTTTGAGAGAAATCATAGCTATCTCAAAAGATAAATTAGTAGAAATTCTAATGCCAATATTGACTGTGTGCTCGCTTGCCTTAATTTATGGACTGGTGCTAAAAAGAGGAAATTCCGGCTTATGATCAAATACAACGACATGAAAGTTAACAACGTACTCAAATGAAAATACTGAAGATGAATAGACTCAGCAGTGAAAATAAAAAATAACTACTACTTATTTAATTTTTTGTTATGTTTGTCTTGCAAACTATGTTCATCTAATCATGGTGCTCAAAGTAAAAAACTGTTGCTGTTCTGAACAATTAGCAAGAAGGGCTGAAACTATATGTGATGAATGTTTATTAATGCCATACGAAAATTGATTAAGTCCTTAATGAGCTTATTTGCTCATTTAAAAGCTCATCTTCATTCATGCAAAAGAAGCATTATTAGTATGTCTACATCTTACACTTACTAAGATGAATTATACTGCTTGAACAGGGCATGATCCTGTTATTTTTTTTTAATGCAAGGATACTTCTGAATAAGCAAAGCTACCAAGTACAGTGATTTGTGAAAATCACCAAAATAGCTTTTAGTGGTTTAAGCACGATTGATTTTATTTCACATAATTATTTTCCTCCATGGTAATTGTTAAAATGATAATAGTGTTATTAAATTAATAATAAAGTTAGAATTAAAATAGTGATGGATTATCCCCAAATAGAGCATGTATTATTAACCAAGACTAACAGTTTATATATATTTACCCATAATGAAATTCATTTTACCTGATAAACTAGATCAAACATATGTAGTGACATAAGCATAAGTGAGGACAAAGTGGAGTGGGAATTTTCAATTTAATAATTGGCAGGATCACAATATACTTTACAATATCATTAATACATTTATTACATAGATAATATTGTATTGATTTTATGTAAAAACTAAAAACATATTAAAATATAGTAAACATAATTTGTTCACAAATGAATCTTTTTAGACTTAATTTTTTGGGATGAACTCTAAGTTTTGATGAAATTATTATATTGTTCTTTATAAGCTGTCAAAATCTGATCGGAACCGCTACATAGAAAGAGCAGGATTAAAGCTGCACTGCATATTGATAAACTGAATTGCTGAAAAATATACCGCTGAAAAATATACCGCTGAAAAAAACTTCCATGTTCAGGTTTCAATCTTGAAATTGAATCACTCCTGAAACCAAGATCGCTTGGTTTTAGGCCTTGGTTTCAGCAAACTGCCTGAAACCGAGCTTGGTTTCAGCACATTGCCTAAAGCCAATGCTGGTTTCAGGTTTCAGGAAACTGAAACCGGGAATCGTGCTTGTTTTCAGTTTCCTGAAACTGACCTCAACTGAAACCGAGCTCGGTTTCAGGCAGTTTGCTAGCCGAGTTTCAAACAGTTTTCTTTTTCATGTCGTGTACATGGTCTGAAATTGTGGCACCCCAAAAGCAAAAGCATGGTTTTGTATGAGCAATCACATGAATATATTATTATTTATTGAATCATTCCTTCATAAAAAATTCAATTTATCGCCTTAAAATGAACACATGCGCATGATTTTTGGAAGGACATTGCACACAGTAAGATAATTCCAACATAAATAAATAGATGGCTCAACTAAGAGCACCTAGATTGAAATATTATCAGCTTTATGCATTTATTTGGTCTTATATCATTGACTTGAATTCTAGTATTGGGTTCATAATATACAAGTAAATTAGAACAAATTTTATTGAAATGGAGGTAGCGAAGGGATATGTGGGACTGCAAAAGGTTTGTCACCATAGACTTGTACTAGAAGGAGAGAAAGCCAATCGGGTGGAGGAAGTTCTGGATACGAAAGCATCAGTTTTTGACGCACCGCAAAAGGGTATGCGTACGCTATCTGATCTTGTCAGTGGTGGGTTTGTAATTTGGCTCATTTGTCGTTTCCATATTGTACAATGGTTGTATGTCAAATTGTGATGCTTCGATGTTATTTGATATTTGTTATGGATGATGAATGGTTTTTACGTTAAATTGTGTGAGTTTGATGTTTGTCAAAAGGGAATTTTCTTTAGGATACAAATTGCGATATGTTGTATTTTCTTTGAGATATTATTATATATTACATGTTGTATATTCTTATTGGTATACGCTTATGAAATTAGTTGGATCATATTATATTGTTACTTGTTTAAAGGAATTACCTGCTGTAGGCCTGGTATAATATCCACATTTGTAACAGTTATAACTGTTATTAAATTTACTGTATGAAATAGTCAGTTCTATATACTAACAGTAATAATTGTTACATATTTTATATTTGTAACAATAATTACTATTATAAAAAAATATTTTATAACAGTTATAAGGGTTATAAAATTTACAGTACCAACGGTTATAAGTGTGACAAAATCATAATTTTGTAACGCTAATAACCGTTATAGTATACACACTTTATAACGGTTATAACCGTTACAATATTCGTGACAAAAGTTTGTCACGTATGTTATAATAACAGTTCTAACTATTACAAAGCTAACTAGTAACGGTAATAACTGTTAGAAAAACCCTTTTCTGGTGTTGTGTTAATCACCCATAATTAGCCGTAATTAGTGTAAAAACATGCAAATCAATCACCTTAGCCTCAAATGAATGATAGATTTGAAGGTCTAACTGATTTGGCATGGATCCCAATGTATTCCAGCAGCCCTATCTCGATTTCTATGCTAATCCGCCTTAATTTGATGTAGATTTGGCTAATATGTGATTAGAAAGTGATTAAAGATAAATTTAGAAGGTGGAGGTCATTGCTAGGGTTAGAGAAATAATTGTGGCGGGTGAGAAAATGAAAATGAATCATTCTCTAAATCCTTTCAGCCCTCTCATAACCCTAATCTCGAAATGGGTTATGGGCCTAGCTGCTAATCACCTTATTAAGCCCGATTAAGCTGTTTTCAACTTCCAAACCTTATTTCAGCCATATCTCCTAAACGATAAGTTGTTTGATTAATGTGACCACTCTATGGAAGTAAACCATCATCTGAATCCAATGGAAGTGGTTTTAGGTCAAAACTCCTTACTAATCAAAAGTTATAGGCAAAACAAGATTCTCCAGGGGCAAAATGGTCATTTAAAATTCGGCAAAAATCGTGAATGTGGGAAATGACCCCAATAGTCGTTTCCCAATGTTACACGACCATACGACTTCGTATGAAAATAAAATAAATATTCTACAATCCTCCGATACGTAGAATGAGGGTCGTTACACTCTTCCCCACTTAAGAAATTTTGCCCTCGAAATTCCTTAACCAAGAAACATAAAATGGTGTCCCACATGCCTATCAACCATTTACAACAATCAAACATACACAGTAACACAACAAGCCTATCCTAGCATGCGGTTTACTAACAAGGGAATAACTATATCACGATTTAAAATCTTACCAGGCAAAGAGTTCTGGATATGACTTCCTTATGCTCTCCTCTGTTTCCCAAGTACAGTCATTCTCATTATCGCCCTACTGGACCTTGACTAGTTCCACCGTCTTCTTTCAAAGTTGTTTCGTATCATGTCTGATAATACAAATCGTCCTGCGGCTCCCAACTGCCTTAGATTCTACCTCGATATCATCCAACTGATCTTGTGAAATAGTCATATCAGAATCGTGCACGAACTTCCTTAACTGGGAAACATGAACTACGTTGTGGACTCCCGCCATCTTGTCAGGCAATCCAACTTTATATGCTAAATTCTCAACTTGTTCGAGAACTGAGAATGGACCAACAAACCTTAGTGCTAACTCACCTCTCCTACCAAGCCGAATCACACTCTTCAACAGAGAAATCTTGACGAATACTAAGTCGCCAACGAAGAATTTCAAATCTCTTCGCCTTTTATCAGCATAGCTCTTCTGCTTATCCTGGGCAGCTTTCATTCACTGTTTAATAACCTTGATCTTATCTAAAGTTTCTCTTATTACATCCGGACCAAGCACAAATTTCTCACTGGTTTCTAACCAACATGATGGTGATTTGCATGGTCTTCCGTACAAAGCTTTAAATGGAGCCATACTAATACTGGACTGATAACTACTATTATATGCGAACTCAACCAGATGCAAATGGTCATCCCATGACCCTCCAAAATCCAATATACAATCTCTCAAGAGATCCTCTAATACATGATTCACCCTCTCTGTTTGACCGTCGGTTTGAGGATGGTACGCGGTACTGAGATGTAATTTGGATCCTAAAGCCTCTTGTATGCTCTTCCAAAACCCACTAGTAAATAATTGATCTGGGTCACTCACAATACCTTTAGGTACTCCATGAAATCTCACTATCCATTTCATATATAGTTCTGCTAACTTATCTGCCGTTTTATTCGACTTGACTGGTATAAACCTTGCACTCTTGGTCATTCGATCCACAACCGCCCAAATACTATCATGACCAAATCTAGTCCTAGGTAAACCATCAATGAAATCAATTGAGATTTGCTCCCATTTCCATTCAGGAATTTCCAGCGGTTGTAACAGACTGCTAGGCTTCTTTTGTTTGGCTTTAACTAGCTGGCAGTTTATGCACTTGGATATAAACTTCCCAACGTATCTCTTCATCCCTTCCCAGTAGTATGTCTGCTTCATGTCTCGATACATCTTATTACCACCAGGATGTATAGTCAGATTCGAGTGATGACACTCTCTAAGCACTTCTTCTCTCAATCCATTAACGTTGAGTACAGCTAGTCTCCCATTCTTTTGGAGCCATCTCTCTCGATCAAGTCCATACTTGTTCATCTCCTCACCGTCGGTACCCATCTCCACCTTGGAGATGATTTCCAGTACGTTAGGATCGTCCCTCTAACTGGAGTCGATCCGCTCAATCAAAGTTGGTCTAATCGTCAAACTTGCTAACATTTCTGGATCCAATTTGCACTTAGGTCTGAAATCATATCCCACAATATACTGCAGTTGCTTCGATTCAAGAAACATAGCCCCTATACTGGCATGTCTCCTTGCCTTTCCCGGGTGTGTATGCGATATTGAAATCATATAAAGCCAAGAAATCTAACCATCTCTACTGGCGAAGATTTAAATCCTTCTGAGAGAAAAGATACTTTAACGACTTATGATCGGTAAACAACTCAAATCTTTCTCCCAAGAGATAATGTCCCCACATCTCTAACGCAAACACAATCGCTTCCAATTCCAAATCATGGGTAGGATATCTTTTCTCATGCGGTTTCACTTGCCGACTAGCATAAGCTACAACCCTACCTCCTTGCATCAGTACATCACCAAGTTTGGTACCACTAGCATCCATGTATACCGTCATCTCTTCGTTCCTTTAGGAATAACTAACACTGGTGCACACGTTAACTTTTCCTTTAGGCTCTTATATTCATTCTCATGCTTTCCTTCCCAAGCAAAAGCTTGATTCTTCTTGGTCAACTGAGTTAACGATGCCGTTGTCTTGGAGAAGCATTGGATAAACTTACGATAATAACCAGCTAACCCCAAGAAACTCCTCAGGTCCGTTGCATTCTAGGACGTAGACCAATCTTGCACCTACGCCAACTTTGCAAGGTCCACGGCAATACCATTCATTGAAACAACATGGCCCAAGAACCTCATATCCCTCATCCAGAAGTGACACTTAGAAAATTTCACTTTCAATTGGTGTTTCCTCAACACCTCCATCAGTGTCCTTAAATGTTCCTTGTGTTCCTCCTCTGTCCTCGAGTAAACCAAAATATCATCCACGAACACAAGAACAAACTTATTTAATTGATATCTGAAAAACCCTCTTCATAATATCCACAAAATATGCGGGTGCATCGGTCAACCTGAATGGCATGACCAACCACTCATAAGGATCCAGACGGAGTCCGAAATGTCGTTTTAGGTATACTCTCAACTACTCGGTGCTGATGAAAACCTTCGCGAGATCTAACTAGGAAAACACTCTCGCTCCATTCAACTGATCAAATAAATCGTCTATCCACGGAAGGGGATACTTATTCTTCCTCGTCACCTTATTCAACTCGCGGTAGTCCACACACAATCGAAGGGAACCATCGGCCTTGGTAGCAAGTACAACTAGTGCTCCCCACTTGGAAACACTTCTTTGAATAAATCCATTCTTCCAAAGATCGCTTACTTGCACCCCGAGCTCTCACTGCTCCCTTAGTGCCATACGACGAAGAGGCATCACTATAGGCCTGACATCTTCAACTAAATCAATATGAAATTCGATCTCTCGGTGTAGTGGAAGTCCGATCACTTCCACGAAGAGGTTCAGACACTCGCCAGCAATAAGCACATCTGACAACTAATCATGCGGGATGTCGAGAGAATTTAGAAAACTAGTCATCACCTCATCACTAGGTAGGCAACCAAACAGTACCCTCCACCCATCATCTGCTCTAATGGTCACCGAAGACCGCTCACAGTCTACCACCACCTCATACCTTTGGAGCCAATCGGCTCCCAAAATAATTCCAAACCTAGTAAAGCCTAAAACAAAGCAATCACAAACAAACATGCATCCATGACTCAATAAGACCAAATTACGACAAATCATATTAAGGCTAGTCAAACCACCGATCGGGTTCGTCACAACTAAAGGTCTATCGACAATCTTGGGTTCTAATTCTAACATATCTTCCAGGTCACCAGATACGAAGTAATGGGAAGCCCCAGTATCAAGCAATACTCGAACAGGAACATCATAAACATAAAGAATACCTTGAATAACGATACCCTTTCTCTTTTCCGCCGCCATTGAGGCATTCGACGAGGAAGGAACAGTGTTGATAGCATATGCTTTCACAATCTTCTTCTCTTTAGTAGGTTGTGGACATTTATCCTTATGATGTCCTACTTGGCCACAATTGAAGCACTTCCTGTCTGCTGGCTTTGCTCGACAATCTTTGGCATAGTGGCCCTTCTTGCCACAGCTAAAGCACTCAATATCTTTCTTATCCTTCTTTTTCCGACCATCCTTGGTTTGATTCTGTTTCTTCTTGTTCTGAGAATTATTCTTGCCTCCACCGCTTGCCTACAGCTTTGGCTCCTCTGCAGCTGTAATAGCAACCTCGGTCTTCGACTTAAGGTAAAGG
Source organism: Allium sativum (assembly GCA_030737875.1). Lineage (NCBI taxonomy): Eukaryota > Viridiplantae > Streptophyta > Magnoliopsida > Asparagales > Amaryllidaceae > Allium > Allium sativum. The sequence continues at coordinate 685,316,431 of CM060926.1, read as the reverse complement.
CTCTCTGATCTCAATGCTTTCCCTACAATAGATTCGAATGTATCATTGATGTGGTTTATAAGTCTTTTCCCCAAGTACTCATATAAGCCAGTTATGAACTTCTCGTTCTTCTTCTCAGCATTATCGATAAGAGATAATCCATAATTCGATAAAGTATCGAACTCAGCAATATATTCCGAGACTGCCCTACCATTCTACTTAAACTTCAAGAATTTCCTAAACAATTCTGATTTCTGAGCAGCCAGGATAAACATGCGCTCACAACTATCAAGTCAATCTTGAACTTCTGTATCCGATTCCGTTCCATGGAACGACTTTCCACATAGATTAGTATAATCCTTGTTGAGCTTGGCGAAATCGGGTCTAGGCTCCTACACTACCGCACCACCACCATTAGCAGCATTAGGAACTGCATACACCATATATGCTAATTAGGTTGTGTTAATGGCCGTATCTACGGCGATTTGGCACGCCTGTAAGCTGTATCAAAAAATGGCGTATATAATTATTAGAGAGCTATAGGCCGTGTCCAACTTAAAAATTGACATGCCCACTTAGCCGTATCAAAAGTTAAAAAAGAAACGGCACATTGTCGTATCTAAAGGGAAGCTAGATACGAATATAAACCGTAGATAATTTACGATGGGCGCTGCTTTAATATATTTTAGAAAGGGTTTTAGACCATATCTATGATGTCAGGTAGACACGGTCTTTAACCGTATCTTATTATATATATGTATATAGATATACACGTATTATATATATATATATATATCAACAGAAACTACAACACATATTTTCCATAACACAGACCATATCACAATTAATACAAAGCATATATAGCACAAATTATACACGAAGCATAACAAGAATTTTCATAACACAATTTATAGAGTGTCGTACAATTATTAAACGGAAACTGTCATGGATGTTTCATCTAATTACAAAGTCAGATAAAACTGAGCTGGTTATTGAAAGTAGCAAATTTAATCAAAGAGAAAACATATGTGATAAAAATGTAGGATCGACTGGGAAGATTGAGTGTGCTGATCATTCTGTGTAGTCCACGTTGCTGTAAATTAAAGCAATGATGAGCAGATGCTGATATTGAATGTACAAAATTTATATGTTTCAAAGCATGCATTGATAAGCATAAGCTAGATGCTAAATGTTCATGTGTGCATGCATGAGTCATGTGCATAGTTTAAGTGTAACAAATACATGCATGGCAAGTAGCTAGGCAAATAGGTGCTGCATCATAGAGATCAGTAATGGCGACAAAGATACATGGGCAAATAGGCATATACATGTGCAAGTTTAAGGGCATCATCGTTATTATGGCAGTAATCGAGTCGACAGACGTCCAGTCAGTCGACTCATTGATAAGTCATAGACTATAGTTGACAAATATATTGCTACTTATAGGGTATCCACTGACTTTCGATCGACTACATGGAAGGTCACAAAAAAGCTTAGGTTCAGGAAGTAGAAATAGGCACATGGAAGGTCACAACACCAAACAAGCGACAACATGAAACAATTCCGTAGACAACAAATACATGGGCAAATAGGTCAACATGATCAAATACATGTAGAATTTGTTAGGTACTTTCAAAATTTTCAATACGGTGCAAAATCTTGTCTTTTCTTTTTTGCTCAAGGTGAAATTTGCCTTTGGTATGATTTTTTTTTGGTTTCGGGATCTTCCATCACCCACAACTTTTTTTTATAGCCATAGTTTTCATATCCTTGCGTGCATTGATCCCATCTTTTGACTTCTCTTTATGGTCCATTATGGTGCTGATGAGATGCTCTGCTACATTCTTCTCCGTATGCATAACATCAATATTATGTAGAATCATATTTGCTTTTCAATATGGTAAATCAAAAAAGATAGACCTCCTAGGCCAAGGCGAAACATTGTCACCTTCTTCAATGGCCGACTTTTTCCTTTTTCGACCAACTTCTTCTTTATGTTTACCGATTTTCATTTTGACATTCGCTGCTCTCTTTTCAACTACAAAACCATTCAATGGCCTTTTAGGACGACTAAGTTCTTGTTCATTTTTGAAAATTTTCTTGTCGTATCGAAACCTGTGTCTGTTAGGTAGATACATTCGATGTCCCATAAAACATATCTTCTTACTTTCAGAAAGATGATACGAACAAGTGTTTTCCCCACAAACGGGACATGCAAAGTAACCGTGAGTTGTACATCCCGATAAAGTCTCAAGAGCAGGGGGATCATGGATCGCCCACAACACCCTAGCTCTCATAGTAAACTCAGATTTATTTGATGAACCATATGTAACAACTCCTTTCCATAACTGCTTTAACTCATCTAACCAACGACTCTAAATAAACATCAATATCCTTCCCTGGTTGTTTTGGCCTAGAAATCAACAGTGTTAACATTGAAAACTCCCGTTTCATGCACACAGACTGAAGAAGATTATACAGTACTACAATTACCGGCCAACAACTGTAAGGGTTAGTAAGAGAAGCACTCGGACAGAAACCATCTGTTGCTACTCTAAGTGTGACATTACGTGGCTCGACTGCGAATGTTTTTTCAAAAGAATCCACGGCTTTCCATTGAGAAGTGTCACATGGATGACGCTTTACGTTTGGATCTGACTTGGCATGACCATGCCAGGTCATTGCATCTGCTATTCATGGTACAGTATACAATCTCTTCAATCTAGAAATTAATGGAAAATGTCTTAATGTCTTTCATGCTACTTTGGTTCCTTTTCTCTCGTCGTTAAAGGATGTCCTATATCTTGGTTCATTGCAATTTGTATAAGAAATTCTATTCGCATCATCTTTCCAGTACAACATGCAATTATTGATGCATGCGTCATAAGTTTTGTAATTCATCCCAACTTTCTTAATGAACTTCTTCACGTTGTAGTATTTTTTCGGCAGCGTGTTACCTTTGGGGAGTAACTACTTCATTAGTCAAGTAGTGCAGTCACACCATTATATGAGAAGCTATATTGGGTCTTCAAGCTATTCATTTACACAATGGCATACAGCTTCGTTATCCCTTTTGGACATGAAGGATACAGTGGCTCTTTTGTGCTTTCATAAAATGGTGTATAATTCATAGTTTCATTGGCCTTCCAATTGCCATCATTCATACATCGCTATCAAACATTGGATTTTCAGGTTGAAAATCATGAAATCTCTTTGCATCATTGACTAGATCTTCCATCACAATATGTTCAGCCTCGTCAATACTCGTGGCATTACTAATTGGTTGCTGTTTTCTCATCTCCTCCTTTTTTCTCCATGAAAATACCACATGCTATATGATTGGATAAAACCCCATCTAAGCAAATGAAAATGAATCTCATCTAATTTGAACGTCTTCATATTTTGGCACCGATTGCAAGGGCATAAATACACTCCTTTCTTACCACCGTTTTCTTCAACAAAACAAATAAACATGTCCACCCCATCGATATAGTATGGAGATCTTTGATTAGATTCATGTATCCACTTTTTTTTATACCGAATGGCACGTTTCCAGCCTGTAAATTAAGAATTGTTTACAACTTACAAATTGTATCAATCACTGGATGTTTTCATTGGCAAGTTGGTTTTTTTATTCATCTATCACTAGATCACAAATAGGCCCACCCCCCTTCACACATGCCTGTATCTTTCTTCGATAAAACATCAAAGGAGTTTTCAGGCCTTAGCAAGCCTAGTTTGTCTAGCTAGGTTCAGCACATTTGTCTAGGTTCAATACATTTTCAGGCCTTAGCAAGTTAGTTTCAGTACATTTGTCTAAGTCAGGTGCATGAAAAGTAAATAAAACTAGCTAATTCTTATACATTGTTCAACACATGAATTAACTAGTTAACCTAAAACTAGTTTTATTTACTGGAATGAGTATGGCAGTTTAACAAACAAAATTCAAGGTTCATATTCTACATATCCAGTATCATGACTAGCTAATACAAGGAAATAAATCAAATAACTTGTGCACTAACCATGTTGTAATATGACCAACTGCGAAAACCTGACTTTCTTCAACTTTCAACCTTGTTTTGTAGCCGTCCTTAGGTAAAAACCAATAAATAGCTCTCCGGCCTACAACATATTGAGCATGAATTGAAGCAATAGCGCAAAAAATATTGATTACTAGAAACCGAATCAAACCAAAATTTTACCAGTAATAGAGACGCACGATTTGCAGATAATGACAAAGAAGCAGATTTGAGCAGGCAACTATCAGATTTCTATAAATTTTTTGGAGCAATTTTCAGAAATGGAAATAGGGCACGAGATATAATATTAGACGAGGGAATTAAAAAAAGGGAGGGAGAGAACCTAATAGGATTAACAAATTGGAGGGATGGGTGTGCTTTTTCAGCCAAAAGTTTTGTACAAAAATGGCACGAATTTGAAATGGCCAACAATCGAATCAAATTAACAGATCCGGAGCATTTGCGATGGATGGTCAGATTTGGGGTACTTGGGGTGCTGCGGATCGCAAACTGTTGTTTGATACAGATCTGGGCATTATCAAATTTGATACGGCTATTAACCGAATTGTATATCCGCATCCTTGTGTGCCAAATTCGCTGATATGGTGTAGTGCTGCTCCCTGAGCATCCCTAAGCATCTCTCGCATGAGGGCAGTAAACATCATCCTCATATTAGGGACATTCTCATTGTTGGCCCGTGAACCCGTACTCCTCGTATTTCGGCCCATCGTTCAATCTGTAAAGAGAAAACGATTAACCATCTCCTTAGTGGTGCCCGTGCAGTGCGACTTCATCCTTAGATATACTAATATTATATATATAGCTTTTGAAAACCAAAATATCACAAATACGCGCTCTCATATACGTATACTATCTCTCCCTGATGTCTTCCCCTAGGTTAAACAACGCAACCTAGGCTTTGATACCAAGTGTGACAGCCCGCCCCGCACTAGCCGACATTTTCCCAAATGCGTTATGCTAATGTCCAACTACCATAGGACGGTCGTCAAAAGAAAGGGATTTGAAACTATGAATCATGAAAACCTGTAGTACATCTCGCAGCGCATGGAATAAAATATAATAGTAACATAACTTGATATAAAACAGGCGAGACAGTGCATAAGCTGAAAACTAAATCATATCCATTAGAGTAGCGGAATCTAAAATACAGCTTATGATCCAAACCATTATTACAACTTCACAATGCTGTCTCTAAATAAAAATGGAAAAGGTACACTACTAATGCTCAAAGTAGTGACCAGTAACAACACAGGGAGAATATATGTAAATAGTACGTGGAAGCCTCCTTCTTGTCTCCAGACAGCTACTCGTGCATAACCACCTAACCTGTCTCTAGCTAGCCTGCTCGTTTTGGAGCACCCAGAGTAATAAGAAGAGACATAAAACTCTGGGTCAAACAAAAGTCCAGGTATAAATAATCAAACCTGAACCTGGACCTACAACCAAAGAGTTAGCACAACAAGATTTACAACACTCTAAGGCAACACTAACATAAAGTGTAAAAATGGGAGTATATATGTCATGGTGATAGCAAACATCAAACATAGCAATCATCCTTACATCACTCACTTAATGTGTTATGATATCCACCACTTTGATCACCAAAACTATTGGAACCATGGAGGAGTCCCACCCCGTCCAACTATCACTACGACCACTTTGCCCTTGGAGGTCCTGATGGAGTTCGACTCATACAACCTCTGACCCTACCGCACAGGTCCATAGTCAATGCCCCCCTCTCAATAGTGAACAAAAGTTATAAATGTCGATAACCCCTTTGCACACGTCCCGCAGCAAAGCCCAACTCTAGAAATTAACCCGTTGATCCTCATTTGGACTTTGAGCCATCACTTCTCATCTGGACTTCCTTTGCATCTCGGGTTTAGTTGGATTGGAATCATTCATCTGAAGAGTTCACGATCGTCGATGCATAGTAGAAGCTCCTTTGGGTTAGTCGAACATCACATAATGGGTCGGTCGAACGTCACATAATGGGTCGATCGAACATCACATAGTGGGTCAGGTCGAACATCATCGCATAGGGTCAGTCGAACCTCAGCATATATGGTCGGTCGAACACCACCATATAGGTTCGGTCGAACACTTTATACAGGGTCAGTCGCTCGACCCATAGGGGTCGGTCGAACAAACTTGTGGGGGTCAGTTCGGGAATAAGGGTCGGTCGCTCGACCCATAGCCTGCACCAATTTCCTACAAACCATTTTTCACCTCTCGACGGCGATTTCTACCATTTTAACTTTCCTATGCAATTATAGATCATACCAAACAGTAGTAGGAACATATGGAATCAACCAAAAACATTAAAACATCAATCACATGTGTTATTTAGGATCAAACACACCCAAATCCATGATTTTCCCCTTAATCCCCTTAATTTCTGGATTAGCAAACTTAATCCAAATTAACCCAAATTTATATTAGTGACATAAAATATGATTCTATAAATTTTACATATTTTCCCATATTTTTCTGAGTCATAATTTCGCTAATTATCACTAATCACCCCTAATTAGACGTAATTAGTGTAGAAACATGTAAATCACTCACCTTAGCCATAAACGAATGATAGATCTGAAGCTCTAACTGATTTGCACTGATCCCAATGTATTCCAGCAGCTCTACCTCGATTTCTATGCCAATCCACCTTAATTTGATGTAGATTTGGCTAATATGTGATTAGAAAGTGATTAAAGATGAATTTAGAAGGTGGAGGCCATTGCTAGGGTTAGAGAAATGTTTGTGGCGGCTGGGAAAATTAAAACGAATCGTTCTCTAACTCCTTTCATCCCTCCCATAACCCTAATTCCGAAATGGGAGCCTAGCTGGTAATCACCCTATTAATCCCGATTAAGCTGTTTTTCATCTTTCAAACCTCGTTTCATCCATATCTCCAAAAAGGTAAGTCCATTTGATAAATGTGACCACCCTACGGAAAGGTAAATCATCATCTGAATCCAATGGAAGTGGTTTTAGGTCAAAACCCCTTACCAATCAAAAGTTATAGGCGAAACAAGATTTTCCAGGGGCAAAACGATCATTTAGAATTCAGCAAAAACTGTGAATGTGGGAAATGACCCCAATAGTCATTTCCCGATGTTACACGACCATACGACTTCGTATGAAAATAAAATAAATATTCTACGGTCCTCCGATACGTAGAATGTGGGTCGTTACACTCATGATGTTTGATCTTGGCCCAGGATAGAAGTTTGTCTTGCTTTGTTTGGACTAGTCGTGGACACATATGCATTGGTTGTTGTTACCATTCCATAGAGTGCTCCCTGGATGAAGCGAAGAAAATGACATCACCGATAATATATGTTTTCCACTAACAGTATTCCCATACGTGTTTTAGTTTAATGTCAAGATTTCATCGTTTCATCTGATCTAGTGGTTTAGTAGATGGAACGGGAATGGTATTTGTAATAACTTGTTTGCTTTCCTTGATTGGACATACCTAGTTGAGGGCTCAGCTAGATTATGTATCATTATAACATCCCGTGTTTGATCACTGGAAATTAATGCTTTGGATGATTGCAACATCCATAGCGGTTAATTTCGGACCTCGAGGTGGGGGAGTGTTAAGGCATAGCTATTCTATACTTGGCAGTACAGACAATTCGTCAAAACTCAAATCTCATAGAGTCGTGTTTGCAAAATGTTTTCATGTTGATTATTGAGCTTAAATGGACTTAATATTTGAGTTCAGTGTTAGGTCAGTGCAGTAATGAATGAATAGTCGCTATGCACAGGATCGATGATGGCCATTATATATGTATATATATATGTAGAATTTGAAGTGTAGTAATCACAGCAGCAACGACATAAATATAATACTAGTAGAAAATATAAAAGAAATAAAGAAAAACAACACCATAGATTTTTATATGGTTCAAAGCGATGTCCAATGTCCAGTCCCAGACTCCTTCTAGAATATCGATTAACAAGCAAACCTCACTTAACCTAGAGGAACAAGTATACAACACCTAAGCAGACGAACAAGAATTTCACGCCTTGATAAACTAAGGGGACTTTAGCTATGCCTGAGAAGACAAACAGGACATCAAACTTGCCTAAGCGGATGAACATGACTTCAACAAATACAAAAGATAAGTTTGACTTTTTGTGTTCTTGATAACACGGGTTCGTACTAATAGTCCATCCGTCCTATAATCATCTCCTCAAGTACATATATATATTGTGTGAGTAAAGATAAGAAAGGAAAATATTGATTGTAGATGAAGAATTGAAGTTCGAATTCAAGTAATTTTAAGTCTATAAATTAATTGACAATATAAAGAGAGTAATCATAATAGATTTAGGAAGATAAGATTATATTCGGTTAGAAAATTGTTTTCGATTGTGAATAAAACACGTTTATATAGTAGTAAAAAAGTTACAACTATAGGATCTAAATAAACCCTAGAAGGGGGTGAGGTTTATTACAGAACGAATCACACCCGTTAAAAAAAAGTATTTTGTTTTTGCGGAATATAAAAATTATCATAGCACAAATCATAGTAGAATAAGTAAATATATAAAATTTAACGACACGGAATATACCCAGCTTCGGCAAACTCCTGCCTACTACTGCATTCCCCAAGGTTTCTAGTAAGTGTTAAAACAATATCCCGCATACAACACTTGTACACTCGTGACCCCTCACTATTGTTCCAATCCTATGCTCAAAACCCTACACTGATTTTCAAACCCTGAGATCAGATTTTCCTAACTAGAAACCTAGTTTAAAGAATATTGGAAAACTATAGATCTGTTTACAAAATTGTGAGAACTTAAAAACAAATCTACACTAAAAACAAAACCCCCCTTTTGTAAAAATATGGTCGGCCCCCCTTTTGCTTATGTCACTTGAATTATGTCGACTCATTTTTCTTCAATGTCCACCGAATAAAAGTTAGGGTTTTCTCTTTTGTCCCAAATTGCGATTGCGACCGGTTACTATTATTGTAATCCTACGCTCAAAACCCTGCACTGATTTTCAAACCCTGAGATCAGATTTTCCTAACTAGAAACCTAGTTTAAAGAATATTAGAAAACTATAGATCTGTTTACAAAATTGTAACAACTTAAAAACAAATCAACACAAAAAACAAAACCCCCTTTTATAAAATATGATCGATCCCCATTTTTCTTATGTCACTTTAATTATGTCGACTCATTTCACTACAAGAAAAACCGAGATTAGCGACAGATTTTTAGCAGCGGAAAATTCCGTCGCTAATTAGCGGCGGAGTTCCGTGGGCTTTGTAAGAGAAAATATTTTGGATTTTATATGTCATCTTATTATAAATTATTACCGTCGAATACTAATTCTGTCGCTAAATCAATGGAAATTGCAGCTCTTTACCATCATATAATATTTAACGCTAAATTCCGTTGCTAATAGAGTCGGATTACCGTCGACATAATTTTGAAGCTAATTTCCTGCAGTTTCCCAAGAGATTTGAAACGAACTTTTATATTTATTATTTATAAATTGTTTTAAATTTGTGTTATTACTTAGTAATTAATTAGTAAATTTAAATTTTAAATAATTAATGTTAATAATACATTAGTAATTGATAATAAATAATAACTATTAGAAGTAAATAAAATTCAATAGTTAATGTTGATTTTTTTTTTGAAAATTAATGCTGATTAGTTATTAATTACTATATAATATAAATAAGAGGTAATAGTAATTAATAAAATACATTGTTGTTCGATGTTTATTAAATTTGTTTTGATAATCAATGATTATTTAATAGTCTTTAATACGATTAATTAAATTAAAATCAAGAAATTATTAATACATATTTGTTTTTAAGAAATTGATTAATACGTATTATTTGATAAATAATTAGTAATTAAGAAAAACAAAATGGTCAAAGTTTTAAAATAAGAAGTTAAATAAATATTAAATAATTTTGAAATTCAAAAAATTCAAACATTACCATACAAATTTTTATTTTCATTCATATTAATGTACTATTAAATAATTACCACACATTTGGAGTTCATGTGAATGGAAATACATGGGGGAACGCCAATAGAAATACTGGATATATACATTGAACATTTATAACTTGACATCAGTAATTCGCTTTTATCTTGCAACCCTTGGTTCATTTTATTTTGAAGTGGAAGGTAACTTAACTGCATTTTCTCCAAATTATTTATTGATCTATTGTTGTACCAAAGCAAGCTTAGTTCGCATTTCTTTCTTGTGTAAAAGAGACGGGTAATGTATTGATTGGGCCACATCATGTATTATATAAACAAAATATTTGTATTATGAAAGATTGTTTTCTTCATCAACATTCATTCATTGCCGTCGTATCGTACAAATGGATGATATACTTAAACTGTCATAAAATTATATATTGAAATATGGTTTAATAAAAAGCGTTTCCGTTACGAAATTAACTTTTTTCATAAAACAATCAATCGTGACTGTGAAAGCCCATAAAATCAATCTTTATTCTACTTATCATTATATAGAGATTATGTTTCACAAATATTTACAATATTTGGAAATCTTGTTAAAAATAGTAAAACAATATAAAATGTCAATCTTTTAAAAAGAACCAATGAAAACAACAAATCCATAAATGTTTTGAATCTTTGAAAAAAATTGAATCCTAAAACCAATACTATAGAAAAATAGAAAAATGCAAATGTTCGAAAATATTAAACTATCAAAATAGTTTGAATTTTTACAAAAACAATAATAATAATCACTTTTGGTGGATGAATTTTAAAAAAGTATAGGAAATATTGAAAATTTCAAAAGACAAAAACTTTGAAAAATGTTACATTAAGTTTGTTTGATTTTGCATTGAAAATTTTCAAATATTTAAAAGGTAATTTATTCAAAATTGCTTCAAAACCTTTCTTGTATCATTAATTAGCTTTGAATTGTATTTTAAAATATTTATCCTGGATCTACGAGTCATCATTCACCCATTGCTACTACAGCTCATTTCTACTGCCTCGTCACTAATCCAAGTGCTAATATTGGGGGAACCTTAACCATTAGATCTCTAGTACAACTCGCGATCTGAGTCATCCAGTTTTTAGAGAAAGCACACCATTTCTTCCCTTAGAGCTATCATCGTTCATTCCAGTAAAAAAAATTCCTCATTCACCGAACCGTATTTCTCCTCCTTCCCAATTATCCCAGTGAAATACGGCAACCAAAAATGAAACGAAACATATGGCTTTAGATCTGAAGCATGCTAAGCTCGTCTTATTCTTCCAGATTTCGATATCCATTTGCAGTTTAGAATCTTCATGTTATCGCAAATCAGCGATGTAAAATTGTTTTTATTGAAGCATTGAATCGAGGAAATGGAAAGAAGAATCAGGCAAAATTTATTCTTTAGACTTCCACTAATCAAAATTAAAGGTAATTTTCACCGACTAAAACCAATTTATGTCGTTTTCCTATAATTGGTAAGAGTTTATCTTTTGTTAATACTATTTCCTTAAAACAATATCGATCATTATGTTGTCTTATTCTTTGTTTATATCATTACAATTGTTTCCAAATTTATTTTTTTGGCATTTTTTGACATATACAAATATTATATCATCCATTTATAGCTTTCTATATTTTAGCATGTAGCAGAGCAACATTTACAAATATCAGATCTGATATTATGTGATGTATTTCCTCTTAAAAAGAACTATCTTACCTTATAAGCACAAAGTAAACAAATCTAGTAATTAATTTTGATGATTTAGTTTTGTTTATAGGCTTGAATGAATAAATATTTCAAAACCTATATGCCTTGCGCAAGGCTGGTCTTGGTGGAGATACTGACAGATTTTCTTCATGGTGATTGTACTGTAAAGACAAATAATAGCCAATGTAATTGATCTGTTCAACTAAATAGAGCAGGGTATATCAATCCACTAGCATCAAAAACTAGAAAATTAATCAATAAAGGCAAATTAATCTTGTAAGTGCTATACATTTTGCCATATATAATATATCATCTTCTCTAAAAGACACAAAAGAATGCAGTGAGCTCAACCATTAGACATTTCATAGTTATTAAACTTGTTTACCTACCAGATTTTGCTTCTTTAACAGATTATATTTCCATCATGGTTAACAAATCATGCTTCTCTAAAAGGTATATCACTAAACATTTCCCAACCTATATCTTTATTAATACTTGAGTGATATGTTTCACTACTATCTCCTTTTATATTTTATTAAAATAGATAACTATATTTTGTGCTTAAATTGGATGGTGCTTTCATATAGAGTGAATTAAACATTTTGTACCAAAATTATTTATTTGTTTCCAAAAGGCTATGCTGTGTAGTTTTTGGTGAATCTTTTAACTTTTCATAGTATTATACTAGCTATTTCAGATTTGAAGAATACAATAAATATAGCAGGTTGTTGTAGCTTGTGATACCAAGCTGAGATGTGTTCATGATGGTTCCTCCATTGAATTGAATCGTTCAATTGTTATTCAAAGGCCAAATTGATTAACTTAGGTGGCATCTACATGAAATTTTATTGCTTATATTCACCGTCTTGATACCCAATTATTCAACAAATCTGATATTCCATTGTTTTCCCCTTCATTTTCTTTTTCTCTTCTTATGTTTTAGGGTTGATGTTTTCATTAAGGCGTAATGTAGGTGGAGACTGGTTAACACCTTGCATACTAACGGAGCGAACAAAATTGTAGGAGTGCAATAAATTATGTTGTTTCTATATACTTTCATCAGTCCAAGTTTGCTTTTTTTGGTAAGTTTCATGGCGAGGTTAATGTAAAGAAAATAAACAAGTATCATCAACTGAATTGCCTATTTTCACGGCATTGACTTCAAAGTTAGTGGTAGTTGGCGAAGAATTAAAATTTGCTTACTGTTAGGAATTTTAATTGAAGCTAAGACTGCCGCTAACCATCATATCACCCACATTATCATAGTTGTTCATACCGTGTGAACATTTAAAGCTCGGGCAGCATGCTTATTTGATAGCAACAGTCGTTCGTTGTCTCATCTTAATTTGCATATATATATATATACATACACACACACACACATATATATATATATATATATCTCCGTGCTAGTCTATGTGTATGTTTAGGCATTTAGTTCTATATTTTGGATATAAAGAAATCAACAAAACAAAGAACAACACGACTGTTGCACCAGGTAGAAGTGTCTGCTGTTGTAGCAGCAGCAGATTGGTAAAAAAAGGAAACAAAGAAAGAAATATATATATATGCATATATACAGATGTGTGTGAGTATCTTTGAATGCCCAGTTTTGTGACTGTGAGTGTTGGCAGGTTGATGGTTTGGCGTGAGTATCTTATCTGTTTTTATAATTGTTTTGAACATTGATTTCTGATTATGAGTATCTTATCTTTGAACTTCTCCCTTTTTTGACATGATAAAATGACCAAGTACTTCTAATTCAGGAGTGGTGTACTATTAGCATAGGTAGCGGCTATCTGTTTTCCTTAGGCCAGTTCATTACATAAATTTAATTACGATAGGATATTGAAATGTGTGCAGATTTGAAAACACATGCAGTGAATTTAGATTAGCTAGAAGCTTAGTAAATGGTTTTGGAATTCAATTAATTATCTGATTTCACTTTGTAGTGAAATGAAGCGGGAGAATATGAATCTTGTGCCAATGTCTGTTGATACCTACGAAGTTACAAATGAGAATGATAATACGAGGCAGAACTTGAAGTGGAGAATGAAGCAGCAAATGAGGTCCGAGACTTCGAAATCTTAACTGAAAATGGCAAAGAAGAATAAATTTATGAAGAAACATTTGGTATGGATGCTTAAATTTGTGTTAACTTAAAATGGCAAAGAAGAACAAAACATTTGGTATGTGTTTAAACATAGTTGACTTGGTTTTATATGTTTGATAGGCTTATTCATATTACTGCAAAGAATTGCATTTTTTTGAATCTGGGGATGGTGCTGCTATATATTCTTTTAATTTGCTTGAGTTGAACTAAGATCTGGCAATGGTGATGTCCTTTCTATCTGCTGCTTGTGGCGTTAAAACAGTGGCAGATGTTTCATTTTTGGTAAGTATTATATGTATAGTACTGGTCATCTCATCATGCCATTTACTAAGCTTCTTATTATTTCCTCTAATCAAAGTAGTTTTTTGAAAATGTATCTTATTAATTGTATGAATTTGCAGGTTGGGTTCTTATTAATTGTATTAATTATATCTAAGGTGCAAAAACTGGATGATTTGAAACAATCTCTTAAAGAAATGGCAGATGATAATTTAACGGTGAGTGAAGTATATCCCTTAAAAAAAGTCAAGTATATCCGTGGATGGTCGAAAAGAAATGGCAGGGATTGCAAGGAATGAGTTTGAGGTGAAGGAAGGTTGTGAATAGTGAAGCAGTAGATTTGTTTTGATGAATTGATGATATTGATTTTCTTGTAATAACATATGTAAATTAACGACAGTAGAATAAGATTAGAAAATGTTTTAGTTGAAAAAAATGTAATGTTGAATGTTGAATATGAGATGTGTGATTAATATAATACATTTATTATGAGATGTGTGTGTTCATATTAATTGTGCTGTATGTACATTAGGATTGTGTATTGAATGAAACACAAATTATGTGTGATATATATATATATATACACATATATACATATATATATATATATATCAGAAGGGGAATAGCAGCGGATTACCAACAAAAAAGGGAGGTTAAGTTTACCTTAATTTAATTTTCGTCGCTAATTCCTTGGTAATTAGTAAGGATTTACCAACGTCTTTTATAAATAATATTTTATTATAAATTAATTATCCGTCGGTAAATAGTCGGTATATAAATTAAAATAAAAATAATAAATAAAATTTTATTTTTATTATAAAATTAGTAAAATGTCGGAAAACTCATGCTAAAATCCGTCGCAAAATCTGACACAAATACCGTCATGGTTTTTACCGACCAAACAGTTATGTAGGAAATCCGTCGCTAATGCCTGTTTAGCGACGGATTAGAAGCGGATTCTACCGCTGCTATTTGATGTTTTTCTTGTAGTGTTTTTCTTCAATATCCACCGAATAAAAGTTAGGGTTTTCTCTTTTTCCCCAAATTGCAATGCTTGAATGTATGATGCAATTTGTTCCCTGATGGCTTCGGCAGATTGATGCCCCTTGTCGAACGATTTGGGATTTGCTTGTGATCGAAATTCAAAAAGATTGTGAGTACTCTGATTTTGACTTCTCTATGCTTGAATGAATTTTTTTGTTGCCGGTTATTAAATGGGTGTAATTTTTAAGGTTTTCGAACCCTTGATTACTTTGATTTCACTTGATGACTAGCCGTGATTGTCCAATTGATTTCTGGAAGATTTGAATGATTTTCTTGCTCAAAAAATTGTCTTGTGGTTTTTTTGAAAGAATTTAAAATGGTTTCCAAATATATTTCCTCCACGCCGATTTTAGCTCATGCGAAATCTGGAAACTTTAATTGATCATCTTGCCAAAAATAAATTCTTCATGTGTTGAATTTTTAAACCTACCTTGATTTAAACTTTTCCAGAAATCAAGCATTTGATTTGCTCCTTTTTGGTTTGAATAAATTGACTGTTTCAATGCATGCTTTAATAAAACCAGCTCTGTTTTTATGATATACACTTATTAGAACATATGTTATATTTGACTTGTCATGGAAACAAACTGATACTACGCTTGTTCATTAATTTCCCTACTGGTTATCCACCATTGTTTCATCTATATACTTTTTCACTTGTTTTTTGCAATGGCTTTAAGAGTAGATACATTACTTGATTTTCATTCTATGGCCTCTTGTATACACTGTTGTACTAGCCGCATTGTGCTTATGTGCTTGCATTTCTTTGCTACTGGCTTGCTATTGATTGTCCATGCCATATGTGTGATTCTTGCTTTGGTTCCCATGCATGTGATTTTATTTATAAATTCTTTACAATTTTCTGAAATTACCAATTTTGCTAGTTTTGCCACTTTGTATATCTAGAGAAATAATACCCGGCTGTGATTTATGATTAGAGATTTCTTGCCAAGAAATATGCCATGCTGTTTCAAAAATTTCCTTTATTTTAACGTGTGGGCGATTTATGATTAGAATATCATCCCAAGACCCGTGTGGGGTTTCAACCAACACATAATTTTGTGCACTTGGGCGATGTGTGAAAATAATCGTCCCAATCAACATCAACAAGTCGGGTAACTTGTTAATGGCAGTGTAACATCATTTTAAATTACCATAAATAATAAACCATTATTTTAACGTACTGAATATTTCAATCTCAAACATAGCATGACATGATTCTAACATAAATGATATTTCTTTGTCTAATATAACATTCCTTAAACAAATGACATTTCTAATCTAATATAACATGTCTTAACAAAAGTGTTATTTTTAATCTCAATATGCATTTCTAAAAAAAATGTTATTTTTATTCACAATATACATTTCTGAGAAAAATGTTTTTTTTATCTCGATATACATTTTTAAGCAAAATGTTATTTTTAATTTTAATGTACATTTCTAAGCAAAATGTTATTTTTAATTTTAATGTACGTTTCTAAGCAAAATGTTATTTTTAATTTTAATGTACATTTCTAAGCAAAATGTTATTTTTATTTTTAATGTACATTTCTAAGCAAAATGTTATTTTTAATTTTAATGTTCATTTCTAAGCAAAATGTTATTTTTAATTTTAATGTACATTTCTAAGCAAAATGTTATTTTTAATTTTATTGTACATTTCTATACAAAGAAATGTATTTATATACTAATGATCATTCTTCTAACAAAAATGTTGATTTCTTCTAATGTAACATTTATAGTAAAAAATGTTGAACTTTTAATCTAATCAAATATTTCAACAAAAATATGATTTTTAATCTATATAAATATTTTAACTAAAAATGTTATTATTTCTCTATTGCGACATTCTTGACTAAAAACGTTATTTTCTCTAATGCAACATTTAATCTTCTAAATGATTCATCTATACATAAAAATGTAATTTCAATGTTAAACTTATTTTGATAACCTTTTTACAAAAAAAAAGGACCTTTTATTTTGATAACTCTTTATATAACAAAAATGGACTTTTTGTTTTGCTAAATATAACAAAAATGATTATTTTTGTTATGCTAACTTTCTATATAACAAAAATGAACTTTTAGTTTTGCTAACTTTTTCTATAACAAAAATGATTATTTTTGTTATGCTAACTTCCTATATAACAAAAATGAACTTTTAGTTTTGCTAACTTTTTATATAACAAAAATTATTATTTTTGCTATGCTAACTTTCTATTCAAATAAAATGAATCTATTACTATGTTAACATTTCTTTCAAATAAAATGAACCTTTAATTGTGTTCACATTTTATACGATAAAAAAAATGGATCTTTTTATTTTAATTTACATTACACTTTCC
The DNA here is from genome assembly GCA_030737875.1 of Allium sativum. NCBI lineage: Eukaryota > Viridiplantae > Streptophyta > Magnoliopsida > Asparagales > Amaryllidaceae > Allium > Allium sativum. The sequence continues at coordinate 685,298,920 of CM060926.1, read as the reverse complement.
TAACTTAAATGGCATTTTTAATCCTAACATAATTGACATTTAATTCTAATGTAATTGACAATTTAATTCTAATGTAATTTTTTTCCTAACTAAAGTGACATATCAAATCTAGTATAATACTTTTCGCCAAAGTGACATTTTTATTTCTAACCAAAATGACAATTTCATTTTAGTGTAACCATTTCTAATAAAATGAATCTCTTTTATTTTATTGTAACATCTTCTAATGAAATGACAAGTTCTATGTGAACAAGAACATATGATTCAGCAAATAAACATCATCACAACAAATCAGTAAATCTAACTTTTATATACAAACGGTGCATCAATATACAATCACAATCAAAATAAATAAATAAATAAATAAATATTTTTAATTTAATTTTAAATTTAGAAATCTCACCATCTTATTTGTAGATAGCTCCTTTTCTATGCTAGTCTTTTCCATGTCGTAGATCTCATTGTCATGATTTCAACGCAACTGACGGTTCGTAAAACGGTCCTCGTATCAAAAAGATATTGATTTATAAACATTGATTACCCTTTTTAACATAAATTAATAAATAAATTCATTAAATTTTTAATTACCCTTAATCTCATTTTTAAGTCATCGTCTTCTTCTTTCTACCGTGGTTTCCTGGAACCCAAAAACCGTGCTCTTTGCTCCCAAAACGCACCACCACTGAAGGCCTTAACCGCCGATCTACATAGCCTATGTCGACGCCCCGAGCTTTAACTCTTACCACCATGAATCGTTCCCAATTCGAAGTTCCCTTTGCTGTTGAAACCCGCCTCGAACGCGTTGGGTTTGGAGCCCAAATTCAAGCAACTCCTTTCACCAAACTTGATCTTGTCCGTATGATTATGAAGATCTCGATTAGCTCTTGCTTTTTCGTTCATTAAGTTTTGATTGTTCATGATTGGATTGAAAGAATTTGGAGGAGAAAGATTTGAAGAGTTTAGGCCATGAAAACTGTAGATGACGGCGGCTAGGGTATAGAATGAATTAGGATTTGTTTTATGAGAGAATATATATATATATATAATATTATTAATTTTCCAAATTTCAGAATAAAAAGGGCAGTGAATGACAATTTTTAAAAAATACATTGGAATCTTTCTAGATTTAGTTGATTCAACTCCAACACCAATTAAGAATAATGGCATTTATTTTCGCCTATATTCATTTCCACCCATATACATATTTGGTTGATTTTTTTTAATTAATATATCTTATTAAATTCATTATTTATGCCTTTCATTTGCTTTCCATGTCTAATCACAACATGTACAAATTAATATCTTGTTCCTTAATATATTTGGAATATTTTTGAATCGTCCAAATTTATCATTTACATTTTTCCTATGAAATAGTGTGTATATTTGCTTTAATATAAAGCTATTATGCAACAACTTATATACTCAAGAATATATTCCATAATTAAATAAATTTTACCTATACTAGATTAAGACCATTTAAAACATATCAATTTTAATTATTTATCTTTCTGTAACACCTCTCTTTTTTTTATGCAAAGAAATTCAGCAAGTCTATTATTTGGCGAGTGTGTATATATATATATATATATATATCAACCATTTTCAGCATGTAACCAACAAGGCAATGTTTTCAGGAATAAATCATTTCCAGAAATGCATGTGAGAATTCAAGGTAACTACAAATTCGAAAGTGGGACAAAGTTTTGTTTTTATTCCAGAAATCATGCATGTGCATTATGAATAAATATGTTTTATGTTTTAATTGTGTTTTATAAATGTTTCCTTAAATCCTCTTTTGATTACACGCTATAATGACACATTTATTATTATTTTTATTTTCTTTTCAAATTTCAAAAGTAGATAACAATGAAAGAGAGAGAGAGGATAAAATGGAAAGAATGAATGCTAGATTAATACTATTTATTAGAAATTCGAACTAACACTACAGCATTGAATATTATTGCCAGAAATGAATGCTCGCAACTTTTCTTATTTTAAAATTGACTAATTAATGAAGGTTTTGAACATGTAATATACGTTTTGAATTCTTAAAAGATACATCTTGAATTGACAGGGGAAATATTTAAGAGGACGACCAAAGACATATATATATATATATACACACATATATTGTCAGAATTTAATTTATTGTTAACTTTTTTTTACTTTAATAATTTAATTTAATAATGAAAATTTTAAATTCTGACGCATTTTCATAAATAATTTCCTTAAAATAAAATTTCAGATTGGCCCCAACATTCCGGGTTGTTACATTTTCCAAAGCTATTTGAAGGATTTTTAAAATCATCAAAACCAAGTCCATGTTTGTAATGACCCGCATTTGCAGAGGTATTATAATATATTTATTTAATTATTTAAATAGTGAATTAAAGGATTTAACGGTCGTGGAATTAAATAATGGTGAATATTTAATTAAAATAATATATTTAATTCTGAAATAATCAGAATTACTGAAATGGCGATACGGTGTGAACTAGATCATCTATGATTTTTAATTCAGTTTAGAATTGAATTAGAATAACGAATATATTATTTGAACGACAGTTTGAACGTATAATTATATTATAATTAAAATCGAGCTCGAAATGGCGCGGCAGTTCGCTATTTGGCGATTTGAACTTCAACTGAATGTACAGGATTCATTTTAAGCCGAATTTTAGTGAAACAAGAAACGTACGGAGCTGGTGGAGTATATCTTTCTAATGGAAGAGAAAAATCTGGATTTCATCGGGTAGATTTTGATTACGTCCAAATCAAATTTTAGAAAAGTCGCTGTGGAATTCCGTTATAATTTATAAAAGAATTAATTTTATTTTTAAAAGGAAATTCATTTTTAATCGAATATCGATTTAATCAGGATTTGAAATATCAAGTTGGAAATTCATATAGGAATATTCTAGAGCTGTATGATATTCTGCTGTGAGTATATACGATAATATAAATTTATTTATATCTAATTCAATTATATTTAAATATATTTATATATTTAAATGGGTCATCCAGAGCTTTAAAAATAGCCAGTTTTGCGAACGACCTCAGAATTTGACGAAACTAATTTTGTTGGATCCGCAATATTAAATTGTTGCTAGATTTCAATTTTCGTGATTTTTGAAGTCAGTATGTGGCCATATGGATTTTTTTGAGTGAGAAATAGTCAGTATTTTGACCTTTAAAAATACTCTGTGTGAGCAAACGGAGTCGGAATTCGACGAAACCAGTTTCGTTGGGACCGAAATGTCGAACTCTACCTACATGCCTAGTTTCATAATTTTTGGGTATCGTATGTAATCACGAGAATTTTTAGAAAGCAAAATGAATATAGAAATGAGAATATACCGGGAATATACCGGGAATATACCATTCTACAAAATATCTAAAATCTTCCACTATAAAAGAGACTTAAGTCCTCTCGTTAAAACCTAATTCCCATTTCTCAGATAAAAATTTGCGCCGCTGTTCTTCTTCCTCAGCTAAAAATGGATCAAAGAAAATCCTCAAATATAAAAGCAAATAAATTCCTAAAATCACAACTTATATGTATATGGATTCCTGGCAAGCAGAGCATCAATTTCGTGTACATATGTTGGAGTTCGACGGTGTCTTCTGTTGTTCGAATAGGGTCAAAGCGACTTAGGGTTCATGGGTTGGTGATTTTTAAGCATTGAATCGAGACTTCGAAGTCGGATTGATGATCAGGGAAGCTAGCTATACCTTGCGTATACTTTTGGTAGGATCCGATTCCAATTCTTGGTCGGTCGAAAATTCTGGAACACATCAGCTAGGCTGTCAAACGAAAATGGGAAATGGAGTTCGAACTCCAGCATATGGAGATTTGTGAGAAGATTTCAATGGTGATGTCGGTTTGTTGTATTGTGGCTTAGGTAAGGAGGATCAGGGAGAGAAAGAATCGGCAGTGGCTTGGAATTTGGTTCGAGACTTACTGTGCGCAGGCTGTATTATTGGGGAAGATGATGAGCGGGTTCCCATGGTCTGTTGAAGGAGAAAATGGTGGAGTGATTATAGAGGTGATGGGTTTGTTAATGACGGCAATTTTGGGAAGGTTGAAGCATGGTGGAGATGGGAGTATCAAGCAGAACAAGGTGTATGCATGGATTTCAAGGAAGAAAGTGATTTATGGAGGTTACAGTGTGATGTAAATAGTTGGTGGTGTCGTTTGTATGAAGTGAGGTAGCAGCTGCGTATTGAATGAAGAAACAAGTGATGAATGGTTGGGTCGGTTTGTGGTATACGATTACAGGAGGAGCTCGACTGTTCATCAAATAGAGGGGCATTGGTTAAAGAATATAGAAGGTTAATTTATTTAAATTTAGTAAATGGTTAATAATGTTTACTATGTTAAAAAGTGTAAAATGAATAACTGTGGCATACGTTATCGAAATGGGAAAACAAAACAGGGCCCATCAGAATCGTATGGATGGGAACAACAACAATGGAACTGACTGGGAGTGATTTGGAGCTCGTCTCCATTCATGACGGAATGAAATGTCAAAAACAGAATCAACGGACGCAAATTGTTATTTAACGGTTAACGCGAAATGTGAGTAAATCTCACTAACTCTGAACAGTTTATATTTTCATGTTGTATTTTTAGAACTGTTAAATATAGGCTGATTGACTGTGTGTTGACTGTTTGATTGAACTGCTAGTCGGTTAGTTGAATTTCTATATTGATTCTGTTTAACAGAATATATCATATGGAACTGAAAGTGATGTTGATTTTATTGTGTAACATCTGTGGATGCAGGGAAACAGGTTGAAGGAATCTGGATTCCTCAACAGTTATTTTATTGGTTTTCATATATTGTTATATATGATGTGGTTTATAATCTGTGGTTGATTATATGTGTTTGGACGATATTGATCATCGTGATATGATGTGTAAAGTACCGTAAAATATCGGAGTGGGAAAAGGAGATTTTCAAAGTGATATTGAAAACAGAATAAAAATAAATTGAAATATTTATAAATAAGAAATATCTATAAATTGGAATAATTATAAAGTGAATTATTTATTTAGGATAAATAAATAAGATGTTATAAAATGGACTATTTACTTAGAAAATAAATAGGAGATAATAAGTGAGATATTTATTTGTTAGATAAATAGGATAAGATAATGGATTTATTTATTTGTTAAATAAATAGAATAAAGAAAGGACATATTTATTTGTTAAATAAATAAGGTTATTAAAGGAAACATTTAGAATAAATAAATAGGATATTAAAAGGATTATTTATTTAGGAAATGAATAAGTTATGATAAAGGGATATTTACTTAGAAATTGAATAAGTTATAAAAGAGATGTTAAGCAAAATAAATGGAATAAAGGATTTTCTATTTAGAAAATAAATAGAAGAGTTAATCGAATCAAGTTAATCGAATAGAGTAATCGAAATAGAGTTAAACCAGATTAGAAACTGATTAGAGATTAGTTAAGTTGGATAGTTTTCTGAGTATCGGTCTGATGTTGGTTTCGGCCTTCGGGGTTTATACTTAGAGAATTGTTCTCCTACTAGTTTACAGTCAGGGACTGATAGTTGTGAAATGATAGTGATATATAAATGAACAATGGAAATGTTTTCCAGTGTTAATAATGTATATTTTTTAAATATAGAAAATAAGGATATATATGATTGATGATTGATTGATAGAATTTCCATCTGGAAATAATATCGTTGTTTGCACACCTGTTTTCTTTGATGGTTAAATCACAGACTATCGAAGTTTTTGACCATTTTAACGTTGTTAATATGGACAGACCGGTTGGATTATTATCCAAAGAACCACTCTGTATTGGCATAAGCATTTCGAATCATATATGCCAAAGGAAATTGAAGACGGGGTAAAGTGCAAGGGCTGTTGTATAAATCTTAGATAACAGTGCCTAAGATGGATATACTGATTAGTGCCCTCGGTTCGTCCTGTTCCTGGATGACTTGTATGGACGAATGTCTGACAGAGTATTTCCAGAAAGGTCACGTACATTGATTTCTTCAACCGTACCAAGAGTGGACGCGGAGAAGGAAACTTCTTTAGCTAACACGTAATGTACCATTATAGACGTCAATTAGTGATTTTCGATGGATCTGGCAATGTGGCATTTGAGGTGAATCTGATGTGATGATAAGGCGTAACCTCAAGCCTCATCAACCCGTAAATGACAGAAATCGGGCAGGCAGCATGGCTAAGTCGGTCGCTCCGAAGTAGGGTGTATAATCACCTGATCTAGAGTTTCATTTACTTCTAAAAATCTATTGTTGATACTGTCCCATTCGGGAAACGGTTGCTGATCCCAACCGTTGGTGATATACATTCGACACACTCAAGCGAAATGAGTGGTCGGTCATGTGTGGCCGGGTTGCAAGATGTTCTTGTTGAATCCAGTGTATTCCTCTCTAGAGGTACACTAGCGAAAGGTGGTTCCATACCTTGTCATAGTTAGAAATCCATTACCCAATACGTGCTTGCGGTTTTGATTGTATACTATATATGTAGAACATGAGATGAAAGCATTTCTGCTAGATGATTAATATATGGTGGTTGATAGACATTATTATAATATCAAAAGGTTTTTGATATAAAGGTATTTTGGATTCTCATAAGGGAAAACCCGTTCCGTTATACGGCATGGTCTTATGAGATATCGTTTACTTGTTCAAACCGTTTAAAATTGTTTTACTCATACCAATCCCATGACTGACCCGGAGTTTATTTTGATTTGTTTTCCCTAAACTCTTGGGTGCTCAATTTTGTACGGGCAGTCAAGTAGTCGGGATTTACAGATATACTAGAAGAGATTGGAGCAGGAGGCTTCAGGACTATATAGCTATAGTTATTTTCGCTAAGTTGTAAGTGTTGTACTTTGATAATGTTATTGTATACATATAATGATTTTATTTCAAGGATATATTATCTATTATATGTTGTTCATTCCGCTGTGAGATTCGTATTACTCTGATGTTGTGTTTTTCTTCTTTTTTTATTCTAAGTTTCTATCTTATCTTTCCTCACCCTCTAATTTCTTTCATTAATCATACGGTATTTTCGACTCTTGATGTTCGATATGTGTTGTATATCGGATAATCAAGGTCGTTGAATTTCAGGGTCATTACAGTTGGTATCAGAGCTTAAGTTAATTGAATTACCTTGGCTCTATGGTGTGACTCAGTAGAGATGGGGTTAGTAATACCCTAGATTGAGTTGAGTGTATATATACGAGAGATTTTAAGGATTTGAGTAATTCGGGATCTATACTACAGTGAGCGTATTTGTTATTGATATAAAAATTGTTTTATATTGTGGTGATTTATTTTGAGTTGTTTATGAGTTCTGGTCGATCAGTTTGATCCACTGTATCGGTAGGAGTTTATAAATACTCGAATATGATGAACCGTCATGGTATGTTTTGAAAAGAGGGTAAATGATATGATTTTACCCAAATTATATTTTGATATAAAGAAGATTGATATTGAAATGATTATAATATAGTGGATATATTGGTTGTTATTATAGTCGAGTAAGATTTTAATTTAATTGGTTATGTAAATAACCAATCAGAATTCATATAAGTGAAATACGTGAAATCAGATGAGTTAAATCTAAAATTTTAAACCAGAAATTGAATTAAAATTATGGAAAATTGGATAAGTGTTTGTAAATGGATTTGGATTAAAAATAAGGAAAATTTAAGATCCTGGGAGATTTTAAATTGTTTTACAAGCAGTGTGAATTATATTTTGAAATGAATTTCAAAGTGGAAATGTTTAGAAATGGTTTATAGTATTGAACTCACTTCGATCGCTGGAAAATAGATTCTGATGATGACAGCTGCATCATCAGTATTCATTTTCGAGTTGTGAGTGACGAATTACTACCAGAGATACTGTTTTGAATTTGTTTTGGGAAAGACAAGTGGTGTTGAATTTCAAAAAGAAAATTTTGATTTTTTTTTTGAAAAGAGCAAACTATTTAAAAACTCCCAGGGAAAGACTATTTGAATTAAAATCAAATTTAACAAAAATTTGTGAAAGCAAATTTGAATTAAAGTACAGCCAGTAAAGTAGTAACTGAGATTGAATTAGAATGATATCAAGACAAATGGGATTGTGAGATTCAAATGTGAAGTGTAATGTGATAATCAAGTTAAGAGTTGGGAATCGAGAAGAAACTCGAGTTGAAATGATATTTGGCTTGGATATAAGCGAATGGTTGTGTTGTGGATAAAAGCAGATTGGAATTTGATTGAGATGACCCTTGTATCCGCTGAATTGATAACAAGTGGAAAGGATATAATGATATGCCGACAAAATGTATAAGTTTATATTTCTATTGGATATAAGATTTATGAGCCGAATTGGCAAGCCGCTTGGCTGTTTGATTTTCTTTTGGGATGGAGATGGCCCAGAGAGGCGAGTGGTGGTTTGATGTATTGACCAGTACAAAAGAGGTGCTGGCGAAATTTTTCGAAAAGTCAAGGTGTTGGAAAATTTTCAGGATTTTTGAAAAATTTCATTGGTAAGAATTAATTAATATTTAATTGAAATTAAATTGTTCCAGTTGAAACTGAAGATTTATAAGTGAACAAATAAGTTCTAACCAATCGACAGGGTTTGTCTTCTACCTTAGCAATTTCGAGGACGAAATTATTTTAAGTGGGGAAGATTGTAATGACCCGCATTTGCAGAGGTATTATAATATATTTATTTAATTATTTAAATAGTGAATTAAAGGATTTAATGGTCGTGGAATTAAATAATGGTGAATATTTAATTAAAATAATATATTTAATTCTGAAATAAGCAGAACTGGCTGAAATGGCGATATGGTGTGAACTGGATCATCTGTGATATTTAATTCAGTTTAGAATTGAATTAGAATAACGAATATATTATTTGAACGACAGTTTGAACGTATAATTATATTATAATTAAAATCGAGCTCGAAATGGCGCAGTAGTTCGCTATTTGACGATTTGAACTTCAACTGAATGTACAGGATTCGTTTTAAGCCGGATTTTAGTGAAACAAGAAACGTACGGAGCTGGTGGAGTATATCTTTCTAATGGAAGAGAAAAATCTGGATTTCGTTGGGTAGATTTTGATTTACGTCCAAATCAAGTTTTAGAAAAGTCGCTGTGGAATTCCATTATAATTTATAAAGGAATTAATTTTATTTTTAAAAGGAAATTCATTTTTAATCGAATATCGATTTAATCGGGATTTGAAATATCAAGCTGGAAATTCATATTGGAATATTCTAGAGTTGTATGATATTCTGCTGTGAGTATATACGATAATATAAATTTATTTATATTTAATTTAATTATATTTAAATATATTTATATATTTAAATGGGTCATCCAGAGCTTTAAAAATAGCCAGTTTTGCAAATGACCTTAGAATTTGACGAAACTAATTTTGTTGGATCCGCAATATTAAATTATTGCTAGATTTCAATTTTCGTGATTTTTGAATTCAGTATGTGGCCGTATGGATTTTTTTGAGTCAGAATCAGTCAGTATTTTGACCTTTAAAAATACGCTGTGTGAGCAAACGGAGTCGAAATTCGACGAAACCAGTTTCGTTGGGACCGAAATGTCGAACTCTACCTACATGCCTAGTTTCGTGATTTTTGGGTATCGTATGTAATCACGAGAATTTTTAGAAAGCAAAATGAATATAGAAATGAGAATATACCGGGAATATACCATTCTACAAAATATCTAAAATCTTCCACTATAAAAGAGACTTAAGTCCTCTCGTTAAAACCTAATTCCCATTTCTCAGATAAACATTTGCGCCGCTGTTCTTCTTCCTCAGCTAAAAATGGAGTCCTCGAATATAAAAGCAAATAAATTCCTAAAATCACAACTTATATGTATATGGATTCCTGGCAAGCAGAGCATCACTTTCGTGTACATATGTTGGAGTTCGACGGTGTCTTCTGTTGTTCGAATAGGGCCAAAGCGACCTAGGGTTCATGGGTTGGGGATTTTTAAGCATTGAATCAAGACTTTGAAGTCAGATTGATGATCAGGGAAGCTAATTATACCTTGCGTATACTTTTGGTAGGATCCGATTCCAATTCTTAGTCGATCGAAAATTTTAGAGCACAGCAGCTAGGCTGTCAAACGAAAACGGGAAATGGAGTTCGAACTCCAGCAGATGGAGATTTGTGAGGAGATTTCAATGGTGATGTCGGTTTGTTGTATTGTGGCTTAGGCAAGGGGGGCCAGGGGAGAGAAAGAATCGGCAGTGGCTTGGAATTTGGTTCGAGACTTACTGGGTGCAGGCTGTATTATTGGGGAAGATGATGAGCGGGTTCCCATGGTCTATTGAAGGAGAAAATGGTAGAGTGATTCAGAGGTGCTGGGTTCGTTAATGACGGCAATTTTGGGAAGGTTGAAGCATGGCGGAGATGGGAGTATCAAGCAGAACAAGGTGTATGCGTGGATTTCAAGGAAGAAAGAGATTTATGGAGTTTACAGTGTGATGTAATTAGTTGGTGAAGTTGTTTGTATGAAGTGAGGTAGCAGCTGCGTATTGAATGAAGAAACAAGTGATGAATGGTTGGGTCGGTTTGTGCTATACGATTACAGGAGGAGCTCGACTGTTCATCAAATAGAGGGGCATTGGTTAGAGAATATAGAAGGTTAATTTATTTAAATTTAGTAAATGGTTAATAATGTTTACTATGTTAAAAAGTGTAAAATGAATAACTGTGGCATACGTTATCGAAATGGGAAAACAAAACAGGGCCCATCAGAATCGTATGGACGGGAACAACAACAATAGACTGACTAGGAGTGATTTGGAGCTCGTCTCCATTCATGACGGAATGAAACGTCAAAAACAGAATCAATGGACGCAAATTGTTATTTAACGGTTAACGCGAAATGTGAGTAAATCCCACTAACTCTGAACAGTTTATATTTTCATGTTGTATTTTTAGAACTGTTAAATATAGGCTGATTGACTGTGTGTTGACTGTTTGATTGAACTGCTAGTTAGTTAGTTGAATTTCTATATTGATTCTGTTTAACAGAATATATCATATGGAACTGAAAGTGATGTTGATTTTATTGTGTAACATCTGTGGATGCAGGGAAAAAGGTTGGAGGAATCCGACTGGATTCCTCTACAGTTATTTTATTGTTTTTCATATATTGTGGTATATGATGTGGATTATAATCTGTGGTTGATTATATGTGTTTGGACGATATTTGTCATCGTGATATGATGTGTTAAGTACCATAAAATATCGGAGTGGGAAAAGGATATTTTCAAAGTGATATTGAATACAAAATAAAATTAAATTGGAATATTTATAAATAAGAAATATTTATAAATTGGAATAATTATAAAGTGAATTATTTATTTAGGATAAATAAATAAGATGTTATAAAATGGACTATTTACTTAGAAAATAAATAGGAGATAATAAGTGAGATATTTATTTGTTAGATAAATAGGATATGGTAATGGATTTATTTATTTGTTAAATAAATAGAATAAGGAAAGGACATGTTATTTATTTAGGGTTATTAAAGGAAACATTTAGAATAAATAAATAGGATATTAAACGGATTATTTATTTAGGAAATGAATAAGTTATGATAAAGGGATATTGACTTAGAAATTGAATAAGTTATAAAAGAGATGTTAAGCAAAATAAATGGAACAAAAGATTTTCTATTTAGAAAATAAATATAAGAGTTAATCGAATCAAGATAATCGAACAGAGCAATCGAAATAGAGTTAAACCAGATTAGAAACTGACTAGAGATTAGTTAAGTTGAATAGTTTTCTGAATATCGATCTGATGTTGGTTTCGGCCTTCGGGGTTTATACTTAGAGAATTGTTCTCCTACTAGTTTACAGTCAGGGAGTGATAGTTGTGAAATGATAGTGATATATAAATAAACAATGAAAATGTTTTCCAGTGTTAATAACGTATATTTTCTAAATATAGAAAATAAGGAAATATATATATATATATATATATGATTGATGATTGATTGATAGAATTTCCATCTGGAAATAATATCGTTGTTTGCACACCTGTTTTTCTATGATGGTTAAATCACAGACTATCGAAGTTTTTGACCATTTTAACGTTGTTAATATGGAGAGACCGGTTGGATTATTATCCAAAGAACCACTCTGTATTAGCATAAGCCTTGCGAATCATATATGCCAAAGGAAATTGAAGACGGGGTAAAGTGCAAGGGATGTTGTATAAATCTTAGATAACAGTGCCTAAGATGGATATACGGAATAGTGCCTTCGGTTCGTCCTGTTCCTGGATGACTCGTATGGATGAATGTCTGACAGAGTGTTTCCAGAAAGGTCACGTACATTGATTTCTTCAACCGTACCAAGAGTGGAAGCGGAGAAGGAAACTTCTTTAGCTAACACGTAATGTGCTGTTGTAGACGTCAATTAGTGATTTTCGCTAGATCTGACAATGTGGCATTCGAAGTGAATCTGATGTGATGATAAGGCGTAACCTCAAGCCTAATCAACCGGTAAATGATAGAAATCGGGCAGGCAGCATGGCTAAGTCGGTCGCTCCGAAGTAGGGTGTATAATCACCTGGTCTAGAGTTTCATTTACTTCTAAAAATCTATTGTTGTTGCTGTCCTATTCGGGAAACGATTGCTGATCCCAACCGTTGGTGATATACATTCGATACACTCAAGCGAAATGAGTGGTCGGTCATGTGTGGCCGGGTTGCAAGATGTTCTTGTTGAATCCAGTGTATTCCTCACTAGAGGTACATTAGCGAAAGGTGGTTCCATACCTTGTCATAGTTAGAAATTCATTACCCTATATGTGCTTGCGATTTTGATTGTATACTGTATATGTAGAACGTGAGATGAAAGCGTTTCTGCTAGATGATTAATATATGGTGGTTGATAGACATTATTATAATATCAAAAGGTTTTTGATATAAAGATATTCTGGATTCTCATAAGGGAAAACCCATTCTGTTATACGACATGGTCTTATGAGATATCGTTTACTTGTTCAAACCGTTTAAAATTGTTTTACTCATACTAGTCCCATGACTGACTCGGAGTTTATTTTGATTTGTTTTCCCTAAACTCTTGGGTGCCCAATTTTGTACGGGCAGTCAAGTAGTCGGGATTTGCAGATATACTGGAAGAGCTTGGAGCAGGAGGCTTCAGGACTATATAGCTATAGTTATTTCCGCTGAGTTGTAAGTGTTGTACTCTGATAATGTTATTGTATACATATAATGATTTTATTTCAAGGATATATTATCTATTATATGTTGTTCGTTCCGCTGTGAGATTTGTGTTACTCTGATTTTGTGTTCTTCTTCTTCTATTCTAAGTTTCTATCTTATCTTTCCTCACCCTCTAATTTCTTTCATAAATCATACAGTATTTTCGACTCTTGATGTTCGATATGTGTTGTATATCGGATAATCAAGGTCGCTAAATTTCAGAGTCATTACAATGTTTATTCTGAATAGTCAATTGATTTTTCAATAACATATTTAATGATTTTTCCCTATTTGAAAATCTCTTCAGGCTTAATTCAAGACCGTTGATTTTAGATTTCAAAAGACTATTCTCGTTTATTTGCTTAGAGCAACGATCGATTGCATTTTATCTTTTCTCAGCATCGTTTTGTTTTAAGATTGTATTTTCATTTTCAACCAATTTGATTTCATCCTTGAGTTCAGAAATCTCAATTTCAAATTGTTTACTCTTTCCCATTTCAACTATTTCAATCTCTTTTTCAAAATCGACGTTTTAGCTCAAAAGCTCAAAATTCGATCTAGTTTTCAACAAATTCTATTTCTTGAAAATTTCATGTTTGGAATATTTAGCTATTTTAAAAAACTTCAATTCCTTTTGCAAAAAAATGTTTTTAATTTTTAGCTCAATCTCGACTTCTTTTAAAATTTGAATTTCCTTTTCAAGCTTTTGAATATTTTCGTTGAGATAAACTAAACTATTTTCCAAATTCAAAAAAATTGCAATCAGAGTTTGAGAATTTATAACCGCATTCAATTTTTAATTCTGAAACATCAATTTTTCCAATAAACTCAAGATTCTTAGATTTTACGTTTTTATTCTTCAATTTGAGACTATCAACAATATTAGTTAATTTATCACAAAGAAAAATTAGATCTTTAAATAAAAAATTATTTAACCAATCACCTATTGAGTCTCCACCATCTGATTCATCTGAATCATCATCTGTTGAATATTTATCATTATCATAATTCCGTTCACCTTTTGCAAACCCTGTCAAGTATAATTCTGAGTTTGAATTGATTTTCGTGGGTTTTGAGTCACTGTTTTCCTTTCTTCCAAACATCGCATCGAGAGTTTTCTAGATTTCATGTGCAGTTAAACAATGAGAGATATGGTTATACCGATCATCATTAATATACGAATATAAAATATGCATTGCATGAGAATTAATTACAATATCATTCTTATCTACCATATCACATCCATTGGTAATAATATCCCAACATCTAACATTAACAGATTTTAATTAAAGTTCAATTTTCGATTTCCAATTTAAAAAATATGTTCCATCAAAAATAGTTGGAATGTTACTGGACTAAATCTCGCTAGACTGCAACTATAAAAGGCATTATTTGTAATGACCCGCATTTTCTGCGGTATATAATTAATTTATTTAATTATATAATTGGTGATTTAGAGAAGTTAATGATCGTTTAATTAAATAATATTGAATATTTAATTAATAACTATAATATAATAATATATTATAATGTCGAAATAGTGAAATTCACAATATCATGTGAATTGAATAGCATACGAGATTTTGTGGAGTTTCGATTCGAAATATATTAACAAATATATTCAATCGACGACGGCTTGAACGTATAATTATAATATAATTATAATAGAGCTTGAAATGGCACTGCAGTTCGTAAATTGGCGATTCGAACTTCAACTGAATGTACATGATTCGTTTTAAGCCGGATTTCTGTGAAACAAGAAACGTGTGGAGCTGGTGGAGTATATCTTTCTAGTGGAAGAGAAAAAACGGGATTTCATCGTATAGATTTTGATGTACGTCCAAATCAAATTTCAGAAAAGTCGTTGTGGAATTCCTTTATAATTTGCGATGCTTTATATACGTTATAAAAGGATTTTCGATATGAATTGAATATCGATAAATCTGAAATCTGAAAATATCAAACTGTAAATTCTGATATGATATTCTGGAGCTGTACGATATCATATGTGAAGATATACGATAATATAAATTTATTTATATTAAATAATATTTAAATATATTTATATATTTAAATAGGCTATTTAGAGCGTTAAAAATAGCCGGTTTTGCAAACGAAGTCGAAATTCGACGAAATCAATTTTGTTGGATCCGCAATATCAAATAGCTGTTAGATTTCCTGTTTCGTGATTTTTAGAGTCACTGTGTGGCCGTACGGATTTTTAGAGTGAAAAACAGTCAGTATTTTGACAGTTAAAAATACGCTGTGTCAGCATACGGAGTCGGAATTCGACGAAACCAGTTTCGTTGGGACCGTAATGTCAAACTGTAGCCGCATGTCCAGTTTCATGATTTTTGAATATCGTATGTGATCATACGAAATTTTAAAGGATAAATATAAACCATGGTTGGTTATAAATGAATAAAATAATCAAAAATAAAATATCTAGATATTTTTCCTATAAATATCTAACCCTTACCATCCCTTAAGACCTAATTTTTTCACTTCCTTGGTCAACAGAAATTTCGCAGCCACCAGAAACATTCATACAGTAAAAATCCAAAGTTTTAAAATCCAGAATAAATCAAGTAAAACCCCTTAAATCCTGAAACCATCGCCTTTCAACTCGGGGTGCGATTTCCTTCAATTCGATATAGGGATTGCGAAGTTCGATGTCATTTCCGTCGATGTCGAGTTTCACCAGTAGACTTAGGGTTGGGATATTCTCGAGTTGTGAGCATCAATCGACAAAATTGGTTTTGTTTCTGGGTTTCCGATGTGAAGCAGCACCTCCTCGTAGATATTTGTGAAGCTCGATGCGGTCTGGTGGACGCGAGCTACAGGGCGGATGGTTGGTGGGTAGCATCGAACGCGAGGACTAGGTGACGGGAAGGTGGAGTTTTGGGCGCCGAGTCTTTTGGGATGGTCGGCGATGGAGTTCGATGGCCGAGGTGGTGGGAAGCATCGGTCAAAGGAGGGTCAAACGAGGGGGTAACGGAGTATAGTAGTGCGATTGAATACTGGAGCATTTCGGGAAGAAGAATAATGAAGAGGAGCGGGCTTGTTTTCATAGTGGGCCGGATAAGAAGGGATAAGGTTAAAGCCTAGTAATATTTATTTAAAAAGTTTATTTAAATTCAAATAGTTGTACAAACTTGTTAAGATCGTAACTTGAACATACGATGTCAGAATTGAGCGAAACAAGATCCGACAGGATCGTATGGACGGGCACTACACCATGGAGCTGACTGGAGGTGAATCCGAGATAGTTACAATTTATGACGAAATAAATTGTCCGTCGCAGTCAAATAACACAAACCGTTATTTAACGATTAACGCGTCAATGTGAGTAAATCTCACTAACTCTGAACAGTTTATAATTTCATGTTTTATTTTTAGAACTGTTAGATATTGGTTGATTGACTGTATGTTGACTGTTTGATTGAACTGCTAGTCAGTTAGTTGAATTTCTATATTGATTCTGTTTAACAGAATATATCATATGGAACTGAAAGTGATGTTATCTATATTGTCTAACATCTGTGATGCAGGGAAACAGGTCGGAGGAATCCGACTGGATTCCTCAACAGTTATTTTATTGTTTTTCATATATTTTGATATATGATGTGAATTATAACCTGTTGTTGATTGTGTGTGTAAGGACGATATTGAACATCGTGATTTGATATGATTGAATACCATGACATACCGGAATGTAGATAAAGGAGATTTTTCAAAGTGATATTGAAAAATAGAATATTTATAAAGTGGAATATTTATAAATAAGGAATATTTATAAATTGGGATATTTATAAATAGGAGATAGTTTAAAAAAGGAAAATAAATTCAAAACATTTTCTTTTTGAATGGAAAGGCCTGTGTGGCGAGTTTGGGGATTTTCCCGATGCTCCCGATACAAAGGAGGTTATGGCGAATTTTCCCGGGAATTTAAGGAGTTAGAATATTTCAAGAATAAATTTGAAAAGGAAATATTTGTAAACCATTTACAAATAGAATTGGAAAGGAAACATTATAAAAAGGGAAATCATTTTTAAAGGGTAGAACCGTTATTTAAAAGTAAATCTTTTCCAATGAATAAAACGTTGTTAAAAAGGAAATCTTTATAAAGTGAATAAAGTAAATCGAATATAGACATTCGAAAGGAGAAATCGAATATGGTATTCGAAGTTAGTTAATCGAATATAGACATTCGAAAGGAGAAATCGAATATGGTATTCGAAGTTAGTTAATCGAATATAGACATTCGAAAGGAGAAATCGAATATGGTATTCGAAGTTAGTTAATCGAATATGGTATTCAAAGTTAGTTAATCGAATATGGTATTCGAAGTTAGTTAATCGAAAATGTTATTCGAAAGGGGTTAGTCGAGTCGAGTTAGTCAAATAGAGTTAATCAGTTAGAATTAATCGATTTGAGTTAACCAGTTAGAGTTAATCAGTTAGAATTAATCAGTTAGAGTTAACCAATTAGAGTAATCAGTTAGAGTTAAACCAATAGAGTTAATCAGTTAGAGTTAATCCAAATAATATACCATTTAGCACGACTGCTAGCGTAATTCGCAGGGCTGTAAATAGCCTAAGGCGGTCGGATGTTTCCTGAGGGAATCAGGCGTAACCATTGTGATCGCTGCGATCTAGAGTCAAGCGAATGGAGTTAAATAGAGTTGTCGAATAGTAGTTGTTCGAATGGAGTTAAATAGAGTTGTCGAATAGTAGTTGTTCGAATGGAGTTAAATAGAGTTGGTCGAATATAGTTTATTCAAATAGAGTTGAATAGAGTTAATCGATTAGTAGTTATTCGAATAGAGTTAAATGGAGTTAAATCGAATATTAGTTATTCGATAGGAGTAAATCAAGTTGAGTTAAATGAACCAAGTTAGTCGAGCCTAGTTAATTGAATCGAATTGGTTGAACCAAGTAAGTTAAGTTAGTCGAGTTAAGTTCGTCGAGTTAAATATCGATGTTAGTTTCATCGAAAGGAGTTATCGATGTTAGTTTCATCGAAAGGAGTTATCGATATTAGTTTCATCGAAAGGAGTTGTCGATGTTAGTTTCATCGAAAGGAGTTATCGATGTTAGTTTCATCGAAGGGAGTTATCGATTTTAGTTTAATCGAAGTGAGATTCTCAAATATGAGATATTTGAAAAGGAAGAGTTATCGAATATTAGTTATTCGAAGAGAGATTATCGAATATTGTTTATTCGAGAAGGAGTTAATCGAATATAGGTTATTCGAAGAAGAGTTAATCAAATAGAGATTTCTCAAAGAGAGTTAATCGGCAAATTCGATTATATCGAATTCGGGAAAGTACTTATACTTTCCAGTGTTTAAATAGAGATTTATTTATTTATAAATAAATAAGTGTTAGGTTAATTATTCACTAATAAGAATAGAAGTTATAATTAAAGTTAGATAATTCGAAAGTAGGGATTATAACGTTATCGTTATAACCAATGTTTTAAATATAGAAGTGGATTAGTAAAATTGAATCCGAGAAAGGCGTAAAGAAGTTGTTAAAGATTAAAAAGATAAACTTTGACCATTTCGAAGTTATAACGTTGTTCAGTTAAGGTCTGAGAGGTAATTATACCCCAACTTGAGTGACTTCCTTCTTAACTAAGAAATGGTAAGGTTTGATCGTAAAGGAGTGTTGGAAATGTTTTCCAAACGAGAATCAGAAATGTTTTCAGATAAAAGAAAAATAAGAATTTAGAATATAGGGAAACAGGAGATAAGTAAATAAATGAACTAAAGAGATTTATGTTAAATGATGTTTGTTCGATATAATTTCCATTTGGAAATAATATCGTTGTTTGCACACTTGTTTTTCTTTGATAGTTAACTCACCGACTATCGAAGTTTTGACCATTTTAACATTGTTAATATGGAGAGACCGGTTGGATTATTATCCAAAGAACCACTCTGTATTGGCATAAGCGTCGCGAATCATATATGCCAAAGATAATTGAAGACGGAGTAAAATGCAAGGGCTATCCTGTTTACAGAATAGTGCCTTCGGTTTGTCTAGTCCCAGGGCAACTTGTATGGACGAAGGTCTGACAGAGTATATCCAATAGATCGCGTAAGTTGATCTGTTCAAACATATTCACGTTTGGTGGCGGAGGAATTCGTTTCTCTTAGCTGTATACCCGTGTTATTTTTGGATAAGTCAATTTGTGATTTGGTGGGTATGATGATGTGACGTTCTAAGTGAATGAAGATGGATGTATGACAGAGTATTTCCAGACGGTCACGTACATTGATTTCTTCAACTATACCAAGAGTGGAAGCGGAGAAGGAAACTTCTTTTAGCTGACACGTAATGTATGGTTGTAGACGTCAATTAGTGATTCTGATGGACTTGACAATGTAGCATTCGAAGTGAATCTAATGTAATGATAAAGCGTAGCTTCTAGCCTCATCAACCGGTAAATGACAGAAATCGGGCAGGCAGCATGGCTAAGTTCGTCGCACCGAAGTAGGGTGTATAATCACCTATCTAGAGAATATTCATTTGTTTCTTAAATCTATCAGTGTTGTCCCATATATATACGGGAACGGTTGCTGATCCCAACCGTTGGTGATGTACATTCGATACACTCAAGTGAAATGAGTGGTCGGTCATGTGTGGCTGAGTTGCAAGATGTTCTTGTTGAACTCCAGTGTATCGTTCCTAGAGTACACTGATCGGAATGTGATTCCATACCTTGTCATAGTTGGAAATCCATTACCCAATACGTGCTTGCGGTTTTGATTGTATACTATATATGTAGAACGTGAGATGCAAGCGTTTCTACTAGACTGATATTTATTTGTACTTAGACATTATTATAATATCAGAATGATATTGCTTTGCAAAAATGTTTGGATTCTCATAAGGGAAAAACCCGTTCCATATTCACGGCGTGGTCTTATGAGATATCATATACCTGTTTTAAATGATTTGAGTTTATTCACACCAGTCACATGACTGACCCGGAGTTTATTTGTTGTTTTCCCTAAACTCTTGGGTGCCTAAATTTGTACGGGCAGTCAAGTAGTCGGGTTTTACAGATATACTGGAAGAGCTTGGAGCAGGAGGTTTCAAGATCATATAGCTATAGTTATTTCCGCTGTGTTGTAAGTGTTGTACTCTGATAAGTGCTATTGTATACATAACTGTTATATTTCCAAGTTATGTTATCTATTATATGTTATTCGTTCCGCTTTGAGGTTCGTGTTACTCTGATGTTGTGTTCTTCTTCTTCTTCTATTCTAAGTTTCTATCTTATCTATTCTCACCTTCAAATTTCTTTCATTAATTACCGGGATTTTTCGATGTTTTGGTTATCGACGTCGAGCTTACGTCGATAACCAAAGCCGCCGAAAATCCGGGTCGTTACATTATTTGTGATATCCATGACTCTAGAGACCTGCTCTGATAACACTTGTAGGATCTAAATTAAACCTAATAAAGTTTATTGCAGTTTTGCGGAATATAAAAATTATAACAGCACAAATCACAGTAGAATAAATAAATGCAAAAAAATAAATGATAAAGAACTTACCTAGCTTCAGCAAACTCCTGCTTACTGTTACATTCCACAAGGTTTCTACTAAGTATTAAAGCAATATCCTACGTACAACACCTGTACATTTGTGACCCCTTGCTATTGTTCTAATCCTATGCTCAAAACCCTGCACTGATCTTCAAACCCCAAGATCAGATTTTCCCTAACTATAAACCTTTAGCTAGAAACCTAGTTTAAAGAAAACTAGAAAACTATAGATCGGTTTAAAAAATTGTAACGACATAAAAATAAATCAACACAAAAAACAAAACCCCCTTTTATAAAATATGGTCGGTCCCCCTTTTGCTTATGTCACCTGAAATATGTTGGCTCCTTTTTCTTTAGTGTCCACCAATAAAAGTTAGACTTTTTACCTTTGTCCCAAAGTGCGATGCCTGAAAGTATGATGCAATTTGTTCTATGAAGGCTTCAATTGATTGATGCTCCTTGTTGAACGATTTGGGATCTTCTTGTGACCCCTTGCTATTGTTCTAATCCTATGCAAAAACCCTGCACTGATCTTCAAACCCCAAGATCAAATTTTCCCTAACTATAAAACTTTGGCTAGAAACCTAGTTTAAAGAAAATTGGAAAACTATAGATCGGTTTACAAAATTGTAACAACTTAAAAATAAATCAACATAAAAACAAAACCCCCTTTTATAAAAATATGGTCGGTCCCCTTTTTGTTTATGTCACTTGAATTGTGTTGGCTCCTTTTTCTTCAGTGTCCACTAAATAAAAGTTAGGATTTTTTATTTTTGTCCCAAAGTGTGATGCCCAAAAGTACAATGCAATTTGTTCTTTGAATGCTTCGATAGATTGATGCTCCTTGTCGAATGATTTGAGATCTTCTTGTGATCAAAACACGAAACGATTGTGAGTACTCTGATTTTTTGAGTTCTCTATGCTTAAATGAATTGTTTTGTTTCGATACATTAGCCTATGATGAAATGGGTGTAACTTATAGGGTTTTCGAACCCTTGATTTCTCTGATTTCACTTGATGACTTTCCATGGTTATCCAATTGATTTTTGGAAAGATTTGAATGATTTTCTTACCCAAAAAATTGTCTTGTGATTTTCTGCAAAGAACTAAAATGGTTTCCAAATATATTTACTCCACGCCGATTTTAGCTCTTGCAAAATCTGGAAACTTGAATAGATCATCTTGCCAAAAATAAATTCTTCATGTGTTGAATTTTTAAAAATGCCTCAATTTAAACTTTTGCCAAAAATCAATCATTTGATTTGTTCCTTTTCAATTTGAATAACATTGACTGGTTCAATGCATGCTTAAATAAAACCTGCTCTGTTTTTATGATATACGCTGATTGGAACAGATATTATATTTGACTTGCCACAGAAACAAATTGATATTACACTAGTTCATTAGTTACACTGTTGGTTATCCATAACTGTTTCATCTATATGCTTTTGCACTTGTTTTTGGCAATGACTTTAAGAGTAGATATATTACTTTGATTTTCATTCTATGGCTTCTTGTGTACATTGTTGTACTATTTGCATTGTGCTTGTGTGCTTGCATTTTCTTGCCACTGGCTTGATGCTAATTGTTCATGCCATATGTGTGATTCTTGCTCTAGTTCCCATGCATGTGATTTCATTGATAAATTCTTTACAACTTTCAGAAATTATCAGTTGTGCCAGTTTTTCCACTTTATATGTCTGGGAAATCATACTTGACTATGATTTATAATTAGAGATTTCTTGCCAAAAAATATGCCATGTTGTTTGGAAAATTCCCTCTGATTTTGAATTTAGAAAGTATTTATTATTCAGGTAGAAAATTTCTTCCTAAATTCATATGAAAATTAAAGCTTCATTTGAATTCATACTTTAATATAGCACATGCAAATTTTAACACATTTTTCTTTTGATCTTAAAATTTTGATGCAGTAACATTTGTGTATTTGCCAACCATTCATGCCTCTTGCCCACTTGTAACATGCTGTTAATACCCTTTTGATTTTTGAAAAAAAACATCTTCTTGCCATATATCGTGGTGCATACTTAAAAAAATTTCCATAAAAATATTTATTGATGTTTGAAATATTGACTCCTTGCCAATTTCTATATTGGTGATGCTTTCCATATATTTTGGCCTTTATTAAATTCTCTTAGAAACTGTACAACATTTTAGCCTTAACGCTCAATATTTACTGCTATATTGTTTCACAGCATCCACTTGAGTTCTTGCCATACTGCCAGTATCACTACTACACTTGAATTTGTACCACCTTTTATGTCAATCACTAATGATAATAAATGCTTCACTATGCACTACCATGTTTCCTGAAACTTGTTGTTTCTTGTTTAGTCCATTCTAAAATACACTTGTATGTTACATGCCATTGTGGCTTGCATGCCCTTGCTGCCATGTTTGTCTTGATTGGTACCTATTGCTTGCTTGAACATTTTAGTATAATCTACATATATCACGCTTGCATTATCTGTGTATTTGAAACTCTCGTTTGTTGCAAGCTTGTGCATATCCATTTGTACTGCCATGTTTATTTCTTGGCTTGTTGCATATCAGCCTAGTTTTGATACATCCTGAAGTTTGCCTTTTTCAATGTTTCTCTTTATTCTACCATGTGCTTGCACACATTATTGTTGCTTGCTTATGGCTTGCTGATTCATGTTGCATTCACCATTGTGTCCACTGCCATCTATATACATGCGTGTGTATATATATACACACTCACACATACATTGATGTGTGTGTGTGTGTGTATATATATATATGTGTGTGTGTGTGTATGTGTGTGTGTGTATGTGTGTGTGTGTTTATGCTTTGTTGCTTGTTGAGTTGCTTCACGGTTTTGATTTGTGTCCTTGTCCCTAACCTGATTCATGTGCATGCTTTCCCAGTTATAATGCATGCAGAAATTTCCCTTTTTCAATGGCCAGAGTTGCATGTTTTGACTTTGACACTTTGAAACTTTTTTCCATTGTTACTCTTCATTCTGGTTTGTTGAAAAAATGATCTGCTATTGGTTACCTCTTTTAACTTGGGTATTGTCCATGTTTTCTCTTTGTTGTTGCACTTTAATTTTGTACACTTGTGTGCGCACTGGTTTGTGGCTACCTGAGTTTGAACTCTAGTTTGCATGCATGTCCGACCATTTCCCTGCATATTATCAATATATATGTGTATTTACATACATATTTATATATATATACATGTATCATGCTTGTGCAGTTATATGATTCAGTCTGCCTTGTGGTATTTACAAGGAATCACTGTGAATATCACAAGTAGTCTATACTCGGATAAATTAATATATATAACTGACCAAGTGTAGAAAAATGATGAGAAACATACCTTTTTTCTCAGGAAAATAAATGTTAAAAATGAATTTATATTTTTTTATATTTAATTCTATTTTGTTCCAGGTTGCAGTGTGTGTTTTTGTGATCGGTATGCTGTAACTGGGCAGGATTTGAAGCAAGTGGAGACAAAATGTGTTATTGTGTGTATGAGTCTGTACATGAAATTGAATATGTAACTGAGTGAAATGATTGTTGTAGTGAGAAATCAGTGTAAATGTGAATTTGTATGATAGTGTTATATAATAGTGAAATGTACAATAGTGGAGTCAGAAGTCTGTACTATTTCAACTGTTGAAATAAAATATTTAATTTGAATAAAAACACTGTTTGAATATTAAATTCTGTGCCATAGCATTTTATTAAAAATAAATGTTTATTTCTATATGTGATGTAATATAGAATACTATAAATACAAAGATATTTATATAATAATATATTTGTTTGCTACCATCAAACAAAAATCATATTGTTATACTAAACAAAAACTATCTATAAAGAGATTTGATCAAATAAAAGCATTCGCATCTCTTTAGGAAGATCATAAATCTTCATGAATGGGAGCGACTCTTTAGAAATACGAAACTTGAAGTAGATTCAGTTGACTGAATTTCTAAGGCAGTTGATTGAAGTTCATATCCTCATGCACATATGTGTGTACTGTACACTTTGCACCTAGTAAATCTACTGACCTATACAGTTCAGTCGACTGAACTGGGCTAATGTGCACAGTACATACAGCCTGCCCTGAGGCTGTGTGAACAGTGTGTGAGCACTGGGTAGCAAGCCCATCAAGGGCATCAAATCTTAGCCGCTATATAGCTGAAAGAGAAAAAAAAAACGCGACAGGAAAAAGAGAAAGCTTCAATGGAACAAAAGAAATGCGACTGGAAGAAAGTAGAAGCGGAGCGGCACAAAACAAATTCTCATCAAACATCAATCTTCAGCGGAAATAGGGCCAAGTTCTGGTAAATCGCAATCCCTAATTGCTGATTGTTTACAGTATTTGAAGTTGGTTGTTGTAATATACCGATTGTTTACGGTAATTAGTAATTAGGGATCCCTAATTTAAGGTATACAATCCCTAAATGATACTGATTGTTTACTGTAATTAGGGATCCTTGATTTGAGGTATACAATCCCTAATTGATATACCGATTGTTTACAGTAATTAGTAATTAGACATTCCTGATTTGAGGTATACAATCCCCAATTGATATACCGATTGTTGATTTCTTCCAATTACTTTAACTTATTTATGAAACTGGTTTAAATAGTTGATGTTTTTCATTTAACTTATTTATCATTATATTAATCAATTAGGCAACTACATCACAATAGACAATATTTTCGATTTAAATTAAAGTTGTTTTGTAATTTAGCTACCAAATTCATGATTATAACTCCATAAAATAAAAAAGAAATGAGTAAAACAAATCATGATCATAGCTAACTACTCCTAATTTGATTTCTTATTTCACTTAATAGAAGATTTTTTTTTTCGTTTACGAGTGTGGAGGAGAATTTGAATTTGGTTACATATGTTAGAATTTCTAAACGTTGAATATTTTAACAAATTATTAATTTTTATCTATAAGTTTGATGAAAACAATTGTTGTTAAAAACAAATTTTTTTCTTACTACAAATATTGATTTTTTTTTCAATAGGAGTCATATTTTCAATTTTGAAAAATAAATAAAAGTTAGTTGAAATGTTTCCACATAAGCAATCATCCGGAAGTTCAAACAGGAGAAAACAGAAAAGAAACGAAGAGATAGTCATAATAGTAGTATTGAAATTTCTAATATTAGTGGCTTAAAATATGAAATTTATTAAATATCTTGTGATTTATTTTTCGTATTTTCAATTTAGAAAATAAAAATAAAAGATAGTTGAAATGATTCCACGAAAGCAACCATCTGGAAGTTCAAACAAGAAAAAACAAAAAAGAAACGAAGAGATAGCCGTAATAGCAGTATTGAAATTTCTAATACTAGTGGCTTACAATATGAAAATTATTTAATATCGCTGTGAATTTTTTTTAACCTTGGGGGCATCATTTAGCATACAGCACCGGACATCACAAGTCTCAGGACCAGCTCTGACAGCGCGCACACACACACACACACACACTTATATATATATGTATGTATGTATGTAAAAGGATCAAGTAGAAATGTGTTTTTTTTCAATAAACTACTTGAGGATAGATTTTAACAATAATACACTTCTAAGACTCAAAACTCTAAAGATATAAAACTAAGAACTAGTTTGAAGTCTTGTCTTCATTATAGCTTACATCAATATGAGTGACTCATTTTTAGTTGCTCTTAGTTATCTTTGAATCTTCGAATTGAAAGATAAGCTCCTTACCATGAATCAAAACCATGATTCAACATTCAATAGTTCACTTACTTGGAGGATACAAATATCGATGGTAGAAAAAGGTTGTTGGTGACGAAGATGGGATAGGGATTTTTCTCTTCAGTAGTGAGTCGTCCTCGATTTAGCGATAGTGGGATGAAATTTAGATCTTCAATAGGAGAGTTGCTTATTTGGACAATACCAGACTAAGCAGTCCTCTAATAGTAAGTTTTCACCTGAGCTTCTACCTTAAGGGTATCTCGACACATTCGATGAGGTGAACAGAATTCCATGATATTTGAGTCAAGTTCTGTATCTATCTGATTATGGATAATCTTCCGATTGGATCTCACAGGGATTTTACCAATTATGGGTAGTTGGTTGGTGTATGCTAATTACATTGTCTCATACACTGCTTTGATCTTGACTGGTTGATTGGACCGTTTAGGACAACCAGTGAGTCAACATATTTTATGGTCAGATTATTGGAGTTTCACTTTTCCTTGAGGAACATAGAGTGCTTGGATCATATCGTCTCGAGCAGGATGTCACTATTAGTCCTACGGGAGTTTCGATCGTTTGAAAGTTGAAGTTGATCCATGAGTGTGTCGAATTCTCATTTCGAGTAGGAGCGAGAGGCTGATGTTGCTCATCTGGTTGTACAGATGGTTTTAGTGCCGTGTGTTTCCAAATGGGAAGTTGTCACGTTTTAGTCAATTACCAAACCGCTCTTGAAGGAGTATGCGGCCCCCAATTTGAAGTCAATGGGGAAAGATTTCGTTTTTGGAAGATAGAAGGCATTATTTATAAGCAAAGGAGTTAAGAGTTGCTTAGTGATGTCGTATCACTAGAGTTTCTCTTCTCCTTTAGAGATTTTGGCCTTTTCCAGTAGCGATGGTTAGAACCAATAGCGTCTTAAGACTTTAAAGTTTCAATTATGTGCGTATTGGAAAAGTAGTGGGTTGTGTGTGTTAAGTTGGAGACATACCAATTTAGAAGTGATACTCCTTCAGTGAACGTCGCTTGTGTTTATTACTGGTTATGATCCCATAACTTGAGGTGAGGTAATATAAACTTGACTGTGATAATCGTTTCTGTATGGTAGAAGCGTTATTTGTTCTCGGCATCATTAAAAGGGGTTGTTTTCACATTTGTTTCATTTTTAGTGCGATATTAATTAGCTTAACTGAATGGGATGAGTCTAATTGTTTCCTATTACTATTCGAGCTTCCGAAATGGAAGTAGGAACAATTATCGATGGTTTCCATTGATAGGTTGTCATGGAATTGAGAATAGTATGGTAGCACTCGAGTCATACCTGAATCATCAACGAATGATTCTAGATTAACATTCCTCACTTTGAAATGGCAACCAAGTTGTCTAGTTATATATGAACTGGATTTAATATCTGATGTCTCATATTAGTTAGGTTAGTATCCTACATGCTAGGATAAGTGAGGATGTTATTTTTCAAATTTTCTATTGTTTTTCTTATGCATGTTTGATGGATGATGTTTGCATGTCTATTTACATTTGTATATTTGTTAGGCATGCGGGATAATTGTATTATTGTATAGTCCTTTTTCTTTGAGATAAAAATCCATACATAACTTGACATGTTTATGTTAGATAAATTCAGTTTATTTAACATACTTATTCCATTTGTTGTTGTTTCTACTATTGTGTCTAATCCTTTTTGTTGAGTATATGCCCAAGTACAAAAAACAAGATTTGATTGCTAATTCGCCTTTATTTGCAACTAAATGCCAAGATTGCTTTAAAAGAGGTATGTAGTAGATGTAGAGTTGTAGTTTTTACCATTTGGTGCATTTCAGTGATATTATGCCCCATGTATAGATAACCACTTTTGATCTTTTATTTTCTTTTGTTGGGATGTGCCTTTCATGACGAGTTGTGATGTTTTTGGATCGAGCAGTATACAGGAGTTAATGCCGAAATTTACCGTGAATTTTTCCAAATTTGGAAATAAATTCAATATGCATTGCCTTGAATTGTCTTCCAATGAGTAAGTTATCACTTTTGTTTTTCATCATCCATTTGTTTGGAAAATAGGTTTATGACTTGTGTTAGCTACATCGATCCCGGATTAAATTATGATTGTAGGTAGGAATGGGAATGTTGTCTCCATGCCAAATTTTGAGCCTATTTTCTTTGTTGTGATAGATTTCAATGATTGTTGTTGAGATCATTAAGTAATGTTTTATTTTATGTCATCACTTGTTCGTGAATGTGGGGCTGGGCTTTTCGTCCTTAAGGATTTCGAGGACGAAATCCTTTAAGGAGGGAAGAATGTAATGATCTATATTTTAAGGATTGAATATTTAAATATTTTATTTAAATATTAATCATTAGTTATTCAATTGACAATTCCAAATAGGTATTTGTCACAAACAACCGAATCAAGACTTCGGGCCAGTTCCAATAAGTTCGTATTGTTTGTTATGTGAGGAATAAGTATATGGATCGCTATATTCTAAGTCTCGGATTATGACAAAACTTACAACATTGAAACTGTACCATTGTAGTAATGCACGCTGTGGAGTTTCGTTACGATCGAATGTGTCGTTTGATCGTATGGGACTAAAACGCTTGTCGATTTCTTTTTAAATTTTAATGAGAGAATAAAATTAATAAAATAAAATAAAGCCTTTGCTACAATATCTTGTCAATTACCCAATATTCGTATCATTTTCTTATGACAGCTATATTGAAACATAGAATCGTTCACTTTCATTGAATTTATGTCATACATATAATTTGCCAATTAGAAACTGACTATATTTCATATTCCTACCATATATTTTCATCAATATCTCATGTCGTATTTCATTACCCATTTTCTATTTTTTTTAGCAATTGAGTACTTTGTATCCAAGTCTAAGTAGTATATAACATACTACATGGCAAGTGGGTTAAATCCTGTAAAGCATGACTCGAACCCGTGACATCTCACACTACGTCACAATGTCTTAGAAACTTGGGCAGTAGTGTCTTAACCTATCTACTTTTTTTAAGATCTAACAGATTCTTTTTCTCTTTTTCATTCCAAAACCAAAATTTTCTATTTTGTTTCTTTTTATATTAGTTCTAATTGTTTCCTTTCCTACTCTACATTCTATCCATCATTTAGATCAAATATTTATCACTTTCTTTGTCTTTAATCTTTCCTTTCTCATTTTCTGGTTTAGTTCCCAAATCTTTTATCTCGATCTTCATACTGATCTTCCAACCATTGACCCCATCGATTCTCCATTCAAATAATTACTGAATGGACTATGACAGTGAATAACCATATAAGGATGACTCTCTTAGACAATTATATACTAATACTTCATAAGTTCTTTTCAAATTATGATTAGATGTTTTTTCTCTTAATTTAAAATTATTTGAATCATTTTTTATGCTTTATCTTGAAGTTTGATATTTTTATATATTCCTGATTTTTTAGCATGTGACTTCATGGTTTAGAAACCAATCTTATTCTTTATTCCATTATATTCCAAATATTTCCTTAGTTCTTAGCTAGTAGCAGATTACCTTTCATATTCCATCTATGTTGAAACATATAATTGTTTATTCTCATAAAATTTATGTCACGTCATTAGCCAATAAGGAACTTAGTACTTTTCACATTCCGTCTATGTTGAAAAAATAGAATCGTTCATTTTCTTCAAAAACTTATGTTAGGCATTTCATTACCCCTTTCTTGTACTTTCAATCTCTAATGGCTTTCTTTTTTCTTATTCGATCCCAAATTCAAAAATTTCTATTGCAAATTTCTATTTTCCATCTAAAATTAGCTCTAATGATTTCTTCTCCTTGTTTTACATTTTTATTAACCATTTAGAACACATCTCTCCCCTTTCTTTGTATATAATCTTTTCATTAATATCTAATTCAATACCTGAAAATTATGTCTCGATCTTCACACGGATCTTGCACCAATTAGGACCATTGATTATCCACTGAAACAAAAACTGAATGAAATACGTCAATGAATAATCGATTAATGATGGCTCCCTTAGGTTATTATGTGCTAATATAAGTCATCGATTTTCAAATTGTATTTAGATATATTTTTTCTTAATTTATCAATAATTTATACAACTAAAAAAAATCATTCTTTATGTTGAAATTTGAATTCTATGTATATTATTAATTTTTTTAGCATATAACTTTACTATATGAAAACCATTCCTATAATATTCGCTTTATTTCAGATTAATGCTTTCCTTCTAATCTTTTTGTTTGACTGGGATCTTTATAAATGCATTGTCACGATCACATGAATTTATGTGAAGCTTACAATGACTTTTGGTTATTTTTCGTAGATTAATTGCCAAATTAGGCATTTAGGTTACCATTGCAGCTCATATTGACAAAAAAATTATATCAAAATGATGCAGCTATATTGTATGGTAATTGTTTAAGAATAATTTGGTAAAATTAAGATAATTGTTTGGCACTAAATTTTGACAAATAAGACTATATCTAAAAGATTGAGCAGTTGTTCATTGTGTACAATTGCTAATATAGTTATTATTTACACTTTATGCTCCATTATTTTGACTCAAGCTAGAGAAATTTTACTTAGCTAGTGGTTATTATCCTCAACTGATTCGTCTTGGTAATGTGGTTTAAAGGATTTTTTTTGAATTTATGTAACAAGGATAACTTTGATTTATAATCATTCCAAGAACTAAGCATCCATTATATATCTAATATATATAAAAATATGTCGTATCTAATAGATATCATTCAATTTCCTTATGCAAGCATTAATGGATAATTAAATTGTTTGATATTTACTGATTTTTATTATAAAATATAACAATCTACCCATTGGTTTTCATAAATGTACAAGATTTATGTTCTATTTTAAGCTCAAAGGCGTTAGAAACACATAAGAGGAAATTACCCTTGTGGTTGCACTCTTTTACATATTTAGTCATTTCGATGCTCAAATTTTCTTCAAGAAGAGAGATACTGTAATAGATATTTTTCAAAGTCAGTTGTCTTAGCACTTTACACTATATTCATTATTCAATAGTACTATGTTGATAATTGCTTCAATAAGCTCATGTTTAACTACATCATTATATGATGGTTGTTCTTTATTATATTGACATGTTATGATTCTCTTAACCTTTTTTTCATGATACTTGTTCATTTATTAAGACTCTTGGGTTCACCATTTGATCTTGATAGATTTACACTGCTTGAAATTTGTTGAGAATTTTTAAAATTTTCATTTTCTAATATTCTGATTTACTTTTGAGTACTTCTTTTTTTACTTTACTGAGAATTTCTAGTTTTATTGAATTTTAAATTATGTTTTCCTTTCCCCCACCAACTCCAGTAGATTTAGTTGTCTACTCTTAACAATTTTCATATCAAATAACCCCCATATTATTAGGTTTAATATATAATATACTCATGATAACATGGTGAATAAATCTATTAATATCTTTAGTTATTCACTCGTCATTGGTTTTCTTTTGCTTATTGGTTCAGTATTCTCCAAAATAAAAAACCAAGCAAAGAATAAAGTAAGAAGTGCATTTTGTGCTATATGAGGATCATGATACAAATGATTATATTATACTTTTCATTATATATTTTCCATTAGAACTTGATACTTTATTTTAATTCTAATTATGGCTAAATATAAAAAATAAAAGGTTAAGTTGTGCATTGATAACACAACAATACATACGATGATACCCACTAAAAACAACATTAGTATATTATTTTAATAATGATCAAGTCATAATACAAAATTAAATTGTATCATATGTATTTACATTCCGTATAACTTTCCGATATAGAAAGTTGTAAGTTGAATATTGAGTTTTAGTCAAACATAGAGCTCCTACAACTTATAGAAAGCTCTAAATCACAAGATAACCGAGTCCTGAACTCCAAATGCAAGATTGAAATGGTTTCGAAGAGTCATGCACACATATATCAGTACATGTACAGATATCATGCACGCCACCCACCCTCTCATAGGAGCGAGATTGATCAATATGCACTTCATCCACAACCCCATCCAAATGGCAAACGAAAATGGAAATATCTAACCAACTACAAGAGAGAACCAAATACTTTATATATGTCTCCGTTAAGAGCAACTCCAACTGAACGTTGGATTTCAAATATATGAAATTCAAACCGAACGCGTTGCCCAACAACGTGTAGATTTTGCTGTTTGTTTGGATTTCGGGAGGATGAGTTTTGGAATATGAAAACTATCCAAGGGCTTGTTGAACAAATGCCCGAAATCAGGTGGTTGTTCAACAAACGACAAGGATAAAGCATTTGTTGAATAAGCGCTTGATTCTAGGCATTTGTTTAACAAGCGCATGTAATCCAATGACTTTATTATTCTAGGCGCCTGTTGAACAGACGCCTGGAGAGCAACAAAATTATTTTAAACAATTCCTTTTAGTTTTTTCCTTTCATCCTATAACTATACCACTCCTCTTCTACCTTCAATAGCAAATCTTCTTCCAAAAATTTAAACTTCTAATCTAAAATGAGTAGTGATTTTGATGTTGATGCAGCAAGAAATAGATTTGAAGGATTTAGTTTACAAGATGTTACACGTACGATTGATGGAATGGTTATTACCGCAAGTTGGAGTGCTACGAAAGACTATGATCTTTGCTAGATCTACTGCTCACTTTCACTCGATCCTGTTTGTGGTGCTGATCAGAGTGGTGAAACTTTATAGGGGTAGAATTGCAAATGCGTACAACAGGAAGAACATAGATCGAAATAGAAGTTTAGCTTCCATCAAAGACCATTACTGTAAAATAAATCGTCAAACCCAATGTTATGATTCTCAGATGTTCATGATGAGGATTCAGAAGTAATACTCATATTGTAAGATTTAATTACCTTATATTTTTACACTATTTGTCATAGAGCTATACATAAAGTATCATATTATTGTTACAGAGACTTACCGTAAACAAGTTATTCAAATAGATATATAAAACAAAAAGTAAACAAGGACCTCATTTCCGTCAGTTTATGCATGTGTATGACCTCCTGGTTAATCACGTGAAATGGAAATCATCACTTCAGAAAACTGTCTAAGACGTCCAAACTAGCAGTAGTCGTGGGAAAGCTATAAGAGTTGGAGAGAGTTCAAGTCTTAGAGAATCGCAGGACAGTTTCGCTTTAGGATCAGAAGAAGACTTAACCCCTAATGATGATCGATGTGTTGGGATAGAAGGAGCCAAAGCGGAAAAAAAGCAAGCTTCTGGAGGAAATCAAGAAAAAAATCTGAAAACATTTAAAGGAGTAAGATGAAAGGTATGATCGTGCAATGGAGAGTAGATCCAGTAAGCACCAAGTAAGGATTTATTCCCTTAATCAACTTCTAGATGTAAAGCGATGAAAACAGGAAGATGCAATAATGTTAATGGGTACTTATCACATGGATGAATTGCAACACGAATAAACGGAGTCGAGGAGAATAAAGATAATGAGGCAAAGAAGAGAAGAAGGACTTTGACTTTAGTTGACTATGAAGCGTCTTGTATAGTTAAAATTTTATTATGTTTAATAAATTAATAACGTAACCAGTTAGTATGTTCAATAAAATTGATGGAAAAATGGCATCTCTCTCTGTCGATTTCTTCTTACTTTGACTTCTAACTTATCTATCGCATCTCCTTCACTCTCGTTCCAATTCCTTATCCATCCTCCATCAGTCTATCATCTCTCTATTCTCAGATGCCAAAGAACAAGAAACAGAAGTAACGATTCTCGAGAAGCATCACCAGATCTGGATGCAAACTAACCCAGTCATCACCTTCAGATCTTGGCTGCTCCTTCCCTTTCCAAGATCTTGCTACTAAGTTAACTGCATCTGCTTCTACAAATCCAATTTTGGGTCTGAATGATGTAACTTCCTCTTGTGTATCTCAGTTGCTTGCTAGTGGAAAAGATGTTGATAGATGGTATGAAGTAAACATTTTTGCAAATTTTGAATCGGTCTCTAAGCTTAGCTTTTCAGGTAAAGATATTTCCAATCTTGATTTTTCTATTGATGGATTGGAGGCAGTCAAGGATAAAGATGCCTTGAAAATATCGAAGTTAGCCAAATCTGTTTTGAATAATGTAGCGTTGCCAAAAAAATTGTTGTGGTAGCTAACGTTGATGCTGGTAATAAGTCCCGAAATGAAAAAGAAAATATAGTGAATGGCCTGGGTAACACAGAGAAATCTGTTTTTGGTAACAATGAGGAAATTTTTAATGTGCCTCACAACATTGTCGATGGTCCTATTTCATCCTATGACTCATCTGGCTTGACTGGTGATCGACGTAATGACACAATGAATCCTAGTTCCAATGTTCAGCCTGCACTTCTTTCCAAACCCAATTCTGGTATATCTAGTATACAATATGAGAAACCTGCAGTGCTAACTCCGGATATACCTCGTTCTAATAATTATGATAAGCCTAACAAAATGCACGCCAAACCTAGTTATTCCTCGTTCTTTACCTCCCTTCCTCATTGTGCCTGTATTTACGCCCCCATATCTTCTCATCATCCTTAGACAACCCCAGTCCTCCTCCTGACATCATTCAAGAGGGAGCCAACTATTAGAAAGAACACTTAGTTGGGTTCTTCCTTAACTCTGAAATTCCAGTCCTTGATGTTCGTGTTCAATGTCGCAAGGCATGGAATTTGAGAGGTGGGTTAAGTGTTAATGTTGTGAATGGAACATACTACTTCAAATTGTTTATGATGGACGAGAGAAAGAAAGTATTGGAGTCGGATCCAGCGATTATAGGAGGAAAACCGTTTATTGTTAGATCTTGGAGTGCAACTGTTGAGAGGGCAAGAGAGCGTGTGCCATCCATTCCAGTATGGACTATCTTTACTAGAATTCCCTCAGTCCTTCAAACTCTTCTTGGCTTGAATCAGCTAGACAGTGAATAGGGAATTTTAAATGTTTTGATGCAAACACGGAGACAAGAAAAAAATCTCATCTATGCTAAAACTTTGATTGAAATAACAACGAGCAAGCCATTACCGACAAAGCTCAAAGTGTCTATAGAAGGCTATAATTTCTATGTTGATGTACAATACTTGTAACACCCCACATTTTTTATATAATTAAAAAATGTACAAATATGTATATATGCATAGATAGGTAAATAATGGTGATGTATAATGAAAAATTAATTCATACATTGAAGAGTAGGAAAATTAATGCGATAACAATGTGTGTAATCGAAGAGATGAGAAAATAAAAATACTTAATTTAATATCAGGAATTAAGTAAAACGGACATCACCATTGCGTACGTCTCGGAATTATGGTCAAGATAGACACCTGGTTTGCGTAAAACGGACATAATATGAAGAAGTTATTAAGCCTACAAGTTTGTATACGCACATGAGAAATATATATATGTATATATATATATACAAACAAATTAAAATATAAAATAAAGAATAAAATAAGGATTGTATGTAATAAATACATGCACTGAAAAAAAAATGTAATGCATGCATTAAAAGAAAGAAAAGATTGGTTGCATGCAATGTAAATATGTTGCATGCACTGATTTGCAAACATAATGCATTAGCATTAAAAGAAAGAAAAGATTGGTTGCATGCAATGTAAATATGTTGCATGCACTGATTTGCAAACATAATGCATTAGCATTAAAAGAAAAAGATTCATGCAATGGTTTAATTTAAGTATTGTAACAAACATGAAAAAGAGAAGTAAGGAGAGAACAATAATTATCATTGTTCTAAGACTTATTAACGAAAGACTTCATAACTTAGTTGGTTAAGACATTGGATTTGTAACATGGAGGTCGGGGGTTCTAACCCCGGCGGCGCCATAATTTTTATCTTTGTTTTAGAGATGGCCAACTGAACATGCAAATATATGTATGTATACAAATTCAAAATTTGAAAGGATAAGAACGTGCATATAAGGAAATAAAGAAAATATATGTATATATATATATGAGAATATATATATGCATAAATATATATATATACATATATATATATACACAAAAGATAAAATTCAAGATAAGGCTACAGTCAATGAAATATAGCAAGAATCAAATAACGGTGCAACATTGTTTGAATTTTGAAAATAAAACGCAAATTGTGCATATATATATATATATATATATATACGCGTAAAATGGTCGGTAGAGTAATTGTATACATACAAGAATATTTCATGTGAATAAAACAATTAAATAAATTCTAGAATTCAAAAGTTCAAAAATCAAATTTCTACGCCAAAACAATTCAAACATTCGAAATTTGAATTTCTACGCCAAAACAGCTTGCGGGACCCAATGCTAACTTAGCGATGCGTATACGATAAGATTTGGCTAGATTCATCTGCGAACCTGGACTATTTTCTTAACTGGGTTCAATGCTGACTCAGCGCTGCGTGTACGATAAGGTCTTGAGCACCTATATAAACACCCCTAAGGCTACGATTTTCTCTACACATCTTCATTATGCATATACTCTTACCAAATTCATATCAAAATAAATCAAAGACGGGGTTATGCTTCTCAAGTACTTCGTTAGAATTCAAGTAGAAAATCAAAGGATAATTCAACGACTTCAACAATTATTTTCTAAGAATCAAATCTAATTTAGAGGATCGATAATCTACGTCAAGGGATAGCTTTTCAATTTCAGAAATCAGATCACAGAATTCAAGATCCGTTCTTAAATCAATGAGTGGGATTACAATACACTTCATGCATAATAGTATTATTATTGTTCGTCATTCCTCAGTTAAAATTCATGTTGCAATTTAAAATAATCTTTGTATGCTTAATCTATTCCTCTTCCCTATTCTTCCTTTTTATTTTTTAAACTTTGGCTACCTTTGAGCCAAGGTCAACAGCGCGTAAATTATAGTTATTTGGGAAGAGCTTGAGATTTAATCGATGAATTAGGCAATTTGGGGTAAAAAGATTATTACACGAATGGTGGTGTAGGCAAAGTAGAAATGGATTAAGTAGCACTTGACATATGAATAAGCTTAACCAACATATGAGGAATGATAGCAACCTGTTAGGAACACATGTACGAGAAACTGGAATAATAGGTATAGCCTATTAACGGGATTATAAGCATGAACATAAATTGGGGTTTTTGGGTAAAGCTTAAATTTGAGACTTGAAAATTGGATATGCCGTTAAGATCCTAGAAACATAATTAAAAATGGAATATGTTGGGCAAACCATGTTTTTATGTAATTATGGAACTCGACACATAACATGAAATTGACAATAGTGGCATAACTTAGACATGAACATGTTTGTGAATTGGTAATTGACATTTGATATCTTGAATGAACATGAACATGCTTGTACATTTATAATTGGCCTATGACACCTAGAATAGACATGAATTGTTAATTGGCTAAACATGAAACATGGCTAACCCGAGGTTAGAATGAGTTTACGGTGTAATCTTGCCCGGAACCACCCTACACATCCAGTGACCACAAACAATAGGTTCTAATGTGAGAAGTTAGTCATAACGTGCTTGAAACCCGAGGTTAGATTGAGTTATGGTGTAATCCTGCCCAGAACCAATCGGCACATCCAGTGACCGCAACAATAGGTCTAATGTGAGAGGTTGGGCGTTAATAATTAATTAATGCTAATGACACATGCTAGTATGGTAAGGTTAAGTCAACATGAAACACTAGACAACACTTAACCAATTTGACATGATATATGGGTGGGTTAAGTCAACGTGAACCACTAGATAACACTTAACCAATTTGATATGATATATGGGCGGGTTATGTCAACATGAACTGATAGAGAATACTTAACCAATTTAGCATGGTACGTGGGTTGAATTAAATACGTGATTGAGGGTTAAGTCAACTTGGACACATGGGCAAACTTAACAAATATAACAATATCAAAGAAAGGAAAAGTGAGGAATGATAAGATTAAATAATAGATAAACTTATCCTAGGGATAAGAAACGAATATGACTTAAGATGTAATACAAGACTCGAAGAGAGGGAAGACTTATACCATGAAATAAGTTAATATAAGCTGGAAATGTGGGAAAACACCCGTACGCTATCATTTGATAAAGAGAACTTAACTCATGCTTGAATTCATTGGTAAACCTTAGTTAAAAGGAACTAAGTAACAAACCTTAGTTAAAGAGAACTAAGTAACAGAAACTAAGTATCAAACCTTGGTTAAGAGAACCAAGTAATAAACATTAGTTAAGAGGACTAAGTTGTAAACCTTAATTAAGAAAATGAAAGATTAAGAGAACTATTAGTAAACCTTAGTTAAGAGGACTAAGCAGTAAACCTTAGTTAAGAAAGCTAACGATTCAGGAAACTAAGTAGTGAACCTTAGTTAAGAAAGCTAACGATTCAGGAAACTAAGTAGTAAACCTTAGTTAAGAGAACTAAGTAGTAAACCTTAGTCAAGAAAGCCAAGTAGAACACGAAGAGGAGCGAACGTCCATCTGATCATGAAGAAGGCTCCAACGAACTGGGTTACGAAGCACGCGGCTTCGAGGGGACCTGAGGGTACTCTTGGTATCCCTATGTGAGGT
This sequence comes from Allium sativum, assembly GCA_030737875.1. Classification (NCBI taxonomy): domain Eukaryota; kingdom Viridiplantae; phylum Streptophyta; class Magnoliopsida; order Asparagales; family Amaryllidaceae; genus Allium; species Allium sativum. The sequence goes on along the minus strand of CM060926.1, from coordinate 685,259,707 downwards.
TGATGATGATCCTCCTGGGCTCACAGAGGTTAAGCTTTGCGTTAGAAGAGCCAAGGGTATGCCTTGGTTGCAATATAAGCAACCTAAAGACTAGGATGGGTCAGCGTGAGGCGGCGATCTCTTGTTTAGCCCTGTGGTAGCACGTCGTCGTCTACCTACCATCTTGAGTCAATCGTGATATGCAAGCGGAAAGGCGGAGAACTCCAAAAGACCATATACTTTGCTATCTAGTTATGATTGAGGGTGGCCAATAGGTTTATGGAGGCATAGTGGGCCCGCGTACAGTTCTCTTTCTTGATTTTCTTGGGTGCCTTTCATTAGTTGAGGGAGGGGTCAAGTGGGACCATAGCCACATACAGATAAAACAGACCTTAGCATCTGCATCGGCAGATAACTTAAAGCTCCCGACCGAGTTCCGTGTTTCTTGATTAGCCCTGCCACGGGACTCGGGCCGCACATATAGAGGACATGTGCAACTAGATGTCTAGCACGTTTAACGACACGATTGGGACGTAAAGTCTAGGAGCATATATCTCTCTGGGTAGTGTGTCCTAGACTAGGGGGCATTGTTCGATAGGTAGCATAAACCCTAGTGGCCCTAGGTAGCATAAACCCTGGTCAGATCTAGAAAGCGTTCAATAGGTAGCATAAACCCCAGTGGCCCTGGGTAGCGTAAACCCTGGTTGAATTTAGGAAGCGCTGGATAGAAAACCCTAGATTAGATCTAGGTAATAAATGGAATCCAGAAATATCAAGAGTGGTAGTCCAAACGATTTTGAGAACGGTGACACTACACTAAAGTAGTATAGATTTACATGATGAAGCCTGTAAGACATACGGCAAGGGACTGTATATATACATGGAAAGGATTATACGAGTTGGGGGTATCTACATATACGTTGTATTAGGTTAATATACTAGTGGGACATGAGTATAGCCTAGAGAGCTAATGTCGCGATTAACCTAATAAGCAAGAAAATATAACTGAACGGTATATGTAGGATTATACAGAAGTTTATTCTAAGTCCACTCACAAGAACTTATGTTCTGACCCCCTCCTCATTACATACTTCCAGGTTAGGTTCATGACAGAGATGGTATAAGCTTTGGATACCGATTAGGCAGTATGTTTTATAAGGTAAAGCTATATTTAAAGTATATTATACTTTGAATTCCTTCCGCTGTAAGATGCTTACGAATTCTGACATGTTTTTTTTATCTCTGTCTTTTTCTAAAGGATACCCAGGCGGCCAACTCGGGTTTCGATAGATTGGTTTTTTGAAAAAATTTCGGTCTGTCGAATTCTGGTATCAGGGCCAGGTTTAGTGATCTTAGGGAGATAATGAGTGAACGTATTTGTATTTTCTAAAATATAAATATATGATATATACCTAAATCCATAAAGTAGCCCACTACGAATGGAAAGAATTGGGATAGCTATTTTGTACACTAAAGAAATGAACCTAGAAATTTTAAGACCCTTAGGTGGTTTGGTTGGAAAGTGTACAATATGATTTGGTGTTGGAGAAAGAAAGTATCCCATAAGAATTAAAACTGAAATGTTGTTATTTCAGAGTAGTGGGTTTAGAAGTGAAACCTTATAAGTTAGAAAAAGGTTAAAATGTGGAAAATGGATTAGGAATATATATAGTTGAGAGAATTGGTTTGGAAAGTGCCTAGGAAAGCCTAGTTGAGTTGAAAGACCCACTTTGAGTCTAACCCAATGATAAACTTTTAAGAACTTGAATTTGTAAAAAGTTTGTGGTGTTTTTCAAGTTTTAATCTTAAAAGTATTTTTGATGTTTAAGAAAAATACGTAAAGGACATATTCAATGCATGTTGGGTTTTTAAAGTAAAGTGGTGTATACTTTGGTAAAACAACGATTTCTTGTTTTAAAAGAACTCTCTCATTAAAAAGTGCATAATACAGAGCATATATGGCTCGCTAGTTTTCATATTATAATATATGAAAGGATTGAAAAGAAAGTGTTGTGTTTTGTAAAAGAAAATTCTATTATGTTAACAATAAATTTTGATTATTGATTTACGAAGAAATTTTGTTGGGTGGACAAAATAAGTTGTAGGAATAGAATAAATGTCTGCACCTTATAGCGAGTAGTTAAATTAACATTATAATTAGAAACAATGTAAGCCCGATAGTTGTCCTGGCCTACTCCAGTTTTGTGATTTGAAAAAAAAAATGTTTTGCATTTTATTCTGTAATATGTTTTTATGGTTTGGCGAAAACAAGTTTTGAAGAAGAAAACAAAGTTTTAACACTTTTAATTTTTGAAAGAAAAATGTAATGAAAAGTAACGAGGCCAAACCATGTTTTAAAAAGAATGGAGTAGGTAAGGATTAGTGCCTAGAAAAGGACGAGAGAAAGTTAAAGCTATGAATTAAACAATTGGAACCAACTAGATATTGTTTGAGTTGAGCGATTCTCTGATTGTCAATCCGATGTCGATTTCGGTCTTCGGGGTTGATATTTAGGGAGTTACTCTCTTGCCAATTTACAGTCAGAGATTAGCTAATATTAAACTAATGGAAAATTCCCATAGAATGCATAAGCATTGAGAAACCTAGGTTTGTTGCTTGAGAAAGAGAGAAAAAGTATAGGCTAGTAATGCACAGCAAGGACTAGTAGTGTCTACTAAGTAGTAAAGTGCAAGTAAGTGGGTAGATCCTGTTGTGTGGACTCGCAATTGTCTGAGATGACAAAGTCATAAGATTCTTGGCCCATAGTAGTAGCTGTGTAGGATGTTGTTTGAGTTGAAAACAGAAAAAGCTTATTTGAAATAATAAACTTAAGTAATTGGATTAAGTCAAATAAGGTACGAAAGAGAAAAGCCTAAGCTAACAAGAGACAATAAATTCAGTAAGGCAACAAATTTGACGGGAAAAGAAATTGGAAATCTTAAGAAAAAAATGAATAAATATGAGACTATTCCAAGATAAGATGAAAAAGAAAGGAAAGTTTTCTTATGTGGTTGTGCTTGGATAGGAAAGTAGGAAGTTTTTATGGAATAGTTATATAAAAATCCGAGTGCAATTATAAAAGATACAACAGAAAATATAAATTCTTCCATTTTATATCTTTTTGTAACATAAGAAATCGAATTTAGAAAATTAGATTTTTCTAAATTTTGAATTTAATGATGGTTGGTAGGGTTTTGAATGCGACAATTGGGTGAACCATGCTCTTATTCTATAAGAGTATAGGAAAACTTGGATGAAAAATATTTTGATTTTTCAAGAATATTGCATTCATATAGAACTGCAAGTATATTTATTATGTGAGCATCATGTTTTGAAAGGTTTTTTAAAATTTGCATACATATAGGTGGATCCAAATTAGGCATACATACTTTACTATGATGTATCTCACTTTGCATATGTGCACAACGTTTGCAACAATTGGATGCACACTGGATGGATGGATATTGCGAGGGATTATCTAATTTACTCTTATCGAATTTCGGGGATGAAATTCTTTAAGGGTGGGAGAATGTAACACCCCACATTTTTAATATAATTAAAAAATGTACAAATATGTATATATGCATAGATAGGTAAAAAATGGTGATGTATAATGAAAAATTAATTCATACATTGAAGAGTAAGGAAATTAATGCGATAACAATATGTGTAATCGAAGAGATGAGAAATAAAATACTTAATATAAATATCAGGAATTAAGTAAAACGGACATCACCATTGCGTCTCGGAATTCTGGTCAAGATAGACATCTGGTTTGTGTAAAACTGACATCGTCTGAAGAAGTTATCAAGCCTAGAAGTTTGTATACGCACAGGAGAAATATATATATATATATATATGTATATATATACAAACAAATTAAAATATAAAATAAAGAATAAAATAAGGATTGCATATAATAAATATATGCACTGAAAAAAATGTAATGCATGCATTAAAAGAAAGAAAGGATTGGTTGCATGCAATGTAAATATGTTGCATGCACTGATTTGCAAACACAATGCATTAACATTAAAAGAAAAAGATTCATGTAATGGTTTAATTTAAGTACTGTAACTAACATGAAAAAGAGAAGTAAGGAGAGAACAATAATTATCATTGTTCTAAGACTTATTAACAAAAGACTTCATTGCTTAGTTGGTTAAGACATTGGATTTGTAAAATGGAGGTCGGGGGTTCGAACCCCGGTGGCGGCATAATTTTATTTTGTTTTAGAGAGGGCCAACTGAACATGCAAATATATATATGTATACAAATTCAAAATTTGAAAGGATAAGAACGTACATATAAGGAAATAAAGAAAATATAGGTATATATATGAGAATATATATATATATATATGCATAAATATAGGTATACAAAAGATTAAATTCTAGATAACGCTACAGTCAATGAAATATGGCAATAATCAAATAACAGTGCAACATCGTTTGAATTTTGAAAATAAAACGAAAATTGTGCGTATATATATACATGTAAAATGGTCGGTAGAGTAATTGTATACATATAAGAATATTTCATGTGAATAAAACAGTTAAATAAATTCCAGAAATTCAAAAGTTCACAAATCAAATTTCTACGCCAAAAAATTCAAACATTCGAAATTCTAATTTCTGCGCCAAAATAGCTTGCGGGACCCAATGCTGACACAGCACTGCGTGTACGATAAGATTTAGCAAGATTCATCTGCGAACCTGGACTATTTTCTTAACTGTTTCAATGCTGACTCAGCGCTGCGTGTATGATAAGGTCTTGAGCACCTATATAAACACCCCTAAGACTACAGTTTTCTCTACACATCTTCATTATGCCTATACTCTTCCCTAATTCATATCAAAATAAATCAAAGACGGGGTCATGCTGCTCAAGTTCTTCGTTAGAATTCAAGTAGAGAATCAAAGGCTAATTCAACGACTTCAACAACTATTTTCTAAGAATTAAATCTAAATTAAAGGATCGATAATCTATGTCATGGCATAGCTTTTCAGTTTCAAAAATCAGATCCTAGAATTCAAGATCCTTTCTTAAATCAGTGAGTGAGATTACAATACACTTCATGCATAATAGTATTATTATCGTTCGACATTCCTTAGTTAAAATTCATGTTGCAATTTAAAATAATCTTTGTATGCTTAATCTATTCCTCTTCCCTATTCTTCCTTTTTATTTTTGAAACATTGGCTACCTTCGAGCCAAGGTCAACAGCGCGTAAATTTTAGTTATTTGGGAAGAGCTTGAAATTTAATCGATGAACTAGGCAATTTGGGTAAAAAGATTATTACAAGAATGGTTGTGAAAGCAAAGTAGAAATGGGTTAAGTAGCACTTGACATATGAATAAGCTTAACCAACATATGAGGAATGATAGCAACCTGTTAGGAACACATGTATGGGAAACTGGAATAATAGGTATAGCCTATTAACGGGATTATAAGCATGAACATAAATTGGGGTTTTTGGGTAAAACTTGAATTTGAGACTTGAAAATTGGATATGCCGTTAAGATCGTAGAAACATAATTAAAAATGGAATATGTTGGGCAAACCATGTTTTTATGTAATTATGGAACTCGACACATAACATGAAATTGACAACAGTGGCATAACTTGAACATGAACATGTTTGTGAATTGGTAATTGACATTTGATATCTAGAATGAACATGAACATGCTTGTAAATTTATAATTGGCCTATGACACCTAGAATAGACATGAATTGTTAATTGGCTAAATATGAAGCATGACTAACTCGAGGTTAGAATGAGTTTGCAGTGTAATCCTGCCCGGAACCTCCCGGCACATCTAATGACTGCAAAAAATAAGTTCTAATGTGAGAAGTTAGTCATAATGTGCTTGAAACCCGTGGTTAGATTGAGTTGTGGTGTAATCCTGCCCGAAACCAACCGGCACATCCAGTGACCGCAACAATAGGTCTAATGTGAGAGGTTGGGCATTAATAATTAATTAATGCTAATGAAACATGCTATTATGGTACGGTTAAGTCAACATGAAACACTAGACAACACTTAACCAATCTGACATGATATATAGGTGGGTTAAGTCAACGTGAACCGCTAGATAACATTTAACCAATTTGACATGATATATGGGCGGGTTAAGTCAACATGAACTGATAGAGAACACTTAACCAATTTAGCATGGTGCGTGGGTTGAATTAAATACGTGATTGGGGGTTAATTCAACTTGGACACATGTGCAAACTTAACTAATATAACAGTATCAAAGCAAGGTAATTGGGGAATGATAAGATTAAATAATAGATAAACTTATCCTAGGGATAAGAAATAAATATGACTTAAGATGTAATACAAGACTCGAAAGGTGGGACGACTTATACCATGAAATAAGTTAATATAAGCTGGAATGTGGGAAAACACCCGTCCGCTATCATTTGATAAAGAGAACTTAAGTCATGCTTGAATTCATTGGTAAACCTTAGTTAAAAGGAACTAAGTAACAAACCTTAGTTAAAGAGAACTAAGTAACATAAACTAAGTATCAAACATTGGTTAAGAGAACCAAGTAATAAACCTTAGTTAAGAGGACTAAGTTGAAAACCTTAGTTAAGAAAACGAACGATTAAGAGAACTAAGTAGTAAACCTTAGTTAAGAGGACAAAGTAGTAAACCTTCGTTAAGAAAGCTAACGATTCAGGAAACTAAGTAGTGAACCTTAGTTAAGAAAGCTAACGATTCAGGAAACTAAGTAGTAAACCTTAGTTAATATAACTAAGTAGTAAACCTTAGTCAAGAAATCAAAGTAGAACACGAGGAGGAGCGAACGTCCATCTGATCATGGAGAAGGCTCCAACGAACTGGGTTACGAAGCACGCAGCTTCGAGGGGACGTGAGGGTACTCTTGGTATCCCACTTTGAGGTTAAAGATGATCCTCCTGGGCTCACAGAGGTTAAGGTCTGCATTAGAATAGCCAAGGGTATGCCTTGGTTGCAATATAAGCAACCTAAAGACTAGGATGGGTCAGCGTGAAGCGGCGATATCTTGTTTAGCCCTGTGATAGCACGTCGTCGTCTACCTACCATCTTGAGTCAATCGTGATACGCAAGCGGAAAGGCGAAGAACTCCAAAAGACCATATACTTTACTATCTAGTTATGGGTGAGGGTGGCCAATAGGTTTGTGGGGGCATAGAGGGCCTGCATACAGTTCTCATTCTTGATTTTCTTGGGTGTCTTTCATTAGTTGAGGGAGGGGTCAAGTGGGACCATAGCCACATACAGATAAAACAGACCTTAGCATCTGCATCGGCAGATAACTTAAAGCTCCCGACCGAGTTCCGTGTTTCTTGATTAGCCCTGCCACGGGACTCGGGCCGCACATATAGAGGACATGTGCAACTAGATATCTAGCACGTTTAACTACACGATTGGGACATAAAGTCTAGGAACATATATCGCTCTGGGTAGTGTGTCCTAGACTAGGAGGCATTGTTCGATAGGTAGCATAAACCGTAGTGGCCCTAGGTAGCATAAACCCTGGTCAAATCTAGAAAGAGTTCAATAGGTAGCATAAACCCCAGTGGCCCTGGGTAGCGTAAACTCTGGTTGAATCTAGGAAGCGCTGGATAGAAAAACCCTATATTAGATCTAGGTAATAAACGGAATCTAGAAAGATCAAGAGTGGTAGTCCAAACGATTTCGAGAATGGTGGCACTACACTAAAGTAGTATAGATTTACACGATGAAGCCTGTACGACATACGGCAAGGGACTGTATATATACATGGAAAGGATTATATGAGTTGGGGGCATCTACATGTACGTTGTATTAGGTTAATCTACTAGTGGGACATGAGTATAGCCTAGAGAGCTAATATCGCGATTAACCTAATAAGCAAGAAAATATAACTGAACGGTATATGTAGGATTATACAGAAGTTTATTCTAAGTCCACTCACATAGAATTTATGTTCTGACCCCCTCCTCATTACATACTTCCAGGTTAGGTTCTTGACAGAGATGGTATAAGCTTTGGATACTGGTTAGGAAGTATGTTTTATAAGGTAAAGCTATATTTAAAGTATATTGTACTTTGAATTCCTTCCGCTGTAAGATGCTTACGAATTCTGATATGTTTTCTTTATCTCTGTCTTTTTCTGTAGGATACCAGAGCACCCAACTCTCATTTCGATAGATTGGGTTTTTGAAAAAAATTCGGTCTGTCGGAATCCGGGTTGTTACAATACTCATGGAAACTAGAAATATGCACGAAATGTCAATGCTTTAGACATCTTCTAGAAACTTGTAAGCTTGTTGGTCCTTCTAAGGTTCATTCTCCACTTGTCAATCCTCCATCAAGTATTTTGGTTCAAAAAAACAAGGTAGATCTAAGGGGTAATTATTTTATCCGTGATGATGAAATGAAGGAAAATGAAGTTGTATCATCTGATGGGGAAACTAAAAATGATGGAATACATTGGATGTCTGGTCGTGGGTCTTTGAAGATTCTGGAATGAGATATGATCCACATGAAAATGAATACTATAAATATGTATCTGACATTGTGGAGGATACTAGAAGATTGGAATATCAGGTAGTGGGTGATACCTTTGAGCTCATTTAGGATGGTAGTCTTAGTGAGAAGAACAAGACACTTTTCCATGACTCTTCTTGGGATTAGGAGTGTGAGTTTCGCAGTCCTAACCCATGCTTTGTCCCTAACCTTGCGGTACTTTTTTCTGAGTAAGTCAATGTTATTGGTTCTGAAAGTGAGACCTCCAGTTATTCCACCTTTATGGGGGATTAACTATTAGATCCTTGATAGTAGTTGAAACTTTCTGTTTCTCTCATGTTCCTTATAAATTAGTATTCTGGCACTTCGAACCAGATGGAGTTTCTGTGCCTGTGCAGAAATTCACTTATTTCTTTGCATTCTAATAAGAGTGGTACGACTACTATAAAACCAGCTTACCATGCCAAAAAAAGTATGGTTAAAAATTTAGTTGTTTATGTAACTTTTGTATGGTAAAAAGTTTAGTGGCTTTAGTATCGTTCAGTATCAATTAGAAGCAACATGTCATTCAGTATAGGGTTATACTTGGTTTATTAAATTAATAAAATATTAATTTAAGCAGTTAGTTTAGTGGTTTCCGTATCGTTCAAGGTTTAAAATCCTTTTGTTTAATTTACATGAAAATACTTTTATTTAATTTATTAAATCATTATATTTTTATAAACATAGCGACTTTTTGAAATTTTAATTTGGACACAACTTATAATTTTTAATACGAAAACTCGATTTCTCACTTTCGTTACCAAGATATAATTCAATAGATCCTAATGTTTCTTGTTTTACAGAATTCCGACTTATATCGAATTCTGTACATTCATTCGAAGTTCAAATCGTAAAACGATGAACTACCACGACATTACGAGCTCGTTTTATAATTAATATAAATTTATACATTCAGACTTCATTTTAAATTCGTTGTGGTTTATAAAATAAGTCATTAGGAGTTATACGATTGGGTCATCCTATGTAAATTGAACGTAAGACAATATCAAGAACAACAAATGAATGTAATTGAAAGTGACATACAGAACAACACAGAAATAATACTGATATCACTACACGCACCATAATATGTCATATACAACATGCCAAACATAGCCATAATGTACACAACATGATGTAGCATACATAAAAGGACATATAACATAAGTTAATATTCACAGAATCGCTACTAGATGCATCAAAACTGTCATCAGCGGCGTCATCAATATCATCGGGTGGAGGTGAATCGGAACCATGACCCTATTGCTGGATCTGGGCCTGTAATGCAACTATTTAGGCGTTGTAATTAGCCTGCTGCTCAGCCAAAGCTGTATGTATACTCCGATACATCAGATGCGTGTACTCAAGCTCATACGCTCAAATGCAGCCAGCAGTTGTCTATCGTAGTCCATATATAGCGAGTATTGATATTGTGACAACAGGTATTACAAAAAACAAATATTATTAGAACAACTTATGTAAATAAAATTTAAATTTCTTACATACCTGGTGTGAATGGTATAAACTGCCTGATGGTACACTGCGAGGGTCAACTGATGGATACTGCAATGGCATCTCTACTATCTGACCCTGTACATTGTATGCCCTAAAAGTGTGAGCCGAGGGGAGGGGTGTTCCAACACACCACTCTCCCTGTAATGTGACGATATAGGCTCAAATGTGGCAGGATGCACCGGAACTCGCCTGAATACTGTAGATAGCCCAATATGGTCGGAGTTCGAACCCCGAATATAATCTAGTAAAGCATAAGCTCGTGGAGCAACTCAAACCCAATAGGAATCAAAGTCTTCGGCAACTGTAAAGGGCTCTTCGTCCACCTATACTGCGTCCTTCATACGCTCAATATATGCATATCCTACTGATATATCACCAAACTTCTCGTCCATAGGAGCGGATCGGAAGGAATACACACTATACAGTATAGTTGTAACCAACAGCTCTCCCCCAAATACCATATGGATGGGCACGTGGGTACCTAAAAGCAAACCCTATGCCTCGAAATACTAAACTGAAAGCTGAGGGGTTGATCCTGCTGGGGCGCCAAAAATCATATGTATTGCTCCCATGGACGCGCAATAATACTATCTCGTCGCCTCAAATCGATCTGTTAGCGCGCCTCCATAAGCTCGTTATGCACTCCTTATGCAGTACTAGCGACATGCATGGCTGGACCCTAATGACGCAGTCTAGAAAAGTATATATAAGATGTACAGATCACCTCAGGGATAAGTGTATGGTGCATGTTAGTTATGTACTTGTAATACCATAATGGAAGAATGCACCAAAATCCGTACAACTACTTGGAGCGTTGTACGACGTAACGTATCCAATGCTACGTAAAACCCAATATAGATGTACCCCAATCATGCATCTACAACCAGTCAATGTCTACAACGCCAGCCAAAAAACCAAGTCTAATAGTCCCCTTGTTGTTGCTAAAAATGTGGACCCAAAAAGGTATAATAAAAAGGCCCTGATCACTAGAGTACGCATATCCTGAGTGGTCTGATGAGCTACTATATAGTCCTTTAGGATGGGAGGGTAACAATACCTCCATGAGCCGTATCCAGGTATAAACCCGATAAATGATCAGAAAAACTCTCAACCACCTCAAATGATGCATCAAAGGGAACAGGGACACGGTCAGAACGACCTACTTCTATGCCGATGAGCAAGTAAAAATCTAAAGGAGTCAGCACTAAATCAAAATCAGGAATGTGAAAGGTGTGTGTACTAGGCCACCATCGCTCAGTAAGAGCTTCTACAAGGCATCGGTCTACAAGTGCTGTAACACCCCACATCCATTAATGTCACTCACTAAGGGAATGCATTAACTTTCGTGGAGTATTACAAGAGTATAGAACAGAATATCACAAGACAGATATATAAAACGTACTTAAGAAAATTCAAAATTTATTCATTGCAGCGGAAAAGAAAAACATGTTTGATTACAACATCAAAACCACATACTAGAGTCAAGTACACAAATATCCTTCTTGTACAAAATTATTATCAAAGTACGTAAAAGTAAAACCATAATCCCACTACAAATAGCCATAATGAAAAAGAGATAAATCTGAGCATTACTTTCAACACTTCCAAGAGCTTACAGAAGAAAGAATTCCGAGTCAAGTTTCAGTGTTTCCTCCCTAAGAACCTGGGGGGAGGAACGGAAGAAAAAGAGGCAAAAACAAAAAAGGTCAGACATAAAGCTTGGCGAGTCCAGTAACTTTTTGTATGAAAATAAGTAAAGCAATATGACAAGAATAAACAGGATGGAAAATATAACCATGACATAAGGTAAAGCTGGATAACAGGATGAATATAAAGGAATGTCTAGTGCACTTCCCAGATTTCTTACTTAATTTAATTCTCTGCACCACCTACTAGTAATTCTTAACTAAATGATCCCAACTCCGCAATTAATAGCCCCCAGGCGTAACATCTAGTAAGAGGTACCCGCCCCATACAATCCTTGAAAGCCTACTTGCCCATAATAGATACTAGATGTCCCCACACTACCCCTAATCGATCGGCTCCCTAACTTGTAGATACCTATGCAGGTCTCAACTTAGGGTGTATCACTCCCTAAGTGGAAACCCGTGGTTGCACAGATTTATACCTACTGATGTACAGTGGCTAAATCTTCCAATGTCGGGAACACCTTGTGCACGCTTAATAAACCCGTCGGAACCTACACTGCTACACCCTCGCTCATATTCGACCGCTTATAATCTGCCCAGTAAGCGTGCCCCAACCCTGCCTAGTTCCGGGTTCCCGATACCTCTAAGTGGGTTACTGTCTGAAAAGGGTCCCTACCGCTACTAGCTTTTTCCACAGGGTTTATCCTAACCCAACCTATATTGGTTAAGTGTTGTCTATCCGCCCAGTTGACTTAACCCCATCCACTTATCAAATCAATATGTATTATTGGTTAAGCTTGCCTTAACCCTATCCACTTTATTCATGTAATATTGGTTAAGTTGTCATCTCACACCGGTTAACTTAACCTCACCCACCTAACATGTTTAAGGTATCATATTCATCTTTGATCAAAATTAATTAGCTATTAATGCATAGACCTCTCACATTAAGTCGATGGCTTGTGGCTGCTGGATGTGCCAGGAGGTTCCGGGCAGACTTCTACCACAAGTCAGACTTAACCTCGTGTCTAGGCATCTTTTAATTATGCCTACGACCTCTCACATTAGACTGGCCGTTTGCAGTTGTTGGTTACACCGATTGGTTCTAGGCAGGCTTCTACCGAAAACGGAGTCTAACCTCGTGTCTCGGCATGCTTATCTTAGCCAATTTATTTTTTTGTAGCTTATGCCAATTTCAGGTTGATTATGCCAATTACCCAAAATCCCCAATTTCGTATCATGCCCAAAATTTAACATTAATCATGCCCAAATCAACCCAACATATATTATGTCATATTTCCCAACATTCCTTAGATTACCATTCGTACGTTCGTCTCTACGAGATTTGGCCTAGGCTCGAAATTAGCCTGGCTATAAAAAATAAAACGAAAAGGAGGAAGGGAAGAGATACAGAACTGACATAATAATAACAACAAAATAGGTATAATGATGAACTGATCATAAAAAACTGATGATAATATCAACATGGGAATATAAGAATCATGAATCTGATACATAGGCTAAGATAGAACTGATGAGATTCAATCTTATTACAATGTTTAATTTCCAACTCCAATTTACAACATGCCGGAATTGCTTTTTTATTATTTAAATCTAAAAATAATCAGTGGACTTGCTGAGATTGGATTTAGGAAGAGAATAGTTCTGAATTTTGAATTTGATTAGCTAAACCGTTGTTGTAGAATTTGATTCTTATCTTCCAATTTGAATACTCCTATTTTAGATTTGCTTTGGAGAAGAGAAGAAAGGCTAGTTTTGATTTAAGTTAGGGTAGCATGGAGGCGCCATGGATTAGTGTAATGAAATTAGGGTTAGGTCTAAGTGTATTTTTATAGATGTATTAGGTGAATTAGGGCCTTTAGATTAGATTAGAGATCATCAAAACCACACAGCTCAAAAGACACATCATACTACCAATCCCTGAAGGACACATCATCAGAGAACTCTCTAGAATTTTGTGTAGGTTCTGCCTCGGCATGGGCGCACTTCCCAAATGCGCCAGTGAATTTTGTTCTAGCGCACTTCACAAGTGTGCCAGTTATCCCAGGCTGCTTTCTGATTTTTCTGCCCAACTTCTATCGTCCATAACTTCTTCATACGGTATCCGTTTTACGCAAACTCAGACTCTATCTCAAGCAGAATTCCAAGACGAACGCAATGGTGTAACCTGTTTCACCTAATTCTTATTTTAAAAATTAATTATTCTTTAATAATCTCTTATGTCATGATTTAAAATTGCGGGGTTTTACATTCTCCCCTCCTTAAAGGATTTCGTCCCCGAAATTTTCAAGTTAAGAAGAATGTATCCTACCATCCAATCATCCATCTACTCATCAATCAATTACAAGAATCCATTTTCCTTAAAAGATTTCTAATACTATATGAACATATGCAAAAGTGTGTGTATATGTTCCTTATCTAATACAAAGATCAGGTGGTCTACTGATTCAGTTGACCTCCTTAATGCAAAATGTGATAGTGCCATGCGTCCATTATGTACGCAAAAGAATTCTAATGATACATATCATTTCTATATGAGTGCACAGTCATTCATTCAAATGCAGCATCCATATGATAACACATTCAATATATATCCATTAATTTAAATATCCACACTCATTCATATGTAATATGAAAGTGATTGAGCCGATCTAGTGCCTAATGTGTGTGTAAATGCATCCACGAGCAACCGCTAGCAAACATTTACATCCACTTGCATCCACCAAACATAATATGTCTCAAACACATGTTTACAACCATAGGGTTTTCCACCTAAAGATCGAAGATATAATCGAGAGGATACACTTAAACAATAAAACAAGTATAAACAAAGCGGTAGAAAAGGAGAAGTTAAGAACATATCCTCAAAAAGGAAAGGTTACGATGCGCGTATCTTTTCTTCTGTCTCCCAAGTCACATCTCCTTGATCTTCTCCCCATTGGACTTTAACCAACTTGACCTCTCGGTTGCGTGACTTCTTGACCTATGATCCAAGGATGCATGTAGGAACTCGTCTAACCGTGGCATCTCGCTCTACTTCCACTTCTCTAAGCATGCTCAACTCTACTACTTCCGCGGTATCATGTAAACATTTTCGCAAATGCGATACTTGAAATATGTCATGAACACCACTAAGCTTCTTGGGCAACTTCACTCTGCAGGCCATCTATCCAATTCGCTCTGTAATAGGGAGTGGCCCTACGAACCTTGGTGCCAATTTCCCTACAGACCCAAAACGAACTACGTTCCTCAATGGTGATACTTTAATAAAGACCATGTCTTCAACATTAAACTCAAGATCGGTCCTTCTCTTATCAGCATATGACTTTTATCGGTCCTGTGTCGTCATCATGCGTCTTCGAATCAAGTCTATCTTCTCTGAAGTTTCCCTAATCATCTCGGGCCCAAGCAAAATCTTATCCATAGACTCCCACCAACAAGTCGGTGATCGGCAAGGTCGCCTATATAGAGCTTCAAAAGGTGCCATGCTAATACTAGTCAGATAGCTGTTGTGGTAGGCGAAATCTACTAATGGAAGATGTTCCTTCCATGTCCCTCCAAAGTCCAAGATGCATAACCTCAAAAGATCTTCTAGAATCAGATTCACTCTTTCTGTTTGGTTGTCCATCTGAGGGTGATAAGCGGTACTCAAACACAATTGCGTTCCTACCACCTCTTGCAAGCTCCTCCAAAACTCACTAGTGAAAATGGGATCTCGATCGCTCACAATACTAGAAGATATGCCATGTAGAGGAACTATCTCTCGGAGATAAACAGATGCCAACCATGCTGTTGTTCTTTTACTCTTAACGGGAATGAAATGGGCACTCTTGGTAAGTCTATCCACTACTACCCAGATTCCCGTATTACCCTTGACCTCGGCAACCCATCGACGAAATCCATGGAAACACTTTCCCATTTCCACTGTGGAACCTCTAAAGGTTGAAGCAAACCACCAGACTTTCTTTGCTCATTCTTGACTTGCTGGCACACTAAGCATCTAGAAACGAACTCAATCACATCCTTCTTCATTCCAGCCTAAAAGAAAACTCGCTTCATGTCCCTGTACATCTTGTCACCACTGGGATGTATGGTCAGCTTAGATATATGTGCTTCTTCAAGGATTGGCTCCCTCAAACCCTCGTCACGAGATACACAAAGTCTCCCATCCTTATGCAACCAACCTTCGTCATCGATAGTATACCTACTATGATGGCTCGAAGAATCCCCTCCGATGAGCTGGTCTACTATCTTTATCAACTGTGGGTCATCTCGTTGTGCCGCACCTATCTGTCCCAAAAGCGTAGTACCTCTAACGATGCCAATAAACCGGGTACATAATCAATAGAGGGTCTAAAGTCAAAGGTAGAGATATACCCTAAACTCTGCCGCTCGACAAATAAAGGACTCAAAGTCAACTTCTTTCTACTCAAGGTGTCAGCTACAACGTTACCCTTGCCAGGGGTGTATGCAATCTCAAAATTGTAGGATGCTAAGAACTCCATCCACCTCTGTTGCCTTAAGTTTAGATCTTTTTGAGAGAACAAGTATTTTAGGGACTTATGGTCTGTATACAACTCAAACCTCTCTCCAAGCAAATATTGACGCCAAGACTTAAGCGCAAAAACTATGGCAGCTAACTCTAAGTCGTGTGTAGGGTAATTCTTCTCATGGGCCTTTAACTGCCTTCCACCATAGCATATCACCCTCCCCTCTTGCATCAAAACTGCGCCAAGCCCTGTCCCGCAAGCATCGGTATACGCTGTGAACAGTTTACTCCCATCTGGCAAAACTAAAACTGGAGCTGTCGTCAATGCCCTCTTCAAACGTCGGAAAGCATCGTCATAGTCAACATCCCAAGAAAAGGTTAAATTCTTTTTCGTCAATCGTGTAAGTGGGGCTGATATCTTAGCAAAGTCCTTGATGAACTTTCTGTAATAGCCGCCAAACCAAGAAAACCTCTTACTTCTGTTGCATTCTTAGGAACCTTCCAATCTTGGATTGCTACCACTTTCGCGGGATCCACAATTATCCCTTCCTTGGAGATCACGAGTCCTAAGAACCTCACTTCCTTCGTCCAAAAATGACATTTGGAGAACTTAGCTTTGAGTTGATGTGCTCGAAGGGTCTCTAAGACTTCCCTAAGATGTAGGGCATGCTCTTCCTCGCTTCTAGAAAATATCTTCCACAAAGACCACCACGAACTTGTTTAGAAACTCCCTAAACACCCTACTCATCAAGTCTATGAAATATGCGGGTGCATTCGTCAGGCCAAAAGGCATGACAAGCCATTCGAAGAAACCTTTGGGAGTCCTAAAGGCATTCTTATTTATACTATCCTCAGCTACCCTTAACTGGTGAAATCCTGTAGCTAAGTCCAACTGCGAGAAAACCGAAGCACCAACCAACTGATTGAACAAATCATCTATCCTAGGCAATGGGTGTCTGTTTTTCTTCGTGAGCTTATTTAGCTCCCTATAATCCACGCACAATCTAAGTGAACCATCAGCCTTCGTAGCAAAAACAACTAGAGCACCCCACTCCCAGATACTTCTTCTTGTGAACCCTTTCTCAAGCAACTCTTTCACTTGTTTACTGAGCTCCCTCCTTTCTCTTGGAGCCATGTGGCGCACAGGCAATGCAACCGGCTTTGCATTGTCCACCAAGTATATACGGAAATCTATCTCGCATTTTGGAGGTAAGCCCCTAACCTCCTCAAATACATCTGCATACTCACGGACTAGTCGAACAGATTGCAAATCATCAATAGATGTGTCAAGAGATTCTAGGTAGCTAAGCATAACATAAGCCTTAGGATCGCATGAGATATCGAGAGTATTACCCAAACTAGTCAACAGTCTAACTACCCTCTTTTCACAGTCGAGAATTGCACCATACCTGGCTAGCAAATCCATTCCTAGAATCAACCCTTAGCCCGTGAAACCAAGCACATAGGCGTTGCATTCGAACTCAATGCCGTACACATATATTCTCAAATCCCGACATAACATAGAAAGATGAGCCGTACCCCAATCGGATTTGAGACAACGATGGGACCCACTACTATACTAAAATCTAGGTGCAGAGACTCAACAACAGAAGCAGATATAAATGAATGTGAAGCGCCAGAATCAAACAAAATACGTACAAGATGATTAAAGAGGAAAATCAAACTTTCAACAGAAACGTTTCTACCTCTCTCTTGCGTAGCTGCCATGAAAGCATGAACCTGCCCTCCATAAGTAGATCCTGCCCTCTGTCCTTTCCCTTGTCCTTGAGTCCATGGGCAGTCCTTAATCATATTTCCTGCCTCACCACATTGGAAGCAACCAGTCTTTTTCGCCTTCTTCTTTCTACAATCTTTAGCTATATGACCTGGTATACCATAGAAATGCCACTTCCTTTTATCTCGGGGTTCCCCACTCTTCTTAGAATCCACTTTCTTGTCTTGTGCCTTATCTACCTTAACACCTTTCTCCACTTCATGCATCAGCGCCATGTAAACAAGTTTCTCGAAAGTATCCCCATAGGAATGTGGGACATAGCCAACCCGTGTAATGGTTCATTCAGACCCTTGGCAAATCTCAAAGATTTCTTATGTGGTGTATTAACTAATTCCATACCAAATCTTGCTAACTGGTTAAACTTGTTAATGTACTCCTTCACAGATAAATTCCCTTGTTTCAAAGCCAAGAACCTTTCCATGTATAAACTCTCCTCCACTTGTGAAAGAAATTTCAACTCGAACCTTCGTCTAAAGTCTATCCACGTCTCCACTGGGCGTCCTCCATTAGTTACTTCCCACCAAAAGGAAGCTTCGTCCTTCATCAACCAAGCAGCTAGCTGAACTTACCTTCCATCGTCTATTTCAAAGATACCAAACAAGTCCTTCACTTCCTTGAGCCAATTCCGAGCCTCAACAAATGCCTCAGTCCCATCAAACGGTTTTCTGCCCATTGCACGGAAGTCGTTGCATATCTTAGAAAAAGTGTCTACACGGGGAGGAGAAGGAGGAGCGGCTGCAGCTGGGGGAGGAGGAACGTTGGCTGGGCCTGCGGCAATACATAGCTCTAGCCTCCAAATACCTTATGAACTAGCCTGCTATCGGTACGCCCTTGGGTATATCGGGTTCCCTAGACATGCTGAAAGGGAAAAGGAAGATGTAACAACCCGAATTTTTACAACACGTTAAATCGAGAATCAAGGCAGAATTAAATTATAAATTCTGAATCAAGTGAAACGGTCTGTGCCATTGCGTTCGTCTCGGAAAAATACGCGAAATAGAGTCCGAGTTTTCGAGAATCGGAGTCCGTATGACCCGTTAAAGGCCCAAAGAAGATTTCTGGAAATTTGAACTTCGGAAATAGCCTTGGGAAATCAGATCTGGGGCTAGGCGGGGAGTTTCCCGCCTAGGCCATGTCGACAGGGTTGTCGACAGGCCTGTCGACTTGGGCCCAGACCAAGTCGACAGCCCTGTCGACTTGCCTGTCGAAAGGGGGTGGCCGGGGCAAGTTGCCTGGCGCACCTGTTTGTCTCACCTGGTCTTGTTCTTAGGCTGGTTCTAGAAGCCTCCGAGATCTGATGGTCCTGATCTATCCTAGGGTTAATCTAAGGGCCTAAAACTATCCTAATCTCTATAAAAAGACCCTAAACCTAACCTAAATCCCTAAAAATCAAACCTAGCAACTAAGTGCTGCCAAAATCAATTTTGATCATGGCCTCCATCTCCAATCCCTAGAGCCTATGCATTCAAATCGGGTTCAAATCAAAAGATGCAAGCTTGTTACACCAAATAGAGGCCAAATCAACATTGCTATGCGAGTTTCATGACGATTCTTCAACAAAGGAGGCACCTTTCTTAGCCAAGATGATTCATGCTTCTTTCCCTAGGCCTAACTATGTAAGTTCTAGCTACTTTTAGATGGAAACGGTAGTTTTGATAATGATATGGGATAAAATGAGGCTAAACATGATTATGCGAACCTATATGAACCTTACCTTGCCTCTTGTGTTTATATTTATGATTTTAGGCCTTGTGAGTGACTTAATCATGCCTCTCATGCTATGCATAACCTAGTTTAACTTGCAAGTTTGGATCTTTATGCATGAAATGCTAGCATGAACCTTTAGGAACCATTTTACTTGTGAAACATTGGCTAAGGCAAGATTTTGAGGCTTATGCATGTTTATGAACCCAAACCCCTTATGTTATTATGCAAGTTCGTGGCCAAATCCTTTATGAGATTATGCATGCTTGTGGCCAATCCCCTCTTTTAAGTTGTGCATGTTTATGGCCAAACCCTTTTTGATAATATGCATGTTTGTGGCCAAATTCCCTTGTGACATTTTGTGTGTTTGTGGCCAAAACCCCTTTTTATGACACTATGCATGATCGAGGCCAATTTGTAGTCATAGTATTCCTATTATGTTGACTCGTCTATACTTACGTTGGAAACACGTTTTGGGGTTAGGTTAGACGAGCATGAATATACATGAAAAACTTAACTTGAAGTTTCATAAAAATATGATGTGAAACATGATTTGGGTTAAATGGGTATAACATGACAACATGTAACATTGAATATGACATGAAAGTTGACATGTAAGTATGCATAAAAACATAAGCTTGGGAATTTACCTATTAAGTTAGGTCTACCCATTGGGAATTTACCTATTAAGTAAGGTCTACCCAATTGCTTGAAAACTTGACTATGAACATGACACTAGACTAAACATGAAAGTGGCCAACTCGAGGTTGGGTTGAGTTTGCAACGTAAAACTACCCGGAACCGACCGACCTAACTAGTAGTTGCAAACAATAGGACTCAATGTGAGAAGTTGGTCATGTTGCGCTTGAACCCGAGGTTAGACCAAGTTGTGGTGTAAATCTACCCGGACCCGCCCGGCTTAACTAGTAACCACAACAAAGTCTAATGTGAGAGGTTGGGGTGCATTAAATAATTAATGCCACATAATAGGGTTAAGTTAATTTGATTAATGAGGCTTAACCAAATATGATATAGACAAATGGGTTAAGTAATTTGATTAGGCTAATGATACTTAACAAAAACATGATAGGGTTGGGTAGGTTAAGTAACATGATTTGCCTAACGACACTTGACCAATTTTATACGACGAGGGGACGGGATTAAGTTAACTAACACTTAATCAATCCAACACGATAACTTGATAAGGTTAAGTAAATTTTCTTAGTAACACTTAACCATTTAATACAGTTAATGGATGGGGTTAAGTCAACTCAGACCTAACTAATCTAAACATGGTAATTGGACGGGGTTAAGTTAATTTACACTTAACTAATCCAACTCATTAGTTTGATGTGGTTAAGTGACCTATACTTAACCAATCTAACGTGAAAACATGATAAGGCTAAGTCACGAATCGTTTGAATGCGCTTGACCGATATGACTCCGTAATTAGATAAGGTCAAGTTAATACATATCCTGAACCAATCTAAAATGATAATTAGACGAGGTTAAGTTATGAATTGCTTGATATACTTAACCAACTTGACACATGGTTTGTAGGGTTAATTTTTGGACTTGGATACTTAGCCAATTTTGACGTGGTTTGTAGACGGGCTAAGCTATGAACTTAAGTGACACTGAACCCATTAGATAAACCCTAATTCGGAGGATTAGGTAAATAACCATAGTTAACAAGGATTATGGAAATAAGGCTAAGTGGTAAACCTTAGTTAAGGGAAACTAAGTAATAATTCTTAGTCAAGGAAATTTGGACCATTTCTTAGATGGATTAGTAACCCGATACGTTAGGTCAACGTTTAAGTATGCGTGTAGGAGCAGGCTATCTGATTTAGATAAAGGCTCCAACGAACTGGGTAACGAAGCAGCAGCTTCGGGGAACGTGAGGATATTCTTGGGATCCCTCTGTGAGCTGCCAGGTCATTATACTAGGCTCACGAGAGGTTGAGGTCTGCGGTAGAAGAACCAAGAATATGCCTTGGTTGCTATGCGAGCGACCTAAAGACTGGGGTGGATAGCAGTGAGTCGACGAATACATAAGGTGCCCGAGATAGCAAGTTCGTCGATCATCTACCATCTTGAGTCAAGCGTGTACGTACGGAAAGGCAGGGAACACCCAACAGACCATAATTTGCTATCTAATTATGGGTGAGGTAGGCCGTAGGATGTGGGGTTGGCCGGAGTGTAGTTCTCATGCAAGATTTTCTCTTGTGTTGCCTTTCACTAGTTGAGGGAGGGGTCTCGTGGGACCATAGCCACGTGTAGAAAAGCAGACCTTAGTATCTGCATCGGCAGATAAATCTAAAGCTCCCGACCGAGTCTTGTATTTCTTGGTTTGCCCTGTGACAGGACTCGGATGGCACGATGTGATACATGTGCATACAGTTATAGAAAAACGATTCACGATGAATGCGTGGGAAAAAAGGGCGCGGTTGAGGGTTAGCGTAATCCCTAGTGGCCTAGGTGGTTTAACCCAAAACGAAATACGAAAGCGTGCAATAGGTAAGCGTAATCCCTAGTGGTGCTAGGTGGCGTAAGTCCTAGTAGTTCAAACGATGATTCATATGGAAGAGCCTAGCTAGAACAAGGGTGACAGTCCAAACGATTTCAAGGATAATACGACATGAGGAAGCCCGCACGAGGTACGGCAAAGGACTGAACTTATGTACATGGAAAGAAACATATGATTTGAGTAACCTATATATGTGATATATTAGGTTGACATGGACCATTGCATAACATTGGGCAAGGGACATTCATGGTTAACACATGACGCGGGTTGGGATACTAGTACGAGAGGTGCAGAGCAAATATACATGTTGGAACTAGGAAGAATATACATAATAGATACCGTGGGATGTTAGACGGGGCATATACCTTGGGATAATATACTCGATAGAAATCTGGCGATGTGATACCTTGGCTTATCATAACACCGTAGTTTATCATGATATCTTAGTTTGCCTTGCCACAGTAGTTCAACCGGCTACCCTGGTTCAGTTTATCTATCTTGTAGTTATCCTTATGTTTACTTTCAGTTTATGCATGTAATGTTACCTTTACCTGTTTTTATACTGGAAGTAGATAGGACTTACTCAGTCTTTTTGACTGACCCGTTTTGTTTCGCCTCTTTTCTTCCGTTTCCCCCCCAGGTTACAGGGGGGAAACAATGCTGTTTAGTTCGGACTTCTTCTGCTTGAAGGTCATCATGGATGGCTTGGACTTCTCTTGGCTATGGCTACTTTACTGTTTTACTTGGGGAATAATTTATTAAAAAGTCTTTATGCTTCTTTACTATTGCAAGACAGGTTTTGATGTACTCTGATGTAAAAGGCTTTAGACCTTAATTATTGAATTTATGAAAGTTTGATTTTACTTCCGCTATTTCATATGTTCTGTCTTGTGATATTTCTGTAACAACCCGTATTTTCAATAACCTGTTATAACATAAATGGAGGCAGAATTAAACTGTAAAATCTGAATCAAGGGAAACGGGCTATGCCATTGCGTTCGTCTCGGAAAAATACGCGAAATAGAGTCCGAGTTTTCGAAAATCGGAGTCCGTATGACCAAGATATGGCCTCGCGAAGTTTCACGAAAAATTCCCAAATTAAAGTATACTTAATTAAGTGAAATGGGTTGCACAGAGAAATATATATTGATATATATATATATATAATTGAAAATTAAATAAATAAATATGCAAAAATGTTCAAAACAGCGAATTGGGAGAGGGGAATAACCGAACCGGCCGATTTTTGAGGTCGACCCGAGCTCGCTGGGTCGACTAGGGGTTAATCCATGGTGTTTGGCTGTCAACCCGTGGGCCGATTTACTCAAATGCAGATTTTGCATTTGGATGGTTCTCATGGTTCATCTTTAATCTAAAGGCCCTAGATGGTTCCTACACTTGACTTCTTCCCCAAGACATGCTTTGATGGCTTGGATTGAATCTAGGTTTAATCCTATGGCCTAAAACACTTGCCTAATCTATAAATAAGACCCTAACCTATCCTAAATCCTCATTATTCATTCATGCAACTAAACTATGCCAAAATTTCAAGTGATCATGGCCTCCACTCAAACCCTAGCCTCCACCCTCTTGTCATAAAATCTTATCTTCATTTCTAAGAGGGATTTCATGTTTTGTGAGTGTATGAGAGCTTCTACCTTCATATGAGAGCTTCTCAATATGATTTCAAGGCAAAGCTTCATCAAAGGTTGGGTTTTTAAGGGTTTTTCCTCTAGGGCTTTTGGAGTTTATCTTGATCTTGGGATTTTTGGTGTTAGCATGAGAGGCTTTGTCTCAATCTTTCTACCATATGTTGATTTGTGCCCTCAAAGCAATGTAAGCCCTTCTCCTACTATTAGATATGAACTTTAAACTTAATATGACATGTTGTAAGTGGGTTTAAACATTAGTATGTAGCATGCTATCATCTTATGCAAGCTTATAAAGTCATTACCTTGGTCTTGTGGTCATAAAGCTTTGACCTTTATGTTGAAATGTTGCATTATGCAACATGAGAACCCTTATAACCTTCATGTCAACTTGCATATGAAGCCATAACCCTTATGTGAGGTCATATGCGAGTTACTTGTCATCATTCCATGTTGTTTATCACCATGATTCGCTTATGTGCCAAGTTTGGGTTTATGCATGTTTTTGAGGTGTAGGAATGTAACATGCAAGTTAATGAACACATGTGTGCCTCATTTGCCACCATGATTAACTTGTGGCTTAATATCCATTTTTGTCATGCCTTTGCCAAGTCTCTTCTTTTAATCCATCACGTTGTTGCAAACGTATATGCGAGTTTAAAAAAAACGTTGGGGTCACATTATGGGGAAACATAATGACATGAATATGATTTGGGTAAATGGGTATAAACATGACAACATGTAACGTTAAATATGACATGTGTTTATACTTGAAAACATAACTTGAAATGTAACATGGAAGTTGACATGTAAGTATGCATAAAAACATAAGCTAGGGAATTTACCTATTAAGTTAGGTCTACCCATTGGGAATTTACCTATTAAGTTAGGTCTACCCAATTGCTTGAAAACTTGACTATGAACATGACACTAGACAAAACATGAAAGTGGCCAACTCGAGGTTGGGTTGAGTTTGCAACGTAAAACTACCTGGAACCGACCGGCCTAACTAGTAGTTGCAAACAATAGGACTCAATGTGAGAAGTTGGTCATGTTGTGCTTGAACCCGAGGTTAGACCAAGTTGTGGTGTAAATCTACCCGGACCCGCCCGGCTTAACTAGTAACCACAACAAAGTCTAATGTGAGAGGTTGGGGTGCATTAAATAATTAATGCCACATAATAGGGTTAAGTTAATTTGATTAATGAGGCTTAACCAAATATGACATGGACAAATGGGTTAAGTAATTTGATTAGGCTAATGATACTTAACAAAACATGACAGGGTTGGGTAGGTTAAGTAACTTGATTTGCCTAACGACACTTGACCATTTTTATACGACGAGGGGACGGGATTAAGTTAACCAACACTTAATCAATCCAACACGATAACTTGATAAGGTTAAGTAAATTTTCTTAGTAACACTTAACCGTTTAATACAGTTAATGGATGGGGTTAAGTCAACTCAGACCTAACTAATCTAAACATGGTAATTGGACGGGGTTAAGTTAATTTACACTTAACTAATCCAACTCGTTAGTTTGATGTGGTTAAGTGACCTATACTTAACCAATCTAACGTGAAAACATGATAAGGCTAAGTCATGAATCACTTGAATACGCTTGACCGATTTGACTCGGTAATTTGACAAGGTCAAGTTAATTTATATAATTAACCAATCTAAAAGGATAATTAGACGAGGTTAAGTTATGGATTGCTTAATATACTTAGCCAACTTGACACATGGTTTGTAGGGTTAAGTCTTGGACTTGGATACTTAGCCAATTTTGACATGGTTTGTAGACGGGCTAAGTTATGAACTTGAATGACACTTAACCCATTAGATAAACCCTAATTCGGAGGATTAGGTAAATAACCATAGTTAACAAGGATTATGGAAATAAGGCTAAGTGGTAAACCTTAGTTAAGGGAAACTAAGTAATAATTCTTAGTCAAGGAAATTTGGACCATTTCTTAGATAGATTAGTAACCCGATACGTTAGGTCAACGTTTAAGTATGCGTGTAGGAGCAGGCTATCTGATTTAGATAAAGGCTCCAACGAACTGGGTAACGAAGCAGCGGCTTCGGGGAACGTGAGGATATTCTTGGGATCCCTCTGTGAGCTACCAGGTCATTATACTAGGCTCACGAGAGGTTGAGGTCTACGGTAGAAGAACCAAGAATATGCCTTGGTTGCTATGCGAGCGACCTAAAGACTGGGGTGGATAGCAGTGAGTCGACGAATACATAAGGTGCCCGAGATAGCAAGTTCGTCGATCATCTACCATCTTGAGTCAAGCGTGTACGTACGGAAAGGCAGGGAACACCCAACAGACCATAAT
Organism: Allium sativum; assembly: GCA_030737875.1. Taxonomy (NCBI): domain Eukaryota; kingdom Viridiplantae; phylum Streptophyta; class Magnoliopsida; order Asparagales; family Amaryllidaceae; genus Allium; species Allium sativum. The sequence continues at coordinate 685,233,484 of CM060926.1, read as the reverse complement.
TGCTATCTAATTATGGGTGAGGTAGGCCGTAGGATGTGGGCTGGCCGGAGTGTAGTTCTCATGCAAGATTTTCTCTTGTGTTGCCTTTCACTAGTTGAGGGAGGGGTCACGTGGGACCATAGCCACGTGTAGAAAAGCAGACCTTAGTATCTGCATCGGCAGATAAATCTAAAGCTCCCGACCAAGTCCTGTATTTCTTGTTTTGCCCTGTGACAGGACTCGGATGGCACGATGTGATACATGTGCATACAGTTATAGAAAAACGATTCACGATGAATGCGTGGGAAAAAGGGCGCGGTTGAGGGTTAGCGTAATCCCTAGTGGCCTAGGTGGTTTAACCCAAACCGAAATACGAAAGCGTGCAATAGGTAAGCGTAATCCCTAGTGGTGCTAGGTGTCGTAAGTCCTAGTAGTTCAAACGATGATTCATATGGAAGAGCCTAGCTAGAACAAGGGTGACAGTCCAAACGATTTCAAGGATAATACGACATGAGGAAGCCCGTACGAGGTACGACAAAGGACTGAACTTATATACATGGAAAGAAACATATGATTTGAGTAATCTATATATGCGATATATTAGGTTGACATGGACCATTACACGACTTTGAGTAAGGGACATTCATGGTTAACACATAACAAGGCTGGGATACTAGTACGGAGGGTGCAGAGCAGATTTACAGGATATATACCATGGGACGTTATACGTGATAGGTATCTTGGGATATTATACTTGATAGAAACCTGACGATGTGATACCTTGTTTTATCTTGACATCGTAATTTATCATGACACCTTAGTTCACCTGAGTTCAGTAGTTCATCCTGTTATTTTGATTTAGCTTATCTATCTTGTTATCATGCTTATGTTCATCTCAGCTTCTCATGTCAGTTAACTTTACTAGTTTTTATGCTAATAGTAGATAGGGCTTACTCAGTCTTTTTGACTGACCCGTTTTGTTTCGCCTCTTTTCTTCCGTTTCCCCCCAGGTTACAGGGAGGAAACAATGCTGTTTAGTTCGGACTTCTTCTGATTGAAGGTCATCATGGATGGCTTGGACTTCTCTTGGCTATGGCTACTTTACTGTTTTTACTTGGGGAATAATTTATTAAAAAGTCTTTATGCTTCTTTACTATTGCAAGACAGGTTTTGGTGTACTCTGATGTAAAAGGCTTTAGACCTTATGTATTCATGTTATGAAAGATTGATTTTACTTCCGCTATTTTATGTGTTCTGTCTTGTGATATTTCTGTGCATGTTTACCAATAATGCCCCTCTAAAGCTAGTGCATTCCCTTGCGAGTGACCCTAGCGGAGGCGGGGTGTTACATTTGGTATCAGAGCAGAAGGTTACCAGACTGGGCAAAAGTTTTTAAAGACCTTCTGAAAACTATTTGAAAAAAAACCGTTTACAAAGAAGCATTTTTCAAGAAAATTTTCTTTTAAAAGAAAAAGGCTATTCCCCAAAGGCCATTAGCACTATCCTTGTTTCCTTAATTGAGTCTCTTTTCCTTTCTTTCCTCCATCTGTAGTCACAGTAGTTTTAACTGCGACTAGTCTTTTCTACCTACGAAAGTGCTTTCCATACGATGGAGGTGGTTCTCGAGAGACCAGTGGCCGCGTTATAAGAAAGGATCGTGAGAAAGAAGGATAAAGGATACGAGCTTAAGGATGAGCAACTTGTTGGTATGGCTTAGTCCTCAAAGGAGGGAGAAAGATGAACGATGAAACCCATGACGAGAGAGTGCCTTTGGCATGGAAAAACGGGGCGGATAGTTAAGTATTATGGGACAAGGACAAGATCATCGGGAGGGCAGTAGTATGCTCTCATTTCTAGAGTACCTCGGAAGGAGGGTAACGATCTTGTTAAAGGTTTAGCTTTTCTTCTCTATCATCCCGTTAGGACTTCGTTGTTCGTATCATTTAAGTCTGCTTCGATAGTTGAGTCTCTGCACCTTAAGTACTAGCGTAATAGAGAATCCCATTTTTGTCTCAAAGTCCTATTGGAGAATCAGTCCATTTATACATGACTTGTTTGGATTTGGGAATGTCTATGCCAAGTGTTGAGTTTGGAAATAATGCTTATGTTTATAAGCTATGGATGGATTCTAGGGATGAAGTGGTTATCCAGTAGGGGGTGCCACTCTCGGTTTTGATAGGAGGGTAGTTAGACCTTTTGACAAGCCTTGGTAATGCCCTCGAAGTATCGGGTAACCTTTTTGAGGTTCTGTCACGACTAGTTACTTAGAATCCCTTGATGCCTTTATTGGAAATTTGAAGCCCAATCGAGTGGTGTTCGCCAATAAGACGGATGGTTTACTTCATATATGCATGGGTTATAGAGATCACCCTAGTAAGTGCGCATGATAACCTGATTGACATCTGTTTACTTTCAAGAGAAAGTTCTTCTACATGGAATGCCTTATAGTATATAAACGAGATCCAAGATTCACTAGTGAATTTTGGAAAGCTTGCATGAGATCATGAGTACGCAGTCATGTTTGCGTCAAGTATTTTAGGAAAAGGATAAGTGCAAGTGGAACGAGAGGCGACGAAGAAATGAGTTCCAGCTCATGTTATGGAAACAGGAATAAGAAGCTACAAAATCGCGAAGTTAAAAGACGACTTTGATGGTCAAAGACTAGATACGCGCATGATATCTCTTTTTGGGAGTATATCCTTGATCCCTGTTTTCTGTAGAGCTTACTTGTAGGCTATCTTTTGTGGACATCCTCTCGGTCCTATTCTCCATTACAAACCCTGTAAGGAGTTTGTCCTGTTTATCTTCTCGACCCTGTTTCAGGGAATTCTAGGTAGAACCCTATGGATGTAAACATGTATTTGAAACATGTTATGATTGATATGGTTGCAAGTGGTTGCAAGTGGTTGCTCGTGGATGCGCGAATACACATTAGATACTAGCTCAACTCGGTCACATTTCATATTGCATATGCACGAGTATTTATACTTGTTTATGGATGAAATCGAATGTATTATCATGCGGTTGTTGCATATGAATGAATGATTGTGCACGCATATAGTATCTATATGACTAGGACTATTTGCATACATGTTGGATTCATGGCACTATACATATTTTGCATTAGAAAGATTATTCAGGCCTGATCATTAGCATTTGCTAAGGAACATGTACACACACGTTTTGCATATATTCATACAGCATTAGAAATCATATAAGGACAATGGTTGCTTGTGGATGATGTTTTGAGTAGATGGATGATGGATGGTAGGATATGTTCTTCCTAACTCGGAGATTTCGGGGACGAAATCCTAAAAGGTGGGGAGAATGTAACAACCCGTATTTTCAATAACCTATCATAACATAAATGGAGGCAGAATTAAACTGTAAAATCTGAATCAAGGGAAACGGGCTATGCCATTGCGTTCGTCTCGGAAAAATACGCGAAATAGAGTCTGAGTTTTCGAAAATCGGAGTCCGTATGACCAAGATATGGCCTCGCGAAGTTTCACGAAAAATTCCCAAATTAAAGTATACTTAATTAAGTGAAATGGGTTGCACAGAGAAATATATATATTGATATATATATATATATATATAATTGAAAATTAAATAAATAAATATGCAAAAATGTTCAAAACAGCGAATTGGGAGAGGGGAATAACCGAACCGGGCGATTTTTGAGGTCGACCCGAGCTTGCTGGGTCGACTAGGGGTTAATCCAGGGTGTTTGGCTGTCAACCCGTGGGCCGATTCGCTCAAATGCAGATTTTGCATTTGGATGGTTCTCATGGTTCATCTTTAATCTAAAGGCCCTAGATGGTTCCTACACTTGACTTCTTCCCCAAGACATGCTTTGATGGCTTGGATTGAATCTAGGTTTAATCCTATGGCCTAAAACACTTGCCTAATCTATAAATAAGACCCTAACCTATCCTAAATCCTCATTATTCATTCATGCAACTAAACTATGCCAAAATTTCAAGTGATCATGGCCTCCACTCAAACCCTAGCCTCCACCCTCTTGTCATAAAATCTTATCTTCATTTCTAAGAGGGATTTCATGTTTTGTGAGTGTATGAGAGCTTCTACCTTCATATGAGAGCTTCTCAATATGATTTCAAGGCAAAGCTTCATCAAAGGTTGGGTTTTTAAGGGTTTTTCCTCTAGGGCTTTTGGAGTTTATCTTGATCTTGGGATTTTTGGTGTTAGCATGAGAGGCTTTGTCTCAATCTTTCTACCATATGTTGATTTGTGCCCTCAAAGCAATGTAAGCCCTTCTCCTACTATTAGATATGAACTTTAAACTTAATATGACATGTTGTAAGTGGGTTTAAACATTAGTATGTAGCATGCTATCATCTTATGCAAGCTTATAAAGTCATTACCTTGGTCTTGTGGTCATAAAGCTTTGACCTTTATGTTGAAATGTTGCATTATGCAACATGAGAACCCTTATAACCTTCATGTCAACTTGCATATGAAGCCATAACCCTTATGTGAGGTCATATGCGAGTTACTTGTCATCATTCCATGTTGTTTATCACCATGATTCGCTTATGTGCCAAGTTTGGGTTTATGCATGTTTTTGAGGTGTAGGAATGTAACATGCAAGTTAATGAACACATGTGTGCCTCATTTGCCACCATGATTAACTTGTGGCTTAATATCCATTTTTGTCATGCCTTTGCCAAGTCTCTTCTTTTAATCCATCACGTTGTTGCAAACGTATATGCGAGTTTAAAAAAAACGTTGGGGTCACATTATGGGGAAACATAATGACATGAATATGATTTGGGTAAATGGGTATAAACATGACAACATGTAACGTTAAATATGACATGTGTTTATACTTGAAAACATAACTTGAAATGTAACATGGAAGTTGACATGTAAGTATGCATAAAAACATAAGCTTGGGAATTTACCTATTAAGTTAGGTCTACCCATTGGGAATTTACCTATTAAGTTAGGTCTACCCAATTGCTTGAAAACTTGACTATGAACATGACACTAGACTAAACATGAAAGTGGCCAACTCGAGGTTGGGTTGAGTTTGCAACGTAAAACTACCCGGAACCGACCGGCCTAACTAGTAGTTGCAAACAATAGGACTCAATGTGAGAAGTTGGTCATGTTGTGCTTGAACCCGAGGTTAGACCAAGTTGTGGTGTAAATCTACCCGGACCCGCCCGGCTTAACTAGTAACCACAACAAAGTCTAATGTGAGAGGTTGGGGTGCATTAAATAATTAATGCCACATAATAGGGTTAAGTTAATTTGATTAATGAGGCTTAACCAAATATGACATGGACAAATGGGTTAAGTAATTTGATTAGGCTAATGATACTTAACAAAACATGACAGGGTTGGGTAGGTTAAGTAACTTGATTTGCCTAACGACACTTGACCATTTTTATACGACGAGGGGACGGGATTAAGTTAACCAACACTTAATCAATCCAACACGATAACTTGATAAGGTTAAGTAAATTTTCTTAGTAACACTTAACCGTTTAATACAGTTAATGGATGGGGTTAAGTCAACTCAGACCTAACTAATCTAAACATGGTAATTGGACGGGGTTAAGTTAATTTACACTTAACTAATCCAACTCGTTAGTTTGATGTGGTTAAGTGACCTATACTTAACCAATCTAACGTAAAAACATGATAAGGCTAAGTCACGAATCACTTGAATACGCTTGACCGATTTGACTCGGTAATTTGACAAGGTCAAGTTAATTTATATAATTAACCAATCTAAAAGGATAATTAGACGAGGTTAAGTTATGGATTGCTTAATATACTTAGCCAACTTGACACATGGTTTGTAGGGTTAAGTCTTGGACTTGGATACTTAGCCAATTTTGACATGGTTTGTAGACGGGCTAAGTTATGAACTTGAGTGACACTTAACCCATTAGATAAACCCTAATTCGGAGGATTAAGTAAATAACCATAGTTAACAAGGATTATGGAAATAAGGCTAAGTGGTAAACCTTAGTTAAGGGAAACTAAGTAATAATTCTTAGTCAAGGAAATTTGGACCATTTCTTAGATAGATTAGTAACCCGATACGTTAGGTCAACGTTTAAGTATGCGTGTAGGAGCAGGCTATCTGATTTAGATAAAGGCTCCAACGAACTGGGTAACGAAGCAGCGGCTTCGGGGAACGTGAGGATATTCTTGGGATCCCTCTGTGAGCTGCCAGGTCATTATACTAGGCTCACGAGAGGTTGAGGTCTGCGGTAGAAGAACCAAGAATATGCCTTGGTTGCTATGCGAGCGACCTAAAGACTGGGGTGGATAGCAGTGAGTCGACGAATACATAAGGTGCCCGAGATAGCAAGTTCGTCGATCATCTACCATCTTGAGTCAAGCGTGTACGTACGGAAAGGCAGGGAACACCCAACAGATCATAATTGCTATCTAATTATGGGTGAGGTAGGCCGTAGGATGTGGGCTGGCCGGAGTGTAGTTCTCATGCAAGATTTTCTCTTGTGTTGCCTTTCACTAGTTGAGGGAGGGGTCACGTGGGACCATAGCCACGTGTAGAAAAGCAGACCTTAGTATCTGCATCGGCAGATAAATCTAAAGCTCCCGACCGAGTCCTGTATTTCTTGTTTTGCCCTGTGACAGGACTCGGATGGCACGATGTGATACATGTGCATACAGTTATAGAAAAACGATTCACGATGAATGCGTGGGAAAAAGGGCGCGGTTGAGGGTTAGCGTAATCCCTAGTGGCCTAGGTGGTTTAACCCAAACCGAAATACGAAAGCGTGCAATAGGTAAGCGTAATCCCTAGTGGTGCTAGGTGGCGTAAGTCCTAGTAGTTCAAACGATGATTCATATGGAAGAGCCTAGCTAGAACAAGGGTGACAGTCCAAACGATTTCAAGGATAATACGACATGAGGAAGCCCGTACGAGGTACGGCAAAGGACTGAACTTATATACATGGAAAGAAACATATGATTTGAGTAATCTATATATGCGATATATTAGGTTGACATGGACCATTACACGACTTTGAGTAAGGGACATTCATGGTTAACACATAACAAGGCTGGGATACTAGTACGGAGGGTGCAGAGCAGATTTACAGGATAGATACCATGGGACGTTATACGTGATAGGTATCTTGGGATATTATACTTGATAGAAATCTGACGATGTGATACCTTGTTTTATCTTGACATCGTAATTTATCATGACACCTTAGTTCACCTGAGTTCAGTAGTTCATCCTGTTATTTTGATTTAGCTTATCTATCTTGTTATCATGCTTATGTTCATCTCAGCTTCTCATGTCAGTTAACTTTACTAGTTTTTATGCTAATAGTAGATAGGTCTTACTCAGTCTTTTTGACTGACCCGTTTTGTTTCGCCTCTTTTCTTCCGTTTCCCCCCAGGTTACAGGGAGGAAACAATGCTGTTTAGTTCGGACTTCTTCTGATTGAAGGTCATCATGGATGGCTTGGACTTCTCTTGGCTATGGCTACTTTACTGTTTTTACTTGGGGAATAATTTATTAAAAAGTCTTTATGCTTCTTTACTATTGCAAGACAGGTTTTGGTGTACTCTGATGTAAAAGGCTTTAGACCTTATGTATTCATGTTATGAAAGATTGATTTTACTTCCGCTATTTTATGTGTTCTGGCTTGTGATATTTCTGTGCATGTTTACCAATAATGCCCCTCTAAAGCTAGTGCATTCCCTTGCGAGTGACCCTAGCGGAGGCGGGGTGTTACAATTTCTGTGCATGTTTACCAATAATGCCCCTCTAAAGCTAGTGCATTCCTTTGCGAGTGACCCTAGCGGAGGCGGGGTGTTACATTTGGTATCAGAGCAGAAGGTTACTAGACTGGGCAAAAGTTTTTAAAGACCTTCTGAAAATTATTTGAAAAACCGTTTACAAAGAAGCATTTTTCAAGAAAATTTTCTTTTAAAAAGAAAAAGGCTATTCCCCAAAGGCCATTAGCATTATCCTTGTTTCCTTGATTGAATCTCTTTTCCTTTCTTTCCTCCATCTGTAGTCACAATGGTTTTGACTGCGACTAGTCTTTCTAGCTGCGTAAGTGTTTCCCGTATGATGGAGGTGGTTCTCGAGAGACCGTTGCAGAGTTATGCATGAAAGGATAGTAGGAACAAGGATAAAGGATACGAGCTCAGGGATAAGCAACATGTTGGTATGGCTGAGTCCTAAAAGGAGGGAGAAAGATGAACAATGAAACCCATGACGAGAGAGTACCTTTGGCATGGTGAAACGGGACGGATAGTTAAGTATCATGGAACAGGGACAAGATCATTCGGAGGGCAATAGTATGCTCTCATTTCTAGGGTACCTCAGAAGGAGGGTAACGATCTTGTTAAAGGTTTAGCTTTTTTTTCTCTATCATCCTGTCGGGACTTTGTTTTGATCACCGCATCTTTTAAGTCCGCTTCGATAGTTGAGCCTCTGCACCTTAGTACTAGCGTAGTAGAGGATCCCGTTTTTGTCTCAAGTCCTATTGGAAGATCGGTCCATTTACTCATGGCTTGTTTGGATTTGAGAATGTCTATATCAAGTGTTGAGCTTGGAAATAATGCTTATGTTTATAAGTTGTGGATGGATTCTAGGGATGAAGTGGTTATCCAGTAAGGGGTGCCACTCTCGGTTTTAGAAGGAGCGTAGTTAGACTCTTGGCTTGCTTTGGTAATACCCTTGAAGTATCGCGTAGCCTTTTTGAGGTTCTGTCATGACTAGTTTCTTAGAATCCCTTGATGCCTTTATTGGAAATTTGAAGCCCGATCGAGTGGTGTTCGCCGATAAGACGGATGGTTTACTTTATTTATGCATGGGTTATAGAGATCACCCTAGTAAGTGCGCTTGATAACCTGGTTGGCATCTGTTTACTTTCAAGAGGAAGTTCTTCTACGAGAAATACCCTGTGGTACGAGGTCCGAGATTCACTAGTGAATTTTGGAAAGCTTGCATGAGATCATGAGTACGCAGTCATATTTGCGTCAAGTATTCTAGGAAAAGGACAAGTGCAAGTGGAACGAGAGGCGACGAAGAAATGAGTTCCAGCTCATGTTATGGAAACAGGAATAAGAAGCTACAAAATCGCGAAGTTAAAAGACGACTTTGATGGTCAAAGACTAGATACGCGCATGATATCTCTTTTTGGGAGTATATCCTTGATCCCTGTTTTCTGTAGAACTTACTTGTAGGCTATCTTTTGTGGACATCCTCTCGGTCCTATTTTCTGTTACAAACCCCGTAAGGAGTTTGTCCTGTTTATCTTCTCGACCCTGTTTCAGGGAATCCTAGGTAGAACGCTATGGATGTAAACATGTATTTGAAACATGTTATGGCTGATATGGTTGCAAATGGTTGCAAGTGGTTGCTCGTGGATGCGCGAATTTACATTAGATATTAGCTCGACTCGGTCACATTTCATATTGCATATGCACGAGTATTTATACTTGTTTATGGATGAAGTTGAATGTGTTATCATGCGGATGTTGCATATGGTTGAATGTTTGTGCACGCATATAGTGTATATGACTAGGACTATTTGCATACATGATGGATTCATAGCACTAAACATGTTTTTGCATTCAAAAGATTTTTCAGGCCTGATCATTAGCATTAGCTAAGGAACATGTACACACACGTTTTGCATACATTCATAAAGCATTAGGAGTCGTCTAAGGACAATGGTTGCTTGTGGATGATGGTTTGAGTAGATGGATGATGGATGCTAGGATATGTTCTTCCTAACTTTGAGATTTCGGGGACGAAATCCTTTAAGAAGAGGAGAATGTAACAACCCGAATTTTTACAACATGTTAAATCGAGAATCAAGGCAGAATTAAATTATAAATTCTGAATCAAGTGAAACGGTCTGTGCCATTGCGTTCGTCTCGGAAAAATACGCGAAATAGAGTCCGAGTTTTCGAGAATCGGAGTTCGTATGACCCGTTAAAGGCCCAAAGAAGATTTCTGGAAATTTGAACTTCGGAAATAGCCTTGGGAAATCAGATCTGGGGCTAGGCGGGGAGTTTCCCGCCTAGGCCATGTCGACAGGGCTGTCGACAGGCCTATCGACTTAGGCCCAGACCAAGTCGACAGCCCTGTCGACTTGCCTGTCGACAGGGGGTGGCCGGGGCAAGTTGCCTGGCGCACCTGTTTGTCTCACCTGGTCTTGTTCTTAGGCTGGTTCTAGAAGCCTCCGAGATCTGATGGTCCTGATCTATCCTAGGGTTAATCTAAGGGCCTAAAACTATCCTAATCTCTATAAAAAGACCCTAAACCTAACCTAAATCCCTAAAAATCAAACCTAGCAACTAAGTGCAGCCAAAATCAATTTTGATCATGGCCTCCATCTCCAATCCCTAGAGCCTATGCATTCAAATCGGGTTCAAATCAAAAGATGCAAGCTTGCTACACCAAATAGAGGCCAAATCAACATTGCTATGCGAGTTTCATGACGATTCTTCAACAAAGGAGGCACCTTTCTTAGCCAAGATGATTCATGCTTCTTTCCCTAGGCCTAACTATGTAAGTTCTAGCTACTTTTAGATGGAAACGGTAGTTTTGATAATGACATGGGATAAAATGAGGCTAAACATGATTATGCGAACCTATATAAACCTTACCTTGCCTCTTGTGTTTATATTTATGATTTTAGGCCTTGTGAGTGACTTAATCATGCCTCTCATGCTATGCATAACCTAGTTTAACTTGCAAGTTTGGATCTTTATGCATGAAATGCTAGCATGAACCTTTAGGAACCATTTTACTTGTGAAACATTGGCTAAGGCAAGATTTTGAGGCTTATGCATGTTTATGAACCCAAACCCCTTATGCTATTATGCAAGTTCGTGGCCAAATCCTTTATGAGATTATGCATGCTTGTGGCCAATCCCCTCTTTTAAGTTGTGCATGTTTATGGCCAAACCCTTTTTGATAATATGCATGTTTGTGGCCAAATTCCCTTGTTACATTTTGTGTGTTTATGGCCAAAACCTCTTTTTATGACACTATGCATGATCGAGGCCAATTTGTAGTCATAGTATTCCTATTATGTTGACTCGTCTATACTTACATTGGAAACACGTTTTGGGGTTAGGTTAGACGAGCATGAATATACATGAAAAACTTAACTTGAAGTTTCATAAAAATATGATGTGAAACATGATTTGGGTTAAATGGGTATAACATGACAACATGTAACATTGAATATGACATGAAAGTTGACATGTAAGTATGCATAAAAACATAAGCTTGGGAATTTACCTATTAAGTTAGGTCTACCCATTGGGAATTTACCTATTAAGTTAGGTCTACCCAATTGCTTGAAAACTTGACTATGAACATGACACTAGACTAAACATGAAAGTGGCCAACTCGAGGTTGGGTTGAGTTTGCAACGTAAAACTACCCGGAACCGACCGGCCTAACTAGTAGTTGCAAACAATAGGACTCAATGTGAGAAGTTGGTCATGTTGCGCTTGAACCCGAGGTTAGACCAAGTTGTGGTGTAAATCTACCCGGACCCGCCCGGCTTAACTAGTAACCACAACAAAGTCTAATGTGAGAGGTTGGGGTGCATTAAATAATTAATGCCACATAATAGGGTTAAGTTAATTTGATTAATGAGGCTTAACCAAATATGACATAGACAAATGGGTTAAGTAATTTGATTAGGCTAATGATACTTAACAAAAACATGATAGTGTTGGGTAGGTTAAGTAACTTGATTTGCCTAACGACACTTGACCAATTTTATACGACGAGGGGACGGGATTAAGTTAACCAACACTTAATCAATCCAACACGATAACTTGATAAGGTTAAGTAAATTTTCTTAGTAACACTTAACCGTTTAATACAGTTAATGGATGGGGTTAAGTCAACTCAGACCTAACTAATCTAAACATGGTAATTGGACGGGGTTAAGTTAATTTACACTTAACTAATCCAACTCATTAGTTTGATGTGGTTAAGTGACCTATACTTAACCAATCTAACGTGAAAACATGATAAGGCTAAGTCACGATAAGTTTGAATGCGCTTGACCGATACGACTCCGTAATTAGATAAGGTCAAGTTAATACATATCCTGAACCAATCTAAAATGATAATTAGACGAGGTTAAGTTATGAATTGCTTGATATACTTAACCAACTTGACACATGGTTTGTAGGGTTAAGTTTTGGACTTGGATACTTAGCCAATTTTGACGTGGTTTGTAGACGGGCTAAGCTATGAACTTAAGTGACACTTAACCCATTAGATAAACCCTAATTCGGAGGATTAGGTAAATAACCATAGTTAACAAGGATTATGGAAATAAGGCTAAGTGGTAAACCTTAGTTAAGGGAAACTAAGTAATAATTCTTAGTCAAGGAAATTTGGACCATTTCTTAGATGGATTATTAACCCGATACCTTAGGTCAACGTTTAAGTATGCGTGTAGGAGCAGGCTATCTGATTTAGATAAAGGCTCCAACGAACTGGGTAACGAAGCAGCGGCTTCGGGGAACGTGAGGATATTCTTGGGATCCCTCTGTGAGCTGCCAGGTCATTATACTAGGCTCACGAGAGGTTGAGGTCTGCGGTAGAAGAACCAAGAATATGCCTTGGTTGCTATGCGAGCGACCTAAAGACTGGGGTGGATAGCAGTGAGTCGACGAATACATAAGGTGCTCGAGATAGCAAGTTCGTCGATCATCTACCATCTTGAGTCAAGCGTGTACGTACGGAAAGGCAGGGAACACCCAACAGACCATAATTTGCTATCTAATTATGGGTGAGGTAGGCCGTAGGATGTGGGCTGGCCGGAGTGTAGTTCTCATGCAAGATTTTCTCTTGTGTTGCCTTTCACTAGTTGAGGGAGGGGTCTCGTGGGACCATAGCCACGTGTAGAAAAGCAGACCTTAGTATCTGCATCGGCAGATAAATCTAAAGCTCCCGACCGAGTCCTGTATTTCTTGGTTTGCCCTGTGACAGGACTCGGATGGCACGATGTGATACATGTGCATACAGTTATAGAAAAACGATTCACGATGAATGCGTGGGAAAAAAGGGCGCGGTTGAGGGTTAACGTAATCCCTAGTGGCCTAGGTGGTTTAACCCAAACCGAAATACGAAAGCGTGCAATAGGTAAGCGTAATCCCTAGTGGTACTAGGTGGCGTAAGTCCTAGTAGTTCAAACGATGATTCATATGGAAGAGCCTAGCTAGAACAAGGGTGACAGTCCAAACGATTTCAAGGATAATACGACATGAGGAAGCCCGTACGAGGTACGGCAAAGGACTGAACTTATGTACATGGAAAGAAACATATGATTTGAGTAACCTATATATGCGATATATTAGGTTGACATGGACCATTACATAACATTGGGCAAGGGACATTCATGGTTAACACATGACGCGGGTTGGGATACTAGTACGAGAGGTGCAGAGCAAATATACATGTTGGAACTAGGAAGAATATACATAATAGATACCGTGGGATGTTAGACGAGGCATATACCTTGGGATAATATACTCGATAGAAATCTGGCGATGTGATACCTTGGCTTATCATAACACCGTAGTTTATCATGATATCTTAGTTTGCCTTGCCACAGTAGTTCAACCGGCTACCCTGGTTCAGTTTATCTATCTTGTAGTTATCCTTATGTTTACTTTCAGTTTATGCATGTCATGTTACCTTTACCTGTTTTTATACTGGAAGTAGATAGGACTTACTCAGTCTTTTTGACTGACCCGTTTTGTTTCGCCTCTTTTCTTCCGTTCCCCCCCAGGTTACAGGGAGGAAACAATGCTGTTTAGTTCGGACTTCTTCTGCTTGAAGGTCATCATGGATGGCTTGGACTTCTCTTGGCTATGGCTACTTTACTGTTTTACTTGGGGAATAATTTATTAAAAAGTCTTTATGCTTCTTTACTATTGCAAGACAGGTTTTGATGTACTCTAATGTAAAAGGCTTTAGACCTTAATTATTGAATTTATGAAAGTTTGATTTTACTTCCGCTATTTCATATGTTCTGTCTTGTGATATTTCTGTGCATGTTTACCAATAATGCCCCTCTAAAGCTAGTGCATTCCTTTGCGAGTGACCCTAGCGGAGGCGGGGTGTTACAGAAGAGATTCAAAATAGAGAATCGAAAGATAGATATATGGCTTTTGGGGATTATGTTTCTCATAATAAACTTTTCTCTTGAAAATACCTTCTTTAAAACATGTTTTTGAAAATACTTCTTTCTAAAAATGCTTTTGAAAACGGTTTTCAAAATCCTTTATCTGTTCTGGTAACCTTCAGCTCTGATACAACGTATAACACCCCACGCCCATTAATGTCACTCACTAAGGGAATGCATTAACTTTCATGGAGTATTATAAGAGTATAGAACAGAATATCACAAGACAGATATATAAAATGTTACTTAAGAAAATTCAAAATTTATTCATTGCAGCGGAAAAGCAAAACATGTTTGGTTACAACATCAAAACCACATACTAGAGTCAAGTACACAAATATCCATCTTGTACAAAATTATTATCAGAGTACATAAAAGTAAAACCGTAATCCCACTCCAAATAGCCATAATGAAAAAGAGATAAGGCTAAGCATTACTCTCAACACTTCCAAGCGCTTCTAGAAGATAGAAATCCGAGTCAAGTTTCAGTGTTTCCTCCCTTAGAACCTGAGGGAAGGAGGAAAATGGAAGAAAATGAGTCGAACACAAAAAGGTCAGACATAAAGCCTGGTGAGGCCCATCACTTTAATATGAAAATAAGTAAAGCAATATGACAGGAATAAATAGGATGGAAAATATAACCATGACATAAGGTGAAGCTGGATAACAGGATGAATATAAAGGAATGTCTAGTGCGCTTCCAAGATTTCTTAATTAATTTAATTCTCTACACCACCTACTAGTAATTCCTAAAGAAATGATCGTAACCCCGCAATTGGTAGCCCTAAGGCGTAACATCTAGTATAAGGTATCTGCCCCATACAATCCTTGAGAGCCTACTTTCCCATAATAGACACTAGATGTTCCCACTACCCCTAATCGAACGGCTCCCTAACCTGTACCTGTGGGGGTCCCAGGTTAGGGTGTATCACTCCCTAAGTGGCAACCCGTGGTTGCACAGCTTTAAACCTACTGATGTACAGTGGTCAAATCTTCCAATGCGGGGAACACGTTGTGCACGCTTAACGAACCCGTCGGAACCTGCACTGCTACACCCTCGCTCATATTCGATCGCTTATAATCTGCCCAGTAAGCGTGCCCCAACCCTGCCTAACTCAGGGTTCCCGATACCTCTAAGTGGGTTACTGTCTGAAAAGGGTCCCTACTGCTACTAGGTTTACCCCCAGGGTTTATCCTAACCTAACCTTTATTGGTTAAGTGTTGTCTATTCGCCCAGTTGACTTAACCCCATCCACTTATCAAATCAATATGTATTATTGGTTAAGCTTGCCTTAACCCTATCCACTTTATTTATGTAATATTGGTTAAGTTGTCATCTCACAAACTTAACCCCACCCACCTAACAGGTTTTAGGTATAATATTTATCTTTGATCAGCATTAATTAGTTATTAATGCACATACCTCTCACATTAAGTCGATGGGTTGTCGCTGCTGGATGTGCCGGGCGGTTCCGGGCAGACTTCTACCGCAAGCCAGACTTAGCCTCGGGTCTAGGCATCTTTTAATTATGCCTATGACCTCTCACATTAGACTGGCCGTTTGCGGTTGCTGGTTAGACCCGTTGGCTCCGGGCAGGCTTCTACCACTAATGGAGTCCAACCTCGTGTCTCGGCATGCTTATCTTAGCCAATTTATTTATTTGTAGTTTAGGACAATTTCAAGTTAATTATGCCAATTACCCAAAACCACCAATTTCGTATCATGCCCAAAGTTTAACATTAATCATGCCCAAGTCAACCCAACATATATTACGTCATATTTCCCAACGTTCCCTAGATTACCATTCGTACGCTCATCTCTACGAGATTTGGCCTAGGCTCGAAAGTAGCCTCGCTATAAAAAATAAAAAGGGAAGGAGGAAGGGAAGAGATACAGAACAGACATAATAATAACAACAAAATGGGCATAAGGATGAATTGACCATAAAGATATGATAAAACTAATAAAATTGATGATAATATTAACATGGGCATATAAGAATCATGAATCTGGTATATAGGCTAAGATAGAACTAATGTGATTAGATCTTATTATCTTGTTTAATTTCCAACTCCAATTTACAACATGTGAGAATTGCTTTTGTATTATTTAAATCTAAAAATAATCAATGGACTCACAGAGATTGGATTTAGGAAGAGAATAGTTTTGAATTCTGAATTTGATTAGCTAAACCGTTGTTGTAGAATTTGATTCTTATCTTCCAATTTGAATACTCCTATTTCAGATTTTATTTGGAGATGAGAAGAGAGGCTAGTTTTGATTTATGTTAGGGCAGCATGGAGGCGCCATGGATTAGTGTAATGAAATTAGGATTAGGCCTAGGTGTGTTTTATAGATGTATTAGGTGAATTAGGGCCTTTAGATTAGATTAGAGATCATCAAAACCACACAGCTCAAAAGACACGTCATCCAGTCAATCATTGAAGGACACGTCATCAGAGAACGCTCTAGAATTCTGTGCAGATTTTGCCTCGGCATGGGCGTACTTCCCAAGTGCGCCAGTGCATTTTTGTTCTAGTGTACCTCACAAGTGCGCAAGTTATCCCAGCCTGCTTTCTGATTTTTCTGCCCAACTTCTATCGTTCATAACTTCTTTATATAATATCTGTTTTACGCAAAATCGGACTCTATCTCAAGTAGAATTCCAAGACGAAAGCAATGGCGTGACCCGCTTCACCTAATTCTTCTTTTAAAAATTAATTATTCTTTAATTATCACTTATGTCATGATTTAAAATTACGGGATGTTACAAGTGCAAACCTAGGTATATCTAAGAAGTCTCCAAATGGTGTCGCATGAAGCCTAACCAATATCGACTCTGATAACTGATCATAATACTGTGTCATATAACATAACCAACACCTCGCACAACAACATGTCAAACCTAAACATATGATTATTTATTGTGAACATAAACTACTAATTAACATTCATGTATAGTAAAACATTTGTCTATCTACATAATAAATAAAAACTTATATGAGGCATCGCAATAACAGTAGTCAGTCGATGTGTAATAGTTTGAGGCAAGTCGTGCAATACCCGAAGGTTATCTACAGTCATGATGGGATCAGGTGCTACATGAGCTGATCTGATTCTGTCGAATATCGAACGATGCGTCCACCAGTCTTCACTGGACGTGGCGACATTTCAAAGTAAAAGTAAATAAAAAAATTAAAAATGAAATTTTTTACGGCTTGGAAATGAATTCTGTGGTCGTTTGCGCCTGATATAGGCGTAAAGCTCAGGCGTTTATTCAACAAACGCCTTGGCTCCGGGTGTCTGTTGAAAAACGTCCGCTCTTTTTTACATGCGGGCGTTTGTTCAACAAACGTCTGACTTATTTAAATTATCTGGGCGTTTGTTGAACAAATACCCAGATTTTTGGTGTTTGTTGAAAAACGTTTGCTCCAAAAACTGTTGGAGATTTCAGTGTTTCAACTATTCGAGGTGCGGAAAATCAAAAATCCGCACCCCAAACAGTTAGAGTTGCTCTAAGACCTTCATCTTGTAATCCCATGAACCCAACCATATAACCTATGGAGCTGCCATATTCTCCAGAAAAAAGAGTTGACCTGCCTGAGCAAAAAAAAAAAAAAAACATGATCAATTAAACCAACTGCTATAGCAAATTTAACTACCTCAATAATATTTCTAACACTGACTTTTTAAAATTTTCAGCACCTCATGGCATCTGAAAACCACTCAATGAAGGCCATATGATGCTAGTTTCATGATTAGATATCAATACATCCTCTAGAGCATACATATGTTCATGATAGCATTTTATTATAACAAGATACATCATTTATTATTACATGTCACCAATCTTATATATACTCCAACCCTTTAAAATGGGATCAATTCTTCTATACCCAACTACGGTGTTCCCGTATGCCCGACAAATCACCACCACACATCAACCAAACATATTATTAATAAGCTAATGAACGGTTCCTACAAACCACTCAAAACCATTATATTTTGCGCAAATCAATGGGTAATATTGATCCGACACATGGAAACACCGGAGTTGGGTATAGAAGAATCCATCTCCTTTAAAATATATTGTGATCCATGCACACCCTCCAATAGAATGCCTACCACACCTAACACCGATATCCTCAACTCGTCGAAAATCTAAATCAACACTGACGTACATCAAATTCCTTGAAATAACACCTTGTACCTAAGACTTGGATGAAGATGAAAGAACAACACTGTTACATTGGTGATATCACTCTGTATTTTCACATCAACTTCATCATGATAGATATCATCCGAGTACCAAATCTACTTTTGATTTGGAATAACTTGTTTCGGCATATTAAAACCCAGGTTTTTCCATTCAATAATGCCCTTGATATTCTTCCTTGCGTTTTAGTTCATATAACGTTTTTTTGAGTACAGGTTTATTTAAACTGAAGTATTGCTGCAGATTATGTGGTATTAGCTAGTCTGCAAGTATGAATTGATACTAAATATTTAGGAAAGGGAAACTTTTCATGGAAGATTGACATGTACGTGCGTGTTTAGGCCAAGCTGTAAAATCACAATGCAACGCTGCATCCAAAGATGTGCTGATTATTTTTCTAGTTTAACAATGTGTTCAAACAAGCGTTTTTATATAAATTTTTTGTTGTGTTTAAATGTGTAAATATTTTTGTGGCAATATGAAAATTATGCGCATAGTTATTATGTTGGAAAACAATGGCTGAGTCGCGGACTAGGTCGCTTTCTTGAAGACGATTGGGCGATTTGGTCAGAGGTGCAAACCAATTCGTTCCTTCGCCGCCGCCTCTAGGATAAAACAGCCTCTAAAATAGTAACTGATTTGCTTGCACAAACAAATCAGTGCAGATTTGCACTTTCGGGAAAAGTACTGCTCGAAATTTCTTAGAAGTTTTAATGGCGGCTGAGAAGAAGAGAATATAAAATTCGGGTGTTTTTCTCGTCTCAGATAAAATAGTATATATAGAACGAGAATTAGGTTTTGGGAGAAAATATCGGATCTGCTAAAATTTCGGGGGGATTAATTATTTTACCGTTGCAAAACTTTTCCGTTGCAGAATAAATATCGGTGCGCAAAATAATTTTTCCATAAAAAAAAAACGGTTCGAAAACAACTAAGTTTTATGGTCCAAAAATATAAGTGCCTACACCACAAAGCCCAAGCCCAAACCCGAACCGAACCGAACCGGGCCGGGCCGGGTCGGGTCGAGTCGAGTCGGTCGGTCGCGCGCGCGTGTGTGGTGGTCATGATGCATGGTCTCCCTCCTCACAACAATGCATGTATTGGGAGCCCAAGGCCCCAACATGACTTCTTAGAAACAAGTATAAATCCTTGCCTCTTCCCTATAATCCCATGATGTGGGACTACTCAAACATAGGAGCCATTCATACACTTATTCAATCATTTTTAATAATTCACATAATGTTTGTAAACATTTCCAACAATCCCCCACTTGAATTTTTAAAAATATTTTCGAGCAGTTTCTTAAAAACATAAGATTGTGCATAAACAAAGGTGTCCAAGGACTTGAACCTTTGCATAGTGAGTAAGATTCAGTTTTTTTACTAGAGTGACACGTAGTCTTGAACTCTATTCCTGACATCAAACCACACACAACCTTTTCTATAGTGCAATCAGATAAGCCCGTGCATTTATGGCCCTGCACGTCTATCCCAGTTTAGTGAATGCTCTAGAAGTTTTGCCCAAACTCCATAGGAAACGGCCACATTTCCACATTCACAAAGGTGAGTCTATCAAGAGCACTCCTGAAGGTAGGTACTCCACTCCAAGTAGAGTATAGATCTCATTAAGAGTTTCTATTAACTCATCCTCTAATCACTTCAGGAATACATGCTTCTTGGTTTATTAAATAGCATGTTCAACTCATATCACTACACAACTTGTTATTACCCATTGAACCTAGTTCTTGGGATCTCCAGTCATTTAGGTCGGGTTACCATTGTGCGTGACTCAACAATCTAAGGGCAATAGTCCCATTCTTTTAGAAGAGTTATGGACTTTCTCTCTGGACAGTCCTTTCGTCAAAGGATCTGCCAAATTTTCCTCACTACGTACGTAATCCACTCTAACGGTACCTGTGGAAAGTAGTTCTCTAACAGTGCTGTGCTTACGACGTATTTGTCGTCTCTTACCGTTATAGTAACGGTTCTGAACTTTTGCAATAGCCGCGGTACTATCGCAATGTATCAACACTGCTGGTATCGGTTTTTCCCATAAGGGAATCTCAGCTAGCAGATTTCTCAAATATTCTGCCTCTTCACTAGCTGTAGCTAGTGCTATCATCTCAGACTCCATAGTAGACTGAGCCAAAATAGTCTGTTTCTTGGATTTCCAAGAAACAGCTCCTCCAGCGATGCTAAATATGTAGCCACTGGTCGCTTTAGAATCATCAGACAAGGTATTCCAGTCTGCATCAGAATATCCTTCAAGTACAGCTGGAAACCTTTCATAATGTAATCCAAGGTTCATGGTTCGTTTAAGGTATCTCATTACCCTTTCAATAGCTTGCCAGTGCTCTATACTAGGTCTACTGGTAAACCTGCACAATAATCCCACGACATAGGCAATGTCGGGTCTAGTACAATCAGTGGCATACCGAAGGCTGCCAATGATGCTCGCATAATCAGACTGTCTTACACCTTCACCAGTGTTCTTAAATAACTTTACACTGTGATCATATGGCGTACTTGCAGGTTTACAGTCAAAGTAATTATATTTCTTTAGTATCTTCTCAATGTAATGAGATTGGTCCAAAGAAATTCCCTTTTCTGACCTAGTAATCTTAATACCAAGGATTACACTCGCTTCACCTAGATCTTTCATATCGAAATTGACACTTAATAAGGATTTGACTGAGTTTATGGCATGAATATTTGACCCAAAAATGAGTAGGTCATCTACATAAAGGCATATAATAGTGCAAATGTCATTCTCAGATTTGTAATATATGCATTTGTCACTTTCATTAACTTTAAAACCATTTGAAATGATTAAGTTATCAAATTTTTCATGCCATTGTTTAGGTGCTTGTTTTAAACCATATAATGATTTATCCAATTTACATACTTTATGTTCTTGACCATGTACTACAAATCCTTCAGGCTGGTCCATATAAATTTCTTCGTCTAATTCACCGTTCAAAAAAGCAGTTTTAACATCCATTTGGTGTATAAGTAAATTATGAATGGAAGCAAGTGAGATTAATACCCGAATGGATGTTATTCTAGTTACAGGTGAAAAAGTGTCAAAGAAGTCTATATTTTCCTTTTGTTTAAAACCTTTAGCTACTAGTCGTGCTTTATATTTATCTATAGTGCCATCAGGTTT
The DNA here is from genome assembly GCA_030737875.1 of Allium sativum. NCBI lineage: Eukaryota > Viridiplantae > Streptophyta > Magnoliopsida > Asparagales > Amaryllidaceae > Allium > Allium sativum. The sequence goes on along the minus strand of CM060926.1, from coordinate 685,211,922 downwards.
TAATTTCTTTTTAAGTACCCATTTACAGCCTATAGACTTACAACCAGGGGGTAAATCTACCAAGTGCCAAGTCTTATTGGATTCTAAAGAATCCATCTCATCGTTTATAGCCTCTTGCCAGAAATCGGCATCTAAAGAAGATAAGGCTTCTTGGAGGTTTATAGGATCCTCCTCAATAGTAAAAGCACAAAAATCTGAACCAAAGTCTTTTATGGTTCTTGCTCTTTTACTTCTTCTAGGTTCAGCTTCAGAATTTTCATTAAGTTCTGTTCTAATAGGCATATTTGAAGTGCCCCCACTATTCCTTAATTTGAAAGGAAATTTAGTTTCATAAAAGTCGGCATCATTTGATTCAATAATGTTATGTGCATTAAGGTCATAAAATCTATATGCTTTGCTATTAATAGCATAGCCTATAAATGCACATTCATATGCTCTACTTGCCAATTTTATTCTCTTAGGGTCTGGAATGCGAACATATGCTAAACAACCCCAAGTTCTAAAGTATGATACATTGGGTTTATGATTCTTTAAAATTTCATAAGGTGAAATTTTATTCTTAGATTTAGGGATTCTATTCAGAACGTAGCATACAGTCAATAAAATATCCCCCCACCAATGTTTTGCTGCACCAGAATTTAATAATATGGCAACTACTAGCTCGGTAAAGGTCCTATTTTTCCTTTCTGCTTTACCGTTCATTTCAGGTGAATAGGGTGCAGTTCTCTCATGTACTATACCATGTTGTTTATAGAAATCCAGAATAGAATTAGATTCATATTCTGTTCCTCTATCACTACGAAATCTCTTAATTTTTCTATTTGCTTGATTCTCAATCTCAGTTTTGAATGTTTTAAACATGTCAAAAGCATCACTTTTATTTTTCATAAGATATACATATGTGAAATCAGAGCAGTCATCAATAAAAGTGATAAAATAACGATGTCCCTGTCTAGTTAAAGTGCCATCAAGTTCACATATGTCAGAATGAATCAAGTCTAAGGGTTCAGAAACTCTATCAACAGATTTGTGAGGTTTCTTTGTGATTTTAGCTTGTGTACAGAATTCACATTTATCAGATTCAGATTCTGTCATTTTAGGTATCATATCTAGGGTGCTCATGTTTTGAATTATTCGTTTATTGACATGACACAATCTAGAATGCCAAATATTAAAATCACAAAGCATATAAGCAGAAGAAGTCACTTTATTAGATTCAACATTCAGTTTAAACATACCCTCACAAGCATAACCCTTTCCCACAAAAGTTCCCTTATAAGTAAGAGTGTACAAATCAGCCCCAATAACTTGAGTGAAACCAGCCTTATTAAGGAGGAAGCCAGAGACCAGATTCTTTCTTATCTCTGGAGTGTGCATAACATCTTTCAGAATTACAGTTTTTCCAGAGGTGAACTTGAGTTCCACGTTTCCAATCCCCGCAACTGTAGTGGTGTGAGAGTCTCCCAACAGCACTTTCTGATTTTCAGCAGCCGTGTATGTAGAGAACATGCCACGATCATAGCAGTCATGGCGAGAAGCACCAGTGTCTACCCACCAACCCTCTGATCCACCAACAAGGTGAATCTCAGTAATCATAGCCGTAAGAGGCTCCTCAGTCAGGTTAGCCTGCGGTGCAGAGCTTGGCCTGTTCCGGCACTTTCGTGCCATATGCCCTGGTTTTCCACAGTTGTAACAAAGAAACAACTGTCCAGAGTCATTCTTTTGGGCTGGTTTCTGCTGTCCTTTTGGGTTTCCTTGCGGATTCCCATTCTGTTTGTTGCGCCTGTTCTGATTCTTAAAAGATTTCTGATTTGGTTTCAGAACAGCGGGAGTGGTCTTCTTAGTACTGCTGTTATTCACAATCAGCACCTCTTCTTTCTGGTCTTGCTTGCGTGCTTCCTCCTCAATACGGAGGCGTGTAATCAAGCTCTCTAAGGAAAATTCCTTAGTCTTATGTCGCAAAGTGTTCTTAAAATCTTTCCAGCTAGGGGGTAATTTGTCAATGATAACAGCAATTTGAAATTGTTCGTCCAAGACCATACCTTCGGAGATGATCTCATGAGCTATTTTCTGAAGCTCATGAGACTGCATCTCTACCGATCTATCATCAGTCATCTGATACTTTAGGTAGCGACTTACAGCGTATTTCTTTGCCCCTGCCTCCTCTGTGTCATATTTCTTCTTTAGTGCTTCCCAGATCTCCTTTGCCGTCTTTTCATCTGAGTTATAATAATCATACAGATCATCGCTCAGTCCATTCAGTATGAAATTCTTGCATAAGTAATCCTGTTCAGTCCAGGTCTGCAGTTGCTTTGACTGTTCAGTCCATGATGCCATCTTTGCTGCATCAGTCTCGTCGGGCTTGTCTGGTAGCTGCGGTTTTTCAGCAGTCAGAGCAGCCACCACCTTCCTGATCGTGAGGAAGAACTCCATCTTCTGACGCCAGCGCTTGAAATGCAAACCTTCGAACTTGAAAGGAGCAGCAGTCACCAGAGGGCCGTGAAAAGCAGAGGGAGGAGCAGAATCGTCCATGGTTGAGTTGGAGGCCATTGTTTCAGATCGTCTTCAAATTGTTGGAAAACAATGGCTGAGTCGCGGACTAGGTCGCTTTCTTGAAGACGATTGGGCGATTTGGTCAGAGGTGCAAACCAATTCGTTCCTTCGCCGCCGCCTCTAGGATAAAACAGCCTCTAAAATAGTAACTGATTTGCTTGCACAAACAAATCAGTGCAGATTTGCACTTTCGGGAAAAGTACTGCTCGAAATTTCTTAGAAGTTTTAATGGCGGCTGAGAAGAAGAGAATATAAAATTCGGGTGTTTTTCTCGTCTCAGATAAAATAGTATATATAGAACGAGAATTAGGTTTTGGGAGAAAATATCGGATCTGCTAAAATTTCGGGGGGATTAATTATTTTACCGTTGCAAAACTTTTCCGTTGCAGAATAAATATCGGTGCGCAAAATAATTTTTCCATAAAAAAAAAACGGTTCGAAAACAACTAAGTTTTATGGTCCAAAAATATAAGTGCCTACACCACAAAGCCCAAACCCGAACCGAACCGAACCGAACCGGGCCGGGCCGGGCCGGGCCGGGCCGAGTCGAGTCGGTCGCGCGCGCGTGTGTGGTGGTCATGATGCATGGTCTCCCTCCTCACAACAATGCATGTATTGGGAGCCCAAGGCCCCAACATGACTTCTTAGAAACAAGTATAAATCCTTGCCTCTTCCCTATAATCCCATGATGTGGGACTACTCAAACATAGGAGCCATTCATACACTTATTCAATCATTTTTAATAATTCACATAATGTTTGTAAACATTTCCAACATATTACAATTTGTAAAGTACATACGAGAACATGCTTGTGTGGCATGTGATAACTTTAGCCTGATGTTGTAAATGCAGCAGCATCTCACCATCTGAGATCATCATATGAGTAAAATGAATAGGAGTTTTAGTGAGCGAATATATACAAAGCATCTAGAAGACAAAAGAAGATATTTTAAACTGCACAATAATTCAATTATAATTTTTCACTTTCAACATTTTCCTGCATTATATTACAGGAAGCACAAATAGAAGAATGACCTACTATAGTATAGGAGATGTTGGATTAGATAAAGCGATAAACTATAGAAGGCCTGGTCGACTAATGAGGTGAAAATGTGGTACAACCAGTGATGCTCCATCTCATTTTTTGATCGATTTATTCTGCATTTCCCTCTCTTCCATTCTGCTAGGCTCTGATTTCTTAATGTCAACGTTATTTCCTACAAGTTGTCTTTGATGATTACCAACTTCTAACGCAGCTGGTTTTATGAGCTTGGAGCCTTTACTTCCCATGTATACAGATGAGCTCTCTTTAATTTAATTTGGTTACAACAGCAGATGCAGATGCTTTGTTAACTATTCCTGTTATGTATGAAACCCTGCATGCTTTTTGGAATATTTGTAGAACGTGGACTTGCTCATACTTTCTAAGAAGACATAAAACTGGACAAGGACTTGAATTAAAGTCTTTTTTTGGCAACAGAGGAGTCCATGTTCATACTTTCTAAGAACGTGGACTTGCTCATACTGTAGGTTGACGAAGACAAAGTTAACAGGAATAGTGTGAAATAACAGTAAAAGAAGAAGTTAAGTTTAGCTAGTAAGAACGAAATACGTGATATATTAAACTAGTGCAATACTTCTTATATTTGGTGGTTGAATAAGTGCAAACAACCCAACAATCATTTTAAGTATTTTCACCTTCTCTCGTTGTGCATGAACGTTTTACCTTATTTACACCGGAATAGTTATTTCCTTTATTTAATTGAATCATGCTAGTAATTACATCATTCATCAGCCTTATTGTCTGACCCACTCCCCTCTCTCTTCCTTTTTCTTTCCCTCTAGGCATGTGGGGTTTGTCATTGCAGACAAATTGGTTTTCAGCTACATTTTGGAGATTCTTATTTTATTGTATTGTTCAGCTTTGTCATCTGTTTCTATTATCTTGACTTGTACTGTTGACATTGAGAGGGATTATGGCATTTATGTTGTAATCTAATTTATGAGTCAGAGGTTTCCTTTTCATGAGAGATGTGGTGGCTTTGTGTTTTATGACTGAAACAATGTTGGGTTTTGAAATAAAAGTTATTTAGTTTAAATACTTTCTATTGTATTTATTATTTTATTATCTTATCAATCTTGGTCTCTATAATATATTTCATTATACGTAAAATGCTCCACATTTCACGGCATAATTGTACGATCCACCTTTTTGCCCGATTCAAACATAATTAAACCGATTTAAACTCAAGATATATAGCTTGGGGTTACATGTTACAACACATAAGAACCGAACAAAAGAATATTTTCATTAATATCATTACAATATTACATCAGAGTACAAGTATATATCAGATTACAGCAGATATACATACACAGGGGAAAATGTAAAACTTTCAATGGAATAATACTAATGCTCCAATAAAATAGCACCAGCTAAAATCCATCACCTGCTTTATAAAATATCTGCAAACCAAAGATAGGCTGCCCATATATAAAAAAAAATATGGGCATCCAAAGTTTAGGAAAAGAACAATAAACATCGAGTCAGTCACGGAACTAGTGTGGGAACTAAAATAGTTATCTTAAGTTTATTTTTAAAGTTAAATAATCTATAGGACCACGTCATATAACATGGAACGTGCTTATCCCTTATAAATACCAGTCAAAAACTCAAAACCAAAATAGTTTTAACTTCACATTTAGATTTATCAAATCTAATCAACTTCATTTGTCTACAAAATCCATTGTTTTGAAAATAATCTCTTCGAACTTAAAATCCCGATTTCATTTAAATCATTGAAATAATATATATATTTCTTTCATATCAAATCATACTTCACTTCGGTATTTAAAAACAAATCACCTTTTGGAAATCTCAAATATCTACAATATAAGCATATCAACATATATACCACCAGTCAGGAGGTTTTTCTCGATAATAAGGAAACTGAGTCCCAGCCTTTCACACTACAACAAAAATACTCTATTACAACATCCGTATACAATGGGCATTGGTTGCCAATTGTAATAGAACGCTATTACAACAGTCATTTCTGGACCGTTGTAATAGATCTCATGTACAATGCCCTTTTTACAACGGACAGAGACTACCCGTTGTAATAGAATGCTATTACAACGGTCATTAAAGGTCTGTTGTAATATATATTGATTTTAAAATGTTCAGAGAATATCCGTTGTAATAGATGTCTATTTTACAACAATCACAAAATGTATGTTGTAAGAGGTGCCAATTTTACAACCTTTAATGCCTGTTGTAATAAATGTCAATTTTACAACGGACATATAATGTTCATTTTAACAGATGCCAATTTTACAATGCCATTTCTTAAAATTAATATTGATTATTTTTTATTATTTAATGAATGATCATTAATAATGTTATATTAATCATATGTTACTAATTACTAACTATAATAATATATAATTACTAATCATTAAAAATATTATATTATTTATTAATATTTAATAATTAATAATATTATATTAATCATTTATAACTTATAATAATTAATTATTATTAATAAATACTCGCTAATTATATATAATTAATATTCCAACATGCGCTACAAGAAAACACTTTAATTTTCTATAGAAAGTTTCCCACGTCGTTCCTATGTCAAAATGCAAGATGTAGAAAAAGCGTAAGAAATAAGTAGGAAGAGGTAATAGCATAGGAAAAACGCATGAAATTTTGTATGTCTTTCCTGTGCCTTCCGTAATATGTAGAAAGTTAATGAAGGCGTATAAATGATGTAGGAAATTTACTATGTCAAGATTATCGTCGTTGGGAAGGCATAGATAATCTCCTGCATCGTTACTACGTCTGTGTTAATTTCTACAAATTCGGTTTGACGTAGTAATGACATAGGAAAATTCTTATCTACTGAAACATTATTAAAATTAATTATTGTTATGCTAGTTTACTGTAAGCTTATATATAACGGGGTCAGCTATTTAGATACAAAATTACACACAAAGAGAGAGACACAAAGCCTCAACCGTTGGATCTTTTTTTCTTTATATGGAGAGGTGGAATTCATGGGGTGATCCAACGGTGGAAATCAAATGTGTAACCATTTGTGTCAATATTTTGTGTCTAAATAGACTTTCCCATATTTAATTATTGTACTAATTTATTAATATGATAAGTATAGTAATACATTCATCGTTTTTTCATTTGGAGCTTTGCTACAGAGTTGAAATAACATGTTGGAACTGTGCGAAAAGAAATCTAATGGTGGTGGAATTTAGGGGTGTTTAAGACTGGGAATGGCTGGGATGATTACCTCATTGTTTGTGGTTAATATTTCATGCCTTTTAGAAATTCTCATTTCGTTCAGGGCTGTTGTTTTTCATACAGAGAAATAAAATACTCCCTTGTTTCATTTCGAACAACAAAACCCTTCCTTCTATCAAGGAAAAATAAAAAATGTAATCAACTACCGCTGCTTACATCAGATCGGCAGCCGCTCCCCTCGAATCGACCACACCCCATAGTTCGCCCGCCGCCACCGTCAGACTACCTCCAATCCAATCAGGTTCTTACTATTTTTCAATTCAATCTTGTGTTATTTGGTGTAGTTTGATTCTTGAATTTTGAATCTAGTCTTTTCGATTTCGGGTTTGACATTCAATAATTCGTTTTGCACGAATTAAATTTGTTAATTAGATCTAGATAACTGCCATTCAAACGAGTTTGATGCTTACTATATCTCCTTCTTAATCTCGGCATGAGTTTTTGATTTGGTTTTTTTAATTAGATCTGGATTGGATTTAATTGACTCAGATCGCGGATTTGAAATCGGTTGGATCTATGAGTTAGCAAGTTGAGTGCGGAACGATTGCATCTGTGTTTGATGTAATATTCAATTCTGTGAATTTAGAAAAGGCTACACATTTATTGCACGAAATCTATTTATTAAATGAAAGTGCAAAATATAGTAAATGGTTAGGTGGAAGTGAGAACACGCTATAGGTTAAAATTTCAAACTATATGGGTACCATGTCTATTACTAATGCAGTAAAACAGGAAGACAGTACTGAGCAGAAGTTAAAAAAAGCTATTTTCATTTAGGAGACAGTTAAAAGACGGTCCAACTTGCCATGTAAACATTAAATTAACAGTTTACAACATTTAGGAACATTTGTATAATAATCAATTGTATCGCTTTGCAGACCAGAAGATCATCAACCTTATGTCCAATAAGAGACTCGGCTTTGTACCAAAAGAAGTGATAGTAGTTTCCTTGTTGGAGTCCATAATATCCTAATTAACATGATACCAATGTTACGTTTGTAAATTTCAGTGAAGTCAAAATGACAACGTAGATTCAAAAAAAGAGAAATATAAAACTTGTTCAGCAGATTCAACGCCATTCTTAGCGGATTCAACGCCATTCCATGGCAACCAATACAAAAAAATTTGGTCATGTCTTATCGAAACTGGGGCAGATATGGGTAATGAGCATGGATATAATATGTATTTTTATAATTTGTATGATATAACATCTTGTAGCTGTAGATGTTCAAGGTTGTTTGTTGTTCTAAATATAGTAAATTTGTCATGTTATAAAACACTCAGTTAATGAATACTACGTGATGTGATTCAGAAATAACAAAATATGGCTAATCTTTTAGATTGCAATATCAAACTTAGCTGTATCCCTCAAGTTTTAATATATTATAAATTTAAATCTTTAATTTGCTAAATTATGTTATGTAATTGTAGTATATTGTACAGTCATATCACACCCAAATTTGCTAGATTCAGCTAGTAGAAGGAGATAAGCAATGATAATAGGATAAATAAATAGTAACAACACATACGTTAAACATTTTTCTTGTATGATAAAAAAGAAATTGAGAATATGATATTTTAATGTCGTAATAAGCACAAATACCCTTGAAATAATTTTTAGTATGATATTTTTTCTTCCTTTTATGTTATAGAAGTATACAATGAAGACACATTTGAAACATGTATTTTTCTTTTATTTTGCTCAATTTTTCATATTTCAAGTCTAATTCAATTAAAACATTATCCAGGTATGAGTGAAAGTTTTAAAAACCTACTAAGAAAATAGCAGATTCATAACTTTTGGTTTGGCCGAATGTTGACCTGAGCAAGGCTCAATAACCCAAATTTTAGGGCATATATGATAGGTTTAATACAAAGAGTTCAAATAAAGTTTCAACTATACTCTCTTTGGTAATTTTAGATAAGCTAGTATTAAAAATAAATGTTGGTTGATGTAACACTGCATTTTTATTTCATAATTAGCAAACAAATGATGGTCAGGTGTTGTATTTCCTCCCATGGCAACATAAGACTTTGGAGGAAGAAGTGCCGCACAAATATGGAGATCTCCATTATAACATGCTTCTAACTTACTGAAGACTAATATTTACTATATATAGCGGCAACAACAGGCCTTCTATTGCCTTTATGGCATTCCGTTGTAATAATATATATACCAAGTCAAAATATTAGTATGTGAGCTCTTTATTTTTAACCATCTTTTCTTTAGAAATCAAGAAGTATAGTAATACTTGAGTTGAGGTAAATATGATTATATTCGGTACATACACGTTACGTAGGTAAAGCGTGAAATTACATCAAACAGCTGTTATGCATAATCGCTAGAATAGTGACTGTGCACATACTTGTCAATGGATATGTAAAAGTAAAACTAAGGCCTACACGAATATGGGTGGAGAACTAAATGTTGCATGTATGAAGCAAGTTTCTCTTATCGATTTATATAATTAATCCCTGTACATTTAGAGTGCGTGTGTGTTTTTCGGAAGACGAGGTAGGGGTGGGCGCATGCAAAAATGCTTAGTTTAACAATCATCTGCATAAACACTACACCATATATGCTGATTAGGCTGTGTTTTTAGCCGCATTTAAAGCACTTGGGCACGGTAAATAGTCGTACCAAAAAGTGGCGTGTTAAATTAATAGATACGGCTACAAAACGTATCTCAATATTTTAAAATACGGCTATTAGCCGTATCTAAAGTCTAATCAGACAAGGTCTTTGACCGTGTCTAATTATATGTGTGTGTGCACACTCACACACACACACATATATATATATATACATGTATGTATATATATATATATATCATATATTTTATATATATAAAAATAGAAGGTGTAGCACATATCTTTCATAACACAGAGCATACATACTACAAAGTATACACAGGAATAACACAATTTTTTTATATATATATGTATACACATATACTCAAAGCATTGCAAGGTTTGTCATAACACGATGTACATACAAACATATACAATAAAAGGAAACTGTCAAAGATTTTCATCACATTACGAAGTAACAAAAATGAGGTAAAAAGATAACAGCCTGATAAACAGTCTTGTCGAGGTCGGGAAGACAACAAAACTGAATCGTGATATATAGCCTGTAGCCTGAGTTCCAACAACACAAAAGCACCATAATCTCAGACAGGACTGCCTACAAAGTACAAGAAACAAGTTACAAATACTTCACAGCTGGACAATAGATCGACATTGTAATTCACTGTGACTGAGATGCAAACATGAATACAAAGCTAAGTGTATGTTAGTATAGATATAACATTGAAGGATTAGAATGCGCCATTGAATGTTAATTCTGGTAGAAAAGGTGATAACAACAATGGTTCTAACAATGAAGGATTAGATGATAATTTCAATATTTTGGACTTCTGTAATTTCAATGGATACAAATAATAGTGAAGGGCATATCGTGTCGATCTGTGTGTTTGTGTAATTTAATGGTACGTAGTCGATCAGTGTGTTTGTGTACAAATACTTCACTTGGAACCAATAACAATCTAGTCGAATCGATTAGTCGACTAATTTCTACCCATGCAGCCTATAGTCATACAACAACCTAGTTGATAGTCATTAAAAATGCAAACCCAAAAGAAGAATCACCTGCGGTGTAGTCCATATGCAACACCAATACTTCGTACCCTAGCATACAGAACATCCTCCCATATACAGTGGCGGAGCCAGGGTTCGAGGGTAGTGGGGGCTAAAAGTGCACCTTGGAATGTTTAGAGATATCTTTAAGCTGCTAGATAATTAAAACAATTAAAATTAAAAAGCATAACATGATTCATACACACACACACCATAAATTAAGTTCCATAATATATGTGTGATGTCTATTAAAATTTTGAAATGAATAATAGTTTTACCAGTGATAAGTTTTCTAGTTCTGTTTCAAGTTGCTTCTTGAGCCCTGACAACTCCTGCATATTTCATATCAGAAAACAGACATAAATTACCAATAATTAAAATGGTACAACATGCTAACCATTAATGTGAATGAAGCACGAGAATTAATAGAACTAGTAGTGTTTCACCATTGATATTTAAGCTCTCTATATTATTAGTTATCATGTTCTATTTTTATTTTCTAAGAAACAAATTTCGATCAACTATCTTTATTTCTATCAAAGATATGTATTAGATAACTTGCTGAAGTCTATTTAAAAAACTAAAGCTGACTGTTGCCCACATTCTTTCTATCAGGGTCGTTGATGTGCATACAAGTACATGTCCATTCAATTCTTATGTAAGATACTACATAGAGATAAGTGTAAAATAATATATACCTGCTTCAACAGCTATAGATATCGAGCCATCATCTTCGGATGACATACATACTCGACTTTCTGATCAAGAATTTATTGGGCGATCCACCAAGTGGCTGCATTTTAGCTCACGCGCAGGGTCAGTAATCCATGCTAATTAGTTTTATCCAAATGTCGAATGCCGCTTCACTTAACCTTTAGAAAAAGCTGCTTTCACTTGCAACTTTCAGTTTCTTTGAAGCAGACCGTGTAATGCAAGGTAACTTACACTACAGTCTCTGCTACAAAGTAGGGAAAGTTGCTAGTGAAAGCAGCTTTTTATTAAGGTTAGGATAAAGCTAATAAGCATGGATACCCGACCCTACGCATGAGCTAAAATGCATCCACCTGGTGGATCGCCCATTAAATTATTAACCAGAAAGTCGAGTAATCATCCATCTTCCCAGGTTTCAGCAAACCTATTATTATATTTTCAGTAAACTTGTTATCTCTCAAATCAGAGTAAATTTGTTTTCAGACAACCCAATTTAAATTTCAAGCACAAGGCAAACAAATAGTCAAATGACGATGAAATCATTGGTTAAATATTGAACTATAAAATTATCCATTTGCTCAGTTTAAGAAATGGACAACTTTTAGTTGCTAAATAGTTAAACTATAAATCAATGACAACTTGTACATGGATGTGGTTACTACATTTTAGTTGCAATCGGCTTGACTAACTCATTGTTGTTTCTTTGTTTCATACTTTCATGGATATTTATACCGCAATCTAAAATTATACCGCAATCAAATTTGATTTCTCTGCTTCTAGGGTATAACAACTAGGTAACGCACTAGTACATACCAATTCAATTGAAATAGCTAACATACTAACACAAAGTAGCAATCGACTTACACACAAATACTTCAACTTGTTCCCTAATCTCTATAATTAAGCACGCACAACACGATTCAATTGAAACAGTTAAAAAACTAACACAAAGTAAGGGTCAGCTAACATACAAAGACTTCAAATTGTTCCCTAATCCCCACTATTAGGCTTGCAAAACACAATTCAATTGAAACACATACCTATGGTCAACGAAGGGCTAGGGATTAAAGGGACTAACAGTTGTTGCATCGAAGGAGAGGGTTGTTCGTCTCTGTCTGTAGGGGAGATTCTAGAGAAACATGGAGGCACGATTTGGTGACCAAAAATCATAATTTGGGTTTTCGGTCACCATTAAAGTGAAACAGAGGGAAAAGGGAGCGGCCAAAATTTTAATCGGGAGAGCCTAATGGGGTGCACAATATGTTACGCATTCGATTTGGCCAAAATCCGTATCAAATTAACTGATCCGGAGCTTCATTGATGGACAGTCGGATTAAGGGTGATTGGGGTGGTGCGGATAACAAAATGTAGTATGACACGGATCTGAGCAATATCAAATATGATACGGCTATAAACCGTATTTTACGTCCGCTTCCTAATGTGCCAAATTGGCTGTTGTGGTGTACTGAAAAGTAGCATATGATCAAAGAACTGGCTGAGGAACATGGATAAGTTGTTCTTCCATTATAAATCATCCTTAAAATACAGGCACATGAAAAGATATATTCTAACATGCTAAGCCCGAATTAGTGCATCTATATATAATATACATTGACAATTAATCTAACATAATTACAGTTGTGGTTTTCTAAAGTTGATTATAGTAAAGACGACTATTTAAGAAGTATAATAACAAAAATGACATATTAAATATGCATTATTTTTTATCTTATCTGCTGGAAGTATAAAAACTACTGTACGATTATATTACAATGTAGGTAACGAAAGTAAATATGCATGAACACTAAAGGTACCTGGCCATCCTTGATATTAGAAGTTTTATTATTAAACACAGAGATCTAGAAAACAACTGTGCACCATGCAGTAGAACCAAAAAAATTAAATATTAATATGTAAAGAGCAGTTTCAGAAACTATAAGCTAATTTGCTATGTAATATAAAAATATAATGCAGTACAGGCATGTTTACATTTAATATAAAGTAATAATTGAAGTCATTACATGAAAAAATTATATATTAGAAATTCCTATCATAAATTTTCAATTCAACAACAATGACTCAATGAGTGACTAACCATAAGCTACTAGTTATTACAGATAACTGAATTGCATGGAATGATGTAGCATACTCAAGTCGTCTACAGGCCGCATGATTGGGACTTTGCGGCTACTGCCATTTGGTGGTGCAACGTTTAGGTATGCATAATTTCCTTAGGTTTTAGCATTATTATTTTCTTTTCCCAGCTGATGTTATTCCATTATTTTGTATATAAGAGTGTGTGGTTCTTGGGTGTAAAGTGTGAACATGTCAGTATATATATATATGTGTATATATATATGAGGAGGGTTCCGCTACACCTCTTATATTGCACGTGAACTCTCCCCCTTATTCTCCACCACCCATTTCCCCACTCATTCTCTCTCTTCCTATTTCAATATTATTTCTTAGTGGGAAGAGAGAATGAGTGGAGGAATGGGTGGTGGAGATTAAGGGAAGAGTTCACGTGCAATATAAGAGGTGTAGCGAAACCCTCCTATATATATATATATATATATATGAATATGAGTTAATACAAAATTGGTATAGATTTTTAGTTTGTGAGAAATAGCAGCCTGAGCTGCATTTAAATGTATACATAGATTACACTATGTACCGATTAAAATGATTACCTCTATACCCATTTTGAATGTACCACTACTACCATTATTGGGCTTGGGGAAAAATAAAAAGGTAACATGTTTAGCGCTTGTTTGAAGTAAAAGATGGGTTATTTTCGAAATTGATAAGACTAATAGTTTGTATAAATTTCCTATTATTTTTACAAAGGATTGTTGAATTTGATACGAAATTATAATTTGTCCACTACTTCACCGCTGTTTAAATATAAGGCTGAACACGTTTATTGTTTAATTGGCCTAAATGACACATTTGGTATACTAAAATCTACAATAATGTGAATGAAACTTGGAAACTACACGATCAGGAACTAATTCTATGATTTCTCTGAAATCATTGATTGTTCACTGCTGAAATGATACAGGGAAATATATGCTTTCTCTAATTGAATGGCTATTTCATGCTTTTAACAGTTTAGTTTAGTTTAGTTTCAATATAGTTTCAAACTGTTTATTTACGTGCACCTAATTGAATACCTACTTAATATATAGATTATTGACGGATAGCCAGCTAATTAATCAAGCATTTGGAGATAGCATAGTGGATGCTTGTATTTGAGATTGTTCTGCAGCATTTTGGATGGTTAGCTGGGAATGGAGTTATGACGACCCGCCCCGCACTAGCCGGCATTTCCTCCAAAAGTGCGTTGTACACATGCCCAACTAGCACAGAACGGTCGCCAAAGAAAAAAAAGAAGAGAATGAACTAATAAAGGAACCTGTAGAATGTCTCACAGCGCATGGAAAAAAAATATAGTAATAACATAATCTTGACATAAAACAGGCGAGACAGTGCGTAAGCTGAAAACTAAACCAACATAGCAGCGGAAATCCAAATACAGCTTATTACAACTTTCCAAATTTACTGTCTCTAAAAAAAAGCTAAAGTAGAAGATGCACGACTAATGCCCAAGCAGTGATCTTCAACAACACAGGGAGAATACTATATATATCATATGTGGAAACCTCCTGCTCGTCTCCAGATCAGCTACCCGTGCATACCCAGCTAACCTGTCTCTAGTCTGCTCGTGTGAGCACCCAGAGTAATAAGAAGAGACATAAAACTCTGGGTCAGACAAAAAGTCAGGTATGAGCGATAAGCAACAAACAAAACAATAACAGGTATAATCCAATCATACCTGAACCTGAACCTGCAACCAAAGAGTTAGCACTACATACCGTACAATACTCTGTGGTGCCACTAACATACAGTGTAAGAAATACGGGGGTGGGGAAGTGCATGTCATAGTGATGTCAAACAATCAAGCATAGCAATCATCCTCACATCCCTCAGTCAGTGCGTAAAGCATACGATATCCTTTACTTTGGTCACCTAATCCTTTGGGCCATGACGGAATCCAATCCCGTACAACTATCACTACAAGCTCCTAATTTGTCTCTCAATAGTGAACCAAGGCTACGGATACCGATAACCCCTTTGCAAACGTCCCGCAGCAAAGCCCAATCATGAAGTGAACTCGTTGGTCCATATCTGGATCCCGAGTACAAACCTCCCATTTGGACTACCTTTGCATCTCGGGTTATTGGTCTTCACCGGAACGGTTCTTCACTTTAGTTCGTAATCCATGCCTCACGTCCAAGCTTCCATCCAGTCCTGGTTCGATTCATGACTCATGGATCGCCCCATGACGTCAGCTCATGCTCCCTCCATCGGATCGGATCGCGGTGCTTCAACTCCATCGGATCGTGGTGCTCCAACTCCGTCGGATCGCGGAACTCCATCGGATCGCGGGACTCCATCGGATCGTGGGACTTCATCGGATCGCTGGACTTCATCGGATCGCTAGACTTCATCGGATCGCTGGACAGAGGGCTATCCGTTTCGGATCGCGGAACAAGGGGATATCCGTTTTGGATCGCGGGACAGGGGGCTATCCGTTTCGAATCATGGATCAAGGGGCTATCCGTTTCGGATCGCGGAACAGGGGGCTATCCGTTTCGGATCGCGGAACAGGGGGCTATCCGTTACGGATCGCGGAACAAGGGGGCTATCCGTTTCGGATCGCGGGACATGGGGCTATCCGTTTCCTACACAATTTCCTGCAACTCTTCCAGTGATTGTTTACGCCATTCGATGGCGTTTTCGACCAATCTAACACTTTTAGACAATCACAAAGCATACCATACAGTCATAGCAACATGTATAATCATTCACAAACATCAAAACACAAATGTGATAGGATAAAACGGATCAAACATAGCCAAAATCCCATATTTTCCATTAAGCATGTTTAAGCAAAACTAATCATAGGATTAACAAAACTTAATCAAATCAACCCAAATTTCTAACAGATGTCTAAAATAATATTTCGAATTTTTAGAATATTTTTCCAGAATTTTATAGTGTAAGAATTCACTTATTATCACTAATCACCCTGATTAACTGTAATTAGTGTCAAAACAATGCTAACCACTCACCTTGGCCACAAATAAAATTTTCAGAACTGAAACTCCCTGATTTGGGCGAATAATGACATCTAACAGTAGCTCTAATACTGATTTGGTGAAGATCTTCATGTATTTGGTGTTGATTAAGCCAAAACTTGATTAGGAAGTGATTAGAAGTTGATTTGGGTGTTGGAGGCCATTGCTAGGGTTCCAAGAATGAAAGTGGCGGCTCAAAAACTGAAATGAAATGATTTCCCAAACCCTATCAGCCTCCCCATAACCCTAATCCCAAAATGGGTTATGGGCCCAATTACTAGTCACCTTATTTGGCCCGGTTAAGCAGTTTTTCACTATATAAAACTTGTTTCAGCCATATCTCCCAAACGGTGAGTCCGTTTGGCTAATGTGACCACACTACGGAAAGGTAAACCATCAAACGAATCTAATGGAAGTGGTTTCAGGTCAAAATTCCTTTCCAGTCAAAAGTTATGGCCAAAACAATATCGGCTAGGGGCAAAATGGTCATTTAAAAATCGGAAAAAATCATGAACATGAGAAATGACCCCAATAGTTGTCTCCCAAAGTTACACGACCATACGACTTCATACTAATAAGAAATAAATATTCTACGATCCTAGATACGTAGAATGCGGGTTGTTACAGGAGTCTACTTTATAATTATCTGCCTGGAAGGCAGCTCAAGGCAAGTTATATAATCTCTCTTTACATGACAGTAACAAGAATTCTAGTATAGTAACAATAGTTCCTGTGCTTAACTAGTTCTACTATTTGAGGTTGTATTCTCTTATTGATCAAAACATAATTTATATTCATTTTTGGTTCAGTTCGTTATAGTTCTTGTGTAAACATTTGTGATGCTAGAATGCTAATTCTGTTCTTATTTTGGCATACAATTTTTGTGCCTTAATATATGTACATACATAGGTTTATGTTTTAAAATCACACCGAGAATCCAACTGGAATCAAGCAAGTTCAAACAGAACCGAAAGAAAATAGATATTCTGATCTTCAGTAATCAGGGATGTTCTTTTATTTTGTGGTGTAGAAGCCAAGTTAATTATTAGTTAAAGAGTATGTTCTACTGTTTATATCTTGTATAAACTCTGAAGCAAGAAGCGAAGACTAAAACTATATTGAGAGTGTGAGTGACTGTGTACGTGTATATGAGTGAATAAGTGTGTAGTGATGAGTCAATGTATACGTGAAATGCAGTGAGGAAGTGTATGTACAAGTGATTGTGTAAATAGAGGGGAAAAACTATGTGTACTATTTGAAAGTGTAATAAATATTTGTTTAAAAATAATTTTTGAATTAAATATTCAATTCTTGTAAATAAAATTAACAGTATGTGTAATATTCAAATCCATTGCAATTTTCAGCATTTTACAACGGACATTAATTGTTATTGTAGTAGATATTACAATGGTCAACACCTGTTGCAAAAAATATTACAACGGGCTGCTATTCAATTGAAGGAATATACAATAATAGCATAAGACCATTGTAAAAAGTTTATTACAACTTCTTGTTACAACGTTCATTGTCCGTTGTAAAAGAGGACATATTACAACATGGCCTAATACAACGGGCGGGCTGGCCGCTTTAAAAGCCCTATTACAACGGGCATTTCCCGTTGTATAAATTTGTTTTGTTGTAGTGTCATCTCATCAATAATATAAGTATGTTCCTCTATCCCAAGAGTGAACGATACCTTCACACATGTGCCCACTTTTTTGTTACGGGTTACCCGAATCATTGGTAACATGATAAATCATTTCTATCCCGAAGTGGAAAATCATTCACATTAATAATTACAAGTACCTTCAAATCATAGTATTTGTTAACTGGCATTTTGGTCCGGTTCCCAAAAGTACATAGGACATGCTCAACTCAATCCAGCGCATGGAGTTAAGGCCGAGAAGGACGCTAAGGAGAAAAGGGGCCAAAGTTGAAGAGGAACCACACCGCCAAGGGCCTCGCAGCATTCCTAGTACATTTCCAAGTCAAGGCTTTGAATCCCCAGGAGTCGCGAGCTCGAACACCAAGACCTCAGGCACCCTTGCATACGATCTTCGCACTCCTCGAAAATATGAACTTCGAACCCTGAGGGTGCGAATTTCGTACCCCTAAAGGGTGCGAAATTCACACCGACCAGGGTGCGAAATTCGTACTGGATGCGAAATCTGCACCTGTAGGGTGCAAATTTCGCACCCCGATGTGGTGCGAATTTTGCACCGCATGAGGTGCGAAATTCTCACCCCATGTCCAGGTGTGAAATATGCACAAGCGCAGGTGCCAGGTGTGTAATTCTAGGTATGGGTCTCCATTTTCACCTACTCTTACCTGCTCCTACCTAACCCCTCTCCTATAAATAGCCCATGGCCTTACACATCAAAGAGGTTGGATTTTGTGGGCTCATGACCTCTATAGAGCTACTTTAATGGCATCTCCTATTTGAGGAAGAAGAAGGGAAAAAGTATTTTTTTCCTAATATCTGAAATATATGATAATTATGACATCATATATCTTAGATGTAACACCCCACCTCCGCTAGGGTCACTCACAAAGGGAATGCACTAGTTTTGCAGGATCGTTATACAAACACAGAAATATTACAAGACAGAACATAGATAAAACAGCGGAAGAATCAAAAGATAAATTTCATTACTTTCAAAAAGAGTCAAAACCTTTTACATCTAATAGCCAAGGTCATTATTTTCCATTACAACAAATTCTGTCTTGCATAAACAAAGAAGCATAAACTTAAAATATCAAAAGTACCTTAATTCCCCAAAGGTAGCAGAAAATGCAGTCATAGCATAGCTCAAGATCAAACCGTACATGAGCTGAACCGAAAGCGAGCGAAATCCAAGCTAAGTGCTAGAGTTTCCTCCCTGAGAACCTAGGGAGGGGGAAACCGAAGAAAAGGAGGCAAAAGAAAACGGGTCAATCATAAAGACTGGTAAGTCCAAGTGACTTTCAGCATAAAAACAGATAAAGGTAACATGACATGTATAAACTGAAAGTAATCATACAGATGATGACAAAATGGGCAAGATAAACTAAGATAACATGATAAACCAAGTATAAATCAAGTATAGCATCACGTACTCACGGTTCGCTGCATCAACTGCACTAGAATCCCAAACCCATGTCTCATATTAATCAGGAAATGATTCCTTGGCCCAATATCATGAAACGACCCATTTCTAGGTTCAATGAAACGATCTACTAGTCGATCGGCTCCCTACAAGTTCTAGCTCGTCATGTGTCTATGTCATACGGCCCTATCACGAATGTAGTCACCTGTGCTAGGTCTACCATAGGGTGTATTAAGCCCTATGGTGCCAACCACCGACACGAATCAAGCATGCACAGATAAACCTACTGATGCCCAATGCCTGCGTTTTCAACTCCGGACCACGTGCACGACCATAGCCCGCCTGAACCTACACTGGCGTACCAACACAGCCATCGTTATGGTCGCTTACAATCAGCCTAGTAATCGTGCCCCATCATGCCTAGTTCCAGGGTACCATGATACATCTAGTGGGTTACTGCTGAAATGGACAGCGTAACTAGGGTTTCCGTCCAGTAGGTTAAGTGTTGTCATTTAATTCGAGACTAAACCCTTATCAGTCTAGCATGTCAAATTGGCTAAGTGTTGTCATTTATGTTCATGACTTAGCCCTACAATTCACGTGTCAAGTTAGTTAGGTGTTGTTGTTCAAGTTCATGACCAAACCCTACCAATCATGTTTCAAGTTGGTTAAGTGTTGTCTTTCATGTTCATGACTTAACCCTATCATGTGACATTAATTCATTAATGCACCCCAACCTCTCACATTAGACCTGTTGTTGTGGTCACTGGATATACCAGGCAGTTCCGGGTAGATTTACACCACAACTCGGTCTAACCTCGGGTTTCAAGCGCGATATGACCAACTACTCACATTGGATCCTATTGTTTGCAGTCACTGGATTTGCCGGGCGGTTCCGGGCAGATTTACACTGCAAACTCAACCCAACCTCGAGTCGGTCATTTTCAAATTCATTCTAGTGTCATGTCCATGTTCAAGTTTTCATGTCGAGTTCGTGTCAAGTTTTCAAGGCAAGTTTCGCGCCAAGTCTCCTATAATTTCCAATTTTTCCCAACGTTACCCCGTCTAAATATTAGGCTAACAATCTTAGCCTAATTTTTCGTTCGCATGATTTTTGGCATATAATATTAGGCTAAAACTTAGCCTAATTTAACGTACGCAAAATTGGCATAAAGAGATTCATTAACATAAACACGACATAGGGGTAAACTTGGCATCTTTTTGGCATAGTCAATATGAACATCATAGGTGTGTACTAGCAAAATAATCAACATGAATATCATAGGTGTGAACTTGCAATGTAGACTAAACCAACATACATATATGTGAATTTGCAACATAGACTAAATCAACTTACATATATGTGAACTTGCAAATCAATCACGAACATATGATTAAGTGTGAACTTGAAATATGACATACGTAAACATGTAGATCTAACATTTGGTCACATATGTTGATATGATTTCACAACCTAAAACTTGCATAACATGATAAACTACTCAACTTGTCATAACAGTTGTATTCCAAGTTCGTATACATATGAATAGACTTATTCATTAATTCCCAATTCAACATGATAATAAAACTACAGGCACAAATTAATATCATTCAATTCCACATATAACATAATAAACATTGTCCTATTATCCATTTATTTCCAAGGCATGACATAACTGAATAAATTGATTAAAACATCGCAGGCATATAGCTATGATAACATTATGAACATGAAAAGGTTTGAATGATAATCTAGGTTTGAGAACATTGATAGATCTAACTTAAATAGAAAAATCCCAAAATCAAGAATAAAGAAAATAGTTCTGAATAGAAAGTCAAGCTTAGATCCAATTTCATAGTCATAATCCTAGGCAGTAACCTCATGGGTGATTAACCACAATTGTCCTTGTCATAGTTATAGGCAATAGTCTTATATTCACAGTCATAGGCATAGGCATAGTCTTATATTCACAGTCATAGGCGTAGTCTTATGTCCACAATCATAGGCATAGGCATAGTCTTATGTTTACAGTCATAGGCGTAGTCTTACGTTCACAGTCATAGGCATAGGCATAGTCTTATGTTCACAGTCATTGGCGTAGTCTTATGTTCACAGTCATAGTCTTAGGCCATTAATAATAGTTTCAACGTCATAGGAAATATTCCCAATAGTCAAGATCCAAGAAGTAAACAAGAATAGTTATGAATCATACATAAATCAATTCCAGTTTATAACATGCCCATATTAGATTTATAGTTTTTATCTAAAAGTATCTGGAACTTACAGATCGTGGTCAAAGAAATTTAGATGTAGAAGTCAAGTCTATAAATTGGTCGTTGAACTGCTGAATCATTGAATCTTGATTTGATTGTAGAAGCAAAACCCCAAATATGCAATTTCTACCCATAGTCTTCAAGAAATAATCTTCACGATTTATTTTAATTTAATTTATTCTAGAGGAAGAAGAAGAAGCCGTGATCATCAAGAGTTTGAGCAGCATAAGGTTAGAGAAGAATGGTGTAAAGAGAATGAGGCTAGGATGTTGTTTATATAGGGTTTCAAACTAATTAGAGCCGTCGATGAAGCTAGAAGAAATCAAGGCCATCCATCTCAAGAAAAGCCAATCAGAAAATGACAAGTCAGCCCTAGTGACACACCAGAGCTCAGAAATTCGACCAGAACCCGACCAGGCTAACCAGGGCCTAACCAAGCAAGTTTCTGCTCGTCCTGGGCGCACCTGCCAAGTGCGCCAATGCAAAATTGCATGGGCGCACTTCCCAAGTGCGCCAGTGCAATTTTTTTCTGGCGCACTTCCTAAGTGCGCCAGTGTATTCTGGCCGGTTTCTAGTTTTTCTGTCTAACTTCGTTCGTCCATATCTTCTTCGTACGGTATCTGTTTTACGCAAACTCGGACTCTATTTCAAGCAGAATTTCGAGACGAACGCAATGGCCTAACCCGTTTCCCTTGGTTCTTATTTTAAAAATTAATTCTGCCTTGATTTATGATTTTAACATGTTATAAAAATTCGGGTTGTTACATTCTTCCCTCCTTAAAGGATTTCGTCCCCGAAATCTTCAAGTTAAGAAGAATGCATCCTATCATCCAATCAACCATCTACTCAACCATCATCCACAAGAAACCATTGTCCTTAAAAGATTTCTAATGCTATATGAACATATGCAGAAAGTGTGTGTATATGTTCCTTATCTACTGCAAATGATCAGGCCGGATTGATCTTCCTAATGCAAAATATGTTTAGTGTCATGAATCCAACATGTATGCAAATAGTCCTAGTCACATAAACACTATATGTTTGCACAAACATCCATCCATATGCAACATCCACATGATAACACATTCAATTTCATCCATAAACAAATATAAACACTCATGCATATGCAATATGAAAATGTGTCTGAGCCGATCTAGTGCCTAATGTGTGTTATGCAACCACGAGCAACCACTTGCGACCACTTGCAACTATTTGGAAACATCAATCATAACATGTTTCAATCACATATTTACATCCAAAAGGGTTCTACCTAAGGTTCTCAAGATAGGATTGAGAAGATGAGCAAGAGAAAACTAAGCATCTAGGAGAAGAAGTTAAAGATGTACCCCCAAAAGGTCCTGCTTACGGGCTTGCCCTTGCTTCTTAGGGCAGTTCTTGCTGATATGTCCAGTTTCACCACACTGAAAGCATGCTCCCATTTTCATCTTCTTCTTTCTACAATCCTGGACTATATGCCCCTCAATATCGCACAAGTGGCATTTTCTTTTCTCGCATGTCTTGCTATCATTCTTGTTGTTGTTGTTCTTGCCTCCTTTCTCAGAGTCTACCTTCTTGTTTGGAGGCTCATTCTCCTTGACCTCCTTCTTGCCACTCTTGTCTTCTTCGTTTAAGAGCGCCATGTCTACTAGCTTTTCGTAAGTAGCCCTCATAGGTACGTGGGTCATTGCCAAGCTGTGAAGTGGCTCATTCAATCCTTTGACAAAACAGAGAGCCTTCTTATGAGGGGTATTCAATAGGTCCAGTCCAAACCGAGCCAGCTGATTAAATTGATTGACGTACTTCTTGACCGTCATACTTCCTTGCTCAAGAGATAAGAACCTTTCCAACTTTAGACTTCGTTCAGCTTGTGAGAGGAATTTCGTCTCGAACCTTATTCTGAAATCCATCCATGTTTCAACCGGCCTCTCAGCACCAATAGGAAGCTTCGTCTTTGAGCAACCATACCGCCAACTGTACTTTCTGCCTATCGTCCGCCTCGAAGATAACGAATAGATCCTCAGTTTCTTTGAGCCAATTCCTCAATTCTACGAATGATTCAGGTCCCTTGAAATCCTTTCCACCCATGGCTCTAAAATCTTTACAGATCTTCGAGAAAGCAATTGCACGAGGAGGAGGAATCGCTGCAGCTGGAGGAGGAATATCTGCTGGGCCTGCATCATTGGCCCTAGCCTTTATGTACCTCCTAAACCATCCAGGTATTAGCACACCCTCTGGAAAGTTAAGATTCCCATACATGCTGAAATGAAAAAGAAGAGATTCAAATGAGGAAACAAAGGATAATGATAGTGGCTTTTGGGGAATAGCCTTTAAATAAAACAAGTCTTTTCTTGAAAAATGCTTCTTTGTAAACGGTTTTAAAAACAGTTTCAGAAGGTTTTTAAATTTTTTTGCCCAGTCTGGTAACCTTCTGCTCTGATACCAAATGTAACACCCCACCTCCACTAGGGTCACTCACAAAGGGAATGCACTAGTTTTGGAGGAGCGTTATCGAGGTAAATAAACACAGAAATATTACAAGACAGAACATAGATAAAATAGCGGAAGAATCAAAAGATAAATTTCATTACTTTCAAAAAGAGTCAAAACCTTTTACATCAAATAGCCAAGGTCATTATTTTTCATTACAACAAATTCTGTCTTGCATAAACAAAGAAGCATAAACTTAAAACATCAAAAGTAGCTTAATTCCCCAAAGGTAGCAGTAAATGCAGCCATAGCATAGCTTAAGATCAAACCGTACATGAGCTGAACCGAAAGCAAGCGAAATCCAAGCTAAGTGCTAGAGTTTCCTCCCTGAGAACCTAGGGGGGAGAAACGGAAGAAAAAGAGGCGAAAGAAAACGGGTCAGACATAAAGACTGGTAAGTCCAAGTGACTTTCGGCATAAAAACAGATAATGGTAACATGACATGTATAAACTGAAAGTAATCATACGGATGATGACAAGATGGGAAAGATAGACTAAGATAACATGATAAATCAAGTATAAATCAAGTATAGTATTATGTTGTAACACCCCGCATTTTTAATGTAATTAAAAATGTTTATATGCATGATAGTGATATGCAGTTTAAATTAATACATACGTTGAAAAGAAGAAAATTTATACGATAACAATGTATGTAACAGAAAAAGATAATAAAATAAAGATACTTAATTTAAATATCAGGAATTAAGTAAAAGAGATGTCATCATTGCGTTCGCCTCAAAATTCTGGTTCAGATGGATACCATGTTTGCGTAAAACGGATAACATATGAAGAAGTTGTAAGCCGCAGAAGTTTATATACGCGTAGGATAAAAAATATATATATTTTATATGCATTGACACATTTATGGAAAAGAAAAGTAATATACAATAAGGAATGAGTGTTTAAAGAGGAGAATGGAAATACATTCATATGCACGTTCATAAATTTAGCTTAAATTGTAGATATTATCATGCACTTAAAAGGTTCAATGCATTTGAAAAAGAAAGAAAGCATTAAGTACTCTTTTTGGAACCGACAGAGGTTGAAATAAATGTGGCACGTTTTTCGATTTAAATGTTTGGAGACTAGATGCATGCACCTGTGATTAAGGAGACTAGATGCATGCGCCTATGATTAAGGAGACTAGATGCATGCACCTGTGATTAAGGAGACTAGATGCATGAACCTACGATCATTTATAACAAACATGTAAATAAAAATAAAAATAAAAAAAGTTAATGCATAATTATGACATTAATAAATTGGCTTGAGGTTGACTAAATGTTAAGTATTTGGTATTATATATATATATATATATATATATATATATATATATAAGAGGCAACACTAATTCGAGATTAGGGGATTTGTTTTATTGGTAAGAAATGAAATTGGTAAATTAAAGACATTAATGTTATATTTAGGGATAATATAACGGTTACATTAAATATGGAAAAAGAGAGTACATGTAGTAAATGCATTTAGGCATTTCAAATATGACATGAATAGAAAAACAATGAATAAATAGCCAATAATAATGGCTATGAGAAGGATAAAGTAAAAATAAAAAGATATTAAATTCCCTTTAGTAAAATAGTTAACACATACTATATTTTCTACGATTAAAAATAAAATAAAAATAAAGGCATATTTGGATACCATATTTGATAAGAACATGAGTGTAAGTAAACGTATGGTATTTATTTACATAAATAAATAATAATTATGTTAAAAAGGTAGAGAAAAATAAATTGTTGCCTTGTTTAAATAAAAGAAAAAGGGAAACAAATTTTATACGGTTAAGGTATAAATAAAGGAATGGTTTTGCTAAATAAATCTTCATTAATGTTCTTTAACAAATAAAAGAGGGCTAGATTCGTAGTTTGGCACCTATATAAACAACCCTAAGCTCATTGTAAACTCCACAACAATTCGTGGCGAAGCCATGGCTCCCTTCTCTCTCATTTTCTTCTTCTCCGAAAGATCTTGGATTTATTCTCCCCTCTTTTCTCTACAACATCTATTCTTTAAAATAAAAAGAATAAGATCTAGAACAACAATGAAATAGAAAAGAGATTCAAAGCCAGAGAGAGGATAATGGATTCAGATTTGCGAATTTATGCCGCAAAGAGAAATGAAAGATGATTCAAAAACATAAATCCAGGCTAAGCAAAAGAGGGAAAACAATACTAGAGTTATCTAGTACTCATTTTGAAGACGACAAGCAATGTGAGTGGTTTATAGTACAACTTTTGTATAAGATTATTATTTATCGTTCAAACATTCCCCATGTAAAACATGCGATGAAATTATTGTGAAAGATTGGACCTGTAATGTTTTCATATGTTAAATTATTATATGGTCACGTTCCTCCTTTTATCCTTCCCTCTTTATTTCTTTATAATTAGGCTATCTCGAGCCTAGATCTATCATGAAATGAATACGATTGAATATTGCGAACGAAAAGGGGAAACACTAGATTTTGGATATGACATAAATTGGAGAGTTTGGTTATGAATTACAAAGGGGTTTGGGTATAGTATACCATTAGCAAGGTTTGAATGTGTAAACCATGTTGCGAAGTATAAGTATGAACACGATTTGGGTTTTAGCATAAGATTGTCATCATTGAAAAGATTTGAACTTGTTAATTAGCCTATGACACTAGAATAAAACATGGATTTGAATTTGGGGATTTAATATGTTAGTCATATTATTATAGGACTCAAACTTATTTAAAAATATGAATACCATTGGAAATAAATGATTTGGAATTGGTAAATTTGAATAAAAGTTGGGTAATTGGGTTACATGTAATTTGGTATGAATCAACATTAAATTGGTCTAATTAATGACCACTTGAATAGGCTTAAAAGTAAATTTGAACTGCATAACATGAAATTTGGGGGTTTGGGTGAAATACGAATATTAATAAACCTTTGACACGAGGTTAGACGCAATTGTGGTATAAGACTGCCCGGAACCGCCCGGCAAATCCAGCTGCCACAATTGGACGTCTAATGTGAGAGGTCAAAGGAGGAAATTTGAGTGTAACGGTTTATGACACGAGGTTGGACTCAAGTTGTGGCGTAAGACTGCCCGGAACAGCCCGGCACATCCAGTAGCCATAAAATGTTAGTCCAATGTGGGTGGTCATACATCGTTATGGCATAATGAATGCATTAAGGAATACTAACCATAATAAGACATGTGGGTGACAAGGGTATGGTTAGAGGGTTAAGTGGGTACAGGTAAGTATAGACTTAACTGTAGTAAGACAAGATATGTATAAACATGTAAGTATAAGACTTAACCGTAGTAAGACATGTGTAAAATATGGAAACAATAATAATAAAAAGGTTAATCTGAACTAATGACGGAATATGGGAAATGATAAATAACCTATTACAAATTTGAATAAGAAAAAAGAAGGATAATAGGTTAGATTTGTCCTAGGGACAAAAGGGGAAAATATGACTTATGGGATACGATAAGTTATAAGAACGAAAAAGGGAAGAGTAAGATAACTTATATGAGGAGATATACTTAATTATAAATTAAGCGATTTGAAAAGGAAGAAGAAGTAAATTTTGAATCATATATGTTGGTTGGGTAGAGTAATTCCCGAGGTGTCAGTCTGATGTTGATCTCGGTCTTCGGGGCTGGTATTTAGGGGGTTGTTCCCCCAATCAGTATATATGTGAGATAAGGTATACTTAACAATGAATTAAATATAACATGTTGTTGTGACCCAAAAAGGGAATAATTTATGAAATTGAAAGACAACATGTTATAAGGCTTATCAATGGACTTAAGTAAGTTAAGTATAAATTCAGTTGATAACCAATGGTAAACATAAACTAAGTATCAAACCTTGGTTAAGAGAATCAAGTAATAAACCTTAGTTAAAATAACTAAGTAGATAACGAGAAAGAAAACTAAGTAGTAAACCTTGGTTAAAGTGGACTAAGTTGTAAACCTTAGTTAAGAAAAATGAACGATTGATAGAACTAAGTAGTAAACCTTAGTTAAAAGGACTAGTAGTAAACCTTAGTTAAGAAAACGACGATTCAGGAAACTAAGTAAACCTTAGTTAAAAACTAAGAGGGCTAAGTAGTAAACCTTAGTTAAAGAAACTAAGTAGTAAACCTTAGTAGAACACGAGAAGGAGCGTACGACCGTCTGATTTTAAAGAAGGCTCCAATGAATTGGGTTACAAAGCCCGAGGCTTCGCGGGGACGTGAGGGTACTCTTGGTATCCCTCTGTGAGGCTGCAGATGATCCTCCTGGGCTCATAGAGGTTAAGGTCTGCGTTAGAAGAACCAAGGGTATGCCTTGGTTGCAATAAATGGCAATCTAAAGACTAGGATGGACCAGCGTGATTCGGCGAGACCAGTAGCCCTGTGATAGCAACTCGTCGTCTACCTACCATCTTGAGTCAGTTGAGATACGCACAGCGGAAAGGCGGAGAACTCCTATGAACCATTTACTTGCTATCTAGTTGTGGTTGCGGTTGCGGTTGGCCATAGGTTAGTGGGGCTTAGAGGGGCCGACATATAGTTCTCATTTTTCAAGGATGACCTTTCATTAGTTGAGGGAAGGGTCGAGTGGGACCATAGCCACTAGAAAAACAAACCTTAGCATCTGCATCGGCAGACAACTTAAAGCTCCCGACCGAGTTCCGTGTTTCTTGACTTGCCCTGCCATGGGACTCGGGTAGCACATATAGAGTACATGTGCATCTAGTCATCGAAAAACGGTTCACGATACTTACGCGGGGAAGGTCTAGGAACATATATCGCTCTGGATAGTGTGTCCTAGACTAGAGGGCATATTTCGTTAGGTAGCATAATCCCTAGTAGCCCTAGGTGGCATAAACCCTAACCGAATTAAGGAAACGTGGCAGTCCAAACAATTACGGAAATGGTGGCACTACGCTGAGGTAGTATATAGTTACGTAATGAAGTCCGTACGATAAATGGAAAGGGACTGTACACATACGTGGAAAAGATAATACGAGTAGGGGGTATCCACATATACGAGATATTAGGTTAATATACTAGTATGTAAATAAGAACGACATGAGTTTAGCCTTAGGTGCTAATGATGAGATTAACCTAATAACTAAGAAAATATACGGAACGGTATATGTAGTGTTACACAGAAGTTTATTATAAGTCCTCTCACACAGAACTTATGTTCTGACCCCCTCCTCATTACATACTTCCAGGTTAGGTTCATGACAGAGATGGTATAGCTTTGGATACTGGTTAGACAGTATGATTTATAAGGTAAAGCTATTTTTGAATATATTATATTTTAATTCCTTTCGATGTGAGATGCTCTACGAGTTCTGACATGTTTCTTTATCTATGTCTTTTTCTGCAGGATACCAGAGCACCCAACTCGGGTTTTGATAGATCGAATTTGAAAAATTCGGTTTGTCGGAATCTGGGTTGTCACACACGTATTCAAGGTTCTCTGCATCAACTGTACTAGAATCCCAAACACATGTTTTATATTAATCATGAAATGATTCCTTGGCCCAGTATCATGAAATGACCCATTTCTAGGTCCAACGAAACGATTCACTAGTCGATCGGCTCCCTACAAGTTCTAGCTCGTTATGTGTCTGTGTCATACGGCCCTATCACGAATGTAGTCACCTATGCTAGGTCAACCATAGGGTGTATCAAGCCCTATGGTGACAACCACCGACACGAATCAAGCATGCACAGATAAACCTACTGATGCCCAATGCCTGCTTTTTCAACTCCGGACCACGTGCACGACCATAGCCCGCATGAACCTACACTGGCGCACCAACACAGCCGTCGTTCTGGTCACTTACAATCAACCTAGTAATCGTGCCCCACCCTGCCCAGTTCTAGGGTACCATGATACATCTAGTGGGTTAGTGCTGAAATGGACCGCGTAACTAGTGTTTCCGTCCAGTAGGTTAAGTGTTGTCATTTAAATTCTAGACTTAACCCTTATCAGTCTAGCATGTCAAATTGGCTAAGTGTTGTCATTTAAGTTCGTGACTTAGCCCTACAATTCACGTGTCAAGTTGGTTAGGAGTTGTCGTTCAAGTTCATGAACTAACCCTATCAATCATGTTTCAAGTTGATTAAGTGTTGTCTTTCATGTTCATGACTTAACCCTATCATGTGGCATTAATTCATTAATGCACCCGAACCTCTCACATTAGACCTGTTGTTGTGGTCACTGGATATGCTAGGCGGTTCCGGGCAGATTTATACCACAACTCAGTCTAACCTCGGGTTTCAAGCGCGATATGACCAACTACTCACATTGGATCCTATTGTTTCCAGTCACTGGATTTGCCGGGCGATTCCGGGCAGATTTACACTGCAAACTCAACCCAACCTCGAGTTGGCCATTTTCAAGTTCATTCTAGTGTCATGTCCATGTTCAAGTTTTCATGTCGAGTTCGTGTAAAGTTTTCAAGGCAAGTTTCATGCCAAGTCTCCTATAATTTCCAATTTTTTCCAACGTTACCCCTTCTAAATATTAGGCAAACAATCTTAGCCTAATTTTTCGTTCACATGATTTTTGGCATATAATATTAGGCTAAAACTTAGCCTAATTTAACGTATGCAAAAATTGGCATAAAGAGATTCATTAACATAAACACGACATAGGGGTAAACTTGGCATCTTTTTGGCATAGTCAATATGAACATCATAGGTGTGTACTTGCAAAATAATCAACATGAATATCATAGGTGTGAACTTGCAACGTAGACTAAACCAACATACATATATGTGAATTTGCAACATAGACTAAATCAACTTACATATATGTGAACTTGCAAATCAACCACGAACATATGAATAAGTGTGAACTTGAAATATGACATACATAAACATGTAGATCTAACATTTGGTCACATATGTTGATATGATTTCACAACCTAAAACTTGCATAACATGATAAACTACTCAACTTATCATAACAGTTGTATTCCAAGTTCATATACACATGAATAAACTTATTCATTAATTCCTAATTCAACATGATAATAAAACTATAGGCACAAATCAATATCATTCAATTCCACATATAAAATAATAAACAATGTCCTATTATCCATTTATTTCCAAGGCATGACATAACTGAATAAATTGATTAAAACATCGCAGGCATATAGATATGATATCATTATGAACATGAAAAGGTTTGAATGATAATCTAGGTTCGAGAACATTTATAGATCTAACTTAAATAGAAAAATCCCAAAATCAAGAATATAGAAAATAGGTCTGAATAGAAAGTCAAGCTTAGATCCAATTTCATAGTCATAATCCTAGGTAGTAACCTCATGGGTGATTAGCCACAATTGTCATTGTCATAGTTATAGGCAATAGTCTTATATTCACAGTCATAGGCATAGGCATAGTCTTATGTTCCCAGTCATAGGCGTAGTCTTATGTTCACATTCATAGGCATAGACATAGTCTTATGTTCACAGTCATAGGCGTAGTCTTATGTTCACAGTCATAGGCATAGGCATAGTCTTATGTTCACAGTCATAGGCATAGTCTTATGTTCACAGTCATAGTCTTAGGCCATTAACAATAGTTTCAACGTCATAGGCAATATTCCCAATAGTCAAGATCCAATAAGAAAACAAGAATAGATATGAATCATACATAAATCAATTCTAGTTTATAACATGCCCATTTTAGATTTATAGTTTTTATCTAAAAGTAACTGGAACTTATAGATCGTGGTCTAAGAAATTTAGACGCAAAAGTCAAGTCTATAAATTGGTCGTTGAATTGCTGAATCGTTGAATCTTGATTTATTGTAGAAGCGAATCCCCAAATATGCAATTCCTATCCGTAGTCTTCAAGAAATAATATTCACGATTTATTTTAATTTAGTTTATTTTAGAGGAAGAAGAAGAAGCCATGATCATCAAGAGTTTGAGCAGCATAAGGTTAGAGAAGAATGGTGTAAAGAGAATGAGGCTAGGAGGCTGTTTATATAGGGATTCAAGCTAATTAGAGCCGTCGATAAGTCTAGAAGAAATCGAGGCCATCCATCTCAAGAAAAGCCAATCAAAAAATGAAAAGTCAACCCTAATGACACACCAGAGCTCAGAAATTCGATCAGAACCCGATCAGGCCAGCCAGGGCCTAACCAAGCAGGTTTCTGCTCGTCCTGGGCGCACCTTCCAAGTGCGCCAATGCAAAATTGCATGGGCGCACTTCCCAAGTGCGCCAATGCAATTTTGTTCTGGCGCACTTCCCAAGTGCGCCAGTGTATTCTGGTCGGTTTCTGGTTTTTCTGCCTAACTTCGTTCGTCCATATCTTCTTCGTACGGTATCCGTTTTATGCAAACTCGAACTCTATTTCAAGCAGAATTTCGAGACGAACGCAAAGGCATAACCCGTTTCCCTTGATTCTTATTTTGAAAATTAATTCTGCCTTGATTTATGGTTTTAACATGTTATAAAAATTCAGGTTGTTACATTAGAGATGAGTGCAATGAGGTGGTCTTGACCTTGTAACTTTGTGTTATCAATAATATTCCAATGATTCTTCAAAGTGGATGTAGGCCCCTCTTGAGGCCGAACCACTATAAATCTATCGTGTTATTTACCGTTTTCTAATCTTGTCTACACGACCAAGTAAATAATTCCAAATAATTGGAATCTTTGGTGTTTACGACATTTTTTTCCATCAACATTTGGTGCTTTCGCTGAGAAAACTCGGATTTTTGCCACCTTGTCGCACGTTGCCATCTTGCCCTTCGACGAGCTTTAAGTTCCTTAGCTTAACCTGCCGTCGAATCCAATCACGATGGAAAAGCGACCAAAGAACGCAATGATCGGCTCTTCAGCCGCAGCCGAAGCCAGAACATCTCAACAACCTCAACCGGCGGATATCCTGGCCACTAATGAAAACGTCCCTCCTAATGTGCACCCCAAAGCTCCAGCAACACAAGCTCAGATCCACGCGCTTAGCGAGAAATATGAGAACACAACGGTCAAGCTCAATAAGCATTAAAGAATAACATCGACCTTATGCGACAACTTCAAGAAAGTCGGCGCGTCATCGCTCAACTTCAACTAACTCGGAATAACGCTCGACATCGACCAACTATCTCGAAAACTTCTTCTTCCAAGTCAAGGGGCCCACATCAAAGAAGGAGGTTTAGCCTCATCAAAACATCATCGTCCGCACCAACGCTCTCGACAATGGTAACGACAACGACAATGGCCATGCCAACGGCAATGGAAACGACAACGGCGACCGGACTACAGTCACATATAGCGAGGGAGCACAAAACCGAGATCTCTCCCTCTTGATCATCAATGATGGACCAGGTCCGACCAACCAACCTCTCCTCGATAAAACCCAACGGTCGCCCATCGAGACAATAGACATACTATGATAGTGGCCCACGCTTTTCTAGAACAGGATCCGCACCAACCCGCCCCTCGCCAGGATCCAATTAAAGATGTCAAGGACATGGAAGAAGACGACCCGGACATCCATCATAGAAGACGTCCTCGCAACAAAACTCCAGAACCTCCCCAAAACCCATGGGTCCTAATGGCGGATCCTCATCCAACTTATCTTCTCAACAAAGGATCATGAGGGAAATGGGAGGAAATGCGCATGATTCATGGGACGTAACCCCTTTGCAAGAAGAGTAAATGAATCGGAGTGGCTGCGACACATCAGCATGCCACAGATGCCACTCTACGATGGCTCTACTGATCCTTGTGCTTTCTTGAACTGATATGAATGGAAAATGGGTTCAAGCCTGGGCAATGATCCAGTCAAATGAAAATGCTTTCCAGTCTTCTTATCTGAGACCGCTTTACTTTGGTTCTCTCGCCTCCTACTTGACTCCATCAACAACTTCGGCCAACTAGCGATAGAACTAGTCAAGCAATTCAGGGTTCATATGCCGACCCCAAATAATGCCCTCACTTTATCCAACCTGTACCAAGAACCCACCGAGTCGCTCAAAAGCTACCTCTCCCGATTCAACATCACCCTCGCCGAGGTCGAGGATCCAGACCCGTGCACCATACTCTTTCAATTAGAAAAAGGTGTCCTTCCTACTTCTGAATTCGGGGCATGGATTGATCAGAAGCAGCCAAAAAGCCTCGAACACTTTTTACGAAAAGGTGGGGCAGTATTTATGCCAAGGGGAAGCAAGACGGAACTAGCTCTCCGAAATTAGCCGCCCCAACAACTCTTAAGCGGGCGCTACAAATAACAACCTCAGAGGAAGACAAGTAGGAGAGCCGTTTGATCCGAACAAGGGGGCAGGTACCAATAGGCAAAGGCCGAATAATGGTAGGCAAGGTGGCTGAAACAACGGTCAGGCCTCGACAGAGCCAAGGAAACCTGGCCCTTACCGAGCCTTTGTGGTGTACACCCCGCTGAATGAAGACTTAGAAACAGTCTACTTGGAGATATGCAACACATGCCATACAAGAAGCCACGCAGCAGGGAATCAACCAACCTCGAAAGAAATACGGGGAGGTACTGCCGATATCACGATGAGTATGGACATAACACCAATGAATGTCGCTAGCTCAAGGACATAATTGAGACGCATATGCGCGAGAAATGACTTGAGCAGTACGTCCGAGAGCCCTTTCCTCCCGAAGCAAATTCAAAGCCTCAGGCGTCAGCACCTGCAGCGCCCGCCAAGACAGCCCCGGGCCCATCTAACCCAAGACGAGGGATCGTGATCAACACTATATGTGGCGGACCTTACCCTACGCATGATAGATTTCGAAAAATGGAAGAGTATGTAAGTTCCATAAAGCATTCTACTTATAAGACTTGCTCCGGTCCCAACAAATCCGTCCCATCCAAGCTCCAAAAAACCATGCGGGATGACATTGTTTTCCGCAAAACAGATTCTACAGGGGTTGAGATCCCAACCACCGATCTACTAGTTATCACAACTCAAATCGGTGTTGCTTCTATCCGAAAAGTATTAATTGACTCGGGAAGCCGGGTCAACATTATTTTCAAGGCTGCTTACGACCAGATGAAATTGGAAATAAAGGACTTAAAGCCATGTCGCGCCATGATCCACAGCTTCAATTGGGCTTCTAGTTGCCAGGTAGGAATAATCGATTTGCCCGTAGAGCTAGGCAAGGGGGATCAAAGCCAGGTCCGAATCCACTTTCGTGGTTATAGACATTGATTCCCCATACAATGCCTTCCTTGGATGCCCTTTCCTCACTGAGTTTCGGGTCTGCATGTTGTCCTGGTCTCCCCTAATGAAATTCCCAACAAGAAATGGGATTGGAACGGTTAGAAGCGACCAAGAAAACGCCAAAGAGTGCTATGCAATTGAATGGAAGAATGCGCGCAATAAGGACGAAGGCAAAGTCATGCCTACATCTTCTTGTGCCAAAACTGTCTCCGCATAGCAATCAGAGGCATTTGGGCCTTGGCTCAGATGCCACTGCCGTCTTTCCGATGACCTTGACCCGTGGAAGGACGAAGAGCCCGAATACGAAAAGGCAACTCCGGTCGAACCTACAGTGGATATTCCAGTTAATCCCGACAATCCATCAAGGGTGCTAAAGATAGGATCGCAACTTCACACTGCAATCAAAGATTCTTGAAGGCAAATTTGGACGTGTTCGCATGGACTCACTCCAGTATGAAAGGCATCAATCTGGCGATCGCTTGCCATTGTTTAAGTATCGATCCCACAATGCCTCCAATCAAGTAGAAGCGCCGCTTCCCCGGACCCGAGAGGTCCAAAACACTCAAGGAAGAGGTAGACCGCCTACTCAACAATAACTTTATTCGCGAAGCCGACTACTCCGAATGGGTTTCCAATCCAGTCCTAGTCAAAAAATCCAACGGTAAATAGCAAACATGCGTCAACTTCTCCGATTTAAAAACCAAATTGAGAAATCTATAGAGGTGTACGTGGACAATATGTTGGTAAAATCTAAGGTGTCAAGCAACTTTGTCCGCGACCTCTCTGAAATGTTAGATGTCCTCGGCCAGTACGACATGAAATTCAACCCCCTAAAATGTTCCTTTGGTGTCGCTTCAGGGAAATTCTTGGGCTTCATCATCAACTCTCGGGGTATCGAAGTCAATCCCAAAAAAAACCAAGTTGTTACGGATATCCAAGTCCCCCGGAATATCAAAGATGTTCAAAGTTTAAACGGAATGATTGCTGCTTTAAGTCGGTTCATCTCTAAAGCCACCGACAAGTGGATAACTTTCTTCGATTTACTTCGAAAAGGGAAACGCAACTTTGAGTGGACCTCAGAATGCATCTCCACATTCGAAGACCTTCTGAACCACTTAGAGAGACCACCTATCTTATTTGAGCCTGTGGACCACGAGGACTTATATGTTTATTTGGCTATTTCAATGCAGGCAATCAGCTCAGCATTGGTACGCATCGAGGACTGTATCCAATGACCCGTCTACTACATCAGCAAATGATTAACGGGGGCAAAAAAGAATTACCCGAAGCTGGAAAAGTTGGCATTCTATTTACCAGTTTCCTCTCGGAAACTTCGACCATACTTCCAGTCTCATCCCATATAGGTTTTCACCGACCAGCCACTACGCCCAGTCCTACAGCGACCCGAAGCATCAGGGCGACTATTAAAGTGGAGTGTGGAGCTAGGCCAATTCGAGATAACATTCATCCCCCGTCAAGCCATTCTTGGCCAAGCTCTCGCTGATTTCATAGTAGAATTCACAGCCCCTGAGGAGGCTCCTGCAGAGAACGCTAAGGCTCCCAACAATCAGTGGAAATTGTTGGTGGACGGCTCCTCCAATAGAAAATGCTCCGGGGTCGGAGTCGTGTTCATCACCCCGGAAGAATGCCCGATATGCTATGCGCTAAAATTAAATTTCCCTTTTACCAACAACGACGCAGAATATGAGGCCTTGATAGCCGGGCTTAGAATAGCGATCGAGCTCAAACTAAAGACAATACAAATTTTATTCGATTCACAACCCATCGTGCATCAAGTGCAAGGGGAATATCAAGTAAGGGAGAATGACTCGCCTTGTACTTAACTCAGGTTCAGGAACTACTCACCCACTGCAACCGCTTCATCATCACACACATCCCCCGAGAACAAAATGAAAAAGCAGATTCACTAGCCAGGCTAGAAAGCTCCGGGGATCCGCAACTCTTTGAATTCGTCCCATTTGAAATACTCTGCTCCCCAAGTACCAAGGAAACACAAATCGAGGCGGTCATGAACGTCGAATCCGAACCTGAATCTTGGATGACACCAATCAAGAGTTACCTGCAACATGGGACCCTTCCAGGAAGCTCCAAAGAAAAACGAGCGCTCACTCGACAATCGGCTCGCTACCTCCATATGGATGGGGTACTCCATCACAGAGGTTTATCCATCCCACTGCTCAGATGCATAGCCCATAATGACGACATCCGAGTACTCACTAATGTACAGAGGATGAGTGCGGCGACCATACTGGAGGAAAAACCCTCGCAAGAAAAATACTTAGACATGGTTATTATTGGCCTACGCTCGACCGAGACGCCACTGACTACGCCCGCAAGTGTGACAAGTGTCAGCGCTTCTCAAAGGTCCCAAGAGCCCCGACTAAAGAGTTGACGCAAATGATCAGCCCACAGCCATTCCCCATGTGGGGAATCGACATCATCGGAACTCTTCTGATGGCCAGAGGCAGGGCACGATACGCTGTCGTCGTAGTTGATTATTTTACCAAATGGGAAGAGGCTGTTCCTCTTGCCACAATCACCACTAAGAAGATGATCAACTTCATTGTTTGCAACATCATTACTCGGTATGGAGTCCCCCAAGCTTCATTTCCGACAACGACACTTAGTTCGAGAGCGTCTAATTCAAAGCCTTCTATCAGCGACACAACATCAAAAAAAGGTTCTCGACAGTGGCTCATCCCCAAGCCAACGGGCATGGTCGAGGCGGTTAACAAAGTCATCAAATCCATCATCAAGAAATGCCTGGAAAAGGCTAAGGGCATGTGGGAGGACGAACTTCCTCTAGCCTTATGGGCCTACTGAACCACCCACAAGACAGCAACCGGACACACTACTTTCGCCCTTGCCTATGGGTCTAAAGTTGTTATCCCCATTGAGCTCAAGCTTCAATCTCACCGAGTTACTTATTTCGATCCAGTGACAAACCAAAATTTACTTTTGAAATCACTAGACTTGCTAGAAGAGAGAAGGAATGAAGTTGACCTCAGAGCCGCTACCCAACGGCAACGAGTAACCCGATACTTCAATTCTAGATTCCGTCATAAGAACCTCAACATCGGCGATCATGTCTTGAAATGGGTCTTTCCTCCACCAACAGGCCTCGCCCCTCGTTGGGAAGGCCCGTACTCCATATAATGGAAGCTTAGCAATGGATCTTTCAAACTTGCTACCGTAGACGGGGATGAACTCCCAAGGACATGGAACAACGAACATCTTCGCCGCTACTTTACATAACTTAGTACACCGTCATTTATGCTTTTCCAACAATGTTTTGTTTTCTGACAATTCAAGGCATTGTAAAGCCTATTACTGCCAAAGTTATTAGTAGAAATGATGTCCAGCTTCCTATCTCCTTTGTGTTTACTCCGTGCATGATACGTTTGATTAATCCTGACAATCAGCTTACGTACAAACATTCGATCGCCGCTTCGACGCCCCGAGCATGGGAGTCAATGCCGCCATCTGAATCTCAATCCAACATCGAGACCAAACAACACTGGCTACGACTGGCACCCCGAGCATAGGAGCCGGCAACACTACTTGAGTCACCGGCCCATGGCGCAACCGAGTATAAATAACCACGAACTCGAACCTCGGCCCCATGCCGAGAACGAGGATAAATCGTTCTATGCCCAAGTCCCAAGCTACTTGGGCCCACCCAGCAGCCAGCCAGGAGTGATGTAAATTTCTCCCCTGGCTACGGGTGTCGGCCGAATCTTGGCGCAACACCGAGACCAACCTTAAATCGTTTCTTCCCCGAAGGTCTCAAGGCTAAGGGGTAGCCCATGGCTACAATCGAACCCTACGGGCTGATGATCCGGACTTCTCCTCTCAACCGAATAAACGACGTCTGCAGCTCGCCACAACCCGATGAACGACGGGAGAGCCACACACCGGACAGACTGCATAACTCGACGTCATATGCCTTCGCTACACATGGGATTAACCCCAGACAACCCAAAACAGCAGGCGCTTAGCCTGGCTTCACAAACTACGGGTTTCCTTAGCCGAGGGAAACTTACTAGAAGCCTGCACTCAATCACACCCCTCTGGAATAATTGACCCAGAGCGCGGTCCCTGATCTCTTTTTTGTTAAGTGTAACGATAAGTATGCTTATGCAAGTACAAGACGCTGGAGAACATGAGAAGAACATCCGAACATTCAACACAAATCGCGATCTTTACTAATTCATATTCCATTTCCGCACACACACATTAAACATGCTACATGTCTAACATCTTTCTTTTCTAATGACAAGGTGTAAATGAAAACCACACCATGTCTTGAAAAAACCAAAAGCGAGGGCCATACTCGAATAAACTATGGGCCTATACTACCAAAATAAACGGTAATTTCTACCTAAGTTACTAACACTAACCTTGTCTCTTCGTTTTGTCGTTGTGTTTCTTCTTTGCAGATTTGGCACTAGATGGTTCATCCCCAGACCTCTTCTTTCCTGACCCGCTCTTGCCTCCTCGACCCTTTCAAGAAGTAGTTGATTCATGAGAAGCCGAGAGACGTCTCTCATCTGCACCATCACCGCTCGAGATCACCGTGACATCCATGAGAACGACATGCAGTGTCAGCTTGGGTGCACTCCTAGCAACGAGACCTATTACGTCCTCACTCTTCTCCGGGATCTTCTTGCCTTCCTGCTCAGCCGTCTCCTCGGCCTCTCTGGCAGCCCGTCGCGTAGCTAATTTCTGAGACTTATGCATTGTGACATCCTAAGCCGTGGGATTCCCAGATATTTCGATGGCCCTCCGTCGGGCTTCGTCGTCTTCCTTCTTCCTCTAGGCCTCATCAGTAGCCCTCTTATTCTCTGCCTCCTCATCGGCCATCCTCTTCTCCATAGTCTCGGTGGCTTTCTTCTCAATATCTTGTCTGGT
The DNA here is from genome assembly GCA_030737875.1 of Allium sativum. Classification (NCBI taxonomy): domain Eukaryota; kingdom Viridiplantae; phylum Streptophyta; class Magnoliopsida; order Asparagales; family Amaryllidaceae; genus Allium; species Allium sativum. The sequence continues at coordinate 685,171,553 of CM060926.1, read as the reverse complement.
CTTTATTTGGACCTCCTATCTAATAGCCTCATTCTGCCTACGCTTCTCCTGCATCTCTTCACACTTAGCCGGCATTTTATCTTGTTGAGCCTCCACTATGGCTGCCATTGAAGGCACATCAGCTTCCACCGGACCTCTGGAACGAGAACTTTGTCCGTCAACCACCTCTCCTTCATTAGTAAGACCCTCATAAAGACTGGACATTATCCGTATATCCGAGAAGACATCAATTTTGATCACCGCCATCTCCGAATTACACCCTCGTGGGTCTTGGCCCAAATTCGGCCGCTTGCAGTATAACGCAGGCAGAGCCCAATGCCGTGGTCAGTCCAGGAAGGACTGCACAGTAAAAGCACAACCTTTTAGTCCGCAAATTCGGTAATCACATCATCCTCGGGGATGCATTATAAAGGGAATTTAACTCCGATTAAGGATGGTGTAGAAAGGATGGGAAGGGTGCTCGTCGCAGCAGATAATGTGAATCCGGTGTCTCTAAGAGCCGGATATTCAGGGTCTACTTAGTAAAGGCCTGAGCCAAGGCTGCGGGACCACTCGCTAAGGTAGCTTCAGGGGCCGATGGTCGTTAAGAGCTCCCTTCTACGAATGTCTCCGCTACCACCATGCTTTCAATCATGGAAACCTTCCCCTTTTCAGCGGAAATCTTCGCCAGCCTCTCCCTTGCGGCATCCTCTAGTAACAATCTCCTTCCCTCCTCCAACTTTTCATGCTCCTCGTCAGTCAGAAAATCAATCGCGAGTTGGCATTCGTCTAAAGTGCTTACATCTACTTGGAAAAAGTAGGCCTCATACGGGTCCAGCCTCTCCCAGGTTCGAGCTGGTTCACGGGAGTAATCTTCGACCTAGGAAAGTCCTCGAAATCTCAGGACCTTGACATACGTATTATGGATAGTTTCCTCAAAGGATGATTCCACGCAGAATTCCTTATCCTCCAGCTGCTCTCTCAATTGCTCCACCGCTATTAGATGCTCTACCTTCGGTCCTTCAACCGAACTCAGTACATCCCTGTTACTGGCCTCAGAATCCTCCTTTGCTTTCCTCATAGCCTCAAGCTGCTTCTTCAGCTCAGCAACCTCGGCATTTTCGGCCTGTAGCCTTTCGTTCTCTGTCCTTAAAAAAGCATTATTATCCTGGAGTTGAGTGACTCTCTCATTATCCTTTTCCAAGTCAGCACATGCTTTCACCATCTCAGCTTTGTCCTTTTTCAAAGCTGTGTTCTCAGTGGTCAATTCAGCTATGGTATCTTTGAAGTTTGCGAGGGCATGCTTTGACTCCCTCTTCAATGCCTCGTAAGCCTGCTTCATCTCCACTGCAGTGACATGGTTACAAGCTAAAAGTTATAAACATAAAAGCTAATGACTAAACAACCACTGCACAATGTATAGACCTACCTATCTCTGTTTCCAAGTTACTAACGGTGGTCTTCTCATAATCAATTGTCAGTTGCTGATTAATAAGTTCCAAATTCTTCTTCTTGATCAACTCCGAAAGATGGAAAGAATATTGGTAAGTTCATTGGTTTGATGATACGTGGCTTTCACATGCATCCACACCTCCTCATATTCCCTAGTAGGAGCTGGACGGAGATCAGGAAGAAACTTCAACTCATCAAAGTAATGTCGGGGGAAATAATGTTTGAAAAATGCCCTTCGCTCCTCTATAGAAAGCTCTTGGATTTGGGACTCCGTCAGGTCTGATATCCCCATCACAATCTCCATGTCCGGTCTTGGTTGGTCAAGCGACGTCTTCTTCCCCTTAGTAGGTTGAGTGGGAGCCAAAGGTGTAGTATGCAGGGAAGCTATCGAAGACAAGTGCCGAGAGCCACCTAAGTTGAGTCGAGAATCTCCCTCAGACATGCGAATCGTCGGAGGAGGAGGAGGGGGAGTCGTGGATCGCTGAGACCGATCCCTTCCTCGATGTTCACTACCCTATTCTGGCAGGGGTGGGGTATCATACAAACTGATCCCTCTTTTGAAACTTTTGAAGAAAGTACTCCTAGGGCGTCGGCGTTCTTCGTGCCCATAACCTCATTCTCCACGCCCTCTAGCCATACTGCATGCTAAAGGAACAAGTCAAAGTTAGTCAAGTCACACACTCAGATGAACCTCTATATTATGTGATGTTTATGAGTGTATGCCCTAAGTGTTCTCCCCACAAACTAGATTGTGGTCTGCTCGAAGGAATTAACCCCTCCGCAGCAATAGCTAGTTCTTCCAGGCTAGCCGTGACTGGCCATGGAGATAATTCTAAATCAACTTTATTAAGGGCCTCAAACTGGCCTTCCTCCTCGAGCGAGGCAGTGGTTTCGGTCGGAATCACCAGAGACTGTGGTTTCTCTAACGTTCCTCCCCCCGCCTCTCCTATCAAAGGCGGGACTAGAATGCCCGACAAACCCTCATTCTCGGCAGACCTCTCTTGACCACGAGCCTCGTTTTCGCGCACATCCCCTTGGAACTTGACGACATCTTTAGGTTTGGGCCTAGCAGAAGGAAACTTTCTTTTCAAACTAAGAGCCACAGGACCTTCCGCCACCTTCCCTTTTGGTACACTGCTCTTAAAGGCAAGCCTGATTATAGTCCGATCATCCAGAAGCAACCCAGCAAGACGAAGACGCTCCTGACTTGTCATGGTATCAGTCTTGCACGACTCTTTGGGAATCGCTCGCAAAGCATTAAGGCATTGCTAGTACTCCTCACCGGTGGGTGCCTTTGGATTTCCTACCATAGTCAAAACATGGCAAACAGTCAAACGCGGGATCAAAGAACTTTATAAGGGGAAACGAAGGTCGAAGATACTTACTCCCCTCTATCCATCTCCTCGCGATGCCATGAGGGCAACACAAAAAGAACCATTCCTGTTTAAACACAGACGGCCTAGGCCACTTCTCGACGAAGAATTTGGTGGCGGCTGACGCCTCCAGGAACCATAGGGAGGGCGATCCGCTGGACGTTCTCCTCAGACTGAAAATATACCGAATGTCCTCTCCGGTAGGTTCCAACTGAAAATATTCTCGGTAGAGAACGTAAGTGCCCAAGAGCAAAGAATAAGCATTGGGATGCAATTGCGAAGGCGCAAGGCGGAAGTAGCATAACATATCCCGAATGAAGTCACTGGTCGGGGGCACACATCTAGTAAAACAAGCTTGCCTATTCCAGGCAGTCAAACCCTCGGGTGGTACGTGAGCCCTGTCATCTTCTCCCAATGCATGGACGTCATCCACCGGTATATTGAACCTCAACACCACTCTCCTAACTGTTGTAGCATCCATGCACGATGGTACCGAGTCTATCGGATTTTCCAAGATAACTGCGCCCGGCAACATATCCGGGGCTACCGGACCCACCGGGGCATCTTCACTAATAATGTCCACATTATCGACCTCCTCATATATGACCAGAGAATGAAATCTCTCGGTTTGTTCCCCATGTTCTGACACTTCAGGCGAACTGGTCGTTTGAGAAGGAACGGATCCTTCAGTAGTCTCAAGCTTGCTGCCACTCAAGCTACCACTGCTGGTAGAGTCGGACGTATGTGACGAAGGCAAGGAAGCCTCGGCTTCCGTGGGTTTCCCAGTCTTCGACCTTGTCTGCATCGCTACCTATACTTTAACACACCAGAGTTAGACACCGCAGTAAAATAACCTATATCCCTCGTACTGATGATAATTAATATGTGTGTGTGATGTCATGCAAGGTCAAGATACATAAAAGAAGTTCGAAACGATCCAAAACTTCAGTCATAGTTCAGATATATGCTCTATCCTATGTGGAAAGTCAGAATGTATGCAATTATACAGATACTGAGGCGGCACGGGAGAACGAAGGATAAAAGCAGTCGGGGCAATCACGAAAACACGCCTCACTTAAGGCTCGAAGACCCGAGACCCTTCATCAAAGTCTGGAGGATCGAACCCAGGGTTCGGGTATTCGTACCCCCTCAGGGCTCGGTATTTCGAACCCTTCAGGGTTCAAAATCTCGAACCCTCTTAAGGGTTCGAAATATCGAGACTCGTCGGGGTTCGAAGGTTCGAGCCCAGCGAGGCTCGAGAACTCGAACCTTGCTGGGGTATGAATGCTCAAACCCTCGCGGGGTTCGAATGCACGAACCACTTAGTTTCGAAAGCTCAAATCCTACCAAGGTTCGAAAGCTCGAGCCCCGGCGAGGTTCGAGAACTCGAACACATCACGGATCGAAGGTTCTCCGAGGCATCTTCCTCCTGGCACAACCCTCTCCCTCGCGCTCGCCTCCAAAAACCTCAAGGACCCACCTAATTCGCGTTAAAATCCGAAACATAGGGGGTCGAAGCTTTTTAATGGTGGCCGAGCTCAAAAATCCAAAGGAGAAAGTGAAATGAAGAGGGGAGCAATTTATAAGGAAAAGTGAAAAGTCCCTTCGCATTCCCTAAACAAGTTCGAAATTTTGAACCCTTCAGGTTCGAAATTTCGAACCCAACAGGTTCGAGATTCGAACCCCTTAGATTCAAAGTTTCGAACCCAACGGGTTCGAATTTTCGAACCTCCATACGTTCGAAATCTCGCACCTAGGGGTTTGTGTCTTCGAACCTCCTGAGCTCGAAATTTCGCACCTCTGGGCATGAAATTTCGTACCTTAAGTTCAAAAAAAAGAAGAGAGAGATAATAAGCTTTTTTTTGGACTCGTACCCCTGGCTCAAAACATTGCACCCCACGCTCCGGTACGGGTACTCTCTACGCACGCATATCGGCCACCGCAAATACACGGAGGCAATGCGCTGCGAACACTTAGTAACGTGAGCACGGCGCCACACCGACGGCTCACCCGCAATTCCATACCGAGGGAGCTCAACAGCTAACATCTGTTTTCCTTTAACTTATAGGACAAGTCGACAAGACGACTATTATATCAACCAATGCAATGCACATCATGTCAAGACAAGACGTACTTTGGGGGGGGGGGGAAATGTCAACCAGCCTTTTGGTCCGGTTCCCAAAAGTACAAAGGACATGCTCAACTCAACCCAGCGCATGGAGTTCAAGCCGAGAAGGACGCTTAGGAGCAGAGGAGGCAAGGTTGAAGAGGAACCACGCCGCCAAGGGTCTTGCAACATCCCTAGTACATTTCCAAGTCAAGGCTTCGAATCCCCAGGAGTTGCGAGCTCGAACACCAAGACCTCAGGCACCCTTGCATATGGCCTTCGCACTCCTCGAAAATATAAACATCGTACCCCCAGGGTGCGAATTTCATACCCCTGAAGGGTGCGAAATTCGCACCCAGGTGGGTGCAGATTTCGTACCCATCAGGGTGCGAAATTCGTACCTTCAGGGTGCGAAATTCGTACCTTCAGGGTGTGAATTTCGCACCCTAGGGCCAGGTGCGAAATATGCGCAGGCGTAGGTGCCAGGTGCGAAATTCTGGGTGTAGGACTCCATTTTCACTTACTCCTACCTAACCCCTCTCTTATAAATAGCCCATGGCCTCACACTTCAGAAAGGTTGGATTTTGTGAGCTCAAGACCTCTATAGGGCTACTTTAATGGCATCTCCCATTTGAGGAAGAAGAAGGGCAAAAATGTCTTTTTCCTAATATATGAAATATATGATAATTATGACATCCTATATCTTAGAGTTGAGCGTAATGAGATGTCATGAGATGGTCTTGACCTTGTAACTTTGTGTTATCAATAATATTCCAATGACTCTTCAAAGTGGACGTAGGCCCCTTCCGAGGCCGAACCACTATAAATCTCTCGTGTTATTTATCGCTTTCCACTCTTGTCTACACTACGAAGTAAATAATTCCAAGTAATTAGAATCTTTGGTGTTTACGACATTTTTTGCCGTTAACAGTATTCTTGCTTTCTGAATCATTTAAACATTGAGGTTGAAGCCATTGAAATACTCTTCGTTTATAAACAGCTTATATAATCCTTTTATCATCTTCAAAATATTTATTTCTAAATATTATCTACTTCTTCAAAATCAAACATTCATTTCACATTCGTTTATGAAGTCATCTTTCAAAATCATTTACTATGATTTATCATAATTTATTCCTATTTTTAATAATTTAAAGTTAGCCCATTTCAATAAAATCCCATTTCGGGTCTCAAACTGCACAGGCGCTGTTTTTATTCAAATTTGATTTGAACTTATTTCAAGATCTATCCGTTCGATCTTAAAACTTTTCTTTGCATTTGAAAACTATTTTCATTTCGAACTAAACATTTTTTTTTGGGAAAATCCGATGGTCGGATTTTTCGGTATATCAGTTTGAACTCAACGGTCGAAATTCGCGAACTACCGCTATGTGACTAGTCCTATTCAAACCAAACTTTGACTTATATTTAAAGCCAAGCCGAATGCTTCGAAAATAGTTTATTAATTATATAATAACTTTCGAAAACTACATTTCCAATATTTAGCTTTATATTTAAATATTCCATTATTTAAATATTATAATGTTATTTAAATCACTAAAATAATATAATTTTTCAAACTTCACCTTTTGAAACCCAATCTTTCCTAGAGTCCATTATAAAAATAAATATGATAGTTTGGAAAAGAAAATCTAGTTAAAACATTTCTTATATTCCTAAACAAACTTCACTTTTCAAAGTTACTATTCATTTACAATTTAAAACTTGAACATGCCTTAATTACTTGAAAACTATTTCAAATAAATTTCTATCTTTTACAAATGTTTATCATAATAAGTTTATATTTTTTCCATCAAAAGTCGGATATCAAATTTGAACTTTTATTTTTCACTTATTACTTGATTAATAAAATATAGGATTAAATAACTTTATTGAATAGAGACTTAATCATTAACCCAATAATCCAACCTTTTGGATATAATTAATTACGATATCATATACCATGTCATAAACAATTATTATAAGATTCAACATCAACCAAAAAGGTGCTATTAACTTAGCAAGGTAATATCTATTAACCTATAGTGTTAGGGGACCACTCAACCCAGTCAGTTTTTCAAAAAAATCTATTAACTCATACTATTTAAAATAGCATTCAATCAACCCAGTAATCTTTATATCCACAATCAATCATCCAGTATCCGCACAATCATCATCATAGGGTGTCGTTAGCTTAAGTATCATATGATTACCACTTAAAAATCATATTTTTAATTCACTATTTATTAAACCTGATCTTGATTTAATATTAATAACACTACACTACTTAACATTTTAAGTATGTTGTTTCTCACTGAATTATCCACTCCTTCATAAATTCGAATGTAGGACTCCTCTACTATTTCAAATATATCTGGCAGACTTTCGGCACCTCGTGCGATACTAATTTTCGAACGGACAGGGGTTTGACATGTATGTGTTTTAGTGACTACATTTGAACATATGTGGGTATATATTGGTTTCAAAGACAAAATGTCTGATATTTTGTCAAAGGGGGAAACCTAGATGTGTGGGGGCCACGTGGGGAAGTCTTGGCTATGGGGTCCACAATGGGGTAGATTTGGGGTGAAGCGGTGTTAAGATTTGGCCTTTAAGTTTTTAAGGGGGTTTGGAGGAGGTTTAGGGGTGTTAGGAGGTGTGGGGTCCACGGCTAGGGTGATCGACGATTGGGGGCTGACATGGCAGTAGGGGGAGGGCACGGGTGGTGCCCATGGGTGGAGGGGAGGAGAGAGAATGAGGGAAGAAGGAGAAAGAAAAGAGAAGAGAAGGAGAGAATGGAAAGGAGGAAAAAGTGAGGGCGATGGATCTATTTATGGACATGTGCTAGGGTCTTGAGTACAACCGTGCCCACATTGGTGTCGCCAAGAGAGGGGATAACTTAGGAGTGAAGTAAGGACTTACGACAATTTTCCATCCATGGTTTATTAAATTAAACCTTTTTTTATTCTTCTTGTCATTTTCTTATTTTAAGTGCTAAAACATAATCATTATGTATTATGACACGTGGTTGAGTGGAGTGTCAGCAACCATTAATGAGGCGTCAAGGTGAGAGTAAATTAAGGATTTATGTTTTTGATTTGTTTAAGCTTGCATTTAATTAAATGACCTTTATACATTTTCAACTCGTATGATCAAAACGTAAGTCTGATCAATACGAAATTTAAAATCCTATTATATTTCATCGATACAGATCCAATTGAAACTGGCCTCGTCGAATTCAGAGAACATTTGCAAAACGGCCTTTTTCTATGTTATGATTTGATTTCAACTGATTTTTCGACATGCGTTTATTTTGCGCATGCTTACATACTAAATCCGAAATTTGGAATCTTTGAATAATTCAATGTTCCGAATCCAATGGAACCGATTTCGTCGAATTCCAAGATCGTTTGCAAAATGTCTATTTTTAGGCTAAAATATCTGGAATGTTACAGCCTTTCCTCTTTACAAATTTTTCGTCCTCGAAAAGGAAAGAAGACATAAGCTAATTGATTTTATAATCCCCTTTAGATAGACATTTATGATTATTTAGTAAATACCTTTTATTCAAAATTGTGAAACTTAATTCACAAGGTATTCGTAACTACTTACACATTTTATTTTTTTACCTAATAGGTTTCAGAAATTATCGACTGTCCAAAATCATCGATAATTTCAATTTCTAATCCAAATGCTTTACAATTACCATAACGAATCTTTTATGTTCAAGATATAATCTTTCAAAACCAATTAAAAAAAATTGATTTCATATTGCAAATACGCTCTGTCCTATAAGTAATACTCTTAACTCATTCTGGGGAATTACTAACCCCATCTCTAATGAGTCACTCTTTTAGATTATTATTAATCCTATCTCTTATGAGTCCTCTCCTTTAGTTCAAATAAGCCGGATCCCAAAGCTTTGTATAAACTAAAGCTCTGATACCAGATGTGACGACCCGATTTTTTGCCTGGTTCAAACCGGTAATTAAATCGACTTAAGTCGACTAACAAGACGCATCGCTTGGGGTTACAACGCATAAGACTGAACAAAAGAACCTTTTCATTAACATCATTACAATATTACATCAAAGTACAAGAATATATCAGAGTACAACGGGTATACATACATAGCGGAAAATGTAAACTCTCAGCTGAAAAATAGAATGCTCCAATAAAAAACTCCAGTTAAAATCCAGCACCTGCTTTATAAAATATCTACAAACCAAAACTACTAGGCTGCTCATATGGAAAGAAAATATGGGCACCCAGAGTTTAGGGAAAGAACAATAAACTCCGAGTTAGTCATATAACTGGTGTGAGAATTAAAACAATTATCTTAAGTTTATTTTTAAAGTTAGATAATCCATAGGACCACGCCGTATAACGCAGAATGGGCTTTCCCCTTATGAATACTAGTCATAAAACTCAAAACTAAAATAGTTTTATCTTCATATTTAGATTTATCAAATATAATCAACTTCATTTATTTACAAAATCCATTGTTTTGAAAACAATCTCTTCAAACTTAAAATCCCGGTTTCACTTCAAAGCATTGAAATGATATATATTTCTTTCATTTGAAATCATACTTCACTTCGTGATTTAAAACAAATCACTTTTTGAAGATCTCAAATATCTACAATATAAGCATATCAACATATATGCCGCCAGATCGGGAGGTTTCTCCCGATAAAAGGCAACTGGGTCCCAGCCTTTCTTCTCATCAATAATATAAGTATGCCCTTTTATCCCAAGAGCGAACCATACCTTCACACATGTGCCCACTTTTGAGTTACGGGTTACTCGAAGCATTGGTAACATAATAAATCATTTTTATCCCGAAGTGGCAAATCATTTCACATTAATAATAACAAGTATCTTCAAATCATAGTACTGTTTCTTTCTAAATCATTTAAATATTGGGATTTAAGCCACCGAAATTCTCTTCGTTTATAAACATCTTTTATAATCTTTTTACCATCTTCAAAATATTTATTTCTATATATTTTCTACTTCTTCGAAATAAAACATTTATTTCACATTATTTTATGAAATTATCTTTTAAAATCATTTATTATGATTTGTCATTATTTATTCTTATTTTTAATAATTTAAAAATAGTTCATCTCAATAAAATCCCATTTTCGGTCTCAAACTGCACTGGCAATGTTTTTATTCAAATTTGATTTGAACTTATTTCAAAATCTAGCCATTGGATCTTAGAGCTTTTCTTTGCATTTGAACTTTTCCTAAAATTTTATGACCTTTTTTGAAGTTTTCAAAATCTAGCCGTTTGATCTTAAAATTTGATTCAAACTTATTTTAAAATCTAGCTGTTGGATTTCAAAATCTAGCAGTTGGATCTTAATAATTTAATTCGAACTTTTCTTTGCCTTTGATAATATACATTTTTCTTAATCAACACTTGTCCAATATCTTATACTAATATATTTAAAAGTCACACTTCGCCTAAGTCTAGACGTTAAATGATCTTTATAAGATGTCCTAAGCGAGTTTCACTGCATCATCTAGAGTTATACTTATATATTTATGTATTATTATTTGAACTTTATTCAACGATTAATGGCACGCAAGCTTCTTTGTGGTAGTATCAAGTTGTTTTCAATTGTATGGTGAAGAGCAATACAAATTTCTAAAAATTATGGAACAATCTCTTGGATTTCTTTGAAAAATAAAACAATTACTCATGCAATATCAACTTTTGAAATATTTTATCTAAATCTTTATGTGTGGACTATCTTGTTTAGAATATTATATCTATTGTCATATATATAGGTTATTCGATTGCAAAATAAAGCCTAAAAATACTGGCTAATATGCACGATGCAAATTGTACTGTAAAGGAATAACTTTTTTATTACATTTTTAGAAAAATTTAATAATATTTTTTTTATTGAAACCCTTAATATGCTATTTCAATTATTCAACTATTTGACAACTATTTCCCTTTTGTCCTTATATTTTATATCACTAGTATCAGTGCACCATACGATATCCTATAGGTATTGAAATATCATAAAATTTAAATAAAAAATCGTATCTTATATTATTTTATTCTACTACCAAAAATTCTCAGATGATGACAAATATCGTTCAACCTATTAGGTCACTCGTATTGTGCATCGATAATGCATACATATTTGAAAAAGAATATTAGTCCTATACTGTGAAAAATAGTGAATGGTGGACTAGTATAACTACCCGCCTTTTTGCCCGGTCCTCGCCGGTAATTAAACCAACTTAAATCGTTCACAAAGACGAATTGTTATGGGTACATACATACATTAAAAAAATAACAAAACTTTTCTTTGCTCAAAACAATATTACATCAGAGTTACATGAATATCAGAGTTACAACATAAACATACAATGGAAGAAAAATATAAATATACTCTTAGCGGAAGAAGAGAAAAAAGCAGAAGCTTCAACCCTAGCAGGGACTCCAACTCAGAAAGCGCTCCGAACTTCGCTCCAACGAAACATAACTACAAAACTAAACTACTAGCTGCCCGTGTAAAATTTATGGGCACCCAGAGTTTAGGAAGGAACAATAAACTCCAGGTCAGTCATGGAACTGGTGTGAGAACATAAAACATTTTCTTTAAGGTATATTTTAAAGTTGGGAATTTCACCGGACTATGCGGCTAACGCGGAACGGGTTTACTCCATGTGAATGCCCGTGCATATGAATACACTATGACTTTTGAAAAAGGAAGCTATCGTAAGCCCGTCCCACATCACACAATGCAAGCACACACCAGATTGGAGAGTTTTATCTTGTGATAACCAACCATGCTTTCATACGTGAAAATCCTCTTTTCATATTATTATATATAGTGCAGAAAACCATTTCGCAAATAAATGTATTAATCCTAGATGGCGTAATACCCATAATATTATGTCACCATATATATATATATATATATATATACACACACACAAAAACCAAAACCGCATGGCTTGTATTGGAGATTGGGTTTCCAACTTGATGATTCCTAGCACGAAAGTTCAATCAGGGATACAAAGCGAAGTGCCTCACGGCTTTTTCATCCATCACAGACACTAATTACAAATTGTAGGGCAGATCAACAGTTTTCGACCAGACACGCCCCCCCGAACATACCCAATTTCCCCAAGTTCATAAGTGGTTTCCCACTGCTGCAGCTTCATCATCAATTCATATATAAGTATACAACCTAACCGCCAGTTTCTCATCAATCTGGGGTTGAGGTTTGTCGATATCACATCATACACAGAGCATGCCTAGAAAAGCAATGCCCTGATCGTACAAGCTCATTTCATCTCTTAAGTATGTCACATTATCCATTCACAACATGAACACTGATTTCCATCCATACATAACTACTTCGAGCTCATACGTCACAAACCATATACATATCAATGGAAATCAGTGTTATGAAGTCAATTACAATGTCAGACACACAATCCATACAAGTCCATTCTGGGTCTGAACGGAACATAATCCGAAAACTCTTCACATACGTTCAGACTTTTTGCCACTCCGGCAATAGGGCATCTCTATACTGTAGCTATTCAATAAAGAAACCAATCAGTAGACAGTACATTCGATGTGAAGATCCACGACCTTCAATCGTCGTCTTCATATCTTTATGTATTACGTTGTATGGTTATTTCGAATGGTTTTCAGAAAATAAGTTCCGATCCCAGTCTTTCCAAATAACCAGCGCTTCATAATACAAGTGCTTCCACTCATATATATACACATACACCACTTAATCTTCTAAATCAGAAATGATCGTTTAAGGGATTATTATTTATAATTAGTCTTCCACTTAATGCCTTACTTCCGAACAATCATTATAAACCAAGGATCATGATTTCAACACTGCTGTAACGACCCGCAAATCCGTGCTATCTGAGTTGACTAATAACACTACACGTCCAACCCAAATAACACAGAAATACGAACCATTATTAGAAAGAAGTTAGAGGGTGAGAATTAGAAAGATAGAAATATTAGAATAGAAGAAAACGAAGATCACAACTCACAGCGGAACGGATAAAATATATTATATAACATAACTTTTTGAAATACAAATCGGTTAATGTATATACATACCATTATCAGAGCACAACAATCATTTCTGGAACAGTTATAAACACCTGTTTCCAGATACAAACAAAGTCCACAGCGGAATATATGATAGCCTATAGCTAACCGGTGAAGCCTCCTGCTTCCAGCTCCTCAAATTGAATCTGTGAAATCCCGACTACTTGACTGCCCGTACAAATTTGGGCACCCAAGAGTTTAGGGAAAACAAAACAAAATAAACTCTGGGTCAGTCATGGGACTGGTGTGAGTAAACTCCAACCGCTTGTTTAACTTTAAAAATCCTTTCAAAAGAAAAGATAATAGTAAGACCAGCCCACACATAAACATGGACGGTTTTTACCTTACTATACCCCAAAACACTTTGATATCAAATCCAATGATATTATAATAATGTCTACATCAAATAAATAATCAAATAGCAGAACGCTTGCATCTCACGCTCCACATATATAGTATAAAATCAAAACCCGCATGGCGCTTATTGGAGATTGGATTCCAACTATGACAAGGTATGGGACCACCTTCCGATGATGTATCTCTAGAGGCAAATATACCTGGGTTCAACAAGAACGTCCTGCAACCCGGCCCACACATGACCGACCACTCATTTCGCTTGAGTGTATCGAATGTATATCACCAACGGTTGGACTCAAACCACCGTTTCCCGAATGGGCAGAATCGATAGATTAAGAAACAAAAGGAATTTCTCTAGATAGGTGATTATACACCCTAATGGGAGCGACCCACATAACCATGCTGCCTGCCCGATTTTTGTCCTTTCCCGGTTGTTGAGGCCTGAGGCTACGAATACTTACCATTCATTGATAGCACAATCACTTTGAATGCCACATTGTCAGATCCGTTAATCACTAGTTGAGTTTGCAAAAATATTCTGGATGTTATGCTAAGGGAATAAATCCGTTGCAACCATATATATTCATACAGACCAACCCATTTGATCATTGGAAATACTCTGTCAGACATTCGTCCATTTATGCTCGTTCTGGGACTGAACGAAACCGAAGGCACTATTTCTATAAATAGAAAAGCCCTTGCACTTTACTCCGTCTTCAATATATTCAGCATACTTGGTTCGCAACGCTAATGCCGATACGGAGTGGTTCTTCGGATAATAATCCAACCGGTCTCTCCATATTGACAACGATGGTCAAAAACTTCGATAGTCTGTGATTTAACTATCGAATAAAAACAAGTGTTCAATCAACATATCAACCAAATCACTGGGCTCTTTAATTAATATTCATTAATTAAACCACTTCTCTATTTTCTCTATCAATATTTGTTAACCAAATATTTTCAATAATTCTCTTGCCTCTTATGCCATTTGGAAAACGTTTCCAAATATTAACCTCTTTTATTTTCTATATATTAGAAAAATCTCTATTTGCAATTGGAAACAATTCCAATCACTTATCTCTATCCCTTTTTGTTTACAACATTCGATTTTTTTTATTCACTTTCCTATCGAATTCAATACGTCGATACAATGATTTCAAATTATCAAAATATCTTAAATATTCTAACTCCTTAAATTTCCGGAAAATTTCGCCATAACCTCCCCTGTATCGGGAGCATCGGGAAATTTCAAATAGCTTCCCGGTATCTTCCTCAATCAAAAGAAAAAGGAAAAGCCAAGCGGCTTGCCGATACGGCGCATAAAATCTCATATATGAATTAAACCGTACCTTTTTGTCGGGCACATACATTAAAAATCTTCATACACTTTATATACTTCACTCCATACCTGTCCAACACCTGTTCACCTGTTTTCCATTCAGTTTAACTCAATCCAATCGTTTCAATTCAGTTTCGCTCATTTATCCTTTAATTAGCTATTTTGCCTATTTTCACTTCTTTGTTTGAACATAACATGTTCAAATAAAATCTTTAACTTGCCCATAACCAAATTGAATTTCTATTTCAATCCTAGTTCCCTGTTTGATTTCGAATATAAATTTTCAAATCGAATTCGCTTATTCAAACCCCAATATCCCTTCGAAAACTCATTAACTAATTTCTATTCAATTTAGTTAATTCTATTAAATAAATCAAAATCTGGTTTCTGTTTCAAAAATCATATTCATTTTCACAACTTGAATTCACATATATTTTACAACTCAACTCTGAAATTTTCTAAATAGACAATTCGGATTTTTCCGCTTAAAAATCCTTTTTTAACATTAAATAAACCATTATGGTTTTAAAACGATTCGGGCGCTGCTTTTCTGAAAATTTGATTTTGATATAACTCAAAATCTATACGACGAAATTCAGGTTTTTCTCCTTCATTAGAAAACTATTATCAAATCGGTCCTGACGTTTCTTGTTTCAAAGTATTCCGACTTCAATCGAGTTCTATATATTCAATTGAAGTTCGAGTCGCCAATTTACGAACTGTAGCGCTGCGGCGAGTTTGTTTTAATTATATTTATATATATAAACTTTTAAACTTCGTTAAATGAATTCAACTCCCTTCTAATATATATATATATATATATATATATATATATATTCCAAATTCCATTTGAATCTTTACATTTCAAATTCCATAGTGTTAAATCCTGTATTCAAATCCCATTTGAAATCCTTTATTCGAATTCCATTTCAAATCCTTTATTCGAATCCCATTTCAAATCCTTTATTTAATTTCCACTTTAATTCAACTCCTTTTTGAATTTCCATGTTTGAAATTCATTCTTGAATTTAAATATCCAAACTCCATTTAAATTTCTATTTGAAATTCTAAATGTTTCAAATTCCATTTGAACTTCTATATTCCAATTTCTATATTTGAATTCTATTGGAATTCAAATATTCAAACTCCTTTTTAAATTCTATATTCAAAATTCCATAGTTTAAAACGCATTTGAATTTCATATTCAAATTCCATAGATTAAATCCTATTTGAATTCAATTTGAATCTCTTATATTCAAATTTCATTTTCCATTTCCATTTGAATTCTAATATTCAAATTCATTTCCAGCCCCATTTGAATTCTAATATTCAAACTCATTTTTAACACCATTTGAATTCTAATATTCAAACCCATTTTTTTTCACCATTTGAATTCTCTTTATTTAAAACCCATTATTTAAAACCCATTTGAATTTCTTCACTCAAACCCATTTGAATTCCCCTAAATTCAAATTCTATTTCAAAACCATTTGGATTTCCTATTTTGAAATCCTATTTGAAATTCTATTTCCAATTCTACTTTGAAAATCCTATTTCAAAATTTATTTCAAATTCTATTTTGAAATTTCATATTCAAATCTCTATTTGAATTTCTATATTCAATTCCATGTTCGAATTCCATATTTGAATTCCAATTCAAATCTCTATTCAAATTTCATATTTCAATTCTTCTTTGAAATTCTATATTTCAAATTCTATTCAATTCTTCTTTGAAATTCTATATTTCAAAGTCTGTTTCTATTTGAATTCTTATATCCAATTCCTTTAAACAAGTCTCGACTTTAATTCCTTTTGAAAAAGATATTTCTATTTTTCTTTGAAGATAGATTTCCCATTTCCAATTTCACATTTGTACTTCTATTTCTGAATTATCAAATGATAATTCTTTTCACTTCATTTATAACTTCGTTATAAAAGAACTATTTATAAACTTCGTTTATAAAGGAACTACTTGTTTTATTCTTAAAAGAAACAAGTTTATATTTTTATTTCCATTTAAAATTCAAATTCTATTTAAAAACTAGAATTTTCCCTTTTAAAATCTCAAATATCCTTCCACGATATTTTTAAATATCATTACTTAAGCCCAGTGATATTTAAACACACAAAGCAACGAATTATTTATTTTCTAACACATCCTATATAAAAATATATATGCAAACAAATAAACAAACAGATAATATATTTTTGAGGAATCCAGTTGGATTCCTCCAACCTGTTTTCCTGCATCCACAGATGTTAGCACATAAATAATACCCATTCTGCTTCGTGGCAGAATATCGCGGTATAGAAGGTCATCCACTAATCATAGCGTGGGGCGTATAGGGTAATCATCCGCTATGAAACTGCGGGCATCCGCTAATGAGACTGCGGGAATCCAACCAATCAATCAACCCAATATATATATATATATATATATATATATAGCCTAAATCTAATATATATAAACCAACCAGAAAACATTCACACAAGCAACAAACAATTATTTTTAATGAAATAAAAATAATTCTAAAGGTGAGTGAGATTTACTCACCTCGATTTTATTTTGCGCTTAAACCAAATTTCAATTCCCTTTTATCGATTTCCGAGTCTTCGAACTCCACATGGATGATTTCATTTGATTTCTCCTTGCCTAGGAAAAATCCGAACTTTATAAATTAACTACTGAATATCCTTACAAGGTTTAAACTAAAAATTAAATTCTAACTGAGATACTAATTTAATCCTAACCAATATAATGATTTAATTATAACCCATATATTAATTAAATCCTAACTGAAATAAATGTTTTAATTCTATAAGAAAATATATTAACTAACCAAATTTTAGAATTTATTACCTTATATTATCGAATAATTCTTCTTCTCCAAGAACAAAAGAACAGCAAACTCCCTTAGGCATTTTTAACATGACCGTCATCGAATCCCAATGCTTGCTTTCGAAGATGCAAACCCCAAAATCGATGTGGAATCCCTTTGCCTGAACCGCGACTCAATACTGTTGCTCCAGCTCACATGAGCCCCATCGCGACTCCCAGGATGCGTTCGCATCCTTCCAATTCGCCTTCCACCATCGATGACCCCCCCCAGAAATCGCACTCCCCAATTCCTAAATCGCACCTTCGATTTCCCTTGAATCGAACTCCACCGAGAATGTCACCCAAATCAAACATCGCACCACTTAGCAATGTCAGGAACCCCTCAACAGTCCTTCGATCGAACGCATAATACCCAAAATATCCCATCGCGCCTCCAAGTATCGACATCTGTTGTCGAATTCGAGACCCCCATCGCACCAATTTCGTGACTGGCATCAGGTGGATTAACAATGTCGCGAGATCTGAAGCGTTAGAAGGATCTCGCAGGGCTCTCGATGATGTTGACCATCGCTGGGAGGAGGCGGTGTTCGTCTCTAAGAATGGATTTGTTCGATTGTGTACTCTGGAGAATACGAAGGCGAGAGGCTAATTTATAGGATCGAACCGGGGAACAAACGTACACTCCATTAAATTGTTGTTCTCTTTGATAACGAAGATGGAAACAAATTATACAGCTCGACGCAAAAATTGGTCTGCGTGATTGAACTCCTTAGGATGGCACCATTAAATTTCCCACTGTGAATATAGGTCTGCGATGGGAAAATGGTGGTCGGCTTTAAGTACGAGAGTAGGATGTTGTGTTGAAAAACAAGTCGGCTACATAAAAAGGGTAGGGTGCTTGATTTGATTTTAATTAATATATCCTACCAAAATATCTCATGGTCCTTTACCCTAGATCTTTGAACCGTAATTTAATCGTAACAACTGATGTTCACAAAGTTATTCACTATTCTGAATTCAACGAAATAGATTATACAATTTAATTTGAACGTATATTTAAAATAGCCATATTAAATCATTTTAAATTCAAAACAAATAAATTCTCCAACAATGAATTTCTATTATCATCGTTCATATTTAAATAGTATATATATATATTGATCATCTGAACTGTTTCGATTTAATTTTACCTTTGAATTAAATTATAAATTCTCGTATTTCAATAATTATCAAAATAAATCGTATTTCGATTATTTAATTGATAATCCAACATAAAAATTCTTTTATATTATCAACACAATATTTAAAATGATATTAAATATTTAAAACTAATCGTTCAAAAACCTGGGTCGTTACATTCTTCCCCCCTTAAAATAATTTCGTCCTCGAAATTGCTAAGGTGGGAAAAATGGTACAAACCTATTACTTTTCAAAAATTCACTCATGTTGAAACTCAACTCCTCATATTTCTATGATTTTAGTTTCAACAAAAACTTTTGGTTTCCATTCATATGTATTCTAATTCATATTTATTTCAAATTGATTCTAGTCAATTTAATTCACCCTGAACCATTTAACTTGCTTCAGTTAAATTTTAATTCCCAGAATCCAAATCCCTGGTTTTTTTCTTTTCAAATTCTTTTGAAATCCCATAAATATATACATATATTTATTTTCATTTCAAATTCAAAACATTTGAATTTTCAAACCACTTGTTTTCTTTCAAACAAATTTCCATCAAAAACTTTTTCTAAGGTAGCAATCCATCACTTAGAAACATGAAAATGAACACTGATGATGTTGCAATCATCATCAGAATTATTTTCCAGCCACTGAAGTGAGTTCAGTGCTTTATTACTTCTAAAATCCATTCAAAAATGGTATTTATTCAAATCCTTTACAAAACAAAGCTATATTATTTATCTTTAGAAAATATTTCCAAACTTCCCAGGATTTTGAATGCTTAATTCTGGTTTGAATTTAATTCTAATTTATCTCATTTGTATATTTAATTTCTATACAAATTCTATTCTGGTTATAAATAACCATTCTAATTTTATAATCTCATTTGATTATAAAATCAACATCTAACACATCCATATAATAATAATTCTAGAAAATTATTCTTTCTATATCAAAATAGAAATTTTGGGTAAAATTATTTCATTTACCTTCTTTAAAACAATACTGTGTCGAATTTCTCTGTTTAAGTGTTTAGAAATTCCTATCGACTTCGTGGCGTCCCACGATTCGACCAGAATTCATAAACCACTCAACAGACTAGCCAACACAATATAAAACAACTTTTATATCAACTAACAAATACGCTCTCTCGTATATATACACTCAACTCATTCTAGGGCACTGCTGACCCTATCTCTAATGAGCACAACTCCACAAAGCCTAGGTATTCGCTCAACCTGGCCCTGATACCAACTGTAACGACCCGCAAATCCGTGCTATCTGAGTTGACTAATAACACTACACGTCCAACCCAAATAACACAGAAATACGAACCATTATTAGAAAGAAGTTAGAGGGTGAGAATTAGAAAGATAGAAATATTAGAATAGAAGAAAACGAAGATCACAACTCACAGCGGAACGGATAAAATATATTATATAACATAACTTTTTGAAATACAAATCGGTTAATGTATATACATACCATTATCAGAGCACAACAATCATTTCTGGAACAGTTATAAACACCTGTTTCCAGATACAAACAAAGTCCACAGCGGAATATATGATAGCCTATAGCTAACCGGTGAAGCCTCCTGCTTCCAGCTCCTCAAATTGAATCTGTGAAATCCCGACTACTTGACTGCCCGTACAAATTTGGGCACCCAAGAGTTTAGGGAAAACAAAACAAAATAAACTCTGGGTCAGTCATGGGACTGGTGTGAGTAAACTCCAACCGCTTGTTTAACTTTAAAAATCCTTTCAAAAGAAAAGATAATAGTAAGACCAACCCACACATAAACATGGACGGTTTTTACCTTACTATACCCCAAAACACTTTGATATCAAATCCAATGATATTATAATAATGTCTACATCAAATAAATAATCAAATAGCAGAACGCTTGCATCTCACGCTCCACATATATAGTATAAAATCAAAACCCGCATGGCGCTTATTGGAGATTGGATTCCAACTATGACAAGGTATGGGACCACCTTCCGATGATGTATCTCTAGAGGCAAATACACCTGGGTTCAACAAGAACGTCTTGCAACCCGGCCCACACATGACCGACCACTCATTTCGCTTGAGTGTATCGAATGTATACGGTTGGACTCAAACCACCGTTTCCCGAATGGGCAGAATCGATAGATTAAGAAACAAAAGGAATTTCTCTAGATAGGTGATTATACACCCTAATGGGAGCGACCCACATAGCCATGCTGCCTGCCCAATTTTTGTCCTTTCCCGGTTGTTGAGGCCTGAGGCTACGAATACTTACCATTCATTGATAGCACAATCACTTTGAATGCCACATTGTCAGATCCGTTAATCACTAGTTGAGTTTGCACAAATATTCTGGATGTTATGCTAAGGGAATAAATCTGTTGCAACCATATATATTCATACAGACCAACCCATTTGATCATTGGAAATACTCTGTCAGACATTCGTCCATTTATGCTCGTTCTAGGACTGAACGAAACCGAAGGCACTATTTCTATAAATAGAAAAGCCCTTGCACTTTACTCCATCTTCAATATATTCAGCATACTTTGTTCGCAACGCTAATGCCGATACAGAGTGGTTCTTCGGATAATAATCCAACCGGTCTCTCCATATTGACAACGATGGTCAAAAACTTCGATAGTCTGTGATTTAACTATCGAATAAAAACAAGTGTTCAATCAACATATCAACCAAATCACTGGGCTCTTTAATTAATATTCATTAATTAAACCACTTCTCTATTTTCTCTATCAATATTTGTTAACCAAATATTTTCAATAATTCTCTTGCCTCTTATGCCATTTGGAAAACGTTTCCAAATATTAACCTCTTTTATTTTCTATATATTAGAAAAATCTCTATTTGCAATTGGAAACAATTCCAATCACTTATCTCTATCCCTTTTTGTTTACAACATTCGATTTTTTTTTATTCACTTTCCTATCGAATTCAATACGTCGATACAATGATTTCAAATTATCAAAATATCTTAAATATTCTAACTCCTTAAATTTCCGGAAAATTTCGCCATAACCTCCCCTGTATCGGGAGCATCGGGAAATTTCAAATAGCTTCCCGGTATCTTCCTCAATCAAAAGAAAAAGGAAAAGGAAAAGCCAAGCGGCTTGCCGATACGGCGCATAAAATCTCATATATGAATTAAACCGTACCTTTTTGTCGGGCACATACATTAAAAATCTTCATACACTTTATATACTTCACTCCATACCTGTCCAACACCTGTTCACCTGTTTTCATTCAGTTTAACTCAATCCAATCGTTTGAATTCAATTTCGCTCATTTATCCTTTAATTAGCTATTTTGCCTATTTTCACTTCTTTGTTTGAACATAACATGTTCAAATAAAATCTTTAACTTGCCCATAACCAAATTGAATTTCTATTTCAATCCTAGTTCCCTGTTTGATTTCGAATATAAATTTTCAAATCGAATTCGCTTATTCAAACCCCAATATCCCTTCGAAAACTCATTAACTAATTTCTATTCAATTTAGTTAATTCTATTAAATAAATCAAAATCTGGTTTCTGTTTCAAAAATCATATTCATTTTCACAACTTGAATTCACATATATTTTACAACTCAACTCTGAAATTTTCTAAATAGACAATTCGGATTTTTCCGCTTAAAAATCCTTTTTTAACATTAAATAAACCATTATGGTTTTAAAACGATTCTGGCGCTGCTTTTTTGAAAATTTGATTTTGATATAACTCAAAATCTATACGACGAAATTCAGGTTTTTCTCCTTCATTAGAAAACTATTATCAAATCGGTCCTGACGTTTCTTGTTTCAAAGGATTCCGACTTCAATCGAGTTCTATATATTCAATTGAAGTTCGAGTCGCCAATTTACGAACTGCAGCGCTGCGGCGAGTTTGTTTTAATTATATTTATATATATAAACTTTTAAACTTCGTTAAATGAATTCAACTCCCTTCTAATATATATATATATATATATATATATATTCCAAATTCCATTTGAATCTTTACATTTCAAATTCCATAGTGTTAAATCCTGTATTCAAATCCCATTTGAAATCCTTTATTCGAATTCCATTTCAAATCCTTTATTCGAATCCCATTTCAAATCCTTTATTTAATTTCCACTTTAATTCAACTCCTTTTTGAATTTCCATGTTTGAAATTCATTCTTGAATTTAAATATCCAAACTCCATTTAAATTTCTATTTGAAATTCTAAATGTTTCAAATTCCATTTGAACTTCTATATTCCAATTTCTATATTTGAATTCTATTGGAATTCAAATATTCAAACTCCTTTTTAAATTCTATATTCAAAATTCCATAGTTTAAAACCCATTTGAATTTCATATTCAAATTCCATAGATTAAATCATATTTGAATTCAATTTGAATCTCTTATATTCAAATTTCATTTTCCATTTCCATTTGAATTCTAATATTCAAATTCATTTCCAGCCCCATTTGAATTCTAATATTCAAACTCATTTTTAACACCATTTGAATTCTAATATTCAAACCCATTTTTTTTTCACCATCTGAATTCTCTTTATTTAAAACCCATTATTTAAAACCCATTTGAATTTCTTCACTCAAACCCATTTGAATTCCCCTGAATTCAAATTCTATTTCAAAACCATCTGGATTTCCTATTTTGAAATCCTATTTGAAATTCTATTTCCAATTCTACTTTGAAAATCCTATTTCAAAATTTATTTCAAATTCTATTTTGAAATTTCATATTCAAATCTCTATTTGAATTTCTATATTCAATTCCATGTTCGAATTCCATATTTGAATTCCAATTCAAATCTCTATTCAAATTTCATATTTCAATTCTTCTTTGAAATTCTATATTTCAAATTCTATTCAATTCTTCTTTGAAATTCTATATTTCAAAGTCTGTTTCTATTTGAATTCTTATATCCAATTCCTTTAAACAAGTCTCGACTTCAATTCCTTTTGAAAAAGATATTTCTATTTTTCTTTGAAGATAGATTTCCCATTTCCAATTTCACACTTGTACTTCTATTTCTGAATTATCAAATGATAATTCTTTTCACTTCATTTATAACTTCGTTATAAAAGAACTATTTATAAACTTCGTTTATAAAGGAACTACTTGTTTTATTCTTAAAAGAAACAAGTTTATATTTTTATTTCCATTTAAAATTCAAATTCTATTTAAAAACTAGAATTTTCCCTTTTAAAATCTCAAATATCCTTCCACGATATTTTTAAATATCATTACTTAAGCCCAGTGATATTTAAACACACAAAGCAACGAATTATTTATTTTCTAACACATCCTATATAAAAATATATATGCAAACAAATAAACAAACAGATAATATATTTTTGAGGAATCCAGTTGGATTCCTCCAACCTGTTTTCCTGCATCCACAGATGTTAGCACATAAATAATACCCATTCTGCTTCGTGGCAGAATATCGCGGTATAGAAGGTCATCCACTAATCATAGCGTGGGGCGTATAGGGTAATCATCCGCTATGAAACTGCGGGCATCCGCTAATGAGACTGCGGGAATCCAACCAATCAATCAACCCAATATATATATATATAGCCTAAATCTAATATATATAAACCAACCAGAAAACATTCACACAAGCAACAAACAATTATTTTTAATGAAATAAAAATAATTCTAAAGGTGAGTGAGATTTACTCACCTCGATTTTATTTTGCGCTTAAACCAAATTTCAATTCCCTTTTATCGATTTCCGAGTCTTCGAACTCCACATGGATGATTTCATTTGATTTCTCCTTGCCTAGGAAAAATCCGAACTTTATAAATTAACTACTGAATATCCTTACAAGGTTTAAACTAAAAATTAAATTCTAACTGAGATACTAATTTAATCCTAACCAATATAATGATTTAATTATAACCCATATATTAATTAAATCCTAACTGAAATAAATGTTTTAATTCTATAAGAAAATATATTAACTAACCAAATTTTAGAATTTATTACCTTATATTATCGAATAATTCTTCTTCTCCAAGAACAAAAGAACAGCAAACTCCCTTAGGCATTTTTAACATGACCGTCATCGAATCCCAATGCTTGCTTTCGAAGATGCAAACCCCAAAATCGATGTGGAATCCCTTTGCCTGAACCGCGACTCAATACTGTTGCTCCAGCTCACATGAGCCCCATCGCGACTCCCAGGATGCGTTCGCATCCTTCCAATTCGCCTTCCACCATCGATGACCCCCCCCAGAAATCGCACTCCCCAATTCCTAAATCGCACCTTCGATTTCCCTTGAATCGAACTCCACCGAGAATGTCACCCAAATCAAACATCGCACCACTTAGCAATGTCAGGAACCCCTCAACAGTCCTTCGATCGAACGCATAATACCCAAAATATCCCATCGCGCCTCCAAGTATCGACATCTGTTGTCGAATTCGAGACCCCCATCGCACCAATTTCGTGACTGGCATCAGGTGGATTAACAATGTCGCGAGATCTGAAGCGTTAGAAGGATCTCGCAGGGCTCTCGATGATGTTGACTATCGCTAGAAGGAGGCGGTGTTCGTCTCTAAGAATGGATTTGTTCGATTGTGTACTCTGGAGAATACGAAGGCGAGAGGCTAATTTATAGGATCGAACCGGGGAACAAACGTACACTCCATTAAATTGTTGTTCTCTTTGATAACGAAGATGGAAACAAATTATACAGCTCGATGCAAAAATTGGTCTGCGTGATTGAACTCCTTAGGATGGCACCATTAAATTTCCCACTGTGAATATAGGTCTGCGATGGGAAAATGGTGGTCAGCTTTAAGTACGAGAGTAGGATGTTGTGTTGAAAAACAAGTCGGCTACATAAAAAGGGTAGGGTGGCTTGATTTGATTTTAATTAATATATCCTACCAAAATATCTCATGGTCCTTTACCCTAGATCTTTGAACCGTAATTTAATCGTATCAACTGATGTTCACAAAGTTATTCACTATTCTGAATTCAACGAAATAGATTATACAATTTAATTTGAACGTATATTTAAAATAGCCATATTAAATCATTTTAAATTCAAAACAAATAAATTCTCCAACAATGAATTTCTATTATCATCGTTCATATTTAAATAGTATATATATATATATTGATCATCTGAATTGTTTCGATTTAATTTTACCTTTGAATTAAATTATAAATTCTCGTATTTCAATAATTATCAAAATAAATCGTATTTCGATTATTTAATTGATAATCCAACATAAAAATTCTTTTATATTATCAACACAATATTTAAAACGATATTAAATATTTAAAACTAATCGTTCAAAAACCTAGGTCGTTACAACTGCTTCCATTCAAACTTATCAAAATCATTCAAACGGATTCATTATATCCAAATCTAAGAATTCAGGACCGGAAGTAATTCCCAATTTAATTAAATAAAATATTTGAAAATAATACATTTGTTATAAACTAATTAGATGTTTATAATTAGACATATACACACATACACACATATAGATTAACTTTTAAAATAGAAATGGATAAAGTAATTACTCAACATATACTTAACTCTGAAGAAGTATACAATTATAACATTTTTAAACATATACATATCTTTAAAACAAATAAATTTAAATTAAATACCTTGAATTTACATAACATGTTTAAATAGTTGAACACCTATATAAATATAATTAGAAAATTGTTTATTATAATTACCATTTCGCAATATTCGAATTCACTTTCAAGTTGCTCTTTACCCGCCTAGATCAATAAACGTAGACTAAGCAAGTTTGGGCATGAGTTGTTGCATCCCTTGCCTTATTTACCCATTTCGTTTACCGTTCCGGAACAAATAACGGAACGACTTACTTGTTAACCCGAATTTAAGTTGCGCCCTTTATTTAAACTTCAAATTCAAATTCTCATTCGAAGCAATTTATAATATGTCATTATGAATATTTATTTAACTTGTATCAAATTTTAAATTTTTTTTAAGCACCCTTTTCCAACAATTTAATAATATATTTCAAATCATCATCAAAGTTCAAGTTTCCAAATTTTGATAGCAATGCATTCACTAAAGTTCAACATCTTAATTCAAGGTACTCTCAAAATAGATATAATACCAATTACTTTGATAATAACGTGTTAATTAGTTTTTCCTCCAAAAATTGAAGCTAGATATATTATTAAATCAACTTGACTAGTTCCTCAAGTACTACATAGAACATTATTCCATTCCATGTTAGAAATGCTATTAGCCTAACGTAGTTAATCGATAGTTTCAATCACGCCATAAAATGAATTCAACATTATCGAGTTTATTCATCATCATTAGTAAATGTTACCGAGAAAACCTTCTAAATAATCAAATATTACTTACTACACAAAATAACATTTAATCCAAGAATGGTAAAAATATTATAAGTCAATAAATATTATTCAACTCATATTAATATGGTGATAAAACGCTACATGATTATCAACGTCTCTTAACGAATGAAACCTTCCCTAATTAAATTTAAGAAGTGACTAAATTTCAGTTGGAAATCAGTGCATAAGTATATCCATGCATTCAACAACCATATTATGCATTCATTTCTTACATGCACATAACAAACAATTCCAGAATACACGTTACAACACTAACGCCCTAGATATGTGTTTCTGACGGTAACCATTACTCAAAAGCCATGTTATCTACAAATTACCGTATCCATATTTATGCAACTAGAAATTTCACGCTATAAAATAACGCGTGTCCGTATGCAATCAAGTAACAATGAGCATTCATTCATATGACGCGTTATTTCGATGACAATAGATTCAACTTATGTGCGTATAATTACCACTAGTTCTCAACACACGGTACTTCGTCCACCAAACAAATCAACCATACAATTCAAGATTTATCATAGTACTAAATTTAAATAAAAATTAAATTTAGATGTTCTTACCTTGTAGCTTTCCAGAAATTGTACTGCTTTTCTGTTTTCGTTCTTGTTTCTAATTCCAAATCTTCTTTGGAAAGTTACCATATTCAACAAGTCAGGCGAAAATCTTTGAAACATTCATTTCAAATTACCACTACGCATTCGCTGCGCTACTCCGATTTAACGTATACATATTTCAAACAATTTATCCCAAACACTAGAAATTGATTTCGAAGATTCTCAAAAACTAAAATCTTTATATTTCGAAAAATCAAAATTTTCCTAGTCTACTTACTACGCAAAGCTTACTGCTTGAAGTTCGGTTAACATAAGGCCTTGGACAAATTGAAATTACCTAATCTGAATCAGTTCCTAGTTCTGTTGGGTACTCGGAATTTTTTTTCCATTAACTTTTCTTGAGTAAATCTCACTTCAAATTTCGTTTTCCATTGTATCGTAGGCGATTACTCTTTAATACTTTCTATTTGGATAGCTCATACAGTTTTAATAGGGAAAGATAGTTTTCTCCCCCACTTAGATATTTGTTATAATTTAAACCATTTTTCCAAACAAATTGTCAACTTAAGTAAAATTACCTTCAAATTCTTTGAGGGGAGTTTGATTGCCGAAATATACTTCCGAGAAAAATAGCTAAAT
This sequence comes from Allium sativum, assembly GCA_030737875.1. NCBI lineage: Eukaryota > Viridiplantae > Streptophyta > Magnoliopsida > Asparagales > Amaryllidaceae > Allium > Allium sativum. The sequence continues at coordinate 685,143,200 of CM060926.1, read as the reverse complement.
CTTGCATTTTACCATTTACAATTCATGCCAGGTATAGGTTTGACTCTATTTCTTAACACTTATCGAGGAATATGATATCTTTTCTTATTATACTTATTAGATCCAAGAATTGATATTCAAACGTTCATTATGATTAGACCAATTATTCTTGTCAATTTGGGATGTGGTAAATTATCTTACTTATGTGCATTTTCAACACTTCATTACCCAATTCTTTAAGTGAGATTTACTCCTAAAATATATCCTTTAATTATTCAAGTACTTATTGTTTATCACCTTCGAGGGTTCAAGGGTTCAAAGTCTTGAAGTATTTTAAGCTAATCTGAATTCCTTTTTCAAAATTCTAGTTTTGTTTTTCCCAAATTAAATTCCTATATTAATTTATCAAACTATTTCATTAAAATTACTCATTAAAATACTTAGCTAGATGATTTAAGTATTCCCTGACGTTTAATCAGGATTATATAGTCATCCCACTTCGAAACTCGAAAATCACCACTGATGGTGCCATGGTCATCAGTAAATTCATCCACAAGTGACTAGAATGTGATTCTATATCTATCTAGTATACACTAGACTTCGTATATACGTTAGCTAGGCGTATATTCAAAATCCTTATATACAAGATAGTCCAATTGCGACATCGAATACAATACTCAAGAAACCTTATCCTTAATTATATTTCCAAAATAATCATACTTTCAAAATGATTTACTTAGTTCAAAAATACTTTATATGGATTTCAAAATATGCTCTCTTGACATAATATTCCAAAATCTCATTCTTGGGCATTTCTGACCCTATCTCTAACGAGACATTATAACTCTGATGAGTCCTATCTTTGGTTCAAAATATGTCGTACTCCATAGCTTTGTATAAACCAAAGCTCTGATACCAACTATAACGACCCACCTTTTTGCCTGGTTCTCGCCGATAATTAAGCCAACTTAAATTGTTCAGAAAGACGAATTGTTATGGGTACATACATACATTAAAAAAATAACAGAACTTTTCATTGCTCAAAACAATATTACATCAGAGTTACATGAATATCATAGTTACAACATAAACATACAACGGAAGAAAAATATAAATATACTCTCAGCGGAAGAAAAGAAAACAGCGGGAGCTTCAACCCGAGCAAGGACTCCAACTCAGAAAGCGCTCCGAACTTCGCTCCAACGAAAAATAACTGCAAAACTAAACTACTAGCTACCCGTGTAAAATTTATGGGCACCCAGAGTTTAGGAAGGAACAATAAACTCCAGGTCAATCATGGAACTGGTGTGAGAACATAAAATATTTGCTTTAAGGTATATTTTAAAGCTGGGAATTTCACCAAACCACGCCACTAACGCGGAATGGGTTCACTCCATGTGAATGCACGTGCATATGAATACGCTATGACTTTCGAAAAATGAAGCTATCATAAGCCCGTCCCACATCACACAATGCAAGCGCACACCTGATAGGAGGGTTTAATCTTATGATAACCAAACATGCTTTCATACGTGAAAATCCTCTTTTCATATTATTATATATAGTGTAGAAAACCATTTTGAAAATAAATGTATTAATCCTAGACGGCATGATACCCATAATAATATGTAGCCATATATATATATATCTACAAACCAAAACCGTATGGCTCATATTGGAGGTTGGGTTTCCAACTTGATGATTCCTAGCACGAAAGATCAACCGGGGATACAAAGCGAAGTGCCTCACGGCTTTTTCGTCCATCACAGACACCAACTACAAATCGCAGGGCATATCAACGGTTTTCGACCAGACACGGCCCCCCGAACATACCCAATTTCCCCAAGTTCATAAGTGGTTTCCCACTGCTGCAGCTTCATCATCAATTCACATATAAGTATACAACGTAGCCGCCAGTTTCTCGTCAATTCGGGGTGTAAGGTTTGTCAATGTCACGTCATACACAAAGCATGCCTAGAAAAGCAATGCCCTGATCGTACAAGCTCATTTCATCTCTTAAGAATGTCACATTATCCGTTCACAATATGACCATTGATTTCCATCCATACATAACTACTTCGAGCTCATACGTCACAAACAAGATACATATCAATGGAAATCAGTGTTATGAAGTCAATTACAATGTCAGACAAATAATCCATACAAGCCCATTTTGGGTCTGAACGGAACAAAATCCGAAATCTCTCCACATATGTTCGGACTTTCTGCTACTCCGGCAATAGGGCATCTCTCTACTGTAGCTACTCAGTAAAGAAACCAATTAGCAGGTAGTCCATTCGATGTGAAGAACCACGGCCTTCAATCATCATCTTCATATCATTATCTATTGCATTGTATGGTTATTTCGAATGGTTTTCGGAAAATAAGTTCTGATCCCGATCTTTCCAAATAACCAGCGCTTCATAAAACAAGTGCTTCCACTCATATATATACACATACACCACTTAATCTTCTAAATCAGAAATGATCCTTTAAGGTATTATTATTTACAATTAGTCTTCCTCTTAATGCCTTACTTCCAAACAATCATTATAAACCAAGGATCATGATTTTAATACTGCTTCCGTTCGAACTTATCAAAATCATTCAAACGGATTCATTATATCCAAATCTAAGGATTCCGGACCGGAAACAATTCCCAGTTTAATTAAATAAAATATTTGAAAATAATACATTTGCTATAAACTAATTAGATATAAATATACAAATATAGATTTACTTTAAAAATAGAAATGGTTAAAGTAATTACTTAACATATATTCAACTCTGAAGAAGTATACAATTATAACATATTTAAACATATACATATCTTTAATACAAATAAATTTAAATTAAATACCTTGAATTTACATAACATGTTTAAATAGTTGAACACCTATATAAATATAGAACACTTTAAATTGGAAAACTGTTTATTATAATTACCGTTCCGTAATATTCGAATTCACTTTCAAGGTTCTCTTTACCCACCTAGATCAATAAACGTAGACTAAGCAAGTTTGGGCATGGGTTGTTGCATCCCTTGCCTTATTTGCCCATTCCGTTTACCGTTCCAGAGAAAATAACAGAACGGCTTACTTGTTAACCCGAACTTAAGTTGCACCCTTTATTTAAACTTCAAATTCAAATTCTCATTCGAAGCAATTTATAATATGTCATTAAGAATATTTATCTAACTTATACCAAATTTCATTTTTTTTAAGTACCCTTTTCCAACAATTTTAATAACATATTTCAAATCATCGTCAAAGTTCAAGTTGCCAAATTTTGATAGTAATGCATTCACTAAAGTTCAACAACTTAATTCAAGGTACTCTCAAAATAGATATAATGCCAATTACTTTGATGATAACGTGTTAATTAGTTTTTCCTCCAAAAATGGAAGCTAGATATATTATTAAATCAACTTGACTAGTTCCTCAAGTACTACTCAAAACATTATTCCATTCCATGTTTAAAATGCTATTAGCCTAACATAGTTAATCGAAAGTTTCAATCACGCCATAAAACGCCATAAAATAAACTCAACATTATCGAGTTTATTCATCATCATTAGTAAATGTTACCGAGAAAACCTTCTAAATAATCAAATATTACTTACTACACAAAATAACATTTAATCCAAGAATGGTAAAAATATTAAAAGTCAATAAACATTATTCAACTCATATTAATATGGTGATAAGACACAACATGATTATTAACGTCTTTTAACGAATGAAACCTTCCCTAATTAAATTTAAGAAGTTACTAAATTTCTGTCGGAAATCAGTGCATAAGTATATCCATGCATTCAACAACCATATTATGCATTCATTTCTTACATGCACATAACAAACAATTCCAGAATATGCGTTACAACACTAACGCCCTAGATATGCGTTTCTGTCGGTAACCATTACTCAAAAGCCATGTTATCTACAAATTATCACATCCATATTTATGCAACTAGAAATTTCGTATTATAAAATAACGCGTGTCCGTATGCAATCAAGTAACAATGAGCATTCATTAATATGACGCGTATTTCGATGACAATAGATTCAACTTATATGCGTCTAATTACCGCTTGTTCTCAACACACGGTATTTCGTCTACCAAACAAATCAACCATACAATTCAAGATTTATCATACTACTAAATTTAAATAAAAATTAAATTTAGATGTTCTCACCTTATAGCTTTACAGAAATTGCAGTGCTTTTCTGTTTTCGTACCAATGCATTCCAGTCTCCGACACCTCGTTCGCGCTCTCTCTATTCTTTTCTCTCTTTGCCTTGCGCCTCAATCTGTCCGCTCAAATAGACAAATTCTGAACCTCATATTTTTCTTCACATTTTCACTTTGCTAAAATAGACAAAGCATGCAATATGCGTTGCCCAGTATAGCAAATTAAATTGTCCATTCCCTCTATCCATGCGAACTGTTCATGCGTTTTTTTCTTTTTCTTTTATATTATTAAAACCAAGGCTTTATTCAGCAACATGCGCATGCATGCGAGAAATGCAAACGGCCCGGCAATGGTTGGAGCAGACTGAAGTGTGTGCATAGTAGACTGGCCGGTGGAAGATGCAAAAGTAGAACTGACCATTAGAGGAAACAGTGAGTTTTATTTCTATTCGCATGTGAAGAAAATGGTCACGAGGGGAGTGGATGCCGATTCTGGAGGCACGCTGGAGACTGGCGAGGTAGCTGCGGTGGCGTCAACTGTCAAGTGCGGTGGCAATGGACGGAAGTTTCGGTTAGAGGTGTGGTGAAAGGCCAGGAGAGAACAGGGAAGGGCGTGTGGTGCTCATGTAGAGGAGAGGGACGATGACAGCTGCTCTGGGACTTGCATGCATGTGCAAGCTTCACGGTTTCGTTTTTATTTTTTTCCTTTTTCTTCTAGTGAGAAGCAAAATAAAATGGAAGAGGAGATCGGTGAAGAGAGGAGACAAACAAAGAGTGGAGTGGTGAAGAGAGATAAGTCTCTTTAAGGAAAGAAAATTGGTTAACACATGGTGGCAAAAATTATGCCAAATTTACAAGTGTCCTTGTTTAAATATCCACCTACGTATTCTCTTTTTGCGCATGCAAACCATACACAAAGATTTGCACTTGTGCCCATACATTTGGTCTTACCGCCGGAACCAAACAAGTAATGAATAGTGCCCATTCATTTTGGAAAGCAAAGACCAATTCAAAACTACGTATTATACAGCCAAATGAATATACTCGTCTCAATTATAACAGAATATCATGATTGGTACTATATGCGCTAGATACAAAACACAAACAAAGTAGCGATGTCCTCATATGACCTATTTTACAAACCATATGCTGTGTTTATTCAACACGCGTAACGTTACTTAATTTTATTTTATTATTATTTTATAACTATTTATAGAGAATAAACACAATAAACAATAAAATCGTGTACAAAAATGTACCACAATCCCAAAACGATGATAAAATAGACCGGTCAATCAGTTCTGTAAAGTGTCACAAGGGACCACCGTTACCCTAAAATACGTTAGAAAAATATATGCTTATTTTCGGAAATAAAAATTACAGTAAATTTATATAAAATATTTTAAGATGACGCAAACTGAAACTGAACAAAAATTTGTAATGAATATTTAATTACAATTTAATTTCAAGTTCTGATCGTTTCCAGCAATTGAATTTCAACTCGTTCAATATTTTTACTAACGACAAAACGTTTTACCAAATCAAACATTGTTTTTAGCTAAATTTCATAAAATAGACGAAATTTCAAATAAAATATTTATTTCAACGATAAAATTAAATTAAAATTTTATAATTTTAGCGTCAAAAATCTTAGGTTATTACAATTTAGATGTGTAATACCCCATAGTTATAAGACATGATGTAAGAGATAACTTAAGAATACTTAATTATTAAAGGAAGAATTAGGTGAAATGTGTTAAGCCATTGCGTTCGTCTCAAAATTCTACTTGAGATAGAGTCCAAGTTTGTGTAAAACGAATGCCATATGAAAGAGTTACAGACAATAGAAATTCGGCGGAAAATTCAGGAAATGAACCAGAATGCACTGGCGCTCTTGGGAAGTGCAGCAGAAAAAATGCACTGGCGCACTTGGTAAGTGCGCCCATGCCGAGCCAGAAACCTACAAAGGATTCTGGAGAGTTCTGATGATGTGTCATCTTCTGATTGGCTAGATGACGTGTCTTTCAGCTGTGTGGTTCTGATGATCTCTAGTTAATCTAAGGGCTCTAATTAATCATACACATCTATGTAAGCACACATAAACCTAAACCCTAATCTAAACTTAATTCATTCATAAGCCGCCATGCTGCTGCATCCCAAACTAAGCTAATCTTTTCTCCAACGAATTAAAGCTTAGTAATTGTGAAAGAGGAGAACGGTTCTAGAATAGCAACAAACGCTTAATCTATTCTTTCTTCTACCACAGTGAGTTCTAGTCACTTTTAGGTTTAAATAGATAAATGTGAATTGTGGTAGACTATGAATTGGGTATATGATGTAAATCATGAACTTATGCAAGCATACTGTGTTATTTTCCCTAGATTTAATATATGGACATTCTACTATGTTTCCTAGATGAACCTTGAATTACAATTATATTGTGGTACATGTGATCTTGTTAATACAGATCTAACTTTCTAGATCTGATTGTGGTGATTCGATATAACAATTATATGAACATTGATTTGTAACCATGTTAGGATGTTAGTACATCCATTAATTTGACATTACTTGGATCCAGATTTTTGGTGTTAATCATCTTTCACTCGTTATATTATGATACCTTGGTATATGTGGTAAACTTGACATGAGAATCTAAACTTGTTATTATGCCACCCAGTCTATGCTAGAATTAGGTAATTAGACACCTAATATTGAATCTAGATCTCATTATGCTTGCCTAAACACAAGTTATTAATTTAATATCCATTTTATTATGATAATTATCACATGTTCATTCAGTTAGTTACTATGCCGGTTATGTTAATATTTATGCCAAAACATGTGGAACTGTCATGCTTATCATGTTCCCTTTTATTGTTATGACGAGGCTACTTTATAGCCTCTGTGCCGCCAAAATACGTGTGAATGCGTTAGTTAGGAACGAGGATAAAGGGAATTTGTAATTGGCATAGTTTATATAATATTTATATGAAACGAGCATATAATTCAAATGGGGAAACATAAAATTAATTACCTATAATGACATAGGTGAATTTGGGTAAAGATGAATTAGTTACATATAATGACATAGGTAAATTTGGATAAAGATAGAATGTTTAGTAATTAAAATTAAGAATTTTAATTGTACTTATGACACGAGGTTACATTACATTAGTGACGGAAGTTTGCTCGGACCCGACCGACCTATCCAGCAGCCACTAATGTTGAACCTAATGTGGGAGGTCTAAGTACTCAAATACAAATCAGGCTAAGACACGAGGTTAGGCCTAACTATGGAATAAGACTGCCCGGACCCGACTGGCATATCCAGCATCCACACGTTGTAGGCCTAATATGGGAGGTCTCGCCCATTATAACCATAATTGGACATGGTAAAGAAATGGACTACTTAGCCTAATTTAATATGAATATGGACTTAAGTTAGGGTTAAGTAAAATTGGATGGGTAGTGGGGAGGAGTTAAGTAAGTTAGAGGGGATGGGTAATTTATATATATATATACATATATATATATATATATATATATATATATATATATATATATATATATAGGCACACATACTTAAACCAATAAATTTTATGTAATTAAAGACACCTAAGTGGTATACATAACGGGTAGATGAAGTAATAAAGGTTATGTAATTAAAGACACCCTTTAGGGTAAACATAACTAGTATATGGCTATGTAATTAAAGACACCAAAGGGTATACATAGTCAGTGGAGAACCTAGTGGGGATACAAGACAAAGGGGAGAGCTTGTATCATGTTGTGTGGGACCCATTTCAATCAGTAACCCGGAGCTATTATCAAGTAAGGAACTCCGTACTAGGCGGAGAAGCGGCACGCTTACTGATTGATTGTAAGAGATCCAAACGAGATGGATGGTGTGGGTGGCGCAAACCGACCGGGGACATGTGCATGCATGCGCCGGGCAGAAAAGGATAAGACGACCGTGAGTCATGACAACAGTAGATATGGTTGTGCACATTATAGGTTGCCACCTTAGGGAAGTGATACCCCCTACTGTGGGGCCAGTACAGGATATCTGCAGAGTAGGGAGCCGATCGATTAGGGTAGTGGTTAGGGTATACTCGGACGTATGCCCTAAGTCTACCAACTTATAGTGGAAGGGATCATCTCATTTTAAATTATACTAGTAATAGTGCAGAGTAGTCATTAGTGAAGCCTGTATATACCTTACCTTATCTGCCTTGTCACACCTGTCATTTGTATAGTGATCTCTCTTATCTACTTTATGCTTGTCATGGTTACCTTTATTTATTTACTGGCTAAAAGTAACTAGACTCGCCAGAATTTATGTCTGACCCCTTTTTGTTTTTCTTTCTCTCTTCCATTCCCCCTCCCCCAGGTTCTCAGGGAGGAAACCCCCCGGCTTAGCCAGGATTTGGATATCATCTTGCTAGGAGCTACTGTTGAAATATGGCTCGAGTCTTTGTCTCTTCTATGGCTTACTCTTTTTATTGCGGAATAATGTTTTCTTTTAATTCCTATGTACTCTGATTATGAAAGACAGAAGTATTTTGTTGTAATGGTTTTATGAATTATGGTATTATAACCACAAGAATATGATTTATGTCTGAAATAAATTTTTTGAAATTTCGGCCCCTGTCTTTATTTATATCTGTTTTGTAATTATTCTGTGTCTGTTTACCTACAATGCTTCACAGAACTTAATGCATTCCCTTAGTAAGCGACATTACCGGACGTGGGGTGTTTCAGTTGGTATCAGAGCTGAAGGTTACCAGATTAGATAGAAAGTTTTTGAAAAATACTTTTTTTTTTGAAAAAAAAGGGTTTAAGGAAAGTATGTTTTGAAAAAAAAAATTCCCCAAAAAGCCAAATGTAGTATTCTTCGGTCCCTTATCTAAGTTTCATCCTTTTTCCTTTTTCAGCATGTTTGGGGAACAAAGCATCCCTCATCTCCTAGAGGGTGTCACTATAACCAGATGGTTCCGTAGGCATTTGGAAGCCACGACAACAACCGAAGAACAAAGAGACATTCCTCCCCCAACGGCACTAGTCATTCCTCCTCCTCCCCCTCCAAGAGCAGATAACTTCGCCAAGATCTGCAAAGACTTCCTTGCTATAGGAGGGAAGCCATTCCATGGGAAAGAGACATTCGTAGAAGCCCAAAATTGGCTTAAGGAGACTGAGGACCGAAGAAAATTACAATTAGCTGCTTGGCAGTTAAAGGACGAAGCCTCATTTTGGTGGGAAGCCACCCAAGTTGGACGTCCGATGGAAACTTAGGGAGATTTTAGACATAGGTTTGAAATGAAATTCCATTCCCAAGTTGAGAGAAGCATTCATATGGAGATGTTCTTGGCTCTCAAACAAGGAAATTTTACAATGAAGGAATATGTGAACAATTTTCAACCAGCTGGCAAGGTTCGTTCTAGAGTTGGTGGATACGCCACACAAAAAGGGTTTGTATTTTGCCAAAGGGCTGAATGAGCCTCTACATTGGCTGGCAATGTCCCACATCCCGATGGGGGCCACGTTCGAAAGGCTTGTTGATATGGCCTTAATGCATAAGGAAGACAAGGGAGAAAAGAAGGAAGTGAAAGCTGATAGTACATCGCGGAATAAGAAGGTATGGCCCAAGAAGGGGTAGCAACAGCCACAACAGCAGCAGCAACAATAGAAGAAAGGAGGAAAAGATATTAAAGGCAAGGATAAGAGAAAATGTCACAATTGTGTAAAGGAAGGCCACTTGATCAAAGATTGCAAGAGAAGGAAGGCTAGTTACTTTAGTTGCGGAGAGGTCGGACACTTCTCTAAGGAGTGCCCAAAGAAACAGGGATCGCAGGGACAAGGGCAAAGAGCTGGGACTTCTAGAGGGCAGGTGCATGCTCTCGCGATCAGTACTCCTGAAAGAGGTAGAAAAATTTCCATAGAAAGATTAGTTTCTCTTTTAGACTTTCTAGTTAGAACACTTTTTGATTCTGGCGCTTCACACTCATTTATATACAGTTCCGTAGTTGAATCTCTGCATTTAATTACTAGTATGGTATTAGATCCCGTAGTTGTTTCAAACCCCATTGGTGGTTCGACTCATTTATCGATGATTTGTAGGGGTTTGAAATTATCTGTGTTAGGCGTCGAATTTGAATATGATGCTTATGTACTTGGGTTTATGGGATATGGGTTGATTCTAGGAATGGACTGGCTCACTAAGTATGGGGCCGTTCTGGATTGTGAAAGGAGGGTTGTTAGGCTCCTAACTTGTCATGGGAGGACCCTCAAAATTTCTTGTGACCCCCAAGGGTCGGTTTTTCTTAGCTTCCTAGAGTCTCTAGATGCATCCATAGATGATTTGCAATCTGTTCCAGTGGTTCAGGATTTTTCTAATGTCTTTGATGAGGTGCGGGGTTTACCTCCGAGGCGCGATATCGACTTCCGCATATATCTGGTAGACAATGCAAAGCCAGTTGTATTACCAGTGTGCCACATGGCCCCAAGAGAAAGGAGGGAGTTGAGTAAGCAAGTAGGGGAGCTACTTGAAAAAGGGTTTATCAGACGTAGCATATCTGAGTGGGGTGCTCCAGTAGTATTCGCAACTAAAGCAGATGTTTCGCTTCGTTTGTGTGTTGACTATAGAGAGTTAAATAAGCTCACCAAGAAGAATAGGCACCCGCTTTCGAGGATCGATGATTTATTTGATTAGCTCATTGGTACCTCAGTATTTTCTCAGTTGGAATTGTCTACAGGGTTCCATCAATTGAGAGTGACTGAGGATAACATAGATAAACTGGTTTTAGAACTCCGGACGGTTTCTTTGAATGGCTAGTGATGCCTTTTGGGCTGACAAATGCACCCGCCTATTTTGTTGATTTGATGAGTAGAGTGTTTCGGGAATTCCTAAACAAATTCGTTGTAGTCTTCGTTGATGACATTTAGATCTTCTCCAAGAACGAGGAAAAGCATGCCCAACATCTGAGGGAAGTCTTGAAAACTCTCCGTGACCACCAGCTAAAAGCAAAGTTCTCCAAATGCCATTTCTGGAGAAAGGAGGTAAGATTCTTGGGGTATGTAGTCTCTAAAGAAGGGATAGTTGTAGATCCCGCGAAGGTGGTTACAGTGCAAGTTTGGCAGATTCCTAAAAACGCAACCGAGGTGAGAAGCATTCTTGGGTTGGTAGGTTACTATAGGAAGTTCATTAAGGACTTCGCGAAGATATCAGCCCCTCTCACTAGGTTGACAAAGAAGAATTTGGTGTTTTCATGGGATATAGACTGGGATTTTGCTTTCCAACAACAGCCCCAGTCTTGACCTTGCCCAATGGAAGTAAAGTGTTTACTGTTTACACTGATGCGTGCGGTACAGAGCTTGGTGCGCACTGATGCAAGAAGGGAAAGTAATATGTTATGGGGTAGGCAGTTGAGAGTTCATGAAAAGAACTACCCTACCCATGATCTAGAACTAGCTGCCATAGTATTTGCATTAAAGACGTGGCGTCATTATTTACTGGGAGAAAGATTCGAGTTGTACACTGATCACAAATCTCTCCAGTACCTATTCTCTCAGAAGGATCTCAACTTAAGGCAACAACGGTGGATGAAGTTCTTAGCTTCATACGATTTTGAGATTTCTTATACCCCTGGCCAGGGTAATGTGGTTGCAGACGCACTAAGTAGGTAGAGAATGGATCTGAGTCCTTTGTTTGTGGAAAAAAGAACTTGGAGTTCATACCAGCTTTTGATTTTAGACCCCCATCGAAGTTTTGCATGATTTATTTGCATCCTTGGAGATACGACCGACTCTTCTGGAGCAGATAGGAGCTTCACAACAAGATGACCCACAGATTCTAGACATTATGGATAAGCTCAGAAGAGGGGAGACTTCTGGTCACCTCAGTAGATATACCATATATGAAAAGGGGTTGTTGCGACGAGATGGAAGGCTTTTTGTTCCTCAGACTGGAAGCTTGATAAAGGCAGTCCTAGAAGAAGCCCACCATTCTAAGATGACTATTCATCCAGGCGGCGATAAGATGTATAGAGACATAGAAAGGGTTTTCTTTTGGGATGGGATGAAGAAGGACATGGCTAAATTTATTTCCCAATGTTTAGTTTGTCAACAAGTTAAGGCTGAGCAAAAGAAGCCCGGTGGATTACTTCATCCATTGGAAGTGCCACAGTAGAAATGGGAGAGCGTCTCGATGGATTTCATAGATGGGTTGCCTAGGTCGAAGAAAGACAATATCATTGTTTGGGTGGTAGTAGATAGACTCACTAAGAGTGCTCACTTTATTCCAGTCAAGAGCAAAAGGATGGCATCGTGGTTGGCAGCGATTTATGTTCATGAGATAGTTCGCCTCCATGGAGTACCTTCCGCATAGTAAGCGATCGTGACCCCATCTTTACCAGCGAGTTTTGGAGAAGTTTGCAAGAGGCATTAGGTACACAGTTGCGCTTAAGCACTGCTTATCATCCTCAGACCGATGGGCAGACGGAGAGGGTGAATAAAATTTTAGAAGATCTTCTGAGGCTGTGTATCCTAGACTTCAGAGGCACATGGGAAGAGCATCTTCCTTTAGTAGAGTTTTGCCTATAATAATAGCTATCAAGCCAGCATCGGTATGACACCCTTCGAAGCTATGTACAAGCGACCTGTAGGTCCCCAACTTGTTGGTGGGAATCTACAGAAATATTGTTACTTGGGCTAGACATGGTTAGGGAAACATCCGAGAAGATTGACGTTATTCGACGACGAATGAAAACAGCTTAAGATAGACAGAAGTCATATGCAGACAAGATAAGAACCGACATCGAGTTTGAAGTAGGAGACCTGGTTTTTATCAAATTATCACCTCTGAGGAATGTGGTCCGCTTCGGAGCAGTAAGGAAGGGAAATATCCGAGAAGATTGACCTTATTCGACGACGAATGAAAACAGCTCAAGATAGACAAAAGTCCTATGCAAATAAGAGAAGAACCGACATCAAGTTTGAAGTAGGATACTTGGATTTTATCAAAGTATCACCTCTGAGAAATGTGGTCCACTTCGGAGCAGTAGGGAAGTTGGCACCTAGGTTTGTGGACCATTTCCCATAACAGATAGGATTGGCCAAATGGCCTATAGAGTAAAGCTTACTGAAAATCTGTCTGGCGTTCATGATGTTTTCCATGATTCTCATCTGCGGAAGTGCTTGCGTGACACCGCGGAAGTTGTTGAGCCGAGTATATTGGTAGAGGTAGAAGCGGAACGAGAGGCAACAATCAGGCTAGTTCCTTCCTGTATCCTGGGATCAGAGGTTAAGAAGCTACACAATAAAGAGATCAAGTTGCTAAAGGTTCAGTGGGGATATAGCCCAGAGGATGCGACTTGGGGAACCAAAGATAAGATTCGTGCTTCGTACCCTTTCCTCTTTAAGGGTATGTGTAACAACCCGCATTCTATGCATCGGGGGATCGTAGAATATTTATTTCTTTCCCATATGAAGTCGTATGGTCATGTAACTTTGGGAAACATCCACTAGAGTCATTTCTCATGTCCATGATTTTTGTTGATTTTTAAATGACCATTTTGCCTCTAGTTGATCTTGTTTTGGCCATAACTTTTGATTGGAAAGGAATTTTGACCTGAAACCACTTCCATTAGATTCGTTTGACGGTTTACCTTTCCGTAGAGAGGTCATAATAGCCAAACAGACTTACTGTTTGGGAGATATGGCTGAAATAAGGTTTGGAAGGTGAAAAACTGCTTAATCGGGCAAAATAGGGTGATTAGTGAATAGGCCCATTACCCATTTCGGGATTAGGGTAATGGGGAGGCTGAAATGAGTTAGAGAATCGTTTCATTTCAGTTTTCTAGCCTCCACTTATCTCCAAGAAACCCTAAAAATGGCCTCTAACCTCTAAATCACCTCCAAATCATCTTTTGATCGAGGATTAAGCTTAGCAACATCTAATCAAGGAAGATCTACACCAAATCAACATTGGAGCTGCTGTTTAGCATTGGGATTTGCATCAAAACGGAGATTTATTTCAGATCTTAGTTTATTTGTGGCTAAGGTGAGTGATTTGCATAGTTCCTCACTAATTATGGCTAATTAAGGGTAATTAGTGTTAATTAGCAAATTTAAACATGATAAAATTCTGGAAAAATGTTCATAAATTCTTAAATGATGTTTTAGACCTCTGATATGAATTTGGGTTAATTTGGTTAAGCTTTGCTAATCCTATCATTAGTTTCACCTAAACATGCTTAAGGGGAAATATGGGATTTTGGGTATGTTTGATCCATTTTAACCTATCATATTGATGTTTTGATGTTTGTGGTTGATTATGCATGTTGCTATGACTGTATGATATGCTTTGTGATTGATTTCAATAGTTAGAATGGTCGAAAACGTCGTCGAATGGCGTAAACACTTGCTGGAAAAGTTTCAGGAAACAGTGCAGGTTTCGGATCGGATCGGATATGGTGGCTCGGATCGGATAAGTTGAACTGGGGAAAGGATTCGATCGGATCGGAGCTTGACACTTGAGAACCCTGACAAAAAGGAAGGCCATGCTAATTGAACTGGGATCGGATCGGCTAAAAGAGGGGGATCGGATCGGAGCATATGAAGGACGAGGGAGCTGATCGGAGCAGGAGAACGAACTGGAGGGGAGATGTCAACCCGACCCGACCCGAAGTGGGACACCCGACCCGAACCGATGCAATGCTATAAACCCGAACCGAACCGCTACAGGAGAAGACAACACACTGAACCAACTCAACGTAGACACCCGATCCGAACCGATGGCTTGAAGGGGAACCCGACCCGACCCAGTATTGACCAATAACCCGAGATGCAAAGGTAGTCCAATATGGGAAGTTAGAGCTCAGGATCCAATTGGGAACCGATGAGTTCACTTCATGGTTGGGATTTGCTGCGGGACGTGTGCTAAGGAGTTGTTGACGTTCATAACTTCGATTCACCACTGAAAATGGATAATGGGCTACTTATCAGTGCAGTAGAGTCATTATGACTCGAGGGGCAAGGTGATGGTAGCAAGACTACATTATCAGTGTAGTAGGGTCATTATGACTCGAGGGGCAAGGTGATGCGTAGTAAGACTATGAGCCAGCGCAGATGGGGTGAATAACTCCATGGGGCAAGTGGACATAGTAAGGATTGGTAAGGCTATGAGCCAGCGCAGATGGGGTGAATAACTCCATGGGGTAAGTGGACATAGCGAAGGATTAGTGGCTACGTTATCAGTGCAGTGAAGCCATTTATGACTTCATGGAGCAAAGTGATCGTAGCAAGGATGGGTGATCGAAGTGGTGAATATCGTATGCTTTACGCACTGAGTGAGAGATGTGAGGATGGTTGCTATGTTTGATTGTTTGCCATCACTATGACATGCACACCCCCACCTCCGTATCTTTACACCGTTTGATATGGCACCTTAGAGTGTTGTACAGTATGTAGTGCTAACTCTTTGGTTGCAGGTCCAGGTTCAGGTATGTTTTAGTCTACCTGTTATTATTCACTTTAGATGCTTATCGCTCATACCAGGCTTTATGTCTGACCCAGAGTTTTATGTCTCCTCTTATTACTCTGGGTGCTCACACAAGCAGACTAGAGACAGGTTAGCTGGTGATGCGCGAGTAGCTGATTCGGAGGCGGGCAAGAGGCTTCCACGTATGATATATAGATATTCTCCCTGTGTCGTTGGTGGTCGCTACTTGGGCATTAGTAGTGTACCTCCTTTATCTTGCTTTTGCTTTTGAGACAGTTTAAAAAAAAGTTGTAATAATGTTAGCTTTGGATTATAAGCTGTACTTGGATTTTCCGCTGCTATGTTAGTTTGTTATCAGCTTATGCACTGTCTCACCTGTTTTATGTCAAGTATGTTATTATTATATTTTATCCTATGCGCTGTGAGACATTCTACAGGTTCCTTGTTAGTTCATTTCCTTCTTCCATTTCTTTCTGATGACCCATTCCGTGCTAACAGGACATGTGTACAGCGCACCTTTGGAGTAAATGTCGGTTGGTGCTGGGCGGGCCGTCACACTTGGTATCAGAGCTCTAGGTTGCGTAGTTAACCTAGGGAAAGACACTAGGGAGAGATAGTACGTATATGAGAGCGCGTATTTGTGATTACTTTTGTTTTAAAAAGCTATATATATATATACTATTAGTAGTATAAGAATGAAGTCGCACTGCACTAGCACCACTATGGGGTCGTTAATCGTTTCCCTTTTACAGATTGACGATGAGCCGATATGCTAGAGCTGCTGGTAGGGGAGCCAATAATGGGAATGTCGCTGACATGAGGGCGATGTTTACTGACCTCATGAGAGACATGCTTAGAGAAGTGCAAGGGGCAGTTCCCAATCCCGGAGTTGGTGTTGGCCCAGTAGTGCAGGCGCCTAGGGTCGATTTCGCCAAGTTGTGCAAGGATTACACTAACCTTGGTGGGAAGCCATTCCACGGGACGGAGTCGGCCACAGATGTTCAAGACTGGTTGGATAGCTGCGATCGTATCTTCGATGACTTGGGTATTGAGGATGCAATGAAAAGAAGGCTAGCGTCTCGTCAGCTGCAAGGGCGAGCGATGAATTGGTGGAATGCCATTAGAACAGCTACTCCAGAAGATCAGGTTAATTGGGATCAGTTCAAGGCTCGCTTCAGCGTGAAGTTTATTCCAGCTGCCCAGAAGTCAGTGTTGTTCAAGAGGTTCTTGGAACTCAAGCAGAACGGAAGGGCAGTTTTTGACTATATTGCTGAATTCGACACCTTGTCAAAGTATGGACTATCTCTTATCGATACTCCTGAGAAGAAGAATGAGAAGTTCATTACTGGTTTAGATGGATACTTGGGGGAAAGGCTTATTGTAACACCCCGAATTTTCTATTAACACTAAAGTTGCTAAAATAATAATAAGTGTGTAGAAGAGGGGATGTATCTAATATGAATATAAAAATATTAATAAGTGTGTAAGAGAGGGGATGTATCTAATATGAATATAAAAATATTAATAAGTGTGTAAGAGAGGGGATGTATCTAATATGTATATAAAAACAATAATAAGTATGTAAAAGGGGGGATGTATCTAATATGTACATTGTAGAAAATATATATATATTTATGACATGAATAGAAGTTTATTAATATGCTGAGTGTTTGCTGAGTCACTTCTGACTCATTGCTGAGTCAACAAGATAAACCCCATCTTGTCTGGACGGCTGCGGTTATTTCTAGGTTAAATCTAATGGCCTAAACGCATTCTAAAATCTATAAATAAGTGGGTAGACCCTAGACCTAAATCACTTGTAAAATTAGAGAAGCTACCGTCATGCTGCTGCCATGGAGTTCAGCATAGCCGTCACAAACTAAGAAGAGGAAGCCTAATCATCTACAACTAAATCTACACAAATCAAATCAAAAGATCTCTCTTTCTCTAATTCTTTTCTTTTGTTGGTGAGTATGATGATTCTCACAAGACTATTACAAACTAATTTGACTCAGTTATGAATGGATCACAAGAAAGTGATGTGATTTGTAATTGTAAATTCTATATATTGTGGATGTCTTATTATGTTATTATGTTGTCGTATGATGTAAATTATATATGCTATGTCATGCTATGTTGTAAATTCTCTTATGCTATGTCGTGCTATGTTGAGAATCATGTCAAGCTATGTTATACTATCATACTATGCCATGTTATAAATCATGCTATATTATGTTGAAAAACCATGTTGTTGGATCATGCTTAAAGTTATGTTTTTTTTTCTTAATTTAAATGAATCTTGTTTATGGGAATTTGCCTATTAGGTTAGGTGTACCCATAAACTTGAAACTATAATTAAATAAAACTTGATTATGGGAATTTGCCTATTGAGTTAGGTGTACCCATATAAAACCATGTTGTTAAAAAATTAGATGATGTTGATTCACACATGTTCATACGTAAGTTTATGAAAATTGATTGAGATTATATTAGGTGAATTTTGAACAAGTTGACACCTTTAGGTCCATGACATGTATAATCTATGCAAGTTGGACATATGCAAGTTTCACCCCTTATTATGATTCATTTGGTCACATATACATGTTGTTATTATGATAATCTCTTTTATGCTATGAGTTAGGCTATTCGAGTCTAACATATATTTTGCGAATAAACGTTCAAACGTGGGGTAGGGGTAATATTAGGAATTAATAAATTGGGTGCAATTTTGTAAGATTTTGCATACCATGAATGGATGTCCATAATTGAGTCAATTATGGACATTGTTAAAAATTGGAAGTAATTAATAATTCAAGTAGGGAATTATTAAAATTGGGGGAAAGTGGATTATTATTAATAATCAATGCTTAGGACACGAGGTTGGACCCGTTTGTGATGTAAACCTGCCCGGACCCGCCCGGCAAATCCAGTAGTCACAAATGTCGGCCCAATGTGAGAGGTCCTAGGCCCAAACTAAAGCATAACAGTTGTAAAGACACGAGGTTAGACTCTTTTATGGTGTAAGACTGCCCGGACCCGCCCGGCAAATCCAGCTGCCATAAATGCCAGTCTAATGTGAGAGGTCGTTATGAGGTTATGGCCTTAATGAACTAAGAAATACTTAACCAGATAATCATGCAAGGTGGGACATGGGGGTTAAGTAGGTGCCTTGGGTGGCATGAGGAATCTGGTGGTTGCCTTTAGAGGCATTTGAAATACGATTAGACTTAACCAAACACACATGTAAATGAACATGACTAAATGGGTTAAGTGGGATGGACTAATGGGGACAAGCTTAGGTGGAATGCTTGTGGTAAATAGTGGGGGCCCATTTCAACCAGTATCCCAAAACGTATCTTTGTGGGCTCGACCCAAGTCGAGGACGGGACACGCTTACTGGGTTTGACTATAAGAGGCCAAAACAGGGAGCGGTGGCAACGCAAGTCCAACGGGTTTCATATGCGTGTGTGGACCCGGGCTGGTAGGTAAGACGTTGTTGCATCGTGTAGGTATAAGCCGTGCATGTCCGTTGTATCAGGTTGCCACTTTAGGGGAGTGATACACCCCACTGTGGGGCTAGAACGGGTATCTACGAGTTAGGGAGCCGATCGAATAATGGGAAGTAGGGTACACCTAGTGGAGATAGGGGCAGGCGGCACCTATGTAGTCAGCTAGGGGTACGTAAAGCCATTGGGAAAGTTTCTAAGTGAAGCTAAGTGGGATGAATCTTTAGGGTGACTGGTGTGGTGCAGTATAGTGTTTATCCTTTAGTATTTAGGAGCGCCTATAACGTTGCCTTTAGCGATTGTCTATGTCCTTAATCTGCTCTTCATAGACATTTTCTTGTTTTCCAGCTTATGCCTTAGTCCAGTTATTTTGGTAATAGTATTGTAGAATTATCATATTCACCAGACTTTATGTCTGACCCCCTCTTTTCCATCCTTTTTCTCCCTTCAGGTCCGCAGGTTGGGCCAAGTTCTAGTGGAGTCTAGTTGGATCGCTTATCTTCTGGAAAGCTTGGACTGCTGAAGTAAAGTCCAGCTTGTTATCTTTCTTTTTAATGGCTATTCATGTAATGGGATTATGTACTTGTTTTATCAAGATAGATATTGTACTTGACATTGAATATGGTGTTATGATGTAATCAAACATGTTTTGACTTCTGCTACAATGAAATAAAGTTTTTGAATTTCCAAGTACCATTTTATATCTGTCTTGTTGTAATTTTACTGTTCTATATTCACTTAAAACCTCCATGGAAGTTAATGCATTCCCTTTGTGAGTGACATTAATGGACGTGGGGTGTTACACGTGGTATCAGAGCATAAGGTTACCAGAACAGATAAATTTTTTTTTTTAGAAAAATATTTTTTTTTCTAAAGTATTTTTGGAAGAAGTGCTTTCAAAAAAAAACATGTTATTTAAAGAGAGTTTTTATGAAAAACATAATCCCAAATAGCCACATCCTTATCTTTATCTTTCGAATTCTCCATTTTGAATCTTTCCTTTTTCGTTTCAGCATGGCTGAAGATCTTAATCTCCCAGAAGGTGTGACGATTCCAGGGTGGTTTAGGAGATACTTGGAGGCTAGGGCCACCACTGCAGGCCCAGCGGATACTCCTCCACCCCTAGTTGCACCCATTCCTCCTCCTCCTCCTCCTCCTCGTGTTGACACTTTTGCAAAGACGTGCAAGGAATTCAAGGCTATGGGAGGAAAAACTTTTCAAGGGACTGAGACGTTTGTGGAGGCCAGAGATTGGCTTAAGGAGACTAAGGAATTATTGGATATCTTTGAAGTGGAAGATGGGAGGAAAGTCCGTTTAGCTGCTTGGTTAATGAAGGGAGAGGCCTCGTTTTGGTGGGAGGTCACTAACGGGGAACGTCCAGTTGATTCATGGGCGGATTTCAGACGAAGGTTTGAGGCAAAGTTTCTTTCAAGGGCAGAGGAGAACTTAAATATGGAAAAATTCCTGGCACTAAAGAAAGGGAGCTCATCAGTAAAGGAATATGTTAATAAATTTAATCAGTTAGCAAGGTTTGGCTTGGAGTTGGTGAACACGCCAAAGAAGAAAGCTTTGAGGTTCGTTAGAGGCTTGAATGAACCGTTGCAAGGGTTGGCTATGACCCACATCCCTATGGGAGCCACCTTTGAAAAGCTAGTAGAAATGGCACTTATGCATGAGGATAAGGAAGTTGGAAAGAAAGGGGATCAGAAGAAACCCCAACAGCAAAATAAGAAGGGTGGTAAAAACAATAATGGCAAAGGGAAGAAGAAATGCTTCAATTGTGGGACGCCTGGCCATCTCAGCAAAGATTGTAGAAAGAAAAAGAAGACTGGTTGTTTTCATTGTGGAGATGCGGGACATTTAGTGAAGGACTGTCCAAAGAAGGGGCAGAGGGCAGGGTCTACCTCGGGAGGACAGGTGCAGGCTCTTATGGCACCAGGGAAGGCAAGGGGGCAAGTTCAGGCTATTGCGGCCCCACCGCTGCAAGAAAGAGGTAGAACAATTTCTGTTGAAAGCTTAGTTTTTCTGTTTGATCATCCTGTCCGTACCTTATTCGATTCTGGCGCATCTCATTCGTTTATCTCTGCATCATTAGTTGAATCACTGCACTTGAACACCAGTTTAGTAGAGGATCCCTTGGTCGTTTCAAATCCAATTGGGGGTTCGGCTCATTTGACCATGATATGTCTGGATTTGAAAATCTCTATACTTAGCGTTGAATTTAGATGTGATGCTTATGTATTGGGCTTCACGGGCTATGGGCTAATTTTAGGAATGGATTGGTTGTCTAGAAATAGGGCCATTCTTGATTGTGAAAGGAGAGTAGTTAGGCTTGTGACTCGCCTTGGTAATGCTCTCGACATCTTTTGTAATCCCATAAATTCCGTTATGCTAAGTTATCTTGAATCGCTTGACGCGTCTGTAGAGAACCTGCGATCGGTAGAAGTGGTCCGGGAATATCCGGATGTGTTTGAGGAGGTGAAGGGCTTACCTCCAAAGCGGGAGATAGACTTTCGAATTTATCTTGTGGATAATGCTAAACCCGTATCTTTGCCAGTGCGCCACATGGCTCCTCGTGAAAGGAGGGAACTCAATAAGCAAGTAAAGGAGTTGCTTGAGAAGGGGTTCATAAGACGTAGTATATCGGAGTGGGGTGCTCCAGTAGTTTTTGCCACAAAGGCGGATGGGTCTCTTAGACTTTGTATGGACTATAGAGAACTAAACAAGCTTACTAAAAAGAACCGACACCCACTGCCGAGGATTGACGATCTCTTTGATCAGTTAGTTGGCGCCTCAGTGTTTTCGCAGTTGGACTTAGCCACTGGCTTTCATCAACTGAGAGTGGCTGAGGATAGTATAGATAAGACTGCTTTTAGGACTCCTGACGGATTCTATGAATGGCTAGTGATGCCCTTTGGTTTGACAAACGCCCCTGCATATTTTGTTGATTTGATGAGTAGGGTGTTTAGGGAATACCTTAACAAATTCGTGGTAGTCTTTGTGGATGACATCTTAGTCTTTTCTAAGAATAAAGAAGAGCACTCCCTACATCTTAGGGAAGTGTTGGAAACCCTTCGAGCGCATAACCTTAAGGCAAAATTTTCTAAGTGTCACTTCTGGAGGAAGGAAGTACGGTTCTTAGGGTACGTGGTTTCCAAAGAAGGGATAGCAGTGGATCCCGCAAAGGTGGTGGCCATCCAAGATTGGAAGGTCCCTAAAAATGCAACCGAAGTTAGAAGTTTCTTGGGGTTGGCTGGCTATTATAGGAAGTTTATCAAAGACTTCGCAAAAATATCAGCTCCATTAACACGGTTAACGAAGAAGAACCTGGTTTTTACGTGGGACAAAGATTGCGATGATGCGTTCCAACGTTTAAAGAGAGCCTTAACTTCAGCCCCAGTCTTAGTGCTGCCAGACAGGAATAAACCGTTTACCATCTATACTGATGCTTGTGGGACGGGACTTGGCGCGGTCCTCATGCAAGAGGGAAGAGTAATAGCCTATGGTGGAAGGCAGTTGAGGGTTCATGAAAAGAATTACCCCACGCATGACTTAGAGCTAGCCGCAATTGTTTTCGCGCTTAAGTCTTGGCGTCACTATCTTCTTGGTGAGAAATTCGAACTGTTCACTGACCACAAATCGTTAAAATACTTATTCTCTCAGAAGGATTCGAATTTAAGGCAGCAACGGTGGATGGAATTCTTAGCCTCCTACGATTTTGAAATAGCATATACCCCGGGCAAGGGTAACGTGGTGGCAGACGCCTTAAGTAGGAAAAGGTTGTCCTTGAGTCCGTTGTTTGTTGAACGACAAAGCTTAGAATTCATCTCTATGTTTGACTTTAGACCCTCCGTTGACTTAGTACCCGGTCTGTTAGCATCCTTGGAGGTTAGACCTACACTTCTAGGACGGGTTGGTGAGGCACAGCGAGACGACCCACAGTTGGTTGAGATAGTAGAAAAGCTCAAAGGGGGGGAGTCGTCAAGCCATCTTCGTAGGTATACCCTAGACGATAAGGGTTGGTTACGAAGGGATAATAGACTTTGTGTACCACAAGACGAAGACTTAAGGAAGGCCATTCTTGATGATGCTCATCGCTCAAAAATGACCATTCATCCCGGCGGGGATAAGATGTACAAAGATATGAAGCGGGTTTTCTTTTGGGCCGGTATGAAAAAGGATGTGGCCGAGTACGTCGCTAGATGCTTGGTGTGCCAACGAGTTAAAGCAGAACAAAAGAAACCCGGTGGGTTGCTTCACCCATTAGAAGTTCCACTATGGAAATAGGAAAGCATCTCAATGGATTTTGTGGATGGATTACCAAGATCAAGAAAGGGTAACACGGGGATTTGGGTTATAGTAGATAGACTTACTAAAAGCGCCCATTTTATTCCCGTGAAAAGTAAGAGGACTGCTCCGTGGTTGGCTTCTGTATACATTAAGGAGATAGTTCGTTTGCACGGTATTCCTTCTAGTATAGTAAGCGACTGTGACCCTATCTTTACTAGCGAATTTTGGAAGAGTTTACAAGAGGCGGTAGGGACTCAGCTATGTTTGAGCACCGCATATCATCCTCAGACAGACGGCCAGACCGAGAGGGTGAATCGCATTCTAGAGGATCTTTTAAGGCTTTGTATCCTAGACTTTGGGGGTACATGGGAAGAGCACCTTCCGTTAGTAGAATTCGCATATAATAATAGCTTTCAGTCTAGTATTGGCATGGCACCTTTCGAAGCTCTTTATGGAAGGCCTTGCCGTTCGCCTACATGTTGGTGGGAATCTACCGATAAAATCCTACTTGGGCCCGATATGGTTAGGGAAACCTCGGAGAAGATTGAGTTGATTCGAAGGAGGATGAAAGCAGCACAAGATAGGCAGAAATCGTATGCTGATAAGAGGAGGACAGATCTTGAGTTTGACATTGGGGACATGGTTTTTATCAAAGTATCTCCGTTACAGAATGTTGTTCTCTTTGGGTCCATGGGGAAATTAGCACCAAGGTTTGTAGGGCCGTTTCCTGTAAAAGACAGGATTGGGAAGATGGCATATAGGGTGGAGTTGCCTGAGAAACTTAGTGGAGTACACGACGTATTCCATGTATCACATTTGAGGAAGTTTTTGCACAAGACCGCGGAGGTGATAGAGCCGAGCTTGCTTAAAGAGGTGGAAATAGAGCGTGATGCAACAATTAGACGAGCTCCTACATGCATTCTTGGGTCGGAGATCAAAAAGTTGAGGAATCGAGAGGTCAGACTGGTTAAAGTGCAATGGGGAGATGATGAGAGCAACGCAACTTGGGAGACAGAAGAGAAGATGCGTTCGTTGTACCCTTTTCTTTTTGAGGGTATGTCTTTTAAATTCTCCTTTATCGCTTAGCTTATCTTATCTTATCCTTAGTATGTCCTCTCATTAGTATCTTTGACCTTTAGTTAGGATAATCCTATGGTTGAAACATGTGTTTGAGACATGTTATGTATGATGGATGCAAAATGGATGCAAGTGTTTGCTAGTGGTTGCTCGTGGATGCATATATACACACACTTTAGGCACTAGATCGGCTCAGTCACTTCATATTGCATATTGCATATATATGGATGTATTTAGTATAATGGATGTATAATGGTTGTACCATCATATGGATGCTGCATTCGGTTGAATGGGTGTGCATGCATATAGAAGTAGTATGTAAGCAATTAGGATCTTTTGCATACATAATGGATTCATGACACTTACATAATTTGCATTAAGGAGGTCAACTGAATCAGTAGACCGCCTGATTTCGCATTAGGTAAGGACATGTACACACACTTGCATATGATCATAAAGCATTAGAAGTCTTTTAAGGACAATGAATGCCTGTGTATGATGGATGAGTAGATGGACGTTTGGATGGTAGGATATACATTCTTCCAGACTTGAAGATTTCGGGGACGAAATCCTAAAAGGAGGGGAGAATGTAACACCCCGAATTTTCTATTAACACTAAAGTTGCTAAAATAATAATAAGTGTGTAGAAGAGGGGATGTATCTAATATGAATATAAAAATATTAATAAGTGTGTAAGAGAGGGGATGTATCTAATACGAATATAAAAATATTAATAAGTGTGTAAGAGAGGGGATGTATCTAATATGAATATAAAAATATTAATAAGTGTGTAAGAGAGGGGATGTATCTAATATGTATATAAAAACAATAATAAGTATGTAAAAGGGGGGGATGTATCTAATATGTACATTGTAGAAAATATATATATATTTATGACATGAATAGAAGTTTATTAATATGCTGAGTGTTTGCTGAGTCACTTCTGACTCATTGCTGAGTCAACAAGATAAACCCCATCTTGTCTGGACGGCTGCGGTTATTTCTAGGTTAAATCTAATGGCCTAAACGCATTCTAAAATCTATAAATAAGTGGGTAGACCCTAGACCTAAATCACTTGTAAAATTAGAGAAGCTACCGTCATGCTGCTGCCATGGAGTTCAGCATAGCCATCACAAACTAAGAAGAGGAAGCCTAATCATCTACAACTAAATCTACACAAATCAAATCAAAAGATCTCTCTTTCTCTAATTCTTTTCTTTTGTTGGTGAGTATGATGATTCTCACAAGACTATTACAAACTAATTTGACTCAGTTATGAATGGATCACAAGAAAGTGATGTGATTTGTAATTGTAAATTCTATATATTGTGGATCTCTTATTATGTTATTATGTTGTCGTATGATGTAAATTATATATGCTATGTCATGCTATGTTGTAAATTCTCTTATGCTATGTCGTGCTATGTTGAGAATCATGTCAAGCTATGTTATACTATCATACTATGCCATGTTATAAATCATGTTATATTATGTTGAAAAATCATGTTGTTGGATCATGCTTAAAGTTATGTTTTTTTTTCTTAATTTAAATGAATCTTGTTTATGGGAATTTGCCTATTAGGTTAGGTGTACCCATAAACTTGAAACTATAATTAAATAAAACTTGATTATGGGAATTTGCCTATTGAGTTAGGTGTACCCATATAAAACCATGTTGTTAAAAAATTAGATGATGTTGATTCACACATGTTCATACGTAAGTTTATGAAAATTGATTGAGATTATATTAGGTGAATTTTGAACAAGTTGACACCTTTAGGTCCATGACATGTATAATCTATGCAAGTTGGACATATGCAAGTTTCACCCCTTATTATGATTCATTTGGTCACATATACATGTTGTTATTATGATAATCTCTTTTATGCTATGAGTTAGGCTATTCGAGTCTAACATATATTTTGCGAATAAACGTTCAAACGAGGGGTAGGGGTAATATTAGGAATTAATAAATTGGGTGCAATTTTGTAAGATTTTGCATACCATGAATGGATGTCCATAATTGAGTCAATTATGGACATTGTTAAAAATTGGAAGTAATTAATAATTCAAGTAGGGAATTATTAAAATTGGGGGAAAGTGGATTATTATTAATAATCAATGCTTAGGACACGAGGTTGGACCCGTTTCTGATGTAAACCTGCCCGGACCCGCCCGGCAAATCCAGTAGTCACAAATGTCGGCCCAATGTGAGAGGTCCTAGGCCCAAACTAAAGCATAACAGTTGTAAAGACACGAGGTTAGACTCTTTTATGGTGTAAGACTGCCCGGACCCGCCCGGCAAATCCAGCTGCCATAAATGCCAGTCTAATGTGAGAGGTCTTTATGAGGTTATGGCCTTAATGAACTAAGAAATACTTAACCAAATAATCATGTAAGGTGGGACATGGGGGTTAAGTAGGTGCCTTGGTTGGCATGAGGAATCTGGTGGTTGCCTTTAGAGGCATTTGAAATACGATTAGACTTAACCAAACACACATGTAAATGAACATGACTAAGTGGGTTAAGTGGGATGGACTAATGGGGACAAGCTTAGGTGGAATGCTTATGGTAAATAGTGGGGGCCCATTTCAACCAGTATCCCAAAACGTATCTTTGTGGGCTCGACCCAAGTCGAGGACGGGACACGCATACTGGGTTTGACTATAAGAGGCCAAAACAGGGAGCGGTGGCAACGCAAGTCCAACGGGTTTCATATGCGTGTGTGGACCCGGGCTGGTAGGTAAGACGTTGTTGCATCGTGTAGGTATAAGCCGTGCATGTCCGTTGTATCAGGTTGCCACTTTAGGGGAGTGATACACCCCACTGTGGGGCCAGCACGGGTATCTACGAGTTAGGGAGCCGATCGAATAATGGGAAGTAGGGTACACCTAGTGGAGATAGGGGCAGGCGGCACCTATGTAGTCAGCTAGGGGTACGTAAAGCCATTGGGAAAGTTTCTAAGTGAAGCTAAGTGGGATGAATCTTTAGGGTGACTGGTGTGGTGCAGTATAGTGTTTATCCTTTAGTATTTAGGAGCGCCTATAACGTTGCCTTTAGCGATTGTCTATGTCCTTAATCTGCTCTTCATAGACATTTTCTTGTTTTCCAGCTTATGCCTTAGTCCAGTTATTTTGGTAATAGTATTGTAGAATTATCATATTCACCAGACTTTATGTCTGACCCCCTCTTTTCCATCCTTTTTCTCCCTTCAGGTCCGCAGGTTGGGCCAAGTTCTAGTGGAGTCTAGTTGGATCGCTTATCTTCTGGAAAGCTTGGACTGCTGAAGTAAAGTCCAGCTTGTTATCTTTCTTTTTAATGGCTATTCATGTAATGGGATTATGTACTTGTTTTATCAAGATAGATATTGTACTTGACATTGAATATGGTGTTATGATGTAATCAAACATGTTTTGACTTCTGCTACAATGAAATAAAGTTTTTGAATTTCCAAGTACCATTTTATATCTGTCTTGTTGTAATTTTACTGTTCTATATTCACTTAAAACCTCCATGGAAGTTAATGCATTCCCTTTGTGAGTGATATTAATGGACGTGGGGTGTTACACTTATCAACCACATCGATGAGACTTTGAATCGATTGTGGGGAAAGCTTTGAGATCAGAGAGTCTTTACCCTAAGCCAAAGAATGAGGCTGCATCTGCAGAAGGGCCAAAGCCGCAAGCAGGCGGTGGAGGCAAGAATAACTCTCAGAATAAGAGGAAGCAGGATCAATCTAAGGGTGGCCAAAAAAAGAACAAGAAGGATGTTGAGTGCTTCAGCTGTTGTAAGATGGGCCATTATGCTAAAGATTTTCGGGCCAAGCCAGCGGATAAGAAGTGCTTCAACTGTGGTCAAGTGGGACATTTCAAGGATAAGTGTCCGGAACCTCTTAAGGAGAAGCAGATTGTGAAAGCATATGCTATTGATGTTGTTCCTTCTTCGTCGAATGCCCCAACTGCGGCGGAGAAAGGAAAGAATGTTGTTATTCAAGGTATGCTTTCTATTTATGATGTACCAGTTCGAGTTTTGTTTGATACTGGGGCTTCCCGTTCCTTCATATCTAGTGACCTGGTAGATAGGTTGGGACTGGAACCCGAGATAGTCGATAGACCATTGGTTGTGATGAACCCGATTGGTGGTTCGACTAGCCTTAGTATGATTTGCAGTAATTTGGTCTTATCGAGTCATGGATGTATGTTTGTATGTGATTGCTTTGTTTTGGGCTTTACTGGGTATGACATTATATTGGGAGTCGATTGGCTCCAAAGATATGGGGTGGTGGTAGACTGTGAGGGCTTTTTGGTGACAGTGAGGGCGGATGATGGGCGGAGGGTAGTGTTTGGTAGCCTACCTAGTGATGGGGTTATGGCTAGTTTTGTAAATTCCCTCGACATCCCACAGGATGAGCTGTCAGATGTGCCCGTGGTTGGCCAGTATCCGGGCGTCTTCGAGGAGGTGACCGGGCTTCCACCACACCGAGAGATTGAGTTCTGTATTGATTTAGTGAAAGATGCCAGACCTATAGTGATGCTACTTCGTCGTATGGCACCAAGGGAGCAGCGAGAGCTCGGGGTGCAAGTCAGCAATCTTTTGAAGAAGGGATTTATTAGAAGAAGTGTCTCCGAGTGGGGAGCACCAGTTGTGTTTGCCACTAAGGCAGATGGTTCCCTTCGTTTGTGTGTGGACTATCGCGAGTTGAATAAGGTGACGAGGAAGAATAATTATCCTCTACCGCGGATAGATGATTTGTTTGATCAACTGGAAGGAGCAATAGTGTTCTCCCAGTTGGACCTCGCGACAGGATTTCATCAGCTACGAGTAGCGGATGAGAGTGTTCCGAAAACGGCATTTTGGACGCCGTCTGGATTTTATGAGTGGTTGGTCATGCCATTTGGGTTGACCAATGCACCAGCCTACTTTGTGGATCTTATGAATCGAGTATTCAGAGATCAGTTGAATAAGTTTGTTCTTGTGTTTGTAGATGATATCCTTGTTTACTCAAGGACAGAGGAGGAACACAAGGGACACTTGAGGATAGTGATGGAGGTGTTGAGGAAACACCAATTGAAAGCGAAATTCTCTAAGTGTCATTTCTGGAGAAGGGAAGTGAGATTCTTGGGTCATGTTGTTTCAGAGAGTGGTATTGCCGTGGACCCTGCGAAGGTGGCTACGGTACAGGATTGGCCTACGCCCAAGAATGCAACAGATGTAAGAAGTTTCTTGGGGTTAGCTGGATATTATCATAATTTTATCCAGGACTTCTCCAAGATAGCAGCACCGTTGACTCAGTTGACTAAGAAGAATCAGTCCTTCGTCTGGGACGGAGTGTATGAAAAGGCATTCAAGAGTCTAAAAGAGAAGTTAACGCGTGCGCCAGTATTGGTCATTCCTTAGGGGAATGAAGAGATGACGGTATACACGGATGCTTGTGGTACCGGACTGGGTGCTGTATTGATGCAAGGAGGTATGGTTGTAGCTTATGCTAGTCGACAGCTAAAGCCGCATGAGAGGAAGTATCCTACCCATGATTTAGAATTAGCAGCGATTGTGTTTGCACTAAAGATGTGGAGACGCTATCTCTTGGGAGAAAGATTTGAGTTGTTTACCGATCATTAATAGTTAAAGTATCTCTTCTCTCAGAAAGATTTGAATCTCCGTCAGCAGAGACGGTTAGAGTTCTTGGCTTCGTATGATTTTGATATCGCATACACACCTGGGAAAGGTAATGCGGTAGCCGATGCCTTGAGTAGGAGACAGGCCAGTTTAGGGGCAATGTTTCTTGAGTGGAAGCAACTGGAGTATATCGCGGGGTTTGATTTCAGACCAAGGTGCGAATTGGATCCAGTCATGCTAGCTAGTTTAGCGATCAGACCCACTTTGATAGAGCGGATTGGTTCCAGCCAGAGGGACGATCCTAATCTATTGGAAATCATCTCCAAGTTAGAAATGGACATCGACGGTGAGGGGATGAATTTGTATGGGCTTGATCGAGATGGATGGCGTAGAAAGAATGGAAGACTAGTTGTACCCGACGTGAATGGTTTGAGAGATGAAGTGCTTAGAGAATGTCATCACTCAAAACTGACTATACACCCCGGTGGTAATAAGATGTATCGAGACATGAAGCAGACTTACTACTGGGAAGGGATGAAAAGAGATGTTGGGAAGTTTATATCCAAATGCATGAATTGCCAGCTAGTTAAAGCCGAGCAAAAGAAGCCTAGTGGTTTGTTGCAACCATTAGAAATTCCCGAATGGAAATGGGAGCAAGTCTCGATGGATTTCATCGATGGTTTACCAAGGACTAGATCGGGATATGATAGCATTTGGGTAATTGTGGATCGATTGACTAAGAGCACAAGATTTATACCAGTCAAATCGACCAGAACGGCAGCTAAGTTAGCAGATTTGTACATGAAGTGGGTAGTGAGATTTCATGGAGTACCCAAAAGCATTGTGAGTGACCGAGACCCGTTGTTCACTAGTGGGTTTTGGAAGAGCTTACAAGAGGCTCTAGGGTCAGGATTACATCTCAGTACCGCATATCATCCTCAGACCGACGGTCAGACGGAGAGGGTGAATCGTATATTGGAAGATCTCTTGAGAGCTTGTATATTGGATTTTGGTGGATCATGGGATAACCATTTGCATCTAGTAGAGTTTGCATATAATAATAGCTACCAATCCAGTATCGGTATAGCTCCAAATGAAGCTTTGTACGGAAGACCGTGCAACTCACCATCATGTTGGATAGAGACTGGCGAGAAGTTTATGCTTGGACCAGATGTGGTGAGGGAAACTTTAGATAAGATTAAGACCATTCAACAACGAATGAAGGCTGCCCAAGATAGGCAGAAGAGTTATGCTGATAAGAGGAGAAGAGACTTAAAATTCTCCGTTGGTGACTTGGTGTTCGTCAAGATTTCTCCGTTGAAGAGCGTGATACGATTTGGCAGGAGAGGCAATTTAGCACCAAGATTTGTTGGCCCATTCCCTGTTCTTGAGCTAGTCGGGAATTTGGCATATAGAGTTGGCTTACTAGAGAAGATGGCGGGAGTTCACGACGTATTTCATGTTTTCCAACTAAGGAAGTTCGTTCACGACTCAAATATGACTATTTCACTTGATCAGTTAGAGGACTTCAAAGTAGAACCCGAGGCGGTTGGGAACCGCAAGCCGATTCGTATTGTGGAGCACGATACGAAGCAACTTCGAAGGAAGGCGGTGAATCTAGTCAAGGTTCAGTGGGGCGAGAGCGAGAATGACTGTACTTAGGAGATAGAGGAAAGCATTAGGAAGGCGTATCCAGAACTCTTTGCCTAGTAAGATTTACTTTGCAATTTAGTTATTCCGCACGCTAAGATAGACTTGTCTTGCTTGTTTTGCATGTTTGATTGTTGTTTTATGGTTGATAGGCATGCGGGACCCTTTGTGTGTTTGTTTAGGGAATTTCAGGGGCGAAATTTCTTAAGTGGGGGAGAATGTAACAACCCGCATTCTACGCATCGGGGGATCGTAGAATATTTATTTCTTTCCCATATGAAGTCGTATGGTCATGTGTAACACCCCACCTCCGCCAATGCCACTCTTGCAAGGGCACTGGCTTTAGGGGGCGTTAAACGAGGTAAACATGCATGAAGATATCACAAGACAGAACATATAAGTAAAACAGAGTAGTAAAGCAGCGGATAAAACTAACATTTCAAAACCATAGTCAAGTTACATCAAAGTACTTGGTCATTATTTTCCCACAAAACAAAGTCTAGAACATAAACTGAACACTGGAAAAAAAACATAAAGTAACTATCCCCAAAGTAGAATAAAGCCATAGCATGCTCAAGTCCAAACCGTACGTGAGCTATCCAGAAAAGCAGCTAAAGATCCAGCTAGGTACCAGTGTTCCCACCCTGCAAAACTGGGGAGGGGGGACGGAAGAAAAGAGGCGAAAGAAAACGGGTCAGTCAAAAAGACTGATAAGTCCTATCTACTATTAGTATAAAAACTAATAAAGTTAACTGGACATGTAAAGCAGAGATGAAACATAGGGTGATAACTGGCATGGTGAAGAGACAGATCAAGTGTGGCATCGCATATACAAGGTTAAGTTGCACCAAGTGTGTACTAGTAATCCATGTCAAGTATCAACAAGAAAAGATCCCTTGGCCCAACATCTCGAGATGACCTAGATCAAGGTCCAACAACCCGGTCTAGTCGATCGGCTCCCTAAAAGCCTAACTCGTCTAGTGTCGGTGTCATACGGCCCAATCACGAAGTGTAGTCAAACTGTGTTAGGTCCACCCTAGGGTGTATCAAGCCCTAGGGTGCCAACCACGGACACAAATCAAGCACGCACAGTCTAAACCTAAGGGTGCCCGTGTTTGCTTTTTCAACTCCGAACTATGTGCACGACCATAGTCCGCCTGAACCTACACCGGCGCACCTACTCAGCCGTCGTTTTGGTCGCATACATATCAGCCCAGTAATCGTGCCCCACCCTAGCCTAGTCTCTAGGGTATCATGATACAATCAAGAGGGTTACTGGTGAAAAGGACCACGTAACTAGGGTTTCTAATGGGTTAAATGTGGTTAACCCTACCCAATCAAGTTGGTTAAGTGTACCCAAGGTTCATGACTTAACCTCATCAACCCATCGTGTTTAATTGGTTAAGTATCCAAGTGGTCCATGACTTAACCCTATCATGTGGCATTAAATAATTTAATGCGCCCAACCTCTCACATTAGACTTTGTTGTGGTTACTAGTTAAGCCGGGCGGGTCCGGGTAGCTTTACACCACAAGTTAGTCTAACCTCGGGTTTCAAGTGCTACATGACCAACTACTCACATTGGGTCTTATTGCTTGTAGCCACTAGTTAAGCCGGTCGGTTCCGGGTAGATTTATGCTACAAACTCAACCCAACCTCGAGTTGGCCATTCTCATGTTTTCTAGAAGTCATGTCCAAGTTCATGTTTCAAGCATAATCACATGTCATATTTCATGTCATCTTTTCAAGTCATGTTTTTACGTCATTTTAGTTTACCCATAACGTAACCCCATCGCATGTAAGTTCGTATAAACGCAAATAGATCTCAAAGGGGGAAACTTAGAAGCATGACATAATTAATAAGGTTTGGGCCACAAGTTAAACATGGTGGCATATGAGGCAAATGTGTTAATAAACTTGCATATTACATTATAGGCCTCAAAACATGTATGATATCAACTTTAGCATAATAGGTGAAACATGGCCATAAATGACATGGGATGATAGCTAGTGATTCGCATATAACATCATATGCAAGATAACATAAGGTTTATGAGAGTTTCTATGTTGCTTTATGCAACATTCCTAATCAAAGCTCATAGCTTTCTATGCATAAGGTCAAGGTGATAGCTTTACAAACATGTATAGAATAAATCTATGCATAACATGATAGAATCAAAGCACATATCATACTTAGGCCCAAACTCAAACTTGCAACATGTCATATTTAACTTCATAGTTAGAATCTAAGAGTAGTATAGGGCTTACAATGCTATGAAGAGTTATAAAATATAAATAAGATTGAGACGAAGCCACTAGCAACTCTAAAACTCCCAAATGATAAGCTTCAATGAAAACCCTTGAGAAATAAGAAGAAGATCCTTGCTTTGATGAAGAAAGATTGAACTTTGGCCTTGAATCAAGCTTAGAAACTCTCAAACAAGCTTAGGAACTCTCATATGAATGAAGATGGAGGCTATGACAAGAGGGTGGAGGCCATGATTAAACATTTTGGCATAGTTTAGTTGTAGGATTGATTTATGATGATTTAGGTTAGGTATTAGGGTCCTTTTATAGAAGATTAGGTTAGTTTAGGCCATAGGATTAACCCTAATTCAGATCTGGGCCATCAATTCACGTCACTAGCCTCCAAACATGTCTTGAGAAACAAGTCAGGTGCACCCAAGCCAGACTGGCCGACCACCCAAGTCGACAGTGGTGTCGACTGGGCAGTCGACACAGCCTGGGGTGTGTCGACTCCCCAGTCGACTTGGGGAGTGGCCGGATCTTTTCCCGCCTATCCTGCCTAGCTGAATTTGAAATCTGTTTTTAAATTTGAATTTTCTGAAAACTTCTATGGGCCTTAACTGGGTCATACGGACTCCGATTTTCGAAAACTCGGACTCTATTTCGCGTATTTTTCTGAGACGAACGAAATGGCACAGCCCGTTTCCCTTGATTCAGATTTTATCATTGAATTCTACCTTGATTTATGTTATAACTTGTTATTCAAAATATGGGTTGTTACATCCTCCCCACCTTAAAGGATTTCGTCCCCGAAATCTCTAAGTTAGGAAGAACGTATCCTACCATCCATCATCCATCTACTCAAAACATCATCCACGTGCAGTCAATGTCCTTAACAAATTCTAAATACTGTATGATTATATGCAAAGGTGTGTGTATATGTACTTATCTAATGCGAAAATCAGGCGGTTACTGATTCAGTAAACCCCCTTAATGCAAAGTATGTTAGTGAAATGAGTCCATATGTATGCAAAATCCTAACATAATTTATAATCTCTACATGAGTGCACATAACATTCATCCATATGCAACATCCACGTGATAGCATAACATGTTTCATCCATGAATAAGTATAAGCACTCATGCATATGCAATATAAAAGTTTGTGAGCCGATCTTAGTGCCTAATGTGTATCATGCATCCACGAGTATCCACTTGCAACCACTTGCAAACATCAAGCATAACATGTTTCAAATACATGTTTCATCCAAAGGGTTTCTACCTAAGGTTCTCATGACAAGGTTAACGAGATAACAAGATAAACAGGATAAACATGGATAGCAAAAAGGAAGATATGTAAAAAAAAGAGGAAAAGAGGTCGAGAATGTACCCTCAAAAAGAAATGGATAAAGCCCATGCACCTTATCCTCGGTTTCCCAAGTTGCATCCTCTTCGGCTTCACTCCACTGAACTTTCACCAATTTGACTTCTCGATTTCTTAGCTTCTTGATCTCTGTTCCCAAGATACGAATCGGAGCTCTCCTTAAGGTTGCCTCTTTCTCTACCTCCACGTCTTCAAGAATGCTTGGTTCAACCACCTCAGCGGACTCATGTAGGCACTTTCGGAGATGCGAGACATGAAAGACATTATGCACTCCGGCTAGCTTCTCGGGCAATTCCACCTTATAAGCCATCTTTCCAATTCTCTCTATGATAGGGAAGGGTCCTACGAACCTTGGTGCCAGCTTCCCAACTGCTCCAAAACGTACCACATTACGCAAAGGAGAAACCTTCACGAAAACCATATTCCCAATTTCGAATTCCAAATCTGTCCTTCGCTTGTCAGCATAGGATTTCTGTCTGTCTTGGGCCGCTTTCATCCGTCTTCTCACCAATTCAACTTTCTCGGATGTGTCCCGTATCATATCGGGCCCAAGTATAAGCCTATCCGTTGTCTCCCACAAACAAGATGGTGACCTACACGGCCTCCCATACAGAGCTTCAAATGGTGCCATCCCTATGCTAGCTTGGTAGCTATTATTATAAGCAAACTCTACAAGAGGAAGGTGGTCTTCCCAAGTACCACCAAAGTCAAGAACACAAAGCCTCAAAAGATCTTCTAGCACTCTATTCACCCTTTCGGTTTGGCCATCCGTCTGGGGGTGATAGGCTGTACTCAGATTCAATCGCGTACCCATCGCTTCTTGCAAACTATTCCAGAACTGGCTAGTGAAAATTGGGTCACGATCGCTAACTATGCTAGAAGGAACTCCATGCAACCGCACTATCTCTCGAAGATAAATAGATGCTAGCCATGATGCGGTCCTCTTTCTCTTCACTGGAATGAAATGAGCACTCTTCATAAGTCTGTCAACTATGACCCATATGCTCGTATTCCCTTTCCTTGACCTAGGTAATCCATCCACAAAATCCTTAGAAATACTTTCCCACTTCCATTACGGGACCTCCAATGGATGTAATAGCCCTCCGGGTTTCTTCGACTCGGCTTTCACTTGTTGGCACACCGTGCACTTTGAAACATACTCTGCCACATCTTTCTTCATTCCAGCCCAAAAGAAAATGCGCTTCATATCCCTATACATCTTATCTCCTCCAGGATGTATAGTCATCTTCAAGTGATGCGCTTCTTCGAGAACTTTATGCACCAAGTCTCCTACTTGTGGAACGCATAGCCTTCCATCATGCCTTAGCCAACCCTTGTCATCAATAGTATATCTAGCAAGGTGACTAGACGTCTCACCCCGAATCAACTTGTCCATGACCTCGACTATCTACGGGTCTCCTTTCTGCGAAGCCCCAACTTGATCAAGGAGTATAGGTCTAAGCTCAAGGGATGCTAACAAACCCGTCATCGACTCAACAGCTGTTGTGAAATCAAAGGTTGCTAAGAACTCTAGGCTCCTCATCTCAACAAACAAGGGACTCAAAGTCAACCTACTTCTGCTTAATGCATCTGCCACAACATTACCCTTACCAGGGGTATAAGCTATCTCGAAGTCATAAGATGCCAAGAATTCCATCCACCTTTGCTGCCTTAGATTCAGATCTTTCTACGAGAAGAGGTACTTGAGCGACTTGTGATCCGTATATAACTCAAACCTTTCGCCTAGAAGATAGTGGCGCCAGGATTTGAGTGCAAAGACGATCGCCGCCAACTCCAAATCATGAGTGCGATAGTTCTTCTCATGAACTTTAAGTTGCTTACCCCCATAACATGTCACTCTTCCTTCCTGCATCAGAACAGCACCTAACCCCGTGCCACATGCATCGGTGTACACGGTAAACATCTTACCGCCATCGGGTAATGCCAAAACTGGAGCTGTAGTAAGGGCCCTCTTGAGCCTTTGAAAAGCAAGCTCACAGTCTAAGTCCCATGCAAAGACTAAGTTCTTCTTCGTCAACTTAGTAAGAGGGGCTGACATCTTAGCGAAGTCCCTGATGAACTTCCTATAGTAGCCCGCCAGACCGAGAAAGCTTCTTACTTTGGTTGCATTCCTAGGAGTCTTCCAGTCTTGAACTGCAACCACTTTCGCGGGATCCACCGCTATGCCTTGCTTAGAAACTATATGTCCAAGAAACTGAACTTCCCTTCTCCAGAAATGGCATTTGGAGAACTTGGCTTTCAACTGATGAGCTCTAAGCGTATCCATCACTTCCTTGAGATGTCTGGCATGTTCTTCCTCATCCTTTGAGAAGATCAGAATATCATCCACGAAGACAACCACGAACTTGTTAAGGAACTCCCTGAACACCCTACTCATCAAATCTACGAAGTAGGCGGGTGCATTAGTCAAACCGAATGGCATGACAAGCCATTCAAAGAATCCATCTGGAGTCCTAAACGCAGTCTTATCAATACTATCTTCAACCACTCTAAGTTGATGGAATCCGGTGGCTAGATCGAGTTGAGAGAAAACAGAAGCACCAACAAGCTGGTCAATGAGATCATCAATCCTTGGTAATGGGTGCCTATTCTTCTTTGTCAGCTTGTTCAACTCTCGATAATCAACACATAGACGAAGCGAACCATCCGCCTTAGTAGCGAATACCACAGGAGCACCCCATTCAGAAATGCTTCGCCTAATAAAAATCTTCTCAAGCAACTCCTTGATTTGCTTACTGAGCTCTCTTCTTTCTCGTGGGGCCATGTGCCTAACGGGCAATGAAACTGGCTTGGCATTATCAACAAGATAAATGCGAAAATCTATCTCTCGTTTAGGGGGTAACCCCTTAACCTCTTCAAAGACATCAGGATATTCTCGGACCACCCTTATAGATTGCAGATCATTGATGGACGAGTCAAGAGATTCAAGATAACATAACATGACGGGATCTCTAGGGTTACAAGAAATTTCCAGGGTATTACCGAGGCGAGTCATGAGCCTCACCACCCTATGCTCACAATCGAGAATGGCTCCATAACTGGACAACCAATCCATGCCCAAGATCAACCCGTATCTCGTGAATCCGAGAACATAAGCATTACACGTGAATTCTACGGTCAAGATAGAAATCTTCAAATCCACACAAATCATAGATAGATGGGCGGAACCCCCAATTGGATTTGAAACACTAACGGGATCCTCAACTAGACTAGTACTTAGGTGCAAACTTTCAACAAGATCAGAAGAAATAAAACTATGCGATGCGCCAGAATCAAATAAGGTGCGAACAGGATAATCAGAAATATAAACAAGGCTTTATACAGAAATAATACCTCGGTCCTGAACTGGAGAGGTGTTGAGAGCATGCACTTGCCCTTCAGAAGGTCCTGCACGCTGAGTCTGCCCTTGCCCTTGTCCTTGCTTCTTCGGGCAATCCTTGCTAAGGTGTCCAGGCTCTCCACAGTGAAAGCATTCGCCCAACTTCCTCTTCTTCTTTCTGCAATCTTTGGCTATGTGCCCAACAATCCCACAGAAGTTGCATTTTCTTGGGTCTTTTGCCTTGTTGTTGTTGGTCTTATTGCCCTTGTTGTTCTTGTTGTTCTTATTGTTCTGATTGCTCTGATTTCCTCCCCACTTGGAGTCCGTCTTCTTGGTTTGAGTCTCATTAGGCTTGACTTCTTTCTTGCTATTCTTATCGTCTCCTTGAAGCAATGCCATGTCCACTTGGCCTTCAAAAGTGGCCCCCATGGGTATATGAGATAGGGCTAAACCTTGTAATGGCTCATTCAACCCTCGTGCAAAGCGTAAAGCCTTCTTCTGGGGATTATTAACCATGTCCAAACCGAATAGAGCAAGCTGGTTAAACTTATTCACGTACTCCCTCACTGTCATGTCCCCTTGCTTCAAAGATATAAACTTCTCCAATTGCATATATGCCTCAGTAGATGACAGAAACTTAAGCCCAAACCTCGTCCTAAAGTCGGCCCAAGTCTCTATAGGCCTAGTAGCATTGGTGACCTCCCACTAATAAGCAGCTTCTTCTTTTAATAGCCATGCTGCCAATAAAACCTTTCTATGGTCTTCCACATCAAAGATAGCGAAGAGATCTTCAGTTTCTTTCAACCAATTTCTCGCCTCCACAAAAGTCTCCGTCCCAATAAAATTCTTGCCACCCATCGCCTTAAAATCTTTGCAAACCTTTGCGAAATCTGCTTGTGGATGCTGAGGAGGAGGAGGAGGGGGAACCTCAGTTACGGTGGGGGTGTTTGCTGGGCCCGCATCGTTGGCCCTAGCTTCCAAGTACCTCCGGAACCATCCGGGAATGGTTACTCCCTCGGGAAGGTTAAGATCGGCCATGCTGAAAAAGGAAAAGATAGATTAAGAACAAGGAAACAAAGGATAGTGCTAATGGCTTTTGGGGAATAGCCTTTTAAAATAAACTAGACTTTTCTTAGAAAATACTTAATTGGTTTTGAAAATAGTTTTCCAAAAAGGTAAGTTTTAAAAACACTTTTGCTCAAATCTTGTAAACCTCGCTCTGATACCAAATGTAACACCCCACCTCCGCCAATGCCACTCTTGCAAGGGCACTGGCTTTGGGGGGCGTTAAACGAGGTAAACATGCATGCAGATATCACAAGACAGAACATATAAGTAAAACAGAGTAGTAAAGCAGCGGATAAAACTAACATTTCAAAACCATAGTCAAGTTACATCAAAGTACTTGGTCATTATTTTCCCACAAAACAAAGTCTAGAACATAAACTGAACACTGGAAAAAAAAACATAAAGTAACTATCCCCAAAGTAGAATAAAGCCATAGCATGCTCAAGTCCAAACCGTACGTGAGCTATCCAGAAAAGCAACTAAAGATCCAGCTAGGTACCAGTGTTC
The DNA here is from genome assembly GCA_030737875.1 of Allium sativum. Lineage (NCBI taxonomy): Eukaryota > Viridiplantae > Streptophyta > Magnoliopsida > Asparagales > Amaryllidaceae > Allium > Allium sativum. The sequence goes on along the minus strand of CM060926.1, from coordinate 685,102,844 downwards.
CCACCCTGCAAACCTGGGGGGAGGGGGAACGGAAGAAAAGAGGCGAAAGAAAACGGGTCAGTCAAAAAGACTGGTAAGTCCTATCTACTATTAGTATAAAAACTAATAAAGTTAACTGGACATGTAAAGCAGAGATGAAACATAGGGTGATAACTGGCATGGTGAAGAGACAGATCAAGTGTGGCATCGCATATACAAGGTTAAGTTACACCAAGTGTGTACTAGTAATCCATGTCAAGTATCAACAAGAAAAGATCCCTTGGCCCAATCTTGGCCCAACATCCCGAGATGACCTAGATCAAGGTCCAACAACACGGTCTAGTCGATCGGCTCCCTAAAAGCCAAACTCGTCTAGTGTCGGTGTCATACGACCCAATCACGAAGTGTAGTCAAACTGTGCTAGGTCCACCCTAGGGTGTATCAAGCCCTAGGGTGCCAACCCCGGACACAAATCAAGCACGCACAGTCTAAACCTAAGGGTGCCCGTGTTTGCTTTTTCAACTCTGGACTATGTGCACGACCATAGTCCGCCTAAACCTACACCGGCGCACCTACTCAGCCGTCGTTTTGGTCGCTTACATGTCAGCCCAGTAATCGTGCCCCACCCTAGCCTAGTCTGTAGGGTATCATGATACAATCAAGAGGGTTACTGGTGAAAAGGACCACGTAACTAGGGTTTCTAACGGGTTAAATGTGGTTAACCCTACCCAATCAAGTTGGTTAAGTGTACCCAAGGTTCATGACTTAACCCCATCAACCCATCGTGTTTAATTGGTTAAGTATCCAAGTGGTCCATGACTTAACCCTATCATGTAGCATTAAATAATTTAATGCACCCAACCTCTCACATTAGACTTTGTTGTGGTTACTAGTTAAGCCGGGCGGGTCCGGGTAGCTTTACACCACAAGTTAGTCTGACCTCGGGTTTCAAGTGCTACATGACCAACTACTCACATTGGGTCTTATTGCTTGTAGCCACTAGTTAAGCCGGTCGGTTCCGGGTAGATTTATGCTACAAACTCAACCCAACCTCGCGTTGGCCATTCTCATGTTTTCTAGAAGTCATGTCCAAGTTCATGTTTCAAGCATAATCACATGTCATATTTCATGTCATCTTTTCAAGTCATGTTTTTACGTCATTTTAGTTTACCCATAACGTAACCCCATCGCATGTAAGTTCGCATAAACGCAAATAGATCTCAAAGGGGGAAACTTAGAAGCATGACATAATTAATAAGGTTTGAGCCACAAGTTAAACATGGTGGCATATGAGGCAAATGTGTTCATAAACTTGCATATTACATTATAGGCCTCAAAACATGTATGATATCAACTTTAGCATAATAGGTGAAACATGGCCATAAATGACATGGGATGATAGCTAGTGATTCGCATATAACATCATATGCAAGATAACATAAGGTTTATGAGAGTTTCTATGTTGCTTTATGCAACATTCCTAATCAAAGCTCATAGCTTTCTATGCATAAGGTCAAGGTGATAGCTTTACAAACATGTATAGAATAAATCTATGCATAACATGATAGAATCAAAGCACATATCATACTTAGGCCCAAACTCAAACTTGCAACATGTCATATTTAACTTCATAGTTAGAATCTAAGAGTAGTATAGGGCTTACAATGCTATGAAGACTTATAAAATATAAATAAGATTGAGACGAAGCCACCAGCAACTCTAAAACTCCCAAATGATAAGCTTCAATGAAAACCCTTGAGAAATAAGAAGAAGATCCTTGCTTTGATGAAGAAAGATTGAACTTTGGCCTTGAATCAAGCTTAGAAACTCTCAAACAATCTTAGGAACTCTCATATGAATGAAGATGGAGGCTATGACAAGAGGGTGGAGGCCATGATTAAACATTTTGGCATAGTTTAGTTGTAGGATTGATTTATGATGATTTAGGCTAGGTATTAGGGTCCTTTTATAGAAGATTAGGTTAGTTTAGGCCATAGGATTAACCCTAATTCAGATCCGGGCCATCAATTCACGTCACTAGCCTCCAAACATGTCTTGAGAAACAAGTCAGGTGCACCCAGGCCAGACTGGCCGACCACCCAAGTCGACAGGGGTGTCGACTGGGCAGTCGACACAGCCTAGGGTGTGTCGACTCCCAAGTCGACTCCCAGTCGACTTGGGGAGTGGCGGGATCTTTTCCCGCCTATCCTGCCCAGCTGAATTTGAAATCTGTTTTTAAATTTGAATTTTCTGAAAACTTCTATGGGCCTTAACTGGGTCATACGTACTCCGATTTTCGAAAACTCGGACTCTATTTCGCGTATTTTTTCGAGACGAACGCAATGGCACAGCCCATTTCCCTTGATTCAGATTTTATCATTGAATTCTGCCTTGATTTATGTTATAACTTGTTATTCAAAATATGGGTTGTTACATCATGTAACTTTGGGAAACATCCATCAGAGTCATTTCTCATGTCCATGATTTTTGTTGATTTTTAAATGACCATTTTGCCCCTAGTTGATCTTGTTTTGGCCATAACTATTGATTGGAAAGGAATTTTGACCTGAAACCACTTCCGTTAGATTCGTTTGATGGTTTACCTTTCCGTTGAGTGGTCATAATAGCCAAACGGACTTACCTTTTGGGAGATATGGCTGAAATAAGGTTTGGAAGGTGAAAAACTGGTTAACTGGGCCAAATAGGGTGATTAGTGAATAGGTCCATAACCCATTTCGGGATTAGGGTAATGGGGAGGCTGAAATGAGTTAGAGAATCATTTCATTTCAGTTTTCTAGCCTCCACTTGTCTCCAAGAAACCCTAAAAATGGCCTCTAACCTCTAAATCACCTCCAAATCATCTTTTGATCGAGGATTAAGCTTTGCAACATCTAATCAAGGAAGATCTACACCAAATCAACATTGGGCGCTGTTTAGCATTGGGATTTGCATCAAATCGGAAATTTATTTCAGATCTTAGTTTATTTGTGGCTAAGGTGGGTGATTTGCATAGTTCCTCACTAATTATGGCTAATTAAGGGTAATTAGTGTTAATTAGCGAATTTAAACATGATGAAATTCTGGAAAAATGTTCATAAATTCTTAAATGATGTTTTAGACCTCTGATATGAATTTAGGTTAATTTGGTTAAGCTTTGCTAATCCTATCATTAGTTTCACCTAAACATGCTTAAGGGAAAATATGGGGTTTTGGGTATGTTTGATCCATTTTAACCTATCATATTGATGTTTTGATGTTTGTTGTTGATTATGCATGTTGCTATGACTGTATGATATGCTTTGTGATTGATTTCAATAGTTAGAATGGCCGAAAACGTCGTCGAATGGCGTAAACACTTGCTGGAAAAGTTTCAGGAAACAGTGCAGGTTTTGGATCGGATCGGATATGGTGGCTCGGATCAGATAAGTTGAACTGGGCAAAGGATTCGATCGGATCGGAGCTTGACACTTGAGAACCCTGACAAAAAGGAAGGCCATGCTAATTGAACTGGGATCGGATCGGCTAAAAGAGGGGGATCGGATCGGAGCATATGAAGGACGAGGGAGCTGATCGGAGCGGGAGCACGAACTGGAGGGGAGATGTCAACCCGACCCGACCCGAAGTGGGACACCCGACCCGAACCGATGCAACGCTGTGAACCCGAACCGCTACAGGGGAAGACAACACACCGAACCGACTCAACGTAGACACCCGACCCGAACCGATGGCTTGAAGGGGAACCCGACCCGACCCAGTATTGACCAATAACCCGAGATGCAAAGGTAGTCCAATATGGGAAGTTATAGCTCAGGATCCAATTGGGAACCGATGAGTTCACTTCATGGTTGGGCTTTGTTGCGGGACGTGTGCTAAGGAGTTGTCGACGTTCATAACTTCGATTCACCACTGAAAATGGATGATGGGCTACTTATCAATGCAGTAGAGTCATTATGACTCGAGGGGCAAGGTGATGGTAGCAAGACTACGTTATCAGTGCAGTAGGGTCATTATGACTCGAGGGGCAAGGTGATGCGTAGTAAGACTATGAGCCAGCGCAGATGGGGTGAATAACTCCATGGGGCAAGTGGACATAGTAAGGATTGGTAAGGCTATGAGCCAGCGCAGATGGGGTGAATAACTCCATGGGGCAAGTGGACATAGCGAAGGATTAGTGGCTACGTTATCAGTGTAGTGAAGCCATTTATGACTTCATGGGGGCAAAGTGATCGTAGCAAGGATGGGTGATCGAAGTGGTGAATATTGTATGCTTTACGCACTGAGTGAGAGATGTGAGGATGGTTGCTATGTTTGATTGTTTGCCATCACTATGACATGCACACCCCCACCTCCGTATCTTTACACCGTTTGATATGGCACCTTAGAGTGTTGTACAATATGTAGTGCTAACTCTTTGGTTGCAGGTCCAGGTTCAGGTATGTTTTAGTCTACCTGTTATTATTCACTTTAGATGCTTATCGCTCATACAAGGCTTTATGTCTGACCCAGAGTTTTATGTCTCCTCTTATTACTCTGGGTGCTCACACGAGCAGACTAGAGACATGTTAGCTAGTGATGCGCGAGTAGCTGATTCGGAGGCGGGCAGGAGGCTTCCACGTATGATATATAGATATTCTCCCTGTGTCGTTGGTGGTCGCTACTTGGGCATTAGTAGTGTACCTCCTTTATCTTGCTTTTTCTTTTGAGACAGTTTTAAAAAAAAAGTTGTAATATTGTTAGCTTTGGATTATAAGCTGTACTTGGATTTTCCGCTGCTATGTTAGTTTGTTATCAGCTTATGCACTGTCTCACCTGTTTTATGTCAAGTATGTTCTTATTATATTTTATCCTATGCGCTGTGAGACATTCTACTGGTTCCTTGTTAGTTCATTTCCTTCTTCCATTTCCTTCTGACGACCCGTTCCGTGCTAACTGGACATGTGAACAGCGCACCTTTGGAGTAAATGTCGGTTGGTGCGGGGCGGGCCGTCACAGTATGTTCTTAACTCCTTTTCCAAAAGCTTTATCAGTACTTGTTTCTATCATTTGAGTATATCTTATCCATAGTATTTTTCGACCTTTAGATAGGAGTCCTATGGATGTAAACATGTGTTTGAGACATGTTATGATTGATGGATGCAAGTAGATGCAAGTGTTTGCTAGTGGTTGCCGGTGGACGCATATACACACACATTAGGCACTAAGATCGGCTCAATCATACTCATACTGCATATGGATGTGTGTGCATTTTTCTTTTCTTTTATAGATGGAAATGAATGAACTAGCATATGGATGTTGCATTTGGACGAATGAGTGTGCACACATGTAGAGCTTATATGTTATAATAGGTTTATTTGCATACATATTGGATTCATGGCACTAACATACATTGCATTAAGGAGGTCAACTGAATCAGTAGACCGCCTGATTTTTTGCATTAGATAAGAAACATATACACACACTTATGCATATGTTCATATAGCATTAGAAATCTTTTAAGGACAATGGATGCTTGAGCATGATGATTGAGTAGATGTATGATTGGATGGTAGGATACATTCTGCTTAAGTTGAAGATTTCGGGGACGAAATCCTTTAAGGAGGGGAGAATGTAACACCCCATAGTTTTAAAACATGACGTAAGAGATAACTTAAGAATACTTAATTATTAAAAGAAGAATTAGGTGAAACGGGTACGCCATTGCGTTCGTCTCGAAATTCTTCTTGAGATAGAATCCGAGTTTGCATAAAACGGATGCTGTCTGAAAGAGTTACGGACGATAGAAGTTGGGCGGAAAATTCAGGAGCTGAACCAGAATGCACCGGCGCACTTAGGAAGTGCGCCAGAACAAAAATGCAATGGCGCACTTGGGAAGTGCGCCCATGCCGAGCCAGAAACCTGCACAGGATTCTGGAGAGTTCTGATGACGTGTCTTCTTCTGATTGGCTGGATGACATGTCTTTGAGTTGTGTGGTTCTGTTGATCTCCTAGTTAATCTAAGGGCTCTAATTAATCCTACACATCTATATAAGCACACATAAACCTAAACCCTAATCTAAACTAAATTCATTCATAAGCCACCATGTTGCTGCATCCCAAACTAAGCTAGTCTCTTTTCCAATGAATTAAAGCTTAGGAATTGTGAAAGAGGAGAACGATTCTGGAACAACAACAAATGCTTAATCTATTCTTTCTTCTACCACAGTGTGTTCTAGTCATTTTTAGGTTTAAATAGATAAATGTGAATTGTGGTAGACTATGAATTGGGTATATGCTGTAAATCATGAACTTATGCAAGCATACTATGTCATTTTCCCTAGATCTAATATATTGACATTCTACTATGTTTCCTATGTGAACCTTGAATTACAATTATATTGTGGTACATATGAACTTATTAATACAGATCTAACTTTCTAGATCTAATTGTGGTGATTCGATATGACGTTTATATGAACATTGATTTGTAACTATGTTAGGATGATAGTACATCCATTAGTTTGACATTACTTGGATCTAGATTTTGGTGTTAATCACCTTTCACTCGTTATATTATGATACCTTGGTGTATGTGGTAAACTTGACATGAGAATCTAAAATTGTTATTAGCCACCCTGTCTATGCTAGATTTAGGTAACTGGACACCTAATATTGAATCTAGATCTCATTATGCTTGCCTAAACAAAAGTTATTAATTTGATATCCACTTTATTATGATAATTATCACATGTCCATTTACTTAGTTACTATGCCAGTTATATTAATATTTATGCCAAAACATGTGGAACTGTCACCCTTATCATGTTCCCTTTTATTGTTAGGCCGAGGCTACTTTATAGCCTCGATGCCGCCAAAATACGTGTGAATACGTTAGTTAGGAACGGGGATAAAGGGAATTTATAATTGGCATAGTTTATATAATATTTATATGAAACGAGCATATAATTCAAATGGGGAAACATAGAATCAATTACCTATAATGACATAGGTAAATTTAGGTAAAGATGAATTATTTTATAATGACATAGGTAAATTTGGATAAAGATAGAATGTTTAGTAATTAAAATTAAAAAATTTAATTGTAATTATGACACGAGGCTAGGTTGCATTAGTGGCGGAAGTCTGCCTGGACCCGACCGGCATATCCAGCAGCCACTAATGTTGAACCTAATATGGGAGGTCTAAGTACGCAAATACGAATCAGGCTAAGACACGAGGTTAGGCCCGACTGTGGAATAAGACAGTCTGGACCCAACTGGCATATCCAGCATCCACACGTTGTAGGCCTAATGTGGGAGGTCTAGCCCATTATAACCATAATTGGACATGGTAAAGAAATGGACTAATTAACCTAATTTAATTTGAACATGGACTTAAGTTAGGGTTAAGTAAAACTAGATGGGTAGTAGGAGGGGTTAAGTAAGTTAGAGGGGATGGGTTAAATATGTATATATATGTGTGTGTGTGTATATATATATATATATATATATAGGCCCACATACTTCACCCAATAAATGTTATGTAATTAAAGACACCTAAGTGGTATACATAATGGGTAGATGAAGTAATAAAGGTTATGTAATTAAAGACAACCTTTAGGGTAAACATAACTAGTATTGGGCTATGTAATTAAAGACACCGAAGGGTATACAAAGTCAGTGGAAAACCTAGTAGGGATACAAGACAAAAGGGAGAGATTGTATCATATTGTGTGGGACCCATTTCAATCAGTAACTCGGAGTTGGTATCAAGTAAGGAACTCCGTACTAGGCGGAGAAGCGGCACGCTTACTGATTGATTGTAAGAGATCTAAAGGAGACGGATGGTGTGGGTGGCGCAAACCAAACGGGGACATGTGCATGCATGGGCCGGGCAGAAGGGGCTAAGACGACCGTGACACCAGTAGAAATGGTTGTGCACATTATAGGTTGCCACATTTGGGAAGTGATACCCCCTACTGTGGGGCCAGCACAGGATAACTACAGAGTAGGGAGCCGATCGATTAGGGCAGTGGTTAGGGTATACTCGGACGCATGCCCTAAGTCTACCAACTTATAGTGGAAGGCATCATCTAATTTTAAATTATACTAGTAATAGTGCAGAGTAGTCATTAGTGAAGCATGTATATACCTTACCTTATCTGCCTTGTCGAACCAGCCATTTATATAGTGATCTCTCTTGTCCACTTTATGCATGTCATGGTTACCTTTATTTAATTAATAGGTAAAGTAACTAGACTCGCCAGACTTTATGTCTGACCCCTTTTTGTTTTTCCTTCTCTCTTCCATTCCCCCTCCCTTCCCCCAGGTTCTCAGGGTGGAAACACCCAGGCTTAGTCAGGATTTGGATATCATCTTGCTCGGAGCTACTATTGAAGTATGGCTCGAGTTTTTGTATCTGCTATGGCTTACTCTTTTTATAGGGGAATAATGTTTTCTTTTCATTCCTATGTACTCTGATTATGCAAGATAGAAGTATTTTGTTGTAATGGTTTTATGAATTATGGTATTATAAACCACGAGATTATGATTTATGTCTAAAATAAAATTTTTGAAATTTCCGCCGCTATCTTTATTTATATCTGTCTTGTAATTATTCTGTGTCTGTTTACCTACAATGCTTCAGAGAACTCAATGTATTCCCTTAGTGAGTGACATTAACGGACGTGGGGTGTTTCAGGATGTGTGTGTGCGCGCGCACGCATATATATAAATTTTGTCGTATATTACAAAAATGGATCTGTTTTGTTAAAAGATACTGACCAAACCATATATTGTTCCAATGGTAAGATGCACGGACAAATCCTAGAACTTCAATATTGATATTGGATCTGATAGTAATGCTTGGGATAATGGAGAATACATTGGAGATATGTACATCATGCTTACGTTGGATCTAGTAGAACTACACTGAAACCACCTTGATATAGTTTAGATATCCTCAACATTGGCCCTTAGAAGACACATGGATTGACACGAGCCAAGGTGGATATTTGTTTTGACATCTCGTATCATGTATAAGTAAAGGGCACACAGTGGAAAAGGAGATAGCCCCACATCATGAAAATTAATAGATATGGCGTGACATACATACATACACACACACACACACACACACACACACATATATATATATATATATGTGTGTGTGTGTGTGTGTGTGTGTGTGTGTGTGGTTGTGTGTGAGAGAGAGAGAGAGTTTGGTTGCATGTAATAATAAATGAATTCCTTTTGTTAAACGTTGTTGATCAGGGCGTATGTTGCCTCAACGGAGCAATGTGTGGAAGGATCTTAGAACATCAACACAATCCTCATTTATTTCAGTCCCAAATTTATGAGAGAAAAATATGTTTTTTGAAGCATAAAATTAAAGACATTTTTTTGCACTCAAGATCTATGGGATATTATAGAAGAATGGGTTATTTCTTTTACAAAAACACTTGGTCATGTTCAGAAAAGGAGTTGAAACAAAATTAAAAAAATTCCAGTAGCGTTGTTTATTCTACAATGGCGACTGCTGACACCATCTTTCAGAAAATGTTGGGATTTATAAATGCAAAACAAGCATTATTGCCCACAATTGGAGGAGTTTCAAGAAAATGTAAACGTACAACCAGTTAAATTTTAATGTGTGAATCTGAAATAATAAAAAGGAACGAGTCTAAGTCCGTGAAGGATTACTACTTGAAGATAACAGAAATAGTAAGTCAAATGAGAACATATAGGGAAGATATTATTGACAAGAGAATTATGGAGAAAAATTTAGTTTTTATCCCTTGTAGATATGATCGAATCACAACAACATTAAATGAACTGAAGATTTTTTTTTTACTTTGATGTAAATGAATTAACGGGCTCTCTTAAAACATTCACACAAAGAATGAGTATACATGATGAAGATTCGATAGAAAATGCCTTTCAACTAAAGCTTAAATTTCCATATCAAAATAAAGAACATAGAATAATAGTAATGATGGAAAAATGTCTAGAAACAATGAGAGTTCTAGAGACATCTTCATTAAACAAAATAAGATAAATATCCTCCATGTAGAATTTGTAAAATGGCAAACCATTTAAAGGATAACTGCTGGCTTCTTGAAAAGCCACAATGTTGGCATTGTAGAAAATTTTGACATACGAAGAAAAACTACAAATAAAAAAAACAAGCATAAAAAAATTTCATTAAAGAAACTAATCATAAGAAGCATGAAGATGATCAAGGTTATGGCGATCGTCCTACATCAACAGTGCTCATACAACCCAATAGTGCGTTGCACAAGCATCCGATATATGCAAAGTAATTGTCTAGAGAAGGAAAGAAAATATCCAGAAAGGAAGGAAAGAGGAAAGAAGAAAAAAGACGGGAATAAACATCAACATAGTCACTAACCTATGGCATATTGCAAACACATCAAACAAAATATAATGGAAATCACATATATAAAACATGTAAGATAATAATAACTATATAAACCATATAATCAGGATACAGCCACTCATACATTTACATAAGTAGAGTTTATGTATATCAAACACACTCAACTGATAAGCGGTTTCTAATATCAAATAATCAACACTATCAAATATCCATAATGTCAAACAACGAAATAAACAATAATGGTACAAGTATAATTATGAAAAGACGTCACCTAATGTTGATCCATCTATGCAGCTTCCAATAATGCTAACCTGCTATCTAACCTACTCATCGGCATCATCGATGTGTACCCATAGTAATAAGAGATAAAAAACCTTATGTCAGATTACTATATTGGTTTGAGCGGTAAATAGTTCTCGAAGTACAATAAAAACCGTAATAGTACATGAAATAGAGAGTACATAAAATCATACCTAACTTTCCCCAGCATTTGCAGAGTCAGGAGATATAAAGGTAAATGTTACTCTATAATAATCTTCATGGTTGTATTCTATATCAGAACATTAGGAGTTCGAGGTATCCGCATCGGTGATATGGATATCACATGATATACTAATGTGATAAATGATTAAGCAAACATGACATCCATTATCCATGCTCACATTCACTCCCTTGGTGCGTATGATACACGATAGCCCTACGACTATCCCATAATCAAGGACTACACTAAGTCTTGGTCACCTCAATACTCAAATCCATTCTCCTCAGTTGGCTGGAAATAAAATTATTGTACGATCCAAAGAACTAGATTATCCCATAAGTTGAAACTATCACATAGTCCAATCATACTCCGCTTTACGAGTGCTCTAAGACCTATGAATATCGAAAATTTATTTGCACACGTCCTCGACTGTATAGCTTATTTTGGAACCGTCATATGACCTCTACGAAGTTGTCACAGTTGGGAACCTTTCTATACAGTTATCACCCATCTTAGAATATCCTCTATCCACCAAGCCTCCATTTACAATCCTCTTAATCCCGCCCGCCATCGCCTGCTTTGTGTCTCAAAGAAAAGTTGTCCATTATAGATGCCTCTGTTTCCCATCGTGAAATCACCATCATCGAATGATGAAATCACTGCGTCGAAACACCACATCATTGCCTTATGCCAAACCATAGATTAAAGAGGCATCACATCGAAAGCACTGTCGAATGAACCATAATATCCATCTTCTTGAAACTGCACCTCATCCAGTCAAAACAGACATAGTGATCTATATCAATAGTAGTTAATGTCAACCACTCCATAATAACTAATAACGACCACTCTAGTAGTGTATTTAACAAAATATGGCTAAATACACATCAACTAAAAACATTTGGAATTCGTGTCAAAATTCAAGCTTATCGCCAGGTTCATCTTCTATGTCAAATCCGTCGCCAAATTCCAGTTCTGGTCCACCTTGTTGTCAGTCGCTACGCTCCAATGTACTTCCATCTTCAAATCAATCTTTCTGCCCCGACATTCCTTCTGAATTTATTTCATTCATACAAGTCGATCATCCTTGTTCACTCAATCACCATGCAACTGTTAGGATTGCCTCACATCTTGTTAAGGAGGAATGACGGATTTTGAATAAATAGTCCCACATCACATAATAAATTGGAGAAGTAGAGTACAAATATGAGTTGGTAGACACGTAACAACAAGGATTCCTTTTGTTACGAGGATGCGTGTGCCAACTCATATGCGGGGGGCTTTCTTTTGACCGTCGTTACATAACAGTGGTATCAGAGCCGAAGGTTACAGACTGGGTCATGCAGGCAAGACAGTGCTATCAAAATATACTCGTAGGATGCGAGTCAAGGGGGAGACTGTTAGGATTGTCTCGCATTTTGTTAAAAAGGAATGACAGACTTTAAATAAATAGTCCCACATCACATAATAAACTGAAGAAGTAGAGTACAAATATGAGTTGGTAGACATGTAACAATATGATTCCTTTTGTTACAAGGATGTGTATGTCAATTCATATGCGTGCGTCCTATGCGGCAAGGAGTGGCTTTATTCCGACCGTCATTACATAACATCAACAACTTGTATATTTGAATGATAACACCAATTTCTAGCTGTTTGAGATTACTTCACATTGGACAATGTGAAAATAAGGCTGCAGAATGCATACTTTTTTTATTAGAACTTGTGAAGTAGTACTACATAAGGAAAGTACATGCTTGTGTGGCATGTGATAATTTTTGCCTGACGTTGTAGAAGAAGCTCGCGTTCATGAAACCAACATCTCGGGTCAGCATATGAATAAAATGAACAGGAGTACTTTTATTGAGCGAATAATATATATACAAGGCATACAGAAGACAAAGGAAGCAGATATTTGAAACTGCACAATAATTCAACTGTAATTTTTCATATTCAACATTTTCCTGTGTTGTATTAAAGGAAGCACAAATAGAGGAATGACCTACAAAAGGCCTGGCCGACTAATGATGGGAAAGTGTGGTACAACCAGTGCCCCTCCATCTCCTTTTTTGATGGCCTTATTCTGCAATTCCCTCTCTTCATTTTTGCTATGCTCTGATTTCTTCATTTCAATGTTATTGCCAACTTCTAACGTAGCAGCTGGTTTTATGAGCTTGGAGCCCTGACTTCCCATGCATGTATACAAACGAGCTCTCTTTAATTTAATTTGGTTACAACAGCAGAGATGCAGATGCTTCGTTAATTAATTATTCCTTTTATGTATGAAACCCTGCATGCTCTTTTATTTTCTTTTATAGCTGTTTAAAGCCTTAATTAACAATTGCTTAGTGATCAAGCATCAGGAATATTGGTAGAACGTGTACTGGCTCAAATGTTCTAAGAAGAGACGCAGAAGTAGTCGTCAATTGTTGAATTTTACGGGGAAAATAGGTAGGAGTGGACAAGGACTCGAAATAGAAGTTTTTTCTTGGTAACAAAGGAAGCTACATATCTAGCACACTGCTGAACTGTGCGTACTAATTCTACGTAAAAGTTGAAATCAGATGTTTCCACTTACTATAGTTCGATGAAGACAAAGTTAACAGCAAAAGTGTGAAAGAATAGTAAAGGAAAAATGTGATAAATTAAGCTAAAGCAAACTTCTCAATATATTGCACACTTCAATCCTTATCGTCTGCTGCCAATTTAACCAAAAAAAAAAAAAAAAAAGATTGATGATCAGTTACCATTTTTTACTTACGGTGATAAAGGCAGAGCCGGCTGTATGTCTTCCGGTATCAACTCATTGCACAGTCTTCATTTTATATACCTGGTTCAAATCTATTTTGCGCTACATAAAGCTCATTTAGTATGTCATACTATTAACTTGTTCAGTTTTATCTCACTTCCTCTAAAACTCTAGTTTACCACTGTCATTCCTATGCCTTCCATCCATCGCTTAAAGGGTTCCGCATTTCTTATCAAATCATTGATTACTTTATCCGTCGTTACTTATTCCTAAATGCGATTAAATACCGATTGAAATAGGTTAATATATAAAAACAACATATATGTTATTTTTATCTTTTTTTTGTTTGGGTAAAAAAGATCGAGTTTATAATGAGGTTTATACACCAAGTTTTTTTTTAACATTTCTATTAAAATATATTATTACCTTGGGAAAATTAAGCTATTCTTCTCATGAAAAATAAGTTGGAAATTACCAAAAAAAAAAGTTTCCCATGCATTAAATCTTTTGCTATGTTAAACAATCTTTCCTTCTTCCTTTAACCTAAACTCTAACTTCAAATAGTTAGATAATTAAAGTGTTTGAAAAATTCAACATTCCATTTCTACAAGGAATTAACAATTTATTTGCTTATTTAGATCATCTGGATTTATTTTGTCGACAATAGCAGCTTTGAAGCAAAAAACATAAGGGCATATAATATAAACTATATTTGTAAGAAACTTCTGTTAGGGTTTTCGTAAGATCACTATACAATTAAATTTTGAAAGAGGGAAGAAAATAACAATAACAAGAAATTTCCTCTAAACAAACTTTTATTAATCCACCAAATTATTGCAATGAAAGCCTAAAAAAATAATTGAGAACTTATCTCAATCCCAAAAAAACAATTTTTTTTCCTTCAAGTACAAGTAATTCTCTCCCTAATGAGATGCTTATATAGACAAATAGAAAGACTAAGTCTAAAACCTAATTGGCCCCTAAAATATCTCAGAAATAAATACTCCTTAAAACTTGCTTAAAACAAATCTTTATCGATTATGCCACCTAATAAGGGAAAACAATATCGATCAAAATCCCATTAATTAGGGAAAGCAATATTTACCCTTTCTCCCTCTTAGAAAAATTTCCTTTCATTTAATCTGATTTAACATACCATTTTCTCTACCTGTGATTGAATATCACAAATCAAGCACTCCACCTTGATATGAAATCTCTCCAATAAACTCCAATCTCAAAACAAATCTACCACTTACAAATGATGCATCTCCCACATGAAATGCACCTCTCAACAATAAATTCAAATTTTCTTATAATACCACAATGGCCTCTATGTAGGCTTTGTGGCTTTACGTTGATGTCTCCACCTTGATTCAAATGAACTTGCCTCTTCAAATCCAGTTGGAGAACTCATAACATTCTCTAATGTTTTTCCAAGCAATTTATATATGTTATCATTTCCCCGTTTTGCGCGCAGAAGCTCTTTGTTACCCTCCCAAACTCTTGTAACTCCACCTCTAGTCGAGAAATTGCAACCTTTTTGTTCCAACCATCCAATTGAAGCAAGATTCTTTTTAATTTCTGGGATGTGTCTAACTCCCGTTAGCTTAACCACATTTCCATCATTCATCTTCAATCGAACCGAACCTATGCCTTTAACATGCAAATCTCGACCGTCGATGGATTCTACTTTACTACTTTGTTCTTCATAGTCGATAAATGCTTCCTTTGATGGCACACGTGAAAACAAGCTCCTGAATCAAGTATCCAAACTTTTCTTTCGCCTTCATTAACACATAAAACATCTTCTTCGGTCTCCTCACCAAAATTCACCTCATTACCGTTGTTATTTTGTTCATCAATCTCTTCTTCCAATGCCTTCATCTTCTCCTTATCCCTTTTAAGAATGTGACGAAATCTCAGTTGATGACCGGGTTTGTCACAGTAAAAACAAATGTATTCCTTTCTCATGTCCGATCTATTCAATTGTCTTTCCATATTTCGTTGACTAACCCTCCTTGCAATAAAAGCTTTTTCAATTGGAGTTTCAATTTCCGTTGCCTCCTTATCTTTTCCTTCCATAAAACTTGTCCTCCGCATCTCCTCATTAAGCAAGCTATTAACCATGGACTCCACTGAAACAACGCCATCCGAATTTGAGTTATGCAACGCAACCACAAGTGTCTCCCAACTTTCTGGCAACGAACTCATCATCATTAAGGCTTGTGTTTCATCATCAACCTTGAAATTCACGGCAGCCAATTGATTGAAAATTTCCTGAAAATCATTAAGATGCTCTCCAATTGATCCACCTTCCTTAAGCTTTAAATCCATCAATCTTCTCATAAGAAGAGCCTTATTTGTTGCGGAGTTCTTTGCATAAACCCTTTCCAATTTCTTCCATATTGCATAAGCAGATGTTTCATTAGCAACAATATGAAGCGCTGAATTATCCAAAAAACATCGAATAGACACAGCAGTCTTCCTATCCAAAGTCTCTCATTTCGCTTCGGATAGATTGCTAGGTTTTTTCCCCATTATTCTCCAGTGGCTGATGAAGATCATTAAGATAAAGAAAATCTTCCATCTTTGCCCTCCATAATCCCCAATTTCTTTCATTAAGCTTTTCAATAATTATTTTATCTATATTCAAACCTTCTCCAAAAAATTTGTGTAGAAGGATCTGATACCAATTGTTAGGGTTTCCGCAAGATCACTATACAATTAAATTTTGAAAGAGGGAAGAAAATAACAATAACAAGAAATTTGCTATAAATAAACTTTTATTAATCCACCAAATTATTGCAATGAAAGCCTAAAAAAATAATTGAGAATTTATCTCAATCCCAAAAAACAAATTTTTTTCCTTTAAGTATAAGTAATTCTCTCCCTAATGAGATGCTTATATAGGCAAATAAAAAGACTAGGCATAAAACCTAATTGTACCCTAAAATATCTCAGAAATAAATACTCCTTAAAACTTGCTTAAAACAAATCTTTATCAATTATGCCACCTAATAAGGGAAAACAATATCTATCAAAATCCCATTAATTAGGAAAAGCAATATCTACCCTTTCTCCCTCTTAGAAAAATTTCCTTCCATTTAATCTGATTTAACATACCATTTTCTCCACCTGTGATTGAATATCACAAATCACAACAACTTCAACCTTAAAATTCAATGTATTTTCAATTTCAATATTTATATTTCTGTAAATATGTGTGCGTGAGAGAGAAAGAGAGATTTGTAAAAAAAAAACCCAAAGAATTTAGGGGAACATGCAAAAGACATAGAAGGATTCAAATTCACATAAATCAAAGAATGAAAAATAGAGGAATTCATCAGGAGAAGATGAGAGGCTAACACGTTTGGAAGGTTCCTACTAGGAAATTTAAGCGAAAAAGAATAGGTAGGTAACGATGGAAAATAATACTAAATAATGAGGGAGAGTGAGTGTGTGTATACAAACACACATACACACTATGAGAACAACAATTAAACTAGCCCCTCGCATAATTACAAGTAAATTGATCGAGCTTTAGTTGTATCCTAGAATATCGATGCTCCCTCTTGAATGCAAGACTTACCCACTTTCGAGAGTATCAACAATGTATTTTTAAGTGAATCAGGGTTATACTGGGGATGACGTTCTAAGTGCTTGTATTAAGGTTTCTCTTCATATTTCAAACACTTGTTGTGACCCCACTTCTTGGTGTCGGCTCTACTCCTATTGTTTTCATTTCGGTGTCAGCTTTCTCTACATATATTTCGGAAACCGGTATCGTAGCTTTCAACCTCAGCTCTTGGTTTTGACTTCGTGTTATTAGCCCCAGAAATTTGGTGTTGGTTTAACTTCATATTTCAAACATTTTCCTATGTTATAGTACAGGAAGCACAGATAGAAGAATGAACTACAAAAGGCCTGGGCGACTAATGATGGGAAAGTGTGGTGCAACCAGTGGCCCTCCATCTCCTTTTTTGATGGCCTTATTCTGCAATTCCCTCTCTTTAATTTTGCAATGCTCTGATTTCTTTATTTCAATGTTATTACCAACTTCTAAGGCAGTTGGTTTTATGAGGGAGGAGCCCTAACTTCCCGTATATACAAACGATCCCTCTTTAATTAATTTGCTTACAACAGCAGATGCAGATGCATATGCTTTGTTAATTAATTATTCCTTTTATGTATGAAACCCCCGTTCTGTTTTATTCTCTTTTATAGCTATAGTCTAAAGCCTTAATAATTGCTTGGTCGCCAAGCACCCAGAATATTTGTATAACGTGTACTTGCTCAAACGTTCTAAGAAGAGATGCAGAAGTAGTCAATTGTTGAATTTTATGGGGGAAAATAGGTAGAAGTGGACAAGGACTCGAAATAGAAGGTTTTTCTTGGTAACAAAGGAAGTTACATATCTAGCACACTGTCGAACTATGCGTACTAATTCTACGTAAAAGTTGAAATCGGATGTTTCCACTTACTATAGTTTGACGAAGATAAAGTTAACAGGAAAAGTGTGAAAGAATAGTAAAGGAAAAATGTGATAAATTAAGCTAAAGCAATACTTCTCAGTATATTGCACACTTCAATCCTTATCGTTTGCTGCCAATTTAACCAAAAAAGAAAAAAGAAAAAAAGATGGATGACCAGTTACCATTTTTACTTATGGTGATAAAGGCAGAGCCGGCTGTATGTCTTCTGGTATCAACTCATTGCACAGTCTTCATTTTATATACCTGGTTCAAATCCATTTTGCACTACGTATAGCTCATTTAATATGTCATACTATTTGCTTGTTCAATTTTATCTCACTTCCTCTAAAACTCTAGTTTACCACTGTCATTCCTATGCCTTCCATCCATCGCTTAAAGGGTTGCACATTTCTTATCAAATCATTGATTACTTTATTCGCCGTTACTTATTCCTCAATGTGATTAAATACCGATTGAAATAGGTTAATATAAAACAACATATTTGTTATTTTTATCTTTTTTTTGTTTGGGTAAAAAAAAAGAGTTTATAATAAGGTTTATACACCAAGTTTTTTTAACATTTCGATTAAAATATATTGTTATCTTGGGAAAATTAAGCAATTCTTCTCATGAAAAATAATTATGTTGGAAATTACCAAAAAAAAAAGTTTCCCATTCATTAAATCTTTTGCTATGTTAAATAAAGCATCACATGTCTTTCCTTCTTCCTTTAGCCTAAACTCTAACTTCAAATAGTTAGATAATTAAAGTGTTTGAAAAATTCAACATTCCATTTCTACAAGGAATTAATGATTTATTTGCTCATTTAGATCATCTGGATTTATTTTGACGACAATAGCAGTTTTGAACCAAAAAACATAAAGGCATATAATATAAACTAAATTTGTAAGAAACTTCAACCTTAAAATTCAATGTATTTTCAATTTCAATATTTATAGTGTGGTGCTAAGGGCATCCCAATATGTTCTTCCTAATACCTCGACTAAAAATTACCAGAAGAATTAGTATTACACTCTTCTTAATACCACACACTTAAAAAGTGGGGGCTACCACACTATTTTACTCTATTTCTATTTCGCTCGATATTCATTCGTCCTCATTTATAAAACCGATCAACCAGCAAAACCCTAGATCTATAATCGATCAATGAATTTGATGTCACAATATACAAAAGCCGCGAATAAGGTTTGAATTAAACAAACTAGAAGAGGAAGTGAGATACTAGGGTTTTCATATCACCAAACAATTGAGAGATTACCGTAAGAATTCGAATTTTTCCACGAGAAATGCGAAGAAGACATTGAATTACTAGAGATTAGGGTTTTTAGATTAGTTTAGTATGTGATTAGTTCGATAAATAATGATTAAATGAGAGATTAGAATGAAGAGGTAATGTGATATTAGGAAGCATACAAAATTTAATGAGTTTTATTTTTTTAATTGCGGTATTAGGAAGAACATATTAGGGTTCTCTTAGCACCACACTATTTATATTTCTGTATATATGTGTGCGTGAGAGAGAAAGAGAGATTTGTAAAAAAACAACCAAAGAATTTAGGGGAACATGCAAAAGATATAGAAGGATTCAAGTTCACATAAATCAAAGAATGTAAATTAGGGAATTCATCAGGAGAAGATGAGAGAATAACGCGTTTGGAAGGTTCCTTCTTGGAAATTTAAGCAAAAAAGAATAGGTAGGTAATGGTGGAAAATAATACTAAATAATGTGGGAGAGTGAGAGTGTGTATGTGTGTACAAACACACATGCACTCTATGAGAACACCAATAAAACTAGCCCCTCGCATAATTACATGTAAATTGACCTAAGCTATATTGCGTTTGAACACGATACCCTCTTAATTAATCGAGCTTTAGTTTTCTCCTGTAATATCGATGCTTCCTCTTGAATGCAAGAGTTACCCTTTTCCAGTGTATAGACAATGTATTTTTAAGTGTAGCAGGGTTATACTAGGGATGGCGTTCTAAGTGCTCGTATTAAGGTTTCTCTTCATGTTTCAAACACTTGTTGTGACCCCACTTCTTGATGCCAGCTCTAATCCTATCATTTTCTTTTTGGTGTCGGCTTTCTCTTCATGTTTTTCTGTACCGATTTCATAGCTTTCAACCCCAGCTCTTGGTTTTGACTTCTTGTTATTGGGCCCGGAAATTTGGTGTTAGTTTAACTGCCCCAAAGCCTTTACTTCTTGGTGTCGGTTTTGTTACCACAATGTTGAATATAACAATATGATTTGTGTTTGATGATAACAAACATATATATTATTTTATAAATGTGTTTGTAAATAGTGTTATTCTATATTTCATAGCTCGTGCAGAAATATTTATTTATTTGAATAGAATACTATTATACAGAATTGAATATTCAAACAGTATTTTTATTTAAATAAATATTTTAGTTCAGCATTGAATATTCTATATATCTATGTGTGTCTAGACAGCTTGTGATATTCACAGTGATTCACTGTAAAACCAGAAGGTAGACGTCGACTGTAGTGCTTATATATATATTCTGCATGTGCACTATACATGATACATGTATACACATACAGTTGTATGTATATACACATATATTAATGTGCAAGTACATAGGTCTGACATGCATGGACCAAAATAGACAAAGCAATGCAAATCAAAACGACACCATGCAAACCAGCAATGTTAAGACCAAAGCAGTATAATATAAATGGAAAAAATGGGTAACATGAAGATCTGGTCGAATACAACTATGGAAAAAATAAAAAATGGAGCCAACCATCATATGTTCAACAAATATACAAAAACATAGCAGAAAGCATGCCAGCATGAACATGAAGCGTTCACAAGTTTCAACACAATAAGCATGGACAACATGGGTTACAACAAACAAATACAATAGCATGGAGACAATAACATGGATGCAGAGCATACAACCAAGAAGATCAATAACAAGGCGACAAGTAAATGTATTGTGCATGGGTAGTGTTCAACCTTGGTGCAAGATGTTCAAGTAATTCAAATGAAGCACTGGACAAATTCCAATACACAAATCTGAACTATCAAAGAAATAGAGCAAGGTGGACAAGCATGCGCTAGTGAAAGCATTATCTACAAACTCGACTGATTGCAAATGGGACAGCAAGAACAACAAGGCAACACAATAATGTACAATAGGTAAAAAAATTCAAAATACTATTAGCTTAAAGCCAGGGGAAAATTCAAAGTCGAGGCAAATCAATGTGTAGTAGCACTTCAACGTAAAACATGTCGAGTATGGTATCAGTTAGACAATAAGAAGCAAGGAAGAGCAGTGATTGTATATACAAAAGCAAACTACTTAAGTGAAGTATCCAATCACAAGTTCAAGTTTAGTATCGCTTCTTAAGGAATTAAAATCTCAAGTACAGCATCAGTTCTTATTTTTCGGCAAGACAATTCATTAAGTATAGTGTCTGTTCAAAATCATCAAGTAATGGCTAATAAAAATATAGTAGCAATCAAATTGGAAACAAATTGTTCAAAGTAGGAAGCCGATGAAAAAGTCAATTCTAAATTTACTGGAAAAGTATAATTTAGAAGTGGTCAACCACAACGAAAATTCGAAATTTCAGGAATCAAGTTACTAATTCAAAGTCAGGGGTTTCACACGCAATTAATTCCAGCAAGTTCGGAAGAATTTATACATTTTACAGAAGTGTGAATATACATTATAATCTCCAGTATATACGAAGATTTCAAGCCCAAAAATTTCGCATATATCAATGACCAAATCACAAAAGGAAATCAGAGAAAAATAAGGGTTGAAAACCCTATACATAAATCACCAATTGTAACGTCCTGTATTTTTAACAGTTAATAAATAATTTATTTAATTATTTAAATGTTGATTTGGTAATTTAAAATGACTTGAATTAAATAATATTGAATATTTAATTAATATAAATAGTGAAATAATATATTTGCTTTCTGAAATAGTCGGAAATAGCTGAAATTGCAATATTATGTGAATTGAATCATTGAGTAGATTTAATTCAGTTTAGAATCGAATTATAATTACAAATTTATTTATAAATGACTTTGGAACATATTTATTTTAATATAATTAAATCGAGCTCGTAACATCGCGGTAGTTCGTAACTGTGACGATCCCAAAATCTGTGTGACGGTATTAAGGATAATCATTGGGATATAACACATCAATCATCATAGCAGAGAACATATAATAGAAAAAACAATAAATAGAATAATTTTAAATGGATATGACAGCGGAATCACAACATGTAACAGCATCAGAATAGCACAGCATAGGATATAACTTAGTAAATAAAAGGGAAATGATCAGTCAATATCGCCAGAGGCGGGATATATACATGCAGTGAGACATAATAAGGGTATCAGTCTACATCGCCGAAGGCGGTACATATACATACGATAATAAGTACTGAAAGTAAAACAGTCTGCATCGCCTGTGGCGGAATCATAATATAAATACAATAATGGCGGAAAATGTCAAAGTCATCTCGGTGAAGTCAGCCTCGCCATGAGCCAAAACGCACTCCATACAACAGTGCTGAGCCAAAAACAACCTGTCACCTGTGAACTAGGCTGCCCGTGTGAAAATAAGGGCACCCGCATTTGCAAAGTGAAACAAACAACGAGTCAGTCATGGGGACTGGTATGAGGAATCCACTTAACAGATTAAACAACAGTAATAAGCAAATCATAGGACCACGCCACTTTCGCGGAACGGGTTTACTCCAGTGATTGCTGGTGCATTTAAAACAAAGTAAATTCTTTAAAACAACGCAATGCTTTTAAAAAGAATGAAGCCATTATAAGACTCAAGTCCCATCATACAATGCAACGCAAGCCGGAGGATAGAGTTTTACCTTATAATGGCCAAATATGCTTAATACGTGTAATGCAAAATCATTTGATATTATTACTAGTGCATATATGTTTCAAAAACGAATAGCATCATAAATATCAATCATAGGTGGCATAGCTACCATCTACTATGTCGCCATACTAGTTCTGCAATCGAATCCGTTATTTCGTATTGGAAATTGGGTTTCCGTCATGAGTCGAGGCAAGGGGAAAGCTCCTCTCCGCTTCGGGACATTCTAGCAAATGCCTCAAGACTACACACTCTGGGTAACCCCTGGATCGGCTGGGCCGGTCCTCTCTTACGTTTGAGGATTGACAATTCCTAAACATGCGTTTCCCGGTCCTTACAGACCTATAATCGAGGCGCCTCGCATTCCAACAACCACAAAGGTGAAAAGTAGATATAAATGTCAGGGCTGTTAGGTCACTGACACCACCATAGCTAGAAAGAAACGTCGTGCTCTCCTAGCGGTCCGTATCCCGTTTTTAACTCATACCGAGATGTGAGGCTCGCGAATCCACGCTATACACAAAGTCAGGCCATGTAGACCGTGCTTTGATCATCAACCACAAGACTTTGCTTTGCAACAGAAGCCTTGATCACAGCATCTTGGCATGCCACATAGGCAATCCACTCCATATGACTGATTTCTATCGATATATAACCTCTGAGCTCGTACGTCTCAGAGAAGGGCGTTAAGCAAAAGAATAAATTCTCCGCCGCCAAACAGATATATATTTAACAGAGATCAATCAGTATAGAACAAAATCCAATGTCAGACACACAGTCCATTTACAAGTCCGTTCTGGGTCTGAACGAAACCGGAGGCGTCAAATTCCTCGTATATCTGTCCAATCAACACATGCGTTCAGACGGCTACTACTTCCGTTCCTTCACGGTAGCTACTCCAGTTAGGAACCTCAGCAGCGCCCATCCAACCGATACGAAGATCGTCGGTCTTGAATCGTCTTTGTATTTTCCAATTCGAATCGTTCGATAAATTATTTGAAATGAGGGTTAGCTCGGCCTTTTCAAATAATTCACGTAATTAGAATTCAAATCAATTCTTTCCATGGTTATATTATTCGACATTCATATTTCAGTTCTTTAGTGTTATTTTCGTGTCAAACACATACAACCATCAAATATTAAACAAATCAAGTCAAATTGGTTTATTTCCAATCTATGTTGCTTATAATATTTTATATCGATTTTTCGCCATTTTTATTTATTTAAAAATGGCTATATTCAATTAAACGACGTTTCAGGTCGTGCCGTGGCACTGGCGCTGTTTTTCCCCTAATTTGTTTTACACATATCGGAAAATCTAACCGTTGGATTTCTACAAAGTATATATCAGTGGGAAGATATTCCCAAAGCGAACCCAACGGTTCCAGTTTCGTGAAAATCCGACGGTTGGATCTTCCATACTAGTCGTTTGAAGTTACGGTTTCAAAATTCGAAATGCAGCGTCGTTATTCGATTTAATTTATTTATATTTATATTTATATATAAATATAAACGATTCTGGCGCTGTTTTTCCTCAGATTTGAATTAAACATTCCAGACATTCGAACCGTTGGATTTTTACAAGGTTGGTGCCGTTGGAGAGATATTTCCAAGGCGAACCCAGCGGTTGCGGTTTCGGGAAAATCCGATGGTCGGATTTCTCGTACTAATCGTTTCTAATTTCGATTCCAAAAAACGAACTGCACGGCTTCGATTCCTTTTAATTCTATTTATATTTATATATATAAATATAGTTCATTCCTTTATTTCAAATATAATTCATTCATTTATTTCAACATCGTTTTCACTTCGAATATTTCACTAACACCTTAATATTACGAAAAATTTCGCCATAACCTCCTTTGTACGGGAAGGGGTTTGGAAATTTATTGGGCCGTGTTAGGTACCCAATAAATCCTATAAAGCATCCACATATTTATAGTGATATATTCTGGTGTTTACGGGGGAGCGTGTATAGATAATAACTCCAAAGAATAAATTCTCGTCACCCCGCTCCGTGTGGAAATAAATAGTCCATGTGCCATATCTAAGGACTAGAGAGACGTGATTATTGTCAACTCCAGACCCGTGTGGGGGTTTTATTAATCTGGCAATTTATCGTTATGTTTTATATAGTCCATATCAGTCATCAGTTCAACCTGTAGTATAAAATCATCGCCATACAAGCCTCTCGCTCGTATGGTAAATCTTCCACCTCGTCACACAAGCTCCAAATGCTTATGTGGAATATGATGAAGTATGCCTATCGTCAAGAAGTATGCCATGTAGTGTAGTCAAAATTAATTGTTACTATCCTATGGCGATGTTTATTATTTCACACAGAATAACTAGCACTCCGCATCCAATGGCACTCACAGGAGTTGATATAAAAATAAAATTGCGCAGCCAACTCATCAAGGCTTACCTATTTGTCAGGCACGCAAATAATTTCTTTACTCTACGGCTAATCCATTTGCCCTGTTCAACACATGTATATATATGCAGAACAAAGCTAATAATAATATTTCTAGCAAACTATTATTTATTTTAACACGTGTGTATTTTTATCAAAGCGTATACATGATAAAAGAAATATTTTTATCATCAAAAATATTTATTCAACACGTGAATGTTTTTAACCCTTCATATTCACAATAAAAATGTAGTTTTTATTGTCTATTCATTTTATTTTAGAATACGATAACATTCAACACATGAATTTCAACTCGACGAACGAATCTCAATTCAACACATGAATATTCTCTATAGTTTGTGTGTATATATATATAAAAATGCGATTTTTATCGTTAAGTCTATTTGTTTAAATTCGAATAATATTCAACACATGAATTTCAACTCAACGAATGAATTTCAATTCAACACATGAATATTCCCTATAGTTTGTATATATATAAAAATGTGATTTTTATCGTTAAATCTATTTGTTTAAATTCGAATAATATTCAACACATGAATTTCAACTCAACGAATGAATTTCAATTCAACACATGAATATTCCCTATAGTTTGTATATATATAAAAATGTGATTTTTATCGTTAAATCTATTTGTTTAAATTCGAATAATATTCAACACATGAATTTCAACTCAACGAATGAATTTCAATTCAATACATGAATATTCCCTAATTTGTATTTATATAAAAATGTGATTTTTATCGTTAAATCTATTTGTTTAAATTCGAATAATATTCAACACATGAATTTCAACTCAACGAATGAATTTCAATTCAACACATGAATATTCCCTATAGTTTGTATATATATAAAAATGTGATTTTTATCGTTAAATCTATTTGTTTAAATTCGAATAATATTCAACACATGAATTTCAACTCAACGAATGAATTTCAATTCAACACATGAATATTCCCTATAGTTTGTATATATATATAAATGTGATTTTTATCGTTAAATCTATTTGTTTACATTCGAATAATATTCAACACATGAATTTCAACTCAACGAATGAATTTCAATTCAATACATGAATATTCCCTATAGTTTGTATATATATAAAAATGTGATTTTTATCGTTAAATCTATTTGTTTAAGTTCGAATAATATTCAACACATGAATTTCAACTCAATGAATGAATTTCAATTCAACACATGAATTTTGGTTTCAACATATGTAATTAGTTTCAACAAATGAAAATTATTCTAACACATGAATATTTCAGAAAATTTCGGCAGCAAAACGGCAGGGTAGTTAAAACCGGGACCGTCCCTAGTACGGCTCCTCGCTCTACCTTAAAACCTCGTGGTTTTTTACAATGGGGATCATGCATCTAGTTCGCATGCAGGCAGCATGTTTTATTTTTAATTCCATAATCCTATTCTAATTTGTTTCAACCACAAGAGGGTATTTTTCAACCATAAAGGCATTTTTCAACCACAAAGGTATTTTTCAACCACAATATCAACCACAAACAATTATTTCCAACCATTCGTCATACCATATAATATCACGCCAATCACAAGCAGTAAATATCGTCCATGGTCTGTGGACGAGGGGAGTACATATATATATATATATATATATATATATATATATATTATTTTTATAATTCACTTGCATTTCATCACAATTCAAAGCATATATGTTTCATACAACGCTTGTATAATTTATACATCGCTAATATAACTTATACAACACATGTACATGATGTATACAATGCGTATATAATTTACACTTCGCTTATATAATTTATACAACACGATTCCATTCACACAATTTAGTTTAGATTCCTCACATTGGTTTTTGTAGTGCTAAAAATCGTTGGAAGATCAGAAAAATCCGCGGCTTCTGCTAGATGGTGGAGAGCCTCCCTGCGGTCCCGATGTTTCCTGTTTCATCGAATTTCGTTAACACACTAAAAAGATACGATTTTTCAAAGTTTTGCAACACTTAAAAGTGTTACTTTCATTTCAGAAATTCAAAGCAGAAGGGTTTGCAAAGCTTCAAAACTAGGTTTTGATTTTAAATCAAAACCGTACCTCGTTGTCCCGATCAGACTATACGGCGTCGAAGGGCTTCGAACTGGCTTCCTATCGACGGTGGTGGCGGCGAACTCGGTGGCTCCTCTGGCGATCGGCGGTGGCAGAAAGGGGCGAACTTCGTCGAGGTAGAACGACGCGAATACTGCACGGTTTCTGTCGAGGGTTGTTTTGATTTGAAGAGGGGAGGAAGGCGATCGGAATTGCTAACTGGAGGCGGCGGCGATATTGACTGTGGCGGCGGCGATCGAGGTGGGAAGGTCTTGAACGATTTCCGTCGTTCGTTCTAGGGTTTCTGGGGTTGATCGGGTTTTTTGAGATGTGAGAGAAAATAGAAGATATTTTCTAATATATTATATTTTTAAATTCCTATAATACCCCTTCTAGCCAACGTACACCAATTTCAACCCAACGACTATCGCCCCTAGCCAAATACCCCCATTCCGGAGACAATGGGATATGTTTCGTTGGCCAATTCGACTGTTACAGTCAGTTATTTTTCAAATTAAAGTATAAAACATTTTATATTCAATTTGAACGTACATTTCAATTTGCCAGGGCCACAAACTGAATCGAAAAATTCCAAAAAAATAAATCTAGTTTTTTTTGACGATACGGTCCCAACAAAACCAGTTTCGTTGAATTCTGAGCTCATATGCAAAATGTCTATTTTCGGGTCGATCCATTTTAACAGAAATTGACCAATCACATTTTCTTTTGCCCCGCTCACATACTAGCTTCAAAAATTATGAAATTTGAAACCTAGCAATAATTTGACATCCCGGACCCAACAAAAGTAGTTTCGTCGAATTCCGAGGTCATATGCAAAATATCAATTTTCAAGGGCTATATATTCTATATAGCGACCCTTCTGAAAATTCATCTGGCCATAACTTTTGATTCCCGTTATGAAACTTCGATTTTTCAGATTCGTTAGAAAGGTATTCATAAACAGATTTAAATATTTTCACTTTCGCTAAAATCTGTTATAATTTCCACCCGGTACAGTCAGACCAAGTTTGTATTCAAATTTTCAAACTGCCTTTCTATTCCCAATTCATTATTTTATTGAAATATGCTATTTCAATTGTTCAAATTCTTTGACAATAACCAATTTTAAAATTTTAAAATTGGTTCACATTATCCGGGTTATTACAATCTCCCCCACTTAAAACTTTTCGTCCTCGAAAAGGAAATAACAGCAAAGTAGGGAACAAAATGTAAATGCAAAGTATTGTAAAGGTACCTTGCACCGGAGTTAGTCAGAGATGTCCACTCTACATTTAGGGTAGGCTTATTTAATGCTCTCCTCAGTCTCCCAAGTATAGTCTCTAGGATCACTACTCCACTACACTTTAACTAAATGAATCTTTTTGCTCCTTAGCTCTCTAGTTTCTTTGCCAACAATCTTTAATGGCTCTCTTCTGAGCGCTAATTCTGGAGTTATGTCTATATCATGTTGCGCTGCTTCTTCTACAACAAGATCCGGATCATGTACATGTTTTCTGAGTTGAGACACGTGGAACACATCATGTACACCAGGCAACCAATCAGGTAATGAAACCCTATATGCAAGAGTTCCAATCCGTTCAGGTATAGGAAAGGGACCAATAAATCTCGGTGCCAACTTCCCAGTCTTGCCAAATCTGATTACTCCCCGCATCGGAGAAACTCTTAAATAAACATAATCGCCAACGGCAAATGATAAGTCTCTTCTTCTGGCATCAGCATAACTTTTCTGTCGGCTTTGCGCAGTTTTCAATCGCTTCTTAATGAAATCGACTTTATCTGATGTTTCTCGAATCATATCGGGCCCTAACACAAGTTTGTTGCCAGGTTCTACCCAACAAGCGGGAGACCTGCATAGTCTACCGTATAATGCTTCATATGGAGACATTCCCAAACTTGCTTGAGAGCTATTGTTATAAGAGAATTCGGCTAAATGTAAGTGATCTTCCCATGAGCCTCCAAAATCAATAACGCAAGCCCGCAGTAAATCTTCTAGAATTCTATTCACCCGCTCAGTTTGGCCGTTTGTCTGAGGGTGATAAGCGGTGCTTAGATTCAATTTGGTTCCCAATTCTGTCTGGAATCCTTCCCATAATTTGCTAGTAAATAGGGTATCTCTATCACTGACTATATTAAGTGGCACTCCATGTAGTTTAACTATTTCTTTGAAGTAAATCTGGGCTAAACTTTGAGCTGTTCTATTGGATCGGACAGGTATGAAATGGGCAGTTTTCGTGAAGCGATCTATGATCACCCATATACTGTCGTTTCTTTTCTTAGTTCGAGGCAAGCCATCAATGAAGTCCATCGAAATTTGCTCCCACTTCCATCCTGGAATTTCTAATGGTTGTAATAGTCCAGCCAATTTCTGCTGATCGCTCTTAACTAGCTGACAAGTTGAGCATCTGCTAACATATAATGAAATATCTCTTTTCAAAGCCCTCCACCAGAATGTGCGCTTGATATCGTTATACATTTTGCTCACACCGGGATGGATGCTTAGTTTGGACTTGTGACATTCATCAAGTATTTCCCTTTGAAGCTCTGGAAGATTTGGGATGCAAATTCTGCCCTTTAATCTAAGAACTTCATTTTCATCGAGTCGGAAACTTGTGGATTCACCTCCCTTGACTCTCTGACTGATTCTCTGAATAAATTCATCGTCTTTCTGAAGGTCCGAAATCTTGTCAATCAATGAAGACGTGATGATAAAGTTGGCAATGGTTTCATTCTTTCTGCTAAGCGCATCTGCGACAACATTGGCTTTCCCTGGAGTGTATAGAATCTCAAAATCGTATGCTGCAAGGAATTCTAACCAACGCTGTTGTCTCAAGTTTAGTTCTTTCTGAGTGAATAGATATTTCAAGGATTGATGATCGTTAAATAGTTCGAACTTCTCACCCAATAAATAATGCCTCCAGATTCTCAAAGCAAACACGATAGCTAATAACTCAAGATCATGAGTTGCATAGTTTCTTTCATGCGGCTTCAGCTGACGGCTGGCATAAGCGACCACTTGGCCTTTTTGCATTAATACTACGCCAAGCCCTCTAATAGAAGCGTCTGTCCATACAGTCAAGTCTTGGTTGCCTTCTATAATTGTCAATACTTGAGCAGTTGTCAATTTCAGTTTCAGCTCCTGGAAAGCTTCTTCACATTCGGGAGTCCATTTGAATTTCTCATGCTTCTTCGTAAGCTTTGTCAATACACCAGATATCTTTGAAAAATCCTGAATGAATTTATGATAGTAACTAGCCAATCCAAGGAAACTTCGAACTTCTGTGGGGGTGGTAGGCTATTTCCAGTTCTGGATCGCTGTAATTTTGCTTGGATCTACATCAATCCCTTCTTTTGATACGACATGGCCTAGGAACTTAACTTCATCCTGCCAGAAGACACACTTAGAAAATTTAGCTTTCAAAACATTTCTTCTCAGAATTTTCAACACTTGTTCTAAATGTTTTGCATGTTCGCGTTCCGACTTGGAGTAGATTAAAATGTCATCGATGAAGACTAGAACAAATTTATTCAATACACCACGAAACACTCTGTTCATAAGATCAACGAAGTATGCCGGAGCGTTACACAAGCCGAACGGCATTACTAACCATTCGTAGAATAAACCGGTACCCTTGAAGGCTGTCAAAGGAACACAGTCTTCGACTATACGTAATTGATGGAAACCTGTAGCTAGGTCCATTCTGGAGAATACTTTCGTTCCATTTAATTGATCTAACAGATCGCCTATACGAGGCAAGGGATATTTGTTCTTCAGTGTCTACTTATTGAGATTTCGGTAATCAACACAAAGTCTTAGAGTACCGTCTGATTTCGGGACAAATACTACTGCTACTCCCCAAGCTGAGAAGCTCAGTCTGATCAGACCTTTCCAAAGCAATTCTCGGGTTTGACTTCCTAACTCTTCTTTTTCTTTCGGGACCATTCTTCTAATTGGATGTACTACTGGTCGGGCGTTAGGAACTAGATCTATTCTGAATTCAATTTCTCTTTGCGGCGGTAAGTTTTCTACTTCTTCAAACACATCCACATAGTTTTTAACGACCGGTATCTTTTCTAATGAAGTGGGAGTAACTTCTAAAGAAGACCAAAATTCTTCTCTATTAATTTCTGAACCAAGACATGGTATAGTGATATGCCCAAATTTTGTTTTAACTTTCACGATTCTTTCGGCACATCTAACTTCGGCCTTATATTTTGTCAACCAATCAAGTCCCAGAATAATATCGAATTCGGAAAGGTCCATGACAATCGAATCAAAAGGAAATCGGTATCGAGAAAAGGAAATAGGTAATCTACAATATGTACTGAGACTAATAGAACCTCCTATCGGGTTTTGAACTTTAATTGGTTCTTTAAGCTTTCTTTGTTTCAATTTTAACTTGTGAATAGTGTTACCAGAAATGAAGCTACGTAATGCACCAGTATCAAAAAGTACAGAAACATGAATATTTTTAATGGTAAGGGTACCTCCCAAGACGTCGGGTTTACCTGATCCATCGGTGATAGCTGGCGGGGTCTCCCCGTCATACACATGAGCCACTTGTGCATTCTGCTTAAGAGGACAATTCCTGCTATAGTGCCCTTTCTTATGGCAGTTGTAGCATTCGGCTGAGCTGTGGTCTGGATTTGCCTTTATCTCCCTCGGGGCTTTGCACACATTAGAAAAATGTCATGTCTTCCCGCAGTTGTAGCAGCTCCCTTTCGGTATCTTTCCAGATTTCTGAGTAGCGGCCGCTGTAGTACTAGACTCTGGCTGATCTGCTGAAGCTTTGTGCTTATTTCCAGCTTGGCTTTTGGCGCGGTCTTGGTTGGAGTGTCTTTCATCCATATCTTCATAATTGCAAGCCATTTCTACTAATTCTGAGAAGGAGAGTTTGATGTTGCTCATGGCTCTGTCATGGTACTTGCGCCTCAGCCCAAATATAAACCTCTTGTTCTTAGCTTTGTTGGTCATAATAAGCTTTAGAGCATAGCGCGACAACTGAGTTAATTTATTGAGGTAATCTTGGATAGAGAGATCTCCCTGCTGGAGATTAGCAAATTGCTCTCGCATCCTCTCTAAGGCCTGCTCAGGTACAAACTTCTCGTTGAACATGGTCTTGAATTACTCCCAGGTCCTAACAGTACCTGCTGCATCTTCTGAGGTGATGGCATCCCACCACAACTCTGCTTCTTCCTATAAGAGCCAGATACCTAGTCGTGCTTTGTTATTGGTCCCCAATCCCATGCCTTCAAAGATCTTTTCACAGGTCTTCAACCAAGCAATAGCCTGTGTCACTGTACCAAGGCCAGAAAAGGGTTTTCCCCCCAGGTTCCTATACCTCTTCGCTACTCTGTCTAGCTCAAAGTCCTGGGGTGCTGGTGGCTGAATAATAGGGCCCTCCTCAACTACGGGGATATTCCCCCGTCCTCCTGCTATGCCTGCTCGGCCTCCACGGCCACCTCTGGCTGCTGCTGCTCGTGTAGCCATCAGAGAGAGTACTGTATAAGCAAGAAAAGAGTCAAGCTCACAGAATCGATAACTTTCATATATGATAAAGCAGGGGAACATAAGGAAAGGTAATGTTGTACTGATCAAATTGTTTTGCTAATATGCTTAGCTCATTCTAGGACATCGCTAATCCTATCTCTAATGAGCTACTCGCCCTAGAACACTACTGATTCTATCCTGACGAGGTGTTTAATGTGTTAGATCCCGGAACTAAGGTTAACCAAAGCTCTGATACCAACTGTGACGATCCCAAAATCCGTGTGACGGTATTAAGGATAATCATTGGGATATAACACATCAATCATCATAGCAGAGAACAGATAATAGCAAAAACAATAAATAGAATAATTTTACATGGATATGACAGCGGAATCACAACATGTAACAGCATCAGAATAGCACAGCGTAGGATATAACTTAGTAAACAAAAGGGAAATGATCAGTCACCATCGCCAGAGGCGGGATATATACATGCAGTGAGAAATAATAATGGTATCAGTCTACATCGCCGAAGGCGGTACATATACATACGATAATAAGTACTGAAAGTAAAACAGTCTGCATCGCCTGTGGCGGAATCATAATATAAGTACAATAATGACGGAAAATGTCAAAGTCATCTCGGTGAAGTCAGCCTCGCCATGAGCCAAAACGCACTCCATACAACAGTGCTGAGCCAAAAACAACCTATCACCTGTGAACTAGGCTGCCCGTGTGAAAATAAGGGCACCTGCGTTTGCAAAGTGAAACAAACAACGAGTCAGTCATGGGGACCGGTATGAGGAATCCACTTAACAGATTAAACAACAGTAATAAGCAAATCATAGGACCACGCCACTTTCGCGGAACGGTTTTACTCCAGTGATTGCTGGTGCATTTAAAACAAAGTAAATTCTTTAAAACAACACAATGCTTTTAAAAAGAATGAAGCCATTATAAGACTCAAGTCCCATCATACAATGCAACGCAAGCCGGAGGATAGAGTTTTACCTTATAATGGCCAAATATGCTTAATACGTATAAAGCAAAATCATTTGATATTATTACTAGTGCATATATGTTTCAAAAACGAATAGCGTCATTAATATCAATCATAGGCGGCATAGCTACCATCTACTATGTCGCCATACTAGTTCTACAATCGAATCCGTTATTTCGTATTGGAAATTGGGTTTCCGTCATGAGTCGAGGCAAGGGGCAAGCTCCTCTCCACTTCGAGACATTCTAGCAAATGCCTCAGGACTACACACTATGGGTAACCCCTGGATCGGCTGGGCCGGTCCTCTCTTACGTTTGAGGATTGGCAATTCCTAAACACACGTTTCCCGGTCCTTACAGACCTATAATCGAGGCGCCTCGCATTCCAACAACCACAAAGGTGAAAAGTAGATATAAATGTCAGGGCTGGTAGGTCACTGACACCACCATAGCTAGAAAGAAACGTCGTGCTCTCCCAGCGGTCCGTATCCCGTTTTTAACTCATACCGAGATGTGAGGCTCGCGAATCCACGCTATACACAAAGGCAGGCCACGTAGACCGTGCTTTGATCATCAACCACAAGACTTTGCTTTGCAACAGAAGCCTTGATCACAGCATCTTGGCATGCCACATAGGCAATCCACTCCATATGACTGATTTCTATCGATATATAACCTCTGAGCTCGTACGTCTCAGAGAAGGGCGTTAAGCAAAAGAATAAATTCTCCACCGCCAAACAAATATATATTTAACAGAGATCAATCAGTATAGAACAAAATCCAATGTCAGACACACAGTCCATTTACAAGTTCGTTCTGGGTCCGAACGAAACCGGAGGCATCAAATTCCTCGTATATCCGTCCAATCAACACATGCGTTCAGACGGCTACTACTTCCGTTCCTTCACGGTAGCTACTCCAGTCAGGAACCTCAGCAGCGCCCATCCAACCGATACGAAGATCGTCGGTCTTGAATCGTCTTTGTATTTTCCAATTCGAATCGTTCGATGAATTATTTGAAATGAGGGTTAGCTCGGCCTTTTCAAATAATTCACGTAATTAGAATTCAAATCAATTCTTTCCATGGTTATATTATTCGACATTCATATTTCAGTTCTTTAGTGTTATTTTCGTGTCAAACACATACAACCATCAAATATCAAACAAATCAAGTCAAATTGGTTTATTTCCAATCTATGTTGCTTATAATATTTTATATCGATTTTTCGCCATTTTTATTTATTTAAAAATGGCTATATTCAATTAAACGACGTTTTAGGTCGTGTCGTGGCACTGGCGCTGTTTTTCCCCTAATTTGTTTTACACATATCGGAAAATCTAACCGTTGGATTTATACAAAGTCTATATCAGTGGGAAGATATTCCCAAAGCGAACCCAACGGTTCCAGTTTCGTGAAAATCCGACGGTCGGATCTTCCACACTAGTCGTTTGAAGTTACGGTTTCAAAATTCGAACTACAGCGTCGTTACTCGATTTAATTTAATTATATTTACATATAAATATAAACGATTCTGGCGCTGTTTTTCCTCAGATTTGAATTAAACATTCCAGACAATCGAACCGTTGGATTTTTACAAGGTTGGTGCCGTTGGAGAGATATTTCCAAGGCGAACCCAGCGGTTGCGGTTTCGGGAAAATCCGATGGTCGGATTTCTCGTACTAATCGTTTCAAATTTCGATTCCAAAAAACGAACTGCACGGCTTCGATTCCTTTTAATTCTATTTATATATATATATATAAATATAGTTCATTCCTTTATTTAAAATATAATTCATTCATTTATTTCAACATCGTTTCCACTTCAAATATTTCACTAATGCCTTAATATTTCGAAAAATTTCGCCATAACCTCCTTTGTACGGGAAGGGGTTTGGAAATTTATTGGGCCGTGTTAGGTACCCAATAAATCCTATAAAGCATCCACATATTTATAGTGATATATTCTGGTGTTTACGGGGGAGCGTGTATAGATAATAACTCCAAAGAATAAATTCTCGTCACCCCGCTCCGTGTGGAAATAAATAGTCCATGTGCCATATCTAATGACTAGAGAGGCGTGATTATTGTCAACTCCAGACCCGTGTGGGGTTTTTATTAATCTGGCAATTTATCGTTATATTTTATATAGTCCATATCAGTCATCAGTTCAACCTGTAGTATAAAATCATCGCCATACAAGCCTCTCGCTCGTCTGGTAAATCTTCCACCTCGTCACACAAGCTCCAAATGCTTATGTGGAATATGATGAAGTATGCCTATCGTCAAGAAGTATGCCATGTAGTGTAGTCAAAATTAATTGTTACTATCCTATGGCGATGTTTATTATTTCACACAGAATAACTAGCACTCCGCATCCAATGGCATTCACATGAGTTGATATAAAAATAAAATTGCGCAGCCAACTCATCAAGGCTTACCTATTTGTCGGGCACGCAAATAATTTCTTTACTCTACGGCTAATCCATTTGCCCTGTTCAACACATGTATATATATGCAGAACAAAGCTAATAATAATATTTCTAGCAAACTATTATTTATTTTAACACGTGTGTATTTTTATCAAAGTGTATACATGATAAACGAAATATTTTTATCATCAAAAATATTTATTCAACACGTGAATGTTTTTAACCCTTCATATTCACAATAAAAATGTAGTTTTTATTGTCTATTCATTTTATTTTAAAATACGATAACATTCAACACACGAATTTCAACTCGACGAACGAATCTAAATTCAACACATGAATATTCTCTATAGTTTGTATATATATATATATAAATGTGATTTTTATCGTTAAATCTATTTGTTTAAATTCGAATAATATTCAACACATGAATTTCAACTCAACGAATGAATTTCAATTCAACACATGAATATTCCCTATAGTTTGTATATATATAAAAATGTGATTTTTATCGTTAAATCTATTTTTTAAATTCGAATAATATTCAACACATGAATTTCAACTCAACGAATGAATTTCAATTCAACACATGAATATTCCCTATAGTTTGTATATATATAAAAATGTGATTTTTATCGTTAAATCTATTTGTTTAAATTCGAATAATATTCAACACATGAATTTCAACTCAACGAATGAATTTCAATTCAACACATGAATATTCCCTATAGTTTGTATATATATAAAAATGTGATTTTATCGTTAAATCTATTTATTTAAATTCAAATAATATTCAACACATGAATTTCAACTCAACGAATGAATTTCAATTCGACACATGAATATTCCCTATAGTTTGTATATATATAAAAATGTGATTTTTATCGTTAAATCTATTTGTTTAAATTCGAATAATATTCAACACATGAATTTCAACTCAACGAATGAATTTCAATTCAACACATGAATATTCCCTATAGTTTGTATATATAAAAAAATGTGATTTTTATCGTTAAATCTATTTGTTTAAGTTCGAATAATATTCAACACATGAATTTCAACTCAACGAATGAATTTCAATTCAACACATGAATTTTGGTTTCAACATATGTAATTAATTTCAACAAATGAAAATTATTCTAACACATGAATATTTCAGAAAATTTCGGCAGCATAACGGCAGGGTAGTTAAAACCGGGACCGTCCCTAGTACGGCTCCTCGCTCTACCTTAAAACCTCGCAGTTTTTGACAATGGGGATCATGCATCTAGTTCGCACGCAGGCGGCATGTTTTATTTTCAATTCCATAATCCTATTCTAATTTGTTTCAACCACAAGAGGGTATTTTTCAACCACAAAGGTATTTTTCAACCACAAAGGTATTTTTCAACCACAATATCAACCACAAACAATTATTTCCAACCATTCGTAATACCATATAATATCACGCCAATCACAAGCAATAAATGTCGTCCATGGTCTGTGGACGAGGGGAGTACATATATATATATATATACATATATATTATTTCTATAATTCACTTGCATTTCATCACAATTCAAAGCATATATGTTTCATACAACGCTTGTATAATTTATACATCGCTAATATAACTTATACAACACATGTACATGATGTATACAATGCGTATATAATTTACACTTCGCTTATATAATTTATACAACACGATTCCATTCACACAATTTAGTTCAGATTCCTCACAGTAGTGCTAAAAATCGTAGGAAGATCAGAAAAATCCGCGGCTTCTGCTAGATGGTGGAGAGCCTCCCTGCGGTCCCGATGTTTCCTGTTTCATCGAATTTCGTTAACACACTAAAAAGATACGATTTTTCAAAGTTTTGCAACACTTAAAAGTGTTATTTTCATTTCAGAAATTCAAAGCAGAAGGGTTTGCAAAGCTTCAAAACTAGGTTTTGATTTTAAATCAAAACCGTACCTCGTTGTCCCGATCAGACTATACGGCGTCGAAGGGCTTCGAACTGGCTTCCTATCGACGGTGGTGGCAGCGAACTCGGTGGCTCCTCTGGTGATCGGTGGCGGCAGAAAGGGGCAAACTTCCTCGAGGTAGAACGACGCGAATACTGCACGGTTTCTGTCGAGGGTTGTTTTGATTTGAAGAGGGGAGGAAGGCGATCGGAATTGCTAACTAGAGGCGGCGGCGATATTGACTGTAGCGGCGGCGATCGAGGTGGGAAGGTCTTGAACGATTTCCGTCGTTCGTTCTGGGGTTGATCGGGTTTTTTGAGATGTGAGAGAAAATAGAAGATATTTTCTAATATATTATATTTTTAAATTCCTATAATACCCCTTCTAGCCAACGTACACCAATTTCAACCCAACGACTGTCGCCCCTAGCCAAATACCCCCATTCCGGACACAATGGGATATGTTTCGTTGGCCAATTCGACAGTTACAGTCAGTTATTTTTTAAATTAAAGTATAAAACATTTTATATTCAATTTGAACGTACATTACAATTTGCCAGGGCCACAAACTGAATCGAAAAATTCCAGAAAAATAAATCTAGCATTGGTTTGACGATACGGTCCCAACAAAACCAGTTTCGTCGAATTCTGAGCTCATATGCAAAATTTCTATTTTCAGGTCGATCCATTTTAACAGAAATTGACCAATCACATTTTCTTTTGCCCCGCTCACATACTAGCTTCAAAAATTATGAAATTTGAAACCTAGCAATAATTTGACATCCCGGACCCAACAAAAGTAGTTTCGTCGAATTCCGAGGTCGTATGCAAAATATCCATTTTCAAGGGCTATATATTCTATATAGCGACCCTTCTGAAAATTCATCTGGCCATAACTTTTGATTCCCGTTATGAAACTTCGATTTTTCAGATTCGTTAGAAAGGTATTCATAAAAAGATTTACATATTTTCAGTTTCGCTAAAATCTGTTATATTTTCCACCTGGTACAGTCAGACCAAGTTTGTATTCAAATTTTCAAACTGCCTTACTATTCCCAATTCATTATTTTATTGAAATATGCTATTTCAATTGTTCAAATTCTTTGACAATAACCAATTTTAAAGATTTTAAATTGGTTCACATTTTCCGGGTTATTACAGTAACTTTACATTTTGGACTTTAAATGAATATACAAGATTCGTTAAAAGTCAGATTTGTTCGAAATAAGAAACATTCGAATCCATTTAACGATATTTTTTTAATGGAAGAGAAAAATCGAGATTTTGTCTTATAGATTGTAAGTTATGTCCAAATCAAATTTTCAAGAAGTCACCATGGAATTCGTTTATAAATTATAACGATTTATTTATATTATAAAATGGTTTTTATATAAACTGAATATCGATTTAACTTGGATTTTTAAATCTCGAGTTTTAAATCCAAATATGTATATTTTGGAGCTAAATGATATTCTATTGGATATATATATGATAATATTAATTTATTAATATTAAATTAAGTTAATTTTGAATA
Source organism: Allium sativum (assembly GCA_030737875.1). Taxonomy (NCBI): domain Eukaryota; kingdom Viridiplantae; phylum Streptophyta; class Magnoliopsida; order Asparagales; family Amaryllidaceae; genus Allium; species Allium sativum. The sequence continues at coordinate 685,062,949 of CM060926.1, read as the reverse complement.
TATTAATAATTTATTGGTTTATTTAGAACTTAGAAAATAGTCATTTTGCAAACGACCTCCGTTTTCAACGAAATGAATTTTACTAAATCCGTAATGATTGATTATTGCTAGATTTCAATTTTTGTGCCGATCTGAGTTGTTCTGTGACCGTGTCGGATTAAATGTGAATCAATCGATATTTTGGCTTTAAAACATCACTGTGTGAGCAAACAGACTCGAAATTCGACGAAACAAGTTTCGTTGGGTCCGTAATTTCGAACTGTAGCCACATGCCCATTTCCATGGAAATTGGATATTGTAACACCCCATAATTTTAACAACACTAAAGAGGACAAATTAAAGAATAATTAATTTAATATTTAGAATTAAGGGAAACGGATTGCGCCATTGCGTCTACCTCGAAATTCTAGTTAAGATAGACATTTGGTTTGCATAAAATGGACATTGTATGAAGAAGTTATGAAGGTTTGAAGTTTGTACACGCGAAAGAGAATTATATATATAGTTAATTCAGAAAATCAAATTTCAGTTCGAAAATCAAAATTTGATAGAGCGGCAAAAATCCCGCCCAGTGGTGCCGACCCCTTAAGCGGGTGTCGACTCTTTAAGGGGGTATCGACCCATGGGTTGACCCTAGACGTGGTAGTTAGGGCTATAAATATGGCTCCATTTCTCTTGTTTTCTACACTGAAGAATAATGGAGGACTCGAAGTTGTCAGTTCCCAGACTGAATCAAACCTTTTCCTTCTTCTGCAATGAAGTTAATTAAGTTATTAATGTGTAGATCTGTGATTCAACCTCTGCTATTCTTCTTCTATCTTTCTAGATCCAAACACTGTGAGTTTAAGTTAATTTTAGATTTAAATAATTAAAAAGTAAAACATGAAATGACTGTAATTTGGGTCTATGCTTGTAACTTCTTGAATCATATCAGATTTGTAGTAACTTGTGAATCTATGATATTCTGACATAACTATGACTTGGATCTTAACCTTTATCATGTCAGATATAACTTTGATTATAGATCTGATTCACTATTTAGATCACCTTATACCTATCATGTTGTGGTTAAACTGGATCTGTTATTAGTTGGACATCTAAATTATTGTTTAGATCTTATCATGCCTATTATGACATCCCTATTATGTTAGAATCAGTTCTATTATCTCATGTTCACCAGATCTGTTTTTATAAGCCCATCTTATCAATATGGCACTACATGTTTATGTTAATTTTGTTAGTATAATCATTTCTATCATCTTCCCTTTACCCTTTCCCTTTTATTTTATATAGCCAGGCTACTTTCGAGACTAGGCATGCTGCTAAAATATGTAAACACATTAAAACGGGGAACGAGGGGAAAAACATTGAAATTGGGCATAACTTGTAAATGAGGGAAATTGGCATAACTTGAATAATGATTATTAATATGAATCTAGGGCATATAATTCATTATGAACATAATTGGGAAAATGGGCATGAAAACCTATAACGACATAGGTAAAATTGGCTAATAATGAAATGCCTAGAATTATAGTAATTAGAAACTGTAACTGCGCCTAGACACGAAGTTAGATTATACTTGTGGTTGAAGTCTGCCCAGAACCGCCCGATATATCCAGTGAGCACAAGTGGTGAATCTAATGTGAGAGGTCTAGGTGCATAAATACGAGACGTTCTGAGACATGAGGTTAAGCCCGACTTGTGGGAAAAGTCTGCCGGACCAGCATATCCAGCTTCCACAAGTGGTAGGCTTAATGTGAGGGGTCCAACACATTATAACCATAAATGGACATGGTAAAGAATTGGAATACTTAACCTAATTGAATCCATAGGGATTGTATGAACATGAACTTGAATAGGGGTTAAGTAAACTTGGTTGAAATAATGGGAAGGTTAAGTATATCTTGGTTGGGTGGGTAATATTTATATATAAGCTCCCAAACTTAACCTATTGGGGTTATGTAATTAAAGACACTGTTAGGTAAACCTGTGGAAATGATGGGGTTATGTAATTAAAGACACCGTTAGGTAAGCATAACCTGTGGAAATCCTAGTGGGGATACAAGAAAAGTGGGAGAGCTTGTATCATCTTGTGTGGGGGACCCGTTTCAGTCAGTAACCCGGAGAACAGTATCAGACCAGTACTCCGCCCTAGGTTGTAGTTGGGACACGCTTACTGGGCTGATTGTAAGAGATCCAAACGTGGAGGACGGTGTGGACGGCGCAAACCTATCGGGGTTGTTTGCGTGCATGGTCCGGGCAAAAGGGGATAAGACGACCGTGACACCTGTAGATATGGTTGTGCACATCAACGAAGGTTGCCACTTTAGGAAGTGATACCTACTACCGTGGGGCCGGCATAGGGTATTTACGGAGTACGGAGCCGATCGATTAGGGTATTAATTAGGGTACATCTGGACGTATGCCTAAGTCTACCATTTGGTAGTGGTTGGGATCATCTCATTCTGGTTATACTAGTATTAGTGTAGCGAATCAGAGTAATCTTCAATTTGTCATGTTTACCTTGTCATACCTGCCTTTTGTGATGTTTTCTCTCTTATCCACTTTATATGCATGTCATGATACTTTTACTTATTTATTTGCTAAAAGTAACTGGACTCGCTAGACTTTATGTCTGACCCTTTTTGTTTCCTCTTCTTTCTTCCGTTTCCCCACTAGGTTCTCAGCGTGGGAATACTCAGGCTTGATCAGGATTCTGCTATCATTTATTGAATCTGCTTAGATGTATTGCTCAAGCTCCTATCTTTGCTGCTATGGCTATGTCTTTATTTGGGGATTATGCTTCTTTTATATTGTACCCTGATGTTTTAAGTTCAAGACAGAAGTTTTTATGATATACTGGTTTTTATGTAATTCAGATATATGATGTTTTTAACCAGGATGCTTTATGATTTTTTTTTTATTTTGCTGCTATTTTATATCTGTCTTTTAATGTTTCTGTTTACCTATAACACTTCACGATACTTAATGCGTTCTCTTATTGAGTGACATTAACGGATGTGGGGTGTCACATTGGTATCAAAGATGAAGGTTACCAGATTAGGTAAAAGTTTTTGATAATTATTTACAAAAATGTTTTAAAAGAAAGCATTTTCAAAAGAAAAGTATATTTTGAAAAACATATTCCCCAAAGCCATATGTAATATCTCTCGATTCTCCGCTTGATTCCTTTTTGTTTGGGGAACCGATTCTTCCTGAAAGGTGTCCCCATTGCGGCATGGTTCCGTAGTCATGTTAAAACTATGACACATGTCGAAGGGCAATGAAGTGCCTAACCTCCATCTGTAGCCGTAGTAGTTTCACCTGCAGCTAATTTTTTTGAGTTTTGTAAGGATTTCCATGCGATGGAGGCATCTTTCTAGAGACTTGTCAGCAAGGATGGTAAAAAAGGAGAATAAGAAAGCTAGGGCTAAGGAGCACAGCCCAAGGGTGAGAAAAGTGATGGCCCATGAAGGGAACATAAATAAACTTCAAATAAAGGTGAAAAGAAAGATGCTAAGGTTGAGGAAATACAAAACAAAGAAGTGTGGCCCAAGAAAGGATAACAACAACCAAAGAAGGGCATAAAGAATGACAATGCTAAGTATAAGAAGAAGTTCCATAGTTGAGGGCGAGAGGGTCACTTGGCGAAGGACTGCAAAAGAAGTAAGAATTCTTGCTTCAATTGCGGAGAGGTCACACACTTTGCTAAAGAGTGCCCGAAAAAACAGGGACAAAGTCAAAGGGCAAGAGTTTCTGGAGGGCAAGTGCATGCTTTCACGACCAGTGCTCCAAATAGAGGTAGGAAAATTTCCGTGGAAGGTTTGATTTCTCTTTCCAATCATCCTGTTAGAACTTTTTTTGATTCTAGCGCTTCACATTCATTTATATCTAGTTCTGTGGTTGAGTGTCTGCACCTAAATACTAGTATGGTAGTGGATCCCGTAGTTGTCTCAAACCCCATTGGTGGTACGGCTCATTTTTCCATGATTTGTCGGGGTTTGAGAATATCTGTGTTAGGCGTCGAGTTTGAGTGCGACGTATATGTGCTCGGTTTTATGGGCTACGGTTTGATTCTAGGGATGGATTGGCTAACCATGTATAGTGCCATTCTGGATTGTGAGAAAAGGGCCATTAGACTTTTGACTTGCCATGGAAGGACCCTCGAGATTTCTTGTGACCCACAAGGGTTTGTTATGCATAGTTTCCTAGAGTCTCTAGATGCATCTATCGATGATTTGTTATCTGTTACAGTAGTCCGGTACTATCCTGATGTTTTTGATGAGGTATGGGGCTTACCTTCGAGGTGCAAGATTGATTTTCGTATATATTTGGTGGATAATGCAAATCCAGTTGCATTATCTATGGGCCATATGGCTCCAAGGGAAAGGAGGGAGCTTAGCAAGCAAGTAGGGAAGCTACTTGAGAAAGGGTTCATTATGCGAAGCATATCTGAATGGGGTGCCCCAGTAGTATTCACAACTAAGGAAGATGGTTCGCTACGCTTATGTGTAGACTATAGAGAGTTAAATAAAATCAGTAAGAAGAACAGACACCCACTTCCGGGGATAGATGATCTGTTTGACCAGCTTGTTGGTGCCTCGGTATTTTATAAGTTAGACTTGGCCACATGGTTTCATCAGTTTGGGTGGCCGAGGACAGTATAGATAAGACCGCTTTTAGGACTCCAGCTGGTTTCATTGAATTACTAGTTATTCCTTTTGGGTTGATGAATGCACTTGCCGATTTTGTTGATTTGATGAGTAGGGTGTTTCGGGAATTTCTTAATAAATTTGTCGTGGTCTTTGTTGATGATACCTTGATCTTCTCAAAGAGCGAGGAAGAGCATGCCCAACATTTGAGAGAAGTTTTGAAAACTCTCTGTGCGCATCAGATGAAGGCAAAGTTCTCCAAATGCCATTTTTGGAGAAAAGAGGTGAGATTTCCAGGGCATGTGGTTTCTAAAGATGGGTTAGCAGTATATCTTGCAAAGGTAGTTGCAGTTCAAGATTGGCAAATTACGAAAAATGCAATGAATGTGAGAAGCTTTCTTGGATTGGCAGGTTATTATAGGAAGTTCATTAAGGACTTCGCAAAGATATTAGCCTCTCTCACCAGGATGACGAAGAAGAATTTGGCGTTTTCATGGGATATAGATTGTGATGTTGCTTTCCAATGATTGAAGAGGGCTAATACAAAAGCCCCAGTCTTGACCTTGCCCGGTGGGAACAAAGTGTTTACAGTTTACGCTAATACATGTAGTACAGGGCTTGGTGTGGTTTTGATGCAAGAAGGAAAGGTAGTATGTAATGAAGGAGACATATAAGAGTTCATGAGAAGAACTACCCTTCCCATGATTTAGAGCTAGCTGCCATAGTATTCGCGCTTAAGATGTGGCATCATTATTTTCTTGGAGAGAAGTTTGAGTTGTACACCAATCATAAATCTCTCAAGTACTTGTTCTCGCAGAAGGATCTTAATTTAAGACAACAAAGGTGGATGGAGTTCCTAGCTTCTTATGATTTTGAGATTGATTATACCCCTAGAAAGGGTAATGTGGTGGCAAACGCACTGATTAGGCAGAGAATGGCCTTAAGTCCTCTGTTTGTGGAAAGTAAAAGCTTGGAGTTCATATCGGCTTTTGATTTTAGACCCTCCACCGAGTTATTGCCTGGTTTGTTTGCATCCCTAGAGATACAACCTACTATTATTGATCAGATAGGAGCTTCGCAGTGAGATGATCCACTTATTTTAGACATCTTGGATAGGCTCAGTAAAGGGAAGACTTCTAGTCACCTCAATAGATATTCCATTGATGATAAATGGTGGTTGCGACGAGATGGAAGGCTTTGTGTTCCCCAAACTGGAAGTTTGTTGAAGACAACCCTAGAAGAAGCCCATCACTCTAAGATGACTATTCATCCAGGTAGTGATAAGATGTATAGGGATATGAAGAGGGTTTTCTTTTGGGCTGGGATGAAGAAAGATGTGGCAGAGTTTGGTTCTCGACGTTTAGTTTGTTAGCAAGTCAAAGATGAGCAAAAGAAACCCGATGGTTTACTTAATCCTTTGGAGGTTACACAATGGAAGTGGGAGAGCGTCTCTATGGATTTCATAGATGATTTGCCTAGATCGAAGAAATGCAATACAAGTATTTTGGTTGTAGTAGACAAACTTACTAAGAGAACTCATTTCATTCTAGTTAAAAGCAAGAGGACGACAACATGGTTGGCAGCTGTTTACGTTTGTGAGATAGTCCGTCTTCATGGAGTACCTTCCAGCATCGTAAGTGATCGTGACCCCATCTTCACCAGTGGATTTTGGAGGAGTTTGCAAGAAACGTTAGATACACAGTAATGTTTGAGCACCGCTTGTCACCTACAGATCGATAGATAGACGGAAAGGGTGAACAAAATTCTTGAAGATCTTTTGAGGATGTGTATCCTAGACTTCGGAGGGACTTGGGAAGAGCATCTTCCATTTGTAGAGTTTTCCTACAACAATAGTTATCAAGCTAGCATTTGCATGGCACCCTTCGAAGCATTGTACGAATGACCTTGTAGGTCACCAATTTGTTGGTGGGAATCTACAGAAAGACTATTGCTTGGACCAAATATGGTTTGAGAAACGCCCGAGAAGATTGATCTTACTAGATGATGAATGAAGACCGCTCAAGATAGGCAGAAATCCTACGCTAACAAGAGAAGGACTGATAGTGAATTCGAAGTAGGAGACATAGTTCTCATTAAGGTGTCACCGTTGAGGAATGTGGTTAGCTTCGGATCTGCAGGTAAACTGGCGCCAAGATTTGTAGGGCCATTTCCCATAACAGAAAGGATTGGCTAAATGGCATATAGAGTAAAGCTACCAGAGAGACTATTTGGAATTCATGATGTTTTCCACATTTCTCATTTGCGGAAGTGCTTGCATGATACCGCATAAGTAGTTAAGCCAAGTATATTGGAAGAAGTAGAAGTGGAACGGGAGGCGACAATCAAACAAGTTCCTACCCGTATTCTTGGATCAGAAGTTAAGAAGCTACACAATAGGGAAGTCAAGTTGATGAAAGTTTAGTCGGGAGATAACCAAGAGGATGCGACTTGGGAGACCGAGGACAAGGTTCGTGCTTTGTACCCTTTTCTTTTCGAGGGTATGTTCTTAACTTCCTTTCCAAAGCTTTTATTTATGCTAGTCTCTATCATTTGAGTGTGTCCTATCTATCAAATCTTCGAACTTTAGATAGGAATCCCATGGATGTAAACATGTGTTTGAGGTATGTTTTGTTTGATGGATGCAAGTGGTTGCTTGTGAATGCATACACACACAAATTAGGCACCAGATCGGCTCAATCACTCTCATACTACATATGGATGTGTGTGCATTTTTCAACTTTTGATGGACGAAAATGGATGTATCATCATATAGATGTTGCATTTGGACGGATGATTGTGCACCCATATAGAACTTAAGTGTTATAATAGGATTGTTTCATACATGTTGGATTCATGGCACTAACATACATTGCATTAAGGAGGTCGAATGAATTAGTAGACCGTCTGATCTTCGCATTAGTATTGGGACATATACACACACCTTTTCATATGTTCATTTAAGCATTCGAATTCTTTAAGGACAATGGATGCCTGTGATTGGTGGATGAGTATATGGGTGATGGATGGTAGGATATATATTCTTCTTAACTTGGAGATTTCGAGGACGAAATCCTTTGAGTAGAGGAGAATGTAAAACCGCTAATTTTGACAACACTAAAGAGGACAAATTAAAGAATGATTAATTTAATATTCATAATTAAGGGAAACAGACTATGCCATTGCGTCCGTCTCGAAATTTTGGTCAAGATAGACATTTGGGTTGCGTAAAACGGACACCGTATGGAGAAGTTATGATGGTTTGAAGTTTGTATATGCGCAAGAGAAATATATATATATATATGTAACTAATTCATAAAATCAAAAAATCAAATTTCAGTTCGAAAATCAAATTTTGAGAGAGCGGCAAAAATCCCGCCCAGGGGTGTCGACCCCTGGGTCGACCCCTCAAGGGGGGTGTCGACCCCCCTAGGGCAGACGTGGCAGTTAGGGTTTGGGGGCTGGTGGCTAGAAATATGACTGCATTTCTCTTATTATCTACACTGAAAAATAATGGAGGACCAGATGCTGTATGTGCCTATACTGAATCAAACCTTTTCCTTCTTCTGCAATCAAGTTAATCAAGCTATTCAAGTGTAGATATGTGATTCAATCTCTGCTATTCTTCTTCTATCTTTCTAGATCCAAACACTGTGAGTTTAAGTTACTTATAGATTTAAAAAATTAAAAAGTAAAACATGATATGACTGTAATTTGGATCTATGCCTGTGACTGCTTGAATCATATCAGATCTGTAGTAACTTGTGAATATATGATATTCTGACATAACTATGACTTGGATCTGAACCTTTATCATGTCAGATCTACCTTTGATTATAGATCTATTCACTATTTAGATCACCTTGTACCTATCATGTTGTGGTTAAATTGGATCTGTTATTAGTTGGACATCTAAATTATTGTTTAGATCTTATCATGCCTATTATGACATCTCTAATATGTTAGAATCAGTTCTATTATCTCATGTTCACCAGATCTGTTCTTATATGCCCATCTTATCAATATGCCACTATATGTTTATGTCAATTTTGTTAGTATAATCATTACTATCATCTTCCCTTCACCCTTTCCCTTTTTTTATATAGCCAGGCTACTTTCAATCCTAGGCATGTCGCTGAAATATGCGAACACATTAAACGGGGAACGAGGGGAAAACATTGAAATTGGGCATTACTTGTAAATGGGGAAATTTGCATAACTTGAATAATGATTATGAATTTAGGGCTTATAATTCATTATGAACATAATTGGGAAAAAGGGCATGAAAATCTATATCGTCATAGGTAAAATTGGCTAATAATGAAATGCCTAGGATTACAGTAATTAGAAACTGTAACTGCACCTAGACACGAGGTTAGATTACACTTGTGGTGGAAGTCTGCCCGGAACCTCCCGACATATCCAGCGACCACAAGTGGTGAATCTAATGTGAGGGGCCTAGGTGCACAAATACGAGACGTGCTAAGACACGAGGTTAAGCCCGACTTGTGGAAGAAGTCTGCCCGGAACCGACCGACATATCTAGCATCCACAAGTGGTAGGCTTAATGTGAGGGGTCCAGCACATTATAAGCATAAATGGACATGGCAATGAATTGGAATACTTAACTTAGTTGAATCCATAGGGATTGTATGAGCATGAACTTGAATAGGGGTTAAGTAAACTCGGTTGAAACAATGGAAAGCTTAAGTATATCTAGGTTGGGTGGGTAATATTTATATATAGACCTACAAACTTAACCTATTGGTGTTATGTAATTAAAGACACCGTTAGGTAAGCAAAACCTATGGAAATGATGGAGTATGTAATTAAAGATACCGTTAGGTAAGCATAACCTGTGGAAATCCTAGCGGGGATACAAGACAAGGGTGAGAGCTTGTATCATCTTGTTTGGGGGACCCGTTTAAGTCAGTAACCCATAGAACAGTATCCGACGAGTACCCCGCCTTAGGTCGCAGTTGGGACACGCTTACTGGGATGATTGTAAGAGAGCCAAACGTGAAGGACTGTGTGGGAGGCGCAAATCTACAGGGGCCATGTGCGTGCATGGACCGGGCAGAGGGGGATAAGACAACCGTGACACCTGTAGATATGGTTATGCACATCAACGAAGGGTTGCCACTTTAGGAAGTGATACCTCCTTCCGTGTGGCCGGCACAGGGTATCTACTGAGTAGGGAGCCGATCGATTAGGGTAGTAATTAGGGTACATCTGAACGTATGCCTAACTCTACCATCTGGTTAGTGGTTGGGATCATCTCATTCTGGTTATACTAGTATTAGTGCAGAGAATCAGAGTATTCTTTAGAGAAGCGTATATACTCTATCATGTTTACCTTGTCATACCCACCTTTTGTGATGTTATCTCTCATCCACTTTATAGGCCTGTCATGATACTTTTACTTATTTATTTGCTAAAAGTAACTGGACTCGCCAGACTTTATGTCTGACCCTTTTTGTTTCCTCTTCTTTCTTCCGTTTTCCCTCTAGGTTCTCAAGGTGGGAATACTCAGGCTTGATCAGTATTCAGCTATCATTTGCTGGTGCTGCTTAGATGTATTGCTCAAGCTCCTATCTTTGCTACTATGGCTCTGTCTTTATTTGAGGATTATGCTTATTTTATATTGTACTCTGATGTTTTAAGTACAAAATAAAAGTTTTTATGATATACTGGTTTCTATGTAATTCAGACATATGATGTTTTGAACGACGATGCTTTATGATTAATAAAAGTTTTTAATTCCGCTGCTATTTTATATCTGTCTAGTTATGTTTCTGTTTCTGTTTACCTATAACACTTCACAAAACATAATGCATTCTCTTAATGAGTGACATTAACAGACGTGGGGTGTCACAGATATCATACATGATCATATTAATTTTTCAATGACAAATACAAGTAGCGGTTGAATATAATTAATATAAATGTCAAATTAAATATTAATTTCTCTATACTATAAATACCCTCACCATCCTAACCTAACCCTAACATTTTTCATCCTGGTCAACAGCAAAAGATAATCACGTCGCCGCTAACATAAAATAATTCTTGAGTTCTAAATAGAAAATTATAGAAAAATCTATAAATAGCAAATCAAGTATATTCGAGATCCTGGAGGGACTCTCTCCATTCTGGTATGCTTTCATTATGGGTTCGACGTTAGTCCTGGTGCGTTGGTTTTATAAACCGTGATTTAGGGTTCGATTTGTAGGAGTATTGATGCGATGATGTGTTAATTGAATATCAGATTTGAGTTTGGGGGGTTAGGTAGTGTCTGTGAGTAATTTCTAGATGGGTTTTATGATGACAGTTCAGCTATCTGTGTTTGCCGTGAGTTAGGCTAATGAACGGAAAGTGGAAAGGGGTGGTGCGAGCTAGATGTTAATAGGCTGAGGTAATGGAGAAATTCAAGAGGAGTTGAATGGTGAAAGAGGCATGTTGTTTAATGGAACATCGAGGGAGAAGGATAGCCGAAAGTTACTATAATGGTGAAGAGGAGGGAGCGGGATTGCCTGGAGTGGAAGAAAGTGCTATTTCAAACGAGTGTAATAGGGTGTTGGGCTAAGGAACAATGGTGAGGCTCAACATTATTATATAAAATTAAGTTTAAGTAATATAATTTGTGCATTTACTTATAATTAACATAACTTGCTCATACATTATCGAAATTCAACAAAACAGGATCCGTTAAGATCGTATGGACGAGCACTTTGAACGATTTAGACCGATTTGGAGCTCGCTACAATTTATGGTGAAATAAAACGCCTAAACGGAACTGTTGAACGTTTATCGTTATTTAACGATAAATGACCAAAGTGAGTAAACTCATTAACTCTGTCCAGTTTTATAATTTTATAAATGTATTTTAAAATTGATATATGATAACTGAATGTTATTTAATGGCTGTTTGTGTGAAATTGCTAATATATTGGTTGAAGTTATATATATATATATATATATATATATATATAACGTTGATTAAATATTGATTCTATTTATCGTAATATCTCATATTGAAGTAAAATTGATGTTATTTACGTTGATTAACATCTATGGATGCAGGGAAACAGGTTGGAGGGATCCAACTGGATTCCTCAATATTTAAAATACTGTTTTTCATATATTGTGATGTATGATCTGACATATGTTTGAGAATGGAGTTTTGATGACAACAACCTTATTTCAATATTAATTGATTATATAATATATACTAACATTCTTGTAAAGAATACACATACACACACATATACAAGGTTTATATACAGGAAATATTACTAAAGATTGTAAAGATATTAAGAGATTCAGAGTTCAGAGACATTTCTAGACTCATGAGTATTCAAGATTTCAAGAGTTCAAGACTAATATAGTTATAGAGTCTAGATTATGTAAGACTCTAAATAGCACTCCAAGTTCAAATTCAAATTCTGATTTTCAAATTCTAGTTTCAAATTCTATCTTTGATCCTCTCTATTTTATTTTCTATCTTTTCTATTTTTCTTTCTTACTTTACTTTTGTGTCCAAACTTAAGTTTTATATATTTATATTCTTATACTTTATATTTATATAGCTTTAAACTTTATAAATATGTTTATATTGTTTATATTCATGTTTTCATATGATTTCCTACTTTACAATATTAATTTATAACACTATATTTTAATTCAAGAATTTCCATAATTATATTTATATCAAAACACTTGAAAAATACTCAAAAATTAAATTTACACTAAGCATATATCGACATATATAAAACACTATGTCGACATATAACTGTCACCTTTTAAATTTTGAAAGGAAGTGTCTTTTCACTAATTGTGACGGTTCTGAAGTATTGCAACCTTTCACACACTATAAAAAGGGCTTGAATTCGAATTTTTAATCATCTTTTCTTCTCCACTTTCACTCCACTTCATTTACACCAAACATTTTTATGACTCCTACCCCAATACTCTGCCAAATTCAATTCTGATTTCACTAATCTTCTTCACTCTATACTCTCTACCCATTACTTTATGAATCAAGTGCTCTTGAAGAGTTATAGGGTTGTTTGTAATTATTTGGGTTGTATTTAAAGTAATCGATGGTATCCCTTGTAGCCATAAAATCAAGGACGGATAATCGGTGGTATCACTTGTAGCCGTGAAATCAAAGAGGTTGGAACCGGTGGTATCCCTTGTAGCCGTGAAATCAAGGAGGTTGTAATTGGATTTTGATATAGTAATAAAACTCTACGCAATCTAGCATTGCGTGGGACTGGACATAGGAGCAATCTGAACCATTATAAAATCCGCGGTGTTCTTTCCTTTTCTGCATTTTTATTTCTGTTTATTTTGCATCTGTTTTGATTGTGTGTCAGTGATTGTTTTTGTGGTGTTTGATTCATATAGTTTATCACATACATTTTAGATTTTTTTTAATTCTCAAAAACACTATTCACCCCCCTCTAATGTTAGTTTTGCCTTAACGATCCTTTCCGCAATCCCTAACAATATATAATCTGTGATTGATTATGATGACACTGGTCTTTTTATTTGGTATTTTGAATACCATAAGTAATATTAGAATATATAAAAAGAATTTTTGAAGTGGGTATTAAATTTAAGAATTTTATAAAATCAATACATTTTAAAAAAAAGAAAATATTTGGAAATTAAATAAGAAACTTCTCTAGAAAGTTATTAATAGTTATATGGAATGAATATGGTATGTTTTAAAATTAATAGAATTAAAAAAGAGAATTGCAAGTTATATAAGAATTATGAGAAGATTATTCAAAGTGGATACTAAATAGAAATTTGTTTTAACGGATAAATTGAGAAGATTAATTTATAAATAATGTTTTATAAATTAAGTAAAATATTTATCATTGGATAAATTGAATATATAAGTCTGAATTTATATTAAGAAGTAAAAATTGGTTTTAACACCGGTAATTTTATGGAATGTAAACTTAACATTTTTAAAATTATAAAGGAGATTATAGGTGATTGGAAATAAAAAATAGGATTTTATATGAATAATTCTATAGATAGAAGTATAAATAGAATTTGGAAATGGGATATTATTCGTAAATGCAAAATCAAATGAGTTGATTATATAAAAGAAATATTATTCACATTCAATGTGAAAAATGGATTTAAGTAAATATTTTGCAAATAAAAACATTTATAAACGAAATGCGAGGTTTGGAAATAAGAATTTAAATGGAATTAAGGAAAATAGAAACTGAATGGAAACTAGTTAAGTTGGATGGCTTTTTGGGTATTGATCTGATGTTGGTTTCAGCCTTCGGGGTTAATACGTAGGGGGTTGTTCTCTTACTAGTTTACAGTTAGGGACTTAAGGATGTAGAAGGGTAATGATGCGTGAATAAGAAATGGAAACGTTTTCCAATATTAGTAACATATATTTTCTAAATATAGAAAATGAGAAATTGTGAACATATGGAAATGTTTTTCTGCAAATCGTGAGAGGCTAAACAGCTTTAAGAAATGTGGAAAACGGGGAATTTGGAAAGGAATAAATTATTGATAAATTAATTAAAGGGTTTCAGTGTTGGTTGATGGTTGATCGATAGAATTTCCATTGGGAAATAATACCATTGTTTTTATGGATGATTTCCTTTGATAGTAAAATAACCGGCTACCAAAGTTTTGACCATTTCTCCGTTGTCATTACGGAGAGACCGGAATCAGATTTATTATATGAAAACCATTTTGTAAGGACATTAGCTTTGTGAATCAAATATATTGAAGACAATTAAAGACGGAGTTATGCAAGGGCGGTTCTGGCGATTTCTAGGTAGAAATTTCCTAAGATGAATTTGTAGAATAGTGCCTTCGGTTTGTCCAGTCCCAGAACAACTTGTATGGACGAATGTCCAACAGAGTACACCTAATAAATTATATACATTGATCTCTTCAAACATATTACATCTGGTAGCAGAGGAATTCGTTTCTCTTAGCTTTGTACCCGTGATATTATTGGAAAATCGATAAATGGTTTGGTAGGTTTGACGTGTGGCATTCAAAGTGAACAAAGATGTGGCATGTCAAAGATACGCGTGGCCACAAGCCTCATAACCAGAAAATGGTAGAAAATCGGTTAGGTCGCATGGCTAAGTGAGTAGCTCCCAAGTAGGGTGTATTGTCACCAATCCTAGAGAAAATTCCATTTGCTTCTTTAATCTATTTCGATGTTGTCCCTTTCAGGAAACAGTTGCTGATCCCAACCATTGGTGACAATACATTCGGTATACTCAAGCGAAATGAGTGACCGATCATGTTTAGCCTGGGTTGCACGATTTTCTTGTTGAACCCGGTGTATTCCTCTCTAGAGATACACTTTCGGAAGGTGACCCATACCTTTCCAGTTGGAATCCATTACCCAAAAAACGCTGGCGGTTTCTGATTATATATTAAGTATGTGGAACATTAGATGAAAGGATTCTGCTAGATTTCTATTTATTTGATTTAGACATTATTGTAATATCAGAAGAGTATTGATTTTAAAGAATGTTTTGAGTTATCGTAAGGTAAAAACCATCCGTGTTTATGTGTGGAGCGGTCGTACGATTATCCCTTCTTTTAAAAGGGTTTTAAAAGATAAACCAAGTGGTTGAATTTTACTCACACCAGTACCACGACTGACCCAGAGTTTATTTTGTTTTGTTTTACCTTAAACTCTTGGGTACCCAAATGTGTATGGGAAGTCGAGCGGTCGGGATTTTTCAGATACACTTGGAAGAGCTTGGAGCAGGAGGCTTCAGCATTTTATAGCTACTTTTTATTTCCGCTATGATGTTATGTGTTGTACTCTGAAATGGTATGTATATACAGTTATTAGTTTGTATTTCCAAAGCTATGTTATATAATATATTTTATTCGTTCCGCTATGAGATTCGTGTTTATTCTGATTCTGTTTTGTTGTGATCTTCTTCTATTATAATTTTCTTTCCTTCTATTTCTCACCCTCTAACTTCTTTCTGTTAATGATGTGGTATATTCGATACTTGAATAGTTGACATGAGTTTATGTCGATTTTCGGGGTCAAAAATTTCAGTTCGTTGCAGTGGTATCAGAGCTGAAGGTTACATGATTATCTTGGCTCTGTGGCATGACTCAGTAGAGATGGGGTTAGCAAGACCCTAGATCGAGTTTGAGTGTATATATATGAGCGCATATGTGTTATTTGATATAAAACAATTTTATATTGTAGAGATTTATTGATTGAGCAGTTTATGAATTCTGATCGTTCAGTTTGATCCACTGTATCAATAGGGGTTTCTAAACACTTGAATACAATGAAACGACACAATATGTTTTGAAAGGAGGGTAAACGAAATAATTTTACCCCAAGGTTTATTTTGATGTAAAGAAAGTACAGATATTGGAAATATTATAGTATATTGGATGTGTTGGTTGTTATTATAATCAGATAAGATTATAATTGAAATGGTTATGTAAATAACCAATTAGAATTCATATAAGAATAATATATGAAATCAGATGAATTAAATCTGAATTTAAAATCAGAATTGGAATTAAAATTTGTAAAAAAGTTGGAGAAGTTTTTGTAAATGGATTTGAATTACGTATATGGGAAGTTTAAGTTCTTGGGAAATCCAAAAATGTTTTTCCGAAACATTGTGAACGATATTTTGAAATAATTTCAAAATGATAAGGTTTAAAAATGAATTAAATATATTGTTATATTAGGAAAATTAAGCAATTCTTCTCATGAAAAATAAGTTGGAAATTACCAAAAAAAAAGTTTCCTATTCATTAAATCTTTTGCTATGTTAAATAAAGCATCACATGTCTTTCCTTCTTCCTTTAATCTAAACTCTAACTTCAAATAGTTAGATAATTAAAGCGTATGAAAAAAATCAACATTTCATTTCAATTAGAGATTTATTTGCTTATTTAGATCTTCTGGACTTAATTTTACGACAATAGCAGTTTCGAACCAAAAAACATTAAAAAAACAAAATAACATGAAATATAAACTCTTCGATCCTAAAATTCAAGGTATTTTCTATATCAACACACACACACACACACATACACACACACACACACATATATATATATATATATATATATATATATATGTGTGTGTGTGTGTGTGTGTGTGTGATTTGTAAAAGAGAGACCAAGAATTTAGGGGGAAATGCAAAAGACATAAAAGGATTCAAGTTTGCATAAATCAAACAATGAAAAATAGGGGAATTCGTCCGGAGAAGATGAGAGACTAATGCGTTTGGAAGGTTACTACATGGAAGTTTAAGCAAAAAAGAATGGGTAGGTAATGATGGAAAATAACATGATTATTTTATACTAAATAATGTGTGTGTGTGCGCGCGCACACACACACACTCTTTGAGAACACTAAGGGGCGTTCGAGGTTTCAAAATAGGGAAGAAACCTCGTTTCTGTTTTTGACACGTCAAAAAAAGAAACGAGGTATTTCGCCCCATTTTGAAATACCTCGCTAGAATACCCCGTTGTTCGTTAGCCTCAAACGCACACTAATTAAACTGGCTCCTCACATGATTACAAGAAAATTAACCTAATTATTACTTCTTTAATTGATCACATGTTTTTCCCTTATGTACCACCAGGGTGAAACAAGTAACTTGCACGCAATAAATATTTTTAAAATTAATAATTATATTTTATTCATTTTTTTAAAACTAAACTTTATTACGTGGTATACGATAAATTTAGCGAGATAGATAAATTTAAGAATTAAAATATTATGCGTTGTTCATCTATACGATAAATATCTACAAAGTTTAGTGTGTGTGTGTGTGTATATATATATATTAGCAGAGAAGATTTTACATCTATAGACAAGGAATTTGAGTGGGGGATTTGTAATGCACTGAATTTCGCTCGGTCCGAATCATTCGCTAAACCGACCATGACTGTTCGAGAACCCGGATTGTTTTGAGAACATGACGCATTAGAACATAAACATGAGAACATTTCATTGCTATTACAACAATTTACATCAGAGTACAAGATATCAAAGTACAAATAAATAATTTACAGCGGAAATATATCAGAGATTTAAATTACATTTACATACATAAACATAATGCAGCGGAAATAAAATATATAAACATAATGCTTAGCGGAAATACATCAACTACCAAAACTGAAAGAAACACACGAATACAAAGTTTTCTGAATATAGCTCCAGCCGTAAACCAGGATCCTGTGAAAAGAAATATCTGCGAAAACCAAGACTACAAGCTGCCCATGCAGAAAATATGGGCACCCGGAGTTTAAGTAGAAACAATAAACTCCAAGTCAGTTATGGGACTGGTGTAAGAACTAAAACGGTTAGTAGCTTTTATTTTAAAGTTAGTTAAATCACGGGACTACGCCGTATAACACAGAACGAGTTTACCCCCATGAATACCAGTGCATAAAAATAAATAGCGCAATGCTGATGTAATGACCCAAGGATTTTCGACCTCGAAAATCGACATAAATACCTGTATCGTAACTCATGCCGACCTTCCAAACACCAAAAACACTGGAGCGTTATTAGAAAGAATTTAGAGGGTGAGATAAGAAAGAAAGAAGTATTAGAATAGGAGAAGAAGAAGAAACACCACAACACAGATTCAGGGCCTCACATCATAGCGGAACAAAATACAATACAAAAATAAAACTTTATTGAGAGCTTTTAAAAATACTTACAATATCAGAGTACAACACACATCTAGACAGTTATAATAACCTGTCCTCATATACAACACACAATGGAATAAATACAAGATACAATACGTCTGAACACCTTCGGCCCGTCTCTAGACTTCGCAGCATCCTGTAACCTGGACCAATACAATCCGGGCTAACCCGAGCATTTACAAAACACCGGGTCAGTCTGGTGAACCAAAGTGAGATAATTCACTAAGTCTAAGGGTATCACACAACTTGATTTTAAAGTTCAAAATCTTTTCAAAAGAAAAGGGCAATCATAAGACCAAATCCACACATAAATACAGACGGTTTTTACCGCACGATAATCCAAACCATTTTTGAAATCAATATCTTTTCTGATCTTATAATAGTGTTTAAATACAAGTAAATATCAATCTAGCAAAACGCTTGCATCTTACGTTCCGCATATATAGTATACAATCAAAACCGCGGGCGCTTATTGGAGATTTGATTCCAACTATGACAAGGTATGGGACCACCTGCCGATAGTGTATCTCTAGAGGCGAATACACTGGGTTCAACAAGAACGTCTTGGAACCCGGCCCTCACATGACCAACCACTTGTTTCGCTTGAGTGTATCGAATGTACATCACCAACGGTTGGGCTCGAACAACCGTTTCCCGAAAAGGGACAGCATCGAAATAGATTAAAGAAACAAAAGGAATTTCTCAAGATAGGTGATTATACACCCTAATGGGAGCAACCCACATAGCCATGTTGCCTGCCCGATTTTTTGTCATTTCCCGGTTGATGAGGCTTGCGGTTTAGATTAACTTTTGAACACACGGTCATCATTCACTTTGAATGCCACATCGTCAGATCCGCCAGATATCACTAATTGACGTCCACAAAAATACTCTTAGTTGACTAAGAGAAAGGCCTTTTCTCCGCCACCAGCTATGGTATGTTTGAAGAAATCAACGTACGTAATCCCTTTGGAAATATTCTGTCAGACATCCGTCCATACAAGTCATCCAGGAACAGGACGAACCGAAGGTACTCTCCTACCGCATCCAATATAGGAATCACCCTATGGATCAGCAGCGAGAAATCCTTGCAACCCATAGATTTCAACCACGACAGAACCACAGTTTGTCTCTGGGAGCTAACCAGAGATTATTAGTAATTCTTCCGTTTATGAAGATCTATGGTCTTCAATGCTCCATCTCGATCATCTTCTGATATATTTACGTATATGTTGGTCGGAATGGTTTTCGAATATAATTTCGATCCTGGTCTTTCCGTACCAACAATCGTAATGGACAGATTTGATAGTCGGTGATTTAACTATCAAAATAAATAGTGTTTCTATCATGACAATCCAATGAGTTCACTGGTTCAGTATTCAGCACCACTTGGCCTTTTAATTAAAACCAATGTAAATTTAGAACTCTTAAATATTTCGATATTATACATATAGTTTTCTCGCTTCTTATTTAACATAAGATTATTCTATAAACAATTTCATTTTAATACTTAGGAAAATCTTATATCATATTTAGTTTCTATTTCACTTTCAAACATTAGTCACGTTATTATCTACTATTGGGAAATTTATTAAATTATTACTCGTAAACGATGTTACGAAATATTATCTATTTCATTACTTGAAATAATACAAATGTTATTCTGATAGGATAAAACTCAGCCTTACGTTTTCCTTCTTATTCGAAAATATCGTTATATTTTCGGCAACTCCTTTTATTTCCCTTTTTACTTTGAAATCCTCATTATATATTTTCCAAATCTTCATCAAAAATGTTGCGTTATTATTTCACTAAGGAAATAATAACTTTACTAATCTCTTTTACCATCACAACTTATATCATCCTTAGGTAATTCTGAAGTCGTTCAAGTTGGGGTATTTTAGTTACCTCTCAGACCTTGATCAACAACGTTCATATCGTAAGATAAATATAAGTAGTAATCCAAAAACCAATATTTCATTTTAATACCAATTCAAATACCATTTAACTATTTTATTCAAAACACGGTTTCATAAAACCTGCTTATCTCTTTTGAAACCTCTTTCCAGCTATACCCATTTTTCATTAATTCGATAATTAAGTACTTCTTTATAAACATTACTTTTAATTCGACCTTTTTAACCAATCTCACTTATAATTCGGATTTGGTTATCAAATCCCACGATTCACTTCTACTACCCAATTCACTTTTTCCCAATTTCTTTTCAAATCCATCCAACCATCTCTCGCTTTGAGATTCTCATTTCAATTCCCCACTTTTACTTAATCCCATGATCAAGCAACTTTAATGTCAAATTAACGCTTTAACATCTTAACCCTCACTTATAAAATCCTAGTTTATGGTAAACCTTTCTCTTAATTTCCTTTTACTTAATTTAAATAATTAAGTAACATTTATTTTAAGCTGCCAGGGTCGCTTAAAATTCTCTTTATCATTTCGTTATAAACTCAGGTTAAAATAAAACCTGTTCATAAACCTCTTTCACAAATCAATTGGATTTCTTTTCAACTCCGATTACCTTTTAAATGAATTTCAATTAAAAAGTAATTCTCTAAATTATTGTTAATTAAAATAATAATTTACTTCCATTATTAACTACTTCTGTAGTGAGTTTCTTTATTAACTAAAATGAATAGTAATTCCATTTTAAAACCCTATTAAAATTAAACAAATATTCTTTAAAACAATTTTATTAGATTAATCTAAACAAACTAAAATAATAGTTTATTCCAGTTAAAAATGGTCCATTTAGTCAACTCTGAACACGGTTATCTCGTTAATCTATTTCAATTTGTTTTCCCTTTAGATTAATTAATACAATAATTAATTTAAAATAATTCCATTAAATAAATTCTCAACAAACCAATTTTCCACATTTTAACTGTTACGGTTAATTTCTATCCCCATATTCATAAATCAGATTAATCTCAGATTTACTTTGTAAAAATCAATTTATAATAAATCAAAGTCTTTAATAAATAAAATATTTATTTATTTTCCTTTTTATAAACTTTTATTCAAAATAATATATTTCAAAGTCTATCTCCAGTTATAAAAATAATTTGTATAACTTCATCTCTATCGACTCACCTGACGGTGAATCAATATTTATAAAACGATTGATTCTATAGGCCATATGTTGCCAAATACTCAACCAATATTGCCTATTGGTTTAAACTAGACAGATGTTGAATTTTCTGTCAACAATCCATAATCAAATCAATGACAGTTCATATGTTGATAATATGAAATAAATAAGATATTGAGGAATCCCGTTGGATCCCTCCAACCTGTTCTTCCCTGTATACAAATGGTTATCTCAAAACAGATCGTTCGATTTCATTTAACTGATAACAATAAATAACGAACATTTAAAATCAATCAATTAAACACGTTTACTTTATAAATGTGAACAACAAGGTAAGTTACCTTTATTGGAACCAATCGTTAGAATAACGATTTAGTATTTCACTGAAATTAAACGACGGTTTAATTTCATCAGTTAAATAAGCAAATAAATATATAATTAGCAAACAGTCAATCATTGGCAAGCAAAGCACACAAAAAAAAACCCAATTTATATAAAATATAAATGGGAAGAGCTGAGTGAGTCTAACTCACCTTGATTTGATTCTGTTATCAAAACTCGTTTCAGTTAAATTAAATAATTATTCAATTTAACTGAAATATTAGTAGATTCCAATTTTGCGCCCGCTTCTGTTCCAGAATGTAGATCTCATTCTTATAGTCCCGACATCGCCTGTTGTGTTCCATTCTGATCATACGTGATGGAATTATTAATATTATAAGTTCATATAAATTAAATAAACAATTAAATCCTTAATTAAGTTTTCAAACAACTAATTTCCATATTTATTAATTTATTCTATATATAATGGTTGGTTAATTACTTTTGATTAAGGGTTAATTGCCGATTTGCCCCACGAGTACAAGGTCGACCATATTTCCTGCAGTAAAAATTCATGCTTTCAGATTAAACCAATTAAATTATATTATAATACTTAAATCACGGATTAACCAAACTAATTACGTTTGAGTTCATTCAGGATCGATCCTGAATTCTTTTTGAATGTTGTTTCACGTTCAACAATTATGGCCCATCTTCCTTCCTTCTTTCACCACGTTTCATGCGTTTCCCAACACGCAACCCACTGCGCTCCTTTGTTAATTTGCCAAACTTTTGTTTCAAAATATCCAACCCAGGCTCGAAAACAAGTCTTCTTGATCCCGTTAAATCGTAATACCCCAACTTTCTGCATAGGTTAAAAGCAATTTAAGTAACCAAACTTTGGTTTAAACAAATAATTCCTTAATCAGTTAATGAATTTTAATTACGTTTTAATATAAAGAGGTGGTCCATCCTTTTATACCCAGGTTGATGTTCTTCATTCCTTCACGTGAAGGCTGCTGCTTTCCCTTTGTTTAGTTCTCCAACCCATTATGTGCCTGTTACCAAAATCACATTTTTAAAGCTTATACTTTAATTAAATCATTGTTATTCTAATAATTAAACACTAATTAACTAAGTAATTCTATTAATTACATCATAAGGGTAGGTCGATCTTTCTCTTTCTCCTTCCAGGCCTTCGACTTCAGTTCACAACGCGCTGCATCCTCAAGGTCGATCTGTGGTGCTCCTACGGTCTATCGGAGTTGATCAAGGCCTCCCAGAAATTGTGCCGAAGACCCCCTGTCCCAGTCATGGTGGTCTGACTCCACAGTCATCCCGTGAAGCTAGCAAGAAACCCAAATCCTCCATGACCAACGGACGGAATTCCGGTCTGCCTAGTACTCAGTTTTCAATCTCGACCATTCAAGAGGAAGCTCTCCTCGAGCCGAACCAATTGGTAGTAGAACGATTCCTGAATTGTTTTAATGGATTTCGAAAATTTTGGAGGTGATATTTGTGTGATTCTTGGCCATTCAGAATTTAGAAGATGGAGGCGCTTGTTATGGTCTGTTGACCATGAAGAACGATTTGACCAAATTTGATAGGGTTTGAGTATAGAATGGTATATATAGTGAGGACAAATCATTTTCTTATTCGTAGCGGAACTTCACGCTGAAGTAACACATAAAACTAACCACAATTGACTTCTATTTTCTGATAAAAATCTAATCCTAGCATAGAAAAATATTCTGGACCTAATGGGGCAGGTTTCGTCGAATTCCGAGGTCGTTTGAAAAACATTTCCTTTATAAAACCAGCGAAAAACACGCGTTTAAATTTTCCACGATCACTAAATAAATCCAATTAACTTGAAACCTTGAAATACTATAATTATTAATTAATACAAACCCAACGGCACCAGTTTCGTCGCATTCCGAGACTGTTTTTGCGGTAGGCCATTTTGACACGAACCGCAATGCCATTTCGGACACCAATTTATCCGATCTTCAAAAATAACAAACTATATACCTATCCTGACTATAATCGATGATACGAACTCAACGGAACTGGTTTCGCTGCTTCATTCAATCGTCTGCTCAAGTTATGCTCGAATATCCCTTTATTACATTAATTACGCGCTATTGAAAATGAACGGGCGTTTACGGCTGCCGTGGCCACATACGACATCGGTTTGCCACGCAATTCAACACCATACAATAATTTAACATTACAGTCCCAATGAAACTGATTTCATCTAAAACGAAGACCGTTTGCAAAATGGACATTTTAAAGGCCTAAATTTTAATAACGATTTTCATAGCGACTATTTTAAAATTTGATTTAGCCATAACTTACAATATATAACACGAAATCTGTAATTTCCTCCTCCATATGAAAGTTATAATCAATACGGTTCCAATGTTTCTTGTTTCACAGAAATCCGACTTATATCGGATCCTGTACGTTCAATTGAATTTCAAAACTCCGTATTACGAACTGCAGCGCTATTTCGAGCTCAATTTATATTATATATAAATTATAGCGTTCAAATTTCGTTCTAAATAACGAATTAAATATTAAAACCCACTAATATTCCAAATATATTATTTAAAATAATACATTAAATAAAATATTTAGCTACCAAAAATACGGGACACATTCTTCCCCCCTTAAAATGATTTCGTCCTCGAAATTGCTAAGGTAAGAAAGAACGTTACAAACCCGTTATCTTTATAAAAATATTTAATTTAAAACTCAATTTTATTTACAAAACTAATCTAATTGGTTTTAAATCCAATTTAATTCAAATGACAAAATTTCCAAAAATCTTCAAAAATTTTCTAACACCTTAAATTTTGGAAATTTTTTGGTAGAGTCTCCCCTGCACGGAGGGACTTCTGCAATATTGCAGGTTCAAGAAATATATATTCCTCGACCAACAGGGTCAGAAAAATTCAAAACCTAAACTCAAATCCCAAATAAAAACCAAAATTTTATATTTCGCGTAGGTGTACCTTTTACGAGCGCTATTCAGCGTACTTGCTCAATGCGTATGCGATTTACTCAACCCATATTAATCTGCCCAACCATCTGGCACATGTACTTAACTCAATTAACATGTAAGTCACAAATACATGAGATTCCAAATAACATTTCATTGATTAACAAGTATAACTTCACAAATTCACAAAATCAAAAATGAGCATCAATTTATTTGCCCATACAGGTCTATATCCTTAATCTCAGCTCACCTGAAGTTTAATCCAGTTTTATTATACTGGAATTTATTTACTTTAGTTTCTAATTTATTCAACTTCATTAAATCGTTGATTCGTTTCATTTAAACAATCTACCATCCAATAACAAACATTTCACATTTCACAATCAATACACAACCAAATCATCCAAATCAATTGAATTCACATTCAATATTAACATTTATTTTGATTTCACATATTTGATTATTATTCATTCATTAAATTTCCAATTTCCAAATATGTTTAATTTAATTTTGATATCATTCTTTTTTTAATTACACTTAACAAAGTTAAGTTATCAATTCAGATTTTCAATCCAATTTGAATTCCTATTCAAATCGATCAAACACACTAATATCTCAATAATTTGACAAAATTGTTTCTTCTCTTTACAAAAATATAATTTGGGTAAAATTATTTCATTTACCCGTATTTCAAAACAATACTGTATCCATTGTCAGTTCTATGCTTCTCAACACTTGAACCGATCAACCAACACAATACAAAACATTTGTAGATAAAATTTACAATTACGCTCTCATATATATACAATCATTCTCGATCTAGGGTACTACTAACCCAATCTCTATCGAGTTACACCACAGAGCCAAGGTTATTGTAACACCCCACATCCGTTAGTGTCACTCACAAAGGGAATGCACTAAGTTCTGTGGAGCATTTAGGGTAAAAGATGCAGATAAATTACAAGACAGACAGAAATTAAACAGCGGAAAATAAAACTTTGCTTTATTGATAAAATAGTTTGTACAATGGTTTCTTTACAATATCAGAGTATCATCTGTCTTACAAAATAAAGAAGCATAAAAACAACATTTATATTCCCTGATTTTAGCAAGAGCCAGCCATTGCATCTGAAAAGAGAATCCAAGCAAACTTCGACGAATCTTCAAGCTGGGAAAGAGTGGCAGTCCAACTTAACCTGAGCTAAACTATTCCCTCTTTTACTACCTGGGGGGAACGGAAGAAAAGAAGACGAAAGAAAAACAGAGTCAGACATAAAGCCTGAGTAAGTTCAGTAACTTCTAGCATGTGAACATGGAAAAACAAAACGACATGAATTAACTGGATACAAGATTACACCATGACGATAGGGTCAACAAGATTAGACAAGGTAATCACAAGATATGCTAAGATAAGATAAACTGGATATGCACTAATACTTTCGCCGCTTCGCTATTTCCTTGTTATACTGGTTTCTATATCTCTGCACCACCTAACTAGCGTCTCAACTAGTAACGATAACGTGATCCCAATCCCTGTAGTTTCCATTGCCTTAAGGCATACATTTATTATTCGTTACCTAGATCTAATCTAGGGTTTCTACCAAGTGCTTTCTTGGTTCAACTAGAGTTTACGCTATCTGCTGAACGCTTCTTGAGTTCAGGGTTTATGCCACCTAGGCCAACTAGGGATTACGCTACCTGTCGAACGATGCCCCCATGTCTAGGACACACTACCTAGAGTGGTATATGTTCCTATACTTCCCCACGCATGTATCGCGAATCGTTATCGCTTGTCTAGATGCACATGTCCTGTAATGTGCGGTCCGAGTTCTGTGACAGGGCAAATAAGGGAATACAGAACTCGGTCGGGAGCTTTCAGATATCTGCCGATGCAGATGCTAAGGTCTATTTTTATTCTAGTGGTTATGGTCCCACTTGACCCCTCCCTCAACTAAATGAAAGGCACACCTTGTAAAATGAGAACTATACGCCGACCCTCGGTGCCCCTCTATCCTATGGCCATCCTCACCCACAACTAGATAGCAAGTATATGGTCTTTTGGAGTTCTCCGCCTTTCCGCTTCACTTATCTTGATTGACTCAAGATGGATGGTAGACGACGAGTTGCTATCACATGGCTACCGTTCTCTCACCGAATCACGCTGGTCCATCCTGGTCTTTAGGTTGCCATGTATTGCAACCAAGGCATACCCCTGGTTCTTCTACGTAGACCTTAACCTCTGTGAGCCCAGAAGAATCATCTGCAGCCTCACAGAGGGATACCAAGAGTACCCTCACGTCCCCTCGAAGCCTCGGGCTTCGTGACCCAATTCGTTGGAGCCTTCTTTTTACTCAGACGGACATTCGCTCCTTCCCGTGTTATACTAAGAATTACTACTTAGTTTTACTAACTAAGATTTACCAGTTAGTTTCCGGAATCGTTGTTTTCTTAACTAAGGTTTACTACTTTGTTCTCTTTCCCGTCAATTTGGATTGGTTAAGTGTCATTAGTCAATTCAAGCCAACTTAACCCTCTTCATTTCCCCTGTTAAGCTGGTTAAGTGTTATCAGTAACTCATGTTGGCTTAACCCTACCACAAACCAAGTTATATTGGTTAAGTGTTTATTACTTAACCCTACCCATTCACCCTGTGTTGGTCAAGTGTTCCTTTTTAACTTAACCTTGCCCGTCTGTTTTAACTAACATGTTATTATTAATGGTTAAGTATTATCCCTTCATGTTTTAGACTTAACCCCATTCCTTTATCACAACCTGATGGTTAAGTGTTCAAGTTTACTTAACCCTACGGTCTAGCCCAGCTAACATATCAAATTGGCTAAGTGTATTAGATTTTACTTAACCCCAACCTCCGGTCTAGTTAACAAGTTAATTTAGCTAAGTGTATTAAACTTTACTTAAACCCTACAAATCTTATCTTGCTACCTTGAATTTGGTTAAGTGTCTCTATGGACTTAGCCCTCCCATTCTATCTTAACTGTGTTAAGTTGGTTAAGTGTTCATAAGGACTTAACCCTCCCCTTCTAGCTTAACTGTGTTAAGTGTCAGTCTGAACCTAACCCCACCCATCAGTTTAGTTATCACGTTGAACTGGTTAAGTGTCTTAGTTAACTTAACCCTACCTTTCTTATTCTAGCTTTAACTAAATAAATTAAAGCCGCGACCACTCACATTAGACAGATATTGTTGCGAATACTGGATGTGCCGGTTGGTTCCGGGTAGGTTTACATCGCAACTCAGTCTAACCTCGGGTTAGGCATATTCGTTTTTTTCTAAGTTCAAAAGGGTTTTGGTTTATTTTTAAATCAGGTTTTGAAAGTAACCATCCCGTCCGTCGGATCAGTTAGGGATAGCCAGGGAGAGCAGGAAACTTGTATTTTCCAAACCCAAGCCTAGACACTATCCTCTCTGTCACCCTAGAACTTTCTGGTGTACCATTAAAAGAGATGTCGTTAATAAACCTTTAATTTGTCTAAAGTTGCCTTTCCTTATTTAGGTCAAATTCTATAAGTAAATTAATCCTAATTTACTTATTTCCCAATTACTCTTTTAATGCAAATTGTCTACATTTATTCTTATGGCCCATTTCCCCCTCTAAATCATATCTATGCTTTTTGGTATGTAAACTATACCGAATTAAGTGTCACTAACCATGATTTTGCTAAACCTGCCAACTACTCCCAATTATGGCCCATTTCAAATTTATGCCAATATAGTTACCGTGCCAAATTAGCTAATCCAATTCCGATTCAGCATTCTAATTCACGTCAAACTAGACTTATTACTCTAGTTCACTATTCATGTAAATGCTAGATTTACACGTCAATACTATATTCAAATTACACATCTTATAATTCATGTCAAATTTATCCAATTTGCATTTCTATGAACATGCCGTAATACATGTTCCCAATTTATGCCAATTTCCAAGTTAAACTACGTTTTTAGTAAATTTCATATTTTGCCCAAACCGCATTCCCACCGTTCGTATAATCGTGATTCAGTCTAGATTATAAATAAAGCTAGGTTCGTAGAAAATAGGGAATGAACCAAAGATAGACATACTAACTGGCATAAAAAGGGTTGAATAACGACGTCGGTTCAAGAACTTGGGTAGACCTAACTTAATAGGTAAATTCCCAAGGTCTAAAACCAAAGAAAACCAAGAATAGACAGAATAGAGACGTAGGTTCAAGATCATGGGTAGACCTAACTTAATAGGTAAATTCCCAAGGTCTAAAACCAAAGATAACCAAGAATAGACAGAATAGATGATCGGGTTTAGACCCAATTTCATAGTCACAAAACTTAAGCAACACTTTCCTAGTCATGAATCACAGGTGTTTAATCACAGATGTCCTTGTTATGTCATAGGCAATAGTTTATATTTCCTAATCAAAGGCATAGACTATCAAGGAAATAATCCTCATAATCACAGTCACAGTCATAGGCAATGTTCATAGTCATAGGCAATGTCCATAGTCATAGGCAATTTTCGTAGTCATAGGCAAATGTTCATAGTCATAGGCATATGGTTTTAAGGTCCATAGTTTCATAGTCACGGTCTTATTTGTCCTCGAATCATAACAGTTCTTAATTAGGTTCAAGAGTATAGGCACTGATTCGAATAGAGAGAGAGAGAGAGAGATTTGGCATATTCTTTTATTCCTTTAATTTCATGTCACGAACAAAGAAAACATTCAAATCTAGAAATAACTGACTTACAGAGATTAGATTAGAACAGAAAGATGTCGTTGCTATGATTCGTAGAAAAACAGTCGTTGAAGTCGTTTGAACCTCCTCTTGAATCCTAGCTTGACATGAACCTCTTCTTGAAAATCTTTTAGCAGCATTTCCTCGTCTTGATTTATTTTATATATATTATTTTACTCACTTATTTATTTATTTCTCAGAGGCAGCATAAGGATAGAAAAGAATTGTGAATAGAGAAGAAGACTAGGGATGTTTATATAGTGTTAGGCGGACGAATCTGGTCAGAATGGCGTCTAGATACAGAAGAACGAACTAGGTGCAGAAAACAGGAAAAAAGCAGGGGGTCGACCCCCAGGTCGACTACCCAGTCGACCTGGGTGCCCCAGGTCGACTACCCAGTCGACCTGGGTGCCTTGGGCGGGAAAATTCCCGCCCTGCCCAATCTGGGTCTGTTTTTGAATTTCGAACTCGACCAGTTTTGAAATTTGAACTTCGCTGAATCTTCCAGAGGCCATATCTTCCTCATACGGACTCCGATTTACGCAAACTCGAACTCGTTTTCATGCATAATTCCGATACGAACGCAATGGCGCAGCCCGTTTCCCTTAATTTTGATTTTAACTTTTAATTCTGCCTTGATTTGTGAATCCTAGTGTTACAGAATTACGGGGTATTACATTCTCCCCCACTTAAAAGGATTTCGTCCCCGAAATCTTCAAATTAGGAAGAATGTGTCCTACCGTCCAGTCACCCATCTACTCAACCATTCAACCACAGGCATTCATTGTCCTTAAAAGATTTCTAATGCTTTCATGTTCATATGCATGGTGTGTGTATATGTCTTTATCTAATGCAAAATCAGGCGGTCTACTGATTCAGTTGACCTCCTTAATGCGAATCATGTCATTGCCATGCGTCCAATCATGTATGCAAGCATCCCTAGTTATGTAAATACTACATGCGTGCACATCCATTCATCCATATGCAACATCCATATGTTAACATATCAAGTTCAATTTACAAACAAATACATATCTGTAAATGCAATATGAAAGCGTCTGAACTGATCTAGTGCCTAATACGTATGCATATGCATTCACAAGCAACCATTAGCAACCACCTGCAACCTTCAACCATAACATGTTTCAAATACATGTTTACATCCATTGGCTTCTACCTAAGGATCGAAGATACGACCTAGGTTATATACTTTGGAAAGAGAGAAACAAATATGCGTAAAGCTCCTAAAACAAAGAAATCAAGGATGCACCCTCAAGGAAAAGGGTATGATGCTAGTATCTAGCCTTCTTAAGCTTTACTCCACTGTATCTTAACTAATTTAACTTCACGATTGTGAAGTTCCGGATCTCCATTTCCAAAATAAATAGATTTCAATCACGGTACCAGGTATACGTACTAAGATGATTAGAGGTCTCCCTCTTATCCGCCATGCCATAACTATAAGAGTCGAAAGGTCACTATGTGCTCTTTGGAGTGCCTGCCACAACTATTCATCTCTCACGCAAACCATCCAAACCGAACTCGACATTCCTCGAGTACAAGCCCCAAAGGCCTAAACCAATATCAGACAAGCACCCAAGGAATATCTCCTCCGAATTTAGACGATCTATGTGAGATGATATAAGAAAACTCGATAGCTATTCTCAAATCCCTACTAACCAAAAATAAACTGCTCGGACCACCAATTGGATTTGAGACTCTAGTGGGATCTTTCTATTATACAAGTACTATAGTGCAGAGACTCAACTATGGAAGCAAATATGAACTAATGCGAAGCGCTAAAACCAAAGGAAATAGTACGAATAGCAAAACTAGACTCTTTCATCAGAACTTTACTACCTTTCTCCTAGGTACGCTTGGTGGTGAAAGTATGTACTTGACCTTCTGAAAATCTTGTTCCTCGTTCTTGCCCTTGTCCTTAATTATATGCCCTATCATACCCTAGCAAAGATACTTCCTCTTGTCTTAGGTTTTATAATTTCTTCCTCCTTCGTGTGCTAAGTCTACATCCATGAATTCCTCATCCTAGGGTTATGCTCCTTAGCCAAACTCCTCATCCACTTCCGTGTGTAGTCATGTTGACAAATCTCTCGAAAACTGCCTCCATCGTCCAGAAAACCCTATAAGCTTCGAAAGAAAGCTGCCCGTAGATGAAACAACTACGGCTATGGATGGAAGTCGGGCACTACTTTGCCCTTCGATGAGGTTACCTCCCAGAAATCCAGGAGCCCCAGAGACTCAAGAAAGAAGGAGTCAAGAATTTAAACAGAGGAAGAGAAGATAGTGCGTATGGCTTTTGGGGAATATGCCTTTAAAACAAATCATTTCTTTTGAAAATGCTTCTTTAAAAACCATTTTGAAAATAATTTTTCAAATCCTTTATCTGATCTGGTAACCTTCAGCTCTGATACCACGTGTAACACCCCACATCTGTTAGTGTCACTCACAAAGGGAATGCACTAAGTTCTGTGGAGCATTTAGGGTAAAAGATGCAAATAAATTACAAGACAGACAGAAATTAAACAGCGGAAAATAAAACTTTGGTTTATTGATAAAATAGTTTGTACAATGGTTTCTTTACAATATCAGAGTATCATCTGTCTTACAAAATAAAGAAGCATAAAAACAACATTTATATTCCCCGATTTTAGCAAGAGCCAGCCATAGCATCTGAAAAGAGAATCCAAGCAAACTTCGACGAATCTTCAAGCTGGGAAAGAGTGGCAGTCCAACTTAACCTGAGCTAAACTATTCCCTCATTTACTACCTGGGGGGGAACGGAAGAAAAGAAGACGAAAGAAAAACAGAGTCAGACATAAAGCCTGAGTAAGTTCAGTAACTTCTAGCATGTGAACATGGAAAAACAAAACGACATGAATTAACTGAATACAAGATTACACCATGACGATAGGGTCAACAAGATTAGACAAGGTAATCACAAGATATGCTAAGATAAGATAAACTGGATACGCTCTAATACTTTCGCCGCTTCGCTATTTCCTTGTTATACTGGTTTCTATATCTCTGCACCACCTAACTAGCGTCTCAACTAGTAACGATAACGTGATCCCAATCCCTGTAGTTTCCATTGCCTTCAGGCATACATTTATTATTTGTTACCTAGATCTAATCTAGGGTTTCTACCAAGTGCTTTCTTGGTTCAACTAGAGTTTATGCTATCTGCTGAACGCTTCTTGAGTTCAGGGTTTATGCCACCTAGTCCAACTAGGGATTACGCTACCTGTCGAACGATGCCCCCAAGTCTAGGACACACTACCTAGAGTGGTATATGTTCCTATACTTCCCCACGCATGTATCGCGAATCGTTATCGCTTGTCTAGATGCACATGTCCTGTAATGTGCGGTCCGAGTCCTGTGACAGGGCAAATCAAGGAATACAGAACTCGGTCGGGAGCTTTCAGATATCTGCCGATGCAGATGCTAAGGTCTGTTTTTATTCTAGTGGCTATGGTCCCACTTGACCCCTCCCTCAACTAAATGAAAGGCACACCTTGTAAAATGAGAACTATACGCCGGCACCCGGTGCCCCTCTATCCTATGGCCATCCTCACCTATAACTAGATAGCAAGTATATGGTCTTTTGGAGTTCTCCGCCTTTCCGCTTCACGTATCTCGATTGACTCAAGATGGATGGTAGACGACGAGTTGCTATCACAGGGCTACCGTTCTCTCGCCGAATCACGCTGGTCCATCCTGGTCTTTAGGTTGCCATGTATTGCAACCAAGGCATACCCCTGGTTCTTCTACGCAGACCTTAACCTCTGTGAGCCCAGGAGAATCATCTGCAGCCTCACAGAGGGATACCAAGAGTACCCTCACGTCCCCTCGAAGCCTCGGGCTTCGTGACCCAATTCGTTGGAGCCTTCTTTTTACTCAGACGGACATTCACTCCTTCCCGTGTTATACTAAGAATTACTACTTAGTTTTACTAACTAAGATTTACCAGTTAGTTTCCAGAATCATTGTTTTCTTAACTAAGGTTTACTACTTAGTTCTCTTTCCCGTCAATTTGGATTGGTTAAGTGTCATTAGTCAATTCAAGCCAACTTAACCCTCTTCGTTTACCCTGTTAAGCTGGTTAAGTGTTATCAGTAACTCATGTTGACTTAACCCTACCACAAACCAAGTTATATTGGTTAAGTATTTATTACTTAACCCTACCCATTCACCCTGTGTTGGTCAAGTGTTCCTTTTTAACTTAATCTTGCCCGTCTGTTTTAACTAACATGTTATTATTAATGGTTAAGTATTATCCCTTCATGTTTTAGACTTAACCCCATTCCTTTATCACAACCTGATGGTTAAGTGTTCAAGTTTACTTAACCCTACGGTCTAGCCCAGCTAACATATCAAATTGGCTAAGTGTATTAGATTTTACTTAACCCCAACCTCCGGTCTAGTTAACAAGTTAATTTGGCTAAGTGTATTAAACTTTACTTAACCCCTACAAATCTTATCTTGCTACCTTGAATTTGGTTAAGTGTCTCTATGGACTTAGCCCTCCCATTCTATCTTAACTGTGTTAAGTTGGTTAAGTGTTCGTATGGACTTAACCCTCCCCTTCTAGCTTAACTATGTTAAGTTTCAGTCTGAACCTAACCCCACCCATCAGTTTAGTTATCACGTTGAACTGGTTAAGTGTCTTGGTTAACTTAACCCTACCTTTCTTATTCTAGCTTTAACTAAATAAATTAAAGCCGCGACCAATCACATTAGACAGATATTGTTGCGAATACTGGATGTGCCGGTTGGTTCCGGGTAGGTTTACATCGCAACTCAGTCTAACCTCGGGTTAGGCATATTCGTTTTTTTCTAAGTTCAAAAGGGTTTTGGTTAATTTTCAAATCAGGTTTTGAAAGTAACCATCCCGTCCGTCGGATCAGTTAGGGATAGCCAGGGAGAGCAGGAAACTTGTATTTTCCAAACCCAAGCCTAGACACTATCCTCTCTGTCACCCTAGAACTTTCTGGTGTACCATTAAAAGAGATGTCGTTAATAAACCTTTAATTTGTCTACAGTTGCCTTTCCTTATTTAGGACAAATTCTATAAGTAAATTAATCCTAATTTACTTATTTCCCAATTACTCTTTTAATGCAAATTGTCTACATTTATTCTTATGGCCCATTACCCCCTCTAAATCATATCTATGCTTTTTGGTATGTAAACTATACCGAATTAAGTGTCACTAACCATGATTTTGCTAAACTTGCCAACTACTCCCAATTATGGCCCATTTCAAATTTATGCCAATATACTTACCGTGCCAAATTAGCTAATCCAATTCCGATTCAGCATTCTAATTCATGTCAAACTAGACTTATTACTCTAGTTCACTATTCATGTAAATGCTAGATTTACACGTCAATACTATATTCAAATTACACATCTTATAATTCATGTTAAATTTATCCAATTTGCATTTCTATGAACATGCCGTAATACATGTTCCCAATTTATGCCAATTTCCAAGTTAAACTATGTTTTTAGTAAATTTCATATTTTGCCCAAACCGCATTCCCACCGTTCGTATAATCGTGATTCAATCTAGATTATAAATAAAGCTAGGTTTGTAGAAAATAGGGAATGAACCAAAGATAGACATACTAACTGGCATAAAAAGGGTTGAATAACGACGTCGGTTCAAGAACTTGGGTAGACCTAACTTAATAGGTAAATTCCCAAGGTCTAAAACCAAAGAAAACCAAGAATAGACAGAATAGAGACGTAGGTTCAAGATCATGGGTAGACCTAACTTAATAGGTAAATTCCCAAGGTCTAAAACCAAAGATAACCAAGAATAGACAGAATAGATGATCGGGTTTAGACCCAATTTCATAGTCACAAAACTTAAGCAACACTTTCCTAGTCATGAATCACAGGTGTTTAATCACAGTTGTTTAATCACAGATGTCCTTGTTATGTCATAGGAAATAGTTTATATTTCCTAATCAAAGGCATAGGCTTAGTCAAGGAAATAATCCTCATAGTCACCGTCACAGTCATAGGCAATGTTCATAGTCATAGGCAATGTCCATAGTCATAGGCAATGTTCATAGTCATAGGCAAATGTTCATAGTCATAGGCATATGGTTTTAAGGTCCATAGTTTCATAGTCACGGTCTTATTTGTCCTCGAATCATAACAGTTCTTAATTAGGTTCAAGAGTATAGGCACTGATTCGAATAGAGAGAGAGAGAGATTTGGCATATTCTTTTATTCCTTTAATTTCATGTCACGAACAAAGAAAACATTCAATCTAGAAATAACTGACTTACAGAGATTAGATTAGAACAGAAAGATGGCGTTGCTATGATTCGTAGAAAAACAGTCGTTGAAGTCGTTTGAACCTCCTCTTGAATCCTAGCTTGACTTGAACCTCTTCTTGAAAATCTTTTAGCAGCATTTCCTCGTCTTGATTTATTTTATATATATTATTTTACTCACTTATTTATTTATTTCTCAGAGGCAACATAAGGATAGAAAAGAATTGTGAATAGAGAAGAAGACTAGGGCTGTTTATATAGTGTTAGGCGGACGAATCTGGTCAGAATGGCGTCTAGATACAGAAGAACGAACTAGGTGCAGAAAACAGGAAAAAAGCAAGGGGGTCGACCCCCAGGTCGACTACCCAGTCGACCTGGGTGACCCAGGTCGACTACCTAGTCGACCTGGGTGCCTTGGGCGGGAAAATTTCCGCCCTGCCCAATCTGGGTCTGTTTTTGAATTTCGAACTCGACCAGTTTTGAAATTTGAACTTCGCTGAATCTTCCGGAGGCCATATCTTCCTCATACGGACTCCGATTTACGCAAACTCGGACTCGTTTTCATGCAGAATTCCGAGACGAACGAATGGCGCATCCCGTTTCCCTTGATTTTGATTTTAACTTTTAATTCTGCCTTGATTTGTGAATCCTAGTGTTATAGAATTAAGGGGTGTTACAGTTATTACTATACCAATAGCTCTGATACCACTGTAACGACCCAAGGATTTTCGGCCTCGAAAATCGAAATAAATTACCTTTATCCTAACTCATGCCGACCTTCCAAACACCGAATACACAGGAGCGTTATTAGAAAGAATTTAGAGGGTGAGATCAGAAAGAAAGAAGTATTAGAATAGGAGAAGAAGAAGAAACACCACAACACAGAATCAGGGCCTCACATCATAGCGGAACAAAATATAATACAGAAATAAAACTTTATTGAGAGCTTTTAAAAATACTTACAATATCAGAGTACAGCACACATCTAGACAGTTATAATAACCTGTCCTCATATACAACACACAGTGGAATAAATACTAGATACAATACATCTGAACACCTTCAGCCCGTCTCTAGACTTCGCAGCATCCTGTAACCTGAACCTGTACACTACGGGCTAACCCGAGCATTTACAAAACACCGTGTCAGTCTGGTGAACCAGAGTGAGATAAATTCACAAAGTCTAAGGGTATCACACAACTTGATTTTAAAGTTCAAAATCTTTTCAAAAGAAAAGGGCAATCATAAGACCAAATCCACACATAAATACGGACGGTTTTTACCTTACGATAATCCAAACCATTTTTGGAATCAATATCTTTTCTGATATTATAATAGTGTCTAAATAAAATTAAATATCAATCTAGCAGAACGCTTGTATCTCACGTTCCACATATATAGTATACAATCAAAACCACGGGTGCTTATTAGAGGTTAGATTCCAACTATGACAAGGTATGGGACCACCTGCCGATAGTGTATCTCTAGAGGCGAATACACTGGGTTCAACAAGAACGTCTTGGAACCCGACCCTCACATGACCGACCACTCATTTCGCTTGAGTGTATCGAATGTATATCACCAATGGTAGGGCTCAAACCACCGTTTCCCGAAAAGGGACGGCATCGAAATAGATTAAAGAAACAAAAGGAATTTCTCTAGATAGGTGATTAAACACCCTAATGGGAGCGACCCACATAGCCATGCTGCCTGCCCGATTTTTTGTCATTTCCCGGTGGATGAGGCTTGAGGTTTAGATTAACTTTTGAACACCCAGTCATCATTCACTTTGAATGCCACATCGTCAGATCCGCCAGATATCACTAATTAACGTCCATAAAAATTAGTTGATAAGCAAAGAGAAAGGCCTTTTCTCCGCCACCAACTATGATATGTTTGAAGAAATCAATGTATGTAATCCCTTTGGAAATACTCTGTCAGACATCCGTCCATACAAGACATCCAGGAACAGGATGAACCGAAGGTACTCTCCTAACGCATCCAATATAGGAATCACTCCATGGATTAGCAGTGAGAATTCCTTGCAACCCGTAGATATCAACCACGACAGAACCACAGTTTGTCTCTGGGAGCTAACCATAGATTATTAGTAATTCTCCCGTTTATGAAGATCTAAGGTCTTCAATGATCCATCTCGATCATATTCTGACATCTTTACGTATTTGTTGGTCGAAATGGTTTTCGAATATAATTTCGATCTCGGTCTTTCCGTACCAACAATCGTAATGGACAGATTTGATAGTCGGTGATTTAACTATCAAAATAAATAGTGTTTCTATCATGACAACCCAATGAGTTCACTGGTTCAATATTCAGCACCACTTGGCCTTTTAATTAAAACAAATGAAAATTTATAACTCTTAAATACTTCGATATTATACATATAGTTTTCTCGCTTCTTATTTAACGTAAGATTATTCTATAAACAATTTCATTTTAATACTTAGGAAAATCTTATATCATATTTAGTTTCTATTTCACTTTCA
Organism: Allium sativum; assembly: GCA_030737875.1. Lineage (NCBI taxonomy): Eukaryota > Viridiplantae > Streptophyta > Magnoliopsida > Asparagales > Amaryllidaceae > Allium > Allium sativum. Next base: position 685,024,593 of record CM060926.1, on the reverse strand, counting down.
AACATTAGTCACGTTATTATCTACTATTGGGCAATTTATTAAATTATTACTCGTAAACGATGTTACGAAATATTATCTATTTCATTACTTGAAACAATACAAATGTTATTCTTATAGGATAAAACTCAGCCATACGTTTTCCTTCTAATTCGGAAATATCGTTATATTTTCATCGACTCCTTTTATTTCCCTTTTTACTTTGAAATCCTCATTACATATTTTCCAAATCTTCATCACAAATGTTGCGTTATTATTTCGCTAATGAAATAATAACTTTACTAATCTCTTTTACCATTACAACTTATATCATCCTCAGGTCATTCTGAAGTCTTTCAAGATGGGGTATTTTAGTTACCTCTCAGACCTTGATCAACAACGTTCATGTCGTAAGATAAATATAAGTTGTAATCCAAAAACCAATATTTCATTTTAATACCAATTCAAATACCATTTAACTATTTTATTCAAAATACGGTTTCATAAAACCTACTTATCTCTTTTGAAATCTCTTTCTGGCTATACCCATTTTTCTCTTAATTCGATAATTAAGCACTTCTTTATAAACATCACTTTTAATACGACCTTTTTAACCAAGCTCACTTGTAATTCGGATTTGGTTATCAAATCCCACGATTCACTTCTACTACCCAATTCAGTTTTTCCCAATTTCTTTTCAAATCCATCCAACCATCTCTCGCTTTGAGATTCTCATTTCAATTCCCCACTTTTACTTAATCCCATGATCAAGCAACTTTAACGTCAAATTAACGCTTTAACATCTTAACCCTCACTTATAAAACCCTAGTTTATGGTAAACCTTTCTCTTAATTTCCTTTTACTTAATTTAAATAATTAAGTAACATTTATTTTAAGCTGCCAGGGTCGCTTAAAATTCTCTTTATCATTTCGTTATAAACTCAGGTTAAAATAAAACCTGTTCATAAACTTCTTTCACAAATCAGTTGGATTTCTTTTCAACTTCGATTACCTTTTAAATGAATTTCAGTTAAAAAGTAATTCTCCAAATTATTATTAATTAAAATAATAATTTACCTCCATTATTTACTACTTCTGTAGTAAGTTTCTTTATTAACTAAAATGAATAGTAATTCCCTTTTAAAACCCTATTAAAATTAAACAAATATTCTTTAAAACAATTTTATTAGATTAATCCAAACAAACTAAAATAGTAGTTTATTCGAGTTAAAAATGGTCCATTTAATCAACTCTGAACACAGTTATCTCGTTAGTCGATTTCAATTTGTTTTCCCATTAAATTAATTAATAATATAATTAATTTAAAATAATTCCATTAAATAAATTCTTTACACACCAATTTTCCACATTTTAACCGTTACGGTTAATTTCTATCCCCATATTCATAAATCTGATTAATCTCAGATTTACTTTGTAAAAATCAATTTATAATAAATCAAAGTCTTTAATAAATAAAATATTTATTAATTTTCCTTTTTATAAACTTTTATTCAAAATAATATATTTCAAAGTCTATCTCTAGTTATAAAAATAAATTTTATAACTTCATCTCTATCGACTCACCTGACGGTGAATCAATATTTATAAAACGATTGATTCTATAGGCCATATGTTGCCAAATACTCAACCAATATTGCCCATTGGTTTAAACTAGACAGATGTTGAATTTTCTGTAATAATCCATAATCAAATCAATCACCCAAACAGGACAGTTCATATGTTTATAATATGAAATAAATAAGATATTAAGGAATTCCGTTGGATCCCTCCAACCTATTCTTCCCAGTATACAAATGGTTATCTCAAAACAGATCGTTCGATTTCATTTAACTGATAACAATAAATAACGAACATTTAACATCAACCAATTCACAAGAAATTCAAACAATTCAATCAATTAAACACGTTTATTTTATAAACATGACCAACAAGGTAAGTTACCTTTATTGGAACCAATCGTTAGAATAAAGATTTAGTATTTCACTGAAATTAAATGACGGTTTAATTTCATCAGTTAAATCAGCAAATAAATATATAATTAGCAAATAGTCAATCATTGGCAAGCAAAGCACACAAAATAAAAACCCAATTTATATAAAATATAAATGGGAAGAGCTGAGTGAGTTTAACTCAACTTGATTTGATTCTGTTATCAAAACTCGTTTCAGTCAACTTAAATAATCATTTAATTTAACTAAAATATTAGTAGATTCCAATTTTGCGCCCGCTTCTGTTCCAGAATGTAGATCTCATTCGTACAGTCCCGACATCGCTTGTTGTGTTCCATTCTGATCATACATGATGGAATTATTAATATTATAAGTTCATATAAATTAAATAAACAATTAAATCCTTGATTAAGTTTTGCAAGAACTAATTTCCATATTTGTTTATTTATTCTATATATAATGGTTGGTTAATTACTTTTGATTAAGGGTTAATTGCCGATTTGCCCCACGAGTACAAGGTCGACCAGCTTTCCTGGAGTAAAAATTCATGCTTTCAGATTTAACAAATTAAATTATATTATTATGCTTAAATCACGGATTAACCAAACTAATTACGTCTGAGTTCATTCAGGCTCGATCCTTAATTCCTTTTGAATGTTGTTTCACGTTCAATAATTATGGCCGATCTTCCTTCCTTCTTTCACCACGTTTCATGCGTTTCCCAACACGTAACCCACTGCGCTTCTTTGTTAATTTGCCAAACTTTTGTTTCAAAATATCCAACCCAGGCTCGAAAACAAGTCTTCTTCTTGATCCCGTTAAATCATAACACCCTAACTTTCTACATAGGTTAAAAGCAATTTAAGTAACAAAACTTTGGTTTAAACAAATAATTCCTTAATCAGTTAATGAATTTTAATTACGTTTTAATATAAAGAGGCGGTCCATCGTTTTATACCCAGGTTGATATTCTTCCTTCCCTCACGTGAAGGCTACTGCTTTCCCTTTGTTTTGTTCTCCAACCCAATATGTGCATGTTACCAATACCACGTTTTTAAAGCTTATACTTTAATTAGATCATTGTTATTCTAATAATTAAACACTAATTAACTAAGTAATTCTATTAATTACATCATAAGTGTAGGCCGATCTTTCTCTTTCTCCTTCCAGGTCTTCGACTTCAGTTTACAACGCGCTACATCCTCAAGGTCGATCTGTGGTGCTCCTCCGGTCTATCGGAGTTGATCAAGGCCTCCCAGAAATTGCGCCGAAGACTCCTTGTCCCAGTCATGGTGGTCCAACTCCACCAGTCGTCCCCTAAAGCCAGCAAGAAACTCAAATCCGCCATGACCAACGGATGGAATTCCGGTCTGCCCAGTTCTCAGTTTTCAATCTCGATCATTCAAGAGTAAGCTCTCCTCGAGCTGAACCAATTGATAGTAGAACGATTCCTGAATTGTTTTAGTGGATTTCGAAAATTTTGGAGGTGATATTTGTGTGATTCTTAGCCATTCAGAATTTAGAAGATGGAGGCGTTGGTTATGGTCTGTTGACTATGAAGAACGGTTTGACGAAATTTGATAGGGTTTGAGTATAGAATGGTATATATAGTGAGGACAAATCATTTTTTTATTCCTAGCGAAACTTCACGCTGAAGTAACACGTAAAACTAACCACAATTGACTTCTGTTTTCGGATAAAAAAACTAATCCTAGCATAGAAAAATATTTCGGACCTAATGGGGTAGGTTTCATCGAATTCCGAGGTCGTTTGAAAAAAAAATTCTTTACAAAACCAGCGAAAAACACGCGTTTAAATTTTCCACGATCACTAAATAAATCCAATCATCTTGAAACCTTTGAATCCTATAATAATTAATTTATACGAACCCAACGGCACCAGTTTCGTCGCATTCCGAGACTATTTTTCCGGTAGGCTATTTTGACATGCACCGCAATGCCATTTTGGACACCAATTTATCCGATCTTCATAAATAACAAACTATATACCTATCCTGACTATACTCTATGATACGAACTCAATGGAACTGGTTTTGCGGCTTCATTCGATTGTCTGCTCAGGTTACATTCGAATATTCCTTTATTACATTAATTATGCGCTATAGAAAATGAACGGGCGTTTACGGCTGCCATGGCCACATATGACATCGGTTTGCCATGTAATTCAACAGCGTACAATAATTTAACGTTACGGTTCCAATGAAACTAATTTCATCGAAAATGAATACCGTTTGCAAAATGGCCATTTTAAAGGCCTAAATTTTAATAATGATTTTCATAGCGACTATTTTAAAATTTGATTTAGCCATAACTAACAATCTATAACATGAAATATGTAATTTCCTTCTTCATATGAAAATTATAATCAATACGGTTCCAATGTTTCTTGTTTCACAGAAATCCGACTTATATCGGATCTTGTACGTTCAGTTGAAGTTCAAAACTCCATATTACGAACTACAACGCTATTTCGAGCTCGATTTATATTAAATATAAATTATAGCGCTCAAACTTCATTTTAAATAATGAATTAAATATTAAAATCCACTACTATTCCAAGTATATTATTTAAAATAATAAATTAAATAAAATATCTGTCTACCAAAAATACGGGACATTACAACTAAAGAGAAAAATGAAGCTATTATAAGACTCAGGTCCCATCGCACAATGAACGCAGTCGAGGATAGAGTTTTACCTTATAATAGTCAAATATGCTTGATACGCGAATTTTCATCTTTATTATTACTATAAGTGTAGAAATCACTTTCAAATATAAATGTATCAATCATAGGCGGCATAGGTACCATAATATTATATTACCATATATAGGTTTACAACTAAAACCGTAAAATCACGTATTGGAAATTGGGTTTCCATCTATGAAACAGGGCAAGCGATCCTCCTTACTAATTCGAGACACACTAGCCACGCCTCAGGATTACACTCTTGGCAACCCTAGGTTAGCGACAGGGCCAGTCATCCGTCGATGATTGGCGATACCATAAACTATATGTTATCAACCTCCAAAATTGGTCAGTATCTTCGACCAATCAAGAGCCACTAGGAACTCAAATAAAATCCGAGGTACCTCGCTTTCCATCAATAAAATTTCCAACATCCACATGAGTAAAATGTTTGGGCTCCATACCATGACATTACCGGTAGCTAGAAACTAACATATGTCCATTTCCCTGAGTCCTCATCCTGTTTTTGGTTCATATCGAGGTGTGAAGCTCGCGAATTAACGCTACACAAAGATGTGCTACTTAAAGCTATGCTTTGATTATCAACCACAAAGCTCTGCTTTTCAAAAAAAGCCTTGATCCATGCATCTCAGCATGCCACATTGTCAGTCCATAGCATACCACTGATTTCCACCAATATATATCCTCTAAGCTCGTACGTCTCAGAGAAGGGTGTTAAGCAAGAAAAAAAAATATCCTCCACAAAACAGATATATATTTAGAACAGATCAACAAATACAACACAAAGGAATACAATGTCAGAGACACCATCCATTTGCAAGTCCGTTCTGGGTCTGAATGAAACCGGAGGTACCTTATTCCTCATCCCATTTGTCCAATACAGGTGAGAGGCCCTCGCATATCCAGTCGATCTCCAAGTACGTCAGGACGATCACCAATTATTACCTTGTCTTGGGTGTACAGCCCAATCAAGATATAAATAATCATCTGTACGATGTAAAAGTCTCCGGTCTTCAACCACCGTCTTCATCGTCGACTTTTAGTCGTCGTATCAGTTATTCAGAATGGGATAAACCTAGTCTTTCCGAATAACTCGCAAATTTTATAACCAATAATCAAGTGCTATAAAAAGCACATCATACACCTCATTCCAATTCAGAATATTCTTTTATTCAAATATTCACACCTTAGGGGAAAGGTTCCCATTACTTTTATCAAAGATAAGTTCTTTTCAACTTATTCTTTGATCTTCCTTTGGATATCAATTTCAAAAGATTTTATTTTATCCTTTAACAATTCTAAACAAAATTAAGGTTATTAACTAGTCGGGATTATCGAGCCTTATGGAAGTAACCATTTATTTATTAATCCTAATCCTAACCTATTCTTCCCATGAAGCAAAACTGGTAGTACCCCATACCTAACACCCACGGTGTTATCGGTAAATTTTAATTACCATTTCACGTTCAAATCTAATTAAAGATTTAACAATCGCCTGGAGTAAAACTGGTGATACTCCATTCTCGATCATTTCATGTATTTGATGAATTTAATTATTCCATTCTCATTTTTAATCTACTTACAGACTCATTAAAACTCTAGTTCAGTTTTAATCTCAAAAATCATTACTTAATGATTATTCAAATTTTTGGAAATAAATCTTGTCTTTACTTGGGTTAAAGAACAAATGTCGTTTAAAACATTATTCACGATAAACCTAAAATCCTCTTCCAATAAAATGGAATCTTCACGGAAATCATAACAGTATATAATCGATATAAATTTCCGTATCGTACTGATACTATAAACGGAATAACGGCAAGGCCTTTTAAATTCCATGAATAGTATTGGTCTTCCTTCGTAGAATCTCATCTCAATTATCACTAAATTGAAATCAATTCAATTCCAATTTCCTTTGTCAAATTGGAAAACTTCTCTTTGGAAAATTTCCATTAAATCTTTGAATAAAGATTTTTAAATTCCAAATCTTAACTTCATTGTTAATCGGGTTTTAAGAACTAATGTTGTTTAAAACATCATTCACAATCAACCCAAAATCAACTTCCATTTAATTCAAATTATATTTATTAATTGGGAAAACTTCTATTTGGAAAATTTCCGCTAAATCTTAGAAAAAAGATTTGTAAATTCCAAATCTTAACTTCAGTTTTAATCGGGTTTTAAGAACTAATGTTGTTTAAAACATCGTTCACAATCAACCCAAAATCAAATTCCATTTAATTCCAATTATATTTATTAATTGGGAAAACTTCTCTTTGGAAAATTTCCATTAAATCTTAGAATAAAGATTTGTAAATTCCAAATTTTAACTTCACTGTTAATCGGGGTTTAAGAACTAATGTTGTTTAAAACATCGTTCACAATCAACCCAAAATCAACTTCCATTTAATTCCAATTGAATTTATTAATTGGGAAAACTTCTCTTTGGAAAATTTCCATTAAATCTTAGAATAAAGATTTGTAAATTTCAAATCTTAACTTCACTGTTAACCGGGTTTTAAGAACTAATGTTGTTTAAAACATCGTTCATAATCAAACCAAAATCAACTTCCATTTAATTCCAATCATATTTATTAATTGGGAAAATTTCTCTTTGGAAAATTTCCACTAAATCTTAGAATGAGGATTTGTAAATTCCAAATCTTAACTTCACTGTTAATCGGGTTTTAAGAACTAATTTTGTTTAAAACATCGTTCACAATCAACCCAAAATCAACTTCCATTTAATTCCAATTATATTTATTAATTGGGAAAACTTCTTTTTGGAAAATTTCCGTTAAATCATAGAATAGAAATTTGTAAATTCCAAATCTTAAATTCACTGTTAATCGGGTTTTAAGAACTAATGTTGTTTAAAACATCATTCACAATCAAACCAAAATCAACTTCCATTTAATTCAAGTTATATTTATTAATTGGGAAAACTTCTCTTTGGAAAATTTCCATTAAATCTTATAATAAAGATTTGTAAATTCCAAAACTTAACTTCACTATTAATCGGGTTTTAAGAACTAATGTTGTTTAAAACATCGTTCACAATCAACCTAAAATCAACTTCCATTTAATCCATTTATATTTATTAATTGGTAAACTTCTCTAAATATTAATTAAAAGATTTATTCTATTCTCAAATGGGTTTAAGAATAGTGTTATTGAAGACACCATTCACGACGAGCCCAAAATCCCATTTGATATTAAATACAAGGCTCTGAAAAGAAATTATATCGACTTATATTCAGTATCAAATTCTGAAACTAAGGGATATCGCATTGGGAATAACGATATTTATATCTTCCAAATTCCTTAATAATATCTATATTATCACGGAATCTAATATCAAATTATTCCGAAAATTATTTCCATTTAAATCCTTTGCAATTTATATGGAATTCCTGGTTATGTAAAAACCCATTCCCAAATCCAATTTATTATTTCAAAAAAAAGTCATTGGATTTTTATTCTAGTTATTAACTAGTTCATTTAGATAAAAATATCTTTTATCCTTTCAAACTCGGAACTTTCCATCCAAAATCATTCCAAATCATTAGTTATAATTTTACGTAATTTTTCCATATTTTTAATAATTTTATTAAGGCCCTTATAGTTGGTTTCCAATAACAGCCACCGAACTACATCCATAGCAACCTTTTCTAAAATTGATTTGGACATAATTTAAAATCCAATCGTTCAAATTTAAATCTCCTATATTCATTGGAAAGATCTTATCAATACGAACCCAATGGTTCCAGTATTAGGAGAATCCGACAGTCGAATCTCCCGTTATGCCAATTTGAATTTAATGGTTGAAATTCGCGAACGGTCGCTGTGCGACGCTTTCTATTCAAGCCATTTAAATATGTTATATATATATATATATATGTATATCGTCGATTTCCATTTAAAACGTATTTTATAAATTCATTTAAAAATGATTTAAACTTCGTTTTCAATTTTAAATCAAAATAGAATATTCTATATCATTATAATATTAAAATGATAATATTTTCAAAATATCATATTTTGAAATCATTCCTTTTCGATGTTCATTAAAAAATAAATAAAATTGACAGAAAATTTCGTTCGAGTTAAAATGGCGTATATCTACTAAACTCGGCTTCGTATATTTCAATATTTTTGTGTCCATCCAAAATCGGACATCAAAATCACATTTTGATTTTTCACTAAATATTATTTTAAAATATTCGTTATTTCTGAATTGAAATCAGACTCAATCAATTACCATATAATTTTATTTATATGGATTCCATACATCGCATGTATTCCAAAAATAGTGATAAACAACTATTAACATTCCATTCACAGCCAGAGTGCAATTTACAACTGTATAAGCATTAAATATTTAAATAACACTAATAACAGCCTGTCAATCAATCGGTTGACGTACAATCAAATCCAAGGGAGATGTGAATTAATAATCATCCCCAAACTCGTGTGGGGTTTCCAATCATCAACAAATAATTGGGCGATGTGTAAAATTATCGTCCCAATACCCGTGTGGGGTGTCCATCACAATCCATGTGAATTTATTTTTTTACAACACATATTTTCACAGTTTAATAATGATAACATTAAAACTGTAAACAATCATCAACCACCAAACAACATTTTCAATCACAGGCAACAAATATAAATTCAGTTATAAAAATAAATAACTATACAAAATTTTGAGTGAGAGAGTTCTCACATTGATCGGATATAAATCGTTATTAAACGATTATTTCTAATTAATTAAATAGTGAGTTTAATTTAACTAGAAACTGCAATCAACTCCAAATTTGCTTCAATCAATTCCATAGTGTAGATCTCGTTTTCATGGTTACAACGAAACCAGTTTCGTCAAAATCTGTGTTCGTTTGTAGAAGATACGATAGTTTAAATATTTAGTTACTTTAATCATCTTATCAAAGTGATTAACAAATTAATTACAACACCAATTACTTGATCAACTTAACTAGCCAGTAACCCTTCTTCACGTTCAAATTATCCAGTCCTCGACAGTTTTTTTTCTTCGAACCCTTAGCTGCCGTCGTGCTCATACCCCAGGGCATCGGAACCCCATCGCCAGTCACCCCCCATCATGCCGCTCCATGTTGCTCCAGTCCTGACCGGTCTTAGCCCCTGTCTCCGACCATTGATCCCCTATTTTCGATTAAACCCCACGCCGCCTCGAGAGAAATTCAGACCGCCTCAACCCACCGGAGGTGAAGAGCCGCCAGAAATAGATAGCCCTTTCATCCCGGAAAACTTTCCTTCAAAACTCATCGCGAGATCTCGACTGTAGAAGGAGATCGGAAGAGATGTTTTCTACAGCTCCATGATCGTCCGTATTAGTTAGGGTTAAAATGGCGGCTGCATTTGAGATTCTAGATTTAAGGTTTCAAATTTGCTTACTTATATATATGTTTAATTAATATTTAATCCTTCAATTGGTTCCTTTGCGTCCGAACTCCAAATTAAACCCAACGATTGTCGTCGCTAACCAAAAAAACTCCATTACGGACACAATGTGATATGTTTCGTAAGGCCATTCGACGGTTTCGATCAGTTTTTGTCAAAATTAAAATTTAAATCAATATAACATTTAAAATTAAATTTGAACCTACATTTTAATTTACCACAGCCACATACTAACTCTAAAAATTACGAAACTTGAAATCTAGCTATGTTTTACAAATACAGACTTAACAAAATTAATTTTATCGAATATGGAGACCGTTTGAAAAATGGCTTTTTATTAGCTTATTAAATTCAAATTGAAATTGAAAACGCGTTTAAATTTACTACTCTCACAGATTAATTCTAAAAATTATGAAATTTTAAACCTGACTATAATTTGACATTTCGGGTCCAACAAAAATGGTTTTGTCGAAAATGGAGTTCGTTTGCAAAATGACTATTTTTAAGGGCTATATATTATATTAAAATATATATAAATCCTATAGCGAGTATTTTAAATTTTAAACTGGAAATAACTTTCAATTTATAAAGTGAAATATGAGTTTCTTACATTCGTTAGAAAGATATAGTTTAATAGATTCTAACGTTTCTTATTTTACTGAAATTCGATTTATTCTGAATTCTATACATTCAATTGTAATTAAAAATCGAATTTTCAAAATACCACGCCCTTCCAAGTTCGTTTTAATTAAATATTAAGTTTATACGTTCTAACTTCCATTTAAATAAATTTTAAATCTTAATTCTCAAAATAAATCATTTTATATTCTTAAAATCCATTAAATCAATTGAAAATAAAATTTTAAATTAGTTCCAAAAGTACGAGTTGTTACAGATTTATTCTATGATTTTAATTTGATTGATTTATATTTAATTAATTATTTGTTTTGTTATATAATATCCAGTTAATTAAAATGAAATAATAATATATAGTTGAAATACATGCAAATTACTTATATAATACTAGTAAATAAAGATAAAATGGCACAACCTATAACTGCAGTCATGCTGCAACAATTTTATTCCTTATGGTATCTTGAGTATTAATCGTTTAATTTCTTAAATGTCATTGTTTATGTCGAATTGTATTTAGCCCCCTATTCGTAAAAGTTAGGCCGATCTGAATATGCCTCTCCATGTTGACTCAAATTTGATAGCACCATAACGTGGATTCTCGAACCCCAAGCGACTTGAAACTTTGTATATAGCTTATTGGAACCATCCTTATTGTCCCTTAGGAATTTCACCCTGATTCGAGCTATGCCAAACTGAGACCATACCATTCCCCACAACATAGCACCCTATCTCTAATCCATTATTTGTTCAGCGTTTGCATCCATTCTAACATTCCTAAGCAAACATCTTGCATATCAAAGCATACTCAAACAATACTTATTTCGACCGAGACAAAACCAAAGTATCAAGCAAGGGAAATGACATATGTTCATAAGGTATGTAATGTCCCGTATTTCTACGGTATAATAATTAATTTATTTAATTATTTAATTAATGATTTAGATAATTAAAGGGTTGTTTAATTAAATAATGTTGAATATTTAATTAATTTATATAATATTATAATATACTTAATTCTGAAATAATCAGAATTAGTGAATTATAAATATAATATGAACTGGGCAATTCAAATTATATAATTCAATTTATAATTGAATTAGAATAACGAATATATTATATAAACGAAGTTTGAACGTATAATTCTATTATAATTAAATTCGAGCTTGAAATGGCGCAGTAGTTCGCTATTTGGCGATTTGAACATCAACTGGATATACAGAAGCTGTTTTAAATTGGATTTCTATGAAACCAGAAACGTTCGCAGCTAGTGAAGTATATTTTTCTGATGGAAGAGAAAAATCGGGATTTTGTAGTGCAGATTTTGATTTATGTCCAAATCAAATTTCAAAAAAGTCGCTGTGGAATTCCTTTATAATTTATATCGATTTATTTATATTATAAAAGGAATTTAATATAAATCGAGTATCGATATAATTGGGAACTTTGAAATATCGAGTTGTAAATTCAGTTAGAAATATATTAGAGCTGTATGATATCGTCTATGAATATATATACGATAATATTAATTTGTAAATATTTAATTTAATTATTTTTAAATATATTTATATTTATCATGGGGTTATTTAGAGCTTTAAAAATAGCCAGTTTTGCAAACGACCTCAGTTTTCGACGAAACTAATTATGTTGGATCCGCAATATCAAATTATTGCTAGATTCCAATATTCGTGATTTTTGAAGTCAGTATGGGGCCGGATTTTAATGTGAAAAACAAACGATAATTTTACTTTAAAAATACCCTGTGTGAGCATACGAAGTCGGAATTCGACGAAACCAGTTTCGTTGGGTTCGTAATGTCAAAATGTAGTTGTATGTCAATTTTCATGATTTTTAAGTATCGTGTGTGTTCGTAGGGATTTTTAGAGTGCAGAAACAAATAAATGAATATAAAAACAAAAATATCCTAAGTTGTGAACCTAAACAAGGCCACGCACTCATCGTTTTCATCCGCACAAAATATGATCCCGTTATATAGCCTTCTCTTGAGCCGCCAGCTTTTCCATTCTCAAAACGAAATCGTGAGCTTTAGAAATTCCACAAAAATAGAAATAAATTCCAATAAATCCTTTAACCAATATTTTTGCAATCCTGGTGAGATCTTCTTCAAGTCTACACCCTTGTTTACTTGATCGACGTCAGTTTTAGTTTGGGGTTTTCCCACAGCGCGACCTAGGGTTCGATCTTCAGGGAGATTTATGAAGTTTTAAATCCTTTTGAGTTCGGATTTGGATTCAGTGTGGAGAATCGAAGAGGTTGTGATGTTTCTGGAGGTTTTGGTGCAAATGGAGTTCGGTGATACACGAACTGGGACCGGTGACGGAAAATGAAAGGGAGGACCGAGTTTCAAACGAAGGGTACTGGTTGGAAGAGGAGTAGACGAGAGGAATTATGATGCTTCTTAATAAGTGAAGAGGAGGGATAGCAATCGAAGGAGGAAAGTGGTGAAATGAAGGAGTTGGTTCCTGAAGCTCACGGCCGAGGCTTGGAGGAAGAAGGAGAAATGGGTCCTGGGTTTTAACGTGGATAGAGGTGGGCTGAAGTAAGGTGAAAGCCCAATTTATAAATGAATTCATGTTTGGTTAAATTTTCGATAATGACATTTGGAAGAAACAAAAATGGTTTGGGTTTTCTTCCTGAGAAGGCTCGAATCGGGAGAGAAAGGAAAAGGTGTGGGTTTGGGTTGAAGTTTGGTAGTGGGCCGGTCAGTGGATATAGTAAGGCCGATCATTTTATACAAATTGAATTATATTTAAATTAAATATTGTGTATAACTTTGAAAATACGTAACTTTATCATAGTTTATCAGAATTTCATGAAACAATATTCGTTGGGATCGTATGGACGACGACTACAAAATGGAACTAACTGGGAGTGGATTGGAGTTCGTTACAATTTATGGCGAAATAAATTGTCCAATCTGAATTGACGATCGACTATCGTTATTAACGATGATCGTCCAATGTGAGTAAAACTCACCAACTTTGAACAGTTATATTTCTATAACGTATTCTTAGAACTGATAATTATATGTTGATTGTTGTGTGTTAACTGTTTGGTTGAATTGCTTATGTATTGGCTGGAAATATCGATGACGATGTATATAAATCGTTAATCGAATATTTTATACTCGTGTTGTTTAACATCTGTGATGCAGGAAAACAGGTTGGAGGGATCCAACAGGATTCCTCAATATTTATAATACTGTTTGTTTTCATATATTTTGTTATATGATATGATGTATAATCTGTGATTGATTATAATGACACTTGTTGTGACGACAAGAAATTTCGCTCGATCCGAATCAGTCGTTAAACCGATCTAGACCGTTCGAAACCCCTGATCATTTGAGAACAGGACAAATCAGAACGCAGACAAAAGAACATTTCATTGCTATTACAACAATTTCATCAGATACAAGAATATACAGAGTATAATGAATAAATTACATTCGATAAATATCAGAGGTTACAATAAATTACATAGCAGCGGAAAATAATACAAAGCACAACTGAAGGTGATATACGGATACAGAGCTTTCCGGATATCATTCCAGCTGTAAACCAGGATCCTGTGAATATAAATCTGCAAAACCAAAACTACTAGCTGCCCGTGCGAAAAATAGGGGCACCCAGAGTTTAGGTTAAAACAATAAACTCCAGGTCAGTCATGTGACTGGTGTGAGAACTAAAACAGTTATTAATATTGATTTTCAAAGTTAGGTAAATCAAGGGACCACGCCGTATAACACGGAACGGGTTTCCTCCCAAGAATACCAGTGCATAGAACAAACAGCGCAATGCTAATTAAAGAAAAATGAAGCTGTTATAAGACCCAGGTCCTATCACACAATGCAACGCAAGCCGGGGATAGGGTTTTCCCTTATAACAGCCAAAGCATGCTTGATACGTTTAAAACAAATCATTTGATACTATATTAAGTGTATAGTGTCAAAACATTTCAATCATAAATATCAATCATAGGCGGCATAGCTACCATCTACTATGTCGCCATACTAGTTCTACAATTAAAACCGAATTACACGTATTGGAAATTGGATTTCCGTCATGAGTCGAGGCAAGGGGCAAGATCCTCTCCGCGTTCGAGACACTCTAGCAAATGCCTCCGGGTTACGCACTCTGGGCAACCCCGGATGCGGCTGGGCCGGTCCTCACTTACGTTAGAGGATTGGTTATTCCTGAACACACGTTTCCCGGTCCTTACAGACCTATGATCGAGGCGCCTCATTCCAACAACCACAAAGGTGAAAAGTATATAAATGTCAGGGCTGGTAAGTCACTGACACCACCAAAGCTAGAAAGAAACGTCGTGCTCTCCCAGCGGTCCGTATCCCGTTTTTAACTCATACCAAGGTGTGAGGCTCGCGAATTTACGTTATACGCAAAGCTACGCCACAAAGGCCGTGCTTTGATCATCAACCACAAGACTTTGCTTTTCAACAGAAGCCTTGATCATTGCATCTTAGCGTGCCACACAGGCAATTCATGCCATGCGACTGATGTCCATCGATATACAACCTCTGAGCTCGTACGTCTCAGAGAAGGGCGTTAAGCAAAAGAATAAATTCTCCGCCGCCAAACAGATGTATATTTAATAGAAATCAATCAACACAGAATAAAATCCAATGTCAGACACACAATCCATTTACAAGTCCGTTCTGGGTCTGAACGAAACCGGAGGCACTTTCCTCGCATATCCATCCATCTCCAGGTACGTCTGGACGACCACCAACTATTTCCATCCTCTTGGGTGTACAGCCCAATCAGGATCGTTAGTAATTATCCAAGCGATGTGAAGACTTCCGGTCTTCGACCACCGTCTTCATCTTCGACATATCGTCGAATCGGTTATTCAGAATGGGTATAAACCCGGCCTTTCCGAACAACCCGCGGATATTAAAAACAAATGTTACACAAACACAACATACGCCTCATTCCAATTCATCAGTCACTAACCGCAAATTAGTAAGCGAACAATTTCCCAAATATTAACCCCGAAGGCCGAAACCAACATCAGATCAATATCTAGGAAACCATTCGTCTTAACCAACCTACAGTTAGTTTCTAAATGTCTTATTCTTAGGGAAAGGTTCCCATTAATTTTATCCAAGATAAATTCTTTAAAATTTATCCTTTAATCTTCCTTTGGATGTCATTTCAAACCAAATTATGGTTTTCTAAACTAGTCGAGATTAGCGAACCACACCGAAGTAATTATTTATTTTATTTCCCAATCCCAACCTATTCATCCTATGAAGCAAAACTGGCAATACTCCATATTTAGCACCACAGTGTTATCGGTAAAATTAATTACCATTTCACGTTCAAATCTAATTAAAGATTTAACTATCGCTTTGGAGCAAAACTGGTGATACTCCATTCTCGCTCGTTTTATAAATTTGATAATTTAGATTGTAAATTCACATTTCAATCTAATTGCAGATTCGTTAAAACTCCTTTTATTGGGTTAAAGAACTAGGTGTTATTTAAAACACAGTTCACGACAAACCCAAATCACATTCTATTTATTTTCGGTTAAAGAACTAGGTGTTATTTAAAACACAGTTCACGATAAACCCACAAATCAATTCTAGTTCAATTCAAATCAAATATATTTGGAATTCCGATTATTTAAAACCCCTTTTTAAATCTAATTTATTTATTTAAAAATAAATCGGGTTTTAAATTTAGTTCAAACTAGTTCATTTTGATAAAAATCTATTTTTATCTTTTCAAATACGGAGTTTTTCATCCCAATTTTTCCCAAATCATTTCTTATGATTTTACACAAATTATTGATATTTTTAATAATTTTATCAAGGCCCGTACAGTCGATTTCCAACAACGGCCATCGAACTGCACTTACAGCGACCTTTTCCAAATTTGATTTGGACGTATCTCCAAATCCAACCGTTATATTTCAAATTTCTAATGTTCGTTAGAAAGCTCTTTTCGATACGAACCCAACGGTTCCGGTTTTAGGAGAATCCGACGGTCGGATCTCCCGTAATGTTCGTTTGAAATAAATGGTCGAAATTAACGAACTGCCGCGGCGCGGCGCGTTCTATTCAGGCCATTATATTATATATATAATATATATAATATATATTTCGTCGATTTCTATTCAAAACGAATTTTATAAATAGTTTTGAATTCGTTTCAAAAACAATTTCAACTTCCATTTCAATTCAAATCAAAATTGAATTCTTCTTTATAAATTCGTTTTAAAATTCATTTCTATTCAATTCAGATTTCAATTCAATTTGAATTCATTTCAATTCGCTTTCAATTCAATTTGAATTCGTTTTCAATTCAATTCAATTCGAAATCGTTTTCAATTCAATTCATTTCGAAATCATTTTCAATTCAATTCATTTCGAAATCGTTTTCTATTCAATTCATTTCGAAATCATTTTCTATTCAATTCATTTCGAAATCGTTTTCTATTCAATTCATTTCGAAATCGTTTTCTATTCAATTCATTTCGAAATCGTTTTCAATTCAATTCATTTCGAAATCGTTTTCAATTCAATTCATTTCGAAATGAATAAAATCGATATAAATATCATTCACGTCAAAATGGCGTCAATCTAATCAACACGGCTTCACATATTTCTATTTCAAATATTCTATTTCAAATATTTCCTATTATCAAAATATTTGTTATTATAAAAATATTTCGTTCAACACATGACTAATCTCAACGGATGAGTACAGTCAACACATGAACCTTTATATTATATTGATAAAGATGTAAATTTTATTATAAAAATATTTCGTTCAACACATGACTAATCTCAACGGATGAGTACAGTCAACACATGAACCTTTATATTATATTGATAAAGATGTAAATTTTATTATAAAAATATTTCGTTCAACACATGACTAATCTCAACGGATGAGTACAGTCAATACATGAACCTTTATATTATATTGATAAAGATGTAAATTTTATTATAAAAATATTTCGTTCAACACATGACTAATCTCAACGGATGAGTACAGTCAACACATGAACCTTTATATTATATTGATAAAGATGTAAATTTTATTATAAAAATATTTCGTTCAACACATGACTAATCTCAACGGATGAGTACAGTCAACACATGAACCTTTATATTATATTGATAAAGATGTAAATTTTATTATAAAAATATTTCGTTCAACACATGACTAATCTCAACGGATGAGTACAGTCAACACATGAACCTTTATATTATATTGATAAAGATGTAAATTTTATTATAAAAATATTTCGTTCATCACATGACTAATCTCAACGGATGAGTACAGTCAACACATGAACCTTTATATTATATTGATAAAGATGTAAATTTTATTATTAAAATATTTCGTTCAACACATGACTAATCTCAACGGATGAGTACAGTCAACACATGAACCTTTATATTATATTGATAAAGATGTAAATTTTATTATTAAAATATTTCGTTCAACACATGACTAATCTCAACGGATGAGTACAGTCAACACATGAACCTTTATTTTATAATATTCTTTATTTTCTAAATTGGAATGAGGCCCAATCCATCACCATATAATGTTAATTATATGGATTTTCATACATCGCACGTATATAATAGCATTGAAAAATAATCAACCATCAACCAAAGTGCACTACACTGTATAAGCATCAAATATAGATATCTAACGCTTATAACAGCCTGTCAATCAATCGATCGACATATTTAATCCATCAGGATGAGTGGACTTCAAATTTCATCCCAATACCCGTGTGGGGTTTCAAACAATCAAACACAGATTTTATTTGTGCAGTTGGGCGATGTGTGAAATTTATCGTCCCAATCAATGTCAGTCAAATCAGTGTACATAAACAAACCGTCCGGTTTGTAAATGAATATTTTATTTTATTCACATCACGTTAAAAATTATATTTTTAGCGTAAAACATTTTATTTTAACACATGAATTTCTATTCAGTTCATTCTTTAAATAAAATGATATTTTTATTTTTCTAACTTATTTTAGAAAATTTCGGCGGTATAACGGCACGATACTAGAAACGGGACGAGGCCTAGCCTTATTCCCGGTCTAGTGAAGGCCCACGCCATTCACACATCAATCCAATCCATTCATTTCACCAAATAATTCAGTTTCAATCAAATAATCTAACTAATCTATGCAACCAAACAAACAAGTCCATGGTCTGTGGTCGATTGTGTCGGGTGCTACTAAGCACCGTCTGCATCCTAGTATGTATATATAACTAGAAAAAGAAATTGAAAGGTGAGAAATTCTCACCGATAGCTATCCAACTTCTCGGCACTTCTAATGCAGGAAACCTTGTCGTTCTCGCCTTTTGTCACTTTTGCTGCTCATATTCACTACATATGTAAAATCGAATTCTTACTTTGTTATTCAATATATAAAAATCGAATTTTTATTTTGCAATTCAATATATAAAAATCGAATTTTTATTTTGCAATTCAATATATAAAAATCGAATTTTTACTATGCTATTCAATATATAAAAATCGAGTTTTTATACCGCTACTATATAGATAAAAATTATAATTTCACATCGATGTTCATATAAAGATTTCGCCTTTTTACATATGAAGTTTTCGCCTTTTTACATATGAAGTTTTCGCCTTTTTACATATGAAGTTTTCGAAAATGATAACTTTCTTTGATTTAAAAATGATAACTTTCCTTGATTTAAAAATGATAACTTTTTTATTAGAAAATCGTATACTTTCATTTAGGAAAATTAAATCCGCTCACATAGAAAAATCGTATGTTTTCATAATTATAAATCTCATTTTCATAGAAATAAAAATCACAACTTCATACCGATAAAAATCATATCTTTGAGCGATAAAAATCAAGTCTTTGCAGTAAAAAAAAACAATCTTAACTTTACAGTTTTAAAATCAATAAGTAATATCAGTTTTAAAGTAAATAATAATAAAAAAAATCAGGGAACTTACAGAGGGGGGGGACTGTCGCGTGGTCGGCGCCGCGGTGGGGGGGGTCTCCGATGGTGGACTGCGGCGCGATGTCGATTGGGGGGGGGGGGTCGCGACTTCATCGCGCGGTCTTCGATGGACGGGGGAGCGAGAGCAGAGGGAGGAGAAGGTCGGAGGGTGGTTGCGGTGGGTTGGACGAGGTCGGTGGATGGAGGGGGTCGGCGGCTGCCGCGCTGCGTCTTCTTCTTCATTTTTTTCTTTTTTTTTCTGCTCGAAATAATGATTTTGGGGGGGGGGGGGGCAACGTATAAGGGAAGGGGAGAGAGAAGAATTTTATTTTATAATTATTTAATTATTTTATTTTCCATCAAAAAGCAACTTTTATTTTTGACCTCAAAACGAGGCCCACCGCCTGTCGTCTATAGCGTTTTACCCCTATTCCGAACACAATGGGATATGTATCGTAGGCTGATTCGGCTGTTACAATCAGTTTCCGTTGAATTTACATTTAAACCGCTATATTGAATTTTAAACGTACCTTTCAAATTACCGGGGTCACATACTAACTAGAAAAATTCCAGAAAAATATTTTCTAGCTTCGTATTGACGATACGGTCCTAACAAAACTAATTTCGTTGAATTCTGAGACCGTTTGAAAAATGGCCAATTTCCAGTCGATTAAAATCAACTGAAACTGGTCAAACGCGTTTTCCTTTGCCATGCTCACATACTGATTCGAAAAATTATGAAATTTGGAATCTAGCAATAACTTAACATCACGGACCCAACAAAAGTGGTTTCGTCGAATTCCGAGGTCGTTTGCAAAATTCCCATTTTTAAGGGCCTGAATTCCATAGCGACTATTCAGAATTTTCAACTGGACATATCTTTTGATTCCCGCTATGAAAATTTGATTTTTCGGATTCGTTCGAAAGATATCAACAATTAGATCCTAATGTTTTTGGTTTCACTAAAATCCAGATTGTTTTGCACCCGGTGCATTCAATTGAAGTTTGAAATCGAATTATCGAACTACCGCGCCATTTTCAATTTTATTTATAATTATATATAAATATTTATATTCTAACGACGACGTATATGATATATACGTTCGAATTATATTCAAAATAAATTTCTCTTCGATTTTATTTAAAATAATCTATTTTAAATATTCGAAATTCGCTAAAATTGCCAAAATAAAATTTTTAAACTGGTTCAGAATTTCCGGGTTATTACAATCTCCCCCACTTAAAACTTTTCGTCCCCGAAAAGGAACAAAGTCGAAAGTGGTTTGATTAATCAACTCTACGTTCGATCTGGCTTCCATTCTCCAACTTTTCAGTTTCTAAGAATTTTCAAAATTTCAAAAATTTGGCTAACACCCTAAATTTTCGAAAAATTTCGTCATAACCTCCCCTGCACCGGGAGCATCAGGGAATTTCAAATAGCTTCCCCGGTCCTTCTAATCCCAAAAAGAAAAAGAAAAAGCCAAGCGGCTAGCCAATAGGCTCATAAAATCATCATCACCCAAACAAAACAGTAAATTATGTAGTAAACGTGTACCTATTTGTCGGGCAAACAAATTTTATTCTCTGCTCTAGCCTCCTTGCTATGACCTGTTCAATGTAAGTATATGTATATGCAAGCAAATGCGACCAATTTTCAATACAGTTCAATGTTTGGTTCAATTAGGCTTAATGGTTCAAAATTATCAAACAAATAAACAAACAACACAAACATCAATCAATTAGTGAATTAAAGTTTCAAATTCATAATTTTGATATACATATATACAAAAATCGTATTTTTGATGCCAATTCACAACAATGTGTTCTAGCTACATAAGTTTTGGTTCTCACACCGGTCTAATGGAAATATATAGAAATCACACCTTCGAAACACGAACATAAATATTGATGATGCCATGGTCATTATCAACATCATCCCCGGGCGACTAGAGTGTGATCCTATATCTATCTAATATATTAAAACTTCAAATATACGTTCATGACGTGTATATGCAAAATCTTCATATATTGGATTTTCCAAATTCAAAATAAATAAATATTCATATACGTATAAAATGGTTTAAATTTTCAAAACAAAATTGTTTTCATTTGAAAAATATACTCTTCACACTCGTTCTAGGATACTGCTGATCCTATCTCTAACGAGTCCTTCTAATTGGATATTACTAATCCAATATCTGATGAATTCTTTCGTATGGTTCTAATGTGTCTTGTTCTCGAGCTCTGTAAACCAAAGCTCTGATACCAAATGTGACGACAAGAAATTTCGCTCGATCCGAATCAGTCGTTAAACCGATCTAGACCGTTCGAAACCCCTGATCGTTTGAGAACAGGACAAATCAGAACGCAGACAGAAGAACATTTCATTGCTATTACAACAATTTCATCAGATACAAGAATATACAGAGTATAATGAATAAATTACATTCGATAAATATCATAGGTTACAATAAATTACATAGCAGCGGAAAATAATACAAAGCACAACTGAAGGTGATATACGGATACAGAGCTTTCCGGATATCATTCCAGCTGTAAACCAGGATCCTGTGAATATAAATCTGCAAAACCAAAACTACTAGCTGCCCGTGCGGAAAATAGGGGCACCCAGAGTTTAGGTTAAAACAATAAACTCCAGGTCAGTCATGTGACTGGTGTGAGAACTAAAACAGTTATTAATATTGATTTTCAAAGTTAGGTAAATCAAGGGACCACGCCGTATAACACGGAACGGGTTTCCTCCCAAGAATACCAGTGCATAGAACAAACAGCGCAATGCTAATTAAAGAAAAATGAAGCTGTTATAAGACCCAGGTCCTATCACATAATGCAACGCAAGCCGGGGGACAGGGTTTTCCCTTATAACAGCCAAAGCATGCTTGATACGTTTAAAACAAATCATTTGATACTATATTAAGTGTATAGTGTCAAAACATTTCAATCATAAATATCAATCATAGGCGGCATAGCTACCATCTACTATGTCGCCATACTAGTTCTACAATTAAAACCGAATTACACGTATTGGAAATTGGATTTCCGTCATGAGTCGAGGCAAGGGGCAAGATCCTCTCCGCGTTCGAGACACTCTAGCAAATGCCTCCGGGTTACGCACTCTGGGCAACCCCGGATGCGGCTGGGCCGGTCCTCACTTACGTTAGAGGATTGGTTATTCCTGAACACACGTTTCCCGGTCCTTACAGACCTATAATCGAGGCGCCTCATTCCAACAACCACAAAGGTGAAAAGTATATAAATGTCAGGGCTGGTAAGTCACTGACACCACCAAAGCTAGAAAGAAACGTCGTGCTCTCCCAGCGGTCCGTATCCCCTTTTTAACTCATACCGAGGTGTGAGGCTTGCGAATTTACGTTATACACAAAGCTACGCCACAAAGGCCGTGCTTTGATCATCAACCACAAGACTTTGCTTTTCAACAGAAGCCTTGATCATTGCATCTTAGCGTGCCACACAGGCAATTCATGCCATGCGACTGATGTCCATCGATATACAACCTCTGAGCTCGTACGTCTCAGAGAAGGGCGTTAAGCAAAAGAATAAATTCTCCGCCGCCAAACAGATGTATATTTAATAGAAATCAATCAACACAGAATAAAATCCAATGTCAGACACGCAATCCATTTACAAGTCCGTTCTGGGTCTGAACGAAACCGGAGGCACTTTCCTCGCATATCCATCCATCTCCAGGTACGTCTGGACGACCACCAACTATTTCCATCCTCTTGGGTGTACAGCCCAATCAGGATCGTTAGTAATTATCCAAGCGATGTGAAGACTTCCGGTCTTCGACCACCGTCTTCATCTTCGACATATCGTCGAATCGGTTATTCAGAATGGGTATAAACCCGGCCTTTCCGAACAACCCGCGGATATTAAAAACAAATGTTACACAAACACAACATACGCCTCATTCCAATTCATCAGTCACTAACCGCAAATTAGTAAGCGAACAATTTCCCAAATATTAACCCCGAAGGCCGAAACCAACATCAGATCAATATCCAGGAAACCATTCGTCTTAACCAACCTACAGTTAGTTTCTAAATGTCTTATTCTTAGGGAAAGGTTCCCATTAATTTTATCCAAGATAAATTCTTTAAAATTTATCCTTTAATCTTCCTTTGGATGTCATTTCAAACCAAATTATGGTTTTCTAAACTAGTCGAGATTAGTGAACCACACCGAAGTAATTATTTATTTTATTTCCCAATCCCAACCTATTCATCCTATGAAGCAAAACTGACAATACTCCATATTTAGCACCACAGTGTTATCGGTAAAATTAATTACCATTTCACGTTCAAATCTAATTAAAGATTTAACTATCGCTTTGGAGCAAAACTGGTGATACTCCATTCTCGCTCATTTTCTAAATTTGATAATTTAGATTGTAAATTCACATTTCAATCTAATTGCAGATTCGTTAAAACTCCTTTTATTGGGTTAAAGAACTAGGTGTTATTTAAAACACAGTTCACGACAAACCCAAATCACATTCTATTTATTTTCGGGTTAAAGAACTAGGTGTTATTTAAAACACAGTTCACGATAAACCCACAAATCAATTCTAGTTCAATTCAAATCAAATATATTTGGAATTCCGATTATTTAAAACCCCTTTTTAAATCTAATTTATTTATTTAAAAATAAATCGGGTTTTAAATTTAGTTCAAACTAGTTCATTTTGATAAAAATCTATTTTTATCTTTTCAAATACGGAGTTTTTCATCCCAATTTTTCCCAAATCATTTCTTATGATTTTACACAAATTATTGATATTTTTAATAATTTTATCAAGGCCCGTACAGTCGATTTCCAACAACGGCCATCGAACTGCACTTACACCGACCTTTTCCAAATTTGATTTGGACGTATCTCCAAATCCAACCGTTATATTTCAAATTTCTAATGTTCGTTAGAAAGCTCTTTTCGATACGAACCCAACGGTTCCGGTTTTAGGAGAATCCGACGGTCGGATCTCCCGTAATGTTCGTTTGTAATAAATGGTCGAAATTCACGAACTGCCGCGGCGCGGCGCGTTCTATTCAGGCCATTATATTATATATATAATATATATTTCATCGATTTCTTTTCAAAACGAATTTTATAAATAGTTTTGAATTCGTTTCAAAAACAATTTCAACTTCCATTTCAATTCAAATCAAAATTGAATTCTTCTTTATAAATTCGTTTTAAAATTCATTTCTATTCAATTCAGATTTCAATTCAATTTGAATTCATTTCAATTCGCTTTCAATTCAATTTGAATTCGTTTTCAATTCAATTCAATTCGAAATCGTTTTCAATTCAATTCATTTCGAAATCGTTTTCAATTCAATTCATTTCGAAATCGTTTTCTATTCAATTCATTTCGAAATCGTTTTCTATTCAATTCATTTCGAAATCGTTTTCTATTTAATTCATTTCGAAATCATTTTCTATTCAATTCATTTCGAAATCGTTTTCAATTCAATTCATTTCGAAATCGTTTTCAATTCAATTCATTTCGAAATGAATAAAATCGATATAAATATCGTTCACGTCAAAATGGCGTCAATCTAATCAACACGGCTTCACATATTTCTATTTCAAATATTCTATTTCAAATATTTCCTATTATCAAAATATTTGTTATTATCAAAATATTTCGTTCAACACATGACTAATCTCAACGGATGAGTACAGTCAACACATGAACCTTTATATTATATTGATAAAGATGTAAATTTTATTATAAAAATATTTCGTTCAACACATGACTAATCTCAACGGATGAGTACAGTCAACACATGAACCTTTATATTATATTGATAAAGATGTAAATTTTATTATAAAAATATTTCGTTCAATACATGACTAATCTCAACGGATGAGTACAGTCAACACATGAACCTTTATATTATATTGATAAAGATGTAAATTTTATTATAAAAATATTTCGTTCAACACATGACTAATCTCAACGGATGAGTACAGTCAACACATGAACCTTTATATTATATTGATAAAGATGTAAATTTTATTATAAAAATATTTCGTTCAACACATGACTAATCTCAACGGATGAGTACAGTCAACACATGAACCTTTATATTATATTGATAAAGATGTAAATTTTATTATAAAAATATTTCGTTCAACACATGACTAATCTCAACGGATGAGTACAGTCAACACATGAACCTTTATATTATATTGATAAAGATGTAAATTTTATTATTAAAATATTTCGTTCAACACATGACTAATCTCAACGGATGAGTACAGTCAACACATGAACCTTTATATTATATTGATAAAGATGTAAATTTTATTATTAAAATATTTCGTTCAACACATGACTAATCTCAACGGATGAGTACAGTCAACACATGAACCTTTATTTTATAATATTCTTTATTTTCTAAATTGGAATGAGGCCCAATCCATCACCATATAATGTTAATTATATGGATTTTCATACATCGCACGTATATAATAGCATTGAAAAATAATCAACCATCAACCAAAGTGCACTACACTGTATAAGCATCAAATATAGATATCTAACGCTTATAACAGCCTGTCAATCGATCGACATATTTAATCCATCAGGATGAGTGAACTTCAAATTTCATCCCAATACCCGTGTGGGGTTTCAAACAATCAAACATAGATTTTATTTGTGCAGTTGGGCGATGTGTGAAATTTATCGTCCCAATCAATGTCAGTCAAATCAGTGTACATAAACAAACCGTCCGGTTTGTAAATGAATATTTTATTTTATTCACATCACATTAAAAATTATATTTTTAGCGTAAAACATTTTATTTTAACACATGAATTTCTATTCAGTTCATTCTTTAAATAAAATGATATTTTTATTTTTCTAACTTATTTTAGAAAATTTCGGCGGCATAACGGCACGATACTAGAAACGGGACGAGGCCTAGCCTTATTCCCGGTCTAGTGAAGGCCCACGCCATTCACACATCAATCCAATCCATTCATTTCACCAAACAATTCAATTTCAATCAAATAATCTAACTAATCTATGCAACCAAACAAACAAGTCCATGGTCTGTGGACGATTGTGTCGGGTGCTACTAAGCACCGTCTGCATCCTAGTATGTATATATAACTAGAAAAAGAAATTGAAAGGTGAGAAATTCTCGCCGATAGCTATCCAACTTCTCGGCACTTCTAATGCAGGAAACCTTGTCGTTCTCGCCTTTTGTCACTTTTGCTGCTCATATTCACTACATATGTAAAATCGAATTCTTACTTCGTTATTCAATATATAAAAATCGAATTTTTATTTTGCAATTCAATATATAAAAATCGAATTTTTATTTTGCAATTCAATATATAAAAATCGAATTTTTACTATGCTATTCAATATATAAAAATCGAATTTTTATACCGCTACTATATAGATAAAAATTATAATTTCACATCGATGTTCATATAAAGATTTCGCCTTTTTACATATGAAGTTTTCGCCTTTTTACATATGAAGTTTTCGCCTTTTTACATATGAAGTTTTCGCCTTTTTACATATGAAGTTTTCGAAAATGATAACTTTCTTTGATTTAAAAATGATAACTTTCCTTGATTTAAAAATGATAACTTTCCTTGATTTAAAAATGATAACTTTCCTCTTAGAAAATCGTATACTTTCATTTAGGAAAATTAAATCCGCTCACATAGAAAAATCGTATGTTTTCATAATTATAAATCTCATTTTCATAGAAATAAAAATCACAACTTCATACCGATAAAAATCATATCTTTGAGCGATAAAAATCAAGTCTTTGCAGTAAAAAAAACAATCTTAACTTTACAGTTTTAAAATCAATAAGTAATATCAGTTTTAAAGTAAATAATAATAAAAAAAATCAGGGAACCTACAGAGGGGGGGGACTGTCGCGTGGTCGGCGCCGCGGTGGGGGGGTGGTCTCCGATGGTGGACTGCGGCGCGATGTCGATTGGGGGGGAGGGGGTCGCGACTTCATCGCGCGGTCTTCGATGGACGGGGGAGCGAGAGCAGAGGGAGGAGAAGGTCGGAGGGTGGTTGCGGTGGGTTGGACGAGGTCGGTGGATGGAGGGGGTCGGCGGCTACCGCGCTGCGTCTTCTTCTTCATTTTTTTCTTTTTTTTTCTGCTCGAAATAATGATTTTGGGGGGGGGCAACGTATAAGGGAAGGGGAGAGAGAAGAATTTTATTTTATAATTATTTAATTATTTTATTTTCCATCAAAAAGCAACTTTTATTTTTGACCTCAAAACGAGGCCCACCGCCTGTCGTCTATAGCGTTTTACCCCTATTCCGAACACAATGGGATATGTATCGTAGGCTGATTCGGCTGTTACAATCAGTTTCCGTTGAATTTACATTTAAACCGCTATATTGAATTTTAAACGTACCTTTCAATTTACCGGGGTCACATACTAACTAGACAAATTCCAGAAAAATATTTTCTAGCTTCGTATTGACGATACGGTCCTAACAAAACTAATTTCGTTGAATTCTGAGACCGTTTGAAAAATGGCCAATTTCCAGTCGATTAAAATCAACTGAAACTGGTCAAACGCGTTTTCCTTTGCCATGCTCACATACTGATTCGAAAAATTATGAAATTTGGAATCTAGCAATAACTTAACATCACGGACCCAACAAAAGTGGTTTCGTCGAATTCCGGGGTCGTTTGCAAAATTCCCATTTTTAAGGGCCTGAATTCCATAGCGACTATTCAGAATTTTCAACTGGACATATCTTTTGATTCCCGCTATGAAAATTTGATTTTTCAGATTCGTTGGAAAGATATCAACAATTAGATCCTAATGTTTTTGGTTTCACTAAAATCCGGATTGTTTTGCACCCGGTGCATTCAATTGAAGTTTGAAATCGAATTATCGAACTACCGCGCCATTTTCAATTTTATTTATAATTATATATAAATATTTATATTCTAACGACGACGTATATGATATATACGTTCGAATTATATTCAAAATAAATTTCTCTTCGATTTTATTTAAAATAATCTATTTTAAATATTCGAAATTCGCTAAAATTGCCAAAATAAAAATTTTAAACTGGTTCAGAATTTCCGGGTTATTACACTTGTCCTGTTATTTGGTACTGTTGAATACCAAAAAAATATTGGAATGCAAAAGGGAAATTTCAAAACTGTGTATTGAAATAGAATATTTATAAAATCAAAGGATTTTATAAAAAGGAATTTATAAAAGAAATATTTATAAAATCAAAGAATTTTATAAAAAGGAATATTTACTTAGAAGTAAATAAAGGTATAAAAGGAATATTTACTTAGGAAGTAAATAAAAGTATAATAAAGATTTATTTGCTTAAAAAGAAAATAGAATTATAAAAAGGAATATTTATTTGTTAAATAAATAGAATTGAAAAGGGGATATTTATTAGGGAAATAAATAGAAAGAATAAAGAAATATTTATTTAGGAAATAAATAAAGATAGAAAGGAAATAATTGTAAACCATTTACAAATAGAATTGGAAAGGAAATATTTATTTAGAAAATAAATAGAGTTATAAAAGGGATTTATTGGGAAATGAAAAGAATGTCATACAAGGAAATATTTGGCAAATGAATAGAATTTTACATAAGGAAAGTTTAGACCTGTGCTTCGCACACGGGTATAACATGATATGGATTTAAAGCAAAGAGTTTAAATAGAATCTGTTCTAATCGATAGATTGAGAAGATTAATTTATAAATAATATTTTATAAATTAAATAAAATACTTATTATTGGATAAATAGAATATATAAGTCGGGACTTATACAGAGAAGTAAGAATCGATTTCAACATCGATATTCGAAACTGAATATGGAAGTAGAGTTAATCAAAATGTGTTAATCAAATAAGTTAGAGTTAATCGATTAAGTTAAATAAATCGAGAAGGAGTAAATCGATAAGAGTTAATCGAATTATAGTTAATCGATTAGAGTTAGAATTAATCGATTAGAGTTAGAGTTAATTGATTAGAGTTAATCAGTTAGGGTTAACCAAATAGAGTTAATCAGTTAGAGTTAATCAGTTAGGGTTAACCAGATAGAGTTAATCAGTTAGAGTTAATCAGTTATAGTTAATCAGTTAGAGTTAATCAGTTAGAGTTAATCCGTTAGAGTTAATCGATTAGAGTTAAATCGAACAAGAGTTAGTAGAATATTTGTTATTCGAATAGAGTTAATTGAATTAGAGTTAGTCGGATTAGAGTTATTCGAATATAGTTTATTCGAAGAAAAAGTTATCGAATAAGGTTATTCGAATAAGAGAATTAATCGAATATAGTTTATTCGAATAGAGAAAGAAGTTATCGAATATAGTTTATTCGAAAGGAGTTGTCGAATATTAGTTATTCGAAAGGAATTATCGAAAACTAGTTATTCGAAAGGAGTTATCGAATATTAGTTTATTCGAAAGAAGTAATCGAATATTAGTTATTCGAAAGGATTTAATCGAATATAGTTTATTCGAAAGGAGTTATCGAATATTAGTTATTCGAAAGGAATTATCAAATATTAGTTATTCGAAAGGAGTTATCGAATATTAGTTATTCGAAAGGAGTTATCGAATATTAGTTATTCGAAAGGAGTTATCAAATATTAGTTATACGAAAGGAGTTAATTGAATATTAGTTATTCGAATGGAGTTAATCAAATATAGTTTATTCTAAAGGAGTTAATTGATAGAGTAAATCAGTTAGAGTTAATTGAATAGAGTTAATCCAATAGAGTTAATCCAATAGAGTTAATCCAATAGAGTTAATCCAATAGAGTTAATCAAATAGAGTTAATAGAATTGAGTTAATCAAATAGAGCTAACTGATAAGAGTAAATCGATTAGAGTTAATCGAATAGTGTTAATTGAATAGAGTTATTCGAATATAGGTTATTCGAAGAAGAGAGATTATCGAATATGGTTTATTCGAAGGAAAGAGTTATCGAATAGAGATTTATTCGAAAGAGAGTTATGTAAGGAAGTTTGTTAAAGATTTAAAAGATAAAATTTGACTATTTCGAAGTTAAAACGTTGTTCAGTTAAGGTCTGAGAGGTAATCATACCCCAACTTGATTGACTTCCTTCTTAACTACGGAATGATAAGGTTTGATAGTGAATGATGGTTAAGTGAATTTAGTTAATGAGTGAAATGGTTTGAGTTGGCATGGCGATGTTTGATTTAAACATCAGTTTTAATCCAGTGAAGGAGTTTTGGAAATGTTTTCCAAATAAGAATCAGAAATGTTTTCTGATAATAGAAAATAAGAATTTTGAATATATGGAAACATGAGATAAGTAAATTAATGAACTAAAGAGGCAAATGTTAAATGATGATTGATCGATAAAATTTCCATCTGGAAATAATATCGTTGTTTGCACACGTGTTTTTCTTTGATAGTTAAATCACAGACTATCAAAGTTTTGACCATTTTTCCGTCGTCAATACGGAGAGACCGGTTGGATTCTTATCCAAAGAACCACGTCGTATGGGCGTTAGCATTTTGAATCAAATAGATCAAAGACAAATTGAAGATGGAGTAAAGTGCAAGGACTGTTGTATAAGTCCTAGGTAGAGATTACCTAGGATGGGTGTACGGAATAGTGCCTTCGGTTTGTCCAGTCCAAGGACAACTTGAATGGATGAATGTCTGACAAAGTATATCTGGTAGATCGCGTAAGTTGATCGTTTCAAACGTATTTACGTTGGTGCCGGAGGAATTCGTTTCTCTTAGCTTATACACGTGGTATTTTTGGGGAAATCAATTTATGATTTGATGGGTATGACGATGTGGCATTCAAAGTAAATGGAGGAGTGATCTGTTAAAAGACACGTTTTGAACTCGAGCCTCATCAACTGGGAAATGACAGAAATCGAGCAGGCAGCATGGCTAAGTTGTTCGCAACCAAGTAGGGTATATTGTCACCATCTAGGGAATATTCATATTTGTTACTTCTTTCAATTCTGTATCTCCCGGGAATGGTTATGGTGGTTTACCAACTGTAGGGTGACAATATATTCGATACACTCAAGCGAAATGAGTGGTCGGTCATGTGTGGCCGAGTTGCAAGATGTTCTTGTTGAACTCCGGTGTATCGCTTCTAGAGTGCACTGAGCAGAAGGTGGATCCATACCTTGTCATAGTTGGAATCCATTCCCCAAATAAGAGTCCGCGGTTTTGATTGTATATTATATATGTAGAACGTTAGATGCAAGCGTTTCTACTAGATTGATATTACTTGTGTTGGACATTATTTTAATATCAGAATAATATTGTTTTACAAATGATTTGTGTTATCGTAAGGTAAAAACCATCCGTGTTTATGTGTGGATCGGTCTTACGATTATTCTTTCTTTTGAAAGGATTTTTAAAGTTAAACAAATGATTTGAGTTTATGTAACACCCCACCTCAGCCATGGCCACTCTTGCAAGGACACTGGCTTTGGAGGGGCGTTAAACAAGGTAAACATGCATGCAGATATCACAAGACAGAACATATAAGTAAAACAGAGTAGTAAAGCAGCGGATAAATCTTAGCATTTCAAAACCATAGTCATGTTACAACAAAGTACTTGGTCATTATTTTCCAACAACAAAGTCTAGATAAAAGCATAAACTGAAAAACTGAAATACATAAAGTACTATCCCCAAAGTGAAGTGATAAACCATAGCTAGCTCAATGTCCAAATCCGTACATGAGCGAATAAAGTTAGCAAGCTAGAAAGATCCAAGCTAAGGTCCAATGTTCCCACCCTGAGGACCTAAGGGGGGGGAAACGGAAGAAAAGAGGCGAAAGAAAACAGGTCAGTCAAAAAGACTGGTAAGCCCTACTACTATCTGTCTATGAACTAGTAAAGTTAACTGGCATGAGAAGCTCAGATGAACATAAGGATAGCAACATACTGGCATGATGATTAACTAACAAGGTAGATAAAGGTGTCATCGCATAATCAAGGTTAAGTTTTGCACCACGGGTGTACTAGCATTCTAACATGTCAAGTAAAAACAAGAATTGATCCCTTGGCCCAAGCTTGGCCCAATATCATGAGATGACCTAAATCAAGGTCCAACTACTCGGTCTAGTCGATCGGCTCCCTATAAGCTTAACTCGTCAAGTGTCGGTGTCATGCGGCTTAATCATGTAATGTAGTTGACTGTGCAGGGTCCACCCTAGGGTGTATCTGGCCCTACGGTGTAACCCTCTGACACAATACCATGATGCACAGTCCAAACCTACCGTTGCCCGTGTTCAACTCCGGACTTGATGTGCACGACCATGGTCCTCCTGAACAACTGAGGCATCATTCAGCCGTCTCTTTTGGTCTCTTACAATCAGCCCAGTAATCGTGCCCCACCCTAGCCTAGTCCTAGGGTCTTATGATACCATCTAGAAGGTTACTTCTGAAAAGGACCACGCAACTAGGGTTTCTTAACGGGTTAAATGTGGTTAACCCGATCCAAACGTGGGTTAAATTGGTTAAGAGTACCCAAGGCTCCTGACTTAACCCCGATTAACCCATCAAGCCCAAATTGGTTAAGTATTAAGTGAACCATGACTTAACCCTAATCAGGAGGCATTCATTAACTTAATGCGCTTTAACCTCTCACATTAGACTTTGTTGTGGTTACTAGTTAAGCCGGGCGGGTCCGGGTAGCTTTACACCACAACTAGGTCTAACCTCGGGTTCGAGCACAACATGACCAACTTCTCACATTGGGTCCTATTGTTTGTAGCCACTAGTTAAGCCGGGCGGGTCCGGGTAGATTTATGCTACAAACTCAACCCAACCTCGAGTTGGCCACTCTCATATTTTCTAAGTGTCATGTCCATTATGTTTCCAAAACATAATTACAAGTTAACATATCACGTTATGTTATAAAAACCATGTTTATGTCATAATGTTACCCAACCCCAACGAAATCCCATCGTTTACATAGTCGCAACAACGCATAAAGGATAAAATAGGGAACTTGGCGTAATTATGACAAAAAGGTGTTGAAGCCACAAGTTTATCATGGTGGCATATGAAATGTACATATGTTCATATACTTGCATATTGCATTATTAGGCTTCAAAAGCATGCATAAAACCAAACTTAGCATATGAGTGATACATGGTGATAAATGACATGTAGAAGTTGCAAGAAGTTCGCATTTTGCCTCACATGCAAGTTATCATAAGGGATATGATAACTTTCATGTTGCCAAAATGCAACTTTTAATATAAAGCTTGGAGCTTTATGCTCAAAACCTCAAGTTTAACTTGCATAACATGATAACATGATCAACCCAAACTTGCATAACATAGCAACATGTGTCATACATAATGATTAAACCAACTTGCATAATGATCATCCAAACTTGCATATAATGATCAACCAAACTTGCATATAATGATCAACCAAACTTGCATATAATGACCAACCAAACTTGCATATAATGATCAACCAAACTTGCATATAATGATCAACCCCAAACTTGCATCATTCATTTAACTTTAGAGTTCAAAGAAAGAAAGTAGAAAAGGGCTTACAATGCTATGAAGACACAAATAAATATTTATTATAAAGATTGAGACGAAGCCCTTATGCAAGCACCAAAAACCCAAATATGCAAGCTCCAAATGAAAACCCTTGAGCCAATTCAATAAAAACCCTTGCTTTGAAATAGAAATGTTGCAACTTGACTTGAATGCAAGCTAAGAACACTCATACAAGTTTGAAAACACTTGTATGAACTCAAAATCTCTCACAGAAATTAACTTAGAAATTTTAGCATGAGAGTGGAGGCCATGAGAGGAACAAATTTGACATAGTTTAGTTGTAGGATTGAATAATGGTGATTTAGGCTAGGTTTGGGGTCTTTTTATAGAGGATTAGGATAGTATTAGCCATAGGATTAACCCTAGATTCAATCCAAGTCATCAAAGCATGTCTTGGGGAAGAAGTCAAGTGTAGGAACCATCTAGGGCCTTTAGATTAAAGCTGAACCATGAGAACCATTCAAATGTAAAATCTGCATTTGAGCGAATCGGCCCACGGGTTGACAGCCAAACACCCTGGATTAACCCCTAGTCGACCCAGCGAGCTCGGGTCGACCTCAAAAATCGGCCGGTTCGGTTATTCCCCTCTCCCAATTCGCTGTTTTGAACATTTTTGCATATTTATTTATTAAATTTTCAATTATATATATATATATATATCAATATATATATTTCTCTGCGCAACCCATTTCACTTAATTAAGTATACTTTAATTTGTGAATTTTTCGTGAAACTTCGCGAGGCCATATCTTGGTCATACGGACTCCGATTTTCGAAAACTCGGACTCTATTTCGCGTATTTTTCCGAGACGAACGCAATGGAACAACCCGTTTCCCTTGATTCAGATTTTACAGTTTAATTCTGCCTCCATTTATGTTATAACATGTTATTCAAAAATACGGGTTGTTACATTCTCCCCTCCTTAAAGGATTTCGTCCCCGAAATCTCCAAGTTAGGAAGAACGTATCCTACCATCCATCATCCATCTACTCAAAACATCATCCACGTGCAGTCATTGTCCTTAAAGGATTCTAAATGTTGTATGATCATATGCAAAGGTGTGTGTATATGTACTTATCTAATGCAAAAATCAGGCGGTTACTGATACAGTAAACCTCCTTAATGCAAAATATGTTAGTGAAATGAGTCCATATGTATGCAAATTCCTAATATAATTTATAATCTCTACATGAGTGCACATAACATTCATCCATATGCAACATCCACGTGATAGCAAAACAAGTCTCATCCATGAATAAGTATAAACACTCATGCATATGCGGTATGAAAGTGTGTGAGCCGATCTTAGTGCCTAATGTGTATCATGCATCCACGAGTATCCACGTGCAAACACTTGCAACCACTTGCAACCATCAAGCATAACATGTTTCAAATACATGTTTCATCCAAAGGGTTTCTACCTAAGGTCCTCATGACAAGTTTAACGAGATAACAAGATAAACATGGATAAAAAGAAAGATATGCTAATTAGGAAAAGAGATCGAGAATGTACCCTCAAAAAGGAATGGATAAAGCCCACGCATCTTCTCCTCGGTTTCCCAAGTTGCATCTTCGTCGGCTTCACCCTACTGAACTTTCACCTTATAGGCCATCTTTCCAATTCTCTCTACGATAGGGAAGGGTCCTACGAACCTTGGTGCCAACTTTCCAACTGCTCCAAAACGTACCACATTACGCAAAGGAGAAACCTTCACGAAAACCATGTCTCCCACTTCGAATTCCAAATCTGCCCTTCGCTTGTCAGCATAGGATTTCTGTCTATCTTGGGCCGCTTTCATCCTTCTTCTCACTAATTCAACTTTCTCGGATGTGTCCCGTATCATATCGGGCCCAAGTATAAGTCTATTTGTTGTCTCCCACCAACAAGATGGTGACCTACACGGCCTCCCATACAAAGCTTCAAATGGTGCCATCCCTATGCTGGCTTGATAGCTATTATTATAAGTAAACTCTACAAGAGGCAGGTGGTCTTCCCAAGTACCACCAAAGTCAAGAACACAAAGTCTCAAGAGATCTTCTAGTACCCTATTCACCCTTTCGGTTTGGCCATCTGTCTGGGGGTGATAGGCTGTACTCAGATTTAATCGCGTACCCATCGCTTCTTGCAAACTGTTCCAGAACTGGCTAGTGAAAATTGGGTCGCGATCGCTACTAGAAGGAACTCCATGCAACCGCACTATTTCCCGAAGATAAACAGACGCTAGCCATGATACGGTCCTCTTGCTTTCCACCGGAATAAAATGGGCTCTCTTTGTAAATCTATCAATTATTACCCATATCCCATAAAGCCCAAATAGTTTGGTGGCGAACTTCTTCACCCCAACCATATATCACAAATAGGCTAGTCATACTCCTTAGGGGGTTTGTAACAGAACTAAGATTGAGGATAGGACTGAGAGGATATACTTAAAAGGTAGCATGCGAGTAAGCTCTACGGAACAATAGGGATCAAGGATATACTCTTAGAAAGAGATTAAATGCGCGTATCTAGACTTCAATCTTCTAAGCCGCATTTTCTTGTGCTTAATCCCATCGTGCCCTGACCGTCTTTTATCTTCGCAATTCCGTAGTTCTTAATTCTTGTTCCCAAAATATGAGTTAGAACTCATTTCACCGTTGCTTCTCGTTCCACTTCCACTTATCCTTTGCCTAAAATACTTGGCTTCCACCCAACTGCATACTCATGGTTTCATGCAGGCTTTCCAAAATTCGTTAGTGAATCTTGGATCCCGTTTACATACTATACGGTATCCCACGCAGAAAACTATCTCTTGAAAACATGTGCCAATCCACGTTGCCAAACTGGAGCTGAGGTAAGGGCTCTCTTGAGCCTTTGAAAAGCAAGCTCACACTCCAAGTCCCATGCAAAGACTAAGTTCTTCTTCGTCAACTTAGTAAGAGGGGCTGAAATCTTAGCGAAGTCTCTGATGAACTTCCTATAGTAGCCCGCCAAACCGAGAAAGCTTCTTACTTCGGTCGCATTCCTAGGAGTCTTCCAATTTTGAACCACAACCACTTTCGCGGGATCCACCGCTATGCCTTGCTTAGAAACTATATGTCCAAGAAACCGAACTTCCCTTCTCCAGAAATGACATTTGGAGAACTTGGCTTTCAACTGATGCGCTCTAAGCGTATTCATCACTTCCTTGAGATGCCTAGCATGCTCTTCCTCATCCTTTGAGAAGATCAGAATATCATCCACGAAGACAACAACAACCTTGTTAAGGAACTCCCTGAACACCCTACTCATGAAATCTACGAAGTAGGCGGGTGCATTATTCAAACCAAATGGCGTGACAAGCCATTCAAAGAATCCATCTGGAGTCCTAAACGCAGTTTTATCAATGCTATCCTCAGCCACTCTAAGCTGATGGAATCCGGTGGCTAGATCGAGCTGAGAGAAAACAGAAGCACCTACAAGCTGGTCAAAGAGATCATCAATTCTCGGTAACGGGTGCCTATTCTTCTTTATCAGCTTGTTCAACTCTCGATAATCAACACATAGACGAAGCGAACCATCCGCTTTAGTAGCGAATACCACCGGAGCACCCCATTCAGAAATGCTTCGCCTAATAAAATTCTTCTCAAGCAACTTCTTGATTTGCTTACTGAGCTCCCTTCTTTCACGAGGGGCCATGTGCCTAACGGGAAATGATACTGGCTTGGCATTATCAACTAGATAAATGCAGAAATCTATCTCTCGTTTAGGGGGTAAGCCCTTAACTTCTTCAAAGACATCGGGATAGTCTCGGACCACCCTTACAGATTGCAGATCATCGATGGACGAGTCGAGAGATTCAAGATAACATGACGGGACCTCTAGGGTTACAAGAAATTTCTAGGGTGTTACCGAGGTGAGTCTTGAGCCTCTCCACCCTATGCTCACAATCGAGGATGGCTCCATAACTGGACAACCAATCCATGCCCAAGACCAACCCATATCCCATGACCCCGAGAACATAAGCACTACACGTGAATTCTACGGCCAAGATAGAAATTTTCAAATCCACACAAATCATAGACAGATGGGCGGAACCCCCAATTGGATTTGAAACACAAACGGGATCCTCAACTAAGCTAGTACTTAGGTGCAAACTTTCAACAATATCAGAAGTAAAACTATGCGATGCACCATAATTAAACAAGGTATGAACAGGGAAATCAGAAATGTAAACATGAATTTCTATAAAAACTCTACCTCGATCAAAAGCAGGAGGAGCGAGGAGAGCCTGCAATTGCCCTCCAGAGGGTCCTACTTGCTGAGTTTGTCCTTGCCCTTGTCCATGCTTCTTGGGACAATCCTTGCTAAGATGTCCAGATTCTCCGCAATGAAAACACTTGCCTAACTTCCTCTTCTTCTTCCTGCAATCCTTGGCTATGTGCCCAGTGATCCTACAGAAGTTGCACTTCCTTCTTTCTCTTGACTTGTTGTCCTTGCTATTGTTGTTGTTCTTATCTCTTTTCTCAGTATCTTCCTTCTTGCCTTGGGACTCATTTACCTTGACCTCCTTCTTTACACTCTCATCTTCTTCTTGAAGTAGGGTCATATTCACTAAACTCTCGAAGGTCGCCCCCAGGGGTATATGAGATATGGCCAAACCGCGCAATGGCTCATTTAATCCTAGAGCAAAGCGTAGGGCCTTCTTCCGAGCGGTGTTAACCCATTCTAGACCGAACTGAGCAAGTTGATTAAACTTATCCACGTATTCTCTAACGGTCATGTCCCCTTGCTTTAGTGATAGGAACCTCTCTAGCTGAAGGTTCTCTTCTGTCGATGATAGAAACTTTAGTCCAAACCTTCTCCTAAAGTCATCCCAAGTCTCAATGGGTCTAGTAGTGGTGTTGACTACCCACCAATAAGCAACTTCCCCTTTCAATAGCCATACCGCCAACAGAACTTTCCTACGATCTTCCACATCAAAGATAGCAAAGAGGTCTTCAGTTTCCTTTAACCAGTTTCTTGCCTGCACGGGAGTCTCCGTTCCGACAAAATTCTTGCAACCCATCGCCTTAAAGTCTTTGCAAAGCTTTGCGAAATCCTCTTGCGGATGTTGAGGGGGAGGAGGAACCTCAGCTACGGTAGGAGGAGAGATGTTAGCGACGGGGGAAGGAGGAGGAATGTTCGCGGGGCCGGCTTCATTCGCCCTTGCCTCCATAAATCTCCAGAACCAGACGGGTACTTGTACGCCTTCCGGGATGTTAAAGCGATCGGCCATACTAAAACGAAGAAAAAGATAGATTCAGAACGAAGAAACGAAGGATAGTGCTATGGCTTTTGGGGAATAGCCTTTTTAAAATAACTAGACTTTTCTTGGAAAATACTTAATTGGTTTTGAAAATAGTTTCTCAAAAGGTAAGTTTCAAAAACACTTTTGCTCAAATCTTGTAAACCTTATGCTCTGATACCAAATGTAACACCCCACCTCAGCCATGGCCACTCTTGCAAGGACACTGGCTTTGGAGGGGCGTTAAACAAGGTAAACATGCATGCAGATATCACAAGACAGAACATATAAGTAAAACAGAGTAGTAAAGCAGCGGATAAATCTTAGCATTTCAAAACCATAGTCATGTTACAACAAAGTACTTGGTCATTATTTTCCAACAACAAAGTCTAGATAAAAGCATAAACTGAAAAACTGAAATACATAAAGTACTATCCCCAAAGTGAAGTGATAAACCATAGCTAGCTCAATGTCCAAACCCGTACATGAGCGAATCCAGTAAGCAAGCTAGAAAGATCCAAGCTAAGGTCCAATGTTCCCACCCTGAGGACCTGAGGGGGGAAACGGAAGAAAAGAGGCGAAAGAAAACAGGTCAGTCAAAAAGACTGGTAAGCCCTACTACTATCTGTCTATGAACTAGTAAAGTTAACTGGCATGAGAAGCTCAGATGAACATAAGGATAGCAACATACTGGCATGATGATTAACTAACAAGGTAGATAAAGGTGCCATCGCATAATCAAGGTTAAGTTTTGCACCACGGGTGTACTAGCATTCTAACATGTCAAGTAAAAACAAGAATTGATCCCTTGGCCCAAGCTTGGCCCAATATCATGAGATGACCTAAATCAAGGTCCAACTACTCGGTCTAGTCGATCGGCTCCCTATAAGCTTAACTCGTCAAGTGTCGGTGTCATGCGGCTTAATCATGTAATGTAGTTGACTATGCAGGGTCCACCCTAGGGTGTATCTGGCCCTGCGGTGTAACCCTCTGACACCATACCATGATGCACAGTCCAAACCTACCGTTTCCCGTGTTCAACTCCGTACTTGATGTGCACGACCATGGTCCGCCTGAACAACCGGGGCATCATTCAGCCGTCTCTTTTGGTCTCTTACAATCAGCCCAGTAATCGTGCCCCACCCTAGCCTAGTCCTAGGGTCTTATGATACTATCTAGAAGGTTACTGCTGAAAAGGACCACGCAACTAGGGTTTCTTAACGGGTTAAATGTGGTTAACCCGATCCAAACGTGGGTTAAATTGGTTAAGAGTACCCAAGGCTCCTGACTTAACCCCGATTAACCCATCAAGCCCAAATTGGTTAAGTATTAAGTGGACCATGACTTAACCCTAATCGGGAGGCATTCACTAACTTAATGCGCTTTAACCTCTCACATTAGACTTTGTTGTGGTTACTAGTTAAGCCGGGCGGGTCCGGGTAGCTTTACACCACAACTAGGTCTAACCTCGGGTTCGAGCACAACATGACCAACTTCTCACATTGGGTCCTATTGTTTGTAGCCACTAGTTAAGCCGGGCGGGTCCGGGTAGATTTATGCTACAAACTCAACCCAACCTCGAGTTGGCCACTCTCATATTTTCTAAGTGTCATGTCCATTATGTTTCCAAAACATAATTACAAGTTAACATATCACGTTATGTTATAAAAACCATGTTTATGTCATAATGTTACCCAACCCCAACGTAATCCCATCGTTTACATAGTCGCAACGACGCATAAAGGATAAAATAGGGAACTTGGCGTAATTATGACAAAAAGGTGTTGAAGCCACAAGTTTATCATGGTGGCATATGAAATGTACATATGTTCATATACTTGCATATTGCATTATTAGGCTTCAAAAGCATGCATAAAACCAAACTTAGCATATGAGTGATACATGGTGATAAATGACATGTAGAAGTTGCTAGAAGTTCGCATTTTGCCTCACATGCAAGTTATCATAAGGGATATGATAACTTTCATGTTGCCAAAATGCAACTTTTAATATAAAGCTTGGAGCTTTATGCTCAAAACCTCAAGTTTAACTTGCATAACATGATAACATGATCAACCCAAACTTGCATAACATAGCAACATGTGTCATACATAATGATTAAACCAACTTGCATAATGATCATCCAAACTTGCATATAATGATCAACCAAACTTGCATATAATGATCAACCAAACTTGCATATAATGACCAACCAAACTTGCATATAATGATCAACCAAACTTGCATATAATGATCAACCCCAAACTTGCATCATTCATTTAACTTTAGAGTTCAAAGAAAGAAAGTAGAAAAGGGCTTACAATGCTATGAAGACACAAATAAATATTTATTATAAAGATTGAGACGAAGCCCTTATGCAAGCACCAAAAACCCAAATATGCAAGCTCCAAATGAAAACCCTTGAGCCAATTCAATAAAAACCCTTGCTTTGAAATAGAAATGTTGCAACTTGACTTGAATGCAAGCTAAGAACACTCATACAAGTTTGAAAACACTTGTATGAACTCAAAATCTCTCATAGAAATTAACTTAGAAATTTTAGCATGAGAGTGGAGGCCATGAGAGGAACAAATTTGACATAGTTTAGTTGTAGGATTGAATAATGGTGATTTAGGCTAGGTTTGGGGTCTTTTTATAGAGGATTAGGATAGTATTAGCCATAGGATTAACCCTAGATTCAATCCAAGCCATCAAAGCATGTCTTGGGGAAGAAGTCAAGTGTAGGAACCATCTAGGGCCTTTAGATTAAAGCTGAACCATGAGAACCATTCAAATGCAAAATCTGCATTTGAGCGAATCGGCCCACGGGTTGACAGCCAAACACCCTGGATTAACCCCTAGTTGACTCAGCGGGCTCGGGTCGACCTCAAAAATCGGCCGGTTCGGTTATTCCCCTCTCCCAATTCGCTGTTTTGAACATTTTTGCATATTTATTTATTAAATTTTCAATTATATATATATATATATCAATATATATATATATTTCTCTGCGCAACCCATTTCACTTAATCAAGTATACTTTAATTTGTGAATTTTTCGTGAAACTTCGCGAGGCCATATCTTGGTCATACGGACTCCGATTTTCAAAAACTCGGACTCTATTTCGCGTATTTTTCCGAGAC
Source organism: Allium sativum (assembly GCA_030737875.1). NCBI lineage: Eukaryota > Viridiplantae > Streptophyta > Magnoliopsida > Asparagales > Amaryllidaceae > Allium > Allium sativum. The sequence continues at coordinate 684,981,846 of CM060926.1, read as the reverse complement.
GAACGCAATGGCACAACCCGTTTCCCTTGATTCAGATTTTACAGTTTAATTCTGCCTCCATTTATGTTATAACATGTTATTCAAAAATACGGGTTGTTACAGTTTACTCACACCAGTCACATGACTGGCCCGGAGTTTATTTTGTTTTATTTTCCCTAAATTCTTGGGTCCCTAATTTTGTACGGGCAGTCAAGTAGTCGAGATTTACAGATATGTGAAGAGCTGGAGCAGGAGGCTTCAGAATTATATAGCTATGGTTATTTCCGCTGTGTTGTAAGTGCTGTACTCTGAAAATGATATGTATATTCAAGCACAAATTTGTATTTAAAAGTTATGTTATGAAATATATTTATTCGTTCCACTGTGAGATTCGTGTTTACTCTGATGTTGTATGTTCTTCTTGTTCTATTCTAAGTTTCTATCTTATCTATCCTCACCCTCTAATTTCTATCATGGACTATTATGTGTTTTCGATGCTTGAATAGTCGACAAAGTGTCGTATGTCGATATCCAGGATCGCAAAAACCCCAGGTCGTTACAGTGATATTAGAGAAAAGGTTAAGTAATCACCTTGGCTCTGTGGCGTGACTCAGTAGAGATGGGGTTAGTAATGCCTTAGATTGAGTTGAGTGTATATATACGAGAGAACATATGTGTAGATTTTATAAAATGGTTTTATATTATGGAGATTTATTGGTTAAGTTGTTTATGGGTTCTGGTCGATCAGTTTGATCCACTGTATCGGTAAGAATTTATAAGCACTCGAATACAATGAACCGACATGGTATGTGTTGAAAAGACGCTAAATGATATAATTTTACCGATAATATAGTTTTGATATAAACAGATGATTTATATTGATATTATTATTGAATGTGTTAGTTGTAATTATAATCGAATAAGATTTTAATTGGAATGGTTATGTAAATAACCAATCAAAATTCATAAAAGTATAGTATATGAAACCAGATGAGTTAAATCGGAAATTTAGATCAGAAGTGGAATTTAAAATTATGGAATTGGAAATGTGTTGGTAATTGAAATTAGATTAAGTATATGAGAATTTTAAATTCCTGAGAGATTTTAAATTGTTTACAAACATTGAGAAGGATATTTTGAAAGTGATTTCATAATGAAGGTGTTTAAATATGGTTTTGAAATTGTTATAGTATTGAACTCACTTCGATAAGCTGGAAAATAGCCCTGATGATGTTGGCCACATCCTTAGTGTTCATTTTCGAGTTCTAAGTGACGGATTACTACCAAAGATTTTGTTAAAGAGATTGTTTTGTGGAAAGCAAGTTGTTTTGTATCATGAAAAGGGATATATGGTTTTTAGAAAACTAAACTATTTAAAATTCCCAAGGAAAGATTGTTTGAATTAAAACCAAATTGAATTAAAATTTGGAAAAGCAAATTGGAATTAAATTGAAGTCAATTATGTGAAAATTGAATTGAATTAGAATATAATGATATCAAGTAAGTTGGATTGATATCGTAAGAATTTGGAATCGAGAATGGAACTTGAGTTTGAAATGAAATTTGGCTTGGATAAGCGAATGGTGGTGTTGGAGATAAAATTGATTGGAGTTTGATTGGGATGACATTGGTATATGCTGAATTAACAGCAGATGGAAATGATATAATGATATGCCAGATAAAAAAGTACAAGTTTATATTTTATATTAGTATGAGATTTTGATGAGCCGAATTGGCAAGCTGCTTGGCTGTTTGATTTTCTTTTGGGTTGGAGGAGTCCTAGAGAGGCGAGTTGTAGTTGTACCGATTGACCAGTACAAAGGAGGTGCTAACGAAATTTTTCGAACAGTTAAGGTGTTAGAAAATTTTCAGGATTTTTGAAAATTTTCGTTAGTAAGAATAAATTAATAATTTAATTGAAATAAATTAATTCATTTGAAACTGAAGATAAAAAGGTAAACAAATGATTTTAACCCAGTAATAGGGTTTGTTTTAACCTGGCAATTTCGAGGACGAAATTATTTTTAAGGGGGTAAGAATGTAATGTCCCGTATTTTTACGGTATAATAATTAATTTTTATTTAATTAATGATTTAGAGAATTAAAGGGTTGTTTAATTACATAATATTGAATATTTAATTAATTTAAATAATATAATAATATATTTAATTCTGAAATAATCAGAATTAGTGAATTGGCAATATAATGTGAATTGGGCAATTCAAATTATATAATTCAGTTTATAATTAAATTAGAATAACGAATATATTATATAAACGAAGTTTGAACGTATAATTCTATTGTAATTAAATTCGAGCTTGAAATGGCGCGGCAGCTCGCTATTTGGCAATTTGAACTTCAACTGGATATACAGAAGCCGTTTTAAATTAGATTTCTGTGAAACAAGAAACGTTGGAGCTGGTGAAGTATATTTTTCTGATGGAAGAGAAAAATCGGGATTTCGTCGTGCAGATTTTGATTTATGACCAAATCAAATTTTAGAAAAGTCGATGTGGAATTCCTTTATAATTTATACTGATTTATTTATATTATAAAAGGAATTTAATATAAATCGAATATCGATATAATTGGGAACTTTGAAATATCGAGCTGTAAATTCAGTTAGAAATATATTAGAGCTGTATGATATCATATATGAATATATATACGATAATATTAATTTATAAATATTTAATTTAATTATTTTTAAATATATTTATATTTAAAATAGGTTTAGTTAGAACTTTAAAAATAGCCAGTTTTGCAAACGACCTCAGTTTTCGACAAAACTAATTTTGTTGGATCCGCAATATCAAATAATTGCTAGATTCCAATATTCGTGATTTTTAAAGTCGGTATGGGGCCGTATGGGATTTTAATGTGAAAAACAGACGATAATTTGACTTTAAAAATACCCTGTGTGAGCATACGAAGTCGGAATTAGACGTAACCAGTTTCGTTGGGTTCGTATTGTCAAACTGTAGTTGTACGTCAATTTTCATGATTTTTAAGTATCAAGTGTGTTCATAGGGATTTTTAGAGTGCAGAAACAAATAAATGAATATAAAAACTAAAATATCCTAAGTTATTTGTGAACCTAAACAAGGCCACGCATTACATGATGGCCACGGGCAGTGGCCATCATGTAAGCTTTCTCAAGCGGGGAGATTGACTATAATACAATCAGTTATTACTGCTATGACCAGCTACTACACTAGGCACTATGTACTTCCTCTAAAGCTTGTAAATTTGGTAATAAGTGTTATGAACAAGTTTTTGTGGCATGGCGATCCTTTTTCCAAGAAGTTAATTCCAATTGCATTTCACAAATTGTATGATGACAGGAAAAGTGGTGGTTTGGGGCTCATCAATCTCTTGCAGTGGAATAAGGCAGCGATATCAACATATACACATAGAATATTCTCAGATGATTCTAGTTTATGGACTAAATTTGTTAAGAATAACTTGATAAAGAATAAGAACTTCTAGTCTATGGAGATACCTCAGAGCTGTAGTTGGAGCTGGAGGAACATACTTAAACTCAGAGGTACTTTCTTACCTATTATTCAATGTAATGCAAGGTTGATTTGTGGTCTTTCTTTTTGGCATTCGCCATGGGCTGGAATGGGATTAATTTTAAGCAAATTGGTTGATTATAATACTAGAAGTAGTACTGGTATTCCTGAAGCGGCAACTGTTGACAATTAAATTCATGATGGAGTATTGGTTTTGCCTTATTGTTCATCTGCTGTGATTAGGGCTCTTTGGAGTGAAATTCAAATGAATTTTTGTTTCAACAATGTTCATCACTTGCTTTGGAAAAATAAACAGCATTCTATTGCTCATATTTATGATTTGCTGAAGGAAGTTAAGCCTATTTTTCCATGGCATTCTCGCATATGGAACATGAAATACTCTGCTAAGGCTAATCTTTTATTATGGAAGGTGATGGCAAATGCTCTCAACACTAAGGAGAAATTGTGGTTTAGAAGCTGAGAATAACATTCATATATTCTTTGAATGTTCTTATGTATATATGATTTGGAGTAGAGTGTTGGCGATTGTCAAATACTACAGACCAGCTAAGCAAAGTAGAGTGGAATGGTTTAATATTTTTAAAGCTACTCGCTGGAAGACTGCAAAAGGTATGATGCTGTTAAGAATTTTGAAAATATTTGTTCAAGAAATCTGGGCAGAAAGGAATAAGAGGATTTTTCATGGTTCCTCTTTGAATTCAAATGAATTGTTTGCGTTGATTCAAAGGAAGATTATATGGTGTTCGAAGAGTGGATGATGCTTTCATGGTTCAGTGCTGAATGATAAAGTGCTGGTCTTGCTAGTTTATGAAATTTTTGATACTACACAGTGTTGAGTTTTTTTTTGGTATTCTTTAATGTATGTAATTGTTTTTTTTTCTCCCATGCTGTTGTATCTAGTATTAGTTACTTGTAAATGCTGAACATTGTATTTGTTCTTATGTGAATATATTTTAGTTTGCTAAACAAGGCCACGCACTCATCGTTTTTTGCCGCACAAAAATATGATCCCGTTATCTAGCCTTCTCTGGAGCCGCCAGTTTTTCCATTCTCAAAACGAAATCGTGAGCTTTAGAAATTCCACAAAAATTGAAATAAATTCCAATAAATCCTTTAACCAATATTTTTTCAATCCTGGGGAGATCTTCTTCAAGTCTATACCCTTGTTTACTTGTTCGACATCAGTTTTAGTTTGGGGTTTTTCCACAACGCGGCCTAGGGTTCGATCTTCGGGGAGATTTATGAAGTTTTAAATCCTTTTGAGTTCGGATTTGGATTCAATGTGGAGAATCGAAGAGGTTGTGATGTTTCTGGAGGTTTTGGTGCAAATGGAGTTCGATGATACACAAACTGGGACCGGCGATGGAAAATGAAAGGGAGGACCGAGTTTCAAACGAAAGGTACTGGTTGGAAGAGGAGTAAACGAGAGGAATTATGATGATTTTTAATGTAATTTAAGTGAAGAGGAGGGAGAGCGATCGAAGGAGGAAAGTGGTGAAATGAAGGAGTTGGTTCCTGAAGCTCACGGCCGAGGCTTGGAATAAGAAGGAGAGTTGGGTCCTAGGTTTCAACGTGGATAGAGGTGGGCCGAAGTAAGGTGAAAGCCCAATTTATAAATGAATTCATGTTTGGTTAAATTTTCGATAATGGCATTTGGAAGAAACAAAAATGGTTTTGGTTTTCTTCCTTAGCAGGTTCGAATCGGGAGAGAAAAGAAAAGGTGTGGGTTTGGGTTGAAGTTTGGTAGTGGGCCGGTCAGTGGATATAGTAAGTGAAACGACCCGAACTTCCCCGGTAAGGAAAGCCCGGATTGAATTGAGGACAAAGCACATCGGAACACAAACAGAAGAACATTTCATTTTTTATTACAACAATTCCATCAGAATACAAGAATATACAGAGTATGAATAAATATTGCACATCATAAATTATCAGAGATTTAAATACATTACTGCAGCGGAAAATAATACAAAACACAACTGGAAGTAATACATGGATACAGAGCTTTCCGAATATCGATTCTGCTGTAAATCAGGATTCTGTGAATATAAATCTGTAAAACCAAAACTACTAGCTGCCCGTGTCAAAATAAGGGCACCCAGAGTTTAGGTTAAAACAATAAACTCCAGGTCAATCATGTGGCTGGTGTGAGAACTAAAACAGTTATTAATCTTTATTTTAAAGTTAGGTAAATCAAGGGACCACGACGTAAAACACAGAACGGGTTTCCTCCCAAGAATAACAGTGCATAAAACAAACAGCGCAATGCTAAATAAAGAACAATGAAGCTATTATAAGGCCCAGGTCCGATCACACAATGCAACGCATGCCGGAGGATAGGGTTTTTACCTTATAATATCCAGAGAATGCTTGATACGTTTAAAGAAGATTATTTTGATAGTACTATAAGTGTATATTGTCAAAAACAATTTCAATCATAAGTATCAATCGTAGATGACATGAATGCCCCATACCACTATGCCGCCAAATATAGGTTTACAATTAAAACCGCAAAGCTCGTATTGGAAATTGGGTTTCCTTCTGTGAACCGAGGCAAAAGATAGTCTTCTACCGATTTCGAGACAATCTAGCCTATGTCTCAGGCAAGTACTCAGTCAAGCCTTTGGATCGTCAGGGCCGGTCCACCAATGTGGATTAAAATGCCTGAACACTGCGTTTCCTGCCCTTTGGGGCGTAAATGAGCCAAGTGACTCCATCGACTCCACATAGTCACCGATATATCCGAGGCGCCTCGCAATCCAACAACCATACAGGTGAAAATAATATAAATATCAGGGATGGTAGTTCACTGACACCACCCAAGCTAGAAGGAAACGCATGCCCTCCCTGAGGTCCTCTCCCATTTCTGGTTCACAACCGGGATGTGAGGCTCACGAATCAACGTTACACAAAGCTATGCCACACAGGCGGTGCTTTGATCATCAACCACAAGACTTTGCTTTTCAACAGCAGCCTTGATCAATTGCCACTTAGGCATGCCACACGGGCAATTCACTCCATGCGACTGATGTCCATCGATATACAAACCCTTAGCTTGTACGTCTCAGAGAAGGGTGTTAAGCAAGAGAATAAATTCTCCGCCACCAAACAAATGTATATTTAATAGAGATCAATCAACACAGAATAAAATCCAATGTCAGACACACAGCCCATTTACAAGTTCGTTCTAGGTCTGAACGAAACCGGAGGCACCTTGTACCTCGCATATCCATCGATCTCCAAGTACGTCTGGACAATCACCAACTGATTCCCTCCTCTTGGGTGTACAGCCCAATCAAGATCATCAGTAATCACCCAAATAATGTGAAGACCTCCGGCCTTCGACCACCGTCTTCATCCTCGACACATCGTCGAATCAGTAATTCAGAATGGGATATACCCGGTCTTTCTGAATAACTCGCGTATATAATAAACAAGTGTTACACAAACACAACATACGCCTCATCCCAATTCAGAATATTCTTTTATTCAAATATTCTTATACTTTGGGAAAGGTTACCATTAATTTTTTCAAAGATAAATTCCTCAAATTTATTTTTTAATCTTCTTTCGAATATCAATTCAAACCAAATTATGGTTTATCCAAACCAGTCGGGATTAACGAACCTTACCGAAGTAATCATTTGTTTTAAGTTTCCCAATCCCAACCCATTCATCCCATGAAGTAAAACTGGTAGTACTTCATATCTAACACCATGGTGTTATCGGTAAATTCAATTACTATTTCACGTTCAAATCTAATTAAAGATTTAACTATCTCGATCATTTCAATCTAATTAAAGATTCATTAAAACTCCACTTGGTTTTAATCTTTCCAAAAATCAATATTAATGATTGTTTAACTTGGGAAATCATATCCTGGCTTTAACTGGGTTAAAGAACCAATATCATTTAAATCACGGTTCACTATAAACCCAAAATCACATTCTAATTCAATTCCAATTAAATATCATTTAATTGGTATCCTTCATTAAATCTGAATAAAAAGATTTAATCTTTTCCTCAACTGGGTTTAAGGACAGTGTTAATGAAGACACCATTCACAACAAATCCAAATCCCATTTGATATTAAATACAAAGCTCTGAATAGAAAATATATCGGCTTGTATTCAATATCAAATCCTACGACCAACAAATATCGTATTGGAAATAACGATATAAATATATCTTTCAAATTTCCATAACAATATCTGTAAAATCACGAAATCCAACATCGAAATATTCCAAAGACAATTTTGATTCAAATCCATTTCCACTTTATATATTGGAAATTCTGGTTATTTTTAAAACCATTTCAAATTCACTTTATTTAATTTAAAAATAATTGGGATTATAATTCTAGTTCAAAACTAGTTCATTTCGATAAAAATCTTTTTTTATCTTTTCAAATATGGAATTTTTCATCCCAATTCTTTCCAAATCATTTCTTATGATTTTACACAAATTATTACTATTTTTAATAATTTTATCAAGGCCCGTACAGTCGATTTCCATCAACGGCCATCGAACTGCACTTACATCGACCTTTTCCAAATTTGATTCGGACATAATTCCAAATCCAACCGTTAGATTTCAAATATCTAATACTCATTAGAAAGCTCTTTTCGATACGAACCCAATGGTTCTAGTTTTAGGAGAATCCGACGGTCGGATCTCCCGTAACGTCCATTCGAAGTCAATGGTCGAAATTCGCGAACAGCCGCAGCGCGGCGCGTTCTATTCAGGCCATTATATACATAATATATGTATTATATATATATTTCGTCGATTTCCTTTCAAAACGTATTTTATAATCGTTTTAAATTCGTTTTCAAAACGATTTCAACTTCATATTCGATTTCTAATCAAAATTGAATATTCCATATCATCGATATACAAATGGTAATATTTTCAAAACGTTATATTTTGAAATCACTTCCTTTTCTATAATCAATATAAAAACAAATATAATCGATATAAATATCGATCGCGTCAAAATGACGCATATCTAACCAACACGGCTTTGTATATTTCAATAACTTCGTTATTCTATTCAACAAATGAATATTTTCTTCAACACATGAATATATATTTTTATTCAACACATGAATTTTTATTTTATTCAACACATGAATTTATATTTTATTCAACACATGAATTTATATTTTTATTCAACACATGAATTTTTATTTTATTCAACACATGATTTTTTTTATTTTTATTCAACACATTAATTTTTATTTTTATTCAACACATGAATTTATATTTTTATTCAACACATAAATTTTTATTCTTATTCAACACATGAATATTAATTTTATTCAACACATGAATTTTCTTTTATTCAACACAAGAATTTATTTTATTCAACACATGAATTTTTATTTTATAATATTCCTTATTTTCCAAATTGGAATGAGGCCCAATCAATTACCATATAATGTTAATTATATGGATTCCCTACAACACATGTATATAATAGCAACGATAAATCATCAACCATCATCCAGAGTGCAGCACACAACTGCATAAGTGTGACGGCCCGCCTCGCACTAGCCTGCATTTCCTCCAAAAGTGCGCTGTACACATGCCCGACTAGCACAAGACAATCGTCAGAAGAAAGGAAAGGAGGGAATGAGCTAATCAAAGAACCTGTAGAATGTCTCACAGCGCATGGAATAAAATATAATAATAATAATGTACTTGACATAAAACAGGCGAGACAGTGCATAAGCTGATAACTAAAACCAACATCAATCTCAAAGCAGCGGAAATCCAAATACAGCTTATTACAACTTTCCAAATTTTCTGTCTCAAAACAAAAGAAAGCTAAAATAGAAGATACACCAACAATGCCCAAGCAGTGATCTTCAACAACACAGGGAGAATATTATGTATATAGTACGTGGAAGCCTCCTGCTCGTCTCCGGATCATCTACCCGTGCATCACCAGCTAACCTGTCTCTAGTCTGCTCGTGTGAGCACCCAGAGTAATAAGAAGAGACATAAAACTCTGGGTCAGACATAAAGCCTGGTATGAGCGATAAGCATCTAAACAGAGTAATAACAGGTATACTAAACCATACCTGAACCTGGACCTGCAACCAAAGAGTTAGTACCACATACCATACAATACTCCAAGGTGCCATAATAAATAGTGTAAGAATACGGGGGTGGGGTGTGCATGTCACAATGATAGCAAACAAATCATCCATAGCAACCATCCTCACATCTCTCACTCAGTGCGTAAAGCGTACGACATCTACCACTTTGGAAACACTAGACAAACTGAGGTAACGACGAATCCCGACTTGTAGAAACCCTGCTGTGACCAAGCCAAACACTTGGAGTCATGACCAAACATTTCAATGACCCACTTCATTGGTCGTAGCCCTTGGTTCTACCCATGCCATAATGGCCCTGAATCCGCCTTCGTACCTCCTACCATAGTGGTCCAAAGCTATAGACGTCGATAACTCCTTGGCACGCGTCCCGCAGCAAAACCCATCCATGAAGCGAACTCGTTGATTCCCATCTGAATCTTGAGCTCTAACTTCTCATTTGGGCTTCCTTTGCATCTCGGGTTTCTGTCATCACCGGATCGGTTCGGGTCCCTTCATTGCCATCGGTTCGGTTCGGCCTTTAGCTCCTCATCATCAACGCGGCGCGGCTCGTGGCGTCCATCTGGTAGCGGTTCGGATCGGCCTTCCCCAAGCACACCGGTTCGGGTCGTACCTTCTGCTCACGAGTGGTTCGGATCGTGGTCACCTCACTAGATCGGTTCGGGCTCCTCTTCGTGAAGCAACACGGATCGCCTCGCGAAGCCTTGATCGGATCGGATCGTATCGCATCGTCGGATCGGAGTCTCCCACAAGAGCAGGTCTGATCGAAGTCTTCAAGCATCGACAGATCGGGTCCGGTCGCACCATCGGATCGGGGTCTTCAGCCATCGACGGATCGGGTCGCGCCATCGGATCGGGTCGCCCTCACTCCCACCGATCCGGTTCGGATGATTTCCTGCAGTTCTTCCAACGAGCAGTTTACGCCATTCGACGGCGTTTTTGACAAATCTAACACTTCTAATCAATCATAAAACACACCATAGAGTCATAGCAACATGTAATAGCAACCACAACAGCAAACAACCATCCAAATGAATCAAAATGGATCAAAAGTGGCCAAAACTCCTAATTTTCCTTTAAGCATGTTTAAGTAAAACTGATCATAGGGTTAACAAAACTTAACCAAATCGAACTAAATTTCAACCAGAGGCATAAAACATTATTTAAGAATTTATAAACATTTTTCCAGAATTTATTAGTGTATAAATTCGCTAATCTTCACTAATTACCCTTAATTAACCGTAATTAGTGTCAAAATGATGCTATCACTCACCTTTGCCACAACTAGAACCCCAAAACTGAAATATTCTCTGATTTGGCGCTGTTCCCAATCTTACACAGCAGCTCTACCTCGGTTCTCGTACTAATACTCCTTGGTTTGATGTTTGCTATGCCTAATCTCCAATTAGAAAGTGATTTTTGGGTGTTTTAGAGAGATTTAGAGAGTGGAGGCCATGGCTAGGTCAAGAGAAATGAAAGTGGCGGCTGGAAAATGTCTAAAGAAATGTTTTCTAACCCTAATCAGCCTCCATATACCCCTAAACCCGAAATTCCCCCTTGGGCCTAGCTGCTAATCACCCGGTTAAGCCCAATTAAGCTGTTTTTAACCATCTGAAACTTGTTTCAGCCATATCTCCCAAACGGTAGGTCCGTTTGGCTAATGTGACCACTCTACGGAAAGAGAAACCATCATCCGAAGCCAATGGAAGTGGTTTCAGGTCAAAATTCCTTTCCAGTCAAAAGTTATGGCCAAAACAGTGCCAAGTAGGGGTAAAATGGTCATTTAAAAATCGGGAAAAATCATGAACATGGGAAATGACCCCAATAGTCGTCCCCCAAAGTTACATGACCATACGACTTCGTATGTGAAAGAAATAAATATTCTACGATCCTATGATGCGTAGAATGCGGGTCGTTACACTCTCCCCCCCTTAAGAAATTTCGCCCCCGAAATTCCTTAACCCAAAACATACAAAGGATCCCGCATGCCTAACAACCACATACAACTATCAATCATGCAAAACAAGCAAACAAGCCTATCCTAGCATGCGGAAAAACTAAGTCGAAGTCAAAATCTTACCAGGCAAAGAGTTCTGGGTGTGACTTCCTAATGTTCTCCTCTGTCTCCCAAGTACAATCATTCTCGTCCTCGCTCCACTGTACCTTGACTAGCTTCACCGCCTTCCTTCGAAGTTGCTTCATGTCGTGCGCGACAATACGGGCCGGCTTGCGGTTCCCAACCGCCTCGGGTTCTACTTCGAAGTCCTCTAACTGATCAGGTGAAATAGTCATATCTGAGTCGTGAACGAACTTCCTTAGTTGGGAAACATGAAATACGTTATGAACTCCCGCCATCTTCTCTGGTAAGTCAACTCTATATGCCAAATTCCCGACTAGTTCAAGAACAGGGAATGGGCCAACAAATCTTGGTGCCAACTTGCCTCTCCTGCCAAATCGTATTACGCTCTTCAACGGAGAAACCTTGACAAACACCAAGTCGCCAACGGAGAATTTTAAGTCTCTTCTTCTCTTATCAGCATAACTTTTCTGCCTATCTTGGGCTGCCTTCATTCGTTGTTGAATGATCTTGATCTTATCTGAAGTTTCCCTCACCACATCTGGTCCAAGCATAAACTTCTCGCCAGTCTCTATCCAACATGATGGTGAGTTGCACGGTCTTCCATACAAAGCTTCAAACGGAGCCATACCGATACTGGATTGGTAACTATTATTATATGCAAACTCTACTAGATGCAAATGGTCATCCCATGATCCACCAAAATCCAATATACATGCTCTCAAGAGATCTTCCAAAATACGGTTCACCCTCTCCGTCTGACCGTCGGTCTGAGGATGATATGCGGTACTGAGATGTAACTCTGACCCTAGAGCCTCTTGTAAGCTCTTCCAAAACCCACTAGTAAACAACGGGTCTCGGTCGCTCACAATGCCTTTAGGTACTCCATGAAATCTCACTACCCACTTCATATACAATTCTGCTAACTTAGCTGCCGTTCTGGTCGATTTGACTGGTATAAACCTTGCACTTTTAGTCAGTCGATCTACAATTACCCAAATGCTGTCATATCCCGATCTAGTCCTTGGTAAACCATCGATGAAATCCATCAAGACTTGCTCCCATTTCCATTCGGGAATTTCTAATGGCTGTAACAAACCACTAGGCTTCTTTTGCTCGGCTTTAACTAACTGGCAATTCATGCATTTGGATATAAACCTCCCAACGTCTCTTTTCATCCCTTCCCAGTAGTAGGTCTGCTTCATATCTCGATACATCTTATTACCACCGGGGTGTATAGTCAGCTTTGAGTGATGACATTCTCTAAGCACTTCATCCCTCAATCCATTGACATTGGGTACAACAAGCTTTCCATTCTTTCTAAGCCATCTATCTCGATCAAGCCCATACTTGTTCACCTCCTCATCGATACCCATCTCTAACTTGGAGATGATTTCCAATAGGTTAGGATCGTCCCTCTGACTAGAGCCGATCCGCTCAATCAAAGTGGGTCTGATCGTCAAACTTGCTAACATTTCTGGATCCAATTCGCACTTTGGTCTGAAATCAAACCCCGCGATAAACTCCAGTTGCTTCCATTCAAGGAACATAGCCCCTAAGATGGCATGTCTTCTATTCAATGCATCAGCCACCGCATTGCCCTTTCCTGGTGTGTATGCGATGTCAAAATCATAGGAAGCTAAGAACTCTAACCATCTCTGCTGACGGAGATTTAAATCCTTCTGGGAGAATAGATACTTTAACGACTTATGATCTGTAAATAGCTCAAATCTTTCTCCCAAGAGATAGTGTCTCCACATCTTTAACGCGAACACGATCGCTGCCAATTCTAAATCATGGGTAGGGTATCTTCTCTCGTGCGGTTTCATTTGCCGACTTGCATAAGCTACAACCCTACCGCCTTGCATCAATACAGCACCCAGTCCGGTACCACAGGCATCCGTGTATACCGTCATCTCTTCATCCCCCTTAGGAATGACTAACACTGGTGCGCTTGTCAACTTGTCCTTTAGACTTCTGAATGCATTCTCGCACCTTTTATCCCAGACAAAAGCTTGATTCTTCTTTGTCAACTGGGTCAATGGTGCTGCTATCTTGGAGAAACCTTGGATAAACTTACGATAGTATCCAGCTAATCCCAAGAAACTTCTTACATCTGTTGCATTCTTGGGCGTAGGCCAATCCTGTACCGTAGCCACCTTTGCTGGGTCCACGGCAATACCATTCTCTGATACGACATGGCCCAAGAACCTCACTTCCCTCTTCCAGAAGTGACACTTAGAAAACTTTGCTTTCAATTGGTGTTTTCTCAACACCTCCATCGCTACTCTTAAATGTTCCTTGTGTTCTTCCTCTGTCCTCGAATAGACCAAAATATCATCAACGAACACAAGGACAAACTTATTCAACTAATCTCTGAATACCCTATTCATAAGATCCACAAAATATGCTGGGGCATTGGTCAGCCCGAATGGCATGACCAACCACTCATAAAACCCAGACGGCGTCCGAAATGCCGTTTTAGCAATACTCTCAGCTTCCACTCTAAGCTGATGAAAACCTGTCGCGAGATCCAACTGAGAAAATACTCTCGCGCCACTCAACTGATCAAACAAATCATCTATCCGCGGTACAGGATACTTGTTCTTCCTCGTCACTTTATTCAACTCGCGGTAGTCTACACACAAACGAAGGGAACCATCCGCCTTGGTAGCAAACACAACTGGTGCTCCCTATTCAGAAACACTCCTTCTGATAAATCCCTTCTTCAAAAGATCGCTGACTTGCACCTCGAGCTCTCGCTGCTCCCTTGGTGCCATACGACGAAGTGGCGTCACTATAGGTCTGGCATCTTTTACCAAATCAATACGGAACTCAATCTCTCGGTGTGGTGGAAGTCCGGTCACTTCTTCGAAAACATCCGGATACTGGCCAACCACGGGCAAACCTGACAACTCACTATGCGGAATGTCGAGGGAGTTTAGAAAACTAGCCAATACCCCCTTACTGGGTAGACCACCAAACACTATCCTCCGCCCATCATCCGCTCTAGCTGTCACCAACAAGCCCTCACAGTCTACCACCACCCCGTGTCTTTGGAGCCAATCTACTCCCAAAATAATGCCAAACCCAGTAAAGCCCAAAACAAAGCAATCACAAACAAACATGCATCCATGACTCGATAAGACCACATTACGACAAATCATGCTAAGGCTAGTAGAACCACCAATCGGGTTCGTCACTACTAAAGGTCTATCGACAATCTCGGGCTCCAATCCCAACCTATCTACCAGGTCACTAGATATGAAAGAACTGGAAGCTCCGGTATCAAACAAAACTCTAACAGGAACATCATAAACAGAAAGCATACCTTGAATGACGACATTCTTTCCCTTCTCCGCCGCTGTTGGGGCATTCGACGAAGAAGGAATAGCATTAAGGGCGTATGCTTTCACCATTTGCTTTTCCTTAGGGGGCTGTGGACACTTGTCCTTGTGATGTCCCATTTGGCCACAGTTGAAGCACTTCCTATCCGCTGGCTTGGCCCGACAATTACTAGCATAATGGCCCTTCTTACCACAGCTGAAGCACTCCACATCTTGCTTATTCTTTTTCCTCTGGCCATCCTTAGCTTGGTTCTGCTTTCTCTTATTCTGGGAACCACCCTTGCCTCCACCACTTGCTTGTGGTTTTGGCTCTTCTGCAGATACATCCTCAGTCTTCGACTTAGGGTAGAGACTTTCTGACCTTAACGCTTTCCCCACAATCGATTCAAACGTCTCATCGATGTGGTTAATAAGTTTTTCCCCCAAGTACTGATCCAAACCAGTTATGAATTTCTCATTCTTTTTCTCGGCAGTATCAATGAGAGATAACCCATATTTTGACAAAGTGTCAAATTCAGCAATATACTCCGAGACAGCTCTGCCATTCTGCTTGAGCTCCAAGAACTTCTTGAACAGCACTGACTTCTGAGCAACCGGAATGAACTTCTCACTAAAGCGAGCCTTAAACTGCTCCCAAGTAATCTGATCTTCGGGAGTAGCTGCCTTTATAGCATTCCACCAATTCATTGCCCGCCCTTGCAGCTGACGGGACGCTAGCTTTCTTTTCATCGCATCCTCGATACCCAAATCCTCGAAGATACGTTCGCAACTATCCAACCAATCTTGAACATCCGTGGCCGACTCCGTTCCGTGGAACGGCTTCCCACCAAGACTAGTATAATCCTTATTCAGCTTGGCGAAGTCGACTCTTGGCGCCTGCACTATTGGACCACCACCATTTCCACCATTGGGAGCTGCCCTCTGCACATCTCTAAGCATTTCTCTCATGAGGTCAGTAAACATCGTCCTTATGTCAGCAGCATTCCCATTATTGGCTCCCCTACCAGCACCTCTAGTATCTCGGCTCATCGTCAATCTGAAAAAGAAAACGATTAACGATTCCATAGTGGTGCTAGTGCAGTACGACTTCATCCTTATACTACTAATAGTATATATATAGCTTTTTTAAAAAAAAACCAAAGTAATCACAAATACGCTCTCTTGTATACGTATCTTATCTCTCCCTGATAACTTCCCTAGGTTAACTACGCAACCTAGAGCTCTGATACCAAGTGTGACGGCCCGCCTCGCACCAGCCTGCATTTCCTCCAAAAGTGAGCTGTACACATGCCCGACTAGCACAAGACGGTCGTCAGAAGAAAGGAAAGGAGGGAATGAACTAATCAAAGAACCTGTAGAATGTCTCACAGCGCATGGAATAAAATATAATAATAATAATGTACTTGACATAAAACAGGCGAGACAGTGCATAAGCTGATAACTAAAACCAACATCAATCTCAAAGCAGCGGAAATCCAAATACAGCTTATTACAACTTTCCAAATTTTCTGTCTCAAAACAAAAGAAAGCTAAAATAGAAGATACACCAACAATGCCCAAGCAGTGATCTTCAACAACACAGGGAGAATATTATGTATATAGTACGTGGAAGCCTCCTGCTCATCTCCGGATCATCTACCCGTGCATCACCAGCTAACCTGTCTCTAGTCTGCTCGTGTGAGCACCCAGAGTAATAAGAAGAGACATAAAACTCTGGGTCAGACATAAAGCCTGGTATGAGCGATAAGCATCTAAACAGAGTAATAACAGGTATACTAAACCATACCTGAACCTGGACCTGCAACCAAAGAGTTAGTACCACATACCATACAATACTCCAAGGTGCCATAATAAATAGTGTAAGAATACGGGGGTGGGGTGTGCATGTCACAATGATAGCAAACAAATCATCCATAGCAACCATCCTCACATCTCTCACTCAGTGCGTAAAGCGTACGACATCTACCACTTTGGAAACACTAGACAAACTGAGGTAACGACGAATCCCGACTTGTAGAAACCCTGCTGTGACCAAGCCAAACACTTGGAGTCATGACCAAACATTTCAATGATCCACTTCATTGGTCGTAGCCCTTGGTTCTACCCATGCCATAATGGCCCTGAATCCGCCTTCGTACCTCCTACCATAGTGGTCCAAAGCTATAGACGTCGATAACTCCTTGGCACGCGTCCCGCAGCAAAACCCATCCATGAAGCGAACTCGTTGATTCCCATCTGAATCTTGATCTCTAACTTCTCATTTGGGCTTCCTTTGCATCTCGGGTTTCTGTCATCACCGGATCGGTTCGGGTCCCTTCATTGCCATCGGTTCGGTTCGGCCTTTAGCTCCTCATCATCAACGCGGCGCGGCTCGTGGCGTCCATCTGGTAGCGGTTCAGATCGGCCTTCCCCAAGCACACCGGTTCGGGTAGTACCTTCTGCTCACGAGTGGTTCGGATCGTGGTCACCTCACTGGATCGGTTCGGGCTCCTCTTCGTGAAGCAACACGGATCGCCTCGCGAAGCCTTGATCGGATCGGATCGTATCGCATCGTCGGATCGGAGTCTCCCACAAGAGCAGGTCTGATCGAAGTCTTCAAGCATCGACAGATCGGGTCGGGTCGCACCATCGGATCGGGGTCTTCAGCCATCGACGGATCGGGTCGCGCCATCGGATCGGGTCGCGCCATCGGATCGGGTCGCGCCATCGGATCGGGTCGCCCTCACTCCCACCGATCCGGTTCGGATGATTTCCTGCAGTTCTTCCAGCGAGCAGTTTACGCCATTCGACGGCGTTTTTGACAAATCTAACACTTCTAATCAATCATAAAACACACCATAGAGTCATAGCAACATGTAATAGCAACCACAACAGCAAACAACCATCCAAATGAATCAAAATGGATCAAAAGTGGCCAAAACTCCTAATTTTCCTTTAAGCATGTTTAAGTAAAACTGATCATAGGGTTAACAAAACTTAACCAAATCGAACCAAATTTCAACCAGAGGCATAAAACATTATTTAAGATTTTATAAACATTTTTCCAGAATTTATTAGTGTATAAATTCGCTAATCTTCTGTAACGACCCGCAAATCCGAGCTATCTGAGTTGACTAATAACACCACACGTCCAACCCAAATTGCACAGAGATACGAATCATTATTAGAAAGAAGTTAGAGGGTGAGAATTAGAAAGATAGAAATATTAGAATAGAAGAAAACGAAGATCACAACTCACAGCGGAACGAATAAAATATATTATATAACATAAGCTTTGAAATACAAATCTGTTTGGTACATATATACATACCATCATCAGAGTACACATAACATTTGATTCAGCGGAAGTAACTCTAAATAACTCACGTTGAAGCCTCCTGCTTCAAGCTCCTCCAAGTGTATCTGTAAAAGCCTGAAACACTTGACTGCCCGTACAAATTTGGGCACCCAAGAGTTTAGGGAAAACAAAACAAAATAAACTCTGGGTCAGTCATGGGACTGGTGTGAGTAAACTCCAACCACTTGTTTAACTTTTAAAATCCTTTCAAAAGAAAAGATAATAGTAAGACCAGCCCACACATAAACACGGACGGTTTTTACCTTACTATAACCCAAAACACTTTGATACGAAAATCCAGTGATATTATAGTAATGTCTACATCAAATAAATTACCAAATAGCAGAACGCTTGCATCTCACGCTATAGTATAAAATCAAAAACCGCATGGCGCTTATTGGAGATTGGATTTCCAACATGACAAGGTATGGGACCACCTTCCGATGATGTATCTCTAGAGGCAAATACACCTGGGTTCAACAAGAACGTCTTGCAACCCGGCCCACACATGACCGACCACTCATTTCGCTTGAGTGTATCGAATGTATATCACCAACGGTTGGACTCAAACCACCGTTTCCCGAATGGGCAGAATCGATAGATTTAGAAACAAAAGAAATTTCTCTAGATAGGTGATTATACACCCTAATGGGTGCGACCCACATAGCCATGCTGCCTGCCCGATTTTTGTCCTTTCCCGGTTGTTGAGGCCCGAGGCTATGAATACTTACCATTCATTGATAACACAATCACTTTGAATGCCACATCATCAGATCCGTTAATCACTAGTTGAGTTTGCACAAATATTCTGGATATTATGCTAAGGGATAAATCCGTTGCAACCATATACATTCATACAGACCAACCCATTTGATCATTGGAAATACTCTGTCAGACATTCGTCCATTTACGTTCGTTCTGGGATTGAACGACACCGAAGGTACTATTTCCATTTAATAGAAAAGCCCTTGCACTTTACTCCGTCTTCAATATATTCAGCATCTTGGTTCGCAACGCTTATGCCGATACGGAGTGGTTCTTCGGATAATAATCCAACCGGTCTCTCCATATTGACAACGATGGTCAAAACTTCGATAGTCTGTGATTTAACTATCGAATAAAAACAAGTGTTCATCAACATATCAACCAAATCACTGGGCTCTTTAATTAATATTTCATTAATTAAATCTCTTCTCCATTTTTCTTATCAATATTTGTTATCCAAATATTTCAATAACCATATTGGCCCTTTCCGCTATTTTTGATTTCGTTTCCTTATCGAATTCTATATATATCGATATATAGATTTCTAATTGTCAAATTTCTTAAAAATATTCTAACTCCTTAAATTCTCGGAAAAATTCGCCATAACCTCCCCTGTATCGGGAGCATCGGGAAATTTCAAATAGCATCCCGGTATCTTCCAATCTCAAAAAGAAAAAGAAAAAGCCAAGCGGCTTGCCGATACGGCGCATAAAATCTCATATACGAATTAAACATGTACCTTTTTGTCGAGCACTACATTTATAACTTCATATACTTCATCCCATACCTGTCTAACACCTGTTCACCTGTTTTCAATTCAATTCAACACTATCTAATCGTTTGAATTCAGTTTCGCCCATTTATTCTTTAATTCGCCATTTTGCCTATTTCACTTCTTTGTTTGAACATAGCATTTCAAACAAAACATTTAATTCGTTCATAACTAAATTGAACTTCGATTTCAATTCTATTTTCCTTTTCTATTTCGAATATAAATTTTCAAATCGAACTCACTTATTTAAGGCCCAATATTAAGTCGAAGTCTCATTAACTAATTTCTATTCGAATTAGTTAACTCTATTCAAAGTCAAAATCTGATTTCTGTTTCAAAAATCAATTTCCTTACTTTACTTGAGTTCACATATTTTTATAACTCAAGTCTGAAATTTTCTAAAATAGAACTTCGGATTTTATTTGCTTAAAAATCCCAATATTTATATATAAAATCCATTATGGTTTATAATGGTTTATGGCGCTGCTTTTCTAAAAATTTGATTTTGACATAACTCAAAATCTATACGACGAAATTCAGATTTTTCTCCTTCATTAGAAAACTATTATCAAATCGGCCCTGACGTTTCTTGTTTCGAAGAATTCCGACTTCAATTGCGTTCTGTATACTCAATTGAAGTTCGAATCGCTATTTTACGAACTGCAGCGCTGCGGCGAGTTCGTTTTAATTATATTTATAAATATAACTTTTTAAACTTCTTTAAAAATGAATTCAACTTTATTTAGCTCTATTTGAATTCTTGATTCAAATTCCAATTTCACTTTTGAATTCTACATCTCAAATTCAAATTTCCTTTTCTATTTGATATTCAAATTCAATACTTAAATTTCTATTTGAATTCCCTATATTCAAATTCTATGTTTGAATTCATTTGAATTCTCTTATTCAAACTCTATTCTTAAATTCCATTTTAACTTCTACATTCCAATTTCTATATTTGAATTGGAATTCAAATATCCAAACTTCTTTTAAATTCTATATTCAAAATCCCATAGTTTAAAACTCATTTGAATTTCATATTCAAATCCCATAGATTAAATCCTATTTGAATTCAATTTGAATCTTTTACATTCAAATTTCATTTTTCCATTCCCCTTTTGAATTCTAATATTCAAATTCATTTTCCAACACCATTTGAATTTCATCATTTCAAATCCATTTAAATTCCCTTGAATTCAAATTCCATTTCAAAATCATTTGGATTTCCTATTTTGAAACCCTATTTGAAATTCTATTTCCAATTCTACTTTGAAATCTTATTTTCAAAGTTTATTTCAAATTCTATTTTGAAATCTCATATTCAAATTTCTACTTGAATTTCTATATTCAATTCCATGTTCAAATTCAATACTTGGATTTCTATTTCAAATCTCTATTCAAATTTCACATTTGAATTTCTTCCTTGAAATACCATATTTCAAATTCTATTCAATTCTTCTTTGAAATTCTATATTTCAAATTCTATTTTGAAATTCTACATTCAAATCTCTATTTGAATTTCTTATTCCAATTCCTTTGAATTCAAATTTTATTTTGATTTCTTGAATTCAAATTCTATTTTTCCATTCTAATTTCGTCTATTCAAATTCTATTTGAATTTTTATTTGAATTTTTAATATTCAATTCCCTTTTAAAATTCAAATATTTAAACGCCTTTTCTAATTCTACTATCCAATTGTTATACTCAAATTTCATTTGAGTTATATATTTAAAATTTCCTTTTCACATCTTATTTTGAAATTCCATTTCAAATTCCAATTTCACGCTTATATTTCCATTTCTGAATTATCAAATGATAATTCTTTTTCACTTCATTTATAACTTCGTTATAAAAGAACTATTTATAAACTTCGTTTATAAAGAAACTACTTGTTTTATTTCAAAAACAAGTTTATGTTTTATTTCCATTTAAAAATTCAAATTTTTATTTAAAAATAGAATTTTCCCTTTTTAAATCTCCAATATCCTTTCTACGATATTTTAAATAAATTAACACTTAGCCCAGTGATATTTAAAACAATCAAATCACCCAATTTTCAATCATTTTATTTTTAACACATCATATATGAATATATGAAATCAGCAAACAACAAACAGATAATATATTTTTGAGGAATCCAGTTGGATTCCTCCAACCTGTTTTCCTGCATCCACAGATGTTAGCACATAAATAATACCCATTCTGCTTCGTGGCAGAATATCGCGGTATAGAAGGTCATCCACTAATCATAGCGTGGGGCGTATAGGGTAATCATCCGCTATGAAACTGCGGGCATCCGCTAATGAGACTGCGGGAATACAACCAATCAATCAACCCAATATATATATATATAGCCTAAATAACTAATATATATAAAACAACCAGAAAACATTCACACAAGCAACAAACAATTATTTTTAATAAAATAAAAATAATTGTAAAGGTGAGTGAGATTTACTCACCGGATTTTCTTTATTTGTACTTGTACCAATTTCTTTTCGTCATTTTCCGAGGCTTCAACTCTACACAAATGGTTTCATTCGATGTATCCTTGCCTACGATCATTTAATTTTATTTAACGAACAATGATTATTTAATTTACTAAATAAATAAATTATTCCTATGTATTTAAATTTTCCACAAATAAACGTATACCTTAACGCTTTGACAAATCCCGACTGATCGATACAGCAAACTCAAAATCATAAATCCCTTTTTGTTGAAAATCAGTCCAAAAACTGCAACATCCTTTCTGACATTTCCACAAACACTTCACGTTCATCTTCTATCTCCTTTTCTATCACCTAAAACAAACATCGAGCTGCTGCTTATCCAGTCCTATTCACTACGCTCCACAACATTAGCTTCATCGTTGAACTCGAGTTCAACTCCTCCCTCAGTATCGACTCATATTCCCATCGCAAGCCTCAAATCCAGGGTCAGAACACCTCTTTATGCTCCATTGATCATCGCGATAGAGACCCTCCCCCATCGACGCCTCAACACGGAACGCGACTCAACCCTAATTCGAGCTTGGACACAAACCACATCGCACCCGAAATCGAAGGCACAGGGTGAACAGCGAACCAATACGAGCTCCTCGAATGGATTTCATGATTTTAGGTATTTGTTTGGATTTGTTTTCGAATTCATTAGGGAGCGGCCATCTTTTTTTTCTGGTTTGGTTTTCTGTTGAACGAAAGAATGTGGTCGCGGTGGTTTATATAAGTGAAGAGGAAAGACAGAGAGTACACCATCTTTAAATTCTTGTTTCCTAGATAACGAAGAAGGGAAACAATTTCCACAGGTCGGAGAAGTAGGTATGCGTGATGTTTAGATTTAGGGCGGCGAATTTCAGTGTTTTGCTTGTACGGTTGGGTACATAGGACCCTAGAATTAAATAACCATGATATCTCGCGGTCTATTACTCGAAATCCCTGAACTGCTATCTAGTCGCAACGACTGATGTTAACAACATCATACGATATTCTAAATTCAACGGGACCAGTTTTAAAATTTAATTCAACTGAACAAAACAGATAATAAATTTGGATTACTGATTTAAATTAAACTCGATTTAAAATATAAATTGATTTCAGATAATTAAATTTAACGAAAATAACTAATTATTATTGTTTTAATCCACATAGATTTTATATTGATCGACTGGATTGTTTTGATTCATTTTCAACTGCGACTTCAATTATACTTCGTATTACGATAATTTAATATATTTGATATCAAATCATATATCCATTAATGATCGATAAATCCAATAAAAATTCATTTATATTTTATACTCAATATATAAAACCATACTAAATATTTAAAATAAAAATCTGGGTCGTTACATTCTTTCCCCCTTAAAATAATTTCGTCCTCGAAATTGCTAAGGTAGAAAAAGGGTACAAATCCATTTCTTTCCCACATCTCACTTATGTTGAAACTCAACTCTTCATATTTCAACAATTTTAGTTCTACCAAAACATTTGGTTTCTCATTCACATGCATTCAAATTGATTCTAAATCAATTCATTCACTTGAGTTATTTAACTTGTTTAAGTTAATTTTTAAATTCCGGAATTCAAATCCTTGGGTTTTTCTCTTCAAATTCTTTTGAAATTCTATAAATATATACATATATTTATTTTCATTTCAAATTCAAAACATTTGAATTTTCAAACCACTTGTTTTCTTTCAAACAAATTTCCATCAAAACTTTTCTAAGGTAGCAATCCATCACTTAGAAACTCGGAAATGAACACTGATGATGTTGCAATCATCATCAGAATTATTTCCCAGCCACTGAAGTGAGTTCAGTGCTTTATTATTTCAAAATCCATTAAAAATCCTTTTATTCAAAAACCCTTCCAAATCAAAGCTATATTATCTTAATATACTTCGCAAATGATTTCAAACCTTCCAGGATTTTAAATTCCAAATTCTGGTTTGAATTTAATTCTAATTCATCTCATTTGTATATATAATTTCTATACAAATTCTATTTTGGTTATAAATAACCATTCTAATTTTATAATCTCGTTTGATTATAAAGTCAACATCCAACACATCCATATAATAATAATTCTAGAAAATTATTCTTTCTATATCAAAATAGAAATTTGGGTAAAATTACTTCATCTACCCATTTTAAAACAATATTATGTCGATTCTTCTGTCCAAGTGTTTAGAAATTCCTATCGACTTCGTGGCGTCCCACGATTCGACCAGAATTCATAAACCACTCTACAGACTAGTCAACACAATATAAAACAGCTTTTATATAAATTCACAAATACGCTCTCTCGTATATATACGCTCAACTCATTCTAGGATACTACTGACCCTATCTCTAATGAGCACATGCCACACAAGCCTAGGTATTCACTCAACCTAAGCTCTGATACCACTGTAAACGACCCGCAAATCCGAGCTATCTGAGTTGACTAATAACACCACACGTCCAACCCAAATTGCACAGAGATACGAATCATTATTAGAAAGAAGTTAGAGGGTGAGAATTAGAAAGATAGAAATATTAGAATAGAAGAAAACGAAGATCACAACTCACAGCGGAACGAATAAAATATATTATATAACATAAGCTTTGAAATACAAATCTGTTTGGTACATATATACATACCATCATCAGAGTACACATAACATTTGATTCAGCGGAAGTAACTCTAAATAACTCACGTTGAAGCCTCCTGCTTCAAGCTCCTCCAAGTGTATCTGTAAAAGCCTGAAACACTTGACTGCCCGTACAAATTTGGGCACCTAAGAGTTTAGGGAAAACAAAACAAAATAAACTCTGGGTCAGTCATGGGACTGGTGTGAGTAAACTCCAACCACTTGTTTAACTTTTAAAATCCTTTCAAAAGAAAAGATAATAGTAAGACCAGCCCACACATAAACACGGACGGTTTTTACCTTACTATAACCCAAAACACTTTGATACGAAAATCCAGTGATATTATAGTAATGTCTACATCAAATAAATTACCAAATAGCAGAACGCTTGCATCTCACGCTATAGTATAAAATCAAAAACCGCATGGCGCTTATTGGAGATTGGATTTCCAACATGACAAGGTATGGGACCACCTTCCGATGATGTATCTCTAGAGGCAAATACACCTGGGTTCAACAAGAACGTCTTGCAACCCGGCCCACACATGACCGACCACTCATTTCGCTTGAGTGTATCGAATGTATATCACCAACGGTTGGACTCAAACCACCGTTTCCCGAATGGGCAGAATCGATAGATTTAGAAACAAAAGAAATTTCTCTAGATAGGTGATTATACACCCTAATGGGTGCGACCCACATAGCCATGCTGCCTGCCCGATTTTTGTCCTTTCCCGGTTGTTGAGGCCTGAGGCTATGAATACTTACCATTCATTGATAACACAATCACTTTGAATGCCACATCATCAGATCCGTTAATCACTAGTTGAGTTTGCACAAATATTCTGGATATTATGCTAAGGGATAAATCCGTTGCAACCATATACATTCATACAGACCAACCCATTTGATCATTGGAAATACTCTGTCAGACATTCGTCCATTTACGTTCGTTCTGGGATTGAACGACACCGAAGGTACTATTTCCATTTAATAGAAAAGCCCTTGCACTTTACTCCGTCTTCAATATATTCAGCATCTTGGTTCGCAACGCTTATGCCGATACGGAGTGGTTCTTCGGATAATAATCCAACCGGTCTCTCCATATTGACAACGATGGTCAAAACTTCGATAGTCTGTGATTTAACTATCGAATAAAAACAAGTGTTCATCAACATATCAACCAAATCACTGGGCTCTTTAATTAATATTTCATTAATTAAATCTCTTCTCCATTTTTCTTATCAATATTTGTTATCCAAATATTTCAATAACCATATTGGCCCTTTCCGCTATTTTTGATTTCGTTTCCTTATCGAATTCTATATATATCGATATATAGATTTCTAATTGTCAAATTTCTTAAAAATATTCTAACTCCTTAAATTCTCGGAAAAATTCGCCATAACCTCCCCTGTATCGGGAGCATCGGGAAATTTCAAATAGCATCCCGGTATCTTCCAATCTCAAAAAGAAAAAGAAAAAGCCAAGCGGCTTGCCGATACGGCGCATAAAATCTCATATACGAATTAAACATGTACCTTTTTGTCGAGCACTACATTTATAACTTCATATACTTCATCCCATACCTGTCTAACACCTGTTCACCTGTTTTCAATTCAATTCAACACTATCTAATCGTTTGAATTCAGTTTCGCCCATTTATTCTTTAATTCGCCATTTTGCCTATTTCACTTCTTTGTTTGAACATAGCATTTCAAACAAAATATTTAATTCGTTCATAACTAAATTGAACTTCGATTTCAATTCTATTTTCCTTTTCTATTTCGAATATAAATTTTCAAATCGAACTCACTTATTTAAGGCCCAATATTAAGTCGAAGTCTCATTAACTAATTTCTATTCGAATTAGTTAACTCTATTCAAAGTCAAAATCTGATTTCTGTTTCAAAAATCAATTTCCTTACTTTACTTGAGTTCACATATTTTTATAACTCAAGTCTGAAATTTTCTAAAATAGAACTTCGGATTTTATTTGCTTAAAAATCCCAATATTTATATATAAAATCCATTATGGTTTATAATGGTTTATGGCGCTGCTTTTCTAAAAATTTGATTTTGACATAACTCAAAATCTATACGACGAAATTCAGATTTTTCTCCTTCATTAGAAAACTATTATCAAATCGGCCCTGACGTTTCTTGTTTCGAAGAATTCCGACTTCAATTGCGTTCTGTATACTCAATTGAAGTTCGAATCGCTATTTTACGAACTGCAGCGCTGCGGCGAGTTCGTTTTAATTATATTTATAAATATAACTTTTTAAACTTCTTTAAAAATGAATTCAACTTTATTTAGCTCTATTTGAATTCTTGATTCAAATTCCAATTTCACTTTTGAATTCTACATCTCAAATTCAAATTTCCTTTTCTATTTGATATTCAAATTCAATACTTAAATTTCTATTTGAATTCCCTATATTCAAATTCTATGTTTGAATTCATTTGAATTCTCTTATTCAAACTCTATTCTTAAATTCCATTTTAACTTCTACATTCCAATTTCTATATTTGAATTGGAATTCAAATATCCAAACTTCTTTTAAATTCTATATTCAAAATCCCATAGTTTAAAACTCATTTGAATTTCATATTCAAATCCCATAGATTAAATCCTATTTGAATTCAATTTGAATCTTTTACATTCAAATTTCATTTTTCCATTCCCCTTTTGAATTCTAATATTCAAATTCATTTTCCAACACCATTTGAATTTCATCATTTCAAATCCATTTAAATTCCCTTGAATTCAAATTCCATTTCAAAATCATTTGGATTTCCTATTTTGAAACCCTATTTGAAATTCTATTTCCAATTCTACTTTGAAATCTTATTTTCAAAGTTTATTTCAAATTCTATTTTGAAATCTCATATTCAAATTTCTACTTGAATTTCTATATTCAATTCCATGTTCAAATTCAATACTTGGATTTCTATTTCAAATCTCTATTCAAATTTCACATTTGAATTTCTTCCTTGAAATACCATATTTCAAATTCTATTCAATTCTTCTTTGAAATTCTATATTTCAAATTCTATTTTGAAATTCTACATTCAAATCTCTATTTGAATTTCTTATTCCAATTCCTTTGAATTCAAATTTTATTTTGATTTCTTGAATTCAAATTCTATTTTTCCATTCTAATTTCGTCTATTCAAATTCTATTTGAATTTTTATTTGAATTTTTAATATTCAATTCCCTTTTAAAATTCAAATATTTAAACGCCTTTTCTAATTCTACTATCCAATTGTTATACTCAAATTTCATTTGAGTTATATATTTAAAATTTCCTTTTCACATCTTATTTTGAAATTCCATTTCAAATTCCAATTTCACGCTTATATTTCCATTTCTGAATTATCAAATGATAATTCTTTTTCACTTCATTTATAACTTCGTTATAAAAGAACTATTTATAAACTTCGTTTATAAAGAAACTACTTGTTTTATTTCAAAAACAAGTTTATGTTTTATTTCCATTTAAAAATTCAAATTTTTATTTAAAAATAGAATTTTCCCTTTTTAAATCTCCAATATCCTTTCTACGATATTTTAAATAAATTAACACTTAGCCCAGTGATATTTAAAACAATCAAATCACCCAATTTTCAATCATTTTATTTTTAACACATCATATATGAATATATGAAATCAGCAAACAACAAACAGATAATATATTTTTGAGGAATCCAGTTGGATTCCTCCAACCTGTTTTCCTGCATCCACAGATGTTAGCACATAAATAATACCCATTCTGCTTCGTGGCAGAATATCGCGGTATAGAAGGTCATCCACTAATCATAGCGTGGGGCGTATAGGGTAATCATCCGCTATGAAACTGCGGGCATCCGCTAATGAGACTGCGGGAATACAACCAATCAATCAACCCAATATATATATATATAGCCTAAATAACTAATATATATAAAACAACCAGAAAACATTCACACAAGCAACAAACAATTATTTTTAATAAAATAAAAATAATTGTAAAGGTGAGTGAGATTTACTCACCGGATTTTCTTTATTTGTACTTGTACCAATTTCTTTTCGTCATTTTCCGAGGCTTCAACTCTACACAAATGGTTTCATTCGATGTATCCTTGCCTACGATCATTTAATTTTATTTAACGAACAATGATTATTTAATTTACTAAATAAATAAATTATTCCTATGTATTTAAATTTTCCACAAATAAACGTATACCTTAACGCTTTGACAAATCCCGACTGATCGATACAGCAAACTCAAAATCATAAATCCCTTTTTGTTGAAAATCAGTCCAAAAACTGCAACATCCTTTCTGACATTTCCACAAACACTTCACGTTCATCTTCTATCTCCTTTTCTATCACCTAAAACAAACATCGAGCTGCTGCTTATCCAGTCCTATTCACTACGCTCCACAACATTAGCTTCATCGTTGAACTCGAGTTCAACTCCTCCCTCAGTATCGACTCATATTCCCATCGCAAGCCTCAAATCCAGGGTCAGAACACCTCTTTATGCTCCATTGATCATCGCGATAGAGACCCTCCCCCATCGACGCCTCAACACGGAACGCGACTCAACCCTAATTCGAGCTTGGACACAAACCACATCGCACCCGAAATCGAAGGCACAGGGTGAACAGCGAACCAATACGAGCTCCTCGAATGGATTTCATGATTTTAGGTATTTGTTTGGATTTGTTTTCGAATTCATTAGGGAGCGGCCATCTTTTTTTTCTGGTTTGGTTTTCTGTTGAACGAAAGAATGTGGTCGCGGTGGTTTATATAAGTGAAGAGGAAAGACAGAGAGTACACCATCTTTAAATTCTTGTTTCCTAGATAACGAAGAAGGGAAACAATTTCCACAGGTCGGAGAAGTAGGTATGCGTGATGTTTAGATTTAGGGCGGCGAATTTCAGTGTTTTGCTTGTACGGTTGGGTACATAGGACCCTAGAATTAAATAACCATGATATCTCGCGGTCTATTACTCGAAATCCCTGAACTGCTATCTAGTCGCAACGACTGATGTTAACAACATCATACGATATTCTAAATTCAACGGGACCAGTTTTAAAATTTAATTCAACTGAACAAAACAGATAATAAATTTGGATTACTGATTTAAATTAAACTCGATTTAAAATATAAATTGATTTCAGATAATTAAATTTAACGAAAATAACTAATTATTATTGTTTTAATCCACATAGATTTTATATTGATCGACTGGATTGTTTTGATTCATTTTCAACTGCGACTTCAATTATACTTCGTATTACGATAATTTAATATATTTGATATCAAATCATATATCCATTAATGATCGATAAATCCAATAAAAATTCATTTATATTTTATACTCAATATATAAAACCATACTAAATATTTAAAATAAAAATCTGGGTCGTTACATCTTCACTAATTACCCTTAATTAACCGTAATTAGTGTCAAAATGATGCTATCACTCACCTTTGCCACAACTAGAACCCCAAAACTGAAATATTCTCTGATTTGGCGCTGTTCCCAATCTTACACAGCAGCTCTACCTCGGTTCTCGTACTAATACTCCTTGGTTTGATGTTTGCTATGCCTAATCTCCAATTAGAAAGTGATTTTTGGGTGTTTTAGAGAGATTTAGAGAGTGGAGGCCATGGCTAGGTCAAGAGAAATGAAAGTGGCGGCTGGAAAATGTCTAAAGAAATGTTTTCTAACCCTAATCAGCCTCCATATACCCCTAAACCCGAAATTCCCCCTTGGGCCTAGCTGTTAATCACCCGGTTAAGCCCAATTAAGCTGTTTTTAACCATCTGAAACTTGTTTCAGCCATATCTCCCAAACGGTAAGTCCGTTTGGCTAATGTGACCACTCTACGGAAAGAGAAACCATCATCCGAAGCCAATGGAAGTGGTTTCAGGTCAAAATTCCTTTCCAGTCCAAAGTTATGGCCAAAACAGTGCCAAGTAGGGGTAAAATGGTCATTTAAAAATCGGGAAAAATCATGAACATGGGAAATGACCCCAATAGTCGTCCCCCAAAGTTACATGACCATACGACTTCGTATGTGAAAGAAATAAATATTCTACGATCATGTGATGCGTAGAATGCGGGTCGTTACAATAAGCATTAAATATAAATAATTAACGCTTACACAATCTATCAACCCATCGATTGACATACAACTAAACAATCGGGATTAGTGCACGTCAAATATCATCCACATACCCATATGGGGTTTCAAATCAACAGACACAGATTTTTATTTGTGCTGTTGGGCGATGTGTAAAATTTATCGTTCCAATCAATATCAGTCAAATGGGTGTACATAAACAAATCGTCCAATTTGTTTATGAATATTTATTTTATATACACGTTAAAAATTACATTTTTAACTATAACATATTTATAACGAAAAAATATTTTATTTCATTCCACATCACACAATCAAATTTCACAACACAGAAATCAAACTAACAAGTCATCCATGGTCTGTGGACGACGGGTGTCAGGTGCTGCTAAGCACCGTCTTCATCCTAGTATATATTTCAACTAGAAACTAAAATAAAAGTGAGGAGTTCTCACCGAGAGCTAAAACATACGTCACGACTCTTCATATGTAGAAAATCTTTGCCGTGCTCGCCTTTAGTCACTTTCGTCGTCCGTATCCACTACATGTATAAAAATCGCATCTTTATATTGTTGCTATGTATATAAAAATCATATTTTTATAACTACGCTACATGGATAAAAATCACATTTTTATACTGCTATTATATAAATAAAAATTCTATTTTTATACCGCTACTATATAGATAAAAATTCTATTTTTATAACGGTGTTCATATAATAAAGATCATATTTTTATCACGCTAACTTCATAATAAAAAATATATTTTTATATCGCTCTTCTTCTAATAAAGATTATATTTTTATATCGCCACTCATATAAAAATCACATTTTTATATTCTCTAGTATATAAAAATCATATTTTTATCATGCTATGGTATAAATAAAAATCATAACTTTACATTGCTATTGTATATCTAAAAATCTCCTATTTCTTCATGATAAAAATATATTCTTTCTCTATATAAAAATCTCGACTTTTTCTATTTAAAAATCTAATCTTTTTACACGATAAAAACCCATTTTTCTCTAGCTCAAAATGATTTCATATATGCGATAAAATCCTATCTTTATCACGTCTTCATATGTATATAAAACTGAAATCTTTTCCTAAGTAAAAATTTCATTTTTTACCTAACAAAAAAAACTATATTTTTATTTAATGAAAATCAGGTTTTTCTCTCAATTAAAATCGGATCTTTAAATAATAAAACAAATAAAAAAAAAGAAAAGAAAGAAAGAAAAAGAGAAAAAAAATCAAAGGAACTCACGGTTTTGTTCAACGAAGGGGGGTCGAGCTTCGTCGCCGTCGCGAGGAGGAGGAATGGGGGGAGGGATCGCGCCCAGTGCGAGGAGGAAGGGGGGAGAGAATCGCGCCCAGCGCGACGAGGAAGGCGGGAGAACAGAAGGTAGACGAGTGGGGAGCGCCGTCAATCGGCGGTGGCGGTGGGTGGTTGTCACGCTATGCCACGGTATTTTTTTTTATTTCTGCGTTGACTGAAATGTGGAGAGAGAGAGGAGGGAGTGGTTAGAATATATATACATATTTATTTTATCCTTCAAAAAGTAACTTTAAATTTCGATCTCAAAACGGGACCCACCACCTGTCGTCCTTAGCTAATTACCCCTATTACGAACGCAATGGGGTATGTATCTTGAGCCAGTTCGGCTGTTACGAGTAGTTTTCGTTCAAATTAAAATATAAATCATTATATTGAATTTTAAACGTACATTTCAATTTACTGGGGCCACATACTAACTTTAAAAATCCCAGAAAAAT
The DNA here is from genome assembly GCA_030737875.1 of Allium sativum. NCBI lineage: Eukaryota > Viridiplantae > Streptophyta > Magnoliopsida > Asparagales > Amaryllidaceae > Allium > Allium sativum. The sequence continues at coordinate 684,948,857 of CM060926.1, read as the reverse complement.
TATTTCTAGCTTCGTATTGATAATACAGTCCTAACAAAACTAATTTCGTCAAATTCTGAGACAGTTTGAAAAATGGTCATTTTCCGGTCGATCGAAATTGACTAAAACTGTCAAAACACGTTTTCCTATGCCACGCTCATATATTGATTCAGAAAATTACGAATTTTGGAATCCTGCAATAACTTGACGTCCCGGATCCAACAAAAGTGGTTTCATCGAAAACCGAGGTCGTTTGCAAAATTGCTATTTTTAAGGGCTAAAATTCCATAGTGACTATTCTGAATTTTCAACTGGGCGTAACTTTTTATCCCCGCTATGAAATTTCAATTTTTCAGATTCGTTGGAAAGATATTCTCAAGTAGATTCAAATATTTTTGGTTTCATTATAATCCGGTTTATTTTGAATCCTGTACATTCATTTGAAATTTGAAATCGAATTTTCAAACTACCGCGCCATTTTCAATTCCTTTTATATTTAAAATAAAATATTTATATTCTAGCATCGAGCTATATAAATATATACGTTATAATCTATTCCAAATTATTTGTCGTCGTTATTATTTAAAATAATTCATTTTAAATATTCAAAATTCACTAAAATTGTCAAAATAGAAATTTTAAATTGGCTCGGATTTTCGGGTTATTACAACCTCCCCCACATAAAACTTTTTATCCCCGAAAAGGAACGAAGGTGAAAGTTGTTTAACTAATCAACTCAACTTTCACTATTTTCATTACGGCTTAAGTTCTCCAACTTTTCAGTTTCTAAGAACTTTTCAAATTTTCCAAAAATTTGGCTAACACCCTAAATTTTCGAAAAATTTCGCTATAACTTCCCTTTGCATCGGGAGCTTCGGGATATTTCAAACAGGCTCCCATGGCCCTCACCAATCAAAAAAGAAAAAGAAACAGCCAAGCGGCTCATAAAATCATCAAAAACCCAATAAGTTTGTAAACATGTACCTATTTGTCGGGCAAACAATTTTATTCTTCTGCTCTAGCCTCCTACCTATGACCTTTTCAATGTAAGTAAATGTATATGCATGCAAATGCGATAAATTTTCAATACAATTCACTTTTTGATCAATTTGGCTAAATGGTCCAAATTTTAATTAATCAACCAATAATCAAACAACACAATCAACAATCAATTAGTTGATTAACGTTTCAAATTCATAATTTTGATACATAGTCAAAAAATCAGATTTTTGATGCCAAATAGCCCTATCTAGTTTTTGTTCTCACACCAGTCAATTGGAAATATATAAATATCAAACCTTCGAAACTCGAACCAAAACGACTGATGCTGTGCAGTCATCAATAGTTTCATCTTCGGGCGACTAGAGTGTGATTCTATATCTACCCAATATATTAAAACTTTGAATACCCGTGGATCAGACGAATATGCAAAATCTTTATATATTGGATTACCCAAATTAATAAAAATAAATATTCAAATATGAATAATTGAATTTAATTTTTCAAAACAAAATTGTTTTCATTTTAAAAATATACTCTTTACACTCGCTCTAGGATACTACTGATCCCATCTCAAATGAGTCATTCTCATTGGATATTACTAATCCAATCTCTGATGAATTCTTTCGTTCGGTTCTAACGTGTCTTGTTCTCCGAGCTCTGTAAACCAAATCTCTGATACCAAAATGAAACGACCGGTGTAGTGACCCGGATTTTCGGCGACTTTGGTTATCGACGTAAGCACGACGTCGATAACCAAAACATCGAAAAATCCCGGTAATAAATGAAAGAAATTAGAAGGTGAGAATAGATAAGATAGAACTTATAGAATAGAAGAAGAAGAAGAACATCATCAGAGTAAACACGAATCTCACAGCGGAACGAATAAAATATAACATTACATATCTTTGAAATAACATCAGTATATGTATACAATAGCACTTATCAGAGTACAACACTTACAACAACAGCGGAAATAATAATAGCTATAGAATCCTGAAGCCTCCTGCTCCAAGCTCTCCCAGTGTATCTGTAAAATCCCGACTACTTGACTGCCCGTACAAATTTAGGCACCCAAGAGTTTAGGGAAAACAACAAAATAAACTCCGGGTCAGTCATGGGACTAGTGTGAATAGACTCAAATCATTTAAACAGGTATATGATATCTCATAAGACCACGCCGTAAATACGGAACGGGTTTTTCCCTTATGAGAATCCAAATAACTTTTCAAAGCAATATCATTCTGATATTATAATAATGTCTAAGTACATATAAATATCAATCTAGCAGAAACGCTTGCATCTCACGTTACTACATATATAGTATACAATCAAAATCGCAAGCATGTATTGGATGATTGGATTTCCAACTATGACAAGGTATGGAACCACCTTCCGATCAGTGTACTCTAGGAACGATACACTGGAGTTCAACAAGAACATCTTGTAACTCAGCCACACATGACCGACCACTCATTTCGCTTGAGTGTATCGAATGTACATCACCAACGGTTGGGATCAGCAACCGTTCCCGTATATATATGGGACAGCATTGATAGATTTAAGAAACAAATGAATATTCACTAGATAGGTGATTATACACCCTACTTCGGTGCGACCGACTTAGCCATGCTGCCTGCCCGATTTCTGTCATTTACCGGATGTGAGGCTAGAAGCTACGCTTTATCATTACATCAGATTCACTTCGAATGCCACATTGTCAGATCCATCAGAATCACTAATTGACGTCTACAACCATACATTATGTGTCAGCTAAAAGAAGTTTCCTTCTCCGCTTCCACTCTTGGTATAGTTGAAGAAATCAATGCACGTGACCGTCTGGAAATACTATGTCAGACATCCATCTTCATTCACTTAGAAATGTCACATCGTCATACCTGCCAAATCACAAATTGACTTATCCAAAAATAACACGGGTATACAGCTAAGAGAAACGAATTCCTCCGCCACCAAACGTGAATACGTTTGAACAGATCAACTTACGCGATCCATTGGATATACTCTGTCAGACCTTCGTCCATACAAGTTGTCCTGGGACTGGACAAACCGAAGGCACTATTCCGTAAACAGGATAGCCCTTGCATTTTACTCCGTCTTCAATTATCTTTGGCATATATCATTCGCGACGCTTATGCCAATACAGAGTGGTTCTTTGGATAATAATCCAACCGGTCTCTCCATATTAACAACGTTAAAATGGTCAAAACTTCGATAGTCGGTGAGTTAACTATCAAAGAAAAACAAGTGTGCAAACAACGATATTATTCCCAGATGGAAATTATATCGAACAAACATCATTTAACATTAATCTCTTTAGTTCATTTATTTACTTATCTCCTGTTTCCCTATATTCTAAATTCTTATTTTCTTTTATCAGAAAACATTTCTGATTCTTGTTTGGAAAACATTTCCAAAACTCCTTTACGATCAAACCTTACCATTTCTTAGTCAAGAAAAAAGTCACTCAAGTTGGGGTATAATTACCTCTCAGACCTTGACTGAACAACGTTATAACTTCGAAATGGTCAGAGTTTATCTTTTAAATCTTTAACAACTCCTTTACGCCTTTCTCGGATTCAATTTTACTAATCCACTTCTATATTTAAAACATTGGTTATAACGATAACGTTATAACCCCTACTTTCGAATTATCTAACTTAAATTTTAACTTCTATTCTTATTAGTGAATAATTAACCTAACACTTATTTATTTATAAATAGATAAATCTATTTAAACACTGGAAAGTATAAGTACTTTCCCGAATTCGATATAATCGAATTCGCCGATTAACTCTCTTCGAGAAATCTCTATTTGATCAACTCTTCTTCGAATAACCTATATTCGACTATCTCCTTCTCGAATAAACGATATTCGATAACCTCTCTTCGAATAACTAATATTCGATAACTCTTCCTTTTCAAATATTTCATATTTGAAAATCTCACTTCGATTAAACTATAATCGATACCTCCCTTCGATGAAACTAACATTGATAACTCCTTTCGATGAAACTAACATCGATAACTCCTTTCGACGAAACTAACATCGATAACTCCTTTCAATGAAACTAACATCGATTTATTTAACTCGACGAACTTAACTCGACTAACTTAACTTGACTCGACTAACTCGACTTACTTGGTTCGACCAATTCGATTCGATTAACTAGGTTCGACTAACTTGACTAACTTAACTCAACTTACTTGGTTCAACCATTCGATTCGATTAACTAGGCTCGACTAACTTGGTCGAACCACCCGATCAACTCAACTTATTTAACTTTAACTGGTTTTACTTGGTTTGACTAACTAAATTTATTAACTCGACTGACTAATTCAACTCGATTAACCTAACTTGATTTACTTATCTCGATTAACTGAACTAATCACTTTGATTAACTCGACTAATTCACTTTGGTTAACTTAACCAATTCACTTAGTTTAACTTAACTAATTCACTTAACTCATGTCGATTAAACTATATTCGATAACTCCTCTAACTCTATTCGAATAAACTATATTCGATTAACTCCTTTTCTTTATTCGAATAAACTATATTCGATCAACTCATTTGATTTAACTCTAATCGATTAATTCTATGGTTTAACCCTAATCGATTAATTCTATTTGACTAACCCTATTCGGCTAACTCGACTAACTTGGTTCGACTGACCAGGTTTGACTAACCTGACACATTTGGTTTGACTGACCAGGTTTGGCTAACCTGACCCATTTGGTTTGACTGACCAGCTCGACTCGGTTGGTTTGACTCGACCATCTTGACTCGATTGGTTCGACTCGACCATTTGGCTCGATTTGGTTCGACTAGCTTGGTTTGACCACTTAATTCGAATATTTATATCCGACTGACTAACTTTCCTTTTATTTCTATTTATTTTAACTTCTATTTATTTCCTAAATAGATTTCCTTTTGTATAATCTATTTATTTTCCTAAATAGATTTTCCTTTATAACTCTAATTATTTAATCCCTAATTAAATATCCTTTATTCTATTTATTTCATCTAAATAAACATTCCTTTATTTTATTTATTTATTTCTTAATAAATATCCTTTTATAAAATCCTTCGATTTTATAAATAGATTTCATTTTCAATATAAATATTGAAAATCCCCTTTTCTACATTTTCAGTGTTTTCTATTGTTTTTAAACAACCAACGGTCAATGATCAATATCATCCAAACATATACAATCAACAACATATTATATACCACAGTATATATCACAATATACAAATAACAGTAAAATAAATGTTGAGGAATCCAGTCGGATTCCTCCAACCTGTTTCCCTGCATCCACCGATGTTAAACAACGTATATAACATCACTTGCATTTCTAATGAAATACACTGATAACAAAATCACCGTTTAATAACGATATATATATATATATATATATATATATATATATGTAGATATATATATATACATATCCATACTGTTTTCAATCAATTATTTAACAGTCAAATCTACAGTCCAATTTAACAATACAACTTAACAGTCCAAATTAACAGTACATAACTAGCAGTCAAATACAGAAAAGAAATACAATTTATATTAAAATATAAATTTGAGGAGAGTTAGTGATTTTTTACTCACAGTTGGGCGTTAATCGTTGAATAACGGTTTGCGTTATTCGACTCAGTCGGACAATTTATTACTCCATAAATTGTAACGTGCTCGGATTCACTCCCGGTCAGTCTCATCGTGTTGCTCCCGTCCATGCGATCCCAACGGATCTTGTTTCGCTGAATTTCGATCACGTATGATAAAGTTATGACGATTACATGCTTTCAAACAAATTTTAAATAAGAATAAACTTAAGCTATTTATTTATCGGGCCTCACCACTTAAAGCCCATACCCGTCCAGACCCAAACCGCTCCCAGATTCTTTCCTTTCTTCCCCGATTGAACTTTCGACTCCAGCATCATACCATTACCGCACTTCACCTTCACCCAACTCCCTCCATGACGCACCGATATCCACCAGAACACCACCACTGAACTCCTCCTTCCGGCCTTTCCCTCCTCCACCTAACCACAAAGAACTCGCAACCCCCTTTCGGTCTTGCGTCGCAGCCTTCTAGTCGATACATAGTAATACCATCGACAGCAAAACGAACCGAACCCCACCAATCTTCGCGAGCAAGTGCGGTTTTCGTCAACAAACCCAAATCTAAACCTCGTTTTACCTATCTCCAACTGAAATCCTCAAGAATCCGAACCCTAAATACACCCCGACGCACATTGTATACTGTCGATTCCCCAAAACCAGCATCGCATGACCCAAGACAGGTACCGAATCAAAGGGAATTACTCAAGGAAGCCATAAATATAAGTATAACGATTTATAGGATTTTATTTTTCTTTCTATGATTTTTTTTGAAGTGGATCTTTGTTTACTGGAAGAAGAAATTTGAAGACGGTGGATTTTTCCTACAGTTGACTACCGAATGAAAATATTAGAGTTAGGTTAAGGGGGTAAGGGTATTTATAGGGAGTGTAGATATTTTAGATTTTTTTTATTTTGATCTTTCATATATGTTTCTATCTTCTAAAAATTCGTGTGGTCACACATGGTACCCAAAAATCACGAAAATGGACATGCAGCTAAAGTTCGACATTACGGTCCCAACGAAACTGGTTTCGTCGAATTCCGACCTCGTATGCTCACACAGCGTATTTTTAACTGTCAAAATACTGACTATTTTACACTCTAAAAATCCGTACGGCCACACAGTGACTCTAAAAATCACGAAACTTCACATCTAACAACTATTTGATATTGCGGATCCAACAAAACTGGTTTCGTTGAATTCTGAGGTCGTTTGCAAAACTGGCTATTTTTAAAGCGCTGAATAGACCATTTAAATATATAAATATATTTAAATATAATTAAATTCAATATTAATAAATTAATATTATCGTATATCTTCACATATGATATCGTACAGCTCCAGAATATCATATCAGAATTTACAGTTTGATATTTCAGATTTTAGATTTATCGATATTCAGTTCATATCGAAAAATCCTTTTTATAACGTATATAAAGCGTCGCAAATTATAAAGGAATTCTACAGCGACTTTTCTGAAATTTGATTTGGACGTAAATCAAAATCTACACGACGAAATCCCGATTTTTCTCTTCCACTAGAAAGATATACTCCATCAGCTCCACACGTTTCTTGTTTCACAGAAATCCGGCTTGAAATGAATCCTGTACCTTCAGTTGAAGTTCGAATCGCTAAATCGCGAACTACAGCGCCATTTCAAGCTCGATTTTAATTATAATATAATTATACGTTCAAACTGTCGTCGATTGAATATATTCGTCAATATAATCCAACTATAAGCTGAATTACATCTTAGGGATGACCCCGTTCACAGAATATTTGAATTTCCAATATTTTTGATTATTTCGACATTATAATATATTTTATTATATTATAATTATTAATTAAATATTCAATATTATTTAATTCACGTTCTCGATATCGATAAATCGATATTTAATAATTAAATAAATAAATTATTCAACAGCTAAAATGCGGGTCACTACAATCTTCCCCCCTTAATAAAATTTCGTCCTCGAAATTGCTAAGCTAGGGGACGACCCTATCTTCTGGGTAAAAATTTATCTGTTTACCTCTTGTCTCTGGTTTCAACTGAACCAATTAATATCGACTAAAATTTTAATTCATTCCGACTAACTAAATTTTCAAAAATTTTGAAAAATTTTCAAACACCTTAACTTTTCGAAAATTTTTGCTAGCACCTCCTTTGTACTGGTCAATATCTCAAACTCCAACTCGCCTCTCTGGGCCTTCTTTAACCCAAAAGAAAATCAAACAGCCAAGCGGCTTGCCAATTCGGCTCATAAATTTCATATCCATATATAATATAAACTGGTACCTTTTTGTCGGGAATATCAACTCTATCACTTCCATATGCTATCCGCTCAGCATATACCAGTGTTATTTCCATCAAATTCCAATCAGTTCATATCCTCAAAACCAAATCGAATTTCATTCGAACCCGAATATCAAATTTCAAATTCTTAACTCATCAACCCAATTCCATAACATATTATTCTCTAATCCAATTCAATTCTATTTAACTCAGTTCAAGTTAATATTTCAATTTATTTCTACTATCTTATTCTATTTAACTTCATAAGTTAAAATTAAATTCCGAAACTTAATTTCCTGGGTCTATTTCAAATCAATTTGAAATTACAATGCCAATTCAAAACCTTTGAATTTCTAAACAACTTGTTTTCTCAAAACAATTCAAAAACAAAACCTTTGGTAGTAGTCCGTCACTTAGAACTCGAAAATGAACACTGATGATGTCGCGATTCATCATCAGAATCTATTTTCCAGCTATCGAAGTGAGTTCAATACTATATCACCTTCAGTTTGAAAAACGTTTTCAAAATCTCCCAGGAACTTAAAATTTCCTTATTTTAATTCCAATCTGATTTAAATTCAGATTTTTATTCATTTTATTTCATATACTTTACTTATATGAATTCTGATTAGTCATTTATAATCATTTTACCTTTTTATAATCTTACTCGATTATAATAACAACCAATATACCATATCAAATATATTCGGGTAAAATTATTCCATTTACCCTCTTTCAAAACATACCATGACGGTTCATCGTATTCGAGTGTTTAGTAACCCCTATCGATACAGTGGATCAAACCGATCGACCATAATTCCCAAACAACTCAAGCAATAAAACTCCACAATATAAAATCATTTTATATTAACTACAAATACGTTCACTCGTATATATACACTCAAACTCAGTCTAGGATATTACTAATCCCATCTCTACCGAGTCACGCCACAGAGCTAAGTATATCTTAACTTAAGCTCTGATACCAACTGTAGTGACCCGGATTTTCGGCGACTTTGGTTATCGACGTAAGCACGACGTCGATAACCAAAACATCGAAAAATCCCGGTAATAAATGAAAGAAATTAGAAGGTGAGAATAGATAAGATAGAACTTATAGAATAGAAGAAGAAGAAGAACATCATCATCAGAGTAAACAAGAATCTCACAGCGGAACGAATAAAATATAACATAACATATCTTTGAAATAACATCAGTATATGTATACAATAGCACTTATCAGAGTACAACACTTACAACAACAGCGGAAATAATAATAGCTATAGAATCCTGAAGCCTCCTGCTCCAAGCTCTCCCAGTGTATCTGTAAAATACCGACTACTTGACTGCCCGTACAAATTTAGGCACCCAAGAGTTTAGGGAAAACAACAAAATAAACTCCGGGTCAGTCATGGGACTGGTGTGAATAGACTCAAATCATTTAAACAGGTATATGATATCTCATAAGACCACGCCGTAAATACGGAACGGGTTTTTCCCTTATGAGAATCCAAATAACTTTTCAAAGCAATATCATTCTGATATTATAATAATGTCTAAGTACATATAAATATCAATCTAGCAGAAACGCTTGCATCTCACGTTACTACATATATAGTATACAATCAAAATCGCAAGCACGTATTGGATGATTGGATTTCCAACTATGACAAGGTATGGAACCACCTTCCGATCAGTGTACTCTAGGAACGATACACTGGAGTTCAACAAGAACATCTTATAACTCAGCCACATATGATCGACCACTCATTTCGCTTGAGTGTATCGAATGTACATCACCAACGGTTGGGATTAGCAACCGTTCCCGTATATATATGGGACAACATTGATAGATTTAAGAAACAAATGAATATTCACTAGATAGGTGATTATACACCCTACTTCGGTGCGACCGACTTAGCCATGCTGCCTGCCCGATTTCTGTCATTTACCGGATGTGAGGCTAGAAGCTACGCTTTATCATTACATCAGATTCACTTCGAATGCCACATTGTCAGATCCATCAGAATCACTAATTGACGTCTACAACCATACATTATGTGTCAGCTAAAAGAAGTTTCCTTCTCCGCTTCCACTCTTGGTATAGTTAAAGAAATCAATGCACATGACCGTTTGGAAATACTATGTCAGACATCCATCTTCATTCACTTAGAAATGTCACATCGTCATACATGCCAAATCACAAATTGACTTATCCAAGAATAACACGGGTATACAGCTAAGAGAAACGAATTCCTCCGCCACCAAACGTGAATACGTTTGAACAGATCAACTTACGCGATCCATTGGATATACTCTGTCAGACCTTCATCCATACAAGTTGTCCTGGGACTGGACAAACCGAAGGCACTATTCCGTAAACAGGATAGCCCTTGCATTTTACTCTGTCTTCAATTATCTTTGGCATATATGATTCGCGACGCTTATGCCAATACAGAGTGGTTCTTTGGATAATAATCCAACCGGTCTCTCCATATTAACAACGTTAAAATGGTCAAAACTTCGATAGTCGGTGACTTAACTATCAAAGAAAAACAAGTGTGCAAACAACGATATTATTCCCAGATGGAAATTATATCGAACAAACATCATTTAACATTAATCTCTTTAGTTCATTTATTTACTTATCTCCTGTTTCCCTATATTCTAAATTCTTATTTTCTTTTATCAGAAAACATTTCTGATTCTTGTTTGGAAAACATTTCCAAAACTCCTTTACGATCAAACCTTACCATTTCTTAGTCAAGAAAGAAGTCACTCAAGTTGGGGTATAATTACTTCTCAGACCTTGACTGAACAACGTTATAACTTCGAAATGGTCAGAGTTTATCTTTTAAATCTTTAACAACTCCTTTACGCCTTTCTCGGATTCAATTTTACTAATCCACTTCTATATTTAAAACATTGGTTATAACGATAACGTTATAACCCCTACTTTCGAATTATCTAACTTAAATTTTAACTTCTATTCTTATTAGTGAATAATTAACCTAACACTTATTTATTTATAAATAAATAAATCTATTTAAACACTGGAAAGTATAAATACTTTCCCGAATTCGATATAATCGAATTCGCCGATTAACTCTCTTCGAGAAATCTCTATTTGATCAACTCTTCTTCGAATAACCTATATTCGACTATCTCCTTCTCGAATAAATGATATTCGATAACCTCTCTTCGAATAACTAATATTCGATAACTCTTCCTTTTCAAATATTTCATATTTGAAAATCTCACTTCGATTAAACTATAATCGATACCTCCCTTCGATGAAACTAACATTGATAACTCCTTTCGATGAAACTAACATCGATAACTCCTTTCGACGAAACTAACATCGATAACTCCTTTCGATGAAACTAACATCGATTTATTTAACTCGACGAACTTAACTCGACTAACTTAACTTGACTCGACTAACTCGACTTACTTGGTTCGACCAATTCGATTCGATTAACTAGGCTCGACTAACTTGACTAACTTAACTCAACTTACTTGGTTCGACCATTCGATTCGATTAACTAGGCTCGACTAACTTGGTCGAACCACCCGATCAACTCAACTTATTTAACTTTAACTGGTTTTACTTGGTTTGACTAACTAAATTTATTAACTCGACTGACTAATTCAACTCGATTAACCTAACTTGATTTACTTATCTCGATTAACTGAACTAATCACTTTGATTAACTCGACTAATTCACTTTGGTTAACTTAACCAATTCACTTAGTTTAACTTAACTAATTCACTTAACTCCTGTCGAATAAACTATATTCGATAACTCCTCTAACTCTATTCGAATAAACTATATTCGATTAACTCCTTTTCTTTATTCGAATAAACTATATTCGATCAACTCATTTGATTTAACTCTAATCGATTAATTCTATGGTTTAACCCTAATCGATTAATTCTATTTGACTAACCCTATTCGGCTTACTCGACTAACTTGGTTCGACTGACCAGGTTTGACTAACCTGACCCATTTGGTTTGACTGACCAGGTTTGGCTAACCTGACCCATTTGGTTTGACTGACCAGCTCGACTCGGTTGGTTTGACTCGACCATCTTGACTCGATTGGTTCGACTCGACCATTTGGCTCGATTTGGTTCGACTAGCTTGGTTTGACCACTTAATTCGAATATTTATATCCGACTGACTAACTTTTCTTTTATTTCTATTTATTTTAACTTCTATTTATTTCCTAAATAGATTTCCTTTTGTATAATCTATTTATTTTCCTAAATAGATTTTCCTTTATAACTCTAATTATTTAATCCCTAATTAAATATCCTTCATTCTATTTATTTCATCTAAATAAACATTCCTTTATTTTATTTATTTATTTCTAAATAAATATCCTTTTTTAAAATCCTTCGATTTTATAAATAGATTTCATTTTCAATATAAATATTGAAAATCCCCTTTTCTACATTTTCAGTGTTTTCTATTGTTTTTAAACAACCAACGGTCAATGATCAATATCATCCAAACATATACAATCAACAACAGATTATATACCACAGTATATACCACAATATACAAATAACAGTAAAATAAATGTTGAGGAATCCAGTCGGATTCCTCCAACCTGTTTCCCTGCATCCACCGATGTTAAACAACGTATATAACATCACTTGCATTTCTAATGAAATACACTGATAACAAAATCACCGTTTAACAACGATATATATATATATATATATATATATGTAGATATATATATATATATATATATATATATCCATACTGTTTTCAATCAATTATTTAACAGTCAAATCTACAGTCCAATTTAACAATACAACTTAACAGTCCAAATTAACAGTACATAACTAGCAGTCAAATACAGAAAAGAAATACAATTTATATTAAAATATAAATTTGAGGAGAGTTAGTGAGTTTTTACTCACAGTTGGGCGTTAATCGTTGAATAACGGTTTGCGTTATTCGACTCAGTCGGACAATTTATTACTCCATAAATTGTAACGTGCTCGGATTCACTCCCGGTCAGTCTCATCGTGTTGCTCCCGTCCATGCGATCCCAACGGATCTTGTTTCGCTGAATTTCGATCACGTATGATAAAGTTATGACGATTACACGCTTTTAAACAAATTTTAAATAAGAATAAACTTAAGCTATTTATATATCGGGCCTCACCACTTAAAGCCCATACCCGTCCAGACCCAAACCGCTCCCAGATTCTTTCCTTTCTTCCCCGATTGAACTTTCGACTCCAGCATCATACCATTACCGCACTTCACCTTCACCCAACTCCCTCCATGACGCTCCGATGTCCACCAGAACACCACCACTGAACTCCTCCTTCCGGCCTTTCCCTCCTCCACCTAACCACAAAGAACTCGCAACCCCCTTTCCGTCTTGCGTCGCAGCCTTCTAATCGATACACAGTAATACCATCGACAGCAAAACGAACCGAACCCCACCAATCTTCGCGAGCAAGTGCGGTTTTCGTCAACAAACCCAAATCTAAACCTCGTTTTACCTATCTCCAACTGAAATCCTCAAGAATCCGAACCCTAAATACACCCCGACGCACATTGTATACTGTCGATTCTCCAAAACCAGCATCGCATGACCCAAGACAGGTACCGAATCAAAGGGAATTACTCAAGGAAGCCATAAATATAAGTATAACGATTTATAGGATTTTATTTTTCTTTCTATGATTTTTTTTTGAAGTGGATCTTTGTTTACTGGAAGAAGAAATTTGAAGACGGTGGATTTTTCCTACAGTTGACTACCGAATGAAAATATTAGAGTTAGGTTAAGGGGGTAAGGGTATTTATAGGGAGTGTAGATATTTTAGATTTTTTTTATTTTGATCTTTCATATATGTTTCTGTCTTCTAAAAATTCGTGTGGTCACACATGGTACCCAAAAATCACGAAAATGGACATGCAGCTAAAGTTCGACATTACGGTCCCAACGAAACTGGTTTCGTCGAATTCCGACCTCGTATGCTCACACAGCGTATTTTTAACTGTCAAAATACTGACTGTTTTACACTCTAAAAATCCGTATGGCCACACAGTGACTCTAAAAATCACGAAACTTCACATCTAACAACTATTTGATATTGCGGATCCAACAAAACTGGTTTCGTTGAATTCTGAGGTCGTTTGCAAAACTGGCTATTTTTAAAGCGCTGAATAGACCATTTAAATATATAAATATATTTAAATATAATTAAATTTAATATTAATAAATTAATATTATCGTATATCTTCACATATGATATCGTACAGCTCCAGAATATCATATCAGAATTTACAGTTTGATATTTCAGATTTTAGATTTATCGATATTCAGTTCATATCGAAAAATCCTTTTTATAACGTATATAAAGCGTCGCAAATTATAAAGGAATTCTACAGCGACTTTTCTGAAATTTGATTTGGACGTAAATCAAAATCTACACGACGAAATCCTGATTTTTCTCTTCCACTAGAAAGATATACTCCATCAGCTCCACACGTTTCTTGTTTCACAGAAATCCGGCTTGAAATGAATCCTGTACCTTCAGTTGAAGTTCGAATCGCTAAATCGCGAACTGCAGCGCCATTTCAAGCTCGATTTTAATTATAAAATAATTATACGTTCAAACTGTCGTCGATTGAATATATTCGTCAATATAATCCAACTCTAAGCTGAATTACATCTTAGGGATGACCCCGTTCACAGAATATTTGAATTTCCAATATTTTTGATTATTTCGACATTATAATATATTTTATTATATTATAATTATTAATTAAATATTCAATATTATTTAATTCACGTTCTCGATATCGATAAATTGATATTTAATAATTAAATAAATAAATTATTCAGCAGCTAAAATGCGGGTCACTACAACCGGAACTTCCCCGGAAAGGAAAGCTCAGATTGAATTGAGGACAGAGCACATCGGAACGCAAACAGAAGAACACTTTATGTTTTATTACAACAATTCCATCAGAATACAAGAATATACAGAGTATGAATAAATATTACACATCATAAATTATCAGAGATTTAAATATATTACTACAGTGGAAAATAATACAATACACAACTGGAAGTAATACACGGATATAGAGCTTTCCGAATATCGCTTCTGCTGTTAATCAGGATCCTGCGAACATAAATCTGCAAGACCAAAACTACTAGCTGCCCTTGTCAAAATAAGGGCATCCAGAGTTTAGGTTAAAACAATAAACTCCAGGTCAGTCATGTGACTGGAGTGAGAACTAAAACAGTTATTAATCTTTATTTTAAAGTTAAGTAAATTAAGGGACCACGCCGTATAACACGGAACGGGTTTCCTCCCAAGAATACCAGTGCATAAAACAAACAGTGCAATGCCAAATAAAGAACAATGAAGCTATTATAAGACCTAGGTCCCATCACATAATGCAACGCAAGCCGAAGGATAGGGTTTTTACCTTATAATAGCCAAATAATGCTTTATACGCTTAAAACAGATTATTTTGATAGTACTATAAGTGTATATTGTCAAAAACAATTTCAATCATAGGTATCAATCGTAGACGACATGAATGCCCCATACCACTATGCCGCCAAATATAGTTTTACAATTAAAACCGCAAAGATCGTATTAGAAATTGGGTTTCCTTCTGTGAACCGAGGCAAAAGATAGTCCTTTACCGATTTCGAGACAATCTAGCCCATGTCTCTGGTAAGTACTCAGTCAAGCCTTTGGATCGTCAGGGCTGGTCCACCGATGTGGATTAAAATGCCTGAACACTTCGTTTCCCGCCCTTTGGGGCGTAAATGAGCCAAATGACTCATCGGCTCCACATAGTCACCGATATATCCAAGGCGCCTCGCAATCCAACAACCACACAGGTGAAAATAATATAAATGCCAGGGCTGGTAGGTCACTGACACCACCCTAGCTAGAAGGAAACGCATGCCCTCCCTGAGGTCCTCTCCCGTTTCTGGTTCACAACCGGGGTGTGAGGCTCACGAATCAACGTTACACAAAGCTACGCCACACAGGCAGTGCTTTGATCATCAACCACAAGACTTTGCTTTTCAATAGAAGCCTTGATCAATTGCCATATAGGCATACCACACAGGCAATTCACTCCATGCGACTGATGTCCATCGATACACAACCCCTGAGCTCGTACGTCTCAGAAAAGGGTGTTAAGCAAGAGAATAAATTCTCCGCCACAAAACAGATGTATATTTAATAGAGATCAATCAACACAGAATAAAATACAATGTCAGACACACAGTCCATTTACAAGTTCGTTCTAGGTCTGAATGAAATCGGAGGCCCCTTGTACCTCGCATATCCATCAATCTCCAAGTACGTCTGGACGATCACCAACTGATTCCCTCCTCTTGGGTGTATAGCCCAATCAAGATCATCAGTAATCACCCAAACGATGTGAAGACCTCCGGTCTTCGACCACCGTCTTCATCCTCGACACATCGTCGAATCAGTTATTCAGAATGGGGTAAACCCGGTCTTTCTGAATAAATCGCGTATATAATAAACAAGTGTTACACAAACACAACATACGCCTCATTCCAATTTAGAATATTCTTTCATTCAAATATTCTTATACTTTGGGAAAGGTTACCATTAATTTTATCAAAGATAAATTTCTCAAATTTAATTTTTTTATTTCCTTTGAATATCAATTCAAACCAAATTATGGTTTATCCAAACTAGTCAGGATTAACGAACCTTACCAATCAATTGTTTTAAATTTCCCAATCCCAACCTATTCATCCCATGAAGTAAAACTGGTAATACTTCATATCTAACACCACAGTGTTATCGGTAAATTCAATTACCATTTCACGTTCAAATCTAATTAAAGATTTAACTATCGCTTGGAGCAAAACTGGTGATACTCCATTCTCGATCATTTCAATCTAATTAAAGATTCATTAAAACTCCACTTGGTTTTAATCTTCCCAAAAATCAATATTAATGATTGTTTAACTTAGGAAATCATATCCTGGCTTTAACTGGGTTAAAGAACCAATATCATTTAAAACATTGTTCACTATAAACCCAAAATCACATTCTAATTCAATTCCAATTAAATATCATTTAATTGGTATCCTTCATTAAATCTGAATATAAAGATTTAATCTTTTTCTCAACTGGGTTTAAGAACAGTGTTAATGAAGACACCATTCACGACAAACCCAAATCCCATTTGATATTAAATACAAAGCTCTGAATAGAAATTATATCAGCTTATATTCAATATCAAATCCTACGACCAACAAATATCGTATTGGAAATAATGATATACATATATCTTTCAAATTTCCATAACAATATCTGTATAATCACGAAATCTAACATCAAAATATTCCAAAGACAATTTCGATTCAAATCCCTTTCCACTTTATATATTGGAAATTCTGGTTATTTTCAAAACCATTTCAAATCCACATTATTTATTTTGAAAATAAATGGGATTATAATTGTACTTCAAAACTAGTTCATTTCGATAAAAATCTATTTTTATCTTTTCAAATATGGAATTTTTCATCCCAATTCTTTCCAAATCATTTCTTATGATTTTACACAAATTATTACTATTTTTAATAATTTTATCAAGGCTTCCATCAATGGTCATCGAACTGCACTTACAACGACCTTTTCCAAATTTGATTTGGACAGAATTCCAAATCCAACCATTAGATTTCAAATCTCTAGTATTCGTTAGAAAGCTCCTTTCGATACGAACCCAACGGTTCCAGTTTTAGGAGAATCCGACGGTCGGATCTCCCGTAACGTCCATTCGAAGTCAATGGTCGAAATTCGCGAACTGCTGCAGCGCGGCGCGTTCTATTCAGGCCATTATATATATATATATATATATATATATATATATATATGTATATGTAATACATATTATATATATATTTCCTTGATTTCCTTTCAAAACGTATTTTATAAATCGTTTTAAATTCGTTTTCAAAACGATTTCAACTTCATATTCTATTTCTAATCAAAATTAAATATTCCATATCATCGATATACAAATGATAATATTTCCAAAACGTTATATTATGAAATCACTTCCTTTTCTATAATCATTATAAAAACGAATATAATCGATATAAATATCGTTCGCGTCAAAATGGCGCATATCTTACCAACACGGCTTTGTATATTTCAATAACTTCATTATTCTATTCAACAAATGTATATTTTCTTCAACACATGAATATATATTTTTATTCAATACATGAATTTTTATTTTATTCAACACATGAATTTATATTTTATTCAATGCATGAATTTATATTTTTATTCAACACATGAATTTTTATTTTATTCAACACATGAATTTTTATTTTTATTCAACACATGAATTTTTATTTTTATTCAACACATGAATTTTTATTTTTATTCAACACATGAATTTATATTTCTATTCAACACATGAATTTTTATTCTTATTCAACATATGAATATTTATTTTATTCAACACATGAATTTTCTTTTATTCAACAAATGAATTTATTTTATTCAACACATGAATTTTTATTTTATAATATTCCTTATTTTCCAAATTGGAATGAGGCCCAATCAATTACCATATAACATTAATTATATGGATTTCCTACAACACATGTATATAATAGAAACGATAAATCATCAACCATGATCCAGAGCGCACCACACAACTGCATAAGCATTAAATATAAATAATTAACGCTTACACAGTCTGTTAACCCATCGATTGACATACGAGTAAACAATCGGGATTAGTGTACGTCAAATATGATCCCAATACCCGTGTGGGGTTTCAAATCAACAAACACATATTTTTATTTGTGTTGTTGGGCGATGTGTAAAATTTATCATCTGAATCAATATCAGTCAAATGGGTGTACATGAACAAATCGTCCAATTTGTTTATAAATATTTATTTTATTTACACATTAAAAATTATATTTTTAACTATAAAATATTTATAACGATAAAATATTTTATTTTATTCCACATCACACAATCAAATTTCACAACACAGAAATCAAACAAACAAGTCATCCTGGTCTGTGGACGACGGGTGTCAGGTGTTGCTAAGCACCTTCTGCATCCTAGTATATATTTCAACTAGAAAATAAAATAAAAATGAGGAGTTCTCACCGAGAGCTAAACCAGATGCCACAACTCTTCATATGTAGAAAATCTTTGTCGTGCTCGCCTTTAGTCACTTTCGTCGTCTGTATCCACTACATATATAAAAATCGCATCTTTATATTGTTGCTATATATATAAAAATCATATTTTTATAACTACGCTACATGGATAAAAATCACATTTTTATACTGCTACTATATAGTTCTATTTTTATACCGCTACTACATAGATAAAAATTCTATTTTTACAACGGTGTTCATATAATAAAGATCATATTTTTATCGCGCTAACTTCATAATAAAAATTATATTTTTATATCGCTCTTCTTCTAATAAAGATTATATTTTTATATCGCCATTCATATAAAAATCACATTTTTATATTATCTAATATATAAAAATCATATTATTATCATGCTATGGTATAAATAAAAATCATACCTTTACATCGCAATCGTATATCTAAAAATCTCCTCTTTCTTCATGATAAAAATCTATACTTTCTCTATATAAAAATCTCACCTTTTTTTATTTAAAAATTAATCTTTTTACACGATAAAAATCCCATTTTTCTCTAGCTCAAAATGATCTCTTATATGCGATAAAATCCTATCTTTATCACGCCTTCATATATATATATATATATATATATATAAAATCTGAAACCTTTTCCTAAGTAAAAAATTCATTTTTTACCAAACTAAAAAAAACTATATTTTATTTAATGAAAATCAGGTTTTTCTCTCAATTAAAATCGGATCTTTAAATAATAAAACAAAAAAATAAAAAGAAAAGAAAGAAAGAAAAAGAGGGAAAAAAGAAAATCAAAGGAACTCATGGTTTTGTTCAACGAAGGGGGGGTCGAGCTTCGTCACCATCGCGAGGAGGAGGAATGGGGGAAGGGATCGCGCCCAGTGCGAGGAGGAAGGGAGGAGATAATCGCGCCCAGTGCGAGGAGGAAAGGGGGAGAAGAGAAGGTCGGCGAGGGGTGGAGCGCCGTCAATCGGCGGCAGGGTGGGTGGTTGTCGCGGTAGGGCGCGGTGTTTTTTCTTCTTTTTTATTTATTTATGCATTGACTGAAATGGGGAGAGAGAGGAGGGAGTGGTTAGAATATATATATATATATATATATAAATATATTTTTTATTTATTTTATCCTTCAAAATGTAACTTTAAATTTCGATCTCAAAACGGGACCCACCGCCTGTTGTCCCTAGCTAATTACCCCTATTCCGAACGCAATGGGATATGTATCGTGAGCCAGTTCGGCTGTTATGAGCAGTTTTCATTCAAATTAAAATATAAATCATTATATTAAATTTTAAACGTACATTTCAATTTATCGGGGCCACATACTAACTTTAAAAATTCCAAAAAAATAATTACTAGCTTCGTATTGACGATACAGTCCTAACAAAACTAATTTCGTTAAATTTTGAGACTGTTTGAAAAATGGCCATTTTCTGGTCGATCGAAATTGACTGAAACTGTCAAAACACGTTTTCCTGTGCCACGCTCACATATTGATTCAGAAAATTACGAATTTTGGAATCTAGCAATAACTTGACGTCCCGGATCCAACAAAAGTGGTTTCGTCGAAAACCGAGGTCGTTTACAAAATTGCTATTTTTAAGGGCCAAATTTCCATAGCGACTATTCTGAATTTTCAACTGGGTGTAACTTTTAATCCCCGCTATGAAATTTCAATTTTTCGGATTCATTGGAAAGATATTCTCAAATAGATTCAAATATTTTTTGTTTCACTAAAATCCGGTTTATTTTGAATCCTGTACATTCATTTGAAATTTGAAATTGAATTTTCAAACTACCGCGTCATTTTCAATTCCTTTTATATTTAAAATAAATTATTTATATTCTAACGTCGAGCTATATAAATATATATGTTCTAATCTATTCCAAATGAATTTCTCGTCGTTATTATTCAAATTAATTCATTTTAAATATTCAAAATTCACTAAAATTTCCAAAATAAAAATTTTAAATTGGCTCGGATTTCCGGGTTATTACAGGCCCGATTATTTTATACAAATTGAATTATATTTAAATTAAATATTGTGTATAACTTTGAAAATGTGTAACTTTATCATAGTTTACCAGAATTTCACAAAACAAGATTCGTTGGGATTGTATGGACGACGACTACAGAATGGAACTAACTGGGAGTGGATTGGAGCTTGTTACAATTTATGGCGAATAGATTGTCCAATCTGAATTGACGATCGATTATCGTTATTAACGATGATCGTCCAATGTGAGTAAAACTCACCAACTCTGAACAGTTATATTTCTATAATGTATTCTTAGAACTGATAATTATCTGTTGATTGTTGTGTGTTAACTGTTTGGTTGAATTGCTTATGTATTGGTTGGAAATATCGATAACGATATATATAAATTGTTAATTGAATATTGATTCTGTTTATCAGAATATTTTATACTCGTGTTGTTTAACATCCGTGATGCAGGAAAACAGGTTGGAGGGATCCAACAGGGTTCCTCAATATTTATAATACTGTTTGTTTTCATATATTTTGTTATATGATGTGATGTATAATCTGTGATTGATCATAATGACACTGGTCCTGTTATTTGGTGCTGTTGAACACCAAAAGAAATATTGGAATGAAAAAGGGAAATTTCAAAACTGTGTATTGAAATAGAATATTTATAGAATCAAAGGATTTTATAAAAAGGAATTTATAAAAGAAAATATTTATAAAATCAATGAATTTTATAAAAAGGAATATTTACTTAAAAGTAAATAAAGGTATAAAAGGAATATTTACTTAGAAAGTAAATAAAAGTATAATAAGGATTTATTTGCTTAGAAAGAAAATAGAATTATAAAAAGGAATATTTATTTGTTAAATAAATAGAATTGAAAAGGGGATATTTATTAGGGAAATAAATAGAAAGAATAAAGAAATATTTATTTAGGAAATAAATAAAGATAGAAAGGAAATAATTGTAAACTATTTACAAATAGAATTGGAAAGGAAATATTTATTTAGAAAATAAATAGAGTTATAAAAGGGATTTATTGGGAAATGAAAAGAATGTCATATAAGGAAATATTTGGCAAATGAATAGAATTTTACATTAGGAAAGTTTAGACCCGTGCTTCGCACACAGGTATAACATGGTATGGATTTAAAGCAAAGAGTTTAAATAGAATCTGTTCTAAACGATAGATTGAGAAGATTAATTTATAAATAATATTTTATAAATTAAATAAAATATTTATCATTGGATAAATAGAATATATAAGTCATGACTCATATAGAGAAGTAAGAATAATTTCAACATCGATATTTAAAACTGAATATGGAAGTAGAGTTAATCAAAAGGTGTTAATCAAATAGAGTTAGAGTTAATCGATTAAGTTAAATAAATTGAGAAGGAGTAAATCGATAAGAGTTAATCGAATTATAGTTAATCGATTAGAGTTAGAATTAACCGATTAAAATTAGAATTAATCAATTAGAGTTAGAGTTAATTGATTAGAGTTAATTAGTGGGTTAACCAGATAGAGTTAATCAGTTAGAGTTAATCAGTTAGGGTTAACCAGATAGAGTTAATCAGTTAGAGTTAATCAGTTAGAGTTAATCAGTTAGAGTTAACCAGTTAGGGTTAATCAGTTAGAGTTAACCAGTTAGAGTTAATCGGTTAGAGTTAATCGATTAGGGTTAAATCGAACAAGAGTTAGTCGAATATTTGTTATTCGAATAGAGCTAATTGAATTAGAGTTAATCGGATTAGAGTTATTCGAATATATTTTATTAGAAGAAAGAGTTAACGAATAAGGTTATTCGAATAAGAGAATTAATCGAATATAGTTTATTCGAATAGAGAAAGAAGTTATCGAATATAGTTTATTCGAAAGGGGTATCGAATATTAGTTATTTGAAAGGAATTATCGAATATTAGTTATTCGAAAGGAGTTATCGAATATTATTTTATTCGAGAGGAATTATCGAATATTAGTTATTCGAAAGGAGTTATCAAATGTTAGTTTATTCGAAAGGAGTAATCGAATATTAGTTATTCAAAAGGAGTTAATCGAATATAGTTTATTCAAAAGGAGTTATCGAATATTAGCTATTCGAAAAGAATTATC
The DNA here is from genome assembly GCA_030737875.1 of Allium sativum. NCBI lineage: Eukaryota > Viridiplantae > Streptophyta > Magnoliopsida > Asparagales > Amaryllidaceae > Allium > Allium sativum. The sequence goes on along the minus strand of CM060926.1, from coordinate 684,925,612 downwards.
GAATATTAGTTATTCGAAAGGAGTTATCGAATATTAGTTATTCGAAAGGAGTTATCGAATATTAGTTATTCGAAAGGAGTTATCGAATAATAGTTATTCGAAAGGAGTTAATCGAATATTAGTTATTCGAAAGGAGTTAATCGAATATAGTTTTTTCGAAAGGAGTTAATTGATAAGAGTATATTAGTTAGAGTTAATTGAATAAATTTAATCCAATAGAGTTAATTGAATAGAGTTAATACAATAGAGTTAATCCAATAGAGTTAATCAAATAGAGTTAATATAATTGAGTTAATCAAATAGAGCTAACTGATAAGAGTAAATCAATTAGAGTTAATCGAATAGTGTTAATTGAATAGAGTTATTCGAATATAGGTTATTCGAAGAAGAGAGATTATAGAATAGGTTTATTCGAAGGAACGAATTATCAAATGGAGATTTATTCGAAAGAGATTTACGTAAGGAAGTTTGTTAAAGATTTAAAAGATAAACTTTGACTATTTCGAAGTTAAAACGTTGTTCAGTTAAGGTCTGAGAGGTAACTATACCCCAACTTTATTGACTTCCTTCTTAACTAAGGAATGGTAAGGTTTGATAGTGAATGATGGTTAAGTGAATTTAGTTAATGAGTGAAAGGGTTTGAGTTGGCATGGCGATGTTTGATTTAAACATCAGTTTAAATCCAGTGAAGGAGTTTTGGAAATGTTTTCCAAATAAGAATCAGAAATGTTTTCTGATAATAGAAAATAAGAATTTAGAATATATGGAAACAGGAGATAAGTAAATAAATGAACTAAAGAGATAAATGTTAAATGATGATTAATCGATAAAATTTCCATCTGGAAATAATATCATTGTTTGTGCACGTGTTTTTCTTTGATAGTTAAATCACAGACTATCAAAGTTTTGACCATTTTTCCGTCGTCAATACGGAGAGACCGGTTGGATTCTTATCCAAAGAACCACTCCATATGGGCGTTAGCATTTCGAATCAAATAGATCGAAGACAAATTAAAGACGGATGTAACACCCCGTAAATTCTATAACATTAAGCTTCACAAATTAAAGTGTAATTAATTCTAAATAAAAGAATTAAGGGAAACGGGTTACGCCATTGTGTTCGTCTCGAAATTTTGCTTGAGATAGAGTCCGAGTTTGCGTGAATCAGACTCCGTATGAAGGAGTTATGACCTTCGGAAGTTTCAGAATAAAATTTAAAATTCAAACAGCTCGGTTTCAAATTCGAAATTCGAAAAACAGGTTCAAACTGGGCTGGGCGGGAAAATTCCCGCCCAGGGACCAGGTCGACCATGGTGTTGACCTGGTCGCCCCAGGTCGACCATAGTGTCGACCTGGGTGTCGACCTGCCAGTCGACCTACCTGGTCGACCTGGCTGGCTGGGTCTGGCTCGAATTTCTGTGGCTCGGTGTGTCATTAGGGCTGACATGTCACCTCTTGATTGGCTCTTTGAACTATGTATGGTCTAGATTCCTCCTGTCTTCATCTGACGGCTCAAAACAATTTAAAAATCTATATATACACCCTAAGTCTCAACTAAAATTCACACAAAAAAATAAGATGGGAGTCGTCATGCTGCCAGGAAGGAATTGAGCGTAGCCGTCAAGAGAGAGGAGCTTAGAGACGAATCAAATTAAGAAGAAGACTAAAGCTTAATCAAATTAATCAACGCAACGTTAATCTACCCAAAGGAACGCATCTCAGTTTCAGAATTCAGAATTCAGAATTCAAGATTCTGCATTCGTTGTAAGTATAGTGATCTTTCAGAATATGAATAAAACTGTGACGTGATTCGATGTAAATGAAAATAGAATTGTGTTATTGTATGAATTCTGTGTATTGTAATAATTCTGTCATGACTTATGTATTGATATTTGTGGCATAAATTGATTGATGCAAGCCTATTGGACATTTGTATATGAAAGTAATAGCAATAGCAAGTTGTGGCAAAAACTAGTAATTGATCCCTTTATGTTTATGTCGATGGCATGGACTATATACATTCCCTTAGTCTAAGTTAGAATTTATGTAAACATGTTCTAGATTTGAGACCTTTTATGCCTACATGACTCAAAACCTATGAACACATTCTTATGTTTATTTGCAAGTATAATTGGATCTATGTTAAGTATCGTTTGGGTTTCATAAACTATGCAAGTTCATGTTGAAATAGGCTATATGATTAGATGTTAAAATTGGACATTTTGGTGAATATACAACATGCTAGTTTTGTGGTTGACATTATGCCAAGTTAAACATGTTTAAACCCAAGTTTGTATAAGCCTAAACTATGCCATTTAATATGTCACCTACTTAGTTATACTTTGATTTGAATGCAAGTTCACATGACCCATAATTTATGTTAGTTGAATCGCTAAATTGCAAGTTCATGCGCCACACACCTTTATGTATTGTAAAATATTACATGTTCTTGATTTCCCCTTTTTTCTCACGTTTATAAAGTTGGGCTGAATTGTGTCGAGCCCAACACTTGTTATAATATTGCGAACGTACAAACGGGGGTAATAACGTTGGGTGTAAAACATGAAAAATATATGTTGGCATGGTTGGCACATGCCAACGACAATAACATTTAAGCGGTACGAATTGTTACCCAAGAATAAAGGACATGATATTTACATATAATTGAGAAGTGTTAAAATATTTAAATATAGAAAACACGGTATGCTTAACCCGAGGTTGGATTGAGTTGTGACGTAAACCTGCCCGGACCCGCCCGGTTGTTCAGTAGTCACAACAATACCTATTCAATGTGGGTGGTTAAGCATTGAGCCCAATAAGGACCTGAGGTTAGACTGAGCTACGGTGTAAACCTGCCCGGAACCGACTGGCACATCCAGTAACCGTAGCAATATCTGTCTAATGTGAGTGGTCAGGTGCTTTAAGAGGCTAAGGACAGATGGTAGGGTTAAGTCAACTATAAAAACTTAACCAAATTCAACATGTTAACAAGAATTGATGGGTGGGGTTAGATAAATACAGACACTTAACCACTTAACTTGTTTGACTAGAAAACCCTAATAACGAGGGACCCGTTTCAGCAGTAACCTAAGTTAGGTATCTTGGTACCCTGAAACTAGGCAGGGTGGGGCATGATTACTGGGCTAATTGTAAGCGTTCAAAGCGACGGCGGTGGGTGCAACAGTGTAGGTTCTAACGGGGTGCGGGCGTGCACACACTCCGGAGCAGACAAACAGGGCACTGGGGGGCACCAGTAGTATAACCTATGCCTTTTAGAGTTGTATCGGGGCCGCCACCATGGGTCTTGATACACCCTATGGTGGGACCAGCATAGGTATCTACAATTCTTGGGGGCCGTATGACACATGTTTACGCGAGTAGGAGCCGATCTTTAAAAAAAATGGGGATCACTTCACCCTCAGCATGGGGTGCCAGTTAGAATAATCTCAAGTAGGTGCAGAGATATAGTGTGGGTGCGATAGTACATTCGATTCTAAACTACACTTCCTTAGCTTGTGATACTTGACTGTTTTCAGTTTATATCTATCATGCCCTTTTTCTATTCACATACTGAAGAGTCACTAAATTTACTTAGGTTTTATGTCTGACTCTATTTTCTTTCGTCTTTTTTCTTTCGTCCCCCCCCCCAGGTACACAGGGAGGAAACAGCTCGGCTCCATCAGACTCTTTGCAAGCTCAAAGACCGTAGATGTATGTTTTGGATGTCTTTTGCTCGGATTAAGGCTTTGGATATCACCATGGGGATTTTTGGTACTTTATTTATGTTTTATGCTTCTTTAATAATCAAGACAGTAATGAGGTTGAAATGTTGGAAGTATTTGAGACAATTACGGAAATGTTTTGTATGAACACGTATTGATGAAATAAAAGTCTGTTTGGTTTCCACTGTTTAAAATATGTGTATTTATATATGTCTTGTGTTTATCTATGGCTTTTACTTATAAACCTCCACCAAAGTTAAGGCATTCCCTTTGTGAGTGACCTTAACGGAGGTGGGGTGTTTCAATGGAGTAAAGTGCAAGGGCTGTTGTATAAGTCCTAGGTAGAAATTTCCTAGGATGGGTGTACGGAATAGTGCCTTCGGTTTGTCCAGTCCCAGGACAACTTGAATGGATGAATGTCTGACAGAGTATATCTGGTAGATCGCGTAAGTTGATCGTTTCAAATGTATTTACGTTGGTGGCGGAGGAATTCGTTTCTCTTAGCTTATACCCATGGTATTTTTGGGGAAATCAATTTGTGATTTGACGAGTATGACGATGTGGCATTCGAAGTAAATGGAGGAGTGATCTATTAAAAGATACGTTTTGACCTCGAGCCTCATCAACTGGGAAATGACAGAAATCGGGCAGGCAACATGGCTAAGTGGTTCGCAACCAAGTAGGGTATATTATCACCATCTAGAGAATGTTCAAATTTGTTACTTCCTTCAATTCTGTATCTCCCGGGAATGGTTATGTTAGTTTACCAACTGTAAGGTGACAATATATTCGATGCACTCAAGCGAAATGAGTGGTCGGTCATGTGTGGCCGAGTTGCAAGATGTTCTTGTTGAACTCCGGTGTATCGCTTCTAGAGTACACCGAGCGGAAGGTGGATCCATACCTTGTCATAGCTGGAATCCATTCCCCAAATAAGAGGCCGCGTTTTTGATTGTATATTATATATGTAGAACGTTAGATGCAAGCGTTTCTACTAGATTGATATTACTTGTGTTAGACATTATTATAATATCAGAATAATATTGGTTTACATATGATTTGGGTTATCGTAAGGTAAAAACCATCCGTGTTTATGTGTGGATCGGTCTTACGGTTATTCTTTCTTTTGAAAGGATTTTTAAAGTTAAACAAATGATTTGAGTTTACTCACACTAGTCACATGACTGACCCAGAGTTTATTTTGTTTTGTTTTCCTTAAACTCTTGGGTGCCCAATTTTGTACGGGCAGTCAAGTAGTCTGGATTTACAGATACTTGAAGAGCTGGAGCAGGAGGCTTCAGAATTATATAGCTATGGTTATTTCCGCTGTGTTGTAAGTGTTGTACTCTGGAAATATATGTATATTCAAGTACAGATTTGTATTTCAAAGTTATGTTAAGAAATATATTTATTCGTTCCGCTGTGAGATTCGTTTACTCTGATGTTATATGCTTTTCTTCTTCTATTCTAAGTTTCTATCTTATCTATCCTCACCCTCTAATTTCTTTCATGGACTATCCGTTGTTTTCGATGCTTGAATAGTCGACATAGTGTCGTATGCCGATATCCAGGATCGCAAAAACCCCGGGTCGTTACAAGGTAGTACTTAGAAACTCCCCAAAATTCAAGGTTTTACATTCATGATTTGAATCACCACAAATTTATATATGTGTGATTACATGATTAATAATGATTTATTAATTATTTTTCTATATTTTTCAAAAGTGATTAGAGTCTAATGCACCTTAGTTAGTTAGAAAGGGTATTAATCACTTGCCTTAATTACTAAAGTTTAGATCCAAAGTGAATAGTGTTTTGCATAAATCCTTAGGTGTTGCACCAGCATTTCTCTTGATTTGATGTTGATTTGACTTAATCTTCACCAATAATGAGGTTTAACTAATTAAATTAAGGTTTAACGAAGAAGTAGGGTGGTGGAAGCTATTATTAAGGTAAGAGATTTATTTGGGAGTTATGAACATGAACATGATAAGATTCTCCTACCCCATTCAGCCCCCACTAGTCGAAATCTTGAAATGGGTCTTGGACCCATCCATTAATGACCTCTTTGGCCCAATTATGCTGCCTTACCCTCTTCAAACATTATTTTAGTCATTCCTTCTAAATGGTAAGTCCGTTTTCTTAATGTGATCACTCTATGGGTTATGAAACCATCATCCGAATCCAATGGAAGTCATTTAAGGTTTAGATTCCTTACCAATCAAAAGTTATGGATGAAACATGATTCATAATGGCTAAAATTATCACATAATAGTTCAACAAAAATAGTGAACGTAAGAAATGATCTTAGTAGCCATTTTCTAAAGTAATAAGACCGTATGACCTCATACACACATAATATAAGTATTCTATGATCCTTTGATACATAGAATATGGGTCGTTAAATTCTTCCACCTTAAGAAATTTCACCATCGAAATCCTTAAACAAGTCAATAAGTTTATCTTGCATGCCTACCAGTCATCAAAATAAACTATATATACATAAAAATCATAATGAAAAAGAGGTAGTACAGACCTATTTTAGCATGCAGGATAATAAGCCAGGGAAAACTGATGATATCGCGAGTGGAAATAAGAGCGATGAATTAAAATCTTACCATGTAAAGAGTCTTAGATATGACGTCTTCATACTCTCCTTAGTCACCCAAGTGCAATCGCCTTCACTTTCACCTCACTGGACTTTAAAAAGCATTACAGTTTCCCTTCTAATTTGATTCTTATCATGTCCAACGATACGAATAGACTTGCGAACCCTAGTAGCCCCTGGTTCCACCTTGATATAATCAAATTGATCCTATGCGATTGTTACATTGGAATCATGTACAAAATTCCTCAGATGGGAAACTTGAAACATATTGTGCACCCCAACCATCTTTTGAGGTAGGTCAACTCTACAAGCTAAGTTTCCAATCCGTTTATAAATCAGATTAGGGCCAACAAACCATGATGCCAACTTCCATTTTTTACCAAACTGAACCACACTATTTAAAAGAAAATTGTTGACAAATACTAAATCGCCAACGGAGAACTTCAAATCTCTACGTCTTCTATCGACGCAACTTTTCTGTCTATCTTGAGCATTTTTTATCGGTTTCTGAATGATCTCAATCATCTTAGAGGTCTCTCTAACCATTCTAATCAAAGTATCAGTTTCTTACCAGCTTCCAACCAACATAGAGGAGAGTTGAATGGCCTGCTGTACAAAGCTTTATGTGGTGCCATTTCAATGCTGGACTGATGATTGTTGTTGTACGCGAATTCCACAAGGCACAGTGATCATCTTATGAACCTACAAAGTCTAAGACGTAATCTCGCAAGAGATCTTCCAGTATGTGATTCTCTCTTTCCGTCAGACCATTTGTTTGGGCATAGTATGTTATGTAGAGGTGTAGCTCAAACACTAAAACTCCATGTAACCTCTTCCAAAATCTGTTAGTAAACAATCGGTCTCGATCGCTCACAATGCCTTTAGTTACTACATGAAATCGTGCAACCCACTTCACGTACAATTTGGCCAACCTGGCTGCAGTTTTATTTAACTTAACAGGTGTAAACCTGGCACTTTTAGTCAATTGGTCTATAATAACCCAGATACTACCATGCCCTGCTTAAGCCCTCGACAAACCATCAATTAAATGCATTGATACTTGCTTCAATTTCCATTCAGGCACTCCCAGCAGTCGTAAAAAATAACTAGACTATTTCTTCTTAGCCTTATTAGTTGGAAAGTCATGATTTTGGAGATGAATGTTGCAACACCCTTCTTCATATCTTCGTAGTAGTAGGTTTACTTCATATCACGGTATATCCCATGACAACCATAATGTATGGTCAACTTCAAGTAATAACACTCTCGAAGTACTTCATCTCTCAACCCATCAATGTCATATACAACTAACCTCTCGTTCTTTCAAAGTCAACCATCACAACCGAGTCTGTATATCCTCATATCCTCATGATCAATACCAGTGTCTACTTTGGTAATGATGTCTGCCAAGTGCCCATCTAAGATCACTTTTCTTTTTAGAACCAATTCTCTCAATCATATTAGGTTTGATTGTCAAGCTTACCGACATCTTTAGCTCCAACTCCCATTTAGGCTAAAAGTCATAGCCGACGATGTACTAAAGTTTCTCCCAGTCCAAGAACATAAACCCGAAGCAGACATGTCTTCTACTCAAGGCATCGGCGGCTGCATTACCCTTTCTCGGGGTGTACGCAATATTAAAATCATAAGAGGCTAAGAACCCTAGTAATCGTTGTTGACGAAGGTTAAGATCCTTTTAAGAGAAAAGATACTTCAATGACCTACGGTCGGTAAACAACCCAAACCTTTATCCCAGAAGATAGTGCCTCCATATCTTCAAATCAAGGACAATCGCCGCTGATTCCAAATCATGGGTGAGATATTTATTCTCAATAGGATTCATTTGTTGGCTAGCATAGGCGACAACCTTGGCCTCTGCATTAACATTACACCCAATTTGGTACCACAAGCATCGGTGTATACCATCATCTTCACATTCCCTTATTGAATAACTAACACTATCGCACACGTCAACCTTTCCTTCAAACTTATAAATGCATGCTCATATCTCACATCCCCAACGAAAGCTTATTTTCTTAGTTAACTAAGTTAACGGTGTTGCTATCTTGAAGAAATCCATGATAAAATTACTGTAGTATCCACCTAATCCCGATAACCTTCTCATCTTAGTAAAACTCTTAGGTGCAATCCAATATTGTACAGTAGCCACCTTTACGAGGTCTATGGCGATACCATTTTCTAAAATAACATGAACTAAGAACACCGCTTCTTCCCTCCAAAGTGGCATTTGAAACAATTTAACTTTCAATTGCTGCTTCTTAACACTCCAATACAACCCTTAAATGTTCACCATGTTCTTCCTCTATCCATGAATAGAAAATAACATCATTGACGAACACAAGTGCAAACTTGTTAAGTTGAACCTTGAAGATGCGATTCATGAGATCCACCAAATATGTTGGTGCATTGGTCGACTCAAACATCATTACCAACCATTTATGAAAATCAGACTGCATTTGAAATGCAATTTTGAGTAGTTTGTACAATGGATTATACAAATTCAGCCACATCAAGTCAAGAATTACCACTGATAAAGCGTTATGGTGCAACAATTTTAAAATTGATCGTAATAGTTCTGATGCTAATGTGAACGTTAACAACAATATTGATGGTGTCATGTGCAATATTAATAGTAAATATTTTGATGCTAATGCAAATGTTGACAGTAGTGTTGATAATGTTGATATTAACATGTATGATGCTGCAAGTAATAAAAGTATTCACATCAATAAACATATATTTGATTCTCAGCATTATAGGTTGGGTCATCCAAGCATCAATGTTATAAAGAAATTTTTGAAAGATAATAAAATTCCTTGTTAAAATTTATTTGTTTTATACACTTGCACTCACTGCCAATTAGAGAAAAACCACAAATTACCTTTCAACAACTCTGAAACTATATATAGTCAACTATTAGAGTTGGTTTCACTTGACATATGGGGTCCAACACCATTGAACTCCACATAGGGACACATGTACCACCTCTCTTATTTTGATGCTCCCACAAGATACACTTGGATTTATTTCCTCAAAGAAAAATTAGAAACACATAGCACTTTTATATAGTTCATAAATTTCATTGAAAATCAGAGTAATTATAAAGTTAAAATTATGAAAATTGATGGTGGAGGTGAATTCAAGCCACTGAGGAGGTATTTTGAAGATGAGGGAATATTACGTAGAATCACATGTCCCCACCCATCAGAACAAAATGGCTTAGTGGAAAGGAAGCATAGACATATCATTGAGACTTGGTTTCTATCTCAAGCACACTTACCTATAAGATATTAGAATGAAGCCTTGACTTCAGTTTATCTCATAAATAAGTTGCCTACCAAAATTCTAAAATTCTAAAGGGCATATGAAAAATTATTTGGTGCAAAACCATAGTACATGCATTTAAAAACTTTTGGATGTTTATGCTTTCCATACCTCAGGACATACAACCATCATAAGCTGACCCTAAGGTCAATCCCTTGCACCTTTCTATGATATGCCACTAGCAAAAAGGGTACATGTGTTTAAATGACAAGGGTAGAGTTTTGTATCAAGACATGTAGTTTTTATTGAATCTGTGTTTCCCTTTGCAGATAAGAAAAACAAGAAACTACCAAAGGCTAGAAGTCTCAATGGAAGGTTACCCCAAGCTCCATCATTATCAGAATAGGTTAATGAGGTTAGAGTAAAGACCGATCAGGGTCCATCAGACCATAATCAGCCAACCCACTCTACAACCAAGTCTAATTACAGCTTAAGCATCTCAAATGTGCACTCCAAATTATATACAAACGAAGATGAGCAAGGCGAAAGTAAAAGAAACAATGATCAAGGTGAAAAAAACAATGAAATGATCCCATCAGCAATTTGTCCCTTAGTAACCATGGTGAAGAGCAACATCACAGTCAAACCAATATTGGACTTCGCATGATCATTAGAGCCAAGAAGGGAATTTTTAAACCAAAAGTTCATCATTAAGATAACTGGTAGTCGCAGTAAGGAAATTGATAGAGTGGTTCATCATTTTGATCAAGCCTTTTCCATTAAAGGCCCAGGGGAAGTGAATTATTTCCTGGAGATCAATATTGTGAGGAAACCTAATGAAGAACTTTTTCTGACTCAAAAACACTACATATTAGAGATAATTGCGAGTGCTAAAATGGATCAAGAAAAACCCCTACCCACTCATATGACACGCAATTACAACTGTCTAAACACAAAGGTGAGCCCATATAGATAATGTGAAGGAATATAGTGGGTGCTCTGCAATACTTGATAATCATGAGACCAATAATATGTTTTAGTGTAAAAAAAAGTGTGTTAATACGTGCAGAATTCGCTCAACAACCACCGGAAAGCACATTAATATCTAAAGTTCTGTTCCCAGCAATGGCGGCCTTGCTCCCCACTCCCTCCACTCCTTTCATTCCCCTTCCACCAATCTTCTTCGTTCCAAACTGATACCGGACCCTATTACCTTGCCAACCCAAACCGAAGCCTTTTCCGCCACCTTCAACGAAGTTTGTTCCTCCACCGCCGACGATACTGCATGCCAACCATCTCCTACTCCCTCAGAATACCCGTTCAACTCCGTAACCTCCCCAACCATCGTCGGCTCCACGTTGTTCCTACGCTCAAGTCACTGCCTCACCTTCTTCGACTCCGCCTCCACCGTTGAAACTAAAAGTTATTCATCGCATCCTTCCAGAATTAAAATCGTATAAAATTACCATTGAGTACCTGAAGAAGAATCATTGTTGCTAGACATGTGCTGACAAAGGACATGTGGTGAGAGAATGAAAGAACCTAAAAATATGCTATTATTTTAATCTCTTGGGCCACACAAGCACACATTGTTCCAAGAAAATATCCACACATTCCCTGAAAATTCATAGCACTTGTACAACTTCTCCTATGCAAAATGTTGTGTTATGGGTCCCGAAATCCCACAGTCAAATCACAATTGATTACTCGTCACATCAACCTGCTGTTAAAACAAATTTTGCATCTTCTCCACGTCATTCTCCTAAACCTAAACCTTTTCCCTCTAAAAAATAAAAAATGGCAGACAGATCGCTTTACTTCACAGCAAACATCACTATTGTTATTGGACGCTAGATCAAGTACGATCCGCACTCACTCGCCATTTTGAGAGAGATGACTGACCAGGATGGATTCTCATAAACAAATGCTTTTTATTCTACGCTCTCACCTATGCAACCTATGTTCAAGCTGTGCAATTGGGTACACTGTCTAAGTCAGCATGGTGCTTTATTAGAATAGTAATCCTTCTCCCTTGGGAAAATTACGAAGATGATTTGAGACCAAACCTAGATCCTGTCTCGTGGGCTAGGATAGAGGGCTTCCCTGAATTTCTCAGAGATAATTTTGAAGCTGTGAGTGAAGCCTTAAAAATTGTGGGTAAAGTAACAGAGTTAGATAGTTGCGAGCATTCCCATATTGATCATTGCTACTTATTTTTGAAAATGCACTTCTATACGAGAGTTGATTCTCAGACTACTTTTGTAGCTCATATCAATAATTCTGAGTATCTATTGAAAGTGAAACGTTGGGATCATTCTCATCATACCAGAAAACCATAATCAATTCTATTCGGATTCGAAGAGAACGAGTTGAACATTGTAGATCAAAGGCTATAAAGTGAGGACTTGCAAGACTTAGATACTAGTAACCACTTTGACATCATGGGTTATGGGTCGAGATCTCACTCATCACTCTTAAGAGAAGATTTAGGAGATAATTCTGTTGAAGTCATAGGTCTAAAGGTAGGATGGAGAGATTGACCTAAATCCCCTCAACAACTTATGCATGACTATGATTTCCAGGAAGAGAATATGCCACCACCGAAGCTAGACTCACCAGGCACTCTAGTAACCAGATCAGTAGAGCCCAGACTTATGAAGACAATGGTCATACGTAGCTCCAGGAAAAACAAAGCTAATTCCTTCCCTGTAACCTCAGGTGTGGATTATTCTGCTCCATTCAAGCTCACCATTCGTAGCGAAGCTCAACAGGAGGAAGGCCAGGGAAGCACAAATGCTGGCTGGCTTGATGGAAGAAATTTTTGAAATGCATGTTGATGTAGGTTTGTGTTGTTGTTTGTATTTGTATGTATATATTTATGTTATTCCTATGCTACTTAAACTTATGGGATGGTACCTTAATCCCTAACTTATTATTTTGGCTACCGATCAAGCTTATTGGTCGGATATATATTACTTCTATGACATTTAATCGGCTGTGCAGCATCATGCTGTATATCCGCCTTCTCTAAAAAAACAACCACTGGAAAGCCGTTAAGCGAATTTTGAGTTACCTAAGAGGAACACTTGATTTTCGGTTAAGACTGAAATCAAATAAAATTTTAAATTTACATGCTTACTACGACACCGATTGCCCAAATGATTCTGACGACCACAAATCAGATACTGACTACGTTGTTTACCTAGGATCAAACATTATTTCATAGTGCACGAATAAGCACACCACGTTTCCAGATCAAGCACAGAGGCAGAGTATCGATCCATAGCCAGCACGACAGCTGAAATCATCTGGATCAAAAGTGTGTTGAAGAAACTAGGGTTTGATTTCACGAAGAAGCCTGTAATTTGGTGCGAAAACCGTAGCGTCATATCTCTCTCTCTCTCTAAACCTCGTCCAACACTCACGTACAAAACATATTGAAATCAATTTACAATTTGGGCACGAGAGGAGATGTAAAAGGCAATTGATGATAAATCACATACCATTGTATCACCCACGAGCTGATGTTCTCAAAAAAGCCCTCTCAAGCAAAAATTTCACTTGATTAAGAATAGATTTAAGGTTGGAAGATGGCAACCGACATGAGGAAGAGGAAGGGGTAGAGATACCCTAGCCTCATTTGGGGTAGAGAAATAAGGATGACAAACAAATTGTTGTGTACATATAATACACATGGGGCCTACTTGAGGAGGAGAGTTGCCCCAGGAAAATTGGGGAAAAAGTAAAGGAAGGTACAGGTTGACTGAAGAAAATGGGAAAAAAATGACTAAACCTGAAACAACATTGGGTCTTGATGACCCCACCTTTCACCATAAGAATGCGGATGCATAACCAACTGAGATATACACACTATCAATAAAATATATTAATTCTTTTCTAAAATGTATTTTCTACGACCAATTTCCACCACCACCTCCTCAACCTCAGGTGTTGCCCCGCCAGAGGGGAGTTGCCCTCTTCAATTGTCTAGCTCTAAAACCGAGGTTAATTACCATACCTACGTGCTATAATACAAGGGTACCACGGAACTAGGGCTGTCAGTTTCAAATAGACTCGAAACCCGACCCGAAATCTGCATGGGAAATTAGCGGGTTGACCCAACTCGTTTAATAACATGTCATTTTAGGGTCAACCCGACTTTGACCCGTTTATAAACGGATGGGTTTAGGGTTGACCCGCGAAACCCGAATTTGACCCAACTAACCCGTTTATGGGCTTTATATTATTGTAAAATTCTCATCTTAGCTTAAAAGTGAAGGATGTTGTCGTTACTCATACACACTAACACTTAACAATTTTTCACATTTTCATGTTTGTTCCCACATTAACAACATTTTACATTTTTATTCTCATCTTAGCTTGCAACAAGTGAATGACGAATACCATTCTCTCATATTTTCATGTTCATTCACATCTTTTTATAAAAATATTTTTCTTAATGGGTAACACGAATCAAACCGAAACCCGCACGATTATAACTGGGTCAACCCGAAACCGACCTGCTTAACAAACAGGTTGAGCTGACCCGATCCGAACACGACTTGACTCGACCCAAACCTAACCCAACCCAACCCATTGACAGCCCTACGCATAATGCTCTTATATATATATGTTTATATATATTGAAATTTTGTACTTTATTGCTAATACTAATATAAAACCTCCTTTATATGTCTCGTCAAAACCTGTAACCCCCCAACCTAAATTGGTGCCTTACAGGGAAAAAAGAATACATATAAATTTGGTGTACATCTTTACTTCATTGCATTACATAACCAAAACATGCAAAAAATATCTAAAGGAAAATAAACCTCATACGGCCCAACACAGGCCTAAATACTTTCAAACTAAAAAAAATACCAAAAGAAAATTATACTCTGCCTCTTACCCAGTATCCACTAAATTGATTCCCCAACGATCGAGAATTTGAACATTTCTCAAAGTTCGAATTGCCTTGCTTCCATTGTTGCGAATAAGAAGAGAGATTTCTCTTTCAGTCTGTGATAATTTTGTAGTAACATAAGTACTGCGATTTTGGAGAATCCTCATATTTCCCTCCTTCTAGATAAAGTATATTGCAGAAGTGAACGCTCCACATGTTAAAACTTGAATTTGGTCATTAGTTTGGAAAGTTGAATGAAGTAGCTTTTCCTCATCAAATAACAGAGATTGAATGGACAAAGGAAGTAGTAGCTTTTGCTTCAAGGCCAACCAGATATGAGCTGAGTAATCACATTGGAAAATTAAGTGTTGAATTGATTTAGGTTGAAGTTCACATAAAGGACATAAAATGCTTTATACATTTTCATATCTAAGAATCCTATCTTTGGTATTCAATCTACCCATAATTGCTAGATAAATAATGAATGCCATCTTCTTACTGTTTTTCTTTTGCCATATAACTGAAAAACAATGTCAGTTTCGTCATGTGTTCAAGCAAAATTCCCATGCTTTATGAAAAGAAAACGATCCTCTATTTCCCCATTCATCATGTATCTTATTTGGATGAATAGATATTGTGCTTATCTCATTGATCAGTTTCCTGGTTGCAGGATGGATTGAAGGATTAAGGACTTCATTACTTATAATAGAATTTACATTCAGATCAGTGTTGCCAACCATATACATTATGTCATATCCAGATAAATCCACCAAACATTGGCAGTTTATCCATGGTTCATGCCAGAGGTAAGTTTTATCTCCTTTAGTTATAACTTTATTGAAAAATTGCTTTGAATGTTTGCGCAATCTTAGTAGAGATTTCCATATAGATAAAGCATTGTTGTCCACAATTATGGACCAAACATGCTTATCTTTACAGTACTTGTTATGCATCCATCTACTTCATAATGTTGATTTAGAGAGAAACTTCCAAAAGAGCGTTATACAAGCTGCTTTCTTCAGGTCAGAAAAATTCTTTAAACTTATACCTCCTTCTTTTTTAGGTTTACACAATTTGTTCCATCCTACTTTATGAGCTTAAACACCAAAAAAAAAAAATCTGCGCGCTAAGATTGCAACTTATCCAAAGTAAATTTAAGAATTTGATAGATAAACAACCAATATAGGATAATTGGGGTAAGTACACTATTGATTAATTCAGCTCTTCCGGCAAAAGAGAGCAATTTATTTTCCCAGCCTTGAATTTTGCTTTAAACTCTCTGAATTAAAGAATTACATTCAGAGTAATGCAAGTAATTTGATGAAATTGGCAATCCTAAATATTTTATAGGTAGTGTACCCATATAAAAACCAGGTATATTTATTATATCTTATGCATTTATTATTGAATTACTGAAGAATATTTCAGTTTTAGAACCATTCACTTGCAAGCCTGCATGATTGCCCAGTTTTTGAAAAATCTGCCATAGAGAGCATGCATTTTGAATTTTTTGATTTACCAAAAATCATTAAATCATCTGCATATAGAAGGTGAGATATAGCTGGTTGCACATAACTACTTGATTGGAATGACTTTGTGGAAGATGGTTCATCCATTAAGAATGTGAAATATTGCATTGCAATTGTAAATAGATATGGCGAGAGAGGATCACCCTATCGTGTATCCCTTGTTGATGTAATAAACCCCTTAGGTATACCTTGAATTGAGATAAAAAAATGTAGCTGTAGACATGCATTCATATATGAGATTTATAAAGTGAATAGGGAATCACATAAGAGACGTAATCACTACAAGAAATTAGTTTATTGATAGTGTTGAAAAACGTGTTATAGCCTTTAACAACGTTTTGATGAACGATGTCTACCAACAAGTTGTTATAGGCCATGGAAATATCACAATACATACCAAAACGTTGTAGAAAATTGACATACTACAGCGTTTTAATGAACGTTGTCTACCAGCAAGTTGTTATAGGCCATGGAAATATGAAAATACATACCAAAATGCTGCAGAAAACTGATATACTACAGCGTTTCAAATAGTGTTGTTCTTATGTTTATATAACGTTTTATATTGTTTCATAAAGGTTGTCATCTTCCCATTTCTACAACGTTTTTCCATGTATCGCAACATTTCTGGAGGTTTACATGCTCTTTACTATCACAGCGTTTTGCCACATATCACAACATTTATTTACATCTATCACAACATTTTGCCACATATACATTGTTTTTTTACATCTATCACAACATTTACATACTGCAGTATCAAAATATTTGTGCATATACATATCAGCAACATGTAAATATATATTAACCAACTAATTATATAACACAATATTCATACACAAAGACATCATCAATAAACAACCTTTACATAATTTCCATAAAAAATAACACTATAAACTAAATTTACACAATATTCGTCGAATAAAGTCACGATATCTATAAATAAAACAAAATATCCACAAAACAAGTTTATGTCGAATACCAACAAAACGAACATCTAAAAGTTACCACTTTCTCCATAATAAGTTGCCACAAGCACCTAATGATATTCTGATTATGGCTGAATGTACAACAATGCTCATCTCCAATACCTATACACATGTGTTAATGCTAGCATTTGGTCATGCTTACACATTAACAAGAAAACAATGCTCGACAATAAGAAAAAAGAATACAGCAAGGAGCAAGTCGAAGAATACTTAGTTAATTTTTAATTATTGCTATTATTATTATAGAATACATGGTAATATTTTATATTTTTATATATTTAGTTAACTTTTATAAACCAAGCTTCTTAATATTTATAAATTAGTAAGCTTAGTTAACTTTTATATATTGCTATTATTATTACAAAATACTTGGTAATATTTTATATTTTTATATACTTAGTTAACTTTCATAAACTAAACTTAATTTTTATATAATTAGTATACTTAGTTAATTTTTATAATATTAGTTAATTTTTAATTGTTGTTGTTATTATTATTATTATAAAATACTTAGTAATATTTTATATTTTTATATACTTAGTTAACTTTTATAAACTAAACTTCTTAATTTTTATACAATTAGTAAACTTAGTTAATTTTTTATAATAGTTAGTTAATTTTTATAATACTTATTAAATTTTAATTATTTCTATTATTATTATAAAATACTTGGTAATATTTTATATTTTTATATACTTAGTCAACTTTTATAAACTAAACTTCTTAAATCTTATACAATTAGTAAACTTAGTTAATTTTTTTATAATAGTTAGTTAATTTTTATAATACTTAGTTAATTTTTAATTATTTCTATTATTATTATAAAATACTTGGTAATATTTTATATTTTTGTGTACTTAGTTTACTTTTATAAAATTAGTAAACTTAGTTAAATTTTTTTCATAATAGTTAGTTAATTTTCATAAGTTTATTTAATTTTTATAAATCTTAGTTAGTTTACTACTATTATAAACCTTATTGTTATTATTATTATTATTGTAGAAGTTTAGTTTTGTTTCGTATTTTTATGTACTTTGTTAATTTTTATCAACTAAACTTGTAAATTTTTATAAAAATTAATTAACCTACTTCATTTGGTTATTCTACAAACAAATTTCTTATTACACTAAATATTCATCACATAACGTGTCAAAATTAGCATCCGAGTAGATATACCACCATTGCAGAACGTATATTTGATATCAAAGATTTTTTGTTCAATTTTAGCCTCTTTTATATTAGGGGAAAAAAGGATTGCTCCAAATAAGTACAATTTTGTAAAAATGAAAAGTTTGCATATTTGAATCAAAAAGGTCACTTGTACTAGTTTGGTAACCTTGCAGAAAATAATATAGTCTCTGAAAATAAATACTTAGATGTGTGTTGTGATTTTCGTCTAACATACATGGGAACAAAATTTAATCAACTTTTTTCCAAATGTACCTCTTCAGTTTTCTTTACAAACGCATTGGGATTAATCAGAAGTATCATAGTAACCCAATGGAATAGCCGTGACACATTGTAGTACATGAATGCCATAAAAATGTAGTGAAATGAATATAATTACTTACATAAAATATGCAGAAGCATCATCATCATTATCGCCATTGAAAGGCTCAAGGCATGCCTCATTAACAAAAGAGCCATAAGCTGCACAAGAAAATCAAGTAAAAAGTTGACATCGCGTATAATCAATTAGTCAATAAAAGGAAAACGAGAAACAACTACAAATTTCAGATGTCTGAACCTATTTCCAGATGTCTGACCTAGTTCAAACGTCTGAAATGGATTTCGGCCAACGCCCTGAAACCATTTCAGACGTCTAAAATTTATTTCAAACGTCTGAAAATGCTCACTGAAAATAGATAGGCCTGGTTTAGACGTATGAATGTTCTATCCTGTAAGTCACGACAGAACGTGAACTTCTTTCTCCAACTTTACAAGCAGATGTGGATCAGATTTTGCCACATGTCCATCTGAATTCCTTTCGGTCGTCTTCCTAGATTTCTCTAATTCAGTATTCGTGTATCTTTTTCCAACCACTCCATATTTTCTCTACCATAAAAAGGAATAATAAAAGGCAATTACAGCAAGTTCAAAACAAATGAGGGTTAAATTGATGCTTACCAGCCATTTTTGTAGAACCTCAATCCTCATGCCACTTTTCCAATTCCTGTCATTATCCAAGGCGAACACTTGATTCAAGATGAAAATCAAAAGCATAACAGTTGTTCTTCATAGGTAGACATTTAAAATTTGTACAAGATGCCGATAGCATAAACAAAGAACACACAACGTTTATGGCTGCTTCAGCAGTCTCATACACAATAAGAGCATGTAACCGCACAAGCAAAGGGTGAAATAGAACTAAATTTATATATGTTTCAAGATGAAGTTAACTAACTATTAACCTAATTATGAAAATAAATAAACTTGAATGATGTGTCCGTAAATTCAACATAATATAGTTCAAAGAAAACATGAAGACAAAAATTGTTAGTATAACACAAAAGCATGAATCAATAAACTATGACCTATCTGTAAATTAAGCAGACTTTTATGGTTGATTTTAGTTTATTGTGATGTAAAATATAAAATTTACCTTCTTACCAAGTGTTGTCTTGACCACTGTTATCAAAGATCTTAAAATCCTACAATTTGAATCTCATTTTGGTCGAATCTCTCCTATTTTGATTCGATTTACAAATTTTGATCCGAACTCGTTCAAAACCACAGTTGAAAAAAAATGTATTCAGCGCATACAAATATATTCAGTATGTTTGTATCCACAGTTTTAAATCTAGCATTTCCTAAACACACACACACATTTGGCAGAACCTTCTAATGTCAAATAAGTCAATCGAATACAGATGATATTAATATGAGGAAAGACTGAATCTTTCTTACTTTCCTGCATTAGCAAAGATCTTTTCTAGATTCTCTTTTGAATAATCATCAGGGAGATTTTTTGGTATGATTGTACATACCTGGGTGAAAATTACAAATACAAATCACATACAAAACCAGTATGCAATGGTTGGAATTTAGAGTTTCACAATATGATGATAAAATGTATACCTTTGCATCCTTTTCTTTTTCAATTAATGGAAGTGGATGTAACATTTTAATCTTTTTCCCATCCTCACTAACAACCTGCACATGGAGTTCAATGGGTGACCAACAGAACACAAAGTCTTTTAAAAAAACAAGACAAGTTGAAAGTTAAGACACTAAATCTCACTGAGATACTAAAGTTTCTCTAACAGTTACCTCTCTAATATGATTATCTGTCTGACTAATGTATGTCCGTTGTACACAAAATTCATGAAGAGACTTCCCATTGTACTTCACTTCCCCATTAACCCGACAAGAAAATAAGGTGGGAAGCTTAGAAGAATCTGAGGTATTTATTACAATACTCGTACATGAAAATTCAGTCTTACATGAAAAGGTACAAAAACAAGTATTGAATTCATTTAGACAGACATGTGTATTTGATGTGTATAATTTTGTGACATATTCGTATTCCATATCAGAAACAAAAATAGTAAAAAAAAAGCATATACCAGAAGGATCGCTTCTTCGGAACAAATTGCTGAAGCAGTAAAGCGAGTTGAGGAAGTTAAGAAGAATCTGAATTCTGGTAATCTCTCAAACGTACATGCTTTTTCTAGTTGCGCCATCTGTTGTTAAATCAATATATATTCATTATACACTTAAGAACACCCCTTAATTCAATATCATAATCAATAGGAACTCAGAGGTTTACCTTGTGAGTTGATTCCATCGAGAAGTATTCCCCTTGTTTTGGATCCACTAACTCCCTCAGCTTTTCCATTAGATCTGACTGGCTTAGTGCAGCATCGAACTAAACATTCCAATTTTCACATTATCGTTAACTTCTTTTTACATAATTATACGATATAGAAGATGACATAATTGGTTTGGAAGTAAATACCAAAGCAACTAATAAGAAGTTGCATCACATGGGCTTCTTCACCAAATAAGAAAATATCTAGTAACTTGCTATATATCAAGGTAAGATTATTGTACAAATTGAAACAGACAACTGAAAACTGATTTCTAGGTGTCTCAAACACATACTATCAAAATGGATTGTGAAAACAAATCGAAAACTTAGTTATCAAATAATTATCAAACTTCTTAAAGGAATAGAAGGTATGTACACACTTAAATAAAACAATATAGTACTAATTAACAACCGAATATTTTTCTCTAAGTCCTCATCCAAACAATACAGTACTAAACTCGAGAAAAAGGACAACTCCTTGCCATAAACTTAGGTTAATTTTAAAATTAAATTGTTCATAAAAATAGTTTTAGAATTTTATGTAGAAATCAGATTTATTTATTTATAGAGATATAATAGAAGGAAATTATATAATACTGATTATTCAAGATTCCCTATCTTAGCTTAAAGGTATATGATACATGTTGATTCTTATACATCCCTGCATACATATAGTTTCTCCATTAAACTATGGATGTAGTATAGACAGCTAATTCAATACAAATCAAATCAGCAAACATGTAGAGTTCAATTCCAAAATCAAGTATTAAGAACTAATTTCAAACAAACAGCCAACACATAAACAAATAATCACAGTTTATAAAAAGGTCTTAGCAATTCAAATTAATAAATGAACAAACAATAACTGGAATGGCCTGATAGTAAAATTTATGTTTGTAGAAATAAGTTATAAATTTTCAATCAATATCAACATAAATTAGTCTAATGATTGCATTGTAATCTTAAATGAGGACATCCCTTAATACCCTACTGCCTAGTGAACTCTAACATACATATGCCATCCCGATCCATATGTAACCCGTGTTCTGAAAATAGGGAGATAATGATCTCCTATGTAAATTATAAACACCATAGATGTAGTAGTTGTGCTAACTACAAAATTAGAAATTAATATCAAATAAGAAAGAACAGTAGTCAATGTTGACAAACAGGGAGTTTACTACATACAGTGGTAAGTAAAATGGGACACCTTACTTGCGATCTTATTTTCAAAAGGGGATCAGATGAATGTAATTTGTAGCGATGATAAAACTGATTTTTTTGCACAAACCATACATTCGCAAAGTAATTCAATATGAGTCGATTGCAACAGATATTATAACAAAATTAATAACAGAAATAGTTTCAGGCAATTACCTTAAAGTTACGGATGGTTAATGACATAGAAGCCAAGTAAATGGGGTTAACATCAGCTGCCTCGAACTGCTTTGGTAGGAATGGCAAAGGATAAAAGCGGTGACATATGTAGACGATTGCGATTGAGGATTAGGTTTGGTATTTGAGGATCTGTAAAATGAATGAACTGAGTAGATTAAGTATGAATGAGTAAGGAAACGAAATCAAATTTGAGGAAGAAATGTAGCGAATTTCTAAGTATAAGAAGAAGAACATGATTGAATTCTTTTTGAGATTGAAACGATGGATTATGGGAGTAGGAAGGAAAGGTAGACCAAAAAAAATTCATTGCCCGTGCTAAATTTCATCCGTAACCCTAACTAATTGTCAGCGTTTCTATGTAAAAATTCAGTTTACAAGGCACTGACAACAGTCAAGGGAAAATGCTGATAAATGGTATTTTGGATAACAAGATTTGTTGAAGTGAATGTAACAAATAAATTCCTTATTTACTCAATCGTATGCTTTTTGCAAATCCACCTTGAAAAAATTCAGACATACCTTTCTTCTTATAATCTCTTAATAATTCATGAGCCAAAAGGATATTATCTCCAGTGTATCTCTTTTCTGAAAGCGCTTTGATTCTCTAATATAAGAAAGGGGAGAAATAACTTCAGCATGTTGCACAAAACTTTAGGAATAATCTTACAATATACATTGCAGCATGATATTGTCCTATAATGGGAGATTTAAGTAGGTCTGTCTTTCTTAGGGATCAAAGTGATAAATGTATAGTTAACTGACTTTGGAAATTTTCCTGAATGAAACATATCAGAGATGGCAGCTAAAAGCTCTTGTTTATCTCTTTCCAATGCACTTTCTTGAATTTGGAATTAATTCCATCCGAACGTAGACTAGTATCATCTTGAATTAAAAATAATGCTTCTTGAATTTTAAGTAAAGATACTTCTTGCAATAGGAAATTTTGTCCTTGTTTATTGATAATAGAGATGGGTTGAAAATTGGGAAAAGAAGAAAATGATGTACCATTAAACATTTCAGTACAATATTTAATTGCCTTAGATTTAATTTCCTCTGCCTTAAATAGAAGATTTCCAATTTGATCTATAAGAGCACGAATATGATTGAAATATCAACGATTTGACATGCGAGAGTAAAAATATTTAGAGTTAATGTCTCCTTGCTGCAACCATGATACTTTAGCCTGTTGTTTGAACCCCTCAAAATGAAGCTTCTACAAATTTTGATAATCTTTCTTGGCTTGTAGATATTTTTCATACATCAGTAAATCTTCAGGATTCTGATCTACTACATGCTCCAAAGCAGAAAAGAGTTGCTTTGCTTTAACCAGTTTTATATTATTCTTGTATCTAATTTTATTCCAGTTCTACTTTGTAACTTTGTTCCTTTTGCAAAAATTGATAGCTCTGAAAACCTTATGTTGAACAATTTAAACCCTTTTGTACAACATTCAAATAACCTGGAAAGTTTGGCCCTTCATTTTTAAACCTAACAGGAAAGGCCTTTGTAGGTTGAGCAGGAATCAGATCTAACAACATAGGATTATGGTTACTTGAATGTTGTGAAAGAGATAATGCTTTCATATTTAAAAAATGTTGTATACAAGTGTTGTTTTACCAAAACTTTATCCATATGAGTAGCAATTCCCTTGCTGCGCCAAGTAAACAGAAAACTAAGGGTTTAATTTCAATTAGACCAGTTTGAATTATAAAGTGTTGAAATTCTCTCAAATATTGATATGGTACTGGTAAGCCTCCTTTCTTGTCATTTGGAGATAAAGCATAATGAAAATCACCCATTAGAATCCAAGAATTATTCACTAGATAAGCATCATTAACTAACCATTGCCATAAATTATGTCTATCCACAAAGCTATTGCTTGCATATATCAAAGAAAAAACATTTACCGAACCACCTTTGTTAGAAGCGGATACAGTGATACGTTGAACAGAATAGCCAAAGAAACAAAATCCTATACATTTGAGTCCCAAATCAATAAGATTCGACCATTAGAAGCATAGAACTAAATGGCAACAAATTTGATTTAGAAAATTTATTTTCCACTAAACCAACAATAGTTGGTTTGGCTTGATTCAGGAGAGAGCACCTCTTTCATACGAGAAAGAGAGTTCATACCCCTTACATTCCAGGTTAAAATTGTCAATTAATGATCGAGGTTCTCCTTAAATTTCTTTTAGGAGGAGCAATAATGGATGTTGTAGCACTACTTTTAGTCTTTTTCATATAGTTTTGATTTCTATCAATAAACACTGAAGTTTCAATCTGTTTTCCTTTTCCAAGTTCTTTCTGGAAATCACCTTCGGTTATAACATTTACAATGTTTTGAAGATCATCAGGTATAAGATCTGTTGGAAGTTTGGGATCTAAAAAGGATAGATCATCCTCTTGAACTATAGAAATCTAATCTGAATCTTTCCATGTTGTTTTTCCAGAGACTGGATCATCGGTATTTGGAACATTTGAAAATTTTACATCATCAAATGAAGTCCAACGAGGTTTAGTGTTAATTTCATGATCACAATCATCATATCCAAATAATTTGCATTTATCACACTTCACTGGCACATATTCATATTCAACTGTAATTTTGATTTTCTGGCCATTATGTAATAAGATTGGATTGAAGTTTTCAGATCTGTTTCAGTATATTTTGAAATTTGAATTCTCGCATACTTAGTAATTAGCTAAAAAACTAGTTGCCATTTGGATTGCATCCTTAGTCCAAATTTCCATGGGTAGATTAAACAAACTTACCCAGATCTGCACTATGTCTCTATGTTTTTTATTTAAATCAAAGCCTAAATACCATGCTTCAACCAAAAGCAGACGACCAAAATACAAATAAGTAGATCCTTATAGGATTCGAGCAAAATCATTCTATCTTTCAAATTGAACCACAAATTATACTGAGAAGAAATATGAACATTAAAAGCATCAACAGGCTTCCAAACTTTATTAATGTATTCTTTCAGTTTAATAATGGATAATCAAAAATAAGCCGATACAAGTGCAATAGTATTCTCCCAAACATTTTCAGAATTATTGTAGATTTTCTATGGGATAGAAACATATTCTGTAGAAGGCTTTACATATTCTAAGCTCCGATTATTCAATGAAACAGTACCTTTGTTTTCGAATATTATTTGGATCTGGATTAAGTGGATTCGAAGAAGCATTAGCTGTCGATGTAGATGAAGGTGGTTTAGCTGTAGAGGAAGAAGCATTCGATCGTGAAAATCGTGGTAACTTTTCAGAAGCGGGATCCGCCGTTAAAAGTAGAAAACTATTAAAACTTATATATATATATATATGTTTAAAACGGAAATGGTTCAACACCATAGGTACGTAAATTGTACTTCGCTAATAAGGTTAGAAATTAAAAGAAGCCACAATTGCAAAATAAGAGGGGAAAATTAAGTAAATGCGCAAGGATTTTTATAGTGGTTCGACCTAGAGAAGATCTACGTCCACTTTGGAAATCATTTCATTATCATGTGAGAGATTTACAATGTTCATCATCTCATACATCTCATTTTGGCCCATTTTCTCTTTTACAATGATTTTCCTCTTTTTAATGATTTGATTCTCTCTAATTCGTTATGGAAGTGGTTGGATCCTTTGAATGCGGAGAAAGTGAGAGTGTATGCTTTACGTTTTGAGCACTTTGAGGATCAACGAAGAGTCCATGGCGGTTGAGATGTGAATCAAAGCTTCAAGGAGGATTAATGATGTAGGAAAGAACTTGTACGGAGCTTGAGAAGATGGAGAAGATGAATCTCGATTTGGAGATGGTAGAGAGAGGTTGAATCGATCTCTAATGGAGGAAGGAGGAGACTTGGTCCATTTGGTGATGGAGGAAGATGAAGTGAGCTTTGGCGGTCATTAATGAAATTTGGAGAGAGCTTAGAGTGCTTGAGAATGGTGGAGAAGTGATTTGGGTAACCTTTCGGGGTGGAAGAATCGGTCCCTTGAAGTGTAGTGAAATGGGGAATTTATAGAAGACGTTTGGACCAGGCAGCAAAATCGTAATTATGGTGTTCAAGTTTTGGATTGCACATCAGTGTATTTACGAAATTTCCATTGGACAACTGAGGCCAAATGTACACAACTGGCAACAGCTGGCGCGTGACCCCTGGCACGTGACCCTTGGCGCTTGACCCCTGGCGTGTGACCCCTCGCGTGCGACCCTTGGCGTGTGACCCCTGGCGCATGACCCCTCGCATGCGATCCCTGGTGCATGGCCCCTTACGTGCGATCCCTGGCGCATGACCCCTTGGTGTGCGACCCCTGACGCGTGACCCGTAGGAGTTCGTCCATGGTGTTCGAACGGAAGTGCACGGTCGTAGGGCCGCTCGACTAATGTTCAAGACATTGCACGGAGGAAGTGCTCGACCGACCAGCTAAGCACTAAAGTGAACCCTGCTCGACCGTGATGTGCGCGAGTCTGATGATGCTCGACCTCTTTATACTATGTGAGAGGGAGCCCCCTTCTTTGAGTATGAGCGAGCGGGCTCGACTTCATGGACGTGATCGAGCGAGCTAGCTGGGTGGTGCGACCAGGATGCTATGCGCAAAAGAGCTGTAATGCACGACCGAATCTTGCGGTGCGCGACCATCTTGGGTGCGACCAGGCTAGTGCTCGTACGCTCTGAGATGCACCTGAATCATTGTTTTCTGAACCGCGTTAACAGTGGGGTTAACATTTGCCCCTCGAAGCTTGCATTTTTTGCTTGCGAGAAATGCGGGCTTTGAAATGAACATAGTTTGCATTGAGATTCAATCATAGCTTTTTGTTTGCTACGACAAATCAAGCTTTGAACTTACATGTTCCATGATACCTATTCTGTATTAAAACAAATATTTGCATAATTCTGGACTTATACTTCGTTATTGATTATCCAAATCAATAACAAATTATTCTGATAATGAATTATAACGAATTTTACTTTGAATTGAATAAAGCATTTGCACAGAACATGTTTTATTTGGTGGTTTATAACTCGTCGAACATTGTTTGCACAAACACGATATTAAAATTTTGAATTCATGTTAACACTTAAGATCAACTAATCGACTAAAGCTGACTGCAGATCTCAAATGCCGCCGCTTTAACGACTTATACGATAGTGTACAATATTTCTCATTTAGGAAATACATATTTATGATTTATTTTCCGTGCTCCTTATTGGAGAAATCTTTAATTATTGGTGCCCCAGCTTAGGAGGACTTATGTATTATGCCCCCGTTGGGGGAGGACTTTGGATTATGTGCCCCCTCTTAGGGAGGACTTGGGACTTAGTGCCCCTGCTCAGGGAGGACTTTGGGTATAGTGCCCCCGCTTAGGGAGGTCTTTGGATTTTTATACTTCACATCTGATATTTCAGATACTACGCAAATGGTTTTCATTCTTCACATCCAATTTTTCAAACGCTATGCAAATGGTTTTCATTCTTCACATCTAATATTTCAGATGCTACGCAAATAGTTTTCACTCTTCAAATCTATTTTTTCAGACGCTACACAAACGGTTTTCATTCTTCACATCTGATTTTTCGGATGCTACGCAAATGGTTTTCATTCTTCACATCTGATTTTTCAGACACTACGCAAATGAATTTCATTCTTCACATCTAATATATTAGATGCTACGCAAATGGTTTTCATTCTTCATATCTGATTTTTCAGACGCTACGTAAATGGATTTCATTCTTCACATCTGATTTTTCAGACGCTACAAAATGGATTTCATTATCCGCATCTGATTTTTCAAACGTTACGCAAATAGTTTCCATTCTTCATGTCTGATATTTTAGATGCTACTCAAATGGTTTGGGTGGTTGTTAAATCATTTCACGGGGCAACTATCAGTCCTTTTGTCGGATGCTTGAGTTGGCAAGCTATTCCGGCTTAGGAACTGAGGTTTTGAACCTCTCACTTGGAGAAGTGCCCCTTTGATAAAGGCTACATCTCTCTCACCCATTTGTCATGATGCTTGCTCGTTATTTGGATCTTTGCGACTTTTCCCATTCACTTTTCAAAGCATTTCTTTTCTATTTTTGCATTTTTCCATGTTGATATTTACATCATTTGGCACTTGAACTAGAATTGTTGGGGTCGCGATGTTACAGAAACTAGCGTTGTTGGGGTCGCAATGTACAGGAACAAGCGCTCGACAGATGGCCTGCAATATGAAATCAACTTTTTAGCAAGTTTTGATTTGACATATAATTTTGCAAGCAAGAAATTCATTTAGACAAATATGCTCTCAGTCGTAGAGCTAATGTTCAGTGCATCACTTGCAGGTTATTATAGACTGTTTACAAGAAGTTTTAAATATAACAGAAAGTAAAACATGAAGTAAAGCGTTAACTAAAGCAAGAAATAGAGCATGAAGTAAAGCAGTGGTGACGTTGATCGCTTTTTCTGAGCCATTGAAATTGGAGCCCTAATCTTTGATCCTTAGTTGATTATCGGCCTTGGATCGGTTTGAGCAGGAGCTCTGTTATTTGGACCGGACTAGTTATTTGACACCCCCGCCACTACGGAGTTGCAAAAGGATTCATGGCTTGCGGATTCTTTACATACTGTTGTAGCTTATTCTTCCTGATTAATTCTTCGATTAGGTTCTTCAGATCTCGGCACTCATTGGTGTTATAGCCCAACTGGTTGTGAAATCTATAGAATTTTCCTGAGTTTGCTGCTTTGTCTCTTATCCTCATCAGATTTGGCTCCGCATACTCTTCAGAATTCTTTGTTGCAAGATAGATATTTTCAGGAGTGTCATTCAAAGGCGTCATCTCTGATGAGTTGAAAAGGAGAGACTTCTTATTAGCCTTACTGCCATTTCTGTCATTGGCGCGCTTCTGCCCTTGAGTATTCTATATTGGGTAGCATCATTTTTGGGAGCTTCAAGGAGCGGATTAGCATCAATAATCTGAAGAGGTACAGGATTAGTGTCGACTCTCATGTACTCCTCAGCTTTTTTTATAGAATTTCTCAAGAGTGTTCGGTTCTTTCATTTTAATCCATCTACCAAATTCGCTCTTCTCATCTATGGCGCTGATTAGAGACATGAGGATTATGTGAGGTTCTGGATTTCTCACTTCGGACAAAGCAACATTGAATCGACTGAGAAAAGCTTTAACGGATTCCCCTGGATTTTGCTTCATTGCTGAAAGCGTTACAACATCCTTGGCTTTGGTAGCATCCAGGTAGAGCTGTTCCTTGAACTTTTTGTAACGACCCGCATTCTACGCATCATAGGATCGTAGAATATTTATTTCTTTCACATACGAAGTCGTATGGTCATGTAACTTTGGGAGACAACTATTGTGGTCATTTCCCATGTTCATGATTTTTCCCGATTTTTAAATGACCATTTTACCCCTAGTTGGCACTGTTTTGGCCATAACTTTTGACTGGAAATGAATTTTGACCTGAAACCACTTCCATTGGCTTCGGATGATGGTTTCTCTTTCCGTAGAGTGGTCACATTAGCCGAACGGGCTTACCGTTTGGGAGATATGGCTGAAACAAGTTTCAGATGGTGAAAAACAGCTTAATTGGGCTTAACCGGGTGATTAGCAGCTAGGCCCAAGGGGAATTTCGGGTTTAGAGGTATAGGAGGACTGATTAGGGTTAGATTATCACTTTCATTTCAGTTCTCAGCCGCCACTTTCATCCTTAGACACTCTAACAATGGCTTCCTACATCTAAAACACCCCAAATCACTCTCTAATTGAAGATTAGGCTTAGCAACACCAAATTAAGGAGAAAAAGCACCAAAGCAAGGTTAGAGCTGCTGTTAGACATCAGTATTCGCCCCAAACCAGAGGAGTTTCAGTTCTGAGAATTTTATTTGTGGCCAAGGTGAGTGATAGCATCATTTTGACACTAATTACGGTTAATTAAGGGTAATTAGTGAAGATTAGCGAATTTATACGTAAATAAATTCTGGAAAAATTCTTAAAATTCTAAAATAATGTTTTAAGGCTCTGTTAGAAATTTGGGTTAATTTCGATGTGTTTTGCTAATCGTGTGCTTAAACATGATTAAGAAGGATTATAGGAAAATGTGAGGTTTTAGCCACTTTTGATCCATTTTGGTTCATTTGAATTGTTGTTAGGTGTTTGTGGTTGTTCTTACATGTTGTTATGACTATTTGACATGAATTGTGATTGATTAGAATAGTTAGATTTGTCAAAAACGTCGTCGAACGGCGTAAACAAGTTGCTGGAAAAGTTGCAGAAATGTGCATGTTCCGAACCGGATCGGATCGGAGTAGGGGCTCGGATCGGATATGTGAACTGGGCAAGAAAACCCGATCCGAACTGGAGTTTGGCACATAAGGGACTTGGCAAAAAAGGAAGGCCGTTTACTTAGAGTTGGAGTGGACAGGGGGATCGGATCGGAACTATGGAGCAGGATCGGATCGGAGTAGGAGAGAGCGGATCGGATCGGAAGCATAATAGAGGCCAAATCGGATCGACTCACGAATGGGAGGCTACGACTGGAGCAAGACGAAGGGATCGAATCGGATCGGAGTAGATGGAAAACGAGGGAGCTGATCGAAGGAGGAGCATGAACTCGAAGGAAGACAGCAACCCGACCCGACCCGGAGGAGGACACCGACCCGACCCGGAGCGAAGTACCCGACCCGAATCGAATGGAAGAAGACAAGGAGAAGGACCCGAACCCAGAGGAAGGTGGCACTCCGAACCGAACCGAGCATTGGTGACCGAACCGAACCGAATTCTAGAGCTGCTACTGCACGACAACTTTTCTGAAGACCCACTCCAATTCGACCAAACCCGAGATGCAAAGGTAGTCCAAATGAGAGGTTAGAGCTCGAGGATTTAGATGGGAATCAACGAGTTCGCCTCATGGTTGGGCTTTGCTGCGGGACGCGTGTTAAGGAGCTATCGACGTCTATAGCTTTGGACCACTATGGTAGGAGGTACGAAGGCGGATTCAGGGCCATTATGGCATCGGTAGAACCAAGGGCTACGACCAATGAAATGGGTCATTGAAATGTTTGGTCATGACTCCAAGTGTTGTCTTGGTCACAGCAGGGTTTCTACAAGTCGGGATTCGTCGTTGCCTCAGTTTGTCTAGTGTTCCAAAGTGGTAGATGCCGTACGCTTTACGCACTGAGTGAGAGATGTGAGGATGGTTGCTATGGATGATTTGCTTGCTATCATTTTGACATGCATACCCCACCCCCGTATTCTTACACTATTTATTATGGCACCTTGGAGTATTGTACGGTATGTGGTACTAACTCTTTGGTTGCAGGTCCAGGTTCAGGTATGGTTTAGTATACCTGTTATTATTCTGTTTAGATGCTTATCGCTCATACCAGGCTTTATGTCTGACCCAGAGTTTTATGTCTCCTCTTATTACTCTGGGTGCTCACACGAGCAGACTAGAGACAGGTTAGCTGGTGATGCACGGGTAGATGATCCGGAGACGAGCAGGAGGCTTCCACGTAATATATATATAGTATTCTCCCTGTGTTGTTGAAGATCACTGCTTGGGCATTGTTGGTGTATCTTCTATTCCAGCTTTCTTTTGTTTAGAGACAGTAAATTTGGAAAATTGTAATAAGCTGTATTTGGATTTCCGCTGCTTTGAGATTGATGTTGATTTTAGTTATCAGCTTATGCACTGTCTCGCCTGTTTATGTCAAGTATGTTATTATTATATTTTATCCCATGCGCTGTGAGACATTCTACAGGTTCCTTGATTAGTTCATCCTCTTCTTTCCTTTCTCCTGACGACCGTCCCGTGCTAGTTGGGCAGGTGTACAGCGCACTTTTGGAGGAAATGCAGGCTGGTACGGGGCGGGCTGTCACATTTGGTATCAGAGCTCTAGGTTGAATAGTTAACCTAGGGAAGTTATCAGGGAGAGATATTATACGTATACGAGAGAGCGTATTTGTGATTACTTTGGTTTTTAAAAAGCTATATATATATATATATATATATATACTATTAGTAGTATAAGGATGAAGTCGTTCTGCACTAGCACCACTATGGAGTCGTTAATCATTTCCTTTTTCAGATTGACGATGAGCCGATATACTAGAGGTGCTGGTAGGGGAGCCAATAATGAGAATGCTGCTGACATGAGGACGATGTTTACTGACCTCATGAGAGAGATGCTTAGAGATGTACAGAGGGCAGCTCCCAATGGTGGAAATGGTGGTGGTCCAATAGTGCAGGCGCCAAGAGTCGACTTCGCCAAGCTGAATAAGGATTATACTAGCCTTGGTGGGAAGCCGTTCCACGGAACGGAGTCGGCTACGGATGTTCAAGATTGGTTGGATAGTTGCGAACGTATCTTCGAGGATTTGGGTATCGAGGATGCGATGAAGAGAAAGCTAGCGTCCCGTCAGCTGCAAGGGCGGGCAATGAATTGGTGGAATGCTATAAAGGCAGCTACTCCCGAAGATCAGATTACTTGGGAGCAGTTTAAGGCTCGCTTTAGTGAGAAGTTCATCCCAGCTGCTCAGAAGTCAATGTTGTTTAAGAAATTCTTGGAGCTCAAGCAGAATGGCAGGGCTGTCTCGGAGTATATTGCTGAATTTGACACTTTGTCAAAATATGGGTTATCTCTTATAGATACTGCCGAGAAAAAGAATGAGAAATTCATAACTGGATTGGATCAGTACTTGGGGGAAAAACTTATTAACCACATCGATGAGACGTTTGAATCGATTGTGGGGAAAGCGTTAAGGTCAGAAAGTCTCTACCCTAAGCCAAGGACTGAGGTTGCATCCGCAGATGAGCCAAAGCCACAAGCTAGTGGTGGAGGCAAAGGTGGTTCCCAGAATAAGAGAAAGCAGAATCAGGCTAAGGATGGCCAGAAGAAAAAGAATAAGCAAGATGTTGAGTGCTTCAGCTGTGGTAAGAAGGGCCATTATGCTAGTAATTGTCGGGCCAAGCCAGCGGATAGGAAGTGCTTCAATTGTGGCCAACTGGGACATCACAAGGACAAGTGTCCGCAACCCCCTAAGGAAAAGCAAATGGTGAAAGCATATGCTCTTAATGCTATTCCTTCTTCGTCGAATGCCCCAACTGCGGCGGAGAAGGGAAAGAATGTCGTCATTCAAGGTATGCTTTCTGTTTATGATGTTCCTGTTAGAGTTTTGTTTGATACCGGAGCTTCCAGTTCTTTCATATCTAGTGACCTGGTAGATAGGTTGGGATTGGAGTCCGAGATTGTCGATAGACCTTTAGTAGTGACGAACCCGATTGGTGGTTCGACTAGTCTTAGCATGATTTGTCGTAATGTGGTTCTATCGAGTCATGGATGCATGTTTGTTTGTGATTGCTTTGTTTTGGGCTTTACTGGGTTTGGCATTATTTTGGGAGTAGATTGGCTCCAAAGATACGGGGTGGTGGTAGACTGTGAGGGCTTGTTGGTGACAGCTAGAGCGGATGATGGGCGGAGGATAGTGTTTGGTGGCCTACCCAGTAAGGGGGTATTGGCTAGTTTTCTAAACTCCCTCGACATTCCGCATAGTGAGTTGTCAGGTTTGCCCGTGGTTGGCCAGTATCCGGATGTTTTCGAAGAAGTGACCGGACTTCCACCACACCGAGAGATTGAGTTTCGTATTGATTTGGTAAAAGGTGCCAGACCTATAGTGATGCCACTTCGTCGTATGGCACCAAGAGAGCAGAGGGAGCTCGAGGTGCAAGTCAGCGATCTTTTGAAGAAGGGATTTATCAGAAGGAGTGTTTCTGAATGGGGAGCACCAGTTGTGTTTGCTACCAAGGCGGATGGTTCCCTTCGTTTGTGTGTAGACTACCGCGAGTTGAATAAAGTGACGAGGAAGAACAAGTATCCTCTACCGCGGATAGATGATTTGTTCGATCAGTTGAGTGGCGCGAGAATATTTTCTCAGTTGGATCTCGCGACAGGTTTTCATCAGCTTAGAGTGGAAGCTGAGAGTATAGCTAAAACGGCATTTCGAACGCCGTCTGGATTTTATGAATGGTTGGTTATGCCATTTGGGC
Source organism: Allium sativum (assembly GCA_030737875.1). Taxonomy (NCBI): domain Eukaryota; kingdom Viridiplantae; phylum Streptophyta; class Magnoliopsida; order Asparagales; family Amaryllidaceae; genus Allium; species Allium sativum. The sequence continues at coordinate 684,891,325 of CM060926.1, read as the reverse complement.
TGACTAATGCCCCGGCATATTTTGTGGATCTTATGAATAGGGTATTCAGAGATCAGTTGAATAAGTATGTCCTTGTGTTCGTTGATGATATTTTGGTCTATTCGAGGACAGAGGAAGAACACAAGGAACATTTAAGAGTAGCGATGGAGGTGTTGAGAAAACACCAATTGAAAGCAAAGTTTTCTAAGTGTCACTTCTGGAAGAGGGAAGTGAGGTTCTTGGGTCATGTTGTATCAGAGAATGGTATTGCCGTGGACCCGGCAAAGGTGGCTACGGTACAGGATTGGCCTACGCCCAAGAATGCAACAGATGTAAGGAGTTTCTTGGGGTTAGCGGGATATTATCGTAAGTTTATCCAAGGTTTCTCCAAGATAGCAGTACCATTGACCCAGTTGACCAAGAAGAATCAAGCTTTTGTCTGGGATGAAAGGTGCGAGGATGCATTCAAAAGTCTAAAGGACAAGTTGACAAGCGCACCAGTGTTAGTCATTCCTAAGGGGGATGAAGAGATGACGGTATACACGGATGCATGTGGTACCGGACTGGGTGCTGTATTGATGCAAGGCGGTAGGGTTGTAGCTTATGCAAGTCGGCAATTGAAACCGCACGAGAAAAGATACCCTACCCATGATTTAGAATTGGCAGCAATCGTGTTCGCATTAAAGATGTGGAGACACTACCTCTTGGGAGAAAGATTTGAGCTGTTTACAGATCATAAGTCGTTGAAGTATCTATTCTCCCAGAAGGATTTAAATCTCCGTCAGCAGAGATGGTTAGAGTTCTTAGCTTCCTATGATTTTGACATCGCATACACACCGGGAAAGGGTAATGCGGTGGCTGATGCATTGAGCAGAAGACATGCCAGCTTAGGGGCTATGTTCCTTGAATGGAAGCAACTGGAGTTTATCGCGGGGTTTGATTTCAGACCAAAGTGCGAATTGGATCCAGAAATGTTAGCAAGTTTGACGATCAGACCCACTTTGATTGAGCGGATCGGCTCTAGTCAGAGGGATGATCCTAACCTATTGGAAATCATCTCCAAGTTAGAGATGGGAATCGATGAGGAGATGAACAAGTATGGGCTTGATCGAGATAGATGGCTTAGAAAGAATGGAAAGCTTGTTGTACCCAATGTCAATGGATTGAGAGATGAAGTGCTTAGAGAATGTCATCACTCAAAACTGACTATACACCCCGGTGGTAATAAGATGTATCGAGATATGAAGCAGGCCTACTACTGGGAAGGGATGAAAAGAGACGTTGGGAAGTTTATATCCAAGTGCATGAATTGCCAGCTAGTTAAAGCCGAGCAAAAGAAGCCTAGTGGGTTGTTACAGCCCTTAGAAATTCCCGAATGGAAATGGGAGCAAGTCTCGATGGATTTCATCGATGGGTTACCAAGGACTAGATCGGGATATGACAGCATTTGGGTAATTGTAGATCGACTGACTAAAAGTGCAAGGTTTATACCGGTCAAATCGACCAGAACGGCAGCTAAGTTAGCAGAATTGTATATGAAGTGGGTAGTGAGATTTCATGGAGTACCTAAAAGCATTGTGAGCGACCGAGACCCGTTGTTCACTAGTGGGTTTTGGAGGGGCTTGCAAGAGGCGCTAGGGTCAGAGTTACATCTCAGTACCGCATATCATCCTCAGACCGACGGTCAGACAGAAAGGGTGAATCGTATTTTGGAAGATCTCTTGAGAGCATGTATATTGGATTTTGGTGGATCATGGGATGACCATTTGCATCTAGTAGAGTTTGCATATAATAATAGCTACCAATCCAGTATCGGTATGGCTCCATTTGAAGCTTTGTATGGAAGACCGTGCAACTCACCATCATGTTGGATAGAGACTGGCGAGAAGTTTATGCTTGGACCAGATGTGGTGAGGGAAACTTCAGATAAAATCAAGATCATTCAGCAACGAATGAAGGCAGCCCAAGATAGGCAGAAGAGTTATGCTGATAGGAGAAGAAGAGACTTAAAATTCTCCGTTGGTGACTTGGTGTTTGTCAAGATTTCTCCGTTGAAGAGCATAATACGATTTGGCAGGAGAGGTAAATTAGCACCAAGATTTGTTGGTCCGTTCCCTGTTCTTGTACTAGTCGGGAATTTGGCATATAGGATTGACTTACCAGAGAAGATGGCGGGAGTTCACAACGTATTTCATGTTTCCCAACTAAGGAAGTTCGTTCACGACTCAGGTATGACTATCTCACCTGATCAGTTGGAGGACTTCGAAGTAGGACCCGAGGCGGATGGAAACCGCAAGCCGGCCCGTATTGTCGCACACGACATGAAGCAACTTCGAAGGAAGTCGGTGAAGCTAGTCAAGGTACAGTGGAGCGAAGACGAGAATGATTGTACTTGGGAAACAGAGGAGGACATAGGGAAGAAGTATCCAGAACTCTTTGTCTGGTAAGATTTTATTAACAATTTAGTTTTCCGCATGTTAGGGTAGACTGGTTTGCTTGCTTTGCATGTTTGATTGTTGTATGTGGTTGTTAGGCATGCGGGATCCTGTGTATGTTTTGAGTTAAGGAATTTCGGGGACGAAATTTCTTAAGGGGGGGAGAGTGTAACGACCCGCATTCTACGCATCATAGGATCGTAGAATATTTATTTCTTTCACATACGAAGTCGTATGGTCATGTAACTTTAGGAGACAACTATTGTGGTCATTTCCCATGTTCATGATTTTTCCCGATTTTTAAATGACCATTTTACCCCTAGTTGGCACTGTTTTGGCCATAACTTTTGACTGGAAATGAATTTTGACCTGAAACCACTTCCATTGGCTTCGGATGATGGTTTCTCTTTCCGTAGAGTGGTCACATTAGCCGAACGGGCTTACCGTTTGGGAGATATGGCTGAAACAAGTTTCAGATGGTGAAAAACAGCTTAATTGGGCTTAACCGGGTGATTAGCAGCTAGGCCCAAGGGGAATTTCGGGTTTAGAGGTATAGGAGGACTGATTAGGGTTAGATTATCACTTTCATTTCAGTTCTCAGCCGCCACTTTCATCCTTAGACACTCTAACAATGGCTTCCTACATCTAAAACACCCCAAATCACTCTCTAATTGAAGATTAGGCTTAGCAACACCAAATTAAGGAGAAAAAGCACCAAAGCAAGGTTAGAGCTGCTGTTAGACATCAGTATTCGCCCCAAACCAGAGGAGTTTCAGTTCTGAGAATTTTATTTGTGGCCAAGGTGAGTGATAGCATCATTTTGACACTAATTACGGTTAATTAAGGGTAATTAGTGAAGATTAGCGAATTTATACGTAAATAAATTCTGGAAAAATTCTTAAAATTCTAAAATAATGTTTTAAGGCTCTGTTAGAAATTTGGGTTAATTTCGATGTGTTTTGCTAATCGTGTGCTTAAACATGATTAAGAAGGATTATAGGAAAATGTGAGGTTTTAGCCACTTTTGATCCATTTTGGTTCATTTGAATTGTTGTTAGGTGTTTGTGGTTGTTCTTACATGTTGTTATGACTATTTGACATGAATTGTGATTGATTAGAATAGTTAGATTTGTCAAAAACGTCGTCGAACGGCGTAAACAAGTTGCTGGAAAAGTTGCAGAAATGTGCATGTTCCGAACCGGATCGGATCGGAGTAGGGGCTCGGATCGGATATGTGAACTGGGCAAGAAAACCCGATCCGAACTGGAGTTTGGCACATAAGGGACTTGGCAAAAAAGGAAGGCCGTTTACTTAGAGTTGGAGTGGACAGGGGGATCGGATCGGAACTATGGAGCAGGATCGGATCGGAGTAGGAGAGAGCGGATCGGATCGGAAGCATAATAGAGGCCAAATCGGATCGACTCACGAATGGGAGGCTACGACTGGAGCAAGACGAAGGGATCGGATCGGAGTAGATGGAAAACGAGGGAGCTGATCGAAGGAGGAGCATGAACTCGAAGGAAGACAGCAACCCGACCCGACCCGGAGGAGGACACCGACCCGACCCGGAGCGAAGTACCCGACCCGAATCGAATGGAAGAAGACAAGGAGAAGGACCCGAACCCAGAGGAAGGTGGCACTCCGAACCGAACCGAGCATTGGTGACCGAACCGAACCGAATTCTAGAGCTGCTACTGCACGGCAACTTTTCTGAAGACCCACTCCAATTCGACCAAACCCGAGATGCAAAGGAAGTCCAAATGAGAGGTTAGAGCTCGAGGATTTAGATGGGAATCAACGAGTTCGCCTCATGGTTGGGCTTTGCTGCGGGACGCGTGTTAAGGAGCTATCGACGTCTATAGCTTTGGACCACTATGGTAGGAGGTACGAAGGCGGATTCAGGGCCATTATGGCATCGGTAGAACCAAGGGCTACGACCAATGAAATGGGTCATTGAAATGTTTGGTCATGACTCCAAGTGTTGTCTTGGTCACAGCAGGGTTTCTACAAGTCGGGATTCGTCGTTGCCTCAGTTTGTCTAGTGTTCCAAAGTGGTAGATGCCGTACGCTTTACGCACTGAGTGAGAGATGTGAGGATGGTTGCTATGGATGATTTGCTTGCTATCATTTTGACATGCATACCCCACCCCCGTATTCTTACACTATTTATTATGGCACCTTGGAGTATTGTACGGTATGTGGTACTAACTCTTTGGTTGCAGGTCCAGGTTCAGGTATGGTTTAGTATACCTGTTATTATTCTGTTTAGATGCTTATCGCTCATACCAGGCTTTATGTCTGACCCAGAGTTTTATGTCTCCTCTTATTACTCTGGGTGCTCACACGAGCAGACTAGAGACAGGTTAGCTGGTGATGCACGGGTAGATGATCCGGAGACGAGCAGGAGGCTTCCACGTAATATATATATAGTATTCTCCCTGTGTTGTTGAAGATCACTGCTTGGGCATTGTTGGTGTATCTTCTATTCCAGCTTTCTTTTGTTTAGAGACAGTAAATTTGGAAAATTGTAATAAGCTGTATTTGGATTTCCGCTGCTTTGAGATTGATGTTGATTTTAGTTATCAGCTTATGCACTGTCTCGCCTGTTTATGTCAAGTATGTTTTTATTATATTTTATCCCATGCGCTGTGAGACATTCTACAGGTTCCTTGATTAGTTCATCCTCTTCTTTCCTTTCTCCTGACGACCGTCCCGTGCTAGTTGGGCAGGTGTACAGCGCACTTTTGGAGGAAATGCAGGCTGGTACGGGGCGGGCTGTCACACTTTTGGTCAATGCAGGCTGATATGGCGCGTGACCCGTAGGATTTCGACCGGAAGTGCACGACCACAGGGCCGCTTGACCAAGGTTCATGAAATTGCACGGAGGAAGTGCTCGACCGATCAGCTTGGCACTAAAGTGAACACTACTCGACCGTGATGTGTGCGAGTTTGATGATGCTCGACCTCTTTGTACCATGTGAGCGGGAGCCCCCTTCTTTGAGTATGAGCGAGCGGGCTGGATTTCATGGATGTCATCGAGCGAGCTAGCTGGGCGGTGCGACCGGGGTGCTGTGCACAAACGAGCTGTGATGCGCGACCATCTTGGGTGCGACCAGGCTAGTGCTTGTACGCGATGAGATGCGCCTGAATCGTTGTTTTCTAAACCGCATGAATAATATATATATATATATATATATGATGGTTCCTCTACACCTCTTATATTGCACATGATCTCTCCCCCTTAATCTCCACCATCATTTCCCCACTCATTCTCTCTCTTCCAACTAAGAAATAGTATTGAAATGGGAAGAGAGAGAATGAGTGGGGAAATGGATGGTGGAGATTAAGGGGGAGAGTTCACGTGCAATATAAGAGATGTAACGGAACCCTCCTCATATATATATATATATATGTATGTATGTATGTATGTATGGCGGAGAATTTCGCTACATCTCTTATATTGCATGTGAACTTTTCCCTCAATCTCAGTCATTCATTCTCTCTCTGAATGGAAAGAGAGAGAATGAGGGGGGAATGAATGCTGAGATTTAGGGGGAGGGTTCACGTGAAATATAAGAGATGTAGTGGAATGTTGTCCTGTATATATATATATATATATATATATATATATATACACACACACACACGCATATATATATATACATATATTTAATGGAAAATAGTCTATAAATCTCTTTTGCACAAACCAGTTCACTATTGTCTATTTTGGATAAGTCCTTATAATTTTTCCCGTGCATGCACCTAGCTTGACTACTCAAACAATAATGTTTAACATACACAAAAAACAACGATGATACAAACACAAGCTTACGGTGGTTAGTAGAAACTAATAGAACCAATAGAGTCTACAATATGCATAATATAAATTAGAATGTACAATTCCCGCAAATGGCTGGAATGTAGTGCACTAATAAATAATAATCTACAGCGGACTTTCATTTCCTGCCTTTTCCACTCTTTGTTGTCCTTGGGGATTTTCGATTCCTTTGCCGTGTCAATAGGCTTATCTTTTTGTTGTTTGTTGATAGTAGCATCGTTGATATCTTGTACATAAGGTATTGTCATGGTAGAACTCTTGCAGCCCATTCTCTTTTTCTTCTGCAAATTGTTACTTGATTTAATGTTGGAGAGAAGGGCTCAACTGTTAATTATTAGTGTATATATGGAACGAAATGGCCGGTTATTAGTCTTTATATATGTTGCATATTAAGGATGTTTAATTATATTTGCTCAACAACCAAATAGGAAAAAGAGTTCAATTCAAAGTATCCATTTGGAAATTAAAAAATAAATGAAGAATAGGGACGTGTAGCAGTCAAATTGAAGTGTATAGAATTGGTCAAGAACATAGCTACAATAATATTGATATTAATTAAGACATATGAATGCTACAACAGAAACAAGCAAAATGCATTATCACATCAAAGTAGGTTAGGCCTAGAAATTACAGGGAAGTGATGTACAATCAACACTGTTCTTTCTTGCCTTTTACCCTTCTTGCCTTATTTTACAGGGAAGTGATGTACATATATTAAGATATATATATGTATGGTACAGTGGAATTATGTAACATGCATTATCATAATGAAGTAGACCAGGCTTCGAAATTACATGGAAGTGATGTACAATCAACACTGCTCCTTCTTGCCTTATTTTACCGTCCTTATAAGTCAAAGCATTTTTCTTCTCATATATTTCACCATGATCGTTGTGGCCTTGCTTCATATATAGGTTCATTAGCAGTATCAAGTTCTTGTATTAAAGGCTTGATCAAAGTATAGCTCTTGCAACCCATTTTAATTAATTACCGTCTTTATGTTGTTAATAAATTTTTCTAAATATATAGATATCTTTGAAATAATTGGTACATGCATGAACTAAAACAACTTGTATTTATTTACTTATATAGTGCAAAAACTCCCACACTCGCCCATAGGTTTCTGGGTTATTTGCTTGCCTGCCAAGTATTCAATTTAAAAGTTATAGTAGGTTTTGTGTAGGCCTGGAAATTTCTACAAAGAAGATAATAGAATTTGGTGACTATCCATTTACATTTGACGCATGCATGGGACAAATAGATTGTCCCTTTACGCTTCAGTTTAAGAGAGCATATATTGGAAAAGAAATGTTTGACGCACGAGGAGAAATATGCATGCTTTGCTTGGTGGCAAAGTACTTGTAAGAGACCAAACATTAATCCCTGATTTCGATGTTGTGGAACTTGGACCAATCATGTTTCCAATAGTCACGACCTCTGATATCACCAGACAGTGATTAGTTATGAAGCTATATGGATATATTTTCATAAATTATCTTTACCAAAAATTATTGGTCATCATAATTGTTATCTTTACCAAAAATTATTCAGTTGTTATGCCTATTTCTGTCACCGTATGTCCATCTTGTTATTATGCTTATTTCTGTTCCCTTCTTCTTTTCCCTTTTTATTTTATAGCCAGGCCACCTTTGAGCCTAGGCATACCGCTGGAATATGCGAACGCGGATATTGGGAACGAAGGGAAAACGTTAAAAATTAAGGCATAATTAGTATTGGGAATTTTGGGGCATAACTTGAATTAAATACATAGGTATGGATTTGGGGCATAACTTGAATTAAATACATAAATAAGGATTTGGGGCATAAATCAAATTGTGATTTAGATCTTAAGTTGGGGGAATATGGTTAATGATGAATATGACTTGGAAAAGTGGCATGAAAACCTGTAATGAAATAGGGATGATTATTAAATAAAGAATGAAATGCCTAGAATTACAGTAATAAGAAACTATAACCGCGCTTAGACACGAGGTTAGATTGCACTTGTGGTAGAAGTCTGCCTGGACCTGCCTGGCATATCCAGCGACCACAAGTGGTGAATCTAATGTGAGGGGTCTAAGTGTATAAACATGTAACGTTCTAAGACACGAGGTTATGTCCGACTTGTGGAGGAAGTCTGCCCGGACCCAACTGACATATCCATTATGCACTAGTTGTAGGCTTAATGTGGGAGGTCTAGTGCATTATAACCATAAATGGAAATGATAGTGAACTTTTAATACTTAACCTGTTTTAATCCTTAAGGATTACATGAACCTGTAAACTTGAGTAGGGTTTAATTAAACTTACTTGAATCAGTGGTAGGGTTAAGTAAATCTTGGGTTGGTGGGTAATATTTGTAGATATAGGCCCACAAACTTAACCTGTTAGGGGTTATGCAATCTTGAGAAACTGGTACGCACAAACTGTGGAAAACCTAGTAGTGGGGATATAAGCCTAGGGGGGAGCTTGTATCATCTTGTATGTGGGACCCATTTTAGTCAGTAACTTATATTGGTATCAAATGGGAAACCCTAAACTAGGTCGGGGTCAGGGCACACTTACTGAGTTAGTTGTAAGAGGTCACTAGAGAGGAGGTGTAGGCGGCGCATTCCAACTGGGTCATGTGCGTGCATGGGTCAGGACCAGGGAGGATTAAGATGCCATGACATCTGTAGATATGGCTGTGCATCTTGTTTGTATTGGGGTTGCCACTTTAGGAAGTGATACATCCTACTTTGGGGCCAGCACAGGGAATCTACGAGGGTTAGGGAGTTGATCGATTGATGTAGTAATTAGGGTACATCTAGTCATGTCTGTTTAGGGGCCCGTTATTATCGGTTGGGGATAACACCCGTCAGTTCTGTTGGGTTACCTGTATTGTATGGGGTTAAAACCTCTCACTAGGAGTACACCTAAGTCTACCATCTTATGCTTATTGGGATCATCATGTTACAGTTATACTAGTATTGGTGCAGAGAAAGAGAAATGTAGTAGAGAAGCGCATTGCACTTTCTGTTCAGTTTATCATGTTTACCTTGTCATACATGCCATCGATGTTATATCTCTCTTATCTAGTTTATATGCTTGTTATGATACTTTTACTTATTTATATGCTAAAAGTAACTAGACTCACCAGACTTTATGTATGACCTATTATGTTTCCTCTTTTTTTTCTTCCGTTCCCCCTAGGTTCTCAGGGTGGGAATACTCAGGCTTGATCAAGATTCTTCTTTCATTCTGCTTGGAGCAACTAGATGTACTGCTTTGATTCTATACTTTCTTTACTATAGCTATATTTATGGGGAACTATGCTTCTTTTATTATTGTACTATGACGATTTTAGTACAAAACAGAAGTTTAAAGTTGATGTATTGGGTTTTGTGTATTTCAGACTTATGATGTAACTATGTTTTAAACCACGATGCTTTATGATTAATAAAGTTTTAAATTCCGCAGCTATTTTACATCTGTCTTGTAATGTTTTTGTTTCTATTTATCTTTAATGCTTCACGAAACTTAATGCATTCTCTTAATGAATGACATTAACGAACGTAGGGTGTCACAAGCAACAATGGATGTAGCAGCACTACTTTCAGTACTTTTCACGTAATTTTGATTTTTCTCAATAAACCCTAAAGTTTCAATCTGTTTTCCTTTTCTAAGGTCTTTCTGAAAATCACCTTCAGTTATAACATCTACAATGTTTTTAAGATCATCTGGTATAAGATATGTTGGAAGTTTGGGATCTAAAAAGGATAGATCATCCTCTTGAACTGCAGAAATCTGATCTGGATCTTTTGATGTTGTTTTCTCAAAGACTGGATCATTAGTACTTGGAACATTCGAAGAATTTACATCATCAAATGAAGTCCAATGAGGTTCAGTGTTAACTTCATGATCACTTTCATCATGTCCAAATAATTCGCATTTATCACACTTCACTGGCACATATTTATTTTCAACAGTAATTTCGATTTTCTGGCCATTATGTAATAAGATTGGATTGAAGTTTTTAGATCTGTTTCAGTGTCTTTAGAAATTTGAACTCTCACATACTTAGTAAACTTTTTTCAGCTATGTTTTTAATCAATTATATTAGGCTAAGATAAAAAACTAGTTACCATTTGGATTGCATCCTTAGTCCAAAGTTCTATGGGAAGATTAAACAATCTTACCCTGATCTGCACCATGTCACTATGTTTTTTTATTTAAATCAAAGCATGGATACCACGCTTCAACCAAAAGCAGACGACTAAAATATGAGTAAGTAGATCCTTCAAGGATTCGAGCAAAATCATTCAATCTTTCAAATTGAACCACAAAATTATACTGAGAAGAAATATGAACATTAAAAGCATCAATGGGCTTCTAAACTTTCTTAATGTATTCTTTCAGTTTAATAACGGATAATCTAAAATAAACCGGTATAAGCGCAATAGTATTCTCCCAATCATTTTCAAATTTATTATAGATTTTCTCTGGCATGAAAACATATTCTGTAGAAGGCTTTACATATTCTAAGCTCCGATTATTCAATGGAACAATACCTTGTTTTCGAATATTATCTGGATCTAGGTTAAGTGGATCCGATGAAGTATTAGCTATCAATGTAGAAGAAGGAGGTTTTGTTATAGAGGAAGAAGCATTTGATTGTGGAAATCGTGGAAACTTTTCAGAAATGGGATCCGCCATTAAAAGTAGAAAACCGTTAGAAAAGCTTTATATATATTTTTTGAAAATTGGTACACTTATATTAACTATTAAAATAACAATACATAATATAGGTTAGCATACTAGCCGAAATACATGCAACAAGCCTACTATAAAAAGAAATTAAAGATACAAACCAAAGCAAATTATTGAATAAAACAAGTTTGGCCTATGATGAGGCCACAATCTCCACAGTTGCCTATGCAACTCCACATGCCACATGTCACAACTGCCAAAATACATGTGCTACCAGTAACCACGTTCCTCCACTCCATGAGTTAAACTGCCGCACTCTTAGCACATTGAACACCATGGAGATCTTACGTAATTCCAAACTGGCTTACAGCAGCCAGGCTAAGCTACTAAATTTGCAGAAAGTAATCAAAAACATTTGATTGTAGATGAAAAAACTTGTGATAACCAAACGAAAATTCCAACCAAAACCAGAGTGAATCTGCCAACTAATTAACAGCTTCAGATTGATATGCACTATATCCTGACACTGTGCAGCTATCACCATAATATAAGAGACCTAACCATTCTTAAATGATAACCTGTTTGAAGTAGAATTCACAGTGAATCCCGAAGAAACCATCACATAAGCCTTCTATCATCTTAGAAAACATTCTAATATCCATTTGTGAAATCGTTAAAAGGGTTCACACGATTCCATCAAGCAGATATGAAATTATTTGCGAGGTTTGGTAGATGGAATCATCCTACAGTTGGCAAAAACCTGCTTCAAACATCTAGTAGGAAAGTCCAAATGATAAACTGCTTAATGTAGCAGTACACACTATTCGATTCCATTCTCCATTGTTATAATCACAACAACCTACTCGAGTGTGAAAACGTTGAAGTAGGATTTCATAAAATAAAACCACTGCTTCACGGTGGGTTTCATAGCAACTTCCAGAACTCAATCTGGAGATACAAATAAACCCAAATGGTATAGTGAAGCAATTGAATTGCAGTAGGATTAAAACCATACTTCACCGTCTAACAAAAACATCAACGAGAGATGAATCATTGGTGTACGTCGTCAGAGAGCTGCTGTGTTGAAGAATGGATCTCGCTGAAGTCCAAAGGAAGTTGGACTTTGATGAGGCTTGGTCTTCGATGATGTAAGCAGGCAACGGTGTTGAAATCTTCTGAAGCATCTAGATGAACGAAAATCCCAAATCTGATTTTAAGTTCAGGAAGGATGATGAGATAATAAAGAGGCTTATCAATGTGAGTATATCCCGTTGAAATTGAATTGAGAAATGGATGTAAACCAAAATGGATGGTTATCTTTTTGATCGCCTTTCCTCTCTCCATTGGAGAGAGAGGAAGGAAACGGTTTTTTTAATTACACACACGAAATGCTTTATATATATATATATATATATATATATATGAGCGTTCAGTGACACCCCAAATAGTGAGCACCCCATTTGTCCACCTATATAAACCAAGCATTTATATTAGAATAAGTGAGTGGGAGGTGAAAGAATGAGTGGAAGGAGAGAGAAACGGGATATGTGGTGGAAATCAGGAGGCATTTAGGGGTGTTGCACTATTTGGGGTGTCAATGAACGCTCGCCACATATATATATATATATTTATATATAAATATATATATATATATATGAGGAGGGTTCCGCTACACCTCTTATATTGCACGTGAACTCTCCCCCTTAATCTCCACCACCCATTTCCCCACTCATTCTCTCTCTTCCCATTTCAATATTATTTCTTAGTAGGAAGAGAGATGTAACTGAATTCGTCTCGAAGTGCTTAGTATGCCAAGTTGACCATACACCCCGGTGGAGACAAAATGTACAAAGACATCAAAAGGGTTTTCTTTTGGGATGGCATGAAGAGAGGTGTAGCTGAATTCGTCTCGAAGTGCTTAGTATGCCAGCAAGTCAAGGCGGAAAAAAAGAAGCCTGGTTGTATGCTTCATCCTCTAGAGATCCCACAGTGGAAATGGAATAGCATCTCGATGGACTTTACTGATGGGCTGCCTAGGTCAAGAAGAGGCAATACCAGTATTTGGGTAATAGTGGACAGGCTCACAAAAAGCGCTCACTTCATACCCGATAAGAGTAAAAGGACTGCCTCATCTTTAGCATCCATTTATCTTAAAGAGATAGTCTGACTCCATGGGATACCCTCCAACATTGTTAGCGACCGAGATCTTATCTTTACGAGCGAGTTTTGGAAGAGCTTGCAAGAGGCTGTAGGCACACAGTTATGCTTAAGCACGACCTATCACCCCCAAACCGATGGTCATACGAAAAGAGTGAACAGAGTGTTAGAAGACCTCTTGAGATTATGCATTCTTGACTTCGGAGGAACATGGGAGGATCATCTTCCTTTGGTGGAGTTTGCCTACAACAATAGCTACCAAGCCACCATAGGCATGGCACCCTTCGAAGCTTTATATGGAAGACCGTGTCGATCACCAACTTGTTGGTGGGAGTCTACAGATAAGCTCATACTTGGACCAGATATGATTAGAGAAACTTCAAAGAAAGTGGACTTGATAGGAAAAAGAATGAAGACTGCCCAAGATAGACAGAAGTCCTACGCAGATAAGAGAAGGACCGACCTTGAATTTGGGGTTGGGGACAGGTTTTTCCTTAAAGTATCTCCTTTGAGGAACGTCGTTCGCTTCGGATCCGCAGGAAAATTGGCACCAAGATTTGTAGGGTCGTTTCCTATCATTGAAAGGATTGGGAAGATGGCTTACAGAGTAGAGCTGCCCGAAAGATTGGCTGGAGTTCATAATGTCTTTCACGTTTCTCACTTACGAAAGTGCTTACATGAGTCTACGGAAGTGGTCGAACCAAGCATATTAGAGGACGTAGAAGTAGAACAAGAGGCGATTTGTTCATGCTCGTATCTATCTTTTTAGTATTTTCCTCAGTGCTGTTCTCGATCCTTAGGTAGAAACCAGTGGATGTAAATGTATTTGAAACATGTTATAATTGATGGTTGCAAGTGGTTGCTAGTGGATGCATATACACACTTTAGGTATTAGATCGGCTCGGTCACTTTCTTATTGCATATGCATATATGTACTTGTATATGATTGAAACTTGATGTGTTATCATGTGGATGTTGCATTTGTATGAATGATTGTGCACTCATGTAGAAAGCATAATTAGGGGTGATTGCATATATAATGGACTCATGGCACCGACATGACTTGCATTAAGGAGGTCAACTGAATCAGTAGACCGCCTGATTTCGCATTAGATAGGGACATATACACACACTGTGCATATGATCATGAGGCATTAGAAGTCTTTTAAGGACAATGAATGCCTGTGTTTGATGGATGAGTAGATGGACGATTGGATGGTAGGATATACATTCTTCTTGACTTGAAGATTTCGGGGACGAAATCCTTTAAGGAGGGGAGAATGTAGCACCCCGTATTTTCTGTAAACATTAAAGTAACAAATTAAAGAATAATTAATTTTAAATGTGAGAACTAAGAAAAACGGGTTACGCCATTGCGTTCGTCTTGGAATTCTGGTTTAGATAGAGTCCGAGTTTGCGTGAATTGGACTTCGTTTGAAGAAGTTATGGCCTTCGGAAGTTTCAAAATTTCAAATTTAAACACAGAAGAGGGCAGGGCAGGAAAATTCCTGCCCCAGGCCAAGTCGACCAGGGGGTCGACCCTAGTGTCGACCTACCCTACAGGTCGACCTGGGGGTCGACCTACCCCCCGGGCAGATCTGAAAGGATGACGAATTCTGACTCCCTGCTGAGTCGTTAGGGCTGAGGTGTTATCCTATCTTGACTGGATGGTCTTGATTACTTCTAGGGTTAATCTGACGGCTCTAAATTAATTAAACCTCTATAAAAGCAACCTAACTCTCAACCCTAAATCAAAAATATTCATACCAAGAGCCGCTATGTCGTCAATGGTGAACCTAGAATAGCCGTCATCTCTTTCAACTCAAAGGCAAGATTGAAGCTACGTCAAAATATAATCTAATCTAATTCAACTAAGAAAATTCAATGATCTACTTCAAAGGCGAGCAATTTAATTTCAGAATACTGATCCCAGAACTCAAGAATTCCTTTTTGTTTGTAAGTGTAGTTATCTTTCAGATGTGAATAAATTAAAGACATGGTTTGTAATGAATTGTAAAATAGAATTGTATCAAGTTGTATGTGATGCTGATTTATGTTTATTCATGTCTATTCTATCATATATGCCTATAAACTATTGTGGTCTATCGAACCTATCATGTTATGTGGAAATTTATGAATAAACCTATGATGTTATGTTGTATAGGAATTTGGAATGAAATTATCATATATACGTTTGGTGATATTATGATACATACAAGTTTTTAGGCTAAGTCATGTCGTTTATGCCTAATTGTTTAGATCCATTATGCATACATGTTTAGATCTACAACCTTGTATAAATTTGGTGATGATATATATATGTTGTATGTCAATTAAGAAATTATGCCATGTTTATGCAAGTTAGGCGATGTTATCATGTTATGAATACATGCAAGTTTATAGGTTAAAAACATGATTATGTAAACCTATATGTTTAGATCTACAACTTTTTATGTTAGATCCATATACCTCTATGTTAGATCCATGTTAGCATGATTCGACCCCTATGCAAGTTCACCACTACATGTCTAATTAGATTTTGGTAGTTCTATGTAAAACTATTATTTTATGACTTATGTTGCATAGATCTAGTTTGCAAGTTCATAATTAAAAGTATATTATGCCAAGTTCATGTGACACATCTGTAGTGAGATCCATATTTTTGTATGATGTTGGAATGTTACAAGTTTCTCTTTTTCCCTTTATAGTTTATTAGTTAGGCTAAAATGTCAAGCCTAACATCCTATGTAATTTTACGAACATACAACGGGGGTAACGTTGGGGAAAACTTGAAACTATACGTAATTAACATATTTGGCTCATGACCATGTAAATGGTATGGCATTGAAATGGTATAATTTACTTACCAAAAATTATGAATTTTATAAATAAAGAAACACTACAAGAAAATGATTTATTTATAGCTTTTATTCTTAGTGTTTCAGTCCATAGAGGAATTAAATCCGTGTGGAACAATAAACTTCAAGATAGTGAACGCTAATGCGTTTCCCTCATGTGCCCAAATTATGGATAAATTTCACTAAAAACGCTACACCATCCAAAATAAAAAAGCTGCAAGCAGTTCCCTAAATTTTCCCTTTTTTTGGTCTCCCTCTCAAAATTTCACTTCCCACCCAACTAGTCTTCATCATCTTTTTTTCGTCTCCCTCTCGAAATCTCGCTTCCCACCCAACTAGTCTTCCTCATCTTCCCCTTTCAATCATCGCGCCTCTCAGAAAATGAAATCCGTCTGAAATTTCATTCCCTAGCTTCCTCGTCTTCGGTTAATCGCGACTGTCAAGTTAGTCGGCCAAACCTTATTTCTCATTATTTTAGGTAATACTTTAGCTAGCTTCATCTTATGAATTGTTTCTTGGCTTGAAATCTTTTTCCTAACTGTATGGTTTCTTTCACATAGCTCAGACTTTGACTATTGCAACTTTCCATTTGCAGCCATTCAGATTGGGGGATCGTGTCGACCTTTCTAGTCCACCGTTTAGGTGATCTCGTATGTCAATTTTCCGATTCCTTTTGTTGTTGAATATTATAGGCCCTTGATTTTTAAACTTACTTTTGCATGCTAAGAAGATCCATTGTTGTCTTGATATTTTTACAAGGAAAAATGTGCCTCATTATATGTTACTATATTCAACACTCCAGATATATTTCAACTTGATGAGAAGCTCTATTATTGTCTTACTATTATAATGAAAAATGATGTTAAATTTAGTTATAAGATTGATTAAGCAAATCTTTTGATCTAATTGTCTATAGTTAGAAGAAGGATAAGGTGAAATACCTGATATCAAAACAGGAGATGAGGGATCTTTTCAAAGTAGTGTCATCTAAAAGTAAATGGAAACGTTAATGTTAGTCTACTGAAAAGGAACTTGATATTTTGGAATGATATATGATCTGATATGAAAGAATGAATTTTGTGCAAAGTTAACCCAACTTGATTATTTGGTTGAGAACCTGATTAAGAAGTTGATTATGGCAAAAAGACCATGGTGTCCTGCTTCTCTTGGATGTAATGAGATGTTAGTTTTAGTATTGAAATAGTATAATGGAATTAGTACTGGTAGGACAAAATTTGTGTATTCAGGTATCTTTTCATTTAGCATTGCATCATTTATAAGATTCTATAGGTGAGACAGGATAATTCAACTGTATTAATTTGAGAGAAAGAAAAGCAATATATTTACATAGAGTTTTACAGTTTATTTTAATCTTCAAAAAAGAGTGTGTGTGACAACCATCCCTGCAAATCACACAGATATATTACCTATCTGCAACTGGACCTATCATTTTTGCAACGATACTGCATATATGGCATGGTTAAAATTTGAATAGAATGTTGGTTTATTAGCATAGTTGAATAATTTCCAATTTTGTAGGGTCTGAAGTTGTATTAAAACCTGTCCACAAATTTTTCTTGCTCCTAATACGCATGCATTTATATTTCCCTGTAAGTTATATTTTGCTTTATTTCTAATGTATTTGCCTGCTACTGTAGTTTTTGTTTCCATTGTTTTCGTTTTGGAATCTAGGTAGCGCAACGTGGGGTGATTGCCTAATTTTTTTCATCATGTATGTATTCAATAAGGAACTGTATTTGAATTTTCATAGTGTCACAATAGACACTCGTGCAATCACACCTGTAGATCCTCGAGGAAAATCAATTATTCACTTTAGCAAGTTTTACAAAATAATTAGAGATATTCTTGCAATTTTACTAAGAAAGCAGTAAATTTGTTGCAATTACATATGAACTTTACGTAGATTATTGAGTATTTGTTGATCGTCCCTAAAACAAAGCTGCAATACACTTGTCACGGCTTATTTCTCCACGCGTGGAAGTTGGCACAATTCATACACACAAACAATGTATGGCTGTGGAATATTGCATAGTAACTCCAACGTATACGACATGTATATATTCGTCCTATTAATCTATTAATGAATCAGTTCTATGTTCATGGCTTAATGCTTATGATCACATCCATGCTATACATGATCGTTTTCAGCTGCATAATTTAGTTAAATTTCATGTAACACGGGCTTGAAGCCAAACGTGAACATAACCTATATTTGCTGTCTGTTGTTGCTGTTGCTCAACATAAATTGGTATGTGGATCATCTCAGGTACAGCTGTTCTATCTATAGTACATTATGACACATAAGCAAATTATTGGGTAGTCAAACACAATATGCGTAATCACCAATGGTTATCATGTTGTTTCCAAAATGAACATCTATTCGAATTATCATTTCCTCTATATTACGGGTGATAAACGCTATTCTTCTTCCACTCTAGAATAGCGATAAATGCTATTCTTATTCCTTGGACATGTTATTTTGATTCGGCATGTACTAAGGACATAAAAGTGGACAACCACTTTACATAGTATACTACTCTTGATTCAATGTATGAAACTAACCGTGGAAACGTCATAGCTTTTCAAGATTGACAACTGAAAATGGTTTGGAAATAGCAAACCAAACATGGCCTTATTTTTCATTGCACTCAATTTTGTTTTGGTTTGTTTGGTGGGGGTCTAAAGGTTCTGGTGATGGGTATTCTTAGTGAGGACGAGGAATAATTATAAACTGGGGAGTAGCTGGAGATGGTTATAGTAGTGGGTGTGGTGTGGTTGAGCACATGACTGAAAGGATTCGACAAAGCAGCAGGGCAGGACTGAGGAAGGATGCACATCATTTTGGTTAAGAGAGGCGAGGATGCATTATTAAGGTATTAATATACAAGTTTTTCGTTGCATGTTTCACTTTTAGATGTGTATAAGCCCGTCTTTCCTGATGCATCAAGGCCAAGTATTGTTAACATAATGATTAAATTCCTAACTGCAATAATTGTCTAGTTTTTTATACAAGTATGAATATATTAACAGTGGTCTAATATTTAAAGCTGTATAGGAAAAAAAGACAACCGTTTTTTATGGGTATAACATATTTTAGAATTCGTTATTTAGTAGTTAAAAGTTTATATAAGTAGACCATTTGCATTTGATTGTTTGTGAACTATTGAGGATGCCTTTTTCAAGTACATAGCAGTTGAGCAGAGCAAGAAATGTTAGTACAAGGGGAAATGGTGCAAGTAAAAGGAGGAGGGATGGGTATATATAGCATGTGTTTCTCGACCTATGTACTTTAGGTAAGTTTTAGTGCATGGTACCGCTTTTTTTAAACTGGTCTTTAGGGACTACAAAATTTAGGTGGAATAGTCCAACAAGAAAATAGTGTATTCCCTTACCAGGAAACTTGGGAACTGTTGTTCCAAAAGTGAAAGCATTGCTGTAGAATTCAGTTTGGTCGTTAAGTTTAATTTGTTGAATTACTGTAAGCCCAAACCTGAATAAGAAAACAAATTTAGAGTTAGATCAATATAGTTTTGCTTTACGATAATTTCAATTGGGTTTCTACAAATATTAATGAATAAAATTTCAGTGTATTTAATTATTATAATCCTATATTGTACTAATAAAAAATCAAACAAAAGTTACTATTTGTTTTTCTTTTTTAAACTCAAAGTGGGACATAGCTATAACGAACTAACGATCACTTCAACGTTGAAGCCTTCATCTAACTCACATTGTCCTATGAATTCGAACTGTAAAAATGAAGTTTATATTCATGTTTGTTGCAGGCAACATATAAATTTTCTTATGATACAATATTTGTCCTTTTCAAGCTTAATATAAATATGCAATTTTATGTAAATTATGAATGAATACATGCAATGTGCATCAAAAATAGGCACCTGGGTAGAAATATTGACTGTTAGTCACTAAAGAGCCGTTGTCTGCCATTAATAAAAATGTTGGGTGCTATAATGTAGTTTCTATATTTTGGCAATATAACATATAATAAATTATGCAGGTCTAAGTTGTAAAGGTCTAATGCTTGACTTTGCGTGTCATGCACAAAGAATATCAAACTGTACTAAAACGAATACATCATGAACAAGAAATTTAGGATTTGACGATGACACGATGCAACGAATGTGGTGCCAAGATTACATCAACATTAAAGAAAATAAAGATAACAAGACTTCTTTTCCATGGCCGTGAAAATTAGAAATTTATTTTTGTACTAACAACTCTCCCATTTCGAATTTACTGGAATGATCTGAGAGCATTGCCCATCTCTTTTAGCGTATCTTTTACTTAGATTTCTTATTCGTTCTTGCTATATAAAAGCCAATAAGATTTTTACCGTTTACATGCAGCAATAGGATTAATCATTTTGCCACTTTGGTAATTTCGTTTATTTACCTTCCAGCGTGTGTTTATCTATTAATTAACTTTAGCTAACATCTCATTGTTGTCTAAGTTTTAATTTTCTTGTTACAAAATTGTTGCTTTTTTGGGGATAATCATAGACAGGCATCTTAACAAGGTTGTGTTGCATATATACAGTTTTTGATCCGGTGAGGAGTAAAAGTTGGCTGAAAAAGAGACTGAAATATTGGTGAAAGATATTTCACAAGTAAGTAATATGAATTCTCCTGTTTATTATAGTTATGTTGAGGTTGAGAATATCTAAGGATTCCATTTTACAAGAGACCAAGAAAAACCGTCTCATTTTGTTCAATTTACCACTTTCAAATTAATATAGCTGTGTATCTTTTTAAATATGGATTAACAATTAAAACAAAATATTCTTATGCATGGTGGAAGTAGTGACATGCTAAATTATTTCCATGATACTCATTTTATACATGTCAAGTTGTCAACATTTGCAGAACTATAGGAAAACAGAATTTCAGTTCCCAATGGAAATGAAATGCAAGTCCCATGTATCAACGCTATACAAAGATAAAAGTAAGACTTCTGTCCCTTTTGCCAAACTGAAATCTTTTGTTCTTTGCGTTAGAAAACAACAAAATCCCTATTTGGAAAAAAGCTTTTCACTCCATCACTCCAGAGCATAATCAATCCCTATTCGGAACAAATGCGGACCTCCAAATTAGCCTTAACATATTGATATTGTAGGACTTCTTGGGGACTGAAGGGGATTTGAATTGCAATAAAGACCTAATGTCCATATATATATATATATATGTATGTACGTATGAAGAGCGTTCAATGACACCCCAAATAGTGAGCACCCCAAATGCCCCTTGATTTTAGTTTCATTATATATATATATATATTTCATTATTTCATTTTTTTCTACAAGCATGCGAGCTCAAATTTTCCTTAGGGAGTTAACTTGTAACTCTCTTGTTATGGTTCAAGTATATATACTAAAATAACAAAAATGACGAATTATGTTTTTTTTTCTATTGCTTTTATCTTGACTTGTAGCATAGTTTGCAATAATTATGTTCGTTTTAAGTCATTTGGAGTTAAGGACTGATGGAAATGTTGATGAATGTAATTCTACAATGTTAAGTTCATGTACCAGAAAAATACTTATGTCTACAAATATGTAACTCATTTTTTTAATCTAAGCTTACCTGGTTTTTGAAACAGAGCGAGACACAATTTTCAAATTTGAGTAACAAGCATATAGTGCTTACGTCTAGAAATGAGTATTACTGTGTTTTTAATTGAATAATTGATAATATGAGCAAGAAAATTTAAGAAGAAGAAAGTTATTTTTTTTTCAGATCTGAAAATGAATCGTACAAACCCTGTTTTAACGGTACAACCAATATCATAAATCCAAATGGCACAAAAACAAATTACAAAGATAACCTTGTACATAACAGAAAGTAAAACTAAGACTATATGACAGAACCGTCATTTATCTCAACATCCCCCCTTCAAGCTGGATTTGGTGGCTTCGACACTAGGCCAAGCTTGGCTGCAAAGAACTTGTGAAGTTCAGAACATAGGGGTTTTGTGAAAATATCAGCAAGTTGCATAGAAGTTCTCACATGTAAAATATTTATGAATCCTTCTTGAACAAAATCCCTAACAAAATGGCAATCCATTCTCAAGTGCTTAGTACGTTCATGAAAAACAGGATTTTCTGCTATGTGTTTAGCAGCCATATTGTTACAAAACAAATCAATTGGTTTTGCAACCTTAACCTGCAAATCTGCCAGAAGACCTTCTATCCAGACCAATTCACTTGTTGAATAACTCATGCTCCTATATTCAGCTTCACAAGTGCTCTTTGAAGTTGTTTTCTGCTTCTTAGTCTTCCAAGAAATTAATGAATTTCCCAAAAACATTGCATAACCAGATAGTGATTTTGCTGAAAAAGGACATGATCCGCAATCTGCATCACAATATCCTTTCAAGATCAAGTTATCTTCAGATTGTGCAGGATAAAACAAGCCAAGATTAATTGTTCCTTTCAGGTATTTCAAAACATGAATAGCAGCATTAAGATGAGATTTAGCTGGAGCTTGCAAAAACTGACTTAATTGCCGAACAGCATAGGATATATCTGGTCTTGTCATATTCAAGTATAACATTTTTCCAATCATCCTTCTATACACTTCAGGATCAGGTAACAAGTCTTCATCTTGAGTACTCAACTTCAAATGTTTTTGAAAAGGAACAGACTCTTCTTTACAGTCCAATAACTTGGCATCCTCTAACAAATCAAAAATATATTTTCTTTGACTCAAAAGTATACCAGTCTTTGTTCTTAAAACTTCAATGCCTAAGAAATATTTCAGCTTTCCTAGGTCTTTAATAGTGAAAGCAGAATGAAGTTTGCTTTTCAACTTATCAATCTCAGACAAGCTATTTCCAGTTACCAATAGATCATCAACATATACAACCACTGCAATAAAACCAGCATTTTCAGTATTTTTTGTAAAAAGAGAGTAATCTTGCTTGGACTGAATATAACCTAGATCCACCAAAAACTTGCATAATTCAATATTCCATTGCCTTGCAGCTTGTCTCAATCCATATAAAGATCTTTTAAGCTTACATACCTGCCCAGGTTTGCCCAGGTTTGGCCTTCTTATAACCTGGTGGAGGATGCATATAAATTTCTTCTTCAACATAACCATGCAAAAATGCATTGTTAACATCCAGTTGTTGTAAGACCCAGCCTTTTGCAGCAGCTATGGCAATTAAGGTTCTAACTGTTGTAAACTTTGCTACAGGGCTGAATGTATGCTTAAAATCCTTCTCCTTTATTTGTTTGTCTCCCCTAGCAACAACTTTGGCCTTGCATCTTTCAAGATTACCGTCAGGTCTTAATTTTGCTTTATACACCCATTTGCTTCCAATAGCCCTTTTATCATGAGGTAACTCTGTTAAAACCCATGTATCATTCTTCTCAAGAGCCTCTAATTCTTCATCCATGGCCTTCAACCATTCCTTTTTATCCTTTGCTTGCTCATAAGAATTTGGTACATACACAGTAAACACATTTGCCAGACTAGCCAAAAAATCAGAGTCTAAAAAAGATAGTTCTGGATCAGAAAAAACATTATAAGCAAATGACAAATGTGTAGATGGAATATATTTTTTAGAAAGAATAAAATCTTCAAACTTCTTTGGAATATGAGTTGATCTCAAAGACTTTCTAAGAGGAATTTCAGACTGAGTATTTGAAGTATGTTCAAGAGGAATAGAAGAAGAAGATGAAGAAGGTAAATCAGAAGAGATATTTGTATTAATGTTAGTTGGAATAAAGGAAGAATTTTGTGGAGAATTTTCAGTTGTTGAATTAGAATTTTGATGAACATCAAAAGAAGGAATATCAAAGGAAATTGAATTCTGTGTTTGTAAAGGTAAGCTGTTTGAAGTGTGAGGAGGATTAACCAGTGGAAAAGAAGTAAAAGAAATATTTTCCATATCAGATGAATATGGAAAAATGTGTTCTTTAAACTCCACATCTCTACTAAGTATAACCTTTTGATCCTTTAAATCATACAATTTGTAGCCTTTTGAAGCATATGGATAACCAATAAAAATGCACCTTTTTGATCTTTGCTCCATTTTATCAGAAGTTTTTATAAGAGGATAACAGAGGCAGCCAAAAACTCTCAAATGTGAATAATTAGGAGACCTTTTCATCAAAACTTCATGAGGTGTTTCCAGGATAAAACAGAGGATGGCATTATATTTATAAGATATGTTGCAGTGAGAAGTGCATCACCCCAAAATCTTTTAGGTAGGTTAGCATGAATTCTAAGAGCTCTTGATGTCTCCAATAAATGCCTATGCTTTCTCTCCACTCTCCCATTTTGTTGAGGCACTCCGGGCAAACTCCTTTGATGAACTATTCCTTTTGACAAAACACATAGTTGTGCAGAATTCTTGAAGAATTTCAGTTCCATTATCACTTCTGATAATCTTCACCTTGGTATTAAACTGATTTTCTACATAGGCTAGGAAGCTTGCAATGATTTTAGGAACTTGAGTTTTATCATGAACTAAATAAGTCCAAGTGCATCTAGAATGATCATCCAATATAGTGTAGAAATATCTAGCTCCTGATAAACTAGGAATTTTGTATGGACTCCATAGATCCATATGCACCAATTCAAAACAGGAAACGGCAATTGAATTAGAAAGATTAAATGGCAACTTATGATGTTTTGCTAATACACATGCTTCACAATCTAATTTTTCAGAATATACATGAAAAGGTAAATGTTCCAATTTATTTATTGATGCATGACCAAGTCTAGCATGCAAAACAGATAAACTTGGATTTTGAACAGAGGAATGACAAGCAACAAAGTCTGGTGCAAGACAATTATTCAAGGAAAAATTATTTTGAGGAGAAGAAATGTCGCTATTTTGAAACTTGTAAAGACCAGCATGTCTTCTTCCAGTTCCTTTCACCTTATCAGTAGTGAGGTCCTGGAAAGTACATGAATTTTTATCAAATTTTGCGTACAACTTATTTTGATCAAGTAATCTACCAATGGATAAGAGATTGTGTTTAAACTCAGGACAGAAAAACACATTATGAAGAGTGATTTCAGGAGATAAAATAACATCTCCTATTATATTGACAATTTTCAGAGTTCCATCAGGTAAAGCGATGTGTATGGGTTTGTTTAGCATGTGTGTATTAGCAAATATTCTTAAGTCATATGCCATATGATCACTAGCACCAGTATCTATTATCCAAGCATCATTAATATGTCTATTTGATAATGCAACATTAAAAGCAGAAACAATACCTGCAAAATTAATTGAAGGATGTTCTGCATTAGGAATAGCATTCTGCATCATCTTATAAACCTCCTTGCAAACTGCAGAAAAAATTTGAGGGTTCATAGCAGTTGAATGACTTGTTGTAGAAGCTGATTCAAGATCCAAAGGAGTATCAATAGGAGAACTCCCTAAAATTCCAGAAGTTTCATGTACAGCAGCTGCAGTTCTAACAAGAGAATTTTGAGATTTCTTTGCCTTCAAATCAGCATACCATTCTGGATAACCAACCAATTTGAAACATTGTTCTTTAATGTGCCCTTTATGTTTGCAGTGATCACAAAATCTTTCATATTTCATCTTCTTGTACTCTTTATAATCTCTCTTTAAAGGTAATTGAGACTTAGAACTAATAGAATTTTTTGCCGAGAATAATGCACTCATCTCAGGAACAATATGATTATTATTGAGAGAATTCTGTTTTTCAATTTGTTGCAGAATCTGATAAGCTTTGTTAAGTGTAGGTAAAGGATCCATGCTTAAAATATTTGTCTTAACCTGATCATAAGATTTATTTAATCCAGCAATCAATTGAATAAGCTTCTTAATTTGATCTGCTTCTAGGATTTGCTTAAAAATTCCACATGAACAATTTTGTATTGCACCGCAAGAACAATCAGGAAATGACTCATAAGCCTGCAATTTATCCCAAACTTTCTTCAACTTTCCATAATATTCAGCAATTGAATCATCATTTTGCTGGATAGACATTAATTCCTTATAACACTCATAAAGAAGAGGAGCATTTGACTGACCAAAACGTTCTTGAATCTCAACCCAAAGATTTCTAGCAGAAGTAGAAAAAATAAAAGTTTCAGAAATCAACCTTTCCATAGAGTGTAAAATCCATCCTGTGACCATATAATCATTGCGTATCCATTTTTGCAGATATGGTGAATCATCAGCTGGGCGCAGAAGAGATCCATCGATGAAACACGATTTATTCTTTGCTCCGAGTGCTAATTTAACACTTCGACTCCAATTCAGATAATTTCCACCGTCGAACAAAATCTGACCAAGTTGATTATCAGGATTATCTCCATGAGAAAGAAAGTATGGATCATTGTAGTTAATCGCGGTGTTAATGTCTTGAGACATCGATTTATTTGAGAAACCCTAGAGCTCTGATACCATGATAATCTGAGCAAGAAAATTTAAGAAGAAGAAAGTTATTTTTTCAGATCTGAAAATGAATCGTACAAACCCTATTTTAACAGTACAACCAATATCATAAATCCAAATGGCACAAAAATAAATTACAAAAATAACCTTGTACAGAACAGAGAGTAAAACTAAGACTATATGACAGAACCGTCATTTATCTCAACAATAATATTCAGATTTTATTACTGAGAAACTCAGTCTTAAAAAATAGAGTTACTTAGCTCAAGAACTGAGTTTACTCTGGTTTAAATTAAGAAAACTAAACTTGGTTTTATGTGGATTTTTACAAGATTTTTGATGGACCTTTAGGCATGAATCAGGATCATATGGCCTAGCTGGCATATTGCTTAATCAAATTAGGAAGTTATTAGCAGTAGTCACTGGACGTTGAGTTTGTTATCATTGTACACATATAATGCTTTGTAAGTACAAGTTCTTTGCCTAAACTTCTCCTTTATGCTCCAGAATTGAATGTTTTGGATCAGTGCAGTCAGACCATATCAAGAGACCAACGTAGATTCACTCCCTGAAGAGGAATCAAAGGATAAAATGAAGGATGCAACAAAAACTGCGATTGAGTTGACTAGCAATGCATTTGCCATTAAGGCTGACAGTTTCTTGTCCGAATTAAATGTTCCAGGTTTTAACAGAAGACTGCTGACAATTGATGATGAGAACAAAATGGATGACCAAGGATTACCATGGTAGGTTATGGAGGATCAAGAACGCGGGAGGTCTTTGGTGCAGAATGCTGCTGCGACTTTGAAAACCTAACGTCATTGTTGCTAGAGTTGAAAGTGGGAAGTTTTGCTCGACAACTGTAGGAATGAAGCAAACGTGATTTTAACAACTGTAGGTTATGGAGCACCAATATGAAGCAAACGTTTCAGTGGCTTTGACATGGATCTACCTTTTGCCATACTGATGTCCAGTTCTACCGGTGTTATTATTCCAGGTACATTTGTCATTGTATGCATCACATTATTATTAGGACCAATGCTTAATAATGAAAGTAATGTTATTTGTAAGTAGGTTGGATTGAGTGTTATAGGCACTTTGATTCTCGCAAACTTCGCAGAATTCTTCTAACCATACTGTCTTATAGTTGTAAGCATGTACCAGTGAAACTTGCAATCATAGGCAGTGCATTTGTTGTCCAAAATTCCATGCCTAAATTAAATAATTTTATCCATATATGTACCTCATTTACATCATGCTTGGTGAAATTATATCCACGCTTCCACGCCTTAAGCATCAGTAATTTTCTAAATAAGAGCATGTATTAGATTGCACAATTCTTTCTAATTTGTGGCCTCATCAAATTGTATTGCGTATTGGATTTGTTGCCCATTATGGATAGTGTAACTGCCTATTGGCTTCCATACATTTTGGATATATTAGTGTAATCTGAAGAAAGATTTTTGGAAGTTAATAGGATGCAACACTAGATACCTGTAAACTGAAAATCATATATTATAGCACATCATTAGTTGCATTCATCAATTGATTTGGTAGCTTAGTTTATTTATGGAGAAACTAAACCTTATTTTCCTTCCTATCTATTTTATGTCCCTCCTCTTACAACAAATGAACTATTTATGCAGTGCTTGCCTTGTATACTGCGTGGTTTACTAGAATGACATACCACTTCAAGTAAATAATCATTTTAAACAAGGCAGAAATTCAGCCGATACTGTCAAATTGATGAATGCAGATGATGACTTATTAAGAAAAGTTCAGCCGAGGCAGTGTTTTCAGTTTTTTGTGAATTGGAAATACTGTCATCTAGCAATTTGTGGCATTTTTCATTGTCTTGATTTTTCATAGAAGCATTTTCCTTTTTCATAAATTCAAATGATGACTTATAGAATATACCAAAACAAAGTGACATGAATTGAATTATGTATAAATGTCTACATGTTCATAATTCAATTCATGTCCAGATGCAAACATTTAGATAAAACTATTATGAACTTTCTTATATCCTTCGAAAATTTATTTTTAGTATGATGTTAGTTATGTTGTATATGTGACTTTTTACTACATCTTTGCTTACAGAGTGGTTAGAGTATTAAGGAGTTGACATTGATAATTTTAGCTTGAAGAACAAAAATTATTAAATAGTTAATTCTTTTTTTATTAGGATTCATGACCGTTCTAAGTTTAACGATGGATTGTCTTGTGAAACTTTTAAGAGAACTTTAAACCTTGATTAGGTTGAATCACGAAACTTTTGGGTTTGATGCTTTTTCATAATGTTAGGGTACAATTAAAGTCGTAAAGTAAATTTCCTCCCTTTTGATTTGGTATGATGTATCCAGACCTACTTGGTATGAAAGAAGTTAAAACTAATATGTTAATTTTTATTTAGAAAGTTACAATTTGTTCGAATGTATAATAACAATAATATCTTACATAAGTGTGTTGTATTTTTTGTTTTAGTTGCATTTTTCTTTTTCCTTTTGGTTTCTTTTACTTTGTCTATATATGATATAATAATTACCGACATATTGATTGTTTATTTGAGATTAACAGGACCAGTATTGTTAATGTTAAGAAGAAAATATCAGAAGCAAAGCAAGATTAATTCTATCGTTTGTCTATTTTGTAAGTAACTTGTAATTACTATAAAAATGTATGACATATTACGTGTGAACATGGAAAAGTTGATAAAACAATATGTATGAAATACTAAGTTGTTTTAATGATATGCATGAATATTATGTCGTAATTTATTTGTTTGTGAAAATTTGTTATATTTATATGTAGATAAAATGTTTAAATGTGCAGATACATGTAAAAAGCTGAAACGACGAAAAATCATTAAATTAATAATATAAGCAATAGCGTTTCAGAAGTTATAGAATAAAAACACCATGGAAAGAGACATTGGAAATGTTGTAGTTTATGCACATAAACGCTATAAAAACATGCACACAAACGCTATAAAAACATGCACATAAACGCTATATGAAGTCAGTATCAGATAGTATGCTTTATAGCATTTTTGTTTGATAGCAAATAAAAACGCTATATAAAAATCATCTTTCATAGCGGTTTTTTTCTGCTATTCAAAGTAGAAGATTTAAAATAGCATGTCGTTACATGGCGTTCTCTGAAACGTTATGTTAGGTTATAATAGCGTTTTTCAAACGCTATGAAAGCCTCATTTTGTTGTAGTGAAAGTGGGCCATGACAATAAATTGTTGACAAATTTACATATAAGCATAAAAGGTTAAATATGTAAATTTAGAAAAGACGAATATGCCTAACCCGAGGTTAGACTGAATTGTGGTGTAAAACTGCCCAGGACCAACCGGCACATCCAGTGACCACAACAACACATGTCTAATGTGGGTGGTTAGTGCATTGAGCCCAAAAAGGACCCGAGATTAGACTGAGTTGTGGTGTAAAACTGTCCGGAATCGACCGGCACATCCAGTGACAACAACAATACATGTCTAATGTGAGTTGTTGGTGCTCTAATAAAGCTAAGTCAAGATTGGTAGGGTTAAGTCAATTAAGGAAACACTTAACCAATTCAATATGTTGGCTAAACTGATGGGTGGGGTTAGGTAAATTTGGACACTTAACCAATTTAACATGTGGGCTAGGAAACCCTAGTAACGAGGACCCATTTCAGCAGTAGGCCACATATATGTATCATGGGACCCTAAACTAGGCAGGGTGGGGCATGATTACTGGGCTGAATTGTAAGCGGTCAAAATGTCGGCGGGTGGTGCATCAGTGTAGGTTCCGACGGAGTATGGACGTGCACGTGTTCCGAAGTGGAAAAAGCAGGCATTGGGCATCAGTAATACACTGTGCATCTTTAATCGTGTCGGGTTGCCACCATATGATTTGATACACCCCGTGGTGGGACCAGCACAGATATCTACAATCAAGCGGGGGCCGAATGACACACATGATAAATGCATGCTAGTAGGAGCCGATCGATATAAGAGGATCATTTCACCAAGAACACGTGGTGCTAGTTGGACAAGTATAAGTAGGTGTAGAGAATTAAACATGGGTGCGATGTATATTCGGTTTATCCTGCCTTATATAGTTTTATGTTAGTTTGTTATTCTGGTACTGTCCTATTTTCAGTTTATTCTTATCATGACCCTTTTCCTTATTCACACACTGAAAAGTCACTGGACTTACTCAGACTTATGTCTGACCCATTTTTCTTTCGTTTCCCCTCCCCCCTAAGGTAGTCAGGGAGCGAATAGCTCAGCTTAATTTGGATCGTTCATCTTTCCAAGCTTGAAGACTTTGTGATGTACGGCTTGGAACCTATTGTCTTTGGCTATGGCTTTGGACACACTAGACTTGGGGATTTATGCCATTTTATTTATGATTTATGAAATAATCAAGACAGAAGTCATGATGTAATAATTTGGGAGTTGGTTTGAAACAGTTTGCTGTAATGTTTTGTTATGAACCATGTTTGAAATAAAGAAATGTTTGTTTTCCGCTGCTTATATATATATATATCTGTCTTATAAATTATCTGTGTCTTTTACCTATAATGCTCCATCGAAGTTAAGACATTCCCTTTGTGAGTGATCTTAACGGAGGTGGGATGTTTCAACTTGCTTCTTTGGTTGGCGTGCTATCTCTTGGAAGCACTCTTTTAACATCCAATGTTCTTTTGTCTATGATATAATAATCACTTAGAACTTTGTCAAGTAGCGATGGATTGACAAATCTAACAAATCCAAAACCATGAGGTTTTTGTGTGAATTTATATATCATTATGGCTGAATCTGTGATCTCCCCATATTTCCTGTAGTGACTCGATAATGTTTCTTCAGTAGTATCCTCAGTAGGTGGCGAATCAGTAGCATCGCTTGTTTCTTGGGAATCTTTAGCACCATTTACTTCTTTGATGTCGTTAGCATCATTTGCTTCTTTCATTATCTCGACCGATCCACCCGCAACAACTTCAGTCACCATGACCTTCTTCTTTTTTCGTTCAGCTGCAACATTTTTGTGCTTTAACACCATCCTTTCGTTCTTGTTATGCTCAACTACGGGTGTATTGCACTGAAGAGAGTTTGTCTCTTTTGAAACCACTATTTCAGATTCTTTTTCCATATCTGCAATGCTACTAACCGTGTCTTTGACATCATTTTCGGTATTTTCTTTTGCAGCATCGTTGACCTTGGGTAGTGATTCATCATCATTTTCTTCTTCAGACTTGTTTGCGATTTTTGTGTCTTGAGCAACATGTTTGGACTTTGTATGAGACCCTTGATTCTTTTCTGAGTTGAACGTCTTGGAACATGATTTGCAGGAAACAGAGCCACCAGATTTAAGACTCTTTTTTCCACTCTTTGCTGGAGTTTCTTTTTTTGCATCCTCGCCGCCTTTCTTGCCATTTGCTGGAGTTGCAAGCTTAGCCTTTTTTCAGAAACAACAGCTTTTAGTTCTTTGACTGTAACCACAACAGAAGTTTCAGTTGCAGCAGTTTTTGAGACGTTTTCTGACTCTAATTCTTCATTTGATTCAGTGACAACTGGTTTCTCATTTTCAGTTGTACCAGAAACAACTTCAATATTTTCTACTACCACATTTGGTGTAGATTCAGTTGCTTCTTTAGTCAGACCGTCATTAGTAGTTTTTGTTTCATCAGCTTTGGCTTCAGAAATAAACTTTGTCAATTTATCTTCTTCTGTGTCCTCCTCCACATTCTTACCATAAATCTCCTTCAATAAATTCCAGCATCTTTTGCGCAATTTTCTCCAATAATATGATCATATGCTTCATCATCGATATTTGCAGTCATCACAATACAAGCTTGTAGATCATTCCAACTCGATATTGTGATTGATTTTCTTTCTTTCTCTGTCAAATCTTTAGTATCTTCTGGTTCATCAAAGCCATTTTCAACGATCTTCTATAATCCTTTAGAGACCAATTCTTCTTTCTTTTTGTTACTCCACGCTTCAAAGTTTTCTTTTGTGAGAACAAACGGAAATAGAAATTGAAATGTCATATTTCAACCAGGCTACGATACCAAATTGTTGGTGTTTTTTTTTTTTTGGGCTTTTGGCTTTGATACCAATTTGTTGGTTTTTTGAAGAAGCTTTGATACCAATTTGATGGAGTAGAGAAGCTCTGATACAAATTGTTGGAGGAAGGAGATGATATTTGTAGGAGGAAGAAGATTGTATTTTATTGCACTTTTTTCATTCCCCACACAACTTCATTACAACTAAAATGATAGGCTTTATATATAGCCTTACGTGATACTTTATTTAATGGACTTCGCATTTTACTAATAGACACGCAAACTTTAATATGACTCTCACTACAAGGAGCGGCTGAATCTGCAACGGGGGAGGGCGACGGCTAGCGACGGCTAAAAAAGCGGCCGTCGCAAGCCGTCGCAAACCATTGCACGGGACGAGATAATTAACTGCTACCCTTTCTTCCCCAAATCATTTCTGCAACGAAAATTAAAAAAAAAAAACTTCTCCGTCGTCGCTCGCCATTGCTCCCATTTCAGCCACTCCAATCCTCTCAAATCGTGCCGGTATGTCTTCTAAACTCTATTTCATGTTTAATTAGGGTTATTTAGAGTTATTTAGGGTTAATTTGTATGTTTAAATTGGGTTGTAAATTCATTGTCTATGGACATGAAATTGGTTGTCTTGTGAGATGCATATGATGTTGCTTTTGTTATACATTGATTTGGGAATAAGTGGAATTGATTAGGAGGTTGAAATCATTGATTATCACATATGTACTTTGATTTAGGAGCATGAAAACGACGATTATCATGTATGTAAACGTGATTGGTTTGCTGTAGTAACTTGATTATGATTATCACATATTTATAACGTAACACCTTAAATTTGAATTGAAATTAAATAATTAACTTGAAAGCTTAGTTTGTATTTCAAAAATTGAAACTAATTTATTAAAATTAACTTCATAATTTATACATTAAACTAAAATTAACTAAAACTAATTTATACTTCATAATTTTCACTGTCATGTTATTTTACAAATTGAAATTAGGCAAAATTATTATATAAACGCTATGTAGTTAACGCGCGAGCGTAGACGGAAAAAGGCGCAAGGCGCAACTAAGGGGCTTTTTTGAAGTTTAAGGCGCACCTATTAACAAAGCGCAAAAAAGCCCAAAGCACATAAAGCGCGCTTTTTTCATTTGAATTGTTTTTTTGATTTAAACTTAGGTTAAATGTTTTTTTGACTATTTATGTGAACCCCTTAGATAAATTTGGCCCCGTCCGACATTTGTTGTATATGATCGTTATATGGGTATTCGTTTTTATACAAAACGGAAATCTATATTCATATGATACAATATTGTT
This sequence comes from Allium sativum, assembly GCA_030737875.1. NCBI lineage: Eukaryota > Viridiplantae > Streptophyta > Magnoliopsida > Asparagales > Amaryllidaceae > Allium > Allium sativum. Next base: position 684,857,553 of record CM060926.1, on the reverse strand, counting down.
GGATTTGTCCTAGTATTTTGGACAAGTTACAAATATAATAACGTAAGCATATTTTATAAATCATTCCAGGTTAAACGGTTAACAAAATTTCAATGGCACTTCCTTTTTGTTCCCTGTGTACACGCATTTGTGTACGATACAGGGACCAAAGGGAAGTGCTGCCGAAATTTTGTAGAACCGTTTAACCTGAAATGATTTATAAAATATACTTGCGTTATTATATTTGTAATGGGAAGTAGGTAGACTGGCCGTCAAAGCAAAAAGGTAATAAACGAAAACATGTAGTAGTTATAAAAGAAATTTTACAAGATTTCAATTAATATAGTATTCGATCGAATTTTCTAACATATTTGTTGAAAATCAGGAAAATGTCCGATTATTTTCGTGATCGTAGTTGGATGTATCAACCACGAACCGGTAAGAAAGGGTCGATAAAGAAACATTTTTGTAATGGGGTCCAAGAATTTATTAGATTCGCTATATCTAACAATCGGGGCAACGTAGACGTTCGTTGTCCGTGTAGTAAGTGCAAACATCTGAAGCATTGGAAGCCAGATGTAGTAGAAGTACATCTGTATAAATTCGGTTTTGTATCGAATTATTACTTTTGGGATCGTCATGGAGAACTTGTTCAACCTACGTCAGACCCTGTAGTGGTAGAGGACGATAGTACAATGATGAACGATAATACAATGATGAATCCGATAGAAAATATGGTGCAAGATGTAGCACGATCAATGTTTTCTAACATTGGTCCGCAAGGCGACGATGAGAATGAAAATGTTGAAGAACCAACGGCGGAAGCGAATTTTTTTAATGATTTATTGAATTCTGCTAAGAGGCCATTGTGGGAAGGATGTACAAGCGGAACCGAATTGTATGTAACCGTCGAATTCATCACTATGAAATCAAAATTCAATCTTACAGAAGCTGCATTTACAGCAGTTGTACAAACTGCAAAAAAACATATGCCGCACAATAATTTGATGTGCGATAGTCATTATAAAGTGAAAAATCTTATGTCTGCTTTTGGACTACCGTATCATAAGATAGATACATGTGTTAAAGGTTGCATGTGGTATTCGAAAGAAGACGCTCAACGTAAAAGATGCAAATATTGCAACGAAGAAAGATATAAACCAAGGAAAAAGAAAGGAAAAGAAGTTCCATATAAAAGAATGCATTACCTACCCATAACTCCTAGACTTCAACGGCTATATGCATCTTCTGCTACAGCGTGTCATATGCGATGGCATAGCGTGAGAACAGCAGAAGAAGGAACTATGATACATCCGTCTGATGGTGAAGCATGGAAACACTTTGATAGGACTTATCCTGAATTTGCTGCAGAGAGCCGTAATGTTAGGCTCGGTTTATGCACGGATGGGTTTTCGCCATTTTCTCAGTTTGGTAGTAAATATTCATCATGGCCTATCATTGTTAATCCTTATAACTTACCTCCATGGATGTGTATGAAAAATCCATATATGTTTCTAGCGGTTGTCGTCCCCAGTCCCGATGATCCGACACAAGAAATTGATGTTTATCTACAACCGTTGATTGAAGAGTTGAAAATACTGTGGCATGAAGGAGTTGAAACGTACGACGTTTCGAGAAAAAGAAATTTTCGTATGTTTGCATCTATATTATGGACTATTAGCGATTTTCCCGCGTATGGCATGCTTTCGGGTTGGAGCACTGCTAGACGTCTAGCTTGTCCTCATTGTATGGAGGAGACATGAGCATTTTCGTTAAAGTATGGAAAAAAATTTCTTGGTTTGACTGTCATCGATGCTTTCTACATATTAATCATAAATTTAGAACGGATAAAAAAAACTTTAAAGCTAACAGAGTAGAGACTATGTTATCGCCTAAAGTTTGGACAAGTGAAGAGGTATATGATATTGTTAGTGAATACCCAAAGATACATGATGTTGGAAAGCATGTTGAAATTCCAGGTAAATCGGACATTCATAATTGGTGCAAACAAAGTATATTTTGGGAGTTACCTTACTGGAAAAATCTAAAACTTTGACATAATATTGACGTGATGCACAATGAAAAAAACGTTTTTGATAACGTTTTTAATACAGTGTTGAATGTAAAGGGGAAAACCAAGGACGATGCGAATTCGAGACGTGATATATTACACTTTAGTAAACGGCCGGAACTGCACTTGTATGACGAGAATAAAAAACCTAAAGCATGTTATGAGCTAGATAACAGGCAAGTACAACTCGTGCTAAAGTGGGTGGAAGGATTACGATGTCCTGATGGGATTTCTTCTAACCTCCGTAGATGTGTAGACTTTAAAAACAGTAAATTGAGTGGAATGAAAAGCCATGATTGCCATATCATGATGGAATACTTTTTACCTGTGATTTTCAAGGAATTGTTGCCTACAAAAATCTGGAGTGTAATAACAGAGTTAAGTTTGTTTTATAAACAACTATGTTCAACGACGTTAAAGGTTGATCGTCTACGTAAGCTTGAGTTAGAAATCCCTGTACTGATCTGCAAACTCGAAAAAATATTTCCACCTGGTTTTTTTAATGTAATGGAGCATTTACCTATTCATCTTCCGTCCGAAGCACTCCTTAGAGGTCCAGTCCAATATGGATGGATGTATCCATTTGAGAGGTAATTTTGTATATAATTTTAATAATCGTGATAGATTACACCTTAGATTATTGTACCAACATAATAAATTATTTAATCTTATTATAGGTACTTGAATCATTTGAAGAAAAAAATTAGGCAAAAAGCTCGAGTAGAAGGTTCGATTTGCAAATCGTACCTTGAAGAAGAAGCTTCATTTTTTTTCTCTCATTATTTTAGTGAAGATGTGAACTTGTCTTTTGTAACTGTTCCCCGTAATGAAGTCGCTGTTGAACAGGAGTCTTCTCAAACAATGTTATCTATTTTTAGACAACATGGAAGACCTGCAGGAAAATGTGTGGAAATATGGCTAAGCGATAAAGATTATAAAGTGGCACACACATATGTTTTGTTAAATTGTGCGGAAGTTGCACCATTTGTCAGGTGATACTAAATTCATGTACATTTCAATTATATATTTATTTGTCTCTATTAATAAAAAAGGAACATAACACATATTTGCAGTATCTACGAATCACAATATCCATCTGGTGATCTCAGTAAAGACTTTGCTGGATGGTTCTCAGACTATGTTCATGATCCCAAAAACTCTGTTGTTAACGAAGGATTACGACATCTTGCTATCGGACCAAAAAGAAATGTCAAAACTTATCCAATATACTTTGTCAATGGTTTTAAATTCAATACCGATGACTACGGAGCTGAAAAATTAACGTATAACAGCGGTGTATTTGTCAAGGGTAGTGATGATCCAGAGGAGCATATAAAGGATTTTTACGGCATCTTAACGCAAGTTGTAGAGTTGACATATTATGTTCAGCCCATAGAGAAAATTCATCTATTCAAATGCAACTGGTTTAGCACTGTTCCTGGTTCTGGAATTAACGTGCACAAAGATTATAAGCTAATCGAAATAAGGCATACGTCGCATTACTATAAATATGATCCTTTCGTGTTAGCTAAGCAAGCATTACAAGTCTATTTTGCTCCGTATCCGTCCTTAAAAAAAGATAAAGCAGATTGGTGGGCTGTTTTTAAAACAAAGGCAGGATTTACATTTGATGGAAATAATATTCCAGACGAAGTGGCGTATCAAGAGGATCTAGATCCAAATACCGAAATAATAATAGCTGATGACATTGATGTAGGGCCGTTGAAGGATGAAGCGAATGTATTAGTAGATGCATTTGTAAGTACTGAAGAAAATGATATAGAGTATGAGACTAAGTCTGAATCCGAACAAGATGAAGAGTGATGTTATAAGTACTTATGTTATGTATTATTATGAGCTATGTATTATGTTATGTACTATTCTGAGCTATGTAATTAATAATGATGTTGATTGTTCTTAGCTAGGAATTTACTTACGTTATTTACTATTCTGATTTATGTAATGATAATGTTGACTATGTATGTTATGCAATATTGTTCTTCTCGTTTACGAATTATGTAATGATAACGATGACTGATGTTAATAATTCAAGTTATTTTGTATGCACATTATATGATTGCAACAGATATGTCGGATGATAGACAGCGACGACGATCGAGGAGTACATCTCAGCCTACTCCTTCACCATCTCCGCATACTCCTTCACCATCTTAGCATACTCCTTCGCCAGGAGCAGGTCCGAGCAGCTTTGTTCCAGATCAGCGTACTCCTGTGCAGATTGTTCCCAAAAGTGTCGGGTAAATGTCAATTTAATTTTATTTCAATTTGGATTATTCAAAATATATGATCAAATTTTTATATCAACATCTACGTAGAGGATTACAGTTTCAGCCAACACAGTTCATATTAGATCTATCAAGGAATTCTTACATAAGCAGGATGTCGGGGGCTTGGCCGCATTGGGATTCTATTCCATCCCATATTAAGAATGCCATTCTGGCTGATGTACTTGTAAGTAATTTTTTAAACGAGTGTTGAAAATTGATATACTGTAAATAATTGAAAATAAATCTAATATGCAGGTCGTTGTCCGTGTTGAGGAGCATGACATGAACACTTTTTTGGATATTGGAATATGAAGATGCGTAAAAATTATCGGGAGACAATTTCAAGGGCGAAGACAGGTGGAAAAAAGCCTTCGTGGATGAGTGATGATGTTTGGGCAGCATTTCAACAGTACTGGCAGACGGAAAAAGCTAAAGTAAGATATAATGAAAATATTTACATTTATATTGATTGCAGTATTTTACATAATCATGTATCAAATGTAATAGGAAGTAGCATCCAGAAATAAAGCGAACAGAGAAAAGAATCCTGGTCTACACCGTGGTGGCTCTAAATCATTTCAAGATCATAGGAGAGAATCGGTATAAATTTTAAATATTTGTAGCTTATGTTCACGTTAAAATTTAGTGTATATCATTTATTCATATTTTCAATAATTTTATTACTGTATGTTTACTCAACATGCAAAGATCGGAAGAGAGCCTTCGATGGCAGAGGTATTCAGACGTACACATGCGGTAGAGCATACCGACGAGGAAGGAAATGTTACGTATGAATGTGTAACATCCCAAAATTTTGCGATAAATTTTATTATTTAATTTAATATGTTTTTGATATTATGTGGATTTTAAAAAATATTTAATGATTTAAATTGTGAAATTCTATGTTGAAAACATAATTGAATTGTTTAAAATAATGAAATTCAACCTATTATTGCGATAATAACTTGCATTGATCGCAAGTAAATTTAGGATTTATTTATTTCGATAAAGGTTGAAAGTGGGAATTAATATTAATGTATTTAATGAAATTGATTGGTGTGATTAATAGTTGAAATAGAACATGAATTATAAATAATGAAAAATTGAATTAACAATTAACGATGGTTGATTTATAAGTTATATTAATTTATTTGTATTGATTTGAATAGAGTTTATAAATCTTTGAATTTAATTTAAAAGGTGAATAAACGGAAATTAAAATGCGTATAGATTTTTGTAATAATTAACTTTGAATTTTATATGTGAATTCGTTTTAAACTATGGTAACTTTTTAAGTAATCAAAACGATAAAATTTGCTACTTATGAAAGTTGAATAAAAAGGAATGTTAATTAATTTAATAGAATTAATGTTCAATAGAAATTGGTAAATAATAATTGAATTTAAGGTTTTAATGTATGTAAATTGATGGTGAAAACTTAATTGAATGGTTTAAGTATTGAAATTTGATTTATTGTGACATTGTTACCTGTATTGATTTCAATCACATTGTGCATTTGTTTATATTGATAAGTATGGAAAGTTAAACTTAATACTAAATATGAACAAAATTTGATTTAATTAATTTATAATTGAAATTTAAATTAAATATTTGTTTAATAATCAAATGGAATTTAATACGAGTAAAACTTGATCTACTAAGTTAAACTGAATTTTATTTTGATTTAAATAAAGTTGATGAGCATGAAAATAAAAAAAGGTAATTATTTGAAATTGGCAATTTATAGTGAATCATTAATGCTTAAAATGAATTGGAAAAAATTAATTGCTCAATTTAAACTATTGGAAAGTGGTATTAGAGATCCATAATATATGCAATTTATTTCTATAACTAATGTGAGTCCTAATTTGAATTAGAATAATTTATTAACGTTTGGTATTAAGTTTAAGATGAATACAAAGAGTGACTGAATGCTGTATTTATTAATTAGACAATTAAAATATTGCCAATAAATGATCCTTTTTATCTCCCTAAACTTAGATCCACTAATTTTTCTTCCCTATAGCCAAAATATTCATGGCCTCTCCTCTTCAAATCTTCAAACCATTTTCTAAAATCCGTTTCTTTATAAAATCACATAATTTCAGATCCGTTAAACTCCTTGATAAGGGAGCTTCACGATGGCATGCATAGTAGAGGGTGCGGTTCAAATTGTGGGTTTGACATTTTCTACAGTGAACGAAAAATGAATTAGGTTTTGAATTTGTGAGTATTATAGAGCTTTAATTGCGATTTAGATATCATATTTGAATTGGTAGTAGAAAATAGCATGGGGTGGCAAATTTTGATCGGATTTGGTGAAAATAAATGTCGCAACCTATAGCTTGGCGACGTGTGGGGATGGGTGTCGGATTTTGAGGTAGAGGGTCGGACGTGAGGTGATGGTGTGGAGCAAGTCGAGATTGAGGAGAGGAGTGTGTTGGCACAGACGGTTTTGAGAATAAGCGATCCTAGCTCCGTATCACTTCAGAGTATGTACGTTGGAAATAAGATGCTCAGGCATTTTTATTTTGAGAAGATGAAGACGTTGGAATAAGAAGTGGAAGAAGAGTGATGTGGCAAGTTTTGTTATTTTGTTCCATTTTTCGTTTTTGTTTATTTATTTAATTCCAATCGCATTAACATTTATAACTTTTTCATACGAGCTTCAATTGACACGCGGTTTGTTGCGTTGGAATCGTATCGACGAGCTCTTCGCGATGCCGCTGGTTTGGGCTGATTCTGAGAACATTGAATTTTGGGCTAAAATTTGGATTTCAACCTCGTTTAAAGCCAAGGTGAGTGATTTAACCCACTCACGCCTAACTAAAGTATTCTAATATTAGTTAAATCAATATCATGTCATGATATGGTTGTATGGATTGATGTTTGACTGTTAAATTGCATATTTTAAATTTATTTGTACCGATAGTGTAGTTAAATTTGACTGTTTTACAGTTAAGTTAAAATTTGACATCTAATTGCCAGTTTAAAACCCATCATCTGATAACTAGTAAAATTATGATATTGAACTGTTGTATATATTGGTGTGATGAATGGCTTGAACCTGATATGTTGACAAATTGATGTTAATTGTGTGAATTTACCTGTTATTCACATTTATTCAAATATGACCCTTGTTTGTGCTAATTAATCCCAATCATTTACCTTAGATGTTGCGGGCATCAAATAAACCCGGGATTAATCATTAAAATGAATTAAGAACGTAGGTTGAAATGATAAATACCTATGACCCTGATTTGGATTGAAATGATATATATCCTTTCCCAAAATACTAAAATTAAAATTTAAGTATCACTTGGCCATAGGATAGAAAATTATATACGGACACCGGTTGGTTAAATAAAATTTGTTTTAACCATGAATTTTGAAATATTGTTTTAAAGACCATATAAGCGATGTTTTATAATTTATTTCTTTTGAACTTGAACCTCGAATTTTGAAATATATATATAAGAAAAGGAAATAAATTTGTATTGTAACTGAAGCTAAATAAATAGTGAAATATAATATAAATCGAATTTATTGAAATTGAATAGTTTCACCCACCTTTGAATTTTATTATGAATCAACATTGATTTGAATTACATATGAATTGTGAACTCGATATTTGACATAAATTGAAATCATTGAAAATGAGAATCTAATTTGGAACGTAACTATTTGAATTAATTTGATCAAAGTGAAATGAATGTAAATTGGAAGTTTAATCGATGGAATTATAAAATTTGAGTTGATTGAATTGAAGATTGAAATATGACTTCAAGTTTAATTGAAAATGTTAGAGAACGATTCTAATTCCAACTATAGTATTTCGAAACCATTCTTTATAAACTATTTTAATAATAATTATATTTTCTGTATAAACTATTTTACTTTATTACTATTTTATTTTATAATTATTTTAAATAAATCATTTTATAATTAACTATTTATTTTATAAATTATTCTAATATTATAACTATAGATTTTACTAAATTTGATAATTCTATTTTAATTACAAACTATTTATTTTTCAACTATTTCAAATTATATATCTAAACTATTTCGTATATATTTTTACTATCTTAATATTCAAATTATTTTAAAAGTTGGAATTGTCCAAGATTTAAGTTTGGTTTTTAAAGGAGATTTCATTATGAAACATTATATTTTGACTATTGAAATGATTTTAGAAAATATGATATTTTTGATATGAAGTACGAACCCCCTTTGATTAGTGAATTTATTTTTAGAACGGACTGGAGATCGTACGGATAATCAGATTGGGACTGATCCCCCAAGGCAAGGTAAAAGTGATGATCTTCCAGACGTACTGGAGATCGACGGATACGTTGTTTCGTTCAGACCCAGAACGGACTTGTAAATGGATAGCATGCCTGACATTGAAATTTAGTTCATGTAATTAAATCGTTTTTTATTTAATATATAAATGCATGGTGGCGGAGGATTTATCCTCTTGCTTAACACCCTTTTGTATGTTAAATAATTACCGATCGCATGATATGAGTTGTTGATGTGGCACACCAAGTTGCAATCGAACAAAGCTTATTGTTGCAAAGCAGAGCCTTGTATGATGATCAAAGCATAGTCTGGTATGGACATAGCTTTGTGTAATACGTTACTTCGCGAGCCTCACACCCCGGTTGAGTCTAAAACGGAGCAAGGGAACGCAGGGAGTGCGCACGCTTCTTTCTAGCTAGAAGTGGTGTCGGTGCTTAAACTAGCTGACATTTTACTTATGTGGTTGTTGGATTTGAGGTACCTCAGGTATATTGGTCGTATTGTGGCCAATCAGAGATCCGTTAGGATCGGGAAACGTGTGTTCAGGAATAACTAATCCAGTCCATTGCACCAGTTGGACAGAGTACCAACACGGGGACGGGCCGGCCCTGCAGGATCCAAGGGTTGGACAGAGTACCAATCCTGGGGCATTGCTAGAGTGTCTCGAATCGGTAAGGAATTCGCTCCTAGCCTTGACTCAGATGGAAACCCAAATTTCCAATACGACATCACGCGGTTTTGATTGTATACCTATATATGGCGACATAGTGGGATGGGGCACTCATGCCGTCTAGGATTAATACATTTACTTTGATGTCCTTCAATTTGGTTGCACACTATTATTATATAATACCGTGTTTATCGTATCAAGCATCTTTTGATCATTATAAGGTAAAACCCTATCCTCCGGTTTGCGTTGCATTGTGTGATGGGACTTGGGTCTTATAATGGTTTCATTTTTCTAAAAAAAGCATTGCGCTATTTTGACGATTTACTTTAGTCATGCACTGGCAATCCATAGGAGAAAACCCGTTCCGCGAAAGTGGCGTGGTCCTGTGATTAGCCTTATTATATTTTATAGGATAGGTAGAATTCTCACACCAGTCCCATGACTGACCTGTAGTTTGTCCACTGGCAAACTCGGGTGCCCATATTTTTCACACGGGCAGTCGAGTAGCTATTTTTGCAGATATATTAAACAGGATTCTGGGTTGAAGCTCAAAGCTGTGTCCAGAGATAGAAAGTCTTCCGCTGTGTTCTTCCGTTGCAGTATATTACATTTTTGTATTTATCTTCCGCTGTAATTATATTCCAATGTACTCTGATATGTATATTCTGTACTCTGATGTAACATTATATGATGATATGTTATAAAAGTCTTCTGTTGTTGTTTTAATATGTTGTATGCCCAAAGTTAAAGTATTCGTAGATTTTCACTTTTTGGGTCAGATCTGTGTGGTTTATGGTCGATTCAAAGGGTGGGAATTTGCGGGTCTTTACAGTTGGTATCAGAGCTCAGGTTAGCTCAAATCTTTCGGGTACAACTTGTTAGAACTGAACAAAAGACTCATCAGAGATTGGATTAGTAATGTCCAATAAGAATACTCATTAGAGATAGGATCAGTAGTATCCTAGAATGAGTAAACTCGTTAGAGATGGGGTTAGTAATGTCCTAGAACGAGTTCAGAGTTACGAATTTATAATTAACGTATTTTTTTTGATATTTATAATATATTTTGTGAAATATGATTTTTATATATATAAAGTTATATATATTTTGAAAAGATAATCAACCATTAAAATTTAAAATTAAGATAGTTAATTTTACAATTTTTAGCTACGTTCCTTTTCGAGGACGAAAAGTTTTTTTAAGTGGAGGCGATTGTAACAACCCGCAAAATCAGGACCAATTTAAAAATTTTATTTTAGAAAATTTTAATGAATTTTGACAATATAAAATAAGTTATTTAAATAATAATGATCACAAATTTGATTTAAATTGAAGTTAGAATGAATGATTTAATTATTATTATAAAAGAGTTAGAAATAGCGCGGTAGTTTGAAAAGTCAAACTTGAACTTTGACTGACCGTACAGGATGCAAAATTTAACGGATTTTAGTGAAACCAAAAATATTAGAATCTATTTAAAAATATCTTTCCAACGAATCCGAAAAATCGAAATTTCATAACGGGAATCAAAAGTTATGACCAATTCAATATTTAGAAAGGTCGCTATGAAATTTATAAGGGCCAAAATGCTAAATTTTGCAGAATAAGGAATTAGGACCCGAAACCATTTCCATTGGTTTTAGAATGTTGTTTACATATAAAAATGACTATAAGAACTTATATTTTTGAGTTTCGGAAAAATTCCACTATTTTTGGTATTTTTAAATATTAAAATATACACCTGAAAAATAGAATTTTTGCAAACGAACTCCGAATTCGACGAAACCAGTTTCTATGGGTTCGGAATATTAAATTAAGGTTAAATTATAAAATTTATAATTTTTGGAATTATTTTGTGGCCTGTATAATTTTTACAGTGGAAATACAGCCTATTTTCAGACTTCGGAAATTTATAATAAATTCATACGGAATCGGAAAATTACGAAATCAGGTTCGTTGGGTTCGTAATGACCTGAAATAATTATGTTAAAAATTTTATTAATTTTGAAATCAGCATGTATTTATAAGGATTTTTGAATTGAAGAAAACAGTTGAAAATTGAGTAATTGGGCACATAATGATATTTGGGCCCAAACCAAAATTAAACCCATGGTATATATTATCTTTTTTCTGAGTTTTAGGGCTGAAATTCGAAATACACAGCAGCCACTCTCTTTTCCATCATTTTTTTCTCAATTTCCATGGCGGCTCCCTCTTCCTTTAAAATTCATAAAAAATAAAATCTCTTCAAACCATAGCAAATTATATGTTTTCTCGAAGGTCTCGACGATACGAAGCTAATGGTGTAGTCGGTTTTGTCAAACAGCGCTCGGATTCGCCGGAATCTCGTCTTAAAGCTCGCTGTTTTCGAAATTCAGAAGCTCAAAACGTAAATCAAGAAATTCCCGTGAATCGAGGAAGAATTGGACGAAGTCACGAACACGGAAGTTCTTCGTCTACGCAAGACGAAGATGCTCAGAAAATTTCAGGCAGTTTGGAGATGTGAGGCGGCCTGTGGGACCCGCGAGGCGAAATTCTTTCTAGGCGATTTCCCGATGATCGGAGAAGCTTTAGGGGCGGCTCTTTCTGGTGGTGGTGCGTCTCGCCAAGACGAAGACATTGGCGGTGGTCCCGTGGCGTCAGATGGCCCGAGGCAGCGGCAAAGTGCGGTCAAAGTTCGGCGGTGAACAGTGTTTTTCGGTCAATGGGCTGAGGGTATTTTCTATTTTATTTTTAAATTATTTAATTAATTTCCAGAACTTTGAAATTGCATAACTCACTCATACGAAGTCGAAAATCGACGATTTCAGGTGCGTTGGGATCGTGGCGACGAGATGGACGCGTGGACACTAATTTTGTCCAATTCTGAGACAGTGAAATTTTTAGGTATTTTCACGAATTTGAATTAATTATTTAATTACCCGATCTTTAAAAATTCATAACTCTTTCATACGAGGTCCGTTTGACGAACCGTAAATTGCGTTGGAATCACAAAATTAAGAGCTTCGCGATGGCGCAGACCGCAGCTGAAAAGGAGACAGCAAAATTTTGGCCAAAAATTCAATGTGAGGATTCTAATTTTATTTGTTTAATTAATTATAAATTATTTTCTTGCATTAAAAATAATTGTTTGATCGTTTAATTCTGACCTGAAATGTTGGGTGTTGTTTGGAGTGATAATTGTTGTTTGTTGAATGATTGTTGTACATGATTTGCAAATCCGCTTGGATTTATATATATCTTATTTGCGGTTGGAGAAATGGGATCTAAAATGAGATCATAACATATTTTATTCAGTATATATATATATATATATATGTTAAGATTGGATTAGAACTTGTAAACCAAATAAAATCTTCTTTTATTTTTAGAACATGTACACAAATGAACTTGGCGGATTCGAAGAGTGCGGGTGTAATGGTAAATATGCTTATCCGTATGAATTAAAATGTTTCATATTCGTTCATATCACAATATATAAGTAAATTTTACAACATTGGTGTTAAAATTATATTGGTATGTAGGAGAGGTACTACACAGAGTCTACTAGAGTGTTGCAGGCTAGTTGACAAGAGGAGCTTACAGTCGCCCAGTCTGATCGTATATGGGACTCTATCATAAAGCCGCCTTCTCGTAACAGGCGATATGGATACGGTAATCAGGAGGTAAGACTTAAATTACAAACTTAATAATTTACAACGATGTGATGGCATAAATATATAAATTGTGGGTATTAATTAGTGCACTTTATATTAATGTTTTGAATTGGAAACATAACGCGTTTTATTTTACCATCAGGAGCTAATAAATTTAATGTGAACTTAATTATTTCGCAGGTTACTCAGAGTGCTTTTAGGAGGTCGATGGAGGAGGAGACTATTGCTCGGATGCAGGAGCAGATGAACGAAATGATGGACTGGCGAAAAACCCAGATGCAACATGACGTAGATGAGCGCATTGCAGCTTACCTTCAGGAGTATGGGTTTATGCCTAGGCAGGGAGGAGATGCTACAAGTGAAGGAGGCGAAGACGACGACGACGACGAGGCAGCGGAAGATTAGTTTGGATGACATATACTTTGGTTTATGCTTAGGTATGTACATATACTTTGCTTTCATGACGATATGGTATGTTTGACGATGTTATGGGGTGTTTTTTTGGTGACGTTATGGTGTGTTTTCATGACGATATGGTATGTTTTGATGTGTATGACGACGATATATGACGATGGATATAGTGTTTTGGATGTTATGTGATGATATTTTATGATGGTGGTTTTAATTTTGGTTTCTTTTTCATTTGGTTTGAGTTGGTGACGGATTGATGGGATAATAGTGGTCTGATAGTGGCCAATGTGATGGTATTTGATTGGTTTGTGGTTGTGTGGCTCGAAGGAATGGAACTGCTGTTTGCAGTGCAAATTTTTTTCCCAGTATTGCGACGGCTTGCGACACCAATTTGGTTGGTATGTTGCGACGGCTTGCGATGGCCAAATTGTAACGCTTAACAACGGTTTGCGACGGCTTGGCGGTAAAATCAACTTCTTGCCACGTAAGCAATTTACCGTTGCCAGCCGTCGCTAAAATGGCAACGGAGCCGTCGCTCAAGCCGTTGCAATTTGGCATCGCGACGACTAAAATTGCGACGGCACGTTGCGACGGCTTGCGACGGCCGCCAACGCCTATTAGCCGTCGCAATTCCCTGTGCGTTTTGTAGTGTCTTAGACTTAAATACATAACACTTCACCAATAGACATGATACTTCGTCTAATGGACATAACACTTCTTTAATAGACATGACACTTAATGACTTTTTATTTTAATAGGCACTAGAGTAATTAATGAATTTTGGTTTACTCCAATAGAAAGTAGCGAAGAGCTAATGAGATTATATTGCCTTTGATGAGTGGAGAATTCCTTATTGCTGATTAGCTTGCCTTCATTATCATTAATATACCTTGTTGGAGTGATTATTATACCAAACATATAATCTTATAGCTAGGCCTTATCCTTTGGTGGCTTTCTCCACTTGAAATTTTCATAGTAGATCATTTGTTCCATTGAGTTGAGTTAGCACAATTTGACTTTAAGGCTTGATGATTGCCTTCGGCACATCTTTATTGACGGAATTTTGTGTTGGTGCACATCTTGCAGTGCATGTGGGTGCATTATTTCTCTGTCATTGCAATATTTTGAGTCTGATGAAGAAAAAATGCACATAACTTGAGAAAAGCGAAGGTTATGAATGGATCTTGATCGAACTTCAGGTATGGTCAGAAAATCTTTGATGAACCAAGGCGCAACCGGCAAGGTTGCAAAGGATGGGATTACTTTGATGCTTCCTTGTTAAGAAGGACGCTTGATTCAAATGATAAGAAATAAGTATTCTTTGTTTTCTAATAAAATCAGAGAATGTAAACAAAAGAATTGATTTATGTTCTCTTGGCTCTCAAATGATGAAAATAAGCCGATGGACCAACCATGCAGCCTAGATGATCGGATGATGATGATTTTCTGATGATGTCTACGACGGGTCGCCGACTGTTAGGCCCAACGGATTTGATACCATGAAAGAAATTTAACAAAGTTGTAAAGATGTAATATTCTATTCGGTAGCAAAATGATTTTCATTAAATATATTACATGCGGAATCACATTAAAGTAGACCAGGCCTAGAAATTACAGGGAAGTGATGTACAATCAAGGCTGCTCCTTGTTGCCTTTTACCCTTCTTATTCAAACTTTCTTTCTTCTCATCTATGTCACCATGATCGTTGTTGCTTTGCTCCATACGTACTTTAGCAGTGTCAGGTTCTTGCACTAAAGGCTTCACCAACTTAGATTCCTTGCAACCCATTCTAATTACTAAAAGCTTTGTGTGTTGCTAAGTATAATTTTGGCAATAGAATTTTTTTTAAAAATTTGGTACATGATCACTAAAACAGCTGTTGTTTATTATATAGTGCCAAAAACTCTCACACGCGCCCATAGGTTTCTCGGTTATTTGCTTGCCTGCCAAGTATTCAACTTAAAATTTACTTGTATGTATAGGCCCGGAAATTTCTACAAAGAAGACAATAGAAATTGACGACCACCCATTTGATGCATGCATGGGACCAATAAATTGTTTCTTTACGCTTCAATTTAATTAAGAGCATATATTGGAAAATAAATGTTTGACGCACGAGCAGAAATATGCATGCTTTGCTTGGTGGCAAAGTACTTGTAAGTTGTAAGAGACCAAACATTAAGTACTTCGATGTTATGGCACCTAGACCAATCATGTTTCCAGTAGTCACGACCTCTGATATCATGCACCAGACAGTGATTAGTTATGAAGATACGTGGATATATTACCATAAATTATCTTTACGAAAAATCATTGGTCGTCACAATTGTGTTACGAAACGTCGAAACCACATGAATTTGCCTTGTGATGTTTATTAATTGATAAATATTTTTCTTCATCATTCTCTTCAAGGCCAAGAATGATCTTTATTATTATCAGGAGCTATACGACATGCGTTCGCGCATGATCGTTATATATGTTTTGAACATTAATTGTGCTTTAAAAAACGATATACATCTTGATGTTTTCAAAAATTAATAATTTGTAGAAATATTTAGTTATATTTACTGCTAGAACAACAAAATAACGGCGGATGTTTCGGGTAGTTCTCAATAGAGCATTAAAATTTTAGCATTGGCTTCCGACGTATAATCATTTCATTCACAATTATTTACAACCAAAATATTGTAATCGTCGGAAATCGTCAAAAACCGATGAAAACGTTTCCGCCTTTACAAGCCATCAAAAACTATACCATTTTCTTTTATATTTCACAACATTTTGTGAAAAAAATAAAAAAGAAGTGTTTGGTAACATTTGAAAGATAAGCACGGGAGACACAATCTCCCTTGAATATAGAACAACTTACAATTGCTTTCACAGTTGCAGCACATTTGACTAATGACTAAACTACGAAATATATATACATGAATACAAAATTTCATTTCAGGAGTGCTTGGCAGGCAAGGATAGTTCTTCCACTATAGATAATACACATATAACACTCCATCACACTCAGTACTTTTACTTTTATATGTTATCCGAATATATATATGATTCGTTTTTGACGGATGACTTTTAATTGTCTTCAAGAAAAGATACAAAGCTTGTAGCTGTAGTCTTCATGCTTGGCAACGAAGAAAAGTTCTCCGAAGACAACCATATAAAGGTCACCAAATCGATTATGCCTTGTATCTGTCAACAAACTGAATCAATAAGATAATTGGTGCTTCCAAGAAAAAGAAAAAAATGGGTTGCATGAGTTCTTCTTTGATCAGCCCTTCTGTACACGGTACTAACGACGACGGGACTAGCGCACGATGTACAGAGAAGCAATGTGTCACTGGAAAGCAAACTAATGTAGTAGGGAAGAAAGAAGAGAAGAAAATACGTCCCTATTCTTCATTTATCATTTAATTTCCAAATCGATACTTTGAATTGAACTCTTCATATTTGGTTGCTGAGCAAATATAAACTACCTTTTATGAAATGCTACATATATAAAGACCAATAGTCGGCCATTTTAATGTTCCATATGCGGAGTAATTAACAGCTGAGCCTTGATCTCTCCAACCTTAAATCAAGTAACCAATTTGTAGAAGAAAAAGAATGGGCTGCAAGAATTCTACCTTGGCAAAACCTTCTGTACAAGAGATCGACAATGCTACATGCAACAAACAACACAAAGTGTTAAGATAATTTCAGATTCATATTCCTATTATTCATTGCATTAATTATGATTCATATTCCTAATATTCATTGCATTAATTAGGAGTTATTTTGATTTGTATTAATTGTATTAATAATTGTATTAATGTATAGATTCAAATTCAAATATGCTCTAGAAGTTGTCCATCTATAAATACGTAATATTATGTAATTATGTAATCAAGGAAAGGAATACAATTTTATTCCCTGTTTTCACATGGTATCAGAGCACCATTAAATAAATTACACTCTTGTATTTCTCAATCTCTTATCATGGCTAATGATAACAATCATTCTAATGTTTCTATCAGAGTTGATCCTTATGCTATCCATCACTCTGATAGTCCCTCTACTGTTTTTGTCACAACTCTCTTAACTGGTGATAATTATGGCTCTTGGAGTCGTGCCATTACAATGGCGTTACGAGCCAAGAACAAATTTGGTTTTGTCGACGGTTCCTTACCGATCCCATCGGTGGAAACCGACGTTGTCAATTGGCACCGCTGCAACGATCTTGTTGGCAGCTGGATACTCAATTCCGTATCTTTGGAAATCATGCCAAGTATTCTCTATGCCAATAGCGCTGCCCAGATATGGATGGATCTCAAAGAGCGCTTCTCTCAGTCTAATGCGCCGAAGATATATCAGTTAAAACTCTCGGCTAACTTAGCAGCTACAATTCTGTCATGTATGTCTTCTTGTTGGATTATAGATTCAGGTGCGTCAAATCATATATGCACATCACTATCAATTTTTTCTTCATATGTTCCATTGCAGAAACATAAGTCTGTTCAATTACCTGATGGCACTTTTGCATCAGTGACTCACATTGGGATTGTTAAACATTCAAAATCTCTTATTCTCAAAGATGTATTTTTTATCCCATCATTCAGATTCAATTTATTATCTGTCTCACAATTAACAAAACAACTTAATTGTGAAGTATTTTTTTCTAAATCTCAATGTCGTTTCCAGGACCTGTTGACGAACAGGACGATTGGTCGGGGTAGAATTCATTGTGGTCTTTACTACTTGGAGGATATTCCCCATTTGAATTCCGCTTTTTCATTTCAGCAATCAGATAATTTTGATCTTTGGCACTCTCGCCTTGGTCACCCTTGTAGTTCTCGTTTTAAATTTCTCGTTAATAATTTTCCGGATATATCCGCGAATAATAATTTTATTTGTGATGTTTGTCCACAAGCTAAGCAATCTCGTGCTTCATTTCCGCAAAGTGTATCTCACTCTTCTGTATGTTTTGAATTATTACATGTTGATGTTTGGGGACCATTTAATGTTCCATCTAAAAATGGTTCACATTTTTTTCTCACCATTGTTGATGATTGTTCAAGATGTACATGGGTCTATTTAATGAAATTCAAGTCTCAAACTTTTTATATGATAAAACATTTTTTTAAACAAATTAATAGACAATTTGGACTGTCAATCTCCACTATACGATCTGGAGATGGTGGTATTTTTATTCCACAACTTCAAGCTCTTCGATCTGACAATGGAACTGAATTTCTTTCATTAGAGTTTCAAAATTGGTTTCATTCTCATGGTATAATCCATCAACGAAGTTGTGTAGCCACTCCTCAACAAAATGGGATTGTGGAACGTAAACATCGACACTTACTTGATGTTGCTTGCTCACTACGATTTCAAGCTAATCTTCCCCTCTCTTTTTGGGGCGAATGTGTTCTCATCGCTGCATTTCTCATAAATAAATTACCCACACGTACTCTTAATTTCAAATCTCCTCATGAAGTTTTATTTGGAAAGGTTCCGTCTTATTCATCTTTACGTGTGTTTGGATGTCTATGTTTCGTGAAAAATATGTATATTAAAAATAAATTTGATGCACGAGGTAAGCCACACATTTTTGTTGGTTATCCTTATGGTCAAAAAGGATATCGACTTTATGATCCTTATTCTCATCGCATAATAGTCTCACGTGACGTTATTTTTCATGAATCAGTTTTTCCGTATAAAAACATTTCAGATCATAGATCTAACGACATTTCCAACACTCCACTAGATGATGATTCACCTACAAATTTCACACCATTTCAAAATGATTCATCAGTACCAACTAATATTTCTTCATCTAATACAACTGAAAATGGTGAAAATTCACTTCAAAATCATTCTCCAAATCTGATTCCAACAGAAAACGCTGATTCAAATCAGACTCAGCAAACTAATAATAATTCTTCAATTATAATTCCCACGAATACTGCTGATTTAAATCGTCCTCAGCGAATTCGACGAAGGCCATTACATCTCAATGATTATGCATGCAACGTCTCTCCTTCATCTACTTCTTTTCCTTTATCCAAATATTTCTCTTTGGAAAAGTTTAGTCATTCTCATCATGTTTTTTTGTCCAAAATTATTAATCATGATGAACCTCAAACTTATTCTCAAGCGGTTCAATCTTCTGCTCGGCGTGATGCAATGTCTGTTGAAATTCGTGCTTTCGAAGCAAACAAAACATGGTCTGTTTGCTCATTACCACCAAATAAAACACCAATTGGTTGCAAATGGTATATAAAATTAAATATTGCTCTGATGGTTCTATTGAACGATATAAAGCACGTTTAGTAGCCAAAGGTTACACCTAAGTTGAAGGAATTGATTACCATGATACTTTTGCTCCGGTAGCAAAATTGGTCACCGTTCGTCTACTTCTTTCTATCGCTACAATTAAAAATTGGTCTCTTCATCAATTAGACGTAAATAATGCTTTCCTCCAAGGTGATCTAAACGAGGAAGTTTATATGAAACTTCCTCCTGGTTTTCCTCGTCATGGTGACAATCAAGTTTGTAAGCTCCATAAATCTATTTATGGACTTAAACAAGCTTCGCGTCAATGGTTCTCTAAGTTTTCTTCTACTTTAATTCAACGTGGTTTTCGTCAATCTAATTCCGATTACAGTCTCTTCATGTATATTCGTGATCATATTTCAGTATTTGTTATTGTTTATGTAGATGAAATTATCATTACAGGAAACAATGAGTCTTTTACTTCCATGACAAAACAATTTCTCGCCAAATCTTTCTCCATTAAAGATCTTGGGCGTCTAAGTTATTTTCTTGGTATTGAAGTTTCTCGTTCCAAAAAGGGATTATTTTTGTGTCAACGCAAATACACACTTGACATATTATGCTTGGTTCTCGTACAACACCAATTCCTATGGAACAACATTGTAGACTTCTTCCAGATGACGGCAATCCCTTGCCTGATCCGTCTCTGTATCGACGACTCATTGGTCGTCTCTTATATCTTACAGTTACTCGTCCTGACATTCAATATGCTGTCAACAAACTTAGCCAATTTATGCAAAGCCCTCGTTTCACACATCTTAATGCTGCAAATAAAGTCCTTCGATATCTCAAAGGTTCTATTGGTAAAGGTTTATTCCTATCGGCAACGAGTTCTCTTTCTCTGGTCAGTTTTGCTGATTCTGACAGGGCAGGTTGCCCTATCACTCGCCGTTCTACTACCGGTTATTTTACAATGCTTGGTTCTAGTCCCATCTCCTGTAAATCAAAGAAACAACCGACTGTTTATCGATCATCTTCTGAAGCTGAGTATCGGTCTCTTGCTGCTATTACTGCTGAAGTCCAATGGTTACATTCAATCTTATCAGAACTTGGTTTTCCACCATCTGTTCCTATATCAATACATTGCGATAGCCAAGCTGCAATTCATATTGCATCAAATCCTGTCTTCCATGAACGAACTAAGCACATCGAAATAGATTGTCATTTCGTTCGTGAAAAGATTCTCTCCAGTATTATTACTCCTTCCTATATTCGTTCTTGTGACCAACTAGCGGATATTTTCACAAAACCACTAGGTGCTGATAATTTCAAACGATTGCTTAGCAAGTTAGGCGTGATCGACATTTCTCTCCCGGCTCCAACTTGAGGGGGGGTGTTAGAGATAATTTCAAATTCATATTCCTATTATTCATTGCATTAATTAGGATTCATATTCCTATTATTCATTGCATTAATTAGGAGTTATTTTGATTTGTACTAATTGTATTAATAATTGTATTAATGTATAGATTCAAATTCAAATATGCTCTAGAAGTTGTCCATCTATAAATATGTAATATTATGTAATTATGTAATCAAGGAAAGGAATACAGTTTTATTCCCTGTTTTCACACAAAGAGAAGCCTATTGACATGGCAAAGGAATCGAAAGTGCTCAAGGAAAAAGACTTGAAAAGGCAGGAAAAGAAAGTAAAATATTTATTAATTAATAAAGTTTGCCTTTCTTCCGTGGTTTTTTGCCGTAAAGGGTTTTCGACGTTAAATCCTGTGTGTGCTACTGTTTTCGCTTGCTTTTTTGATCATTTCTAACAACTGGTATCAGGGTGACGGTTCGTTTTGCCGTCTGGGTTCATTCAGCATGGCGTCCTTAAAGTATTAATTTCCGCTATTGAATCGGAACACTCGATTCTCATTGTGGCAAGTGAAGATATGGGCGTCACTTGCACAAGCTGATTATGATGATGCATTGGATGAATTCGGGAACAAGAGATTTGAAATATGGACCGATGATGAGAAGAGAAGGGATCAGAAGGCTTTCATTAGTTGCAGCACATTTGAATAATGATTAAATTATGAAATATACATGAATAGTAAATTTCATTTGAGGAGTACTTGGCATGCAAGGATAGTTCTTCCACTATAGATAATACATATATGTAATACTCCATAATTACACTCGGTAGTTTTACTTTTATATGTTATCTGAATATATATATATATATATGATTCATTTTTGATGGTGTACTTTTAATTGTTATCCAGAAAAGACACAAAGCTTATAGCAGTAGTCTTCATGCTTGGGAACGAAGCAAAGATCTCGGAAGACAACCCATATAAAGGCCACCAACTCGTTTATGCCTTATATCCGCCAACAACTGAATCAACATGATAACTTGTGCTTCTAAGAAAAAAAAAGAAAAAAAATGGTTGCATGAGCTCTTCTTTGATTAGCCCTTCGATACACGATAATATTGTCGATACTAGCGAACGATGTACAAAATAGCAATGTGTAACTAATGTAGTAGTGCAGAAAGAGGAGAAGAAGAAGAAAACAAAAGAAGGTAGCGAGTTATTTGTGCATCAGTTCTCGGTCATTTCTCGTCCTGGGCTGCTCTGATTATATGCACACCGACTGAATTACTTCTTGTCGCAGATTATATGGTTCCTGCATATTATGGTTAATGATGTTGTTTTCAAAGGCACCTTACTGGTCTTGCACTTGTGCCATATTAATTTTTTGTGTATGTCAAACGTTTCTTGTCGCAGAGTACCACTTTTGATCTTGTTTTATTTATTTTGTTAAATTTTAATTGGCTGGAGGTGATTGAATTGTCCTTTCATTTAGAATTTGGCCTTGGCTCATTTTCAAATCACAAGATATAAATATATAAATTAATTTCAAATCACAAGATAAAAATATAACACTCCACTATGGAGTGTTATAGCTTGTTGCTTGTTACTTGACAATCATTTTCAAATGCAACCGAACTTGAAAGATGTATTTTTATTCAAATAATGGATTCACTCAAAATAAAACATAAATTCATGTTTGTAGAAATTTTATATAGTAAATTTTATGTTTATGATAAGATTTGATCTATTTTCAATAAATGCATTTGTATTATATAACTAAACTAATTATTTAAAGTACTAAAATATTGTAAAATTTGATAATAAATTAAAAGTTCAGTTAATTCGGTTAAACCAATAACAAAAATAAATTATTTTACAACCGAATTCAAACCTAAGACTAACAGAAATGATTACTTGACGATCATTACTATGGTTGAAAGCTGTCACTAGTCTTAAACCGAATTCAAACCTAAGACAAACAGAAGTGATTACTTGACGATCATTACTATGGTTGAAAGTTGTCACTAGTCTTAAACCGAATTCAAACCTAATAGTAAATTTTAAATGGCATGACACAATGAAATTTTATGAACGTGTTCACCAGAGTTTGTCTATAGCTTGACAATCATTACTATGGTCAAACGCTTTCACTAGTCTTATTACAACCTAAGACAAACTGAAGTGATTGATATAGTACTAATTTCAGTTGTTTCTTTAGGTACATAGCTAAATATGAAATTATAGGTATAATGTCAACGATAGTATATGTTTAAAAAATAATTGATGGTAAACAATTATTTGATAGCTATACAATAAATTATCCTTCAAATATTAGTTACTTACATATTTCAAATACTGATAGAAGTCAATTTTTCAATGGTGCTAACATGAATCTGTATATGTGTTTTACCATTATAAACTCAAAAGATGTTTGCAACTTTAGAGGAGTACATGCCTCTTCTTTAGACATAGTCACTTAAGTTCATCCTACTTGATCTTTTGTCTACATAGGAATGAATTTGTAATATGTAACTGTTGAATTTAAAAAAGGTAGGACCATATGTTTGCAACTGGTTTTTCTTGTTTGTTGGTCATGTGGGTTGTATTTTTTTTTACTTGATGTGGCTTTTTATTGTATGACTGTGCTGGTTTGTATCGTGTCCACGGTTTCAGCTTTATTGTATGAATGATCTTCTTTTGTGGACTACTGGAGAATGAATATTATTTCCTTTTTTGTTATATAATGTATGTTTTTTGTTAAAAAAAGGTAGCACTATGGAGGAAAAAACAACATCCATACCGTATGTTTAAGGCATCAATGCATGACTGGTTGGTTGGTTCAGCATTCAACGGCATGAGTATGTAGATTTGATTCTTAGGAGGGAGTGAACAATGAGATGATGAGCTCAAATTTGACGAAGGAAAAGGAGTTTGCACATTGTTTAAAACACAACGGTTGTTAGAATTTGATATAGAGAGGAGGAGAGAGATAAAACGCAGAATAATTTAATGACTAAATGGCTCTTACTTCTTACTTTCTTTATAATTTTCCTTGCATTCATACCAAATGACCACCTACATATATAGTGGTTTAGATGACACTTCACATACTAATAGACACCTTTTGATGAACTGACATGACTCTTGATAAACACAAACTTTAATACATTGCATAGACATTTTAAAAAACTCTTGACTCATAACACTTTACGAACTAACACTTAGACTTCATAACTAATAAATTTCAAATTATATTTCCAACAACGGTGTTGCTATTATTGGTACCCAACATAACAAAATTCATTGTTGTTAGCGTTGAATTCTTTAAGACTGACTGTTGTTAGCGTTGAATTCATTGTTGCTATTATTGGTGCCTGTTGAATGTTGATCTAGCAGTAAAAACTTAATTATCACGCAAAGTAGGTTAGCTTTTGCAGCAAGGCTACTCTACTATTAGAAGCATGTAGGATTGTCACAGCTGAAGCATTCAACATATTTTTACCTGACTGTTTTTATGATTCAGATGTTATAAATATATCAAATAGATTTATTAGAAAATATAATTGTAACCGACTGATATTGTAATTTGCTTCCTGCAGTCTCATTTACCTTTTTTGTGGCTGGGTGAATTCTTGTCTGCCATCCCCAACTGAACCAACAAGTCAAAAAGACCGTAAATGAAAAAAAGTTCCTTGTGAATATTGTGCGGAAACAGTCCAAATTCCACGTCTTTCACTGCTGATGATATGTAGCTCAAATTTCCTTGATGGGTAATTAAAAATGGGATTCCTAGTGAACATTGAGTTGGAAGATTATGTTTGTAAATGAGGTATTTACTTAGTTTTGTAGAATACAATGGAACTCATGTATCCTGAATTTTCTTTGCTAGCAGTAGAAATAATATTATGTGCGTATGTATATATTTTGTGCAATTGCAAGATTAATTTCTCAAATTTACTATTGTTAATTATATGACTGGATGGTCGAATTTTCTGTACCTATATATGCGGTTATATCTATTACTTAAATTGTAAAGCAGGAACGTGGCACTACTTATGTGGCTACCCTGTTAAGGCTTTATTTCAAAATACTTCTCTGACCGTTAATTAATTAATATTTTCTCGCTTTCCAAGAAACTGCTCATCAAAACCACGATCTCCACAAATTCGGACTTGCCCGTTTATTCCCATTCTCTACCGTTGTCCTCCACGATTCGAACATTTGCGTTTTCATCCTCTTCCTTCCTCCTCTCCCTAATTCCATCGGATCTAATCTCTGTGCTCATGTTATTTTATGGCAATCTGCAATCTGTTGTATCCCCTTCTCATATCCTTTTATTTCTTACGGTATTGCAATATTGACTTCTTCAATTTAACTTCTGTCGATCATGCATTCCCAAATTCAATGGTAGGAACTTCAGATCCTATGGGTCCTTCCATAATATTAGATGATGAAGAAGCGTATGTCTGCAACAGTAAAATTCAAGTTGCAGATCACTAAATATTCAACTTGCTCGCTGGCTTTGGAATGAAAGGTGAACAAAAATTGAAAATTTTCCTTTGTTTTTGTCAAATCGTGAAGGTAATATACTGGAGAACCAAGTTTTTTCCGTGAAATGAACACATATAACACATTTCTATTACCCTCCTGATTTTTGCATCATTAATATGCTCATTGAATTTTTTTTCTTGCTGTTAAAATATAGCATTTCATTTTTTTTCACTGGATTGGAGCCTTTAGTGTTTGTACCATAAATAGCAAACAAAACCATTTCTTCGATTAATGTAGTGTCCATTATATTGTTTTTTTTTTAATTATATATATTTTCGGTTGTCTAATAACCAAACTTTCTTCCGTGTTTATTTTTATGTACCAGAGTTGCCATAAATGCATAATACAGTTGCACTTCCTTCATCTCACTTGGGCTAATCTTCGTATCTTCAACATTTTTGCAACATTACAGTCATAATGAGGTATGCACTATGTATGTTTGTTTATGTTTTTAATAATGATATTGAGTCCTACTGTCCACATTTTAAGCAAGTAATAGTCTTATCCTCATCTTGCTGCAATTTTTCTCCCTTTATAATTATACCGATTAGATGTAAAATTTATTAATCACAAGCTACCAATATTTTCATATCATTAAATTAGCACGTTATGATTTCAGGCTCAAGCACTCACAAACTCTTCCAAATTTTCATCTTTTTTGTTTATATAAGTTCTATTTTAGATGTCATTTTGGCCTATTTTAAACCATATTACAAACACATTACACTGGACAAGCATAAGCATGTAACAAATAAATATTTCCATATTAAACCTGATATTTCTTATTTTTATTTCATCTCTTCTTAATGAAAATGAATTTATTGCTTTCCTACGCTCCATTATAGTAACTTGCACTTGCAATAAGATTCAATGACGGCTTCTTTAAGTTATATTTGCTTTAAAAGGCAATTTTAACTATGGTGGTGCACATATTTTTCTTATTTTTAACAGGCAATTTTTATTATTTTTAACAGGCAATTTTTATTATTTTTAACAGGCAATTTTTATTATGGTGGTGCACATATTTTTCTTATTTTTAACAGGCAATTTACTATGCAATAGTTTTCAAAATTTAAACATAAACACTGAAACTCAATTCAGGTTACTTTGCAATTCTGTTTCCTCTTCTTTCAAAATGTTTTACTCCAACATTTCATTTGTTCAAATGCTATTTTTATAAATATTGGTTTCCCTCTACTTGATCACTCAATTCCTAAATCAGATCCATTCAAATTTGAAATTGGTTTCTTAAATATCGGTCTAATCTTTGTATAACTATAAGAATTAGTTCTATAAGATTTTATCCTTCATGTTCTACTTCCTCATTTCAGTCTAATTTTCTATATTCATATAATTCTTTAGCAATCGTAAATTAGTGAATGTTATATAGCTGGAACAATATATTACCAATTGATGTGACTAAAACATCTATAGTAAAGGTTTATCTCAAATATAACCTTTTGAAGGAACGATAATAATATTTTTGCAGGACATTAAAAGATGTCATTTTTTTCTACAAAAACGTGGCCTTCATTTCAATGAGACGGACCTACTCTTTTGGCACTAAATTCACATTGGAATTAAGATTAGTTGGTCAGGTACAAGACATATATTTCAAATCTACTGATTCTATTTACTTACCATACATATTAATTGTTTATATTTATTTGTCATCGTGTTATGAATAGAACAGTTTTGGAATTTAGACTGTTCTCGGATGATTTTATGTAATGTGCATTATTTGTGTTGTGCTGATATATTTTATTGTTTGAACAAATACTCTTTCCCTGCCCTTAAGACTTCTTATTCGTCTGGTTATTGGAGTGGTGCAGATCATTCCTGACTTCTGCAGTTGTTTTGGATTATTGATGATGCATCAGGAATCTCATATATAGTATGCATAGCCCAGTAGTTCTCTCTATTTTGTGATCGATGACTGACACTTCAAACTAAACTGTAGTAATATTTGAACGGGTTACAAATGTATCTTTAAAATATGTTCTGTGATTTGTTGCCAAATATATGCCCAAAACCTGATGTTATGCATACGCTGTTGAAATTGAATGCGTCTGCTTTTGTAATTTTCTTTATAGTAATTCTACTCAATTCATTTTCCTATCCTTATTTCTTGTGAAAGTGAGATGGAAGATGAGCAACGGTTCAATTCAGCATCTCAATGGCATCAAATTGATTCAACGCCACTGACTAGAACCGGATGGTAATCACAGGGGAATCAAGTTGGTTCAGTCAATCCTCAGAGGCATCATTTTCTATCCCTCTGCAACTACAAGCGAACGACGGTCCTTTGGGTAAGCGATTACTTTCAAGTTACGTGTTCATTTTTTTGGGATCGACTATCTATTTTTAATTTGTAAACGGTTCTCCATTCCACTGTTGTAGTTTACAGAGGATTGAGATGTGTATTATCACACTTTAACGACATTAAAATTAGCAGAATTCGTAGTATCTTATTCTTACCTAGCTTCACAAATATAAATACAACTAGTTTGAAATTTTTGCTAACTACCTCGATTTCAAGTATTAATTAGTCATAAGATCGGATTAATATAGGTTGAACTGCAACGACAGCTCACTCTTTTAATTTATGGTATTAGAGTATTAAAATGTTTAGATTGAATTTCATATAAATATAATTTGTTTTAAGTAATTTGTTTAGTATTAGATATCTTTTCATTTCATAGTATGGATATATTTTCTCATTGGTTATTTAATTTTATATTTGGATTTATTCCGATTTTAGTTATATAATGAGGCTTTAGCATTGTAACGAAGAGTTTGGTTTGTTTTTTCCGTTTACAAATAAAATTATATTTAAGGGAGGAATCACAGAGTCTAACATTATGTTACTGTTATAGGGAAATGGCTCGCAAAGACTGCCTATTATGATGCAATATTTCACTAAACACAATCTTTCAGTATGTAGAATATTTTCATGATTTTATTTATTATAGTTTATTATATAATCTGTAACATCCCGATATTTTTGACCGTTCAAATCGACAATGATCCTCAATGTCGACATAAACAAATCAAAAATAAGGATAGTTATTGGGATTTATATAAGAAAAAAAAAAGAGAAGAAGAAGAACAAATACAGAATCTCGCAGCGGAAGGACAAAATATAATAAATAAATAACAATTCATGAAGCTGTTAAAACATACATTTTATTATATTTTACAATGATTATCAGAGTAAATTAACATACAACATACCAATGCATTGCAGCGGAATAATAATAATAATACGTCTGTTGAGCTCCATCTTCATCTTCATAATGGAATCTTCAAAGCAATGGAATCTTCGCTAACTGCAGCTCGGTCTGACCCGAGCGTATTGCAAAAAGAAACACAACAAACACTCGGATCAGAACTAAATCATTCTCATATTAGTTAAATCAAATTTCATGTAATAATATGAGTGCAATAACTTAAGAGATGTTACGGGAATTTCCATCTCTTAAGGATCTGTCAAACTAATACTATATA
This sequence comes from Allium sativum, assembly GCA_030737875.1. Taxonomy (NCBI): domain Eukaryota; kingdom Viridiplantae; phylum Streptophyta; class Magnoliopsida; order Asparagales; family Amaryllidaceae; genus Allium; species Allium sativum. Next base: position 684,828,483 of record CM060926.1, on the reverse strand, counting down.
ATATAATACGCTATTATAATAATGTCTATGGTTAAATATAACATAATAAAATAATGTAAGCGGGATTACCATTATTACCCTTACACCGTTTATACCGTTGCCGTACAGTTTGCATATAACACACCAGTACGTCGGCGGATAGGGATGCGCCGTGATACGACAACGTTAAATCAAAATCGTAGGGGGCTCGATCAGGATAAATATGACAAGGCATCGAGGCAATACCCATCAGTAGTGATTCTACCGGATTGCTGACCCAGGCCGGTGGTAACGCATAGCCGCAACTACCGCCCACACCAGACATACCCCCAAAATCAATCAAAGGCGCCAATCAATCACAAGTATATATGTGGAATCGAAGAAGTATGCCTGCTCAGAGTAGCTAACTCAATTAACCTGGGTATGGCTCCTGTTTTAGTCATTTTAATTATGACCCGAAGGTCAAGGCTATCCATCATCGTTCTCTTTCTTCAAATCCAGTAATCGCCTCCAAATCCATCCAACGCCATTTCTGGAACTCCACCACGTACACAGTTGTTAAAGTGGTTTTCGGTTTTGACAGAGAGTATGACAATATCCGATCCCGGTCTCTTTAACAACCAAACGTTTACATTTTTCACACCGGTCAGTTCTTTTACATTTCAAAGGGGTTCATACTTCATATCAAAATATTAGATTTTCAAAATCATTCAATATTCAAGATAGAATATTATTCATACTAAAATCTCCATTTAAACCAGTCAAAATCCTGAAACAATTCCAACTTTAATAATTTGAATATTAAAATAGTTAACAGTATATTTAAAATAGTTTAGATATATAATTGAAATAGTTTGAAAATAAATAGTTTGTAATTAAAATAGAATTTATCAAATTTATTAAATATATATTTAAAACATTAAGTAATTTATAAAATAAATAGTAAATGTTAAAATGATTTATTTAAAGTAATTTATAAAATAAAATAGTGATAAAGTAAAATAGTTTATAAAGAAAAATAATTATTATTAAAATAGTTTATAAAATGATTTTGAAATACTATTGTTGGAATTAGAATCGTTTCTCTAACATTTTCAATTAAACTTGAAGTCAAATTTCAAAACTTCAATTCAACCAACTCAATTTTTAATAATTCCACCGATTAAAATTCCAATTTACATTCATTTCAATTCGATCAAATTAATTCAATAGTTACATAATCAAGTTCTCATTTTCAATGATTTCAATTTATAACAAATATCAAGTTCACAATTCATATATAATTCAAACCAATGTTGATTCATAACAAATTTCAAAGGTGGGTGAAACCATTCAATTTCAATAAATTCTATTTACATTTTCTTTCACTTTATTTAGCTTCATTTACAATACTAATTTATTCTCCCTTTTTTGTTTATATTTCAAAATTCAAGGTTCAAGTTCAAGGAAAAATAAGTTATAAACATCGCTTATTTTGTCTTTAAAACAATATTTCAAAATTCATGGTTAAAACAAATTTTATTTAACCAACCGGTGTCCGTATATAATTTTCTATCCTATGGCCAAGTGATACTTAAATTTTAATTTTAGTATTTGGGAAAGGATATATATCATTTCAATCCAAATCAGGGTCATAGGTATTTATCATTTCAACCTACGTTCTTAATTCATTTTAATGATTAATCCCGGGTTTATTTGATGCCCGTCACATCTAGGGTAAATGGTTGGGATTAATCAATACAAACACTGGTCATATAAAATCAAGATGAATAGCAGGTAACTTCACATAAATAAACATTAATATGTAAACATATCAAAATCAATCATCACATCATTACATTCACACAGTTCATAAATTTACTAGTTATCAGATATCGGGTGGTTTTAAACTAGCAACTATATCAAATTTTAACTTAACTGAAAAATTCATACTAGCACTCAAATTAAATTAAATTATTGGTGTCAATCAATATAAATATGCAATTATAACTATCAACAGCAAACAATACAATCATATCATAGCATGATATTAATTTAACTAATATTAGAATACTTTAGTCAGGCGTGAGTGGGTTTAATCACTCACCTTGGTTCTGAACGTGTCTGAACTCCAAAATAAGCCCAAAATGAAACAACGACTTGCAGGCATGATTCAGAATGGATTTTAACTCGATGATCGCTCAATATTATATTTAATTTTATAAGAGGAGAAGGGATTTTATCAGCAAAACAACATGGAAATTGGATTTGTGGAACAGTTTACGAAACCCTTTTTCATAGGTATAAAAGAAGCAACACAATTACACTAAAATTCCATTACCTTATATATATTATATATAAAACATACACATCAAAATACTTATATATATATATATTCTTCTAATAATCAACTCTACAATCCAACACCTATCAAATTTTTTCATAAATATTTTCTTTATAAAAAGAAAATAAAATAGAAATTTAACCCGAACTCATGTATACAACAACTATGTACATATTATATAAAGGGAGCGGTTATATGAACACAAAAATTTGACATAAATCAAAAGGCATAATTTCTCAACCACATGATTAATTTATCTTTATGTGAGGGGTGCGGATCATGGGGTAATCTTATGGTTTAGATTTTATGCCACTCAATTTGTATCAAATCTTTGTATTTAAATAAACTTTCCTTTATATAAATCACACAAACACATAGGCGAAATAAAAAAAACGCACGACTCAAACAAATATATATATAATATAAATTAAACATAAATAAACACAAAAAAATGAAGTAAGATAAACCCACACAAACTCATAACTTGACCCAATGGGCCAGGGAAATGCAAGCAGTATGGATCTTGATTTTTACCAAAAAAAATTACAAAACTAAACTAAATTTTGACCATCTTAAAAGTGATTTTTGAACAAGTTAAATTCTGAATTTTGGAAAATCATAAACTGAAAAGTTGTTGCAAATTCTTTTCTCTTCAGTTTAAAAAAAGAAAAACCAATTTCCGATAAAATTTGAAGAAGATATGATCAAAACAGCGACAGACAAATATTTGGATTTGAAATCTGGCTTTAAAAACGCACCTGAAAGATTGGCAGTTTCGGCCAAGAAAAATTCGAAATCTGAAAAAGTATATTGCGCAAAAGTTTTAGCTCTTTCAATTTTACACAATTTGAAAAAAAAAGTAAAGTCGATTTGGATTCCGTACGAGGAAGTTATGCTCCCTACAAAACAGATCAAAATCTGGCCAAAAAAAAAAAAAAAATAGAAAATAAAAGGAGAAAAAGGGAGAAGAGATTGATGGATTAGGTGGCTTCTATTTATTTATTTATTTATTTAGTTTGAGAAGTTTCTCCATCAGATTTAGATGAAGATCTTGATTTTAGCCATGGTTGATTGCTAAGAATTTTGGAGAAGAAGAACAAAAAGGAATGGTTGCATGAATGAATAAAATGATGATATAGAGAAAGGAGAAAAAAAAGAAACCACCGTAAATAATCATTCATGGCTTTCTAAATTTTTAACGTTAATTAATAAATGTGTCCCCGCAAATTGATTTTCACCCATTCAAATTCAAGCCACTGTTAATACAAATGAGAATGTAAAGGGATGTATATATCTTTATTTACATGAGAAGGAAGTTACCAAATAAATAACGTCAATTTAATGTGTCCCCGCAAATTAATAAATGTGTCCCCGCAAATTAATTTTTCACCAATTCAAATTCAAGCTAGTATTACTACTAATGAGAATAAAGAAAGATGTAGATTTTTTTTACAAACAAATAAAAGGAACCAATATAAATTTGTTTGCAAATAAATGGAAAACAATACAAATTTTTAGTTCAAATGACAAACGGTTTTGGCAATATAAAATTAACAACAATAAATACGAATTGAAATTTAGTTAAAGAACAAATAAAATTTTGCTATATTTATATCAAGAACAATAAATACAAATTGAAATTAAATTAAATATATAATTCCATATTGAAATGGAGGGTTTAATTACACAAATTAAATATTCATATAAAAATTCAAGAATTAATATAGATAAATAAAATAATAAACCAAAATTTTAAATTAAATCATTAATTAAATACTCTAAAAATTGAGGTTGTTACAATCTCCCCTACTCAAACCTTTTCGTCCCCGAAAAGGGACGAGGTATAGAAAGTTGTCAGTTTATATATCTAATCATATACTTCTTATTCAACTTGGAAACAATTATTTATACAAAAATTAATATAGGTTCGAAAACTCAAGTTTTCACAAAATTTCTAAGTCATAAATTCACGAAAAAAAATTCGGCAGAGTCTCCTTTGTACGGTTAGGCCTGGAAAACAATAATATATAATAATTCCAAATATACATCTCATCCCAATGATGAGGCATCCCAAAATGGGGAAAACAATATAAAACGCCAAAATACGATATATAAATTCGATATACGTACCTTACATTTGCGTTATTAGCGATTTTTTTTAAGCAAGCAAAAGCAAATTTTTATGCGTAAGTAGCTCCAATGCAAGCAAATTGCCTCCAGTACCTACTAATGCTCAACAACATATAAAGAAATAATATTTATATGTTTACAGTAAACACACATGAATTAGCAAATGCAACAAAACATAAATAAAATATCCAATCAAATATATTCATTCAACCAAGAAAATTTAGAGTTCTTACTTTTAATGTCGCTATTTTATTTGTCTGATTTCATTGTTTACTTCACTTTTAAACAATTCATATTTTCATTTGTTATATTTCATTCACAAGTTCATTTCCAATTTCAACGCTTGGTTTATTATATTAATTACTTATTAATTACCCAAGTCACGAGTTGTTGCCATTTTATTTAAACGACAAAATTATCCAATCAAATATATTCATTTAACCAAGCAAATTTTTCTTCACTTTCATTATCCCTTCTTACACTTGTGCATTATTTTATTACTTATTCTTATAACATTCAACTTCTTAGTTAATTGGTAAGTTATTCATGTTATAGAACAGAATTTTATTATTACACAAGTTCAATGGTTACCGTTCGTTTCAATTTATTATCCAATTCTTAAGAATTTTATTTTAATTATAACTCTCTTATATTCAAAATATTAAGAAGTTTCAATTCATTACTTATTCAAGATTTCAAGAACTATTTTTTTTCGGTTTTTTTTTACTATATCGTTTACATAAAACCATACTATAAAAAAAAAGTCCAATTCTGTAAAACAAAGTACAAAATATTAAATGTCTCCCTACTTTGACTCTTGAAAATAAACATCGATGATGCGTGCACTCATCACCGAAATCATTTTCAAAGAAAAGAGGGTATACACTTATTTCTTTTTTTTCCAATAATTCATTTAAAACAATTTCTACATGAAACACCTTTAAAATATAAATATATTATTCCAAACCATTTGCAAATCAATATTACAAAATCACTCGAAATCAAATTCTCAAATTCATATTTTACTTCTTATTTCATTATCAATAAATTTTCAATATTTGATTTTTTTAAACCAATCAACAACCAATGGTTTTAACTATTAATTAATCGAGTAACAAATGATGAAAATTTAATATTATCATCAACAAACCCAAAATTCATATATTTTTAAATAATTCTATATATATAAAATATAATTCAAAATAATATTATATCGATAAGCTCTGTTCGAGTGTTTAGAAATCCCTATCGATACATTGGCGTCCCAAGTACCGACCAGAATTCATAAATTCTCAACAGAATAAATCAACACAAATAAAATCATTTTATACCAAAATTACAAGTACGCTCTCTCATATACACTCAAACTCATTCTAGATTATTACTACTCCATCTCTAATGAGTTAATCCCAAATAGAGCCAAGGTTTTCGCTAAACCTCGCTCTGATACCAAATGTAACATCCCGATATTTTTGACCGTTCAAATCGACAATGATCCTCAATGTCGACATAAACAAATCAAAAATAAGGATAGTTATTAGGATTTATATAAGAAAAAAAAGAAGAGAAGAAGAAGAACAAATACAGAATCTCGCAGCGGAAGGACAAAATATAATAAATAAATAACAATTCATGAAGCTGTTAAAACATACATTTTATTATATTTTACAATGATTATCAGAGTAAATTAACATACAACATACCAATGCATTGCAGCGGAATAATAATAATAATACGTCTGTTGAGCTCCATCTTCATCTTCATAATGGAATCTTCAAAGCAATGGAATCTTCGCTAACTGCAGCTCGGTCTGACCCGAGCGTATTGCAAAAAGAAACACAACAAACACTCGGATCAGAACTAAATCATTCTCATATTAGTTAAATCAAATTTCATGTAATAATATGAGTGCAATAACTTAAGAGATGTTACGGGAATTTCCATCTCTTAAGGATCCGTCAAACTAATACTATATAATATAATACGCTATTATAATAATGTCTATGGTTAAATATAACATAATAAAATAATGTAAGCGGGATTACCATTATTACCCTTATACCGTTTATACCGTTGCCGTACAGTTTGCATATAACACACCAGTACGTCGGCGGATAGGGATGCGCCGTGATACGACAACGTTAAATCAAAATCGTAGGGGGCTCGATCAGGATAAATATGACAAGGCATCGAGGCAATACCCATCAGTAGTGATTCTACCGGATTACTGACCCAGGCCGGTGGTAACGCATAGCCGCAACTACCGCCCACCCCAGACATACCCCCAAAATCAATCAAAGGCGCCAATCAATCACAAGTATATATGTGGAATCGAAGAAGTATGCCTGCTCAGAGTAGCTAACTCAATTAACCTGGGTATGGCTCCTGTTTTAGTCATTATAATTATGACCCGAAGGTCAAGGCTATCCATCATCGTTCTCTTTCTTCAAATCCAGTAACCGCCTCCAAATCCATCCAACACCATTTCTGGAACTCCACCACGTACACAGTTGTTAAAGTGGTTTTCGGTTTTGACAGAGAGTATGACAATATCCGATCCCGGTCTCTTTAACAACCAAACGTTTACATTTTTCACACTGGTCAGTTCTTTTACATTTCAAAGGGGTTCATACTTCATATCAAAAATATTAGATTTTCAAAATCATTCAATATTCAAGATAGAATATTATTCATACTAAAATCTCCATTTAAACCAGTTAAAATCTTGAAACAATTCCAACTTTAATAATTTGAATATTAAAATAGTTAACAGTATATTTAAAATAGTTTAGATATATAATTGAAATAGTTTGAAAATAAATAGTTTGTAATTAAAATAGAATTTATCAAATTTATTAAATATATAGTTAAAACATTAAGTAATTTATAAAATAAATAGTAAATGTTAAAATGATTTATTTAAAGTAATTTATAAAATAAAATAGTGATAAAGTAAAATAGTTTATAAAGAAAAATAATTATTATTAAAATAGTTTATAAAATGATTTTGAAATACTATTGTTGGAATTAGAATCGTTTCTCTAACATTTTCAATTAAACTTGAAGTCAAATTTCAAAACTTCAATTCAACCAACTAAATTTTAATAATTCCACCGATTAAAATTCCAATTTACATTCATTTCAATTCGATCAAATTAATTCAATAGTTACATAATCAAGTTCTCATTTTCAATGATTTCAATTTGTAACAAATATCAAGTTCACAATTCATATATAATTCAAACCAATGTTGATTCATAACAAATTTCAAAGGTGGGTGAAACCATTCAATTTCAATAAATTCTATTTACATTTTATTTCACTTTATTTAGCTTCATTTACAATACTAATTTATTCTCCCTTTTTTGTTTATATTTCAAAATTCAAGGTTCAAGTTCAAGGAAAAATAAGTTATAAACATCGCTTATTTTGTCTTTAAAACAATATTTCAAAATTCATGGTTAAAACAAATTTTATTTAACCAACCGGTGTCCGTATATAATTTTCTATCCTATGGCCAAGTGATACTTAAATTTTAATTTTAGTATTTGGGAAAGGATATATATCATTTCAATCCAAATCAGGGTCATAGGTATTTATCATTTCAACCTACGTTCTTAATTCATTTTAATGATTAATCCCGGGTTTATTTGATGCCCGTCACATCTAGGGTAAATGGTTGGGATTAATCAATACAAACACTGGTCATATAAAATCAAGATGAATAGCAGGTAACTTCACATAAACAAACATTAATATGTAAACATATCTAAATCAATCATCACATCATTACATTCACACAGTTCATAAATTTACTAGTTATCAGATGTCGGGTGGTTTTAAACTAGCAACTATATCAAATTTTAACTTAACTGAAAAATTCATACTAGCACTCAAATTAAATTAAATTATTGGTGTCAATCAATATAAATATGCAATTATAACTATCAACAACAAACAATACAATCATATCATAGCATGATATTAATTTACTAATATTAGAATACTTTAGTCAGGCGTGAGTGGGTTTAATCACTCACCTTGGTTCTGAACGTGTCTGAACTGCAAAATAAGCCCAAAATGAAACAACGACTTGCAGGCATGATTCAGAATGGATTTTAACTCGATGATCGCTCAATATTATATTTAATTTTATAAGAGGAGAAGGGATTTTCTCAGCAAAACAACATGGAAATTGGATTTGTGGAACAGTTTACGAAACCCTTTTTCATAGGTATAAAAGAAGCAACACAATTACACTAAAATTCCATTACCTTATATATATTATATATAAAACATACACATCAAAATACTTATATATATATATATTCTTCTAATAATCAACTCTACAATCCAACACCTATCAAATTTTTTCATAAATATTTTCTTTATAAAAAGAAAATAAAATAGAAATTTAACCCGAACTCATGTATACAACAACTATGTACATATTATATAAAGGGAGCGGTTATATGAACACAAAAATTTGACATAAATCAAAAGGCATAATTTCTCAACCACATGATTAATTTATCTTTATGTGAGGGGTGCGGATCATGGGGTAATCTTATGGTTTAGATTTTATGCCACTCAATTTGTATCAAATCTTTGTATTTAAATAAACTTTCCTTTATATAAATCACACAAACACATAGGCGAAATAAAAAAAAAACGCACGCCTCAAACAAATATATATATATATATATATATATAATATAAATTAAACATAAATAAACACAAAAAAAATGAAGTAAGATAAACCCACACAAACTCATAACTTGACCCAATGGGCCAGGGAAATGCAAGCAGTATGGATCTTGATTTTTACCAAAAAAATTTACAAAACTAAACTAAATTTTGACCATCTTAAAAGTGATTTTTGAACAAGCTAAATTCTGAATTTTGGAAAATCATAAACTGAAAAGTTGTTGCAAATTCTTTTCTCTTCAGTTTAAAAAAAGAAAAACCAATTTCCGATAAAATTTGAAGAAGATATGATCAAAACAGCGACAGACAAATATTTGGTTCTGAAATCTGGCTTCAAAAACGCACCTGAAAGATTGGCAGTTTCGGCCAAGAAAAATTCGAAATCTGAAAAAGTATATTGCACAAAAGTTTTAGCTCTTTCAATTTTACACAATTTGAAAAAAAAGTAAAGTCGATTTGGATTCCGTATGAGGAAGTTATGCTCCCTACAAAACAGATCAAAATCTGGCCAAAAAAAAAAAAAAAAAAAAAAAAAAAAAAAGAAAATAAAAGGAGAAAAAGGGAGAAGAGATTGATGGATTAGGAGGCTTCTATTTATTTATTTAGTTTGATAAGTTTCTCCATCAGATTTAGATGAAGATCTTGATTTTAGCCATGGTTGATTGCTAAGAATTTTGGAGAAGAAGAACAAAAAGGAATGGTTGCATGAATGAATAAAATGATGATATAGAGAAAAGAGAAAAAAAAGAAACCACCGTAAATAATCATTCATGGCTTTCTAAATTTTTAACGTTAATTAATAAATGTGTCCCCGCAAATTGATTTTCACCCATTCAAATTCAAGCCACTGTTAATACAAATGAGAATGTAAAGGGATGTATATATCTTTATTTACATGAGAAGGAAGTTACCAAATAAATAACGCCAATTTAATGTGTCCCCGCAAATTAATAAATGTGTCCCCGCAAATTAATTTTTCACCAATTCAAATTCAAGCTAGTATTACTACTAATGAGAATAAAGAAAGATGTAGATTTTTTTTACAAACAAATAAAAGGAACCAATATAAATGTGTTTGCAAATAAATGGAAAACAATACAAATTTTTAGTTCAAATGACAAACGGTTTTGGCAATATAAAATTAACAACAATAAATACGAATTGAAATTTAGTTAAAGAACAAATAAAATTTTGCTATATTTATATCAAGAACAATAAATACAAATTGAAATAAAATTAAATATATAATTCCATATTGAAATGGAGGGTTTAATTACACAAATTAAATATTCATATAAAAATTCAAGAATTAATATAGATAAATAAAATAATAAACCAAAATTTTAAATTAAATCATTAATTAAATACTCTAAAAATTGAGGTTGTTACATAATCACTTTTGAATAAGCAGTCATGTCTTCGTAGCTACACAATTCGAATTTATGTTTGATGTCTTTTTTTGGTAATATAAAGAAATATTGGAATATACTTTCCATAACGTATATTAACATGTGTTAAAAATATATATTAGAAATACTGTGGACAATTTTTTATTTTGGGAGTTTGCTTTGGGAATACACCTTTCATAATGTAGTAGTTTAGGATCAAAAATGCTAAAATCGTTAATTTTTTTATTTCCAGAACTCAAGTAAGCTTCTCCGGCCATAACTGAACAAAATAGCTCTAGAAGGATGAGACATATGCAGGTGCTTAAAATATGACATAACATGTATCATTTTCAAATATAATTTCTAGCTATTATAACTTTAATGTAGAGTTTTAGGTTTAGATGATTCTTATTAACGTTGCACCAAGTCAATGGATATTGGAATTTTTTTTCTTCTTCTTCTGCTTTTCAATCACTTGAACATAGTTATCAAGGCGCACGCTTAGGCGTGCCTAAGCGTAGAAAAGCCCAAGGCTCAAGCCTTGCGCCTTTTTGCAGTTTAAGTGCGTCTTTTTGTAGTTTGAGGCGTTATTTTTGCTAAATTCAAAATTTTGTTTATAAATAGTTAAATATAAAATTTATTTGTTCAATAAATTATTAAATATGGCTTAAAATTTAACTCTTATTAATAAAATATATAGATAATTGAATGGATTATAAAATATGGTTTAAAAATTAATTTTAGTTAGTAAAATAGCAGATTAAACTCATATACAAGCCCAAGGCTCAAAAAAGCCACAGGCTCAATGCTTACGCCTTAGCGTCTTGACTACTATGCACTTGAATAAGGACAAAGTTTGACAGTGCACCAAAACCTGCATGTTTCTATTAACTGTCCTCATGGGATAAAACTTATTTTCCACCAAATTTGGTCGACGTTATATTTCAATCTCGATAACTACCGATCTTCTATTCGCACTCTCGAATTTGGACTGAATGACCAAAATCTATGGTCTGTTCAGGTAATTGTTAATTTGCAATTTCAATATAATTTCATCTTACTAGAAACTACCAATCCTGAATCTAGGATAACCACGTACAATTTGCTTAAACTCACATTCTGGTTCAGTTTATCATACCCTCTTGGTTCAGGTATGTTTCTGAATTCTGCTATTTAGCGTCATCATTTTTATGCACAATTCTGAGGCAGATCAATGTCTACTTGGTTCAGTTGGTGGTTTCTTTTTTTGGATAAAGTGGATTTGCCAAAAAAATTATGCTACATCTTATGTATATACAGAACTAGGTACTCATAAATGGTTCAGCTTTTGGGCTTTAATCTCATGTTTAGTAATATATATTTTTTATTTTTATTACTACTGTTTCAGTCATTATTGTTTTTATTATATTGTTAAACGTGCCTTCATGGATTCTTTTTTACTATTTAGGGTCAAACTTTTTATGATGGTCCCGCAATATTTATAATTCAACCAAAATGAATCGATTTAAGCTATTTTTTTACTAATCACAGAGATGTCCTAAAATAAGTTTTAACTTGCTATTGAGATTCGTGAATATTAAGTTGTATTTGATTAATTTACGCATAAATATTTTGTAACTATATACATAATTTAATTTCCTTTTTACATAATGTAATTTCCTTTAGTAGTCTGCATCTTTGTCCCAAAATGAGCGTTGCCCATGAACCTTAGTTCGTTTCACTTGCCATCGAGTTTGAGATTCTATAATTAATGTCCATTATATACCAAATAATGAACTTAAACTCCAACTGGAATAATCAGTAGCTTATGGTCAGTCATTGTTAATGAATTGAAAATTTATGATAGGAGTTTCTAATATTTTTTTTTTCATGTAATGACTTCAGTTATTACTTTATATTAAATGTAAATATCTAAACAACATTATATTTTTATATTACATAGCAAATTAGCTTATTGTTTCTGAAACTGCTCTTTACTTATTAGTATGTAAACTAATTTTTTGGTGCTACTGCATGGTGCGCATTTGTTTTCCACATCTATGTGTTTAATAATAAAACTTCTAATATCAAGAATGTCCGGATACCATCAGTGTTCATGCATATTTACTTTCAATACTTACATTATATTAGGGGTGGGCATAAACCACACCGCAATGCAGAAACCGCCCAGACCGAACCGTAAAAACGGTGCGGAAAACCGCACCAGATTCTCTTTCTAAAGCAAACAGCCCAAACCGAACCGACTCGCAACGTTACAATTGTTGTTTGAACTTTTGTCAAACCGTATTAAACCGGACCGAACCGCGTACCTACACTGGTAATGTTATGATAAAAATTTGACAAATTTCTATTTAACTTTGTATTTTAACAATATATATCTATTTTCAGCGTATATTGTAGTTATATTAATAATGATCACTATCATAAAGGAAAAAGAGATACAGTTTGACTAATAGTTTCCATATCATTTTTTTATAATGCTAATTATAATCTTATTTGAGTTATCTTACTTAATGTTTATACACTGATTAACGTTGAAGTTTACTTAATGTATTAAAACAATTTCACTTTTCATTAATTGTGAAATTCAAGTATTCATATAGTTAGAAACCAAACTTTTGATTCAGGATAACACTATGCTTTAACCTTCTGGTGACATAACTTCATACAATAGTAAATTAATTGTTAATGGAAGTAATTCTCTTATTTCATATTTAATACGGGTTCAAACCGGACCGAATCAAAACCGGATTGAATCAAAATCGGACCGTATTTCATTGAAACTGAACCGTTTGAACGGTTAATATAATGGTTCGTATTTTTGATCAACCGTTTGATGCGGTGCGGAAGTGGTTTGAGCTCCAAACCGCACCAGACCAAACCGCGTCCACCCCTACATGATATAATGTAAGCATACAGTGTTTTTATACTTTCGGTAGGTATAAAAAATAATGCACATTTAAAATATCATTTTCATTACTAGGCTTCTTAAATTAGCGTCTTTGCTATATTTAACTTTAGAAAACCACATATGTAATTATGTTAGATTAATCGCCAATGAATATTACATATAGATGCACTCATTCGGACTTACTATGTTACAATATGGCTTTTTATATGTCTACATTTTAACGATGATTTATAATGGAACAGCAGCTTCCCCATGTTCCTCGGCCAGTTCTTCGATCATGTTGGTGTGGCCGAAACATGGGAAATGCGGTCTTTTTATATGCTAGATGTAACTTACCTATCACTTGCTCCATTGTAGTTATTTGTTACTTATTGTTGGAAATTTATGTGAATTATTTAAAATATAGAAATAAGTGTATGATGACTCCTATATGTGAATAGTCCCACATCATAGGATTATAAGAAAGATGCAAGTATTTATACTTGTTTCTAAGAAGTCATGTTGGGGCCTTGGGCTCCCAATGCATGCTTTGTTGTGAGGAGGGAGACCATACACGCGCGCACGACCGACCGACCGACTCGACCCGGCCCGGTTCGGTTCGGGCTTGGGCTTGGGCCTTGGCTATGTGGTGTAGACACTTATATGTTTGGACCAGAAAACCTTGACTTTTTCAAACCGTTTTTTATGAAAAATATTTCTGAGCAGACTTTATCATGAAGCGGTAAACTTTTGACCCGGTATTTCAGCAGATCCTATTTTCTCCTACTGTCCAATATTTTCGATTAACCCTAATCCCCGTCTATATATTATTTTCAGTTGTAGACGAGATTTGTACAGAAAAAAAATACTTTTTGCTCCTCCGCCATTAAAATATTCTTACAGAAATTTTCGAGCAGTTATTTATTTCAAAAGTGCAATTCTGCACTGATTTGTTGTGCAAGCAAATCAGTTACTGTTCTACAAGGCTGTTTTATCCTAGTGGCGGCGGCGAGAGTACGAACTGGTTTTGCACTACCGACTAGATCGCCAAATCGTCTTCAAGAGAGCGACCTGGTCCGCGACTCAGCCATTGTTTCCCAACAATTTGAAGACGATCCGCGAAACAATGGCTTCGACTGCCTCATTTACATTCGGCGACCAAACATCTTCAACCTCGCTCATTTCTGATACCCATCTAGGGTTTGCTGTATTCATTTTTATGTTTATCTATACATACCAGACCGCAGCTACCACTCTCGATATTCACTAAAGATCCCAGATCTAATAATTTGGCCTGATTGAGCTTTCGGGTATACCCTGGATCTGAAGAAATACATGTACGGTGAAGATGAGATAGTTGAGTTGAGAGAGCCGATTACATGTACGGTGAAGATGAGATAGTTGAGTTGAGAGAGCCGATGCGCGGTCATAAAGAGAAGTAAAGCTTCAGAACTTGTTTCCTACTTGCAACTTAATGCCTGGTATGGTTTTAATTTTTTTATCGTTTCTTTTGCTCCATGTGACATTTGAAGTATGATAACTTATACAGTAATGTGCTTTGTCAATGCTGATTAAATTGATTGTGAATGCTGAAGCACATATACATGGTTAAATGTAATTACACACTCTACTGATGACCACGAGGTTGAGCAAGTAGAAATGCATGAATTGCGACTGTATTATGATATATAAATCTCTCGATTTATTTATATATATTTTTAGGGAAGATAAGAAGTGGCCAAAATAAATAATTGGTCAATACATTTGAAATGCATATGATTATATGGAAATGTCATTAAAATTGACATTAATAGAACACATATAATATTGGGAAATGTCACTAAAAATTTGACATTAATAGAATGTGTATGTTATTTGATAATGTCCTTAAGAATTGACATTAATTGGATGAATAGGTTTTTGGCATCAAATAAATTGATATAGTTTATATACATACAAGTGAAAAGATAGAATATAGAACACCTTTGTTGCATACATGTGGATAATTTATGTTAGTCTCTGAGTTTATGAATATTTTCCTATGAGAAAATATAAATTCTCAAACATATGAACATCTCTAAAAAATAGTAAGCATCAACAACCGACCAGTAAATAACAGAATGGAATCCGCAAAGAAACCATAGATGACAGCAGCAATCAACCCAAATGAATGATTCTGGACAGTTATTCTATAATACAACTGTAGAAAACCAGATCATATGACACGAATGTATTGGAACAGGGCAGGCCCTGCACCGCAGGCTAACCTAACTGGGGAGCCTCTTATGGCTATGATTACTAAGATTCGCCTTATTGGTGAATCAGAGGTTGGTGGGTAGACATTGGTGTTTCTTGCCATGTTTGCTATGATCGTGATATATTCACAATATACACGGTTGCTGACGATCAGAAAGTGTGTTGTGAGATTCTCGCACCACTTAAGCTGTAGAGACTGGTAATATGAAAATAAAACATATGATTGGAAAGACATTGATTCTTAAAGATGTGATGCATTTGATATGTTTGAAACATTCAAAATTGAAATCAAGCAAATAGGAAAATTAAGAGACTACATAGTGATAGAGGAACAGAATATGAATCAAATTCTATTCTAATTTTTTTATGTGATATATTGTACATAAGAGAACTGCACCATTTTCACCTGAAATGAAAGGTAAAGCTAAAAAAAATATAGGACCTTTACCGAATTAATAATTGTCATTTTATTAAATTTTGGTGCAGCAAAACATTAGTGGGGGGATACTTTATAGACTGTATGTTATGTTCTGAATAGAATCCCCAAATCTAAAAATAAAATTTTGCCTTATGAAATTTTAGAGAAATATAAATCCAATATGTCATACTTTAGAACTTGGGGTTGCTTAGCATATGTTCGCATTCCAGACCCTAAGAGAATAAAATTGACAAGTAAATCATACGAATGTGTATTTATAAGCTATGTTGTTAATAGCAAAGCATACAGAGTTTATGACCTAAATACACATAATATAATTTGAATCAAATGATGCTAATTTTTATGAAACGAAATTTCTTTTTAAATTAAGGAATAGTGGGGGCACATCAAGTACGCCTATTAGAACAGAACTTAATAAAAGTTCTGAAGTTGAACCTAGAAGAAGTAAAAGAGCAAGAACCGTAAACGAATTTGGTTCGAATTTTTTACTATAGAGGAGGATCCCTTAAACCTCCAAGAGGCCTTATCTTCTTTAGATGCCAATTTTTGGCGAGAGGCTATAAATAATGAGATGGATTCTATGAAATCCAATAAGACTTGGCATTTGACATATTTACCCTCTGGTTGTAAATCTATAGGCTGTAAATGAGTACTTAAAAAGAAACCTAAAACCTGATGGTACTATTGATAAATACAAAGCACGACTAGTAGCTAAAGGTTTTAGAGAAAAAGAAAATATAGATTTCTTCGACGCTTTTTCACCTGTAACTAGAATAACATCCATCCGAGTATTAATCTCACTTGCTTCCATTCACAATTTATTAATACACCAAATGGATGTTAAAACCGCAGTTTTGAACGGTGAATTAGAAGAAGAAATTCATATGGACCAGCCTGAAGGATTCGTAGTACATAGTCAAGAACATAAAGTATGCAAATTAGATAAACCCTTATATGGTTTAAAACAAGCACATAACAATGACATAAGATTTTTTTGATAACTTTAATCATTTCACATGGTTTTAAAGTTAATGAAAGTGACAAATGCATTTATTACAAATCTGAGAATGACATTTGCACTATTATATGCCTTTATGTAGATGACCTACTCATCTTTGGGTCAAACATTCATGCCATAAACTCAGTCAAATCCTTATTAAATGCCAATTTTTGATATGAAAGATCTAGGTGAGGTGAGTGTAATCCTTGGTATTAAGATTACTGGGTAAAAAGGGAAATTTCTTTGGATCAATCTCATTAAAATGAGAATACTCTAAAGAAATACAATTATTTTGACTGTAAACCTGCATATACACCATATTGTCTCAGTGTAAAGTTATTTAAGAACACTGATGAAGGTGTAAGACAGTCTGATTTTGCGAGCATCATTGGCAGCCTTCGGTATGCCACTGAATGTACTAAACCCGACATTGACTATGTCGTGGGATTATTATGTAGATTTACAAGTAGACCCAGTATAGAGCACTGACATGTTATTGAAAGGGTCATGAGATACCTTAAACAAACCATGAACCTTGGATTACATTATGAAAAGTTTCAATCTGTACTTGAAGGATATTCCAATGCTGACTGGAATATTTTATCTGATGATTCTATTGTGACCAGTGGCTATATATTTAGCATTACTGGAAGAACTGTTTCTTGGAAATCTAAGAAACATAATATCTTGACTCAGTATACTATAGTGACTGAGATAAGAGCACTAGCCACAGCTAGTGAAGAAGCAGAGAACTAAAGAAATCTGCTAGTTGAGATCCCTATACGGGAAAGATAGACACCAGTGGTGTAATCGATTGTGATAGTTCCGCGGCTATTCAAAAAGTATAGAACCGTTATAACAACGGTAGAAAACGACGTCGTAAGCACAATACTGTAAAAGAACATCACATATATAGTGATGAAAGAATTGACGACTATTGAAAGAAAAACAGAACCGATAATACAACGGTAAGAAATGGCAGTCGTATGCACAGTATTGTTAGAGGACATCACATATGAAGTGATGATAATTTGGCAGATCCTTTGACGAAAGGACTGACCAGAAAGAAAGTCCTTAATAATTCTAAAAGAATGGGACTATTGCCTTGAGATTGTGGAATCACGCACAATGGTAACCCGACCTAAATGACTGGAGATCCCAAGAAATAGGTTCAATGGGTAAAAACAAGTTGTGTAGTGATAGAAGTAGAACATGCTATTTAATAAACTAAGAAGCATGTATTCTTGAAGTGATTAGAGGACGAGTTAATAGAAACTCTTAATGAGATCTATACTCTATTTGGAGTGGAGTACCTACCTTCAGGAGTACTCTTGATAGACTCACCTGTGTGAATGTGGAAATGTGGCCGTTTCCTATGGAGTTTTGGGCAGAACTTCTAGAGCATTCACTAAACTGGGATAGACGTGCATGGCCATAAACGCACGGGATTATTTGATTGCACTATAGAAAAGGTTGTGTGTGGTTTGATGTCAGGAATAGAGTTCAAAACTACGTGTCACTCTAGTAAAAACTGAATCTTACTCACTATGCAAAGGTTCAAGTCGGATGACACCTTTATTTATGCACAGTCTTATGTTTTTAGAAACTGCTCGATAATATTTTAAAAAATTCAAGTGGGGGAATGTTGGAAATTTATGTGAATTATTTAAAATATAGAAATAAGTGTATGATTGCTCCTATATGTGAATAGTCCCACATCATGGGATTATAAGAAAGATGCAAGTATTTATACTTGTTTCTAAGAAGTCATGTTGGGGCCTTGGGCTCCCAATGCATGCTTTGTTGTGAGGAGGGAGACCATGCATCATGAACACCACACACGCGCGCACGACCGACCGACCGACTCGACCCGACCCGGCCCGGTTCGGTTCGGGCTTGGGCCTTGGCTATGTGGTGTAGACACTTATATGTTTGGACCAGAAAACCTTGACTTTTTCAAACCGTTTTTTATGAAAAATATTTCTGAGCGGACTTTATCATGAAGCGGTAAACTTTTGACCCGGTATTTCAGCAGATCCTATTTTCTCCTACTGTCCAGTATTTTCGATTAACCCTAATCCTCGTCTATATATTATTTTCAGTTGTAGACGAGATTTGTACAGAAAAAAAATACTTTTTTTCTCCTCCGCCATTAAAATATTCTTACAGAAATTTTCGAGCAGTTATTTATTTCGAAAGTGCAAATCTGCACTGATTTGTTGTGCAAGCAAATCAGTTACTGTTCTACAAGGCTGTTTTATCCTATAGGCGGCAGCGAGAGTACGTACTGGTTTTGCACCACCGACCAGATCGCCGAATCGTCTTCAAGAGAGCGACCTGATCCACGACTCAGCCATTGTTTCCCAACATATACATAGTGGAACCTATTTTTATGTATAATCCTATCTTAAACCGTACTAACCATGACCGGTATATTTGACAGACTACATGATATATCTCAGAATAACACATGTTTAAAAGCAGCATGAAGGGATGTAAACCGTTGATTCTCTAAAGCAGCAAGATATATTCATGCCAAGCATATGCACGCTATTATATAAATAATAAATTTGTATTATGCCTTTGTATTATTTAAAATATACACAGAAGTCCAAACATGACTGAATGTTCAATGCATCACATAATCTTTGCAACTGGCAGCTTTGCCATGGCAGGTCAACAACTTTGCTACACGATTGCAAATGTAACCCCATCAATGCATTATATAAAATAGCTTTATCATCTTAGTTAACACTTCAAGATGTGAGAATCAGTATACAAACCTTCCCGACTGGATGTTTTTTTATTGTAACTGCCCTTTTTATTTACATTAACTTTGCATATGTACAATGACTTATAAGGTTCGGCATCACATATGAATCAACTGCTTTTACTATACTTTTCACTCATTTTTCCATCCAACTTTATATTACAACATACAAACACTTCCATATCTTTTTCTTCTTCTAACAATACTACATGCTGCAACTAATACTACACGCTGTCCGTGTGCGAAGCACGGGACACTCACTAGTTATGTTATAATATAAATAATGCACATTTCAATATAGTTCCAGCACCAAAAATTTGTAACATCAAAGAATTATATAATTATAATATTTCACAACAAAGAGGTTTTTTTTTTTGGGCAAACTGCTCTTTCTAACCAAACTGAATTTCATGCTCATCTTCTTCTGCGCAAATTTAGCAACTACGTAAATCCTAAAGAGCGATAATATATAAAGTTCAACTTATACACAAATGATAATAATGGTTTACATCAACAATGCACAACAAAGATGCCTCTAAAAAAGAGAGAACATACACGAAGTTCGATCAAGAACAGAAAGGATGAAAAGAAGTAATGAAATCTGCGTTGTGACTTCACAACAAGCCAGGACGAGGAGAAACAACTGGGAACTGATGCACAAATAACTCTTTGCCTTCTTTTGTACTCTTCTTCAAATCGCTGTTTAACTTTTTCTTCTTCTGCTCGACTATCCATTGTTCTGAATTTTGTCTAGTAGAAGCAATATCAGCTTCTTGTACTGAAGGTTTGATCAAAGTAGAGCCCATGCAACCCATATTTTGATATATTCCGCCCGGAAACATGAGATCAGGAAGCGATTTTTAGGTGTTAATAATGATATATGGAACAAGCTGATCAGTTAAGCTTTTATAGTTGCCTCAAAGCAGCTAATATTGGAAACTTCATTTGGAAGCATCATTCTTCTTTCATTGGGAATATGATGGATGAGCAGCTAGTCAAAATGGAATCAGAGAACCCACATGCAAATAAAACAAAAACAAATATGTGACGTTGCTGGGAAAAGTAAAAGGAAGAACCTTGGTCGTCAAGTAGCTCTAAAAGGAAGAACCTTGTTTGCCAAGAATCTTTTCTTTTGCTAATTGCTAATCAAACGTAAGCACGATTGAAGACCTACTCTTTGCAACCGCATATGCATATTACTCATAAGGGAGGTGCTGGAGTCCCGAACGCGATGAAACACTTAACTTTTTTATTGATCAAAAAGATATTACAAGTTCAATTAATAACGCATAAGTTTTGTTAATTTGTGATCCGAAGTTCTCTGGTCCAACTGTTGCGAACCTAAAAGATCATTTAGATCCTAATTTTACTTTCACATTGAGATATTAATAACGCATAAGTTTTGTTAATTTGTGATCCGAAGTTCTCTGGTCCAACTATTGCGAACCTAAAAGACCATGTTGATCCTAATTTTATTTTCACGTTGAGATATTTCCAGCCATCTAAAGGATCATGTAGATCCTAGTTTTACTCTCACGTTGAGATAATTTCAGCCATCTCATGTTGTGATATTTTCCACTTCACGTGGTAATATTTTTCCCTCTTTGGCTCATGAAAGTAGAAGATAGTTTATTGCTATTTTTTGTATGTAAGTAGCATGTAAAATTCCGGTAATTAATTAATTAATAAAGTTTGTCTTTCTTCCGTGGTTTTTTCCTGTAAAGGGTTTTCGACGTTAAATCCTGTGTGTGCTACTGTTTTTGCTTGCTTTTTTGATCATTTCTAACAATTGGTATCAGAGCGATGGTTCGTTTTGCCGTCTGGGTTCATTCAGCATGGCGTCGTTAAAGTATGATCTTCCGCTATTGAATCAGAACATTCGATTCTCATTGTGGCAAGTGAAGATATGGGCGTCGCTCGCACAAGCTGATTATGATGATGTATTGGATGGATTCGGGAACAAGAGATTTGAAATATGGACCGATGATGAGAAGAGAAGGGATCAGAAGGCTTTCATTAGTTGCCTCACATTTGACTAATGATTAAATTACGAAATATACATGAATACTAAATTTCATTTGAGGAGTACTTGGCAGGCAAGGATAGTTCTTCCACTATAGATAATACATATATGTAATACTCCATAATTACACTCGGTCGTTTTACTTTTATATGTTATCCGAATATATATATGATTCATTTTTTATGGTGTACTTTTAATTGTTATCAAGAAAAGACACAAAGCTTATAGCAGTAGTCTTCACGCTTGGGAACGAAGCAAAGATCTCAGAAGACAACCCATATAAAGGCCACCGACTCGTTTATGCCTTATATCCGCCAACAACTGAATCAACATTGTAACAACCCGTATTTTTAATAACATGTTATAATGTAAATCAAGGCAGAATTAAATTCTAAAATCTGAATCAAGGGAAACGGGCTATGCCATTGCGTTCATCTCGGAAAAATACGCGAAATAGAGTCCGAGTTTTCGAAAAACGGAGTCCGTATGACCAAGTTATGGCCCAATGAAGTTTTCAGAAAATCCCAAGCCCGAAAACAGTTCAAATTCGAATTCAGATTCGAATTACAACCAAGGCAGAATGGGCGGGAATTTTCCCGCCCCAGGCAGGGTCGACACAGGGGTCGACACCAGTGTGGACCCCGGCCAATGGGTCGACACCCATGTCGACCCAGGGGTCGACACCCATGTCGACCCAGGGGTCGACACCCATGTCGACCCAGGGGTCGACCCCCCCGGTCGGACCAATTTGTCTGGTGCACAATTTGTGACATGCTGAGTCTTGTTCCAGAAGTTTCTGACGGGATTTGACGGACCTGATGTGTTTTAGGGTTAATCCTAAGGTCTAAACTACCCCTAATCTCTATAAAAAGACCCCTAGACCTACCATAAACTCACACAAATCAATCTAGTAACTAAGTGCTGCCAAAATGTTTCTTGATCATGGCCTCCATCCTCTTCATGAAAGTTTGAGTGTCCTAAGCTAGTAAAAGAGCCACCTTTCTTCATCAAAACAAGGATCTTTCTTCATACAAATCAAAGGAGCTTATTGTTTCTCAAAACAACTTGGAGCTTATATTCATTTGGGGCTTTTAGTGTTGCTAAGCGTGGCTTCGTCTCAATCTTATTTATATTTTAAGTCTTCATAGCATTGTAAGCCATATACTACTCTTAGATTCTAACTATGAAGTTAAATATGACATGTTGCAAGTTTGAGTTTGGGCCTAAGTATGATTTGTGCTTTGATCCTATCATGCTATGCATAGATTTACCCTATGCAAGTTTGTAAAGCTATGACCTTTGATTTGGAATGTTGCATTATGCAATATGAGAACTCTCATAACCTTCATGATAACTTGCATATAATGTTATATGCGAACTTCTAGTCATCATCCTATGTCATTTATGATCATGTTTCACCTATTTGCTTAAGTTGATATTATGCATGTTTTGAGGCCCATGATGTAATATGCAAGCTTATGAACATATTTATGCCTCATATGCCACCATGTTTAACTTGTGGCCAACCTTATTACCTTATGCCCTTTTGTCATGCTTTTGCCAAGTTCCCTCTTTTGATCTATGTTATGTTATGCGAAACGTACATGCGATGGGAATGCGTTGGGTTTGGGTAATATTAATGACATGGAAACATGGTTTTAAAATATGACATGAACATTGACTTGTGATTATGTTTGTAAACATAATGATGGACATGACATTTAGAAAATATGAGTGTGGCCAACTCGAGGTTGGGTTGAGTTTGTAGCATAAATCTACCCGGAACCGACCGGCTTAACTAGTGGCTACAAACAATAGGACCCAATGTGAGTAGTTGGTCACGTCGTACTTGAAACCCGAGGTTAGACTAAGTTGTGGTATAAAGCTACCCGGACCCGCCCGGCTTAACTAGTAACCACAACAAGGTCTAATGTGAGAGGTTGGGTGCATTAAATTAATTAATGCCACATGATACGGTTAAGTCATGGACTACTTGAATACTTAAACAATTAAACACGATGGATTGGTAGGGTTAAGTCATGGACTACTTGAATACATTTAACCAATTAAACCTGATGTATTGATAGGGTTCAGTCATGAACTACTTGAATACACTTAACCAACTCAATACATGGTTAGGATAGGGTTAACCACACTTAACCCACTTGAAATCCTAGTTATGTGGTCCTTTTCAGCAGTAACCAGCTTCGAAGTATCATGGGTACCCTGGACTAGGCTAGGGTGGGGCACGATTACTGGACTGATTGTAAGAGGCCAAAAGAGACGGCTGAAGGGTGCACCGGTTGTTCAGGCGGACCATGGTCGTGCACATTAAGTTCGGAGTTGAACATGAGCACCAGTAGGTTTAGACTGCGCGTGCTTGAATTGTGTCTGTGGTTTACACCTTAGGGTTGGATACACCCTGGGGTGGACCTAGCACAGTTAACTACATTCCACGATTAAGCCGTATGACACCGATACATGACGAGTTAGGCTTATAGGGAGCTGATCGACTAGACCGAGTAGTTGGACCTCGATTTAGGTCATCTCATGATGTGGGCCAGCTTTGGGCCAAGGGATCATTTCTTGTTTATACCTGACATGGATTGGAATACTAGTACACACCTGGTGCAACTTTACCTCGTATATGCGATGCCACACTTGATCTATCTTGTTAACTTTTCACCATGCCAGTTATCACCCTATATCTCATCCCTGTTTACATGTTCAGTTAACTTTATTAGTTTTTATACTAATAGTAGATAGGACTTACCAGTCTTTTTGACTGACCCGTTTTCTTTCGCCTCTTTTCTTCCGTTCCCCCCCCCCAAGGTTTGCAGGGTGGGAACACTGTTACCTAGCTGGATCTTTAGCTGCTTTTCTGGATAGCTCACGTATGGTTTGAGCATGCTATGGCCTTATGCTACTTTGGGGATAGTTACTTTATGTTTCTTTTTCAGTTTTCAGTTTATGTTCTAGACTTTGTTTTATGGGAAAATAATGACCAAGTACTTTGATGTAACTTGACTATGGTTTTGAAATGCTAGTTTTATCCGCTGCTTTACTACTCTGTTTTACTTATATATGTTCTGTCTTGTGATATCTGCATGCATGTTTACCTTGTTTAACGCCCCTCCAAAGCTAGTGCCCTTGCAAGAGTGGTATTGGCGGAGGTGGGGTGTTACATTTGGTATCAGAGCATAAGGTTTACAAGATTTGAGCAAAAGTGTTTTTAAAACTTACCTTTTGAAAAACTATTTTCAAAACCAATTAAGTATTTTCCAAGAAAAGTCTAGTTATTTTAAAAGGCTATTCCCCAAAAGCCATTAGCACTATCCTTCGTTTCCTCGTTCTGAATCTATCTTTTTCTTTTTCAGTATGGCCGATCTTAACCTTCCCGAGGGAGTAACCATTCCCGGATGGTTCCGGAGGTACTTGGAAGCTAGGGCCAATGATGTGGGCCCAGCAAACACCCCCACCGTAACTGAGGTTCCTCCTCCTCCTCCTCAGAATCCACAAGCAGATTTCGCTAAGGTTTGCAAAGACTTTAAGGCAATGGGTGGCAAGAATTTCATTGGGACGGAGACTTTTGTGGAGGCGAGAAATTGGTTGAAAGAAACTGAGGATCTCTTCGCTATCTTTGATGTGGAAGACCATAGAAAGGTTTTATTGGCAGTATGGCTATTAAAAGAAGAAGCTGCTTATTGGTGGGAGGTCACCAATGCTACTAGGCCTATAGAGACTTGGGACGACTTTAGGACAAGATTCGGGCTTAAGTTCCTATCATCAGCTGAGGCAAATCTGCAATTGGAGAAGTTTATATCTTTGAAGCAAAGGGACATGACAGTGAGGGAGTATGTGAATAAGTTTAACCAGCTTGCTCGATTCGGTTTGGACATGGTTAATACTCCCCAAAAGAAGGCTTTACGCTTTGCACGAGGGTTGAATGAGCCATTACAAGGTTTAGCCCTGTCTCATATACCCATGGGGGCCACTTTTGAAGGCCTAGTGGACATGGCATTGCTCCAAGGAGACGATAAGAATGGCAAGAAAGAAGTCAAGCCTAATGAGACTCAAGCCAAGAAGACGGACTCCAAGTGGGGAGGAAATCAGAGCAATCAGAACAACAAGAACAACAAGAACAACAAGGCCAAGGCAAAGGACCCAAGAAAATGTAACTTCTGTGGGATTGTTGGGCACATAGCCAAGGATTGCAGAAAGAAGAAGAGGAAGCGGGGCGAATGCTTTCATTGTGGAGGGACTGGACACTTTAGCAAGGATTGCCCCAAGAAGCAAGGACAAGGGCAAGGGCAGAATCAGCGTGCATGACCTTCTGGAGGGCAAGTGCATGCCCTCAACACTGCTCCAGTTCAGGACCGAGGTAGTATTTCTGTAGAAAGCCTTGTTTATATTTCTGATTATCCTGTTCGCACCTTATTTGATTCTGGCGCATCGCATAGTTTTATTTCTTCTGATCTTGTTGAAAGTTTGCACCTAAGTACTAGTCTAGTTGAGGATCCCGTCAGTGTTTCAAATCCAATTGGGGGTTTCGCCCATCTATCTATGATTTGTGTGGATTTGAAGATTTCTATCTTGACCGTAGAATTCACGTGTAATGCTTATGATCTCGGGTTCACGGGATACGGGTTGATTTTGGGCATGGATTGGTTGTCCAGTTATGGAGCCATCCTCGATTGTGAGCATAGGGTGGTGAGGCTCATGACTCGCCTCGGTAATACCCTAGAAATTTCTTGTAACCCTAGAGGTCCCGTCATGTTATGTTATCTTGAATCTCTTGACTCGTCCATCGATGATCTGCAATCTGTAAGGGTGGTCAGAGACTACCCTGATGTCTTTGAAGAAGTTAAGGGGTTACCCCCTAAACGAGAGATAGATTTCCGCATTTATCTAGTTGATAATGCCAAGCCAGTATCATTGCCCGTTAGGTACATGGCCCTGCGAGAAAGAAGAGAGCTCAGTAAGCAAATCAAGGAGTTGCTTGAGAAGAATTTTATTAGGCGAAGCATTTCTGAATGGGGTGCTCATGTGGTATTCGCTACTAAGGCGGATGGTTCGCTTCGTCTATGTGTTGATTATCGAGAGTTGAACAAGCTGACAAAGAAGAATAGGCATCCGTTACCGAGGATTGACGATCTCTTTGACCAGCTGGTTTGTGCTTCTGTTTTCTCTCAGCTCGATCTAGCCACCGGATTCCATCAGCTTAGAGTGGCTGAGGATAGTATTGATAAAACTGCGTTTAGGACTCCAGATGGATTCTTTGAATGGCTTGTCATGCCATTCGGTTTGACTAATGCACCCGCCTACTTCGTAGATTTGATGAGTAGGGTGGTCAGGGAGTTCCTTAACAAGTTTGTAGTTGTCTTCGTGGATGACATTCTGATTTTCTCAAAGGATGAGGAAGAACATGCTAGACATCTCAAGGAAGTGATGGATACGCTTAGAGCTCATCAGTTGAAAGCCAAGTTCTCCAAATGCCATTTTTGGAGAAGGGAAGTTCGATTTCATGGACATATAGTTTCTAAGCAAGGCATAGCGGTGGATCCCGCGAAAGTGGTTGCGGTTCAAGACTGGAAGACTCCTAGGAATGCAACCGAAGTAAGAAGCTTTCTCGGTCTGGCAGGCTACTATAGGAAGTTCATCAGGGACTTCGCTAAGATTTTGGCCCCTCTTACTAAGTTGACGAAGAAGAACTTAGTTTTTGCATGGGACTTAGAGTGTGAGCTTGCTTTTCAAAGGCTCAAGAGGGCCCTTACTACAGCCCCAGTTTTGGCATTACCCGATGGCGGTAAGATGTTTACCGTGTACACCGATGCATGTGGCACGGGGTTAGGTGCTGTTCTGATGCAGGAAGGAAGAGTGATATGTTATGGGGGTAGGCAACTTAAAGTCCATGAGAAGAACTATCCCACTCATGATTTGGAGTTGGCGGCGATCATCTTTGCTCTCAAATCCTGGCGCCACTATCTTCTGGGCGAAAGGTTTGAGTTGTATACTGATCACAAGTCACTCAAGTACCTCTTCTCACAGAAAGATCTGAATCTTAAGCAGCAAAGGTGGATGGAATTCTTGGCATCTTATGACTTTGAGATAGCTTATACCCCTATCAAGGGTAATGTTGTGGCAGATGCACTAAGCAGAAGGAAGTTGACTTTGAGTCCCTTGTTTATTGAGATGAAGAACTTAGAGTTCTTGGCAACCTTTGATTTCACGACGACTTTTCGATGACGGGTTCATTAGCATCCCTGGAGCTTAGACCCACACTTCTTGATCAAGTTGGGGCTTCCCAGAAGGAAGACCCGCGGATAGTGGAGATCATGGGCAAGTTGATCCGTAGTGAGACGTCTAGTCACCTTGCTAGATATACTATTGATGACAAGGGTTGGCTAAGGTGTGATGGAAGGCTATGCGTTCCACAAGTAGGAGACTTGGTGCATAAAGTTCTCGAAGAAGCACATCACTCGAAGATGACTATACATCCTGGAGGAGATAAGATGTATAGGGATATGAAGCGCATTTTCTTTTGGGCTGCAATGAAGAAAGATGTGGCAGAGTATGTTTCAAAGTGCATGGTGTGCCAACAAGTGAAAGCCGAGTCGAAGAAACCTGGTGGGCTATTACATCCATTGGAGGTCCCGCAATGGAAGTGGGAGAGTATTTCTATGGATTTTGTGGATGGATTGCCTAGGTCAAGGAAAGGGAACACGAGCATATGGGTCATAGTTGACAGACTTACGAAGAGTGCTCATTTCATCCCAGTGAAGAGCAAGAGGACCACATCATGGCTAGCATCTGTATATCTTCGAGAGATAGTGCGATTGCATGGAGTTCCTTCTAGCATAGGTAGCGATCGTGACCCAATTTTCACTAGCCAGTTCTGGAGTAGTTTGCAAGAAGCGATGGGTACGCGATTGAATCTGAGTACAGCCTATCACCCCCAGACGGATGGCCAAACCGAAAGGGTGAATAGAGTGCTAGAAGATATTTTGAGGCTTTGTGTTCTTGACTTTGGTGGTACTTGGGAAGACCACCTTCCTCTTGTAGAGTTTGCTTATAATAATAGCTATCAAGCCAGCATAGGGATGGCACCATTTGAATCTCTGTATGGGAGGCCGTGTAGGTCACCATCTTGTTGGTGGGAGACAACGGATAGGCTTATACTTGGGCCCGATATGATACGGGACACATCCGAGAAAGTTGAATTGGTGAGAAGACGGATGAAAGCGGCCCAAGATAGACAGAAATCCTATGCTGACAACCGAAGGGCAGATTTGGAATTCGAAGTGGGAGACATTATGGTTTTCGTGAAGGTTTCTCCTTTGCGTAATGTGGTACGTTTTGGAGCAGTTGGGAAACTGGCACCAAGGTTCGTAGGACCCTTCCCTATCATAGAAAGAATTGGAAAGATGGCTTATAAGGTGGAATTGCCTGAGAAGCTGGCCGGAGTACATAATGTCTTTCATGTCTCCCATCTCCGAAAGTGCCTACATGAGTCAGCTGAGGTGGTTGAACCTAGCATTCTTGAAGACGTGGAGGTAGAGAAAGAGGCAACCTTGAGGAGAGCTCCGATTCGTATCTTGGGAACAGAGATCAAGAAGTTAAGGAATCGAGAAGTCAAATTGGTGAAAGTTCAGTGGAGTGAAGCCGATGAAGATGCAACTTGGGAAACCGAGAAGAAGATGCGTGGGCTTTACCCATTCCTTTTTGGGGGTACATTCTCAATCTCCGTTCTTAATCAGCATATCTTTCTTTTTGCTATCCATGTTTATCCTGTTTATCTTGTTATCTCGTTAACCTTGTCATGAGAACCTTAGGTAGAAACCCTTTGGATGAAACATGTATTTGAAACATGTTATGCTTGATGTTTGCAAGTGGTTGCAAGTGTTTGCAAGTGGATACTCACTGATGCATGATACACATTAGGCACTAAGATCGGCTCACACACTTTCATACCGCATATGCATGAGGTTTATGCTTATTCATGGATGAAACTTGTATGTTATCACGTGGATGTTGCATATGGATGAATGTTATGTGCACTCATGTAGAGATTATAAATTATGTTAGGAATTTGCATACATATGGACTCATCTCACTAACATACTTTGCATTAACGAGGTTTACTGAATCAGTAACCGCCTGATTTTTGCATTAGATAAGTACATATACACACACCTTTTGCATATGTTCATACAGCATTTAGAATCCTTTTAAGGACAATGGTTACTTGTGGATGATGTTTTGAGTAGATGGATGATGGATGGTAGGATATGTTCTTCCTAACTTGGAGATTTCGGGGACGAAATCCTTTAAGGAGGGGAGAATGTAACAACCCGTATTATTAATAACATGTTATAATGTAAATCAAGGCAGAATTAAATTCTAAAATCTGAATCAAGGGAAACGGCCTGTGCCATTGCGTTCTTCTCGAAAAAATACGCGAAATAGAGTCCGAGTTTTCGAAAAACGGAGTCCGTATGACCAAGTTATGGCCCAATGAAGTTTTCAGAAAATCCCAAGCCCAAAAACAGTTCAAATTCGAATTCAGATTCGAATTACAACCAAGGCAAAATGGGCGGGAATTTTCCCGCCCCAGGCAGGGTCGACACAAGGGTCGACACCAGTGTCGACCCCCCCCAATGGGTCGACACCAATGTCGACCCAGGGGTCGACCCCCCCGGTCGGACCAATTTGTCTGGTGCACCATTTGTGACATGCTGAGTCTTGTTCCAGAAGTTTCTGACGGGATTTGACGGACCTGATGTGTTTTAGGGTTAATCCTATGGTCTAAACTACCCCTAATCTCTATAAAAAGACCCCTAGACCTACCCTAAACTCACACAAATCAATCTAGTAACTAAGTGCTGCCAAAATGTTTCTTGATCATGGCCTCCATCCTCTTCATGAAAGTTTGAGTGTCCTAAGCTAGTAAAAGAGCCACCTTTCTTCATCAAAACAAGGATCTTTCTTCATACAAATCAAAGGAGCTTATTGTTTCTCAAAACAACTTGGAGCTTATATTCATTTGGGGCTTTTAGTGTTGCTAAGCGTGGCTTCATCTCAATCTTATTTATATTTTAAGTCTTCATAGCACTGTAAGCCTTATACTACTCTTAGATTCTAACTATGAAGTTAAATATGACATGTTGCAAGTTTGAGTTTGGGCCTAAGTATGATTTGTGCTTTGATCCTATCATGCTATGCATAGATTTACCCTATGCAAGTTTGTAAAGCTATGACCTTTGATTTGGAATGTTGCATTATGCAACATGAGAACTCTCATAACCTTCATGATAACTTGCATATAATGTTATATGCGAACTTCTAGTCATCATCCTATGTCATTTATGATCATGTTTCACCTATTTGCTTAAGTTGATATTATGCATGTTTTGAGGCCCATGATGTAATATGCAAGCTTATGAACATATTTATGCCTCATATGCCACCATGTTTAACTTGTGGCCAACCTTATTACCTTATGCCCTTTTGTCATGCTTTTGTCAAGTTCCCTCTTTTGATCTATGTTATGTTATGCGAAACGTACATGCGATGGGAATGCGTTGGGTTTGGGTAATATTAATGACATGGAAACATGGTTTTAAAATATGACATGAACATTGACTTGTGATTATGTTTGTAAACATAATGATGGACATGACACTTAGAAAATATGAGTGTGGCCAACTCGAGGTTGGGTTGAGTTTGTAGCATAAATCTACCCGGAACCGACCGGCTTAACTAGTGGCCACAAACAATAGGACCCAATGTGAGTAGTTGGTCACGTCGTACTTGAAACCCGAGGTTAGACTAAGTTGTGGTGTAAAGCCACCCGGACCCGCCCGGCTTAACTAGTAACCACAACAAGGTCTAATGTGAGAGGTTGGGTGCATTAAATTAATTAATGCCACATGATAGGGTTAAGTCATGGACTACTTGAATACTTAACCAATTAAACACGATGGATTGGTAGGGTTAAGTCATGGACTACTTGAATACACTTAACCAATTAAACCCGATGTATTGATAGGGTTAAGTCATGAACTGCTTGAATACACTTAACGAACTCAATACATGGTTAGGATAGGGTTAACCACACTTAACCCACTTGAAATCCTAGTTACATGGTCCTTTTCAGCAGTAACCAACTTCGAAGTATCATGGGTACCCTGGACTAGGCTAGGGTGGGGCACGATTACTGGACTGATTCTAAGAGGCCAAAAGAGACGGCTGAAGGGTGCACCGGTTGTTCAGGCGGACCATGGTCGTGCACATTAAGTCCGGAGTTGAACATGGGCACCAGTAGGTTTAGACTGTGCGTGCTTGAATTGTGTCTGTGGTTTACACCTTAGGGCTGGATACACCCTGGGGTGGACCTAGCACAGTTAACTACATTCCACGATTAAGCCGTATGACACCGATACACGACGAGTTAGGCTTATAGGGAGCCGATCGACTAGACCGAGTAGTTGGACCTCGATTTAGGTCATCTCATGATGTGGGCCAGCTTTGGGCCAAGGGATCATTTCTTGTTTATACCTGACATGGATTGGAATACTAGTACACACCTGGTGCAACTTAACCTCGTATATGCGATGCCACACTTGATCTATCTTGTTAACTTTTCACCATGACTGTTATCACCCTATATCTCATCCCTGTTTACATGTTCAGTTAACTTTATTAGTTTTTATACTAATAGTAGATAGGACTTACCAGTCCTTTTGACTGACCCGTTTTCTTTCGCCTCTTTTCTTCCATCCCCCCCCCCCCCAGGTTTGCAGGGTGGGAACACTGTTACCTAGCTGGATCTTTAGCTGCTTTTCTGGATAGCTCACGTATGGTTTGAGCATGCTATGGCCTTATGCTACTTTGGGGATAGTTACTTTATGTTTCTTTTTCAGTTTTTAGTTTATGTTCTAGACTTTGTTTTATGGGAAAATAATGACCAAGTACTTTGATGTAACTTGACTATGGTTTTGAAATGCTAGTTTTATCCGCTGCTTTACTACTCAATTTTACTTATATCTTTTGTCTTATGATATCTGCATGCATGTTTACCTTGTTTAACGCCCCTCCAAAGCTAGTGCCCTTGCAAGAGTGGTATTGGCGGAGGTGGGGTGTTACAAACATGATAACTTGTGCTTCCAAGAAAAAAAAAGAAAAAAATTGGTTGCATGAGCTCATCTTTGATTAGCCCTTCGGTACACGATAATATTGTCGATACTAGCAAACGATGTACAAAATAGCAATGTGTAACTGATGTAGTAGTGCAGAAAGAGGAGAAGAAGAAGAAAACAAAAGAAGAAGGTGGCAAGTTATTTGTGCATCAGTTCTCAGTCGTTTCTCGTCCTGGGTTGCTCTGATTATATGCACACCGACTGAATTACTTCTTATCGCAGATTATATGGTTCCTGCATATTATGGTTAATGGTGTTGTTTTCAAAGGCACCTTACTGGTCTTGCACTTGTGCCATATTAATTTTTTGTGTATGTCAAACGTTTCTTGTCGCAGAGTACCACTTTTGATCTTGTTTTATTTATTTTGTTAAATTTTAATTGGCTGGAGGTGATTGAATTGTCCTCTCATTTAGAATTTGGCCTTGGCTCATTTTCAAATCACAAGATATAAATATATAAATTAATTTCAAATCACAAGATAAAAATATAACACTCCACTATGAAGTGTTATGGTGTTGGGATTTTTATGCGCAGCGGAAGCTTGACAAAATGCCAAGAAAAATTGGATCTTTATCACCCAATCACTTGAAGATGAATTTGACTAGAAAAAAAAACACAAATAATATCGGAAATATGAGCACACGATATTCCATCCAACCACCCTCTTTATTGATTCACTAATAATAATTGTTTACAAACAATCTCAACTATCGTTACAAACAATTACAACTTGAACCAATAACCTTATTGAGAAAGAGGTAGAGAATATCTAATGGCTAAAAAATTGAGGAGAAAGACAATGAAGAATAATGGCAAATTTTCCACACCTAATGAAGAGATTAGCTAGCCCTTTTTATAGTGAGAATAGCTTCATGCCCAAGAAAAACTTGGCTTCATGCCCAAGAAAACTTGACTCCCAAAATATCTTTATATATGTTATAAAACTATTTGGTTAAACACCAAATATCCTAGCAATAAATGTCCACAAATATAGCAACCAATATCTCTCCATAAAATCTCTTCATAAAATCTCTTCATCAAATCTAGCACCAAATCTCTCCATAAAATCTAACAACAAATCTCTCCGCAAAATATGTAAGATTATTTGTTTCCCAAAATTGTGATTTGCATATCACCAATTTCAACACTCCACCTTGATACCAAATAACAACATTTCCTCCACTCAAACAATAGCCCCTTAGCTCTCACTTTCAACTTTTCTTTCTCAATTAACACCATTACAAACCTCCACCATCGCCCACTAATGATGCACCTCCCTTATCCGTGCACCATGCCACTAGCGATCTTCAAAAGTATTTGTAATACCACAAAGACCTCCAACTCATCTTTGTGGATTTCATAACTCGACATCCGTCTTCCGCTTGATATGATCTCTTCATCTCCGGGATCCTTCGAGCATCATCAACATCTAGACCCTTGTCGATACCATGATCCTCCACCTTAGGACCATCAGCGGTGACCATATTAACCTCTCCACCTTGCTGTGGACTAGGTTCTTCAACCATCACCCGCCTTTCATTATTGACCACCGAACCGACCAAACTATATAGGTTTCCCTCCTCCAAAACTCCTCGCATCATCACACGACCACCCTTCTTCACTCTCAAAAATCCACCTCGAGTCTCATAAGTGCAACCGCGGTGATCTAACTGACCGAGAGATATGAGGTTATGCGAACAAGTGGGTATGTGTCTCACACCAGCCACTTCTCTCACCACTCCATCATGCATCCGAAACCTAACAGCTCCAACTCCACAAATTAGTAGCTCTACTCCATTGGTCGTCTTTATCATGCCAACACTCTTCTCATATGAAGAAAAACTTTTCACATCACGACATATGTGAAAACTGGCTCCTGAATCCATCTACCAAGGTTCCACAACACTAAATAGGACATCACATGAAGAATCGCTTTCGGTACCTTCAGCAAAACCTGCTTGTCCCAAATCATTATTATTATCATCTTGTGCCTTCTTCTTATCCCTCTGATAAGCATAACAATCATTGCGCTTATGGCCTTTCTTACCACAATAATAACAAGCACCTTTACCACTAGCCTCTTGCTTCTTCCTTCTTGTATCTTTCCCCGAGCCCCTTGCTACCATCGCCTCAGTTTGAACCGATTTCAACTTCGACCCTTTTCTCCTTAGCTCCTCATTCAAAAGACTGCTTCGAACCGTTTCTAAAGAGATAGTTCCATTAGCATTGGAATTACTCAATGAAACAACCAAAGTCTCCCAACTTTCCGAAAGCGAACTCATCAGCAAAAGAGCCTGCAACTCATCATCAAAATTGACCTTCATATTTTCCAATTGATTGATGACATCCTGAAACTCGTTCAAATGCTCTACAACAGACTTCTCCTCATCCAATCGAAGTTGCACCAACTTTCGAACCAGAAAAGCCTTACTTGTAGCACTCTTCGACTCATACAAAGATACTAATTTGTCCCACAACGCCTTCGTGGATTCACAACTAGCCACATGGTGGAATACAGAATCATCCAAATATTGGCGAATCAACGCAATCGCCTTTTTGTCCATTTTCTTCCACTTTCCCTCATCCATATTCGAGGGCTTCACCCCATCTCCATCAATGGGATCATGCAAATCATTGAGATATAGAATGTCCTCCATCTTCAGCTTCCATATACCCCAATTCTTCCCATTTAAAATAACCATCTTTGAAAACGTCATCATCTCTGACATCTCCAATTTTCAATCCAACAAACAATCCAAGCTATACGATGATCTGGCTCTGATACCAAACTTGTGGGATTTTTGTGCGCAGCGGAAGCTTGACAAAATGCCAAGAAAAATTGGATCTTTATCACCCAATCACTTGAAGATGAATTTGATTGGAAAAAAAAACACAAATAATATCGAAAATATGAGCACACGATATTCCACCCAACCACCCTCTTCATTGATTCACTAATAATAATTGTTTACAAACGATCTCAACTATCGTTACAAACAATTACAACCTGAACTAATAACCTTATTGAGAAATAGGTAGAGAATATCTAATGGCTAAAAAATATGAGGAGAAAGACAATGAATAATAATGGAAAATTTTCCACACCTAATGAAGAGATTAGCTAGCCCTTTTTATAGTGAGAATTGCTTCATGCCCAAGAAAAACATGGCTTCATGACCAAAAAAACTTGGCTCCCAAAATACTTCATATATGTTATAAAACTATTTGGTTACGCACCAAATATCCTTGCAGTAAATGTCCACAAATATAGCAACCAATATTTCTCCATAAAATCTAGCATCAAATCTCTTCATCAAATCTAGCACCAAATCTCTTCATCAAATCTAGCACTAAATCTCTCCATAAAATCTAACAATAAATCTCTCTACAAAATATGTAAGATTATTTGTTGCCCAAAATTGTGATTTGCGTATCACCAATTTCAACATATAGCTTGTTACTTGTTACTTGACAATCATTTTCAAATGCAACCGAACTTGAAAGATGTATTTTTATTCAAATAATGGATTCACTCAAAATAAAACATAAATTCATGTTTGTAGAAATTTTATATAGTAAACTTTATGTTTATGATAAGATTTGATCTATTTGCAATAAATGCATTTGTATTATATAACTAAACTAATTATTTAAAGTACTAAAATATTGTTAAATTTGATAATAAATTAAAAGTTCAGTTAATTCGGTTAAACCAATAACAAAAATAAATTATTTTTTACAACCGAATTCAAACCTAAGACAAACAAAAGTGATTACTTGACGATCGTTACTATGGTTGAAAGCTGTCACTAGTCTTAAACCGAATTCAAACCTAAGACAAACAGAAATGATTACTTGACGATCATTACTATGGTTGAAAGCTGTCACTAGTCTTAAACCAAATTCAAACATAATAGTAAATTTTAAATGGCATGACACAGTGAAATTTTATGAACGTGTTCACCGGAGTTTGCCTATAGCTTGACGATCATAACTATGGTCAAAAGCTTTCACTAGTCTTATTACAACCTAAGACAAACAGAAGTGATTGATACAGTACTAATTGCAGTTGTTTCTTTAGGTACATAACTAAACATGAAATTATAGGTATAATGTCAACGATAGTATATGTTTAAAAAATAATTGATGGTAAACACTTATTTGATAGCTATACATTAAATTATCCTGCAAATATTAGTTACTTGCATATTTCAAATACTGATAGAAGTCATTTTTTAAATGGTGCTAGCATGAATCTGTGTATGTGTTTTACCATTCTAAACTCAAAAGATGTTTGCAACTTTAGAGGAGTACATGCCTCTTCTTTAGACAAAGTCACTTCAGTTCATCCTATTAGATCTTTTGTCTACATAGGAATGAATTTGTAATACGTAACTGTTGAAGTTAACAAAGGTAGGACTATATGTTTGCAACTGGTTTTTCTTGTTTGTTGGTCATGTGGGTTGTATATTTTTTTTACTTGATGTGGCTTTTTATTGTATGACTGTGCTGGTTTTTATCGTGTCCACGATTTCAGCTTTATTGTACGGATGATCTGCTTTTGTGGACCACTGGAGAATGACTATTATTTCCTTTTTTGTTATATAATGTATGTTTTTGTTAGAAAAAGGTAGCACTATAGAGGAAAAAACAACATCCATACGGTATGTTTAAGGCATCAATGCATGAGTGGTAGGTTGATTCAGCATTCAACGGCATGAGTGTGTAGATTTGATTCTTAGGAGGGAGTGAACAATGAGATGATGAGCTCAAATTTGACGAAGGAAAAGGAGTTTGCACATTGTTTAAAACACAACGGTTGTTAGAATTCGATATAGAGAGGAGGAGAGAGATAAAACGCAGAATAATTTAATGACTACATGGTTCTTACTTCTTACTTTTTTTTTTATTTTCCTTGCATTCATACAAAATGACCACCTATATATATAGTGGTTTAGATGACACTTCACATACTAATAGACACTTTTTGATGAACTGACATGACTCTTGATAAACACAAACTTTAACACATTGCATAGACATTTTAAACGACTCTTGACTCATAACACTTTACGAACTAACACTTGGACTTCATAACTAATAAATTTCAAATTATATTTCCAACAACGGTGTTGCTATTATTGGTACCCAACATAACAGAATTCACTGTTGTTAGCGTTGAATCCTTTGAGATTGGCCGTTGTTAGCGTTGAATTCACTGTTGCTAATATTGGTGCCTTTTGAATGTTGATCTAGCAGTAAACTTAATTATCACGCAAAGCAGGTTAGCTTTTGCAACAAGGCTACTCTACTATTAGAAGCATGTAGGATTGTCACAGCTGAAGCATTCAACATATTTTTACCTGACTGTTTTTATGATTCAGATGTTATAAATATATCAAATAGATTTATTAGCAAATATAACTGTAACCGACTGATATTGTAATTTGCTTGCTGCAGTCTCATTTACCTTTTTTGCGATTGGGTGAATTCTTGTCTGCCATCCCCAACTGAACCAACTAGTCAAAAAGACCGTAAATAAAAAAAAGTTCCTTGTGAATATTGCGCGGAAACAGTCCAAATTCCACGTCTTTCACTGTTAATGATATGTAGCTCAAATTTACTTGATGAGTAATTAAAAATGGGATTCCTAGTGAACATTGAGTTGTGAGATTATGTTTGGGAATGGGGTATTTACTTAGTTTTGAAGAATACAGTGGAACTCATGTATATTGAATTTTCTTTGCTAGCAGTAGAAATAATATTATGTGTCTATGTGTATATTTTGTGCAACTGCACATTTCAATATAGTTCCAACTTCCAACACCAAAAATTTGTGACATCAAAGAATTATATAATTGTAATATTTCACAACAAAGAGGTGTTTATTTTATTTTGAAGGATAAGTATTTGTTTTGCAAACTGCTCTCTCTAACCAAACTGAATTGCATGGCTTAATAATTCATCTTCTTCTGCGCAAATTTAGCAAGTACGTAAATCCTAAAGAGCCATAATATATAAAGTTCAACTTATACACAAACCATGATATTAATTTACATCAGCAATACACAACAAAGATGCCCCTAAAAAAGAGAAAACATATACGAAGTTCGATCAAGAACAGAAAGGATGAATAAAAGTAATGAAATTTGCGTTGTGACTTCACAGCAAGCCAGGACGAGGAGAAACAACTGGGGACTGATGAACAAATAACTCTCTACCTTCTTTTGTACTCTTCTTCAAATCACTGTTTAACTCTTTCTTCTTCTGCTCGACTATCCATTGTTCTGAATTTTGTTTAGTAGAAGCAAAATCATCTTCTTGTGCTGAAGGTTTTATCAAAGTAGAGCTCATGCAACCCATTTTTTGATCGATACATTACGCTTGGAAACTTGAGATCAGGAAGTGATTTACAGGTGTTAATATTGATATATGGAACAAGCTGATCGTTTACCTTTATATAGTTGCCTGAAGCAATTCATTTTGGAAACATCATTTGGAAGCATCATTCTTCTTTCTTTTCATTGGGAATAAGATAGATGAGCAGCTAGTCAAAATGGAATCAGAGAACCCACATGCAAATAAAACAGAACAAGTATGTGACGTAGCTGGTAAAAGTAAAAGGAAGAAACTTGGTCGCCAAGTAGCTCTAAAAGGAAGAACCTTGTTTTCCAAGAACCTTTCTTCAGTAATTGCTTGTCAAACATACTTGTTACTCAAAAACATATGTAAGTGCGATCGAAGAGTTGCTTCTCTGTACAACCACATATTACTCAAAAAGAGGCTCAAGAGTCAGAAAAGCGTTGAAACTCTTGCTTTTACTGGTCAAAAAATATTACAAGTTCAACATGGTAAAGCTGACAAGTAACAACTTGTAAACGTTGGGGTTGTATTGCATGATACAAGAAACAATGGTAATTTAAAATTGAAATAATCTCCCATCGTTAAATAGATTAAGAATTAGTGTATAAAATGTAGATTGATGGACTAGTAACATCAATAATAATTTTGTTACATTATGTATGCCAATCCGTATGCATATATCACACATACTGGATATGAAAAGCTTAAACCAATGGAGATGGATCGATTACTTTGTTCAATTATTCTCTTTTCACTTGTACCATAAATAATTATTCTCAATTGCTCATCAAATTTTATATTGAAACACTGGAATCGGATATTTGATAAAATATGGTTGATTGAGGTGACTATGGCACATAGTGGCATAGAGGTGGTGGACATAGAATTTAATATG
Organism: Allium sativum; assembly: GCA_030737875.1. NCBI lineage: Eukaryota > Viridiplantae > Streptophyta > Magnoliopsida > Asparagales > Amaryllidaceae > Allium > Allium sativum. Next base: position 684,788,121 of record CM060926.1, on the reverse strand, counting down.
CGATGTAGACCTTTGATCATATTTATTTGATTATAGCCTTTCGCATTTGATAGCTCATGTGATTTGTTTTTTTTTTTTTTTTTTTTTTAAAGGGTTTTTTTTTTTTAAGGGTTTTCGACCGAACAAAAAAATCACAAAGTATGTGTAATGTTCGAAAAACAAACATAAAAGTCAAGTAATATGCTAAACTAGAAGCAAACTCATTTTGTTCCCCCACCAATTGGAATTAATAAAAGCACGAAATGCAACCTATTCACTTTTCATTTATTTAACGTCAGACTGACTTAAAATTTTAAATCGTTTGGTGTGTTGCATCCTGAAAATGCAGAATACAAAAAATCAAATTGAAAACAAGAGAACTCACATGATTTATCAGTTTTTATTGCAGTTTAAGCGATTCCACCACTCATATAGGGCTTCCTATATGTAATTCAAACACAAATAAAGAAAAAAAAGCAAGTTAAGAAAAAGATTGCAAATGACAACTTCTAAGAATAAACATCTAATACAACAATGGTTGAAGTCCACATTGTGTTGTTAATTGGATGGATTGGACCGGACACACTACAACAAATCTGACCTTTAAGGACGTAAATGACTGTCGCTAAAAATAATGTTTGCGTCGTTAAAAGTTTTTAGCTGCATAAAATTTTACGTCGCTCAAGCGTCGTAAAAGGTGGTGACGCAAGAAAAACTTTACGACATAATTATGCATCGCAAAAAAGTATCATTTGCGACACATTACATGTCATAAAAGGTGCTTAAACGTTGCAAATTTATAGCGTCGCAAATTGGACAAACTTCGCTACTAATATTTGCGACATAGATTTAGCGTCGTTAAACAGCGTTAGCTACGACGTAAATTTTCGCCGTAAATTGTTGATTTATTACACACGGATTTTTGTGTCGTAAGTAATTATATTTCTACCAACATATTATATGTCGCTAATATGTATACTTATAGCGACACACAATATGGTGGCTAATAATAGGTGGTACTTGAATGAAATGTCATTATTTATGATGTTTGTTCTGTCGCAATTGTTATCAAATGGTGATTCTTCAGTAACCAGATTCGATTAGCTTCATGCTCACCACATACCTTCATATATTTTTAGTATTAGTGAAATTGAAGAAAATTGAAGATATTGTTATCAGTTGGAAAATAAAATCTAATAAACAGACAACAGGTCCACTCATGTATTATTTGCATTTGTGACATTCACATATGCTATTAAAGTTGTTCAGTATTAGCAATGTTTAAAACATAAGCTCTTCCATCTTCCTTTAGAGTTGTTCTACATTAACATTTGCAAGCAATTAATTGCACTTTCATGTTGTATAGTATCAAATAACCATATAAACAATAATACGAAGAATTAAAATAATCTGTAAAATTTAATTTTCCATCATTGACTTCTTTTGCTGAATGAGCACGCCACCGCTAACCATCAGTTCAACCAACATTTATTACTGCTTAAAGGTTGTATTTTGTTTTGCATTTCCTACCTTTTCCCTAATGATCGTAACTGCTGGGATTTCATCTTTCAAAAAGCAAACTTCAATTACACTAAATTACATCTGCATATAAGCAAATCTCATATGTCGAATTAGAATTTATTCCAATAAATATATAATTAATTTTCTAGACAAACAATACCAAACACATATTTTATGTCGAACTCCATAAACTTTGAAAGCTCGCTATTCAACATACATTATTGTTGTTTCACTATATGTATATATGTAAGAAACATCAAAACATCATAGCTAAGACTCACATAATAAACATTGAAATGTCGCCGCTCCGAAATAATTCTAGCAGCATACAAATAACCTGAACGTAGAATTCTTCATCATCTTTCTTGATTAATATCTTCTTTGTCATCCGATGTTACCATTGGTTTGATCTTTCTAGCCCCTCTTTTAGTTGGTGGCATGACTTTAGACTTTGCTTTTGGGTCCACTGCTACAAAAACAAAAGAATAACAGCATTGTTTATTTCATACCCTATTAACTGACATTTTTTTTTTACACATTTTCAATTGTTTTACAAACCAAGTGCAACATACTTGCAGCTAAAGGGACTTTACATAAACTGGAAGTTGCAGTTTTATGATAATAAATTTTACAAAGCGAAATTTTTACTAATTGCCATCAATCTATAAATAAATCTCAATATGCAACACCACTAAGTGAAGCATATCTGGTTTAAGTAGCGCAAGTAATACAATGCAGGTCCTAAAATTCAGCTAATTTTGTACAAATTTTCACAATACTAGAGTCAGCATGATACTTCCACTATGTTACAACTCTTGTATACATAATACAATTTTAAAAGGAGTCTCACTATGAAGAAGATCACGTAATTAGCTAATGATCAAAGTTGTAAACACTGTAAAATATTTACAACTTGCAGTAGGCAAATGATGCGAAGAACATATAACACTGTAAAATATATCGGCACCAGCACCCATTTAGAAGGAAAAAGTTGTGCATAGCTTTGCAGTGACTAACTTTTCTCATATCATGGCATCTTTGGTTCCATCTTTGACTGAACCTCACCGTCGCTGTAGCTAAAATCAAATCACTGTCTATGTGTAGCCCAGATTGCCTGCAGCCAATGGTACTAGCCTCGTCTCATCTAATGGCTTCTACCAGAAAATACAATTCGTGTAGTTGATTGGATATCAAATTTCTGATCACCAAAGGCAAATTAAGACCAACTCAACCACCAATTGACCCAAAAAAATTCACCTATGGTGGGTCCAGTTTTCACTTGTTTTAGAGACTTGTAGCACAAATGTGAAATGGAAGGATGTTTAAGGAATAGCTTTCATAAAGAGGGATGTGGGACAAACTTCCACTATTTAAGTAGTATTTTATTTGGGAAAAACAAATCCAGTACCAAATCGTTAAGGAAGTTCTAAATTTGAAAGGAAATAGAGTTCCATTAGATGCGATTTGTCTATCAGTACCGTTTCAGTTCCAAAATAGTTAAACAGAGGCAAAATATGTAAAATACAACAACCTTTTTATTTCATGTTCAATTCATATCATATAGCCTGACATATTGTATCCCCTGCATGTTATCCATATGTACATTCAATTTACATATTAATAAAGCATAATTAGTATGAAAGAGATTTAAAAAAATTAATAGTACTACGAAGGACAATATCATTACGAATATTGGAAATACAGTGTGACTAATTAATAGGTTAAAAAAATTACCTCATATGGTTCTAGATATTTAAGTCAAGCAATATGTCGTTAAGATTTTTAAACAAAGATATGAAATAAAAAGAGAGAAAACTAGTACCTTAAGTTGAAGCGGCTTATTTTCATCTTGGAAGTTGCATACAGAATTCTTCAAGGCCTTTATTTCCCCAAAAATGTTTCGCAGTCATTTCATTACTAGTGCCTTCAGCATTTATGTCATTCACATCAACATTGAGTTCATCCAGTAGCAAATGTATACCTTTGTGCAGAGCTGCATTACCCACTGACAATGTTTCTATTTCACGAATTTGGAAGACTTCCTTATTCTTGAGTTCAACAATTTGATTCTTTGCACTTCCATATTCTTCTATAATATCAGCTCGTTCTCTCAGAAGAGACAAATTGGTGTCTTTCATGACACAAACAACTCTGCAAAACAAAAACTCATAAAGTGAATCCATGACATTCTGTTGTTCCACCCTAATGTTCTCTGTACTGCAATTAATTTCTTTTTTTAATTTGGAGACTAAGCTTTCATAATGTTCCTTTTCCTGAATTGATGTTTCCTGGAGTTCGATAAGTTGGTGAGATACTGCATCTTTTTCTCATATCAATTTTGAGTGCTTATCCAGCAATTGCAGATATAGATTATCAATTTTCGCCACCTGAAACCAAATATACCATTATACCACAGCATAATATTATGGGATAAGCTGTATGCAAGGAATAAATTATATTAAATAAAGGGAAACAAAAACTTAGCATGTAACATAATTAAATTTGGGATGAAAAGAATACTTAAGAGTGTAAACGAGAGTGTGTAACAAGCAAGGTCAAACAATTTATTATAACCTCATCTCCAGTGTTTAGTTGGGTTCAATTTTCTATAGATCAGGAGTATATAATTATATATACATATATGATACATGATATAAACAACTTATATATCCAAGATATCATAGATCAAGGTGGATGTTTCCATTCTCATCCTGATATTTGGTAACAGAGGCCAACGTACTTCTGATATTATCCAAAATAGATTGCACAATTCCTTTATCCACAGTCCTATTCTCTGCATTGGCTTTAAGAGCATCAATTAGCAAGTAAAATCCTTCTTTCAATTCTTTGTTACACTCCGTTAATGATGTTAGGTCCCCTTTTTATTTGAGTTCTGCAAGTTTTAGGCAGGAAACCTGGTTTTCAGCACATGTTGATGCCTCAACACACTCTGATATTCTCCAAAAAGAAACAAATGTTTATCTTTCATGTCATGTAGACAATTTTGCAATATGGAACACCATAAAGAATAATTCATGAACTCATGTTGTTCCATTTCAAAATCTAATTTAAGGCAAGAGATTTGGTTATGTAAAAGTCCTAACCGACTCGACATTGACGAAACAACAGCATCTTGCTCTCTTTTTTCTTGACTCGAGGAGCTCTGAAGATCCAAGAGCTCTTGAGTTTTAGTATCTCTCTTTTTCCACATCTGAATATTTGTTTTGTGCTTTCAAATATTTACTGCCAAGGTTCTCTACCTGCATTCCAAAAGTTAATAATAATAATAATAATAATAATAATAATAATGTTAGAACAGAGAGCTAATACAACAATCAGCATTATAACACGTAATTTGTAGCTTCTAGCATTGTTATCACGGCGCTCGACTAGTCGCGAGTAGTCGTCAACTAGTCGAGATTGAGGCATCGACTGGAAGCCTCTACTTGCAATTTGTAAGTATTTCGAGCGCCTGGAATGAAATTCATCGAATAGTCCATCGACTAGGCCTTGCGATTTGCTCCGACTAGTTGTTATGAGCCCAAAAAAAAAGGAAAAAAAAGACCAAAAGTTAGATCAAAAAGAGCAAAGTCGAAGCCAGGAAAACAAAAGTCAAACTCTAAAAAAATACGAAGTTGAAGAAAAGCTTTTGCAATGCTTTTACCTTAGTCGTCGCTTCCCTTCTAGAGTTTTTGTTGCCTCTCCAGTGCAGCCATATATTAAAACTTATGATTACTATTCACGAAACTAGCGATTGTGAGGCAAATGAAGCTATGTAGTCAAGGCATGCGCCAAGGCGCAACGCGCAACCGAGGAGCTTTTTTTTAGTTCAAAGCGCACCTGTTAGTGAAGCGCAAAAAAAGGCAAAAAAGGCCAAAAGTGCAAAAAACGTGCTTTTTTCATTTTAAGTATTTTGTTGCTGTAAATTTAAGTTGAATGGTTTTCGACTACTTGATTTGGTCTGTGACATGAACTTATGAAGTTTTATCATTAAAATTGCAAACTCGACTATTATTTATTGTTAAAACTATATAATAAGTTGTTGTAAGTATAGTTTTTACAGTGGCAGCAGGAAAAAAAGCGTAACTAAGACACACAAAAAGGCGCAAGGCACGAAAAAGCCCAAGGCACAAGCCATGGCCTTTTTTTCTCCTTGACTACCTAGAAATGAAGAAGTTGAGCTAAATGATTATCTTTTAATTGACTGCCTCATTTGTGTTTTTTATGTTGCACTCTATTCGATTGAAACTTCAATTTGGCTTGTGTTTCCTTTGCAATTTTCAATCTATTAAATTAGATGCATCATTTTAGTGGCAGCAAATATAACATGGTGTTACTGTCATTAAATTCATGTTACATTCATTATCAAATGCCATTACCAATATTCTATGCATCAATTTAGTTATCGACTAGTCTGTGTGTGACACCCCGTATTTTCTGTGAACGTATAAGTAACAAATCAGAGGATAATTAATTTTTAAAATAAGTATCAAGGGAAATGGGTTGCGCCATTGCGTTCGTCTCGGAATTCTGCTTGGAAACGAGTCCAAGTTTGCAAGAATCAGAGTCCGTATGAGGGAGATATGACCCTCCGAAGTTTCAGGAATTTTCAGAATAGAAAACAGCTCTAAATTCGAATTCAAAAATCGAATTCAAACCCAGAAGCGGGCTGTGAGGGAAATTTCCCGCCCAGGACCTAGGTCGACTGGGGAGTCGACTGGGTGGTCGACCCCCCCCCCCGACCAGGTCGACTAGGTAGTCGACCCCCCCGACCAGGTCGACTGGGTAGTCGACCTGGGGGTCGACCTGCTCCCGAAAACCCAGTTTTGAACCTGGTTCGTTCTGATGTATTTGGTCACGTCTTCTGTCTAGGTTCGTCCGCCTAACCCTATATAAACAGCCCCAAACCTAGCCTTCTCTACACACAATTCTATTCTGCTTCTTCTCTGCCTCTGTTTTAAATAAAAAAATAAAAACGGCGTCGCTACTCTGCTGGAATCAAAACTAGAAGCTAATCAACATCAACCTAAGCAACTCAATTCAAACTAGGGATTAGAGCTTCTGCAACGATTCTACAACAATTAAAAGTTATTTCTTTAATCCAACCAAGGCAAGTACAGTTATTTTCCGATATAAACGTTAATTCTGATTGTGACATGAATTGTAAATCTGAATCTGAGGTTATATCTATTCTGTTCTTTTTAGATCCATCTTATTCTGTATCTCTTTCCTCTTTCTATTCTATAGCCAGGCTACCCCGAGCCTGAGCCGATCTCATAACAGATTAACATACGATAAAATGTTTGGGACAACAAAATGAACGATGCATAAATTGGGCATGACCAATAGGTGACTGATTTGAGGAAAGAACATGGACTATAGCTAGAACATAGATCTGAGACATATGGACATGTTATATTTATAACATAAAAGGTATATAATTGGACATAATTATAGACTGTATTGAACATATGATTTGAGATAAAGAGAATATGGCTTAGGTATAAAGATTTACATGAAGGTAGGATATCTATTAATGTAAATAAACACCAAAGTAAGGGATCTTTGGGATATATGACATGCATTGTAATCTATGGCTATATTTGGTATAATTTATATATGGATCTTCTGTACTATGCAAGTTTAATAAAAAATTGAAACATATGATATATGGTAAATTATGACCATAATCTGTGCTATGTAAATTTAATGCAAACATGGGGTATATGATCATATTGTGAATCATGACTATTATTTATGCATGTGAACTTAGGCAAGATTTATAATTAGGCAGAATATGTTTGTGGAACTTTAAGGAATGATTAAATCTGTTATATTTGCCTAATTTGCTAGTTCTGCTATATTTGCCTAATCTGCTAGTTCTGTTATATTGCCTAATCTACTAGTTCTGTTATATTTCTTAATCTGCTAGTTCTTCTCTACTGCCTAGTCTGCTAGATCTGTTCATCTGCCAAAATCTGTCATCTGCTAAGTCTGTTGAAAATGCCAAATCTGCTAAACTAAATCTGTTGAGATGCCTAATCTGTTATCTGCTAAATCTGCTAGTTTGCTTAATCTGCTGAATCCGTTAAGTCGCCTAAATCTGTTATCTGCTATGTCTGTTAAGTTGATATATTCAGTCTGTTATTGACATAATCTGAATTAGCTATGAATAATTGACATGTATATTAGGCGTGGGCGTAAATGGTAAATTATTAATTAATTGGCCGCAAAGATAAACATGGCTAACTCGAGGTTAGAATGAGTTTGCAGCGTAATTCTGCCCGGAACCGCCCGACATATTCCAGTGGCCGCAAACAATAGGTTCTAATGTGAGGAGTTAGTCATAACATGCTTGAAACCCGAGGTTAGACTCAGTTTGCGACAGAAACCTGCCCGGAACCAACCGGCCTAACCAGTAGCCGCAAACTGTCAGTCGAATGTGAGAGGTCTGGGCATTAATATTTAATAAATGAAAATCTGATATAAATATGAAGTCTAAAACGTGTTGGGCGGATAGGGTTAAACCCACTAGACTGATGAATTTAATAAATCTGTTCCGTGAATCTGTAGGCCCAATTACAAAGTAAGACAAATCTGTAAGTCCGTTAATCTGTAACTGGTTAATCGGTAAGTCTGTTAAATCTGTATATCTGATCCGTTAGTCTGAAAACTTGTCTGTGAACTAGTTAATCTGAATTCTGTATGTCTGAACTTGTAAACAAGTTAATCTGAAATCTGTTAGTCTGGGGACACAAGGATAGGAAGGGAATTACTTGTGTCATCTGTTGTTTGGAATCCATATTAGTCAGTAACCCTTTCTGGTATCAAAACTTTGACCCAACAGTAGGTAGGGTCCGGGCACGCTTACTGAACTAATTATAAGCGGTTCATTCTGATAATGGCGAGGGGTGTTGATGGTGTGTTCCAACCGGGTCATGTGCGTGCATGGATCCCGGTCTGCCACTGAGGATGTAAGACGCCGTGACATCTGTAAATAGGTCTGTGCCAATTGGTTGTCACTTTAGGGAGTGATACACCCTACTGTGGGGCCGACACAGGGTATTTATGTATTAGGGAGCCGATCGCTTGGGGTAGGGTTTTAGGGTACACTTAGTTCTCTCTGTTTCTGTTGGTACCGTCTGTTTCTGTTGGGTGGAAACACCTGTATGTTTCTACGTGGTACCGTCTGTTCGGGTGGTAAAGGCCCAATTACTAGTGTACACCTTATGCTACATTCTGCATCTGTCTGTTTCTGATCGGGTGGTAAAGGCCCATTACTAGCGTGGAAATTATTCTGTACCCGTTTAGACATTAGGGTGACACCTAATTCTGTTATACTAGTATTAGTGCAGAGAAGTGTAAAGAAATAGCTTATGTCATTCTGTTCTTCTGTTATATCCGCTACACCTGTTACAGTTATCTCTCATCCAGTTTTATGTTCATGTCATGTTATTATTATCTGTTCATAACTGAAAATCACTGGCTTGCCAGACTTTTTGTCTGACCCTTGTTGTTTCGCCTCCTTTCTTCCGTTCCCCCCAGGTTTTGTAGAAGGGAATACTCTAGCTTGATCCAGATTTCTTCCTCTTGAAGTGCTTAAAGTATGGCTTGTCTTCTTCCGTGGGGATTATGATTTTAAACTATGCATTCTGAAGGCTTTTGTACAAGACTGATATTTTGTACTTGAATTCTGATATTGTGATTTGAAAGGATGTAACCAAGCTTATTTCGGTTTCTGTTGTAATAAAGTCATAAGTTTTTCAAGCACTGTTTTATCTGTCTTGTAAGTTTCTGTTCTGCTTACTAAAATGCTCCATCAAAGTTAAGGCATTCCCTTTGTGAGTGACCTTAACGGAGGTGGGGTGTTACACTTGGTATCAGAGCTAAAGGTTACCAGATTAGATAAAAGTTTTTGAAAACTATTTTCAAAAAGGTTTTAAAAGGAAGTATTTTCAAAAATAAAGCTTATTTTGAAAAACATGGTCCCCAAGAGCCATATATCTTTCCTTCAGTCCTTTTTGTAATTGAATCTTTCCTTTTTCGTTTTAGCATGTCTAAAGCATCTGGGATACCAGACGGTGTTCATGTACCTAGTTGGTTTCGTCAATATCTTGAGGCTAGGACCGCCGCCGCAGGTCCAGCAAATGATCCCCCTCCTCCACCCCCTCCTCGTGCAATTACTTTCTCAAAGATCTGTAGAGATTTTAGGGCCATGGGTGGAAAGGATTTCAAGGGAACTAAATCATTCGTAGAAGCGAGGAACTGGCTCAAAGAAACTGAGGATCTATTCGTTATCTTCGAGGTGGACGATAGGCAGAAGGTACAGTTGGCGGTATGGCTGCTCAAGGACGAAGCTTCCTATTGGTGGGAAGTCACTAACGCCGAGAGGTCAGTTGAAACATGGATGGATTTCAGAACAAGGTTTGAGACAAAATTCCTCTCGCAAGCTGAACGGAATCTACAACTGGAAAAGTTCTTATCTCTTAAGCAAGGAAGTATGACGGTCAAGGAATACGTCAACCAGTTCAACCAACTGGCTAGGTTCGGATTGGATTTAGTTAACACTCAGCATAAATAGGCGCTCCGCTTTGTTAAAGGATTGAACGAGCCACTGCACAACCTAGCCATGACCCATGTACCCATGGGAGCGACTTACGAGAGATTGGTGGACATGGCACTATTGCACGAGGAAGACAAGGGCCCGAAAGAGACAAAGAAGGAAGAACCACATAATAAGAAAGCAGGGCCCAAAAAGGAAACACAAAGGAAGGATGAGAAGTCTGAAGATAAGAAGGGGAAAAAGTGCTTTACTTGTGGAAGCTCGACTCATCTGAGCAAGGATTGCAGAAAAAGGAAAGGCACTTGCTTCAACTGTGGTGAGATGGGACACTTCACTAGGGACTGCCCGAAGAGACGAGGGCAAGGAGGGCAGGCGAACACTCTTGAGGCTAGTGGCTAGGATAGAAATAGGAAAATTCCTATAGTAGGTTTAATTTCTTTATCTGATTATGGAGTTAAGACTCTTTCTGATTATGGTATTTTGATTTTGTAATTGATACTCTACACTTTAATACTAGTATTTTTTCTGATTTCGCTGTAGACTCAGACCCATAAGGGTTATGACTCATCTGTTGTGATAGATTGGGGTTTGAGAGATATCTGTGTTAGGCGTCAAGTAGGACGCATACATTCTGGGTTTTATCATGCTTAGTTCGGTAACCTGATCTGTACCAGTAATCTGTAAATATCTGAATATTCCCGATAAGGTTAAGATTTCCAGTTTTGACATTATCTAAAGAGGGTAATCCTCTGGGTGTCAATTTGATGTTGGTTCCGGTCTTCGGGGCCGATACCTAGGACCCATGTCCAATGGGAACCAAGTTTTTTGATTTATCTGTACTCGCTTCCATCATTCTACTGTATCCTATCGATCGAATCTTCGAACTTTAGGTAGAAACTATTGGGTGTAAACATGTGTTTGAGACATGTTATGTTTGATGTTTGCAAGTGGATGCAAGTGGTTGCTAGTGGTTGCTCGTGGATGCATATACACACACTTGGCACTAGATCGTCTCGAAAACACTCTCATACTGCATATGGATGTGTGAGCATTTTCAAATTTTGTGGATGCAAAATGATTGACTCAGCACGTGGATGTTGCATATGACTGAATGGTTGTGCACTCATATAGAAATGATATGTATCAAATAGGAAAATTTGCATACATGTTGGACTCATGGCACTGGCATAATTCGCATTAAGGAGGTCAACTGAATCAGTGGACCGCCTGACCTTTGCATTAGATAAGGGACATATACACACACCTTTGCATATGTTCATACTACATTAGAAGTTTCTAAGGACAATGGATGCCAGTGATTGATGATTGAGTAGATGGATGTTGGATGGTAGGACACATTCTTCTTAACTTGAAGATTTCGGGGACGAAATCTTTTAAGGAGGGGAGAATGTAACACCCCGTATTTTATGTGAACGTATAAGTAACAAATCAGAGGATAATTAATTTTTGAAATAAGAATCAAGGGAAACGGGTTGCGCCATTGCGTTCGTCTCGGAATTCTGCTTGGAAACGAGTCCAAGTTTGCAAGAATCGGAGTCCGTATGAGGGAGATACGACCCTCCGAAGTTTCAGGAATTTTCATAATAGAAAACAGCTCGAAATTCGAATTCAAACCCAGAAGCGGGTTGGGAGGGAAATTTCCCGCCCAGGACCCAGGTCGACTGGGGAGTCGACTGGGTAGTCGACCACCCCACCCCCGACCAGGTCGACTGGGGAGTCGACTGGGTAGTCGACCCCCCTGACCAGGTCGACTGGGTAGTCGACCTGGGGGCCTGCTCCCGAAAACCCAGTTTTGAACCTGGTTCGTTCTGATGTATTTGGTCACGTCTTCTATCTAGGTTCGTTCGCCTAACCCTATATAAACAGCCCCAAACCTAGCCTTCTCTACACACAATTCTATTCTGCTTCTTCTCTGCCTCTGTTCTAAATAAAAAAATAAAAATGGCATCGCTACTCTGCTGGAATCAAAACTAGAAGCTAATCAACATCAACTTAAGCAACTCAATTCAAACTAGAGATTAGAGCATCTGCAACGATTCTACAACAATTAAAAGTTCTTTCTTTAATCCAACCAAGGCAAGTACAGTTATTTTCCGATATAAACGTTAATTCTCATTGTGACATGAATTGTAAATCTGAATCTGAGGTTATATCTTTTCTGTTCTGTTTAGATCCATCTTATTCTGTATCTCTTTCCTCTTTCTGTTCTATAGCCAGGCTACCCCGAGCCTGAGCCGATCTCATAAGAGATTAACATACGCTAAAATGTTTGGGACAACAAAATGAATGATGCATAAATTGGGCATGACCAATAAGTGACTGATTTGAGGAAAGAACATGGACTATAGCTAGAACATAGATCTGAGACATATGGACATGTTATATTTATAACATAAAAGGTATATAATTGGACATAAATATAGACTGTATTGAACATATGATTTGAGATAAAGAGAATATGGCTTAGGTATAAAGATTTACATGAAGGTAGGATATCTATTAATGTAAATAAACACCTAAGTAAGGGATCTTTGGGATATATGACATGCATAGTAATCTATGGCTATATTTGGTATAATTTATATATGGATCTTCTGTACTATGCAAGTTTAATAAAAAAATTGAAACATATGATATATGGTAAATTATGACCATAATCTGTGCTATGTAAATTTAATGCAAACATGGGGTATATGATCATATTGTGAATCATGACTATTATTTATGCATGTGAACTTAGGCAAGATTTATAATTAGGCAGGATATGTTTGTGGAACTTTAAGGAATGATTAAATCTGTTATATTTGCCTAATTTGCTAGTTCTGCTATATTTGCCTAATCTGCTAGTTCTGTTATATTGCCTAATCTACTAGTTCTGTTATATTGCTTAATCTGCTAGTTCTTCTCTACTGCCTAGTCTGCTAGATCTGTTCATCTGCCAAAATCTGTCATCTGCTAAGTCTGTTGAAAATGCCAAATCTGCTAAACTAAATCTGTTGAGATGCCTAATCTGTTATCTGCTAAATCTGCTAGTTTGCTTAATCTGCTGAATCCGTTAAGTCGCCTAAATCTGTTATCTGCTATGTCTGTTAAGTTGATATATTCAGTCTGTTATTGACATAATCTGAATTAGCTATGAATAATTGACATGTATATTAGGCGTGGGCGTAAATGGTAAATTATTAATTAATTGGCCGCAAAGATAAACATGGCTAACTCGAGGTTAGAATGAGTTTGCGGCGTAATTCTGCCCGGAACCGCCGGGCATATTCCAGTGGCCGCAAACAATAGGTTTTAATGTGAGGAGTTAGTCATAACATGCTTGAAACCCGAGGTTAGACTCAGTTTGCGACAGAAACCTGCCCGGAACCAACCGGCCTAACCAGTAGCCGCAAACTGTCAGTCTAATGTGAGAGGTCTGGGCATTAATATTTAATGAATGAAATTCTGAGATAAATATGAAGTCTAAAACGTGTTGGGCGGATAGCGTTAAACCCACTAGACTGATGAATTTAATAAATCTGTTCCGTGAATCCGTAGGCCCAATTACAAAGTTAGACAAATCTGTAAGTCCGTTAATCTGTAACTGGTTAATCGGTAAGTCTGTTAAATCTGTATATCTGATCCGTTAGTCTGAAAACTTGTCTGTGAACTAGTTAATCTGAATTCTGTATGTCTGAACTTGTAAACAAGTTAATCTGAAATCTGTTAGTCTGGGGACACAAGGATAGGAAGGGAATTACTTGTGTCATCTTTTGTTTGGAACCCATATTAGTCAGTAACCCTTTCTGGTATCAAAACTTTGACCCAACAGTAGGTAGGGTCCGGGCACGCTTACTGAACTAATTATAAGCGGTTCATTCTGATAATGGCGAGGGGTGTTGATGGTGCGTTCCAACCGGGTCATGTGCGTTCATGGATCCCGGTCTGCCTTTGAGGATGTAAGACGCCGTGACATCTGTAAATAGGTCTGTGCCAATTGGTTGTCACTTTAGGGAGTGATACACCCTACTGTGGGGACGACACAGGGTATTTATGTGTTAGGGAGCCGATCGCTTGGGGTAGGGTTTTAGGGTACACTTAGTTCTGTCTGTTTCTGTTGGTACTGTCTGTTTCTGTTGGGTGGCAACACCTGTCTGTTTCTGCGTGGTACCGTCTGTTCGGGTGGTAAAGCCCAATTACTAGTGTACACCTTATGCTACATTCTGCTTCTGTCTGTTTCTGATCGGGTGGTAAAGGCCCATTACCAGCGTGGAAATTATTCTGTACCCGTTTAGACATTAGGGTGACACCTAATTCTGTTATACTAGTATTAGTGCAAAGAAGTGTAAAGAAATAGCTTATGTCATTCTGTTCTTCTGTTATATCCGCTACACCTGTTACAGTTATCTCTCATCCAGTTTTATGTTCATGTCATGTTATTATTATTTGTTCATAACTGAAAATCACTGGACTTGCCAGACTTTTTGTTTGACCCTTGTTGTTTCGCCTCCTTTCTTCCGTTCCCCCCCAGGTTTTGTAGAAGGGAATACTCTAGCTTGATCCAGATTTCTTCCGCTTGAAGTGCTTAAAGTATGGCCTGTCTTCTTCCGTGGGGATTATGATTTTAAACTATGCATTCTGAATGCTTTTGTACAAGACTGATATTTTGTACTTGAATTCTGATATTGTGATTTGAAAGGATGTAACCAAGCTTATTTCGGTTTCTGTTGTAATAAAGTCATAAGTTTTTCAAGTACTGTTTTATCTGTCTTGTAAGTTTCTGTTCTATTTACTAAAATGCTCCATCAAAGTTAAGGCATTCCCTTTGTGAGTGATCTTAACGGAGGTGGGGTGTTACACTGTGACTAGTCTACGACTAGTCCACTAGTCAACTAATTGGAGCTTTGTCGACTCGACTCAACTTACCGCCGTAACAATCATGGCTTCTAGACAACTAATGTATAAAATTCAGTCCTAGCGTAGCATTGGGGAGAATCGATATACCAAAGAAGAAATATAATCTTCTTTAAAATTTATCAGTTTATTTACCAAAGATCAAACATTCCATCTGGCATGTGTAAATATGTTGAGTTATGCATAAATAAAATATATGAACTATGCTGGCTATGAACTTTCATTAATATTTCCCTAAAAGAAGACCATGATACCCAAAAAAAAAAATTAGACTGGTGTAATTAACATCCAAGTGAAATCATTGAAAATTTAGCAATCACAAATTAGTAAATGAAAGCTGTTACAAGATCAAAACTTTTGAAGTGTTTGTTTCATAATTTACATGTTGTTGACAATTTATTTACTGTAAGGATGTTTGAACATTTCTCCAGATAAAATTACCTGAGAAACAAGAGAATTCTTTTTAGAAAGAAGAATAGTATTTTTATCACAAAGAGACATGCAGTTTTCTTTCGTATCGTTAAATCTTGCTTTCAGATTTACTAGCTCTGTACTCATATCATTTTCCAAGAAATTATTTTTCACTTCAAGGCCCTCCATATGATCGGAAATACTTTCCGTATGTGATACTAATACATACTTTTCAGCAGAATGCATAGAAATTTCATTAATAGAGTTTCACAAAATGCCTCCAGTGCATCTGAACTCACTTTCAACCCTTCAATTTCAACGTTTGCACTTGATAAAGAGTTCTCTAAGCCTTTAACCTCTTTCCGAAGAGTTCTATTTTCCTTTGTATTTAAATTCAACTCATACTCCACTTTTTCTTTCGCGGCCTTCAACAGCTGCATCTCCAACACATTCGGGCTTAGTATTCAAAGGGCTGAATACTAAGGGCTGAATTGCAAGATTAGAAAAACAAATTTTTGATCTGTCTACTTTTATTTTATATAATGACAAAAGGATGTCCACTTAGCATCTCCAACACATTCAGGCTTAATATTCAAAGGGCTGGATATTAAGGGCTGAATTGCCCAAAAATACCCAACAGTCGGATGCTCGTTTAATAGGGGTCTGATTGTGGGAACGTATTAAGCTCGGGCGCTTACTTAATAGGTACAAGTAGTGATGATTAAATAAGCTTATTTAATAGCCTGTGCCAATTAAACAAGAGATTAATTTTCACTAAAGAAATGGGCATGAGCTTTTCATAAATGGGGACTAATTTTTCTCTTTACTCGCCACCGCCTCCATAATCTATTCATTTAACATTACCTTTTCTTCTTTTTCACCATTCTCTTCAGCCTCTTAACTATCTTTTCTCACTATTGTTTCGTTCGAGTTTCCTCCGGCCTATTTCAGTACCCATAATCTCTACTCTAGATCCAATTATCGCAATGAGTTTCGATAACATAACATTGCAGCCTCCTCTAAACTAGATTTCTTGTTTACAATTTGCCTCCAACTATCGACCGTGTTAATAAGTGGTAAATATTTAAAAAAGAATAATGTCCTAGGTTAGGAAAATAAGATATTACTTCAACTACTTTGACTAATGTATGCAAACTATCATCTCATAAGAACTTAGATATGCATCAAAATTTCATTGGTTTATTCTTTTTATTTAAAGGGGGTCAGGGGGTCATTCTTGTGGATGACAATTATACCAAGAATTAAGAAAACACACAACATGGGGAGCAAATTTTAGTAGGCTAATATAATCAAAAGTCTTAAATTATTTATGGACAACAAAATTTAAACAATATTATAAATCAGAAAATTGACATAACTTAGACATATGTCAATGAAAGATGATTTAAGGAGATGTAAATGCAATTGCCAATACATCATCTAGAATCTCCTTTTCATTTTTACTTTGACAAAAAAAGCTTCAATATCTTATGCATATCAAACATTATAAACATTACAGAAATGTAACATTTGAAATCAATCATATTCCCCCTTAATCTATGTCGACTTCAGTCACGACTAGAATGCCTACATATGAGTAATTTGTTGTGTTATAACATGGGTGTATTCATGTGTTATTAGTTATAAATATATGGCACAAGATATTGCTCTACAAAAGTAATACAGTGGTTTTGTGAGCACAGTTTGCTTTCATGTATTCTAAACCATAATTCTTGAACCTAACTTGTGAAAGTTGTGCATTACTGCTTCATTAATTATCTCTTGGAAATCATTTTTGATTTACATGTGATTAAAACCAATCTTATTTTTTTATTAATGGAAGTTTCAAAGCATTCTTTTCATTTCCAAATAGTTTCTAGCCATCTTTCTTTCATCAAAGATGATTATGATCATCTTAAGCCCTGTAATAGGGAACAAATTTATAGACTACAGTATAATTCTAAAAGTAATTAAATGATTTTCATTCTACTAAAATTAAAAAATTGTAGTCCTTACCTTATTGTTCATAAATTGCAAAATAAGCCAAAGCGGAAATTGTATAAATCAAAGATTCGAAGTTTAATCATACAAAAGAAACAAGAGGAAATAATAAAGGCAGAAACATAGATTGAAGCATACCTAAGAAATTAGTTAAACGGTTGTTGCTAAAGGATTGCAATACTGAGGAGAAACTTGCTGCTGTGAAGGATGAATAACGCGATTGATTTGAGAAGATGGAGACCGCTGAAGAAGACACAAAACCCTAAAAATGAAGAGTTGAGTTTCTGAAATGTTTCCATGTAAAGAAAAGCGTTAATCTATTTTTTATTCGTAAATTTTAACAAAAACCCTTGCATAAAACAAAGCAGAGACTAACAATGTAAATTGTTTTTTTTAAGAGTATAGGTCCACAAAAGAAATAGGAAATTTTGTTCATTTCTATAAAACAAAGCGAACAGTTATAAATTTTGAAAATTTTGATGTCGTTAGTATTGAGTTTATTAAAGTCATTTTGTACTTTCCAAATAAAGTTTGTGAATTAAAAAAAAAATCAGATTTTGAGTTGTGTGCTGTTATGTTAATGATGTATTTTGTAGTAAAACTTGAACTAAAGATTCAAAATGTTTGTTTAGTAAAACTCGTTTCCCAAATATAAGGGTTTCCCTTTTAGTAATTTAAAAAATACCATCGACTAATGGTATAAAGTATAAAGGCCAAATGAAAAAAATTAAGATATAAAATATATTGTTAATGTTGGCTTCGAGTAACATAAAGTAATTGAAGATAATGAGAAAGATAGAGTCATTTTCTTTTGCGATGCTTGTGGTGTGTAGCAAATGAGTACAATTTTGAATTAATATTATTATTTTTGTTTATATGGTTATTTACGATGCATAATACAATTGCAAGTAATAAAAATTAATTTAATGAAGTATTCACTACCTATAATAGTTGCGTCATAATCATGCGTAGTAAATATTGGTTCTTTGCAACATATAATCTTACGTCGCAAATGTATGCGTAGCTAAAGAGTAAATTTGTTGTAGTGACATTGACGTGTTCAAGTCGTGTTCTATGGGTGTTATTCAAACAAATACGATGTCGACGAGACTTTGATTTGGACCTCCTTCCACCACAAAAAAGTACTGTTTTGCAACGGCTTTTTGGCGTCGGCGGCCATCACTAGCCGTTGCAAAACAGCTCGTTGTCATCGAAAAAAGCGGCGGCTTTCACGACGACTATGTTGTGTTTTTTGCAACGGTTATATGTCGACGTGGAAGCCACCATTGAAGTTAGTTGGCTTCTCGGGTTGTTGACACAAGTCGTTGCAACTTAGCCGTTGCAACCCGTCACATTATATGACCAAATGGTCATTGCTAGCCGTTACAAATCTAAGCAATATTTGCTGCGTCTAAACAGCACCTGCAACCCTCAAACCCAATCAATCCAAATATTATAATTCCATCATTACAAACATATACTATCATTCCATCATACCATATAATCAATATCAAAACATCCAAATCATCAAATATCGCTTATTCCAACATATATTCCCAAAATCATATAAGAAAATCAACGAAGCCAAATATGAAAATCCATCAAACCAAGCCACATAACTTACATAAAAAAACTAGTACATATCAAGTGCCAACACCATCAAAAACTACCAAATCTACCAAAGCACTAAGTATCAATCCCGTCAACCAAACTACCAAGTGTCAAACCCATTATAATATACATGTATATGTATATACACACACACACACACACACATATATATATATACATATATACACACACACAACATATATATAAAGCGTACTTATCAAAAACTTTCTCAATATTTTTGGAATCCAGCCTAAATGTCATCCTCCATCACACCTGACCTTTTTCCTGAATTCTTAGCTCTTGACAGAGTATCTCTGTAATTTTTCCACATCTTTTGATTCCAATGATTTGTAAAAACATCCATATCCTATGAATCCAACTTGAACCCCAGTGGAAATGTTGATGTATATATTCGGTACTATCTCCACAACTCGGCAGACATCTGGCTCCAAGCTGATATTTTCTCATTTTTAAATTCTTACTCTAATTGAACTGATATTTCTATGAATACCTTTTAATAATTTAGTTGAGTTTTGATATGTATTACAAAATTTATATTTTCTTCCAATAAGATATGGAAGAACTTCACATATACCTATTATTCACACATATCCATTATGGACGAACGTCAAAAGAGAATGTAACTTCTTACAGATAATTATGTTATTATTGAAATGCCAAACTTTTGCAATTATTTGATAGATCCATCATTATATATATATATCTTTTGTTGATCATTTTCATAGATATTTGTTTGTGAATTTAATGCCTATGATGATATAAGTTTACAAGATAATTGCTCTTGGTTTTCAATAGTGTATGTACTTTTTCTTTGCCACTTGTATGTACTTTCAAGTTTAAAATAAATAAAAAATTGCAACAAAATATATTTTTATTAATCTATTAAATAATAGTAAAGCATAACCTTTTAAAGTTCTCTCCTTACTTCTAGGAATTTTCTCTCTTCTCCTTAAATCCGTATGGATATTATATTTTTAAATTACTGTATCAGTTTACATTTATTTACTATTTCTCTCACATTATTTTACCTCTTCTATCATTTTACATTTTGACATGGGCATTTAAAAGTTCACACAATTATTTATTAACAGTTAGCTCCTAACATTTTATATTTTAATCTACAAAATTAATTACAAAACCCAAAATTTAAGTAATTTAAATAAGTTTAATGAACTATTTTTTCTAAATACTAAAATGATAAAATTATGTTGTTTTGCCCTAAATACCAGCACTTCAAATTTTCTATAATCATTTAAGTCTCTTTCAATTCTTTTCTAATATTCATTGATTTGTGCAATAAATCACATCAGGTTGACCATGTTCATACCAACAAAAATAAGATAATCAAATATATAAACATGTTAAATCAATATATAGCATAAATTATACACATAATTAATTATCGTAACTTGAAAGTTGAACTCATTTACGTCATATATTTAGGAAAAATTTTCAAAATAGGCTTGCTTTTTAAACAAATTTAAGCTAGTTTTGAAACTATATGCAGAAATAGGCTTGTTTTGGTCACCTCAGCGCTAAAGTGGCCATTGCTAAAAAAATACACGGGGGTGCACTAGTAAAATGAGCCCTTATAAAAATACAAGGGTGCACTTGGCAAGTGCGCCCTTTCACATATCCAAGGTCGCACTTCACAAGCGCGCCCTTGTATTTTTCCATGGGCACGCCTTGTAGGTTCCATGAAACTGTAGAAGGGATAATGGAACCACTAACCCAACAAATTGTACTAAGCATTATGGCCATATATTTTTGCTTGTAGTAGTACCAGATGACGTCAGTTTATATAAGGGATGTGCAATCCGACGACAAGCCAACTGATTGTCCTGTGAAACAACCATGGGTTCAACGGTGAACATATTTTGCAAGTTGGGCGGTTAATGTAAGAATGAGGGAACTACTGAAGTCAACGTCGGTATTTGCAAAAGATGACATGCTGTGAATAATAACAACACTGTGAAGTGTTTTAATGGACATAATTTAATTTCATTTAATTTTCCTTGTCATTTGTGCTTGCGATATTACTATCATCAACATTGTTTTATGCAACTCATACAGCATATGATGGCTGACATCAATTCATCTTCATCAACAAAATATAACGGTGATGGCCCAAATTGCTTTGCAAACTACAAGCTTCTTGTTCTGGATCAAATACCTCAAACTGATGACTGTTCTGGTTAAGAAACCAAAGAAAATTCTGCTTAGGGAAAACGTATAAAAATATGTGACCTGTGTGATTCAAGTCCAACTTTTTCCAAAGTAGTAGGCATTGGTCTTTCAGATCAAGAAAGAAAGATTGCTGAGAACCCTTGTAATTCCATGGAAAAATACAAGGGAGCACTTGTGAAGTACGCCCTTGTATATGTGCAAGGGCACACTTGCCAAGTGCGCCCTTGTATTTTGTAAGGGCGCACAACACTGAGGTGGCCAAAACAAGCTTATTTCTGCAAATAATTTCAAAACTAACCTAAATATGCTATTAGTTTTAAAAACAAGCTTATTTTGCAATTTTATCCATATATTTATCGTGTGTTGCATTGCAATATTAATATCAAACGCATACGTTTTAAAATTTATTTAGTCATTTAAAAAACACTGCACAATATCACAAACATAACATTGTACATTCAAATTAATATGTCTAAATTAATTACATGTTTTTGAATTCAATCAATAAATTATTGTTAATTCATCTAATCAAAGCTAAGTGTGATGTTTTCAAATGTGTACTATGTGTATATCAACAAAAATAATAATAAAAAATTTCTTTCAAATATAAAGTTAAATAAGTCACACAAGTTAAATAATATATGTAAACAATAATGAAAAATTTAATATATCATACACTAATCTCAATAAATTTATCATAAATTAAAGAAAGTAAATTCCACTTTATATACCTACATTTTGACCCTTTTTTATTTAATTATTTGTTGAACCTACTCAATTCTTTCATGATATTTTATATTTTAACAGTCGGTTTGATTAAATAATAGTAAAATAGAACTTTTAAAGCTTCTTCATTCATTCTAGGAGTTTTCTCATCTTTTCCTAATCCTCTCTGAATACTTTATTGTTAAATTAATTTATTACTTTATTACTTTACACTTATTTACTGTTTCTCTCTTATTATTTTACCTCTTCTGTCATTTTATTATATGATATGGGCATTTCAAAGTTTACATAATTATTTATTAACAGCTGGCTCCTAATATTTTATATTTAAGCACACATTTTTAAATTAATCACAAAACCCAAAATTAAGCAATTTAAATAAATTTAATTAACTAATATTTCTTTTAAATACTAAAAATGACAAAATGATGTTTTTCGACTCCTACACTTCAAATTTTCTATAATCATTTAATCTCTCTCAATTCTTTTCTAATATTTTACATTTAGTACTATATTTTATAATCAATTACATAATATTTAAATTGTACAAATAACTTTAACAATCTATCAGTCATTGATTCTCCTAATAAATTACATCAAGATTAACCATATTCATATTAACAAAAATGAAAAAAATCAAATATATAAAAACGACAATCACATAACATAAATTATACACTATTAAAAAGTTCAAAATTGAATTCATTTATGTCAATATATTTACCATGTATTACATTGTAATATTAATGTCAAACGCCTACATTTAAATTTTATTTAGTTATTTACAAAACACTATGCAGTATCACTTAACATTGTACCAATATGTTTAAATTAATCATGTGATTTTGAATTTAACAAATGTGGTCAATCAATAAATTGTTTTTAATTCATCCAATTAATGCTAAGTGTGATGTTTTAAAATGTACACTATGTTCATGTCAACAAAAATAGAAAAATAAATTTTCCTTTCAAATTTAAAGTTAAATAAGTCACATAGTTTATGTAATATATGTAAACAATAATAAAAAATTAATATATTATACATTTATATCAATAAATTTATCATAAATTGAAGCAAATTTCCACTTTGAATACTTGCATTTTAACTTTTATACAATTATTTGTTGAACTTCATCAATTCTTTCATGATTTTTATATTTCAATCTATATGTTTAAACTATTCATGAAATCTTAAATTCTAATTATTTAAAAGTCTTAAATTATTTAAATAGTCTTGGAGAGTATTTGAGAATTTTTCATATTTAAAAAAATGTAGTTTTCCATGCAATATAAAGTTGTATAAATAACATAACATGAACTTTGTATATCAACAATAATGACAGTTAGTTTGTAAATTAGTTATGTTCATTTATATCAAGAATTGACCATATATTATGTCATAAAATTCTGTTTGAACATAACTCCACAACAAATTTATATGTTTTTGCAAATTTCTTTTTAATTTTTTATGTTGTGTTATATAGTAAAACTAATTTCGTAATTTTATAGTTAACTTGTTTTAACCAATTCTATTAAATAATATTTGCTACGCATATCTATGTTAACATAGAAAAATTCTCAAATACACACACACACATATATTATTTGTGTAAGCTATAAAATATAAATTACATACAAGTAATAATAATTATTTTAACCAATAGTTTATGTATTCAACTTTAAAACTTATCATATATTGGATCGGAAAGTTGTCTCCTTAATTTGAGGAGTTTTCTCTCTTCTCCTTAATTATTTCTTGATATTTTATTTTTAAATTAGTTTATCACTTTGCACTTATTTACTATATCTCTCATATTATTTATATTTTTTGTCATTTTATATTTTAATATGGACGTTTCAAGGTTTATATGATTATTTATTAAGAGTCAGCTCCTAACATTTTTTTTTGAAAATTGATTATAAAACTCAAAATTTATGTAATTTAATTAACTAATATTTCTTTTGTATACTAAAAATGACAAAATTATGCTTTTTGAATGCAAATACCCACACTTCAAATTTTCTATAATCATTTAAATCTCTCACCATTATTTTCTAATATTTTACATTTATTTCCATATGTTACAATTAATTATATAATATTAAAACTATTTAAATAACTTTGGCGAACTATTATTCATTGATTCCCTGATAAATCACATCTAGATTAACTATATTCATATTAAAAAATTAAAAAAAAATCAAATATATAGACACGTCAATCACAAAACATAAATTATACGCAAAAATAACTATTGCAAGTTCGAACTTAAACTCATTTATGTCAATTTGTTTTATCGTGTATTGCAGTATAATATTAATGTCACACGCCTACATTTTAAAATTTATTTATTTATTTACAAACGCTGCACCATATCACTTAACATTGTACATTTAAGTCATTATGCTTAATTAATTATGTGATTTGGAGTTTAACATATGAATTCAATCAATAAATTATCGTTAATTCAACTAATTAACGCTAGGTAGGATATTTTAAAATGTATGTTCATATCCATAGAAATGGCAAAATCGGTTTTTCTCCAAATACAAAGTTAAATAAGTCACTTAAATAAAATAATATATATGCAAGCAATAATAAAAAAATTAATATATTATAAACTTATCTCAATAAATATATCATAAATTGAACAAAACAATTTCTGGTTTAAATACCTACATTTTAACATTTCTACAATTACTTGCTGAATCTCCTCAATTCTTTGATAATATTTTATATTTCGACCCATATGTTTAAACTGCCCATGAAATTATAATTTTTAGTTATTTGAATAACCATAGAGAGTATTTAGTTCGTTTTTCTAATATCTCCTAAAAATATACACTAATTTTACTATGTGTATTTGTATTAGGAAGGGTATTTCCCACGCAACTACAAAATGTATAATTCACATAACATGAATTATGTATTTCAACAATAATGCCAAACTTAATTTGCAAATTAGTATGATTCATTTATATCAATAATTTACCACATATTATATTATAAAATATTTTTTGAACATCAATATCTCCACAATAAATTATACATTTTTTTTGTAAATTTATTTTCAATTTTTTCTGTTGTGCTATACAGTTAAACTAACTTCATAATTTTACATTTGGCTTATTTAATCAAATTCTATTAAATATTATTTGCTAATTCATCAAGTAAGCTACTAACTAACATCAATTAATAAAAATATTAGAATACGCACATATGCATATTGTTTGTGTAAGCTATAGAACATGAATTATGCACAAACAATAATAATAATTTTAACTAATGATTTATGCATTTCACGTCAAAATTTATCATATATTACATAACAAAGTTCTCATTTTAACAATAAAATAATAAATATTATTTTAATAATATTGTCATGTGCAACGCACGGATTACACACTAGTCTATTAAATAATAGTAAAGCAGAAGAATTTCTTGCTCTCTCCTTGATTCTAGGAGTTCTCCCTCTTCTTCTTAAATCTCTCTGCATATTTATTTTTAAATTACATTATCATTTTACACTTACTTACAATTTTTCTCGCGTTATTTTTACTTTTTCTATCATTCTACATTTAGACATGGACATTTCAAAGTTTACACAATTGTTTATTGACAGTTAGCTCCTAACATTTTACATTTAAGTCAAGATGTTTAAATTAATTACAAAATCCAAATCTTAAATAATTTAAATAAATATAATTAATTATTTTACATTTAATCCTCATGTCTTCTCATGTCTCTCTCTTGACCCGTCCTACAATCACATCACCTTACCCCGTCACAACCGCTTCTTCCTCCCTCATCCCTGCCGATGCTGCACCTCTACACCCTCTTCCCATCCCTATCTCTGTACCTAACCTTATCCCTCCTCCTCCTTTACCTCCACCACTATTCATCCTCCCTTTCCTGATCGTCCTCCTCCTCCTATTTCCTCCTCATCATCTATCAAATTTTCATCTCTTTTTAACTCTAAACCTAGGAATGCTGGTGAGTATGTACCTATTCAATTTGAAGTCAACTATGATGGTCTCTCTATCCCTCCGCCGCAGGTAGTCATTGATGAAGGTACTAAGTCATGGACCGATTGTCTAGTTGGTTCTTTTCTGGCGGGAAATGTTAATTACATGGCAGTTAAGCTTCATTTAGATAGGGTTTGGAAGTTAAAAGGTGACTACGAAATGTTTTATGATAAGCAGAACTACTTCTTCAAATTTGATAATCTCGAAGACAAACTTTCAGTACTCGAGAGGGATCCCATGTTTATACGTGGACATATGTTCATCATATCCAACAGGACTCCCTCTCTTTCGTCGGCACAAGCTGCTTTGAGAACTGTCCCCATTTGGATCCACTTTTATCGTATTCGTATAATGCTTTGGTCTCTAGTGGGTATCAATTGGATTGCTTGTCACATTGGGAAGGTGTTGTGTTATGATGAAAATACTAAAAAATTGAAAAGATTTGAATATGCCAAATGCCTTGTGGAAGTGAGCCCTGATAAGGAGTTGCCTGAGTGTTTTGTGGTTGGTGATGATACATGTCCAGATGTACTGATTGAATAAACGTGGAAGCCTCTCATTTGCACTAAATGCAGTGTTTTTGGGCATGCCTCCGCACACTGTGAAAAGCATAAAGTTAATAAGGTTGTTGACATGGGTGCAAAAGTAAATGATGTGGTGGGCATTCAAGTCCATGAAGGTGAAGGGTATGTTAATTATGGAAATGAGCATAAAGTAAGGAATGGTTTTACGGTTGTGCAAAGAAAGAGGAATAGAACCACAAAGAAATTTTGGAGAAAAGTAACAAAAGATGCTGGAACTGGTGAGAAGAAAGATGTGGAAATTAATATAGTTTTAGATGGTGAGGATCAACAAGTCTATACGGCTGTTAATGAGGAAAGTGGTATTCCATACAATGATATTTTGAATACAAATGTGGATGATGTTTCTACCGGATTAATCAGGCCGAATACTCAAAATTAGAGAAATTCCATATTTACTTTTTCTACTACTAGCAAAAATCAATTAGCTTCTACATCCTTGACAATTAATCCAACTTCAGGTCCTTTTGATCTTATCAGTGTTCATAATTGTTTTGATATGCTCAACCATTTCCTTGAACCTTATGATACGTCCATTCCATCTGTTGATGATTTGCGTGTGTCCTCTGTGCATGTTGTGAATGTGTATGAGATGCACACTCCTCCATTTGCCAAGTTTAATGATATCTCCTCAAAGCCAACCCATAGCAGTTCTCCATATACTTCCCTATAATTACCTAACCATATTTTCAGTGATTTAAACAAACAAGCTTTTTTGTCCACTTCTCCTCCTATTGTCCAACACTCTCTAACTTCCTCCTCTGTTCCAAAGATTACTAAATCTCCCACTTTCCCAATCCCTAGGAATAGAATGGTGAAATGCATTAGACGACGACCCAAAAAAATTTCTTCGGCACGTCTAGACCTTGATAATGATTCTGAGTTATTTATTGATCAATCTGTCCTCTCAATGCCTTCTCATCAACTATCCTCTAACTGTTCATTTGGTGTCAAAATCAGAGCATCATCATCATTACTTCCTCAATGATAGACAGCATAGCCTTTTGGAATATTAGGGGTGCAAATCCCCTATCAAAACAAGTTGAAGTTGCTCATTTTATTTCAACTCTTAACATTCAGCTTATGGCATTAGCAGAAGCCAAACTAAACCACTCTACCACTACTAAAGCTATTCATACTATCAAACCCGACTGGAATTCGATACACAATCTCTCTCAAGCACCTTTTGGTATGATCTTGATTTTATGGAATCCTACAATTTTCACTCTAAATCCCTTATCTATTCACAGACAATTCATTCATTGCCAAATATCTCACCTTCCATCCAAATCTTCTTTCATCCTCACTATAATTTATGCAAAAAATTGTGCTACCAATTGTCAACTTTTTCTTGATATTCTCCCCTCTTTGCAACATCCTACCCGTCCTTGGATTTGTATTGGTGATTGGAACTGTATGCAGCTCTCTTCTGATAAGTTAAGTGGAACTCCTCTAACTTTTAGAAAGACCAGACCTCTGAAAAATGCTATCTTGATTCCAATCTTCTTCATATTCCTTCTTCAGGGCCTAATTTCACCTGGAATAAAAGTTCAAGAGATGGATTGAGAACATATTGTAAACTTGATAGGTCCTACCAAAATTTTACTGCTATGAATGCATGGCCTACCCTGAAAACCTTCATTCACACTCTTCCTTGTCTGACCATTCACCTCTGGGGTTGGAGTGGGAAAGAAAAACATGAGAAGACGATCCTCATTTTCATTTTTCAACAATTGGATTCATCATCCCAATTTTTTACTTACTGTTTCTGATAGTTGGAATGTGCATATTCACGGTAACCCAGTGTTTATTGTGAAGGTAAAGCTTAAAAGACCGAAGAATGTTTTGAAGAAATGGGTAACTGAAAACTTTGGAAATGGGGTTAGCCGTTCAAATTCTATTAGAGAATCATTGTTTCAAACTCAAAGTGAAATCGAAGGCTATAATGACAGTTCTGCAATTGGTTCTCCATCTGACAAAGAAAGCAAGCTGTCAGTTGATCTTGCAAAAGCAATTATTGAAGAGGCTAAGATGGCAAAGAAAAAAAGTAACACCAAATGGAATTTATTTGGAGATAAAAATTCATCTACCTTCCATAAATCTTTGAAAATACAGCAAGCTGCTTCTAATATTTCTTCTATTAAAGATAAAAATGGAATTGCGTGCTCTTATACTGATTCTATGCATGCGGCATTCCTGGAGTATTTCACTTCCATCATTGGTAATTCCTCAAATTCTAATGTCAGCTTATATTCTTTTTCTCACATATCTTTTCCCACCATTTCTGAAATCTGAAGACCGACTTTATTTCTGAAATAACGGATAATGAAATTTCTAGCTCCATATTTTCAATGAAATCTTCTAGTTCTCCTATGCCAAATGGATTTAATGCGCAATGTTTCAAAAGTTGTTGGCCAGTGGTAGGCAAAGAGGTCGTTAAAGCCATTAAGAACTTCTTAATGCATAGTAAAATGATAAGTGGAATTAATGCGACTAGGTTAGCACTTATTCCAAAGAATGATATGCCTGATTCAGTTTCACATTTTCGTCCGATAGCATCTTGTAATGTTTTATACAAATGTATTGCAAAAATATTGTCTCCTCGTCTAAAGAAAGTTCTTAGTAATATTATCTCGACAAATCAAAGTGCTTTTCTCCTAGATAGGGACACTGCAGATAATATCCTTCTTGCCAATGAGTTGATGAGAGGGTATAGTAAAGCTTCTATTTCTCGATGTGTGCTTAAACTTGACATTCAAAAAGCATATGACACGGTTAGGTGGGATACCATCATCTACATTTTATTTAAAATGTATTTCCCTATTCCTTTTCTTTGCTGGATTTACACTTGTATCTCTACTGTTAACATATCTCTCAGTGTTATTGGCGCTACTTTTGGTTATTTCAAAGCGAAACAGGGATTAAGACAAGGGGATCCGATCTCTCCATATTTATTTGTATGTGTTATGGAATTATTCACTATTTTGTCCAACAATGCAATGATCTCGAGGCAAATAGACTATCATCCCTTATGCAAAAGTTTTGGCATATCTTCACTACTTTTTTCCAATGACCTGCTCTTGTTTACAAAGCCGAATTCTAAATTAATCAACGGGATCCTGGCCATCCTTGAATCATTCGGAAAACTATCTGGCTTGGCTATAATAAGAACAAATCAAAAATTAGATGTGCTGGTGTATCTGATCCGGTAAAACAATCTTTGTATGCTCTTTCAGGCTTAACCCCTATGCGTGACGATGAAATCTACCTTGGTGCTTCACTGTGCTCTTCAAGATTGCATGCTTCTCATTGTCTACCTCTTTTCGAGAGCATCATTTCCAAAATATCCAGTTGGCCGACCTCTAAATTTTCCATGGCAGGAAGGTTGGTTATAGTGAAATCTGTGGCTATTTCAATGTGCATCTACTATGCTAGACTCTTTATTATACCATCCAAAGTGATTAATATGGTTAAATCTGCTCTTTGTCATTTCCTGTGGCACGACAACCCATATTCAAAAAAATTAATTCATGTTTCATTTAAGCGTGTATGCTATCCTTATGCTAATGGGGGTTTGGGTGTTATGAACTTGAAAGCATGGAACAAAGCTGCCGTTTCTTCCAGAATTGACAAAATCTTCTGCTATGACTTAAATCTGTGGGAATCATGGAGTAGGAAAATTTTGATAAAATAACAACACTTCTGGTTGATGGATATTCCTACCGACTGCAGCTGGGCTTGGCGGAACATTCTAAAGTGCAGGGTGGATTTTCTTCCTATGTTTCAATGTAGGCCCAGGCATATGCAGTATATCTCTTTCTGGTTTGACCCTTGGTATGCGCCAGGTATTATTATTGCTAGTCTCATTGATTACAATGGTAGGATCTTGACGGGTATTAACGAAGATGTGAATGTGGGGACTGCTATTATTTTTGGAACTATATGTCTCCCATATTCCAGTGCGTATATAATTAGATCTGTATGGTTGAATATAGTGAATTCTCCTTTTCCTCCAACCAACATGCATGTTGTTTGGAATGGTAAATCCCATTCAATAAACTTGGTTTATGATGGGATGATGGTGAATGGTCCTCGATGTCCGTGGTATAGTATAATTTGGATGGCGAACACTATTCCTAAGGAGAACCTATTTATATGGAGGGTATTAGTGCAAGGTATTCATACGAGGAAAAGACTGAGGGAATTGGGTATAATTGAGGATGACATCTGTATGTTTAGTGGCAGATTTCTTGAATCGGTTGAACGTCTTTATTTTGAATGTGATTTCACTTTTTTTGTATGGAAGAACGTTTTACCTCACTTTGGACTTCATTCTCCAGCTACTGTCTCGGCTCAAGAATGGTTTTTTTGTATAACGGCTGTGTAGAGCGACTCTACACACCCGATTAGATAATAATACTAATAATATATTCGGTCAACAAGCCTGACTGATAGCAACAATACTAGTAATGCATGCCAAATGCATGTAGGGAGTTTTTAATGCATGGCGCGATTAATTACGTACTAAGCTAATGAACAAACAAAACAAACTTACTTCTAAACACCACAAACTAGCACCATTAACACAACTCCTCGCATGATCATGTAAATCATCAGCATCCGCAAGCCAAGAAACAAAATAAGTTTGCCTGTAGCGAGAGAGTGTGCGGCACAAGATGTACTTACCATGGATGAGGGTAGTGATGGCGATGATGAGTGCCGCCAGCGTCGGTGCTTCCTTCAGAGTCCTCCGACATGATGGCGGTATCCAGTAGGGTTGGGATGCAAGGTGCCGGCGGTGTACCTGACCAAAGGTGAGTAATTTTTTTGGCAAAGTTGATAATTCGAGGTAAAACAGTTGTTGAAGCAGCGATTATTGCGTTCATTCTAGAGCGTCCAAACAAATGCTATGAAAAAGGGTTTTAAGTTCTCGTGATGGGTGTTCAAACTCCCTATGGTTGAAATGATGAAAGAAAGGTAGGGGACAGCCAAGAATGCCAGTGACAGTAGAAGAGAGGTAGAAGCTTAGGTCACATTCCCCGAGAAGGTGAGGGATGCACTCGTTTGCTCTTTGATAGAGGATGCAGCCTGGATCAACCATCACACCTTTGCGGATTAATTTGTCCTTGGTGTTGATCCGTTCTCTAGCCAAGCTCCATAAGAGAAATTTCACACTCGGAGGCACCTTAATCTTCTAAAGCCTTGGCTCAAGAATGGTTTTTGATCTTCAAATTCACTAGGTGGAGGAGTATTAGTGGTGGTTTTTTATTGAAAGCCTTGAAGAGGACTTTATATCTTGTTTGGATGGAGCGGAACATTTGGGTGTTTAGTGGTAAAGCTACTTCTAAACATGTAATGGTCCGATCTATTATAAGATGTATTTGATCTTCCTTTTGTAATGTATTTATTTCTTTGTAATTGTTTTGTGTCTTAATAATGTTGATAGAGGCCATTTAACCCCGCTTGCTATGCAAAAAAAAAAAATCTAATTAATTTGTATTTTTTAAATACTAAAAATGAAAAAATTATGTTTTTTTGGCTCTAAATGCCTATACTTTAAATTTTCTATAATCATTTAAGCCTCTTTCATTTCTTTCTTAATATTTAACATTTAGTACCATATTTTATAATTAATTACATAGTAATAAACTTATATAAATAATTTTAGCAAATTAATATTCATTGATTCGTCTAATAAATCACATTAAGATTAACCATATCATATTAACAAAAATGAAAAAATAAAATCAAATGTAAAAACACGTCAATCACAAAGCATAAATTATACACATAATTAATTATCACAAATTTATCGTTGAAATCATTTACGTGAATATATTTACCGTATATTGCATTGTAATATTAATGTCAAACGTCTACATTTTAAAATTTATTTAATCATTTACAAAATGCTGCACAATATCAATCTATTAAATAATTGTAAAGCAGAAACTTTTTGTAATGGCCAACGGATTTTCGACGCCGAAAATCGACACAAAGCACCCGTCGAACATTCAAGCATCGAAAACACAGGAATACTATTAGAAAGAAATTAGAGGGTGAGATAAGAAAGAAAGAAATATTGGAATAGAAGAAGAACCAACACCACAAAGAGTCTCACATAGCAGTGGAACAAAATATAATGTAAAATAGATCTTAACTGAGAGCTTTGAAAAATATACTTACAATTATCAGAGTATATCAACACATCTGGACAGTTATGATATTATGTCCTCATATACAACACACACAACGGAATACTAACCATAAATCATACTTCTGGACTTCTCCAGCTCGTCTCTGGACTTCGCTGCATTCGATAACCTAAACCTGTACAACCCGGTCTAACTCGAGCATTACGATTGTCGGATCAGTTTGGTGAACCAGAGTGAAGAAAACACACTAAGTTTAAAGTGGAAATTTGCCACAAGGGCTCCTTAACCCCTCTTAATTATTTTGTAGGACATGGCATCGACATAATTTATTTCCAGGACAAAATGTCGCGTGCCCTTTTGTTCTTCAAAACATGTATCTCTCCAACTTTATCAGGTTGCGTTCTCCAGATTCGATCTCTCCAATTTGTCAAAACCTTCAGGCGATTTCCGATTTCTTTCTTCGATTGTTAATTGTATCAGGTGAGGTTTATTTTTTCCATTCTTATTTCTATTATGAAATTCGAAATCAATTTAATAACTTCGTGAGATTAAATAGGCAATTTTCTTAGTTTTTTATTTTTCAATTTTATCAGGCGGTTTTTATCATTTTGAATTGATTGTTCGATTATAATCTATCAGGCGATTTCAGTTTTTAGTTGAAATCTAAATTGTCGTATATGACATCATTATCTGATTTTTGTTTTTTTGTTTTTAAGTTTTTTGATTTTGTGTTTCTATCAATGGGAGATGAAATTCATAGTTCAAGTAGTCATTTTGAGTATCGGGTTGATCAAAGGTACGATATACAAAAACAAGGTTCATTTATTCCAGTATGATTTAGATCGTTACTGCAAGATCTTCTTCCTTTTTTAAAAAAAGATAAAAGTATTTATCTTTGTCTGAAAAAGATAAAAATATATACATGGCAGACTTAAAGCTAGTATTTCATTATTTCAAAAATATATACATGCTCTATTGTATCAAAGAACAGTGCAAACAGAAAAGTTGTTGCTGCAGTTTGTCATAAAAAAATACTTCGTGAGATTAAAGAGATATACTTTTATTTTTTTATAACTTATGTTTTATAACTAAAAAAGATATACGAATTGGCTTTTAATTTTGTACTTTATCTTATTCTTGTTTGAACAGTGTCCCGTTTGATGTGTAAATTTCCCACATTCCTTTGTCTTTTCAGAAGTCTTATTATAGTTTCTTCTTTTTCATGTGTAGGTTTTATGATATTTGACAGGAGAAAAAAAGGACGGCACTGAGGGGAAGCTTTTAACCATCGCTTCAGTGGAAGTTCTACAAAATGAGAATGTACCTCTGTATATATGGCACGTTAGAATTTAGTGCAATTTAAAATAACACGGCAACAATTTAACATGATGTATTCATTTATACTATTAAACTTAAAGTTAATTTTTATTTCAAGCAAGATTGACTGGATTGAGAACTATTGGCTTCAATTTTAAATCTGTCATGTTTTTGTTGTGTGCATTATTTGCTTTTGATCCAGTTTGGAATCTTTAGGCTTGCTAATGAGAAAAAAAGTGGGATATTAATGAAAAGATAAATGTATTTATCTTTCTCAAATTTATTTCTTGTGAATGCTTAATTAGTTTGTTTGCCAGCATATGTGATGTGTCACCAAATTATAGTTTGTATAAATCACATACCATCTGTGTAAGTGTAATATATTATTATAATCCAATATGCATATGTAATATACTATTATAATCCATATATTGCTTTTTATTGTGAAAAAGATAAATAAATGTATCTATTTTTCAGTCTGGACAAAATGATACTTCAAGTAGGAGGTATGAATTGTTGATGTGAATCACTACCATACTTAGATAACTGAAGCGCTCAACAAGTACAAGCAAAGAACAAGAAACTTCAAATAAACACAATGGTTCAAGACAATATTATTTCAATACACACAGCTCCAAACGTTAATAACAATAAGCAGTAACAAATTGCAAATAAGGAAATATTAACACACAATCAACTGCATGAAAACTTAACACATAAACACTACACTCTGTTGATGGAAATACATTTGTACATAAGATGACAAACTAAAGTAATATATTACATAATAGTGTACTTTTAAATTACACGATTTGTTTAGGCACTAATGATCAGAACCCAATTCATAGAACCAACCTCATTACTACTGGACCATTCATTTCATAAATTCCAGGGTAAATAAACACTTCAGGATGCCATTTTTATCAGAAAAAAGACAAACGATTTTATCTTTTTATTAGAAAATCATATAACTTATACTTTTAACATAAAAAAGATAAATGCTTTTATCTTTTTCTCAGAAAACCATTTAATTTTATTCTTTTTAGCAGAAAATCCTATAAGGCCTATATATACAACCTTGACAAAACACATTGCCCTTCTATTGGTTATCCAAACAAAAACAATACTTTTATATATACACATATATTTATATATATCATTTTATATATCCTTTTATATATACAAAATGCTATATATCTTTTTGTATATGAATTGTGTATCCTTTTGTACACGAATTTTACATATCTTTTTCATGGAACACACAAATTTAGGTTGTTGCAATATTTTTCCAATGTTTGAATTCCGAAAAAGATATATGATTATATCTTTTTCTGAAAAGTGCGCAAAAATGAATTTTCAACTGTGTGACATCGTTTTCTCATTTTTCGATTAAAAAGATAAATTGTAATGAGGATTTATATATCATTATACTATAATAGAAAATGAGCCATTCTATAATATAAAATAAAAAGACATATACATTAAAAGGATATACGATTATTTCTTTTTAATCTTTATACTATTATATCATCAATATCTCATTTTTATCATTATACTATAATAAAATGATAGAAGATGATCCAATCTATAATGAAGTTTGCTATAGTTTTAGTTTAGGTGATTGTATTTGGCTTATTCATATATATATATATATATGATCATAAAAAAGAGATACAAAAAGATATATACAAAAGATACACAATTCATATACAAAAAGATTATGTGCTTACTAAACAAACACCTTTTACATATGTAAGCATACCATCTAACCAACCTCATCACTACTGGACCATTCATTTCATAAATTCCATGGTAAATAAACACTTCAGGACGTCATTTTTATCAGGAAAAAGATAAACAATTTTATCTTTTTCTCAGAAAATCATATAACTTATACTTTTAACAAAAAAAAGATAAATGTTTTTATATTTTTCTCAGAAAATCATTTAATTTTATTCTTTTTAACAGAAAATCTTATTATGCCTACATATACCACCTTGACAAAACACATTGCCCTTCTATTGGTTATAATAACAAAACCAATATATATATATATACACATATATATATATATCTTTTTATATATACAAAATGTTACATACCTTTTTGTATATGAATTGTGTATCTTTTTGTATATGAATTGTGTATCTTTTTGTGTATATCTTTTTGTAATGATGACTTGCATGCTAAATGGTTATGCTGTGAGAGTTATGAGATGTAATTGCTTCTTCTAAATCTCAATATGTGATGCAATCTGCTATGCTTAGGCATTTTGATAAATCCCAATCTCAATCTAATGCAATTTCAATCTGTACGTGTTTGCTTCTACTAAATCTCAATTTCAATCTGATGCAACTGCTATGGTGGTATCTGTTTTTACGTGTACTATGAAAATTCTGATGTGGTTATTGAAGTGCAACTTCTGTGAATAATCCTGATGTGCATATAAGATTTACTGTTTGATGTTGTAAGTTCTGAGAAGCAAATGAAATGGTTTTTCTGTTGATACTGTAATTACTGTGATAAAAATGAGGGAGTTCCTATCAGATTTATTGTTGTGAAGCTATTATGAAGCTATGGAAGCTACTATATGTTGAGTCAAAGATTTCAATGATTATTTTGATTAATGACATGAAGAAGCTTCATGATCGACAAAAAGGAGAATCGATGACAAAAAGAAGAATTGATTTTTTTTCATAGGTTAGAAGTGGGTTATTTAGAGTTATAAATGCTAAAATCTATCCTCAAATAATCATACTTCTCATTGCTTTTAAAAATATTCATGAAAACTCTTTTATGTAGCAAGTTGACAAAAACATGTCAACAGGTTATTTTTAACTTGTCAACAGGATTTCAAATGAAACCTGTCTACCTGTAAAAATTAACCTGTCAACAGCTTTTTAAAGGTAACGGTCAAAAACCTGTCTACCTGTACATTTTACCTATCAACAGATTTTTGAATAACAAAGCATATTTTTGAAGAG
Source organism: Allium sativum (assembly GCA_030737875.1). Taxonomy (NCBI): domain Eukaryota; kingdom Viridiplantae; phylum Streptophyta; class Magnoliopsida; order Asparagales; family Amaryllidaceae; genus Allium; species Allium sativum. The sequence goes on along the minus strand of CM060926.1, from coordinate 684,751,121 downwards.
TCATCTTCTTTTATGAAAGGTTGCATCCATTTCTCTTCATCAGGAATCATCTCTTTTGATTGCAACTTTTCACTAATGATTATAACTTTTCAATCACTATAAATACATCGTGATTCATTCATCCAAACCACCGAATTTCACTCTCTATTCTCTGATCTATTTTGCATTCTATTTCGCATTCAAAGAGCACTCAAAATCATTATATTGTCATTTAAATCTCCAAGCATATTTAATACACTTGTGATTCAACGATAATCCACTTCCGATTCTTCGCAAACATCAATTTACATTTGAGGATAAGATTATAGGAAGGGTGTACTGTAACACCCCGTATTTTGGGTTAATGCTAAAATTTACTAATTATAGAATAAATAATCTCAGATGTGGGAATTGGGGGTAACGGGCTGCGTTATTGCGTTCGTCTCGGAAAAATACGCGAAATAGAGTCCGAGTTTTCGAGAATCGGAGTCCGTATGGCCCGGTTATGGCCCAAAGAAGTTTGTAGAAAATTCAAAATTAAAAACAGAATTAAGAATTTAAAATTCAGATTTTTGAATTGGACAGGTGGGGTCAGGCGGGAAAAATCCCGCCCTACCTATGTCGACAGGGCTGTCGACAGGGGTGTCGACTTGCCTGTCGACTTGCCTGTCGACAGGGGCGTGGCGTCCAGTGAACCTGGGTGCACCAGGTTGGGTTCTAGGCTGGCTTAGAGGGCTGGTTCTAGAGATTTCCTAAATCTAAGGGTCCTAATCTAATCTAGGGTTAATCTAAGGGCCTAAAACACTCACCTAATCCTATAAATAAGACCCCAACCCTACCCTAATTCATTCATAATTAGGTCTTGTAACTAAACTATGGCAAAATGAAATTTGAGCATGGCCTCCACTAGTTCATGAAGAGAGTTGCAAGCAAATCCCTCTCTAATCAATCTCTAATCATCACCATCTTCATAGTTAGCAACTAATTCCACTTCATAAGTTTGCTAATCTTGGGTTTGGTGAGTTTCTATCACTTTAACATCAATTGTTAAAGTAAGTAGATTGGGTGTAAAGAGACTTATGGTCTTAAATGCGGATTAGTGAGTTTGAATCATTTATAATGATATGCTACTCTATGTTTTTCCATGTTTATGCATGTTTTGATAAGTTGGTTTATGCATGCTTAATAAGTTGGTTTATGCATGTTTAACAAAGTGAGATATGCAAGTTCATATGCTAGTTATGTATATGCCTAAATGCAAGATTAATGTGATATGCAAGTTATGCATGCTTATGCAAGTATATGGATGCTTATGCAAGTTAAGTATATGTTTAAATGCAAGTTTAACATGATATGCAAGTTATGCATGCTTATGCGAGTATATGAATGCTTATGCAAGATATGTATATGCTTAAATGACATGATATGCAAGTTATGCATGTTTATGCAAGTATGTGAATGTTTATGCAAGTATGTGAATGTTTATGCAAGTATGTGAATGCTTATGCAAGTATGTGGATGCTTATGCAAGTTATGTGTATGCTTAAATGCATGTTTAACATGTTATGCAAGTTATGAGAACGCTTATATGCAAGTTCAACATGTTATGCAAGATATGTGTATGATAATATGCAAGCTCATATGCAACATGTTATGCAAATCATGTGTATGATAATATGCAAGTTTGGGTTAAATGTAGTTGGGTTAATATATGCTCATATATGCAAGTTGACATCCTCTTAACCCATGACAAAGTTATGTGCTAAACCCATGATATTTGTGATGGATCTTTCCCTTTATTATGTCATGAAATGAGAACGATTTACGTGGGGAACGATGGGGTTGGAAAATATGTTAATAAATGTATGATTGGGTATGATTAAGCATACCATAAAAATAAATTACCATAAGTGGGAATTTACCTATTGAGTTAGGTCTACCCCATGGGAATTTACCTATTGAGTTAGGTCTACCCATGTTATGGAAAACTTGATATTAATTAGGGATAATTAATATGGGGGTGATTAATTAGGTGTAATTAATCGACTAAGACACGAGGTTGGACTCATTTGTAGTGTAAAACTGCCCGGACCCGACCGGCTTAACCAGTTGCTACAAATGTCAGCCCAATGTGAGAGGTCTTAGCCATAAATTAAATACGTGATTAAAGTAAAGACACGAGGTTAGGCTCTGTTATGACGTAAGACTGCCCGGACTCTACCGGCTTAACCAGGCGGTCATAACAGCCAGTCTAATGTGGGAGGTCTTTACGGGAGATCACGGTCTTAATTAATTAAGAAACACTTAACCATATTAGCATGTAGTGGGACATGAGGGGTTAAGTGGGTGCCTTGGGTGGCATGTGGAAATTTTGTGGTTGCCTTGGGTGGCATGTGGAATCTAGTGGGTTGCCTTGGGTGGCAATAGAAAATACGATTAGAATACTTAACCAAGTGGAAACATGTAATTAAACATGATTAAAGGGTTAAGTGGGATACACTAGATATATGACAAGCTTAAGTGGGTAGCTTGTGGGGGCCCATTTCAACCAATATCCCAAACGTATCTTTGTGGGCTCGACCCATGTCGAGTGACGGGACACGCATATTGGGCTTGATTATAAGAGGCCAAAACGGGTTAGCGGTGGCAACGCAAGTCCAACGGGTTTCATATGCGTGTGTGGGCCCGGGCTGGTAGATAAGCCGTTGTTGCATCGTGTAGATATAAAGCCATGCACCGTTGATAGTATTGGGTAGCCACTTTAGGGGAGTGATACACCCCACTGCGGGACCAGCACGGGTATCTACGGTAGGGAGCCGATCGCTTGGGAAGTAGTGGGTACACCTAGTAAAGATAGGGGCAGACGGCACCTATGTAGGGGTACACGAAACTACTGGGTAAGAATTACTGAGTACACCTAGTGGAGATAGGGGCAGACGGAACCTATGTAGTGGGCTAGGAGTACATGGAACTACTGGGGAAATTTTCTAAGTCCTTGGAAGGGATCAACCTTTAAGTAGGAATGACTGGTGTGGTGCAGTTAATAATTATCCTTGGGTGGGTAGATGCGTCCTGACGGTTATCTTAGTTTATCCTAAGTCTACCAAGCTGCTTAGTGTAGCCATTCATCCCCAGATATTACCATAGGTCAAGTTTATGTCTTCTCTGGTTACTTTAATGATGGTATTGTTAAAGTTGTAGGACTCACTCAGACTTATGTCTGACCCCGTTGTTTTTATCTTTTTTTCCAACCCTCAGGTCCTACGGTGGATCCTAGCGGTAGTAGAGCTTGATCGGATTGCTGTTCCAGTCTTGAGGAGCTTGGGTAGATGTAAAGCTCCAGTTATCCAGTTATCTTTTCTTTTGTTCTGGCTATTGTATTGAGAGTGGGATTATGTACTCCTTTATTTTGATGTATATAGTACTTGACTTTTAATTGTGGTTTTATGATGTAACCAGACATGTTTACTTCCGCTGTTATGAGTTGATATTTTAAAATTTCCAGTACTGTATATATCTGTCTTGTTGTAATTTTTCTGTTCTATATTCACTAAAATACTCCACCGACGCTATGGCATTCCCTTAGTGAGTGACCATAGCGGGCGTGGGGTGTTACACGTGGTATCAGAGCAAAGGTTACCGGAACAGATAAATTTTTTTAGAAAACTATTTTTCTAAAACATTTTTGGAAGAGATATTTTCAAAAACATGTCTTTTAAGAGAAAAGTTTTTGAAGGAAAAGCATAATCCCCAATAGCCATATCTATATCCTTCGAATTCTCCATTTTGAATCTTTCCTCTTTCGTTTCAGCATGGCCGAGAATTTTAATTTTCCGGAGGGTGTGACGGTACCAGTATGGTATAGGAGATTGATGGAGGCTAGGGCCACCACGGCGGGTCCAGCAAATGTTCCTCCACCAACCGTAGCACCCGATCTTCCTCCTCCCCCTCCTCCTCGCACGGATACTTTTGCTAAGACTTGCAAGGAATTTAAAGCTATGGGAGGGAAACCTTTTCAAGGATCTGAAACTTTTGTGGAGGCTAGAGATTGGCTTAAAGAGGTGGAAGAATTGATAGATATCTTTGAGATGGAAGAAGGAAAGAAAGTCAAGTTGGCTGCTTGGTTAATGAAGGGAGAGGCCTCATTCTGGTGGGAGGTCACTAATGGAGAACGCCCCGTTGACTCTTGGGCGGATTTTAGGCAAAGATTTGTGGCAAAGTTTCTCTCAAGGGCGGAGGAAAACTTGTATATGGAAAGATTCTTGACTCTAAAGCAAGGAAATCTCTCGGTGAAGGAATATGTCAACAAGTTTAATCAATTGGCAAGATTTGGCCTAGACATGGTGAATACACCGGAGAAGAAGGCTTTGAGATTCGTGAAAGGCTTGAATGAACCGATGCATGGGTTGGCTATGACTCATATCCCTATGGGGGCCACCTTTGAGAAGCTAGTTGACATGGCACTCATGTACGAAGAAGAGAAGGGTCCCAATGCTAATAGGGCACCCGAGAAGAAGGGAGATCAAAAGAGACCTCAGCAACAACAACAGAACAAAGGTGGGAAAGGCAACGGTGGCAAAGGCAAGAAGAAGTAGTGTTTCAATTGTGGAACACCTGGCCACCTAAGCAAGGATTGTCGCAAGAAGAAGAAGACTGGCTGCTTCCAATGTGGCGAAGCAGGGCATCTATTGAAAGATTGTCCTAAGAAGGGGCAAAGGACGGGATCTACCTCAGGAGGACAGGTGCAAGCTCTTATGGCACCGAGTCAGGCTAGGGGGCAAGTACAGGCTCTCGCGGTTCCACCGATTCAGGAGAGAGGTAGAACTATTTCCGTTGAAAGTCTGGTCTTTCTATTTGATCATCCTGTCCGTACGTTGTTTGATTCAGGCGCATCGCATTCGTTTATCTCATCATCATTAGTTGAGTCACTGCACTTAGACACCAGTCTGGTAGATGATCCCTTGGTTGTTTCAAACCCAATTGGGGGCTCCACTTATTTGTCCATGGTATGTTTGGGTTTGAAGATTTCTATACTTAGCATTGAGTTTAGATGTGATGCTTTTGTGTTGGGCTTCACGGGCTATGGGTTGATTTTGGGCATGGACTGGTTATCCAGTAATGGTGCCGTTCTTGATTGCGAAAGGAGAGTTGTTAGGCTCATGACCCGCTTGGGTAACACTCTCGAGATTTCTTGTAATCCCAGGGACTCTGTTATGCTAAGTTATCTTGAATCGCTTGACGCGTCGGTCGAGAGTTTGCAATATCCGGATGTGTTTGAGGAGGTGAAGGGCTTACCTCCGAAGCGGGAGATTGACTTCCGAATATATCTGGTGGATAATGCTAAACCGGTATCTTTACCAGTGCGCCACATGGCCCCTCGTGAGAGGAGGGAACTCCATAAGCAAGTAGGGGAGTTGCTTGAGAAGGGGTTCATAAGACGAAGTATATCGGAGTGGGGTGCTCCAGTAGTATTTGCTACGAAGGCGGATGGGTCCCTCAGACTTTGTGTAGACTATAGAGAACTCAACAAGCTCACAAAGAAGAATAGACACCCATTGCCGAGGATTGATGATCTTTTCGATCAGTTGGTTGGCGCTTCAGTATTTTCTCAGTTAGACTTAGCCACGGGGTTTCATCAGTTGAGGGTGGCTGAGGATAGCATAGACAAGACTGCCTTTAGGACTCCGGATGGTTTCTATGAGTGGCTGGTGATGCCATTTGGGTTGACGAACGCCCCTGCATACTTTGTTGATTTGATGAGTAGGGTGTTCAGGGAGTTCCTTAATAAATTCGTGGTGGTCTTTGTGGATGATATCTTAGTATTTTCTAAGAGTGAAGAAGAGCATGCCCTACATCTTGGGGAGGTATTGAAGACTCTTCGAGCACATAGCCTTAAGGCTAAATTCTCTAAATGTCACTTCTGGAGGAAGGAGGTGCGATTCTTGGGGCATGTGGTCTCCAAGGGAGGGATAGCTGTGGATCCCGCGAAGGTAGTATCAATTCAGGATTGGAAGGTTCCGAAGAATGCTACCGAAGTAAGAAGTTTCTTGGGGTTGGCAGGTTATTATAGGAAGTTTATTAAAGACTTCGCAAAGATATCAGCCCCATTAACCCGCTTGACGAAGAAGAATCTTGTTTTCACATGGGACGTAGATTGCGATGATGCGTTCCGACGGTTAAAGAGAGCTTTAACCACCGCTCCAGTTTTGGTGTTGCCAGATGGGAGCAAGCCATTTGTTGTCTATACCGATGCCTGTGGGACAGGACTTGGCGCAGTCTTAATGCAAGAGGGAAGGGTAATAGCCTACGGTGGAAGGCAGTTGAGGGCACATGAGAAAAATTACCCTACCCATGATCTAGAGCTGGCCGCTATTGTTTTTGCGCTTAAGGTTTGGCGCCATTATCTTCTTGGTGAGAGATTCGAGTTGTTCACTGACCATAAATCATTGAAGTACTTATTCTCTCAGAAGGATTTGAATCTGAGACAGCAAAGGTGGATGGAGTTCTTAGCATCCTATGACTTCGAGATAGCGTATACCCCTGGCAAGGGTAACGTGGTGGCGGACGCCTTGAGCAGGAAGAGGTTGTCCTTGAGTCCATTGTTCGTGGAACGGCGAAGCTTGGAGTTTATCTCGATGTTTGATTTCAGACCTTCCGTTGACTATGTACCCGGTTTGCTAGCTTCTTTGGAAGTTAGACCTACTCTTTTGGGGCGGATTGGAGAAGCACAGAGGGACGACCCACAGTTGGTTGAGTTGGTAGAAAAGCTCATAAGGGGGGAGTCGTCCAGCCATTTGAGTAGGTACACCCTAGACGATAGGGGGTGCTTGCGTAGAGACGGTAGACTTTGTGTACCGCAAGATGAGCATTTGAGGGAGGCTATTCTTGATGATGCACACCGTTCTAGGATGACCATTCATCCCGGTGGGGACAAGATGTACCGAGACATGAAGAGGGTTTTCTTCTGGGCCGGTATGAAGAAAGATGTGGCCGAGTATGTCGCTCGATGTTTGGTGTGCCAACAAGTGAAGGCGGAGCAAAAGAAACCTGGTGGGTTGCTTCACCCGTTGGAAGTTCCGCAATGGAAGTGGGATAGCGTCTCGATGGATTTTATTGACGGGTTACCCAGGTCGAGGAAGGGTAATACAGGAATTTGGGTGGTGGTAGACAGACTTACTAAGAGCGCCCATTTCATACCTGTAAAGAGCAAGAGGACTGCTCCATGGCTAGCTTCAGTATATCTTCGAGAGATAGTTCGATTGCATGGGGTACCCTCTAGCATAGTGAGTGATCGAGATCCTATCTTCACTAGCGAGTTTTGGAGAAGTTTGCAAGAAGCAGTGGGGACTCAATTGTGTCTGAGCACCGCATATCATCCTCAGACAGACGGCCAGACTGAGAGGGTGAATCGTGTTCTAGAAGACCTTCTGAGGCTTTGTATCTTAGATTTTGGAGGTACATGGGAAGAGCATCTTCCATTGGTGGAGTTCGCATATAATAACAGCTTTCAGTCCAGTATTGGTATGGCTCCTTTCGAAGCTCTCTATGGAAGGCCTTGTCGATCACCTACATGTTGGTGGGAATCTACGGATAAGATTTTGCTTGGGCCTGATATGGTTAGGGAGACTTCTGAGAAGATTGACTTGATTCGAAGAAGGATGAAAGCAGCGCAAGATAGGCAAAAATCTTATGCGGACAAGAGAAGGACGGATCTTGAGTTTGAGGTTGGGGATATGGTTTTTGTCAAGGTATCTCCGTTGAGAAATGTTGTTCGCTTTGGATCCATTGGGAAGTTAGCACCGAGATTTGTTGGGCCGTTTCCTATTAAGGAAAGGATTGGACGGATGGCATATAGGGTGGAGTTGCCCGACAGGCTTAGTGGTGTTCATGATGTATTCCATGTATCACATCTGAGGAAGTGCTTACATGAGACGGCAGAGGTGGTAGAGCCAAGCTTGCTTAGAGATGTAGAGGTAGAGCGTGATGCGACGATTCGACGAGCTCCTACTCGCATCCTTGGGTCAGAGACTAGGAAATTGAGGAATCGAGAGGTTCAGCTAGTCAAAGTACAATGGGGAGAAGATGAGAGCAACGCGACTTGGGAGACGGAAGCGAAGATGCGTTCTTTGTATCCATTTCTTTTTGAGAGTATGTCTTTTAACTTCTCCTTTATCGTTTGACTAGTACTTATCTTATCTTTAGTACGCCCTCTCATTAAGTACCTTTGACCTTTAGATAGGGTAAACCTATGGTTGAAACATGTGTTTGAGACATGTTATGGTTGATGGATGCAAGTGGATGCAAGTGTTTGCTAGTGGTTGCTCGTGGATGCATATACACACACTCTAGGCACTAGATCGGCTCAGTCACTTCATATTGCATATTGCATAAAATTGTGTGTAGGAAAATATATTTATGGATGTATAATGGATGTGTTATCACATGGATGATGCATTTTGGTGAATGATTGTGCACTCATATAGATATTGTATGTGTCGATAGGGTTCTTTCGCATACATAATGGATGCATGGCACTATCATGGTTTGCATATGTTCATACATTAGATAGGGAACATATACACACTTTTTGCATATGCTCATACATCATTAGAAATTGTTTTAAGGACAATGGATGCCTGTGTTTGATGGATTGAGTAGATGGTTGTTTGGATGATAGGATATGCATTCTCCTTAGCTCAGAGATTTCGAGGACGAAATCCTTTAAGGAGGGGAGAATGTAACACCCCGTATTTTGGGTTAATGCTAAAATTTACTAATTATAGAATAAATAATCTCAAATGTGGGAATTGGGGGTAACGGGCTGCGTTATTGCGTTCGTCTCGGAAAAATACGCGAAATAGAGTCCGAGTTTTCGAGAATCGGAGTCCGTATGGCCCGGTTATGGCCCAAAGAAGTTTGTAGAAAATTCAAAATTAAAAACAGAATTAAGAATTTAAAATTCAGATTTTTAAATTGGACAGGTGGGGTCAGGCGGGAAAAATCCCGCCCTACCCATGTCGATAGGGCTGTCGACAGGCCTGTCGACAGGGGTGTCGACTTGCCTGTCGACTTGCCTGTCGACAGGGGCGTGGCGTCCAGTGAACCTGGGTGCACCAGGTTGGGTTCTAGGCTGGCTTAGAGGGCTGGTTCTAGAGATTTCCTAAATCTAAGGGTCCTAATCTAATCTAGGGTTAATCTAAGGGCCTAAAACACTCACCTAATCCTATAAATAAGACCCCAACCCTACCCTAATTCATTCATAATTAGGTCTTGTAACTAAACTATGGCAAAATGAAATTTGAGCATGGCCTCCACTAGTTCATGAAGAGAGTTGCAAGCAAATCCCTCTCTAATCAATCTCTAATCATCACCATCTTCATAGTTAGCAACTAATTCCACTTCATAAGTTTGCTAATCTTGGGTTTGGTGAGTTTCTATCACTTTAACATCAATTGTTAAAGTAAGTAGATTGGGTGTAATGAGACTTATGGTCTTAAATGCGGATTAGTGAGTTTGAATCATTTATAATGATATGCTACTCTATGTTTTTCCATGTTTATGCATGTTTTGATAAGTTGGTTTATGCATGCTTAATAAGTTGGTTTATGCATGTTTAACAAAGTGAGATATGCAAGTTCATATGCTAGTTATGTATATGCCTAAATGCAAGATTAATGTGATATGCAAGTTATGCATGCTTATGCAAGTATATGGATGCTTATGCAAGTTAAGTATATGTTTAAATGCAAGTTTAACATGATATGCAAGTTATGCATGCTTATACGAGTATATGAATGCTTATGCAAGATATGTATATGCTTAAATGACATGATATGCAAGTTATGCATGTTTATGCAAGTATGTGAATGTTTATGCAAGTATGTGAATGCTTATGCAAGTATGTGAATGCTTATGCAAGTATGTGGATGCTTATGCAAGTTATGTGTATGCTTAAATGCATGTTTAACATGTTATGCAAGTTATGAGAACGCTTATATGCAAGTTCAACATGTTATGCAAGATATGTGTATGATAATATGCAAGCTCATATGCAACATGTTATGCAAATCATGTGTATGATAATATGCAAGTTTGGGTTAAATGTAGTTGGGTTAATATATGCTCATATATGCAAGTTGACATCCTCTTAACCCATGACAAAGTTATGTGCTAAACCCATGATATTTGTGATGGATCTTTCCCTTTATTATGTCATGAAATGAGAACGATTTACGTGGGGAACGATGGGGTTGGAAAATATGTTAATAAATGTATGATTGGGTATGATTAAGCATACCATAAAAATAAATTACCATAAGTGGGAATTTACCTATTGAGTTAGGTCTACCCCATGGGAATTTACCTATTGAGTTAGGTCTACCCATGTTATGGAAAACTTGATATTAATTAGGGATAATTAATATGGGGGTGATTAATTAGGTGTAATTAATCGACTAAGACACGAGGTTGGACTCATTTGTAGTGTAAAACTGCCCGGACCCGACCGGCTTAACCAGTTGCTACAAATGTCAGCCCAATGTGAGAGGTCTTAGCCATAAATTAAATACGTGATTAAAGTAAAGACACGAGGTTAGGCTCTGTTATGACGTAAGACTGCCCGGACTCTACCGGCTTAACCAGGCGGTCATAACAGCCAGTCTAATGTGGGAGGTCTTTACGGGAGATCACGGTCTTAATTAATTAAGAAACACTTAACCATATTAGCATGTAGTGGGACATGAGGGGTTAAGTGGGTGCCTTGGGTGGCATGTGGAAATTTTGTGGTTGCCTTGGGTGGCATGTGGAATCTAGTGGGTTGCCTTGGGTGGCAATAGAAAATACGATTAGAATACTTAACCAAGTGGAAACATGTAATTAAACATGATTAAAGGGTTAAGTGGGATACACTAGATATATGACAAGCTTAAGTGGGTAGCTTGTGGGGGCCCATTTCAACCAATATCCCAAACGTATCTTTGTGGGCTCGACCCATGTCGAGTGACGGGACACGCATATTGGGCTTGATTATAAGAGGCCAAAACGGGTTAGCGGTGGCAACGCAAGTCCAACGGGTTTCATATGCGTGTGTGGGCCCGGGCTGGTAGATAAGCCGTTGTTGCATCGTGTAGATATAAAGCCGTGCACCGTTGATAGTATTGGGTAGCCACTTTAGGGGAGTGATACACCCCACTGTGGGACCAGCACGGGTATCTACGGTAGGGAGCCGATCGCTTGGGAAGTAGTGGGTACACCTAGTAAAGATAGGGGCAGACGGCACCTATGTAGGGGTACACGAAACTACTGGGTAAGAATTATTGAGTACACCTAGTGGAGATAGGGGCAGACGGCACCTATGTAGTGGGCTAGGAGTACATGGAACTACTGGGGAAATTTTATAAGTCCTTGGAAGGGATCAACCTTTAAGTAGGAATGACTGGTGTGGTGCAGTTAATAATTATCCTTGGGTGGGTAGATGCGTCCTGACGGTTATCTTAGTTTATCCTAAGTCTACCAAGCTGCTTAGTGTAGCCATTCATCCCCAGATATTACCGTAGGTCAAGTTTATGTCTTCTCTGGTTACTTTAATGATGGTATTGTTAAAGTTGTAGGACTCACTCAGACTTATGTCTGACCCCGTTGTTTTTATCTTTTTTTCCAACCCTCAGGTCCTACGGTGGATCCTAGCGGTAGTAGAGCTTGATCGGATTGCTGTTCCAGTCTTGAGGAGCTTGGGTAGATGTAAAGCTCCAGTTATCCAGTTATCTTTTCTTTTGTTCTGGCTATTGTATTGAGAGTGGGATTATGTACTCCTTTATTTTGATGTATATAGTACTTGACTTTTAATTGTGGTTTTATGATGTAACCAGACATGTTTACTTCCGCTGTTATGAGATGATATTTTAAAATTTCCAGTACTGTATATATCTGTCTTGTTGTAATTTTTCTGTTCTATATTCACTAAAATACTCCACCGACGCTATGGCATTCCCTTAGTGAGTGACCATAGCGGGCGTGGGGTGTTACATGTACTCAATTATTGACTAATCAGTGTTGAAGCAAGAACACATTCAAAAGTCAAACTCTTGTAATTTTCCTGTGCGGGTAAGCTTGTAGCCCGTGAAATCAAGTGGGTAAGCTTGTAGCCCGTGAAATCAAGTGGGTAAGCTTGTGGCCCGTAAATCAAGTAGTGTTGTGAACCTGTTAATCCGAGTGAAGAGAGGTTGTTGATTAGTGAAAATCCAGAGAGAGGTCTGGGACTGGACGTAGGACGGTGCTCCGAACAAGTATAAAAATTCCTGGTGTGATTTTTCCTTTTTACTGCATTTACTATATTTACTTATCTGCGAATAGTTATTACTTTATACTTGAATATTGTTTGTCATATTACATGATCCTTGTGTGTATTATACTCGGCAAGTACACGTACACACTTTCAATTGGTATCAGAGCGAGGTTATCTCATAACCGTAACACAGTTATTTGATATATTCTAGTAATATGGCAAATAACCCAAGTAGTAGCACAAACACCACTTACACTGAAGGTCAATCGACACAAAGACCTCCTTTCTTCAATGGTCTTAACTATAGTTATTGGGAAACACGTATGGCCTTTTACATGCAATCAACTAACTATGATGCTTGGAATGCTACTCAGAAAGAAATAGTCAATCCAACGACTGAGTATGCTGAATGGACTGCTGCTGAGAAAACCGCAGCTGCTGTAAACGCAAAAGCAATTAATATGTTGTTTTGTGCATTAGATCAAAACGAATATAACCGTGTTAGTATTTGAACCACTGCTTATCAAATTTGGAAACGCTAAAAACTACTCATGAAGGTACTAACAAGGTTAAACAAGCAAAAATAGCTTTGTTGAAAAGTCAATTTCAAAATTTCAAAATGAAGCCAAATGAAACTATCAATGAGATGTATTCACGGTTTCAAACCATTCATCATGCACTTATCGGATTAGGGCAAAAATATTTTGATTTTGATGTAGTTTCGACAGTCCTACATTCTCTGACTAGTGAATGGGAAGGAAAAGTATTAGCGATTGAAGAAGCTAATGACCTTTCTATCATGAAGCCAGATGAATTGATAGGAAATCTAATGTCCTATGAAGCAAACTTGCAGGCTAGAAAAGAACAAACTGAAGAAAAGAAAAATGTAGCATTTCATGCCGAAACGGATGAAGACATCTTAGATTCTGAAGATGAAGATCTAGCATTCATTGCAAAATGATTCAAGAAATTCTTAAAGCAACGAAAGGCTAGTCGTTACAACAGAAAGAAATTCGGATCAAATAAACCATCTTCATCAAATGTAGAATGCTTCAACTGTAACAAGAAGGGACATATGCAAAAGGATTGTCCGGAGCATAAGAAGAAGACAGAAAATGAAAAATTCAAACACAAGAAGGACAAGTCAAAGAAACGAGCATTCTCAGTAACATGGGATGATTCAGACTCATCTTCGTCTGATAGTGAAAGTGCCTCGGACGATGAACAAGCGAATGTATGTTTTATGGCAAAAGAAGATGAGGTACAAATTCCTTCTTTTGAAGAAGTTCTTGATATAAATGCTGAATTGATATATAAATTCAAATATATGAAATGACAATGCAAACAAGCTCAAGCAGACTTACGTAGAGCAGAATTGAAGCGTGATATGCTAAAAGACGAGAAGAAAATATTAGAGGAGGAACTTGAAAAAGCTCAAGAATCATCATCTAATATTGATTCTCAACTATCTCTTTTAAGTCAAGAAATTGAAACTCAAAAAGAGAAAAATGATGCTCTTACTACCGAAAATCATGAGCTTAAGGCAAAAGTCAAAATGCTAGACCTTGAAAAAGCTAGTTTACAAACAAAGTTAGACGACATTACTCAAAATGTTTCTAACTTTAATAAAGGTCGAGAAAATTTGACAAAAATTATTGAAAGTTCACAATCTGCTACAAATAAACAAGGGTTGGGATATAAGAAACAAGTTATCAAGAAACATCTTGGTAAAAGAAAAAGGAAAAATAAGGTAGTACAAGAAACTGAAGCTAAGAAAAATCTTAGTTTATTATATTCCAAACACAAATCGATTGTGAAATTTCAAAAGAAGAATGTCAAAACTATACAAATATGGGTTCCTAAAACAAATAACAATTTGATTAGGAACAAGTACATTCAAAAAAATTTGAATTCTGTGCATCATAATCCAAAATTTTTATATAAAGGGGATACCGGACCCGTATGGGTTTGGACTCCTAAGACCTAACTCTTAGGATCCTATAGAAAGGTGGGTACCATGGACTTAATTTTATTTTTTGCAGGGCCCACTCAAGAAAAGAGGAAAGTGGATACTAGACAGTGGTTGCTCAAAGCATATGACTGGAGACATGAGTTTATTAACAAATATCACTTATTCAAATGGTGACTCTTTCACTTTTGGAGATAATTCAAAAGGATATATCATCGGCAAAGGCAATGTGAGCAATTACGAATGTGCTCGAAGATCACACATCACCATAACTAGCTCCGAATCAGACGAGCACTACTCCCCGAAGACACCGGAACATCCTCCTGGTTTCCATCAAAACTCACGTACACCTGGCACCACACCTAACTCAAAACGTTGCAAGAAAGTGTTACTTTGTTCTCCACATACGAGAAAAAATAGATGAGATACACCATTATCAAAAGCATCAAGTTGATCTCCAGAGGGAGATGTATTACGAGAAGAAGTTAACAGCTTCTCGGCTCACGTATCTCGAACAAATAGCTTCATTCTTCTGTAGCTCTAATAAGCACAACGTTCATGAGCCCACACATATGCCATCATCATCAAGAACACCCAACTCATGGGATAGGAATTACAACAAAAATGAAGGAGCAAGCGGAAAATCTCCTTGGGAACCAAGAAAATAATTTCTATATATCATATTTAAGGAGATCATTTATATCGATTTATTTGGTGTATTTATGTTTTATTCCTCATAATTTATTATAATTTATAATAAAGTTTTAATAGAGTTCGAATATATAAACAAGAGAAGTGAGAAAAACAAAAATATACAGTACCTATCGACCGGTTAAAATAAACTGTCGACCAGTTTTATTCAATTACAATCCAGAGAGTTTTCCTGTCGACCGCCTGCACATCACCTGTCGACCGCTGTTTTTAAAATTAAAACCAAAGAAAAATTAGGTCGACCGGTAGAAAATTTCCTGTCGACCGGTTTATAATTAAACTGTTTTATTTCTAACCAGAAACCTTTCCTGTCGACCACCCTATTCCACCCTGTCGACCGGTTTCTGTTTTCAATTTCAAACCAGAAACATTTCCTTTCGACCACCCTACCCCTGTCGACCGGTTTCTGTTTTTAATTTCAAAACAGAAACATTTCCTGTCGACGGCCCTATTCCTCCCTGTCGACCGATCGCGAATAATTCTGTTTTTATATATTCAAACATCGGTTCACAATCAAATCTAACACACCATTTCATTTTCAACTCCCTTTAAAATACCCATTCCTATCAGCCCTAATCTCTTTAATTTCAATTCAAATCGTATTCCAATGGCTCCAAAACATAAGAAAACAAAAACATCTTCTTCTTCCTCACATCTCCAACCTATCGATTCACACATTAAACATTGGTTAATGGATCCTATTGCTATGAAAAGATGGAATAAAATGAAGGATTACACCATTCATCAAGGATCTTTCATAAAGTTCTTTGATTTCTTTCTCTATGATGTTAGAGATATAGCGAATAGAGCAGGTATTGATTCTCTTCTTAATTTTGATGACAACAACGTAGAAATTAATCATATAATGATTAAGTTGTTCTATGCTAATCTCAACCTAGAGAAATGTAAACCGGATAACCCGTCTGATTGTTTATGGTCAGTAGTTTGTGGACAACATGTTTTTATCTCCAAAGATAGAATGGGACAAGTTCTTCATTCTCCAAATAATGGTATTAAATTCTCTGGTGATTTCTGTCCTATTCATATTAGAGATAAAATTAGTCACTTGTTCATTGAAGATCATAAGTCAAGTACAAAAGGAATCAATTTAAGACCCTCGGCTAGAATTCTTCATCTCTGTATCACGCATTCCTTGTTGCCAAGGACTGGAAATTTCGATGTCGTTTATAGAGAAAATTTTAAGGCATTATACGCTATTTATGGAGATATCAGTGTTAATTTGGTTGAAATGATTTTTGATGAGATTTCAACGGTAAACAAACTTTCCCGACCACATCTGTTTTACAACGAATATATTATGCGCCTCCTAATGGATTGTGGAATTCCATCCCCGGAGTCCAAAATTTCAAAAGCTAAGTGTATTAATAAAGCATCAAATAAGAGAATGAAACTTCTCGAGCCATACTTAAAACATTATTCCTTTTGAGCAATATGTACACCAAGGTCCTCCAGAGGTTTCTTCCTCACAAATTACTACGCAAAGACCGGAAGACGTTAGAATTCCTCCATCAACTTCGTCAACAAAAGAATTTCAAGATCAAATTGCAAGAAATCAATTTTTACTAGAAGCAAGACTTAAAAGAACCGATAATAAGCTTGATCGTTTGGACACAAAACTCGACAAGCGGTTTAATAAACTCAAGTCTTTCTTCGGTATAATTTGGGAAGCAATTTCTTGTGCCTCGTCCTCTACCACACTTGCTCAAGATCCGGGAAAACATCCAATGCCTCCTACATTTACATGGTCAACTTCAGAGGAGGACACTAGTTCTGGAGCAAGTACCCAACATGGTCGTGGTCGTGGAACGTCACATATTGAAGAAGGTAGAAATGAGGAAGAGGAAGAACAAGACAAAGACAAGGAAGAAAGTGAAGAAGAAGGAGACAAAGAAGGAGAAGGAGAAGAAGAAACCGATTCAGACTGACCATCCTAGTAGTTCCTTCTATCTATATTTTGTGATGTTATGCTTTTAATTTCAAACACTTATATCAACACTTGTACATAATTAGTGTTGTGTTTTAATTAAGTACGTATGCTACATAACTTAGTTTAGTATGTTTGGTCTGGTATGGGTTGTAATATGAGTTACAATCCATGTGTGATGTTCTATGTTTTAACTACATAATGTTGTGATATTACGACTATAATCTCATTCCCTGTTGTGTAACCTTTTTGTCGATGACAAAGGGGGAGAAAATGTTACTAACATTCCTTCTTGCAGAGATTTAGTTATACAATTCAGGGGGAGCATATAAACAGGGGGAGATAGCAATGGAGATTGAAATATCAAGCAATATTGTCATCAATCAAAAAGGGGGAGAATGTTGAGTCAAAGATTTCAATGATTATTTTGATTAATGACTAGAAGAAGCTTCATGATCGACAAAAAGGAGAATCGATGACAAAAAGAAGAATTGATTTTTTTTCATAGGTTAGAAGTTGGTTATTTAAAGGTATAAATGTTAAAATCTATCCTCAAATAATCATACTTCTCATTGCTTTTAAAAATATTCATGAAAACTCTTTTCTGTAGCAAGTTGACAAAAATATGTCAACAGGTTATTTTTAACTTGTCAACAGGATTTCAAATGAAACCTGTCTACCTGTAAAAATTAACCTGTCAACAACTTTTTAAAGGTAACGGTCAAAAACCTGTCTACCTGTACATTTTACCTGTCAACAGCTTTTTGAATAACAAAGAATATTTTTGAAGAGTCATCTTCTTTTATGAAAGGTTGCATCCATTTCTCTTCATCAGGAATCATCTCTTTTGATTGCAACTTTTCACTAGTGATTATAACTTTTCAATCACTATAAATACATCGTGATTCATTCATCCAAACCACCGAATTTCACTCTCTATTCTCTGATCTATTTTGCATTCTATTTCGCATTCAAAGAGCACTCAAAATCATTATATTGTCATTTGAATCTCCAAGCATATTTAATACACTTGTGATTCAACGATAATCCACTTCCGAATCTTCGCAAACATCAATTTACATTTGAGGATAAGATTATAGGAAGGGTGTACTCAATTATTGACTAATCAGTGTTGAAGCAAGAACACATTCAAAAGTCAAACTCTTGTAATTGTCCTGTGCGGGTAAGCTTGTAGCCCGTGAAATCAAGTGGGTAAGCTTGTAGCCCGTGAAATCAAGTGGGTAAGCTTGTAGCCCGTGAAATCAAGTGGGTAAGCTTGTGGCCAGTAGATCAAGTAGTGTTGTGAACCTGTTACTCCGAGTGAAGAGAGGTTGTTGATTAGTGAAAATCCAGAGATGTAACGACCCGGAAAATCTGAACTAATTTAATTTTTTTTTAAATTGGCTAAAATAGTGGATTTTAAATATTTAAAATAAATACTTTAAATAAAAGCATTGAAAAGTGAGTTTGAATCGACGTGTAAAAACGAATATAATTAATTCTAATTATAAACAAGGCCTGAAATGGCGCGGTAGTTTCAAAATTTGAATTCAAACTTCGACTGACTGTACCGGGTGCAAAACAAAATGGATTTGAGTGAAACCAAAAATATTTAAATCTGTTAGTGGATACCTTTCTAAGGAATCTGAAAAATAAAAGTTTCATAGCGGGAAGCAAAAGTTATGGCCAAATGAATTTTCAGAAAGGTCGCTATGGAAATTATATAGCCCGTGAAAATGGTCATTTTGCATACGATCTCGGAATTCGACGAAACCACTTTTGTTGGATTCGGGATGTGAAGTTATTACTAGGTTTCAAATTTCATAATTTTTGAAACTAGTATGTGAGCGTGGCAAAGGAAAACGTGTTTTGGTCAATTATAGTTAAATTGGATCGACCAGAAATGGGCCTTTTTGCAAACAGTCTCAGAATTCGACGAAACTAGTTTTGTTGGGACCGTATCGTCAAAACATAGCTAGATTTATTTTTCTGGAATTTTTCGAATCAGTTTGTGGCCCTGGCAAATTGAAATGTACGTTCAAATCGAATATTGAATGTTTTATATTTTAATTCGAATGAAAACTGACTAAAACAGTCGAATGGGCCTACGAAACATATCCCATTGTGTTCGGAATGGGGGTAAAACGCTAGGGACGATAGTCGTTGGGTTTGGATTGGAGGTCGTGTCAGATAACCCCTTTTTAAAACCATCGGCCAATAGAAATTTTTCTTTCATTAATTTAAAAAAAAACGAAACCCCCCTGTATCAGCCTCGACGAACGACGGAAGGGCTTCAAAAGCTTCCCGTTCATTTTCTGATCAATCCACGTCGAATTAGCTCGTGCCACAGTTAAACTTTTTGAAGATCTCCTCGAGCTCTTCAAATCCATACCTGGTTTCGATTTTTTCATTGTGTATTTTGGGAGAACGGGCGCCGAGAAGTCGACGTTTTCAAACCGCCGCCTCGCCCAGATCTCGCCACCGAACGCCATCGCACCACCATGGAAAGGAGCGCCTCTCCAAGCTCTTCGACACCGTATCACCTGATCTAGACGAAGTACAACGGATTTGCATAGAAATCTAAACCAAGTTTTGAACAGGTATGGAAACATACGGCTTTGTTTATTTTCCACTGTTTTAACACCTTTAAACCATTACAAACTTTGAAAAATCATATCTTTTTCCTGTGTTGACGAAATTCAGTGAAACAAGAGACGGTGGACTCGTGTGGACGTCTTCTACCTTCTAGAAAAGACCGCATATTTTTTTGAACCTTATGTTATTTTTGGTGGAGTGGAACCCAATGTGAGATTTCTAATTTATAAACGATATGGAAAACGACGATGTATAAATTATATAATCGATATATGAGTTATATAAGCGTTGTACACCTCTTGTATAAGCGTTGTATAAGTTGTACGTTCGATGTATAAGTTGTATATGCGTTGTAAAAATTATATATGTGTTGAAATAGAAGTGAAATGCTATATATATATATATATATATATATATATATATATATATATACGCCCCTCGTCCACAAACCATGGACGATATTTATTGGTTGTGATTGGTGTGAAAATTGATTGATAACGAATGGTTGATTGAAATTGTTTGTGGTTGAAATTGATTGATTGTGGTTGAAAAATACCCGTTTGTGGTTGAGAAATATTTGGTTGAAACCACATAGGATTAGTTTGTGGAAATGAAAAAAATATACATGCTGCCTGCGTGCGAACTAGATGCATGATTCCCCATTGTCAAAAGCTGCGAGGCTTTAAGGTAGAGCGAGGAGCCGTACTAGGGACGGTCCCGGTTTTAACTACCCTGCCGTTATGCTGTCGAAATTTTGAATAATATTCATGTGTTAGAATTATTTTCATTTGTTGAAACTATATTTATTCGTTGAATAGAA
Source organism: Allium sativum (assembly GCA_030737875.1). Taxonomy (NCBI): domain Eukaryota; kingdom Viridiplantae; phylum Streptophyta; class Magnoliopsida; order Asparagales; family Amaryllidaceae; genus Allium; species Allium sativum. The sequence goes on along the minus strand of CM060926.1, from coordinate 684,730,819 downwards.
AACCTTCATGTGTTGAATTGAAATTCATTCGTTGAATACAATTCATGTGTTGAATGGTATTCGTGTTTTTAAATATAAAAATCACCTTTTTATCTATATATACAAACTATAGAAAACCTTCATGTGTTGAATGGAAATTCATTCATTGAATAGAATTCATGTGTTGAATGGTATTCGTGTTTTTAAATATAAAAATCACATTTTTACTCTCTATATATAAACTATAGAAAACCTTCATGTGTTGAATTGAAATTCATTCGTTGAATAGAATTCATGTGTTGAATGGTATTCGTGTTTTTTAAATATAAAAATCACCTTTTTATCTATATATACAAACTATAGAAAACCTTCATGTGTTGAATCGAATTTCATTCGTTGAATTGAAATTCATGTGTTGAATGGTATTCATATTTTGAAAGAAATTGTTTTATAATAAAAACCCAATTTTTATCACCTATATTAACTATATAAAATAGTCGTGTTTTGAAATAAATTGTTTTACATTAAAAATTACATTTTTAGTATATACATGAGTTGTTAAAAATAGTGAAGTGTTGAAATAGAAAACAGTTGGATAAAAAAATCATTTTTATCAAATGTATGAAATTCGTATAGTTTTGAAATCGAAGAATCGATATATATATATATATATGTTGATAAAAAAAAAATTCAGGGGAGGTCCTGCGGAAAAATAGCTCGACGCCAGAATGATAAAAAGCTTAACACCTCTTATTTTACTAAAAAAAATGCAAAGGTCCTCTTATTCAAAAATAGAGAGAGTTGAAATATATCGAATAACGAAGCTGCAGTTCGTATTTTGAAATCGTGATTTCAAACGATTAGTGCGGAAGATCCGACCATCGGATTTTCCCGAAATCGCAACCGTTGGGTTCGCTTTGGAAATATCTTTCCAACGGCACCAACTTGGTAAAAATCCAACGGTTGGATTGTCTGGAATGTTTAATTTAAATCTGAAGAAAAACAGCGCCAGAATCGATTATATATATATAAATATAATTATATTTAATCGAATAACGACACTGTAGTTCGTATTTTGAAATCGAAACTTCAAACGATTGTACCGGGAGATCCGACCGTCGTATTTTCCTAAAACTAGAACCGTTGGATTCGTTTTGAAAAGATCTTTCTAATGATGTAAATTTTGTGAAGATCCAACGGTTAGATTTTCAGATATGTGTAAATAAAATCTGAAGAAAAACAGCGCCATGGCCGCGTTATGGCCCGAAGCGTCGTTTTGAATAAATTGGCTATTTTAAAATGAATAAAAATAGCGATAAATCATTATAAAATATTATAAACAATATGGATGTGAAATTTAGAAACTAACTGAAGGTTGGCTAAGTCGAATGGTTTCTTGGGTATTGATTTGATGTTGGTTTCGGCCTTCGGGGTTAATATTTGGGAAATCATTCTCTTACTGATTGACGGTTAATGACTAATGAATTGAAATGATGCGTAGTAGTGTTTGTGTAGCACTTGTTTATTATATACGCGAGTTGCTCAGAAAGACCGGGTTTATCCCATTCTGAATAACTGAATCGACGATAAGAAATCGAAGATGAAGACGGTGGTCGAAGACCAGAGATCTTCACCTCGTTTAGATGGTAACCGAGGTCCTGATTGGGAGGCATCCCGAAATATGGATAATGAGTGGTGATCGTCTAGACGTACGTGGTGATCGATGGGTTGCGAGGTATATAGTGCCTCCGGTTTCGTTCAGACCCAGAACGGACTTGTAAATGGACTGTGTGTCTGACATTGGATTTTATTCTGTGTTGATTGATCTCTATTAAATATACATCTGTTTGGCGGCGGAGAATTTATTCTTTTGCTTAACGCCCTTCTCTGAAACGCACGAGCTCAGAGGTTGTATATCGATGGATATCAGTCGCATGGCATGAATTGCTAGTGTGGCATGCCTAAGTGGCAAAGGATCAAGGCTTATGTTGAAAAGCAAAGTCTTATGGTGATGATCAAAGCACCGCCTGTGTGGCATAGCTTTGTGTATAACGTGAATTCGCGAGCCTCACACCCCGGTATGAACCAGAAATGGGAGAAGGACCTCAGGGAGGGCATGCATTTCTTTCTAGCTAGGATTTGTGTCGGTGTTTTTACACGGCCTGACATTTTACTTATGTGGATGATGGATAGCGAGGCGCCTCGGATATATCGGTCGATCCGGGACCGATGGAGTCATTCGTTGGCTCATTGACGCCCCATAGGGCGGAGAAACGTAGTGTTCAGGCATAATAATCCACATTGGTGGACCGGCCCTGACGATCAAAGGGCCCACCTGAGTCTGGGCCCTGAGACACGGGCTAGAGCGTCTCGAATTCGGTAAGGACTATCTTTTGCCTTGGTTCATGATGGAAATCCAATTTCCAAATACGTGACTGCGCGGTTTTGATTGTATATATATATGGCGACATGATATATGGTACCCATACCGCCTATGATTGATAGTTATGATTCAAATTGTTTTTGAAACATATAAACACTAGTAGTAATATCAAATGCTTTTGTTTTATTCGTATCAATCATATTTTGGCCATTATAAGGTAAAACACTATCCTCCGGTTTGCGCCAGAACGAGTCGAGAGTTATATATTTATAAATAACGTATTTGTGATTATATATAAAGTCTGGTTTTAGAAATATAATTTTTGAATATATAAAAGATATATATTTGAAAAGTTAAAAACAAATTGCTTGTTGTTTGCATAGTGTGATAGTAAATTGGATTAATTAAATTATTGAAACAATAGTTAATTTAATCAATAATAGAATAATGGTAGAATTTATTCATTTAAATCACACACTGAACTGATTTAAAAATAGATAGAAATATATACATGTGCATTATATATGTTTGAACAGGTAATTGAATAGCTGTTGAGTAAAGATTTTATTTGCGTGCCCGACAAATAGGTAAATCTTAATGAGTTGGATGCGAAATATTATTATATCAACTCCTGTGAATGCCATTGGATGCGGAGTGCTGGTTATTCTATGTGTAATAATAAACGTCGCCATAGGGTAGTAACAATTAATTTTGAACTACATTACATGGCATACTTCTGAAGATATGCATACTTCATCATATACCACATAAGCATTTGGAGATTGTGTGACGAGGTGGAAGATTTACCATACGAGCGAGAGGCTTGTATGGCGATGACTATATTTTACAGGTTGAACTGATGACTGATATGACCATATAAATTGTAACGATAAAATTGCCAGATTAATAAAAACCCCACACGGGTCTGGAGTTGACAATAATCACATCTCTCTAGTTATTAGATACGGCGCATGGATTATTTATATCCCACACGGGACGAGGTGACGAGGATTTATCCTCTGGAGCAATTAAAATACACACTCCCTCAGGCTTTGACAGGGTGACGAGAATTTATTCTCTGGAGTTATTATCTATACACGCTCCCCTGTAAACACCAGAATATATCACTATAAATATGTGTATGCTTATTAGGATTTATTGGGTACCTAATACGGCCCAATAAATTTCCAAACCTCTCCCCGTACAAAGGAGGTTATGGCGAAATTTTTCGAAAATTCCGGGTGTTAGCCAAATTTTTGAAGAATTTGAAAATTCTCAGAAACTGAAAAGTTGGAGAATGGAAGCCAGATTGAACGTAGAGTTGATTAATCAAACCACTTTCGACTTTGTTCCTTTTCGGGGACGAAAAGTTTTAAGTGGGGGAGATTGTAACGACCCGAAAAATCTGAACCAATTTAAATTTTTTTAAATTGGCTAAAATAGTGGATTTTAAATATTTAAAATAAATATTGTAAATAATAGCAATGAAAAGTGATTTTGAATCGATGTGTGAAAACGAATATAATTAATTCTAATTATAAACAAGGCCTGAAATGGCGCGGTAGTTTCAAAATTTGAATTCAAACTTCGAATGACTGTACCGGGTGCAAAACAAAAAGGATTTGAATGAAACCAAAAATATTTGAATCTGTTAGTGGATACCTTTCTAACGAATCTGAAAAATCGAAGTTTCATAGCGGGAAGCAAAAGTTATGGCCAAATGGATTTTCAGAAAGGTCGCTATGGAAATTATATAACCCGTGAAAATGGCCATTTTGCATACGACCTCGAAATTCGACGAAACCATGTTTGTTGGATCCGGGATGTGAAGTTATTGCTAGATTTCAAATTTCATAATTTTTGAAGCCAGTATGTGAGCGTGGCAAAGGAAAACGTGTTTTGGTCAATTATAGTTAAATTGGATCGACCAGAAATGAGCCTTTTGGCAAACAGTCTCAGAATTCGACGAAACTAGTTTTGTTGGGACCATATCATCAAAACATAGCAAGATTTATTTTTCTGGAATTTTTCGAATCAGTTTGTGGCCCTGGCAAATTGAAATGTACGTTCAAATCGAATATTGAATGTTTCATATTTTAATTCGAATGAAAACTGACTGAAACAGTCGAATGGACCTACGAAACATATCCCATTGTGTTCAGAATGGGGGTAAAACGCTAGGGACGACAGTCGTTGGGTTTGGATTGGAGGTCGTGTCAGAAAACCCCTTTTTAAAACCATCGGCCAATAGAAAATTTTCTTTTATTAATTTAAAAATAAAAAAAACCGAAACCCCCCTGTATCAGCCTCGACGAACGACGGAAGGGCTTCAAAAGCTTCCCGTTCATTTTCTGATCAATCCACGCTGAATTAGCTCGTGCCACAGTTGAACTTTTTGAAGATCTCCCAGATCTCTTTAAATCCATACCTGGTTTCGATTTTCTCATTGTGTATTTTGGGAGAACGGGCGCCGAGAAGTCGATGTCTTCAAACCGCCGCCTCGCCCAGATCATGCCACAGAACGCCATCGCACCACCGTGGAAAGGAGCGCCTCTCCAAGCTCTTCGACACCGTTTCACCTGATCTAGACGAAGTATAACGGATTTGCATAGAAATCTAACCTAGTTTTGAACAGGTATGGAAACATACGGCTTTGTTTATTTTCCACTGTTTTAACACCTTTAAACCGTTGCAAATTTGAAAAATTATATCTTTTTCCCGTGTTGACGAAATTCAGTGAAACAAGAGACAGTGGACTCGTGTGGACGTCTTCTACCTTCTAGAAAAGACCGCATATTTTTCTGAGCCTTCTGCTATTTTTGGTGGAGTGGAACCCAATGTGAGATTTCTAATTTATAAACGATATGGAAAACGACGATGTATAAATTATATAATCGATGTATGAGTTATATAAGCGTTGTACACCTCTTGTATAAGCGTTGTATAAGTTGTATATGCGTTGTAAAAATTATATATGTGTTGAAATAGAAGTGAGATGCTATATATATATATATATATATATATATATATATATATATATATATACGCCCCTCGTCCACAAACCATTGACGATATTTATTGGTTGTGATTGGTGTGAAAATTGATTGATAACGAATGGTTGATTGAAATTATTTGTGGTTGAAATTGATTAATTGTGGTTGAAAAATACCCGTTTGTGGTTGAGAAATATTTGGTTGAAACCACATAGGATTAGTTTGTGGAAATGAAAAAAATATACATGCCGCCTACGTGCGAACTAGATGAATGATTCCCCATTGTCAAAAGCTGCGAGGCTTTAAGGTAGAGCGAGGAGCCGTACTAGGGACGGTCCCGGTTTTAACTACCCTGCCGTTATGCTGTCGAAATTTTGAATAATATTCATGTGTTAGAATTATTTTCATTTGTTGAAACTATATTTATTCGTTGAATAAAAAACCTTCATGTGTTGAATTGAAATTCATTCGTTGAATAGAATTCATGTGTTGAATGGTATTCGTGTTTTTAAATATAAAAATCACCTTTTTATCTATATATACAAAATATAGAAAACCTTCATGTGTTGAATTGAAATTCATTCGTTGAATAGAATTCATATGTTGAATGGTATTCATGTTTTTAAATATAAAAATCACATTTTTACTCTATATATATACTATAGAAACCTTCACGTGTTGAATTGAAATTCATTCGTTGAAAAGAATTCATGTGTTGAATGGTATTCGTGTTTTTTTAAATATAAAAATCACCTTTTTATCTATATATACAAACTATAGAAAACCTTCATGTGTTGAATCGAAATTCATTCGTTGAATTGAAATTTATGTGTTGAATGGTATTCATATTTTGAAAGAAATTGATTTATAATAAAAATCCAGTTTTTATCACCGATATTAACTATATAAAATAGTCATGTTTTGAAATAAATTGTTTTACATTAAAAATTACATTTTTAGTATATACATGAATTGTTAAAAATAGTGAAGTGTTGAAATAGAAAACAGTTGGATAAAAATATCATTTTTATCAAATGTATGAAATTCGTATAGTTTTGAAATCGAAGAATCGATATATATATAAATGTATATATATGTATATATATATATATATATGTATATATATATATGTATATATATATATAAATAGAGTTGAAAAATATCGAAAACGAAGCTACAGTTCGTATTTTGAAATCGTGATTTCAAATGATTAGTGCGGAAGATCCGACCATCGGATTTTCCCGAAATCGCAACCGTTGGGTTCGCTTTGGAAATATCTTTCCAACGACACCAACTTTGTAAAAATCCAACGGTTGGATTGACTGGAATGTTTAATTCAAATCTGAAGAAAAACAACGCCAGAATCGATTATATTTATATATATATAAATATAATTATATTTAATCGAATAACGACGCTGCAGTTCGTATTTTGAAATCGAAACTTCAAACGATTGTACCGGGAGATCCGACCGTCGGATTTTCCCAAAACTGGAACCATTGGATTCGTTTTGAAAAGATCTTTCTAATGATGTAAATTTTGTGAAGATCCAACGGTTAGATTTTCAGATATGTGTAAATCAAATCTGAAGAAAAACAGCGCCACGGCCGCGTCTTGGCCCGAAGCGTCGTTTTGAATAAATTGGCTATTTTAAAATAAATAAAAATAGCGCTAAATCATTATAAAATATTATAAACGATATGGATGTGAAATTTAGAAACTAACTGAAGGTTGGCTAAGTCGAATGGTTTCTTGGGTATTGATCTGATGTTGGTTTCGGCCTTCGGGGTTAATATTTGGGAAATCATTCTCTTACTGATTGACGGTTAATGACTAATGAATTGAAATGATGCGTAGTAGTGTTTGTGTAGCACTTGTTTATTATATACGCGAGTTGCTCAGAAAGACCGGGTTTATCCCATTTTGAATAACTGAATCGACGATAAGAAATCGAAGATGAAGACGGTGGTCGAAGACCGGAGATCTTCACCTCGTTTGGATGGTAACCGAGGTCTTGATTGGGAGGCATCCCGAAATGTGGATAATGAGTGGTGATCGTCCAGACGTACGTGGTGATCGATGGGTTTGCGAGGTATATAGTGCCTCCGGTTTCGTTCAGACCCAGAACGGACTTGTAAATGGACTGTGTGTCTGACATTGGATTTTATTCTGTGTTGATTGATCTCTATTAAATATACATCTGTTTGGCGGCAGAGAATTCATTCTTTTGCTTAACGCCCTTCTCTGAAACGCACGAGCTCAGAGGTTGTATATCGATGGATATCAGTCGCATGGCATAAATTGCTAGTGTGGCATGCCTAAGTGGCAAAGGATCAGGGCTTCTGTTGAAAAGCAAAGTCTTGTGGTGATGATCAAAGCACCGCCTGTGTGGCGTAGCTTTGTGTATAACGTGAATTCGCGAGCCTCACACCCCGGTATGAACCAGAAACGGGAGAAGGACCTCAGGGAGGGCATGCGTTTCTTTCTAGCTAGGAGTTGTGTCGGTGTTTTTACACGGCCTGACATTTTACTTATGTGGATGATGGATAGCGAGGAGCCTCGGATATATCGGTCGATCCGGGACCGATGGAGTCATTCGTTTGCTCATTGACGCCCCATAGGGCGGAGAAACGTAATGTTCAGGCATAATAATCCACATCGGTGGACCGGCCCTGACGATCCAAGGTCCCATCTGAGTCTGGGCCCTGAGACACGGGCTAGAGCGTCTCGAATTCGGTAAGGACTATCTTTTGCCTTGGTTCATGATGGAAATCCAATTTCCAAATACGTGACTGTGCGGTTTTGATTGTATATATATATGGCGACATGATATATGGTACCCATGCCGCCTATGATTGATAGTTATGATTCAAATTGTTTTTGAAACATATAAGCACTAGTAGTAATATCAAATGCTTTTGTTTTATTCGTATTAATCATATTTTGGCCATTATAAGGTAAAACTCTATCCTCCGGTTTGCGTTGCATTGTGTGATGGGAACTGAGTCTTATAATGCCTTCATTTTTATAAAAAGCATTGCGATATTTAAAAGAATGATTTGTTTTAAAGCACTGGCAATCCAATGGAGTAAACCTGTTCCACGAAAGTGGCGTGGTCCTGTGATTAGCCATATAAAAAATGTGCTGAGTAGATTTCTCATACCAGTCCCATGACTGACTCGTAGTTTGTTTCACTTTCAAACTCGGGTGCCCCTTTTTCTACATGGGCAGCCTTGTATTCAGGTTTAGCTGGCTCTTTTTGGATAGCTGGAGCTGAAGATGGATTCTATCATTTATCTCTTTTTATGTTGTTCAGCTCCTATTGTACATTATGATTGTTTTCCGATGTAGACATTTATGTATAGCTGAACTGTATTTGTACTAAGTATGATCCTGTATACTGTGTAACTCTGATGATTACGTTTATCCAGTATATTCTATTGTTCATTATCTGGTGTATTTATTTATTTCTGTTCTGCTATTATCTGTTTCTGTGTTATATTCCGAGGATTACCCTTGCCGCCGTCAGTACGGAGTTTGGGGTCGTCTCAAGAGAGAGGTCTGGGACTGGACGTAGGACGGTGCTCCGAACCAGTATAAAAATCCCTAGTGTGATTTTTCCTTTTTATTGCATTTACTATATTTACTTATCTGCGAATAGTTATTACTTTATACTTGAATATTGTTTGTCATATTACACGATCCTTATGTGTATTATACTCGGCAAGTACACGTACACACTTTCAATTGGTATCAGAGCGAGGTTATCTCATAACCGTAACGCACTCATTTGATATATTCTAGTAATATGGCCAATAACCCAAGTAGTAGCACAAACACCACTTACACTGAAGGTCAATCGGCACAAAGACCTCCTTTCTTCAATGGTCTTAACTATAGTTATTGGGCAACACGTATGGCCTTTTACATGCAATCAACTAACTATGATGCTTGGAATGCTACTCAGAAAGAAATAGTCAATCCAACGACTGAGTACGCTGAATGGACGGCTGCTGAAAAACCGCAGCTGCTGTAAACGCAAAAGCAATTAATATGTTGTTTTGTGCATTAGATCAAAACGAATATAACCGTGTTAGTATTTGTACCACTACTTATCAAATTTGGAAACACTAAAAACTACTCATGAAGGTACTAACAAGGTTAAACAAGCAAAAATAGCTTTGTTGAAAAGTCAATTTCAAAATGAAGCCAAATGAAACTATCAATGAGATGTATTCACGGTTTCAAACCATTCATCATGCACTTATCGGATTAGGGAAAAAATATTTTGATTTTGATGTAGTTTCGACGGTCCTACATTCTCTGACTAGTGAATGGGAAGGAAAAGTATTAGCGATTGAAGAAGCTAATGACCTTTCTATAATGAAGCCAGATGAATTGATAGGAAATCTAATGTCCTATGAAGCAAACTTGCAGGATAGAAAAGAACAAAAAGAAGAAAAGAAAAATGTAGCATTTCATGCCGAAAAGGATGAAGACATCTCAGATTCTGAAGATGAAGATCTAGCATTCATTGCAAAAGGATTCAAGAAATTCTTAAAGCAACGAAAGGCTAGTCGTTACAACAGAAAGAAGTTCGGATCAAATAAACCATCTTCATCAAATGTAGAATGCTTCAACTGTAAAAAGAAGGGACATATGCAAAAGGATTGTCCGGAGCATAAGAAGAAGACAGAAAATGAAAAATTCAAACCTAAGAAGGACAAGTCAAAGAAACGAGAATTTTCAGTAACATGGGATGATTCAGACTCATCTTCGTCTGATAGTGAAAGTGACTCAAATGATGAACAAGCAAATGTATGTTTTATGGCAAAAGAAGATGAGGTACAAATTCCTTCTTTTGAAGAAGTTTTTGATGTAAATGCTGAATTGATATATAAATTCAAAGATATGAAACGACAATGCAAACAAGCTCAAGCAGACTTACGTAGAGCAGAATTGGAGCGTGATATGCTAAAAGACGAGAAGAAAATATTAGAGGAGGAACTTGAAAAAGCTCAAGAATCATCATCTAATATTGATTCTCAACTATCTCTTTTAAGTCCAGAAATTGAAACTCAAAAAGAGATAAATGATGCTCTTCCTACCGAAAATCATGAGCTTAAGGCAAAAGTCAAAATGCTAGACCTTGGAAAAGCTAGTTTACAAACAAAGTTAGACGACATTACTCAAAATGTTTCTAACTTTAATAAAGGTCGAAAAAATTTGACAAAAAATATTGAAAGTTCACAATCTGCAACAAATAAACAATGGTTGGGATATAAGAAACAAGTTATCAAGAAACATCTTGGTAAAAGAAAAAGGAAAAATAAGGTAGTACAAGAAACTGAAGCTAAGAAAAATCTTAATTTATTATATTCCAAACCAAAATCGATTGTGAAATTTCAAAAGAAGATTGTCAAAACTATACAAATATGGGTTCCTAAAACAAATAACAATTTGATTAGGAACAAGTACATTCAAATTTTTTTGAATTCTTTGCATCATAATCCAAATTTTTTATATAAAGGGGATACCAGACCCGTATGGGTTTGGACTCCTAAGACCTAACTCTTAGGATCCTATAGAAAGGTGGGTACCATGGACTTAATTTTATTTTTTGCAGGGCCCACTCAAGAAAAGAGGAAAGTGGATACTGAACAGTGGTTGCTCAAAGCATATGACTAGAGACATGAGTTTATTAACAAATATCACTTATTCAGATGGTGACTCTGTCACTTTTGGAGATAATTCAAAAGGATATATCATCGACAAAGGCGATGTGAGCAATTACGAATGTGCTCAAAGATCACACATCACCATAACTAGCTCCGAATCAGACGAGCACTACTCCCCGAAGACACCGGAACATCCTCCTGGTTTCCATCAAAACTCACGTACACTTGGCACCACACCTAACTCAAAACGTTGCAAGAAAGCGTTACTTTGTTCTCCACGTACGAGAAAAAATAGATGAGATACACCATTATCGAAAGCAGCAAGTTGATCTCCAGAGCGAGATGTATTACAAGCAGAAGTTAACAACTTCTCGGCTCACGTATCTCGAACAAATAGCTTCATTCTTCTGTAGCTCTAATAAGCACAACGTTCAAGATCCCACACATATGCCATCATCATCAAGAACACCCAACTCATGGGATAGGAATTACAACAAAAATGAAGGAGCAAGCGGAAAATCTCCTTGGGAACCAAGAAAATAATTTCTATATATCGTATTTAAGGAGATCATTTATATCGATTTATTTGGTGTATTTATGTTTTATTCCTCATAATTTATTATAATAATGTTTTAATAGAGTTCGAATATATAAACAAGAGAAGTGAGAAAAACAAAAATATACAGTACCTATCGACCGGTTAAAATAACCTGTCGACCGGTTTTATTCAATTACAATCCAGAGAGTTTTCCTGTCGACCGCCTGCACATCACCTGTAGACCGCTGTTTTTAAAATTAAAACCAGAGAAAAATTAGGTCGACCGGTAGAAAATTTCTTGTCGACCGGTTTATAATTAAACTGTTTTATTTCTAACCAGAAACATTTCCTGTCGACCACCCTATTCCCCCCTGTCGACCGGTTTCTGTTTTCAATTTCAAACCAGAAACATTTCCTGTCGACCACCCTACCCCTGTCGACTGGTTTCTGTTTTCAATTTCAAAACAGAAACATTTTCTGTCGACGACCCTATTCCTCCATGTCGACCGATCGCGAATAATTCTGTTTTTATATATACAAACGTCGGTTCACAATCAAATCTAACACACCATTTCGTTTTCAACTCCCTTTAAAATACCCATTCCTATCAGCCCTAATCTCTTCAATTTCAATTCAAATCATATTCCAATGGCTCCAAAACATAAGAAAACAAAAACATCTTCTTCTTCCTCACATCTCCAACCTATCGATTCACACATTAAACATTGGTTAATGGATCCTATTATTGTGAAAAGATGGAATAAAATGAAGGATTACACCATTCATCAAGGATCTTTCATAAAGTTCTCTGATTTCTTTCTCTATGATGTTAGAGATATAGCGAATAGAGCAGGTATTGATTCTCTTCTTAATTTTGATGACAACAACGTAGAAATTAATCATATAATGATTAAGTTGTTCTATGCTAATCTCAACCTAGAGAAATTTAAACCGGATAACCCATCCGATTGTTTATGGTCAGTAGTTTGTAGACAACATGTTTTTATCTCCAAAGATAGAATGGGACAAGTTCTTCATTCTCTAAATAATGGTATTAAATTATCTAGTGATTTCTGTCCTATTCATATTAGAGATAAAATTATTCACTTGTTCATTGAAGATCATAAGTCAAGTACAAAAGGAATCAATTTAAGACCCCCAGCTAGAATTCTTCATCTCTGTATCACGCATTCCTTGTTGCCAGGGTCTGGAAATTTCGATGCCGTTTATAGAAAAAAATTTAAGGCATTATACGCTATTTATGGAGATATCAGTGTTAATTGGGTTGAAGTGATTTTAGATGAGATTTCAATGGTAAACAAACTTTCCCGACCACATCTGTTTTACAACGAATATATTATGCGCCTCCTAATGGATTGCGGAATTCCATCCCCCGAGTCCAAAATTTCAAAACCTAAGTGTATTAATAAAGCATCAAAGAAGAGAATGAAACTTCTCGAGCCATACTTAAAACATTATTCCTTTTGAGCAATATGTACACCAAGGTCCACCAGAGGTTTCTTCCTCACAAATTACTACGCAAAGACCGAAAGACATTAGAATTCCTCCATCAACTTCGTTAACAAAAGAATTTCAAGAGCAAATTGCAAGAAATCAATTTTTACTAGAAGCAAGACTTAAAAGAACCGATAATAAGCTTGATCGTTTGGACACAAAACTCGACAAGCGGTTTAATAGACTCAAGTCTTTCTTCGGTATAATTTGGGAAGCAATTTCTTGTGCCTCATCCTCTACCACACTTGCTCAAGATCCAGGAAAACATCCAATGCCTCCTACATTTACATGGTCAACTTCAGAGGGGGACACTAGTTCTGGAGCAAGTACCCAACATGGTCGTGGTCGTGGAACGTCACATATTGAAGAAGGTAGAAATGAGGAAGAGGAAGAACAAGACAGAGACAAGGAAGAAAGTGAAGAAGAAGGAGACAAAGAAGGAGAAGAAGAAGAAGAAACCGATTCGGACCGATCATCCTAGTAGTTCCTTCTATCTATATTTTGTGATGTTATGCTTTTAATTTCAAACACTTATATGAGCACTTGTACATAATTAGTGCTATGTTTTAATTAAGTACGTATGCTACATAACTTAGTTTGTATGTTTGGTCTGGTATGGGTTGTAATGTGAGTTACAATCCATGTGTGATGTTCTATGTTTTAACTACATAATGTTGTGATATTACGACTATAATCTCATTCATTGTTGTGTACCCTTTTTGTCGATGACAAAGGGGGATAAAATGTTACTAACATTCCTTCTTGCAGAGATTTAGTTATATAATTCAGGGGGAGCGTATAAACAGGGGGAGATAGCAATGGAGATTGAAATATCAAGCAATATTGTCATCAATCAAAAAGGGGGAGAATGTTGAGTCAAAGATTTCAATGATTATTTTGATTAATGATAAGAAGAAGCTTCATGATTGACAAAAAGGAGAATCGATGACAAAAAGAAGAATTGATTTTTTTCATAGGTTAGAAGTTGGTTATTTAGAGTTATAAATGTTAAAATCTATCCTCAAATAATCATACTTCTCATTGCTTTTAAAAATATTCATGAAAACTCTTTTCTGTAGCAAGTTGACCAAAACATGTCAATAGGTTATTTTTAACTTGTCAACAGGATTTCAAATGAAACCTGTCTACCTGTAAAAATTAACCTGTCAACAGCTTTTTAAAGGTAACGGTCAAAAACCTGTCTACCTGTACATTTTACCTGTCAACGGCTTTTTGAATAACAAAGCATATTTTTAAAAAGTCATCTTCTTTTATGAAAGGTTGCATCCATTTCTCTTCATCAAAAATCATCTCTTTTGATTGCAACTTTTCACTAATGATTATAACTTTTCAATCACTATAAATACATCGTGATTCATTCATCCAAACCACCGAATTTCACTCTCTATTCTCTGATCTATTTTGCATTCTATTTTGCATTCAAAGAGCACTCAAAATCATTATATTATCATTTGAATCTTCAAGCATATTTAATACACTTGTGATTCAACGATAATCCACTTCCGAATCTTCGCAAACATCAATTTACATTTGAGGATAAGATTATAGGAAGGGTGTACTCAATTATTGACTAATTAGTGTTGAAGCAAGAACACATTCAAAAGTCAAACTCTTGTAATTGTCCTGTGTGGGTAAGCTTGTAGCCTGTGAAATCAAGTGGGTACGCATATAGCCCGTGAAATCAAGTGGGTAAGCTTGTAGCCCGTGAAATCAAGTGGGTAAGCTTGTGGCCCGTAAATCAAGTTGTGTTGTGAACCTGTTCCCCCGGGTGAAGAGAGGTTGTTGATTAATGAAAATCCAGGGAGAGGTCTGGGACTGGTCGTAGGACGGTGCTTCGAACCAGTATAAAAATCCCTGGTGTGATTTTTCCTTTTTACTGCATTTACTATATTTACTTATCTGCGAATAGTTATTACTTTATACGTGAATATTGTTTGTCATATTACACGATCCTTGTGTGTATTATACTCGGCAAGTACACGTACACACTTTCACTATAATGGAATTCATTTTGAAATTACTATGTAGCTACTGTTGATGTTGAAATTACTGTTTCGAATGATATGATTGTTCATGTTGAAATTACTGTTTGATGTTGAAGCTACTGTGATCCTTTAAGTGGGGACGTTGATGTAACGAATTCGTTTCTGATGTCTGCCTTTGGGTATGATGCAAGTGGTGATTTGTTGTATTTTTGAAGTGTTGAAATTCTCTGCTCTACAAGTATGTTGCTGATATGATCACGTAGAGCGGTTATGAAGAGAGTTAATTCACGTTTTGTGTAATTTTTGTTATCTGCATTGTGTTCGTTAGCATTGTCTTTTTTACAGTTTTTCTTTTGTGAAATTCTTAGATATAAGGAATGTTTTAACAATATTAATTTTTTGATTACTTGCTTATTGGTTCTAGTTAATTTCTAGATAATTTTTGCACCATGATCCTTGGTTCAATTTTTTTACATCATTACAATTCATAACTATCAATATTTGATTGTACAAAAAGACATACAAAAAGATATATACAAAAAGATATACAGTTCATATAAAAAAGATTATGTGCTTACTAAACAAACAACTTTTACATATGTAAGCATGCCATCTAACTAACCTCATTACTACTGGACCATTCATTTCATAAATTCCATGGTAAATAAACACTTCAGGACACCATTTTTATCAGAAAAAAGATAGACGATTTTATCTTTTTCTCAGAAAATCATATAACTTATACTTTTAACAGAAAAAAGATAAATATTTTTATCTTTTTCTCAGAAAACCATTTAATTTTATTCTTTTTAACATAAAATCCTATAAGTCCTATATATACAACCGTGACAAAACACATTGCCCTTCTGTTGGTTATAAAAATAAAACTAATACTTATATATATACATATATATATATATATATATATTTATATATACATAATGCTATATATCTTTTTGTATATGAATTATGTATCTTTTTGCATATGAATTTTACATATCTTTTTCATGAAACAAACTAATTTAAGTTGTTGCAATATTTTTCCAAAGTTTGAATTCCGGAAAAGATATATGATTATATCTTTTTCTGAAATGTGCGTAAAAATGGATTTTCAACTGTGTGACATCATTATCTCATTTTCCGATTAAAAAGATATACTGTAATGAAGATTTATATATTGTTATACTACAATAGAAAATGAAACATTCTATAATATATAATAAAAATATATATACATTAAAAGGATATACGATTATATCTTTTTAATGTTTATACTATTATATCATCAATATCTCATTTTTATCATTATACTGTAATAAATTGATAGAAGTTGAACCAATCTATAATGAAGTTTGCTGTAATTTTAGTTTAGGTGATTGTATTTACCTAATACATACATATATATATATATATTATATATTTATATATATATTGTAACAACCCGAAAAATCAGAACCAATTTAATTTTTTTTATTTTTGCTATTTTAAAGAATTTCGAATATTTAAAATGATTTATTTTAAATAATAACGACTAAAAATTTATTTCAATCGAAGTTAGAATATAAAATTTTATTTTAATTATATAACGATCTTGAAATGGCGCGGCAGTTTGAAAATTCAATTTTAAATTTCAAATGAATGTACAGAGTTCAATATAAATCATAATTGGACGAAATAAGAAATATTTGAATCTGATTAACAAAGTCTTTCTGACGAATGAAAGAAACTGGTATTTCACTTCATAAATTAAAGGATATGTCCAGTTTAAAATTCAGAAAACTCGTCGTGGAATTTATATATATTTTAATATAATATATAGCCCTTAAAAATAGCCATTTTGCAAACTACCTCCGTTTTCGACAAATCCACTTTTGTTGGATCCGGAATGTCAAATTTTTGCTAGATTCCGATTTTCATAAATTTTTGAATTAATATGTGAGCGTGGCAAAAGAAAACGTGTTTTGTCAATTTTAGTCAATTTGGATCGACCAAAAAATGGCCATTTTTCAAACGGTCTCCAAATTTAACGAAATTAGTTTTATTGGGACCATATCATCCAAACATAGCTATATTTATTTTTTGGGAATTTTTGGACTCGGTATGTGGCCCCAGTAAATTAAAATGTACTTTCAAATCTAAAATTAAATGTTTTATATTTTAATTTGAAGAACAACTGACAGAAATAGTCGAATGGGCTTATGAAACATTTTCATTGTGTCTGGAATAAGGGTATTTAGCTAGGGGCGTCACTCGTTGGGTTTGATTTTGAGTTTGGAATCATATAGGGATAATTTGCAAATTAAATAATAATTAATTAATTAAATATATATGTTTTAGACCCTCTCCCTCACTCAGAACCCTAGCCGCCGCATTCCCAAAACGAACAGTTGATATCGTCCCAAACTTCCTTCCCTCCTAACTCTGAATCCCTTCAACAATTTTTGAAGAATTCAAATGGAAATCGAAGACCATGGAAGGGTCTCCAACTTCAACGGCATAGATCGAATTTTGTTTCGTGTATTTAGAGAAATCGGGCCGCAAAGCCGTGCTAATCGATGGCATTTTCTGACACCAATGCGCCGCTGAGCTCAACCGTACCCCAGGCGGTGGAAGCTCCCTTGTTAGCCGACGATGTGAAGTGGTTGGATCATAGTCTTGCTCTTTGTGGTGGGCGCGATTTTCAAGGGTTGGTTGCGAGCAAAGGATACACAATTTACAGAGGAGGAAGAAGGAATAGCTTTGTAATTGGGGTGATTATTAAAATTAATTATTTATTAATGATGTATTAAAAATGTTTAATGTATAAACACTGATATCCCGCTCAAATGAAAGCAGAATATGACGAGGTTCGGACCGTTAGAAACGTAAAATCGAACACTACATTTCAGTTCAGATTGGAACAGATTTTAAAATATTTCTAACATTGTTTTTAAATGTGTTTTCTATATAAAATAGTATTGTATTATAAAAGAATAATGATTTATAAAATATGATTTTTATATAGAATAATGATTTATAAAAATATGATTTTTATATATATGGTAGCGAGATAAAAATGTGATTTTTATATATTATAACATTAGATTAAAATGTAATTTTTTTATAGCATTATAACAATGGTATGATTTTTAAATATATATATATAGCAATGTATTAAAAATGCGATTTTTAAATATATAATCATCATATTAAAAATATAATTTTTAATATGAACAGTGTGAAAACAGATTACGATGGACCCGACGGGTAGCAAACAGAACCCAAACCGTTAAATTAAAGAATGGTGGAGTGGAACCCCAAGGTGAGAACTACTCACTATAATCTCTTGTACAGTTATTTATTTTATAACTGTATATATGAACTGCTTCCCGTCATCCATAGACCATGGACGACTTGATTGATTGTATTGTGATGCATAAATTGATTGTGATCGTGATGTGAAATGGAAAATAAAATATTCAAGTGTTGAATAAAATATTTGAACAATAAAAATATCACTTTATTGTGTAAATGAAGTGTATAAAATATTCATGTGTTGAATAAAATATTTGAATAATAAAAATATCATTTTTATTGTGTAAATGATCTGTATAAAATATTCATATGTTGAAATAAATAATTTATTGTTAAAAATATAATTTTTAATGGGTATATGAATGAAAATAAATATTCATTTACAAATCAGATGATTTATTTATGTACACCCATTTATCTGATACTAATTGGGACGGTATATTATACACATCGTCTGACTGCACAAATAATAACCAGTATTTGTTGTTTGAAAACCCCACACGGGTATTATGATGATATTGGACATACACTAATCCCAATATTTAGTTGTATGTCAATTGATGGGTTGACATACTGTTATAAGGGTTAGTTATTTATATTTAACGCTTATGTAGTTGTGTAATGCACTCTGGATGATGGTTGACTGTGTTTGATTATTGTTGTGTACATGTGTGTATGAAATCCATATAAATTAAATTATATGGTAACTGATTGTGTCTGATTCAAATTCGGAAAGAACAAATATTTTAAATTAACGAATATTTTAAATTGTCGAATAATGAACATTTTAAAATAACTAATATTTTAAAATAATATTCAGTAATAGATCAAAATATGATTTTAATGACCGATTTGGGATGGACACGAAAATATTTAAGTATATAAAGCCGTGTTGACTAGATTAATGCCATTTTGACGTGAACGATATCTATATCGATTTTATTCATTTTTATAATGAATATCGAAAAGGAAGTGATTTCAAAATTTAATGTTTTGAAAATATTATCATTTATATATTAATGATATTGAATATTTAATTTGATTTAAAATTGAATATGAAGTTGAAATCATTTTGAAAACGAATTATAAAATACGTTTCAAATTGAAATCGATGAAATATATATATTGTATATATTATATATATTTAATGGCCTGAATAGAACACGCCGCGCTGCGGCAGTTCGCGAAGTTTGACCATTGACTTCGAATTGATATTACAGGGGATCTGACCGTCGGATTCCCCTAAAACCGGAACAGTTGGGTTCGTATCGAGAATAGCTTTCCGACGAATATAAGTAATTTGAAATCTAACGATTAGATTTGGAATCATATCCAAATCAAATTTAGAAAAGGTCGCTATAAGTGCAGTTCGGTGGCCGTTTTTGGAAACCGACTGTACAGGCCTTGATAAAATTATTAAAATTATTAATAATCTGTGTAAAATCAAAATATATGATTTGGAAAGAATTAGCATGAAAAATTCCATATTTGAAAAGATAAAAATATGTTATTATCAAAATGAACTAGTTATTAACTAGATTTGAAGTCCAATAATTTTTAAATAAAACGATTGGATTTGAAATGGTTTTAAAGATAACCAGGATTTCCAAAATATGAATTGGAATGGATTTGAATCGAAATTATCTTTGGAATATTTCGATGTTAGATTTCATGATTATACAGATACTGTCATGGAAATTTGAAAGATACATTTATATCGTTATTTCCAATACGATATTTGTTGGTTGTAGAATTTGATATTGAATATCCGATATATTTTCTATTCAGAGCCTTGTATTTAATATCAAATGGGATTTTGGGTTTTTCGTGAACAGTGTCTTGAATAACACCGTTATTAAATCCAGGTGAGGAAAGAATAAATCTTTTTGTTAAGATTTAGTGAAATTTTCCAATTAATTAATATTTAATTGGAATTGAATAAAATAATTGGATTTTGGGTTGTCGTGAACGGTGTCTTCAGTAACACTGTTCTTAAACCCCATGTGAAAAGAATAAATCTTTTAATTAAGATTATTGGAGTGTCCAGTTATATTTAGCAACTGGAATAAAAATGGAATGTGAGTTGGGTTTATTGTGAACTGTGTTTTTAATGACATTCGTTCTTTAATCCGATTTACAGTGAAATGTGATTTGGAATTTATAAATCTTTTTACTAAGATTTAATGAAAATTTTCCAAAGTAAAGTTTTCCAATTTAATAAAACAAATTGGAATGGAATGGAAATCAATTTGGTAATAATCGAAGTGAATTTCTGTGGAGAAATACTGCTAATATATATGGAATTTTAAAAGGCTTTGCCATCATTCCATTTATATTATTAGTCAGATATGGAAGTTTATATCGATTATATATATTGATCTGTTATCCGTGAAGATTCCATAATTAATGGAGTGTGATTTTGGGTTTATCGTGAACTGTGTTTTAAATGACATTAGTTCTTTAACCTAGTTATAGATAAGATTAATTTCTTAACTTTGAATAATCATTAAGTAATGATTTTTTGGGGATAAGAACTGAATTAGAGTTTTAATGAATCTTTAATTGGAATTGAATGTGAATGGGATAATTAGATTTATCAAATTCATGGAATGATCGAGAATGGGGTATCACCAGTTTTGCTCCAAGCGATAGTTAAATCTTTAATTGGATTTGAATGTAAAATGGTAATTAATTTTATCGATAACACTGTGGTGTTAGATATAAAGTATTATCAGTTTTGCTTCATGGGATGAATAGGCTGGGATTAGGAAATATAACAAATGATTACTTCGGTAAGGTGCACTAATCCCGACTAGTTTGGATAAACCTTAATTTGGTTTGAATTGATATCCAAATGAAGATTAAAGAATAAATTTAAAGAATTTATCTTTGATAAAATTAATAGGAACCTTTCCCAAAGGATATGAATATTTAAATAAAAGAATATTCAAAATTGGAATGAGGCGTATGTCGTGTTTTTGTAGCACTTGTTTATAGTATACGCGAGTTATTCAGAAAGACTGAGTTTATACCCATTCTGAATAACTGATTCGACGATAAGTCGATGATGAAGACCGTGGTTGAAGACCGAAGGTCTTCACATCATTTTGATGATTACTGATGTCTTAATTGGGCTGTACACCCAAGACGAGGTAATAAGTGGTGATCGTCCAGACGTACTTGGAGATCGACCGGATATGCGAGGACCTCTCTTCTGCACTGGACATATGGGACGAGGAATAAGGTGCCTCCGGTTTCGTTCAGACCCAGAACAAACTTGTAAATGGATGTGTGTCTGACATTGGATTTCATTCTGTGTGATTGATATACATCATTTGCATGGCGTGAATTGCCTATATGGCATGCTAAGATGCAAATGATCAAGGCTTCTGTTGAAAAGTAGAGTCTTGTGGTTGATGATCAAAGCCTGACTTGAATATTGCATAGCTTTGTGTATAGTGTTAATTCGTGAGCCTCACACCCCAGTGTGAACTAGAAATGGGAGAGGACTTCAGGGAGGACATGCGTTTCTTTCTAGCTAGGACTGGTGTCAGGGTTTTGCGAGCCCTGATATTTTACTTATGTGGATGATGGAAAGCGTGGCGCCTCGATTATATCGGTCACTACGGGGCCGATGGATGGTTTGGTCGATATAATGACCAGTTTATGCCCCATAGGGCAGGAAAATGAATGGTTCAGGCATTTTAATCCACTTCTTGTGGACCGGCCCTGACGATCCAATGGTTGATGTGTTCTGACCCTGAGGCTCGGGCTAGACAGTCTCAAAGCGGTAAGGATGATCCCTTGCCTTGGTTCACAGATGGAAATCCAACTTCCAATACGTGACATTTCGGTTTTAATTGTAGAACTAGTATGGAGATATAGTGGGATGGGCACTATGCCATCTACGATTGATACATTTATATTTGAAGTTGTTTTCATACACTTTACACTATAATAGTATCAAAATGATTTGTTTTAAACATACCAATCATGTTTGGCTATTATAAGGTAAAACTCTATCCTCCGGCTTGCGTTGCATTGTGTGATGGGACCTGAGTCTTATAATAGCTTCATTCTTCCAAAAAGCATTGCGCTGTTTTTTTTATGCACTGGTATTCTTGGAAGGAAACCCATTCCATGTTATACGGCGTAGTCCCTTGATTTACTCCTATTTATATTAAAGTTTTAAATAGCTGTTTTAGTTCACACACCAGTCACATGACTGACCTGGAGTTTATTGTTTTAACCTAAACTCTAGGTGCCCCTATTTTCCACACGGACAGCTAGTAGTTTTTGGTTTTGTAGATTTATATTCACAAGATCCTGGTTTACAGCTGGAATGATATTCGGAAAGCACTGTATCCGTGTATCTGTTTCAGTTGCGTTTTGTATTAATTTCCGCTGCATTGTAATTTGTAAATCTCTGAAATTTGTCAAATGTATATTATTTGTTCATACTCTATATATTCTTGTACTCTGATGTAAATTGTTGTAATAAGCAATGAAATGTTCTTCTGTTTGTGTTCTGATCAGTCGTGTTCTCAGACAATCCGTTCTTTCTCTTCTCTTCGGAGACCGGGGAAATTCAGGTCGTCATAGCTTGGTATCAGAGCTTTGGTTTACAGAGCTCGAGAACAAGGCATATTAGAACCGAATGAAAGAATTCATCAGAGATTGGATTAGTAATATCCACTGAGAATGATTAGTAAGAGATGGGATCAGTAGTATCCTAGAATGAGTTAGAAGAGTGTTATTTTCAAAATAAAAATGAAAACAAATTTTGTTTTAAAAATTGAAACCATATTATACATATTTGAATATTTTATTTTAAATTGATTTGGACTGTCGGGTATATAGGGAATTTAATATATGTCTGATCCACGTGTATTTGAAGTCTCAAATATACTGGATGGACATTGAATCACACTCTAGACGCCTGAAGATGATTCTGGTGATGCCGCGGCATCATCAATATTTATGTTCGAGTATTCGAAAGTGGGGTATCTATATTTTTCCAGTTGACTGGTGTGAGAACCAAATTTAGATAGGATTTATTGTTTGTGAATTGGCATCAAAAACATAATTTTGTTTATACATATCAAGTTACGAATTTGAAAATTTAATTCACAAATTGATTGTTGGTTGTGTTTTTTGATTATTAGTGTAACCAATAAAAATATTGGAATGATAATTAATTAAATCAATATGAAAACGAAAGGTGAAATTAGCCAAATCGAATCAAATATTGAACTGAATTGAAAAGTGATTGCAAATGCATACATGTACATATATATGTGTGAACAGGTCATGGCAAGGAGGCTAGAGAAGAGGAATAAAATTGTATGCCCGACAAATAGGTACATGTTTACAAGTTTATTGAATTTTGGTGATTTTATGAGCTGATTGGCTAACCGCTTGGCTTATTCTTTTTCTTTTTGGATGGTGAGGGCCATGCGTGGCTAGTTGAGGTTTTAAATATCTCCCCGTACAAAGGAGGTTATGGCGAAATTTTTCAAAAATTTAGGGTGTTAGCCAAATTTTTAAAGAATTTGAAATTTCTAGAAACAGAAAAGTTGAAGAATGAACACCAGAATGAAAGTTAAGTTGATTAGTTAAACAATTTTCAGCTCCGTTCTTTTCGAGGATAAAAAGATTTTAAGTGGGGGAGATTGTAACAACCCAGAAAATCAGAACCAATTTTTTTTTTTTTATTTTAGCTATTTTAATGAATTTTGTATATTTAAAATGATTTATTTTAAGTAATAACGACTAAAAATTTATTTTAATTGAAGTTAGAATATAAAATTTTATTTTGATTATATAACGAGCCTGAAATGGCGCGCAGTTTGGAAATTCAATTTTAAATTTCAAATGAATGTACAGAGTTATATATAAATCAGAATTGGACGAAACTATGAAATATTTGAATCTGATTAACAATATCTTTCTAATGAATGTAAAAAACTGGTAGTTCACTTTATAAATTAAAATATATGGCCAGTTTAAAATTCAGAAAGTCGCTATGGAATTAATATATATTTTAATATATATATAGCCCCTAAAAATAGCCATTTTGTAGACGGCCTCCGTTTTCGATGAAACCACTTTTGTAGGATCCGGAATGTCAAATTTTTGCTAGATTCCAATTTTTATATTTTTGGAATTAATATGTGAGCGTGGCAAAAGAAAACGTGTTTTGTCAATTTTAGTCAATTTGGATCGACCAGAAAATGACCATTTTTCAAACGGTCTCCAAGTTTGATGAAATTAGTTTTGTTGGGGACATATCGTCCAAACATAGGTAGATTTATTTTTCGGGAATTTTTGGAGTCAGTATGTGGCCCCGGTAAATTAAAATGTACTTTCAAATCTAAAATTGAATGTTTTATATTTTAATTTGAAGAATAACTGACTGAAACAGTCGAATGGTCTTACGAAACATATTTCATTGTGACCGGAATGGGGGTGTTTAGGTAGGGGCGAGACTCGTTGGGTTTGATTTGGAGTTCGGAATCATATAGAGATAATATGCAAATTAAATAATAATTAATTAAATAAATAAATATGTTTTATACCCTCTCCCTCACTCAGAACCCTAGCCGCCGCATTCCCAAAATGAACAGTCGATATCACTCCAAACTTCCTTCCCTCCTAACTCTGAATCCCTTCAACAATTTTTGAAGAATCCAAATGGAAATCGAAGACCATGGCGGGGTCTCCAACTTGAACGGCATAGATCGAATTCTGCTTCGTGTATTTGGAGAAATCGGGCTGAAAAGCCGTTCTAATCAATGGCGTTTTCTGACACCAATGCGCCACCGAGATCGACAGTACCCTTGCCGGTGGAAGCTCCCTTGTTGGCCGACGACGTGAAGTGGATGGATCATGGTCTGGCTCTTTGTGGTGGGCGCGATTTTCAAGGGTTGGTGGCGAGCAAAGGATACACGATTTACAGAGGAGGAAGAAGGATTAGCTATGTAATTGGGGTGAATGTCAAATTATTTATTTATTAATGATGTATTAAAAATGTTTAATGTATAAACACTGATATCCCGCTCAAATGAAAGCAGAATTTGACGAGGTTCAGACCGTTAGAACCGTAAAATCGAACACTACATTTCAGTATAGATTGGAACACATTTTAAAATATTTCTAGCATTGTTTTTATATGTGTTTTCTATATAAAATTGTATTGTTTTACAAAAGAATAATGATTTATAAAAATATGATTTTTATATAGAATAATGATTTATAAAAATATGATTTATATATATATGGTAGCGAGATAAAAATGTGATTTTTATATATTATAACATTAGATAATAATGTGATTTTTTATAGCATTATAACAAAAGTATGATTTTTAAATAAATATATAGCAGTGTATTAAAAAATGAGATTTTTAAATATATAATCATCATATTAAAAATGTGATTTTTACTATGAATAGCGTGAAAATAGATTGCGATGGAACCGACGGGTAGCAAACAGAATCCAAACCATTAAATTAAAGAATGGCGGAGTGGAACACTGTAATAACCCGGAAATTCCGAGCCAGTTTAAAATTTTTATTTTTGGCAATTTTAGCGAATTTTGAATATTTAAAATATATTATTTTAAATAATATCGACGAGAAATTTATTTTGAATATAATTCGAACGTATATATTTATATACGTCGTCGTTAGAATATAAATAATTATATATAATTATAAAAGGAATTGAAAATGGCGCGGTAGTTCGATAATTCGATTTCAAACTTCAATTGAATGTACCAAGTGCAAAACAATCGGATTTTAGTGAAACAAAAAACATTAGGATCTAATGGGGAATATCTTTCCAACGAACTCGAAAAATCGAAATTTCATAGCGGGGATCAAAAGATATGTCCAGTTGAAAATTCTGAATAGTCGCTATGGAATTCAGGCCCTTAAAAATAGATATTTTGCAAATGACCTCGGATTTCGACGAAACCACTTTTGTTGGATCCGCAGTGTCATATTATTGCTAGATTCCAAATTTCATAATTTTTCGAATCAATATGTGAGTGTGGCAAAGGAAAACGCGTTTGACCAGTTTCAGTTGATTTTAATCGACTGGAAAATGGCCATTTTTCTAACGGTCTCAGAATTCGACGTAACTAGTTTTGTTAGGACCGTATCGTCAATACGAAGCTAGAAAATATTTTTCTGGAATTTTTCTAGTTAGTATGTGACCCCGGTAAATTGAAATGCGCGTTCAAATTCAATATATAGAGTTATATGTCGATTTTGACGGAAACTGATTGTAACGATCGAATCAGCCTACGATACATATCCCATTTTGTTCGGAATGGGGGTAATTAGCTATGGACGACAGGCGGTGGGCCTCGTTTAGAGGTCGTATGTAAAAGTCAACCTTTTGGGATTAAAAAAAAATATAACACTCCTCTCTCCTTTCCCTTATACTCTGCCCCCCCTTTTTGATTTTCAATCGATTACAAAGCCAAAAAAAAAGAGATCGACGATGGCCATCGCGCCTCCAGGCGGACCCGCGCCACCGCCGAAGCCCTTCCTCCCCCTCGTCAGTTCGAACCCTCCCCCTCCCCTTCGATCGCCACCTCCGAAGCCCCCCTCGCGCCGCCTCAGGCGCGACCTGACCCCCCCCTCTCCTCTACCCTCCGCGCCTCTCTTCTCCCTCCTCCTCTTCTTCTTCTCCTCCCTCCTGAAACCGACCGCATCCCCTCAGCCCACCCACCGTGGACCCCAGTCGCGCCGCCCACTCCAGCAGCCTCGCCAACCCCCTTGCCTCTTCCTTCGACTGATTGGAACCCCAAACCCGCTGTAAGTTTTTATTTAATATAAAAATAGATTTTATAGCTAATTAAAATTAGATTTCTATGCTAATGAAGTTTAGATTTTGTTGATGGAAAAGATTAGATTTTTACATTGTAAAAGAAGTGATTTTTAATAATACAAATTCGATTTTTATATATTGAATAACAAAGTAAAAATTCGATTTTTATATATTGAATAATGAAGTAAAAATTCGATTTTTATATATTGAATAACGAAGTAAAAATTTGATTTTTATATATTGAATAGCGAAGTAAAAATTCGATTTTTATATATTGAATAACGAAGTAAAAATTCAATTTTTATATATTGAATAGCGAAGTAAAAATTCGATTTTTATATATTGAATAACGATGTAAAAATAGAATTTTACCTATTTGATAATGATGTAAAAATAGAATTTTACCTATATGATAATGATGTAAAAATAGAATTTTTATCTATACTATAGCGGTATAAAAATTCGACTTTTAAATATATGAAGTGATTATAAAAATATGATTTTTAAATTGAAAGTGAACAAAT
The DNA here is from genome assembly GCA_030737875.1 of Allium sativum. Lineage (NCBI taxonomy): Eukaryota > Viridiplantae > Streptophyta > Magnoliopsida > Asparagales > Amaryllidaceae > Allium > Allium sativum. Next base: position 684,703,072 of record CM060926.1, on the reverse strand, counting down.
AAAAATGTGATTTTTATTTTAATGACATCAGTATATAAAAATGTGATTTTTTATATATGTAGTGGCTACGGGCAACGAAGATGACAAAAAGGCGAGAACGACGAAGGTTTCTGCAAAAGAAGAGCCGTGGAGTTAGGATAGCTATTGGTGAGAACTTCTCACTCAAATTCCTTTTTCTATTATATATATACTAGGATGTAGACGGTGCTTAGTAGCACCCGACACCCGTCATCCACAGACCATGGATGGCTTGTTTGTTTAATTGTTTGGTTGTGTAGTTGGTTAGATTATTTGGTTTGAATTGAATTGTTTGGTGAAATGGAATGGATTTGATTGATGTGTGAATGGCGTGGGCCTTCACTAGACCGGGGATAAGGCTAGGCCTTGTCCCGTTTCTAGTATCGTGTCGTTATGCCGCCGAAATTTTCTAAAATATGTTAGAAAAATAAAAATATCATTTTTGTTGTGTAAATGAACTGAATAGAAATTCATGTGTTGAAATAAAATATTTTATCGTTAAAAATATAATTTTTAACGTGGAAGTGAATAAAATAAAATATTCATTTACAAACCGGACGGTTTGTTTATGTACACCTATTTGAAGGACATTGATTGGGACGATAAATTTTACACATCGCCCAACTGCACAAATAAAATCTGTGTTTGATTGTTTGAAACCCCACATGGGTGTTGGGATGAAATTTGAAGTTCACTCATCCTGATTGATTAAATATGTCGATCGATTGATTGACAGGCTGTTATAAGCGTTAGATATCTATATTTGATGCTTATACAGTGTAGTGCACTTTGGTTGATGGTTGATTATTTTTCAATGCTATAATATACGTGTGATGTATGAAAATCCATATAATTAATATTATATGGTGATTGATTGGGCCTCATTCCAATTTAGAAAATAAAGAACATTATAAAGTAAAGGTTCATGAGTTGACCGTACTCATCCGTTGAGATTAGTCATGTGTTGAACCAAACATTTTGAAATAGAAATATTTGAAATAGAAATATTTGAAATAGAAATATTTTGAAATAGAAATATTTGAAATAGAATATTTGAAAATAGAAATATATGAAGCCGTGCTGATTAGATTGACGCCATTTTGACGTGAACGATATTTATATCGATTTTATTCATTTTAAAATGAATATTGAAAAGTGATTTCGAAATCGAATATTTTGAAATGAAATTTGAATCGAAAACCAATTTGAATTGAATCGAATAGAAAACGAATTCGAATTGAATTGAATAGAAAACGAATTCGAATTGAATTGAAAAGAAAACGAATTTGAATTGAATTGAAAAGAAAACGAATTCGAACTGAATCGAATAGAAAACCAATTTGAATTGAATTGAATAGAAAACGAATTCGAATTAAATTGAATTGAAAACGAATTGAAATATAAGTAAAATCAATTTGAAATGAATTCAAATTGAATTGAAATTTGAATTGAATTGAAATGAATTTTAAAACGAATTTATAAGGAAAAATTCAATTTTGATTTGAATTGAAATGGAAGTTGAAATTGTTTTTGAAACGAATTTAAACGTTTTATGAAATTCATTTTAAATAGAAATCGACGAAATATATATATATATATATATATATATATATTATATATATAATGGCCTGAATAGAAAGCGCCGCGCCGTGGTAGTTCGTGAATTTCGACCATTTATTTCAAACGGACATTACGGGAGATCCGACCGCCGGATTCTCCTAAAACCGGAACCGTTGGGTTCGTATCGAAAAGAGCTTTCTAACGAATATTATTAATTTGAAATCTAACGGTTGGACTTGGAGATACGTCCAAATCAAATTTGAAAAAGGTCGCTGTAAGTGCAGTTCGATGGCCGTTGATGGAAATCGACTGTACGGGCCTTGATAAAATTATTAAAAATATTAATAATTTGTGTAAAATCACAAGAAATGATTTGGGGAAAATTGGGATGAAAAACTCCATATTTGAAAAGATAAAAATAGATTTTTATCGAAATGAACTAGTTTAGAACTAAAGTAACAACCCATTTATTTTAAATAAATAAATTGGATTTGAAATGGGTTTTAAATAGAACTGATCTGTGGGTTTATCGTGAACAGTGTTTTAAATAACACTTGTTCTTTAACCCGATAATAAAGAGAATGTGATTTGGGTTTATCGTGAACTGTGTTTTAAATGACATTAGTTCTTTAACCCAGTAAAAGGAGTTTTAATGAATCTGCAATTAGATTGAAACGTGAATTGATAATCTAAATTATCAAATTTGGCAAATGAGCGAGGATGGAGTATCACCAGTTTTGCTCCAAAGCGATAGTAAATCTTTAATTAGATTTGAACGTGAAATGGTAATTAATTTTACTGATAACACCATAGTATTAGATATGGAGTATTACCAGTTTTGCTTCATGGGATGAATAGGTTGGGATTGGGAAATAAAATAAATAATTACTTCGGTGTGGTTCGTTAATCTCGACTAGTTTAGAAAACCATAATTTGGTTTGAAATAACATCCAAAGGAAGATCAAAGAATAAATTTAAGGAATTTATCTTGGATAAAATTAATGGGAACCTTTCCCTGAGAATATGAATTGGAATGAGGCGTATGTTGTGTTTGTGCAACATTTGTTTTTAATATACGCGGGTTGTTCGGAAAGTCCGGGTTTATACCCATTCTGAATATCCGATTTGACGATATGTCGAAGATGAAGACGGTGGCTGAAGACCGGAAGTCTTCACATCGTTTGGGTGATTGCTGATGATCTTGATTGGTCTGTACACCCAAGATGAGGGAATCAGTTTGTGATCGTCCAGACATACCTGGAGATCGATGGGTATGCGAGGAAAGTGCCTCCGGTTTCGTTCAGACCCAGAACGAAATCGTAAATGGATTGTGTGTCTGACAGTGGACTTTATTCTGTGTTGATTGATTTCTGTTAAATAGATATCTGTTTGGCGGCGGAGAATTTATTCTCTTTCTTAACGCCCTTCTCTGAGACGTATGAGCTTAGAGGTTATATATCGATAGATATCAATCGCATGGCATGAATTGCCTGTGTGGCATGCTAAGATACAATGATCAAGGCTTTTGTTGAAAAGCAAAGTCTTATGGTTGATGATCAAAGCATGACCTGCGTGGCGTAGCTTTGTGTATAACGTGAATTCGCGAGCCTCACACCTCGGTATGAGTTAAAAACGGGATACGGACTGCAGGGAGAGCACGACGTTTCTTTCTAGCTTTGGTGGTGTCAGTGACTTACCAGCCCTGACATTTATATACTTTTCACCTATGTGGTTGTTGGATGAGGCGCCTCGATTTTAGGTCTGTAAGGGCCGGGAAACGTGTGTTCAGGAATTGCCAATCCTCTAACGTAAGTGAGGACCGGCCCTGAAGATCCAGGGTTGCCCAGAGTGCGTAGCCCTGAGACATTTGCTAGAGTGTCTCGAAAGCGGAGAGGAGCTGGCCCCTTGCCTCGACTCATGACGGAAATCCAATTTCCAACACATGTATTTCGGCTTTATTTGTAGAACCTAGTATGGCGACATAGTGGTATGGGGCACTTATGCCGTCTATGATTGATATTTATGATTGAAAATTGTTTTGACACTATACACTTATTATAGTATCAAATGATTTGTTTTAAACGTATCAAGCATGTTTGGCTGTTATAAGGTAAAACCCTATCCTCCGGCTTGCGTTGCATTGTGTGATGGGACCTGGGTCTTATAATAGCTTCATTTTTTGAAAAAGCATTGCGTTGTTTATTCTATGCACTGATATTCTTGGGAGAAAACCCGTTCCGTGTTATACGGCGTGCTCCCTTGAATTACTCTCTTTTAAAAGTAAAGCTTTAAATAACTATTTTTAGTTCTCACACCAGTCACATGACTGACCTGGAGTTTATTGTTTTAACCTAAACTCTGGGTGCCCTTATTTCGACACGGGCAGCTAGTAGTTTTGGTTTTGCAGATTTATATTCACAAGATCCTGGTTTACAGCTGGAATGATATCCGGAAAGCTCTGTATCCGTATATCACCTTCAGTTGTGGTTTGTATATTTTTCCGCTGCTATGTAATTTATTGTAATCTCTGATATTTATCGAATGTAATTTATTCATTATACTCTGTATATTCTTGTATCTGATGGAATTGTTGTAATATACAATGAAATGTTCTTCTGTTTGTGTTCTGATTTGTCCTGTTCTCAAACGATCAGGGGTTTCGAACGGTCTAGATTGGTTTAACGACTGATTCAGATCGAGCGAAATTTCCGGCCGTCACATTTGGTATCAGAGCTTTGGATTACAGAGCTCGAGAACAAGACACATTAGAACCATTCGAAAGAATTCATCAGATATTGGATTAGTAATATCCAATTAGAATGACTCGTTAGAGATAGGATCAGTAGTATCCTAGAATGAGTGTGAAGAGTATATTTTCCAATTGAAAACAATTTTGTTTTGAAAATTTAAACCATTTTAAATGTATTTGATTATTTATTTATTTGAATTTGGAAAATCTATTATATAAAGGTTTTGCATATACGCGTCATGAACGTATATTCGAAATTTTAATATATTAGATAGATATAGAGTCACACTCTAGTCGCCCGAACATGGTCCTGATGATGAAGTATACCATCACCACTATTTATTTTCGTGTTTCGAAGGTGTGATATCTATATATTTCCATTAGACTGGTGTGAGAACCAAAACTTATATAGATAGATTCATTTGTTGTGATTTGGCATCAAAAACATGATTTTCTCTATGTGTATCAAAATTTATGAATTTGAAACGTTAATTCACTAATTGATTGATGATTGTGTTGTTCGTTTATTTGTTTGATAATTTTGAATCATTATGCCTAATAGAATCAAATATTGAATTATATTGAAAATTGGTCGCATTTGCTTGCATATACATGTACTCACATTGAACAGGTCATAGCAAGGAGGCTAGAGCCGAAGAATAAAATTTGTTTGCCCGACAAATAGGTACATGTTTACTACAATTCACTGTTTTGTTTGGGTGATGATGATTTTATGAGCCTATTGGCTAGCCGCTTGGCTTTTTCTTTTTCTTTTTGAGATCAGAAGGCCTATATGGTAATTTCGGGATTTTCCCGTGGCTCCCGGTGTGGGGGAGGTTATGGCGAAATTTTTCGAAAATTTAGGGTGTTAGCCAAATTTTTGAAAATGTGAAAATTCTCAGAAACTGAAAAGTTGGAGAATGGGAGCCAGATCGAACGTAGAGTTGATTAATCAAACCACTTTCGACTTCGTTCCTTTTCGGGGACGAAAAGTTTTAAGTGGGGGAGATTGTAATAACCCGGAAATTCCGAGCCAATTTCAAAATTTTATTTTTGGCAATTTTAGCGAATTTTGAATATTTAAAATATATTATTTTAAATAATATCGACGAGAAATTTATTTTGAATATAATTCGAACGTATATATTTATATACGTCGTCGTTAGAATATAAATAATTATATATAATTATAAAAGGAATTGAAAATGGCGCGGTAGTTCGATAATTCGATTTCAAACTTCAATTGAATGTACCGGGTGCAAAACAATCCGGATTTTAGTGAAACCAAAAACATTAGGATCTAATGGGGAATATCTTTCCAATGAACCCGAAAAATCGAAATTTCATAGCGGGGATCAAAAGGTATGTCCAGTTGAAAATTCTGAATAGTCGCTATGGAATTCAGACCCTTAAAAATAGACATTTTGCAAATGACCTCAGATTTCGACGAAACCACTTTTGTTGGATCCGCAGTGTCAGATTATTGCTAGATTCCAAATTTGATAATTTTTCGAATCAATATGTGAGCGTGGCAAAGGAAAACGCGTTTGACCAGTTTCAGTTGATTTTAATCGACTGGAAAATGGCCATTTTTCTAACGGTCTCAGAATTCGACGAAACTAGTTTTGTTAGGACCGTATCGTCAATACGAAGCTAGAAAATATTTTTCTGGAATTTTTCTAGTTAGTATGTGACCCCGGTAAATTGAAATGCGCGTTCAAATTCAATATATAGAGTTATATGTCGATTTTGACGGAAACTGATTGTAACGATCGAATCAGCCTACGATACATATCCCATTGTGTTCGGAATGGGGGTAATTAGCTATGGACGACAGGCGGTGGGCGGTCGTATGTAAAAGTCAACCTTTTGGGATTAAAAAAAAATAACACTCCTCTCTCCTTTCCCTTATACTCTGCCCCCCCCCCTTTTTGATTTTCAATCGATTACAAAGCAGAAAAAAAAGAAAAAAGAAAAAGAGATCGACGATGGCCATCGCGCCTCCAGGCGGACCCGCGCCACCGCCGAAGCCCTTCCTCCCCCTCGTCAGTTCGAACCCTCCCCCTCCCCTTCGATCGCCACCTCCGAAGCCCCCCTCGCGCCGCCTCAGGCGCGACCTGACCCCCCCTCTCCTCTACCCTCCGCGCCTCTCTTCTCCCTCCTCCTCTTCCTCTTCTCCTCCCTCCTGAAACCGACCGCACTCCCTCAGCCCACCCACCGTGGACCCCAGTCGCGCCGCCCACTCCAGCAGCCTCGCCAACCCCCTTGCCTCTTCCTTCGACTGATTGGAACCCCAAACCCGCTATAAGTTTTTATTTAATATAAAAACAGATTTTTATAGCTAATTAAAATTAGATTTCTACGCTAATGAAGTTTAGATTTTGTTGATGGAAATGATTAGATTTTTACATTGTAAAAGAAGTGATTTTTAATAATAAAAATTCGATTTTTATATATTGAATAACAAAGTAAAAATTCAATTTTTATATATTGAATAACGAAGTAAAAATTCGATTTTTATATATTGAATAACGAAGTAAAAATTCGATTTTATATATTGAATAGCGAAGTAAAAATTCGATTTTTATATATTGAATAGCGAAGTAAAAATTCGATTTTTATATATTGAATAACGATGTAAAAATAGAATTTTACCTATATGATAATGATGTAAAATTAGAATTTTTATCTATACTATAGCGGTATAAAAATTCGATTTTTAAATATATGAAGTGATTATAAAAATATGATTTTTAAATTGAAAGTGAACAAATAAAAATGTGATTTTTATTTTAATGACATCAGTATATAAAAATGTGATTTTTTATATATGTAGTGGCTACGGGCAACGAAGATGACAAAAAGGCAAGAACGACGAAGGTTTCTGCAAAACAAGAGCCGTGGAGTTAGGATAGCTATTGGTGAGAACTTCTCAATCAAATTCCTTTTTCTAGTAATATATATACTAGGATGTAGACGGTGCTTAGTAGCACCCGACACCCGTCATCCACAGACCATGGATGGCTTGTTTGTTTAATTGTTTGGTTGTGTAGTTGGTTAGATTATTTGGTTTGAATTGAATTGTTTGGTGAAATGGAATGGATTTGATTGATGTGTGAATGGCGTGGGCCTTCACTAGACCGGGGATAAGGCCAGGCCTTGTCCCGTTTCTAGTATCGTGCCGTTATGCCGCCGAAATTTTCTAAAATATGTTAGAAAAATAAAAATATCATTTTTGTTGTGTAAATGAACTGAATAGAAATTCATGTGTTGAAATAAAATATTTTATCGTTAAAAATATAATTTTTAACGTGGAAGTGAATAAAATAAAATATTCATTTACAAACCGGACGGTTTGTTTATGTACACCTATTTGAAGGACATTGATTGGGACGATAAATTTTACACATCACCCAACTGCACAAATAAAATCTGTGTTTGATTGTTTGAAACCCCACACGGGTGTTGGGATGAAATTTGAAGTTCACTCATCCTGATTGATTAAATATGTCGATCGATTGATTGACAGGCTGTTATAAGCGTTAGATATCTATATTTGATGCTTATACAGTGTAGTGCACTTTGGTTGATGGTTGATTATTTTTCAATGCTATTATATACGTGTGATGTATGAAAATCCATATAATTAATATTATATGGTGATTGATTGAGCCTCATTCCAATTTAGAAAATAAAGAACATTATAAAGTAAAGGTTCATGAGTTGACCGTACTCATCCGTTGAGATTAGTCATGTGTTGAACGAAACATTTTGAAATAGAAATATTTGAAATAGAAATATTTGAAATAGAAATATTTTGAAATAGAAATATTTGAAATAGAATATTTGAAAATAGAAACATATGAAGCCGTGTTGATTAGATTGACGCCATTTTGACGTGAACGATATTTATATCGATTTTATTCATTTTAAAATGAATATTGAAAAGTGATTTCGAAATCGAATATTTTGAAATGAAATTTGAATCGAATTGAATCGAAAACCAATTTTAATTGAATCGAATAGAAAACGAATTCGAATTGAATTGAATAGAAAACGAATTCGAATTGAATTGAAAAGAAAACGAATTTGAATTGAATTGAAAAGAAAACGAATTCGAACTGAATCGAATAGAAAACCAATTTGAATTGAATTGAATAGAAAACGAATTCGAATTAAATTGAATTGAAAACGAATTGAAATAGAAGTAAAAACAATTTGAAATGAATTCAAATTGAATTGAAATTTGAATTGAATTGAAATGAATTTTAAAACGAATTTATAAGGAAAAATTCAATTTTGATTTGAATTGAAATGGAAGTTGAAATTGTTTTTGAAACGAATTTAAACGTTTTATAAAATTCGTTTTAAATAGAAATCGACGAAATATATATAATATATATATATTATATATATATAATGGCCTGAATAGAACGCGCCGCGGCAGTTCGTGAATTTCGACCATTTATTTCAAACGGACATTACGGGAGATCCGCCCGTCGGATTCTCCTAAAACCGGAACCGTTGGGTTAGTATCGAAAAGAACTTTCTAATGAATATTAGAAATTTGAAATCTAACGGTTGGATTTGGAGATACGTCCAAATCAAATTTGAAAAAGGTCGCTGTAAGTGCAGTTCGATGGCCGTTGTTGGAAATCGACTGTACGGGCCTTGATAAAATTATTAAAAATATTAATAATTTGTGTAAAATCACAAGAAATGATTTGGGGAAAATTGGGATGAAAAACTCCATATTTGAAAAGATAAAAATAGATTTTTATCGAAATGAACTAGTTTAGAACTAAAGTAACAACCCATTTATTTTAAATAAATAAATTGGATTTGAAATGGGTTTTAAATAGAACTGATCTGTGGGTTTATCGTGAACAGTGTTTTAAATAACACTTGTTCTTTAACCCGATAATAAAGAGAATGTGATTTGGGTTTATCGTGAACTGTGTTTTAAACGACATTAGTTCTTTAACCCAGTAAAAGGAGTTTTAATGAATCTGCAATTAGATTGAAACGTGAATTGATAATCTAAATTATCAAATTTGGCAAATGAGCGAGGATGGAGTATCACCAGTTTTGCTCCAAAGAGATAGTAAATCTTTAATTAGATTTGAACGTGAAATGGTAATTAATTTTACCGATAACACCATAGTATTAGATATGGAGTATTACCAGTTTTGCTTCATGGGATGAATAGGTTGGGATTGGGAAATAAAATAAATAATTACTTCGGTGTGGTTCGTTAATCTCGACTAGTTTAGAAAACCATAATTTGGTTTGAAATAACATCCAAAGGAAGATCAAAGAATAAATTTAAGGAATTTATCTTGGATAAAATTAATGGGAACCTTTCCCTGAGAATATGAATTGGAATGAGGCGTATGTTGTGTTTGTGCAACATTTGTTTTTAATATACGCGGGTTGTTCGGAAAGTCCGGGTTTATACCCATTCTGAATAACCGATTCGACGATATGTCGAAGATGAAGACGGTGGCTGAAGACCGGAAGTCTTCACATCGTTTGGGTGATTGTTGATGATCTTGATTGGGCTGTACACCCAAGATGAGGGAATCAGTTAGTGATCGTCCAGACATACCTGGAGATCGATGGGTAAGCGAGGAAAGTGCCTCCGGTTTCGTTCAGACCCAGAACGAACTTGTAAATGGATTGTGTGTCTGACATTGGACTTTATTCTGTGTTGATTGATTTCGGTTAAATATATATCTGTTTGGCGGTGGAGAATTTATTCTCTTGCTTAACGCCCTTCTCTGAGACGTATGAGCTTAGAGGTTATATATCGATAGATATCAATCGCATGGCATGAATTGCCTGTGTGGCACGCTAAGATACAATGATCAAGGCTTTTGTTGAAGAGCAAAGTCTTGTGGTTGATGATCAAAGCACGACCTGCGTGGCGTAGCTTTGTGTATAACGTGAATTCGCGAGCCTCACACCTCGGTATGAGTTAAAAACGGGATACAAACTACAGGGAGAGCACGACGTTTCTTTCTAGCTTTGGTGGTGTCAGTGACTTACCAGCCCTGACATTTATATACTTTTCACCTATGTGGTTGTTGGATGAGGCGCCTCGATTTTAGGTCTGTAAGGGCCGGGAAACGTGTGTTCAGGAATTGCCAATCCTCTAACGTAAGTGAGGACCGGCCCTGAAGATCCAGGGTTGCCCAGAGTGCGTAGCACTGAGACATTTGCTAGAGTGTCTCGAGAGCGGAGAGGAGCTTGCCCCTTGCCTCGACTCACGACGGAAATCCAATTTCCAATACGTGTATTTCGGCTTTATTTGTAGAACCTAGTATGGCGACATAGTGGTATGGGGCACTTATGCCGTCTATGATTGATATTTATGATTGAAAATTGTTTTGACACTATACACTTATTATAGTATCAAATGATTTGTTTTAAACATATCAAGCATGTTTGGCTGTTATATGGTAAAACCCTATCCTTCGGCTTGCGTTGCATTGTGTGATGGGACCTGGGTCTTATAATAGCTTCATTTTTCGAAAAAGCATTGCGTTGTTTATTCTATGCACAGATATTCTTGGGAGAAAACCCGTTCTGTGTTATATGGCGTGGTCCCTTGAATTACTCTCTTTTAAAAGTAAAGCTTTAAATAACTATTTTTAGTTCTCACACCAGTCACATGACTGACCTGGAGTTTATTGTTTTAACCTAAACTCTGGGTGCCCTTATTTCGACATGGGCAGCTAGTAGTTTTGGTTTTGCAGATTTATATTCACAGGATCCTGGTTTACAGCTGGAATGATACCCGGAAAGCTCTGTATCCGTATATCACCTTCAGTTGTGCTTTGTATATTTTTCCGCTGCTATGTAATTTATTGTAATCTCTGATATTTATCGAATGTAATTTATTTATTATACTCTGTATATTCTTGTATCTGATGGAATTGTTGTAATATACAATGAAATGTTCTTCTGTTTGTGTTCTGATTTGTCCTGTTCTCAAACGATCAGGGGTTTTGAACGGTCTAGATTGGTTTAACGACTGATTCGGATCGAGCGAAATTTCCGGCCGTCACATTTGGTATCAGAGCTTTGGTTTACAGAGCTCGAGAACAAGACACATTAGAACCATACAAAAGAATTCATCAGATATTGGATTAGTAATATCCAATTAGAATGACTCGTTAGAGATTGGATCAGTAGTATCCTAGAACGAGTGTGAAGAGTATATTTTCCAATTGAAAACAATTTTGTTTCGAAAATTTAAACCATTTTAAATGTATTTGATTATTTATTTATTTGAATTTGGACAATCTAGTATATAAAGGTTTTGCATATACGCGTCATGAACGTATATTCGAAATTTTAATATATTAGATAGATATAGAGTCACACTCTAGTCGCCCGGACATGGTCCTGATGATGAAGTATACCATCACCACTATTTATTTTCGTGTTTCGAAGGTGTGATATCTATATATTTCCATTAGACTGGTGTGAGAACCAAAACTTATATAGATAGATTCATTTGTTGTGATTTGGCATCAAAAACATGATTTTCTTTATATGTATCAAAATTTATGAATTTGAAACGTTAATTCACTAATTGATAGATGATTGTGTTGTTTGTTTATTTGTTTGATAATTTTGAACCATTATGCCTAATAGAGTCAAATATTGAATTATATTGAAAATTGGTCGCATTTACTTGCATATACATGTACTTACATTGAACAGGTCATAGCAAGGAGGCTAGAGACGAAGAATAAAATTTGTTTGCCCGACAAATAGGTACATGTTTACTACAATTCACTGTTTTGTTTGGGTGATGATGATTTTATGAGCCTATTGGCTAGCCGCTTGGCTTTTTCTTTTTCTTTTTGAGATCAGAAGGCCTATATGGCAATTTTGGGATTTTCCCGTGGCTCCCGGTGTAGGGGAGGTTATGGCGAAATTTTTCGAAAATTTAGGGTGTTAGCCAAAATTTTGAAAATTTGAAAATTCTCAGAAACTGAAATGTTGGAGAATGGGAGCTAGATCGAACGTAGAGTTGATTAATCAAACCACTTTCGACTTCGTTCCTTTTCGGGGACGAAAAGTTTTAAGTGGGGAAGATTGTAATAACCCGGAAATTCCGAGCAAGTTTAAAATTTTTATTTTTGGCAATTTTAGCGAATTTTGAATATTTAAAATATATTATTTTAAATAATATCGACGAGAAATTTATTTTGAATATAATTCGAACGTATATATTTATATACGTCGTCGTTAGAATATAAATAATTATATATAATTATAAAAGGAATTGAAAATGGCGCGGTAGTTCGATAATTCGATTTCAAACTTCAATTTAATGTACCGGTGCAAAACAATCCGGATTTTAGTGAAACCAAAAACATTAGGATCTAATGGGGAATATCTTTCCAACGAACCCGAAAAATCGAAATTTCATAGCGGGGATCAAAAGATATGTCCTGTTGAAAATTCTGAATAGTCGCTATGGAATTCAGGTCCTTAAAAATAGACATTTTGCAAATGACCTCGGATTTTGACGAAACCACTTTTGTTGGATCCGCAGTGTCAGATTATTGCTAGATTACAAATTTCATAATTTTTCGAATCAATATGTGAGCGTGGCAAAGGAAAATGCGTTTGACCAGTTTCAGTTGATTTTAATCGACTGGAAAATGGCCATTTTTCTAACGGTCTCCGAATTCGTCGAAACTAGTTTTGTTAGGACCGTATCATCAATACGAAGCTAGAAAATATTTTTCTGGAATTTTTCTAGTTAGTATGTGACCCCGGTAAATTGAAATGCGCGTTCAAATTCAATATATAGAGTTATATGTCGATTTTGACGGAAACTGATTGTAACGATCGAATCATCCTACGATACATATCCCATTGTGTTCGGAATGGGGGTAATTAGCTATGGACGACAGGCGGTGGGCCTCGTTTAGAGGTCGTATGTAAAAGTCAACCTTTTGGGATTAAAAAAAATATAACACTCCTCTCTCCTTTCCCTTATACTCTGGCCCCCCCTTTTTGATTTTCAATCGATTACAAAGCCCAAAAAAAAAAAGAGATCGACGATGGCCATCGCGCCTCCAGGCGGACCCGCGCCACCGCCGAAGCCCTTCCTCCCCCTCGTCAGTTCGAACCCTCCCCCTCCCCTTCGATCGCCACCTCCGAAGCCCCCCCTCGCGCCGCCTCAGGCGCGACCTAACCCCCCCTCTCCTCTACCCTCCGCGCCTCTCTTCTCCCTCCTCCTCTTCTTCTTCTCCTCCCTCCTGAAACCGACCGCAGCCCCTCAGCCCACCCACCATGGACCCCAGTCGCGCCGCCCACTCCAGCAGCCTCGCCAACCCCCTTGCCTCTTCCTTCGACTGATTGGAACCCCAAACCCGCTGTAAGTTTTATTTAATATAAAAATAGATTTTTATAGCTAATTAAAATTAGATTTCTACGCTAATGAAGTTTAGATTTTGTTGATGGAAAAGATTAGATTTTTACATTGTAAAAGAAGTGATTTTTAATAATACAAATTCGATTTTTATATATTGAATAACAAAGTAAAAATTCGATTTTTATATATTGAATAACGAAGTAAAAATTCGATTTTTATATATTGAATAACGAAGTAAAAATTCGATTTTTATATATTGAATAGCGAAGTAAAAATTCGATTTTTATATATTGAATAACGAAGTAAAAATTCGATTTTTATACATTGAATAGCGAAGTAAAAATTCGATTTTTATATATTGAATAACGATGTAAAAATAGAATTTTACCTATATGATAATGATGTAAAAATAGAATTTTTATCTATACTGTAGCGGTATAAAAATTCGATTTTTAAATATATGAAGTGATTATAAAAATATGATTTTTAAATTGAAAGTGAACAAATAAAAATGTGATTTTTATTTTAATGACATCAGTATAAAAAAATGTGATTTTTTATATATGTAGTGGCTACGGGCAACGAAGATGACAAAAAGGCGAGAACGACGAAGGTTTCTGCAAAAGAAGAGCCGTGGAATTAGGATAGCTATTGGTGAGAACTTCTCACTCAAATTCCTTTTTCTAGTTATATATATATACTAGGATGTAGACGATGCTTAGTAGCACCCGACACCCGTCATCCACAGACCATGGATGGCTTGTTTGTTTAATTGTTTGGTTGTGTAGTTGGTTAGATTATTTGGTTTAAATTGAATTGTTTGGTGAAATGGAATGGATTTGATTGATGTGTCAATGGCGTGGGCCTTCACTAGACCGGGGATAAGGCTAGGCCTTGTCCCGTTTCTAGTATCGTGCCGTTATGCCGCCGAAATTTTCTAAAATATGTTAGAAAAACAAAAATATCATTTTTGTTGTGTAAATGAACTGAATAGAAATTCATGTGTTGAAATAAAATATTTTATCGTTAAAAATATAATTTTTAACGTGGAAGTGAATAAAATAAAATATTCATTTACAAACCGGACGGTTTGTTTATGTACACCTATTTGAAGGACATTGATTGGGACGATAAATTTTACACATCGCCCAACTGCACAAATAAAATATGTGCTTGATTGTTTGAAACCCCACACGGGTGTTGGGATGAAATTTGAAGTTCACTCATCCTGATTGATTAAATATGTCGATCGATTGATTGACAGGCTGTTATAAGCGTTAGATATCTATATTTGATGCTTATACAGTGTAGTGCACTTTGGTTGATGGTTGATTATTTTTCAATGCTATTATATACGTGTGATGTATGAAAATCCATATAATTAATATTATATGGTGATTGATTGGGCCTCATTCCAATTTAGAAAATAAAGAACATTATAAAGTAAAGGTTCATGTGTTGACCGTACTCATCCGTTGAGATTAGTCATGTGTTGAACCAAACATTTTGAAATAGAAATATTTGAAATAGAAATATTTGAAATAGAAATATTTTGAAATAGAAATATTTGAAATAGAATATTTGAAAATAGAAATATATGAAGCCGTGTTGATTAGATTGACGCCATTTTGACGTGAGCGATATTTATATCGATTTTATTCATTTTAAAATGAATATTGAAAAGTGATTTCGAAATCGAATATTTTGAAATGAAATTTGAATCGAATTGAATCGAAAACCAATTTGAATTGAATCGAATAGAAAACGAATTCGAATTGAATTGAATAGAAAACGAATTCGAATTGAATTGAAAAGAAAACGAATTTGAATTGAATTGAAAAGAAAACGAATTCGAACTGAATCGAATAGAAAACCAATTTGAATTGAATTGAATAGAAAACGAATTCGAATTAAATTGAATTGAAAACGAATTGAAATAGAAGTAAAATCAATTTGAAATGAATTCAAATTGAATTGAAATTTGAATTGAATTGAAATGAATTTTAAAACGAATTTATAAGGAAAAATTCAATTTTGATTTGAATTGAAATGGAAGTTGAAATTGTTTTTGAAACGAATTTAAACGTTTTATAAAATTCGTTTTAAATAGAAATCGATGAAATATATATAATATATATATATTATATATATAATGGCCTGAATAGAACACGCCGCGCCGCGGCAGTTCGTGAATTTCGACCATTTATTTCAAACGGACATTACGGGAGATCCGACAGTCGGATTCTCTTAAAACCGGAACCGTTGGGTTCGTATCGAAAAGAGCTTTCTAACGAATATTAGAAATTTGAAATCTAACGGTTGGATTTGGAGATACGTCCAAATCAAATTTGAAAAAGGTCGCTGTAAGTGCAGTTCGATGGCCGTTGATGGAAATCGACTGTACGGGCCTTGATAAAATTATTAAAAATATTAATAATTTGTGTAAAATCACAAGAAATGATTTGGGGAAAATTGGGATGAAAAACTCCATATTTGAAAAAATAAAAATATATTTTTTATCGAAATGAACTAGTTTAGAACTAAAGTAACAACCCATTTATTTTAAATAAATAAATTGGATTTGAAATGGGTTTTAAATAGAACTGATCTGTGGGTTTATCGTGAACAGTGTTTTAAATAACACTTGTTCTTTAACCCGATAATAAAGAGAATGTGATTTGGGTTTATTGTGAACTGTGTTTTAAATGACATTAGTTCTTTAACCCAGTAAAAGGAGTTTTAATGAATCTGCAATTAGATTGAAACGTGAATTGATAATCTAAATTATCAAATTTGGCAAATGAGCGAGGATGGAGTATCACCAGTTTTGCTCCAAAGCGATAGTAAATCTTTAATTAGATTTGAACGTGAAATGGTAATTAATTTTACCGATAACACCATAGTATTAGATATGGAGTATTACCAGTTTTGCTTCATGGGATGAATAGGTTAGGATTGAGAAATAAAATAAATAATTACTTCGGTGTGGTTCGTTAATCTCGACTAGTTTAGAAAACCATAATTTGGTTTGAAATAACATCCAAAGGAAGATCAAAGAATAAATTTAAGGAATTTATCTTGGATAAAATTAATGGGAACCTTTCCCTGAGAATATGAATTGGAATGAGGCATATGTTGTGTTTGTGAAACATTTGTTTTCAATATACGCGGGTTGTTCGGAAAGTCTGGGTTTATACCCATTCTGGATATCTGATTTGACGATATGTCGAAGATGAAGACGGTGGCTGAAGACCGGAAGTCTTCACATCGTTTGGGTGATTGCTGATGATCTTGATTGGGCTGTACACCCAAGATGAGGGAATCAGTTAGTGATCGTCCAGACATACCTGGAGATCGATGGGTATGCGAGGAAAGTGCCTCCGGTTTCGTTCAGACCTAGAACGAACTTGTAAATGGATTGTGTGTCTGACATTGGACTTTATTCTGTGTTGATTGATTTCTATTAAATATATATCTGTTTGGCGGCGGAGAATTTATTCTCTTGCTTAACGCCCTTCTCTGAGACGTATGAGCTTAGAGGTTATATATCGATAGATATCAATCGCATGACATGAATTGCCTATGTGGCACGCTAAGATACAATGATCAAGGCTTTTGTTGAAAAGCAAAGTCTTGTGGTTGATGATAAAAGCACGGCCTGCGTGGCGTAGCTTTGTGTATAACGTGAATTCGCGAGCCTCACACCTCGGTATGAGTTAAAAACGGGATACGGACAGCAGGGAGAGCACGACGTTTCTTTCTAGCTTTGGTGGTGTCAGTGACTTACCAGCCCTGACATTTATATACTTTTCACCTATGTGGTTGTTGGATGAGGCGCCTCGATTTTAGGTCTGTAAGGGCCGGGAAACGTGTGTTCAGGAATTGCCAATCCTCTAACGTAAGTGAGGACCGGCCCTGAAGATCCAGGGTTGCCCAGAGTGCGTAGCCCTGAGATATTTGCTAGAGTGTCTCGAAAGCGGAGAGGAGCTTGCCCCTTGCCTCGACCCATGACGGAAATCCAATTTCCAATACGTGTATTTCGGCTTTATTTGTAGAACCTAGTATGGCGACATAGTGGTATGGGGGCACTTATGCCGTCTATGATTGATATTTATGATTGAAAATTGTTTTGACACTATACACTTATTATAGTATCAAATGATTTGTTTTAAACGTATCAAGCATGTTTGGCTGTTATAAGGTAAAACCCTATCCTCCGGCTTGCGTTGCATTGTGTGATGAGATCTGGGTCTTATAATAGCTTCATTTTTCGAAAAAGCATTGCGTTGTTTATTCTATGCACTGATATTCTTGGGAGAAAACCCGTTCCGTGTTATACGGCGTGCTCCCTTGAATTACTCTCTTTTAAAAGTAAAGCTTTAAATAACTGTTTTTAGTTCTCACACCAGTCACATGACTGACCTGAGGTTTATTGTTTTAACCTAAACTCTGGGTGCCCTTATTTCGACACGGGCAGCTAGTAGTTTTGGTTTTGCAGATTTATATTCATAGGATCCTGGTTTAAAGCTGGAATGATATCCGGAAAGCTCTGTATCCGTATATCACCTTCAGTTGTGCTTTGTATATTTTTCCGCTGCTATGTAATTTATTGTAATCTTTGATATTTATCGAATGTAATTTATTCATTATACTCTGTATATTCTTGTATCTGATGGAATTGTTGTAATATACAATGAAATGTTCTTCTGTTTGTGTTCTGATTTGTCCTGTTCTCAAACGATCAGGGGTTTCGAACGGTCTAGATTGGTTTAACGACTGATTCGGATCGAGCGAAATTTCCGGCCGTCAAAAACACCAAGGTGAGAACTCCTTACTATAATCTCTTGTACAATTATTTATTTTATAACTGCATATATGAACTACTCCCCGTCGTCCATAGACCATGGACGACTTGATTGATTGTATTGTGATGTAGAAATTGATCGTGATAGTGATGTGAAATGGAAAATAAAATATTCATGTGTTGAATAAAATATTTGAATAATAAAAATATCATTTTTATTGTGTAAATGAACTGTATAAAATATTCATGTGTTGAATAAAATATTTGAATAATAAAAATATCATTTTTATTGTGTAAATGAACTGTATAAAATATTCATGTGTTGAAATAAATAATTTATCATTAAAAATATAATTTTTAACTGGTATATGAATGAAAATAAATACTCATTTATAAATCAGACGATTTGTTTGTGTACACCCATTTATTTGATAAGATTGGGACGATATATTTTACACATCGCCCGAATGCACAAATAAAAACCAGTATTTGTTGTTTGAAAACCCCCCACTGGTATTAGGATGATATTGGACATACACTAATCCCAATATTTAGTTGTATGTCAATCGATGGGTTGACAGACTGTTATAAGGGTTAATAATTTATATTTAACGCTTATGCAGTTGTGTAATGCACTCTGGATGATGGTTGACTGTGTTTGATTATTGTTGTGTACATGTGTGTATGAAATCCATATATATAAAATTATATGTTAACTGATTGTGTCTAATTCCAATTCGAAAAGAACGAATATTTTAAATTAACGAATATTTTAAATTGTCGAATAAAGAACATTTTAAAATAACTAATATTTTAAAATAATATTCAGTAATATATCAAAATATGATTTTGATGACCGATTTGGGATGGACACGAAAATATTAAAGTATATAAAGCCGTGTTGATTAGATTAACGCCATTTTGACGTGAACGATATCTATATCGATTTTATTCATATTTATAATGAATATCGAAAAGGAAGTGATTTCAAAATTTAATGTTTTGAAAATATTATCATTTATATATTAATGATATTGAATATTCAATTTTGATTTAAAATTGAATATGAAGTTGAAATCATTTTGAAAACGAACTTAAAACGATTTATAAAATACGTTTTAAATGGAAATCGACAAAATATATATAATATATATATTATATATATTTAATGTCCTGAATAGAACACGCCACGCTGCGGCAGTTCGCGAATTTCGACCATTGACTTCGAATTAATATTACAGGAGATCCGACAGTCGGATTCTCCTAAAACCGGAACCGTGGGTTCGTATCGAGAATCACTTTCCGAGAATATAAGTAGTTTGAAATCTAACGATTAGATTTGGAATTATATCCAAATCAAATTTGGAAAAGGTCGCAGTAAGTGCAGTTCGGTGGACGTTTTTGGAAACCGACTGTACTGGCCTTGATAAAATTATTAAAAATATTAATAATATGTGTAAAATCAAAATAAATGATTTGGAAAGAATTGGCATGAAAAATTCCATATTTCAAAAGATAAAAACATATTTTTATCAAAATGAACTAGTTATTAACTAGATTTGAAATCCAATAATTTTTAAATAAAATGATTGTATTCGAAATGGTTTTAAAAATAAACAGGATTTCCAAAATATGAATTGGAATGGATTTGAATCGAAATTGTCTTTGGAATGTTTCGATGTTTGATTTCGTGATTATACAGATATTGTTATGGAAATTTGAAAGATATATTTATGTCATTATTTCCAATACGATATTTGTTGGTTGTAGAATTTGATATTGAATATCCGATATATTTTCTATTCAGAGCCTTGTATTTAATATCAAATGGGATTTTGGGTTTGTCGTGAACGGTGTCTTGAATAACACCATTCTTAAATCCAGGTGAGGAAAGAATAAACCTTTTTATTAAGATTTAGTGAAAATTTCCAATTAAGTAATATTTAATTGGAATTGAATAAAATAATTGGATTTTGGGTTGTCGTGAACGGTGTCTTCAGTAACACTGTTCTTAAATCCCGTATGAAAAGAATAAATCTTTTAATTAAGATTATTGGAGTTTGTAGTTAAATTTAGCAACTGGAATAAAAATGGAATGTGAGTTGGGTTTATTGTGAACTGTGTTTTTAAGGACATTCGTTCTTTAATCCGATTTACAGTGAAATATGATTTGGAATTTATAAATCTTTTAACTAAGATTTAATGAAAATTTTCCAAAGTAAAGTTTTCCAATTTAATAAAACAAATTGGAATGGAATGGAATTCGATTTGGTAATAATCGAAGTGAATTTCTGTGGAGAAAGACTGCTAATATATATGGAATTTAAAAGGCTTTGCCATTATTCCATTTATATTATTAGTCGGATATGGAAGTTTATATCGATTATATATATTGATCTGTTTTCCGTAAAGATTCCATAATTAATGGAGTGTGATTTTGGGTTTATCATGAACTATGTTTTAAATGACATTAGTTCTTTAACCTAGTTATAGATAGGATTAATTTCTTAACTTTGAATAATCATTAAGTAACGATTCTTTTGGGATTAGAACTGAATTAGAGTTTTAATGAATCTTTAATTGGATTGGAATGTAAATGGGATAATTAGATTTATCGAATTCATGGAATGATCGAGAATGGGGTATCACCAGTTTTGCTCCAAGCGATAGTTAAATCTTTAATTAGATTTGAATGTAAAATGGTAATTAATTTTACCGATAATACCTTGGTGTTAGATATTAAGTATTATCAGTTTTGCTTGATGGGATGAATAGGCTGGGATTGGGAAATATAACAAATGCTTACTTCGGTTAGGTGAGCTAATCCCGACTAGTTTGGATAAACCTTAATTTGGTTTGAATTGATATCCAAAGGAAGATTAAAGAATAAATTTAAAGAATTTATCTTTGATAAAATTAATGGGAACCTTTCCCAAAGGATATGAATATTTAAATAAAATAATATTCAGAATTGGAATGAGGCGTATGTTGTGTTTTTGTAGCACTTGTTTATAGTATACGCGAATTATTTGGAAAGACTGAGTTTATACCTATTCTGAATAACTGATTCGACGATAAGTCGACGATGAAGACGGTGGTTGAAGACCGGAGGTCTTCACATCGTTTGGATGACTACTAATGTCTTAATTGGGCTATACACCCAAGACGAGGTAATAAGTGGTGATTGTCCAGACCTACTTGGAGATCGACCGTATATGCGAGTACCTCTCTCCTGTATTGGACATATGGGACGAGGAATAACGTGCCTCCGGTTTCATTCAGACCCAGAACGAACTTGTAAATGGATGTGTGTCTGACATTGGATTTCATTCTGTGTGATTGATAGACATCAGTTGCATGGCGTGAAATGCCTGTATGGCATGCTGAGATGCAAATGATCAAGGCTTCTGTTGAAAAGCAAAGTCTTGTGGTTGATGATCAAAGTCCAACTTTAATATAGAATAGCTTTGTGTATAGCGTTAATTCGTGAGCCTCACACCCCGGTGTAAACCAAAAACGGGAGAGGACTTCAGGGAGGACATGCGTTTCTTTCTAGCTAGGAGTGGTGTCAGGGTTTTGCAAGTCCTAATATTTTACTTATGTGGATGATGGAATGCGTGGCGCCTTGGTTATATCGGTCACTACGAGGCCGATGGATGGTTTGGTCGATATAATGACCAGTTTACTCCCCATAGGGCGGGGAAATGAATGTTTCAGGCATTTTAATCCACTTCGTGTGGACCGGCCCTGACGATCCAATGGTCGATGTGTTCTGACCCTGAGGCTCGGGCTAGACAGCCTCGAAGCAGTAAGGACGATCCCTTGCCTTAGTTCACAGATGGAAATCCAACTTCCAATACGTGACATTTCGGTTTTAATTGTAGAACTAGTATGGAGACATAGTGGGATAGGGCACTATGCCGTCTATGATTGATACATTTATATTTGAAGTTGATTTCATACACTTTACACTATAATAGTATCAAAATGATTTGTTTTAAACATACCAAGCATGTTTGGCTATTATAAGGTAAAACTCTATCCTCCGGCTTGCGTTGCATTGTGTGATGGGATCAGAGTCTTATAATAGCTTCATTCTTCCAAAAAGCATTGCGCTGTTTGTTTTATGCACTGGTATTCTTGGGAGCAAACCCGTTCCATGTTATACGGCGTGGTCCCTTGATTTACTCCATTTTATATTAAAGTTTTAATAGCTGTTTAGTTCTCAAACCAGTCACGTGACTGACCTGGAGTTTATTGTTTTAACCTAAACTCTGGGTGTCCCTATTTTCCACACGGGCAGCTAGTAGTTTTTGGTTTTGCATATTTATATTCATAGGATCCTGGTTTACTGCTGAAATGATATTCAGAAAGCACTGTATCCGTGTATCTCTTTCAGTTGCATTTTGTATTAATTTCCGCTACATTGTAATTTGTAAATCTCTGATATTTATCAAATGTATATTATTTGTTCATACTCTGTATATTCATATACTCTGATGTAAATTGTTGTAATAAGCAATGAAATGTTCTTCTGCTTGTGTTCTGACCAGTCGTGTTCTCAGACAATCCGTTCTTTCTCTTCTCTTCGGAGACCGGGGAAGTTCGGGTCGTCACAGTTTGGTACCGGAGCTTTGGTTTACAGAGCTCGAGAACAAGGCATATTAGAATCGAATGAAAGAATTCATCAGAGATTGGATTAGTAATATCCACTGAGAATGATTAGTTAGAGATGGGATCAGTAGTATCTTAGAATGAGTTAGAAGAGTGTTATTTTTAAAATAAAAATGAAAACAAATTTTGTTTTAAAAATTGAAACCGTATTATACATATATATTTATTTGAAACTGTCGGGTATATAGAGATTTTAATATATGTCTGATCCACGTGTATTTGAAGTCTCAAATATACTGGATGGATATAGAATCACACTCTAGACACCTGAAGATGATTCTGGTGATGCCGCAGCATCATCAATATTTATGTTCGAGTATTCGAAAGTGGGATATCTATATATTTCCAATTGACTAGTGAGAACCAAACTTAGATAGGATTTATTGTTCGTGAATTGGCATCGAATCAAATATTGAACTGAATTGAAAATTGATTGCAAATGCATACATGTACATATATATGTGTGAACAGGTCATGACAAGGAGGCTAGAGAAGAGGAATAAAATTGTATGCCCGACAAGCAGGTACATGTTTACGAATTTATGGAATTTTGGTGATTTTATGAGCCGATCGGCTAGCCGCTTGGCTTATTCTTTTTGGATGGTGAGGGCCATGTGTGGCTAGTTGAGGTTTTAAATATCTCCCCGTATAAAGGAGGTTATGGCGAAATCATTCAAAAATTTAGGGTGTTAGCCAAATTTTTGAAGAATTTGAAATTTCTAGAAACAGAAAAGTTAAAGAATGAACATTAGAATAAAAGTTAAGTTGATTAGTTAAACAACTTTCAGCTCCATTCCTTTTTGAGGATGAAAAGATTTTAAGTGGGGGAGATTGTAACAACCCGGAAAATCAGAACAAATTTAATTTTTTTATTTTAGCTATTTTAGTGAATTTTGTATATTTAAAATGATTTATTTTAAGTAATAACGACTAAAAATTTATTTTAATCGAAGTTAGAATATAAAATTTTATTTTGATTATATAACGAGCCTGAAATGACGCGGCAGTTTGAAAATTCAATTTTAAATTTAAAATGAATGTATAGAGTTCAATATAAATCATAATTGGATGAAACAAGAAATATTTGAATCTGATTAACAATATCTTTCTAACGAATGTAAGAAACTGGTATTTCACTTTATAAATTAAAATATATGTCCAGTTTAAAATTCAGAAAAGTCGCTGTGTAATTTATATATATTTTAATATAATATATGGCCCTTAAAAATAGCCATTTTGCAAACGACCTCCGTTTTCGATGAAACAACATTTGTAGGATCCGGAATGTCAAATTTTTTCTAGATTCCAATTTTCATCTTTTTCGGAATTAATATGTGAGCGTCGCAAAAGAAAACGTGTTTTGTCAATTTTAGTCAATTTGGAACGACCAGAAAATGGCCATTTTTCAAACGGTCTCCAAATTTGATGAAATTAGTTTTGTTGGGGCCATATCGTCCAAACATATGTAGATTTATTTTTCGGGAATTTTTGGAGTCAGTATATGGCCCCGGTAAATTAAAATGCACTTTCAAATCTAAAATTGAATGTTTAATATTTTAATTTGAAGAATAACTGACTAAAATAGTCAAACGGTCTTACGAAACATATTTCATTATGTCCGGAATAGGGGTGTTTAGGTGTAACAACCCGTAAAATCTGGGCCAGTTTAAAATTTTTATTTTGGCAATTATAGCGAGTTTTGATTATTTAAAATGAATTATTTTAAATAATATCGACGAGAAATTTATTTTGAATATAATTCGACGTATATATTTATATACGTCGTCGTTAGAATATAAATAATTATATATAATTATAAAAGGAATTGAAAATGGCGCGGTAGTTCGAAAATTCGATTTCTAATTTCAAATGAATATACAGAATTCAATATAAGTCAGAATTGAACGAAACAAGAAATATTTGAATCTGTATAACTATATCTTTGGAACGAAGTTAACAAACTGAAATTTCATTTTAGAAATGATAAGATATGTCCAGTTGAAAATTCTGAATAGTCGCTATGGAATTCAGGCCCTTAAAAATGGACATTTTGCAAATGACCTCGGATTTCGATGAAACCAGTTTTGTTGGGTCCGTGATGTCAAGTTATTGCTAGATTCCAAATTTCATAATTTTTCGAATCAATATGTGAGCGTGGCAAAGGAAAACGCGTTTGACCAGTTTCAGTTGATTTTAATCGACTGGAAATTGGCCATTTTTCAAACGGTCTCAGAATTCGACGAAACTAGTTTTGTTAGGACCGTATCGTCAATACGAAGCTAGAAAATATTTTTCTGGAATTTTTCTAATTAGTATGTGACCCCAGTAATTTGAAATGTACGTTTAAAATTCAATATAGCGATTTAAATGTAAATTCAACGGAAACTGATTCAAACAGTCGAATCAGCCTACGATACATATCCCATTGTGTTCGGAATGGGGGTAAAACGCTATGGACGACAGGCGGTGGGCCTCGTTTCGAGGTCGTATGTAAAAGTCAAATTTAGGTTGAATTAAATAAATAATAATAATAATAAATCCTTTCTCCTTAACCAGGCCCCCCCCCATATTTTCGATCTAGTTTTCAAAAAAAAAAAAAAAAAAAAAAAAAAAGAAGAAGAAGAAAGAGGCGACGGAAGCCCTAGCTGACAACCGCGCCGTCGACGTCCAGCACCCCCCCTCGAGCTCCCTTCTCCTCCTCCGCATCGATTCGCGAGCCTCCCCCTTCGAAACTCCTGCTCCGCGCCGCCCCTCCTTCTTCCCCCTCTCCTCTTCCATCGACTGCCGCACACCCCCCCCCCTCTCGCAATCCACCGCCGCGGCAAGCACCCCGAGCCCCCCCTGTAAGTTTTTTTTTTCTTTCTTTCTTATTTATTTTGTTAATTTATTTTTATGCAAATTAAACTGATTCGAAACTGATTTTTTTTTTTTTTTTATATAAAGGAAATTAAAAACTGATTTTATAAAGTATTTAAAAACTGGTTTTTTTTTTTCTAAAGTATTAAAACAGATTTTTTTTAATTAGGTTTAGAAACTGAATATTTTTTTTTTTTTTATTATAAAAACTGAATTTTTATTAAGTATATAAAAAAAAAAAAAACTGAATTTTAATTAGGTTGAAAGCTGATTTTATTTTGAAAATGAAACTGATTTGAAAATGATTTTTAAACTGATTTTAAAATGATTTTAAAACTGATTTGTTTAAAAAGGTTTTAAAAGATTTAAACTTTAAAAAAATAAGATTTAAAAGAAGTAAGATATGGAAATTATATGTTTAAAGTAATAAAAATATAATTTTTACACCGTAGGAATATTAAAGATATAATCTTTATTTTTGAAAAGGCGGAATCTATATCTTTGAAGTAAAAATTCGATTTTTATATATTGAATAGCGAACTAAAAATTCGATTTTTATATATTGAATAGCGAACTAAAAATTCGATTTTTATATATTGAATAGCGAACTAAAAATTCGATTTTTATATATTGAATAGCGAACTAAAAATTCGATTTTTATATATTGAATAGCGAACTAAAAATTCGATTTTTATATATTGAATAGCGAACTAAAAATTCGATTTTTATATATTGAATAGCGAACTAAAAATTCGATTTTTATATATTGAATAGCGAACTAAAAATATGATTTTTATATATTGAACTTTGAAATAAAAATTCGATTTTTATATATTGAACTTTGAACTAAAAATTCGATTTTTATATATTGAACTTTGAAATAAAAATTCGATTTTTATATATATAGTGACTACGGGCAACGAAGATAACGAAGAGGCGATAACGAGGAAGACTTCTGCAAATGAAGAGCCGTGGAGCTAGGATAGCTATATGTGAGAATTTCTCACCTTTCAATTTTATTTCTAGTTATATATATATACTAGGATGCAGACGGTGCTTAGTAGCACCCGACACAATCGTCCACAGACCATGGACTTGTTTGTTTGATTGTTTGGTGATTGATTGCGATATTGGTTTGAATGTGGTTTGTGATGTGAAAAATCGAATCGATAAATTGGTTAGGATTAGACGTGCGCCGTTATAAGGCGAAGGAGTAAGGCTAGGTTAGACCCTTACTCCAAATTTTGTGGTTTGCATAACGAAAGTGAATTTGATTGATGTGTGAATGGCGTAGGCCTTCACTAGACCGGGGATAAAGCTAGGCCTTGTCCCGTTTCTAGTATCGTGCCGTTATGCCGCCGAAATTTTCTAAAATATGTTAGAAAAATAAAAATATCATTTTATTTAATAAATGAATTGAATAGAAATTCATAGGGTGAAATAAAATGTATTATCGTTAAAAACATAATTTTTAACGTGAATATGAAAATAGTGAAGTGAATAAATAAATATTCATTTACAAACCAGACGGTTTGTTTATGTACACATATTTGAAAGACATTGATTGGGTCGATAAATTTTACACATCGCCCAACATCACAAATAAAATATGTGTTTGATTGTTTGAAACCCCACACGGGTGTTGGGATGAAATTTGAAGTTCACTCATCCTGATTGATTAAATATGTCGATCGATTGATTGACAGGCTGTTATAAGCGTTGAATATCTATATTTGATGCTTATACAGTGTAGTGCACTTTGGTTGATGGTTGATTATTTTTCAATGCTATGATATACATGTGTTGTATGAAAATCCATATAATTAACTTTATATGGTAATTGATTGGGCCTCATTCCAGTTTTAAAAATAGAAATATTTGAAATAGAAATATTCGAAATGGAATATTTGAAATTATCAATATATGAAGCCGTGTTGATTAGGTTGACGCCATTTTGACGTGAACGATATTTATATCGATTTTATTCATCTTAAAATGAATATTGAAAAGTGATTTCGAAATCGAATATTTTGAAATGAATTGAATTGAAAACGATTTCGAAATGAATTGAATTGAAAACGATTTCGAAATGAATTGAATTGAAAACGATTTCGAAATGAATTGAATTGAAAACGATTTCGAAATGAATTGAATTGAAAACGATTTCGAAATGAATTGAATTGAAAACGATTTCGAAATGAATTGAATTGAAAACGATTTCGAAATGAATTGAATTGAAAACGATTTCGAAATGAATTGAATTGAAAACGATTTCGAAATGAATTGAATTGAAAACGATTTCGAAATGAATTGAATTGAAAACGATTTCGAAATGAATTGAATTGAAAACGATTTCGAAATGTAGTGAATTGAAATGAATTCAAATTGAATTGAAATTTGAATTAAATAGAAATGAATTTTTAAAACGGATTTATAAAGAAGAATTCAATTTTGATTTGAATTGAAATGGAAGTTGAAAATGTTTTTGAAACGAATTCAAAACTATTTATATAATTCGTTTTAAATAGAAATCGACGATATATATATTATATATATATTATATATAATATAATGGCCTGAATAGAACGCGCCGCGCCACGGCAGTTCGCGAATTTCGACCATTTATTTCAAACGGACATTACGGGAGATCCGACCGTCGGATTCTCCTAAAACCGGAACCGTTGGGTTCGTATCGAAAAGAGTTTTCTAACGAATATTAGAAATTTGAAATCTAACGGTTGGATTTGGAGATACGTCCAAATCAAATTCGAAAAAGGTCGCTGTAAGTGCAGTTCGATGGCCATTGTTGGAAATCGACTGTACGGGCCTTGATAAAATTATTAAAAATAGTAATAATTTGTGTAAAATCATAAGAAATGATTTGGGAAGAATTGGGATGAAAAACTCCCTATTTGAAAAGATAAAAATAGATTTTTATCGAAATGAACTAGTTTTGAACTAGAATTATAATTCTATTTATTTTTAAATAAATAAATTGAATTCAAAAAGGGTTTTAAAAATAACCAAAATTTCCAATGATTGCATTGGTGTGGATTTGAATCGAAATTGTCTTCGGAATATTTCGATGTTGTAATTCGTGATGATACAGGTGTTGTTATGGAAATTTGAAAGATATATATATTTATATCGTTATTTCCAATACGACATTTGTTAGTCGTAGAATTCGATATTGAATATAAGCCGATATATTTTCTATTCAGAGCCTTGTATTGAATATCGAATGTGATTTGGGTTTGTCGTGAATGGTGTCTTCACTAACACTGTTCTTGAACCCAGTTGAGAAAAGATTAAATCTTTTTATTTAGATTTAATGAAGTGTACCAATTAGATGTTATTTAATTGGAATTGAATTGGTATTGATTTTTGGGTTTATCGTGAACAGTGTTTTAAATAACACTTGTTCTTTAACCCGATAATTAATGGAATGTGATTTGGGTTTGTCGTGAATGGTGTCTTCACTAACACTGTTCTTGAACCCAGTTGAGAAAAGATTAAATCTTTTTATTTAGATTTAATGAAGTGTACCAATTAAATGTTATTTAATTGGAATTGAATTGGTATTGATTTTTGGGTTTATCGTGAACAGTGTTTTAAATAACACTTGTTCTTTAACCCGATAATTAATGGAATGTGATTTTGGGTTTATCGTGAATCGTGTTTTAAATGACACTGATTCTTTAACCCAGATAATGATTAAAACTAAGTGGAGTTTTAATGAATCTTTAATTAGATTGAAAAGATCGAAAATGGAGTATCACCAGTTTTGCTCCAGGCGATAGTTAAATCTTTAATTAGATTTGAACGTGAAATTTAGAAACTAACGGTCGGTTAGCCAAGCAGAATGGTTTTCTGGATATTGATCTGATGTTGGTTTCGGCCTTCGGGGTTAATATTTGGGGAATTATTCTCTTGATTAATTTACGGTTAGTGACTAATGAATTGGAATGAGGCGTATGTTGTGTTTGTGTAACACTTATTTAAATATACGCGAGTTATTCGGAAAGGCCGGGTTTATCCCATTCTGAATAACTGATACGACGATAAGTCGAAGATGAAGACGATGGTAGAAGACCGGAGGTCTTCACGTCGTTTGGGTGATAACTGATGATCTTGATTGGGCTGTACACCCAAGAAGATGGAAACAGTTAGTGATCGTCCAGACGTACTTGGAGATCGATGGATATGCGGGGTACTAGGTGCCTCCGGTTTCGTTCAGACCCAGAACGGACTTGTAAATGGACTGTGTGTCTGACATCGGATTTCATTCTGTGTGACTGATATCGGTTGCATAGGATGGTTTGCCTGTGTGGCATGCTAAGATGCAAATGATCAAGGCTTCTGTTGAAAAGCAAAGTCTTGTGGTGATGATCAAAGCACGGCCTTTGTGGCGTAGCTTTGTGTAACGTTTACCTCGCGTGTTTCACACCCGGTATGAACCAAAAACGGGAGACGGACCTCAGGGAGGACTTGCGTTTCTTTCTAGCTAGAAGTGGCATCAGTGGTTTTTCACGCCCTGACGAGTTTGACTTATGTGGTTGTTGCGGTTGCGAGGCGCCTCGGTTATATCGGTTTCGGCCGAATGCATTCTGGTCGGCTGACGGACCAGACTTACACCCCATAGGGTGGGGAGACGTATTGTTCAGGCATAATAATCCACTCCGTGTGGACCGGCCCTGACGATCCAAGGGGCAGTTGCGGCTGTTCCTGAGGGGCGGGCTAGAGCGTCTCGAATCGGTTGAGGATCTTGCCCCTAGCCTCGGTTCATAGATGGAAATCCAATTTCCAAATACGTGACATTTGCGGTTTTAGTTGTAATCCTATATATGGCGACATAGTGGGATGGGGCGCTTATGCCGCCTACGATTGATACTTATGATTTGAAGTTGTTTTATACACTATGCACTTATTATAGTATCAAATGATTTGTTTTAAACGTATCAAGCATTCTTTGGCTGTTATAAGGGAAAACCCTATCCTCGGCTGCGTTGCATTGTGTGATGGGACCTGGGTCTTATAACAGCTTCATTTTTCTTTATTTAGCATTGCGCTGTTTGTTTTATGCACTGGTATTCTTGGGAGGAAACCCGTTCCGTGTTTTACGGCGTGGTCCCTTGATTTACCTAGCTTTGAAAATAAAGATTAATAACTGTTTTAGTTCTCACACCAGTCACATGACTGACCTGGAGTTTATTGTTTTAACCTAAACTCTGGGTGCCCTTATTTTGACACGGGCAGCTAGTAGTTTTGGGTTTTGCAGATTTATATTCACAGGATCCTGGTTTACAGCTGGAACGATATCCGGAAAGCTTTGTATCCGTATATCTCTTCTAGTTGTGTATTGTATTATTTTCCGCTGCGATGTATTTAAATGTAATTTAAATCTCTGATATTTCTGTGTAATATTCATTTATACCCTGTATATTCTTGTAATCTGATGCATTGTTGTAATATACAATGAAATGTTCTTCTGTATGCGTTCTGTTGTGGTTTGTTCTCGAATTATCCGTCGCTTTCCTTTACGGGGAAGTTGCGGGTCTTCACAGTTGGTATCAGAGCTTTGGTTTACAAAGCTAGAGAACAAGACACATTAGAACCATACGAAAGAATTCATCAGATATTGGATTAGTAGTATCCAATGAGAATGACTCGTTAGAGATAGGATCAGTAGTATCCTAGAATGAGTGTGAAGAGTATATTTTTCAAATGAAAACATTCTTTGTTTTGAAAATTTAAATCAACTATTCGTATTTGATTATTTATTTATATAGATTTGGACAATGCAGTATATAAAGATTTTGGGTATACGTCTGATCCACGTGTATTCGAAGTTTTAATATACTGGATAGATATAGAATTACACTCTAGTCGCACGGACCTGATTCTGATGGTTGACGCGTCATCATTAGTAATTAGCTTCGTGTTTCGAAGGTGTGATTTTCTATATATTTCCATTGGACTGGTGTGAGAACCAAAACTTATATAGTTAGAACCTATTGTTGTGAATTGGCATCAAAAACACGATTTTAGTATATGTATTAAAATTATGAATTTGAAACTCTAATTCAATAATTGATTGATGTTTGTGTTGTTTGTTTAATTGTTTGCTAATTTTGAACTAGTATGCCTAATTTGATCGAATATTGAATTGTATTGAAAATTGGTCGCATTTGCTTGCATATACATATATATCATTGAACAGGTCATAGCAAGGAGGCTAGAGCCAGAGAATAAAATTTGTTTGCCCGACAAATAGGTACATGTTTACTACATAATTTCCTGTTTTGTTTGGGTGATGATGATTTTGTGAGCCTATTGGCTAGCCGCTTGGCTTTTTCTTTTTCTTTTTGAGATCTGAAGGACCGGGGAAGCTATTTGAAATTCCCCGATGCTCCCGGTGCAGGGGAGGTTATGGCGAAATTTTTCGAAAATTTAGGGTGTTAGCCAAATTTTTGAAGTTTTGAAAATTCTCAGAAACTAAAGGTTGGAGAATGGAAGCCAGATCGAACGTAGAGTTAAATAATCAAACCACTTTCGACTTTGTTCCTTTTCGGGGACGAAAAGTTTTAAGTGGGGGAGATTGTAACAACCCGTAAAATCTGGGCCAGTTTAAAATTTTTATTTTGGCAATTATAGCGAGTTTTGATTATTTAAAATGAATTATTTTAAATAATATCGACGAGAAATTTATTTTGAATATAATTCGACGTATATATTTATATACGTCGTCGTTAGAATATAAATAATTATATATAATTATAAAAGGAATTGAAAATGGCGCGGTAGTTCGAAAATTCGATTTCTAATTTCAAATGAATATACAGAATTCAATATAAGTCAGAATTGAACGAAACAAGAAATATTTGAATCTGTATAACTATATCTTTGGAACGAAGTTAACAAACTGAAATTTCATTTTAGAAATGATAAGATATGTCCAGTTGAAAATTCTGAATAGTCGCTATGGAATTCAGGCCCTTAAAAATGGACATTTTGCAAATGACCTCGGATTTCGATGAAACCAGTTTTGTTGGGTCCGTGATGTCAAGTTATTGCTAGATTCCAAATTTCATAATTTTTCGAATCAATATGTGAGCGTGGCAAAGGAAAACGCGTTTGACCAGTTTCAGTTGATTTTAATCGACTGGAAATTGGCCATTTTTCAAACGGTCTCAGAATTCGACGAAACTAGTTTTGTTAGGACCGTATCGTCAATACGAAGCTAGAAAATATTTTTCTGGAATTTTTCTAATTAGTATGTGACCCCAGTAATTTGAAATGTACGTTTAAAATTCAATATAGCGATTTAAATGTAAATTCAACGGAAACTGATTCAAACAGTCGAATCAGCCTACAATATCCCATTGTGTTCGGAATGGGGGTAAAACGCTATGGACGACAGGCGGTGGGCCTCGTTTCGAGGTCGTATGTAAAAGTCAAATTTAGGTTGAATTAAATAAATAATAATAATAATAAATCCTTTCTCCTTAACCAGGCCCCCCCCCCATATTTTCGATCTAGTTTTCAAAATAAAAAAAAAAAAAAAAAAAAAAGAAGAAGAAGAAAGAGGCGACGGAAGCCCTAGCTGACAACCGCGCCGTCGACGTCCAGCACCCCCCCTCGAGCTCCCTTCTCCTCCTCCGCATCGATTCGCGAGCCTCCCCCTTCGAAACTCCTGCTCCGCGCCGCCCCTCCTTCTTCCCCCTCTCCTCTTCCATCGACTGCCGCACACCCCCCCCCTCTCGCAATCCACCGCCGCGGCAAGCACCCCGAGCCCCCCCTGTAAGTTTTTTTTTTCTTTCTTTCTTATTTATTTTGTTAATTTATTTTTATGCAAATTAAACTGATTCGAAACTGATTTTTTTTTTTTTTTTATATAAAGGAAATTAAAAACTGATTTTATAAAGTATTTAAAAACTGGTTTTTTTTTTTCTAAAGTATTAAAACAGATTTTTTTTAATTAGGTTTAGAAACTGAATATTTTTTTTTTTTATTATTATAAAAACTGAATTTTTATTAAGTATATAAAAAAAAAAAACTGAATTTTAATTAGGTTGAAAGCTGATTTTATTTTGAAAATGAAACTGATTTGAAAATGATTTTTAAACTGATTTTAAAATGATTTTAAAACTGATTTGTTTAAAAAGGTTTTAAAAGATTTAAACTTTAAAAAAATAAAAGATTTAAAAGAAGTAAGATATGGAAATTATATGTTTAAAGTAATAAAAATATAATTTTTACACCGTAGGAATATTAAAGATATAATCTTTATTTTTGAAAAGGCGGAATCTATATCTTTGAAGTAAAAATTCGATTTTTATATATTGAATAGCGAACTAAAAATTCGATTTTTATATATTGAATAGCGAACTAAAAATTCGATTTTTATATATTGAATAGCGAACTAAAAATTCGATTTTTATATATTGAATAGCGAACTAAAAATTCGATTTTTATATATTGAATAGCGAACTAAAAATTCGATTTTTATATATTGAATAGCGAACTAAAAATTCGATTTTTATATATTGAATAGCGAACTAAAAATTCGATTTTTATATATTGAATAGCGAACTAAAAATATGATTTTTATATATTGAACTTTGAAATAAAAATTCGATTTTTATATATTGAACTTTGAACTAAAAATTCGATTTTTATATATTGAACTTTGAAATAAAAATTCGATTTTTATATATATAGTGACTACGGGCAACGAAGATGACGAAGAGGCGATAACGAGGAAGACTTCTGCAAATGAAGAGCCGTGGAGCTAGGATAGCTATATGTGAGAATTTCTCACCTTTCAATTTTATTTCTAGTTATATATATATACTAGGATGCAGACGGTGCTTAGTAGCACCCGACACAATCGTCCACAGACCATGGACTTGTTTGTTTGATTGTTTGGTGATTGATTGCGATATTGGTTTGAATGTGGTTTGTGATGTGAAAAATCGAATCGATAAATTGGTTAGGATTAGACGTGCGCCGTTATAAGGCGAAGGAGTAAGGCTAGGTTAGACCCTTACTCCAAATTTTGTGGTTTGCATAACGAAAGTGAATTTGATTGATGTGTGAATGGCGTAGGCCTTCACTAGACCGGGGATAAGGCTAGGCCTTGTCCCGTTTCTAGTATCGTGCCGTTATGCCGCCGAAATTTTCTAAAATATGTTAGAAAAATAAAAATATCATTTTATTTAATAAATGAATTGAATAGAAATTCATAGGGTGAAATAAAATGTATTATCGTTAAAAACATAATTTTTAACGTGAATATGAAAATAGTGAAGTGAATAAATAAATATTCATTTACAAACCAGACGGTTTGTTTATGTACACATATTTGAAAGACATTGATTGGGTCGATAAATTTTACACATCGCCCAACATCACAAATAAAATATGTGTTTGATTGTTTGAAACCCCACACGGGTGTTGGGATGAAATTTGAAGTTCACTCATCCTGATTGATTAAATATGTCGATCGATTGATTGACAGGCTGTTATAAGCGTTGAATATCTATATTTGATGCTTATACAGTGTAGTGCACTTTGGTTGATGGTTGATTATTTTTCAATGCTATGATATACATGTGTTGTATGAAAATCCATATAATTAACTTTATATGGTAATTGATTGGGCCTCATTCCAGTTTTAAAAATAGAAATATTTGAAATAGAAATATTCGAAATGGAATATTTGAAATTATCAATATATGAAGCCGTGTTGATTAGGTTGACGCCATTTTGACGTGAACGATATTTATATCGATTTTATTCATCTTAAAATGAATATTGAAAAGTGATTTCGAAATCGAATATTTTGAAATGAATTGAATTGAAAACGATTTCGAAATGAATTGAATTGAAAACGATTTCGAAATGAATTGAATTGAAAACGATTTCGAAATGAATTAAATTGAAAACGATTTCGAAATGAATTGAATTGAAAACGATTTCGAAATGAATTGAATTGAAAACGATTTCGAAATGAATTGAATTGAAAACGATTTCGAAATGAATTGAATTGAAAACGATTTCGAAATGAATTGAATTGAAAACGATTTCGAAATGAATTGAATTGAAAACGATTTCGAAATGAATTGAATTGAAAACGATTTCGAAATGAATTGAATTGAAAACGATTTCGAAATGTAGTGAATTGAAATGAATTCAAATTGAATTGAAATTTGAATTAAATAGAAATGAATTTTTAAAACGGATTTATAAAGAAGAATTCAATTTTGATTTGAATTGAAATGGAAGTTGAAAATGTTTTTGAAACGAATTCAAAACTATTTATATAATTCGTTTTAAATAGAAATCGACGATATATATATTATATATATATTATATATAATATAATGGCCTGAATAGAACGCGCCGCGCCACGGCAGTTCGCGAATTTCGACCATTTATTTCAAACGGACATTACGGGAGATCCGACCGTCGGATTCTCCTAAAACCGGAACCGTTGGGTTCGTATCGAAAAGAGTTTTCTAACGAATATTAGAAATTTGAAATCTAACGGTTGGATTTGGAGATACGTCCAAATCAAATTCGAAAAAGGTCGCTGTAAGTGCAGTTCGATGGCCATTGTTGGAAATCGACTGTACGGGCCTTGATAAAATTATTAAAAATAGTAATAATTTGTGTAAAATCATAAGAAATGATTTGGGAAGAATTGGGATGAAAAACTCCCTATTTGAAAAGATAAAAATAGATTTTTATCGAAATGAACTAGTTTTGAACTAGAATTATAATTCTATTTATTTTTAAATAAATAAATTGAATTCAAAAAGGGTTTTAAAAATAACCAAAATTTCCAATGATTGCATTGGTGTGGATTTGAATCGAAATTGTCTTCGGAATATTTCGATGTTGTAATTCGTGATGATACAGGTGTTGTTATGGAAATTTGAAAGATATATATATTTATATCGTTATTTCCAATACGACATTTGTTAGTCGTAGAATTCGATATTGAATATAAGCCGATATATTTTCTATTCAGAGCCTTGTATTGAATATCGAATGTGATTTGGGTTTGTCGTGAATGGTGTCTTCACTAACACTGTTCTTGAACCCAGTTGAGAAAAGATTAAATCTTTTTATTTAGATTTAATGAAGTGTACCAATTAGATGTTATTTAATTGGAATTGAATTGGTATTGATTTTTGGGTTTATCGTGAACAGTGTTTTAAATAACACTTGTTCTTTAACCCGATAATTAATGGAATGTGATTTGGGTTTGTCGTGAATGGTGTCTTCATTAACACTGTTCTTGAACCCAGTTGAGAAAAGATTAAATCTTTTTATTTAGATTTAATGAAGTGTACCAATTAAATGTTATTTAATTGGAATTGAATTGGTATTGATTTTTGGGTTTATCGTGAACAGTGTTTTAAATAACACTTGTTCTTTAACCCGATAATTAATGGAATGTGATTTTGGGTTTATCGTGAATCGTGTTTTAAATGACACTGATTCTTTAACCCAGATAATGATTAAAACTAAGTGGAGTTTTAATGAATCTTTAATTAGATTGAAAAGATCGAAAATGGAGTATCACCAGTTTTGCTCCAGGCGATAGTTAAATCTTTAATTAGATTTGAACGTGAAATTTAGAAACTAACGGTCGGTTAGCCAAGCAGAATGGTTTTCTGGATATTGATCTGATGTTGGTTTCGGCCTTCGGGGTTAATATTTGGGGAATTATTCTCTTGATTAATTTACGGTTAGTGACTAATGAATTGGAATGAGGCGTATGTTGTGTTTGTGTAACACTTATTTAAATATACGCGAGTTATTCGGAAAGGCCGGGTTTATCCCATTCTGAATAACTGATACGACGATAAGTCGAAGATGAAGACGATGGTAGAAGACCGGAGGTCTTCACGTCGTTTGGGTGATAACTGATGATCTTGATTGGGCTGTACACCCAAGAAGATGGAAACAGTTAGTGATCGTCCAGACGTACTTGGAGATCGATGGATATGCGGGGTACTAGGTGCCTCCGGTTTCGTTCAGACCCAGAACGGACTTGTAAATGGACTGTGTGTCTGACATCGGATTTCATTCTGTGTGACTGATATCGGTTGCATAGGATGGTTTGCCTGTGTGGCATGCTAAGATGCAAATGATCAAGGCTTCTGTTGAAAAGCAAAGTCTTGTGGTGATGATCAAAGCACGGCCTTTGTGGCGTAGCTTTGTGTAACGTTTACCTCGCGTGTTTCACACCCGGTATGAACCAAAAACGGGAGACGGACCTCAGGGAGGACTTGCGTTTCTTTCTAGCTAGAAGTGGCGTCAGTGGTTTTTCACGCCCTGACGAGTTTGACTTATGTGGTTGTTGCGGTTGCGAGGCGCCTCGGTTATATCGGTTTCGGCCGAATGCATTCTGGTCGGCTGACGGACCAGACTTACACCCCATAGGGTGGGGAGACGTATTGTTCAGGCATAATAATCCACTCCGTGTGGACCGGCCCTGACGATCCAAGGGGCAGTTGCGGCTGTTCCTGAGGGGCGGGCTAGAGCGTCTCGAATCGGTTGAGGATCTTGCCCCTAGCCTCGGTTCATAGATGGAAATCCAATTTCCAAATACGTGACATTTGCGGTTTTAGTTGTAATCCTATATATGGCGACATAGTGGGATGGGGCGCTTATGCCGCCTACGATTGATACTTATGATTTGAAGTTGTTTTATACACTATGCACTTATTATAGTATCAAATGATTTGTTTTAAACGTATCAAGCATTCTTTGGCTGTTATAAGGGAAAACCCTATCCTCGGCTGCGTTGCATTGTGTGATGGGACCTGGGTCTTATAACAGCTTCATTTTTCTTTATTTAGCATTGCGCTGTTTGTTTTATGCACTGGTATTCTTGGGAGGAAACCCGTTCCGTGTTTTACGGCGTGGTCCCTTGATTTACCTAGCTTTGAAAATAAAGATTAATAACTGTTTTAGTTCTCACACCAGTCACATGACTGACCTGGAGTTTATTGTTTTAACCTAAACTCTGGGTGCCCTTATTTTGACACGGGCAGCTAGTAGTTTTGGGTTTTGCAGATTTATATTCACAGGATCCTGGTTTACAGCTGGAACGATATCCGGAAAGCTTTGTATCCGTATATCTCTTCTAGTTGTGTATTGTATTATTTTCCGCTGCGATGTATTTAAATGTAATTTAAATCTCTGATATTTCTGTGTAATATTCATTTATACCCTGTATATTCTTGTAATCTGATGCATTGTTGTAATATACAATGAAATGTTCTTCTGTATGCGTTCTGTTGTGGTTTGTTCTCGAATTATCCGTCGCTTTCCTTTACGGGGAAGTTGCGGGTCTTCACATTAGGTAGGGGCGACACTCGTTGAGTTTGATTTGGAGTTCAGAGTCATTTAGAGATAATATGCAAATTAAATAATAGTTAATTAAATAAATAAATATGTTTTATACCCTCTCCCTCACTCAGAACCCTAGCCGCCGCATTCCCAAAACGAACAGCCGATATCGCTCCAAACTTCCTTCCCTCCTAAATCCGAATCCCTTCAACAATTTTTGAAGAATCCAAATGGAAATCGAAGACCATGGCTGGGTCTCCTACTTCAACGGCATAGATCGAATTCTGTTTCGTGTATTTGGAGAAATCAGGCTGCAAAACCGTTCTAATCGATGGCGTTTTCTGACACCAATGTGCTACTGAGCTGGACTGTACCCCTGGCGTTGGAAGTTCCCTTGTTGGCCGTCGACGTGAAGGGCGCGATTTTCAAGGGTTGTGGTGGGTGCGATTTTCAAGGGTTGGTGGCGAGCAAAGGATACGCGATTTACAGAGGAGGAATAAGGATTAGCTATGTAATTGTTGGTGATTATTAAATTATTTATTTATTAATGATGCATTAAAAATGTTTAATGTATAAACACTGATATCTCGCTCAAATGAAAGCAGAATTTGGCAAGTTCGGACCGTTAGAACCGTAAAATCGAACACTACATTTCATTATAGATTGGAACACATTTTAAAATATTTCTAGCATTGTTTTTATATGTGATTTCTATATAAAATAGTGTTGTTTTATAAAAGAGTAATGATTTATAAAAATATGATTTTTTATATAGAATAATGATTTATAAAAATATGATTTTTATATATATGGTAGCGAGATAAAAATGTGATTTTTATATATTATAACATTAGATAAAAATGTGTTTTTCTTTATAGCATTATAACAAAAGTATGATTTTTAAATATATATATATAGCAGTGTATTAAAAATGGGATTTTTAAATATATAATCATCATATTAAAAATGTGATTTTTACTTTGAATAGCATGAAAACAGATTGCGATGGAACCGACGAGTAGCGAACAGAATCCAAACCATTAAATTAAAGAATGGCGGAGTGGAACACCAAGGTGAGAACTCCTCACAATAATCTCTTGTACAGTTATTTATTTTATAACTGCATATATGAACTACTCTCCGTCATCCACAGACCATGGACGACTTGATTGATTGTATTCTGATGTAGAAATTGATTATGGTTGTGATGTGAAATGGAAAATAAAATATTCATGTGTTGAATAAAATATTTGAATAATAAAAATATCATTTTTATTGTGTAAATGAAATGTATAAAATATTCATGTGTTGAATAAAATATTTAAATAATAAAAATATCATTTTCATTGTGTAAATAAACTTTATAAAATATTCATGTGTTGAAATAAATAATTTATCTTTAAAAATATAATTTTTAATGGGTATATGAATGAAAATAAATATTCATTTACAAATTAGACGATTTTTTTATGTACACCTATTTATCTGATACTGATTGGGACGATATATTTTACACATCGCCCGAATGCACAAATAAAAACCAATATTTGTTGTTTGAAAACCCCACATGGGTATTGGGATGATATTGGACATACACTAATCCTAATATTTAGTTGTATGTCAATCGATGGGTTGACAGACTGTTGTAAGTGTTAATAATTTATATTTAATGCTTATGTAGTTGTGTAATGCACTCTAGATGATGGTTGACTGTGTTTGATTATTGTTGTGTGCATGTGTGTATGAAACCCATATAAATTAAATTATATGGTAATTGACTGTGTCTGATTCCAAATCGGAAAGAAAGAATATTTTAAATTGTCGAATAATGAACATTTTAAAATAACAAATATTTTAAAATAATATTCAGCAATAAATCAAAATATGATTTTGATTTCCGACTTGGGATGGACACGAAAATATTTAAATATATAAAGACGTGTTGATTAGATTAACGCCATTTTGACGTGAACGATATTTATATTGATTTTATTCATTTTTATAATGAATATAAAAAAATAAGTGATTTCAAAAGTTAATGTTTTTAAGAAATATTATCATTTATATATTAATGATATGGAATATTCAATTTCGATTTAAAATTTAATATGAAGTTGAAATCATTTTGAAAACGAATTTAAAACGATTTATAAAATACGTTTTAAATGGAAATTGACGAAATATATAATATATATATTATATATATTTAATGGCCTGAACAAAACGCGCCGCGCTGTGGCAGTTTGCGAATTTCGACCGTTGACTTCGAATTGATATTACGGGAGATCCGACCGTCGGATTCTCCTAAAACCGGTACCGTTGGATTCATATTGAGAAGAACTTTCCGA
The DNA here is from genome assembly GCA_030737875.1 of Allium sativum. Classification (NCBI taxonomy): domain Eukaryota; kingdom Viridiplantae; phylum Streptophyta; class Magnoliopsida; order Asparagales; family Amaryllidaceae; genus Allium; species Allium sativum. The sequence goes on along the minus strand of CM060926.1, from coordinate 684,661,295 downwards.
TGAATATAAGGAATTTGAAATCTAACAGTTGGATTTGGAATTATGTCCAAATCAAATTTGGAAAAGTCGTTGTAAGTGCAGTTCAGTGGCCGTCATTGGAAACCGACTGTACGGGCCTTGATAAAATTATTAAAATTATTAATAATCTATTTAAAATCAAAATAAATGAATTGGAAAGAATTGGGATGAAAAATTCCATATTTGAAAAGATAAAAATATATTTTTATCAAAATGAACTAGTTATTAACTAGATTTGAAATCCAATATTTTTTAAATAAAATGATTGGATTTGAAATGGTTTTAAATATAACCAGGATCTCCAATATATGAATTGGAATGGATTTGAATCGAAATTGTCTTCGGAATATTTCGATGTTGGATTTCATGATTATACAGATATTGTTATAGAAATTTGAAAGATATATTTATATCGTTATTTCGAATACGATATTTATTGGTTGTAGAATTTGATATTGAATATAAGCCGATATGTTTTCTATTAAGAGCCTTGTATTTGATATCAAATGGGATTTTGGGTTTGTCATGAACGATGTCTTGAATAACACCGTTTTTAAATCCAGTTGAGGAAAGAATAAATCTTTTTATTAAGATTTAGTGAAATTTTCCAATTAATTAATATTTATTGGAATTGAATAAAAGAATTGGATTTTGGCTTGTCATGAACGGCGTCTTCAGTAACACTGTTCTTAAACCTTGTGTGAAAAGAATAAATCTTTTAATTCAGTCTATTGGAGTTTCTAGTTATATTTAGTAGCTGGAATAAAAATGGAATGTGAATTGGGTTTATTGTGAACTGTGTTTTTAATGACATTTGTCCTTTTACCCGATTTACAGTGAAATGTGATTTGGAATTTATAAATATTTTAACTAAGATTTAATGAAAATTTTCCGAAATAAACTTTTCTAATTTAATAAAACAAATTGGAATGGAATGGAATTCGATTTGGTAATAATTGTAACAACCCGTATTTTAATAAATGTTATAACCATAAATCAAGGCAGAATTAAATTTTATAATAAGAACCAAGGGAAACGGGTTGCGATATTGCGTTCGCCTCGAAATTCTGCATGAAATTGAGTCCGAGTTTTCAAAAATCGGAGTTCGTATGACCAAGTTATGACCCTCAGAAGTTTCAGGAATTTGAATAAAATAAAACAGCTCGAACATAAAGCCAGAAAATTCGAAATTCAAACCCAAAGAAGGCTGGCAGGAAAATTCCCGCCCATATACCCAGGTCGACTAGGGAGTCGACCTCCCCCCAACCAGGTCGACTGGGGAGTCGACTGGGGTGTCGACCTCCCCATGACCAGGTCGACTAGGGAGTCGACCTGGGGGTCGACCTGCCTCCCGAACCTATTTCCTGAACCAGATGCATTCTGATGTATTTAGACTTGTTTCGTGACCAGATTCGTCTGCCTAACCTTATATAAACAGCCCCTAGCCTCATTCTCTCTACACCATTTCATTATGTCCTTATGCTACCTCTCTGAAAATCAAAATGATAATATTATAATTAAAAGAGACTACTTCTTCTTCATCAAGACAACATCTAGGAATTGCAAATTGGGGGTTTTCAACTAGAACAAGACTAAACGAATAGAGACTCAAAAACTACAATAACCGTTTCCAAAATCAAATCTCTGCACTCTAATTCTCGATCCACGCTCTGTAAGTTCTAGTTACTTTGAGATTGAAACTGGTTAAATTTAATATGGACATGGAATAAAATGAAATTGGACCTAAGCTTATTATCTATTTAGATCTGTTCTTGTTTCTTCTTGAATCTAGGATTTTGGGTTATTCCTTATCGATTGAATCATGCCCATTCATGTTGTTGGACCTAGTTTATTATTTAAACGCTAGATTGTAATATGAATTCTTGGACCTTAACGGATGTGGGGTGTTACATTTAGTATCAGAGCCAGGTTACCAGACTGGGCAAAAGTTTTTAGAAAACCTTCTAAAACTATTTCAAAACCATTTACAAAGAAGCATTTTTTTAGAAAAGTCTTGTTTTATTTGAAAGGCATATTCCCCAAAGCCATATGCACTATCTTTTGATTCTCCCCTTGAGTTTCTTCTCTCTTTCTTTTTTTCACCATAGTTTTGTAGGTGTACGACACATGTAGGAGGGCAAAGAAGTGCCCAACTTCCATCGGTAGCCACAGTAATTCCATCTGCGTCTAATCTTATTTCAAGCTTTGTAGAGTTGTCGTGCGATGGAGGTAGCTTTCGAGAAACTTGTCAACAAGCCATACATGGATAGCGAGAACGAGGATAAAGAACACAAGCCTAAGGATGAGAAACTTGTTGATATGGTTTAATCCACGAAGGAGGAAAAGCTGAAAGGAAAGAGGCCAAGGTGAGAGAATAATAAAACCCATGACAAGAGAGGGTATCTTTAGTATGGTAAAAAGGGACATGTAGTTAAGTATTAGAGGACAAGGACAAGGGCAAAGAACAAGATCGTCGAGAGGGAAATTGTATGCTCTCACTACTAGCATACCTAAGAGAGGTGGTAATGTTTCTGTCAAAGGTTTAGCTTTCCTTTTCCATCATCCCGTTAGAACTTTGTTTTTGTGCATCGCATCCTTTTTAATTCTGCTTCGATAGTTGAGTCTCTGCACCTTAGTACTAGCGTAGTAGAGGGTCCCATTTTTTTGTCTCAAATCCTGTGGGGGAATCGGCTCATTTACTCATGACTTGTTTGGATTTAAGAATGTCTATGCTAAGTGTTAGTAATGCTTATGTTTTTGGGCTATGGGTTGTTTCTAGGGATGGAGTGGTTATCCAGAAATGATACCATTCTCGAGTATGAAAAGAGTGTAGTTAGACTCTTGACTTGCCTCGGTAATACCCTCGAAGTCTAGGTAACCCTTAGTGTTCTGCCATGCTTAATTACCTAGAATCACTTGATAAATTTATCAATCCACTCGAGTAGTGTTCGCTACTAAGGCGGAAGGTTCATTTCGCTTATGCATGAGTTATAGAAAAGCACCTTAGTAGGTACACTTGGCGACATGGTTGGCATTTGTTTGTTTTCAAGAGATAGTTCTTCTGCATGGAATACCTTATATTAAGTAAACGAGATCCAGGATTCACTAGTGAATTTTTGAGAGCTTGCACGAAACCATGAGTATGCAGTTATGTTTAAGCTGAGTGTACTAGAAAAAGAATAAGTGAAAGTGGAACGAGAGGCGACAGTGAAATGAGTTCCAACTCATATTTTGGAAATAGGAATTAAGAAGCTATGAAATGTGAAGTTAAATACGATCAAAGCACAATGGAGTTAAGCTCAAGGAAATGCGACTTAGAAGATTGAAGACTAGACACGCGCATCATATCTCTTTTTAAGAGTATATCCTTGATCCCTCTTTTCCTGTAGAGCTTATTTGCATGCTATCTTTTAATTATAACCTCTCGGTCCTATTCTCAATCCTATTTCTGTTGCAAAACTCCATAGGGATCATCTGTTAGTAATGCATGTTGGGGCTTGAGGGTGTCCGTTAGGTTGAGTAATTCTTTGAGTGTCAGCCTGATGTTGATTTCGGTCTTCGGGTTGGTGCCTAGGGAGTTCTTCTCCTAATCAGTATATATGTGACATAGATTTCCAGTTTTGACAATGCCTAATGGGCACAAAATTTTTACTTGCTTCTATCGTTCGATTATATCTTTAGGTAGGAACAATTGGGTGTAAACATGTGTTTGAGACATGTTATGGTTGATGTTTGCAAATGGTTGCAAGTGGTTGCAAATGGTTGCTCGTGGTTGCATAACACACATTAGGCACTAGATCGGCTCAGTCACATTTTCATATTGCATATGCATGAATGTTTATACTTGTACATGGATGGAAACTTGATATGCTATCATTTGGATGTTGCATATGAATGAATGTTTGAGCACTCATGTAGAAATTTTGAAATGTAATAGGAATTTGCATACACGTTGGACTCATCGCACTAGCATACTTTGCATTAAGGAGGTTTACTGAATCAGTAACCGCCTGATCTTCTGCATTAGATAAGTACATATACACACACTTTCCACATATATACATACAACATTAGGAATCTTTTAAGGACAATGATTGCTTGTGGATGATGTTTTGAGTAGATGGATGATGGATGGTAGGATACATTCTTCCTAACTTAGAGATTTCGGGGACGAAATCCTTTAAGGAGGGGAGAATGTAACAACCCATATTTTAATAACATGTTATAACCATAAATCAAGGCAGAATTAAATTTTAAAATAAGAATCAAGGGAAACGGGTTGTGCCATTGTGTTCGTCTCGAAATTCTGCATGAAATCGAGTCCGAGTTTTCGAAAATCGGAGTTCGTACGACCAAGTTATGACCCTCAGAAGTTTCAGGAATTTGAATAAAATAAAACAGCTCGAAAATAAAGCCAGAAAATTCGAAATTCAAACCCAGAGAAGGCTGGCGGGAAAATTCCCACCCATATACCCAGGTCAGCTGCGGAGTCGACCTCCCCTCAACCAGGTCGACTGGGGAGTCGACTGGGGTGTCGACCTCCCCATGACCAGGTCGACTGGGGAGTCGACCTGCCTCCCGAACCTATTTCCTAAACCAGATGCATTCTGATGTATTTAGACTTGTTTTGTGACCAGATTCGTCTGCCTAACCCTATATAAACAGCCCCCTAGCCTCATTCTCTCTACACCATTTCATTCTTTCCTTATGCTACCTCTGTGAAAATCAAAATGATAATATTAAAATTAAAAGAGACTACTTCTTCTTCGTCAAGACAACATCTAGGAATTGCAAATTGGGGGTTTTCAACTAGAACAAGACTAAACGAATAGAGATTCAACAACTACAATAACCGTTTCCAGAATCAAATCTCTGCACTCTAATTCTCGATCCACGCTCTGTAAGTTCTAGTTACTTTGAGATTGAAACTGGTTAAATTTAATATGGACATGGAATAAAATGAAATTGGACCTAAGCTTGATTATCTATTTAGATCTGTTCTTGTTTCTTCTTGAATCTGGGATTTTGTGTTATTCCTTATCGATTGAATCATGCCCATTCATGTTGTTGGACCTAGTTTATTATTTAAACGCTAGATTGTAATATGAATTCTTCGACCTTAACGGATGTGGGGTGTTACAATAATCGAAGTGAATTTCTGTAGAGGAAGACTGCTAATATATATGGAATTTAAATGGCTTTGCCGTTATTCCATTTATATTATTAGTCGGATATGGAAGTTTATATCGATTATATATATTGATCTGTTTTCCGTGAAGATTCCATAATTAACGGAGTGTGATTTTGGGTTTATCGTGAACTGTGTTTTAAATGACATTAGTTCTTTAACCCAGTTATAGGTAAGATTAATTTCTTAACTTTGAATAATCATTAAGTAATGATTTTTTGGGATTAGAACTGAATTAGAGTTTTAATGAATCTTTAATTAGATTGGAATGTGAATGGGATAATTAGATTTATCGAATTCATGGAATGACCAAGAATGGAGTGTCACCAGTTTTGCTCCAAGCGATAGTTAAATCTTTAATTAGATTTGAACGTGAAATGGTAGTTAGTTTTACCGATAACACCGTGGTGTTAGATATGAAGTATTACCCGTTTTGCTTCATGGGATGAATAGGCTGGGATTGAGAAATATAACAAATGATTACTTCGGTAAGGTGCGCTAATCCCGACTAGTTTAGATAAACCTTAATTTGGTTTGAATCGATATCCAAAGCAAGATTAAAGAATAAATTTAAAGAATTTATCTTTGATAAAATTAATGGGAACCTTTCCCAAAGGATATGAATATTTAAATAAAAGAATATTCAGAATTGGAATGAGGCGTATGTTGTGTTTTTGTAGGACTTGTTTACAATATATGCGAGTTATTCGGAAAGACCGGGTTTATACCCATTCTGAATAACTGATTCGAAGATAAGTCAACGAAGAAGACGGTCGTTGAAGACCGGAGGTCTTCACATTGTTTGGATGATTACTAATGGCATGATTGGGCCGTACACCCAAGACCAGGTAATAAGTGGTGATCGTCCATACGTACTTAGAGATCGAATGGATATGCGCGGAGACCTCTCATATATTGGACATATGGGACGAGGAATAGGGTGCCTCCGGTTTCGTTCAGACCCAGAACGAACTTGTAAATGGATGTGTGTCTGACATTGGATTTCGTTATGTGCGATTGATAAACATCAGTTGAATGGCGTGAATTGCCTTTGTGGCATGCTGAGATGCAAATGATCTAGGCTTCTATTGAAAAGCAGAGTCTAGTGGTTTATGATCAAAGCACGGCTTTAATCTAGCTTGCTTTGTGTATAGAGTTAATTCGTGAGCCTCACACCCCGGTGTGAACCAGAAACGGGAGAGGACTTCAGGAAGGACATGCATTTCTTTCTAGCAAGGAGTGGTGTCAGGGTTTTACGAGCCCTGACATTTTACTTATGTGGATGATGGAAAGCGAGGTGCCTCGGCTATATCGGTCACTACGGGGCCAATGGATGGTTTGGTCAATATACTGACCAGTTTACGCCCCATTAGGCGGGGAAACGCATGGTTCAGGCATTTTAATCCATTTCGTGTGGACCGGCCCTGACGATCCAAGGGTCGAAGCGTTCTGACGCTGAGGCTCGAGCTAGACAGTCTCGAAGCGGTAAGGAGGATCCCTTGCCTTGGTTCACAGATGGAAATCCAAATTCCAATACGTGACATTTCGGTTTTAATTGTAGAACTAGTATGGCGACATAGTGGGATAGGGCACTATGCCGTCTATGATTGATACATTTATATTTGAAGTTGTTTTCATACACTTTACATTATAATAGTATCAAAATGATCTGTTTTAAACGCACCAAGCATGTTTGGCTATTATAAGGTAAAACTCTATCCTCTGCCTTGCGTTGCATTGTGTGATGGGACCTGAGTCTTATAATAGCTTCATTCTTCCAAAAAGTATTGCGATGTTTATTTTATGCACTGGTATTCTTGGGAGGAAACCCGTTCCGTGTTATGTGGCGTGGTCCCTTGATTTACTCCATTTTAAAGTAAAGTTTTAAATAACTGTTCTAGTTCTCACACCATTCACATGACTGACCTGGAATTTATTGTTTCAATCTAAACTCTGGGTGCCCTATTTTCTACACGGGCAGCTAGTAGTTTTTGGTTTTGCAGATTTATATTCACAGGATCCTGGTTTACAGCTGGAATGATATTCGGAAAGCACCGTATCCGTGTATCTCTTTCAGTTGTGTTTTGTATTATTTTCCGCTGCATTGTAATTTGTAAATCTCTGATATTTATTAAATGTATATTATTTGTTCATACTCTGTATATTCTTGTACTCTGATGTAAATTGTTGTAATAAGCAATGAAATGTTCTTCTGTTTGTGTTCTGATCAGTATTGTTCTCAGACAATCCGTTCTTTCTCTTCTCTTCGGAGACCAGGGAAGTTCGGGTCGTCACATATATATATGTATATATATATATTTGATCATACAAAAATATATACAAAAAGATACACAATTCATATACAAAAAGATTATGTGCTTACTAAATGAACACCTTTTACATATGTAAGCATACCATCTAACCAACCTCATTACTACTGGACCATTTATTTCATAAATTCCATGGAAAATAAATCCACTTTAGGGCGCCATTTTTATCAGAAAAAAGATAAATGGTTTTATCTTTTCCTCAGAAAATCATACAACTTATACTTCTATTGTGGAAAGTGATAATAATACAATGGATTGATGAAAATAATCTTATGTCAATAGAAATCCAAATCCTAAATTGTGGCTATTAAAATTAAAATCAACTGCTTCAACTCTTGCTTTTCTTCCACTGAAGACTACGATCGCCACCCATCCTTGATTTGAGCATAATCAACTTGGGTCAAATCTAAAGCGCACGAACTCCCCTAAATCAAAGATAAAAACAAAACCTTGTAATTAGAAAGAGATCTTGCTTGTTGATTACACAAATCGTTTGTCGAATGTTTTTGAGGTGATCCCACAGATCGTTCATCTAAGAGATTTCAGTTTTAGCTGAAATTGGTTACGCTTTAAATCAATGAAGCAGAAAACCTTGCAATTGAAATTCTCCATAGAACTAAATTGATCGAGAAAAATAGTTTGTAATCGATTTAGATTTAGAAAAAAAATAGTATTTCATTTTTGGATTTCATTTGAAGCTAGATGCAATTATAAGAAAAATAGTATGTCCTTGAAAATAATTGTTTTGAACCTGTGTCCTAGAAACTAATTGTTTAACTAAGGGAGGCCCTTAACGTATAATTCCCCAAGTTTAAAAGTATCACACAATTTGATTTTAAAGTCAAAATCTTTTCGAAAGAAAAGGATAATCGTAAGACCAATTCCAGACATAAATACGGACAGTTTTTACCTTACAGTAACCCAAAACGTTTTGAAATCAGTATCTTTTCTGATATTATAATAATGTCTAAATACAAATAAATATCAATCTAGTAGAACGCTTGCATCTCACGCTCCACATATATAGTATGCAATCAAAACAGCGGGCGCTTATTGGAGAATGGATTTCCATGGAAAGGTATGGGCAACCACCTTTTCGACATTGTACCTCTAGAGATGAATACATTGGGGGTTCAACAAGAACATCTTGCAACCCAGGCTAAACATGACTGGCCCCTCACTTCGCTTAAGAGTACCGAATATATCATCACCACGGTTGGGGGCCAGCCAACCGAACCGATAGCATATACGTAAAATAAAAGGACAACCGAAGGCATTTGATTTCTCCAGATCAGGTAATGACATATCCTTTTGATGGGTGCGACCCACATAGCCATGCGACCTACCCGATTTTAACCATTTCCCGGTTGATGACGCTTGAGGTTATAAATACCTTTAGAATATCTAGCCACCATTCACTTTGAATGCCACATCGTCAGATCATCAGAATATCACTAATTGACGTCCATAAAAATATTCCGTGTATCTAAGGGAAGATGTCCAGTCTTCTCCGCCATCAACAAAAATACATTTGAAGAAATCAACATACGTGATCCTTTGGAAATACATTGTCAGACATTCATCCATACAAGTCATCCAGGAACAGGATGAACCGAAGGCACCCTCCAACCACATCCTATATAGGTATCACCGCAAGGATCAGTAGCGAGTAGTCCTTGCAATCCGAAGATTTCACTCAAGATAGCATCACTGCTGAAATATCTTTGGCCGCTAAATCATAGAAATTCAACAAGTGGTTCTTCCGCTCATGAAGATCAAAGGTCTTCAATTGCTCCATCTTCAATCTGTATCTTCACGTATTTGTTGGTCAGAATGGTTTTCGAATATAAATTTGATTGCAGTCTTTACGTACCAACAGTCGTATTGGCCAGATTTGATAGTCGGTTATTTAACTATCAAATAAATAATCATGAGAATGAAATGAGTTCACTGATTCAGTATTCCGCATTACTTGTACATTTTAATTAACATATTATAATTATATTCTTTAAATCTTTCAATATTTGGAATTTATCCTTTACTTCTTATTATAAATAAGAATATTCTTAAAAATCATTTCATTCTTATAAACTTTTCAAATACATCTTTTAACATCATTTACGGAAATCATAACTTATGTTTCCCTCAATTCTCTCTTTTATAAACTAATACTGACCCAATCCAAACTCGCCCTTACGGAAAAGCCCGGATTGAGTTGAGAACATGACAATTCAGAATGCCAATAGAAGAGCATTTCATTACTTATTACAACAATTATATTAGAGTACAAGAATATAACAGTGTATAAATAAATAATATACAGTAGAAAATATTAGATATTTAAATTACATTTGAATACATAGCAGCGGAAAATAATACATAGCACAATTGAAAGAAATACACAGATACAGAGCTTTCCGAATATAGTTCCAGTTGTAAATATAGGATCCTGGAAAAGAAATAATCTGCAAAACCAAAACTACTAGCTACCCGTGTGGAAAATAGGGGCATCCAGTGTTTAGGTTAAAACAATGAACTCCAGGCCAGTCATATGACTAGTGTGAGAAATAAAACAGTTATTAAATCATTACTTCAAAATAAAGTAGATCAAGGGACCACGCTGTATAACACGGAACGGGTTTTCTCCCAAGAATACCAGTGAATATAGCAACCAGCGCGATGCTTTTTGGAAAAATGAATTTATTATAAGACTCAGGTCCCATCACACAATGCAACGCAAGCCATAGGATAGAGTTTTACCTTATAATAGCCAAACATGCTTGATATGCTTAAAACAAATCATTTTGATACAATTATAAGCGTAAAGTGTATAAAACAATTTCAAATATAATTGTATCAATCATAGACGGTGCCATACCAAAAATTGGGCCTAACACCCAAATGTAGATCACAGATCACAGAATGTAGAAAAGAGGAAATAAGGAGGAGACACACGAGGTTTTTATAGTCATTCGGTTGTAGATGTAGCCTACGTCCACTTTATAATCCTATTGTTATACTGACAGATTACAAGAATCAGTTATATGCAGACACACAATCCGTATGTTAATTGAGATTACAAGAGGAGAAATTATGTGTAGAAAGGTGCAAAGTCCTTGCGATCGGTAATGGCAGAGGCTATCTAGATGTAGGAGAAAGTATCAGCCAAAAAGTCCTTGAAAATACCTTTAAATGGTGTATTTATAGTTGTAGGAGAGCTTCTGGGAAGACCGGTTCGTGATAGGGTACGTGGCACCCGATCCGGAAAAGTAGGAGCAAGATGTGGCATGAGAAAAGGTCAAAACAGTGCGTGTATCAGCAGGTGCAGGGGTCGGTTCGTGGTCATGGGATCGGATCGTGATATGATCTCCACGAACCGAGGTCTGATCGTGAGCTGTATGGTGAAGCTGGTGTGTCACGAGCGGGTCGTGATCAGGAGGTGTACCATGAACGGGTTGTGGTCTGAGGGTGTGCCACGATCCGAGGGGGGCGATCCGATGAAGGGCGAACCGAGGGTGCACCACGAGCCAGAGAGGATGCACAAGCCGTACTCCGACCGTGTGACGTTTCGTCGCTTTATCCAGAAAATTGCCAGATTACACCCATTCACGGAAACAGGCGTAACTTTCAAACCGTAAGTTCGATTGAGCCAAACCGAAGCTCAAACTGAAGCTAATTCAGAGATCTACAAGTGTTACGGAGCTCAACTTTGTAATTGCTGTTTTAGGGCCCAAAAAAGGTCATCTGATAGGAGTTTCGGGCCTTTCTTTGTTTGTGATGCGACTTTGACCAAATCGCTGCCTATCTTCTGATGTTGTTCTCCATATCCGAGCACGATGCTATCAAGATATTCAGTGTGACAGCTTTTACTAAAAAGTGTGTCAACATGTTTGCCCCCTAGAACATATCTTGCTAGTTGAAGGAAGATGTTTTATGGATAATCTGAGAAATCCAAACCCAGAATGCGACGATCACGCCGGATCGTATTAAGGCCAGAAAACCGACGATCACACGGGATCGTATTAAGGCCAGAGAAATTCAAGAAGACCAGGAGTTTGTACCTGCAAGAAGATAAAACAAATAATGCAAGAATATTTCCTAGATGGCCTTACCGGAGTAAACCATCCGAGGAGATGTTAGAGGGGTTTCAAGATGGCCTTACCGGAGTAAGACGACCAAGGAAATGCCATGAAAGTTCCAAGACGGCCTTACTGGAGTAAGACGATCAAGGAAAAGCACATGAAGTTCCAAGACGGCCTTGCCGGGGTAAGACGACCAAGGAAAAGCACATGAGAATTTGTTTATACTGGACGGATCCAGTTGGGAACCGGAGCTCATGCTTGTACTGGACGGATCCAATTGGGAGCCGGGGCTCAAGAGTGATCATTGTTGATTCATGAAAGCTAAGCGACAGTTATTCTAACCCCGAACACGACTGGAGACTATAGGTTGGTTCTGTGCATGTGGGCCGATGTTGCCGCTCTTATTACATGCGTTGAAAACAAAGAGGGGCGAGAAGTCGCCTAAAAACCAAAAAACATGAACTACGAACCAGAGTCCGGCAAACTGAGTGGGATCAATTGATAATAATCTTGCGATTGCTCGATCCCGGATCATTCCCTCTCCGGGGAGTCAATTGTGGTAGCGCAGGGGCAGATGCAGGCGTTGTTGGTTGAATGACGTACTCGGGTAGTTCTCCTCGCCTGACCCGATCCTTGATAAGGTCTCGCAAATGTCTGCAGTCATTAGTGTTATGACCATCCATGTCATGAAGTATGCAGTGTGTGCCAGAATTGCGTTGTGCTAGTGTTGGTTCCCTCTTGGGAGGCCTTGGATATGAGGCAGCACCCCCTGTATCTACGTAGATATTGCTCAGGGTGTCATTCAGTTCAGTTTATTTGTCGTATCTGGACCCTATTCGGGGTGGAGCATTACGATTAATCTTTGCATTGGCTGCTCCTTTGCCTTTTCCTGAATCAGACGGTTCTCCATCTTTGAGCATGTTGACTTCGAGGTTTTCTTCTCGGAAGTTGCATCTTCTTCCTACAGAAATCTATCTTCTTCAAAGTAGAATTCGCTGAGATTTCGTGGTGGATCTCGGTACAAGGATTTTTTAAACTTTGAGTTATCTAGAACGCCGGATACTACTGCCATCAGCACCAACGATGGTTTAGGGCGATCAACTGATGTTGCTGCAACGTTGAATCTTTCTAGGAATGAACGCAGAGTTTCTATGGGACTCTGCTTGATTGTGGTGAGGGACATGACATTCTTGGGTCGTGCGATGTGGACCCGAAATTGTTCAAGGAAGCGTGCGACCAACATGTTCCAACTGCTGATTGATTCCGTTTCTAGCTGTCAAATCCACATGGCTGCTATATCAATTAGAAAGAGGGGAAAACATTTAGCCATGACATTTTCCGATGCCGATTGAACTTCCATATGTCGTTTGTAGCGCATCAAGTGCACGGTAGGATCTGTCCTGCCATTGTAGGGCTCCAGTTGTGGAAGTTTGAAATCCGGGGGATTGCAAGAATTCCTGATTTCTTTTTTGAACGGGTTGTGATTGACGTCATCCACATCGTTCTGATAAGTGCGGCCTCTTGAGAGGCGTTGAATCAGATTTGCGAGCCAATCGCCTTCAAAAAGTTGCTGTAAATTGCCAAGATCAGAGCTGGTGCCCCCAGCATTGAGTGCAGGAGAGAACGGAAAAGATGCTGGTGAGCTATTGCCTGGGGATCACGGATCGAAGGTGGCAACCCGATCCGGTTCGATGGGATCGGTTCATGAGGCAGGTTGAAGAAGGCCGGATCGTGGTTTGTGGGGAGTGAACAAAGGAGGGGCAATCTGACCCGGTGTTGGTTGCTTGTCACGAGCCGATCCCTGTTGCAGTTGAGTGAGAGTTTGCGCTTTGGTATCCATCAGATCTAGAGCTGATGTCGGTCGCTGTGCATTTCCAATAACGAGGGGGTTTCCCCCGAGTCCATGTGATGACCGAGCCGCTTCTGTGGCTTCATTTCCAATGACTTGAGCATTGCTCGGCCTTCCGTCCATCTAAGCAAAGAATTGGTTGATCATTTCCTGTTGTTTCTGGAGGAGACCATCTTTTCGTGCCATCTGATCTCTTAGTTCAGTGAGAACTCCGTCCATCTCGTCTCTGGTCAAGTATGCAGAAGGATCTCCATGAGAGGAAGCTTCCTGGCTTGCCTCGTTCCTTGTGTCTTTAGCGCCAGCATCATCGGCATGAGTAGAAGATCCAATCTTCTTCCTTTTGTTTTCCATTTATCCAATAGCCAAAAAATCCAAGCAGAAGTTGTAGTTGTCGTGTGCCCCCTTCCTGGTGCGCCAAAATGTTAGACCAAAAATTGGGCCTAACACCCAAATGTAGATCATAGATCATAGAATGCAGAAAAGAGTAAATAAAGAGGAGACACACAAGGTTTTATAGTGGTTCGGTTGTAGATGTAGCCTACGTCCACTTTATAATCTTATTGTTATACTGATAGATTACAAGAATCAGTTATATGCAGACACACAATCCGTGTGTTAATTGAGATTACGAGAGGAGAATTTATGTATAGAAATGTGCAAAGTCCTTGCAATCGGTAATGGCAGAGGCTATCTAGATGTAGGAGAAAGTCTCAGCCAAAAAGTCCTTGAAAATACCTTTAAATGGTGTATTTATAGTTGTAGGAGAGGTTCTCGGAAGACCGGTACGTGATAGGGTACGTGGCACCCGATCCGGAAAAGTAGGAGCAAGATGTGGCATGAGAAAAGGTCAAAACAGTGCGTGTATCAGCAGGTGCAGGGGTCGGTTCGTGGTTATGGGATCAGATCGTGATATGGGCTCCACGAACTGAGGTCTGATCGTGAGCTGTATGGTGAAGCTGGTGTGTCACGAGCGGGTCGTAATCAGGAGGTGTACCACGAACGAGTCGTGGTCTGAGGGTGCGCCACGATCCGAGGGGGGAGATCCAATGAAGGGCGAACCGAGGGTGCACCACGAGCCAGAGAGGATGCACGAGCCGTACTCCGACCGTGTGACGTTTCGTCGCTTTATCCAGGAAAATACCAGATTACACCCATTCACGGAAATGGGCGTAACTTTCAAACCGTAAGTCCGATTGAGCCAAACCGAAGCTCAAACTGAAGCTAATTCAGAGATCTACAAGTGTTACAGAGCTTAGCTTTGTAATTGTTGTTTTCAGGCCCAAAAAAGGTCATCTAATAGGAATTTCGGGCCTTTCTTTGTTCGTGATGCGACTTTGACCAAATCGATGCCTATCTTCTCATGTTGTTCCCCATATCCGAGCGCGATACTATCCATATATTCAGTGTGACAGCTTTTACCAAAAAGTGTGTCAACAGACAGCATAGTATCCCATGCTACTATGTCACCATATTGGTTTACAATTAAAACCGCACAATGTAACAACCCGTATTTTCAATAACCTGTTATAACATAAATGGAGGCAGAATTAAACTGTAAAATCTGAATCAAGGGAAACGGGCTATGCCATTGCGTTCATCTCGGAAAAATACGCGAAATAGAGTCCGAGTTTTCGAAAATCGGAGTCCGTATGACCAAGATATGGCCTCGCGAAGTTTCACGAAAAATTCCCAAATTAAAGTATACTTAATTAAGTGAAATGGGTTGCGCAGAGAAATGATATATATATATATATATATTGATATATATATATATATATAATTGAAAATTAAATAAATAAATATGCAAAAATGTTCAAAACAGCGAATTGGGAGAGGGGAATAACCGAACCGACCGATTTTTGAGGTCGACCCGAGCTCGCTGGGTCGACTAGGGGTTAATCCAGGGTGTTTGGCTGTCAACCCGTGGGCCGATTCGCTCAAATGCAGATTTTGCATTTGGATGGTTCTCATGGTTCATCTTTAATCTAAAGGCCCTAGATGGTTCCTACACTTGACTTCTTCCCCAAGACATGCTTTGATGGCTTGGATTGAATCTAGGTTTAATCCTATGGCCTAAAACACTTGCCTAATCTATAAATAAGACCCTAACCTATCCTAAATCCTCATTATTCATTCATGCAACTAAACTATGGCAAAATTGCTCCTCTCATGGCCTCCACTCAAAATCCTAGCCTCCACTTCATTTCTATGAGAGTTTTCATGATCATGAGAGTGTTAGAGAGTTTCTATGTTAGTATGAAAGCCTCTCAAGTTGATTTCAAGGCTAAAGCTTTGATCTTTGTTCATACAGATGGGGTTTTGATTGATTTGGAGCTTTCATTTTTGGGTTTTAGGATGATGACATGCATAGGCTTTGTCTCAATCTTTCATCTAATCGATTTGTGCCTTGATAGCAATGTAAGCCCTTTCCCTACTCTTAGATATTAATTATGAAGTTAAATGTTCATGTTGCAAGTTTGGGTTTGATCATTGAGTATGATACATGCTATCATGTCATGCAAGTTTATGAAGTCATTATCTTGATCTTGTGAGCTAAAAGCTACAACCTTTATGTTGAAATGTTGCATTAGGCAACATGAGAACCCTCATAACCTTTATGTCAACTTGCATATGAAGTCATAACCCTTATATGATGATATATGCGAGTTACTAGTCATCATTCCATATCTTTTGTCACCATGATTCGCTTATGTGCCAAGTTTGGGTTTATGCATGTTTTGAGGCTTAAGAATGTAACATGCAATTTAGTGAACACATTTGTGCCTCATTTGCCACCATGATTAACTTGTGGCTTAATATCCATTTTTGTCATGCCTTTGCCAAGTCTCTTCTTTTAATCCATTACGTTGTCGCGAACGTATATGCGAGTTTAAAAGCGTTGGGTTATGTTATGGGTAATTTCTAATGACATGAAAATACAACTTGAAAACATGACTTGAAATATAACATGGAAGTTGACATGTAAGTATGCATAAAAACATAAGCTTGGGAATTTACCTATTAAGTTAGGTCTACCCTTTGGGAATTTA
This sequence comes from Allium sativum, assembly GCA_030737875.1. Taxonomy (NCBI): domain Eukaryota; kingdom Viridiplantae; phylum Streptophyta; class Magnoliopsida; order Asparagales; family Amaryllidaceae; genus Allium; species Allium sativum. The sequence goes on along the minus strand of CM060926.1, from coordinate 684,644,778 downwards.
CCTATTAAGTTAGGTCTACCCAAATGCTTGAAAACTTGTAACATGTTTTGGGAAACATGATGGACATGACACTTAGATAATATAAGTGTGGCCAACTCGAGGTTGGGTTGAGTTTGCAACGTAAAACTACCCGGAACCGACCGGCCTAACTAGTAGTTGCAAACGATAGGACCCAATGTGAGAAGTTGGTCATGTTGTGCTTGAACCCGAGGTTAGACCAAGTTGTGGTGTAAAGCTACCCGGAACCGACCGGCTTAACTAGTAACCACAACAAAGTCTAATGTGAGAGGTGAAGGTGCATTAAGTAATTAATGCCACATGATAGGGTTAAGTTAATTTGATTAATGACTCTTAACCAAATATGACATGGACAAATGGGTTAAGTAATTTGATTAGGCTAATGATACTTAACAAAACATGACAAGGTTGGGTAGGTTAAGTAACTTGATTTGCCTAATGACACTTAACCATTTTTATATGACTAGTGGATGGGGTTAAGTTAACCAACACTTAATCAATCCAACGCGATAACTTGGTAAGGTTAAGTAAGTTTTCTTAATGACGCTTAACCAAAAAATACGGTTAACGAATGGGGTTAAGATTAGACTCAACTAGTCTAAACATGGAAATCGGATGGGGTTAAGTTAGCCTAGACTTAATTAATCCCACTTGGTAGTTTAATGGGGTTAAGTTAAACACTTAACTAATCTAAACATGATGAATTGATGTGGTTAAGTGACCTATACTTAACCAATCTAACTCGTGAATTTATTGAGGTTAAGTTAACCTATACTTAACCGATCTAACGTGAAAACATGATAAGGCTAAGTCACGAATCGCTTGAATACACTTGACCGATTTGACTGAGTAAATTGATAGGGTCAAGTTAATATATACTTAACCAATCTAGAATGATAATTGGACGAGGTTAAGTCGTGAATTGCTTAATACATACTTAACCAACGTGAGCATGGTTTGTAGGGTTAAGTCTTGGACTTGGATACTTAGCCAATTTTGACATGATTTGAAGACGGGTTAAGTCTTGGACTTGGATACTTAGCCAATTTTGACATGATTGGTAGACGGGTTAAGTCATGAACTTAAGTGACACTTAATCCATTATGTAAACCCTAGTTCTGAGGATAGGGGATAACCGTAGTTAACAAGGATAACGGGAATAATGCTAAGTGGTAAACCTTAGTTGAGGAATAACTAAGTAATGATTCTTAGTCAAGGAAATTTAGACCAGTTCATAGATAGATGAGTAACCTGATACGGTAGGTCATCGTTTAAGTATACGAGTAGGAGCAAGTATCTGATTTAGATAAAGGCTCCAGCGAACTGGGTAACGAAGCAGCGGCTTCGGGGAACGTGAGGGTATTCTTGGTATCCCTCTATGAGCTGCCAGGTGATTATACTAGGCTCATGAGAGGTTAAGGTCTGCGTTAGAAGAACCAAGAGTATGCCTTGGTTGCTATGCGAGCGACCTAAAGACGGGGATGGATAGGGGATAGTCGACGATACACGGTCGTACCCTAGATAGCATTTCGTCAGACTGCCTACCATCTTTGGTCAAGCGTGTACGTACGGAAAAGCAGAGAACACCCGATAGACCATAATTGCTATCTAATTATGGTTGCGGTAAGGCTTGGATGTGGGTTGGCCAGTGTTGTGTTCTCATACAGGATTTATCCTGTCTTGTCTTTCACTAGTTGAGGGAGGGGTCGCGTGGGACCATAGCCACGTATAGAAAAACAGACCTTAGCATCTGCATCGGCAGATAAATCGAAAGCTCCCGACCGAGTCCTGTATTTCCTGGTCTGCCCTGTGACAGGACTCGGATGGCACGATGTGATACATGTGCATACAGTCATGGAAAACGATTCACGATGAATGCGTGGGAAAAAGGGCGCGGTTGACGGTTAGCGTAAATCCCAGTGGCCCTGGGTGGTTGAACCAGAACCAAGATACGAAAACGTGCAATAGGTAAGCGTAATCCCTAGTAGCCCTAGGTAGCATAAGTCCTAGTTGTACAAACGATAATTCATGCTGGAAGACCCTAGCTAGGTTTAGGGTAACAGTCCAAACCGATCTTAAGGATCCTGGAACTATGTTAAAGTAGTATAGAACCTCATGGGAAAGCCCGTATGGTCTACGGCAAGGGACTGAACACTTTCATGGAATAAAACATACGAGTTGAGTAACCTATATATGCGATATATTAGGTTGACATGGACCATTATACGACATTTGAGTAAGGGTCATTCACGGATAACACATGATACAGTTGGGATACTAGTACGGTAGGTGCAGAGCAGATGTACAGGATAGATACCATGGGACGTTATACGTGATAGATATCTTGGGGATATTATACTTGATAGAAACCTGACGATGTGATACCTTGTTTTATCTTGACATCGTAATTTATCATGACACCTTAGTTTATCTGAGTTCAGTAGTTCATCCTGTTATTTTGATTTAGCTTATCTATCTTGTTATCATGCTTATGTTCATCTCAGTTTCTCATGTCAGTTAACTTTACTAGTTTTTATGCTAATAGTAGATAGGGCTTACTCAGTCTTTTTGACTGACCCGTTTTGTTTCGCCTCTTTTCTTCCGTTTCCCCCCCAGGTTACAGGGAGGAAATATGGCTGTTTAGTTCGGACTTCTTCTGCTTGAAGGTCATCATGGATGGCTTGGACTTTCCTTGGCTATGGCTACTTTACTGTTTTTACTTGGGGAATAATTTATGAAAAAGTCTTTATGCTTCTTTATTATTGCAAGACAGGTTTTGATGTACTCTGATGTAAAAGGCTTTAGACCTTAATTATTAATGTTTATGAAAGTTTGATTTTACTTCCGCTATGTTATATGTTCTGTCTTGTGATATTTCTGTGCATGTTTACCAATAATGCCCCTCTAAAGCTAGTGCATTCCTTTGCGAGTGACCCTAGCGGAGGCGGGGTGTTACACGTGGTATCAGAGCAGAAGGTTACCAGACTGGGCAAAAGTTTTTAAAGACCTTCTAAAAACTATTTGAAAATCGTTTACAAAGAAGCATTTTTCAAGAAAATTTTCTTTTAAAAGAAAAATGCTATTCCCCAAAGGCCGTTAGCACTATCCTCGTTTCCTTAATTGAATCTCTTTTCCTTTCTTTCCTCCATCTGTAGTCACAGTGGTTTTAACTGCGACTAGTCTTTTCTATCTACGAAAGTGCTTTCCATGCGATGGAGGTGGTTCTCGGGAGACCAGTGGCCGCGTTATAAGGAAGGATAGTGAGAAAGAGGATAAAGGATACGGGCTTAAGGATGAGCAACTTGTTGGTATGGCTTAGTCCTCAAAGGAGGGAGAAAGATGAACAACGAAACCCATGACGAGAGAGTACCTTTGGCATGGTAAAACGGGGTGGATAGTTAAGTATTATGGGACAAGGACAAGATCTTCGGGAGGGCAGTAGTATGCTCTCATTTCTAGAGTACCTCGGAAGGAGGGTAATGATCTTGTTAAAGGTTTTGCTTTTCTTCTCTATCATCCCGTTAGGACTTCGTTGTTCGTATCATTTAAGTCTGCTTCGATAGTTGAGTCTCTGCACCTTAAGTACTAGCGTAATAGAGAATCCCATTTTTGTCTCAAAGTCCTATTGGAGAATCAGTCCATTTATACATGACTTGTTTGGATTTGGGAATGTCTATGCCAAGTGTTGAGTTTGGAAATAATGCTTATGTTTATAAGCTATGGATGGATTCTAGGGATGAAGTGGTTATCCAGTAGGGGGTGCCACTCTCGGTTTTTGATAGGAGGGTAGTTAGACCATTTGACTAGCCTTGGTAATACCCTCGAAGTATCGTGTAACCTTTTTGAGGTTCTGTCATGACTAGTTACTTAGAATCTCTTGATGCCTTTATTGGAAATTTGAAGCCCGATCGAGTGGTGTTCGCCGATAAGACGGATGGTTTACTTCATTTATGCATGGGTTATAGAGATCACCCTAGTAAGTGCGCTTGATAACCTGGTTGGCATCTGTTTACTTTCAAGAGGAAGTTCTTCTACGAGAAATACCCTGTGGTACGAGGTCCGAGATTCACTAGTGAATTTTGAAAAGCTTGCATGAGATCATGAGTACGCAGTCATATTTGCGTCAAGTATTCTAGGAAAAGGATAAGTGCAAGTGGAACGAGAGGCGACGAAGAAATGAGTTCCAGCTCATGTTATGGAAACAGGAATAAGAAGCTACAAAATCGCGAAGTTAAAAGACGACTTTGATGGTCAAAGACTAGATATGCGCATGATATCTCTTTTTGGGAGTATATCCTTGATCTCTGTTTTCTGTAGAGCTTACGTGTAGGCTATCTTTTGTGGACATCCTCTCGGTCCTATTTTCTGTTACAAACCCCGTAAGGAGTTTGTCCTGTTTATCTTCTCGACCCTGTTTCAGGGAATCCTAGGTAGAACCCTATGGATGTAAACATGTATTTGAAACATGTTATGATTGATATGGTTGCAAGTGGTTGCTCGTGGATGCGCGAATACACATTAGATACTAGCTCGACTCGGTCACATTTCATATTGCATATGCACTAGTATTTATACTTGTTTATGGATGAAATCGAATGTATTATCATGCGGTTGTCGCATATGAATGAATGATTGTGCACGCATATAGTATCTATATGGCTAGGACTATTTGAATACATGTTGGATTCATGGCACTATACATATTTTGCATTAGAAAGATTATTCAGGCCTGATCATTAGCATTAGCTAAGGAACATGTACACACACGTTTTGCATATATTCATACAGCATTAGAAATCATCTAAGGACAATGGTTGCTTGTGGATGATGATTTGAGTAGATGGATGATGGATGGTAGGATATGTTCTTCCTAACTTGGAGATTTCGGGGACGAAATCCTAAAAGGTGGGGAGAATGTAACAACCCGTATTTTCAATAACCTATTATAACATAAATGGAGGCAGAATTAAACTGTAAAATCTGAATCAAGGGAAACGGGCTATGCCATTGCGTTCGTCTCGGAAAAATACGCGAAATAGAGTCCGAGTTTTCGAAAATCGGAGTCCGTATGACCAAGATATGGCCTCGCGAAGTTTCACGAAAAATTCCCAAATTAAAGTATACTTAATTAAGTGAAATGGGTTGCGCAGAGAAATATATATATATTGATATATATATATATAATTGAAAATTAAATAAATAAATATGCAAAAATGTTCAAAACAGCGAATTGGGAGAGGGGAATAACCGAACCGGCCGATTTTTGAGGTCGAGCCCGCTGGGTCGACTAGGGGTTAATCCAGGGTGTTTGGCTGTCAACCCGTGGGCCGATTCGCTCAAATGCAGATTTTGCATTTGGATGGTTCTCATGGTTCATCTTTAATCTAAAGGCCCTAGATGGTTCCTACACTTGACTTCTTCCCCAAGACATGCTTTGATGGCTTGGATTGAATCTAGGTTTAATCCTATGGCCTAAAACACTTGCCTAATCTATAAATAAGACCCTAACCTATCCTAAATCCTCATTATTCATTCATGCAACTAAACTATGGCAAAATTGCTCCTCTCATGGCCTCCACTCAAAATCCTAGCCTCCACTTCATTTCTATGAGAGGTTTCATGATCATGAGAGTGTTAGAGAGTTTCTATGTTAGTATGAGAGCCTCTCAAGTTGATTTCAAGGCTAAAGTTTTGATCTTTGTTCATAAAGATGGGGTTTTGATTGATTTGGAGCTTTCATTTTTGGGTTTTAGGATGATGACATGCATAGGCTTTGTCTCAATCTTTCATCTAATCGATTTGTGCCTTCATAGCAATGTAAGCCCTTTCCCTACTCTTAGATATTAATTATGAAGTTAAATGTTCATGTTGCAAGTTTGGGTTTGATCATTGAGTATGATACATGCTATCATGTCATGCAAGTTTATGAAGTCATTATCTTGATCTTGTGAGCTAAAAGCTACAACCTTTATGTTGAAATGTTGCATTAGGCAACATGAGAACCCTCATAACCTTTATGTCAACTTGCATATGAAGTCATAACCCTTATATGATGATATATGCGAGTTACTAGTCATCATTCCATATCTTTTGTCACCATGATTCGCTTATGTGCCAAGTTTGGGTTTATGCATGTTTTGAGGCTTAAGAATGTAACATGCAATTTAGTGAACACATTTGTGCCTCATTTGCCACCATGATTAACTTGTGGCTTAATATCCATTTTTGTCATGCCTTTGCCAAGTCTCTTCTTTTAATCCATTACGTTGTCGCGAACGTATATGCGAGTTTAAAAGCGTTGGGTTATGTTATGGGTAATTTCTAATGACATGAAAATACAACTTGAAAACATGACTTGAAATATAACATGGAAGTTGACATGTAAGTATGCATAAAAACATAAGCTTGGGAATTTACCTATTAAGTTAGGTCTACCCTTTGGGAATTTACCTATTAAGTTAGGTCTACCCAAATGCTTGAAAACTTGTAACATGTTTTGGGAAACATGATGGACATGACACTTAGATAATATAAGTGTGGCCAACTCGAGGTTGGGTTGAGTTTGCAACGTAAAACTACCCGGAACCAACCGACCTAACTAGTAGTTGCAAACAATAGGACCCAATGTGAGAAGTTGGTCATGTTGTGCTTGAACCCGAGGTTAGACCAAGTTGTGGTGTAAAGCTACCCGAAACCGACCGGCTTAACTAGTAACCACAACAAAGTCTAATGTGAGAGGTGAAGGTGCATTAAGTAATTAATGCCACATGATAGGGTTAAGTTAATTTGATTAATGACTCTTAACCAAATATGACATGGACAAATGGGTTAAGTAATTTGATTAGGCTAATGATACTTAACAAAACATGACAAGGTTGGGTAGGTTAAGTAACTTGATTTGCCTAATGACACTTAACCATTTTTATATGACTAGTGGATGGGGTTAAGTTAACCAACACTTAATCAATCCAACGCGATAACTTGGTAAGGTTAAGTAAGTTTTCTTAATGACGCTTAACCGAAAAATACGGTTAACGAATGGGGTTAAGATTAGACTCAACTAGTCTAAACATGGAAATCGGATGGGGTTAAGTTAGCCTAGACTTAATTAATCCCACTTGGTAGTTTAATGGGGTTAAGTTAAACACTTAACTAATCTAAACATGATGAATTGATGTGGTTAAGTGACCTATACTTAACCAATCTAACTCGTGAATTTATTGAGGTTAAGTTAACCTATACTTAACCGATCTAACGTGAAAACATGATAAGGCTAAGTCACGAATCGCTTGAATACACTTGACCGATTTGACTGAGTAAATTGATAGGGTCAAGTTAATATATACTTAACCAATCTAGAATGATAATTGGACGAGGTTAAGTCGTGAATTGCTTAATACATACTTAACCAACGTGAGCATGGTTTGTAGGGTTAAGTCTTGGACTTGGATACTTAGCCAATTTTGACATGATTTGAAGACGGGTTAAGTCTTGGACTTGGATACTTAGCCAATTTTGACATGATTGGTAGACGGGTTAAGTCATGAACTTAAGTGACACTTAATCCATTATGTAAACCCTAGTTCTGAGGATAGGGGATAACCGTAGTTAACAAGGATAACGGGAATAAGGCTAAGTGGTAAACCTTAGTTGAGGAATAACTAAGTAATGATTCTTAGTCAAGGAAATTTAGACCAGTTCATAGATAGATGAGTAACCTGATACGGTAGGTCATCGTTTAAGTATACGAGTAGGAGCAAGTATCTGATTTAGATAAAGGCTCCAGCGAACTAGGTAACGAAGCAGCGGCTTCGGGGAACGTGAGGGTATTCTTGGTATCCCTCTATGAGCTGCCAGGTGATTATACTAGGCTCATGAGAGGTTAAGGTCTGCGTTAGAAGAACCAAGAGTATGCCTTGGTTGCTATGCGAGCGACCTAAAGACGGGGATGGATAGGGGATAGTCGACGATACACGGTCGTACCCTAGATAGCATTTCGTCAGACTACCTACCATCTTTGGTCAAGCGTGTACGTACGGAAAGGCAGAGAACACGCAATAGACCATAATTGCTATCTAATTATGGTTGCGGTAAGGCTTGGATGTGGGTTGGCCAGTGTTGTGTTCTCATACAGGATTTATCCTGTCTTGTCTTTCACTAGTTGAGGGAGGGGTCGCGTGGGACCATAGCCACGTATAGAAAAACAGACCTTAGCATCTGCATCGGCAGATAAATCGAAAGCTCCCGACTGAGTCCTGTATTTCCTGGTCTGCCCTGTGACAGGACTCGGATGGCACGATGTGATACATGTGCATACAGTCATGGAAAACGATTCACGATGAATGCGTGGGAAAAAGGGCGCGGTTGACGGTTAGCGTAAATCCCAGTGGCCCTGGGTGGTTGAACCAGAACCAAGATACGAAACGTGCAATAGGTAAGCGTAATCCCTAGTAGCCCTAGGTAGCATAAGTCCTAGTTGTACAAACGATAATTCATGCTGGAAGACCCTAGCTAGGTTTAGGGTAACAGTCCAAACCGATCTTAAGGATCCTGGAACTATGTTAAAGTAGTATAGAACCTCATGGGAAAGCCCGTATGGTCTACGGCAAGGGACTGAACACTTTCATGGAATAAAACATACGAGTTGAGTAACCTATATATGCGATATATTAGGTTGACATGGACCATTATACGACTTTTGAGTAAGGGTCATTCACGGATAACACATGATACAGTTGGGATACTAGTACGGTAGGTGCAGAGCAGATGTACAGGATAGATACCATGGGACGTTATATGTGATAGATATCTTGGGGATATTATACTTGATAGAAACCTGACGATGTGATACCTTGTTTTATCTTGACATCGTAATTTATCATGACACCTTAGTTTATCTGAGTTCAGTAGTTCATCCTGTTATTTTGATTTAGCTTATCTATCTTGTTATCATGCTTATGTTCATCTCAGTTTCTCATGTCAGTTAACTTTACTAGTTTTTATGCTAATAGTAGATAGGGCTTACTCAGTCTTTTTGACTGACCCGTTTTGTTTCGCCTCTTTTCTTCCGTTTCCCCCCAGGTTACAGGGAGGAAATATGGCTGTTTAGTTCGGACTTCTTCTGCTTGAAGGTCATCATGGATGGCTTAGACTTTCCTTGGCTATGGCTACTTTACTGTTTTTACTTGGGGAATAATTTATGAAAAAGTCTTTATGCTTCTTTATTATTGCAAGACAGGTTTTGATGTACTCTGATGTAAAAGGCTTTAGACCTTAATTATTAATGTTTATGAAAGTTTGATTTTACTTCCGCTATGTTATATGTTCTGTCTTGTGATATTTCTGTGCATGTTTACCAATAATGCCCCTCTAAAGCTAGTGCATTCCTTTGCGAGTGACCCTAGCGGAGGCGGGGTGTTACACACAATGTCGTATTGGAAGTGGGATTTCCATCTGTGAACCAAGGCAAGGGATCGTCCTTACCGCTTCGAGACTCTCTAGCCCGAGCCTCAAATCCCAGTCACAGGTGGGCCCTTGGATCGTCAGGGGCGGTCCACACAGAGTGGATTAAAATGCCTGAACTATACATTTCCCCGCCCTATGGTGCGTAAAACTGGTCAATATATTGACCAAACCTTCCATCAGCCCCGTAGTGACTGATATAACCGAGGCTCCTCACTTTCCATCATCCATATAAGTAAAAATGTCTAGGCTCCATACCATGACACCACTCCTAGCCAGAAGGAAACACATGTCCTCCCCGAAGTCCTCTCCCGTTTTTGGTTCAAACCGGGGTGTGAGACTTGTGAGTTAACGTTATCCACAAAGCTATACTATATTAAAGCCGTGCTTTGATCATCAACCACGAGACTCTGCTTTTCAACAAAAGCCTTGCTCATTTGCATCTTAGCATGCCATATAGGTAATACACGACATGCGACTGATGTCTATCGACATATAACCTCTGAGCTCGTACGTCTCAGAGAAGGGTGTTAAGCAAGAGAATAAATTCTCATCCACCAAACAGATATATATTTAATAAAGATCAATCAACACAGAATAAAACCAATGTCAGACACACATCCATTTACAAGTCCGTTTTGGATCTGAACGAACCCGGAGGTGCCTTATTCCTTATCCCATATGTCCAATACAGGAGAGAGGTCCTCGCATATCCGGTCGATCTCCAAGTACGTCTGGACGATCACCACTTATTACCTTGTCTTGGGTGTATAGCCCAATCAAGACACCAGTAATCATCCAAACGATGTGAAGACCTTTGGTCTTCAACCACCGTCTTCATCATCGATTTATATCGAATCAATTATTCACAATGGGATAAACCCGGTCTTTCTGAATAACTCGCGTATCTTATAAACAAGTGCTATAAAAACACAAAATACGCCTCATTCCAATTCTGAATATTCTTTTATTTAAATATTCAAATCCTTTGGGAAAGGTTCCCATTAATTTTATCAATGATAAATTCTATAGATTTATTCTTTAATCTTCCATAGGATATCAATTCAAACCAAATTAAGGTTTATCCAAACTAGTCGGGATTAGCGAACTTACCGAAGTAATCATTTATTATATTTCCTAATCCCAGCCTATTCATCCCATGGAGCAAAACTGTTAGTACACCAATCTAACACCACGGTGTTATCGGTAAAATTAATTACCATTTCACGTTCAAATCTAATTAAAGATTTAACTATCGCTTGGAGAAAAACTGGTGATACTCCATTCTCGATCATTTCATTAATTCGATAAATTTAATCATCCTATTCACATTCTAATCTAATTAAAGATTCATTAAAACTCTAATTCTGTTTTAATCTCAAGAATCATTACTTAATGATTATCCAAAGTTATGAAATTAAGCTTATCTTTAATTGGGTTAAAGAACTAATGTCATTTAAAACATAGTTCAAGGTAAACCCAAAATCCCATTTCATTAATTATGGAATCTTCACGGAAAATAAGTCAGTATATATAATCGATATAAACTTCCATATCCAACCAATAATATAAACGGAATAACGGCAAAGCCTTTTAGATTACATATATAGTAACAGTCTTCCTCCGCTGAAGTTCACTTCGATTATTACCAAATCGAATTCCCTTCCATTCCAATTTATTTTATTAAATTGGAAACCTTTTCTTTGGAAAATTCCCATAAATCTTAATTAAAAGATTTATAAATTCCAAATCATATTTCATTGTTAATCAGGTTAAAGAACGAATGTCGTTAAAAACACAGTTCACGATAAACCCGATTCACATTTCATTTTATTCCAATTATCAAATGTAACTAGAAACTCTAATAGTCTTAATTAAAAAAATTATTCTTTTCAAACGGGGTTTAAGAACAGTGTTATTTAAGACACCATTCACAACAAACTCCCAATCCAATTTGATATTAAATACAAGGCTCTAAATAGAAAATATACCCGCTTATTTTCAATATCAAATTCCGAAATCAACAAATATCGTATTGGAAATAACGATATAAATATACCTTCCAAATTTCTATAATAATATCCGTATAATCACATAATCCAAGATCAAAATATTCCGAAGATTATTTCCACTCCAAATCCATTCCAATTTGTTCGTTGGAAATTTTTGGTTATTTTAAAACCATTCACCAATCCAATTTATTTTATTTAAAAATTATTGGATTTCAAATCTAGTTAATAGCTAGTTCATTTTGATAAAAATATACTTTTATCTTTACAAACGTGGAAATTTTCATCCCAATTCTTTCCAAATCATTTATTATGATTGTACACAAATTATTAATATTTTTAATAATTTTATTAAGGCTCTTTCAGTCGATTTCCCTAAACGGTCATCGAACTGCACTTACAGCGACCTTTTCCAAATTTGATTTGGACATAATTCCAAATCCAACCATTAGATTTCAAATCTCTTGTATTCGTTGGAAAGCTCTTTTTGATACAAATCCAACGGTTCCGGCTTTAGGAGAATTCGAAGGTCGGACCTTCCGTAATATCAATTCGAAGTCAATGGTCGAAATTCGCGAACGGTCGCAGCGCGGCGCGTTCTATTCAGGCCATTCAATATATAATATATATATATATATTGTCGATTTCCATTTTAAAACGTATTTTATAAATCGTTTATAAATTCATTTTAAAACGATTCTAACTTCATTTCAAATTTCAAATCAAATTTGAATATTCCTTAATAAATTTGTTTTAAATTCATTTTAAAGTGATTTCAATTTCATTTCAAATTTCAAATCAAATTTGAATATTTCTTATCATTTAAAATATTAAAATGATAATATTTTCAAAATATCTGATTTTGATTATACACTGAATATTATTTAAAAATATTCTTTAATACTGAATTGGAATTAGACTCAATCGATTACCATATAATTTTATTTATATGGATTTCATACAACACATGTACATAACAACAATCAAAATCAATCGACCATCATCCAGAGTGCATCACACAACTGCATAAGCATTAAATATAAATAATTAATGCTTACAACAGTCCATCAACCAATCGATTGACATACAACTAAATATTGGGATTAGTGTATGTCCAATATCATTCCAATACACGTGTGGGGTTTTCAAACAACAAATAATTTATTTGTGCAGTTGGGTGATGTGTAAAATTTATCGTCCCAATCAACAACGGTTAAATGAGTGTACATAAATAAATCGCCCGATTTGTAAATGAATATTTATTTTCAATACATGACCATTTTGTATGCTTCATATATTCAATAAAAAAAATTATATTTTTATTGTTTAAATATTTTATTCCATACATGAATATTTTATTTAGTTCATTCAATCAATAAAACAACACAGTCAATTCAATCCAAACAAACAATCATGGTTTGTACAACAATGGTGTCGGGTACTGCTAAGCACCGTCTGCATCCTACTATATATTTTACTGGAAATAAATTGCATGAGAAAGAGTTCTCGCCTTTGGTTTCCACTCCGTTAGTTTTTATTTCTAAATTTTTAAACAGTTTGGGTTTTCTCCAGCGCGTTGCATTCTTCACCATGATTCCAACGAAATCAGTTTCACGCAGTTTATATTAAAAATCACATTTTTCATAACGCTTCATATATTTAAAAAATCACATTTTAATCAATGATATTTTATAAAATCACATTTTTAAACCGCTATATATATGTATATCACATTTTTCTACTATGTATATAAAAATTATATTTTTATAATGCTATTCATATAATAAAAGTCATATTTTTATAATGCTATTTATATATTAAAAATCATATTTTTAATACTGTTATATATATATATATATAGTAAAAATCATATTTTATTTAAAGCTATTTGTATATTAAAAATCATATTTTTATTACAAAACTATATATGTAAAAATCATATTTTAAAAATAATGATATTTCAGAAAAAATCACATTTTTAATACTAATATATTTATATAGAATTCTGATTTCTATGCAATGTTATTTTATATTTTTAAAAACAATGCTATTTATCTTTTTTAAAACCTGAAAATAAATTTAATGTTATTTACATTAAAAACTAATTTTAATCTATGGTATTTCATAAAGAAAAAGAATTATATTTTTAACACAAAGTTATATATTTTTAAAAACCAATTACTGCTTAATTACATAAATAAATAAATAAAAAAGGAAAAGCTCACTGTTTTTCAGTTTTGGACAGTCCCATTATGTAGTGTTCCTCAATACGATTGCTATGCAACTGATTGTGCGGGATTCCGATTCCAAATGAACTAGATATTGATTTACAAGTTTCAATTCAATTTAAATTAATAAAACAATACTAATCACTTTTTTATTAAACACTAATTACATTCATTAGTGGAGATAATCGGCCGATTATTTTTCAATCTTTCTCCCGTAATAAACTGGTTCAGGAACGAAACCCATCCTTCCACCATTCTTTACCATCGCGCCTCCCCTACCGTAGACCGGACCAAGATCAAAGTGTGTCACAGCGTAGCCCCTCGTGTCGCCGCCATCTGCCATCACCCCCGTCCAGTTCACCGCCCTCCACCGCCTCGAAATCCGCACCAAACCCATCCGCTTTGAGCCAGAAATTCAAGCTCCGCACTGTATGAGAAGTGATCACGTTGGTACTGATTTAAAGATCTCAAACTGGTCTTCAATTCTTATTTTGGAATCAACGTTAAATTTGAATTGGATTGAGGGAATTTAAAGAATAAAAATCTAAAAAATATGGCCCTTTATTTTGAAGTTCCGGCTTGCATAAATACGGCCAAGGTTTAACCGGGGGTGGGTGTATTTATATAAATATTTTAATAATATTTAATTCTAGTTTATTTGTTTATACGGTTTGACGCTTCAAACTCCAAACGAACTCCAACGACTATCGCCCCTAGCTAAATACCCCCATTCTGGACACATTGGGATATGTCCCATAAGCCATTTCGACAGTTTTGATTAGTTTTTATCAAAATTAAAATATAAATCACTATATATTGAATTTAAACGTACATTTTAATTTACTGGGGCCACACACTAACTCCAAAAATTACAAAAAAATAAATCTAGCTATATTTTAATGATACGGTCCTAACAAAACTAATTTTGTCGAATTTGGAGACCATTTGAAAAATGGTCAATCACTTGTCGATCTAATTCAAACGAAATTGACCAAACACGTTTTAATTTGCCACGCTCACATGTTAATTCCAAAAATTATGAAAATTGGAATCTAGCAATAATTTGACATTCCGAATCCAACCAAAGTGGTTTCGTCAAAAACGGAGATCGTTTGCAAAATGGCTATTTTTAAGGGTTGTATATTATTTAAATTCCATAGCGACTATTTTGAATTTTCAATTGGACATAACTTTTTATTCCCGCTATGAAATATGGATCTTTCACATTCGTTGCAAAGATATTTTAAAACAGATTCAAGTATTTCTGGTTTTACTGAAATCCGGTTTAAATTAAATCCTGTAGATTCATTTGAAATTTGAAATTTGAAATCGAATTTTCAAAATGCCGCGCCATTTCCAGTTCCTTTTATAATTAAAATAAATATTTATATTCTAACTTTGATTTAAATAAATTTGTACGTGCTAATTCTATTCAAAATAAATTTCTAGTCGTTATTATTTAAAATAAATCATTTTAAATATTCAAAATTCATTAAAAAGCCAAAATAAAAATTTTAAATTGGTTTTGATTTTCCGGGTTGTTACAGTCTCCTCCACTTAAAATCTTTTCGTCCTCGAAAAGGAACGGAGCTGAAAGTTGTTTAACTAACCAATTCAACTTTCATTCTGTCTTTCATTCTTCAACTTTTCAGTTTCTAAGAATTTCTAATTTTTCAAAAATTTGGCTAACACCCTAAATTTTTGAAAAAATTCGCCATAACCTCCTTTGCACAGGGAGAGATTTAAAACCATAACTAGCCACGTAGGGCCCTCATGATCTAAAAAGAAAAAGCAAGCGGCTAGCCAATTGGCTCATAAAATCATCCAAACCCAATAAATTAGTAAACATGTGCCTATTTGTCAGGAATTCAATTTTATTTCTCTGCTTAGCTTCCCTGCTATGACCTGTTAAATATATGTACACGTATATGCATGCAATTCCAATCAAATTCAATTCAGTTCAAAATTTGATTCGATTTGGCTAATTTTGCCTTAAGTTTACATATTGGTTTAATTAATTATCATTCCAATATTTTTATTAGTTACACTAATAATCAAACAACACAATCAGCAATCAATTGGTTAATTAAAATTTCAAATTCATAACTTTGATATATGTATATATATACACAAAATCATGGTTTTGATGCTAATTCACAATAATAACCCTATCTAATTTTAGTTCTCACACCAGTCAGTTGGAAATATATAGATATCCCACTTTCGAAACCTGATCATAAATACTGATGATGCCCGGGCATCACCAGAATTATCCCCGGGTGACTAGAGTATGATTCTATATCCATCCAGTATATTTGAGACTTCAAATACACGTGGATCAGATGAACACTAAAATCTTTATATACCTAATAGTCTAAATCAATTTAAAATAAATTATTCAAATACGTATAATCAGGTTTAAATTTTCAAAACAAAATTCGTTTTCGTTTTCATTTTAAAAATAACACCCTTCAGACTCGTTCTAGAATACTACTAATCCTATCTCTAACGAGTCATTCTCATTGGATATTACTAATCCAATCTCTGATGAATTCTTTCGTTTGGTTCTAATGTGTCTTGTTCTCGAGCTCTGTAAATCAAAGCTCTGATACCAAATTGACACGACCCAAACTCGCCCTTACGGGAAAGGCCGGATTGAGTTGAGAACACGACAAATCAGAACGCCAACAGAAGAACATTTCATTATTTATTACAACAATTACATCAGAGTACAAGAATATGACAGAGTATAAATAAATAATATATAGTAGAAAATATCAGAGATTTAAATTACATTTGAATACATAGCACAACTAAAAGAAATACGTGGATACAGAGCTTTCCGAATATAGTTCCAGTTGTAAATCTGGGATCCTGGAAAAGAAATAATCTGCAAAACCAAAACTACTAGCTACTCGTATGGAAAATAGGGTCATCCAGAGTTTAGGTTAAAACAATAAACTCCAATTCAGTCATGTAACTGGTGTGAGAACTAAAACAGTTATTAAATATTTACTTCAAAATAAAGTAAATCAAGGGACCACGCCGTATAACATGGAACGGTTTTCTCCAAGAATACCAGTGAATATAACAAACAGCACGATGCTTTTTGGAAAAATGAAGCTATTATAAGACTCAGGTCCCATCACACAATGCAACGCAAGCTGGAGGATAGAATTTTATCTTATAAAGCCAAACATGCTTGATACGTTTAAAACAAATCATTTTGATACTATAATAAGTGTAAAGTGTATAAAACAACTTCAAATATGAATGTATCAATCATAGACGGCATAGTATCCCATGCTACTATGTCGCCATATAGGTTTACAATTAAAACTGCACAATGTCGTATTGGAAGTCGGATTTCCATCTGTGAACCAAGGCAAGGAATCGTCCTTACTGCTTCGAGACTCTCTAGCCCGAGCCTCAGGGCCTAGACACAGGTGGGCCCTTGGATCGTCAGGGCCGGTTCACACGGAGTGGAATAAAATGCCTGAACAATACGTTGCCCCCGCCCTATAGGGTGTAAAACAGGTCAGAATATCAATCAAACCATCCATCGACCCCGTAGTGACTGATATATCCGAGGCGCCTCGCTTTCCATCATCCAAATAAGTAAAAATATCTAGGCTCCATACCATGACACCACTCCTAACCAGAAGGAAACGCATGTCCTCCCCGAAGTCCTCTCCCGTTTCTGGTTCACACTGGGGTGTGAGGCTCACGAATTAATGCTATACATAAAGCTATGATATATTAAATCCGTGCTTTGATCATCAACCACAAGACTCTGCTTTTCAACAAAAGCCTTGCTCATTTGCATCTTAGCATGCCATACAGGCAATTCACGCCATGCGACTGATGTCTATCGACATATAACCTCTGAGCTCGTACGTCTCAGAGAAGGGTCTTAAGCAAGGGAATAAATTATCTACCACCAAATAGATATATATTTAATACAGATCAATCAACACAGAATAAAATCCAATATCAGACACACATCCATTTACAAGTTCGTTCTAGGTCTGAACGAACCTGGAGGCACCTTATTCCTCGTCCCATATGTCCAATACAGAAGAGAGGTCCTCGCATATCTGATCGATATCCAGGTACGTCTGGACGATCAGCACTTATTACCTTGTCTTGGGTGTATAGCCCAATCAAGACATCAGTAATCATCCAAACGATGTGAAGACCTCCGGTCTTCAACCGCCATTTTCATCACCGACTTATCGTCGAATCAGTTATTCAGAATGGGATAAACCTGGTCTTTCTGAATAACTCGCGTATCTTATAAACAAGTGCTATAAAAACACAACATACGCCTCATTCCAATTCTGAATATTCTTTTATTTAAATATTCATATCCTTTGGGAAATGTTCCCATTAATTTTATCAAAGATAAATTCTTTAGATTTATTCTTTAATCTTCCATTGGATATCAATTCAAACCAAATTAAGGTTTATCCAAACTAGTCGGGATTAGCGAACCTTACTGAAGTAATCATTTATTATATTTCCCAATCTCAACATATTCATCCCCTGAAACAAAACTGGTAATACCTCATATCTAACACCATGGTGTCATCGGTAAAATTAATTACCATTTCACGTTCAAATCTAACTAAAGATTTAACTATCGCTTGGAGCAAAACTGGTGATACACCATCATCAATCATTTCATGAATTCGATAAATTTAATCATCCTATTCACATTCCAATCTAATTAAAGATTCATTAAAACTCTGATTCAGTTTTAGTCTCAAGAATAATTACTTAATAATTACCCAAAGTTAAGAAATTAATCTTATCTTTAACTGGGTTAAAGAACTAATGTCATTTAAAACATAGTTCACGGTAAACCCAAAATCTCATTCCATTAATTATGGAATCTTCACGGAAAATAGATCAATATATATAATCGATATAAACTTCCATATCCAACTAATAATATAAATGGAATAACAGCAAAGCCTTATAAATTCCATATATAGCAACAGTCTTCCTCCATAGAAGTTCACTTCGATTATTACCAAATCGAATTCCCTTCCATTCCAATTTATTTTATTAAATTGGAAACCTTTTCTTCGGAAAATTCCCCTAAATCTTAATGAAAATATTTATAAATTCCAAATCATAGTTCACTGTTAATCGGGTTAAAGAACGAATGTCATTAAAAACACAATTCACGATAACCCCGATTCACATTTCATTTTATTCCGATTACCAAATGTAACTAGAAACTCTGATAATCTTAATTAAAAGATTTATTCTTTTCAAATGGGGTTTAAGAACAGTGTTATTTAAGACACCGTTCACGACAAACTCCAAATGCAATTTGATATTAAATACAAGGCTCTGAATAGAAAATACATCGGCTTATATTCAATATCAAATTTTGAAATCAACAAGTATCGTATTGGAAATAACGTTATAAATATATCTTCCAAATTTCCATAGCAATATCCGTATAATCACGGAATCCAAGTTGGGAATATTTCGAAGATTATTTCCACTCCAAATCTGTAACGACCCAGAAAATCTGAACCAATTTAAAAAATTTAAATTGGCTAAAATAATGGATTTTAAATATTTAAAATAAATATTTTAAATAATGGCGATGAAAACTGAGTTCGAATCGACAATGGAAAACGAATATAATTAATTATAATTATATATAGAATTGAAAATGGCGCGGTAGTTCGATAATTTGATTTCAAACTTCAATTGAATATACCGGGTGCAAAACAATCCGGATTTTAGTGAAACCAAAAATAATGGAATCTAATTGGTAATATCTTTCTAACGAATCCGACCAATCGAAATTTGATAGCGGGAATCAAAAGATATGTCCAGTTGGAAATACTGAATAGTCGCTATGGAATTCAGGCCCTTAAAATTGAACATTTTGCAAACGACCTCGGATTTCGATGAAACCACTTTTGTTAGATCCGCAGTGTCAAGTTATTGCTAGGTTTCAAATTTCATAATTTTTCGAATCAATATGTGAGCGTGGCAAAGGAAAACGCGTTTGACCAGTTTCAGTTGATTTTAATCGACTGGAAATTGGCCATTTTTCAAACGGTCTCAGAATTCGACGAAACTAGTTTTGTTAGGACCGTATCGTCAATACGAAGCTAGAAAATATTTTTCGGGAATTTTTCCAGTTAGTATGTGACCCCGGTAATTTGAAATGTACGTTTAAAATTCAATATAGTGATTTAAATGTAAATTCAAAAGGAAACTGATTGTAACAATCGAATCAGCTTGCGATACATATCCCATTGTGTTCGGAATGGGGGTAGAACGTTATGGACGACAGGCGGTGGGCCTCGTTTCGAGGTCATATGTAAAAGTCAACCTTTTTACAAAATATAATAATTAAATAATAAAAAAAATATACTTTTCCCTCCTATACCTCTGCCCCCCCCCCCCCCCCCGAATTCATTTATACAGAAATAAAAAAAAAAAGGAAAAACCCTCGAAGCCGCCTCCTGAACCCTCGGAGCCGCCGCCTCGTCTCGAAGTCGCCGACGAAGATCCCGCACCTCCCTGAAGCCTCGGCGCCCCCCTCGAAGCTCGCGAAGACGTCGCGCCACCCCCCCTCGAAGCAACTCCTCCTGCCACATCGTTCGAAACCCTAGCGTCGCCGCACCTCATCGAGCAAACCAGCGAACGCCACCCTCGAAGCTTGCCGCCGACGAACTGCAGAAACCCCCCCTCCTCTGTAAGTTTGTTTTTATTTATTTTATTTTTATTTTATATAAACTGATTTTTTTAAAAGATTTTAGAACTGAATTTTATAAAAGAATTTTAAAACTGAATTTTATAAAAGAAATAAAAACTGATTTTATAAAAGAATAAAAACTGATTTTGTTTTAAAAGAAAAAACTGATTTTAATTTTAAGTCAAAAGAAAAGGGTTTGAACTTTAAAACTGATTTTAGTTTTAAGTTAAAAGCAAAAGGTTTAAACTTTAAAAAGATCAGAATTGTAGAAAAGTAAAAATCATATTTTTATATATCGAAAGTCGAAGTAAAAATCATATTTTTATATATCGAAAGTCGAAGTAAAAATCATATTTTTATATATTGAAAGTCGAAGTAAAAATCATATTTTTATATATTGAAAGTCGAAGTAAAAATCATATTTTTATATATTGAAAGTCGAAGTAAAAATCATATTTTTATATATTGAAAGTCGAAGTAAAAATCATATTTTTATATATCGAAAGTCGAAGTAAAAATCATATTTTTATATATTGAAAGTCGAAGTAAAAATCATATTTTTATATATTGAATAACATCTTAAAAATTCAATTTTTACAAATGTAGAGAATACGGGCGAAAGCGAAAAAAGGCGAAGATTTCTCTAAAGGAAGAATTGTAGTTGGATAGCTATTGGTGAGATTTCTGATTTAAAAATATTATATATGTGTTGAAGTAAAAGTGAATTGCTATATATAAATATCTATATATATATATATATACGCCCCTCGTCCACAAACCATGGACGATATTTATTGGTTGAAATTGATGTGAAATTGATTGATAGCGAATGATTGGTTGGGAATGTTTGTGATTGATATTGGTTGATTGCGGTTGAAAAATACCCGTTTGTGGTTGAAAAATATTTGGTTGAAACCACATAGGATTAGTTTGTGGAAATGAAATAAATATATACATGCCGCCTGCGTGCGAACTAGATGCATGATCCCCATTGTCAAAAACCGCGAGGTTTTAAGGTAGAGCGAGGAGCCGTACTAGGGACGATCCCGGTTTGAAACGACCCGCACATCCGAGCTATCTGAGTTGACTAAATACAACACCCGTCCAACCCAAATAACACAGAAATACGAACCATTAATAGAAAGAAGATAGAGGGTGAGAATAGATAAGATAGAAAACTTAGAATAGAAGAAAAACGAAGATCACAAACTCACAGCGGAACGAATAAAATATATTATATAACATAAGCTTTGAAATACAAATCTGTTTGGTACATATATACATACCATCATCAGAGTACACATAACATTTGATTCAGCGGAAGTAACTCTAAATACTAACGTTGAAGCCTCCTGCTTCAAGCTCCTCCAAGTGTATCTGTAAAAGCCTGAAACACTCGACTGCCCATACAAATTTGGGCACCCAAGAGTTTAGGGAAAACAAAACAAAATAAACTCTGGGTCAGTCATGGGACTGGTGTGAGTAAACTCCAACCACTTGTTTAACTTTTAAAAATCCTTTCAAAAGAAAAGATAATAGTAAGACCAGCCCACACATAAACACGGACGGTTTTTACCTTACTATAACCCAAAATACTTTGATACGAAATCCAGTGATATTATAATAATGTCTACATCAAGTAAATAACCAAATAGCAGAACGCTTGCATCTCACGCTCCACATATATTATAAAATCAAAACCGCATGGCGCTTATTGGAGATTGGATTTCCAACATGACAAGGTATGGAACTACCTTCCGCTGATGTATCTCTAGAGGCGAATACACCTGGGTTCAATAAGAACATCTTGCAACCCGACCCAAACATGACCGACCACTCATTTCGCTTGAGTGTATCGAATGTATATCACCAACGGTTGGACTCAAACCACCGTTTCCCGAATGGGCAGAATCGATAGATTTAGAAACAAAAGGAATTTCTCTAGATAGGTGATTATACACCCTAATGGGTGCGACCCACATAGCCATGCTGCCTGCCCGATTTTTGTCCTTTCCCGGTTGTTGAGGCCTGAGGCTACGATTACTTACCATTCATTGATAACACAATCACTTTGAATGCCACATCATCAGATCCGTTAATCACTAGTTGAGTTTGCACAAATATTCTGGATATTATGCTAAGGGATAAATCCGTTGCAACCATATATATTCATACAGACCAACCCATTTGATCATTGGAAATACTCTGTCAGACATTCGTCCATTTACGTTCGTTCTGGGATTGAACGAAACCGAAGGCACTATTTCTATAAATAGAAAAGCCCTTGCACTTTACTCCGTCTTCAATATATTCAGCATACTTGGTTCGCAACGCTTATGCCGATACGGAGTGGTTCTTCGGATAATAATCCAACCGGTCTCTCCATATTGACAACGATGGTCAAAACTTCGATAGTCTGTGATTTAACTATCGAATAAAAACAAGTGTTCATCCAACATATCAAACAATTCACTGGGCTCTTTAATTAATATTTCATTAATTAAATCTCTTCTCCATTTCCTTATCAATATTTGTTAACCAAATATTTTCAATAACCATATTGGCCCTTTTCGCTATTTTTGATTTCGTTTCCTTATCGAATTCTATATATGTCGATATAGATTTCTAATTGTCAAATTTCTTAAAAATATTCTAACTCCTTAAATTCCCGGAAAAATTCGCCATAACCTCCCCTGTATCGGGAGCATCGGGAAATTTCAATTAGCTTTCCCGGTCCTTCAAATCTCAAAAAGAAAAAGAAAAAGCCAAGCGGCTTGCCGATACGGCGCATAAAACCTCATATATGAATTAAACATGTACCTTTTTGTCGAGCACATAAATTTAAATCTTCATATACTCCATCCCATATCTGTTTAACACCTGTTCACCTGTTTCCAATTTAATTCAACTCAATCCATTCGTTTGAATTCAATTTTGAATCGTTTTGAATTCAGTTTCGCTCAATTATCCTTTAATTAGCCCTTTTTGCCTAATTCACTTCTTTGTTTGAACATAACACGTTCAAATAAAATGTTTAACTTGCTCACAACCAATTTGAATTTCAATTTCAATTCTAGTTCTCTTTTCTATTTCGAATATAAATTTTCAAATCGAATTCACTTATTTAAACTCTAATATCCATTCGAAATCTCCTTAACTAATTTCTACTCAATTTAGTTAATTCTATCAAAAATCTGGTTTCTGTTTCAAAAATCATATTCATTTACACAACTTGAATTCGCATATATTTTACAACTCAACTCTGAAATTCTCTAAATAGAAACTTCGGATTTTATTTGCTTAAAATCCTTTTATAAAATGAAATAAACCGTTATGGTTTTTAAATAGTTCTGGCGCTGTTTTTCTGAAAATTTGATTTTGACATAACTCAAAATATGTACGACGAAATCCAGATTTTTCTCCTTCATTAGAAAACTATTATCAAATCGGTCCTGACGTTTCTTGTTTCGAAGAATTCCGACTTCAATCGAGTTCTATATATTCGATTGAAGTTCAAATCGCTATTTTACGAACTGCAGCGCTGTGGCGAGTTCGTTTTAATTATATTTATATATGTAAACCGTTAACTTCTTTAAAATGAATTCAATTCCATTTTAATTCTATTTGAATTCCTTGATTCAAATTCCAATCTTACTTTTGAATTCCATATTTCAAATCCCAATTCCTTTTCTATTGGATCTTCAAATTCAATACTTGAATTTCTATTTCAATTCCATCTTCAAATTCTATGTTTGAATTCATTTGAATTCTCTTATTCAAACTCTATATTAAATTCCATTGAAACTTCTATATTCCAATTTCTATATTTGAATTCTATTGAAATTCAAATATTCAAACTCCTTTTTAAATTCTAGATTCAAAATTCCATAGTTTAAAATTCCATTTGAATGCTATATTCAAATTCTATAATTTAAATTCCATTTGAATTCCTTTTTGAATTCTACATTCAAATTCCCTATTCAATTCTCTTCGAATTCAAATTCTATACTTATTCTATTTGAATTTCAAATATCCAAACCCCGATTCAATTCTATTTTGAAATTTCAAATATTCAACCCCTTTTTAATTCTATCATTCAAATCCTCTTATTTGAATCCTATTTCGAATCTAGTTTCAAAACTTCATTTAAATTTCTATATCCAAATCTATTTTCAAAACTTCATTTGAATTTCTATATTCAAATCTCATAGATTAAATCCCATTTGAATTCAATTTGAATCTCTTATATTCAAATTTCATTTTCCATTTCCATTTGAATTCTAATATTCAAATTCATCTCCAACCTCATTTGAATTTCTAATATTCAAACTTATTTTTAACACCATTTGAATTTCTTCACTCAAATCCATTTGAATTCCCTTGAATTCAAATTCTGTTTCAAAACCATTTGGATTTCCTATTTTGAAATCCTATTTGAAATTCTATTTCCAATTCTACTTTGAAAATCCTATTTCCAAAGTTTATTTCAAATTCTATTTTGAAATTCTACATTCAAAACTCTATTTGAATTCCTTTATTCGGATTCCTTTGAATTCAAACTTTATTTTAATTCCTTGAATTCAAATTCTTTTTTTCATTCTAATTTTGTCTATTCAAATTCTATTTGAACTTCTATTTGAATTTCTAATATTCAATCTCCTTTTAAAAATTCAAATATTTAACTCCCTTAAAAATTCAAATGTTATACTCACATTTCATTCGAGTTCTATATTTAAAAATTCCATTTCACATCCTATTTCTTTTAAACAAGTCTCGACTTCAATTCCTTTTGAAATAGATATTTCTACTTTTCTTTGAAGATAGACTTCCCATTTCCAATTTCACACTTGTATTTCTATTTCTGAATTATCCAATGATAATTCTTTTACTTCATTTATAACTTCGTTATAAAAGAACTATTTATAACTTCGTTTCAAAAGAAACTACTTGTTTTATTTTTCAAAAACAAGTTTATATTTTATTTCCATTTAAAATTCAAATTCTATTTAAAAATAGAATTTTCCCTTTTTAAATCTCCACTATCCTTTTATGATATTTATATAAATTAACACTTCAGCCCAGTGATAGTTTAAACAACCAAATCAATCAATTTCCAATCATTTGATTTTAACACATCATGTATGAATATATATGAAATCAAACAAACAAATAGATAATATATTTTTGAGGAATCCAGTTGGATTCCTCCAACCTGTTTTCCTGCATCCACAGATGTTAGCACATAAATAATACCCATTCTGCTTCGTGGCAGAATATCGCGGTATAGAAGGTCATCCACTAATCATAGCGTGGGGCGTATAGGGTAATCATCCGCTATAAAACTGCGGGCATCCGCTAATGAGACTGCGGGAATCCAACCAATCAATCAACCCAATATATATATATATAGCCTAAATAACTAATATATATGAAACAACCAGAAAGCATTCAACAAGCAACAAACAATTTATTTTTAATGAAATAAAAATAATTTTAAAGGTGAGTGAGATTTACTCACCTGGTTTTTATAGCAGCTCACTCCCACTTTAAATTAAATCGAATGACGGTTGATAAAATTTTAAAATTCCCAGTTGATTCTGAAAATCTCAAACCAACTTTATCTTGTAGTATTTGATGATACGATGCTGATGTTGCTTGTTTTGTTCCACTCGGACCTCATACAAATGAGATAAAATTTATATAAGCTTTTCAAAATTAACTTTAACTTAACCTCTAACAGTAAAATAAATTTACTACCTTTATGTTTGATTATCGTCTTCAATTTATACTGGAAAAACCCTGTTTAATCACCCAAAATCCACGAGTATCCCCTGACATCACTGCGACTGATCCTTACTGCCCGTCGCTCCTCAGAAAGCCCCATCGCCAACTCCAACGTCGGCCTCTACCAAAGACATCGCACCCATCTACAACTCCGCGCAAACCCACAACATCGATGCTCCATTCGAACCCCATCGTCCGTATACTAACCTCGTTAAATACCCAAGTTTTCATCGCATCTGCTAGCTTCCTTGAACCCGCGATGATCCCCTAAACACCTTGTCGATGCCAGAACCACGCCTAGCCTTCCTCGTTGAACTCGCGAGCGCCTCCACTACATCATCGAGTCTCCAGGATCTCAAGATCCGCTTGCGATAAGGGTTTTTGATTTCCTTTTTCTTTCTTTGCCGTTCGATTTGGATTCTGGAAATTTAGGAGGAGACTGAGGCTTAAATTTTGATTTTTAGTTTAAGGGAAAAGGGGAATTCGATTTGAGTTGAAATGAAGCCGGTTCTTGCAAATGAAAGGAAGGGGAAGGTTGCGGTTTTATAGAAGGAGGAGGGAGACAGGAGGTACACAGGCCATTGAAATCGTGTCCCCTTGATAACGAGAGCGGGAGACAGTTTTGTGGCTCGAGGGAACTAGGTTTCCAGAGGAAGTAAATTAGGTCGGCTGAAAGATTTGATTTGATTTTAATTAAAAACTAAAATATCTCACAGTCCCTTATTTTTAAAAATCCTGAACCGTTATTTAGTCGCAACGACCGACGTTTTCAAGCTTATACAATAATTTGAACTCAACAGAATCGATTTAAAATGAAATAACACTAGTAAATTAAGTTAAACCGTTTAGAATGTAAATCGATTTCTGAACAGATAAATTCATCGAAAATAAATTATTATCTTTTTAAGTCAATACAGAATTTATATTAGTCGACTGAATTGTTCTGATTTAGTGTTATATCGGAAATTCAATTGTTATTATTACGATAATTAAATATAATCGATATTAAATCATATATCGATAATTAAATTGACAAATCCAATATAAAATTCATTTATATTATGAATTCAATATTTAAAACCATATTAAATATTTAAAATAAACTGTTCAAAAATCTGGGTCGTTACATTCTTCCCCCCTTAAAATAATTTCGTCCTCGAAATTGCTAAGGTAGGAAAAATGGTACAAATCCATTTCTTTTCCACATCTCACTTATGTTGAAACTCAACTCCTCATATTTCTATGACTTTAATTTCAACCAAAACTTTTGGTCTTCCTTCATTTGATTCGAATGATCTACGATCAATCCATTTATATCCAATCTATATGCCATTAAATCTATTCAAATCGATTCTAGTCAATTGATTCACCCTGAACCATTTAACTTGCTTAAGTTAAATTTTAATTCCAGAATCCGAATCCCAGGGTTTTCATTTCAAATTCTCTCTGAAATCACAGAAATATATACGTATATATTTATTTCCATTTCAAATTCAAACATTTGAATTTTCAAATCACTTGTTTCTTTCAAATCAAATTTCCATCAAAACTTTCTAAGGTAGCAACCTATCACTTAGAAACTCGGAAATGAACACTAATGATGTTGCAATCATCATCAGAATTATTTCCCAGCCACTGAAGTGAGTTCAGTGCTTTATTATTTCTAAAATCCATTCAAAAATGGTGTTTATTCAAATCCTTTAAAAACAAAGTTATATTATTTTAATATACTTTGAAAAATATTTCCAAACTTCCCAGGATTTAAATTTCAAATTCTGGTTTTGAATTCAATTTTTATTTCATCCCATTTGTATATCTTATTCATATACAAGTTCTATTTGGTTATAAATAACCATTCTAATTTTTATAATCTCATTTGATTATAATCCTAACAATCAACACATCCATATATTATAATAATTTCAGAAAATTATTCTTTCTATATCAAAATAGAATTTTGGGTAAAATTATTTCATTCACCCACTTTAAAACAATATCGTGTTCAATCTTCTGTTCAAGTGTTTAGAAATTCCTATCGACTTTGTGGCGTCCCACTATCCGACCAGAATTCATAAACCACTCAACAGACTAGCCAACACAATATAAAACAACTTATATATCAACTAACAAATACGCTCTCTCGTATCTATACACTCAACTCATTCTAGGGTACTACTGACCCTATCTCTAATGAGCACATGCCACACAAGCCTAGGTATTCGCTCAACCTAAGCTCTGATACCAACTGAAACGACCCGCACATCCGAGCTATCTGAGTTGACTAAATACAACACCCGTCCAACCCAAATAACACAGAAATACGAACCATTAATAGAAAGAAGATAGAGGGTGAGAATAGATAAGATAGAAAACTTAGAATAGAAGAAAAACGAAGATCACAAACTCACAGCGGAACGAATAAAATATATTATATAACATAAGCTTTGAAATACAAATCTGTTTGGTACATATATACATACTATCATCAGAGTACACATAACATTTGATTCAGCGGAAGTAACTCTAAATACTAACGTTGAAGCCTCCTGCTTCAAGCTCCTCCAAGTGTATCTGTAAAAGCCTGAAACACTCGACTGCCCATACAAATTTGGGCACCCAAGAGTTTAGGGAAAACAAAACAAAATAAACTCTGGGTCAGTCATGGGACTGGTGTGAGTAAATTCCAACCACTTGTTTAACTTTTAAAAATCCTTTCAAAAGAAAAGATAATAGTAAGACCAGCCCACACATAAACACGGACGGTTTTTACCTTACTATAACCCAAAATACTTTGATACGAAATCCAGTGATATTATAATAATGTATACATCAAGTAAATAACCAAATAGCAGAACGCTTTCATCTCACGCTCCACATATATTATAAAATCAAAACCGCATGGCGCTTATTGGAGATTGGATTTCCAACATGACAAGGTATGGAACCACCTTCCGCTGATGTATCTCTAGAGGCGAATACACCTGGGTTCAACAAGAACATCTTGCAACCCGGCCCACACATGACCGACCACTCATTTCGCTTGAGTGTATCGAATGTATATCACCAACGGTTGGACTCAAACCACCGTTTCCCGAATGGGCAGAATCGATAGATTTAGAAACAAAAGGAATTTCTCTAGATAGGTGATTATACACCCTAATGGGTGCGACCCACATAGCCATGCTGCCTGCCCGATTTTTGTCCTTTCCCGGTTGTTGAGGCCTGAGGCTACGATTACTTACCATTCATTGATAACACAATCACTTTGAATGCCACATCATCAGATCCGTTAATCACTAGTTGAGTTTGCACAAATATTCTGGATATTATGCTAAGGGATAAATCCGTTGCAACCATATATATTCATACAGACCAACCCATTTGATCATTGGAAATACTCTGTCAGACATTCGTCCATTTACGTTCGTTCTGGGATTGAACGAAACCGAAGGCACTATTTCTATAAATAGAAAAGCCCTTGCACTTTACTACGTCTTCAATATATTCAGCATACTTGGTTCGCAACGCTTATGCCGATACGGAGTGGTTCTTCGGATAATAATCCAACCGGTCTCTCCATATTGACAACGATGGTCAAAACTTCGATAGTCTGTGATTTAACTATCGAATAAAAACAAGTGTTCATCCAACATATCAAACAAATCACTGGGCTCTTTAATTAATATTTCATTAATTAAATCTCTTCTCCATTTCCTTATCAATATTTGTTAACCAAATATTTTCAATAACCATATTGGCCCTTTTCGCTATTTTTGATTTCGTTTCCTTATCGAATTCTATATATGTCGATATAGATTTCTAATTGTCAAATTTCTTAAAAATATTCTAACTCCTTAAATTCCCGGAAAAATTCGCCATAACCTCCCCTGTATCGGGAGCATCGGGAAATTTCAATTAGCTTTCCCGGTCCTTCAAATCTCAAAAAGAAAAAGAAAAAGCCAAGCGGCTTGCCGATACGGCGCATAAAACCTCATATATGAATTAACCATGTACCTTTTTGTCGAGCACATAAATTTAAATCTTCATATACTCCATCCCATATCTGTTTAACACCTGTTCACCTGTTTCCAATTTAATTCAACTCAATCCATTCGTTTGAATTCAATTTTGAATCATTTTGAATTCAGTTTCGCTCAATTATCCTTTAATTAGCCCTTTTTGCCTAATTCACTTCTTTGTTTGAACATAACACGTTCAAATAAAATGTTTAACTTGCTCACAACCAATTTGAATTTCAATTTCAATTCTAGTTCTCTTTTCTATTTCGAATATAAATTTTCAAATCGAATTCACTTATTTAAACTCTAATATCCATTCGAAATCTCCTTAACTAATTTCTACTCAATTTAGTTAATTCTATCAAAAATCTGGTTTCTGTTTCAAAAATCATATTCATTTACACAACTTGAATTCGCATATATTTTACAACTCAACTCTGAAATTCTCTAAATAGAAACTTCGGATTTTATTTGCTTAAAATCCTTTTATAAAATGAAATAAACCGTTATGGTTTTTAAATAGTTCTGGCGCTGTTTTTCTGAAAATTTGATTTTGACATAACTCAAAATATGTACGACGAAATCCAGATTTTTCTCCTTCATTAGAAAACTATTATCAAATCGGTCCTGACGTTTCTTGTTTCGAAGAATTCCGACTTCAATCGAGTTCTATATATTCGATTGAAGTTCAAATCGCTATTTTACGAACTGCAGCGCTGTGGCGAGTTCGTTTTAATTATATTTATATATGTAAACCGTTAACTTCTTTAAAATGAATTCAATTCCATTTTAATTCTATTTGAATTCCTTGTTTCAAATTCCAATCTTACTTTTGAATTCCATATTTCAAATCCCAATTCCTTTTCTATTGGATCTTCAAATTCAATACTTGAATTTCTATTTCAATTCCATCTTCAAATTCTATGTTTGAATTCATTTGAATTCTCTTATTCAAACTCTATATTAAATTCCATTGAAACTTCTATATTCCAATTTCTATATTTGAATTCTATTGAAATTCAAATATTCAAACTCCTTTTTAAATTCTAGATTCAAAATTCCATAGTTTAAAATTCCATTTGAATGCTATATTCAAATTCTATAATTTAAATTCCATTTGAATTCCTTTTTGAATTCTACATTCAAATTCCCTATTCGATTCTCTTCGAATTCAAATTCTATACTTATTCTATTTGAATTTCAAATATCCAAACCCCGATTCAATTCTATTTTGAAATTTCAAATATTCAACCCCTTTTTAATTCTATCATTCAAATCCTCTTATTTGAATCCTATTTCGAATCTAGTTTCAAAACTTCATTTAAATTTCTATATCCAAATCTATTTTCAAAACTTCATTTGAATTTCTATATTCAAATCTCATAGATTAAATCCCATTTGAATTCAATTTGAATCTCTTATATTCAAATTTCATTTTCCATTTCCATTTGAATTCTAATATTCAAATTCATCTCCAACCTCATTTGAATTTCTAATATTCAAACTTATTTTTAACACCATTTGAATTTCTTCACTCAAATCCATTTGAATTCCCTTGAATTCAAATTCTGTTTCAAAACCATTTGGATTTCCTATTTTGAAATCCTATTTGAAATTCTATTTCCAATTCTACTTTGAAAATCCTATTTCCAAAGTTTATTTCAAATTCTATTTTGAAATTCTACATTCAAAACTCTATTTGAATTCCTTTATTCGGATTCCTTTGAATTCAAACTTTATTTTAATTCCTTGAATTCAAATTCTATTTTTCATTCTAATTTTGTCTATTCAAATTCTATTTGAACTTCTATTTGAATTTCTAATATTCAATCTCCTTTTAAAAATTCAAATATTTAACTCCCTTAAAAATTCAAATGTTATACTCACATTTCATTTGAGTTCTATATTTAAAAATTCCATTTCACATCCTATTTCTTTTAAACAAGTCTCGACTTCAATTCCTTTTGAAATAGATATTTCTACTTTTCTTTGAAGATAGATTTCCCATTTCCAATTTCACACTTGTATTTCTATTTCTGAATTATCCAATGATAATTCTTTTACTTCATTTATAACTTCGTTATAAAAGAACTATTTATAACTTCGTTTAAAAAGAAACTACTTGTTTTATTTTTCAAAAACAAGTTTATATTTTATTTCCATTTAAAATTCAAATTCTATTTAAAAATAGAATTTTCCCTTTTTAAATCTCCACTATCCTTTTATGATATTTATATAAATTAACACTTCAGCCCAGTGATAGTTTAAACAACCAAATCAATCAATTTCCAATCATTTGATTTTAACACATCATGTATGAATATATATGAAATCAAACAAACAAATAGATAATATATTTTTGAGGAATCCAGTTGGATTCCTCCAACCTGTTTTCCTGCATCCACAGATGTTAGCACATAAATAATACCCATTCTGCTTCGTGGCAGAATATCGCGGTATAGAAGGTCATCCACTAATCATAGCGTGGGGCGTATAGGGTAATCATCCGCTATAAAACTGCGGGCATCCGCTAATGAGACTGCGGGAATCCAACCAATCAATCAACCCAATATATATATATATAGCCTAAATAACTAATATATATGAAACAACCAGAAAGCATTCAACAAGCAACAAACAATTTATTTTTAATGAAATAAAAATAATTTTAAAGGTGAGTGAGATTTACTCACCTGGTTTTTATAGCAGCTCACTCCCACTTTAAATTAAATCGAATGACGGTTGATAAAATTTTAAAATTCCCAGTTGATTCTGAAAATCTCAAACCAACTTTATCTTGTAGTATTTGATGATACGATGCTGATGTTGCTTGTTTTGTTCCACTCGGACCTCATACAAATGAGATAAAATTTATATAAGCTTTTCAAAATTAACTTTAACTTAACCTCTAACAGTAAAATAAATTTACTACCTTTATGTTTGATTATCGTCTTCAATTTATACTGGAAAAACCCTGTTTAATCACCCAAAATCCACGAGTATCCCCTGACATCACTGCGACTGATCCTTACTGTCCGTCGCTCCTCAGAAAGTCCCATCGCCAACTCCAACGTCGGCCTCTACCAAAGACATCGCACCCATCTACAACTCCGCGCAAACCCACAACATCGATGCTCCATTCGAACCCCATCGTCCATATACTAACCTCGTTAAATACCCAAGTTTTCATCGCATCTGCTAGCTTCCTTGAACCCGCGATGATCCCCTAAACACCTTGTCGATGCCAGAACCACGCCTAGCCTTCCTCGTTGAACTCGCGAGCGCCTCCACTACATCATCGAGTCTCTAGGATCTCAAGATCCGCTTGCGATAAGGGTTTTTGATTTCCGTTTTCTTTCTTTGCCGTTCGATTTGGATTCTGGAAATTTAGGAGGAGACTGAGGATTAAATTTTGATTTTTAGTTTAAGGGAAAAGGGGAATTCGATTTGAGTTGAAATGAAGCCGGTTCTTGCAAATGAAAGGAAGGGGAAGGTTGCGGTTTTATAGAAGGAGGAGGGAGACAGGAGGTACACAGGCCATTGAAATCGTGTCCCCTTGATAACGAGAGCGGGAGACAGTTTTGTGGCTCGAGGGAACTAGGTTTCCAGAGGAAGTAAATTAGGTCGGCTGAAAGATTTGATTTGATTTTAATTAAAAACTAAAATATCTCACAGTCCCTTATTTTTAAAAATCCTGAACCGTTATTTAGTCGCAACGACCGACGTTTTCAAGCTTATACAATAATTTGAACTCAACAGAATCGATTTAAAATGAAATAACACTAGTAAATTAAGTTAAACCGTTTAGAATGTAAATCGATTTCTGAACAGATAAATTCATCGAAAATAAATTATTATCTTTTTAAGTCAATACAGAATTTATATTAGTCGACTGAATTGTTCTGATTTAGTGTTATATCGGAAATTCAATTGTTATTATTACGATAATTAAATATAATCGATATTAAATCATATATCGATAATTAAATTGAAAAATCCAATATAAAATTCCTTTATATTATGAATTCAATATTTAAAACCATATTAAATATTTAAAATAAACTGTTCAAAAATCTGGGTCGTTACATTCTTCCCCCCTTAAAATAATTTCGTCCTCGAAATTGCTAAGGTAGGAAAAATGGTACAAATCCATTTCTTTTCCACATCTCACTTATGTTGAAACTCAACTCCTCATATTTCTATGACTTTAATTTCAACCAAAACTTTTGGTCTTCCTTCATTTGATTCGAATGATCTACGATCAATCCATTTATATCCAATCTATATGCCATTAAATCTATTCAAATCGATTCTAGTCAATTGATTCACCCTGAACCATTTAACTTGCTTAAGTTAAATTTTAATTCCAGAATCCGAATCCCAGGGTTTTCATTTCAAATTCTCTCTGAAATCACAGAAATATATACGTATATATTTATTTCCATTTCAAATTCAAACATTTGAATTTTCAAATCACTTGTTTCTTTCAAATCAAATTTCCATCAAAACTTTCTAAGGTAGCAACCTATCACTTAGAAACTCGGAAATGAACACTAATGATGTTGCAATCATCATCAGAATTATTTCCCAGCCACTGAAGTGAGTTCAGTGCTTTATTATTTCTAAAATCCATTCAAAAATGGTGTTTATTCAAATCCTTTAAAAACAAAGTTATATTATTTTAATATACTTTGAAAAATATTTCCAAACTTCCCAGGATTTAAATTTCAAATTCTGGTTTTGAATTCAATTTTTATTTCATCCCATTTGTATATCTTATTCATATACAAGTTCTATTTGGTTATAAATAACCATTCTAATTTTTATAATCTCATTTGATTATAATCCTAACAATCAACACATCCATATATTATAATAATTTCAGAAAATTATTCTTTCTATATCAAAATAGAATTTTGGGTAAAATTATTTCATTCACCCACTTTAAAACAATATCGTGTTCAATCTTCTGTTCAAGTGTTTAGAAATTCCTATCGACTTTGTGGCGTCCCACTATCCGACCAGAATTCATAAACCACTCAACAGACTAGCCAACACAATATAAAACAACTTTTATATCAACTAACAAATACGCTCTCTCGTATCTATACACTCAACTCATTCTAGGGTACTACTGACCCTATCTCTAATGAGCACATGCCACACAAGCCTAGGTATTCGCTCAACCTAAGCTCTGATACCAACTGAAACGACCCGCACATCCGAGCTATCTGAGTTGACTAAATACAACACCCGTCCAACCCAAATAACACAGAAATACGAACCATTAATAGAAAGAAGATAGAGGGTGAGAATAGATAAGATAGAAAACTTAGAATAGAAGAAAAACGAAGATCACAAACTCACAGCGGAACGAATAAAATATATTATATAACATAAGCTTTGAAATACAAATCTGTTTGGTACATATATACATACCATCATCAGAGTACACATAACATTTGATTCAGCGGAAGTAACTCTAAATACTAACGTTGAAGCCTCCTGCTTCAAGCTCCTCCAAGTGTATCTGTAAAAGCCTGAAACACTCGACTGCCCGTACAAATTTGGGCACCCAAGAGTTTAGGGAAAACAAAACAAAATAAACTCTGGGTCAGTCATGGGACTGGTGTGAGTAAATTCCAACCACTTGTTTAACTTTTAAAAATCCTTTCAAAAGAAAAGATAATAGTAAGACCAGCCCACACATAAACACGGACGGTTTTTACCTTACTATAACCCAAAATACTTTGATACGAAATCCAGTGATATTATAATAATGTCTACATCAAGTAAATAACCAAATAGCAGAACGCTTGCATCTCACACTCCACATATATTATAAAATCAAAACCGCATGGCGCTTATTGGAGATTGGATTTCCAACATGACAAGGTATGGAACCACCTTCCGCTGATGTATCTCTAGAGGCGAATACACCTGGGTTCAACAAGAACATCTTGCAACCCGGCCCACACATGACCGACCACTCATTTCGCTTGAGTGTATCGAATGTATATCACCAAC
Source organism: Allium sativum (assembly GCA_030737875.1). Taxonomy (NCBI): domain Eukaryota; kingdom Viridiplantae; phylum Streptophyta; class Magnoliopsida; order Asparagales; family Amaryllidaceae; genus Allium; species Allium sativum. The sequence continues at coordinate 684,608,501 of CM060926.1, read as the reverse complement.
GGTTGGACTCAAACCACCGTTTCCCGAATGGGCAGAATCGATAGATTTAGAAACAAAAGGAATTTCTCTAGATAGGTGATTATACACCCTAATGGGTGCGACCCACATAGCCATGCTGCCTGCCCGATTTTTGTCCTTTCCCGGTTGTTGAGGCCTGAGGCTACGATTACTTACCATTCATTGATAACACGATCACTTTGAATGCCACATCATCAGATCCGTTAATCACTAGTTGAGTTTGCACAAATATTCTGGATATTATGCTAAGGGATAAATCCGTTGCAACCATATATATTCATACAGACCAACCCATTTGATCATTGGAAATACTCTGTCAGACATTCGTCCATTTACGTTCGTTCTGGGATTGAACGAAACCGAAGGCACTATTTCTATAAATAGAAAAGCCCTTGCACTTTACTACGTCTTCAATATATTCAGCATACTTGGTTCGCAACGCTTATGCCGATACGGAGTGGTTCTTCGGATAATAATCCAACCGGTCTCTCCATATTGACAACGATGGTCAAAACTTCGATAGTCTGTGATTTAACTATCGAATAAAAACAAGTGTTCATCCAACATATCAAACAAATCACTGGGCTCTTTAATTAATATTTCATTAATTAAATCTCTTCTCCATTTCCTTATCAATATTTGTTAACCAAATATTTTCAATAACCATATTGGCCGTTTTCGCTATTTTTGATTTCGTTTCCTTATCGAATTCTATATATGTCGATATAGATTTCTAATTGTCAAATTTCTTAAAAATATTCTAACTCCTTAAATTCCCGGAAAAATTCGCCATAACCTCCCCTGTATCGGGAGCATCGGGAAATTTCAATTAGCTTTCCCGGTCCTTCAAATCTCAAAAAGAAAAAGAAAAAGCCAAGCGGCTTGCCGATACGGCGCATAAAACCTCATATATGAATTAAACATGTACCTTTTTGTCGAGCACATAAATTTAAATCTTCATATACTCCATCCCATATCTGTTTAACACCTGTTCACCTGTTTCCAATTTAATTCAACTCAATCCATTCGTTTGAATTCAATTTTGAATCGTTTTGAATTCAGTTTCGCTCAATTATCCTTTAATTAGCCCTTTTTGCCTAATTCACTTCTTTGTTTGAACATAACACGTTCAAATAAAATGTTTAACTTGCTCACAACCAATTTGAATTTCAATTTCAATTCTAGTTCTCTTTTCTATTTCGAATATAAATTTTCAAATCGAATTCACTTATTTAAACTCTAATATCCATTCGAAATCTCCTTAACTAATTTCTACTCAATTTAGTTAATTCTATCAAAAATCTGGTTTCTGTTTCAAAAATCATATTCATTTACACAACTTGAATTCGCATATATTTTACAACTCAACTCTGAAATTCTCTAAATAGAAACTTCGGATTTTATTTGCTTAAAATCCTTTTATAAAATGAAATAAACCGTTATGGTTTTTAAATAGTTCTGGCGCTGTTTTTCTGAAAATTTGATTTTGACATAACTCAAAATATGTACGACGAAATCCAGATTTTTCTCCTTCATTAGAAAACTATTATCAAATTGGTCCTGACGTTTCTTGTTTCGAAGAATTCCGACTTCAATCGAGTTCTATATATTCGATTGAAGTTCAAATCGCTATTTTACGAACTGCAGCGCTGTGGCGAGTTCGTTTTAATTATATTTATATATGTAAACCGTTAACTTCTTTAAAATGAATTCAATTCCATTTTAATTCTATTTGAATTCCTTGTTTCAAATTCCAATCTTACTTTTGAATTCCATATTTCAAATCCCAATTCCTTTTCTATTGGATCTTCAAATTCAATACTTGAATTTCTATTTCAATTCCATCTTCAAATTCTATGTTTGAATTCATTTGAATTCTCTTATTCAAACTCTATATTAAATTCCATTGAAACTTCTATATTCCAATTTCTATATTTGAATTCTATTGAAATTCAAATATTCAAACTCCTTTTTAAATTCTAGATTCAAAATTCCATAGTTTAAAATTCCATTTGAATGCTATATTCAAATTCTATAATTTAAATTCCATTTGAATTCCTTTTTGAATTCTACATTCAAATTCCCTATTCAATTCTCTTCGAATTCAAATTCTATACTTATTCTATTTGAATTTCAAATATCCAAACCCCGATTCAATTCTATTTTGAAATTTCAAATATTCAACCCCTTTTTAATTCTATCATTCAAATCCTCTTATTTGAATCCTATTTCGAATCTAGTTTCAAAACTTCATTTAAATTTCTATATCCAAATCTATTTTCAAAACTTCATTTGAATTTCTATATTCAAATCTCATAGATTAAATCCCATTTGAATTCAATTTGAATCTCTTATATTCAAATTTCATTTTCCATTTCCATTTGAATTCTAATATTGTAACAACCCGAAAATCTGGGCCAGTTTAAAATTTTTATTTTGGCAATTTTATCGAATTTTAATTATTTAAAATGAATTATTTTAAATAATATCGTCGAGAAATTTATTTTGAATGGAATTCGAACGTATATATTATATACGTCGTCGTTAGAATATAAATATTTATATATAATTATAAATTGAATTGAAAACGATTTCGAAATGAATTGAATTGAAAACGATTTCGAAATGAATTGAATTGAAAACGATTTCGAAATGAATTGAATTGAAAACGATTTCGAAATGGATTGAATTGAAAACGAATTCGAATTGAATTGAAAGCGAAGTGAAATAAATTCAAATTGAATTGAAATTTGAATTGAATAGAAATGGATTTTAAAACGAATTTATAAAGAAGAATTCAATTTTGATTTGAATTGAAATGGAAGTTGAAAAATGTTTTTGAAACGAATTCAAAACTATTTATATAATTCGTTTTAAATAGAAATCGACGAAATATATATTATATATATTATATATAATATAATGGCCTGAATAGAACGCGCCGCGCCGCGGCAGTTCGCGAATTTCGACCATTTATTTCAAACGGACATTACGGGAGATCCGACCGTCGGATTCTCCTAAAACCGGAACCGTTGGGTTCGTATCGAAAAGAGCTTTCTAATGAATATTAGAAATTTGAAATCTAACGGTTGGATTTGGAGATACGTCCAAATCAAATTCGAAAAAGGTCGCTATAAGTGCAGTTCGATGACCATTGTTGGAAATCGACTGTACGGGCCTTGATAAAATTATTAAAAATAGTAATAATTTGTGTAAAATCATAAGAAATGATTTAGAAAGAATTGGGATGAAAAACTCCATATTTGAAAAGATAAAAATAGATTTTTATCGAAATGAACTAGTTTTGAACTAGAATTATAATTCTATTTATTTTTAAATAAATAAATTGAATTCGAAAATGGTTTTGAAAATAACCAAAATTTCCAATGAATGCATTGGAGTGGATTTGAATCGAAATTGTCTTCGGAATATTTCGATGTTGGAATTCGTGATTATACAGGTGTTGTTATGGAAATTTGAAAGATATATATTTATATCGTTATTTCCAATACGACATTTGTTAGTCGTAGAATTCGATATTGAATATAAGCCGATATATTTTCTATTCAGAGCCTTGTATTGAATATCGAATGTGATTTGGGTTTGTCGTGAATGGTGTCTTCACTAACACTGTTCTTGAACCCAGTTGAGAAAAGATTAAATCTTTTTATTTAGATTTAATGAAGTGTACCAATTAAACAATATTTAATTGGAATTGAATTGGTATTGATTTTTGGGTTTATCGTGAACAGTGTTTTAAATAACACTTGTTCTTTAACCCGATAATTAATCAAATGTGATTTGGGTTTGTCGTGAATGGTGTCTTCACTAACACTGTTCTTGAACCCAGTTGAGAAAAGATTAAATCTTTTTATTTAGATTTAATGAAGTGTACCAATTAAACAATATTTAATTGGAATTGAATTGGTATTGATTTTTGGGTTTATCGTGAACAGTGTTTTAAATAACACTTGTTCTTTAACCCGATAATTAATCAAATGTGATTTGGGTTTGTCGTGAATGGTGTCTTCACTAACACTGTTCTTGAACCCAGTTGAGAAATGATTAAATCTTTTTATTTAGATTTAATGAAGTGTACCAATTAAATGATATTTAATTGGAATTGAATTGATATTGATTTTTGGGTTTATCGTGAACAGTGTTTTAAATAACACTCGTTCTTTAACCCGATCATTAATGAAATGTGATGTGATTTTGGGTTTATCGTGAACCGTGTTTTAAATGACACTGATTCTTTAACCCAGTCACAGATTAAAACTAAGTGGAGTTTTAATGAATCTTTAATTAGATTGAAATAATCGAAATGGAGTATCACCAGTTTTGCTCCAGGCGATAGTTAAATCTTTAATTAGATTTGAACGTGAAATGGTAATTGAATTTACCGATAACACTGTGGTGTTAGATATGAAGTATTACCAGTTTTACTTCATGGGATAAATAGGTTGGGATTGGGAAATTAAAGCCAATGATTACTTCGGTAAGGTTCGTTAATCTCGACTAGTTGAATCGAAATTCAAAAGAGGAATAAATTCAAGAAATTTATCTTGGATAAAATTAATGGGAACACTTCCCTATGAATGTGAAATTTAGAAACTAACTGTCGGTTGGCCAAACAGAATGGTTTTCTGGATATTGATCTGATGTTGGTTTCGGCCTTCGGGGTTAATATTTGGGGAATTATTCTCTTGATTAATTTACGGTTAGTGACTAATGGATTGGAATGAGGCGTATGTTGTGTTTGTGTAACACTTATTTAAAATATACGCGAGTTATTCGGAAAGACCGGGTTTATCCCATTCTGAATAACTGATACGACGATAAGTCGAAGATGAAGACGATGGTCGAAGACCGGAGGTCTTCACGTCGTTTGGGTGATAACTGATGATCTTGATTGGGCTGTACACCCAAGAAGATGGAAACAGTTAGTGATCGTCCAGACGCACTTGGAGATCGATGGATATGCGGGGTACTAGGTGCCTCCGGTTTCGTTCAGACCCAGGACGGACTTGTAAATGGACTGTGTGTCTGACATAGGATGGTTTGCCTGTGTGGCATGCTAAGATGCAAATGATCAAGGCTTCTGTTGAAAAGCAAAGTCTTGTGGTGATGATCAAAGCACGGCCTTTGTGGCGTAGCTTTGTGTAACGTTTACCTCGCGTGTTTCACACCAGGTATGAACCAAAAACGGGAGACGGACCTCAGGGAGGGCATGCGTTTCCTTCTAGATAAAAAGTGGCGTCAGTGGTTTTACACGCCCTGACGAGTTTGACTTATGTGGTTGTTGCTGTTGCGAGGCGCCTCGGATTGATCGGTCGTTCTCGAACCGATGGAGTCATTTGGTTGGCTCATTTACGCCCCAAAGGGCGGGGAAACGTAGTGTTCAGGCATTTTAATCCACATCGGTGGACCGGCCCTGTCGCTCCAAGGGTCACTCGAGCTCTGATCCTGAGACATGGGCTAGATTGTCTCGAATCGGTTGAGGACTATCTTTTGCCTCGGTTCATAGACGGAAATCCAATTTCCAAATACGTGACTTTGCGGTTTTAATTGTAATCCTATATATGGCGACATAGTGGGATGGGGCGCTTATGCCGCCTATGATTGATACTTATGATTTGAAGTTGTTTTATACACTATGCACTTATTATGGCATCAAATGATTTGTTTTAAATGTATCAAGCATTCTTTGGCTGTTATAAGGGAAAACCCTATCCTCGACTGCGTTGCATTGTGTGATGGGACCTGGGTCTTATAACAGCTTCATTTTTCTTTATTTAGCATTGCGCTGTTGGTTTTATGCACTGGTATTCTTGGGAGGAAACCCGTTCCGTGTTATACGGCGTGGTCCCTTGATTTACCTTTGAAAATAAAGATTAAAAACTGTTTTAGTTCTCACACCAGTCACATGACTGACCTGGAGTTTATTGTTTTAACCTAAACTCTGGGTGCCCTTATTTTCGACACGGGCAGCTAGTAGTTTTGGTTTTGCAGATTTATATTCACAGGATCCTGGGTTACAGCTGGAACGATATCCGGAAAGCTTTGTATCCGTATATCTCTTCTAGTTGTGTATTGTATTATTTTCCGCTGCTGTGTATTTAAATGTAATTTAAATCTCTGATATTTCTGTGTAATATTCATTTATACTCTGTATATTCTTGTAATCTGATGCATTATTGTAATATACAATGAAATGTTCTTCTGTATGCGTTCTGCTGTGGTTTGTTCTCGAACTATCCGGCGCTTTCCTTTACGGGGAAGTTACGGGTCTTCACAGTTGGTATCAGAGCTTTGGTTTACAGAGCTCGAGAACAAGGCACATTCAAACCAATATCGCATCAATAACCAAACAGCCAAACAAACAAGTCCATGGTCTGTGGACGATTGTGTCGGGTGCTACTAAGCACCGTCTGCATCCTAGTATATATATATAACTAGAAAAATAAATTGAAAGGTGAGAAATTCTCACAGAAAGCTATCCTAGCTCCACGGCTCTTCTTTTGCAGAAGCCTGACCGATCGTAGAGTTGAATTATCAAACCACTTTCGACTTTGTTCCTTTTCGGGGACGAAAAGTTTTAAGTGGGGGAGATTGTAACAACCCGAAAATCTGGGCCAGTTTAAAATTTTTATTTTGGCAATTTTATCGAATTTTAATTATTTAAAATGAATTATTTTAAATAATATCGTCGAGAAATTTATTTTGAATGGAATTCGAACGTATATATTATATACGTCGTCGTTAGAATATAAATATTTATATATAATTATAAATTGAATTGAAAACGATTTCGAAATGAATTGAATTGAAAACGATTTCGAAATGAATTGAATTGAAAACGATTTCGAAATGAATTGAATTGAAAACGATTTCGAAATGGATTGAATTGAAAACGAATTCGAATTGAATTGAAAGCGAAGTGAAATAAATTCAAATTGAATTGAAATTTGAATTGAATAGAAATGGATTTTAAAACGAATTTATAAAGAAGAATTCAATTTTGATTTGAATTGAAATGGAAGTTGAAAAATGTTTTTGAAACGAATTCAAAACTATTTATATAATTCGTTTTAAATAGAAATCGACGAAATATATATTATATATATTATATATAATATAATGGCCTGAATAGAACGCGCCGCGCCGCGGCAGTTCGCGAATTTCGACCATTTATTTCAAACGGACATTACGGGAGATCCGACCGTCGGATTCTCCTAAAACCGGAACCGTTGGGTTCGTATCGAAAAGAGCTTTCTAACGAATATTAGAAATTTGAAATCTAACGGTTGGATTTGGAGATACGTCCAAATCAAATTCGAAAAAGGTCGCTATAAGTGCAGTTCGATGACCATTGTTGGAAATCGACTGTACGGGCCTTGATAAAATTATTAAAAATAGTAATAATTTGTGTAAAATCATAAGAAATGATTTAGAAAGAATTGGGATGAAAAACTCCATATTTGAAAAGATAAAAATAGATTTTTATCGAAATGAACTAGTTTTGAACTAGAATTATAATTCTATTTATTTTTAAATAAATAAATTGAATTCGAAAATGGTTTTGAAAATAACCAAAATTTCCAATGAATGCATTGGAGTGGATTTGAATCGAAATTGTCTTCGGAATATTTCGATGTTGGAATTCGTGATTATACAGGTGTTGTTATGGAAATTTGAAAGATATATATTTATATCGTTATTTCCAATACGACATTTGTTAGTCGTAGAATTCGATATTGAATATAAGCCGATATATTTTCTATTCAGAGCCTTGTATTGAATATCGAATGTGATTTGGGTTTGTCGTGAATGGTGTCTTCACTAACACTGTTCTTGAACCCAGTTGAGAAAAGATTAAATCTTTTTATTTAGATTTAATGAAGTGTACCAATTAAACAATATTTAATTGGAATTGAATTGGTATTGATTTTTGGGTTTATCGTGAACAGTGTTTTAAATAACACTTGTTCTTTAACCCGATAATTAATCAAATGTGATTTGGGTTTGTCGTGAATGGTGTCTTCACTAACACTGTTCTTGAACCCAGTTGAGAAAAGATTAAATCTTTTTATTTAGATTTAATGAAGTGTACCAATTAAACAATATTTAATTGGAATTGAATTGGTATTGATTTTTGGGTTTATCGTGAACAGTGTTTTAAATAACACTTGTTCTTTAACCCGATAATTAATCAAATGTGATTTGGGTTTGTCGTGAATGGTGTCTTCACTAACACTGTTCTTGAACCCAGTTGAGAAATGATTAAATCTTTTTATTTAGATTTAATGAAGTGTACCAATTAAATGATATTTAATTGGAATTGAATTGATATTGATTTTTGGGTTTATCGTGAACAGTGTTTTAAATAACACTCGTTGTTTAACCCGATCATTAATGAAATGTGATGTGATTTTGGGTTTATCGTGAACCGTGTTTTAAATGACACTGATTCTTTAACCCAGTCACAGATTAAAACTAAGTGGAGTTTTAATGAATCTTTAATTAGATTGAAATAATCGAAATGGAGTATCACCATTTTTGCTCCAGGCGATAGTTAAATCTTTAATTAGATTTGAACGTGAAATGGTAATTGAATTTACCGATAACACTGTGGTGTTAGATATGAAGTATTACCAGTTTTACTTCATGGGATAAATAGGTTGGGATTGGGAAATTAAAGCCAATGATTACTTCGGTAAGGTTCGTTAATCTCGACTAGTTGAATCGAAATTCAAAAGAGGAATAAATTCAAGAAATTTATCTTGGATAAAATTAATGGGAACACTTCCCTATGAATGTGAAATTTAGAAACTAACTGTCGGTTGGCCAAACAGAATGGTTTTCTGGATATTGATCTGATGTTGGTTTCGGCCTTCGGGGTTAATATTTGGGGAATTATTCTCTTGATTAATTTACGGTTAGTGACTAATGGATTGGAATGAGGCGTATGTTGTGTTTGTGTAACACTTATTTAAAATATACGCGAGTTATTCGGAAAGACCGGGTTTATCCCATTCTGAATAACTGATACGACGATAAGTCGAAGATGAAGACGATGGTCGAAGACCGGAGGTCTTCACGTCGTTTGGGTGATAACTGATGATCTTGATTGGGCTGTACACCCAAGAAGATGGAAACAGTTAGTGATCGTCCAGACGCACTTGGAGATCGATGGATATGCGGGGTACTAGGTGCCTCCGGTTTCGTTCAGACCCAGGACGGACTTGTAAATGGACTGTGTGTCTGACATAGGATGGTTTGCCTGTGTGGCATGCTAAGATGCAAATGATCAAGGCTTCTGTTGAAAAGCAAAGTCTTGTGGTGATGATCAAAGCACGGCCTTTGTGGCGTAGCTTTGTGTAACGTTTACCTCGCGTGTTTCACACCAGGTATGAACCAAAAACGGGAGACGGACCTCAGGGAGGGCATGCGTTTCCTTCTAGATAAAAAGTGGCGTCAGTGGTTTTACACGCCCTGACGAGTTTGACTTATGTGGTTGTTGCTGTTGCGAGGCGCCTCGGATTGATCGGTCGTTCTCGAACCGATGGAGTCATTTGGTTGGCTCATTTACGCCCCAAAGGGCGGGGAAACGTAGTGTTCAGGCATTTTAATCCACATCGGTGGACCGGCCCTGTCGCTCCAAGGGTCACTCGAGCTCTGATCCTGAGACATGGGCTAGATTGTCTCGAATCGGTTGAGGACTATCTTTTGCCTCGGTTCATAGACGGAAATCCAATTTCCAAATACGTGACTTTGCGGTTTTAATTGTAATCCTATATATGGCGACATAGTGGGATGGGGCGCTTATGCCGCCTATGATTGATACTTATGATTTGAAGTTGTTTTATACACTATGCACTTATTATGGCATCAAATGATTTGTTTTAAACGTATCAAGCATTCTTTGGCTGTTATAAGGGAAAACCCTATCCTCGACTGCGTTGCATTGTGTGATGGGACCTGGGTCTTATAACAGCTTCATTTTTCTTTATTTAGCATTGCGCTGTTGGTTTTATGCACTGGTATTCTTGGGAGGAAACCCGTTCCGTGTTATACGGCGTGGTCCCTTGATTTACCTTTGAAAATAAAGATTAAAAACTGTTTTAGTTCTCACACCAGTCACATGACTGACCTGGAGTTTATTGTTTTAACCTAAACTCTGGGTGCCCTTATTTTCGACATGGGCAGCTAGTAGTTTTGGTTTTGCAGATTTATATTCACAGGATCCTGGGTTACAGCTGGAACGATATCCGGAAAGCTTTGTATCCGTATATCTCTTCTAGTTGTGTATTGTATTATTTTCCGCTGCTGTGTATTTAAATGTAATTTAAATCTCTGATATTTCTGTGTAATATTCATTTATACTCTGTATATTCTTGTAATCTGATGCATTGTTGTAATATACAATGAAATGTTCTTCTGTATGCGTTCTGCTGTGGTTTGTTCTCGAACTATCCGGCGCTTTCCTTTACGGGGAAGTTACGGGTCTTCACAAATATTCAAATTCATCTCCAACCTCATTTGAATTTCTAATATTCAAACTTATTTTTAACACCATTTGAATTTCTTCACTCAAATCCATTTGAATTCCCTTGAATTCAAATTCTGTTTCAAAACCATTTGGATTTCCTATTTTGAAATCCTATTTGAAATTCTATTTCCAATTCTACTTTGAAAATCCTATTTCCAAAGTTTATTTCAAATTCTATTTTGAAATTCTACATTCAAAACTCTATTTGAATTCCTTTATTCGGATTCCTTTGAATTCAAACTTTATTTTAATTCCTTGAATTCAAATTCTTTTTTTCATTCTAATTTTGTCTATTCAAATTCTATTTGAACTTCTATTTGAATTTCTAATATTCAATCTCCTTTTAAAAATTCAAATATTTAACTCCCTTAAAAATTCAAATGTTATACTCACATTTCATTCGAGTTCTATATTTAAAAATTCCATTTCACATCCTATTTCTTTTAAACAAGTCTCGACTTCAATTCCTTTTGAAATAGATATTTCTACTTTTCTTTGAAGATAGATTTCCCATTTCCAATTTCACACCTGTATTTCTATTTCTGAATTATCCAATGATAATTCTTTTACTTCATTTATAACTTCGTTATAAAAGAACTATTTATAACTTCGTTTAAAAAGAAACTACTTGTTTTATTTTTCAAAAACAAGTTTATATTTTATTTCCATTTAAAATTCAAATTCTATTTAAAAATAGAATTTTCCCTTTTTAAATCTCCACTATCCTTTTATGATATTTATATAAATTAACACTTCAGCCCAGTGATAGTTTAAACAACCAAATCAATCAATTTCCAATCATTTGATTTTAACACATCATGTATGAATATATATGAAATCAAACAAACAAATAGATAATATATTTTTGAGGAATCCAGTTGGATTCCTCCAACCTGTTTTCCTGCATCCACAGATGTTAGCACATAAATAATACCCATTCTGCTTCGTGGCAGAATATCGCGGTATAGAAGGTCATCCACTAATCATAGCGTGGGGCGTATAGGGTAATCATCCGCTATAAAACTGCGGGCATCCGCTAATGAGACTGCGGGAATCCAACCAATCACTCAACCCAATATATATATATATAGCCTAAATAACTAATATATATGAAACAACCAGAAAGCATACAACAAGCAACAAACAATTTATTTTTAATGAAATAAAAATAATTTTAAAGGTGAGTGAGATTTACTCACCTGGTTTTTATAGCAGCTCACTCCCACTTTAAATTAAATCGAATGACGGTTGATAAAATTTTAAAATTCCCAGTTGATTCTGAAAATCTCAAACCAACTTTATCTTGTAGTATTTGATGATACGATGCTGATGTTGCTTGTTTTGTTCCACTCGGACCTCATACAAATGAGATAAAATTTATATAAGCTTTTCAAAATTAACTTTAACTTAACCTCTAACAGTAAAATAAATTTACTACCTTTATGTTTGATTATCGTCTTCAATTTATACTGGAAAAACCCTGTTTAATCACCCAAAATCCACGAGTATCCCCTGACATCACTGCGACTGATCCTTACTGTCCGTCGCTCCTCAGAAAGTCCCATCGCCAACTCCAACGTCGGCCTCTACCAAAGACATCGCACCCATCTACAACTCCGCGCAAACCCACAACATCGATGCTCCATTCGAACCCCATCGTCCGTATACTAACCTCGTTAAATACCCAAGTTTTCATCGCATCTGCTAGCTTCCTTGAACCCGCGATGATCCCCTAAACACCTTGTCGATGCCAGAACCACGCCTAGCCTTCCTCGTTGAACTCGCGAGCGCCTCCACTACATCATCGAGTCTCCAGGATCTCAAGATCCGCTTGCGATAAGGGTTTTTGATTTCCTTTTTCTTTCTTTGCCGTTCGATTTGGATTCTGGAAATTTAGGAGGAGACTGAGGATTAAATTTTGATTTTTAGTTTAAGGGAAAAGGGGAATTCGATTTGAGTTGAAATGAAGCCGGTTCTTGCAAATGAAAGGAAGGGGAAGGTTGCGGTTTTATAGAAGGAGGAGGGAGACAGGAGGTACACAGGCCATTGAAATCGTGTCCCCTTGATAACGAGAGCGGGAGACAGTTTTGTGGCTCGAGGGAACTAGGTTTCCAGAGGAAGTAAATTAGGTCGGCTGAAAGATTTGATTTGATTTTAATTAAAAACTAAAATATCTCACAGTCCCTTATTTTTAAAAATCCTGAACCGTTATTTAGTCGCAACGACCGACGTTTTCAAGCTTATACAATAATTTGAACTCAACAGAATCGATTTAAAATGAAATAACACTAGTAAATTAAGTTAAACCGTTTAGAATGTAAATCGATTTCTGAACAGATAAATTCATCGAAAATAAATTATTATCTTTTTAAGTCAATACAGAATTTATATTAGTCGACTGAATTGTTCTGATTTAGTGTTATATCGGAAATTCAATTGTTATTATTACGATAATTAAATATAATCGATATTAAATCATATATCGATAATTAAATTGACAAATCCAATATAAAATTCATTTATATTATGAATTCAATATTTAAAACCATATTAAATAGTTAAAATAAACTGTTCAAAAATCTGGGTCGTTACATTCTTCCCCCCTTAAAATAATTTCGTCCTCGAAATTGCTAAGGTAGGAAAAATGGTACAAATCCATTTCTTTTCCACATCTCACTTATGTTGAAACTCAACTCCTCATATTTCTATGACTTTAATTTCAACCAAAACTTTTGGTCTTCCTTCATTTGATTCGAATGATCTACGATCAATCCATTTATATCCAATCTATATGCCATTAAATCTATTCAAATCGATTCTAGTCAATTGATTCACCCTGAACCATTTAACTTGCTTAAGTTAAATTTTAATTCCAGAATCCGAATCCCAGGGTTTTCATTTCAAATTCTCTCTGAAATCACAGAAATATATACGTATATATTTATTTCCATTTCAAATTCAAACATTTGAATTTTCAAATCACTTGTTTCTTTCAAATCAAATTTCCATCAAAACTTTCTAAGGTAGCAACCTATCACTTAGAAACTCGGAAATGAACACTAATGATGTTGCAATCATCATCAGAATTATTTCCCAGCCACTGAAGTGAGTTCAGTGCTTTATTATTTCTAAAATCCATTCAAAAATGGTGTTTATTCAAATCCTTTAAAAACAAAGTTATATTATTTTAATATACTTTGAAAAATATTTCCAAACTTCCCAGGATTTAAATTTCAAATTCTGGTTTTGAATTCAATTTTTATTTCATCCCATTTGTATATCTTATTCATATACAAGTTCTATTTGGTTATAAATAACCATTCTAATTTTTATAATCTCATTTGATTATAATCCTAACAATCAACACATCCATATATTATAATAATTTCAGAAAATTATTCTTTCTATATCAAAATAGAATTTTGGGTAAAATTATTTCATTCACCCACTTTAAAACAATATCGTGTTCAATCTTCTGTTCAAGTGTTTAGAAATTCCTATCGACTTTGTGGCGTCCCACTATCCGACCAGAATTCATAAACCACTCAACAGACTAGCCAACACAATATAAAACAACTTATATATCAACTAACAAATACGCTCTCTCGTATCTATACACTCAACTCATTCTAGGGTACTACTGACCCTATCTCTAATGAGCACATGCCACACAAGCCTAGGTATTCGCTCAACCTAAGCTCTGATACCAACTGAAACGACCCGCACATCCGAGCTATCTGAGTTGACTAAATACAACACCCGTCCAACCCAAATAACACAGAAATACGAACCATTAATAGAAAGAAGAGAGAGGGTGAGAATAAATAAGATAGAAAACTTAGAATAGAAGAAAAACGAAGATCACAAACTCACAGCGGAACGAATAAAATATATTATATAACATAAGCTTTGAAATACAAATCTGTTTGGTACATATATACATACCATCATCAGAGTACACATAACATTTGATTCAGCGGAAGTAACTCTAAATACTAACGTTGAAGCCTCCTGCTTCAAGCTCCTCCAAGTGTATCTGTAAAAGCCTGAAACACTCGACTGCCCGTACAAATTTGGGCACCCAAGAGTTTAGGGAAAACAAAACAAAATAAACTCTGGGTCAGTCATGGGACTGGTGTGAGTAAATTCCAACCACTTGTTTAACTTTTAAAAATCCTTTCAAAAGAAAAGATAATAGTAAGACCAGCCCACACATAAACACGGACGGTTTTTACCTTACTATAACCCAAAATACTTTGATACGAAATCCAGTGATATTATAATAATGTCTACATCAAGTAAATAACCAAATAGCAGAACGCTTGCATCTCACACTCCACATATATTATAAAATCAAAACCGCATGGCGCTTATTGGAGATTGGATTTCCAACATGACAAGGTATGGAACCACCTTCCGCTGATGTATCTCTAGAGGCGAATACACCTGGGTTCAACAAGAACATCTTGCAACCCGGCCCACACATGACCGACCACTCATTTCGCTTGAGTGTATCGAATGTATATCACCAACGGTTGGACTCAAACCACCGTTTCCCGAATGGGCAGAATCGATAGATTTAGAAACAAAAGGAATTTCTCTAGATAGGTGATTATACACCCTAATGGGTGCGACCCACATAGCCATGCTGCCTGCCCGATTTTTGTCCTTTCCCGGTTGTTGAGGCCTGAGGCTACGATTACTTACCATTCATTGATAACACAATCACTTTGAATGCCACATCATCAGATCCGTTAATCACTAGTTGAGTTTGCACAAATATTCTGGATATTATGCTAAGGGATAAATCCGTTGCAACCATATATATTCATACAGACCAACCCATTTGATCATTGGAAATACTCTGTCAGACATTCGTCCATTTACGTTCGTTCTGGGATTGAACGAAACCGAAGGCACTATTTCTATAAATAGAAAAGCCCTTGCACTTTACTACGTCTTCAATATATTCAGCATACTTGGTTCGCAACGCTTATGCCGATACGGAGTGGTTCTTCGGATAATAATCCAACCGGTCTCTCCATATTGACAACGATGGTCAAAACTTCGATAGTCTGTGATTTAACTATCGAATAAAAACAAGTGTTCATCCAACATATCAAACAAATCACTGGGCTCTTTAATTAATATTTCATTAATTAAATCTCTTCTCCATTTCCTTATCAATATTTGTTAACCAAATATTTTCAATAACCATATTGTCCCTTTTCGCTATTTTTGATTTCGTTTCCTTATCGAATTCTATATATGTCGATATAGATTTCTAATTGTCAAATTTCTTAAAAATATTCTAACTCCTTAAATTCCCGGAAAAATTCGCCATAACCTCCCCTGTATCGGGAGCATCGGGAAATTTCAATTAGCTTTCCCGGTCCTTCAAATCTCAAAAAGAAAAAGAAAAAGCCAAGCGGCTTGCCGATACGGCGCATAAAACCTCATATATGAATTAAACATGTACCTTTTTGTCGAGCACATAAATTTAAATCTTCATATACTCCATCCCATATCTGTTTAACACCTGTTCACCTGTTTCCAATTTAATTCAACTCAATCCATTCGTTTGAATTCAATTTTGAATCGTTTTGAATTCAGTTTCGCTCAATTATCCTTTAATTAGCCCTTTTTGCCTAATTCACTTCTTTGTTTGAACATAACACGTTCAAATAAAATGTTTAACTTGCTCACAACCAATTTGAATTTCAATTTCAATTCTAGTTCTCTTTTCTATTTCGAATATAAATTTTCAAATCGAATTCACTTATTTAAACTCTAATATCCATTCGAAATCTCCTTAACTAATTTCTACTCAATTTAGTTAATTCTATCAAAAATCTGGTTTCTGTTTCAAAAATCATATTCATTTACACAACTTGAATTCGCATATATTTTACAACTCAACTCTGAAATTCTCTAAATAGAAACTTCGGATTTTATTTGCTTAAAATCCTTTTATAAAATGAAATAAACCGTTATGGTTTTTAAATAGTTCTGGCGCTGTTTTTCTGAAAATTTGATTTTGACATAACTCAAAATATGTACGACGAAATCCAGATTTTTCTCCTTCATTAGAAAACTATTATCAAATCGGTCCTGACGTTTCTTGTTTCGAAGAATTCCGACTTCAATCGAGTTCTATATATTCGATTGAAGTTCAAATCGCTATTTTACGAACTGCAGCGCTGTGGCGAGTTCGTTTTAATTATATTTATATATGTAAACCGTTAACTTCTTTAAAATGAATTCAATTCCATTTTAATTCTATTTGAATTCCTTGTTTCAAATTCCAATCTTACTTTTGAATTCCATATTTCAAATCCCAATTCCTTTTCTATTGGATCTTCAAATTCAATACTTGAATTTCTATTTCAATTCCATCTTCAAATTCTATGTTTGAATTCATTTGAATTCTCTTATTCAAACTCTATATTAAATTCCATTGAAACTTCTATATTCCAATTTCTATATTTGAATTCTATTGAAATTCAAATATTCAAACTCCTTTTTAAATTCTAGATTCAAAATTCCATAGTTTAAAATTCCATTTGAATGCTATATTCAAATTCTATAATTTAAATTCCATTTGAATTCCTTTTTGAATTCTACATTCAAATTCCCTATTCAATTCTCTTCGAATTCAAATTCTATACTTATTCTATTTGAATTTCAAATATCCAAACCCCGATTCAATTCTATTTTGAAATTTCAAATATTCAACCCCTTTTTA
Source organism: Allium sativum (assembly GCA_030737875.1). Lineage (NCBI taxonomy): Eukaryota > Viridiplantae > Streptophyta > Magnoliopsida > Asparagales > Amaryllidaceae > Allium > Allium sativum. The sequence goes on along the minus strand of CM060926.1, from coordinate 684,591,186 downwards.
ATTCTATCATTCAAATCCTCTTATTTGAATCCTATTTCGAATCTAGTTTCAAAACTTCATTTAAATTTCTATATCCAAATCTATTTTCAAAACTTCATTTGAATTTCTATATTCAAATCTCATAGATTAAATCCCATTTGAATTCAATTTGAATCTCTTATATTCAAATTTCATTTTCCATTTCCATTTGAATTCTAATATTCAAATTCATCTCCAACCTCATTTGAATTTCTAATATTCAAACTTATTTTTAACACCATTTGAATTTCTTCACTCAAATCCATTTGAATTCCCTTGAATTCAAATTCTGTTTCAAAACCATTTGGATTTCCTATTTTGAAATCCTATTTGAAATTCTATTTCCAATTCTACTTTGAAAATCCTATTTCCAAAGTTTATTTCAAATTCTATTTTGAAATTCTACATTCAAAACTCTATTTGAATTCCTTTATTCGGATTCCTTTGAATTCAAACTTTATTTTAATTCCTTGAATTCAAATTCTATTTTTCATTCTAATTTTGTCTATTCAAATTCTATTTGAACTTCTATTTGAATTTCTAATATTCAATCTCCTTTTAAAAATTCAAATATTTAACTCCCTTAAAAATTCAAATGTTATACTCATATTTCATTCGAGTTCTATATTTAAAAATTCCATTTCACATCCTATTTCTTTTAAACAAGTCTCGACTTCAATTCCTTTTGAAATAGATATTTCTACTTTTCTTTGAAGATAGATTTCCCATTTCCAATTTCACACTTGTATTTCTATTTCTGAATTATCCAATGATAATTCTTTTACTTCATTTATAACTTCGTTATAAAAGAACTATTTATAACTTCGTTTAAAAAGAAACTACTTGTTTTATTTTTCAAAAACAAGTTTATATTTTATTTCCATTTAAAATTCAAATTCTATTTAAAAATAGAATTTTCCCTTTTTAAATCTCCACTATCCTTTTATGATATTTATATAAATTAACACTTCAGCCCAGTGATAGTTTAAACAACCAAATCAATCAATTTCCAATCATTTGATTTTAACACATCATGTATGAATTTATATGAAATCAAACAAACAAATAGATAATATATTTTCGAGGAATCCAGTTGGATTCCTCCAACCTGTTTTCCTGCATCCACAGATGTTAGCACATAAATAATACCCATTCTGCTTCGTGGCAGAATATCGCGGTATAGAAGGTCATCCACTAATCATAGCGTGGGGCGTATAGGGTAATCATCCGCTATAAAACTGCGGGCATCCGCTAATGAGACTGCGGGAATCCAACCAATCAATCAACCCAATATATATATATATAGCCTAAATAACTAATATATATGAAACAACCAGAAAGCATTCAACAAGCAACAAACAATTTATTTTTAATGAAATAAAAATAATTTTAAAGGTGAGTGAGATTTACTCACCTGGTTTTTATAGCAGCTCACTCCCACTTTAAATTAAATCGAATGACGGTTGATAAAATTTTAAAATTCCCAGTTGATTCTGAAAATCTCAAACCAACTTTATCTTGTAGTATTTGATGATACGATGCTGATGTTGCTTGTTTTGTTCCACTCGGACCTCATACAAATGAGATAAAATTTATATAAGCTTTTCAAAATTAACTTTAACTTAACCTCTAACAGTAAAATAAATTTACTACCTTTATGTTTGATTATCGTCTTCAATTTATACTGGAAAAACCCTGTTTAATCACCCAAAATCCACGAGTATCCCCTGACATCACTGCGACTGATCCTTACTGTCCGTCGCTCCTCAGAAAGTCCCATCGCCAACTCCAACGTCGGCCTCTACCAAAGACATCGCACCCATCTACAACTCCGCGCAAACCCACAACATCGATGCTCCATTCGAACCCCATCGTCCGTATACTAACCTCGTTAAATACCCAAGTTTTCATCGCATCTGCTAGCTTCCTTGAACCCGCGATGATCCCCTAAACACCTTGTCGATGCCAGAACCACGCCTAGCCTTCCTCGTTGAACTCGCGAGCGCCTCCACTACATCATCGAGTCTCCAGGATCTCAAGATCCGCTTGCGATAAGGGTTTTTGATTTCCTTTTTCTTTCTTTGCCGTTCGATTTGGATTCTGGAAATTTAGGAGGAGACTGAGGCTTAAATTTTGATTTTTAGTTTAAGGGAAAAGGGGAATTCGATTTGAGTTGAAATGAAGCCGGTTCTTGCAAATGAAAGGAAGGGGAAGGTTGCGGTTTTATAGAAGGAGGAGGGAGACAGGAGGTACACAGGCCATTGAAATCGTGTCCCCTTGATAACGAGAGCGGGAGACAGTTTTGTGGCTCGAGGGAACTAGGTTTCCAGAGGAAGTAAATTAGGTCGGCTGAAAGATTTGATTTGATTTTAATTAAAAACTAAAATATCTCACAGTCCCTTATTTTTAAAAATCCTGAACCGTTATTTAGTCGCAACGACCGACGTTTTCAAGCTTATACAATAATTTGAACTCAACAGAATCGATTTAAAATGAAATAACACTAGTAAATTAAGTTAAACCGTTTAGAATGTAAATCGATTTCTGAACAGATAAATTCATCGAAAATAAATTATTATCTTTTTAAGTCAATACAGAATTTATATTAGTCGACTGAATTGTTCTGATTTAGTGTTATATCGGAAATTCAATTGTTATTATTACGATAATTAAATATAATCGATATTAAATCATATATCGATAATTAAATTGACAAATCCAATATAAAATTCATTTATATTATGAATTCAATATTTAAAACCATATTAAATATTTAAAATAAACTGTTCAAAAATCTGGGTCGTTACACGGTTTAACTACCCTGCCGTTATGCTGCCGAAATTTTGAATAATGTTTGAGTGTTTGAATTATTTTCATATGCTTAAACTATATTTATTCATTGTATAGAAAACATTCATGTGTTGAATTGATATTCATTCGTTGTTTAGAAATTCATGTGTTGAATGGTATTCATATTTTGAAATAAATTGTTCGATAATAAAAATCACATTTTTATCTATATATAGAAACCATAGAAAACATTCATGTGTTGAATTGATATTCATTCGTTGTTTAGAAATTCATGTGTTGAATGGTATTCATATTTTGAAATAAATTGTTCGATAATAAAAATCACATTTTTATCTATATATAGAAACCATAGAAAACATTCATGTGTTGAATTGATATTCATTCGTTGTTTAGAAATTCATGTGTTGAATGGTATTCATATTTTGAAATAAATTGTTCGATAATAAAAATCACATTTTTATCTATATATAGAAACCATAGAAAACATTCATGTGTTGAATTGATATTCATTCGTTGTTTAGAAATTCATGTGTTGAATGGTATCCATATTTTGAAATAAATTGTTCGATAATAAAAATCACATTTTTATCCATATATAGAAACCATAGAAAACATTCATGTGTTGAATTGATATTCATTCGTTGTTTAGAAATTCATGTGATGAATGGTATTCATATTTTGAAATAAATTGTTTTATGATAAAAATCCTATTTTGTCACCTATATGAACTATATAGAAAAATAGTGTTTTGAAATGAATTGTTTTACAATAAAAATCACATTTTTATTGTATGCATAAATCGTTGAAATGTGAAGTGTTAAAAATAGCCACTTGTTCAAAATAAACATATATGAGTTGAAATATTCATTAATTAGCTAATGAAATGATTTGCACCTATTTATGTAACATTAGAATGAATGGAGTTTTTAAACCAAATAGAAATCAAATATGAAGTCGAATAGAAATTGATAAATGATAAGAACTGTATATATATGTACATGCAATATTCATTGAACAGGTTATAGCAAAGGGGCTAGAGAAGAGGAGTAAAATTTTGTGCCCGACAAATAGGTACACATTTACTGATTTGTTTGGGTGATGATTTTGAGCCTGTTGGCTAGCCGCTTGGCTTTTTCTTTTTCTTTTTGAGATTAGAAGGACCGGGAACGCTATTTGCGATTTCCCGATGCTCCCGGTGCAGGGGAGGTTATGGCGAAATTTTTCCAAAATTTAAGGTGTTAGAAAAATATTTGAAGTGAAAACGATATTGAAATTGTTGAATGAACTATATTTATATAAATATATAAATATAAATAAAATTAAAACGAAACGAAGCCGTGCAGTTCGTATTTTGAAACCGTGATTTCAAACGACTAGTGCGGGGAATCCGACCATTGGATTTTCCCGAAATCTCAACCGTCGGGTTCGCCTTGGAAATATCTTTCCAACGGCACCAACCTTGTAAAAATCCAACGGTTGGATTGTCTGGAATGTTTAATTCAAATCTGAAGAAAAACAGCACCAGAAACGATTATATTTATTTATATATATAAATATAATTATATTTAATCGAATAACGACGCTGCAGTTCGTATTTTGAAATCGAAATTTCAAACGATTGTACCGGGAGATCCGACCGTCGGATTTTCCCGAAACTGGAACCGTTGGGTTCGTTTTGAAAAGACCTTTCTAATGATGTAAATTTTGTGAAGATCCAACGGTTAGATTTTCAGATATGTGTAAATCAAATCTGAAGAAAAACAGCGCCACGGCCGCCTTATGGCCCGAAGCGTCGTTTTGAATAAAATGGCTATTTTAAAATAAATAAAAATAGCGATAAATCGTTATAAAATATTGGAAACGATATGGAATGGAAATAAACTGAATTTGCTTGATTTGTGTGGCTTTTGATGGTTGAATGTGTTTGGTGTGAAAATTACATTAAAGAACACAATTGGTGTTGTCGAATAATTTAACCATTGAAATAAATCGATTTGAAATTCTAAATATACGTGAATTATTTGGAAAGGCCGAGTTAATTCTCATTTCGAATAATCGATTTACGATTGAAAGTCGAAGATGAAGACGGTGGTCGAAGACCGGAGATCTTCACCTCGTTTGGATGGTAACCGAGGTCCTGATTGGGAGGCATCCCGAAATATGGATAATGAGTGGTGATCGTCCAGACGTACGTGGTGATCGATGGGTTTGCGAGGTATTTAGTGCCTCCGGTTTCGTTCAGACCCAGAACGGACTTGTAAATGGACTGTGTGTCTGACATAGGATTTATTCTGTGTGGCATGCTAAGATGCAGTGATCAGGGCTTCTGTTGAAAAGCAAAGTCTTGTGGTGACGATCAAAGCACCGCCTGTGTGGCGTAGCTTTGTGTATAACGTAAATTCGCGAGCCTCACACCCCGGTATGAACCTAAAACGGGAGAGGACATCAGGGAGGGCCTGCGTTTCTTTCTAGCTAGGGTGGTGTCAGTGACCTACCAGCCCTGACATTTATATACTTTTCACCTACGTGGTTGTTGCTGTTGCGAGGCGCCTCGGTTTGATCGGACGATCCGGGTCCGATGGAGTCATTCGTTGGCTCGTTTACGCCCCAAAGGGCGGGGAGACGTAGTGTTCAGGCATAATAATCCACATCGGTGGACCGGCCCTGACGATCTAAAGGGTTGATGCGTTCTGATCCTGAGGGGCGGGCTAGAGCGTCTCGAATTCGGTAAGGACTATCTTTTGCCTTGGTTCATGACGGAAATCCAATTTCCAAATACGACATCGTGCGGTTTTGATTGTATACCTATATATGGCGACATAGTGGTATGGGGCATTAATGCCGTCTATGATTGATAGTTATGATTTGAAATTGTTTTCAAAACATATAAACACTAGCAATAATATCAAATGCCTTTGTTTTATTCGTATCAAGCATATCTTGGCCGTTATAAGGTAAAAACTCTATCCTCCGGTTTGCGTTGCATTGTGTGATGGGAACTGAGTCTTATAACGGCTTCATTTTTATAAAAAGCATAGCGATGTTTAAAAGAAATATTTGTTTGAAAGCACTGGCAATCCAATGGAGTAAACCCGTTCCACGAAAGTGGCGTGGTCCTGTGATTTGCCAATTATATATATATGTGTTGAGTGGATTTCTCATACCAGTCCCATGACTGACTCGTAGTTTGTTTCACTTTCAAACTCGGGTGCCCCTCTTTCTACACGGGCAGCCTTGTATTCAGGTTTAGCTGGTTCTTTCTGGATAGCTGGAGCTGAAGATGGATTCTATCATTTATTTCTTTTTATGCTGTTCAGCTCCTATTGTACATATTTTGTTTATTTCCGCTGTAGGCATTTATGTATAGCTGAACTGTATCTGTACTAAGTAAGATCCTGTATACTGTGTAACTCTGATGATTACTTTTATCCAGTATATTTTGTTGTTCATATCTGGTGTATTTATTTAATTCTGTTCTGCTATTATATGTTTCTGTGTTATATTCCAAAGATAACCTTGTTTCCGTGTGAACGGGAAATCGGGTCGTCACATCGTGGTATCCGAGCTTTGGTTAAGCTTAGTTCTGGAATATAACATATGAACGAACTCGTCAGAAATAGAACCAGTAGTGTTCTAGGACGGGTAACTCTATACAGATAGGATCAGCAATATCCTAGTATGAGTAAAGCAGAATGAAATTACACCTTGATAGACACATTTACATTTGAAGTATGTGTTTCTATATTTTAAAATACCTTTTCTGTGACCTGACACTTGATCTGCTAATTGCAGAAGTACTAGAAAAATGAGTGCCAGAAACAGAAGGAATACAGAACCCGATCTAGAGGCTCTATTAAAGAAATATCGAAATCTGAACGGAGCGCAATTCTCGGGCAATGAATCTATTATTCAAACTCAAGCTTGGTTGAGTTCTGTCGAAAGAATCTTTGAGCATATCCAGCTGAGAGACGACCAGAAACGGTTAGTAGCATCTTGGGCGCTCAAAGAAGAAGCTTTAATCTGGTGGGAAACAATCATCAAAAATAATCCAGAAGGTGATATCACCTGGGATAGATTCAAAGTGATTTTCTTAGAAAGATTTACTCCTCCCGAAGCAACTGAGAGATTATGTGATGAATTTTCTTATCTAATACAAGGAGACATGACAATTCCCGAATATCATAAGAAATTCAATGAACTTTCTCACTTTGCCCCTCATCTAATTGAAAATCCGAAGAGGAAAAATCTGAGATTTATTCACGGACTTCAAAGGAAATACCAGAATAAAGTATTGGGGCATGTGAAGCTTCCTTTTTCTGAAATGATATATATGGCCTATCAGTATGAAGATCTCCATAAGAAAGGAATGTTATGCGACGAAGAAGAAGTAAGTTCTAGTGACATAGCAAAGTCAGAAGCTGATATTCCTGAAGCCAGTACAAAGTCTGAGGTCAATAAGAGGCTCAGTGCCAAGAGAAAAAGGGCTGAATCTGGGAACGAACAAATAACAACCGCCACGTGCTCAAGCTGCAATAGAAAAGGACATTTGGCGGTAAGTTGTAGATCTTGGAACAAACGAAGAAAGAAGGGATCTAAATCCAAAGAGAGATTTCAAGAGAAAAGAGGTTGCAGTAAATGCAAGCAGACTGGTCATCTTGCAAAGGATTGCTGGCTCTTGAGGAAGCCTGGAGTAGTTCAGGTGAATGAATTGGCAGAAACTTCTGATCCCTCAGCAAGCCAAGAAAGGGCTGATGTTTTAGAAGGAACGCTTACTGTCAAAAACATTCCAGTTAAAGTACTGTTTGACACAGGTGCGTCGCGAAGCTTTATTTCAAAGAGTGCCGCAAAGAAACTTGATTTAAGCTTGAGGAAGCTTAAGGAACCAATGACTGTCCAGAATCCGGTCGGGGGTTCTATCAATCTCAGTTGGATTTGTGCAGTACCTGTCTCCTTTTCTTGCTATAAATTCCCTATTATCTCTGTAGTCATGAATTTTGATGAATTCGATCTTATTCTGGGATTGGATTGGCTAACCAAATATGAAGCAGTGGTTAGATGCGCCGAGAGAGTTGTTAGAGCTAAGATCAAATTAGGGAGTTATATAACCATACCGTGTGAAGGTCAAAATGCTAATAGAAAAGACTTCTGGGCAGCTTTGAATGTTTCTCCAGCCCCAATTGAAAATGTTCCTGAAGTCACAGAGAATATTCCTGACCTCATCAAAGACATTCCTGTCGTCAAGAATTATGCGGATGTGTTTGAGGAAGTCGTTCGCTTACCTCCGCAAAGAGAAATAGATTTCAAGATTGCTTTGATTCCCAATGCAAGGCCGGTAGTTCACGCTATTCGAAGAATGTCCTTGAAAGAGAAGGAGGAATTAGACAATCAAACAAGACAGCTAGTATGGAAGGGTCTGATTAGGCCTAGTTTCTCTGATTGGGGTGCAGCAGTGGTATTTGTCCCAAAATCTGACGGTACTCTACGGCTATGTGTAGATTATCGTGATTTAAACAAGCAGACTATAAAGAACAAATATCCATTGCCACGAATTGATGATTTGTTAGATCGATTAAATGGAGCACAATTATTCTCACGAATGGACCTAGCTACAGGTTTCCATCAACTTCGAATTGCCGAAGAGTGTGTTCCAATGACAGCGTTCAGAGGCCCCGACTTATTCTACGAGTGGTTAGTAATGCCGTTCGGCTTATGTAACGCTCCCGCTTACTTCGTCGATCTGATGAATAGAGTATTCAGAGGAGTACTGAACAAATTTGTTCTGGTTTTTATTGACGATATTCTAATCTTCTCTAAATCAAAGGCCGAACATGAAAAGCATCTGGAACAGGTTCTAGAAATTCTGAGACGGAATGTATTAAAAGCCAAATTTTCCAAATGTATATTCTGGCAAGATGAAGTAAAATTTCTGGGCCACGTCGTATCGAAAGAAGGAATTGTTGTGGATCCAAGTAAAATCACAGCTATTCAGAACTGGAAACAGCCTAGTACCCCCACTGAAGTCCGTAGTTTTCTCGGATTGGCTAGCTATTATCGGAAGTTCGTTAAAGACTTTTCGAAGATATCTGGTCACTTAACGAAGCTTACAAAGAAGCATTCTAAGTTCAAATGGACTCAAGAAAGTGAGGAGGCTTTCGAAGAGCTAAAGCTGAGATTAACGACAGCTCCAGTGTTAACCATCATCGATGGCAACCAAGATTTAAAAGTATGGACTGATGCTTCTAGAGAAGGCCTTGGTGCAGTGTTGATGCAAAGGGGCCAAGTGATTGCTTATGCTAGCCGTCAACTGAAGCCACACGAGAAAAACTATGTAACTCATGATCTTGAGTTATTGGCTATCATATTCTCTTTGAAAATCTGGAGGCACTATCTTCTGGGTGAGAGATTTGAACTGTTTACAGATCACCAATCATTAAAGTACCAGTTCACTCAGAAGGACTTGAATTTGAGGCAGCAGCGTTGGTTGGAGTTTCTTGCAGCATATGACTTTGAAATTATATATACTCCAGGAAAAGCCAATGTCGTGGCCGATGCGCTGAGCCGAAAAAATGTAATGATCGCCAGCTTTATTATCACAACTTCCTTGATTGACAAAATATCTATTCTTCAGAAGGAGGATAACTTTATTAAAGATATGATCAAAAGGATTCAGAAAGGCGAACCCTCGTGTTTTCAAATAGATAACGACGAGACCTTGAGGTTGAAAGGAAGGATTTGTGTTCCTGACGTTCCTGAGCTAAAAAGGGAAGTGTTAGATGAGTGTCACAAGTCCAAGCTGAGTATCCATCCTGGTGTGGCCAAAATGTATAACGATCTCAAAAGAACTTTCTGGTGGAAGGCTATGAAAAGAGACGTTTCGATATATGTTAGTCGATGCCCTACTTGCCAGCTAGTCAAAAGCGACCAACAGAAACTGGCTGGATTATTACAACCGCTGGAAGTTCCTGGTTGGAAGTGGGAGCATATTTCTATGGATTTCATTGATGGTTTGCCAGAACCAGAAAAGGAAATGATAGTATTTGGGTGATCGTAGATCGTTTCACGAAGACCGCCCATTTCATACCTGTCAGATCAAACAGAACTGCTCAGAGTCTGGCGCAGATTTACTTCAGGGAAATAGTTAGACTACATGGAGTGCCGCTCAGTATAGTCAGTGATAGAGATACAATATTCACTAGTAAATTCTGGGAAGCATTTCAACTCGAGCTAGGAACGAAGTTGAACTTGAGCACCGCTTATCATCCTCAGACAGACGGTCAGACTGAGAGGGTGAATCGCATTTTAGAAGATCTATTGCGGGCTTGTGTTATAGATTTCGGTGGATCATGGGAAGACCATCTACATTTGGCTGAATTCTCTTATAACAACAGCTACCAGGCGAGTCTGACAATGTCGCCATTCGAAGCATTGTATGGTAGACCGTGCCGATCTCCTGCTTGTTGGGTCGAGCCTGGAAATAGACTTGTGTTGGGTCCGGATATGATTCGAGAAGCTGCCGACAAAGTCGATTTTATTAAGAAGCGATTACTCGCCGCTCAAAGCCGACAAAAGTGCTATGCCGATAGAAGAAGAAGAGATATATCCTTTGAAGTTGGCGACTATGTATATTTGAAAGTATCGCCGATGAGAGGAGTTATCAGGTTCGGTAAAACTGGAAAGTTAGCACCCAAATTTATTGGTCCGTTTCCTATTCTGGAACGGATCGGAACTCTCGCTTACCGGGTCAAACTTCCTGATTGGTTGCCTGGAGTTCATGATGTATTTCATATATCTCAACTTCGAAAGCACGTTCATGATCCAGACTTGATCGTGGAAGAAGCAGCTCAGCAAGATATTGAAATTACTCCAGAATTAGCTGTGAGGCGAGAGCCGCTAAAGATTATCAGCAAAGAAACCAAAGAGCTGAGGAACAAGAAGGTTCGCTTAGTCAAAGTGCAATGGAGTGGAGATCCGCGAGATTATACTTGGGAAACTGAGGAGAGCATTCAGAAAGCTTATCCTAGATGCCGAGTAGATATCTCTGATTGACTCCGGTGCAAGGTACATTTAACCTACTTTGCATTACCATTCAATTCTCTACTCTATTGTTATTTTCTTTTCATAGGTATACACTTTTAATTATATGGTCTGAATGATTTTTAAGGAATATGAAATTAGATTAGTATATTTTTGAAAGGTTAAAAACAATTGGATTGGTTGTTGTGTTGTGTGATTGTAGATATATCAAACCACTTTCGACTTTATTCCTTTTCGGGGACGAAAAGTTTTAAGTGGGGGAGATTGTAACGACCCAGAAAATCTGAACCAATTTAAAATTTTTAAATTGGCTAAAATAATGGATTTTAAATATTTAAAATAAATATTTTAAATAATGGCGATGAAAACTGAGTTCGAATCGACAATGGAAAACGAATATAATTAATTATAATTATATATAGAATTGAAAATGGCGCGGTAGTTCGATAATTCGATTTCAAACTTCAATTGAATATACCGGGTGCAAAACAATCCGGATTTTAGTGAAACCAAAAATAATGGAATCTAATTGGTAATATCTTTCTAACGAATCCGACCAATCGAAATTTGATAGCGGGAATCAAAAGATATGTCCAGTTGGAAATACTGAATAGTCGCTATGGAATTCAGGCCCTTAAAATTGAACATTTTGCAAACGACCTCGGATTTCGATGAAACCACTTTTGTTAGATCCGCAGTGTCAAGTTATTGCTAGGTTTCAAATTTCATAATTTTTCGAATCAATATGTGAGCGTGGCAAAGGAAAACGCGTTTGACCAGTTTCAGTTGATTTTAATCGACTGGAAATTGGCCATTTTTCAAACGGTCTCAGAATTCGACGAAACTAGTTTTGTTAGGACCGTATCGTCAATACGAAGCTAGAAAATATTTTTCGGGAATTTTTCCAGTTAGTATGTGACCCCGGTAATTTGAAATGTACGTTTAAAATTCAATATAGTGATTTAAATGTAAATTCAAAAGGAAACTGATTGTAACAATCGAATCAGCTTGCGATACATATCCCATTGTGTTCGGAATGGGGGTAGAACGTTATGGACGACAGGCGGTGGGCCTCGTTTCGAGGTCATATGTAAAAGTCAACCTTTTTACAAAATATAATAATTAAATAATAATAATAAAAAAAAAATATACTTTTCCCTCCTATACCTCTGCCCCCCCCCCCCCCCCGAATTCATTTATACAGAAATAAAAAAAAAAGGAAAAACCCTCGAAGCCGCCGCCTGAACCCTCGGAGCCGCCGCCTCGTCTCGAAGTCGCCGACGAAGATCCCGCACCTCCCTGAAGCCTCGGCGCCCCCCCTCGAAGCTCGCGAAGACGTCGCGCCACCCCCCCTCGAAGCAACTCCTCCTGCCACATCGTTCGAAACCCTAGCGTCGCCGCACCTCATCGAGCAAACCAGCGAACGCCACCCTCGAAGCTTGCCGCCGACGAACTGCAGAAACCCCCCCTCCTCTGTAAGTTTGTTTTTATTTATTTTATTTTTATTTTATATAATCTGATTTTTTTAAAAGATTTTAGAACTGAATTTTATAAAAGAATTTTAAAACTGAATTTTATAAAAGAAATAAAAACTGATTTTATAAAAGAATAAAAACTGATTTTGTTTTAAAAGTAAAAACTGATTTTAATTTTAAGTCAAAAGAAAAGGGTTTGAACTTTAAAACTGATTTTAGTTTTAAGTTAAAAGCAAAAGGTTTAAACTTTAAAAAGATCAGATTTGTAGAAAAGTAAAAATCATATTTTTATATATCGAAAGTCGAAGTAAAAATCATATTTTTATATATCGAAAGTCGAAGTAAAAATCATATTTTTATATATTGAAAGTCGAAGTAAAAATCATATTTTTATATATTGAAAGTCGAAGTAAAAATCATATTTTTATATATCGAAAGTCGAAGTAAAAATCATATTTTTATATATTGAAAGTCGAAGTAAAAATCATATTTTTATATATTGAATAACATCTTAAAAATTCGATTTTTACATATGTAGAGAATACGGGCGAAAGCGAAAAAAGGCGAAGATTTCTCTAAAGGAAGAATCGTAGTTGGATAGCTATTGGTGAGATTTCTGATTTAAAAATATTATATATGTGTTGAAGTAAAAGTGAATTGCTATATATAAATATATATATATATATATATATATATATACGCCCCTCGTCCACAAACCATGGACGATATTTATTGGTTGAAATTGATGTGAAATTGATTGATAGCGAATGATTGGTTGGGAATGTTTGTGATTGATATTGGTTGATTGCGGTTGAAAAATACCCGTTTGTGGTTGAAAAATATTTGGTTGAAACCACATAGGATTAGTTTGTGGAAATGAAATAAATATATACATGCCGCCTGCGTGCGAACTAGATGCATGATCCCCATTGTCAAAAACCGCGAGGTTTTAAGGTAGAGCGAGGAGCCGTACTAGGGACGGTCCCGGTTTAACTACCCTGCCGTTATGCTGCCGAAATTTTGAATAATGTTTGAGTTTTTGAATTATTTTCATATGCTTAAACTATATTTATTCATTGTATAGAAAACATTCATGTGTTGAATTAATATTCATTCGTTGTTTAGAAATTCATGTGTTGAATGGTATTCATATTTTGAAATAAATTGTTCGATAATAAAAATCACATTTTTATCTATATATAGAAACCATAGAAAACATTCATGTGTTGAATTGATATTCATTCGTTGTTTAGAAATTCATGTGTTGAATGGTATTCATATTTTGAAATAAATTGTTCGATAATAAAAATCACATTTTTATCTATATATAGAAACCATAGAAAACATTCATGTGTTGAATTGATATTCATTCGTTGTTTAGAAATTCATGTGTTGAATGGTATTCATATTTTGAAATAAATTGTTCGAAAATAAAAATCACATTTTTATCTATATATAGAAACCATAGAAAACATTCATGTGTTGAATTGATATTCATTCGTTGTTTAGAAATTCATGTGTTGAATGGTATTCATATTTTGAAATAAATTGTTCGATAATAAAAATCACATTTTTATCCATACATAGAAAACATTCATGTGTTGAATTGATATTCATTCGTTGTTTAGAAATTCATGTGTTGAATGGTATTCATATTTTGAAATAAATTGTTTTATGATAAAAATCCTATTTTGTCACCTATATGAACTATATAGAAAAATAGTGTTTTGAAATGAATTGTTTTACAATAAAAATCACATTTTTATTGTATGCATAAATCGTTGAAATGTGAAGTGTTAAAAATAGCCACTTGTTCAAAATAAACATATATGAGTTGAAATATTCATTAATTAGCTAATGAAATGATTTGCACCTATTTATGTAACATTAGAATGAATGGAGTTTTTAAACCAAATAGAAATCAAATATGAAGTCGAATAGAAATTGATAAATGATAAGAACTGTATATATATGTACATGCAATATTCATTGAACAGGTTATAGCAAAGGGGCTAGAGAAGAGGAGTAAAATTTTGTGCCCGACAAATAGGTACACATTTACTGATTTGTTTGGGTGATGATTTTGAGCCTGTTGGCTAGCCGCTTGGCTTTTTCTTTTTCTTTTTGAGATTAGAAGGACCGGGAACGCTATTTGCGATTTCCCGATGCTCCCGGTGCAGGGGAGGTTATGGCGAAATTTTTCCAAAATTTAAGGTGTTAGAAAAATATTTGAAGTGAAAACGATATTGAAATTGTTGAATGAACTATATTTATATAAATATATAAATATAAATAAAATTAAAACGAAACGAAGCCGTGCAGTTCGTATTTTGAAACCGTGATTTCAAACGACTAGTGCGGGGAATCCGACCATTGGATTTTCCCGAAATCTCAACCGTCGGGTTCGCCTTGGAAATATCTTTCCAACGGCACCAACCTTGTAAAAATCCAACGGTTGGATTGTCTGGAATGTTTAATTCAAATCTGAAGAAAAACAGCGCCAGAAACGATTATATTTATTTATATATATAAATATAATTATATTTAATCGAATAACGACGCTGCAGTTCGTATTTTGAAATCGAAATTTCAAACGATTGTACCGGGAGATCCGACCGTCGGATTTTCCCGAAACTGGAACCGTTGGGTTCGTTTTGAAAAGACCTTTCTAATGATGTAAATTTTGTGAAGATCCAACGGTTAGATTTTCAGATATGTGTAAATCAAATCTGAAGAAAAACAGCGCCACGGCCGCCTTATGGCCCGAAGCGTCGTTTTGAATAAAATGGCTATTTTAAAATAAATAAAAATAGCGATAAATCGTTATAAAATATTGGAAACGATATGGAATGGAAATAAACTGAATTTGCTTGATTTGTGTGGCTTTTGATGGTTGAATGTGTTTGGTGTGAAAATTACATTAAAGAACACAATTGGTGTTGTCGAATAATTTAACCATTGAAATAAATCGATTTGAAATTCTAAATATACGTGAATTATTTGGAAAGGCCGAGTTAATTCTCATTTCGAATAATCGACTTACGATTGAAAGTCGAAGATGAAGACGGTGGTCGAAGACCGGAGATCTTCACCTCGTTTGGATGGTAACCGAGGTCCTGATTGGGAGGCATCCCGAAATATGGATAATGAGTGGTGATCGTCCAGACGTACGTGGTGATCGATGGGTTTGCGAGGTATTTAGTGCCTCCGGTTTCGTTTAGACCCAGAACGGACTTGTAAATGGACTGTGTGTCTGACATAGGATTTATTCTGTGTGGCATGCTAAGATGCAGTGATCAGGGCTTCTGTTGAAAAGCAAAGTCTTGTGGTGACGATCAAAGCACCGCCTGTGTGGCGTAGCTTTGTGTATAACGTAAATTCGCGAGCCTCACACCCCGGTATGAACCTAAAACGGGAGAGGACATCAGGGAGGGCCTGCGTTTCTTTCTAGCTAGGGTGGTGTCAGTGACCTACCAGCCCTGACATTTATATACTTTTCACCTATGTGGTTGTTGCTGTTGCGAGGCGCCTCGGTTTGATCGGACGATCCGGGTCCGATGGAGTCATTCGTTGGCTCGTTTACGCCCCAAAGGGCGGGGAGACGTAGTGTTCAGGCATAATAATCCACATCGGTGGACCGGCCCTGACGATCTAAAGGGTTGATGCATTCTGATCCTGAGGGGCGGGCTAGAGCGTCTCGAATTCGGTAAGGACTATCTTTTGCCTTGGTTCATGACGGAAATCCAATTTCCAAATACGACATCGTGCGGTTTTGATTGTATACCTATATATGGCGACATAGTGGTATGGGGCATTAATGCTGTCTATGATTGATAGTTATGATTTGAAATTGTTTTCAAAACATATAAACACTAGCAATAATATCAAATGCCTTTGTTTTATTCGTATCAAGCATATCTTGGCCGTTATAAGGTAAAAACTCTATCCTCCGGTTTGCATTGCATTGTGTGATGGGAACTGAGTCTTATAACGGCTTCATTTTTATAAAAAGCATAGCGATGTTTAAAAGAAATATTTGTTTGAAAGCACTGGCAATCCAATGGAGTAAACCCGTTCCACGAAAGTGGCGTGGTCCTGTGATTTGCCAATTATATATATGTGTTGAGTGGATTTCTCATACCAGTCCCATGACTGACTCGTAGTTTGTTTCACTTTCAAACTCGGGTGCCCCTCTTTCTACACGGGCAGCCTTGTATTCAGGTTTAGCTGGTTCTTTCTGGATAGCTGGAGCTGAAGATGGATTCTATCATTTATTTCTTTTTATGCTGTTCAGCTCCTATTGTACATATTTTGTTTATTTCCGCTGTAGGCATTTATGTATAGCTGAACTCTATCTGTACTAAGTAAGATCCTGTATACTGTGTAACTCTGATGATTACTTTTATCCAGTATATTTTGTTGTTCATATCTGGTGTATTTATTTAATTCTGTTCTGCTATTATATGTTTCTGTGTTATATTCCAAAGATAACCTTGTTTCCGTGTGAACGGGAAATCGGGTCGTCACAAAATCCATTTCAATTTGTTCGTTGGAAATTTCTGTTTATTTAAAAACTATTCACCAATCCAATTTATTTTATTTAAAAATTATTGGATTTCAAATCTAGTTAATATCCAGTTCATTTTGATAAAAATATATTTTTATCTTTAAAACGTGGAAATTTTCGTCCCAATTCTTTCCAAATTATTTATTATGATTTTACACAAATTATTAATATCTTTAATAATTTTATTAAGGCCCTTTCAGTCGATTTCCCTAAACAGTCATCAAACTGCACTTACAGCGACCTTTTCCAAATTTGATTTGGACATAATTCCAAATCCAACCGTTAGATTTCAAATCTCTTATATTCGTTGGAAAGCTCTTTTCGATACAAAACTAACGATTCTGGTTTTAGGAGAATTTGATGGTCGGATCTCCCGTAATATCAATTCGAAGTCAATGGTCAAATTCGCGAACGGTAGCATCGCGACGCATTCTATTCAGGCCGTTCAATATATAATATATATATATATTTCATCAATTACCATTTTAAAACGTATTTTATAAATCGTTTATAAATTCGTTTTAAAACGATTCTAACTTCATTTCAAATCTCAAATCAAATTTGAATATTCCTTAATAAATTCGTTTTAAATTCATTTTAAAATGATTTCAATTTCATTTCAAATCAAATTTGAATATATCTTATCATTTAAAATATTAAAATGATAATATTTTCAAAATATCTGATTTTGATTATTCACTGAATATTATTTAAAAATATTCTTTAATTCTGAATTGGAATCAGACTCAATCAATTACCATATAATTTTATTTATATGGATTTCATACAACACATGTATATAACAACAATCAAAATCAATCAACCATCATCTAGGTTGCACCACACAACTGCATAAGCATTAAATATAAATAATTAACGCTTACAATAGTCTGTCAACTAATCGATTGACATACAACTAAATATTGGGATTAGTGTATGTCCAATATCATCCCAATACTCATGTGGGGTTTTCAAACAACAAATACTGATTATTATTTGTGCAGTTGGGTGATGTGTAAAATTTATCGTCCCAATCAATATCGGTTAAATGGGTGTACATAAACAAATTGCCCGATTTGTAAATGAATATTTATTTTCAATACATGACCATTTTATATGGTTCATATATTCAATAAAAAAAATTATATTTTTATTGTTCAAATATTTTATTCCATACATGAATATTTTATTCAGTTCATTCAATCAATAAAACAACACAGTCAATTCAATCCAAACAAACAATCATTGTTTGTGCAATCAATGGTGTCGGGTGCTACTAAGCACCGTCTGCATCCTAGTACATATTTTACTGGAAATAAACCGAGTGAGAAAGAGTTCTCACATTTGGTTTTCACTCCGTCAGTTTTTATTTTTGAATTTTGGAACAGTTTGGATTTGCTCCAGCGCATTGTATTCTTCACCGTGATTCCAACGTAATCTGTTTCACGTAGTTTATATTAAAAATCACATTTTTAATAACGCTTCATATATTTAAAAATCACATTTTAATCAATGGTATTTTAAAAAATCACATTTTTAAATCACTATATATATATATATATATCACATTTTTCTACTATGTATATAAAAATTATATTTTTATAATGCTATTCATATAATAAAAATCATATTTTTATAATGCTATTTATATATTAAAAATCATATTTTTGATACTGTTCTATATATATAGTAAAAATCATATTTTATTTAAAGCTATTTATATATTAAAAATCATATTTTTATTACAAAACTATATATCTAAAAAAATATTTTTAAAACAATGATATTTAAGAAAAAAATCACATTTTTAATACTAATCTATTTATATAGAATTCTGATTTCTATGCAATGTTATTTTATATTTTTAAAAACAATGCTATTTATCTTTTTTTAAAATTGCAAATAAATTTAATGTTATTTACATTAAAAACTAATTTTAATCTATGGTATTTCATAAAAAAAAGAATTATATTTTTAACATAAAGTTATATATTTTTTAAAACCAATAACTGCTTAATTACATAAATAAACAAATAAAAAAAGGAAAAGCTCACTGTTTTTCAGTTTTGGACAGTCCCATTATGTAGTGTTCCTCAATACGATCGCTAGCAACTGACCATGCGCGATTTCGATTCCAAATGAACTAGATATTGATTTTACAAGTTTCAATTCAATTTAAATTAATAAAACAATACTAATCACTTTTACTGAAATCCGGTTTATTTTGAATATTTCTGGTTTTACTGAAATCCGATTTATTTTGAATCCTGTATACTCATTTGAAATTTAAAATCGAATTTTCAAACTACCGTGCCATTTCCAATTCCTTTTATAACTAAAATAAATATTTATATTCTAACTTCGATTTAAACAAATTTATACATTCTAATTCTATTCAAAATAAATTTCTAGTCGTTATTATTTAAAATAAATCATTTTAAATATTCAAAATTCATTAAAATAGCCAAAATAAAAAATTTAAATTGGTTCTTATTTTCCGGGTTGTTACAAATATCATTCTTGGATAATCGTGAAGTCGTTCAAGTTGGGGTATTTTATTTACCTCTCAAACCTTAACCAACAAAATTCATATCTTTAGACTAGATAGAAGTCTATTAACCACACGTTTTCCTTTGAAAACCTTATTTAATCTCAACAACATTTACTTAATTAATTAATAAGTAAATTATTATTATAATAATTCTCTATTAATATTTAATGATCGTTTAAAATATTATACCCGAGTTTCAATTCCATTATAAATAGAAGCCTTTATAAAATCTCTTCAAAACTTGTTTGCAATACTATATTTGTTTTAAATCATATATAACTATCTTTAACAATCTAATATAAATATTTTTACAAATCTTATATACATATCTTTATACTCTTATATTGACATCTTTTACGAATCCTTGTATTTATTTTTATCAAAACAATTCATCTTATCATCTATAACAAACGTTACAGATTTCACTTCAAAACTTTTTAATTTCTTTATTTTGTACTCTTTCCATATCATTACAACAACTTACACGTTGTTTAAAATCACACAGCACTCTTTTTAAAGATCTTCAGTTTATAAACCAAATAGTTCAATTTATTATTTATAACAATTATTACAAATTAATTTTTTTCAAAAACACTTATTTCATTTATTAATTCCATTTGTAAATTATTATCGACAACTAATATTTTGATTACATTTCTAAATTCTTAACTTCCATTTACAAATCGTTTGTAAATCATTTACGATAACTTACACGTTGCCATTTCCAAAATCTTTTACTTTGCTTATGTTATCTCCTCGATTAACCTTCCAAACCTCGGAACATAACATTCCAAACTTCAGAATAAATCTCACTT
Organism: Allium sativum; assembly: GCA_030737875.1. NCBI lineage: Eukaryota > Viridiplantae > Streptophyta > Magnoliopsida > Asparagales > Amaryllidaceae > Allium > Allium sativum. The sequence continues at coordinate 684,570,915 of CM060926.1, read as the reverse complement.
CGTTAACCATTCCGAACTTCGGAATATCACATTCCGAACCTCGAAATAATTCCACTCCCAATTCACACCTTTTTCCAATTTCTAAATTTCCTCTTTCCAACTTAAAATATTAAGTAAATAGTTGATTTATTCCATTTAATCCATCATATTCGCTTAAAGGTCCTTTTTATAACTTCGTTATAAAACTAAGTTTTAATTGAAACTCGTTAATGCCTTTCACATTTCAATTCGATTTCATTTCAGCTACGATCACTTTTTAAATGAATTAAAAGGTAGTCTCCTAAATTATTATTAATTAAAATAATTGTGACGACCCCAAAACCCCATACGACGGTGTCAAGGGTAAACTTTGGAACATAACACATAAACATATAATAACAGAACAGAAATAAATAAATACACCAAATAATGTACAATAAAATACACTGGATAAACATAATCATCAGAGTTACACAGTATACAGGATCATACTTAGTACAAATACCGTTCAGCTATACATAAATGTCTACAGCGGAAAACAAACATAATATGTACAATAGGAGTTGAACAACATAAAAAGAGATAAATGATAAAATCCATCTTCAGCTATCCAGAAAGAGCCTGCTAAAACCTGAATATAAGGCTGCCCGTGTAGAAAGAGGGGCACCCGAGTTTGCAAGTGAAACAAACTACGAGTTATTCATGGGACTGGTATGAGAAATCTACCTAACACATTTATAATATGGCTAATCACAGGACCACGCCACTTTCGCGAATGGGTTTACTCCATTGGATTGCCAGTTCTTTACAACAAGTAAATCTTTTAAACATCGCAGTGCTTTTTATAAAATGAAGCCATTATAAGACTCAGTTCCCATCACACAATGCAACGCAAACCGGAGGATAGAGTTTTACCTTATAATGGCCAAAATATGCTTGATACGAATAAAACAAAAGAATTTGACATTATTACTAGTGTTTATAGGTTTCAAAACAATTTCAATCATAACTATCAATTATAGATGGCATGGGTACCATATATCATGTCGCCATATATATATACAATCAAAACCGCACGGTGTCGTATTTGGAAATTGGATTTCCGTCATGAACCAAGGCAAAAGATAGTCCTTACCAAATTCGAGACTGTCTAGCCCGAGTCTCAGGAACAGCCGCAACCGCACCTTGGATCGTCAGGGCCGGTCCACACGGAGTGGATTATAATGCCCGAACAATGCGTTTCCCCACCCTTTGGGGCATAAATGAGCCAACGAATGACTCCATCGGTCCCGGATCGACCGATATATCCGAGGCGCCTCGCAATAGCAACAACCACACAGGTGAAAATAGTATAAATGTAAGCCAGTTTATGCACTGACACCAACTCTAGCTAGAAAGAAACGCACGTCCCCCCTGAGGTCCTCTCCCTGAGGTCCTCTCCTGTTTCTGGTTCATACCGGGGTGTGAGGCTCGCGAATTCACGTTATACACAAAGCTATGCCACACAGGATGCGCTTTGATCATCAACCACAAGACTTTGCTTTTTAACAGAAGCCTTGATCACTTCATCTTAGCATGCCACACAGGCAATTCACACCATGTAACTGATGGCTATCAATTCCACAGAATGAATTCCAATGTCAGACACACAGTCCATTTACAAGTCCGTTCTGGGTCTGAACGACACCGGAGGCACTATATACCTCGCATACCCATCGATCTCCACGTACGTTTGGACGATCACCACTCATTATCCATATTTCGGGATGCCTCCCAATCAGGACATCAGTTATCATCCAACCGAGGTGAAGATCTCCGGTCTTCAATCACCGTCTTCATTCTTGACTTCTTATCGTCGATTCAATTATTCAGAATGGGATAAACCCTGTCTTTCTGAGCAACTCGCGTATGTAATAAACAAGTGCTACACAAACACTGTGACGCCCCACCCCGCACCAACCGACATTTACTCCAAAAGTGCGCTGTACACATGTCCAGTTAGCACGGAACGGGTCGCCAGAAGGAAAAGGAAGAAGGGAATGAACATACAAAGAACCTGTAGAATGTCTCACAGCGCATAGAACAAAATATAATAATAACATACTTGACATAAAACAGGAGAGACAGTGCATCAGTTGAAAATCAGAACTAAACATCATAGCAGCGGAAATTCAAAACACAGCTTATTACAACTTTCAAACTGTCTCAAAGCAAGGTAAGATAAATGAGGTACACTACTAATGCCCAAGTAGCGACCACCAACGACACAGGGAGAATGTGTATATATATATAATACGTGGAATCCTCCTGCCCGCCTCCGAATCAGCTACTCGCGCATCACCAGCTAACCTGTCTCTAGTCTGCTCGTGTGAGCACCCAGAGTAATAAGAGGAAACATAAAACTCTGGGTCAGACATAAAGCCTGGTATGAGCGATAAGCATCTAAAGTGAACAATAACAGGTAGACTAGAACATACCTGGACCTGGAACCAAAGAGTTAGCACTACATACTGTACAACACTCTAAGGTATCATATCAAACAACATAAAGATACGGAGGTGGGGGAAGTGTGCATGTCATAATGATGGCAAACAATCAAGCATAGCATCCATCCTCACATCTCTCACTCAGTGCGTAAAGCATACGATATTCACCACTTCGATCACCCAACACTCCTTGCTACGATCACTTTGCCCCATGAAGTCATAAATGGCTTCACTGCACTGATAACGTAGCCACTAATTCCTCGCTATGTCCACTTGCCCCATGGAGTTATTCACCCCATCTGCGCTGGCTCATAGCCTTACTAATCCTTACTATGTCCACTTGCCCCATGGAGTTATTCACCCCATCTGCGCTGGCTCATAGTCTTACTACGCATCACCTTGCCCCTCAGGTCATAATGACCCTACTGCACTGATAACGTAGTCTTGCTACCATCACTTTGCCCCTCAGGTCATAATGACCCTACTGCACTGATAAGTAGCCCATCATTCCTTTTTAGTGGTGAATCAAAGTTATGAACATCGACAACTCCTTAGCACACGTCCCGCAGCAAAGCCCAACTCATGAAGTGAACTCATTGGTTCCCAACTGGTTCCGGGATCCTGAGCTCTGACTTCCATTTGGACTACCTTTGCATCTCGGGTTATTATTGATCATCACCAGATCGGATCGGATCGTGGCTTTCAGATCGGATCGGTTCGGAGCCCAGCTTTCCTCGTCTGCACGGATCGGATCAAGTTACGCCATCAGCTCGTGGTCACCCATTCGGATCGGGTCGTGGTCACCCATTCGGATCGGGTCGTGGTCACCCATTCGGATCGGGTCAGGGTTCCTCCCTCAAATTGATTCGTGCTTCCCCAAATGGTCGAGTCGGGTCGGGTGCACCATCCCAGGTAGTCAGCTCGTGAACTTCTGAAGTGAATCGGTTCGTGCTCCTCCCTTCGGATCGTTGCGCCTCATCCAATCTGGATCGGATCGTGGAGAGGATTCGCGATCGGGGGTGGACATGCGGATCGCTGTCTTCGGATCGGATCGTGGTATATACCCACGATCGGTTCGGGTCGGGGAGTCCGATCCGATCCCACTTGCAACTTTCTACAGTCCCTCCAGCGAGCATTTTACGCCATTCGACGGCGTTTTCGACCATTCTAACTATTGAAATCAATCACAAAGCATTTCATAAAGTCATAGCAGCATGCATAATCAACCACAAACATCAAAACATCAATATGATAGGTTAAAATGGATCAAACATACCCAAAATCCCATATTTCCCCTTAAGCATATTTAGGTGAAACTAATGATAGGATTATCAAAACTTAACCAAATTAACCCAAATTCATATCAGAGGTCTAAAACATCATTCCGAATTTTATGAACATTTTTCCAGAATTTTATCATGTTTAAATTCGCTAATTAACACTAATCACTCCTAATTAGCCATAATTAGTGCAAAACTAAGCAAATCACTCACCTTAGCCACAAAATAAACTAAAATCTGAAATGATTCTCTGATTTTACATGAATCTCAATACCAACAGCAGCTCCTTTGTTGATTTGGTGAAGATCCTTCTTGATTAGGGGTTGCTAAGCCAAATCCTTAACCTAAAGGTGATTTGGAGGTGATTTAGAGGTTGGAGGCCATTTTTAGGGATTCTTGGTGATAAGTGGAGGCTAGAAAACTGAAATGGAATGATTCTCCATCTCATTTCAGCCCTCCCATAACCCTAATCCCGAAATGGGTTATGGGCCTACTCACTAATCACCCGATTTGGCCCGGTTAAGCAGTTTTTCACCCTCCAAACCTTTTTTCAGCCATATCTCCCAAACGGTAAGTCTGTTTGGCTATTATGACCACTCTACGGAAAGAGAAACTACCAACCGAATCAAATGGAAGTGGTTTCAGGTCAAAATTCCTTTCCAATCAAAAGTTATGGCCAAAACAGTACCGACTAGGGGCAAAATGGTCATTTAAAAATCGACAAAAATCATGAACATGGGAAATGACCCCAATAGTCGTCTCCCAAAGTTACATGACCATACGACTTCGTATGTGAAAGAAATAAATATTCTACGATCCTATGATGCGTAGAATACGGGTCGTTACACTCTCCCCCCCTTAAGAAATTTCGTCCCCGAAATTCCTTAACCCATAACATACAAGGGATCCCGCATGCCTAACAACCATATACAACAATCAAATATGCAAAACAAGCTAACAAGCCTATCCTAGCATGCGGAAAACTAAATCGAAGTCAAAATCTTACCAGGCAAAGAGTTCTGGATACTTCTTCCTTATGTCCTCCTCTGTTTCCCAAGTACAATCATCCTCGTCCTCGCCCCACTGAACCTTGACTAGTTTCACCGCCTTTCTTCGAAGTTGCTTCATGTCGTGCTCGACAATACGGGCCGGCTTACGGTTCCCAACCACTTCGGGTTCTACTTCGAAGTCCTCTAACTGATCAGGTGAAATAGCCATATCTGAGTCGTGAACGAACTTCCTTAGTTGGGAAACATGAAATACGTTATGAACTCCCGCCATCTTCTCTGGTAAGTCAATTCTATATGCCAAATTCCCGACTAGTTCAAGGACAGGGAATGGACCAACAAATCTTGGTGCTAATTTGCCTCTCCTGCCAAATCGTATTACGCTCTTCAACGGAGAAATCTTGACAAACACCAAGTCACCAACGGAGAATTTCAAGTCTCTTCTCCTCTTATCAGCATAGCTCTTCTGCCTATCCTGAGCAGCTTTCATTCGTTGTTGAATGACCTTGATCTTATCCGACGTTTCTCTCACCACATCTGGTCCAAGCACAAACTTCTCGCCAGTCTCTATCCAACATGATGGTGAGTTGCACGGTCTTCCGTACAAAGCTTCATATGGAGCCATACCGATACTGGATTGGTAGCTATTATTATATGCAAACTCTACTAGATGCAAATGGTCATCCCATGATCCACCGAAATCCAATATACAAGCTCTCAAGAGATCTTCCAATATACGATTCACCCTCTCTGTCTGACCGTCGGTCTGAGGATGATATGCGGTACTGAGATGTAATCCTGACCCTAAAGCCTCTTGTAAGCTCTTCCAAAACCCACTAGTGAACAACGGGTCTCGGTCACTCACTATGCTTTTGGGTACTCCATGAAATCTCACTACCCACTTCATATACAATTCTGCCAACTTGGCTGCCGTTCTGGTCGATTTGATCGGTATAAATCTTGCGCTTTTAGTCAATCGATCCACAATTACCCAAATGCTATCATATCCCGATCTAGTCCTTGGTAAACCATCGATGAAATCCATCGAGACTTGCTCCCATTTCCATTCGGGAATTTCTAATGGCTGTAACAAACCACTAGGCTTCTTTTGCTCGGCTTTAACTAACTGGCAATTCATGCATTTGGATATAAACTTCCCAACGTCTCTTTTCATCCCTTCCCAGTAGTAGGTCTGCTTCATATCTCGATACATCTTATTACCACCGGGGTGTATAGTCAGCTTTGAGTGATGACATTCTCTAAGCACTTCATCCCTCAATCCATTGACATTGGGTACAACAAGCTTTCCATTCTTTCTAAGCCATCTATCTCGATCAAGCCCATACTTGTCCACCTCCTCATCGATACCCATCTCTAACTTGGAGATGATTTCCAATAGGTTAGGATCGTCCCTCTGACTAGAGTCGATCCGCTCAATCAAAGTGGGTCTGATCGTCAAACTTGCTAACATTTCTGGATCCAATTCGCACTTTGGTCTGAAATCAAACCCCGCAATAAACTCCAGTTGCTTCCATTCAAGGAACATAGCCCCTAAGCTGGCATGTCTTCTACTCAATGCATCAGCCACCGCATTGCCCTTTCCTGGTGTGTATGCGATGTCAAAATCATAGGAAGCTAAGAACTCTAACCATCTCTGCTGACGTAGATTCAGATCCTTCTGAGAGAAAAGATACTTTAACGATTTATGATCGGTAAACAACTCGAATCTTTCTCCCAAGAGATAGTGTCTCCACATCTTCAGCGCAAATACAATCGCTGCCAATTCCAAATCATGGGTAGGATACTTTTTCTCATGCGGCTTTAGCTGTCAACTAGCATAAGCTACAACCCTACCTCCTTGCATCAATACTGCTCCCAATCCGGTACCACAAGCATCTGTGTATACCGTCATCTCTTCATTCCCTTTAGGAATGACTAACACTGGCGCACGCGTCAACCTCTCCTTTAGACTCTTGAAGGCATCCTCACACACTCCGTCCCAGACGAAGGACTGATTCTTCTTAGTCAACCGAGTCAACGGTGCTGCTATCTTGGAGAAGTCTCGGATAAACTTACGATAATATCCAGCTAATCCCAAGAAACTTCTTACATCTGTTGCATTCTTGGGTGTAGGCCAATCCTGTACCGTAGCCACCTTCGCAGGATCCACGGCAATACCACTCTCTGAAACAACATGACCCAAGAATCTTACTTCCCTTCTCCAAAAATGACACTTAGAGAATTTCGCTTTCAATTGGTGTTTCCTCAACACCTCCATCACCATCCTCAAGTGCCCCTTGTGTTCCTCTTCTGTCCTTGAATAAACAAGGATATCATCCACGAACACAAGAACAAACTTATTCAACTGATCTCTGAATACTCGATTCATAAGATCCACAAAGTAGGCTGGTGCATTGGTCAACCCAAACGGCATGACCAACCACTCATAAAATCCAGACGGCGTCCTGAATGCCGTTTTCGGAACACTCTCATCTGCTACTCGAAGCTGATGAAATCCTGTCGCGAGGTCCAACTGGGAGAAAACTCTAGCTCCTTCCAGCTGATCGAACAAATCATCTATCCGCGGTAGAGGATACTTATTCTTCCTCCTCACCTTATTCAACTCGCGATAGTCCACACACAAATGAAGGGAACCATCTGCCTTAGTGGCAAACACAACTGGTGCTCCCCACTCGGAGACACTCCTTCTAATCAATCCCTTCTTCAAAAGATTGCTGACTTGCACCCCGAGCTCTCGCTGCTCCCTTGGTGCCATACGACGAAGTGGCATCACTATAGGTCTGGCATTTTTCACTAAATCAATACGGAACTCAATCTCTCGGTGTGGTGGAAGCCCGGTCACCTCCTCGAAGACGTCCGGATACTGGCCAACCACGGGCACATCTGACAACTCATCCTGCGGGATGTCGAGGGAATTTACAAAACTAGCCATAACCCCATCACTAGGTAGGCTACCAAACACTACCCTCCGTCCATCATCCGCCCTCACTGTCACCAAAAAGCCCTCACAGTCTACCACCACCCCGTATCTTTGGAGCCAATCGACTCCCAATATAATGACATACCCAGTAAAGCCCAAAACAAAGCAATCACATACAAACATACATCCATGACTCGATAAGACCAAATTCCTGCAAATCATACTAAGGCTAGTCGAACCACCAATCGCGTTCGTCACAATCAATGGTCTATCGACTATCTCGGGTTCCAGTCCCAACCTATCTACCAGGTCACTAGATATGAAGGAACGGGAAGCCCCAGTATCAAACAAAACTCGAACTGGTATATCATAAATTGAAAGCATACCTTGAATAACAACATTCTTTCCTTTCTCCGCCGCAGTTGGGGCATTCGACGAAGAAGGAATAGCATCAAGAGCATATGCTTTCACAATCTGCTTCTCCTTAAGAGGTTGCGGACACTTATCCTTCTGATGTCCCACTTGACCGCAGTTGTAGCACTTCCTTTCCGCTGGCTTGGCCCGACATTCCTTAGCATAATGGCCTTTCTTTCCACAGCTGAAGCACTCAACATCCTTCTTGCTCTTTTTCTGGCCACCTTTTGATTGGTCCTGCTTCCTCTTATTCTGAGAATTATTCTTGCCTCCACCGCCTGCTTGCGGCTTTGGCCCTTCTGCAGATGCAGCCTCAGTCTTTGACTTAGGGTAAAGACTCTCTGACCTCAAAGCTTTTCCCACGATCGATTCAAAAGTCTCATCGATGTGGTTAATGAGCCTCTCCCCCAAGTACCCATCCAGGCCAGTAATGAACTTCTCATTATTCTTCTCAGGAGTATCAATAAGAGACAGTCCATACTTCGACAAAGTGTCGAACTCAGCAATATAATCAGAAACTGCCCTTCCATTCTGCTTGAGTTCCAAGAACCTCTTGAACAATACTGACTTCTGGGCAGCTGGAATAAACTTCTCGCTAAAGCGAGCCTTGAACTGAACCCAAGTAACCTGGTCCTCTGGAGTAGCTGTTCTAATGGCATTCCACCAATTCATCGCTCGCCCTTGCAGCTGACGAGACGCTAGCCTTCTCTTCATCGCATCCTCAAGACCCAAGTCATCAAAGATACGGTCACAGCTATCCATCCAGTCTTGAACATCCGTGGCCGACTCCGTTCCGTGGAACGGCTTCCCACCAAGACTAGTATAATCCTTATTCAGCTTGGCGAAGTCGACTCTTGGCGCCTGCACTATTGGACCACCACCATTTCCACCATTGGGAGCTGCCCTCTGCACATCTCTAAGCATCTCTCTCATGAGGTCAGTAAACATCGTCCTCATGTCAGCAGCATTCCCATTGTTGGCTCCCCTACCAGCACCTCTAGTATATCGGCTCATCGTCAATCTGAAAAAGGAAATGATTAACGACTCCATAGTGGTGCTAGTGCAGTACGACTTCATCCTTATACTACTAATAGTATATATATATAGCTTTTAAAAACCAAAGTAATCACAAATACGCTCTCTCGTATACGTATATTATCTCTCCCTGATAACTTCCTAGGTTAACTACACAACCTAGAGCTCTGATACCAAGTGTGAGGCCCCGCCCCGCACCAACCGACATTTACTCCAAAAGTGCGCTGTACACATGTCCAGTTAGCACGGAACGGGTCGCCAGAAGGAAAAGGAAGAAGGGAATGAACATACAAAGAACCTGTAGAATGTCTCACAGCGCATAGAACAAAATATAATAATAACATACTTGACATAAAACAGGAGAGACAGTGCATAAGCTGAAAATCAGAACTAAACATCATAGCAGCGGAAATTCAAAACACAGCTTATTACAACTTTCAAACTGTCTCAAAGCAAGGTAAGATAAATGAGGTACACTACTAATGCCCAAGTAGCGACCACCAACGACACAGGGAGAATGTGTATATATATATAATACGTGGAAGCCTCCTGCCCGCCTCCGAATCAGCTACTCGCGCATCACCAGCTAACCTGTCTCTAGTCTGCTCGTGTGAGCACCCAGAGTAATAAGAGGAAACATAAAACTCTGGGTCAGACATAAAGCCTGGTATGAGCGATAAGCATCTAAAGTGAACAATAACAGGTAGACTAGAACATACCTGAACCTGGACCTGCAACCAAAGAGTTAGCACTACATACTGTACAACACTCTAAGGTATCATATCAAACAACATAAAGATACGGAGGTGGGGGAAGTGTGCATGTCATAATGATGGCAAACAATCAAGCATAGCATCCATCCTCACATCTCTCACTCAGTGCGTAAAGCATACGATATTCACCACTTCGATCACCCAACACTCCTTGCTACGATCACTTTGCCCCATGAAGTCATAAATGGCTTCACTGCACTGATAACGTAGCCACTAATTCCTCGCTATGTCCACTTGCCCCATGGAGTTATTCACCCCATCTGCGCTGGCTCATAGCCTTACTAATCCTTACTATGTCCACTTGCCCCATGGAGTTATTCACCCCATCTGCGCTGGCTCATAGTCTTACTACGCATCACCTTGCCCCTCAGGTCATAATGACCCTACTGCACTGATAACGTAGTCTTGCTACCATCACTTTGCCCCTTAGGTCATAATGACCCTACTGCACTGATAAGTAGCCCATCATTCCTTTTTAGTGGTGAATCAAAGTTATGAACATCGACAACTCCTTAGCACACGTCCCGCAGCAAAGCCCAACTCATGAAGTGAACTCATTGGTTCCCAACTGGTTCCGGGATCCTGAGCTCTGACTTCCATTTGGACTACCTTTGCATCTCGGGTTATTGATCATCACCAGATCGGATCGGATCGTGGCTTTCAGATCGGATCGGTTCGGAGCCCAGCTTTCCTCGTCTGCACGGATCGGATCAAGTTACGCCATCAGCTCGTGGTCACCCATTCGGATCGGGTCGTGGTCACCCATTCGGATCGGGTCGTGGTCACCCATTCGGATCGGGTCAGGGTTCCTCCCTCAAATCGATTCGTGCTTCCCCAAATGGTCGAGTCGGGTCGGGTGCACCATCCCAGGTAGTCAGCTCGTGAACTTCTGAAGTGAATCGGTTTGTGCTCCTCCCTTCGGATCGTAGCGCCTCATCCAATCTGGATCGGATCGTGGAGAGGATTCGCGATCGGGGGTGAACATGCGAATCGCTGTCTTCGGATCGGATCGTGGTATATACCCACGATCGGTTCGGGTCGGGGAGTCCGATCCGATCCCACTTGCAACTTCCTGCAGTCCCTCCAGCGAGCATTTTACGCCATTCGACGGCGTTTTCGACCATTCTAACTATTGAAATCAATCACAAAGCATTTCATACAGTCATAGCAGCATGCATAATCAACCACAAACATCAAAACATCAATATGATTGGTTAAAATGGATCAAACATACCCAAAATCCCATATTTCCCCTTAAGCATGTTTAGGTGAAACTAATGATAGGATTATCAAAACTTAACCAAATTAAGCCAAATTCATATCAGAGGTCTAAAACATCATTCCGAATTTTATGAACATTTTTCCAGAATTTTATCATGTTTAAATTCGCTAATTAACACTAATCACTCCTAATTAGCCATAATTAGTGCAAAACTAAGCAAATCACTCACCTTAGCCACAAAATAAACTAAAATCTGAAATGATTCTCTGATTTGACGTGAATCTCAATACCAACAGCAGCTCCTTTGTTGATTTGGTGAAGATCCTTCTTGATTAGGGGTTGCTAAGCCAAATCCTTAACCTAAAGGTGATTTGGAGGTGATTTAGAGGTTGGAGGCCATTTTTAGGGATTCTTGGTGATAAGTGGAGCCTAGAAAACTGAAATGGAATGATTCTCCCTCTCATTTCAGCCCTCCCATACCCCTAATCCCGAAATGGGTTATGGGCCTACTCACTAATCACCCGATTTGGCCCGGTTAAGCAGTTTTTCACCCTCCAAACCTTGTTTCAGCCATATCTCCCAAACGGTAAGTCCGTTTGGCTATAATGACCACACTACGGAAAGAGAAACTATCAAACGAATCAAATGGAAGTGGTTTCAGGTCAAAATTCCTTTCCAGTCAAAAGTTATGGCCAAAACAGTACCGACTAGGGGCAAAATGGTCATTTAAAAATCGACAAAAATCATGAACATGGGAAATGACCCCAATAGTCGTCTCCCAAAGTTACATGACCATACGACTTCGTATGTGAAAGAAATAAATATTCTACGATCCTATGATGCGTAGAATACGGGTCGTTACAAACACAACATACACCTCATTGCAATTTATCATTCACTAACCGTAAATTAGTAAGAGAACGATTTCCCAAGTATTAACCCCGAAGGCCGAAACCAACATCAGATCAAGACCCAGGAAACCATCCGACTTAGCTAACCTTCAGTTAGTTTATAAATTTTACATTCAACCATCAAATATCCAATAAACTGGGTAAATTCGGTTTATTTTCATTCCATATCGTTTATAGTATTTTATAACGATTTATCGCTATTTTTATTTAATTTAAAAATAGCCATTTCATTCAAACGACGCTTCAGACCATAACGCGGTTGTGGCGCTGTTTTTCTTCAGATTTGATTTACACATATCTAAAAATCTAACCGTTGGATCTTCACAAATTTTATATCATTAGAAAGAACTTTTCAAAACGAATTCAACATTTTCAGTTTTGGGAAAATCCGACGGTCGGATCTCCCGGTACACTCGTTTGAAGTTTCGATTTCAAAATACGAACTGCAGCGTCGTTATTCGATACAATTTAATTATATATATATAATCGATTCTGGCAATGTTTTTCTTTAGATTTGAATTAAACATTCCAGACAATCCAACCGTTGGATTTTCACAAAGTGGGTATCGTTGGAATGATTTTTCCATGACGAACCCAACGGTTTCGGGAAAATCCGATGGTCAGATCTCCCGCACTAATCGTTTGAAATCACGGTTTCAAAACACGAACTACAGCTTCGTTATTCAATTTATTTTAATTATACTTATATATATACACATAAATATAATATATTCTTCGATTTCAAAACCATATTCCTTTCATACATTTGATAAAAATGATATTTCTATCCAACAGACTTTTATTTCAACTTCACTATTTTTAACAGTTCATGTATATAATAAAAATGTGATTTTTATTGTAAACCAATTTATTTCAAAACACGACTATTTTATATAGTTCATATAGATGATAAAAATATGATTTTATTATAAAACAATTTATTTCAAAACACGACTATTTTATGTAGTTCATATAGATGATAAAAATATGATTTTTATTATAAAACAATTTATTTCAAAACACGACTATTTTATATAGTTCATATAGAAGATAAAAATATGATTTTTATTATAAAACCATTTGTTTCAAAACACGGCTATTTTATATAGTTCATATAGATGATAAAAATATGATTTTTACTATAAAACAATTTATTTCAAAACACGACTATTTTATATAGTTCATATAGATGATAAAAATATGATTTTTATTATAAGACAATTTATTTCAAAACACGACTATTTTATATAGTTCATATAGATGGTAAAAATATGATTTTTATTATAAAACAATTTATTTCAAAACACTACTATTTTATATAGTTCATATAGATGATAAAAATATGATTTTATTATAAAACAATTTATTTCAAACCACGAATGTCGTTCAACACCTGAATTCCTATTCAGCACATGAATTTCTATTCAGCACATGAATTTCTATAACTTATATAATTTTTACAACGCATATATAACTTATACATCGAACATACAACTTATACAACGCTAATACATGAGGTGTACAACGCTTATATAAGTCATACTTCGAATATATAATTTATACATCGTCATTTCCATATCGTTTATAATTCAGAAATCTCACATTGGGTTCCGCTCCACCAAAAATAGCAGAAGGCTCAGAAAAATATGCGGTCTCTTCTAGAATGTAGAGGACATCCTTACGAGTCCACTATCTCTTGTTTCACTGAATTTCGTCAAGAAACAAAAAAGATATGATTTCTACAGTGAAATCAAAAACCGTAGCGCTTTAATGTGCTATTAAATAGTTTAGTATAATTTCAGCCGTACATCTCTAAAAATCTTCAAAACTAGGTTTTCGATTTGCGACCAAACCGTGCAACAATTCGTCGATCGGTAAGGGACGAGGCTTATACGGATTTGAAGAGCTCGGGAAGATCTACAAAAAGCTCAACATCGGCCTTGAATTTTATTGTGTGGATTGGCCAGAAATCGAGAGGGAAGCGAGGTGTTCTTTTCCGCCGTGCATCGATCGGGGGGGGGGAGAGAATGTCGGGGGAGAGAGAATCTGATGTGGCCCAATGATAATTTTTTTATATTTATATATTTTAAAAATCAAAAAATACCCCTCTTCACATGCTAACACCAATCCAAACCCAACGACTGTCGTCCCTAGCCAAATACCCCCATTCCGAACACAATGGGATATGTTTCGTAGGCCCATTCGACTGTTCCAGTCAGTTTCTCTTCAAATTAAAATATAGAACATTCAATATTTGTTTTGAACGTACATTTCAATTTGTCGGGGCCACATACTGATTCTAAAAATTCTAGAAAAATAAATCTAGCTATGTTTTGACGATACGGTCCCAACAAAACTAGTTTCATCGAATTCTGAGACCGTTTGAAAAATGGCCCTTTTTTGGTCGATCCAATTTAATAGAAATCGACCAAACACATTTTCCTTTGCCACGCTCACATACTAGCTTCAAAAATTATGGAATTTGAAACCTGGCAATAATTTGACATCTCGGATCCAACAAAAGTGGTTTCATCGAATTCTGAGGTCGTTTGCAAAATGGCCATTTTCACGGGCTATATAAACTCTATAGCGAACTTTCTGAAAATTCATTTGGCCATAACTTTTTCTTCCCGCTACGAAACTTTGATTTTTCAGATTCGTTAGAAAGATATTCACTAACAGATTTAAATGTTTTTGGTTTCACTAAAATCCGTTTTGTTTTGCTCCTGGTATAGTCAGTCAAAGTTTGAATTCAAATTTTGAAACTACCGTGCCATTTCAGGCCTTGTTTATAATTAGAAATAATTGTATTCATTTTCAAACATCGATTCAAACTTACTTTTCGTCGTTATTATTTAAAATATTTATCTTAAATATTTAATATCCACAAAAATGCCAATTAAAAATTTTTAAATTGGTTCAGATTTTACGGGTTGCTACAATCTCCCCCACTTAAAACTTTTCGTCCCCAAAAAGGAACAAAGTCGAAAGTGGTTTGATTAATCAACTCTACTTTCATTCTGGCTTCCATTCTCCAACTTTTCAGCTTCTGAGAATTTTCAAATTCTTCAAAAATTTGGCTAACACCCTAAATTTTCAAAAAAATTCGCCATAACCTCCTTTGTACAGGGAGGGGTTTGGAAATTTATTGGGTCGTATTAGGTACCCAATAAATCCTAATAAGCATGCACATATTTATAGTGATATATTCCAGTGTCCACAGTGGAGTGTGTATAGATCATAACTCCAAAGAATAAATTCTCATCACCCTATAAATGGTTTTTGTGCCTTAATGACCAGAGAGACGTGTTTATTGTCATCTCCAGACCCGTATGGGGTTTTGTTTAATATGGCAATTTACCGTTATATTTTATATGGTCCATACCAGTCATCAGTTCAACCTGTAATACATAGTCATCCCCATACAAGCCTCTTGCTCGTATGGTAAATCTTCAACCTCGTCACACAAGCTCCAAATGCTTATGTGGTATATGATGAAGTATGCCGATCTTCAAGAAGTATGCCATGTAGTGTTGTTCAAAATTAATTGTTACTATCCTATGGCGACGTTTATTATTACACACAGAACAACCAGCACTCCGCATCTAATGGCATTCACAGGAGTTGATATAATAATAAAATTGCGCAACCAACTCATTAAGGTTTACCTATTTGTCAGGCACGCAAATAATTTCTTTACTCAACAGCTAATCCATTTACCTGTTGAAACATATATAATGCACATGCATATATTTCTATCTATTTTTAACTCAGTTCAATGTGTGATTTAATCGAATAAATTCTACCCTTCATTCTCTTATTGATTAAATTAACTATCATTCTAATAATTTAATTAATCATATCCACTATCACACAACACAAACAATAATCAATTTGTTTTCGACTTTTCAAAAATATACTAATCGATTTATATACTCTTTTTAAAATAATCAGACTATAGAATTAAAAGTTTACATCCATGAAAAGAAAATAACAGCAAAGTAGAGAACAAAATGGTAGTGCAAAGTATGGTAAATGTACCTTGCACCGGAGTCAATCAGAGATATCCACCCTGCACTTAGGATAGGCTTTCTTAATGCTTTCCTCCATTTCCCAAGTACAATCTCGCGGATCTCAACTCCATTGCACTTTGACTAAGTGAACCTGCTTGTTCCTCAGTTCTTTGGTTTCTTTGCCGATAATCTTTAGCGGCTCTCTTCTCACAGCCAATTCTAGAATAATTTCAATATCCTGTTGTGCGGCTTCTTCCACAACCAAGTCTAGGTCATGAACATGCTTTCGAAGTTGAGATACGTGAAATACATCATGCACTCCAGGCAACCAATCTGGCAATTGAATTCTGTAAGCAAGGGTTCCAATCCTTTTAAGAATAGGGAATGGACCAATAAATCTGGGCGCCAACTTCCCAGTTTTGCCAAATCGAATCACTCCTCTCATCCGAGAAACCCTTAGATACACATAATCACCAACAGAAAAGGCCAAATCTCTTCTTCTCGAATCAGCATAGCTCTTCTGTCGGCTTTGAGCGGCGAGTAATCGTTTCTTAGTGAAATCGAGCTTGTCTGCAGCTTCACGGATCATATCAGATCCCAATACAAGTCTATTACCAGGTTCGACCCAAAAAGCAGGAGATCGACATGGTCTACCATACAATGCTTCGAATGGTGACATTTTCAGGCTCGCTTGGTAGCTGTTGTTGTATGAGAACTCAGCCAAATGTAAATGGTCTTCACATGATCCACCAAAATCAAGTACACAAGCCCGCAATAAATCTTCTAGTATATGATTCACCCTCTCAGTCTGACCATCTGTCTGAGGATGATAGGTGGTGCTTAGGTTCAGCTTCGTTCCCAGTTCTACTTGAAATGCCTCCCAGAATTTGCTAGTAAATATTGGATCTCTATCACTGACTATACTGATTGGCACTCCATGTAGCCTAACAATTTCCTTGAAATAAATCTGCGCTAGACTCTGAGCAGTTCTATTCGATCTGACAGGTATGAAATGGGCGGTCTTCGTGAAGAGATCTACGATCACCCAAATACTGTCATTTCCTTTCCTGGTTCTGGGCAAACCATCTATGAAGTCCATGGAAATATGTTCTCACTTCCAACCTGGAATATCCAATGGTTGCAATAATCCGGTCAGTTTCTGTTGGTCGCTTTTGACTAGTTGGCAAGTAGGGCACCTTCTAACATATAAAGAAATGTCTCTCTTTATCGACCTCCACCAGAAAGTGCGTTTAATGTCATTATACATTTTGCTCACACTTGGATGGATACTAAGTTTTGACTTGTGGAATTCATCCAGCACTTCCTTTCGGAGCTCAGAAATGTTAGGAACACAAATTCGACCCTTTAGCCTTAGAATCCCTTGGTCATCAATCTGGAAACTCAAGGGTTCGCCTATCTGTATTCATTCTTTGATCCTTTGAATGAAGTGATCGTCCTTCTGAAGAGTAGATATTTTATCCATCAATGAAGTCGTAATGATAAAACTGGCGATCATTACATTCTTTCTACTTAGCGCATCGGCCACAACATTGACTTTCCCTGCAGTGTACAAAATCTCAAAATCGTATGCTGCAAGGAACTCTAGCCAACGTTGCTGCCTCAGATTCAAGTCTTTCTGGGTGAACAGATACTGTAGCGACTGGTGATCTGTAAACAGTTCGAATTTCTCACCCAGAAGATAGTGTCTCCAGATTTTCAAAGCGAATACGATAGCCAATAACTCAAGATCATGAGTAACGTAGTTTTTCTCATGTGGCTTCAGCTGACGGCTAGCATAGGCAACCACTTGACCTCTTTGCATTAATACTGCACCAAGGCCTTCTCTAGAGGCATCTGTCCAGACTTTCAAGTCTTGATTGCCGTCGATAATCCTTAACACCGGAGCATTTGTTAATCTTAACTTTAGCTTCTCAAAAGCCTCCTCACATTCTGGAGTCCACTTGAATTCTGCGTGCTTCTTTGTAAGCTTTGTTAAGTGACTAGATATCTTCGAAAAATCTTTAACGAACTTCCGATAATAACTAGCCAATCCAAGAAAACTTCGGACTTCTGTGGGAGTACTAGGCTGTTTCCAATTTTGAATAGCGGTGATTTTACTTAGATCCACAGCAATTCCCTCTTTTGATATGACGTGGCCAAGAAACTTTACTTCATCTTGCCAGAATATACATTCGAAAAGTTTAGCTTTCAATACATTCCTTCTCAGAATTTCTAGAACTTGTTCCAAATGTTTTTCATGTTCGGCCTTTGACTTAGAGAAGATTAGAATATCATTAATAAAAACCAGAACAAACTTATTCAAGACTCCTCTGAACACTCGATTCATCAAATCGACGAAGTAAGTTGGAGCGTTACATAAGCCGAACGGCATTAATAACCACTCATAGAACAAATCAGGACCTCTGAATGATGTCATAGGAAAACACTCTTCGGCAATACGAAGCTGATGCAAGCCTGTAGCTAGGTCCATCCTTGAAAATACTTATGATCCATTCAGACGATCCAATAAATCATCGATTCGCGACAATGGATATTTATTCTTTATTGTTTGTTTGTTTGTTCAAATCACGATAATCCACACATAGTCGAAGAGTGCCGTCTGACTTTGGGGAAAATACCACTGCTGCTTCCCGGTCAAAGAAACTAGGCCTGATCAGACCCTTACATACAAGCTGTCGAGTTTGATTGTCTAGTTCTTCTTTCTCCTTTAGAGTCATTCTCCAAATAGGATGCACTACTGGCCTTGCATTCGGAATTAAAGCGATCTTGAAATCAATTTCTCTCTGCGGAGGTAAACTAACAACATTTTCGAACACATCTGCATAATTCTTGACGACAGGAATATCTTTTATAAGGTCGGGAACATTCTCTGTGACTACAGGGATATTTTCTATTTGAGTAGGAGAAACATCAAGAGCTGACCAAAAGTCTTTTCTATTAGAATTATGTCCTTCACAGGGAATGGTTATATAATCACCTGATTTAATCTTCGCCTTAACGACTCTGTCGGCGCATTTAGCCTCAGCTTCATATTTGGTCAACCGGTCTAACCCCAAGATAAGATCAAATTCTGTAAAATTCATGACGACCGCGATGGTAGGGAACCGTTAACGAGAAAAAGAAACCGGCACCCCATAAAACCAACTGAGATCGAGGGAACCCCCAACCGGATTATGGACAATCATTGGTTCTTTGAGCTTCTTCAAATTCAAGTCCAGTTTCTTAACCGCGTTCTTTGCAATAAAGCTTCGTGACGCGCCGGTGTCGAACAGTACTTTAACTAGAATATCTTTGATAGTAAGCGTGCCTTTTAAAACATCTGGCCTTTCCTGACTAGCTGAGGGCTTAGAAGTTTCTGCCACTTCATTTAACTGAGCCTCTTTGGTTGCTTTTAACAGCCGACAATCTTGCTTTACATGGCCAAACCGATGGCATTGATTGCATCTACTACTTTCCTGAAGCTTTTTACCGGATTTAAATCCATCATTCTTTCGTTTCTTCGAGGATTTACAATTCCTATCAGATGCCCTTGCTTATTACAGTTAGAGCATGTGGCCGTCATTACTGGTTCTTTCTCAGATCTGGCCCTTTTCCGATTTACTTTGGGTTTCCTACCGACCTCAGACATCGTACTGGCCTCAGGACTATCAGTTTCAGACTCACCTTTATTACTAGAACTGACCTCCTCTTCGTAACGCAACATACCTTTCTTGTCGAGATCCTCATAATGGTAAGCCATGTATATCATTTCAGAAAAAGGAAACTTCACATTCCTCATTACACTATTTTGGTACTTTCTTTGGAGCCCGTGAATAAACCTCAGATTCTTCCTCTTTGGATCTTGAATTAGATGAGGGGCAAAATGTGAAAGTTCATTGAATTTCTTATGATATTCGGGAATGGTCATATCTCCTTGTATCAAATAAGAGAATTCATCACATAACCGCTCAGCTTCTTCAGGAGGAGTAAATCTTTCTAGGAAAATCACTTTAAATCTATCCCAAGTAATATTACCTTCTAGACTATCCTCAATAATCGAATCCCACCATAACAAAGCTTCGTCTTTGAGTGCCTAGGATGCCAGTAATCTTTTCTGGTCATCTCTCAGCTTTAAACTGTCAAAGATTTTCGCAGCAGAACGAATCCAAGCTTGTGTTTTCATAATAGATTCTTCGCCCGAGAACGGTATTCCACCCATATTTCGATATTTAATTAATAGAGCCTCAATATCTGGTTCTGCATTCCTTCTGTTTCTGACACTCATTTACTAGTACTTCTGCAAATAGCAGATCAAGTGTCAGGTCAACAGAAAAGATATTTTAAAGCATAGAGACATATACTTGAATGTAAATGTGTCTATCGGGCGTATTTCATGTTGGGTATCTAAGATCTAATGGACCCCCAAATTTGATGATTTAACAAAATTAAATCTAGGACCTTAGCAATAAAAGTAGTTCGAATTAACTGGGTTATGATTTCATACCTGCTTTGTCGAATCCAGGAAGATCTGATAGATGTCGAAATCAAAAAGGTAGCGCATCGAATCGGAAGCGTGACAAGTCGCCGCGCCCTCTATTGGTATCCACTAGGAAGTTGCTCTGGTTTCAATCGAATTGAAATCGAGGAAGAAAGAAGAACGATACTAGCCGCCATGAAAATTCTTGGTTTTGAGAAAGAGATTCAACGCTAATTTTATTTTTTTGATCTTATCTCTAATTAGCCTAGGGTTTTTAGCCGTGTTTTTAAAGGAACATATGTGTTCCTTTTTAAACCAAACCTTTAGCTATCAAATAGGAACCCAAATGAATACTCTTTCAATATCAAATAAAAATATCAACATTTTGATATTTTATTTGTCTAAAATAATTTCTTCTTTACAACGTTCTATTGTGTGAACCTATAGGTTATTACAACGTTGGCAATGATTTTAAATCTTATTTAAAAACATAAACAGTGATTGGCATCTAGTAATACGTCGCTGCTACCCAAGTTATAATAAGATCAATGATTCGATACAACCTTTATGTGAGCAGTGTATCAATATAATACAATCCTTTTAACCAATATATCCAGGATTAAACTCAAGGCATGGAACGTATCACCCTCTTTATAATTTAATCTGTTTAACTTGATCGATGAGCAGACTGTTCAAAACAAATTAATATTTGAGCACGGCCATGCATTTCACAGTCTCACTCAATCAAGAGGCCCATGAATATCACTACGAATATATCGTAGGGTTAAATTCCATCTAGATTATTCATAATTTTCTTTCGACTCGAGATGTATCCAATAATCACCGTTATCGTTACTCTGTTACGAAATAACTTTAGATGATATCAAAACACAAATATCCTCGAATAAAATTATAATGATTTCAGGTCTGAGGACCATTATATCACTGTCACTATGAGAATAACTTATGATACTGTTAATTATATTCCATGGAGTTATCTCACAGCGGGTCATCCCAATACGATATTCTCCAATACGTATTTATGTTTTGACATTAATATCACGTATATTAATGATCAATGAGATGTGATCATCAGTCAATCAACATACTAGTCTTAACGCTTTATTGTTGTTCTATATTAACAATAAAACTCGACTAGGGGCATTTAAGAATTATAATACTTATCACATTATATAATCTCTAGTTCAGTCTTACTTGAACTATATAATTCTGTATTGTTATTCTAAGGACTTCTATTATATCATTATTTATATTACGCAGTAAATACATTATAATAGAATAATATTTTATTCCAAATAAAATAATAACATCAACAGTGTTATCAATCTCATCAAATGAATTGTCTCTAGAGCAGAAACTCTAACAATCTCCCACTTGCACTAGAGTCAATCATTTACTTATCGTATACTTATGAAACTAGTGTGATTATTAAACTTCTGCTGCGACAGAGTTCAATTCAGTAGGTCTGCAACATTACAACTTTTGTAACTTTGCAGATATGTTTATTTCTTCTGTGAACAACTTCACATAAGAATTATATTTCTTAAAATATATGTTTGGATTGATGATGAGTTTAATGCTTTAGGCCTGAGCAACTGCCATATTGTTATCGCAATGTGTATCATTCGATCAACAATGAATTAAGTTCAATCATGAACTTCTTAATCCAAACATTTTCTTTCTTAGAATCAGTATCTATTTCTTGTTATTAAAACTAACATAATTTACAATAATTAATGTGTAATAAGAAAACATTAGAATTATTGTCTCGCTCCCACTCAATTTCTTGTCTATAAAAGATTCAATGACATTTTGTGGTTTTGATACATTTCGAATTCTATTTCATTTCCTTTGGTATCTAAGAGACTGACTCTCTTTTAAAAGGATACTAATTCGAGCAAAAAACGTTTTATTCTTAGAGGATTTATAGAAATAATATCCATTTGTTTCTTTTGGATATTCCACAAAATAGTTATATGATTTGGTTCTGATCTTATCAGAGGAAGGACGTTTAATAAACGCCTTACGTCCCAAATCTTCGCTTTAGACATTCTAGGATATTTCCTAGTCCATATCTTATATGGTGTCTTCAGAATCGTTTTAGTGGGATTTAATGCAATTGTTCCAGATTTAATTTATTGGAAGATCTATATGACTTATCATTAATCGTATTTTATCTTATAAGCTACGATGTCTCCTTTCAGACACACCATTCTAGTATGGTGTTCTAGATGGAATGAGTTATGAAACAATTTCAAACTCATCTGGATAGTCATTCATTAATTGGCTTAAATATTCTTTTCGATCTGTTTGAAAAGTATTTATTTTCTTTTAAAATTGGTTTCTATCTCCACTTTGAATTCTTTGAACTTTTCAAAGGATTCTGATATGTGTTTCATAAGATACACATATCTGTATCTACTGATATCATCAGTAAATATAATGAAGTAATCAAACCTGCCTCTAGCTTATGTATCCATTGCTCCATATACATCATTATGTATGAGACCCAAAACTTATCACTCATTCACTGTGTCAAGTGAAAGGTGATTCAGTTATTTTTCCTAATAAACAAGATCTGTATTCTTCATATGATTCGAAATCAATTGATTTTAAATTTCCATCATTATGGAGTTTTGATATACTTTCTAGTTTACTGGGTTAACTGGCAATACTAAAGGTACAGTGGATTTAAATCACTAAATTTAATCCAGTCATTATTAATGTCAAGTACATTATAGTTAAGGATTAACTATTTGTGAAATTCCATACGATATTTCATTTAAATAAAATTGAATAACAATTATTCTTTTATTACAAATGAAATTCAAACTTGTCTAAACAAGATATATTATTAGATTTATATCTTAATTGTTTGAAGTCATACTTTAACTTATTTTAGATCCTCTCTTCATTTCTAAAATAATTACGTTTAAATTATTCGAGGACAATCCTCAAATATCAATGTCAGTCAAGAAATTCAATTTAATTCAATTTATCCTTCTTAAGGACTAATTTAAATTATCAGAGTTATTTGTTATTTAATATCTACAGTAGATAATAAGTAATAACTGATTCTATAATATTTATTTAATACAAAATTTTGACAATCAAAATTTATATTAACATAAATATGTAATAGAAACTAAAATACGCTCCCACTCAAATTAACATCCCTATGTTTATATATGTAAATCAATATATACATATAATGGTGTTCCAAGATCCATATCTAGTCATGCCATGACCCAGCTTTGGCTAAACTCAAAACGTAAACTTTTAGGTAGACATCTTATGTCAATTATATTTTCTATATAATTCTTGGATCGTGTAACGTCCCATAATTTTTAGTATATTTAAATTGCAATTTTAATTAAATAAATTGGAATATATAGGGAAAATCAAATTTTGTGTTAATTTTTAATGATGATGAGTATTTGAATGCAGTATAAATAAATTTTAAAATTTAGTTTATACTTAGAATTGTTGCAATTTGGAAATTCATATTTTATTTATTTAAATGATTTGAGTTATTTAGTTTATAATGGAAATTCAAATTTAATTGGATAAATGGAGAATTCTAAGTTGGGAAATTATAACTGAAATTCAATCAAGAATCAAATAATCAAATTATGATTTAAAAATGTGTGAAATTTATTTGTAGAAATTTATTTAAGTTATATATTGATTTAATTTGAATTTAATGAATATTTAATTTGAATTTAATGAATATTTAATTTGAATTTAAAACGGTGAATCGAATAATTGAATATTTTAATAATTAATTGACGATGAAAATTTAACTATTTTGGTGACTGTCTCGGAATTCGACGAAACTGGCGCCATCGGAACCGGAACGGTAAATTATTGTAGAGTTTCAATCTGCGTTAAAATCCGGCTTACTGTTTGATCGTACGAGAGAAAATGTGAACGAGATCAATGTAAACGGATAATTTAGTGTTCCTCATATCTGGGCCTTATGTATATATGAATAAAACCCCATATCCATCTCATTCAGCCCATTCTTCACTACGTATACCTTCATCCATTAGATTTCTTTTTCTAATGGCTGAAACAATTTTTTCAAAACCCTAGAAAGCAAAAAATAAAATTCAAACTTTAAAATCGAATCTCTCCAAACCATAGCATATTATATACCGAATCGAAGAGCTCGAAGAGACAAACCTACGGGTGGCCTCAGATTCGACATGCAGTGGACGGAGTAGTCGGAATTTGCGGTCAAAGCCCCTGATTTTCGAAACCCTAGCATGTAATTTGGGGTTTTTCGATTCTGAGGTTAATCGGGGAAATCGAGATATGGGTATTGTCAAGGAAGGCTATACGAGTTCAATGGAGGTCGCAGCATCATCTGAAAGTAAGTGAGGTGATCGGATTTTGCGTTTTAAGGCTAGAAATTGGGTTCGTTCTTTGATTTGCCGGTGGCGAAGGTGATGATCGGAGACGGTCTCGTGGGTACCGGCGGGTGCGTAGGACGATGAGGGTTCGGGTGTAGGTGGTCGGAGCTTCCAATTCGGCCGTAGTGAGGAGATTGGGTTGGTCAAAGTTTCACGGGATGGGTTCGGTTCCTTCGAACTGCAGACGCATGCGTGAGCGGGAAGAAAAAGAGAGGGCCCGCTGACGTGTCGGAATATGATTGGTGAGAATTAGTTTTAATTTATTTTTATATATTTAAAAATCCAGATAATAAAATGCTGATAACTTTTACATACGACCTCGGATTGACACGCGGTTTGTTGCGTTGGGATCGTGGCGGAGTTGTGGACGTTTTGGCACTAACATGGCTATGTTTAGAGACTGTAAAATTTTGGGCTATGGTTGGACGCTCGTCTGATTTAAAGACCAAAAGGTGAGTGATTCTTCGGTCATGAAATACTGAATTATTCCCATATTTATCGAATTAAATTATGAAATAGTTTGGTTGCATGGTTGTGATTGGCTGTTGAATTGGTTTCTTAAATTTGATATACCAGTGTGTTAACATGCAAATTAGTTCGATGATTAGTTATTTGATTTAAATTAAAAATTCTAGTTGAAATTTTAAATCCTTATAAATACTGAAACAGTTGAATGGAATGGTTGTGATGGATGTTTGGTTGAAATTTATTACTGAATTGAGATTTGACACAGTTAATGCTCCGTATTCAGTATAGTGTATTTGCATGTTCCTTGTGACGATAAATCCCATTTACCCTTGATGTTACGGGCATCGAATAAACCTGGGATTTATCGATAAAATAAATTAAGAACACAGAGTGAAATGATAAATCTCTATGACCCTGATTTGGATTGAAATGATAGATCCATCCCTGAATATCGAGAAATTAAATTTTAAATCACTTGGCCATTGGATAGATAATTATATACAGACATCGGTTGGTTAAATGATTTAAATATTTGAAATTCTATATTGAGGGAAAATTTATTTAAAGGGAATGTGTCGAGTTTGATAAATTTTTATTCTTCCTTTAAAGATCTGATTTTTGAATGTTATTTGAAGTGATTAAGGGAATTACCCAAAGTGAACTTGAAGTTTTAAAGATTCAGAAATTAATATGATTTAACATTTTTCAAGGATTGGGTAGCCTCAAATTTAATAAATTCTTATTGAATTTAATATTGGAATAGAAAGGAAAAATCGTGGATACTTAGAGTTGTTTTAGCCTTAATATAATTATGGTTTTTAAATTCCTTGAATTTGAAATATGGGTTGAAATGGGATTGTTGAAACAAGTCCTTTGGGCTAGGCAACTCCATTGAGACTGGAGTTAGATTCAAGTATTGAAGTTAGGAAGAAAGAATCGATTTTTAGTTAAAGAATTTTCATATATATATTTACACTGTTTGATTTCAATAACTATCCTTTCTTCAAAATTTATTTATTAAACTTTTATGTGTAACTATTTTTGTTATAACAAAACTTTCCTTATATTATTTACCTAAACTATTTATTAAAATTTTAAATTTATATATATAGTGGTTTTAAACTTATTTATCCTATTTTAACGATTATATTCTATACATATACTATTTTATATAAAGGTTTTAGAAGCTTCTACTTTTCATAATTATATTTTATAAAGTGTAATTTCTTCTGAATGGAAAATGCTGGATTTAAACCCTAGTTCGAGATGGAGTCGAGATAGAGTATTCAATATAAATTGACTTTAACCAATTTTATATGGAAATGTAATTGGTATTTATTCGAATAAAAATGGATTCCATAAATGATATGAATGATTGTTATGGAGATTATACTCTATTGAATATGAATGGCTTTCGAATTCAAATCGATTTGAGATAATTATAATATTTGATATGAAGTATATTCTACTTGAATATGAATCGATCTGGTGAAATATTATATGATTATAATATAATGAAATGAATA
Source organism: Allium sativum (assembly GCA_030737875.1). NCBI lineage: Eukaryota > Viridiplantae > Streptophyta > Magnoliopsida > Asparagales > Amaryllidaceae > Allium > Allium sativum. The sequence goes on along the minus strand of CM060926.1, from coordinate 684,543,947 downwards.
TATTTGTAACAACTCGAAAATCTGGGCCAGTTTAAAATTTTTATTTTGGCAATTTTAGCGAATTTCGAATATTTAAAATGGATTATTTTAAATAATATAGACGTGAAATTTATTTTGAATATAATTCGAACGTATATATTATATACGTCGTCGTTAGAATATAATAATTATATATAATTATAAATAGGAATTGAAATGGCGCGGTAGTTCGATAATTCGATTTCAAACTTCAATTGAATATACCGGGTGCAAAACAATCCGGATTTTAGTGAAACCAAAAACATTAGGATCTAATTGAAGATATCTTTCCAACGAATCCGAAAAATCAAGATTTCATAGCGGGAATCAAAAGATATGTCCAGTTGAAAATTCTGAATAGTCGCTATGGAATTCAGGCCCTTAAAAATGGAAATTTTGCAAACGACCTCGGATTCCGACGAAACCTGTTTTGTTGGGTCCGCAGTGTCAAGTTATTGCTAGATTCCAAATTTCATAATTTTTCGAATCAATATGTGAGCGTGGCAAAGGAAAACGCGTTTGACCTGTTTCAGTTGATTTTAATCGACTGGAAATTGGCCATTTTTCAAACGGTCTCAGAATTCGACGAAACTAGTTTTATTAGGACTGTATCGTCAATACGAAGTTAGAAAATATTTTTCTGCAATTTTTAAAGTTCGTATGTGACCCCGGTGATTTGAAATGTACGTTTAAAATTCAATATAATGATTTAAATGAAAATTCAACAGAAACTGATCAGGACAATCAAATCAACCTACGATACATATCCCATTGTGTTCGGAATGGGGGTAAAACGCTATGGACGGCAGGCGGTGGACCTCGTTTAGAGGTAGTATGAAAAAGTCAACTATTGGAGGATTAATTAAATAATTAATTAAATTACATATACCCCGCCATTTTTCCTCCTTCCCCCGTCAGTTTCAATCGAAAGAAAAAAAGAAAAAAAAAACCTCGATCCCCAAATCCCGTAACCCACCATCGCGCCCCCCTGGTGGCGTCGCCGCTGCTTTTTCTCCTTCCTCCTCCTCGCCTCCACAACTCCGACGCCCTTGCTCCGCCTCCTCCCCATCCTCTCCTTCCTCCCCCAGTAAAACCCGCAAGCCCCCCCCCTAGCGCCACCGTGAGCCGCGAAGCCCACCTCCCCCTTGGCCTGCGAACGCCCAGACCCCCCCCCCATCCACCGACGAGCGCGACATGCCCCCCAAACGAACCACTGTAAGTTTTATTTTCAGTTTTTTTATTTTATTTATTTTAATTTACCTTTTAGTAATAGGTTTTATTTTATATAATAGCATAGAAATAAAAATTGGGTTTTTAAATAAAAAAAAGGGGCCATAAAGTTTTGATTTTTATCATATGATTATTGGGGGTGAAAAGATCGAAAATTTTATAAATATGATTTTTATATTTTTAAAGTATTAAAAATATAATCTTTACTATATAGAAGATGTAAAAATATGATTTTTGGTTAGGTAGAGAATTAAAAATATAATTTTTACATGATAGGAATATTAGAAATATCATCTTTGTATGTGTAGAAAAATAAAAATGTGATTTTTATAATGATATATATGAAAAGGTTCGACCTTTATATTTGAAAAGGTTTGATCTTTATATTTGAAAAGATAAAATCTTTATATGTGAAAAGGCGAAGTCTTTATATGGAGTGTAGCGAGATAAAAATAGAATTTTATCCATATAGCGTGATAGTAAAAATTCGATTTTTATATATTGAATAGCATAGTAAAAATTCGATTTTTATATATTGAATAACATAGTAAAAATTCGATTTTTATATATATAGTGGCTACGGGCAACGAAGATGATAAAAAGGCGAGAATGAAGAAGATTTCAATAAAAGAAGAGTCAAGATGATTGGATAGCTATTGGTGAGAACTTCTCACTCTAAATTCTCTTTTTCTAGTTATATATATATATATACTAGGATGTAGACGGTGTTTAGTAGCACCCGACACCCGTCATCCACAGACCATGGATGGCTTGTTTGTTAAATTGTTTGCTTGTGTAGTTGGTTAGTCTAATTGGTTTGAATTGAATTGTTTGGTGAAATGGAATGGATTTGATTGATGTGTGAATGGCGTGAGCCTTCACTAGATCGGGGATAAGGCTAGGCCTTGTCCCGTTTCTAGTATCGTGCCGTTATGTCGCCGAAATTTTCTAAAATAAAAAGTGTTAGTTAAAAATAGTAAAGTGTTGAAATAAAATATTTTATCGTTAAAAATATAAATTTCAACGTGAATGTGAATAAATAAATATTTATAAACAAATCGACCGATTTATTTATATACACTGATTTGACTGATATTGATTGGATCGATAAATTTTACACATCGCCCAACTGCACAAACAAAAATATGTGTTTGTTGATTTGAAACCCCACACGGGTGTTGAGATGATATTTGGCGTACACTAATCCCAATTATTTAATTATTGTCGATCGATTGGTCGACAGACTGTGTAAGCGTCGATTATTTATATTTGATGCTTATGCAGTTGTGTGGTGCACTTTGGATGATGGTTGATTGCTTATCAATGCTATTATATACATGTGTTGTATGGTATCCATATAATTAACGTTATATGGTGATTGATTGGGCCTCATTCCAATCGGGAAAATAAGGAATATTATAAAAGAAAATTCATGTGTTGAATATAAAAATAGTCATGTGTTGACGATGTTCATGTGTTGAGTGAAATATTTTATACAATGAAATTTACATCTTTATCATATTTAAAATTAGAACTACTTCCTAGTAGAAGTCTAATTAAAAATCAAACGATAGATACCATAGTTTTATAAAATATTTTACATAACAAAAATAGTGATGTGTTGACAGTACTCATGTGTTGAGATTAGTCGTGTGTTGAAAGAAATATAGATTCATGTGTTGAATGGGATAAATATTCATTTGTTGAATAGAATAAAGAAGTTGTGAAAAATATAAAGCCGTGTTGATTAGTTTTGCGCCATTTTGACGTGAACGATATTTATATCGATTTTATTCAAATTGAAATGAATATTATAGCGAATTCGAATTGAAAAGAAAACGAATTTGAATTGAATATAAAAGGACTTCGAATGGAATTGAATATAAAACAAATTCAAGTTGAATTGAAAACGAACTGAAATTTAATGGAATTCGAATCGAAATTAAATTGAAATCAATTTGAATTGAAACGAATTTGAAGTTGAATTGAAACGAATTTGAATTCGAATTAAATAAAATGGAAATGAATTCGAGTTGAATTGAAATCAAATCGATTTGAAATTGAATATAGAAGTTGAATTGTTTTAGAAACGAATTTAAAACGATTTATAAAATTCGTTTTAAATAGAAATCGACGAAATATATATAATATATATATATTATATATATAATGGCCTGAATAGAACGCGCCGCGCCGCGGCAGTTCGTGAATTTCGACCATTAACTTCGAATTGTCGTTGCGAGAGATCCGACCGTCGGATTCTCCTAAAACCGGAACCGTTGGGTTCGTATCGAAAAGAGCTTTCCAATGAATATTAGAAATTTGAAATCTAACGGTTGGATTTGGAATTATGTCCAAATCAAATTCGAAAAAGGTCGATGTAAGTGCAGTCCGATGGCCGTTGTTGGAAATCGACTGTACGGGCCTTGATAAAATTATTAAAAATATTGATAATTTGTGTAAAATCATAATATGTGAATTGGAAAGAACTGGGATGAAGAATTCCACATTTGAAATGATAAAAATAGATTTTTATCGAAATGAACCAGTTGTGAACTAGGATTAAGATCAATTTATTTTTGAAATAAATAAATTGAATTTGAAAGTGATTTTAAAAATAATCAATATTCCCAATACGTGGATTGGACTGGAGTTGAATCGAAATTATCTTCGAAATATTTCGATGTTGGATTTCGTGACTATACAAATATTGTTATGGGGATTTGAAAGATATATTTTATATCGTTATTTCCAATACGATATTTGTTGGTTTCAGAATTTGATATTGAATATAAGCCGGTATATTTTCTATTAAGAGCCTTGTATTTAATATCAAATGTGATTTGGGTTTATCGTGAACCGTGTTTTAGAAGACATTGGTTCTTTAACCCAGTTAATTGCAGGATGTTGATTTTTGAAAAGATTAAAACTAAGTGGAGTTTTAATGAATCTTTAATTAGATTAAAAATGTGAATTGATAATTTAAATTATCAAATCTGAAAAGTGATCGAGAGTGGGGTATCACCAGTTTTTCTCCAAAGCGATAGTTAAATCTTTAATTAGATTCGAACGTGAAATGGTAATTAATTTTACCGATAACACCGTGGTGTTAGGAATGGAGTATCACCAGTTTCGCTCCATGGGATATAGGTTGGGATTGGGAAATAAAATAAATAATTACTTCGGTGTGGTTCGTTAATCCCGACTAGTTTGAAATGATATCCAAAGGAAGATTAAAGAATAAATTTAGACGAATTTATCTTGGATAAAATTAATGGGAACCTTTCCCTAAAAATGTGATTTTGTGAATGAAAGAATATTCTGAATTGGAATGAGGCGTTTGTTGTGTTTGTGTAACATTTGTTTATCATATACGTGGGTTATTCAGAAAGGCCGGGTTTATACCCATTCTGAATAACCGATTCGACGAGATGTCGAAGATGAAGACGGTGGTTGAAGACCGGAAGTCTTCACATCATTTGGGTGATTACTGATGATCTTGATTGGGCTGTACACCCAAGATGAGGGAAACAGTTGGTGATCGTCCAGACGTACTTGGAGATCGATGGATATGCGAGGAAAGTGCCTCCAGTTTCGTTCAGACCCAGAACGAACTTGTAAATGGATTGTGCGTCTGACATTGGATTTTATTCTGTGTTGATTGATCTCTATTAAATATACATCTGTTTGGCGGCGGAGAATTTATTCTCTTGCTTAACGCCCTTCTCTGAGACATACGAGCTCAGAAGTTGTATATCGATGGACATCAGTCGCATGGAGTGAATTGCCAATGTGGCATGCGTAAGTGGCAATTGATCAAGGCTTCTGTTGAAAAGCAAGGTCTTGTGGTTGATGATCAAAGCACGGCCTGTGTGGCGTAGCTTTGTGTATAACGTGAATTCGCGAGCCTCACACCTCGGTATGAGTCAAAAACGGGAGACGGACCGCTGGGAGAGCACGACGTTTCTTTCTAGCTAGGGTGGTGTCAGTGACCTACCAGCCCTGACATTTATATACTTTTCACCTGTGTGGTTGTTGGAATGCGAGGCGCCTCGGATATAGGTCTGTAAGGACCGGGAAACGTGTGTTCAGGAATTGCCAATCCTCAAAATCAAGAGAGGACCGGCCCAGCCGATTCCAAGGATCATAGTGGGGTCCTGAGGCATTTGCTAGAGTGTCTCGAACGCGGAGAGGAGCTTGCCCCTTGCCTCGACTCATGACGGAAATCCAATTTCCAATACGTGATAGTGCGGTTTTATTTGTAGAACCTAGTATGGCGACATAGTGGTATGGGTCATTCATGTCGCCTATGATTGATATTTATGATTGAAATTGTTTTGACACTATACACCTATAATAGTATCAAATAATGTGTTTTAAACGTATCAAGCAAGCTTTGGCTGTTATAAGGTAAAAACCCTATCCTCCGGCTTGCGTTGCATTGTGTGATGGGACCTGGGTCTTATAACAGCTTCATTTTTCTTTATTTAGCATTGCGCTGTTTGATTTATGCACTGGTATTCTTGGGGGGAAACCCGTTCCGTGTCATACGGCGTGGTCCCTTGATTTACCGAACTTTAAAACCAATATTAATAACTGTTTTAGTTCTCACACCAGTCACATGACTGACCTGGAGTTTATTGTTTTAACCTAAACTCTGGGTGCCCCTATTTTCCACACGGGCAGCTAGTAGTTTTGGTTTTGCAGATTGATATCCAAAGGGTCCTGATTCACAGCTGGAACGATGCTCGGAAAGCTCTGTATCCGTGTATCACTTTCAGTTGTGTTTTGTATTATTTTCCGCTGCTATGTAATTTATTTTAATCTCTGATATTTATCGAATGTAATTTATTCATTTATACTCTGTATATTCTTATATCTGATGGAATTGTTGTAATAACAATGAAATGTTCTTCCGTCTGCGTTCTATTTTGTCTTGTACTCAATTCTATCCGTGCTTTCCTTCACGGGGAAGTTCGGGTCATCTCAGTTTGGTATCAGAGCTTTGGTTTACAGAGCTCGAGAACAAGACACATTAGAACCATACGAAAGAATTCATCAGATATTGGATTTGTAATATCCAATTAGAATGACTCGTTAGAGATAGGATCAGTAGTATCCTAGAACGAGTGTGAAGAGTATATTTTTCAAATGAAAACAATTTTGTTTTGAAAATTTAGATCGTTTTATACGTATTTGATTATTTATTTATTTTGAATATGGACAATCTAGTATATAAAGGTTTTGCATATACGCGTCATGAACGTATATTCGAAGTTTTAATATATTGGGTAGATATAGAATCACATTCTAGACATCCGGGGATGATTCTGATGATGGTGCATCATCATCAGTATTCATATTCGAGTTTCAAAGGTGTAATTCTCTATATATTTCCATCAGACTGGTGTGAGAACCAAAACTTATATAGCTAGAATACATTGTTGTGAATTGGCATCAAAATCTTGATTTTTGTATATGTATCAAAATTATGAATTTGAAACTCTAATTCACTAATTGATTGATGTTTGTGTTGTCTGTATTATTTGTTTGATAATTTTAACCATTTATGCCTAATTGAACCAAATATTGAATTGTATTAAAAATTGGTCGCATTTGTTTGCATATACATATACTTACATTGAATAGGTCATAGCAAGGAGGCTAGAGCAGAGAATAAAATTTGTTTGCCCGACAAATAGGTACATGTTTACTATAATTTACTGTTTTGTTTGGGTGATGATGATTTTATGAGCCTATTGGCTAGCCGCTTGGCTTTTTCTTTTTCTTTTTGAGATCTGAAGGACCGGGGAAGCTATTTGAAATTCCCCGATGCTCCCGGTGCAGGGGAGGTTATGGCGAAATTTTTCGAAAATTTAGGGTGTTAGCCAAATTTTTGAAAATTTGAAAATTCTCAGAAACTGAAAGGTTGGAGAATGGAAGCCAGATCGAATGTAGAGCCTATTAATCAAACCACTTTCGACTTTGTTCCTTTTCGGGGACGAAAAGTTTTAAGTGGGAGAGATTGTAACAACCCGAAAATCTGGGCCAGTTTAAAATTTTTATTTTGGCAATTTTAGAGAATTTCGAATATTTAAAATGGATTATTTTAAATAATATAGACGTGAAATTTATTTTGAATATAATTCGAACGTATATATTATATACGTCGTCGTTAGAATATAATAATTATATATAATTATAAATAGGAATTGAAATGGCGCGGTAGTTCGATAATTCGATTTCAAACTTCAATTGAATATACTGGGTGCAAAACAATCCGGATTTTAGTAAAACCAAAAATATTAGGATCTAATTGAAGATATCTTTCCAACGAATCCGAAAAATCAAGATTTCATAGCGGGAATCAAAAGATATGTCCAGTTGAAAATTCTGAATAGTCGCTATGGAATTCAGGCCCTTAAAAATGGAAATTTTGCAAACGACCTCGGATTCCGACGAAACCAGTTTTGTTGGGTCCGTAGTGTCAAGTTATTGCTAGATTCCAAATTTCATAATTTTTCGAATCAATATGTGAGCGTGGCAAAGGAAAACGCGTTTGACCTGTTTCAGTTGATTTTAATCGACTGGAAATTGGCCATTTTTTCAAACGGTCTCAGAATTCGACGAAACTAGTTTTATTAGGACTGTATCGTCAATACAAAGTTAGAAAATATTTTTCTGCAATTTTTAAAGTTCGTATGTGACCCCGGTGATTTGAAATGTACGTTTAAAATTCAATATAATGATTTAAATGAAAATTCAACGAAAACTGATCAGGACAATCAAATCAACCTACGATACATATCCCATTGTGTTCGGAATGGGGGTAAAACGCTATGGACGGCAGGCGGTGGACCTCGTTTAGAGGTAGTATGAAAAAGTCAACTATTGGAGGATTAATTAAATAATTAATTAAATTACATATACCCCACCTTTTTCCCTCCTTCCCCCGTCAGTTTCAATCGAAAGAAAAAAAGAAAAAAAAAACCTCGATCCCCAAATCCCGTAACCCACCATCGCGCCCCCCCTGGTGGCGTCGTCGCCGCTTCTTCTCCTTCCTCCTCCTCGCCTCCACAACTCCGACGCCCTTGCTCCGCCTCCTCCCCATCCTCTCCTTCCTCCCCCAGTAAAACCCGCAAGCGCCCCCCCCCCCCCCACTAGCGCCACCGTGAGCCGCGAAGCCCACCTCCCCCTTGGCCTGCGAACGCCCAGACCCCCTCCCCCCCATCCACCGACGAGCGCGACATGCCCCCCAAACGAACCACTGTAAGTTTTATTTTCAGTTTTTTTATTTTATTTATTTTAAGTTACCTTTTAGTAATAGGTTTTATTTTATATAATAGCATAGAAATAAAAATTGGGTTTTTAAATAAAAAAAGGGGCCATAAAGTTTTGATTTTTATCATATGATTATTGGGGGTGAAAAGATCGAAAATTTTATAAATATGATTTTTATATTTTTAAAGTATTAAAAATATAATCTTTACTATATAGAAGATGTAAAAATATGATTTTTGGTTAGGTAGAGAATTAAAAATATAATTTTTACATGATAGGAATATTAGAAATATCATCTTTGTATGTGTAGAAAAATAAAAATGTGATTTTTATAATGATATATATGAAAAGGTTCGACCTTTATATTTGAAAAGGTTTGATCTTTATATTTGAAAAGATAAAATCTTTATATGTGAAAAGGCGAAGTCTTTATATGGAGAATAGCGAGATAAAAATAGAATTTTATCCATATAGCGTGATAGTAAAAATTCGATTTTTATATATTGAATAGCATAGTAAAAATTCGATTTTTATATATTGAATAACATAGTAAAAATTCGATTTTTATATATATAGTGGCTACGGGCAACGAAGATGATAAAAAGGCGAGAATGAAGAAGATTTCAATAAAAGAAGAGTCAAGATGATTGGATAGCTATTGGTGAGAACTTCTCACTCTAAATTCTCTTTTTCTAGTTATATATATATATATATATATACTAGGATGTAGACGGTGTTTAGTAGCACCCGACACCCGTCATCCACAGACCATGGATGGCTTGTTTGTTAAATTGTTTGCTTGTGTAGTTGGTTAGTCTAATTGGTTTGAATTGAATTGTTTGGTGAAATGGAATGGATTTGATTGATGTGTGAATGGCGTGAGCCTTCACTAGACCGGGGATAAGGCTAGGCCTTGTCCCGTTTCTAGTATCGTGCCGTTATGCCGCCGTAATTTTCTAAAATAAAAAGTGTTAGTTAAAAATAGTAAAGTGTTGAAATAAAATATTTTATCGTTAAAAATATAAATTTCAACGTGAATGTGAATAAATAAATATTTATAAACAAATCGACCGATTTGTTTATATACACTGATTTGACTGATATTGATTGGATCGATAAATTTTACACATCGCCCAACTGCACAAACAAAAATATGTGTTTGTTGATTTGAAACCCCACACGGGTGTTGGGATGATATTTGGCATACACTAATCCCAATTATTTAATTATTGTCGATCGATTGGTCGACAGACTGTGTAAGCGTCAATTATTTATATTTGATGCTTATGCAGTTGTGTGGTGCACTTTGAATGATGGTTGATTGCTTATCAATGCTATTATATACATGTGTTGTATGGTATCCATATAATTAACGTTATATGGTGATTGATTGGGCCTCATTCCAATCGGGAAAATAAGGAATATTATAAAAGAAAATTCATGTGTTGAATATAAAAATAGTCATGTGTTGACGATGTTCATGTGTTGAGTGAAATATTTTATACAATGAAATTTACATCTTTATCATATTTAAAATTAGAACTACTTCCCAGTAGAAGTCTAATTAAAAATCAAACGATAGATACCATAGTTTTATAAAATATTTTACATAACAAAAATAGTGATGTGTTGACAGTACTCATGTGTTGAGATTAGTCGTGTGTTGAAAGAAATATAGATTCATGTGTTGAATGGGATAAATATTCATTTGTTGAATAGAATAAACAAGTTGTGAAAAATATAAAGCCGTGTTGATTAGTTTTGCGCCATTTTGACGTGAACGATATTTATATCGATTTTATTCAAATTGAAATGAATATTATAGCGAATTCGAATTGAAAAGAAAACGAATTTGAATTGAATATAAAAGGACTTCGAATGGAATTGAATATAAAACAAATTCAAGTTGAATTGAAAACGAACTGAAATTTAATGGAATTCGAATCGAAATTAAATTGAAATCAATTTGAATTGAAACGAATTTGAAGTTGAATTGAATTGAAACGAATTTGAATTCGAATTAAATAAAATGGAAATGAATTCGAGTTGAATTGAAATCAAATTGATTTGAAATTGAATATAGAAGTTGAATTGTTTTAGAAACGAATTTAAAACGATTTATAAAATTCGTTTTAAATAGAAATCGACGAAATATATATAATATATATATATATATTATATATATATAATGGCCTGAATAGAACGCGCCGCGCCGCGGCAGTTCGTGAATTTCGACCATTAACTTCGAATTGACGTTGCGAGAGATCCGACCGTCGGATTCTCCTAAAACCGGAACCGTTGGGTTCGTATCGAAAAGAGCTTTCCAATGAATATTAGAAATTTGAAATCTAACGGTTGGATTTGGAATTATGTCCAAATCAAATTCGAAAAAGGTCGATGTAAGTGCAGTCCGATGGCCGTTGTTGGAAATCGACTGTACGGGCCTTGATAAAATTATTAAAAATATTGATAATTTGTGTAAAATCATAATATATGAATTGGAAAGAACTGGGATGAAGAATTCCACATTTGAAATGATAAAAATAGATTTTTATCGAAATGAACCAGTTGTGAACTAGGATTAAGATCAATTTATTTTTGAAATAAATAAATTGAATTTGAAAGTGATTTTAAAAATAATCAATATTCCCAATACGTGGTTTGGACTGGAGTTGAATCGAAATTATCTTCGGAATATTTCGATGTTGGATTTCGTGACTATACAAATATTGTTATGGGGATTTGAAAGATATATTTTATATCGTTATTTCCAATACGATATTTGTTGGTTTCAGAATTTGATATTGAATATAAGCCGGTATATTTTCTATTCAGAGCCTTGTATTTAATATCAAATGTGATTTGGGTTTATCGTGAACCGTGTTTTAGAAGACATTGGTTCTTTAACCCAGTTAATTGCAGGATGTTGATTTTTGAAAAGATTAAAACTAAGTGGAGTTTTAATGAATCTTTAATTAGATTAAAAATGTGAATTGATAATTTAAATTATCAAATCTGAAAAGTGATCGAGAGTGGGGTATCATCAGTTTTTCTCCAAAGCGATAGTTAAATCTTTAATTAGATTCGAACGTGAAATGGTAATTAATTTTACCGATAACACCGTGGTGTTAGGAATGGAGTATCACCAGTTTCGCTCCATGGGATATAGGTTGGGATTGGGAAATAAAATAAATAATTACTTCGGTGTGGTTCGTTAATCCCGACTAGTTTGAAATGATATCCAAAGGAAGATTAAAGAATAAATTTAGACGAATTTATCTTGGATAAAATTAATGGGAACCTTTCCCTAAAAATGTGATTTTGTGAATGAAAGAATATTCTGAATTGGAATGAGGCGTTTGTTGTGTTTGTGTAACATTTGTTTATCATATACGTGGGTTATTCAGAATGGCCGGGTTTATACCCATTCTGAATAACCGATTCGACGAGATGTCGAAGATGAAGACGGTGGTTGAAGACCGGAAGTCTTCACATCGTTTGGGTGATTACTGATGATCTTGATTGGGCTGTACACCCAAGATGAGGGAAACAGTTGGTGATCGTCCAGACGTACTTGGAGATCGATGGATATGCGAGGAAAGTGCCTCCAGTTTCGTTCAGACCCAGAACGAACTTGTAAATGGATTGTGTGTCTGACATTGGATTTTATTCTGTGTTGATTGATCTCTATTAAATATACATCTGTTTGGCGGCGGAGAATTTATTCTCTTGCTTAACGCCCTTCTCTGAGACATACGAGCTCAGAGGTTGTATATCGATGGACATCAGTCGCATGGAGTGAATTGCCAATGTGGCATGCGTAAGTGACAATTGATCAAGGCTTCTGTTGAAAAGCAAGGTCTTGTGGTTGATGATCAAAGCACGGCCTGTGTGGCGTAGCTTTGTGTATAACGTGAATTCGCGAGCCTCACACCTCGGTATGAGTCAAAAACGGGAGACGGACCGCTGGGAGAGCACGACGTTTCTTTCTAGCTAGGGTGGTGTCAGTGACCTACCAGCCCTGACATTTATATACTTTTCACCTGTGTGGTTATTGGAATGCGAGGCGCCTCGGATATAGGTCTGTAAGGACCGGGAAACGTGTGTTCAGGAATTGCCAATCCTCAAAAGCAAGAGAGGACCGACCCAGCCGATTCCAAGGATCATAGTGGGGTCCTGAGGCATTTGCTAGAGTGTCTCGAACGCGGAGAGGAGCTTGCCCCTTGCCTCGACTCATGACGGAAATCCAATTTCCAATACGTGATAGTGCGGTTTTATTTGTAGAACCTAGTATGGCGACATAGTGGTATGGGTCATTCATGCCGCCTATGATTGATATTTATGATTGAAATTGTTTTGACACTATACACCTATAATAGTATCAAATAATGTGTTTTAAACGTATCAAGCATGCTTTGGCTGTTATAAGGTAAAAACCCTATCCTCCGGCTTGCGTTGCATTGTGTGATAGGACCTGGGTCTTATAACAGCTTCATTTTTCTTTATTTAGCATTGCGCTGTTTGATTTATGCACTGGTATTCTTGGGGGGAAACCCGTTCCGTGTCATACAGCGTGGTCCCTTGATTTACCGAACTTTAAAACCAATATTAATAACTGTTTTAGTTCTCACACCAGTCACATGACTGACCTGGAGTTTATTGTTTTAACCTAAACTCTGGGTGCCCCTATTTTCCACACGGGCAGCTAGTAGTTTTGGTTTTGCAGATTGATATCCACAGGGTCCTGATTCACAGCTGGAACGATGCTCGGAAAGCTCTGTATCCGTGTATCACTTTCAGTTGTGTTTTGTATTATTTTCCGCTGCTATGTAATTTATTTTAATCTCTGATATTTATCGAATGTAATTTATTCATTTATACTCTGTATATTCTTATATCTGATGTAATTGCTGTAATAACAATGAAATGTTCTTCCGTCTGCGTTCTATTTTGTCTTGTACTCAATTCTATCCGTGCTTTCCTTCACGGGGAAGTTCGGGTCGTCTCAATATTCTAGTTAGAATATAAATCGGTTTGGAATGGTTTCGATACGTTGATATGAAATTTTTATTCTTTTGAATATAAAATGGGTTCGAAACAAAATATGATATTTTTAGATGAAAGCGAACCTTTGAAATGTAAAAGAACCAACCGATGTGAAAAATGTAAACGTTGGTTGTTAAAGAGACCGGAGTCGACATAAGACATACTCTCTGTCAGTGTCGATACCACTTTGACAACTGTGAACGTTTTGACGTATCCAGAACGAGATATGATGACTTGGAGTCGATTATTGAATCGAAGAAGATGATCGAGGAGGAAATAGCCCTGACCTTCGAGTCAGAATTGAAATGACTAAAACAGGAGCTATACCGTGACTAACTGAGGTAGCACCTTTGATCGGACACACTTCTTCGATTCTATTTCTGTAACACCCCGAATTTCGGTTAATGCTAAAATTCACTAATTGCAGAATAAATAATCTCAAATGTGAAAATTGGGGGAAACGGGCTGCGTCATTACGTTCGTCTCGGAAAAATACGCAGAATAGAGTCCGAAATTTTGTAAATCGGAGTCCGTATGGCCCAGTTATGGCCCAATGAAGTTTGCAGAAAATTCAAAGTTAAAAACAGATTTAAAAATTAAAAATCAGATTTCGAAATTGGAGCCAGCAGGGGGCCAGGCGGGAAACTTCCCGCCCTACCCATGTCGACAGGCCTGTCGACTGGGGAGTCGACTGCCCTGTCGACTTGCCTGTCGACACAGGGTGTCGAGCCAGTTGGCTTGGGTGCACCAGATCTGGTTTTCTGGCTAGGGCTGGGCTGTGTTCTAGAGACTTCCTAAATCTGACGGACCTAATCTAGCCTAGGGTTAATCCTATGGTCTAAAACACACCCTAATCCTATAAATATACCCTAATGCAAGCCTAATCCATACTAAAAATAGAAATGATGGCATCATGCCGCCAAAATCAAACTTAGGAGGAGCCTCCACTAGTTTATGAAGGAAGTTGCAAGCTAATCAACCTCTAATCATCATCTCCTTCAAATATTGCAACTAGTTTTACTTCATAAGTTTGCTAATCTTGGTTTTGGTGAGTTCCTATGCCTTTAGCAAGTAATTGCTAAACTAATTTGGATAGGATATTAGGAGGCTATGGATGTAAATGTGGATTATGCAAGTTGTGGTTGTCATATGTTATAAGTTCATATGCAAACTTGCCTCTTTTATGATATGGTGTGTTATGTAAGTTCATATGCAAGTTTTATGCAAGTTTACATGTAAGATCATATGCAAGTTAGTCTCTTTTTATGATATGCATAACATATGCGAGTTTGCCTTTGTGATATGACATGATTCATATGCAAGTTAGTCTCTTTTTATGATATGCATAACATATGCGAGTTTGCCTTTGTGATATGACATGATTCATGTGCAAGTTAGTCTCTTTTTATGATATGCATGACATATGCAAGTTTGCCTTTGTGATATGACATGATATGCAAGTTTTATGCAAGTTCATATGCAAGTTCATATGCAAGTTCTATGCAAGTTCATATGCAAGTTTTATGCGAGTTTATATGCAAGTTCATATGCAAGTTCTATGCGAGTTTATATGCAAGTTCATATGCAAGTTTGTCTCTTTTTATGACGTGCATAACATATGCAAGGTTTCCCCTATGTATGACATGTTATGTAAACGAATTACGTGGGAAAACGATGGGGTTAATATGCATGATTATAAAAAGGTGTAAAGTTGTTATGATTAAGCAAAACATAAAATGAATGGGCATAATTGGGAATTTACCTATTAAGTTAGGTCTACCCACATTATGGAGTTGGGAATTTACCTATTAAGTTAGGTCTACCCACACTATGGAATTGGGAATTTACCTATTGAGTTAGGTCTACCCATATTCCTAAAAATGTGTAATTAATTAGGGATAATTAATTATGGGGGTGATTAATTAGGTGTAATTAATCAACTAAGACACGAGGTTGGACCCTTTTGTAGCGGAAGTCTGCCCGGAACCGACCGGCCATCCAGCGGCTACAAATGATTGGCCCAATGTGAGAGGTCTTAGTCATAAATTAAATACGTGATTAAAGTAAAGACACGAGGTTAGACCCTTTTGATGACAGAAGTCTGCCCGGAACCAACCGGCATATCCAGCAGTCATAAAAGACGGTCTAATGTGAGAGGTCTTTATGAGGTCATGATCTTAATTAATTAATTAAGAAACACTTAACCATATTAGCATGTAGAGGGACATGAGGGGTTAAGTGGGTGCCTTGGGTGGCATGTGGAAAATCTAGTGGGTTGCCTTGGGTGGCAATAGAAAATACGATTAGAATACTTAACCAAGTGGAAACATGTAATTAAACATGATTAAAGGGTTAAGTGGGATGCACTAGAAAAAGGGACAAGCTTAGGTGGGTAGCTTGTGGGGGCCCATTTCAACCAGTAACCCATATGTATCTTATTGGGCTCGACCCACGTCGAGGACGGGACACGCGTACTGGGCTTGACTATAAGAGGCCAAAACGGGTTAGCGGTGGCAACGCAAGTCCAACGGGTCTCATATGCGTGTGTGGACCCGGGCTGGTAGGTAAGACGTTGTTGCATCATGTAGATATAAGCCGTGCACCGTTAATTATATCGGGTTGCCACTTTGGGGAGTGATACACCCCACTGTGGGGCCGGCACGGGTATCTACGGTAGGGAGCCGATCACTTGGGAGTAGTGGGTACACCTAGTGGAGATAGGGGCAGACGGCACCTATGTAGTCAGCTAGGGGTATACGAAACTACTGGGTAAATTTTCTAAGTCCTTGGGAGGGATCAACCTTTAAGTAGGAATGACTGGTGTGGTGCAGTGTAGTAATTATCCTTGGATGGGTAGATGCGTCTTTATCGTTATCTTAGTTCACTCTAAGTCTGATTGGCTACTGAGTGTAGTCATTTATCCCCAGTCACACCGTACCAAGTTATATCATGTCCTCATTACTTTAATGATTACATTGTTAAAGTTATAGGACTCGCTCAGACTTATGTCTGACCCCGTTGTTTTTATCTTTTTCCCAACCCTCAGGTTCTCAGAGTGGGCCCAGCACGAGTGGGCTTTGATCAGGCTGCTTTTATTACTCTCTTGGAGCTTGGACCCTAGATGTAGAGCTCAGCTTACCCTTTTCTTTTATGGCTATCAGTTCATGTATTGGGATTATGTATTTTTATTTATCATGATGGATATTTGTACTTGACTCCTATTATGGTTTTGTGATGTAACCAGACATGTTTTATTTTCCGCTGCAAGTGAAATGATGTTTTAAAATTTTCAAGTATTACTTATATCTGTCTTGCTGTAATTACTCTGTTCTATATTCACTCAAAATACTCCACCGATGTTATGGCATTCCCATAGAGAGTGACCATAGCGGACGTGGGGTGTTACACGTGGTATCAGAGCAAAGGTTACCGGAACAGATAAAGTTTTTTTTAGAAAACTATTTTTCTAAAACCATTTTTGGAAGAGATATTTTCAAAAACATGTCTTTAAAGAGAAAAGTTTTTGAAAGAAAAGCATAATCCCCAATAGCCATATCTTTATCCTTCGAATTCTCCGTTTTGAATCTTTCCTTTTTCGTTTCAGCATGGCTGAGGATCTTAACTTTCCGGAGGGTGTGACGATACCAGTATGGTATAGGAGATTGATGGAGGCCAGGGCCACCACTACGGGTCCAGCAAATGTTCCTCCACCAACCGTAGCACCCGACCTTCCTCCTCCCCCTCCTCCTCGCACGGATACTTTTGCTAAGACTTGCAAGGAATTCAAAGTTATGGGAGGAAAACCTTTTCAAGGATCTGAAACTTTTGTGGAGGCTAGAGATTAGCTTAAGGAGGTGGAAGAGTTGATAGATATCTTTGAGATGGAAGAAGGAAAGAAAGTCAAGTTAGCTGCTTGGTTAATGAAGGGAGAGGCCTCATTCTGGTGGGAGGTCACTAATGGAGAACGCCCCGTTGGCTCTTGGGCGGATTTTAGGCAAAGATTTGTGGCAAAGTTTCTCTCGAGGGCGGAGGAAAACTTGTATATGGAAAGATTCTTGACTCTAAAGCAAGGAAATCTCTCAGTGAAGGAATATGTCAACAAGTTTAATCAATTGGCAAGGTTTGGCCTAGACATGGTGAATACACCGGAGAAGAAGGCTTTGAGGTTCGTGAAAGGCTTGAATGAACCGATGCACGGGTTGGCTATGACTCACATCCCTATGGGGGCCACCTTTGAGAAGCTAGTTGACATGGCACTCATGCATGAAGAAGAGAAGGGTCCCAATGCTAATAAGGCACCCGAGAAGAAGGGAGATCAAAAGAGACCTCAGCAACAACAGCAAAACAAAGGTGGGAAAGGCAACGGTGGCAAGGGGAAGAAGAAGTGCTTCAATTGTGGGATACCAGGCCACATAAGCAAAGATTGTAGAAAGAAGAAGAAGACTGGTTGCTTTCATTGTGGCGAAGCAGGGCATCTAGTGAAGGATTGCCCTAAGAAGGGGCAAAGGACAGGATCTACCTCAGGAGGACAGGTGCAAGCTCTTATGGCACTGGGTCAGGCTAGGGGGCAAGTACAGGCTCTCGCGGTTCCACCGATTCAGGAAAGAGGTAGAACTATTTCCGTTGAAAGTCTGGTTTTTCTATTTGATCATCCTGTCCGCACATTGTTTGATTCAGGCGCATCGCATTCGTTTATCTCATCATCATTAGTTGAGTCACTGCACTTAGACACCAGTCTGGTAGATGATCCCTTGGTTGTTTCAAACCCAATTGGGGGCTCCACTTATTTGTCCATGATATGTTTGGATTTGAAGATTTCTATACTTAGCATTGAGTTTAGATGTGATGCTTTTGTTTTGGGCTTCACGGGCTATGGGTTAATTTTGGGCATGGACTGGTTATCCAGTAATGGTGCTATTCTTGATTGCGAAAGGAGAGTTGTTAGGCTCATGACCCGCTTGGGTAACACTCTCGAGATCTCATGTAATCCTATGGATTCTGTTATGCTAAGTTATCTTGAATCGCTTGACGCTTCGGTCGAGAGTTTGCAGTCTATTAGAGTGGTCCGGGAATACTCGGATGTGTTTGAGGAGGTGAAGGGCTTACCTCCGAAGAGGGAGATTGACTTCCGAATATATCTGGTGGATAATGCTAAACCTGTATCTTTACCAGTGCGCCACATGGCTCCTCGTGAGAGGAGGGAACTCCATAAGCAAGTAGGGGAGTTGCTTGAGAAGGGGTTCATAAGACGAAGTATATCGGAGTGGGGTGCTCCAGTAGTTTTTGCTACGAAGGCAGATGGGTCCCTCAGACTTTGTGTAGACTATAGAGAACTCAACAAGCTCACAAAGAAGAATAGACACCCATTGCCGAGGATTGATGATCTTTTCGATCAATTGGTTGGCGCTTCAGTATTCTCTCAATTGGACTTAGCCACGGGGTTTCATCAGTTGAGGGTGGCTGAGGATAGCATAGACAAGACGGCCTTTAGGACTCCGGATGGTTTCTATGAGTGGCTGGTGATGCCATTTGGGTTGACGAACGCCCCTGCATACTTTGTTGATTTGATGAGTAGGGTGTTCAGGGAGTTCCTTAATAAGTTCGTGGTGGTCTTTGTGGATGATATCTTAGTATTTTCTAAGAATGAAGAAGAGCATGCCTTACATCTTGGGGAGGTGTTGAAGACTCTTCGAGCACATAACCTTAAGGCGAAATTCTCTAAATGTCACTTCTGGAGGAAGGAAGTGCGGTTCTTGGGGCACGTGGTCTCCAAGGAAGGGATAGCTGTGGATCCCGCAAAGGTAGTATCAATTCAAGATTGGAAGGTTCCTAAAAATGCTACCGAAGTAAGAAGTTTCTTGGGGTTGGCGGGTTACTATAGGAAGTTTATCAAAGACTTCGCAAAGATATCAGCCCCTTTAACCCGCCTTACGAAGAAGAATCTTGTTTTCACATGGGACGTAGATTGTGATGATGCGTTCCGACGGTTAAAGAGAGCTTTAACAACTGCTCCAGTTTTAGTGTTGCCAGATGGGAGCAAGCCATTTGTTGTCTATACCGATGCTTGTGGGACAGGACTAGGCGCAGTCTTAATGCAAGAGGGAAGGGTAATAGCCTATGGTGGAAGGCAGTTGAGAGTGCATGAGAAAAATTACCCTACCCATGATTTAGAGTTGGCCGCTATTGTTTTTGCGCTTAAGATTTGGCGCCATTATCTTCTTGGTGAAAAATTCGAATTGTTCACTGACCACAAATCATTGAAGTACTTGTTTTCTCAGAAGGATTTGAATTTGAGACAGCAAAGGTGGATGGAGTTCTTAGCATCCTATGATTTCGAGATAGCGTATACCCCTGGCAAGGGTAACGTGGTGGCGGACGCCTTGAGCAGAAAAAGGTTGTCCTTGAGTCCATTGTTCGTGGAACAACGAAGCTTGGAATTTATCTCGATGTTTGATTTCAGACCTTCCATTGATTATGTACCCGGTTTGCTAGCATCCTTGGAGGTCAGACCTACTCTTTTGGGGCGGGTTGGAGAAGCACAGAGGGACGACCCACAGTTGGTTGAGTTGGTAGAGAAGCTCATAAGGGGGGAGTCGTCCAGCCATTTGAGTAGGTACACCCTAGACGATAGGGGGTGCTTGCGTAGAGACGGTAGACTTTGTGTACCGCAAGACGAGGGCTTGAGGAAGGCTATTCTTGATGATGCACACCGTTCTAGGATGACCATTCATCCCGGTGGGGACAAGATGTACCAAGATATGAAGCGGGTTTTCTTCTGGGCCGGTATGAAGAAAGATGTGGCCGAATATGTCGCTCGATGCTTGGTCTGCCAACAAGTGAAGGCGGAGCAAAAGAAACCAGGTGGGTTGCTTCAGCCATTGGAAGTTCCGCAATGGAAGTGGGATAGCGTCTCGATGGATTTTATTGACGGGTTACCCAGATCGAGAAAGGGTAATACAGGAATTTGGGTGGTGGTAGACAGACTTACTAAGAGCGCCCATTTCATACCTGTGAAGAGCAAGAGGACTGCTCCATGGCTAGCTTCAGTATATCTTCGAGAGATAGTTCGATTGCATGGGGTACCCTCTAGCATAGTGAGTGATCGAGATCCTATCTTCACTAGCGAGTTCTGGAAAAGTTTGCAAGAAGCAGTGGGGACTCAATTGTGTCTGAGCACCGCATATCATCCTCAGACGGACGGCCAGACTGAGAGGGTGAATCGTGTCCTAGAAGACCTTTTGAGGCTTTGTATCTTAGATTTTGGAGGTACATGGGAAGAGCATCTTCCATTGGTGGAGTTCGCATATAATAACAGTTTTCAGTCCAGTATTGGTATGGCTCCTTTCGAAGCTCTCTATGGAAGGCCTTGTCGATCGCCTACATGTTGGTGGGAATCTACAGATAAGATCTTGCTTGGGCCTGATATGGTTAGGGAGACTTCTGAGAAGATTGACTTGATTCGAAGAAGGATGAAAGCAGCGCAGGATAGGCAAAAATCTTATGCGGACAAAAGGAGGACGGACCTTGAGTTTGAGGTTGGGGACATGGTCTTTGTCAAAGTGTCGCCGTTACGAAATGTGGTTCGCTTTGGATCTGTTGGGAAGTTAGCACCAAGGTTCGTAGGGCCGTTTCCTATTAAGGAAAGGATCGGACGGATGGCATATAGAGTGGAGTTGCCCGACAGACTTAGTGGTGTACATGATGTATTCCATGTGTCACATTTAAGGAAGTGCTTGCATGAGACCGCAGAGGTCGTAGAGCCGAGCTTGCTTAGAGACGTGGAAATAGAGCGTGATGCGACTATTCGACGAGCTCCTACCCGCATCCTTGGGTCAGAGACTAGGAAATTGAGGAATCGAGAGGTTCAACTAGTCAAAGTACAATGGGGAGAAGATCAGGGCAACGCTACTTGGGAGACGGAAGCGAAGATGCGTTCATTATACCCATTCCTTTTTGAGGGTACGTCTTTTAACTTCTCCTTTATCGTTTGTCTAGTACTTATCTTATCGTTAGTATGTCCTCTCATTAGTACCTTTGACCTTTAGATAGGGTAAACCTATGGTTGAAACATGTGTTTGAGACATGTTATGTTTGATGGATGCATGTGGATGCAAGTGGTTGCTAGTGGTTGCTCGTGGATGCATATATACACACTCTAGGCACTAGATCGGCTCAATCACTTCATATTGCATATTGCATAAAATTGTGTGTAGGAAGCTATATTTATGGATGTATAATGATTGTGTTATCATATGGATGATGCATTTTGGTGAATGATTGTGCACTCATGTAGATATTGTATGTGTCGATAGGGTTCTCTCGCATACATAATGGATGCATGGCACTATCATGGTTTGCATATGTTCATACATTAGATAGGGAACATATACACACACTTTTTGCATATGCTCATACATCATTAGAAATTGTTTTAAGGACAATGGATGCCCGTGTTTGATGGATTGAGTAGATGGATGTTTGGATGGTAGGATATGCATTCTCCTTAGCTTAGAGATTTCGGGGACGAAATCCTTTAAGGAGGGGAGAATGTAACACCCCGAATTTCGGTTAATGCTAAAATTCACTAATTGCAGAATAAATAATCTCAAATGTGAAAATTGGGGGAAACGGGCTGCGTCATTACGTTCGTCTCGAAAAAATACGCAGAATAGAGTCCGAAATTTTGTAAATCGGAGTCCGTATGGCCCAGTTATGGCCCAATGAAGTTTGCAGAAAATTCAAAGTTAAAAACAGATTTAAAATTAAAAATCATATTTCGAAATTGGAGCCAGCAGGGGGTCAGGCGGGAAACTTCCCGCCCTACCCATGTCGACAGGGCTGTCGACAGGCCTGTCGACTGGGGAGTCGACTGCCCTGTCGACTTGCCTGTCGACACAGGGTGTCGAGCCAGTTGGCTTGGGTGCACCAGATCTGGTTTTCTGGCTAGGGCTGGGCTGTGTTCTAGAGACTTCCTAAATCTGACGGACCTAATCTAGCCTAGGGTTAATCCTATGGTCTAAAACACACCCTAATCCTATAAATATACCCTAATGCAGGCCTAATCCATACTAAAAATAGAAATGATGGCATCATGCCGCCAAAATCAAACTTAGGAGGAGCCTCCACTAGTTTATGAAGGAAGTTGCAAGCTAATCAACCTCTAATCATCATCTCCTTCAAATATTGCAATTAGTTTTACTTCATAAGTTTGCTAATCTTGGTTTTGGTGAGTTCCTATGCCTTTAGCAAGTAATTGCTAAACTAATTAGGATAGGATATTAGGAGGCTATGGATGTAAATGTGGATTATGCAAGTTGTGGTTGTCATATGTTATAAGTTCATATGTAAACTTGCCTCTTTTATGATATGGTGTGTTATGTAAGTTTATATGCAAGTTTTATGCAAGTTTACATGTAAGATCATATGCAAGTTAGTCTCTTTTTATGATATGCATAACATATGCGAGTTTGCCTTTGTGATATGACATGATTCATATGCAAGTTAGTCTCTTTTTATGATATGCATAACATATGCGAGTTTGCCTTTATGATATGACATGATTCATGTGCAAGTTAGTCTCTTTTTATGATATGCATGACATATGCAAGTTTGCCTTTGTGATATGACATGATATGCAAGTTTTATGCAAGTTCATATGCAAGTTCTATGCAAGTTCATATGCAAGTTTTATGCGAGTTTATATGCAAGTTCATATGCAAGTTCTATGCGAGTTTATATGCAAGTTCATATGCAAGTTTGTCTCTTTTTATGACGTGCATAACATATGCAAGGTTGCCCCTATGTATGACATGTTATGTAAACGAATTACGTGGGAAAACGATGGGGTTAATATGCATGATTATAAAAAGGTGTAAAGTTGTTATGATTAAGCATAACATAAAATGAATGGGCATAATTGGGAATTTACCTATTAAGTTAGGTCTACCCACATTATGGAGTTGGGAATTTACCTATTAAGTTAGGTCTACCCACACTATGGAATTGGGAATTTACCTACTGAGTTAGGTCTACCCATATTCCTAAAAATGTGTAATTAATTAGGGATAATTAATTATGGGGGTGATTAATTAGGTGTAATTAATCAACTAAGACACGAGGTTGGACCCTTTTGTAGTGGAAGTCTGCCCGGAACCGACCGGCCATCCAGCGGCTACAAATGATTGGCCCAATGTGAGAGGTCTTAGTCATAAATTAAATACGTGATTAAAGTAAAGACACGAGGTTAGACCCTTTTGATGACAGAAGTCTGCCCGGAACCAACCGGCATATCCAGCAGTCATAAAAGACGGTCTAATGTGAGAGGTCTTTATGAGGTCATGATCTTAATTAATTAATTAAGAAACACTTAACCATATTAGCATGTAGAGGGACATGAGGGGTTAAGTGGGTGCCTTGGGTGGCATGTGGAAAATCTAGTGGGTTGCCTTGGGTGGCAATAGAAAATACGATTAGAATACTTAACCAAGTGGAAACATGTAATTAAACATGATTAAAGGGTTAAGTGGGATGCACTAGAAAAAGGGACAAGCTTAGGTGGGTAGCTTGTGGGGGCCCATTTCAACCAGTAACCCATATGTATCTTATTGGGCTCGACCCACGTCGAGGACGGGACACGCGTACTGGGCTTGACTATAAGAGGCCAAAACGGGTTAGCGGTGGCAACGCAAGTCCAACGG
Organism: Allium sativum; assembly: GCA_030737875.1. Lineage (NCBI taxonomy): Eukaryota > Viridiplantae > Streptophyta > Magnoliopsida > Asparagales > Amaryllidaceae > Allium > Allium sativum. The sequence continues at coordinate 684,519,675 of CM060926.1, read as the reverse complement.
GTCTCATATGCGTGTGTGGACCCGGGCTGGTAGGTAAGACGTTGTTGCATCGTGTAGATATAAGCCGTGCACCGTTAATTATATCGGGTTGCCACTTTGGGGAGTGATACACCCCACTGTGGGGCCGGCACGGGTATCTACGGTAGGGAGCCGATCACTTGGGAGTAGTGGGTACACCTAGTGGAGATAGGGGCAGACGGCACCTATGTAGTCAGCTAGGGGTATACGAAACTACTAGGTAAATTTTCTAAGTCCTTGGGAGGGATCAACCTTTAAGTAGGAATGACTGGTGTGGTGCAGTGTAGTAATTATCCTTAGATGGGTAGATGCGTCTTTATCGTTATCTTAGTTCACTCTAAGTCTGATTGGCTACTGAGTGTAGTCATTTATCCCCAGTCACACCGTACCAAGTTATATCATATCCTCATTACTTTAATGATTACATTGTTAAAGTTATAGGACTCGCTCAGACTTATGTCTGACCCCGTTGTTTTTATCGTTTTCCCAACCCTCAGGTTCTCAGAGTGGGCCCAGCACGAGTGGGCTTTGATCAGGCTGCTTTTATTACTCTCTTGGAGCTTGGACCCTAGATGTAGAGCTCAGCTTACCCTTTTCTTTTATGGCTATCAGTTCATGTATTGGGATTATGTATTTTTATTTATCATGATGGATATTTGTACTTGACTCCTATTATGGTTTTGTGATGTAACCAGACATGTTTTATTTTCCGCTGCAAGTGAAATGATGTTTTAAAATTTTCAAGTATTACTTATATCTGTCTTGCTGTAATTACTCTGTTCTATATTCACTCAAAATACTCCACCGATGTTATGGCATTCCCATAGAGAGTGACCATAGCGGACGTGGGGTGTTACAATTTCTATGACTATGATGATGATTTGGGTCCATTTATGAATTATGGGAGTGTGTTCCGAGGTGGGCGGTAGTGGCTGCTATGCGTTACCACCGGTCCGGGAGTGCAATTGGTAGAATCCTACCCTGGGCATTGCCTCGAGTGCCTTGTCATATATATCCATATCGAGACCCATACGATTTTGATTTAGCATTGCCTTCTATGGAGTGCCCTCTGATAACACCAGTACGGTGAATTTACGGTACTGTATAGACTGTTGGTGCCTATAAACAGCGTAAGGGTAATATGGTAATCCCGCTTACGCTATTTTCAGTATTTATACTTTACTGGATAGACACTATCATAATAGCGTACTATATTATGTATGTATTAGTTTATCGGATCCTTGAGAGATGGAAAAATCCCGTAACATCTCTTGAGTTACTGTACCCATGACACTGATGTTATTTCGTATTTTGATTTGACTAGTATGAGATGATTTAGTGCTGACCCGAGTGTTTGTTGTGTTTTCTTTTTATGCAATACTCTCGGGTCAGCAGACGTTGCAGTATTTGAAGATGACTGTGCTTGGAGATCGAAGACGAAGATTTGGTATATCTATTATCTATACATATGTATATCCGCTGCATTATTCCCGCTGCTTATTATGTACACCCGTATGTATATGTAACTCTGATAATCATTGAATGTTATAACCAAAGTATACATTTCAACTGCTATTTGTTTATTATATGTTGTCCTTCCGCTGTGAGATTCTGTGATTGGGTTTTTCTATTCTTTCTTTCTTTTCTTCTTTTTCCCAATAACTACTTGCATTTGCGATTTGTTTGGGTCGACATGAGTGGTTTATTGTTGATTTGAACGGTTAAAAATGTGGGTCGTTACATTCAGAGCGAGGTTGGCGATAACCCTGGCTCTGTTTGGGAATTAACTCATGAGAGATAGGGTAGTAGTGCCCTAGAATGAGTCTGAGTGATATGAGAGAGCGTACTTGTATTTTGATATAAATTAGTACATTGTGTTGATTTGTTCTGTTGAATATTTATGGATTCTGGTCGATATATGGGACGCCATAGAATCGATAGGAATTTCTAAATAATCGAACAGAATGATCGACATGATATGGTTTTCGATTATATTTTGAATATATCAAATATATTATTGGTTCAAGTATATATGTATTCGTTTTAGTAGGTCGTAATATTTAAGTTATTACCTATTATGGTCGGTTAAATAATGGATATAATAAGAGGTAATTAATAGGTGTTGGAAATATAATGATTTTAGAAAATATTTGAAATAAAATACCTGTAGGTATAATTGGTGTAAAGGGTTTGTGATTGAAATAGGAATGAACTTGAAACTTGATCCTGGGGTGTCTTTGGAAATAGTTTTGCCAAAGTTTAAATAATATCATATTATAGGTATAATCGAAAGGAAATGGTTTTAAAGATTTTCAAGGTGGGTATAATCCCTTCTTGGACCTTAGAAACGATGTCGGTAATGAGTGCACGCATTATCGATATTTACTCTGAAGAGTTTAAGTGGGGGAGATCACTCGATGGTTATTATAACTTGTTTGACAAAGGATTTTGAATTTAATTCCATATGATATAAATTTTTTATAAAGGTATTAGGATATGTTATTTAAAGTTGAAATTTAAATTTAACATGCTTTGAAAAATTTCCATGTTTCTGTAAATTAAAGATTTGGATTCAAAATTTTATGGCATGTTTTTCTATAAAATAGTATAAGTACTTAGATTATTTTAAATTTTAGCTTATGACCCCAGGATGAAGTGTTTAAGTTCATCCTAACTAATTACATCGATTCAAGATTTAATTTTCTCGATTCATTGGAGTTTTAGACTTTGAAATTTTGGAATGGACTTAAGAACTAAGGTGTCGTCATGGAATTCTTAACTATGGATGATAATAAGGGAAACCAATCCCAACTTTGGTCGATAAGGATGTTAGAAGAAATTTAAACTTACCACGAAATAAATTCAATTAAAACCAACTGAATCAATTGAAATTTGGTTGTGTAATAAGAACGAGGACACATGTCTTGGCTAATTCATAAGTTACTAAGTTAGTCGAGAAGGAATTTAAAGGAATTTGTGTTATTAATGAAATGTGAATGGTCGATAACTAAACGAAGAATGTAAAAGATGAATTAGGGTACAGGTGAATGAAGACGTAAACCCTGGATGGATTAAACCTCTTTTGGTCAATATATCAAAAGTAAATCTGAATATAAACTGTCTTTAACCCAATTCATGACCTGAAAGTCGAATAAGTAGATTGAGCAAATGGAATAAACTTTAAGTGAGGTTGGAATTAGAATAAGAGAATAGGAAAAGGGTTGAATGAATAATGATTTAACATTAATAAAACGAACGAGCAATTGAAGGTAGCGAAAGAATGAGAGAGTAATTTGAGATAAATGAAAGAAATAAGAATAATTGAAACCAAATTCAATGAAAAACTTCGTATATGAGTGTCGAAGTATTAACCATTTTAAATGGGATCTGTAAATGAAATATGAGTTAAGACTAAACTTAGGTGAGTCACGTAAATTGATTCGATAAGAGTTACTTAAAAGACTTTATAAAGATGAGATGGAAATTAAGTACTTAGAAAAATTTGTCATGAGATTTGGCAACTTGACTCATGTTCATGAATATATGACTTAATATCATCAAGTTGATTGAAAAGCTAGAACAAATTTCGAGTTTTCAGTTAGAATTTAATGCTCGGAATAAACGAGAAGCGAATAGAAAGAATATCGAAATAAAGTAAGAAATTGAATATGGATCCAATTCTTGAATAATGAAGTGATTATAAAGTTAAATGTTAAGGATTTACAAAACTATTGAAATCGAAAATGTTGAAATTTCGAATAGAAATAATCCAATGTTTATGTAAATCTGAAATAGTCGATAAGCTGAAGCTAAAGTGGCCATAACTTTTGATGGGATGATCGGAATCTGACGATTCAGGACTTTTCGGAAACCTTAGAAACCGAGCTAAAACCTTCGTTTATAAAGCCAGGTCGAATTCCTATGATTACTAAGGTGAAATGCAAGTTTTATTCGTAGTTGTGTATGTAGAAAATTTAAAACTGAAGCGTATACCTATATTGTTTTGGCCATAACTTCCCAATGGAGCGTCGGATTTCAATGTGCGAGTACAATTCGGAAAGGCCAGAATGTAAACTAAAACTTTCTCTTAATATGCCTAGTCAAAGTCTGATGTTTAGGGGGCTAAAAAGTGGATAGAACATTTCAGACCTGCATTTTCAGGGTACGGGCTGAAGCGTTCGGTTTTATTAAAACAGTCATAACTATTGAACGAATTGTCGGAATTCGATGAATCCGGACAATTCAGAAAGCTTAAAAGAAATGCTACAACTTTTGCCTAGTGGGTTCTTGTCAAATTCCAATATTTAATGGGTGATAAACTTAATTTTGTTTGCTGGCCTGACATAGATATATTGGTTTTGGGGTTAAAATGATTAATGTATGTTGGGTAAGTTGCATATGTTGTTATATATTGTATATATGCTTGAATCTCATGTGTATGCAAGTTGTAACAGGTGTAAGGAGTGTGCGCTATGCTTTGGAGCTCGCTTGCGCTAAATGCTAAATGTTAAGGTAAATATAAATGCAAACAAACGCTAAACAAGGTACGAATGTGTGTTATATGGTTTATGGTTAGAATATATATGGTGTCTTCCCCATTTTTGGGATGCCTCATCGAATGATGAGATGTATATTTGAAATTATATATGTCGTGATTTTCCAGACCTCTCCGTACAAAGGAGATACTGCCGAAATTTTCCGGGATTTCAGGAATTAGAAAATTTATGGGGTTTTACAACTATATACTTATTTTATAAGTCTAAATTTGAATGTATGATTTGGTTAATACCTCATTTCGTTCTCTTTTCGAGGACGAAAATATTTTAAGTGGGGGAGAATGTAACGTCCCATAATTTTTAGTATATTTAAATTGCAATTTAAATTAAATAAATTGGAATATATAGGGAAAATCAAATTTTGTGTTAATTTTTAATGATGATGAGTATTTGAATGCAGTATAAATAAATTTTAAAATTTAGTTTATACTTAGAATTGTTGCAATTTGGAAATTCATATTTTATTTATTTAAATGATTTGAGTTATTTAGTTTATAATGGAAATTCAAATTTAATTGGATAAATGGAGAATTCTAAGTTGGGAAATTATAACTGAAATTCAATCAAGAATCAAATAATCAAATTATGATTTAAAAATGTGTGAAATTTATTTGTAGAAATTTATTTAAGTTATAAATTGATTTAATTTGAATTTAATGAATATTTAATTTGAATTTAATGAATATTTAATTTGAATTTAAAACGGTTAATCAAATAATTGAATATTTTAATAATTAATTGACGATGAAAATTTAACTATTTTGGCGACTGTCTCGGAATTTGACGAAACTGGCGCCATCGGAACCGGAACGGTAAATTATTGTAGAGTTTCAATCTGCGTTAAAATCCGGCTTAATGTTTGATCGTACGAGAGAAAATGTGAACGAGATCAATGTAAACGGATAATTTAGTGTTCCTCATATCTGGGCCTTAAGTATATATGAATAAAACCCCATATCCATCTCATTCAGCCCATTCTTCACTACGTATACCTTCATCCATCAGATTTCTTTTTCTAATGGCTGAGACAATTTTTTCAAAACCCTAGAAAGCAAAAAATAAAATTCAAACTTTAAAATCGAATCTCTCCAAACCATAGCATATTATATACCGAATCGAAGAGCTCGACGAGACAAACCTTCGGGTGGCCTCAGATTCGACATGCAGTGGACGGAGTAGTCGGAATTTGCGGTCAAAGCCCCTGATTTTCGAAACCCTAGCATGTAATTTGGGGTTTTTCGATTCTGAGGTTAATCAGGGAAATCGAGATATGGGTATTGTCAAGGAAGGCTATACGAGTTCAATGGAGGTCGCAGCATCATCTGAAAGTAAGTGAGGTGATCGGATTTTGCGTTTTAAGGCTAGAAATTGGGTTCGTTCTTTGATTTGTCGGTGGCGAAGGTGATGACCGGAGACGGTCTCGTGGGTACCGGCGGGTGCGTAGGACGATGAGGGTTCGGGTGCAGGTGGTCGGAGCTTCCAATTCGGCCGGAGTGAGGAGATTGGGTTGGTCAAAGTTTCACGGGATGGGTTCGGTTCCTTCGAACTGCAGACGCATGCGTGAGCGGGAAGAAAAAGAGAGGGCCCGCTGACGTGTCGGAATATGATTGGTGAGAATTAGTTTTAATTTATTTTATATATTTAAAAATCCAGATAATAAAATGCTGATAACTTTTACATACGACCTCGGATTGACCCGCGGTTTGTTGCGTTGGGATCGTGGCGGAGTTGCGGACGTTTTGGCACTAACATGGCTATGTTTAGAGACTGTGAAATTTTGGGCTATGGTTGGACGCTCGTCTGATTTAAAGACCAAAAGGTGAGTGATTCTTCGCTCATGAAATACTCAATTATTCCCATATTTATCGAATTAAATTATGAAATAGTTTGGTTGCATGGTTGTGATTGGCTGTTGAATTGGTTGCTTAAATTTGATATACCAGTGTGTTAACATGCAAATTAGTTCGATGATTAGTTATTTGATTTAAATTAAAAATTCTAGTTGAAATTTTAAATCCTTATAAATACTGAAACAGTTGAAACTGATCAGTTGAATGGAATGGTTGTGATGGATGTTTGGTTGAAATTTATTACTGAATTGAGATTTGACACAGTTAATGCTCCGTATTCAGTATAGTGTATTTGCATGTTCCTTTTGACGATAAATCCCATTTACCCTTGATGTTACGGGCATCGAATAAACCCGGAATTTATCGATAAAATAAATTAAGAACACAGAGTGAAATGATAAATCTCTGTGACCCTGATTTGGATTGAAATGATAGATCCATCCCTGAATATCGAGAAATTAAATTTTAAATCACTTGGCCATTGGATAGATAATTATATACAGACATTGGTTGGTTAAATGATTTAAATAATTGAAATTCTATATTGAGGGAAAATTTATTTAAAGGGAATGTGTCGAGTTTGATAAATTTTTATTCTTCCTTTAAAGATCTGATTTTTGAATGTTATTTGAAGTGATTAAGGGAATTACCCAAAGTGAACTTGAAGTTTTAAAGATTCAGAAATTAATATGATTTAACATTTTTCAAGGATTGGGTAGCCTCAAATTTAATAAATTCTTATTGAATTTAATATTGGAATAGAAAGGAAAAATCGTGGATACTTAGAGTTGTTTTAGCCTTAATATAATTATGGTTTTTAAATTCCTTGAATTTGAAATATGGGTTGAAATGGGATTGTTGAAACAAGTCCTTTGGGCTAGGCAACTCCATTGAGACTGGAGTTAGATTCAAGTATTGAAGTTCGGAAGAAAGAATCGATTTTTAGTTAAAGAATTTTCATATATATATTTACACTGTTTGATTTCAATAACTATCCTTTCTTCAAAATTTATTTATTAAACTTTTATGTGTAACTATTTTTGTTATAACAAAATTTTCCTTATATTATTTACCTAAACTATTTATTAAAATTTTAAATTTATATATATAGTGGTTTTAAACTTATTTATCCTATTTTAACGATTATATTCTATACATATACTATTTTATATAAAGGTTTTAGAAGCTTCTACTTTTCATAATTATATTTTATAAAGTGTAATTTCTTCTGAATGGAAAATGCTGGATTTAAACCCTAATTCGAGATGGAGTCGAGATAGAGTATTCAATATAAATTGACTTTAACCAATTTTATATGGAAATGTAATTGGTATTTATTCGAATAAAAATGGATTCCATAAATGATATGAATGATTGTTATGGAGATTATACTCTATTGAATATGAATGGATTTCGAATTCAAATCGATTTGAGATAATTATAATATTTGATATGAAGTATATTCTACTTGAATATGAATCGATCTGGTGAAATATTATATGATTATAATATAATGAAATGAATATGTTCTAGTTAGAATATAAATCGGTTTGGAATGATTTCGATACGTTGATATGAAATTTTTATTCTTTTGAATATAAAATGGGTTCGAAACAAAATATGATATTTTGAGATGAAAGCGAACCTTTGAAATGTAAAAGAACCAACCAATGTGAAAAATGTAAACGTTGGTTGTTAAAGAGACCGGAGTCGACATAAGACATACTCTCTGTCAGTGTCGATACCACTTTGACAACTGTGAACGTTTTGACGTATCCAGAACGAGATATGATGACTTGGAGTCGATTATTGAATCGAAGAAGATGATCGAGGACGAAATAGTCCTGACCTTCGGGTCAGAATTGAAATGACTAAAACAGGAGCTATACCGTGACTAACTGAGGTAGCACCTTTGATCGGACACACTTCTTCGATACTATTTCTATGACTATGATGATGATGATTTGGGTCCATTTATGAATTATGGGAGTGTGTTCCGAGGTGGGCGGTAGTGGCTGCTTTGCGTTACCACCGGTCCGGGAGTGCAATTGGTAGAATCCTACCCTGGGCATTGCCTCGAGTGCCTTATCATATATATCCATATCGAGCCCCATACGATTTTGATTTAGCATTGCCTTCTATGGAGTGCCCTCTGATAACACCAGTACGGTGAATTTACGGTACTGTATAGACTGTTGGTGCCTATAAACGGCGTAAGGGTAATATGGTAATCCCGCTTACGCTATTTTCAATATTTATACTTTACTGGATAGACACTATCATAATAGCGTACTATATTATGTATGTATTAGTTTAACGGATCCTTGAGAGATGGAAAGATCCCGTAACATCTCTTGAGTTACTGTACCCATGACACTGATGTTATTTTGTATTTTGATTTGACTAGTATGAGATGATTTAGTGCTGACCCGAGTGTTTGTTGTGTTTTCTTTTTATGCAATACTCTCGGGTCAGCAGACGTTGCAGTATTTGAAGATGACTGTGCTTGGAGATCGAAGACGAAGATTTGGTATATCTATTATCTATACATATGTATATCCGCTGCATTATTCCCGCTGCTTATTATGTATACCCGTATGTATATGTAACTCTGATAATCATTGAATGTTATAACCAAAGTATACATTTCAACTGCTATTTGTTTATTATATGTTGTCCTTCCGCTGTGAGATTCTGTGATTGGGTTTTTCTCTTCTTTCTTTCTTTTCTTCTTTTTCCCAATAACTACCTGCATTTGCGATTTGTTTGGGTCGACATGAGTGGTTTATTGTTGATTTGAACGGTTAAAAATGTGGGTCATTACTGATCGCATGTTGAACATTTTTGTTCAATATTATTCATTTGCTCAAACTGTAGAATAATTCATGCTTTTGTCTCTAAGGCCATAATCGTATTATGCAGCCTAGTTAAGTCAGACCCAATAATAGGTTGGAGCACCACATTTTACTCCATCGCATATAACCAAAATAAAAGGTGCACAACGCTTTGGCGTTAGTTACATCCAGTGATTTTGGACAGTGATGAGTATATTATTGGAAGACGTCACCATGACTTAATATAACAAAATTTGCTTTTAGAGCGAATTTATAATTCGCAGTGGCGAACAATATTAAAGTTATTTATTTTCATATATCATAATATATGTATTTTATATTCATAATATAAATTGGATTTAAATAAAATATATGAACCATATGTATTTATTTAAATTCAACGATATATAGATATTATACCTACATATTTCCTTTTTGAATATTTCAAAATCCCTTTGATTATCTATACTCTACATTAGAGACTATATACAAATTAATATTAATATTGATTAATCAATTCTACTTTCATAAAGATGTTCTGAAAATATTCAAAGCTCCTGATTCGATTGTTCAAAACATAATTATACAAACAGATTAATTTGTGCGGGGACTTGTACATATATAATTGTATATATATGTATATGTATCTCTATTCTTAATTTTGTAAACATGGTCATATGAGTATGTTCATATCATATATCAAAGTCAAACTCTAAATGAAAAACATGTACATTTTGCAGGCAATAGATATACAAGTATTGAGTTATACCATTACGGACTGATGTAATGCAAACATAACATTTCTGGTGCTATATACATAGGGTCATATCCTATCTCAAAAACTGATAAATAATGTCTCTTACAACTATACATTCATTTCAATAAACAATGCATCTTTTCACAAACTATGCCCAGTATCACATACAGGATCATATCCTATCTTATCTAATAATATACAACAATATATATTTCAACCATCATTTGTAAACAAACAGATTTGTTCACATTTTACAAATTATAGCTATTACATATAATAGTTAATGCTTATTCAAAACAAGGCTTATACTATAATGAAATATAAAATCATAGTAGCTTCAGTAACTTCCTTGCCGTTCAATCAACATGCTCATCCATTTGAATAGATCAGCTCAGTCAAACTGATTGATGTTTTAGGGATTAATCTGCACATATTCATTAATAATGCAGATTAGATATTCTTCCGAAATTAAACAATGCATAATTATGCAGTATATGTACATATATATCAAATATATATATATATGTAACATTGTATAAATTCATCCATATATCCAAAGTGAGTAATTATCATTCATTTTATATCATCCAGATTCAGCAAGTCCAACATGACCCTTCATCCTTGACTTAGCTGCTGCTTGTATTGATAGGTGTCTGTCGCAAAACCAGTTTGCACCACAATTCTTTGAATAGAGATATAATAAAATTAACCAATGATCAAGACAATCTCGATATAAATAGGAATTTTATTTAGTCTATATTCTGGATTTGGTTCATCAACTATGAACCGTGCACACAACTATTATGTGCTCTATCAAACTTTTGCAGGCAGTTTAAAGTTAAATAAAGGTGTGAATTCTTTGTCATACATTGCAAGTATACATCATAATGTATACACCATTTATATTCATATCGCAGAATACTGTTTTAAAACAAATTTTAAGCTCAACATTATCGTCCAGTTGCATACAAGCCATGTATACTGGTATTGCAAATCTATATCTTATCATATAGAGCAGCACATTGGTTAAAACATAGACCAATGTCATAGCTATCTCAAATACTTCAAGTATAAAAGATACTTTATTTGCAATATTCATATAAGATTAACAAAACAACTATTTGTTTATTAACTTAACATTTTACACTGTCCTTTATCAATTGATTCAGAAATCAAATAATGTCAATACAGATTTAGCCTACATAAGATATAAATTTAATGTACTTTGGTATTAGACTATACATATAACTGTTATACATATATATACGAATATCATCATGTCTTAATATATAAAGCACACATCACATGTATACTTATTCAATCTGGTATAAAATCCAGGCTATAAAGCATATTTCTACATTTAAACCTAAATGACCAGACTTATATTATGTACATGTCCAGTTGAAACACAGCTGTATATATATCATGGACGTAGATGATTTTAAGTGTAGACATATGTGACTTCATTTCAGTTTGACAGAAAATATGTAACTAGTGATAAACAGGGTACTCAACACATCTTATCTAATAACAGATCAACCCTGATTCTTAAATTGAACTCTTCTGCCATAACCTAAATGAGGTGAAATGATTTATCATATGAATATACAGATTCATCAGATCTAAGTTGGATCAATTTGTCAAAAGAGTATTGATCCATAAATGATAAAACAGGGTTATCACATTTTAGAAGCTAATCATACACTTAAAACTAAATATATATACACATTTGTATCCAGTAAACAAACTTAACCAGGTTCGTAGAATGTAACAGAGTACGGTTATCATATAAAACTTAGTTAACTGAAATTAACCATGATACTTATTTATACAAAATTTCTGTATCATATACAAAATTTTGATCAAATCCAAACGTGATTATTTCTCGAGAAGTGAAAATATATGTATACACATATCATCAAGTGTGAATGTTTATGTACATATACATAACAATTTTTAAAACCCAAAACAATTTTGGATATATATATATATATGAAAGGAAGTCAACTCACATAAAAAACACAATGATTAATAAATCTGTAATACTCCAGGTTCAACCGCAGTACTTAATTTATATAAGGCAATCATATTGCCTTTCAATGTATTCGAATAATACAAATTGTGCAAAGATACAAAGTGGCCCATCAAAAATATTTATTAAATGAACCTGAAGTCATTTTAATATCTGGACTGTCGTATAAAATTAAAGTAAATAGGAAATCATATTTCCTGTAGGTTTTTGAAATCAGATTATCATATAAACATATAATAATTACATTTCAGTCCTAATGAAGTTTTACATAACTGGTTATTAACTTATGTGTCAATGCACAGAGGCAATGTATGTAATCATATAAAACACATCATATATGCGTTTTACAGATTCTACAAGTCATAATACATCTGTTACAACTTGAACATATTCAATTTATTATTATCTATAGTTTAAAACCACGAGGACTTATGTTTGAATCTCAAACATCAGAGAATTCTTTGAAATAAACCAAATACCTGAATTATCATATAATTAAAACTGGTCTATGATCAAAATCGAACACATACATAATTTGGACAAAACATTTATCCTTGAGTCAATCAAACAATTTTTGATTATGGGTTTAAGAGTTTATGCATGCAAATGTATCTATACATTAACCAAAACACATATGGTTAACAAACCAATCTTTATCGATACAGTCTAACACTTGATTAATTCATGTCTAAATGAAAACACTTTATTTCAGATCCGAATCTGTGTAATAATCTTATTTTACCACTGCTTATCCGTATACGCGATCAATGCATTGCTTTAGGCAAATCCACATTTTCAAGTGTTAAGATTCAAACTATAATGCAAGAATTAAAACAGAAAACACAGTCTTGACTAAATCAAACATATTTGATTTTATTTGCAAGTATTAAGATCAATTCTGAAAATTGGTCTTAACAATTTTGATTTAACTGATTTCATTAGATCAAATAATCTGGAAAACATCTCATAGATATGCTATTAAGTATATATGATTAATACAGGTTATCAAAACTTACCAATCAAACATTTTGATGTTAAGTTCCAAACTGTTTATTCATAAAACAGATCAATACAGTGTTTCATCCAAAATCCATACATTTAAGATTTCATAGGTCATTTTCAATAATATATAGATATAATTAATATCTGATATTAATCCATATATGAATGAAACAACTTTATTTCAGAAATGATCTGATTACCAGTCCTAATCAATTTAGAATCAAATCCATTAATTTCTGACTTGCAAAACAGTCGATCAACTAGGAATTTAAGCAAAGCAAACCCAAATCAGAATTCAAAATACAATTTATTGCATAACCTATGCTCTGATACCACTGTTCGGTATCTAAGATCTAATCGACACCCAAATTTGACGATTTAACAAAATTAAATCTAGGATCTTAGCAATAAAAGTAGTTCGAATTAACTGGGTTATGATTTCATACCTGCTTTGTCGAATCCAGGAAGATCTGATAGATGTCGAAATCAAAAAGGTAGTGCATCGAATTGGAAGCGTGACAAGTCGTCGCTCCCTCTATTGGTATCCACTAGGACGTTGCTCTGGTTTCAATCGAATTGAAATCGAGGATGAAAGAAGAACGGTACTAGCCGCCTGAGAATTCTAGGTTTTAGAAAGAGATTCAACGCTAATTTTATTTTTTTGATCTTATCTCTAATTAGCCTAGGGTTTTTAGCCGTGTTTTTAAAGGAACATATGTGTTCCTTTTTAAACCAAACCTTTAGCTATCAAATAGGAACCCAAATGAATACTCTTTCAATATCAAATAAAAATATCAACATTTTAATATTTTATTTGTCTAAAATAATTTCTTCTTTACAACGTTCTATTGTGTGACCCTATAGGTTATTACAACGTTGGCAATGATTTTAAATCGTATTTAAAATCATAAACAGTGATTGGCATCTAGTAATACGTCGCTGCTACCCAAGTTATAATAAGATCAATGATTCGATACAACCTTTATGTGAGCAGTGTATCAATATAATACAATCCTTTTAACCAATATATCCAGGATTAAACTCAAGGCATGGAACGTATCAACCTCTTTATAATTTAATCCGTTTAACTTGATCGATGAGCAGACTGTTCAAAACAAATCAATATTTGAGCACGGTCATGCATTTCACAGTCTCACTCAATCAAGAGGCCCATGAATATCACTACGAATATATCGTAGGGTTAAATTCCATCTAGATCATTCATAATTTTCATTCGACTTGAGATGTCTCCAATAATCACCGTTATCATTACTCTGTTACGAAATAACTTTAGATGATATCAAAACACAAATATCCTCGAATAAAATTATAATGATTTCAGGGCTGAGGACCATTATATCACTGTCACTATGAGAATAACTTATGATACTGTTAATTATATTCCATGGAGTTATCTCACAGCGGGTCATCCCAATACGATATTCTCCCATACGTATTTATGTTTTGACATTAATATCATGTATATTAATGATCAATGAGATGTGATCATCAGTCAATCAACATACTAGTCTTAACGCTTTATTGTTGTCCTATATTAACAATAAAACTCGACTAGGGGCATTTAAGAATTATAATACTTATCACATTATATAATCTCAAGTTCAGTCTTACTCGAACTATATAATTCCGTATTATTATTCTAAGGACTTCTATTATATCATTGTTTATATTACGCAGTAAATACAATATAATAGAATAATATTTTATTCCAAATAAAATAATAACATCAATAGTGTTATCAATCTCATTAAATGAATTGCCTCTATGGCAGCAACTCTAACATTTCATTCTGCTATACTCATACTAGGATATTACTGACCCTATCTGTAATGAGTTACCCGTCCTAGAACACGACTGGTTCTATTTCTGACGAGTTCGTTAATATGTTATATTCCAGAACTAAGCTTAACCAAAGCTCTGATACCACGATGTGACGACCCAAAAACCCCGTACGACGGTGTCAAGGGTAATCTTTGGAATATGACACATAAACAGATAATAACAGAACAGAAATAAATAAATACACCAAATAATGTACAATAGGATACACTGGATAAACATAATCATCAGAGTTACATAGTATACAGGATCATACTTAGTACAAATATCGTTCAGCTGTACATAAATGTCTACAGCGGAAAACAAACATAATATGTACAATAGGAGCTGAACAACATAAAAAGAGATAAATGATAGAATCCATCTTCAGCTCCAGCTATCCAGAAAGAGTCTGCTAAAACCTGAATACATGGCTGCCCGTGTAGAAAGAGGGGCACCCGAGTTTGCAAGTGAAACAAACTATGAGTCAGTCATGGGACTGGTATGAGAAATCTACTTAACACATTTATAATATGGCTAATCACAGGACCACGCCACTTTTGCGGAACGGGTTTACTCCATTGGATTGCCAGTGCTTTACAACAAGTAAATCTTTTAAACATCGCAATGCTTTTTATAAAATGAAGCCATTATAAGACTCAGTTCCCATAACACAATGCAACGCAAACCGGAGGATAGAGTTTTACCTTATAATGGCCAAAATATGCTTGATACGAATAAAACAAAAGAATTTGATATTATTACTAGTGTTTATAGGTTTCAAAACAGTTTGAATCATAACTATCAATCATAGACGGCATGGGTACCATATATCATGTCTCCATATATATATACAATCAAAACCGCACGGTGTCGTATTTGGAAATTGGATTTCCGTCATGAACCAAGGCAAAAGATAGTCCTTACCGAATTCGAGACCGTCTAGCCCGAGTCTCAGGAACAGCCGTAACCGCACCTTGGATCGTCAGGGCCTTTCCACACGGAGTGGATTATAATGCCTGAACAATGCGTTTCCCGCCCTTTGGGGCGTAAATGAGCCAACGTATGACTCCATCGGTCCCGGATTGACCGATATATCCGAGGCGCCTCGCAACAGCAACAACCACACAGGTGAAAATAGTATAATTGTCAGCCAGTTTAAGCACTAACACCACCTCTAGCTAGAAAGAAACGCACGTCCCCCCTGAGGTCCTCTCCTGTTTCTGGTTCATACCGGGGTGTGAGGCTCGCGAATTCTCGTTATGCACAAAGCTGTGCCACACAGCCGCACTTTGATCATCAACCACAAGACTTTGCTTTTCAACAGAAGCCTTGATCACTTCATCTTAGCATGCCACACAAGCAATTCACACCATGTAACTGATGGCTATCAATCACACAGAATGAATTCCAATGTCAGACACACAGTCCATTTACAAGTCCGTTCTGGGTCTGAACGAAACCGGAGGCACTATATACCTCGCATACCCATCGATCTCCACGTACGTCTGGACGATCACCACTCATTATCCATATTTCGGGATGCCTACCAATCAGGACATCAGTTATCATCCAACCGAGGTGAAGATCTCCGGTCTTCAATCACCGTCTTCATCCTCGACTTCTTATCGTCGATTCAGTTATTCAGAATGGGATAGACCCGGTCTTTCTGAGCAACTCGCGTATATAATAAACAAGTGCTACACAAACACAACATACGCCTCATTGCAATTCATCATTCACTAACCGTAAATTAGTAAGAGAACGATTTCCCAAGTTTTAACCCCGAAGGCCGAAACCAACATCAGATCAAAACCCAGGAAACCATCCGAGTTAGCTAACCTTCAGTTAGTTTATAAATTTCACATTCAACCATCAAATATCCAATAAACCGGGTAAATTTGGTTTATTTTCATTCCATATCATTTATAATATTTTATAATGATTTATCACTTTTTTTATTTAATTTAAAAATAGCCATTTCATTCAAACGATGCTTCAGGCAATAACGCGGCCGTGGCGCTTCTTTTCTTCAGATTTGATTTACATATATCTGAAAATCTAACCGTTGGATCTTCACAAATTTTATATCATTAGAAAGATCTTTTCAAAACGAATCCAACGGTTTCAGATTTGGGAAAATCCGACGGTCGGATCTCCCGGTACACTCATTTGAAGTTTCGATTTCAAAATACGAACTGCAGGTCGTTATTCGATTCAGTTTAATTATATATATATATATATATATATATATATATAATTGATTCTGGCGCTGTTTTTCTTCAGATTTGAATTAAACATTCTAGACAATCCAACCGTTGGATTTTCACAAAGTGGGTATCGTTGGAAAGATTTTTCCAAAGCGAACCCAACGGTTTCGGTTTCGGGAAAATCCGATGGTCGGATCTCCCGCACTAATCGTTTGAAATCATGGTTTCAAAACACGAACTACAGCTTCGTTATTCGATTTATTTTAATTATATTTATATATATACACATAAATATAATATATTCTTCGATTTCAAAACCATATTCCTTTCATACATTTGATAAAAATGTTATTTCTATCCAACAGACTTTTATTTCAACTTCACTATTTTTAACAGTTTATGTATATAATAAAAATGTGATTTTTATTGTAAAACAATTTATTTCAAAACACGACTATTTTATATAGTTCATATAGATGATAAAAATATGATTTTATTATAAAACAATTTATTTCAAAACATGACTATTTTATATAGTTCATATAGATGATAAAAATATGATTTTTATTACAAAACAATTTATTTCAAAACACGACTATTTATATAGTTCATATAGATGATAAAAATATGATTTTTATTATAAAACAATTTATTTCAAAATACGACTATTTTATATAGTTTATATAGATGATAAAAATATGATTTTTATTATAAAACAATTTATTTCAAAACACGAATATTTTATATAGTTCATATAGATGATAAAAATATGATTTTTATTATAAAACAATTTATTTCAAAACACGACTATTTTATATAGTTCATATAGATGATAAAAATATGATTTTATTACAAAACAATTTATTTCAAAACATGAATGTCGTTCAACACCTGAATTTCTATTCAACACAAGAATTTCTATTCAACACATGAATATAGTTTCAATACATGAAAATAATTCTAACACATGAATATTATTGAAAATTTCGGTAGCATAACGGCAGGGTAGTTAAAACCGGGGTCGTCCCTAGTACGGCTCGTCGCTCTACCTTAAAGCCTCGCAGCTTTTGACAATGGGGATTTCATGCATCTAGTTCGCACGCAGGCGACATGTATATTTTTTTTTCTTTTCCACAAACTAATCCTATGTGGTTTCAACCAAATAATTCTCAACCACAAACGGGTATTTATCAACCACAATCAATAAATTTCAACCACAAACAATTCTGATCAACCATTCGCAATCAACCAATTTTCATACCAATCACAACCAATAAATATCGTCCATGGTTTGTGGACGAGGGGCGTGTATGTATATATATATATAAGTATATATCACTTCTATTTCAACATATATATAATTTTTACAACGCATATATAACTTATACATCGAACGTACAACTTATACAACACTAATACATGAGGTTACAACGCTTATATAACTCATACTTTGAATATATAATTTATACATCGTCATTTCCATATCATTTATAATTCAGAAATCTCACATTGGGTTCCACTCCACCAAAAATAGTAGAAGGCTTAGAAAAATATGCGGTCTCTTTTAGAATGTAGAAGACGTCCTCACGAGTCCACTGTCTCTTGTTTCACTGAATTTCATCAAGAAATGAAAAAGATATGATTTTTACAGTGAAATCAAAAACCGTAGCGCTTTAAAGTGCTATTAAATAGTTTAATATAATTTCAGCCGTACCTCTCTAAAAATCTTCAAAACTATGTTTTCGATTTGCGACCAAACCGTGCAACGATTCGTCGATCGGTCACTGCCACGTGGAAGAGCTTGGAAAAGGCTCTCCGACGCCGTGTACCACCTTCTGTTCGACGGCCTCTGGCACGAGTGTCGGCGGCTGAAAGGCTCCAACTTTGTGGGCTTGGATCTCGACGAACACGCGATGGTAAGGGACGAGGCTTATGCGGATTTGAAGAGCTCGGGAAGATCTACAAAAAGCTCAACATCGCCTTGAAATTTATTGAGTGTATTGGCTAGAAATCGAGAGGGAAGAGGGATGTTCTTTTCCGCTGTACGTCGATCGGGGAGAGAGAATGTCGGGGGAGAGAGAATCTGATGTGGCGCAATGATTTTTTTTAATATATTTATATATTTTAAAAATCCAATAATACCCCTCTTCACATACTAACACCAATCCAAACCCAACGACTGTCATCCCTAGCCAAATACCCCCATTCCGAACACAATGGGATATGTTTCGTAGGCCCATTCGACTGTTTCAGTCAATTTCTCTTCAAATTAAAATATAAAACATTCAATATTTGTTTTGAATGTACATTTCAATTTGCCGGGGCCACATACCGATTCTAAAAATTCCAAAAAAATAAATCTAGCTATGTTTTGATGATACGGTCCCAACAAAACTAGTTTCGTCGAATTCTGAGACCGTTTGAAAAATGGCCCTTTTCTGTCGATCCAATTTAATAGAAATCGACCAAACACATTTTCCTTTGCTACGCTCACATACTAGCTTCAAAAATTATGAAATTTGAAACCTAGCAATAATTTGACATCCCGGATCCAACAAAAGTAGTTTCGTCGAATTCTGAGTCATTTGCAAAATGGCCATTTTCTCGGGCTATATAAACTCTATAGCGACCTTTCTGAAAATTCATTTAGCCATAACTTTTGCTTCCCTCTACGAAACTTCGATTTTTCAGATTCGTTAGAAAGATATTCACTAACAGATTTAAATATTTTTGGTTTCACTAAAATCCGTTTTGTTTTGCTACCAATACAGTCAGTCAAAATTTGAATTCAAATTTTGAAACTACTGCGCCATTTCAGGCCTTGTTTATAATTAGAAATAATTATATTCATTTTCAAACATCGATTCCAACTTATTTTTCGTCGTTATTATTTAAAATATTTGTCTTAAATATTTAATATCCACTAAAATGGCCAATTTAAAATTTTTAAATTGGTTCAGATTTTACGGGTTGTTACAATAATAATTTACTTCGATCATTAACTACAGTAGTAGTAATTAATTTCTTAATTAACTAAAACAAATAGTATATTTATTTTTAAAATATTATCAAAATTAAAACAATTGTCATTAAACTATTTATTAAATTAATTCAAAAAAAATAATTTAAAAAATCAGTCCCTATTAAAAAAGTTGACTTAGTTAACTCAATACACGGTTATCTCGTTAACCGATCCCAATTCGTCCTTTCTTTAAATTAATTAATAATATAATTAATTTAAATAATTCCATTTAATTGTTTATTAAAAAAATTTATTCAAATCTTAACCGTTAGGTTAAATTTCAACCCTCTTACTTATAAATCAGATTAACATCAGAATTTGCTTTATAAAATCAATTAGTAATTATTTATAAACTTAATTGATAAATAATAAATATGTACTTTCTTTTAATAAACTTTTATTTAAAAATAATAGATTCAAAATCTATTTCCAGTTATAAAATAAATTTTATAACTTCACTTTTATCGATTCACTTGACGGTGAATACATATTTGAAAAACGATTGATTTACAGGCCTTATACTGCCAATTACTCAACAAATTCTGCCCATTCGTTAAAACAAAACAAACATTGAATTTTAGGTCAACGGTCAACACCCAAATCAATCATATAATCAAAACAGTTCATATAATTATAGTATAACATATTATTTCTATAATAGTAAATAACGACTATCTAACACAAACCAATTTATTTAACACAACAAAACAGTTCAAACAAAACATGTTTATTTTATAAACATGACCTACAAGGTAAGTTACCTTTATTGATTCAAATCGTTTAAATAACGATTCGGTGTTTCATCGAAATTAAAACAACTTTTAATTTTATCGGTTCAGTCAATATATGATTATATATTTAAAAAACAGTCAACTATTAGCAACCGTAGCACACAAAATAAAAACCCGACTTGCATTTAACTCACCTTGTTTTTTATTCCGTTGTTTAATCAAGTCATTTATTTATATTAAATCAGTGTTTAATTTGACTAAAAATCCAGTTGACTCTAATTGTGTCCGGTTCTATTCCAAAATATGGTGTTCGTCCATACGGTCTCGATGTCTTTGGTCTGGCCCTATTATGATAACATATGTATGAATTATAACTTTTATAATATACAATTATAAATAAGAATAAATATTTCCTAGATAATTTAATTTATCCTTAATTACTTTTGATTATCACGGTTTAACGGGCCGGTTGTGTTTTCCTTTTCATCTCGTATTCATCTGCATGCTCTTCTTGTTCAACCAAACCTGTGATAGTTTAATCATTTCAATTAGCTTGTTATTTAAAATAAAATTAAGTAATTTAATTATAACTTGTTAAATGTATACTTGTTTTAGATCAAACCCATGAATGAACAACTGAATTCATCTCTACCTATTCTCATGATTTTCGTTCAGAATATCCTGCACAATTCACGGTTTTAAAATAATAAATCTTAATTACTTATTAATATACTTTAATTATATTATTAAAACAACGGTTAACCTTAATTTCAACGCAGAAAATTTTGGCCGAACTGCTTTTTGATTCCTGTTGTTTATATCATCATTCCTGTTCTTGTAGAAGCCATATATACATCGTTCTCCTTCATGTTCAGTAATAGTCTGACCAATGCTTTTGACTTAAAGGAAACTAACCCAATACTCCTTCAGTTGCTCACGCATCTATTGTTCAGACCATTTTAAACTTCTGCAAAGAGCCATTGGCATGAACTAAATTCTTCCCTGCTTCTATCACAATCTCCCTTTCGTTTCAAACTCCTTCAGCCCGTTCAACAACTCATGACATCCACTCCAACCACTGCATCAAAAACCGGACACCGGACCTCGATCAGCAAATGTTGTAACATGCGCCTCTCCGTTAGCATCTTCCCCCACGAGTCTCGATGACTCGGCTCCACCTTCCACCTTGAAATCGCCTTCGAATGTCGTGTCTTTGTGGCGTTGTTACAGCCACGTCAGTGCTCAAAACCTGATCATATCTGTTTAACATGGAGCTCTCCCCTAGATCTAGAACATTGTAGTTGAAAATATTTTGAATTGATGAATGGAAGTGAAGAAAAATTGGGTGGAACAATGGAGTTTGCAGGCCATCGATTTGGTATGTAGAGGCGGCACACTTTGTTCACCACAGATGATCGTTTGACCTGGAAATAGGGTTACACTGAGAGTTTTTATAAAGTTTGGGAAGAATTTATTAATATTCTATTATGTGAAACTTAGGATTGAAGTATCAGTTTAAAACAAATCCATACGATCTCCGTTTTTTGACAAAATAATGTAATCTTGGAATTAAAAAATATTCCAGACCCAATGGAACAGGTTTCGTCGAATTCCGAGGTCGTCTGTGAAAAGTCCTTTCTAATTATTGATGAAAACTCAAGTGTTTAAAATTCCTATAATTACAAAAAAACCAAAAAAAATGAAACCTTAATATTCTACTAGACCTTTTCCTAATGGTTCCAATGAAATTTGTTTCGTTAAATTTGGAGTTTGTTTGGCTAGTCATTTATTCGTTTAAAGTTACCCCTGTCTAAATTGACCAAAATAACATCAACAATAAAGGCGTTTATCCTTGTCACGATCAAATGGTACGTCTGATTGACACGAAAATTGAAATCTTATAATAATTAATTAATATCAATCCAATGGCACAAGTTTTGTCATATTCCGAGACTGTTTCCTAGTACGCTATTTTTATACGCACTATAATGCCCTTTTGGACACCAAAATACAGGTCTTCAAAAATAACAGACTATATATCTATCCTGACTCTAAACGTCGATACAAATTTAATGGAACTGGTTTTATAGCTTAATTCGATCGTCTTCTCAAGTTACACTAAAATAGCTCTTTATTAAATTAAATTAATTTAATTGCGCGCTATATAGAATGACTAGGTGTTTAGGGTTGCCGTGGTCACATACGACATCGGTTTGCCACAAAGTTTAATATCGTACAATAATTTAACGTTACGGTTCCAATGAAACTAACTTTGCTGAAAACGGACTCCATTTGCAAAATGGACATTTTTAAAGCAATAAAAAAATAGATAAAATTTTAATTAAATCACAAAATAATTTAGTTAAATAATAATAAATTATTATTATCATAAATACCCAATTGGAAATATAATATAGCTTAACCTATAAATTATACAACTCAGTATCATCAATTCCGAGTTAAACGATGTCCAAATTAATTTAAAACCCTTTTAAATATAATAAATAAACGTAATATTTTAATAACAATTTACATAATGACTATTTTAAAATTTGAATTGGATATAACTATCAATCTATAACACGAAATCTGGATTTTTCTCTTCCATATGAAAATTATAATCAACAAGATTCCAACGTTTCTTGTTTCACAGAAATCCGACTTAAAATGGGTTATGTATATTCAATTAAAGTTCAAAACTCGATATTATGAACTACCACGCCGTTTTGAGCTCGATTTATATTATACATAAATTCACGTTAAAACTTTTTTTAATAAACGAATTAAATATTAAAAATTGAGACGACCCGAAATCCCGTTCAGACGGAGACCAAGGTTATCTTTTGGAATATAACACAGAAACAGATAACAGCAGAACAAAAACTAAATAATTACACCAGATAATGAACAATAGAATATACTGGATAAAAATAATCATCAGAGTTACACAGTATACAGGATCTTACTTAGTACAAATACAGTTCAGCTATACATAAATGTCTACAGCGGAAATAAACAAAATATGTACAATAGGAGCTGAACAGCATAAAAAGAGATAAATGATAGAATCCATCTTCAGCTCCAGCTATCCAGAAAGAACCAGCTAAACCTGAATACAAGGCTGCCCATGTAGAAAAAGGGGCACCCGAGTTTGAGAGTGAAACAAACTACGAGTCAGTCATGGGACTGGTATGAGAAATCCATTCAACACATATATAGTTTGGCTAATCACAGGACCACGCCACTTTCGTGGAACGGGTTTACTCCATTGGATCGCCAATGCTTTAAAACAAATCTTTCTTTTAAACATCGCTATGCTTTTTATAAAAATGTAGCCGTTATAAGACTCAGTTCCCATCACACAATGCAACGCAAACCGGAGGATAGAGTTTTTACCTTATAACGGCCAAATATGCTTGATACGAATAAAACAAAGGCATTTGATATTATTTCTAGTGTTGATATGTTTTGAAAACAATTTCAAATCATAACTATCAATCATAGACGGCATTAATGTCCCATACCACTATGTCGCCATATATAGGTATACAATCAAAATCGCATCGTCGCGTATTTGGAAATTGGATTTCCGTCATGAACCAAGGCAAAAGATAGTCCTTACAGAATTCGAGACTGCCTAGCCCGAGTCTCAGGATCAGAGCTCGAGCGACCCTAGGAGCGACAGGGCCGGTCCACCGATGTGGATTAAAATCCCTGAACAATGCGTTTCCCTGCCCTTTGGGGCGTAAACGAGCCAACGAATGACTCCATCGGACCTGGATCGTCCGATCAAACCGAGGCGCCTCGCAACAGCAACAACCACATAGGTGAAAAGTATATAAATGTCAGAGCTGGTAGGTCACTGACACCACCCTAGCTAGGAAGAAACGCATGTCCTCCCTGAGGTCCTTCCTCCCGTTTCTGGTTCATACCGGGGTGTGAGGCTCACGAATTCACGTTATACACAAAGCTACGCCACTCAGGCGGTGCTTTGATCATCACCACAAGACTTTGCTTTTCAACAGAAGCCCTGATCACTGCATCTTAGCATGCCACACAGAATAAATCCAATGTCAGACACACAGTCCATTTACAAGTCCGTTCTGGGTCTGAACGAAACCGGAGGCACTAAATACCTCGCAAACCCATCGATCACCACGTACGTCTGGACGACCACCACTCATTATCCATATTTCGGGATGCCTCCCAATCAGGACCTCGGTTACCATCCAAACGAGGTGAAGATCTCCGGTCTTCGACCATCGTCTTCATCTTCAAATTTCAATCGTCGGTCAATCATTTGAAATGAGAATTAACTCGGCCATTTCAAATAATTCACGTATATTTAGAATTTCAAATCAATTTATTTCAATGGTTAAATTATTCGACAACACTAATTTTGTTCTTTAATGTAATTTTCACACCAAACACATTCAACCATCAAACACAACATAAATCGAGCAAATTCAGCTTATTTCCATTCCATATTGTTTATGATATTTTATAACGATTTATCGCTATTTTTATTTATTTTAAAATAGCTAATATATCCAAAACGACGCTTCGGGCCATAAAGCGGCCGTGGCGCTGTTTTTCTTCAGATTTGATTTACACATATCTGAAAATCTAACCATTGGATCTTCACAAAATTTACATCATTAGAAAGGTCTTTTCAAAACGAATCCAACGGTTCCAGTTTCAGGAAAATCCGACGGTCGGATCTCCCGGTACAATCGTTTGAATTTTCGATTTCAAAATACGAACTGCAGCGTCGTTATTCGATTAAATATATAATTATATTTATATATATATAAATATAGTCGCTTCTGGCATTGTTTTTCTTCAGATTTGAATTAAACATTCCAGACAATCCAACCATTGGATTTTTGCAAGGTTGGTGCCGTTGGGAAGATATTTCCAAGGCGGACCCGACGGTTGAGATTTCGGGAAAATCCAATGGTCGGATTGCCCGTACTAGTTGTTTGAAATCACGGTTTCAAAATGCGAACTGCATGGACACGTTTCGTTTTAATTTTATTTATATTTATATAATTATATAAATATAGTTCATTCAACAATTTCAATATCGTTTTCACTTCAAATATTTCACTAACGCCTTAAAATTTGGAAAATTTTGCCATAACCTCCCCTGCACCGGGAGCATCGGGAAATCGCAAATAGCTTTCCGGTCCTTCTAATCTCAAAAAGAAAAAGGAAAAGCCAAGCGGCTAGCCAACAGGCTCATAAAATCATCACCCAAACAAAATAGTAAATGTGTACCTATTTGTCGGGCACAAAATTTTATTCCTCTTCTCTAGCCCCTTTGCTATAACCTGTTCAATGAATATGCATGTACATATATATACAGTTCTTATCATTTATCATTTTCTATTCAACTTCATATTTGATTTCTATTTGGCTAAAAAAAACACCATTCATTCTAATGTTACATACATAGGTGCAAATCATTTCATTAGCTAATTAATGAATATTTCAACTCATATATGTTTATTTTGAACAAGTGGCTATTTTTAACACTTCACATTTCAATGATTCATGCATACAATAAAAATGTGATTTTTATTGTAAAACAATTCATTTCAAAACACTATTTTTCTATATAGTTCATATAGGTGACAAAAATAGGATTTTTATCATAAAACAATTTCTTTTAAAACGAGATTATTTTACACAGTTTATATAGTCGATAAAAGGTGATTTTTTTTATTATCAAACAATTTATTTCAAAATATGAATACCATTCAACACATGAATTTCAAATCAACGAATGAATATCGATTCAACACATGAAGGTTTTCTATAGTTTCTATATATAGATAAAAATGTGATTTTTATATTTAAAACGCGAATACCATTCAACACATGAATTTCTAATCAATGAATGAATATCAATTCAACACATGAAGGTTTTCTATTCATTGAATAAATATAGTTTAAGCAGATGAAAATAATTCAAACACACGAATATTATTCAAAATTTCGGCAGCATAACGGCAAGGTAGTTAAAACCGGGACCGTCCCTAGTACGGCTCCTCGCTCTACCTTAAAACCTCGCGGTTTTTGACAATGGGGATCATGCATCTAGTTCGCACGCAGGCGGCATGTATATATTTATTTCATTTCCACAAACTAATCCTATGTGGTTTCAATCAAATATTTCTCAACCACAAACGGGTATTTCTCAACCACAATCAACCAATATCAACCACAAACAATCCCAAACAATCATTCGCTATCAATCAATTTTCACACAATTTCAACCAATAAATATCGTCCGTGGTTTGTGGACGAGGGGCGTATATATATATATATATATATATATATAGCAATTCACTTTAATTTCAACACACACACATATATATATATAGTTAGAAAAAGAAATTGAAGAGTGAGAAATTCTCACCAATAGCTATCCAACTACGACTCTTCCTTTTGAAATCTTCGCCAATCTCGCCTTTTGTCGCTTTCGTTGCCCGTATTCTCTACATATGTAAAAATCGAATTTTTACTATGTTATTCAATATATAAAAATCGAATTTTTATTATGCTATTCAATATATAAAAATCGAATTTTTGACTTCGCTATTCAATATATAAAAATTGAATTTTGACTTCGCTATTCAATATATAAAAATCGAATTTTGACTTCGCTATTCAATATATAAAGATCATATTTTGACTTCGCTATTCAATATATAAAGATCATATTTTTATTATGCTATTCAATATATAAAAATCGAATTTCAAAAATATAGATTCCGCCTTTTCAAAAATAAAGATTATATTTTTAATATTCCTATGATGTAAAAATTATATTTTTATTACTTTAAAAATATAAAAATCATATCTTACTTCTTCTACTTAATAAAAATTCCGTCTTTTCTATTTTAAAAATATGATCTTTTCTATTCTAAAAAATCTGATCTTTCTATCCCAGTTCAAATCTTTTTCTTTTTAAAGTTCTAATCTTTTTCTTTTTAAAGTTTAAATCTTTTCCTTTTTAAAGTTCTAATCTTTTTCTTTTTTTAAAGTTTAAATCTTTTTCTTTTTAAAGTTTAAAATAAAATCAGTTTTTAAACCTAAAAAAAAAATCAGAATTAAACCTTCTAAAAATCAGAATTTAAACCTTTTAAAAATCAGAATTTAAACCTTTTAAAAATCAGAATTTAAACCTTCTAAAAATCAGAATTTTTAGAATTAAAATAAAAATAAAATAACAACACTTACTGTTATCTGCGAAGAAGGGAGGGGGGTCGTCAGGGTCGGCGGTCGTCAGGGCGGTGGCTTCAGCGGTCTCGGACTGGGGGGGGCTCGCGAATAGGGCGTCGCGATGCTTCAGGGGGGGCGGAATAGGTCAGGGAGGGCGGTTCGCGGTCGCCGTTAGGAGGGAGCGAAAGCAAGGAAGAGGGGGGGGGGGGCGGTTGGCACGGGGGAGAGGGCGCCTGCCCTAGGCGGCGGCGTCGAGGTCGACAAAGGGGGGGCGTCGATCCTTTTTCTTTTTTTTTCTTTTTTTTTATTCGTCTGAGCGAAAATAAGGAGAGAAAGGGGGGGTGAGGGTTTTTTAAAAGAAAAAATATATATTATTTTATTTATTAAATTAATTCTAAAAAGCAACTTTTATTTTCGACCTCGAAACGAAACCCACCGCCTGTCGTCTATAGCATATTACCCCCATTCCGAACACAATGGGATATGTATCGTAAGTTGATTTGACTGTTTCGATCAGTTTCCGTTGAAATCAACATATAACTCTATATATTGAATTTGAACGCGTTTTTCAATTTACCGGGGACACATACAAACTAGAAAAATTCTCGAAAAATATTTTCTAGCTTCGTATTGACGATACGGTCCTAACAAAACTAGTTTCGTCG
Organism: Allium sativum; assembly: GCA_030737875.1. NCBI lineage: Eukaryota > Viridiplantae > Streptophyta > Magnoliopsida > Asparagales > Amaryllidaceae > Allium > Allium sativum. The sequence continues at coordinate 684,490,929 of CM060926.1, read as the reverse complement.
AATTCTGAGACCGTTGGAAAAATGGCCAATTTCGAGTCGATTAAAATCAACTGAAACTGGTCAAACGCGTTTTCTTTTGCCACGCTCACATATTGATTCGAAAAATTATGAAATTTGAAACCAAGCAATAACTTGACACTGCGGATCCAACAAAAGTGGTTTCGTCGAAATCCGAGGTCGTTTGCAAAATGTCCATTTTTAAGGGCCTGAATTCCATAGCGACTATTCAGAATTTTCAACTGGACATATCTTTTGATTCCCGTTATCAAATTTCGATTCGTCGGATTCGTTAGAAAGATATTACCAATTAGATCCTAATGTTTTTGTTTTCACTAAAATCCGGATTGTTTTGCATCCGATATAGTCCGACAAAGTTTGAATTCAATTTTCGAAACTACAGCGCCATTTCAGGCCTTGTTTATAATTATAATTAATTATATTCGTTTTCAATTGTCGATTCAAACTCAGTTTTCATCGACATTATTTAAAATATTTATTTTAAATATTTAAAATCCATTATTTTAGCCAATTTAAAATTTTTAAATTGGTTCAGATTTTCTGGGTCGTTACAATCTCCCCCACTTAAAACTTTTCGTCCCCGAAAAGGAATAAAGTCGAAAGTGGTTTGATAAATCTTCAATCATACAACAACCAATTTGTTTTTACCCTTCAAAAATATACTAATCAAATCCTATACTCTTTAAAATCATTCAGACTATATAATTAAAAGTGCACACCTTATGAAAAGAAAATAACAATAGAGTAGAGAATTGAATGGTAGTGCAAAGTAGGGTAAATGTACCTTGCACCAGAGTCAATCTGAGATATCCACTCGGCATCTAGGATAAGCTTTCTGAATGCTCTCCTCAGTTTCCCAAGTACAATCTCGCGGATCTCCACTCCATTGCACTTTGACTAAGCGAACTTTCTTGTTCCTCAGCTCTTTGGTTTCTTTGCCTATTATCTTTAGCGGCTCTCTTCTCACAGCTAATTCTGGGGTAATTTCAATGTCATGCTGAGCTGCTTCCTCCACGATCAAGTCTGGATCATGAACGTGTTTTCGAAGTTGAGATATGTGAAATACATCATGAATTTCAGGCAACCAATTAGGCAGTTTGACCCTATAAGCGAGAGTACCGATCCGTTCCAGAATAGGAAACGGACCTATGAATTTGGGTGCTAACTTTCCAGTTTTACCGAACCGGATAACTCCTCTCATCGGCGATACCTTCAAATATACATAGTCGCCAACTTCAAAGGATATATCTCTTCTTCTTCTATCGGCATAGCTCTTTTGTCGGCTTTGAGCGGCGAGTAATCTCTTCTTAATAAAATCGACTTTGTCGGCAGCTTCTTGAATCATATCGGGACCCAACACAAGTCTATTTCCTGGCTCGACCCAACAAGCAGGAGATCGGCACGGTCTACCATACAATGCTTCGAATGGCGACATTGTCAGACTCGCCTGGTAGCTGTTGTTATAAGAGAATTCAGCCAAATGCAGATGGTCTTCCCATGATCCACCGAAATCTAGAACACAAGCCCGCAATAGATCTTCTAAAATGCGATTTACCCTCTCAGTCTGACCGTCTGTCTGAGGATGATAAGCGGTGCTCAAGTTCAACTTCGTTCCTAGCTCGACTTGAAATGCTTCCCAGAATTTGCTAGTGAAGATTGTATCTCTATCACTGACTATACTGAGCCGCACTCCATGAAGTCTAACTATTTCCCTGAAGTAAATCTGCGCCAGACTCTGAGCGGTTCTATTTGATCTGACAGGTATGAAATGGGCGGTCTTCGTGAAGCGATCTACGATCACCCAAATACTGTCATTTCCTTTTCTGGTTCTGGGCAGACCATCGATGAAATCCATAGAAATATGTTCCCACTTCCAACCCGGAACTTCTAGTGGTTGTAATAATCCAGCCAATTTCTGTTGGTCGCTCTTGACTAGTTGGCAAGTAGGGCATCGGCTAACATATATTGAAACGTCTCTCTTCATAGCCTTCCACTAGAATGATCTTTTGAGATCGTTATACATTTTGGCCACGCCAGGATGGATACTCAGCTTGGACTTGTGACACTCGTCTAGCACTTCCCTTTTTAACTCTGGGATGTCAGGAACACAAATCCTTCCTTTCAACCTCAAGGTCTCGTCGTTATCTATTTGAAAACACGAGGGTTCGCCTTTCTGAATCCTTTTGATCATATCCTTAATAAAGTTATCCTCCTTCTGAAGAATAGATATTTTGTCAACCAAGGAAGTCGTGATAATAAAGCTGGCGATTATTACATTCTTTCTGCTCAGCGCATCGACTACGACATTGGCTTTTCCTGGAGTATATATAATTTCAAAGTCATATGCTGCAAGAAACTCCAGCCAACGTTGCTGCCTCAGATTCAGGTCTTTCTGAGTGAACAAATACTTTAACGACTGGTGATCTGTAAACAGTTCAAATCTCTCGCCCAGAAGATAGTTTCTCCAGATCTTCAAAGAGAATATGATAGCCAATAACTCAAGATCATGAGTTACATAGTTTTTCTCGTGCGGTTTCAGTTGATGGCTAGCATAAGCAATCACTTGGCCTCTTTGCATTAACACTGCGCCAAGGCCTTCTCTAGAAGCATCAGTCCATACTTTTAAATCCTGGTTGCCATCGATGATGGTTAACACTGGAGCTGTCGTTAATCTCAACTTCAGCTCTTCGAAAGCCTCCTCACTTTCTGGAGTCCATTTGAATTTAGAATGCTTCTTTGTAAGCTTCGTTAAGTGACCAGATATCTTCGAAAAGTCTTTAACGAACTTCCGATAATAGCTAGCCAATCCGAGAAAACTGCGGACTTCAGTGGGGGTGCTGGGCTGTTTCCAATTTTGAATAGCCGTGATTTTGCTTGGATCCACAGCAATTCCTTCTTTCGATACAACATGGCCCAGAAATTTTACTTCATCTTGCCAGAAGATACATTTGGAAAATTTGGCTTTTAATACATTCCGTCTCAGAATTTCTAGAACCTATTCCAGATGCTTTTCATGTTCGACCTTTGATTTAGAGAAGATTAGAATATCATCAATAAAAACCAGAACAAATTTATTCAATACTCCTATGAATACTCTGTTCATCAGATCGACGAAGTAAGCGGGAGCATTACACAAGCCGAATGGCATTACTAACCACTCGTAGAATAGGTCGGGACCTCTGAACGCTGTCATTGGAACACACTCTTCGGCAATTCGAAGTTGATGGAAACCTGTAGCTAGGTCCATTCGTGAAAATACTTGTGCTCCATTTAATCGATCCAACAAATCATCAATCCGCGGCAATGGATATTTGTTCTTTATTGTCTGTTTGTTCAGATCACGATAGTCCACGCATAGACATAGAGTACCGTCTGATTTTGGGACAAACACCACTGCTGCACCCCAATCAGAGAAACTAGGCCTGATCAGACCTTTCCATACTAGCTGTCGTGTTTGATTGTCTAATTCCTCCTTCTCTTTCAAGGACATTCTTCGAATAGCGTGAACTACCGGCCTTGCATTGGGAATCAAAGCGATCTTGAAATCTATTTCTCTCTGCGGCGGTAAGCGAACGACTTCCTCGAACACATTCGCATAGTTCTTGACGACAGGAATATCTTTGATGAGGTCGGGAATATTCTCTGCAACCTCAGGGATATTTTCTATTTGGGCTGGGGAAACATCGAGAGCTGACCAGAAGTCTTTTCTATTTGAAGTCGGGCCTTCGCATGGTATGGTTATATAATTCCCCGATTGGGCCTTTGCTTTAACCACTCTCTCGGCGCATTTAACCTCAGCTTCATATTTGGTCAGCCAATCCAATCTGAGAATAAGATCGAATTCATTAAAATTCATGATGATAGAGATAATAGGGAATTTATAGTAGGAAAAGGAGACAGGTACTACACAAATCCAACTGAGATCAATTGAACCCCCAACCGGATTCTGGACAGTCATTGGCTCTTTGAGCTTCTTCAAATTCAAATCCAACTTCTTGACTGCACTCTTTGCAATAAAGCTTCGTGACGCGCCTGTGTCAAACAGTACTTTAACTGGAATGTTTTTGACAATGAGCGTGCCTTCTAAAACATCAGACCTTTCCTGAGCAGACGAGGAGGCAGGTACTTCTACCACTTCATTTACATGTATTTCTTTAGGTTTTCTGAATAGCGGGCAGGCCTTTGAAAGATGACCGGACTGATGGCTTTGACTGCACTTTCTATTCTCCTGGAACTTCTTACCGGATTTAATTTCATCTTTCCTTAGCTTCTTCGAGGGTTTACAACTCCTAGTCAAATGCCCCTGTTTATGGAAGTTACCGCATACAGCTGTCGTTACTGGTCCTTTTCCGGATCTGGCCCTTTTTCGATTTACTTCGGGCTCCTTACTGACTTCAGACATTGTACTGGCCTCAGGACGATCAGTTTCAGACTCAATTTTATTACTAGAGCTGACTTCCTCTTCGTACTGTAGCATACCTTTCTTATCTAGATCTTCATATTGATAAGCCATATAAATCATTTCTGAAAAAGGAAGTTTCACATGCCCCAATACTTTATTCTGGTATTTCCTTTGAAGCCCATTTATAAATCTCAAATTCTTTCTCCTCGTATTCTGAATTAGATGGGGAGCAAAGTGAGAAAGTTCGTTGAATTTCTTATGATATTCTGGGATGGTCATATCTCCTTGTATCAAATAAGAAAATTCATCACATAGTCGCTCAGTCGCTTCGGGAGGAGTAAATCTTTCCAGGAAAATCACTTTGAATCTATCCCAGGTGATATCACCTTCTGGATTATCCTTAACAACAGAATCCCACCAGAACAAAGCTTCATCTTTGAGTGCCCAGGAGGCCAGTAATCTTTTCTGGTCATCCCTCAGCTTTAATGCTTCGAAGATTTTCTCATCCGAACGAATCCAAGCTTGTGTCTTCATAATTGCTTCTTCACCCGTAAAGGGTTTTCCACCCAGATTTCTATATTTCATGAATAGAGCTTCTATATCCGGGTCAGTATTACTTCTTCTGTTTCTGGCACTCATTTTCTAGTTCTTCTGCAAATAGCAGATCAAGTGTCAGGTCAACAGAAAAGATATTTCAAAATATAGAGACAAATACTTGAATGTAAATGTGTCTATCGAGGTGTTATTTCCTTCTGCTACTCATACTAGGATATTACTGATCCTATCTGTATTGAGTTACCCGTCCTAGAACACTACTGGTTCTATTTCTGACGAGTTCGTTCACATGTTATATTCCAGAACTAAGCTTAACCATAGCTCTGATACCACGTTGAGACGACCCGAAATCCCGTTCAGACGGAGACCAGGGTTATCTTTTGGAATATAACATAGAAACAGATAACAGCAGAACAAAAATTAAATAATTACACCAGATAATGAACAATAGAATATACTGGATAAAAATAATCATCAGAGTTACACAGTATACAGGATCTTACTTAGTACAAATATAGTTCAGCTATACATAAATGTCTACAACGGAAATAAACAAAATATGTACAATAGGAGCTGAACAGCATAAAAAGAGATAAATGATAGAATCTATCTTCAGCTCCAGCTATCCAGAAAGAACCAGCTAAACCTGAATACAAGGCTGCCCGTGTAGAAAAAGGGGCACCCGAGTTTGAGAGTGAAACAAACTACGAGTCAGTCATGGGACTGGTATGAGAAATCCATTCAACACATATATAGTTTGGCTAATCACAGGACCACGCCACTTTCGTGGAACGGGTTTACTCCATTGGATCGCCAGTGCTTTAAAACAAATCTTTCTTTTAAACATCGCTATGCTTTTTTATAAAAATGTAGCACTCAGTTCCCATCACACAATGCAACGCAAACCGGAGGATAGAGTTTTTACCTTATAACGGCCAAATATGCTTGATACGAATAAAACAAAGGCATTTGATATTATTGCTAGTGTTTATATGTTTTGAAAACAATTTCAAATCATAACTATCAATCATAGACGGCGTTAATGCCCCATACCACTATGTCGCCATATATAGGTATACAATCAAAATCGCATCGTCGCGTATTTGGAAATTGGATTTCCGTCATGAACCAAGGCAAAAGATAGTCCTTACCGAATTCGAGACTGCCTAGCCCGAGTCTCAGGATCAGAGCTCGAGTGACCCTAGGAGCGACAGGGTCGGTCCACCGATGTGGATTAAAATTCCTGAACAATGCGTTTCCCCGCCCTTTGGGGCGTAAACGAGCCAACGAATGACTCCATCGGACCCGGATCGTCCGATCAAACCGAGGCGCCTCGCAACAGCAAAAACCACATAGGTGAAAAGTATATAAATGTCAGGGCTGGTAGGTCACTGACACCACCCTAGCTAGGAAGAAACGCATGTCCTCCCTGAGGTCCTTCCTTCCGTTTCTGGTTCATATCGGGGTGTGAGGCTCACGAATTCACGTTATACACAAAGCTACGCCACTCAGGCGGTGCTTTGATCATCACCACAAGACTTTGCTTTTCAACAGCAGCCCTGATCACTGCATCTTAGCATGCCACACAGAATAAATCCAATGTCAGACACACAGTCCATTTACAAGTCCGTTCTGGGTCTGAACGAAACCGAAGGCACTAAATACCTCGCAAACCCATCGATCACCACGTACGTCTGGACGACCACCACTCATTATCCATATTTCGGGATGCCTCCCAATCAGGACCTCGGTTACCATCCAAACGAGGTGAAGATCTCCGGTCTTCGACCATCGTCTTCATCTTCAAATTTCAATCGTCGGTCAATCATTTAAAATGAGAATTAACTCGGCCATTTCAAATAATTCACGTATATTTAGAATTTCAAATCAATTTATTTCAATGGTTAAATTATTCGACAACACCAATTTTGTTCTTTAATGTAATTTTCACACCAAACACATTCAACCATCAAACACAACATAAATCGAGCAAATTCAGCTTATTTCCATTCCATATTGTTTATGATATTTTATAACGATTTATCGCTATTTTTATTTATTTTAAAATAGCTAATATATCCAAAACGACGCTTCGGGCCATAAAGCGGCCGTGGCGCTGTTTTTCTTCAGATTTGATTTACACATATCTGAAAATCTAACCGTTGGATCTTCACAAAATTTACATCATTAGAAAGGTCTTTTCAAAACGAATCCAACGGTTCCAGTTTCGGGAAAATCCGACGGTCGGATCTGCCGGTACAATCGTTTGAATTTTTGATTTCAAAATACGAACTGCAGCGTCGTTATTCGATTAAATATATAATTATATTTATATATATATAAATATAGTCACTTCTGGCGCTGTTTTTCTTCAGATTTGAATTAAACATTCCAGACAATCCAACCGTTGGATTTTTGCAAGGTTGGTGCCGTTGGGAAGATATTTCCAAGGCGGACCAGACGGTTGATATTTCGGGAAAATCCAATGGTCGGATTTCCCGTACTAGTTGTTTGAAATCACGGTTTCAAAATGCGAACTGCACGGCCACGTTTCGTTTTAATTTTATTTATATTTATATAATTATATAAATATAGTTCATTCAACAATTTCAATATCATTTTCACTTCAAATATTTCACTAACGCCTTAAAATTTTGGAAAATTTCGCTATAACCTCCCCTGCACCAGGAGCATCGGGAAATCGCAAATAGCTTTCCCGGTCCTTCTAATCTCAAAAAGAAAAAGGAAAAGCCAAGCGGCTAGCCAACAGGCTCATAAAATCATCACCCAAACAAAACAGTAAATGTGTACCTATTTGTCGGGCACAAAATTTTATTCCTCTTCTCTAGCCCCTTTGCTATAACCTGTTCAATGAATATGCATGTACATATATATACAGTTCTTATCATTTATCATTTTCTATTTAACTTCATATTTGATTTCTATTTGGTTAAAAAAAACACCATTCATTCTAATGTTACATACATAGGTGCAAATCATTTCATTAGCTAATTAATGAATATTTCAACTCATATATGTTTATTTTGAACAAGTGGCTATTTTTAACACTTCACATTTCAACGATTCATGCATACAATAAAAATGTGATTTTTATTGTAAAACAATTCATTTCAAAACACTATTTTTCTATATAGTTCATATAGGTGACAAAAATAGGATTTTTATCATAAAACAATTTCTTTTAAAACGAGATTATTTTACACAGTTTATATAGTCGATAAAAGGTGATTTTTTTTTATTATCAAACAATTTATTTCAAAATATGAATACCATTCAACACATGAATTTCAAATCAACGAATGAATATCGATTCAACACATGAAGGTTTTCTATAGTTTCTATATATAGATAAAAATGTGATTTTTATATTTAAAACGCGAATACCATTCAACACATGAATTTCTAATCAACGAATGAATATCAATTCAACACATGAAGGTTTTCTATTCATTGAATAAATATAGTTTAAGCAGATGAAAATAATTCAAACACACGAATATTATTCAAAATTTCGGCAGCATAACGGCAGGGTAGTTAAAACCGGGACCGTCCCTAGTACGGCTCCTCGCTCTACCTTAAAACCTCGCGGTTTTTGACAATGGGGATCATGCATCTAGTTCGCACGCAGGCGGCATGTATATAATTATTTCATTTCCACAAACTAATCCTATGTGGTTTCAATCAAATATTTCTCAACCACAAACGGGTATTTCTCAACCACAATCAACCAATATCAACCACAAACAATCCCAAACAATCATTCGCTATCAATCAATTTTCACACAATTTCAACCAATAAATATCGTCCATGGTTTGTGGACGAGGGGCATATATATATATATTTATATATAGCAATTCACTTTAATTTCAACACATATATATATAGTTAGAAAAAGAAATTGAAGAGTGAGAAATTCTCACCAATAGCTATCCAACTACGACTCTTCCTTTAGAAATCTTCGCCAATCTCGCCTTTTGTCGCTTTCGTTGCCCGTATTCTCTACATATGTAAAAATCGAATTTTTACTATGTTATTCAATATATAAAAATCGAATTTTTATTATGCTATTCAATATATAAAAATCGAATTTTTGACTTCGCTATTCAATATATAAAAATCTAATTTTGACTTCGCTATTCAATATATAAAAATCGAATTTTGACTTCGCTATTCAATATATAAAGATCATATTTTGACTTCGCTATTCAATATATAAAGATCATATTTTTATTATGCTATTCAATATATAAAAATCGAATTTCAAAAATATAGATTCCGCCTTTTCAAAAATAAAGATTATATTTTTAATATTCCTATGATGTAAAAATTATATTTTTATTACTTTAAAAATATAAAAATCATATCTTACTTCTTCTACTTAATAAAAATTCCGTCTTTTCTATTTTAAAAATATGATCTTTTCTATTCTAAAAAATCTGATCTTTCTATCCCAGTTCAAATCTTTTTCTTTTTAAAGTTCTAATCTTTTTCTTTTTATAGTTTAAATCTTTTCCTTTTTAAAGTTCTAATCTTTTTCTTTTTTTAAAGTTTAAATCTTTTTCTTTTTAAAGTTTAAAATAAAATCAGTTTTTAAACCTAAAAAAAAAATCAGAATTAAACCTTCTAAAAATCAGAATTTAAACCTTTTAAAAATCAGAATTTAAACCTTTTAAAAATCAGAATTTAAACCTTCTAAAAATCAGAATTTTTAGAATTAAAATAAAAATAAAATAACAACACTTACTGTTATCTACGAAGAAGGGAGGGGGGTCGTCAGGGTCGACGGTCGTCAGGGCGGTAGCTTCAGCGGTCTCGGACTGGGGGGGGCTCGCGAATTGGGCGTCGCGATGCTTCAGGGGGGGCGGAATAGGTCAGGGAGGGGGGTTCGCGGTCGCCGTTAGGAGGGGAGCGAGAGCAAGGAAGAGGGGGGGGGGGTTGGCACGGGGGAGAGGGCGCCTGCCCTAGGCGGCGGCGTCGAGGTCGACAAAGGGGGGGGCGTCGATCCTTTTTCTTTTTTTTTCTTTTTTTTTATTCGTGTGAGCGAAAATAAGGAGAGAAAGGGGGGTGAGGGTTTTTTAAAAGAAAATATATATATTATTTTATTTATTAAATTAATTCTAAAAAGCAACTTTTATTTTCGACCTCGAAACGAAACCCACCGCCTGTCGTCTATAGCGTATTACCCCCATTCCGAACACAATGGGATATGTATCGTAAGTTGATTTGACTGTTTCGATCAGTTTCCGTTGAAATCAACATATAACTCTATATATTGAATTTGAACGCGTTTTTCAATTTACCGGGGTCACATACTAACTAGAAAAATTCTCGAAAAATATTTTCTAGCTTCGTATTGACGATACGGTCCTAACAAAACTAGTTTCGTCGAATTCTGAGACCGTTGGAAAAATGGCCAATTTCCAGTCGATTAAAATCAACTAAAACTGGTCAAACGCGTTTTCTTTTGCCACGCTCACATATTGATTCGAAAAATTATGAAATTTGAAACCTAGCAATAACTTGACACTGCGGATCCAACAAAAGTGGTTTCGTCGAAATCCGAGGTCGTTTGCAAAATGTCCATTTTTAAGGGCCTCAATTCCATAGCGACTATTCAAAATTTTCAACTGGACATATCTTTTGATTCCCTTTATCAAATTTCGATTCGTCGGATTCGTTAGAAAGATATTACCAATTAGATCCTAATGTTTTTGGTTTCACTAAAATCCGGATTGTTTTGCATCCGATACAGTCCGACAAAGTTTGAATTCAATTTTCGAAACTACAACGCCATTTCAGGCCTTGTTTATAATTATAATTAATTATATTCGTTTTCAATTGTCGATTCAAAATCAGTTTTCATCGACATTATTTAAAATATTTATTTTAAATATTTAAAATCCATTATTTTAGCCAATTAAAATTTTTTAAATTGGTTCAGATTTTCTGGGTCGTTACAAAAATCCATTAATATTCCAAATACAATATTTAAAATAATAAACTAAATAAAATATCGGACTTCCAAAAATACGGGACATTACACTTTTAAAGCTCTCCTTACTTTCATGAGTTTTCTTTCTTCTCCTGAAATCTCTTTGGATATTTTATTTTCAAATTACATTATCATTTTACGCTTATTTACAAGGGGATTTTAACCACAAGGACAAGAGATTAAAAATTTATTCAAAGGGACAAAACATTGTCCAAATTTATTTAAAAGGACAAAACAACGGACATTTTTTTTAAAAAAAAAAGTTAACTTTTTTTTTGTAGATTTTAGGTATCAGTTTTGTATGTCTTTAGGTATCAGTTTTCTCTCTGCAGCTAATAGGTGGCAGTTTTGTGTGTCTGAAGGTATCAGTTTTTAGCCTACAGCTTATAGGTAGTAGTTTTGTATACTTGTAGGTATCAGTTTTACATGTAACCTTTTTTTTATAGAGAATGACAGTGGACGAGGGAAATGTTGTCAGAAGAGAGGAGCTGAATTGTTTGGTAGTGTGATGAGATTGTAGATACATTTGAGGTTTTTATGTTTAACCGTTGATGTCTAATGAGATTACAAAGAGAGGTTGTGTAGGATGTATAGTGGTGGTTTGTTGGTGGGCTGTTCATGTATACGAGGATGTGGATATGAAGTTTGGGGCCAACTCATGCTTGCAGCTCTAACTCTAGGTTATTATTTAAATTGAATTATATTATCTCAGCTCGACTGATTCTCTTATATATTTCTCATTTGAAGAATTGCTATATGCACCAATTTTTTTTTAACCTATACGACCAACACCTCACTTATCTACAAGTTGTAGGCTAAAAACTGATTTATTCAGACACACAAAATTGCTACCTATTAGCTGCAGAGAGAGAACTGATACCTACAAACATACAAAATTGATACCCAAAATCTACAAAAAAATATGATAATAATAATAATAATTTATTTATTTTTTAAAAAAATTAATATATTTTTTAAAAAATGTCCTTTGTTTTGTCCTTTTGAATAAATTTGGGCTATATTTTGTCCTTTTGAATAAATTTTTAGCCTCTTGTCCTTGTGGTTAAAATTTTCAAACAATCTGTCCTTTACAATATTTTCCTGTATTTACAATTTATCTCATGTTATTTTTACCTTTTTTTTCATTTTACATTTTGACATGGAGATTTCAAAGTTTACACAATTATTTACTGACTGTTTGCTCCTAACATTTTATATTTAAGTCTAGATATTTAAATTAATTACAACATCCAAAATTTAAGTAATTAAATAAATCTAATTAACTTATATTTTTTAAAACACTAAAAATGACAAAATTATGTTTTCTGCCTCTAAATACCTATACTTTAAATTTTCTATAATCATTTAAGTCTTTCAATTCTTTCTTAACATTTTACATTTAGTACCATATTTTATAATTGATTACATTGTAATAAAACTATATAAATAATTGTAGCAAACTATTATTCATTGATTCATCTAATAAATCGCATCAAGATTAACGATATTCATATCAACAAAAATGAATAAAAATCAAATGTATAAACACGTCAATCACAAAGCATAAATTATACACATAATCAATTATCACAAATTCAAAGTTGAACTCATTTACTTTAATAAATTTACCATATATTGCATTGTAATTTATTTATTTTGGTACCCTTACCATTTTATTGATGTACCAAATATGAATACAAAGGTTTAAAAAGAGGGAAAGGCAATAAAAGAGAAAAACAAGGGCAACATGGCATACCAATGTCTAACAGATCTAACACACAACACATATATACAATAGCAAGCAGAGTGCTTAGCCAAAAATACCAGGATCAAATGTAAATTTTATGAATTTCAGCCCATCCCTAATGTCATGCCAAACACGTTGCTTCCACGGCCCAAATTCATGCTTTGGCTAGCATAAAAAACTTTACATTACGCTGCTTCCCTATATTATTGACCATCTTTTTTAGCACATAACAAAATAGTCTAGATCCTGCACTCTTGCCATGAATTCTCTCCCATTCCTTATTGCTAGAACTGCTACCACCACTTTCATTAATTTTTGCAAGGCATCATTCCACAAGCTGCTAGTCACTGAGCGTTCGGAGAAGAGGTGCTAGATGCTTTCATCTTGACTATGGTAGAAGAGGCAACTCTTGCTCATATCAACCAAAGCTCGCAAGTTTGTCTTTTGTATGTCGTGCTCCAGATGTGATCTTCCACAGTGTTAGATTGTCTTTGCACAATTGTCTCTGCGTCGTACCGCATTATGCCATCTGCATTCAATCATGTTTTAAGTACTAAGCAAAATATTGTACATGCTTTTTATTTGGAACTGCTCACCTTTGCAATTCCAGATTGCACTTCCACTATCAAATTCAAGTTGTTTTGCTGCATGTATTTTTTGCTAAAGAGTGTTGACATTATGGTTTGAGGTGGGAGGCAGCCTCAAATGTTCTTCAGTTATCATATTATATATGCAACTATTTTGAGCAACACCAGTGTGTATTCTCTCCATATAGGATATTGTATCCTTATTGATGGAACTGAAATCGACCTAAGGGTCAGCCCAAAAACGTGCATAGGCACAAGAAGCTTACCCATATTTAAAGTGTGGTAGAACTTTGTTTCTATGCTTAAGCAGACTCTTCCACGTCCAACTGAAAATTTGCACATTATGCAAAGCCCAAAAGGAATTATTTTTCAAAACATGTTCATACGACTATTGAACCTAGAGGCTCTGCTTAATGCACAAAATGTCATTAATTTGCGGTGTAAAGTCAGCCTGGTTCCAAAGCATCATATTGAGGATACCAAGACCCCCCCTTACAGATTGGTTTTTCAAGAACTTTGAAAGAGATTGGAGGTAAGAATTTGGTGTGAAAATTGTCTTTCCATATAAAATTCGTAAAAGAAGTCCTGATCATGCAAAGGAGTTTTTGAGGGAGAACAGATGTTCTCACCCAATAAACCTGCATAGGAAAGATAACCGACTTCACAAGTGTAATTCTATCTGTTTAGCTTAGAAGATTAGTGGACCAACACTCAAGTTTGCTGATGATTTTGTGGTATAAAGGCAAGCATTGTGCAGTTGTAATCCTAGAAGTAGCCAGTGGAAATCCCAAATATGATGAATTATTTCTATTGATTTTCAGACCAATCAATGCATGTATGTTTTGCTTTCTCAAGTCACTGACTCCAGCAACCATGATATCAGAGTTATTGTAGTTAAATTTCAACCCAGTCATCAGATAGAAATGCTCAAGGGTTGCCATACTGTTGATCAAAGTGTTATCATCAGGTTTGCAAAAGATGATTAGGTCATCGGCAAACATTAATGCAGTGATTTAGGGTTCTTACAGTTGGGGTGTAGTGCAAAATGTTTTTCATCAACAATATTATTTAACATACCCATTATTAGTTCCATCACTGCAATAAAGAGGTAAGAGGAGATTGGATCTCCTTGGCGTATGCCTTGTTTGTTACCAAAGAATCCCACCAAGTTACCATTAACATTGACAGAATAACGCACAAAGCTTATGCATTCATAAATCCAAGTAGTAAACTTATATGGAAAGTTCATATAACTCAGAATACGTATGATAGATTGCCATTGCAATGAGTCAAAAGCTTTCCTACTGTCTAGCTTAAGCATAGCACGAGGTGAAATATGGTTGGTGTTTTAACCTTTTATTAGCTCACGGGTTAATAACACATTATCAAGTATGTTACGTTTTGGAAGAAAGGCAGATTAGTTGTGAGAAATAATATATGGTAACATAGTTTTCAATACACTAGCTAGGAATTTGGCAATACATTTGTAAACAGTGTTACAGCATGAAATAGCCCTGAAGTCATTAACATTGTTAGCTTTTTTAGTTTTGGGAATGAGTGCAATAGTTGTGTTGTTTAAAGATCCCATCATTTTGGCACGTAAGAAAAATTGTTTCATATCTTTACAAACATCGCATTTGATAGTATTCTAGATAGGCTGAGTAGAATTTGCATTGAACCCAACCGGTCCCCCAACAAGAATTATAGTTAAGTGAAAAAACAACATCTTTTATCTCAGTATCATTAAAAGGTTTAGTGAGCTTAATACACTAGTTTTCAATAATTTTAGGTAGCATGTAGGGGTTGATTTCATCAAGTACAGGACAAAAATCATTCTCATTCCCAAAGAGGTTTTTCGAGTATTGGACAAAAGCATTTTGAATATCACTCGTATTAGAGTGTACTTGTCCATTATAATCAACTACAGAGTGAATGTCTTATTTCCTTTTTTAGCTTTTAGAACAGCGTGAAAGTAAGTTGTATTCCTATCACCATTTTCAAACCAAAGAGTCCTTGACTTTTGTTTCTTCATTTGTGCTTCGATTTGAAGAGCATTTGTGAGCTTTATCGAGAGACTAAATTTCAAGTTGTAATATTGATGTCAAATGCCTACATTTTAAAATTTATTTAGTCATTTACAAAACGTTGCACAATATCAATTAACATTGTACATTTAAATTAATATGTTTAGATTAATTATGTGATTTTGAATTTAGTTAATAAATTGTTGTTAATTCATCTAATTAATGCTAAGTGTTATGTTTCAAAAAGCAAATCATGTACATATCAATAAAAATGGTAAAAATAATCTTTCTTTCAAATATAAAGTTAAATAAGTCAATCGGTTTAAATAATATATGTAAAAAATAATAAATTTTTTGATATGTTATACAATTATCTCATTAAATTTATTATAAATTGAAGAAAATATTTTCCTCTTTAAATACCTGCATTTAATTATTTTTATAATTATTTGTTGATCCTCATTAATTCTTTCATGAAATTTTATATTCCAGTCCATATGTTTAAACTACTCATAAAATCTTAAGTTCTAATTATTTAAATAA
Source organism: Allium sativum (assembly GCA_030737875.1). Classification (NCBI taxonomy): domain Eukaryota; kingdom Viridiplantae; phylum Streptophyta; class Magnoliopsida; order Asparagales; family Amaryllidaceae; genus Allium; species Allium sativum. The sequence goes on along the minus strand of CM060926.1, from coordinate 684,475,039 downwards.
TTTTAGAGAGTATTTAGTCCATTTTTCTAATAGCTCTTAAAAATATATGCTTATTTTAACTATGTATATTCATATTAAAACGGTAGTTTTCTATGCAACTATAAAGAGGAATAAATCACGTAACATGAACTATGTATATCAATAATACTAACAAAGTTAAATAGTAAATTAGCTATGATTCATTTATATCAAAAATTTATGATATATTGTCTTGCACTACAACAAAAAATACTTTTTGCAACAGGCAATATCTGTTGTTGTAGGCCAATTGCAACAGACTCGTGCCCATCTAGGTAGCTGAAGTTCTAATAGGTCGGTCCCTTTTCACAACAGTTTTTGCCAATTGCAACAAGTACTTTTTGCAATAGGCCTTTGTTGATGCAACTAATCCTTTTCAACAATAAATTAAAGTTGCAAAATAGTCTTATACAATTTTATGCCTATTGCAAAAGATTTTTCACCACTGTTTTTGTCTATTGCAGTTGAATCTTTTACAAAATGTTTTGCAATTTCAGCTATTATAAAATCATGATTTTGTAAATTAAAATACGTACAATTTAAATATCAACTCAATGATAATACTACTCTAAAATATTTCATTAAATATTCACAAAAGTTCAAATTTTACTACAATATCTATAAATTCAAGCAAAAACAATATATTGACAAAGATGGTTACCAGTATATATATATATATATATATATATATATATATATATATATATATATATCAACATTTCTTGTCAAGATTACAAATTATGTTCAATATAAATTAATCAAAAACTTAGCAAAACAAGCATTAACCATAGAATCATTCCTCTCCGACATCCAAATTCAATAACACAAATTCTACATCCCTACTACCGTGGATTTCAATCTAACACATTGTGTCTTCAATCTACTCGATGCACCCGCTTCAGCTCTTTCAAACACATCAAACAAATGGCCCCCTGATAAAAAAAACTTATCTAAAAGATACATTGTGCAAACTGTATTTGAGATGATTAAAAGGTAAGAATTGATTTGAGCATTCAAATTCGCAAAAGATTTTCTCTATAGAATATAATGTTGTGTAGTTCTAACTTCTAATCAGAAATGAAAGCATAATAAAGCAACCATATATGTATATTAGTTGTTATTTTGACGTTATTCACTTTTGCAATTTACTGAATTGGATGCTCATGGAATGTGGATTCCTTCTTCTACAGCTTTAATGGTGGAAGTGATGCTGCATGCACAATGGGTGGGGCTTCCATATTGATTCTTAGTCAATTTATATAACGGTAACATATTACAATAACATAAAGTGAATAAGTGAGCCGACCAAGATATCTATATAATAAAATTCCCCCCTAGACAAACCCTTAGACAAACAAGGAGACAAAGAGGGGCTATGATTTAAAGTTAAAAAGACATCCAATGGTTGAATAATTGCCAGGTTGGCCACTGCCTCACTGTTCACGACCCTGCTTGCCTTAATCATTCTCCATGATTTGCTTACCCCACGATCTACACGTCCAGCAGTTGCTTGCAGGCTTAATTTTCTCCTTAATCCTCTAATCAATCTTATTCTTCAATTAAATTCTCAAGCATAGTTTTCTCCATTCCTACCAAAGGTATTTCTCTCCTCCTTTCCAATTTTTTTATTCAGCTACCATGAATAACTTTCGAACAACGTCCACTCCACTAAATGTTTTATTTCTCATTCCAGTACTGTCAGTGACACTATAAAATAATATATTCATGTAATTTCAAATTGTGGATTTACAAGTATATTAAAAATATGGAAGGATATTTTATTATCTTTACAAATTAATAATTAATTAATGCATTCATTCAACATAAATTAATTCTATGTTATTTCCTTTTCCGGTAGAGTAACGTATACAGCAAATGAATCATTTATTTACTTTATCCCCCCACTTAGTCCTTTTTTGGGAGCCATGAATGCCTGATGTAAATGAAATCATAAAAAAAGGATAACAATTAATATATACCAACTACGTATGTTTTACTGTCTACTTTTTCAGTGTTTTTTGGGTTGTATATGGCAACCATGCATGTTCTGCTGTGTATTTTTTCCATTTCCTCATTATGAACATCCACTCCACTAAATGTTTTGTTTCTCATTCCAGTACTATCAGTGACACTATAAAATAATATATTCATGTAATTTCAAATTGTGATACTGATAAAGCTTTATGTGTTCTCACTTGAGATTGGATTGATAGAAGGGTAGACATATATTAAGGACTTGCAATTGGGAGGGTTTGCTACAGCTTTAGACCATGAGAGAGTTGATTGATAGAAGGGTAGACATATGTGGAGGCCATGCAATTAGAAGGTAATGGAAATTTTCGGCAATGCCTTTATACCAAGTTTCTCCATTGAACTTATGCCATTCGAATATCATATCTTTTGCCTAAAATTCTATACAATGACATGAATTATTGTGTGTGAATTAGTATTTTTATTGCCAGGTTTCTTCATTGTATGTACTTTGGTCTATTTCAAATTATGTACGTTGTACATAGAACGCTTTTATTTTAGATATATATTTGGTTTAACTAGCCAACGCTAACTAGATGGCAAATCTTGAAATGGATTGCAAGCAGATGACTTAAAGTTTTGTTTCTTTTTCTTCTTCTTTTGTTGAAACTAAGATTCATCTTTTGGATTTTGCAGTTTACCAAGTAGCAGTTGAAGTATACTTGAAGACTGGACTTTGTGCATGACTAAGTTGGGAGATACGTCAATAATATTTGCTTCATGTTCCGCTGCATCGTGGTTACGTTTGTAGCTTTTACTTGGTTTAGGTTTTCTCAAGTTGTATGGGATAAAATGGTATATGTTTAGTCAACATATAAAGTTTCAGATCAAAGCTTTGCTCTATTTGGTTTGATTTTACCTTCATTTCATTCCTGTTGTCTCTGCTTCAAGCTTCAGTGTATTAAATATTTGGTTAGTTTAGTTCAACTCGAAGTCATGCTTCAAAGCTTCAGTCCATTACCTATTTAGCATGTAATTTTGATCACCAATCTTCACCCAGTTAGCTTCATAGATGGATAGTTTCTGCAGTCGCAGGTCAGCAGGTTCTGGTGTTATAGATGATAATGTTTTATTTCCAATATTGATTTGTTTCAACCGACTCAACATATGACTACTATATACATGTTCATTTTGCTTCCCAAAATATCATCGACCTTTTGTCCAATTTATTTGTGAGATTATGTCTTTTATATACTAATTATGTCTTAATTATAATGAAAGCGGTTTTTGTTTACCACTGTTGTTCTTCATTCTTCAATTTTGTGTATAACTCTATGACTAATTTAGCGTGAGTGGTGTTGTGTGATAGGGAAGAACGACATGCATTAGAAATCTAATTAAGTAGGCCGGACCTTCAATTTTATGAGTTAGCAGACAAAAGGAAGGTAGAAATATTGGATGGCTGCATCTCTAACGAGCCATCTTCCACTGAATGATAGCCCTTATGGGAATTGTGTATTATTGAAAATGTCTGTTAGGATGTTATCATGCGTACAGGCATGTGGAGTAACATTTTAGAAACACGCATCATCCAAAGGTCTTAAAGTCTCAATACATAGAGCTGTTATTGATTGGGAACATGGAAATTAGATTTTGCTGGTGAATTTTTATTTCTTTATTTCTTTTTCCCCCATTTGTGAAATTAATGTGTCTGCTGGAAATGTGTAATTTTAGCAACCTATATTTTTTCATCCCCTTATGGTAGTATGTAAAGGTGATTAAATTGTAAAACATTAAAATTTTGCAGTGCATGGTTCATAATATTTAACATACACATTTTCCTATTTTAACTGGTATTATCAATTTTAACATACACATTTGCATATCAATTTTTTCATAGTTGCCTTCACCGAATTTGTTATTCTATGCTCCACGGTTACTAACGGATACGCACTTTCTCAGTAAGTAGACATCATTACCAAACTATGTCATATTTTTGATACATTGTACTACCACGTAGGCCTCCTACTAGCTATTTCAAGTAATCTGAACTTTTTGACGTCTTAGATCTCACAGAGGAATTGACTATTTTATAAAACTAAAGTGTGGTTGTGCAACCATAAGATGATGTACAACATCCTGTCCCTACTTGCTATACATGCATTATTTACTTCTTGCTGCAAAACTTAGTTTATACAGTAGAATCCTAACACACACATATCTCACTTACATTACATATCTTGCTACTATATGATATGCTCTCACCGCTTATTGATGCATGCAAACTAAAACACTTAAAAGTCTATGCTTCCGTGCATCGCACGGGTTTCCACTCGTATTTATATATAGCAAATACATTGTCTCAAAGGATGTTGGTCGAGTATTACCCAATTAGGCTCAATCTCAGCCCGGTACAATATAACTAATAATATCAATGTACTTATATATAAATAGATAATTTCAACTTAGTTTTATTATGAATTCTGTTCAGTCATCACTATAAAATCAAAACAGAGGTGTTCATTAATATATCACAGGCAAGAGAAAGCGTGTTCAAAGAGGCTTGAGGCTTTCTATATTATCGAGCTCAATTTGGTCCATTTGTAATTCGCTTGTACATTATAAAATCCTCAGTATATCATACAATAAATGTTATGAAAAGAAGTTATTTTGTAGAAACCAAAGGTTTGATGGAAATTAAGGATAATGAATCTAATTGTTATATCAAATAGAACTACATCATTTGATCGATATAACCAAATCAGAGAACTATAAGAATTGGAACAATAGAAAAAAAGAAGTGTGATGAGTCATACCTGTAGATTTAGCTCTCTATATTCCTTGTGTAAAACTAAATCATAGACAAATTAGAGAAACTTACAATAAACATTGATAAAATGACCGACATATGCAATTGAAATGTAATTAAATGTGAATTAAACAATTGGTGAGTATGATCGATAGAATCAGAAATGTGACATCCTCTGGATTAAAAACAATATAAATTTGGTACTATAACATTTAATATTGTTCTTTCTAATTGGAAAATCATTTGAAAAAAATTTCTACAACACCTGCTTTGTGTGTGGAAAGAATATTTTCATGGAAATGGCTTGTGTTTTTGCATCTATAACACAAAATTATTTGCACACACTATATATTGTTTTCACATGAGAAGGAATACTTTGACAAGATGGAACACTCTCAGCAAGTCTGCATATGCATATGATATAGAGTTTTTTGTACAAATAACATGTGATTTATTCATGTAAGGATAAACATTTTGTGCAAATGAATGTAAACAGGGGAGAGAATCCATAAGATGAAAAAAATCTCTTTTCCCTACCAAGAAAAAATCCTAAGTTTTCCATTATAATGACATATAGTGTGGTTATTGATCATATACATGTGATATTTCTTTTGAACCCATAATTTATTTACACTACCCATTAATAGAAAGAACTATGTCATTCATAACTCTCTATATTTCCTGTAGCAAATCATCCAGCCACCTAATTAAGACATTTCAAGTATTCGACAACCAATAGACATTATTTCATCAAGTTAAACAATGATTACTAGATCATTTGATATTCAATTGAAAAAATTGTTGTGCAGGCTAATAATAAATGGAATGACTGTACCAAACTACTGTAAATAATTAACAAATAGTCTGCGACTATTGCACAAAATCAACTTCTATTCTATTCATATAGTATCTGAACACTAGGTCTGTTCTATGTTGTGGAGTTTAATATGCAAGCCCATGCAACAACACAATTAAAAAAAGTTGAATGGACTAGGAAATGAAATTTTTAAATGAATTAAAAAAACAAATGTAGTGCTAATTATCAATTTCACTAGAACAATCAATGGACATATTTTAATAAGACCATATGCAGTGCTAATTATCCAAAACAGTCAAGTTGTACAATGACCCCCAAAGCTGATTGTCAATCTGAAGTAGCTTACCATGAATGTACCAACAAAAAAACTTTGTATTCTGATAGATCACATTTTTGATTTACTGATTTATTAGTTACTTCTGCATGAACTCTCATGGTTAGCTGCAAGTGAAAAATAAACCTACAAAGAAATGAACATCAAACGGGCTAAACAAAAATATACATACAGAGAAATTTATGTTTAAAAGAATATGATAAATGTAGGCATAATAAATCAACGAAGATGTAGTTATTAACTCATGAATAACAGATTCAGTTCTAAAAGAATGCATCTAACTAAAAATCAGAGTGATAAGAACATCAAAAACTCTAAACAACAAAATAACTAAAGTAAAACGATGGCAAAAAAATGAAAGAGATAGAAATTTATAATGAGTGAAATGCGAAAATCTAAAGTACTGTAGCAATTACCAGTGTAGTAGAATGAGAGTCGTTGATATGTCTCACTGCAAGTTCGACCCTCTGCTAGCAAGCGGGGGACTAAATAAAGCCTGCTCCATTCTTTCTTCTAAGTGTTCCATAACTCCCAGTAGTTTAACTGAGTGTTCCAGGAAGTAATGAGTTGCACGAGTCACAAGCATATATAAATTCTTTGGCATTGGCGGACATAGAACACCTGTTCCTATCTCAAACTCAAAATCATCACTACTTTCTATTACATGTTCAATATGGTCCTCGTCCGTTTTTAACATGACAGAATAACTAATATAAGTAAATGAACCAGGAGATGGTGAAACACCTGAATTACCACCCTTAATGCCAAACAAATGTTAGGCCATTTCCTTTTTTATATGCAGCAGACGTGTGTTTTTCTAAAAATTTGAATTCTATTTAGCATCATGCAACTTTGTTAGCATTTCAAATTCTTTGCAGAAATATGTCGGTTGCACATGTATGCCATTTGCATAACCAAAAGATGTAAGTTCATCTATAAGCCAACTTTACGAAATACTTGTTTAACCAAGAGAGAACCTCCAATGAAACACTCTAAAAGGCATCAGACTCCTTTTTATATATTGTCTGGACCATTTATTCTACTTTACATTATTATAAATAGAGGATATCACTCTATACAATTTGTATCAATCTTCATTACAATTATGAAATAATAAAACTTTTCTTCAATGATGCCTCTGTTGTTCTTTATTTCATTCATGGTATCAGTGCATTATTAAGGCTTAACAGCCATCGATCCATCTCTTCTTTAACTCGAAAGAGTTCTGACCATATTTACAGATGGTTCATCATGGCCAATGATACTGCTTCATCAGCTTCTGATAATGCCATTGAGACTATCGAAAGTCTAATAGTTATAGACAAACTCACCAAAATAGTAATTAGTCCACAATCACAACTAATTACTATACAATTGGATGAAAATAATTACTTATTGTGGAAACTGCAAATCGAAACTACAATTCAAGGGTATGGCCTTGAAGGATTCATTATGGGCACCGTATCTGTTCCACCAAAATTTATCACTGATCAAGTGAACAAAATTGTCAACAACGAAGAATATATGAAGTTTCATAGGCAAGATCATTTAATTAGTTCATGGTTGTTATCATCTATTAATCAAAATCTATTGGCACAAGTAATTGGCTGGAAAAGTGCCAATGAGATATGGTGTGACGGCCCGCCCCGGACCAGGCGACATTTCACCGAAATGCGCTATACCAATGTCCGACTAGCACGGGACGGTCATCAAGGAAAAGGGTTTTGAAATGATGAATCACCAAAGAACCTATAGCATATCTCACAACGCATAGAATAAAATACAATAATAACATACTTGACATAAAATAGGCGAGACGGTGCATAAGCTGCAAATTAAACCATCATAACAACGGAATCCAAAATACAGCTTATGATCCAAACCATCATTATTACAACTACAAAATACTGTCTCTAAAGAAAAATAGGAAAGGTACACTACTAATGCCCAAAGTAGTGACCAGCAACAACAAAGGGAGAATATATGTAAATAGTACGTGGAAGCCTCCTGCTCGTCTTCGGATAGCTACTCATGCATAACCACCTAACCTGTCTCTAGTCTGCTCGTTGAGAAGCACCCAGAGTAATAAGAAGAGAAATAAAACTCTGGGTCAGACAAAAGTCTGGTATGAGCGATAGCAACAAAAATAAAGAAATAACAGATATAAGTAATCATACCTGAACCTGAACCTGCAACCATAGAGTTTGCACAACGAGATGTACGGTACTTTAAGGTAACACTAACAAAAGTGTAAAAATAAATGGGAGTGTGCATGTCATGGTGATAGCAAACGTCAAACATAGCAATCATCCTCACGTCTCACTCCGTGCGTAAAGCATATGATATCCACCACTTTGATCACCAGAACTATTTGGGCCATGTCAAAAACTCGGTACAACTATCACTACGACCACTTTTCCTTTGGGGGCCCCAATGGAGTACGACTCTATGCAACCTCTGACTCCACTGGTCCATAGTCAATGCCCCCTACCTCCATAGTGAACCAAAGTTATAGATATCGATAACCCCTTTGCACACATCCCGTAGCAAGCCCAACTTTAGAAGTTAAATCATCGATCCCCATTTGTATCTTGAGCCATCACTTCTTATCTGGGCTTCCTTTGCATCTCGGGCTTGGTCTCCTCCAGTTCGCACTTCAGTTTCCATTTGGTTCACGATACACAAGCGGCTCGCGGTTCATTGGCATGCCCGGCTCGTGAGCCCCATTCAAGTCGTGGTCCTCCATTCGTGATTCGCTCAAGTGGTCGGCTCGCCATTTGGTTCATGGCTCGTGGGTGCACTCGTGCGCGAGTGGCTTGGCTCGTGGTCAATCCTCTAGGCGATCGGCTCGTGGTCTCAATCTCGGCTCGTGGTGATGCAAGTGGCTCAACTCTTGTCTCAAGTTCCGGATCATGATGCACGGAGCACGAGCAGGTGGCTCGTGGAGCTTTAGCATGAGTGGTTTGTGGGTCCTGCTCGTGGTGCCTCCTTAGAGCACCGGGTCGGGTCGTGGAGGTGCTTCACGGATGGGATCCTGTACTATTTCCTACAACTTTCCAACAAGCTATTTACGCCATACGGCAGCGCTTTTGACCATTAAAACTTTCTTATGCACTCACAAATCATACCAAATAGTAGTAATAACATATAGGATCAACCATAAACACTAAAACAATAATCTAACATGTTAATATGGATTAACATACCCAAAACCCATGTTTTCCCCTTAATCATGTTTAACTATATCTAGCAACAGGATTAGCAAACCTAATCCAAATTAACCCAAATTTCTAATAAAGGCATAAAATAATATTTTAGAATTTCAACATATTTTTCCAAATTTTTATGATGCATAATTTTGCTAATTATCACTAATCACCCCGAATTAGCCGTAATTAGTGTTAAATCATGCTAATCACTCACCTTAGCCACAAATAAATTTCAGATCAGAAAATTCTAACTTATTTAACATGGATCCTAATGTATCCCAGCAGCTCTATCTCGATTACTAAGCTAATCCACCTTAATTTGATGTAGATTTGGCTAATATGTGATTAGAAATTGATTAGGGATGAATTTAGAAGGTAGAGGCCATTACTAGGGTTAGAGGAAGGTAAGTGGTGGCTGGAAAAATGACAATGAATCATCCTATAACACTTTTCAGCCCTCCCATAACCCTAATCCCGAAATGGGTTATGGGCCTAACCACTAATCACCTAACTGAACCCGGTTAAGCTGTTTTCCCATCTTCAAACCTTATTTCAGCCATATCTCCTAAACGGTAAGTCGATTCGGTTATTATGACCACTCTACGGAAAGCTAAACCATCATTCAAATCCAATGGAAGTATTTCTAGGTCAAAAAGTCTTACCAAACAAAAGTTATAGGCGAAACAAGATTCGCCAGGGGTAAAATGGTCATTTAAAATTCGGGAAAAATCGTGAACATGGGAAATGACCCCTACAGTCGTTTCCCAAAGTCACACAACCATACGACTTCGTATGCGAATGAAATAAATATTCTACGATCCTCTGATGCATAGAATGCGGGTCGTTACACTCTCCCCCCTTAAGGAATTTCTCCCCCGAAATTCCTTGACCAAAACATACAATGGTTCCCTGCATGCCTATCAGCCATTTACAAACAATCAAACATACATAATAACACAACAAACCTATCCTAGCATGCGGTTTACTAACAAGGGAATAACTGTATCGCAATTAAAATCTTACCAGGCAAAGAGTTCTGGAAATGACTTCCTTATGTTCTCCTCTTTATCCCAAGTACAGTCATTCTAATTATCGCCCCACCGGACCTTGACTAGTTCCACTGTCTTTCTTCAAAGTTGTTTCGTATCGTGTTCGACAATACGAATCGTCCTATGGCTCCCAACTGCCTTGGATTCTACCCCGATATCATCCAACAATTTTGGTGAAATAGTCATATCAGAATCGTCCACGAACTTTCTTAATTGGGAAACATGAAATACGTCGTGAACTCCCGCCATCTTGTCAGGCAATCCAACTTTATATGCTAAATTCCCAACTCGTTCGGGAACTGAAAATGGACCAACAAATCTTGGTGCCAATTTACCTCTGCTGCCAAACGAATTACATGCTTCAATGGAGAAATCTTAACGAACACCAAGTCGCCAACAAAGAATTTCAAATCTCTTCGCCTTTTATCAGCATAACTCTTCTGCCTATCTTGGGCAGCCTTCATTCGCTGTTGAATAATCTTGATTTTATTTGAAGTTTCTCTTATTATATCTGGCCCAAGCACAAACTTCTCGCTAGTTTCCAACCAACATGATGGTGAGTTGCACGGTCTTCTGTACAAAGCTTCAAATGGAGCCATAATAATACTGGATTGATAACTATTATTATATGCGAACTCAACTAGATGCAAATGGTCATCCCATGACCCTCCAAAATCCAATATACAAGCTCTCAAGAGATCCTCTAATACACGATTCACCCTCTCTGTTTGACCGTCAGTTTGAGAATGGTATGCAGTACTGAGATGTAATTCTGCCCCTAACGCCTCTTGTAAGCTCTTCCAAAACCCACTAGTAAATAATGGATCTCGGTCACTTACAATACTGTTAGATCCAAAAATGGTTCTAACACCCAATTCAATGATAATAAAAAGAGAAAAACAAAGAAAACACATGATTTATAGTTTTTCGGCGTTAAAAAGCCTACGTCCACTTTACACTTCTTTGATTGGTGATTTGAGTGCAAATTCAATGATTATTCTCACTTAATTTCACTCATACAATGAATAATTTCACTCAATCTCCTCTGAAATATGCTTCGAAAGATGATAATAATCTGAATAAAGTGATGATATTCGGTTGTGATGAGAGTTGGAGTCAGCAACTTGCCAAAATATCACTTCAAATGATGCTTGGTGGTGTATTCACAGGCAGAAAATATCCCTTGAAGGCCTCCGGTTTGGGTACACGTGACAGCCATCCTGTTCGGTTCGGAATGAGGAGCCCTAAGATGTTGCCAGCACATATTCTTCGTGGTTGAACATGGGGAAGTGGGTTCCTAACCGCTTCGAGTCTTCAGGAAATCGTGCATTGTTGGTGTTGCGTTGTGGCTCGGGTCGAATAATTGATGAGGGTTCGGATCGGAAGGAGCCGATCCGATCCGGGCGTGCTCTCTATCCATCATTTTCTGAGCCGCTTGCTTTAAAGTAAAAGGGATCGGTTCGGGGGTCTCCAAACCGAACCGACTTCCTGGTGTTCATTCCTCCTTTTGAACCTATTTGTAAAGTAATCTCTTATCTTTGTATAGCCTAATCACAAAGCAGGCTAACATTTTGCCCCCTCGGAGTACGCTCCTATTGGAGATGGAGTGTGCTTCGAAGTAGTCCATCTATTTGTTTCTGAATTGAAGTCATTGAATAATTTCTTCCATTCATTTGTAAAGTCGTGTTGCTTCATCAAGTTGCATCTCTTGTTGTTTATAAATACGCAATGAAATGCATAAATCGCTCCCGTTATTTCAAATAACTCCAAGAACTTCATTTAATGTCCAAGTAGCTCCTCCAAGTAAACTTTTATAATGCATATTTATTACTTCTTCTTTCAGGTTTGTCTCGTGTGTTGAGTTAACTCTGGTGATCATGGTTCTGATTAAGTTTATCAGATATGGTCCATGTTTCAATTTCCATTGCATCAATGGGCTTTCGTGCTTTATATTGGGCTGGACCGTTTTGCTGATCGGACCAGATTAAAGTGTCTAATCCCCTAAAACATGAAGGGACACCTATCTCCCTCCTATATATTTGCACATTTCTCTCTTATTCCTTATTTTACTTTTTGCTGCCGTGTTTTAACCGTTATTTCCATAAAAATCCCTAATTCCCCTTTTATCAACTCCATCTCGATCTTCTAATTCAACTGTAAGGAGGCTTGAATCCTTAATCATACATGTTTTAATCTTCGATTTTTTTGTACATAACGTTCGAATCTTCACGTTAATCCATGTTGCTTTGGCTAAATCGACGGAGAAGGAAAAAATCGAGGTCATCTCGACCGCCGCCGTAGATGGAGTTGTCGATTTCACCTCCAGGCCGCGGCGCACACGATCTGGGCTCAGCGTCATGGGACTTGATGTTGGGATTGGTTCCTGAGCTCGATGAAAAATAAAAGGCGATGGAGGCTTTATTTTTTGGTGTGATAAAAAGGATGAGGATGAATCTGGAAGAGGAGGAACGGATCGAGCCAGAGCGGAGGATTCTGGAGTAAACTCAAAACGGCTTGGGTGAGGAAATTGATTTACAGTGATGTGGGTCGGTTCGAAATGGAGTCCACCGATCCGAGCAATCATAACCCCTTCATAGTACAGCGATCCGGCATTATCTCTCATGTAACTTCGTGCCGATCCGCTGCTGTTTCTTTCCTATCTCTGCTCCGAACCGAAATTGTTTCCTATAGCACATTGACTCGATCCGACGTGCCAATCATGGAAAATCCGAACTGATCCCATATCTTTGCACCTAGACCTCCGAACCGATCCGACATCCTTACATTCGGACATCCGCATTGATTCGATGTCCTTGCATATGGAACATACACATAGCTTAACCTTAACAATTAGACTTGACTAAAACTGGAGCCTTCATGATGTAAACCTGTGACACATAACTTTGCATATAACTCAACAAAAAATCAAACACAGCTTATAATCTCGTGGACAGTTAGGATAGAGCCTTCAAAACTGGGTCGTCTGGATTTAATGAACATGCGATTACTTTCTGCATTGCTTTCTTTTCTGCTTACTATAACACCCTACGTTCGTTAATGTCACTCACAAAGGGAATGCATTAAGTTTCGTGGAGCATTATAAGTAAAAAGAACGGAATATTAAAAGACAGAAAAAGTAGCACTAGAAAATTTTAAAACTTTATTGCAGCGGAAACAAAAATAAGTTTGATTAGATTTCCAAATACCAAAAATCAAGTACATTATATCAATCTTGTACAAAACCTTCAGAGTACATAATTTTAAAGCCATAATCCCCAACAGAAAAATGCCATACGCGGAATCAAAGCCAAGCAATACACCTTTCAACTTCAAGCTAGAAGAAAGAGATATCTGAAATAAGCTTGAGTATTTCCTCTCTAAGAACCTGGGGGAGGGGGGAAACGGAAGAAAAGAGGCGAAGCAAACTAGGACAGACATAAGTCTAGTGAGTCCAGTGACTTTAACAATATAATTATTAAAGTAAAAGGATAACATAAACTGGAAAGCAAGAAATGATTGTAGAATAAACAGGCATGACAAAGTAGACAAGATGAACAAGATATAACGTTGATTGCGCTTCTAATCACTACAGGATAATTACTACACTGCACCAATTCAAGTAACGCTGTATCATTACTAGTTACACCACACCCTTACTAGTCCTCTACTAAAAGTTGATCCCTCTTAATAGTCATGATAACGGAAGTTTCGTGTACTCCTAGCTGCTATCGCAGGTGCCCCTTTTTGCTCCTACCCCCACGAGTTGCACCCAATACTTTCCTCGTTCGATCGGCTCCCTAACTCGCATGTATTATAACTTGTGTCATTCGGCCTTGCTTGTATGTAGATACCTATGCTGGCCCCATCATGGGGTGTATCAATTCCCATGATGGCAACCCGATGCGATTCAAGATGGACAGTGTATACTACTGATGTCCAGTGCCTGCTTTTTTCATTTTGGAGCACGTGCATGCCCATACTCCGTCGGAACCTACACTGCTGCACCACCCGCCGCTATTTTGACTGCTTATAATCAGTCCAGTAATCGTGCCCCACCTTGCCTAGCTCAGGTTACCATGATACATCTATGTGGTTCACTGCTGAAATGGGTCCCCATTACTAGGGTTTCCTAATCAACATGTTATAATGGTTAAGTGTTCTCAATTTAACTTATCCCCACCCATTTGCTTAATTAACATGTTGTACTGATTTAGTGCTGCCTATTCATATGTTATTTAACCTTCTCACTAATTCATGCATATTTATTTAATAGTTAAGTTTGTGGGCCTATATATACTAATATTACCCTCTTACCCAAGATTTACTTAACCCTTCCCCTTATCAAGTCCATATGTATTATTGGTTAAGTTTGTCTTAACCCTATCCACTTTGTTTATGTAATATTGATTAAGTTGTCTTCTTGTCCATGTTAACTTAACCCACCCACCTAACATGTTGTATTGGTTAAGTGTCGCATGTTCATATGTTACTTAACTTTTCCATTTTTAGCATGTCTATTCCTTAGCCTTAATTTATTCATTAAAGCACAAACCTCTCACATTAGAACTGTTGTTTGCGGTTGCTGGATGTGACGGGCGGTTCCGGGCAGACTTCTACCGCAAACTCATTCTAACCTCGGGTTTTTGGTCTAAATGCGCTAACCTCTCACATTAGATCTATGTTGTTGCGGTCGCTGGATGTGCCGGGCGCTTCCGGGCAGTCTTACACCGCAACTCAATCTAACCTCGGGTTAGGCATGTTCATCTTTTAGCCAATTTACATATTTACCATTTATGTCTAAGTTTATAAGTAAATTATCCATAATTGTGGTCAATTCAAGTTATGCCACATTTTCTCGTTATGCCCAAAATTAATTATATGCTTACAACCCCTTTTTATGCCAATTACATAATATTCAACTTTTACCTAAACTTTTCCCCAACGTTCCCACGTCGTTCGTATGTATAGTTCATGTGATACGTTAGGCTCGCAATTAGCCCAACTCCGAACAGAAAAAGGAAAAAGGGAAGAAACACATGACATCATAACTGGCATAAACAATATAGATCTAAGACAGCATAAATCTAGTAAACATATAAAAAAAGATCCAATCAACATATGGAATGCGAACTAGCATAGAGCTAAACATAAACCTGCATGGATTTAAATATGAACCAGTATGGATCTAAACATATAAACATGTAGATCTAAACATATGAACATATAGCTCTAAACATGTGAACTGATATGGATCTAATCATATAAACATGTAGATCGAAACATATGAACATATAGTTCTAAACATATGGACTGATATGGATCTAATCATATAAACATGTAGATCTAAACATATGAACATATAGTTCTAAACATATGGACTAATATGGATCTAATCATATAAACATGTAGATCTAAACGTAGGAACATATAGTTCTAAACATATGGACTAATATGGATCTAATCATATAAACATGTAGATCTAAAACATATGAACATATAGTTCTAAAAATATGGACTAATATGGATCTAATCATATAAACATGTATATCTAAACTTAGGAACATATAGTTTTAAATATATGGACTAATATGGATCTAATCATATAAACATGTAGATCTAAACATATGAACATATAGTTCTAAACATAAGGACTAATATAGATCTAATCAAATAAACATGTAGATCTAAACATAATATAGCTCTAAACATATGGACTAATATGGATCTAATCATATAAACATGTAGATCTAAACATATATACATATAGTTCTAAACATATGGACTGATATGGATCTAATCATATAAACATGTAGATCTAAACGTATGAACATATAAAATATGATTTTACATGTATGAACATGACTTGCATATGATCTTTCATAACTTGCATAGATCGAGCAAACTTGCATACGTAATTAGGCATATGAATTAACATAGAACATAACTTGCACATAATGAATCAAATCAAGCATAAATCAAAACACAGTTTGCAAAGACATAAACTTTATGTGATTTACAAACCTTTTCATACAGTCCAATTCATAACTCATGACAATTACATTTAAACAATTGTCTTGTGAAAGTAACTGTACTCACAGAAAACAGATCTTGAATTCTGGGATCTGATTTCTGAAGTTGCTAAGCTAATCCGTTGATGTAGGCGTTGATTCGTTCATTGTTGTTCTAGAATTCCTTTTCGCAATTCCTAGGTTTTGAATCTTTATCTTTAATCTAGAATTTGATTTGTTATGGTGGCGGCTAAGTTAGTTTGTAGATGAACAGCATGACAACATCATAGTTTAGGTAGTGAGGCTAGGGTTTAGGTTTAGCTATGTATATATAGATGTCTAGGATCAATATGGGCCTTTAGATCAACTTATGATTCATCTAAGCCATCCAAATCATCATGACACAAAGACGCCGCACCAGACCAATCAAATAAAGCCACATCAACCCTAATACAAGAAAAATCGTCACCCAACCAACCAGAAAAAGCGACATTCAAAAAAACAATCCTTGATCAACAAAAATGCGCCACGTGTGCCACATGATGCGCAGCGGCAGGGTGTTGACACCTACACGTCACATGTATATATATATATATATATTTATATATATATATATATATATATATATATATATATATATTTTTCTTTTTATCTATATTCCCAATTAACCATTTTCACACTAAACCACTTTTTGAACTGCTTTCACACTAAGCCACTTTTTAGCCATTCCCCTAAAACAAAAATATGGCTCTGGCGGGGATTGAACTCTGTACCTCTTGTATGCAAGTCACATGTTCTAACCAAATGAGCTACTAAGTCTTTTGTTTACAAACCTTAGAACAATGCTAAACATTATTCTTTTCTCATTCCTCTTTTTCATGTTTTGCTGCAATATTTAATTTAAAATATCTTTTTCATCCTAAATCGGTTTTCTGCAAACCATAGATCTACATTGACTAGAAAATCGCCACGAACGTAATGATGCTAATTTCGTGACCAAATTCCTGAAGCTCTTCAAATTTTTATTTTTTTCATTTTTGTATTTAATTGTTCGCATGCGTTTCTTCACATTTCAAGTATTGCACTTAATTTTTTTCCTTCATTTCACTGCATGAACTTATTACATGAAATATTTATTGTCATTATTTAATTTTTCTCTTAAATATATTTATGTATATAATATATATACATATTTCCACATTTTTAATTTCATTAAAAATGCGGGGTGTTACATTCTCTCCTACTTAAAGGATTTCGTCCCTGAAATCTCTAAGTTAAGAAGAATGTATCCTACCATCCAATCGTCAATCTACTCATCCGTCATCCACAAGCATCCATTGTCCTTAAAATATTTCTAATGCTTTTCATGCAGATATGCATAGTGTGTGTATATGTTCTTATTCTAATGCAAAATCAGACGGTCTACTGACTCAGTCGACCTCCTTAATGCAATTCATGATAGTGCCATGCGTCCATTATGTATGCAAAAGAATCCTATTGATACATATCATTTTTACATGTGTGCACAATCATTCATTAAAATGCAACATCCATATGATAATACATTCAATATACATCCATTAAATGAATTATGCACACTTATTCGTATGCAATATGAAAGTGATTGAGCTGATCTAGTGCCTAGTGTGTGTGTGTAAATGCATCCACGGGCAACCACTAGCAAACACTTGCATCCACTTGCATCCACCAAACATAACATGTCTCAAACACATGTTTACAACCATAGGATTTTCATACCTAAAGATCGAAGATGTAATCGAGAGGACATACTGAACGATAGAACAAGTATAAACAAACATACCCTTGAAAAGGAAAGGGTATAGCGTACGCATCTTGTCTTCCGTCTCCCAAGTCGTGTCTCCTTGATCATCTCCCTATTGGACTTTAACCACTTGACCTCTCGGTTGCGTAACTTCTTGACCTCCGATCAAAGGATGCATGTAGGAGCTCGTCTAATCGTGGCATCTTGCTCCATTTCCACTTCCCTAAGCATGCTCGGCTCCACTTGTAATGACCCGTATTTTCAGTGATAGAATAATTAATTAATTTAATTATTTAAATAGTAATTCAGAGAATTTAATGGTTGTTTAATTAAATAATATTGAATATTTAATTAATATTTATAATATAAAAATATATTATAATTCTGAAATAATCAAAAATAGCTGAATTCACAATACAGTGTGAATTGGATCATATATAAGGTAGAATACAGTTTAGAATAGAATTTAAATAACGGATACATTATTTAAACGACAGTTGAACGTATAATTTATATTATAATTATAATCGAGCTCGAAATAGGCGCTGCAGTTCGTAATTTGGCGATTTGAACTTTAACTGAATATACAGAATCCGTTTTAAATCGGATTTCTGTGAAACAAGAAACGTTTGGAGCTGGTGAATTATATTTTTATAATGGGAGAGAAAATCAGGATTTTGTCGTGTAGATTTTGATTTATGTCCAATTTTTTTTTCGAAAAGTTGCTATGGAATTCCTTTATAATTTATAATGATTTATTTATATTATAAACGAATTTTCCAATATAAATTTTATATCGGTTCAACTGGGATTTGAATATCGAGTTATAAACCGATTGGAGCTGTATGATATTCTAATGTGAATATATACAATAATATTAATTTATTAATATTAAATTGAATTGTTTTAAATATATTAATATTTAAATTGGTTTATTTTGAGCTGTAAAAAAATAGTCGTTTTTGCAAATGACCTCCGTTTTTGACGGAATTAATTTTGTTGGATTCGGAATATTAAATTATTGTTAGATTTCAATTTTTGTGATTTTTTAAGTCAGTATGTGACCATGCCGAATTTTAATGTGAAAAACAGTCGATATTTTGACGGTTAAAAATATGATGTGTGAGCAAACGGAGTCGGAATTCGACGAAACCAGTTTCGTTGGGTCTGTAATGTCGAACTGTAGCTGTATGTCCATTTTTGTCAAATTTGGGTATCTTACGCGATCACAGGAATTATTAAACAACGAATGGAAGTAACGATACAATAACAATGAATATAAAAGTCAAATAAAAAATAATATAATATCTCTATAAATATACTTTTACATTCTCTAAACCTAAATCACTTCTCTGGTCTTGGCAACTTTTAGCCGCCACCTACAAGATTTCTAGAAAATAATTAAAAATCGAAACTCAGATGAAATCATGAGATCTTATACTCGCTAGACTCCTCAAATCACCAACTTTGATCTAGTACTAAAATCCTTAAACTCGATCCCACTTTTCTGACGTTGGGTTTTTGAACAACGACCTAGGGCTTCTGCTTCAAGCCGAGACAAATGATACGCCTCGAAGTTGAGGTCAGCGGTGAGCATATGGGTCAGAGGCGACGATGTTAGCAGTAACTGGTGGATATCGTCCTTGAGTTGTTATTGAAATCTCGAGCTACAGTACTCGAGATTGTTCCAGGCTAGCAAATTTTTGAAGATCGAGTTCAAGCCCGTGAGGACTAGTGTGGAGCTGGAGAGACGGGGGATCAACGATGATGGTTCTGACAGAAGTTGATGCCAAGGAAAGTGGTGGGTGGGCTATCAATGAGTGGTCAAAATATGGATTTAGGGAAGGATAAAGTAAGGAGATTAAACGATGAGTAGAAGGTGCTGTAGAGGGTGAAGTGTGGTCATGACTAGGAAGAAACGTAGGTGCAGGATGAGATTATGTAAACGAACAAATTGGGATTTCTTTTGTAAACTGGGAATTGAAAATGTGATGTAAATTGAAGTGGCGTATTTGGGAAGACGGATACTGGTGGTTTTAGCGTGGGATTTAATGAAGGAAAGGAGTGGATTTGAGGATGTTTACATTGGCTATGGTGACTTCGTTTTAACTGGAAATGCTTCTCGTCGGATTTAGTTTAAATGATGCGAATTGAACAAGGATGGGTGTAGATGATGGAACTTTAGATTAGAAGGTTATGGTTTTGACATTTAGTTGATCGGTTAGGGTGATTAGGGATGGAAGTCGCACGATATGGAGTTTGAAAGGGGAGTAGTCGTTTGTTATCTGTGAAGGGCATGATACAAGAGCGGAGCGGATTCTTTGATTGGGAAGAAGGAATTAAAGTGGTGCGGGTTGGATTGTAATTTGGCCAGGAAAGTAGGGTGAGGCCAAAACTAAGAAAATTCAAATGGAATTTTAGTTTAATTTTATTTTGAATACTATATTAACTTGTGAACTGAATATTTCATGCATACGGAATCAAAATTTGACGAAACAAGACCCATTGGGATCGTACAGACGGTGGCTACGCAATGGAACTGACTGGGAGTGAATTGGAGCTCGCTACGATTTATTGCAAAATAAAACGTCCGTCTGAATCAAAGATTGTTAATCGTTATTTAACGATGATCGTCCGATGTGAGTAAATTTCACTAACTCTGTACAGTTTATGTTTTTATAAATATGATTTAGAATTTGATAAATGATGGTTGAATGCTGTGTGCTGATTGTTTGGTTGAATTGCTGATGTATTGGTAGAAATTATAAATAACGATATATATATATCGTTAATCAAATATTGATTCTATTTATCAGAATATTTCATATTGAAATGAAATCGATGTTATTTATATTGTTTAACATCAGTGAATGCAGGGAAACAGGTTGGAGGGATCTAACTGGATTCCTCAATATTTATAATATGTTTGTTTTCATATAATGTGATATATATAATCTGTGATTGATTATGATGACACTGGTCATGTTATTTGGTATTTTAAATACCATATGAAATACTGAAATGTAAAAAGGAAAATTTCAAAGTGAATATTGAAAAGAATTATATAAAAGGATTTATATAAAATGAATAGAAACATATAAAAGGATTTATATAGAATAAATAGAATTTTATAAAAGGAAATAATTATAAAATAAATAGAATTATAAAAGGGATATTGATTTAAAAAGTAAATAAAACTAAAAAAGGAAATATTTGGAAAATGAATAGAGTTTTATAAAAAGAGAATTTTACGTTAGGAAGGTTTAGACCCGTGCTTCGCACACGGGTGTAACGTGATATTGATTTAAAGTAAATAGTTTGCAAATAAAATATTATAAAGGAGTTTGGGGTTTGAATTAGGAATTTAAATGGAATTACTGGAATTAAGATTGACTGGAAATTAGTTGAGTTGAAGGGCTTTCTGGGTATCGACCTAATGTTGGTTTCGGCCTTCGGGGTTAATACGTAGGGGGTTGTTCTCTTACTAGTTTACAATTAGAGACTAATATATGTGAGAAGATAGTGATGCATGAATCAAAAATGGAAACGTTTTCCAATGTTGATAAGTTATATTTTCTAAATTTAGAAAATAAGAATTTACGGAGATATGGGAATGGGTAGCTGAATAAATTAATGATATATTAATTTAAGAGATAAATGATGATTGATCGATAAAATTTCCATCTGGAAATAATATCATTGTTTGCACACATGTTTTCCTTTGATAGTTAACTCACCGACCATCGAAGTTTCTGACCATTTTTTCGTCGTCAATACGGAGAGACCGGGATCAGATTCATTATCTGAAAACCACTTTGTATAGGCGTTAGCGTTGCGAATCAGATATGATGAAGATAATTGAAGATGGAGTTATGCAAGGGCTGTCCTGTTTACATAACAGTGCCTTCGGTTTTTCCAGTCCCAGGACGACCTATATGGAAGAATGTCTGACATAGTGTATTTAATGGATCATGTAAGTTGATCTCTTCAAACGTATTTACGTTTGGTGGTGGATGAATTCGTTCCTCTTAGCTGTATAACCGTTGTATTTTTGGGGAAATCAATTTGTGATTTGGCGGGTATGACAATGTGACATTCAAAGTGAATAATTGTGTGATGTCAGAGATAAGCGTGGCCTCTGGCCTCATAACCGGGAAATAACAGAAATCGAGCAGGTAGCATGGCTATGTGGGTAGCTCCCATTAGGGTGTATGATCACCTATCTAGAGAATATTCATTTCCTTCTTTAATCTATCGATGTTGTCCCTTATCGGGAAACGGTTGCTGATCCGAACCGTTGGTGATATACATTCGATACACTCAAGCGAAATGAGTGGTCGGTCATGTGTGGCCGGGTTGCAAGATGTTCTTTTGAACCCAGTGTATTCCTCTCTAGAGGTACACTGTCGGAAGGTGGTTCCATACCTTGTCATAATTGGTAATCCATTATCCAATAAGTGCTTGCGGTTTTGATTGTATACTATATATGCAGAACATGAGATGGAAGCATTTCTGCTAGATGATTATTACATTGTGGTTGATAGACACTATTATAATCTAAAAAAAATGATACAAAGATTATTCTGGATTCTCATAAGGGAAAAAACCGTTCCGTTATACGGCGTGGTCTTATGAGATATCGTTTAATTGCTCAAACTGTTTTAAAATGTTTTACTCACACCAGTCTCATGACAGACCCAGAGTTGTTTTGTTTTGTTTTCCCTAAACTCTTGGGTGCCGAAATTTGTATGGGCAGTCAAGTAGTCAGGATTTTTTAGATATACTTGGAGAGCTTGGAGCAGGAGGCTTCAGGATTATATAGCTATAGTTATTTCCGCTGTGTTGTAAGTGTTATACTCTGATAATGTTACTGTATACATATACTGATTTTATTTCAAAATTATGTATCTATTATATATTAGTCGTTCCGCTGTGAGATTCATATTTACTCTGATGTGGTATGTTCTTCTTCTTCTTCTATTCTAAATTTCTATCTTATCTATTCTCACCCTCTAATTTCTTTCATGGACTATTTGGTGTTTTCGATGCTTGAATAGTCGACATTGAGTTGATGTCGGTTACTCGGGATCGCGAAAACCCGGGTCGTTACAGTGGTATCAGAGCTAAAGGTTAAGTAATTACCTTGGCTCTGTGGCGTGACTCAGTAGAGATAGGGTTAGCAATAACCTAGATTGAGTTTGAGTGTATATATACGAGCGCGTATTTGTTATTCAATATAAAATGATTTTATATTGTGGAGCTTTGTTGGTTGAGTTGTTTATGAGTTCTGGTCGATCAATTTGATCCACTGTATCGGTCGGGGTTTCTAAATACTCGAATACGATGAACCGACACGGTATGTTTTGAAAAGAAGGTAAACGAAATAATTTTACCCAAAATATATTTTGATATAAAGGATTTATATTGGAATGATTATAATATATTGGATATATTGGCTTTTATTATAATCGAGTAAGATTATAAATTAAATGGTTATGTAAATAACCAATCAGAATTCATACAAGTGTGGTATATGAAATCAGATGAATTAAATCTGAATTTAAACCAGAATTGAAATTTAAAACTCTGGGTTTGGAAAGGTGTTTGTAAATGGATTTGAATTAAATATTTGAGAATTTTTAAAATCTTAGGAGATTTTAAATTGTTATAAAGCATTATAAATGGTATTTTAAAATGAATTTCAAAATGGAAGTGTTTAGATATGGTTTTGAAAGTGATATAGTATTGAACTCACTTCGATAGCTGGAAATAGATTCCGATGATGATCATGACATCACGATGTTCATTTTCGAGTTGTAAGTGACAGATTACTACCAAAGAGATTGTTTTCGAATTATTTTGGGAAAAAGAGTTGTTTTGATATTCCGAAATGAAATTTGATTTTTGAAAAGCAAAGTTGTTTAGAAACTCCCAGAAACGGACTGTTTGAATTAAAACAAATTAGATGGAAATTTGTGAAACTAAATTGAAAATCAAGAATGGTAGTTGAGATTGATAATGGAATTTGGCTTGGACAAACGAATGGTTGTCTTGGAGATAAAAGTGATTTGAGTTTGATTGGGATGATATTGGTATATGCTGAATTAGCACCAAATGGAAATAATACAATGATATGCCCGACAAAAAGGTACAAGTTTGTATTTATGTTGGGTATGAGATTTATGAGCCGATTGGCAAGCCGATTGGATATTTGATTTTCTTTTGGATTGGAGAAGGCCTAGAGAGGCGAGTTGGAGTTTGAGCTATTGACCAGTACAAAGGAGGTGCTGGCGAATTTTTTCGAAATTTCGGGTGTTAGAAAATTTTCAGGATTTTTGAAAATATTTGTTAATAGAAATAAATTAATATTTTAATTTAAATTAGTTGGCTCAGTTAAAACTGAAGTTAAATAAGTAAACAAATGATTTTTACCCAGTTAATAGGGTTTGTTTTCTACCTTAGCAATTTTGAGGACGAAATTATTTTAAGGGGGGAAGAATGTAACGACCCGTATTTTCAGCGATAGAATAACTAATTAGTTTAATTATTTAAATAGTAATTCAGAGAATTAATGGTTTTTTAATTAAATAATATTGAATATTTAATTAATATTTATAATATAAAAAAATATTATAATTCCAAAATAATAAAAAAATAGTTGAATTCATAATATAGTGCGAACTGGATCATATATAAGATAGAATACCGTTTAGAATTGAATTTGAATAACAGATATATTATTTAAACAACAGTTGAACGTATAATTTATATTATAATTTTAATCGAGCTCGAAATAAGCGCTGCAGTTCGTAATTTGGCGATTTGAACTTCAATTGAATATACAGAATCCGTTTTAAATCGTATTTCTGTGAAACAAGAAACGTTCAGAGCTGGTGAAGTATATTTTTATAATGGGAGAGAAAAATCGGGATTTCATCATGTAGATTTTGATTTATGTCCAAATCAAATTTTTGAAAAGTCACTTTGGAATTCCTTTATAATTTATAACGATTTATTTATATTATAAATGAATTTTCCAATTTGAATATCGATTCAACCGAGATTTGAATATCGAGTTATAAATCCAATTGGAGTCGTATGATATTCTAGTGTGAATATATACGATAATATTAATTTATTAGTATTAAATTGAATTGTTTTGAATATATTAATATTTAAATTGGTTTATTTTGAGCTGTAAAAAAATAGCTGTTTTTGCAAACATCCTCTGTTTTTGACGAAACTAATTTTCTTGGATCCGGAATATTAAATTATTGTTAGATTTCAATTTTCGTGATTTTTGAAATCAGCATGTGGCCATGCCTAATTTTAATGTGAAAAGCAGTCGATATTTTAGCGGTTAAAAATACGATGTTTGAGTAAACGGAGTCGGAATTCGACGAAACAAGTTTCGTTGGGTCCGTAATGTCGAACTGTAGCTATATGTCCATTTTCATCAAATTAAGGTATCGTATGTGATCACAGGGATTTTTAGACAACGAATGGAAGTAACGATGCAATAGCAATGAATAAAAAGTCAAATAAAAATTAATATAATATCTCTATAAATATACTTTTACATTCTCTAAACCTAAATCACTTCTCTAGTCTTGGCAACTTTTAGCCGCCACCTACAAGAATTCTAGAAAATAATTAAAAATCGAAACTTAGATGAAATCACGAGATCTTCTACTCGCTAGACTCCTTAAATCACCAGCTTTGATGTAGTACCAAAATCCTTAAACTCGATCCCACTTTTCTGACTTTGGGTTTTTGAACAACGACCTAGGGCTTGTGTTTCAAGCCGAGGCAGGTGATGCGCCTTGAAGTTGAGGTCAGCGGTGAGCATACGGGTCTGAGGCGACATTGTTAGCAGTAACTAGTGGACATCGGCCTTGAGCTGTTATTGAAATCTCGAGCTACAATACTTGAGAGTGTTTCAGGTTAGCAAATTTTTGGAGATCGAGTTCAAGCCCGTGAGGTCTAGTGTGGAGTTGGGGAGATGGGGGATCAACGATGATGGTTCTGACAGAAGTTGATGGCCAAGGAAAGCGGTGGGTAGGCTGTCAACGAGTGGTCAAAACATCAATTTAGGGAGGGATAAAGTAAGGAGTTTAAACTCTAAGTGGAAGAAGGTGCTGTAGAGGGTGAAGTGTGGTCATGACTAGGAAGAAACGTAGGTGCAGGATGAAATTATGTAAGTGAACAAATTGGGATTTTTTTGTTAACTGGGAATTGAAAACATGATGTAAATTGAAGTGCCATGTTTGGGAAGAGGGATACTGGTGGTTTTAGCGTGGGATTCAGTGAAGGGAAGTAGTGGATTTGAGGATATTTACATCGGCTATGGTGACTTCGTTTTAAGTGGAAATGCTTCTCGTCGGATTTTGTTTCAATGATGCGAATTGAACAAGGATGGGAGTAGATGATGGAACTTTAGATGAGAAGGTTATGGTTTTGATTTTTAGTTGATCGGTTAGGGTTATGAGGGATGGAAGTCGCACGATATGGAGTTTGAAAGGGGAGTAGTCGTTTGTTATATGTGAAGGGCATGATACAAGAGCGGAGAAGATTCATTGATTTGGGAAGAAGGAATTAAAGTGGTGCGGGTTGGATTGTAGTTGGTCCAGGAAAGGAGGGTGAGGCCGAAACTAAGAAAATTCAAATGGAATTTTAGTTTAATTTTATTTTAAATACTATATCAACTTGTGAACTGAATATTTCATGCATACAAAATCAGAATTTGACGAAACAAGATCCGTTGGGATCATACGGATGGTGGCTACGCAATAGAACTAACTAGGAGTGAATTGGAGCTTGCTACGATTTATTGCAAAATAAAACATCCGTCTGAATCAAAGATAGTTAATCGTTATTTAACGATGATCGTCTAATGTTAGTAAATCTCACTAACTCTGTACAGTTTATATTTTTATAAATATAATTTAGAATTTGATAAATGATGGTTGATTGATGTGTGTTGATTGTTTGGTTGAACGCTGATGTATTGGTTGAAATTATAGATAACGATAAATACATAAATCATTAATCAAATATTTATTCTGTTTATTAGAATATTTCATATTGAAATGTAATCGATGTTATTTATATTGTTTAACATCTGTGAATGTAGGGAAACAGGTGGGAGGGATCCAACTGGATTCCTCAATATTTATAATACTGTTTGTATTCATATATTGTGATATATGATGTGATATATAATCTGTGATTGATTATGATGACACTGGTCATGTTATTTGGTATTTTAAATACCATATGAACTACTGAAATGTAAAAAGGAAATTTTCAAAGTGAATATTGAAAAGAATTATATAAAAGGATTTATGCAAAATGAATAGAATTATATAAAAGGATTTATATAGAATAAATAGAATTTTATAAAAGGAAATATTTATGAAATAAGTAGAATTTTACAAAAGGAAATATTTATAAAATAAATAGAATTATAAAAGGGGTACTGATTTAAAAAGTAAATAAAACTAAAAAGGGAAATATTTGGAAAATGAATAGAGTTTTATAAAAAGAGAATTTTACGTTAGGAAGTTTGGGACCCGTGCTTCGCACACGTGTGTAACATGATATTTATTTAAAGTAAATATTTTGCAAATAAAATATTATAAAGGAGTTTGGGGTTTGAATTAGGAATTTAAATGGAATTACTGGAATTAAAACTGACTGGAAATTAGTTGAGTTGAAGGGCTTTCTGGGTATCGATCTGATGTTGGTTTCGGCCTTCGGAGTTAATACGTAAGGGGTTGTTCTCTTACTAGTTTACAGTTAGAGACTGATATATGTGAGAAGATAGTGTTGCGTGAATCAGAAATGGAAACGTTTTCCAATGTTAATAAGATATATTTTCTAAATTTAGAAAATAAAAATTTACGAAGATATGGGAATGGGTAGCTGAATAAATTAATGATAAATTAATTTAAGAGATAAATGATGATTGATCGATAAAATTTCCATCTAGAAATAATATCATTGTTTGCACACATGTTTTTCTTTGATAGTTTACTCACCGACTGTCGAAGTTTTTGACCATTTTTTCATCGTCAGTACGGAGAGACTAGGATCAGATTCATTATCTGAAAACCACTCTGTATGGGCGTTAGCTTTGCGAATCAAATCCGATGAAGATAATTGAAGACGGAGTTATGCAAGGGCGGTCCTGTTTTCATAATAGTGCCTTCGGTTTGTCCAGTCCCAGTACGACCTGTATGGAAGAATGTCTGACAGAGTATATTTAATGGATCACGTTAGTTGATCTCTTCAAATGTATTTACATTTGGTGGCGGTGGAATTCGTTTCTCTTAGCTGTATACCCATTGTATTTTTGGGGACATCAATTTGTGATTTGGCGGGTATGACGATGTGACATTCGAAGTGAATAATTGTGTGATCTATCAGAGATAACCGTGGCCTCTGGCCTCACAACCGGGAAATGACAAAAATCGGGCAGGCAGCATGGCTATGTGGGCGGCTCCCATTAGGGTTTATAATCACCTATCTAGAGAATATTCATTTCCTTCTTTAATATATCGATGCTGTCGCTTATCGGGAAACGGTTGTTGATCCCAACCATTGGTGATATACATTCGATACACTCAAGCAAAATGATTGGTCGGCTATGTGTGGTCGGGTTGCAAGATGTTCTTGTTGAACCCAGTGTATTCCTCTCCATAGGTACTCTATCGGAAGGTGGTTCCATACCTTGTCATAGTTGGTAATCCATTATCCAATAAGTGCTCGCGGTTTTGATTGTATACTATATATGTAGAACGTGAGATGGAAGCGTTTCTACTAGATGATTATTATATTGTGGTTGATAGACACTATTATAATATAAAAAGAATTTTGATACAAAGATTATTTTGGATTCTCATAAGGGAAAATCCCGTTTCGTTATACGGCGTGGTTTATGAGATATCATTTAATTGCTCAAACTGTTTTACTCACACCAGTCCCATGATTGACCTAGAGTTGTTTTGTTTTGTTTTCCCTAAACCCTTGGGTGCCCAATTTTGTACGGGCAGTCAAGTAGTCAGGAATTTTCAGATATACTTGGAGAGTTTGGAGCAGGAGGCTTCAAGATTATATAGCTATAGTTATTTCCGCTGTGTTGTAAGTGTTATACTCTGATAATGCTACTGTATACATATACTGATTTTACTTCAAAATTATGTATCTATTATATGTTGTTCGTTCCGCTGTGAGATTCGTATTTACTCTAATGTGGCATTTTCTTCTTCTTCTTCTATTCTAAGTTTCTATCTTATCTATTCTCACCCTCTAATTTCTTTCATGGACTATCCGGTGTTTTCGATGCCTGAATAGTCGACATTGAGTTGATGTCGGTTACTTAGGATCACGAAAACCCGGGTCGTTACACCACTACTTCCGCGATATCATGTAAACATTTGCGCAAATGCGACACATGAAATACGTCATGAACACCACTAAGCTTCTCCGGAAACTTCACTTTGTACGCCATCTGTCAAATTCTCTCTGTAATGGAGAATGGCCCCACGAACCTTGGTGCCAATTTCCCTATGGCCCCAAAACGAACTACGTTCCTCAGCGGTGATACTTTGATAAAGACTATGTCTCCAACATCAGTTCTCCTCTTATCAGCGTATGACTTTTTCCGGTCCTGTGTCGTCTTCATTGCCTTCGAATCAAGTCTATCTTCAAGGATTGTCTTCCTTAAGATCTCGTCTCGTGATACGCAAAGTCTATCTCGCGCCATGGGGGTAAACCCCGAACTTCATCAAAGACGTCATCAAACTCACGGACCACATGAACAGATTTCAAATCATCGATGAATACGTCAAGAGATTCTAGGTAGCTAAGCATCACTGAACCCCTAGGGTCACAGGAAATATCAAGGGTCTTTCCACAACGAGTCAACAGTCCGACCACCCTCTTTTCACAATCTAGGATGGAAACATGCCTAGTTAGCCAATCCATTCCTAGAATCAAGCTATAGCCCGTGAAACCAAGAACGAAGGCGTTGCATTCAAGCCCAACGCCTAAGATAGACACTCTCAAATCCCGACAAACCATAGATAAGTGAGCCGAACCACCAATAGGATTTGAGACTACAATGGGATCCATAACTAGACAAGTATTTAGGTGCAGTGTTTCAACTATCGAAGCGGATACAAACGAGTGCGAACCGCAGAAGTCGAAAAGAGTTCTAGGAAAAAGAAATCAAATCTTCAACCGAAACTTCCTATCTCTTTCCGATATACTAACCACGAACACAACCTGCTCTTCCGAAGATCATGTACTTTGTCCTTACCCTTGCCCTTGCCTCTTTGGACCATCCTGATAAGATGTCCTGTCTCTCCGTAATGATAACAACTAGTCTTTTTCTTCTTTCTAACGTCTTTCTTTAAGTGGCCAGGTATTTCACAATTGTGTTACTTCCTTTTTCTCTTGACCCTTGTTATCCTTACCACCTTTCCTTGGATCCACTTTCTTATCCTGTTTCCTATCCATGTCTCCCCTGCACGTTCTCCTTTCGTGATCTCCCACCAAAATGAAGCTTCATCCTTCATTAACCAAGCAGCTGGTTGAATCTTCCTCCCATCGTCTATCTCAAGGGTACCAACAAGTCCTCCACTTCGTTGAGCCAACTTCTAGCCTCGACAAATGTCTCAGTCCCATGAAGCGGTTTTCCACCCATCGCACGGAAGTCCTTACACATCTTAGAAAAAACATCTATACGCGGAGGAAGAGATTCAAAAGTGAAAGAAGAATGAACTCGAAACAAAGAATCAAAAGAGAGATATATGGCTTTTGGGGATTATGTTTTTTAAAATAAACTTTCCTTTTGAAAATACTTCCTTTTAAAACCTTTTTGAAAATAGTTTTCAAAAACTTTTTTCTAATCTGGTAACCTTCAGCTCGGATACCAAGTGTAACACCCCACGTCCGTTAATGTCACTCACAAAGGGAATGCATTAAGTTTCGTGGAGCATTATAAGTAAACAGAACGGATTATTACAAGACAAAAAAAGTAGTACTTGAAAATTTTATAACTTTATTGTAGCAGAAACAGAAATAAGTTTGATTACATTTCCAAATACCAAAAATCAAGTATATAATATCAGACTTGTACAAAACCTTCAGAGTACATAATTTTAAAGCCGTAATCCTCAACAGAAAAATTCCATATGCAGAATCAAAGCCAAGCAATACACCTTTCAACCTAAAGCTGGAAGAAAGAGAGATATCTGAACTAAGCTTGAGTATTTCCTCCCTAAGAACCTTTGGGGGGTGGAAACGGAAGAAAAGAGGCGAAATAAACTAGGACAAACATAAGTCTGGTGAGTCCAGTGACTTTAACAATATGATTATTAAAGTAACAGGATGAGAACATAAACTGGAAAGCAAGAAATGGCTGTAGAATAAACAGGCATGATAAAGCAGACAAGATGAACAAGATATAACGTTGAGTGTGCTTCTAATCACTACATGATAATTACTACACTGCACCAATGCAAGTAACACCGTATCATTACTAGTTACACTGCACCCATACTAGTCCCCTACTAAAAGTTGATCCCTCTTACTAATCATGATAATGGTAGTTTCGTGTACTCCTAGCTGCTATCGTAGGTGCCCCTTTTTGCTCCTACCCCCACGAGTTGTACCCACTACCTTCCTTGTTCGATCGGCTCCCTAACTCGCATGTATTATTACTTGGGTCATTCGGCCTCGCTTGAATGTATATACCTGTGTTGGCCCCATCTTGGGGTGTATCAATTCCCATGATGGCAACCCGACACGATTCAAGATGCACAGTGTATATTACTGATGTTCAGTGCCTGATTTTTCCAATTCGGAACACGTGCACGCCCATACTCCGTCGGAACCTACACTGCTGCACCACCCGCCGCTATTTTGACCGCTTATAATCAGCCCAGTAATCGTGCCCCACCCTGCCTAGCTCAGGGTACCATGATACATCTATGTGGGTTACTGCTGAAATGGGTCCCTGTTACTAGGGTTTCCTAATCAACATGTTATAATGGTTAAGTGTTCTCAATTTAACTTAACCCCACCCATTTGCTTTATTAACATGTTGTACTGGTTAAGTGTTGCCTATTCATATGATACTTAACCTTCTCACTGATTCACACATGTTTATTTAACAGTTAAGTTTGTGGGCCTATATATACTAATATTACCCACTTACCCAAGATTTACTTAACCCTTCCCCTTATCAAGTCAATATGTATTATTTGTTAAGCTTGCCTTAACCCTATCCACTTTTTTCATGTAATATTGGTTAAGTTGTCTTCTTGTCCATGTTAACTTAACCCACCCACCTAACATGTTGTACCGGTTAAGTGTCGCTTGTTCATATATTAGTTAACCTTTCCATTTTTAGCATGTATGTTCCTTAGCCTTAATTTATTCATTAAAGCACCAACTTCTCACATTAGAACTGTTGTTTGCGGCTGCTGGATGTGCTGGGCGGTTCTGGGTAGACTTCTACCGCAAACTCATTCTAACCTCAGATTTTTGGGCTTAATGCGCTAACCTCTCACATTAGATCTATGCTGTTGTGGTTGCTGGATGTGCCGGGCGGTTCCGGGCAGTCTTACACCGCAACTCAATCTAACCTCGGGTAAGGCATGTTCAGCTTTTAGCAAATTTACATATTTTCCATTCATGTCCAAGTTTATATGTAAATTATCCATAAGTGTGGTCAATTCAAGTTATGCCACATTTTCTCGTTATGTCCAAAATTAATTATACGCTTACAACCCCTTTTTATTCCAATTACATAATATTCAACTTTTACCTAAACTTTTCCCCCAACGTTCCCACGTCGCTTGTACGTATAGTTCATGTGATACATTAGGCTCGCAATTAGCCCAACTCCTAACAAAAAAAAGGAAAAAGGGAAGAAACACATGACATCATGACTGGCATAAACAATATAGATCTAAGACGACATAAGTCTAGTAAACATATAAAAAAAAGATCCAATCAACATATGGAATGTGAACTAGCATAGATCTAAACATAAACTTGCACAGATTTAAACACATGAACTGGTATGGATCTAAACATATATACATGCAGATCTAAACATATGAACATATAGTTCTAAACATATGGACTGATATGGATCTAATCATATAAACATGTAGATCTAAACATATGAACATATAATTCTAAACATATGGACTAATATGGATCTAATCATATAAACATGTAGATCTAAACGTAGGAACATATAGTTATAAACATATGGACTAATATGGATCTAATCATACAAACATGTAGATCTAAACGTAGGAACATATAGTTCTAAACATATGGACTAATATGGATCTAATCATATAAACATGTAGATCTAAACGTAGGAACATATAGTTCTAAACATATGGACTGATATGGATCTAATCATATAAACATGTAGATATGAACATATGAACATATAGTTCTAAACATATGGACTGATATGGATCTAATCATATAAACATGTAGATCTAAACATATGAACATATAGTTCTAAACATATGGACTGATATGGATGTAATCATTTAAACATGTAGATCTAAATTTATGAACATATAAAATATGAACTAACATGTATGAACATGACTTGCATATGATCTTTCATCACTTGCATAGATCGAGCAAACCTACATACATAACTTGCATACGTAACTTGGCATATGAATTAACATAAAACATAACTTGCATATAATGAATCAAATCAAGCATAAATCAAAACATAGTTTGCAAAGACATAAACTTTTTATGATGTACAAACATTTTCATATAGTCCAATTCATAACTCATCACAATTACGTTTAAACAATTATCTTGTGAAAGTAACTGCACTCACAGAAAACGGATCTTTAATTCTGGGATCTGATTTCTGAAGTTTCTAAGCTAATCCGTTGATGTAGGCGTTGATTCGTTCGTTGTTGTTCTAGAATTCCTTTTCGCAATTCCTAGGCTTTGAATCTTTATCTCTTATCTTTTTATCTTTAATATAGAATTTGATTTGTTATGGTGACGGCTAGGTTAGTTTGTAAATGAACAGCATGACGACATCATAGTTTAGGTTGTGAGGTTGGGTTTAGGTTTAGCTATGTATATATAGATGTCTAGGACCAATATGGGCCTTTAGATCAACTTATGATTCATCTAAGCCATCCAAATCATCATGACACAAAGACACCTCACCAAACTAATCAAATAAAGCCACATCAGCCCTAATACAAGAAAAATCGTCACTCGACCAACCAGAAAAAGACACGTTCAAAAAAACAATCCTTGACCAACAAAAATGTGCCACGTGTGCCACATGATGTGCAGCAGCAGGATGTTGACACCTACACGTCATATATATATATATATATATTAGCTAACTTCCCAATTAACCATTTTCACACTAAACCACTTTTTGAACTACTTTCACACTAAGCCACTTTTTAGCCATTCCCCTAAAACAAAAATATGGCGCTGGCGGGGATCGAACTCTGTACCTCTTGTACGCAAGTCACATGTTCTAACCAAATGAGCTACTAAGTCTTTTGTTTACAAACCTTAGAACAATGCTAAACATTATTCTTTTCTCATTCCTCTTTTTCATGTTTTGCTACAATATTTAATTTAAAGATATCTTTTTCGTCCTAAATTGGTTTTCTGCAAACCATAGGCCTACACTGACTAGAAAATCGCAATGAATGCAATAACGCTAATTTCGTGACCAAATTCCTGAAGCTCTTCAAAATTTTCTTTTTATTTCTTTTTTTATTTAATTGTTCGCATGCGTTTCTTCACATTTCATGTATTGCACTTAAATTTTTTCCTTCATTTCACTGCATGAACTTATTACATGAAATATTTATTGTCATTATTTAATTTTTCTCTTAAATATATCTATGTATATAATATATATACATATTTCCACATTATTAATTTCATTAAAAATGTGGGGTGTTACACTTACTTTATATTCTCTGATTTCAGCATTGCACACACCAGCATAGTTTAATGCGCATTCACACACGGGGGGCACAGGAAACTTTACTCTAATTTATGTTATTGTTTCTTCGATAGTACAGCAGGTATGGCTGAAAGACGTTTGACTAGATTAGCAGAAAGAAGAGAAGCTATGGGGACATCCGAAAGTCATACCATTGAAGATATCAGATCCATAATGGGACAGCGTGGGTCCAGATTATGAGATGGGAACTCATGATAGTGAAGTTTCTTCCGGGAGTGATGTCTCCATGGATGAAGAAGAGGAAGGAGGAGTCGGGGATAATCATGCTCTTGAGGAATTTGGGAATGTTGTTGTTTTGGATAATCCAAAAGACTCTGTTGCTTCAACAATCGACAATGACAAACTCGCGCGGATATGTTTAAAGCATTAGATTCTTCGGAGAGATACTGAGTTCCCTTCGAACACAAATCAACCTTATAATCCACCTGAAGAGTACATGGCCATCACTAGATTAATGTGCCTTGTTGGGGGCAATACCTCCATTTTCACCATTCATTATTGATTTTCTAAGACAAATGCGGATTGCGCCCATGCAACTTCAGCCCAACTCCTATGCTTATCTGTATACTTTGTACATAACATATAAGGATATTTTAGGTGTAGAACTTACTTTTGAGGAAATTCATTTCTTCTATAATTTCAAACATAGAACTCAGGATACCCCCTCATTTGTATACTTCGAATATGTGCCCAAAAGAAAGATCATAACCGTCCCATTTAGCAGCAAGGTTGGTGATCGCAGGCTTGAATGGTTCTATATTAAGCAGCAACCAGGGTGTGCCAGAAGGTGGCTTAAATCAAGTAAAAGCTCCAGCCTTTGAATTCTAGTTCTGATCAATATTATGCATGTATTGATCATTGCTTATTTTCACTTGCAGTTCCTAATCCGCCGCAAGAGAAGCATCAGTTGCAATTTGATCGCTTAAATCGATTACTCAATGGTGATAAAAAAATTCTTAACCATCAAAGATTGCTTAGTGGATGAATATCTTCACTTGCACCACCTAGTCTCTATAACTCGTAGCATAGGTCATAGGGAGGGCCCTTATGTGTACATACCTCCAGTTGAAGGGCCAATTGATACTTCACTTGAGAGGAGAGAAAGTTCAAAAGATCCAGCGATGCCTCTTAGGGATCCTCCTTCTCCCTCTTAGACTCAAGATAATATATTAGCAAATATAGCGGAAAAAGATAGAGATAAATACATCACTCCCGTGGATGCTGCCACTCCTGAAAAAATGGTCTCTCCAAAAGAGTTGTTGTCAGACGCTCCTTAAGGAGATGCCCTTACTGTAGATGAATCTATATTTCGGGGTTTGGGAAATCTTCCCTTGCCAGAGACCCTTTATACTTCAGAAGATTTCTGAATGAACCCTCTTACCTTTACTTCTGAAGAAGAAGTTACTGCTGTGAAAACTAAGGAAACTGCACATACTAGCCTAACTTCGGGCTCTGGTTGGTTGGGGGTATATCACTTAGGATATGCACAACACACTAGCACTGCACGTCACGGTACCCGTGCTTTACATAAACATTGATTCTGAACTTTATGTACCTTATTTTGCAGAAATAATGACACGCCCCTGCTATGATGTCAGGAAAGTCCGCACCAGCATGCCTAGATTTGATTCCGACACAGAACATGATCGCCACAAGAGCCGCGGCAGAGATGACATGAGGCATTATGATTCCAATCGTCCTCATTCTTCGCACTCTCGTTCTCCCCGTCGGTCAGACTCAGACAAGTACAAGAGCTACCAGGATCGTCGCGAAGGGGACAAGCCGCATTCCAAAGATCCGATTCCTCCTAAAGAAAAGCATCCTCAAGAGAAGCTGCTGTCGAAGCGTGCTGAATCGCAAGACAAACATAAAATTTCCGAAAAAAGGTCGGGCAAAGATGAAACATCCATTGTACCAGCTAAGCGAAGAAATGTCGAATTATCCCTATCCAAACCCGTGTCGCTCGATTCTGTGAACAAAGCGAAACTGGCATATTTGAAGAAACAATTCTTGGATCATTATTTTGATCAATTGCAGTTTGTTCCTTCACTTGAGCCTGTTCCTTCGAGGTGGGTGGATGATGCTAAAGAAATAATAGACTTAGTGGACAGGCAAGACACGAAGATGTATAAATATTCGCGCAACCTTTCCCAGATTATTCTGGCTTAATCACTGATATCAGTTACATGAAGGAAATGGCCGATTATGACGAAAACATCTTGAAAAATTCAGAGAAGGACTTGGAAGATGCACAAGTTCAGCTTCCTCTTACTCAATGGGATGCTGACAACTACAAAAAGCAACATGAGGAGTTATAGAAGCGCTATCACACTTTATTGGAATCCCATATAGCCAGGAGTGCTTAGATCTAAAGAAGCAAGCCGAGGATGTTAAATCTGAAAGTGTTAAAGCACAATTGGCTTGCACTACCCTTGAACAAGAGAAGTCTGAGTTAGAGAAGAAAAATGTTGATTTGGCAAAATGGAATGCTGAATTGGAAGCCAAACTAATAGAGGCTGAATCTAGAGCAGTCTTGGCCAAGGGGAATACGAACATCGCCATTAAATCTGCCGAAGAGGTCCAAGCTCAGCTTTCTATGGCCTAGAAGGAATTGGATGGTTACGGTGAGTTGATCATAGAGTTCTTTGCCCAAGTGATCCGTCGTCGGGACATTGCTTGGATCAAAGATTACCCGACAACTCTGGTTTGTGTGTGGGATCAAATCATTGAATGGGAGAAGAAAGAGCTCAAGGTGGACTCCATCGATGAAAACAAACTTATGGAGAAATTCCTGAGGGGTGAAGAACAGGTGTGCTTGGCTGAAGGACACAGACTCATTGCTGCAGCTATAGAAGAAGAGACACGTCAAGCTAAGGGGAAAAATGTCCTTGAAACTGGTTCTTCTTCTGCTGCCCCTTGGGATAACAGAATGGATGGATATGATCCAGAGAATCCAGGAATCCGTAAGACATCTTTTTTATCCCCTATTCCTAAAGCGACACTAGAGACTCTAGCTACCCCAATTGAGAAATCATCCAAAGGTATCTCTAACTTTTCACCCCAAATTTTAGGGCTATTTCAACCTTTCGCTACATTATTAGACAGTCAACAAAAGACACTATTGTTTCTCCTGAGCTAATACCGGTTAATTCTCATTCTATAGGTGCACAGCCAGTTGAAAAGGCCACTGAGCAGTGGAAAGACGTCACTAATCCTAGGTCTACTGAAGAGATCCAAGAGAAGCATGCTGAAATCACCGGCTCAAAACCTGTGGAAGAGGTCCAGGATAAGGATGAGGTTGCCGAGAAGACTCCCATGCCATCTACCACTGAAAACCCCCAAGACGAAGATGTGATATATGCCCTAAAAAATGACGGTGGCCATGATGAGCATAAGGAAGAGGACAATGTTGTCGTGACTAGGGATTTGGTGATTGTTGATGACTTGACTTTGGCTGATATGAAAGCCAAGCACTCTTAAAAGCCAAGGCTGAGAAGGAAGATCTCGAGGCTGTTAAACCTCTCGTGGAAATCCCTCCTGGATCCAGTTTAGTTGTCAAACTTTCAACTAGGTTGATTACTGAAGAGCTTGCTAAAAAATCTTCTACTGATCCCAGCGCTCCAGTTCCAGGGAAGAAGAAGCCAAAGCGAATCCTGAACAAGGCTGAAAAAGAGGAGAAGGAAAAACTTAAAGCTACCATGAAAGCGAAGTCCACTCCGAAGTCCAAATAAGAGGCAGTATTGTTCTTTATTTTGCTTGTTCCTCAGTCCGCTGTTGTTGTAGCGAGTGCGGCCCTCGCCTTTGTTTATTTAGCTCTTTTGTATAAACCCGCATCTGTGTAAATAAAGTAGTTCGTTTCCCACTATGTCAAATGCTTGCGATTTCGTCATCTGTTTCTGTTAATATCGAGAAATTAATAAGCATAAGTGGTAAGCAATAATTTAAGTCACAATCACGTTCCCCTGCAAATGTATAGACAGAGAAAATATCATTCACAGAAATTTCCGCTTAAATAAAAATAATAATTGATTGATGGTAGGGTGTGTGATGTGTATGCCCCCAATCAATCTTGAATATAGCACTTGGCTAAGGCTTGTTAGAGATTGATTAAATTGCCCCCAGCTCTTTCAACGGGGCTAAAATTCTTCTTTATTGGTACCCATTCTTTGTACCTTTATACTCTCCTGTCGTATGGTTAGATTGGAGTGGATTCGAGGCAGTCTTTTTTCGTGGTGCACCTTCATGCCTTAAGGATGTCTTCTTCCCATCCTTTATACTCTCTCTCGACTCGTGAGAGTTAGAGTTTGAGATTTCGGCTTCCCGTCCTTTTTATGTCGTTATGCAAATGGTTATTTCATTTGTTTTTGTATCGATTCAAATGTCTAATGTTTTCAACTTATGTTATGATGATCATAGAAAATACATAAAACAATATTCGAACGAGTAAAGTAAATTACATATAGAATTTTATAGTGGTTCGACCAAGTCGTGACCTACATCCACTTTATAATCTTTTGTTTATGTTAACCAGACTTTTCTAGGCAAGTCGTGCCTTTTCACACGGCTTATAAAAAAAGAAAATAGTACAATTCCAAGTCAAGTATCGCTGAAAATGTTGGGCGTTCCAAGCTCTAGGAATTTCTTTACCATCCACGGTCATTAACTTGAAAGCTCACGTGTCAAGTTTCCGTTGGATGGTGTATGGTCCTTCCCACTTTGGACCTTGATGGACCGGAGGTGGGAAGACTCACTTCAGCACCAAGTCTCCACATTTGAAGGTACTAAAGCGAACCTTTCTGGGATAATAGCGTGCCACTTGGCGTCGGTGTCTTGATGCACGCAAGTCCGCTTCGTCCCTCTTCTCTTCAATCATGTCCTGGGACTCTAGGAGGAGCGCTTTATTCGTCAATGAGTCATAATACGTCACTCTATGAGAGGGGACTTTAAGCTCCACCGGAATTATTGCTTCTGATCCAAAGGAGAGTGAAAAAGGGGTATGACCAGTAGCCATCTTGAAGGTTGTTCGATAGGCCCACAAAGCTAGCGGTAATTCGTCAACCCACATGGCTTTTGCTCATTCCAACCGCTTTTTTAAAATAGACTTAATAACTTTGTTTATTTCTTCAACCTGTCCATTCGACTATGGGTGAGCAACGGCGGTATACCTCTTATCAATCTTATACTTCTGGCAGTAGTTTCTAAATTCTATGCTATCGAATTGGGTTCCATTATCAGTTATAATGGTTTTTGGTATCCCAAATCGACAAATGATATTCCTGACCACAAAGCTTATCACTTTTCTTGTCGTGATCGTGGTTAAGGGTTTGGCCCCCACCCATTTCGTGAAATAATCCACAGCCACGATTGCATATTTAGCTCCTCCTTTCGCGATTGGCAGGGTCTCGATGATGTCCATTCCCCACATTGCGAACGGCCATGGACTGACCATTGATTTGAGGTGTCTTGGGGGTGCTCTTGGAACTTTAGCGAATCTCTGGCATTTATCGAAGCGTCGTGAGTGATTAGCTGCGTCTCTATTCACATTAGGCCAAAAATAGTCATATCGTAATACTTTATTCGCCAAAGTTTGACCTCCGATATGATCTCTACACTCACCTACATGTACTTTTCTCAGTACACGCTTGATTTGTCGTGCGCTATACACAAAAGAAGAGGCATGGAAAATCCTTAATGATAAAGGATGTCATCCTGTAAAACATATCTTACAGCTTTACGTGTTACAGCTCGTCTCTCGCTCTTCTTTGGTGGGAGAATTCCGCTCTTGAGGAAGTTTTTAATCAGTGTCATCCATGACTCTCTTTCTGGCTCAGCTTCCAAGGCTATTTCAACTTCCATTTGATCAACGCTTGGTGATTCCAATATCTCTAATGGAACCATCTCAGTTTCTTCTGGGTTGTCATAACTTGCTAGCTTAGCCGGTCGATCTGCCTTTTGGTTTTCTGCCCTCGGGATGTGAGTTATGCAATAATGCTCCAGGTAACCTGGTAACTCCTCTACTTTTTCAAGATAAGTAACAAGTCGAGGTCCCCTGGTTTCGAATTCCTTCTGAACTAGGCAGACAACTATTTTGGAGTCACATAATATGTCCAATGTTCTTACCCCTAATTCCTTAGTGAGTTTCAGCCTGGCAAATCAGTGCCTTGTATTCGGTATCATTATTGGTAGCAGAGAATTCCAGCCATAGGTCATAGTAAATGGATCGTCCTTTAGGAGTAGTTAAAACAACTCCGACGCTAGACCTTCGATCATTATTAGCCCCATCCGTATAAAATTTCCACGGACTAAGTTCTAATTTATGCTCTGAAGCGACAGTCTTTTCATCCACTGCTTCTTCCTCGAGAATCGTGAATTCTGCTATGAAGTCAGCTCGGGCCTGCCCCCTTATTGATCTCCTTGGTTGAAAATTTAAATCAAATTGGCTCAACTCGATATTCCACTTAAGTAATCGTCCCGATGCATCGGGTCTTTGTAACACTTATCTTAGTGGTTGATCAGTATACTATCGGATGAGCTTAGAAGTAATGACGAAGCTTTCGGGAGGCAATTAAGAGGCTATAAGCAAGTTTTTCTATTTTTGGATAATTGCGTTCTGCAGCTGCTAACTTCTTGCTTACATAGTATACTGGCCTCTGGAACTTATCTTTTTCACTCACCAAGGCTGTGCTGACAGCATGAGATGACAACGCCAAATAGACGAATAGATCTTCATGATCCATTAGTTTTGACAATATCGGGGGATTCTCCAACAAGTCCAACATATTTTGGAAAGCCTCTACAAATTCAGGGGTCCATTCAAAATGACGTTTACCTCATTTGATTAGATCCAAGAAAGGGACACACTTGTTTGTGGATTTGGAAATGAATCTACTCAACACTGCAACCTTCCCAGCTAGGCTTTGAACATCCCTAATCTTTCGTGGATCTTCTATGTTCCTGATTGCTGCTATTTGGATAGGATTAATCTCAATCCCTCGAGAACATATGATGAAACCGAGAAATTTTCCTGAAGCAACCCAAAATGAGCACTTTAAGGGGTTCAACTTCATCACGTACCTCCATAAAATGTCAAACATCTCTGCCAAGTCTTTCGTATGACTAGAAGACTGCTTAGATTTCATGAGCATGTCGTCTACATAAACTTCCATTGTTTTTCCGATCAGGTTATAGAACATCCGATTTACCAAACTCTGGTAAGTGGCTCTGACATTCTTTAGCCCAAATGGCATCACTACGTAGCAGTATAATCCCAAATTCATGATAA
Organism: Allium sativum; assembly: GCA_030737875.1. Lineage (NCBI taxonomy): Eukaryota > Viridiplantae > Streptophyta > Magnoliopsida > Asparagales > Amaryllidaceae > Allium > Allium sativum. The sequence goes on along the minus strand of CM060926.1, from coordinate 684,432,697 downwards.
AACTCGTATGTTCTTGATCCGGAACATGCACGGGGATCTGGTTGTATCCTGGATATGCATCCATGAAGGAGAGAAGTTCGTGTCCGTCTGTTGAGTCCACCAGCTGGTCGATCCTAGAAAGTGGGAAGTTATCCTTTGGACAAGCCTTGTTCAAATCCGAAAAATCAATGCATGTTCGCCATTTCCCTTATGATTTCTTGACCAAGACAGGATTCAATATCCACTCGGGATACGTCGAATCTCTAATAAACCCGTTATCTCTCAACTTCTCCACTTTTTCCTTTAAGGCTACTGACCTCTCCGGGCCCAACATACGTCTCTTCTTTTTAACGGGTGGATGTTTTGGGTTGATACTCAATGAGTGGCTCATAATGGAGGGGGATATCCCACACATATCAGCATGGGTCCAAGCAAACATGTCCAAAGTTGCCTTTAAAAAGTCAGTCAATTCTTTTGCTCGGAACAGATTCAGCTGGGATTCAATCTCTAAAACCTTCGTCGAATCAACATCGTCAATGGAGATATCCACAGTCGTTTCATTGGGGGTCGCCTTCCTATTCCCAGGCTCTTCATCCTCTCTGGGATCTATGACTTCGGGCAGTTCTCTGGGCAATTCCCTCGGGGTCGGTCCCTTTAATTGCTATGTTGCACCCACCTTTGCAGGGGAGGAGGCGCCTTTAGTTTCGATGCTTAATCCTTTTAGCAACATCTTCAGTTCTGCCATGTAGCAGGCTCGTCTGATGGCTTGATCACCTCTCATTACTCCCTCTCCTACTTCGATTGGGAATTTCAAAAATAGGCACCAGGGCGCAATGCAAGCCCTGAATTCTACGAGGGCTGGTCGGCCCAAGAAGACGTTATAGGGTGAGTCGATGTCCCGAACAACAAATGGGAGAATTCTCACTCTTCGACGGTCTCCTTGTCCTGGTTCACTAAAAATTCTGCATATCCCATTGGAGTTGTCGATGCCCCCATTGAAGCCACATATCCATCCCTTACAAGGCTTCAAGTCCTTTGCTTCGAGTTTCATCTGATTGGATGCTTTTTTAAGAGAATATTGACTGAACTCTCATTATTCACTAATACCTTATGAATTAGAGCTGGACCGATAGTGGTAGTGATCACCAATGGGTCTTCGGTGGGTGATTGAACTCCAATATCATCCCTATCATGAAATATGACATCATATTCTGTTGCTTCACTGGAGCAGTGTCCTCGAAGTTACTACATTCTCCTACTTCAAGGTGTTTGGCTGCGTTCACATACTGGTCCATTTCCCTGTAGCTATGACCAGTTGGATGGGGCCCCCTACTATAGTGTTGATGACAATTCCTTTACCTTTTTATTGAGCTGTGGATTTAGTAGCAGGATGATTTTGATTCGGGCCTGCCCTTCTTGCCCCTATCTCTTGGGGCAACCTTGTATTCATCTAACTTTCCTTCTCGTAGTTGCTTTTCAACAACGTCCCTCAAATGCTGACAATCATTAGTAGAATGACCGTAGGTTCCATGGAATAGACAAAATTTTCCAGTCGCGAGCTCCTTCTCCGTGGAGTCTCGGGGCGGAGGCTTCTTATATTGCGAGACAATGTAAGTATCCAGGTAGAAGTTTTCCAACGTATCATTCAACGGTGTGTAGTTCTCAAAAGTTTGGAATCGAGGTCTTTTTCCAGAGTTGTTTCCTCTGTTCCTATTTCTTTTATTGCCATTTCTATTTTTATTGCCGTTTCCTCCATTTTTATTGCCAACGTTCACTTCGACCTTCCCCGAATTGTCGCCGGATTGTTTCACAGCAACATTACTTTGGATATCTTCTCTTGAAATTCCATCAGACTATCTCTTTCGATTAGCGTATATCTCTTCTCGTCATAGACGAATATTTTCCTTTTCATAGAATGCCTCCCTAGTCAACGGTAGATTTCCAGCTAAATAACCGATAGATTCGGTATTTGGATCGACCCCATCTATTAAGGCCATCAAAATGGTTGGTTCGTGAGGATCGCTTACTTCGGTAACTTCTAAGTTGAAGCGGTCCAAGTACGACTTCAGAGATTCTCTAGGGGCCTGTTTGATTCTGGACAGTTCAATAACACTTTCAGCTTTCCGGGCATGGATTCGAAACTGATTCATAAAACACTCGCTTAGTTCTTGAAAGCTCAACACCAATCGTGGGGGAATTCGAGTAATCCACATTAATGCAACATCTTCTAAATATATCGGGAAGGCTTTACATTTTACAACATCAGGCGCGGCTGCGGAGTTCATATACCACGCATACCTCATCAGGTGTTGTTTTGGATCTTTTCCCTGGCATATCGGTCCATTTGTGGAGATTGAACCCTCAAGGGAATTGGAAATTCAAGATGTCATCGGTGAATGGAGTGCGACTGCGCTCAATATCCCAATCTTCGTTGGTATATCGGCAACTATCAGCCATGATTTGATGCACCATCGCTTCTACTTTCGCACTGGTTAGAGTCGGTTTAGGATCCATGCTTATGTCTCTTCTGACACATCTAGCGTCTACTCCAGGTGACGCCCTTTGGTTTTGATTAGTAGCAAAATCTCCTCGCCTCCTATGGTCTCAATCATTCACAGGACAAACAGGTTGAAGGAGTTTCCCCTGAGTGGGATTAGTGATATTTGGATCTCTGGGGAGAACGTGTGATCCTCGCATCGGTAACAGCATTGGTTCCCTCAAACTCGGATCATCGGGTCCCAGAATGCGAGACACATCTTCAGGGATCCCAATGATCTGAATGTTAACTGGTCCAAATTCTCGAGCCTTTCGTACGGCCTTCTTCCACGCGGGTGCTCTTCATCTGAAGATGATGAATGATCCATTGCAGGACGACGTATCGAACAGGGCACTCTTTGTCTGCTATGTTCACTTATTTCTTCGTTCACAACTCTCATATTCTGCCTCATGAGAACACTATCACGTTTTTGATCCTCCAAAGCATCTCTAGTGCTCTCAAGCATATCAAGCAAGCGCGAAAATTCTCCATGTGTGATGAGTACAGAAGGCGTAGGCTGATCATCAGTTGCCACGGCTGGTATCAAAGCATTTGTAGGGGCTCGAGTAGAGTTTCCAGCCTCACCTGCATTCGGTTCGGATCGGCCCGAAGTCGTTCCATTGGTTTGGATTAGAGGGGAGAGAGCAGCAGCGTTCAGGGAATCGGATCGGATCGGGGTGGCATTACCGAATTGGTTCGGGGGTTGGTGATCAGATCGGTTTGGAGAAGTCTTGCCAGATCGATTAACTCCCGAACTTTGTCCCCTTGATCTTGTAATGACCATAGCTTGCTGATCCTCACCCATTTCACTTTCCCATGCATTTTGGACTTCTTTTCCTTTTCCTTTAGTCTTAGTATTCAATTTATCGAGATCTTTTTTGAAGAATATTACAGAGATATTGACTGTATGTACTATCTTCTTCGGATATGCACACCCGAATAGTAGAATGGTAGCCCAAGATGTAGAGAATTCGAACCATTCTCAGTGAAAGCACCAAAATGTTAGATCCAAAAATGGTTCTAACACCCAATTCAATGATAATAAAAAGATAAAAACAAAGAAAACACATGATTTATAGTGGTTCGGCATTAAAAAGCCTACGTCCACTTTATACTTCTTTAATTGGTGATTTGTGTACAAATTCAACGATTATTCTCACTCAATTTCACTCATACAATGAATAATTTCACTCAATCTCCTCTAAAATATGCTTCGAAAGATGATAATGATCTGAATAAAGTAATGATATTTGGTTGTGATGAGAGTTGGAGTCGACAACTTTCCAAAAGATCCCTTCAAATTATGCTTGGTGGTGTATTCATTGGCAGAAAATCTCCCTTGAAGGCCTCCGGTTCGGGCACACGAGCCATCCCGTTCGGTTCGGAATGAGGAGCCCTGAGATGTTGCCAATGCATATTCTTAGTGGGTAAACATGGGGAAGTGGGTTCCTAACCGCTCCGAGTCTTTATGGAATCATGCATTGTTGGTGTGGCATTGTGGTTCGGATCGGATAATTGATGAGGGTTCGGATTGTAAGGAGCTGATCTGATCCGGGCGTGCTCTCTATCCGACATTTTCTGAGCTGCTTGCTTTAAAGTAAAAGGGATTAGTTGGGGGGTTTCCGAACCGAACCGACTTCCTGGTGTTCATCCCTCCTTTTGAACCTATTTGTAAAGTAATCTCTTATCTTTGTATAGCCTAATCATAAAGTAAGCTAACAAATACCTTTAGGTACTCCATGTAATCTCACTACCCACTTCATATATAGTTCCGCTAACTTAGCTGTCGTTCTATTCGACTTGACTGGTATAAACCTTGCACTTTTGGTCAATCGATCCACAATCACCCAAATGCGATCATGACCCGATCTAGTCTTTGGTAAACCATCGATGAAATCCATTGAGACTTGTTCCCATTTCCATTCTAGAATTTCCAACGATTGTAACAAACCACTAGGCTTCTTTTGCTCGGCTTTAACTAGCTGGCAGTTCATGCACTTGGATATAAACTTCCCAACATCTCTCTTCATCCCTTCCTAGTAGTATGTCTGCTTCATGTCTCGATACATCTTGTTACCACCGAGTTGTATAATCAGTTTTTAGTGATGAAACTCTCCAATCACTTCATCTCTCAATCCATTAATGTTGGGTACAGCTACCCTCTCATTCTTTCGAAGCCATTTTTCTTAATCAAGACCATACTTGTTCATTCTTTCGCCATTGATACCCATCTCCACCTTGGAGATGATTTCCAATAGATTAAGATCGTCCCTTTGACTCGAACCAATCCACTAAATCAAATTTGGTCTGATCATCAAACTTGCTAACATCTCTGGATCCAATTCGCACTTAGGTCTGATATCATATCCCGCAATACCCTCCAGTTGATTCCATTCAAGAAGTATAGCCCAAAAACTGGCATGTCTCCTAATCAATGCATCAGCCACCAAATTTCCCTTTCCAAGTGTGTATGCGATATTGAAATCATATGAAGCCAAGAACTCTAACCATCTCTGCTGACAAAGATTTAAATCCTTCTGAGAGAAAAGGTACTTTAAAAACTTATGATCGGTAAACAACTAGAATCTTACTCCCAAGAGATAGTGTCTCCACATCTTTAACGCGAACACGATCGTTGCCAATTCTAAATCATGGGTAGGATATCTTTTCTCATGTGGTTTCAGTTGCCGACTAGAATAAGCTACAACCCTACCTCATTGCATCAGTACAGTACCAAATCCGGTACCACAGGCATCCGTGTATACCGTCATCTCTTCATTCCCCTTAGGAATAACTAACATTGATGCACACATTAACTTTTCCTTTAGACCCTTAAATGCATCCTCGCACCTTCTGTCCCAACCAAAAGCTTGATTCTTTTTGGTCAACTGAGTTAACGGTGCCGCTATCTTGGGGAAGTCTTGAATAAACTTACGTTAATATCCAGCCAATCCCAAGAAACTTCTAATGTCCATTGCTTTCTTGGGCATAGACCAATCTTGCACTGTAGCCACCTTCGCAGGGTCCATGACAATATCATTCTCTAAAACGATATGGCCCAAGAACCTCACTTCCCTCCGCCAGAAGTGACACTTAGAAAATTTCGCTTTCAATTGGTGTTTCCTCAACACCTCCATTACTGACCACAAATGTTCCTTGTGTTCTTCCTCTGTCCTCGAGTAAACCAAGATCTCGTCCACGAACACAAGAACAAACTTAGCAACCATAGCATCCATCGAACAAGTCCTATCTATCACCTGCTAAATCCATGAATACGTCGATACCCGTATGACCGGTCCCACCAATATCAAGGGCCAATTAAAACCCCGGCTCCAAGCGGACTACCTCACGTCCAACGTACGTTTATCCTCAAAGGATAACTAGATCACGTCCCAAGGATCCATGGTAAATGGGCATCCCCAGATACCCCTGCTTCGAGTCCGCCTAGAACACTCCGCACTATCGACGATTCGTTGGTACTCTCATCAGAAGAGCTATCCTTAACTCCATCTTCAATTTGAGTCCACACATAAGCGAAGGGAACCATCGACTTTAATGGCAAATACAACTGGTGCCCCCCACTCGGAAACACTTCTTCAGATAAATCCCTTCTTCAAAAGATCGCCCACTTGCATCTCGAGCTCTTGCTGCTCCCTTGGCGCCATACGACGAAGTGGCATTACTATAGGTTTGGAATCTTTCACTAAATCAATCCGAAACTCAATCTCTCGGTGTGGTGGAAGTCCGGTCACTTCCTCGAAGATGTCTGGATACTCGCCAGAAATAAGAAAATCTGATAACTCATCTTGCGAGATGTCGAGGAAATGTAGAAAATTAACCATCACCTCATCACTAGGTAGGCAACCCAATACCACCCTCCGCCTATCATCCTCTCTAACGGTCACCGAAGACCCCTCACACTCTACCAGCACCCCATGTCTTTAGAGGCAATCGACTCCCAAAATAATGCCAAACCCAGTAAAGCCCAAAACAAAACAATCACAAGCAAACATACATCCGTGACTCGATAAGCCCAAATTACGACAAATCATGTAAAGTCTAGTCGAACCACCGATCAGGTTCGTCACAACTAAAGGTCTATCGACAATCTCGGGTTCCAATTCCAACCTATCTACCAGGTCACTAAATACGAAGGAATGGGAAGCCTTGGTATCAAACAACATTCGAACATGAACATCACAAATGGAAAACATACCTTGAATAACGACACCCTTCCCTTTATCCACCGCAGTCGGGGCATTCGACGAAGAAGGAACAGCGCAGATAGCAAATCTGCTTCTTCTTAGGGGGTTGTGGACATTCTTTCTTGAGATGTCCCACTTGTCCACAATTGAAACACTTCTTTTACCATGGATTCGCTTGATAGTCTCTGGCATAATGGCCCTTCTTGTTGCAGCCAAAGCACTGGATATCCTTCTTATTCTTCTTCCACTGACCAGCGTTGCCTTGGTTCTGCTTTCTCTTATTCTGGGACTCCTTGTTAAGCTTAGCAAGATCGGCCCTAGATGCCTGCATTACTACACCACCACCGTAGAAGCATTAGGAAATTCTCCTAGAGTAAACGTCATCCTTATATCAGGGAGTCCCATTGTTAGCCCTTGAACCTGCTCCCTCTTCAACTCCCGATGCGGTGTTCCTCACCGTATTCCCCGTATTTTTGGCTCATCGTTCAATCTGTACAGAGAAAACGATTAACTATCTCCTTAGTGGTGCCAGTGCAGTGTGACTTCACCCTTAGATGTATTAATAGTATTATATAGTTTTTGAAAACCAAATATCACAAATACGCGCTCTCATATACGTATTCTATCTCTCCCTGATGTCTTCCCCTAGGTTAACTACGCAACCTAGCTCTGATACCAAGTGTGACGGCCCGCCCGGGACCAGCCGACATTTCCCCGAATGCATTGTACCAATGCCCGACTAGCACGGGATAGTCGTCAGGGAAAAGGGTTTTGAAACTATGAATCACTAAAGAACTTGTAGTATATCTCACAACGCGTAGAATAAAATATAATAATAACATACTTGACATAAAACAGGCGAGACAGTGCATAAGCTGTAAACTAAACCATCATAACAATGGAATCCAAAACACAGCTTACGATCCAAACCTCATTATTACAACTTCAAAATATTTTCTCTAAAGAAAAATAGGAAGGGTGCACTACTAATGCCCAAAGTAGTGACCCGCAACAACACAGAGAGAATATATGTAAATAGTACGTGGAAGCCTCCCACTCGTCTCCGGACAGCTACTCGTGCATAACCACCTAACTTGTCTCTAGTCTGCTCGTTTAGGAGCGCCCAGAGTAAAAACAAGAGACATAAAATTCTAGGTCAACAAAAGTCTAGTATGAGCGATAACATCAAAAATAAAGCAATAACAGGTATGATTAATCATATTTGAACCTGGACCTGCAGCCAAAGAGTTAGCATAACAAGATGTACGGTACTCTAAGGCAACACTAACATAAAGTGAAAAAATAAATGGGAGTGTGCATGTCATGGTGATAGCAAACATCAAACATAGCAATCATCCTCACGTCTCTCACTCCATGCGTAAAGCATACGATATCCACCACTTTGATCACTAGAACTATTAGGGCTATAACGTCAACTCTGTACAACTATCACAACGACCACTTTTCCTTTGGGGTCCCCGATGGAGTACGATTCCATGCAACTTCTGACCCCACTGGTCCATAGTCAATGCCCCTACCTCAATAGTGAACCAAAGTTATAGATATCGATAACCCCTTTGCACACATCCCGCAGCAAAGCCCAACTTTAGAAGTTAACACGTCGATCCCCATTTGGATTTAGCCATCACTTCTTATCTGGGCCTCCTTTGCATCTCGGGTTTGGTCTCCTCCAGTTCACACTTTAGTTTCCATTTGGTTCGCGATACACAAGCGGATCGCGGTTCATGGGCATGCTCGGCTCGTGAGCCCCATTCGGGTCATGGTCCTCCATTTATGATTCGCTCAAGCGGTCGGCTCCCCATTTGGTTTGTGGCTCGTGTGTGCACTCGTAGGCGAGTTGCTTGGCTCGTGGTCAATCCTCCAGGCGATCGGCTCGTGGTCTCCATCTCTACTCATGGTGATGCAAGTGGCTCAACTCTTGTCTCAAGTTCTGGATCATGATGCACGGAGCACGAGAGGGTGGCTCGTGGAGCTGTAGCGCGAGCAGTTCGTGGGTCCTGCTCGTGGTGCCTCCTTAGAGTACCAGGTTGCAGAGGTGCTTCACGAACGGGATCCTGTACTATTTCCTGCAACTTTCCGGCAAGCTATTTACGCCGTACGACGGTATTTTCGAGCATTCTAACTTTCCTATGCACTCACAAATCGTACCAAGCAGTAGTAATAACACATAGAATCAACCATAGACACCAAAATAATAATCTGACATGTTAATATGGATCAACATACCCAAAACCCGTGTTTTCCCCTTAATCATGTTTAAATATATCTAGCAATAGGATTAGCAAACTTAATCCAAATTAACCCAAATTTCTAACAGAGGCATAAAATAATATTTTAGAATTTCTACATATTTTTCAAGATTTTCATGATGCATCATTACGTTACTTATCACTAATCACCCCGAATTAGTCGTAATTAGTGTAGAAACATGCTAATCACTCACCTTAGCCACAAATAAATTTCAAATCAGAAACTCTAACTGATTTGACATGGATCCCAATGTATCCCAGTAGCTCTATCTCGATGTCTATGTTAATCCACCTTAATTTGATGTAGATTTGGCTAATATGTGATTAAAAAGTGATTAGGGATGAATTTAGAAGGTTGAGGTCATTACTAGGGTTAGAGGAAGGTAAGTGGTGGCTGGAAAAATGAAAATGAATCATCCTCTAACTCTTTTCAGCCCTCCCATAATCCTAATTACGAAATGGGTTATGGGCCTAACAACTAATCACCTAACTAAGCCCATTTAAGATGTTTTCCATCTTCTAACCTTATTTTATCCATATCTCCCAAACGATAAGTCCGTTTGATTATTGTGACCACTCTACGGAAAGGTAAACCATCATCTAAATCAAATGGAAGTGGTTTCAGGTCAAAAATCCTTACCAATCAAAAGTTATAGGAGAAACAAGATTTGCTAGGGGTAAAATGGTCATTTAAAATTTGGCAAAAATCATGAACATGGGAAATGACTCCAATAGTCGTTTCCCAAAGTCGCGCGACCATATGAATTTGTATGTGAATGAAATAAATATTCTTCGATCCTCCGATGTGTAGAATGCGGGTCTTTAAATATAGACAACTACAGAAAAAGCTTTCAACAATCAGTCAACAGCTAAAGTAATGTTTTATAAAAGGCAGTTACAGAAGATTAGAAAAGATAATACCACCATGAGAGAATACTTGAGCAAAATCAAATGTGTTTGTGACATGTTAGAGGCAGCTAATCATAAAGTCCAAGAATATGAACAAAGTCTAACAATACTCAATGGCTTGAGTGAAGAGTACGAGGCTGTCGAAGCTATAATCTCTTCACAAAAGGAATTTTCTTCTCTAAATGAAGTGCACTCAATTCTTTTAGCTCATGAAGCTAGACTTGAAAGCAAGAAATCTCAAGAAAGTGACTTCACTATCAATTATGCAATCAAAAAAAACAATGATAAAAGCAAAAATTAGGCAAATAATAATAGTAGAAGTGACCAAACCTTTCAAGGGGAAACTTCACGACCAGAGGCAGAGGTGACAAAGGAAGAGGACGCTGGAGCAACAACAACAACCGACCAAAGTGTCAAATTTGTGAGCAAAATTGGCCACACTGTCATCAAGTGCTACTTTTGATATAATTCAAACTATTCGGTAAATAAAGGCACCAACAACAACCAAACAAACACCAACTATACTTCCAATGTTGCTCAAGCATATGGAGGGGCAAATAATCATGCTGACATTACCATAAATCAGAACGAACAAGCCAGAGCTGAGCATATTCAAGATGATTCATGGTACCCAGATTCAGGAGCCAGCGGTCATATTACTAACAACCTGGACAATCTGAACCTTGGAAACAAAGAATATAAAGGTAATCAAACTATAAGCATGGGAAATGGTAAGTGTGTTAAAATTTCACATATTGGTACTGGTAGTGTAACTGGTAATATACAACTATTTTTACATAACTTATTAAGAGTTTCTACTATTAAGAAAAACCTAATTAGTGCGTCCCAATTTGTTAGGGATAATAACGTATATTTTGAATTCTTCCCTAAATATTGTGTAGTTAGAGACATACTAATTAGGTAAATTCTTCTACTGGGTAATGCTGTGAAGGGAATCTATGAATTCAATCTCAACAACTATAAACCCACTATCAATGATCACCCACATTGTAATTTGATAGATATTACTGATGAAAGTCACATTAGATACACCTTTGATTTCTGGCATTATAAATTAGGGAACCCTAGTTCTAGTATTGTAACCAAGATTCTTAATGATTAAAAAAATTTATTTCTACAAAATTACCTTATGCATGCACTTATTGATAGATGGGAAAAGGCCACAAATTACCATTCTCTGATTCTATAACTGAATATTCCAAACCTGGCCAGTTAGTTACTACAAATATGTGGGGTCCATCTTCAATATTTTCTGATTATGGATATAAATACTATATATCATTTGTAGATGATTATACTAGGTATACTTGGATATATTTCTTAAAAACTAAGTCTGAAACTAAAAATGTTGCCATAAATTTTATCAAAATGTTTGAAAATCAAGTAAACAGTCTAATTAAAATTATACAATCAGATAGAGTATTAGAATACAAACCATTAGCTGACTATTTCAAAAATTAGGGCATTATACACAGAGTGACACACCCTTACACTTCTGAACAGAATGGTATGGTAGAAAGAAAACATAGACACATAGTTGAATCAGGTTTAACATTACTAGCTCAAACATATTTACCTCTTAAATTTTGGCTTGATGCTTTCAGCACTGCTGTACATCTAATAAATAGAATGCCCACTAAAGTGCTGAAAAATACAACTCCTATAGAAAAGTAATTTAATGTAAAACCTGTTAACTGTCTGAATACCTTTGGTTGTCTATGTTTCCCTTATTTAAAACCTTATAATACCCACAAGCTTGATTATAGATCTAAACCATGTACATTCATAGGCTATTGCAATAATAAAAAAGGTTTTAGATGTATAAACAAGTCTGGTAGAATATTTACAAGCAGGCATGTTATTTTTGAAGAATACACTTTTCCTTATAGCAGATCAGATATACAAACCACAATCAAAATATATAATCCAAAGGTTAGTATACCTTATTTGCACAATACCACTGACATGTGGCAACAAGAGAATGATGACAAGGCTACTAGTAGTGACTCTGAAGGTCACCACGATAATGATGAAACTGATGATGATCTACTAGAGCAAACTATCCACGCGATTCAATCACCTACAAGATCAGATTACAGACAACTAGAAGCAATGAGAGAGGAGACCAACAATGAAACTAATCAATCTATTAGTAGCAGACAAAATGACTTACCACCACCTCAATAACCACAACGAACTCGATATCTAACGATAACCAGGTCAGAAAGAGGCATATTTAAACCAAAGGTTTACACTGCAGTAGTTAATGAAGAAGAACTAAACAGTTATCAACAAGCAGTCAAATATATAGACTGGAAAAAAGCAATGAGTGAAGAATATCAAGCGCTGATGAATAACAATACATGGGAACTTGTAAACCCACCAAGCAATAAGAATATAACTAGGTGCAAGTGGGTGTACCAACCGAAAAAGAATCCAGATGGATCCATTAACAGATACAAGGAAAGACTGGTTGCAAAGGGGTTCACATAAGAATTTGGTTTTGACTACAATGAAACCTTTTCACCAGTTGTGAAACCCTTAACTTCAGACTTATATTGACCATAGCCTTGAGCAACAATTGGAAATCAAGTAGTTAGATGTCAACAATGCATTTTTAAATGGGAATCTACCTGAAGAAATATTCACGCAACAATCACAAGGGTACATACAGGATCCAACACTTGTATGCAGATTAAATAGAGCTATTTATGGACTAAAACAAGCCCCAGAGTATGGTTTGAAGGACTCAAGGCAAGTTTAACAACACTGGGATATGTTCTTACTAGATCAAACACATCATTATTCACAAAAATCAGGGAAACATCTACTACTAATATATTAATATATGTGGATGATTTAATTATCATAGGTAGTAGTGAAACTAAAATCAAAAAATTAGCAGACTACTTAAACATTAAATTCGCAATAAAAGACTTGGGTGAATTATCCTATTTTCTTAGAATAGAAACTAAGATAAAATAAAACCTTCTTTGGAAATTGTATTGGAGCCATGGATGGTACACATGTAATGACACATGTTTCTCAGGCAGATCTGCAATGATTCGTAGGATGTAAAGGTGTTCCTACACAAAATATAATGGTTGTATAGACTTTTGACTTAACATTTATGTTTGCTAGGGTAGGGTAGGAAAGAACTGCCAATGATTCTATAATTTTTTGTGAAGTTATAAATACTTCTAGTTTGAATTTTCTATATCCTCCGAGATGATAATATTATTTAGTTGATCTAGGGTATCTAATACTGGACATGTATTAACACCTTATGGCACTGTAAGATACCATATTCTAGTTTTTAATGACACATAGAATGAACAAAAGAAAGAAAATGAAGTTTTCAACTACTACCAGTCGATTTTACGTACGGAAATCGAAAGAACTTTTGACATTTGAAAGAAAAAAGTTACAATCCTACGTAACATGCCAACATGTCCATATAATATTCAAGTATAGATTGTCACTGCCACAATGACTATTCATAATTTTATATGAAGGTTCGCATGGGGGAACCTAACTTTATGACATATGACGATAATCCATATCTGATGTCCGAAGAATACCTAGAAGATAACATTTGGAACCATGGAAAGAATGATCATAAACAAGTTCAAAGAAATGCAGCAACCGCAATGACATTAGTTCGCTATACCATATAAAATTAACTAGTTGCTGCTGGGTTACATTAGCAATTGTCTATATTTTTAATTATGCATTCTTTAGTTTGTCTTATGTATTTGTAATTTTTGTATTTCGTGTTATGTATTCTGCATTTTGATATCGTATTATTATAGATAAATTAAGTTCAAAAACATGAATGCAAGTGAGTGGTTCAACAACAATGTACACGAGTACATGGTCATACCGTCAAGCATGCACAGTTCAAAACAAGTTAAAACTCAATTGTACAAGCAAGTGAAACAAAAGTGCAGTTTCAAGAGTTCAAGAGCACATGTAGATAAACTAAGATACTAGAAGTTGGGAAGTAGTTCAAATCATCTCATAGGTTATGCTCAAAGTGCACGGAAAAATGACCAAGATAAGGGTCCAGCTCAAAGGAATAAAAAGTGATCAAAAACAGATGCATCAAGCCCAATGTACACAACAGTTAAAATTGGTCATATCAAATAATCACAAGGGTGAAAATTGATTCAAAAGTGAACAAAGCAATAGAGTTCAAGTGTAGAATCTATTCAATACAGGAAAGTATCACTCAAGGCCGAAGCATGGAAAGCAATGCAAGTGCACAAGTAATACACAGAAAATTATCAAGTGCATAAGCAGCACGAAGTTGGCCACATGGGTGCAGCCACAACATAAATGAAGATAAGAGTGCAAACATGATCAACACGACTCAAAGTACAGACAACATGCAACATAATAGAGTTAAATCTCAAACTAAACAAGTCCAGACAAGTAACTGTGATACATGAGTGCAAGTGGTGAAATTTTCATGGGGGCGAAGCAAGAAGGAAAGTAAACTGCAATAAGGAACATAACACAGAAGTATAGTCATTGACATGGAAGCAACATCTAACAACAAAGTGGGCATGGTAGAAATAAAACATGGACAACTTAATGCAAGCACATCAATAAGTTTAAATGAAAGAATTAAGACATGTTCAACAAACCATTATAGGCTCATATTAAAATACCAAGCATTATAGATAGCATGTTAATAAAGCAGTGTTATGGCACAACAGTGCATCAGAATTGGTAATGCAACATAGTGCAACACAAAGCAAAACATAAATGGTTAAGAGAAGACAAACTAATGCATCAGTTAACAAAGAGATTCTTTTTCATGGCTAAATCAAGTGTAGCATCGTTCTAATTAGTAAATTAATCAGAGTGACATATAAGGAAGAGAACTTTTGTTCCCTCAAATAAACAGGGAAGCAAATAAATGAAAAGTATCTAATTCGAAATATAATTGAAACAGTCAAGAAAATCAAGCTAAAGAAATTATACCAAAACCCAAGTCAAATATACACAAGTTTCAAAGAATCTCAATCGTTTATTTTCAACAAGAAGACCAATTCGACTTTTCAGAAATCAAAGAGAATAAAGGTCTTAAATCCTATAAATACACCAGTTTAGACCATCGGTAAACAAGGGAGTTATGCTAAATTCAGAATAAATTAAAGGAATTAATCGTACCAATATCTCAAGCAACCATCCAATATTAGTGAACTCTAGATTCGCAACAAATCTCCTGTGCAAGCAACATATATAGAAGCATTGATCAATGATGCAAAGTCATAGCCATAGTTTTTCATCACAATCAAAGAGATCAGAGAAAGAGGCAGATTGAACAAAACCCTAGTTTATATTTTTCTCAAGAGAAGACAAGTCAAGAAAATACAGGGGAGGATAAATATAATAAAAAGGGCCGACCTTTATTATGTTGTTGACTTGTTAAAGTTTAGTTTAGGGTTTTTAGGCTTTTTCTATTTTTTAAGTGTTTTATTTCTATTTTATTTTTACTTAACAAACTCTAGATTTTATCTAGGTTGAAGACTACGGGATTTGTTGTTTTGAGAATTCGCAAATCGGAAGATTGAGTTGTGGCGGGATTTTGAGCATAGGATTAGAACATTCGGGTGAGCGATAGTTGCAAGTTTACCAATGTGTGTTAGTGTTGAGCGTATGGTTAGAACAATTAGGTAAGAAAGCATAGTGGGTTTACAGTAGCTGTAAGAGATGAAGTGTTTAATTTTTAGTAGAAATCTTGGGGGAACCAGTAGGTAGGGTTTTGCCAAATCTGGGTGTTTTTGTGTGTTACTCACTTTACGCATTTATTCTGATTATTTTCCATGCTCATTTATTATTAATAGTTATTCTATGAGGAATTATTATATACCCTATTCACTCCCTCTCCTCTACGGGTAATTTAGATCCTACAACAACTCAAATTCCAGCAGGGCCGAATTTTTTGTAAAATACTAAAATTCAAGTCAGCTGAAACTCAAGTTGGTTTGTTTGGTATCCAACATAAAGAAATAAATAAATTTATAGAGCTCAAAATAAACACCTCACGGTGGAGCTAAATAAAATATGATAATAAGTAAATACTTAGCACAATAATGACACTAACTAAGCGTGTGTCTCTAAACTGAATAATCTTGGCACAATAATGAATTTGGATGGAACATCAACATTGCCTAGCACATAACCTTCTAAGCCATATCCTTGTATTGTAGTTTCAATTTGTAACTTCCACAGTAGATAGTTATTCTCATCTAATTGAACTGTGATGAGTTGAGATTATGGATTTACAACTATTTTTATTAATCTGTCTACAGCTGTGGCTCCATCTTACGATCTTGAAACATTTAAAGATGTTGATGAAGTATTGTCATTGACCATGATGAATAAACTGAGATTCGAACAGTGCAGAATCAAGAGGATTGATCAAGTAATCATGAATAGCTTTAAGAACTCACTACAGAAATCAGGTAACCGAAATGATGTAGATTTGATTTTAATTGTGTCACTGGTATGACTCCTTGAGATTCCTTGACTATTTCTTAATTTCTTGAATGATTTCTTGATAAAAACACAGAAGCATAAACTGAATTGGATGATGTAACTACTTTCTTATGCACAGCTAGATAAATTTTAACATGCAGTTGTGTATAGGACTGATGGGGAGGCACAGTTGATCGGGCATGTCCTCTTCTTCTTCGATGATGATGATATTACTCTGAGGAGAAGAAAATTCTACAACTTATATGACATTATGTTAAGTTGTTGTAATCCAAGATCTTAATGTTGTTAGGCGAGATCATGCTATGATACCAAGTTAAAGATTCAGGAAATATGAATCTGAGATGATGGAAACGGATTTTTTTAATTGAATTTGATAGAGAATATATTTGTAGAATGTAAAATGATTATCTGTATTTCAGTTACTTTATTACATAAAAGAGCTACTCATTTAATGTTTAGACAGGCTCTAAGTAAATGGTCCAGGCCAAAGCTTATTACATAAAAAGAAAATGAAATGGCTGTTAAGTCGCATCTCATTCTTCCATCATTACTTTTATTTGTGTATTCAGTAGTTGTCTTCCTTTGCTCTAATCTGGCTTCTTATGATAAGAGGGTAGAGTGTAGAAATTGTAGAGATGGAAAATTTTCTTTAGAGGATAGGACAATAACTATTGCTTCTCTCTATACCACTCAAAAGAGATAGAATATATTGGATAATTTTTGTTGATTTATTAAAAGTTTGTTTTCTGATTTTTTTTCTCCTTATTTTTAGCAATAAAAGTTTATCTCCACTTTAATACTCTGTCTTGGTATCAGAGCCTCTTTTTATTGTTTCGAGAGAGAGCTCCACCAAGAAAAGAAGAGAAAAAGCACTACACCTTTCTCTTCTCTCTCGAATAATAAGAAGAAAAAAAACTAGGTTAGATCCAAGTGCACCGCAACCTTGGTTTTATGTTTCTTTGAGTGAAACACAGTGAGGAACATCACATACTGAGTGACTCTAATGGCAACCAATGGACTTTCCACCACCTCCCAATCATTTATTCCCATTTTCGATGGGGATAAATATGAATTTTGGTCCATTAAAATGAAGACCCTCTTCAGATCTCAAGAGCTATGGGAGTATATTGAAGATGGGTATGATGATAAGGAAAGAAATGAACAGAAATTGAAGGAAAACAGAAAAAAGGATGCTAAAGCCTTTTTTTCTTCAACAAGCAGTCAGTGACTCACTTTTTTCATGAATTGCCTCTGCAACAACATCCAAGCAAGCTTGAGAAACCATGAAAACTTAATTCCAGGGATCGACAAAGGTAATTGAAGTCAAACTCCAGTCTCTTCGTTCTAATTTTGAGACTCTAAAAATGGGTACTGATGGTACAGGATTATTTGTCTAGAGAAAATTCCATTGTCAATAGAATGAGGTCTTATGGAGAGAAAATTACTGACCAAACTGTGGTTCAAAAAATATTGAGAACTCTCAATGGTTGATTTAACCATATTGTTCCTGCAATTGAGGAAGCACATGATCTCTCTACTTACGCTTTTTCTGATTTAATGAGCTCTTTACAAAATCATGAAGAGCGATTGAACAGGAAAACTGAAAACACCGAGGAGAAGGCTTTCCAAGTGAAGGGGGAAGCATCTAAATAGAAATCTGAATTTTCATGTGGTAGAGGAAATAACCGAGGTGGATACCGTGGACGAGGTCTCGGTGGTTGCAGCGGTGGCAGAGGTCATGGTCGATCACAAAAGCAACGTTACTCCAACCAGAAGAGCTCTCAAAAGAGCTACATTCAATGCCATTACTGCAAAAGTTTGGCCACAAAGAAGCAGAGTGTTGGTCAAAGCAAAACACTGAAGGATCAAAAGCCAATTTGGTCGAGAAAGATGATGCACCAGAGACAGTGTTCATGGCACACTTTCCTGGCAACACAACTGATCATAATGTATGGTTCACTGATAGTGGATGCTCCAACCATATGTCAAATTCTCGATCGTTGTTTGAGAATCTAGATGCCTCACAAAAATCTAAGGTTCGACTTGGTGATGACAAAAAGGTTCAGGTCGAAGGCAAAGGTACGATTGCTATTTGCAATAGCACTAGTAAAAAGAAATTATTGCATGATGTTTTCTTTGTACCTAATTTAGCCCATAATTTGTTGAGTATGGGACTATTGATGAATGATGGGTGATTTGATGATGGTCAGTGCGTTATTAAAGATAAGAAGTCAGGTCTAAATATTACTAATGTTAGTATGACAAAAAATAGGATGTTCCCTCTTGATGTGTTTACTGTTGAAAATTGTGCTCTTGTTGTTAAGGGATGTAGTGAATCTAACCTAGGGTATTTGCGTTATGGTCACTTACATCTTAATGGTTTGAAATTGTTGAGTCAAAAAGAGATGGTTTTAGGGCTACCAAACATCGATGCTGTAACGGCCTGGGGAAAATTTCGACACTAGAATTTCAGACAATAATACATAACCCCGTATCACTCGCCAAAAATCCAAGTATCGAACCCCGACTATTAATAGAAAGAAGTTAGAGGGTGAGAAAAGAAAGAAAAAAAATTTAGAATAGAAGAAAGAAGAAGAACACATCAGAATCTCACAGCGGAACGAATCAAATATAATATATCCAAATTCTTTATAAAAGAAACTGTATATATACATACCAATCATCAGAGTACATCATATATCAAACATAGCGGAAATAACTTTGAATAACTAATGGTGAAGCCTCCTGCTTCCAACTCCTGAAACTCCAAGCGAAACCTAACCAGGAAATATACTCGGTCTGACCCGAGCACATTTGAAGCAAAGCAAAATTCACTGGGTCAGTCTGGAATACTTTCAGTGATAAACTCACATCAAGAACAACTTGTTTAACTTTGGAAATCCTTTTGAAATAACAGGATAATAGTAAGACCATTCCACACATAAACACGGACGGTTTTTACCTTACTATAACCCAAAACATTTTTGAAATCAATATCTTATCTGGTATTATAATAGTGTCTATTAAACCACAAATAAATAACAACCTAGAAGAACGCTTGCATCTCACGCTCTACATATATAGTATAAAATCCAAAAATTGCGGGCGCTTATTGGAAATTGGATTTCGACTATGACAAGGTATGGGACCACCTGCCGATAGTGTATCTCTAGAGGCGAATATACTGGGTTCAACAAGAACGTCTAGCAACCCGGCCCACACATGACCGACCACTCATTTCGCTTGAGTGTATCGAATGTATATTACCAACAGTACCATTGTTTCCCGAAAAAGGACACAATTGATAGATTAAAAAAGAAAAATGAAATTTCTCTAGATAGGTGATTATACACCCTAATGGGAGAGACCCACATAGCCATGATGCCTGCCCGATTTTTGTCATTTCCCGGTTGATGAGGCTTGAGGCTAGGATTTTCTTCCTTTTTAGATCAGCACATCACTTTAAATGCCACATCGTCAGATCCATCAGAATCACTAGTTGACGTCCACAACAATACATTACGTGTTAGCTAAAAGAAGTTTCCTTCTCCGCTTCTACTCTTGGTACGGTTGGAGAAATCAATGTACATGACCTTTTTGGAAATACTCTGTCAGACATCCGTCCATACAAGTCATCCAGGAACAGGATGAACCGAAGGTACTCTATAACTGCATCCAATATAGGAATCGCCCCCAGGATTAGTAGCGAGAAGTCCTTTTAACCCATATATTTCAACCATGACTGTAGTGACCCGCATTTTTAGCAGTCGAATAATTTATTTATTTAATTATTAATTATCGATTTAACGATATCGATAACTGAAATTAAATAATATTTATATTTAATTGATATAAATAATAAAATAATATATTTTTGGAATAATCGGAAATAACAAAATCCATGATATGTTGTGAATTGGACGATATAAAATATATAATTCAGTTTATATTGAATTATATTGACAAATATATTATTTAAACGAAGTTTGAACGTATAATATATATTCTAAATATAATCGAGCTCGAAATGGCGCGGCAGTTTGTAATTTGGCGATTCGAACTTCAATTGAATATACATGGTTCGTTTTAAACCGGATTTCTGTGAAACAAGAAACGTTCAGGGCTGGTGAAGTATATTTTTCTAGTGGAAGAGAAAAATCGAGATTTCGTCGTGTAGATTTTGATTTATGTCCAAATCAAATTTTAGAAAAGTCGCTATGGAATTCCTTTATAATTTATAATGATTTATTTATATTTTAAAAAGGAATTTCATTATAAATCGAATATCGATTTATTCCTGGATTTGAATATTGAGTTAGAGATTCGTATAGGAATATTGTGGAGCTGTATGATATCGTATGTGAATATATACAATAATATTTATTTATAAGTATTAAATTGAATTGTTTTTAAATATATTTATATATTTAAAAAGGTTACTTAGAGCTTTAAAAATAGCCAGTTTTGCAAACAACATCAGAATTCGACGAAACTAATTTTATTGTATTTGCAATGTTAAATTATTGTTAGATTTCAATTTCCATGATTTTTGAAGTCAGTATGTGGTCGTATAGGATTTTAAAGTGAAATACAGTCAGTATTTTGACCTTTAAAAATACGTTGTGTGAGCAAACGGAGTCAGAATTCGACGAAACCAGTTTCGTTGGGTTCATAATGTCGAACTTTAGCTGCATGTCAATTTTCGTGATTTTTGGGTACTGTATGTGGTCACAGAATTTTTAAGGACCAAAGACGAATAGAAAATCAATAAAATAAAATAAATAAAAAATATCCAACTCCATTCTCTTACCAAAAGGGAGTCCACGTTCCCTTTGATTCAGCCACACCTTCCATGTTAAAACATAGGAAACAAATTCTCGTTCATCACAACATCACAGCAAAAGAAAAAATCAAAAAAACAAAAAGAATTAAATTCTAAAAATCATGAAATATATATCTTTGGATTCCTGGTATGATCCTCTTCGATCTAGTACAAATTTCATGTGGTTCAAATCATCTGCCTGTAGTTGTTAATTCACGGCAGAAAACTAAGGCTCACGAGATTGGGTGAAATAAGCATAAATGGATGAATTCGAGGTTGTTTCTAGGATCGTGAAGGAGTTTAACACCTTGCAGCCTACTTATGGTGAAGTTCGGTTCAACTTTTGTCGATGCTTACTGTAGCATGCCTGGAACAGAGGGGTTGTCGCGTTGTGGGATTTTGATGCGAGTTTGATATGGAGAGTATAGGGTGATATAGTATTTGATGAGGAGTATCATGGTATTTTTAGATTGAATTATAATCTAGTGAAGAGGGAGAATGAGGGGTATGAATGTCGGCCATTGTCTGGTAGATGAAGGAGGACACGATTCATTTGAAAGGTTTGAGTTGCGCTTGAGGGTTATGATGTTGAAGAGATTGTGGAGAGGGGTTGAACGCAAGTTCTCATTTGAAGTTTCATGAAGCATGGGAAGAGAGGGATTGGATGGAAGTTGGCGTAATGTTGGAGGATTTGCTGGAAGGTCACGGTCGAACGTTGGGGAGCAAGAAGGGTGTTAGGCTGGTGGGTTGAAAAGGGTAATGGGCCTTGAAATGAAAGGTTAAGCCAATGGGAATGTAATTTCAATTTCTATTTAAATTAAATGTACGTTAACTTCGAATTGACATTCATACGTGAACGAAATTCAGCGAAACATGATCTGACAAGATCATATGGATGACGACTACCAACTAGGACTAACTGGGAATGGACTGGAGCTCATTTGAATTTATGGCGAAATAAATTGTTTGATTCAAATCAAACAAACAGTTTATCATTCTTTAACGATGAACTGCCAATGTGAGTAAAACTCACCAACTCTGAACAGTTATATTTTTATAACGTATTCTTAGAACTGATAAGTATCTGTTGATTGTTGTGTGTTAACTGTTTGGTTGAATTGCTTGTGTATTGGTTGAAATTATAGATAACGATATATATATAAATCGTTAATCAAATGTTGATTCTGTATAGCAGAATATTTCATATTGAAATGAAATCGATGTTAGTGATATTGTTTAACATCTGTGATGTAGGGAAACAGGTTGGAGGAATCCAGCTGGATTCCACAACATTTATTTTACTGTTTTTCATATATTGAGATATATGATGTGATATATAATCTGTTGTTGATTATGTGTGTTTGAATGATATCGATCATTGTAATTTGGTATTTTAAATACCGTAAGAGATACTGGGATGTAAAAAGGGGATTTTTAAAGTATATTTTGAAAATAAATTATTTATATAAAATCAATGGATTTTATAAAAGGAAAAAGGATTTTATATAAGGAAATAATTATAAAATCAAATGAGTTAAAAAGGAATATATTTGTAAAACAAATATAAAGGAAATTATTTGTAAAACAAATATAAAGGGAATATATTTGTAAAACAAATGTAAAGAAGAATATTTGTCAAACAAATAGAAAGAGAAAATATTTGTAATAAATAGAATAGAAAAAAGGAATATTTGTAAAACAATTACAAACAGAAATAAAAAGGAAAACATTGTAAAACATTTACAAATGGAATTGGAAAGAAAATATTTTTAAACATTTACAAATAGATTAAATGGAAATATTTATTTATAGGAAATAAATAGAATGTTATAAATGAAATATTTATTTGTTAAATAAATAGAAAGGATAAAGGAAATATTTATTTGTTAAATAAATAGGAAAGATAAAAGAAATATTTATTTGTTAAATAAATAGAATTTGAAAGGGGAACAGTTATTTGTTAAGTAAACAAATAGAAAAGGAGATAATTCAAAGAAATAATTCAAAGGAATAATTCAAAGGAATAATTCAAGGGAATAATTCAAAGGAATAAATCAAAGGATTTAATTCAAAAAGAGTTAATCGAAATGAGTTAATCGAATATTAGCTGTTCGGTTAGAGTTAATCGAATAGAGTAAATTAGATAGAGTTAACCAGTTAGAGTTAGAGTTAACCAGTTAGAGTTAGAGTTCACCAGTTAGAGTTAGAGTTAACCAGTTAGAGTTATTCAAACGGAGCAAATCGAGTAGAGTTATTGAATATCGCTTATTCGAAGTAGAGTTATCGAATATCACTTATTCGAAGTAAAGTTATCGAATATAGTTTATTCGAGAAGAGTAAACGAATATAGTGTATTCGAGAGAAGAGTAATTGAATATAGGTCATTCGAGAAGAGTTATCGAATATAATGTATTCGAAGAGGAGTTATCGAATATTGGTTATTCGAAGTGAGTTAATCGAATATTGGTTATTCGAAGTGAGTTAATCGAATATTGGTTATTCGGAATGAGTTAATCGAATATTAGTTATTCGGTTAGAGTTAATTGAATTAGAATAAATCGTTTAGAGTTATTCGAATTAGGAGTTATCGAATATTAGTATTCGAATAGAGTTAAAAGGAGTTACCGAATATTAGTTATTCGAATCGAGTTAGAGTTAGTCGAGTATTAGTAATTGAATATTAGTTATTCGAAAGGAGTAATTGAATATTAGTTATTCGAAAGGAGTAATCGAATATTAGTTATTCGAAAGGAGTTAATCAAATATTAGTTATTCGAAAGGAGTTAATCGAATATAGTTTATTTGAAAGGAATTAATTGATAAGAGTAAATTAGTTAGAGTTAATTGAATAAAGTTAATCTAGTAGGGTAAATCAAATAGAGTTAATAGAATTGAGTTAGTCAAATAGAACTAGCTGATATGAGTAAATCGATTAGAGTTAATCGAGTAGTGTTAATTGAATAGAGTTATTCAAATATAGGTTATTCGAAGAAGAGAGATTATCGAATATAGTTTATTTGAAGGAAAGAGTAATCGAATAGAGATTTATTCGAAAGAGAGTTACGTAAGGAAGTTTGTTAAAGGTTTAAAAGATAAATTTTGACTATTTCGAAGTCAAAACGTTGTTCAGTTAAGGTCTAAGAGGTAATTATACCCCAACTTGATTGACTTCCTTCTTAACTAAGGAATGGTAAGGTTTGATAGTGAATGATGGTTAAGTGAATTTAGTAAATGGTTTGAGTTGGCGTAGCGATGTTTTATTTAAACATCTGTTTAAATCCAATAAAGGAGTTTTGGAAATGTTTTCCAAATCAAAATCAAAAATGTATTCTAATAATAGAAAACAAGAAATGGGAGAGATATGGAAATGTTTTCCAATGATTAATAACGTATATTTTCTAAATATAGAAAATAAGAATTTACGAATATATGGAAGTGGGAAATAAGTAAAGGAATAAATTAATGTTAAATTAATTTAAAGGAGTTAAATGTTCAATGATGATAGATAGATATAATTTCCACTTGGAAATAATATCGTTGTTTGCATACGTGTTTTTCTTTGATAGTTAGCTCACCGACTATCGAAGTTTTTTTTTACCATTTTAACGTTGTTAATATGGAGAGACGGGTTGGATTATTATCCGAAGAACCACTCCGTATCGGCATAAGTGTTGCGAATCATATATGCCAAAGATAATTGAAGACGGAGTAAAGTGCAAGGGCTGCTGTATAAATCTTAGATAACAATTACCTAAGATGGTTGTACTGAATAGTGCCTTCGATTTGTCCAGTCCTAGGACGACCTGTATGGAAGAATGTCTGACATAGTATATTTAATAGATCGCGTAAGTTGATCTCTTCAAACGTATTTATGTTTGGTGGCGGAGGAATTTGTTTCTCTTAG
Organism: Allium sativum; assembly: GCA_030737875.1. Taxonomy (NCBI): domain Eukaryota; kingdom Viridiplantae; phylum Streptophyta; class Magnoliopsida; order Asparagales; family Amaryllidaceae; genus Allium; species Allium sativum. Next base: position 684,407,541 of record CM060926.1, on the reverse strand, counting down.
CTGTATACCCGTGGAATTTTTTGGGAAATCAATTTGTGATTTGGCGGGTATGACGATGTGACATTCAAAGTAAATAAATGTGTGATCTGTCAGAGATAAGTGTGGCCTCTAGCCTCACAACAGGGAAATGACAAAAATCGGGCAAGTAGCATGGCTCTGTAGGTCGCACCTATTAGTGTGTATAATCACCTGATCTAGTGTTTCAGTTACTTCTAAAAATCTATTGTCGATGTTGTCCCTTTCGGAAAACGGTTGCTGATCCCAACCGTTGGTGATAAACATTCGATACACTCAAGCGAAATGAGTGTTTGGTCATGTGTGGCCGGGTTGCAAGATGTTCTTATTGAACCCAGTGTATTCCTCTCTAGAGGTACACTAGCGAAAGGTGGTTCCATACCTTGTTATAGTTAGAAATCCATTATCCAATACGTGCTTGCAGTTTTGATTGTATACTATATATGTAGAACGTGAGATGAAAGCGTTTCTGCTTGATGATTATTATATTGTGGTTGATAGACACTATTATAATATCAAGGATTTTGATATAAAGATTTATTTGGATTCTCATAAGGGAAAAACCCGTTCGGTTATACGGCGTGGTCTTATGAGATATCATTTACTTGCTCAAACTGTTTTACTCACACCAGTCCCATGACTAACCCAGAGTTTATTTTGTTTTGTTTTCCCTAAACTCTTGGATGCCCAATTTTGTACGGGCAGTCAAGTTGCCGGAATTTACAGATACTTGAAGAGCTGGAGCAGGAGGCTTCAGGATCATATAGCTATTGTTTATTTCCGCTGTGTTGTAAGTGTTGTACTTTGGAAATGATATGTATATTCAAGTGCAGATTTATATTTCAAAGTTATGATATATAATATATGTTATTCGTTCCGCTGTGAGGTTCGTGTTACTCTAATGTAGTGTTCTTGTAACGACCCAGATTTTCTGGTCGGTTTATTTTGAATATTTAATATTATTTTAAATATAAGAGCTGATAATATAAATCGATTTTCATATTGAGTTATAGATCTAATTACCATAATACGAGATATATTGAATTCGAAGTTAGAATTGAATCAAAACAGTTCAGATAATAAATATAAATTCTATGTGAATGTAATCGATAATGGTAATGATATATTATCGAGAAATTTATTTGTTTATAAATTTAAATAATTTAATATCTTTATAAAATAATTATTCTATATACGTTTAAATTAAATATAAAATATATTCGGTTAGTTCAGAACAGTGTTAAGCTGTTGAAATAACAATGGTTGCGTTAAAATAGCGGTTCTGATTTTCGAATAAGGGTACCTCGAGATATTTTAGTTATCTAATTAAATAAAATTTAAATCAGTGTTTTCAGCCGACCTATATCGTTTACATCGCAGACCTACTCCTCTTCCTTTACGACAAAGTAAACCAGAAATTTAAATGGTCGGATTACTTTCTTCCTCGAGCTGCATTATCTGTTCCCCTTATCGCCTATATATGCATCGAAATACCACCCCTCGTTCTTTTCACTTTCATTTCTTCTGAAAATTTCATCCGAGAAAGCTTCAAATTCAATGGCCGCTTCACTCTTGAATCCAAAACCAAAAAGCCCGTTCCCATCTTCCCATCAGAAATCCGTTCAACTCAAATCAATACTCCAACTGCCCCTATTTCATTTACTTATTATTGCATCGGTGCGGAAGGGGTGGATGTCGAGCTCGATTTTCCTCCAGCGTGGTGTCAATACTATGTCGAGATGGTCTAAAGGTGGCCAGGGTTAGATTTAGAGGTGTGAGTGGGTTCGAATTTTGATTTCAAACAACAGTAAGGATAGTGTTCGCAAGTGGTTACAGCTTTCGATTTAGGGTTGGAGCTCGATGATGGTTTGAAGGTTCGGTTGATGGTCGAACTGGGTAAAATGGGTTTGTGCGACGTTGATGAGCAGGGTTTTGGGGGTGCTTGGGAGGATAGTTGGGCGTCAGTGATGAACTGAGTTGACTGGAAGGTCTCGATTGGTATTTGGGAGTTCAACGAGAGGTGGCGACATTCGATTGCTGATATAGGATGTTGAACAAGAGGGAAAAAGGGATGGCCGTGACTTACAAATTTTGGATGAGGAGTTCTGGTGTTTGGCAATGATGAAAGTGGCTGTAGCGAGTTTCAGTCATTTTCCATTTTGGGAAGAAAGATGTTAATGCGATAAGATGGTTGGAGAAATCACTGTGAAATCTTTATAATTGGCTTCATTGGATATTCGGCAAAGTGAAAATCACGGTGAGTAAATCTCACTCACCTTTAAAATTATTTTTATTTCATTAAAAATAATTGTTTGTTGCTTGTTGAATGCTTCCTGGTTGTTATATATATATTAGTTATCTAGGCTATTATATATATATTGGGTTGATTGATTGGTTGGATTCCCGCAGTCTCATTAGCGGATGCCCGCAGTTTCATAGCGGATGATTACCCTATACGCCCCACGCTATGATTAGTGGATGACCTTCTATACCGCGATATTCTGCCACGAAGCAGAATGGGTATTATTTATGTGCTAACATCTGTGGATGCAGGAAAACAGGTTGGAGGAATCCAACTGGATTCCTCAAAAATATATTATCTGTTTGTTTATTTGTTTGATTTCATATATATATTCATATATGATGTGTTAAAAATAAAATGATTGAAAATTTGGTGATTTGATTGTTTTAAATATCACTGGGCTAAGTGTTAATTTATTTAAAATATCGTGGAAGGATATTTGAGATTTTAAAAGGGAAAATTCTAATTTTAAATAGAATTTGAATTTTTAAATGGAATAAAAATATAAAACTTGTTTTTGAAAAAAATAAAACAAGTAGTTTCTTCACAAACGAAGTTTATAAATAGTTCTTTTATAACGAAGTTATAAATGAAGTGAAAAGAATTATCATTTGATAATTCAGAAATAGAAATACAAGCGTGAAATTGGGATTTGAAATGAAATTTCAAAATAGGATGTGAAAGGTAATTTTTAAATATATAACTCAAATGAAATTTGAGTATAACATTTGAATTTTAAAAGGAGTTTAAATGTTTGAATTTTTAAAAGGAGATTGAATATTAGAAATTCAAATAGAAGTTCAAATAGAATTTGAATAGACGAAATTAGAATTTCAAAATAGAATTTGAAATAAACTTTGAAATAGGATTTTGAAAATAGATTTGGTTATAGAAATTCAAATGAAGTTTTGAAAATAGATTTGGATATAGAAATTCAAATGAAGTTTTGAAAATAGATTTGGATATAGAAATTCAAATGAAGTTTTAAAAATAGATTTGGATATAGAAATTTAAATGAAGTTTTGAAACTAGATTTGAAATAGGATTCAAATAAGAGGATTTGAATGATAAAATTAAAAAGGGGGTTGAATATTTGAAATTTCAAAATAGAATTGAATCGGAGTTTGGATATTTGAAATTCAAATAGAGTAAATATAGAATTTGAATTCGAAGAGAATTGAATATAGGGAATTTGAATGTAGAATTCAAAAAGGAATTCAAATGGAATTTAAATTTTAGAATTTGAATATGAAATTCAAATGGAATTTTAAACTATGGAATTTTGAATCTAGAATTTAAAAAGGAGTTTGAATATTTGAATTTCAATAGAATTCAAATATAGAAATTGGAATATAGAAGTTCCAAGGGAGTTTAAATATAGAGTTTGAATAAGAGAATTCAAATGAATTCAAACATGGAATTTGAATATAGGGAATTCAAATAGGAATTTAAGTATTGAATTTGAATATCAAATAGAAAAGGGATTGAAATTTGAATATGGAATTCAAAGTGAGATTGGAATTTGAATCAAGGAATTCAAATAGAGTTAAATAGAGTTGAATTCATTTTAAAGAAGTTTAAAAGGTTTATATATATATATAATTAAAACGAACTCGCCGCAGCGCTGCAGTTCGTAAATTGGCAATTCGAACTTCAATTGAGTATACAGAACACAATTTAAGTCGAAATTCTTTGAAACAAGAAACGTCAGGACCGGTTTGATAATAGTTTTCTAATGTAAGAGAAAAATCTGGATTTCGTCGTACATATTTTGAGTTATATCAAAATCAAATTTTCAGAAAAGCAGCGCCAGAATCGTTTTAAAACCATAATGGTTTATTTAATATTATAAAAGGATTTTAAGCGAGAAAATCCGAAGTTTCTATTTAGAAAATTTCAGAGTTGAGTTGTAAAATATATGCGAATTCAAGTTGTGTAAATGAATATGATTTTTGAAACAGAAACCAGATTTTGATTTATTGAATAGAATTAACTAAATTGAATAGAAATTAGTTAATGAGATTTCGAATGGATATTGGGGTTTGAATGAGTAAATTCGATTTGAAATTTATATTCGAAATGAAAAAGGTAAACTAGAATTGAAATTGAAAACGCAATTTGGTTATGAACAAGCTAATTATTTTGTTTGAACATGTTATGTTCAACAAAAAGTGAAATAGGCAAAATGGCCGATTTAAAGAATAAATGGGCGGAACTGAATTCAAACGATTAGATAGTGTTGAATTGAATTGAAAACAGGTGAACATGTGTAAGCAGGTTTGATATGGAGTATATGAAGATTTAAATTTATGTGCTCGACAAAAAGGTACATGTTTAAATTCATATATGGGTTTTATGCGCCGTATCGGCAAGCCGCTTGGCTTTTTCTTTTTCTTTTTGATTGAGGAAGATACCGGGAAGCTATTTGAAATTTCCCGATGCTCCCGATACAGGGGAGGTTATGGCGAATTTTTCCGGGAATTTAAGGAGTTAGAATATTTTTAAGAAATTTGACAATTAGAAATCTATATATCGATATATATAGAATTCGATAAGGAGACGAAATCAAAAATAGCGTAAAGGGCCAATATGGTTATTGAAATATTTGGTTAACAAATATTGATAAGAGAATGGAGAAGTGATTTAATTAATGAAATATTAATTAAAAGAGCCCAGTGATTTGTTTGATATGTTTGGATGAACACTTGTTTTTTTCGATAGTTAAATCACAGACTATCGAAGTTTTGACCATCGTTGTCAATATGGAGAGACCGGTTGGATTATTATCCGAAGAACCACTCCGTATCGGCATAAGCGTTTGCGAACCAAGTATGCTGAATATATTGAAGACGGAGGAAAGTGCAAGGGCTTTTCTATTTATAGAAATAGTGCCTTCGGCTTCGTTCAATCCCAGAACGAATGTAAATGGACGAATGTCTGACAGAGTATTTCCAATGATCAAATGGGTTGGTCTGTATGAATATATATGGTTGCAACGGATTTATCCCTTAGCATAATATCCAGAATATTTGTGCAAACTCAACTAGTGATTAACGGATCTGACAATGTGGCATTCAAAGTGATTGTGTTATCAATGAATGGTAAGTAATCGTAGCCTCAGGCCTCAACAACCGGGAAAGGACAAAAATCGGGCAGGCAGCATGGCTATGTGGGTCGCACCCATTAGGGTGTATAATCACCTATCTAGAGAAATTCCTTTTGTTTCTAAATCTATCGATTCTGCCCATTCGGGAAACGGTGGTTTGAGTCCAACCGTTGGTGATATACATTCGATACACTCAAGCGAAATGAGTGGTCGGTCATGTGTGGGCCGGGTTGCAAGATGTTCTTGTTGAACCCAGGTGTATTCGCCTCTAGAGATACACAGTCAGAAGGTGGTTCCATACCTTGTCATGTTGGAAATCCAATCTCCAATAAGCGCCATGCGGTTTTTGATTTTATAATATATATGTGGAGCGTGAGATGCAAGCGTTATGCTATTTGGTTATTTACTTGATGTAGACATTATTATAATATCACTGGATTTTCGTATCAAAGTGTTTTGGGGTTATAGTAAGGTAAAAACCGTCCGTGTTTATGTGTGGGCTGGTCTTACTATTATCTTTTCTTTTGAAAAGAGTTTTGAAAGTTAAACAAGTGGTTGGAGTTTACTCACACCAGTCCCATGACTGACCCAGAGTTTATTTTGTTTTGTTTTCCCTAAACTCTTGGGTGCCCAAATTTGTACGGGCAGTCAAGTGTTTCAGGCTTTTACAGATACACTTGGAGGAGCTTGAAGCAGGAGGCTTCAACGTTAGTTATCTAGAGTTACTTCCGCTGGATCAAATGTTATGTGTACTCTGATGATGGTATGTATATATGTACAAAACAGATTTGTATTTCGAAGCTTATGCTATATAATATATTTTATTCGTTCCGCTGTGAGTTTGTGATCTTCGTTTTCTTCTATTCTAATATTTCATTCTTTCTATTTCTCATCCTCTAACTTCTTTCTAATAATGAGTCGTATTTCTGTGTTATTTGAGTTGGACGTGTGGTGTTTTTAGTCAACTCAGATAGCACGGATTTGTGGGTCGTTTCAGTTGGTATCAGAGCTTAGGTTTAGCGAACACCTAGGCTTTGGTGGGATGTGCTCATTAGAGATAGGGTCAGTAGTACCCTAGAATGAGTTCAGTATATATATACGAGAGAGCGTATTTGTAAATTTGATATAAAAGTTATTTTATATTGTGTTGGCTAGTCTGTTGAGTAGTTTATGAATTCTGGTCGAATCGTGGGATGCCACGACGTCGATAGGAGTTTGTAAACACTTGGACAGAAGAATCGACATAATATTGTTTTAAGTGGGTAGATGAAATAATTTTACCCAAAATTTCTATTTTGATATAGAAAGAATAATTTTCTAGAATTAGTATATGGATGTGTTGGATGTTGATTTTATAATCAAATGAGATTGTAAAATTAGAATGGTTATTTATAACCAAATAGAAATTGTATTGGAATTAAACATACAAATGAGATGAATTAGAATTTAATTCAAACCAGAATTTGGAATTTTAATCCTGGGAAGTTTGGAAAATATTTTCTAAAGTATATTAAAATAATATAGCCTTGTTTTAGAAGGATTTGAAAGAAAATCATTTTTGATGAATTTTGAAATAATAAAGCACTGAACTCACTTCGGTGGCTGGGAAATAATTCTGATGATAGTCGCGACATCATCATTGTTCATTTTCGAGTTCCTAAGTGATGGATTGCTACCTTAGATAGTTTTTGATGGAAATTTGTTTTGAAAGAAAACAAGTAGATTGAAAATTCAAATGTTTTGAATTGAGATGAAAATAAATATATGTATATATTTATGGGATTTCAAAAGAATTTGAAAAGAAAACCCAGGGATTTGAATTCTGGAATTTAAATTTAACTTAACCAAGTTAAATGGGTCGAAGTGGATGAATTGATTAGAATCAATTTGAATAGGTTTATTGGAATATAGATTTGATATAAATGGATTGATCGTAGATCATTTGAATTAAATGGGTGAAGACCAAAAGTTTTGGTTGGAGCTAATTTGTTGAAATATGAAGAGGTGAGTTTCAACAAGTTGTGAAAAGTAATGGATTTGTACCCTTTTTCTTACCTTAGCAATTTCGAGGACGAAATTATTTTAAGGGGGAAAGAATGTAACGACCCAGATTTTCTGGTCGGTTTATTTTGAATATTTAATATTATTTTAAATATAAGAGCTGATAATATAAATCGATTTTCATATTGAGTTATAGATCTAATTACCATAATACGAGATATATTGAATTCGAAGTTAGAATTGAATCAAAACAGTTCAGATAATAAATATAAATTCTATGTGAATGTAATCGATAATGGTAATGATATATTATCGAGAAATTTATTTGTTTATAAATTTAAATAATTTAATATCCTTATAAAATAATTATTCTATATACGTTTAAATTAAATATAAAATATATTCGGTTAGTTCAGAACAGTGTTACGCTGTTGAAATAACAATGGTTGCGTTAAAATAGCGGTTCTGATTTTCGAATAAGGGTACCTCGAGATATTTTAGTTATCTAATTAAATAAAATTCAAATCAGTGTTTTCAGCCGACCTATATCGTTTACATCGCAGACCTACTCCTCTTCCTTTACGACAAAGTAAACCAGAAATTTAAATGGTCGGATTACTTTCTTCCTCGAGCTGCATTATCTGTTCCCCTTATCGCCTATATATGCATCGAAATACCACCCCTCGTTCTTTTCACTTTCATTTCTTCTGAAAATTTCATCCGAGAAAGCTTCAAATTCAATGGCCGCTTCACTCTTGAATCCAAAACCAAAAAGCCCGTTCCCATCTTCCCATCAGAAATCCGTTCAACTCAAATCAATACTCCAACTGCCCCTATTTCATTTACTTATTATTGCATCGGTGCGGAAGGGGTGGATGTCGAGCTCGATTTTCCTCCAGCGTGGTGTCAATACTATGTCGAGATGGTCTAAAGGTGGCCAGGGTTAGATTTAGAGGTGTGAGTGGGTTCGAATTTTGATTTCAAACAACAGTAAGGATAGTGTTCGCAAGTGGTTACAGCTTTCGAATTAGGGTTGGAGCTCGATGATGGTTTGAAGGTTCGGTTGATGGTCGAACTGGGTAAAATGGGTTTGTGCGACGTTGATGAGCAGGGTTTTGGGGGTGCTTGGGAGGATAGTTGGGCGTCAGTGATGAACTGAGTTGACTGGAAGGTCTCGATTGGTATTTGGGAGTTCAACGAGAGGTGGCGACATTCGATTGCTGATATAGGATGTTGAACAAGAGGGAAAAAGGGATGGCCGTGACTTACAAATTTTGGATGAGGAGTTCTGGTGTTTGGCAATGATGAAAGTGGCTGTAGCGAGTTTCAGTCATTTTCCATTTTGGGAAGAAAGATGTTAATGCGATAAGATGGTTGGAGAAATCACTGTGACATCTTTATAATTGGCTTCATTGGATATTCGGCAAAGTGAAAATCACGGTGAGTAATTCTCACTCACCTTTAAAATTATTTTTATTTCATTAAAAATAATTGTTTGTTGCTTGTTGAATGCTTCCTGGTTGTTATATATATATTAGTTATCTAGGCTATTATATATATATTGGGTTGATTGATTGGTTGGATTCCCGCAGTCTCATTAGCGGATGCCCGCAGTTTCATAGCGGATGATTACCCTATACGCCCCACGCTATGATTAGTGGATGACCTTCTATACCGCGATATTCTGCCACGAAGCAGAATGGGTATTATTTATGTGCTAACATCTGTGGATGCAGGAAAACAGGTTGGAGGAATCCAACTGGATTCCTCAAAAATATATTATCTGTTTGTTTATTTGTTTGATTTCATATATATATTCATATATGATGTGTTAAAAATAAAATGATTGAAAATTGGGTGATTTGATTGTTTTAAATATCACTGGGCTAAGTGTTAATTTATTTAAAATATCGTGGAAGGATATTTGAGATTTTAAAAGGGAAAATTCTATTTTTAAATAGAATTTGAATTTTTAAATGGAATAAAAATATAAAACTTGTTTTTGAAAAAAATAAAACAAGTAGTTTCTTCACAAACGAAGTTTATAAATAGTTCTTTTATAACGAAGTTATAAATGAAGTGAAAAGAATTATCATTTGATAATTCAGAAATAGAAATACAAGCGTGAAATTGGGATTTGAAATGAAATTTCAAAATAGGATGTGAAAGGTAATTTTTAAATATATAACTCAAATGAAATTTGAGTATAACATTTGAATTTTAAAAGGAGTTTAAATATTTGAATTTTTAAAAGGAGATTGAATATTAGAAATTCAAATAGAAGTTCAAATAGAATTTGAATAGACGAAATTAGAATTTCAAAATAGAATTTGAAATAAACTTTGAAATAGGATTTTGAAAATAGATTTGGTTATAGAAATTCAAATGAAGTTTTGAAAATAGATTTGGATATAGAAATTCAAATGAAGTTTTGAAAATAGATTTGGATATAGAAATTCAAATGAAGTTTTAAAAATAGATTTGGATATAGAAATTTAAATGAAGTTTTGAAACTAGATTTGAAATAGGATTCAAATAAGAGGATTTGAATGATAAAATTAAAAAGGGGGTTGAATATTTGAAATTTCAAAATAGAATTGAATCGGAGTTTGGATATTTGAAATTCAAATAGAGTAAATATAGAATTTGAATTCGAAGAGAATTGAATATAGGGAATTTGAATGTAGAATTCAAAAAGGAATTCAAATGGAATTTAAATTTTAGAATTTGAATATGAAATTCAAATGGAATTTTAAACTATGGAATTTTGAATCTAGAATTTAAAAAGGAGTTTGAATATTTGAATTTCAATAGAATTCAAATATAGAAATTGGAATATAGAAGTTCCAAGGGAGTTTAAATATAGAGTTTGAATAAGAGAATTCAAATGAATTCAAACATGGAATTTGAATATAGGGAATTCAAATAGGAATTTAAGTATTGAATTTGAATATCAAATAGAAAAGGGATTGAAATTTGAATATGGAATTCAAAGTGAGATTGGAATTTGAATCAAGGAATTCAAATAGAGTTAAATAGAGTTGAATTCATTTTAAAGAAGTTTAAAAGGTTTATATATATATATAATTAAAACGAACTCGCCGCAGCGCTGCAGTTCGTAAATTGGCAATTCGAACTTCAATTGAGTATACAGAACACAATTTAAGTCGAAATTCTTTGAAACAAGAAACGTCAGGACCGGTTTGATAATAGTTTTCTAATGTAAGAGAAAAATCTGGATTTCGTCGTACATATTTTGAGTTATATCAAAATCAAATTTTCAGAAAAGCAGCGCCAGAATCGTTTTAAAACCATAATGGTTTATTTAATATTATAAAAGGATTTTAAGCGAGAAAATCCGAAGTTTCTATTTAGAAAATTTCAGAGTTGAGTTGTAAAATATATGCGAATTCAAGTTGTGTAAATGAATATGATTTTTGAAACAGAAACCAGATTTTGATTTATTGAATAGAATTAACTAAATTGAATAGAAATTAGTTAATGAGATTTCGAATGGATATTGGGGTTTGAATGAGTAAATTCGATTTGAAATTTATATTCGAAATGAAAAAGGTAAACTAGAATTGAAATTGAAAACGCAATTTGGTTATGAACAAGCTAATTATTTTGTTTGAACATGTTATGTTCAACAAAAAGTGAAATAGGCAAAATGGCCGATTTAAAGAATAAATGGGCGGAACTGAATTCAAACGATTAGATAGTGTTGAATTGAATTGAAAACAGGTGAACATGTGTAAGCAGGTTTGATATGGAGTATATGAAGATTTAAATTTATGTGCTCGACAAAAAGGTACATGTTTAAATTCATATATGGGTTTTATGCGCCGTATCGGCAAGCCGCTTGGCTTTTTCTTTTTCTTTTTGATTGAGGAAGATACCGGGAAGCTATTTGAAATTTCCCGATGCTCCCGATACAGGGGAGGTTATGGCGAATTTTTCCGGGAATTTAAGGAGTTAGAATATTTTTAAGAAATTTGACAATTAGAAATCTATATATCGATATATATAGAATTCGATAAGGAGACGAAATCAAAAATAGCGTAAAGGGCCAATATGGTTATTGAAATATTTGGTTAACAAATATTGATAAGAGAATGGAGAAGTGATTTAATTAATGAAATATTAATTAAAAGAGCCCAGTGATTTGTTTGATATGTTTGGATGAACACTTGTTTTTTTCGATAGTTAAATCACAGACTATCGAAGTTTTGACCATCGTTGTCAATATGGAGAGACCGGTTGGATTATTATCCGAAGAACCACTCCGTATCGGCATAAGCGTTTGCGAACCAAGTATGCTGAATATATTGAAGACGGAGGAAAGTGCAAGGGCTTTTCTATTTATAGAAATAGTGCCTTCGGCTTCGTTCAATCCCAGAACGAATGTAAATGGACGAATGTCTGACAGAGTATTTCCAATGATCAAATGGGTTGGTCTGTATGAATATATATGGTTGCAACGGATTTATCCCTTAGCATAATATCCAGAATATTTGTGCAAACTCAACTAGTGATTAACGGATCTGACAATGTGGCATTCAAAGTGATTGTGTTATCAATGAATGGTAAGTAATCGTAGCCTCAGGCCTCAACAACCGGGAAAGGACAAAAATCGGGCAGGCAGCATGGCTATGTGGGTCGCACCCATTAGGGTGTATAATCACCTATCTAGAGAAATTCCTTTTGTTTCTAAATCTATCGATTCTGCCCATTCGGGAAACGGTGGTTTGAGTCCAACCGTTGGTGATATACATTCGATACACTCAAGCGAAATGAGTGGTCGGTCATGTGTGGGCCGGGTTGCAAGATGTTCTTGTTGAACCCAGGTGTATTCGCCTCTAGAGATACACAGTCGGAAGGTGGTTCCATACCTTGTCATGTTGGAAATCCAATCTCCAATAAGCACCATGCGGTTTTTGATTTTATAATATATATGTGGAGCGTGAGATGCAAGCGTTCTGCTATTTGGTTATTTACTTGATGTAGACATTATTATAATATCACTGGATTTTCGTATCAAAGTGTTTTGGGGTTATAGTAAGGTAAAAACCGTCCGTGTTTATGTGTGGGCTGGTCTTACTATTATCTTTTCTTTCGAAAAGAGTTTTGAAAGTTAAACAAGTGGTTGGAGTTTACTCACACCAGTCCCATGACTGACCCAGAGTTTATTTTGTTTTGTTTTCCCTAAACTCTTGGGTGCCCAAATTTGTACGGGCAGTCAAGTGTTTCAGGCTTTTACAGATACACTTGGAGGAGCTTGAAGCAGGAGGCTTCAACGTTAGTTATCTAGAGTTACTTCCGCTGGATCAAATGTTATGTGTACTCTGATGATGGTATGTATATATGTACAAAACAGATTTGTATTTCGAAGCTTATGCTATATAATATATTTTATTTGTTCCGCTGTGAGTTTGTGATCTTCGTTTTCTTCTATTCTAATATTTCTTTCTTTCTATTTCTCATCCTCTAACTTCTTTCTAATAATGAGTCGTATTTCTGTGTTATTTGAGTTGGACGTGTGGTGTTTTTAGTCAACTCAGATAGCACGGATTTGCGGGTCGTTTCAGTTCTTCTTCTTCTATTCTAAGTTTCTAGCTTATCTTTCCTCACCCTCTAATTTCTTTCATGGACTATCCAGTATTTTCGATGTTTGGTTAGTCATCATTGAGTTTATGGCGATAACTATAGTCGCTAAAAACCGGGTCGTTACAGTTGGCATCAGAGCTTAAGGTTAAGTGAATTACCTTGGCTCTGTGGCGTGACTCGGTAGAGATGGGGTTAGTAATACCCTAGATTGAGTTTGAGTGTATATATATATGAGCGCGTATTTGTTATTCAATATTAAAATGGTTTTATATTGTGGAGATTTATTGGTTGAGTTGTTTATGAATTCTGGTCGATCAGTTTGATCCACTGTATCGGTAGGAGTTTTATAAACTCTTGAATACGAGGAGCCAACATAGTATGTTTTGAAAAGAGGGTAAATGGAATAATTTTATACAAATTATATTTTGGTATCTATATTGGAAATAATATAGTGTATTGGATATATTGATTGTTATTATAATCAAGTAAGATTATGAAAGTGACATGGTTATGTAAATAACCAATTAAGATTCGTATAAGTGTTACGAATTAAATTAAATCTGAATTTAAATCAGAATTGAAATTAAAACCATGGGAATTTGGAAAAGCGTTTGTAATTGGATTTAGGTTAAATATATGTGAATTTTAAAATCCTGGGAGATTTTAAATTGTTTTACAGCATTGTGAATGATATTCTGAAATGTATTTCAAAATAGAAGTGTTTATAAATGATTTTGAAAAGTGATATAGTATTGAACTCACTTTAGTAGCTGGGAAATAACCCTGATGATGCTGGCCACATCATCAATGTTCATTTTCGAGTTTGTAAGTGACGGTTTACTACAAGAGATACTGTTTTGAATTTGTTTTGGGAAAAAAAGTTGTGTTGAATTTCAAAAAGGAGATATTTGATTTTGAAAAGAAAAGCTCTTTAAAATTCCTAGGAAAAGATTGTTCGAATTAAAAACCAGATTATATAGAAATTTGTGAAAGTTAAGTGGTAACTGAATTGGATTAGAATGATATCAAGTAAGTTGGATTGATAGGAATTTGGAATCAAGGATTATACTTAAATTTGAAATGAAGTTTGGCTCGGATAAAACCAAACGATTGAATTGAAAATGGAATTTGGCTTAGTTAAAAGCGAATGGTTGTTGGAGATAAAAGTGATTGGAGTTTGATTGGGATGACATTGGTATATGATGAATTGGCAGTAGATGCAAAGGATATAATGATATGCCCGACAAAAAGGTACCAGTTTCTATTATATATGGGTTTGAGATTTTGATGAGAGCCGAATTGGCAAGCCGCTTGACTGTTTGGTTTTCTTTTGGTTTGGAGAAGGCCTAGAGAGACGAGTTGTGGTTTTACCGATAGGGCTGTACAAAGGAGGTTATGGAAAAAAATTCCGAAATTATAAGGTGTTAGAAAAAATTTCAGAATTTTTGAAAATTTTAGTTAGTCATAATAAATTAATATTTTAGTCGATATTAATTGGTTCAGTTGAAACTGAAGTTAAGGGGTAAATCGATAAATATTTACCCAGTAGATAGGGTCGTCTTCTAGCTTAGCAATTTCGAGGACGAAATTATTTTAAGGGGGAAAGATTGTAATGACCCGCATTTTTAGCAGTCGAATAATTTATTTATTTAATTATTAATTATCGATTTAACGATATCGATAACTGAAATTAAATAATATTTAATTAATATAAATAATAAAATAATATATTTCTGGAATAATCGGAAATAACAGAATCCATGATATGGTGTGAATTGGACGATATAAAATATATAATTCAGTTTATATTGACGAATATATTATTTAAACGAAATCTGAACGTATAATATATATTATAGATATAATCGAGCTTGAAATGGCGTGGCAGATCGTAATTTGGCATTTCGAACTTCAATTGAATATACAAGGTTCGTTTTAAATCGTATTTCTGTGAAACAAGAAATGTTCGGGGCTGGTGAAGTATATTTTTCTAGTAGAAGAGAAAAATCGAGATTTCGTCGTGTAGATTTTGACTTATGTCCAAATCAAATTTTATAAAAGTCGCTATGGAATTCCTTTATAATTTATAACGATTTATTTATATTTTAAAAAGGAATTTCATTATAAATCGAATATCGATTTATACCGGGATTTGAATATTGAGTTAGAAATTCATATAGGAATAGTGTGGAGTTGTATGATGTCGTATGTGAATATATACAATAATATTTATTTATAAATATTAAATTTAATTGTTTTTAAATATATTTATATATTTAAAAAGTTTATTTAGAGCTTTAAGAATAGCCAGTTTGCAAACGACCTCAGAATTCGATGAAACTGATTTTGTTGGATCCGCAATGTTAAATTATTGTTAGATTTCAATTTCCGTGATTTCTGAAGTCAGTATGTGGCCGTACAGGATTTTAATGTGAAATACAGTTAGTATTTTGACCTTTAAAAATACGCTGTGTGAGCAAACGGAGTCGGAATTCGACGAAACCAGTTTCGTTGGGTTCGTAATGTCGAACTATAGCTACATGTCAATTTTTGTGATTTTTGGGTATTTTATGTGGTTACAGGAATTTTGAAGGACCAAAGATGAATAGAAAATCGATAAAATAAAATAAATAAATATCCAAATCCATTCTCTGACAAAAAGGGAGTCCACATTCCCTTTGATTCAGCCACGCCTTCCACGTTAAAACATAGGAAACAAATTCTCATTCATCACATCGCAGTAAAAGAAAAAATCAAAAAAACAAAAAGAATTAAATTCTAAAAATCATGAAATATATATCTTTGGATTCCTGCTACGATCCTCTTCGATCTAGTACAAATTTCATGTGGTTCGAATCATCTGCCTGTAGTTGTTAATCCACGGCGGAAAACTAGGGCTCACGAGATTGGGCGAAATAAGCATAAATAGATGAATTCGAGGTTGTTTCTAGGATCGTAAAGGAGTTTAACACCTTGCAGCCTACTTATGGTGAAGTTCGTTTCAACTTTTGTCGATTGTTACTGTAGCATGCCTTGAGCAGAGGGGTTGTCGCGTTGTAGGATTTTGATGCGAGTTTGATATGGAGAGTATAGGGAGATGTAGGATTTGATGAAGAGTATCACGGTATTTTTAGATTGAATTATAATCTAGTAAGGAGGGAAACGAGGGGTATGAATGTCAGCCATTGTCTGGTAGATGAGGGAGGACGCGATTCATTTGAAAGGTTCGAGTTGCGCTTGAGGGTTATGATGTTGAAGTGATTGTGGAGAGGAGTCGAACGCAAGTTCTCATTTGAAGTTTCATGAAGTAGGGGAAGAGAGGGATTGGATGGAAGTTGGTGTAATGGTGGAGGATTTGCTGGAAGGTCATGGTCGAACGTTGGGGGAGGAAGAAGGGTGTTAGGCTGGCGGGTTGAAAAGGGTAATGGGCCTTGAAATAAAAGGTTAAGCCAATGGGAATTTAGTTTCAAAGTTTTAATTGAATTAAATGTATGTTAACTTCGAATTGACATAACTTCGTCATACGTGAACGAAATTCAGTGAAACAAGATCCGCCAGGATCGTATGGACGACGACTACCAACTGGACTAACTGGGAGTGGACTGAAGTTCGTTTAAATTTATGGCAAAATAAATTGTTTGATTCAAATCAAACAAAAAGTTTATCGTTCTTTAACGATGAACTGCCAATATGAGTAAAACTCACCAACTCTGAACAGTTATATTTTTATAACGTATTCTTAGAACTGATAAGTATCTGTTGGTTGCTGTGTGTTAACTGTTTGGTCGAATTGCTTGTGTATTGGTTGAAATTATAGATAACGATATATATATAAATCGTTAATCAAATGCTGATTCTATTTAGCAGAATATTTCATATTGAAATGAAATCGATGTTAATGATATTGTTTAACATCTGTGATGCAGGGAAACAGGTTGGAGGAATCCAACTGGATTCCTCAACATTTATTTTACTGTTTTTCATATATTGTGATATATGATGTGATATATAATTTGTTGTTGATTATGTGTGTTTGAATGATATCGATCATTGTAATTTGGTATTTTAAATACCGTAAGAAATACTGGAATGTAAAAAAGGGATTTTCAAAGTATATTTTGAAAATAAATTATTTATATAAAATCAATGGATTTTATATATAGAAGAAAAAAGGATTTTATATAAGGAAATAATTATAAAATCAAAAGAGTTAAAAAGGAATATATTTGTAAAACAAATATAAAGGAAATTATTTGTAAAACAAATATAAAGGGAATATATTTGTAAAACAAATGTAAAGAAAAATATTTGTCAAACAAATAGAAAGAGAAAATATTTGTAATAAATAGAGTAGAAAAAAGGAATATTTGTAAATCAATTACAAATAGAAATAAAAAGGAAAACATTTGTAAAACATTTATAATTTGGAATTGGAAAGAAAATATTTGTAAAACATTTACAAATAGATTAAATGGAAATATTTATTTATAGGAAATAAATAGAATGTTATAAATGAAATATTTATTTGTTAAATAAATAGAAAGGATAAAGGAAATATTTATTTGTTAAATAAATAGGAAAGATAAAAGAAATATTTATTTGTTAAATAAATAGAATTTGAAAAGGGAATAGTTATCATGTTAAATAAAAAAATAGAAAAGGAGATAATTCAAAGAAATAAATCAAAGGAATAATTCAAAGGAATAATTCAAGGGAATAATTCGAAGGAATAAATCAAAGGAGTTAAGTCAAAAAGAGTTAATCGAAATGAGTTAATCGAATATTAGTTATTCGGTTAGAGTTAATGGAATAGAGTAAATTAGATAGAGTTAACCAGTTAGAGTTGGAGTTAACCAATTAGAGTTAGAGTTAACCAGTTAGAGTTATTCAAATGGAGAAAATCGAGTTGAGTTATTGAATATCGCTTATTCGAAGTAGAGTTATCGAATATCACTTATTCGAAGTAGAGTTATCGAATATTGTTTATTCGAGAAAAGTAATCGAATATAGTGTATTTGAGAGAAGAGTAATCGAATATAGTTCATTCGAGAAGAGTTATCAAATATAATGTATTCGAAGAGGAGTTATCGAATATTGGTTTTTCGAAGTGAGTTAATCGAATATTGGTTATTCGAAGTGAGTTAATCGAATATTGGTTATTTGGAATGAGTTAATCGAATATTAGTTATTCGGTTAGAGTTAATCAAATTAGAATAAATCGATTAGAGTTAGTCGAATTAGGAGTTATCGAATATTAGTATTCTAATAAAGTTAAAAGGAGTTATCGAATATTAGTTATTCGAATCGAGTTAGAGTTAGTCGAGTATTAGTAATTGAATATTAGTTATTCGAAAGGAGTAATCAAATATTAGTTATTCGAAAGGAGTAATCGAATATTAGTTATTCGAAAGGAGTTAATCGAATATTAATTATTCGAAAGGAGTTAATCGAATATAGTTTATTTGAAAGGAATTAATTGCTAAGAGTAAATTAGTTAGAGTTAATTTAATAAAGTTAATCCAGTAGGGTAAATCAAATAGAGTTAAAAGAATTGAGTTAATCAAATAGAGCTAACTGATAAGAGTAAATCGATTATAGTTAATCGAATAGTGTTAATTGAATAGAGTTATTCGAGTACTGGTTATTCGAAGAAAAGAGATTATCGAATATAGTTTATTCGAAGGAAAGGGTTATCAAATAGAGATTAATTCGAAAGAGAGTTACGTAAGGAAGTTTGTTAAAGGATTAAAAGATAAACTTTGACTATTTCGAAGACAAAACGTTGTTCAGTTAAGGTCTGAGAGTTAATTATACCCCAACTTGATTGACTTCCTTCATAACTAAGGAATGGTAAGGTTTGTTAGTGAATGATGGTTAAGTGAATTTAGTAAATGGTTTGAGTTGGCATAGCGATGTTTTATTTAAACATCTGTTTAAATCCAATAAAGGAGTTTTGGAAATGTTTTCCAAATCAAAATCAAAAATGTTTTCTAATAATAGAAAACAAGAAATGGGAGAGATGTGGAAATGTTTTCCAGTGATTAATAACGTATATTTTCTAAATATAGAAAATAAGAATTTACGAATATATGGAAGTGGGAAATAAGGAAAGGAATAAATTAATGTTAAATTAATTTAAAGGAGTTAAATGTTCAATGATGATTGATCGATATAATTTCCACTTGGAAATAATATCGTTATTTGCATACATGTTTTTTCTTTGATAGTTAGCTCACCGACAATCGAAGTTTTTTTTTACCATTTTAACGTTGTTAATATGGAGAGACGGGTTGGATTATTATCCGAAGAAGCACTCCTTATTGGCATAAGCGTTGCGAATCATATATGCTAAAGATAATTGAAGACGGAGTAAAGTGCAAGGGCTGTTGTATAAATCTTAGATAACAATTGCCTAAGATGGTTGTACTGAATAATGCCTTCGGTTTGTCCAGTCCCAGGACGACCTGTATGGAAGAATGTATGACAGAGTATATTTAATAGATCGCGTAAGTTGATCTCTTCAAATGTATTTATGTTTGGTGGCGGAGGAATTTGTTTCACTTAGCTGTATACCCATGGTATTTTTGGGGAAATCAATTTGTGATTTGGCGGGTATGACGATGTGACATTCAAAGTGAAAAAATGTGTGATCTGTCAGAGATAAGCGTGGCCTCTGGCCTCACAACCGGGAAATGACAAAAATCGGGAAGGCAACATTGCTATGTAGGTCGCACTTATAAGGGTGTATAATCACCTGATCTAGAGTTTCATTTACTTCTAAAAATTTATTGTCGATGCTGTCCCATTCGGGAAACGGTTGCTGATCCCAACCGTTGGTGATATACATTCGATACACTCAAGCGAAATGAGTGGTCGATCATGTGTGGCCGGGTTGCAAGATGTTCTTGTTGAACCCAGTGTATTCCTCTCTAGAGGTACACTAGCGAAAGGTGGTTCCATACCTTGTTATAGTTGGAAATCCATTACCCAATACGTGCTTGCGGTTTTGATTGTATACTATATATGTAGAACTTGAGATGAAAGCGTTTCTGCTAGATGATTATTATATTGTGGTTGATAGACACTATTATAATATCAAGGATTTTGATATAAAGATTTATTTAAATTCTCATAAGGGAAAAACCCGTTCCGTTATACGGCGTGGTCTTATGAGATATCATTTACTTGCTCAAACTGTTTTACTCACACCAGTCCCATGACTGACCCAGAGTTTATTTTGTTTTGTTTTCCCTAAACTCTTGGGTGCCCAATTTTGTACGGGCAGTCAAGTAGTCGAGATTTATAGATACTTGAAGAGATGGAGCAGGAGGCTTCAGGATTATATAGCTATTGTTTATTTCTGCTGTGTTGTAAGTGCTGTACTTTGGAAATGATATGTATATTCAAGTACAGATTTATATTTCAAAGTTATGATATATATTACATGTTATTCGTTCCGTTGTGAGGTTCGTGTCACTCTGATGTAGTGTTCTTCTTCTTCTTCTATTCTAAGTTTCTATCTTATCTTTCCTCACCCTCTAATCTCTTTCATGGACTATCCGGTATTTTCGATGTTTGGTTTGTCATCATTGAGTTTATGGAGGTAACTAAAGTCGTTAAAAACCGGGTCGTTACAATGACAGAACCCCAGTATATCTCTGCGTCGACTCAGAGATTGCAAGTGGTTCTTCCATTTATGAAGATCTGTAGTCTTCAATGCTCCATCTCTATAGCTTGCACGTTAGTTGTGATCGCACAGTTGATTCAAAGTGGTTTAGGGTTTAGTTCCCATCCCGGTCTCTTCGAAACAACACGTCAAAAGTCCAACGGAATAATTTATTTGATAGTCGGTTGTTTAACTATCAAATCTTAACAGTGCTGTTAAGTACATTGGCAGCTCAGGTCGTTTGTATAAAAACACTTCATTAACTATTTCATCGATTTCATAATCTTATCTTGACAAAACTTTTCTGATTCATTATTTTGAAATTATTAATCAATCCTCGCTTTCGAATAACTTGTTTACTTTTATTTCCTTTGTTCAGAAATATTCTTTATATAATTCAATAACATCATCTTTATTTCTCTTTATCTTTGAAAACATCGTTTCAATCTTGTAGACCCTTTCTGTATTCTCTTGTCTTTGAAAAACACATCGCTATAGCTTCATAAACCTCTTTACATTTCCATTACCATTTGGAACGATCGTTATATATACACACACACATACTTAACCAAACGATGTAAGTTTCATTGCCAATTTTATATGGTTAACATAACACCAAGTAACATACTTCTTATAATATCACTTTAAATGATTTTATTATCTTTAAAACTACCGCGCTTATATGAAAATAATAATTTTATATACAATTCTATTTTGAACCCAACATCACTCTTTATTCTCGGCTTCTATGAAATCTAAACTTTATCGACTTAATTTTGTGAACACGCGAGCTTGCCAAAAGCATACCATTTTATCACTTGGTCAATAGTACCACATTTTAATCACATTATATAAGTAAAATCATATTCCGTTTCTGACCCTAAATGGTACACTGCTTATTTTAAACCCAATGGTTTTATTCCACTTTCTAAACCTTTACAAATTAATATTTGTAATAATTTCCTCAATAAGTTATTTTCAACATCCTCTATCACTACAAACCAATGCCATCTTTTGATAATAGCGAAGCCGTCCAAGTTGAGGTATTTTAATTACCTCTAAGACCTTGCCCGACAACGCTTTCATCGCAAGACAATAAAAGTTTGCAACTCGAAAATCTCATATATCATTTCCATTCCCATTTACTATGATTTTAAAAACCCATTTCCTTTTATTTAAAAACCCACTTTACATTCAAATTCCCATCCCTTAATTAAGTAACTTCCTCGACAAAATATTATTTGCCATTAGATCCCAATATGGTATTATACCCTTATTTCTTACATTGGTAATTCCCTTGTACTCCTTTACTTAATTTATTAAGTAAATATTTACCAACG
Source organism: Allium sativum (assembly GCA_030737875.1). Taxonomy (NCBI): domain Eukaryota; kingdom Viridiplantae; phylum Streptophyta; class Magnoliopsida; order Asparagales; family Amaryllidaceae; genus Allium; species Allium sativum. The sequence continues at coordinate 684,385,504 of CM060926.1, read as the reverse complement.
CCTTTTAGTCTCATTTTAACCAACTAACCTTATTTAATTAGTAGACTTTTTCTTGGAATTCTATTATTAATTTACGAGTCACTTTTACCCACTTTGTTTGTAAACCCGGATTATAATCTTCTTATAAAACTCTTACTAAATCTTAACCAACTTATTCCTATTTTGTCACTTTTTAATTACCCTTAAAAGAAATCTCTTTAGTTATCATTATTTAAAATAATAACTTACTTCAACTTTTGCCACTTTAAAAGTGGTTCATTCCATTATTCACTAAAAATAGGATAATTAATCATTTTTAAAAGCTCATTAAATAATAGTTAACTTTTTAACAAAATTAACTTGATAATCATTTTTAAAACATAGCTAATCAACGATTAACTAACTTCTAACAATATTCATTAAATTTAATGAATATTCAAAAACTATCGATTTGATTAATTAAAATCAAATCAACCCAATTGTCAACTTTATTTAAATAGTCTCTTTCGTCGACCGTCAACATCAGTTATCCATTAACTGATTTTCATTCAGTGTTTCCCTTTTTAAATTAATTAATAGCTTAATTAATTTAAAAATATCATTCGATTATTTTGTAAAACATTTATTCAATTTTTCTAATCTTTATATTAGATTTTGCCGTTTCCAATCATTTATGACGTAATAATTCATTTAAAAAAAACATTTAATAACTTCTTTTATAAACCATGGTTATAAATGTAAATATATTTATTAAAACTTCTGTGTTAATTAAATAGTACCAAACCACTTAAACTTTCACTTTTAGTGATAAAATAAATTTATAACTAAAATCTTCATCAGTTCGCCTAACGGCAAAACGACGCCATATACGATGGATTTTACACCATCACTGCCAATCACTTAATCAATACTGTCGATTGATTAAAAATCACAACACGGATTAACAATCATTCAATCCGAACAGGTCTGATATCATTATGGGGGTAAACAATTCATATATATGAAATATGTGATCAATAAATAGCATACAAATTATTTGAGGAATCTGGTTTGATTTCTCCAACCTGTTCTTCCCTGCACCACTGATTATTATAACATTTCATGATAGAATATATTTTAAATAAATTAACAACGATAATATAGTTATTAGCAACCATTACACCAACCATAAGCAACCTAGGCAGCCAATCAACCAATTATTAATGATATTTTAACTTATATGGATTTATCACATTATCGCAGTCCAGAAAAGTGTGAGAATTAACTCACCTTTGGTTTCAGTTGATGATTTTAGCGCCATTTTCCCGTATAATTTTAAAACGCGCTTAAAATTACCCAAAATTCCAACTGCTCTTGTTTCTGATTGGACCAACGAGTATGTGTAGCCTCCGTCACCACGATCCCAACGGATCCCGTTTCATCGATTTTCATTAACGTATGAATAAGATATCGTATTTTAAAGTTTATATAAATTTAACGAGAATCAATTAATTTATTAATAAAACTTAATTACCTTAGTTTAAAAATCTGGTCCATGTCAGCAAGGTATCACGCGTTTTCCCCCTTCTAATTTTATCTCTCCCCGATCCGTAAAACCCATCTCCCTTCTCTAGTTCGATAATTACGAACTTCACCACAACATCCACCTATTTCGCTGCCGATGCTCCACCTGGGCTGACCGCACCCATCATTACGCAACCGCCTCTCCATGGCCACCCAACGGCGACGCCCTGCTCCAAAATTGCTCCGACCGCCGTGGATTCGAGGTTAAACGGAAACCAAACAAAGGCCAATTTCTCCGTTAGATCGTCACCTGGAAGCTTCGGGCCACCACCAAACTGTCGACTTCGCTACCCACTACGATTGACTTCAGCCACCACCCTCTAATTACTCCGATCTGAAATCACCCAAATCCGGTGACAACAACTGAAAACAAACACAAAACTTTACACTCCATCCACCTCCCTCCACCGACCACCACCGACAATACCAGACCTTCAACTTCACATAGGAAACGTAGCCTAGCCTTCAATGAACACTTCCCCTTTGACCCCATCACTTATCGACAACCCAAACTCCGCCAAATCCCTCAAAACCGAAGTCAGTTTTTCACTGTTTTTGGCCAGTTCCAACCACCACACTCAACGAAACCTTCCCAAATTTTGACTGGAGCTTCCCCTTATCCCGATCTACAACTTTGCCTTTGGTCGACCTTGCAAATTCTTCACGGATTCGAAGATATAAATTATTTATTGATTTTGGACTTTTTTGCAAAATATTAGGATGGAAATGAAGTTGGGCTGGAAAATTCTGAGTTGGGGGTGTAAATATATAGGTGTGATTTATATTAATTTAAGTTGATGTGATGTCTGACAACGACTGACGATTTTTATTTCGTGCCTATCGCAATTTCTGAAGTTGTTTATTGGTTACTGTGATTACATACAAGCTCCGTTCATCACGAGAATGGTCGGCATGGTATAATTTGACGTTACGGTCCTAATGAAACTTGTTTCGTCGAATTCCGAGTCCGTTTTCTCAAATGGCGCTCATTCACGTCCAAATGGTCGTTTTTATTTGCATTTTATTTTGCCATGCTCACAAAATAACTCCGTTTGACGCACGGTCTGAAATCTAGTAATAATTTACTGTTGCGGTCTTAATAAAATTTGTTTCGTCGAAAACGAAGGTCGTTTGAATAAAGTTCCTTTTTAATGGTCCAATTTAAATTAAAATAAATCAATTTTAAAATACTTCAATATAAAAATAATAAAATATTATAATTGGTCAAACACGACCAGAATTGCATATATCTTCAAAATAAAATATATCGGGTTGAATTCCAAGCCAAATCGATATTCAAAATATTTAAAAACCCCTTTTATTTATAAAATAAATCGATATAAATTATAAAGGAATTCCATAGCGACTATTTCAAAATTTGATTTGGACATAAAATAAAATTTACGCTATGAAAACTGGATTTTTCTCTTCCATTAGAAAGATATAGTCTAATCGGTCCTGACGTTTCTTGTTTCGAGAAAATCCGGCTTATTTTGAACCCTATACAGTCAATTGAAGTTCAAAACTCCATATTACGAACTACCGCGCCGCCGCAGCTCGTTATATAATTAAATTATAAACTATACGCTCAACTGTCGTTAAATAAATGAAATCATCAATATATTATCAATATTTACAGTATTAACCCTCTATATTTTGTCGATTCACATTATACAACGAATTCAACAATTTCCCAATATTATGGAATTAAAATATTATATTATATTATTTATGTTATTTAAATTAAATATTCAAAATAGTTAAATTCAATTATTTAAATTCAAACTGGCCTTTTAAATTAATAAAATAATTAAAATAATTGGTTAGAAAATACGGGTCGTTACATTCCTTCCCCCTTAAAAGAATTTCGTCCCCGAAATTTCCAAGGCAGAAAGAATGGTACAGCCTCATTACCTTTACAAAAATATTTAATTAAAACACGGTTGTATTTCCAAAATTAATTTAATTAGTTTCAAAACCAATATTTTTCAAATAACAAAATTTTACAAAAATCTTTATAAAAAAATTCTAACTCCTTAAATTTTGGAAAAAAATTTCGGCAGAGTCTCCCCTACACGGAGGGACATCTGCAATATTGCAGGCTCAAGAATATATATACGTCGACTCTCATGGTCAGAAAATCCAAAAATCAGATCTCAAAACCCAGACGAAAACCCAAAAATTTATATTTGGCATAGGCGTACCTTTTTGCGGGCGTTATCAAGCAAAATTCTCAAATTATAGGCTATTTACGCAGTCAAATTCTATTCTCATAGCCTTCTCATACCTGTACTTGACTGCATTGACCAGGTAAGTAACAATGTATGAAATAATATTCCAATGATATACATGTGATCACACAAATCCCCAAAATCAAACACTTGGATTCATTATTGGGTTAAACCTCTTGGTTTCCAATCAGCTTATTATACTGAATTTATTTACTTAAGTTGTCAATTTATTCAACTTTTAAATTTAACTATGGGTGAATTATATACAAACCATCCAACAAACAAACAAACAAACAAAAAAGGAAAAATAATCCAACCAAATCATTCAGATTCAACCTTATTATTTCTTGTTTGTTTTCATTTTGGTTCACATATTCCAATATCAACTGGTTCAAATCAAATTTATTTCTTATTCAATTTTTTATTTGATTACCAAATTCCAAAGGTATTTTAATTGGTTCCAACACTATGTCCATTTCTATTTTACTCGACTTAACCAAGTCAAGTCGAATTCCACCTTTGGTTTTAAATTCCATTCAAATAAATCTAACAATCAAATACTTCGATAATTCGATAAAATAATTTCCTTTTTATATATATAACCATAATTGGGAAAAATTATTTCATTTACCCTATTTACAAAATATTTAAAATTTATATTCAATCACAAATACGCGTTCTCAATATATATACACTCAACTCAATCTAGGGTATCACTAACCCAATCTCTATTGAGTTACACCACAGAGCCAAGGTTATCACTAAACCAATAGCTCTGATACCATTGTAACGGCCCAGGAAAAATTTCAACATTAGAATTTTTGGCAATAATACATAACCCGTATCACTCGCCAAAAATCCAAGTATCGAACACCGACTGTTAATAGAAAGAAGTTAGAGGGTGAGAAAAGAAAGAAAAAAATGTTAGAATAGAAGAAAGAAGAAGAACACATCAGAATCTCACAGCGGAACGAATCAAATATAATATATCCAAATTCTTTATAAAAGAAAATGTGTATATACATACCAGTCATCAGAGTACATCATATATCAAACACAGAGGAAATAACTTTGAATAACTAACGGTGAAGCCTCCTGCTTCCAGTACCTGAAACTCCAAGCGAAACCTAACCTGGAAATATACTCGGTCTGACCCGAGCACATTCGAAGCAAGGCAAAATTCATCGGGTCAGTCTGGAATTTTTTCAGTGATAAATTCACATCAAGAACAACTTGTTTAACTTTGGAAATCCTTTTGAAATAACAGGATAATAGTAAGACCAGTCCACACATAAACCTGGACGGTTTTTACCTTACTATAACCCAAAACATTTTTGCAATCAATATCTTATCTGGTATTATAATAGTGTCTATCAAACCACAAATAAATAACAATCTAGCAGAACGCTTGCATCTCACGCTCTACATATATAGTATAAAATCCAAAAATCGCGGGCGCTTATTGGAAATTGGATTCCGACTATGACAAGGTATGGGACCACCTACCGATAGTGTATCTCTAGAGGTGAATACACTAGGATCAACAAGAACGTCTTGCAACCCGGCCCACACATGACCGACCACTCATTTCGCTTGAGTGTATCGAATGTATATCCCCAACGGTTGGGCTCAAACTACCGTTTCCCGAAAAGGGACAGAATCGATAGATTAAAAAAGCAAAATGAAATTTCTCTAAATAGGTGATTATACACCCAAATGGGAGCGAAGCACATAGCCATGCTGTCTGCTCGATTTTTTTCATTTCCTGGTTGATGAGGCTTGAGGCTAGGATTTTCTTCCTTTTTAGATCAGCACATCACTTTGAATGCCACATCGTCAGATCCATCAGAATCACTAATTGACGTCCACAACAATACATTACGTGTTAGCTAAAAGAAGTTTCCTTCTCCGCTTTCACTCTTGGTACGGTTGGAGAAATCAATGTACATGACCTTGTTGGAAATACTCTGCCAGATATCCATCCATACAAGTCATCCAGGAACAGGATGAACCGATGGTACTCTCCTACTGCATCCAATATAGGAATCACTCCCAGGATCAGTAGCGAGAAGTCCTTGCAACCCATAGATTTCAACCATGACAGAACCCCAATATATCTCTGCGTCGACACAGAGATTGTAAGTGGTTCTTCCATTTATGAAGATCTATGGTCTTCAATGATCCATCTCTATAGCTTGCACGTTAGTTGTGATCGCACAGTTGATTCGAAGTGGTTTAGGGTCTAGTTCTTATCCCGGTCTCTTCGAAACAACACGTCAAAAAGTCCAATGGAATAATTTATGTGATAGTCAATTGTTTAGCTATCAAATCTTAATAGTGTTGTTAAGTACATTGGCAGCTCATGTCGTTTGTATTAAAACACTTCATTAACTATTTCATCGATTTCATAATCTTATCTCGACAAAACTTTTCTGATTCATTATTTTGAAATTATTAATCAATCCTCTCTTTCGAATAACATGTTTACTTTTATTTCCTTTGTACGGAAATATTCTTTACATAATTCAATAACATCATCTTTATTTCTCTTTATCTTTGAAAACATCGTTTCAATCCTTAAGACCCTTTCTTTATTCTCTTGTCTTTGAAAAACACATCGCCATAGCTTTATAAACCTCTTTACATTTCCATTACCATTAGGAATGATCGTTATATATATATATATATATATATATATACACACACACACACACACACATACTTAACCAAACGATGTAAGTTTCATTGCCAATTTAATATGATTAACATAACATCAAGTAACATACATCTTATAATATCACTTTAAATGATTTTATTATCTTTAAAACTACCGCGCTTATATGAAAATTATAATTTTATATACAATTCTATTTCGAACCCAATATCACTCTTTATTCTCAGCTTCTATGAAATCTAAACTTTATCGACTTAATTCTGTAAACACGCGCGCTTGCCAAAAGCATACCATTTTATCACTTGGTCAATAGTACCACATTTTAATCACATTATATAAGTAAAATCATATTCCGTTTCTGACCCTAAATGGTACACTGCTTATTTTAAACCCAATGGTTTTATTCCACTTTCTAAACCTTTACAAATTAATATTTGTAATATTTCCCTCAATAAGTTATTTTCAACATCCTCTATCACTACAAACAAATACCATCTTTTGATAATAGTGAAGCCGTCCAAGTTGAGGTATTTTAATTACCTCTCAGACCTTGCCCGACAACGCTTTCATCGCAAGACAATAAAAGTTTGCAACTCGAAAATCTCATATATCATTTCCATTCCCATTTACTATGATTTTAAAAACCCATTTCCTTTGATTTAAAAACCCATTTACATTCAAATTCCCATCCCTTAATTAAGTAACTTCCTCGACAAAATATTATTTGCCATTAGATCCCAATATGTTATTATACCCTTATTTCTTACATGGGTAATTCCCTTGTACTCCTTTACTTAATTTATTAAGTAAATATTTACCAACGCCTTTTGTTAGACCAAAAATTGGGCCTAACATCCAAATGCAGATCACAGAATGCAGAAAAGAGTAAATAAAGAGGAGACACACGAGGTTTTATAGTGGTTCAGCTGTAGATGTAGCCTACGTCCACTTTATAATCTTATTGTTATACTGACAGATTACAAGAATCAGTTACATACAGGCACACAATCCGTGTGTTAATTGAGATTACAAGGGTTTATACACGTAATCCACGTGTTAATTGTGTAGAAAAGAGAAGAATTTGACTGTAGGAAAATGCAAAGTCCTTGCACTTCAGTAATGGAGGAAGCAGTGAAGAAGAATGGCCAAAAGTCCATTGAAAATGCCCTCAAATGGTGTTTTTATAGCTGTAGGAGAGCTTCTAGGAGGACCGGTTCGTGACTGGGCATGTGGCAGGCGATCCAAGAAAGTAGGAGCATAAATAGCCTTGAGAACAGGTCAAAACAGTGCGCGTATCAGTAGGTCTGAAGGTCGGTTCGTGTTCATGGGATCGGATCGTGAGGAGACAGGGCGAGCCGATCCGGTCGTGGTACTCGAGTGCTGAAGGTGACGCAGTACGGATCGGATCGTAATGTAGGAGTGCGATCCAAGGGGGCGATCCAATCGTGGGCGAGCTGATGGGATCGATCCGGTGCGATGGTTCTGAGTCTTCGATGCTAGATTACACCCATTCACGGAAATGGGCATAACTTTCAAACCGTAAGTCCGATAAAGACAAACCGAAGCTCAAACTGAAGCTAACTCAGAGATATACAAAAGTTACAGAGCCTGGCTCTGTAATCGCTGTTTTCGGGCCCAAAAAAGGTCGTTTGATAGGAGTTTCGGGCCTTTATTTGTTCGTGATGCGACTTTGACGAAATCGCTGCCTGTCTTCTGATGTTGTTTCCATCGCTTGAGCATGTTATCATTCAGGAATTCCATGTGTGACAACTTTTACCGAAAAATGTGTCAACACATTTGCCCCCCAGAACATATCTTGCTGGTTGAAGGAAGATGTGTTCTGGATAATCTGAGAAATCCGAGTCCAAGATGCGACAATCACGCCGAATCGTATTAAGGCCAGAAAACCGACGATCACACGGGATCGTATTAAGGCCAGAAAACCGACGATCACACGGGATCGTATTAAGGCCAGAGAAATCCAAGAAGACCAGGAATTTTTACCTACAATAAGATAAAACAAACAATGCAAGAATATTTCCTAGATGGTTTTACCGGAGTAAACCTTCCAAGGAGATGTTAGAGGGGTTCCAAGACGGCCTTACCGGAGTAACACGACGAAGGAAAAGCGATGAAGGTTCCAAGACGGCCTTATCGGAGTAAGACGACCAAGGAAATGCCATGAAAGTTCCAAGACGGCCTTACCGGAGTAAGACGACCAAGGAAAAGAACATGAGGTTCCAAGACGGCCTTACCGGAGTAAGACGGCCAAGGAAAAGCGATGAAGTTTCCAAGACGGCCTTACCGGAGTAAGACGACCAAGGAAAAGCACATGAGGTTCCAAGACGACCTTACCGGAGTAAGACGACCAAGGAAAAGCACATGAGGATTTTTTTTATACTGGACGGATCCAGTTGGGAGTCGGAGCTCAATGCTTATTACTAATTCATGAAAATGCAGCGGTCGTTTGTCGGACACGACTGGAGACCACAAGTCGGTTCCACGCGTGTGGGCTGATGTGACGGCTCTTATTACATGCAGGGAAAACAAAGGATGGTGAGAAGTCGCCTAAAAACCTAAAAATAGGAACTATGGACCAGAGTCCAGCAAACTGAAGAGATCCGCTGAGTGGGATCAGTTAATGATAAGCCCGCGATTGCTCGATTCGGGATCGTTCCCTCTCCGGGGAGTCGGTGGTGGTAGTGCAGGTGTGGGCACTGTTGGTTGAATGACGTACTCGGGTAGTTCTCCTCGCCTGACCCGATCTTCGATAAGGTCTCGCAAATGTCTACAGTCATCGGTGTTATGACTGTCCATGTCATGAAATATGCAATGTCTTCCGGAGTTGCGTTGTGCTAGCGTTGGCTCCCTCTTGGGAGGAATTGGATATGAGGCGGCACCTCCTGTATCCATGTATATGTTGCTCAGAATGTCGTTCAGTTCAGTGTATTTGTCGTATCTGGACCCTCTCCGGGGTGGAGCATTACGATCATTTGTAGCAGGGGGTTTTCCTTTACCCCTGTCATTGCCTTTTCCAGGATTGGGCGGTTCTCCGTCTTCGAGCATGTTGACGTCGAGAATGCGTTTTTCAGAAGTTGCATCTTCTTCCCGCAGAAATCTATCTGCTTCAAGGTAGAATTCGCTGAGGTTTCGCGGTGGATCTCTGTAAAAAGATTTTTTGAATTCCGAGTTATCTAGAACGCCGGATACTGCTGCCATCAGTACCATCGATGGTTTAGGGCGATCAACTGCTGCTGCTGCAACGTTGAATCTTTCCAGGAATGAACGCAGAGCTTCTCCGGGCCTCTGCTTGACTGTGGTGAGAGACATGACGTTCTTGGGTCGTGCAATGTGAACCCGAAATTGTTCAATGAAGCGTGCGACCAACATGTTCCAACTGCTGATCGATTCTGTTTCCAGCTGCCGAATCCACATAGCGGCTATGTCAGTCAGGAAGAGGGGAAAACACTTTGCCATGACGTTTTCCGATGCCGATTGAACTTCCATATGTCGTTTGTAGCGCATGAGATGCACGGTAGGATCTGTCCTGCCGTTGTATGGCTCCAGCTGTGGGAGTTTGAAATCCGGGGGATTGCGGGAATTCCTGATTTCCTGAGTGAACGGGTTATGATTGACGTCATCCACGTCGTTCTGGTAAGTGCGGCCTCTCGTGAGGCGTTGAACCAGATCAGCGAGTCGATTGCCTTCAAAAAGATGTTGCAAACTGCCAAGATCAGAGCTGGTGCCCCCAGCGTTGAGTGCAGGAGAAAATGGAAGCTAGTGAGCTGTCGCCTGGGGATCGCGGCTCGCGGATCGTTGATCGAGGGGGCGACCCGGCCCGGTTCGAGAGGGACGGTTCATGAGGTAGGTTCGTGAAGTCCAGCTCGTGAGGCCGGATTGTGAAGCAGGGGGGCGATCCGACTTGGTCCTGGAGGTAGATCACGAACCGTTTGATGCTGTTGAGGAGCAGGAGCTCGCAATTCGGTGTCTATATGAACCTGAGCTGAAGTAGGTTGCTGGGCATTTCAATAGGGAGTGGGTTACCCCCGAGCACTGGTGCTGGCGGGTTGCGGGTCGCTGGGCCCGACCTGATCTGATCGTGGTGGCCTGTGCGAGCCGCTTCAATGGCTCCGTCTCCAATGGCTTGAGCGTTGCTCGGCCTTCCATCCATCCGAGCGAAGAATTGGTTGATCATTTCCTATTGTTTCTGGAGGAGATCATCTTGCCGTGCCATCTGATCTCTCAGTTCAGCGAGAACTCCATCCATCTCGTCTCTGGTCAAGTATGCAGAAGGATCTCCATGAGAGGAAGCTTCCTGGCTTGCTTCGTTCTTTGTGCCTTCAGCATCAGCATCATCAGCATGAGCGGAAGTTCCAGTCTTCTTCCTTTTGATTGCCATTGAATTTCCTTTCAAGCTAGAAGTTGAAGTTTTTGTGTGCCCCCTACCTGGCGCGCCAAAATGTTAGACCAAAAATTGGCACTAACACCCAAATTCAGATCACAGATCACAGAATGCAAAAAAGAGTAAATAAAGAGGAGACACACGAGGTTTTATAGTGGTTCGGCTATAGATGTAGCCTACGTCCACTTTATAATCTTATTGATATACTGACAGATTACAAGAATCAGTTACATGCAGGCACACAATCCATGTGTTAATTGAGATTACAAGGGTTTATACACGTAATCCACGTGTTAATTGTGTAGAAAAGAGAAGAATTTGACTGTAGGAAAATGCAAAGTCCTTGCACTTCAGTAATGGAGGAAGCAGTGAAGAAGAATGGCCAAAAGTCCATTGAAAATGCCCTCAAATGGTGTTTTTATAGCTATAGGAGAGCTTCTAGGAGGACCGGTTCGTGACTGGGCACGTGGCAGGCAATCCAAGAAAGTAGGAGCATAAATAGCCTTGAGAACAGGTCAAAACAGTGCGCGTATCAGCAGGTCTGAAGGTCGGTTCGTGTTCATGGGATCGGATCGTGAGGAGACAGGGCGAGCTGATCCGGTCGTGGCACTCGAGTGCTGAAGGTGACGCAGTACGGATCGGATCGTGACGCAGGAGTGCGATCCGAGGGGGCGATCCAATTGTGGGCGAGCTGATGGGGGCGATCCGGTGTGATGGTTCTGAGTCTTCGATGCTAGATTACACCCATTCACGGAAATGGGCATAACTTTCAAATTGTAAGTCCGATTGAGCCAAACCGAAGCTCAAACTGAAGTTAACTCAGAGGTATACAAAAGTTACGGAGCTCAGCTCCGTAATCGCTGTATGGCTCCAGCTGTGGGAGTTTGAAATCCGGAGGATTGCGGGAATTCCTGATTTCCTGAGTGAATGGGTTGTGATTGACGTCATCCAGGTCATTCTGATAGGTGTGGCCTCTCGAGAGGCGTTGAATCAGATCAGCGAGTCGATTGCCTTCAAAAAGCTGTTGCAAACTACAAAAATCAGAGCTGGTGCCCCCAGCGTTGAATGCAGGAGAGGATGGAAGCTGTTGGTGAGCTGCTGTGTGCGGATCGCGGTTCGCGGTTCGAGGGGGGCGACCCGACTCGGTTCGAGGGGGGCGACCCGACTCAGAAGACAGGCAGCGATTTCATCAAAGTCGCATCACGAACAAAGAAAGGACCGAAACTCCTATCAAATGACCTTTTTTGGGCCCGAATACAGGGATTACGGAGCTGAGCTCTGTAACTTTTGTAGATCTCTGAGTCAGCTTCTGTTTAGCTTCGGTTTGGCTCAATCGGACTTACGGTTTGAAAGTTATGCCATTTCCGTGAATGGGTGTAATCCAGCATCGAAGACTCAGAACCATCGCACCGGATCGCTCCCACCAGCTCGCCCACGATTGGATCGCCCCCTCGGATTGCACTCCTGCATCACGATCTGATCCGTACTACGTCACCTTCAGCACTCGAGTACCACGACCGTATCGGCTCGCCCTGTCTCCTCACGATCCGATCCCATGAACACGAACCAACCTTCAGACCTGCTGATACGCGCACTGTTTTGAATTGTTCTCAAGGCTATTTATGCTCCTACTTTCTTGGATCGTCTGCCACGTGCCCAGTCACGAACCGGTCCTCCTAGAAGCTCTCCTACAGCTATAAAAACACCATTTGAGGGCATTTTCAATGGACTTTTGGCCATTCTTCTTCACTGCTTCCACCATTACTGAAGTGCAAGGAATTTTCATTTTCCTACAGTCAAATTCTTCTCTTTTCTACACAATTAACACGTGGATTACGTGTATAAACCCTTGTAATCTCAATTAACACATGGATTGTGTGCCTGCATGTAACTGATTCTTGTAATCTGTCAGTATAACAATAAGATTATAAAGTGGACGTAGGCTACATCTACAGCCGAACCACTATAAAACCTCGTGTGTCTCCTCTTTATTTACTCTTTTATGCATTTTGTGATCTGTGATCTGCATTTGGGTGTTAGTGCCAATTTTTGGTCAAACATTTTGGCGCGCCAGGAATCGGGGCACACAAAAACTTCAACTTCTAGCTTGAAAGGAAACTCAATGGCAATCAAAAGGAAGAAGACTAGAACTTCCGCTCATGCTGATGATGCTGATACTGAAGGCACAAGGAACAAAGCAAGCCACGAAGCTTCCTCTCATGGAGATCCTTCTGCATACTTGACCAGAGACGAGATGGATGGAGTTCTCGCTGAACTGAGAGATCAGATGGCACGGCAAGATGATCTCCTCCAGAAACAACAGGAAATGATCAACCAATTCTTCGCCCGGATGGATGGAAGGTCGGGCATTGCTCAAGCCATTGGAGACGGAGCCACTGAAGCGGCTCGCACAGGCCACCACGATCAGATCGGGTCGGGCCCAGCGACCCGCGACCCGCCAGCACCAGTGCTCGAGGGCAACCCACTCCCTATTGCAATTGCACAACAACCTACTTCAGCTCAGGTTCATATAGACACCGAATTGCGAGCTGCTGCTCCTCAACAGCATCAAACGGTTCGTGATCTACCTCCGGGACCCAGTCGGATCGCCCCCCTGCTTCACAATCCAGCCTCACGAGCTGGACTTCACAAACCTATCTCACTAACCGTCCCCCTCGAACCGGGCCGGGTCGCCCCCCTCGATCCACGATCCACGAGCCGCGATCCCCAGGCGACAGCTCACCAGCTTCCGTTTTCTCCTGCACTCAACGCTGGGGGCACTAGCTCTGATCTTGGCAGTTTGAAACAGCTTTTTGAAGGCAATCGACTCGCTGATCTGATTCAATGCCTCATAAGAGGCCGCACTTACCAGAACGACGTGGATGACGTCAATCACAACCCATTCACTCACGAAATCAAGGAATTCCCACAATCCCCCGGATTTCAAACTCCCACAACTGGAGCCATACAACGGCAGGACAGATCCTACCGTGCATCTCATGCGCTACAAATGACATATGGAAGTTCAATCGGCATCGGAAAACGTCATGGCAAAGTGTTTTCCCCTCTTTCTGACTGACATAGCCGCTATGTGGATTCGGCAGCTGGAAACAGAATCGATCAGCAGTTGGAACATGTTGGTCGCACGCTTCATTGAACAATTTCGGGTTCACACTGCACGAACCAAGAATGTCATGTCTCTCACCACAAGCAAGCAGAGGCGCAGAGAAGCTCTACGTTCATTCCTGGAAAGATTCAACGTTGCAGCAGCATCAGTTGATCGCCCTGAACCATCGATGGTACTGATGGCAGCAGTATCCGGCGTTCTAGATAAGTCGGAGTTCAAAAAATCTTTGTACAGAGATCCACCGCGAAACCTTAGCGAATTCTACCTTGAAGAAGATAGATTTCTGCGGGAAGAAGATGCAACTTCTGAAAAACGCATTCTCGACGTCAACATGCTCAAAGACGGAGAACCGCCCAATCCTGGAAAAGGCAATGACATGGGTAAAGGAAAGACCCCTGCTACAAATGATCGTAATGCTCCATCCCGGAGAGGGTCCAGATACAACAAATACACTGAACTGAACGACACTCTAAGCAACATATACGTGGATACAGGAGGTGCTGCCTCATATCCAAGGCCTCCCAAGAGGGAGCCAACGCTAGCACAACGCAACTCCAGAAGACATTGCATATTTCATGACATGGACGGTCATAACACCGATGACTGTAGACATTTGCGAGACCTTATCGAGGATCGGGTCAGGCGAGGAGAACTACCCGAGTACGTCATTCAACCAATAGTGTCCACACTTGCGCTACCACCACCGACTCCTCGGAGAGGGAACGATCCTGGATCGAGCAATCGCGGGCTTATCATAAACTGATCCCACTCAGCGGATCTCTTCAGTTTGCTGGACTCCGGTCCATAGTTCATGTTTTTAGGTTTTTAGGCAACTTCTTGCCCTCCTTTGTTTTCCCTGCATGTAATAAGAGCCATCACATCATCCCACACGCGCGGAACCGACTTGTGGTCTCCAGTCATGTCCGGCAAACGACTGCTGCATTTTCATGAATTAGTAATAAGCATTGAGCTCTGGCTCCCAACTGGATTCGTCTAGTATAAATAAATCCTCATGTGCTTTTCCTTGGTCGTCTTACTCCGGTAAGGCCGTCTTGGAACCTCCTGTGCTTTTCCTTGGTCGTCTTACTCTGGTAAGGCGGTCTTGGAAACTTCATCGCTTTTCCTTGGTCGTCTTACTCCGGTAAGGCCGTCTTGGAACCTCATGTGCTTTTCCTTGGTCGTCTTACTCCGGTAAGGCCGTCTTGGAACTTTCATGGCATTTCCTTGGTCGTCTTACTCCGGTAAGGCCGTCTTGGAACCTTCATCGCTTTTCCTTCGTCGTCTTACTCCGGTAAGGCCGTCTTGGAACCCCTCTAACATCTCCTTGGAAGGTTTACTCCGGTAAGGCCATCTAGGAAATATTCTTGCATTGTTTGTTTTATCTTATTGCAGGTACAAATTCCTGGTCTTCTTGGATTTCTCTGGCCTTAATACGATCCCGTGTGATCGTCGGTTTTCTGGCCTTAATACGATCCCATGTGATCGTCGGTTTTCTGGCCTTAATACGATTCGGCGTGATCGTCGCATCCTGGACTCGGATTTCTCAGATTATCTAGAACATATCTTCCTTCAACCAGCAAGATATGTTCTGGGGGGCAAACGTGTTGACACATTTTTTGGTAAAAGCTGTCACACATGGAATTCCTAAATGATAACATGCTCAAGAAATGGAAACAACATCAGAAGACAGGCAGCGATTTCATCAAAGTCGCATCACGAACAAAGGAAGGCACGAAACTCCTATTAAACGACCTTTTTTGCCCCCGAAAACAGCGATTACAGAGCTAAGCTCTGTAACTTTTGTAGATCTCTGAGTTAGCTTCAGTTTGAGCTTCGGTTTGGCTCAATCGGACTTACGGTTTGAAAGTTATTAGCAACCATTACACCAACCATAAGCAACCAAGGCAGCCAATCAACCCATTATTAATGATATTTTAACTTATATGGATTTATCACATCATAGCAGTCCAGAAAAGTGTGAGAATTAACTCACCGTTGGTTTCAGTTGATGATTTCAGTGCCATTTTTCCCGTATAATTTTAAACCGCGTTTAAAATTACCCAAAATTCCAACTACTCCCATTTTTGACTGGACCAGCGTGTATGTGTAGCCTCTGTCACCACGATCCCAGCGGATCCTGTTTCATCGATTTTCATTAACCTATGAATAAGATATCGTATTTTAAAGTTTATTTAAATTTAACGAGAATCAATTAATTTATTAATAAAACTTAATTACCTTAGTTTAAAAATCTGGTCCACGTCAGTAAGGTATCACGCATTTTCCCCTTCTAATTTTCTCTCTCCTCGATCCGTAAAAACCATCTCCCTTCTCCAGCTCGACAGTTACGAACTTCACCACAACATCCACCTATTTCGCCGCCGATGCTCCACCTGGGCTGACCGCACCCATCACTAAGCAACCGCCTCTCCACCATGGCCACTCGACGGCGACGCCTTGCTCCATAATTGCTCCGAACGCCATGGATTCGAGGTTGAACGGAAACCAAACAAAGGCCAATTTCTCCGTTAGATCATCACCTGGAAGTTTCCGGCCACCACCAAACTGTCGACCTCGCCACCCACTATGATTGACTTCAGCCACCACCCTCTAATTACTCTTCCTCTGATCTGAAATCACCCAAATCCGCCGACAACAACTGAAAACGAACACAAAACTATACACTCCGTTTAACTCCCTCCACCGACAATACCAGACCTTCTCACAGAGAAAACGTAGCCCAACCTTCCCTGAACACATGCCCTTTGACTCCATCACTTATCGACAACCCAAACTCCGCCAAATCCCTCAAAACCGAAGTCAGTTTTTCGCTGTTTTTGGGTAATTCCGACCACCACACTCAACGGAACCTTCCCAAATTTTGACTGGAGCTTCCCCTTATCCCGATCTACAACTTTGCCTTTGGTCGGCCTTGCAAATTCTTCACGGATTCGAAGATATAAATTATTTACTGATTTTGGAATTTTTTGCAAAATATAAGGATAGAAATGAAGTTGGGCTGGAAAATCCTGAGTTGTGGGTGTATATATATAGGTGTGATTTATATTAATTTAAGTTGATGTGATGTCTGACAACGACTGACGATTTTTATTTTGTGCCTATTGCAATTTCTGGAGTTCTTTATTGGTTACTGTGATTACATACAAACTCTGTTCATCACAAGAGTGGACGGCATGGTATAATTTGACGTTACGGTCCTAATGAAACTTGTTTCGTCGAATTCCGAGTCATTTTGCTCAAATGGCGCTCGTTCACGTCCAAATGGTCGTTTTTATTTGCATTTTATTTTGCCACGCTCACAAAATATCTCCGTTTGACGTGCAATCTGAAATCTAGCAATAATTTACGGTTGTGATCTTAATAAAATTTGTCTTGTCGAAAACGAAGCTCGTTTGTATAAAGTCCCTTTTAAATGGTCCAATTTAAATTAAAATAAATCAATTTTAAAATACTTCAATATAAAAATAATAAAATATTATAATTGGTCAAACACGACCAGAATTGCATATATCTTCAAAATAAAATATATCAGGTTGAATTCCAAGCCAAATCGATATTCAAAATATTTAAAGAACCCTTTTATTTATAAAATAAATCGATATAAATTATAAAGGAATTCCATAGCGACTATTTCAAAATTTGATTTGGACATAAAATAAAATCTACGTGATGAAAACTGGATTTTTCTCTTCCATTAGAAATATATTGTCTAATCTATCCTGACGTTTCTTGTTTCGAGAAAATCCGGCTTATTTTGAATCTTGTACAGTCAATTGAAGTTCAAAACTCCATATTACGAACTACCGCGCTGCTGCAGCTCGTTATATAATTAAATTATAAACTATATGCTCAACTGTCGTTAAATAAACAAAATCGTCAATATATTTTCAATATATACAATATTAACCCTATATATTTTGCCGATTCACATTATACAGTAAATTCAACAATTTCCCAATATTATGGAATTAAAATATTATATTATTTATATTATTTAAATTAAATATTCAAAATAGTTAAATTCAATTATTTAAATTCAAATTGACCTTTTAAATAAATAAAATAATTTAAATAATTGGTCAGAAAATACGGGTCGTTACAGATGCTCTTGAGTTTGTGAATGTTGTGTCTTAAGAAAGCATAGCCAAAAATCATTTTCTACTAGGAAGTCATGGAGAGTATCTGAATGTCTAGAGCTAGTGCATGCTGATTTGTGTAGGCCGACGAAAATAAGGCCCTTGAATGGTAGTTGTTATTTTTTATTATTTTACTAATAATTATGTTGTGCGAGAAGATTGCGCAAATGCGGAAACACAATAAACAGGATCTAGATTTGCCAATTGAACATCAATCTAATCTGATAGCAATTATTCTATTACATCAAACAAATAGTAAATAACTATGACAGAGAAATAAAGAGACACACAATGTTTATACTGGTTCCACTACCATCGAGATAGTGTACATCCAGTCCAAAGGAGAGAGATTTCATTCCATATGAGAGAATTACAAGAGATTACAAAATAAGAGTTTACATATCCAAACCTCAAATAGGATTATTTAGAAGAGACACCATTGGGGATCACTGGCTCCATGCCAGGATGGGTTTACACTAAAGTCTACCCGTCAATATATAGCCAGTGCAAATCTATGTGAGTCATCAATTACATTACCAACATATGGTAATAATATAATGGAGACAAATTACCATAGGAACAAATGTGAAAAGATAGAAAGTAAATCAATCCGTTTCTTTAGCATAGACGGAAGAAATGAATGCCTGCATTTATTTCTTTCCATCTCATGCAAATGCAATCAATTAATTCATGCATTTCCATATTAAACCAAATATTTACTTTCCATCTATTTGTGATTTGGTATCACCTAAATTTAACATTCCACCTTGATACAAAATCACATATCTTCAATACCCCATCTCCAATCAAATTCTTTTCACATCATAAAACTCTTCAACATAAATCCACCTTAAATCAAAATCTCACAATGAGATAAAAACTAAAAATGAATATTTGCCTAATGGGTTCCAGCAAAGCTACCCCCCATAACACCATGTTAATAAGCTCAGACTATGTCCCCGCCCGCTAACAAAATGTTGCAAGTATCCAAAATCGAGAAAAAAAGACAGACTCCAAAATAATCTCAATACCACTAAGGCCACAAATAATTCTCTCAATCACCAATTCAAATACAGAGTCAAAATCCAAATCTCTATAAGCAAGATAAATCTCTCTACTTCCACATACCTACATGTAGCAATAACACCTCCTTTAAGACGGCATCACAAAACCGATGATGTATCACAATGGCACCAAATCCACCAAAATCAGCTTTATGGATTGAACTCTCCAAGAATGCATCAAAAATCGATAAGTCTGAGTGGTGTCAAAATTCGTCCCCAAAATTAGCTACATCAGATACAATTTCTAAACCCAATGGTCTGTTTAACACACTAAACTCTTTATCTCTCATACAATACGAGCATTTCTCAAATGAACTTGAAGTTATACAGTTCCCAAACACTTGGAAAGGTCTCTAACACCTTCAGCGATTCGTCTTTGGTCACTACCACCTCTAAGCAATTTCTCCAAGTTGTTCTCTACGAAGTCGCATTCTTTTGGAGTGGCATTCTTGAACAAACATATAACTCCACCTTAATGAGAATCCAAAGCTCAAGCTACATCAAAGCTCCATGCCTAGAACGCTTTTCTCTCTCAACATAATCTTCACCGCTAAAGTCTCCTTTTCTCCAAAATAGTAATAGCATAATCACCAATAAATCTACCAACTTTGTAGAAATAATTGATGCACAATTTAAAATAAATTGCCTTGCTCCGATACTAATCTGTTGTGCGAGAAGATTGCGCGAATGCTGAAGCAAATAAATACGACCTAGATTTGCCAATTTAACATCAATCTAATCTGACAGCAATTATTCTATTACATCAAACAAATAGTAAATAACTATAATAGAGAAACAAAGAGGCACACAATATTTATAATGGTTCCACTACCATCGAGATAGTGTACGTCCAGTCCAAAGGAGAGAGATTTCATTCCACGTGAGAGAATTACAAGGGATTACAAAGTAAGAGTTTACATATCCAACCTCAAATAGGCTTAACAAGAAGAGACACTATTGGGGATCACTGGCTCCATGCCAGGATGAATTTACACCAAAGTCTACCCCTCAATATATAGCCAGTGCAAATCTATGTCAATTAAATTACCAACATATGGTAATAATATAATGGAGACAAATTACCATAGTAAAAAATATGCAAAGATAGAAATTAAATCAATCCGTTTCTTTAGCATAGATGGAAGAATTAATGCCTGCATTTATTTCTTCCCATCTCATGCAAATGCAATCAATTAATTCATGAATTTCCATATTAAACCAATATTTACTTTCCATCTATTTATGATTTGGTATCACCTAAATTTAATAGATTATACAAGAATGAGCTGGGTATATTTTCTTCACACTCAAATCTGAAGCTCTTGACATGTTCAAAAAATTCAAAGCTCGGGCTATTTCATAAAGAAGCTGCGCACAGGCAATGGAGGTGAATTTTGTTTGAATGATTTTAATGCTTTTTGTGAGCAACTTGGAATCCATAGGCAGCTTGCTGCTCCATATACTCCTGAGCAAAATGGCATTGCTGAACGGAAGAACTGAATCGTGGTAGACATGGTCAGAAGTATGTTGAAAGCTAGAGGTCTTCCAAATCAGTTTTCGGCCGAAGCAGTGGCTACTGCAGTGTATCTTCGCAACATTTCTCTAACAAAAGCAGTCATTAATCAGACTCCATATGAAGCTTGCCACAATGTAAAGCCTTCGGTAAGCCACTTAAAAGCTTTTGGTTGTTTAGTATATGCCTTGGTAAAATCATCTCGTCATAAACTTGAACATAAATCAGAAAAATGTATTTTCCTTAGTTATAGTTTGCAATCCAAAGCTTACAGATTATATAATCCAATAAGTGGCAAGATCATTATATGTCGAGATGTATTATTTAATGAGTCTGCAAGTTGGTCTTGGAGTTTTGATGAAACAGGAAAGGTAGTTCCCTTAGTTGATGATAGAGAAGCCTCTGCAGTTCCATATGCAGCACAACAAGACAATAGCAACTCCACAAACAACAACATCACTCCACCAACAGGCCCTGAAAACACCACTTTACCAACAAGCTCACAACTCGGTAGCAATGCTACATCATCACCAGGGAGCACACCATAACCTCAATTAAGGTTGTGTACAATACGGGATCTTTACGAGACAACTAACTTTGCTCTCTCAGTGTCAGATCCTGTTTACTATGATGATGATGCTCAAGAGTAAGTATGACAGGATGCTATGATGGAAGAAATCAAATGCATACAAAAAGAACAACACATGGAAACTAGTTGGTCTTTCGGAAGGAAAAAGCGCTAGTAGGTTAAAGTGGGTGTTTCATACTAAATATCATGTCGATGGACGTGTATAGAAGCAAAAAAGCTAGGCTGGTAGCTAAGGGATACGCACAAGAGCAAGGTGTTGATTATGTTGAGACTTTTTCTCCCGTGGCACGATTTGAAACAATAAGAACTTTTCTTTCCTTAGCTGCTCAACTTGGTTGGCTTGTTTTCCAGTTTGATGTCAAATCGGCTTTCCTTAATGGAGAGTTAAACGAGGAGGTTTTTTTTTCTCAACTTGAAGGATTTATCGTTCATAATGAGGAGGACAAAGTCTATAGATTACGGAAGGCATTATATGGCCTTAAACAAACCCCGCGTGCATGGTATCACAAATTTGATTCAAATTTTCTGGAGAATGGTTCCGAAGGAGTGAAAATGAGCCTACACTCTATTTGAAGAAGCAAGGTAATGCTGATTTTTTGGTGGTTTGTTTGTACGTATATGATATGATATACATGGGGTCTTGTGAATTCATTGTTGCTGAGTTCAAGTCTAGTATGATGAGGAAGTTTGAGATGACACACATGGGCTTACTGCACTATTTTCTTGGGTTAGAAGTAAAACAAGGTGCTGATGGTAGTTTCCTCTACCAAAGAAAATTTGAAGAAGATCTTCCCAAAAAGGTTTCAATTGACAGGATGCACACCGGCTTGCACTCATATAAACGTTAATGAAAAATTGTCAGCCAATGATGAAACAGGGACAGCAAATGCAAAGTTGTAAAGGAGCATGGTGGGTTGTTTGATTTATCTATCTCAAACTAGACCTGATATTGCATATTCTGTTGGTTTGGTCTCCAGACTTATGCATAGGCCTACAAAACATCATTTTGGAGCAATGAAGAGGATATTGCATTACATAGCAGGTACATCAAATTATGGAATTTGGTACAATAAAGTGAAGACTATGAGGTTGGTTGGCAATTGCGATAGTGATTGGGCAGGTTCCCTTGATGATAGAAAAAGCATTTCCAGTTTCATATTCTCTCTTGGGTCTGGGGTAATCTCTTGGTCATCAAAAAAACAAAGCATAGTAGCTTTATCCTCATCTGAAGCAGAGTATGCGGCAATTACTTCAGCAGCATGTCAAGCTATTTGGTTAAGAAGGTTGTTATCAGATTTTCTCCAAGGACAAGAAGGTGCTACAGAGATTTATTGTGACAACATGTCAGCAATTAATCTGACAAAGAATGCTATCTTTCATAGTCGTAAGAAGCATATTGACATTCGACACAACTTTATTCGTGAGTTAGTAGCTATGGGAGATATTGTTGTAAAGTTTTGTACTACAAATCAACAAATGCTGACATTCTTACAAAGTCGCTTACATCCAAGAAGCAAGACTTCTTCAGGATGAAGATGGGAGTATGCAACTTTGAATCAAAGGGGCATATTGGATTACTTTTGTTGATTTATTCAAAGTTTGTTTTCTGATTTTTTTTTCTTTGTTTTTAGCAGTAAAAGTTTATCTCCACTTTAATACTCTGTCTGAATATGTTCATAATCAGTAATTTTGTGTCAAGAATTGCAAGTTGATCGCGTGGAGTTTTAACTTTCAACATGAATTCTTTTATGCATATATCTCCTTTCTTGATATTTTGTAATTGTCTTTTGCAGTGGATTGTGAATTGAAAACTTTTAGATTGTTTGCCAGATTTTATGTGTGGTTTTGCAACCTATTAAGTGTGGTATGTTGGAACCCATTAAGGAAAGTAACCAGGAGTTAATGAGATTATATTGCCTATGATGGGTGGAGAATTCCTTGGTGCTTATTAGCTTACCTTCATTATCATTAATATATGTTGTTGGAGTGATTATTATACCAAACATATAACCTTTTAGACCTTATCCTTTGTGGTTGTCTCCACTTGAAATTTTCATAGTAGATATTTTTTTCATTGATTTGAGTTGGCACAATTTGACTTTAAGGCTTGATGATTGCCTTCCGCACATCTTTATTAACATAATTTTGTGTTGGTGCACAACTTGCAGTGGATGTGGGTGCATTATTTCTCTCTGTCATTGCTATATTTTGAGTGTGATGAAGAACAAATGCACAGAACTTGAGAAAAGCGAAGGTTATGAATGGATCTTGATCGAACTTCAGGTATGATCAGAAAATCTTTGATGAATCAAGACGCAACCGGCAAGGTTGCAAAGGATGAGATTACTTTGATGCTTCCTCGTTAAGGAGGAAATAAGCATTCTCTGTTTTCTAATAAAATCAGAGAATATAAACATAGATTTGATTTGTGTTCATGGCTCTCAAACGATGAAAATAAGTCGATGAGACCAACCGTGCAGCCTAGATGATCAGATGATGACGATTTTCTGACAATGTCTATGACGGGTCGTCGACTATTAGGCCCAACGGATTTGATACCATGAAAGAAATTTAACAAAGTTGTAAAGATGTAATATTGTATTCGGTAGCAAAATGATTTTCATTAAACTCGGTAGAGTTGCACGTTGTGTTTATATCATGAAGAGTAATGGGCTTCAACCTGTTTACAATGTAACTAATAGAGGCTTGATAAAATACCATATTTAGAAATGCGGCAATATACTATACTTTATAATATCGATCCATTTGTTTTCACTGATATTCTTTTTCTTTTGCAAATTGTAATTTCATTTAATGTTGGAGAGAAGACTCAGATGTTAATTATCAGTATATATATGGAACAAATTGGATTATTGGTCTTTATATATGCAGCATCTTAAGGGAGCTTATATTTTCTTGGCAACCAAATACGAAAAGTTCAATTCAAATTTTAAAGGCATCCATTAGGAAAATAATAAACAAAGAGAGGGTCATGCTACATTCAAATGGAAGCGTACAAAATTTAAGAGAACATTGTTACAATAACATTGATATTAAGAAAATTTAACCTGCAGCATAAACGAAATGTGCTTATGTAACTACTTTCTTATGCACAGCCAGATAAAATTTAACCTGAAGCTGTGTATAGGACTGATGGGGAGGCACACAGTTGATCGGGCATGTCTTCTTCTTCGATGATGATGATATTACTCTGAGGATAAGAAAATTCTACAACTTATATGATGAGTATCACTCTGATAAGTTGTCGTAATCCAAGATCTTAATGTTGTTGGGCAAGATCAAGTTGTGATAACAAGTTAAAGATTCAGGGAATATGAATCTGAGATGATGGAAATGGATTTTTATTGAATTTGATAGAGAATATATTTATAGAATGTAAAATGATTATTTGTATTTCAGTTACTTTATTACATACGAAAGCTGCTCATTTATAATGTTTAGACAGGCTCTAAGTAAATGGGCCAGGCCAAAGCCACAAAAAGTTCCATCGTTACTTTTATTTGTGTATTCAATAGTTGTCTTCTTTTTCTCTAATCTGGTTCATGTGATAAGAGGGGTGGAGTGTAGAAATCGGCTCAATTGTTCTTTCCCCATTCTAGGTGTCCCCATGTGTGACCAACCAATAGCAGTCCCCTGATTTTCACTTTTTGTAGTTAAACCCTTCAAATGTTGAAGGGTTTAATTGCAAAAATAGAAATCAGTGGAATCTCACCCGTTGGGCACATGGGACAGCATAAATGTAGACAAAAGAATTGAACCCTATAGAAATTGTACAGATGGAAAATTTTCTTTAGAGGATACGACAATAACTATTGCTTCATATTCGTCCTCTCTATACCACTCAAAAGAGATAGAATATGTCCATAATCAGTAATTTTGTGTTCAGAATTGCAAGTTGATCGCATAGAGTATTAACCTTCAACATGAGTTCTCTTATGCACATATCTCCTTTCTTGATATTGTGTAATTGTCTTCTGTAGCTTAGGAATTTTGCAGCGGATTGTGAACTGAATACTTTTTAATAGTTTGCTACATTTTATGTGTGGTTTTGCACCCTATTAACTGTGGTAGAATGTTGGGACCCATTGAGGAAAGTAGCCAAGAGCTAATGAGATTATATTGCCTTTGATGTGGGGACCAATTGTCCTGTCCCCAAATGGGGTGTACCCACGTGTGCCCACCAATCAGATCCCCTGATTTTCGCTTTTTTGCATTTAAACCTCTGAATTGTTGGGGGACTTAAATGCAAAAAAACGAAAATCAAGGGATCTGATTGGAGGGCACACACGAGGACAGACCATTTGGGCATAGAAGAATTGAGCCTTTTGATGAGTGGAGAATTCCTTATTGCTTATTAGCTTGCCTTCATTAAAATTAATATATCTTGCTGGAGTGATTTTTATACCAAACATATAATCTTATATCTAGATCTTATCCTTTGATGGCTTTCTCCACTTGAAATTTTCATAGTAGATAATTTGTTTCATTGAGTTGAGTTAGCACAATTTGACTTTAAGGCTTGGTGATTGCCTTCAGCACATCTTTATTGACTGAATTTTGTGTTGGTGCACAACTTGCAGTGGATGTGGGAGAATTATTTCTCTCTATCATTGCTATATTTTGAGTGTGATGAAGAATAAATGCACATAACTTGAGAAAAGCAAAGGTTATGAATGGATCTTGATCGAACTTTAGGTATGATCAGAAAATCTTTTATGAATCAAGACGCAACCGGCAAGGTTGCAAAGGATGAGATTACTTTGATGCTTCCTTGTTAAGGAGGAAATAAGCATTCTCTGTTTTTAATAAAATCAGGGAATATAAACATAGATTTGATTTGTGTTCTTGGCTCTCAAACGATGAAAATAAGTCGATGAGAACAACCGTGCAGCCTGGATGATCAGATGATGACGATTTTCTGACGATGTCTATGATGGGTCACCGACTGTTAGGCCCAACGGATTTGATACCATGAAAGAAATTTAACAAAGTTGAAAAGATGTAATATTGTATTCGGTAGCAAAATGATTTTCATTAAACTCGGTAGAGTTGCACACTGTGTTCATATAATGAAGAGTGATGGGCTTCAACCTGTTTAAAACGTAACTGATAGAGGCCTGATAAAATACCATATGCAGAAATGAGCAATACACTATACTTTATAATATCGATCCATTTGTTTTCACTGATATTCGTTTTCTTTTGCAAATTGTAATTTGATTTAATGTTGGAGAGAAAACTCATATGTTAATTATTAGTATATATACGGAACAAAATGGATTATTGGTCTTTATATATGTAGCATATTAAGGGAGTTTATATTTGCTTGGCAACCAAATACGAAAAGTTCAATTCAAATTTCAAAGGCATCCATTAGGAAAATAATAAATGAAGAGAGGGTCATGCTGCAATCAAATGGAAGCGTACCGAATTGAAGAACATTACTACAATAATATTGATATTAAGACATATATCAATGGTACAGTAGAAATATGTCATATTACAGTAGGCTAGGCCTAAAAATTACAAGGAAGTAATATACAATCAACGTTGTTCCTTCTTGCCTTTTACCCTTATTATTCGAACTTTCTTTCATCTCATAAATTTTACCACGATCGTTGTTGCTTTGCTCCATTGTAGCGTCAAGTTCTTGCACTAAAGGCATGACCAACTTAGAGTTCTTGCAACCCATTCTTATTACTGACTGCTTTGTGTTGCTAAGTATAACTTTGGCAATAGAAAATTTTGAAATTGGTACTTAAACTCAAACAGGTGGTGTTTATTATATATTAGTGCCAAAAACTCACACACTTGCCCATAGGTTTCTCGGTTATTCGCTTGCTTGCCAAGTATTCAACTTAGAAATTTACAATTGGTTTTGTATGTATAGGCCTGGAAATTTCCACAAGGAAGATAATAGAATCTGATGACCATCCATATTTCCATTTGACGCATGCATGGGACCAATAGATTGTCTCTTTACTATTCAATTTAAGAGCAACATATTAATATAAAAAAAATGTTCGACTCAAGTGTAACTCCTCGGATTTTTGAATAATCAAATTCACTAAATTAAAGAATAATTAATCTCAGATGTGAGAATTAAGGGAATGGGGTTGCGCCATTGTGTTCGTCTTGGAATTCTGGTTGAAATAGAGTCCGAGTTTGCGGGAAACAGGTACCGGATGAAGGAGTTATAGACGAACGAAGTTTGGTGGCAAAAAAAAGAGAAAAAAATAAATAAATAAATAAATTGCACTGGCACACTTGGGAAGTGCACCAGTACAATTTTGCACTGGCGCACTTGCCAAGTGCGCCAAGGCCGAGACAGCAGGCCTGCATAGCTTTCTGGTTCAGTCTGACCCATGTTGATGAGTCCTTTCTGACTCCTTGCTAAGTCATTAGGGCTGAGGTGTCACCCTATCCCGACTAAATGGTTTTGATTAACACTAAGATCATCCGACGGCTTAAATTAATTCAAAACTCTATAAAAAGACCCGTAGACTCAAACCCTAAATCAGAATTAAAACTAAAACTATGGCCGTCATGCTGTCAGCTTGAACCCTAAAGTAGCCGCCACCAATTAGAGAGGAAGAACAGCAAATCAAATCAGTTCTATTCAACCCTAACAACGAATCTTCTTCAAAGGAGAGCTAATTCAATTTCAGAAATCAGAATTCAGAACTCAAGACCGCATTTGAGTTGTAAGTTCGATAGTTTTAATAAAATAATTAGTATATTAATTGGATTGAGTTATGATGCGGATAATTTGGATATGATGTGAATTATTGACTGCATGTTGTAATTATGTTGTAGAATTGTGTTGTAATTTCTGTGATGCTATGTTATGATGCTATCATTTACGATGTAAAGTTATGATGCTATCACCCATGTTGTAATTCTATAATTGGCTTATGTCTAGTTGAATCATCATATTGTTCATATGCTAGTTTGGTTATGTTGATTCATATGATAGATCACAAGTATGTATGCAAGTTTAGATATTGATTTAGATAAGAATTATAGGCAAGTTAGTATAACCTTACATGTTTGGTGACATCAATTTTAGATCTAAAGTTAGGCTATGACATGTGTGAGTTATGTGATAAATTATACATGATAATTTACAAGTTAGATGCAAGTTTACACCATTGCTATGATGCATAAATCATATATGCAAGTTTATGTAAATATATGAGTTTGGGATATGAATCATGTTATGCAAGTTTAGGGTTATTGCCTATGCAAGTTTACACCTTTCGATGTAGATCTATGACATACATTATTTATGCAAGTTTGTGACCATTATCTCAATAAGTTCACACCTTTAGATTTGGATCCATGACATATGTTGTTTATGCAAGTTGTAACTTTGTCCTATGCAAGTTTTAGATGTAGAACATCATTCACATATGCAAGTTCACCCCTACGTTTAGATCTATATGTGTATATTGTGATGTTTTCTCTTTATTCCATGAGTTAGACTATTCGAGTCTAACGTATATTTTACGTTAAACGAACAAACGTACAACGTGGGGTAAAGGGGATAATATTAAATGATTTAATTCGCATAAATGCCTTAAAAGGCATAAATTAAGTTGTGGTGAAAATTGGTATGATTTTACATACCATAAATGGATGAACATAATTGAGTCAATTATGGACATCGTTAAATTTGGAATTGATTGATAATTTGAATAGGGAAAGTAATTCAAATTGGGGAATGATTAATTAGGAGTAATTAATCGTCTAAGACACGAGGTTAGGTTCTTTTGTGGTGTAAGACTGCCCGGACCCGCTCGGCAAATCCAGCTACCACATATGCCAGGCTAATGTGAGAGGTCTTAGGCATAAACTAAATACGTAACAACTGTAAAGACACGAGGTTAGGCTCTTTTGTGGTGTAAGACTGCCCGGACCCGCCCGGCAAATCCAGCTGCCACAAATGCCAGTCTAATGTGAGAGGTCTTTATGAGGTTACAGTTTTAATGACTTAAGAAACACTTAACCAGATAAACATGTAGTGGGACATGAGGGGGTTAAGTGGGTGCCTTGGGTGGCATGTGGAATCTAGTGGGTGCCTTGGGTGGCATTCCGAAATACGATTAGAAACACTTAACCAAAATTGAAACATGTAATTGAAACATGAATAAGAAGTGGGTTAAGTGGGATGTACTAGAGGGGAACAAGCTTAAGTGGATAGCTTGTGTCATGTAATGGGGGCCCATTTCCACCAGTAACCCATACGTATCTTTGTGGACTCGACCCAAGTCGAGGACGGGACACGCATACTGGGCTAGACTGTAAGAGGCCAAAACGGGTTAGCGGTGGCAACGCAAGTCCAACGGGTTCATATGCGTGTGTGGACCCGGGCTGGTAGGTAAGACGTTGTTGCATCGTGTAGGTATAAGTCGTGCATTGTTGGTGGTATCACGTTGCCACTTTGGGGAGTGATACACCCCACTGTGGGGCTAGCACGGGTATCTACGAGTTAGGGAGCCGATCGCTTGGGGGTAGTGGGTACACCTAGTGGAGATAGGGGCAGGCAGCACCTATGAAGGCAGCTAGGGGTGCACGAAACTACCACTATCATTATTAAGTCTGTAGGCGGGATCAACCCTAGGGTGACTAGTGGTGGTGCAATATAGCAATTATCTCATAGTGTTGGTGTAGTTTAGTAATTATCTTATAGTGGTTAGGGGCGCTTTAACGATATCGTTGTTCATCTTGTTTCCTTGTTTACTCTGCCATATTCAATGGTTCATGGTCATTTCCTTATTTTCCAACTTATGCCTTAGCCTAGTTACTTTGTTAATTATATTGTTAAAATTATCGCACTCGCCAGACTTTATGTCTGACCCCCTTTGTTTCCTCCTCTTTTCTTCCTTTCTCCCCCCCCCCAGGTGCTCAGGTTGGAACTAGCACCAGTCGAGCTTGATTTTGGACTGCTGTTTCTCTGCTTTTAGAAGATTGCTTGGATCGCTGAAGTAAAGTTCAGCTTCTCTTTTATTTATGGCTATTATGTATTGGGGATTATGTCATTCAATTTATGTACATTTGGTAGTCAAGATGGATATTATGTACTTTGACTCTGGTTTTTGATGATGTAATCAAACATATGTGTTTTTCCGCTGCAATGAAATAAAGTTTTACTTTGAGTACTATTTATATCTGTCTGGTTGTTAAGTTTCTGTTCTATACTTACTTAAAACGCTCCATAGAAGTTAATGCATTCCCTTTGTGAGTGACATTAATGGACGTGGGGTGTTACACGTGGTATCAGAGCTGATGGTTACCAAAACAGATATGAATTTTGAAAAACTATTTTTCAAGACAATTTTTATAAAGAAGCACCTTCAAAAGTACGTTTTAAGGAAAGTATTTTCAGGAGAAAAGCTTATTTTAGAAAGCATAACCCCAAGGGCCATATATCTTTCCCTCGGTTCTTTTATACTGAATCTTTCCTTTTTCGTTTCAGCATGTCTGAAGCATCTGAGATACCAGAGGGTGTTCATGTACCCGGTTGGTTTCGTCAATATCTCGAGGCTAGGGCCGCCACCGCAGGTCCAGAAAATGCTCCTCGTCCTCCTCCTCCTCCTCGCGTCGATAGTTTTGCTAAGATATGTAAGGACTTTCGGGCAATGGGTGGAAACCTTTTCACGGGATGGAGACATTTGTTGAAGCTCGAAACTGGCTAAAGGAAGTGGAAGAATTATTTGGAATCTTTGAAGTGGATGATGGAAGAAAGGTTCAGCTAGCTGCCTGGCTAATGAAGGATGAGGCCTCGTTTTAGCAGGAGGTCACTAATGGGGGACATCCAGTCGATACATGGCCAGATTTTAGGCAGAGGTTTGAGGCGAAGTTTCTCTCGCGGGCTGAAGAGAATCTATACATGGAAAGGTTTTGGCGCTGAAGCAAGGGAATCTATCGGTGAAAGAGTACGTCAACAAATTCAACCGATTGGCAAGATTTGGTTTGGACTTGGTGAATACTCCAGAAAAGAAGGCTCTAAGATTTGTGAAGGGTTTAAACGAGCCGCTTCATGGGTTAGCTATGACCCGCATTCCCATGGGGCTACCTTCGAGAGACTAGTTGACATGGCACTCATGCATGAAGAGGAGAAGGGCGCCAATGCTAATAAGGCACCCGAGAAGAAAGGGGATCAAAAGAAGCCGCAACAGCAACAACAGAACAAGAAAGGTGGCAAAGGCAACAATGCTAAGGGAAAGAAAAGATGCTTTAACTGTGGGACACCCGGCCATCTAAGCAAAGATTGTAGGAAGAAAAAGAAGACTGGTTGTTTCCACTGTGGCGAGGCGGGACATCTTATTAAGGACTGCCCAAAGAAAGGGCAGAGGGCAGGGTCTACCTCAGGAGGACAAGTGCAGGCTCTTATGGCACAAGGGCAGGCAAGGGGACAAGTTCAGGATCTCATGGTCCCACCGCTGCAAGAACGAGATAGAGCAATTTCCGTTGAAAGTTTAGTTTTTCTGTTTGATCATCATGTCCGTACTTTATTCGATTTTGGCGCATCACATTCGTTTATTTCTACATCACTAGTTGAAACACTGCACCTTGATACTAGTCTAGTTACTGATCCCTTAGTAGTCTCAAATCCTATCGGTAGTTCGGCTCATCTTTCTATGATTTGTCAGGATTTGAGAGTGTTTATCTTGGGCGTTGAGTTTGAGTGCAACGCTTTTGTTCTTGGCTTCATGGGATACGGTTTAATTCTAGGTATAAATTGGCTAACTAGATATGGGGCCATCCTAGATTGTGAAAGAAGGGTAGTTAGATTGTTGACTCATTTTGGAAAGACCCTTGATATTTCTTGTGACCCTAGAGGTCTAGTAATGCTTAGCTACCTAGAATCCCTTGACGCATCCAATGATGATTTACATTCTGTTCCCATAGTCTGTGAATATGCTGATGTCTTCGATGAGGTGAGGGGTTTACCCCCAAAACGTGAAATAGACTTTCGAATATATCTAGTAGATAATGCAAAGCCAGTTGCATTACCAGTGCGCCACATGGCTCTAAGAGAGAGAAGAGAACTCAGGAAGCAAGTGAAGGAATTGCTTGAGAAGGGGTTCATCAGACGTAGTATATCGGAGTGGGGTGCTCCAGTAGTGTTTGCCACGAAGGCGGATAGGTCCCTTAGACTTTGTGTGGACTACAGAGAACTTAATAAGCTTACTAAGAAGAATAGACACCCACTGCCGAGGATTGACGATCTCTTCGATCAGTTAGTTGGTGCCTCAGTGTTTTTGCAGTTGGACTTAGCCACTGGTTTCCATCTGAGTGTGGCTGAGGATAGCATAGACAAGACTGCCTTTAGGACTCCAGACGGTTTCTTCGAGTGGCTTGTGATGCCCTTCGGTTTGACAAACGCCCCCGCATACTTTGTTGACTTGATGAGTAGGGTGTTTAGGGAGTACCTTAATAGATTCGTGGTAGTCTTTTGGACGACATCTTGATCTTTTCAAAAAGCGAGGAAGAGCATGCCCTACATCTCAGGGAAGTGTTGGAGACTCTTCGAGCGCATAGCCTTAGAGCTAAATTTTCTAAATGTCACTTTTGGAGGAAGGAAGTGCGATTCTTAGGGCATGTGGTTTCCAAAGGAGGGATAGTTGTGGATCCCGCGAAGATAGTGGCCATCCAAGATTGGAAGGTTCCTAAAAATGCTACCGGGGTGAGGAGTTTCTTAGGGTTGGCTGGCTACTATAGGAAGTTCATTAAGGACTTCGCAAAATATCAGCCCCATTAACACGCTTGACGAAGAAGAACTTAGTTTTCATGTAGGACGTAGATTGTGATGATGCGTTCCAATGTTTAAAGAGAGCTTTGACCACAGCCCCAGTCTTAGTGTTGCCAGATGCGAGTAAGCCATTTACCGTTTATACCGATGCTTGTGGGATAGGACTAGGCGCAGTCTTAATGCAAGAGGGAAGGGTAATAGCCTATGGTGGAAGGCAATTGAGAGTACATGAGAGAAATTACCCTACACATGACCTAGAGTTGGCCGCTATTGTCTTCGCGCTTAAGTCTTGGCGTCATTATCTTCTTGGCGAAAAATTCGAATTATTCACTGACCACAAATCGCTAAAATACTTATTCTCTCAGAAGGACTTGAACTTAAGGCAGCAAAGGTGGATGGAATTCTTAGCATCCTACGACTTCGAGATAGCATATACCCCTGGCAAGGGTAACGTGGTGGCAGATGCCTTAAGTAGAAAAAGGTTGTCCTTGAGTCCATTGTTTGTTGAGCGGCGAAGCTTAGAGTTCATCTCTACATTTGACTTTAAACCTTCCGTTGACTTTGTACCTGGTTTGTTAGCATCCTTGGAGGTCAGACCTATGCTTTTGGGACGGATTGGCGAGGCACATCGAGACGACCCACAGTTGGTTGAGTTAGTAGAAAAGCTCAAAAGAGGGGAGTCATCGAGCCATCTCCGTAGGTATACCCTAGATGATAAGGGTTGGTTACGTATGGACGGTAGACTTTGTGTACCACAGGACGAGAACTTGAGGAAAACCATTCTTGATGATGCACATCGTTCGAAGATGACCATCCATCCTGGCGGGGACAAGATGTACATGGACATGAGACGAGTTTACTTTTGTGCCGGTATGAAGAAGGACGTGGCGGAGTTTGTTGCTAGATGCTTGGTGTGCCAACAAGTAAAAGCAGAGCAAAAGAAGTCCGGTGGATTGCTTCACCCATTGGAGGTCCCACAATGGAAGTGGGAAAGTGTTTCGATGGACCTTGTTGACGGATTACCAAGATCGAGGAAAGGTAATACGACGATTTGGGTCGTGGTAGACAGACTTACTAAGAGCGCCCATTTGATTGCCATGAAAAGTAAGAGGACTGCTCCATGGTTAGCCTCCGTATACATTCGAGAAATAGTTCGTTTGCACGGTGTTCCTTCTAGCATAGTGAGCGACCGCGATCCTATCTTCACTAGCGAGGTTTGGAAGAGCTTGCAAGAGGCGGTAGGGACTCAGTTATATTTGAGCACCGCATATCATCCTCAGACGGATGGCCAGACCGAGAGGGTGAATCATATTCTAGAGGACTTATTGAGGTTGTGTGTCTTAGATTTCGGAGGTACATGGGAGGAACATCTTCCGTTGGTGGAGTTCGCATATAATAACAGCTTTCAGTCTAGCATTGGCATGGCACCGTTTGAGGCTCTATATGGTCGGTCGTGTCCTTCGTCTACATGTTGGTAGGAGTCTACAGATAAGATCTTACTTGGGCCCGATATGATTAGAGAGACTTCAGAAAAGATCGATTTGATTCGAAGGAGGATGAAGACGGCGCAAGATAGGCAAAAATCTTATGTTGACAAGAGGAGGACAGATCTTGAGTTTGATATTAGGGACATGGTCTTTGTCAAGGTATCTCCATTACGGAACGTTGTTCATTTTGGGTCCGTTGGGAAGTTAGCACCAAGGTTCCTAGGGTCGTTTCCTATTAAGGAGAGGATTGGGCAGATGGCGTATAGAGTGGAGTTGCCCGAGAGACTTAGTGGCGTACACGATGTATTCCATGTATCACATTTGAGGAAGTGCTTGCACGAGACCGCGGAAGTGGTAGAGCCGAGCTTGCTTAGGGAGGTGGAGATAGAGCGCGATGCGACGATTCGATGAGCTCCTACGTGCATTCTTAGGTGGAGATTAAGAAGTTGAGGAATCGAGAGGTCGAGCTAGTCAAAGTGCAATCGGGAGATGATGAGAGCGACGCTACTTGGGAGACGGAAGTGAAGATGCGTTCATTATACCCTTTTCTTTTCTAGGGTATGTCTTTTAATTTCTCCTTTATCGCTTACCTTGTACTTATCTTATCTTTAGTATGTCCTCTCGCTAGTACCTTTGACCTTTAGATAGGGTAGTCCTATGGTGGAAACATGTGTTTGAGACATGTTATGTATGATGGATGCATGTGGATGCAAGTGTTTGCTAGTGGTTGCTCGTGGACGCATATACACACACTTTAGGCACTAGATCGGCTCAATCACTTCATATTGCATATTGCATATAAATGGGTGTACATATTTAAGTAATGGATGTATAATGGTTGTACCATCATATGGATGTTGCATTTTGGTGAATGGTTGTGCACACGTGTAGAATTAATATGTATCGATAAGTTTCTTTCGCGTATATAATGGACGCATGGCACTATCATGGTTTGCATTAAGGAGGTCAACTGAATCAGTAGACCGCCTGATTTTGCATTAGATAAGGAGCATATACACACACTTCTTGCATATGTTCATACAGCATTAGAAATTTTATAAGGACAATGGATGCCCGTGTTTGATGGTTGAGTGGATGGTTATTTGGATGGTAAGATATGCATTCTCCTTAACTTGGAGATTTCGGGGGCGATATCCTTTAAGGAGGGGAGAATGTAACACCCGGATTTTTGAATAATCGAATTAACTAAATTAAAGAATAATTAATCTCAGACGTGAGAATTAAGAGAATGGGGTTGCGCCATTGTGTTCGTCTCAGAATTCTGGTTGAAATAGAGTCCGAGTTTGCGGGAAACGGGTACCGGATGAAGGAGTTATAGACGAATGAAGTTTGGTGGCAAAAAAGAAGAGAAAAAAAATTGCACTGGCGCACTTGGGAAGTGCGCCAGTACAAATTTGAACTGGCGCACCTGCCAAGTGCGCCCAGGCCGAGGCATCAGGCCTGCATAGCTTTCTGGTTCAGTCTGACCCATGTTGCTGAGTCCTTTCTGACTCCTTGCTGAGTCATTAGGGCTGAGGTGTCACCCTATCATGACTGAATGGTTTGGATTAACCCTAAGATCATCCGATGGCTTAAATTAATTCAAAACTCTATAAAAAGACCCATAGACTCTAACCCTAAATCAGAATTAAAACTAAAACTATGGCCGTCATGGTGTCAGCTTGAACCCTAAAGTAGCCGCCACCAATTAGAGAGGAAGAACAACAAATCAAATC
Source organism: Allium sativum (assembly GCA_030737875.1). Taxonomy (NCBI): domain Eukaryota; kingdom Viridiplantae; phylum Streptophyta; class Magnoliopsida; order Asparagales; family Amaryllidaceae; genus Allium; species Allium sativum. Next base: position 684,349,203 of record CM060926.1, on the reverse strand, counting down.
AGTTCTATTCAACCCTAACAACGAATCTTCTTCAAAGGAGAGCTAATTCAACTTCATAAATCAGAATTCAGAACTCAAGACCGCTTTTGAGTTGTGAGTTCAACAGTTTTAATAAAATAATTAGTAAATTAATTGGATTGAGTTATGATGCGGATAATTTGGATATGATGCGAATTATTGACTGCATGTTGTAATTATGTTATAGAATTGTGTTGTAATTTCTATGATGCCATGTTATGATGCTATAATTTACGATGTAAAGTTATGATGCTATCACCCATGTTGTAATTCTTTGATTGGCTTATGTCTAGTTGAATCATCATATTGTTCATATGCTAGTTTGGTTATGTTGATTCATATGATAGACCACAAGTATGTATGCAACTTTAGATATTTATTTAGACAAGAATTATAGGCAAGTTAGTATAACCTTACATGTTTGATGACATCAATTTTAGATCTAAAGTTAGGATATGACATGTGTGAGTTATGTGATAAATTCTACATGATAATTTACATGTTAGATGCAAGTTTACACCATTGTTATGATGCATAAATCACATATGCAAGTTTATGTAAATATATGAGTTTGGGATATGAATCATGCTATGCAAGTTTAGGGTTATTGCCTATGCAAGTTTACACCTTTAGATGTAGATCTATGACATACATGATTTATGCAAGTTTGTGACCATTATCTCAACAAGTTCACACCTTTAGATTTGGATCCATGACATATGTTGTTTATGCAAGTTGTAACTTTTGCCAATGCAAGTTTTAGATGTAGAACATCATTCACATATGCAAGTTTTAAATGTAGAACATCATTCACATATGCAAGTTCACCCCTATGTTTAGATCTATATGTGTATATTGTGATGTTTTCTCTTTATTCCATGAGTTAGACTATTCGAGTCTTAACGTATATTTTACGTTAAATGAACAAACGTACAACGTGGGGTAAAGAGGATAATATTAAAAAGATTTAATTGGCATAAATGCCTTAAAAGGCATAAAATAAGTTGTGGTGAAAATTGGTATGATTTTACATACCATAAATGGATGGACATAATTGAGTCAATTATGGACATCGTTAAATTTGGAATTGATTGATAATTTGAATAGGGAAAGTAATTCAAATTGGGGAATGATTAATTAGGAGTAATTAATCGTCTAAGACACGAGGTTAGGCTCTTTTGTGGTGTAAGACTGCCCGGACCCGCCCGGCAAATCCAGCTGCCACAAATGCCAGTCCAATGTGAGAGGTCTTAGGCATAAACTAAATATGTAACAATTGTAAAGACATGAGGTTAAGCTCTTTTGTGGTGTAAGGCTGCCAGACTGCCCGGACCCGCCCGGCAAATCCAACTGCCACAAATGCCAGTCTTATGTGAGAGGTCTTTATGAGGTTACGGTCTTAATGAATTAAGAAACACTTAACCAGATAAACATGTAGTGGGACATGAGGGGGTTAAGTGGGTGCCTTAGGTGGCATGTGGAATCTAGTGGGTGCCTTGGGTGGCATTCAGAAATACGATTAGAAACACTTAACCAAAATTGAAACATGTAATTGAAACATGAATAAGAAGTGGGTTAAGTGGGATGTACTAGAGGGGACCAAGCTTAGGTGTATAGCTTGTGTCAAGTAATGGGGGCCCATTTCAACCAGTAACCCATACGTATCTTTGTGGGCTCGACCCAAGTCGAGGACGGGACACGCATACTGGGCTTGACTGTAAGAGGCCAAAACAGGTTAGCGGTGGCAACGCAAGTCCAATAGGTTCATATGCGAGTGTGGACCCGGGCTGGTAGGTAAGACGTTGTTGCATCGTGTAGGTATAAGCCGTGCATTGTTGGTGGTATCGGGTTGCCACTTTGGGGAGTGATACACCCCACTATGGGGCCAGCATGGGTATCTACGAGTTAGGGAGCCGATCGCTTGGGGGTAGTGGGTACACCTAGTGGAGATAGGGGCAGGCGGCACCTATGAAGGCAGCTAGGGGTGCACGAAACTACCAATTTCATTATTAAGTCTGTAGGCGGGATCAACCTTAGGGTGACTAGTGGTGGTGTAGTATAGCAATTATCTCATAGTGTTGGTGTAGTTTAGTAATTATCTTATAGTGGTTTAGGGTTTAGGGGCGCTTTAACGATATCGTTGTTCATCTTGTTTCCTTTTTTACTCTGCCATATTCAATGGTTCATGGTCATTTCCTTATTTTCCAACTTATGCCTTAGCCTAGTTACTTTGTTAATTATATTGTTAAAATTATCGCACTCGCCAGACTTTATGTCTAACCCCCTTTGTTTCCTCCTCTTTTCTTCCTTCCCCCCCCCCCCAGGTGCTCAGGTTGGAACTAGCACCAATGGAGCTTGGTTTTGGACTGCTGTTTCTCTGCTTTTAGAAGATTGCTTGGATCGCTGAATTTAAGTTCAGCTTCTCTTTAATTTATGGCTATTATGTATTGGGGATTATGTCTTTCAATTTATGTACTTTTGGTAGTCAAGATGTATATTATGTACTTTGACTCTGGTTTTTGATGATGTAATCAAACATGTGTTTTTCTGCTGCAATGAAATAAAGTTTTAAAGCTTTGAGTACTATTTATATCTGTCTTGTTGTTAATTTTCTGTTCTATACTTACTTAAAACGCTCCATAGAAGTTAATGCATTCCCTTTCTGAGTGACATTAATGGACGTGGGGTGTTACAGCAAGTGAAAGATACATGCTTGCTTGGTGGCAAAGAACTTATAAGATTTTCAGTTGTAATGACCTATGATATGACCTACAATAGTGATGCAAAATTCTTTTGTATTTTTTTTCATTTGGTCTCATTTTGAAATTTTATTACGTAAATAATCTGATTGTAAAATAGCCAACAACTGTTTTAAAATGAAGCTAGTGCACTTTTTTTACCCTGATGCAAGTTCAAATTGGGGGAATTAATTTACAAGGACAATTTATTTGAAAATTTTAACCATAAGGACAAGAGACTAAAAATTTATTCAAAAGGACAAAACATAGCCAAAATTTATTCCAAAGGACAAAGAAAGGACATTTAAAAATTATTGTTATTATTATTATTTGCATATTTTAGGTATCAATTTTGTATGTCTGTAGGTATCGGTTTGCTCTCTGCAGCTAATAGATAGCTGTTTTGTGTGTTTGGAGGTATTAGTTTTTAGCCTACAACTTGTAGATAAGTGAGGTGTTGGTCGATATAGATGCCTACAGACACACCTCCCTTATCTACAAGCTGTAGGCTAAAATATGATACCTACAGACACACAAAACTACTACCTATTAGCTGCAAAACTAATACCTACAGACATACAAAACTGATACCTAAAATCTGCAAAAAGAAAAAAAAGTTAAAGTTGCTTTTTTTTATAAATTTTTTTATGTGTATTGTTCTTTTGAATAAATTTGGGATATGTTTTGTCCTTTTGAATAAATGTTTAGTTTCTTGCCATGTGATTAAAATTTTCAAACAATTTGTCCTTCATGTTATTTTCCTGATTTCAAATTACGCCAGTGTATTTTGGCCAATTCAGTGCTGAGTTAGCCAAAATTATAAACCTAATTATTTTTTAAATCGGACAATTTGGGTAATTAAATTTCAAAATAGGACCAAAAATTAATAAAAATTCCAAAAAATATCTTCGCCAACAATTATTGGGTACCACGAATGTTTGTTATGATGGCAGACGACTCTAGTGACTCACAATAACAGATAAATAATTTATTTAATCCTTGGTGAACTTGACGCATACAATAATCTATTTTTATTTCTATGATGAAAAACTTCTAGTAAGTGTGTTATTTGCTAAAGCTTGCTAATAATAGCAGCTTAGTAGCTTTCTAGTTCTTTCATTTGCCTCTATTCTCAACCGTTTATGTCTATTTTGACATAATTTTATGACATCACGGATCTAACCATTGTATTATCTCCTAAATTCTATTTTTTAGATGGGGATAAAAGATCTAACTGTTCGGATATTTTGTGTCGCTGTTGTATTTTATCTTGTGCCCAAATATACAACTAATTGATTTTGGCAATTTTCCCAAATGGAAAATAATCACAAGGACAAAATTGAGGGCTTTTTTATTCATAAGGACAGCCCATTAAAATTTAACCAAAAGGGCAATACACTAATTATATTTTAATTCCCTAAATCGTGTGCCCTGTTTCTTCTTCGTCGCTCCTATCTCGCGTGATTTTTTCTCGTTCAATTTTTCTCCAATGCGGTTTTTTTCTCCATGATTTGATCTTCAAACATCTCTGTCGTTCGATCATCTTCAGAATCATTTGAGCTCCTCAATTTATTCGATATGCCTAATTTTATCGTTTCAAACGGATTTTAGTTCAAATTCACATTACAATAACGAAATTTAAACTAAAACTAACACGATCAGATATATGAGCTTGTAAATCTAACAAAATTAAGATCATAACTTTTAGGGTTTCTCGAGATTTTACAGAACCAGATTGGAATTTAGTTGAATCAAATCCAAGCGTGACTGGAGAAGCCACCGCCTCTAGAGGTGATCCACGAACAATTATCTCTCTGATTGTCGTACGGATCAAAGAAAGAAAGGAGATGGTTTGCGGTGCTAGCCGCCATTTTTGATTCTAGGGTTTTGAAGTTTTGTTTTCGGGGTTAAAACATTGGATCTGATCTTATCTTATCAAAATCATATTGGTCCAACCTTTTAAAGAAGGAATAACCCTCTTCTCAACCAATGTTGTCCTCAAAATTAGGAACTTACCCAAATACACATTCCAACTCAAATAAAATATCAACATCTTGATATTTTATTTGCCTAAAATTGTTTCTCCTTTAACGGTTCTATTGTGTGGTCCTATAGGTTACTATAACGTTGGCAATAATTTATATCGTATTTAAATTATAAACAGTGAGGGGTATCTAGCAACACATCGTTGTTATCCAAGTTATAATAAGACAATCGATTCGATACAGCCTTTTCTATGACTAGTGTGTCAATGTAATATAATCCTTTCAACCAATATATCCTGGAATAAACTCGAGACATGGATCGTATCATCCTCTTTATAATCTAATCCGTTTATCTTGATCGATGAGTAGACTGTTCAAAACAAATCAATATTTGAGCACGACCATGCATTTCACAGTCAAACTCAATCAAGAGGTCCATGGATATCACCACAAATATATTATGGGATTAAATTCCATCCAGATCATTCATAATTTTCATTCGATTCGAGATGTATCCAATAATCACCGTTATCGTTACTCTGTTACGATTAACTTTAGATGATATCAAAACACAAAAATCCTCGAATAAAATTATAATGATTTCAGGTCTGAGGACCATTACATCACTGTCACTATGAGAATAACTTATGATACTGTTAATTATATTCCATGTAGTTATCTCACGGTAGGTCATCCTAATACGATATTCTCTAATACGTATTTATGTTTTGATATTAATATCACGTATATTAATGATCAATCAGATGGGATCATCAATCAATCAACATACTAGTCTCAACGCTTTATTGTTGTCCTATATAAACAATAAAACTCGACCAGGAACATTTAAGAGTTATAATACTTGTCATATTATATAATCTCAAATTCAAGTCTTACTCGAACTATATAATTCTAAGGACTTCTATTATATTAATATTTATATTACACAGTAAATATAATATAATAGAATATTATTTTATTCCAAATAAAATAATAACATCAACAGTGTTATCAATCTCATCAAATGAATTGCCTCTAGGGCATAAACTCTAACAATAATAACCTTTTGATTTGGGACAATTTAGATGAAAAACTAAAAATTGGATAAGAGGATCATAGTTTTGACTTGTGAGGAGAGAATAAAATAATGAAGATTGAAGTTAATTCATATAACTAGCAACAACTACTTTGCATAAGTGTGATTTGAAGTCGTGCAACTCTTTTTGAAAGAAAAAAATACAATCAACTGCGGATAGTGATGCCTTTAGCTTAGCTAAAGGCACGAAGCCTTTGGCAAACAAATTTGACCGCAAAACAGAAAGTTCAGAATGATAACAAAACCTATAATTTAATAACATTTTCATGTGGGACAATTTAGATGAAAAAATAAAAATTGGATAAGAGGATCTTGGTTTTGAATTTTGAAGAGAGTATAAAGTAATGAAGATGAAAATTGATTCATATATCTAACAGCAGCTATTTCGCATAAGTATGATTTGAAATGGTGCAACTTTTTTTTACAAGAAAATAAACACAATCAACCGCCAGACAACTAACGGATTTGAAACCAAGTCGTTTCCCACACTTTCATCCCATGGGGTATACATATATGAAATATGTTTCATATGTAGTCTGAAATTCCAAGAGTGGTTGGGACTATTAAGAAATTTTCAGACGTAACAAGAGTAAGTTCAGACTAAGAAATGATTAATGATATCACGTAATGAAACACAAACAATAAAGATTCTCAAGTCCAAAATTAAGACACGAAGATATAATAGTAGGATTTCATTTTTATAAAACGCTAATGCTACATGGAATATTTAGTGCTTTTTAGAGACAATTGATTATGATAATTCAATGCAAAGTGCATTCAAATACATCAATATATATGTATATAAATTACCCGTACTAGATGAGAAATTTAGATGTTCTCTGCAGGTGGAAGCTCAACAAACTTATTAGGAGCACCAAGCACTCTTTCCATGTCCAAACGGACTTCAATATTGCAGAGGCTGTAACCTACCATCATTAGCCAATATAGAAACTTAGCCAGTTTAGGTGCACTTGTTTCTATTGGTGTTGCCCGTGATAATGCAACGCAAAATATTATAGGGCGAGTATGTGAAGATGATACATCGGACAACATAATTAACCTACTGGATAAGCTAATATATGCATCGTATAAACTACTTAGCATGAATCAGGTATCCCCTGTTCCTTTTAAATCAAAATGTTTCATTTTTAACTCAGATCTGACGCCTTTTCCAGATCCAAACAGTCAGACACTAACATCTGTCCTAAGTTGCCTTAAACTGCCCAATCCAAACCCATCATGTCACAACTTCCAACATCCATCTCGCCTAGTTAAATCTAGAACCCTACTCAAATCCGTAAAAAAAGGACAAATGGTGGTTATTTTCTTATAATAGCAGCTCAAACGTTGGAAGAAATTAGGTTTATTCGGTTTTCTTATAACATTTTAATTATTTGATCACATAGATTGCGTACAAGTTCTAACAATTAACATAAACACGCAAATGCAAACCTCATAAATTTTGTACACTTCTAATAACGACTCCCATGTACGCAGATGCAATTTGACATGTCTCCCTCTCATTTTTAAATGCTGGTTAACCGAGACAAGGAGATACAATCCCAGAACTCATAGACAGACAAGGTAGAAACATACCCCTACCCTGCAGTATACATTCAAGCCTTGTTTTAATTTTCTATATCCAAGAAACTCAGCATCTCTTATATGCATTATGATTTATGAGATTTCTTTCAATATGAAAGTCAAAATTCGAACTCTAATTATTATCATAGCATTGTAAAAATATTTGTAGAAATCGTCGTCCGTATAAACACAAGCTTTCCAAAATGGTACATATATAATTTCTTCAAACTCATACGGATTACAGTATTACAATTTACAGCACAATATATTTTTGCTACTCAAAGCCATGGATATAAATGCTGCACGAACAAAATTGACAATAAACTCATGAATCACCCTATTATGCTTTGTAATAAGCAAAATTGTCATTTCATTGGTAAAAATAATTAACAAACAACTTTACCAAATGACTGTAAATAATTAGCAAACAACGAAAAGAGCAAATCACCAACCAAGCAGCAAACCAAAGAGCAATGAAACTCCAAGGAAAAACCACCCTGGTATCGTAAACAAGGAAACCAAAGAAACAGCGGCTTATGACAACCAGGCATGATGACTACAGATCTAGATCCATACCCATACTCAATTAATGACTGTGACTACAGGACAATAAGGGGAGTAGAATGGAAGGCTGGGAGAGTCGTACATCTACTCTAGGTTCAGACGAAAAGACCGGGAATGCGGACTGGACGGAGAAGTGAAGGGGGACTCGAAAGGAAGGTAGCGAAGGAGCAACGACGAGCAAGGAGGAAACTGGTTGCTTGGGAGAAGTTGGTTGAGGAAATTGCGAATCGTGATGGGAACGACCATGGGGAAGAAAATAAAACGAGATCTAAACTTAAGAATATGGGATCTGGAAATTTCAATAAATTGTGAATCGTGAAGGTGGAGAAGGGGATTTGGAAATTTCGGCGGATTTGGATTATCAGGTCTAGGAGCGTGAAAGCGGGAAATGAAATTTTCATGGTAAAGGGGGCACGAATATACAGCTACAAACCAAAAAGTAAGATTTGGAGCCACAAAATTAGGTTTAACCGTAAAAACCTGGTTTAACCGTGCAAATCTGGTATATTATTTTTGTAATTCAAAGTTGTAAACCTTTTTGGTAAAATTACTAAATATAAATATCAATTTATAATAATATAATTTTATTATCAAATAATAATAACATTAAATTGTAATCTTAATTATTATGTAATTACTAATGGTTAATTATCTAGTAATTATTATGAACATTTTATTAATTATTTAATATTACGAATATTTTATTAATTATTGAAAATTTGTTGTTAATTAGATATATTTATTATTAAATGTAGTTTACAGTTGTTAAATATAATTTATACACTATTAACAACTAACTGTGATAAATTAGTAAATATTAATTCACATTAATTAATTATTATTACCTAAATAATTATTATATTTGCAACAACCCGAAAAATCAGAACCAGTTTAAAATTTTTATTTTGGTTATTCTAATGAATTTTGAATATTTAAAATGATTTATTTTAAATAATAACGATAAGAAATTTATTTTGAACAGAATTAAAACGTATATATTTTTTTGAATAGAAGTTTGAATATAAATATTTATTTTAATTATAAAATAAATTGGAAATGGCTCGGTAGTTTGAAAATTCGATTTCAAATTTCAAATAATGTACAGGATTCAAATAAATCGGATTTTAGCGAAACCAAAAATATCTAAATTTGTTTGAAAATATCTTTCCAACGAATCTGAAAAATTAAAATTTCATAGCGGGAATAAAAAGTTATGCCCAGTTGAAAATTCAGAATAGTCGCTATGGAAATATAGCCCTTAAAAATAGCCATTTTGCAAACGACCTCCGTTTTCGATGAAACCACTTTTGTTGGATCTAGGATGTCAAATTAGTGTTAGATTCCAATTTTCATAATTTTCTGAATCAATATGTGAGTGTGGCAAAAGAAAACATGTTTTTACAGTTTTAGTCAATTTGGATCGACCAGAAAATGGCCATTTTTCAACGGACTCCAAATTCAACAAAATTAGTTTTGTTAGCACCGTATCGTTAATACAAAGCTAGATATATTTTTTATGGAATTTTTGGAATCAGTATGTGGCCCCGGAAAATTAATATGTACATTCAAATCCAAATTTAAATGTTTTATATTTTAATTTGAAGAATAACTGACTGTAACAGTTGAACGGGCTTACTAAACATATTCCATTGTGTCCGGAATGTGGGTATTTAGCTAGGGGTGATAGTCGTGGGGTTTGGAGTTCGTATTAGAAAACCCCATTTTTATAATTTAATATAAATTCCGACGAATCAAAAAAATTTATTCATTAAATTAAAATTCCCGAAAATCATTTTTGTCTCTCCCCGTAACACGATCGAAGGAAGCTCACCCTTGCTTCGTTCCTCCTCCGATTACTCCCTCCACATGCAAAATTAGACCTCCATCCTGTTGAGCTTTTTGTAGAGGACTTCGAGATCTACACATCCATACTTGGTGCGCCCTCCATCGTGGCTTGTATCTCGAGAACCGAGCCAGTGAAGTGGCCGACTTCAGACCGTCGTCGCGGATGCCAGAGGCCACCTAAGTGGGCCTCACTTCAGGCACACATGCGTCCCTCCTCCCTCTTCGATGTGGCGTTGGTCGATCCTCCAATAGCACAGCGGATTGGAAGAAAATCAGACCCTAGTTTTGAACCATTCCTGAAAGGTGCGGGTTTATATAATTTAAACTGTTTCGACACTTTTAAAGGGTTGCAAAATATGGTTTAAATTATAAAAATCATACCTTTTTCATATGATAACAAAATTCGATGAAACAGGGGACATTGGACTCGTGTGGACGTCTTCTACATTCTAGAAGAGACCGGAGAACTTTTGGTGCTTCCTACAATTTTTGGAGGAGTGGAACCCAATGTGAGAACTTCTCACCAAAATTATTTTTATATAGTTATTTATTTCATGACTGCATATATGAACTGTTCCCCGTCGTCTACAGACCATGGACGACTTGTTTGTTAGATTATGTGTTTGGATTGATTTGTTTGTGTGAATTTGGTTTGTGATGTGGAATGGAAAATAAAATATTCATGTGTTGAAATAAATATTTTATCGTTAAAAATATAATTTTTTGCGTGTATATGAATAAAATAAATCTTTATTTACAAACCAGAGGATTTGTTTATGTACACACATTTTACTGATATGGATTGGAACGATAAATTTTACACATCTCCCAACTGCACAAATAATATTCTGTGTTTGTGGATTGAAACCCCACACGGGTGTTGGGATGCTATTTGACGTACACTAATCCCAACTTTTTAGTGGGATGTCAATCGTTAGGTTGATAAACTGCTATAAGCGTTAAATATTTATATTTAGTGCTTATAAAGTGTAGCATGCACTTTAGATGATGGTTGACTGTGTTTGATTATTGTTGTATACATGTGTGTATGAAATCCATATAAATCACATTATATGGTAATTGACTGTGTCTGTTTCCAGTTCAGAAAGATGGAATATTTTAAAATTATGAATATTTTAAAGTAAAATTCAGAAAAGAATCAAAATTTGATTTTGATGTCTGATTTGGGATGGACACGAATATATTTAAATATATAAAGCCGTGTTGATTAGATTAACGCCATTTTGACGTGAACGATATTTATATCGGTTTTATTCATTTTTAAAATGAAAATCGAAAAGGAAGTGATTTCAAAATCTGAAGTTTGAAAATATTATCATTTATATATTGACGATATAGAATATTCAATTTTGATTTAAAAATTGAATATGAAGTTGAAATCGTTTTGAAAATGAATTTTAAGAGATTTATGAAATACGTTTTAAAAGGGAAATCGACAAAATATATATTATATATATAATATAATGGCCTGAATAGAACGCGCCGCGCCGCGGCAGTTCGCGAATTTCGACCATTGACTTCGAATGGACATTACGGGAGATCCGACCATCGGATTCTCCTAAAACCAGAACCATTGGGTTCGTATCGAGAAGAGCTTTCTAACGAATACAAGAAATTAGAAATCCAACGGTTGGATTTGGAATTATGTCCAAATCAAATTTGGAAAAGGTCGTTGTAAGTGCAGTTCGATGGCCGTTTATGGAAATCAACTGTACGGGCCTTGATAAAAATATTAATAATTTGAGTAAAATCATAATAAATGATTTGGAAAGAATTGGGATGAAATATTCCATATTTGTAAAGATAAAAATATATTTTTATCAAAATGAACTAGTTATTAACTAGATTTGAAATCCAATAATTTTTAAATAAATAAATTGGATTTGGAATGGTTTTAAAAATGATAAGGTTTTCCAATATATAAATTGGAATGGATTTGAATCAAAATTGTCTTGGAATATTTCGATGTTGGATTTCGTGATTATACAGATATTGTTATGGAAATTTGAAAGATATATTTATATCATTATTTCCAATACGATATTTGTTGGTTGTAGAATTTGATATTGAATATAAGCCGATATATTTTATATTCAGAGTCTTGTATTTAATATCAAATAGGATTTTGGGGTTGTCGTGAACGGTGTCTTCAGTAACCCTGTTGTAATAAACCGGAAAATCTGAACCAGTTTAAAATTTTTATTTTGGCAATTTTAGCGAATTTTGATTATTTAAAATAGATTATTTTAAATAAAAACGACCAGAAATTTATTTTGAATATAAATAGAACGTATATATTATATACGCCGTCGTTAGAATATAAATAATTATATTTAATTATAAATAGGAATTGAAAATGGCGCGGTAGTTCGATAATTCGATTTCAAACTTCAATTGAATGTACCGGGTGCAAAACAATCCGGATTTTAGCGAAACCAAAAACATTAGGATCTATTTGATAATATCTTTCCAACGAATCCAAAAAATCGAAATTTCATAGCGGGAATAAAAAGATATGTCCAGTTGAAAATTCTGAATAGTCGCTATGGAATTCAGGCCCTTAAAAATAGACATTTTGCAAACGACCTCGGATTTCGACGAAACCACTTTTGTTGGGTCTGTAATGTTAAGTTATTGCTAGATTCCAAATTTCATAATTTTTCGAATCAATATGTGAGCATGGAAAAGAAAAACGCGTTTGACCAGTTTCAGTTGATTTTAATCGACTGGAAAATGGCCATTTTTCCAACGGTCTCAGAATTCGACGAAACTAGTTTTGTTAGGACCGTATTGTCAATACGAAGCTAGATAATATTTTTCGGGAATTTTTCTAGTTAGTATGTGACCCCGGTAAATTGAAATGCGCGTTCAAATTCAATATATAGAGTTATATGTTGATTTTAACAGAAACCGATCGAAACGATCAAATCAGCCTACGATACATATCCTATTGTGTTCGGAATGGGGGTAATTAGCTATGAACGACAGGTGGTGGGTCTCGTTTCGAGGTCAAAATAAAAAGGTACTTTTTTGAAAGAGAATAATAATAATAAAATAAAATATATATATATATATATATTTACCCATAGCCCCCTCTCCTTTCCCTTTCCCCTCACTCTGTCAAAACCGAAAGAAGAAAATAAAAGAAAAAAAACCGTCAGTTGAATCGCGTCGCCCTCCACCTCAACTACCTCCGCCGCCGTCGAAGTGGCACCACGGACGCCATCGAGACCCCCCCCTCGACGTTCTCTCTCCTCCCTTCTCTGTCTTGCCTCCGTTAAAGCCCGAACCCGCCGAACCCTAAACCCCCAATTCGAGACCGCGAACCATACAGGCGCCACCACCGGCCTGTTTCCCCTCCCCACTACCCTCTCGACCCCGACGCTGACAGCCAGGCCAAACAACCCTCCACCGAAGGAATTACAGTGAGTTTCCTTTATTTTATTTTTAATTTTAGTTTATTTATTTCGTTTAGTTTTGTCTAGCTAATTCATATATAAAAATAAGGTTTAACTTCAGTTTAAGAATATATATGAAAGGTATAATTTTTAATGTCGGAAAGAAGTGATAAAGTTATGATTTTTATAGTATAGAAAGTATAAAAATGCGATTTTTATATAAGTAGAGAACTAAAAATGTAATTTTTTATATGATAGGAATAATAAAAAAATGATTTTTATATTATAGGAGTATTAAAAATTTGATCTTTATATATGTAGCGAAATAAAATTCTGATTTTTATTGTATATATGTTGGAATAAAAATGGGATTTTTATAGTGATGAAGATTTTTATATATTGAATAGCAAAGTAAAAGTTCGATTTTTATATATTGAATAACATAGTAAAAGTTCGATTTTTATATATTGAATAACATAGTAAAAGTTCGATTTTTATATATTGAATAACAAAGAAAAAATTCGATTTTTATATATTGAATAGCGAAGTAAAAATTCGATTTTTACATATGTAGTGGCTACAGCAACGAAGATGACAAAAATGCGATAACGATGAAGATTTCTATCAAGGAAGAGTCAAGATGATTGGATAGCTATTTGTGAGAATTTCTCACCTTTCAATTTCTTTTTCTAGTTATATATATATATATATATATATATATACTAGGATGCAGACGGTGTTTAGTAGCACCCGACACAATCGTCCACAGACCATGGACTTGTTTGTTTGATTGCAAAAATTAGTTAGATTATTTGATTGAAATTGAATTGTTTGGTGAAATGAATGGATTTGATTGATGTGTGAATGGCGTGGGCCTTCACTAGACCGGGGATGTAACGACCCGGATTTTTAGCGACTTTGGTTATCGACATAAGCACGATGTCGATAACCAAAACACCGAAAAATCCTGGTAATTAGTGAAAGAAATTAGAGGGTGAGGAAAGATAAGATAGAAACTTAGAATAGAAGAAGAAGAAGACAACAACAACAACATCAGAGTAACACGAATCTCACAGCGGAACGAATAAGATATAACATAACTTTTGAAATACAAAATTATAACTGTATATACATACCATTTTCAGAGTACAACATATAACATCACAGCGGAATAAATAATAGCTATCGACTGCTGAAGCCTCCTGCTCCAAGCTCTCCAAGTGCATCTGTAAATCCCGACTACTTGACTGCCCGTACAAATTTAGGCACCCAAGAGTTTAGGGAAGACAAAACAAATAAACTCCGGGTCAGTTATGTGACTGGTGTGAGTAAACTCAAATCATTTAAACAGGTATATGATATCTCATAAGACCACGCCGTGAATACGGAACGGGATTTTCCCTTATGAGAATCCAAAAATCTTTGAAAAGCAATATCATTCTGATATTATGATAATGTCTAAATACAAATAGATATCAGTCTAGTAGAAACGCTTGCATCTCACGTTCTACATATATAGTACACAATCAAAACCGCAGGTGCGTATTGGATGATTGGGTTTCCAACTATGACAAGGTATGGAATCACCTTCCGATCAGTGTACTCTAGGAACGATACACTGGAGTTCAACAAGAACATCTTGCAACTCAGCCACACATGACCGACCACTCATTTCGCTTGAGTGTATCGAATGTACATCACCAACGGTCGGGATCAGCAACCGTTTCCCGTATATATATGGGACAGCATTGATAGATTAAAGAAGCAAATGAATATTCTCTAGATAGGTGATTATACACCCTACTTCGGTGCGACCGACTTAGCCATGCTGCCTGCCCGATTTTTGTCATTTACCAGATGTGAGGCTAGAAGCTACGCTTACTTTCCATTCATTTGATAACACGATCACTTTGAATGCCACATTATCAGATCCGTTAATCATTTAGTTGGATCTGCACAAATGGATTCTGGATATTATGCGAAGGGAATAAATCCGTTGGCCACCATATATATTTGTACAGTCCAACCCATTCGATCATTGGAAATACTCTGTCAGACATTCGTCCATATACGTTCGTTCTGGGACTGAACGAAACCGAAGGCACTATTCTGTAAACAGGACAGCCCTTGCACTTTACTCCGTCTTCAATTTCTTCATCGTATTTGATCACAACGCTTATGTCGATACGGAGTGGTTCTTCGGATAATAATCCAACCGGTCTCTCCATATTAAAAACGTAAAATGGTCAAAACTTCGATAGTCTGTGATTTAACTATCAAATGAAAATATGTCGGTGTACAAACAACGATCTTAATTCCAAATGGAATTATCGATCCAATCATCAATCATATATATATATTCATATTTCCTTATTTTCTAAAACTAGAAAATATACATTTTCAACATTGGAAAACATTTCCAATCCTCATTTACGCATCACTATCATTTCACAACTATTAGTCCCTAACTGTAAACTAGTAAGAGAACAATTCTCTAAGTATAAACCCCGAAGGCCGAAACCAACATCAGATCAACACTCAGAAAAATATTCAACTTACCAATCTCTAGTCAATTTCTAATATTGTTTAACTTCACTTCTTAATTTCTATATTCGATTAACCCCTTTTGATGAACTACGTTTGATTAACTCCTTTTGATATACTACGTTTTCCGTTACAACTATTTCCCTTTTTTTTTAACGTTTACTTACCGTTACAAATATTTCCTATTTACAACTTCTATTTACCGTTACAAATATTTCCTATTTACAACTTCTATTTACCGTTACAAATATTTTCTATTTACAACTTCTATTTACCGTTACAAATATTTCCTATTTATAACTTCTATTTACCGTTACAAATATTTCCTATTTATAACTTCTATTTGTTTTATAAATAATTTCCTTTTATAAAACCGTGTTCGTTTTATAAATACTCTATTTTCAAATTGTTTCCTTTTATAAAATCGGTTGATTTTATAAAATTCCTTTATTTCAAAATACATTGAAATATTCCTTTTTACAACTCAGGGTTTCTTATGATATTCAAAATATCAAACAACGATGATCAATATCGTTCTAACATCC
The DNA here is from genome assembly GCA_030737875.1 of Allium sativum. Lineage (NCBI taxonomy): Eukaryota > Viridiplantae > Streptophyta > Magnoliopsida > Asparagales > Amaryllidaceae > Allium > Allium sativum. Next base: position 684,332,865 of record CM060926.1, on the reverse strand, counting down.
ATAATCAATAACAGATTATAAATCACAACATATATCACAATATATGAAAACAGTAAAATAATCGTTGAGGAATCCAGTCGGATTCCTCCAACCTGTCTCCCTGCATTCACAGATGTTACCCAATAATATATATCATATTTCATTTTGAAATGAAATATCCTGTTATACAGAACCATATTTGATTAACAGTACATAGATTAACTATAACTACGTTTTCAATCAAATCTATTTAACAGTCCAGTTTAACAATTAATATACAGCAGTCAATAAATAAAGTACAATTTATATAAAAATATAAATTGAGGAGAGTTAGTGAGTTTTACTCACATTGCGCGTTAATCGTTAAATAACGGTTTGCGTTATTTGATTCAGTCGGACAATTTATTTCGCCATAAATTGTAATGAGCTCCGATGGACTTCCAGTCAGTTCCATCGTGTAGTGTCCGTCCATACGATCCTGTCGGATCTGGTTTCGTCTAATTCCTTCTCGTCACCCCAAACCGTCTTATCATTTCTTCTTCACCACACTCAGCTACATACCATCCTCCAACCTTACCCTTACCGCAATTACATCAACCGATAATTCCCTCACTACTTTATTCAAAGAGAAATTTCCAATAACTTGTTATATTTTTATACAAGGTCTCCCTTTTTCGGCCCAAAGCCAAAACCCATATACGCTACTGGTCCCTTTTCTTCCCCAGTATACGGTTCCACTCCACGTTTCTTTTACTTAGTATCGGCCCAACAAACAAAATAAGCCCAGACCGCAAGTAAATAGTCCTTCTTCCCAAAAGAACACTCCACTTCCAGAATAACCGGCGTGCTCCCCTGTTTTCCATTCCCGCACGATTACAAACTCGTCGCCACTTTATTTATTTATTTTATTTTTACTTTTAAATGAAAACTAGGCTCTTCATTTTCTACTCTTTCCACATAGTAAATTGTGTCGCTCCAGTATTCTCCATAGCAGCTGCATATTCCATTTTCTGTACCACCACACCCTAAAACATAAATTTACATCGGCCCATTAGTACTCAACATGCCATGAGACCACTTCGATCCCCCGCATCTCTCCTATAATGCTTCCCTTTCCTAGCTAATTCACGCCCTCCATTAAGTAAATCAGCCCATCACCATTTACTAGCACACGCCCCTTCTCAGCTTTAAAGAAAACGCAAAGCTCCATGAACCAGAGTCTTTGCTTAACGAACTGAACATCTCCCTGCACTGTTCAACTCGGCTTCTCGACCTCAACACCTCGGACTCGCCTGCATCCAGTATTCATTCAAACCGCATGCATCTCCAACCCTGTACTAGCGCCTAACATCCCCTCTCAGTATTTTGAACGCCATCAACACCGTACTCTACCTCCAGTACGACAACCCCATGGCCGAACAAAACTTCCGATCCTTTCTCCTAAAAACCAAAGCCGTGAGCAACTACAAAACTCCCCAAAACTCTTCTGTACAATGCATGTCTTCTTTTTCTTCTCCGTTGGAGAAAACAACGCGCCTTCCTGCTATCAGAACCCGGCTTCGGATCCTCATGCTGCCACGCTCCAGATCTAAAAGTGCCAACGTGGCCGTCACGCCGAGCCGAACCTCCTCCTGTCCACACGAGAGTCTCCAGGTGTCGGTTGGTGAATAGGTTAGAGAACGCTCGCTACAAAACTTCGAGCATCTTTAAACATTAGTCAAACTCTTTTTTTTTTCTTTTTTTTTTACTTTACTGAAGCCAGAAAAAAGAGATGGGTTCTGGATGGTAGATTTATACGGGAACGAAGCTTAGGCCTTAAGGTATAATGGTGTAGTTGTAAGTTGTACACGTTGAGTTGTCGGGTAGGATTTGATAGCAACAATTCATGAGTGGTGTTCATCTAAGCCACCAAGCAATTTGGGTTGGCAGAAAATATCTAACGAAAAGGTACCTTAAATGCTAAGAAAACTCAAGACAAGCATTTCAGAAAACGTGGAGGACCCGTGGAGAAAATAAAACGTAGAGAACATGTATGTTGAGTTATGTACCCCGATGTACACAAATTCTATTCACGTATGAACTGCTAAGAACAAAAATAAAAATGCCATTGTGATGAGGAATGTGCCACGGTCCCAAAGATATAATAATACCGGTAGATTGCCTCATATTTTGAAACTTCAAAATGTAGATTTCATGGTGCGAAATACTTCAAATAAAAAGTCGCTTATTAAATTAATTAATAATTATAGTAAAATTCTAAAAATTAAATTATCGCTATGTCCCAAAAGAACCATGTCTAAATACAAACCTGATCTCTAGTTATATCGAATAAACCGTTACGGTCGATAAACGATTCCATAGCGATTATTCTGAAATTTGATTTGGACATATCTAAAAATCTACACGACGAAATCCTGATCTTTCTCTTCCGCTTGAAAGATATACTCCACCAGCTCCACACGTTTCTTGTTTCACAGAAATCCGATTTAAAATGAACTCTGTACATTCAGTTGAAGTTCGAATAGCCAATTACGAACTGCAGCGCCATTTCAAGCTCGTTTAAAATTATATTATAAACTATACGTTCAACTGTCGACGATTGAATATATTTGTTATTCTAAATCAATTCCAAACTGAATTAAATATCACAGATGATCCGGTTCACGCCATATTGTCATTTCGGCTAATCCTGATTATTTCAGAATTAAATATATTATTATATTATTATTTTAATTAAATATTCACTATTATTAAATTCCACGGCCATTAAATTCTCTACATCACCATTGATATAATTAAATAAATTAATCATAATACCTCTGCCAATGCGGGTCATTACATTCTTCCCCACTTAAAAATAATTTCGTCCTCGAAATTGCTAAAAGGTAGAGAACGACCCCATCGACTAGTTAGAACATGTTTGTTCACTTCTTAACTTCAGTTTTCAACTGAACCAATTTAATTTCAATTAAATTATTAATTAATTCTTATCAACAAAAATTTTCAAAAATCCTGAAAATTTTCTAACTCCTTAACTTTTCAAAAAATTTCGCTAACACCTCCTTTGTACTGGTCAATTGGTAAAACCACCACTCGCCTCTCTGGGCCATCTCCAACCCAAATGAAAATCAAACAGCCAAGCGGCTAGCCGATTCGGCTCATAAATCTTATATCCAATAGAAATATAAACTTGTGCCTTTTGTCGGCATATCATTTTATCCTTTCCACCTGTTATCAATTCAGCGGATACAAAGGTCATCCTAATCAAATCCCCATCTTCTTTTATCCACGACACAACCATTCGCTTATATCCTAAGTCGAATTTTATTTCAAATTCGAGTTCCATTCTCGATTTCAAACTCTTAACTTCCTAATCAAATTTCCAGTTTAAATTCTTATCTCGACAATCCAATTTTATTTAAGAACAAAATTTTCCTGATATCGTTTTATTTCCATTCAGTTTTCACTTAACTGTTTCAATTCAATTTCAGCTTACTTTCGCAAACTTCTATTTAAATTTGTTCTTAATTCAAACAGTTTCTTCCTGGGAATTTTAAACAGTTTACTTTTTTCAAAAATCAAATTTCCTTTTTGAAATTCAACTGAGCCCATAATCAATATTCCATTAGTTAAATCACTTCTCTATTTCTTTATCAATATTTGTTAACCAAATATTTTCAATAACCATATTGGCCTTTTATGTTATTTGGAAAACATTTCCGAATATCGCCTTCCTTTATTTCCTAAATCAATAACCTTTATAATCCTATTTATTTTAGATCCCATTTGAATTTCGATATTCAAATTCCATTTGAAATACTATATTCAAATTCTATAGTTAAACTCCATTTGAATTCTATATATTCTTATTCTATATTTTAAATTCCATTATTGAAATTCAACACACTTGTCTTTCCCAAAACAAATTCGAAACAGTATCTCTGGTAGTAATTCGTCACTTACAACTCGAAAATGAATACTGATGATGCAGCTGTCATCATCAGAATCTATTTTCCAGCGATCGAAGTGAGTTCAATACTATAAAACCATTTCTAAACATTTCCACTTTGAAATTCATTTCAAAATATAATTCACACTGCTTGTAAAACAATTTAAAATCTCCCAGGGTCTTAAATTTTTCTTATTTTTAATCCCAATCCATTTACAACCACTTATCCAATTCTCCAGAGGTTTAATTCAATTTCTGGTTTAAATTTCAGATTTAACTCATCTGATTTCACGTATTTCACTTATATGAATTCTGATTGGTTATTTACATAACCATTTAATTTATAATCTTACTTGATTATAATAACAACCAATATATCCAATATATATCAAAATATACTTCGAGTAAATTTATTTTAATTTACCCTCTTTTCAAAACATATCATGCCGACCCATCGTATTCGAGTGTTTATCAACTCCTACCGATACAGTGGATCAAACTGATCGACCAGAACTCATAAACGACTCAACCAATGAATCTCCACAATATAAAACAAATTTTTATATCACTAACAAATACGTTCACTCGTATATATACACTCAATCTCAGTCTAGGGTATTACTAACCCTATCTCTACCGAGTCACGCCACAGAGCCAAGTAATTCTTAACTTAAGCTCTGATACCAACTGTAACGACCCGGATTTTTAGCGACTTTGGTTATCGACATAAGCACGATGTCGATAACCAAAACACCGAAAAATCCTGGTAATTAGTGAAAGAAATTAGAGGGTGAGGAAAGATAAGATAGAAACTTAGAATAGAAGAAGAAGAAGACAACAACAACATCAGAGTAACACGAATCTCACAGCGAAACGAATAAAATATAACATAACTTTTGAAATACAAAATTATAACTGTTTATACATACCATTTTCAGAGTACAACATATAACATCACAGCGGAATAAATAATAGCTACCGACTGCTGAAGCCTCCTGCTCCAAGCTCTCCAAGTGCATCTGTAAATCCCGACTACTTGACTGCCCGTACAAATTTAGGCACCCAAGAGTTTAGGGAAGACAAAACAAATAAACTCCGGGTCAGTCATGTGACTGGTGTGAGTAAACTCAAATCATTTAAACAGGTATATGATATCTCATAAGACCACGCCGTGAATACGGAACGGGTTTTTCCCTTATGAGAATCCAAACATCTTTGAAAAGCAATATCATTCTGATATTATGATAATGTCTAAATACAAATAGATATCAGTCTAGTAGAAACGCTTGCATCTCACGTTCTACATATATAGTATACAATCAAAACCGCAGGTGCGTATTGGATGATTGGGTTTCCAACTATGACAAGGTATGGAATCACCTTCCGATCAGTGTACTCTAGGAACGATACACTGGAGTTCAACAAGAACATCTTGCAACTCAGCCACACATGACCGACCACTCATTTCGCTTGAGTGTATCGAATGTACATCACCAACGGTCGGGATCAGCAACTGTTTCCCGTATATATATGGGGAAGCATTGATAGATTAAAGAAGCAAATAAATATTCCCTAGATAGGTGATTATACACCCTACTTCGGTGCGACCGACTTAGCCATGCTGCCTGCCCGATTTTTGTCATTTACCAGATGTGAGGCTAGAAGCTACACTTACTTTCCATTCATTTGATAACACGATCACTTTGAATGCCACATTATCAGATCCGTTAATCATTTAGTTGGATCTACACAAATAGATTCTGGATATTATGCGAAGGGAATAAATCCGTTGGCCACCATATATATTTGTACAGTCCAACCCATTCGATCGTTGGAAATACTCTGTCAGACATTCGTCCATATACGTTCGTTCTGGGACTGAACGAAACCGAAGGCACTATTCTGTAAACAGGACAGCCCTTGCACTTTACTCCGTCTTCAATTTCTTCATCGTATTTGATCACAACGCTTATGTCGATACGGAGTGGTTCTTCGGATAATAATCCAACCGGTCTCTCCATATTAACAACGTAAAATGGTCAAAACTTCGATAGTCTGTGATTTAACTATCAAATGAAAATATGTCGGTGTACAAACAACGATCTTAATTCCAAATGGAATTATCGATCCAATCATCAATCATATATATATATTCATATTTCCTTATTTTCTAAAACTAGAAAATATACATTTTCAACATTGGAAAACATTTCCAATCCTCATTTACGCATCACTATCATTTCACAACTATTAGTCCCTAACTGTAAACTAGTAAGAGAACAATTCTCTAAGTATAAACCCCGAAGGCCGAAACCAACATCAGATCAACACTCAGAAAAATATTCAACTTACCAATCTCTAGTCAGTTTCTAATATTGTTTAACTTCACTTCTTAATTTCTATATTCGATTAACCCCTTTTGATGAACTACGTTTGATTAACTCCTTTTGATAAACTACGTTTTCCGTTACAACTATTTCCTTTTTTTTAACGTTTACTTACCGTTACAAATATTTCCTATTTACAACTTCTATTTACCGTTACAAATATTTCCTATTTACAACTTCTATTTACCGTTACAAATATTTCCTATTTACAACTTCTATTTACCGTTACAAATATTTCCTATTTATAACTTCTATTTACCTTTACAAATATTTCCTATTTATAACTTCTATTTGTTTTATAAATAATTTCCTTTTATAAAACCGTGTTCGTTTTATAAATACTCTATTTTCAAATTGTTTCCTTTTATAAAATCGGTTGATTTTATAAAATTCCTTTATTTCAAAATACATTGAAATATTCCTTTTTACAACTCAGGGTTTCTTATGATATTCAAAATATCAAACAACGATGATCAATATCGTTCTAACATCCATAATCAATAACAGATTATAAATCACAACATATATCACAATATATGAAAACAGTAAAATAATCGTTGAGGAATCCAGTCGGATTCCCCCAACCTGTCTCCCTGCATCCACAGATGTTACCCAATAATATATATCATATTTCATTTTGAAATGAAATATCCTGTTATACAGAACCATATTTGATTAACAGTACATAGATTAACTATAACTACGTTTTCAATCAAATCTATTTAACAGTCCAGTTTAACAATCAATATACAGCAGTCAATAAATAAAGTACAATTTATATAAAAATATAAATTGAGGAGAGTTAGTGAGTTTTACTCACATTGCACGTTAATCGTTAAATAACGGTTTGCGTTATTTGATTCAGTCGGACAATTTATTTCGCCATAAATTGTAACGAGCTCCGATGGACTTCCAGTCAGTTCCATCGTGTAGTGTCCGTCCATACTATCCTGTCGGATCTGGTTTCGTCTAATTCCTTCTCGTCACCCCAAACTGTCTTATCATTTCTTCTTCACCACACTTAGCTACATACCATCCTCCAACCTTACCCTTACCGCAATTACATCAACCGATAATTCCCTCACTACTTTATTCAAAGAGAAATTTCTAATAACTTGTTATATTTTTATACAAGGTCTCCCTTTTTCGGCCCAAAGCCAAAACCCATATACGCTACTGGTCCCTTTTCTTCCCCAGTATACGGTTCCACTCCACGTTTCTTTTACTTAGTATCGGCCCAACAAACAAAATAAGCCCAGACCGCAAGTAAATAGTCCTTCTTCCCAAAAGAACACTCCACTTCCAGAATAACCGGCGTGCTCCCCTGTTTTCCATTCCCGCACGATTACAAACTCGTCGCCACTTTATTTATTTATTTTATTTTTACTTTTAAATGAAAACTAGGCTCTTCATTTTCTACTCTTTCCACATAGTAAATTGTGTCGCTCCAGTATTCTCCATAGCAGATGCATATTCCATTTTCTTTACCACCACACCCTAAAACATAAATTTACATCGGCCCATTAGTCCTCAACATGCCATGAGACCACTTCGATCCCCCACATCTCTCCTATAATGCTTCCCTTTCCCAGCTAATTCACGCCCTCCATTAAGTAAATCAGCCCATCACCATTTACTAGCACACGCCCCTTCTCAGCTTTAAAGAAAACGCAAAGCTCCATGAACCAGAGTCTTTGCTTAACGAACTGAACATCTCCCTGCACTGTTCAACTCGGCTTCTCGACCTCAACACCTCGGACTCGCCTGCATCCAGTATTCATTCAAACCGCATGCATCTCCAACCCTGTACTAGCGCCTAACATCCCCTCTCAGTATTTTGAACACCATCAACACCGTACTCTACCTCCAGTACGACAACCCCATGGTCGAACAAAACTTCCGATCCTTTCTCCTAAAAACCAAAGCCGTGAGCAACTACAAAACTCCCCAAAACTCTTCTGTACAATGCATGTCTTCTTTTTCTTCTCCGTTGGAGAAAACAACGCGCCTTCCTGCTATCAGAACCCGGCTTCGGATCCTCATGCTTCCACGCTCCAGATCTAAAAGTGCCAACGTGGCCGTCACGCCGAGCCGAACCTCCTCCTGTCCACACGAGAGTCTCCAGGTGTCGGTTGGTGAATAGGTTAGAGAACGCTCGCTACAAAACTTCGAGCATCTTTAAACATTAGTCGAACTCTTTTTTTTACTTTTTTTTTTACTTTACTGAAGCCAGAAAAAAAGAGATGGGTTCTGGATGGTAGATTTATACGGGAACGAAGCTTAGGCCTTAAGGTATAATGGTGTAGCTGTAAGCTGTACACGTTGAGTTGTCGGGTAGGATTTGATAGCAACAATTCATGAGTGGTGTTCATCTAAGCCACCAAGCAATTTGGGTTGGCAGAAAATATCTAACGAAAAGGTACCTTAAATGCTAAGAAAACTCAAGACAAGCATTTCAGAAAACGTGGAGGACCCGTGGAGAGAATAAAACGTAGAGAACATGTATGTTGAGTTATGTACCCCGATGTACACAAATTCTATTCACGTATGAACTGCTAAGAACAAAAATAAAAATGCCATTGTGATGAGCAATCTGCCACGGTCCCAAAGATATAATAATACCGGTAGATTGCCTCATATTTTGAAACTTCAAAATGTAGATTTCATGGTGCGAAATACTTCAAATAAAAAGTCGCTTATTAAATTAATTAAAAATTATAGTAAAATTCTAAAAATTAAATTATCGCTATGTCCCAAAAGAACCATGTCTAAATACAAACCCGATCTCTAGTTATATCGAATAAACCGTTACGGTTGATAAACGATTCCATAGCTACTATTCTGAAATTTGATTTGGACATATCTAAAAATCTACACGACGAAATCCTGATCTTTCTCTTCCGCTTGAAAGATATACTCCACCAGCTCCACACGTTTCTTGTTTCACAGAAATCCGATTTAAAATGAACTCTATACATTCAGTTGAAGTTCGAATAGCCAATTACGAACTGCAGCGCCATTTCAAGCTCGTTTAAAATTATATTATAAACTATACGTTCAACTGTCGACGATTGAATATATTTGTTATTCTAAATCAATTCCAAACTGAATTAAATATCACAGATGATCCGGTTCACGCCATATTGTCATTTCGGCTAATCCTGATTATTTCAGAATTAAATATATTATTATATTATTATTTTAATTAAATATTCACTATTATTAAATTCCACGGCCATTAAATTCTCTACATCACCATTGATATAATTAAATAAATTAATCATAATACCTCTGCCAATGCGGGTCATTACAGGGGATAAGGCTAGGCCTTGTCCCGTTTCTAGTATTGTGCCGTTATGCCGCCGAAATTTTCTAAAAGTAAGTTAGAAAAATAAAGATAACATTTTATTTAATAAATGAATCGAATAGAATATTCATAGGTTGAATAAAATAGTTTGATCGTTAAAAATATAATTTTTAACGTGAATGTGAATAAATAAATATTCATTTACAAACCGGACGGTTTGTTTATGTACACCTATTTGAAGGACATGGATTGGGACGATAAATTTTACACATCGCCCAACTGCACAAATAAAAATCTGTGTTTGATTGCTTGAAACCCCACACGGGTATTGGGATGATATTTGACGTACACTAATCCCGATTGTTTAGTTGTATGTCGATCGATTGATTGACAGGCTGTTATAAGCGTTGAATATTTATGTTTGATGCTTATACAGTGTAGAATGCACTTTGGATGATGGTTGATTATTCATCGTTGTTGATATATACATGTGTTGTAGAAAATCCATATAATTAACATTATATGGTAATTGATTGGGCCTCATTCCAGTTTTAAAATAGAAATATTTGAAAAAGAAATATTTGAAATAGAATATTTGAAAATAGGAGTATATTAAGCCAAATTGATTAGATTGACGCCATTTTGACGTAAACGATATTTATATCGATTTTATTCATTTTATAATGAATATTGAAAGTGATTTCGAAATCCGATATTTTGAAAAGAATTGAATATAAATAAATTCGAATTGAAATTCAATATAAATGAATCGAATTGAAATTGAATATAAATGAATTCGAATTGAAATTGAGTTGAAACGAACTGAAATTGAATTAGAAATCAATTTGAATTGAAATCAATTTGAAATGAATTTAAAATGAATTTAAATTGGAATATTCAATTTTGATTTGAAATTGAATATGAAGTTGAAACCGTTTTGAAAATTAATTTAAAACGATTTATAAAGCGTGTTTTGAATTGAAATCGACGAAGTATATATTATATATATTATATATATAATATAATGGCCTGAATAGAACGCACCGCGCCGCGGCAGTTCGCGAATTTCGACCATTGACTTCGAACGGATATTACGGGAGATCCGACCGTCGGATTCTCCTAAAACAGGAACCGTTGGGTTCATATCGAAAAGAGATTTCTAATGGATATTTGAAATTTGAAATCTAACGGTTGGATTTGGGATTATGTCCAAATCAAATTTGAGAAAGGTCGCTGTAAGTGCAGTTCGATGGCCGTTGATGGAAATCGACTGTACGGGCCTTGATAAAATTATTAAAAATAGTAATAATTTGTGTAAATTCATAAGAAATGATTTAGAAAGAATTGGGATGAAAAACTCCATACTTGAAAAGATAAAAATAGATTTTTATCGAAATGAACTCGTTTTGAACTAGAATTATAATTCTATTTATTTTTAAATAAATAAATTGAATTTGAAATGGTTTTGAAAATAACCAGAATTTCCAATGATTGCATTGGAATGGATTTGAATCGAAATTGTCTTCGGAATATTTCGATGTTGGATTTCGTGATTATACAGATGTTGTTATGGAAATTTGAAAGATGTAGATATATATATCGTTATTTCCAATACGACATTTGTTAATCGTAGAATTTGATATTGAATATAAGCCGATATATTTTCTATTCAGAGCCTCGTATTGAATATCAAATGTGATTTGGATTTGTCGTGAATGGTGTCTTCACTAACACTGTTCTTGAATCCAGTTGAGAAAAGATTAAATCTTTTTATTTTGATTTAATGAAATGTACCAATTAAATGATATTTAATTGGAATTGAATTGATATTGATTTTTGGGTTTATCGTGGACAGTGTTTTAAATAACACTCTTTCTTTAACCCGATAATTAATGAAATGTGATTTTGGGTTTATCGTGAACTGTATTTTAAATGACACTGATTCTTTAACCCAGTTAAAGATTAAAACTAAGTGGAGTTTTAATGAATCTTTAATTAGATTGAAATAATCGAGAATGGAGTATCACCAGTTTTGCTCCAGGCGTTAGTTAAATCTTTAATTAGATTTGAACGTGAAATGGTAATTGAATTTACCGATAACACCGTGGTGTTAGATATGAGGTATAACCAGTTTTACTTCATGGGATGAATAGGTTGGGATTGGGAAATTAAAACAAATAATTACTTCGGTAAAGTTCGTTAATCCAGACTAGTTTGAATTGAGATTCAAAAGTAGATTAAAGAATAAATTAAAGAATTTTATCTTTGCTAAAATTAATGGGAACCTTTCCCTATGAATGAGAAATTTAGAAACTAACTGTCGGTTAGCTAAGCAGAATGGTTTTCTGGATATTGATCTGATGTTGGTTTCGGCCTTCGGGGTTAATATTTGGGGAATTATTCTCTTGATTAATTTACGGTTAGTGACTGATGAATTGGAATGAGGCGTATGTTGTGTTTGTGTAACACTTATTTAAAATATACGCGAGTTATTCGGAAAGACCGGGTTTATCCCATTCTGAATAATTGATACGACGATAAGTCGAAGATGAAGACTGGTCGAAGACCGGAAGTCTTCACCTCGTTTGGGTGATTACTGATGATCTTGATTGGGCTGTACACCCAAGAAGATGGAAACAGTTGGTGATCGTCCAGACATACTTGGAGATCGATGGATATGCGGGGTACTAGGTGCCTCCGGTTTCGTTCAGACCCAGAACGGACTTATGGACTGTGTGTCTGACATTGGATTTTAGTCCGTGTGATTGATCTCTATTAAATATATATCTGTTTGGCGGTGGAGAATTTATTCTCTTGCTTAACGCCCTTCTCTGAGACGTACGAGCTCAGGGGTTATATATTGATGGATATCAAACGCATGGAGTGAATTGCCAGTGTGGCATGCCTAAGTGGCAATTGATCAAGGCTTCTGTTGAAAAGCAAAGTCTTGTGGTGATGATCGAAGCACGGCCTTTGTGGCGTAGCTTTGTGTAACGTTTACTTCGCGAGTTTCGCACCCCGGTTGTGAACCAAAAACGGGAGACGGACCTCAGGGAGGGCATGCGTTTCTTTCTAGCTAGGGTGGTGTCAGTGACCTACCAGCCCTGACATTTATATACTTTTCACCTGTGTGGTTGTTGCTGTTGCGAGGCGCCTCGGTTTGATCGGACGATCCGGGTCCGATGGAGTCATTCGTTGGCTCATTTACGCCCCAAAGGGCGGGGAAACGTAGTGTTCAGGCATAATAATCCACATCGGTGGACCGGCCCTGACGATCTAAAGGGTTGATGCGTTCTGATCCTGAGGCTCGGGCTAGAGAGTCTCGAATCGGTTGAGGACTATCTTTTGCCTCGGTTCACAGACGGAAATCCAATTTCCAAATACGTGACATTTGCGGTTTTATTTGTAGAACCTAGTATGGCAACATGATATATGGTACCCATGCCGCCTATGATTGATACTTATGATATGAAGTTGTTTCATACACTATGCACTTATAATAGTATCAAATGATTTGTTTTAAAACGTATCAAGCATTCTTTGGCTGTTATAAGGGAAAACCCTATCCCCCGGCTTGCGTTGCATTGTGTGATAGGACCTGGGTCTTATAACAGCTTCATTTTCCTTTATTTAGCATTGCGCTCTTTGTTTTATGCACTGGTATTCTTGGGAGGAAACCCGTTCCTCGTTAGCGGCGTGGTCCCTTGATTTACCTATCTTTAAAATAAAGACTAATAACTGTTTTAGTTCTCACACCAGTCCCATGACTGACTTGGAGTTTATTGTTTTAACCTAAACTCTGGGTGCCCCTATTTTGACACGGGCAGCTAGTAGTTTTGGTTTTGCAGATTTATATTCACAGGATCCTGGTTTACAGCTGGAACGATATCCGGAAAGCTTTGTATCCGTATATCTCTTCTAGTTGTGTATTGTATTATTTTCCGCTGCTATGTATTTAAATGTAATTTAAATCTCTGATATTTCTGTGTAGTATATATTCATTTATACTCTGTATATTCTTGTAATCTGATGCATTGTTGTGATATACAATGAAATGTTCTTTTGTATGCGTTCTATTTTGTCATGTTCTCAAACGATAGGGCGTTTCGAACGGTCTGGGTCGGTTTAGCGACTGGTTCGGACCGAGCGAAATTCCTTTTCGTCACATTTGGTATCAGAGCTTTGGTTTACAGAGCTCGAGAACAAGACACATTAGAACCATACGAAAGAATTCATCAGATATTGGATTAGCAATATCCAATTAGAATGACTCGTTAGAGATAGGATCAGTAGTATCCTAGAACGAGTGTGAAGAGTATATTTTTCAAATGAAACAATTTTGTTTTGAAAATTTAAACCATTTTAAAACGTATTTGATTATTTATTTATTTTGAATATGGACAATCTAGTATATAAAGGTTTTGCATATACGCGTCATGAACGTATATTCAAAGTTTTAATATATTAGATAGATATAGAGTCACACTCTAGTCGCCCGGAGATGATTCTACTGATGACTATATAGCATCAGTAGTGTGTGTTCGAGTTTCGAAGGTGTGATTTTCTATATATTTCCATTAGACTGGTGTGAGAACCAAAACTAATATAGCTAGAATACATTGTTGTGAATTGGCATCAAAAACATGATTTTTTGTATATGTATCAAAATTATGAATTTGAAACTCTAATCCACTAATTGATTGATGTTTGTGTTGTTTGTTTATTTGTTTGATAATTTTTGAACGTTTATGCCTAATTGAATCAAAGATTGAACTGTATTGGAAATTGGTCGCATTTGCTTGCATATACATATACTTACATTGAACAGGTCATAGCAAGGAGGCTAGAGCCGAAGAATAAAATTTGTTTGCCCGACAAATAGGTACATGTTTACTACATAATTTACTGTTATGTTTGGGTGATGATGATTTTATGAGCCTATTGGCTTTTTCTTTTTCTTTTTGAGATCAGAAGGCCTATATGGCAATTTCGGGATTTTCCTGTGGCTCCCGGTGCAGGGGAGGTTATGGCGAAATTTTTCGAAAATTCAGGGTGTTAGCCAAATTTTTGAAAATTGGAAAATTCTCAGAAACTGAAAAGTTGGATAATGGAAGCCAGATCGAACGTAGAGTTGATTAATCAAACCACTTTCGACTTTGTTCCTTTTCGGGGATGAAAAGTTTTAAGTGGGGGAGATTGTAATAACCCGGGAAATCTGAACCAGTTTAAAATTTTTATTTTGGCAATTTTAGCGAATTTTGATTATTTAAAATAGATTATTTTAAATAAAAACGACCAGAAATTTATTTTGAATATAAATAGAACGTATATATTATATACGCCGTCGTTAGAATATAAATAATTATATTTAATTATAAATAGGAATTGAAAATGGCGCGGTTCGATAATTCGATTTCAAACTTCAATTGAATGTACCGGGTGCAAAACAATCAGGATTTTAGCGAAACCAAAAACATTAGGATCTATTTGATAATATCTTTCCAACGAATCCAAAAAATCGAAATTTCATAGCGGGAATAAAAAGATATGTCCAGTTGAAAATTCTGAATAGTCGCTATGGAATTCAGGCCCTTAAAAATAGACATTTTGCAAACGACCTCGGATTTCGACGAAACCACTTCTGTTGGGTCCGTGATGTTAAGTTATTGCTAGATTCCAAATTTCATAATTTTTCGAATCAATATGTGAGCGTGGCAAAGAAAAACGCGTTTGACCAGTTTCAGTTGATTTTAATCGACTGGAAAATGGCCATTTTTCCAACGTTCTTAGAATTCGACGAAACTAGTTTTGTTAGGACCGTATCGTCAATACGAAGCTAGAAAATATTTTTCGAGAATTTTTCTAGTTAGTATGTGACCCCGGTAAATTGAAATGCGCGTTCAAATTCAATATATAGAGTTATATGTTGATTTTAACGGAAACCGATCGAAACGATCAAATCAGCCTACGATACATATCCCATTGTGTTCGGAATGGGGGTAATTAGCTATGAACGACAGGTGGTGGGTCTCGTTTCGAGGTCAAAATAAAAAGGTACTTTTTTGAAAGAGAATAATAATAATAAAATAAAATATATATATATTTACCCATAGCCCCCTCTCCTTTCCCTT
The DNA here is from genome assembly GCA_030737875.1 of Allium sativum. Classification (NCBI taxonomy): domain Eukaryota; kingdom Viridiplantae; phylum Streptophyta; class Magnoliopsida; order Asparagales; family Amaryllidaceae; genus Allium; species Allium sativum. The sequence goes on along the minus strand of CM060926.1, from coordinate 684,317,112 downwards.
TCTCCTCACTCTGTCAAAACCAAAAGAAGAAAATAAAAGAAAAAAAACCGTCAGTTGAATCGCGTCGCCCTCCACCTCAACTACCTCTGCCAAAGTCGAAGTGGCACCACCGACGCCATCGAGACCCCCCCCCCCCCCGACGTTCTCTCTCCTCCCTTCTCTGTCTTGCCTCCGTTAAAGCCCGAACCCGCCGAACCCTAAACCCCCAATTCGAGACCGCGAACCCTACAGGCGCCACCACCGGCCTGTTTCCCCTCCCCACTACCCTCTCGACCCCGACGCTGACAGCCAGGCCCAACAACCCTCCACCGAAGGAATTACAGTGAGTTTCCTTTATTTTATTTTTAATTTTAGTTTATTTATTTCGTTTAGTTTTGTCTAGCTAATTCATATATAAAAATAAGGTTTAACTTCAGTTTAAGAATATATATGAAAGGTATAATTTTAATTGTCAGAAAGAAGTGATAAAGTTATGATTTTTATAGTATAGAAAGTATAAAAATGCGATTTTTATATAAGTAGAGAACTAAAAATGTAATTTTTTATATGATAGGAATAATAAAAAAATGATTTTTATATTATAGGAGTATTAAAAATTTGATCTTTATATATGTAGCGAAATAAAAATCTGATTTTTATTGTATATATGTTGGAATAAAAATGGGATTTTTATAGTGATGAAGATTTTTATATATTGAATAGCAAAGTAAAAGTTCGATTTTTATATATTGAATAACATAGTAAAAGTTCGATTTTTATATATTGAATAACATAGTAAAAGTTCGATTTTTATATATTGAATAACAAAGAAAAAATTCGATTTTTATATATTGAATAGCGAAGTAAAAATTCGATTTTTACATATGTAGTGGCTACAGCAACGAAGATGACAAAAATGCGATAACGATGAAGATTTCTATCAAGGAAGAGTCAAGATGATTGGATAGCTATTTGTGAGAATTTCTCACCTTTCAATTTCTTTTTCTAGTTATATATATATATATATATATACTAGGATGCAGACGGTGTTTAGTAGCACCCGACACAATCGTCCACAGACCATGGACTTGTTTGTTTGATTGCAAAAATTAGTTAGATTATTTGATTGAAATTGAATTGTTTGGTGAAATGAATGGATTTGATTGATGTGTGAATGGCGTGGGCCTTCACTAGACCGGGGATAAGGCTAGGCCTTGTCCCGTTTCTAGTATTGTGCCGTTATGCCGCCGAAATTTTCTAAAAGTAAGTTAGAAAAATAAAGATAACATTTTATTTAATAAATGAATCGAATAGAATATTCATAGGTTGAATGAAATAGTTTGATCGTTAAAAATATAATTTTTAACGTGAATGTGAATAAATAAATATTCATTTACAAACCGGACGGTTTGTTTATGTACACCTATTTGAAGGACATGGATTGGGACGATAAATTTTACACATCGCCCAACTGCACAAATAAAAATCTGTGTTTGATTGCTTGAAACCCCACACGGGTATTGGGATGATATTTGACGTACACTAATCCCGATTGTTTAGTTGTATGTCGATCGATTGATTGACAGGCTGTTACAAGCGTTGAATATTTATATTTGATGCTTATACAGTGTAGAATGCACTTTGGATGATGGTTGATTATTCATCGTTGTTGATATATACATGTGTTGTAGAAAATCCATATAATTAACATTATATGGTAATTGATTGGGCCTCATTCCAGTTTTAAAATAGAAATATTTGAAAAAGAAATATTTGAAATAGAATATTTGAAAATAGGAGTATATGAAGCCGTATTGATTAGATTGACGCCATTTTGACGTAAACGGTATTTATATCGATTTTATTCATTTTATAATGAATATTGAAAGTGATTTCGAAATCCGATATTTTGAAAAGAATTGAATATAAATAAATTCGAACTGAAATTGAATATAAATGAATTCGAATTGAAGTTGAATAGAAATGAATTCGAATTGAAATTGAGTTGAAACGAACTGAAATTGAATTAGAAATCAATTTGAATTGAAATCAATTTGAAATGAATTTAAATTGGAATATTCAATTTTGAATTGAAATTGAATATGAAGTTGAAACCGTTTTGAAAATGAATTTAAAACGATTTATAAAGCGTGTTTTGAATTGAAATCGACGAAGTATATATTATATATATAATATAATGGCCTGAATAGAACGCGCCGCGCCGCGGCAGTTCGCGAATTTCGACCATTGACTTCGAACGGATATTGCGGGAGATCCGACCGTCGGATTCTCCTAAAACCGGAACCGTTGGGTTCGTATCGAAAAGAGCTTTCTAATGGATATTTGAAATTTGAAATCTAACGGTTGGATTTGGGATTATGTCCAAATCAAATTTGAGAAAGGTCGCTGTAAGTGCAGTTCGATGGCCGTTGATGGAAATCGACTGTACGGGCCTTGATAAAATTATTAAAAATAGTAATAATTTGTGTAAATTCATAAGAAATGATTTAGAAAGAATTGGGATGAAAAACTCCATATTTGAAAAGATAAAAATAGATTTTTATCGAAATGAACTCGTTTTGAATAGAATTATAATTCTATTTATTTTTAAATAAATAAATTGAATTTGAAATGGTTTTGAAAATAACCAGAATTTCCAATGATTGCATTGGAATGGATTTGAATCGAAATTGTCTTCGGAATATTTCGATGTTGGATTTCGTGATTATACAGATGTTGTTATGGAAATTTGAAAGATGTAGATATATATATCGTTATTTCCAATACGACATTTGTTAATCGTAGAATTTGATATTGAATATAAGCCGATATATTTTCTATTCAGAGCCTTGTATTGAATATCAAATGTGATTTGGGTTTGTCGTGAATGGTGTCTTCACTAACACTGTTCTTGAATCCAGTTGAGAAAAGATTAAATCTTTTTATTTTGATTTAATGAAATGTACCAATTAAATGATATTTAATTGGAATTGAATTGATATTTTTTTGGGTTTATCGTGGACAGTGTTTTAAATAACACTCATTCTTTAACCCGATAATTAATGGAATGTGATTTTGGGTTTATCGTGAACTGTGTTTTAAATGACACTGATTCTTTAACCCAGTTAAAGATTAAAACTAAGTGGAGTTTTAATGAATCTTTAATTAGATTGAAATAATCGAGAATGGAGTATCACCAGTTTTGCTCCAGGCGTTAGTTAAATCTTTAATTAGATTTGAACGTGAAATGGTAATTGAATTTACCGATAACACCGTGGTGTTAGATATGAGGTATAACCAGTTTTACTTCATGGGATGAATAGGTTGGGATTGGGAAATTAAAACAAATAATTACTTCGGTAAAGTTCGTTAATCCCGACTAGTTTGAATTGAGATTCAAAAGAAGATTAAAGAATAAATTAAAGAATTTTATCTTTGATAAAATTAATGGGAACCTTTCCCTATGAATGAGAAAATTAGAAACTAACTGTCGGTTAGCTAAGCAGAATGGTTTTCTGGATATTGATCTGATGTTGGTTTCGGCCTTCGGGGTTAATATTTGGGGAATTATTCTCTTGATTAATTTACGGTTAGTGACTGATGAATTGGAATGAGGCGTATGTTGTGTTTGTGTAACACTTATTTAAAATATACGCGAGTTATTCGGAAAGACCGGGTTTATCCCATTCTGAATAACTAATACGACGATAAGTCGAAGATGAAGACGGTGGTCGAAGACCGGAAGTCTTCACCTCGTTTGGGTGATTACTGATGATCTTGATTGGGCTGTACACCCAAGAAGATGGAAACAGTTGGTGATCGTCCAGACGTACTTGGAGATCGATGGATATGCGGGGTACTAGGTGCCTCCGGTTTCGTTCAGACCCAGAACGGACTTGTAAATGGACTGTGTGTCTGACATTGGATTTTAGTCCGTGTGATTGATCTCTATTAAATATATATCTGTTTGGCGGTGGAGAATTTATTCTCTTGCTTAACGCCCTTCTCTGAGACGTACGAGCTCAGGGGTTATATATTGATGGATATCAAACGCATGGAGTGAATTTCCTGTGTGGCATGCCTAAGTGGCAATTGATCAAGGCTTCTGTTGAAAAGCAAAGTCTTGTGGTGATGATCGAAGCACGGCCTTTGTGGCGTAGCTTTGTGTAACGTTTACTTCGCGAGTTTCGCACCCCGGTTGTGAACCAAAAACGGGAGACGGACCTCAGGGAGGGCATGCGTTTCTTTCTAGCTAGGGTGGTGTCAGTGACCTACCAGACTGACATTTATATACTTTTCACCTGTGTGGTTGTTGCTGTTGCGAGGCGCCTCGGTTTGATCGGACGATCCGGGTCCGATGGAGTCATTCGTTGGCTCATTTACGCCCCAAAGGGCGGGGAAACGTAGTGTTCAGGCATAATAATCCACATCGGTGGACCGGCCCTGACGATCTAAAGGGTTGATGCGTTCTGATCCTGAGGCTCGGGCTAGAGAGTCTCGAATCGATTGAGGACTATCTTTTGCCTCGGTTCACAGACAGAAATCCAATTTCCAAATACGTGACATTTGCGGTTTTATTTGTAGAACCTAGTATGGCAACATGATATATGGTACCCATGCCGCCTATGATTGATACTTATGATATGAAGTTGTTTCATACACTATGCACTTATAATAGTATCAAATGATTTGTTTTAAAACGTATCAAGCATTCTTTGGCTGTTATAAGGGAAAACCCTATCCCCCGGCTTGCGTTGCATTGTGTGATAGGACCTGGGTCTTATAACAGCTTCATTTTCCTTTATTTAGCATTGCGCTGTTAGTTTTATGCACTGGTATTCTTGGGAGGAAACCCATTCCTCGTTAGCGGCGTGGTCCCTTGATTTACCTATCTTTAAAATAAAGACTAATAACTGTTTTAGTTCTCACACCAGTCCCATGACTGACCTGGAGTTTATTGTTTTAACCTAAACTCTGGGTGCCCCTATTTTGACACGGGCAGCTAGTAGTTTTGGTTTTGCAGATTTATATTCACAGGATCCTGGTTTACAGCTGGAACGATATCCGGAAAGCTTTGTATCCGTATATCTCTTCTAGTTGTGTATTGTATTATTTTCCGCTGCTATGTATTTAAATGTAATTTAAATCTCTGATATTTCTGTGTAATATATATTCATTTATACTCTGTATATTCTTGTAATCTGATGCATTGTTGTGATATACAATGAAATGTTCTTTTGTATGCGTTCTATTTTGTCATGTTCTCAAACGATAGGGCATTTCGAACGGTCTGGGTCGGTTTAGCGACTGGTTCGGACCGAGCGAAATTCCTTTTCGTCACACCTGTTCTTGAACCCCATGTGAAGAGAATAAATCTTTTAATTAAGATTGTTAGAGTTTCCAATTATATTTAATAATTGTAATAAAATGGAATGTGAATTGGGTTTATCGTGAACTGTGTTTTAACGACATTCGTTCTATAACTCGATTTACAATGAAATGTGATTTGAATTAATATATCTTTTGTTAATATTTAAAGTAGATTTTCCAAAGTATAGTTTTCAGTTTAATGAAACAAATCAGAATGGAATGGAATTCGATTCGGTAATAATCGAAGTGAACTTCAGTGGAGGAAGATTATTACTATATATGGAATTTAAGAGGCTTTGCCGTTATTCCATTTATATTATCGGTTGGATATGGAAGTTCATATTGATTATATATATTGATCTGTATTCCGTGAAGACTGCATTGTTAATGGAATGTGATTTTGGGTTTATCGTGAGCTGTGTTTTAAATGACATTAGTTCTTTAACCCAGTTAAAAATAAGATTAATTTCTTAACTTTGAATTATCATTAAGTAATGACTTTTGGGAATTAAAACCGAATTAGAGTTTTATTGAATCTTTAAATAGATTGAAAGGTGAATTTGATAACTAAAATTATCAAATTCAAGAAATGTTCGAGAATGGAGTATCACCAGTTTTGCTCCAAGCGATAGTTAAATCTTTAATTAGATTTGAACGTGAAATGGTAATTAATTTTACCGATAACACCGTGTTATTAGATATGAAGTATTACCAGTTTTGCTTCATGGGATGAATAGGTTGGGATTGGGAAATCAGACAAATGATTACTTCGGTAAGGTTCGCTAATCCCGATTAGTTTGGAAAACCTAAAAATGGTTTGAATTGATATCCAAAGGAAGATTAAAGAATAAATTTAAAGAATTTATCTTTGATAAAATTAATGGGAACCTTTCCCAAAGTAAAAGAATATTTGAATAAAGGAATATTCGGGATTGGAATGAGGCGTTTGTTGTGTTTTTATAGCACTTGCTTATTATATACGTGAGTTACTCAGAAAGACCAGGTTTATCCCGTTCTGAATAACTGATTCGACGATATGTCGAGGATGAAGACTGGAGATCTTCACATCGTTTGAATGATTACTGATGTCTTGATTGGGCTGTACACCCAAGACATGGTAATAAGTGGTGATCATCCAGACGTACTTGGAGATCGACCAGATATGCGAGTGCCTCTCTCCTGTATTGGACATATGGGACGAGGAGTATGGTGCCTCCAGTTTCGTTCAGACCCAGAACAAACTTGTAAATGGATGTGTGTCTAACCTTGGATATCATTCTGTGTGATTGATAGACATCGGTTGCATAGCGTGAATTGCCTGTGTGGCATGCTGAGATGCAAAGGATCAAAGTTTCTGTTGAAAAGTAGAGTCTTGTGGTTGATGATTAAAGCACGGCTTTAATATAGCATAGCTTCGTGTAGCGTTAATTCGTGAACCTCGCACCCCGGTGTGAACCAGAAACGGGAGAGGACATCAGAGAGGGCATGCATTTCCTTCTAGCTAGGAGTGGTGTCTGGGTTTTGCATGCCCAGGCATTTTACTTATGTGGATGATGGATAGCGTGGCGCCTCAGTTATATCAGCACTGCGTGCCGGAGGATTATATAGTCTATATACAGACCAGACTTACGTCCTATAGGGCGGGGAAACGCATGTTCAGGTATTTTAATTCACCCTTTGCACTTCGGGTGGACTGGCCCTGATGATCCAAGGGCCCACCTGAGTCTGGGTCCTGAGACACGGGCTAGAGTGTCTCGAAGCGGTAAGGACGATCCCTTGCCTTGTTTCACAGATGGAAATCCAACTTCCAATACGACATTTTCTGTTTTGATTGTAGAGCCTAGTATGGCGACACAGTGGGATGGGGCACTATGCCGTCTATGATTGATACATTTATATTTGAATTTGTTTTCATACACTTTACACTATTATAGTATCAAAATGATTTGTTTTAAACGTACCAAGCATGTTTGGCTAGTATAAAGTAAAACTATATCCTCCGGCTTGCGTTACATTGTGTGATGGGACCTGAGTGTTATAATAGGTTCATTGTTCTTTATTTAGCATTGCGATGTTGTTTTTATATGCTGGTATTCTTGGGAGGAAACCCATTCCGTATTATATGGTGTGGTCCCTTGATTTACCCTACTTAAAAACCAAGATAATAACTGTTTTAGTTCTCACACCTGTCACATGATTGACCTGGAGTTTATTGTTTTAACCTAAACTCTGGGTGCCCCTATTTTCTACACGGGCAGCTAGTAGTTTTGGTTTCGTAGATTTATATTCATCGGATCCTGGTTTACGGCTGGAATGATATTCGGAAAACTCTTTATCCATATATTCTTTTCTGTTGTGTTTTGTATTATTTTCCGCTGTATTGTAATTTGTAAATCTCTGATATTTATCAAGTGTATATTATTTGTTCATACTCTGTATATGCTTGTATTCTGGTGGAATTGTTGTAATAAGTAATGAAATGTTCTTCTGTTTGTGTTCTGATTTGTCGTGTTCTAAAAGCAATCCTGGTTTTCCTTTACGGGGAAGTTCGGGTCGTTTCATTGGGTATCGAAGCTTTGGTTTACAGAGCTCGAGAACAAGACACATTAGAACAGAACGAAAGAATTCATCAGAGATTGGATTAGTAATATCCAATAAGGATGACTCGTTTGAGATGGGATCAGTATTATCCTAGAACGAGTGTAAAGAGTGAAATTTTGAAAATAAAAATGAAAACAAATTTCTTTCTGAAAATTTAAACCTTATCATACGTATTTGAATATTTTATTTTAAATTGATTTGGACAATCGAGTATATGAGATTTTGCATATACGCATCATGAACGTATATTCGAATTTTTAATATACTGGGTAGATATAGAATCACACTCTAGACGCCCGGAGGTGATTCAGATGATTGTAGCTACATCATCAAAATTTATGTTCGAGTTTCGAAAGTGGGATATCTAAATATTTCCAATTGACTGGTGTGAGAACCAAAACTAGATAGGGCTACTGTTGTTGTTTGGCATCAAAAACTTGATTTTCTCTACGTATATCAAAGCTATAAATTAGAAACGTTAATCAACTAATTGATTGTCGGTTGTGTTGTTTGATTATTGGTTTGATTAATTAAAATTTTGAACCATTAATCCAAATTGTATCAAATATTGAGTTGGATTGAAATTTTGTTAGAGTTTCCTATATATGCATGCATATGCATTGAACAGGTAAATGGATTTGCTGTTGAGTAAAGAATTTATTTGCGTGCCCGACAAATAGGTAAAACTTAATGAGTTGGCTGCGCAATTTTATTTATATATCAACTCCTGTGAATGCCATTGAATGCGGTGTGCTGGTTGTTCTGTGTTAGATTATAAACATCGCCATAGGATAGTAACAATTAATTTTGAACTACACTACATGGCATATTGCGTGAAGATAGCATACTCTATCATATACCACATAAGCACTTGGAGCTTGTGTGACAAGGTTGAAGATTTACCATACAAGCGAGAGGCTTGTATGGCGATGACTAATTTCAGGTTGAATCGAAGACTGATATGGACTATGTAAAATGTAACGGTAAATTTCCAGATTAATAAAAAAACCCACACGGGTCTGGAGTTGACAATAAACACGTCTCTCTAGTCATTAAGGCATAAAAACTATTTATAGGGTGACGAGAATTTATTCTCTGGAGTTATGATATATACACACTCCCATGTGGACACCGGAATATATCACTATAAATATGTGTATGCTTTTTAGGATTTATTGGGTGCCTAATACGGCCCAATAAATTTCCAAACGCCTCCCCGTACAAAGTAGGTTATGGAGAATTTTTTTGAAAATTTAGGGTATTAGCCAAATTTTTGAGAAATTTGAAAATTCTTAGAAACTGAAAAGTTGAAGAATGAAAGCCAAACTGAAAGTTAGGTTGGTTGATTAAACAACTTTCAGCTCCGTTCCTTTTGGAGAACGAAAAGATTTTAAGTGGGGGAGATTGCAACAACCCGGAAAATCAGAACCAATTTAAAATTTTTATTTTGGCTATTCTAATGAATTTTTAATATTAAAAATGATTTATTTTAAATAATAACGACAAGAAATTTATTTTGAATAAAATTAGAACATATATGTTTATTTGAATCGAAGTTTGAATATAAATATTTATTTTAATTATAAAATAAATTGGAAATGGCATGGTAGTTTGAAAATTCAATTTCAAATTTCAAATGAATGTATAGGATTCAAAATAAATCGGATTTTAGAGAAACAAGTAATATTTGAATCTGTTTGAAAATATATTTCCAACGAATCTGAAAAATTGAAATCTCTTAGCGGGAATAAAAAGTTAAGCCCAGTTGAAAATTCAGAATAGTAGCTATGGAAATATGGCTCTTAAAAATAGCCATTTTGCAAACGACCTCCGTTTTTTGATGAAACCATTTTTGTTGGATCTGGGATGTCGAATTATTGCTAGATTCCAATTATCATAATTTTCTGAATCAATATGTGAGCATGGCAAAAGAAAACATGTTTTAACAGTTTCATTCAATTTAGATCGACCAGAAAATGACCATTATTCAAATGGTCTCCAAATTCAACGAAATTAGTTTTATTAGGACTGTATCGTCAATACGAAGCTAGATATAATTTTTTTGGAATTTTTAGAACCAGTATGTGACCCCGGCAAATAATATGTACGTTCAAATCCAAATTTGAATGTTTTATATTTTAATTTGAAAAATAAATGACCGGTAACAGTCGAATGGGCTTATGAAACATATTCCATTGTGTCCGGAATTGGGGTATTTAGCTAGGGGCGACATTCGTTGGATTTGGACTGGAGTTCGTATTAGAAAACCCCATTTTTAGAATTTAGTATAAATTCCGACCAATCAGAAATTTTTATTCGTTAAGTTAAAATTCCAGAAAATCATTTTTCTCTCTCCCCGTAACACGATCGAAGGCGGCTCCCCCTTGCTTCCTTCCTCCTCCGATTACTCCCTCCACACGCAAAATTAGACCTCCATCCTGCTGAGCTTTTTGTAGAGGACTTCGAGATCTACACATCCATACTTGGTGCACCCTCCATCGTGGCTTGTATCTCGAGAACCGAGCCAGTGAAGTGGCCGACTTCAGACCGTCGCCGAGGACGCTAGAGGCCACCGAAGTGGGCCCCAGTTCAGGCGCACGTGCGCCCCTCCTCCCTCTTCGACGTGGTGTTGGCCGATCCTCCTATAGCGCAACGGATTGGAAGAAAAATCAGACCCTAGTTTTGAACCATTTCTGTAAGGTGCAGGTTTATATAGTTTAAACTGTTTAGACACTTTAATGCGTTGCAAAGTATGGTTAAAATTATAAAAATCGTATCTTTTTCGTACGACAACGAAATTCGATGAAACAGGAGACACTGGACTCGTGTGGACATCTTCTACATTCTAGAAGAGACCGGAGAATTTTTGGAGTTTCCTACAATTTTTGGAGGAGTGGAACCCAATGTGAGAACTTCTCACCAAATTTATTTTTGTATAGTTATTTATTTCATGACTGCATATATGAATTGTTCCCCGTCGTCCACAGATCATGGACGACTTGTTTGTTAGATTATGTATTTGGATTGATTTGTTTGTGTGAATTTGGTTTGTGATGTGGAATGGAAAATAAAATATTCATGTGTTGAAATAAATATTTTATCGTTAAAAATATAATTTTTAACGTGTATATGAACAAAATAAATATTCATTTACAAATCGAACGTTTTTTTTATGTACACACATTTGATTGATATGGATTGGGACAATAAATTTTACACGTCGCTCAACTGCAGAAATAATATTCTGTGTTTGAAGATTGAAACCCCACACGGGTGTTGGGATGATATTTGACGTACACTAATCCCAACTACTTAGTGGTATGTCAATCGTTAGGTTGATAAACTGCTGTAAGCGTTAAATATTTATAGTTAATGCTTATACAGTGTAAAATGCACTTTGGATGATGGTTGACTGTGTTTGATTATTGTTGTATACATGTGTGTATGAAATCCATATAAATCACATTATATGGTAATTGACTATGTCTGATTCCAGTTCAGAAAGAAGGAATATTTTAAAATAACGAATATTTTAAAATAATATTCAGAAAAGAATCAAAGTATGATTTTGATGTCTGATTTGGGATGGACACGAATATATTTAAATATATAAAGTCGTGTTGATTAGATTAACGCCATTTTGACGTGAACGATATTTATATCGATTTTATTCATTTTTATAATGAATATCGAAAAGGAAGTGATTTCAAAATCTGAAGTTTGAAAGTATTACATTTATATATTGATGATATGGAATATTCAATTTTGATTTAAAAATTGAATATGAAGTTGAAATCGTTTTGAAAATGAATTTTAAGCAATTTATAAAATACGTTTTAAAAGGTAAATCGACGAAATATATATTATATATGTAATATAATGGCCTGAATAGAACGCGCCGCGCCGCGGCAGTTCGCGAATTTCGACCACTAACTTCGAATGGACATTACGGGAGATCCAAATGTCGGATTCTCCTAATCCGGAACCGTTGGGTTCGTATCGAAAAGAGATTTCTAAGAATACAAGAAATTTGAAATCTAACGGTTGGATTTCAAATTATGTCCAAATCAAATTTGAAAAAGGTCGCTGTAAGTGTAGTTCGATGGCCGTTTTTGGAAATCGACTGTACGGGCCTTGATAAAAATATTAATAATTTGAGTAAAATCATAATAAATGATTTGGAAAGAAATGGGATGAAAATTTCCATATTTGTAAAGAAAAATATATATTTTTATCAAAATGAACTAGTTAGAATTGAAATCCAGCAATATTCAAATAAATAAATTGGATTTGGAATGGTTTTAAAAATAACCAGGATTTCCAATATATAAATTGGAATGGATTTAAATCGAAATTGTCTTCGGAATATTTCGACGTTTGATTTCGTGATTATACAGATATTGTTATGGAAATTTGAAAGATATATTTATATCGTTATTTCCAATACGATATTTTTTGGTTGTAGAATTTATATTGGATATAAGCTGATATATTTTCTATTCAGAATCTTGTATTTAATATCAAATGGGATTTTGGGTTGTTCGTGAACGGTGTCTTCAGTAACCCTGTTCTTGAACCCCATGTGAAGAGAATAAATCTTTTAATTAAGATTGTTAGAGTTTCCAATTATATTTAATAATTGTAGTAAAATGGAATGTGAATTGGGTTTATCGTGAACTGTGTTTTAACGACATTATTCGCTCTTTAACCCGATTTACAGTGAAATGTGATTTGGAACTTATAAATCTTTTTCTAAGATTTGAAGGAGATTTTCCAAAGTAAAGTTTTCTAGTTTAATAAAATAAATTGGAATGGAATGGAATTCGATTCGGTAACAATCGAAGTGAACTTCTGTGGGGGAAGATTATTATTATATATGGAATTTAAGAGGTTTTTCCGTTATTCTATTTATATTATTGGTTGGATATGGAAGTTCATATTGATTATATATATTGATCTGTATTCCGTGAAGACTCCATTGTTAATGGAATGTGATTTTGGGTTTATTGTGAGTTGTGTTTTAAATGACATTAGTTCTTTAACCCAGTTAAAGATAAGATTAATTTCTTAACTTTGAATTATCATTAAGTAATGACTTTTGGAAATTAAAACCGAATTAGAGTTTTAATGAATTTTTAAATAGATTGAATGGTGAATTTGATAACTAAAATTATCAAATTTAAGAAATGATCGAGAATGGAGTATCACCAGTTTTGCTCCAAGCGATAGTTAAATCTTTAATTAGATTTGAACGTGAAATGGTAATTAATTTTACCGATAACACTGTGGTGCTAGATATGAAGTATTACCAGTTTTGATTCATGGGATGAATAGGTTGGGATTGGGAAATCAAACAAACGATTACTTCGGTAAGGTTCGCTAATCTCGATTAGTTTGGAAAACCTAAAAATGGTTTGAATTGATATCCAAAGGAAGATTAAAGAATAAATTTAAAGAATTTATCTTTGATAAAATTAATGGGAACCTTTCCCAAAGTAAAAGAATATTTGAATAAAGGAATATTCTGGATTGGAATGAGGCATATGTTGTGTTTTTATAGCACTTGTTTATTATATACGCGAGTTATTCAGAAAGACCGGGTTTATCCCATTCTGAATAACTGATTCGACGAAATGTCGAGGATGAAGACCGGAGTTCTTCACATCGTTTGGATGATTACTGATGTCTTGATTGGGCTGTACACCCAAGACAAGGTAATAAGTGGTGATCGTCCAGACGTACTTGGAGATCGACCGGATACGCGAGGGCCTCTCTCCTGTATTGGACATATGGGACGAGGAATAAGGTGCCTCCGGTTTCGTTCAGACCCAGAACAAACTTGTAAATGGATATGTGTCTGACATCGGATTTCATTCTGTGTGATTGATAGACATCGTTTGTATAGCGTGAATTGCCTGTGTGGCATGCTGAGATGCAAACGATCAAGGTTTCTGTTGAAAAGTAGAGTCTTGTAGTTGATGATCAAAGCATGGCTTTAATATAGCATAGCTTTGTGTAGCATTAATTCGTGAACCTCGCACCCCAGTGTGAACCAGAAACGGGAGAGGACATCAGGGAGGGCATGTGTTTCCTTCTAACTAGGAGTGGTTTCTGGGTTTGACACGCCCAGGCGTTTTACTTATGTGGATGATGGATAGTGTGGCGCCTCGGTTATATTGGCACTGCGGGGCCGATGTATGATATGGTCTTTATACAGACCAGACTTACATCCCATGGGGCGGGGAAACGCATGTTCAGGCATTTTAATTCACACTTTGCACTTCGGGTGGACCGGCCCTGACGATCCAAGGGACCACTTGAGTCTGGGTCCTTAGACACGTGCTAGAGTGTCTCGAAGCGGTAAGGACGATCCCTTGCCTTGGTTCATAGATGGAAATCCAACTTCCAATACGGCATTTTGCGGTTTTGAATATAGAGCCTAGTATGGCGACATAGTGGGATAGTGCACTATGCTGTCTTTGATTGATACATTTATATTTGAAGTTGTTTTCATACACTTTACACTATAATAGTATCAAAATGATTTGTTTTAAACGTACCAAGCATGTTTGGCTATTATAAGGTAAAACTCTATCCTCCGTGTAACACCCCGTGTATTTTATAACAGTGAAATTCACAAATTAAAGTATAACTAATTTCAAATCAAAGAATTAAGGGAAACAGGATACGCCGTTGCGTTCGTCTCGGAATTCTGCTTGAGATAGAGTCCGAGTTTGCGTAAAAAGGACTCCGTATGAAGAAGATATGGCCTCCAGAAGTTTCAGAATTCAGTTTAAAATTCAAAACAGCTCAGAAAAACCAATTCAAAATTCAAAATCGGGTCGGATTGGCCAGGGCGGGAATTTTCCCGCCAAGGCACCCAGGTCGACTGGGTAGTCGACCTGGGGCTACCCAAGTCGACTGGGTAGTCGACCTGGGTCACCCGTGTCGACTGCCAAGTCGACATGGCCCCTGAGCCAGGTCGAACCCAGCCCCCCCCCGGCTGGCCTGGTCTGTGTTTGGTCGATTTTCTGAGCCTTGCCTTGTCACTAGGGCTAGGTGTCAGCTCCTGATCGGTCTCTCCTTCAAACGAATGGCTATTATTAAACCAAGCTCCATCGACGGTCCTAATCAACTCACAAACTCTATAAAAAGGACCTAAGACTCACCCTAATTCACACAAACAAAAATGGAGATGAGACCGTCATGCTGCTGAGGAAAGACTAGGAATAGCCGTTAGGAATTGAGAGGCAATTAGGAGATAATTCGAAAGCTTAAAGCAACGTCAATTAAATCAAAACAACGCCTACAACAAAGGATAGCATCTCCAAATTCAGAATTCAGATTCCTGAATTGAAGATTCGTCATACGTTGTAAGTAGAGTGTTATTCCGATGTGAATAAATAAATTGTGTTATGATTTGTGTAAAGTGAGAAATGGAATTGTGGCGATAATAATCTATATTTGTATGTTGCTTTGATTCTAAACGATTTGGAATTGTTATGATATAACGATTGGATATTTGCAAGTATGTGATTTATGTTGGAAGTTAACAACTACATGTTTGTAGTGGTTTAATTTAGATTCATGCAAGTATATGATTCATGTTAACAATCATATGTTGTGGTAGTTTATTTGGGATTCATGCAAGTATATGATTCATCATTATGCCAATATGATGTACTTACTTTTATGACCACTTTTAGTGTGTAATTGGATTCAACTAAGTACTATGGTTTATATGAATTTATGTTGAATTGGCATCGTGATTCAAGTGTAAAACCATGCTTTTGTATTAGAGACAAAAGTAAGCATCTTTATGAACATGACTAAACTATGTTTGGTGTTATGTCTTGTTGAAAACATGTTTTAGGCCTATGTTGTTATCAAAATCATATGGTGATATATGTGACACATAATTAAGTTAGATTTACATTCTAATTGCAAGTTTACATCAATAGACTAAAAAAAACATGATTTCATGTTTAGGTATGTTTATGCCATGATTATATGAATAGAATGGTTCATGTTTAGGTATGTTTATGCCATGATTATGTGAATAGAATGATTCATGTTTAAGTATTGTTTATGCCATGATTATATACTATTACAATGCAAGTTCACATGTGCCTAATTCATGTTAATTGAATCGTTATGTTGCAAGTTCATGCGTTCACACTCCCCTTTTTATGTTACCTTATAAACACCATGTTATAAGCCTCCCCTTTTCATATGGCTAAGTTGGGTTTAAATGTTAAACCCAACATATCTTATATTGTAGCGAATGTGTAAAACGGGGGTAATGACGTTTGGGTTAAAATATAGAACATATGTGTTGGCATGTTTGACGCATGCCAACAACCTTGAAAAACAATTAAGTGGTATAAATTAATTTTACCCAATAAAAGATGAATTTGAATAATGGGCCGCAAATATTTACATATAAAAAGAAAAGAGACAAAATATGTAAATGTAGAAAATACGATGTGTTTAACCCGAGGTTGGATTGAGTTGTGATGTAAACCTGCCCGGAACCGCCCGGCTGTCCAGTAGTCACAACAATACCTATCCAATGTGGGTGGTTAAACACGGAGCCCAATAAGGACCTGAGGTTAGACTGAGTTGTGGCGTAAGACTGCCCGGACCCAACCGGCAACAGGCAGCCACAACAATACATGTCTAATGTGAGAGGTCAAGGCTTTAATAAGACAATTAAGGCTGAGTCAGGATTGATAGGATTAAGTAAATTGAATTAATACTTAATCAAAATGGAACATGCTAAACTATACAGACTGATTTGGGGTTAGGTTTACAAAACACTTAACCAACTTAGCATGTTGGCTAGAAATAGAAAACCTAGTAGCGGGGGACCCTTTTCAGCAGTAACCCTACAAGGTGTATCAGGATACCCTGAACTAGGCAGGGTAGGGCACGATTACTGGGCTGACTGTAAGAGGTCAAATTGACGGCGGTGGTGCAGCATTGTAGGTTCTAACGGGGTGCGGGCGTGCACACACTTCGGCGCAGAAAAATAAGGCACTGGGCACCAGTAGTATACCTGTGCATTCTAGAATTGTGTCGGGCCGCCACCTTGGGACTTGATACACCCCATGGTGGGACCAGCATAGGTAACTACAACAATGGGGGCCGTAAGACACATGTAACTATGCGAGTCGGAGCCGATCATCAGAAATGGATCACTTCACCCTGATTATGGGGTGCCTGTTGGGAACTAGTTTATATGGGTACAGAGATTAATATGGGGTACGATAGTGTATTCGACTCTAGACAACTTAACTTAGTTTATGGTGCTTTCTCATTTCCAGTTTATACTTATCATACCCAGTTCTTTGTTCATAGACTGAATAGTCCTAGACTTACTCAGGCTTTATGCCTGACTCTACTTTTCTTTCGCCTTCTTTTCTTTCGTTTCCCCCCAGGTCCACAGGGAGGGAATACCGCAGCTTGACCAGCTTTCACATTCAGCTTGAAGAGAAAGAATGTATTTCTTGGATCTTTTTCGTTTTGGACTATGGCTTTGGACAGCAATTATGGGACTTATGCAGTTTATCTATGTTTTCTTTATGCTTCTTTAAATAATGTAATCAAGACAGTTATGAAGATGTTATGTTTTTGGAAGAATTGTAAGACAATTATGGCATGTTTTGTGTAACACGTATTTTAATGAAATAAAAGTTGTTTTTGTTTTCCGCTGTTCAAAAATATGTGTTCTTATATCTGTCTTGTATATCTGTGACTTATACTTATAAACCTCCACCAAAATTAGGGCATTCCCTTTGAGAGTGACCCTAACGGAGGTGGGGTGTTTCACTTGGTATCAGAGCATAGGTTCACCAGATAAGATAAAAGTTTTGAAAATTTATTTTCAAAGGAAAATTTAAAGAAGCATTTTTAAAGATAAAATATTATATTTTAAAAAGGCAAAGTCCCCCAAAGCCATAGGTACTATCTTTTATCCTTCGTTTTGAATCTATCCTTTTTGTTTCAGCATGTCCGAAGAACTTAACTTGCCAGAGGGTATACCAATACCTGGTTGGTTTAGACGATTCTTAGAAGCAAGGGCCACTCAGCCAGGTCCTACCGTTCCTCCTTCCCCAGCTGCAGGAAATCATCCAGCTGCAGCAGCACCTCTTCCTCCACCTCCTCCGCGGGGAAATACTTTTGCTAAGATATGTAAAGATTTTAAAGCTATGGGAGGAAAGGACTTTCATGGAACCGAGTCCTTCGTAGTAGCCAGGAATTGGCTGAAAGAAACCGAGGACTTATTCGTCATCTTTGAGGTAGAAGATAGGCAGAAGGTACAACTGGCAGTGTGGCTACTAAAAGGTGAGGCTTCCTACTGATGGGAAGTCACTATTGCAGAAAGACCAGTGGAAACTTGGGAGGACTTTAGGGCAAGGTTCGAGGCTAAATTTCTCTCAGAAGCTGAAAGGAGTCTTCAGTTGGAAAAATTCTTATTTCTTAAGCAAGGGAATATGACAGTCAAAGAGTATGTTAACCAGTTTGATCAGATGGCTAGGTTCGGACTGGACCTAGTCAACACCCCGCACAAGAAGGCTCTCCGCTTTGTCAAGGGGTTGAATGAGCCGTTACACAGTTTGGCCATGACCCATATACCCATGGGAGCTACGTATGAAAGGTTGGTGCAGATGGCATTGCTGAATGAAGAAGATAAGGGCAAGAAGGAGACAAAGGCAGAAAGCTCTCAAGGGAAGAAAGAGGGTTTACAGCCTAAGAAGACAGACTTTAAGAAGGGCGGGAAAGACAACAAAGAGAAGAGGAAGTATAATTTCTGTGGCAAAGTGGGGCACTTAGTGAAAGATTGCCGGAAAAAGAAGGCCAAGATGAATGGCGGGTGCTTTTCTTGCGGTGAGACAGGCCACATGGCTAAGGATTACCCGAAGAAACGAGGACAGGGGCAGAGGGATGGATCCACCTCAGGGGCACAGGTTCATGTGCTAGAGGCGCCACCTCTGCAACAGCGAGGTATAAATACTTCTGTAGAAAGTGTAGTTTATCTTTATGATCACCCAGTTCGCACTTTATTTGATTCTGGCGCATCACACTCCTTTATCTCGTCTGCTTTAGTAGAATCTCTGCACCTAGAAACTAGTATGGTAGAGGACCCCTTAATTGTTTCAAACCCAATTGGGGGCCCAGCTCATTTGTCGATGATCTGTGTGGGATTGAAAATTTCTATTCTAAGCGTAGAATTTAGATGTAGTGCCTTTGTTTTGGGCTTCTCGGGATATGGTTTGATTTTGGGCATGGATTGACTATCCAGTAATGGTGCCATCCTGGATTGTGAGAAAAGGGTGGTTAGGCTTCTGACCCAACTCGGTAACACTCTGGAAATTACTTGTAATCCCTCGTATGCGGTTTTGCTTAGTTACCTTGAATCGCTAGATGCCTCTGTTGAAAGTTTGCAATCGGTTAGAGTGGTCCGGGAATATCCGGATGTCTTCGAAGAGGTGAAGGGCTTGCCTCCGAAGTGGGAGACAGACTTCCGCATATATCTTGTAGATAATGCAAAGCCCGTTGTGTTGCCCGTTAGAAACATGACTCCACGGGAAAGAAAGGAGCTCAGTAAACAGATTAAAGAGCTTCTAGAGAAGGGGTTCATTAGGAGGAGCATTTCAGAATGGGACGCTCCAGTGGTGTTCGCTACAAAGGCGGATGGTTCACTCCGTCTATGTGTTGACTATAGGGAGCTCAACAAGCTAACAAAAAAGAATAGGCACCCTCTCCCCAGAATCGACGATCTGTTTGATCAACTTGTAGGAGCGTCTGTTTTCTCCCAACTCGATTTGGCGACCGGTTTTCATCAGCTAAGGGTGGCTGAAGATAGTATCGATAAGACAGCATTCATAACCCCAGACGGCTTCTTTGAATGGCTTGTCATGCCTTTCGGCTTGACAAACGCACCCGCTTACTTCGTGGACTTGATGAGTAGGGTGTTCAGAGAATTCTTTAACAAGTTCGTAGTGGTCTTCGTAGATGATATCCTTATCTTCTCAAAGAGTGAAGAGGAACATGCTCAGCACTTAAGGGCAATCATGGAAACTCTGCGAGTCCATCAGCTAAAAGCCAAATTCTCCAAATGCCACTTTTGGAGAGAGGAAGTAAGATTTCTTGGGCACATAGTATCCAAGGAAGGATTAGCAGTAGACCTGGCTAAGGTAGTAGCGGTGCAGGATTGGAAGTCACCAAAGAACGCAACAGAGGTCCGAAGCTTTCTCGGGCTAGCAGGCTTTTATCGGAAATTCATCAGAGACTTTGCAAAGATATCAGCTCTGCTCACAAAGTTGACCAAGAAGAATCTAGTGTTCAATTGGGACTTGGATTGCAAGTTTGCTTTCCAACGACTGAAAAGGGCTCTTACAACAGCCCCAGTTTTAACGTTGCCAGATGGAAGCAAGATGTTCACAGTTTATACAGATGCATGTGGGACAGGGCTAGGCGTCGTCTTAATGCAAGAAGTAAGGGTAGTAGCTTATGGCGGGAGACAATTGAAAGTGCATGAAAAGAACTACCCGACCCACGATCTTGAGTTAGCCGCCATCGTCTTTGCACTCAAGTCTTGGCGACACTATCTCCTAGGTGAGAAGTTCGAACTTTACACTGACCATAAATCGTTGAAATATCTTTTCTCGCAGAAAGATCTTAACTTGAGGCAACAGAGATGGATGGAGTTTCTTGCCTCGTACGATTTCGAGATCTCCTACACTCCGGGCAAAGGCAACGTAGTGGCAGACGCGTTGAGCCGAAAGAAACTAACCCTAAGCCCGTTGTTTGTTGAAAGACAAAGCCTAGAGTTTATAGCCAACTTTGGCTTTAGGCCCTCCTCCGATTTTGTACCAGGCTTGCTAGCATCTCTCGAAGTATGCCCGACTTTAGTAGACTCAATAGGGACAGCACAACGCGAAGACCCTCAGCTTGTGGAGACGATTGATAGGCTAATTAGGGGTGAGACTTCAAGTCACCTCAGCAGATACTCCATCGACGATAAGGGTTGGCTAAGGCGAGATGAAAGACTATGCGTCCCACAGACAAGGGATTTAGTAAAGAAGGTTCTCGAGGAAGAACATCACTCCAAGATATAGATACACCCAGGTGGAGATAAAATGTACAAAGACATAAAGAGAACTTTCTTTTGGAACGGCATGAAGAAGGACGTGGCAGATTTCGTTTTTAAGTGTATGGTGTGCCAACAGGTTAAGGCGGAACAGAAAAAGCCTGGCGGTCTTCTCCATCCTCTAGAGGTCCCGCAGTGGAAGTGGGATAGTATCTCAATGGACTTCATTGATGGGCTGCCTAGGTCTAGGAGAGGCAACACTAGCATTTGGGTAATAGTGGATAGGCTTACTAAAAGCGCCCACTTTTTACCTGTCAAAAGTAAAAGAACTTCCTCGTCCCTAGCATCTCTTTACCTCAAGGAAATTGTTCGACTCTATGGAATACCATCCAGAATTGTTAGTGACCGAGACCCTATCTTCACAAGTGAGTTTTGGCGGAGTCTGCAAGAAGCGGTAGGCACACAGTTATGCTTGAGCACAGCCTATCATCCCCAAACTGATGGCCAAACAGAAAGGGTGAACAGAGTTTTGGAGGACCTTTTAAGACTGTGCATCCTTGACTTCGGAGGGACGTGGGAAGACCATCTTCCTTTGGTGGAATTTGCCTACAACAACAGCTACCAAGCAACCATCGGAATGGCGCCCTTCGAAGCTTTATATGGAAGACCGTGCCGATCACCCACTTGTTGGTGGGAGTCTACTGATAAGCTCATACTTGGACCAGATATGATCCGAGAGACTTCAGAGAAAGTAGACTTAATACGAAGAAGGATGAAGACGGCCCAAGACAGACAAAAGTCCTACGCCGACAAGAGGAGGACCGACCTTGAATTTGAGGTTGGGGACAGAGTTTTTCTTAAGGTATCTCCGCTAAGGAACGTTGTTCGTTTTGGAACCACAGGAAAGCTAGCACCAAGGTTCGTAGGGCCATTTCCTATCATCGAGAAAATTGGGAAAATGGCCTATAGATTAGAGCTACCCGAAAAATTGGCCGGAGTTCACAACGTCTTTCATGTTTCACATCTCCGAAAATGTCTACATGAATCTGCTGAAGTGGTAGAGCCAAACATCCTAGAAGAAGCTGAAGTGGAACGCGAAGCAAACGTGAGGAAAGTTCCAACCCGCATATTAGGAACGGAAGTGAAGAAGCTACGCAACCGCGAAGTCAAGCTCGTCAAAGTTCAATGGAGCGACGCCGAGGGAGACGCAACTTGGGAAACTGAAGCTAGAATACGCGCAGCCTACCCTTTTCTTTTCGAGGGTACATCTTTGATCTTTCTTTTTCCTTAAGTTGCGCTTTTATCTATCTTTTTTAGGTATATCTCCTCGACCTTATCTTTTAGGAAGAAACCCTTTGGATGAAAACATGTAATTGAAACATGTTATGGATGATGGTTGCAAGTGGTTGCAAGTGATTGCTAGTGGTTGCTCGTGGTTGCATATACACACACAATCTAGGTTTTAGATCGGCTCAGTCACTTCATATTGCATATGCATAAATGTATTTATATTCGTATATGGTTGAAGTTTAATGTGTTGTCATATGGATGTTGCATTTGTATGAGTGATTGTGCACTCATGTAGAATCATGAATAGGAGAATTTGCATACATAATGGATTCATGGCACTTACATAATTTGCATTAAGGAGGTCAACTGAATCAGTAGACCGCCTGATTTTGCATTAGATAAGTACATGTACACACACACTTCGCATATGATCATGAAGTATTAGAAGTCTTTTAAGGACAATGGATGCTCGTGTTTGATGGATGAGTAGATGGATGTTTGGATGTTAGGATGTACATTCTTCCTGAACTTGAAGATTTCGGGGACGAAATCCTTTTAAGTGGGGGAGAATGTAACACCCCGTGTATTTTATAACAGTGAAATTCACAAATTAAAGTATAACTAATTTCAAATCAAAGAATTAAGGGAAACGGGATACACCGTTGCGTTCGTCTCGGAATTCTGCTTGAGATAGAGTCCGAGTTTGCGTAAAACGGACTCCGTATGAAGAAGATATGGCCTCCGGAAGTTTCAGAATTCAGTTTAAAATTCAAAACAGCTCAGAAAAACCAATTCAAAATTCAAAATTGGGCCGGATTGGCCAGGGCGGGAATTTTCCCGCCCAAGGCACCCAGGTCGACTGGGTCGTAGTCGACCTGGGGCTACCCAGGTCGACTGGGTAGTCGACCTGGGTCATCGGTGTCGACTGCCAAGTCGACACGGTGTCGACTGGCGTGTCGACCTGCCCCCTGAGCCAGGTCGAACCCAGCCCCCCCGGCTAGCCTGGTCTGTGTTTGGTCGATTTTCTGAGCCTTGCCTTGTCACTAGGGCTAGGTGTCAACTCCTGATCGGTCTCTCCTTCAAACGAACGGCTATTATTAAACCAAGCTCCATCGACGATCCTAATCAACTCACAAACTCTATAAAAAGGACCTAAGACTCACCCTAATTCACACAAACAAAAATGGATTTGAGACCGTCATGCTGCTGAGGAAAGACTAGGAATAGCCGTCAGGAATTAAGAGGCAATTAGGAGATAATTCGAAAGCTTAAAGCAACGTCAATTAAATCAAAACAACGCCTACAACAAAGGATAGCATCTCCAAATTCAGAATTCAGATTCTTGAATTGAAGATTCGTCATACGTTGTAAGTAGAGTGCTATTCCGATGTGAATAAATTAATTGTATTGTGATTTGTGTAAAGTGAGAAATGGAATTGTGGCGATAATAATCTATATTTGTATGTTGCTTTGATTCTAAACGATTTGGAATTGTTATGATATAACGATTGGATATTTGCAAGTATGTGATTTATGTTGGAAGTTAACAACTACATGTTTGTAGTGGTTTAATTTAGATTCATGCAAGTATATGATTCATGTTAACAATCATATGTTGTGGTAGTTTATTTGGGATTCATGCAAGTATATGATTCACCATTATGCCAATATGATGTACATACTTTTATGACCACTTTTAGTGTGTAATTGGATTCAACTAAGTACTATGGTTTATATGAATTTATGTTGAATTGGCATCGTGATACAAGTGTAAAACCATGCTTTTGTATTAGAGACAAAAGTAAGCATCTTTATGAACATGACTAAACTATGTTTGGTGTTATGCCTAGTTGAAAACGTGTTTTAGGCCTATGTTGCTATCAAAATCATATGGTGATATTTGTGACACATAATTAAGTTAGATTTACATTCTAATTGCAAGTTTATATGAATAGACTAAAAAAAACATGATTTCATGTTTAGGTATGTTTATGACAAGATTATATGAATAGAATGGTTCATGTTTAGGTATGTTTATGCCATGATTATATGAATAGAATGATTCATGTTTAAGTATTGTCTATGCCATGATTATATACTATTACAATGCAAGTTCACATGTACCTAATTCATGTTAATTGAATCGTTATGTTGCAAGTTCATGCGTTCACACTCCCCTTTTTATGTTACCTTATAAACACCATGTTATAAGCCTCCCCTTTTCATATGGCTAAGTTGGGTTTAAATGTTAAACCCAGCATATCTTATATTGTAGCGAATGTGTAAAACGGGGGTAATGACGTTTGGGTTAAAATATATAAACATATGTGTTGGCATGTTTGACGCATGCCAACAACCTTGAAAAACAATTAAGTGGTATAAATTAATTTTACCCAATAAAAGATGAATTTGAATAATGGGCCGCAAATATTTACATATAAAAAGAAAAGAGACAAAATATGTAAATGTAGAAAATACGATGTGTTTAACCCGAGGTTGGATTGAGTTGTGATGTAAACCTGCCCGGAACCGCCCGGCTGTCCAGTAGTCACAACAATACCTATCCAATGTGGGTGGTTAAACACGAAGCCCAATAAGGACCCGAGGTTAGACTGAGTTGTGGCGTAAGACTGCCCGGACCCAACCGGCAACAGGCAGCCACAACAATACCTGTCTAATGTGAGAGGTCAAGGCTTTAATAAGACAATTAAGGCTGAGTCAGGATTGATAGGATTAAGTAAATTGAATTAATACTTAATCAAAATGGAACATGCTAAACTATACAGACTGATTTGGGGTTAGGTTTACAAAACACTTAACCAACTTAGCATGTTGGCTAGAAATAGAAAACCTAGTAGCGGGGGACCCTTTTCAGCAGTAACCCTACAAGGTGTATCAGGATACCCTGAACTAGGCAGGGTGGGGCACGATTACTGGGCTGACTGTAAGAGGTCAAATCGACGGCGGTGGTGCAGCAGTGTAGGTTCTAACGGGGTGCGGGCGTGCACACACTCCGGCGC
The DNA here is from genome assembly GCA_030737875.1 of Allium sativum. NCBI lineage: Eukaryota > Viridiplantae > Streptophyta > Magnoliopsida > Asparagales > Amaryllidaceae > Allium > Allium sativum. Next base: position 684,291,756 of record CM060926.1, on the reverse strand, counting down.
AGAAAAATAAGGCACTGGGCACCAGTAGTATACCTGTGCATTCTAGAATTGTGTCGGGCCGCCACCATGGGACTTGATACACCCCATGGTGGGACCAGCATAGGTAACTACAACAACGGGGGCCGTAAGACACATGTAACTATGCGAGTCGGAGCCGATCATCAGAAATGGATCACTTCACCCTGATTATGGGGTGCCTGTTGGGAACTAGTTTATATGGGTACAGAGATTAATATGGGGTACGATAGTGTATTCGACTCTAGACAACTTAACTTAGTTTATGGTGCTTTCTCATTTCCAGTTTATACTTATCATACCCAGTTCTTTATTCATAGACTGAATAGTCCTAGACTTACTCAGGCTTTATGTTTGACTCTACTTTTCTTTCGCCTTCTTTTCTTTCGTTTCCCCCCAGGTCCACAGGGAGGGAATACCGCAGCTTGACCAGCTTTCACATTCAGCTTGAAGAGAAAGAATGTATTGCTTGGATCTTTTTCGTTTTGGACTATGGCTTTGGACAACAATTATGGGACTTATGCAGTTTATTTATGTTTTCTTTATGCTTCTTTAAATAATGTAATCAAGACAGTTATGAAGATGTTATGTTTTTGGAAGAATTGTAAGACAATTATGGCATGTTTTGTGTAACACGTATTTTAATGAAATAAAAGTTGTTGTTGTTTTCCGCTGTTCAAAAATATGTGTTCTTATATCTGTCTTGTATATCTGTGACTTATACTTATAAACCTCCACCAAAATTAGGGCATTCCCTTTGAGAGTGACCCTAACGGAGGTGGGGTGTTTCACTCTGGCTTGTGTTGCATTGTGGGATGGGACCTGAGTGTTATATTAGCTTCATTGTTCTTTATTTTTCTTTGTGTTGCTGTTTTCATACACTGGAATTCTTGGGAGGAAACCCATTCCGTGTTATACGGCGTAGTCCCTTGATTTACCTTACTTTAAAACGAAGATAATAACTGTTTTAGTTCTCACACCTGTCACATGACTGGCCTGGAGTTTATTGTTTTAACCTAAACTCTGGGTGCCCCTATTTTCCACACGGGCAGCTAGTAGTTGTGGTTTTAAAGATTTATATTCACTGGATCCTGGTTTACAGCTGGAATGATATTCGGAAAGCTCTGTATCCGTATATTCTTTTCAGTTGTGTTTTGTATTATTTTCCGCTACATTGTAATTTGTAAATATCTGATATTTATCAAATGTATATTACTTGTTCTGACTCTGTTTATTCTTGTATTCTCGTGGAATTGTTGTAATAAGCAATGAAATGTTCTTCTGTTTGTATTCTGATTTGTCATGTTCTCAAAGCAATCCGGGTTTTCCTTTACGGGGAAGTTCGGGTCATTTCATTTGGTATCGGAGCTTTGGTTTACAGAGCTCGAGCACAAGACACATTAGAACCAAACGAAAGGATTCATCAGAGATTGGATTAGTAATATCCAACAAGGATGGCTCGTTAGAGAGGGGATCAGTAGTATCCTAGAACGAGTGTAAAGAGTTAAATTTTGAAAATAAAAATGAAAACAAAATTTGTTTTAAAAATTAAAACCTTATCATATGTATTTGAAGATTTTATTTTAAATTGATTTGGACAATCGAGTATATGAAATTTTGCATATGCGCGTCATGAACGTATATTCGAAGTTTTAATATACTGGGTAGATATAGAATCACACTCTAGACGCCCGGAGGTGATTCTGATGATTGTAGCTACATCATCAGAACTTATCTTCGAGTTTCGAAAGTGGGATATCTATATATTTCCAATTGACTGATTTGAGAACCAAAACTAGATAGGGCTATTGTTGTGGTTTAGCGTAAAAAACATGATTTTCTCTACGTATATCAAAGCTATAAATTTGAAACGTTAATCAAATAATTGATTGCCGGTTGTGTTGTTTGATTATTGGTTTGATTAATTAAAATTTTGAACCATTAAGCCAAATTGTATCAAATATTGAGTTGGATTGAAAGAGTTTCATATATATGCATGCATATACATTGAACAGGTAAGTGGATTTGCTGTTGAGTAAAGAATTTATTTGCATGCCCGACAAATAGGTAAACCTTAATGAGTTGGCTACGCAATTTTATTTATATCAACCCCTGTGCTGGTTATTCTATGTGAGATTATAAACATCGTCATAGGATAGTAATAATTAATTTTGAACTACACTACATGGCATACTGCGTGAAGATAGCATACTCTATCATATTCCACATTAGCACTTAGAGCTTATGTGACAAGGTTGAAGATTTACCATACAAGCTAGAGGCTTGTATGGCGATGACTATATTTTAGGTTGAACCGAAGTCTGATATGGACTATATAAAATGCAACGATAAATTGCCAGATTAATAAAAACCCCACATGGGTCTAGAGTTGACAATAAACACGTCTCTCTAGTCATTAAGGCACACAAACTATTTATAGGGTGACGAGAATTTGTTCTCTGGAATTATGATCTATACACACTCCCCTATGGACACCAGGATATATCACTATAAGTATGTGTATGCTTTTTAGGATTTATTGGGTACCTAATACGGCCCAATAAATTTACAAACCCCTCCTCGTACAAAGGAGGTTATGGCGAAATTTTTCGAAATTTTAGGGTGTTAGCCAAATTTTTGAGAAATTTGAAAATTCTTAGAAATTGAGAAGTTGAAGAATGAAAACCAAACTGAAAGTTAGCTTGGTTGGTTAAACAACTTTCAGCTCTGTTCCTTTTCGAGGACGAAAAGAATTTAAGTGGGGGAGATTGTAACAACCCGGAAAATCAGAACCAATTTAAAATTTTTATTTTGGCTATTCTAATGAATTTTGAATGTTTGAAATGATTTATTTTAAATAATAACGATAGGAAATTTATTTTGAATAGAAGTAGAATGTATATATTTATTTGAATCGAAGTTTGAATATAAATATTTATTTTAATTATAAAATAAATTGGAAATGGTGCAGTAGTTTGAAAATTCGATTTCAAATTTCAAATGAATGTACAGGATTCAAATTAAATCGGGTTTCAGCAAAACCAGAAATATTTGAATCTATTTGAAAATATCTTTCCAACAAATCTGAAAAATTGAAATTTCATAGCGGGAATAAAAAGTTAAGCCCAGTTGAAAATTCAGAATAGTCGCTATGGAAATATGGCCCATAAGAATAGCCATTTTGCAAACGACCTCCGTTTTTGACGAAACCACTTTTGTTGGATCTGGGATGTCGTATTATTGCTAGATTCCAATTTTCATAATTTTCTAAATCAATATGTGAGTGTGGCAAAAGAAAACGTGTTTTAACAATTTCAGTCAATTTGGATCGACCAGAAAAGGACCATTTTTCAAACGGTCTCCAAATTCAACGAAATTAGTTTTGTTAGGACTGTATCATCAATACGAAGCTAGATATAATTTTTCTGGAATTTTTAGAATCATGGCCCCGGCAAATTAATATGTATGTTCAAATCCAAATTTGAATGTTTTATATTTTAATTTGAAAAATAAATGATGGGTAATAGTCGAATGGGCTTACGAAACATATTCCATTGTGTCCGGAATGGGGGTATTTAGCTAGGGGCGACATTCGTTGGGTTTGGATTGGAGTTCGTATTAGAAAACCCCATTTTTAGAATTTAGTATAAATTCCGACCAATCAGAAATTTTTATTCATTAAATTAAAATTCCCAAAAAGCATTTTTCTCTCTCCACGTAACACGATCTAAGGCAGCTCCCCCTTGCTTCCTTCCTCCTCTGGTTACTCTATCCACACGCAAAATTAGACCTCCAACCTGTTGAGCTTTTTGTAGAGGACTTCGAGATCTACACATCCATACTTGGTGCATCCTCCATCATGGCTTGTATCTCGAGAACCGAGCCAGTGAAGTGGCCAACTTCAGAGCGTCGCCATAGACGCCAGAGGCCACCGAGGTGGGCCCCACTTCAGGCGCACGTGCGCCCCTCCTCCCTCTTCGACATGGCGTTGGCCGATCCTCTTATAGCGCAGCGGATTGGAAGAAAAATCAGACCCTAGTTTTGAACCATTTCTGAAAGGTGCGGGTTTATATAATTTAAACTGTTTTGACACTTTAAAGCGTTGCAAAGTATGGTTAAAATTATAAAAAAACATATCTTTTTCGTACAATAACGAAATTCGATGAAACAGGAGACATTGGACTCGTGTGGACGTCTTCTACATTCTAGAAGAGACCGGAGAATTTTTGGAGCTTCCTACAATTTTTGGAGGAGTGGAGCCCAATGTGAGAACTTCTCACCAAAATTATTTATATACAGTTATTTATTTCATGACTGCATATATGAACTGTTCCCCATAGTCCACAGACCATGGACGACTTGTTTGTTAGATTATGTGTTTGGATTGATTTGTTTGCGTGAATTTGGTTTGTGATGTGGAATGGAAAATAAAATATTCATGTGTTGAAATAAATATTTTATCGTTAAAAATATAATTTTTAATGTGTATATGAATAAAATAAATATTCATTTACAAATCGGACGATTTGTTTATGTACACACATTTGACTGATATGGATTGAGACGATAAATTTTACACGTCGCCCAACTGCACAAATAATATTTTATGTTTATGGATTGAAACCCCACATGGGTGTTGGGATGATATTCGACGTACACTAATCCCAACTGTTTAGTGGTATGTCAATCGTTAGGTTGATAAACTGCTGTAAGTGTTAAATATTTATATTTAATGCTTATACGGTGTAGAATTCACTTTGGATGATGGTTGACTGTATTTGATTATTGTTGTATACATGTGTGTACGAAATCCATATAAATCACATTATATGGTAATTGACTGTGTCTGATTCCAGTTCAGAAAGAAGGAATATTTTAAAATAATATTCAGAAAAGAATCAAAAATATGATTTTGATGTCTGATTTGGGATGGACACGAATATATTTAAATATATAAAGCCGTGTTGATTAGATTAACACCATTTTGACGTGAACGATATTTAAATCGATTTTATTCATTTTTATAATGAATATCGAAAAGGAAGTGATTTCAAAATCTGAAGTTTGAAAATATTATCATTTATATATTGATGATATGGAATATTCAATTTTGATTTAAAAATTGAATATGAAGTTGAAATCGTTTTGAAAACGAATTTTAAGCGATTTATAAAATACATTTTAAAAGGGAAATCAAAGAAATATATATTATATATTATATATATATAATATAATAGCCTAAATAAAACGCGTTGTGCCGCGGCAGTTCGCGAATTTCGACCATTGACTTCGAATGGACATTACGGGAGATCCAACCGTTGGATTCTCCTAAAACCAGAATTGTTGGGTTCGTATCGAAAAGAGCTTTCTAACGGATACAAGAAATTTGAAATCTAACAGTTGGATTTGGAATTATGTCCAAATCAAATTATGAAAAGGTCGCTGTAAGTGCAGTTCGATGGCCGTTTATGGAAATCGACTGTACGGGCCTTGATAAAATTATTAAAAATATTAATAATTTGAGTAAAATCATAATAAATGATTTGGAAAGAATTGGGATGAAAAATTCCGTATTTGTAATGGTAAAAATATTTTTTTATCAAAATGAACTAGTTATTAACTAAATTTGATATCCAATAATTTTTAAATAAATAAATTGGATTTGGAATGGTTTTTAAAATAATCAGGATTTCCAATATATAAATTGGAATGGATTTGAATCAAAATTGTCTTCGGAATATTTCGATGTTGGATTTGGTACACAGATATTGTTATGGAAATTTGAAAGATATATTTATATCGTTATTTCCAATACGATATTTGTTGGTTGTAGAATTTGATGTTGAATGTAAGCCGATATATTTTCTATTCAGAGTCTTGTATTTAATATCAAATGGGATTTTGGGTTTGTCGTGAACCGTATCTTCAGTAACCCTGTTCATGAACCCCATGCGAAGAGAATAAATCTTTTAGTTAAGATTGTTAGAGTTTCCAATTATATTTAATAATTGTAATAAAATGGAATGTGAATTGGGTTTATCGTGAACTGTGTTTTAACGACATTCGTTCTTTAACCCGATTTACAGTGAAATGTGATTTGAAATTTATAAATCTTTTGTTAAGATTTAAAGGAGATTTTCCAAAGTATAGTTTTCCGGTTTAATAAAATAAATTGGAATGGAATGGATTTCGATTCGGTAATAATCGAAGTGAACTTCTGTGGAGGAAGACTGTTACTATATATGGAATTTAAGACGCTTTGCGGTTATTCCATTTATATTATCGGTTGGATATGGAAGTTCATATTGATTATATATATTGATTTGTATTCCGTGAAGACTACATTGTTAATGGAATGTGATTTTGGGTTTATCGTGGGTTGTGTTTTAAATGACATTAGTTCTTCAACCCAGTTAAAGATAAGATTAATTTCTTAACTTTGAATAATCATTAAGTAATGACTTTTGGAAATTAAAACCGAATTAGGGTATTAATGAATCTATAAATAGATTGAAAGGTGAATTTGATAACTAAAATTATCAAATTCAAGAAATAATCGAGAATGGAGTATCACCAGTTTAGCTCCAAGCGATAGTTAAATCATTAATTAGATTTGAACGTGAAATGGTAATTAACTTTACCGATAACACTGTGGTGTTAGATATGAAGTATTACCAGTTTTGCTTTATGGGATGAATAGGTTGGGATTGGGAAATCAAACAAATGATTACTTCGGTAAGGTTCGCTAATCCCGATTAGTTTGGAAAACCTAAAAATGGTTTGAATTGATATCCAAAGGAAGATTAAAGAATAAATTTAAAGAATTTATCCTTGATAAAATTAATGAGAACCTTTCCCAAAGTAAAAGAATATTTGAATAAAGGAATATTCTGGATTGGAATGAGGCATATGTTGTGTTTTTATAGCACTTGTTTATTATATACGCGAGTTATTCAGAAAGACCGGGTTTATCCCATTCTGAATAACTGATTCGATGATATGTCGAGGATGAAGACCGGAGGTCTTCACATCGTTTGGATGATTAATGATGTCTTGATTCGGATGTACACCCAAGACAAGGCAATAAGTGGTGATCGTCCAGACGTACTTGGAGATCGACCGGATATGTGAGGGCCTCTCTCCTGTATTGGACATATGGGACGAGGAATAAGGTGCCTCCGGTTTCGTTTAGACCTAGAACGAACTTGTAAATGGATGTGTGTCTGACATCGGATTTCATTCTTTGTGATTGATAGACATCGGTTGCATAGCGTGAATTGCCTGTGTGGCATGCTGAGATGCAAAGGATCAAGGTTTCTGTTGAAAGGTAGAGTCTTGTGGTTGATGATCGAAGCACGGCTTTAATATAGCATAGCCTTGTGTAGCGTTAATTAATGAACCTCGCACCCCGTTGTAAACCAAAAACGGGAGAGTACATCAGGGAGGGCATGTGTTTCCTTCTAGCTAGGATAATAACTATTTTAGTTCTCACACCAGTCACATGAATGAACTGGAGTTTATTGTTTTAACCTAAGCTCTAGGTGCCCCTATTTTCCCCATGGGCGGCTAGTAGTTTTGGTTTCGTAGATTTATATTCATCGGATCCTGGTTTACGGCTAGAATGATATTCGGAAAACTCTTTATCCATATATTCTTTTCAGTTGTGTTTTGTATTATTTTCCGCTGTATTGTAATTTGTAAATCTCTGATATTTATCAAGTGTATATTATTTGTTCATACTCTGTATATTCTTGTATTCTGGTGGAATTGTTGTAATAAGTAATGAAATGTTCTTCTGTTTGTGTTCTGATTTGTCGTGTTCTAAAAGCAATCCTGGTTTTCCTTTACGGGGAAGTTCGGGTCATTTCATTTGGTATCGGAGCTTTGGTTTACAGAGATCGAGAACAAGACACATTAGAACCGAATGAAAGAATTCATCAGAGATTGGATTAGTAATATCCAATAAGGATGACTCGTTAGAGATGGGATCAGTAGTATCCTAGAACGAGTGTAAAGAGTGAAATTTTGAAAATAGAAATGAAAACAAATTTCATTTTGAAATTTAAACCTTATCATACGTATTTGATTTTTATTTTAAATTGATTTGGACAATCGAGTATATAAGATTTTGCATATACGCGTCATGAACGTATATTCGAAGTTTTAATATATTGGGTAGATATAGAATCACACTCTAAACGCCCGGAGGTGATTCTGATGATTGTAGCTACATCATCAGAATTTATGTTCGAGTTTCGAAAGTGGGATATCTATATATTTCCAATTGACTGGTGTGAGAACCAAAACTAGATAGGGCTATTGTTGTGTTTTGGCATCAAAAACATGATTTTCTCTACGTATATCAAAGCTATAAATTTGAAGCATTAATCAACTAATTGATTGCCGGTTGTATTGTTTGATTATTGGTTTGATTAATTAAAATTTTGAACCATTAAGCCAAATTGTATCAAATATTGAGTTGGATTGAAATTTTGTTAGAGTTTCCAATATATGCATGCATATACATTGAACAGGTAAATGGATTTGCCGTTGAGTAAAGAATTTATTTACGTGCCAGACAAATAGGTAAACCTTAATGAGTTGGCTGCGCAATTTTATTTATATATCAACTCCTGTGAATGCCATTGGATGTGGTGTGCTGGTTGTTCTGTGTGAGATTATAAACATCTCCATAGAATAGTAACAATTAATTTTGAACTACATTACATGGCATATTGCGTGAAGATAGCATACTCTATCATATACAACATAAGCACTTAGAGCTTGTGTGACGAGGTTGAAGATTTACTATACAAGCGAGAGGCTTGTATGGAGATGACTATATTTCAGGTTGAACCGAAGACTGATATGGACTATATAAAATGTAACGGTAAATTGCCAGATTAATAAAAACCCCACACGGGTCTGGAGTTGACAATAAACATGTCTCTCTAGTCATTAAGGCACAAAAACTATTTATAGGGTGACGAGAATTTATTCTCTGGAGTTACGGTCTATACACACTCCCATGTGGACACCGGAATATATCACTATAAATATGCGTACACTTTTTAGGATTTATTGAGTGCCTAATACGGTCCAATAAATTTCCAAACCCCTCCCCGTACAAAGGAGGTTATGGCGAAATTTTTCGAAAATTTAGGGTGTTAGCCAAATTTTTGAGAAATTCGAAAATTCTTAGAAACTGAAAAGTTGAAGAATGAAAACCAAACTGAAAGTTAGGTTGGTTGGTTAAACAACTTTCAGCTTCGTTCCTTTTCGAGGACGAAAAGATTTTAAGTGGGGGAGATTGTAACAACCCGGAATATCAGAACCAATTTAATTTTTTTATTTTGGCTATTCTAATGAATTTTGAATATTTAAAATGATTTATTTTAAATAATAACGACAAGAAATTTATTTTGAATAGAATTAGAATGTATATATTTTTTTAAATCGAAGTTTGAATATAAATATTTGTTTTAATTATAAAATAAATTGGAAATGGCGCGGTAGTTTGAAATTTCGATTTTAAATTTCAAATAAATGTACTGGTTTCAAAATAAATCAGATTTAACGAAACCAGAAATATTTGAATCTGTTTGAAAATATCTTTCCAACGAATCTGAAAAACTGAAATTTCATCGCGGGAATAAAAATTTATGCCCAGTTGAAAATTCAGAATAGTCGCTATGGAAATATGGCCCTTAAAAATAGCCATTTTGCAGACGACCTCCATTTTTGACGAAACCACTTTCGTTGGATCTGGGATGTCGAATTATTGTTAGATTCCAATTTTCATAATTTTCTGAATCAATATGTGAGCATGGCAAAAGAAAACGCATTTTAACAGTTTCAGTCAATTTGGATCGACCAGAAAATGACCATTATTCAAACGATCTCCAAATTCAACGAAATTAGTTTTGTTAGGACCGTATCGTGAATACGAAGCTAGATATATTTTTTCTGGAATTTTTAGAATCAGTATATGGCCCTGGCAAACTAAATGTACGTTGAAATCCAAATTTGAATGTTTTATATTTTAATTTGAAGAATAACTGACTGTAACAGTCGAATGGGCTTACAAAACATATTCCATTGTGTCCGGAATGGGGTTATTTCGCCAGGGGCGACAGTAATTGGATTTGGATTGGAGTTCGTATTAGAAAACCCCATCTTTAGAATTTAGTATAAATTCCGACCAATTAGAAATTTTTATTCATTAAATTAAAATTCCCAAAAATCATTTTTCTCTCTCCCCGTAACACGATCGAAGGCGGCTCCCCCTTTCTTCCTTCCTTCTCCGATTACTCCCTCTACACGCAAAATTAGATCTCAATCTTGTTGAGCTTTTTGTAGAGGACTTCAATATCTACACATGCATACTTGGTGCACCCTCCATCGTGGCTTGTATCTCGAGAACCGAGCCAGTGAAGTGGTTGACTTTAGTCCGTCGCTGTGGACGCCAGAGGCCACCAAAGTGGGCCCCATTTCAGGCGCACGTGCGCTCCTCCTCCCTTTTCGATGTGGCGTTGGCCGATCCTCCTATAGCGCAACGGATTGGAAGAAAAATCAGACCTTAGTTTTGAACCACTTCTGAAAGGTGCGGGTTATATAATTTAAACTGTTTCGACACTTTAAAGCATTGCAAAGTAAGGTTAAAATTATAAAAATCGTATATTTTTCGTACGATAACGAAATTCGATGAAACAGGAGACATTGGACTCGTGTTGACGTCTTCTACATTTTAGAAGAGACCGGAGAATTTTTGGAGCTTCCTACAATTTTTGGAGGAGTGGAACCCAATGTGAGAACTTCTCATCAAAATTATTTTTATACAGTTATTTATTTCATGATTACATATATGAAATGTTTCCCGTCGTCCACAGACCATGGACGACATGTTTGTTAGATTATTTGTTTGGATTGATTTGTTTGTGTGAATTTGGTTTGTGATGTGGAATGGAAAATAAAATATTCATGTGTTGAATAAATATTTTATCGTTAAAAATATAAATTTTAACGTGTATATGAATAAAATAAATATTCATTTACAAATCGGATGATTTGTTTATGTACACACATTTGACTGATATGGATTGAGACGATAAATTTTACACGTCGCCCAACTGCACAAATAATATTCTATGTTTGTGGATTGAAACCCCACACGGGTGTTGGGATGATATTTGACGTGCACTAATCCCAATTGTTTAGTGGTATGTCTATCGTTTGGTTGACACACTGTTGTAAGCGTTAAATATTTATAATGCTTATACAGTGTAGAATGCACTTTGGATGATGGTTGTTTGTGTTTGATTATTGTTGTATACATGTGTGTATGAAATCCATATAAATCACATTAAATGGTAATTGTCTGTGTCTGATTCCAGTTCAGAAAGAAGGAATATTTTAAAATAATATTCAGAAAAGAATCAAAAATATGATTTTGATGTCTGATTTGGGATGGACACGAATATATTTAAATATATAAAGCCGTGTTGATTAGATTAACACCATTTTGACGTGAACGATATTTAAATCGATTTTATTCATTTTTATAATGAATATCGAAAAGGAAGTGATTTCAAAATTTGAAGTTTGAAAATATTATCATTTATATATTGATGATATGGAATATTCAATTTCGTAAAAATTGATTATGAAGTTGAAATCGTTTTGAAAACGAATTTTAAGCGATTAATGAAATACGTTTTAAAAGGTAAATCGACGAAATATATATTATATATATAATATAATGGCCTGAATAGAACGCGCCGCGGCAGTTCGCGAATTTCGACCATTGACTTCGAATGGACATTACGGGAGATCCAACCGTTGGATTCTCCTAAAACCAGAATTGTTGGGTTCGTATCGAAAAGAGCTTTCTAACGGATACAAGAAATTTGAAATCTAACAGTTGGATTTGGAATTATGTCCAAATAAAATTTGGAAAAGGTCACTGTAAGTCAGTTCGATGGCCGTTTATGGAAATCGACTGCACGGGCCTTGATAAAATTATTAATAATTTGAGTAAAATCATAATAAATGATTTTGAAAGAATTGGGATGAAAAATTCCATATTTGTAAAGATAAAAATATATTTTTATCAAAATGAACTAGTTATTAACTAGATTTGAAATCCGATAATTTTTAACTAAATAAATTGGATTTGGAATGGTTTTAAAAATAACCAGGATTTCCAATATATAAATTGGAATGGATTTGAATCGAAATTGTCTTCAGAATATTTCGATGTTGGATTTCGTGATTATACAGATATTGTTATGGAAATTTGAAAGATATATTTATATCTTTATTTCCAATACGATATTTGTTGGCTGTAGAATTTGATATTGAATATAAGCCAGTATATTTTCTATTCAGAGTCTTGTATTTAATATCAAATGGGATTTTGGATTTGTCGTGAACGGTGTCTTCAGTAACCCTGTTCTTGAACCCTATGTGAAGAGAATAAAACTTTCAATTAAGATTGTTAGAGTTTCCAATTATATTTAATAATTGGAATAAAATGGAATGTGAATTGGGTTTATCGTGAACTGTGTTTTAACGACATTCGTTCTTTAACCTGATTTACAGTGAAATGTGATTTGGAATCTATAAATCTTTTTTTAAGATTTAAAGGAGATTTTCCAAAGTAAAGTTTTTCAGTTTAATAAAATAAATTGGAATGGAATGGAATTCGATTCGGTAATAATCGAAGTGAACTTCTATGGAGGAAGACTGTTACTATATATGGAATTTAAGAGGCTTTGCCGTTATTCCATTTATATTATCGGTTGGATATGGAAGTTCATATCGATTATATATATTGATCTGTATTCCGTGAAGACTCCATTGTTAATGTAATGTGATTTTGGGTTTATCGTGAGCTGTGTTTTAATTGACATTAGTTCTTTAACCCAGTTAAAGATAAGATAAATTTCTTAACTTTGAATAATCATTAAGTAATGACTTTTGGAAATTAAAACCAAATTAGAGTTTTAATGAATCTTTAAATAGATTGAAAGGTGAATTTGATAACTAAAATTATCAAAATTAAGAAATGATCAAGAATGGAGTATCACCAGTTTTGCTCCAAGCGATAGTTAAATCTTTAATTAGATTTGAACGTGAAATGGTAATTAATTTTACTGATAACACTGTGGTGTTAGATATGAAGTATTACCAGTTTTGCTTCATGGGATGAATAGGTTGGGATTGGGAAATCAAACAAATGATCACTTCGGTAAGGTTTGCTAATCCCGAATTGTTTGAAAAACCTAAAAATGGTATGAATTAATATCCAAAGGAAGATTAAAGAATAAATTTAAAGAATTTATCTTTGATAAAATTAATGGGAACCTTTCCCAAAGTAAAAGAATATTTGATTAAAGGAATATTCTGAATTGGAATGAGGCGTATGTTGTGTTTTTATAGCACTTATTTATTATATATGCGAGCTATTCAGAAAGACCGGGTTTATCCCATTCTGAATAACTGATTCGACGATATGTCGAGGACGAAGACGGTGGTTGAAGACCGGGGGTCTTCACATCGTTTGAATGATTACTGATGTCTTGATTGGGCTGTACACCCAAGACAAGGTAATAAGTGGTGATCGCCCAGGCGTACTTGGAGATCGACTGGATATGTGAGGGCCTCTCTTTTGTATTGGATATATGGGACGAGGAATAAGGTGCCTCCGGATTCGTTCAGACCCAGAACGAACTTGTAAATGGATGTGTGTCTGACATCGGATTTCATTCTTTGTGATTGATAGACATCGGTTGCATTGCGTGAATTGCGTGTGTGGCATGCTGAGATGCAAAGGATCAAGGCTTCTATTGAAAAGTAGCGTCTTGTGGTTGATGATCAAAGTACGGCTTTAATATAGCATAGGTTTGTGTAGCGTTAATTCGCGAACCTCGCACCCCGGTGTGAACTAGAAATGGGAGAGGACATCAAGGAGGGCATGTGTTTCCTTCTAGCTAGGAGTGGTTTCTGTGTTTTGCACGCCCAGGCGTTTTACTTATGTGGATGATGGATAGCAAGGCACCTCGGTTATATCGGCACTCCGGGGCCGATGGATGATATGGTCTTTATACAGACCAGACTTACGCCCCATAGGGCGAGGAAACACATTCGGGTGGACCGGCCCTGACGATCCAAGGGCCCACATGAGTCTGGTCCTGAGACACGGGCTAGAGCGTCTCGAAGCGGTAAGGACAATCTCTTGCCTTGGTTCATAGATGAAAATCCAACTTCTAATATGACATTTTGCGGTTTTGATTGTAGAGCCTAGTATGCCGACATAGTGGGATGGAGCACTATGCCGTATATGATTGATACATTTATATTTGAAGTTGTTTTCATACACTTTACACTATAATAGTATCAAAATGATTTGTTTTAAACGTGCCAAGCATGTTTGGCTATTATATGGTAAAACTCTATCCTTCGGCTTGCATTGCATTGTGTGATGGGACCTGAGTCTTATAATAGCTTCGTTGTTCTTTATTTAGCATTGCGTTATTGTTTTTATACACTGGTATTCTTGAGAGGAAACCAGTTCCATGTTATACGGCATGGTCCCTTGATTTACCTTACTTTAAAACCAAGATAATAACTGTTTTAGTTCTCACACCAGTCACATGACTGACCTGGAGTTTATTGTTTTAACCTAAACTCTGGGTGCCCCTATTTTCCACACGGGCAGCTAGTAGTTTTGGTTTTGCAGATTTATATTCATAGGATCCTGGTTTACAGCTGGAATGATATTCGTAAAGCTATGTATCCGTATATTCTTTTCAGTTGTGTTTTGTATTATTTTCCGCTGCATTGTAATTTGTAAATGTATGATATTTATCAAATGTATATTATTTGTTCATACTATGTATTACTTGTATTCTGGTGGAATTGTTTTAATAAGCAATGAAATGTTCTTCTGTTTGTGTTCTAATTTGTCGTGCTCTCAAAGCAATCCGGGTTTTCCTTTACGGGGAAGTTCGGGTCGTTTCAGTATTATTACTAAACATTATGTATTACTTCGTACTTTTGTAGTAACTATGCTTACCAAATGTTAATTATTAGTTAACTAAATTTTATTATTATTTAATTATCAATTATAAATATTACTTTATAATACTTGAATTATATTATTAATTAATAATTATTAAATATTAATCTTAATTATTATATACTTACTAGTAGTTAATCATTTAATAGCAACTATTTAAAATTAATAGGTAAAAGTTAATCATTAAAAGTTGATACTAATTTTTGATAGTAATTTTTTTGCAACTCGCTTTACTAGTTGTAAAAAATACAGTTATTGCAAGAGGCGAAAACAGTTACTAAAGATATTTATTCGCAACTGGCTTGGAAGCACAGTTGCAAATAATATGTTTATTGCAACTGTTATGGAAGCACAGTTGCTAAAAGTATGTTTTTGCAGTAAAAAGAGAAGCGCAGTTGTTAAAAATATGCTTTTCGCCATAGGAAAAAAAGGCATGTTGCTAAATCTCACCTATTGCAACTGCTATAATAGGTCTGTTGCAAAATATTATTTACTGCAACTGTCATTTGTTGCCTGTTGCAAATAACTAGTTGCAATAGGATATTTTTCTTGTAGTGGAATTTAACGACAAAAGTAATACATAAAATGTTTGAATCACAATTTGATTGTTTAAAATGAAAAAAAAATCATTTGAGTAGCAAAACTGATGCAGCAGTACAAGAATAAAAGTAAAACAGCACCAAAACTATAAACAAAACAGCATAACACTGTTAATATAAGAAAACTGATACCTAAAAAATAGCAAACTGATTCCTAAAAACTGCTGCACTATTTTAAAACTAAAACTAATGCAAAAAATGTTACATCACAGTTTGGTTGATTATAATGAAATAAGTTTGACTGTAATACACAGATAATGAAACAATACAGCTACAAAATAAATACAACATTAAAAACCCAATAAATAAATATAAAACGGTGTTAAATAAACAAAAATGATCCCAAAAAAATATAAAACTGATATCCAACTGCTGAAAAGCAAAATATAAAACTTCATGATGGTCAGAATCCAAGAATAAATGATATAAAATAAAAAAACCTAATCGTAAACATGAGTATTAAATTATAATGATTATAGCAAAAAAAAATCAATCGAGGTTGCGTTTCCTGTTCGATATGTGGTTGATTTGTTGCCGAATTTTGTTGTTCGATTGATGTCTGGGGTTCAATTATAAAACATGTCGCGGATTTTGTTTTGGTTGCTGTTAAAAATGATTTCGTGATTTTGTGGTCGAAATCCGAACGAGATGATGAACGATGAGAAGAAGACAGCGACTGAAAATCGAATGGGAGTATTGCAGTGTATTGTCCTTTTGGAAAAAATATTAGGTGGTTGTCCTTATGAATAAATTATAGTAGGTGGTTTTCCTTGTCGTTAATTGCGACTTTTCCCAAACATATAATGGGAGATTTCAGTAGGTTTGTCATTCTTAGGGATCAAAGTGATAAATACAATTAATTGATTTTGGCAATTTTCCTAAATGAAACATATCTGAAATGGCAGCTAAAAGCTCTTGTTTTATCTCTTCCCAATGCACTTTCATGAATTTGGAATTAATTCCATCCGAACGTGGACTAGTATCATCTTAAATTGAAAATAATGCTTCTCGAATTCCAAGTAAAGATACTTCTTGCAATAGGAAATTTTGTCCTTCTTCATTGATAATAGAGATTGGTTGAAAATTGGGAAAAGAAAAAAATGATGTACCATTGAACATTTCAGTATAATATTTAATTGCCTTAGACTTAATTTCCTCCGCCTTAAAAAGAAGATTTCCACTTTGATCTGTAAGAGCACGAATATGATTGAAATATCTACGATTTGACATGCGAGAGTAAAAAAAACTAGAGTTAGTGTGCCCTTGCAGCAACCATGGTACTTAGCCTGTTGTTTGAACCCCTCAAAATGAATCTTTTGTAAATTTTGATAATCTTTCTTGGCTTGTAGATAATTTTCATACATCAGCAAATCTTCAGGATTCTGATCTACTGCATGCTCCAAAGAAGAAAAAAGTTTCTCAGCTTTAACTAGGTTTACATTATTCTTGTCTCTAGTTTTATTCCATTTCTACTTTACAACTTTTTAGTTTTTGCAAAAATTGATAGCTTTGAAAACCCCATGTTGAACAATTTAAACCCTTTTGTACAACATTCAAATAACCTGGAAAGTTTGGCCATTCATTTTTAAACCTTACAGGAAAGCCCTTTGTAGGTTGTGTTGGAATCAGATCTAACAAGGTAGGATTATGGTCACTTGAATGTTGTGAAAGAGATAATGCTTTCATATTTAAAAATTGTTGTATACAAGTGTTGTTTACCAAAACTTTATCTATATGAGCAGCAATTCCCTTCCTGCGCCAAGTAAACAGAAAACCAAGGGGTTTAATTTCAGTAAGACCAGTTTGAATTATAAAGTTATGAAATTCTCTCAAATATTGATATGGTACTAGTAAGCCTCCTTTCTTGTCATTTGGAGATAAAGCATTATTAAAATCCCCCATTAGAATCCAAGAATTATTCACTAGAGAAGCATCGTTAACTAACTATTGTCATAAATTATGACCATCCACAAAGCTATTACTTGCATATATCAAAGAAAAAACATTTACTAAACCACCTTTGTTAGAAGCAAATACAGTGAGTTGATCAGAAGAAGCCGAAGAAACCAAATACCATACATTTGAGTCCCAAATCAATAAGATTCGACCATTAGAAGCATCAGAATTATTAGTTAGGAATTTCCAATGGCTAGGAAGCGCAGAACTAAACAGTAACAAACTTGATTTAGACAATTTATTTTCCACTAAACCAACAATAATTGGTTTAGCTTGATTCAGGAGAGAGAACACCTCTTTCATACGTGAAAGAGAGTTCATACCCTTGACATTTAAGATTAAAATTGTCATTTAAGGATTGAGGTGCTCCTTAAATTTCATTTATAAGGAGGAGCAATGGATGTAGCAGCACTACTTTCAGTACCTCTAATGTAATTTTGATTTCTCTCAATATTTCAACCTATTTTCCTTTTCCAGGGTCTTTCTGAAAATCACTTTCAGTTATAACATCTATAATGTTTTGAAGATCATCAAGTATAAGGTCTGTTGGAAGTTTGGGATCTAAAAAGGATAGATCATCCTCTTGAACTATAGAAATCTGATCTGGATCTTTTGATACTGTTTTTCTAGAGACAGGATCATCAGTATTTGGAACATTTGAAGAATTCACATCATCAAATGAAACTCAACGAGGTTTAGTGTTAACTTCATGATCACTATCATCATGTCCAAATAATTTGCATTTATCACAGTTCATTGGCACATATTCATATTCAACTGTAATTTTGATTTTCTGGCCATTATGTAATAAGAAGTTTTCAGAACTATTTCAGTGTCTTTAGAAATTTGAACTCTCACTTAATAAACCTTTTTTTAGCTGTGTTTTCATTAATTATATTAGGCTAAGCTAAAAAAAACTAGTTACCATTTGGATTGCATCCATAGTCCAAAATTCCACGAGTAGATTAAACAATCTTACCCAGATCTGCACTATGTCACTATGTTTTTTATTTAAATCAAAGCCTGGGTACCATGCTTCAACCAAAAGCAGACGACCAAAATATGAATAAGCAGATCCTTCAAGGATTCGAGCAAAATCATTATATCTTTCAAATTGAACCACAAAATTATACTGAGAAGAAATATGAACGTTAAAAGCATTAATAGGTTTCCAGATTTTCTTAATGTATTCTTTTAGTTTAATAATGGATAATCTAAAATAAACCGATATAAGCGCAATAGTATTCTCCCAAGCATTTTCAGATTTATTGCAGATTTTCCCTGGGATAAAAACATATTCTGTAGAAGGCTTTACATATTCTAAGCTCCGATTATTCAATGAAACAATACTGAGACGACCCGTAACTTCCCCGGTAAGGAAAGCCTGGATTATCTTGAGAACATGACAAAATAGAACGCAAACAGAAGAACATTTCATTGTTTATTACAACAATTCCATCAGAATACAAGAATATATAGAGTATGAATAAATATACATTCGACAAATATCATAGATTACAATAAATTACATAGCAGCGCAAAAACAATACAAAACACCACTGAAAGTAATACACGGATACAGAGCTTTCCGAGCATCGTTCCAGTTGTAAATCAGGATCCTGTGAATATAAATCTGCAAAACCAAAACTACTAGCTACCCGTATGGAAAATAAGGGCACCCAGAGTTTAGGTTAAAACAATAAACTCCAGGTCAGTCATGTGACTGGTGTGAGAACTAAAACAGTTATTTAAAACTTTACTTTAAAAGAGAGTAATTCAAGGGACCATGCTGTATAACACGGAACGGGTTTCCTCTCAAGAACACTAGTACACATAGCAAAATAGCGCAATGCTTTTTGGAAAAATGAAGCTATTATAAGACCCAGGTCCCATCACACAATGCAACGCAAGCCGGAGGATAGGGTTTTCCCTTATAATAGCCAAACATGCTTGGTACGTTTAAAACAAATCACTTGATACTATTATAGGTGTATAGTTTCAAAACAATTTCAATCATAAATATCAATCATAGACGGCATGAGTACCATATATCATGTCGCCTTACTAGTTCTACAATTAAAACCGCAATATCACGTATTGGAAATTGGATTTCTGTCATGAGTCGAGGCAAGGGGCAAGCTCCTCTCCGATACGAGACACTCTAGCAAATGTCGCAGGACCCCACTATGATCCTTGGATCTTCAAGGCCGGTCCTCTCTTACTTTTGAGGATTAGTTATTCCTGAACACACGTTTCCCTGTCCTAACAGACCTATATCCGAGGCGCCTCGCATTCCAACAACCACACATGTGAAAAGTATATAAATGTCAGCCAGTTTAAGAACTGACACCACCACTAGCTAGAAAGAAACCCCGTGCTCTCCCTGCAATCACTATCCCGTTTTTGACTCATACCGAGGTGTGAGGCTCGCGAATTCATGCTATACACAAAGCTATGCCACACAGGCTGTGCTTTGATCATTAACCACAAGACTTTGCTTTTCAACAGAAGCCTTGATCATCTGCCACTTAGGCGTGCCACACAGGCAATTCATGCCATGCGACTGATGTCCATCGATATACAACCTCTAAGCTCGTACGTCTCAGAGAAGGGTGTTAAGCAAGAGAATAAATTCTCCGCCGCCAAACAGATGTATATTTAATAGAGATCAATCAACATGGAATAAAATCCAATGTCAGACACACAGTCCATTTACTAGTTCATTCTGGGTCTGAACGAAATCGGAGGCGCTTTCCTCGCATATCCATCGATCTCCAAGTACGTCTGGACGATCACCAACTGATTCTCTCATCTTGGGTGTACAGCCCAATCAAGATCATCAGTAATCACCCAAACGATGTGAAGACTTCCGGTCTTTTACCACCGTCTTCATCTTCGACATATCGTCGAATCGGTTATTCAGAATGGGTATAGACCCGGCCTTTCTGAATAACCCGTGTATATAATAAACACGTGTTACACAAACACAACATATGCCTCATTCCAATTCAGAATATTCGTTTATTCAAAAATTCACATTCTTAGGGATAGGTTCCCATTAATTTTATCAAAGGTAAATTCGTCTAAATTTATTCTTTAATCTTCCTTTGGATATCATTTCAAACCATATTATGATTTTCCAAACTAGTCGGGATTAGCGAACCACACCGAAGTAATTATTTATTTTATTTCCCAATCCCAACCTATTTATCCCATGGAGCAAAACTGGTAATACTCCATAACTAACACCACGATGTTATCGGTAAATATTAATTACCATTTCACATTCAAATCTAATTAAAGATTTAACTATCGCTTTGGAGCAAAACTGGTGATACTCCATTCTCGATCACTTTCCAAATTTGATAATTTAAATTATAAATTCACCTTTCAATCAAATTATAGATTCGTTAAAACTCCACTTATTTTTAATCTTCTAAAAAACCAATAACATGTCTTTAACTGGGTTAAAGAACCAATGTCATATAAACACGATTCACGACAAACCCCAAATCACCTTCTATTGTTAATCGGGTTAAAGAACAGGTGTTATTCAAAATACCGCTCACGATAAACCCAAAACCAATTTAAATTCAATTCCAATTAATATTGTTTAATTGGTACACTTCATTAAATCTAAATAGAAAGATTTAATCTTTCTCTCAACTGGGTTTAAGAACAGTGTCAACGAAGACACCGTTCACGACAAACCCAAATCACATTTGATATTAAATACAAGGCTCTGAATAGAAAATATATCGGCTTATATTCAATATCAAATTCCACAACCAACAAATATCGTATTGGAAATAATGATATGAATATTTCTTTCAAATTTCCACAACCATATTTGTATAATCACGAAATCCAACATCAAAATATTCCGAAGATAATCTCGATTCAAATCAATTCCAATTCGTATATTGGAAATTCTAATTATTTTCAAAACCACTTTCCAATTCAATTTATTTATTTCAAAAATAAATTGATTTTAATTCTAGTTCAAAACTAGTTCATTTCGATAAAAATATATTTTTATCCTTTCAAATGTGGAATTTTTCATCCCACTTCTTTCCAATTCACATATTATGATTTTACACAAATTATTAATATTTTTAATAATTTTATCAAGGCCCGTACAGTCGATTTCCATCAACGGCCATCGAACTGCACTTACAGCGACCTTTTCCAAATTTGATTTGGACATAATTCCAAATCCAACCGTTAGATTTCAAATTTTTAATATTCATTGGAAAGCTCTTTTCGATACGAACCCAACGGTTCCGGTTTTAGGAGAATCCGACGGTCGGATCTCCCGCAACGTCAATTCGAAGTCAATGGTCGAAATTCGCGAACTGCAACGGCGCAGCGCGTTCTATTCAGGCCATTATATACATAATATATATATATATATATATATATATATATTATATATCTCGTCGATTTCCTTTTAAAACGTATTTTATAAATCGTTTTAAATTCGTTTTCAAAACCATTTCAACTCTATATTCAATTTCAAATCAAAATTGAATATTTCATATCGTTACTATATAAATGATAATATTTTCTAAACGTTATATTTTGAAATCACTACCATTTCTATATTCATTATAAAAATGAATATAATCGATATAAATATCGTTCACGTCAAAATAGCGCAACTCTAATCAACACGACTTTATATATTTTAATAACTTTGTTATTATATTCAACAAATGAGTTTTTATTATATTCAACACATGAATCTATATTTCTTTCAACACATGAATATTCTCAACACATTAGCAACGTCAACACATGACTATTTATTCTATTCAATATATTTTATAAAATTATGGTATCTATCGTTTGATTTTTAATCAGACTCTAACCGTAAAAGTAGTAAGAGAATGATTCCCTAAGTATTAACCCCGAAGGTCGAAACCAACATCAGATTAATACCCAGGAAACCACTCATCTTATCTAGTTTCCAGTTAGTTTCTAATCTTAAATATGATAAAGATGTAAATTTTATTGTTAAAATACTTTACTCAGCACATGAATACTCTCAACACATGAGCATCTTCAACACGTGACTCTTTATTCTATTCAACACATGAATCATTATTTTATAATATTCTTTATTTTCCCGATTGGAATGAGGCCCAATCAATTACCATATAATGTTAATTATATGGTTTCCATACAACACATGTATATAAATAGCAACGATAAATAATCAACCATCATCCAATGTGCACCACACAACTGCGTAAGCATTAAATATAAATAATTAACGCTTACACAGCCTGTCGACCAATCGATTGACATACAATTAAATAATTGGGATTAGTGTACGCCAAATATCATCCCAACACCCGTGTGGGGTTTCAATCCACAAACACTGAATATTATTTGTGCAGTTGGACGACATGTAAAATTTATCGTCCCAATCAATATCCTTCAAATAGGTGTACATAAACAAACCGTCCGGTTTGTAAATGAATATTTATTTATTCACATTCACGTTAAAAATTACATTTTTATCGATAATTAATTTCTTTCAACACATGAATATTTATTTTTCAATCATTCCACAACACAATCAATTTTCACAACACATCAATCAAACAAACAAGCCGTCCATGGTCTGTGGACGACGGGTGTCGGGTGCTACTAAGCACCGTCTGCATCCTAGTATCTATTTTTAACTAGAAAAGAAGATTTAAAGTGAGGAGTTCTCACCTTCTAGCTAAACCAAACGCCACGACTCTTCTTATGTAGAAATCCTCGTCGTGCTCGCCTTTTGTCAATTTCGTTGCACGTAGCCACTACATATAAAAAATCACATTTTTACACCGCTACTATATAGATAAAAATCCCATTTTTATGTTTGCTACTATATAGATAAAAATTCTATTTTTATTACTCTACATGATTAAAAATCACATTTTTATTCTTCCTACGATATAAAGATCAAATCTTTTCGCTACAACATATATAAAAATCGTATTTTTATTTTTTCTATCTTATAAAAATCATATTTTTTTATCTCTACTATATAAAAATCATATTTTTATTATCTATACTATATAAAAATCATATTTTTATTATGTTGTTATGTATACAAAAATAATCGAATCTTTTCATATTGAAAATTTTCACCTTTCCTATGTTATTCAATATCTAAAACTGAATTGATTTTTTTTAAACCAACTCTATAGTAAACAAATAAAAAGAAGCTTACTGGGGGGGATGCGCGGTTCGAGAGGGAGGTGAAGTCGCGGTCGGGGAAGGTGGCAGCAGCAACGGCGATGCTCCAGTGGTCGGCGCAGGCGGAATGTGGGTTTTTAATTGAATGAGGGAGAGGAGAGGGGGCGCTGGACTATCGGAGGTGGTTGGAGATTGGGTGGGGAGGCGCGGCAGCTGAAGAGGGGAGGGGCGGTGGCTGGGCGCGGTGGTTGAGTGGGGGCTAGGGTTCACGGAGCTCGAATTGGGTGGCGGTGGTTTTGGGAGCGTGGGACTTGAGCGAGGAGAGGGAGAGGAAAGAAATGAGGGGCAACGTGAGGGGGTTCGGCGGTTGGGGAAGGGGCGCGGTGGCCATCAACGGGGAGGAACGAAGCTTTTTCTCTTTTTTTTATTTCAGATCGAACTGAGGAGAGAGAGGAGGGAAGGAGGGTAAGGGTTATATAATTTATTAATTTATTCCCCAAAAAGTAACTTTATATTTCAATCTCCAAACGAGACCCACCGCCCATCGTCCCCAGCTAATTACCCCCATTCCGAACACATTGGGATATGTTTCATAAGCTGATACGGCTGTTTCGATCAGTTTTCGTTAAAATCAAAATATAACTCTATATATCGAATTTGAACACGCATTTCAATTTACCGGGGCCACATATGAACTCTAAAAATTCCCGAAAAATATTTTTTAGCTTCGTATTAACGATACGGTCCTAACAAAACTGATTTCGTCGAATTCTAAGACCGTTTGAAAAATGGTCATTTTCCAGTCGATTAAAATCAACTAAAACTGGTCAAATGCGTTTTCCTTCACCACGCTCACATATTAATTCGAAAAATTACGAATTTTGGAATCTAGCAATAACTTGACATCACGGATCCAACAAAAGTAGTTTCGTCGAAAACCGAGGTCGTTTGCAAAATTATCATTTTTAAGGGCCAGAATTCCATAGCGACTATTCTGAAATTTCAACTGGACGTATCTTTTGATTCCCGCTATGAAATTTCAATTTTTCGGATTCGTTGGGAAGATATTCTCAAATAGATTCTATTGTTTTCGGTTTAGATAAAATTCGGTTTATTTTGCACACGGTACATTCATTTGAACTTTGAAATCGAATTATCGAACTACCACGCCATTTTAAATTCCTTTTATAATTTAAAATAAATATTTATATTCTAACGACGATTCGAATAAGTATATACTTCTATTTCTATTCAAAATAGATTTCTCGTAGATATTATTTAAAATAATTCATTTTAAATATTCAAAATTCACTAAAATTGCCAAAATAAAAATTATAAATTGGCTCGCATTTCCGGGTTATTACAATCTCCCCCACTTAAAACTTTTCGTCCTCGAAAAGGAACGAAGCCGAAAGTTGTTTTACAAACCAACTCAACTTCCGTTATTTTCTTTACGGCTTAAGTTCTTCAACTTTTCAGTTTCTAAGAACTTTTCAAATTTTTCAAAAATTTAGCTAACACCCTAAATTTCCGAAAAAATTCGCCATAACCTCCCCTTCACCGGGGACTTCGGGATATTTCATATAGTCTCTCATGGCCTTATTCAACCCAAAAGAAAAAGAAAAAGCCAAGCGGCTAGCCAATCGGCTCATAAAATCAACATCACCCAAACAAAACAGTAAATTATGGTAAACATGTACCTATTTGTCGGGCAAACTATTTTATTCTTCTGCTCTAGCCTCCTTGTTATGACCTGTTCAATGTAAGTACATGTACATGCATGCAAATGCGATAAATTTTCAATACAATCCACTATTTGGTTCAAATTGGCTAGATGGTTCAAATTTAATTAATCAAACAACACAACCATCAATCAATTAGTTGGTTAACGTTTCAAATTCATAACTTTGATATATAGTCAAAAATCACATTTTTGATGCCAAATCACAACAATATATTCTATCTATATTTTGGTTCTCGCACTGGTCTAATGGAAATATATAGACATCACACCTTCGAAACACGAACATAAATACTGATAACGCTGCAGCATTATCAGAATCATTCCCGGGCAACTAGAGTGTGATTCTATATCTATCCAGTATATTAAAACCTCGAATATACGTTCATGATGCGTATATGCAAAATCTTTATATATTGGATTGTCCAAATTCAATACAAATAAAATATTCAAATATGTAAAAACTGGTTTAAATTTCAAAACAAAATTGTTTTCATTTGAAAAATATACTCTTCACACTCGTTCTAGGATACTACTGATCCCATCTCTAACGAGTCATTCTAATTGGATATTACTAATCCAATATCTGATGAATTCTTTCGTATGGTTCTAATGTGTCTTGTTCTCGAGCTCTGTAAACCAGAGCTCTGATACCAACTGAGACGACCCGTAACTTCCCCGGTAAGGAAAGCCTGGATTATCTTGAGAACATGACAAAATAGAACGCAAACAGAAGAACATTTCATTGTTTATTAGAACAATTCCATCAGAATACAAGAATATACAGAGTATGAATAAATATACATTCGACAAATATCAGAGATTACAATAAATTACATAGCAGCACAAAAACAATACAAAACACAGCTGAAAGTAATATACGGATACAGAGCTTTCCGAGCATCGCTCCAGTTGTAAATCAGGATCCTGTGAATATAAATCTGCAAAACCAAAACTACTAGCTGCCCGTGTGGAAAATAGGGGCACCCAGAGTTTAGGTTAAAACAATAAACTCCAGGTCAGTCATGTGACTGGTGTGAGAACTAAAACAGTTATTTAAAACTTTACTTTAAAAGAGAGTAATTCAAGGGACCACGCCGTTTAACACGGAACGGGTTTCCTCCCAAGAACACTAGTGCACATAGCAAAACAGCGCAATGCTTTTTGAAAAAATGAAGCTATTATAAGACCCAGGTCCCATCACACAATGCAACGCAAGCCGGAGGATAGGGTTTTCCCTTATAATAGCCAAACATGCCTGGTACGTTTAAAACAAATCACTTGATACTATTATAGGTGTATAGTTTCAAAACAATTTCAATCATAAATATCAATCATAGACGGCATGGGTACCATATATCATGTCGCCATACTAGTTCTACAATTAAAACCGCAATATCACGTATTGGAAATTGGATTTCCGTCATGAGTCGAGGCAAAGGGCAAGCTCCTCTCCGATTCAAGACACTCTAGCAAATGTCTCAGGACCCCACTATGATCCTTGGATCTTCAGGGCCGGTCCTCTCTTACTTTTGAGGATTAGTTATTCCTGAACACACGTTTCCCGGTCCTAACAGACCTATATCCGAGGCGCCTCGCATTCCAACAACCACACATGTGAAAAGTATATAAATGTCAGCCAGTTTAAGCACTGACACCACCACTAGCTAGAAAGAAACGTCGTGCTCTCCCTGCAGTCACTATCCCATTTTTGACTCATACCGAGGTGTGAGGCTCGCGAATTCACGCTATACACAAAGCTATGCCACACAGGCTGTGCTTTGATCATCAACCACAAGACTTTGCTTTTCAATAGAAGCCTTGATCATCTGCCACTTAGGCGTGCCACACAGGCAATTCATGCCATGCGACTGATGTCCATCGATATACAACCTCTGAGCTCGTACGTCTCAGAGAAGGGCGTTAAGCAAGAGAATAAATTCTCCGCCGCCAAACAGATGTATATTTAATAGAGATCAATCAACACAGAATAAAATCTAATGTCAGACACACAGTCCATTTACTAGTTCGTTCTGGGTCTGAACGAAACCGGAGGCACTTTCCTCGCATATCCATCGATCTCCAAGTACGTCTGGACGATCACCAACTGATTCTCTCATCTTGGGTGTACAGCCCAATCAAGATCATCAGTAATAACCCAAACGATGTGAAGACTTCCGGTCTTCTACCACCGTCTTCATCTTCGACATATCGTCGAATCGGTTATTCAGAATGGGTATAAACCCGGCCTTTCTGAATAACCCGCGTATATAATAAACACGTGTTACACAAACACAACATACGCCTCATTCCAATTCAGAATATTCTTTTATTCAAAAATTCACATTCTTAGGGAAAGGTTCCCATTAATTTTATCAAAGATAAATTCTTCTAAATTTATTCTTTAATCTTCCTTCGGATATCATTTCAAACCATATTATGGTTTACCAAACTAGTCGGGATTAGCGAACCACACCGAAGTAATTATTTATTTTATTTCCCAATCCCAACCTATTTATCCCATGAAGCAAAACTGGTAATACTCCACAACTAACACCACGATGTTATCGGTAAATATTAATTACCATTTCACATTCAAATCTAATTAAAGATTTAACTATCGCTTTGGAGCAAAACTGGCGATACTCCATTCTCAATCACTTTCCAAATTTGATAATTTAAATTATCAATTCACCTTTCAATCAAATTACAGATTCATTAAAACTCCACTTAGTTTTAATCTTCTCATAAATCAATAACCTTTCTTTAACTGGGTTAAAGAACCAATGTCATCTAAAACACGATTCACGACAAACCCCAAATCACCTTTTATTGTTAATCGGGTTAAAGAACAGGTGTTATTCAAAACACCGCTCACGATAAACCCAAAACCAATTTAAACTCAATTCCAATTAATATTATTTAATTGGTACACTTCATTAAACCTAAATAGAATGATTTAATCTTTCTCTCAACTGGGTTTAAGAACAGTGTCAATGAAGACACCGTTCACGACAAACCCAAATCACATTTGATATTAAATACAAGGCTCTGAATAAAAAATATATCGTCTTATATTCAATATCAAAATCCACAACCAACAAATATCGTTTTGGAAATAATAACATGAATATTTCTTTCAAATTTCCACAACCATATCTATATAATCACGAAATCCAACATCGAAATATTCTGAAGATAATCTCAATTCAAATCCATTCCAATTCGAATATTGGAAATTCTGATTATTTTCAAAACCACTTTCCAATTCAATTTATTTATTTCAAAAATAAATTGATTTTAATTCTAGTTCAAAACTAGTTCATTTCGATAAAAATATATTTTTATCCTTTCAAATGTGCAATTTTTCATCCCAGTTCTTTCCAATTCACGTATTATGAATTTGCACAAATTATTAATATTTTTAATAATTTTATCAAGGTCCGTACAGTCGATTTCCATCAACGGCCATCGAACTGCACTTACAACGACCTTTTCCAAATTTGATTTGGACATAATTCCAAATCCTCCTGTTAGATTTCAAATTTCTAATATTCATTGGAAAGCTCTTTTCGATACGAACCCAACGGTTCCGGTTTTAAGAGAATCCGACGGACGGATCTCCCGCAACGTCGATTCGAAGTCAATGGTCGAAATTCGCGAACTGCCGCGGCGCGGCGCGTTCTATTCAGGCCATTATATATATAATATATATATATTATATATTTCATTGATTTCCTTTTAAAACGTATTTTATAAATCGTTTTAAATTCGTTTTCAAAACCATTTCAACTCTATATTCAATTTCAAATCAAAACTGAATATTTCATATTGTTACTATATAAATGATAATATTTTCAAAACGTTATATTTTGAAATCACTACCTTTTCTATATTCATTATAAAAATGAATATAATCGATATAAATATCGTTCACGTCAAAATAGCGCAACTCTAATCAACACGGCTTTATATATTTTAATAACTTTGTTATTCTATTCAACAAATGAGTACTTATTCTATTCAACACATGAATCTATATTTCTTCAACACATGAATATTCTCAACACATTAGCATCGTCAACACATGACTATTTATTCTATTCAATATATTTTATAAAATTATGGTATCTATCGTTTGATTTTTAATCAAACTCTAACTGTAAAAGTAGTAAGAGAATGATTACCTAAGTATTAACCCCAAAGGTCAAAACCAACATCAGATTAATACCGAGGAAACCACTCATCTTATCTAGTTTCCAGTTAGTTTCTAATCTTAAATATGATAAAGATGTAAATTTTATTGTTAAAATATTTTACTCAACACATGAATACTCTCAACACATGAGCATCGTCAACACATGACTCTTTATTCTATTCAACACATGAATAATTATTTTATAATATTCTTTATTTTCCCGATTGGAATGAGGCCCAATCTATTGCCATATAATGTTAATTATATGGTTTCCATACAACACATGTATATAAATAGCAACGATAAATAATCAACCATCATCCAATGTGCACCACACAACTGCGTAAGCATTAAATATAAATAATTAATGCTTACACAGCTTGTCGACCAATCGATCGACATACAATTAAATAATTGGGATTAGTGTACGCCAAATATCATCCCAACACCCGTGTGGGGTTTCAATCCATAAACACTGAATATTATTTGTGCAGTTGGGCGACATATAAAATTTATCGTCCCAATCAATATCCTTCAAATAGGTGTACATAAACAAACCGTCCGGTTTGTAAATGAATATTTATTTATTCACATCCACGTTAAAAATTATATTTTTATCGATAATTAATTTATTTCAACATATGAATATTTATTTTTCAATCATTCCACAACACAATCAATTTTCACAACACATCAATCAAACAAACAAGCCGTCCATGGTCTGTGGACGACGGGTGTCGGGTGCTACTAAGCACCGTCTGCATCCTAGTATCTATTTTTAACTAGAAAAGAAGATTTAAAGTGAGGAGTTCTCACCTTCTAGCTAAACCAAACGCCACGACTCTTCTTATGTAGAAATCCTCGCCGTGCTCGCCTTTTGTCAATTTCGTTGCCCGTAGCCACTACATATAAAAAATCACATTTTTACACCGCTACTATATAGATAAAAATCCCATTTTTTTCGTTGCTACTATATAGATAAAAATTCTATTTTTATTACTCTACATGATTAAAAATCACATTTTTATTCTTCCTATGATATAAAGATCAAATCTTTTCGCTACAACATATATAAAAATCGTATTTTTATATTTTCTATCGTATAAAAATCATATTTTTATTATCTCTACTATATAAAAATCATATTTTTATTACGTTGTTATGTATACAAAAATAATCGAATATTTTCATATTGAAAATTTTCACCTTTCCTATGTTATTCAATATCTAAAACTGAATTGATTTTTTTTTAAACCAACTCTATAGTAAACAAATAAAAATAAGTAGAAAGAAGCTTACTAGGGGGATGCGCGGTTCGAGAGGGAGGTGAAGTCGCAGTCGGGGAAGGTGGCAGCAGCAACGACGATGCTCCAGTGGTCGGCGCAGGTGGAATGGGGGTTTTTAATTGAAGGAGGGAGAGGAGAGGGGGCGCTGGACTGTCGGAGGTGGTTGGAGATTGGGTGGGAAGGCGCGGCAGCTGGAGAGGGGAGGGGCGGTGGCTGGGCATGGTGGTTGAGGGGGGGCTAGGGTTCACGGAGCTCGAATTGGGTGGCGGTGGTTTTGGGAGAGTGGGACTTGAGCGAGGAGAGGGAGAGGGAAGAAAGGGGGGCGCCAGCATGAGGGGGTCCGGCGGTTGGGGAAGGGGCCCAGTGGCCATCAACGGGGAGGAACGAAGCTTTTTCTCTTTTTTTTTTATTTCAGATCGAACTGAGGAGAGAGAGGAGGGAAAAAGAGTAAGGGTTATATAATTTATTAATTTATTTTATTTAATTTATTACCCAAAAAGTAACTTTATATTTCAATCTCCAAATGAGACCCACCGCCTGTCGTCCCTAGCTAATTACCCCCATTCCGAACACAATGGGATATGTTTCATAAGCTGATACGGCTGTTTCGATCAGTTTTCGTTAAAATCAAAATATAACTCTCTATATCGAATTTGAACGCGCATTTCAATTTACCGGGGCCACATACGAACTCTAAAAATTCTCGAAAATATTTTCTAGGTTCGTATTGACGATATGGTCCTAACAAAATTGATTTCGTCAAATTCTAAGACCGTTTGAAAAATGGTCATTTTCCAGTCGATTAAAATCAACTAAAACTGGTCAAACGCGTTTTCCTTCACCACGCTCACATATTGATTCGAAAATTTACGAATTTTGGAATCTAGCAATAACTTGACATCACGGATCCAACAAAAGTGGTTTCGTCGAAAACCGAGGTCGTTTCCAAAATTCCCATTTTTAAGGGCCAGAATTCCATAGCGACTATTCTGAAATTTCAACTGGACGTATCTTTTGATTCCCGCTATGAAATTTCAATTTTTCGGATTCTTTGGAAAGATATTCTCAAATAGATTATAATGTTTTTGGTTTCGCTAAAATTCGGTTTATTTTGCACCCGGTACATTCATTTGAACTTTGAAATCGAATTATCGAACTACCGCGCCATTTTCAATTCCTTTTATAATTTAAAATAAATATTTATATCCTAACGACGATTCGAATAAATATATACTTCTATTTCTATTCAAAATAGATTTCTCGTCGATATTATTTAAAATAATTCATTTTAAATATTCAAAATTCACTAAAATTGCCAAAATAAAAATTTTAAATTGGCTCGCATTTCCGGGTTATTACAATCTCCCCCACTTAAAACTTTTCGTCCTCGAAAAGGAACGAAGCCGAAAGTTGTTTCACAAACCAACTCAAGTTCCACTATTTTCTTTATGGCTTAAGTTCTTCAACTTTTCAGTTTCTAAGAACTTTTCAAATTTTTCAAAAATTTGGCTAACACCCTAAATTTCCGAAAAATTTCGCCATAACCTCCCCTGCACCGGGGACTTCGGGATATTTCATATAGTCTCCCATGGCCTTTCTTCAATCCAAAAGAAAAAGAAAAAGAAAAAGCCAATCGGCTCATAAAATCATCATCACCCAAACAAAACAGTAAATTATGGTAAACATGTACCTATTTGTCGGGCAAACTATTTTATTCTTCTGCTCTAGCCTCCTTGCTATGACTTGTTCAATGTAAGTACATGTACATGCATGCAAATGCGATAAATTTTCAATACAATGCACTATTTGGTTCAAATTGGCTAGATGGTTCAAATTTAATTAATCAAACAATAATCAAACAACACAACCATCAATCATTTAGTTGGTTAACGTTTCAAATTCATAACTTTGATATATAGTCAAAAATCACATTTTTGATGCCAAATCACAACAATATATTCTATCTATATTTTGGTTCTCACACCGTCTAATGGAAATATATAGACATCACACCTTCGAAACACGAACATAAATACTGATAACGCTGCAGCATTATCAGAATCATCCCCGGGCAACTAGAGTGTGATTCTATATCTATCTAGTATATTAAAACCTCGAATATACGTTCATGACGCGTATATGCAGAATCGTTATATATTGGAATGTCCAAATTCAATACAAATAAAATATTCAAATACGTAAAAACTAGTTTAAATTTCAAAACAAAATTGTTTTCATTTGAAAAATATACTCTTCACACTCGTTCTAGGATACTACTGATCCCATCTCTAACGAGTCATTCTAATTGGATATTACTAATCCAATATCTGATGAATTCTTTTGTATGGTTCTGATGTGTCTTGTTCTCGAGCTCTGTAAACCAGAGCTCTGATACCAACTGAGACGACCCGTAGCTTCCCCAGTAAGGAAAGCCGGGATTATCTTGAGAACATGACAAAATAGAACGCAAACAGAAGAACATTTCATTGTTTATTACAACAATTCCATCAGAATACAAGAATATACAGAGTATGAATAAATATACATTCGAAAAATATCAGAGATTACAATAAATTACATAGTAGCGCAAAAATAATACAAAACACAACTGAAAGTAATACACGGATACAGAGCTTTCCGAGCATCGTTCCAGTTGTAAATCAGGATCCTGTGAATATAAATCTGCAAAACCAAAACTACTAGCTGCCCATGTGGAAAATAGGGGAACCCAGAGTTTAGGTTAAAACAATAAACTCCAGGTAAGTCATGTGACTGGTGTGAGAACTAAAACAGTTATTTAAAACTTTACTTTAAAAGAGAGTAATTCAAGGGACCACGCCGTATAACACGGAACGGGTTTTCTCCCAAGAACAATAGTGCACATAGCAAAACAGCGCAATGCTTTTTGAAAAAATGAAGCTATTATAAGACCCAGGTCCCATCACACAATGCAACGCAAGCCGGAGGATAGGGTTTCCCCTTATAATAGCCAAACATGCTTGGTACGTTTAAAACAAATCACTTGATACTATTATGGGTGTATAGTTTCAAAACAATTTCAATCATAAATATCAATCATAGACGGCATGGGTACCATATATCATGTCACCATACTAGTTCTACAATTAAAACCATAATATCACGTATTGGAAATTGGATTTCCGTCATGAGTCGAGGCAAAGGGCAAGCTCCTCTCCGATTCGAGACACTCTAGCAAATGTCTCAGGACCCCACTATGATCCTTGGATCTTCAGGGTCGGTCCTCTCTTACTTTTGAGGACTAGTTATTCCTGAACACACGTTTCTCGGTCCTAACAGACCTATATCCGAGGCGCCTCGCATTCCAACAACCACACAGGTGAAAAGTATATAAATGTCAGCCAGTTTAAGCACTGACACCACCACTAGCTAGAAAGAAACGTCGTGCTCTCCCTGTAGTCACTATCCCGTTTTTGACTCATACCGAGGTGTGAGGCTCGCGAATTCACGCTATACACAAAGCTATGCCACACAGGCTGTGCTTTGATCATTAACCACAAGACTTTGCTTTTCAACAGAAGCCTTGATCATCTGCCACTAAGGCGTGCCACACAAGCAATTCATGCCATGCGACTGATGTCCATCGATATACAACCTCTGAGCTCGTACGTCTCAGAGAAGGGCGTTAAGCAAGAGAATAAATTCTCCGCCGCCAAACAGATGTATATTTAATAGAGATCAATCAACACAGAATAAAATCTAATGTCAGACACACAGTCCATTTACTAGTTCGTTCTGGGTCTGAACGAAACCGGAGGCTATTTCCTCGCATATCCATCGATCTCCAAGTATGTCTGGACGATCACCAACTGATTCTCTCATCTTGGGTGTACAGCCCAATCAAGATCATCAGTAATCACCCAAATGATGTGAAGACTTCCGGTCTTCTACCACCGTCTTCATCTTCGACATATCGTCGAATTGGTTATTCAGAATGGGTATAAACCCGGCCTTTCTGAATAACCCGCGTATATAATAAACACGTGTTACACAAACACAACATACGCCTCATTCCAATTCAGATTATTCTTTTATTCAAAAATTCACATTCTTAGGGAAAGGTTCCTATTAATTTTATCAAAGATAAATTCTTCTAAATTTATTCTTTAATCTTCCTTTGGATATCATTTCAAACTATATTATGGTTTTCCAAACTAGTCGGGATTAGCGAACCACACCGAAGTAATTATTTATTTTATTTCCCGATCCCAACCTATTTATCCCATGGAGCAAAACTGGTAATACTCCACAACTAACACCACGATGTTATCGGTAAATATTAATTACCATTTCACGTTCAAATCTAATAAAAGATTTAACTATCGCTTTGGAGCAAAACTGGTGATACTCCATTCTCGATCACTTTCCAAATTTGATAATTTAAATTATCAATTCACCTTTCAATCAAATTACAGATTCATTAAAACTCCACTTAGTTTTAATCTTCTCAAAAACCAATAACATGTCTTTAACTGGGTTAAAGAACCAATGTCATCGAAAACACGATTCACGACAAACCCAAAATCACCTTCTATTGTTAATCGGGTTAAAGAACAGGTGTTATTCAAAACACCGCTCACGATAAACCCAGAACCAATTTAAATTCCATTCCAACTAATATTATTTAATTGGTACACTTCATTAAATCTAAATAGAAAGATTTAATCTTTCTCTCAACTGGGTTTAAGAACAGTGTCAATGAAGACACCGTTCACGACAAACCCAAATTACATCTGATATTAAATACCAGGCTCTGAATAGAAAATATATTGGCTTATATTCAATATCAAATTCCACAACCAACAAATATCGTATTGGAAATAACGATATGAATATTTCTTTCAAATTTCCACAACCATATTTGTATAATCACGAAATCCAACATCGAAATATTCCGAAGATAATCTCGATTCAAATCCATTCCAATTCGTATATTGGAAATTCTGATTATTTTCAAAACCACTTTCCAATTCAATTTACTTATTTCAAAAATAAATTGATTTTAATTCTAGTTCAAAACTACTTCATTTCGATAAAAATATATTTTTATCCTTTCAAATGTGGAATTTTTCATCCCAGTTCTTTCCAATTCACATATTATAATTTTACACAAATTATTAATATTTTTAATAATTTTATCAAGGCACGTACAGTCTATTTCCATCAATGGTCATCGAAATGCACTTACAGCGACCTTTTCCAAATTTGATTTGGACATAATTCCAAATCCAACTGTTAGATTTCAAATTTCTAATATTCATTGGAAAGCACTTTTCGATACGAACCGAACGGTTCCAGTTTTAGGAGAATCCGACGGTCGGATCTCCCGCAACGTCAATTCGAAGTCAATGGTCGGAATTCGCGAACTGCCGCGGCGCGGCGCGTTCTATTCAGACCATTATATATATATAACATATATATATTATATATTTCGACGATTTCCTTTTAAAACGTATTTTATAAATCGTTTTAAATTCGTTTTCAAAACCATTTCAACTCTATATTCAATTTCAAATCAAAATTGAATACTATATAAATGATAATATTTTCAAAACGTTATATTTTGAAATCACTACCTTTTCTATATTCATTATAAAAACAAATATAATCGATATAAATATCGTTCACGTCAAAATAGCGCAACTCTAATCAACATGGCTTTATATATTTTAATAACTTTGTTATTCTATTCAACAAATGAGTATTTATTCTATTCAACACGTGAATCTATATTTCTTTCAACACATGAGCATCGTCAACACATGACTATTTATTCTATTCAATATATTTTATAAAATTATGGTATCTATCGTTTGATTTTTAATCAGACTCCAACTGTAAAAGTAGTAAGAGAATTATTCCCTATGTATTAACCCCGAAGGTCGAAACCAACATCAGATTAATACCCAGGAAACCACTCATCCTATCTAGTTTCCAGTTAGTTTCTAATCTTAAATATGATAAAGATGTAAATTTTATTGCTAAAATATTTTACTCAACACATGAATACTCTCAACACATGAGCATCGTCAACACATGACTCTTTATTCTATTCAACACATGAATCATTATTTTATAATATTCTTTATTTTTCCGATTGGAATGAGGCCCAATCAATTACCATATAATGTTAATTATATGGTTTCCATATAACACATGTATATAAATAGCAACGATAAATAATCAACCATCATCCAATGTGCACCACACAACTGCATAAGCATTAAATATAAACAATTAACGCTTACACAGCCTGTCGACCAATCGATCGACATACAATTAAATAATTGGGATTAGTGTATGCCAAATATCATCCCAACACCCGTGTGGGGTTTCAATCCACAAACACTAAATATTATTTGTACAGTTGGGCGACGTGTAAAATTTATCATCCCAATCAATATCCTTCAAATAGGTGTACATAAACAAACCGTCCGGTTTGTAAATGAATATTTATTTATTCACATTCACGTTAAAAATTATAATTTTTATCGATAATTAATTTATTTCAACACATGAATATTTATTTTTCAATCATTCCACAACACAATCAATTTTTACAACACATCAATCAAACAAACAAGTCGTCCATGGTCTGTGGACGATGGGTGTCGGGTGCTACTAAGCACCGTCTGCATCCTAGTATATATTTTTAACTAGAAAAGAAGATTTAAAGTGAGAAGTTCTCACCTTCTAGCTAAACCAAACGCCACGACTCTTCTTATGTAGAAATCCTCGTCGTGCTCGCCTTTTGTCAATTTTGTTGCCTGTAGCCACTACATATAAAAAATCACATTTTTACACCGCTACTATATAGATAAAAATCTCATTTTTATCTTTGCTACTATATATATAAAAATTCTATTTTTATTACTCAACATGATTAAAAATCACATTTTTATTCTTCCTATGATATAAAGATCAAATCTTTTCGCTACAACATATATAAAAATCGTATTTTTATATTTTCTATCTTATAAAAATCATATTTTTATTATCTCTACTATACAAAAATCATATTTTTATTATCTCTACTGTATAAAAATCATTTTTTTATTACGTTGTTACGTATACAAAAATAATCGAATCTTTTCATATTGAAAATTTTCACCTTTCCTATGTTATTCAATATCTAAAACTGAATTGAATTTTTTTTTAAACCAACTATATAGTAAACAAATAAAAATAAGAAGAAAGAAGCTTACTGGGGGGATGCGCGGTTCGAGAGGGAAGTGAAGTCGCAGTCGGGGAAGGTGGCAGCAGCAACGGTGATGCTCCAGTGGTCGGCGCAGGCGGAATGGGGGTTTTTAATTGAAGGAGGGAGAGGAGAGGGGGCGCGGGACTGTCAGAGGTGGTTGGAGATTGGGTGGGGAGGCGCGACAGCTGGAGAGGGGAGGGGCGGTGGCTGGGCGCGGTGGTTGAGGTGGGGCTAGGGTTCACGGAGCTCGAATTGGGTGGCGGTGGATTTGGGAGCGTGGGACTTGAGCGAGGAGAGGGAGAGGGAAGAAGGGGGGCCAGCGTTAGGGGGTCCGGCGGTTGGGGAAGGGGCGCGGTGGCCATCAACGGGGAGGAACGAAGCTTTTTCTCTTTTTTTTTATTTCAGATCGAACTGAGGAGAGAGGAGGGAAGGAGGGTAAGGGTTATATAATTTATTAATTTATTTTATTTAATTTATTCCCCAAAAAGTAACTTTAAATTTCAATCTCCAAACGAGACCCACCGCCTATCGTCCCTAGCTAATTACCCTCATTCCAAACACAATGGGATATGTTTCATAAGCTGATACGGCTGTTTCGATCAGTTTTCGTTAAAATCAAAATATAACTCTATATATTGAATTTGAGCGCGCATTTCAATTTACCGAGGCCACATACGAACTCTAAAAATTCCCAAAAAATATTTTCTAGCTTCGTATTGACAATACGGTCCTAACAAAACTAATTTCGTCAAATTCTAAGACCGTTTGAAAAATGGTCATTTTCCAGTCGATTAAAATCAACTAAACTGGTCAAACGCGTTTTCCTTCACCACGCTCACATATTGATTCGAAAAATTATGAATTTTGAAATCTAGCAATAACTTGATATCACAGATCCAACAAAAGTGGTTTCGTCGAAAACCGAGGTCGTTTGCAAAATTCCCATTTTTAAGGGCCAGAATTCCATAGCGACTATTCTGAAATTTCAACTGGACGTATCTTTTGATTCCTGCTATGAAATTTCAATTTTTCAGATTCATTGGAAAGATATTCTCAAATAAATTCTAATATTTTTGGTTTTGCTAAAATTCGGTTTATTTTGCACCCAGTGCATTCATTCAAACTTTGAAATCGAATTATCGAACTACCGCGCCATTTTCAATTCCTTTTATAATTTAAAATAAATATTTATATTCTAACGACGATTCGAATAAATATATACTTCTATTTCTATTCAAAATAGATTTCTCGTCGATATTATTTAAAATAATTCATTTTAAATATTCAAAATTCACTAAAATTGCCAAAATAAAAATTTTAAATTGGCTCGCATTTCCAGGTTATTACAAGTACCTTGTTTTCGAATATTATTTGGATCTGGATTAAGTGGATTCGATGAAGTATTAGCTGCTGATGTAGAACAAAGATAACATTTGATCGTGAAAATCGTGGAAACTTTTTAGAAGCGGGATCCGCCATTAAAAGTAGCAAACCTTTAGAAAAACTTATATATATATATATATATATATATTACCATCGGATTACCACGAAATTTGGTTTCGTACAATAATTTAACGTTATGGATCCAATAAAACTAATTTCTTTGAAAACCGAGGCTGTTTGCAAAATGGCTATTCTTAGGGCTTATATAATATAATTAATTTCAAAACAATCCAATTAAATAATAAAAAAATATTATTATTATATTTATCCAAATGGAAATACATATATATAACTTCAAATATAAACCAATATGGATTTCAAACTCAACATTAACATTTTTGAGTTAAACGATATCTAAAATAAATAAAAACCTTATTTAATTTATTAAATAAACGTTATAGTTTATAAATGTTTTCATAGCGACTTTCTGAAAATTTGATTTTGACATAACGAAAAATCTATAACATGAAATCTCCATTTATCTCTTTCATCAGCAAATTATAATCAAATAGATTCGAGCGATTCTTATTTTAAAGAATTTCGTCTTAAAATGGATTCCGTATATTTAATTAAAGTTTAAAACATAAATTACGAACTATCAAGACATTACGAGCTCGTTTTATATTAATACAAACTATACGTTCAAAATTCGTTTTTTGATAAATAAATTTCTACATAAAGAAATCCATTTAAAATAATAAAATGAATTAAATATTTAACTACAAAAAACACGGGATGTTACATATAGCATCTTAAAATGGTATTAGATTGTTTGAACCTTGTTTAGAATTGTGGCATAGCATCAGAAGTTGCTACTAAATATTGTTTGAGTTTATTTTAGGTACAAACTTAATTATAGCAAGTATTTGGTAATGCATTAATTGTAGAATGATATTGATTTGGTTACGTTATTTAATTATAACATAGTTAATCTATGTATATGTGTGATGTTATAAATTTGGCTAAATACATGACATTTAGAAATTTGATTGATTTTATTCTAATTGACATTTGTCGCTAGAATAAATCTTTGTTTTATCGTTATATTAATTCGGACGTTCATATTTATGTCGGTTTGTTATTTTTAGCAAGGCCAACGAAATTGAATGGCCCCATCTGGGACACGTTCTACGCATACAAAAAGAGAAAACATAGAAACAAGAGTAATAATAATTCATAGGAGAAACAAGAAGAAAAAAGGAATAAAGAAAGAAAACACATGGAGATTCCAGCAAAGTAAGCAAACCAACACGATGAGGACCATGCATCATTACGAAGATCAAGGAACTACTCAAAATAAAGCAAACAATACGGAAGAGGCAGGTCGCTGAAGTGACAAAACTGCATAGCCACATAAACTATCGTCCACTTAGAATTAACACATGAAATACCTTCCACAACACCTGATACTATTTATTACTGGGTTCTTAATGTCCTGATAACCGAGGATAGCTGCTGAGAGAAGGGAGTGAGAGGAAGCGTCATCTCTGTTGCTAGGCCCAGCTGAAATGGTTTAACCGGCTCTGAAGTGTATACTTGTTTAATAACTTCTGTTGCTAGGCCCAGCCTCAAACTTTTCAAAATCAAACCATTTAAAAACCATAAGCAATCTTCCAAAATAAGAGTACGACAGACATATAATCAAACACCTGTTCGAATTGAACTCTGTAATGAACTCCAGTAGCAATATGAACTCAAAAGTTACCTTTCGGTTTCCAAACCTTTTGAATATATACAACCCCCCCCCCCCCCTCCCCCCCCTCCCCCCCCCCCAAGTATTGTTCATTTTCAGGTGATGGAAAACAGTCAGTCAATCTCTTTTGCACAAACCAATTCAAAAGTTCACTAATGTCTATTTTGGATAGGTGCTTATAATTGTTCCTGTGCATGCACCTAGCTTGACTACTCAAACAATATAATGTCTAACATACACAAAAAACAACGATGACACAAATACAAGCTTACGGTGGTAAGTAGAAATCAATAGAATCAATACAGTCTAAAATAGTGAGTCTACAGGATGCATAATGTAAATTAGAATGTACAATTCCCGCAAATGACTGGAATGTAGTGCACTAATAATCTACGGCGGACTTTGTTTTCCTGCCTTTTCAATTCTTTGTCCTTGAGCATTTTCGATTCCTTTGCTGTGTCATCAATAGGCTTCTCTTTTTGTTGTTTGTTGCATGTAGCATCGTCGATCTCTTGTGTAGAAGGTTTTGCCAATGTAGAATTCTTGCAGCCCATTCTTTAATTTTCTTCTGCAAATTATTGTTACTTGATTTAATTAGGTTGGAGAGATCAAGGCTCTCAGCTGTTTATTAGCATATATGGAACATCAAAATGGCCGATTATTGGTCTTTATATATATGTAGCAATAGCATATTATAAAAGGGAGTTTACACATTTGCTCAGCAACCAAATATGAAGAAGAGTTCAATTCAAAGTATCCATTTGGAAATTAAATAATAAATGAAGAATAGGGACGTGTAGGCTGTAGCAGTCAAATTGAAGCGTACAGAATTGAAGAACATAGCTATTAATAATATTGATATTAATTAAGGCATATGGATGCTACAACAGAAACAATCAAAATGCATTATCACATCAAAGTAGACCAGGCCCTGAAATTACGGGGAAATGATGTACAATCAACGCTGCTCTTCTTGCCTTATTTTACCGTCCTTCTAGCACTTCCAAAAGTGCTAACAATGTTGGAAATGGAGAGAAATAGATAATTAACACCTCCACCAGTGGCAAAACAGGTGTGGGGAGGAAGGGAAAACGGGGAGGCTCGCCACTTTAAAATGAAGTCGCTGCTTGATTTCATTTTTTTTTAAATACTAAAACCTTAAACGGTTTTTTTAAAAACCGTTTAAGCCTTAAACGGTTTTCAGAAAACCATTTAACACTTTTTTTGATTTATTTTTTAAAATTGCAGCGTCCCCCACCCACTGTTGGAACGGTGGGGAGAGTAAACGCTTTTAACTATGTTTTAAGCTTTGAATCCACGTTCAACTGTTGGGAATGCTCCTATAAGTCGAAGCTTTTTTTCTTTTCATATTTTTCACCATGATCGTTGTAGCCTTGCTTCATACCGTCATTGACGGTATCAAGTTCCTGTATTGAAGGCTTGATCAAAGTAGAGCTCTTGCAACCCATTTTAACTAAATACCTTCTTTGTGTTGTTAATAATTTTTTCTGAATATATAGATATCTTTGAAATAATTGGTACATGCATGAACTAAAACAACGACCGGTATTTATTTACTTATATGGTACCAAAATGGCAAAAACTCACACTTTCCCGTAGGTGTCTCGGTTATTTGCTTGCCTGCCAAGTATTCATTCAACTTAAAATTTACAATAAATAGGTTTTGATGTATATGCCTGCAAGATTTCTACAAAGAAGATAACAGAGTTTGGTGACTGACCGTCCATTTGACGCATGCATGGATGGGACCAATTGATTGTCTCTTTACGCTTCAATTCTAGAGCATATATTAA
Source organism: Allium sativum (assembly GCA_030737875.1). Lineage (NCBI taxonomy): Eukaryota > Viridiplantae > Streptophyta > Magnoliopsida > Asparagales > Amaryllidaceae > Allium > Allium sativum. The sequence goes on along the minus strand of CM060926.1, from coordinate 684,248,503 downwards.
TATAAAAAATGTTTGACGCACGTGGAAGAAATATGCTTGCTTGGTGGCAAAGAACCATACTACCACCTACCAAAAATTATCTTCTTTGTCAACGATTACTGGATACCAACCATATTCGTATCTGAAAAGCTTTTCAAATATTGGATATCTGTATCCGCTTTTCAGATAATGTCGGATAACAGATATTTCGAATACGGATTCGGACGGATATTTCGGGTATTCATTGATAGTCCGTGAACTTGACCTTGACGCATACAATAATCATTTTTTATTTATATCATGAAAAACTTTTCATAAAAGTATTGTTCGCCAAAGCTTGCTAGCCGCTTTCTACTTCTTTTATTTGCCTCTTTTCTCTCACCAGTTTATGTCTATTTTGACAAAATTCTCCTAAATTCTATCTTCCATATAATGATAAAAAGATCTAATTGTTCGGATTTTTTATGTTGCAGTTTGTATTTTATCTTGTGCCCAAATTTCCAACCCCTTTTGTAAAATACATATTTCACACTTATACATCCACACTTATTTTAGAAATTTTTAAAGAAAATAAATATTATTTTTATCTTCCTAAAAGTATAACAGTGAACAAACGAACTCAAATTTCATTAACTCCAATCTTTTCATCTATAAGTTATTAACAATTAAAAATTAGTTTGTAACTTTTAATTAAGTTGGTAACTTTTGAATATTATTATGTGAGGACGTTTGACAATTAGCTTTAATATCCATATTAAAGGAATAAAAATTGAAGATATGACTGGGACAACCAACAACAAAATAACTACTCGAATTGATAAATAAATTCAAAACGAGATTTTTTGCAAACTGCACAGCTTATAAAAGTTCAAATATTTTGTGAACAAAAACCAGAGTGTTTGAAATTACCTTTTTAATCTATAATTGAAATATGAAGTAAATAGGGTTTTAATAATTTGTATTTTAGAAGAGTTTGTAGAGAAGAGATAAACTGATGTTATTGAATCAGAAATGAGAGTAATACACAAATGTTTGCAGTTGTACACGGCTATATATAGCCTAGGGTAAATATAAAAATAAATAATGGACTTTGGCCCGTTATGACAGGTAGATAAACCCATTTAGCGAGAGTAAAAGAATATAGACCGAAAGCATTCTCTCATAACATATTCTAATATGCACCCTCGAAACTAGGGTTATCGAAACCCTAGTTTTGATTTCCTTGGCAATGCTTCGAATCTATGTCAGGAAATTGATCGTTGATGCCATTGTGAGGTTAATTTGTCTCGGATCTGTAAAACAAAGGTTTAGAAGCATCATATTTGAAAGCCTTGTTGAGTTCCTTTGTTTTTACCTGAGTTGATCAAGCAGCTAAAGATAGGGTTTTGGTGATTTCTGGATTCCTTCCTCTTGTCTTCAGAATCAATGTTCGAAAGCTTGTAACTTTGAGTGACTTGACCTTCTGATCTGCAACGTTCAAATCAAACTCGTATCTGGTAAAATTCATGACTGAAATTGTTGTGGTTAAGCTATCTGCTCTTTGGTAAGTTCCAGGTATATGATTCACTTAAAATTCCCCTTTTTAAACTAGTTCTTTGACAAAATGAAAATCAATTTGTATGTATTTATTTCTTGCATGTTGAATGAGTTTCTCTGACGTATACACGACACTCTTGTTGTCACACTATAAGGTAGACTTCACTTGGATTTCAACATGAATTTATTACAAAAATCCATTTGCTAAGTTCTTTACAAAAATCCATTAAGCCTCCTTTCTTTTCATTCTTGAAAATCACCTTTTGATTTCGATCGTTTTTACATAATTCAAATGTTAAGTAAACGCTTGTTTAAAATCGTTGGATTAGCTTTAAATATCTTTTATAAACTTTTGTTTATAAAATTTGGATTTATATTCTAAATCCCTTTTTAACCCTTTACAAAATTCAACTACGATTATTAATGCGGAAAAGTGGTTACTTTTGCACGCCAACCCCAAGAGTGGGTTAAGAAGCTAACCCGATAATCAAATCCGTAATGCAGTGAATGTAAAGGGACACACAACTTTTTATAATGGTTTGGCACTAATGCCTACATCTACTTCATAGTAATCAGTCATGATCATTATTTCGATTAAAATGACTATCCGAGTTTGGACACTTTGAATTAAAAAGTTATCATGGAGAATAACAATGTTCTTGTTAACTCACAACTTTATCCAAAATGTCCTTCTTCTTCTTCCTTAGGCCAAATTGTGTTGGAATGAAGTACAATGTTCGATAAAAAGCTTCAATGTCCAAGAATGCTCCAAAGTGCAATTTCCAACACTTGGAGTTGTGCAAATCAAGCCAAAAGTCTAAGTGAATGTTGAAATGTTGTAGGCAAACTTCTAAGTGAAGCTTACGAGTCAAGAAGAAGTCCAAAGCCATGTGAATCACCATGGAAGCTGTAACGACCCGCATTCTACGCACCATAGGATCGTAGAATATTTATTTCTTTCACATACGAAGTCGTATGGTCATGTAACTTTGGGGGACGACTATTGGGGTCATTTCCCATGTTCATGATTTTTCCCGATTTTTAAATGACCATTTTACCCCTAGTTATCACTGTTTTGGCCATAACTTTTGACTGGAAAGGAATTTTGACCTGAAACCACTTCCATTGGCTCCGAATGATGGTTTCTCTTTCCGTAGAGTGGTCACATTAGCCAAACGGACTCACCGTTTGGGAGATATGACCGAAACAAGTTTCAGATGGTGAAAAACAGCTTAATTGGGCTTAAACGGGTGATTAGCAGCTAGGCCCAAGGGGAATTTCGGGTTTAGGGGTATATAGGTGCTGATTAGGGTTAGAAAACATTTCTTTAGACATTTTCCAGCCGCCACTTTCATTTCCCTTAACCTAGCCATGGCCTCCACTCTCTAAATCTCTCTAAAACACCCAAAATCACTTCCTAATCAAGGATTAAGGCTTAGAGGCAGCAAATTAAGGAGGGTTAGCACAAGGACCGAGGTAGAGCTGCTGTTATATATTGGAATTCGTGCAAATCAGAGGTTCACTTCAGATTTGGAAGTTTTATTGTGGCAAAGGTGAGTGATAGCATCATTTTGACACTAATTACAGTTAATTAAGGGTAATTAGTGAAGATTAGCGAATTCATACACTAATAAATTCTGGAAAAATGTTTAGAAATTCGAAAATAATATTTTATGCCTCTGTTAGAAATTTGGTTCGATTTGATTAAGTTTTGTTAACCCTATGATCAGTTTTACTAAAACATGCTTAAGGGAAAATAAGGAGCTTTGGCCACTTTTGATCCATTTTGATCCATTTGAGTGATTGTTTGCTGTTGTGGTTGTTATTACATGTTGCTATGACTCTATGGTGTGTTTTGTGATTGCTTAGAAGTGTTAGTTTGGTCAAAAACGCCGTCGAATGGCGAGAAACTGTCGCTGGAACGAAGTGCAGGAATTTATCCGGATCGGATCGCCCCCATGCCCACAAACCGACCCGCCTGCTCGAACCGCGCCACGTGCCAGAGCTCGGAGCCACGAAGGGAAGACCACGATCCAACTTGGAGAGGAAGCGCCACGAGCTGATGAGGCGCCACGATCCAGATGGGTAGCTCGACCCGAACCAGTGGATTGCCACGAACTGATAAGCCCGAACCGACCCGACAAGGCGCCACGAGCTGACGAGGTGCGATCCATATGGTGCGACACGATCCGACACTGGCAAACCGAACCAGGAAGGCTTCCACGATCCGACCCGAGCGTGAAGGATGATCCGAACCGATCCGAGGTTGATGACTACGAGCTGGTGACTGCGAACCGAACCAGGAAGTTACGAACAGAATGAAGACCGATCCGGAGGGTGATGACAGAAACCCGAGATGCAAAGGAAGCCCAAATGAGAAGTTAGAGCTCAAGATTCAGATGGGAATCAACGAGTTCGCTTCATGGTTGGGTTTTGCTGCGGGACGTGTGCCAAGGGGTTATCGACGTCTATAGCTTTGGACCACTATGGTAGGAGGTACGGAGGCGGATTCAGGGCCATTATGGCATCGGTAGAACCGAGGGCTACGACCAATGAAGTGGGTCATTGAAATGTTTGGTCATGACTCCAAGTGTCTGGCTTGGTCACAGCAGGGTTTCTACAAGTCGGGATTCGTCGTTACCTCAGTTTGTCTAGTGTTCCAAAGTGGTAGATGTCGTATGCTTTACGCACTGAGTGAGAGATGTGAGGATGGTTGCTATGGATGGTTTGTTTGCTATCATTATGACATACACACCCCACCCCCGTATTCTTTACACTATTCATTATGGCACCTTGGAGTATTGTACGGTATGTGGTACTAACTCTTTGGTTGCAGGTCCAGGTTCAGGTATGGTTTAGTATACCTGTTATTACTCTGTTTAGATGCTTATCGCTCATACCAGGCTTTATGTCTGACCCAGAGTTTTATGTCTCCTCTTATTACTCTGGGTGCTCACACGAGCAGACTAGAGACAGGTTAGCTGGTGATGTACGGGTAGATGATCCGGAGACGAGCAGGAGGCTTCCACGTAAAATATATACATAATATTCTCCCTGTATTGTTGAAGATCACTGCTTGGGCATTGGTGGTGTATCTTCTATTTTGGCTTTCTTTTGTTTAGAGACAGTAAATTTGGAAAATTGTAATAAGCTGTATTTGAATTTCCGCTGCTCTGATGATGGATGTTGATTTCAGTTATCAGCTTATGCACTGTCTCACCTGTTTTATGTCAAGTATGTTGTTATTATATTTTATTCCATGCGCTGTGAGACATTCTACAGGTTCCTTGTATGTTCATTTCCTTCTTCCTTTTTCCCTTCTGGCGACCCGTTCCGTGCTAACTGGACATGTGTACAGCGCACCTTTGGAGTAAATGTCGGTTGGTGCGGGGCGGGCCGTCACACTTGGTATCAGAGCTTTAGGTTGCGTAGTTAACCTAGGGAAAGACACTAGGGAGAGATATTACGTATATGAGAGCGCGTATTTGTGATTACTTTGGTTTTCAAAAACTATGTATGTATATACTATTAGTAGTATAAAGATGAAGTCGCACTGCACTAGCACCACTGTGGGGTCGTTAATCGTTTCCCCTTTTTACAGATTAACGATGAGCCGAGAGACGAGGGGTGCTGGTAGAGGGACCAACCAAGGGAATGCCGCTGACATGAGGGCTATGTTTACTAACCTCATGAGAGACATGCTTAGAGAAGTGCAAGGGGCAATTCCCAATCCCGGAGTTGGTGTTGGCCCAGTAGTGCGGGCGCCTAGGGTCGATTTCGCCAAGTTGTGCAAAGATTACACTAATCTTGGTGGGAAGCCGTTCCATGGAACGGAGTCGGCCACAGATGTTCAAGATTGGATGGATAGCTGTGACCGTATCTTTGATGACTTGGGTCTCGAGGATGCGATGAAGAGAAGACTAGCGTCTCGTCAGCTGCAAGGGCGAGCGATGAATTGGTGGAATGCCATAAGAACAGCTACTCCAGAGGACCAGGTTACTTGGGTTCAGTTCAAGGCTCGCTTTAGTGAGAAGTTTATTCCAGCTGCCCAGAAGTCAGTATTGTTCAAGAGGTTCTTGGAACTCAAGCAGAATGGGAGGGCAGTTTCTGATTATATCGCTGAGTTCGACACTTTGTCGAAGTATGGACTGTCTCTTATTGATACTCCTGAAAAGAAGAATGAGAAGTTCATCACTGGTCTGGATGGGTACTTGGGGGAGAGGCTTATCAACCACATCGATGAGACTTTTGAATCGATCGTGGGAAAAGCTTTGAGGTCAGAGAGCCTTTACCCTAAGTCAAAGACTGAGGCTGCATCTGCAGAAGGGCCAAAGCCGCAAGCAGGCGGTGGAGGCAAGAATAGCTCTCAGAATAAGAGGAAGCAGGACCAATCTAAAGGTGGCCAGAAAAAGAGCAAGAAGGATGTGGAGTGCTTCAGCTGTGGTAAGAAGGGCCATTATGCTAGTAATTGTCGGGCCAAGCCAGCGGATAGGAAGTGCTTCAACTGTGGCCAAATGGGACATCACAAAGACAAGTGTCCACAACCCCCTAAGGAAAAGCAAATGGTGAAAGCCTACGCTCTTAATGCTATTCCTTCTTCGTCGAATGCCCCAACAGCGGCGGAGAAGGGAAAGAATGTCGTCATTCAAGGTATGCTTTCTGTTTATGATGTTCCTGTTAGAGTTTTGTTTGATACCGGAGCTTCCAGTTCTTTCATATCTAGTGACCTGGTAGATAGGTTGGGATTGGAGCCCGAGATTGTCGATAGACCTTTAGTAGTGACGAACCCGATTGGTGGTTCGACTAGCCTTAGCATGATTTGTCGTAGTGTGGTCTTATCGAGTCATGGATGCATGTTTGTTTGTGATTGCTTTGTTTTGGGCTTTACTGGGTTTGGCATTATTTTGGGAGTAGATTGGCTCCAAAGATACGGGGTGGTGGTAGACTGTGAGGGCTTGTTGGTGACAGCTAGAGCGGATGATGGGCGGAGGATAGTGTTTGGTGGTCTACCCAGTAAGGGGGTATTGGCTAGTTTTCTAAACTCCCTCGACATTCCGCATAGTGAGTTGTCAGGTTTGCCCGTGGTTGGCCAGTATCCGGATGTTTTCGAAGAAGTGACCGGACTTCCACCACACCGAGAGATTGAGTTCTGTATTGATTTGGTAAAAGATGCCAGGCCTATAGTGATGCCACTTCGTCGTATGGCACCAAGAGAGCAGCGAGAGCTCGAGGTGCAAGTCAGCGATCTTTTGAAGAAGGGATTTATCAGAAGGAGTGTTTCTGAATGGGGAGCACCAGTTGTGTTTGCTACCAAGGCGGATGGTTCCCTTCGTTTGTGTGTAGACTACCGCGAGTTGAATAAAGTGACGAGGAAGAACAAGTATCCTCTACCGCGGATAGATAATTTGTTTGATCAGTTGAGTGGCGCGAGAGTATTTTCTCAGTTGGATCTCGCGACAGGTTTTCATCAGCTTAGGGTGGAAGCTGAGAGTATAGCTAAAACGGCATTTCGGACGCCGTCTGGGTTTTATGAGTGGTTGGTCATGCCATTCGGGCTGACCAATGCCCCAGCATATTTTGTGGATCTTATGAATAGGGTATTCAGAGATCAGTTGAATAAGTTTGTCCTTGTGTTCGTTGATGATATTTTGGTCTATTCGAGGACAGAGGAAGAACACAAGGAACATTTAAGAGTAGTGATGGAGGTGTTGAGAAAACACCAATTGAAAGCAAAGTTTTCTAAGTGTCACTTCTGGAAGAGGGAAGTGAGGTTCTTGGGCCATGTTGTATCAGAGAATGGTATTGCCGTAGACCCGGCGAAGGTGGCTACGGTACAGGATTGGCCTACGCCCAAGAATGCAACCGATGTAAGAAGTTTCTTGGGGTTAGCGGGATACTATCGTAAGTTTATCCAAGGTTTCTCCAAGATAGAAGCACCATTGACCCAGTTGACCAAGAAGAATCAAGCTTTTGTCTGGGATGAAAGGTGCGAGAATGCATTCAAAAGTCTAAAGGACAAGTTGACAAGCGCACCCGTGTTAGTCATTCCTAAAGGGAATGAAGAGATGACGGTATACACGGACGCCTGTGGTACCGGACTGGGTGCTGTATTGATGCAAGACGGTAGGGTTATAGCTTACGCAAGTCGGCAATTGAAACCGCACGAGAGAAGATACCCTACCCATGATTTAGAATTGGCAGCGATCGTGTTCGCGTTAAAGATGTGGAGGCACTATCTCTTGGGAGAAAGATTCGAGCTGTTTACAGATCATAAGTCGTTAAAGTATCTCTTCTCTCAGAAAGATCTGAATCTCCGTCAGCAGAGATGGTTAGAGTTCTTAGCTTCCTATGGTTTTGACATCGCATACACACCAGGAAAGGGTAATGCGGTGGCTGATGCATTGAGTAGAAGACATGCCAGCTTAGGGGCTATGTTCCTTGAGTGGAAGCAACTGGAGTTTATCGCGGGGTTTGATTTCAGACCAAAGTGCGAATTGGATCCAGAAATGTTAGCAAGTTTGACGATCAGACCCACTTTGATTGAGCGGATCGGCTCTAGTCAGAGGGACGATCCTAACCTATTGGAAATCATCTCCAAGTTAGAGATGGGTATCGATGAGGAGATGAACAAGTATGGGCTTGATCGAGATAGATGGCTTAGAAAGAATGGAAAGCTTGTTGTACCCAATGTCAATGGATTGAGGGATGAAGTGCTTAGAGAATGTCATCACTCAAAACTGACTATACATCCCGGTGGTAATAAGATGTATAGAGACATGAAACAGACTTACTACTGGGAAGGAATGAAAAGAGACGTTGGGAAGTTTATATCCAAATGCATGAATTGCCAGCTAGTTAAAGCCGAGCAAAAGAAGCCTAGTGGGTTGTTACAGCCCTTAGAAATTCCCGAATGGAAATGGGAGCAAGTATCGATGGATTTCATCGATGGTTTACCAAGGACTAGAACAGGACATGATAGCATTTGGGTGATTGTGGACCGATTGACCAAAAGTGCAAGATTTATACCAGTCAGATCGACCAGAACGGCAGCTAAGTTAGCAGAATTGTATATGAAGTAGGTAGTGAGATTCCATGGAGTACCTAAAAGCATTGTGAGTGACCGAGACCCGTTGTTCACTAGTGGGTTTTGGAAGAGCTTACAAGAGGCTCTAGGGTCAGAGTTACATCTCAGTACCGCATATCATCCTCAGACCGACGGTCAGACGGAGAGGGTGAACCGTATTTTGGAAGATCTCTTGAGAGCATGTATATTGGATTTTGGTGGATCATGGGATGACCATTTGCACCTAGTAGAGTTTGCATATAATAATAGTTACCAATCCAGTATCGGTATGGCTCCGTTTGAAGCTTTGTACGGAAGACCGTGCAACTCACCATCATGTTGGATAGAGACTGGCGAGAAGTTTATGCTTGGACCAGATGTGGTGAGGGAAACTTCAGATAAGATTAAGATCATTCAACAACGAATGAAGGCTGCCCAAGATAGGCAGAAGAGTTATGCTGATAAGAGGAGAAGAGACTTAAAATTCTCCGTTGGTGACTTGGTGTTTGTCAAGATCTCTCCGTTGAAGAGCGTAATACGATTTGGCAGGAGAGGCAAGTTGGCACCAAGATTCGTTGGCCCATTCCCTGTTCTTGAACTAATCGGGAATTTGGCATATAGAATTGACTTACCGGAGAAGATGGCGGGAGTTCATAACGTATTTCATGTTTCCCAACTAAGGAAGTTCGTTCATGACTCAGATATGACTATTTCACCTGATCAGTTGGAGGACTTCGAAGTAGAACCCGAGGCGGTTGGGAACCGCAAGCCGGTCCGTATTGTCGAGCACGACATGAAGCAACTTCGAAGGAAGGCGGTGAAGCTAGTCAAGGTACAGTGGAGCGAGAACGAGAATGATTGTACTTGGGAGACAGAGGATAACATTAGGAAGTCACACCCAGAACTCTTTGCCTGGTAAGATTTTGACTTCGATTTAGTTTTCCGCATGCTAGGATAGGCTTGTTTACTTGTTTTGCATGTTTGATTGTTGTACGTGGCTGTTAGGCATGCGGGGTCCTTTGTATGTTTTGGGTTGAGGAATTTCGGGGACGAAATTTCTTAAGGGGGGGAGAGTGTAACGACCCGCATTCTACGCACCATAGGATCGTAGAATATTTATTTCTTTCACATACGAAGTCGTATGGTCATGTAACTTTGGGGGACGACTATTGGGGTCATTTCCCATGTTCATGATTTTTCCCGATTTTTAAATGACCATTTTACCCCTAGTTATCACTGTTTTGGCCATAACTTTTGACTGGAAAGGAATTTTGACCTAAAACCACTTCCATTGGCTCCGGATGATGGTTTCTCTTTCCGTAGAGTGGTCACGTTAGCCAAACGGACTCACCGTTTGGGAGATATGGCTGAAACAAGTTTCAGATGGTGAAAAACAGCTTAATTGGGCTTAAACGGGTGATTAGCAGCTAGGCCCAAGGGGAATTTCGGGTTTAGGGGTATATAGGTGCTGATTAGGGTTAGAAAACATTTCTTTAGACATTTTCCAGCCGCCACTTTCATTTCCCTTAACCTAGCCATGGCCTCCACTCTCTAAATCTCTCTAAAACACCCAAAATCACTTCCTAATCAAGGATTAAGGATTAGAGGCAGCAAATCAAGGAGGGTTAGCACAAGGACCGAGGTAGAGCTGCTGTTATATATTGGAATTCGTGCAAATCAGAGGTTCACTTCAGATTTGGAAGTTTTATTGTGGCAAAGGTGAGTGATAGCATCATTTTGACACTAATTACAGTTAATTAAGGGTAATTAGTGAAGATTAGCGAATTCATACACTAATAAATTCTGGAAAAATGTTTAGAAATTCGAAAATAATATTTTATGCCTCTGTTAGAAATTTGGTTCGATTTGATTAAGTTTTGTTAACCCTATGATCAGTTTTACTAAAACATGCTTAAGGGAAAATAAGGAGCTTTGGCCACTTTTGATCCATTTTGATCCATTTGAGTGATTGTTTGCTGTTGTGGTTGTTATTACATGTTGCTATGACTCTATGGTGTGTTTTGTGATTGCTTAGAAGTGTTAGTTTGGTCAAAAACGCCGTCGAATGGCGAGAAACTATCGCTGGAACGAAGTGCAGGAATTTATCCGGATCGGATCGCCCCCATGCCCACGAACCGACCCGCCTGCTCGAACTGCGCCACGTGCCAGAGCTCGGAGCCACGAAGGGAAGACCACGATCCAACTTGGAGAGGAAGCGCCACGAGCTGATGAGGCGCCACGATCCAGATGGGTAGCTCGACCCGAACCAGTGGATTGCCACGAACTGATAAGCCCGAACCGACCCGACAAGGCGCCACGAGCTGACGAGGTGCGATCCATATGGTGCGACACGATCCGACGCTGGCGAACCGAACCAGGAAGGCTTCCACGATCCGACCCGAGCGTGAAGGATGATCCGAACCGATCCGAGGTTGATGACTACGAGCTGGTGACTGCGAACCGAACCAAGAAGTTACGAACAGAATGAAGACCGATCCGGAGGGTGATGACAGAAACCCGAGATGCAAAGGAAGCCCAAATGAGAATTTAGAGCTCAAGATTCAGATGGGAATCAACGAGTTCGCTTCATGGTTGGGTTTTGCTGCGGGACGTGTGCCAAGGGGTTATCGACGTCTATAGCTTTGGACCACTATGGTAGGAGGTACGGAGGCGGATTCAGGGCCATTATGGCATCGGTAGAACCGAGGGCTACGACCAATGAAGTGGGTCATTGAAATGTTTGGTCATGACTCCAAGTGTTTGGCTTGGTCACAGCAGGGTTTCTACAAGTCGGGATTCGTCGTTACCTCGGTTTGTCTAGTGTTCCAAAGTGGTAGATGTCGTATGCTTTACGCACTGAGTGAGAGATGTGAGGATGGTTGCTATGGATGGTTTGTTTGCTATCATTATGACATACACACCCCACCCCCGTATTCTTTACACTATTCATTATGGCACCTTGGAGTATTGTACGGTATGTGGTACTAACTCTTTGGTTGCAGGTCCAGGTTCAGGTATGGTTTAGTATACCTGTTATTACTCTGTTTAGATGCTTATCGCTCATACTAGGCTTTATGTCTGACCCAGAGTTTTATGTCTCCTCTTATTACTCTGGGTGCTCACACGAGCAAACTAGAGACAGGTTAGCTGGTGATGTACGGGTAGATGATCCGGAGACGAGCAGGAGGCTTCCACGTAAAATATATACATAATATTCTCCCTGTATTGTTGAAGATCACTGCTTGGACATTGGTGGTGTATCTTCTATTTTGGCTTTCTTTTGTTTAGAGACAGTAAATTTGGAAAATTGTAATAAGCTGTATTTGAATTTCCGCTGCTCTGATGATGGATGTTGATTTCAGTTATCAGCTTATGCACTGTCTCACCTGTTTTATGTCAAGTATGTTGTTATTATATTTTATTCCATGCGCTGTGAGACATTCTACAGGTTCCTTGTATGTTCATTTCCTTCTTCCTTTTTCCCTTCTGGCGACCCGTTCCGTGCTAACTGGACATGTGTACAGCGCACCTTTGGAGTAAATGTCGGTTGGTGCGGGGCGGGCCGTCACACTTGGTATCAGAGCTCTAGGTTGCGTAGTTAACCTAGGGAAAGACACTAGGGAGAGATATTACGTATATGAGAGCGCGTTTTTGTGATTACTTTGGTTTTCAAAAACTATGTATGTATATACTATTAGTAGTATAAAGATGAAGTCGCACTGCACTAGCACCACTGTGGGGTCGTTAATCGTTTCCCCTTTTTACAGATTAACGATGAGCCGAGAGACGAGGGGTGCTGGTAGAGGGACCAACCAAGGGAATGCCGCTGACATGAGGGCTATGTTTACTAACCTCATGAGAGACATGCTTAGAGAAGTGCAAGGGGCAATTCCCAATCCCGGAGTTGGTGTTGGCCCAGTAGTGCAGGCGCCTAGGGTCGATTTCGCCAAGTTGTGCAAAGATTACACTAATCTTGGTGGGAAGCCGTTCCATGGAACGGAGTCGGCCACAGATGTTCAAGATTGGATGGATAGCTGTGACCGTATCTTTGATGACTTGGGTCTCGAGGATGCGATGAAGAGAAGACTAGCGTCTCGTCAGCTGCAAGGGCGAGCGATGAATTGGTGGAATGCCATAAGAACAGCTACTCCAGAGGACCAGGTTACTTGGGTTCAGTTCAAGGCTCGCTTTAGTGAGAAGTTTATTCCAGCTGCCCAGAAGTCAGTATTGTTCAAGAGGTTCTTGGAACTCAAGCAGAATGGGAGGGCAGTTTCTGATTATATCGCTGAGTTCGACACTTTGTCGAAGTATGGACTGTCTCTTATTGATACTCCTGAAAAGAAGAATGAGAAGTTCATCACTGGTCTGGATGGGTACTTGGGGGAGAGGCTTATCAACCACATCGATGAGACTTTTGAATCGATCGTGGGAAAAGCTTTGAGGTCAGAGAGCCTTTACCCTAAGTCAAAGACTGAGGCTGCATCTGCAGAAGGGCCAAAGCCGCAAGCAGGCGGTGGAGGCAAGAATAGCTCTCAGAATAAGAGGAAGCAGGACCAATCTAAAGGTGGCCAGAAAAAGAGCAAGAAGGATGTGGAGTGCTTCAGCTGTGGTAAGAAGGGCCATTATGCTAGTAATTGTCGGGCCAAGCCAGCGGATAGGAAGTGCTTCAACTGTGGCCAAATGGGACATCACAAAGACAAGTGTCCACAGCCCCCTAAGGAAAAGCAAATGGTGAAAGCCTACGCTCTTAATGCTATTCCTTCTTCGTCGAATGCCCCAACAGCGGCGGAGAAGGGAAAGAATGTCGTCATTCAAGGTATGCTTTCTGTTTATGATGTTCCTGTTAGAGTTTTGTTTGATACCGGAGCTTCCAGTTCTTTCATATCTAGTGACCTGGTAGATAGGTTGGGATTGGAGCCCGAGATTGTCGATAGACCTTTAGTAGTGACGAACCCGATTGGTGGTTCGACTAGCCTTAGCATGATTTGTCGTAGTGTGGTCTTATCGAGTCATGGATGCATGTTTGTTTGTGATTGCTTTGTTTTGGGCTTTACTGGGTTTGGCATTATTTTGGGAGTAGATTGGCTCCAAAGATACGGGGTGGTGGTAGACTGTGAGGGCTTGTTGGTGACAGCTAGAGCGGATGATGGGCGGAGGATAGTGTTTGGTGGTCTACCCAGTAAGGGGGTATTGGCTAGTTTTCTAAACTCCCTCGACATTCCGCATAGTGAGTTGTCAGGTTTGCCCGTGGTTGGCCAGTATCCGGATGTTTTCGAAGAAGTGACCGGACTTCCACCACACCGAGAGATTGAGTTCCGTATTGATTTGGTAAAAGATGCCAGGCCTATAGTGATGCCACTTCGTCGTATGGCACCAAGAGAGCAGCGAGAGCTCGAGGTGCAAGTCAGCGATCTTTTGAAGAAGGGATTTATCAGAAGGAGTGTTTCTGAATGGGGAGCACCAGTTGTGTTTGCTACCAAGGCGGATGGTTCCCTTCGTTTGTGTGTAGACTACCGCGAGTTGAATAAAGTGACGAGGAAGAACAAGTATCCTCTACCGCGGATAGATAATTTGTTTGATCAGTTGAGTGGCGCGAGAGTATTTTCTCAGTTGGATCTCGCGACAGGTTTTCATCAGCTTAGGGTGGAAGCTGAGAGTATAGCTAAAACGGCATTTCGGACGCCGTCTGGGTTTTATGAGTGGTTGGTCATGCCATTCGGGCTGACCAATGCCCCAGCATATTTTGTGGATCTTATGAATAGGGTATTCAGAGATCAGTTGAATAAGTTTGTCCTTGTGTTCGTTGATGATATTTTGGGCTATTCGAGGACAGAGGAAGAACACAAGGAACATTTAAGAGTAGTGATGGAGGTGTTGAGAAAACACCAATTGAAAGCAAAGTTTTCTAAGTGTCACTTCTGGAAGAGGGAAGTGAGGTTCTTGGGCCATGTTGTATCAGAGAATGGTATTGCCGTAGACCCGGCGAAGGTGGCTACGGTACAGGATTGGCCTACGCCCAAGAATGCAACAGATGTAAGAAGTTTCTTGGGGTTAGCGGGATACTATCGTAAGTTTATCCAAGGTTTCTCCAAGATAGCAGCACCATTGACCCAGTTGACCAAGAAGAATCAAGCTTTTGTCTGGGATGAAAGGTGCGAGAATGCATTCAAAAGTCTAAAGGACAAGTTGACAAGCGCACCCGTGTTATTCATTCCTAAAGGGAATGAAGAGATGACGGTATACACAGACGCCTGTGGTACCGGACTGGGTGCTGTATTGATGCAAGGCGGTAGGGTTATAGCTTACGCAAGTCGGCAATTGAAACCGCACGAGAGAAGATACCCTACCCATGATTTAGAATTGGCAGCGATCGTGTTCGCGTTAAAGATGTGGAGGCACTATCTCTTGGGAGAAAGATTCGAGCTGTTTACAGATCATAAGTCGTTAAAGTATCTCTTCTCTCAGAAAGATCTGAATCTCCGTCAGCAGAGATGGTTAGAGTTCTTAGCTTCCTATGATTTTGACATCGCATACACACCAGGAAAGGGTAATGCGGTGGCTGATGCATTGAGTAGAAGACATGCCAGCTTAGGGGCTATGTTCCTTGAGTGGAAGCAACTGGAGTTTATCGCGGGGTTTGATTTCAGACCAAAGTGCGAATTGGATCCAGAAATGTTAGCAAGTTTGACGATCAGACCCACTTTGATTGAGCGGATCGGCTCTAGTCAGAGGGATGATCCTAACCTATTGGAAATCATCTCCAAGTTAGAGATGGGTATCGATGAGGAGATGAACAAGTATGGGCTTGATCGAGATAGATGGCTTAGAAAGAATGGAAAGCTTGTTGTACCCAATGTCAATGGATTGAGGGATGAAGTGCTTAGAGAATGTCATCACTCAAAACTGACTATACATCCCGGTGGTAATAAGATGTATAGAGACATGAAACAGACTTACTACTGGGAAGGAATGAAAAGAGACGTTGGGAAGTTTATATCCAAATGCATGAATTGCCAGCTAGTTAAAGCCGAGCAAAAGAAGCCTAGTGGGTTGTTACAGCCCTTAGAAATTCCCGAATGGAAATGGGAGCAAGTCTCGATGGATTTCATCGATGGTTTACCAAGGACTAGAACAGGACATGATAGCATTTGGGTGATTGTGGACCGATTGACCAAAAGTGCAAGATTTATACCAGTCAGATCGACCAGAACGGCAGCTAAGTTAGCAGAATTGTATATGAAGTGGGAAGTGAGATTCCATGGAGTACCTAAAAGCATTGTGAGTGACCGAGACCCGTTGTTCACTAGTGGGTTTTGGAAGAGCTTACAAGAGGCTCTAGGGTCAGAGTTACATCTCAGTACCGCATATCATCCTCAGACCGACGGTCAGACGGAGAGGGTGAACCGTATTTTGGAAGATCTCTTGAGAGCATGTATATTGGATTTTGGTGGATCATGGGATGACCATTTGCACCTAGTAGAGTTTGCATATAATAATAGTTACCAATCCAGTATCGGTATGGCTCCGTTTGAAGCTTTGTACGGAAGACCGTGCAACTCACCATCATGTTGGATAGAGACTGGCGAGAAGTTTATGCTTGGACCAGATGTGGTGAGGGAAACTTCAGATAAGATTAAGATCATTCAACAACGAATGAAGGCTGCCCAAGATAGGCAGAAGAGTTATGCTGATAAGAGGTGAAGAGACTTAAAATTCTCCGTTGGTGACTTGGTGTTTGTCAAGATCTCTCCGTTGAAGAGCGTAATACGATTTGGCAGGAGAGGCAAGTTGGCACCAAGATTCGTTGGCCCATTCCCTGTTCTTGAACTAGTCGGGAATTTGGCATATAGAATTGACTTACCGGAGAAGATGGCGGGAGTTCATAACGTATTTCATGTTTCCCAGCTAAGGAAGTTCGTTCACGACTCAGATATGACTATTTCACCTGATCAGTTGGAGGACTTCGAAGTAGAACCCGAGGCGGTTGGGAACCGCAAGCCGGTCCGTATTGTCGAGCACGACATGAAGCAACTTCGAAGGAAGGCGGTGAAGCTAGTCAAGGTACAGTGGAGCGAGAACGAGAATGATTGTACTTGGGAGACAGAGGATAACATTAGGAAGTCACACCCAGAACTCTTTGCCTGGTAAGATTTTGACTTCGATTTAGTTTTCCGCATGCTAGGATAGGCTTGTTTACTTGTTTTGCATGTTTGATTGTTGTACGTGGCTGTTAGGCATGCGGGATCCTTTGTATGTTTTGGGTTGAGGAATTTCGGGGACGAAATTTCTTAAGGGGGGGAGAGTGTAACGACCCGCATTCTACGCACCATAGGATCGTAGAATATTTATTTCTTTCACATACGAAGTCGTATGGTCATGTCACTTTGGGGGACGACTATTGGGGTCATTTCCCATGTTCATGATTTTTCCCGATTTTTAAATGACCATTTTACCCCTAGTTATCACTGTTTTGGCCATAACTTTTGACTGGAAAGGAATTTTGACCTGAAACCACTTCCATTGGCTCCGGATGATGGTTTCTCTTTCCGTAGAATGGTCACATTAGCCAAACGGACTCACCGTTTGGGAGATATGGCTGAAACAAGTTTCAGATGGTGAAAAACAGCTTAATTGGGCTTAAACGGGTGATTAGCAGCTAGGCCCAAGGGGAATTTCGGGTTTAGGGGTATATAGGTGCTGATTAGGGTTAGAAAACATTTCTTTAGACATTTTCCAGCCGCCACTTTCATTTCCCTTAACCTAGCCATGGCCTCCACTCTCTAAATCTCTCTAAAACACCCAAAATCACTTCCTAATCAAGGATTAAGGCTTAGAGGCAGCAAATCAAGGAGGGTTAGCACAAGGACCAAGGTAGAGCTGCTGTTATATATTGGAATTCGTGCAAATCAGAGGTTCACTTCAGATTTGGAAGTTTTATTGTGGCAAAGGTGAGTGATAGCATCATTTTGACACTAATTACAGTTAATTAAGGGTAATTAGTGAAGATTAGCGAATTCATACACTAATAAATTCTGGAAAAATGTTTAGAAATTCGAAAATAATATTTTATGCCTCTGTTAGAAATTTGGTTCGATTTGATTAAGTTTTGTTAACCCTATGATCAGTTTTACTAAAACATGCTTAAGGGAAAATAAGGAGCTTTGGCCACTTTTGATCCATTTTGATCCATTTGAGTGATTGTTTGCTGTTGTGGTTGTTATTACATGTTGCTATGACTCTATGGTGTGTTTTGTGATTGCTTAGAAGTGTTAGTTTGGTCAAAAACGCCGTCGAATGGCGAGAAACTGTCGCTGGAACGAAGTGCAGGAATTTATCCGGATCGGATCGCCCCCATGCCCACGAACCGACCCGCCTGCTCGAACCGCGCCACGTGCCAGAGCTCGGAGCCACGAAGGGAGGACCACGATCCAACTTGGAGAGGAAGCGCCACGAGCTGATGAGGCGCCACGATCCAGATGGGTAGCTCGACCCGAACCAGTGGATTGCCACGAACTGATAAGCCCGAACCGACCCGACAAGGCGCCACGAGCTGACGAGGTGCGATCCATATGGTGCGACACGATCCGACGCTGGTGAACCGAACCAGGAAGGCTTCCACGATCCGACCCGAGCGTGAAGGATGATCCGAACCGATCCGAGGTTGATGACTACGAGCTGGTGACTGCGAACCGAACCAGGAAGTTACGAACAGAATGAAGACCGATCCGGAGGGTGATGACAGAAACCCGAGATGCAAAGGAAGCCCAAATGAGAAGTTAGAGCTCAAGATTCAGATGGGAATCAACGAGTTCGCTTCATGGTTGGGTTTTGCTGCGGGACGTGTGCCAAGGGGTTATCGACGTCTATAGCTTTGGACCACTATGGTAGGAGGTACGGAGGCGGATTCAGGGCCATTATGGCATCGGTAGAACCGAGGGCTACGACCAATGAAGTGGGTCATTGAAATGTTTGGTCATGACTCCAAGTGTTTGGCTTGGTCACAGCAGGGTTTCTACAAGTCGGGATTCGTCGTTACCTCAGTTTGTCTAGTGTTCCAAAGTGGTAGATGTCGTATGCTTTACGCACTGAGTGAGAGATGTGAGGATGGTTGCTATGGATGGTTTGTTTGCTATCATTATGACATACACACCCCACCCCCGTATTCTTTACACTATTCATTATGGCACCTTGGAGTATTGTACGGTATGTGGTACTAACTCTTTGGTTGCAGGTCCAGGTTCAGGTATGGTTTAGTATACCTGTTATTACTCTGTTTAGATGCTTATCGCTCATACCAGGCTTTATGTCTGACCCAGAGTTTTATGTCTCCTCTTATTACTCTGGGTGCTCACACGAGCAGACTAGAGACAGGTTAGCTGGTGATGTACGGGTAGATGATCCGGAGACGAGCAGGAGGCTTCCACGTAAAATATATACATAATATTCTCCCTGTATTGTTGAAGATCACTGCTTGGGCATTGGTGGTGTATCTTCTATTTTGGCTTTCTTTTGTTTAGAGACAGTAAATTTGGAAAATTGTAATAAGCTGTATTTGAATTTCCGCTGCTCTGATGATGGATGTTGATTTCAGTTATCAGCTTATGCACTGTCTCACCTGTTTTATGTCAAGTATGTTGTTATTATATTTTATTCCATGCGCTGTGAGACATTCTACAGGTTCCTTGTATGTTCATTTCCTTCTTCCTTTTTCCCTTCTGGCGACCCGTTCCATGCTAACTGGACATGTGTACAACGCACCTTTGGAGTAAATGTCGGTTGGTGCGGGGCGGGCCGTCACAGAAGCCATTAATGAGATTCGAAGAGAGCTATCCTGTATGCCCAAAGTCCAAAAAGGCCAAGCCAAGCCCTTTGAATGCTAAGAGATGGGGTATTTTATAGGCAAAGATCCTTTTTTTAGCCAAAATTTTGTATCACGAGGGGATACAAAATTCGTATTGGGTATGAAATTCGTATCCTCAGGGCTTAGACGAAAAGTCAACTTCCACCACAATATATGGAATCTTGAGCCAAACCTGAAAAACCGGTGATCGACATGTGAGGATCACCTAAAATCAGTGATCCGCACGTACTGGCCGCATTTGCTACTTGCCAAGCCATTTTTGAATCCCTGTGCCAAGCCAATTTTGAACTTTTGGTAACAAGATGCGCTGAAGACAAACGCGCTGATCCGTGCAAAAATGATTCTGACGCCCGCAAATTATCAATTGCAGGGACTGGTTCGTGGACATCCCATGTCCTACATGGACGTATTTGCTCACGCCCACGCATCCAAGCAAGTAGACGAAGCTGGCAACATCACATATCAGTGGGATGAGTAGGATAAGGAGACAACTGCATATGAATGCGTATTTTAAATTCTATTATGCACATCAATAAGTTTATTAGTTACTAACAAATGTAAAATAAAAACAACGTTATATTGTTTTTCAACTGAAATTGTTTTTTGTATTATAGGCAAGGTTTCAGGAGGAACGAGCTCATGCGCTTGAGGAGTTTGGTCATGATGAGTTGACATTGTAGGAGGAAGACAACATATTTGATGCTGTTATGGATCCATCGCAGCGAAGCTGACGTTATGGTTTCGGGAACCAAACAGTTTTTAATCTTTTTGCATACATACAATATATTATCGTTTATATGTATAGTGTTATAATATTTTAAATGCTAACATAACCATTTTTCTATTAATTCTATTTGCAGGCTCGAAAAGCTCAAAAGGCTAAAGACAAAGCAGAAAATAAGGAGCTTAGAGAACTGATTGAGCAGCTGTAGGACCAGAATCTTTTACATGATATATAGATTAAGCAGCTGAATCAAAAGGTTGCGGAGTATGTGCACAATCATGATACTTTCCTTCGTCGTCTGCTTCCGGAAACGATTATAATGATGCTTGAAGTATGTGTTTTTCTATGACTTGGAGATGGCGAGGATTTAGTTTTAATGTTGTATATATTGGCACGGAGTAGATGAGGATGATACTTTGGATATATTTTGATGATTTGTATTTGGTTTATGGACATGTTACATTGATATGTTTGTTTTTGAGATGTTTGGATGGTTTGTTTTGTATATATTGATGCTTATTTGATTTATGTTGGTTGTTTATATTTTTATTAGTATGTATATGTTATATATATATATATATGGAATTGATTGGAATTGGATTGGAAATTGGGTGGTTGAAAGGTAATAGGCTTGCTGTTATTAAAAAAAAAGAACCCAGTTTTTCCAGTTGCTTATAGGTCCTCGCTTTTAAATGGTTTCCAACGGCAGCAGACTGTTTGAAGCCGTTGGAATAGCTGTTCGAAATAGTCCATTGAATACATTGGAATCTGTTAGACAATGTTAACTCTATTCCAATGTTTATTCCAACGGCTTCAAATGGTCGCCAATGGCTGTGAGCCGTTGGAGTAGCCATGTATTCTTGTAGTGTGGGATCCAACCTTATTTCGTGGTGCATAAAGAAGCAAACAACGGTTTCCGGATCATGCACAGAGACGGAGTATCGATCTATAGCCAGCACGACAGCTGAAATCATTTGGATTGAAAGTTTGTTAAAGGAACTAGGGTTTGATTTCACGAAGAAGCCCATAATCTGGTGTGACAACCGTATCGTCTTATCCCTCTCTCTTAACCCCGTCAAACACTCACGTACAAAATGTACTGAAATCAACTTACATTTTGTACGCTAAAGGCCATGCAGCAGGTAACTGATGATAAATCACATACCATCGTATCACCAACGGGCAGATGTTCTCACAAAAACTCTCTCAAGCAAAAAATTCACTCGATTAAGAGCAGATTTAAGAATGGAAGATAGCAGCCAACACGAGAAAGTGAAGGGGCAGAGAAACCCTAGCCTCGTTTAAGGCTAGGCAATAAGGATTACAAATGAATTGATGTTGTACATATATTACACGGCTTTGTACATATAGACTGAGCTTCAGCCCATTTAGCTTTTTTTACTGTTGTTGTACAAATATACACGTGTGTATATATATATGTCTATCAGGAAAAATATAAATGCTAATTTTCAGTGTTTTGAACAGGATGGGTCGATTAGAAACAATAGTCAAGTAATGGAAGAGGATGTTATCAAATACTATTCAGATTTGTACAATGGGCATAATGAGTGTGACTTACCCACTGTTCACTGTAGAATATTGTTGAATGTTGCTGGTAACAGGAAACAGCGATGTCCAGTTACCCCCTTCAAAGTGTGGGAAGCTCTGTCCAGTATACACAATGAGGCCAGCCCTGGCCCCGACGGGTTGGGTATTGCTTTCTTCAGAACTCATTGGGAAGACTTGAAACAACATGTGTTAGAAGCAATTCAGGAGGCTTCAGTACTAGTAAAATTCTCAAAGATATCAATGTTACTTTCATTTGTCCTATACCTAAAAAGGATAATCCCATGAGAATTGAATATTACAGGCCCATCGCGTGTTGCAATGTGATATATAAAATCCTCTCGAAGGTGATTTGCAACAAAATTAACCACATATTTCTAGATTTCATAACTGAATTCCAAAGTGCATTCATCAAAGGAAGGAGTATTTCTGACAATTCTTTGTTGGTACACAAACTAATCAGAAACTTCAACAAAAAAAGAGCAGATAAACTATGTCTCAAAGTGGAATTACACAAAAACTATGACAACATCAATCGCAAATTCATTATTCATATGCTTCAATGTATGGGGTTTCCTACTAAAATCGCTGCTCTTATTGAAGAATGTATCTCAACTCCCACTTTCTCGATGCTCATTAATGGAATACCGAAGGGACAAATAAGTAGTAATAGAGGCATAAGGCAAGGAGATCCGCTATCTACTTATTTGTTTGTGATTGCTATGGAATACTTCTCGTTACAAATGTAAATTTCTTGTTTCAAGAAATAGGTTAAGAGTATCTATGAATTTAACCCTAGCCTTAGCCACTTACTATACGCAGACGACCTAACTATATGCATTCGGTCCAATAGAGAGGCTTCCTTATCGATTATCAGAATTTTTGAATCATTGGAGAGATATGATGGGCTAAAAGTGAATGAACTTAAAACAAAATGCTATTTCAATAAGTTCAACATTAAGGAGGAGGAAATTTTAGAAGTCCTGAAGGTTCAAGAAGGAACTCTTCCAGTCAAATACCTCGGAGTGCCTTTATCGTTAAACAAAATCACTGATACTGAATGTGCTGAACTTATCATGAAAATCACGAATAAATTGCAAGGTTGAGTTCAAAGATGCTATAATTTGTTGGAAGAGTGGAATTAGTACACATAGTCATACAAGCTAAAGTTAATTTCTGGTTGTAGACATTTCAGTTGCCAGATGCTTCAATTGATAAAATTGAGAAAGTATGTGTTGAGTTCATTTGGAAAAGCAGCTTACACAACATCAAATACTCGGATCTCTATCGAACTAAGGAGGAAGGGGTTGGCTTATGCAATCTCATAAAAACGAGAGATGCTTTCACCATAAAGCAAGGATGGAAAATCATTAACTCTTGTGGCTTATGGGCTAAATGAATAAGGAAGAGGTACACAAAAGGAAATTTCTCGCATATGGTCACTGACAATAACTCATCACCAACGTGGAAATCAATTTTGAGGATTAGAGATAAGCTAGCCATCAATTGTACTAAAGAAACTGCAAATGGGAAGGCAACAGATCTGCTAAAAGATCCCTGGATTGAGGGTAACTCGCTGATTGACATAGTTGGATGGGATAATTTTTCGGAATATGGGTCCCCTAATAAGAAGTGGAAGACATTATTGATGAGAATGGATGGAACTGTAGCAATTTGCCTTGTAGTGAGGAATACAAAGCTAAAATTGAATACATACCTCTGCTGTATAACAGAGATAAAGACATATGGGCGTGGAAGCATACAAAAGATTTCTCAACTCGCGCTGCATAGGAAGCTACTCGAAAGAAGCATCAGGTAAAAGCATGGCATAAATTCATTTGGGATAGGGTTAAATGCCCTAAAATGTCGACTACCACATACAAAGCAATGCTTAATAGGCTACCTACCAAAGACAGACTTTTTGTGTGGGGTGTGGTGGACAACAGTGTGTGCATTTTATGTAACAAAGAAACTGAATCTCATCAACACTAATTTTTTGAGTGTGAATTTTCTAAGAAGATATGGAGAAACTGTTTAGACAAGCTTAACATTAGAAATGGTGGCTATGATTTAAACAACACTATTGATTAACTGAATGTTAGAAGGTAGCTAAAAGATGGCAAAGCCAAATTATACAAAATCGCTGTCACCACTTCAGTGTGGTCGATTTAGAGAGAGAGAAATGCAAGAATTTTCAAGCATGCAACACAATCAGCAAGTAAAGTTAACTACTTGAACTGGGTGGACATCAAAATTACGACGAAGAGAATTAAGAGGAGGAGACTTACAGAAAGCCAGGAAGCAACAGCAGTGGAGTCGCGAGTAGGGGATCGAAGTGATCCAAGGGCAGGAAGCTGATTTAAGGGAAATAATTACCTGTCGCCATGACCTAATTTCTAAAGCTTGCCTTTTTTTTGAAGAATATTACCTTTTTCGGGAATGTGGCAGAAGAAAAGTGGTACTGTTTGTATTTTATTGTTTCGTGGATTTGTGGCATAGGCTTTTGGGCAGCGTTTATTTTTGAAGCGTTGTTTGTTCGGCCTGTTCTGGGATTAACACTTTAGGCTGAAAAGCCTCAATAAAATTTACCCATCTTCGAAATACATACATATATATATGTGTGTGTGTGTGTGTTTGTGTGTGTGTGTGTGTGTGTTCGCGGTAGTAGCTCAGTGGGACGGGATTCCCCTACCTAGTAATAGGTTGTGTGTTCGAGCCCTACCCTGAGCAACTATCCCCTAA
This sequence comes from Allium sativum, assembly GCA_030737875.1. Lineage (NCBI taxonomy): Eukaryota > Viridiplantae > Streptophyta > Magnoliopsida > Asparagales > Amaryllidaceae > Allium > Allium sativum. Next base: position 684,224,032 of record CM060926.1, on the reverse strand, counting down.
GCAAAATTAACCTGATGTAGTGGAGGTCCAAAAGGGCATAGTGCGGATTGGGTTGCTCTACACCTTCCAAGATGAGCGGTTTCTGTAGTCTTCAGTGACCGTTCATAATATATATATATATATATATATATTATTAAAGATATTTTTCGTCAACACCGAAAATATGTCTGAGGGTGTGGACCTAATGGAGGTAGGGGAATATTTAGTTCCTACAAGATTGAGTCAGCACACCGTTTCCTATATATCAAGGTCTTGAGTCCGAAGATTAGTTACTCTTCCCTCAAGGGTGAGTATCACGCTTACGAGGCTCAACAACCAACAATTACCTTGGGATAAGGGTTCCCTAAGCGCAACATAAGTTAGGAAGCTAAACAGCTTGTGGAAGGGTATTTCAGTAATCTAGGCTTAAGGATAAGGCTCGGGAATGAAGCCTTTGTCATGGAGAAAACATAATGAAGCAGACGGAAGATGTAGAAAGGTAAATCATAGAAATTATGCTAAGTGTTGATTCACTTTATTGCACATTGATTTGTGTACATAAGTGTTTACAAAGGAAACCCCAAATAGATTTATAAATTAGGGTTTACTACATAAGAAATGAGCACAAGATTGGAGAATGAGAAAAGTCCCCTCAAATGTGACTCCTGGGGTCTTATTTATAGACAAATCGGGCCCACTTTTTCCATTGGCTCAGCAGAAGCCCCTTTCAGATGTGGTAATGGCTTTCGACCGCTATACACTTCTCGACTCCGGTATAGTGGTTTCGGCCGCCTTTCTTTCTTCTTAACATTGCTTTCGGATTTAACTTTGCTTTTAGTGTGCCAGTCTTTGCTTTAAGAGCTTAACTTCGCTACTATTTCTTCATAACGTGCCGACACCAAGTCAGTTTCTGTAGATAGCTTTAGGAGAGGCTTTCGGCTTTTGAAAATGAGTTTCAGTTTCAAGTTCTCGTAGTATTTTCTCTCATGCTTTACCTTCTCAAGACTTCAGAACTTTCGCCTCTTTTGGCATCAACACTAAGAAAATTAGTGTGGACAACTCTTCTTCTCATAAGCTTTGGTTTACTTTCGATGAGTCCTTGAAATTGGTTTTGGTTTTGCAAAAGCACGCTCTCGATACATTTACTGATGGCATTAGATGTTGTGTCTTGGTGCTCGACAAGCCTTGACTCCATAGCTAGCTTTCATAGTGTTATCAATGACTTTGACATTTTTACCTCCTTCTTTATCGACGCTAAGTTAATTAGTGTCGATAGCACTATGTCTTACTCTGCCTGGCTTGGTGCTTCTTGTCGTGTTTCGGATAATTTATGATTCTGTAACACCCCACCTCCGCCAGGGTCACTCACAAGAGAATGCACTAGCTTTGGAGGGGCGTTGTCTAGGTAAACATGCACAGAAATATTACAAGACAAAACATATAAAACAGCGGAAGAAAAACCAAATTTCATTACCTCATAAAATTATAAGGTCTAAAGCCTTTTACATCAAAATGCCTTTAAAAGCCATTACATTGGAAACCTGTCTTGCAATAGTTAAAGAAGCATAAAACCACAGTCATAAAATATTCCCCAAGTAAAAGGTAAAGCAGCCATAGCCAAGAAAAATCCAAGCCATACATGATGACCTTGAAGCAGAAGAAGTCCGAGCTAAATAACAGTATTTCCTCCCTGAAAACCTGGGGGGGGAACGGAAGACAAAGAGGCGAAAGAAAACGGGGTCAGTCATAAAGACTGGTAAGTCCTATCTGCTTCCAGCATAAAAACAGGTAAAGGTAACATGACATGCATAAACTGAAAGTAAACATAAGGATGATGACAAGATAGACAAGCTAAACCAAGGTAACAGGATGAACTACTGTATCAAGATAAACTACGGTCACTATGATTCAAGTATAACATCCCAAGGTTCTATCGAGTATAACATCCCAAGGTTCAATCGAGTATAACACCCCAAGGTTCTATCAAGTATATTTGCCCTGCACCTTCCGTACTAGTATCCCAACCCGTGTCATGTGTTAGCTACAAAATGTTCCTTGCCCAATGAAATGGTCCATGTCAACCTAATGTAGGTTTTCCCAACTCGTATGTTTCTTTCCATGTATATGTTTAGTCCTTTGCTGTAAATCCTACGGGCTTCCTCACGTAGTTCTATACTACTTCAACGTAGTTCCATTATCCTTGAAATCGTTTGGACCGTCACCCTTGATCTAGCTGTATTTTCTTACCATGAATTCTCGAATGTTCAGCTAGGATTTATGCCACCTAGGACCACTAGGGATTACGCTACCTACTAAACGTTTTCGTAACTCGGTTCAGGTTTAAGCCACCTAGGACCGCTAGGGATTACGCTACCCGTCAACCACGCCCTTTTTCCCACGTATGTATCGTGAATCGTTTTCCATGTCTAGATGCACATGTATCTCAATGTGCCATCCGAGTCCCGTGACAGGGCGAATCAAGAAATACAGGGCTCAGTCGGGAGCTTTAGGTTATCTGCCGATGCAGATATCAAGGTCTGTTTTTCTACCGGTGGTTATGGGGACCGTGACCCCTCCCTCAACTACTGAAAGGCAATCCAAGAAAATCATGCACGAGAACTATACTCCGGCCATCCATGCCTCACTTTCCTATTGGCCAACCTTACCCATAACTAGATAGCAAGTATATAGTCTGTTGGGAGTTCTCTGCCTTTCCGCATACGTACACGATTGACTAAAGATGGTAGGTAGTCGACGACGTGCTATCACAGGGCTAAACTAAGTATCGCCGACTCCACGCTAATCCACCCCAGTCTTTAGGTTGCTCGCACAGCAACCAAGGCATACCCTTAGTTCTTCTACCGCAGACCTTAACCTCTGTGAGCCCAGGAGGATTATCTGCAACCTCACAGAGGGATACCAAGAGTACCCTCACATCCCCCGAAGCTACCGCTTCATCACCCAGTTCACTGGAGCCTTTATCTAAGTCAGATAAACATTCGCTCCTCCTCGTGTGTTTGTTTAAACGATGACCTACCGTATCAGGTTACTAATCTATTTGTGAACTGGTCCAATTCTCTTGACTAAGAATTATTACTTAGTTATCCTTAACTAAGGTTTATCACTTAGTTTCCCCTTCCCGTTATCCTTATTAACTACGATTTTCCACTTAGTCCCCCGAACTAGGGTTTTGTCTAATGGGTTAAGTGTTGTCATTCGAGTTCATGACTTACCCCGCCTACGAATCATGTCAAAATTGGCTAAGTATACAAGTTCAAGACTTAGCCCTACAAACCATGTATCAAGCTGGTTAAGTATATCAAGACGTTCATGACTTAACCCTAGATTATCGTGTCAGATTGGTTAAGTATAGGTTAACTTAACCCTATCAAATTACCGTGTCAGATTGGTTAAGTATAGGCTATCTTAACCCCATCCAGCTACCGCGTCAGATTGGTTAAGTATAGGTTGTCTTAACCTCATCAAATCATCGAGTAAAATTGGTTAAGTGTAGGTTAACTTAACCCCATTAAATTATCGAGTCGGATTGGTTATGTATAGGTTAACTTAACCCCATTAAATTATTGAGTCGGATTGGTTAAGCATATTTAAGAGGTTCGTGACTTAACCCTATCAAATCATCAAGTCAGATTGGTTAAGTGTAAGTTAACTTAACCCCATCAAATTACCGAGTCAGATTGGTTAAGTGTAGGTTAACTTAACCCCATCCACTAGTCGTATTTATAATGGTTAAGTATCATTCTTGTGGGTTTACTTAACCCTACCACGCATCGCGTTATCCCAGTCGGGTGTTATCAACCCATTTAGGTTAAACTAACCCATCCGCTAATCGTGTTATATGGTTAAGTGTCTTTAATTAATCAAGTTCGGTCTTACTTAACCTACCCATTCATGTTATATCGGTTAAGTGCCATTAGTCAAACTAACTTAACCTTATCATGTGGCATTAAGTAAATTAATGCACCCCAACCTCTCACATTAGACTTTGTTGTGGTTACTGGTTACGCCGGGCAGGTCCGGGCAGCTTTACACCACAACCTAGTCTAACCTCGGGTTTTGAGCGTGATATGACCAACTACTCACATTGGGTCTTATTGTCTGTAGCTACTGGATTTGCCGGGCGGTTCCGGGCAGATTTATGCTACAAACTCAACCCAACCTCGAGTTGGCCACTTTCATGTTTTTCTACTTGTCATGTTCATGTCAAATTTAGGCTATGACAAAGTCCACGTTTTCCACTTATGCCCATTGTCCCATTACTTAATTCATGTTAAGTTTCATAGCCCATCTCAAGTTTGCCTAAACTACCCAAGGCGTATTCCCAACGCAAGTGAAAGCGAGTCAACATAGTAGGAATAATATGACAACATATTGGCCTCAAACATGTATGATAGCATAAAGGGATTGGCCTCAAACATGTATGATAGCATAACACTAGGTTCATCATCATAGGCATGTAAATGGTCATGAGGGGTTTAGGTTATTTTACATGCATAAGCCCCAAGTCAAGTTCATATGAATGTTCCACAAGTCAAATTGTTCTAAGGGTTCATGCCAACATTCCACAAGTCAAGATTCAATCTTGCATGATAAACTAGGTCAAATACAACATGAGTGGCATGATTTAATCACTAAGAAATAGCCCAAAGTCATAGGTTCAAGAGAGGGGCAAGACTAGATTCACATAGACTAACATACTTAGGTTTCATCTCATTTTATTTCATGTCAACATTAGAACTACCGTTTAGATCTAAAAGTAGCTAGAACATACAAAGCGTGGCTAGAGATTTATGAGCAAGCATTTGTCGTAGAACGGTGTTGAGATGATGTTCTACTTCCTTGATTTGATGTAGAAAGCTTGCTCCTTTGACTTGAATCTAGTTTGCATGCTTAAGCCCTTGAAGTTGAAGATGGAGGCCATGATCAAGAGACATTTGGGCAGCACTTTGTTGTTAGGATGGTTTGTAGTGAATTAGGCTAGGTCTTAGGGTGTTTTTATAGAAGTTAGGACTAGTTTAGGCCCTTAGATTAACCCTAGTTTAGATCTGAACCATCCATTCTCGTCACAGGCCAACAGAACATACCCAAAGGAGCAAGCAGGTGCACCAGGCCAACCTGGCCCGACCAAGGAGGTCGACACCCAGGTCGACTGCCCAGTCGACTTGGTCCCTGGGGGGGTCGACTCCACAGTCGACCTGGGGCTGGGTGGGAAATTTTCCTGCCCAGTCTGTTTGGGGCTAAATTCGAAATTTGAACATCTGTTTTCGTTTTTTGATTTTTCGTGAAATTTCTAGAGGCCATATCTCGGTCATACGGACTCCGATTTACGAAATTTCGGACTCGTTTCCAACCAGAATTCCGAGACGAACATAATGGCGCAACTCGTTTCTCTTGATTCTTATTTTAAAATTTAATTCTGCCCTGATTTCTTGTTTTAACATGTTATAAAAATTCGGGTTGTTACATTCTCCCCACCTTAAAGGATTTCGTCCCCGAAATCTCCAATTTAGGAAGAATGTATCCTACCATCCATCATCCATCTACTCAAAACATCATCCACAAGCAACCATTGTCCTTAAAAGATTTCTAATACCATATGAACATATGCAGAAAGTGTGTGTATATGTTCCTTATCTAATGCAAATGATCAGGCCTGATTGATCTTCTAAATGCAAAATATGTTTATTGCCATGAATCCATATGTATGCAAATAGTCCTAGTCACATAAACACTATATGTGTGCACAACCATTCATCCATATGCAATATTCACATGATAACACATTCAAATTCATCCATAAACAAGTATAAACACGTATACATATGAAATATGAAATGTGACTGAGCCGATCTAGTGCCTAGTGTGTATTCGCGCATCCACGAGCAACCACTTGCAACCATATCAATCATAACATGTTTTCAAATACATGTTTACATTCACAGGGTTCTACCTAAGGTCCTTAAGATAGGACCAAGAAGATAAACCAGATAAACTCCTTTTTGGATTACAAGAAATCACTTTCTAAACCCAACCCATATCCTATAAAGCCCAAAAGGTTTAGTCAACCTAACAGACACCTTCAAACCCTGACATGTATTATTAACCGATGAATCATACCCCCTATGGAGTTTGCAACAGAAATAAGATCGAGAATAGGACCGAGAGGATATGCATAAAGGATAGCATGCGGGTAAGATCTACAGGAAAACAGGGATCAAGAATATACTCTTAAAAAGAGATATGATGCGCGTATCTTGTCTTCAATCTTCTAAGTCGCATTTCCTTGAGCTTAATTCCATTGTGCTTTGACCATCTTTAACTTCATGATTTCGTGACCTCTTAACTCCTATTTCCAAATATGAGCTGGAACTCACTTCATTGTCGCCTCTCGTTCCACTTTTACTTATTCTCCCTCTAGTATACTTGGCTCAACCATATCCGTGCACTCATGGTTTCATGTAAGCTCTCCAAAATTCACTTGTGAATCATGGATCTCGTTTACTCGCTCTACGGCATTCCACGCAGAAGAACTTATCTCTTGAAAACAAACAGATGCCAACCATGTTACCAAGTGTACTTGCTAGAGTGATTTCCATAACTCATGCACAAGCGAAATGAACCATCCGCCTTAGTGGCGAACTCTACTCGAACAGATTACCAACAATTGCATCAAGAGCTTCTAGGTAACCAATCATGACAGAACCCTAAAGGTTAAACGAGACTTCGAGGGTATTACCGAGGCAGGTCAAGAGCCTAACTACCCTCCTTTCAGAACCGAGAATGACACCCTTACTGGATAACCACTCCATTCCTAGAATTCAACCCATAGCTTAAAAGCGTAAGCATTATTCCCAAAAGTCATAGGCGTCCTCAAACCCAAACAAGTCATGAATAAATGGACTGATTCCTCAACAAGATTTGAGACAAAAATGGGATCCTCTACTATGCTAGTACGAAGGTGCAGAGACTCAACTATCGAAGCAGACTTAAATGATGCGGTGATCAAAGCAAAGTCCTGACGGGATGATAGAGAAGAAAAGCTAAACCTTTCACAGAAACGTTACCATCCTTCTTAGGTACGCTAACAGTGAGAGCATACAATTGCCCTCTCGATGATCTTGTCCTCGTCTCATAATACTTGACTATCTTTCCCTTTTTACCCTACTAGAGATACTCTCTCTTGTCATGGGTTTTATCATTCACCTTTTTCCTCCTTTGTGAATTAAGCCATACCAACAAGTTGTTTGTCCTTAAGCTTGTATCCTTTATCCTTGTTCTTACTATCCTTTCTTATAACGCGGTAACAGGTCTCTCGAGAACTGCCTCCATCGTACCGAAAACACTGACGTAGTTAGAATAGGATTAGTCGCAGTTCGAACCACTGTGACTACAGGTGGAGGAAAGAAAGGAAAAGAGATTCAATCAAGGAAACAAAGGATAATGCTAATGGCCTTTGGGGAATAGCCTTTAAAAATAAAACTTTCCTTGATAAATGCTTCTTTGTAAATGGTTTTCAAATAGTTTTCAGAAGGTATTAAAACTTTTGCCCAGTCTGGTAACCTTCTGCTCTGATACCAAATGTAACACCCCACCTCCGCCAGGGTCACTCACAAGAGAATGCACTAGCTTTGGAGGGGCGTTGTCTAGGTAAACATGCACAGAAATATTATAAGACAGAACATATAAAACAGCGGAAGAAAAACCAAATTTCATTACCTCATAAAATTATAAGGTCTAAAGCCTTTTACATCAAAATGCCTTTAAAAGCCATTACATTGGAAACCTATCTTGCAATAGTTAAAGAAGCATAAAACCACAGTCATAAAATATTCCCTAAGTAAAACGGTAAAGCAACCATAGCCAAGAAAAATCCAAGCCATACATGATGACCTTGAAGCAGAAGAAGTCTGAGCTAAATAACAGTATTTCCTCCCTGAAAACCTGGGGGGGGGGGGAACGGAAGACAAAGAGGCGAAAGAAAACGGGATCAGTCATAAAGACTGGTAAGTCCTATCTACTTCCAGCATAAAAACAGGTAAAGGTAACATGACATGCATAAAATGAAAGTAAACATAAGGATGATGACAAGATAGACAAGCTAAACCAAGATAACAGGATGAACTACTGTATCAAGATAAACTACGGTCACTATGAATTAAGTATAACATCCCAAGGTTCTATCGAGTATAACTTCCCAAGGTTCTATCGAGTATAACACCCTAAGGTTCTATCAAGTATATTTGCCCTGCACCTTCCGTACTAGTATCCCAACCCGTGTCATGTGTTAGCTACAAAATGTCCCTTACCCAATGAAAACGTCCATGTCAACCTAATGTAGGTTTTCCCAACTCGTATGTTTCTTTCCATGTATATGTTTAGTCCTTTGCCGTAAATCCTACGGGCTTCCTCACGTAGTTCTATACTACTTCAACGTAGTTCCATTATTCTTGAAATCGTTTGGACTGTCACCCTTGATCTAGCTGTATTTTCTTACCATGAATTCTCGAATGTTCGGCTAGGATTTATGCCACCTAGGACCACTAGGGATTACGCTACCTACTAAACGTTTTCGTAACTCGGTTCGGGTTTAAACCACCTAGGACCGCTAGGGATTATGCTACCCGTCAACCACGCCCTTTTTCCCACGTATGTATCGTGAATCGTTTTCCATGTCTAGATGCACATGTATCTCAATGTGCCATCCGAGTCCCGTGACAGGGCTAATCAAGAAATACAGGACTCGGTCGGGAGCTTTAGGTTATCTGCCGATGCAGATATCAAGGTCTGTTTTTCTATCGGTAGTTATGGTCCTACGTGACCCCTCCCTCAACTACTGAAAGGCAATCCAAGAAAATCATGCACGAGAACTATACTCCGGCCATCCATGCCCCACTTTCCTATTGGCCAACCTCACCCATAACTAGATAGCAAGTATATGGTCTGTTGGGAGTTCTCTGCCTTTCCGCATACGTACACGATTGACTAAAGATGGTAGGTAGTCGACGACATGCTATCACAGGGCTAAACTAAGTATCGCCGACTCCATGCTAATCCACCCCAGTCTTTAGGTTGCTCGCACAGCAACCAAGGCATACCCTTGGTTCTTCTACCGCAGACCTTAACCTCTGTGAGCCCAGGCGGATCATCTGCAACCTCATAGAGGGATACCAAGAGTACCCTCACGTCCCCGAAGCTACCGTTTCGTCACCCAGTTCGCTAGAGCCTTTATCTATGTCAGATAAACATTCGCTCCTCCTCGTGTGTTTGTTTAAACGATGACCTACCGTATCAGGTTACTCATCTATTTGTGAACTGGTCCAATTCTCTTGACTAAGAATTATTCCTTAGTTATCCTTAACTAAGGTTTATCACTTAGTTTCCCCTTCCCGTTATCCTTATTAACTACGATTTTCCACTTAGTCCCCTGAACTAGGGTTTTGTCTAATGGGTTAAGTGTTGTCATTCGAGTTCATGACTTACCCCGCCTACGAATCATGTCAAAATTGGCTAAGTATACAAGTTCAAGACTTAGCCCTACAAACCATGTATCAAGTTGGTTAAGTATATCAAGACGTTCATGACTTAACCCTAGATTATCGTGTCAGATTGGTTAAGTATAGGTTAACTTAACCCTATCAAATTACCGTGTCAGATTGGTTAAGTATAGGCTATCTTAACCCCATCCAGCTACCGCGTCATATTGGTTAAGTATAGGTTGTCTTAACCTCATCAAATCATCGAGTAAAATTGGTTAAGTGTAGGTTAACTTAACCTCATTAAATTATCGAGTCGGATTGGTTAAGTATAGGTTAACTTAACCCCATTAAATTATCGAGTCGGATTGGTTAAGCATATTTAAGAGGTTCATGACTTAACCCTATCAAATCATCAAGTCAGATTGGTTAAGTGTAAGTTAACTTAACCCCATCAAATTACCGAGTCGGATTGGTTAAGTGTAGGTTAACTTAACCCCATCCACTAGTCGTATTTATAATGGTTAAGTATCATTCTTGTGGGTTTACTTAACCCTACCACGCATCGCGTTATCCCAGTCGGGTGTTATCAACCCATTTAGGTTAAACTAACCCATCCGCTAATCGTGTTATATGGTTAAGTGTCTTTAAGTAATCAAGTCCGGTCTTACTTAACCTACCCATTCATGTCATATCAGTTAAGTGCCATTAGTCAAACTAACTTAACCTTATCATGTGGCATTAAGTAAATTAATGCACCCCAACCTCTCACATTAGACTTTGTCGTGGTTACTGGTTACGCAGGGCGGGTCCGGGCAGCTTTACACCACAACCTAGTCTAACCTCGGGTTTTGAGCGCGATATGACCAACTACTCACATTGGGTCTTATTGTCTGTAGCTACTGGATTTGCCGGGCGGTTCCAGGCAGATTTATGCTACAAACTCAACCCAACCTCGGGTTGGCCACTTTCATGTTTTTCTACTTGTCATGTTCATGTCAAATTTAGGCTACGACAAAGTCCACGTTTTCCACTTATGCCCATTGTCCCATTACTTAATTCAAGTTAAGTTTCATAGCCCATATCAAGTTTGCCTAAACTACCCAAGGCTTATTCCCAACGCAAGTGAAAGCGAGTCAACATAGTAGGAATAATATGACAACATATTGGCCTCAAACATGTATGATAGCATAAAGGGATTGGCCTCAAACATGTATGATAGCATAAAGGGTTTGGCCTCAAACATATATGATAGCATAACACTAGGTTCATCATCATAGGCATGTAAATGGTCATGAGGGGTTTAGGTTCTTTTACATGCATAAGCCCCAAGTCAAGTTCATATGAATGTTCCACAAGTCAAATTGTTCTAAGGGTTCATGCCAGCATTCCACAAGTCAAGATTCAATCTTGCATGATAAACTAGGTCAAACACAACATGAGTGGCATGATTTAATCACTAAGAAATAGCCCAAAGTCATAGGTTCAAGAGAGGGGCAAGACTAGATTCACATAGACTAACATACTTAGGTTTCATCTCATTTTATTTCATGTCAACATTAGAACTACCGTTTAGATCTAAAAGTAGCTAAAACTTACAAAGCATGGCTAGAGATTTATGAGCAAGCATTTGTCGTAGAACGGTGTTGAGATGATGCTCTACTTCCTTGATTTGATGTAGAAAGCTTGCTCCTTTGACTTGAATCTAGTTTGCATGCTTAAGCCCTTGAAGTTGAAGATGGAGGCCATGATCAAGAGACATTTGGGCAGCACTTTGTTGTTAGGATGGTTTGTAGTGAATTAGGCTAGGTCTTAGGGTGTTTTTATAGAAGTTAGGACTAGTTTAGGCCCTTAGATTAACCCTAGTTTAGATCTAAACCATCCATTCTCGTCACAGGCCAACAGAACAGACCCAAAGGAGCAAGCAGGTGCACCAGGCCAACCTGGCCCGACCAAGGAGGTCGACCCCCAGGTCGACACCCAGGTCGACTACCCAGTCGACCTGGTCCCTGGGGGGGTCGACTCCCCAGTCGACCTGGGGCTGGGCGGGAAATTTTCCCGCCCAGTCTGTTTGGGGCTAAATTCGAAATTTGAAAATCTGTTTTTGTTTTCTGATTTTTCGTGAAACTTCTAGAGGTCATATCTCAGTCATACGGACTCCGATTTACAAAATTTCGGACTCGTTTCCTACTAGAATTCCGAGACAAACGTAACGGAGCAACCCGTTTCTCTTGATTCTTATTTTAAAATTTAATTCTGCCGTGATTTCTTGTTTTAACATGTTATAAAAATTCGGGTTGTTACAGATTCTTTCCTGGTTTCGGGTCTCGGGTCACAGGCTTCCGGCTCTTGTCGTTCTTTGCTTGTATCCAACTTCGCAAGTTATGTTTTTGGAACTGAACCTATGTTAATGGCCTTTAGTGTCGACATTGCTTTGTCGCTGTCACCTTTTGTATCGGTACCAAGCTTTCCTCCCTTTTGTCGGTGTCGATAGCCTATTGAATAAATCATCTCTTTTATGCTTTTAGATCATCCTTTTGAGCTGGTTGTGGTCCGATATCCCTTCACCTCCAATAGGTTTCGGTGTTGAATTTTGTAGTAACATTTTTTCCTCCCCCTTGTGAAGGGGTAATTTCGACTTTTCAAGTCAAACTTTGTCCCTCCCTCTGTACTTTGACTTCCCGCCTCTTGGTATCCTTTAATCTGAGATGTTGATTTGATCTTGTTTGTGCGACCATGATTTATGAATTTTTTTGCATGAATACTTTTTCTTCTTCGTTCTTTCACTTGCAAATTACATTGCCTGAACAAGATCACTGTTCCTCAAGATTTCTACACTCTTTTTTAAAAATTTCAAATCCGGTTCTCTCTAAGTATTTCCATTTTGATTTAAAATTGTAATCATTCCCTTAACATGATTAGGAAATCGATGAAGATTTTATGTATTAGGTATGAGTTTAAATGATGAGATTAACTTAGATGGTGATTAATGGCCGATATCTTAGGTCATCCATTCCCCTAATATACTTTTGAGGTTTAAAATGTTAAACTGACATATGGAAGGTTATTTTTTATCATAAAAAAAGGATGTTATGCTTCCGGTACGAGTGAATTGAACACCCATTGTTGTCGACTCACTTTAGTTCCCATTTTCCCAACACTAATGCTTGTATTTACTTGGTTTTCGACCTAATGGGTATCGGTTTAGTATGAAAGTGATGTCGAAAGTTCTGTTTCTCTTTCAATGTCAGAAAAATTGGGAGTTCAGTATTGAAGCTTCCCAATCTTGATTTCACTTGTACTGGATCTCCAGACCAGTTGGGCCTTTGGTGGTAACCTTTAATCATTTGGTTACGGTTCAAACCATCACCAAGTACTATCGATATTCTGATTCCCCTCATACCTACCTTTCGCTCTTTGATTTTGGTTCCGAGGTAGTTAGTTTGGTCAGTACCGAAGACTTAATTGTTCCTAAGTGTATGTGACTTGTGTTTATATGCATGAATCTTGTTAAAATTAATTCTTATGATTAGTGTGGTATTTCATAGTTCAAACTTCTAAGATTAACAAGTTTTATGTTGTTTACCCACTTATGGACTGCATGAGCATATTTATGTAAAAGAATATGGTACTAATATACATTTTATGGAATGATATCACATGACAACACTATGTCTGACAAAAAGAGCTCTGGCAAGCCAAATTCTGGTGAATCTGGCACCACCAGAAAGAAGAAATCGTTTACTTTGAAGAAGTCCCTTATTACTTCTCAAGATGAAGTGAACATTATCCTTGAGAGTTTTGGGATGTCCAGTATAGATGTCATTCCTGCTTCTTCTCAAAGTACCATTAAAGAACCGCCAAAAGGATAATTTTCATTCACTGCCATCCATATTTGGCATGGGGGCTTTTCCCCTTTTCCGATCTTCATCTTCAGGCTACTACGTGACTTAGGAATTGCTCTCATTTAGATTTCACTAAACACTTATACTTTACTCTTATGTCTGCAAATTCTAGCGCTTGAATCAGGCTAAGCTTCTCTCAGTCCAAACCTCATTTGCTATTTGTTGCGATTTTCTAAAGGAGAGGACTCACCCATCTTATGTGCGAATCCAATAAAGAAGTTGATCAGTGATAGTATCAATAGTCTAGACCTTGGGAAGATCAATTCTTCTATGTTAGGTGCCCTCCTGGCATCTCAAGCAATTTGGCTGATATTGGTAAGCTTTTTGTGTTTGAAAAACAACTACGCCATTTCCATGCTTTATCTGATTTGCTTCTTTCCGTGTCCTGCTTCCAAGAAGATAACTTTGTCGGACGGGGAGGCCGGAGCTACCAAAGTTTTCTTCAAAAAGGCTGAACAGTTGGGGCATCGATCGACCTTGTTAACTTTAAACAAGCTTTGCCAGTATAGCCTTCTTCCTGATGGACAAAAGATCTTTAGGCAACCACCTATTCTTTTTCTTGGCGTGAAACACTTGACCTCTGATTCCACTTCATTTAGTGCATCATCTCCCTTATTTCCAGGTACTTTGGGTTATGTCGTTTTTTCTTTTCCAAAGCGACTTATGTTTGTAGGTTTCAGATTTCTTATCCTTGCTTTATATTGAGTTAGGTTCCTCTACTTCCGAGGGTATATCTCCTATAGATGCATTAGATCAGTCTGATGATGATGCTAGAAAAAGACTCGTTGAATCCATTACTGAATATCCGTCAAAAAGACTAAAGTATGATCTTTGCGCTTCTTCTTCCAAAGATGTTGTTACTACGACTACTGAGCAGGGGATTCCAGGTCTTACAGTTTCTCTTATTGATCCTGTTCTCAACATTACTTCTTCTCCTGAAGATATTTCTAGAAGTAAACTTGTGGGTCGTACTTCATCATCGACTCCCCCAATTGCATTAGATATGAGAAAATAGGGCTTAATCTCTCCTCCTCCTCAACATATTAGTCTCCCGAGGCTTCCTTTGCCAACCTTGGATTTGATGAACTTGTAAGGCTCGCTTTTTATTCTCCCGAAGTTATCAACATTTCATTACCTACCACTTCTTCAGATTGGGAAGGTTTTTACCAGCATCTTGTTAAACAACATCTTTCGGTATAGGTTTTCCCTTTTTAATGCTTCTTCTATTTTTGATTCCATATTAAGGTTGATTGGGTTTTACTTTCCTTTTTAGGTAACTAAAGCTAGCTTTTGTCCAGAGCAGCACCCTCCTCATCTTCTACTAAGGTCACCCAACTTAGGGAAGAAAACATGGCTTTGAGAGCTAAAATTGATGTTTTGTCTAAAACAAAGGAATTGTGTAATGAGTGTAAGAGGTTGAAGGCTTCTCTCGAGAGGGCTGAGGAAAATCTTGAGAAGTAAAGGCAAGCCAAAAGTCTTTTATCCGACTAAGTTGCAACCTTTAAGAGTCAACTGTCAGAACCGGTGGTCGATCATGCTGTCGAGATGAAGAAGAGGGATGACAAGCTTTCTAATGCGGCACGAATAATTTATGAAGCCAAGAATAGGATTTCTGAGTTCATAAAAGATCATCTTCCCAAGGTTTCTATAGAATATTATGAATAAGCTTTATTTTCTGCATTTTCTGACAACTTCCAAAAATTTCCCAAAATGGAATTTACTTTCGCCCACCCCTCTATTCGGGATAGGGTCATGGAAAGGATCGCTGTGGCCAAACAGATAGTTGAAGTGCCAAAGAAAGCTAAGCTCAAGCTTAAAGACCTTTTACATATTGAGGACATTTTTGATGATTATGATGAGTAGGAGAAAAACGTTGATGGCATTGATGACGAGGAAGATGACGACGATGATGATAATGCTGACTTTGGCCCTAGCGGTGGAAAGGAACAAGATGATTCTGAAAAAGACAGTAGTGATCCACCTCCTGCTGCTGGTGGTTCACATGATTCTGAAGGAGTTAACCTCGATTCCCAAAATATTTCCACCGCCCAAGACCCAACGAAGGTTCTACCTAATGAGGGTGATTCTTATAGCCCGAAACGAAAGAAACTTCCCATTCAATCTAACATTCATGTCTCACGGGTATGGCTTTTGCTTTCAAAGTGCTTCTTGACTTCTTGAATTTATGGTGGTAACTAGTTCCTGTGAAATATGGAAGATCACAATCTTCCCTTGAATGCTTTCAAATAGTTGACTCCATGTATCATCTTGAATATTGCCTTGCCAATGCTTTTCTAGCAATTAGAATTTTATGACCAAGATTAGGGTATTAATAAGAGGGGACCAGAACACTCCTTCTGGCAATAATTATAATTCCCAATCCATAACCTAGATTCGAGTATTTGAAAGGAGACCTGAAATCTTTTCTGGTAATAATAGGAGTTCCGAACCAACTCAGATTTGGGTATTTGATAGAAGACCAGAAATCCACTTCTTGCATTGATAAACGTCTTGAACCGGCCTAGATTCGGGTATTTGATAGAAGACCAGATATCCCCTTCTGGTAATAATAGAAGTGTAGCCCCCTCTTTTCGGGTTTATTTTGCAAAGCAGAGGATGTACGTGCTTTGTTAGCCACTCCCTGGGCTTGTGATTGTCAAAGTAGTGGATGTATGTGCTTTATTGGCCACTCTCTAGGCCTTTGCGTCGGTGTGCTTGGTTATCTTATTCTCAAGCACAGCCCAAAGAATTACCCGACCTCCCTCCAAGAGGCGCCTTACCATGGCTATCGTAGGCGGTGATAAGGGCTTAGATGCTCTAATCGGGCCATCGTAGATGCGGTTTGAAGGCTTACTCTTTTGATGCTCTACCCTGGCCATTGTAGGTGGTGATAGAGGCTTACACTCTACCCCCTCCAAGAGGTGTCTTACCATGGCCATCATAGGCAGTAATAAGGGTTTTTCGTTCCCTTTTATGGGATATGAGGAACATATGTAGAGGTAAGACGTGCTTAGCTCATAGCAGAGGCATGGCGTACTCTTCTGCTAGCAGAGAAATGATGTAGTAATTAGATGCCCCATCCCGACCATTTCTGGCGTGGATCAGAGGCTTATGCTTTTGGTGCTTTAACCTGACCCTTTCTAATTTGGCCGCGGAGAAAGGCGTATGCATTACCCCCCCTCCGAGGGGTGCCTTGCCTCAGTCATCTTAGCGGTGACAAGAATTTTTTATCCATTTGTTTATATGACCCATTTCAGGTTGTTCCATTTTTTTTGAGAGGGTTTCTATACCCTTAATGTAGGCAATCTTTCTTCAAAGAATTTGTTGTTGTAGCTGACTCTATTTTCTTTACATATCTGTACAGTTTCCCTTGACTAATGAAACTGATGATAATACCTTCTAGGACTCTACAGGGATTGGTTTCATGTCCGTTCATCGTGTGATAGTAGCAATAGGGTCCTCCCAATTTGACTTCAATTTTAGGCTTCTTCTTTTGTGATGGCCAATAGTTGAGTCCATGTTTTGTTAGGAAGTAGATATTCTTAATAGATGTAGTAAGCTTGCACTCCTTTTGCAATCTTGACTCGAAAGCCCTCTTTCGACATTGGACCTTAGCATTTTTGTCATTTAGCTACATTGGTTCCTTTTCATCTTCAAATTTCCTTTTGATTGTGTTATGAGGTTCAGGTACACCCACGTTGGACCTCCTAATGTAGACTGTTTGGGCTTTCCCACTGTTCTCTACTTAAATATAGTTCCTTTAGCTTGTGCATAAATGGCCTTTTTCAGGTGAATGAATAAGTTGTACCCTTTTGAGGTGGAACCACTCATGGCAAAGATAAGGTTTGGACCTACATGGAAAGGATTAATGCTCAACGGTCAATGTTACAAGGTTTTATTTCCTTTCTTCTGCTTTCAACTTGTGGGGCTACCAACCTTAGCCTTTGTTCTTCCATCACTCTTGGGTCAGAAATATCTGACATAAACATTTGAGACCCGTAAGACTCTTGTTGGGGTCCTTTAACCATCATTTTTGCTTCTTCAAAGGTTTAGTGCAATCTGGGACGAAACAACACAGTTAGAAATGTGGGAAGGTTAACAACAGGGTCGAAGGTTCAAGCCCTCCTTCTAGCGCTAAAATGTTAACGATATTTTACGTCAACACCGGAAATAGGTCTACGGATGTGAACCTAATGGAGGTAGGGGTTTATTTAGTTCCTACAAGCTTGAGTTAGTTCATCGTTTCCTAGATATCAAGGTCTTGAGCCCGAAGATTAGTTACTCTTCCCTCAAGGGGTAAGTATCACGCTTATGAGACTCAACAACCAACAGTTGCCTTGCGATAAGGGTTTCCTACGCTCAACACAAGTTAGGAAGCTAAACGGCTTGTAGAAGGGTATTTCGATAATCTAGGCGTAAGGGTAAGGCTTGGGAATGAAGCCTTTGTCACGGAGAAAGCATAATGAAGCAGACGAAAGATGTAGAAAGGTAAATCATAGAAATTATGCTAACTATCAATTCACTCTTTATTGCTCATTGATTTGAGTACATAAGTGTTTACAACGGAAACCCCAAATTGATTTATAAATTAGGGTTTAGTCTATAAGAAATGAGTACAAGATTGGAGAATGAGAAAAGTCCCCTCTAATGTGACCCTTGGGGTCTTATTTATATACAAACCAGGCCCACTTTTTCCATCGGCTCAGCAAAAGCCCCTTTCAGATGCGGTAATGGCTTTCGGCCGCTACACACCTTTCAGATCCGGTAGTGATGGTTTCGGCCGCCTTTCTTTTTTCTTAACATTGCTTTCGGATTTAACTTTGCTTTCGGGTACCAATCTTAGATTTAGGAGCATAACTTGGTTATTGTTTCTTAATAATGTACCAACACCAAGTTAGTTGGTGTAGATAGAATTAGGAGAGGCTTTCGGCTTTCAGCAATGAGTTCTTGTTTTAAGTTCTCATAGTATTTGCTCTCATGCTTTAGCTTCTCAAGACTTCAGAACTTTCGCCTCTTTTGGTATCAACACTAAGCAAATTAGTGTGGAGAACTACTCTTCTCATAAGCTTTGGTTTACTTTCGATGAACCCTTGAAATTGGTTTCGGCCTTGAGGAAGTACGCTCTCGGTACATCTACTGATGGCCTTAGATGTTGTGTCTCGGTGTTTGACAAGCCTTGACTCTGACAGCTAGCTTTTAGAGTGATATCCTTGACTTTGACATCTTTATCTCCTTCTGTATTGACACTAAGTTAATTAGTGTCTCGATAGCACTTAGTATTTTCTGCTGCCTGGCTTGGAGCTTCTTGTCTTGTTTTGAACAATATAGGATTCTTTCTGGTTTTGGGGTCTTGGGTCGCATGCTTCCAGCTCTTGTCGTTCTTTGTTTTTCTCCAACTTCGCGCGTTATGCTTTCGAAACTAAACCAATGTTGACGACCTTTAGTGTCAGCACTACTTTGTCGTTGTCACCTTTCGAATCAGTACCAAGCTTTCCTCCTTTTTGTTGGTGTCGATATCCTATTGACCAAACCAACTCTTCTATTCTTTCGGATCATCCTTTTGAGCTGATTGTTTTCCGATACCCCTTCACCGTCAGCAGGTTTCAGTGTTTAATTTGGTAGTAATATATATATATATATATATATATATATATATATATAGGAAAGTCCATTTAAACAAAAGGTAATACAAAATTAGACACAAACAATATTAATAGTTAGATCTCCCCTGAATTCCACTCACCACGAAAAAACAAATAAATCCAATGATTAATAATTTGCGTCTCTAATCTTGTATTTTGTTTTGTGTTCCAATGGCCACTCCATATATATATATATATATATACATATATATAAATATATAAGCATTTCTGCACACCCTAGCCTACCGTGAGCTACACTAATCCAAACCCAACAAGATTTTGTAGATGTTCAATCCACATATATATTATCATCTATCAAAAATTTAACTCGTTCCGACATTCGTAACATTTTCAAAATGTTAGCTCAATTATTCACCGTTTAGACATTTATTTGAACCGTTAAATTTAAACATCAAATATATTATTCTACGAATGTCAGAACGAGCTCAAATTTTGGATAGATGAGAATATATATGTGGATTGATCGTCTAGAAACCTTGTTAGATTTGGATTAGTCTAGCTCACGATAAGGTTGGGGATATGCAAAACAAGTGTGCCTCGGACGCTTCTCATGTATGTGTGTGTGTGTGCCTACACACACACCCCCCCCACTTATCGCTCATTTTCAGGTGATGGAAAATAGTCTGTAAATCTATTTTTCATAAATCAAAAGTTCACTAATTTATATTTCGGATATGTCCTTATTGTGCTCGTGCATGCACCTAGCTTGACTACTTAAACCATAATGTTTAACATACACAAACAACAAAGAAACAAACAAAAGCTTAAGGTGGTGAGTAGAAATAAATAGAGTTAATATAATCTATAGTGGTGGGTCTACAATATGAATAATATTAATTAGAATGTACAATTCCCGCAAATGGCTGGAATGTAGTGCACTAATAATTTGCAGCGGATTTTCATTTCCTGCCTTCTCCACACATTGCCCTTCAGCATTTTTGATTTCTTTGCCGTGTTAATAGGCTATTTGTTATTTGTTTCAAGTACCATCGATGATCTCTTTTACAGAACGTTTTGTCAAGGTAGAACTCTTGCAGCCCATTCCTTTTCTTCTGCAAATTGTTACTTGAGTTTATGTTAGAGACATGGCCGACCCTTTACCAAAGCGAGAGAAGCAGTCTCTTAGGGCCGCATAAAATTTAGGGTGCCATATCTATACGCGATCGCTAGTTCAAAAAAAATCGCATTGGAATCTCAAGATGGCAGAATGCAATCGACCAAGTTGACCGACACTTGGTTGACAACTTCACCTTAGGACACTCGATCCCGACATCTAATGGCAATGCAAGGGTTGACAGTGGCGAACTTCGACTTCAGGATTTGCAATTGTGAACCTGATTCTAATCTAGGGCATGCAGTCACGTAATAGGAATTCAAAATCAGTTGTTTGCAGTGGTTTTTGAAAATTGGCAATGTGTTAGTGGTTGAGTTTGAACTGTCTACTTGTGATTATGCTCGAATTGAATCTTGAAAAGGTAAATTTGAATTATTGTAGTTGCATATTCCAGCTTATTTTGGATTAAATGCTTATTCTCAGAGTCTGCATATTCATGTTTTTAAGGACTTTTTACAATGTTAGGCTTGTTTCAGAATTGTATAACGCAAACAGACTTGTTTTGAAAGTAATTACAGGAATAGACCTGTTTTGTAAGTACGAAGGCGCGTTTTGGAAACTCGCCCAAAGGCGCGTTTTGGAAACTCGCCTGTACACTTTTGTTTTAAACTCCAGAGCAACTTTCTTGAAATTTGATTTGGACATAACTCGGTTTTTATAATATGAAATTCCCATTTTTCTGTTTCAGTACTGAAATATAGTTCTATAGATTCGATCGTTTTTTGTTTCAATGAAAACCGACGTATAACGATTCCTATATATTCGAATGTAGGTGTAAATGTTAAACTTCGAACTACCACGAAATTTAATTAGTATATATAGCTTAACCAAACAACGTAAAACAAATATCAAATTCTAATATTCAAATACAAGAGAGATACATAGTCCGGTTAAGGACAGATAAGTTCGAAACAACATAACTTAGACCCAACGATACAACATAACTTAGACCCAACGATACAACATAATCACGACCCAATACAATGTAACTTAGATCCAATGATACAACATAACTTAGACCCAGCGATACAACATAACCACGACCCGATACAACGTAACTACGACCCATAGCTTCGGAATGAACCGTAGCACCCATGGAGCATTTCATTCTTAATTGCCACATTCATTCTTTCCAAGCGATTAACCTCAGCTTGCATCTCAAGTGCGTACTGGACACCTCTCTCAGTTAAAGGTGGATTGTGCCATGAAAAAAAATTGCAACTTTCCATCCCGCGGTTCTGTGCATGAATGTACGCTTTGCAACCATAAAAGCGACGACCTGCATTCATTTGACTTTTAGAAACAAGCACATTACATTCGACTCCGCAATAGCAAAGGACTGAATGACCCGTCATGCTGGAGCTTGACCTATCGGGGTTCTACCGGGCAAGAACTTCCCTCAACTGAGCATTGAGGGTTTTTTGAACCGGTCCGATGCGCTGGACTGCAACGTTTGGTTTTGTTGCACTAAAAAGTTCAGACTCGACCTCTGCGGCATTTACTTGTACTCCCATTTACATTTCGGGCACAAATTCGACATCTTCTGCAGGTTGTTTACCCCGTTCGTACTCATCGTACATTTGAACCATGGTATCGTCGTCGTTGCCCAGTTAGCCATTTTGACAGTGAAGTACTCTACAAAAAACCAAGGCGTGATGAAGAGAGGAAGAGAGGTTGGTGTCCATTTTGACTGTGAAGTGCTCTACAAAAAACCAAGGAGTACGTAAAGCAAATTCTCTCCTGATACGACTAATCAGTGGAGAGTTATGCAATTATCAGTGTCCACTGTAGCTATGATAGAGAATCTACATTGTAACCATACTATATACATTTGGCCTGACATGTTGCGAGTTCCTAGGCATTTGTCAACAATAATGCTCATGTGAATGGGGACGACCGTGGACAAATGGGAAAACGACGATGAATCAGTAGTAAATCAAGGACCTGGAAAAGAAAGGGTAGTTGGAGGGCGCGTTGTAGAGCCATTAATTCCTGGTGGATCCAACCCTATTTGCCATTGTGGAGAAGTATCGGTCGTGGTTGTTTCCAAAACCGAAAAAATGCTGGTCGTCGATTTTTCGGCTGTGAAGCATATGAGGACCACAAGGTTTTTCCTGCTGAAATTGATTGTTGTTACTTTAAGCAGTGGATTGACCCTCCGAGCTGCGCACGTGGAGTCCAGTCACCTAGAGCTAGATTTTACCCACGACCGTGGTAGGTGTATGTGCAAACTACCTTAACGTGTTTTATTGTACTTCGAAATAGATGTTCGTGTGTTCCTTGTAGTTCATATGATTGTAGTTTGCGTTTCTTGATGTTGTAATCGTTGTCGTTGTAAAATTCTCAGTTATGTAAAGCAAAATATTAAAATTCCCAGAAGTACGAATATTGTTGATAAATACTATAAAGCAGATTATGTCCTGATACGACTAGTCATGTACAGTACTACACCAGACGAAACAGTGCCGTGCAACACGTAAAGTAGATTCCCTACTGCACGTAAAGCAGATTCCCTACCAGTGACCCTTCACATCATTATTTCTTTTACCCTTTATTCACTTGTACACTACGCAGCTATATATCTCTGTCGAATTTCTCAAAACTTACTTACCGCACTCCCATAACTTTGTTTCCAACTCCCCTGTGCTTTACTACAACTATGCCTTATTGGCCATCATCTCCAGACTCTGAGGAAGAGGCGTACGAACAGATGGAACTTCAGGCGCTTGCAGACGAACTAGAGTTTCTAAACGAACTGAACTCTCGGCTTGGACCACCGTCCCAACAACGGCCCGTCCAACCTCCATGTCAGCCCAAGTACCAAACGTTCAACATCAACCTCCACATCAACCCCAAGTACCACATTAACCTCCACATCAACCCCAAGTTGGTTCTTATCAAGTACCACATGTTCCAATTCCTTATGAACAGGAAGGTGTCTCTTATCAAGTTTGTTGCTACTGCGGTTATCCGGTTGTAGTTGTGGTTCGAGCAGATGGCAACGATATTGGTCGTCGCATTCAGCAATGTCCATCCTATCCCAATGGGTGCAATTACACGGAATGGATAGACGAACCGATAGGGTCAAGGGGAATAACATATGCAAACGAACTCGAACAAGAGAATAAACACCTCTGTAACGTTATTGAACAGATGCGGCTTAACCGTGATGATTAAGCAGCTTCACATCCCAAGAGCATGAACGTCAGATGTAGTGTGATTATCATACTATTTTCCTAATTATCATCTATTGTATCCTAAGCTATAGTATCTAGTCTCGTGTTAGCATCTGTTTCCTCCTGAGTTTTAGTACTTATTTCTGTGTTAACATCCATTAACTACCGATCAACTGAGAGTCGATTTTAATGGTACGGTATGGTAGTTTGAATATGGTATGTGTGTGTAAGTTTGGTTGGGTGGGTTCTGTCAAAGGCGAGTTTTTAATGAAGGCGACTTTTGAAAACTCGCCTTCGATACCCAAACAGGCCTTTATTTGTAATTAATTCCGAAACATGGCTAAACGTGTTATACTATTTCAAAACAGGCCTAAATGGGTAAAAAGTCCTGTTTTTAATTATTTTTAGTTGTGCTTTAAACACCGTCCCAGTTTGCCATATTAACGCATCATCTCCATATTTCATTGCCAAGTGAAGATATAAGAAGCAGTAGGAAGTGAGCAATTTTAAGTAAAAAAAAGTAATGTGTGAACTGTGTTATTCATTAGTAATTTATATTAAAGGCTGATGAAAACTCACACAATTGTCTTCAGTATCTGTATATGACCTTTTTTAGCTCAAGCATTAGTAAAACACAAAGCAATAAATTATTGGTTTCAAATTTTTGATTAAAAGGATGGAGATGGACAAACTAAAATCAAAAGAGTAATGAAGAATAATCTTCTTTTGTAATTTTAATTCATTAGGCGGTGTGATTTTGTACTTTCATGCAAATCGCTCAACGAACAGAATGAAATCAAATGAGTATGAATAATCTTTTTTGGACGGATCTCCATACTGGTAGTATGAATTTTTTTGGCAACTTCACTCATATTGTGTTGTCAATGAAATTGAATCTGAATATACTATATGTAATACTGCAAGTTAGAAGACTGGAATTTTTTTTAAGCATTTAATATTTTTTATTAGAACTTGAATTATTACTACAATAAAGTTATTTTTTTTCTCTTTTCTCATTATTTGCTAATATAAATTACTTCATTATTTAGTCAATGACAGATTTTTAGTTTTTTTTATAAAGGCATTGGTTTCGTGATTAGCTTTAGTCACCAAATATCCTATTACTGGCTCTGACTGGAAAGAAGGCGCAGTTGTTGATTAATTGTATATGGAACAAAATGGATTATTGGTCTTTATATATGTAGCAAATTAAGGGAGTTTGTATTTGCTTGGCGACAAATATGAAGAGTTTAATTCAAACGCAACCATTAGGAAAATAATCAAAGAAGAGAGGGTCATGTCACAGTCAAATGGAAGCGTACAGAATTGAAGAACATTGCTACAATAATATTGATATTAAGGCCCCGTTCGCAGTCCAAATTTGGCATGTTGGGGATTTCGTTCGCGCCCGACGCGTCCAACACGTCGGACGCCAATGAATTTTACTCCGTCCAAAAGGGACGATTTCCAACGTTCATCTTTCCTCTCTATAAATCACCAACCTCCTCCTAACTCTTCACTCCACTCTACTCAATCCGTCTCCTCTTCTATTCTTCATTCAACTAAATCCAAGTAGAAATCAGTTTTTTTTCCAGTTTATTGTTTATGCTATATACCGTTACTCAACATAGTTTTTTTTCCTTAATTATTTTATTTATTTCTGATAAATATTGTTTTCCATTTTCCAGTATGGCCAACAGAAAAAGTGCACATCACTGGTCGTTTACCACAACTCAGATTATGTTGCAATATGTTGTTGAAGCATATACCGCTTGTGGCAGCAATAAAAAGAGTGTTCACAAAGCCATTGTAGAAAAGTACAACAATGCCATACAAAACTATCTAGACATCGAACCGATAGACGAAACCAAGATCCGGAATAAATATGATAGTCTTCGACGAGAGTGGATGAAATGGATGCACTGATGAACAAGATTGGTGCTGGTTGGGATGCTTGTAAAGGAACGATTTCTGGAAGCGAGGAATGGTGGGAAGATCGTGTTAAGTTTCATGAACTTTACTTTCAACCGTTTATTTAAATAGATTCTTATAATTGTGTTTTTTACTTTTAGGAATTTGGACCATTTGTTATGAAATATAAGAAACGTCCGCTAAAAACTTGGAGATGATGCAATAATTATTTCGCATGACTAATTAAGACAAGATGACTGCGCTCATTGACCTAATGCACGAGAGACAGATGAAAAAATCTCGTACCCATTCTGATAGTTCGAATATGAGTACTAGTGTGGAATCAACGAGAAATTCTACAACTTTTGCGAATGTAGTTACTCGCATTCAACGTCTTGGAGAAGGAGGAAATTTTAATGTTGCAGACGCTAATTTATTATTTTTTATGGAACCCGACAAGAATGAGATGTTCACTGTTATCCCCGACGATCTAGCGAAAAACTGGTTGATATCAAGGCTTGCAGACAAACGCCACACAAAAGAATACCAAACTTATCTGATAAACCAAGGTGGTGCCAACAAGTAGGATGTTCATGTACTCATATTATTGTATTTCTATTTGTATCTCCTTTGTGCAATGAAATGTAGTCGTTTTGTTTTGTTCACTTAAGTATTTAATTAATTCATAACAATTAAATTAACAATTAAATACCCCGCCCAGATACCACGCTCAAATACCCCGTTCGCAGCAAAACACACATTCTCTGTTCGCTATAGTACACCGCTTAAATACCCCGCTCAAATGCCCCGCTCAAATATCAAATACCCCGTTCCTGTTCGTCGAGAACGCATCCTAAGACATATATGGATGGTACAGTAGAATTATGTAACATGCACAATCACATTAAAGTAGGCTAAGCCTAGAAATTAAAGGGAATTGATGTACAATCCACGTTGTTCCTTCTTGCGTTTTACCCTTCTTATTCAAACTTTCTTTCTTCTCATATATTTCACCATGAACCTTCGCATCATTGCGTTGTTTCATACGTTCTTTAGTAGCGTCGGGTTCTTGTACTAAAGGCTTGATCAATGTAGAGTTCCTGCAACGCATTTTAATTACTCTCTTTGTGGCGTTAACAACATTTTCTGAATATAGAAACTTTTTAGATTGGCACGTACATGAAGGTTGTATGTATTTAATTATTTATGTAGTGATAAGAACCCTCGCACTTTCCCGGTAGGTAGCTCAGTTATTTACTTGGATGCCAAGCATTCAACTTAAAATTACAAAGAAGATAATGGAATTTGCTGACTATCCAATTGACACACGAGGCAACTAAATTGTCTCTTTACGCTTGAATTTAAAAGAAAATATTAAAAACAAATTGTTTGACGCACGAGGAAGAAACATACTTGCTTGATTGCAAAGTACTCGCAAGTGACGAAACACTAATCATTGTCATGAAAGCTCAGTTTGTGGCTACGGAACCTGGACTATGCAATTAGGTTTTCAGTAGTCACGACCTATGATATCACTATGACACTGATATGGACTTCTCATAAATTATCTTTGCGAATGATTAGTAGGCTCCTAATTAAATTTGTTTTGTTAAAGGTTGCTGCTTGTAACACATGTACACTTCTCTTAGAGCATCACCAACAGAGCCTTCTTCCTCCTCTTAATTGAGGATATCTGAGGTAAATGGTCCCCAATAGATGTTGGGGATATAATATTAAGGCAAATGTTACGCGACCAATTCAGAAATCTGAATCGGTCCTGCGCGCCGACTTTATCGGCTCGTGTTGAAGCGAGCCAATTTTATCGGTGCGCGCCGGCAAAATCGGCACACTTAATCACGAGGCGATAAAGTCGGCGCATGTACAATTAACATTTTAAATATTTTTTTACCTATCTTATCTTATATATTAATATGACAAAATAAAATCATTGTTATTTTGAAAACAGTTATGATTTGAAAGATCGAAATAAACTAATTTAGCTTTAGATCATAATAATAGCTGGTTAATGATCCAAACAAATACAATAGAAAATGTGATTTGTAAAATAAAAAACAATAACATCATTACTGCATAAATTCGTACAATCATAAAATTAAACACCGGTTCGGACAAGCAAGATTCATAACTAGGTATCGCCGTAGTAGTTCCATAAATGATTCATAAGATCTTTCTACAGTCGGTTATGAAGTTGTGCATCTCTAAACATAACCTGACGGTTCAAATGAATGTATTGATCACCACATCTCTAATAAGGCATCTAGTAATGGTCGATCAAAGGACTGGGGAGGTATAATCTATAAGAATAGTCTGAACGGACTAGCCAATAGCCTCTCTCGAAAATATAATGGTAATATGTCAAGGGTCTGTGGACTAAACTTCGCCCAACTCCCTCGAACGTAGATGTACTGTGTCTATTAAAAATTATAAAAATTCAATAACTATAAAACCAACAGTTCATACAATTAAAAATTATAACGTATATGTACTAAACTATAAAACCAACAGTTCATACTACCTACATAATTTAGTAAACTATTTAACAATTTAATAAATATAAATGTTAAAATTAAAATTTATAACGGAATGGTGTCGAGCGCGGTAAACGAGCGGTGAGTGTATCCCTTTGGCAACTCATGAAGGATCCGTAAGTCCTGAATCATTGTCTTCGCGGGTGAAGAAGGGTGCACTGGACCAGCTGCGTTGTCTAGCTGAGGCAAACATCCCGAGCAATAAAATTAAAATTAAAAAGAGGAAAATGTGGGAGGTATGAGAACTTAAGGCCTACCGCGCCGTATTTATAGGCGCAGTAGAGGCCCGCGCCGATTTTAGCGGCTCGCAAGCGTCACGAGCCGATAAATTCGGCGCGCGCTGACTAAATACAAGCGCGCCGATAAAATCGATGTGCTACTATTGGGACACAACAAAGATTAATCCTTGAATGTTATGGACCGTAACATTACGATCCGTAACCTTGTTGGAGATGCTCTTATCAACCTCTTTTCACAACAATCTATATTTTGTAAAATTCATATTTCACTCTAATATATCATGTGACACCCCATGTCCGTTAATGTCACTATTTATCAGAATGCATTAAGTTTTGTGATGTATTATAGGTAAACAGAAACAGAACATCACAAGACAGATATACAGTAATAGCAGAATTAAAACTTTATTTAATAGGAAAGCTTCGTGGTCTAAACCCAATTACATAATAAGTCTGAAATACTGAAAATTCATTACATCAACATAAAACTTCTATCTTGGACTAAAATCATCATCAGAGTACAGTAATACATAAAAATAGCATAGTCCCCAAAATATAGCCATAGTAGAGAAGATACGGAATCAAACGGTACATCTAAGCAACTCCAAGCAGAATGAAAGAGAGAATCCAAATCAAGCCTAAGTATTCCCATCTTGAGAACCGGGGGAGGGGGGACAGAAGAGAAAGAAATGGAAACAAAATGGGTCAGAAATAAATCTTGGCGAGTCCGGTTACTTTTATCATATAAATAAGTAAAAGCATCATGACAGGCATATAAACTGGATGAGAGAGATAACAATATTATAAGATAGGTATAACGAACTGAGCAGGATAGGCAGCATAAACATGATGGAATATATTGTGCTTCTCTAATACTTTTCTCTACACCAATACTAGTATAACATAATAAGATGATCCCTTCAAAAACAGATGGTAGACTTAAGTGTACTTCTAGTGACGGGCTTTACCCCCAACAATCCAGCCCAACAGAAATGAAAGGTGTTACCCCCAACAAGAATAGGGCTTCTACACAAGCAAGACTAGATGTACCCTAATTACTACCCCAATCGATCGGCTCCCTACTCTGTAGATACCCTATGCTGGCCACATAGTAAGATGTATCACTTCCTAAGGTGGCAACCCATTTATTTTTCAAGATGCACAGCAATACCTACTGATGTCACAACGTCTTATTTTTCCACAAGCAAGCTGAAACCATGCACGCACATGACTCCGTTGGATCATGTGCTGTCAACACTCTCGCCTATTTGAACCTCTTACAATCAACTCATTAACCGTGCCCTGACCCCGACCTAGTTCGGGGTTCCCCGTTTGATACGAAGATGGGTTACTGATTGATAGGGGTCCCACACAGATGATGCAAGCTACCGGCCCAGGCTTGTATCCCCACTATTAGGATTTTGACAGGATATGCCTGACAGTTTAACAAGATTGCATAACACCAACATGTAATACAGGTTAAGTTTGTCAGATTTATACAAGATAACCTAACCCCTCCCAGTGATTCAAGCAACAGTTATATAGGTTGAGTTTGTCGGTTTTATACAAGATAACTTAACCCCTCCCACTGATTCAAGCAACATGTTATATAGGTTAAGTTTGTCGGTTTTATACAAGATAACTTAACCCCTCCCACTGATTCAAGCAACATGGTATATAGGTTAAGTTTGTCGGTTTTATACAAGATAACTTAACCCTTCCCACTGATTCAAGCAAGTTTACTTAACCCCTACTCGATTTGTCATGTCTATGTAACAACATAGGTTTAAGTAGGTTAAGTGTTTCTGATTTACGGATTTTTGTCATTTTTCATTTTTGCACCATACCTCTCACATAATGTCGACTACTTGTGGTTGCTGGATATGCTGGGCCGTTCCGGGCAGACTTCTACCACAAGTTAGACTTAACCTCGTGTCTTAGCACTGGTACGTGTACATTTATGCCCTCGACCCCTCACATTAGATTAACCACTTGCGGTTGCTGGATATGTCGGGCAGTTCCAGGCAGACTTCTACCACAAGTGTAATCTAACCTCGTGTCGAAGTGTAGTTACAGTTTCTAATTACTGTAGTTTTAGGCATATTCTTTCCTAGCCAATTATTCATGTACATTACGAGTTATGCCCAAAATCCCAATACAAGTTATGCCCCCAATTTCCCAATACAAGTTATGCCCCCAATTTCCCAATACAAGTTATGCCCCAATTTTAACATTCCCCATCGTTCCCAATTTCGCGCGTTCGCATATTTCAGCGGTATGCCTAGACTCGAAGGTAGCCTGGCTATAAAAATAAAAAGGGAAAGAGGAAGGGAAGAGAACAAGAACAGGCATAATAACAAAACAGTTATATGAGGACACAATTGACCATAATAATAAGATAGGCATATAATGGCAGAATTTGGGCATATGAGAACAATGGATCAAATGTACAAGTAATGGTAGATCTATTATGGTTCAAGTTATTAATATGCATAGGCTTAGATCCAACTTATAAACATGTCAATATTATATTTTAAATGTAAAATAACATAAACTCACAAGGACTGGATCTAAGAACAAAGGAATGATTGTTGATGTTGTTGCCCAAATACGTATAACTCTTTTTGTTGCTGAAGAATAAGCTAATTCAATATGATCTGGAGTAGCATCTAATTGTCTCCACTGTTTTTGGTATGCAAAAACAATGAGAATGAAGACTTATTTATGGCCTATGGTCAACGAACCTCGCTCAGAACTGTGTCTAGGTACAGGATAGGAATTTGCCCAGATCTCGGTGGGCTCGACCCCAGGGTCGACATCCCCTATTAGGGGTCGACCCAGGGGTCGACACCCATGGGGACCAGGGTCGACCCCTAACGGGCCGATTTCCTCCCTTGCTCGCATTGTTAATTTGAATTCTGGATTGGTTTTTAATATATATATTATATTTATATGTATACAAACTTCAAACCTTAATATCTTCTACATACGATGTCCGTTTTACGCAAACTCGGAGTCTATCTTAAGCAGAATTCGAAGATGAACGCAATGACGCCATCTGTTTCACTTAATTCCAAATATTTAATTAAGTATTCTTTAGTTTATCAACATAATGTTTTAAAAATTACGGGGTGTTACATATCCGACTCTTGTATTCTTAGTTTTCAAAGAAAACAAATATGTTATTTGTTATCTTAAAATATTAACCATAAACAAATGAAGTCAAATGTCATAAACTCTTTTAAAAAGAATTGTAATTTTATATCAATTCAAAAGTTAGTTAGAAAGTTATAGTTGATTCAATAGTTTTTGGATCTTATTATACTAGGAAGTTGAACGATTACCATTTTAGTCTATTTTAAAGTAATGAAAATTGAAGATGCAACCAGGACAACTTATAAAGAAACATTGCTCGTTTTCATAAACAAAATGAAAAGGAGATTGTCTTTGAAGTTTATAAAAAAATTAAATATTTTGTATTCAATACGGCCAAAGGAGTAGACGTTTTTTTTCCCATTAAGCATTGTCCCCCTATTAGCACCTTAATAGCCTCCTAATATATATGGAAAAAAAATTGTTTTGGGTCAGCTATATATGGAAAAAATTGGTTTGGGTCAGGTTTTGTAACCTATAAAAAAAATAGATCATTTTTCAAACTAATTACAGAAATATATCGGTTTTGATCACATGAATAACTATGGCATCCAAGATGCCGCCAGTTATGTTTTTTCTTTTTTTTACGAAGCCGACATATCAAATACCAACAACATCACTTTATAATGTTGGTGGCATCTGAAAAAACGTCAATAGACATTGTTTTGGATGCCATCCAGATTTAGTTATATTGCAGTCATCCCTCTTTCTCTTACACAATTCAACATATAAAAAAAATCCACACCAATTTTTAATTTTGCTTAAATTCTTATTTGGTTCGCAATATACCTACTAAACAATCAACAAGTTATCGATTCACTCTATTCTTGAAGGCGTGGTTGTTTAAATCTTACTTTAGCAATGTTTGATTTTGTTTGGTTTGATGTTGGGTTTGTTATTGAAATAGTGAAATCATTGTTGTTTTGTATGTAGAATGGCTCATAAATGTGTTCCTACCATATGCTATTACGATGGTGAGTTGGTGGTAGATGGAGATAATTTCGACAAATATATTGAAGGGCCATACAAATTGACGAAAATTGTTAGAGGGTGTAATTTTGTTCAGTCGAAAGAGCCAATATATAAATTGACTAAGTTTAAATCTGAGGAATTGATATTTTGATTTTGTAAGTTGATGACCTACCAATTCTAGATTAAGAGTCATTAGCATAGCCACTGATAATGATGTAGATTTAATGTTTTATGCAACATTGAAATACATATAGCTATTTATTGTAAAAAGTAGATAGATTCAATTAGAAAACCAATAGCACCACAAGTAGTTAACCATGAAGGTTGTGGAAAAGTGGAGAATGTCAAAATTGATGATGAAAATGCTTCGACGAGCTTTAATACTTCATCTATTATAGCAACTTACAGTCCGCAACAAGGTTTTCTCGGGCACCCGCCATGTACGAGTTATCAACATGGTATTCAGTACAACTATCATTATTCAAATCAAGAGAGCTTCAAACATATGATGGAAAGGTGAATGCTATTTTAGTTATTTTTTATGTTAAACATTTGTTACTTGGTATTTGTTAATTACCGTGTTTTGTATGCAGTTGTGTTCCACAACAACCAACACTATTTTGCTGTGTCGGACCTTCAAATTATTACACGCCGCCTTTTGTGCATCCTACACAATCCGAGTTACAACATATAATTCAGATGTATGTGAGTAGTATATAGTTAAATTGTTGGATTTATATGTGAAAACCATTTACAATTAAAAAAACATTTGAGAATTTTTAGGTCTCCCATCCGTGATATTGCTACACGATCAAATATTGAAGTACCCAACTTGGACATTAGAGCAAACGAGGCATCAGACAATATGGAAAGGAACATGGATGCAGGTGAAGATGAACTTGTGGATCCTCCTATTAATAATATGGATGTAGTGAGTATGCTAGAGAATGACATTTCTTGATAGCATGTAAATGACAAAACATTAAACTACGATTTTACAAAATTCGAAGACAGATTGCCTGAAGATAGTGATGAGATGGAAATGAAGGTTCCCCCAACACAGTTAATAGCTAAGTCAATTGTTGTAATTCTTCAATTCAAAAATGATATATTTTCGACTTTGAGGGGAAAAAACGGATTTAAAGTTGGTATAGTTTTAAGACGAAATAAAAATTCAAACAACAATTAACCGAATACTAAATGACCAATTCTTCATGTTGTCTCTTTTAAACCTGTAAAGTCGAATAAAACCAAGTACATTGCTATGTGCAATGTCGATCTGTGGATTTAATATCCCGCTTTTACCCCGCTATATCTCGGCTATATCCTATAGAGGAATTCTACCACTATGCTATTTCCAAATATCCTCTGAAATAGCCTTTCCGCTTTAAGACCTGCTATACTCCGATATTCTCGATATATCCCATTGTTTCAGTTATATTCTGTTATTCCCGCTATATCTATCATAAAAGAAATGAATTGAAAATGACATTTATACCTTATAAATATTATAAAATTAGTTTTTTTAATTAAATTTTGTTGACATATATTTTTTAACATAAAATATACTATAGTATTCTATTAAATTTAATTAATCTAAATAAAAATTTACAGTTGTTTACATATATTTGTTCATGTTTTTATTTTAAATTTAGAATATACTAATTATAACTGGATTAAATGTTAAATTTTCGTTTATTTATCATTTATATATTTATAAAAGCATTAAGTATGAGTTTTATGTGTTATTTTAGAGCCATCCGCTATATCCCGATATTTCCTCGATACAACTTTTTGCACCACCGTTGCATTGAATTCACTAAGCTCTTTAACTGCACAAATATCGATGCTAATTGTCCATGAAGAAATCTTGAAAATGTGTCAAAAAAATCAAACAAAGTTGCTAATTAAATTTTTTACTGTTAAAAGTTTCTGGTTATAACATATTCACTCTTCTCTTATCAAACTCTTTTCATAGCAATCTATATATTTTATAATACATATTTCACTATAATATATCCGGCTCTTATATTCTTAATTAGTTTTCAAAGAAAACAAATATGTTATTTGTTATCTTAAAAGAACAACCATAAACATAGGAACACAAATATCATAAACTCTTATAATTTTTTTCTATAATTTTATGTCAGTTTGAAAGTTAGTTAGAAAGTATTAGTTGATTCAATAGTTTTTGGTTCTTATTATACTTGGATCTATTTTAAAGTGATGAAAATTGAAGATTCGACTAGGTCAACTTACAAAGAAACATTGCTCATGTTCATAAACAAATTCAAAACGAGACTGTCTTCGAAATTTATAAAAAAACAAATATTTCAATATGGCTGAAGTGTCTAGAGTAGATTTTTTTTACCCATTAAGCATTGTCCCCTGTTAGCACCCTATTAACCTTCTAATATGCATATGAAAATAAATTTGATTTGGGCCAGATTTTGCAACTTATAAAAAAATATATGTCATTTTCCAAACTAATTACAAAAATATGCCAGTTTTGATTGCGTGGATTACAGGAGGCATCCGAGATACCATCTGTTTTTTTTTAACGAAGGCGACATCGATCCTAGATGCCTCCAACAGTGCTTCATAATGTTGGCGACATCTGAAATAACGTTAATAGGCGTTATTTCGGACGTCACCCAAATCTAGTTATATTGTAGCCATTTCACTTTCTCTTACATAATTCAACGTATTAAAAAAACTCATTTCAAACCAATTATTAGTTTGACTAAATTTTTATCTGGTTCGTAGTTGATCTACTTAACAATCAAAAGTTATGGATTCCATCTATTATTGAAAGTATGACTCTT
This sequence comes from Allium sativum, assembly GCA_030737875.1. Lineage (NCBI taxonomy): Eukaryota > Viridiplantae > Streptophyta > Magnoliopsida > Asparagales > Amaryllidaceae > Allium > Allium sativum. The sequence continues at coordinate 684,189,052 of CM060926.1, read as the reverse complement.
TAAATCTTACTTTACTAATGTTTGATTTTGTTTAGTTTGATGTTGGGTTCGTAAATAGCACATTACAACAAAAAAGGGCTTTTATAACACCAATGCTTAGCGTTTGCATGTATAAACTTTAGTCTGCTGTCCAAGTTAGGGTTTTAACGCTATTTGACTCGATAAATACATTGTTACACCCCACGTCCATTAATGTCACTCATTAAGAAAATGCATTAAGTTTTGTGAAGCGTCATAGGTAAACAGAAACACTACAAGACATATAAAATAACAGCGGAAATTAAAAACTTTAATTAATCATAAAGCATCATGGTTAAAAACATGGTTACATCATATGTCTGAAATGCATAAAAACCATTACATCTTTGAAATTTTTGTCTTGAACTTAAAACATCGGAGTACAATAATAAAAGAAGCATAATTCCCCAAAAGAAACATAGCCATAGTAGCAAGAATAAGAACTTGACCAATACATCTAAGCAACTCCAAGCAAGACGATAGCAGAATCCTGATCAAGCTTGAGTATTCCCAACCTGAGAACCTGGGTGGAGAAACGGAAGAGAAAGAAGAGGAAACAAAATGGGTCGGACATAATGTTTGGCGAGTCCAGTTACTTTTAGCATATAAATAAGTAAAAGTATCATGATAGACATATAAAGTGGATAAGAGAGATAACAACCTAAAAGGCAGGTATGACAAGGTAAACAGGATAAATGTGATAGATTGTAGTACGCCTCTCTAATGATTCCTCTGCACCAATACTAGTATAACCAGAATGAGATGGTCCCCCAACATGTATAAGATTGTAGACATAGGCGAACTTCTAGTGAGAGGTTTTAACCCCATACAATCAACATGCAGCCCAATAATGGACTCCTAAACTTACCAGAGTCTAGATGTACCCTAACTACTACCCTAATCGATCGACTCCCTACTCCGTAGATACCCTGTGCTGGCCCCACAGTAGGGTGCATCACTCCCTAAAGTGGAAACCCTTTATTTCCCGGATGTGCATAACCATATCTACTGATGTCATAGTGTCTTATTTTCCCAGACAGGCGGAGCCATGCACACACATGACCCCGATGGAACGCGCATCAGACACCATCCCTACTTTTGGATCTCTTACAATCAACACAGTAAGCATGCCCCAACTCCGACCTAGTTCGGAGTACTCGTTTGATGCCTATATATGGGTTACTGACTGAAATGGGTCCCATACACAAGATGATGCAAGCTCTCCCCTTTGTCTTGCATCCCCACTACTAGGTTTTCCACAGGTTGTTCCAACCTACTGGTGTCATAAAATTGCATAACCCCAACAGGTTAAGTTTGTGGGCCTATATATAAATATTACCCACCAACCCCAGATTTACTTAACCCATCCTCTGTTTCAAACAAGTTTACTTAAACCCCATTCAATTTAACATGTTCATACAATCCCTATGGATTCAACAAGGTTAAGTATTTAACTTCATAGCCAAATTCATTTATGGTTATAATGTACTAAACCTCCCACATTAAGCCTACCACTTGTGGATGCTGGATATGCCGGTCGGTTCCGGGCAGACTTCTTCCACAAGTCGGACTTAACCTCGTGTCTTAGCACGTCTCGTATTTATGCACTTAGACCCCACATATTAGATTCACCACTTGTGGTCGCTGGATATATATCGGTCGGTTCCGGGCAGACTTCCACCACAAGTGCAATCTAACCTCGTGTCTAAGTGCGGTTACAGTTTCTAATTACTGTAATCCTAGGCATTCCAATTATTAACCAATTATTCCTATGTCGTTATAGGTTTTCATGCCCCTTTCCCAAGTCATGTTCATAATGAACCATATTGTAATGAACCAAGCCTTTTCAATTCCGAAAATTGACACAAAATACCGTGTTGACTATTAAAGCACCGAAAACACTGGATAGTTATTAGAAAGAAATTAGAGGATGAGATAAGAAAGAAAGAAATATTAGAATAGAAGAAGATGAAGAACTAACACAACACAGAGTCTCACATCGCAGTAGAACAAAATACGATACAGAAATATATCTTTACTGAGAGCTTAAAAATATACTTACAATCATCAGAGTACATCACACATCTGGACAGTTATAATAAACTGTTCTCATATACAATCACACAACGGAATATATAATATCATACGTCTGAACTCTTAAGCTCGTCTCTTCATAGCACCTGATAACATGAACCTGTACAATAATTAACTAATACGATTCCAATGGCACACATTTCGTCGCATTCCGAGACTGTTTCCCGGCACGCTATTTTTATACGCACCACAATGCTATTTTGGACACCAAATTACCCGGTCTTTAAAAATAACAAACTATATACCTATCCTAACTCTAATCGTCGATACAATGGAGCTGATTCCATGGCTTAATTCGATCATCTGCTCAAGTTAAATTCAAATATCACTTTATTAAATTAAATTTATTACGCGCTATAGAAAATGACTGGGCATTTATGTCTACGGTTGTCACATACAATATCGGTTTTTCGCGAAATTTGATATCGTAAAATAGTTTAACGATACGGTTCCAATGAAACTAATTTCATCGAAAATGGAGACTGTTGCAAAAATCGCTATTTTAAGAATTATATAATATAAATAAAATATTATATAAATTCCAAAATAATCGATTAAATAATAATAAATTATAATCGTATATACCCATTAGAAATATCATATAGCTTCAAATATAAATTGTACAACTCAATATCAACATTTTGAGTTAAAACGGTATCCAAATTATATTAAAACCCTATTATATTAATTAATAAATGTAATATTTTAATAACGATTTTCATAGCGACTATTTTAAATTTTGATTTGGACATAACTAACAATCTATAACACGAAATCTGGATTTTTCTCTTCCATATGAAAATTATAATCAACAAGAATCCAACGTTTCTTGTTTCATAGAAATTTGATTTAAAACGGATTCTGTATATTCAATTAAAGTTCAAAACTTAATATTACGAACTACCGCCCCATTTTGAGCTCGATTTATAATTATGCATAAATTTAATGTTTAAACGTCGTTTTAAATAAACGACTTCAATATTAAAATCCATTAATAGTCCAAATCTGATATCTAAAATAATAAATTAAATTAAATTAAATATTTGACTACAAAAAATACGTGCTATTACATTCTTCCCCCTTAAAAGAATTTCATCCCCGAAATGGCTAAGCTAAGAAAAATGTTACAAACCCATTAATATAAAAAAAATACAATTTATTATATATCAAAAACCCATTCATTATTGGAAACATTTTTTTTTAAATATCGAAAAAAATCTAACACTTTAAATTCCCAAAAAAACTAGGAAGAGTCTCCCCTGTACGGAGGGGCTTCTACGATATCGCAGAAACAAACAATATATATACATCGACCCACACGGTCAGAAAACAAAATTCAAAACCCTAAATTTATATTTATGCGTAGGCGTACCTTTTACCAGCGCTATTGAGCATACTTGCTTAATTTATCACGATCTACTCAATCAAAATCAATTCTCTACCTTCTGGTACCTATACTTAACTCAGTCCACCATATAAGTAACAAATATATGAAATTCTTAATTAATATTTCATAAATCAACAAATATAACTACATCAATTCCAAAATCAAACATAAAGCATCAGTTCGTTTTCAAATACAGGGTTTAAATCATTAATTTCAATTCACATGCAGTTTCATTCCAGTTTACTATTCTGAAATTTATTTTTCAATTTATTCAGCTCTATTTTAATTTGTTAATGAATTATGTTCAACTAATCTAACACACAATCAATACCAATCAATAACCAATGCACACCCATCTCAATCAATTTTATTTACCTTTAGTTGAATATTCACTTTGGTTTCCCATACTTTAACATCAACCAATTAATATTCGATTGATCTCTCTTCATTATTATTCACTAAATTCCAAATTCCAGATCAATTTTAATTTACTTCCAATATTGTTCTCAATTTTAATTCCACTTAACCAGTTAAGTTCCAATTCAAATTCTTAATCCAATTTGAATTCATTCAAACCAACCAAACATATAAAACACCTCAATATCTCAATAGTGTGAGAAATTGTTTCTTTTCTATATAAAAATACATTTCGGGTAAAATTATTTCATTTACCCTATTCACAGAACAATATTGTGTCAACTTCCAGTTCAACTCTTTTCAACACTTGAACCGATCAAATAACATAATACAAAACATTTGTATATAAAATTTACAAACACGCGCTCTCATATATACACTCAACTCAATGAAGGGTATTACTAACCCAATCTCTATCGAGTTATGCCACAGAGCCTAGGTTATTACTGAAACAATAGCTCTGATACCACTGTAACGAACCAAGAATTTTTTATTCCGAAAATCGACACAAAATACCATGTCGACTATTCAAGCACTGAAAACACTGGATAGTTATTAGAAAGAAATTAGAGGATAAGATAAGAAAGAAAGAAATATTAGAATAGAAGAAGATAAAGAACTAACACAGTACAGAGTCTCACATCGCAGTAGAACAAAATATATACATAAATATATCTTTATTGAAATCTTGAAAATATACTTACAATCATCAAACTACATCACACATCTGGACAGTTATAATAATCTGTCCTCATATACAATCACATAATGGAATATATAATATTATACGTCTGAACTCTTAAGCTCGTCTCTTCATAGCACCCGATAACATGAACCTATACAATAATTAACTAATACGATTCCAACAACACACATTTCGTCGCATCCCGAGATTGTTTCCCGGTACGCTATTTTTTATACGCACCACAATGCGCTAGTTTGGACACCAAATTACTCGGCCTTCAAAAATAACAAACTATATACCAGTCCTGACTCTAATCGTCGATACGAATTCAATGGAACTGGTTTCGTGGCTTAATTCAATCGTCTGCTCAAGTTACACTCAAATATCGCTTTATTAAATTAAATTAATAACGCGCTATAGAAAATGACTGGGCATTTATGGCTACCGTTGTCACATACAATATCGGTTTTTTTGTGAAATTTGATATCATAAAATAGTTTAACGATACATTCCATTGAAACTAATTTCATTGAAAACGGAGACCGTTGCAAAAATCGCTATTTTAAGACTTATATAATATAAATAAAATATTATATAACTTTCAAAATAATCGATTAAATAATAATAAATTATTATAATCGTATATACTTATTGGAAATATCATATAGCTTCAAACATAAATTATACAACTCAATATCAACATTCTGAGTTAAAACAGTATCCAAATTATATTAAAACCCTATTATATTAATTAATAAACATTATATTTTAATAACGATTTTCATATCGACTATTTTAAAATTTGATTTGGACATAACTAATAATCTATAACACGAAATCTGGATTTTTCTCTTCCATATGAAAATTATAATCAACAAGAATCCAATGTTTCTGGTTTCACAGAAATTCGACTTAAAACGGATTCTGTATATTTAATTAAAGTTCAAAACTCAATATTACGAACTACCGTGCCATTTCAAGCTCAATTTATAATTATATATAAATTTAACATCTAAACATCATTTTAAATAAGCAAATCCAATATTAAAATCCATTAATAATCCAAATATAATATCTAAAATAATAAATTAAATTAACTATTTGACTACCAAAAATACAGGCCATTACACATATGTCCCAAATTCATATTATACTTTCATTCAAGTTATGCCCAAATTTTCAATTACAAGTTATGCCCCAATTTTACCGTTTTCCCCTCATTCCCAATTTAACGCATTCGCATAATTTAGCTGCATGCCTAGGCTCGAAAGTAGCCTGGATATAAAATAAAAGGGAAAGGGTGAAAGGAAGATGACAGAAATGATCATACTAACAAGATTGACATAAACATATAGTGGCATAATGATAAGATAGGCATATAGGAATAGATCTAATGAACATATGATAATAGAACTGATTCTAACATAATAGGGACATCATAAATAGGCGTGATAAGATCTAATCAATGAATTAGATGTTCAACTAACAACAAATCTGATTTAGTCATAAACATACAGGAACAGGCATGATGTGATCTAAACAATAAATTAGATCTACAAATAAAGATAGATCTGACATGATTCAATAGGTATAGGCCTAGATTTGGTTCATAGTCATGTCAGAATATCTTAGATACACAGGTTATAGCAGATTTGATATGATTCAAATAGTCACAGGCTTAGATCCAAGGTATAGTCATGTCACATTACTTATTAATTATTTAGATCTAAAATTAAAATGGACTCACAGTGTTTGGATCTAGAAAAATAGAGAAGGGATTGCTGACGTTGAATCACATATCTCTAAACTTGAATAACTCGATTGCAGAAAAAGAAAAGACTTGATTTAATCTGGGAAGAGGCAGCATCTAGTTCTCCATTATTTTTGGTATGAAAAACATGAGAAATAAGGCCATATTTATATCCGACCCCAAAACCCTAATCTGTCAGATTTGACGCAGGGGGGTCGACCCCCCTTATGGGGTCGACCCATGGGTCAACACCCCCCCATTGAGGGGTTGACACCCCTGAGCGAGAAAATTCCTGCCTCCCCATTTTTGATTTTTGAATTGATTTTTGATTTTTTGTATTTAGTTATATATATAATCTTCTTGTGCGTATACAAACTTCAAACCTTAATAACTTCTTCATACGGTGTCCATTTTACGTAAACCAGGTGTCTATTTTGACCAGAATTTTGAGACAGACGCAATGGCGCATTCCGTTTCACTTAATTCTGAATATTAAATTAATTATTCTTTAATTTATCCTTTTTAGTATTGTTAAAATTACGGTGTGTTACATTCTCCCCTACTCAAAGGATTTCGTCTCCGAAATCTCCAAGCTAAGAAGAATGTATATCCTACCTTCCACCATCCATCTACTCATCCACCAATCACAGGCATCCATTGTCCTTAAAAGATTTCTAATTCTTATATGAACATATGCAAAGGTGTGTGTATATGTCCTTATACTAATGCAAAAGATCGGGCGGTCTACTGATTCAGTCGACCTCCTTAATGTAATGTATGTTAGTGTCATGAATCCAACATGTATGCAAATAATCCTATTATAACATGTAAGTTCTGTATGCATGCATAAATATTCGTCCAAATGCAACATCCATATGATGATACATTCAATTTCATCCATTAAAAGAAGAAAAATGCACACACATCCATATGCAGTATGAGAGTAAATGAGCCGATCTAGTGCCTAATGTGTGTGTAAATGCATCCACGAGAAACCACTAGCAAACACTTGCATTCACTTGCATCCATCAAACATAACGTGTCTCAATCACATGTTTACATCCAAGGGATTCCTACCTAAAGGTCGAAGATTTGATCGATAGGATATATATAAATGATAGAAACAAGCATGAATAAAAACTTTGGAAAAGGAGCTAAGAACATACCCTCGAAAACAAAAGGGTACGAAGCACGAATCTTGTCTTCGGTCTTCCAAGTTGCATCCTCTGGGTTTTCTCCCCACTGAACCTTCATCAACTTGACTTCTCTATTGCATAGCTTCTTAACTTCTGATCCAAGAATATGGGTAGGAACTCATCTAACTGTCGTCTCCCATTCCACCTTTGCTTCTTCCAACATACTCGGCTCAACTACTTCCGCGGTATCATGCAAGCACTTTCGAAAATGAGAAACGTGGAAAACATCATTAACGTTGGATAATCTCTCTGGTAGCTTTACTCTATAGGCCATTTGGCCAATCCTTTCTGTTATGGGAAATGGTCCTACAAATCTTGGTGCCAATTTCCCTACAGATCCAAACCGAATCACATTTCTTAATGGTGATACCTTTATGAAAACCATGTCTCCCACTTCAAATTCAATGTCAGTCCTTCTCTTGTATGCATAGGACTTCTTCTTATCCTGAGCGGTCTTCATTCGTCGTCTAATAAGATCAATCTTCTCGGACGTTTCTCTAACCATATCTGGTCCAAGTAGTAGTGTGATGACCCTAAACTTCCATGGGATGAAAGTAAGGAATAATCATTTGGAATACAACATAAATACAATAATACATATCACAGATACAACATAGCATAGGAAATTCATAGAGTAACAACATCATAGTAGCGGAAATATAATGTCATCAACCACAGAAAGTCCACAGTCACAGAATTCTAAATTATTACATCAAGTTTGCTGAAAAAGAAATAAGTTCCAACTCCAACTTAAACAACGTGAAATGAAACAAGTTTAATGTCTGGAATTAAAAAGAGAAAGATGCAATAACAACAAATGATAGATGTCTCCAAGCTCCAAGCCATCACCTCTCCACAAAAGCAAATCCAAGAAAGATAATAAGCAGCTCCAAAGAAAAGACTCCAAGCAAAGAATGGACCTGTTTACTTGGCTGCCCGTGTAGAAAGAAGGGCACCCGAGTTTGAAAAAAAGTGGAAACAAACAACGGGTCAGTCATGGGACTGGTGTGAGAATTCTTAACTAATTAATCACTATTAATAAGGCAAATCCAAAGACCACGCCGCTAACGCGGAACAGATTTACTCTAATGGATTGCCGTGCATAAAAGTGTCCGAACAAATAATAAGTAAATCGTACAACAACGTTATGCTTTTGAGAAAAATGGAATCCTCATAAGACCCATGTCCCATCACACAATGCAACACAAACTAAAGGATAGGGTTTTACCTTATGGTGATTAAACATGCTAAATACGGCAAATATGAGTTTAATATTATTATTAGTATATATGAAAAACATTTCAAAATAAATGTATCAATCCTAGGACACATAGATACCATAATACTATGCTTCCATACTAGTAATACAATCAAATCCATAGGTTCGTATTGGAAGTTTGGATTTCCATCATGAGTCAAGGCTAGGGAGGAGCTCCTTACCGATTCGAGACACTCTAACTAGTACCTCAGGATCCCCCGCAGTGAACCCTTGGATAGCTGCAGGGCCGGTCCACCATACGAGTTGCGGATTAGTTATTCCTGAACACACGTTTCCCAGTCCTATAGGACCTATCATCCGAGGTGCCTCATTCCATCATCCACATAAGTAAAATGTCGGGCCGTGTTAAAGCCCAATCACCACTTCTAGCTAGAAAGAAACGTGTTGCTCTCCCTGCGTTCCCTTCTCCCATTTTAGACTCCGCCGGTGTGTGAGGCTCGCGAAGTCACGCTATACACAAAGCTATGCCTAAACAGGCTATGCTTTGATCATCCCACAAGGCCTGCTTTTCAACAAAGCCTTGATCATATGCATCTTAGCATGCCACATCATCACTCCATATCGCACTACCAATCCTTTGCCGAAATATATGAACGGGTGTTAAGCAAGAGAATAAATTCTCCGCCCCCAAACATCCATACATTCGACAGAAGATTAATAACATGATATTTAATGGAGTACGATGTCAGACACACAATCCATTTATTAGCTTATGCTCTGGGTCTGAGCGAAAACCAAACCCGTGAAATTAACACGTACGTTTGGGCAGTGACCATGACCCTTGAATTGGGAGCAAGTCAAATCAGGGCCTCGATCGTTGTCCATTCGAGGGAAGATTTACGGTCTTCATACGCCATCTTCATACTTCAATTAACGTCGTTTAATTATTTGGAATGAGAGAACTCGGACTTTCCAAATAATCCTCGTATATATATATATATATATATATATATATATATATATTTAAAATCCTTCGTATCTCTTTATAATGATTACTTCTTATTTTAATTATTTAAAATAATTAAATTTTTATATAACGGCGCCTTAAGTCAATGGAAGACTATGGCGCTGCATTCAATCAATTTTGATTTTTACATTTCTCAGAATCTAACCGTTGGATCTTAACGTAATATATATCTTGGAAAGATTTTTCCAAGACGGTTCTAACGGTTTCAGTTTCAAGAAAATCCGACGGTCGGATCTTCTTGTATAGTCATTTAAAGGTATGGTTTCAAAAACGCGAACTACCGCGCTCCATTCATTTAATTTTAATTATATTTATATATATATAATCGTTTAATCGCAATAACGTCGCTTGATTTAAACAACGCTCTAACAACTACCGATCCTTATTAAATTTTAATTCGTTTGAAAATGAAGATCATATCACAACATCCTCAATTCATTCTTTACTTACATTAAAAATATAAATTTTGATACATTGCAAAATCCTACCTTTAAATTACATATAAATTGTAAAATTTAACTTTAATGTATTTTCTCATCTTAACTCCATAATAATACAAATGTAACTTATATTTGCATTGAGAATCATATTCTAAATTACAGCTAAAAATGTAAATTTATTTACAATGCAATCTTTACTTCTTATTTACATTGTAAAAATATGATTTTTAATTACAATGTAAACTCTACTTCTAATTTCATAGAAAAATGTAATTTTTATCATACGGTGTAATTCCCTATATAATTTACATATAAAAATGTAAATTTTAACATACGATGTAAATTCACATTTTAATTACATAGAAAAATGTGATTTTTAACATACGGTGTAATTCCCTATATAATTTACATATAAAAATGTAAATTTTAACATACGATGTAAATTCACATTTTAATTACATAGAAAAATGTAATTTTTAACATACGGTGTAATTCCCTATATAATTTACATATAAAAATGTAAATTTTAACATACGATGTATATTCACATTTTAATTACATAGAAAAATGTAATTTTTAACATACGGTGTAATTCCCTATATAATTTACATATAAAAATGTAAATTTTAACATACGATGTAAATTCACATTTTAATTACATAGAAAAATGTAATTTTTAACATACGGTGTAATTCCCTATATAATTTACATATAAAAATATAAATTTTAACATACGATGCAAATTCACATTTTAATTACATAGAAAAATGTAATTTTTAACATACGGTGTAATTCCCTATATAATTTACATATAAAAATGTAAATTTTAACATACGATGTAAATTCACATTTTAATTACATAGAAAAATGTAATTTTTAACATATGGTGTAATTCCCTATATAATTTACATATAAAAATGTAAATTTTAACATACGATGTAAACTCACATTTTAATTACATAGAAAAATGTAATTTTTAACATACGGTGTAATTCCCTATATAATTTACATATAAAAATGTAAATTTTAACATACGATGTAAATTCACATTTTAATTACATAGAAAAATGTAATTTTTAACATACGGTGTAATTCCCTATGTAATTTACATATAAAAATGTAAATTTTAACATACGATGTAAATTCACATTTTAATTACATAGAAAAATGTAATTTTTAACATACGGTGTAATTCCCTATATAATTTACATATAAAAATATAAATTTTAACATACGATGTAAATTCACATTTTAATTACATAGAAAAATGTAATTTTAAACATACGGTGTAATTCCCTATATAATTTACATATAAAAATGTAAATTTTAACATACGATGTAAATTCGCATTTTAATTACATAGAAAAATGTAATTTTTAAGCTACGGTGTAATTCCCTATATAATTTACATATAAAAATGTAAATTTTAACATACGATGTAAATTCGCATTTTAATTACATGGAAAAATGTAATTTTTAACATACGGTGTAATTCCCTATATAATTTACATATAAAAATGTAAATTTTAACATACGATGTAAATTCACATTTTAATTACATAGAAAAATGTAATTTTTAACATACGGTGTAATTCCCTATATAATTTACATATAAAAATGTAAATTTTAACATACAATGTAAATTCACATTTTAATTATATAGAAAAATGTAATTTTTTATACATGCTAATTCTCATTCTTTATTTACATTATAAAATTATAATTTTCTTTACTATGCAAAATCTACTTTATATTTACATCCTAAAAATGTAAATTTTATTTCATGTCAAATTCCTACATCTTATTTACATATAAAAAATGTAAATTTAATCTCATGTCAAATTCCTACATCTTATTTACATAAAAAAATGTAAATTTAATTTACATGCAAGCTCTACTTTATATCAACATTATAAAAATGTATATTTATTACATCGTAAATTCCTACTTAAATTCACATTAAAATAATGGAAATTTCATACGATGTAAATTTCTTCTTTAATTCACATTAAAATAATGTAAATTTCATACGATGTAAATTTCTACTTTAATTTACATTAAAATAATGTAAATTTCATACGATGTAAATTTCTACTTTAATTCACATTAAAATAATGTAAATTTCATAACAAGCACAAGATGATATATTTATACATGATTCATATCCACAAGGCATACTTCAAAAAATTTAAACAAGGTAAAAATCTAATTTTTCCTACTGATCTATAATTTTAATTAACAGATCTATGATTGAAAATAACGGATCTAAAATCATAACATCACAAACAATTCGAATCCATAACCTATGGTAACATTCATCGCAGATCTATTTGTATTTGACTTTCAACTTCACATAACGCAATAATAATAATTAAATTAATTAAATTTAATTAAAAATAAATTCTCACATTGCTCGGGAATGAAATGAAGGTCCAAACTCGATCATATCTCGTACTCGAAGTCACGGCGATTTCAGATCTGAAATATTTCAATTTGAAGTTCATATGTATAAATTAGAAAACACTTTTAACAACTATCACTGCGACACTTAAAAGCGTGGCAAAACTGAAATTGAATTTTACCTTGAACTTCAGAAAGTTCAAAACTTTGAATCCGATTTTCGGGAGATGTAGTTGACGGTTTCAGGTGAGGTTTGTTGGAGGTTGACCGGGAAGGAGAGGCGCACGTGCGCCTGGCACGGTGGAGGTTCGGGCTCGAAATTCGAGAGCTACAGGCTATGAAATCGAGTGAAACTTGTCGGAGATTGGAGAGGAAGGGAAGAGCTTCAAAAAGTTCAACTATGGCTAAGTCTAATTGTGTGTGGATTAGTGGGAAAATGGAGAAGAAAAATCAAAGGGGGGCGGCTACGGGTTCATTCGATCGGGGAAGAAGGTACTGTAGCGGGGTATTTATATATTATTATATTATGTTTAATTTATTAATTATTTAATTAGCCCAATAAAGGTCCGTTTGGCTAGAAACTCAGAATTAGGCCCAACGACTGCCGTTTTTATCCATTAGCCCCCGTTCCGGACTCATCTGGACCTGTCCCGTTAGCCTAAATGGCCATCTTGACCCCCGTTTTTCAGTTTTAAAATTTAAGTCCTTTATTTTTAATTCTACCGTACAAATAATTTTACCGGGGCCACATACGAACTCAGAAAAATCCAGAAAAATTATTTTTGGCTTTCTTATGACGATATGGTCCTAACAAGATTTATTTCGTCGAATTCTGAGACTGTTTGAAAAATGGCTATTTTCCAGTCAATTAATTTTGACCGAAATTGACAAAACGCAGTTTCTTTTGCCACGCTCACATACTAGCTTCAAAAATCATGAAATTTGAAACCTAGCAATAATTTTACATCCCGGATCCAACAAAAGTGGTTTCGTCGAATTCCGAGGTCGTATGTAAAATGTCGATTTTCAAGGGCGATATATTATCTATAGCGATCTTTCTGAAAATTCATTTGGCCATAACTTTTGATTTCTGCTATGAAACTTCGATTTTTCAGATTCGTTAGAAAGATATTCATTAACAGATTTAAATATTTTTGGTTTTACCAAAATCCGGTTTATTCTGCATTCTGTGTAGTCAGTCAAAGTTCAGGTTTGACTTTTCAAACTACCGTCCTTTTCTAATTCCTTTTGTATTTAAATTAAATATATTCGCATTAAATTCAATCAAAATAAATTTCTAGTCATTTTTATTTAAAATAATTCATTTCATTTATTTAAACACCATTAAAATCTCTAAAATGAAAATTTTAAAGTGGCCCCAAGTTCTGGGTTGTTACAATCTCCCCCGCTTAAGAACTTTTCGTCCTCGAAAAGGAAAAGGGAAGAATAGAAGGGTAGGAACCAACATAAAGGATGGAAAACATTTTAAGCGTACCTCAAAATAAAACTAATCGGAGATATCTACTCTGCATTTGGGATAGGCTTGTTTGATACTCTCCTCGGTTTCCCAAGTGCAGTCTCTAGGATCACCGCTCCATTGCACCTTGACTAGGTTGATACTTTTTGTAACGACCCGTATTCTACACATCATAGGATTGTAGAATATTTATTTCTTTCCCGTGTGAAGTCGTATGGTCATATAACTTTGGGAAACATCTATTAGAGTCATTTCCCATGTTCATGATTTTTGTCGATTTTTAAATGACCATTTTGCCCCTAGTTGGTACTGTTTTGGCCATAACTTTTGATTGGGAAGGAATTTTGACCTGAAACCACTTCCATTTGATTCGTTTGATAGTTTCTCTTTCCGTAGAGTGGTCATAATAGTCAAACGGACTTATCGTTTGGGAGATATGGCTGAAACAAGGTTTGGAGGGTGAAAAACTGCTTAACCGGGCCAAATCGGGTGATTAGTGAGTAGGCCCATAACCCATTTCGGGATTAGGGTTATGGGAGGGCTGAAATGAGATGGAGAATCATTCCATTTCAGTTTTCTAGCCTCCACTTATCACCAAGGATCCCTAAAAATGGCCTCCAACCTCTAAATCACCTCCAAATCATCTTTTGGTTAAGGATTTGGCTTAGCAACCCCTAATCAAGGAAGATCTTCACCAAAGCAACAAAGGAGCTGCTGTTTGGCATTGAGATTCACATCAAATCATAGAATTATTTCAGATCTTAGTTTGTTTTGTGGCTAAGGTGAGTGATTTGCATAGTTTTGCACTAATTATGGCTAATTAGGGTTGATAAGTGTTAATTAGCGAATTTAAACATGATAAAATTCTGGAAAAATATTTGTAAAATTCGGAATGATATTTTAGACCTCTGTTAGAAATTTGGTTCCATTTGGTTAAGTTTTGCTAATCATATCATTGGTTTCACCTAAACATGCTTAGGGGGAAATATGGGGTTTTGGGTATGTTTGATCCATTTGGACTTACCAGGTTGATGTTTTGATGTTTGTGGTTGATTATGCATGTTGCTACGACTGTATGAAATGCTATGTGACTGTTTAGAATAGTTGGAATGGTCGAAAACGCCGTCGAGAGGCGTAAACAGCTCGTTGGACAAGGTGCAGGGGTTCGGATCGCATAGGGGGTTGAGGGACGATCGGATCGCCCTATGGGATCATGGGACATTACCACGAGTCGAGTCATCTCCTCCGAACCGAACCATCTGCGCAAGGCCCACGAGACGAACCGATGCAGCGCCGTGCCCAAATTGAAGTACTCCGACCCGGATCGCCAATGAGCATTACGACCCGATCCGATCCACTCGTGCTTCATATCACGACCCGATTAGAAGAAGGCAGCATCCACGATCCGATGCATAACGAGACGATGGAGGAGCGCGATCCGATCCGTATAGGGTATTCACGATCCGACCAGAAGTGGAGACCCGATTCGATGGAGACTGGATTCACGAGACGATGGGGAGGGCGACCCGATCCGATGCAAGAGGCGCGACCCGATCCGAATGCAAAGGCCGATCCGATCCGCTGAAGAATGTGAAGGCTGATCCGATCCAATTCAATTGTGATGACCAATAACCCGAGATGCAAAGGTAGTCCAAAATGGAAGTTAGAGCTCAGGATCCCGGAACCAGTTGGGTACCAATGAGTTCACTTCATGGTTGGACTTTGCTGCGGGACGTGTGCTAAGGAGTTGTCGACGTTCATAACTTCGATTCACCACTAAAAAGGAATGATGGGCTACTTATCAGTGCAGTAGGGTCATTACGACCTGAGGGGCAAGGTGATGGTAGCATGACTACGTTATCAGTGCAGTAGGGTCATTATGACCTGAGGGGCAAGGTGATGCGTAGTAAGACTATGAGCCAGCGCAGATGGGGTGAATAACTCCATGGGGCAAGTGGACATAGTAAGGATTAGTAAGGCTATGAGCCAGCGCAGATGGGGTGAATAACTCCATGGGGCAAGTGGACATAGCGAGGAATTAGTGGCTACGTTATCAGTGCAGTGAAGCCATTTATGACTTCATGGGGCAAAGTGATCGTAGCAAGGAATGTTGGGTGATCGAAGTGGTGAATATCGTATGCTTTACGCACTGAGTGAGAGATGTGAGAATGGATGCTATGTTTGATTGTTTGCCATCATTATGACATGCACACCTCCCCCACCTCCGTATCTTTACACTGTTTGATATGATACCTTAGAGTGTTGTACAGTATGTAGTGCTAACTCTTTGGTTGCAGGTCCAGGTTCAGGTATGTTTTAGTCTACCTGTTATTGTTCACTTTAGATGCTTATCGCTCATACCAGGCTTTATGTCTGACCCAGAGTTTTGTGTCTCCTCTTATTACTCTGGGTGCTCACACGAGCAGACTAGAGACAGGTTAGCTGGTGATGTGCGAGTAGCTGATTCGGAGGCGGGCAGGAGGCTTCCACGTATGATATATATATACACATTCTCCCTGTGTCGTTGATGGTCGCTACTTGGGCATTAGTAGTGTACCTTATTTAGCTTGCTTTCGCTTTGAGACAGTTTGAAAATTGTAATAAGCTGTATTTTGGATTTCCGCTGCTATGATGTTTAGTTCTGATATTCAGCTTATGCACTGTCTCTCCTGTTTTATGTCAAGTATGTTATTATTATATTTTGTTCTATGCGCTGTGAGACATTCTACAGGTTCTTGATTAGCTCATTCACTTCTTCCTTTTTTTCCCCTCACGACCCGTTTCTTGCTAACTGGACATGTGTACAGCGCACTTTTGGAGTAAATGTCGGTTGGTGCAGGGCGGGCCGTCACATTTGGTATCAGAGCTCTAGGTTGCGTAGTTAACCTAGGGAAAGACACTAGGGAGAGTTAGTACGTATATGAGAGCGCATATTTGTGATTACTTTGGTTTTCAAAAGCTATGTATATATGTACTATTAGTAGTATAAGACTGAAGTTGCACTGCACTAGTACCACTATGGGGTCGTTGATCGTTTTCCTTTTTCAGATTGACGATGAGCCGACATGTTAGAGGTACCGGTAGAGGGGCCAATAATGGGAATGCCGCTGACATGAGGGCGATGTTTATCAACCTCATGAGAGACATGCTTAGAGAAGTGCAAGGGGCAGTTCCCAATCCCGGAGTTGGCGATGGCCCAGTAGTGCAGGCGCCTAGGGTCGATTTCGCCAAGTTATGCAAAGATTACACTAATCTTGGTGGGAAGCCGTTCCACGGAACGGAGTCGGCCACAGATGTTCAAGATTGGATGGATAGCTGTGATCGTATCTTTGATGACTTGGGTCTTGAGGATGCGATGAAGAGAAGGCTAGCGTCTCGTCAGCTGCAAGGGCGAGCGATGAATTGGTGGAATGCTATTAGAACAGCCACTCCAGAGGACCAGGTTACTTGGGTTCAGTTTAAGGCTCGCTTTAGAGAGAAGTTTATTCCAGCTGCCCAGAAGTCGGTGTTGTTCAAGAGGTTCTTGGAACTCAAGCAGGGTGGCAGGGCAGTTTCTGATTATATTACTGAGTTCGACACTTTGTCGAAGTATGGACTGTCTCTTATTGATACTCCTGAAAAGAAGAATGAGAAGTTCATTACTGGTTTGGATGGGTACTTGGGGGAAAGGCTTATCAACCACATCGATGAGACTTTTGAATCGATCGTGGGGAAAGCTTTGAGATCAGAGAGTCTTTACCCTAAGTCAAGGACTGAGGCTGCATCTGCAGAAGGGCCAAAGTCGCAAGCAGGCGGTGGAGGCAAGAATAACTCTCAGAATAAGAGGAAGCAGGACCAATCTAAAGGTGGCCAGAAAAAGAGCAAGAAGGATGTTGAGTGCTTCAGCTGTGGAAAGAAAGGCCATTATGCTAAGGAATGTCGGGCCAAGCCAGCGGAAAGGAAGTGCTACAACTGTGGTCAAGTGGGACATCAGAAGGATAAGTGTCCGCAACCTCTTAAGGAGAAGCAGATTGTGAAAGCATATGCTCTTGATGCTATTCCTTCTTCGTCGAATGCCCCAACTGCGGCGGAGAAAGGAAAGAATGATGTTATTCAAGGTATGCTTTCTATTTATGATGTACCAGTTCGAGTTTTGTTTGATACTGGGGCTTCCCGTTCCTTCATATCTAGTGACCTGGTAGATAGGTTGGGACTGGAACCCGAGATAGTCGATAGACCATTGATTGTGACGAACCCGATTGGTGGTTCGACTAGCCTTAGTATGATTTGCAGGAATTTGGTCTTATCGAGTCATGGATATATGTTTGTATGTGATTGCTTTGTTTTGGGCTTTACTGGGTACGGCATTATATTGGGAGTCGATTGGCTCCAAAGATACGGGGTGGTGGTAGACTGTGAGGGCTTTTTGGTGACAGTGAGGGCGGATGATGGGCGGAGGGTAGTGTTTGGTAGTCTACCTAGTGATGGGGTTATGGCTAGTTTTGTAAATTCCCTCGACATCCCGCAAGATGAGTTGTCAGATGTGCCCGTGGTTGGCCAGTATCCGGACGTCTTCGAGGAGGTGACCGGGCTTCCACCACACCGAGAGATTGAGTTCCGTATTGATTTAGTGAAAGATGCCAGACCTATAGTGATGCCACTTCGTCGTATGGCACCAAAGGAGCAGCGAGAGCTCGGGGTGCAAGTCAGCAATCTTTTGAAGAAGGGATTGATTAGAAGGAGTGTCTCCGAGTGGGGAGCACCAGTTGTGTTTGCCACTAAGGCAGATGGTTCCCTTCGTTTGTGTGTGGACTATCGCGAGTTGAATAAGGTGACGAGGAAGAATAAGTATCCTCTACTGCGTATAGATGATTTGTTTGATCAACTGGAAGGAGCAAGAGTGTTCTCCCAGTTGGACCTCGCGACAGGATTTCATCAGCTTCGAGTAGCGGATGAGAGTGTTCCGAAAACGGCATTTAGGACGCCGTCTGGATTTTATGAGTGGCTGGTCATGCCATTTGGGTTGACCAATGCACCAGCCTATTTTGTGGATCTTATGAATCGAGTATTCAGAGATCAGTTGAATAAGTTTGTTCTTGTGTTCGTGGATGATATCCTTGTTTATTCAAGGACAGAGGAAGAACACAAGGGACACTTGAGGATAGTGATGGAGGTGTTGAGGAAACACCAATTGAAAGCGAAATTCTCTAAGTGTCATTTTTGGAGAAGGGAAGTAAGATTCTTGGGTCATGTTGTTTCAGAGTGCGGTATTGCCGTGGACCCTGCGAAGGTGGCTACGGTACAAGATTGGCCTACGCCCAAGAATGCTACAGATGTAAGAAGTTTCTTGGGATTAGCTGGATATTATCGTAAGTTTATCCAGGACTTCTCCAAGATAGCAGCACCGTTGACTCAGTTGACTAAGAAGAATCAGTCCTTCGTCTGGGACGGAGTGTGTGAGGATGCCTTCAAAAGTCTAAAGGAGAGGTTGACGCGTGCGCCAGTGTTAGTCATTCCTAAGGGGAATGAAGAGATGACGGTATACATGGACGCTTGTGGTACCGGATTGGGTGCAGTATTGATGCAAGGAGGTAGGGTTGTAGCTTATGCTAGTCGACAGCTAAAGCCGCATGAGAAGAAGTATCCTACCCATGATTTGGAATTGGCAGCGATTGTATTTGCGCTGAAGATGTGGAGACACTATCTCTTGGGAGAAAGATTTGAGTTGTTTACCGATCACAAATCGTTAAAGTATCTCTTCTCTCAAAAATATCTGAATCTCCGTCAGTAGAGATGGTTAGAGTTCTTGGCTTCGTATGATTTTGATATCGCATACACACCTGGGAAGGGTAATGCGGTGCCGATGCCTTGAGTAGGAGACATGCCAGCTTAGGGGCAATGTTTCTTGAATGGAAGCAACTGGAGTATATCGCGGGGTTTGATTTCAGACCAAGGTGCGAATTAGATCCAGTTATGCTCGCTAGTTTGACGATCAGACCCACTTTGATAGAGAGGATTGGTTCTAGCCAGAGGGACGATCCTAATCTATTAGAAATCATCTCCAAGTTAGAGATGGGTATTGATGGAGAGATGAATGTGTATGGGCTTGATCGAGACGGATGGCTTCGAAAGAATGGAAGACTAGTTGTGCCCAACGTAAATGGTTTGAGGGATGAAGTGCTTCGAGAATGTCATCACTCAAAACTGACTATACACCCCGGTGGTAATAAGATGTATCGAAACATGAGGCAGACTTACTACTGGGAAGGGATGAAAAGAGACGTTGGGAAGTTTATATCCAAATGCATGAATTGCCAGCTAGTTAAAGCCGAGCAAAAGAAGCCTAGTGGGTTGTTGCAACCATTAGAAATTCCCGAATGGAAATGGGAGCAAGTCTCGATGGATTTCATCGATGGTTTACCAAGGACTAGATCGGGATATGATAGCATTTGGGTAATTGTGGATCGATTGACTAAGAGTGCAAGATTTATACCAGTCAAATCGACCAGAACGGCAGCCAAGTTGGCAGAAGTGTATATGAAGTGGGTAGTGAGATTTCATGGAGTACCCAAAAGCATTGTAAGTGACCGAGACCCGTTGTTCACTAGTGGGTTTTGGAAGAGCTTACAAGAGGCTCTAGGGTCAGGATTACATCTCAGTACCGCATATCATCCTCAGACCGACGGTCAGACGGAAAGGGTGAATCGTATATTGGAAGATCTCTTGAGAGCGTGTATATTGGATTTTGGTGGATCATGGGATGACCATATGCATCTAGTAGAGTTTGCATATAATAATATCTACCAATCCAGTATTGGTATGGCTCCATATGAAGCTTTGTACGGAAGACCGTGCAACTCACCATCATGTTGGATAGAGACTGGCGAGAAGTTTGTGCTTGGACCAGACGTGGTGAGAGAAACTTCAGATAAGATTAAGATCATTCAGCAACGAATGAAAGCCGCCCAAGATAGGCAGAAGAGTTATGCTGATAGGAGGAGAAGAGACTTGAAATTCTCCGTTGGTGACTTGGTGTTTGTCAAGATCTCTCCGTTGAAGAGCGTGATACGATTTGGAAGGAAAGGCAAGCTGACACCAAGATTTGTTGGCCCGTTCCCTGTTCTTGAATTAGTCGGGAATTTGGCGTATAGAGTTGGCTTACCAGAGAAAATGGCGGGAGTTCACAATGTGTTTCATGTTTCCCAACTAAGGAAGTTCGTTCACGACTCAGATATGGCTATTTCACCTGATCAGTTAGAGGACTTCGAGGTAGAACCTGAGGCGGTTGGGAACCGCAAGCCGATTCGTATTGTGGGGCACGATACGAAGCAACTTCGAAGGAAGTCGGTGAAGCTAGTCAAGGTTCTGTGGGGCGAGGACGAGAATGATTGTACTTGGGAAACAGAAGAGAGCATTAGGGAGGCACACCCAGAACTCTATGCCTGGTAAGATTTACTTTACGATTTAGTTATTCCGCATGCTAGGATAGACTTGTTTTGCATGTTTGATGGTTGTTTGATGATTGATAGGCATGCGGGACACTTGTGTGTGTTTGGATTAGGGAATTTCGGGGGCGAAATTTCTTAAGGGGGGAAGAGTGTAACGACCCGTATTTTACACATCATAGGATTGTAGAATATTTATTTCTTTCCCGTGTGAAGTCGTATGGTCATATAACTTTGGGAAACATCTACTAGAGTCATTTCCCATGTTCATGATTTTTGTCGATTTTTAAATGACCATTTTGCCCTTAGTTGGTATTGTTTTGGCCATAACTTTTGATTGGGAAGGAATTTTGATCTGAAACCACTTCCATTTGATTCGTTTGATAGTTTCTCTTTCCGTAGAGTGGTCATAATAGTCAAACGGACTTATCGTTTGGGAGATATGGCTGAAACAAGGTTTGGAGGGTGAAAAACTGCTTAACCGGGCCAAATCGGGTGATTAGTGAGTAGGCCCATAACCCATTTCGGGATTAGGGTTATGGGAGGGCTGAAATGAGATGGAGAATCATTCCATTTCAGTTTTCTAGCCTCCACTTATCACCAAGGATCCCTAAAAATGGCCTCCAACCTCTAAATCACCTCCAAATCATCTTTTGGTTAAGGATTTGGCTTAGCAACCCCTAATCAAGGAAGATCTTCACCAAAGCAACAAAGGAGCTGCTGTTTGGCATTGAGATTCACATCAAATCATAGAATTATTTCAGATCTTAGTTTGTTTTGTGGCTAAGGTGAGTGATTTGCATAGTTTTGCACTAATTATGGCTAATTAGGGTTGATTAGTGTTAATTAGCGAATTTAAACATGATAAAATTCTGGAAAAATGTTTGTAAAATTCGGAATGATATTTTAGACCTCTGTTAGAAATTTGGTTCCATTTGGTTAAGTTTTGCTAATCATATCATTGGTTTCATCTAAACATGCTTAGGGGGAAATATGGGGTTTTGGGTATGTTTGATCCATTTGGACTTACCAGGTTGATGTTTTGATGTTTGTGGTTGATTATGCATGTTGCTATGACTGTATGAAATGCTATGTGACTGTTTAGAATAGTTGGAATGGTCGAAAACGCCGTCGAGAGGCGTAAACAGCTCGCTGGACAAGGTGCAGGGGTTCGGATCGCATAGGGGGTTGAGGGACGATCGGATCGCCCTATGGGATCGTGGGACATTACCACGAGTCGAGTCATCTCCTCCGAACCGAACCATCTGCGCAAGGCCCACGAGACGAACCGATGCAGCGCCGTGCCCAAATTGAAGTACTCCGACCCGGATCGCTAATGAGCATTACGACCCGATCTGATCCACTCGTGCTTCATATCACGACCCGACTAGAAGAAGGCAGCATCCACGATCCGATGCATAACGAGACGATGGAGGAGCGCGATCCGATCCGTATAGGGTATTCACGATCCGACCAGAAGTGGAGACCCGATTCGATGGAGACTGGATTCACGAGACGATGGGGAGGGCGACCCGATCCGATGCAAGAGGCGCGACCCGATCCGAATGCAAAGGCCGATCCGATCCGCTGAAGAATGTGAAGGCTGATCCGATCCAATTCGATTGTGATGACCAACAACCCGAGATGCAAAGGTAGTCCAAAATGGAAGTTAGAGCTCAGGATCCCGGAACCAGTTGGGAACCAATGAGTTCACTTCATGGTTGGACTTTGCTGCGGGACGTGTGCTAAGGAGTTGTCGACGTTCATAACTTCGATTCACCACTAAAAAGGAATGATGGGCTACTTATCAGTGCAGTAGGGTCATTACGACCTGAGGGGCAAGGTGATGGTAGCAAGACTACGTTATCAGTGCAGTAGGGTCATTATGACCTGAGGGGCAAGGTGATGCGTAGTAAGACTATGAGCCAGCGCAGATGGGGTGAATAACTCCATGGGGCAAGTGGACATAGTAAGGATTAGTAAGGCTATGAGCCAGCGCAGATGGGGTGAATAACTCCATGGGGCAAGTGGACATAGCGAGGAATTAGTGGCTACGTTATCAGTGCAGTGAAGCCATTTATGACTTCATGGGGCAAAGTGATCGTAGCAAGGAATGTTGGGTGATCGAAGTGGTGAATATCGTATGCTTTACGCACTGAGTGAGAGATGTGAGAATGGATGCTATGTTTGATTGTTTGCCATCATTATGACATGCACACCTCCCCCACCTCCATATCTTTACACTGTTTGATATGATACCTTAGAGTGTTGTACAGTATGTAGTGCTAACTCTTTGGTTGCAGGTCCAGGTTCAGGTATGTTTTAGTCTACCTGTTATTGTTCACTTTAGATGCTTATCGCTCATACCAGGCTTTATGTCTGACCCAGAGTTTTATGTCTCCTCTTATTACTCTGGGTGCTCACACGAGCAGACTAGAGACAGGTTAGCTGGTGATGTGCGAGTAGCTGATTCAGAGGCGGGCATGAGGCTTCCACGTATGATATATATATACACATTCTCCCTGTGTCGTTGATGGTCGCTACTTGGGCATTAGTAGTGTACCTTATTTAGCTTGCTTTTGCTTTGAGACAGTTTGAAAATTGTAATAAGCTGTATTTTGGATTTCCGCTGCTATGATGTTTAGTTCTGATATTCAGCTTATGCATTGTCTCTCCTGTTTTATGTCAAGTATGTTATTATTATATTTTGTTCTATGCGCTGTGAGACATTCTACAGGTTCTTGATTTGCTCATTCACTTCTTCCTTTTTTTCTCCTCATGACCCGTTTCGTGCTAACTGGACATGTGTACAGCGCACTTTTGGAGTAAATGTCGGTTGGTGCGGGGCGGGCCGTCACACTTTTATTTCTCAGCTTCCTAGTCTCCTTGCCAATAATTTTCAGTGGTTCCCTTCTCACTGCAAGGCTTGGGGTAATTTCCAAATCTTGCTGTGCTGCTTCTTCCACAATCAGGTCTGGATCATGGACATGCCTTCGAAGTTGAGACACATGGAATACAACGTGCACTCTAGGCAACCAGTCGGGCATCTGAATTCTGTAGGCTAGGGTGCCAATCTTTTCAAGAATAGGGAAGAGGCTGATGAATCTAGGTGCTAATTTTCCTGTTTTTCCAAAACGGATTACACCTCGCATTGGAGCAACTTTCAGATAGACATAGTCACCCACTTCAAAAGCTAAAACTCTCCTTCTTACATCTGCATAGCTCTTTTGTCTACTTTGGGCTGCCAATAGTCGCTTCTTAATAAAGTCAACTTTGTCCGAAGCTTCTCGGATCATGTCTGGACCCAACACAAGCCGATTTCCTTTTTCAACCCAACACGCTGGCGATCTACACGGCCTACCATATAAGGCTTCAAATGGAGACATTTTCAAACTTGCTTGATAGCTATTGTTATACGAGAATTCAACTAAATGCAAGTGATCCTCCCAAGAACCTCCAAAATCGGGTATGAAAGCTCGCAATAGATCTTCAAGAACGCGATTCACCAGCTCAGTTTGGCCGTCAGTCTGAGGGTGATATGCGGTACTGAGATTTAACTTTGTTCCCAACTCATTTTGGAATGCTTCCCAAAATTTTCTAGCAAAGATAGGATCACGGTCGCTAACAATGCTACTAGGAACTCTGTTTAAAATCAAAGATTATTATTTAATTTGAAAAAAGAAAAATGAAAAAGAAAATTTCATTCAGATTATGATAAAAAAGGAAAGATTTAGTTTTATTACCCATGTAGCCTGACGATTTCTTTGAAATAGATTTGCGCCAGACTTTGAGCAGTTCTAGTGGACTTGACAGGTATGAAATGAGCGGATTTTGTGAAGCGATCCACGATCACCCATATGCTGTCATTTCCTTTCCTAGTACGAGGCAGACCATCTATAAAATCCATGGAGATTTGGTCCCACTTCCAATTTGGAACTTCCAATGGCTGCAACAACCCCGCAAGCTTTTGTTGATCACTTTTTACCTGTTGGCAAGTAGGACATCTACTCACATAAATGGATATATCCCTCTTCATAGATCTCCACCAAAATGTGCACTTTAAGTCTTGATACATTTTGCTCACACCGGGATGGATGCAAAGCTTTGATTTGTGACCTTCATCCAAAACTTCCCTTATTAGGTCTTTGATATATGGAACACAAATCCGCCCTTGAAATCTAAGAATTCCCTTGCCATCTATTTGGAAGTTCGTGTTTTCACCTGCTTCAATTTTCTTGATCATTACCCGAATGAATTTATACTCCCTTTGAAGAGCAGAAATTTTATCAATCAAGGAAGGGGTAACGATGAGGCTTGCGACAATGACGTCCTTTCTACTAAGCGCGTCTGCCACAACATTGGCTTTCCCCGGTGTATACAAGATGTCAAAATCGTATGCCGCCAGAAATTCTAGCCATCGTTGCTGCCTTAAATTCAGATCCTTTTGATCGAAGAGATATTTCAAAGATTGATGGTCTGTGAATAATTCAAATTTTTCGCCCAAAAGACAATGTCTCCAAATTTTTAAGGCAAAGACTACGGCCAACAACTCTAAGTCACGGACACGATAATTTTTCTCATGCGGCTTTAATTGACGACTTGCATATGCAACAACTTTGCCTCTTTGCATCAGTACCGCACCAAGACCACCACTTTGAGAAGCATCGGTGTAGACCTTTAAATCTTGGTTGCCATCGATGATGGTAAGTACGGAAGCAGTGGTCAAACTCACCTTTAGCTTTTGGAATGCCTCCTCATAATCCGATGTCCAATTGAACTTGGCATGCTTCTTGGTAAGCTTTGTTAATGGGCTAGACAGCTTGGAGAAATCTTTGACAAATTTCCTATAATATCCAGCCAATCCTAAGAAGCTTCTTACTTCAGTGGGTGTACTGGGCTGCTTCTAATCTCGAATGGCGGCAATTTTACTTAGGTCAACTGCAATTCCTTCTTTTGACACAACATGGCCCAAGAATTTTACTTCCTCTTGCCAAAATGTGCATTTGGAAAACTTTGCTTTTAAAACATTTCTTCGCAGAATTTCCAACACTTCTCTTAAATGCCCTTCATGCTCCTCCTTAGTTTTAGAATAGATTAGAATATCATCAATGAAGACTAGGACGAATTTATTTAGGACCTCTCGAATGACCCTATTCATCAAGTCAACAAAGTAGGCTAGAGCATTGCATAAACCGAATGGCATCACTAACCATTCGTAAAATATGTCGGGACCTCTGAAGGCGGTGAAAGGTATGCATTCTTCAGCTATGCGGAGTTGGTTTCCTGTGGTTAGGTCCATCTTCGAGAACACCTTGGCTCCATTCAATTGGTCCATCAAATCATCTATGCGGGGCAAGGGGTATTTGTTCTTCAATGTTTGTTTGTTAAGATCGCGGTAATCAACACAGAGCCTTAGAATACCGTCGGATTTGGGGACAAACACCACAGCTGCACCCCAATTAGAAAAGCTAGGTCAGATGAGTCCTTTCCACAAGAGCTGCTTAGTTTGGGTTTGCAATTCTTCCTTTTCTTTAGGAGTCATCCTTCTGATAGCATGAACTACAGGTCTTGCATTTGGAACGAGATCAATCCTGAAGTCGATTTCCCTTCGCGGGGGTAGGCTGTCTACTTCTTCAAATACATCCGCGTAATCTTTGACCACGGGAATATTTTCTAAAGAAATAGGAGTGATCTCCAGGGAAGACCAAAATGCCTTTCTATCAGATTTTGGCCCATGGCAAGGTATAGTAACAGTGTTTCCGAAACCTGTTTTCACCTTAACCACTCTTTCTGAACATAGCACTTCAACGTCATATTTGGTTAGCCAATCAAGATCGAGGATGATATCAAACTCGGAAAAATTCATAATGATCAAGTTAAATGGAAATTGGAAATAGGAGTAAGATATAGGTACTTTACAAAATAAATCTAGAGTGGTAGAACCTCCTACAGGGTTATGAACATTTATTGGTTCTTTAAGACTTCTTTGCCTCAGTTTCAATTTCTGGACCGTATTGCTAGAAATAAAGCTTCTTTATGCACCCGTATCAAACAAGGCAGTAACAGGGATGTTTTTAACAGAAATGGTACCATCTAAAACATCAGGCTTACCTGCTCCTTCGGAAGAGGTAGGAGCGGAAGAAGATGGTGCACTTGCCCCCTCATACACATGTGCAACCTGCGCTCCTTTCAACAGCGGACAATTTGGCTTGATATGACCCTTCTTGTGGCAATTATAGCATTCCTTGGTGTCGTCGCTTCGGGCCTTCTTTGGATTTCTGCAGTCCTTGCTGTAGTGTCCAAACTTCTGGCAGTTGTTGCATTGCACCTTTGACTTATCGTAGCTTTTAGCAGCTCCAGAACTTCCTCCTTCAGTCTTCTTCTCGGATTGTTTCCTCTTATTGTTGGCCAAGCTCCTTTCCCTGTCTTGTTGGGAATTCTTCCTATCGTTCTCCTCATATCGACAAGCAAACTCCACCAGCCTATTGAAAGAATGGTCGATGTGGGCAGTGGCTCTATCAATATACTTCCTCGCAAGCCCATTTATGAAACTCTTGTTCTTATTAAAGTCGTCCTGAATCAATTCAGGGGAATAGCGGGAGAGGTCTTCAAATCTTCGTACATATTCTGAGATGGTCTTATCGTCTTGCTTCAGATTGGCGAACTCGTCATGTAGTCTTTCTACCTCATGCCTTGGAATGTATTTGTCGTTGAAAAGCTTCTTAAACCTTGTCCAAGTCATATTATCTGCAATCCCTCCAACCGTGACTGTGTCCCACCAGTTTTGAGCTTCCTCTTGTAGCAGCCATGAAGCCACTAATCTTTTCCTATGATCCTCCAGCTCTAATCCTCCAAAAATCTTTTCACAGTTCCTCAACCAAGCTTGAGCTTGTGTCACAGTTTCAGTACCCTTGAATGGCAATCCTCCCAGATTTTTGTATTTCTTTGCCACCTTATCCAAATCAAAGGGCTGCGGTGGTGGTGGTTGTTGGACAGTAGCCTCCTCAGTTCCAGCCACAATTTTCCTCCTTGCTCTAGCTCTAGCGGCCCTAGCTGCAGCGGTACTCATTTCTAGTTAGTTCTGTACGATCAAGGAAAGAGTCAGAACAACTATAATGGTGATTTGAGAATTGATAAAGATAAAAGGACAGATAAAAAATAATGATAGAATGACTGACTATTATGTATTCACATGAAATGTTCGCCATAGAATATTGTGATTCTATGTAAAAAAAATTATCATAAATATGTTATATTCCAAAGCTAAGTTTAACCAAAGCTCTGATACCAACTGTATGACCCCAAACTTCCACGGGATGAAAGTAAGGAATAATCATTTGGAATACAACATAAATACAATAATACATATCACAGATACAACATAGCATAGGAAATTCATAGAGTAACAACATCATAGCAGCGGAAATATAATGTCATCAACCACAGAAAGTCCACAGTCACATAATTCTAAATTATTACATCAAGTATGCTGAAAAAGAAATAAGTTCCAACTCCAACTTAAACAACGTGAAATGAAACAAGTTTAATGTCTGGAATTAAAAAGAGAAAGATGCAATAGCAACAAATGATAGATGTCTTCAAGCTCCAAGCCATCACCTCTCCACAAAAGCAAATCCAAGAAAGATAATAAGCAGCTCCAAAGAAAAGACTCCAAGCAAAGAATGAGCCTGTTTACTTGGATGCCCGTGTAGAAAGAAGGGCACCCGAGTTTGAAAAAAAGGGGAAACAAACAACGGGTCAGTCGTGGGACTGGTGTGAGAATTCTTAACTAATTAATCACTGCTAATCAGGCAAATCCAAAGACCACGCCGCTAACGCGGAACAAGTTTACTCTAATGGATTGCCATGCATAAAAGTGTCAGAACAAATAATAAGTAAATCGTACAACAACGTTATGCTTTTGAGAAAAATGGAATCCCCATAAGTCCCAGGTCCCATCACACAATGCAACACAAACCAGAGGATAGGGTTTTACCTTATGGTGATTAAACATGCTAAATACGGCAAATACGAGTTTAATATTATTATTAGTATATATGAAAAACATTTCAAAATAAATGTATCAATCCTAGGACACATAGATACCATAATACTATGCTTTCATCCTAGTAATACAATCAAATCCGTAGGTTCGTATTGGAAGTTTGAATTTCCATCATGAGTCAAGGCTAGGGAGGAGCTCCTTACCGATTCGAGACACTCTAGCTAGTGCCTCAGGATCCCCCGCAGTGAACCCTTGGATAGCTGCAGGGCCGGTCCACCATACGAGTTGCGGATTAGTTATTCCTGAACACACGTTTCCCAGTCCTATAGGACCTATCATCCGAGGTGCCTCATTCCATCATCCACATAAGTAAAATGTCGGGCTGTGTTAAAGCCCAGTCACCACTTCTAGCTAGAAAGAAACGTGCTGCTCTCCCTGCGTTCCCTTCTCCCGTTTTAGACTCCGCCGGTGTGTGAGGCTCGCGAAGTCACGCTATACACAAAGCTATGCCTAAACAGGCTATGCTTTGATCATCCCACAAGGCCTGCTTTTCAACAAAGCCTTGATCATATGCATTTTAGCATGTCACATCATCACTCCATATCGCACTACCAATCCTTTGCCGAAATATATGAACGGGTGTTAAGGAAGAGAATAAATTCTCCGCCCCCAAACATCCATACATTCGACAGAAGATTAATAACATGATATTTAATGGAGTACGATGTCAGACACACAATCCATTTATTAGCTTATGCTCTAGGTCTGAGCGAAAACCAAACTCATGAAATTAACACGTACGTTTGGGCAATGACCATGACCCTTGAATTGGGAGCAAGTCAAATCAGAGCCTCGATCGTTGTCCATTCGAGGGAAGATTTACGGTCTTTATACGCCATCTTCATACTTCAATTAACGTCGTTTAATTATTTGGAATGAGAGAACTCGGACTTTCCAAATAATCCTCGTATATATATATATATATATATTTAAAATCCTTTGTATCTCTTTATAATGATTACTTCTTATTTTAATTATTTAAAATAATTAAATTTTTATATAACGGCGCCTTAAGTCAATGGGCGACTATGGCGCTGCATTCAATCAATTTTGATTTTTACATTTCTCAGAATTTAACCGTTGGATCTTAACGTAATATATATCGTTGGAAAGATTTTTCCAAGACGGTTCTAACGGTTTCAGTTTTAAGAAAATCCGACGGTCGGATCTTCTTGTATAGTCATTTAAAGGTACGGTTTCAAAAACGCGAACTACCGCGCTCCATTCGTTTAATTTTAATTATATTTATATATATATATATATAATCGTTTAATCGCAATAACGTCGCTTGATTTAAACAACGCTCTAACAACTACCGATCCTTATTAAATTTTAATTCATTTGAAAATGAAGATCATATCCCAACATCCTCAATTCATTCTTTACTTACATTAAAAATGTAAACTTTGATACATTGCAAAATCCTACCTTTAAATTACACATAAATTGTAAAATTTAACTTTAATGTATTTTCTCATCTTAATTCCATAATAATAAAAATGTAACTTATATTTGCATTGAGAATCATATTCTAAATTACAGCTAAAAATGTAAATTTATTTACAATGCAAACTTTACTTCTTATTTACATTGTAAAAATATGATTTTTAATTACAATGTAAACTCTACTTCTAATTTCATAGAAAAATGTAATTTTTATCATACGGTGTAATTCCCTATATAATTTACATATAAAAATGTAAATTTTAACATACGATGTAAATTCACATTTTAATTACATAGAAAAATGTGATTTTTAACATACGGTGTAATTCCCTATATAATTTACATATAAAAATGTAAATTTTAACATACGATGTAAATTCACATTTTAATTACATAGAAAAATGTAATTTTTAACATACGGTGTAATTCCCTATATAATTTACATATAAAAATGTAAATTTTAACATACGATGTAAATTCACATTTTAATTGCATAGAAAAATGTAATTTTTAACATACGGTGTAATTCCCTATATAATTTACATATAAAAATGTAAATTTTAACATACGATGTAAATTCACATTTTAGTTACATAGAAAAATGTAATTTTTAACATATGGTGTAATTCCCTATATAATTTACATATAAAAATGTAAATTTTAACATACGATGTAAATTCACATTTTAATTACATAGAAAAATGTAAATTTTAACATACGGTGTAATTCCCTATATAATTTACATATAAAAATGTAAATTTTAACATACGATGTAAGTTCACATTTTAATTACATAGAAAAATGTAATTTTTAACATACGGTGTAATTCCCTATATAATTTACATATAAAAATGTAAATTTTAACATACGATGTAAATTCACATTTTAATTACATAGAAAAATGTAATTTTTAACATACGGTGTAATTCCCTATATAATTTACATATAAAAATGTAAATTTTAACATACGATGTAAATTCACATTTTAATTACATAGAAAAATGTAATTTTTAACATACGGTGTAATTCCCTATATAATTTACATATAAAAATGTAAATTTTAACATACGATGTAAATTCACATTTTAATTACATAGAAAAATGTAATTTTTAACATACGGTGTAATTCCCTATGTAATTTACATATAAAAATGTAAATTTTAACATACGATGTAAATTCACATTTTAATTACATAGAAAAATGTAATTTTTAACATACGGTGTAATTCCCTGTATAATTTACATATAAAAATGTAAATTTTAACATACGATATAAATTCACATTTTAATTACATAGAAAAATGTAATTTTTAACATACGGTGTAATTCCTTATATAATTTACATATAAAAATGTAAATTTTAACATACAATGTAAATTCACATTTTAATTACATAGAAAAATGTAATTTTTTATACATGCTAATTCTCATTCTTTATTTACATTATAAAATTATAATTTTCTTTACTATGCAAAATCTCCTTTACATTTACATCCTAAAAATGTAAATTTTATTTCATGTCAAATTCCTACATCTTAATTACATTTAAAAAATGTAAATTTAATCTCATGTCAAATTCCTACATCTTATTTACATTAAAAAAATGTAAATTTAATTTACATGCAAGCTCTACTTTATATTAACAATATAAAAATGTAAATTTATTACATCGTAAATTCCTACTTAAATTCACATTAAAATAATGGAAATTTCATACAATGTAAATTTCTTCTTTAATTCACATTAAAATAATGTAAATTTCATACGATGTAAATTTTTACTTTAATTTACATTAAATAATGTAAATTTCATACGATGTAAATTTCATACGATGTAAATTTCTACTTTAATTCACACTAAAATAATGTAAATTTCATAACAAGCACAAGATGATATATTTATACATGATTCATATCCACAAGGCGTGCTTCAACAAATTTAAACAAGGTAAAAATCTAATTTTTCCTACCGATCTATAATTTTAATTAACAGATCTATGATTGAAAATAACGGATCTAAAATCATAGCATCACAAACAATTCGAATCCATAACTTATGGTAACATTCATCGCAAATCTATTTGTATTTGACTTTCAACTTCACATAACGCCATAATAATAATTAATTTAATTAAATTTAATTAAAAATAAATTCTCACATTTCTCGGGACTGAAATGAAGGTCCAAACTCGATCGGATCTCGTGTTCGAAGTCACGGCGATTTCAGATCTGAAATATTTCAATTTGAAGTTCATATGTATAAATTAGACAACACTTTTAACAACTGTCACTGCGACACTTAAAAGCGTGGCAAAACTGAAATTGAATTTTACCTTGAACTTCAGAAAGTTCAAAACTTTGAATCCGATTTTCGGGAGATGTAGTTGACGGTTTCAGGTGAGGTTTGTTGGAGGTTGACCGAGAAGGAGAGGCGCACGTGCGCCTGGCACGGTGGGGGGTGCGGCGGCACGGTGGAGGTGCGGCGGCGGCTTATTCGACGCGGGTTCGGGCTCGAAATTCGAGAGCTACAGGCTATGAAATCGAGTGAAACTTGTCGGAGATTGGAGAGGAAGGGAAGAGCTTCAAAAAGTTCAACTACGGCTAAGTCTAATTGTGTGTAGATTAGTGGGAAAATGGAGATGAAAAATCAAAGGGGGGGCGGCTACGGGTTCATTCGATCGGGGAAGAAGGTACTGTAGCGGGGTATTTATATATTATTATATTAGGTTCAATTTATTAATTATTTAATTAGCCCAATAAAGGTCCGTTTGGCTAGAAACTCAGAATTCGGCCCAACGACTACCGTTCTTACCCATTAGCCCCCGTTCCGGACTCATCTGGACCTGTCCCGTTAGCCCAAATGGCCATCTTGACCCCCGTTTTTCAGTTTTAAAATTTAAGTCCTTTATTTTTAATTCTACCATACAAATAATTTTACCGGGGCCACATACAAACTCAGAAAAATCCAAAAAAATTATTTTCGGCTTTCTTATGACGATACGGTCCTAACAAGATTTATTTCATCGAATTCTGGGACTGTTTGAAAAATGGCTTTTTTTCAGTCAATTAATTTTGACCGAAATTGACAAAACGCAGTTTCTTTTGCCATGCTCACATACTAGCTTCAAAAATCATGAAATTTGAAACCTAGCAATAATTTTACATCCCGGATCCAACAAAAGTGGTTTCGTTGAATTCCGAGGTCGTATGTAAAATGTCGATTTTCAAGGGCGATATATTCTCTATAGCGACCTTTTTGAAAATTCATTTGGCCATAACTTTTGATTTCCGCTATGAAACTTCGATTTTTCAGATTCGTTAGAAAGATATTC
The DNA here is from genome assembly GCA_030737875.1 of Allium sativum. Classification (NCBI taxonomy): domain Eukaryota; kingdom Viridiplantae; phylum Streptophyta; class Magnoliopsida; order Asparagales; family Amaryllidaceae; genus Allium; species Allium sativum. The sequence continues at coordinate 684,154,676 of CM060926.1, read as the reverse complement.
ATTAACAGATTTAAATATTTTTGGTTTTACCAAAATCTGGTTTATTCTGCATTCTGTGTAGTCAGTCAAAGTTCAGGTTTGACTTTTCAAACTACCGTCCTTTTCTAATTCCTTTTGTATTTAAATTAAATATATTCGCATTAAATTCAATCAAAATAAATTTCTAGTCATTTTTATTTAAAATAATTCATTTCAATTATTTAAACACCTTTAAAATCTCTAAAATGAAAATTTTAAACTGGCCCCAAATTCTGGGTTGTTACAAGTAGTCTTTTTGTAGATTCCCATCAACAAGTCGGGGACCTACAGGGTCGTCCGTATAATGCTTTAAAAGGTGCCATGTCAATGCTAGCTTGATAACTGTTGTTGTAGGCGAACTCTACTAAAGGAAGATGCTCTTCCCAAATCCCTCCGAAGTCTAGGATACACAGCCTTGAAAGATCCTCGAGAACTCTGTTCACCCTTTCTGTCTGTCCATCTGTCTGAGGGTTATAAGCGGTGCTCAAACACAACTGTGTACCTAATGCTTCTTGCAAGATCCTCCAAAGTTCACCGGTGAAGATGGGGTCACGATCACTTACGATGCTAGAAGGTATTCCAAGAAGACGGACTATCTCACGAACATAAACTGCTGCCAACCTTGCTGCCGTCCTCTTGCTTTTAACCGGAATGAAATGAGAGCTCTTTGTAAGTCTATCTACTACAACCCAAATACTGGTGTTGCCTTTCTTTGATCTTGGAAACCATCTATGAAATACATAGAGACACTCTCCCACTTCCACTGCAGAACCTCCAAAGGATAAAATAAACCACCGGTCCTCTTTTGCTCAGCTTTAACTTGCTGGCAAATCAAACACTGAGAAACGAACTCTACCACATCTTTCTTCATCCCAGCTCAAAAGAAAACCCTCTTCATATCCCTATACATCTTATCGCCACCTGGATGAATAGTCATCTTAGAATGATGGGCTTCTTGTAGGACTGTCTTTAACAAGCTCCTGATTCAAGGAACACAAAGCCTTCCATCTCGTCGCAACCATCCTCTATCATCTGTGGAGTATCTACTGAGGCGACCAGAAGTCTCCCCTTTACTGAGTCTATCCAAGATGTCTCAATTCTATGGATTCTCTCGTTGAGAAGCTCCTATTTGATCCATAAGAGTAGGCCGCACCTCCAATGATGCAAACAAGCCAAGTAAAAATTCGGTGGAGGGTCTAAAGTCAAAATTCGATATAAACTCCAAACTTTTCCTTCCCACAAACAGAGGAATTAAGGCCATTCTCTGCCTACTTAGCACATCTGCCACCACATTACCCTTGTCAGGGGTATAAGCAATCTCGAAGTCATAAGATGCTAGGAACTCCATCCACCTTTGTTGCCTTAAATTAAGATCCTTTTGCAAAAACAAGTACTTGAGAGATTTATGATCAGTGTACAACCCGAACTTCTCTCCAAGCAAATAATGGCGCCACGCCTTAAGCACAAATACTATGGCAGCTAGCTCTAAGTCGTGGGTAGGGTAGTTCTTCTCATGAACTCTTAGTTGTCTTCCTCCATAACATACTACCCTTCCCTCTTGCATCAGAACCGCACCAAGCCCTGTACCACATGCGTCAGTGTATACTGTAAACACTTTATTCCCATCGTGCAAGGTCAAGACTGAGGCTGTTGTCAGAGCCCTCTTCAGTCGTCGGAAAGCAACATCACAATCTATATCCTATGAAAAAGTCAAAATTTTCTTCGTCAGCCTGGTGAGTGGGGCTAATATCTTTGCGAAGTCCTTAATGAACTTCCTATAATAGCCTGCTAACCCCAAAAAACTTCTCACCTCTATTGCATTCTTTGGGATTTGCCAATCTTAAACCGCAACCACCTTTGCGGAATCTACTGCTATCCCATTTTTAGAGACCACATGCCCTAGAAATCTCACCTCTTTTCTCCAAAAATGGCATTTTGAGAACTTTTCCTTAAGCTGATGCGCACGTAGAGTTTTCAAAACCTCCCTTATATGTAAGTCATGCTCTTCTTCGTTCTTCGAGAAGATCAAGATATCATCAACAAAGACCATGAAAAATTTATTTAGAAACTCCAGAAACACCCTACTCATCAGATCAACAAAATAGGCGGGTGCATTCGTCAACTCAAAAGGCATTACGAGCCATTCAAAGAAACCATATGAAGTCCTAAAAGCGGTCTTGTCTATACTGTCCTCGACCACCCTCAATTGATGAAACCCCACGGCCAAGTCTAGCTGAGAGAAAAATGATGCACCAACAAGCTGGTCAAACAGATCATCTATCCTCGAGAGTGGGTGCCTGTTCTTCTTAGTGAGTTTATTCAACTCCTTATAGTCTACACATAAGCGAAGTGAACCATCCGCTTTAGTTGTGAATACTACTAGAGCACCCCATTCAGATATGCTTCGCCTAATAAACCCTTTCTCAAGTAGCTCCCCTACTTGCTTACTAAGCTCCCTCCTTTCCCTTGGATCCATATGGCGCACAGGTAATGCAACTGGATTGGCATTGTCCACCAAATATACGCGAAAATCGATCTTGCGCCTTGGGGGTAAACCCCGAACCTCATCAAAGATATCAAGATACTCACGGACTACTGGTACAGATCGCAGATCATCGATAAATGCATTAAGAGACTCTAGGAAACTAAGCATGACAGACCCTTGAGGGTTGCAAGAAATCTCGAGGGTCCTTCCATGACAAGTCAAAAGTGTAACGACCCTCCTCTCACAACCCAAAATGGCACCATACATGGCTAGCCAATCCATCCCTAGAATTAAACCACATCCCATAAACCCGAGCACATATGCGTCACGCTCAAACTCGGCGCCTAACACATTTATTCTCAAACCCCGACAAATCATGGACAAATGAGCTGTACCACCAATGGGGTTTGAGAAAACAACGGGATTCACTATCATACTAGTATATAGGTGTAGAGACTCAACCAGATAACTAGATATAAATGAATGTGAAGCCCCAGAATCAAAAAGGGTTCTAATAGGGTGATTGGAAAGAGAAATCAAACCTTCCAAGGAAACTTTCCTACCTCTATCTGGAGCACTGGCTGTGAGAGCTTGCATCTGCCCTCCAGAAGCTCCTACCCTTTGACCTTGTCCTTGCTTCTTCGGGCACTCCTTAGAAAAGTATCCGACCTCTCCACAACTGAAGCAAGTATTCTTCCTTCTTTTGCAGTCCTTGACCAAGTGATCTCACGTCCACAATTATGACACTTCATCTTATCCTTAGCCTTGTCATTCTTTCTGCCCTTCTTTTGTTATTGTTTTTGTTGTCCTTTCTTGGGCCATACCTTCTTGTTTTGTGTTTCCTCAACCTCAACCTCCTTCTTGTCGCTTTATCTTCCTCATCCACCAAGGCCATATAACGAGCCTTTCAAAAGTTGCTCCCATTGGAATATGGGACATGCTAACCCATGAAGGAGTTCATTCAGTCCTTTCACAAGCTGCAAAGCTTTCTTATGCGGAGTATCTACCAGTTCCAATAATAAACCGTGCTAACTGGTTGAATATGTTAATATATTCTTTAACAGTCATGCCTCCTTGCTTGAGCGCCAAGAACCTTTCCATTTGCATGCTTTTCTTGGCTTGATAAAGAAACTTAATTTCAAACCTTTATCTAAAATCATCCCAAGTCTCCACCGGATGCCCTGCTTGCGTTACTTCCCACCAGAAGGAAGCTTCATCTTTCAGTAGCCAGGCGACTAACTGAATCTTCCTACGATCATCCACTTCGAAAATTCCAAACAAGTCCTCTGTCTCCTTGAGCCAATTTCTTGCCTCTATAAATGTTTCGGTTCCATGTAATGGCTTTCCTCCCATGGCACAGAAATATTTGCAGATCTTAGAGAAATTATCTGCTCTTGGAGGAGGAGGAGGAGGAGGAACGACGGATGCAGCTGGGGGAGGAACGTCAGCTTGACCACCGGTAGGCGCCGTGGCCTCTAGATACCTACGGAACTAGGCTGGTATCGTAACGCCCTCAGGAATATTTGGTTCCCCAGTCATGCTGAAAAGAAAAGGAAAGAGATTCAGACAAAGGATCGAAAGATATTACATATGGCTTTGGGAAATATGTTTTTCAAAACATACTTTTCTCTTTGAAAATGCTTTCTTTTAAAACCTTTTTGAAAATAATTTTCAAAAACTTTTATCTAATCTGGTAACCTTCAGCTCGGATACCAAGTGTGACACCCCACGTCCGTTAATGTCACTCAATAAGAGAATGCATTAAGTTTCGTGAAGTGTTATGGATAAATAGAAACAAAAACATTACAAGACAGATATAAAATAGCAGCGGAAATTAAAAACTTTATTTAATCATAAAGCATCGTGGTTCAAAACATGGTTACATCATATGTCTAAAATGCATAAAAACCATTACATCTTTGAAATTTCTGTCTTGTACTTAAAACATCAGAGTACAATAATAAAAGAAGCATAATTCCCCAAAAGAAACATAGCCATAGTAGCAAGGATAAGAACTTGAGCAATACATCTGAGCAACTCCAAGAAAGACGATAGCAGAATCCTGATCAAGCTTGAGTATTCCTACCCTGAGAACCTAGGGGAGAAACGGAAGAGAAAGAAGAGGAAACAAAATGGGTCAGACATAAAGTCTGGCGAGTCCAGTTACTTTTAGAATACAAATAAGTAAAAGTATCATGACAAGCATAAAGTGGATAATATAGATAATAACATAAAAGGCAGGTATGACAAGGTAAACAGGATAAATATGATAAAGTGTAGTACGCTTCTCTAATGATTCCTCTGCACCAATACTAGTATAACCAGAATGAGATGATCCCCGAACATGTATAAGATGGTAGACTTAGGCGTACTTCTGGTGGGAGGTTTTAACCCCATACAATCAACAGGCAACCCAATAACGGGCTCCTAAACTTACCGGAGACTAGATGTACCATAACTACAACCCTAATCGATCGGCTCCCTACTCTGTAGATACCATGTGCTGGCCCCATAGTAGGGTGTATCACTCCCTAAAGTGGCAACCCTTAATTTCCCGGATATGCACAACCATAAGTACTGATGTCACAGCGTTTTATTTTCCTGGGAAGGCGTAGCCATGCACGCACATGATCCCGATGGAACGCGCCATGAGACACCATCCCCACTTTTGGATCTCTTACAATCAGCCCCGTAAGCGTGCCCCGACCCCGACCTAGTTCGGAGTACTTGTTTGATACCTATATATGGGTTACTGACTGAAATGGGTCCTACACACAAGATGATGCAAGCTCTCCCCTTTGTCTTGCATCCCCAATACTAGGTTTTCCACAGATTATTTCTACCTACTGGTGTCATAAAATTGCATAATCCTGACAGGTTAAGTTTGTGGGCCTATATATAAATATTACCCACACCAACCCCAGATTTACTCAACCCATCCACTATTTCAAACAAGTTTACTTAACCCCTATTCAATTTAACATGTTCATACAATCTCTATGGATTCAACTAGGTTAAGTATTCAACTTCATAGCCATATTCATTTATGGTTATAATGTACTAGACCTCCCACATTAAGCCTACCACTTGTTGATGTTGGATATGTCAGTCGGTTTCGGGCAAACTTCTTCCACAAGTCGAACTTAACCTCGTGTCTTAGCACGTCTCGTGTTTATGCACTTAGGCCCCTCACATTAGATTCACCACTTGTGGTCGATGGATATATATTGGTCGGTTCTGGGCAGAATTCCACCACAAGTACAAACTAACCTTGTGTCTAAGTGCAGTTATAGTTTCTAATTACTGTAATCCTAGGCATTCCAATTATTAACCAATTATTCCTATGTTGTTATAGGTTTTCACGCCCTTTCCTAAGTCACGTTCATAATGAACCGTATGCCCCCAAATTCATATTATACTTTCATTCAAGTTATGCAGACTTCTACCCAATTTTACTGTTTTCCCCCTCGTTCCCAATTTAACGCGTTCGCATAATTTAGCGGCATGCCTAGGCTTGAAAGTAGCCTGGCCATAAAGTAAAAGGGAAAGGATGAAGGGAAGATGACAGAAATGATCATACTAACAAGATTGACATAAACATATAGTGGCATAATGATAAGATAGGCATATAGGAACAGATCTAATGAACATATGATAATAGAACTGATTCTAACATAATAGGGACATCATAAATAGGCATGATAAGATCTAATTAATGAATTAGATGGCCAACTAACAACAGATCTGAATTAGTCATAAACATATAGGAACAAGCATGATGTGATCTAAACAATGAATTAGATTTACAAATAAAGATAGATCTGACATGATTCAGTAGGCATAGGCCTAGTACTGTGTATGAATGATTGGAGTGCAAGCGAATATAACGATAGTCACTTACCTTTTGAATCTCTGTTCTACCCTTCTTTTCTCTTTAATCATTGTATATTGTATAAATAAACTACTTTTGTTTGTAACTTTTAACTCCACGGAAGCATAACATAAAAGAATGATGAAGCCACTAAAGCATGATATAAAGTATATTTGTGCCTATATAAATTGCACTATTTTAAATGTAAAAGCATGATATAAGAAAATTAAATGCATTAGCAAAACTTTATTTATCTTCCCATTACAGCAGAAAAACTGATCCTCTTCGTTAGCTAAAAATGGAAAAAACATCAATGAGCATAGTTCGTTGGAGATTTTGTGGTTTGAGACTATTGGAGGAAGATGATTGCCATCTATATAATAGATTCTTTCAGACAATAGTTCAACCCAACAGGTACAAACGTGTTATTGAACTACCGCCTTTCAGGGTTCAATAAAGCCTTGGAAAAGCGTAATCGGATTCAAAGTTTGTACGGCTTTGATTCAACCAAGAATACTCTAGTAAATATCTTTTGATGATGCAAGAATCAAAGAGAAGGAAGAGGAGAAAGAACAACCAAACTGCAACAGTTACTAAACTGAAATGCTTTAGAAGTGTTGCAAGACAGAACATCATCGAAATGGTTTAATGGCGTTGCATAATGGTTGAAAGAAAAAGAAGAAGATTTCGGAGTTTTCCGAATAATTGAAACAATCTTCTGGCGTAGCATTTATAGGCCGCGAAGGAAGCGACGGTTGGTCAGGCATCACGACCATTTAGACGGTCGCATCCCTTAGTCTCAATTCGAAATGCTATGCCTCTTCGTTTACAACGTTCTGAAATATTTGCCAATTAAACCAACACGCCTTTTAATTTCTAAAGTTCTGAAACATTTCAAAAATTCGCGCCCCATTTGAATTTTCAAATATGTAAAAACCCAACCCATTACTGTCTATAGATTTAATCCAAAAATATATTATAGGATCCGAACCCAAACCCGACCCGATTCGGTCAGACAGGCGGTGGCAGCACGCATGTGTGGTGTAGATGCATGGCCTCCCTCCTCACAACAAAGTAAACGTGTGGGAGCCCCAAGGCCCCAACAAACTTCTATGAAAGCCACTTAAGTACTTAGCATACTTTTTACATTCCCATGATGTGGGACAATTCCATTTCCTCTTCCTTCTTTCTTTCTTTTCTTCAAAACAAACCCATACCCCAAATAAGTTTTGAAAAATTCTAACAGTCTCCCCCAATTTTCAAAAGAAAATAAAATGGACGGCTGAATCACTAGTATGACTTCCTACATAACCAAGTGGGATCAAACCTATGTCGTTGTAAGATCAAGTTTTGCATCATCGTGAAAACAACACATAAATAAAAGGTATCTTTTTTTATTTGAACCTTTACTAGGTGTAAACCATCCGAAGTTCTATCGGGATTCTACGATAAACGAATCTATAACCAAGTATCCCTTAATGATAAAATCGGAACATTCACTCATGTTGTTTTCCTTAGTTACAGTGTTTTGTATTGCTCGTTATATTGATGGCCATGTGCTTTAATCCTGTTTCATGATTATGCTTTAGAAAGCGGTCTTACTTTCCTAGGAAATGGCATGATTTCCATACTCATATAGGTAAGTCTCTTAAGGTGTTTCTACGATACACATTTTAATATTTATAGAATTATTAAGGATATTTATCCATCCTTTGTTCTTGTAGAAACCAACACTAAATATTATGGGATTATCGATTTAGTGTTCCATAATCATACTGTTAATTTGTTGGTACCCACTGAACTGTCTAACCCGTTGAACTTTGTCTATCATTTTCAAGGCATTAGTCGTGTTTCTATTAAGAATGATCAATCTTCATTCGTAGAACTTAGTCCCATTTCTTTTGACTTTATAGAGACCATTGCCTATGGAAGACCTTTTGTAAGTGGGTCAACCAAGTTTTTCATCGTTTCCATGTAGTCAACGGTTATAACTCCACTTTTGAGTAACTGTCTTACCATCTGATGTCTTAGACTCACATGTTTAGACTTGTTGTTACATGTCTTATTAGAAACATTATATATTGTTACTTGATTATCACAGTTAATCAAGACTGTTGGAGATGGCTTCTTTCATAATGGGATTTCCATTAACAAATTCCTAAGCCATTCTGCTTCCTTACATGCATCTTCTAATGCAATCAATCCTGAAAACATAGTTGAGTCAGATATACAAGTCTGCTTCTTGGAAGCCCGAGGCACAACAGTGCCTCCTAATGTAAATATCCATCTAGTCGTAGACTTGGATTTGGATTCTACATTGCTCCAGGTTGCATCACTGTATCCTTCTATTACAGAAGGATATCCTTTATAAGATAAACCATAGTTGATGGTTCCTTTCAAATAAGCTAAAACTCTGGAAATAGCTTTCCAGTGTTCGAAACCTAGATTGCTCGTAAATCGACGCAATACACTTTTAGCATGCGCGATATCTGGTCTAGTGCAATGCATAGCATACATATGACTCCCAATAACACTAGAATACTCCAGTTGAGAAATGGTACGTCCAGCGTTCTTTTCTAATTTGATACTTGGATCTAAAGGATTGGTGTTGGTTTGTCATTATAATGACCGTACTTCTTTAGGAAGTTCTTAATGTAATGATATTGAGTTAGTAATAACTCCCCTGCTTTCCTAATGATCTAGATTCCGAGAATTGCATCTGCTTCTCCTAGATCTTTCATATCAAATTTATAAGATAGAAACTTCTTAGTTTCATTCGCACAAGATATATTAGAACCAAATATGAGCATGTCATCAACGTATAAACCTATTATAACGTTATTGTTGTTATTCGATTTGCTATAAATACATTTATTAGCATCATTAACATTGAATCCATATGACAGTGCACCTTTATCAAACTTCTCATGCCATTGCATGAGAGCTTGCTTCCGACCATAACAAGATTTTATTAATTTACAAACTTTCTTTTCTTGGCTTGGAGATTTGAAACCTATAGGTTGTTCCATATATATCTCTTATTCTAAATTTCCATTTAGAAAAGCTGTCTTTACATCCATTTGATGTATGACCAAATTATGAATTGATGCAAGTGCTATTAAACAACGTATAGAAGATATGCGAGTAACCAGAGCATATGTATCAAAAAATCTACTTTTCTCTTTGTTTATATCCCTAAGCAACTAATCTGGCTTCAAACTTATGAATGGAACCAATAGTTTTCAACTTATTCTTGAATATTCATTTACATCCTATAGGTTTAGCACCAGGAGGTAAATCGGTTAAAACCCAAGTTTGGTTTAACATTATGGAATTCATTTTATCATTGATAGCTTCTTTCCAGAAATTAGAATCTCTGGAACTCATAACTTCAGAATAAGTATTGGGATCATCGTCGACGTTCATTTCATATCTTGTCACATTAAAGACTTCATCCTTATTGCCTTCCACGAGATATGTTATGAAGTCATGACCATAGTCCTTCTCTATTCTCGCTTTTTTACTTCTCCTATGTTCAGTGCTATTTTCTGGTACTGACACTTCCTTGCTGTTTTGAGAAGGAGCACATTCATCGTCATTGACATCATTAGTCATAATTGGTTCACTACAACATATATGCAAAATTGGCACACGAGGATGTAGAGATTTGATAATGCTGTTAGCCATATCAAATTTGATATTGCTGATAACCATATCAACTTTCCTCTTGGCGATCCGTACCTCCCCAAACATGTAAGATTTAACCGTACATCAACAAGGCTCAAGCTCGGTTCATTGGATAAGGCTTTGAGCCGTATGAAATCCGTATCAATTTTTCCCCTACTATTTTCTTTCTAGCACCATCTTGTTTTGACACTTCAAAACTTTCGGCCGGCTTCCATCTTAATAATTTCCATGTTGACCGAAAAACCAAATTAGAGCTTTGGTACTAAGCGCACCATCTTCCTTTGTCAATAAACCATCCACCATTGTCCATATTTCTCGTCAGCGCACGCTTCCTTCAGCTGACCGACGATCCTTCAGTCCACTGCTGTCCATCTTTCTCATCGCCATTGAAGGTGAGTATTAGCTCATGGTTTAATTTGAATTGGGTTTGGTTTTAATTTGAATTGGGTTTAAAATAGGTTTAATTTTAATTTCCATGTCGTGGTTCAAAAATATGAACGATATATATGTGCATGTGCTTATTAACCTAGAATTCATGCTGCTATTGTGTTACTGGGTTTAAATTTGGTATTTTCAGACACTTTTGTAATGTTTCATATATTCTTGATCGGATTCAAAAACAAATCTGTTGATAATAGGATTTTAATTGATGCCAACAAATGAAGTTGCAATGGGAATAATGTCATAGAGATAAGGTATTTTATACATACATACATACATACATACATACATACATATATATATATATATACAGATTAAGTCATGTTAGAATTATGTTAAAATCTATCTTCAAGTATACACGAATGTGCAAAACAAAGTAATATATATAATTATAAGCCTTTAAAAAGCCAGGAATATACAAAAACTGATATATCAGTCGATTGGTAGAAAAAGGACCAGTCGAATGGTCAGCCTGTTTTTGTATATAACGGCTAGTTTTGAAAATTTTATATATACGATTTAATTCAACTAGTCAACTGGTGATTTTTAACCAGTCGATTGATTCGACCCAGAAACTTTTTTATGAAGAGTAATCATATTTCATGAAGAGATTCCTCTTCAATAATCAATGGAAATGGACATAATTTTTATACAAACTCTTCATGAAGGAATGCTACTCTTATACTATTATATGAACAACTTCAAACATGTTTTATAATCACCGATTTTATAAATTACTATTCTATTCTCTCCATTCTCTGAATTTACATTCTTTGCAAATAAAAAGCTCTCTAAATTCAAATACTTGTTGAATCCTTGAATTGATTTAATATCACTTGATTCAATAAGCAATTTTCTTTCTTAAATCTTCGCATTCAAATCATATACTCGAGGATCATATTATAGGAAGGTTGTACTTAAATTGTTGACTATCCGTGTTGATTCAAGAACACAAAGCAGAAGTAAATTACTTGTAATTGTTGAAGACCTGTGTAGTTGCTCAAGCGAGAGGCATCATTGTTGGGGCTCGGGTGTACTGACCTATTCCTCCGGTTAAGAGAGGGTGTTGTTAGTGAATTCCGGAGAGGAGCTTACTGGACATAGGACGGGAAGTCTAAACCAGTATAAAATTCCTGGTGTCACTTTATTTTATTTATCTCATTTATTTTGTTTGTGATATACTTATATAGCTTATCTTTTACATATGTAACTATTGCATATTAACTAGTTAGCATATCATTTCCGCTATATCCATATAGATTCTGCTTAAGTCGTACACATCGACTTTTCATTTGGTATCAGAGTAAGGTCATCACATAACCATAAAACCGTTATTTGATATTTAGATAATATGGATAATAACACTAGTACTAGCAATAACACCGTATATACTGAAGGCCAATCAACTACTAGACCACCCTTCTTTAATGGCATGAACTATAGTTATTGGGCTACTCAAATGAGGATTTATATGCAAGCAAATAGCTTTGATGCATGGAATATCACACAAAAAGAGTACACATAACCTACTACACTATTCACAGAATGGTCTGCATCTAAAAAAGCAGAGGCTAGTGTCAATGCTAAGACTATGAACGTGTTGCATTGTGCTCTAGATATAAATGAGTTCAATTGGATTTGTTTGTGCAACACTGCATATGAAATCTGGAGAACACTTAAAATTACTCATGAAGGTACTAATAAAGTTAAACAGAGAAAAATATCAATGCTCAAAAACCAGTTTCAAAATTTTAAGATGAATGAAAATGAAACCATAAATGATATGTATTCACATTTACAAAACATTTATCACTCTTTGCTAGGATTAGGAGAAAAGTATTCCGACTTTGATATAGTATTAAAAATTTTGAATTCTTTAACGGACGAATGGGAGAGAAAAGTATTAGCAATCGGAGAAGCTAATGATCTCTTTGCCATGAAAACGGAAGAATTGATCGGTAATCTAATGTCTTATGAAGTGAATTTGCAGGCAAAGAAAACAAAGGTACAAGATAAGAAAATTTTAGCTTTCCATGTTCAAAAAGAAGATTCTGATCCAGATGAAGAAGATATTGCATTTGTTGCTAAGAATTTTAATTTTTTTCTAAAATACAGAAAAAGCCAAAGCAAAAATATAAAGAAGAATTTATCAAAAAAACCTGACCCTACTCTAGTGGAATGCTTCAACTGTCATAAGACCGGACACTATAAAAAGAATTGTCCAGAGCTAAAGAGAAATCGCAAAAATGAAAAATCAAAGAGACGGGCTTTTTCAGTCACTTGGGAAAACTCGGATTCATCTTCTGAAAGTGATAGCGACAGTGATAGTGAGCAAGCAAACGTGTGCTTCATGGCTAAGGATAATGATGTAAGTGATTTTACTTTTGATGAATTAGTAGAAATTAATATTGAAATCTTAGAGTCTAAGAAAATGTTTAAGAGAAAGTTTAAACAAGCTAACGAAGATAAGAATAAAGCAGAATTTGAGAGAGATCTGTTAAAAGATTTGAAATAAATTTTAGAAGAAGAAATTAGAAAATTACAAGAATCTCTTTTAGTAGCAAACTCTCAAATTTCTATGTTGAGTTAAGAAATCGAGACTCAAAAAATAAGAATGATTTATTAGCATCTGAAAATCATGATTTAAACACTAAAATTAAAATTATAGAGTTAGAAAACTCTGGTTTAAAAACTAAGATAGAAAGCATTTCTAAAAATGTAAATAACTTTAACAAGGGTAGAGAGAATTTATCTAAAATATTAAAAAATTATCAACTTGCTTTTAGTTTAAAAAAGACTAGGGTATGATAAAAAAATTAATTCAAAAAGGAAATCCAGTCAAAAAACTCCAATATTAAACCGAAAATTTCTAGTAGTAAATTAAATATTTCTACTAAGAAAAAATATTGGAAAAATATTAATATATGAATTCCGAAGACAAATAATGTTCTTATTAGGAATAAATATATTAAAAACTTTTTAGATTCTATTCATTATAATAATAATTATTCTTTCAAAAAGGAACCTAAGCCTTATTGAGTTTTGCTTCTTAAGACTTAACTCTTAGGACCCTAACGGAGGAAGTGGGTACCAATAAAAATTTTGATTTATTTTTTGTACGTCCTACTCAACAAAAATAGAGGAAAATGGATACTGGGCAGTGGTTGCTCAAAACATATGACAAGAAACAAGGAAATGCTATTAAATATCGTTTACTCAAAAGGAGGAACTGTCACGTTTGGAGATAATTCCAAAGGATACATCATCGGAAAAGGTGATGTGAGCAATTGCGGTATATCTAATTCACCTCTTATTTCAGATGTTTTATTAGTTAAAAACTTAAAACACAATTTATTAAGTATAAGTCAGTTGTGTGATAAAGGTTTTAAAATATCATTTTCTGAAAATAAATGTAGTATATTTGATTCAAATCAAAATCTCATTTTTGAAGGAAGTCGAGACTAAAATATTTATATTTTAAGAATGGCAGTTAATAATAATCCAAGTATGTGTTTATTAGCCAAAGACAATGATCCTTGGTTATGGCACAAACGATTTTGCCATTTTAACAATAAAACAATAAATAAATTATCTAAAAATGATCTTGTAAGAGGATTACCCAAAATAAAATTCAAAACTGAAAATTTATGCGATGCTTGTCAACTCGGAAAGTTAACCAAATCCTCTTTTAAATCTAAAAAGGTCATATCAACCTTACAACCACTTGAGTTACTACACATGGATTTATTCGGACCAACTCAAGTTCAGTCCGTAAATCATAGTAGATATGTGTTTGTAATTGTTGATGATTTTTCAAGATACACTTGGACTATGTTTTTAAAGAATAAAAGCGATACCTTTGATATCCTTAAGAATTTCGTCAAACAAATTCAAAATTTAACTGATTTAAAAATAAAGAACATACGAAGTGATCATGGAAGAGAATTTGAAAATGAGAAATTTGATTTGTTTTGTCAAAAGAAAGGAATTTTTCATAATTTCTCTTTTCTTAGAACTCCACAACAAAATGGAGTTGTAGAACGTAAAAATAGAACTTTACAAGAATGTGCAAGAACGTTATTAAATGGAAGTACACTACCAAAACATTTTCGGGTTGAAGCAGTCGCAACAGCTTGTTATGTCTTGAATCGTGTTTCCATTCAACCTCTTACTAAAAGTACTCCATACGAGCTTTTTACTGGAAGAAAACCAAATATATTCTATTTTAAAGTTTTTGGATCAAAATGCTTCATTTTAATTACAAAATATCATCTTGGAAATTTTGATTCAAAATCTGACGAAGGATTATTCTTAGGATATTCTGAACGTAGCAAGGCTTATCGTATTTTCAATAAAAGAACCAATAAAATAGAAGGATCGCTTCATGTTTCGTTTGACGAAAATTTTATTCAAAATTCCTTAAATACAGACATTACAACAAATAACTCTTCTCACGATGATGAATTGATAATATATAGAGAAGATGAAAACATTGTTCATAACAACATAGAGAATAATACTACAGAAACTCAACATAATATCAATAATCAAAGTATTCCTGTTATTGAAGTCAGATCTCCACCAAGAATATTACGAGATCGTCCAACTCAAAATATTATTGGAGAAATAACTTCAAACATTAGAACAAGAAGCCAACTTAGTTTGGTAAGAAATGTAGCCTTCTTGTCAAATGTCGAACCCAAAAATCCTAAAGAAGCATCTACCGATGAAAATTGGATAATTGCCATGCAAGAAGAATTAAACCAGTTTGAACGTAATGAAGTCTGGGAACTAGTTCCAAGACCAAGTGATCAAACTTTTATTGGAACAAAATGGGTTTGCAAAAATAAAGCAGATGAATTAGGAAATATCATTAGAAATAAAGCTAGACTTTTTGCACAAGGTTACAATCAAGAAGAAGGCATAGATTATGAAGAAACTTTTGCACCAGTCACACGACTGGAAGCAATTCGAATACTATTAGCACACGCTTGTCATCATAACTTTAAATTATATCAGATGGACGTTAAAAGCGCTTTCTTGAATGGGTACATTAAAGAGCGAGTATATGTTGAACAACCTCCACTATTTGCTCATGAAAAATATCTAGATCATGTTTACAAATTGAAAAAGGCATTATATGGTTTGAAACAAGAACCTCGTGCTTGGTATGAACGTCTCAGAACTTACTTGTTAGATTCAGGATTTCAAATTGGAAGGGTTGATCAAACGCTATTTAGCAAGAAAGACAATAAAGATATCCTAATAGTTCAAATATATGTAAATGACATTATCTTTGGATCAACAAATGATCAATTATGTCAAGAATTTTCAAAAATAATGACCAATGAATTTGAAATGTCATACATGGGAGAACTATCTTATTTTCTGGGTTTGCAAATTAAGCGATTATCTAATGGAATTTTCATCAATCAAGAAAAATATTGTACTAATTTAATAAAACATTTTGGAATGGAAAACACGTCAAGCAAACCTACACCAATGAGTACGACGACACATTTAGATAAACAAGAAAAAGGTAAAAGTGTCGATCAAAAGCTATATCGAAGTATGATAGGTTCACTTCTGTATTTAACTGCAAGTAGACCGGATATTATGATGAGTGTTTGCTTATGTGTTCGTTTTCAAGCTAATCCAAAAGAATCACATTTAAGAGTGGTTAAACGAATATTACTACATCTTAGTAGTACTAAAGATTTTGGACTCTTCTATCCGAAAGACTGTTCATTTGAATTAGTTTCATATAGTGATGTTGATTTTGGAGGATAACGGACGGATCGTAAGAGTACAAGTGGAACATGTCACTTTATCGGTACATCGCTTATATCTTGGTTCAGCAAGAAACAAAATTGCGTTTCATTATCAACACGCGGAGCTGAATACATATCTGCTGCACTAGCCTGTGCTCAGGTAATATATATGCAGCAAACATTAAAAGATTTCAATGTAAATTTGTCAAATTCCATAATTTATTTGACAATACAAGCGCAATAAATTTGTCTAAGAATCCAGTAAACCATTCCAGAACTAAAAACATTGATATCAGACATCACTTCTTAAGAGATAATATTGCAAAACAAACAATTAATTTAGAATTTGTTAATTCAGAAAATCAAATTGCTGATATCTTTACTAAATCCCTTTTAGAGGATTCTTTCATTAGACTCCGACGAGAACTAGGAATTATTTCTTTCAAAGATCTCTAGAAGGTTATTCGGTTACTATGTGCTTATGATGTCTTGATTTCTTTTAAATTGACGACAAAAGAGGAGAAAATTCTCATGCTATATATGTTATATACCATTCTTTTGTTTCCAGGCTAATATATTCTTATGTTTCCATGCTATTGGAAAATTTGTGCTAACATATTTTGTTGCAGAAATCAAATGGTAAGGTTATAAAATTATGAACTAACAAAATTATTGCAGAAATTCAAGGGGAGCTAAACATTCAGGGGGAGAAAATCAGATATGTTGTCATCAATCAAAAAGGGGAAGAATATTGATAACAAGATTTTGATTGATGCCAACAAATGAAGTTGCAATGGGAATAATGTCACAGAGATAAGGTTTTATATATATATATATATATATATATATATATATATATATATATACACATTAAGTCGAGTTAGAATTATGTTAAAATCTATCCTCAAGTACACACAAATGTGCAAAACAAAGTTATATATATATATAATTATAAGCCTTTAAAAAGCCAGGAATATACAAAAACTGGTCTACTAGTCGATTGGTAGAAAAAGGACCAGTCGATTGGTCGGCCTGTTTTTGTATATAACGGCTAGTTTTGAAAATTTTATATATACGATTTAATTCAACCAGTCAACTGATGATTTTTAACCAGTTGACTGATTCGACCCAGAAACTTTTTTTATGAAGAGTCACCATCTTTCATGAAGAGATTCCTCTTCAATAATCAATGGAAATGGATATAACTTTTTATAGAAACTCTTTATGAAGGAATGCTACTCTTATACTAATATATAAACAACTTCATACATGTTTTACAATCACCGATTTTATAAATTACTATTGTATTCTCTCCATTCTCTGAATTTACATTCTTTGCAAATAAAAAGCTCTCCAAATTCAAATACTTGTTGAATCCTTGAATTGATTTAATATCACTTGATTCAACAAGCTATTTTCTTCCTTAAATCTTCGCATTCAAATCATATACTCGAGGATCAGATTATAGAAAGGTCGTACTTAAACTGTTGACTATCCGTGTTAATTCAAGAACACAAAGCAAAAGTCAAATTACTTGTAATTGTTGAAGACCTGTGTAGTTTCTCGGGCGAGAGGCATCCTTGTTGGGGCTCGAGTGTACTGACCTATTCCTCTGGGTTAGGTGAGGGCGTTGTTAGTGAATTCCGAAGAGGAGATTCGGGACTGGACGTAGGACGGGAAGTCCGAACCAGTATAAAATTCCTGATGTCACGTTATTTTATTTATTGCGTTTATTTTTTTGTGACATACTTCTATAGCTTGTCTTTTACCTGCGTAACCATTGCATATTAACTAGTTAGCATATCATCTACATTTATGCTATATCCATATAGATCCTGCTTAAGTCGTATACATCGACTTTTCAAAATCTCCCCTTTATCTTGCATGTTGTTTCCATTCTTTCACACTTGTGCATGTTGATCGAACCTGAAGTACATATTGTACATGGTATTCTTGTGTAATTACCACTTTCCTGAACTATATTGTTGCACTTAACAATTGTGTTTATAGATGTAGTGTATTTGTTGCAGTGTATAAACCTGGTCATGTAATACTGCAGTGTATTTGCTATCATTTGTGCCTATAAAACTGGTTATGTAATGTTGTTTCATGGCATTTCATCTTGTGTTCTGGTTTACAATACCATGAATCATGCTACTACTTTGTTTTGAGTCATGCTCCCATTCTTGAACTTGTGTTATTTGGTTTTGAAAACTGCCTTGTGGTAGGCTTGTTATTGGGTATCCAATTTTGTACATACTAGTGTACATATCTCCACTATATGCCACTATGTTATGCATGTCATTTCTAGTTTTTCTTTGAGCCTTAACCTGCCTATGCTTTGCCAGTTATCACGGCGCTCGACTAGTTGGCGATTAGTAGACTAATCGAGATCAAACCATCGACATGAAGTCTCGACTTGCTTTTTGTATGAATTTTGAATGCCTAGGTAGAAATTAGTTGACTAATCGACTAGTCGAGTCGACTAGGTTGTTATTGGTGTTGACTAGTTTGGTATCGGCCCGTTTTAGAAAAGTAAAAAAAAACTGAACCGCTTACAGTTATTGATACATCAAACAGGAAAAAAAACTGAAAGTTATCGATACCTGTATCGAATAATAAAAAATAGCAAAAAAGGATTGATACCTAGTATCGATCGAAAGTCGATTTAAAATTTTCGAATTGAAAAAGATCGAGTATCGATTATCGAACAAAAAAAACTTTGAACCCAAGCTTCGATCGAAAATCGATCGATACCCTGAACCTGTAGCGTCATCTTTCCACTGCCATCTTGAAACTTGCTCTTTATTAAATTCTATGGATCCTTTGTTTATTTTCTTTGTTCAATGGTAATATATTTGTTGGTAGCAACATATTAGAATTGACAACTTTTTGGTGGTAGCAGTATATTTGTCGACTAGTCTATGACTAATTGACTAGTCGACTAACCGGACCTCTATCAACTCGACTCGACTTACTGCCATAATAACAATGGACATATGCACCCACTCTTGTACTTGTGACTAATTCAATTTGCATGCATTTTTTTGGCGATCTCCAGTTTCCATATTGTATGTTGTTGTGCACTTGACACTTGCACATGTGGTTATCTTGACTTTGACTTCCCTTGTCCACACACTTATTCATGCTGCACCTATTGTTGGTTGAGCCAGTGTCTTGCTTGTGCAAGTAATTTGATGCACCTGAGTTATTTGTGATATTCCATGTCTTGATTTGTGCATGTAATTTGATGCGCCTCTGGTCCATTTGTATGCTGCTCTTGTTATGCCAATTTTGTGGCAACTTGCATTTGAGTGTGGTTCCTTGCATTTGAAACCTTAACCGGGTTGTTGCATGTTGTCACTAGCCTTTATGCTGTTGACCTTGATCACGTGCTAACCAGATCACACATGCGACACTACACACACACACACACGCACACACACACACACACACACACATATATATATATATATGCACAGTTACACAGTGTGTGTGTATATATATATATATATATGTATGTATGTGTGTGTATGTCTGTCACAATGTTGTATATGTCTGTGTGTGTTGTATATGTATGCAGTATGTGTGTGTGTGTATTCTGACTCATTGTTCTAATGCAAATTAGGTTGCAAGTATAGACAAAGACGATGCATGTCTATTCTGGTTAAGAATTTACTGGGTGGTCCATGAGCGAAGCCTCACCAAGTTGAAGGCTTTAACTCTTTATTTAAGAATTACTGGGTGATTCACTAGGTGGATGCACTTTAGCTCGCATCATCGGGTCAGGTATTTATTCTAACTTATGCATTTAACTAAGCACCAGGACTAGCAAAGAGGGTAATATCAAGTGTCAAATGATTTTTCCTAAGGTTTAGTGAGGCAGCGTATGACACTTGGTATTATCCTCTTTGCTAGTCCTGGCGCTTACCTAAATGCATAAGTTAGCATATGTATCGAAGATATGCGAGCAACCAGAGCTTATGTATAAAAATAATCTACTCTTTTTCTTTGCTTATATCCCTTAGCAACTAATCTGGCTTTAATCTTATCAATGGAACCAATTGTATTCAACTTTTTCTTGAATATCCATTTACATCCTATAGGTTTAGCACCAAGAGGTAAATCAGTTAAAACCCAAGTTTGGTTTAACACTATGGAATTCATTTCATCATTGATAGCTTCTTTCCAGAAATTAGAATCTCTGGAACTCATAGCTTCAGAATAAGTTTTGGGATCATCATCGACATTCATTTCATATCTTGTCACATTATGAACTTCGTCCTTATTGCCTTCCACGAGATATGTTATGACGTCAAGACCATAGTCTTTCGCTATTCTCGCTCTTTTACTTCACCTGTATTCCGTACTACTATCTGGTACTGACACTTCCTTGTTATTTTGAGAAGGAGCATATTCATCGGCATTAACATCATTAGTCACAGTTGGTTCTGGACTAGATGATCTCAATGGATTCTCAATAGTTTGATTTTCAAAGAATTTTACATCTACAGATTCTGTAACTTATAAGTTGTCAAGAATAAGAACCTATAAGTTATACTATTAAGAGAATATACTATGAAAACACATTTAAATCCCTTATTACCTAACTTTGATCGTTTAGGGTCTTGTTTTCTAACATATGCTAAGCAACTCCAAACTTTAACTGTAGTAAGGTTAGGTTTTCTATTAAACTATAATTCATAAGGAGAAATATTATTTTTTAAGTGATACTTTATTCAAAATCTAACATACAGATATCATAGCATCACCCCATAGGTTACAAGGTAAATTAGAACTTATGAGCATGTCATTATCCATTTCTACTAAAGTTCTATTTTTCCTCTTAGCAACACCATTTTGTTGTGGTGTATATAGGGCGGTACATTGGTGAAGTATACCATGTTGTTTGTAAAACGTAGTTAATTCATTTGAAAAATATTCACCATAACGATATGAATGTAACAATGTAAGTTTAATTCCTAATTCTGTTTCGACTCCTGCTTTGTAAATTTTGAATTTATCAAAATCCTCATCTTTAGATTTCATTAGATATACATATGCATATCTAGTATAAACATGTAACAATCCTGTTTTTCGTCTAAAATTCAGTGTGTGTTTAATTAAAATAAAAGTGTTGAATTTTAATTATGACGATATTGATAACTAAATGTACGAGTTAAATTAGATAAAGCTGTCATAATAATATTAAATGATTTTATTTGTATATATGCTTGAAATAAAATGGTAATATAATATTTTTATATTAAATGTTGGATCATGAAATAAACACCGAGCGTCGAGTTAAAATAAATGTATGTGTGAGCTTATCGAACAGGACACATGTTAAATGACAACGAATATAAAATAGCTTTAGAATTGTTAAATAATTTTAAAAACAAACAGATATGATAATAGATATTTTATTGAATGATGAATTAATAAACAGATGGGCAAGCATCAGATTGATTAAATTATCCATTAACAACATTGTAAATTAAAAAACTGGATGGGAATAAATGTATACCATATCGGGAATAATTTGAGAATTAAATAATAGTTAAACTCTTGGAAATTGGTTGAAACAAAATTAAGGAAAACTGGGCTTAAAACCAACATAGTTCAAGGCGCAAGACCTATTAAACTATGTTGTACTCTCTCCGTGGAAGCTTCGGGATGGGTCCAACGGAACAATTCACGGCAGCAAAAACGAAAACCCCATTTTCCCGTTCCTCCTGAATCCCTAAAATGATGCCGATGGAAAAAGAAAAAAATGGGAGGCGCAATCTAGAACGCTACTGGTGTCGCTTATGGAGGGGAAGTAACGCGCAATGGTGCACGTGGTGGTGGTGCGAAGCGACGGTCTCATGAAGGATGGAGGCGAGCAACGGTGAGGATGAAGCCAGGTGGGTGGTTGCAAATTCTGTCTATCACGCTAGAGTTCAAGTAAGCAACGTGTTGGAGCTTTGGCTGTTGTGGCCGATTTAGAGTGTATGAGGGAAGCCAATGGAGGAGTTTAGAGGATCTAAATCCTGCGAATTGCATGTTGGTGATTGAGGTTTGGCTATGAGGGAAAGAATTCAAGAGACAATGGATGATTGAGATCTTCAAGTAGCAAAATAGTAGCAATGCAAGGATGGTTTAGGAAACCATAGCAACAAAGGATATCATTGTTTCGATCGTCAATTTGGTGAGTAACCCTCACTCATATCTATGTTTATATCTAGCATAGTTATATATCTTTATGCATATCATTATTTATTTGAAATTTAGTTGCTTTGTGTGATTACGTGGTAGATAATTTGAGTGCTATGCAATTATGTATCAATTAGGTTGATTGAGGAACTTTGTGTTTGTTGGATGTATTAAGATGCAAAGGAGATGATGTCCGTTTTATTTTTGGAATCTATTTAATGCATAAGTAAACATAAGTATTCTAATATATAATTCCACCAACATACTAGTAAGATAAATTAAGATGTTTGTAAGAATTATCATTACGTAGGTTCATTATGTTAGAAATTAACTTTTTGAATAATTTTAGTTATTTGGAAAAAATAGTATATAGATGAACTACACTTAGTTTTATTTAGTTATTTGATAAGTTCGTATTATGCTAGATATGAAGTGATCCATATGAAAAAAAATCATTTTTAGTTTTAACAAGAGATTTTATAATAAAATGATTTTGTTGTATCTTTATATATATAAATATTTATGTTTTAAATGATTAAATATCTTTTTGAAAGTTTCATGAATATTATTATTATGATTTTTGAATTGTTTTATTTTTAAGAATGTTTAGGAATTTGAATATGCTTTCCATTGTAATTTCATTTATTTTTATACTATTTCATTTATCTTCGTATTCTTTTATATGAATTTTGAAGCTTTGAATGATTCACTATAGACATTAGTTTGGTTTATAATTTAATATGATACAGTGATGACATCTTTCATGTGATTTTATAATATTTATATTATATGTAACAAGAAATTTGAATAAACAGTTTGGTGAAACAGTTTGGTATAGGACTTTTGGTATTGCCTTTCTGGTTATTCACTAGACTTGTAATATAGAGTATTGAAGGATAAGTGTATTATACGAGCTCGATTAATTTCCTATTTTGTCTGATTGAAGCTATTGAGTTGATGTTGTGATTCGAGAGATTTTGTGATTTGAGGTTTTTGAGTTTTTCAGTGTGGAGCTGACTAGCGGGTAGTAAACCGGTGGTGGAAATGTATGGTATGGGACACACAGTTACCGCCACTTGGGTTACTGACTGTAAGTCTGCAACACATATTGTTGTTGTTGAGCGAGTACTCGGTTCGAGGGGAAGCTAGACTCGGGGGGAGTCTCATATGCGTATTCATTTGGCCGGAGGGAGGGGCTAAGTTATACTCGACCGGGGTGGTCGTAGTGTTAGGCATCTAAATATGTGTATAGTACTTGGCTAAGCTCGGGGGGGGGGGGGGGCTTATTAGCACGTGCAAAACTATGTTGTTTCATATTCGAATTATCGCTTTGATGAGCTTTTTGTTTTGGATCCATTTTATGATGCCATTGTTGAATTTGTGGCTTTTGTTGTCATTCGATGCTTTGGATCCAATTTATGGTGATATTTTTGGGTTTCATTATTTATTTCCTAGAGATGTTGAATTTCAAATGTTTTCATCTTATTTGTTAGCGTTGATTTATATATATAGCCTTAAAGCTATAATGTTATCTTGACATTTATAATTTTGTGCTTCATTACGCTATCATGTGATTGTGAGATTTGGTGATTTATAATGTGTTATAACTCTTGAATGAGATTCATTTGAATAAGATTATGTTGTCATTTTCATATGTTCATATATGGCGATGCTTCCATAATATTTAGCCGTGAGGCATGAATCATTGATGTCTCCTTTATATGGATGATCATTGTGGATTAAATAATGTTGTATCTCTTTATGTTATTATTCCTGTTTAGAGAACCCAAACATTATATATTAAATATAATGGATTTAAACATAGACCGATCCGTTTATTATTTATATATAATACTTGGGTCAGACCGAGACATTACGGGTGCATGAACACAGAGACCAATTGGTAATCTACTGGGTTTAGAGGAGTATAGTAATCTAATGAATTATTTAGTACCATGAATTGAATAGAATGATGTGTATATTTTGGTGTATAATAACTTAATGTATATGAAACATTAAATATTACATTTATTATATTTTATCGCTGCGACTGACTCTATGATCTCTGTATTTCTGTATATTAAGTATTGTTCTGTCCTGGAGGCATATGTGTAATTGTTTTGTACTGAGATGGAGTACGTAAAGGTAAGTGATATTTCAGAAATTTTAATACGTACCAGTGTTAGTCCAAGAGAATTTGCACGTCTGTGCCCCTACAGCCTCATTCTTCGTATTATCTGACAGTATTACTTAGTAATACTCTTGGATAATATGGGTATAGAGGTGGGGCGTTACAGTTGGTATCAGAGCGAGGTTAGAGCACTACATTATATATACATATATATATATATATATATAAGAGATACGAGTCTAGACCTTAGAATTGACATAGAGTCCTGCTCCCATTGGTGCGCGGTAGATTTTATTATAAATTGTATGATTATAGAAATATATAATGATTTCTAGGATAATCATTAGAGGACGTATTTGTTATTTTTCTTTTATATAGTAAAATATTGATCTGCTTCCGCTTCAAATTCGATATTTAATTTTACTTGGAATTTAAATAATAGTGTGTGCAGTTAAGAAATAAGAAGTTGCGCAATGGAAATTAATAAATAAATTTCCTCTGAAGGCATTGTTTGTTGTTATTTGATTGTTGATTGTTTAATTGATGTTATAGATGTTGAATTTATTGTAAAAGCTAGTTGGAAATAATTATTAAATTCAATCAAATAAATCGACAACAACAACAATATTGAAACAAATTGTTAAATGAATATACCAATAACATAATGGTTAAAGGAATTAATTTTAAGTTGATTTGTCCGTTGGGTAATGTAAGAATTCTGGTCGATACGTCTAATCAACGTTATCGATAGGGATTCTTAAATACTTGTGCGAGACAATTCGACACATTATTATGAGAAAATAATAATAATAATAATTGATAGGTAAAAGTAAGATGTAATTATATTCGAATATTGTTGTTATTATCAAATAAACAATTCAAGATGTGATGCTCATACGGGATATGGAAAATTGGTGTCAATTTGTCTGTTTAGGTGTGGAGAAAATTAACCGATACGGGTGCAAACGTACTCGGTAAATGTTCTTAATCGCTAGGATGAGACAATTTGGCACAATGCTTAAATAAAATAACATGAATAAACTAGGAACAATGATATTGTAACGGCTCGGGTTTCTCCCGACCCAATAGATCGCAAAATCGACTAAGACCATTCAAAACCCGAATACGTTAACTCTGGGAATACAACAACATCAGAACAATAACAGCAGACTTTTATAAAATATCATAATAATGTTACGTCAGAGTACAGAATATCAGAGTACAACGATAAAATACAGCGGAAGATAAATTATAATAAATACAATACAATGCAGCGGAAATAAAATAACTAAGGCAGCGGAAGACAACTATGCTCTAGACCCAGCTTTAGGCTTCGATCCAGGATCCTACTAAAGATAAATATCTGCAAAAAGATACTCGACTGCCCGTGTAGAAAAGAGGGCACCCGAGTTTGCAAAGTGAAACAAACTACGAGTCAATCATGGGACTGGTGTGAGAATTCTTAACTAATATAACTAATAGCAATAAGGCAAATCTAAGGACCACTCCGCTAATGCGGAACGGGTTTTTATACCAATGGATTGCCGGTGCATAAATAAAAGTAAAACGTTAAACAACGCAATGCTTTTTAGAAAAATGGAATCATCATAAGACTCAAGTCCCATCACACAATGCAACGCAAACCAGAGGATAGAGTTTTACCTTATGATGATTAAACATGCTTGGTACGATAAAACGAATTTGATATTATTATTAGTGTATATATATTTCAAAAACATTTCAAAGTAAATGTATCAATCCTAGGAAGCATAGCTACCATATACTATGCCTCCATACTAGTAATACAATCAATACTGTATGAGATCGTGTTGGAAATTGGGTTTCCATCATGAGTCAAGGCTAGGAACGATCTCCTTACCGATTCGAGAAACTCTAGCTAATGTCTCAGGATCAAAGCTCGAGTGACCCTTGGATAGCTGCAGGGCCGGTCCACACTTGCGGTTTGTGGATTAGTTACTCATGAACACATGTTTCCCGGTCCTATAGGACCTAACGTCCAAGGCGCCTCATTCCATCATCCACATAAGTAAAATGTCGGGCCGTGTAAAACCCAAACACCACTTCTAGCTAGAAAGAAACGTGCTGCTCTCCCTGCGTTCCCTTGCCCCGTTTTAGACTCAACCAGGGTGTGAGGCTCGCGAAGTCACGCTATACATAAAGCTACGCCTAAACAAGCTGTGCTTTGATCATCAACCACAAGGCCTGCTTTTCAACAAAAGCCTTGATCATCTGCATCTTAGCATGCCACATTGTCAATCCATACCATACCATTGATTTCTACAAATATATAACCTCTAAGCTCGTACGTCTTAGAGAAGGGTGTTAAACACCAAACAGATATATATTTAGCAGAGATCAACGAATACCGTATAAAGGAATACAACGTCAGACATACAATCCATTTCCAAGTCCGTTCTGGGTCTGAACGAAACCGGAGGCACCTTATACCTCGCATATCCGAACAACCAACAAGTAGTCTGGACGGCCACCATTGTAGCCCCTTCAAGGAAGCTACTCCAATCATGGGCGTCAATGGTAACTCATCCATTTGACGTGAAGATCGTCGGTCTTCAATCACCGTCTTCAACTCTTCGACTTAGATCGACGAATAATCATTTGAAATGAGATTGAACTCGGACCTTTCAAATGATTCTTGCGTATATATCATTTGAAATCATTTCTTATCGTTAATATTAATTTATAATGATTAATCTCTATTTTTATTTATATGAAAAAAATTGAATTTTATTTAACAACACTTCATGTCAATAGGCGACCTTAGCGCTGTTTTCACCCAAATTTGTTTTACAAATTTCTCTAAATATAACCATTGGATTTTAACACAATTTATATCGTTGGAAAGATCTTCCCAAGGCGAACCTAACGGTTTCAGTTTTGGGAAAATCCGACGGTCGGACCTTTCGGTATAATAATTTAAAGACACGATTCCAAAATGCGAACTACCACGCTCGATTCGTTTGATTTTAATTTATATATATATAATTATATATAATTCCTTCATCCATATATTTTGCTAACAACAAATATCCCTATTTGTATATATAATATCAAGGTATAAAATGACGCACAATAATGTTTTATTTTTATTATAATTCACATTCATATACTATACACAACAATGTACATTTTTCTTTCATCTTTCAAATTACAAAAAATGTATATTTTGTTTCCTTATTCTTTTTAATGAAAATCCATTCATTAAAATGTACATTTCATCGTTATAATCTTTACTGAAAATCTTTTTACATAAATATGTAAATTTGAAAATGACACTAAAATTATGCCTCATTTTAATATATGAACATGACACTAAAAACATGTTTCATCTTCAATATATGAACATGATCTTAAAAATATATTTATTTTTAAGATAATAACATAACACTGAAATATGTTTTAAATTTCATATATTAACATAACATTAGAAAATTACGATTATATTTCATATAATTAACATGACTTTAAAATATGAGGCTATTTCATATGCATTCACATGATTCCAACACATGTTTTTATTTCATATGCATTAACGCTACTCCAAACATGATTTTATTTTCATATACTTTAACGCTACTCCTAAATATGATTTTATTTTCATATGTAATTAAATGACATTAAAACAAATGATTATATTTATTTCTTATGCACTCATGTTACACTAAAAAACATGATTTCATTTTCATATGCATTTTCATGATTCCAACTATAATCTAAAAATTGTTTATTCTATATGTTATCCTTTTATAATAATATTATTTTCCAAAATATTAATTTTGAAATTTCTCTTTTAATATTCATTATAAAATGCATAAAATAAATCGATAAACTTGTTTGGGTTTTTAAAAATGCATTGCTATTTTTAAAACGGATTAAATAGCCCAACTCGTTTTCTTATCCATTTGTATTTTATAATGGGCTAGACCTCTCACATTAAGCCTACGACTTGTGGATGCTGGATGTGCCGGTCGGTTCCGGGCAGACTTATTCTACAAGTTGGACTTAACCTCGTGTCATGGCCCGTTTCGTATTTTTGCACTTGGACCTCTCACATTAGGTTCAACATTAGTGGCTGCTGGATATGCCGGTCGGGTCCGGGCAGACTTCCACCACAAATGTAACCTAACCTCATGTCCAAGCACAATTATAATTTATAATTATAATTAATTTTTCCAAAACATATTGTTTGAAATTATCCTTTCCATTAAGGAATCTTAATTTTAAGATATTCTTTATTTCTAATATCTTGATTTCAAGTATCTTAATGTAAATTGTAGCTTTCCATATTATTATGATTTTATAATAACAACCTTTTCAAGATGTTCAATTTTGAAACCATTTTTTTTTTACTTTAACATATTGACACCAAAGATGTAATCTTTTTAATTGTATCCTTTTATTGTAACTTTTAGACAATAAAGACGTAATCTTTCTAAATCAACGTCAATTAATTCCATTAATTGAATAAAAATAAAAACATTCCTTTAATTCAAGATTGATAATGTTTTGGAAACAAATCTTCTTAATTTAACATATTGACAATTAAAAAGGTAATCTTTTTAAATTCTAACTTTTTCTTTTTATTGTAACCTCATCCTACCATGTTTCTACTATTACATTAAAATTTGTATTTTTAATGTAAAACGTATTTCTTAATAAAAATATGATTCTTTCTAAGTTTTTTAATATTACGTTGAAGATATGTTTTTAGTGTAAAACATATTTCATAATGAAATATGATTTTTTTCCTAAGTCCCTAATATTAACATTAAAGATGTGTTTTTAATGCAAATCATATTTCATAATGAAATATGATTCTTTTCTCAGTTTTCTAATATTACATTAAAGATATGTTTTTAATGTAAAACATATTTCTTAATAAAAATGTGTTTTTAAATGTAAATCATATTTCTTAATAAAATATGATTCTTTTACTACTCTTTTTATGATTAATATTAAAAGTGTGTTTTTAATGTAAATCCTATTTCATAGTAAAATATGATTCTTTTACTACTCTTTTTATTTCCTGTTATATTTGCGTTGTGAACACGAAAAAAAATGAACTTATTTGTCTATGTAATATTTGCATTGCGAAATGCAAATAAAAAGGTGAACTTTTATTTCTAAGTGATTATATTTGCGTGAGAGGACGCAAATAAAATGTACACCTTTTATTTGGTGTTGAATTGATACACTAAATCAATTCAATATAAATGGAAAATTTATTTTTGATGTGGAATTGATAAACTAAATCAATTCACATGAAATAACAAATTTTATTATGTTAATGAATTGATAAACTAGATCAATTCAAATAAAATAAAAGTGATAACATAAAAATGACAAATCATATTTTTATTATGAATTGATAAACTAGATCAATTCAAATCAAACAAAAGTGATACCATAAGAATGTAATCTTTATATTGCTAATGTAAACATGAGATTTTTATTATGTTAACATTTATACATAAAAATATGTTCTTTCCAAATGATGACATTTTTAAATAAAAATGTTATTTTTCTATTCTAACAATTTATATAACAAAAATGATATTTTCCTTGATGTAAACATTTCATATGTTTCATACCATCCATCAACACAATACGGTCAATTCACCACAATATAGTCAATTCAAATAATCTCAAACATCACAAAATGTTCAATTTGGTGCCACATAACTAATGAACAAAAATAGGGATTTTTGTTTTATCTAATTTACCTTGACAAAAATAACAAATTTGTTTTGAAAAATTTATTTTGACAAAAATCTATATTTTTGTTTTCAACAATTTTCATTACAACACGATATCATCCAATTAACAGATCTATACAACATATCAACCATAGAATCAAATCACGTCACATAACAATAGAATTTTATCGCGGAGTGATGATAACACAAACATAAATAATTTTAGTTATTTAAGAAGAAATAAAATAGAATTTCTCACCTCATTTTGAATTTCTGCGCCGTTTAGATCCAAAAATTGGCCAAATTTCAACTTGTTAAGAATCAGGTCTAGTCAGTTTCATCGTGAAGGTCTCGGTCTCACGATCGTGGTGCACCTGAAATCGTTCAGTTTCGAGTTCGTATGAGTGAGATATGGTTAAATTAAGATTGGTAAAAATTGAATTAAATTAATTAGTCAACTAAGGTTTGAAAAAGTCAACCTCATCCTCATCTTCCTCTTCCACATTCAAAGTCGTGCCATGGAACCCATAGGCTTCCAAACTAGGGTTGAAAATAACTCGAGATTGGTGACGCTTGAAGACGACCGGGAGGTGGCACATCGGAGAGGGAGGAGAGGGCTACGTGCGCCGGGAGGGAGGGGAGGTGCGGTGGGGCCTACAGGGGGCGGCGGGGTTGTTTTGGCCGTGGGTTGGGGAGCATTTTCTAGCCAAATTACTTCATTAAATCTCATCATCTCCGTATAGAATTGTAGCTAAGAAGAATCTCTTCGATTTGGTCTATGGATTGCTAGAAGTTATAGTTTGGATTGAGAGAAAATGAAGATCAAAGTTGGGACATTTCTGGCTATTGCAATAGAAGATGGCGGCTAGGTCATTTCGAAATTAGGGTTTGAGGATTATCTAATATTTAAATATTATTTAATTAACTAATTAACCCAATTAAGGCCCGATTAGCAACTTTCTCTGATTTTAGCCTAACGACTGTCGTTCTTACCTATTTACCCCCATTCCGGACTCATCTAGCTATGTCCCGCAGGCCCAAATGACTGTCTTGACCCAGTTTTCTTTATTTTAAAATATTTTCTTTTATTTTTAATTCAACCGTACGGAAAAATTCACCGGGGCCACAAATTAACTTCGAAAAATCCCGAAAAATATATTTAGTTCTGTTTTGACGCTGCGGACCTAGGAAAATTTATTTCGTTCAATTCGGAGTCTATTTGAAAAATGGATTTTTTCAAGTCGATTAAAATTGATCAAAATTGACAAAACACAAATCTTTTTGCCACGGTCACAAATAAATTCTAAAAATTATGAAAAAATAAACTTAGAAATAATTTGACATTCTGAATCCAACAAAAGTGGTTTCGTCGAAAACAGAGGTCGTTTGAAAAATGGCTATTTTCAAGGCGTATATATTACATATTAAAAATACATTTTTAAACAAATAATTTTCGAAACTCGAAATATATATGTGTTTATACTTTTTAAATGCAAAAACATCATTCTGAACTCAATGTAAGTGGTTTCGAGTCCAAATTCCTTCGTATGCAAAAAGTAGCATTTTTGACATTTATATATTATATATAAATTTCATAGCGACCTTTTTAAATTTTAAACTGGGCATAACTTTTGATTCCCGCTATGAAATTTTAATTTTTCAGATTCATTAGAAAGATATTTTTAAATAGATTCTAATATTTTTGGTTTCACTAAAATCCATTAAATTTTGCATCCTGTATGGTCAGTCAAAGTTCAAGTTTGACTTTTCAAACTATCGCGCTATTTCTAACTCCTTTTATAATTAAAATTAAATTATTCATCCTAACTTCGTTTTAAATCAATTTTTTAATCATTATTATTTTAAATAAATTATTTTAAATATCAAAACCCATTAAAATAACTTAAAATAAATTTTTAAATTTACCCCAAAATTCAGGGTTGTTACAGGTATAGTAGTGGCTTAGGATTGATGGCGAAAATGAACCCCAGTTTGAGTATAAATTTATAGTTTCTCATTAAAAGGAAGAGAAAAGTGATAATAGTTATGCTCGAGATAATTTAATAGTATATGCAAATTCATGCTCGACCATAATTTTGAAAAGGTGTTGATTATAGGAAATAAAGGCTACTAACTTGTATTAAGCTGGACATAGTTGGATATTGTTATCACATATTTTTAATACATATTTCTTATCTATTCCCCCCTTTTCCATATTAATATAAATGCAATACAAAATAATAATAGGGTACTCTATACTTTCAACCTATAAAAGCAGACTTTAAAAAAAAGTTTTATATGTGTGTGTATGCCTTTGTGTATGTCTGAGTATGTAATTTGTGTATGCATTTGTGTATGTTTGAATATGTAATTTGGATGAGTGTGGTAAGATTTTAGATGTATTTATACATAGTGGAATGTGACTATATGTGAATATGCAGGTAGGTAATATGGTGGCAATTTTTATGAAAATTTTATGCATAAGCAAGGCTGAAACGATTTTGCTTATAACAATTGAACCGCTTATCCGATTTTGATAATCTTGTACATTTCGAAAAGCTCAAAACCTAAGCTTCAACTTTCTTTTGTAATGATTTTCAAAATTTCACTGTTTAATGGCTCAAAAATGAGGTTCTATAGCGTTGGCCTGCACATAGTCATGTTTCAGATTTGGAAATTTAGTGTATTTTAGTGCAACTCTTTGCTTTATTTGATGTTCAAGTGTTTCAATGTCTTAAGAAATGATTAAAAAATAAATGTCATGCTAACTATCCCTTACATTAGTTTATATACATTTTATAAATTAGTTTATATTCATTTTGTATCTTATATGCGACTGACATTTATATTCGAGAAAAGCACAGTTGCATATGAAGTTACTAGACAAATTGATGGCATTTGCTCGCGTTTGCACGTTGCAATATAATATGCAACTAATATATACAATATTTCTTATCTGCAACTGATATTTACAATTAAGGTAGGTATCCTAGAGGCTTGATGCATTACTAGCGACGAAGACTACTTGCTTCATACACATAAAAAACGATGTAAATTGCTAAAAACGCTAAATAAAAAGGTATGTTTTTGGATTAAATGTTGCAAAATGTTGTTATGTTGAGTTATTGTTTTGTTTTCCCCGTGTTTCGGAATGCCCCATGTTGGGATGCCTCTTTGGAGATGTATATTTTGTGTTTATATTGTATTCGAATTTTCCGAAACGTCCTCCGTACAAAGGAGGCTCTGATGAAATTTTCCGAAATTTCGGGAGTTAGAAAAATTTCATAAACTAAAATTTGCATATAGAAAATAAAGTCAGTTCAGTTGAAACTCATTTTTCTTCAATTGAATCGGGTATATAAGCCACACATTGAAACAACTTATATAGGGTATACATAGTACATAAGGATTAGAATGTAAGTTGTTTACTTTTCCCTATAAGAAATTGCGAGGACGTAATTTTGTTAAGGGGGGAAGTCTGTATCAATCCTATTTTTCGTTTAAAATTCAGTGTGTGTTTAATTAAAATAAAAGTGTTGAATTTGAATTATGACGATCTTGCTAACAAAATGTACGAGTTAAATTAGATAAAGTTGTCATAATAATATTAAATGATTTTATTTGTATATATGCCTAAAATAAAATGGTAATATAATCTTTTTATATTAAATGTTGGATCATGAAATAAACACTCAGCGTCGAGTTAAAATAAAATGTATGCGTGAGCTTATCGAACAGGACGCATGTTAAATGACAACGAATATAAAATAGCTTTAGAATTGTTAAATAATTTTAAAAAACAAACAGATAAGATAATAAATATTTTATAGAGTGATGAATTAATAAACAAATGTGCAAGCATCAGACTGATTAAATTATCCATTAACAAGATTGTAAATTGCAAAACTGGATGGGAATAAATGTATACCATATCGGGAACAATTTGAGAATTAAATAATAGTTAAACTCTGGGAAATTGGTTGAAACAAAATTAAGGAAAACCGGGCTTAAAACCAACACATTTCAACGCCCAAAACCTATTAAACTACGTTGTACTCTCTCCCTGGAAGCTTCGGGATGGGTTCGGCGGAACAATTCACGGCAACAAAAACGAAAACCCCATTTTCCCATTCCTCCTGAATCCCTAAAATGATGCCGATGGAAAAAGAAAAAAAAAGAAGGGTGGTGCGATCTGGAACGCTATTGGCATCTCTTATGGAGGGGAAGTAACGCGCAATGGTGCGCGTGGTGGAGGTGCGAAGCGACGGTCTCATGAAGGATGGAGGCGAGCAACGGTGAGGATGAAGCCAGGTGGGTGGTTGCAAATTTTGTCTATCACGCTAGAGTTCAAGCAACGTGTTGGAGCTTTGGCTGTTGTGGATGATTTAGAGTGTATGAGGGTAGCCAGTGGAGAATTTTAGGGGATTTAAGTCCTCCGAGTTGCGTGTTGGTGATTGAGGTTTGGCTATGAGGGAAAGAATTCAAGAGACAATGGATGATTGAGATCTTGAAGTAGCAAAATAGTAGCAATGCAGGGATGGTTTAGGAAACCACAACAACGGTGGATATCTTTGTTTCGAGCGTCAATTTGGTGAGTAACCCACACTCACATCTATGTTTATATCTAGCATAGTTATATATCTTTATGCATATCATTATTTATTTGAAATTTAGTTGCTTTGTGTGATTACGTGGTTGATAATTTGAGTGCTATGCAATTGTGTATGAATTAGGTTGATTGAGAAATTTTGTGTTTGTTGGATGTATTAAGATGCAAAGGAGTTAATGTCCGTTTTATTTTTGGAATCTATTTAATACATAAGTAAACATAAACATTCTAATCTATAATTCCACAAAGATACTGGTAAGTTAAATTAAGTTGTTTGTGCGATTTTTATTACGTAGGTTCATTATGTTAGAAATTAACTTTTTGCATAATTTTAGTTGTTTGGCAAAAATATTATATAGATGAACTACACTTAATTTTAGTCAGATTATTTGATAAGTTCGTATCATGCTAGATATGTAGTGATCCATATGGAAAAAAAACACATTTTTAGTTTTAACAAGAGATTTTATAATAAAATGTTTTAGTTGTATCTTTATATATATGAATATTTATGTTTTAAATGATTAAATATCTTTTTGAAAGTTTCATGAATATTATTATTATGATTTTTGAAATGTTTTACTTTTAAGATTGTTTAGGAATTTGAATATGTTTTCCATTGTATAATTTCATTTATTTTTATACTATTTCATTTATCTTCGTATTCATTTATATGAATTTTGAGGCTATAAATGATTCACTGTTGACATTGGTTTGGTTTATAATTTAATATGATACAGTGATGAAATCTTTCATGTGATCTTATAATATTTATATTCTATGTAGCAAGAAATTTGAATAAACGGTTTGGTGAAACCATTTGGTTTGGGACGTTTAGTATCGCCTTTTTGGTTATTCACTAGACTTGTTATATAGAGTATTGAAGGATAAGTGTATTATATGAGCTCGATTAATTTCCTATTTTGTCTGATTGAAGCTATTGAGTTGATTTTGTGATTCGAGAGATTTTGTGATTTGAGGTTTTTGAGTTTTTCAGTGTGGAGCTGACTAGCGGGTAGTAAACCGGTGGTGGAAATGTGTGGCATGGGACACACAGTTACAGCCACTTGGTTTAATGACTGTGAGTTTGCAACACATATTGTTGTTGTTGAGCCAGTACTCACTTCGAGTGGAAGCTAGACTCGGGGGGAAGCTAGACTCGGGGGGAGTGTCATATGCGTATTCATTTGGCCGGGGGGGTGGCTAAGTTATATTCGACTGGGGGGGGGGTCGTAGTGTTAGGCATCTAAATATGTATATAGTACTTGGCAAAGCTCGGGGGGAGCTTATTAGCACGTGCAAAACTATGTTGTTTCAGATTAGAATTATCGCTTTGATGAGCTTGTTGTTTTGGATCCATTTTATGATGCCATTGTTGAATTTGTGGCTTTTGTTGTCATTCGATGCTTTGGATCCAATTTATGGTGATATTTTTGGGTTTCATTATTTATTTCCTAGAGATGTTGAATTTCAAATGTTTTCACCTTATTTGTTGGCATTGATTTATATATATAGCCTTAGAGCTATAATGTTATCTTGACATTTATAATTTTGTGTTTCATTACGCTATCATGTGATTGTGAGATTTTGGCGATTTTATAATGCATTATAACTCTTGAATGAGATTCATTTGAATAAGATTATGTTGTCATTTTCATATGTTCATATATGGCGATGCTTCCATAATATTTAGCCGTGAGGCATGAATCATTGATGTCTCCTTTCTTATGGATGATCATTGTGGATTAAATAATGTTGTATCTCTTTACGTTATTATTCTTGTTTAGAGTACCTAAACATTATATATTAACTATAATGGATTTAGACATAGACTGATCCGTTTATTATTTAAATATAATACTTAGGTCAGACCGAGACATTACAGGTGCAGGGACACAGAGACCAATTGGTAATTTACTGGGTTCAGAAGAGTCTAGTAATCTAATGAATTATTTATTACCATGTATTTAACAGAATGATGTGTATATTTTGGTGTATAATAACTTAATGTATATGAAACATTAAACATTACATTTATTATATTTTATCGCTGCGACTAACTCTATGATCTCTGTATTTCTGTATATTGTGTATTGTTCTATCCTGGAGGCACACGTGCAATTGTTTTTCCCCAACATTGAGTACGTAAAGGTAAGTGATATTTCAAAAAATTTAATACATACCAGTGTTAGTCCAAGAGAATTTGCACGTGTGTGCCCCTAAAGCCTCATTCTTCGTATTATCTGACGGTATTACTTAGTAATACTCTTGGATAATATGGGTACAGAGGTGGGGCGTTACAAATCATTAATAAATGTTATATAGTATTGGTTATGACCATAGGTGATATGATGTTTTAAGTCACCCACATCACTATATACCAAATCAAGCAAACCAGTTTTCCTTTCTAAAGATTTAAAGGATTTCCGGTGTATTTTTGCTTGAATACATATTTCGCATTTAGAGATAGAATCGAAATCACAATCAAAAATTAATTCTAATTTATGCATATTTTTAATAGACTTATAATTAATATGTCCTGATTTACCATGCCATAAATTAACATAATCAACAATATAAACAGAAGATTTCTTTATTAGATTCAACTTAATCATGCCATTATAAGAATATCGTTGTCCAGTAAATTTGTTGTTCTTGGACAACACTAATTTATCAGACTCATACACCATCTTGATTCCTCCTTTGTTAAGAAGGTATCCAAAAACCAAATTCTTACACATATCGGGTATATAAAATACATTGACTAATGTAATAACTTTCCCTGAGGTGAACGTAAGTTCAGTTGTTCCTTTTTCCTAGAACTTTGCTTGCAACTTTGTTTGCGCTAGTAACTTCGTTGGATTCTCCGTTATTCTCTTCGTAAGTCTTGAACAGATTACGGTCTTTGCAAGTACGAATGGTTGCTCCAGTATCAAGCCACCAATCATTATCAATGCCACTAACGGAGTTCGCCTCTTGTACAATAGCAACAAGCTTTTCTTCGACCACATTCGTTTTTTGTTGTTTCTTCCATAGACGACAGTCTCGGGCACGGTGGACGAGTTTGTTACAATAGTAACACGAACCCTTCTTTTTGTTGTTCTTGGAATTATTTTTCTTCTTAAACTATGTCTCATTCTTAGGCTTCAACTTTTCAGTAATTTCAACATTATTTGCCTTAGATTGAGACTCAGTTTACGGATTATCATCTAGTTCGTGTTTACGAGAATCCTCTTCAATACGAAGATGACGCTGTAAACCATCTAAATTATAATCCACTTCCGTATGTTTCAATTTTTTTTCTTATAACCATTCTATGAATTTGGGAGTCTCGAAATAATAACTCCAACAACAAAAAGTTTAGGGAGATCAATTCCGACTTATTTATGTTGATTCACCAACTGTAGTATTTCACTCACTTGTCCAACTATGGACTTGTTCTCGACCATTTTGAAATCCATAAATTACAAATAAGAAACTTTTTATTACTTGCCTCAGATATGCGATACTTGCTCTCCAATGCAGTCCAGAGCTCCTTTCCAGTTTCCAAGATTCTATGAAAGTTGTAGACTGGAGTAGACAATGCATTCAGGATGTGCCCTCTGCATAAAAAAATCATCCTCTTTGCGCTTTGCATGTTTCGCCTTTAGAGCAGTATCATCCTTATCGATTTCCTCCGGTATCACTTCCAATCCGTCTTCCAAGACGTAAAACAATTTGACAGTGATCAGAAAGAAATTCATTGTCTCTTGCCAACAAGTGAAATTTTCGCCATCAAATTGCTCCAAACGAGTCAAATGCTGATTCATTACTTGTAGCACGCTCAAACCTTCCATGGTTACTATCTGAAAATTTATTGAGGATTTTGCGGTTTGAGACTATTAGGGGAAGATGATTTCCATACTTCACTTTAAGGATATATATAATAGATTCTTTCAGACAATAGTTCAAAGCAACAGATACAAACAAGTTATCAGACTATTGACTTTCATGGTTTAATAAAGCCTTGGAACAACATAATCGGGTTCAAAGTTTGTACGGCTTGATCCGACCAAGAACACTCTAGTATATATCTTTTAATGATGTAAGAATCAAAGAGAAGGAAGAGGAGCAAGAACAATCAAACTACAACAGTTTCTGAATTGAAATGCTTTAGAAGCGTTGCAAAATAGAACATATTGAAAGGGTTCAATGGCATTGCAGAATGGTGAAAGAAGAAGAAGATTTCAGAGTTTTCAGAATAATCGATACAGTCTTCTCGCATGGCATTTATAGATAGCAAAGGAAGCAACAGTTGGTCAGGTGTCGTGACCGTTTGGATGGTCGCATCCCTTCGTTTGAATTCACAACGCTATGCCTCTTCAATTATAATGTTCTAAAAGCGTTGCAAATTTAACTGTCACACTTTTAATTTGTAACGTTCTGAAATGTTTCAAAAATTCCCGCCTCGTTTGAATTTCCGGGTCTGTAAAAAACCCAACCTATTATCGTCTACAGATTTGATCCAAAAATACATTATTGGATCTAAACCCGGCCGGCCTGACCCGGTTCGGTTTGGCCGGACGGACGGCGAAAATGGCACGTGTGTGCGATGGAGAAGCATGGTCTCCCTCCTCACAACAAAACAAACATGTGCGAACCCCAATGCCCCAACACACTTCTAAGAAAACCACTTAAGTACTTAGCATAATATTTACACTTCCATGATGTGGCACAATTCTATTTCCTCTTCCTTCTTTCTGTCTTCTCTTCAAAACAAACCCGTACCCCAAATAAGTTTTGAAAATTTCTAACATAGCCGACTAGGCTGAAGGATCCACAAATTCAGGCAAAAAGAAGATAAAGAAAAATCAAGGGAGAGGATGATAGTTGAGGTCTGGTCAGGAGGAAGAATCAGCACGAGCACCAGTTAAATAAGCAAGATAAGTAAAATTGTTGACTCCTTTGCTAACACGTGATTAATGCAAGATTTAGATAGCGGAGAATAAATATCTTGTTTAAGAAGCTCAGATCCGACTGTGATGGGCGTATCTGACTTAAGAAAAAAAGGATAACTCATTTCACACCAAGCATGCCATATCGTAGTTAGCAAACAGACGTTAGATATTGTTTTGCTATTTATTTGTACAATTCATGCTAGAAGTTGCTGTTGTAATCTCCATAATCTTGTACTGCTGAACGCTGCTAGTGTTGAATGAAGCTACAAACCATACAATATCTTCTGTAAGTACGAACAATAACAGAAACATATAATCAAAAGATTAAGGAAAACTGGAACATGTTTTAGAAACTTGTTACAGAAACTTCTGCACATTTCATGCGATAATTTTAGTTTGAACTCTGAACATTTATGATATGCTGTTGTCATATATAAACACTGGACGATTTGGACTTGCTGATGTGCATCCTGATTTAAGCATCTTGACTTCCTTAGAAATTATGTAAGTTTATTCAACATGATTCTAAGTTTATTCAATGTGAAACTAAAATGGGATGATAATAAAATTATGAAGAATTAATAGAGACAAATAACAGTATCAACTATCAAGATTCACTTTTCATTTCAATTCTTCACAGAGATATGCAAAATAACAGCATGCAGATGGATTCTAGAATTTCTTGGTGAATTACCAAACTTAAAATAACTATAACTTCAGAAGCTTTAGATAGAAAATCTTTAATATTTTCACTGGTTCACTTATATTAATGTTCTCTTTTTCTGAATATGAAGGAACCTTGCTAGTAACAACTTCAGTGGACATGTTCCATCTTCAATTGCAGATAGCGGCAACATTACAGGTTTTTTATAAAAAGGAATCAACATTACTTTTTTATAAATCAACTTTACAGGTTTGTTACAAGTTTTTTATTGCAAACTCGTGCACCTGTTACCTAGTGTTTGCGTGTCTCTATATATTTACTTGCGTTCTAAACAAATAGCTTATTGGCATTTAGCTATAACTCATGCACTTGTTACTCGGTATTCGTTCTGGGAAGCTTCCATATATCATGTAATGGTCCAACTAAAGCTCCACAAGAATTGATGGAAACCTGACATTTGATAAATTCAAAGCTAACATGTTGTAGCTTAAAGTCATATATGCAAACTTCCTTTTCTCTCCAAACAAAGTTGATGCATCGGTACATTAATTAGCTCCAGCGTTACCTAGATGCAGGGGTAACACTAGTAGGGTTATTTCCATTGACAGCCAAATTCAATAGTATCATTTCTGGTTTTTTAACTTAGAAAAGAAGAAGGAATTGGACTAAATAATTGGTTAACGCCTAGCGAGATAGTAACTAGTTTTCCACCTAGGCAGTATTCAGATTATAACAGAAACAGTGCAGTTGTAATCTTTTGTTATTACTTGAATAAATGCACGCAACAGTTTGTACACTATTTATACAATGCGGAAAGTAAAAACTGGACTGTAAAATAAAGTATTTTGATATTGGGCTGAGGCCCATTGGCTTGTAATGTAGAGAATAACGGGGTACCAGTGTTAGACACTTAATACCCCCCTCCCCCCCCAAACCCTAGAATTGTAGCTAGGGTTTGGTGTCTAAAAATGGCAGCCGGCAGCGTCTTCATCTCTTGATTTCTTGTGATAAATCTCCTTCAAATTGCTTGTGCTCTTTTATTCTCCCCTCTTCGTTCCTTGAATCATGCTTTCTGGTCTTCGCTGCGAGCATGTGAGGGATTTCTTTGTCGATTTTGGAGCTGTGCTGATGATGATTGTCGGTTGTAGTTGGAGTTTCTTCAAATCTCTGGGAAATGTTGTTTTTACTTGTAGATAAAGTCTTCTCCGTTCTTAAATTTATAACTTTCTGACTTTCGCTTGCAGGTGCCTTCGATTTGTTCTGGAGTTGAGTGCTGTCGACTTCATCTACGCAGAGCTTTCTTCTCAGTTGCTCAAATCTGGATCTTGAGAGAGGCTTGGTTAGGATGTCTGCAGTCTGGTAAGTTGAAGGTACGTGGTTCACCACAAGTTTTTCTTTTTCAACTAATTCTCGAACAAAGTATATATCAAGTTCTAGGTGTTTGGTTCTAGAATGTAATACATGATTAGCTGTCAGTGCAATAGCACTCATGTTATCACACGATATAGTTGCTTTAGTATTTGTGTTAATTCTGATCTCACTAAGTAGGGATTGAATCCGCATAATCTCAGCTGTTGTGCTTGCAATGCTTCTTTATTCAGCCTCTGTACTCGACCTTGACACAGTGTTTTGCTTTTTTGCACACCATGATATAGGATTTTTACCCAAAAATATGCAGTAGCCACTGGTTGATTTCCTATCATAATAGTCATTTGCCCAATCTGCATCTGCATATGCATTGATGTTTAAATTTGTGCTTGACTTTAATATAATGCCTTGATTAATTGTGCCTTTTAAGTATCGTAGAATTCTCTTGGCTGCTTGCCAATGATCACTTAGGGGTTTTTGCATGAATTGACTGGCTTTATTAACACTGTATGAGATGTCAGGTCTGGTTATAGTCACATATTGCAAAGCCCCAATGATATTTCTGTACATCTTCTCGTTGCAAGTAGGCTCACCCTTGTCTTTACTTAGATGTAGATTTGTTATCATAGGAGTAGATAAGGCTTTGGCACCATCCATTTTGGCTCTAACTAGGATTTAATATATGAATTTTCTTTGACATAGCTGGATCTCATTTCCATTTGTTCTGTGAACTTCAATTCCCAAGAAGTAGGATAGGTCACCTAGATCTTTTACAGAGAATTCTTTATTTAGCTGGCTTGTGATGTTCTTTATTTCTGATATGCTGATGCCTGTGATTATGAAGTCATCTACGTAGATTAAGACATAGGTGACAACACCAGTTGTGAACTTTGTGAATAGTGAGTTGTCAGACTTTGTTGATGTGTATCCTAGGCTTGATAGTGTTGCCTTCAATTTGTTGAACCATACTCTGGGAGCCTGCTTTAGACCATATATAGCCTTGTTAAGCTTACACGCCATTCCTTTGCTAGTTGTTTCGTCAAGTCCTTGTGGTAACTCCATGTATACCTCTTCCTACAATTCACCATTTAAAAAGGCATTATTGACATCAATTTGTTTGATGATCCAATTTCTATGCAAGGTTATGGTTAATATTATTCTTATTGTGGTAGTTTTCACAACAGGTGAGAATGTCTCATTGAAATCAATTCCACTCTATTGTGAATAGCCTTTTGCCACTAACCTAGCCTTGTATTTAGAAATTGTACCATCTGCATTCCTTTTTATCCTATATGTCCATTTACACCCAATTATATTTTTGTGTTTGGGTGGTTGAACTAGGTGCCAGGTTTGCTTTCTGCTTAGAGCATCTAGTTCTTCTTTCATTGCAGCTTTCCACTTATCATTTTGTACTGCTTGATGATAAGTGGATGGCTCAATATTGTTGAACTCAGTGCAGTAAGTTTTTGGTTTAAAAATACCACTTTTTTCTCTTGTAATCATATGATGCCTATTGCAAGTTTGAGTGTCTTCCCTGTTTTCATCAGTTTGGGTGTTTTCTTCATTGCTGCTTTCTCCACTGCTTGTATTTTGATGTTGGGAATTTGCCTCATTTCCATCATTGCTACTTTGATTACTTTCAGTGCTAGCTCTGCTTTGATTGTTTTCAGTACTAGTTGTAGGACTGTGAGATGACCTGATAGGTTGTGTCCTTTGTGTGTGTG
The DNA here is from genome assembly GCA_030737875.1 of Allium sativum. NCBI lineage: Eukaryota > Viridiplantae > Streptophyta > Magnoliopsida > Asparagales > Amaryllidaceae > Allium > Allium sativum. The sequence continues at coordinate 684,111,040 of CM060926.1, read as the reverse complement.
TGTGTGTGTCATGTTGTCCTTTGTGTGTGGAACATGGTCAACCTCATTTATGGTTTCAGGAAAACATGGGAAGGAAATTCTGGGGTTGTAGACTTTCTTTGTTGGTTTAGCAACATCACTTTTAAATGGAAATTTTCTTTCATTGAATATAACATGTCTGGATACATACAGTTTACCATTATTGCTTAAGCACTTGTAGCCTTTGTGATTAGGAGAGTAACCCAGAAATGTACATGGTATAGATCTAAAGTCAAGCTTGTGTTTATTGAAAGGTCTTATATGAGGAAAACACAGACATCCGAAGGTTTTAATATCATTATAGTTGGGTTTAACTTTATTTAGTACATCAAAAGGGCATTTTAGATTCAGTACCTTTGTAGGCAGTCTGTTTATTAAGTACACTACTGTAGCAAATGCATCAGGCCAAAATTTCAAGGGTAGTGATGCATGTGCCAGCAGTGTTAGCCCTGTTTCAACAATGTGTCTGTGTTTTCGTTCAATAAGACCATTTTGTTCAGAAGTATGAGGGCAGGTTAATCTGTGTGTTATACCCTTTCTGTTAATAAACGGTTTTAAGGGTAAAAACTCCTTACCACCATCACTTTGAAGAATCTTGACTTTGTGACCTAACTGATTTTCAATGTTATTTATGAATTGCATCACTGTATTGCAAGTATCAGACTTTGATTTTAAAAAATAAATACAGACATATCTTGAATATGCATCAATGAATGAGATGTAGTAATTGTAACCATAGTCAGTGTTGACTGGTGCTGGACCCCATAAATCAACAGCAACTAATTCTAGAGGATTGTGATAATTAGTTTCAGAGTTTGAAAATGGCAGTTTGTGACTTTTTCCCATTTGACAGTATGTACATAGGTAATTTTCTGGAATGTCAATGGAAATATCATTAGCATTTAAAATTTATTTCATAACTCTGAGACTTGGATGTCCAAACTTAAGATGCAACATATCAAATTCAGTACAGTCATTGTGATTGTCTAACTCTGTTATATTACAGGAATTTTTCCTTAATTCATTATTTCTGGTACTTTCAGAGTCAAACTTGTACAATCCATTTTGTTGGTTACCCTGCAATAAAATATGTTTAGTTAGCAAGTCCCTAAAAACACAGTGGTTTGGATAGAATTCAAAAGACACTTGATTGTTTTTTGCATACTATGACACACTAATTAAATTTTTTCTTATGTGTGGTGCACATAGTAAATTATTTAAGTGAAGTAACTTTGCACCTTTAATACTAGCATGCCCAGTGTGTGAGATAAGAATAGAGTTACCATTGCCCATAATTAGAGACTTTTTACCTTTGTATTCGCGATTACCGAGGTTAAGATTGTTTAGATTGTTGGTAACATGATGAGTTGCACCAGAATCAGGGTACCATGCTTCATCCTGAATATCTTCAACGCTAGCAGTGTTTGATGTTGATTCTTGACTGCCTTTGTTTTCTGACTGACTGTTAACCAAATTAGCATTTGGATTACTGTTCCTGTTATTATTATTGCCTTGCTGATTAGTATTGAAGCTGTTGTCAAATCTGAAGTAGCATCTGTTGGCTGTGTGTCCAAGTTTGTCACAAATTTGACATTTTGGTCTGTTGTTGGGATTCCATCTCCCAGCTCTACCTCTTCCATGGTTTGATTGACCTCCTCTTTGGTAAGTATTCTGATTCCTTTGATTATTTTGTTGATTCTTGCCTTTGCCAGTGATAGTATAATTAACATTAAAGTCAGATCTCTGATCTTTCTTTTGCAAGAATCTTCCTTCATGAACAAGAAGCATATTATAGACACTCTGTAGTGAAGATGTAGGTTCAATTGATGTAATGAAAGCTATCACTGATTCATATTCATCTTCCAACCCCCCTACAATATAAAGAATTTGTTCTTTTTCTTCAATCTTATTACCAGTGCATGCAAGTTGATCACACAGGTTTTTGATCTTCATTAGATACTCATTCATGTTTGAGTTTTCCTTCTTTATACTTTGAAGTTGTTTCTTGAAATGTAACACCCTGGCAGCAGATTGACTTGTAAAAGATCTTTCTAATGCTGTCCACACTTCATTAGCAGTCTTTGTACCTGTTAACTATGGCATTAAAGATGCACTCACCGATGACATTAACCATGCACTGATTAGGTTATCTTGCCTTTGATAAACTATAAATTCTTGATTGAGAACAAGGCTGTTATTGTTGTCTCTTATGTATTTTGTTGGGATTGGTTTAGTTCCATAGATGAATTCTTCAAGACCATAACCTTTTGCAGCTGTTTCAACTTGCAGTTTCCATAGGAGGTAGTTGGATTCATCGAGTTGAATCGAGATTATCTGACTTTGAGGCTTAATAGTGGATTTGATGAGGTCTTCTGTGCTTTCTGCACTTGTCTGATTTGATCTAGCTGATGATCTTGGCATGGTTGGAGGATCTGTTTCCACCATGATTGCAGAACGCAGAGGGAGGCTTCAGATTCACGAAAACAGGTGAACTTTTCAGATCTTCAAGTTCTTGAATTGGAGAGTCTGAGTGATTCCTTTAACTGAATTTGAAAAATTGCAACCAGATATTGGTATTGAAAACAGTAAAACTTTTGATGTGACTGATTACAATCTTGGATGGCTTTCAATATGATTTTATCAATTGAAGGCAACCAGATTGATAATATGATGTCAACAGATTTTCTAGGAAGGCTTTTTTGAATTCAGTTGATGATTTTCTTCAGATTTTTTGATCGGATTTGAGATTTCAGAACTGTTTTACCACCAAGCTGTAATGATGAACAGGTGCAGCCACTGATAGTTAGCGAGGCACTGTTTTGATTTACAGCCTCAACTCTCAAAGGAAAAGATTTGAAAGTCTTGGATGAGAGGGTCTAAATGATGATAATTTGTTGATGGACAATCTATCTTCTTGATAGATTTTCAAAGATTGGATCGAGTTCTTGATGCTGTTTAGCAAGAGGGCTCCGATACCATATTCAGATTATAACAGAAACAATGTAGTTGTAATCTTTTGTTATTACTTGAATAAATGCACGCTTGTACACTATTTATACAATGCGGAAAGTAAAAACTGGACTGTAAAATAAAGTATTTTGATATTGGGCTGAGGCCCATTGGCTTGTAATGTAGATAATAACGGGGTACCAGTGTCAGACACTTAATAGGCAGCTAACGATTGGCCTGGCTTTCTCGTCTGGAAAGTTTGCATATATTTTTAGGTATGTGACCTATAAGGAAATTATTTTGTGAGATATGAAGATAGGTTAGATTCTCCAGGTTTCTAATGGATGTTGGAATTGTACCAGCGAGATCTTGGTTTACAGCAATTGTAAGCTCATTGAATTCAGCGATTTTCCCAATAGATGACGAGATTGTCCTATATATGTCAATGAAATTTAGAGTTAGCTCCGTTACAATGCACTTTTCATAAGGCTCACATTCATTTCCTTGCCAATCGAGTAATCAGTTGGTTCTTTACAGTGGGTAATGTTGCAGAATCATTAAAAATTTCTTCTATTTCAGTGTTACTTTGGAGTTGAGTCATTTTTGAAGCAAACAAAGTTTGAGTTTAACAATGTTGATGATATTAAGACTACCAGCATAAAAATGATGACGAGAATTAAGAGAAACGAGGAGGTAACCATATTTTCTTTTTTGATGAACTATTGTACATGTTGAATAAGAGTAGAGACAAGATTGTAAAATACTTGACTTGAATTTGGATGGTATTGATTTTTGGATTAAGAGAGGTAAACATATTTTCTATTTTTATGACATGCAGCCTAATGAGAATGTCCACTGATTACAGTGACTTCTATCGGATTCATTGGCCTGAACCACGTTATATGGGTACATAACTAGTTCATACTGATTTCAATTAAACTGAATCATCACATTTCTTTTCATTCTATTGGATGTCTAAAGCTATGTTCCTATGTCTAGATAAACTTAATATGGTCTTAGTTGGAAGAACGCATCTTTCGGTATAGAGGAACAATTCCATGCTCTTGTAAGAGAAACTGATATTGGTTAGCTATGTTATTTCCTTGTTGTCCCATGATATTGGCTTGAAAATTTATAATACCAAAATATTATTATTCAATTAGATCAAATACATTGGTTTAAGCATGGGATGCACCTTATAAAGTTACGAAGTTCTTCCATCTTGCTAAAAATATTTGTATTGAGGATAAAATGTTGACTCTATAGGTAACCCTATTGTTTTCCATTTTATTTTTAGTTCCTTCACTGCAACCAAACTAATTTAATTTGCACTGGTGTTTTCCAAGAACATTTATAGAATTCTTATAACTTACATCAAAATTTTCATACTAGGGCAGCTGAGCGTCGCCATCATGAAAGGCAAGCAGTTGGTTTTTCATTAATCTGGCTTGCATTTTACTTTATGCATAAACTGTATTATTGTGTTACAATAACGAATGTTAGTCACTATGTAGAATTCTATTTGTTTATAAGCACACATGCATGGGTTGTATAAAAATACCTTTTGAACACATATTTTCAATAGAATACTTGTGCATTGAAAGTCGAATTATTCTTGTTGCTGTTGATATTTAATATCCAAAGATTTGCAGAATCAGTTTGCTGGCATACAGTCCTACTGCAATGGGTATACTATCAGGAATGTATCTATTGCCTTATGGAGGCCCATCGGATGCACGAATGAATCTTTTTCGAGGTTAGAGATACAAATGCTTTCTTTACGCACACCACGAATATGACTTCATAATTTGATCAATAGGGTTCAAATTTGTAGGAATATATTCTGAAGGAGAATCAACATACAAATTATTTTCCTTGATGTGATTGAAGCGGTGAAGGTATTTCAATCATTGAGCTTCTAAGAAAACCAGCGAAGTAACATTTAAGTGCACAAACAATAGCATGGACTAAATATTCTTGACATCGACATGGCTTACTATTATATAATATGGTGCTTATGTGAAGTGAACGTAAGCTGCCAATGTATAATTTAATTGGTCAGTGACACATAAGTTTTCCCCTGTCTCCTTGTTGGAATATGTACAACTTTCTTGGCAGTATGGTCTCTCTCCCACATCCCTTGCAATTGGTATGCTGAATATGAACCTAAAATTATTTCTCATATGCTTTTTGCATTAACTCATGAATGCATTATATGCCTATGGTATTGTCATTGTCAACATGCATGCTCTTCTTGGATGTTAGTTCCACAAAATGTAGATAACATTGGTCACATCATACTAAAATTTAAGGGTAATACCCAGAAGTGATTTGTATGAAATATACAAAAAAGTCATAGCACTGTATATTTTTTTGAAATTAAACCTTTAAACTGTTGGATATGGGTTTAAATAGTGTTTTATTTACATTCGTATTTGAAATCATTTTCGACATCATTATTTGTGGATCCACTTAACTATATATTTTCTATTATTTTTATTATACCTATTGGGGACCCTCTAAAGGCCTCTCTCTCTGTGTGTGTGTGTATATATATATATATATATATGTGTGTGTGTGTGTGTGTGTGTGTGTGTGTGTATTTTCAGAAAAACCAATGTATGTGCGTGTGTGTGCAAGTTTAAATATTTTGAACTAAATATTGTTTATTTTCGTTGTAACAGGACCAAATTGCTCACGTTTTGGAGAAAATATCAAAAGCAAAGCAAGATTAAATTAAGCATTCAGCTATTTTGTAAGTAACTTTTTAATGAAAGAATGTATGACATATTATGGACATAGAATAGTTAATCAAACAATATGTATGAATTGTTGTGTTTGGATATGTGAAAAGTAGTTTGAATTATATGTATGAAATATTAAGTTTGGCATGTGGATGTTGTTTGAATGATCTGTATGAAATATTATATTACAATTTACATGTTTGATGTTTGTGAAAATGTGTTATGTTTATATACGTTTGAGAAATAGGTAATGATATATATGAACGTTGTTTGAATGATATATATATATATATATATATATATATATATATAAGTAAGCAACGAAAGAGCTCAAATGGTACAAATGGTAAGTACTATAAAATTATACGTGAGATTATAGCTTTTTAAAAACACTATCAAATTATGCAAACAAACGTTAGTAGAAACAGGTAATAACCGCTATAGAAATAAAAAGAAATGCTACAATAGAAGTTGATTAAACGCTATATAAATAAGCATAAAACGCTATAATAGGTAGCGGTTGGCTAAGATTTCATATAGCATTTATGTTTAATAGCAAAGAAAAACGCTATGGAATTTTGTTTTTTCATAGCGTTTTTATCTCTGCTATTTAAAGCTGAAGGTCTAACATAGCATGTTGTTATACGACGTTCTTTGAAACGCTATGGTTGAATATACTAGCGTTTCTGAAACGCTATGAAATTCCGTTTTTGTTGTGGTGTAATGAAATCGTTATTGTTTTGTACGTAAAATGGCTCATAAATGTGTTTCTACCATATGCTATTATGATGGTGATTTGGTGGTAGACAAAGATAATTTTAGAAAATATGTTGGAGGGTTGTATAAACTGGCAAAAATTATTAGAAAATGTAATTTGGTTCAGTTGAAAGAGTCGATATATAAATCAACTAAGATTAAATTTGACGAATTCGATACTAATCTAGTATGTAAATGACCTATAGATTCTGGATCGAAAGCCATTGACATAGCCGACGATGATGTAGATTTAATGTTTTCTGCGACATAGAAATCCATTGAGATTTTTATTATAAAGAGTAGATTATTCAAGTAAGAAGAACCAATAGCACCACAAGTACTTAACCATGAAGGTGAAGAGACTTATGGAAGAGTGGAGAATGTCAGAACTGGTCATGAAAATGCATCGTCGATCTTTAATACTCTATATGCTATAGCGACTTATGATCGACAACAAAGTTTTTTTCGGTTATCCGCCATGTACGAGTTATTAACATGGTATTCTGTACAGCTATCCTTATTCGACTCGAGAGAGCTTCAGACATATGATGGAAAGGTGAATGCTATTTTGATTATTCTTTTGATCTCTAAACATGTTTTACTTTGTAGTTGTTAATTATAATGTTTGCATGTAGTTATGTTTCACAACAACCAACACTATTTTGAAGTGTCAGACCTTCAAATTATTACACGTTTTGTGCATAATACACAATTCGAGTAACAACATATAAGTCAGAGGTATGTGAATGATATACAGTTAAATTGTTGGTTCTATATGTAAATACCATTTACAACTAAAAGAAAAACCATTTGTGAAATTTCAGGTCCCCATCCATGACATTGCAACACAATCAACTATCGAAGTACCCAATGTGGACATTAGAGCAAATGAGGCATCGGACAATATAAAAAGGGACATAGATGTAGGTGAGGATGAATATGTGGATCCTCCTGCTAATAGTATGGATGTAGTTAGTATGTTAGAAAATAACATTTCTTGGATCGATAGCATGAAAGTAAATAACAAAGCAATAAACTATGATTTTACAAAAGTGGAAGACATATTACCTGAAGATAGTGATGAGATGGAAATAATGGTTCTTCTTGATAATGACTTATGCACGACACAATTAATGGCTAAGTCAATTGTTGTAGATCTTCATTTCAAAAATGAGATATTCCCGACTTTGAGCGTCCAAAATGGATTTTAAGTTAGTACAATTTTTGAGATGGAATAAAAATTCAAACAACAATTAAGTGAATGGTCAATTCTTTATGTTGTCTCTTTTAAACCTATAAAGTCGAATGTAACCAAGTATACTACTATCTAAAATTTCGATGCTATTTGTTCGTGAAGAATTCATGCAATTATGTCAAAAAAAATTCGAACAAAATTGGTGGATTGTACAAAAATATCCAAGTGAACATAAATGTGTGAACCAAACTGTTGACTCAAATCACAAGTAAGTAACGACTGCATTTTTAATTTCATTGATTTTACCATTTGTAAAATGAAACACCCCACCTCCGTTAAAGTCACTCACAAAGGGAATGCCTTAACTTCGGTGGAGCATTTTAGGTAAAAGATGCAGATAAATTACAAGACAGACAAATAAAGCAGCGGAAAATAAAGTCATTTTATAAACAATGTGGTTCAGTCAAGCTTTTACAATAGTTATCTCAATCATACTTAAAAGTAATACATAGAACTTCTGTCTTGATTTAAAAACTTCCAAATATAAAAGAAGCATAAAAATAACAATGATATTCCCCAATAAAGCATGAACCAGCCATAACAGTGGAAGAGAGAGTCCAAAGCAATATATCAACTATCTTCGAGCTTGGAAAGAAAACTGAGCTAAGTTGTAACATTTCCTCCCTGTGAACCCGGGGGGGGGGAGGGGGGACGGAAGAAAAGAGGCGAAACAAAACTAGGTCAGACATAAGTCTGGTAAGCCCCAGTGACTATTTAGCATGTAAACAAGAAAAATGATTATGATATGAATAAACTGAACCTAGGACAACAACCTAGAAATAAGATAATAAGACTGAGTATAAGACAATACCGTGATAACAAGGATAACGAGATAACAAGATAACATAAGGTTAGCATAAGATATGACAAGGCTAGATTAACTGAATGCGCTTCTACTCTTTCTCTTCTTCGCTACTACCGTGTTATTCTGATTTCTATATTTTTGCACCACCTAACTAGTGTCCCAACTAGTAATCTGTATAAAATAATATGATAAAGTGACCCCAATCCACGCAATTGTGGTAGCCTTTAGGTGTACATCTATTATGAGGATTCCACCTCAATCTGCCTAATTGCCATGAATATATTAGATGTACCCTTACTACCCTATCGATCGGCACCCTAGTTGTATTAATTTCTCTTGTGTCTGTGTCAATCGGCCCTCTCTTGCGTATACCTTGTGCTGGTCCCACCATGAGGCGTATCAATCCTTATGATAGCAACCCGACACGATTCAAGATGCACAATGTATAACTACTGGTACCCAGTGCCTTCTTTTTCCCACTCCAGAGTACGTGCACGCACGTAAACCGTCGGAACTTACACTGACGTACCCCCGGCCGCTGTTTTGACCGCTTATAATCAGCCCAGTAATCGTGCCCCACCCTGCCTAATTCAGGGTACCATGATACATCTATGTGGGTTACTGCTGAAATGGGTCCCCGTTACTAGGGTTTCCTACTGCTTAAGTTTGTGGGCCTATATTTGCTAATATTACCCACCAACCCGATGTGTACTTAACCCTCCCACTGATTCAAGCATGTTTATTTAATGGTTAAATTTTGTGGGCCTATATTTACTAATATTACCCACCAACCCGATATGTAATTAACCCTCCCACACATTATGTCATATGGGTTAAGTATTGTCCATTCATGTTAACTTAACCTACCCATTCATCGTCATGTTGGTTAAGTGTTTCTTATTAACTTAACCTCATTCGTTCATCAAGTTATATTGGTCAAGTGTTTCTCATTAACTTAACCTTAGCCATTCGTGTTATATTGGTTAAGTGTCATCAATCAATTCAAGTTACTTAACCCACCTACTTGTCATGTTACTTTAGTTAAGTGTAGCCTTCTTGTGTTAACTTAACCCTACCACAAATAAAGTCATATTAGTTAAGTGTTTCCCTCTTGTTTTAACTTAACCTTACCACAAATCAAGTTATATTGGTTAAGTGTTGCCCTATTGTTTTAACTTAACCTTACCACAAATCAAGTTATATTGGTTAAGTGTTTCTTATTACTTAACCCTACCCATTCATCATGCTATACTGGTTAAATGTTTCATATTCACTTAACCCTAGTCATTCATCTTGTTATATTGGTTTAGTGTTTCTCATTAACTTAACCCTAGTCATTTCTTAGCATGTCTTGTTCATTAGCATTAATTGATTTATTAATGCACTAAACTCTCACATTAGATATGTGTTGTTGCGGTTACTGGATGTGCCGGGCGGTTCCGGGCAGTTTTACACCACAACTCAATCTAACCTCGGGTTTTTCTTGGGCATGATGCACTAACCTCTCACATTAGATAGGTGTTGTTGTGGTTACTGGATGTGTCGGGCGGTTCCGGGCAGTTTTACACCATAACTCAATCTAACCTCGGGTTAGGCATGTTCATCTTTAATTTACACATTTACCTTACATATTTATACGTAAATTATCCATAATTATTGTCATTCAAGTCATGCCCCATTTACCCACTAAATCATGTTCATAATTTTTGGTATATAAATTATACTATTTTTATGCCACTAACCATTCATCTATTTATGGGCCAAATTATGCAAATAATAATAATTTCTATGGTTTTCCCAACGTTACCCCCGTCATACGTTCGCAAAATTCACATAGAATGTTAGGCTCGTAACTTAGCCTAACTTATATACAAAAGGGGAAAGAAGGGAGTATGTACCATTCACACAACATAAAATAATAAGGATCCAACTAAACATGTGTCATGTAAATGTGGCATAAAATAATGAACTTGCATTTTTGAATCCAACTAACATGAGTCCCCAAATCCAACTAGGCATGTAAATATAAACTTTTATTTTGGGTCCAATAAACATAAACCTTAAGCATATAGAATTACACAAGTTCAACTAGACATGCGAATGTGAACTTTAATTTGGATCAAATAAATCTTAAACATATGGAATTACACAAGTTCAACTAGGCATGTGAGTGTGAACTTTTATCTTGGATCCAATTTTCATAGATCTAAATGTAGATCTAAACATAATACATGTCTTGGCCTAACAACTTGCATGTAACATAACATGAATAAGTCACCAATTTTACATGATTGGTTTACATCAATATAATAACTACAATTGCCTAACAACTTGCATGTAACATAACATGAATAAGCCACCAAACTTTACATAATACATGAATGGTTTAACACCAACATAATAACCACAATAGTCTCATAAGCACATACGATAGAATCGTTACAAGAATAGGCATGAATCAGCATCATCATTATCTTACAACTAGGAATAACGCTAGTTTTCACTTTATTACAAATCATAATTTTTTAATCATTCACATCTAAATAATAACAGGACTTACAAACAAAAGAAAGTCTTGTTTTCTAGGATCTGTTTTCTGAATTTGGAAAGCAGACCCTTGAAGAAGACTATCAATTCTCTAAGTTAGTTTTGATTCGTAGCTTTTAACTTGCTTTCTAATTGAAGAAGAAATTGTGGTTAGGCTAGAACGGTCATGGACAGCATGGTGACTCCTTGGAATGAATTTGTGTGATTTAGGGTTTGAGGATTAGGGTTGCTTATATAGAAGTCTAGGATTAATTCTAGCATTTGGATATTAGGTTTTTAATCCGTATTGTACACCTAGTGCTGAGTCAGCAAATGTATTTTATATATTAATAACCTTCTATTTTTCTTCCCTTAAATTAATATGAATTGAACTTAAACATCTAATTGCATGTTTTCTTCGATTAGCGTGTTTTTCTTAATTGATGTCAATTAACATGTCCTTATTTTTTTTATTATTAATTAACATAAGTGACCAATTTACTATATTCCTCAAGTTAACATATTCTGTTTAATGTTAATTGACATAAGTGACAAATTAGCATAAGCATTTATACAAATTAAGATTAATTACATGATTTCCTAACAATACCCTATTAACGTGTTTACAATTTGATGCCAAATAACATGCTTTTACAAAATAACATAAATGCCTAATTAACATATTTTCTTTAATTAATATCAATTAATATGGATGACTTATTAGCACAAACACTTATACACACTAAGGTCAATTACATGTTTTTCAATCAATGCCATATTAACACATATTTACAAATTAATTTCAATCTATTCATGTTTACATATTCCTCCTTTACTGTATACATTAATTGACCATATATATAAATATCTATTTATATATATACGCACCTATTCATAAATTCCAATATTGACAACTAATGCAAATTGATTGCTTACCTATTTTAAAAAGTGGAAATCGAGTATATAATTTAATTCCCTTTTTTTCCCTACTTTCCTCGTAACATACAAAGTCAATGCATAATGAAGTTACATACATACATATCTATTTATACATGCATAAATCTTTCTTTTTACTACATGCATCCACACATTTCCTTCCACTTTTTTATTAATTGCATATATATATATATATTCATTTTTTTCTTTTATTTTTCTTCATTAATTAATTAACCCTTTAATTAATTATCTTTACGATATAGTATATCTTATTTCGGGGTGTTACATTCTCCCCTACTTAAAGGATTTCGTCCCCGAAATCTTCAAGTTAAGAAGAATGTTACCATCCTACCAACCACAACCATCTATTCATCCATTATACCTAAGCATCCACTGTCCTTAGGAGAATTCTAATGCTAGTATGAACATATGCATAAGTGTGTGTATATGTTCCTATATCTTAATGCAGAAATCAGGCGATCCACTGTTTCAGTTGACCTCCTTAATGCAATATATGTCTGTGCCATGTATCCAATATGTATGCAAAAGAATCCTAATGATACATATAAATTCTATATGTGTGCACACCCACCACTAATATGCAACATCCATGTGATGAGCTAACCATATTGCATCCATAAAAAAATGCACACATCCATATGCAATATATAAGTGATTGAGCCGATCTAGTGCCAAATGTGTGTATATGCATCCACGAGCAACCACTATCACCCACTTGCAACCACTTGCAACCACCAATCATAATATGTTTCAAACACATGTTTAACTCCATTGGCTTCTACCTAAGGATCGAAGATATGACCTAGAGGATATACCAAAAAAAGATAGAAACAAACATGCATAGAATTCCTAGAAAAAGAGATCAAGGATATACCCTCAAGAAAAATGGTATGATGCGCGTGTCTTATCTTCAGTCTCCCACATCGTGTCTTCTTGAGCTTCACCCCACTGTACCTTAACTAATTTAACTTCACAGTTGCGAAGCTTCTTGACCTCCATTTCCAAAACTCACTAGTAAAGATCGGACCTCGATCACTTACTGTGCTAGAGGGTATCCAATGTAGTCGAACTATCTTTCCAAGATAAACAGATGTTAACCATGATACCAAGTGTATATACAAAGATGATTAGAGGTCTCTCCTCTACTTAGCTTATCCATCATGTTACAAATCTGAGGGTCTAAAGCTAAAGGTTGCTATGTACTTTTTACCTCTCTTAAGGACATTCTTTTTCTACTTAGGGCGCCTACCACAACCATTTATCTCTTACGCAAACCATCCTAGTCGAACTCGACATCCCTCGAGTACAAGCCCCAAAGGCCTAAACCAATATCAGACAAGCACCCAAGGAATACCTCCTCCTAATTTGGACGATCTACGTGAGATGATACTAGAAAAACAATCAAACAATTGAGCACTTAACCGACTCTGGCTATGCTCGCCAATCTTGCTCAAAAACTATCGTTGATCGCATAACTGGTTTTGTATTGTCAACTAGATATATGCGGAAGTCTATCTCGAGTTTTAGGAGGAAAACCCCTAACCTAATCAGAAACATCTGCGTACTCATGGACTATTCTAACGGATCGCAAATTGTCGATAGATGCATCAAGTGATTCTAGGTAGCTAAGCTTAACTAATCCCCTTAGGATCGCATGAAGTCTCGAGGGTATTCCTGAAGCAAGTAAAAAGTCTAACTACCCTCCTTTCACAATTACTAGCTAACCAACCCGTGCCTAGAATCAACCCATAACCCATGGAACCAAAAACATAAGCATTATACTTAAACTCAATCCTTAATATAGCTATTCTCAAATCCTTACAAACCAAAGATAAATGAGCCAAACCACTAATTGTATTTGAGACAATAATGGGATATTCTACTATACAAGTACTAAGGTGCAGAGACTCAACTATGGAAGAAGATATAAACGAATGTGAGGCGCTAAAATCAAAAGGAGTACTAACAGGATGATCAAAAAGATAAACTAAGCACTACCTCTCTCTCAGGTATGCTGGCAGTGAGAGCATGCACTTGCCCTCCTGAAAATCATGTCCTTTGTTCTTACCCTTGTCCTTAATTATATGACCCATTATACCATAATAAAGACACTTCCTCTTACACCTCTTTCTTTTTACCTTCTTTGTGAACCAAGTCCATATCCATGAGTTACACATCCTTGGGTTGTGCTCCTTAGCCAAACTCCCTTATTCTCATCTTTACCATCCTTGTGTAACATGTTGACAAGTCTCTTGAAAGCTGCCTCCTTCGCACGAAAATTCCTACAAAGCTCAAAAGAAAATTAGCCGTAGGTGAAACTACTGCAGCTATAGATGGAAACTAGACGCTTATTTCCCTTTGACAAGTGTCATAGTCTCATCAAGCCTACGGAACCATGTCGCGAAGAGGTTACCTCCCAGAAAGCCTGGAGCCCCGGAGACTCAGGAAAGAAGGAAACAAGGATTCAAACAGAGGATCAAAATATAGTGCATATGGCATTGGGGAATATGCCTTTAAAACAAAACTTTTTCTTTTGAAAATGCTTCTTTTAAAACCGTTTTGAAAATAATTTTTTCAAATCTTTTATCTGATCTAGTGACCTTCATCTCTGATACCAGGTGAAACACCCCACCTCCGTTAAGGTCACTCACAAAGGGAATGCCTTAACTTCGGTGGAGCATTTTAGGTAAAAGATGCAGATAAATTACAAGACAGACAAATAAAGCAGCGGAAAATAAAGTCATTTTATAAACAATGTGGTTCAGTCAAGCTTTTACAATAGTTATCTCAATCATACTTAAAAGTAATACATAGAACTTCTGTCTTGATTTAAAAACTTCCAAATATAAAAGAAGCATAAAAATAACAATGATATTCCCCAATAAAGCATGAACCAGCCATAACAGTGGAAGAGAGAGTCCAAAGAAATACATCAACTATCTTCGAGCTTGGAAAGAAAACTGAGCTAAGTGGTAACATTTCCTCCCTGTGAACCTTGGGAGGGGGAGAGAGAACGGAAGAAAAGAGGCGAAACAAAACTAGGTCAGACATAAGTCTGGTAAGTCCAGTGACTATTTAGCACGTAGACAAGAAAAAGGGTTATGATATGAATAAACTGAACCAAGGACAACACCCTAGAAATAAGATAATAAGACCGAGTATAAGACAATACCATAATAACAAGGATAACAAGATAACATAAGATTAGCATAGGATATGACAAGGCAAGATAAACTGAATGCGCTTCTACTCTTTCTCTTCTTCGTTACCGCCGTGTTACTCTGATTTCTATATTTCTGCACCACCTAACTAATGTCCCAACTAGTAATCTGTATAAAATAATATGATAACATGATCCCAATCCCCGCAATTGTGGTAGCCTTTAGGTGTACATCTATTATGAGGATTCCACCTCAATCTGCCTAATTGCCATGAATGTATTAGATGTACCCTTACTACCCTATCGATCGGCTCCCTACTTGTATTAATTTCTCTTGTGTCTGTGTCAATCGGCCCTCTCTTGCGTGCAGATAACCTGTGCTGGTCCCACCATAAGGTGTATCAATCCTTATAATAGCAACCCGACATTATTCAAGATGCACAGTGTATAACTACTGGTACTCAGTGCCTGCTTTTTCCCACTCTGGAGTACGTGCACGCACGTAAACCGTCGGAACCTACACTGACGTACCCCCTGCTGCTGTTTTAACCGCTTATAATCAGCCCAGTAATCGTGTCCCACCCTTCCTAGTTCAGGGCACCATGATACATCTATGTGGGTTACTGCTGAAATGGGTCCCCGTTACTAGGGTTTCCTACTGGTTAAGTTTGTGGGCCTATATTTACTAATATTACCCACCAACTCGATGTGTACTTAACTCTCCCACTGATTCATGCATGTTTATTTAATGATTAAGTTTTGTGGGCCTATATTTACTAATATTACCCACCAACCCGATATGTACTTAACCCTCTCACATATTATGTTATATGGGTTAAGTGTTGTCCATTCAAGTTAATTTAACCTACCCATTCATCATCATGTTGGTTAAGTGTTTCTTATTAACTTAACCTCATTCGTTCATCAAGTTATATTGGTCAAGTGTTTCTCAATAACTTAACCCTAGTCATTCATGTTATATTGGTTAAGTGACATCAATCAATTCAAGTTACTTAACCCACCTACTTATTATGTTACTTTGGTTAAGTGTAGCCTTCTTGTGTTAACTTAACCCTACCACAAATCAAGTCATATTGGTTAAATGTTTCCCTCTTGTTTTAACTTAACCTTACCACAAATCAAGTTATATTGGTTAAGTGTTGCCCTCTTGTTTTGGCTTAACCTTACCACAAATCAAGTTATATTGGTTAAGTGTTTCTTATTACTTAACCCTACCGATTCATCATGCTATACTGGTTAAGTGTTTCCTATTAACTTAACCCTAGTCATTCATCTTGTTATACTGGTTAAGTGTTTCTCATTAACCTAACCCTAGTCATTTCTTAGCATGTCTTGTTCATTAGCATTAATTGATTTATTAATGCACCAACCTCTCATTTTAGATATGTGTTGTTGCGGTTACTGGATGTGCCGGGCGGTTCCGGGAAGTTTTACACCACAACTCAATCTAACCTCGGGTTTTTCTTGTGCATGATGCACTAACCTCTCACATTAGATAGGTGTTGTTGTGGTTACTAGATGTGCCGGGCGGTTCCGGGCAGTTTTACACTACAACTCAATCTAACCTCGGGTTAGGCATGTTCATCTTTAATTTACACATTTACCTTACATATTTATACATAAATTATCCATAATTATTTCCATTCAAGTCATGCCCCATTTACCCACTAAATCGTGTTCATAATTTTTGGTATATAAATTATACTATTTTTATGCCACTAACCATTCATCTATTTATGGGCCAAATTATGCCAATAATAATAATTTCTACGGTTTTCCCAATGTTACCCCCGTCATACGTTTACAAAATTCACATAGAATGTTAGGCTCGTAAATTAGGTTAACTTATATACAAAAGGGGAAAGAAGGGAACATGTACCATTCACACAACATAAAATAATAAGGATATAACTAAACATGTGTCATGTAAATGTGGCATAAAATAATGAACTTGCATTTTTGGATCCAACTAACATGAGTCTTTAAGCATTTGAAATTACCCAATTCCAACTAGGCATGTAAATGTAAACTTTTATTTTGGGTCCAATAAACATAAACCTTAAGCATATAGAATTACAAAAGTTCAACTAGACATGTGAATGTGAACTTTTAATTTGGATCAAATAAACATGAATCTTAAACATATGGAATTACACAATTTCAACTAGGCATGTGAGTGTGAACTTTTATCTTGGATCCAATTTTCATAGATCTAAATGTAGATCAAAACATAATACATGCCTTGGTCTAACAACTTGCATGTAACATAACATGAATAAGTCACCAATTTTACATGATTGGTTTACATCAACATAATAACCACAATAGCCTAACAACTTGCATGTAACATAACATGAATAAGTCACCAAACTTTAAATAACATATGATTGGTTTAACACCAACATAATGACCACAATAGTCTCATAAGCACATATGATAGAATCGTTACAAGAATAGGCATGAATCAGCATCATCATTATCTTAGAACTAGGAATA
This sequence comes from Allium sativum, assembly GCA_030737875.1. Classification (NCBI taxonomy): domain Eukaryota; kingdom Viridiplantae; phylum Streptophyta; class Magnoliopsida; order Asparagales; family Amaryllidaceae; genus Allium; species Allium sativum. The sequence goes on along the minus strand of CM060926.1, from coordinate 684,093,353 downwards.
ACGCTAGTTTTCACTTTATTACAAATCATAACTTTTTAATCGTTCACATCTAAATAATAACAGGACTTACAAACAAAAGAAAGTCTTGTTTTCTGGGATCTGTTTTCTGAGTTTGAAAAGCAATCCCTTGAAGAAGACTATCAATTCTCTAAGTTAGTTTTGATTCGTAGCTTTTAACTTGCTTTCTAATTGAAGAAGAAATGGTGGCTAGGCTAGAACGGTCATGGACAACATGGTGGCTCCTTAGAATGAATTTGTGTGATTTAGGGTTTGAGGATTAGGGTTGCTTATATAGAAGTCTAGGATTAATTCTAGCCTTTGGATATTAGGTTTTTAATCCGTATCGTACACCTAGTGCTGAGTCAGCAAATGTATTTTATATATTAATAACCTTCTATTTTTCTTCCCTTAAATTAATATGAATTGAACTTAAACATCTATTTGCATGTTTTCTCCGATTAGCGTGTTCTTCTTAATTGATGTCAATTAACATGTCCTTATTTTTTTATTCTTAGTTAACATAAATGACCAATTTACTATATTCCTCAAATTAACATATTTTTCTTAATGTTAATTGACATAAGTGATAAATTAGCATAAGCATTTATGCAAATTAAGTTTAATTACATGGTTTCCTAACAATACCCCATTAACAAGTTTACAATTTGATGTCAAATAACATGCTTTTACAAAAGAACATAAATGCCTAATTAACATATTTTCTTTAATTAAAATCAATTAATATGGAAGACAAATTAGCACAAACACATATCCACACTAAGGTCAATTACATGTTTTTCAATCAATTTCATATTAACACATATATACAAATTAATTTCAATCTATTCATGTTTACATTTTCCTCCTTTATTGTATACATTAATTGCCCATATATAAATATCTATTTATATATATACGCACCTATTCATAAATTCTAATATTTACAACTAATGCAAATTGATTGCATACCTGTTTTAAAAAGTGGAAATCGAGTATATAATTTAATTCCTTTTTTTTTCTACTTTCCTCATAACATACAAAGTCAATGCATAATGAAATTACATACATACATACATATCTATTTATACATGCATAAATCTTTCTTTTTACTGCATGCATCCACACATTTTTCTTCCACTTTTTGTATTAATTTCATATATATATATTCATTTTTTTCTTTTATTTTTCTTCATTAATTAATTATCTTTACGGTATAGTATATCTAATTTCGGGGTGTTACATAAAATCTAATTTGAACATAACCGTGGGCATTGTACAAGTTTTAATGGAGGAATAATTGTTTGTTAAGATAAGTTATATGAAGGCATGGAGAACACTGAGCAAGGCAGTCAAAAAAATCTATAGTGATTGCGCAGAATTATGCACCACCTTAAGGCAATATTACGCTGAAATTGCTAGAACGAACCCTAAGAGCATTGGGCATGTTATTAAGGACGAATACAGTGTGTTTGAATGATCTTTTTAGGCTTTTGGTCCATGTATTGAACAGTTTTTACATTGTCATCCCTTACTTTGCATCGACGGGACACATTTATGTGGGAAATACAAAGGGACATTACTACTAGCTACTGCTGCTGGCGCGGATGACCTTATTTATCCATCGACATATGCAATTGTTGAGTCAGAGTCTGTTGATAGTTGGGGTTGGTTTTTTGCTTTGCATGCACCACTTCATTCATACCGTCAACGATAACCAAAAAACTTTTATTTCTGATAGAATGAAAAGAATACCTATTGTGTTGAAAATAAAGTGGCGTTTGACTTTTAAACACCATTTTTGTTCTAGACATCTTAAGGCTAATTTTCAAGTAGTCGGTTTTAAAGATAAATGATTGATCAGACTTTATTATGCTGCAGCATGCGCTTCGGAGGAAGTTGAATACCACAAACTTCAGGAAGAAATAAAGATCATTTGCATAAAGGTGCATAACTGGATTGAAAAAAAGTTTGAACGAAAAAAATGAAAGTTAGGATTTATGCAAAGATGATGGATACTAATTCCATGTAATGACAACAGACGGTATCCGAAGTACCACCTTTTTTTCAGTTTGTTACGATGTATTGGTAGAATGAGAATAATAGACGCTATCTCAGATAGTGCCAGTAGGCGGTATCCGAGATGCCACTTTGTTTATTTCATTCTGCCATAATGATGTAGCGGAATGTAAGTAAAAGAGCGGCATCCAGGATGCCACCTTTTTGCGGCATTTGGGAAGCCGCTCAGAAGTTTTCATTCTACCACTCCTTAGGGGCAGAATGAAAATAACAAAGCGGTATCTCGGATAACGTCTGTTGGCGCTATTCGAGATAGTGCCCTGTTGTTTCCTTTTTGGCACTACATCATGGTAGAAAGAAAACAACAGGACGATATCTCTATCGTTGTCCGAGATAGCGCTCTGTTCTTTTCTCATGCCATGATAACATCACAATTTCCCAAATAGAAAACTTCAATGTTAAAACCATTGGCACAACATTTAAACAAATCCAAGCACATAAGCATCAACATCACAAGTTCCAAATACAAACCATCAAAACAAGTTCAAACTTTAACATTCCAAATACAAAACCATTGACACAAGTTCAAACTTTAACATTCCAAATATATAACCATCAACATCTAAACTCGAGCATTCTAATCACAACACACGTAACCAAACAAATAGTTCATACTTTAACATTTCAGATATATAACCAAACAACCATCACAATTTGTACCCTGAAATTTAAATATCAAATCCTAATCTTTCAAGTATCTTAAAAGTCGAGGCGTTTTTCTTTTTGCCGATGGCTTAACTTCATACTAGTCCAGTGTCCATTCTTCCTCTTCCTCGGTATGCTCTTCAACATGTTATAGGGGAGGTTGGTAAGTTCCAACTGCTATCGTATGCTGCGAAGGCAACTCCTCAGACGCTTCACTCTTGCCTTTCCTACGACTTTGGTACTTCTTCCGTGGCATGAGAGGTGGTGGTATTTGCGCAACCTTTAATTAAGCGGTATAAGGGGGAGGAGGAGGTATCGGGAGATAGTGCGGTCTATCCGTTTTGTTCTATGACAAAAACGAATGCAAGATATATTTGATAGACATGCACTTCACTTTGCTTTTTTTAGGAAATTCTTTCTTCGTCTCATTCACTAATTGAATGATATGGTAAACTCCATCCGCTTATAAATAACATATGATATTAAATCATCTACGAGTCTTATACAGCACTCAAATTTAATACATACCACATTTCTTTCTAGCAGAGCTCTAGGAGTGTAGGAAGGAGGAAATGCAGCAGGGGTTGGCGGTGGCCTTGGCAATCAGTATCAAATGTTAATGTCCTAATATTATTGCTTATCGGTTAGTGTGGCCTCATGTTTTGGTTCCTTATAAGCAAAACCACTATTCCGCAATGTTATCATTTGCTCATACAAATTTTCATTTGGTTGGACAGAATAATGGGAAGCAGGATGAGGAAGATGCTGACGTAACCCAAACCGCCTCATCACTCTATCTAAAAGATGAAATGCACCATCTGTTTGATACACATTGTTATGGCATTTGATTCCAAAGCTTTGCTAACGTAACACGCTGTTAGAATAATTAGTATATGGGATTTATGTTAATAATATATTAACATAAATACCATATATTAATTATTCTAACACACGCATTGTTGTCAAAAATCTTTAAATCCTACGATTTGAAACTCGTTTTATAACGAATCCTTTCCTTTACGATTCGATTTAAATTTCGATTCAAACCAGGCTTATAGCGCACTTCAGAAAAATCATCCAATCCAAATTAATATATTCTGCAATTTCAATTACAATCATTTAAAAACTGCAAATTAAAATTGTACCGAAGAGAAAATTATGTTTATAGATTTAGATGTAGAAGTTTAAACATCAAAATTAATTTCAAAATGCGTGCAAACTTTAAAATATATGTTTTTTTAATCCATGATTTACAAATTATATCTCGTTTTGGTTTATAATTTGAATTTTACGATTTACGATTTGAATCTCATTTTAATAACTGTGTACATACATACATATATAGTGTATTGAAACAAGGATGCAATATAACCCTTCTGTATGTGTGTGCGTATATAGACAATACATTTAATTAATGGATACTTGGCATATCAATTGTATACCTGCAAAGCTTACATAGCCCAACCAACATCTCTCTACTCCCAGGCCTTTGCTAGTTGAGGTAGCCCAACTGGTATTTTCAACATGTCTTTCTGGTAGCTAGGGAAAGAAAGAGACCCTGATGCTTTCTTCATATTTTGTATTGTTGTGTCTTATTTTGTGTTTTAATAAATTCCCTAAACTATAAAGGGGGAACTTATCATTTCCTTTAATTTATATGCATGTCCATAAATATGGAATATGAGGCAACATTAAGCACCACCGTAGGTATGAAATTAAGGACACCGTAGATATCACATGGGCACACAGGTCTTATATATATATATATATATATATATATATATATATATATATAGGCAAGCGTTCAGTTGCATCCGAAAAATTGAGCACCCCAAATGCCTCCTGATTTCCACCACCCGTTTATATTAAAAAATGTGAGTGGGAAGTGAGAGAGTGAGTGGAAGGAGAGAGAAGAGGAAATACTTGGTGGAGATTGAGGGGCATTTGGGGTGCTGGACTGTTTGTGCACTGTTTGTTGTTTTGCAAACTGCTCTCTCTAACCAAACTGAATTGCATGGCTTAATAATTCATCTTCTTCCGTGCAAATTTAGCAAGTACGTAAATCCTAAAGAGCCATAATATATAAAGTTCAACTTATACACAAACCATGATATTAATTTACATCAGCAATACAACATATTATCGATTGATCAAGAATAGAAGGGATGCATGAAAGTAATGAAACATGCGTTGTAAATTCAGAGCAAGCCAGGACAAAGAGAAACAGCTGGAAACTGATCATGCACAAATAACTCTCTGTTTTGTTTCATCTTCTTCAAATTACTGTCGAACTCTTTTTCCTCTGGAATTGCTTTCTTCTCCTCGAAAGTTGATTGTTCTGAATTTTGTTTACTAGAAGCAATATCGTCATCTGCTTGTGCTGAAGGTTTTATCAAATTGGAGCTCATGCAACCCATTTTTTGATATATTAATTCCGCCTGGAAACTTGTGATCAGGAAGTGATTTTAAGCTGGTGCTAATATTGATATATGGAACAAGCTGATCAGTTAAGCTTATATAGTTGTTGCTTCAAAGCAGCTAATTTAGGAAACTTCATTTGGAAGCATCATTCTTCTTTCGTTGATTGGAAATATAATAGATAAAAGGATAAATTGATAGGAATAATCCGAAGTTTGACGTGTCTTCCCATATTAATCCGAAGTTTGGATTATTTTTAATTAATCCCAAGTTTGGGGGGTCCCTTACCATATTGATCCCGACGACTTATTAACTTATTATAGCCAGTTTTCAAACTTAAGTTCGTCTTCCCCAAACTAGTTTCTCACTCTAGAAAAATCATTTGGGGAAGACAAATTTAATTTTGATAACCGGTTATAACAAGTTAATAAGTCATCGGGATCAATATCGGAAGGGACCTCCTAAACTTGGAATTATTTAAAAATAATCCAAACTTTAGATTAATATAGGAAGACACGTCAAACTTCGGATTATTCCTGTCAATTAATCCTAGATAAAAAGCCAGTCAAAATGGAATCAGAACAGCCACATACACATAAAGCAAAAACAGATACGAGAGATGGGATATTTATTGTGACGTAGCTGCGAAAAGTAAAGGAACGAAGCTTGGTCGCCAAGTAGCTCTAAAAGCAAGAACCCTTGTTTGCCAAGAATCTTTGTTCGGTAGTTGCAAGTCAAACGTAAATATTGCTCAAATTAATTTTAGAATTCAGATTAATTCTTCATTTTCAGATCTGATAATAGATCTCCAAAGTGGTTAGTTATTTTCTAGATCTGATTGATCAAATCTTTCACGTCTTATTTGCTAATTTTATTTCTTATTACGTTAATTTTAGATCTTATTGGTCAAATGTAAATTCATATCTTATTATGTTGTTTTTCTTTTTAGATCTTATGTAACATAGATCTAAATTTCTAGACTTTACTATGTAGATCTTGTCTTATAAATATTGCTCTATTAATCTCATTTTAGATTTCATTTTAACATTGATTTTATCACAAGGAGCAGCTCAAAATGCGACGAGAGGGGGACGGCTTGCGACGACTAAAAAAACGGTCGTTGCAAGTCGTCGCACGGTCTACTGATACAATCAGTAGACCGCAAGCTTTCTTCCCTAATTCATTTCACAAATTAAAAAAACCTTCCCCGTCGCCCCCATCGCTGTTGCGATTTCACCCTCTAAAGCTTGCTTCCAAGCTTTCTAATTTGTGCTGGTATGTCTTCTAACTTTATTTTATGTTTAAATAGGGTTAATTTTCATGTTTATACGGGTTTGTAAATTGATTGTTTATGGATATGAAATTGGTTGTCATGTGGGATGCTTATGATAATAATTGTGTTGTAGATTGATTTGGGAATAAATTTATTTGATTAGAAGGTTGATTAGCACATATGTAATTGATTTAGAAGGTTGAAAACGATGATTATCGCATATGCAATTGGGCTTATGATGATTGTGTTGTAGGTTAATTGTGTTGTTGGTTGATTTGAGAATAAATAGAATAAACATAATTGTTTAATGGTAGTAAATGCAAAGTAGTTAAGGCGAAAGTCTTGAAACTTGGATTTTTTTTTAAAACTCCAATTCATACGAGTATGGGGTTTTCTAATGGAAAAGAAACTGAACAATAAATTACTACTATAAATTGATGAATTCAATGTTGATAAACATTTTATTTATAGTGATATACATAAAGTTAGTAAACTATTTTATTTACTATAATTCTAATTTTAAGTTTTATTCTATTAACTATTTATAGTTCATTCAACTATTTACACTTTATTAACTAAAAAATATATTTGATCATATTTCATATTTTTATTTGATTACTTAAATATTTTATTAAACTACTTTACTAAATAAATACTAAATTAAATCAGATTTTATCGTTGATTTAACTATTTTAATATTTTAGTTAACTGCTTTATTAAGCGAAATCAAAATATTACAATTTCATTAGAGTCAAGAATTCAAAATACAATTTAATGAACTAAAATTTAAAATGAAAATCATATTTATAACTTAACTCTTTAAATTTTAAATGAAATTAATTAATTAACTTTAAATCTTAGTTTAACTTTCAAAAATTTAAACTAACTAAAATTAACTTCATAATTTATACTTTAAACTAAAACTAATCTTAGTTGGTTATGTAATGTTAGTTTACAAGTTGAACATATGAAAAAAAAAATATGTAGACGTTAGTTTATAAATTATCTAATGTGTTTTACTTAAGTGAACCCCTCAGAGATTTTTTCCCTCGTCTGACAAGTGTTGTATATGATCGTTATATGGATATTCGTTTTTACATAGAACGGAAATCTATATTCATCTGATACAATATTCGTTGGATTTGTCCCAGTATTGGACAAGTTACAAATATAATAACGTAAGTATATTTAAAGCATTTCAGTTTAAACGGTTAACAAAATTTCGATGGCACTTTCCTTTTTGTTCCCTATGTACATGCTTTTGTGCACGATACAGGGACCAAAGGGAAGTGCTGCCGAAATTTTGTTGAACCGTTTAACCTGAAATGATTTATAAAATATGTTTACATTATTATATTTGTAATGGGAAGTAGGTTGACCGACCGTCAAAGTAAAAAGAAATAAAGTAATAAACCGAAAACATGAAGTAGTTATAAATGATAATTTACAAGACTTTAATTAATATAAAGTGTTTGATCGAATTTTCTAACATATTTGTTGGAAATTAGGAAAATGTTCGATTATTTTCATGATCGCAGTTGGATGTATGAATCCCAAACCGGTAGTATAGGGAAGATAAAGTAATATTTTTGTAACGGTGTCCAAGAATTTATTAGATTTGCTAAATCTAATAACGAAGTAACGTAGACATTCATTGTCCGTGTAGTAAGTGGAGACATCTAAGTCATTGGAAGTCAGATGTAGTAGAAGTACATCTGTATAAATTTGATTTTCTACCGAATTACTACTTATGGGATCGTCATGGTGAACTTGTTCAACCTACGTCCAATCCTATAGCGGTAGAGGACGATAATACAATGGCTAATCCAATAGAAAATATGGTGCAAGATGCAACACAATCAATATTTCTTACCATTGATCAAGGCAACAATGAGAACGAAAAACTTGAAGAACCAACGGCGAAAGCTAATTTTTTTTATGATTTATTGAATTCAACGAAGAGGTCGCTGTGGGAAGGGTGCACAAGCTGAACCGGATTATCTGTAACCGCTAAATTCATCACTATGAAATCAAAATTCAATCTTACAAATGCTACATTTACAGCAGCTGTACAAACTGCAAACGACACATGCCGCCCAATAAATTGATGTGCGATAGTCATTATAAAGTGAAAAAACTTATGTTTGCTTTGGGACTACCGTATCAGAAGATAGATACATGCGTAAAAGGTTGCATGTTGTATTGGAGGAAAAAGACGCTCACCTTAGAAAACGCAAATTTTGCAACGAATATAGATATAAACCAAAAAAAAGGAAAAGAAGTTTCATATAAAATAATACATTATCTACCCATAGCTCCCAGACTTCAACGGCTATATGCATCTTCTGCTACAGCATGTCATATGCAATGGCATAGCATGATAACACCAGAAGAAGGAACTTTGATACATTCGTCTGATGGTGAAGCATGGAAACACTTTGATAAGACTTATCCTGAATTTGTTGTAGAGAGCCGTAATGTTAGGCTCAGTTTATGTACGGATGAATTTATACCATTTTCTTAGTTTGGTAGTAAATATTCATCATGACCTATCATTGTTACTCCTTATAACTTACCTCCATGGATGTGTATGAAAAATCCGTATATGTTTCTAATGGTTGTCGTTCCCGGTCCGATGGTCCGACACAAGGAATTGATGTTTATCTACAACCGCTGATTGAAGAGTTGAAAACACCGTGGCATGAAGGAATCGAAACATACCACATTTCGAGAAAAAGATTTTTTTTTATGTTTGATTCTTTATTATGGACTATTAGTGATTTTCCCGCGTATGGCATGCTTTCAGGTTGGAGCACACCTCGACGTCTAGCTTGTTCTCACTGTATGGATGAGACACGAGCATTTTCATTGAAGTTTGGAAAAAAAATCTTGGTTTGACTGTAATCGGTGCTTTCTGCATATTAACCACAAATCTAGAACGGATAAAAAGAACTTTAAAGCTAACAGAGTAGAGAATATGCTACCATCTAAAGTTGGGACAAGCGAAGAGATATATGAAATAGGAAAAGACTATCCAAAGATACATGAAACTGGGGGGCGGGTTGAAATTCCAAGTAAATCGGACATTCATAATTAGTGCAAGCAAAGTATATTTTGGGAGTTACCTTGCTGCAAAAATCTACTACTTCAGCATAATATTGACGTCATTCACAATGAAAAAACACTTTTGATAACGTTGGTGATGCAATTTTGAATGTAAAGGGGAAAACCAAGGACGATGCGAATTCGAGACATGATATATTACAATTCTGTAAACGACCGGAACTTCACTTGTACGACGATAATAAAAAACCCAAACCATGCTATGGGCTAGACAACAGGTAGGTAAAACTCGTGGTAAAGTGGGTGGAAGGATTAAGATGTCCTAATGGATTTCTTCTAACCTCCGTATATGTTTGGACTTTAGAAGCAGTAAATTGAGTGGGATGAAAATCCATGATTACCATATTGTCCTAATGGATTTCTTCTAACCTCCGTATATGCGTGGACTTTAAAAGCAGTAAATTGAGTGGGATGAAAAGCCATGATTGCCATATCATGATGGAATATTTTTTACCTATGATTTTCAACGAACTATTGCCTACAAAAATATGGAGTGTTATAAAGAATTAAGTATGTTTTATAAACAACTTTGTTCAACGATGTTAAAGGTAGATCGTCTACGTAAGCTTGAAGTAAAAATCCCTATACTGCTTTGCAAACTCGAGAAAATATTTCCACGGTTTTTTTATTGTAATGGAGCATTTACCTATTCATCTTCCATCTGAAGCACTCCTTCGACGTCCTGTGCAATATGGATGGATATATCCATTTGAGAGGTAATTTTGTATATACTAAATAATCTTGATAAGTTACAATTTAGATTTATGTACCAACATAAATTTAATTATTTTTATTATAGGTACTTGAATTTTGAAGAAAAAAATTAGGCAAAAAGCACGAGCAGAAGGTTCGATTTGCAAATCGTACCTTGAAGAAGAAGCTTCAATTTTTTTTCTCCCATTACTTTAGTGAAGATGTGAACACTACACCATATATGCTAATTAAGCTGTTTTTTTAGCCGTATCTAAAGCTCTTAAACACGACCAAAAGCCGTATCAAAAAATGGCGTGTTAAATTTTAGATACGACTATAAACCGTATCTAACTAGAAATAACATATGGCTTATAGCCGTATCTAAACCATATTCAGACACGGCCTTTGACCGTATCTAATTATATATGTGTGTGCACATATATATATATACATGCATATATATATATGTATATATATATATAAAAACAAAAACTATAACACATATTTTTCATAACACAGCATATATACCACAATTTATACACAAGAATAGCACAATTTGTATATGTATATATATATATATTTGAAAATTGGTTCACTTTATAACAACTAGAAAATTACATAATAAGGTTAGCATACTAACCAAAATACAAATTGAAAAGCAAAAAATAAATACATACGAAGTTCTAGATTAAATCCTAAAAGAGATTTTGAACCCATGATGAGGTTGTCAACTCCATAGCAAGTGCGATCCCGCTGCACTTCGAATCCTTTATTACTTTCCTTTGAGTTTTTCTTCGAATGGCAGAGATTAAAACAGTTTGCCACCATTCCGTTACTACCAACTTGTAGCACTGTGCTAACTTTGAACAGCAGCAATGACATACTATTGTTCAAAATGGTGCTGTAAGTCCAGTGTGCATAAATCTTGCACCACTCCGAAACTGATGTAGCTCCACATATCCCATTATAAAAGAGACTGATTCCATTAGCTTGAGAATGTTCCTGTAGTATTCACATAATCGTGATTCTGCGAAGAACCACTTTTGCACAGCTTTACCAACTTCATTGACAACATAAATCTGATATCTAGGCGTGTTTTAATATGCCCGCCAAGTGGAAACCATTTTGAGTTCATAACTGTTCTCATGTTTGCAAACAGTCATTAGATCTTAAACCAGATTTTCGCAATTTGTTTATCATAGATCACCAATGATATCAGCATTTAACTATACAAAGCAAGCCAAAATCTTCATCCTCTTACTGAATAACTTAAGATTCTCAATAGGGATTCTGTATATTCTCATTAGCAATTCACAAGTTAAACAAATGAACCCAATTAACCATCCAAACACACATTTTCTGAAAACTGAATCTCAAAATCATAAACGGGTACACATGAAATTGAAACCAGTTGTTGAAAATATAAAGGACAGCGGATCGGAGTGTCTACAGCAAATTAACACAAATTGCCTTGTATCTGATTACCCCAATTTCATTTAAATCCAGTAAGTTGCTGAAGATGCAAATCGATATAATTGGGTTCCCTGATCCATTATACGGCATGTAAACTTTTCAACATAGACTCCATGGGTTGTCAACTTTTAGTTACATACAGAAATCGCAATTATATATATATATATATATATATATATATACATACTCAAAGCATTACAAGATTTTTCATAACACGAACACAATGTATAACATACAAACATATACAAAGGAAACTGTCAAAGATTTTCATAACAATATGAACTAACAAAAAAAGGTAAAAACATATGATCAGCTTGATATATATAACTCCAGTGGAGGCCAGGAAGATTGAGCATACGTGTTGACCATGCCAATGAAATTCATGTGTTTGCTGTAAACCAAAGCAGTACTATGAGAATAAGATAGCTCATGATGTTGATCATAAAGTTTTATATATAACAGCATAAATATTTATATATGTACACAGTTTAAAACAAAAGCTTAAAAGGCTAACCAGATGATTAGCAGTAAAACTGAATCGTGATAGCCAGCGCCTGAGTTCCAGCAGCACAAAAGCACCAAAATCTACATGCTTATGTATAACATGTTTATATGTATAACAAAATCTACATGTTTATGTATAACAAAAGCACCAAAATCGTGTGTGCATATTTGTCAATTATATGTATAAAATGTTTATGTAATGCTACCGACATGATTTCATTCTCTAAAACAATTCCTTTGGTTTAAATCGGTTTATTTTCCATTCTCCAAAATCTTTGTAAACATGATTTTCACGTAATGACTCACTAATTCGCTCTAAAAGTATTAAACCATAAACCTATTATAATTCTCCTTGTCACTTGGCTGCAATGTAGATATAACATTGCTATAGCCTTACCCTTTCTATTCTATCACCCTTATCTAATGTAGTGTATCCGAGATGAGGGGATGGAAAAAAGCGAGATATTACCTGAAGTTTATATCAAAAATACTCTGATTTTTCCTTCTAAGTACCATGACAGAAATCCCAATCCAGCAGACCCTGCACATATGGTTTTACTACATAGTTATAACCTATATGGTTCAAAACACTAACAACTTCTTGTATTACATGAAGGGTTGTACCGTGACAGAATTACCTGAATAAAAATTTTATTGAAATAGACATCGCCAACAAAATGACCATATTGATCGCTACCATTGATATTAACCTTGAGCCTCTTTCCTTCCACTAATTTTAACAATTCCTACTTCGACTCCTTCCCATATGGCATTGCACTCCCAGCTCACCACCCTACACAAGTTCAACAAAAAGCCATAGAAAGCGTAAATAATAAGTAAGAGTGTGTAATAAGCATGCATATATCCTAGCATCATTACTACATGAATGGCAGTATCTCATTAAGCATCGAACTAGAAACCTCTGTAAGTATGTTGAGATATGAACAAGTAACAAAATCAAAAGCTAGAGTGACATTAAGAGAATATGAACAAGTAAAAAGAATTACCTGAATGTAATGATACAAATTAAAAATAAGTTGATCTTCAGATTACCCAAATTACCCAAATTTGGCAAATCTTGCTTTGTGCTAGTAGATCATTGACATCATTTACATTTACAGTGGCAAATCAAATTCCACTTTATAGCTGAATTAGGTAAAGCACGACTACTTATAATTATACCTGAGACTTTGATGAAGGTTGATTAGCACATCGGAATGATGCCAATGATCTAACTACTGCAAAGCTAGAGACACACAAATCAAATCATCTCTGCCGGCGGAGGAGATTCCAGAGAAAGGTGGAGGCACGATTTGGTGACTGAAAACCCTAATTTGGGTTTTCAGTCACAACTAAAATAAAACAAAAGGAAAAGGGAGCAACCAAAATTTGTGTTTGAAGTGCCTAAAGGGGTGCACAATATGATACGTATTAGATTTGGCCAAAGGCCATGTCAAATTAACTTATCTGGAACTTCCTTGATGGACGGTCAGATTTAGGGTGTTTAGGGTGGTGCGGATCGCAAAATGTAGTTTGATACGGCTCTAAGCACTATCAAATATGATACGGCTATAACCCGTATTTTATCTCCGTAGCATTGTGTGCCAAATTGGCTGTTATGGTGCAGTGGAACTTATCTTTTGTAATTGTTCCCCATAATACAGAATCCGTTGCACATGAGTCTTCTCAAACAATGTTACCTATTTTTAGACAACACGAAAGACCTGCTAGAAAATGTGTGGAAATATGGTTAAGTGATAAAGATTACCATGCGGCACACACATATGTTCTTTAATATTGTGCGGAAGTTGCACCATTTGTGAGGTAATATTAAATTCATGTATGATTCAATTATATATATATATATATTAGTAAAAAAAGGAACATAACACATATTTGCAGCATATACGAATCACAACATCCATCTGGTGATCTCAGTAAAGAATTTGTTGGATGGTTTTTAGACTATGTTCATGATCCTAAAAACTGTGTTGTTAACGAAGGATTACGACATATTGCTATCAAACCAAAAAGAAATGTCAAAACTTATCAAATATACTTCGTCAATGGATTTAAATTCAACACCAATGATTACGGAGCTGAAAATTTAACATATAGCAGCGATGTATTTGTCAAAGGTAGTGTTTATCCAAAGGAGCATATAAAAGATTTTTACGGCATATTAATGCAAGTTTTAGAGTTGACATATTATGTACATCCCATAGAGAAAAAAAATTCTATTCAAATGCAACGGGTTTAGCAATGTTCGTGGTTCTGAAACTAACGTCCACAAAGATTATAAGCTAATTGAAATAAGGCATACATCGCATTACTATAAGTATGATCCTTTCGTGCTAGCTAAGCAAGCATTACAAGTCTATTTTGCTCCGTATCCGTCCTTAAAAAAAGATAAAGCAGATTGGTGGACTGTTTTTAAAACAAAGGCGAGATTTACATTTGATGGAAATAATATTCCAGATGAAGCAGCGTACCAAGCGGATCTTGAGCCAAATACGGAAATAATAATAGCTGATGACATTGATGTAGGGTCAATGAATGATGAAGCGAATGTATTAGTAGATGCATTTGAAAGTACTGAAGAAAATGGTAAAGAGTATGGGATTGAGTCTGGATCAGAAGATGATGAAGACTGATGTTATGTACTTACTATTATGAGCTATGTACTATATATGTTATGTACTATTCTAAGCTATGTAATAATAATGATGATGATTGTTCTTAACTATAAATTTACTTACATTATTTACTATTTTTATTTATGTAATGATAATGATGACCATATATGTTATGCGTTACGAAGAGTTATGCATTGTTCTTCTCACGTACGATTTATATAATGATAATGATGACTGATGTTAATAATTCAAGTTATTTTGTATGCATTATATAATTGTGACAGATATGTCTGATCGAAGACGAACGAGGAGTAACTCTCAGCCGACTCCTTCACTGTCTCCTACACCAGGAGCAGGTCCGAGCAACTCGAAGCTAGATACATGCCAAGTTGTATAGATTGTTCTGAAGAGTGCAGGGTAAATATCAAATTTATTTCAGTTTACATTACTTAAAATATATAAAATATCTATGTCAACATGTACACAGGGGCTTTGAGATTGAGCCATCAGATTTCATTCTAGATGCATCGATGAAGTCTTACCGCGGGCAGGATGACTGGGGCTTGGCCGCATTGGGATAGTATCGCACCCCATATCAAGATCGCCATTCTAGCTGATTTATTGGTAAGTATTTTTTATATTATTATCAAAAATTGATATAATATAAATAAATCAAAATAAATTTAATATGCAGGTTGTTGTATGTGTGGAACCACATGACATGAATCTTTTTTTGACTCACTGAAATATGAAGATACGTAAAAATTATCGAGAGGCAATTTCAGTAGCGAAGACTTCTGGTAAAAAACCTCTGTGGATGAGTGACAATGTCTGGGCTGCATTTCTAGCATACTGGGATACAGAAGAATATAAAGTAAGATATAATGAA
The DNA here is from genome assembly GCA_030737875.1 of Allium sativum. Classification (NCBI taxonomy): domain Eukaryota; kingdom Viridiplantae; phylum Streptophyta; class Magnoliopsida; order Asparagales; family Amaryllidaceae; genus Allium; species Allium sativum. The sequence goes on along the minus strand of CM060926.1, from coordinate 684,077,623 downwards.
AATGTTCACATTTATGTTGATTGCATTATTTTAATTAATTATGTATCAAATTTAACAGAAAGTAGCAGCAAAAAATAAACCAAATAGAGTTAAGAATCCTCGTTTACACCGTGTGGCTCGAAATCATTGCAACAGCATAGAAGAGAATTGGTATAACTTTTCAATATTTTTAGCATATGTTCACGTAAAAAATTAATGTATATCATTCATTCTTTTTTTCAATAATTTTATTACAATATATATACTTAGGTCACAAAGTTAGGAAGGGAGTCGTCGATGGCAGATGTTTTCAGACAAACACATGCGGTAGAGCATACTGACGAAGAAGGGAACATTATGTATGATTGGGCGGATGACAAGGCTGCGAGTGTAATGGTAAATATGCTTATCCGTAATTAAAATGTTTCATATTCGTTCATATCACAATATATAAGTAAATTATATAACATTTGTTTTAAAATTATATTGGTATTGTAGGCGAGATATGACATAGAGTCTGATAGAATGACACAGGCGGACGAGAGGGGCTTACGGTTGTAGAGTCCAATCGCATATGGGATTCTATTATTGATCCGCCTACCTATAATAGGCGATATGGCTTCGACAACCAGTAGGTAAACCTTTTTTAGACTTATAAAATTACATCATGAACATATATTGAATTATTAACTTTACCGTGAACTTAATTATTTCGTAGGCTATTGCTTTTCAGCGAGGTTGTAGGAGGTCCATGGAGGAGGAGGCTATTTCTCGGATGCAACAACAGATGGATGAGATAAATGATTGGCGAAGAAGCTAGCTTGCCCAACAAATAGATGAGCGCATTGCAGCATACTATCAGGAGCATGTATTTATGCATGGGGAGAGAGATGCTGTTACTGAAGGAGAAGAAGAAGAAGAAGAAGAAGAAGAAGAAGAAAAAGAAGATGACGACGATGAAGATTAGTTTGGTTGTTCTTGTGCTTGAGTATGTACATATACTTGGATTTTTATATGCTAGATGCACGTATGATGATATGTGACGATGGTATGATGTGTCTGGATATATGTGATGATGATATGTGACGATGGTACGACAATATGTGACGATGGTACGACAATATGTGACGATGATATTGGGTTTTGGATATATGGCGATGGTATGTTATGATGGTGTTTTGAATTTAGTCATTTTTTGTTATATTGTGGCTTGATGAATTGATTATTGATGAGTATTAGTGAATTGATGGAATGATAGTGGTGTGATAGTCAGTATTGATTATACTGGAATGGTATTAGAATGATATTGTTGTTGTGTGGATTGAGGGAAAGGAATAGCTGTGTAGTGCAGAAAATATGTTCCAGATTTGCGACGACTTGCGACGGCTAGCAACGGCTTAGAGGTTCCAGATTTGCGGCGGCTAGCGACGGCTTATTTGTTTTAGATTTGCGATGGCTAGTGACGCCTTGTTACGGCTCCCCGAGAAACAAACTACTTGCCACGTATGATGCCACGTGGACAAGTTGTTGTTGCAAGCCATTGCAAAATAAGCGACGGAGTCGTCATTTTCCTATGTGTGACGAATTAAATTGCGACGGCTAGCGACGGTCACCGACGCTTTTTTGCCGTCGCAAATCACTGTGTTCTTTGTAGTGTGATCAGTTAAGCTTATATAGTTGCCTCAAAGCAAATAATTTTGGAAACTTCATTTGGAAGCATTATTCTTCTTTCATTGGGAATATGATAGATGAAAAGGTAGTCAAAATGGAATCAGAACACCCACATGCAAGTAAAACAAAACAAATACGAGAGATGGGATATTAATTGTGATGTAGCTGCGAAAAGTAAAGGAATGAAGCTTGGTCGCCAAATAGCTCTAAAAGGAAGAACATTGATTGCCAAGAAAATCTTTTGTTCAGTAGTTGCTAATCAAACGTAAGTGCGATTGAAGAGTTACTCATCTTTACAACCGCATATTTATATATTACTCATAACAGAGGTGAAAGAATCCGAAACATGATGAAACACTTTCTTTTATTATCAATCAAAAAGATATTATAAGCTTAATCTGATAAAACTGTCAAGTAAAAAAATGTAAGTGATCGAGTTTGTATTGCAAAAGCCATAGTTTTCATAATCGGACCGTGAATCAAATCGACTTAAAGTTCAAGATTTTGATAGTTCAACCGGTTAAATTGTTAGAATCGTGATTTTTTCTTAAAAATTTGTATATTTACCAACAAGTCATATGCAGTAATACAAAAACAAAAATACTGCATGTGTGAGTCGTAGATGGTCTTAAATCTCTACAACCAAATTTATGTGCTGTTGTAGTGCACAACTACATCAATACAGCTACAATGTGCATACAGTAGAGCCATTCACAATGATAGAAGTTTAATGAAACAAACTTAATGAATTTTATAATGATCTTGGAGAAACTAGTAGCGATGAAAATTGATGAGATAGAGTGTGTGGTTATAGACAACGATGATTTTTATAATATAGATTTATGTATTTTTTCCAAATTTATACAAATGAAAAATAATTGCATGATGAGAAAGTGAGAAAAAATAAAAAGGACCGGGGACTTACACTAAAAAATTAATGGTTGAACCGCGCTGGATTGAAGGTCCGATCGAGATTCATAAACAATTGAGATCTGATGAAATTCCGGATCATAGTGATCGAGTTAAAGGTCATTCGAGATCGGACCAATATTGGATAGGATCACGAAAACACTGGTACAGGTAGAGTGGTGATTGAAAATTAAAATAGTATCACACCTGTTGTAATGTATTAGAATAATACGGGTGATGTTAGCCTACTTTGTAGTTAGGCTACACAAATCTAAGGAGTTGTTCAACAAATGCACTTAAGAGAAAAGAGTATGGCGGACAGTCCTCCGGATCGGATCGGAATTTTTGAACCGAATCCCTTATCTTCTAAACGCGCAAGCCAGAAGACCAGTTCTAGGTAATGCATTCGGATCGGTTCAGAGTAGACTTTTCCGACCCGAATCACATTCCCTCAACCGATCTGAACCAAGGATTGAAACTGCAACAGTCGTATCCGACGTTCCTACAAACCCAGAGTGGTTACACTCCATTACCCCACGTGTTTGATGCGCTGTCAACATCCCAGAGCTACCGGATCCGAAATTCACAAGATGGGCCCCACACGGCACTTGAACCGGATGGATTCTCAGCCTATAAATACCCCTAGAAACTCCATTTGGGGGGATCTTTTGGCAATTGGTCTACTCTGACTTCATCACCAGCATGTTTCTCCTATCATTTCAGATTGTACTCAGAGTCTTGAAGTATAATTCCATGAAATTGAGAGAAATCATTGTTATACTTGTGAGATTGAGTGGAAACTATCATTGTATTTGTATTTAAATCATCAATCAAAGAAGTATAGAAGTGGACGTAGGCTCGTTAACGCCGAACCACTATAAATCTTGTGTTCTCGTTGTTTTTCTTTCTATTTTATTTAGAATTATCATTCAGTTGGGTGCTAGTACCATTTTTGGTCTAACATTTTGGTGCTTTCACTAAGAACGTTAAATTTTCAACATTTTCGATTATCGTTTTACTATTTAGATCCTCAAGTCCAAAGAAGTTAGCCCACTTTCTTCAGTATTTTTCAAATCTTTTTCTAATCTCAAGAGAATTCGATTTTATGACTAAAGGAAAAGAAAAGGAACCGCAAGTTTCTCGGGAAAACGAGGCGAGTGAAGACCAACAGGCAATGGTTGTCACTATATTACGGGGGCACGGTTCAGGACCGAGCCGATGTGGGGGAGGGTCACCGAACCGACCTGAGCTCAAAGTACTGAGCCGAACTAGTGGCATTAACAGGAGTCGAACCAATGGGTTGAATGAATCTGATAATGTCCCTCCGAACCGAACCGACGGTTTAGCTGTGACCCGAACCGAACCGGCAACAGCTATGGCTGGCACTTCTACTCGAGCCATAACAAATGCTCCAATGCCAGCCACGACAGCTAATGATCAACCATCTGCCTCTACACCCCTCTCACACATGGATTTCTCACGCCTGTTGGACATGCTGGATAGAACTAATGATGCCTTAGAAGCTCAGAGGCGCGATAGCGTTTTTATGCGAGAAAACATGAGTCGGTAAATAGACGAACTACGTAGGTTGAGAACACCGTCCCTGACTCATCATCTCGATGCAGACCACTCATCCTCTTCGGATGAGGGACATCCACGTCAGAGGAGGCCATATGAAAGGACCGAGAATCTCGAACAATTAGCTTTTGGATCGTTGGGATCTTGCGAAGACGCGGCTCGTGTGTTAGGGCCTAATGACCCAGTCTGAGAGAACCAATGTTGTTGCAAATGCGAGGATCTCACGTCCTTCCAAGAGATCCCAACATCACTAATCCTACACAAGGACAACTCCTTCAACCCCTTCGTCCCGTGAATGACCAGGATCGTAGGGGACAAGGAGGTTCGGTTGCCGCTAGAAACCGAAGGTCGTCGCCTGATGTAAGAACTAGACATATCAGGAGAACTGGAAGTGCAGATCCCGAGCCAGCATTGACTAATGCTGAGGTGGAAGCGATGGTGCGCCAGATCATGGCTGGCAACAAACATTACACCAACGAAGATTGGGGCATTGAGCACAGTCATACCCCTTTCACCGATGATATCCTGGACTTCCAGTTCCCCCGACGATTTAATTAAACTCAAATGGACCGATATAGAGGAAGAACTGATCTGAGACAACATTTGATGGGGTATTCATGGTATATGAACGCCACGGCATGACCTGACGCTGTGAAATGTAAGGCTTTCCCATTTACCTTGAAGACGTCATGTTGATGTGGTTCACTCGACTCCCCCTGTGATTATCTCTAACTTCAAAGAGCTAGGTGAAAGTTTCATGAACCAATTTCGGCTCCATGCACGAAAGTCCAAAAGTGTCATTGAGTTGTCCGGGATCAAGCAAGCTCCTAGGGAGTCTTTGAAGTCATATTTGTATCGCTTTAACCTAGCAGTTACCGAAGTGAGTGATCCACATGAGCCAACCATCTTGATGGCCTTAATAGATGGAGTTGACAAGGACATGGAATTTGGAGGGTATTTAGCTGGAAAACCGCCATTGACTAGGGAATTGTTTTACGAAAAGGCAAACGTTCACCTACGACGACAGGAAGTATATGCTAACCGAAAGAGAAAGCCTGATGGAGCTCCTAGAGAAGACATTCAGAGTAATGTTGCCATCAAGCAATCCGGAGATAGAACGAGAAAGGTCGAAGTGAATGTTGGTAATAAAAATGAAGGAATAGTAACCAAGGAGGAAATAGTGGTAGAAGAAACAGGAACTGGGGGAACAATTCCAGAAAGAGGCCTCGATTTCAAACTTTCGAGAATTACACGCCATTGAGCGACACTCTTTAAAACATCTATCTGGATACTTATAACATCATACAATACAATAAACCTCCACCTAAAGACTCTACTGAGAAGGAGCGTGCATCCGGAAAATTCTGTTTGTTTCATGGAACTCATGGCCACTGTACGAACGAGTGTCTTCATCTAAGAGATGTTATTGAAAAATTGCTTCGCTAGGGAAAGCTTGACGAATTCAAGGTCACCCCAAGAGACAAAGGGCAAGGAGGACAAGCTCCAAACCAGAACTAGCCGGCCTCCAAACCCACTGCCCAGCAGAAGGGAAAGAATATTGCCATCAATACCATAATTGGGGGGACCACATCCAGTTGGATATAGCAACAGAACGATGGAGAAAGCCAGACACCCAGAAGTAGGGGAATGTAGTAGTCTTGAAGAAACTGCACCGAAAAAGAAGCAAAAAACGGCCAAAGATGATGTTGTCTTTCGAGATAGAGAAAGCGTTGGTGTTGAAGCCCCTAGTACCGAGCCATTAGTGATAACTACTGTCATCGGACCCGCAATGGTCAAGAAAGTCCTTGTGGATAATGGAAGTTCTGTCAATATCCTATTTAAAAGGACTTTTGACCAAATTAGAGATGGACTTAAAACCATGTGGAGGTTGGATCCGTGGCTTTAATGGATCATCAACCGTCCATATCGGAATGGTAGATTTACCTGTAGAACTAGGGGATGGAGAACGTAGGAGAGTAAGGATCCTCCAGTTCGTGATCATGGATATAGATTCGCCTTGCAACGCCTTCTTAGGCAGACCGTCCCTTGTAGAGTTTGGAGCTTGCATCGCTCCCTGGTGCCTGCTAATGAAATTCTCAAGTGAAGCTAGAGTGGAAATGATTCATGGAGACCAGATCACTGGAAGAGCCTGCTATATGGAAGGAACTAAAGATGCTGCACAACGGAAAAGGTGCAGAATCTAAGGATGTTGCTCCTCCTGCTAAGGAGAACTCAGCATAGCAATTAGAGACGATGTCGCCAAGGGAGTCGCTTGACGACCTTCTTGAAGATATCGATCCCAGTGAGTAAGAAGAACCAGGAAGAAGGAAGGCGACACCTAATGAAGCTACCGTAGACATTCCAATCGATAACGACGACCCAACAAAGGTCTTGAAGATTGGATCTCACTTGGATTCTTTCCAGACGAAAGAATTGACAGACTTTTTGAAAGCAAACCTTGACATGTTTGCTTGGACCTATGTGGACATGTGTGGAATTTCTCCCTCGATCGTGAGCCATTCACTAAGCATAAACCCAAAACATCCTCCGATGAAACAAAAAAGGCGCATGTTAGGCCCAGAAAGGTCAGCAGCCTTGAAAGAAGAAGTAGAGAAGTTAAGAGACAATGGGTTCATTAGGGATTCAACATACCCTGACTGTATATCAAACCCTGTCCTTATTAAGAAATCCAACGGGAAGTGGCAAACTTGTATCGACTTTTCTGATCTCAACAAAGCTTGCTCGAAGGACAGCTTTCCACTCCTTAGGATTGACCAGCTAGTAGATTCAACGACAGGACATGAAATTCTCTTCTTCATGGATGTGTATTCGGGATATAACCAGATTCCCATGCACGTACCAGATCAGGAACATGCCAGTCTTATTATAGACTTGGGGTTGTATTGTTATGTGGTGATGCCTTTTGAATTAAAGAATGCCGATGCCACCAATCAGCGCTTAGTGAACCAAATGTTCTATAACCAGTTCGGGAGAATAATGGAAGTTTACATGGACGATATGCTTGTGGAGTCCAGGCGGTCGTCCGATCATACAAAGGACTTGGTAGAGATGTTTGGAATCCTACGATGATACGGGATGAAGTTGAACTCTTTGAAATGTTCATTCGAGGTAGCAACAAGAAAATTCCTCGGTTTCGTAATCAGTTCGCATGGAATCGAGATTAATCCTGATCAGATTGCAGCAATCAAAAACACAGAAGAGCTGCAAAAGATCAGAGATGTTCAAAGCTTGGCGGGGAAGGTTGCGGCATTAAGCAGGTTCATTTCCAAAGACACATACAAGTGCGTTCCTTTCTTCGACATAATCAAGCGAGGGAAACGTAATTTCGAGTGGACCCCCGACTGTGTAGAAGCCTTTCAAAACTTGTTGGATCTTGTAACACCCCACGTCCATTAATGTCACTTATTAAGGGAATGCATTAACTTACATGGAGCATTATAAGATTATAGAACAGAACATCACAAGATAGACATATAAAATGGTACTTAAAAATTTAAACTTTATTCATTGCAGCGGAAAATCAAAACATGTTTGATTACAACATCAAAACCATACTAAAGTCAAGTACATAAATATTCTCCTTGAACAAAATTATTATCAGACTACATAAAACAAAAGCATAATCCCACTCCAAATACCCATAAAGAAAAAGTGATAAAGCCGAGCATTACTCTCAGCACTCCAAGCACTCCAAGAAGAAGGAAATCCAAGTCAAGCTCCACTAATTCCCACCCTGAGGACCTGTGGGGGGGGAAGGAAAGAAAAGAGGCGAAACAAACAAGGTCAGACATAAAGTCTAGCGACTCCAGTAAATTTAACAATATAATCAGTAAAGTAACAGGATAAGAAATAAATTGGACATAAGAGATGGATGTAACATAAGCAGATGTGACAAGGTAAACAAGGTAAGTAAGATAGAACATCGACTGCGCTCCTGACCACTATACAATATGCTCTGCACCATACTAACATACTAGTTACATACTAAAAGATAATCCCCCTTAAACAAACATAATAATTATGGTAATAATAATGATGGTAGTTTCGTGTACCCCTAACTGCTATCATAGGCGCCGCCTGCTCCTATCTCCACTAGTTGTACCCACTTCCCTCCCCATTCGATCGGCTTCCTAACTCGTAGATACCCGTGCTGGTCCCACAGTAGGGTGTATCTCTCCCTAAAGTGGCAACCCGATACTACTAAAATGCATGGCTTATACCTACACGATGCAACAACGTCTTACCTACCAGCCCGAACCCATGCACGCACATGACTCCGTTGGACTTGCGTTGCCACCGCTAACTCTTTATTGACCTCTTACAATCAATCCAGCAAACATGTCCCGTCCTCGACCTAGTTCGAGCTCACATAGATACTAAAGTGGGTTACCGGTTGAAAAGGGTCCACCCACTTGACGCTAGCTTCCCTCCTAAGCTTGGTCCCCACTAGGAATTCCCACTTAACCCATCTTTATTCCCATGTCTAATCACATGTTTCACCTTGTTTAAGTGCTTCTAGTTATACTTCACATGTCACCCATGTCACCCACTTAACCCCCATGTCTTACTACATGTCTTATCTTGGTTAAGTGTTTATTATTTCATTATAACCGTAATCTTGCAAGACCCCTTATATTAGATTATCGTTCTGCGGTTGCTGGATTTGCCGGGCGGTTCCGGGCAGGCTTATATCGCAATCTGAATCTAACCTCGTGTCTTTGCATTATTACGCATCTAATTTGTGCCTTTGACCTCTCACATTAGATTACCAAACTGCAGTTGTTGGATGTGCCGGGTGGTTCCGAGCAGTCTTATAACGCAATTCGGATCTAAACTCGTGTCTTAGGCATTCATTATCATTTTCTTAAGTTCGTACTCAAATTATGGATTATAGTGATTCCCAATTACCCATAAATTCCAATCTAAATTTATGTGATAAATTCTAATCCAATTTTATGCCTATAATCCCATGTTTACAAGTTATACCAAATTTTACCCAAACCCACTTATGCCAAATCTCATATTTGCAAGTTATGTACAATTATGCCCAATCCATAGTCATCATCAATTTATGCCCAATTACAAATTACATATTATTTCAATTTTCCCAAACTTTTCCCAATCGTTCAAACGCCATTCGTACGCAAATCTCACGTAATATGTTAGGCTCGAAGTTAGCCTAATCTCATAAAAAGAAAAAGGAAAAGGAGGAGGGAAGAGAATCATGACATCAAAACTGGCATAAACATAAGAACATGCATTTGAACATAAACAGGCATGTAATGATAAAATAGATCAGAAAGGCATATGACAGTTTAATGGATATGAATAAAAAAGGTGAAAATTTGCAAATTGATAAAATTCATTACAAGCATACACATTAAATCCAATTTACAAGTTATCACAGTCACTTTTAATCTAATTATCTTGTGAAAGTGACATAGACTCACAGCGATAGGATTAAGGATAAAGAATAGTTCTGAATTTTGATATCTGAAGTTGATTAGCTAAACCGTTGATGTAGACTTTGATCTTTATCTTCCAACTTGAATTTGATTTACTTTGATGGAGGCTAGGTTAATTTAGATTTTAGCAGCATGGAGGCGCCATGAATTTTGTTAATGAAATTAGGGTTAGGTCTAGGTGTTTATTTATAGGAGAACTAGGTGAATTAGGGCCTTTAGATTATGTTAGGATCCATCTAAACCATCCAAACTAGAAAACCACATCACTCGGCCTATCTTGGAGCGCCACATAAGCCCTAAACCATAAAAATTCGTCACTGCCTGTTCTAGCCCGATGGGGTCGACACCCCTATAGGGGGTCGAAACCTATGTCGACTCCCCTAAGGAGGGGTCGACACCTATGTCGACTCCCATAAGGGGGTCAACACCCTAGAGCGGGATAATTCCCGCCCAGCTCGCTTCTTGCTGATTTGAATTTCGAATTCGTTTTAAATTATTATTTTAAATCTAAATTAAACTGAAATCTTCTAAGCTTCATAACTTCTTCATACTATATCCGTTTACGCAAACTCGGACTTTGTCTCAAGCAGAATTCCGAGACGAACGCAATGGCGTAACCCATTAATTCTTCTTCTAAAAATTAAGTATTCTTTAATTTGTCAATTTTAATATTATAAAATTACGGGGTGTTACATTCTCCCCTCCTTAAAGGATTTCGTCCCCGAAATCTCCAAGTTAAGAAGAATGTATCCTACCAACCAATCATCCATCTACTCATCCATCATCCACCAGCATCCATTGTCCTTAAAAGATTTCTGATTCTATATGAACATATGCAAAAGTGTGTGTATATTTCCTTTATCTAATGCAAAGATCAGACGGTCTACTGATTCAGTTGACCTCCTTAATGCGAATTATGTCAGTGTCATGAGTCCAACATGTATGCAATTATTCCTAATGCACTTTATAAATTCTATATGAGTGCACAATCATTTACTCAAATGCAACATCCACATGGTAACACATCAAATTTAAATCCATAAAAATATATATGTAATATGCAATATGAAAGTGACTGATCCGATCTTAGTGCCTAAAGTGTGTGTAAATGCATCCACGAGCAACCACTAGTAACTGCTTGCATCCACTAAACATAACATGTTTCAAACACATGTTTACAACAGTAAGATTTTCTACCTAAAGATCGAAGATATAATAGAGAGGATACACTAAACGATAGAACAAGTATAAACAAAGTGATAGAAAAAGGAGAAGTTAAAAACATACCCTCAAAAAAGAAAGGGTACGATGCACGTATCTTATCTTTCGTTTCCCAAGTCGCATCTCCTTGATCATCTCCCCATTAGACTTTAACTAACTTGACCTCTCGGTTGCGTAACTTCTTGACCTCCGATCCAAGTATGAATGTAGGAGCTCGTCTAATCGTGGCATCTCGCTCTACTTCCACTTCTCTAAGCATGCTCGACTCTACTACTTCCGCAGTATCATGTAAACACTTCCTCAAATGCGACATATGAAACACGTCATGCACACCACTAAGCTTCTTGGGAAACTCCACTCTGTAGGCCATCTGTCCAATTCGCTCTGTAATGGGGAATGAACCTACGAACCTTGGTGCCAATTTCCCTACATCTCCAAAGCGGACTACATTCCTCAATGGTGATGCTTTAATAAAGACCATGTCTCCAACATCGAACTCAAGATCGGTCCTTCTCTTATCAGCATATGACTTTTGCCGGTCCTGTGCCATTTTCATGCGTCTTCGAATCAAGTCTATCTTCTCCGAAGTTTCTCTAACCATATCTGGCCCAAGCAAAATCTTATCCGTAGATTCCCACCAACAAGTCGGTGATCGGCAAGGTCGCCCATATAAAGCCTCAAAAGGTGCCATGCCGATACTAGTCTGATAGTTGTTGTTGTAGGCGAACTCTACTAATGGAAGTCGTTCCTCCCATGTCCTTCCAAAGTCCAACATGCATACCCTCAAAAGATCTTCTAGAATTCGATTCACTCTTTCAGTTTAGCCATCCGTCTGAGGGTGATAAGCGGTGATCAAACACAATTGTGTTCCTACCGCCTCTTGCAAGCTCTTCCAAAACTCACTAGTGAAAATGGGATCTCGATCGCTCACAATACTAGAAGGTATGCCATGTAAACGAACTATCTCTCAGAGATAGACAGATGCTAACCATGTCGCTATCCTTTTAATCTTAATGGGAATGAAATGGGCGCTCTTGGTAAGTCTATCTACTACTACCCAAATCCACGTATTACCCTTCCTTGACCTCGGCAACCCGTCAATGAAATCCATGGAAACACTTTCCCATTTCCACTGTGGAACCTCTAAAGGGTAAAGCAACCAGCCAGGCTTCTTTTGCTCAGCCTTAACTTGCTGGCACACTAAGCATCTAGAAACAAACTCAACCACATCCTTCTCCATTTCGGCCCAAAAGAAAACTCGCTTCATGTCCCTATACATCTTGTCACCACCGGGATGTACGGTCATCTTAGAACGATGTGCCTCTTCAAGGATTGTCCTTCTCAAACTATCATCTCGTGATACGCAAAGTCTTCCATCCCTACGCAACCAACCTCTCTCATCTATAGTACACCTACTAAGATGGCTCGAAGACCTCCCCTTATATGAGCTTGTCTACTATCTCGTCAACTATGGGTCATCTCTCTGTGCAGCCCCTACCTGTCCCAAAAGTGTAGGTCGCACCTCTAACGATGCCAATAAACCGGGCACATAATCAAAGGAGGGTCTAAAATCAAAGGCAAATATATACTCTAAGCTCTGCCGCTTAACAAACAAAGGACTCAAAGTCGACTTCTTTCTACTCAAGGCGTCAGCTACAACATTACCCTTGCCAGGGGTATACGCAATCTCAAATCGTAGGATGCTAAGAACTCCATCCACCTCTGTTGCCGTAAGTTTAGATCTTTTTGAGAGAACAAGTATTTAAGCGACTTATGGTCTGTTTACAACTCAAACCTCTCTCCAAGCAAATAGTGACGCCAAGACTTAAGCGCAAAAACTATGGCAGCTAACTCCAAGTTGTGGGTAGGGTAATTCTTCTCATGGACCTTCAACTATCTTCCACTATAGCATATCACCCTTCCCTCTTGCATCAAAACTGCGCCAAGCCCTGTCCCGCAAGCATCGGTATACACTGTAAATGGCTTACTCCCATCCGGAAAAACTAAAACTGGAGCTGTCGTCAATGACCTCTTCAAACGTTGGAAAGCATCATCATAGTCAACATCCCAAGAAAAGGCTAAATTCTTTTTCGTCAATCGAGTAAGTGGGGTTGATATCTTAACAAAGTCCTTAATGAACTTTCTATAATAGCCCGCCAAACTAAGAAAACTTCTTACTTCTATTGCATTCTTAGGAATCTTCCAATCATGGATTGCCACTACCTTCGCGGGATCCACAGCTATCCTTTCCTTAACCTTACTTCCTTCCTCCAAAAATGACATTTGGAGAAATTAGCTTTGAGTTGATGTGCTCGAAGGGTCTTTAATACTTCCCTAAGATGTAGGGCATGCTCTTCCTTGCTTATAGATAATATCACAATATCATCCACAAAGACCACCACGAACTTGTTTAGAAACTCCCTAAACACCTACTCATCAAGTCTACAAAATATGCGGGTGCATTTGTCAAACCAAAAGGCATGACAAGCCATTCAAAGAAACCATCGGGAGTCCTAAAAGCAGTCTTATCTATACTATCCTCAACTACCCTCAACTGATGAAATCATGTAGCTAAGTCCAACTATGAGAAAACCGAAGCACCAACCAACTGATCGAACAAATCATCTATCCTCGATAATGGATGTCTATTTTTCTTCGTGAGTTTATTTAGCTCCCTATAGTCCACACACAGTCTAAGTGAACCATCAGCTTTTGTAGCAAAAACAACTGGAGCACCCCACTCCGAGATACTTCTTCTTATGAACCCTTTCTCAAGCAAATCTTTCACTTGTTTACTAAGCTCCCTCCTTTCTCTTGAGCCATGTGGCACACAGGCAATGCAACTGGCTTTGCATTGTCCACCAAGTATATATGGAAATCTATCTCGCGTTTTGGAGGTAAGCCCCTAACCTCCTCAAAGACCTCCGCATACTACTCGAATAGATTGCAAATCATCAATAGATGTGTCAAGAGATTCTAGGTAGCTAAGCATAACCGAACCCTTAGGATCACATGAGATATCGAGAGTATTACCTAAACTAGTCAACAGTCTAACTACCCTCCTTTCACAGTCGAGAATGGCACCATATTTGGCTAGCCAGTCCATTCCTAGAATCAACCCATAGCCCATGAAACTAAGCACATAAGCGTTGCATTCGAACTCAACGCCATACACAAAAATTCTCAAACCCCGACATAACATAGAAAGATGAGTCATACCCCCAATAGGATTTGAGACACTAGCGGGATCCACTACTATACTAGTATCTAGGTGCAGAGACTCAACAATAGAAGCAAATATGAATGAATGTGAAGTGCCAGAATCAAAAAAAGTTCGAACATGATGATCAAAAAGGAAAATCAAACTTTCAACAGAAATGTTTCTACCTCTCTCCAGTCCTGGTGCCATGAGAGCATGAACCTGCCCTCTAGAAGTAGGTCCTGTCCTCTGCCCTTGCCCTCGTCCTTGCCTCCTCGGCCAGTCTTTAATCATATGTCTTGCCTCACCACACTAGAATCAACCCGTCTTCTTCTTCTTCCTACAGTACTTGCTTAAGTGGCTCGGTGTTCCACAATTAAAGCACCTTTTCTTCCCTTGGCCCTTGTTATCCTTACCACCTTTCTTTTGTTATTGTTGTGCTTTCTTTGGATCCCCTTTCCTATCCTGTGCCTTATTAGCATTAGCACCCTTCTCCTCTTCATGCATCAACGCCATATCAACCAGTTTCTCAAAAGTAGCCCCCATGGGAAGGTGGGACATAGCTAACCCGTGCAATGGTTCATTCAGACCCTTGGAAAATCTCAAGACCTTCTTATGTGGTGTATTAACTACTTCCATACCAAATCTTGCTAACTGGTTAAACTTGTTAATGTACTCCTTCACAGACAAACTCCCTTGTTTCAAAGCCAAGAACCTCTCCATGTGTAAACTCTCCTCTGCTTGTGAAAGAAATTTCAACTCGAATCTTTGTCTAAAATCCATCCACGTCTCCACTTTACTTCCCACCAAAATGAGGCTTCATCCTTCGTCAACCAACAGGCTGGCTGAACCTTCCTTTCAACGTCTATCTCAAAGATACCAAACAAGTCCTCCACTTTCTTGAGCCAATTCCTAGCCTCGACAAACGTCTCAGTCCCATGAAACAGTTTTTCGCCCATCGCACGGAAGTCCTTACGAAGCTTGAAAGAAGATTAGCCGCAAGTGAAATTATTGCGGCTACAGATGGAGGTTGGGCACTTCTTTGCCCTCCGACATGTGCCGTAGTTTTAACATGCATACAGAACTATGGCGAAAAGAAAGGAAAAAGAGATTCAAGTAGAGAATCGAAAGAAGGATATATGGCTTTTTTGGGGATTATGTTTTTCGTAATAAACCTTTCTCTTGAAAACACCTTTGTTAAAACATGTTTTTGAAAATACTTCTTAAAAAAATGTTTTTGAAAACGGTTTTCAAAATCTTTTATCTGTTCTAGTTACTTTCAGCTCTGATACCACGTGTAACACCCCATTTGCATTAATGTCACTCACTAAGGGAATGCATTAACATCCATGTAGCATTATAAGAGATAGAACAGAACATCACAAGACAGACATATAAAATGGTACTTAAAAATTTAAACTTTATTCATTGCAACGGAAAAGCAAAACATGTTTGATTACAACATCAAAACCATACTAAAGTTAAGTATATAAATATCCTCCTTGAACAAAATTATTATCATAGTACATAAAACAAAAGCACAATCCCACTACAAATAGCCATAAAGAAAAAGAGATAAAGCTAAGCATTACTCTCAGCACTCCAAGAAGAAAGAAATCCAAGTCAAGCTCCACTAATTCCCACCCTGAGGACCTGGGGGAAAAGAAAGAAAAGAGGTGAAACAAAAAAAGTCAGACATAAAGTCTGGCGAGTCCAGTAACTTTAACAATATAATCAGTAAAGTAACGGGATAAGAAATAAACTAGATATAAGAGATGGCTGTAACATAAGCAGATGTGACAAGGTTAACAAGGTAAACAAGGTAAGTAAGATAGAACATCGGCTGTGCTCCTCACCACTATAAGATATACTCTGCACCATACTAACATATTAGCTACATAGCAAAAGATGATCCCTCCTAAACAAACATAATAATGATGGTAATAATAATGATGGTAGTTTTGTGTACCCCTAGCTGCTGTCATAGGCATCGCCTGCTCCTATCTCCACTAGTTGTACCCACTACCCTCCTCATTCGATCGGCTCCCTAACTTGTAGATACCTGTGCTGGTCCTACAGTAGGGTGTATCACTCCCTAAAGTGACAACCCGATACTACTAAAATGCACGTCTTATAGCTACACGATGCAACAACGTCTTACCTACCAGCCTGGACCCATGCATGCACATGACTCTGTTGGACTTGCGGTTCCACCGCTAACTCTTTATTGACCTTTTACAATCAACCAGTAAGCGTGTCCCATCCTCGACCTAGTTCGATCTCACATAGATACTAAAATGGGTTACTGGTTGAAAAGGGTCCACCCACTTGACACAAGCTCCTCTCCTAAGCTTGGTCCCCATTAGGAATTCCCACTTAGCCCCTCTTTATTCCCATGTCTAATCACATGTTTCACCTTGGTTAAGTGCTTCTAGTTATATTTCACATGTCACCCACTTAACCCCCATGTATTATTACATGTCTTATCTTGGTTAAGTGTTTATTAATTCATTATAACCGTAATCTTGCAAGACCCCTCACATTAGATTACCGTTTTGCGGTTGCTGGATTTGCCGGGCGGTTCCGGGCAGGCTTATACCGCAATCAGAATCTAACCTCGTGTCTTTGCATTATTACGCATCTAATTTGTGCCTTTGACCTTTCACATTAGATTACCAAATTGCGGTTGCTGGATGTGTCGGGCAGTTCCGTGCAGTCTTATACCGCAATTCGAATCTAACCTCGTGTCTTAGGCGTTAATTATCACTTTTTCAGTTCATACTCAAATTATGGATTATAGTGATTCCCAATTACCGTAAATTCCAATCCAAATTTATGTGACAAATTCTAATACAATTTTATGCCTATAATCCCATGTGTACAAGTTATACCAAATTTTACCAAACCCACTTATGCCAAATCTCATATTTGCAAGTTATGTACAATTACGCCCAATCCATAGTCATCATCAATTTATGCCCAATTACAAATTACATATTACTTCAATTTTATCGAACTTTTCCCAATCATTCAAACATTACTCGTATGCAAATCTCACGTAATATGTTAGGCTCGAAGTTAGCCTAATCTCATAAAAAGAAAAGGGAAAGGAGGAGGAAAGAAAATCATGACATCAAAACTGGAATAAACATAAGAACATGCACTTGAACATAAACAGGCATGTAATGATAAAATAGATCAGAAAGGCATATGACAGTTTTATGGATATGAATCAAAAAGGTGACAATTTGCAAACTTGATAAGATTCATTACAAGCATACACATTAAATCCAATTTAAAACTTAACACAATCACTTTTAATTTAATTATCTTGTGAAAGTGACATAGACTCACAGCGATAGGATTAAGGATAGAGAATAGTTCTGAATTCTGATTTCTGAAGTTGATTAGCTAAACCATTGATGTAGGCTTTGATCTTTATCTTACAACTTGAATTTGATTTACTTTGGTGGAGGCTAGGTTAATTTAGATTTTAGCAGCATGGAGGTGCCATGAATTTTGTTAATGAAATTATGGTTAGGTCTAGGTGTTTATTTATAGGAGAACTAGGTGCATTAGGGCCTTCAGATTAGGTTAGGATCCATCTAAACCATCCAAACTAGAAAACCGCATCACTCAGCCAATCCTGAAGCGCCACATAAGCCCTAAACCACAAAAATTCGTCACTGACCATTCTGACCTGATGGGGTCGACACCCTTATAGGGGGATCGACACCTATGTCAACTCCCCTAGGGGGGTCGACACCCTGGAGCGGGATAACTCCCGCCCAACTCACTTCTTGCTGATTTGAATTTCGAATTCATTTTAAATTATTATTTTTAATCTGAATTAAACTAAAATCTTCTAAGCTTCATAAGTTCTTCATACTGTATCCGTTTTACGCAAACTCAGACTTTATCTCAAGTAGAATTCCGAGATGAACGCAATGGCGTAACCCGTTTCCCTTATTTCTTCTTCTAAAAATTAAGTATTCTTTAATTTGTCAATTTAATATTATAAAATTATGGGGTGTTACAGATCTGCTAGAGAAACCCTCGATATTTTCCAAGCTAATGGACCATGAGGATCTATTCGTATATTTGGCAGTGTCGTGTCATGCTATCAGCTCAGCTCTGGTACGCGAGGAAAACAAAGTTCAGATGCCAGTATATTACGTAAGAAAGAAGTTAGCGGCAGCAGAACGCAATTATTCAAAGATTGAGAAACTTGCTTATAGCCTCCTGATTGCATCCCGAAAACTCCATCATTATTTCCAATCTCATCCAATTGTTGTGTACATTGATCAGCCACTCTGACAGGTACTACAACAACCTGAGGCGTCCAGGAGGTTTCTTAAAGGGAAAATCGAACTAAGCCAGTTCGACTTGAACTTCCAGCCCAGGAGATCAATAAAGGGGAAAGCATTAGACGACTTCATTGCTGAATTTACGATCCTTGAGGAGGATGCCATGGATAAGGAGGCTGGTCCCTCAGAGCTGAATTTAAAACTTAGCCCCTAAAAACTATACACGGATGGAGATAAGAATGATCGACGATCCGGCGCCGGAGTCGTTTTGACGACTACTGAAGGGCGATCAATTTACTACGCTTTGCGGTTAGAATTCTCAAACACCATTAATGGTTCTGAATACGAGGCCTTGATTACCGGGCTGAAACTCGCTAAGGAATTAGGGGTGACTACGCTAGGCATTTTTTATGATTCAAAGGTCATCGTTTGACAGGTTAGGAAGGAATTCTAGGCTAGGGGACCTTGACTCATCACTTACCTAGAAAAAGTAGAGAAATTGTTGGACAACTTGGAACATTATAATATAACCCACATTCCGTGGACAGAAAATCAGAAAGTGGATAGACTAGCTAAGTTGGCAAGTTCTGACAAACCTGGAGAGACAGCGATGGTTCCGATCGAGGTACTAGAGTCCCCAAGCATCGACCAGATGGAAGTCGATCCGGTACTGGAAACCGAGCCGGAGAGAGAATCATAGATGATGCCAATTAAGAACTTCCTACGAAACGGAACACTTCCCACAAAGAAGAATGAGAGATGAGTCGTGGTTCATAAAGTCGTTAGATATGTCATGCAAGATGAAGTTCTTTATCGTCAAGGATTTTCAATGCCTTTGCTACGATGTATAGCACACGACGACATCAAGCATGTACTAAGAGAACTACATGAGGGTGAGTGTGGAGATCATACCAAAGGTCAAACACTGGCAAAGAAGATACTGCGATATGGCTACCTTTGGCCTATCATGAATCGAGATGCAGCTGATTATTCACGACGCTGTGACACGTGCCAGAAATTCGCGAAGATACCCATAGCACCCCCCAATCAGTTTAAGACAATGGTGTGCCCATGGCCATTTTCTACATGGGGAATTGACATCATTGGAAGCCTGCCAATCGCTAAAGGTGGAGAAAAAATGCGATCGTAGACGTAGATTACTTTAACAAATGGGCAGAAGCCGAACCATTAACTACGATCATGACAAAGCGGGTGATAAATTTTGTGGTCAGGAATATCATTTGTCGATTTGGGATTCCCAAAACCATCATAACTGATAATGGAACCCAATTCAATAGCACTGAATTCAGAAACTTCTGCCAGAAGTACAAGATTGATAAGAGATACACTACAGTAGCTCACCCGCAGTCGAATGGACAAGTCGAGACAATAAACAAAATTATTAAGTCCATCCTGAAAAAGCGATTGGAGCAGGCAAAAGCCATGTGGGTCGAAAAATTGCCATTAGCCTTATGGTCCTATCAAACAACTTACAAGACAGCAATTAGTCATACTCGCTTTTCACTTTCTTTCGGATCAGAAGCAGTCATCCCGATGGAGTTGAAAGTTCCCTCTCATAGGATAACATACTATGATCCGATGACAATTAGAGCGCTTTTTCTTGAATCCCTGGACATGGTTGAAGAAAAAAGAGACGAAGCGGATTTGCGTTCCTCGAGGCATAAACATCAAGTTGCATGATACTATAACAGGAAGGTTCGGCCCGGACCTTTGAACTTGGAGACTTGGTCTTGAAATGTGTCTTCCCGATCCCTGACCACATGGGTCCGAAATGGGAAGGATCGTACACCATTCAACGGAAACTTGACACAGGTGCTTTCAAGTTAACGACCGTAAATGGTGAAGCAGTACTCAGAGCATGGAACTCTCAGCACTTGCGGCAATACTTGACTTAAAGTTTGTATTATATTCTTTTGTTTTATAGACTATGTAAAAAGGCATGACTTGCTAGAAAAGTCTAGTTAATGTAAAAAAATATTATAAAGTGGACATAGGCTATGATTTGGCCAAACCACTATAAAACATTGTGTGTCATTTATCTTTCTGGCAACTATCTCTTTATGTCTTGTGATGGTTTTACTCTGGGTATGAGGCACTAAATTTGAACCGGAAATTGGAAACAAATATAATACTTGAACAGGTGAGACTCTGCCTTAAGAAATTAGGTGTAGAAGGAAAACCAGAGCGAACAAGACGAACGCTCATGTAGTTGAGTATTAAGGATGGGAAGACGACCTCCCAAACTCTAACTCTTATGATTCGAGAGAGGGTATAAAGGACGGGAAGATGACGTCCATAAGGCGTGAAGGTGTACCCCGATAAAAGACAACTTCGAACTCACTCTAACCTGGTAATGCGACAGGAGAGTATAAGGGTGCTAAGGACAAGTACCAATGAAAAAGAATCTTAACCCCATCAAAGGAATGGAGGCAGTCTAATGTCTAACCTAATCAATCCCGAACAAGCCCTGGCCAAGAATTTTATTCAAGATTGACTGAGGGCATACACATCACATCCCCCTGTAATTGATTACTTAGTTTAGCAATGGTTTTTGCACTTACATATTGTTGTCTACATGTTTAAAGGGAAACTCATCCATGATGTGATTTATCATTTATTACTTGTGTTAATAACACTTCAATTATTAATGCATTTACTTGAAAAAACTAACAAACTCGCGAACATATGACAACGCAGAAAAACAAGCTACTTTATTCACATAAGTGCAGGTTTGTACATCGAAACTAATCTAAAGATGCGATGGCAGCACTCGCTACAACAACAACAACAACGGTCCAGTGGAAAAAAAGTAGAAAAGACTGAACTATGTTTTACTTGGGCATTGGAGAGATTTTGGACTTTTTGGCGGCTTTGAGCCTAGCTTTCTCCTCTCGCTTCGCGTCCGTTAGAATATGTTTCTTTCTACCTTTGTCAGCTAGAGGCACATTTGGATCAGTAAGGGACTTCTGAGTTAAACTCCCAGTTATTGATCGGGTAGAAAGCTTGACAACCAATCCTAACTGAGAAGCAATGGCTTGAAGAGGATTGAAATTAAGGGGCTTTTCCTTTTTGACCTTGACTTTTAAAAGTGCATCTTTCTTTGCCTTAAACTCACCCAAAGTCATGTCATCGGATCCCCCCAAGTCTCCAGTCACCACAACATCTTCATCTTCCCTGTTTCCATCATTGCCGCCATCATCCTTCGAAGCATCTATCATATACCCGTCCCTGGGAGTCTCAGTGTTAGACAACATGAGATCTTTGTCAGTAACTTCTTCTTTTTTATCCTCGGTCTTGTCCGTAGATTTTGAGTCAGTGGCTTTTTCCTTTTCGCCTGAGCCTTCTCAGCAGACTTTGCACCAGTGATTTCTTCTTGTTGTTCATCAGTCTTTCCAGCTGGTTTTACACCTACAGGACGAGAAGTAATAGTTATTAACTTAGGAGGAAATGCGGGTAAATGCGGGTTCTTCAATTGTTTGCCCAACAATATAACGGAAAGTTGAGATAACTTTAACAAATTGAGGCGAAAAGGTGGACATACTATCTGATGACTTTTCAACATGGGCAGCAGGAGTTTTTTGAGGTTGTTTCAGCAATCGGAGATAGGAGAGATGCCTTAGGAAGCACTGGATTTTAGGGATCATATCCTTTTGTTTCCCCAGCCCTGGAAACAACAGATGAAGAACCAGCATCAATAACCTGTTTTCCCTTAAGCTGGCGCTTCTCCTCATCCATAGCATCAACAATAAGTTTACACCCTTCAGCTAAGCGTTCCAGTTTCTCTCCCTTGAGATATTTTCCATGAGCTTTCCCTCATCAGTGGTCTCTGCTCTAAGTTGTTTTTTCTCCAATTCAACAACTTCATCCTATGCATATATCAAAGTTGTCGGGTAGTCTTTAATCCATGAAATATCCCAATAGCGGATCACCTGAGCGAAAAACTCTATCATGGTCTCACCAACATCATCCAATTCCTATTGAGCCTCAACAAGTTGTGTGTTAGCATCCTCGGCGGACTTAAGAGCGACACCTGTATTTCCCTCAGCTAGAGCTGCCCTTGATTTTGCTTCTACTAGTTTGACCTCTAACTCAGCATTCTTTTCGCCAATTCAGCCTTCTCCTGCTCAAGATAAGCACAAGTCGATTTTGCCTTGATATTCTCAAACTTAGCATCGTCAATCTATTTCTTTAAATCTATACGCTCTTGGCTATGAGATTCAAGTTCAGCATGGTAGCACTTTTACAACTCTTCAAATTGTTCCTTGTAGTTTCCAATATCACGCTGCGCAAGAGCAAGCTTGGTTTGAGCCTCCTCAAGTTCCTTCTCGGTATTCTCAATGGCTCGTGCGTCAAAGTCAGCATTATCCTTCATGTATTTAACATCGGCTAGCAAGCCTGAATGATCTTGGAAAGTGTCCGCGAATATCTCTTCATCTCCCTGTATTAAGTGTCTATAAAATCAATCTTGGCTTTAACTTCTTTTGCCCAGTCGGAGTCTACTGGCTTAAGGGCTGGAACAAAATACATGTTCCCAAAATGATGATTAGGAAATTGTTTCTTCAAAAGCTCCAACTTGGCCTTGTTCTCATCATTGAGTATTATTGGCCTTGTTGTAGTAATGTCAATGTTGCGGTGCTTAGATGGCACGATAGATGTTTTATCCTTCTCTGTTTCTTTACTTAGTTCCTTCTGTTTCTCTTTTGGATCAGTGCCCTTCTATGATAGTTTTTCCTGATGAGTTTTTCCTTTGGATAGAGTTGAAACCTTAGGAGCGCATTTATCCCCTTCATGATGTGTAGAATGACTTGTGTGTTTCTCTAATTCCAGACGATGTGGAGACCGGGAGCGGGAAGATCGGTAATGCTGAGTAGGGTGGTTCCTCTTGTCATCTCTACCACGGCTTTCATGTCGATCATGTTCGGTATCGGAGTCAAACCTGGGCATGCTTGTGCGGACTTTTCTACTATCGTAGCAGTGAGGTGTCATATTTTATGCAAAATTACACAAATAAATATTAGACTTGGGATTAATACGGTACACGAGTATTGTGACATGCAATGCAAGTGTGTTGTGCCTATCCTAAATGATCCCCCCAACAGACCGAAGCCTGGAGCTAGGACTATTTTTGTAGTATCCTCGGCTTTCACAGGAGTGACATCTTCTTCAGAAGTAGGAAAGAAAGAATTTATTCCAAAATCTTGTGAAGTGTAAATGGCGTCGGGCAGGGGAAGCTTCCCCAAACCCTGATATATAGAATCGTCTATAAAAGAATCATCGCTTCGAGACTTGGTTGAGGGCATCTCTCTCGGAGAAGTTGGTTTTTTGGGAGTGACTGAATTCTCAGGAGTGATGTATTTATGTCTATCTCCGGAAGCTATGTTCGCTAATATGTCATCCTGGGTTGAAGTAGGAGAAGGACTCTTTCGAAGCGCAGTTGGATCCATCGAAGATTCTCCCTTTTCAACTAAAGTTTCAGCTGGCACCTCGACTGGGGGCACGTATACGTAAGGACCTTCCCCATGGCCTATGCTACGAGTCATAGCAAGAAGATGATGGCGGTGAAGATAGTCATCTATTAGACATTCTCTGATAGTTACAAATTTCTAATCACCATTAAGAAGATGATTTAGGCGATCTAGATACACCTGGTGAACTTCCTTCTTCGGATTAGCAACTGCAAATAAAGATGAGATGTATTAATGCATTGGCGACAACAATTAAAGGCCGAATCTTGGGACCTGAAACTTACTCGATTTAAGCCATCGTCTAGCACATCCCGGTTGCTACTTAATATAAAACCATTCAGGTTTCACATCACCTACTTTGCTTGAAACACCCCACCTCCGTTAGGGTCACTCTCAAAGGGAATGCCCTAATTTTGGTGGAGGTTTATAAGTATAAGTCACAGATATACAAGACAGATATAAGAACACATATTTTTGAACAGCGGAAAACTACAACAACTTTTATTTCATTTAAAATACGTGTTACACAAACCATGCCATAATTGTCTTACAATTCTTCCAAAAATATAACATCTTCACAACTGTCTTGATTTCATTATTTAAAGAAAACATAAATAAACTGCATAAGTCCCATAATTGTTGTCCAAAGCCATAGTCCAAAACAAAAAAGATCCAAGCAATACATTCTTTCTCTTTAAGCTGGATGTGAAAGCTGGTCAAGCTGCGGTATTCCCTCCCTGAGAACCTGGGGGGGAAACGAAAGAAAAAGAGGCGAAAGGAAAAGGGTCAGTCGTAAAGACTGAGTAAGTCCTAGTGACTTTCAGTGTAAAAACGGTTAAAACAACATGTCATGTATGAACTGGAACTAAACTTAAGAATGGTGTCAAGGTGGACAGATAGACTAAGGTGATCATGATAAGTCAAGACAAGTCAAATAAAGCATCACATGTTCAAGATTCGTTGCATCGACTGTACTAGTATACTAAGCCCAGGTCACAAGTTAATCACGAAATAAATCCCACGGCCCAATATCGTGAAATAACCCTGAAACGGGGTCTGACCTAAGTACGGGGTCCTACGGAGCGCTTATCTAGTCGATCGGCTCCCTACAAGTTCTAGGTCGTCAAGTGTCTGTGTCATACGGCTAATCACGAATGTAGTCACCTGTGCTGGGTCCACCTTCGGGTGTATCAGCCCTAGGGTGTCAACCCCTGACACGATTCAAGATGCACAGATAAATCTACGGATACCCAGTGTCTGCCCCGAAATACGTGCACGACCGTAGTCCACCGAACCTACACTGGCGTACCCCACTGCCGTCGTTCACCTCTTACAATTAGCCCAGTAATCGTGCCCCACCCGGCCTAGCCCCAAGGTACCTTGATACATCTAGAGGGTTACTGCTGAAAAGGGTCGTGTCTAGGGTTTCGCCTAACAGATTAGGTCATGTAATTCGTGACCTAACCCGCCTAACCGATTAAGTCATGTAATTCGTGACTTAATCCTTTTCCAGTCTAGTCATGTCAAGGTGGATAAGTATGTCATTTAAATTCGCGACTTAACCTGCCTACGTGTCATGTCAAGTTGGCTAAGTGTTGTCGTTTCAAGTTCATGACTTAGCCCTACAAATCATGTTCAAGTTGGTTAAGTTGTCATTTCATGTTCATGACTTAACCCTAATTGGCATTAATTGATTCGTTAATGCACCGAACCACTCACATTGGATCCTGTTGTTCGTAGCCACTGGATTTGCCGGGCGGTTCCGGGCAGGTTTACGCTACGAACTCAACCCAACCTCGGGTTTCAAGCGCGATGTGACCAACTACCCACATTGGATCCTATTGTTTGTAGCAACTGGATTTGTCGGGCGGTTCCGGGCAGATTTACACTACAAACTCAACCCAACCTCGAGTTGGCCACTTTCTTGTTTTCTAAAGTCATGCCCATGTTCTTAGCAGATTCGTGCTATTTCCATAGCATGTTCATATGTCAACTTCGTGCCCAACTAAGGCATGTTTTAAGTCAAGTTATGGCATGTTCAAGTCAAGTTTTCGTGCCATATTTCATGTTCTACTTATGCCAAATTTCACGGTTTATGATTATAATCAATTCAAGTTTCGCCTATTCTACCCAATCGTATCCCCAACGTATATAAACGTACTTCGTTCACAAGCATAAACAATTCAAGAGAAAAAGGGGAATAACACCAAACATGTGATAGGCATATGTGACAATTCCAACATCACTTGCATAATAAACAGGCTATAACATATCACATGGTTTCAATACTAGCATGATGATAACTTGGCATAGTAATGGTTCCAACTTAGTTTAACATGATGATTTCAATTTTACATCATAGGCATAATAATAATTTTAAACATGAAACATTAAAGGCATGGTAATTCTAATAGGCATAGTGGATTCCAATTTAGCATTTTTAACATAATGATTCTCATCTAGCATTATAAACATAATGATTCCAACTTTTCATCATAACCTAGCAATTCCCAATTTGTCATTAACATGGTAGGTATATTAACATCACAGGCATAGTTCCATCAACATCATAGACATGGTTTAATTAGCATCATAGGCATGGTTTAATCAACATAAAGATTTCAATAAACATAGTGATTCCATGGACATGTATTAGTCCAACTTGCCATACAATTAAGCCCAAGTGATTCATAACAACATCAAAATCATGATAAGTTTAACTTGCAACATTGTCATAGCAATATTCCCAAATTATGATTCGAAGTTAAACAATATAAACATGGATTAATAATAGTTCCTAAATCCGGTTTCAATTCATGGCATGTCCATGTTATTTTAGCGTTTTTGCCTAAAAAGTGACATAGAACTTACAATATGAAGCAAGTAATCAAAATTCCAAATCAAATAGCCCCAAATCCGTTGTCTAAAGCGTCGTAGTTGTTGTAGCTTCTAGTTGTAGCCTTCAAGAATCGTCCTTCGTCTTATATAATTTTGTTCTCTGTATTTTTAATTTAGAGTTCTAGGTTTAATGGCGGCTGCATGAGGCTAAAATGAAATAGTATGATTTAGGCTAGGTCTTAGGGTCTTTTTATAGTGTTTGCGAGTTGATTAGGACCGTCGATGGAGCTTGGTTTAATAATAGCCGTTCGCTTGAAGGAGAGACCAACCAGGAGCTGACACCTAGCCCTAGTGACAAGGCAAGGCTCAGAAAATCGACCAAACACAGACCAGGCCAGCCAGGGTGGGTTGGGTTCGACCTGGCTCAAGGGCCAGGTCGACACCGTGTCGACTTGGCAGTCGACACGGATGACCCAGGTCGACTGCCCAGTCGACCTGGCTAGCCCCAGGTCGACTGCCAAGTCGACCTGGGTGCCTTGGGCGGGAATTTTCCCGCCCTGGCCATTCTGGCCCGATTTTGAAATTTGAATTAGTTTTTTTGAGGTGTTTTGGTCTGTTTGAATTTTAAACTGAATTCGGAAACTTCCGGAGGCCATAACTCCTTCATACGGAGTCCGTTTTACGCAAACTCGGACTCTATTTCAAGCAGAATTCCGAGAAGAACGCAATGGCCTATCCCGTTTCCCTTAATTCTTTGATTTGAAGTTAGTTATACTTTAATTTGTGAATTTCACTGTTATAGAATACAAGGGGTGTTACATTGCTACTGAATGGTACGCTAATTATCTTCCCATTTGGCACCGATTCAGAATACACAAAGGACGGAGTATCTTGTGTTCGGTGTTTGAAATTATAGAAGAAGCATACATCTTTGAAGGTGAGCTCCAATCCAAGAATTTCCCTATAAGCGATGTATAGAATGTACAAAAAACATAGGCATTGGGGAGGAATTGCATGGGAGCGATTTGCAGCCATCTCAGAAAATTGACAATGAATGGCGGAAACATGGGTATCACCCCAACAATGCACATTAACCTACTAATCGCCATATACCTTTCGAGTGGATTATGGGGTCGGTCTGTTTTAGCGGGCAACTCAACGTCTTTTTGAAGAATTCCATGCTTTAAACATATTCGCGTAAGTTAGGGGTCATCAATTGTCGATTCAACGGAGTCACCAGGTGATTCTAAGATAATGGCATTTTTGAATTCATCAAGAGCGCGACTGTCTCCAACTCCCCGTCCTCTTCTTTATCCGTAGAGACTTCACCTCCGGATGATGCTGCACTTTCATAAATTTCTGTTTCATAGTCCAGACCCGCAATATCGCAATCTGGGTCCGAAGTAGATAATATGTCTTCAATGATGAGATTTTCAGATGACCCTGCGGTTTCTTTTCTCTCCGCTAACCTAGCCGAATGTCTTCTAGTCATGATCACTGTGTTATCCAAGAGATAACAGAGATTAGAGTGTAGTTACTTGTGTCCCCGTGTGTGTATGTGCTAATATGTGCTAATGCGTGCAAAACTAAAATCAGAAAATATAAAAGCACAAAGAACAGAATGCGGTATAAAGAAAAGTTAGCAGTCTTTTATTCGTTTAGTCCATGAATGTTCAAATATGAAGGGGCCTATCCTAACTGTCCATGAATTTACGAACTATGCTTGATTTTAGTTATATTCAAGATTATGTCATGGATTCACATCCCCGGAGTTTTGATTTTATCCAAATTCATGGGTATTAAGTTGTTTTCTTGCTCCATAGTGAAAGTATAGGTTCAGATCGGGTACTTAGGGTTAACACATCAGATCGGTCCAGTAGTCTGGACGATACAACAAGATCGATTTGAAGGCATATATATCGAAAGTATGGGGTCGGTTCAGAGATCGAAGTATTGGAGTTACGGATCAGTTTGGAATTCGACAATAGATGGGACCGACTCAAGTGGGTAATTATGAAGGCAATTCCGTTCGGATTGGTCAATACCGAACCAAACCGCTCCAACATTTTGAGGCCCAACTTCTTCACTTAAGCATTTTTTAGACTCCATCCAACATCAGCCTCTCCAATCTGGATGCCACCCAGTCATCTCCCTTTCTTCCACTCTATCAAAACTATACTTCCATACTCATTTTCCATCAAAGTCCAAACGTGAATCCATGGTCCAGCACTTCCACCGGTGGATGCAGGTCTCCAAAATCACCATCTTGAGGAGACGAATGAGTCACTGCCGGCGATGGCAAATCAGACGATCTCGATTAAATCGCCACCATTGATTTAAAGGCATGGTATGGATTAATGCGTGAATCCAAAAAAAATTCATACAAAATTGAAGAGTAAGTTACACAAAATAGGAGATTCAAACCTACCTATATGTGGATTTGGGATTTGAGATGAAATTGATAAAAAGGAATTAGGGTTTTTCTCTAAGAAACAAAAGATAAGAGCGCAACAGTAAAAGGTAAAAATAAATGAGGGGAGTTTGTTTTATATAGAGGGTATCAAAGGCTATTCATATTCCTTGAAGTGATGAGTTAATCCGACCCATTAGCCCTCAAAACAGTGTGGCCCAAGGGACGGCCTGTTCGGATGTGTAAGTAAATCGAATAAACCAATCCGATCTGCCGTTTAATCCCCAATCCAAGGTTGTAAAAATGGATTCGAACTAGTCTAAAAACAAAGGAAATTCGGATGAATTATTTAACAACGCAAATTGCCGAGTTTACCTGGAAGAGATGCTTGAGCCCCAAGTGAAGTCCTGAAGTATTCAAAAACAAAAGAAGAAATTCCAGACCTCTTGATGTATTTATGGACCCTACAGATAACAAAAGATACGAGTTCATGAAGTGTCGCGACTCTATGGACAGATGGAAGCAACTATTAAATGGCACTGAATCAGAAACAAACAAGTTGACCATTTCGAAGCACACTTTATCTTCAATAAACGCGTACTTCGAGGGGCAAAATGTTATCCTACTTTGTAGTTAGGCTACACAAAGCTGAGGAGTTGTTCAACAAATGTACTTAAGAGCAAAGAGTATGGCGGACAATCCTCCGGATCGGATCGGAATTCTCGAATAGAACCCCTTGTCTTCTACATGCGTGAGCCAGAAGACCGATTCCAGGTAACGTATTCGGATTGGTTCGGTGTAGACTTATCCGACCAGAATCACATTCCCTCAACCAATCCAAACCAAGGATCGAAAATGCAATAGTCATATCCCATGTTCCTACAAAACCGAAGCGGTTACACTCCATTATCCTACGTTCTTGATGCGTTGTCAACATCCCAGAGCTACCAGAACCGAAGTTCACGAGATAGGCCCCATGTGGCACTCGAACCAGATGGATTATCAACCTATAAATACCACTAAACACTCCATTTGGGGTGGTCTTTTGGCAATTGGTCTACTCCAACTTCATCACCAGCAGATTTCTCCTATCATTTCAGATTATACTCAGAGTCTTGAAGTATAATTCCATGAAATTGAGAGAAATCATTATTATACTTGTGTGATTGAGTGGAAACTATCATTGTATTTGTATTTAAATCATTAATCAAAGAAGTACAAAAGTGGATGTAGGCTCGTTAATGTCGAACCACTATAAATCTTGTGCTCTCGTTGTTTTTATTTCTATTTTATTTAGAATTATCATTCAGTTGTGTGTTAGAACCACTTTTTGGTCTAACGGGTGTTAAATGAGAAGCGATATTATTATTGTTTACAAAGCACGTAAAGACTATAAATTGAGAGTTAATTTGTGTTGCATGTAAATCTGAATCAATAGAAATAAATGTTTCTTACTAATATGTTATTTTCTCTCTAATGGCTTACTTCTTTTATTATATGTTTTTATTTTATTTTATAACACATTATCAGCATGATCTCTGAACATATAAGAATAATAATTAAAGATTTAAAATTCAAATTAATCCTTCATTTTCAGATATGATAATAGATCTTCAAAGTGGTTAGTTATTTTCTTGATCTGATTGATCAAATCTTATTTGCTTTTTTTTTAATTTTAGATCTGATTTGTAACACCCCATAATTTTAAAAGACACTATAATGATAAATTAAAAAATAATTAATTAAATATTGAGAATTAAGTAAGACGAACTGTGTCATTGCGTTCTTCTCAGAATTCTGCTTACGATAGACACCAAGTTTGCATAAAACGGACATCATATGAAGAAGACATTAAGGTTTGAAGTTTGTATACGCACAAGAGAATTATATATATACAAAACAATTCAGAACATTCAAATTAGTTCGAATTTCGAAGGCGGGAACCAACGCGGGAATCAGACCCGTTGGGGGTCAACCCCAGCCAAGGGGTATCGACCGATGGGTCGACATCCAAACAGGGGTGTCGACACCCATGTTGACACCCCTGAGATCTGGGCAGAATACAGCTTCTGAACGTGGACTCGTTTCTTGGGTAGAATCATTGGCCTCGGGCTATAAATAGGACCTTAATCCCATTGTTTTATTCATCTAAATCAATGGCGACAACGAGGTGCTGCCCCAACTCAGTCTGATCTAACCTATTCTTCTTCAACAACAAGTTATTCATATTCAGAGATCTGTGCTTCAACATCTACAATCAATTCCCTGTTCTTTAGATCCAATCACAGCGAGTCTATGTTATTTTTAGATATAAACACCTATAATGTAATCTTGACATGCCTATAAGTTTGGATCTAAGCCTATGCCTATTAGTAATCTTAAATCATAATAGATCTGCCATTATTTTATATCTAATTCATTGTTTAAATCTCATCATGCATGTTTCTGATATACCTATTATGTTAGTTTGCTTAATCATGTCACCGTATGCCTATTATGTTAGTTTTCCTAATCATGTCACTATGCCTATTCTGTTAGTATGACCAATTCTATCATCTTGTGTCTGTTATATTTACTATGCATGTTCTTGCTCTCTTCCCTCTCTCTTTCCCTTTTTGTTTTTATAGCTAGGCTACCTTCGAGCCTGGGCATATTGCTAAAATACGCGAACACACGAAATTGGGAATGATTTAATTTGGGGCATAATTCATATTGTAATACATGATTGGGAATTTTCTAGGGTAATTTGGGTCTTAAGCCAAAACTTGGAATTTGGGGGGCATAATCCATATCTTGATCTAAATTTGTGGCATAACTTGTATTGTAGATCGGACGGAGTTTTGAGGGCATGATAAACATGAACGTTGGTTTGTAATGAAAATGCCTAGATTTATAGTAGTTAGAAACTGTAACCGCGCTTAGACATAAGGTTAGATGGGTAGAAGCCTGCCCGCAACCGCCCTGCATATCCAGCGTCCATAAGTGGTAAATCTAATGTGAGGCATATATGCATAAACACATAATGTGCTAAGACACGAGGTTAAGTCTGACTTGTGGGAGAAGTCTGGCCGGATCCAACCGGCATATCCAGTGTCCACAAGTTGTAGGCTTAATGTGGGAGGTCTAGCACATTAATAACCATAAATGAATGAATGGTGATAAACTTCTAATACTTAACCTGTTTGAATCCATAAGGATTACATGAACTAGTCAACCTGAGTAGGGGTTAAGTAAACTTGCTTGAATCAGTGGGAGGGTTAAGTAAATCTTGGGGTGGTGGGTAATATTTATTTATATATATAGACCCACAAACTTAACCTGTTGGGGTTATGCAATCTTGTTAAACTAGTTGGCATAACCTGTTGAAATCCTAGTAGTAGGGATGCAAGCCTAGGGAAAGCTTGTATCATCTGGTGTGTGGGACCCGTTTCAGTCAGTAACCCATCTTGGTATCAAACGGGGAACCCCAAACTAGGTTGGGGTCTGGGCACGCTTACTGAGCTGATTATAAGAGGTCACTTTGAGTGAGGGTGTTTGACGGCGCGTTCCAACGGGTCATGTGCGTGCATGGGTCCGCTTGCTAGGGAAGATAAGACGATGCGACATCGGTAGATATGGTTTGTGCACATCTTGTTAACAAAGGGTTACCACTTTAGGAAGTGATACATCCTACTGTAGGGCCAGCATAGAGTATCTACGAGTTAGGGAGCCGATCGATTGGGGGTAGTCATTAGGGTACATCTAGTCTTGCTTGTTTAGGAGCCCATTATTATCGTTGGGGGTAACAGCCGTCAGTTCTATTGGGCTACCAGTTATTGTATTGGGTAAAAACCTCTCACTAGAACTACACCTTAAGTCTACCACCTTGTACTTGTTGGGATCAACTTGTTTTTGTTATAATAGTATTGGTGCAGAGAAAAGTATTAGAGAAATGCAATGCATGTTCTGTTCTGTTTATCTTGGTTACCTTGTTATACCTGCCTTATGACACTGTTATCTCTCTCCAACTTATATGCCTGTCATGATGCTTTTACTTATTTATATGCTAAAAGTTACTGGACTCTCCAGACATTATGTCTGACCCATTTGTTTCCTCTTCTTTCTCTTTCGTTTCCCCCTAGGTTCTCAGGGTGGGAATACTCAAGCTTGATCAGGATTCTTCTTTCCTTATGCTTGGAGCTTCTTAGATGTACTGCTTGATTTTGTATCTTCTTTACTATGGCTATATTTTAGGGATTATGCTCTTTTATGTATTATTGTACTATGATGATATTTTTGTACAAGGCAGAAGTTTTATGTTTTCAGTATTCCAGACTTTTATGTAACTGGGTTTGAACCACGAAGCTTTTCTATTAAATAAAGTTTTAATTCCGCTGTTATTTTATATTTGTCTTGTAATGTTTCTGTTTTTGTTTACCTATAATGCTTCACGAAACTTAACGCACTCTGATAAAGAGTGACACTAACGGACGTGGGGTGTCACATGATTGGTCAAATGTAAATTCATATCTTATTATGTTATTTTTATTTTTAGATCTTATCTAACATAGATCTAAATTTCCAATCTTTACTGTGTAGAACTTGTCTTATAAATATTGCTCTATTAATCTTATCACTTTAGATTTCATTTTATCATAGCCATGTATCATTGATTTATTTGAGTAATTTCCGTTTTAGTGATTAAAAAAATCAATTCTTTTAATGAAGACCTTGATAAAAAGATGAACTTTATCATTGATCTACTTATTCATATACGATTCCATTTGTACATCTTATTTTTTGCCTCTGTATTTTAGATCTCATTTTATTGTGGATTTCATCTTTTTATTTATTTATTATGATTTTAACATAGATCTAAACTTTTAGATCTCATTCCATTATGTATATGTTTTAACCATTACATTTCAGATCTCATTCTACTATAGATCTTATTTTTTATATTATATTGTAGAACACCTTTGGATCTTATTACATTATAGATCTCAAAATCATTTTTGTATTTTTTTAAGTTCATTAATTTTTGAATTTGACAATTTCAGTTATTGTTGATTTAGCTTGATGGCGTTTTGGTTAATGATATGGATCTGAATAATCTATACATGTTCAATAAATGAGGTTTTCATTTTAAAAAACCTTTGATTTGGACTTTTACTTTGGAAATGATTTAGATATGTAATAAAATTCATATTTCCAAAAGAAATTTTTTGTTGTTTCTTAAAGAAACGTACATAAGAATATTACGAATGTAGAATATTGTATAAAGTTTAGATAAAATATTGATACTAATTTAGCACACATGAAGTAAATCGAAATACATTATAAACTTAATTTCTAGCATTTGAATTAGAAGTCGAGAACCTGTAGTTCCTATAATGCTAAAAGCAAGTTTCCATAAATAGTTAATTTGAGTTTCTTTGCAATAAAGACCAGAAATTTTGAATTTTTTATTATAAATTCAAATCATTAAAGGGAAATATATAGAATCTACTCTCTCTCTCTCTCTCTCTCTATATATATATATATATATATATATATATATATATATATATATGGGCAGGTTCAATGGCACCTGTAACAGTGGAGCACCCCAATGGCCTCCCACTTTTCCACCGCACATTTCTCCTCTCTCTCTTCTTCCACTCATTCTCTCAACTCCCACTAACTTAAACTAATATAAATGAAAGGTGGAATTCAAGGGGGCTATTGGGGTGTTGCATTTTCGGGTTGCCATTGAACGCTTTCCATATATATATATATATATAATACTTAAAAGACTATCATTTTCTTAGTCAAAATACATTAGTTTGATTTCCTTGTACCTATATAAAATGACATTTATTAAAGACCTTTAAAGAGAAAAGCTGCATGTTATTCGATTACTTATAAGTCTGGCTTTATTGTTCATGTAAGATTAGAATAAAGCGCTAGAAGAGTTAATTAAGTTGAACTAGATAAGCAAATAGTAATCAAGCAAATCATCAAATGCAACAGATTTGGATAAAAGATATGAAATAAAATTATGATGGAAATTAAGTTAATGTTGGAGGTAAGCATCAATGATATCATCAAAGTTATATAGTAATAACTATTAATGTAATGGCTTGATTGACCTGAAGATCAATGAGTAATAAGACTTGTTGCTCCAATTATTATTTTGATTAAATTAAAATCCAAAATATTTATATATTAAAATGGTTTATTGATAAAATATTCTACTAGAAGTAGTCAACAAATAAATAAAAATCAATGAGAAAAAAAATGTTTTTTTCTCATTGATTTTTATTTATTAATGTTTTTTTTCTTATCTAAATCTCTACGAGTGGTTTTTCTTATTTTTCTAAAGTTAAGAAAAACTATCATTGAATTTAAAATCTCCAAAGGAGATAAAAGGATTTGTTTCCAAGATTATTTACTCTTTGCATTACTATAACATATTGCTGGCATGAATTAGTAAAAACATTAAATTACTTTGCTTTTATTTATTTATTTATTTTGATAAGTAGTAAATATTTAGAAGATCCGTTTATATTACATTAAAAAAGTACAATGATATGCTTGATATTTATTTTGTTGTCATTCAAATCAAGGAAAACTCACTTGAAAATTTAGTTATTTATATTTGTCATCTTTTAAATCAAGATGAAAGGTGGAACCTTAAGTGAATTAGTTGAGATTTTTATACATTTTTGTGTAAAAAAGATTAGTATTGTCTTTTGTTTTTATAATAATTTTTTTTCCCACATTCAAATATACATTGGGTTGGCTCTTCTTAACTTGTGCATTCTTTGTTACTTTATTGGATTTTCTCCCCCGTGTTTTTTCATCAGAATTTTGAAACATTCTATTCCAAAAGTTCTATTTTGTTATTTTATGATATTTTCTGACGGGAAAATTTTGTTTTTAATACCCTTATATAATGTCGTAAACATTATTCTGCCACTGCTATACATAAATTTATTAAAATTATAGCAAATTAGAATAGCATCTTATATAAGAAAACATGATAAGAATGTCAACATATTTATTTATTTATATCACAAAATCCAAACATCCCACGTGGGATGTTGTAGTTTCTTTTGAAAAAAAATGATTCTTTTTTTCTAAAAAGATAAATCTTTCGATATTCTTCTAAAAAGATAGTTTATATGTCATATTATATAAATTATAAGTACCCGCTTGAAGAGATTTGTTTGTGCAATAAATATAATTGCATATTTTCATAAAATTCCAAGCATCCAAAAGCTTTTCTTATTATTTTTACAGTATATCTTATTTATTTATTATATTCTTCAAAAGAGATGTGTAGAAATGCATATATGTAGTAATAAATTATTTTTTGATAAACTAGTATAATCAATGTTCAAAAGTAATATTTGGGGGTAAAATAAAGAATTAAAAATTAACAATTTGAAGTTGTTTATATATTTAATTTGAACCATAAGTTAAATGCAGTTACAAACAAGATGTTTTGAACATTATCATGCGGTATCAAAGGATTCACATTAACATTGGTCTATAAATAAAAATTAATAGTTTGGATCATTATAATAGTTTGTTCTAGAAATCGTCGATTCAAACGAGAAAGAATATGCAAATTTATAGTATATTTTTAATGCATGACGCACATATATATATGTGATGACCCGAACTTCCCCGTAAAGGAAAGCCTTGATTGAGTTGAGAACACGACAAATGAGAACACAAACAGAAGAACATTTCATTGCTTATTACAACAATTCCATCAAAATACAAGAATGTAACAGAGTATAAATGAATAAAATACATTTGATAAATATCATAGATTTAAATTACATTTAAATACATAGCAGGGAAAAATAATACAAAACACAACTGAAAGAAATACACGAATACAGGGCTTTCCGAATATCCCTTCAGCTATAAACCAGGATCCTGTGAATATAACATCTGCAAAACCCAACTACTAGCTGCCCGGGTGGAAAATAGGGGCACCCAGAGTTTAGGTTAAAACAATAAACTCCAGGTCAGTCATGTGACTGGTGTGAGAACTAGAACAATTATTTAAAACTTTTCTTTAAAATAAGGTAAATCAAGGGACCACGTCGTATAACACAGAATGGGTTTTAACCCCAAGAATACCAGTGCATATAACAAACAGCGCAATGCTAAATAAAGAAAATGAAGCTATTATAAGACCTAGGTCCCATCACACAATGCAAGGCAAGCCGGAGGATAGGGTTTTACCTTATAATAGCCATATAATGCTTGATACGGGAAATTTAATTTTTTATTATTACTATAAGTGAATATAACAACTTCAAATATAAATGTATCAATCATAGACGGCACGGGTACCATATATCATGTCGCCATACTAGTTCTACAATTAAAACCGCAAAATGTCGTATTTAGAAGTTGGATTTCCATATTGGTGGCTCCTGATCCGAACGATCTATCGCGTAGTACAATTCCCAACAGCTTACGTCACAGGTATGCGAAAACGCCGTAATGCACATCCGCACTATCCAGGAAACAAGTTACTGTGGCTTACGTCCAAGCATTGGAAAATACCGCTAACTCTATCCATCTGGAAATCGGGGGGTGTGCCCCTATCCCTACTGGTGTGGGGCGACCACACCCAGTATCAGCTCGGTCGACCGAATCCATGACAACCCGCAGGATGTCTATCCTCATCTCTAAAGCATACTGATCTAACCATCAGTTTGCCACCATACCGGTGTGTGAGGCTCGCGAACTAACGCTACACAAAGTTGTGCTATATTAAAGCTATGCTTTGATCATCATCCACCAAACTTTTCTTTTTAACAAAAGTTTGGATCACTGCATCTCATCATGCCACACTATCAATCCATACTGTACCACTGATTTCTGCCAATATATAACCTCTGAGCTCGTACGTCTTAAAGAAGGGTGTTAAGCAAGAGAATAAATTCTCCGCCACCAAACAGATATATATTTAGCAGAGATCAACGAATACAATATAAAGGAATACAATGTCAGACACACCATCCATTTACTAGTCCGTTCTAGGTCTGAACGAAACCGTAGGCACCTTATTCCTTGTCCCGTATGTCCAATACAGGAGAGAGGCCCTCACATATCCGTACAATCAACAAGTACGTCTGGGAGTCTACCACTGTAGCCCCTTCAAAGGTAGCTACTCCAATCATGAGCATCATTAGCAACCCATCCATTCGATGTGAAGATCATCGGTCTTGCACCGTCTTCAATCTCTTCGACTTTTCGTCGTATCAGTTATTCAGAATGGGTTAAACCCGGTCTTTCTGAATAACTCGTGTATCTTATAATCCAGTGTTATAACAACACATCATATGCCTCATTCCAATCTAGAATAATCTTTTATTCAAATATTCTCATCATTAGGGAATAGGTTCCCATTAATTTTATCAAAGATAAATTCTTTTAATTTTATTCTTTAATCTTCCTTTAGGTATCAAACCAAATTGAGGTTTTTCAAACTAGTCGGGATTAGCGAACTACACTAAAGTAATCATTTATTTTATTTCCCAATCCCAAATTATTCATCCCATGGAGCAAAACTGGTAATAATCCATATCTAACACCATGGTGTTATCGATAAATATTAATTACCATTTCACATACAAGTCCAATTAAAGATTCAGGTATCGCCTGGAGTAAAATTGGTGGTACTCCATTTTCGATCATTTTCTTGAATTGATAATTTTAATTATCACATTCACTTTTCAATCTAATCAAAGATTCATTAAAACTCCACTTAGTTTTAATCTTCCCAAAAAACAATATTAATGATTATTCAAAGCTAAGAAATTAGTCTTATCTTTAACTAGGTTAAAGAACCAAAGTCATTTAAAACACGGTTCACGATAAACCCAAAATCACATTCCATTCCATCAGTCTCTAACCGTAAATTAGTAAGAGAACAGTTCCCAAAGTATTAATCCCGAAGGCCGAAACCAACATCAGATCAATACCCAGGAAACCATTCAACTTAGCTAATCTCCAGTCAGTTCCTAATTTTCTTAACTCCATTGGGTTTAAGAACAGTATTTTTAAAGATACCATTCACGACAAACCCAAAATCCCATTTCCATTGTTGATCATGCTAAAGAACAAGTGTTATTTAAAACACCATTCACGATAAACCCAAAAACAAATTTCAATTCAATTCCAATTAAATATTAATTAATTGGTAAAATTCTACTTTAAATCTTAATAAAAGGATTTAATCTTTTCTCAACTGGGTTTAAGAACAGTGTTAGTGAAGACACCGTTCACGACAAACCCAAATCCCATTTGATATTAAATACAAGGCTCTGAATAGAAAATATATTGGCTTATATCCAATATCAAATTCTGAAATCAACAAATATCGTATTGGAATAACGATATATATATCTTCCAAATTCCTCCACAATATCCGTATAATCACGGAATCCAATATCGAAATATTCCGAAGATAATTTCGATTCAAATCCATTCCAATTCATATATCAGAAATTCTGGTTATTTTTAAAACCATTTCAATCCCATTTTATTTATTTAAAAATATTGGATTATAATTATAGTTCATTTCGATAAAAATATATTTTTATCTTTTCAAATATGGAATTTTTCATCCTAATTCTTTCCAAATCATTTATTATGATTTTACACAAATTATAGATTTTTTAATAATTTTATCAAGGCCCTTTCAGTAGATTTCCATAAACGGTCATCGAACTGCACTTACAGCGACCTTTTCCAAATTTGATTTGGACATAATTCCAAATCCAACCGTTAGATTTCAAATCTCTTATATTCATTGGAAAGCTCTTTTTGATACGAACCCAACGGTTCTGGTTTTAGGAGAATCCGACGGTCATATCTCCCGTAACGTCAATTCGAAGTCAATGGTCGAAATTCATGAACGGTCGCTGCGCGACGCGTTCTATTCAGGCCATTATCATATATATTATATAATATTATATATTTTGTCGATTTCCATTTAAAACGAATTTTATAAATCATTTTAAATTCGTTTTAAAAACGATTTCAACTTCCATTTCATTTTCAAATCAAAATTGAGTATTCCATTATAAATTCGTTTATAAATTCGTTTTAAATCGATTTCAATTTAAATCAATTCGTTTTAAATTCATTTCAAATCGATTTCAATTGCATTTCAATTCGTTTCAAATTCATTTCAAATCGATTTCAATTCTTTTTTCAAACTCAAATCCAAATTAAATATTCCATATCATTTCAAATCGATTTCAATTTTATTTTCAAATTCAAATCCAAATTGAATATTTCATATCATTTCAATATTAAAATGATAATATTTTCAAAATATCAGATTTTGAAATCACTTTTCGATATTAATTTTAAAATGAATAAAATCGACAAAATTCCCATTCGTGTTAAAATGGCGTTTAACTACTTAACACGGCTTCACATTTGAATATTTACTGAATATTGTTTTAAAATATTCGTTAATCCTGAACTGGAATCAGACTCAATCCATTACCATATAATTTTAGTTATATGGATTCAACATCACATATTTACAATAATAACGATAAACAATCATTAAAAATTCATACAACATCCAGAGTGCATTCTACAACTGTATAAGCATTAAAATAAATAGATAACACTTATACAGCCTGTCAACCCATCGATTGACCTACCACTAATTATTTGGATGAGTGTATGTCAAATATTATCCCAATATCCGTGTGGGGTTTTCAAACAACAAATACTGTTTATAATTTGTGCAGTTGAGCGATGTGTAAAATTTATCGTCCCAATCCATATCAGATAAATAAGTGTACATAAAAAACTGTCCGGTTTGTAAATGATTATTTATTTTATTTCATGATAACTTATATATATATATATTTTATATAAATAATTTCGTATATACAACAATACAATCAATTACAATCCCAATCACAATCCACACAAATAATACAATCAAACAAGTCGTCCATGGTCTGTGGACGATGGGGAGCAGATCATATTTGTAGTTATTAAACTATACAAAAATAATAGTGAGAAGTTCTCACAGTGGTTTTGGCTTCGCCTAAAATTGTAGCGAGCTCTAAAAAATATCTGGTATCTTCTAAAATGTAGAAGACGTCCTCACGGTCCCGGTGTCTCTAATTTCACTGGATTTCGACCACAAACGAAAAAGATATGATTTTTATTCCATAATCATATTTTGCGACGGTTTTAAAGTGTTAAAACAGTTTAAAAATTTATAAATAGTATACCTTCTTGAACCGCTCAAATCTAGGTTTAGATTTTACGTCAAATCCGTTGCGCCTGAAGCCGATCGGACCATACCACAGCGTAGAGCTTCGAACCAGCTTTCCGGCACCACCAACGTTGGTGAACTCGAGCTGGCGGTGGAGGCGGGATTCTAGGCGACACGGCGGCGCTTCAGAGGCCCGATTCGAGCAGAATACACGACGATGAAGGGCGAGGTAGGTATAGATTTGAAACTCCCGAGATCCTCTTCAAAATCCACTGAAGACTCGACTGATTTCGTGGCGTGGTTGAGGAGTTATGGAGGAGAGAAGTTTGGAGCTCCCTTCGTCTTTCGTTCCTGGAGCGTATCGGGTTTCTGGAAGAAATGGATTTAGTCAACGCGTTATCCCATTGGCCGATATATATTTTATTTTATTTTTAATTCTTTAAATCCAAAAATACCCTTTTCTCCATAC
Organism: Allium sativum; assembly: GCA_030737875.1. NCBI lineage: Eukaryota > Viridiplantae > Streptophyta > Magnoliopsida > Asparagales > Amaryllidaceae > Allium > Allium sativum. Next base: position 684,035,829 of record CM060926.1, on the reverse strand, counting down.
GAACTCCAATTCAAACCCAACGACTGTTGCCCCTAGCTAAATACCCTCATTCCGAACACAATGGAATATGTTTCTTAAGACCATTCGACTGTTTCAGTAAGTTATTCTTCAAATTAAAATATAAAACATTCAATTTTAGATTTGAACGTACATTTTAATTTACCGGGGCCACATACTGATTTCAAAAATCCCAGAAAAATAAATCTGGCTGCGTTTGGACGATACGATCCCAACAAAACTGATTTCGTCAAATTTGGAGACCGTTTGAAAAATGGCCATTTTCTGGTCGATCCAATTTGACTGAAATTAACCAAACACGTTTTCTTTTGCCACGCTCACATATTGATTCTAAAAATTATGGAAATTTAAACTTAGCAATAAATTGACATCCCAGATTCAACCAAAGTGGTTTCATCGAAAACGGAGGTCGTTTGCAAAATGGCTATTTTCAAGGGCCTTATGTAAATTTAAATATATATAAATTCTACAACGACTTATCTAAATTTTAAACTGGATGTAACTTTCAACGTATAAAACGAAATCTCAGTTTCTTACATCCGTTAAAAAGATATTGTTAATCAGATTCAAATATTTCTGGTTTCGTCCAATTCTGACTTATATTGAATTATGTACATTCATTTGAAATTAGAAATCGAATTTTCAAACTACCACGCCATTTTAAACTCCTTTTATAATTAAATTAAAAAAATTCATTCTAACTACGATTTAAATAAATTTTTAGTCGTTATTATTTAAAATAACTCATTTTAAATATTCAAAATACATCAAAATTGCTAAAATAAAATTTTTAAATTGGTTCTGATTTTCCGGGTTGTTACAATATCCATATATATATATATATATATTCAACTAAAAACCCGAAGCTTGTTATGAGCTCATATTATAAAATATATATGGATATTATTCAATAATTTAAAAAGCCGATCGACGTAAATATTTTTTTTGGCAAAGCAATTGACATAAATATTGAATGACCTAAAGTCATGTGTGTATTCATATGATCTATATATTTAGAAAACTCTTTCAAGTTACCAGATCAATGAAAGCAGGGCCGTCCGTGAACAATCAGAGACCCAACGCCAAATCAAAACTAGGCGGAAAACTAGAGGGAAAAAACTTGCATGAACAAAAAATTAAGGCTCCTGCTGCTCGAACTCGCGACTATCACAAGACAGTACGATGCACTTTCCACTCAGCCACTTACATATTCATATACAAATTGCTACCATATAATAAAAATACGTAGAAATTTAAGTTGAAGGACCTCTTCCAGCTCGAGACCTAGGCGACCGCCTAGTGGGCTTATGCTCAGGGCCGGGCCTAAATGAAAGAGAATAAGTAACATAATACATATGCATTTTATCAACTAATAAAAGTGTTATCCTCCTATAATTGAAATACATATAATGTATTTGCTAGTAATAATGGATCAAAATGAGAATCCAAAGAGGATATTATTTAATGTGACAATATTTTTCAACATTGAGGGAGAGGATAACATGATACAAGTTCATATTGATCATCGATGTTAAATATATATTGACATATACAATGATGCAAAATAATAAATAACTTGAATAAGTATTACTTATATCCCTGATAGACTTTCTCTAATATAATTTTGAATCTCTGAAGGATTAAAAGGTATAAACCACAACTGAAATGTGGTACAGAAGTCAATTCAAAATATTTTTGGAGCAAGTCATAAAGATGCCAAATAAAGGAGGTGATTATTCTTGAAGAAACACTTAAGGGTGTTTTGTCAGAATGATTGGTGTTTTGAATGAGATCAGAATAATTATCAAATAACCCGAGAAGTGGTTTAGGTATCTAAAACATGATAAATAAAGAGCCTCAATAAATTGTATCAAGATTTGATAATAGATAATTATCGATGATAAATTTGTAAATAATAAAGCACTTATGTTAATTAATAGATTAATAACCTTGAATTAGGAGAGAGCACGATTGATCATCATGAATCCTTTCCTAAACGAAAAATGTGGACCTGTAGTTCGTAAAATATAATTAGATATACATATATATAGTGGAAAAGGCACGCCAAAATTACTGAAGCACCATACAGTGTCAACAACATGTTATGTGCCATGAACATTATAGTTTTACGGATAATTGGATTAGTGAAATTAGTGAAAGTGCTTGATACATTTAAAATACCCTGAAGGTATGAACAATGAAAGTATACCAATTCCGAAAGAATGTAAATAACTTTGGTAGTAATAAAGAATGCAAAGAACAAGAAATGTAGATGACAACATTCTTTTAAGTATTATTGTGATGAAAACCTTCATATAATTCATGATAAGTAAATTATTTCTTACTTGTAAGAATTGTCGTAATGAAACTCTTAATATCCATTGAAATGGTAGTTGCGATATGCAAAACTTATTAAAATATATAAGTTTCCAAAGAATATAAATAACATTTGTGGTCTGAAAGAATGCAAGTACATGGATGATTGATTACAACATTCTTCTAAGTATTGTTGTAATGAAAATCTTGATATAATCAAGATGAGTAGAATAATTCCTACTTAGTGTTGTAATAACGAAACTTGTCTTATTCATTAAATGTGTATTGAAATATGCAAATTTGATTAAAGCACAAAATTGTAAGCACATGAAATGTATTCATGAATAAATAATAGTAATGTCACAACCCGGGTTTTGGTAATTACCTGCTATAATTAAATAAATTAAAATATAATAATTAAGTTGGATAAATCATTAGCTTGGTTACTTAACTAAGTTATTAGGTAAAATTTGTGTTTGTGGTTTGATGGTGGGATTTAATCACGCTTTAGTGATTAAATTGAGGCATGAATAATTAAACTGTGAAATTTGAGATAAAAAGTGTAATGTTGAATTTTTGCAAGCAATTGGGTATTTAAAAACACATAAAATATTAATATAAGTGTAGTATTTAAATAAAAAGAGTAAAAGTGCTCTTCCATAATAATTATTGAGTAAAACCATTTTATTATGGTTTGATAATAATAATTGTAAATATTGGGTTAACAAAACAACTATTGGAATCTTGGGTCAAAAATGTTTGTTATTGTGAAAACTACAAAAGCTTAAGTTGTTGATGTCAGTAATAAATATAAAAAAATTGTATGTTTGACGTGTTTAATAATTTATTGAGTAAAAGTGTGTCATTTGTAATACTTATTTTGTTTGTGTATAAAGATTACATAAATTAAAGCATAAATCGTGTGTTTTGTCTTATCTAATGAACTATTAAACCAAAATTAGTCATTAGAAATATTTCTTTATTTAGGTCACAAGAATTGCATAAATGCTTGTAAGATGTTTAATTGTGTATGACTTGGATAAATTTGTTGTAAAACGGAAAATTTTGTGTAAATAATGAAGATTTAAAAATAATGGGCTTTAAAAATGTGTTAAAAATGTTGTAAACAAATTTTATTAAGCATTGTTTAGCAATAACTATGATTGTGGTAAGTATTAATGGAATAAAACATGGGTTTAATATGTTAATTGGGTGATAACATAGTTTAATTTGGGGTTTAAGTGTCCTAATTGTCACTTTAGGCTTAATTAAGGAGATAGTGGCCCTAGTTGGTAATTACAAAGCCTAATTTTCCTACTTAGGCTGGGAGTATTCTAGAGAAAAAGGGAAACAATGTCATTTTCCTTAGCTCCTTCTTCTTCTCTAGTAAGAAAATAAACAAAACCTTTCACTGTAAAATTCCTACAGCCTCAATTCCACCTATAATTTGAAGAAAATAGTTGTATAAACTCTTTAACAACAGGTAAATCATCTTAAACCCGAATCTAATATAAGATCTTCATCATTTTGTTATGAATTGTTCATTTATTGTAGAGTTCATCTTTGCATGTGTCTGAAATTGTTTCTACAGGGAAAAGAAGTATTCTTTTGACAAAAAGAGCTCTAATTCTTGCTAAAGTCATCTGATTTCGCTGAAATAGCTGCTAAGTTGAGTGTTTACTCATAACTTCTAATCACAATAGAGTATTTTTGCGATTTGATGAAATATGTGTATGCTATGTTCAATTTTCTGTAGCTTTCTGTTGAATTCTTCTTTTGTGTGAACACAACCAAAGCCTTAACTTGAGCTGATGTATCTTGATTGTATGACATCAGATTGGGTCCATTTTAGATTCTATTAGTAGATAATTTATTTATAATCATGCCCGCAAATTTTCAGGCATTTCTGAGTTGTTTAAGTATTTCAAACGAATGCCTAAAGTGGTGATCGGGGTGAGAATTCACCCAAGAAAAAAATACTTCCTCCAAGATGACAAGAGGTCGACCTGTGCGCTCAGAGGGATCGACCGTAGTGGTCGACCACCTCTAAGGAAGGAGTCGACTGCCTGTAGACCCTGGGAAGTGAAAATTTTGCAGGCTTAAGCCTACACACTTTGATGTTTGGGGAATTTGATGCTTGGTTTTTAGGTGTTTTCCTTGAGTTTTCCTACTACGCAAGCTTAGTAAACTAAGCTATTTAATAACCAAATCCGAACTCCGGATCTTGGTAGTGGTTGATGATGTTGGGTATAATGTTGTGATGAGTTTTGCTGAGATTTGAGTAGACATTGCACATTTTAAACTAGTTTTTCGATGTACATATAAATATCGATTTTGTTATAGTTTTGAGGCTAAATAGATTTTTATAATTTTAGTTTTAGCATAAATGGCCTTAAAACAATAGCATAAAGTTATTTTCATAAATATAAGGATTTCATAAAGAAATTAATCGCTTTTGGGAAATTGTTTTGTAAATTAGTTTAGGAAAGGAAAATAAAGTATTTTCCTAATATATATAATCATGCTTTTCTGCAACCTTCGAGATGACGTTATAGGAATTAACGATAGCGTAAACCCCATCGTATGGGACATGGTGGTATATGAGGTTGGTAATTTCCTATTTCATCTAATCTAGGCTACTGAGTTAATATTTGAGATTCGGTGATTTCTGTGTTTTCTAAGATTTGGGATTTTTGAGTTTTTTTCAATGCGAAGTTGACAAGCGAATAGTAAACCAAGCAATGAGAACTTGTGGTATGGGACGCACAATTACCATTGTTTGGGTTACTGACTGAGAGTCAGTGATGCAATTATATTGAGGGTTGTTATTACTTGCTTCGAGGAAGCTATGACTCGGGGAATCATGTTTAAATATTCACTTGACTACGGGGAGTCATGTTTAAATATTCACTTGACTTGTAGTCAGATACACTCATCCGGTGGTGGCAGTGGTAGGCACCTAATTTGAATACGTATACTTACTTGGTTATTGCTCGGGGAGCAATATTACAGTTTGAGGAGCTATATTATGTTGAGACCAGACATGCATATTTCTTTTTGATGGATCCATAATTTTGAGGCTGTTTGGGATTTGGGATTTGATCTTTATGATCATACACCTAGATAAATAATGGAATGGGAATCCATTTATACAGTGTGTGATTTTTGGATTGGAGTGTGAGGATCCTTTTTATGGTGTTAACCTATACGAATTATGGAGTTTGATGAATCTTGGAGATTATTTATTTTTAACTGGATCGAGATGATCCTACATTTATGATGAGTACTTGGATTTTTAATCCATTTATTTTGAGAATTTTGAGATTTTGGAGTAGTGTTCTCTTTTTTATGTTGACTTAAAACCACCTGAGTAATATATGTTGGTTTTAGGAAATTTCGATGTTGTGCTTCTCTTATTACATGAGTATAGAGATGTACTTAGCCGGGGGCCTAGTACATGAAGATATAATATGATAAACCTTTATGTTGTGATGTGTAAGTTACTACGTCTACCTGAATGTTGTTATATTCATAGCTCTTGGAGCAAAAGAGTTGTATATCACATGTTTACTTATCACTATCTTCATACATGTGATTACTAACTGTTGACTAGACTGATCCGTGTGTGTTAATGCTCGGGTCAAACTGTAAAGACCCGGAAATTCGAACACTTTATCTTCGAATATCGTAACTATTTGGAATACTGTTAAATGTTATAAATATGATTTTATAACCTTGTTAAACATCATTTAATTGTAATTAATGATGCTAGACACATTTTGGAAAAAAATTTACAAAAATATAATTTTTGGAAAAATATTGATAAAATGACCAAAAATCGTTTTATCAGTATATAGCTATTTTCTCAATGAAAATTTAAACAAGTGTCTAATTATACATTAGGAAAGTAATTAGATAATAAAAATATTTTTAGTATTTATGGTTAACTAAATATCTGGATGATGTCATGCATGACATTAGCAAAGATATTTAGGAAATGAGCAAATAAAGAAAATGAGCAAAAATGGAAATACTTCATTTGTAAGATAAGGGTTTTAAGGGGCTTTTAGTCTTTACCCATCACATTCCTAAAGCTATATAAAGGGAGGCATACCCTTAGGAATATACACACAATTTCTTTTCTTCTTCTTCATCTTATTCTTAAGCTATATTAATGGCTTCTTCGTGAGTAATGGTGGTGGAGGAGGAGGAGAGGCATTGGCTTGGTTTGGAAGTGCTAAAGATTGGATCTTTAGGCTTGTGGTAATGAAAGGAGGTGGTTCTTTTGTTCTTATGGCTTTGTGCTTGGTTAGGTATGGATCTAAGTTATCTCTTAGTTATATATTGTTTATATATGTGGTATGTTTGAAGTATAAAGTTAAAGTGACATTAACTAAGTAAAGTTATTGACTTGGATCTAAGTTATCTCTTAGTTATATATTGTTTATATATGTGGTATGTTTGAAGTATAAAGTTAAAGTGACATTAACTAAGTAAAGTTATTAACTTTAGACCACTCTTTCTTTTGAAATAAAATGACAACTTTATTTTATGTAGCATAGCTTTTATTGCCCTCTTAAACATATCTTGTTAATTACTTAACTGAAAAGTAATTGAAAATGCATAACTCTAATAAGCCAACGAGTAGGCTTATATATTTGTGAGATTCAAGAATAGGGTGTCTAGGCAAGGGGTGATATGCAACCAGTGCTCTAACTTACCTGACTCCACTCTTGAACGAGAAATAGTTAAGTAGGTAATGTTGGAAATGAGTTAAGTATATGAATAATGATAAAATAGTAATTATGGATTTAATTGTGGTTGACATAATTAAATTTGGTTAGTGACATCTGTTACCAAAATCAAACACTGTTTTTCTATTATAATAACTTGGACAATTACTTATATGTTAGCTAAGTAATATTGATAAATGTTTTTTTATTTATTAATCATCATTTATCGTTGGTTATTGTTGTCTTATTGATTGTGTGATTTACACTCGACCAGTTTATAAGCAAGTATGCTTTTATATTTAGCAGTTTTGAATATTTATCAAATATTGTGTAGCAAGTTGGTAGTTTTCATTGGTAGTTTTAGAGCAGACGGATATTTCGGCAATTTTGACTGTTCCGAAAAATCCGGGTCGTTACACAGACCAAGCTTTTATAGGTCGCCAGCTGATATATATACCTTTTTGCCTCCATCATGGATCATGCAGTTTTGAGCCCTTAATATAGTTGTTTTGTTATCTATAGCCTATGATCCATGTACTCTGATATGTATTATTTTCATTTTGGACTCATGTTGTATCTACTATGATCAAGTACCACGTTTTGTTACACTACTCATTGTATGTTATATGTATGTGTATATAATGTTGGATGATCTATTCTGTGATGGTTATTTTATTAGTTATTCGTATTTGTTTTGAATTACTTCCTAGCTACCATAGTTTTGTATTAGTTAAAGATTAAGAGTGTCGATCCACGAGAGAAAAAAGATTGAGCATTTTATCGATACTCTTGATGTTTAATTGATACAAGGATCATGGATGGTCACTCCGAACTAGCCCTATTCTTTGCTCTAATAGACAATATACCTAGTGATGCTCTTTATAAGAGTGGGTCTCATGATGGGGCATCACTGCTTGGTATCAGAGTTGAGTTCAGAACAAAATAGAATTAATACGAAACATAATAAGAGCACATACATTAAATTAAGATATAATATTAGTGGAATATCTAATCCTTGTGTCTTAACCTTGAGTCGTATCGTTCTAAGTTGTTCCTTAGCTTCGTTTGTTGTGGGGGTTGGGATAGGAAGGTAGATACGTTTAGGAATGGAAAATTTCTTAATCATCCGTAGTATTCCTCCAAACCATAAATCATTGTTTTGCACATAATTCTGTCTTTCCATTACCTTTGGTTGTATTCAATCCTATCTATGATCTATATTTATTCTCATTTCTTTCAGATTTTGTATGGCTGGCAGTAGTCGATGTAGTTATACCGGCATGTGACCTGCTGGCAACCCATGTCCTGTTGAGAGTCATATGACTACTGATCATTTTATTAAGACCATTACCAGATTCTATCCTTTTGTTGTTGTATTTTCTCATATCCGTCGTAGAGACGAGTTTGGTAAGATCTGTATGGGTTTCTTTTCTCTTGGCGGCTCAACTTCTTGTAGGACAGAGGATGTTTCTCAGATTTTGAATTAGCTCAGGACACGCCAACACAACTTTTCCGATTTGGACATGCTCGATCATCAGTGTGTCCTTGTAGCATTGAGTATGTTACGGGACAAAGTTCTTGATTGGTACGAGTCTTTAATATCGGGAATAGATGAGGAGTGTGCGTGCTGGGACCAATTCAAGGAACACTCTCGGTTGAGATTCATTCCTGATGTTGTAAAAAGAATCTTAGTTGAGAAGTCAAAGAGAAGACAAGCTTTTATTGAGTCTTCATCATCTTCTCCTCGTAAGAGGTTTAGGGAGCTGGAGCGTGGTACCCATGATGTTTCTGATCCAGGACTATCTCGCTATTTTCGACCCGGTGCTATAATGGTAATTCTTCTAGGAATTTGCTTCGTGCATTCCCTAAACCGATCATGTGTCGTCATTGCAAACAAAAGGGCCACCTAGTCTCGTCCTGCCCTAGAAAGGGGAGAGGAACCCTTTTATTCCCCTTTTGAATATATTATTTCTTTATCTTTGTGTTGGAACTCATACTTTTGTGATTGTTGGGTTGGGGTGAATTGGTCATTCATTTAAGAGTTACCCTGTCATCGTCCTGGTTGTTGTGTTGGGGAAAAGGGGTTGTCATGTTGACCACACACCCCTATGTGGTCGTGATGTATGGGTACCATGGGCAAGTATGGGAATTTGATCCTATGTGGATCTCTTATTTTGCGGATTATATACTTTCAGTAATTCAATTTTTTATCGTGTTGTCAAATTTGGCGATTCCATCATATATCTTATTCGTGTTATTGGAGTATTTTACTCCTTAAGCCCTTGGGTAGGGGACTAAAACTCCTATATATTCTTGTTGAATCTCATAAGGCTTGGTGATGCCATTACCCTCAATTTCTTGGAGTAATTATGTTTTCTCCCTATTTGTGTTAGCTCGTGATGTGAATCCAAGCGCTTGATTACATTATCGAGCCAATATCCTTTGTATTCCTTCATATGTAGCTCAAATATGATTTCAACTTAGTTGAATACCAATAAGTGGATAATTTTAATTTATCAGGGTGCTCAGCGGAAAGAAGTTAGTTATTTTGGCTGAGCACGATGAATAATATACCTTGTGATTTACTGAGAAGTACCTTCTTTAATTAATAAGGTAAGACGTTATTTGAGTTAACTTAAGTATTGATGTTTAGTAGTGTTTATTAGATGCGTCAATGTGTCTAGGCGTAGTTTTAGAATTCCGGTCGAGACAAGGGATGCCTTGGGTCGATAGAGGTTCCATAACGACACATAGGGCATTATTGACATGAAAATATATTTAATATAAAATATTAACATTAAAAGAATGTACTTTATAACTTTTCTTGTTAATCGAATTTAAGAATGAAAAGAGTCAAAGAGTATTTGAGTTTTGATAAAATTTTGAGAAAAAGACACTTGTATGTCTAGTTAATTTGTTTTTGAAGTAGAAATTTGTGAAACTCAAATTTCAAGTAATTGGAATTTTGGAAATTGTGAGCTACACACACACACACACACATATATATATATATATATATATATATATATATATATATATATGTGATTAGTATGAAGATGAAGTGATTTTGGAAATAGAGGTTTCTTTTTTTTATTCTCTTTTGTATGGGTTTAAACAGTAAGGATTTGAAGGGCCTTAAATAAAATAAAGAATTGAATTTTTGAAGTTAATCTAGGTTTAGGGGACACCTTAGTTTTCTTCTAACTTATGAAATGGAAGAAAGGCTTAACTATCTTAGAAAGAGAAGGATTTGTGGATATAAGAGTAATACTTTTATCCTCTCTTATAAACGAGGGAAAGTAAGTAACAATTGATGTTTCAAAACTAAAACGTGTATATTTAAAGAGCAACAAGAGAAAATTGTGAAATTTAATTAAGCATAGTTGTGAATAAAAGTTGAATCAATAGTAATAAATATACGTGGAAGCTCCTTTGTGTCCACTTATTGTAGCTTTGTTGCTTAGAACTATGCCTTGAGCATGTATTCATATCCATCCATGTAAGTCTGGAACCATCACATTAAGTTGCTGAATCTCTGTATCTAATCTTTTTGTTGCCTTCATGGAAGGATAGAGTGCTACTTATGGATTTTATCATCCTTTCTGATCATACCCAACCAGACTCTAATTCTTGTATTATGTTGGCTTGCGAAACTGTAAGATTTGATTTGACCTCATGTTGATTGCATTTGGATGTGTTAGATAAATGTAGTAAGTGTCTTAACCTCTTGGGTTGTGGTATGGAATTTTAAAATTCTTTTATTCTTCTTTACTTTTGTGTAAGCCTTTAGGTCGAGGGAAGTTGACCCAATTATGGTATTATTGTTATTCTGGTGGACCCCCTGTAAATTCGTCTTCTTTTAAGCAATATCCACCACGTCATGGGGTAAATCTTTCTTTTTGATGATTTGGCAGGGCTTTTTCAAAAGCTATGCTTTCAGTTTTGAGTTAATTGTCGTTCGTTGGGATTGATTTTTATTAGGAGTATAGATGTACTAAACTCCTATTCTCTTCGGGAAGGTTTTGTGTCGGTGCAGCTTTTGCTCGTGTAGTGGAAAAGAGGCATCACATTGCCTTAAAACCTACATGAACCATGAAGGGATTATTCAGAGTTCTATTAGTCGTTCTTTTCCCTTCAAATAACCTCTTTTGTGAGGTGAAGTGTTGTGTGATGAATGGAATTTGGCGTCATAGTTGAAATCGCTTCTATCTCCTAGCTTATCTACCTTGATATTCAGTGTAACCTTTCCTGGTTAATTCTGGTAGTGCACGAGTGTTTATCGTGTCCTTTATAAGGAAGGATATACAATGTTATTATTTTGTATTTTCCTTGTTGTTATACTTAAACTTTGTTCAAGGTGGTGAATCTTTTGTTGTATCCATGAGTGTTTTGCTTCGAACAATTGAACACCTTCGAAGAAAAATTCGGTATTCTTGCCTTATTGATGCTTGTGCTTATTTATATACTTGCTAGCCTATCAAGTGTGGCGAATACCAATTTTTTCATCTTTCGAGTTTGAAAATAAGAAGCTGCTGAATTTGAGGTCTTATGTATTCTTGAGCTATAAAATTTTCTTGTTGGTCCATTTGAACAACTTAAACTTGACTTATCCCTCATTCTTATTCGTCATTAGGTAGCCTGTTCACACTTTTGGCTTGGAGGTGAGATGCCTCCAGAATGAATGGAAAACTAGAGGGCCGATTGAGCATCTTTATTTTGGATTTCTTTCCATACCCAGTGGAAGTGAGAAATTGTTATCTTGAGTGTATCTTATCTCGTGCATGTACAACTTTTGTGTATGTACATGTCTTGTGAGCTGGTTTAGAATGGTTGTACGGACTTATCCTTAAGGAAATCACGGGGACACAATTTTTGTAAGGGGGAAGTCTGTAACATCCTGGATTTTTGATAATTACCTGCTATAATAAATAATCAATTAAAATATAACAATTAGGATAATAATTAAGTTTGATAAATCATTAGCTTGGTTACTCGACTTAATTATTAGGGAAAATTTGTGTTTGTGGTTTGATGGTGGGATTTAATCACACTTTAGTGATTAAATTGAGGCATGAATAATTAAAATGTTTAATTTGAGATAAAAAGTGTAATATTGAATTTTTGTAAGCAATTGGGTATTTAAAACAACATAAAATATTAAAAAATATTAATATAAGTGTAGTATTGAAAAAAAAAAAGAGTAAAAATGCTCTTATGTAGTAATTATTTAGTACCATATTATTATGGTTTGATAATAATAATTGTAAATAATTGGCCAACAAAACAATTATTGGAATCTTGGGTCAAAAATGTTTATTACTGTGAAATCTATAAAAGCTAAAGTTGTTGTCAATAATAAATATAAAAAAATGCATGTTTGACGTGTTTAATAAATTTTTGAATAAAAATGTGTCATTTGTAATACTTATTTTGTTTGTGTATAAAGATTACATAAATTAAAGTACAATTTTTTTTGACTTATCTAATGAACTATTGAACCAAAATTTAGTCATTTGTAATATTTCTTTTATTTAGGTCACAATAATTGCATAGATGTTTGTAAGATGTTTAGGTGTGTGTAACATGGGTAAATTTGTTGTAAAATGTGAAATTTTGTGTAAAAATGAAGATTAAAAGATATTGGGCTTTAAAATGTGTTAAAAATGTTGTAAACAAATTTTATCAAGCATTGTTTGGCGATAACTATGATTGTTGTAAGTATTTATGGAGTAAAACATTGGTCTAATATGTTAATTGGGTGATAACATAGCTTAATTTGGGGTTTAAGTGTCCTAATTATCACTTTTGGGCTTAATTAAGGGAATAGTGGGCTAATTAGTAATTAGAAACCTAATTTCTTACTTAAGCTGAGAGTATTCTGGAGAAAAAGGGGAAAACATCATTTTCCCTAGCTCCTTCTTCTTCCCCAGTAAGAAAATAAACAAAACCTTTCACTGTAAAGTTTTAACAACCTCAATACCACCTCCAATTTGAAGAAAATAGTTGTATAAACTCTTTAAGAGCAGGCACTGTTTCAAATCTCACAAATATCGCCCGAGATCTCGTTTTGGGCTCCTTTCGCAATGAAACGGCAAATATCACTTTAAATCTCCTTTCGAATATATCGGCCAAGATATATCAATATCGAACGACATATTGACCGAGACGAAATACTAGAATTTCATCTGAGATCTTAGTTTTTTGGTTAAAATTTGAATGTGTGTCTGAACTAGAACAATAATTAAATAACTCAAATCTAGCCATGATAATCTTTTGTTAGTTTACATTTTGCATGTTAAATGACCATATTGTATGTTCATATATGTTCTGCAATGCTTACGATTTTCATATTCGTCATTTTTACATACATATTACCTATTAAATTATGTATTTTATGGTCTATTTATGTCGAAATTTCTGATGTTTTGAATCATATTAATGTTTTATGTCTAACAATATTTCTGTTTGAAGCATATCACGATTTATAATATGAATGATCTTTCGCAAAATAAAGAATAATAAAATTATTTTGTAATTCAAGTTTAAGTTGTTATGTTTTTAATAGCATTCATAAAAATCATTTTATAAAAATATCATTTTTTTTAACATATCATGTACCCCGAGATTGTTCTGATATGAACTTTCAGACCCGATATGGAAATCCGCACAAACCCCGAGTTGGGCTCATCTCGTTCGAGATCTCCCCCGATACGAGAATAAGTCTATAAAATCACCGAGACGAAACGCAACCGATAACCGAGATTTAAAGCCTTGATAGCAGGCAAATCACCTTAAATGCGAATCTAATCTAAGATCTTCATCAATTTGTTGAGAATTTTTCATTTACAGTAGGGTTTTTCTTTGCATGTGTCTAAATTGTTTCTACAGGGAAAAAGTGGTCTTCTTTCAACCAAGGAATCTCTAATTCTTCATAAAATCATCTATTTTCACTGTAATCACTGCTAAGTTGAGTGTTTGATCACAACTTCTAGTCGTAGAGAGTAGTTTTGAGATTTGATGAAATCTGTGTATGCTACGTTCAATTTCCTATAGCTTTCTATTGAATTTCTTCATTTGTGCAAACAGAACCAAAGACTTACTTTGAGTTGGTGTATCTAGGTCGTATGACATCGGATTTGAGACATTTCAATTTCTGTTGGTATATAACCTTGTTGTTTCATGCCTGCAAATTTTCAGGTATTTTTGAGTTTTTTAAGTATGTCAAACGGATGCCCGAAGTGGCGACCTGGGTGGGAATTCACCTAGGAAAAAAAATCAATGCATGACCGCCACTTCCCTTTGGATATCTTTACTAGAAATAAAATTGATATCCACTTGGGGTACAGTGTGTCTCGGATGACCCGTTACTCTTTATCCATTCAACTTCTTCCTTCAAAGCTAATGACCTTTCAGGACCAAGCATACGTCTCTTCTGCTTCTCTGGGATGTACTTCGGGTCAATATTGAGTGAATGGCTCATAACGATCGGTGATATCCCATACATGTGAGCGTGAGTCCAAGCAAATACATCAAGGTTTGCATAGAGGAAGTTAGTCAGTTCCCTTGTTCGAAGGGGTCCAAGGTAGGATCTGATTTTCAAGAACTTAGAAGGGTTGTCGTTACCAATCGAGATCGCCACCGTCAACTCGATGGGAGTTTCCCTTTGGAATCCTAGCTCCTCATCTTTTCTTGGATCAATATCTTTGAATTGATGACTATATTGTCCGAGCCAGGATTTTCTCTTTACTTGTTATACAGTGAATCTCAAATACGAAAGTATTTGTCAATAGCTTTTCCCTTCTCTTTACTGCGGGCATTTTTCCACTCAGTAGAGTGGCACTCTCGTCTTGCTACATGGTCTCCTCGTACCACTCTGTCCCTATTCTCAGTCAGAAATTTCCAGAGCAAGCACCAAAGGACTATGCTTGCTCGAAATTTAGCAAGGGTCGGTCATCCCAAAAAAGCAATGTATGGAGAGTTAATGTCCATTACAAGAAACGAGAAGATTCACACTCTTCGACGGTCTCCCTCACCCAACTCCACCAATAATTCAACCATACCTACAGGTTCATCAGCTGAGCCATTAAAGCCGTGAATCCTTCCTTTACATGGCTTCATATCCTTCGTCTCCAATATCATCTGGTCGAAGGCTCTTTTGAATAAAATATTAACGGAACTCCCATAATCAATAAGGACTTTCCTTACTAATGATTTTCCAATCATGGCAGAAATTATGAGAGGGTCAATAGTTGGGGCTTCCACGCCGTCAGCTTCACGATCACGGAAGACGATATCATCCATTATCGTCCTATACTGCTTTACAGGAGTGGTCTCATATGCAGTGTCGCACTCTTCAGTCTGAACGCATTTCACCATGTTCACATAATGTTCCATAGTTTGAAGACTAATGTCCGACAGATGTGGTCCTCTGACGATAGTGTTAATGACAGTTCCTTTATTCCTGAGTTGGGAGGTGGCTCTAAGAGTTGCCTGACCTTGATGTTTTGGGTTTGAAGTCCCATGCCCCCTCCCGAGGAGATACCTTGTACGCATTCAACTTTCCATTACGTATTAGTTCCTCCATGATATACCGGATATGATGGCATTCATCTGTCGTGTGGTCGTATATCTTGTAGAACAAGCAAAACATTCCGGTCCATACTTCTTTCTTCGTAGTCTCTCGTGGAGGTGGCTTCTTATACTACATCCTGTTGCATGTGTCTAGATATACATTCTCTAAAGTATCATTCGAAGGTGGGTAATTATCGAAAGTTTGGATTCAAGATCACTTCTTAGGATCCCCTTTTTGGTTACAGCCTCTTGCATTGTCGTTCTTGTGCTGATTGTTGTTTCTTTTGTTTTGACTCTGGACATTAACTTCCACTTTTCCGAAATTCTCTCTTGATTGCTTCGCGCTACATAACTTTGAACACCCTTGTTCACCATGTCACCAACTCTCCTCTTCCGGCTCCTTTCGGCCTCTTCAACCTGTTGCTCGTTGCATGTCTCAAATGGATAAATTCCACTTGCAGATGGATATTATATCAGTTTAGTGGCAAGTAGTCTGAATGTATTTGGAGGAATTCCATATTTTCAAGGACCTCTTTCCTTCATTGGATGAGGAATAAGATGCCTTCGGTTTCGTTCAGACCCAAAACGAACTTGTATGGATTGTGCGTCTGACATTGTAATTGACTATGTAGCAACTGATCTTTATTAATTATATATCTGTTTGGTGGTAGAAAATTTATTCTCTTAGCTTAACACCCTTCTTTGAGACGTATGAGCTTAGAGGTTTTATATTAATATATATATCAGTTATATGTGGTGAATGGACAATGTGGCATACTTAAGTGATGAGCTATTGATGATCAAAGCATGGCTTATTGAAGCGTAGTGTAATGACCCGCATTGTCAGAGGTATTATAATTAATTAATTTAATTATATAAATAGTGATTTAGGGAATTAAATCGTCGTTAATTAAATTATAGTGAATATTTAATTAAATTAAATAATTAAATAATATATTTAATTCAGAAATAATCAAAAATATTGGAAATCACAATATTCTGTGAACGGGGTCGTCCCTTAGTTTTAATTCAGCTTAGAGTGGAATTATATTGACGAATATATTCAATCAACGTCAGTTTGAATGTAGAGTTATAATATAATTATAATCGAGCTCGAAATGGCGCGGCAGTTCGCTATTTGGCGATTTGAACTTCAATTGAGTATACAGGGTTCGTTTTAAATCGGATTTCTGTGAAACAAGAAACGTGTGGAGCTGGTGGAGTATATCTTTCTAGTGGAAGAGAAAAATCGGGATTTCGTCGTGTAGATTTTGATGTACGTCCAAATCAAATTTCAGAAAAGTCGCTATGGAATTCCTTTATAATTTGCAACGCTTTATTTACGTTATAAAAGGATTTTCGATATAAACTGAATATCGATTAATCTAAAATCTGAAATATCAAACTGCAAATTCTGATATGATATTCTGGAGTGGTACGATATCATATGTAAAGATATACAATAATATTAATTTATTAATATTTAATTTAATTATATTTAAATATATTTATATATTCAAATGGTCTATTCAGCGCTTTAAAAATAGCCAGTTTTGCAAACGACCTCAGAATTCAGTGAAACTAATTTTGTTAGATCCGCAATATCAAATTATTATTAGATGTCCAGTTCCGTGATTTTTGAAGTCAGTATGTGGTCGTACCGATTTTTAAGGTGAAAAACAGTCGATATTCTGACAGTTAAAAATACGCTGTGTGAGCATACGGAGTCGAAATTCGACGAAACCAGTTTCGTTGGGACCGTAATGTTGAACTCTACCTACATGTCCGGTTTCGTGATTTTTAGGTATCGTGTGTGATCACACGGATTTTTAGAGTGTAGAAACGGATATAAAACGATATAATAAAATATCTAAAAATATCTAGAAAAATATCTAGATATTTTTCTAACAGTATAAATACCCTCACAAACATTCCTAAACCTAATTTAAAGTCCACGCCTCCTCTTATTCAAGCCGTCAGTGTTTATCTCCACAAAAACCCAAAACGCAAGCAAAAAAAATCAAAATAAAATCAAATAAAATGTTATAAATCCCGATTTATGTATGAATGGGTTACGGTGGAGATTGTCTTCGATCTGGTATCTGTTATGAGAGGCGCGATTCGACTTTTCTGATGTTGGGCATTCGAACAGTAAATTAGGGTTGGGCGATTTGGGGTCTGTGGTGTATCGATTGGGTTTTTGATGCCATATTTGGGTTCGGGGTTGATTTTGGGTTTCGGTGGGGGTAGTCGTGTGAAACTCGGTTCGTTCTGGGGGTGGCCGATCCGTTGGGAAGCCTGGACTGGCGGCGGGAAAGGGGATACCGAGTTGAACTCGATGGAGTTAGGGATGGTGAGGGATTGAAGAGAAGTTCAATGATGATGTCGGTTTTAGGATCGGTGGAAAAATGAAGGCTGTTGTGGTGGATGAATAATCGGCCATGGGTTTTGTGTGGTGGAGCAAGCTACAGAGACTAGAAGAAGAGAGGGACGGGTCTGGGCTGTAGAATGTGGTGAATGGGCCTTGTTCAAGTGGTAAGCCCAATAATGGTTTAGAACTTAAGTTTATTTAAAATTCAAATGAGTGTATTAAATTGAAATTGTGATATCTCATCCATACGAGGTCGAAATCGAGAACCGTAAGTTGCGTTAGGATCGTATGGACGGACACTACACGATGGAACTGACTGGAAGTCCATCGGAGCTCGTTACAATTTATTGTGAAATAAATTGTCCAATCTGAATCAACGACAATTATCGTTATTAACGATGATAGTCCAATGTGAGTAAATCTCACTAACTCTGAACAGTTTATAATTTCATGTTGTATTTTTAAAACTGTTAAATATTGGCTGATTGACTGTGTGTTGACTGTTTGATTGAACTGCTAGTCAGTTAGTTGAATTTCTATATTGATTCTGTTTAACAGAATATATCATATGGAACTGAAAGTGATGTTGATTTTATTGTATAACATCTGTGGATGCAGGGGAACAGGTTGGAGGAATCCGACTGGATTCCTCAACAGTTATTTTTTTGTTTTTCATATATTTTGATATATGATGTGAATTATGACCTGTTGTTGATTGTGTGTGTATGGACGATATTGGTCATCGTGATTTGATATGTTGGATACCATAACATACCAAAATGTTGATAAGGGAATTTTCAAAGTGATAGTGAAAATAAAATAATTATAAATGGAATATTTATAAATAAGAAATATTTATAAATTTAAATATTTATAAATAGGGGATATTCAAAAAGGAAATAATTTCAAACCATTTTCATTTTGAATGAAAAGGGCCTGTGTGGCGGGTTTGGGGATTTTCCCGATGCTCCCGGTACAAAGGAGGTTATGGCGATTTTTTCCGGGAATTTAAGGAGTTAGAATATTTCAAGAATAAATTTGAAAAGGGAATATTTGTAAATCACTTACAAATAGAATTAAAGAGGAAAACGTTATAAAAAGGAAATCATTTTTAAAGTGTAGAACCGTTATTTAAAAGTAAATCTTTTCAAATGAATAAAACATTGTTAAAAGGAAATCTTTATAAAGTGAATAAAGTAAATCGAATATGGTATTCGAAAGGAGTTAAATCGAATATGGTATTCGAAAGGAGTTAAATCGAATATGGTATTCGAAAGGAGTAAATCAAATATGGTATTCGAAAGGAGTTAAATCGAATATGGTATTCGAAAGGAGTTAAATCGAATATGGTATTCGATAAGAGTTAATCAGTTAGAATTTACCAGTTAGAGTTAACCAGTTTAGTAGAGTTAACCAGTTCAGTTAGAGTTAACCAGTTCAGTAGAGTTAACCAGTTTAGTTAGAGTTTACCAGTTCAGTAGAGCTAACCAGTTTAGTAGAGTTAACCAGTTCAGTTAGAGTTAATCAGTTAGAGTTAATCAGGTAGAGTTAACCAGTTAGAGTTAATCAGTTAGAGTTAATCAGGTAGAGTTAACCAGTTAGAGTTAATCAGGTAGAGTTAATCGATTAGAGTTAAAACGAACTAGAGTTAATCAAATATAGTTATTTGAGACAGAGTTAGTCAAACATAGTATTCAGGGTAAGTTTCCATCTCGTACGACTGCTAGCGTAATTCGCAGGGCTGTAAATAGCCTAAGGCGGTCGGACGTTTCCTGAGGGAATCAGGTGTAACCATTGTGATCGCTGCGATCTAGAGTCAAGCGAATGGAGTTAAATCGAATATTAGTTATTCGATAGAAGTTAATCAAGTTGAGTTAAATAAGTTAAGTTAGTCAAGTTAGGTTCGTCGAGTCGAGTTAATCAAATCTAGTTATTCGAGAGGAGTTAATCGAATGTAGTTATTCGAATAGAGTTCGTCGAATATAAGTTATTCGAAGAGAGATAATCGAATATAAGTTATTCGAAGAAGAGTTAATCAAATAGAATTAAACAAGATTAGAAACTGACTAGAGATTAGTAAGTTGAATAGTTTTCTGAGTATCGATCTGATGTTGGTTTCGGCCTTCGGGGTTATACTTAGAGAATTGTTCACTTACTAGTTCACAGTTAGGGACCAATCGTTGTGGAATGTTAATGATGCGTGAATAAGCAGATGGAAACGTTTTCCAGTGTTAATAACATATATTTTCTAAACATAGAAAATAAGGAAATATGAATGAATATATATATGGTTGATGATTGGATCGATATTTCCATTTGGAAATAAGATCATTGTTTGCACACGGACATGTTTTCATTTGATAGTTAAATCACCGACTATCAAAGTTTTACTATTTTAACGTTGTTAATATGGAGAGACCGGTTGGATTATTATCCGAAGAACCACTCTGTATTGGCATAAGCGTTGCGAATCATATATGCCAAAGAAAATTGAAGACGGAGTAAAGTGCAAGGGCTATTGTATAAGTCTTAGATAACAGTGCCTAAGATGGATGTACTGAATAGTACCTTCGGTTTGTCCAGTCCCAGGACAACTTGTATGGACGAAGGTCTGACAGAGTATATCTGGTAGATCACGTAAGTTGATCGTTTCAAACGTATTTACGTTGGTGGCGGAGGAATTCGTTTCTCTTAGCTTATACCCGTGGTATTTTTGGGGAAATCAATTTGCGATTTAAAGGGTATGACGATGTGACATTCTAAGTGAATGAAGATGTGGTATGTGAAAAGATAAGCGTAGCTTCTAGCCTCACATCCGGTAAATGACAGAAATCGGGCAGGCAGCATGGCTAAGTCGGTCGCTCCGAAGTAGGGTGTATAATCACCTATCTAGAGAATATTCATTTGCTTCTTTAATCTATCAATGTTGTCCCATATATATATACGGGAACGGTTGCTGATCCCAACCGTTGGTGATGTACATTCGATACACTCAAGCGAAATGAGTGGTCGGTCATGTGTGGCTGAGTTGCAAGATGTTCTTGTTGAACTCCGGTGTATCGTTCCTAGAGTACACTGATCGGAAGGTGGTTCCATACCTTGTCATAGTTGGAAATCCATTACCCAATACGTGCTTGCGGTTTTGATTGTATACCATATATGTAGAACGTGAGATGAAAGCGTTTCTGCTAGATGATTATTATATTGTGGTTGATAGACATTATTATAATATCAAAAGGTTTCTGATATAAAGATATTTTGGATTCTCATAAGGGAAAACCCCGTTCCGTTATACGGCGTGGTCTTTTGAGATATCGTTTACTTGTTCAACTGTTTTTAAACTGTTTTACTCATACCAGTCCCATGACTGACCCAGAGTTTACTTTGTTTTGTTTTCCCTAAACTCTTGGGTGCCCAATTTTGTACGGGCAGTCAAGTAGTCAGGAATTTACAGATATACTTGAAGAGCTGGAGCAGGAGGCTTCTGGATCATATAGCTATAGTTTATTTCCGCTGTGTTGTAAGTGTTGTACTCTGATAAGTGCTATTCTATACATAACTGTTATATTTCAAAGTTATGTTATATATTATATGTTATTCGTTCCGCTGTGAGGTTCGTGTTACTCTGATGTTGTGTTCTTCTTCTTCTTCTATTCTAAGTTTCTATCTTATCTATCCTCACCCTCTAATTTCTTTCATTAATTACCAGGATTTTTCGATGTTTTGGTTATCAACATCGAGCTTATGTCGATAACCAAAGTCGCCAAAAATCCGGGTCGTTACATGTAGCTTTATGTATAACGAAACTTTGACAAACCTCACACCCCGCGAAAGGCCGAAACATGAAAGATGCAGCGAGGACATAAGTAGTCATCTCCTTCTAGTAAAAGGTGTAACATGGTATGGAGCCCAGGTATTACTTACAACATCTGCTTTTGTGGTTATTGATGATGCTAGATCCCAGTTAAAGGTTGGTAACAATCGGAAGATGACTTACTTAGGCGCGATCTAATCAATCCACTAAGGGAGAGACCGACCATGTGTTGGCAAAGAGCCCATTTGGTTCTCGGGGCTTCCCTCTAGAGGCGTACCCATCGGGGCTTCCCTCTAGAGGGCGGTATGGGGTTGCAGAAATCAAAAGATGTGTGTAAGGCTTATGCTTGCAAGCTTTGGTCCCGTTTCAAGGCTAATAATTCCATGGGCGGCTTCGTTCATGCTAAGTACCGAAGACTGCTACCTTCCAACTACATTGGGACCCCGTCTTATGCTAGTGACATGTGGAAGCGGATGTCATCGGTCAAATTTATTCGGACTGGCATGGTCAAGGTTTTTCCTGGAATGGGAAGACCTTATCTCTTCGGGCTGCATGAAACTTTGGAAGGATTCCAATGCGAGGCCACCCTGACTTTGTCTTTATCTGGGATAAGTGTACTCCTCCTAAAATCTCCAACATGTTGTGGAATGTCGTCCATAACGGGCTCCCGCTGGATGATAATTTTCAGAGGTTAGGCCCTCCACAGGACTCTAGGTTCCGTTGTTGCCACGTTGGCTCAGTGGAAGCGTTTTCCAACTTGCTTTAGAAGTGTGAGGCATCCACTACTGTATGGTTCTATTTTGAGGCTCTATTTGGCATCCCATTGTCTGATCCTTCCCTTATCTGCTCCCTTCCATCTTAGTGGGCCAAGAGCAGGGTAAGGACCTCTATTTTACCTTTGTTTGTCTTGACTCTTGCCTTATCTGTTGGCACCTTTGGTGTGCCCACAACAAGGTGATTTTTGAGGATTCTCTTATGTTGTCTGGCCTTATTATTCGAAGGGTTTCGTTTTATGCCCATTTTGCCGTTCGAGGACGACCCTTCTCTAGATGTTTGAATTCCTCATCCGCTTCTTTAGCTTGTAACTTTTCGATTTTTCTAAGTTCGAGACTCCATAGAGGGATATGTTGAGTTTTTTTGTTAGGCTTTTGTCTATTGGCTGACAACATGTGTGTTTGGCTTGGGTTGAGCCTGTATCTTGTTGGATGGTGTAGAGGATCTGGTCTTTCAGGCTTGGGGAGTATGTGTTGCTTGGTTCTGTTGGTGTTGGATGAGGGTTACCTTTGCCTTTGCAGGATTATAAGTGTTGTTGCTCCCTGGGTCAGTGGAGGTTCACTATAGCTTGGCTGACAGTTTATATAGGCCTCTATGGGGGGTTTTGTTTGTGGTTGTTGGAGTTGTTCTCCTTCTCTGTTTGTTTTTTGGGGAAATCATTGTTTATCAAGCTTGTCTGTTTTTACTGTTTGTTGTATCTAGTTTAGTATGCTCAGTTTTGCCTCAGTTGAGTGTATGCGGTACTCTTGGTCTATGTTTTTGTGAGCTACTGGAGAAAGGCGTTTTTTCTCCTTTTTCTATATAGACACTTTTCTTGTAATTTTTTTTTGATAATAATGCTTCTTTTTGGGATGGTTATTTAATTTTTTCCATTCCTTTATGAGTTGAGTCTAAGGAATTGTATACAATTTGTAATTTCAAAAAGGTTCTAATCTCTTATGTTTACAATCGTGACTGTTGTTTTCCTTGGAACTTTAGTTTTTAGTTTTAATCGAATGTTAGAAGGAATTACCCTTAAGTGGTATGCCCGTTCGTATATCAAATTATATTTGTACAATATTGATATTGAGAAAGATATCAAAATTTGGTGTTATGCTAAAAGAAAATTTTTAAATTTCATTCTTTCTATAAATTTTTACAATTTTTAGGTGTTAAATAGAAACTTTCCTCCTAAAGCTCAAATCCCATGTAGCTTATTTTAGATGGAAAATCAAATATTATAGAAATTTTTAAAATGAAAATTATCTTAATAAGTAAAAAATTGTTATTTTTGTAATAACAATTTGTAAAATATCATTCACTTATATTTTGATTGTGATGTCACTAAATATGCTCTATTTGGTGTGTTAATATTTTTGATTTAAATTTTAGATGTTTTAATTGTGAAGCTTATTGAAGTAGTTATAGATTTCACCATTTTAATAAATATTAAATTGATTCTATTATTTTTAATAATTTGTTGGTTTATATGGTTTGAAAGTAATAAATGTGATTTTTACAACTGTAGTTCTAGTCATGAAAGTTTGATTTATAGAATTTCACTTTCTGCTTTAAATTGGATTTCTAATTCTAGTTATAAACTTAACAGAAATTCAAAATTTAAAAATGAACTAAAACTTGTATTGGTCTCTTAAGACAATATTTTAATCTTAGTATTTTAATAATTCTTTAACTACTTATGACATTCCTATTTGAAATTATTGGCCTATAATTATATGTACGTGTGTGTGTGTATGTGTGTGTGTGTGTATTGGTTCTACAATTCCATCCACACATATAGGTATTTGTCTCTCATCTCTAACAATTTTATGCCTTTTCTTTGTCTTTTAATTCCTTTTTTATGATAGTTTAGTTTTTTATGTTACATATTGATTGACACTGAAAAGTGTTTATTTTATTACTCTTATGCTTTATCTTTTGTAAATAAATAAATGATACTGTGGTTACTTTTGTATGTTTTTACAGGATGTCAAGAAATGCTTCCTTCAATTCAAATCAAAGGCCAACTACAAGAAAGAGCTACTTCCTCACATCAAATTCATTTCAATTGCAAAAGAAGTAGTAGCTCACTGATAAAGGCATAGGAATTGGTGCTGAGAGACCTGAGTTCGAACCCCGTCAAGCTCACTTTTTGCCAAAGAAACGGAGCGCGTTCACACTGGCCCCTTTGCTTTGAGAAATATCTGGATTAGTGTTATGTTATGTATATACATACACATATTCATGTGCCATATTCTCATCATGGAAGTAAATTCAAATCATTCAATTTCAATTAGAAGAAATTCTGATTGAATTGTTGCCAAGAAGAAAAACCAATTTTGAAGATTTTATCTTATATTGCCTTTGGAGTCTGATAAGCGTCCTTGTTTGGAAGAATTAATTAGATGCAATCTTCTATCAATCAAGCCACATGGGAAAATTGAAAGATATGGAAAATATTTACCATGATATGCCCAGATTTTCTCCAATCAGGTAGTCAAGGAAGGCAAGAAATATTCATGAATGAGGAGGGCCATTTATTCATAGACCTAGTTAGGGTTTTCCCATTCTCAGCTATAAATATGTGTTATAACCATTGTAAAAACCATCTCATTTTTTTTCTGTACTGCCATTAGTTTAATAAAATTTTCTTGTTCTAGTTATTTACTTTTCTTTTAAAACAATTTGTGTATCTACACGATTAGATTCGGTAGAACACCTATTGTTATTGTCTTTGTTACTGCATACTAGTGTTGACTGTTTGATTAGTTTCAACAGCAACTCTACTTTTAATTCTCTGTTATTGTTCCAGTTATTATTTACTTTTGTTGTTTTTGCTAGTACTTGTTATTTACTTTCCTGTTGTTGAATTTGATATACGTCTGATTAGATTCAGATTTGTAGCAGTTTCAATAACATTATTTCAACAACATTGAAAACAACCCCCAAAGTTCTGTCTAACTCGCCTAAGAATAAATAGATAATAATTTTTAATTACACCTCCCTGTGTTCGACCTGTTTGCTACACGAACTGTACGCTTGCAGAATTTATTCATAGACCTAGTTTTTGTCTCAATCAAGTGTGGGGGGGAGTCTGCATTTCATCCATTTTCATTTTTCTTTGTTTTTATTTCTTTTTATTTTCAGCCATTTAAGTAGGACCATCATGCATTTTAGACTATAGTAACATGCCATTTTTTTTTTTTTAGAAATACGACTCATTTTCAATTGATACAACAAAATAAGTTTACAATTTTTAGCCAGTTGATAGTATTTTTCTCTCTCAACTTAGATCGAATAAGAATTATAATGAAAAGTTAATTTTGAGGGATAATAGTGTAACCGGTACATAGGGAGATTCTTAGGTGATGGCCATGAAATCTTTTCTATATTGTAGACTTTGTTTAAATAAGTGGAGGACTTAAAATACTTATATTGGCTTTTCAAATCTTTAAAACTAAGTTGTGTCAAGTTGAATTCGCGTAACTCTCTTTTGTGCTTATATTTTCGATAATAATAATAATAATAATAGTATTCCAAGGGTATCCAACATTGCTTGTATATCGAGCGTTGGTGTGCAAACCCGCCAAGCTCTATCCGACACGTTGTTGACAAAGTCAAAGTTGGAATATCTTGGTCTCATTTTATGGGATTGGACACCTAAGGATTACTGACACGTTGTTGACAAAGTCAAAGTCGGCCTGCACAATCCGCCAAGCTCTTTACCCACTCTCCGTTAGTCCGCGAGGCAGTGCATGGGTGGTAAACCTTGGTCTTTTTAGTTAGGTGTATGTACTTAATCATAAATCTTAAAATCTTATAGAACAAAGAATAAGCGATGATACCCAAACACTTCTTGACCTTATTGATTTGACTAGCCATACATGAGAAAATTAGAATACCACTTTGCAAACTGTGCCAAACAAACTAAGAATTTATTTCATGGCTGCACTATGTTATCAACCGAACCAACTGGCCAAACTGGAATTTAACATTTGAAAACTTGATTTATATTGAAAATTTGTGACAAGTCGAGGTATCTAAAATAAAATCAACTGGTTGGAAATTATTAACTTAATTTGTTATACCACTCTCCTGAAATAAGTCGTGTTGTCATTTTTCGTCTTTATTTTTTGCATATGTCCATTGCATTCATGTAGTTTCATTAGAATCATGACATCTTTGGATTTTGTGGGTAGTATCCGCTGAAAACCTTCACGAGACACCACTCGTCCTACTAGGGACACCTAGAGGTTTAACGGCTTGTTGCATACGCTCAATGCAATCGTGTTTCCTACGAAAGTGCGACTTATCTAGTTAGTTTTTCATTTTTTTACTCGAGGACGAGTAAAAGATAAGTGTGGGGGTATTTGATTGACACTGAAAAGTGTTTATTTTATTACTCTTATGCTTTATCTTTTGTAAATAAATAAATGATATTGTGGTTACTTTTGTATGTTTTTACAGGATGTCAAGAAATGCTTCCTTCAATTCAAATCAAAGGCCAACTACAAGAAAGAGCTACTTCCTCACATCAAATTCATTTCAATTGCAAAAGAAGTAGTAGCTCACTGATAAAGGCATAGGAATTGGTGCTGAGAGACCTGAGTTTGAACCCCGTCAAGCTCACTTTTTGCCAAAGAAACGGAGCGCGTTCACACTGGCCCCTTTGCTTTGAGAAATATCTGGATTAGTGTTATGTTATGTATATACATACACATATTCATGTGCCATATTCTCATCATGGAAGTAAATTCAAATCATTCAATTTCAATTAGAAGAAATTCTGATTGAATTGTTGCCAAGAAGAAAAACCAATTTTGAAGATTTTATCTTATATTGCCTTTGGAGTCTGATAAGCGTCCTTGTTTGGAAGAATTAATTAGATGCAATCTTCTATCAATCAAGCCACATGGGAAAATTGAAAGATATGGAAAATATTTACCATGATATGCCCAGATTTTCTCCAATCAGGTAGTCAAGGAAGGCAAGAAATATTCATGAATGAGGAGGGCCATTTATTCATAGACCTAGTTAGGGTTTTCCCATTCTCAGCTATAAATATGTGTTATAACCATTGTAAAAACCATCTCATTTTTTTTCTGTACTGCCATTAGTTTAATAAAATTTTCTTGTTCTAGTTATTTACTTTTCTTTTAAAACAATTTGTGTATCTACACGATTAGATTCGGTAGAACACCTATTGTTATTGTCTTTGTTACTGCATACTAGTGTTGACTGTTTGATTAGTTTCAACAGCAACTCTACTTTTAATTCTCTATTATTGTTCCAGTTATTATTTACTTTTGTTGTTTTTGCTAGTACTTGTTATTTACTTTCCTGTTGTTGAATTTGATATACGTCTGATTAGATTCAGATTTGTAGCAGTTTCAATAACATTATTTCAACAACATTGAAAACAACCCCCAAAGTTCTGTCTAACTCGCCTAAGAATAAATAGATAATAATTTTTAATTACACCTCCCTGTGTTCGACCTGTTTGCTACACGAACTGTACGCTTGCAGAATTTATTACAAATATCACGCTTTTCTAATTCATAGACTAGCGTCGACCAAGTTTTTGGTTTTTGCGGATCGGTGTGAAGTATGGTGTGGTAGGGAAGATGATCGCAGTGAATTGCAAGACAGAAGAAAAAATGCAAAAGGAATCTTGTTTTTTTTTTTTAATTTATATAAGAATTGAAAAAGGGGAATCTGTGACAGAAAAGAAGAAGATTGAGAAACAAAAGGAAATAAATAAAATAAAAATCTAATTTGATTGACACTGAAAAGTGTTTATTTTATTACTCTTATGCTTTATCTTTTGTAAATAAATAAATGATACTGTGGTTACTTTTGTATGTTTTTACAGGATGTCAAGAAATGCTTCCTTCAATTCAAATCAAAGGCCAACTACAAGAAAGAGCTACTTCCTCACATCAAATTCATTTCAATTGCAAAAGAAGTAGTAGCTCACTGATAAAGGCATAGGAATTGGTGCTGAGAGACCTGAGTTCGAACCCCGTCAAGCTCACTTTTTGCCAAAGAAACGGAGCGCGTTCACACTGGCCCCTTTGCTTTGAGAAATATCTGGATTAGTGTTATGTTATGTATATACATACACATATTCATGTGCCATATTCTCATCATGGATGTAAATTCAAATCATTCAATTTCAATTAGAAGAAATTCTGATTGAATTGTTGCCAAGAAGAAAAACCAATTTTGAAGATTTTATCTTATATTGTCTTTGGAGTCTGATAAGCGTCCTTGTTTGGAAGAATTAATTAGATGCAATCTTCTATCAATCAAGCCACATGGGAAAATTGAAAGATATGGAAAATATTTACCATGATATGCCCAGATTTTCTCCAATCAGGTAGTCAAGGAAGGCAAGAAATATTCATGAATGAGGAGGGCCATTTATTCATAGACCTAGTTAGGGTTTTCCCATTCTCAGCTATAAATATGTGTTATAACCATTGTAAAAACCATCTCATTTTTTTTCTGTACTGCCATTAGTTTAATAAAATTTTCTTGTTCTAGTTATTTACTTTTCTTTTAAAACAATTTGTGTATCTACACGATTAGATTCGGTAGAACACCTATTGTTATTGTCTTTGTTACTGCATACTAGTGTTGACTGTTTGATTAGTTTCAACAGCAACTCTACTTTTAATTCTCTGTTATTGTTCCAGTTATTATTTACTTTTGTTGTTTTTGCTAGTACTTGTTATTTACTTTCCTGTTGTTGAATTTGATATACGTCTGATTAGATTCAGATTTGTAGCAGTTTCAATAACATTATTTCAACAATATTGAAAACAACCCCCAAAGTTCTGTCTAACTCGCCTAAGAATAAATAGATAATAATTTTTAATTACACCTCCCTGTGTTCGACCTGTTTGCTACACGAACTGTACGCTTGCAGAATTTATTACAAATATCACGCTTTTCTAATTCATAGACTAGCGTCGACCAAGTTTTTGAATTAGAAAAGCGTGATATTTGTAATAAATTCTGCAAGCGTACAGTTCGTGTAGCAAACAGGTCGAACACAGGGAGATGTAATTAAAAATTATTATCTATTTATTCTTAGGCGAGTTAGACAGAACTTTGGGGGTTGTTTTCAATGTTGTTGAAATAATGTTATTGAAACTGCTACAAATCTGAATCTAATCAGACGTATATCAAATTCAACAACAGGAAAGTAAATAACAAGTACTAGCAAAAACAACAAAAGTAAATAATAACTGGAACAATAACAGAGAATTAAAAGTAGAGTTGCTGTTGAAACTAATCAAACAGTCAACACTAGTATGCAGTAACAAAGACAATAACAATAGGTGTTCTACCGAATCTAATCGTGTAGATACACAAATTGTTTTAAAAGAAAAGTAAATAACTAGAACAAGAAAATTTTATTAAACTAATGGCAGTACAGAAAAAAATGAGATGGTTTTTACAATGGTTATAACACATATTTATAGCTGAGAATGGGAAAACCCTAACTAGGTCTATGAATAAATGGCCCTCCTCATTCATGAATATTTCTTGCCTTCCTTGACTACCTGATTGGAGAAAATCTGGGCATATCATGGTAAATATTTTCCATATCTTTCAATTTTCCCATGTGGCTTGATTGATAGAAGATTGCATCTAATTAATTCTTCCAAACAAGGACGCTTATCAGACTCCAAAGGCAATATAAGATAAAATCTTCAAAATTGGTTTTTCTTCTTGGCAACAATTCAATCAGAATTTCTTCTAATTGAAATTGAATGATTTGAATTTACTTCCATGATGAGAATATGACACATGAATATGTGTATGTATATACATAACATAACACTAATCCAGATATTTCTCAAAGCAAAGGGGCCAGTGTGAACGCGCTCCGTTTCTTTGGCAAAAAGTGAGCTTGACGGGGTTCGAACTCAGGTCTCTCAGCACCAATTCCTATGCCTTTATCAGTGAGCTACTACTTCTTTTACAATTGAAATGAATTTGATGTGAGGAAGTAGCTCTTTCTTGTAGTTGGCCTTTGATTTGAATTGAAGGAAGCATTTCTTGACATCCTGTAAAAACATACAAAAGTAACCACAGTATCATTTATTTATTTACAAAAGATAAAGCATAAGAGTAATAAAATAAACACTTTTCAGTGTCAATCACATATATGTGTATATATATTATACACACACGTATATATATAATCATTTCACAAGTTTGTTTAGTTTTTGTGCAACTGCTGGTTTCGTTTAGGAGAAGCTGCTTCATGTTGTTGGTTTACATTAGAGTGTTCCTTTTCTCTTTTTCGATTGTAATAGATTTGACTTAAATTTATAGTTTTTGGGACGGTTTTTTGATTTCCTTACTTGTAGGGGGGGTGTTGCTACCTACCATGCTTATTGCCAGCTCTTTCTTTAGTGCGGAATAAAATGACCGAATGCATTCCTCCTTGTGAGGATCACTTATTTATTATTAATAAAATCCCTTTAAAGTTCCTTTTGTTGCAAATGTCAATTCTTTATATGGATATTTTGTATGTAGGAACATAACTGGTGAAATTAAAGGATTTGTATGGTTTTTATTTGTTTCCTAGTTTATTTTACTCCTTTCTTTATATTCTGTGCTAATTCCCATTTTCTGTTATTTACTTCATTAAAAATAAGAGTCTGGAATATAGATTTATTCTGCATTCTAGATATCTTATTTCCATGTAAATTTCTGTTGGAATTTCCCTTTTAAACTGGGAGCAAGATATAATAGTTGAACTATGTAATTTGAATTTCATATTAACCGTTAATAAGTTTACAAGTATATTATTATTGTTATTTTATTCCATACCTTACTAGTGTGTGGCCCGCGCTACGCATACGGGCAGTTAATAATTTAAAAGTGTTTAAAACATATCGTTATTCGTGCATCTTACAGTAACAAAATGTTGTGGTTCGTATTTAATCCGGTATGTAATTTAATTTGAACTAATATGTTGAATGATATTTACATTTTTTGCGTCGTGTATCAAATTAAAGTTGGCAAGAGGAACAGTAAAATAATATCAAATCAGAAATTTAGTGAAATTTTATTAATCTGCAAAAGTAGTTCAACAGATTATTGACTCTATTAATGAACTATAATCTTCTTCAGAGTTCGACATGTTAGTAAAAATTAATATCTTCAATCAATAACATCAAATGCAATAAGAAGATTTTGTGTATAAAGCTTAAGCAGAAGATTTTGAGTAATAAACAACAAAGGATTCAAATTATGTAAAAAAAAAAGTTGTAGAAGATTGAACGGATGAATCATATATATGTAAAAAGTGAATTTCTATGTCTAAATAGTTACATCATCCAAGTAATGCTGAATTTTTAACACTATGTAAATTAATTGTGACTTGCTTATTCGACTTTGAGATCAAACCTTTTAACCTTTGCAAAATATAGGTTTTGACGTCATGTTAGGTCAATATGAAAAAGTAATAGATATAAGTTATAGCTTATTCAGATTTGATAGTATTTAAGAAAGTAGGTCCAACTCGTCTTTAGAATGCAATGTCATCTTCCCTTGCAATCCTCTTTCTTATCAATATTTGTTAGAAGACATTCAAACACTATCATATTAGACATCATAGAAATATATTTGTTGTTATATAATATATTATGTGGCTCAAAGACAACGCAAAGAGAAAATCCTTGACCAACTTAGACATGATGTCTCTATATGAAGCAAAATCAATTATTATAATATTATGTTAAATACACGAAGCTATCAATTTAACAAATACTTGAAGCTTTACTTTCAAAAGGCAATCTTGTATATTTTCATTAATCACGATCGACAATAGTATCGAATTTAATAATGTCAACAATTAATTTCTAAGTTTAAATAAAAAGTTTATAGCATTAATTAAAATTCAGTGGAAATCACATTATACTCTACGATTAGCGTTTGAAGACAAAATTATGTCCAACTCCATCACCAACATAAATAAAAAATGCTTTCCAGTAAAAGCTAAACCACGTAAAACAACACGTTTTAGTATCAGTGTAAAGCGTACACGAATAATTTTAAAAAGAAACTGCTATTTACAATTTTAATGTTCTTGTTTAGCCATTGGAAAACATACATGAATTGCTGCTTGCCAATTTTATACCAATGTTGAAGTGCCAAATCAAATTTGAGATACGTTGATTTGGAGGGGACAATTGTTGCTGAAAGTTATGAAAAATAAATTAATGGCATTCCGAAGGATTTTGAAGATTAGGCATGATCAAAAGATGATAAAATAGGACTGTTTAATGGAGTTTTTCACACGTTTGACTATGATTTTCTCTAGTTTACAGTTTCTCTCACATGCGGCACAAATGAGAATTATTCATGTAAAATGGACTGAATATAAAAATACAAAGAATTATGTGTTATGAGAAAAAGGAGTTTTTATTGAAAAATGAAAATCATTCATGTAATAAAATAAAATTCGGCATACACAATATTCATGTAGCTGTTCATTTTGTCAACCTCAAATCAGTTTACTGATCAAGTTTACATATGTACACATAGGGGGATATCAAGTTGTACTTGTAAAGGCTCATTTTATAGAGCCCAATAAGCACACAGTAATAAAAAAATAGAATAACGTAAAATTACTGGCATCAAACAATTTGTAGAAGATCAATTTGATTCCAACTCACTTTACGCCTTAGTAGCATCAATCATCAGCTATCAAACTAACCAAATGCACTCAAAAAGAAGGGGAAAAAAAAATAACGCATGGAGAACAGTTAGTATAGACATAATCTGCATATGTATATGGCATAATAATATACTCTCCATAGCAACAAAGATTATTCCACCTGCTGAAGCATATTGTAAAACCAAATGCAGTACATGGCTTTAGTTTCCAAAAAAACAAATAAAAAATTGTGTAAGTCTCCAAATCCTCATGATATTTCTGGAAGAATATTAATCGTGGGATGCTGCTGAATCCTTCAAACATAAACCCCTTACATTATAGCATGAGGTACAACAATAAAACTATTCCTGTAATCAGTTATAGAAAGGAATTAACAATGACATAGGTAATGCAATTAAATATACATATTTACCTATAACTGTAGTGTTTTAAGTTTAAGATATATTGTAGTTTTTACCATTGACAATCGTTCATATGTTCTACCACCAGCTTCAACTTTTGGTTTAAAAGAGGTAAAACATAAATTGACTGAAGTACCCCTGAATTAATCTTCTGCGGTAGGTGAATTCTAAAAGAAGCACAAACATTAATTTCTATATATTTGAGATTAATTTGTTATAAAAATCTATGCAGTAAAGAAGTATATGGCCACCATTATGAAATTTTGACACAAATTATCGGCGCTATCTTTTATTTCCTAATATTGTCTCAATGAAACATAGGGTCTTTTTTTTTTTTTTTTTTTTTTTTTTTGTGCCCAACATTCTGCTAATTGGAAGGAAAAGATTTATTGTGCTAATTGGGCTTGATTCGATAACTGATTAATTTATTCCTAATTGATTTGCTCACTTTATAGGTTACTTCTTTAACAACCATTGATGTTTTAGATATAATGTATTTAGAAGTTACAATGATGACGAATAAGTGTAGAAAAAGTAAAAAATATTAATATGGCGTTATTAGTTTTCACAATGTAGGATGTGGACATAGAAAAATCAGTAATTTAAAAAGAAACAACCAAAAACATGTGCAGATCATAAATACAAATCGGTTCAAAATAGAAACTTAGTAAAATAAATAACATTAAACATTTTTTTGTCATATGGTAATAAATAAATAAATAATGACAGGACAGTAAAATGAGAATTAATCCTGGTTACTTGTTGAGGTATAAAGTCAAACAACTCACTGCCACGAAATCACCTAATATCAAGTATGAATAAATTCAAAAACATCTATAATTAAAAGATTAAGATACAAATGAAAGGCGTGAAACGGAAAATATAAAAGTCAACAACTGCATAATATTTGCAACTTTATATGCAGCTAATATCATATCCACTTAGCCATTTCAATAAAACACCAATAAGATTCATATGTAAGAATCAATAAAACATTTAGTGAATTTATATCTTAATGAGTTTTGTGCAAAATCAGTTATGGAATGTAATTATAAAATTAGCATCAGTTTTTTGGCTTGAATCAAATATGCACTTTACCAAAAAAATGAAGTTTAATTAATAAAATATAGAATCCATAAAAGTAAAATTGAAAATAAGAAAAATAAATTACAATACTGCAACTTTTAAGGGCCAGATTATGAAACTCTTAAAAAGATACTACTGCCTTTTGAAAAATATATCAATCCGAGCCGGGAATCTGATAAATAATATGAGCATAAAATTACAATGCTTTCTTTTCACTACAGCGCGTAACTTTCAGGAATCTGTCAGAGAAAAAATAACATGCTTCAATTTAGCCACTTCAAAACAATAGGAACAACTTCCACTTTGAATTGGGAACACGATTAGCAAAAGTTGCAGCAAACAAAATTGTTGGAAAACATGAGGCTAAAAACGTATGTGGTAACATAATGATGAACCTAGAGTACGTTGTTTGATTTAAACTATTGTTTGAAGTTCGAACTACATGCCTTAAAACATATTTCTTCAAAACATGTAAGTTATGTCAGGTGTAAACAAAATGATATAAATAAAAGCAGCAAGATTCAAAAATATACCAAAAAAAACTTTTTTGTATCTTTGTAAAGAAATAACCTATCGGTATGTTCAACTTAATTATATACACGTAAGTCGTACTTTTGGACGAATAATTAAGAAATTAAAATTGAATTGAAGCTTTTTGTTGTGAGGAAATACTAACAAAACACATTTTTAGTTTCAATTCCACCCTATTGAAATATGAAAAATAACATCTGACAAACTTTTATGTTTCTCCTTTTGTCCCATAATAGGTTCTTTTCTTTAGAAGATTGGTAAAGAGGAGTCAGATCAACATCCTAAAGAAGTGCCGGGGAGCTGAAGTAGAAGAAATCATATCCGTGATCCGGAATCATCAAGCAATATGGAATTTTTAAAGGTGTGACTACCCTAGTATAATTAAACAAAAAAGAAAAAAAAAAGTTATGAATTTTGAATAAAAATGTAAATTATGTGAGAATTTTTCTATGGTTTTAACCGCTACAGTTCAAAGAACATTTGAAAAATGTAACGAATTTTCACTTGAGAGCAAAGTTGACTAGAAAAAAGTAAATCCTTATCGCATAAATTTTTTTAATCAAAGAGAGCTTGACTTATTGGTGGTCTGTCAAGAGTTTTGACATAATATGAGTCAGGTTTAGCAGCTCATTATAATTATCTTGACAGAAAAGATGTAACATTCAATCATAGGTAGCCTAACAATGCTGTTTTAAAACTTATATTCTCACTTATCCAGAACATTAAAAAAATGACAAATTTTCATTAAGTACTTTATGTAGTTATTAGTGACAACACGGAACGAACCATAACAAATATACAAACCTGTATTTCAGTAATACAATGGCCATTTATGTGAATTTGTAGTTCAATAGCCTTATTTATAAGCATCTAACATAATATGAGTTTGTTTTACTAATTCATTACAGTTGGCCAAACTAAAAGATACGGCATGGATTATGAGCACAAATAAAAAAGTTTTTAGATAAATTTGTACCTAAATAAAAATTGCAAGACTACGTAGGTAAATACGTATGTAAAAAAAAAAAAAAAAAAAAAACTTTTACTATTTAAGAAAACCTGCAAAAAAGCGAAGCTATAAATCCAAGTTGACAATACGTACGATTCGGCATAGCGAGCTTTGTTTTTGGGATAATTTAAAAAAGAATCAACAAATTTCAAATCTATTAATGCAAGATTTGCTGTCAAGATGAGCAACATGCTATTCAATGTAATAATTCTTAAAAAAAACTCACTCCATATTATTCTACATTTAGTTCAATCATTATGCTCAAATGGAAGAAAAAGCAAAAATAGTCACAATGGTAGGACTTGGAGATTCTCCAATCCTTATTCAGACAACAAAGAATATTGCATGCAATAATAATTCGAACACAACTTAATAAAAATATTTGCTTGGTAGGAGCGTTGAATAAACTTATATATGAAGTATACAATTCAAAATGGGTGATAAACGGTTGAAAGGTATGAGAAATTTGCAGCAATAAAATCATTAAAATTAGAATGTTTTCAAAAATATTGTTACATAGCACATAGACAGGTGGGAAAGCAATTTGCTTACTCCTGGTCTTCCTAAAAATTGATACATAACTATTAACCTATATATTTCAAAGTTTGGGCCAAAATTGTACCAATTAGAATATTTTATGAGTAATTGAAACAAAGTTAAGTGAATAATAACTAACATTGAATCCATTAGCAGGCAACAGACTTGAGATTAACGATCACGCTTCCTATCCAGTTTGTAGAAGAAATCAAAAACAACCAATTAATCCTATAAATTGATGAATAAAGGTCAAAGCGAAGTGATTGGAATATATGATGAGATTGCAACAATTAATCTTCCACACTAATTTATGAAGAAAGCTCAAGTAGGATTATGAGTATCGGTCAATATACAGGAGGTTGGTAAATTAAGCACGATATAATTAGATTGTCTTAAAAAGCACATTTATTGTGACCATTGGGGACTGCTGGCCACTTGGTATACGCGCTAAGGATGAATCAGAAACTCTTTTGTTATATTATAACCGGCCCACCAATTTTATAATATGGATTACTACATGCATAACAAGCACAGACAATTACAACCCTACACAACCTCATGTTATCATCAAATGAAACGCAACTTGTTGAATGTTTTGCCTCACAAAATTATCATTGTTTATGATAAAAC
Organism: Allium sativum; assembly: GCA_030737875.1. Lineage (NCBI taxonomy): Eukaryota > Viridiplantae > Streptophyta > Magnoliopsida > Asparagales > Amaryllidaceae > Allium > Allium sativum. Next base: position 683,998,357 of record CM060926.1, on the reverse strand, counting down.
ACGACTCATGCGTTGTACGTAAAAAAAAGCAAGGATCAAAGCCACAGCCAGAGAAAGGCATAGTAAAATATTACTAAAATATAAAAATTGCATGTTTGAAAATTCTAGATAAGTACATAGATTGGTTTCTAGCATTTAACATAAAGTTACCTTTCATGCTTTTCAATTAACAGATATAATTGTCAGGTTCATGAATCTCCTGTTTTCTGTATTCAAACTTACCAAACTACCGATGAAATTAAAGATAAAATAACAATCTGATATTAATTTAAGATCTATCGCAATTTCTGAAGTTTTTATTAATTAGGAAATTTCGCATAGGTAACAGTAAATTAAACTGTGTAACAACAGCACTTAAAAATAATCTTTAAAAGTGAAAATGTAGTTAAATGGTATCTTAGAACAGTTTATAATAGAAAATATGATTCTTAATTTAATGCAGTTACGTAAAATATGTCTTTATGTTTTAGTCAAAGCAACAATCTTAGAAATGAAATATAGTGGTAGTGAAGCATATAATTGTAAAATAAAGCATATAATAAATTATTTTAATGGTCAAAATTTCAGTTTGAACTCAACAGGGAAAAAACGCCACTAAGATGCACTAATCGTCTTGCATAATCTAGCGTCAAACAACTTCAGTTTACATCAGACCAGCATAAAATTTAGATGCAGTTTAGTCTTTGTGAGGCAAGGTATATGCACCGCCAATTGGAAGTAGGAACTAAAGGAATAAAGAAGATTGGCAAAGATTCATGTACAATGAAACATAGAATTTTCTTCTCATATTGCCTCAATGAAACATAGATTTTTTTTTAAAAAAAATTTTTGCCCAACATTCTACTAATTGGAAGGAAAAGATTTATTGTGCAAATTGGGCTTGATTTGATAGCTGATTAATTTATTCCTAATTGATTTGCTCACTTTATAGTTTACTTCTTTAACAACCATTGATGTTTTAAATATAATGTATTTAGAAGTTACAATGCTAGAAATTATGCCATGAGCATAAATTATTCATAATGCAAAAATTGAATGACGAATAAATATACAAGATATATATACATACATATATATATATATATATATATATATATATATATATATATATATATATATATATGACGTTATCAGTTCACAATGTAGAACGTGGATACAAAAGAATCAGAAATTTAAAAAGAAATATCCAAAAAAATTGTGCAGATCATAAATACAAATCGGTTCAAAATAGAAACTTGATAAAATAAATAACATTTGGTATTAAACATTTTTTTCTCATATGGCAAAGAATAAAAAAAGAGAAAATGATAGGACAGTAAAATGAGAAATAATCCTGGATGCTTGTTGAGGTATAAAGTCAAACAACTCACTGCCATGAAATCACCTAATATCAAGTAGGAATAAATTCAATAACATCTATAATTAAACGATTAAGATACAAATGGAAGGCGTGAAATGGACAATATAAATGTAAACAACCGCATAATATTTGCAACTTTATATGCATCTAATATCATATCCACTTAGCCATTTCAATAAAACACCAGTAAGAATCATATGTAAGAATCAATAAACATTTAGTGATCTTATATGTTAATGAGTTTTTGTGCAAAATCAGTTATGGAATGTAATTATAAAATTAGCATCGGTTTTTTGGCTTGAATCAAATATGCACTTTACAAAAAAATTGAAGTTAAATTAATAAATATAGGATCTATAAAAGTAAAATTGAAAATAAGAAAAATAAATTACAATACTGCAACTTTTAAGGACTAGATTAAGAAACTCTTAAAAAGGTACTACTACTTTTTGAAAAATATATCAATCCGAGCAGAGAATATGATAAATAATATGAGCATAAAACCACCACGCTTGCATTTCACTACAATGCACAACTTTCAGGAATCTATCAGAGAAAAAAAACCATGCTTCAATTTAGCCAGTTCAAAACAATGGGAGCAACTTCCACTTTAAACTGGGAAAACGATTAGCAAAAATTGTAGCAAACAAAATCATTGGAAAACATGAGGCTTAAAACGTATGTCGTAACATTATGATGAACCTAGAGTAAGTTGTTTGATTTAAACTATTGTTTGAAGTTCGAGCTACATGCCTTAAAACATATTTCTTCAAAACATGTAAGTTATGTCAGGTGGAAACAAAATGATAGAAATAAAAGCAGCAAGATTCAAAAATATACCAATTATTTTGTATCTTTATAAAGAATTAGCCTATCAGTATGTTCAACTTAATTATATACACATAAGTCGTACCTTTGGATAACTAATTAAGAAATTAAAATTGAGTTGAAGCTTTTTGTTGTGAGGAAATACTAACAAAACACATTTTTAGTTTCAGTCCCGCCAAATTAAAATATGAAAAATAATATCTGATAAACTTCTATGTTTCTCCTTTTGTTCCATAATAGATTCTTTTCTTTAGAATCTTGGTTAAGAGGAGTCAGATCAACATCCTAAAGAAGTGCCGGGAGCTAAATTAGAAGAAATCATATCCCTGATCTGGAATCATCAAGCAATATGGAAATTTTGAAGGTGTTACTCCAATATAATAATAAAAAAAACGTTATGGATTTTAAATAAAAATGTAAATTATGTGAGAAGTTTTCTACGGTTTTAACTGTTGCAGTTCAAAGAACATTTGGAAAATGTAATGAATTTTCACTTGAGAGCAAAGTTTTGACTAAAAAAAGTAAATCCTTATCGCATAATTTTTTAAATCAAAGGGAGCTTGACTTATTGGTAGTCTGTCAAGAGTTTTGACATAATATGAGTTAGGTTAACAATGCTGTTTTAAAACTATTATTCTCACTTTTCCAGAACATCAAAAAAAACTGGCAAATTTTCACAACGTACTTAAATTCATATGTAGTTATCAGTGACAACACCGAACGAACCATAACAAATATACAAACCTGTATTTCAACAATACAATGGCCATTTATGCGAATTTGTGGTTCAGTAGTCTTATTTATAAGCATCTTACATAATATTAATTTGTTTTAGTAACTCATTACGGTTGCCCAAACTAAATGCTATGGCATGGATTATGAGCACAAATAAAAATATTTTTAGATAAACTTGTACCTAAATAAAAATTGCAAGACTACGTAGCTAAATACGTAATGCAACAACAATAGAAAAAGACAACTTTTACAATTTAGGAAAACCTGCAAAGAAAGCGATGCTATAAATCCAAGTTGATAATACATACGATTGGGCATAGCATGCTTTGTTTTTGGGATAATTTAAAATAATTAGAGAAACAGCAGAATCGACAATTTCAAATCTATTAATGCAAGATTGACTGTCAAGTTGAGCAACTTGCTATCCAATGTAATAATTCTTAAAAAAGTCACTCCATATTATTCTACATTTAGTTCAATCATTATGCTCAAATGGAAGAAAAAGCAAAAGAAGTCACCATGGTAGGACTTAGAGATTTTCCAATCCTTATTCAGACAACTAAGATTATTGCACGTAATAATAATTCGAACACAACTTAATAATAATATTTGCATGCTAGGAGCGTTGAACAAACTTATATGAAGTATACAATTCAAAATGGGTGATAAACGGTTGAAGGGTATGAGAAATCTGCAGCAGTAAAATCATTAACGTTAGAATGTTTTCAAAATATTATTATATGGCACATAGACAGCTGGGAAAGCAACTTTTTTACTCCTGGTCTTCCTAAAAATCTATACATAACTATTAACCCTACGTCTTTCAATGTTTGAGCCAAAATCGTATCAATTAGAATACATTATGAGTAATTGAAACAAAGTTAAATGAATAATAACTAACATTGAATCAATTAGCAGACATCAGACTTGAGAATAAAGATCACACTTCTTATCCAATTTGTAGAAGGACTCATAAAACACCCAATCAATCCTATAAGTTGATAAATAAGGGTCAAAGCGAAGTGATTGGAATATATGATGAGATTGCAACAATTAATCTTCCACACTAATCTGAGAAGAAAACTCAAGTAGGATTATGAGCATTGGCCAATATACAGGAGGTTAGTAAATTAAGCACGATATAATTAGATTGTGGTAAAAAGCACATTTATTGTGACTATTGGGAACTGGTGACACTTGGTATATGCGCTAAGGATGAATCAGAAACCTTTTTGTTATATTATAACCGTTATAATATAGACTGCTACATGCATGACCAAGCACAAACAATTACAAACCTGCACAATCTCATGTTATCATCAAATGAAAAGTAACTTGTTGAATGTTTTGCCTCGCAAAATCATCATTGATTGATGATAAAACACGACTCATAGGTTGTACGTTAAAAAAAAGCAAGGATCACAGCCACAGCCAGAGAAAGGCATAGTAAAATATTATTTAAAATATAAAAAATGCATGTTTGTAAATTCTAGATAAGTACATAGATTAGTTTCTATCATTTAACATAAAGTTACCTTTCATGCTTTTTAATTAACAAAAATATAATTGTCAGGTTCATGGTTCATTAAAACAGATATCATGTTTGCTCTACAGTCTTTAGAGTTCCTGTTTTCTGTATTCAAACTTACCAAACTGCCAATGAAATTAAAGATGAAAGAAGAATCTGATATTAATTTAAGATCTATCGCAATTTCTGAAGTTTTTATTAAATAGAAAATTTCGCATAGGTAACAGTAAATTAAACGGTGTGACAACAGCACTTAAAAATAATGCTTTAAAAGTGAATTTAAATATAGTTAAATGGTATCTTAGGACAATTTGTTGAAATTAATGATTCAAATATTAGTGGAGAAGGAAAGAAATTGATTGATTGTCAATCAATTAATTGGCTTGTATATGAAAAGATATAAGAGGAAGTTTGTGGAAGAAAAATAAAAGATCAATCAAGCAATTAATGAAGAATCAATTTACTTAGGGAAAGAGATTGAGACCATAATTTTGCTATCCATTTATGCTCCAATCAAATCAAGGAAGATATTATATTTATCTTTCTTCATGTCCAAGTAATCTAGAAACTTCTCTTCTTTATCCCAAGAAATCCCTCTCTATAAATAGGGGTCATGTTATTGTATGAAGCATAAAAAATCCACCATTAGTCTCCTCTCTTTTGTAATCTTTTGTACTCATTTCTTCATTGAGAAATAAAAGTTGTTGGGTCTCCGTTGACGTAGGCAAAGCCGAACCACGTTAAAAATTGGTGTGCTCTTTCCTCTATTTTCTATTTTTTTTTTTTTTTTTTGTTCTCCCTATAATTCGTGACACTTGTTTTTATTTTTGGCGTTGTTGAAATTGTTGACAGACTAGATCATTGGGTTTATTTGTATTCTGCTGCCCAAATCTCTGATTTTGCGCTACACAGTTTATAATAGAAAATATGATTATTAATTCAATGCAATTACGTAAAATATGTCTTTATATTTTAGTCAAAGCAACAATCTTGGAAATGAAATATAGTGGTAGTGAAGCATATAATTGTAAAATAAAGCATATAATAAATTATTTTAATGGTCAAAATTTCAGTTTGAACTCAACAGGGGAAAAACGCCACTAAGATGCACTAAGCGTTTTGCATAATCTAGCATCAAACAACTTCAGTTTACATCAGACCAGCATAAAATTTAGATGTAGTTTAATCTTTGTGAGGCAAGGTATACGCACCGCCAATTGGAAGTAGTAAGTAAAGGAATATAGAAGATTGACAAAGATTCATTTACAATGAAATTAAATCTATTGTTAACTGATAGTAGAGGAGGAAGGAAAGAATGAAATTACCATAACCCGCTGAATTCAGAATACCCAAATGGGATAAAGCAGACGAAATCACCAAGTTGGAAAACCCTAGTTTCAAATTCGTCGTTAATGCACCGGAAGAATAACATGGATGCGCACGTGCGGCAGGCTTATCTAGCAGGGGAAACGACATTCAAAAACATGAGATTTTCAGATGGATATCACAATTTTATTTAGTTAGGATCAGTTATTGGGAAATGGAATGACTGAAGTTGGGAAGACGGGAACCGGGTGTTTAATTTACCCTACAAAAATTATTTATGTACGAAAAAGAGGCTGTTGTTTAGGACACGTGTCACTATCTAAACGTTTTGGATTTTGTTTTCCAGTATAAGTTAGGGGTGGACATAAACTGCACCGCAATGCGGAAACCACCCAGACCGGACCATAAAAACGGTGCAGAAAACCGCATCAGATTCTCTCTCTAAAGCAAACAGTCCAAACCGAACCGACTCGCAACAATATGGTTCGGTTGCGGTTTGAACTTTATCCAAGCATATTAAACCGAACTGAACCGCATAGCTACTCCGGTAATGTTATGATAAAAAATTAACGAATTCCTATCAAATTTTTTATTTTAACAATATATATTCTTTTTTTAGTGTATGTTGTAGTTATATCAATTCAAGATAACGCTACGTGTTTTAAGCTTCAGGTGACACAATGTCATACAATCGTAAATTGATTGTTGATGGCAGTAATTCCCTTATTTTAATACGGGTTCAAACCATACTGAACCAAAACCGGACCATATTGCTTCGAAACCGAACCGAAACCGAACCGTTTGAACAGTTAGTACAATGGTTTGTATTTTTTGAAAAACCGTTTAATGCGGTGCGGAAGCGGTTTGAGCTCCAAACCGCACCGAACAGAACCGCGCCCACCCCTAGTATAAGTAATTGAATAAATATGTGAGGAAAGCTGTTATTGTTCATTAGGATAGTTTTGAATGTTTATGGAAAATATGCAAAAAAAAGAACTTGTACTTTTTAGGGAAGAAATTAACATTAGAATAAGACGCATAACTTCTATGTACAAATTAATGCGGATATATATACTATTTATTTACTTAACATATTTAACGTATCATTTATGTGTATTAAGAGATTTTTATTTCTTTCCTCTATATATTAATAGTGTGATGAGTGGTAAATATGGTTAAGTCGTAGTAATACCCTCCTACAACACGTAACACAAGGACACAAGGCTAGTCTCACTTCTGTAAGGTAAATCTACCTAGCTAATTTGGCAACCAATTCCTACAAAACGTTGAACTATTGTGAGGCGTCGTAGTGTTAAAGTTCATGGCGAGACGAAGGGCCTACTTCAAAGAATTTAGTATTAAGTGGTTGGATCCATCTTTGAGGGTATTAAATGATTGAGACTCTCCATTTTCCTTATGGGTTTTTCCTAAGAAATATAGGTAGTGGTTATAGAGTCCGCCCTCGTTAGGTCTTAAGTGATCAGAGGAACTGTCATTTTCTTCTTAAAAATATTAAATAGTCAAAATTGGTTAGAAAAATAACATCATTGGAAGGGTCTAATTCCTATTTAGCATTAGTGACTGGGTTAGAATCCGCTTAGGGGTAGAGATTAAATAGTCATGGGAAGGCAACTAGATAGTAATGGAGGGTCTGCATCTAATATGTCTAAAAACAAAGGTCTGCCTATTCTTAAGTACTTAGTGGCTATTATTGTCTCTTGCATTATTATGTGTCTCTCTCTCTCTCTCTCTCTCTCTCTATATATATATATATATATATATATATATATATATATATATATAGGGTACGTGCTACGTTGTCCACTTATGGACGAAGATATAAAGTGGTCAAATGAATTTAACTAAGGTTAATAATTGATTGTGAGGGCCTGCCTCTTTCCTTATGGAATGAAGGTATTAAGTGATTAGAGGGCTCCGACCATGTTGAAAACGTATTAAGTGATCATAGGAATGGCCTCTTCCTCAGCATATTGAGTAGAAAATTTCACATTTGTTGTAAATTTTTCATAGACTTACTCACTCATTAAATTATATATTGCAAAAGTAATGTAAAAGACAAGGTTTAAGATTTTATTCACCATTGCTTGTTGTTCTGACCGTTTTCTACACTCGGTAAGACTTATATAAGCGATCATATTGCCCTTTGTGCCTACAAACACTTCTTCTTATTTTATCAGTCTAATAAATCGAGTATTTCAGGTATTCCTAGACAAGTTTGTTCTTTCATCATTGACGACATCCTGATTTATTAAAATAAAGAAGGAGAATGCTTATCATCTCAAAATATGTTCTTGAGACACTTAAGAAAGAATAATTTGAAAGCTAGATTTTCTAAATATCATTTTGGGAAAATGAAAGTCAAGTTTTTGGGCCATGTTGTGTCTAAGGATGGTATATTTGTTGATCCTATTAAGACTATGGAAATCTAGAGCTGGAAGCATCTCGAGAATGTTACAAAGATTAAGTTTTTCTTGGATTGGCGAGTTATGACCGTTGGTTTAGTAAGGAATTCTCTGATATAGCATTGCCTCTTACGAGCATGAGTAGAAAGGAAGTGAAGTATGTGTAAACAAACAAGTGTGAAGTAATATTCAAAAAACTTAAGGGTTGTTTCATGCACTTATTCTTGTGGTTCCTGAAAAAAGCCAAGATCTTAAGATTTTCACTGATGTCAGTATATTAGGTCTTGATGTTGTTCTTATGTAGAGAGATGGAGCGGTTGCTTATGCTTCAAGGCAGTTGAGGCTTAATGAGGTCGGGTATGCTACACATGACCTTGAGCTTGCAGCCATCGTTTTTGCAATTAATATATGGCATCATTATCTATTAGCTGAGAGAATTGTTTTATATATAGACCCTAAATATTTGAAATATCTCCTCACTAAAAAAGAGCTTAATTTGTGAAAGTAGAGGTGACTTGAATTCTTGGCATCTTAGGATTTCAACATTCAATACACTTCGGGGAAGGCGAATATTGTCATTGATGCTTTAAGTCAAAAGCATAAGGTAGTAGTTTCTATGATTGTGGCCGAGTGGAAAGATTTGGTGGTGTTAGCTAGTTGTGATCCTCATGCTCCAGATTCTCAATCTTCTATGTTGTTGGCAAGCATGGAGGCCCATCCATCTCTATTAAATCGGATTGTTGAAACCCAGAAACAGAGCCTGATCTTTCTTATCTTAGCCATAAATGTCTGAAACAACTGGGAGTGAAGAGTTTAAGGACTTTGATGTGTATCATCATGGTTTTGTTCGAGGAATAATTATTGTGCAAAATTCCAGGAATCTCTGGAAAAACAGTCTTGATAAGTGTCATCGCTCTAAATATAATATTCGCTAAGCATGTGGTAAGGAATATGTTAACATAAAGAGAATCTACTACTCGGAAGGAATGAAGAGCGGTGTTGCTAATTATGTAATTATTTAGTTGACCTGTCAATTAGTCAAAACGGAATAACTGAAACTCAATGGTCTTTTGCAACACAAGATGTTCCAATATGGAAGTAGGATCAAATATTACAACTAACGATCTTGTAATGTCCCAGGAAATTCGACAACTGGAATGTGGAGTTTATTGGAGATTTAACTATAAATAATCGATTATATATTGGTACTGGAGTTAAAAATCAAATATATGGTAAAGTATGGATTGAATTCAGAATGGTTGGTTGAAAATAAAACATTGATTGTTGAACGTCTGAATGAAATCTGGTTGGATATTTGAATCGGATTTGGAATTCGACTAAAAGTTAGATATTGTTGAATTTAAATTAATATTATTGACGTTAAATAAATCAGAAATTTTATTCATCAATACGTATTGAAAATTTGCTTGTATATGTGTTTGTTCATGAATATAAAGAAAATTGAAATTTAACTTTTCAATTTAGAAACGAACATGGCCATTGTTGAACTAACGTAATCAAATAGTAATCTGATAAGCGGTTTAAAATAAAAATAACATCTTTATACAAACGCAGTCAGAATTCGACCAAATAAATTTTATTAGATTCAGAATGTTGAGGCGTGATGGTACGTAAAATCTCATCACGATTAGAGTTTGTTATGGCGATTCAAAAACAAAGCGTCAACATAATTTGCAATAGAAATTTTAAGGAACCGTAAATAAATAAAATAAAACATTTGGTTCCTTCCTACACACACTAACGATTCCTTGGTTCCCACGGAAACTTGGTACCCACGAGTTCCTAGTTCTATAAAGTTGTATTGCTTTTTCCCCAAATTTCTTCATCAACGAAACAAAGTTCCTTTTCTTGTGATGGCAACGGATCCAAAGAATGGGAAAACCCTAAATCACCGTCGCCTAAATAAATTCACCCTCTTTCCACCCTTGAATTGGAAACACATCTCCAAAACCACCACAAAATCGAGGGTGCTACCAGCCATCACGTCGTCTCCAGAAGCTGGGATCAAGCGTTGTCTCTTCTTTTCAGCAGAATCTAAGGCCGCCTGTGTTAGATCGTCGCTGCTGTCTTGAATTTTTTCTACCATCACCAAGCTCGCACCGAAGAATTTGTAACCACCATGCAAAATCGTCAAAACCTGCTCCATCTCTTCGTTGCTGTATAGGTGAGTTTTGACTCACGATTTAACTTGTTTCCAAGTAAATTGATTTCAACTAGTACTAAATATAATAGTTTCTCCCTCATTCTTATGGTTGTTGTTGGTCGCCTTGTTCACCTTACTTCAGTCGAGACTCTTATGTTTGTTTCTGCTTGGGTGCACTTAGAAAAAACAGAAAGTTGCTGCCTTTTCCATTACCGTAACTTTCCTTTATCACTTATATGTCTAGTCTGAGAACCAAGTTGTCACTTTGCTCCATTATATTTGCACTCTGGCTACCCCAGGCACTGACCCTATTATATGTTAGTGTTATATGTGTATATGCTGTGATTCAAATGCCATGTAGCCGAAACTTGCACCCGTTATGACATGCAAACCCATGTCTTGTTTGTGATCGTGTATCCCTTGCTGCTTTGATGTCTACTCTGCTTACCTAGTTGCATCTAAAACCATACGTCGACCACTTATTTGTCGCATGTATATTATGCCCCGCTCTTAACACTTGGGTACTATTGTATTAACTATGAAAATATGGAGAACACAAGTTATACTATATACCGAACCTGATTATATTTGAAGTTGTCCCATGTTGGAATTTAATCATGTGGTCTACATGTTTGGCTTTCTGTATTTTGTAAACCGGGCGGATGATTTGATTTATATATGACATGTAACTAGCATATTGATTCGAATATTGATATTGTTTAGGATTTAATTTCTGAAAAAGTAGTTAAAATCAACTTGAGCCTGGAAATACAATGTGATAGTTAGCACAATGATATGGAGTGAGTAAATTAAACCCCTCACACTTCTTTTATCAAAATTTATAATATGATCTTAGCTGTTGTCTCCATCAACATGTATATCAAACACATAAATTAGTATACATTGCATGTAAGTACTCATGTTGGTACATACACGCGTATGGATAAAAATATATAGTTTCACAGGATTTAGTACATATCAGTAAATTCCCTGTTAATGTTCTTTCATGATTTTATGCCATCTTAAATAGAGTTAATGCAGAATCAAATTGTCTTGAGTAGATTCTTATTTGTTTATAATCTAGTGTTTTGCTGGGTGAAATGGTATACCTGTTTCTGATATCATCACTTATGTTATACATGCATTAAAATTCTGAAGATAAACGATGTTAAAAATAAAGAAAGGAATAAGTAAAGTGATCTTTAACCCGAACTACTCTGATTTGGAAATCTGTTGCTTCACTGTCTACGTTGTATAATCAGATTATGCTTCTTCTTGGTGATTACGATATTATGGCTGAAAGTAGCACACATATTGTACATTTTCCTGAAACGAATTCATATTGAATTGCTAATTCATTTTGATACTGCTAAGTAATAAAAATGAGGATTTTCCTAACTAAGTCGGACCAGGTGTCAAATTAGAATCTGAACACCTCTTCCTCATGCTTGCATTTATGAATACCCCTTACGTTGCTTTGTTTACTTGAACACCACCTGCCTCAGGTTTATTTTAACACCCTGCTATTTCTTTGCACTATCCACACGTGAGTACATTTGTAGATATGTTGAGCTTGGCCATTTTAAAGGCATATATAGTGATGTTTATATATTTAGTGTAAAACCATGATGTCTTAAGTGATGCTTATATAGTTGGTAAAAAGCCATGTTGTCTTAAGTTATGCTTATATATTTGGAATAAAACCATGTTATCTTAAGTGATGCTTGTATATTTAATATAAAACCATGTTGTCTTAGTGATGCTTATATGTTTGGATAAACCATGCTTTCTAAACCAAAAATGAAGACCTGAAACCATTTATTTACTACCCTTTTATTCATTGAAGTGAATTGTTGAAACTAATTTGTTCACTGGTATGAAATTGATCATTTGAATTGGTCTAAATTGCATATGTTTCTAAACGGTATCTATTTTCTAAACTGCATATGTTTCTGAACTGCATCTATTATCACTTGGCTATGTTTTTTAAGCTGCATATATATATATATATATATATATATATATACCCCTGTTTGAACTACATATGGGTATTCATATATATAGAAATGTTGAAACTGCATTATTAATTAAGTGCATATATGGACATATTCACTGCATTGATTAAGTGCATATATGGAGCTACTTAATGAGCTAATTTACCCCTATTGTGTTCCCATCCAAAAAACTGTAATTAATATGCTCTCGGTTGTGTGTCATGCATGAATGCCTCGTTAACCTTGCTCTGCATGTATGCCTACTTAAGTGCTTCATTGTTACACTGATATTTGACTTTAACCTACCTGTCCCAGTGTTGATATTTCATGTGTGTTTCCCTTACTAGTCGGAACTGCTCCAACTGTGTTGCCATTATTTCCGTTGGCACTCTTGCTGCCTATGTGTATCCCACCACTATTTAGAAATCTTGGCTGTACTTGTATTTTTTTGGGATCCTAGAACGTTGGGGCAATACACACGGGTATATATACACGTATGTATATGCAAGCTTCCAGAACCACCTATATTGTTGTTATATTCGGTTCGGGACGTTGAGGCGGTGCACACGTGTATATATATACATGTGCATTCGCAAATGCCCGATACCGTTCGTCCCTGTAAATAGATAAAACTGATATGAACAGATACCAAAACTGTTTATTTTATATATGACATTGATGTTAGGAATAACTATTATATTCAGTTTATATTGAAATTAATTTACTTGAACCATGATTTAATCCTGACTCGAGTATTTTATGTTTTTGCATGGAACGCTCAGGTCAGACCCGAGTAGTATAGATTTAAAACTAACAGCTTAGGATTCAAAGATTGGCGAAGCTGGGGATTCCAAAGACGGCGCAGTCTGAAAATTTTTAAACCAGTAATGATTTTTCTTGCATTCAAATTGTTCTTTTAAATTCCGCTGTATATAAAAGTATTGTACTCAAAACTCTGATTTATAAATAAAAGATTTATTCTGTTGTTCAATACCGTGTCATTTATTTATTCTGTATGTCCTGTGTTAATTCTTTTTTTTTAACTCTGTAAGCTAAATACGCTCCGTCGATTTGGATGTTTTAAGTTGGTTAATTATCAATATGAAGCGGTCAAAAAGGCGGGACGTTACTAGTGGTATCAGAGCTTTGGTTTATTCAAAGCCTAGCTTATCGGGTTTAAATGAATAGGATCAACACTAAAAGAAAAAGTGGATTTTGCAAATAAAAGGGTTTTGAAAATGATTTTGGAAAGGAAAATTATTTTGGAAAAAAAATATTATATATATTTTGAAGATTAACATTTCGGACTAATACAGGGGAAAAATTATTTTGAAAATTTAAAATTTTCGGAATCCCCAGTCTTCGGATCCAGGCTTGAGAGAGCTAATCTTCTGTAAGGCCTCTTAGATTTGAATCCTGAATATGTCATCAAACGACACTAGAGTAAGATAAGTATGGGAGAATCAATTGTGTATTTCAGAAATCAAGGATATCTGAAATTTACTGGAATAAGAATTCAAATGAGAATTTGGATGAAAAAAAAATTGAAAATCGTTTCAAAGATGAAAACGATAAGTTTTATTTCGATAATCGGATTATAAACGAATGAAATGGAAGAGTATAATTGGAAATCGAATGTGTTAAATTGCGTTATTAACTTAGATTATTCAGAATATGGCAAGATAATTTATAATTGGTTCCAAACCAATAATGCACAATCGAATATGTGAAATCAATGGTAAGTTATAAGCTTGTAAATGAGAATTATAAATGAAGAAAATCGTAAATGAGATAAAGCGAAATGTGAATGGAAATTTTAAGGAGATTTGAACCTGTATTTGAATGGAATCAAAATTAATTTTATGTGACATGTTCAGGAATAATATTTACTTTTTAAAAGGAAATAATGATTGAAAGCAAAAATGTTGCAATTTAAATTGAAAATAAAGAAAATTTAGTTGACTGGTACAGCAAGATTATTCTGAAGTTCAGAATATAAGTCAAATGAGATTTTCCGAAATTCGAAATATATTATCGAATAAGAGATTATTCGAAAGGAAGTTATTTATGTGAGTCAACCATGTCAAATTTCGGGAAATACTGTTTACTTATGTTTTAATTAGAAGTTTAAAATTTAGAATATTATTAATTAATTGTTTATATATTCAGATTAAAGAATAAAGTATATTTTTAAAAGTTATATATCTTGAAGGCGTGAATTATTGTAAAGGAAATAAATTCTTAACTTAAAATTAGAAATTTCGAGAGTGAATATTTTGTTGGTATTCGTAGTTGAGAATTTTATCTGTTTCAAAGTTAATACTGTTGTTCAGTTAAGGTCTGAGAGGTAAATATACTCCAACTTGATTGACTTCATGATTGGCTAAGAAATGGTTAAGGTTCGATAGTAAGAATTGGTTAAGTAAGTTAAGAAGTGTTAGTAGATAAGTGGAAATAGTGGTGTTTATTTAATATCCGTTTAAATTCAAATAACGAATTTAGAGATGTTCCCCCTGAGAATGAAGTATATTTTCTATAGAAGATAAAGATGTCTGAATATATGGAATTATTTTCCAATGGCAATAAGATATTTTCTGGAATTAAAAATATGATAATTGCAAATGTTTAAAAAAATATCGTGAGACGCTAACGAGTTTGGATAAATCAGAACAACAAGGACCAAAGAATAAAAAGCCGCACATCGAGAATGAAGGACGGCAGAACGTAAGAGAATTAGATTTGTAAACTGAATTCGAGAATTGTGAAAGAAACAATTTGATAAGAATGGAGTTAAGGAAAATTAGAAACTGACTAGAGATTAATTAAGTTGAATAATTTCCCAAGTGTTGATCTGATAATTGGTTTCGGACTTTGGGGTTGATACTTAGGAAATTGTCCGCTTGCTAATTTACAGTCGAAGGATGTGAATGTGAGAAATGGGTAATGCATGAATAAGGAAATGTGTTATAAGGATGAAAATTCCAAGATGGAAGAGCATTAAGATTTGAATTGAGTGAGGAACTTAATAAATGAGAAAATTGGGAGAAATTTGGTTTATAACAAATGAATTAAAAAATCGGAGTTGTAAGGATATCAGATATCTGAATTGAGAAAGAGATCGAAACTGAAATTTTGAGAAATGGAATGGAATTTGAAGATAATCGATTTCAGATATTAAATATAGAAGTTTTCGGAATTTATATGGAAAATATATATGAGAATATAGCGAATTCAGAGAAAATTAATTGCAAGATAAATTGATTTGAAGTGAAATTTTATAGAATTCATTCATATAAAAATGTGATGTCTGGAAATAAAATCATAAGTATGATTTATGATGAGTATGAAATGAAGTATTATATGTACACAGTATTATATGTTTTCAAAAACAAAATAAGGGAAGTACCATCCTTCTCCTCTGAATTTCGAGCTTTGTTAAAGATATGCTACTGGTGGTAGTAGGTTGTCCGGATATAAAACTCGAGTTGTCATTGTTCCTTGAAGAACATGACCGTGTAGCGTAATTTGCAGGGTTGTCGACGGCCTATGTCGGACGGATGTTTCTTGGGGGAACCAAGCACAACCATTGTGTCTGCTGCGATCTATAGTCGTGACAATGGCGTAATCCGCAGAGCTGTGAAATCTTACGGGTATGGATGTTTCCTGAGGGAATCAGGCGTAACCATTGTATACCTGCGGTCCATATGGCATATCTACACGTGAAAGAGATGTAACCACTAGAGTTACTAAAGGTAGAATGGAGCCATGCAATGTTTGTGATATCTTAGTAAATGTGAGCCACTTGTTTGATGCAGCAGTTAGTCTTTGTGACTTGATTGGTCTTTGTGACCCGATTTGTCTTTGTGATTTATTTTGTCCTCGTGACTTGAAGTATCTTCATAATTCCATGATTTGTTTTCGTGACCTTGAGACAGAGCAGTGAACACTCAGTGACGTCAGTTTTTCTTTTGATTTGTAAATATCTTCCGTTGATCTGTCCATGATGAAATTCGCAGGGAAATGAATTCCTACGGATGCGGATGTTTTCTGGGGGATTCAGATAAAACCATTGTGTATCTGCGATTCATGAACAATCAACATATCAATACCACACCGGTACTTCCCGTATCAGTTTCTAAAAGAATTTTTGAAATATTTTCACAGGAAGTTGAAACAAGGATATTTAGTAGTTGGAGAATTTAGTCGTGCGTCTGGCCAGCGTATGCCTAACATCTGTGAGAACGACAATAGACTTGTCAAACTTCGAGTTGTCAAATAAATAAATTACCTAATTTAGTAAGTTAAGATAGATAATTTCGGAATAAGAATACAAATATTTTTCTGTATAAAAATTATAAATGATTTCGGATTTTGGAAATTTTCAAGTCGACAGTTTATAACTTGAAGAGCAGATGATTATTTACACTCTTCAAGGAGCATTTGGGAAGATTAAAGGATTGAATGTAAGGGGATTTTGTTGAATTTGGCTAAGTGAGACAGTAGATGAGTTGACATACGAAGTTCACAAAGAAATCTTTTTTTCTAAGTTAATAGAATATGTTGAATAAACTAAGAAGATCGATAACTCAAGTATCGATATTTAAATTAGCCGTGGAATTTTTTTGCACAAATATGAAAATTTAAAAGCGTACATTGGTATAACCCCAATGATCTTTCCTTTTCGAGGAAGAAAAATTTTAAAGGGGGAAGATTGTAATGTCCCAGGAAATTCTACAACTGGAATGTGGAGTTTATTAGAGATTTAACTATAAATAATCAATTATATATTGGTACTAGAATTAAAAATCAAATATATGGTTAAGTATGGATTGAATTCAGAACGGTTGGTTGAAAATAAAACATCGATTGTTGAACGTCTGAATGAAATCTGGTTGGATATTTGAATTGGATTTGGAATTCGACTGAAAGTTAGATATTGTTGAATTTTAAATAAATGTTATTGACGTTAAATAAATCAGAAATTTTATTCATCAATATGTATTGAAAATTTGCTTGTATATGTGTTTGTTCATGAATATAAAGAAAATTGAAATTTAACTTTTCAATTTAGAAACGAACATGGCCATTGTGAACTAACGTAATCAAATAGTAAACCGATAAGCGGTTTAAAATAAAAATAACATTTTCATACAAACGCAGTTAGAATTCGACCAAATAAATTTTATTAGATTCAGAATGTTGAGGCGTGATGGTACGTAAAATCTCATCACGATTAGAGTTAGTTGTGGTGACTCAAACACAAAGCGTTAACATAATTTGTGATAGAAATTTTAAGGAACCGTAAATAAATAAAATAAAACATTTGGTTCCTTCCTACACACACTAACGATTCCTTGGTTCCCACGGAAACTTGGTACCCACGGGTTCCTACTTCTATAAAGTTGTATTGCTTTTTTCCCAAATTTCTTCATCAACGAAACAAAGTTCCTTTTCTTGTGATGGCAACGGATCTAAAGAATGGGAAAACCCTAAATCACTGCCGTCTAAATAAATTCACCCTCTTTCCCCCTTGAATTGGAAACGCATCTCCATAACCACCACGAAATCGAGGGTGCTACCAGCCATCACGTCGTCTCCAGAAGCTAGGATCAAGCGTTGTCTCCTTCTTTTCAGCAGAATCTAAGGCCGCATGTGTTAGATCGTCGCTGCTATCTTGAATTTTTTCTACCATCACCTAGCTCGCACTGAAGAATTTGTAACCACCGCGCAAAATCGTCAAAACCTGCTCCATCTCTTCGCTGCTGTGTATGTGAGTTTCGACTCATGATTCAACTTGATTCCAAGTAAATTGATTTCAACTGGTACTAAATATAATAGTTTTTCCCCCAATCTTATGGTTGTTGTTGGTCGCCTTGTTCACCTTACTTCAGCCAAGACTCTTATGTTTGTTTTTGCTTGGGTGCACTTAGAAAAAACAGAAAGTTGCTGCCTTTTCCATTGCCGTAACTTTCCTTTATCACTTGTATGTCTAGTCTAAGAACCAAGCTGTCACTTTGCTCCATTATATTTGCACTCTGGCTACCCCAGGCACTGACCCTATTAGTATGTTAGTGTTATATGTGTATATGCCGTGATTCAAATGCCATGTAGCCGAAACTTGCACCCGTTATGACATGCAAACCCCTGTCTTGTTTGTGATCGTGTATCCCTTGCTGCTTTGATGTCTACTCTACTTACCTAGTTTCATCAAAAACCATACGTCGACCACTTATTTGTCGCATGTATACTGTGCCCCGCTCTTAACACTTGGGTACTATTGTATTAACTATGAAAATATGGAGAACACAAGTTATACAATATACCGAACCTGATTATGTTTGAAGTTGTCCCATGTTGGAATTTAATCATGTGGTCTACATGTTTGGCTTTCTGTATTTTGTAAACCGGGTGGATGATTTGATTTATATATGACATGTAACTAGCATATTGATATTTTTTAGGATTTAACTTCTGAAAAAGTAGTTAAAATCAACTTAAGCCTGGAAATACAATGTGACAGTTAGCTCAATGATATGGAGTGAGTAAATTAAACCCCTAACACTTCTTTTTTTAAAATTTATAATATGATCTTAGCTGTTGTCTCCATCAACATGTATATTGAACACATAAATTAGTATACATTGCATGTAAGTACTCATGTTGGTACATACACGCATATGGATAAAAATATATAATTTCACTGGATTTAGTACATATCAGTGAATTCCCCATTAATGCCATTTCATGATTTTATGCCATCTTATATAGAGTTAATGCAGAATCAAATTGTCTTGAGTAGATTTTTATTTGTTTATAATCTAGTGTTTTGCTGGGTGAAATGGTATACTTGTTTCCGATATCATCACTTATGTTATACATACATTAAAATTCTGAAGATAAACGATGTTAAAAATAAAGAAAGGAATAAGTAAAGTGATCTTTAACCCGAACTACTCTGATTGGGAAATTTGTCGCTTCACTGTTTACGTTGTATAATCAGATTATGTTTCTTCTTGGTAATTACGATATTATGGCCGAAAGTAGCACACATATTGTACATTTTCCTGAAACGAATTCATATTGAACTGCTAATTCATTTTGATACTGTTGAGTAATAAAAATGGGGATTTTCCTAACTAAATCAGACCAGGTATCAAATTAGAATCTGAACACCTCTTCCTCATGCTTGCATTTATGAATACCCCTTACGTTGCTTTGTTTACTTGAACACCACCTGCCTCAGGTTTATTTTAACACCCTGCTATTTCTTTGCACTATTCACACGTGATTACATTTGTAGATATTTTGAGCTTGGCCATTTTAAAGGCATATATAGTGATGCTTATATATTTAGTGTAAAACCATGATGTCTTAAGTGATGCTTATATAGTTGGTAAAAGCCATGTTGTCTTAAGTAATGCTTATATTTTTGGTATAAAACTATGCTGTCTTAAGTGATGCTTGTATATTTAATATAAAACCATGCTGTCTTAGTGATGCTTATATGTTTGGATAAATCATGCTTTCTAAACCAAAAATGAAGACCTGAAACCATTTATTTACTACCCTTTTATTCACTGAAGTGAAATTGCTGAAACTAATTTGTTCACTGATATGAAATTGATCATTTGAATTGGTCTAAATTGAATATGTTTCTAAACGATATCTATTTTCTAAATTGCATATGTTTCTGAACTGCATCAATTATCACTTGGCTATGTTTTCTAAACTGCATATATATATATATATATATCTACCCCTGTTTGAACGACATATAGGTATTTATATATATATATGTATGTATGTATATGTTGAAACTGCATTATTAATTAAGTGCATATATAGACATATTCACTGCATTGATTAAGTGCATATATGGAGCTACTTAATGAGCTAATTTACCCCTATTGCGTCCCCATAAAAAAATGTAATTAATATGCTCTCGATTGTGTGCCATGCATGAATGCCTCGTTAACCTTGCTCTGCACGTATGCCTACTTAAGTGCTTCATTGTTACACTGATATTCGACTTTAACCTATCTGTCCCAGTGTTGATATTTCATGTGTGTTTCCCTTACTAGTTGGAACTGCTCCAACTGTGTTGCCATTATTTCTGTTGGCGCTCTTGCTGCATATGTGTATCCCACCACTATTTAGAAATCTTGGTTGTACTTGTATTTATTTATTTTTTGGGATCTTAGAACTCTGGGCAGTACACATGGGTACATATACACATGTGTATATGCAAGCTTCCAGAACCACCTATATTGTTGTTATATTCGGTTCGGGACGTTGACGAAGTGCACACATGTATATTATATATACATATGCATTCGCAAATGCCCGATACCGCTCGTCACTGTAAATTGATAAAACTGATATGAACAGATACCACAACTGTTTATTTTATATATGACATTGATGTTTTAGTTTATATTGAAATTAATTTACTTGAACCATGATTTAATCCTGACTCGAGTGTTTTATGTTTTTTCATGGAACGCTCGGGTCAGACCCGAGCAGTATAGATTTAAAACTAACAGCTTAGGATTCAAAGATTGGCGAAGCTGGGGATTCCAAAGACGACGCACTCTTAAATTTTTTAAACCAATAATGATTTTTCCTGTATTCAAATTGTTCTTTTAAATTCTGTTGTATATAAAAGTGTTGTACTCAAAACTCTGATTTATAAATAAAAGATTTATTCTACTGTTCAATATCGTGTCATTTATTTATTTATTCTGTATGTCCTGTGTTAATTCTGTTTTTTTTAAACTCTGTAAGCTAAATACGCTCCGTCGATTTGGACGTTTTAAGTTGGTTAATTATCAATTTGAAGCGATCAAAAAGGCGGGACGTTACAGATCTCAAATTCGAATCTCTTTTATTTGATTGAATAATGATTGTCCTTTTCTTTCCTATTATTCTCAAGTTTTTATGGATTTCGTTAATGATCTTGCTAGGTCTAGGTCCGAATATGATGTTATTTGGGTGACCTTAATAGATTTACTACATCAACCTCAGATACAATTGGACCATACCTCAAGTAGCTAAGCTGTACTTGAGGAGGTAGTCTGACTCCATGGCATACTCGATGCCATATGCAGGAAGAGTGATCTGTTAATTACTAGCGGGTTTTGGAAAAGTTCTCATAACGCATTGGGCATACTACTTAGTCTGAGTACTGCCTAGCATCAACAATCTAATGGGCAGATGGAGCAGGGGAATAAAGTGTTAGAAGATTTGCTCCAAGCTTTTGTTCTTGACTTCCGTGGTAATTGGTAAGAGCACTTTCCTTTGGTGGAATTTTCCTATAACAATAGTTTTCAACCTATTACCATAACAACTCTTTCAAAACCATACGCGAAAGGCAATGTCGATCACCATCTTGCTAGCTTGAGGCAAGATAAGCTTATCTGGGTCTTTGTACTGTTTGAGAATCCTTTGAGAATATTAGTCTTATCAGGCAAAAGGATGAAAGAAGCCCAGGATAGGAAAAGGTTTTATACTGGTGTTAAAGGAAGGATATTATACTTGTTACTTCCCTTGATGGTCATATGTAGGATCTAAATTAACCCAGAGGGGAGGGGGTGAATAGGGTTTATTGCAGTTCTTACTAAGTAATTAAATAATATCAATCACAGATAATAATCAAAGTAAATGCGGAAAATAAATAACACACAGATATACCCAGCTTCGGCAAAACCCTTCCCACTGCTGCATTCTCCAAGGTTTCTACTAGGTATTAGTCAACAATTACAACGCTTACAACACCTGTAAACTCGCGACAATTCCTAGCCTCTTTGTCCTAACCCTACGCTCAAAACTTATCCACAGTTTCTACTAGGAGCTACATAAAAAAGGCCTTACAATCTCGCTCTAGTTGCACTAATCCTGCGCTCAAAACCCTGCACTGATTTCTATCCCCGAAATCAGATTTCCCTGAATTACACCCCGTAATTCGTCTCCCTAGTTTTAGAGATAAACTAGAAAACTGTAAACTCGATAACAATTTAAAAACACTTAAAATTAAAAACAATTAAAACAAAACCCTAGTTTATAAGTAATAAAACCCTTATATCCCTTTATAATCTTTTGGCCAGCCCTTTTGATCTTTTGCTTGTGAAACTCTGGCTTCAAATTACGGCTTCTTAGGGTTTCCTGCTGGAAATTAAAATGGCGACAGTGATTAGGATTTCAATTTGCTGATTCAAGACAGTTGCTCTCCTCTCTGATGTCCTTCGATTTCTAATTGCAATCTTCTTTGGTTGAATTGAAGAAGCTTGATTCTGATCCAAGTAATTTCTGTTTTCGGGTATGGATTTTCAATTCAGATTTTGCTTGATTTTTTCTTGTTCGAACTTGGATGGATTTATTGCCTACGATGATTGGGTTATTTACAGGATTAAGAATCCTAAATAATTGCTCTGATTTCGTATTACGATTTGGTCATTGGTATATGCTAAAATATTGCGTGAATTTTGGAGTTGAAATCCTTGGCTTTGAATTGTGGACTTTGAAATCTTCAAACTGTTCTAGAATTTTTGTCTCAATCCCTTAATTTCTGGTACTTTGAGTTGGTTTTTGATATTGCGAGGTTATTGGAATTTTAACTTGCCCCGTATGCTTCTAGTTTTTTGGTCGAGTCATTTGAAATCTTGTTTATCTATTTTTTCTGAGAAAAATATCTTCTGATAAGAACAAATGCTACATTAGAATTGTCTTGATCACTTTGAACTGATGCCTTAGGAAATATTGATAAGAACAGATGCTACATTAGAATTGTCCTGTAGTTCTTTGATCATGATAATGCTCTTCTCATACAATCTGTTTTGATCATGTTACTGGCTTTGTGTTGTCCTTACCAAATTGTTCGGCCCTTGGAGTACTGTGTCAATTTGTGTCCACGTCCAATTTTTTTTTGATAAGTAACACTCGCTATTACATTAAACAGACGTGAAAAAATATTGTACTTGAAACTGCCATAATATTTCACTTGAAATTTCTTGTCGGGCTACAGTTTGTACACTTTTGTTTTGCTGAGCTCCTTTTGTGATGAACGTTGAATTAACTCATGCAATTTCAGTTTGTACCATGCATTGTTGTGTGTCACGACATCTTCATTTGCCTGTTGCATGAGTTGAACCAGTTTGGTCTGCACCATTGTATAGCATTGACCATGTTGTACTTGAGCGTGAAAGCTACTCCATGTTTACTGCTTTGGCCATTTACTTGCTGCATCACTATGTAATTTGTTGTTGTATGCAACCATGAACCTTTGTAAAAATACTATTGCCATCATGTTGAGCTCGACCATTTCGATGCACCATTTTAAACAACTCTGCCTTCTTTGATCAAGTCCACTTATAATATGTTGCACTTGATTTAGTTGAACCATTACTGTTCTGTTTTATGTTACATGCTGACTTGTGCTACGTACTGCACCACCCCTCATATACATGCTTGAACAATCCTGTAAGATGCTGCTTGTGGCTATTCCTTGAACATGTTAATGTTGCTATGTCATCCATGTTTGTGGTGTACCAACCTTTTGTTCCTTGTGTAATCTTGTAATCACTGCTGCAAACTTTTACATCCCGTTGTAACTACATGACTTGTATATGCATATACTGACTTGAAGTATGTACCATGTGCATCTCTGACTTGCATTTCATGTTGACTGCTTTGTTTTGTACATTCATACCGCTTCGACCACTTTGGGAAAAAATAATTTGAAAATGCCTTGTACATTCTGGTTCGTGCTTGACCATATTTACACATGTTAAACTGTCTTGTCACTTGCTCACAACCATGCATATTTGATTTTAATTGTACACTCGTACACTTGCACTGGGTCGAGTTGGTCCACATGGCTGCTCCTCAGTTGCTCTCCTGCATTTTGATTGGCGAGGCAGTGCACGCATGTATATTTATACACGTGTGTACATGCAGCCATTAAGAATAATTTTCATGTCTTTGTACATCAGGCCAAGTCAGAAAAATGATGAGAAACACACCAAAAATCCAAGGCAAATAAAATATAAAAATAAATTTATATTTGTATGCACTTCAGATTTATTTTTATTGCAGTGTACTATGTGTGTATGTGTTTCATGTGACAGGTAAGCAGATGGTGACTGATAGCTGAACTGGATCTGGAGCACATGAAGATTCAGTGTGTCAGTGTCAGTCTCAGTGAATGTATAACTGTGTCTGTATATAACCGAGTGATCGAGTGATATGTAGTGAGGAATTGAATGTATTGAGTGATAAAATTGTACTTATATTTATAATAAACAAATTTGATTTAAATAAAATATTATTTTATTGTGTTCAAATCAAATTGTCTATCGTATTCAAATTAATTTGTAGTACAATTCCATGTAAAATATTATAACTGTGAATATACAATAGTGGAGTTATAATGTTGTACTATTTTTGATTTTGAAATAGTATATTTAATTGAATAAATATATTGTGAACTGTGTATAATAGTATATTATTCAATAAATATTTATTTCTATGAAATGAAATATATAATAGTACAGTTACAAACACATTTAAATAATATTATATGTTTGTTATCATCAAACAAAAATAATACAACACATTGTTGTATCCAACAATCTCCCCCTTTTGATGGTGACAAACATATACAAGATTTTGAATGTGTTAAATGTGTTTGACGTGAAATATATTACTCCCCTTATTTGTTTGCTCCCCCTACAACTGTACTCCCCCTATATATGTGGAAAATATAAATAATGAAATTTAATTTACAATTCTGCCCCTAGATATTTAATTTCCAATCATAAAATATTTTTTGAATTATATACCCATCAATCAAAATCTTGACCATTCTCCCCCTTTTGTTATCATCAAAAGAATAATAGAAATCGAAACAGTGATGAATATAGACTAGAAATATAAATTCAGATTAAGAGAGAGAATATATATCGCAAATCCTATTTAATGAAACAAAAATCATAATAATCTTTAAACCAGAAACAAATTTCACTTCAGAATGAATGGATTTACGATGGATTTTATAGAATGATGAGAGTTCAATAAAAATTGAATATTTGAATATGAATTTTAAAGATTTTAAATATGCTCAAAATGTGTTAAGCACTTGCTAACCACGCATAGCCCCAAGGTCTTTTAAATGGGTTTAGTAGTAACTTAACTTTATCCTCTCTAATGAGTTTCATCCATGCACAGCCCAAAGGTCTTTTAAGTGAGAATGGAAGCACATAGAGATTAAGGTAATTCACCCATGCATAACCGCGAGGACTTTTAAATGGGAGTGAATACCAAGGATAAATAATATAATATATATACTTTTCTTTTTCTCTTTATTTTTATTTCCAATATATTTTTCTTTCCAAAAATAATTTGAACTCTCCAAATTAAATAAAACCATGATGAATGACAGAAATATGGTAGACATAGAAGATGGTCGTGAAATAAGCTCTAATTCAAAGATATTATAAAATCTGTCCAATCATCATGAGATTTTAAAATAACATCTCCTCTAGTTATGAATTATACCATAGTCACAACTCATCACAATTTCATAAATCTATTAATAATTTTGATGAGTTTCAAAAAATGGTTCAAATTGATCAATAATTTCAGTTTTTGAATAAATAATGAAAAATAATTTTAAAATTGAAAATATCAATTTCATGAGGGGTTTTGAAAATATCAATGCAAGTTGAAAATCAATTTCAAAAATCAATCAGTAGAATGTGAGATTATCTAATATTTCTAATGCTGATTGCTAATAGACAATCTTAAAACACTTATATATATATATATATATATATATATATATATATATATTTAATTCAAATTGCCTATGAATTTTAATGAAATCCAGTCACTGATTTTCCAACCCATTGTTCAATCACCAAGACACTTAAACGAATCAAATCAATTTCCTTATCAGAGCAGCAAAACATCATTTTCAAAGCAAGAATCACAAGTGAAATTTTCAGAGAATTTTTAAACAAGCACAAGAAACAGTCAACGATCAAATCTGAAGGTAATTATTTGAAATCACTTAAGAAACATTCAAATTTTATAATCTAAGATATTTAGCAATAAATCACAAATGATTTCAAAAATCAATATAATCAAGCCAAGTTAAAAAAAAATGAAATTTCCACAACTAGTCAATTATGGCTTTCAAGTAGACTGCTGTATTGAGTTCGATTTTTCAATATTTTCCAAAGTGAATAAGAAACTCAAAACATCAAAAAATGTGTGAAATTTCAAGAACATCATAAATTTTAAAATTCCAATTTACAGTGTTCAAGATATGCCCAAAATATTATGATTGTGTCAATACAAATTAGCATCAATGAGAAAATAAAAAAGAAGATAAAATAAAAGTCACGAGTTTAGAGATCATACCTGACTTACCTTTATCGATGTGAACCAATGAATCTCCAACTCTGAAATCTATGGCTAAGGAACTCCAAATAATTCGATAATATGAATCAATTTGAATTTTATCTCTCTTAAGCATGGTTGTTCCTTAGCCTCTCCTCGGTACCTAAATGTTTATAGGATCGAGTGGTCTAACAAAAACTGTTTTATCACTCTTATCATTGTTTACACGTTTTAGTACCCAAACCTGTTTATATAACAATCCATTATCATCCACTAAAGTGCCCTTAGGAACCCAAACTCGTTTAAACTTATTCGAATTCATTTTATTATTTTTTGGGATCCAAATTCGTTTAATTGAATTGTTTATAAACGAGTTTTCATTTTGTTTATGATTTAAAAACTCTTTGAAATTATTAGAGTTCAAATTTTCAATTTGATCATTTTCAAAACTGTTTAAAGGATTTCCAAAATCATTAGATTCACGTTTTTCAATTTGATCAAATTTATTAAAATCATTAAAATTTCGTTTTTCAACTTGATCAATTTTCCCAAAGCCAAGTCCTTTCTTATTCTCAACAAAAAATTGGTTTTTTAACAACATATTCAACGATTTCTCTCCTTTAGAAAATCTAGCCAAACTTGATTCAAGTCGTTGAATTTTAATTTTGAGATCACTATTTTCTTTCATTAAATTTGAACAACGATTAATAGTGATTTTTCTCTTTTCAGCATCGGTTTGTTTTAAAACCATATTTTCACTTTCAAGCATTTTGATTTTCGCATTGGACCTAGAAATCTCACTTTCAAATCGTTTACGCTTTTCAATTTCAAGTTTTTCAAAATCCTTGAATTTTTCAATTTCTTTTTCCAAATCGTGATTTATACGAGTAATTTCATATTCGTTATTTTTTAAAATCACGTTTTTGTTTTCAAGGGTTTTGAAAATTTCTTTTATTTCAAATAATTCTTTTTGAAAAGTCGAACATTTATCGCATTAGAGATTTTTGATCTTCTCGGTTTCAATTTCAAGAGCGTTTAAAATCGATTCGGTTTTCAATAAACTCTTTTTGTCTAAAATTTCATGTTTGGAATTTTTAACCTTCTTAAACCTTTTCAACTCCTTTTGCAAAAAAATCATTTTTTGTTTTTAGTTCAATCTCGTTTATTTTTAGAAACACTATTCCTTTTTCAAGCTTTTGAAATTTTTCAGTAAGATGAACTAAATCATTTTCCAAATCTAAACATTTTTTGCAATTCGAGTTTTCAATCTTTTTAACGTTTTCAAGTTTTAATTCGAAATCATGATTTTTATTGCTCAACTCAACATTTTCAGATTTTAAATTATTACTTGTCAGTTTGAGACTCTCAAAAGTTTTAGTTAATTTGTCACAAAGAAGAATTAGATTTTTAAAAGGAAATTCACCGTGGTCGTCATCTGTTGAGTCTTCATCACTGTCATCATCTGATCCATCTTCTGTAAATCCTATCAAGCATAATTCTGAAATTGAGTTGGCAGTTGAGGGTTTTGAGCTATTGTTATCTTCTCTTCCATACAACGCGTTGAGAATTTTCCAGATTTCCTGTGCGGTTAAACAATGGGAGATATGGTTATATTGATCATCATTAATATAAGAATATAAAATGTGCGTAGCACGTGAATTAATTATAATGTCATTCTTATCCACCATATCGTATCCATTTTCAATAATATCCCAACATCTAACATTAACTGATTTTAAATAAATTTCCATTTTTAATTTCCAATTTAAATAATCTGTTCCGTCAAAAATAGTTGGGGTTATACTGGAAAAATTCTCAGTAGATTGACAACTAGAAAACTCACCATTAGGTAAATCCATGACTCTAGAGTTATTTTAAAATAAAAAAACTGCTCTGATACCACTTGTTGGATCTAAATTAACCCTGGGGGGAGGGTGAATAAGGTTTATTGCAATTTTTACTGAGTAATTAAATAATATCAATCACAGATAATAATAAGAGTAAATGTGGAAAATAAATAACACACAGATATACCCAGCTTCGGCAAAACCCTGCCTACTGCTGCATTCCCCAGGGTTTCTACTAGGTATTAGTCAACAATTACAACGCTTACAACACCCGTAAACTTGCAACAATTTCTAGCCACTTTGTCCAAACCCTACGCTCAAAACTTATCCCTAGTTTCTACTAGGATATACACAAAAAGGCCTCACAATCTCGCTCTAGTTGCACTACTCCTACGCTCAAAACCCTGCACTGATCTCTATCCCTAAAATCAGATTTCCCCGAATTACAACCGCGTAATGCGTCTCTTTAGTTTTAGAGATAAACTAGAAAACTGTAAACTCGATAACAATTTAAAAACACTTCAAATTAAAAACAATTAAAACAAAATCCTAGTTTATAAATAATAAAACCCTTATATCCCTTTATAATCTTTTGGCCGACCCTTTTGATCTTTTTCTTGTGAAACTTTGGCTTCAAATTACTGCTTCCTAGGGTTTCCTTCTAGAAATTAAAATGGTGACAATGATTAGGATTTCAATTCTCTGATTTAAGACAGCCGCTCTCCTCTCTGATGTCCTTTGATTTCCAATTGCAATCTTCTCTGGTTGAATTGAAGAAGCTTGATTCTGATCCAAGTAATTTCTGTTTTCGGGTATGGATTTTCAATTCAGATTTTGCTTGATTTTTTTTGTTCAAACTTGGATGGATTTATTGCCTGTGATGATTGGGTTATTTATAGGATTAAGGATCCTAAATACTTGCTCTGATTTCGTATTACGATTTGGTCACTGGTATATGCTAAAATATTGCGTGAATTTTGTAGTTGAAATCCTTGGCTTTGAATTGTGGACTTTAAAATCTTCAAACTATACTGGAATTTTTGGGTCAATCCCTTAATTTCTGGTACTTTGAGTTGGTTTTTGATATTGCGAGGTTACTGGAACTTTTAACTTGGCCCGTATGCTTTCGGAACTTTGATCGAGTCATTTGAAATCTTGTTTATCTATTTTTTCTAAGAAAAATATCTTTTGGTAAGAACAAATGCTACATTAGAATTGTCTTGATCACTTTGAACTGATTCCTTGTGAAATATTGATACGAACAGATGCTACATTAGAATTGTCCTGCAGTTCTTTGATCATGATAATGCTCTTCTCATACAATTTTTTTGATCATGTTACTGGCTTTGTGTTGTCCTTGCCAAATTGTTCGGCCCTTGGAGTACTGTGTCAATTTGTGTCCACTTCCATTTTTTTGATAAGTAACAGTCGCTATTACATTAAACAGATGTGAACAAATATTGTACTTGAAACTGCCATGATATTTCACTTGAAATTTCTTGCTGGGCTACAGTTTGTACACTTTTGTTTTGCTGAGCTCCTTTTGTGATGAACATTGAATTAGCTCATGCAATTCCAGTTTGCACCATGCATTGTTGTGTGTCACGACATCTTTATTTGCCTGTTGCATGAGTTGAACCAGTTTGGTCTGCACCATTATATATCATTGACCATGTTGTACTTGAGCTTGAAAGCTGCTCCATGTTTACTGCTTTGGCCATTTACTTGCTGCATCACTATGTAATTTGCTGCTGTATGCAACCATGAACCTTTGTAAAAAAAAAACTGTTGCCATCATGTTGAGCTCGACCATTTTGATGCACTATTTTATACACCTCTTCCTGCTTTGATCAAGTCCACTTATAATATGCTACACTTGATTTAGTTGAACCGTTACTGTTCTGCTTTGTGTTGCATGCTGACTTGTGCTACATACTGCACCACCCGTCATGTACATGCTTGAACAATCCTGTAAGTTGCTGCTTGTGGCTATTCCTTGAACATGTTAATGCTGCTATATCATCCATGTTTGTGGTGCACCAACCATTTGTTCCCTGTGTAATCTTGTAATCACTGCTGCAAACTTGTACATCCCTTTGTAACTGCATGACTTGTATATTTATACACTGACTTGACAATGTTGGTTTGACTTGAAGCATGTACCATATGCATCTTTGACTTGCATTTCATGTTGAATGCTTTGTTTTGTACATTCATACTGCCTCGACCACTTTGAGAAAAAATAATTGAAAATGCCTTGTACATTTTGGTTTGTGCTCGACCATATTTACACATGTTAAATTGTCTTGTCACTTGCTCAAGACCATGCATATTTAATTTTAGTTGTACACTCGTACACTTGCACTGGGTCGAGTTGGTCCACGTGGCTGCTCCTCAGTTGCTCTCCTGCATTTTGATTGGCGAGGCAGTGCACGCGTGTATATTTATACACATGTGTACATGCAGTCATTAAGAATTATTTTCCTGCCTTTGTATATCAGACCAAATCAGAAAAATGATGATAAATACACCAGAAAACTGAGGCAAATATAATTCAAAAATAATTTTATATTTGTATGCACTTCAGATTTATTTTTATTGCAGTGTACGGTGTATGTATGTGTTTCATGTGACAGGTAAGCAGATGGTGACTAATAGCTGAACTCTATGCAGTTAAAGCCCCGCAGTATCCCCGCTATAGCCTATAACGCCCTTCAACCGCTACGATATTTCAATTTAGCGCTGATGAACAGTAGATCCGCTTCTAGCCCCGCTATTTTCCGCTACGTCCGCTAAATCAATGCTTTTTAGTTTCTGCTTTAGCAATATTAATATACCGAGCTTGGTTTGACTAGTTCTTTTTTAAAAAAATTAGTAAATTTAGTGTAAAGGGCTAAATTTAAGGCATAAGTGTCTAATATATGGTAACAAACGGTTATACTCATCAAATTTAGCGTGCACAACTATGATATTCCTTGATTTTGTTATATAAGATCAGTTACTATTAGTTTCTTATACACATATAATGTGAGAAAGGTGATTAATTAATTTCCAAATATTTGGTTTAACGTCTAATAAACCTTTTTGCGCCTCCGCTATATCCCCCCTTTATCCTCGCTACACCTTTTTGCACCTACGCCGCTTTAGAACCGCTAAGCGCTTTAACTGCACAGGCTGAACTGGATCTGGAGCATGTGAAGATTCAGTGTGTCAGTGTCAGTGAATGTATAACTGTGTCTGTATATAATCGAGTGATCCAATGATATGTAGTGAAGAATTGAATGTACTGAGTGATAAAATTGTACTTATATTTGTAATAAACAAATTTAATTAAAATATTATTTTATTGTGTTCAAATCAAATTGTCTATCATATTCAAATTAACTTGTAGTACAATTCCATGTAAAATATTATACTGTGAATATACAATAGTGGAGTTATAACGTTGTACTATTTCAGATTTTGAAATAAAATATTTAACTGAATAAATATACTGTGAACTGTGTATAATAGTATATTATTCAATAAATATTTATTTCTATGAAATGAAATATATAATAGTACAGTTACAAACACATTTAAATAATATTATATGTTTGTTATCATCAAACAAAAATCATACAACACATTGTTGTATCCAACATCATATGCATTGTTATGCGCTATTAATTCATGTTGATTCTGATGATTCTTATCGAATTTGATTTATGAACTTAAGAATCTATTTTATTTTCCCTTTCCGTAAACTTTCCTAAGGAAAACACACCTCAACACACAATTTCCTTGTATAATTTCAAATTGATATTTCAAGTGAATAAATTCTGAATCAAATTCGATTCAATTGTTTTCTATTATAATTATATATTTAAATACGATAGTGTTTTGGCAAATATATATCAAGTAGCGATAGTTTCTAATTATTTTGGAACATTGTCTTGTAATTATGTCTACATATGTATCCAAACTAGCATATAAATCATTATACCATTTTAGAGTATTTTAAAATCAAAAACATATTATCATATATATAATTGCATGATATAAGTTGAACAAGAAATTGTTTTAAAAAACATAATAAAACAAGTTGTATGGAACACCCGAATTTATTATATCAACTAATTGTTAGACTTTTCTGATTGAACATGTTGAAGCAAGAGTGGGTTTCTCTAAGTAATATTAAATGTTTAGGTAAACCTGTGTGGTATGGGATATATACTTGTTACTTACTTGGTTACTATAGAAGCATATAGCATTTCGATGAGTGCCGCTCACAAAAGGTATTATCCATTTACACGTAGATTATTTTTGTTTCCAATCCCAATTTATGTTGACAAGCTGGATGCTTGTTGTGAGGTTAAAGTTCGGCTAATGCCCCAAAAAATCCATGCTATAGCCTATACTACTCCTCAATTTCTACGCTATTTAGCACTAATGAATAGTGGAAATGCTTCAAGCCCCACTATTTTCTGCTATTCCAACTAAATCAAAGTCTTTTACTCCCTCTTTATCAATATTAACATAAAAAAATTTATGCGACCAATTCCCTTTTAAAACAATCAATAAGTTAGTGTAAAGGGCTAATTTTAAGGCATGCATGTTCAATATTTGACGAAATATATTATATCCATTAAAATTTAGTGTGTACAACCATGATAGTTTTTTATTTTGTTATATAAGATGATTTAGTATTAGTACTTCTACACAAATGATAGGAGAATGATAATTTATAGATTTAAATATTTATTTAGCCTTTAATGAACGTTCTTGTACCTCTATTATATCCTCACTTTATTCCACTACAAATTTTTACATCTCCACCGTTATAGAATCACTAAACACTTTAACTGCATAACATGCTTGTTTAAACATTGACCAAATTATTTGAGTTCGAGGCTCAATTATGGCACATAGTGTTCAGAGAGTTATAACCTCCCCATTTTGATGCTTTGCATTTCCATCCACCTTGTATACTGATTTCTAGATTTTATGATTTATGTTGTCATCCAATACTACTTTGGAGTTATTCGCTTTCATAAGCCGTTTTTGGATTGATACTTGGTGACCGCATATGTAGTTAGGTGTTACTTACAAATCAGGAGGGGATCATAATTGAGGAAGGGAAAATTCCAGATATTAATGGTAATCATTTGAATAACCAAATGGTTTATACAAACTTGAAGGAGACAAACAATGTAATGGTTAGTTTTGAAAGAAATATTAATGGGGGACTACAAATCAACAACAGCTTTGGGCTTTTGCAGGATCATTGTGAATTGCAAAAGAATAATAAAGTTATGCAAGGTAATAATAATGTTGAAGTTAACTATGAAGGTAAAATTCAAGTTGAAACAAGCTCAATTTCTATGGATATGGTTGAGAAGAGCAAAAATGACAATGAGCATCCTTGCTTAAATGATAACATTGATCATAATGTGCAAAAAGTACCTTCTGAAGTTAACAATGCTGCTCGTGTTGACATTGCACACTTTGTGCATGCCAATGTAAATACTCAGGAAGATGAACAACATGTATTGCAACCTACTCTGATAGGACTATTGTTAGGTGTAAGTGGACTTTCTATGGTTGGGCAACAAGATTATCTTCATATGAAAGCTTTGATTCAAGAGAGCAATATACAAGAAAACAACAATATTGATACTGCTGCACCTAATAGTAGTGCACAAAAGAAAAAGAATACAATTCCATATGATAACATAACCCTACCTCCTGGACACAAAGAACCTTCTGAGTCTCACCTATGAGGAAGAAAAAGCACGAAAAAATTCACAAAATAGTGCAAGAATGAAGAATATAGACTCAATTAAGGTCTTGACAAGCTATATGGCAAACAATCTCAAAAATACTGAGGCTCCCAATGCAGCAAAACCTTTGTGTTTGGAATATTAGAGGAGCGCATCAAGACATGAAATTAGATCAGTGCAAGCTCTTGATCAGGAAATATAACCTTAGTGCTCTTGCTAATCTTGAAACAAAACCGGATGAAGCTTTTACGCTTAGAGCAGCAAGGTATATAAATTTAAACTGGCATTTTATACATAATTTGCATGATGCTAGCTATGGTATAATACTTATTATGTTTGATCCTTTAATTCACAAGTTCTCCAAGATAACTTCCTCTAATCAGCATATTCATTGTCATAACTTACACTTTGCCCTCTTCTACATCATACTGTTCCACTGTAATTTTATGCTATTGATGCTAGAGAAACATTCTTTAATATGTTACCATCATTAAGGCAGCACGCTCACCCTTGGTTAGTGTGTGGAGACTTTAATTCACCACTAACTCTTAATGGTAGGATTGGGGGTTCCTCTGTATCGTTAGCTGAAATTGGGCCTATTAATGTTGCAGTTAACAATTTAGATTTAATAGAAATAAACTCATATGGGGTGCAATTCACTTGGAATAATAGTAAGAGGAATGCCATTAGAAATTTTACCAAATTTGACCATTCATTTTGTAATGTAGCGTCACTTAACAAATGGCCTGGGCTGATTAATGAACTTCCCCCACCATGCTTTCTGACCTCTCTCCCCAAATACTACATTTGGGTAAGAGTTTGATTAATAAAAGACCTTATTTTAATTTTTTTAACTCTTGGAGTGTCGATCCTCAATTCATGGATTTGGTTAATAAGGAATGGTTGACTCCTAATTTTGGCAACCCTATGTACATTGTACCTAAAAAGTTGAAAGTTGTCAAGAATGCTCTTAAAGCATGGGCTAGCAACGAGTTTGGCAATGGTTGTGCTCAATCACACCAACGGAGGTATCAGCTCGAAAGTATTCAACTGCAAATGAATGATGATACCTCCAATCCCCACCTTGCTACTTTAGGAATACAGTACTCTATCAACCCGAAGGATGCTCTTCGTAAAGAATTTCTCATGAAGAAGCAGAAGGCAAGAATTCAGTGGTTAGAAGAAGGGGATAGGAATTCTGCATATTTTCATGCAGTTTTAAGGCAAAGCACAACAGAGAAAACATTCTAGATATCACTGATATGCAAGGTAAAGTTAATGAAACTCAAAGTGACATTCAAAATTCTTTTATTCAGTATTTTACTGATTTGTTTGGTAATGTTGATAACTCTGTTCCCAATATTGAGGTGATAAACCCTATGATACTACCTAAGCTTACCAGTGAGCAATATGACAATATAAAATAAACTATCATAGATGAAGAGATCAAAATTACTATGTTTTCTTTTAATAAGAACTCATGTGAGGGTTCAGATGGCTTTAATGCCTTCTTTTACGAAAAAAGTTAGAGTATTGTGAAATTTGATATTTGTAGAGCAATTAAGCTATTCTTTGAAAGGGCTCTTATGCAAGGGTCTTTTAATAACACGCTAATTGCTCTCATTCCTAAAGTTACTAATGCTAGCAAAATTGATGATTATAGACCTATCTCGTGTTGCAGCTCTATTTATAAAGGCATAACAAAAATTCTGGCTAATACAATGAAGCTTTTGTTGCCTTATATCATTTCTTCGAATTGCCTTTATGCCAGGCAATTAAGCTAATAGAAATATTCTTGATAATATTTGTAGAGCGATTAAGCTAATAGAAATATTCTTGATAATGTACTAATAGAGCATGAACTACTTAAAGGTTATACAACTAAGTATATCTCCCCTCATATTATGCTTAAACTTGATATTAGAAAGGCATTCAATACTATTCAAAGGACAACGATGAGTAGAATTCTCAGCTACATGTACTAATTAGCACTCCCCATTTTCTATAAATATCAATGGTTCTCCTATTGGGTATTTTTTTAGTAAGCAAGGCATTCAGCAGGGAGATACTATCTCTGCTTACTTGTTTATTATAGTTATGGAACTGCTAACTCATATGTTAGATGAGATAGTTGACACTGGCTTGATTAAACTGCACCGCAAATGTGTTGACCCAAGAATCACTTTCCTCCTGTTTGCAGATGATCTTATCATCTTTTGCAAATCTGACAGTAACTCACTTGCTAATGTCATGTCCATTTTGGATAAATTTTATCGAATGACTGGTTTGAGGATTAATTTTGATAAATCTGAGTTTTTGGCTGCCGGTGTTAGTCAAGATCAGATAGTTCAAATTCATGCTCAAACTAGTTTAAGGAATAGTGATGCTACTATCTTGTATCTTGATTTACCTTTGGTTACCTCAAGAATAACTAAGCATCAATGTGCTCCTTTATTTGCAATTACTCAAAGACTTGAGTGTTGGTCTACTAGGACTCTCAGTCAAGTTGGGAAAGTTACTCTCATTAAATCAGTTATTATTTCAATGCACGTTTACTGGGCTCGTACTTTCTTACTTCCCCAAAAGCTACTTACTATGATTAGAATGACCTTCATACATTTCCTATGGAAAGGTGGTATACACTTGAAATATTTAGCGACAACCTACTTTTCTTTGCTTGAAAAACCTATGAGTAAGGGAGGTTTGGGCATCATGAACATGTGCGCCTGGAACAGAGCTGCCTTCAGGAAACATTATGATGACATTTTAAATAGAAAATGCAGTCTTTGGGTGGCATGGTCTTATCAACATGTGCTCAAAGAGAATACGATATGGACCATAAACAGTAAAAGCAATATGAGTCGTACCTGAAAGAATTTAATTAAACTCAAAGATCAATTTCTGCCATTTTTTAAAATTGGCAAGCTAGCATAGACTCAATGAATTTTTGGCATGATCCATGGTGTGATTTAGGGATGATCACTAGTAACACCTTAACTTACCTCGATTTAAATCAATCTGGGATCAACTTGAATAGTAATGTCTTTACTATCATCGTGGATAATCAATTGAATCTGCCACCATCCTCGAACCATGCATATTTGGCTATTACAAGGGAAAACTCTATCCTCCGGCTTGCATTGCATTGTGTGATGGGACCTGAGTTGTAACAACCCGGAAAATCAGAACCAATTTAAAAATTTTATTTTGGCAATTTTGATGAATTTTGAATATTTAAAATGATTTATTTTAAATAATAACGATGAGAAATTTATTTTGAATAGAATTAGAACGTATATATTTATTTGAATTGAGATTAGAATATAAATATTTATTTTAAATATAAAAGGAATTGAAAATGGCACGGTAGTTTGAAAATTCGATTTCAAATTTCAAATTTCGAATTTCGAATGAATGTACAGGATTCAAAGTAAACCAGATTTTAGCGAAACCAAAAATATTAGAATCTATTTGAAAATATCTTCCCAATGAATCTAAAAAATTGAAATTTCATAGCGGGAATAAAAAGTTATGCCCAGTTGAAAATCCAGAATAGTCGCTATGGAATTTTAGCCCTTAAAAATGGAAATTTCGCAAACGACCATTGTTTTCGACGAAATCAATTTTGTTGGATCCGAGATGTCAATTGATTGCTAGATTCCAAAATTCATAATTTTTGGGATTAATATGTGAGCGTGGCGAAGTTAAACGTGTTTTAACAGTTTCAGTTTATTTGGATCGACTAGAAAATGGCCATTTTTCAAACGGTCTCCAAATTTGACGAAATTAGTTTTGTTAGGACCGTATCATCAATACGAAGCTAGAAATAATTTTTCTGTAATTTTTGAAGTCAGTATGTGGCCCTGGTAAATTAAAATGTGCGTTTGAATTTAAAATATATTGATTTATATTTTAAATCTAATGGAATCCTTTAGTAACAGCCGAATTGGGTTACGAAACATATCCCATTGTGTTTGCCGTTTGGAATGGGGGTAATTGGCTAGGAGCGACAGTCGTTGGGTGTCGTTTGGGGTTAAAAAGGAAAGTCAATATTTTAGAGAATAAAATAAAATAATAAATTATAAAACCATCTCTTCCTTCAAACCCTTGGTCAAACTAGCCCCCTCAGTCAAAATCGAAAACCCGCCCCCCTTTTTCTTCAAAACCTCCCCGTCGCTCCTCTTCAGGCCCGCCACCGCCCGTCGCATCCAGCGCCGCCACCCTCCCCACGTCGGCCGACCCTCCTCCATCCTCCACTGGCCTCCACGCGCCCCTCCTCTGCTTCTCTCTCCACTGTTCTCTTCTGAATCGAGACCAAAACACCCCTTGCCACTAACGCTGGACCCCATTGCCCCGCCGCCCCTCTCCTTAGCCCAGCGCTACCGCGAGCACCCCCCCTCCGCTTTGCTACCTCGCGCAGACACCCCCTTCTTCAACTCGACCCGCAAAGCCTGTAATAACCCGGAAATCCGAGCAAATTTAAAAAATTTATTTTGGCAATTTTAGTGAATTTTGAATATTTAAAATGATTATTTTAAATAATAACGACGAGAAATTTATTTTGAATAGAATTAGAACGTATATATTTATATACGTCGTCATTAGAATATAAATATTTATTTATAATTATATAACGAGCCTGAAATGGTGCGGTAGTTTGAAAATTCGATTTCGAATTTTAAATGAATATACAGAATTCGTTTTAAGTCGGAATTGGACGAAATAAGAAATATTTGAATCTGTTTAATCATATCTTTCTAACGGATGTATGAAACTGAGATTTCACTTTAGAAGTTGAAAGATATGTCCAGTTTAAAATTCAGAAAAGTCGCTGTGGAATATATATATATTTTAATATATATAAAGGCCTTGAAAATAGAAATTTTGCAAACGACCTCTGTTTTCGAGAAACCACTTTTGTTGGATCTGGGATGTCAAATTATTGCTAGGTTTCAAGATTCATAATTTTCTGAATCAATATGTGAGCGTGACGAAGTTAAACGTGTTTTAAACAGTTTCAGTCAATTTCGATCGACCAAAAAATGGCCATTTTTCAAACGGTCTCGGAATTTGACGAAATTAGTTTTGTTAGGACCGTATTGTCAATATGAAGCTAGAAATAATTTTTCTGGAATTTTTAGAGTCCGTATGTGGCCCTGGTAAATTAAAATGTATGTTTAAATTAAAAATACATGGATTTATATTTTAATTTAAAGAGAAACTGATCGTAACAGCCGAATTGGATTACGAGACATATCCCATTGTGTTCGTAATGAGGGTATTTAGCTAGGGGCGGCAGTCGTTAGGGTTCGTTTGGAGTTCAGTGTGTTAAATAAGGATTTTACGAATTAAATATTATTTAATTATATTATACATATTAGTTCCTTAGGTCAAAACCCTCCAATCACTTTCCTCATGGTCAACGCTTCACGGAGACGCCTTCTGTTCGAAACAGCAATCAAAAAGCTCCCATGAATTCCCTCTTCGTTCCTCCAATCCACGCCAGATTAGTTAAGTTGAATGGTTTCTTGGGTATTGATCTGATGTTGGTTTCGGCCTTCAGGGTTAATACTTAGGGAATTGCTCACTTGCAAATTTACGTTTAGGGACTGATTGAAATGGGATGTGATTTTGGGGTATATCGTGAACCGTGTTTTAAATGACATCGGTTCTTTAACCCAGTTAAAGATTGAAACTTAGTGGAGTTTTAATGAATCTTTAATTAGATTGAAAAGATCGAGAATGGAGTATCACCAGTTTTGCTCCAGGCGATAGTTAAATCTTTAATTAGATTAGAACGTGAAATGGTAATTGAATTTACCGATAACACCGTGGTGTTAGATATGAAGTATTACCAGTTTCACTTCATGGGATGAATAGGTTGGGATTGGGAAATAAAATAAATGATTACTTCGGTGTGGTTCGCTAATCCCGACTAGTTTGAATTGATACTCAAAAGAAGATTGAAGAATAAATTTAGAGGAATTTATCTTTGATAAAATTAATGGGAACCTTTCCCTAAGAATGTGAAATTTAGAAACTAACTGGAGATTAGTTAAGTTGAATGGTTTCCTGGGTATTGATCTGATGTTGGTTTCGGCCTTCGGGGTTAATATTTGGGGATTTGTTCTCTTGCTAATTTACAGTTAGTGACTGATGAATTGGAATGAGGCGTATGTTGTTTTTGTGTAACACTTTTTATTATATACGCGAGTTATTCGGAAAGACCGGGTTTATCCCATTCTGAATAACTGATACGACGATAAGTCGAAGAAGAAGACGGTGGTCGAAGACCGGAGGTCTTCACGTCGTTTGGGTGATTACTGATGATCTTCATTGGGCCGTACACCCAAGAGGAGGGAATCAGTTAGTGATCGTCCAGACGTACTTGGAGATCGATGGATATGCGGGGTACTAGGTGCCTTCGGTTTCGTTCAGACCCAGAACGAACTTGTAAATGGACTATGTGTCTGACATTGGATTTTATTCTGTGTGATTGATTTCTATTAAATATATATCTGTTTGGCGGCGGAGAATTTATTCTCTTGCTTAACGCCCTTCTCTGAGACGTACGAGCTCAGGGGTTATATACTGATGGATATCAAACACATAGAGTGAACTGCATGTGTGGCATGCCTAAGTGGCAAATGATCAAGGCTTCTGTTGAAAAGCAAAGTCTTGTGGTTGATGATCAAAGCACGGCCTTTGTGGCATAGCTTTGTGTAACGTTTAATTCGCGAGTTTCACACCCGGTATGAACCAAAAACGGGAGACGGATATCAGGGGGGCATGCGTTTCTTTCTAGTTAGAAGTGGCGTCAGTGGTTTTACACGCCCTGACGAGTTTGACTTATGTGGTTGTTGCTGTTGCGAGGCGCCTCGGATATATCGGTGACTATGTGAAGCCGATGGAGTCATTTGTTGGCTCATTTACGCCCCATAGGGCGGGGAAACGCAGTGTTCAGGAATTATAATTCACATCGGTGGACCGTCCCTGAGTCCAAGGAACGATGCGTTCTGTTCCTGAGGGGCGGACTAGAGGCTCTCGAATCGGTGAGGACGATCCCTAGCCTCGGTTCATATCATAAATGATAACCCAACTTCCAATACGACATTTTGCGGTTTTGATTGTATACCTATATATGGCGACATAGTGGTATGGGACATTCATGCCGCCTATGATTGATATTTATGATTGTATATAAAATCAGAAACTAACTGGAAACGAGCTAAGATGGGTGGTTTCCTATGTATTGGTCTGATGTTGGTTTCGGCCTTCGGGGTTAATACTTAGGGAATCGTTCTCTTACTAATTTATAATTGGAGTCTGATTTAGAATCAAAATATGAAATTTAGTATATCAAGCATTCTTTGGCTATTATAAGGTAAAAACCCTATCCTCCGGCTTGCGTTGCATTGTGTGATGGGACCTGGGTCTTATAATAGCTTCATTTTTTTATTTAGCATTGCGCTGTTTGTTTTATGCACTGGTATTCTTGGGAGGAAACCCGTTCCATGTTATACGGCGTGGTCCCTTGATTTGCCTAACTTTAAAATAAAGATTTACAATTGTTTTAGTTCTCACACCAGTCCCATGACTGACTTGGAGTTTATTGTTTTAACCTAAACTCTGGGTGCCCTTATTTTGACACGGGCAGCTAGTAGTTTTGGTTTTGCAGATTTATATTCACAGGAACCTGGTTTACAGCTAGAACGATACTCGGAAAGCTCTGTATTCGTGTATTACTTCTAGTTGTGTATTGTATTATTTTCCGCTGCTATGTAATGTATTGTAATCTCTGATATTTTGTAATGTGTAATATTTATTCATACTCTGTATATTCTTGTATTCTGATGTAATTGTTGTAATAAACAATGAAATGTTCTTCTGTCTACGTTCTTTTGTGTGTTGTTCTCATAGTATCCGCTCTTTCCTTCACGGGGAAGTTACGGGTTCTTACAGTGGTATCAGAGCTATGGTTTACAAAGCTTAGAGAACAAGACACATTAGAACCATACGAAAGAATTCATCAGAAATTGGATTAGTAATATCCAATGAGAATGACTCATTAGAGATGGGATCAGTAGTATCCTAGAACGAGTGTGAAGAGTATATTTTTGAAAAATAAAAAGAAAACCAAATTTTGTTTTGAAATTTAAATCAATTATTCGTATTTGATTATTTATTTTATATTGAATTTGGACAATCCAATATATAAAGATTTTGCATATACGCCTTGCAAACGTGTATTCGAAGTTTTAATGTACTGGATAGTTATAGAATCACACTCTAGTTGCTCGGGGATAATTCTGGTGATGGGGCACCATTGCCAATATTTATTTTCGAGTTTCGAAAGTGAGATTTCTGTATATTTCCAATTGACTGGTATGAGAACTGAAACTAGATAGGGCTTATTGTTGTGATTTGGCATCAAAAATGTGATTTTTGACTATATATCCAAGTTATGTGATTGAAATGATAATCAACTAATTGATTGCTGGTTATGTTGCTTGATTATTGGTTGAGTAATTAAAATTTGAACCATATAGCCAATTTGAACCAAATAGTAAATTGTATTGAAAATTTATCGCATTTGCTTGCGTATACATGTACTTACATTGAACAGGTCATTGCAAGGAGGCTAGAGCAGAGAATAAAATTGTTTGCCCGACAAATACGTACATGTTTACCATAATTTACTGTTTTGTTTGGGTGATGATGATTTTATGAGCTGCTTGGCTTTTTCTTTTTCTTTTGGATTGAAGAAGGCCATGGGAGGCTATATGAAATATCCCGAAGTCTCCGGTGCAGGGGAGGTTATGGCGAAATTTTTCGAAAATTTAGGGTGTTAGCTAATTTTTTGAAAAAATTGAAAAGTTCTTAGAAACTAAAAAGTTGAAGAACTTAAGCCGTAAAGAAAATAGTGAAAGTTGAGTTGATTAGTTAAACAACATTCGACTTCGTTCCTTTTCGGGGACGAAAAGTTTTAAGTGGGGGAGATTGTAATAACCCAGAAATCCGAGCCAATTTAAAATTTGTATTTTGGCAATTTAAGTGAATTTTGAATATTTAAAATGATTATTTTAAATAGTAACGACGAGAAATTTATTTTGGATAGAATTAGAACGTATATATTTATATATGTCGTCGTTAGAATATAAATATTTATTTATAATTATATAACGAGCCTGAAATGACGCGGTAGTTTGAAAATTCGATTTCGAATTTCAAATGAATATATACAGAATTCGTTTTAAGTCGGAATTGGACGAAACAAGAAATATTTGAATCTGTTTAATCATATCTTTCTAACGGATGTATGAAACTGAGATTTCAGTTTAGAAGTTGAAAGATATGTCTAGTTTAAAATTCCAAAAAGTCGCTGTGGAATTTATATATATTTTAATATATATAAAGGCCTTGAAAATAGAAATTTTGCAAAAGACCTCTGTTTTCGACGAAACTACTTTTTTTGGATCTGGGATGTCAAATTATTGCTAGGTTTCAAATTTCATAATTTTCTGAATCAATATGTGAGCATGGCGAAGTTAAACGTGTTTTAAACAGTTTCAGTCAATTTCGATCGACCAGAAAATGGCCATTTTTCAAAGGGTCTCAGAATTTGACGAAATTAGTTTTGTTAGGACCGTATCGTCAATATGAAGCTAGAAATAATTTTTCTGGAATTTTTAGAGTCCGTATGTGGCCCCGGTAAATTAAAATGTACGTTTAAATTAAAATACATGGATTTATATTTTAATTTAAAGAGAAACTGATCGTAACAGCCGAATTGGGTTACGGGACATATCCCATTGTGTTCGGAATGAGGGCATTTAGCTAGGGGCGGCAGTCGTTAGGGTTCGTTTGGAGTTCAGTGTGTTCAACAAGGATTTTACGAATTAAATATTATTTAATTATATTATATATATTAGTTTCTCAGGTCAAAACCCTCTAATCACTTTCCTCGTGGTCAACGCTTCAGGGAGACGCCTTCTATTCGAAACAGTGATCCAAAAGATCCCATGAATTCCCTCTTCGTTCCTCCAATCCATGCCAGATTAGTTAAGTTGAATGGTTTCTTGGGTATTGATCTGATGTTGGTTTCGGCCTTCGGGGTTAATACTTAAGGAATTGCTCACTTGCTAATTTACGTTTAGGGACTGATTGAAATGTGATGTGATTTTGGGGTTTATCGTGAACCGTGTTTTAAATGACATCGGTTCTTTAACCCAGTTAAAGATTAAAACTAAGTGGAGTTTTAATGTATCTTTAATTAGATTGAAAAGATCGAGAATGGATTATCACCAGTTTTGCTCCAGGCGATAGTTAAATCTTTAATTAGATTTGAACGTGAAATGGTAATTGAATTTACCGATAACACCGTGGTGTTAGATATGAAGTATTACCAGTTTCACTTCATGGGATGAA
Source organism: Allium sativum (assembly GCA_030737875.1). Classification (NCBI taxonomy): domain Eukaryota; kingdom Viridiplantae; phylum Streptophyta; class Magnoliopsida; order Asparagales; family Amaryllidaceae; genus Allium; species Allium sativum. The sequence continues at coordinate 683,953,565 of CM060926.1, read as the reverse complement.
TAGGTTAGGATTGGGAAATTGAATAAATGATTACTTCGGTGTGGTTCGCTAATCCCGACTAGTTTGAATTGATATTCAAAAGAAGATTAAAGAATAAATTTAGAAGAATTTATCTTTTATAAAATTAATGGGAACCTTTCCCTAAGAATGTGAAATTTAGAAACTAACTGGAGATTAGTTAAGTTGAATGGTTTCTTGGGTATTGATCTGATGTTGATTTTGGCCTTCGGGGTTAATATTCGGGGAATTGTTCTCTTGCTAATTTACGGTTAGTGACTGATGAATTGGAATGAGGCGTATGTTGTGTTTGTGTAACACTTTTTATTATATACGCGAGTTATTCGGAAAGACCGGGTTTATCCCATTCTGAATAACTAATACGACGATAAGTCGAAGAAGAAGACGATTGTTAAAGACCGGAGGTCTTCACGTCGTTTGGGTGATTACTGATGATCTTAATTGGGTCGTACACCCAAGAGGAGGGAATCAGTTAGTGATCGTCCAGACGTACTTGGAGATCGATGGATATGCGGGGTACTAGGTGCCTCCGGTTTCGTTCAGACCCAGAACGAACTTGTAAATGGACTGTGTGTCTGACATTGGATTTTATTCTGTGTGATTGATTTCTATTAAATATATATCTGTTTGGCGGCGGATAATTTATTCTCTTGCTTAACGCCTTTCTCTGAGACGTACGAGCTCAGGGGTTATATACTGACAGATATCAAACGCATAGAGTGAATTGCCTGTGTGGCATGCCTAAGTGGCAAATGATCAAGGCTTCTGTTGAAAAGCAAAGTCTTGTGGTTGATGATCAAAGCACGACCTTTGTGGCATAGCTTTGTGTAACGTTTAATTCGCGAGTTTCACACCCGGTATGAACCAAAAACGGGAGACGGATATCAGGGGGGCATGCGTTTCTTTCTAGTTTAAAGTGGCGTCAGTGGTTTTACACGCCCTGACGAGTTTGACTTATGTGGTTGTTGCTGTTGCGAGGCGCCTCGGATATATCGGTGACTATGTGAAGCCGATGGTGTCATTTGTTGGCTCATTTACGCCCCATAGGGTGGGGAAACGCAGTGTTCAGGAATTATAATCCACATCGGTGGACCGGCCCTGAGTCTAAGGGACGATGCGTTCTGTTCCCGAGGGGCGGACTAGAGGCTCTCGAATCGGTGAGGACGATCCCTAGCCTCGGTTCATATCATAAATGATAACCCAACTTCCAATACGACATTTTGCGGTTTTGATTGTATGCCTATATATGGCGACATAGTGGTATGGGACATTCATGCCGCCTATGATTGATATTTATGATTGTATATAAAATCAGAAACTGACTGGAAACGAGCTAAGATGGGTGGTTTCCTGGGTATTGTTCTGATGTTGGTTTCGGCCTTCGGGGTTAATACTTAAGGAATCGTTCTCTTACTAATTTACGGTTGGAGTCTGATTTAGAATCAAAAGATGAAATTTAGCGTATCAAGCATTCTTTGGCTATTATAAGGTAAAAACCCTATCCTCCGGCTTGCGTTGCATTGTGTGATGGGACCTGGGTCTTATAATAGCTTCATTTTTCTTTATTTAGCATTGCGCTGTTTGTTTTATGCACTGGTATTCTTGAGAGGAAACCCGTTCCGTGTTATACGGCGTGATCCCTTAATTTACCTAACTTTAAAATAAAGATTAATAACTGTTTTAGTTCTCACACCAGTCCCATGACTGACCTGGAGTTTATTGTTTTAACCTAAACTCTGGGTGCCCTTATTTTGACACGGGCAGCTAGTAGTTTTGGTTTTGCAGATTTATATTCACAGGAACCTGGTTTACAGCTGGAACGATACTCGGAAAGCTCTGTATCCGTGTATTACTTCTAGTTGTGTATTGTATTATTTTCCGCTGCTATGCAATGTATTGTAATCTCTGATATTTTATAATGTGTAATATTTATTCATACTCTGTATATTCTTGTATTCTGATGTAATTGTTGTAATAAACAATGAAATGTTCTTCTGTCTGCGTTCTTTTGTGTGTTGTTCTCATAGTATCCGCTCTTTCCTTCACGGGGAAGTTACGGGTCCTTACAAACCCCCTCCCCCACCTACGACGAACCGAGCAGCCCCCGACAGGAGGACAACAACAGCAAGCACCCCCCTCCCTCTCTGATGTTGAATGGCGCGAGCTTCCACTCGATCGAAATGAATAAAAATGTGAGTTTTATTTTTGTTTCGTTTTATTTGTTTATGTAGGAAAAAGAAAATTGTGTTTTTCTTTTACGTAAACAGCGATAAAAGGTTGGATTGTTACAGAAAAAAAGGTTGGATTTTTATAGATAAAAAGGTCGGATTGTTATAGATAAAAAGATTAGATTTTTATTATAAAACTAGCGAAGAAAAGATTAGATTTTATTATGAAGTTAGTGAGGTAAAAATATGATTTTTATATTATAGAGGTAATAAAAATATGATTTTTATAATATAGTGATAGTAAAAATATGATTTTTATTATCTAGGGGGCGAAGATAAAAATAGGATTTTTATATGTATGAAAGGTAAATAAAAATACGATTTTTATCGTTTGAATGACATTGTAAAAATGTGATTTTTGTATATTCATTAGCGATAGAAAAATTCGACTTTATATATTCATTAGCTATAGAAAAATTTGATTTTTATATATTCATTAGCGAAGTAAAAATATAATCTTTATATAGAGGTTAGTGTTATAAAAATATATTTTTTATATAGGAAGTAACGATATAAAAATATGATTTTTATATATAAAACTGAATAATAAAAATGTGATTTTTAACTATGTAGCGTGGTTATAAAAATATGAAATTCTTTTTAGAAAGATAAAAACATAATTTTTAGCCTATGTGTGTTATTCATAGAATAATCATACAAAGAAATAATTATTGATTGGTTAAAAATATAATTTTTAACGTAGGTATGCTACATAGATCGACAATCAAAGCACGGCGGAGTGGATCCCATAGGTGAGAACTTCTCATTTTTATTTTATTTTCTAGTTAAAATATATACTAGGATGCAGAGGTGCTTAGCAGCACCCGACACCCGTCATCCACAGACCATGGATGACTTGTTTGTTTAATTGACTGCGTTGTGAAAATTGATTGTGTGATGTGGAATGGAATAAAATATTTTATAGTTAAAAATATATTTTTCAACGTGTATAAGAATAAAATAAATATTCATAAACATATCAGATGATTTGTTTATGTACATACATTTGACTGATATTGATTGGGACGATAAATTTTACACATCGCCAAACTGCACAAATAAAATCTGTGTTTGATTGATTGAAACCCCACACGGGTATTGGGAGGATATATGACATACACTAGCCCAAATATTTAGCTGTATGTCGATCGATTGATTGACAGACTGTTGTAAGCGTTAAACATTTATATTTAATGCTTATGCGATGTAGAATGCACTTTGGATGATGGTTGGCTGTGTTTGATAGTTGTTGTGTACATGTGTGTATGAAATCCATATAAATCAAATTATATGGTAATTGACTATGTCTGATTCCAGTTCATAAAGAATGAATATTTTAAATAACGAATATTTTAAAATAATGAATATTTTAAAATAATATTCAGTAAAAGATCAAAATTTGATTTTGATGTCTGACTTGGGATGAATATATTTCAATATATAAAGCCGTGTTGATTAGATTAACGCCATTTTGACGGGAACGATATTTATATCAATTTTATTCATTTCTAAAATGAATATCGAAAATGAATTGATTTCAAAATCTAATGTTTTGAAAATACTATCATTTATATATGGATGATATGAAATATTCAATTTTGATTAAAAATTGAATATGAAGTTGAAATCGTTTCGAAAACGAATTTAAAACGATTTATAAAATAATTTTCTAATGGAAATCGATGAAATATATATATTATATATATAATGGCCTGAACAGAACGCGTCGCGCCGCAGCAGTTCGCGAATTTCGACCATTGACTTTGAACGGACATTACGGGAGATCCGACCGTCGGATTCTCCTAAAACCGGAACCGTTGGGTTTGTGTTGAAAAGAGCTTTCTAACGAATATGAGAGATTTGAAATCTAACGGTTGGATTTGGAATTATGTCCAAATCAAATTTGGAAAAGGTCGTTGTAAGTGTAGTTCGATGGCCGTTTATGGAAATCGACTGTACGGGCCTTGATAAAATTATTAAAAATATCAATAATTTGTGTAGAATCATAATTAATGATATGGAAAGAATTGGGATGAAAAATACCATATTTGAAAAGATAAAAATATATTATTATCAAAATGAACTAGTTATGAACTAGAATAATAAATCCAATATTTTTAAAATAATTAAATTGGATTTGAAATGGTTTTAAAAATAACCAGAATTTCCAATATAATTATTGGAATGGATTTGAATCGAAATTATCTTCGGAATATTTCGATACTAGATTCCGTGTTATACGGCATAGTCCCTTGAATTACTCTCTTTTAAAGCAAAGTTTTAAATAACTGTTTTAGTTCTCACACCAGTCACATGACTGTCCTGGAGTTTATTGTTTTAACCTAAACTCTGGGTGCCCCTATTTTCCACACGGGCAGCTAGTAGTTTTGGTTTTGCAGATTTATATTCATAGGATCCTGATTTACAGCTGAAGCGATATTCGGAAAGCTCTGTATCCGTGTATTACTTTCAGTTGTGTTTTGTATTGTTTTCCGCTGCTATGTATTTAAATGTAATTTAAATCTTTGATATTGATCAAATGTATAATATTTATTCATACTCTGTATATTCTTGTACTCTGATGTAAATTGTTGTAATAAGCAATGAAATGTTCTTCTGTTTGTGTCCTGATGTGGCTTATTCTCAACTCAATCTGGGATTTCCTTCACGGGGAAGTTCGGGTCGTTACATGGGTCTTATAATAGCTTCATTTTTCGAAAAGCATTGCGTTGATTATAATCTGTTTTATGCACTAGTATTCTTGGGAGAAAACCCATTCCGTATTATATGGCGTTGTCCCTTGATTTACTTTCTTTAAAGTAAAGTTTTAAATAACTGTTTTAGTTCTCACACCAATCCCATGTTTGAACTGGAGTTTATTGATTTAACCTAAACACTGGGTGCCCCTATTTTCCACACGAGCAACTAGTAGTTTTGGTTTTGTAGATATTTCTTCCCCAGGATCCTGAATTTACAGCTGAAGCTATATTCAAAAAGCTCTGTATCCGTGTATTTCTTTCAGTTGTGTTATGTATTGTTTTTCCGCTGCTTTGTAATTTAAATCTCTGATATTTTTCTGATGTATATTATTTGTTCATACTCTGATATATTCTTGTATCTGATGTAATTGTTGTAATAAGCAATGAAATGTTCTCATGTTTGTGTTCTAATGCGTCGTGTTCTCAACTCAATCCAGGCCTTCCCGTAAGGGCGAGTTCAGGTCGTTTCATTTGTGGTATCAGAGCTTTGGTTTACAGAGCTCGAGAACAAGACACATTAGAACCAAACAAAAGAATTCATCAGAGATAGGATTAGTAATATCCTATAAGAATGACTCGTTAGAGATAGGATAGTAGTATCCGAGAATGAGTTGGAAGAGTATTATTTATTAAAAATAAAAATGAAAACGGTTTTAATTTTGAAAAGTAAAACCTTATTATACGTATTTGAATATTTTATATTAAATTTGGACAATCGAGTATATGAAGATTTTGCATATACGCGTCATGAACGTATATTCGAAGTCTCAAATATACTGGATAGATATAGAATCACACTCTAGTCGCCCGGGGATAATTCTGGTGATTAATCGATCATCATCAGTATTTATGCTCGAGTTTCGAAAGTGGGATGTCTATATATTCCAATTGACTGGTGTGAGAACCAAAACTAGATAGGGTTTATTGTTGTGATTTAACACTAAAAATATGATTTTTGAATATATTAAAGATATATGATTGAAAAGCTAATCAACTAATTGATTGCTGGTTGTGTTGTTTGATTATTAGTTGAACTAAACAAAAATATTGGAATGATAAAACAAATAAGAGAAATGTAAGGTAAATTAGGCCAAATTGAATCAAATATTGAACTAAATTGAAATTTTATTGAAATTGCATACATGTACATATATATGTATGAACAGGTCATAGCATGGAACCTAAGAAGAGGAATAAAATTGTATGCCCGACAAATAGGTACATGTTTACTATATTCATTAGGTTTGATGATTTTATGAGTCGATTGGCTAGCCGCTTTGTTTTTACTTTTTCTTTTGGATTAATGAGGGCACTGTGAGGCTGGTTGCGATTTTAAATATCAACCGGTACAAAGGAGATTATAGCGAAATTTTTCAAAAATTTAGGGTGTTAGCCAAAATTTTGAAGAATTTGAAAATTCTTAGAAACTGAAAAGTTGAAGAATGAACGCCAGAATGAAACTTGTGTTGGTTAGTTAAACAACTTTCAGCTCTGTTCCTTTTCGAGGACGAAAAGATTTTTAGTGGGGGAGACTGTAACAACCCGGATTTTCAAAATCAATTTAAAATATATTTTTTAGCTATTTTAATGGATTTTAAATATTTAAAATGATTTATTTTAAATAATAACGATTTAAAATTTATATAAACGATGTTAGAACATGTAATTTTATTTTAATTATAAAACGAGCCTGAAATGGCGTAGTAGTTTGAAAATTCGATTTCTGATTTCAATTTAATATACAGAATTCAATATAAGTCCGAATCGGAAGAAACCAAAAGTATTTGAATTTGTTTAGCTATATCTTTCTAACGAATGTAAGAAACTGAGATTTCACTTTATAAATTAAAAGTTATGACCACTTTAAAATTTAAAATAGTCGCTATGGAATTTATATATATTTTAAATAATATATAGCCCTTAAAAATAGCAATTTTGCAAACGACCCCCGTTTTCGACGAAACTACTTTTGTTGGATCCGGAATGTCAAATTATTGCTAAGTTTCAATTTTCATAATTTTTGGAATTGAGATGTGAGCGTAGTGAATTTAAACGTGTTTAATAATTTCAGTTTGAATTTAATCGACTAGAAAATGACCATTTTTCAAGTAGTCTCCAAATTCGATGAAATTAGTTTCGTTAGGACCGTATCATCAAAACATAGCTAAATTTATTTTTCTGATATTTTGGAGTCAGTATGTGGCCCCAATAAATTAAAATGTACGTTAAAATTAATTTTGACCGTTATAATAATTTATATTTTAATTTTGAAGAAAAGTGATCAAAACGTAAGAATTGGCTTACGAAACATATCTCATTGTGTCCGGAATGAGGGTATTAAGCTAGGCGCGATAGTCATTGGGTTCGATTTGGAGTTTAAATGAAAAAACAACTTTTTGGAAAATTAAATTAAATATATGTATTTTTATACCCCTCTCTCTCTCTCCCCTCTCATTTCAGATTGCGTAAAATAAAAGAAGAAAAAGAAGAAAAAGGGGAAACCGCACCTCATCGCCATCGCTCAGCCCCCCTCCAATGATCCACCGCCGCTTCCTCCCCCTGCCGCCGGACCGCCTCCCCTCCTCCTCCACCCCATCTGCTCCTCCTTCTTCCCCAATTCAAAACCCCAAAACCCAAACAGCGACCCCAACGCCCAAATCCGCCAACTCTGGCCACTGCCCACCTGCCGCTGGCCAGCCACGCCATGCCCCTACTCCCAGCAACCCAGCGCCACCAACCCCCACCACCTCAGTCACCCGTGGACCCTCCCCCATTGAATAAAAATCCAATTTCTTATATTTTCAGTTTTGCAAATAACACCCTGAGCTTCCACAGCCCATATCTCCCAAACCGTGTGCTTCTGGCCAAAACTCCATAGTACCAAAATCGAAGAGCACGATTTTCTCTTCGATTTGAGTATATGGAAGTCATATTTTGGATTGCAGAGTTATTCCGAAAATGCATCCAAAGTCTGTTGTCCAATTTATGTCTTTTCGCAAATTCTGGCGAATTAGAGCATTTTCGAAAGAAAGGCCCCTAGGCAAAAGTTGTTTGGAATAGCGTGTTTAGGCTAGGAAAAGGACGGTGTGAAGATTGAAGCTCATTTGCAAATTCTAGGATCAGAACAACAATTTAGAACGTCAGAAAATAACGGCGGAGTGGATCCCTATGTGAGAACTTCTCACTCTAATTAATTTACAGTTAAAAATATTTTAGGTTGCAGACGGGGCTTAGTAGCCCCCGACACCATTTATTGTACAAATGTTTGTTTGAATTGACTGTATTGTGTATTGTGATTGTGATGTTGAAATGGAGTAAATAAAATATGTATATATATATGTTGTATAAATTATTTACATATGCTGTATAAAATTCTCCTGAAATAAAAATAATTATTCATTTACAAATCGGACGATTTGTTTATGTACACTCATTTAACTGACATTAATTGGGACAATAAATTTTACACATCGCCCAACTACACAAATAATATTCAGTATTTGTTGGTTGAAACCCCACACGGGTATTGGGATGATATTTGGCGTACACTAATCCCAATTGTTTTGTTGTATGTCAATCGATTGGTTGACGAATTGTAGTAAGCGTTATTTATTTATTTTATTGCTTATACAGTGTAGAATGCACGCTGGATGATGGATTATTGTTTATCACTGTTGTTGTATACACGTGTTGTATGAAATCCATATAAATAAAATATATGGTAATTGAATGAGTCAGATTTCAATTCAGGAATAACGAATATTTTAAAATAACGAATATTTTAAAATAACGAATATTTCAAAATAATGAATATTTTAGAATAATATTCAGTAAAAGATTAAAATGTGAATTTAATGTCTGATTTTGGATGGACACGAAAATATTGATATATGTGAAGCCGTGTTGATTAGAAATGCGTCATTTTAACGTGAACGATATTTATATCGATTTTATTCATTTTTATAATGAATATCGAAAAGGAAATAATTTCAAAATCTGATATTTTGAAAATATTATCATTTAAATATTATAATGATAAGGAGTATTCAATTTTGATTTAAAATTGAAATGAAAGTGGGAATCGTTACGAATTTATATACGATTTAATGGTCTGAATAGAACGCACTGCAACCGTTCGTGAATTTCGACCCTTGACTTCGAGTTGACATTACGGGAGATCCGACTGTCGGATTCTCCTAAAATCGGAACCATTGGGTTTGTATCAAAAAGAGATTTCCAATGAATATAAGAGATTTCAATTTGAACGGTTGAATTTGGAATTATGTCCAAATCAAATTTGGAAAAGGTCGCTATGGATACAGTTCGGTGGCCGTTATTGGAAACCGACTGTACGGTCCTTGATAAAATTATTAAAAATATTAATAATTTGTGTAAAATCATAGTAAATAATTTGGAAAGAATTTGGATGAAAAATTCCACGTTTGTAAAGATAAAAATATATTTTTATCAAAAATGAACTAGTCATTAACTAGAAAGATAATCCAACGTTTTTAAATAAACAAATTGGATTAGTGAATGGTTTCAATCTAATCAAAATTTTCCAATGTATGAATTGGAATGGATTTGAACAGAAATCATCTTTGGGAGATTTCGATTTGGGATTCCATGATTATACAGATATTATGGAGGAATCTATTACCTATAATAGAAAATAGAAACCAAAAACTGCTTACGTGGAAGCCTAACTTTCTTTCTTTGGTGCGTTCTCCGCTTATCAGCAACTCTTCCCTTTGTTGAGGCGCTGAACAAATTCACTTCGAAATAGTACGCACTGAATAGTTTCGTCTCCTTTTTCTTCCACTAACGGTTTGAGAAAAAAGAACGTGTGAGAAACCACTTACAACTCCCTTCTCCTCGCCGCTCAAAATTTGCCCCAATTAATGACCTATCATCCCCGATTTCTCCTCCTCCTTCGCTGTTGTCATCCCCTTTCCCTTTCCCATCTTTTCTCCACCTACATGTACAATCCACCCTGTAACAAACTTGGAGAGGAGGGAGGTTCTTCCGTAATTGGTTGGTGGCCCAGCAACCTCTACTCAATTTTTTCAGCCTGCAACTTCGTTCGACCTGGCAATCCAAATTAGTTCTGCTATGGTTTATATGACCACTCCTCACTTACTTCATGACGTCTCATCAAGTATTAATCCGCTAGCGTAAATGATGTTTACTGTCATGTGCTGATTCGTCTATTATCAACCGCCGATAGGTGTGAAACTTCTTGACGCTCACTTCACTTATGCCGGCGGGACTGCTTCCGCAATTATATCATTCCTGTATGATGGGTTTTTACACAACAATGATAACGGTGATAATGATTTATTTACGTAGAACGGGTCTTTACGCCTCACCATCGACTTGGGGAGTATGATAACGGTGCTTTCAGAGAAATAATCTTCTGAAATAAAAGATATTTGTCTTCTCGGTTTTCAATATCAATTTACAACTAAGCAATATATTGTCAATGAGTTCCTAGCGAAAACAAAAAGAAAACTGTTTTTATGCTTTTAACTCATGGACAGTTTGGTTAAAAAAACTTTACAGTAAACAAAGATGGTCAAACTGCATCTCAGTACAGTTTAAATGTACCAAAAACGTATTTTATAAAGTCCATGAGTTAACATCCTAGCATTTTAGAGCAGTGAACAAAATAAAAATATAATTATTATCTGATGAGACAATTGATAGTGGGCTCAGAAGATTATTTTGTTCCCATTTTTCAAAGTGCAAATGCTTTGCCAATCTTCTGCTAAACAGTTCGAATTAAATTTTGTTTATTTTAGTATAGTTCGAATAATTGTATATTTAAGTACAGCTCATGTTTTCTTTATCCATTCGTACTAATTAATTTACGTAATCAAAATGCATTTCATATTTGTTTGCAGTCGAAATCAGCATTAGACTGGATGATCACTTATAATTGTCCCTCATCTTGCCTTTGATCGTTTTACTTTTATGATGATCAGTCTAATAATTAACATGCTCTAGCTTTAATATATATGCAAATTTCAAAACAAACATGTCAGTAACTATATATTGCACCTTGTTGTCATTGTCCACTAATTAGAGAATTTTTGTTGATGTAATTGTCTATTAATAATTTTAGTTTATAAAAGTTGCAGCATATGATCAGATGGAAAGAAACACTAAATACGTGGTGAGAATATAAAAACTGTAGCATATGATGTCCCTACTCATGGACATAAGACCAAAATTACCTTTCATCTTCGCCTTTGGTCTACAGAAGTATCATCCTGGGTTTTTGATTTGCCAGCTTTCAATGAGGGCCACCGTTCCAAAGCAAGTAAGGCACATGCAAATGCTGAGAAGGAACATGAGTCATGATGTACATTGTTGTTTGGAGTATATGAAAAAAAGGGGACTAATGCTGCTACATTCACAGAACACCTACTAGGCCCATATTTTGAATACATTCCTTGAAAGGATACACTGGGCATTTTGTCCATCACGTATGCAAGAATTTGTCTATTATAGACACATTCTACCAAAACTTGATTTATGTATCTCTCCTTAACAAGATGCTTAACATCCATATAATTTTCTTGCTATTGCTCTTAAAAAAATAGTTTATTATACATATTTGCAAATTGAGCATTTATCGTTTTCCCTAATTAAATATATCATGTTTAATCAATGTCATGTGATGTTATATTTGCACGTTTTGTTTTATGCATGAGCAAATTAGGCAGACCTGCAGTTGTTTCCTTTTTTGTGGCTGATATATCTCCTGAGGTCGTTTTTTCTCCACTGTTTTTTCTGCATCATTGGAGTGTGAGTAGATCGACTTAATATAAGATGTTATTTATGCTAATAATGGAGTTGCTCCAAGTTTCAGTTCCAGATGCAAGTTGTGACTGAAAATCGAGACAACGAAGCAGTAGAGGCCACGAGAAGTGAATAAAGTGATGGCAAGGTGGCTGAGCCAAACATGTTATTTGATGTTGGGTTCGGAATTGATCCCTATGAGAGGAAGAATGTTAGAAGCCCTTGCAATAGAGCAGGTAAAATTCCTTAATTAATTTTTTAAAACCTTTAACTAGATACAACATTGCACTACAACATTCAAACTATTTGATTGTACCTTATAACCTTTATATCCAATATATACGCTAACATTACGTGATTATGACATTCAGTGGGTTGAGGCTTAGGAATCTATCATATGTCCAATTTTTAACCATTTTGTTTGGTTACAAAGAATTATTTTCAACGCTGATTGCTCTTTCCTCTTAAGTGGATTGCTAATATCTTAGAGTATTTTATATAAGATCAAGTGAAAACAATGCATGCACTTGCTGCTGCTAAATGAGCAGGTTTTTGAATATACTAACCAGTTAACTTCTTTCCTGTTTTTCTGTTATTTCCTCCAGTCCCATGCCGTCGACCTGTTCTCTTCTCGCTACATATACTATGCCTTTTTTGTATATATTTTGAACATAAAGCATCAACCTTTAGTTTAATTACTTCTTTGTAAAATATGTGCTCATTTAGTACAAGGTACCTTGTATAATTTCTGTGTCATTTCGGCAATTTTGAGTATCTTTCACATTAGGAAGTGATTGATATGTGCTTTGTTTCATGAGAAATAATTTCATAAAACTTCCATATAATTAAGTATATTTTTAATTTAAAAGAAGAAATGTATAAGAAAAAGCCATATTTTTTCCCCTGAAAAAAACAGACTATTAGATATAAAATCATAAAATTTCCATAGAATTACGTAGATTTTTAGTTTAAAAGAAGATATGTACAAGAAGAAACCATTCTAAATTTTGTAAAAGCTGCTACCACTTTTAATTTAATTTTTTTTGTTTATAACAATCCTTCAAAATATTTGCTTTGATATCTTTAAATAATATTAAAAAATCGATATTATTCATGAAAAAACACATACACATGTTGTATTACTTATATAGAATTATACAAACTATTTTACTATTATATTATTAGTTTGTCATTTTTGGTTTGAAATACAGTGGGAATATGGTTTTAAAATGTATAAAATCAACGCTCATATGCATTATAATTATTACAGGCTACATTTTAAAGTTTGTTACAATGAGTCATGGTGAAAAGAGTAACCAAGGAGTTGGACTAACAGGTTGTAATCTAAAAACTGGAGAGTTTGAACTGCATTCATTTTTTATTTAACCTGCAGCATGCGTAGATCTTTCGTGATTTAAAAGAATATCATAATATTGTTTTGATTTCAAAGACCAACGACATGCATAACAGAGGTGGCAATAATAATAAATATTTATGCCATGGGATAAAATAAAAGAAGGGAGACATGTATTTATATTCCCATGATTTTGTTTGTAATAGAATTGCATAACTCTTTTCCTAGCGAAAATAAAGACAACTGCAGCAAATATTTAAATAAACCATAACAGACCTTAGTTATTGGTATAATGGTTATGCAAAACTTAAAATTCATATAGAAATTCTGAGTAGTCTAAACTTTTATATAGCTTACATTTCAGGTTGTTTAGTTTTTTATGCAATTGCATAATTATAACCACAAAGGCGAAGTTTAATTCTTACTCATTTTATGTAGAAGCCTATATAGAACATGCAACTTCCCACTACCTTTCCCAACTTCCCACCATCTTTCGGAAAAAATGAAACCTCTTTCTTTTGGACAGTTCATCATATTTCCTTAGACGAATCTTCTCTTCCATCAAATATAAATCTCCTTTTCATTCATGAAACAATTGGGACTCCTCTCCGATTCAAATCTCCTACTTGGTCGTATTGGGTTATTTAGCAAAAGCATTAAAATAGTTTTCTATGTAGCCCTAATTCTCACAATACTAACAACGATCCCGTCAGCAACAAGTCGTTCAGCTAGATTCGACAAAGACACAAATTGAAGACACAAATGATTTAATTTAGGTTTCCCTTTTTTATTCCTTTTCCTATTAAGCTTTTCATTTTTTTTACGGTTGGTAACTTTTAATGTTAATCCAAAAAGATTCATTAAAAGAGATGGCTTTGACGAAGCAGCGAACCCAGACAAGAGAACCTTCATTTAAGTATACCCTTTTTATTTTGATTTCTGATTATGTATTGTTAACTTATCTAGGGTTTGAAAATTTCTCGGTTAACCCAATTACAGAAGTTCAAAATTTGAACAGACTTATGGGGATTTGGTTGATGTTAATTGTCATTTTATCATTAGACAATTTATTATTAAACCTGTCAATTTATTATAAGATAATTTACTGGGATTTGGATGATGCTAATTTATCCACTGTAATTTTCTTTTATATTAGATTACTCTTCCAGATAATGAATGAAGTTTACGAGTTTAGGGATTTCTGTAATATTACAAGTTAAATAATAATTTTTATGCCTCAACTTTGAATCTAATGGGGTTACCACAGCAGCCTGTGTTTGTCAGGTGCTGAAAATTGATCCAGTAACCTAGCATGCATGTAACTTTTATCTAGCTTTTTATTGCTTCTTCTGCGATTTTAACCCCGGATCTAGGATTTGGTTCTAATACCAATTAAAATGAATTGACCAATACATCTTCCTTATAATGTCAAGGTGTAGAAAACAAGAGTATGTTTCAAAATTGAATTTTGCCAATCACAATCCAGCTCTCAAGATACAATATAGAACTCAACAGAAGTTAAATTTGAGAAAAAATTGTATCAGCAACAAAATACAAAATATCCGGACAAGTTTGAATTGATAGCTCAATTTTTATCACTTTCAAATTATACTAAAGATACAAGTGGAAATTTTACATTTTAGGTTTAGACGTAGTATATCTAGCACCAAAATAAAAACCACAAGTTATTATCGTGGAATAAAGAAATCTTACTTGATAACTTATCTTAAAAATTTATTTCCTACTATATTATAATGGACGGCCAGGTTTATGGTAGTTCCAGTAATATGTACAGGAAAATTCACTATTTTGATGCATATAGGATGTTGTTGAGTTGATGACCCTATACTATAGATGTAATGAATTTTAGTCACTATTATACATAAGTTGATTTTCCAAATGCTTTATAATGGAAAACCCTTACCTCTCATTGTTGTCGAACATGACTATGATGGTTTTAATATACAATACTTCATTATTAGTAAATTATGTATTCACCTCTATGCCATACTTTGATTTTATAATGCGTGAAACGTCCGATACCCACTCTATTTCCAAATGATAAATAGTTTATGATATAACATATGGGTTGTGCCACTGTTGTGTGTTCAAATTTTTTTTCTTTGCATTTGGTTAACCGTTTACCTTCATTTCCTTCTCAGTCCTTTGATTTACTTTCCCAACTACACTGATACTTCCCATTTACGTAGTTCATCCTATATGTTACTGAGTTGCCGGCACCAATCATATAAAAAATGAAATAAAATAATTCAAGATTGCGAGGTGTCTCGATGTTTTCTGATTGAGTGATTTTCTGGAACAAATAGATTTCTTTTACGATTTTAAACATTGGATATAATTTCCACTACTCTAACATAAGAAAATAATTCTTGATTATATTTTTATTTTTAGAATCCTATGCTCTTTTTTCTCATAAATGTATTTGTTATTTTTAGGAAAAATAGATTATCATGAGAATGAAATTCGAGAAAAAGATATTACTGTTACATAAATTTTAACTTTCTTTATTGCTATCTCAAAATCGACATTAAAAAAATAGCATGGGAGAGTTATGATTTTTTGATGTTGGACTATCTAGATTTTTTTAGAATAATAAAATTCTTTAAAAATAAGTATTTTTTGAAGTGAATCATATGGTTTTAGAAACAATTTAGAGCAATTTACTTTCTACAGAGAAAACTAAGTTTGTTTTTTTATATAAAATATTGCATTACTATAACTAATATTTGAACATATTTGGAAACAACGTGAGTCAATTCAAAAATGTCGACTTAACGAAAATTTGAATTCTGTTGTTTGTCTATTTTTTGATTATATTGTTTTATCATTTGAAAATCTATCTTTGGTTAAATTATAAATTCTTTTCTCGAATGATTTGTTTAAGGGTCTATTATACAATTGAATTTGACATATTTGAAGTGACATTTGGTTAGATATCTAGAAAATGTTTACTGCATTTGGATATGTCATTCATTCATCATGTTCTCTTTTCATATTTTCAGCAAAAATGTTTGTTTCCTTTCTTTAAAACAAATTTCTCTAATTTAGGTCCCCGTTTTATTAGAAAAAAGAGACATGATATACATCCAAACCTGTGGATTCCAATCTCGATTGTTTGAACCGAATTTTTTTATAGAATATAATAACTGATCATTCAGAATTAGTTAAAGCATGCTGAAAATAATAATTTTAGTAGATTCTTATCTGTGGATATATTTCTTACCAAACCAACCTATTAGTTGAGGCCATCCATAAATTCTATATCAACAAAGCGCAGATTCTTGAACAAGCAAGTGTTGGGCAAGGTTATCATATGCAAAGTCGAGTCACTACCGTCTAGAAGACCAGTCGACAAGTCGTTTGACTAGTCGTGACTAGTCGATAAGTCTTTTATATACGTATATTTATTAGACTTAAGTATATAATATAATTAGATATAATTATAAATTTATAATAAGTTCAAATTCAATTGCATGTAATTAAAAACAAATCAGTAAAAAACAGTAATTTACTAAAGTATTTTCAGTGTTACTTTCCATTTCAACTGCATGTAATTAAAAACAAATCAGTAAAAAACAGTAATTTACTAAAGTAATTTACAAAAGTAAAAACCAGTAATTTACTAAAGTAATCAACAATAATTTACTAAAGTTAAAAACAGTAATTTACTGAAGTTATAAACAGTAATTTACTGAAGCAAAAAACAGTAATTTACAGTAAAAAAATAAGAATTTACTAAAGTTAAAAACAGTCATTTACAGTAAAATTGGATCGATGTTTACTAAAGTGACAAAGTCTGTCTATTTATTCTAAGGGCCAACCCGCTTATTAAATAGCTCGAGGTCCAGGTCGAGGATGAGCCGCGAAGTTGAGGTCGAGGTCGAGGAGGAGCAGCGTTGCGAGTAGGCGTCGCGAGCAGGCGTCGCGAGCGGGAGTCGATCCAATAAATTAGGGTTTCTCTCCAGGCCAAATATCGAAGTCGAGGTAAGCATCGATCTGTAAAACATTGATCGAATTTTACTGCAATCGAAATTAGGGTTTCTGGGCCGCTCCAGCCCATTACCGTCGAAAGCAATAAGTCGTTCGTCGTCGAACTCCAGGGAGCGATATGTCGACTAGTCGACGACTAGTCGTCGACGTGATAACCATAGTGTTGGGATTCTCCTTTAAAATCCCGGACTCACCGATTCTTCCGCCTCCATTGTTTTAAGTGCATTGCTTACTCTACTTATGCTTCCATCTATCGACATTGCTATGAGATTCATTTCTTCCTCTATCCACACACATTCTAAGCTTATCTTTAATCATACTGGTAACATCCAACATAATCGACTTCGGCAAAGCAGCACACGCACACCGCCATTATTTCAACCGTGAGTGTCATTGTACACTTCTGCTGTTTTGTTACCAGTTTCGGACTCATACCCAACATTTTATTTCCCATTCCCTGTTTAAATGAACTTCTTGAACCGCTAAACGACATATACTAAAACATAATGTATGCCTATTGATCATAGAATTATCCTTTTTTTGTTGCATTCCAAAAATTAAAAGCTAATAAAAATTAATTTTATGTGAATTTTTTGATTGCAAAGTGAAAACAGTTCGCCTGTCGATCGTAACCTTCCAGACGATGGTATTTGAGGACGAAGAAACTAAATTTCTATTACTTACTATGATTTATATAGAACTTTGATTAGATACAAAGGGAAAGAGACACAGTTCAACATCGCTATCTCACTTGAGGAATCAAAGGGAAAAAAGATGAGAAAAAGAAACGACATCATACCTGAATTGAAGCGTCTTTTCTCCTCTGTTCTATGATTTATACTCTTTTTTTAATCTTTGAACACTAAATTTCATTCCCAACCGAAGGCATGATAAAGTGGTTGTCAGGTAAAATAACCAGTAGTCAATAGCAACTTATTTGAAATTTCGATGACATCCAACAGGAATTTGGCTGTACTTATGTGAAATTGATGCTCAACTCCATTCGTTCAACATCGCTATCTTCACTTTCCAAATTTTACATGTTTAAAAGAATATTATTTGGGTCCCTCTTTTAAATTACCAACCAAATAGAAGATTATTTACTGTAAACTCGATAACAATTTTAAAACACTTCAATTTAAAAACAGTTAAAACAAAACCCTAGTTTATAAGTAATAAAACCCTTATATCCCTTTATAATCTTTTGGCCGGCCCTTTTGATCTTTTGCTTGTGAAACTCTGGCTTCAAATTACGGCTTTCTAGGGTTTCCTTCTAGAAATTGAAATGGTGACAATGATTAGGATTTCAATTCTCTGCTTCAAGACAGTCACTCTCCTCTCTGATGTCCTTCGATTTCCAATTGCAATCTTCTCTGGTTGAATTGAAGAAGCTTGATTCTGATCCAAGTAATTTCTGTTTTCGGGTATGGATTTTCAATTCAGAATTTGCTTAATTTTTTTTTGTTCGAACTTGGATGGATTTATTGCCTACGATGATTGGGTTATTTATAGGATTAAGGATCCTAAATACTTGCTCTGATTTCGTATTATGATTTGGTCATTGGTATATGCTAAAATATTGCGTGAATTTTGTAGTTGAAATCCTTGGCTTTGAATTGTGGACTTTGAAATCTTCAAACTATACTGGAATTTTTGGGTCAATCCCTTAATTTCTGGTACTTTGAGTTGGTTTTTGATATTGCGAGGTTACTGGAATTTTTAACTTGGCCCGTATGCTTCTGGAACTTTGATCGAGTCATTTGAAATCTTGTTTATCTATTTTTTTTGAGAAAATATCTTCTGGTAAGAACAAATGCTACATTAGAATTGTCTTGATCACTTTGAACTGATGCCTTGTGAAATATTGATACGAACAGATGTTACATTAGAATTGTCCTGTAGTTCTTTGATCATGATAATGCTCTTCTCATACAATCTGTTTTGATCATGTTACTGGCTTTGTGTTGTCCTTGCCAAATTGTTTGGCCCTTGGAGTACTGTGTCAATTTGTGTCCACTTCCATTTTTTTTTTGATAAGTAATAGTCGCTATTACATTAAACAGACGTGAACAAATATTGTACTTGAAACTGCCATGATATTTTACTTGAAATTTCTTGTTGGGCTACAGTACACTTTTGTTTTGCTGAGCTCCTTTTGTGATGAACTTTTAATTAGCTCATGCAATTCCAGTTTGCACCATGCATTGTTGTGTGTCACGACATCTTTATTTTCCTGTTGCATGAGTTGAACCAGTTTGGTCTGCACCATTATATATCATTGACCATGTTGTACTTGAGCTTGAAAGTTGCTCCATGTTTACTGCTTTGGCCATTTACTTGCTGTATCACTATGTAATTTGCTGTTGTATGCAACCATGAACCTTTGTAAAAAAAACTATTGCCATCATGTTGAGCTCGACCATTTCGATGCACCATTTTAAACAATTCTGCCTGCTTTGATCAAGTCCACTTATAATATGCTGCACTTGATTTAGTTGAACCATTACTGTTCTGTTTTGTGTTACATGCTGACTTGTGCTACGTACTGCACCACCCCTCATATACATGCTTGAACAATCCTGTAAGATGCTGCTTGTGGTTATTCCTTGAACATGTTAATGCTGCTATGTCATCCATGTTTGTGGTGTACCAACCTTTTGTTCCTTGTGTAATCTTGTAATCACTGCTGCAAACTTGTACATCCCTTTGTAACTGCATGACTTGTATATTTATACACTGACTTGACAATGTTGGTTTGACTTGAAGCATGTATCATGTGCATCTATGACTTGCATTTCATGTTGAATGCTTTGTTTTGTACATTCATACTGCCTCGACCACTTTGACAAAAAAAAATGAAAATGCCTTGTACATTTTGGTTTGTGCTCGACCATATTTACACATGTTGAATTGTCTTGTCACTTGCTCCAGACCATGCATATTTGATTTTAGTTGTACACTCGTACACTTGCACTGGGTCGAGTTGGTCCATGTGGCTGCTCCTCAGTTGCTCTCCTGCATTTTGATTGGCGAGGCAGTGCATGCATGTATATTTATACACGTGTGTACATGCAGCCATTAAGAATTATTTTCCTGCCTTTGTATATCAGACCAAATCAGAAAAATGATGATATACACATCAAAGAACTGAGGCAAATATAATTTAAAAATAATTTTATATTTGTATGCACTTCTGATTTATTTTTATTGTAGTGTACTGTGTGTGTATGTGTTTCATGTGACAGGTAAGCAGATGGTGACTGATAGTTGAACTGGATCTGGAGCATGTGAAGATTCAGTGTGTCAGTGTTAGTGAATGTATAACTGTGTCTGTATATAACCGAGTGATCGAGTGATATGTAGTGAAGAATTGAATGAACTGAGTGATAAAATTGTACTTATATTTGTAATAAACAAATTTGATTTAATTAGAATATTATTTTATTGTGTTCAAATCAAATTGTCTATCGTAATCAAATTAATTTGTAGTACAATTCCATGTAAAATATTATACTATGAATATACAATAGTGGAGTTATAATGTTGTACTATTTCAGATTTTGAAATAAAATATTTAATTGAATAAATATACTGTGAATTGTGTATAATGGTATATTATTCAATAAATATTTATTTCTATGAAATGAAATATATAATAGTACAGTTACAAACACATTTAAATAATATTATATGTTTTTTATCATCAAACAAAAATCATACAACACATTGTTGTATCCAACATCATATGCATTGTTATGTGCTATTAATTCATGTTGATTCTGATGATTCTTATCGAATTTGATTTATGAACTTAAGAATCTATTTGATTTTCCCTTTCCGTAAACTTTCCTACGGAAAACACACTTCAACACACAATTTCCTTGTATAATTTCAAATTGATATTTCAAGTGAATAAATTCTAAATCAAATTCGATTCAATTATTTTCTATTATAATTATATATTTAAATACGATAGTGTTTTGGCAAATATATATTAAGTAGCGATAGTTTCTAATTATTTTGGAACATTGTCTTGTAATTATGTCTACATATGTATCCAAACTAGCATATAAATCATTATATCATTTTAGAATATTTAAAATCAAAAACATATTATCGTATATATAATTGCATGATATAAGTTGAACAAGAAATTGTTTTTAAAAACATAATAAAACGATTTGTATGGAACACTCGAATTTATTATATCAACTAATTGTTAGACTTTCCTGATTGAACATTTTGAAGCAAGAGTGGGTTTCTCTAAGTAATATTAAATGTTTAGGTAAACCTGTGTGGTATAGGATATATACTTGTTACTTACTTTGTTACTATAGAAGCATATAGCACTTCGATAAGTGCAGCTCACAAAAGGTATTATCCATTTACACGTAGATTATTTTTGTTTCCAATCCCAATTTATGTTGACAAGCTGGATGCTTGTTGTGAGGTTAAAGTTCGGCTAATGCCCCAAAAAATCCCTGCTATAGCCTATACTACTCCTCAATTTCTACGCTATTTAGCACTAATGAATAGTGGAAATGCTTCAAGCCCCACTATTTTCTGCTATGCCAACTAAATCAAAGTCTTTTACTCCCTCTTTATCATTATTAATATAAAAAAATTTATGCGACCAATTCCCTTTTAAAACAATCAATAAGTTAGTGTAAAGGGCTAATTTTAAGGCATGCATGTTCAATATTTGACGAAATATATTATATCCATTAAAATTTAGTGTGTACAACCATGATAGTTTTTTATTTTGTTATATAAGATGAATTAGTATTAGTACTTCTACACAAATGATAGGAGAATGATAATTTATAGATTTTAATATTTATTTAGCCTTTAATTAACGTTCTTGTACCTCTGTTATATCCTCGCTTTATTCCACTACAAAATTTTACATCTCCACCATTATAGAATCACTAAACACTTTAACTGCATAACATGCCTGTTTAAACATTGACCAAATTATTTGAGTTCAAGGCTCAATTATGGTACATAGTGTATAAAGAGTTATAACCTCCCCATTTTGATGCTTTACATTTCCATCCACCTTGTATACTGAATTCTAGATTTTATGATTTATGTTGTCATCCAATACTACTTTGGAGTTATTCGCTTTCATAAGCCGTTTTTGGATTGATACTTGGTGACCACATATGTAGTGAGGTTATATACGTCATTATGGTATCATTACATGCTCTTGAGATTTATTTCACTTATGTACATCCATATCTTACTATAGCCAAGTCTAGACTGGTCAGTTTTTTTATTTCATGGTGTTGTGTCAGACCAAGATGTTTAAGTCATTCTTCATGATGCTTCATGGATGGATCTCTTACCTATAGATTGATGCTTAATTGTGATGTCACCTTATTGATATCCATGCATATGTTGATGTAGTAATATACCCTATCGAGCTAAACTCCCTATGTTGTACATATTCACATTATGGGGTTGTAATACTTGTGGATCTTCATGATCACATATTGTAGTTAGTTATCTTGTTCTTATATCTTCAATTATGCCATGTATATGTTTGTATTCTGCTATATTAAACTTTGTGATTCGCGATTCTGTATAGTATTTATATATCATTTTATTCTAAAGTATTATCTAGCCACCATGGTTTTATCCGAAGCCTATATTGAATGCTAGCTTAAAATAAAGCTCGCGATTAGTCACTCTTAACTAGCAACTTCCTCCACACTAGCCGACGACGTTAACTCTGTAATATTCTTTATTATTGTGGGTCTCAAAGTGGAGCATCACAAGGTTTTCCCTAAGATTTATCTCTATTTATCTTGGAAAATGCCAGCCCTTATTACTTGCACTAAAGAAATACCACCATTTACAACATTCGGAGGACCTCATTAGGTATTCCTTGTCATATACCTCATCATAGCATTGAATATGGCTAACAAGTTAGGGTCTGCTATTATCTTTGATCCCATCTCTTGCCCAATTTCGGATGTGGAGTTCATTTTCACATTCTTAGTTTCCCTATTCTTAGAATTTGTAATAATAATAATAATGAGTAGTCTCTCAAGAAGAAAGCTGCCTAAGTGTTACTCGTGTATGCAGTGCGACTTACTATATATACTGTTTTTAGCTTTTAAACCAAAATTTGACAAATATGCTCTCTCATGTATTGCTCGATCCATTTTTGAGTGATATATTACTTTATCTCTAGTAGATCTCATATAAAATTTGGTCATATCTCAACCTATGCAAGATACCAAATGTTACAACTGCTCAGCATTTTTGATACCCAAATAGCGTAAATAGTGTAATTTAATTGTATCTAGTTGATACTAAGTGGTCGTTAAGGGTAAACTAAGGGTAAACTAGTATTGAATTCAAAGAAGAGCTTGTCGTATTTCTTATAGTTGATAGGACAATACATAATAATCACATATATAGGACATGCGAGATAATAATATAAGTAAGTGAACCGAACAAAATCAGAGCGATGTTGGTTCATCATAATAATATGGTGCAAATGACAATGGAGTTTATACATAAGATAAAATAAACTCTAAGTAGTTATCTCCATTAACATGTGTTGGAATAACTTCACCACATTAAATAATGGAAATAGCAATAATAGCTCCAAAAGAATTAATATGAAATTGTTAGCCATTTTTTTATCCCTTGCATAGCTTCTTGTGTTATCTTAAACCCATTGCTTTCAATTTACACATTTAATAGTATTTAAGATGATAAGAAAAAAACAAATAAACATTACTTTATTCAATAAAGTGGGTAGTTTCATCAGATGACCCAAGCTCGCAATGGTAATTTTAATGGCAACAACCTCGCAAATCCCTCTTTCTTCTCCCTCTCCTCCAAATCAATATAAGACTATCACCAACTGTCCTCCTTCTTTAGATCCCCCCCACCCGCCACTGCTGGCACCTCTTGACCCAAACTCTTCTACTTTTACCTATGAGGCTTTGCCTCAAGCAACTACCGTCCAAAATAATCAAAGTCGTTGGACTTTCATGTTCCAGCATTTGCCGTGAAATGCCGGTAAATATGAACCAATTGAGATGTACCGTACGTTCTCCGATAACTCAATGGATTACATCGAATCTATTATTGATGTTGTACTCGAGTTTGGAAGGATACTCTTGTTGGTTTTTTCTTGGATGTGCCCCTATCCTATACAACAGTACTCTAGAAAGTCTAATCATTATGGAATTTGAAGGGCGAGATGAGAGTAAAATCTAATGGTGTTCTCTTTCTTTTTCAACTCTCAAATGCGGAAGATAGAAAAAGGATTCTAATTGGAGATCCCATCATAATGAAGAACAAATTATTCATCATAAAGCCTTACGATTCACAAGTTAGCAATGTTTATGGATATGTGAACGTTGTTCCTGTGTGGGTGCAATTCTTAAATATATCACTGTTTGCGCGAACTCATCCAGAAATCAATTGGCTTGCGTGTAAGATTCGCAAGCTCATATGCTTATATGAAAAGACAAAGAGTTTGGACAGATTAGAGTAGGCCAAACGGCTTATTGAAGTCAAACCAGATACTGAACTATTCAATGACTTCCTAGTGAAGACTCCTAATGGTGGAACTCAGAGGATATATGTTAACTATCTCTGGAAGCCCCTTGTGTTCACTTTTTGCAAGCTCTTTAGGAATGGTAAAGAAGAATGTGAAGGAATTACAATGATGAAAGCTAAACAAGGTGAGAATAAAGGTAATGAAATAGGAAATAATAAGAAGTTTGTTTACAATCAACAAACAAGAGTTGTTAACTCCAAAGTTGATGTTGTGGTTGAGAGTAATGTCGAGAGAAATGAAGTTGTTAATAACACTGATAAAAGGCATTAGTATAATAAGCAGAATAGAGTTTTAGTTAACAACGGGCAACCATGGCAGAAAGTGAAGAGACATAAGAGAAATATCACATTCAAGAACTCAAAGAAAAAGAGTACTTTGTGGGATTTTATGTCAGTGGCTAAAAGAACCCAGTGGCAAAAGAGAAAGGTGTTACTTACAAATCAGCAGGGGATCATAATTGAGGAAGAGAAAATTCCAGATATGAATGGTAATAATTTGAATAACCAAATGGTTTATACAAACTTGAAGGAGACAAACAATGTAATGGTTAGTTTTGAAAGAAATATTAATGGGTGACTACAAATCAACAACAGCTTTGGGCTTTTGCAGGATCATTGCGAATTGCAAAAGAATAATCAACCTACTCTGATAGGACTATTGTTAGGTGTAAGTGGGATTTCTATGGTTGGGAAACAAGATGATCTTCTTATGAAAGCTTTGATTCAAGAGAGCAGTATACAAGAAAACAACAATATTGATACCGCTGCACCCAATAGTAGTGCACAAAAGAAAAAGAATACAAATCCATATGATAACATAACCCTACCTCCTGGACACAAAGAACCTTCTGAGTCTCACCTATATGAGGAAGGAAAAGCATGGAAAAATTCACAAAATAGTGCAAGAATGAAGAATATAGACTCAATTAAGGTCTTGACAAGCTATATGGCAAACAATCTCAAAAATACTAAGGCTCCCAATGCAGCAAAACCTTTGTGTTTGGAATATTAGAGGAGCGCACGAAGACATGAAATTAGATCAGTGCAAGCTCTTGATCAGGAAATATAACCTTAGTGCTCTTGCTAATCTTGAAACAAAACCGGACGACGCTTTTACGCTTAGAGCAGCAAGGTATATAAATTTAAACCAGCATTTTATACATAATTTGCATGATGCTAGCTAAGGTAGAATACTTATTATTTTTAATCCTTTAATTCACAAGTTCTCCAAGATAACTTCCTCTAATCAGCATATTCATTGTCATAACTTACACTTTGCCCTCTTCTACATCATACTGTTTCACTGTAATTTATTCTACTGACGCTAGAGAAACATTCTTTAATATGCTACCATCATTAAGGCAGCACGCTCACCCTTCGTTAGTGTGTGGAGACTTTAATTCACCACTAACTCTTAATGGTAGGATTGGGGGTTCCTCTGTATCGTTAGCTGAAATTGGGCCTATTAATGTTGCAGTTAACAATTTAGATTTAATAGAAATAAACTCGTATGGGGTGCAATTCACTTGGAATAATAGTAAGAGGATTGACATTAGAAATTTTACCAAATTTGACCATTCATTTTGTAATGTAGCATCACTTAACAAATGGCCTGGGCAGATTAATGAACTTCCCCCACCCATGCTTTCTGACCACTCTCCCCAAATACTACATTTGGGTAAGAGTTTGATTAACAGAAGACCTTGTTTTAATTTTTTTAACTCTTGGAGTGTCGATCCTCAATTCATGGATTTGGTTAATAAGGAATGGTCGACTCCTAATTTTGGCAACCCTATGTACATTGTGCCTAAAAAGTTGAAAGTTGTCAAGAATGCTCTTAAAGCATGGGCTAGCAACGAGTTTGGCAATGGTTGTGCTCGATTACACCAACGGGGGTATCAGCTTGAAAGTATTCAACTGCAAATGAATGATGATACCTCCAATCCCCACCTTGCTACTTTAGAAATACAGTACTCTATCAACCCGAAGGATGCTCTTCATAAAGAATTTCTCATGAAGTAGCAGAAGGCAAGAATTCAGTGGTTAGAAGAGGGGGATAGGAATTCTGCATATTTTCATGCGGTTTTAAGGCAAAGCACATAGAGAAAACATTCTTGATATCACTGATATGCAAGGTAAAGTTAATGAAACTCAAAGTGACATTCAAAATTCTTTTATTCAGTATTGTACTGATTTGTTTGGTAATGTTGATAACTTTATTCCCAATATTGAGGAGATAAACTCTATGATACTACCTAAGCTTACCAGTGAGCAATATGACAATATAAAATAAACTATTACAGATGAAGAGATCAAAATTACTATGTTTTCTTTAAATAAGAACTCATGTGAGGGTTCAGATGGCTTTAATGCCTTCTTTTACGAAAAAAGTTAGAGTATTGTGAAATTTGATATTTGTAGAGCAATTAAGCTATTCTTTGAAAGGGCTCTTATGCAAGGGTCTTTTAATAACACGCTAATTGCTCTCATTCCTAAAGTTACAATGCTAGCAAAGTTGATGATTATAGACCTATCTCGTGTTGCAGCTCTATTTATAAATGCATAACAAAAATTCTGGCTAATACAATGAAGCTTGTGTTGCCTTATATCATTTCTTCGAATTGCCTCTATGCCAGGTAGAAATATTATTGATAATGTACTAATAGAGCATGAACTACTTAAAGGTTATAAAACTAAGTATATCTCCCCTCGTATTATGCTTAAACTTGATATTAGAAAGGCATTTGATACTATTCAATGGACATCGATAAGTAGTATTCTCAGCTATATGTACTAATTACCACTCCCCATTTTCTATAAATATTAATGGTTCTCCTATTGGGTATTTTTTGAGTAAGCAAGGCATTCAACATGGAGATACTATCTCTGCTTACTTGTTTATTATAGTTATGGAACTGCTAACTCGTATGTTAGATGAGATAGTTGACACTGGCTTGATTAAACTGCACCCCAAATGTGTTAACCCAAGAATCACTTCCCTCCTGTTTGCAGATGATCTTATCATCTTTTGCAAATCTGACAGTAACTCACTTGCTAATGTCATGTCCATTTTGGACAAATTTTATCGAATGACTGGTTTGAGGATTAATTTTGATAAATCTGAGTTTTTGGCTGCCGGTGTTAGTCAAGATCAGATAGTTCAAATTCATGCTCAAACTAGTTTAAGGAATATTGATGCTACCATCTTGTATCTTGATTTACCTTTGGTTACC
Organism: Allium sativum; assembly: GCA_030737875.1. Classification (NCBI taxonomy): domain Eukaryota; kingdom Viridiplantae; phylum Streptophyta; class Magnoliopsida; order Asparagales; family Amaryllidaceae; genus Allium; species Allium sativum. Next base: position 683,925,574 of record CM060926.1, on the reverse strand, counting down.
TCAAGAATAACTAAGCATCAATGTGCTCCTTTATTTGCAAAAATTACTCAAAGACTTGAGTGTTGGTCTACTAGGACTCTCAGTCAAGTTGGGAAAGTTACTCTCATTAAATCAGTTATTATTTCAATGCACGTTTACTGGGCTCGTACTTTCTTACTTCCCCAAAAGCTACTTACTATGATTAGAACGACCTTCATACATTTCCTATGGAAAGGTGGTATACACTTGAAATATTTAGCGACAACCTACTTTTCTTTGCTTGAAAAACCTATGAGTAAGGGAGGTTTGGGCATCATGAACATGTGCACCTGGAATAGAGCTGCCTTCAGGAAATATTATGATGACATTTTAAATAGAAAATGCAGTCTTTGGGTGGCATGGTCTTATCAACATGTGCTCAAAGAGAATACGATATGGACCATAAACTGTAAAAGCAATATGAGTTGGACCTGAAAGAGTTTAATTAAACTCAAAGATCAATTTCTGCCATTTTTTAAATTTGGCAAGCTAGCATAGACTCAATGAATTTTTGGCATGATCCATGGTGTGATTTTGGGATGATCCCTGGTAACACCTTAACTTACCTCGATTTAAATCAATCTGGGATCAACTTGAATAGTAATGTATCTACTATCATCGTGGATAATCAATTGAATCTGCCACCGTCCTCGAACCATGCATATTTGACTATTATAAGGGAAAACTCTATCCTCCGGCTTGTATTGCATTGTGTGATGGTAGGGGTGAGCATTATTCGGTTAAACCAAATAAACCGACCAAACCAATTAATTTTGGTCGGTTTGGTTCGGTTTTGAAACTAAATCGGTTTGTAATCAGCGCAAAAAATATTAAATTTGGTTATCGGTTTAACCAAATTAACCGAATTTTTACTATATTTTCAAAATTATCGATATTATAATAAATATTTTAGATTAGTTTAGTTATTTAAGTATATATTAATCATCACCTATGTGTCAAAATTAACATTAGAAAGCATAAAAATAAAAATTAATAATACGGTAATCATATATTTATGTTTTGTTTCAAATTATAGTTAATATTTCAAACACAAAGTGTAAAATATTTTTAGTTCGGTTTAATCGGGTAACCAACCGAACCAAACAAATTTAATTTGGTTGGTTTGGTTTTCATTTTTATTGGTTTTAGTTTGGTTTGAAAATTTTATCATCGGATAAACCAAACCAACCAAACGCTCACCCCTATGTGATGGGACCTGAGTTGTAACAACCCGGAAAACCAGAACCAATTTAAAATTTTTATTTTGGCAATTTTGATGAATTTTGAATATTTAAAATGATTTATTTTAAGTAATAACGATGAGAAATTTATTTTGAATAGAATTAGAATGTATATATTTATTTGAATCGAGATTAGAATATAAATATTTATTTTAAATATAAAAGGAATTGAAAATGGCGTGGTAGTTTGAAAATTCGATTTCAAATTTCAAATTTTAAATGAATGTACACGATTCAAAGTAAACCGGATTTTAGCGAAACTAAAAATATTAGTATCTAGTTGAAAATATCTTCCCAATGAATCTGAAAAATTGAAATTTCATAGCGGGAATAAAAAGTTATGCCCAGTTGAAAATTCAGAATAGTCGCTATGGAATTTTAGCCCTTAAAAATGGAAATTTTGCAAACGACCTCCATTTCCGACGAAACCACTTTTGTTGGATCCGGGATGTCAAATTATTACTAGATTCCCAAACTCATAATTTTTGGGATTAATATGTGAGCGTGGCAAAGTTAAACGTGTTTTAACAGTTTCAGTCATTTTGGATCGACCAGAAAATGGTCATTTTTCAAACAGTCTCCAAATTTGATGAAATTAGTTTTGTTAGGATCGTATCATCAATACGAAGCTAGAAATAATTTTTCTGTAATTTTTGGAGTCAGTATGTAGCCCTGGTAAATTAAAATGTGCGTTTGAATTTAAAATATATTGATTTATATTTTAAATCTAATGGAAACCTTTCGTAACAGCCGAATTGGGTTACGAAACATATCCCATTGCGTTCGGAATGGGGGTAGTTGGCTAGGAGCAACAGTCATTGGGTGTCGTTTGGGGTTAAAAAGGAAAGTCAACATTTTGGAGAATAAAATAAAATAATAAATTATAAAACCCTCTCTTCCTTCAAACCCTTGGTCAAACTAGCCCCCTCAGTCAAAATCAAAAACCAGCCCCCCTTTTTCTTCAAAACCTCCCCCGTCGCTCCTCTTCAGGCCCGCCACCGCCCGTCGCATCCGCGCCGCCACCCTCCCCACGTCGGCCGACCCTCCTCTGCCCCCCACTAGCCTCCACGCGCCCCTCCTCTGCTTCTCTCTCCACTGTTCTCTTCTGAATCGAGACCAAAACTCCCCTTGCCACCAATGCTGGACACCCCCTTCTTCAACTCGACCCGCAAACCCCATCCTCCACCTACGACGAACCGAGCAGCACCCGACAGGAGGACAAAAACAGCAAGCACACCCTCCCTCTCTGATGTCGATTGGCGCGAGCTTTCACTCGATCGAAATGAATAAAGATGTGAGTTTTATTTTTGTTTCGTTTTATTTGTTTATGTAGGAAAACGAAAATTGTGTTTTTCTTTTATGTAAACAAGGTTGGATTGTTTTAGAAAAAAGGTTGGATTTTTATAGATAAAAAGGTTGGATTGTTATAGATAAAAAGATTAGATTTTTATTATAAAACTAGCGAAGAAAAGATTAGATTTTATTATGAAGTTAGTGAGGTAAAAATATGACTTTTATATTATAGAGGTAATAAAAATATGACTTTTATAGTATAGTGATAATGAAAATATGTTTTTTATTATCTAGGAAGTGAAGATAAAAATAGGATTTTAATATGTATGAAAGGTAAATAAAAATACGATTTTTATCGTTTGAATGACAATGTAAAAATGTGATTTTTGTATATTCATTAGCGATAGAAAAATTCGACTTTATATATTCATTAGCTATAGAAAAATTCGATTTTTATATATTCATTAGCGAAGTAAAAATATAATCTTTATATAGAGGTTTGTGTTATAAAAATATAATTTTTATATAGGAAGTAACGATATAAAAATATGATTTTTATATATAAAACTGAATAATAAAAATGTGATTTTTAACTCTGTAGCGTGGTTATAAAAATATGAAATTATTTTTAGAAAGATAAAAATATAATTATAGAATAATCATACAAAAGAAATAATTATTGATTGGTTAAAAATATAATTTTTAGAATAATCATACAAAGAAATAATTATTGATTGGTTAAAAATATAATTTTTAACGTAGGTATGCTACATATATCGACAATCAAAGCACGGCGGAGTGGATCCCAAAGGTGAGAACTTATCATTTTTATTTTATTTTCTAGTTAAAATATATACTAGAATGCAGACGGTGCTTAGCACCACCCGACACCTGTCGTCCACAGACTATGGATGACTTGTTTGTTTAATTGACTGCGTTGTGAAAATTGATTGTGTGATGTGGAATGGAATAAAATATTTTATAGTTAAAAATATAATTTTTAACGTGTATATGAATAAAATAAATATTCATAAACAAATCGGATGATTTGTTTATGTACACACATTTGACTGATACTGATTGGGACGATAAATTTTACATATCGCCCAACTGCACAAATAAAATCTGTGTTTGATTGATTGAAACCCCACACGGGTATTGGGAGGATATATGACATACACTAGTCCCAATAATTAGCTGTATGTCGATCGATTGATTGACATGCTGTTGTAAGCGTTAAATATTTATATTTAATGCTTATGCGGTGTAGAATGCACTTTGGATGATGGTTGGCTGTGTTTGATAGTTGTTTTGTACATGTGTATATGAAATCCATATAAATCAAATTATATGGTAATTGACTGTGTCTGATTCCAGTTCAGAAAGAACGAATATTTTAAATAACGAATATTTTAAAATAATGAATATTTTAAAATAATATTCAGTAAAAGATCAAAATTTGATTTTGATGTCCGATTTGGGATGGACACAAATATATTTCAATATATAAAGCCGTGTTGATTAGATTAACGCCATTTTGACGCGAACGATATTTATATCAATTTTATTCATTTCTATAATGAATATCGAAAATGAATTGATTTCAAAATCTAATGTTTTGAAAATACTATCATTTATATATGGATGATATGAAATATTCAATTTTGATTAGAAATTGAATATGAAGTTGAAATCGATTTGAAAAAAATTTAAAACAATTTATAAAATAGGTTTTAAATGGAAATCGATGAAATATATATAATATATATATTATATATATAATGGCCTGAACAGAACGCGTCGAAGCCGCGGCAGTTCGCGAATTTCAACCATTGACTTCGAACGGACATTACGTGAGATCAGACTGTCGGATTCTCCTAAAACCGGAACCATTGGGTTCGTGTCGAAAAGAGCTTTCTAACGAATATGAGAGATTTGAAATCTAATGGTTGGATTTGGAATTATGTCCAAATCAAATTTGGAAAAGGTCGTTGTAAGTGTAGTTCGATGGCCGTTTATGGAAATCGACTGTACGGGCCTTGATAAAATTATTAAAAATATCAATAATTTGTGTAAAATCATAATTAATGATTTGGAAAGAATTGGGATGAAAAATTCCATATTTGAAAATATAAAAATATATTTTTATCAAAATGAACTAGTTATGAACTAGAATAATAAATCCAATATTTTTAAAATAATTAAATTGAATTTGAAATGGTTTTAAAAATAACCAGAATTTCCAATATAATTATTGGAATGGATTTGAATCGAAATTATCTTCGGAATATTTCGATATTAGACTCCGTGTTATACGGCGTAGTCCCTTGAATTACTCTCTTTTAAAGTAAAGTTTTAAATAACTGTTTTAGTTCTCACACCAGTCACATGACTGACCAGAAGTTTATTGTTTTAACCTAAACTCTGAGTGCCCCTATTTTCCACACGGGCAGCTAGTAGTTTTGGTTTAGCAGATTTATATTCATAGGATCCTGATTTACAGCTGAAGCGATATTCGGAAAGCTCTGTATCCGTGTATTACTTTCAGTTGTGTTTTGTGTTGTTTTCCGCTGCTATGTATTTAAATGTAATTTAAATCTATGATATTGATCAAATGTATTATATTTATTCATACTCTGTATATTCTTGTACTCTGATGTAAATTGTTGTAATGAGCAATGAAATGTTCTTCTGTTTTTGTCCCGATGTGGCTTGTTCTCAACTCAATCCAGGCTTTCCTTCACGGGGAAGTTCGAGTCGTTACATGAGTCTTATAATAGCTTCATTTTTCGAAAAGCATTGCGTTGATTATAAACAGTTTTATGCACTAGTATTCTTGGAAGAAAACCCGTTCCGTATTATATGGCGTGGTCCCTTGATTTACTTTATTTTAAAGTAAAGTTTTAAATAACTGTTTTAGTTCTCACACCAATCCCATAACTGAATTGGAGTTTATTGTTTTAACTTAAACACTGGGTGCCCCTATTTTCCACACGGGCAACTAATAGTTTTGGTTTTGCAGATATTTCTTTCCCAGGATTCTGAATTTACAGCTGAAGCTATATTCATAAAGCTCTGTATCCGTGTATTTCTTTCAGTTGTGTTATGTATTTTTTCCGATGCTTTGTAATTTAAATCTCTGATATTTTTCTGATGTATATTATTTGTTCATATTCTGATATATTCTTGTACTCTGGTGTAATTATTGTAATAAGCAATGAAATGTTCTCATGTTTATGTTCTGATGCGTCGTGTTCTCAACTCAATCTAGGCCTTCCCGTAAGGGCGAGTTCGGGTCGTTTCATTTGTGGTATCAGAGTTTGGTTTACAGAGCTCGATAACAAGACACATTAGAACCAAACAAAAGAATTCATCAGAGATAGGATTAGTAATATCCTATAAGAATGACTCATTAGAGATAGGATAGTAGTATTTGAGAATGAGTTGGAAGAGTATTATTTATTAAAAATAAAAATGAAAACGGTTTTAATTTTGAAAAGTAAAACCTTATTATACGTGTTTGAATATTTTATATTAAATTTGGACAATCGAGTATATCAAGATTTTGCATATACGCGTCATGAACGTATATTCGAAGTCTCAAATATACTAGATAGATATAAACTCACACTCTAGTCGCCCGGGGATAATTCTGGTGATTGATCGATCATCATCAATATTTATGCTCGAGTTTCGAAAGTGGAATGTCTATATGTTTCCAATTGACTAGTGTGAGAACCAAAACTAGATAGGTTTATTGTTGTGATTTAACACTAAAAATATGATTTTTGAATATATTACAGATATATGATTGAAAAGCTAATCAACTAATTGATTGTTGGTTGTGTTGTTTGATTATTAGTTGAACTAAACAAAAATATTGGAATGATAAAACCAATAAGAGAAATGTAAGGTAAATTAGGCCAAATTGAATTAAATATTGAACTGATTTGAAAATTTATTGAAATTGCATACATGTACATATATATGTATGAACAAGTCATAGCATGGAAGCTAAGAAGAGGAATAAAATTGTATGCCCGACAAATAGGTACATGTTTACTATATTCATTAGGTTTGATGATTTTATGAGTCGATTGGCTAGCCGCTTGGTTTTTTCTTTCTCTTTTGGATTAATGAGGGCACTGTGAGGCAAGTTGCGATTTTAAATATCAACCCGTACAAAGGGGGTTATGGCGAAATTTTTCGAAAATTTAGGGTGTTAGCCAAATTTTTGAAGAATTTGAAAATTCTTAGAAACTGAAAAGTTGACGAATGAACGTTAGAATGAAAGTTGAGTTGGTTAGTTAAACAACTTTCAGCTCCGTTCCTTTTCGAGGACGAAAAGATTTTAAGTGGGGGAGATTGTAACAACCCGGATTTTCAAAATCAATTTAAAATATTTATTTTAGCTATTTTAATGGATTTTGAATATTTAAAATGATTTATTTTAAATAATAACGATTTAAAATTTATATAAACGATGTTAGAACATATAATTTTATTTTAATTATAAAACGAGCCTGAAATGGCGTAGTAGTTTGAAAATTCGATTTCTAATTTCAATATAATATACAGAATTCAATATAAATCAGAATAGGAAGAAACCAAATGTATTTGAATCTGTTTAGCTATATCTTTCTAATGAATGTAAGAAACTGAGATTTCACTTTATAAATTAAAAGTTATGTCCACTTTAAAATTTAAAATAGTCGCTAGGGAATTTATATATATTTTAAATAATATATAGCCCTTAAAAATAGCAATTTTGCAAACGACCCCCGTTTTCGACGAAACCACTTTTGTTGGATCCGGAATGTCAAATTATTGCTAAGTTTCAATTTTCATAATTTTTGGAATTGAGATGTGAGCGTAGTGAATTTAAACGTGTTTGGTAAATTAAATTTGAATTTAATTGACTGGAAAATGACCATTTTTCAAATAGTCTCCAAATTTGATGAAATTAGTGTTGTTAGGACCGTATCGTCAAAACATAGCTAAATTTATTTTTCTGGGTTTTTGAAGTCAGTATGTGGCCCCGATAAATTAAAATATACGTTAAAATCAATTTTAAAACGTTATAATAATTTATATTTTAATTTTGAAGAAAACTGATCAAAGCGTTAGAATTGGCTTACGAAACATATCCCATTGTGTCCGGAATGATGGTATTAAGCTAGGTGCGTCAGTCATTGGGTTTGATTTGGAGTATAAAGGAAAAAGCAACTTTTTGGAAAATTAAATTAAATAAAATATATGTATTTTTATACCCCTCTCTCTCCCCTCTCGTTTCAGATTGCGCAAAATAAAAGAAGAAAAAGAAAAAGGGAAAACCGCACCCCGTCGCCATCGCTCAGCCCCCCTCCAATGATCCACCGTCGCTCCCTCCCCCCGCCGCAGGACCGCCTCCCCTCCTCCTCCGCCCCTTCTGCTCCTCCTCCTTCCCCGATTGAAAACCCCAAAACCCAAACAGCGACCCCCACGCCCAAATCCGCCAACTCTGGCCACTGCCCCAACCGTCGCTGGCCAGCCACGCCATGCCCCGACCCCTAGCAAACCAGCGCCACCAACCCCCACCACCTCAGTCAGCCGTGGACCCCCCATTAAATAAAAATCCAATTTCTTATATTTTCAGTTTTGCAAATAATACCCTGAGCTTCCACATCCCATATCTCCCAAACCGTGCGCTTCTGGCCAAAACTCCATAATATCGAAATCGAAGAGCATGATTTTCTCTTCGATTTGAGTATATGGAAGTCATATTTTGGATTGCAGAGTTATTCCGAAAATGCAACCAAAGTCTGCTGTCCAATTTATGTCTTTTCGCAAATTCTGGCGAATTAGAGCATTTTCGAAAGAAAGGCCCCTAGGCAAAAGTTGTTTGGAATAGCGTGTTTAGGCTAGAAAAAAGACGGTGTGAAGATTGAAGCTCATTTGCAAATTCTAGGATCAGAACAACAATTTAGAACGCCAGAAAATAACGGCGGAGTGGATCCCAATGTGAGAACTTCTCACTCTAATTAATTTATAGTTAAAAATATTTTAGGTTGCAGACGGGGCTTAGTAGCCCCCGACACCATTTATTGTACAAACCATGGATGTTTGTTTGAATTGACTGTATTGTGTATTGTGATTGTGATATTGAAATGGAGTAAATAAAATATGTATATATATACGTTGTATAAATTATTTATATACGCTGTATAAAATTCTCCTGAAACGAAAATAATTATTCATTTACAAATCGGACGATTTGTTTATGTACACTCATTTAACTGACATTAATTGGGATGATAAATTTTACACATCGCCCAACTACACAAATAATATTCAGTATTTGTTAGTTGAAACCCCACACGGGTATTAGGATGATATTTGGCGTACACTAATCCCTATTGTTTTGTTGTATGTTAATCGATTGGTTGACGAACTGTAGTAAGCGTTATTTATTTATTTTAATGCTTATACAGTGTCGAATGCACTCTGGATGATGGATTATTGTTTATCATTGTTGTTGTATACACGTGTTGCATGAAATCCATATAAATAATATATATGGTAATTCACTTAGTCAGATTTCAATTCAGGAATAACGAATATTTTAGAATAACGAATATTTTAAAATAACGAATATTTCAAAATAACGGATATTTTAGAATAATATTCAGTAAAAGATTAAAATGTGAATTTGATGTCCGATTTTGGATGGACACGAAAATATTGATATATGTGAAGCCGTGTTGATTAGAAATGCGCCATTTTAACGTGAACGATATTTATATCGATTTTATTCATTTTTATAATGAATATCGAAAATGAAATGATTTCAAAATCTGATATTTTGAAAATATTATCATTTAAATATTATAATGATAAGGAGTATTCAATTTTGATTTAAAATTGAAATGAAAGTGGGAATCGTTTTAAAACGAATTTATAAACGATTTAATGGTCTAAATAGAACGCACTGCAACCGTTCGCGAATTTCGACCATTGACTTCGAGTAGACATTACGGGAGATCCGACTGTCGGATTCTCCTAAAATCGGAACCATTGGGTTTGTATCAAAAAGAGATTTCCAATGAATATAAGAGATTTAAATTTGAACGGTTGAATTTGGAATTATGTCCAAATCAAATTTGAAAAAGGCCGCTATGGATACAGTTCGGTGGCCGTTATTGGAAACCGACTGTACGGGCCTTGATAAAATTATTAAAAATATTAATAATTTGTGTAAAATCATAGTAAATAATTTGGAAAGAATTTGGATCAAAAATTCCACGTTTGTAAAGATAAAAATATTTTTTTATCAAAAATGAACCAGTCATTAACTAGAAAGATAATCCAACGTTTTTAAATAAACAAATTGGATTAGTGAATGGTTTCAATCTAATCAAAATTTTCCAATGTATGAATTGGAATGGATTTGAACAGAAATCATCTTTGGGAGATTTCGATATTGGATTCCGTGACTATACAGATATTGTGGAGGAATCTAAATTGAAACCAAAAACTGCTTACATGGAAGCCTAACTTTCTTTCTTTCGTGCGTTCTCCGCTTATCAGCGACTCTTCCCTTTGTTGAGGCGCTGAACAAATTCACTTCGAAATAGTACGCACTGAATAGTTTCGTCTCCTTTTTTTCTCCACTAACGGTTTGAGAAAAAAGAACGTGTGAGAAACCACTTACAACTCCCTTCTCCTCGCCGCTCAAAATTTGCCCCAATTAATGACCTATCATCCCCGATTTCTCCTCCTTCTTCGCTGTTGTCATCCCCTTTCCCTTTCCCATCTTTTCTCCACCTACATATACAATCCACTCTGTAATAAACTTGGAGAGGAGGGCGGTTCTTCCGTAATTGGTTGGTGGCCCGGCAACCTCTACTCAATTTTTTCAGCCTGCAACTTCGTTCGACCTGGCAATCCAAATTAGTGCTGCTATGGTTTGTATGACCACTCCTCACTAACTTCATGACGTCTCATCAGGTATTAATCCGCTAGCGTAAATGATGTTTACTTTCATGTGCTGATTCGCCTATTATCAACCGCCGATAGGTATGAAACTTCTTGACGCTCACTTCACTTATGCCGGCGGGACTGCTTCCGCAATTATATCATTCCTGTATGATGGGTTTTTACGCAACAATGATAATGGTGATAATGATTTATTTACGTAGAACGAGTCTTTACGCCTCACCATCGACTTGGGGAGTATGATAACGGTGCTTTCAGAGAAGTAATCTTCTGAAATAAAAGGTATATGTCTTCTCGGTTTTCAATAACAATTTTCAACTAAGCAATATATTTCCAATGAGTTCCTAGCGAAAACAAAAGGAAAACTGTTTTTATGCTTTTAACTCATGGACAGTTTGGTTAAAAAAACTTTACTGTAAACAAAGATGGTCAAACTACATCTCAGTACAGTTTAAATGTATCAAAAACGTATTTTATAAAGTCCATGAGTTAACATCCTAGCATTTTAGAGCAGTGGAGAAAATAAAGATATAATTATTATCTGACGAGACAATTAATAGTGGGCTTAGAAGATTATTTTGTTCCCATTTTTCAAAGTGCAAATGCTTTGCCAATCTTCTGCTAAACAGTTCGAATTAAATTTTGTTTGTTTTAGTATAGTTCGAATAATTGTATATTTAAGTACAGCTCACGTTTTCTTTATCCATTCGTACTAATTAAGTTATGTAATCAAAATGCATTTCATATTTGTTTGCAGTCGAAATCAACATTAGACTGGATGATCACTTATAATTGTCCCTCATCATGCCTTTGATCATTTTACTTTTATGATGATCAGTCTAATAATTAACATGCTCTAGCTTTAATATATATGCAAATTTCAAAACAAACATGTCAGTAACTATATATTGCACCTTGTTGTCATTGTCCACTAATTAGAGAATTTTTGTTGATGTAATTGTCTATTAATAATTTTAGTTTATAAAAGTTGCAGCATATGATTAAATGGAAAGAAACACTAAATACGTGGTGAGAATATAAAAGTTGTAGCATATGATGTCCCTATTCGTGGACATAAGACCAAAACTACCTTTCATCTTCGCCTTTGGTCTACAGAAGTATCATCCTGGGTTTTTGATTTGCCAGCTTTTAATGAGGGTCAACATTCCAAAGCATGTGAGGCACATACAAATGTTGAGAAGGAACATGAGTCATGATGTACATTGTTGTTTGGAGTATATGGAAAAAAGGGGACTAATGCTGCTACATTCATAGAACACCTACTAGGCCCATATTTTGAATACATTCCTTGAAAGGATACACTGGGCATTTTGGCCATCACGTATGCAAGAATTTGTCTATTATAGACACATTCTACCAAAACTTGATTTATGTATCTCTCCTTAACAAGATGCTTAACATCCATATGAGACGACCCCAAACCCCGTACTAACGGCGGCAAGGGTGATCCGTGGAATATAACACAAAAACAGATAATAGCAGAGCATAATTAAATAAATACACCAGATAATGAACAATAGAATATACTGGATAAAAGTAATCATCAGAGTTACACAGTATACAGGATCATACTTAGTAAAATACAGTTCAGCTATACATGAATGTCTATAGCGGAAAACAAACAAAATATGTACAATAGGAGCTGAACAGCATAAAAAGAGATAAATAATAGAATCCATCTTCAGCTCCAGCTATCCAGAAAGAACCAGCTAAACCTGAATACAAGGCTGCCCGTGTAGAAAAAGGGGCACCCGAGTTTGAAAGTGAAACAAACTACGAGTCAGTCATGGGACTGGTATGAGAAATCTACTCAACACATATATAATTTGGCCAATCACAGGACCACGCCACTTTCGTGGAACGGGTTTACTCCATTGGATTGCCCGTGCTTTAAAACAAATCTTTCTTTTAAACATCGCTATGCTTTTTGTAAAAAATGAAGCCGTTATAAGACTCAGTTCCCATCACACAATGCAACGCAAACCGGAGGATAGAGTTTTTACCTTGTAACGGCCAAAATATGCTGGATACGAATAAAACAAAGGCATTTGATATTATTTCGAGTGTCTATATGTTTTGAAAACAATTTCAAATCATAACTATCAATCATAGACGACATGAGCGTCCCATGCCACTATGTCGCCAAATATATATATACAATCGAAACCGCACCGTCACGTATTTGGAAATTGGATTTTCGTCATGAACCAAGGCAAAAGATAGTCCTTACCGACTTCGTGACTCTCTAGCCCGAGCCACAGGGTCAGAGCGCATCGACCCTTGGATCGTCAGGGCCGGTCCACCGATGTGGATTAAAATGCCTGAACAATACGTTTCCCCGCCCTTTGGGGTGTAAACGAGCCAACGAATGACTCCATCAGACCCGAATCGTCTGATCAAACCGAGGCGCCTCGCAACAGCAACAACCACATAGGTGAAAAGTATATAAATGTCAGGGCTGGTAGGTCACTGACACCACCCTAGCTAGAAAGAAACGCATGCCCTCCCTGAGGTCCTTCTCCCGTTTCTGGTTCATACCGGGGTGTGAGGCTCGCGAATTTACGTTATACACAAAGCTACGCCACACAGGCGGTGCTTTGATCATCACCACAAGACTTTGCTTTTCAACAGAAGCCCTGATCACTGCATCTTAGCATGCCACACAGGTAATTCATGCCATGCGACTGATGTCCATCGATATACAACCTCTGAGCTCGTGCATCTCAGAGAAGGGCGTTATGCAAAAGAATAAATTCTCCGCCGCCAAACAGATGTATATTTAACAGAAATCAATCAACACAGAATAAACTCCAATGTCAGACACACAGCCATTTACAAGTCCGTTCTGGGTCTGAACGAAACCGGAGACACTAAATACCTCGCAAACCCATCGATCACCATGTACGTCTGGAACGATCACCACTCATTATCCATATTTCGGGATGCCTCCCAATCAGGACCTCGGTTACCATCCAAACGAGATGAAGATCTCTGGTCTTCGACCATCGTCTTCATCTTCGATTTGCTATCGTCGATTCAGTTATTCAGAATGGGAAAAACCCGGTCTTTCTGAGCAACTCGCGTATATAATAAACAAGTACAACACTAACATATACACGCATCATTTCAATTCATTAGTCACTAACCGTCAATCAGTAAGAGAACGATTTCCCAAATATTAACCCCGAAGGCCGAAACCAACATCAGATCAGCACCCAGGAAACCACTCGACTTAGCCAACCTTCAGTTAATTTCTAAATCACATCCATATTGTTTATAATATTTTATAACGATTTATCGCTATTTTTATTTATTTTAATAATAGCCAATTATTCAAAACGACGCTTCGGGCCATAACGCGACCGTGGCGCTGTTTTTCTTTAGATTTGATTTACACATATCTAAAAAATCTAACCGTTGGATCTTCACAAAATTTACATCATTAGAAAGATCTTTTCAAAACGAATCCAACGGTTCCAGTTCCAGGAAATTTCGACGGTCGGATCTCCCGGTATAATCGTTTGAAGTTTCGATTTCAAAATACGAACTGCAGCGTCGTTATTAGATTAAATATAATTATATTTATATATATATATCTAAATATAATCGTTTCTGGCGCTGTTTTTCTTCAGATTTGATTTACACATATCTGAAAATCGAACCGTTGGATCTTCACAAAATTTACATCGTTAGAAAGATCGTTTCAAAACGAATCCAACGGTTCCAGTTTCGGGAAATTTCGACGGTCGGATCTCCCGGTATAATCGTTTGAAGTTTCGATTTCAAAATATGAACTGCAGCGTCGTTATTCGATTAAATATAATTATATTTATATATATAAAAATATAATCGTTTCTGGCGCTGTTTTTCTTCAGATTTGAATTAAACATTCCAGACAATCCAACCGTTGGATTTTTATAAAGTTGGTGCAGTTGGAAAGATATTTCCAAGGCGAACCCGACGGTTGCGGTTTCGGGAAAATCCGATGGTCGGATTTCCCGCACTAGTTGTTTGAAATCACGGTTTCAAAACACGAACTGCACGGCCACGTTTCGTTTTAATTTTATTTATATTTATATATTTATATAAATATAGTTCATTGAACAATTTCAATATCGTTTTCCACTCAAATATTTCACTAACGCCTTTAAATTTTGGAAAATTTCGCCATAACCTCCTTTGTACGGGAGGGGCTGGGAAAATTCCCAAATAGCCACACGGGCGTCTCATGTCGAAAAGAAAAAGAAAAAGCCAAGCGGCTAGCCAACAGGCTCATAAAATCATCACCCAAACAAAACAGTAAATGTGTACCTATTTGTCGGGCACAAAATTTTATTCCTCTTCTCTAGCCACTTTGCTATAACCTGTTCAATAAATATGCATGTACATATATACAGTTCTTATCATTTATCATTTTCCATTCAACTTCATATTTGATTCCATTTGGTTTAAAAACACCATTCATTCTAATGTTGCATGCATAGGTAAAAATCATATCATTAGCTAATTAATGAATATTTCGACTCATGCATATTTATTTGAACGAGTTGCTATTTTTAACACTTCACATTTCAACAATTCATGTGTATAATAAAAATGTGATTTTTATTTTAAACAATTCATTTCAAAACACTATTATTTTATATAGTTTATATCGGGGATAAAAATAGGATTTTTATTGTAAAGCAATTTATTTTAAAACAAGGTCAATTTACATAGTTCATATAGATGATAAAAAGGTGATTTTTATTGTAAAACAATTTATTTTAAAACAAGGTCAATTTACATAGTTCGTATAGATGATAAAAAGGTGATTTTTATTGTAAAACAATTTATTTTAAAATATGAATACCATTCAACACATGAATTTCTAATCAACGAATGAATATCGATTCAACACATGAAGGTTTTCTATAGTTTCTATATATAGATAAAAATGTGATTTTTATATTTAAAACACGAATACCATCCAACACATGAATTTCTAATCAACGAATGAATATCGATTCAACACATGAAGGTTTTCTATTCAACGAATAAATATAGTTTCAGCAAATGAAAATAATTCAAACACATGAATATTATTCAAAATTTCGGCAGCATAACGGCAGGGTAGTTAAAACCAGGACCGTCCCTAGTACGGCTCCTCGCTCTACCTTAAAACCTCGCGGTTTTTGACAATGGGGATCATGCATCTAGTTCGCACGCAGGCGGCATGTATATATTTATTTCATTTCCACAAACTAATCCTATGTGGTTTCAACCAAATATTTCTCAACCACGAATGGGTATTTTTCAACCACAATCAATCAATATCAACCACAAACAATCCCAAACAACCATTCGCTATCAATCAATTTTCACACCAATCACAATCAATAAATATCGTCCATGGTTTGTGGACGAGGGGCGTGTATATATATATATATATATATATATATATATATAGCAATTCACTTTTATTTCAACACATATATAATTTTTACAATGCATATATAACTTATACATCGAACGTACAACTTATACAACGCTTATACAAGAGGTGTACAACGCTTATATAACTCATACATCGACTATATAATTTATACATCGTCGTTTTCCATATCGTTTATAAATTAGAAATCTCACATTGGGTTCCACTCCACCAAAAATAGCAGGAGGCTCAGAAAAATATGCGGTCTCTTCTAAAATGTAGAAGGCGTCCATACGGTCACGATGTTTCCTGTTTCATCGAATTTAGTTAACACAAGAAAAAGATATGTTTTTTCAAAGATGGACGAAATTTGCAACACTTTAAAGTGTTAAAACAGGTTTAAATAATAACAGCCGTATATTACCCGAACTTGTTCAAAATTAGGTTTGCTAATTTCTGGAAATCCGTGCAGTGAACTGGCGATCGGGTTGCGCCACCAGGTAGGGGAAGGAGAGGCGCTCCAATCGAGGTGGGGGTTGGCCAACTCGCGGCGGCGGTGGAGGCTCAGGCGGCGCTCGAACTGCGGAAGTTCGAGGTGATGGATCTCGTCGTATAGGCGATGGTAGGAGGCGCCACTGGTATGGATGCGAAGGGGAGGACAAGATCTTCAAAATTCCCAACTGGGGCGTTGGCTATCGTGGCGCGTGGGAGGAGATATGGAGGAGGGAAGCGGGGAGCTACGGTCGCCGTTAATCGCGAGGGAAGAGAGAGAAAAGAAAAAAGGATATTTTTTTTTATATAAAAATTCTGATTGGCCCGTGGAGTTTTAAAGGGGTTTTCTGACACGACCACCAATCCAAACCCAACGACTGTCGTCCCTAGCGTTTTACCCCCATTCCGAACACAATGGAATATGTTTCGTAGGCCCATTCGACTGTTTCAGCCAGTTTCCATTCAATTTAAAATATATAACATTCAATATTTGATGTGAATGTGCATTTCAATTTGCCAGGGCCACAAACTAATTCGAAAAATTCCAGAAAAATAAATCTAGCTATGTTTTGACGATACGGTCCCAACAAAACTAGTTTCGTCGAATTCTGAGACCGTTTGCAAAAAGGCCCATTTCTGGTCGATCCAATTTAACTGTAATTGACCAAAACACATTTTCCTTTGCCACGCTCACATACTAGCTTCAAAAATTATGAAATTTGAAACCTAGCAATAACTTCACATCCCGGATCCAACAAAAGTAGTTTCGTCGAATTCCGAGGTCGTATGCAAAATGGCCAATTTCACGGGCTATATAAATTCCATAGCGACCTTTCTGAAAATTCATTCGGCCATAACTTTTGCTTTCCGCTATGAAAATTCGATTTTTCAGATTCGTTAGAAAGGTATTCACTAACAGATTTAAATATTTTTGGTTTCGCTAAAATCCGTTTTGTTTTGCACCCGGTATAGTCCGACAAAGTTTGAATTCAATTTTTGAAACTGGAGTGCCTTTTCAGGCCATGTTTATAATTATCATTAATTATATTCGTTTTCAATTGTCGATTCAAACTCAGTTTTCATTTTATTATTTAAAATATTTATTTTAAATATTTAAAATCCATTATTTTAGCCAATTTAAAAATTTTTAATTGGTTCAGATTTTCTGGGTCGTTACAATCTCCCCCACTTAAAACTTTTCGTCCCCGAAAAGGAACAAAGTCGAAAGTGGTTTGATAAATCTACAATCACACAACACAACCAACAATCAAATCGCTTTAACCCTTCAAAAATATACTGATCAACTTCTATACTCTTTTTTTTTAAATCATTCAGACTATAGAATTTAAAAGTGCACATCCATGAAAAGAAAATAACAACAGAGTAGAGAATCAAATGGTAATGCAAAGTAGGGTAAATGTACCTTGCACCAGATTCAATCAGAGATATCCACTCGACATCTAGGATAAGCTTTCTGAATGCTCTCCTTAGTTTCCCAAGTACAATCTCGCGGATCTCCACTCCATTGCACTTTGACTAAGTGAACCTTCTTGTTCCTCATCTCTATGGTTTCTTTGCCAATGATCTTTAGCGGCTCTCGTCTCATAGCTAATTCGGGAGTAATTTCAATGTCCTGTTGAGCTGCTTCTTCCACGATCAAGTCTGGATCATGAACATGCTTTCGAAGTTGAGATATATGAAATACATCATGAACTCCAGGCAACCAATCAGGCAATTTAACCCTATAAGCGAGAGTTCCAATCCGTTCCAGGATAGGAAACGGACCTATGAATTTGGGCGCCAACTTTCCAGTTTTACCGAACCGGATAACTCCTCTCATCGGCGATACTTTCAAATATACATAGTCGCCAACAGCAAAGGATATATCTCTTCTTCTTCTATCGGCATAGCTCTTTTGTCGGCTTTGAGCGGCAAGTAATTGCATCTTAATAAAATCGACTTTGTCGGCAGCTTCTCGAATCATATCAGGACCCAACACAAGTCTATTTCCGGGTTCGACCCAACAAGCAGGAGATCGGCACGGTCTACCATACAATGCTTCGAATGGCGACATTGTCAGACTCGCCTGGTAGCTGTTGTTATAAGAGAATTCAGTCAAATGCAGATTGTCTTCCCAGGATCCACCGAAATCTATAACACAAGCCCGCAACAGATCTTCCAAAATACGATTCACCCTCTCAGTCTGACCGTCTGTCTGAGGATGATAAGCGGTGCTCAAGTTCAACTTCGTTCCCAGTTCGACTTGAAATGCTTCCCAGAATTTGCTAGTGAATATTGTATCTCTATCACTGACTATACTGAGCGGCACTCCATGTAGTCTAACTATTTCCCTGAAGTAAATCTGCGCCAGACTCTGAGCAGTTCTGTTTGATCTGACAGGTATGAAATGGGCGGTCTTCGTGAAGCGATCTACGATCACCCAAATACTGTCATTCCCTTTTCTGGTTCTGGGCAGACCATCGATGAAATCCATAGAAATATGTTCCCACTTCCAACCAGGAACTTCTAGCGGTTGCAACAATCCAGCCAATTTCTGTTGGTCGCTTTTGACTAGTTGGCAAGTAGGGCATCGACTAACATATATCGAGATGTCTCTTTTTAACGACTTCCACCAGAATGTGCGTTTGATATCGTTATACATTTTATTCACCCCCGGATGGATACTGAGCTTAGATTTGTGGCATTCATCAAGCACATCTCTTCTGAGTTCAGGAATTTCTGGAACGCAAATTTGTCCTTCTAACCTCAGAATCCCTTCGCTGTCTAGCTGGAAATCCGAAGCATTGCCTTCACGAATTCGCTGACGCATTCCTTTGATAAATTGGTCGTCTTCTTGGAGAGCCGATATCTTATCAATCAACGAAGTCGCAATGATGAAACTGGCGATCATTTCATTCTTTCGGCTTAACGCATCGGCCACGACATTGGCTTTCCCTAGAGTGTATAGAATTTCAAAATCATATGCTGCAAGAAACTCCAGCAAACGTTGCTGCCTCAGATTCAGGTCTTTCTGAGTGAACAGATACTTTAATGACTGGTGATCTGTAAACAGTTCAAATCTCTCACCCAGAAGATAGTGTCTCCAGATTTTCAAAGCGAACACAATATCCAATAACTCAAGATCATGAGTTACGTAGTTCTTCTCGTGCGGCTTCAGTTGACGGCTAGCATAAGCAATCACTTGGCCCCTTTGCATTAACACTGCGCCAAGGCCTTCTCTAGAAGCATCAGCCCAGACCTTTAAATCATGGTTGCCATCGATGATGGTTAGCACTGGAGCAGTTGTTAATCTCAACTTTAGCTCTTCAAAAGCCTCCTCACTTTCTGGGGTCCATTTGAATTTAGAGTGCTTCTTTGTAAGCTTTGTTAAATGACCAGATATCTTCGAAAAGTCTTTAACGAACTTCCGGTAATAGCTAGCCAATCCGATAAAACTACGGACTTCAGTGGGGGTACTGGGCCGTTTCCAATTCTGAATAGCTGTGATTTTGCTTGGATCCACAGCAATTCCTTCTTTCGATACAACGTGGCCCAGAAATTTCACTTCATCTTACCAGAATATACATTTGGAAAACTTTGCTTTCAATACATTCCTTCTGAGAATTTCTAACACTTGTTCCAGATGCTTTTCATGTTCGGCTTTTGATTTAGAGAAGATTAAAATATCGTCAATAAAAACCAGAACAAATTTATTCAAAACTCCTCTGAATACTCTGTTCATCAGATCGACGAAGTAAGCTGGAGCGTTACATAAGCCGAACGGCATTACTAACCACTCGTAGAATAAGTCGGGACCTCTGAATACTGTCATTGGAACACACTCTTCGGCAATTCGAAGTTGATGGAAGCTTGTAGCTAGGTCCATTCTTGAGAATACTTGTGCTCCATTTAATCGATCCAACAAATCATCAATCCTCGGCAATGGATACTTGTTCTTTATTGTCTGCTTGCTCAGATCACGATAGTCCACGCATAGCCGTAGAGTACCGTCCGATTTTGGGACAAACACCACTGCTGCACCCCAATCAGAGAAACTAGGCCTGATCAGACCTTTCCATACTAGCTGTCGTGTTTGATTGTCTAATTCCTCTTTCTCTTTCAAGGACATTCTTCGAATAGCGTGAACTACCGGCCTTGCATTCTGAATTAAAGCAATTTTGAAATCTATTTCTCTCTGCGGAGGTAAGCGAACAACTTCCTCAAACACGTCCGCATAATTCTTGGCGACAGGAATATCTTTGATGAGGTCGGGAATATTCTCTGCAACTTCAGGGACATTTTCTATTTGGGTTGGAGAAACATTCAAAGCTGCCCAGAAGTCTTTTCTATTAGCATTCTGACCTTCACAGGGGATGGTTATGTAATCACCTGATTTAATCTTCGCCTTTACGACTCTGTCGGCGCATTTAACTCCAGCTTCATATTTGGTCAACCAGTCTAACCCCAAGATAAGATCAAACTCTTTAAAATTCATGACGACCGCGATGGTAGGAAACCGATAACGAGAGAAGGAAACCGGCACTCCACAAATCCAACTGAGATCAATGGAACCCCCAACCGGATTCTGGACAGTCATTGGTTCCTTGAGCTTCTTCAAATTCAAATCCAGTTTCTTAGCTGCCTCTTTGGAAATGAAGCTTCGTGACGCGCCTGTGTCAAACAGTACTTTGACTGGAATGTTTTTGACAGTTAGCGTGCCTTCTAAAACATCGGCCCTTTCTTGACTAGCTGAGGGCTCAGAAGTTTCTGCTACTTCATTTACTTGAACCATTTCAGGCTTGTTTAACTGCGGGCAATCCTTTGCAAGATGACCAGCCTCGTGGCACTGTTTGCATTCTCTATTCTCTTGGAACTCCCCGTCAGTTCTGAACCTTTTCTTCTTTTGCTTTCGATTTGCTCTATATCCCTCTTTTCTTTGTTTCTTTAAAGATCTACAACTTATCGACAAATGTCCTTTCTTATTGCAGTTAGAGCAAATAGCTGTTGTTACGGGTTCTTTCCCCGACTTAGCCCTTTTTCTCTTAGCACCGGGCTTCTCATTGGCCTCAAACCTCGTACTGGCTTCTGGAATATCAGTTTCCGACTCTTCTTTGTCACTACAACGAACTTCTTCTTCGTCGCGCAACATTCCTTTCTTATGGAGATCTTCATACTGATAAGCCATGTATATCATTTCAGGAAAAGGAAGCTTCACATTCATCATTACACTATTCTGATATCTCCTTTGCAGGCCATGAATAAATCTCAGATTTTTCCTCTTTGGATCTTGAATCAGATGAGGAGCAAAGTGAGCAAGTTCGTTGAATTTCTTATGATATTCTGGGATGGTCATATCACCTTGTATTTGATAAGAAAATTCATCACATAGTCGCTCGGTCGCTTCGGGAGGAGTAAATCTTTCTAGGAAAATCACTTTGAATCTATCCCAGGTGATATCACCTTCTGGATTATCCTTAATAACCGAATCCCACCAGAACAAAACTTCGTCTTCGAGTGCCCAGGAGGCCAGTAATCTTTTCTGGTCATCCCTCAGCTTTAATGCTTCGAAGATTTTCTCAGCCGAACGAATCCATGCTTGTGTTCTCATAATAGATTTTTCGCCCGAGAACGGCTTTCCACCCAGATTTCCTTATTTCATATATAGGGCTTCAATATCCGGGTCAGTATTACTTCTTCTGTCTCTGGCACTCATTTTCTAGTACTTCTGTAAATGGCAGATCAAGTGTCAGGTCACAGAAAAGGTATTTTTAAAATATAGAAACACATACTTCAAATGTAAATGTGTCTATCGAGGTGTAATTTCATTCTGCTTTACTCATACTAGGATATTATTGATCCTATCTGTATAGAGTTACCCGTCCTAGAACACTACTGGTTCTATTTCTGACGAGTTCGTTCAAATGTTATATTCCAGAACTAAGCTTAACCAAAGCTCTGATACCAAATGAGACGACCCCAAACCCCGTACTGACGGCGGCAAGGGTGATCCGTGGAATATAACACAATAACAGATAATAGCAGAACAGAATTAAATAAATACACCAGATAATGAACAATAGAATATACTGGATAAAAGTAATCATCAGAGTTACACAGTATACATGATCATACTTAGTAAAATACAGTTCAGCTATACATAAATGTCTACAGCGGAAAACAAAATATGTACAATAGGAGCTGAACAGCATAAAAAGAGATAAATAATACAATCCATCTTCAGCTCCAGCTATCCAGAAAGAACCAGCTAAACCTGAATACAAGGCTGCCCGTGTAGAAAAAAGGGGCACCCGAGTTTGAAAGTGAAACAAACTACGAGTCAGTCATGGGACTGGTATGAGAAATCTACTCAACACATATATAATTTGGCCAATCACAGGACCACGCCACTTTCGTGGAACGGGTTTACTCCATTGGATCGCCCGTGCTTTAAAACAAATCTTTCTTTTAAACATCGCTATGCTTTTTGTAAAAAATGAAGCCGTTATAAGACTCAGTTCCCATCACACAATGCAACGCAAACCGGAGGATAGAGTTTTTACCTTATAACGGCCAAAATATGTTGGATACGAATAAAACAAAGGCATTTGATATTATTGCTAGTGTCTATATGTTTTGAAAACAATTTCAAATCATAACTATCAATCATAGACGACATGAGCGTCCCATGCCACTATGTCGCCAAATATATATATACAATCGAAACCGCATCGTCACGTATTTGGAAATTGGATTTCCGTCATGAACCAAGGCAAAAGATAGTCCTTACCGACTTCGTGACTCTCTAGCCCGAGCCACAGGGTCAGAGCGCATCGACCCTTGGATCGTCAGGGCCGGTCCACCGATGTGGATTAAAATGCCTGAACAATATGTTTCCCCGCCCTTTGGGGCGTAAACGAGCCAACGAATGACTCCATCGGACCCGAATCGTCTGATCAAACTGAGGCGCCTCGCAACAGCAACAACCACATAGGTGAAAAGTATATAAATGTCAGGGCTGGTAGGTCACTGACACCACCCTAGCTAGAAAGAAACGCATGCCCTCCCTGAGGTCCTTCTCCCGTTTCTGGTTCATACCAGGGTGTGAGGCTCGCAAATTTACGTTATACACAAAGCTACGCCACACAGGCGGTGCTTTGATCATCACCACAAGACTTTGCTTTTCAACAGAAGCCCTGATCACTGCATCTTAGCATGCCACACAGGCAATTCATGCCATGCGACTGATGTCCATCGATATACAACCTCTGAGCTCGTGCGTCTCAGAGAAGGGCGTTATGCAAAAGAATAAATTCTCCGCCGCCAAACAGATGTATTTTTAACAGAAATCAATCAACACAGAATAAACTCCAATGTCAGACACACAGTCCATTTACAAGTCCGTTCTGGGTCTGAACAAAACCGGAGGCACTAAATACCTCGCAAACCCATCGATCACCACGTACGTCTGGAACGATCACCACTCATTATCCATATTTCGGGATGCCTCCCAATCAGGACCTCGGTTACCATCCAAACGAGATGAAGATCTCCGGTCTTCGACCATCGTCTTCATCTTCGATTTGCTATCGTCGATTCAGTTATTCAGAATGGGAAAAACCCGGTCTTTCTGAGCAACTCGCATATATAATAAACAAGTACAACACTAACATATACACGCATCATTTCAATTCATTAGTCACTAACCGTCAATCAGTAAGAGAACGATTTCCCAAATATTAACCCCGAAGGCCGAAACCAACATCAGATCAACACACAGGAAACCACTCGACTTAGCCAACCTTCAGTTAATTTCTAAATCACATCCATATTGTTTATAATATTTTATAACGATTTATCGCTATTTTTATTTATTTTAATAATAGCCAATTATTCAAAACGACGCTTCGGGCCATAACGCGACCGTGGCGCTGTTTTTCTTCAGATTTGATTTACACATATCTGAAAATCTAACCGTTGGATCTTCACAAAATTTACATCATTAGAAAGATCTTTTCAAAACGAATCCAACGGTTCCAGTTTCGGGAAATTTCGACGGTCGGATCTCCCGGTATAATCGTTTGAAGTTTTGATTTCAAAATACGAACTACAGCGTCGTTATTCGATTAAATATAATTATATTTATATATATATAAATATAATCGTTTCTGGCGCTGTTTTTCTTCAGATTTGATTTACACATATCTGAAAATCTAACCGTTGGATCTTCACAAAATTTACATCATTAGAAAGATCTTTTCAAAACGAATCCAACGGTTCCAGTTTCGGGAAATTTCGACGGTCGGATCTCCCGGTATAATCGTTTGAAGTTTCGATTTCAAAATACGAACTGCAGCGTCGTTATTCGATTAAATATAATTATATATATATATATATAATCGTTTCTGGCGCTGTTTTCTTCAGATTTGAATTAAACATTCCAGACAATCCAACCGTTGGATTTTTATAAAGTTGGTGCCGTTGGAAAGATATTTCCAAGGCGAACCCAACGGTTGCGGTTTCGGGAAAATCCGATGGTCGGATTTCCCGCACTAGTTGTTTGAAATCACGGTTTCAAAACACGAACTGCACGGCCACGTTTCGTTTTAATTTTATTTATATTTATATATTTATATAAATATAGTTCATTCAACAATTTCAATATCGTTTTCCACTCAAATATTTCACTAACGCCTTTAAATTTTGGAAAAATTCGCCATAACCTCCTTTGTACGGGAGGGGCTGGGAAAATTCCCAAATAGCACGGGCGTCTCATGTCGAAAAGAAAAAGCCAAGCGGCTAGCCAACAGGCTCATAAAATCATCACCCAAACAAAACAGTAAATGTTTACCTATTTGTCGGGCACAAAATTTTATTCCTCTTCTCTAGCCACTTTGCTATAACCTGTTCAATAAATATGCATGTACATATATACAATTATTATCATTTATCATTTTCCATTCAACTTCATATTTGATTCCATTTGGTTTAAAAACACCATTCATTCTAATGTTGCATGCATAGGTAAAAATCATATCATTAGCTAATTAATGAATATTTCGACTCATGCATATTTATTTGAACGAGTTGCTATTTTTAACACTTCACATTTCAACAATTCATGTGTATAATAAAAATGTGATTTTTATTTTAAACAATTCATTTCAAAACACTATTATTTTATATAGTTTATATCGGGGATAAAAATAGGATTTTTATTGTAAAGCAATTTATTTTAAAACAAGGTCAATTTACATAGTTCATATAGATGATAAAAAGGTGATTTTTATTGTAAAACAATTTATTTTAAAACAAGGTCAATTTACATAGTTCATATAGATGATAAAAAGGTGATTTTTATTGTAAAACAATTTATTTTAAAATATGAATACCATTCAACACATGAATTTCTAATCAACGAATGAATATCGATTCAACACATGAAGGTTTTCTATAGTTTCTATATATAGATAAAAATGTGATTTTTATATTTAAAACACGAATACCATCCAACACATGAATTTCTAATCAACGAATGAATATCGATTCAACACATGAAGGTTTTCTATTCAACGAATAAATATAGTTTCAGCAAATGAAAATAATTCAAACACATGAATATTATTCAAAATTTCGGCAGCATAACGGCAGGGTAGTTAAAACCGGGACCGTCCCTAGTACGGCTCCTCGCTCTACCTTAAAACCTCGATGTTTTTGACAATGGGGATCATGCATCTAGTTCGCACGCAGGCGACATGTATATATTTATTTCATTTCCACAAACTAATCCTATGTGGTTTCAACCAAATATTTCTCAACCACGAATGGGTATTTTTCAACCACAATCAATCAATATCAACCACAAACAATCCCAAACAACCATTCGCTATCAATCAATTTTCACACCAATCACAATCAATAAATATCGTCCATGGTTTGTGGACGAGGGGCGTATATATATATATTTATATATAGCAATTCACTTTTATTTCAACACATATATAATTTTTACAATGCATATATAACTTATACATCGAACGTACAACTTATACAACGCTTATACAAGAGGTGTACAACGCTTATATAACTCATACATCGACTATATAATTTATACATCGTCGTTTTCCATATCGTTTATAAATTAGAAATCTCACATTGGGTTCCACTCCACCAAAAATAGCAGGAGGCTCAGAAAAATATGCGGTCTCTTCTAAAATGTAGAAGGCGTCCATACGGTCACGATGTTTCATGTTTCATCGAATTTCGTTAAAACAAGAAAAAGATATGATTTTTCAAAGATGGACGAAATTTGCAACACTTTAAAGTGTTAAAACAGGTTTAAATAATAACAGCTGTATATTACCCGAACTTGTTCAAAATTAGGTTTGCTAATTTCTGGAAATCCGTGCAGTGAACTGGCGATCGGGTTGCGCCACCAGGTAGGGGAAGGAGAGGCGCTCCAATCGAGGTGGGGGTTGGCCAACTCGCGGCGGCGGTGGAGGCTCAGGCGGCGCTCGAACGGCGGAAGTTCGAGGTGATGGATCTCGTCGTACAGGCGATGGTAGGAGGCGCCACTGGTATGGATGCGAAGGGGAGGACGAGATCTTCAAAATTCCCAACTGGGGCATTGGCTATCGTGGCGCGTGGGAGGAGATAAGGAGGAGGGAAGCGGGGAGCTACGGTCGCCGTTAATCGCGAGGGGAGAGAGAGAAAAGAAAAAAGGATTTTTTTTTTATAAAAATTCTTATTGGCCGGTGGAGTTTTAAAGGGGTTTTCTGACACGACCACCAATCCAAACCCAACGACTGTCGTCCCTAGCGTTTTACCCCCATTCCGAACACAATGTAATATGTTTCGTAGGCCCATTTGACTGTTTCAGCCAGTTTCCATTCAATTTAAAATATATAACATTCAATATTTGATTTGAACGTGCATTTCAATTTGCCAGGGCCACAAACTAATTCGAAAAATTCCAAAAAAATAAATCTAGCTATGTTTTGACGATACGGTCCCAACAAAACTAGTTTCGTCGAATTCTGAGACCGTTTGCAAAAAGGCCCATTTCTGGTCGATCTAATTTAACTGTAATTGACCAAAACACATTTTCCTTTGCCACGCTCACATACTAGCTTCAAAAATTATGAAATTTGAAAACTAGCAATAACTTCACATCCCGGATCCAACAAAAGTGGTTTCGTTGAATTCCGAGGTCGTATGCAAAATGGCCAATTTCACGGGCTATATAAATTCCATAGCGACCTTTCGGAAAATTCATTCGGCCATAACTTTTGCTTTCCGCTATGAAAATTCGATTTTTCAGATTCGTTAGAAAGGTATTCACTAACAGATTTAAATATTTTTGGTTTCGCTAAAATTCGTTTTGTTTTGCACCCGGTATAGTCCGACAAAGTTTGAATTCAATTTTTGAAACTGAAGCGCCTTTTCAGGCCATGTTTATAATTATCATTAATTATATTCGTTTTCAATTGTCGATTCAAACTCAGTTTTCATTTTATTATTTAAAATATTTATTTTAAATATTTAAAATCCATTATTTTAGCCAATTTAATTTTTTTTAATTGGTTCAGATTTTCTGGGTCGTTACACCATATAATTTTCTTGCTATTGCTCTTAAAATAAATAGTTTATTAATTGCCTACATATTTGCAAATTGAACATTTATCGTTTTCCCTAATTAAATATATCATGTTTAATCAATGTCATGTGATGTTATATTTGCACGTTTTGTTTTATGCATGAGCAAATTAGGCAGACCTGCAGTTGTTTCCTTTTTTGTGGTCGATATATCTCCAGAGGTCGTCTTTTTCTCCACTGTTTTTTCTGCATCATTGGAGTGTGAGTAGATTGACTCAATATAAGATGTTATTTATGCTAATAATGGAGTTTCTCCAAGTTTCAGTTCCAGATGCAAGTTGTGACTGAAAATCGAGACGACGAAGCAGTAGAGGCCACGAGAAGTGAATAAAGTGATGGCAAGGTGGCTGAGCTAAACATGTTATTTGATGTTGGGTTCAGAATTGATCCCCATGAGAGGAAGAATGTTAGAAGCCCTTGTAATAGAGCAGGTAAAATTCCTTAATTAATTTTTTAAAACCTTTAACTAGATACAACATTGCACTATAACATTCAAACTATTTGATTGTACCTTATAACCTTTATATGCAATATATACGCTAACATTACGTGATTACGACATTCAGTGGGTTGAGGCTTAGGAATCTATCATATGTCCCATTTTTAACCATTTTGTTTTGTTACAAAGAATTATTTTCAATGTTGATTGCTCTTTCCTCTTAATTGGACAACTAATATCTTAGAGTATTTTATATAAGATCAAGTGAAAACAATGCATGCACTTGCTGCTGCTAAATGAGCAGGTTTTTGAATATACTAACCAGTTAACTTCTTTCCTGTTTTTCTGTTTTTTCGTCCAGTCCCATGCCGTCGACCAGTTCTCTTCTCGCTGCATATACTATGCCTTTTTTGTATATATTTTGAACATAAAGCATCAACCTTTAGTTTAATTACTTCTTTGTAAAATATGTGCTCATTTAGTACAAGGTACCTTATATAATTTCTGCGTCATTTCGGCAATTTTGAGTATCTTGCACATTAGGAAGTGATTGATATGTGCTTTGTTTCATGAGAAATAATTTCATAAAACTTCCATAGAATTAAGTATATTTTTAATTTAAAAGAAGAAATGTATAAGAAAAAGCCATATTTTTTTCCCTGAAAAAAACAGACTACTAGATATAAAATCATAAAATTACGTAGATTTTTAGTTTAAAAGAAGATATGTACAAGAAGAAACCATTCTAAATTTAGTAAAAGCTGCTACCACTTTTAAATTAATTTTTTTTGTTTATAACAATCCTTCAAAATATTTGCTTTGATATCTTTAAAAAATATTAAAAAATCGATATTATTCATGAAAAAACACATACACATGCTGTATTACTTATATAGAATTATACAGACTATTTTACCTTTATATTATTAGTTTGTCATTTTTGGTTTGAAATACAGTGGGAATATGGTTTTAAAATATATAAAATCAACGCTCATATGCATTATAATTATTACAGGCTACATTCTAAAGTTAGTTACGATGAGTCATGGTGAAAAGAGTAACCAAGGAGTTGGACTAACGGGTGTTAATCTAAAAACTGGAGAGTTTGAACTGCATCCATTTTTTATTTAACCTGCAGCATGCGTAGATCTTTCATGATTTAAAAGAATATCATAATATTGTTTTGATTTCAAAGACCAACGACATGCATAACAGAGGTGGCAATAATAATAAATATATATGCCATGGGATAAAATAAAAGAAGGGAGACATGTATTTATATTCCCATGATTTTGTTTGTAATAGAATTGCATAACTCTTTCCTAACTAAAATAAAGACAACTGCAGCAAATATTTAAATAAACCATAACTGACCTTAGTTATTGGTATAATGGTTATGCAAAACTTAAAATTCATATAGAAATTCTGAGTAGTCTAAACTTTTATATAGTTTACATTTCAGGTTGTTTAGTTTTTTATGCAATTGCATAATTATAACCACAAAGGTGAAGTTTAATTCTTACTCATTTTATGTAGAAGCCTATATAGAACATGCAACTTCCCACTACCTTTCCCAACTTTCCACCATCTTTCGGAAAAAATGAAACCTCTTTCTTTTGGACAGTTCATCATATTTCCTTAGACGAATCTTCTCTTCCATCAAATATAAATCTCCTTTTCATTCATGAAACAATTGGGACTCCTCTACGATTCAAATCTCCTACCTGGTCATATTGGGTTACTTAGCAAAAGCGTTAAAATAGTTTTCTAAGTGCCCTAATTCTCACAATACTAACAACGATCATGTCAGCAACGAGTCGTTCAGATAGCTTCGACAAAGACACAAATTGAAGACACAAATGATTTAATTTAGGTTTCCCTTTTTTATTCCTTTTCCTATTAAGCTTTTCAATTTTTTTACGACTGGTAACTTTTAATGTCAATCCAAAAAGATTCATTAAAAGAGATGGCTTTGACGAAGCAGCGAACCCAGACAAGAGCACCTTCATTTAAGTTTACCCTTTTTATTTTGATTTCTGATTATGTATCGTTAACTTATATAGGGTTTGAAAATTTCTCGGTTAACCCAATTATAGAAGTTCAAAATTTGAACAGACTTATGGGGATTTGGATGATGTTAATTATCATTTTATCATAAGATAATTTATTATTAAACCTGTCAATTTATTATAAGATAATTTACTGGGATTTGGATGATGCTAATTCATCCACTGTAATTTTCTTTTATATTAGATTAATCTTCCAGATAATGAATAAAGTTTACGAATTTAGGGATTTCTGTAATATTAGAAGTTAAATAATAATTTTGATGTCTCAACTTTGAATCTAATGGGGTTACCACAGCAGCCTGTGTTTGTCAGGTGCTGAAAATTTATCCAGTAACCTAGCATGCATGTAACTTTTATCTAGCTTTTTATTGCTTCTTCTACGATTTTAACCCCGGATCTAGGATTTGGTTCTAATACCAATTAAAATGAATTGACCAATACATCTTCCTTATAATGTCAAGGTGTAGAAAACAAGAGTATGTTTCAAAATTGAATTTTGCCAATCACAATCCAGTTCTCAAGATACAATATAGAACTCAACAAAAGTTAAATTTGGGAAAAAATTGTATCAGCAACAAGATACAAAATATCTGGACAAGTTTGAATTGACAGCTCAATTTTTATCACTTTCAAATTATACTAAAGATACAAGTGGAAATTTTACATTTTAGGTTTAGACGTAGTATATCTAGCACCAAAATAAAAACCACAAGTTATTATCGTGGAATAAAGAAATCTTACTTGATAACTTATCTTAAAATTTATTTCCTACTATATTATAATGGACGACCAGGTTTATGGTTGTTCCAGTAATATGTATAGGAAAATTCACTATTTTGATGCATATAGGATGTTGTTGAGTTGATGACCCTGTACTATAGATGTAATGAATTTTAGTCACTGTTATACATCAGTTGATTTTCCAAATTCTTTATAATGGAAAACCCTTACCTCTCATTGTTGTCGAGCATGACTATGATGGTTTAATATACAATACTTCATTATTTGTAAATTATGTTGTTATTCACCTCGATGTCGTACTTTGATTTTATAATGCGTGAAACGTTCGATACCCACTCTATTTGCAAATGATAAATAGTTTAT
Organism: Allium sativum; assembly: GCA_030737875.1. Classification (NCBI taxonomy): domain Eukaryota; kingdom Viridiplantae; phylum Streptophyta; class Magnoliopsida; order Asparagales; family Amaryllidaceae; genus Allium; species Allium sativum. The sequence goes on along the minus strand of CM060926.1, from coordinate 683,893,858 downwards.
GATATAACATATGGGTTGTGCCACTGTTGTGTGTTCAAATTTTTTCTCATTGCATTTGGTTAACCGTTTTCCTTCATTTCCTATTCAGTCCTTTGATTTACTTTCCCGACTACACTGATACTTCACATTTATGTAGTTCATCCTATATGTTACTGAGTTGCCGGCTCCTATCATATTAAAAATGAAATAAAATAATTCAAGATTGCGAGGTGTCTCGATGTTTTCTGACTGAGTGATTTTCTGGAACAAATAGATTTCTTTTACGATTTTAAACTTTGGATATAATTTCCAATACTCTAACATAAGAAAATAATTCATGATTATATTTTTATTTTTAGAATCCTATGCTCTTTTTTTTCATAAATGTATTCGTTCTTTTTAGGAAAAATAGATCATCGTGAGAATGAAATTCGAGAATAAGATATTACTTTTACATAAATTTTAACTTTCTTTATTGCTATCTCAAAATCGACATTAAAAAAATAGCATGGGAGAGTTACGATTTTTTTTTATATTGGACTATCTAGATTTTTTTAGAACAATAAAATTCTTTAAAAAAAAGTATTTTTTAAAGTGAATCATATGGTTTTAGAAACAATTTAAAGCAATTTACTTTCTACAGAGAAAACTAAGTTTTTTTTTTTATATAAAATATTGCATTACTATAAGCAATATTTGAACTTATTTGGAAACAATGTGAGTCGATTCAAAAATGTCGACTTAACGAAAATTTGAATTCTGTTGTTTGTCTATTTTTTTGATTACATTGTTTTATCATTTTAAAATCTGTCTTTGGTTAAATTATAAATTGAATGATTTGTTTAAGGGTCTATTATACAATTGAATTTGACATATTTGAAGTGACATTTGGTTAGATATCTAGAAAATGTTTACTGCATTTGGATATGTCATTCATTCATCATGTTCTCTTTTCATTTTTTTAGCAAAAATGTTTGTTTCCTTTCTTTAAAATCAAATTTCTCAAATTTAGGTTCCCGTTTTATTAGAAAAAAGAGACATGATATACATCCAAACCTATGGATTCAAATCTCGATTGTTTGAACCGATTTTTTTTATAGAATATAATAACTGATCATTCAGAATTAGTTAAAGCATGCTGAAAATAATAAGTTTAATAGATTCTTATCTGTGGATATATTCCTTACCAAACCAACCTATGTAGTTGAGGCCATTCATAAATTCTGTACCAACAAAGTGCAGATTCTTGAACAAGCAAGTGTTGGGCAAGGTTATCACGACGCCATGTCGAGCCACTACCGTCTAGAAAACTAGTCGACAAGTCGTTTGACTAGTCGTGAATAGTCGATAGGTCTTTTATATACGTATATTTATTAGACTTAAGTATATAATATAATTAGATATAATTATAAATTTATAATAAGTTCAAATTCAACTACATGTAATTAAAAACAAATCAGTAAAAAACAGTAATTTACTAAAGTATTTTCAGTGTTACTTTCCATTTCAACTGCATGTAATTAAAAACAAATCAGTAAAAAACAGTAATTTACTAAAGTAATTTACTTATGTTAAAAACAGTAATTTACTAAAGTAAACAACAATAATTTACTAAAGTTAAAAACAGTAATTTACTGAAGCAAAAAACAGTAATTTACAGTAAAAAAAAAATCAGAATTTACTAAAGTTAAAAACAGCCATTTACAGTAAAATTGGATCGATGTTTACTAAAGTGACAAAGTCTGTCTATTTTTTCTAAGGACCAACCCACTTATTAAATAGCTCGAGGTCTAGGTCGAGGAGGAGCATCGAAGTCGAGGTCGAGGAGGAGCATCGTCGCGAGCAGGAGTCGATCCAATAAATTAGGGACTCTCTCCAGGCCAAATATCGAAGTCGAGGTAAACATCGATCTGTAAAACATCAATCGAATTTTACTGCAGTCAAAATTAGGGTTTCTGGGCCAATTAGTGTTTCGGGGCCGCTCCATCCCATTACCGTCGAAAGCAATAAGTCGTTCATCGTCGAACTCCAGGGAGCGACATGTCGACGACTAGTCGACGACTAGTCGTCGACGTGATAACCATGGTGTTGGGATTCTCCTCTAAAATCCCGGACTCACCGATTCTTCCGCCTCCATTGTTTTAAGTGCATTGCTTACACTACTTATGCTTCCATCTATCGACATTGCTATGAGATTCATTTCTTCCTCCATCCACACACATTCTAAGCTTATCCTTAATCATACTGGTAACATCCAACATAATTGACTTCGGCACAGCAGCACACAACCATTATTTCAACCGTGAGTGTCATTGTACACTTCTGCTGTTTTGTTACCAGTTTCGGACTCATACCCAACATTTTATTTCCCATTCCCTGTTTAAATGAACTTCTTGAACCACTAAACGACATATACTAAAACTTAATATATGCCTATTGATCATAGAATTATCCCTTTTTTGTTGCATTCCAAAAATTAAAAGCTAATTAAAATTAATTTTATGTGAATTTTTTGATTGCAAAGTGAAAACAGTGCGCCTGTCAATCGTAGGACGATGGTATTTGAGGACAAAGAAACTAAATTTCTATTACTTACTATGATTTAAATAGAACTTTGATTAGAAACAAAGGGAAAGAGACACAGTTCAACATCGCTATCTCACTTGAGGAATCAAAGGGAAAAAAGATGAGAAAAAGAAACGACATCATACCTGAATTGAAGCGTCTTTTATCCTCTGTTCTATGATTTATACTCTTTTTTTAATCTTTGAGCACTAAATTTCATTCCCAACCGAAGGCATGATAAAGTGGTTGTCTGATAAAATAACCAGTAGTCGATAGCAACTTATTTGAAATTTCAATGACATCCAACAGGAATTTGGCTGTACTTATGTGAAATTGATGCTCAACTCCATTCGTTCAACATCGCTATCTTCACTTTCCAAATTTTACATGTTTAAAGGAATATTATTTGGGTCCCTCTTTTAAATTACCAACCAAATAGAAGATTATTTACTGTAAACTCGATAACAATTTAAAAACACTTAAAATTAAAAACAATTAAAACAAAACCCTAGTTTATAAGTAATAAAATCCTTATATCCCTTTATAATCTTTTAGCCGGCCCTTTTGATCTTTTGCTTGTGAAACACTGGCTTCAAATTACGGCTTCCTAGGGTTTCCTTCTAGAAATTAAAATGGTGACAATGATTAGGATTTCAATTCTCTGATTCAAGACAGCCACTCTCCTCTCTGATGTCCTTCGATTTCCAATTGCAATCTTCTCTGGTTGAATTGAAGAAGCTTGATTCTGATCCAAGTATTTTCTGTTTTCGGGTATGGATTTTCAATTCAGATTTTGCTTGTTTTTTTTTTGTTCGAACTTGGATGGATTTATTGCCTGTGATGATTGGGTTATTTATAAGATTAAGGATCCTAAATACTTGCTCTGATTTTGTATTACGATTTGGTCATTGGTATACGCTAAAATATTGCGTAAATTTTGTAGTTGAAATCGTTGGCTTTGAATTGTGGACTTTGAAATCTTCAAACTATACTGGAATTTTTTGGTCAATCCCTTAATTTCTGGTACTTTGAGTTAGTTTTTGATATTGCGAGGTTACTGGAATTTTTAACTTGGCCCGTATGCTTCTGGAACTTTGATCGAGTCATTTGAAATCTTGTTTATCTATTCTTCTGAGAAAAATATCTTCTGGTAAGAACAAATGCTACATTAGAATTGTCTTGATCATTTTGAACTAATGCCTTGTGAAATATTGATACGAACAGATGCTACATTAGAATTGTCCTGTAGTTCTTTGATCATGATAATGCTCTTCTCATACAATCTTTTTTGATCATGTTACTGGCTTTGTGTTGTCCTTGCCAAATTGTTTGGCCCTTGGAGTACTATGTCAATTTGTGTCCACTTCCATTTTTTTTGATAAGTAACAGTCGCTATTACATTAAACAGATGTGAACAAATATTGTACGTGAAACTGCCATGATATTTCACTTGAAATTTCTTGCTGGGCTACAGTTTGTACACTTTTGTTTTGCTGAGCTCCTTTTGTGATGAACATTGAATTAGCTTATGCAATTCCAGTTTGCACCATGCATTGTTGTGTGTCACGACATCTTTATTTGCCTGTTGCATGAGTTGAACCAGTTTGGTCTGCACCATTATATATCATTGACCATGTTGTACTTGAGCTTGAAAGCTGCTCCATGTTTACTGCTTTGGCCATTTACTTGCTGCATCACTATGTAATTTGTTGCTGTATGCAACCATGAACCTTTGTAAAAAAAAAAAACTGTTGCCATCATGTTGAGCTCGACCATTTTGATGCACCATATTAAACACCTCTGCCTGCCTTGATCAAGTCCACTTATAATATGCTACACTTGATTTTGTTGAACCATTACTGTTCTGTTTTGTGTTGCATGCTGACTTGTGCTACATACTGCACATCCCTTCATGTACATGCTTGAACAATCCTGTAAGATGCTGCTTGTGGCTATTCCTTGAACATGTTAATGCTGCTATGTCATCCATGTTTGTGGTGCACCAACCTTTTGTTCCCTGTGTAATCTTGTGATCACTGCTGCAAACTTGTACATCCCTTTGTAACTGCATGACTTGTATATTTATACACTGACTTGACAATGTTGGTTTGACTTGAAGCATGTACCATGTGCATCTCTGACTTGCATTTCATGTTGAATGCTTTGTTTTGTACATTCATACTGCCTGGACCACTTTGAGAAAAAAAATGAAAATGCCTTGTACATTTTGGTTTGTGCTCGACCATATTTACACATGTTAAATTGTCTTGTCACGACCATGCATATTTGATTTTAGTTGTACACTCGTACACTTGCACTGGGTCGAGTTGGTCTACGTGGCTGCTCCTCAGTTGCTCTCCTGCATTTTGATTGGCGAGGCAGTGCACGCGCGTATATTTATACACGTGTGTACATGCAGCCATTAAGAATTATTTTCCTGCCTTTGTATATCAGACCAAATCAGAAAAATGATGATAAACACACCAGAAAACTGAGGCAAATATAATTTAAAAATAATTTTATATTTGTATGCACTTCAGATTTATTTTTATTGCAGTGTACTGTGTATGTATGTGTTTCATGTGACATGTAAGCAGATGGTGACTGATAGCTGAACTGGATCTGGAGCATGTGAAGATTCAGTGTGTCAGTGTCAGTGAATGTATAACCGTGTCGGTATATAACCGAGTGATCGAGTGATATGTAGTGAAGAATTGAATGTACTAAGTGATAAAATTGTACTTGTAATAAAAAAATTTGATTTAATTAAAATATAATTTTGTTGTGTTCAAATCAAATTGTCTATCGTATTCAAATTAATTTGTAGTACAATTCCATGTAAAATATTATACTATGAATATACAATAGTGGAGTTATAATGTTGTACTATTTCAGATTTTGAAATAAAATATTTAACTGAATAAATATACTGTGAACTGTGTATAATAGTATATTATTCAATAAATATTTATTTCTATGAATTGAAATATATAATAGTACAGTTACAAACATATTTAAATAATATTATATGTTTGTTATCATCAAACAAAAATCATACAACACATTGTTGTATCCACCATCATATGCATTGTTATGCGCTATTAAATCATGTTGATTCTGATGATTCTTATCGAATTTGATTTATGAACTTAAGAATCTATTTGATTTTCCCTTTCCGTAAACTTTCCTAAGGAAAACACACCTCAACACACAATTTCCTTGTATAATTTCAAATTGATATTTCAAGTGAATAAATTCTAAATCAAATTCGATTCAATTATTTTCTATTATAATTATATATTTAAATACGATAGTGTTTTGGCAAATATATATTAAGTAGCGATAGTTTATAATTATTTTGGAACATTGTCTTGTAATTATGTCTACATATGTATCCAAACTAACGTATAAATCATTATATAATTTTAGACTATTTTAAAATCAAAAACATATTATCATATATATAATTGCATGATATAAGTTGAACAAGAAATTGTTTTAAAAAACATAATAAAACGAGTTGTATGGAACACTCGAATTTATTATATCAACTAATTGTTAGACTTTCCTGATTGAACATGTTGAAGCAAGAGTGGGTTTCTCTAAGTAATATTAAATGTTTAGGTAAACCTGTGTGGTATAGGATATATACTTGTTACTTACTTGGTTACTATAGAAGCATATAACATTTCGATGAGTGCAGCTCACAAAAGGTATTATCCATTTACACGTAGATTATTTTTGTTTCCAATCCCAATTTATGTTGACAAGCTGGATGCTTGTTGTGAGGTTAAAGTTCGGCTAATGCCCCAAAAAATCCCTGCTATAGCCTATACTACTCCTCAATTTCTACGCTATTTAGCACTAATGAATAGTGGAAATGCTTCAAGCCCCACTATTTTCTGCTATGCCAACTAAATCAAAGTCTTTTACTCCCTCTTTATCAATATTAATATAAAAAAATTTATGCGACCAATTCCCTTTTAAAACAATCAATAAGTTAGTGTAAAGGGCTAATTTTAAGGCATGCATGTTCAATATTCGACGAAACATATTATATCCATTAAAATTTAGTGTGTACACCCTTGATAGTTTTTTTTTATTTTGTTACATAAGATGAATTAGTATTAGTACTTCTACATAAATGATAGGAGAATGATAATTTATAGATTTTAATGTTTATTTAGCCTTTAATGAACGTTCTTGTACCTCTGTTATATCCTTGCTTTATTCCACTACAAATTTTTACATCTCCACCATTATAGAATCACTAAACACTTTAACTCCATAACATGCTTGTTTAAACATTGACCAAATTATTTGAGTTCAAGGCTCAATTATGGTACATAGTGTTCAGAGAGTTATAACCTTTCCATTTTGATGCTTTACATTTCCATCCACCTTGTATACTGATTTCTAGATTTTATGATTTATGTTGTCACCCAATACTACTTTGGAGTTATTCACTTTCATAAGCCGTTTTTGGATTGATACTTGGTGACTACATATGTAGTGAGGTTATATACGTCATTATGGTATCATTACACGCTCTTGGGATTTATTTCACTTATGTACATCCGTATCTTACTATTATCAAGTCTAGACTGGTCAGTTTTTTTATTTCATGGTGCTGTGTCAGACCAAGATGTTTTAAGTCATTCTTCATGATGCTTCATGGATGGATCTCTTACCTATAGATTGATGCTTAATTGTGATGTCACCTTATTGATATCCATGTATATGTTGATGTAGTAATATACCTTATCGAGCTAAACTCCCTTTGTTGTACATATTCACATTATGGGGTTGTAATACTTGTGGATCTTCATGATCACATATTGTAGTTAGTTATCTTGTTCTTATATCTTCAATTATGCCTTGTGTATGTTTGTATTCTGCTATATTAAACTTTGTGATTCGCGATTCTGTATGGTATTTATATATCATTTTATTCTAAAGTATTATCTAGCTACCATGGTTTTATCCGAAGCCTATATTGAATGCTAGCTTAAAATAAAACTCGCAATTAGTCACTCTTAACTAGCAACTTCCTCCACACTAGTCGACGACGTTAACTCTGTAATATTCTTTATTATTGTGGGTCTCAAAGTGGAGCATCACAAGGTTTTCCCTAAGATTTATCTCTATTTATCTTGGAAAATGCCAGCCCTTATTACTTGCACTAAAGAAATACCACCATTTACAACATTCAGAGGACCTCATTAGCTATTTCTTGTCATATACCTCATCATAGCATTGAATATGGCTAACAAGTTAGGGTTTGCTATCATCTTTGATCCCATCTCTTGCCCAATTTCGGATGTGGAGTTCATTTTCACATTCTTAGTTTCCCTATTCTTAGAATTTGTAATAATAATAATGAGTAGTCTCTCAAGAAGAAAGCTACCTAAGTGTTACTCGTATATGCAGTGCGACTTAGTATATATACTGTTGTTTAGCTTTTAAACCAAAATTTGACAAATATGCTCTCTTATATATTGCTCGATCCTTTTTTGAGTGATATATTACTTTATCTCTAGTAGATCTCATATAAAATTTGGTCATATCTCAACCTAAGCAAGATACCAAATGTTACAACTACTCAGCATTTTTGATATCCAAATAGCGTAAATAGTGTAATTTAACTGTATCTAGTTGATACTGAGTGGTCGTTAAGGGTAAACTAGGGGTAAACTAGTATTGAATTCAAAGAAGAGCTTGTCGTATTTCTTATAGTTGATAGGACAATACATAATAATCACATATATAGGACATGCGAGATAATAATATAAGTAAGTGAACCGAACAAAATCAGAGCGATGTTGGTTCATCATAATTATAGGGTGAAAATGACAATGGAGTTTATACATAAGATAAAATAAACTCTAAGTAGTTATCTCCATCGACAAGTGTTGGAATAACTCAACCACATTAAATAATGGAAATTAGCAATAATAGCTCCAAAAGTATAAATATGAAGATGTTAGCCATTTTTTTATCCCTTGCATAGCTTCTTGTGTTATCTTATACCCATTGCTTTCAATCTACACATTTAATAGTATTTAAGATGATAAGAAAAAAAACAAATAAACATTACTTTATTCAATAAAGTGGGTAGTTTCATCAGATGACCCAAGCTCACAATGGTAATTTTAATGGCACAACCTCGCAAATCCCTATTTCTCCTCCCTCTCCTCCAAATCAATCTGAGACTATCACTAACTGTCCTCCTTCTTTAGATCCCCCCCCGCCACTGCTGGCACCTCCTGACCCAAACTCTTCTACTTTTACCTATGAGGCTTTGCCTCAAGCAACTACCGTGCAAAATAATCAAAGACGTTGGACTTTCATGTTCCAGCATTTGCCGCGAAATGCCGGTAAATATGAACCAATTGAGATGTACCCTACGTTCTTCGATGACTCAATGGATTACACCGAATCTATTATTGATGTTGTACTCGAGTTTGGAAGGATACTCTTGTTGGTTTTTTCTTGGATGTGCCCCTATCTTATACAACAGTACTCTAGAAAGTCTAATCATTATGGAATTTGAAGGGCGAGAAGAGAGTGAAATCTAATGGTGTTCTCTTTCTTTTTCAACTCTCAAATGCGGAAGATAGAAAAAGGATTCTAATTGGAGATCCCATCATAATGACAAACAAATTATTCATCATAAAGCCTTACGATTCACAAGTTAGCAATGTTTATGGATATGTGAACGCTGTTCCTGTGTGAGTGCAATTCTCAAATATATCACTGTTTGCGCGAACTCATCTAGAAATCAATTGGCTTGTGTGTAAGCTTGGCAAGCTCATATGCTTAGATGAAAAGACAAAGAGTTTGGACAGATCGGAGTATGCCAAACGGCTTATTGAAGTCAAACCAAATACTGAACTATTCAACGACTTCCTAGTGAAGACTCCTGATGGTGGAACTCAGAGGATATATGTTAACTATCTCCGGAAGCCCCTTGTGTTCACTTCTTGCAAGCTCTTTAGGAATGGTAAAGAAGAATGTGAAGGAATTACAATGATGAAAGCTAAACAAAGTGAGAATAAAGGTAATGAAACAGGAAATAATAAGAAGTTTGTTTACAATCAACAAACAAGAGTTGTTAACTCCAAAGTTGATGTTGTGGTTGAGAGTAATGTCGAGAGAAATGAAGTTGTTAATAACACTGATAAAAGGCATTAGTATAATAAGCAGAATAGAGTTTTAGTTAACAACGGGCAACCATGGCAGAAAGTGAAGAGACATAAGAGAAATATCACATTCAAGAACTCAAAGAAAAAGAGTACTTTGGGGGATTTTATGTCAGTGGCTAAAAGAACCCAGTGGCAAAAGAGAAAGGTGTTACTTACAAATCAGGAGGGGATCATAATTGAGGAAGGGAAAATTCCAGATATGAATGATAATCATTTGAATAACCAAATGATTTATACAAACTTGAAGGAGACAAACAATGTAATGGTTAGTTTTGAAAGAAATATTAACGGGGGACTACAAATCAACAACAGCTTTGGGCTTTTGCTGGATCATTGCGAATTGCAAAAGAATAATAAAGTTATGCAAGGTAGTAATAATGTTGAAGTTAACAATGAAGGTAAAATTCAAGTTGAAACAAGCTCAATTTCTCTGGATATGGTTGAGAAGAGAAAAAATGACAATGAGCATCCTTGCTTAAATGACAACATTGACCATAATGTGCAAAAAGTACCTTCTGAAGTTAACAATGCTTCTCGTGTTGACATTGCACACTCTGTGCATGCCAATGTAAATACTCAGGAAGATGAACAACATGTATTGCAACCTACTCTGATAGGACTATTGTTAGGTGTAAGTGGACTTTCTATGGTTGGGCAACAAGATGATCTTCTTATGAAAGCTTTGATTCAAGAGAGCAGTATACAAGAAAACAACAATATTGATACCACTGCACCCAATAGTAGTGCACAAAAGAAAAAGAATACAAATCCATATGATAACATAACCCTACCTCCTGGACACAAAGAACCTTCTGAGTCTCACCTATATGAGGAAGGAAAAGCACGAAAAAATTCACAAAATAGTGCAAGAATGAAGAATATAGACTCAATTAAGGTCTTGACAAGCTATATGGCAAACAATCTCAAAAACACTAAGGCTCCCAATGTAGCAAAACCTTTATGTTTGGAATATTAGAGGAGCGCACCAAGACATGAAATTAGATCATTGCAAGCTCTTGATCAGGAAATATAACCTAAGTGGACTTGCTAATCTTGAAACAAAACCGGACGAAGCTTTTACGCTTAGAGCAGCAAGGTATATAAATTTAAACTAGCATTTTATACATAATTTTCATGATGCTAGCTATGGTAGAATACTTATTATTTTTTATCCTTTAATTCACAAGTTCTCCAAGATAACTTCCTCTAATCCGCATATTCATTGTCATAACTTACACTTTGCCCTCTTCTACATCATACTGTTTCACTGTAATTTATGCTATTGACGCTAGAGAAACATTCTTTAATATGCTACCATCATTAAGGAAGCACGCTCACCCTTGGTTAGTGTGTGGAGACTTTAATTCACCACTAACTCTTAATGGTAGGATAGGGGGTTCCTCTGTATCGTTAGCTGAAATTGGGCATATTAATGTTGCAGTTAACAATTCAGATTTAATAGAAATAAACTCATATGGGGTGCAATTCACTTGGAATAATAGTAAGAGGAATGACATTAGAAATTTTACCAAAATTGACCATTCATTTTGTAATGTAGCATCACTTAACAAATGGCCTGGGCTGATTAATGAACTTCCCCTACCCATGCTTTCTGACCACTCTCCCCAAATACTACATTTGGGTAAGAGTTTGATTAACAAAAGAACTTGTTTTAATTTTTTTAACTCTTGGAGTGTCGATCCTCAATTCATGGATTTGGTTAATAAGGAATGGCCGACTCCTAATTTTGGCAACCCTATGTACATTGTACCTAAAAAGTTGAAAGTTGTCAAGAATGCTCTTAAAGCATGGGCTAGCAACGAGTTTGGCAATGGTTGTGCTCAATCACACCAACGGAGGTATCAGCTTGAAAGTATTCAACTGCAAATGAATGATGATACCTCCAATCCCCACATTGCTACTTTAGAAATACAGTAATCTATCAACCCGAAGGATGCTCTTCATAAAGAATTTCTCATGAAGTAGCAGAAGGCAAGAATTCAGTGGTTAGAAGAGGGGGATAGGAATTCTGCATATTTTCATGCGGTTTTAAGGCAAAGCACAATAGAGAAAACATTCTAGATATCACTGATATGCAAGGTAAAGTTAACGAAACTCAAAGTGACATTCAAAATTCTTTTATTCAGTATTTTACTGATTTGTTTGGTAATGTTGATAACTTGGTTCCCAAAATTGAGGAGATAAACCATATGATACTACCTAAGCTTACCAGTGACCAATATGACAATATAAAATAAACTATCACAGATGAAGAGATCAAAATTACTATGTTTTCATTAAATAAGAACTCATGTGAGGGTTCGGATGGCTTTAATGCCTTCTTTTACGAAAAAGTTAGAGTATTGTGAAATTTGATATTTGTAGAGCAATTAAGCTATTCTTTGAAAGGGCTCTTATGCAAGGGTCTTTTAATAACACGCTAATTGCTCTCATTCCTAAAGTTACTAATGCTAGCAAAGTTGATGATTATAGACCTATCTCGTGTTGCAGATCTATTTATAAATGCATAACAAAAGTTCTGGCTAATAGAATGAAGCTTGTGTTGCCTTATATCATTTCTTCGAATTGCCTTTATGCCAGGTAGAAATATTCTTGATAATGTACTAATAAAGCATGAACTACTTAAAGGTTATGAAACTGTGTATATCTCCCCTCGTATTATGCTTAAACTTGATATTAGAAAGGCATTTGATATTATTCAATGGACATCGATAAGTAGAATTCTCAGCTATATGTACTAATTAACACTCCCCATTTTCTATAAATATCAATGGTTCTCCTATTGGGTGTTTTTTGAGTAAGCAAGGCATTCAACATGGAGATACTATCTCTGCTTATTTGTTTATTATAGTTATGAAACTGCTAACTCGTATGTTAGATGAGATAGTTGACACTGGCTTGATTAAACTGCACCCCAAATGTGTTAACCCAAGAATCACTTCCCTCATGTTTGCAGATGATCTTATCATCTTTTGCAAATCTGATAGTAACTTACTTGCTAATGTCATGTCCATTTTGGACAAATTTTATCGAATGACTGGTTTGAGGATTAATTTTGATAAATCTGAGTTTTTGACTGCCGGTGTTAGTCAAGATCAGATAGTTCAAATTCATGCTCAAACTAGTTTAAGGAATAGTGATGCTACTATCTTGTATCTTGATTTACCTTTGGTTACCTCAAGAATAACTAAGCATCAATGTGCTCCTTTATTTGCAAAAATTACTCAAAGACTTGAGTGTTGGTCTACTAGGACTCTCAGTCAAGTTGGGAAAGTTACTCTCATTATATCTGTTATTATTTCAATGCACGTTTACTAGGCTCGTACTTTCTTACTTCCCCAAAAGCTAATTACTATGATTAGAACGAACTTCATACATTTCCTATGGAAAGGTGGTATACACTTGAAATATTTAGCGACAACCTACTTTTCTTTGCTTGAAAAACCTATGAGTAAGGCAGGTTTGGGCATCATGAACATGTGCACCTGGAATAAAGCTGCCTTCAGGAAATATTATGATGACATTTTAAATAGAAAATGCAGTCTTTGGGTGGCATGGTCTTATCAACATGTGCTCAAAGAGAATACGATATGGACCATAAACAGTAACAACAATATGAGTTGGACCTGAAAGAGTTTAATTAAACTCAAAGATCAATTTCTGCCATTTTTTAAATTTGGCAAGCTTGCATAGACTCAATGAATTTTTGGCATGATCCCTGGTAACACCTTAACTTACCTCGATTTAAATCAATCTAGGATCAACTTGAATAGTAATGTATCTACTACCATCGTGGATAATCAATTGAATCTGCCACCGTCCTCGAACCATTCGTATTTGGCTATTATAAGGGAAAACTCTATCCTCCGGCTTGCATTGCATTGTGTGATGGTAGGGGTGAGCATTATTCGGTTAAACCAAATAAACCAACCAAGCCAATTAATTTTGGTCGGTTTGGTTCAGTTTTGAAACTAAATCGGTTTGTAATCGGCGCGAAAAAATATTAAATTTGGTTATCGGTTTAACCAAATTATTACTATATTTTCAAAATTATCGATATTATAATAAATATTTTAGTTTAGTTTAGTTATTTAAGTATATATTAATCATCGCCTATGTGTCAAAATTAATATTATAAAGCATAAAAATAAAAATTAATAATATGGTAATCATATATTTATGTTTTGTTTCAAATTATAGTTAATATTTCAAACACAAAGTGTAAAATATTTTAAGTTCGGTTTAATAGGGTAACCAACCGTACCAAACAAACTTAATTTGGTTGGTTTGGTTTGGTTTTCATTTTTATTGGTTTTAGTTTGGTTTGAAAATTTTATCATCGGATAAACCAAACCAACCAAACGCTCACCCCTATGTGATGGGACCTGAGTTGTAACAACCCGGAAAATCAGAACCAATTTAAAAATTTTATTTTGGCAATTTTGATGAATTTTGAATATTTAAAATGATTTATTTTAAATAATAACGATGAGAAATTTATTTTGAATAGAATTAGAACGTATATATTTATTTGAATCGAGATTAGAATATAAATATTTATATTAAATATAAAAGGAATTGAAAATGGCGCGGTAGTTTGAAAATTCGATTTCAAATTTCAAATGAATGTACATGATTCAAAGTAAACCAGATTTTAGCGAAACCAAAAATATTAGAATCTATTTGAAAATATATTCCCAATGAATCTGAAAAATTGAAATTTCATAGCGGGAATAAAAAGTTATGCCCAGTTGAAAATTCAGAATAGTCGATATGGAATTTTAGCCCTTAAAAATGGAAATTTTGCAAACGACCTCCGTTTTCGACGAAACCACTTTTGTTGGATCCAGGATGTCAAATTATTGCTAGATTCCAAAATTCATAATTTTTGGGATTAATATGTGAGCGTGGCGAAGTTAAACGTGTTTTAACAGTTTCAGTCAATTTGGATCGACCAGAAAATGGCCATTTTTCAAACGGTCTCCAAATTTGACGAAATTAGTTTTGTTAGGACCGTATCATCAATACGAAGCTAGAAATATTTTTTCTGTAATTTTTTGAGTTAGTATGTGGCCCTGGTAAATTAAAATGTGCGTTTGAATTTAAAATATATTGATTTATATTTTAAATCTAATGGAAACCTTTCGTAACAGCCGAATTGGGTTACGAAACATATCCCATTGTGTTCGGAATGGGGGTAATTGGCTAGGGGCGACAGTCGTTGGGTGTAGTTTGGGGTTAAAAAGGAAAGTCAACATGTTGGAGAATAAAATAAAATAATAAATTATAAAACCCTCTCTTCCTTCAAACCCTTGGTCAAACTAGCCCCCTCAGTCAAAATCGAAAACCCGCCCCCTTTTTTCTTCAAAAACTCCACCGTCGCTCCTCTTCAGGCCCGCCACCGCCCGTCGCATCTAGCGCCCCCACCCTCCCCACGTCGGCCGACCCTCCTCCGCCCTTCACTGGCCTCCACGCGCCCCTCCTCCGCTTCTCTCTCCACCGTTCTCTTCTGAATCGAGACCAAAACTCCCCTTGCCACCAACGTTGGACCCCACTGCCCCTCTCCTTAGCCCAGCGCCATCGCGAGCACCCCCCTCCGCTTCGCTACCTCGCGCAGACACCCCCTTCTTCAACTCGACCCGCAAACCCCCTCCCCCACCTACGACGAACCGAGCAACACCCGACAGGAGGACAACAACAGCAAGCACCCCCTCCCTCTCTGATGTCGATTGGCGTGAGCTTTCACTCGATCGAAACGAATAAAAATGTGAGTTTTATTTTTGTTTCGTTTTATTTGTTTATGTAGGAAAAAGAAAAATGTGTTTTTCTTTTATGTAAACAAGGTTGGATTGTTATAGAAAAAAGGTTGGATTTTTATAGATAAAAAGGTTGGATTGTTATAGATAAAAAGATTAGATTTTTATTATAAAACTAGCGAAGAAAAGATTAGATTTTATTATGAAGTTAGTGAGGTAAAAATATGACTTTTATATTATAGAGGTAATAAAAATATGATTTTTATAGTATAGTGATAATAAAAATATGATTTTTATTATCTAGGAAGTGAAGATAAAAATAGGATTTTTATATGTATGAAAGGTAAATAAAAATACGATTTTTATCGTTTGAATGACAATGTAAAAATGTGATTTTTGTATATTCATTAGCGATAGAAAAATTCGACTTTATATATTCATTAGCTATAGAAAAATTCGATTTTTACATATTCATTAGCGAAGTAAAAATATAATCTTTATATAGAGGTTAGTGTTATAAAAATATAATTTTTATATAGGAAGTAACGATATAAAAATATGATTTATATATATATAACTGAATAATAAAAATGTGATTTTTAACTATGTAGCATGGTTATAAAAATATGAAATTATTTTTAGAGAGATAAAAATATAATTTTTAGCCTATGTATGTTATTTATAGAATAATCATGCAAAGAAATAATTATTGATTGGTTAAAAATATAAATTTTAACGTAGGTATGCTACATAGATCGACAATCAAAGCACGGCGGAGTGGATCCCAAAGGTGAGAACTTATCATTTTTATTTAATTTTCTAGTTAAAATATATATTAGGATGCAGACGGTGCTTAGCAGCACCCGACACCCGTCGTCCATAGATCATGGATGACTTGTTTGTTTAATTGACTGCGTTGTGAAAGTTGATTTTGTGATGTGGAATGGAATAAAATATTTTATAGTTAAAAATATAATTTTTAACGTGTATATGAATAAAATAAATATTCATAAACAAATCGGATGATTTGTTTATGTACACACATTTGACTGATATTGATTGGGACGATAAATTTTACACATCGCCCAACTGCACAAATAAAATCTGTGTTTGATTGATTGAAACACCACACGGGTATTGGGAGGATATATGACATACACTAGTCCCAATAATTAGCTGTATGTCGATCGATTGATTGACAGGCTGTTGTAAGCGTTAAATATTTATATTTAATGCTTATGCAGTGTAGAATGCACTTTGGATGATGGTTGACTGTGTTTGATAGTTGTTGTGTACATGTGTATATGAAATCCATATAAATCAAATTATATGGTAATTAACTGTGTCTGATTCCAGTTCAGAAAGAACGAATATTTTAAATAACGAATATTTTAAAATAATGAATATTTTAAAATAATATTCGGTAAAAGATCAAAATTTGATTTTGATGTCCGATTTGGGATGAACAAAAATATATTTCAATATATAAAGTCGTGTTGATTAGATTAACGCCATTTTGACGGGAACGGTATTTATATCAATTTTATTCATTTCAATAATGAATATCGAAAATGAATTGATTTCAAAATCTAATGTTTTGAAAATACTATCATTTATATATGGATGATATAAAATATTCAATTTTGATTAGAAATTGAATATGAAGTTGAAATCGTTTTGAAATCGAATTTAAAACGATTTATAAAATACGTTTTAAATAGAAATCAATGATATATATATATATAATATATATAATGGTCTGAACAGAACGCGTCGAAGCCGCGGCAGTTCGCGAATTTCGACCATTGACTTCGAATGGACATTACGAGAGATCAGACGGTCGGATTCTCCTAAAACTGGAACCGTTGGGTTCGTATCGAAAAGAGCTTTCTAACGAATATGAGAGATTTGAAATCTAACGGTTGGATTTGGAATTATGTCCAAATCAAATTTGGAAAAGGTCGTTGTAAGTGTAGTTCAATGGTCGTTTATGGAAATCGACTGTACGGACCTTGATAAAATTATTTAAAATATCAATAATTTGTGTAAAATCATAATTAATGATTTGGAAAGAATTGGGATGAAAAATTCCATATTTGAAAAGATAAAAATATATTTTTATCAAAATGAACTAGTTATGAACTAGAATAATAAATCCAATATTTTTAAAATAATTAAATTGTATTTGAAATGGTTTTAAAAATAGCCAGAATTTCCAATATAATTATTGGAATGGATTTGAATCGAAATTATCTTCGGAATATTTCGATATTAGATTCCGTGTTATATGGCGTAGTCCCTTGAATTACTCTCTTTTAAAGTAAAGTTTTAAATAACTGTTTTAGTTCTCACAACCAGTCACATGACTGACTGAAATTTATTGTTTTAACCTAAACTCTGGGTGCCCCTATTTTCCACACGGGCAGCTAGTAGTTTTGGTTTTGCAGATTTATATTCATAGGATCCTGATTTACAGCTGAAGCGATATTCGGAAAGCTCTGTATCCGTGTATTACTTTCAGTTGTGTTTTGTATTGTTTTCCGCTGCTATGTATTTAAATGTAATTTAAATCTCCGATATTGAACAAATGTATAATATTTATTCATACTCTGTATATTCTTGTACTCTGATGTAAATTGTTGTAATGAGCAATGAAGTGTTATTTTGTTTGTGTCCCGAATTGGCTTGTTCTCAACTCAATCCGGGCTTTCCTTCACGGGGAAGTTCAGGTCGTTACATGAGTCTTATAATAGCTTCATTTTTCGAAAAGCATTGCGTTGATTATAAACTGTTTTATGCACTAGTATTCTCGGGAGAAAACCCATTCTGTATTATATGGCGTGGTCCCTTGATTTACTTTATTTTAAAGTAAAGTTTTAAATAACTGTTTTAGTTCTCACACCAATCCCATGACTGAACTGGAGTTTATTGTTTTAACCTAAACACTGGGTGCCCCTATTTTCCACATGGACAACTAGTAGTTTTGGTTTTACAGATATTTCTTTCCTAGGATCCTGAATTTACAGCTGAAGCTATATTCAGAAAGCTCTGTATCCGTGTATTTCTTTCAGTTGTGTTATGTATTGTTTTCCCGCTGCTTTGTAATTTAAATCTCTGATATTTTTCTGATGTATATTATTTGTTCATACTCTGATATATTCTTGTACTCTGATGTAATTATTGTAATAAGCAATGAAATGTTCTCATGTTTGTGTTCTGATGCGTCGTGTTCTCAACTCAATCCAGGCCTTCCCGTAAGGGCGTGTTCGGGTCGTTTCATTTGTGGTATCAGAGTTTTGGTTTACAGAGCTCGAGAACAAGACACATTAGAACCAAACAAAAGAATTTATCAAAGATAGGATTAGTAATATCCTATAAGAATGACTCGTTAGAGATAGGATAGTAGTATCCGAGAATGAGTTGGAATAGTATTATTTATTAAAAATAAAAATGAAAACGGTTTTAATTTTGAAAAGTAAAACCTTATTATACGTATTTGAATATTTTATATTAAATTTGGACAATCGAGTATATGAAGATTTTGCATATACACGTCATGAACGTATATTCGAAGTCTCATATATACTGGATAGATATAGAATTACACTCTAGTCACCCGGGGATAATTCTGGTGATTGATCGATCATCATCAGTATTTATGCTCGAGTTTCGAAAGTGGGATGTCTATATATTTCCAATTGACTGGTGTGAGAACCAAAACAAGATAGGGTTTATTGTTGTGATTTAATACTAAAAATATGATTTTTGAATATATTAAAGATATATGATTGAAAAGCTAATCAACTAATTGATTGCTTGTTGTGTTGTTTGATTATTAGTTGAACTAAACAAAAATATTGGAATGATAAAACTAATTAGAGAAATGTAAGGTAAATTAGGCCAAATCGAGTTAAATATTGAACTGATTTGAAAATTTATTGAAATTGCATACATGTACATATGTATGTATGAACAGGTCATAGCATGAAAGCTAAGAAGAGGAATAAAATTGTATGCCCGACAAATAGGTACATGTTTACTATATTCATTGGGTTTGATGATTTTATGAGTCGATTGGCTAGCCGCTTGGTTTTTTCTTTTTCTTTTGGATTAATGAGGGCACTGTGAGGCAAGTTGCGATTTTAAAAATCAACCCGTACAAAGGAGGTTATGGCGAAATTTTTCAAAAATTTAGGGTGTTAGCCAAATTTTTGAAGAATTTGAAAATTCTTAGAAACTGAAAAGTTGAAGAATGAACGCCAGAATGAAAGTTGAGTTGGTTAGTTAAACAACTTTTAGCTCCGTTCCTTTCCGAGGACGAAAAGATTTTAAGTGGGGGAGATTGTAACAACCCGGATTTTCAAAATCAATTTAAAATATTTATTTTAGCTATTTTAATGGATTTTGAATATTTAAAATGATTTATTTTAAATAATAACAATTTAAAATTTATATAAACGATGTTAGAACATATAATTTTATTTTAATTATAAAACGAGCCTGAAATGGTGTAATAGTTTGAAAATTAGATTTCTAATTTCAATTTAATATACAGAATTCAATATAAATCAGAAATGGAAGAAATCAAAAGTATTTGAATCTATTTAGCTATATCTTTCTAATGAATGTAAGAAACTGAGATTTCACTTTATAAATTAAAAGTTATGTCCATTTTAAAATTTAAAATAGTCGCTATGGAATTTATATATATTTTAAATAATATATAGCCCTTAAAAATAGTAATTTTGCAAACGACCCCCGTTTTCGATGAAACCACTTTTGTTGGATCCGGAATGTTAAATTGTTGCTAAGTTTCAATTTTCATAATTTTTGGAATTGAGATGTGAGCGTAGTGAATTTAAACGTGTTTGGTAAATCCAGTTTGAATTTAATCGACTGGAAAATGACCATTTTTCAAATAGTCTCCAAATTCGATGAAATTAGTTTTGTTAGGACCGTATCGTCAAAACATAGCTAAATTTATTTTTCTGCGATTTTGGAGTTAGTATGTGGCCCCAATAAATTAAAATGTACTTTAAAATCAATTTTGAACGTTATAATAATTTATATTTTAATTTTGAAGAAAACTGATCAAAGCGTTAGAATTGGCTTACGAAACATATCCCATTGTGTTCGGAATGAGGGTATTAAGCTAGGCGCGATAGTCATTGGGTTCGATTTGGAGTTTAAATGAAAAACAACTTTTTGGAAAATTAAATTAAATAAAATATATGTATTTTTATACCCCTCTCTCCCCCCCTCTCATTTCAGATTGCGTAAAATAAAAGAAGAAAAAGAAAAAGGGGAAACCGCACCCCGTCGCCATCGCTTAGCCCCCCTCCAATGATCCATCGCCGCTCCTTCCCCTTGCTGCCGGACCGCCTCCCCTTCTCCTCCGCCCTTCCTTCTCCTCCTCCTTCCCCAATTCAAAACCCCAAAACCCAAACAGCAACCCCCACGCCCAAATCCGCCAACTCTGTCCACTGCCCCACCCGCCGCTGGCCAGCCACGCCATGCCCCGACCCCCAGCAACCCAGCGCCAACAACCCCCACCACCTCAGTCAGCCGTGGACTCCCCATTAAATAAAAATCCAATTTCTTATATTTTCAGTTTTGCAAATAACACCCTGAGCTTCCACATCCCATATCTCCCATACCGTGCGCTTCTGGCCAAAACTCCGTAATACCAAAATCGAAGAGCACGATTTTCTCTTCGATTTGAGTATATGGAAGTCATATTTTGGATTGCAGAGTTATTCCGAAAATGCATCCAAAATCTACTGTCCAATTTATGTCTTTTCGCAAATTCTGGCAAATTAGAGCATTTTCGAAAGAAAGGCCCCTAGGCAAAAGTTATTTGGAATAGCGTGTTTAGGCTAGAAAAAAGACGGTGTGAAGATTGAAGCTCATTTGCAAATTCTAGAATCAGAACAACAATTTAGAACGTCAGAAAATAACGGCGGAGTGGATCCCAATGTGAGAACTTCTCACTCTAATTAATTTACAGTTAAAAATATTTTAGGTTGCAGACGGGGCTTAGTAGCCCCCGACACCATTTATTGTACAAACCATGGATGTTTGTTTGAACTGACTGTATCGTGTATTGTGATTGTGATATTGAAATGGAGTAAATAAAATATGTATATATATATATATATATATATATATATATATACGTTGTATAAATTATTTATACAGGAAAAAATTGTGAAGGACAAAGAAACCAAAAAAATTGCCTAAAATGACAAGGGGCAAAAAACTTGTCCAAAAGGATAAGTTTTAGTGCAAAGTGGAAAAACATGGGACCCTCCTGAAATTCACCATTTGCACTAAAACTTGTCCTTTTGGGCAAGTTTTTTGTGGTTGTCCTTTTGGACAAATAATTTGGTGAGTTTGTCCTTGTGGGAAAAATCCCCTTATTTATATACGCTGTATAAAATTCTCCTAAAATGAAAATAATTATTCATTTACAAATCGGACGATTTGTTTATGTACACTCATTTAACTGACATTAATTGAGACGATAAATTTTACACATCGCCCAACTACACAAATAATATTCAGTATTTGTTGGTTGAAACCCCACACGGGTATTGGGATGATATTTGGCGTACACTAATCCCAACTGTTTTGTTGTATGTCAATCGATTGGTTGACGAACTGTAGTAAGCGTTATTTATTTATTTTAATGCTTATACAGTGTAGAATGCACTCTGGATGATGGATTATTGTTTATCATTGTTGTTGTATACACGTGTTATATGAAATCCATATAAATAAAATATATGGTAATTGACTGAGTCAGATTTCAATTCAGGAATAACGAATATTTTAGAATAACGAATATTTTAAAATAACGAATATTTCAAAATAACGAATATTTTAGAATAATATTCAGTAAAAAATTAAAATGTGAATTTGATATCCAATTTTGGATGGACACGAAAATATTGATATATGTGAAGCCGTGTTGATTAGAAATGCGCCATTTTAACGTGAACGATATTTATATCGATTTTATTCATTTTTATAATGAATATCGAAAAGGAAATGATTTCAAAATCTGATATTTTGAAAATATTATCATTTAAATATTATAATGATAAGGAGTATTCAATTTTGATTTAAAATTGAAATGAAAGTGGGAATCGTTTTAAAACGAATTTATATACGATTTAATGGTCTGAATAGAACGCACTGCAACCGTTCGCGAATTCTGACCATTGACTTCGAGTTGACATTACGGGAGATCCGACTGTCAGATTCTCCTAAAATTGGAATCGTTGGGTTTGTATCGAAAAGAGATTTCCACTGAATATAAGAGATTTAAATTTGAACAGTTGAATTTGGAATTATGTCCAAATCAAATTTGGAAAAGGTCGCTATGGATGCAGTTCAGTGGCCATTATTGGAAACCGACTGTACGGGCCTTGATAAAATTATTAAAAATATTAATAATTTGTGTAAAATCATAGTAAATAATTTGGATGAAAAATTCCACGTTTGTAAAGATAAAAATATATTTTTATCAAAAATGAACTAGTCATTAACTAGAAAGATAATCCAACATTTTTAAATAAACAAGTTGGATTAGCGAATGGTTTCAATCTAATCAAAATTTTCCAATGTATGAATTGGAATGGATTTGAACAGAAATCATATTTGAGAGATTTCGATATTGGATTCCGTGACTATACAGATATTGTGAAGGAATCTATCTATTACCTATAATAGAAAATAGAAACCAAAAACTGCTTACGTGGAAGTCTAACTTTCTTTCTTTGGTTTGTTCTCCGCTTCTCAGCGACTCTTCCCTTTGTTGAGGCGCTGAACAACTTCACTTCGAAATAGTACGCACTGAATAGTTTCGTATCCTTTTTTTTCCACTAACGGTTTGAGAAAAAAGAACGTGTGAGAAACCATTTACAACTCCCTTCTCCTCGTCGCTCAAAATTTGCCCCAATTAATGACCTATCATCCCCGATTTCTCCTCCTCCTTCGCTGTTGTCATCCCCTTTCCCTTTCCCATCTTTTCTCCACCTACATGTACAATCCGCCCTGTAACAAACTTGGAGAGGAGGGAGGTTCTTCCGTAATTGGTTGATGGCCCGACAACCTCTACTCAATTTTTTCAGCCTGCAACTTCGTTCGAGCTGGCAATCCAAATTAGTTCTGCTATGGTTTGTATGACCACTCCTCACTAACTTCATGACATCTCATCAGGTATTGATCCGCTAGCGTAAATGATGTTTACTGTCATGTGCTGATTCGTCTATTATCAACCGCCGATAGGTATGAAACTTCTTGACGCTCACTTCACCTATGCCGGCGGGACTGCTTCCACAATTATATCATTCCTGTATGATGGGTTTTTACGCAACAATGATAACGGTGATAATGATTTATTTACGTAGAACGGGTGTTTTCGCCTCACCATCGACTTGGGGAGTATGATAACGGTGCTTTCAGATAAATAATCTTCTGAAATAAAAGGTATTTGTCTTCTCGTTTTTCAATAACAATTTTAAACTAAGCAATATATTGTCAATGAGTTCCTAGCGAAAACAAAAAGAAAACTGTTTTTATGCTTTTAACTCATGGACAGTTTGGTTAAAAAAACTTTACTGTAAACAAAGATGGTCAAACTGCATCTCAGTATAGTTTAAATGTATCAAAAACGCATTTTATAAAGTCCATGAGTTAACATCCTAGCATTTTAGAGCAGTGGACAAAATAAAGATATAATTATTATCTGACGGGACAATTGATAGTGGGCTCACAAGATTATTTTGTTCCCATTTTTCAAAGTGCATATGCTTTGCCAATCTTCTGCTAAACAGTTCGAATTAAATTTTGTTTATTTTAGTATAGTTCAAATAATTGTATATTTAAGTACAACTCACGTTTTCTTTATCCATTCGTACTAATTAAGTTATGTAATCAAAATGCATTTCATATTTGTTTGTAGTCGAAATCAGCATTAGACTGGATGATCACTTATAATTGTCCCTCATCATGCCTTTGATCATTTTACTTTTATGATGATCAGTCTAATAATTAACATGCTCTGGCTTTAATATGTATGCAAATTTCAAAACGAACATGTCAGTAACTATATATTGCACCTTGTTGTCATTGTCCACTAATTAGAGAATTTTTGTTGATGTAATTGTCTATTAATAATTTTAGTTTATAAAAGTTGCAGCATATGATTAGATGGAAAGAAACACTAAATACGTGGTGAGAATATAAAAGCCGTAGCATATGATGTCCCTGTTCGTGGACATAAGACCAAAACTACCTTTCATCTTCGCCTTTGGTCTACAGAAGTATCATTCTGGGTTTTTGATTTGCTAGCTTTTAATGAGGGTCAACGTTCCAAAGCATGTGAGGCACATACAAATGCCGAGAAAGAACATGAGTAATGATGTACATTGTTGTTTGGAGTATATGAAAAAAAGGGGACTAATGCTGCTACATTCACAGAACACCTACTAGGCCCATATTTTGAAAACATTCCTTGAAAGGATACACTGGGCATTTTGGCCATTATATGCAAGAATTTGTCTATTATAGACGCATTCTACCAAAACTTGATTTATGTATCTCTCCTTAACAAGATGCTGAAAATCCATATAATTTTCTTGCTATTGCTCTTAAAATAAATAGTTTATTAATTGCCAACATTTTTGCAAATTGAACATTTATCGTTTTCCCTAATTAAATATATCATGTTTAATCAATGCCATGTGATGTTATATTTGGATGTTTTGTTTTATGCGTGAGCAAATTAGGCAGACCTGCAGTTGTTTCCTTTTTGGTGGCTGATATATCTCCTGAGGTCGTCTTTTTCTCCACTGTTTTTCTGCATCATTGGAGTGTGAGTAGATCGACTCAATATAAGATGTTATTTATGCTAATAATGGAGTTGCTCCAAGTTTCAGTTCCAGATGCAAGTTGTGACTGAAAATCGAGACGACGAAGCAGTAGAGGCCACGAGAAGTGAATAAAGTGATGGCAAGGTGGCTGAGCCAAACATGTTATTTGATGTTGGGTTCGGAATTGATCCCTATGATAGGAATAATGTTAGAAGCTCTTGCAATAGAGCAGGTAAAATTCCTTAATTAATTTTTTAAAACCTTTAACTAGATACAACATTGCACTACAACATTCAAACTATTTGATTGTACCTTATAACCTTTATATCCAATACATACGCTAACATTACGTGATTATGACATTCAGTGGGTTGACGCTTAGGAATCTATCATATGTCCCATTTTTAACCATTTTGTTTTGTTACAAAGAATTATTTTCAACGCTGATTAATCTTTCCTCTTAATTGGACAGCTGATATCTTAGAGTATTTTATATAAGATCAAGTGAAAACAATGCATGCACTTGCTGCTGCTAAATCAGAAGGTTTTTGAATATACTAACCAGTTAACTTCTTTCCTGTTTTTCTGTTTTTTCCTCCAGTCCCATGTCGTCGACCAGTTCTCTTCTCGCTACATATACTATGTCTTTTCTGTGTATATTTTGAACATAAAGCATCAAACTTTAGTTTAATTACTTCTTTGTAAAATATGTGCTCATTTAGTACAAGGTACCTTGTATAATTTCTGCGTCATTTTGGCAATTTTGAGTATCTTGCACATTGGGAAGTGATTGATATGTGCTTTGTTTCATGAGAAATAGTTTCATAAAACTTCCGTAGAATTAAGTATATTTTTAATTTCAAAGAAGAAATGTATAAGAAAAAGCCATATTTTTTCCCCTGAAAGAAACAGACTATTAGATATAAAATCATAAAATTTCCATAGAATTACGTAGATTTTTAGTTTAAAAGAAGATATGTACAAGAAGAAACCATTCTAAATTTAGTAAAAGCTGCTACCACTTTTAATTTAATTTTTTTTGTTTATAACAATCCTTCAAAATATTTGCTTTGATATCTTTAAAAAATATTTGAAAATCGATATTATTCATGAAAAAACACGTACACATGTTGTATTACTTATATAGAATTATACAGACTATTTTACCTTTATATTATTAGTTTGTCATTTTTGGTTTGAAATACAATGGGAATATGGTTTTAAAATATATAAAATCAACGCTCATATGCATTATAATTATTATAGGCTACATTTTAAAGTTAGTTACGATGTGTTATGGTGAAAAGAGTAACCAAGGAGTTGGACTAATAGGTTGTAATCTAAAAACTGGAGAGTTTGAACTGCATTCATTTTTTATTTAACCTGCAGCATGTGTAGATCTTTCATGATTTAAAAGAATATCATAATATTGTTTTGATTTCAAAGATCAACGACATGCATAACAGAGGTGGCAATAATAATAAATATATATGCCATGGGATAAAATAAAATAAGGGAGACATGTATTTATATTCCCATGATTTTGTTTGTAATAGAATTGCATAACTCTTTTCCTAACTAAAATAAAGACAACTGCAGCAAATATTTAAATAAACCATAACTGACCTTAGTTATTGGTATAATGGTTATGCAAAACTTAAAATTCATATAGAAATTCTGAGTAGTCTAAACTTTTATATAGTTAACATTTCAGGTTGTTTAGTTTTTTATGCAATTACCACAAAGGCGAGGTTTAATTCTTACTCATTTATGTAGATGCCTATATAGAACATGCAACTTCCCACTACCTTTCCCAACTTCCCACCATCTTTCGAAAAAAATGAAACCTCTTTCTTTTGGACAGTTCATCATATTTCCTTAGACGAATCTTCTCTTCCATCAAATATAAATCTCCTTTTCATTCATGAAATGATTGGGACTCCTCTACGATTCAAATCTCCTACCTGGCCGTATTGGGTTACTTAGCAAAAGCGTTAAAATAGTTTTCTATGTAACCCTAATTCTCACAATACTAACAACGATCCTGTCAGCAACGAGTCGTTTAGATAGCTTCGACAAAGACACAGATTGAAGACACAAATGATTTAATTCAGGTTTCCCTTTTTTATTCCTTTTCCTATTAAGCTTTTCTATTTTTTTATGGCTGGTAACTTTTAATGTTAATCCAAAAAGATTCATTAAAAGAGATGGCTTTGACAAAGCAGCGAACCCAGACAAGAGCACCTTCATTTAAGTTTACCCTTTTTATTTTGATTTCTGATTATGTATCGTTAACTTATCTAGGGTTTGAAAATTTCTCGGTTAACCCAATTACAGAAGTTCAAAATTTGAACAGACTTATGGGGATTTGGATGATGTTAATTATCATTTTATCATAAGACAATTTATTATTAAACCTGTCAATTTATTATAAGATAATTTACTGGGATTTGGATGATGCTAATTTATCCACTGTAATTTTCTTTTATATTAGATTACTTTTCCAGATAATGAATGAAGTTTACGAATTTAAGAATTTCTGTAATATTAGAAGTTAAATAATAATTTTGATGCCTCAACTTTGAATCTAATGGGGTTACCACATCAGCCTGTGTTTGTCAGGTGCCGAAAATTGATCCAGTAACCTAGCATGCATGTAACTTTTATCTAGCTTTTTATTGCTTCTTCTGCGATTTTAACCCCGGATCTAGGATTTGGTTCTAATACCAATTAAAATGAATTGACCAATACATCTTCCTTATAATGTCAAGGTGTAGAAAACAAGAGTATGTTTCAAAATTGAATTTTGCCAATCACAATCCAGTTCTCAAGATACAATATAGAACTCAACAGAAGTTAAATTTGAGAAAAAAATGTATCAGCAACAAAATACAAAATATCCGGACAAGTTTGAATCGACAGCTCAATTTTTATCACTTTCAAATTATACTAAAGATACAAGTGGAAATTTTACATTTTAGGTTTAGACGTAGTATATCTAGCACCAAAATAAAAACCACAAGTTATTATTATGGAATAAAGAAATCTTACTTGATAACTTATCTTATAATTTATTTCCTACTATATTATAATGGACGGCCAGGTTTATGGTTGTTCCAGTATAATATGTACAGGAAAATTCACTATTTTGATGCATATAGGATGTTGTTGAGTTGATGACCCTGTACTATAGATGTAGTGAATTTTAGTCACTGTTATACATCAATTGATTTTCCAAATGCTTTATAATGAAAAACCCTTACCTCTCATTGTTGTCGAACATGACTGTGATGGTTTTAATATACAATACTTCATTATTAGTAAATTATGTTGTTATTCACCTCTATGCCATACTTTGATTTTATAATGCGTGAAACGTCCGATACCCACTCTATTTGCAAATAATAAATAGTTTATGATATAACATATGAGTTGTGCCACTGTTGTGTGTTCAATTTTTTTTCTTTGCATTTGGTTAACTGTTTTCCTTCATTTCCTACTCAGTCCTTTGATTTACTTTCCCAACTACACTGATACTTCACATTTATGTAGTTCATCCTATATGTTACTGAGTTGCCGACACCCATCATATGAAAAATGAAATAAAATAATTCAAGATTGCGAGGTGTCTCGATGTTTTCTGATTGAGTGATTTTCTGGAACAAATAGATTTCTTTTACGATTTTAAACTTTGGATATAATTTCCACTACTCTAACATAAGAAAATAATTCACGATTATATTTTTATTTTTAGAATCCTATGCTCTTTTTTTCATAAATGTATTTGTTCTTTTTAGGAAAAATAAATTATCATGAGAATGAAATTTGAGAAAAAGATATTACTGTTACATAAATTTTAACTTTCTTTATTGCTATCTCAAAATCGACATTAAAAAAATTGCATGGGAGAGTTACGATTTTTTTTTTTATATTGGACTATCTAGATTTTTTTAGAACAACAAAATTCTTTAAAAAAAAGTATTTTTTAAAGTGAATCATACGGTTTTAGAGACAATTTAAAGCAATTTACTTTCTACAGGGAAAACTAAGTTTTTTTTTATATAAAATATTGCATTGCTATAAGCAATATTTGAACTTATTTGGAAACAACGTGAGTCGATTCAAAAATGTCGACTTAACGAAAATTTGAATTCTGTTGTTTGTCTATTTTTTTGATTACATTGTTTTATCATTTGAAAATCTATCTTTGGTTAAATTATAATTCTTTTCTCGAATGATTTGTTTAAGGGTCTATTATACAATTGAATTTGACATATTTGAAGTGACATTTGGTTAGATATCTAGAAAATGTTTACTGCATTTGGATATGTCATTCATTCATCATGTTCTCTTTTCATATTTTCAGCAAAAATGTTTGTTTCCTTTCTTTAAAATCAAGTTTCTCAAATTTAGGTCCCCATTTTATTAGAAAAAAGAGACACGATATACATCCAAACCTATGGATTCAAATCTCGATTGTTTGAACCGATTTTTTTTATAGAATATAATAACTGATCATTCAGAATTAGTTAAAGCATGCTGAAAATAATAAGTTTAATAGATTCTTATCTGTGGATATATTTCTTACCAAACCAACCTATGTAGTTGAGGCCATCCATAAATTCTATACCAACAAAGCGCAGATTCTTGAACAAGCAAGTGTTGACTGTTGGGATTCTCCTCTAAAATCCCGGACTCACCAATTCTTCCGCCTCCATTGTTTTAAGTGCATTGCTTACTCTACTTATGCTTCCATCTATCGACATTGCTATGAGATTCATTTCTTCCTCTATCCACGCACATTCTAAGCTTATCCTTAATCATACTGGTAACATCCAACATAATCGACTTTGGCACAGCAGCACACAGCCATTATTTCAACCGTGAGTGTCATTGTACACTTCTGCTGTTTTGTTACCAGTTTCGGACTCATACCCAACATTTTATTTCCCATTCCCTGTTTAAATGAACTTCTTGAACCGCTAAACGACATATACTAAAACATAATGTATGCCTATTGATCATAGAATTATCCCTTTTTTTGTTGCATTCCAAAAATTAAAAGCTAATTAAAATTAATTTTATGTGAATTTTTTGATTGCAAAGTGAAAACAGTTCGCCTGTCGATCGTAACCTTCCAGGACGATGGTATTTGAGGACGAAGAAACTAAATTTCTATTACTTACTATGATTTAAATAGAACTTTGATTAGAAACAAAGGGAAAGAGACACAGTTCAACATCGCTATCTCACTTGAGGAATCAAAGGGAAAAAAGATGAGAAAAAGAAACGACATCATACCTGAATTGAAACGTCTTTTCTCCTCTGTTCTATGATTTATGCTCTTTTTTTAATCTTTGAGCACTAAATTTCATTCCCAACCGAAGGCATGATAAAGTGGTTGTCAGGTAAAACAACCAGCAGTCGATAGCAACTTATTTGAAATTTCGATGACATCCAACAGGAATTTGGCTGTACTTATGTGAAATTGATGATCAACTCCATTCGTTCAACATCGCTATCTTGGCAAACTCATTTGTGGTACATTTTACGCATATAACATTAACACATAACGTCGTATACCATAAACTATTTTAATTTGTGGAGTTATATTATTTGTAAGATAACTATTTAGCTATTTCGTTGTAGTTATGCTTCAGTTAATGCGAAAAATAAAACTGCAGTCAAGATGGATAAGTTGGATTTGTTTAGTTCAAAGAATCAGAATAATTACATGGATAAGTGTGTATATAATCATTTGTGGAATTATTCCCAACACATAAATGTCATATAGCACAGTACTCTTAACGATGATATGTGGACAATTTACAACTTCATCGACGGTCTCCCTTACTTTCTCAAACTGTAACTTGCAACACATTTTTAAGGTGACAAAACAGTTGTTGCTTTAAGTTGTTATAAAATTAGGAAAGTGAAGATTATATTATTATTTACAATGATACCTAGGTCGTTGTCTACAGAGGAAATTTGACACTTAAGATGCTTAGATCTTTGCATAAGCTCTTACTGGTGTAATTCCAAAGCTTAATTTATTTACTTGCTTCGAAAAATATCTTTCAATTTTATCACTAAATCAATCTATATGCATGGACAAATTTCCATGAAGCTTGCCTGCTGTAGATCAATATGGGAAACAGGTTCTTATTTTTATTTTTTAAACCTATTAAGATAAATAATAATGGTGTTTTCTGGAAAATCTTTAGGTTAAGTTAGGTTTAATACCAGAATCCACAGTGACATTTTGATTTGGGCATACTTTACTTAAATTATGCTACAACTTGAGGAACAGAGACTAATCAAACCGAATGTTAGGGAGATTTCCCTATTGAGGCTAAATCAATTTGTCCGTCCCAATGAATATAGCCTCAAATATAGCAGCGTTGTCCGACACATAAACATTGTCTTCTTTCTCGGAATTGTTTTCTCTAATGTCTTTAACAGTTCAAATTCTAATTACTAAAATTTCTCTAAAATATCCATTATATTTCAAATGTACTTCAAGTTCACTTTTTACTACAATATCTTTTGATATATCTAAATCTAAACAAAATTTAAAAAACATTTTTTTTTAAAATCATTCATGTTTTTGTAGATTAATCTAAAAATACAACAGATTTAAAAAAAAAAAAAATATAATCAAACGGTCGGTTTTCCCACCGTTGTGCGGTTATACTAGACTTACTGCATGCGTTGAAAGACGTTGCAACTTGCTGTCATATATTTATATATAGATGAATTGCCGCATGCATTCAACTGCATAATTTTGTCACTACATTCGGCATTAAAATCAGTTTTTATCTTTTTCGCATTATTAACATACAACTGCAACGATGTGATTATATGATATTCCCTATGCCAATTAGGTAGATGATGTATTGACCAGGTACTGTCGAAAGCTCTGAACTTTGACTGATATTACATGCTTCAACTGGGTTTTAACATTTGTATGATGACCCGCATAATTGCAACTGTCTATTCCATCCCATTAATTTGAAAAAAATTGCACCAATTCTTCTGTATCGAATTCGGTGTGCCCGTGTCCCCAACCAATCACAGCCCCCTGATTTTCGTCTTTTGCAGTTAAACCCTTTAATTGTCCGGAGATTAAAATGCAAAAAAACCGAAATAGAGAGATTTGATTGGAGGGAAGATTAGGAATAGGGGAATTAGGTACAGAAGAATTGGTCTTCAAAAAAATCACATGTATTTGTATGCAAACTTGGTTTTCTTACTGCTTAGGAATTGAAGGACGAAACTGCCGCATTTGGTTCACCACCAACGAAGAGTCGTGAGAGGAGACCAAAAAAATAATTTCTTTGCTATATCTAATTACAGTTATGTACTATGTACAATGTAGTGTTTTTCATGCTGTCTTTTTCTTTAAAAAACCACCAACTGTGTTAAACCTCCTAGACTTTGTTTATTTTTGCTGCATACCTCTATATATCGTATGTAGACAATTTTTTTTTTTTTTTTTTTTTTTTTTTTTTTTGGTTTATGGTACAAATTTCCAAGTTATGCCTTCTTTACTGTTATATGTTCAGCTCTTTTTTCAACATGACTAAAGCATGAGTATGATGCAATATATAGTGTAACAAATATTGAAGTATGTTATTTGCACAAGAATATGTAAAAAATTATCGTATTTTAAATAACACAAAATGTAAAAATTATCTTATTTTCATCATGACTACAGCATGAGTACGATCCGATCTGAACGAGGCTGAGCATGCTCTGCTGATGCATGCCGAAGTGCAGTAAAATGAATGACCTGAGAGGAATGTGTTATGTGTGAAGATATTCGATGTCGCTGCAAGATGTTGAAATGTACAATGCTATAAGTTTCTAGTTTGAGGAAGAATAAAGGGTTGAGCTGAGGTTAATCAGCACGCACTGTGTGGGCGAGGGCGAGGGGTTGAATGTATCTAGATCGATCTGTAAAAAGGAAAAAGTTCATCTATTGTGTACATTTACATATATAGACTTATATGTGGTTACATATCAGATTGAAAATAATGTGATCATATGTGTACTAAATTTATGACGATTAAGGTGGTATTTGTATGAGATTATGTAAAAGTTATCGTATTTTAATGTCCAAACTCTCTTAATTCTTAATATTTATTTAAAGATATATGTTTAAATATATACATGCTTAAAATGTACATGTGTGTATTATTTAAGGCTTTATGTGAAACAGTGTAACAAGCTTTACTTGGCTATTTGCTAAAGCTTTGAAATAGGAATGAAAGTTGCTATACATGTAGAGTAGTTTAGTGCTTAGGGTTGCTGTAAGCAAGTCGAAGAGGGAGAGGAAAGCACCTGCTAAGGTTACATGTATAGAGAGTGCTTGTGAAGAGGAGGATTTGGAATTGAGTGAGAAGTCCAACGAGTTTGATTTTGAGGAAGATGACGATGATTTTTGATTTATGTATGGAATGTTGTTGTTGCAACGCGTTGCCTGTCATATGTTGATGACAATAAATGTAGTAAAAGTTTTTTCCCCTTCATGTATTAACATTGTGGTATTCGTAGTACTGTGAATTTATCAAATGTTCATGGCTAAAGAGTTTAATTTCTTATATGTATAATAATATTTGATGCAGATGAGATGAAACTTATCATATGATTTTTTTTTTTGACATTGTCAACGGGTCGCATGTGACCATTGAATCCTGGATTGAGATCACTAGGACTTGATGTCATATTCATAGATTTCTTTCATACTTTGTATTTCTTACAACTACATGCATCAGTAAAATCTGGTATGTTATAACAGAATCTATTGTTTCTTCCTCTATTACACATTTATGGTTTAATGTAACATACTATCTGCTAACTTTATAAGCACAACATATTGGTTACTATTGTTAATCCAACGCTCGAGAAAGATTTGGCGTCCCATTATGTATTAGTCATTCTTTGTTTTATTTTTTCATGATTCTAAGATGGCAGTGCAAGACCGTTGACAGTGTCAATAATATATAAAGATACATACAACATTTTTTGCTGTTATATACATACAACTTCTGGCATATGAATCAGGTTTCGACTCTGGTATATGGAAAATTTCTATGGAAAATAACAGTTGGAAATCATGAAATAACCAAGGAGCATTTAAGCGATTTCCAGTTTTATGTGAAATCTGATTAATAATCATTTGCTGAGTATGGAAAATATACTGGCTTTGGGCAATTTAGTCAAAATCTTTCAAGCCAACTGATTTATATGTGTTTCCCATAGTAAGTTAGAGTTATAGTCTTTTGCTGATTTAGATACCGTGATATGGCATCTACAATAGAATATGATGATGATGCTTCAGTCTGTGGGCTCTGCAAATATGGGTGCAACTCTACGATGATGATTTTTAAGTGCTAAGTTCAACATTGCAGGATAACATGAAGAAGAAAGAGTCCAAGTTGTTGTTAATAGCATCTGACTAATGTTATTGGGTGGAATTACCGAGTGGACAATGCTGGTGAACGAACTTAATATTTGATGATTTGAAGGCTTAAGAAGTGATATATAAGATAGACACCATACCGAATGTTTTGCACCTTTTCACGTTTTTAGCAACAAATTGTTGTAGTCAGGTACGATGCTAACCTCTGAAGGTAGTTTGGCTACAACTTCTCTTACAAATGACTATAGATACTTGATAAATACCAGAGTGGAAATAGAATCCACTTGATGATTATTTCCATTCATGTTCTACCATTAAACTTTGTTTGCTTAGCTATTAACATGTTAGTTTTACGTATTTTTTTTTGATTGAGGAGAAAATCAGCACAGAAGGCTGAAAGCCTAGAAAAAATAGTATGTCGGGTACTACCGAATAACCCATCATATAAACATTCCTTTTAATCCATATTTGTTCTGATGTTTTCAAAAGAGTGTATCTAAGGGAGATACCACTTATCAATAATCAGTGCTTCATAAAAATTCATATTAGCATGCTGCTGAGATAATATATTACTAAAATCAATTCGTGTCGTCAAAATTTGACACTTTACATTGCTTATATAAAGTATTGCAACAAAGGGTCACATTCCACTCATTATTTACTTTATTGCAGTACTTAAAACAATGCACTTGCATTGATAATATTATTAAGATAACATATATGTATAAATATTTTATCTATTCTTATTTCTGCATGGCGGCATACAATATTGATCTTATAAGCACAAATCAAATAAAAGGTGAAAGATAAATATACTCTCTGTATCCATTATGTAACACCCCGTGAATTCTATAACGCTAAACTTCACAAATTAAAGTGTAATTAATTCTAAATGAAAGAATTAAGGGAAACGGGTTACGCCATTGCGTTTGTCTCGGAATTCTGCTTGAGATAGAGTCCGAATTTGCGTGAATCGGACTCCGTATGAAGGAGTTATGACCTTCGGAAGTTTCAGAATAAAATTTAAAATTCAAACAGCTTGGTTTCAAGTTCAAAATTCGAAAAATAAGCTCAAACTGGGTTGGGCGGGAAAATTCCCGCCCAGGGACCAGGTCGACCATAGGGTCGACCATGGTGTCGACCTGGTCACCCCAGGTCGACCATAGTGTCGGCCTGGGTGTCGACCTGCCAGTCGACCTACCTGGTTGCCTGGCTGGCTGGGTCTGGCTCTGGCTCGACTTTCTGTGGCCCGGTGTGTCATTAGGGCTGATATGTCACCTCTTGATTGGCTCTTTAGACTTTATATGGTCTAGATTCCTCCTATCTTCATCCGACGGCTCAAAACAGTCTAAAAATCTATATATACACCCTAAGTCTCAACTAAAATTCACAAAAAAAAAAAAGATTAGAGTCGTCATGCTGCCGGGAAGGAATTGAACGTAGCCGTCAAGGGAAAGGAGCTTAGGGACGAATCAAATTAAGAAGAGAACTAAAGCTTAATCAAATTAATCAACGCAACGTTAATTTACCCAAAGGAACGCATCTCAATTTCGGAACTCAGAATCCAGAATTTAAGATTCTGCATTCGTTGTAAGTATAGTGATCTTTCAGAATATGAACAAAACTGTGACGTGATTCGATGTAAATGAAAATAGAATTGTCTTATTGTATAATAATAATTTAAATTCTGTGTATTGTAATGATTCTGTCATGACTTGTGTATTGATATTTATGGCCTAAATTGATTGATGCAAGCCTATTGGACAATTGTATATGAAAATAATGGCACTTGCAAGTTTGTGGAAAAAAGCTAGAATTTGATCCCTTTATGTTTATGTCTATGGCACTGACTATATACATTCTCTAAGTCTAAATTAAGGCTTATGTAAACATGTTCTAGATTTGAGACCTTTTATGCCTACATGACTCAAAATCTAGGAACACATTCTTATGTTTATTTGCAAGTATATGTTAAATACCGTTTGGGTTACATAAACTATGCAAGTTTCATGTTGAAATAGGCTACATGATTAGATGTTAAAATTGGACATTTTGGTGAATATACAACATGTTAGTTTTGTGGTTGACATTATGCCAAGTTAAACATGTTTAAACCCAAGTTTATATAAGTCTAAATATGCCATTTTATGTGACACCTATTTGGCTAGACCCTTATTTCAATGCAAATTCACATATATGTAAAATTTATTTAGGCTATGTTGCAAATTCACATATATGTATATTGACTATTTTGTAAGATCACATCTATGACATTCATGTTGGCTATTTTGCAAGTTCACACATATGATGTTCATATTGACTATGCCAAAAATGCCAAGTTTACAGCTACGTTATGTTTATGTTTATGAATTCCCTTATGCCTATTTGTGTGTGCTAAATTAGGCTAAGTTTTTAGCCTAATATCGTATGTTAAAAACTATGCGAACGAAAAATTAGGCTAAGATTGTTAGCCTAATGTTTAAACGGGGTAACGTTGGGAATATTAATAAAACTTGTCATAAAAATATATGAAATTGACATGTTTGTCACATGCCAAAATTGGTGGCATTTAAATGGTATAAATTCTTTATACCAAAAAGGTTAAACTTGAAAACTATTCTACTAATTGAAAAGTTTCGGAAAGCATATGAACTGAATCAACATTAAATTACATTATTTCATGAGATGCCATGTATAAATACTATTCTGCACGGTCAAGCCGTATGTTTTAACATTCTTGCATCTACTACCTCAAATCATTCATTGCGTTCATATACACCTCCTTAGCAGCCTGTTTTCTTGATTTGTACAACATTAATTTAAGGAATTTATGCTACTTCATGTACACTTTTAAGTACTTATGATTGAAATATTACAATTTGACGGACGGACTGTGATGCTGACACATCAATGTGGTTGATATCTTCTTGAAATGATAACTAATCATCACTAGAAAAAGGCAACATATTCGAATCAGTTCGATGTGCCTTTGGAGTCATATTTCCTAATAAATAAAAAAAGACTAAGAAATTGATTCACTTCAAATAATAATTTTTAACTCTTCATTTTTCTTTGTTAACTGCAACATTTGTAAAGAAAACAAGCCTGTTCAAAAACAAAAGAATCTGTCTATCACTTAAT
Organism: Allium sativum; assembly: GCA_030737875.1. Taxonomy (NCBI): domain Eukaryota; kingdom Viridiplantae; phylum Streptophyta; class Magnoliopsida; order Asparagales; family Amaryllidaceae; genus Allium; species Allium sativum. The sequence continues at coordinate 683,855,889 of CM060926.1, read as the reverse complement.
AAATGAATATAATTGGCAAAATTAGGGCAGAGGGAGTAAGCCGAAAAAGCGAGATTTAATCTTTTCTTGATCACTAAGAACTTCATATGCATTTTTGATATCTGCAAAATTTTGGTTTGCATCCTCGTTTCCTTGGTTTTTGTCAGGATGATATTTCAATGCAAGCTTTCTATAAGCTCTCTTAATCAGCTCCTCACATGCACCTTTCAGAATTTGAAGCACATCATAATAATTTCTCCCTCAATCACATATGGAGCTTGGGATAGAACATAAATGAGGATTATAAGGCTTAATCTATATCGAATAATGTAAAATTTATGAGAGATATGGATTGCGACGATTAAATAATGTATGAAATGGTCAGGGGTTTGATTTTTGAACTTTATTACAAAACTTGTCTGGAATAATAAATAAGAAGGATTGAATCGAGATAGATATCTGTATATAGCAGGCAATGAATGGAAAGAGAACAATAACCAAAGTTGCACGAGCCAACAAAATAGCGATTACACTCCTTTATGTAATCTTGTATGCGTGTATGTATATGTTGTATCAACAGATACATATAATTAAAGTAAAATGAATTGATTAAAGCAAAATAGATACACATAACTGCATACACTCCGTTCTGCTCTCCCCGAGGCAATAAATTTTATTTTTCTTCAATGTACTGCTCTATTGCCTTTTCAACCAAATCTTTTTTCAACCTGGTCATGAGGCAGTCTGATCTTTATCACCATCTTTTGGAGAAGGAACAGAGTATGTAGTTAGATTTTTAAAGGTCGAATATGTGAACATCAGTGTCCAATGAACCCGTGAACTGTAGATGATGATTAGAAGCATGAACTTGTGGGATAAAACGAAATGAACTCCCACCATCCATAAATTAGTAAAACAATAAAAATAAAAAAATTAGGGTGAAGAGTTCCATCCTTTGTTCTGTGGTAATGGGGTATGGTACCTGTGTTAATTAGTTCGTATATAGAACTAAATTTTAAAGAAAGACCGACCAATATGCAGACAACATTTGTTTTTGTATACAAGTATTTGTCACTAATATTACATTTAATTGCTTAAATACATTCAATAATTCTTGTATGCATGACAACCCCTCTTATGTGTCCTTTCTTTAGGTGAACTTAGTCACATGTGCATGCTAACTAGGTCGTTGAGATGTTCGTTGTCCTGACAATAAAATAAAGTTCTAGATTAATCTTAAATTGAGTAATAAGTATGAATCGTCACCAGAGATTATAGAGTCGAACTGATAGTTCGTTCTTTTGATTTCCAGGAGTAGTACACTATGTTAATGGAAATCAATTTTAAGTTTCTAATATATCAATGAATGATAAACAAATAGGTGACTAATTATAAAAAGTTGACTAGTGTACTTTGATAGTTAACTGATTCTCAAAGTATGAATTTCTTGATAACTATTTTTGCAATCAGGAATGTATCATTGTTATACATCTCGTAGATAGTTGGTGTAAACTCAAATAGAGGCTCGATCACAAACAAACGTTTGAAAATTTTGTATGAACTTCAGCCATAATTTGATACTATAATAATGTATCATGATATAGCATAGTGAGACTAATTGCGAAGATACACATAACCGCATACACCCCCTACTTCTGTAATCTCATGATTAAAGCAAATTAGCAGGCAATTAAATTTGTTATCTTATATCAATAGATATTAAAATAAAAAATAATTCTATTAATTCAATAACTTAAACATCATGAGCAGCCAGTGACATAATCCAGTCACTCCGGGTGGAGAAGGTTTAACATAGAAAAAAATACCCACTACAAAGATAGCATCCCCACATTGGCAGGATATAACTATGCATATCCAAGTGGAGTTACATCGTAATCCCTACACATCCTCTCTTCTGTGAGAAAAATGATACAGTAGTTAAATAACATTTTGCTTTATAAATAGGAATAAATTAAAAAATGCACACTTTTCAAAAGTACACATGAAAATCGTATTGATTGGGTTTTCATTATTAACAGTGGAGACATGTCTTAAAATTTACAAAATATCTTTTATTCTTTTATTCCCTGATTATCATATTTCTATTATATAAATTTCTAACCAAACAAATGCATGATGGTTTAAAGGAATCCAACAATCCAGAATTTCAAAAGGAAGTAGTAATTTATAAGAATCTAAATCACTTTGAATATCCAATATTTTGGTAAAAAGTCCAAAGGCATTTAAAGAAAAAAAAAACCAAAAAGTCCATAGAATTGAGAAAATGGAAATTTCCAGAAATATCCAACAAAGATAAAATTTAAAGAAATTCTAATAATTAAAGGAAAATAATCAAAATTTTGAATGCTGTTTTTATAATTTATTTATTCAATTAGAACTCAAAAATCTAAACTAATAAAATTTACCAAACACATCCACACTGGTTAACTTTAAAACTGCACTTTTACAGTTTGTTCGATTAATATAATTTTCTTATTCCAAAAAATTCCTAATCCCTTATATATAATTAATATTCTTGAGTTTTGTCCCAACTCTTCAGGTTTACGATTTTCAGAATTCCAGAGCTTCTGGTATGGAACTCCAGATATAAATCTGGGTTCTCTAGCAAGGCAGAAATGGGTCAAAAATCATTGAAACCCTCCCACCCTATAACCATACTGTACCGCCACGTATATCTATGTGAACCATCAACGAAACAATGACAACTAAGAGCAGTACCTGTGGAGGATTCATAACGGGGGTCGTAAAATGACTTCCATAAACAACATCGTTCGATATTGTAAATGAACCTCCTGCCATCTCATCGATTGAAATTGAGCCATTAACCGCCTTCTTGGCGAGCGTGTTGATCTCTTTCTCAATATCAGCAAAATTCATAGTATCAGCATTTCAGATAACAGGAACCACAAGGCCCTACAGAGATGAAGTGAAACTAGAATATGAGTATAATACAGTCTTGAATAAAAAAGTTCATACAGTAGGTGCATGCCTTAGGTGTACCAACAGCAATACAATTATCAATATATTCTCTGTAAACAATGTCAGGACCATCAATCACTGCATTTATGATAGGCTGGTTGAAGTCCAGTGACAACTGCCTAGTAATGTGAACATATAAATCTATATTTTCTAATCATAGCAGTAACACACAGATATACAAATATGAACTTCTTACTTTCACAAAGTGACATCAGCCCTAAACTTCACACTATGCTTCTCAACAAATGCATCCTTATAGTCTGAACGGAGTTTCGTTGAATTTGTCTGCAACATGCAACACACACACACACACAAAAACTCTAATTAGATCTAAAATATCAAATGAGCATCAAACACCGTTTAAACAGAACACGAAGATAAATTATGAAAACCAATTTTTTTTCCATACCTGAATATGAGATTTGCATAAGGTTTGTTGATCCGAATGCAGCAACATAGCGTTGGTGTTGCGCTTTCAGATTTAGGTTTTGGTGATTTAAAGGCTGGATATAGGAACTCAACATGAAGGAGGAAAACTCTGGTGATTATCGGCATTTGGGAATTGGAAATCTAGGGCTTTAGGAGAATAAATGAAAATTAGTGAACGAAATAATCGGAGAAGAGATGGTATACAGAAAGAGAAATAATAGGAGAAGAAATGGTACACGGAAGGAGAATCAGGGGTATGGGAGGTCGGAGGATAAAACTACGCCGAAGAAGAAGCATAATTATTTGGCTTTAGTGAATTTGGTCAAACCTCCATACTTCAATTTGTGATGGAGCAAAGGCAAATTTTGGATTAGGGTCTGTTTCAAAACATGATAAACGAAAGAAATAGGCATCGTTTCTGAAGGGGAAATGGTTTTGAAGCGGAAATCTGGGATTTAAGAAGAAATGCGGAGTGGAAATAGGGAGGGATTTGAGAAGACACGGAGAAGAAACTGCGAAATCGGGAGAGAGATCGTCGAAGAAGCCGCAATTTTTTTGGCTTCAGAGAATTCCTTTTTGGGTAGTAGTATTAAGCAAAACTCCCTAATGGTCGGTTTTGTTAAAAACTATGCGAACGAAAAATTAGGCTAAGATTGTTAGCCTAATGTTTAAACGGGGTAACGTTGGGAATATTAATAAAACTTGTCATAAAAATATATGAAATTGGCATGTTTGTCACATGCGAAAATTGGTGGCATTTAAATGGTATAAATTCTTTATACCAAAAAGGTTAAACTTGGAAAGTGGGCCACAGCATTTAATTGTTGACAAATTTACATATATTAAGTGATGTAAATTTATAAAATACGAATATGTTTAACACGAGGTTGGATTGAGTTGTGATGTAAATCTGCCCGGAACCGCCCGGCTGTCCAGTAGTCACAACAATACCTATCCAATGTGGGTGGATAAGCATGAAGCCCAATAAGGACCCGAGGTTAGATTGAGTTACGGTGTAAATCTGCCCGGAACCGACCGGCACATCCAGTAACCGTAACAATATCTGTCTAATGTGAGTGGTCGGTGCTTTAAAAGGCTAAGGACAGATGGTAGGGTTAAGTTAACTAAAACACTTAAGGCTAAGGGCTGATTGTAAGCGGTCAAAGCGACGGCGGTGGGTGCAACAGTGTGGGTTCTAACGGAGTGCGGGCATGCACGCACTTCGGAGCAGACAAACAGGGCATTAGGGGCACCAGTAGTATAACCTATGCATTCTAAGGTTTGTGTCAGGTCGCCATCATGGGATTTGATACACCCCATGGTGGGGCCAGCATAGGTATCTACAATTTCTGGGGGTCGTAAGACACAGATGATTATGCGAGTAGGAGCCGATCTTTAAAATAAGGGAATCACTTCACCCTCAGCATGGGGTGATAGTTAAGATAATACAAGTAGGTGCAGAGATATAGTGTGGGTGCGATAGTACATTCGATTCTAAACTACACTTCCTTAGCTTGTGATACTTTCCTGTTTTTAGTTTATATCTATCATGCCCTTTTTCTTATTCACATACTGAAGAGTCACTAGATTTACTCAGGCTTTATGTCTGACTCTATTTTCTTTTCGTCTTCTTTTCTTTAGTTTCCCCCCAGGTCCACAGGGAGGAAACAACCCTGCTTAGTCAGACTCTTTGCAAGCTTCAAGACCATAGATGTATGGTTTAGATCTCTTTTGCTTGGATTATGGCTTTGGATATCACTATGGGGATTTTTGTTACTTTATTTATGTTTTATGCTTCTTTAATAATCAAGAAAGTAATGAGGTTGTAATGTTGGAAGTATTTTGAGACAATCATGGAAATGTTTTGTATGAACACGTATTGATGAAATAAAAGCTTGTTTGTTTTCCGTTGTTTAAAATATGTGTATTTATATCTATCTTGTGTTTATCTGTGACTTTTACTTATAAACCTCCACCAAAGTTAAGGCATTCCCTTTGTGAGTGACCTTAACGGAGGTGGGGTGTTTTCACTTGGTATCAGAGCATATGTTTACCAGATAAGATTTTTTTTTTGAAATTGTTTTCAAAAGGAAGTTTAAAGAAGTATTTTTTCAAGAAAAAATTGTTATATTTTAAAAAAAGGCATAATCCCCCAAAGCCATGTGCACTGTCTCTCTCTATCCTTCGTTTTGAATCTTTCCTTTCTGTTTCAGCATGTCTGGGGACCCTACTCCCCAGCTACAGATGCTTTTACTCCTCCTCCTCTACGTGAAACAGCAAGCGGAAGAATCTTAGAACTAGAAGATGGATAATAGTCAAGGAGGAAAGGACCACAACAATAATAACAAGACACGTGAGAAAAGGAAATGTTATTTCTTTGGCATTGTTGGGCATATAGTCCAGGATTGTAGAAAGAAGAAGATGAAGATGGGAGCATGCTTTCAGTGTGGTGATATTGGACATATCAGCAAGAACTGCCCTAAGAAGCAAGGGCAAGACTCGCAAGCAGGACCTTCTGGGGGTACACCTTTTACTTCTTCCACTAGATGCTTTGTTTTATCTTACTTATCTTCTCAATTCTATCTTGAGAACCTTTGGTAGAAATATTTCTGTAGAAAGCTTAGTTTATCCGTATGATCATCCAATTCGCACTCTCTTTGTTTCTGGTAAATCACACTCCTTTATTTCATCTGCTTTAGTAGAATCTCTGCACCTAGACACTAGTATGGTAGAAGATCCCTTGGTTGTTTCAAATCCAATTGGGGGCTCGGCTTATTTGTCGATGGTTTGCTTGGATTTGAAAATCTCTATTCTAAGTGTTGAATTTAGATGTAGTGTCTTTGTTTTGGGCTTCTCAGGGTATGGACTGATCTTAGGCATGGACTGGTTATCCAGTAATGGTGCCATTCTTGATTGTGAGAAAAGAGTGGTTAGGCTCTTGACTCGGCTCGGTAACACTCTAGAAATTTCTTGTAATCCCTTGAATGCTGTTATGCTTAGTTATCTAGAGTCGCTTGATGCTTCTGTCGAGAATTTGCAGTCGGTTAGAGTAGTTCGGGAATATCCGGATGTCTTCGAAGAGGTGAAAGGCTTACCTCCGAAGCGGGAAATAGACTTCCGCATATATCTTATTGATAATGCAAAGCCCGTAGCTCTGCCTGTTCGACACATGGCTCCAAAGGAGAGAAAGGAGCTCAATAAGCAAGTTAAGGAGCTTCTGGAGAAGGGGCGATTTATTTGATTAGCTTGTAGGTGCGTCAGTCTTCTCCTAACTTGATCTGGCTACTGGGTTCCATCAGCCAAGGGTAGCTGAAGATAACATCGATAAAACGACGTTCAGAACCCCAGACGGTTTCTTCGAGTGGCTTGTCATGCCTTTCGGTCTGACGAACGCACCCGCTTATTTCGTAGACCTGATGAACAGGGTGTTCAGAGAATTCCTCAATAAGTTCGTGGTGGTCTTCGTAGATGATATCTTGATCTTCTCAAAGAATGACGAAGAACATGTTCAGCATCTGAAAGAGATCATGGATACTCTCCGTGCACATCAGCTAAGAGCCAAATTCTCCAAGTGCCACTTTTGGAGAAAGGAAGTAAGATTTCTTGGGCATATAGTGTCCAAAGAAGGGTTGGTTGTGGACCTCGCGAAAGCGGTGGCAGTGAAAGATTGTAAGACACCAAGAAATGCAATCGAAGTTCGAAGCTTTCTTGGGCTAGCCGGTTTTTACCGAAAATTCATTAGGGATTTCGCGAAAATCCAGCTCCACTCACAAGGCTAACAAAGAAGAATCTGGCGTTCACTTGGGATTTGGATTGCGAGTTTGCTTTCCAACGATTAAAAAAGGCTCTCACAACAGCCCCAGTTCTGACTTTGCCAGATGGAAGCAAAATGTTCACAGTATATACGGATGCTTGTGGTACGGGCTAGGCACTGTTCTGATGCAAGAAGGGAGGGTAGTAGCTTATGGTGGAAGACAATTGAAAGCGCATGAAAAGAACTACCCAACCCACGATCTTGAGATGGCCGCCATCGTCTTTGCGCTTAAGGCTTGGCGCCATTATCTCCTAGGTGAGAAGTTCGAATTATATACTGACCATAAACCGTTGAAGTATCTTTTCTCGCAGAAAGATCTTAACTTGAGGAAACAAAGGTGGATGGAGTTTCTTGCCTCGTATGATTTTGAAATTTCCTATACTCCCGGCAAAGGCAACGTAGTAGCAGACGCGTTGAGCCGAAAGAAACTAACCTTAAGCCCTCTCTTTGTAGAAAGGCAAAGCTTGGAGTATATAGCCTGTTTTGGCTTTAGGCCCTCCTCAGATTTTGTACCTGGTTTATTGGCATCCCTAGAAGTATGGCCCACTCTTTTAGACTCAATAGGGGCCGCACAACGAGAAGGCCCCCAGCTTGTGGATGTGATTGATAAACTAATTAGGGGTGAAATTTCCAGTCACCTCAATAGATATTCCATCGATGATAAGGGTTGGCTGAGGCGAGATGGAAGACTATGCGTCCCACAAGCTAGGGATTTAGTAAAGAAGATTCTTGAGAAAGCACATCATTCCAAGATGATAATACACCGAGGCGGAGGCAAAATGTACAAGGACATAAAGAGAGTTTTCTTTTGGAGCGGCATGAAGAAGGACGTGGAAGATTTCATTTCTAAGTGTATGATATGACAACAGGTCAAGGCGGAACAGAAGAAGCCTGGAGGACTGCTTCATCCTCTAGAGGTTCCTCAGTGGAAGTGGGATAGTATTTCAATGTACCACGTTGATGGGCTGCCTAGGTCAAAAAGGGGCAATACTAGCATTTGGGTAATAGTGGATAGGCTTACAAAAAGCGCCCACTTTTTACCTGTCAAGAGTAGAAGGACTGCCTCATCTTTAGCGTCTCTTTACCTTAGGGAGATAGTTCGACTCCATGGGATACCCTCCAGCATTGTTAGTGACCGAGACCCAAGCTTCACAAGCGAGTTTTGGCGGAGTCTGCAAGAAGCCGTAGGCACACAGTTATGTTTGAGCACGGCCTATCACCCCCAAACCGATGGCCAGACGGAAAGGGTGAATAGAGTTCTAGAGGATCTTTTAAGACTTTGCGTTCTTGACTTTGGAGGGACATAGGAGGATCACCTTCCTTTAGTGGAATTTGCCTACAACAACAGCTACCAAGCTACCATAGGCATGGCACCCTTCGAAGCCTTGTATGGAAGACCGTGCAAATCACCAACTTGTTGGTGGGAGTCTACAGATAAGCTTATACTTGGGCCAGACATGATCAGAGAGACCTCAGAGAAAGTGGACTTAATACGAAGAATGATGAAGACAGCTCAGGATAGACAAAAATCCTACGCAGACAAAAGAAGGACCGACCTTGAGTTTGAGGTTGGGGACAGGGTTTTCCTTAAGGTATCTCCTTTAAGGAACGTCGTTCGCTTTGGATCCACAGGAAAGTTAGCACCAAGATTTGTAGGGCCGTTTCCTATCATCGAGAAGGTTGGGAAGATGGCCTATAGATTAGAGCTACCCGAGAGACTGGCCGGAGTTCACAACGTCTTTCATGTTCCTCACCTCCGGAAGTGTTTGCATGAGTCTGCGGAAGTGGTGGAACCTAGCATTCTAGAAGAAGCCAAAGTGGAACGTGAAGCAACTGTGAGGAGAGTTCCAACCCGCATCTTAGAAACTGAAGTGAAAAAGCTACGCAACCGCGAAGTCAAACTCGTTAAAGTTCAGTGGAGCGATGCCGAGGAAGACGCGACTTGGGAAACCGAGGACAGAATACGCGCTGCCTACCCTTTTATTTTTGAGGGTACATCTTTGGTCTCTCTTTTTCCTTAAGTTTTGCTTTATCTATCTTTTTAGGTATATCTCCTCGGTCCTTTTCCTAACTCCTTAGGTAGAAAACAAATGGATGCAAACATGTATTTGAAAACATGTTATGGATGATGGTGCAAATGGTTGCTAGTGATTGCTAGTGGTTGCTCGTGGATGCATATACACACACACCCTAGGTTTTAGATCGACTCAGTCACTTCATATTGCATATGCATATGTGTATTCTCATTTTTATATGGTTGAAACTTGATATGCTGTCATATGGTTGTCGCATTTGTATGAATAGTTGTGCACTCATGTAGAATTATGAGTAGGAAAAATTTGCATACATAATGGATTCATGACACTTACATGATTCGCATTAAGGAGGTCAACTGAATCAGTAGACCGCCTGATTTCTGCATTAGATAAGGACATGTACACACACTATGCATATGATCAATAAGCATTAGAAGTTTTTTAAGGACAGTGGACGCCTGTGTTTGTTGGTTGAGTAGATGGACGATTGGATGATAGGATATACATTCTTCCTAACTTGAAGATTTCGGGGACGAAATCCTTTTAAGAGGAGGAGAATGTAACACCCCGTGATTCTATAATGCTAAGCTTCAAAAATTAAAGTGTAATTAGTTCTAAATGATAGAATTAAGGGAAACGGGTTACGCCATCGTTCGTCTCGGAATTCTGCTTGAGATAGAGTTCGAGTTTGCGTGAATCGGACTCCGTATGAAGGAGTTATGACCTTAGGAAGTTTCAAAATAAAATTTAAAATTCAAACAGCTCGGTTTCAAGTTCAAAATTCGAAAAATAAGCTCAAACTGGGCTGGGCGGGAAAATTCCCGCCCAGGGACCAGGTCGACCATAGGGTCGACCATGGTGTCGACCTGGTCACCCCAGGTCGACCATAGTGTCGACTTGGGTGTCGACCTACCTGGTCGACCTGGCTGGCTGGGTCTGGCTCGAATTTCTGTGGCTCGGTGTGTCATTAGGGCTGACATGTCACCTCTTGATTGGCTCTTTGGACTTTGTATGGTCTAGATTCCTCCTGTCTTCATCTGAATGCTCAAAACAGTCTAAAAATCTATATATACACCCTAAGTCTCAACTAAAATTCACAAAAAAAATAAGATTGGAGTCGTCATGCTGCCGGGAAGGAATCGAGCGTAGCCGTCAAGGGAAAGGAGCTTAGGGACGAATCAAATTAAGAAGAGAACTAAAGCTTAATCAAATTAATCAACGCAATGTTAATTTACCCAAAGGAACGCATCTCAATTTCAGAACTGGGAATCCATAATTCAAGATTCTGCATTCGTTGTAAGTATAGTGATCTTTCAGAATATGAATAAAACTGTGACGTGATTCGATGTAAATGAAAATAGAATTGTGTTATTGTATAATAATGATATAAATTCTGTATATTGTAATGATTCTGTCATGACTTGTGTATTGATATTTGTGGCCTAAATTGATTGATGCAAGCCTATTGGACAATTGTATATGAAAATAATGGAACTTGCAAGTTTGTGGCAAAAAGCTAGAATTTGATCCCTTTATGTTTATGTATGTGGCATGGACTATATACATTCTCTAAGTCTAAATTAAGGCTCATGTAAACATGTTCTAGATTTGAGACCTTTTATGCCTACATGACTCAAAATCTAGGAACACATTCTTATGTTTATTTGCAAGTATATTTGGATCTATGTTAAGTACCGTTTGAGTTACATAAACTATGCAAGTTTCATGTTGAAATAGGCTATATGATTAGATGTTAAAATTGGACATTTTGATGAATATACAACATGTTTGTTTTGTGGTTGACATTATGCCAAGTTAAACACGTTTAAACCCAAGTTTGTATAAGTCTAAATATGCCATTTTATGTGACACCTATTTGGTTAGACCCTTATTTCAATGCAAATTCACATATATGTAAAATTTATTTAGGCTATGTTGCAAATTCACATATATGTATATTGACTAGTTTGCAAGATCACATCTATGACATTCATGTTGGCTATTTTGCAAGTTCACACCTATGATGTTCATATTGACTATGCCAAAAATGCCAAGTTTACAGCTATGTTATGTTTATGAATTCCCTTATGCCTATTTGTGTGCGCTAAATTAGGCTAAGTTTTTAGCCTAATATCGTATGTTAAAAACTATGCGAACGAAAAATTAAGCTAAGATTGATAGCCTAATGTTTAAACGGGGCAACGTTGGGAATATTAATAAAACTTGTCATAAAAATATATGAAATTGGCATGTTTGTCACATGCCAAAATTGGTGGCATTTAAACAGTATAAATTCTTTATACCAAAAAGGTTAAACTTGGAAAGTGGGCCACAACATTTAATTGTTGACAAATTTACATATATTAAGTGATGTAAATTTAGAAAATACGAGTATGCTTCACACGAGGTTGGATTGAGTTGTGATATAAATCTGCCCCGACCCGCCCGGTTGTTCAGTAGTCACAACAATACCTATCCAATGTGGGTGGTTAAGCATGAAGCCCAATAAGGACCCGAGGTTAGATTGAGTTACGGTGTAAATCTGCCCGGAACCGACCGGCACATCCATTAACCATAACAATATCTGTCTAATGTGAGTGGTCAGTGCTTTAAAAGGCTAAGGACAGATGGTAGGGTTAAGTTAACTAAAACACTTAACCAATTCAACATGTTAATCAAATTGATGGGTGGGGGTTAGGTAAATACAGACACTTAACCACTTAGCATGTTTGACTAGAAAACCCTAGTAACTGTAACAACCCGGAATTTTGGACCAATTTTAAAATCTTATTTTTATGAAGTTTGTTAAGAAATTGAGGCAGAAAATAAAAATTCTATTTTTAAATAATTTATGTTGAAATTATATGTTGACATCAAACATATAAAATTTGGGTTGTGTATTTTCACTAAAAACAAGTATGAACTTAGCGTCGTTGTGTTATACTAGAAATAATTATATTTTTAGCATCATATTAATATATGTGAATAAGGATATCTTTTTAGCGTCATGTTAATATAAACATCATTTGTTTAGAAACGTTGTATTAATATAGAATCATCACTCTTATTAGGAATGTTTAGTTAAAATAAATATGTCATTTTAGTTAGTAATGTAAGTTATATAAAAATGTCATGTTAATAAAAATGACATTATGTTAAGAATGTTATGATGGAGAAATATACAAATGATAAGATTTCATTTTTATTGTACATATAGAAATGGTCATTAGTTGGAATATTAAGAGTAAGAAAAAAAAATATTTTTAATATCATGTTTTTAAATATTAAAAATAAAGCATATTTTTAGTATCATGTATAAATAGTAAGAATAAACGCATTTTTAGTGTCACGTTGAATCATGTAATGAAAGAAGAGATTACATTTTAATGTAATAAAAGAAATGAAGGAAAACAAGTTCTTGTTAATTTAAATAATGATAATAATAATGATAATAAAACATACAAGGGTAATAGGAGTTAGAACAGCGCTGTAGTTTGAAAATTTGAAATTTACATTTAATTGCAATCAGTTATCAAATTCTATTAAGTAAAGCAGTTGTTAAGCTATTGGACAGTAACTGGCATTTTGTTATTAACAAATTTTGTAAATTTTTACAAATATATTATAATTAAATGAGAAGCAGAATAATCAATGCATAGGATATATATATGAATTAATGTGTATTTTACATTGTGTTGTAATGTATATATTTGGAAATTTTGTTTGTATAAATTGTAAGACAAAGGATAACATTAATTATGAATGGTAATTAAAGAAATACATTGAATGTTAACTAGTTTTAAAATAACGATTGCAATAGATTAATGGACTAGTGTGGGAAACCAATTGCTATTTAATTCATTGGTGATGAATTGGAAATAAGTTACAATTAATACACAAAATTTATTATCATATTGCCATGCACGTATGTAACATACTTTGTATATACGTGTGAGACCAAACAAATGGATAGAAAGGCAACAGGTGAATAGAAATTTATGAATGCATGTATGTTCGTGTTAAAAGAAATTTATTGTCATAATATATTATTATTATTATTATTATTATTATTATTTTTCTCCTTTAATGCTGCTGAGCGTTTCATGATATATATTTATTTATATGTAAGATGAAAGATGGCAATGTTCAAAACCCGCGTATTAAAGATGGCAATGATATTAATGTTTCCTGTGCATGAAAAATAAATAAATAAAATTTGGAATTATAATCAATGGAAATTAGAGGCGTGTCATTCATTGCAAAAAAAAAAAAATATAAAGAAGGAAAAAAGAATAATGAAAATGAGAATAATAATGGTCGCATGCATTTCATTTATTTCTCCTATGTTCTTTCTCTCTTCCTCTCATTTGCATATATGTCATATTTTATCCCTTTCATGAATTTAAGGAAAAAAAAATTAAGATAAACACCTATTAAATTAAATATTATTTAATATACATATAACCTAATATATATACGGTCAAAACTAAACTCTAATTCTTATTCTAAGCCGCCGTCATGTTCTTTATCAATGGCCCTAACACTCCTAAGTTCCTTTCCCCTTTACTTTGAACCCATTCAGTAAAATTCGAAATTTCCAAAGCAAAAATGAAAGTGGGTCTCGAGAGACCACCGAACTGGTGGTGGTTGCGGGCGACGGTGGCACACAATAGGGGCTCTAACGTGGTGAAGACAGATGCAATCTGAACTCCTGTAGTGGCGGCGTGACGTGAATGTTTAGTGGAAAGCTTTCGGTGAGATTCTATGTTTAATTTGATTATTTTTTTTTCTTCTTTTTTTCTCGTTGTATGAAAATCATTGTATGATGTGAATGAATATGAATCTGTGATGTATGCTTGAATATGGATGTTGTTGCTTGTACTGTGATTGTCAGTTGATGTTGCATATGTGGTTGATACTATTTGGTTGAGTCGAAATGGAACCTTTAATTTTGTTAAAACAAATGAAGCACAAATATTTTGTTTAGTGAAACAAGAATGAAACTTTTACTTTTGTTTGTTGTAACAAAAATATACCTTTTTATATTTTTGGTTTATTGGAGATAAATGAAACATTTTTATATTTTATTTTGTTGAAAAACAAAAATGAAACATTTTTATATTTTATTTTGTTGAAAAACAAAAATGAAACATTTTTATATTTTATTTTGTTGGAAAACAAAAATGAAACATTCTTATATTTTATTTTGTTGAAGAACAAAATGAAACTTTTCTTTTTGTTTGTTGAAACATAGAATGCAACTTTATTTTTGATTTTGTTTTGTTAAAAACATAATGAAACTTTATCTTTATTTTTATATTTTGATTTTGTTTTGAAATTAAGATAGTGTTTGACTTTTATTTTTAATAAAAGATTAGAATAAAGATTATTTCTTTATTTTAAAAAGGATTTAAAGGTAAAAGTTTATTTCTTTATTTTTAAAGGAACTAAGATGTATAAGTTTTATCCTTTATTATAAAAAGGACTTTAATGAACAAAGTTTTGTTCTTTATTTTAATAAAGGACTTAAATGAAAAAAAAGTTTTATTTCTTTATTATAAAATGAATAAAATTTGTTCTTTATTTAGGAACGGATTTAAAAAGGAAATAGTTTGTATATGGGTTGTTTACGTTAAATGAAATGGTATAAAGTGAATATGTTTATTGTAAATTTATTTCATTTAAAAGGGATGAAATTGGAAACGTCATACCTATTATGTGAACATCGTTAATTGGGTATGTTATTGATGTTGTTATTTAATGCACTTGTATACACTGCCATTTACAAGCGACCTTGGCTTGTTTATGTGATTGGACGATCAATTATAACACATTGTCCAAAAGCACCGTTTATTTTATAATATTTGAATTGTGTTGGTTGAAACCCCACACGGGTCATGGGTTGGCATTTGAATACACGTCACCCTTGGATTTAATTAGAAAATGCACTTTGGTTGTTGATGTTTGAAATTTGCTATGTAATAAATGTACAATTTCCGTATAATCGAATTATATGGAAATGAATAGTGTGGGTCTCATTCCAATTTTGAGTCAAACAAATAAATATGCAATTAATACAATAAATTGGAAATTGGATTAAGGAGTTATGTATTTTAATATTTAAAAAGGATAAAATAGAAGTTTGGAATGAAAGAAATAAATTCCATTGATTACTCAATTAATAGAATTAATGGACTCTTAAATTAAGGAGGACATATCCTTGTTTATTTGGAAAGTTATAAAACAAATTTCTAGAATTGGTAAATTACATTCCAACTATAAGGAGAATTTGAAACTGAAAGATTCTGTTTTATGTTAACATTAAATTTGGAAGATGGATTTCAATACTTGACATAAATGATTGATTTAATGTTGGAATGGTAGGTTTTTAATATAACAATTAAAACCATTTTTGAAGTGATTATTATTATAGTATTATAATAATAGGGAAAAATTAATGTGTATTGAAATGGAAAGATAAGAATTTATATAAAGAGTATTTCAAGGAATGAATGATATTTTAGAGGTTTTAAAATATGAAATATTTTTAAAAATAAGATTTTTAAGAAATAATTATAATTATAAATTATAAATTGTATTTGGACACGAGGTTAGGTCACGTTTATGGCGGAAGTCTGCCCGGAACCAACCGACATATCCAGCAGCCATAAATGTTGGGCCTAATGTGAGAGGTCCAAGTACACGAATACAATTTGGGTTTTGGCTCGAGGTTAAGCCCAACTGTGGAATAAGTCTGCCCGGATCCAACCGGCATATCCAGCATCCACAAGTTGTAGGCCTAATGTGAGAAGTCTGGCCCATTATAAAACATAAATGGATTATATAACGAATTGGATTATTTTATCCATTTTAAATAGAAACATCATTTTAACCTGAATAAGTTTATTAACTTATATTATCCATTTTATAATGAATATTAAAAGAGTTAATTTCAAAATTAATATTTTGAAAATAATGTTTTAATATGAGAAATGATATTTTGATCAGAATAAATGGTTTATTTATTTTAAAATAAATAAAAGGAATTAAAAAAATGGTTTTATTATAACTACGGATTTACAATGAAATTTGAATTTGGGTTTATCGTGAATTATGTTTTAAATAACATTTATTCCTTAACCCGGATTAATGAGGGGATTAATTTCCTAATTTTTGATTAATTATTTAATAATGACTTTGGAAGGTTAAAGCGAAATAAGGTTTTAATTAAAACTTTAATTAGATTGGAGAGGAATTAAGTAAATAAATAAGGACAAGAAATTAAAAATCTTTATTTACAAATAGTGTAAATAAGGAAGAAAAAGAAGATGAAACCATTTATTTATATTTAGGTAAATAAATAACAAAAGGATAAGAATATATTTATTTACACTTAGGTAAATAAATAGGAAAAATAAAATAAAAACATTTATTTACAAATAGTGTAAATAAATAAAAAAAAGAAATTAGACATATTTATTTACAATTAATGTAAATAAATATAGAAAAGTGGAAGTAAACATTTATTTACATTTAGGTAAATAAATAAGATAAAAGAATAGTAAAAACATTTATTTACAAATAGTGTAAATAAATAAGGAAAAAGCAATTGAAAACATTTATTTACATTTAGGTAAATAAATAAGGAAAGGAGAAATATTTATTTACACTTAGGTAAATAAATAAGGAAAAGAATAGAAAACGTTTATTTACAATTAGGTAAATAAATAGGAAAAAGAATACAATTTATTTACACTTAGTGTAAACTAAATGAAAGGATATATAAATTATAATTTATTTACAGTTAGTGTAAATAAAACAAAAAAAGTACTAAAATAAACAAGTGATATTTTATCGTCATTTTAGATGCGATAAAAAGAATAAATTTTTTTATAATTAAAATCGCCAAACGATTTATATTTATATGTATATATATAAATATAAATTATAAATTAAACAAAACGCGCGCGGCAGTTCGCGTATCGACAATCGTAACTTTAAATAGTTATACCGAAAGATCCGACCATCGGATTTTCCCAAAAACTGGAACCGTTAGGACCGCTTTGGGAAGATCTTTCCAACGATATAAACTTCATCAAAATCCAACGGTTAGTTTTCGAGATAAGTGTAAATCAAATTTGGTTGAAAGCAGCGTCAGGGTCGCCCATTGACCCGAAGCGTCGTTATATTAATTTAAGCTATTTTTATTTAAATAAAAATAGAAATAGGCCGTTATTAAATACCAATAACGATATGAAATGATTTCAAGTTATATATATCTATATGTGAGAATCATTTGAAAAGTCCGAGTTCAAATCTCATTTCAAATGATTATACGACGATCTAAGTCGAAGAGTTGAAGACGGTGATTGAAGACCGACGATCTTCACATCGAATGGATGTGTTGCTACTGAGACCCATGAGAGGAGTAGCTACCTTGAAAGGGGTTCAGTGGTGGCCGTTCGGACGTAGTGTTGATTTGTACGGATTTGACTTTCGCTCAGACCCAGAGCATAAGTTTATAAATGGAATGTATGTCTGACGTTGTAGTCCTTTATACTACATTCGTTGATCTCTGTTAATATATATCTGTTTGGTGGTTAACGCCCTTCTCTGAGACGTACGAGCTTAGAGGTTATATATTGGTAGAAATCAATGGTGTGGTATGGATTGACAATGTGGCATGCCAAGATGCATGAATCCAGGCTTTTGTTGAAAAGCAGGCCTTGTGGTCGATGATCAAAGCACGGTCTGTTTAGGCGTAGCTTTGTGTATAGCATAACTTCGCGAGCCTTACACCCCTGTATGAGTCAAAAACGGGATACGGACTGCAGGGAGTGCACACGTTTCTTTCTAGCTAGAGTGATGTCAGGGACCTACCAGCGCTGACATTTTACTTATGTGGATGATGGATTTTGAGGTACCTCGTGTTTTATAGGCCGTTGGTGGTCATACTATAGGTTCAAAGGAACCGGGAAGCGTGTGTTCAGGCATAACTAATCCACTGCCGATAGGCGGGGACCGGCCCTGAAGATCCAAGGGTTCACTGCGGGGGATCCTGAGGCATTTGCTAGAGTGTCTCGAATCGGAGAGGAGCTTGCTCCTAGCCTCGACTCATGATGGAAATCCAATTTCCGATACGACCTTGCGGTTTTGATTGTAGAATTAGTATTGGCGACATGCTATATGGTAACCATGCCGTCTAGGATTGATACTTATGATTCAAATCTTTTTATTAAAACATATATACACTAATAATAATATCAAATCCGTTTTATACGTATCAAGCATCTTTTGACCATTATAAGGTAAAACCCTATCCTCTGGTGTGCGTTGCATTGTGTGATGGGACCTGGGTCTTATAATGGTTTCATTTTTCCAAAAAGACATTGCGTTATTTCTCGATTTACTTTGGTTTATGCACTGGCAATCCATAGGAGTAAACCCGTTCTGCGAAAGTGGCGTGGTCCTTGGATTTGTCTTATTAGTTATATTAGTTTAGAATTCTCACACCAGTCCCATGACTGACTCGTACTTTGTTTCACTTTGCAAACTCGGGGGCCCTCTTTTCTACACGGGCAGTCGAGTAGCTTTTTGCAGATATGTATCTCTTTAGTAGGATCCTGGATCGAAGCCTAAAGCTGTGTCCAGAAAATAGAAGTCTTCCGCTATTTAATGTGTTAAATCTGTTGTAATTTATCTTCCGTTGTAATTTAATTTCGATGTACTCTGATATTCTGTACTCTGATGTTATGTAATCATGATGTAATAAAAGTCTGTTGTTATTGTTCTAATGTTTTGTATTCCCAAAGTTAACGTATGCGAGTTTTGAACGGTCTTGGTCGATTTTGCGATCGATTAAGGTCGGGCAAAATCCTTATCGTTACAGTAACGGTGACCCATTTCAACAGTAACCCAATTTGGTATCATGGTACCCTGAAACTAGGCAGGGTGGGGCACGTTTACTGGGCTAATTGTAAGCGGTCAAAGCGACAACGGTGGGTGCAACAGTGTGGGTTCTAACGGAGTGCGGGCGTGCCCGCACTTCGGAGCAGACAAACAGGGCACTGGGGGCACCAGTAGTATAACCTATGCATTCTAAGGTTTGTGTTGGGTCACCACCATGGGACTTGATACACCCCGCGGTGGGGCCAGCATAGGTATCTATAATTTCTAGGGGCCGTAAGACACAGATGATTATGCGAGTAGGAGCCGTTCTTCAAAATAAGGGGATCACTTCACCCTCAGCATGGGGTGACAGTTAAGATAATACAAGTAGGTGCAGATATATAGTGTGGGTGCGATAGTACATTCGATTCTAAACTACACTTCCTTAGCTTGTGATACTTTCCTGTTTTCAGTTTATATCTATCATGCCCTTTTTCTTATTCACATACTTAAGAGTCACTAGATTTACTCAGGCTTTATGTCTGACTCTATTTTCTTTTCGTCTTCTTTTCTTTCGTTTCCCCCCAGGTCCACAGGGAGGAAACAACCCAGCTTAGTCAGACTCTTTGCAAGCTTCAAGACCATAGATGTATGGTTTGGATCTCTTTAGCTCGGATTATGGCTTTGGATATCACTATGGGGATTTTTGTTGCTTTATTTATGTTTTATGTTTCTTTAATAATCAAGACAGTAATGAGGTTGTAATGTTGGAAGTATTTTGAGACAATTATGGAAATGTTTTGTATTAACACGTATTGATGAAATAAAAGCCTGTTTGTCTTCACCTGTTTAAAATATGTGTATTTATATCTATCTTGTGTTTATCTGTGAATTTTACTTGTAAATCTCCACCAAAGTTAAGGCATTCCCTTTGTGAGTGACCTTAACGGAGGTGGGGTGTTTCACATTACATATGTTGTTGCGTCCGGAACAAGAAGGATAAATTTGAGATTGCAATAGTAAAGAATTTAATAATTTAATTTAGTGTTCAATCACTAGCTAAAAAACTATGTAAAAAGAATCTGGTAACAAAAATAAAATATAAATTATTAGTAAGAAACAACAATAAATTTTTGATATATATTGTATATCTAATAATATCCAGGTAAAATTACTAACACTGCCCATGTGATTAGAACGGAAAGCTTACGACAACCCTTCTGCTCTCAACACCTTGCTTTTCCCTCAATGATATCCAACGCTCACCGTGTGCGAAGCACGGGTTCCAATCTAGTTTGGAAGATATATATATATATATATATCGTTATTCCCAATACGATATGTGTTGGCTTCTGAATTTGATATTGAATATAAGCCGATATAATTTCTGTTCTGAGCCTTATATTTAATATCAAATAGGATTTTGGGTTTGTCGTGAATGGTGTCTTAAATAAAACTGTTCTTAAACCCCGTGTGAAAAGAATAAATTTTTTAATTAAGATTATTAAATGGAATGTGAATTCGGTTTATTGTGTACTGTGTTTTTAAAGACATTCGTTCTTTAACCCGATTTACAGTGTAATGTGATTTGGAATATATGTAAATCTTTTATTAAGATTTAATGCAAATTTTCCAAAGTTAAATTTTCCAATTTAATAAAGTAAATTGGAATGGAATGGAATTCAATTAGGTAATAATCAAAGTGAGCTTCTGTGGAGGAAGACCGTTACTATATATGGAATTTAAAAGGCTTTGCCGTTATTCCGTTTATATTATTGGTTGAAAACGGAAATTTATATCGATTATATATATTGATCTGTTTTCCGTGAAGATTCCATATTTAATGGAATGAGATTTTGGGTTTATCGTGAACTATGTTTTAAATGACATTGGTTCTTTAACCCAGTTAAAGACAGGATTACATGTCTAACATTGTATTTCGAATTGTATTGTTGATCTCTGCTAAATATATATCTGTTTGGTGGCGGAGAATTTATTCTCTTGCTTAACACCCTTCTCTGAGATGTATGAGCTTGAAGGTTATATATTTGCAGAAATCAATGGTACAGTGGAGATTGTCGATGCAGCATATTTGATTTCTCAAAGTTAAATAATCATTAATATTAATTTTTGGGAAGATTAAAACTAAGTGGAGTTTTAATGAATCTTTAACTAGATTGGAATGTGAATGTGATAATTTAAATTATCAGATTTGGGGAAATGATCGAGAATGGAGTATCACCAGTTTTGCTCCAAGCGATAGTTAAATCCTTAATTAGATTTGAACGTGAAATGGTAATTAATTTTACCAATAACACTGTGGTGTTAGATATGGAGTATTACCAGTTTTGCTCCATGGGATGAATAGGTTGGGATTGGGAAATAAAACAAATGATTACTTCGATAAGGTTCGCTAATTCCGACTAGTTTGGAAAACCTTAATTTGGTTTAATTGTTAAAATAATATTTGAATAAAAGAATATCCTGGAATGGAATGAGGCATATGTTGTGTTTGTGTAGCACTTGTTTATGAGATACATGAGTTATTCGAAAAGACCGGGTTTATGCCCATTTTGAACAACTGATTCGAGGATAAATTGACGATGAAGACGGTGGTTGAAGACTGGAGATCTTCATATTATTTGGATGATTATTGATGTCTTGATTGGGCTATACACTCGAGACAAGGTAATAAGTGGTGATCGTCTAGACATACTTGGAGATAGACGTGATATGCAAGGTCCTCTCTCCTGTATTGGACATATGAGACGAGGAATAAGGTGCCTCCGGTTTCGTTCAGACCCAGAATGAACTAGTAAATGGACGTGTGTCTGACATTGGATTTTATTCTGTGTTGACCGAGTTCTATTAAATATATATATCTGTTTGGTGGCGAAGAATTAATTTTCTTGCTTAACACCCTTCTCTGAGAAGTACGAGCTTAGAGGTTATATACCGATAGACGTCAGTCGCATGGTGTGAATTGTCAGTGTGGCATGCAGAGATGCAATGATTAAGGCTTCTATTGAAAAGCAGAGTCTTGTGGTTGATGATCAAAGCACAACTTTAAATAGCATAGCTTTGCGTATAGCGTTAATTCGCGAGCCTCACACCTCGGTATGAGTCAAAAACGGGATAGTGGCCGTAGGGAGAACACGACGTTTCTTTCTAGCTATGGGTGGTGTCATGGTATGGAGCCCAGACATTTATATTTTTTACCTATGTGGATAATCGATAACGAGGCACCTCGGATATATCAGTCAATACAGGGCCGATGGATAGGTCCGATAGGACTGGGAAACGTGTGTTCAGGAATAACCAATCCACTAACATCAGTGTGGACCAGCCCTACCGATCACAGGGTTGCCCAGAGTGTGTAATCCTAAGACATTTGCTAAAGTGCCTCGAATCGGTGAGGAGCCATCCCTTGCCTCGACTCATAGATGGAATCCAATTTCCAATACGTGACATTTCGGTTTTAATTGTAGAGCCTAGTATGGCGACATGATATATGGTACCCATGTCATATATGATTGATACATTTATATTTGAAGTTGTATTTGACACTATACACTTATAGAAATATCAGAATTATTTGTTTTAAACGTATCAAGCATATTTGGATATTATAAGAGAAAACTCTATCCTCCGGCTTGCGTTGCATTGTGTGATGGGACCTGAGTCTTATAATAGCTTCATTTTTTGAAAAGCGTTGTGCTGATTATAAACTGTTTTATGCACTGATATTCTTGGGAGAAAACCTGTTCTGTATTATACGGCGTGGTCCCTTGATTTACTTTATTTTTGAAGTAACGTTTTGTAACAACCCGAATTTTAAACAACGTGTTAAGACAAGAATCAAGGCAGAATTAAATTATAAAATCTAAATCAGGATAAACGGGTTGCGCCATTGCATTCGTCACGGAAAAATACACGAAATAGAGTCCGAAATTTCGTAAATCGGAGTCCGTATGACCCAGTTAAGGCCCAACAAAGTTTCACGAAATTTCAAATCCGAAAACAGATTTGAAATTCAGCCCAAAAAGAGAGGCGGGAAAAATTCCCGCCAGACACACAGGGTGTCGACCCCTGGGTCGACCCCCCCCCCCTCCAGGGGGTCGACATGGGTATCGACCCCTGGGTCGACCCCCCCTCCCTGTAGAACTCCGACCTAGTGCACCTGCTTGTCATGTTTGCTCGGTTTTGGAGGCTTGTGACGATTTTTGAGGGTTCAGATCTATCCTAGGGTTTATCCTACGGCCTAAACTACTCCTAATCTCTATAAAAAGACCCCTAAGCCTACCCTAAACCCTCACAAATCACTCATGCCACGAAGTGCTGCCCAAATGCCAAGTGATCATGGCCTCCATCTCCAACTCCAAGAGACTATGCATGCAAATCAGATCCAAATCGAAAGGTGCAAGCTTGCTACACCAAATCGAGGCCAAACCAACGTTGCTACGACGGTTTCATGACGGTTCTTCTTCAAAGGAGCCACCTTTCTCCGTCGAGATGATTCATGCTAATTCGCTAAGCCATGCTATGTAAGTTCTAGCTACTTCTAGATCTAAACGGTAGTTTTAATGATGGCATGGAATAAAACGAGATTAAACTAAGTATGCTAGCCTATACGAACCTTGTCATGCCTCTTTTTCTTGAACCTATGACGTTTGGCTATGCTTAGTGACTAAATCATGCTATTCATGTTATGATTAACCTAGTTTATCTTGCAAGTTTGAATCTTTATCTATGGGATACTAGCATGAACCTTTGGGAACCATTTGACTTGTGAAACATTTGCAAAGACTTGACTTTGGGGCTTATGCATGTAAATGAACAAAAACCCATTATGATACTATGCATGTTTGTGGCCAAAAAAAAAAACCCTTATGATGCTATGCATATTTTGAGGCCAAATCCCGTTATGATACTATGCATGTTTGTGGCCAATCCCTTCTTGGCATCGTGCATGTTTTGAGGCCAATCGGTAGAATAGTATCCTTACTATGTGGACTCGCTTTTACTTGGGTTGGAAACACGATTTGGGTAGGATAGACGAGCGTGATTATGACACGAAAATTTGATATGAGATTCCATGAAAATATGACACTCATGATACACCTAAATGGGGACATGACATGTGGGGTAAACATGGGACTTGAAACTAGACACGGGGGTTGTAAGTGTAATATGACACTAGACCAAACATGAAAGTGGCCAACTCGAGGTTGGGTTGAGTTTGTAGCATAAATCTACCCGGACCCGCCCGGCTTAACTAGTGGCTACAAACAATAGGATCCAATGTGAGAAGTTGGTCATGTCGCGCTTAAGACCCGAGGTTAGACTAGGTTGTGGTGTAAAACTACCCGGACCCGCCCGGCTTAACTAGTAACCACAGCAAGGTCTAATGTGAGTGGTTGAGAGTGCATTAATTAAATTAATGCCACATGATAAGGTTATGTAAATTAGACTAATGACACTTAACCAATATGACACGAATGGGTAGGTTAAGGGCGGCCGGACTTGATTTCTTAATGACACTTATCCATACAAGACAATTAGGGGATGGGGTTAATTAATTCACGCTTAACTAATCTGACTTGGTAATTAGATGGGGTTAAGTAATTTAGACTTAACTAATCTAAACACGGTAATTAGATGGGGTTAAGTAACCTACACTTAACTAATCTAAACACGGTACTTCGATGGGGTTAAATTAAACACTTAACCAATCTAAACTTGGTAATTCAATGAGGTTAAGTAACTAATACTTAACCAACTTAACATGGTAGATTTAATGGGGTTAAGTAACTTATACTTAACCAATTATACATGATGAGTTGATGAGGTTAAGTAACCTATACTTAACCAATCTAATATGCGGACCTGATAGGGTTAAGTCACAAGACCGTTTAAATATACTTAACCATTCTAGTACGATTCGTGGATGGAGTTAAGTTAACCTATACTTAACCAATCCTACTCGATAATCCGATGAGGTTAAGATAATCTATGCTTAACCAATCTAACACGATAAGCTGATAGGGTTAAGCTAACCCATACTTAACCAATCCGACTCGATGATCTGATGCGATTAAGATAATCTATGCTTAATCAATCTAACACGATAATCTGATAGGGTTAAGACAAACCAATACTTAACCAATTTGACTTGATAGGGTTAAGTCATGCGCTTCTTGGTATACTTAACCACCTTGTAGGGCTAAGCCTTGAACTTAAATACTTAGCCAATCTTGACATGATTTGTAGGCGGGCTAAATCATGAACCTGAATAACAACACCTAACCCAATAGACAAAATCCTAGTTAGAGGAACTAGGTATAAAATCGTGGTTAATCAAGGGTAACGGGGAAAATAAGTTAAGTGGTAAACCTTAGTTAAGTATAACTAAGTAATACTTCTTAGCCAAGGACATGGGACTAGTTCATGAATAGATGAGTAACCCGGTACGGTAGGTCATCGCTTAAAACACGAGGAGGAGCAAATTATCTGACTTAGATAAAGGCTCCAACGAACTGGGTGACGAAGCGGTAGCTTCGGGGGACGTGAGGGTACTCTTGGTATCCCTCTGTGAGGTGGCAGATGGTCCATGAAACCCGGCCTCACAGAGGTAAAGGTCTGCGATAGAAGAGCCAAGAGTATGCCTTGGTTGCTATGCGAGCGACCTAAAGACTGGGGTGGATAAGCGTGGAGTCGACGATACTTGTTTTTGCCCTGGATAGCATGTCGCCGACTACCTACCATCTTTAGTCGATCGTGTACGAACGGAAAGGCAGGGAACCCCCAACAGACCATGTGCTTACTATCGAGTCATGGGTGAGGTCGGCCCATAGGAAAGTGGGGCTATAATGGGGCCGGGATGTGGTTCTCATACATGATTTTTCTTGGATTGCCTTTCAGTAGTTGAGGGAGGGGTCACGTGGGACCATAGCCACGAATACAAAAACATACCTTGATATCTGCATCAACAGACGACTTAAAGCTCCCGACCGAGTTCCGTATCTCTTGATTTGCCCTGGCATGGAACTCGGATGGCACATTGAGGAACATGTGCGTCTAGACATGGAAAACGATTCACGATACATACGCAGGATAAAGGGCGCGGTTGACGGGTGGCATAATCCCTAGTGGCCCTAGGTGGCTTGAACCCAAACCGAGACACGGAAACGTTCATTAGGTAGCATAATCCCTAGTGGTCCTAGGTGGCATAAATCCTAAGTGAATGCGCGATAGTTCATGGTAAGGAAACATAACTAGATCAAGGGTAGCAGTCCAAAACAACTTCAAGGATAAAATGGTACTACGTTGAGGTGGTATAGATTTACATGGGAAAGCCCGTACGGCCTACGGCAAAGGACTGAACTTATACATGGAAAGAAACATACGAGTTGGGAAAACCTACATATGCTATATATTAGGTTGGCATGGACCATTACATGACATTGGGCAAGGGACATTCATAGTTAACACATGACGCGGGTTGGGATACTAGTACGAGGGGTGCAGAGCAAATATACATGATAAATACCGTGGGATGTTAGACATGATAGGTACCTTGGGGTAGTATACTGGATAGAAACCTTACGATGTGATACCTTGATTTATCTTGACATGTAGTTTATCATGATACCTTAGCCTATCTTGCTACAGTAGTTCATCCAGTTATCTTGGTTTAGCTTATCTACCTTGTCATCATCCTTATGTTTACTTTCAGTTTATGCATGTCATGTTACCTTTACCTGTTTTTATACTGGAAGTAGATAGGACTTACCAGTCTTTATGACTGACCCCGTTTTCTTTCGCCTCTTTGTCTTCCGTTTCCCCCCAGGTTTCAGGGAGGAAATGATGTTGGTTAGTTCAGACCTCTTATGCTTGAAGGTCATCATGTATAGCTTGGTCTTCTTTTGGCTATGGCTGCTTCACCGCTTTATTTTGGGGAATAATTTATGAAAAGGTTTTATGCTTCTTTACTATTGCAAGACAGGTTTTGATGTATTCTGATGTAAAAGGATTTAGACCTTATTTATTAATGATATGAAAGTTGGTTTTACTTCCTCTGTTTTATATATGTTCTGTCTTGTAATATTTCTATGCATGTTTACCTCGATAATGCTTCACCAAACCTAGTGCATTCCCTTTGTGAGTGACCCTAGCGGAGGTGGGGTGTTACATTTGGTATCGGAGCAGAAGGTTACCAGACTGGGCAAAAGTTTTTAAAACCTTCTGAAAACTATTTGAAAAACCGTTTAAAAAGAAGCATTTTTCAAGAATTTTTTTTAAAAGCTATTCCCCAAAAGCCATTAGCACCATCCTTTGATTCCTTGATTGAATCTCTTTTCCTTTCTTTCCTCCATCTGTAGTCACAGTAGTTCTAACTGTGACTAATCTTTGTCTAGCCACGTAGGTGTTTTCCGTACGATGGAGGTGGTTCTCGAGAGACCTGTTGCCGTGGTACAAGGAAGGATAATAAGAGTAAGGATAAAGGACGCGAGCTTAAGGATAAGAAACTTGTTGGTATGGCTTAGTCCATCAAGGAGGACAAGGACAAAATCATCGAGAGGGCAATTGTACGCTCCCATTTCTAGGGTACCTAAAAGAGATGGTACCATTTCTGGTAAAGGTTTAGTCGTTCTTTTCTATCATCCCGTCCAGACTTTGTCTTGATCATCGTATCATTTAAGTCTGCTTGGATAGTTGAGTCTCTGCACCTTAGTACTAGCATGGTAGAGGATCCCAGTTTTTGTCCCAAAAATCTGGTTGGAGAGTTGGTCCATTTCTTCATGACTTGTTTGGATTTGAGAATGACATGTCTCAGCTATGGATGGATTCTAGGAATAAAGTGGTCACCCAATAAGGGGTGCCATTCCCGGTTTTGGAAAGAGGGTAGTTAGACTCTCGACTCACCTTGGTGATACCCTCGAAGTCTCGTGTAACCTTTTGGGTTCTGTCATGGTTAGTTACCTAGAATCTCGGGATGCAGTTGTTGGTAATCCGTTCGAATAGAATTCGCCGCTAAGGCGGATGGTTCGTTTCGCTTATGCATGAGTTAGGGGAATCACCCTAGTAAGTACCCTTGGCAACATGGATTGGCATCGGCAAACGAGATCCAGAATTCCCTAGTGAATTTTGGAGAGCTTGCATGAGTAAATGGATACGTTTGAGCCAAGTATACTAGGGAAAGGATAAGTGAAAGTGGAATAAGAGGCGACAATGAAATGAGTTCTAACTCATATCTTGGAAATAGGAATCAAGGAACTACGAAATCATGGAGTTAAAAAGATGGTCAAGGCACCGAGGAATTAAGCTCAAGGAAACGCGACTTAGAAGACGTAAGGCTAGACACGCGCATCATACCTTTTTTTAAAGAGTGTATCCTTGATCCTTGGTTTTTCCTATATAGATTGCTCGCATGTTATCTTTTGGTGAATATCCTCTCAGTCCTGTTTCTGTTGCAAACCCCGTAGGGAGTTTACCTTGTTTATCTCCTCGATCCTATCGTGAGAACCTTAGGTAGAATCCTATGGATGTAAACATGTGTTTGAAACATGTTATGATTGATATGGTTGCAAATGGTTGCAAGTGGTTGCTCGTGGATGCGCGAATACACATTAGATACTAGATCGACGCACTCACATTTCATATTGCATATGCACGAGTATTTATACCTGTTTATGGATGGAATTGAATGAGTTATCATGCGGATGTTGCATATGAATGAATGTTTGTGCACGCATATAGTACTTATATGACTAGGACTATTTGCATACATGTTGGACTCATGGCACTAAACATATTTTGCATTAGAAAGATCATTCATGCCTGATCATTAGCATTAGCTAAGGAGCATATACACACACGTTTTGCATATGTTCATATAGCATTAGGAATCGTTTAAGGACAATGTTTGCTTGTGGATGATGTTTTGAGTAGATGGATGATGGATGGTAGGATACGTTCTTCCTAACTTGGAGATTTCGGGGACGAAACCCTCAAAGGAGGGGAGAATGTAACAACCCGAATTTTAAACAACGTTTTAAGACAAGAATCAAGGCAGAATTTAATTATAAAATATGAATCAGGATAAATGGGTTGCGCCATTGCGTTCGTCTCGGAAAAATACGCGAAATAGAGTTCGAAATTTCGTAAATCGGAGTCCGTATGACCCAGTTAAGGCCCAACGAAGTTTCACGAAATTTCTAATCCGAAAACAGATTTGAAATTCAGCCCAAAAAGAGAGGCGGGAAAAATTCCCGCCAGACACACAGGGTGTCGACCCCTGGGTCGACCCCCCCCCCTCCAGGGGGTCGACATGGGTATCGACCCCTGGGTCTACCCCTCTCCAGGGGGTCGACATGGGTGTCGACCCCTGGGTCGACCCCCCCTCCCTGTAGAACTCCGACCTGGTGCACCTGCTTGTCATGTTTGCTCGGTTTTGGAGGCTTGTGACGATTTTTGAGGGTTCAGATCTATCCTAGGGTTTATCCTACGGCCTAAACTACTCCTAATCTCTATAAAAAGACCCCTAAGCCTACCCTAAACCCTCACAAATCACTCATGCCACGAAGTGCTGCCCAAATGCCAAGTGATCATGGCCTCCATCTCCAACTCCAAGAGACTATGCATGCAAATCAGATCCAAATCGAAAGGTGCAAGCTTGCTACACCAAATCGAGGCCAAACCAACGTTGCTACGACGGTTTCATGACGGTTCTTCTTCAAAGGAGCCATCTTTCTCCGTCGAGATGATTCATGCTAATTCGCTAAGCCACGCTATGTAAGTTCTAGCTACTTCTAGATCTAAACGGTAGTTTTAATGATGGCATGGAATAAAACGAGATTAAACTAAGTATGCTAGCCTATACGAACCTTGTCATGCCTCTTTTGCTTGAACCTATGACGTTTGGCTATGCTTAGTGACTAAATCATGCTATTCATGTTATGATTAACCTAGTTTATCTTGCAAGTTTGAATCTTTATCTATGGGATACTAGCATGAACCTTTGGGAACCATTTGACTTGTGAAACATTTGCAAAGACTTGACTTTGGGGCTTATGCATGTAAATGAACAAAAACCCCTTATGATACTATGCATGTTTGTGGCCAAAAAAAACCCTCATGATGCTATGCATATTTTGAGGCCAAATCCCGTTATGATACTATGCTTGTTTGTGGTCAATCCCTTCTTGGCATCGTGCATGTTTTGAGGCCAATAGGTAGCATAGTATCCTTACTATGTGGACTCGCTTTTACTTGGGTTGGAAACACGATTTGGGTAGGATAGACGAGCGTGATTATGACACGAAAATTTGATATGAGATTCCATGAAAATATGACACTCATGATACACCTAAATGGGGACATGACATGTGGGGTAAACATGGGACGTGAAACTAGACACGGGGGTTGTAAGTGTAATATGACACTAGACCAAACATGAAAGTGGCCAACTCGAGGTTGGGTTGAGTTTGTAGCATAAATCTACCCGGACCCGCCCGGCTTAACTAGTGGCTACAAACAATAGGATCCAATGTGAGAAGTTGGTCATGTCGCGCTTAAGACCCGAGGTTAGACTAGGTTGTGGTGTAAAACTACCCGGACCCGCCCGGCTTAACTAGTAACCACAGCAAGGTCTAATGTGAGTGGTTGAGAGTGCATTAATTAAATTAATGCCACATGATAAGGTTATGTAAATTAGACTAATGACACTTAACCAATATGACACGAATGGGTAGGTTAAGTGGGACCGGACTTGATTTCTTAATGACACTTAACCATACAAGACAATTAGGGGATAGGGTTAAGTAATTCACGCTTAACTAATCTGACTTGGTAATTTGATGGGGTTAAGTAATTTAGACTTAACTAATCTAAACATGGTAATTAGATGGGGTTAAGTAACCTACACTTAACTAATCTAAACACGGTACTTCGATGGGGTTAAATTAAACACTTAACCAATCTAAACTTGGTAATTCAATGAGGTTAAGTAACTAATACTTAACCAACTTAACATGATAGATTTAATGGGGTTAAGTAACTTAGACTTAACCAATTATACATGATGAGTTGATGAGGTTAAGTAACCTATACTTAACCAATCTAATATGCGGACCTGATAGGGTTAAGTCACAAGACCGTTTAAATATACTTAACCATTCTAATACGATTCGTGGATGGAGTTAAGTTAACCTATACTTAACCAATCCTACTCGATAATCTGATGAGGTTAAGATAATCTATGCTTAACCAATCTAACACGATAAGCTGATAGGGTTAAGCTAACCCATACTTAACCAATCCGACTCGATGATCTGATGCGATTAAGATAATATATGCTTAATCAATCTAACACGATAATCTGATAGGGTTAAGACAAACCAATACTTAACCAATTTGACTTGATAGGGTTAAGTCATGCGCTTCTTGGTATACTTAACCACCTTGTAGGGCTAAGCCTTGAACTTAAATACTTAGCCAATCTTGACATGATTTGTAGGCGGGCTAAGTCATGAACCTAAATAACAACACCAAACCCAATAGACAAAACCCTAGTTAGAGGAACTAGGTAGAAAATCGTGGTTAATCAAGGGTAACGGGGAAAATAAGCTAAGTGGTAAACCTTAGTTAAGTATAACTAAGTAATAATTCTTAGCCAAGGACATGGGACTAGTTCATGAATAGATGAGTAACCCGGTACGGTAGGTCATCGCTTAAAACACGAGGAGGAGCAAATTATCTGACTTAGATAAAGGCTCCAACGAACTGGGTGACGAAGCGGTAGCTTCGGGGGACGTGAGGGTACTCTTGGTATCCCTCTGTGAGGTGGCAGATGGTCCATGAAACCCGGCCTCACAGAGGTTAAGGTCTGCGATAGAAGAGCCAAGAGTATGCCTTGGTTGCTATGCGAGCGACCTAAAGACTGGGGTGGATTAGCGTGGAGTCGACGATACTTGTTTTTTCCCTGGATAGCACGTCGCCGACTACGTACCATCTTTAGTCGATCGTGTACGAACGGAAAGGCAGGGAACCCCCAACAGACCATGTGCTTACTATCGAGTCATGGGTGAGGTTGGCCCAGAGGAAAGTGGGGCTATAGTGGGGCCGGGATGTGGTTCTCATACATGATTTTTCTTGGATTGCCTTTTAGTAGTTGAGGGAGTGTTCATGTGGGAACATAGCCACGAATACAAAAACAGACCTTGATATCTGCATCAACAGACGACTTAAAGCTCCCGACCGAGTTCCGTATCTCTTGATTTTCCCTGGCATGGAACTCGGATGGCACATTGAGGAACATGTGCATCTAGACATGGAAAACGATTCACGATACATACGCAGGATAAAGGGCGCGGTTGACGGGTGGCATAATCCCTAGTGGCCCTAGGTGGCTTGAACCCAAACCGAGACACGGAAACGTTCATTAGGTAGCATAATCCCTAGTGGTCCTAGGTGGCATAAATCCTAAGTGAATGCGCGATAGTTCATGGTAAGGAAACATAACTAGATCAAGGGTAGCAGTCCAAAACAACTTCAAGGATAAAATGGTACTACGTTGAGGTGGTATAGATTAACATGGGAAAGCCCGTACGGCCTACGGCAAAGGATTGAACTTATACATGGAAAGAAACATACGAGTTGGGAAAACCTACATATGCTATATATTAGGTTGGCATGGACCATTACATGACATTGGGCAAGGGACATTCATAGTTAACACATGACGCGGGTTGGGATACTAGTACGAGGGGTGCAGAGCAAATATACATGATAAATACCGTGGGATGTTAGACATGATAGGTACCTTGGGGTAGTATACTGGATAGAAACCTGACGATGTGATACCTTGATTTATCTTGACATGTAGTTTATCATGATACCTTAGCCTATCTTGCTACAGTAGTTCATCCAGTTATCTTGGTTTAGCTTATCTACCTTGTCATCATCCTTATGTTTACTTTTAGTTTATGCATGTCATGATACCTTTACCTGTTTTTATACTGGAAGTAGATAGGACTTACCAGTCTTTATGACTGACCCCGTTTTCTTTCGCCTCTTTGTCTTCCGTTTCCCCCCCAGGTTTCAGGGAGGAAATGATGTTGGTTAGTTCGGACCTCTTATGCTTGAAGGTCATCATGTATAGCTTGGTCTTCTTTTGGCTATGGCTGCTTCACCGTTTTATTTTGCAGAATAATTTATGAAAAGATTTTATGCTTCTTTACTATTGCAAGACAGGTTTTGATGTATTCTGATGTAAAAGGCTTTAGACCTTATTTATTAATGATATGAAAGTTGGTTTTACTTCCGCTGTTTTATATATGTTCTGTCTTGTAATATTTCTATGCATGTTTACCTCGATAATGCTTCACCAAACCTAGTGCATTCCCTTTGTGAGTGACCCTAGCGGAGGTGGGTGTTACATTTGGTATCGGAGACTGGGCAAAAGTTTTTAAAACCTTCTGAAAACTATTTGAAAAACCGTTTACAAAGAAGCATTTTTCAAGAAAAGTTTTTAAAGGCTATTCCCCAAAAGCCATTAGCACTATCCTTTGATTCCTTGATTGAATCTCTTTTCCTTTCTTTCCTCCATCTGTAGTCACAGTAGTTCTAACTGTGACTAATCTTTGTCTAGCCACGTAGGTGTTTTCCGTACGATGGAGGTGGTTCCCGAGAGACCTGTTGCCGTGGTACAAGGAAGGATAATAAGAGTAAGGATAAAGGACGCGAGCTTAAGGATAAGCAACTTGTTGGTATGGCTTAGTCCATCAAGGAGGACAAGGACAAGATCATCGAGAGGGCAATTGTACGCTCCCATTTCTAGGGTACCTAAAAGAGATGGTACCATTTCTGGTAAAGGTTTAGTCGTTCTTTTCTATCATCCCGTCCATACTTTGTCTTAATCATCGTATCATTTAAGTCTGCTTGGATAGTTGAGTCTCTGCACCTTAGTACTAGCATGGTAGAGGATCCCAGTTTTGTCCCAAAAATCTGGTTGGAGAGTTGGTCCATTTCTTCATGACTTGTTTGGATTTGAGAATGACATGTCTCGGCTACGGATGGATTCTAGGAATAAAGTGGTCACCCAATAAGGGGTGCCATTCCCGTTTTTGGAAAGAGGGTAGTTAGACTCTCGACTCACCTTGGTGATACCCTCGAAGTCTCGTGTAACCTTTTGGGTTCTGTCACGGTTAGTTACCTAGAATCTCAGGATGCAGTTGTTGGTAATCCGTTCGAATAGAATTCGCCGCTAAGGCGGATGGTTCGTTTCGCTTATGCATGAGTTAGGGGAATCACCATAGTAAGTACCCTTGGCAACATGGATTGGCATCGGCAAACGAGATCCATAATTCCCTAGTGAATTTTGGAGAGCTTGCATGAGTAAATGGATACGTTTGAGCCAAGTATACTAGGGAAAGGATAAGTGAAAGTGGAATAAGTGGCGACAATGAAATGAGTTCTAACTCATATCTTAGAAATAGGAATCAAGGAACTGCGAAATCATGGAGTTAAAAAGATGGTCAAGGCACCGAGGAATTAAGCTCAAGGAAACGCGACTTAGAAGACGTAAGGCTAGACATGCGCATCGTACCTCTTTTTAAAGAGTGTATCCTTGATCCCTGGTTTTTCCTATAGAGCTTGCTCGCATGTTATCTTTTGGTGAATATCCTCTCGGTCCTGTTTCTGTTGCAAACCCCGTAGGGAGTTTACCTTGTTTATCTCCTCGATCCTATCGTGAGAACCTTAGGTAGAATCCTATGGATGTCAACATGTGTTTGAAACATGTTATGATTGATATGGTTGCAAATGGTTGCAAGTGGTTGCTCGTGGATGCGCGAATACACATTAGATACTAGATCGACGCACTCACATTTCATATTGCATATGCACGAGTATTTATACCTGTTTATGGATGGAATTGAATGTGTTATCATGCGGATGTTGCATATGAATGAATGTTTGTGCACGCATATAGTACTTATATGACTAGGACTATTTGCGTACATGTTGGACTCATGGCACTAAACATATTTTGCATTAGAAAGATCATTCAGGCCTGATCATTAGCATTAGCTAAGGAGCATATACACACACGTTTTGCATATGTTCATATAGCATTAGGAATCATTTAAGGACAATGTTTGCTTGTGGATGATGTTTTGAGTAGATGGATGATGGATGGTAGGATACGTTCTTCATAACTTGGAGATTTCGGGGACGAAATCCTTAAAGGAGGGGAGAATGTAACAACCCGAATTTTAAACAACGTTTTAAGACAAGAATCAAGGCAGAATTAAATTATAAAATCTGAATCAGGATGAACGGGTTGCACCATTGCATTCGTCTCGGAAAAATACGCGAAATAGAGTCCGAAATTTCGTAAATCGGAGTCCGTATGACCCAGTTAAGGCCCAACGAAGTTTCACAAAATTTCAAATCTGAAAACAGATTTGAAATTCAGCCCAAAAAGAGAGGCGGGAAAAATTCCCGCCAGACACACAGGGTGTCGACCCCTGGGTCCCCCCCTGTAGAACTCCGACCTGGTGCACCTGCTTGTCATGTTTGCTCGGTTTTGGAGGCTTGTGACGATTTTTGAGGGTTCAGATCTATCCTAGGGTTTATCCTACGACCTAAACTACTCCTAATCTATATAAAAAGACCCTAAGCCTACCCTAAACCCTCACAAATCACTGATGCCACGAAGTGCTGCCCAAATGCCAAGTGATCATGGCCTCCATCTCCAACTCTAAGAGACTATGCATGCAAATCAGATCCAAATCGAAAGGTGCAAGCTTGCTACACCAAATCGAGGCCAAATCAACGTTGCTACGACGGTTTCATGACGGTTCTTCTTCAAAGGAGCCACCTTTCTCCGTCGAGACGATTCATGCTAATTCGCTAAGCCACGCTATGTAAGTTCTAGCTACTTCTAGATCTAAACGGTAGTTTTAATGATGGCATGGAATAAAACGAGATTAAACTAAGTATGCTAGCCTATACGAACCTTGTCATGCCTCTTTTGCTTGAACCTATGACTTTTGGCTTTGCTTAGTGACTAAATCATGCTATTCATGTTATGATTAACCTAGTTTATCTTGCAAGTTTGAATCTTTATCAATGGGATGCTAGCATGAACCTTTGGGAACCATTTGACTTGTGAAACATTTGCAAAGACTTGACTTTGGGGCTTATGCATGTAAATGAACAAAACCCCCTTATGATACTATGCATGTTTGTGGCCCAAAAAAACCCCTTATGATGCTATCCATATTTTGAGGCCAAATCCCGTTATGATACTATGCATGTTTGTGGCCAATCCCTTCTTGGCATCGTGCATGTTTTGAGGCCAATAGGTAGCATAGTATCCTTACTATGTGGACTCGCTTTTACTTGGGTTGGAAACACGATTTGGGTAGGATAGACGAGCGTGATTATGACACGAAAATTTGATATGAGATTCCGTGAAAATATGACACTCATGATACACCTAAATGGGGACATGACATGTGGGGTAAACATGGGACTTGAAACTAGACACGGGGGTTGTAAGTGTAATACGACACTAGACCAAACATGAAAGTGGCCAACTCGAGGTTGGGTTGAGTTTGTAGCATAAATCTACCCGGATCCGCCCGGCTTAACTAGTGGCTACAAACAATAGGATCCAATGTGAGAAGTTGGTCATGTCGCGCTTAAGACCCGAGGTTAGACTAGGTTGTGGTGCAAAACTACCCGGACCCGCCCGGCTTAACTAGTAACCACATCAAGGTCTAATGTGAGTGGTTGAGAGTGCATTAATTAAATTAATGCCACATGATAAGGTTAAGTAAATTTGACTAATGACACTTAACTGATATGACACGAATGGGTAGGTTAAGTGGGACCGGACTTGATTTCTTAATGACACTTTACCATACAAGACAATTAGGGGATGAGGTTAAGTAATTCACGCTTAACTAATCTGACTTGGTAATTAGATGGGGTTAAGTAATTTAGACTTAACTAATCTAAACACGATAATTAGATGGGGTTAAGTAACCTACACTTAACTAATCTAAACACGGTACTTCGATGGGGTTAAATTAAACACTTAACCAATCTAAACTTGGTAATTCAATGAGGTTAACTAACTAATACTTAACCAACTTAACATGATAGATTTAATGGGGTTAAGTAACTTATACTTAACCAATTATACATGATGAGTTGATGAGGTTAAGTAACTTATACTTAACCAATCTAATATGCGGACCTGATAGGGTTAAGTCACAAGACCGTTTAAATATACTTAACCATTCTAATACGATTCGTGGATGGAGTTAAGTTAACCTATACTTAACCAATCCTACTCGATAATCCGATGAGGTTAAGATAATCTATGCTTAACCAATCTAACACGATAAGCTGATAGGGTTAAGCTAACCCATACTTAACCAATCCGACTCGATGATCTGATGCGATTAAGATAATCTATGCTTAATCAATCTAACACGATAATCTGATAGGGTTAAGACAAACCAATACTTAACCAATTTGACTTGATAGGGTTAAGTCATGCGCTTCTTGGTATACTTAACCACCTTGTAGGGCTAAGCCTTGAACTTAAATACTTAGCCAATCTTGACATGATTTGTAGGCGGGCTAAGTCATGAACCTGAATAACAACACCTAACCCAATAGACAAAACCCTAGTTAGAGGAACTAGGTAGAAAATCGTGGTTAATCAAGGGTAACGGGGAAAATAAGCTAAGTGGTAAACCTTAGTTAAGTATAACTAAGTAATAATTCTTAGCCAAGGACATGGGACTAGTTCATGAATGGATGAGTAACCCAGTACGGTAGGTCATCGCTTAAAACACGAGGAGGAGCAAATTATCTGACTTAGATAAAGGCTCCAACGAACTGGGTGACGAAGTGGTAGCTTCGGGGGACGTGAGGGTACTCTTGGTATCCCTCTGTGAGGTGGCAGATGGTCCATGAAACCCGGCCTCACAGAGGTTAAGGTCTGTGATAGAAGAGCCAAGAGTATGCCTTGGTTGCTATGCGAGCGACCTAAAGACTGGGGTGGATTAGCGTGGAGTCGACGATACTTGTTTTTGCCCTGGATAGCACGTCGCCGACTACCTACCATCTTTAGTCGATCGTGTACGAACGGAAAGGCAGGGAACCCCCAACAGACCATGTGCTTACTATCGAGTCATGGGTGAGGTTGGCCCATTGGAAAGTGGGGCTATAGTGGGGCTGGGATGTGGTTCTCATACATGATTTTTCTTGGATTGCCTTTCAGTAGTTGAGGGAGGGGTCACGTGGGACCATAGCCACGAATGCAAAAACAGACCTTGATATCTGATCGTCGCTAATCTATGAATTAGAAAAGCACGACATTTGTAATAAATTCTGCAAGCATACAGGTGTGTAGCATACAGTTCGAACACAGGGAGGTGAATTAAATCAAATTATTTATCTAATCTCTTGGGCGAGTTAGACAAGACTGGAGGTTGATTTTGCAAAACAAAATAAAAAGTGAAACTACAATTGAAAGATGCAATTAAATTTACTGCAGATTCGAATCTAATCGGATCTGTAATAAATTCAACGATTAAAGATAAAATAGAACAATGGAAATAAAATTGCAGAACAGAATTAAACGAACAGAAAATAAAAATTAGGATTACCGCTGAATCTAATCAGATGGTCAATCACTAATGAGAAGAAATGCAAAATACAAATAGTGTTCTACCGAATCTAATCGTGTAGACAACACTAATTGCTAAGAAATAGAAAATTGCATAAAAAGAAAAATGAGTTTTATTAATGAAGAAGAGAATAGAATGAGATATATGATAGGATGGTGGCTACAATGCCATTACAAGGGTATATATAGGGTAGATAGCCAAACCCTAACCCTAACCCTAATGATAAATGGGCCTGGTCCTTACATCACTAATTAGTTTACAATGAGAAACATAAATGGCCTTAGATAAATAAAGCAAATTTGGGCCTTTTCTCCTTTTCTCTTGCTTCCTTGACACTTCTTCATTGATTTGTGATGTGCAAAGCCTTGTTATCAATCCTTTTCTTGTCCAACAGCAACTAGATGTGAGATCTTCATCTACAATTCTTCAAAATGTAAATATATATGAATTTCATCTCTATTTCTCTACTTTTCTGGTTGCATGCGGGCTGGGTTGGAATATCTGTAAAAGTAACAAAACAATATCCAAGTAATATTTATTTATATACAAAAGATAAGATATAAGAGCATAAAATAAACATATTTCTATGTCAATCAAATACCCCAACACTTATCTTTTACTCGTCCTCGAGTAAAAAGAAAATGGAAAACTAACTAGATAGGTCACACTTTCGTAGGAAACACGATTGCATTGAGCGCATGCAATAAGCCGTTAAACCTCTAGGTGTCCCTAGTAGGACGAGTGGTGTCTCGTGAGGGTTTTCAGCGGATACTACCCACAAAATCCAAATGCAGTATGCTATGATTCTAATGAAACTACATGAATGCAATGGACATATGCAAATAAAAACGAAAAATGAAAACACGACTTATTTCAGGAAAGTGGTACAACGAATTAAGTTAATAATTTCTAATCAGTTGATTTTATTTTAGATACCTCGACTTGTCACAAATTTTCAATATAAATCAAGTTTTCAAATGTTAAATTTCAGTTTGGCCAGTTAGTTCGGTCGATAACATAGTGCAGCCATGAAATAAATTCTTAGTTTGCTTGGCACAATTTGCAAAGTGGTATTCTAATTTTCTCATGTATGGCTAGTCAAATCAATAAGGTCAAGAAGTGTTTGGGCATCATCGCTTATTCTTTATTCTATAAAATTTTAAAATTTATGATTAAGTACATACACCTAACTTAGAAGACCAAGGTTTACCACCCATACACTGTCTCGTGGACTAACGGATAGTGGGTAAAGAGCTTGGCGGATTGTGCAGGCCGACTTTGACTTTGTCAACAACGTGTTGGTAATCCTTAGGTGTCCAATCTCATAAAATGAGACCAAGATATTCCAACGCTGACTTTGTCAACAACGTGTCGGATAGAGCTTGGCGGGTTTGCACACCAACGCTCGATATACAAGCAATGTTGGATACCCTTGGATTACTATTATTATTGAAAATATAAGCACAAAAGAGAGTTACGCGAATTCAACTTAACACAACTTAGTTTTAAAGATTTGAAAAGCCATTATAAGTATTTTAAGTCCTCCACTTATTTAAACAAAGTCTACAATATAGAATAGATTTCATGGCCATCACCTAAGAATCTCCCTATGTACCGGTTACACTATT
The DNA here is from genome assembly GCA_030737875.1 of Allium sativum. NCBI lineage: Eukaryota > Viridiplantae > Streptophyta > Magnoliopsida > Asparagales > Amaryllidaceae > Allium > Allium sativum. Next base: position 683,815,403 of record CM060926.1, on the reverse strand, counting down.
ATCCCTCAAAATTAACTTTTCATTATATTTCTTATTCGATCTAAGTTGAGAGAAAAAAATACTATCAACTGGCTAAAAATTGTAAACTTATTTTGTTGTATCAATTAAAAATGAGTTGTATTTTCCAATTTTTTTTTTATGGTATGTTCGTACAATCTAGAATGCATGATGGTCCTATCTAAATGCATGAAAAATGAAAAGGAAAAAATAAAGAAACGAAAATGAGTGAAATGCAGACTCCCCTCCACACTAGAACTAAACAGTGTCCACACTGTGAACGTTTCCTAAATTTGAAAGATCGTACCCAAAGGTGAATGAGATGCAAAATTATTTGTAGAATGAAATGCAATCTAACTATATGTAAGAATGGATCATATGTACAATGATATATGTGTTTGCGATGTATGCGATGCAAAGAATTCCACCAACTTTTTCCCCCACACTTGGTTCTTGCCCTATGAGTCCCATTCTGACTATGTCTAGGCATGTTTTCTAATAAGCAAAGGTTTTTGAAAACTATCTCATCTTTATACCTCGATTTGTAGTCCAGGAGATAAATATCTAGGGTCGTCCTAACAAGAAGTTTTTCAATCAAGCCAACTTTCCAAAAATAATTCATGGCTCAACAAATTTATCAGTGTAATTATCCAAAAATTTGTGATTGTATATAAATTCGGTGAAATTTGAATTCTGAGTGTTGTTCAAGAGTATGTGATCACCTTTTTCTATTGACAAGGTATTTTCGATACTGACAATTTCAAATTCGTTTGAAATTTTCTCAAAGTTAAAATTTTCGAACTCATGATGTGAATCTACTTCTTCCTTATTTGGCAACTCATCCTCGTACAATCCAAGAAATTCATGTTCATTAAAATCCATTTCCACTTCTGAGTTTTTGAAAAATTCAACATTTTTATTTGGTTCAATTTCAAAAATTTCAAGTTTCTCGCAGTCTGAACAAGAAAGATCAAAATCCAAGCTTAAATCTTTTTCCCGAAAAGAGTTGAATTCCAAATCATTTGTTGAATTGTGAACAACTTCATTTAGATGATTATTCTCAATTTCCAAAGTCGTTATTTGAAAATTTTCAATGTCAGTAGAAATTGGATTATTTTCTGATTCAAGGCTCGTTTGAATTTGATTCTGTTGCTCTCGTTGTTCTTTCAAAGATGTCAATAAACAAAGAAGTTCATCAGCCTTTTTATTTAGTCTTTCTTCCCTCTCTCTAAGAATGTTAAGACGATCGTTGATTTGAGAGCTTTCGTTTTGGATTTCTTGATTCTCAAAATTATCTGAGTTTTCAGAAAATTGACATTGATATTGGAAATCATTTTGATTTTGAAAATTAGGTTCGTAACCAAAACTGTGAAAACTCGAGGGAAAATTGCAATTTTGGTTATATTCAAAATGTGGATGTGGGTTGTAATTTTCAAAATTATGATCGATTTGAAAATCATTTTCAAAATTATTTTCGAATTGGTTTCCAACCCCATATTGATGTTGATCAAAGGTATATTGGGGTTCAAAGCTATTTTGATATGGATGGGGCCCATAATCGAAATTATTGAAATTTGAATTGAAATCGTCATTTCGATTATAACTTTGAAAGTGTTGGTCATTTTGAAAATTTTGAAAATTGCTGACATTTGGCTCGCGAAATTTTGGAAAATCTTGCTTCATGAGTTGTAATTCAAAATCATACTCTTCAAGAGGACGTCTACTCCGATTATTATCCCGCATATCTCTCAATGTTTTTTTTGAATCAGACATTTGAATGAAATCAAGGCAGGACAAAAATTATTCTTAGTACAAAATAGTATAAAAGAACGAGTTGTGCTCTATTAATTAACTGACTCAATTAGAAGAGGGAAGAGGGTCTTATGGTCGTTCACGTATAGTATAAATACTAAGGGATACGACCAATGTTTTACGGGTAGTATGCAACCTCTTTTGCTAGAAGTTCAATAAATTGAACTACTATATATCCGCGATCCAATTATATGAGACAATCAACTTCACAAAACACCACTTTTCAATTATATTATTTTGAAAATCAAATCAAGTTTTATTATTGAAAAACGACGAGCATGATGATTTTAGTTATGGAAAATAATTCCTAACTAAACAGATTAAGAAAAATTCAATCACAGAACAGTCACAGAACAATAGCAGAATAAAAAATTTATACAAGCAAGCCGCTGCCCCTGCAGAAGATTTTTACACACAATTTCTATATTTTTTCTTTGCAGCAAAGCACCTGTAGAGTTTAGAAAATATTACAGCGATGTATGGCAATCTGTCCAGAAAAATTGAGCAGTATTAATGATTGAAATCCATTATTTGCAAATCCGTTGACCTTTGAATCCTTGTTCGTTGCTTGAATCTGTTCCTTCCTTTGGTCTTTGATTTGAATTTCACCTCTTCTTCTTCTTCTTTTTTGAGAGAGAGAGAGAAAGGTAGCAAAATCAACAAAAGAAATAAAAGAGAGAAAAGAAAAAGGAAAAAAAATTATGAAGGAGAGAGCTGGAAAGAAATAAATGAAATAATGGAAAGAGAGATTGTAGGAGGTGAATGAGAAATGCAATTGGAAAGAAATAAATAAAAAGAAAAGAATGCAATTTTTTATTTTTTTTTTGAAAATTTGAACAAGAAGAAAGGGAAAGAAATGAATGAGAAAAAGAAAAACAAAGAAGGGAAAAAATGAAAAAAGGAAGGAAATAAGGAAAAAAAACAAGGTTTTTTGAGTAGAGAGGAAGGGTAGTAGGAATTGAGGAAAGAAATAAAAGCAGACAAAAACAAGAAAGAAATCAACGTAGACAAAGAAGAAAATGCAAAAGTTTTTTTTTTTAGAAAATTGTAGACAAAAGATGGAAACAAATAAAAAGAAAAGGAAAGAGAAAAGAAAAAAATGTGAAAATCAACAAGGTGGTAGAAAGATGGAAAGAAAGATTAGAGGAAGTGAGAGAGAGTTGTAATTAGAAAGCAATCGATAAAAAAATGCAAGTTTTTTTTGGTTATTGTTGTAAAAGAATGGAAACCAGTGTATTGACAATTGGAAAGAAGTAAAAGGAAGGAAGGAATAAATGGAAACCAATTAAAGAAAATTTGGCAAATTAAATGTACAACAATAAAAATAAAGTAAAAATTGGAAAGAAGGAATAGATGAAGAGGGAAAGAAAAAAAAAGAAATATAAAAGGTAAAAAAAATGAAAAGGAAAAAAAAATCAAGAGAATTTGGCAAGTTCTATTTTTTATTATTATTATTATTTGTCTAAAGTAGGAATGAATTTGCAAGAGGGAAACAAATAAATAAAAGAAAGGGGAAAGGGGAAAGAGGTTGAAAACAGGAAAGAAACAAAAGAAAAATGGCAAGATTTTTTTTTTTGAACTTGTAAAAGAAGAATGAGAAGTAATTGTATTGAAAAGGAGGAATAAAGAGGAAAGAAAGGAAATTTGTAAGAGAAGAAAACAAATCAAATGAATTGAGAACAAGAAAGAGAAAAGAAAAAAAATTGCAAAAGAGGAATCTTTTTTTTTCTTAGTAAAAAGGAAGAGCTATGTACTGGAAATTAGAAAGAAAAGAAAAAAAAGAATTGAGAAAGGAAAGAGATTGAAGAAAAATGGCAAGTAATTTTTTTATTATTGGATAGTTGTAGAAGATGACAAGAAACAAATGTAAAAGAAATAATATGGAAAGAAGGCTAAAGATTGGTAACAAATGGAAGAAAAATTGGCAATTTTTTTTTGTAGTTTTGTAAAAGAAGATTTGGAAAGAAATTTGAGAAAAAAGGAAAGAAGTAGAGGAGAACAATTAGGAAGAGATCGGAAAAATTGACAAGTTCTTTTTTTTTTAAAGAATTATTGAAAAGACAGAAGAATTGTAACGGGAAAGGAATTGAAGAAAATTGGCAAAAAAAAATTTCTCTCTTATGTAGAAGATTACGGTATCAACAATCAACACCAAATCAACTAATTGAGATTTTTTATATATATATACAAGAACACAAAAGGAAAAATAAAATAAAATAAAAACTAACACGAATCGGAAAATTAAATAAATAATAAAATTTAATTGTTACCTCCCCGGCAACGGCGCCAAAAACTTGATCATCGCTAATCTATGAATTAGAAAAGCGCGACATTTGTAATAAATTCTGCAAGCATACAGGTGTGTAGCATACAGGTCGAACACAGGGAGGTGAATTAAATCAAATTATTTATCTAATCTCTTGGGCGAGTTAGACAAGACTGGAGGTTGATTTTGCAAAACAAAATAAAAAGTGAAACTACAATTGAAAGATGCAATTAAATTTACTGCAGATTCGAATCTAATCGGATCTGTAATAAATTCAACGATTAAAGATAAAATAGAACAATGGAAATAAAATTGCAGAATAGAATTAAACGAACAGAAAATAAAAATTAGGATTACCGCTGAATCTAATCAGATGGTCAATCACTAATGAGAAGAAATGCAAAATACAAATAGTGTTCTACCGAATCTAATCGTGTAGACAACACTAATTGCTAAGAAATAGAAAATTGCATAAAAAGAAAAATGAGTTTTATTAATGAAGAAGAGAATAGAATGAGATATATGATAGGATGGTGGCTACAATGCCATTACAAGGGTATATATAGGGTAGATAGCCAAACCCCAACCCTAACCCTAATGATAAATGGGCCTGGTCCTTACATCACTAATTAGTTTACAATGAGAAACATAAATGGCCTTAGATAAATAAAGCAAATTTGGGCCTTTTCTCCTTTTCTCTTGCTTCCTTGACACTTCTTCATTGATTTGTGATGTGCAAAGCCTTGTTATCAATCCTTTTCTTGTCCAACAGCAACTAGATGTGAGATCTTCATCTACAATTCTTCAAAATGTAAATATATATGAATTTCATCTCTATTTCTCTACTTTTCTGGTTGCATGCGGGCTGGGTTGGAATATCTGTAAAAGTAACAAAACAATATCCAAGTAATATTTATTTATATACAAAAGATAAGATATAAGAGCATAAAATAAACATATTTCTATGTCAATCAATATCTGCATCAGCAGACGACTTAAAGCTCCCGACCGAGTTCCGTATCTCTTGATTTGCCCTGACATGGAACTCGGATGGAACATTGAGGAACATGTGCATCTAGACATGGAAAACGATTCACGATACATACGCAGGATAAAGGGCGCGGTTGATGGGTGGCATAATCCCTAGTGGCCCTAGGTGGCTTGAACCCAAACCGAGACACGGAAACGTTCATTAGGTAGCATAATCCCTAGTGGTCCTAGGTGGCATAAATCCTAAGTGAATGCGCGATAGTTCATGGTAAGGAAACATAACTAGATCAAGGGTAGCAGTCCAAAACAACTTCAAGGATAAAATGGTACTACGTTGAGGTGGTATAGATTTACATGGGAAAGCCCGTACGGCCTACGGCGAAGGACTGAACTTATACATGGAAAGAAACATACGAGTTGGGAAAACCTACATATGCTATATATTAGGTTGGCATGGACCATTACATAACATTGGGCAAGGGACATTCATAGTTAACACATGACGCGGGTTGGGATACTAGTACGAGGGGTGCAGAGCAAATATACATGATAAATACCGTGGGATGTTAGACATGATAGGTACCTTGGGGTAGTATACTGGATAGAAACCTGACGATGTGATACCTTGATTTATCTTGACATGTAGTTTATCATGATACCTTAGCCTATCTTGCTACAGTAGTTCATCCAGTTATCTTGGTTTAGCTTATCCACCTTGTCATCATCCTTATGTTTACTTTCAGTTTATGTATGTCATGTTACCTTTACCTGTTTTTATACTGGAAGTAGATAGGACTTACCAGTCTTTATGATTGACCCTGTTTTCTTTCGCCTCTTTGTCTTCCGTTTCCCCCCCAGGTTTCAGGGAGGAAATGATGTTGGTTAGTTCGGACCTCTTATGCTTGAAGGTCATCATGCATACCTTGGTCTTCTTTTGGCTATGGCTGCTTCACCGCTTTATTTTGGGGAATAATTTATGAAAAGGTTTTTTGCTTCTTTACTATTGCAAGACAGGTTTTGACGTATTCTGATGTAAAAGGCTTTAGACCTTATTTATTAATGATATGAAAGTTGGTTTTACTTCCGCTGTTTTATATATGTTCTGTCTTGTAATATTTCTGTGCATGTTTACCTCGATAATGCTTCACCAAACCTAGTGCATTCCCTTTGTGAGTGACCCTAGCGGAGGTGGGGTGTTACACGTTTTAAATAACTGTTTTAGTTATCATACCAGTCCCATGACTGACCTGTAGTTTACTGTTTTAATCTAAACTCTGGGTGCCCCTATTTTCCACACGGGCAGCCAGTAGTTTTAGTTTTGCAGATATTTCTTTCCCAGGATCCTGGATTTATAGCTGAAGCTATATTTAGAAAGCTCTGTATCCGTGTATTTCTTCAGTTGTGTTATGTATTATTTTTCCGCTGCTTTGTAATTTAAATCTCTGATGTTTTTCTAATGTATATTATTTATTCATACTCTAATATATTTTTGTACTCTGGTGTAATTGTTGTAATAAGCAATGAAATGTTCTCATGTTTGTGTTCTGATGCGTTGTGTTCTCAACTTAATCCGGGCTTTCCCGTAAGGGCGAGTTCGGGTCGTTTCACTTTCCGAAGTAATCATTTATTCATTAATCCAAATCCTAACCTATTCATCCTATTGAGAAAATCTAGTAATACTCTATATCTAACACCACGGTGTTATCAGTAAATTTAATTACTATTTCACGTTCAAATCTAATTAAAGATTTAATTATCGTCTGGAGTAAAACTAGTGGTACTCCATTCTCGATAATTTTCCAAATTTGACAATTTAAATCATCACATTCTCATTCCAATCTAATTAAAGATTCATTAAAACTCCATTTGGTTTTAATCTTCCAACAATCATTATTAATGATTATTTAACTTTGGGAAGTCAAACATGCCGCATCGACAAATCTACACCGTACCATTGATTTTTGCCAATATATAACCTCTAAGCTCATACGTCTCAGAGAAGGGTGCTAAGAAACAGAATAAATTTTCCGCCACCAAACAGATATATATTTAGCAGAGATCAACAATACAGTTCAAATACAATGTTAGATATGTAATCCTGTCTTTAACTGGGTTAAAGAACCAATGTCATTTAAAACACAGTTCACGATAAACTCAAAATCACATTCCATTAACCATGGAATCTTCACGGAAAACAAATCAATATATAATCGATATCAATTTCCGTATCTGACTAATAATATAAATGGAATAACGACAAAGCCTTCTAAATTCCATATATATTAACAGTCTTCCTCCACAGAAGCTCACTTCGATTATTACCAAATCGAATTCCATTCAATTCCAATTTAATATATTAAATAGGAAAACTTTACTTTGGAAAATTTCCATTAAATCTTAATAAAAGATTTATAAATTCCAAATAACATTTCACTGTTAATCGGGTTAAAGAACGAATGTCGTAAAAAACACAGTTCACAATAAACCCAATTTACATTCTATTTTATTCCAATAACTAAATACAATTGGAAACTCTAATAATCTTAATTAAATGATTTATTCTTTTCACACGGGGTTTAAGAACAGTGTTACTGAAGACACCATTCACGACAAAACCAAAATCCAATTTAACACTAAATATAAGGCTCTAAACAGAAATTATATCGGCTTATACTCAATATCAAATTCTGAAACCAACACATATCGTATGGAGTATAACGATATATATATATATATATATATTCCAAATTCCTCCACAATATTTACATAGTCACGGAATTCAATATCGAAATATCCCGCAGATGATTTCTATTCGAATCCATTCCAATTCATACATTGGAAAATTCTGGTCAGATTAAAACCCTTCACAAATCCAATTTATTTATTTAAAAACGTTGGATTATCTTTCTAGTTAATAATTAGTTCATTTTTATAAAAATATATTTTTATCTTTGCAAACGTTGAAATTTTCATCTAAATTCTTTCCAAATCATTTATTATGATTTTACATAAATTATTAATATTTTTAATAATTTTATCAATGCCCGTACAGTCGGTTTCCAATAACGGCTACCGAACTGCATTCATAGCGACATTTTTGATTTGACATAATTCCAAATCTAATCGTTAGATTCTCTTATATTCGTTGGAAAGCTCTTTTTGATACGAACCCAATGGTTTTGATTTTAGGAGAATCTGACGGTCGGATCTCCCGTAATGTCAATTCGAAGTCAATGATCGAAATTCGCAAACGGTCGCTGCGCATTCTATTCAGGTCATTATATTATATATATATATATATATAATATAATACATGTTTCGCTCAAATCGTATTTTATAATTCGTTTTAAAATCGATTCCCACTTTCGTTTCAATTTTAAATCAAAATTGAATACTCTTTATCATTACAATATTTAAATGATAATATTTTCAAAATATCAGATTTTGAAACCATTTCCTTTTCGATATTCATTATAAAAATGAATAAAATCGATATAAATATTGTTCGCATTAAAATGAAGCAAATCTAATCAACATGGCTTCACATATTTCAATATTTTCGTATCCATCTAAAATCGGACATCAAATTCACATTTTAATCCCTTACTGAATATTGTTTTAAATATTCGTTATTTTAAAATATTTCCTTATTTCCGAATTGGAATCATACACAATCAGTTACCATATAATGTTATTTATATGGATTTCATACAACACATGTATACAACAACAATGATAACCAATTAACCAACATCCAGAGTGCATTACACAACTGCATAAGCATTAAATATAAATAATTAATGCTTACTATAGTCTGTCTACCAAACGATTGACATACAACTAAACAATTGGGATTAGTGTACGCCAAATATCATCCTAATACCCGTGTGGGGTTTCAACTAACAAATACTGAATATTATTTGTGCAGTTGGGCGATGTGTAAAATTTATCGTCCCAATCCATATCAGTTAAATGGGTGTACATAAACAAATCGTTCGATTTGTAAATGAATATTTATTTTCATTTCAGGAGAATTTTATGCCGTTCACATATACGTTAAAAATTATATTTTCAACGATAAAATATTTATTTCAACACTTAACTATTTTATATAGTTCATACATTCAATAAAAATGATATTTTTATTATACAAACATTTCATTCAACACATGAATATTTTATATAGTTCATTTACACATTAAAAATATATTTTTAATGAATAAATATTTATTTTAGAAATTTTCGGCATTATAATGACGCGATATTAGAACTAGAGTAATGTCTAGCATTACCCCTCTCCTGATACTGGATCGCGCCATACACAATAATCAACCACATTCAATACAGCACAATTCAATCAATTTTCAACACAACTCAATACAATCCGAACAAACAATCATGGTTGGTACAATAAATGGTGTCGGGGGCTACTAAGCTCCGTCTGCAACCTAGAATATATTTAACTGTAAAATAAATTGAGTGAGAAGGGGGTTCTCACCTTGGGATCCACTCCGTCATTCTTTATTGGATGGTTTGGATTTTGATTTGTTCCAGCACGTTGTGTTCTTCACCATGATTCCAACGCAATCTATTTCACGCAGTTTATATTAAAAATCACATTTTTAACAATGCTATTTATATTAAAAATAACATTTCTATTCAAAGCCATATATATAAAAATCACATTTTTATCATAACATTATATAAATAAAAATCACATTTTTATCCTATGGTATTCTATATAAAAATTACATTTTTAAGACTATGCAATATATATTTAAAATCGCATTTTTAATACAAAGCTATTTTATTAAATCAAAACACATTTTTATTAATGCTCTATATATAGTAAAAATCATATTTTTACTACTATGTTATCTATATAAAAATCATATTTTTATAACGCAATATATAAAAGAAAAATCACATTTTTAAAACAATGCTATTTAATTTAGAAATCAAAATTTTAAAACAATGCTATGTATTTTTAAAAACCATGCTATTTGTATTTCTAAATCAATGTTATTTATATTTTTAAATCAATGCTATTTTTATTTTTAAATCAATGTTATTTCTATTTTGAAATCAATGTTATTTCTATTTTTAAGTCAATGTTATTTATATTTTTAAATCAATGTTATTTCTGTTTAAAATCTGAAAAATAAAACAATGCTAATTTGTTTATAAAATCAGAAAAATAAAATAATGTTGCGTTTAACTTAAAAATCATTTACTGCTATATTAATTAAACTAATTATGTAAAAAAAAACTCACTTCATCGTTCTCTGCCTGAACCCATTTGTCGCCATCAGGGCTTCCTCTCGCACAGTCTTCGAGGCACCTCCGGTCGCTGCGCTCGAGTGGCGGTGATGGCCAGGGCGATATTGCGGACGTCGGAGTTGGAGGGTAGAGCGGCGACTGGAGGCGGTCTCGTGGGTACCGGGTGGATTGCAGTTTGAAGCAGCAGTGGAGGAGCTCGATTGACGGAGAGGGCGTCGGGGTGGACGTTGATGGAGGAGGGGAGGCAGAGCGGAGGGAGAGGTAATGAAGGAGGTGGCCGTCGCCGCCATCTTTTTCGATCGGATAAAATCGATTTGGAGGTATCGGGTTTTGATTTTTATGGGGGAGGGGTTTGGTCTGTTGACCAAGAGAATGGAAAAATAAGGGTTTGCCCCCCTTGACCACTTTATATATATATTTATATTAAAGTTAATTATTCTTTAGAACTCCAAATCTGACCCAACGAATGTCGCCCCAAGCTGAATACCCCTAATCCGAACACAATGGGATATGTCCTGTAAGCCAACTTGACTGTTACGATCAGTTTTCATCAAAATTAAAATAAAATTTAATATAACATTCAAAATTGATTTCAACGTACATTTTAACTTACCGGGGCCACATATTGACTCCAAAAATTCCAGAAAAATAATTCTAGCTATGTTTTGACGATACAGTGCTAACTAAACTAATTTTGTTGAATTTGGAGGCCGTTTGAAAAAGGCCATTTTTCAGTCGGTTAAATTCAAACTGAAATTACCAAACACGTTTAAATTCACCACGCTCACATATTAATTCCAAAAATTATGAAAATTTAAACCTAGCAATAATTTGACATTCCGGATTCAACAAAAGTGGTATCATAAAAAACGGAGGTCGTTTGCAAGACAACTATTTTTAAGGACTATATATTATATTAAAATATATATATAAATTCCATAGCGACTATTTCAAATTTTAAACTGGACATAACTTTCAATTTATATAATAAAATCTGAATTTTTCACATTCATTAGAAAGATATAATTAAACAGATTCAAATATTTCTTGTTTTACCGAAATCCTATTTACTTTGAATTCTGTACATTCAATTGAAATTTAAAATCGAAATTTCAAACTACCACGCCATTTCAGGCTTGCTTTATAATTAAAATAAATTTATACATTCTAACTTCGATTTAAATAAATTTTTGTCATTATTATTTAAAATTAATCATTTTAAATATTCAAAATCCATAAAAATAGCTAAAATAAAAAAATTTAAATTGGTTCTGAAATTCCGGGTTGTTACATTTCAATTTCAAATCAATGCAGCTCGATTTCATTGTTTCAATTCGATTCAAACTTTCTTTTTTCAAGTTAATTCAATTCAGACAATCTGATTTAAATTTTTAAAGTTTAACATAGAATTCTCATTTAGAATCATTTCAAATTGCAGCAAATCTAGAGTTCACAAATCAAATATTACTTTAAATAAGGATAATTTAAAGCTGGACAATTGTTTATATTTTAAACAATTCAATTTCAATAGGTTCAATTCATGCTTAATTACAAATATATAGCTTTGATTTACAACAAAATAATAATAACAATAATCATTTAACTTTAAATTCCAAAAATTTAAAGTTCAATTTCGAAGGAACTCAATTCATAAAATCTCATTTATACTGCTTTTGAAACAATATTTCAAAATTCAAAGTTTAAACAAAATTTATTTAACCAGTTGGTGTCCATATGTAATTTTCTATACTATTAGGCAAATAACACTTAAAATTTAATTTTAGTATTTTGGGAAAGGATATATATCATTTCAATCCAAATCAGGGTCACAGGTATTTATCATTTTAACCTACATTCTTAGTTCATTGCAATGATTAATATATGGTTTATTTGATGCCTGTAACATTTAGGGTAATGGTTGGGATTAATCAACAAAAATCAATAAGCATGTATAAACAAGTTCGATAACAAGATGAATTACATATCAATGCATTAAATATATAAATCCAAGGCATCCATCAAAATCAATACATCTAAACAGTTCAATGTAATATCAGTTTACTAGTCATCAGGTATTAGGTTTTTAAACTTGTAATTAAATTCTAACTGTGCAATTTATATTAACAGTTAAATTAAATTATACTGTCTATGTAGTTTAACATAAATAATCAATTTAAATAGTCAAACAACAAACAATACAATCATATCATAACATGAATTTAATTTAACTAACAATCAAATATTTTAGTTAGGTATGAGTGGTTTAAATCACTCTCCTTTGGTTTCAACGTGTTTGAAATTCAAATATAGGCACAAAATTTGACAGTCTTAGAATTATTCTGTGACGCCTTTTTGTTGTTCGGAATTTCGATATGATCCGAACGGATCCAACTGCGCGTCAATCTAAATTCGTATGAAAAAGTTATTCAAGTTTCATCATTCGAATTTCAAAATTGAAAATAAAACAAAACAAGACATTCCTACCACACATAAGCTGCCATGCCAGCATAGCATATGCCATCTTCCTCTTTGTGTTAGTTAAGTTCCAGGAAAAAGAACCCATTGCACACCCTCCTTCCGTCCAATTCGCACAACCAAACCGACAATCGGAATCTGATCTATCGCCGCCACCATGTGCGCCACCCAAGACTCCAACTTTGCCAAAATTATTCCGACCCCTAGCACCATCGTTTTCCTCAAACCCCACACGAATTGCAACCACTTCATACCGGTTTCTGGCGAATGTGAATCAAATGAACATCCATCAACCGTATGGATGAGAAGCCCTCGCAATGCCCTTCGATATTGCTTTTGAATTTTTTTGAATTCGTTGAACGGATCGAAAGCAGTTAACGATTAAGGTTTCAAATTATAGTGGCCATTGAATATATACATGGCAGCGACTAGTGAATTAGATTAGGGATTTCATATATAACAATATTATTTTTATCGTTTTTGCGTGTATTTAAGCCAATACTGGGACTGTATCCAAATCAGGCCTGCTTACAGCCTATTTATAGGTTTTGACGCCTTCTAAATGCAATGGAATAAGTTTCAAAGCCCAATTCCAAAGTCTCTAGTTGTTTCGTCTAAAACTCAATTATTTAATTAAATTATACAAACAAATTTATACACGTTTTAATTTCTTACGATCAAATAATAATTCCAATAGGTATGAAACTTTAGATCATACAATAATTTACAATTCTGGATCCAATAAAATTAATTTCATCGAATTTTGAGATAGTTTGCAAATGACAATTTTAACTAGTTCATTAATATACTAAAATATTCATTCTTCATTTATCCATCTTTAATATATATTTTGAAGGTTTATCAATTCTGTTAAATTCAAAATAAAATTCATATAACTTATAAATCAACAACCGTTTATCGCGAATCCAATTTTCATTATTTACAAATTCAAATTTTATTTCAATAATTAATCACACCAATCAATTTCATAAAATATATTAATATTAAATTCCAACTTTCACTGTCAATCAATATAAACGAATCACAAATTTATTTGGAACCAATACAAGTCACAATTGTCATAATATATTGAATTTAAATACTTAAACCATTCAATTAAGTTTTCACCGTAAATTTTTCAAAAATTGAATCATTAAAATTTTAATTACAAATTCATTGACTCAATTTAATTCATATAATTAAAATTAAATTTCAATATTTAAAGTTTAATTATAAATTTGTTAATTCAATTTAGTATAGATAATTTCAATATTAAATTTCAAATATCAATATTTGATAGTACAAACAAATCATATACATTTTCAATCAATGCAGGTTATTACAGCTATAACTAGTTTGCAATTCATTTTAATATCAAATGGATCAATATTATTATCGTATTCAATACATTAAAATCTTCAACATATACGAAATTCCAAAATTAGTTAATCCATTATATTTTGTTAATCCAACATTAACTTCAAATTTCCATATAATTAAATTATCAAACAAAAGTCGATATCAAATATTGCCATAGGAATTCATTGCTTAATAAGTCAAATTAAGTTCGTATTTTAACAATTCACAACATTAAACATTAAATAAATATTTAAACCAACATTGTTCAAAATCACATTAAATTTAATATTTCAAATTGTCGCAAAATCTCGGGATGTTACAAATGTGCATATTATAGAGAATGTACAACTCGCTAGTTTTTAGGATATGAAGCATGAAAGGATTAAATAATAAAACATAGAGAGGATTGCATTTTGTTAAAAACCGAAATTTTCAGTAAAGAATTTTTTGAAAATTTGTATTCTTTTGACAATAATTTTTTATGATTGTTTTGACATAAAATTTTGTTGGGTGGATAAAATAAGTTGTAAAATTTTAGAATATAGTAGATGTTTGCACCTAGTTGCAAGTAAATAAACTAGGGTGATAATTGAACCGGCATAGTATGAATAAATAGAGATGAAAATAATTGAGAAATAGTTTCCCTTGTCTACTCCAATTTTTATTATTTTAAAAAAAGTTTTTTTTAATGAGATATCACATTTTTTTGGTTTGGCAAAAATAAATTTTAATGAACAAAAACAAAGTTTTGAAACTTTTAATTTTTGGAAGGAAAATAAAATGAGGAAGCCAAACCACGTTTTTAAATCATAGAGTGGGTAAGGATTAGTACCTAGGGAGGAGGAGAAATTTTTTAATGCTATGAAGAAAATAGCAAGGACTGTTTCGAAATAATAGTAAATTCACGAAGAGTGCATAAGCACTATAAAGCCTAGGTTGTTGCTTGGAAAAGACAGTTAGTACACAATAAGGGCTAGTTCTGACAAGCAGATGGTAGTGGGAAAGAAATATGATTAGATCCTATGGTTTGGACTTTTCTTTGTTGGGGGGACATAATCCTAGGATTCTTAGCCGTTGGTTGTAGCTGTGTAGTTTGCTTGTTTCCCCTATATTAGTTTTGAAAGGATTAGAAGACTTATTTAAAATTAAACTTAGCTTGGTGGATTAAGTTAAATAAGTTAAAAAAAGGTTTTGACATAACAAAGGAAAACAAACAATAATGACAAGTGTGAAAATAAAGCAACAAATATGATAACTTAGAAAAGTAGAAAATTAAAAAAAAAATTGGATTTTCCATGGTAAGTTGGAAAAGAAAATCTATAACAAAGAAAATTTTCTAATGTAAATTATGTTTGGGTAGGAAGATAGGAAACCATTGTATGATAGTTGTTTAAAATCCAAGTACGGATAGAAAATGTAAATAAAAGAAAAACGGAAGATATCAAATTTTTTGGTTTCCACCTTTTTATAACATAAGAAGTCGAATTCAGAAAATTAGATTTTTCCGTTATTCGCAATTTTAAAGTTGTTTGGTAGGGTTTGGATGCGAAAATTGGATAAGCTACATTCTTGCTCTATTAGAGTGTAGGAAAATTTGGGTGAAAAAATATTTTGATTTTCAAATATTGCATTCATATAGAAACTAGTATACTTAGGGTGCGTTCATCGTGTTTTCAAAAGATTTTCAAGAGAAATTTGCATTTATATAAGAGGTACCGCTTAGCTATTCATTACATCCATGTATTACTATGTTGTATTACACTTTGCACAAGTGCACAAATGGTCGAAAATTGGATGTACACTTGATGGTTGTGAATTATGCGAGAAATTGCTTAATTTTACCCTTATCACATTTTGAGGAAGAAATTTCCTAATGGTGGGAGAATGTAACACCCCACATTTAATTAATTAATAAAACAGGTAATAAATAAAGATTGCATGAATATGTAAATATGCATAGAATTTAGTGTTGAAATAAAAAGGTGCAAGTTAAGAGAAGAAAGAAATAAATACATAAATAAATACGTGCATGAAAAGTGAACAGGAAGTTTGGCTACATATGAAATTAGAATGCATGCAATTATAAAAGGAATAAAACAACGCATTAAAAGGAACACATCAACAATGAATTAATAGTGTCATTTATTACATTAAATAAGCATCCATTAAAGGACAAGGAATTGAAAGGTAAGTTATTGATGAATTAAATAATCAAAAGACTGTGTGTGTGTGTATATATATACACATAGATTTGAAATTCAAAAGTAAATATAGTTTATAACTGTAATAATATAAATCAGAAGAATTATATTAAGTAAGTGAATCACGTTATTAATTAATGTTAAAAATCAGATATGTTATATCAAGTAATAAAACTAATGTTATAAATCAGAAAATCGCAGCTGCACAAGAAATCGACCTGGACCCGAAGATGGGTCCACACAAGGGTCGACCTGATTGGGCCCAGATCTGTTTTGTGTGACGTGGGTTTCTGATATCAGCAGTTCGGATTTTAGTTAATTAAATCCGATGGTCCATACTTTCTTGTACACCTATAAATAGACTAGTAGGGCCTAGCTTTAATCTCATATTTTTTGAGATGCTGCCCAGGCTCTGCCATTCTCTTCGTCCTCCAAATCTTTTCAGAAAATTAGAATATTAGTTCATAGGGATTTTGATTTAAGATTTGAAGATAAGAGATATAAATCTACAAATAGGTGTTCAAAATTCTAATAAACAATAGGTAACTTCTTGAATCTGATTTATATAGGTTTCTCTCTGTAACGTCCTGGATTTTAGTGATTTAATAATTAATTTATTTAATTATTTTAATACAGTGGTTTGATAATTTAAACAGGTTTGAATTCAAATATTTGAATTAATATGAAATAGTTGAATAATAATTTTAATTTCCGAAATGGTCGGAAATAGTTGAATTGGCAATGTTGTGGAAACTAGATAATTTAATATATTTAATTGAGTTTATATTCGAATTAGAATAATAAATATATTTATATAAATGACAACTGAACATATTAATTAGAATATAATTATAATCGAGCTCGTAACGTTGCGGTTATTCATAATTTAATGTTCTGAACTTCAAATGAGTGTATAAGATCCGTTATTAGTTGGATTTCTTTGAAACAAGAATCATTCGAATCTAACTGGTTATATTTTTCTAATGGAAGTGAAAAATCAAGAATTTGTCTTATAGATTGTAAGTTATGTCCAAATCAAATTTGTAGAAAGTCGCTATGGAATCCTTTATAAAATATAATGATTTATATAATAAATAAAAGGTGTTTCAAAATAAATAGGGCATCGTTTAACCTTGAAATTGAAACGTCAAGTATAAATCTGTATTATGTTTATTTTTGAAGCTGTATATATTCTATTTAAATATTTATAAGATAATAATAATTTATTATTGTTAAATTAGATTATTTTAATCGGTTTATATTATATCGATTAAATACGGGAACTAAGAATAACGAACTTTTGAACAACCTCCGTTTTCGATGAAACAAATTTTATTGGAAAACGTATAGCTAGTTTTTGTAAGATTTCCAGTTTGGGGTTAACTGGATTTATTTTGTGATCGTACGCATTTTAAATGTGTATTATTAAATCGTTTGCAATTAAAAAGGAGTTTTTACAAATGGACACGGAATTTGACGAAACCAGTTCCATCGTGTTCGAAATATTTAATTTTTGTAAGATTACAAAATTCACTATAAACAAAGCTTGTATGTGATAGTTTTTGCTTGTTACTTTAGCTAAAAGTTTCGTAATAATAATACATAATAAAACCAGATCAATATATGTATTAACATTTCTAAATTGAATTTCTTGGTGCTAAAGTAATTGCTAGCCAACTCCAGTACATATTTTGCACATGCCTATCCTTATAAAGCAAACCTACCCTGAAAATTTCAGCCAATATTCTAGAAGCCTTCGTGGTTAAGCATATATTTTTCTCACTAGCTATCTAAGATAATCTATCATGTACCCTCCCACAGTCTACCATCTACCAGCGAGCTAATGCATGGGCTATAACTGGACATTGATCTTATCTTTGTTTTTCTTCCTGTATATATAAACAGGAGCTCATGCGCAAAGTCTTGAAATTCCAGAAATGAAAACTCTAATAATAGCATAGCTTTCAAAATTTTAAAACAAATAAATTCCTCCTCCTTAAATCACAAAACTTATATATGTGAACTCATGTTGTGGTTCTTCCTATTCTGTATCATTTTTTTTGTTCAAAGTAGATTGTGTTCGATCTTTTTGGTATGTCATGAGCTAAGGGCTAGCCTTGGAAATGACAATGACGATTGTTTGGTCACGAAGAGGAGGGCATTAATTTTCTAGTGGCAAGGCGCAATAGAAATCCAAGTTTCAGAGATATTTACGATAGAAACTTACGCACATGTACAATGATTTTCGTGAGCATGCCAAAGTCGCATTTCTGATAGGGGAGTTCGAGTTCAACTCTGTGGTGTCGAGCATGGAGCTGGAGAGATGGAGGAGTCAATGGTAGTGGTTTTGATGGAGGTGGGTGGCCAAGGGAGCGGTGGTTGGCAGTAAATAGGGGTTTAAGTTCTCGGGTACAGGGGAGGGAATGAGAATTCGGGTTTGAACTGGAAATAAGGGACGGGGATTCGAAGATGAAGAGAGTGGTGGTGTTTGAATTTCTGGTGTAGGAATGGACAGAAGATGGTTCGGCTATGACATTCATTTTGTACAGGAAGCGATAATGGCTTGAAATAAGGATCGAATTACTGGAAGTTTATAACGTGGAAGAAGATACAGCGGTAGTGGGTTTGAAAGTGGAAATGGGCCGGGTTCATATGTGGTAAGGCCCGAATGTTAATAATATTAAGTTTAATTTAAAATTTAATAACGTACTGAATTGTAAATATCATAACGTATGCATACGATGTCGGATTTCAACAAATTAGGATCTGTTAGAATTGTATTAACGTAGGTTACACGATGAAGCTGATTTGGAACGGTTCGGAGCTCGTTTGGATTTATGGCATAATTAAACGTTTGATTCAATCAACTGAACGTTAAACGTTATTTAATGATTAATGACCAAGGTGAGTGAACTCAATAACTCTGTCCATTTTATAATATTACAAACATTATCTAATATTGATAAATAATGATTGAATGATGCGTGATGGTTGTTTGGATGAACTGTTAATTCATTGGTTAAAATTATAGATACAGTTATAAATATAAATCATTAGCTGAGTACTGATTCTATTTATTATAATAATTCACATTGATATGAAATTAGTGTTATCTATGTGGATTGACTTCTGTGGATGCAGGGATACAGGTTAGAGGGATCCAACTGGATTCCTCAACAATTATATTGTTGTTTTCCATATATTGTATTATATGATGTGACGAATAATCTAGTGCTGATTATTGTGTGTTGGGGTGTTGAACACCATTGACCTGAGATAATTGGTACTTAAATACCGTAAAATATATTTGAATATATTCACTACTACAAAAGTGGGCATATTCAACACTAATTTGTGTGCGTTGCATGAAAAGTGTGGCGAAAGCTATGATTTCTTCGAGCTTCTGCAACAGCATTCATATGTTGTTGCATTATACGTGGATGCACTGTTGCGGTGGGAATTTTAGTGTTCTGAGGTGCAACACCAGTTAAAAGCATAGAATTACGTATATATAATCTAGCTCAGCTATCCGCGTTATCAACATATAAAAACCCCAACCGTAGATGAAAGATTAATCCAACGGTTCAAACCATCTGTGGATCTGATGATCTTAATGTTAGCCATCATCCAATCATTGACAGCCACGTCATTTCATTCTTTTGACGAAATTTTGGCGCGATCTTCTCCCTTCATGAAATCATTTTCTTCTCTATCATCTAATCGTTTTTCCCCCTTTTTACTATTGACAAAAATTTAAACCTAAATTCACGTCAGTATCGATCCTCTCCTCGACAGCAAATTCTATTCCGAAAAGGATGAAGCTTTGAAACGCTTTCTAGTTTTGAATACTCAGGGCGCTGACATCGCCAGTTTTTTCCCTCAGTTTCAGTTTGTATTGCACTGTGAATTAGTTGCGCTTATTATAGATTGGATTATGAGTAATTAATAATTAGTTCATTTGTTACATTTTGGAAAACCCATTCGCTTATGAGTAATTAGCTGCGCTTATTATTGATTTGGGATTTGGGATTATGCTGAGGTTTATTCGAAAATTATACCCAGCAATAAACCATGAGAACCGGGCTACTGGCATGAAAAAGACATTGGTTTATTATAGAGGTCGAGCTAGTTAAGGAATGGGGACTGCGGTTAATTTGCACTGCTTGAGGTTCATACCTTACACTGCGGTTAATTTGTATGCTTGAGGTTAATTTGCACTGCGGTGTGTATGCACTGCGGTGACATCCGAATTTTAAGCCTCTTACCGCATATTTTGACAAAATCTGAAGCGGGCACTCAAGCATTTTCGTTTTATTACAATACACATCATACACGCAGTGCATATATACACTCACAAGTATACACGCACGCACAAGTATACACGCACATGTATCATAAGTATACACGCACAAGTATACACGCACAAGTATCACAAGTATACAAGCTCAAGTATCATAAGTATACACGCACAAGTACACACGCTCAAGTATCATAAGTATACACGCACAAGTATACACGCACAAGTATCACAAGTATATAAGCTCAAGTATCATAAGTATACACGCACAAGTACACATGCTCAAGTAGACACGCACAAGTATACACGTGCGCACAAGTATACATGCACGCACAAGTATCATAAGGCAGCCATCTGAAGGCACGCACAAGTATACACGCACAAGTATCATAAGTATACACCAGAGACGTACGCAAAATCACCAGCATTCACAAACAAAACAACGTACCATTCACAAACATTCAAAAACATTCACCAGCATCCATCATCAGTCATCACCAGTCATCACAAACTTCCACAACCACACAAAGTTTCACAAATATTCAAAAAATTTCAAGCCAAAAATCATTACCAGCAGAATAAAACCAACATCCACAAACATCACCAGTCATCACCAGCATCGTCACCAGCATCCACACCAGCATCAGCACCAGCATCCATGTCAGAGTCATTGTCCATGTCAGAGTCATTGTCTATGTCAGAGTGGCTGTTAAGGATAGAGCATAGTCAGCGACCAAACCAGAATTTCTTGTTGTGGAGGGCAAAGTGATCTTTGGATGATCAAACTTCAATAGATATGTTAATTCTATTTCTGTAAACATTTTGTGATCCACCTAATATATTATATGATCAAACTTCTATTTCTGTAAACATTTTGTTATCCACCTAATATATTATATGATTCAATTCTCAAATAATGTGATCCACCTACGAGTTTATATGCCTTAATTATCAAACAATTTGACATGTAACCACATCTGAAGGAAATTCAAGCCATACAATAACAGTGTCTCAAATTCAAGCCACACAACCACATCTATGTACAACTAACAGAGCACCAGTTTGTATTATTATTTCAAAATCTTGGGTGGGGCATTATAACCTTGTATGTATGTATGTGAATGTGTGCATGTGTGGTTGTGTCTCACTATAAGAAACTGTGGATGGAAGTAAAATTTACCTATGATCACAAAAAAATGGTACCACCGGTTCCTCCTTATTGCTCACAAATAGAATTTCAGGCCTCGTCAAAGGATGAGTATGTGTGGTGCGCTCAACCCTAATGATGTATTTCTTGTTGTCGAATCGAGCAGCAAAAACATTCTCCAAGCCAATGCCTTCATAAAATTCCATTTTCAGGTATAATGATCTATGGTCAATTCGAGACCAATGACAGTCGTCAATTTCACACACATTTCCCATTGGCGTCATTAATTCTTTTATTGCAGGAACATTTGTCTTCAGGAACTCGGGAAAGCCAACAACTCTGGCCCATGATTCTGCCTCGAACGCTGGTTCAGGCTCAAATTCTTCAGCAGACCATTGTTGCACATAAAAAGCACCTCCAATTTTTGTAAAAAGTTTCAAAATTAGCGCATGATCACGCATACTGTAAGATGGGCATATTATTAGAAAAGAGTTTTTGGGTATAACCCGTATAGTCCACTCCTCATTAAGCTTCAGCGTATGCCTAAGCGTGAGATGCACAAATTCGTAAGTCCAATGTCCTGAAAGAACAGTGGCAGTGATGCATAGTGAAGAGTCCTCCATTGTTTTTTTTTACTTTTGACGATGGAGTTTTGTTTAGGAGTTGAAGATGTAGATGGCGATATGCTTCTGAAGCTTGATAGGATATGAAGTGACACACTGTACATGGCAGTAATATGGGAACTGAAAACTTTTTGCTCAGAAGACGAATGGCCATATGAAATTGCTTATTTGTTGGCTGGCATGAGTGACCAATCGCCAATGGTCAGTAAGTAAATTGTAATAATTGTGTTCATAACATTTTACTAAGAAGGCCAATGGCCATTCGATGCCACCACTTATCAAATAACTTGTTTTCATTTGATCAGGTGCATATTTAATTCTGGAAGGCAGAGGGATACATTTTGCAGATCGGATTGCTGCATATATATGATTCATATATAGGTACATACTAACATACATATATATATTTCCTATTGCAATCGGATTGCTGCATATATATGATTCATATATATAAATGAGTAATACATTTTGCAGGTGTGGACACATGTGTACATGTTCAGAATTCGCTAAAGAATTGGCCAGGAATGGATCAGGATAATGTCCCTTATGCCGTGCACCTATTCTTGAAGTAGTTCGAGCTTACTGTATACAATGAACAAAACGGTGTAGCTGATTTTTGAGTTTTGATATTTGGATAATTAAAACAATTGCTTTGGATGAGTTTCTTGTACAAAACCTGTATTGCAAAATATTTAGTTAAAGCATTGTATTTCTATCAAATTAGTGTTGCATTTTCCTTCTTCTACTGTTGCGTTAGCTTTTATTGATATTGCATTTCATTGTAATGGTGTTGCATTACATATTGTAGTGGTGTTGCATTACATTAAATATAATTGCTTACCCATCGCACGTGGACCCCACAGCTGACGTGGATAGCTGGTGTGGCATGTGACACGTGGAGTGCTGACATGGAGAGATGACGTGTCGTGTGACACGTAGACAGCTGACGTGGAAAGCTGACGTGGCGGCACTGGAAGCCGGGCCCTAACTAATGCTTAAAGCAACGCTGAATAGTGTTGGATTACGTGCAAATAGTGTTGCATTATGGCTATAATGCAACACTTTCTTTCCGTGGCTGTAGATGGGCAAAAGTGTTGCCTTAGGTGGCTAATGCAACGGCCGCGGATGCCACGCCCCACTGGTGTTGCCTATTTGAAAAAATGGCCTACGGCAACGCTTTTTTGATCTACGGCCACATAAAAATAGTGTCGAATATGCCCACTTTTGTAGTAGTGATTGGAAAAGAAATTGGGGTTTTAAAAGGGAAAATCTATTTTTAAATAGAAATTGAATTTCGGTTAGGCTAGAATTGTAATGGCCCGAAAATCTGTAGTATCTGAGTTGATTAAATACCACACATGTGCAACCCAAATAATACAGAATTATGAGTCATTAGGGTTAAAGAACAAAAAGATGGAAGAAGAACAGAAACAACAACATAGAATCTCACAGCGGAACGAATAAAACATATTATATATCATAAACTTTGAAATACAAAATTTTGTATCATATATACATACCTTCATTAGAATACAATATAACATTTGATACAGCGGAAAATAACTCTAAAATATCTAACGGTGAAGCCTCCTACTTCAAGATCCTCCAAGCGTATCTGTAAAGCCTGAAACACTTGACTGCCCGTACAAATTTGGGCCCGCAAGAGTTTAGGAAAAACAAACAAAATAAACTCTGGGTCAGTCATGGGACTGATGTGAGTAAAAAGTCCAACGATATTGTTTAACTTTTAAAAACCTTTTGAAAGAAAAGGATAATAGTAAGATCAGCCCACACATAAACATGGACCGATTTTACCTTACTATAACCTAAAACATTTTGGTATCAAAATCCGGTGATATTATAATAATGCCTAATCAAGTAAATAACCAAATAGTAGAACGCTTGCATCTCACGCTCTACATATATAGTATAAAATAAAAAACACCAGAGTGCTTATTAAAGATTGGAATCCAACTATGACAAGGTATGGGACCACCTCCCGATCAGTGTACTCTAGAGGGGATACACCGGGGCTCAACAAGAACATCTTGCAACCTGACCACACATGACCACCCACTCATTTAGCTTGACTGTAGCGAATATATTGTCACACCCGGTTGTTGGCCATCCATCTGTAAGATACATAATTGAAAGAAGAAAAAATAATGAATTTTCTCTAGATTGGTGACAAATATACCCTGCTTGGGTATGACCCACCTAGCTATACTGCCTGCCCGATTTTTGTCATTTCCTGGTTGTGAGGCTTGGGGCTATGTTGATCTTTCAGAACATCTGGCCACTATTCACTTTGAATGCCACATCGTCAAACCCGTCATATCACTAGTTGATCTTCAAAAATATTACGGGTATAAAAACTAAGAGAAACGAATTTCTCCGCCACCAGAAGTAATACCTTGAAAAGATCGTCTTATGTGATCCGTTAGGAATACTCTTTCAGATATTCGTTCATACAAGTTGTCTTGGAACTAGACAACACAAAACAGCTCTTGCATTCCGCTCCGTCTTCAATTATCTTCAGCATAATCTAATTCGCAACGCCCGTGCCTATACTGAGTGGTTTTCAGATAATAAATCGAACTGGTCTCTCCGTATTGACAATGATGGTCCAAAAATCTTTGATAGCCGGTGATTTAACTATCAAAGGAAAACAAACATCCATCAAACAAATAATTGGCCCTTATTAATTAGTATTCATTAATTTAACCATTTCCCAAATTCCTTTCAATATTATATGTATTAATGTATTGATTTCTAGTTATCCAAATTTCATAAAAATATTCTAACTCCTTAAATTTTCAGAAAATTTCACCAGCACCTCCTTTGTACGGGTGACTCGGGACAACTACAAACCGCCTCTTTATGCCCTTTCCATTCAAAAGAAAATCAAAAATCCAAACGGCTTGCCCATTAGGCTCATAAATTCTAATTTGGAAATTTAAACATGTACCTTTTTGTCAGGCCCTCAAATTATAACCTTCATTCTCTTCATTCCACTCCTGTTAACCTATGCATATGCAATTCCCAAACTGTCTCAGATCTACCCAATCACTTAACTCAATTTGATAATTTATTTTCAAATTAGCTTTTTTGCTTATTTCACGTGTTATTTGAATCACTCGTGTTCACACACGTTATTGTTTGTTTATAAACAAGTTAGATTCGAGTTTCATGTTCGATTCAAAATTCTAGTTCAAAATTTCATATTCTAGTTTGAATCGAGATCCAAATTCCATTTTATTTAACACTGTTAAGTTTCATTTCCTTATATACCCTTGACTAATTAAATTTTATTTTAATTAGTCATCTCCATCCCATATTTCAAATTCTGATTTTTGTTCCAAAAATCACTTCATATATCCCACTTGAGTTCATATTTATTTTATAACTCAAATCTGGATTTTTCTTAACGAAAATCGGATTTTATTCACTTAAAATCCTTTTATTTTATTTAATAAACTGTTATGGTTTAAAACGGTTATGGCGCTGTTTTTCTGAAAAATTGATTTTGACATAACTCAAAATCTATACGATGAAATCTAAATTTTTCTCTTCCATTAGAAAACTATTATTCAATAGGTCTGGGCGTTTCTTGTTTCATCGAATTCCGACTTATATTGAGTTTTATATACTCAATTGAAGTTCAAACGCCAAATTACGAACTACCGTGTCGCGGCGAGTTCGTTTTAATTAAATTAAATTTAAATGTTTAAACTACGTTTATAAAATAAATTTTAATTCCACTTTCAATATTTTAAAATAAACCCGTTATCAAATCTAAACTTAACGATCCTGATTTCCCAAACTCGTCGATTATTTTATTCCATATACATACTCAGTTATAAATTAATTCAAACTCCAATTTTATATATTCAATTCCAATTCATATTGAATTAGGTTATTAAAATTCGATATAATCGAATTCCAATTATAAATTATCTTTAAGGGAATAATCAATTAATTTAACATTCTCATCATTACAAACTAATATCATCCCTGGATAATAGTGAAGCCATTCAAGTTGGGGTATTTTATTTACCTCTCAGACCTTGACCGACAACGTTCTTATCTTGAGATAGATAAAAGCTGTTAATACAAAAATTCATCTTAAATCTCACCTTTTATTCCATTTCTTACCTTTGGAAATTTATTTTCAAATTACTCGATGGAAATACCCTTATCACATTTATAAAATTTGTTTATAAATCGACTTTCTTATTAGAACAAACTTCAATTTTTTTATAATCTATTTGAAACTCGATTCCAAATGTGGAATTGTTTATTTTTATAACTTTTACATATATTTAAACATGGATTCTATTTTATATTTAAATTTTAAATTTTAGTTCTATTTAAAAAATGTTTTCTTTTCTTTTATCCTTGAATTTTAATTTATAAACCATCTAGTAAAAATTTCCCTCCTTTATTTATAAACATCGTTTATCAATATCACTTCTTGTTTTAAATATTAAAACAAGTTTCTACTTAAAATTCTATTTAAAATTCAATCTCTACGTTGGAAATAATTTTTGTCTTTCTAAAATCGTATTTTGAATTTACATTACTAAATTATTCGATGATAATTTTTAAACATCGATTATAATTTCAACTACTTGTTTTAATTATTAAAACAAGTTAATATTTTCCTGGCCAATTCGAATTACAATTTCTATTTCGAAAAATAATTTTTCCTTTTAAAATCTAAAAATTCCCTTTTATGACATTTTTAAGTATCAATATCTAGGGCCAATGATATTCTAATATCCAAACAAACAAATCATCCATTCATTTCACACATCACACACATATATAAATATGCAGACAACAGTAAATAAATTTGAGGAATCTAGTTGGACTCCCCCAACCTGTTTTCCATGCATCCACGGATGTAAGATAACATAAATAATACCAATTCTGCTTCAAGGCAGGATATCGCGGTATAGAAGGTCATCCACTCATATATCATTGGGCGATAGGGTCATCCGCTAATGATACTGCGGGCATCCGCTAATGTTACTGTGGGAAATATCCCATATATATATATAATAGCCACAACCACCAAGCCTAAATAACTAATATATATATATATATATATATATATATAATAACCACAAATTCTCAATAACCATCAATTCAACTAATCAACCAACAAACAAAAAATATATATTTTTATTAAATAAAAATTTGATTATTATAAATTATAATCGAACCAGAGAGTGAGTCTACTCACCTTGATTTTCCATTTCTGAATATCTAGTTGAATGTTGTATCTTCATGGCTACAACTCTACTCGAGCCATCTCGATTGGATTTATTTGAACCTATAATTATTTAATTATTTATTGATTAAACGATTTATCTATTTAAATTAACTACTAACAAAATAAATTTAAACTAATCTTGTTTAATAAGAAGACATTAACTAAGTTAATTATAATTGATCTACCTTAATCGATTAAGCTATTATTCATTTCAATTTTAATTACTAACAATTAATCTATGCATTTTAAATTAAATAAAATGTATACCTTACTGAATAAAACAACGTCTCCCTCCTCTGTAACAAACTGAGATTTTCGACTCCGAAAATCAACACAAAACCAACATGTTGACTATTCAAACATCGGAAATACCTGATCATTAATAGAAAGAAGTTAGAGGGTGATAATAGATAAGACAGAAAATTAGAATAGAAGAAGAAGAAGAACACAATCAGAGTAAACACGAATCTCACAGCGGAATGAATTAAATATATTATAACATAACTTTGAAATAAAACAGTATATATATACAATAACATTATCAAAGTACAACACTTACACACAGCGGAAATAACAATAGCTATATATAACCCTGAAGCCTTCTGCTTCAAGCTCCTCCAAGTATATCTGTAAAGACTTGAACTGCTTGACTGCCCGTACAAATTTGGGCACCCAAGAGTTTAGGGAAAACAAAAACAAAAATAAACTCTGGGTCAGTCATGGGACTGGTGTGAGTAAACTCAAATCATTTGGTTTAACTTTTCAAAACCCTTTTCAAAAGAAAAGATAATCATAAGACCAATCCACACATAAAAACGGACGGTTTTTACCTTACGATAACCCAAAACACTTTCGAAATCAATACTTCTCTTTATATTACAATAATGTCTAATCCCAAGTAATTAACAACCTAGCAGAACGCTTGCATCTCACGTTCCACATATATAGTATACAAACAAAACTGCGGGTGCTTATTGGAGATTAGATTCCAACTATGACAAGGTATGGGACCACCTGCCGATAGTGTATCTCTAGAGACGAATACACTGGGCTCAACAAGAACGTCTTGCAACCTGGCCCACACATGACCGACCACTCATTTCGCTTGAGTGTATCGAATGTATACCACCAACGGTTGGGAGCTACCCACCATTTCCCGAAAAGGGACAGCATCGATTATAGGTAAAAGAATGAAATGGATTTTCTCTAGATAGGTGATATACACCCTAATGGGAGCGACCCACTTAGCCATACTGCCTGCCTGATTTCTGTCATTTCCCAGTCGATGAGGCTTGAGGTCATAACGTATCTTTAATAACCTTACCACCATTCACTTTGAATGCCACATCATCATACCCGCCAAATCACAAATTAATTTCCTCAAAAATACCACGGGTATAAAGCTAAGAGAAACGAATTCCTCCACCACCAAACGTAAGTACGTTTGAAGAGATCAACTTACGCAATTCGTTAGAAATACTTTGTCAGACATTCGTCTATTCACGTTTGTCCTAGGACTGGACAAACTGAAGGCACTATTCTATAAATAGGATAGCCCTTGCATAACTCTGTCTTCAATTTATCATATTTGATCGCAACGCTAACGTCCATACAGAGTGGTTTTCAGATAATAAATCTGATCCCGGTCTCTCCGTATTGACGATGGAAAAATGGTCAAAAGCTTCGATAGTCGGTGATTTAACTATCAAAGAAAAATAGGTTTATAACCATCGATCTTATTTCCAGATAGAAATTCAATCGATCAATCATCAATCAACACTTATCTCTTTTAATTTAATGTATCATTAATTTATTCATTCCCCATTTCTATATACTCAATATTTCTTATTTTCTAAGTTTAGGAAATATACGTCGTCAATCATTGGAAAACATTTCCATCTCTGTTTTACATATCACTGTCATTCCAGTATTCTTCCTCATCAACATTTCATTTTCTATGATTAGAAAATATCTCTGATTATATTTGGAAAATGTTTCCAAAATTTATTCATTTGATTTAAAACAGATGTTAAATAAAACATCACTAAGCCAATTTAAACCATTACACTTATCAACTCAATTCACTTAATCAATCTTCACTATCGAACCTTACCCATCCCTTTGTTAAAAACGAAGTCAATCAAGTTGGGTATAATTACCTCTCAGACCTTAACTGAACAACATTTCTAACCTCGAAATAGACAAAGTTCACCTTTTAAAACTTTAACAATTCCTTACGTAACTCGGATTCTATTTATGAATCCTCTTCTTTATTTTAAAACATTGATTTAACTATAGCATTATAATTCCTTTCTTCTTAAATATCCAACTTCAAAATGTAACTTTTATTCCTTAATTTAACTAAATAACTAAACCACTAATCTATTAATAAATAAGTAAACCTTGATTAACCGGAAAGTAAATAATACTTTCCTTATTTCAATATAATCGAATTCAGTGTATAATTCTCTTTTTCGAATAATCTCTATTCGATAGCTCTTTTTCGAATAAACTATATTCGATAACTCCTTCTTCGAATAACTATATTCGATAAACTCTCTTCGAATGATTTACATTCGATTAACTTTCTACAAATGATTTACATTCGATTAATTCCTTCCGAATAAACTATATTCGACTAACTTCCTTAATTTTATTTGAATAAATTATTTCGAATAACTCCTTTGGATCAATTCATTTGGATTAACTCGATTTGATTAACTTATCTTGACTAACTCAACTCAATTTACTCAACTTGATTAACTTACTTGGTTAACTCAACTTATTTAACTTCTATTGAATAACTAATATTCGATTAATTTATATTCGAATAACTATGTCTGTTTTAACTTTATTTCGAATGGCTAATATTAGATTTAACTCCATTCAATTGACTCTAGATCGCAACGATCACAATGGTTACGCCTGATTCCCTCAGGAAACATCCGACTTCCGTAGGCTATCTGAAACGACCCGCAAATCCGTGCTATCTGAGTTGACTAGATACACCACACGTCCAACCCAAATAACACAGAAATACGACTCATTATTAGAAAGAAGTTAGAGGGTGAGAAATAGAAAGAAAGAAATATTAGAATAGAAGAAAAATGAAGATCACAAACTCACAGCGGAACGAATAAAATATATTATATAACATAAGCTTCGAAATACAAATCTGTTTTGTACATAAATACATACCATCATCAGAGTACACATAACATTTGATTCAGCGGAAGTAACTCTAAATAACTAACGTTGAAGCCTCCAGCTTCAAGCTCCTCCAAGTGTATCTGTAAAAGCCTGAAACACTTGACTGCCCGTACAAATTTGGGCACCCAAGAGTTTAGGAAAAACAAAACAAAATAAACTCTGGGTCAGTCATGGGACTGGTGTGAGTAAACTCCAACCACTTGTTTAACTTTTAAAAACTCTTTCAAAAGAAAAGATAATAGTAAGACCAGCCCACACATAAACACGGACGGTTTTTACCTTACTATAACCCAAAACACTTTGATACAAAAATCCAGTGATATTATAATAATGACTACATCAAGTAAATAACCAAATAGTAGAACGCTTGCATCTCACGCTCCACATATATAGTATATAATCAAAAAAAACCGCATGGCGCTTATTGGAGATTGGATTTCCAACATGACAAGGTATGGGACTACCTTCCGACGATGTATCTCTAGAGGCAAATACACCTGGGTTCAACAAGAACGTCTTGCAACCCGGCCCACACATGACCGACCACTCATTTCGCTTGAGTGTATCGAATGTATATCACCAACGGTTGGACTCAAACCACCGTTTCCCGAATGGGCAGAATCGATAGATTTAGAAACAAAAGGAATTTCTCTAGACAGGTGATTATACACCCTAATGGGTGCGACCCACATAGCCATGCTGCCTGCCCGATTTTTGTCCTTTCCCGGTTGTTGAGGCCTGAGGCTACGAATACTTACCATTCCTTGTTAACACAATCACTTTGAATGCCACATTGTCAGATCCGTTAATCACTAGTTGAGTTTGCACAAATATTCTGGATATTATGCTAAGGGATAAATCCGTTGCAACCATGTACATTCATACAGACCAACTCTTTTGATCATTGGAAATACTTTGTCAGACATTCGTCCATTTACGTTCGTTCTGGGATTGAACGAAACCGAAGGCACTATTTCTATAAATAGAAAAGCCCTTGCACTTTACTCCGTCTTCAATATATTCAGCATACTTGGTTTGCAACGCTTATGCCGATACGGAGTGGTTCTTCGGATAATAATCCAACCGGTCTCTCCATATTGACAACGATGGTCAAAAACTTCGATAGTCTGTGATTTAACTATCGAATAAAAACAAGTGTTCATCCAAACATATCAAACAAATCACTGGGCTCTTTAATTAATATTTCATTAATTAAATCACTTCTATATTCTCTTATCAATATTTGTTAACCAAATATTCTCAATAACCAATCTTGGCCCTTTCCGCTATTTTTGATTTCGTTGCCTTATCGAATTCTATATATATCGATATATAGATTTCTAATTGTCAAATTTTCTTAAAAATATTCTAACTCCTTAGATTTCCGGAAAAATTCGCCATAACCTCCCCTGTATCGGGAGCATCGGGAAATTTCAAATAGCTTCCCGGTATCTTCCTCAATCAAAAAGAAAAAGGAAAAGCCAAGCGGCTTGCCGATACGGCGCATAAATCTCATATATGAATTAAACATGTACCTTTTTGTCGAGCACATAAATTTAAATCTTCATCACTTTATCCCATACCTGTCTAACACCTGTTCACCTGTTTTCAATTCAATTCAACACTATCTAATCGTTTGAATTTAGTTTCGCCCATTTATTCTTTAATTCTCCATTTTGCCTATTTCACTTCTTTGTTGAACATAACATGTTCAAACAAAATATTTAATTAGCTTGCTCATAACCAAATTGAATTTCAATTTCAATCCTAGTTCTCTTTCCTATTTCGAATATAAATTTTCAAATCGAAATTGCTTAGTCAAACCCCAATATTCATTCGAAATCTCTTTAACTAATTTCTATTCAATTTAGTTAATTCTATTCAATAAATCAAAAATCTGATTTCTGTTTCAAAAATCATATTTATTTACACAGCTTGAATTCGCATATATTTTACAACTCAACTCTGAAATTTCTAAATAGAACTTCGGATTTTCTCGCTTAAAATCCTTTTATAATATTAAATAAACCATTATGGTTTTAAACGATTCTGGCGCTGCTTTTCTGAAAATTTGATTTTGACATAACTCAAAATCTATACGACGAAATTCATATTTTTCTCTTTCATTAGAAAACTATTATCAAACCGGTCCTGACGTTTCTTGTTTCAAAGAATTTCGACTTCAATTGGGTTCTGTATATTCAATTGAAGTTCGAATCGCTATTTTACGAACTGCAGCGCTGCGGCGAGTTCGTTTTAATTATATTTATATATATAAACTTTTTAAAACTTCTTAAAAATGAATTCAACTTCGTTTTAACCTTATTTGAATTCCTTGATTCAAATTCCAATCTCACCTTTGAATTCTATATTTCAAATCCCAATTCCTTTTCTATTTGATATTCAAATTCAATATTTGAATTTCTATTTGAATTCCCTATATTCAAATTCTAGACTTGAATTCATTTGAATTTTCTTATTCAAACTTTATACTTAAATTCCATTTGAACTTCTATATTCCAATTTCTATATTTGAATTCTATTGAAATTCAAATATTCAAACTCCTTTTTAAATTCTATATTTGAAATTCCATAGTTTAAAACTCATTTGAATTTCTAATATTCAAATTCATTTGAGTTCCCTTGAATTCAAATTCCATTTCAAAACTATTTGGATTTCCTATTTTGAAATCCTATTTCAATCCTACTTTGAAATCCTACTTTCAAAGTTTATTTCAAATTCTATTTTGAAATCTCATATTCAAATCTCTATTTGAATTTACTAATTCAATTCCTTGTTCAAATTCAATACTTGAATTTTTATTCAAATCTCTATTCAAATTTCACATTTGAATTCTTCTTTGAAATTCTATATTTCAAATTCAATTCAACTCCTCTTTGAAATTCCATATTTCAAATTCAATTCAATTTTTCTTTGAAATTCTATATTCAAATTCTATTTCAAATCCTCCTTTGAAAATTCTATTTTGAAGTTCTATTTCAAATTCTATTTGGAAATTCTATTTCAAATTCTCTATATTCAAACACCATTTGAAAGTTCTATATATAAATCCACTTTGGATTTCCTATTTGAATTCTAAATTCAAATTTCCATTTCCTTTTCTATTATTCAAATTCTATATTTAAATTTCCCCTTTTGAATCATATCTTCAAAATACTTGTATTTCTATTTCTGAATTATCAAATGATAATTCTTTTCACTTCACTTATAACTTCGATATAAAGACTATTTATAAACTTTGTTTATAAAGAAACTACTTGTTTTATTTTTCAAAACAAGTTTATATTTTATTTCCATTTAAAATTCAAATTCTATTTAAAAATAGAATTTTCCCTTTTTTAAATCTCCAATATCCTTTTTACGATATTTTTAAATATCATTACTTAAGCCCAGTGATATTTAAACACACAAAACAACGAATTATTTATTTTTCTAACACATCATATATAACAATATATATATGCAAACAAATAAACAAACGGATAATATATTTTTGAGGAATCCAGTTGGATTCCTCCAACCTGTTTTCCTGCATCCACAGATGTTAGCACATAAATAATACCCATTCTGCTTCGTGGCAGAATATCGCGGTATAGAAGGTCATCCACTAATCATAGCGTGGGGCGTATAGGGTAATCATCCGCTATGAACTGCGGGCATCCGCTAATGAGACTGCGGGAATCCAACCAATCAATCAACCCAATATATATATATATATATAGCCTAAATAACTAATATATATAAAATAACCAGAAAATATTCACACCAGCAACAAACAATTATTTTTAATGAAATAAAAATAATTAAAATACAAGGTGAGTGAGATTTACTCACCGGAGATTGCAGTTGTCGAATATCCTGTTTATTTCCAAATCATCGACTATGAATCTTCTCGAATGAATTCGCACCTACGATAATTTGATTTAAAATTTCTGATTAATATTTATTTAAATTAACTATTTAAATAATTACTTCCCTATATTTTTCTTCTTCTTTTAGAGGTTATTAATTGAAACCTTACTTAACAAATAAAATTAAACTAACCTACGTATCTTTAAACGCATATATATATGTGTTAGGTTTTTTCTCGAACAAATAAATAACACATTTTAATTGTTATTTTCTTCCATTTTTATTTATGATCTTTGACATAAATCAAACTGATTTCATAAAAGGAACATAACTAAACTAATATCTAAATAGATTCACTTTAATTAGATTACTAATTGTATAAATTAATTTCCTGTATTATTAAAAATAAAAATAAAAATTACCTTAATTCTCTGAAATCACTTTCTTCCCAACATCCATCATTTTCCCATTTCAATGCCCTATGCCTCGGAATCCGCCACTGAGCTGAGCACGAACGGAACCCCCCCAGACATCACATCGCGACACCCCTTCATCATACTGAAATCCACTAGGGCTTCCATAATGTATTCGATCATCAGAGAACTCCGTGGCTTTGGATCCTAATCTCGAGTTCGGACGCCTTCAAATCCCTAGCATCGTCGGGATTCCACCCTTTCTGCTAATCTTCAATCAACGACAATACCCCATCGTCTTCTTCGCGCGTGCCCTAGCTCGACATCGGGCATTAGAACCTCACGCTATGTACTGAACAGCGTCACACCCTTATACCCGAGCGCTTCAGGTGTTCGATCGAGCTCCCAAAAATTCGATGGCCTTCAATCTGGTGCCAAGCTTCGCGATTTCGATTTCTGAGTTTTTTAGGAGAGGAGCGGTTTATTTATTTGGTTTCAGAGATGGAAGTAAATTGAAAGGGCGACTTGGTTTTATAGGGTAGAATGAGGAAACAATTGGTACCGGCCATTAAATTCTTGTCTTCCTGATATTGAAGCTTGGGAACAAAGTTTTCTGCTCAAGAAAAACATTATGGGTCTGCGATGGGATGAATTAAAAATTTAGGGTGGCGCTAAAGAAGTAGGTCGGCTGATGAGGATGTTAATTTATTTGATTTGATTTTGTTTAAATATTTCACGGTCCCTTAAATTCAAATCTCGAACCACTATTAAATCGTAACGAGTAACGTTGCTAATGTTATCCACTATTCTAAATTCATCGGAAGGAGTTCTGAAATTAAATTGTGAGAAGATGACAATTTGAATTAACGATTAAATTAAATTCGATTTAAAATATAAATGGTTTCAAACAAATTTTAAATTTTCGATAACTATCGTTATAATTCAATATATAATTTATATTAGCCATTTGAATCACTCAGAATCCATTATAAATTCAAATTGAATTATTTCAGTTCTCGTATTTCGATAATTCACTATAAAAATTCTTTTATATTGTTAATTCAATATTTAAACGATACTAAATATTTAGAATAAACTGTTCAAAAATCTGGGTCGTTACACTATCTGCAGCCCTGCGAATTACTCTAGCAGTCATATGAAATGGCAACACATCCTAAATAACTATGTTTGCCTAACTCTATTTCAATTAACTATATTTGATCAACTTTAATTGAATAACTAATATTTAAATTAACTCTAATTCGATTAACTCTATCTAATTAACTCTAACTGTTAACTCTAACTGATTAACTCTACGTTTATTCAATTTCAAATATCGATGTTGAAATCGATTCTTACTTCTCTATATAAGTCT
Organism: Allium sativum; assembly: GCA_030737875.1. Taxonomy (NCBI): domain Eukaryota; kingdom Viridiplantae; phylum Streptophyta; class Magnoliopsida; order Asparagales; family Amaryllidaceae; genus Allium; species Allium sativum. Next base: position 683,778,806 of record CM060926.1, on the reverse strand, counting down.
TGACTTATATATTCTATTTATCCAATGATAAACATTTTATTTAATTTATAAAATATTATTTATAAATTTATCTTCTTACTTTATCTGTTAAAACAGATTCTATTTAAAATCTTTGCTTTAAATTCATAGCATGTTATACCCGTATGCGAAGCACGGGTTTAAATCTTTCAAATGTAAAATTCTCCTTTTATACAATTCTAGTCACCTTTCAAATATTCCTTTTTATAATCTATTTATTTACAAAATAAATCCCTTTCTGATAATTCTATTTATTATATATATATTTTTTCTTTTTATATAAAATCTATTGATTTTATGAGTAATTTCTTTTATAATCTAACTATTCCCTTTTCTATTTATTTTACAAATATTTCTTCTTCCTATTCTATTTGTTTTTCAAATAAATATCCCTTTTCAATTCTATTTGTAAATGGCTTACAAATATTTCTTTTTCAATTCTATTTGTAAATGTTTTACAAATATTTCCCTTCAATTCTGTTTATTTGATTAACAAATAAGTTTCCTTTTTAATCTATTTATTTTCTAAATAAACAGTTTTCTTTTATAAAATCTTTTGATTTTATAAATATTTTCTTTTTTTTCAATATAACATTGAAAATTTCCTTTTTAACATTCCAGTATTCCTTATGGTATTTAACGTATCATATAACAATGATTAATATCATTACAACATACAAAATCAACAACAGATTTCATATCACATCATATAGCACAATATATGAACAAACAGTAAAATAAATGTTGAGGAACCCAGTTGGGTCCCTCTGACCTGTTTCCCTGCATCCACAGATGTTAAACAATAAAATTAACATCGATTTCATTTTACTATGAAATATTCTGCTAAACAGAATCAATATTTGATTAATGATTTATATCTATATCGTTATCTATATTTTAAATCAACTAATTAGCAGTTCAACCAAACAGCCAACACACAACAAACAACCATTATTTATAAGTTATAAAAGTACGTTATAAAAATATAACTAGGAAGAGTTAGTGAGTTTTACTCACCTTTCAGGTTAACCATTAAATAATGATTTGCGTTATTCGATTGTAATCAGACAATTTATTTTGCCATAAATTGTAACGAGCTCGAATCCACTCCCAGTCATTTCCACTGCGTAGCCACCGTCCATACGATCCCATCGGATCTTGTTTCGTCTAATTCTGATAATGTATGATCAAGTTTTGGGTATTTAAAGTTAACATACTTTTTAATTAAAAATTAAACTAACTTGAATAAACTAATTGGGCTTAACTAAATTTCCCCGACCCATTACCTTGCGCTAAAATACCAGACCCGACATCCTTTCTTCTTCCTCCCAACATATATGAACCCGACTCCAACAAAACAACTATGGCCGCCTTTCCTCAATCCAACTTCCTCCCTCTTCACTTCCTTTAAAAACAAACAAAAATCACCAATAGCCTCCATTTCTTGAGCTCTATCTTCTCAACCCCTAACTGTACAGCTCGCACCATCCACAGGAAACCTGACGTCAACCCAAAGTTGCACCCTACAGTGCAAAGCACGACAGTTTTAGTCACAGGTAACCCCACAATTTCGCCAACAAACCCCACTCGATCTCCTTGGTCCAAATCCGAAATTGATTTAGTGAATTACTACTTCTACTTCACTATTACCTCAACCCTAGGTCACTACTCAACAAACTAGAGTGACAAAATACCGCGTCGCACCATATAAAATTAGCACAGAAATGAAGCTGGTCACTCAACAAATCCGAAGATACAAGCTTTGTATTTTATAGAAATTTGTATGAATTTATCTTGAATTTAGGAGAAGGATTTGTTTACCGTTTATTTTTCCTGAGGAAGAAAGTGTCGGCGCATTTTTTCATTGACTGTGGAATGATTTTAGGGTTTATGGAAATGGTGTAGGGTATTTATAGAAAGAAAAATATTATTTTTATATTCGATTTAAATATTTTATTTTAAGCCATCGCTAATTTTATTCATCCTCTAAAATTCCTGTAATAACATACAATACCCAAAAATCACGAAACTGAACATGCAGCTACAGTTCGACATTACCGTCCCAACGAAACTGGTTTCGTCGAATTCCGACTTCATATGCTCACATAAGGTATTTTTAAAGTTAAGTTATCATCTATTTTTCACATTAAAATCCCGTACGTCCACATACTGACTTCAAAAATCACGGAAATTTATATCTAGTAATAATTTATTATTGCGGATCCAACAAAATTAGTTTCGTTGAATTCTGAGGTCATTTGCAAAACTGGTTATTTTTAAAGCTCTAAATAACCCTTTTAAATATATAAATATATTTAAAACATTTAAATTTAATATTTAAAAATAAATATTATCGTATACATTCATAATAGAATATCATACAGCTCCAATGGGATTTATAACTCGATATTTCAAATCCAGTGTTACATCGATATTCGATTTATATTTAAAAATCCATTTTAAATTATAAATAGATTGATATAAATTATAAAGGAAATCCATAGCGACTTTTCTAAAATTTGATTTGGACATAAATCAAAATCTACACAATGAAATCCCGATTTTTCTCTTCCACTAGAAAAATATACTTTACCAGCCCCCAACGTTTCTTGTTTCATAGAAATCCGATTTAAAATGGACCCTGTACATTCAGTTGAAGTTCAAATCGCCAAATAGCGAACTACCGCGCCATTTCGACGCGATTGTAATTATATTATAATTATACGTTCAAACTGTCGTTCAAATAATATATTCGTTATTCTAATTCAATTTTAAACTGAATTAAATATCACAGATGATCCAATTCACACTATTTTGTGAATTCCACTATTTCTGACTATTTCAGAAATTAAATACGTCATTATATTATTTATTTTAATTAAATATTCAATATTAGTTAATTCTGGTCATTTTAAATAACCAAACCATTATTTAAATAATTAAATAAATTATTTATATATCGTAAAAATACGGGTCGTTACATTCTTCCCCCTTAAAATAATTTCGTCCTCGAATTAGCTAAGGTAGGAAACAAACCCACTTGACTAGTACAAATTTATTTGCTTACTTACAAACTTTATTTTCAACTAAACCAATTTAATTTCAACTAAAATATTAATTAATTCTTATCCACGAAAATTTCCTAAAATCCTAAAAATCTTCTAACACCCAAAATTTCTGAAAAATTTCGCCAGCACCTCCTTTGTACCGGTCAATAGTTCAAACTCCAACTCGCCTCTCTAGGCCTTCTCCAATCCAAAAGAAAATCAAACAGCCAAGCGGCTTGCCAAATCGGCCCATAAATCACCAAACCCATAAAAATAAACGTATACCTTTTTGTCAGACATATCATTATATCATTTCCATTTGCTACCCTTTCGGCATATACACATGCATTTTCCCAAACAAAATTCCAAGTTTATTCTCAAAACCAAATCATTCACGTATCCAGGCCAAATTCCATTTCAAACCAAAGTTCCATTCTTGATTCCAACTCCTATCAATCCAATACCATTTCAGATTCCTATCTCACAATTCAAAATGATTCCACTTGATATATTATATTCCAATTCAATTTCCAGTTAACTGGTTTCAATTCATATTGGCTTTCACACAAAATTTTTATTCAAACAATCTTTTCTGGGAGTTTTAAATAACTTTGCTTTTCTAAACCAAATATTCCTTTCGGATTTCAAACAACTTGTTTTCCTTAAAACCATCCAACATAAGATCTTTGGTAGTAATCCATCACTTACATACTCGAAAATGAACACCGAGGAGGCAGCTGTCATCATTGGAATCTATTTTCCAGCGATTGAAGTGAGTTCAATACTATATCCCTTTTAAAACCATTTTTAAACACTTCCATTTTGAAATCTTTTCAAAATATCTTTCCCGGTACTTGTAAACAATTTAAAATCTCCCAAGATCTCAAAATTTCCTTATATTTAACTCAAATCCACATACAAACACTTCTCCCAGTTTTCATAATTTTAATTCCAATTCTGATTTAATTTAGATTTAATTAATCTGTTTTTATATTATACGAACTCAAATTGGTTATTTATATAACCATTTCAATTATAATCAGCCAACACATCCAATATATGATAATAATTCCAATAAAAATATTTTCTTTATATCGAAATATACTTTGGGTAAAATTATCTCATTTACCCTCTTTCAAAACATACTGTGTCGGTTTATCGTATTCAAGTGTTTAGAAATCCTTATCGATACAGTGGATCAATCTGATCGACCAGAAATCACAAACTACTCAACCAATAAATCTCCGCGATACAAAACAATTTTTATAAAATCTACAAATACGTTCACTCGTATATATACACTCAACTTAATCTAGGGTATTACTAACCCCATCCCTACCGAGTCACACCACAGAGCCAAGGTAATCACTTAACCTTCAGTTCTGATACCACTGTAACGAACTTGGATTTTCGACTCCGAAAATCAACACAAAACTAACATGTTGACTATTCAGACATCGGAAATACCTGGTCATTAATAGAAAGAAGTTAGAGGGTAAGAATAGATAAGACAGAAAATTAGAATAGAAGAAGAAGAACACATTCAGAGTAAACACGAATCTCACAGCGGAATGAATCAAATATATTATAACATAACATTGAAATAAAACAGTGTAAATATATACAATAACATTATCAAAGTACAACACTTACACACAACGGAAATAACAATAGCTATATATAATCCTGAAGCCTCCTACTTCAAGTTCCTCCAAGTGTATCTGTAAAGACCTGAACTGCTTGACTGCCCGTACAAATTTGGGCACCCAAGAGTTTAGGGAAAACAAAAACAAAAACAAACTCTGGGTCAGTCATGGGACTGGTGTGAGTAAACTCAAAATCATTTGGTTTAACTTTTCAAAACCCTTTTCAAAAGAAAAGATAATCGTAAGACCAATCCACACATAAACACAGACGGTTTTTACCTTACGATAACCCAAAACACTTTCGAAATCAATACTTCTCTTGATATTATAATAATGTCTAATCACAAGTAATTAACAACCTAGCAGAATGCTTGCATCTCACGTTCCATATATATAGTATACGAACAAAACCGCGGGCGCTTATTGGAGATTGGATTCCAACTATGACAAGGTATGGGATCACCTGCCGATAGTGTATCTCTAGAGACACATGCACTGGGTTCAACAAGAACGTCTTGCAACCCGGCCCACACATGACCGACCACTCATTTCGCTTGAGTATATCGAATGTATACCACCAACGGTTGGGAACTACCCACCGTTTCCTGAAAAGGGACAACATCGATAATAGATAACAGAATGAAATGGATTTTCTCTAGATAGGTGATATACACCCAAATGGGAGCGACCTACTTAGTCATGCTGCCTGCTCGATTTCTGTCATTTCCCGGTCGATGAGGCTTGAGGTCATAACGTATCTTTAATACACCTGAACACCATTCACTTTGAATGCCACATCGTCATACCCGCCAAATCACAAATTAATTTCCTCAAAAATACCATGGGTATAAAGCTAAGAGAAACGAATTCCTCCGCCACCAAATGTTAGTACGTTTAAAGAGATCAACTTACGCGATCTGTTAGATATACTCTATCAGACATTCGTCCATTCACGTTTGTCCTGGGACCGGACAAACCGAAGGCACTATTCTATAAACAGGATAGCCCTTGCATAACTCCGTCTTCAATTTATCATATTTGATCACAATGCTAACGTCCATACAAAGTGGTTTTCAGATAATAAATCTGATCCCGGTCTCTCCGTATTGACGACGGAAAAATGGTCAAAAACTTCGATAGTCGGTGATTTAACTATCAAAGAAAAATAGGTGTACAACCATCGATCTTATTTCTAGATAGAAATTCGATCGATCAATCATCAATCAACACTTATCTCTTTTAATTTAATGTATCATTAATTTATTCATTTCCCATTTCTATATACTCAATATTTCTTATTTTCTAAATTTAGGAAATATACGTCATCAATCATTGGAAAACATTTCCATCTCTGTTACACGTATCACTGTCATTCCAGTATTCTTTCTCATCAACATTTCATTTTCTATGATTAGAAAATATCACTGATTATATTTGGAAAATGTTTCCAAAATTTATTCATTTGATTTAAAACAGATGTTAAATAAAACATCACTAAGCCAATTTAAACCATTACACTTATCAAATCAATTCACTTAATCAACCTTCACTATCGAACCTTACCCATCCCTTTGTTAAAAACGAAGTCAATCAAGTTGGGGTATAATTACCTCTCAGACCTTAATTGAACAACATTTCTAACCTCGAAATAGACAAAGTTCACCTTTCAAATCTTTAACACTTCCTTACGTAACTCGGGTTCTATTTATGAATCCCCTTCTTTATTTTAAAATATTGATTTAACTATAGCGTTATAATTCTTTTCTTCTTAAATATCCAACTTCAAAATGTAATTTTTATTCCTTAATTTAACTAAATAACTAAACCACTAATCTATTAATAAATAAGTAAACCTTGATTAAACCGGAAAGTAAATATTATTTTCCTGAATTCGATATAATCTAATTCAGTGTATAATTCTCTTTTTCGAATAATCTCTATTCGATAGCTCTTTTTTGAATAAACTATATTCGATAACTCCTTCTTCGAATAACTATATTCGATAATCTCTCTTCGAATGATTTATATTCGATTAACTTTCTACGAATGATTTACACTCGATTAATTCCTTCCGAATAAACTATATTCGACTAACTTCCTTAATTTTATTTGAATAAATTATTTCGAATAACTCCTTTGGATCAATTCATTTGGATTAACTCGGTTTGATTAACTTATCTTGACTAACTCAACTCAGTTTACTCAACTTGATTAACTTACATGGTTAACTCAACTTATTTAACTCTACTTATTTAACTCCTATCGAATAACTAATATTCGATTAATTAAGGTTCGAATAACTATGTCTGTTTTAGCTTTATTTCGAATGGCTAATATTCGATTTAACTCCATTCACTTGACTCTAGATCGCAGGGATCAAAATGGTTACGCCTGATTCCCTCAGGAAACATCTGACTGCCGTAGGCTATCTGCAGCCCTGCGAATTACGCTAGCAGTCGTACGAAATGGAAAAACATCCTATATAACTATATTTGCCTAACTCTATTTCAATTAACTATATTTGATCAACTTTAATTGAATAACTAATATTTAAATTAATTCTAATTCGATCAACTCTATCTAATTAACTCTAACTGATTAACTCTAACTGATTAACTCCTTTGATTGACTCTACGTTTATTCAGTTTCAAATATCGATGTATAAGTCCTGACTAATATATTCTATTTATCCAATGATAAACATTTTATTTTATTTATAAAATATTATTTATAAATTTATCTTCTTACTTTATCTGTTAAAACAGATTCTATTTAAAATCTTTGCTTTAAATTCATACCATTTTATACCCGTGTGCGAAGCACGGTTTTAAATCTTTCAAATATTCCTTTTTATAATCTATTTATTTACGAAATAAATCCCTTTCTGATAATTCTATTTATTCTATATATATATATATATATATATTCTTTTTATATAAAATCTGTTGATTTTATGAGTAATTTCTTTTATAATCTAACTATTCCCCTTTCTATTTATTTTACAAATATTTCTTCTTCCTATTCTATTTATTTTTCAAATAAATATCCCTTTTCAATTCTATTTGCAAATGGTTTACAAATATTTCTTTTTCAATTCTATAAATGTTTTACAAATATTTCCCTTCAATTCTATCTATTTGATTAATAAATAAGTTTCCTTTTTAATCTATTTATTTTCTAAATAAATTGTTTTCTTTTATAAAATCTTTTGATTTTATAAATATTTTCTTTTTTTTTCAATATAACATTGAAAATTTCCTTTTTAACATTCCAGTATTCCTTATGGTATTTAACGTATCATATAACAATGATCGGTATCATTCCAACATACACAATCAACAACAGATTTCATATCACCTCATATAGCACAATATATGAAAAAAACAGTAAAATAAATGTTGAGAAACCCAATTGGGTCCCTCCGACCTGTTTCCCTGCATCTACAGATGTTAAACAATAAAATTAACATCGATTTCATTTTACTATGAAATATTCTGCTAAGCAGAATCAATATTTGATTAACGGTTTATATCTATATCGTTATCTATATTTTAAATCAACTGACTAGCAGTTCAACCAAACAGCCAACACACAGCAAACAACCATTATTTATCAGTTATAAAAGTACATTATAAAAATATAACTAGGAAGAGTTGGTGAGTTTTACTCACCTTTCGCGTTAACCATTAAATAACGATTTGCGTTAATTGATTCTGATCAGACAATTTATTTCTCCATAAATTGTAACGACCTCGAATCCACTCCCAGTCAGTTCCACTGCGTAGCCACCATCCATATGATCCCACCGGATCTTGTTTCGTCTAATTCTGATAATGTATGGTCAAGTTATGGGTATTTAAAGTTAACATACTTTTTAATTAAAAATTAAACTAACTTGAATAAACTAATTGGGCTTAACTAAATTTCCCTGTCCCATTACCTTGCGCTAAAGTACCAGACCCGACATCCTTTCTTCTTCCTCCCAACATATACGAACCCTACTCCAGCAAAACAACTATGGCCGCCTTTCCTCAATCCAACTTCCACCTTCTTCACTTCCTTTAAAAACAAACAAAAATCACCAATAGCTTCCACTTCTCGAGCTCTATCTTCTCAACCCCCAATTGTACAAATCGCACCATCCATAGGAAACCCGACGTCAACCCAAAAGTGCACCCTACAGTGCAAAGCGCGATAGTTTTTGTCACAGGAAACCCCACAATTTCGCCAACAAACCCCACTCGATCTCTTTGATCCAAATCCGAACTCGATTTAGTGAATTACTACTTCTATTTCACTATAACCTCAACCCTAGGTCACTACTCGACAAGCTGGAGCGACAAAATATTGCGTCGCACCATATAAAATCAGCACAGAAATGAAGCTGATCACTCAACAAATCCGAAGATACAAGCTTTGTATTTTATAGAAATTTGTATGATTTTATCTTGAATTTAGGAGATGGATTTGTTCACCGTTTATTTTTCCTGAGGAAGAAAGTGTCGGCGCAATTTTTCATTGACTGTGGAATGATTTTAGGGTTTAAGGAAATGGTAGGGTGTTTATAAAAAGAAAATATTTTTTTATATTCGATTTAAATATTTTATTTTAAGCCATAGCTAATTTTATTCGTCCTCTAAAATTCCTGTAATAACATACGATACCCAAAAATCACGAAACTGGACATGCAACTATAGTTCGACATTACGGTCCCAACGAAACTGGTTTCGTCAAATTCCGACTTCGTGTGCTCACGCAAGGTATTTTTAAAGTTAAATTATCGTCTGTTTTCACATTAAAATCCCGTACGGCCACATACTGACCTCAAAAATCACGGAAATTGAAATCTGGCAATAATTTAATATTGCGGATCCAACTAAATTAGTTTCGTTGAATTCTGAGGTCGTTTGCAAAACTAGTTATTTCTAAAGCTCTAAATAACGCTTTTAAATATATAAATATATTTAAAAACATTTAAATTTAATATTTAAAAATAAATATTATCGTATATTTTCATAATAGAATATCATACAGCTCCAATGGGATTTATAACTTGATATTTCAAATCTAGTGTTGCATCGATATTCGATTTATATTTAAAAATCCATTTTAAAATATAAATAAATCGATATAAATTATAAAGGAAATCCATAGCGACTTTTCTAAAATTTGATTTGGGCATAAATCAAAACCTACACAATGAAATACCGATTTTTCTCTTCCACTAGAAAAATATTCTTTACCAGCCCCCAACGTTTATTATTTCACAGAAATCCGATTTAAAATGGACCCTGTACATTCAGTTGAAGTTCAAATCGCCAAATTGCGAACTGCCGCACCATTTCGAGCCCGATTATAATTATATTATAATTATACATTCAAACTTTTGTTCAAATAATATATTCATTATTCTAATTCAATTTTAAACTGAATTAAATATCACAGATGATCCAATTCATACTATTTTGTGAATTCCACTATTTTTGACTATTGCAGAAATTAAATATGTTATTATATTATTTATTTTAATTAAATATTCAATATTATTTAATTCTGGTCATTTTAAATAACCAAACCATTATTTAAATAATTAAATAGATTATTTATATACCGTAAAAATGTGGGTCGTTACATCCTTCTTCATGAATGTTGCCACCATCTTCACAAAAACAAAGATTCGGACTCCCCTAACCTTGCAGTGACCTTTCCCGAATCAATGAACTCCACATCCATTGTTTCTTCATTCACCTCTTTGCAATATTGTCATCGCAAAAATCTTATTGCATTGCTTCACTCCAATCGACAGTCATCAACCCAGCAATACCATACCCAGACAAACATCCTTTCATCACGTTTACTCCTCTTTACTTCTTTCATCCTAAAAACCCGAACCCAGATCCTATCAATTGGATCGAACTCCATCGACAACAAATCCAACCACGAACTCCACTCAAATTCATTACAGGCACAACCTGAACCGGAATCGAGATCTCCACCGGCCCATCATTGAAAACCGCTTCTTCTAAAATGTAATCCTGCTTTGTTGACGAGCTCAACAACTCCACCCAAAAATCGTGAGCCCTAAATCCATTCCTGGAAAAGTCAGCTTACAGGAAATCGATCGCGATACCTTCAGTCTTGACGTCGAGTTTCAAGATTCAAGTTGCAATTTGTACTTTCCTCATTTACTTCTTTTATGGTGGAGCGATTTGGTTTTTGGGCTTAAAATAAGGCATGGTTTTTGGATTGAAAAGGAGAACGAATGATAGAAGAATGAACTGATTTGGTAAAATATACGAGGGCCATAGGTACCCTTATATAGACGTGAATGGGGAACAAACAATACGATGTCATTGTATCAGTGTTTTGCTTTAATAAGAAGGAGGGGAACCAAAATTCCTGCTCGAGAAAAACATTATAGGTCTGCGATGGAGAAAGTGGAGGTCTGCGTGAATTAGAGGGATAGGTCGGCTAAAGAAAACATTTGATTTAAGCTTTGAAATGATTTTATTAATTTTATAATAATATATTTAGCGGTTCCGAACTCTAATTAAGACATAACCAATATTTCTAGCATTATTCGCCATTCTGAACTCAACGGAATTGGTTTTGAAATTTTATTTTTGATTGTATGAAGAAGATAACAAAATTTAAATCGATAGTTAATATTAAATTCAATTGATTAAAATATGAATTGATTTCAAAGTAATTCAATTTATCGATAATAAATTATTATTATCGTTCTAATTAAATAACGAATTTATATTAATCGATTGAATTGTTTCGATTCAGTTTTAAATTCTGAATTTAATTATTATTGTTTCCGTATTACAGTAATTTAATATCTTTGAATTTGACTATATATTGATTATTAAATTGATAAGTTCCACAATAAAATCCATTAATATTTTCTAATTCAACATTTAAAACAATTTAAATATTTAAAATAAATCAACTAAAAATCTGGGATGTTACATTCCTTCCCCCTTAAAAGAATTTCATCTCTGAAATTACTAAGGTAGAAGAAATGCTACAAACCCGTAATCTTTTCAAAAGCCCACTTTGTTATAACTCAGTACTCCATATTCAATAACTCAAGTTTAATACAACTTTAAGTTTTCATGGGAATATTCAATTTTAGTTCATTTAACTGGTTTCCATTTTTTTCGATTTATTTAACCTACTTAAGTTAAACTTAATTTTCAGAATTCAAATTCCCGTTTTTTTTTTATTTCAAATCCTTTTTGAAATCAAATAAATATACATACATATATTCATTTCTATCTCCAATTCGAAATATTTGAATTTTTCAACTTGTTTTTCTTAAATAATTTCCTTTGAAAATCTCACTGTGGCAGCAATCCATCACTTAGAACTCGAAAATGAACACTGACGATGGCGCGCTTCATCATCAGAATTATTTTCTAGTGACCGAAGTGAATTCAATGCTTTATTACTTTCAAAAAATCCATTCAAAATGATATTTATTCAAAATCCTTCCAAAACATTGCCGTATTATTTCAGAAAATATTTTTCAAACATCCGGGGATTAAATTCCAAATTCAGGTTTCAATCCAATTTTAATTCATCCCATTTGTATATAGAAGCTCTATTTGGTTATATATTATCATTTTTAGTTTAATAATCTAATTCGACTATAATCTCAATCAACACATATATTATAATAATTTAGGAAAATTATTCTTTTCATATAAAAATATAGATTTGGGTAAAATTATTTCATTTACCCAGCTTTCAAAGTATATTGTGTCAATTTACTCTGGTCAAGTGTTTATAAATCTCTATCGACCACGTCAGCTAAACGCGTCGATGTGAAATTTATACACCACTCAATTGATCGATTAACACAATATAAAATAGTTTTTATACAAATCTATAAATACGCTCTCTCATATATATACACTCAATTCATTCTAGGGTACTACTGACCCTATCTCTAATGAGTAAACCCCACCAAAGCCTAGGTGTTCGCTCAACCTAAGCTCTAATACCAAATGTAATGGACTGAAAATCTATACTATCTGAGTTGACTAAATACCACACATGTCCAACCTAAATAATACAAGACAGAAGAACAGAAACAACAACACATAATCTCACTGTGGAACGAATAAAATGTATTATATAACATAAACTTTGAAATACAAAATTTTGTATCATATATACATACCATCATCAAAGTACAATATAACATTTGATACAGCGGAAAATAACTCTAAAATATCTAACGATGAAGCCTCCCACTTCAAGCTCCTCCAAGTGTATTTATAAAGCCTGAAACACTTCACTGCCAGTACAAATTTGTGCACCCAAGAATTTAGGAAAAACAAACAAAATAAACTCTGGGTCGGTCATAGGACGGGTGTGAGTAAACTCCAACCATATTGTTTAACTTTGAAAAACCTTTTGAAAGAAAAGGATAATAGTAAGACCAGCCCACACATAAACATGGCTGGTTTTTACCTAACTATAACCCAAAAAATTTTGGTATTAAAATCCGGTGATATTATAATAATGTCTAATCAAGTAAATAACCAAATAGTAGAATGCTTGCATCTCACGCTCTACATATATAGTATAAAATAAAAAACTCCAGGGCGCTTATTGAAGATCGGATTCCAACTATGACAAGGTATGGACCATCTCTAGATCAGTGTACTCTAGAGGGGATACACTGGGGTTCAACAAGAACATCTTGCAGCTTGACCACACATGACCTCCAACTCATTTAGCTTGAGTGCAGCGAATATATTGTCAACCACGGATGTTGGCCATCCAACCGTAATCCGCAAGATACATAATCGAAAGAAGAACAAATAATGAATTTTCTCCAGATTGGTGACAAATATACCCTGCTTGGGTATGACCCACCTAGCCATGCTGCCTGCCCGATTTTTTTCATTTCCCGGTTGTGCGGCTTGAGGCTACGTTGATCTTTCAGAACATCTGGCCACCATTCACTTTGAATGCCACATCGTCAAACCCGTCAAATCACTAGTTGATCTTCAAAAATATTATGGGCATAAAAGCTAAGAGAAACGAATTTTTCTGCCACCAGAAGTAATACCTTGAAAAGATCACCTTATGTGATCCGTTAGGAACACTCTGTCAGACATTCATCCATACAAGTTGTCTTGGGACTGGACAACACAAAACAACTCTTGCATTTCGCTCCGTCTTCAATTATCTTCAGCATAATCTAATTCGCAATGCCTATGCCTATACAGAGTGGTTTTCTGATAATAAATCCAACTGGTCTCTCCGTATTGACAACGATGGTCCAAAAATCTTTGATAGCTGGTGATTTAACTATCAAAGGAAAACAAACATGCATCAAAAAAGTCACTGGTCCTTATTAATTAGTGTTCATTAATTAAACCATTTCCCAAATTCCTTTCAATATTATATATACTGATATATTGATTTCTAGTTATCCAAATTTCTTAAAAATACTCTAACTCCATAAATTTTCAGAAAATTTCGCTAGCACCTCCTTTATACGGGTGATTCGGTACAGCTACAAACCGCCTCTCTATGCCCTTTCCATTCAAAAGAAAATCAAAAAGCCAAGCAGCTTGCCCATTAGGCTCATAAAATCTGATATGGAAATTTAAACATATACCTTTTTGTCAGGCACTCAAATTATAACCTTCATTCTCTTCATTCCACTCCTATTAACCTATGCCTTTCCTAATCTGTCTCATATCGACCCAATCACTTAACTCAATTTGATAATTTATTTTCAAATTAGCTTGTTTGCTTATTTCACCTTTAATTTGAATCATTCGTGTTCGCACACGTCATTGTTTGTTTATAAACTAGTTAGATTCGTGTTTCATGTTCGATTCAAAATTCTAGTTCAAGTTTTCACATTCTAGTTCGAATCGAGATCCAAATTCAATTTTACTTAAAACAGTTAAGTTTCATTTCCTTATATACCCTTGAGTAATTAAATTTTATTTTGATTAGCCGTCTCCATCCCATATTTCAAATTCTGATTTTTGTTCCAAAAATCACTTCATTTATCCCACTTGAGTTCATATTTATTTTATAACTCAAATTTGGATTTTTCTAAAGGATAATCGGATTTTATTCACTAAAAATCCTTTTATTTTATTTAATAAACCGTTATGGTTTAAAACGATTATGGAACTGTTTTTCTGAAAATTTGATTTGACATAACTTAAAATCTATACGATGAAATCTAGTTTTTTCTCTTCCATTAGAAAACTATTATTCAATAGGTCCAGGCATTTCTTGTTTCATCGAATTCCAACTTATACTGAGTTTTATATACTCAATTGGAATTCAAACGCCAAATTACGAACTACCATGTTGCGGCAAGTTCGTTTTAATTAAATTAAATATAAATGTTTAAACTTCCTCTATAAAATAAATTTCAATTCCACTTATAATATTTTAAAATAAACCCGTTATCAAATCTAAACTTAACAATCCTGATTTCCCAAACTCGACGATTATTTTATTCCACATACGTACTTAGTTATAAATTAATTCAAACTCCAATTTTATATATTCAATTCCAATTCACATGGAATCAGGTTATTAAAATTCGATATAATCGAATTCCAGTTATAAATTTCCTTTAAGGGAATAATCAATTAATTTAACATTCTTCATCATTATAAACTAATATCATCCCTTGATAATAGTGAAGTCGTTCAAGTTGGGGTATTTTATTTACCTCTCAGACCTTGACCGACAACGTTCTTATCTTAAGATAGATAAAAGCTTATAATGCAAAAATTCGGCGTAAATCTCACCTTTCATTCCATTTCTTACCTTTGGAAATTTATTTTCAAATTACCCGATGGAAATACCCTTATCACATTTAGAAACTTCGTTTAAAAATCGTCATTCTTATTAAAACAAATATCAATTTTTTATAATCTATTTGAAACTTGATTCCAAATTTGGAATAGTTTATTTTTATAACTTTTACATATATTTAAACATGGAATCTATTTTTATATTTAAATTTTAAATTTTAGTTCTAAATAAAATCTTTTCTTTTCTTTTCTACTTGAATTTTAATTTATAAACCATCTAGTAAAAATTCCCCTCTTTTATTTATAAACATCGTTTATAAATTTCACTTCTTGTTTTAAATGTTAAAACATGTTTCTATTTAAAATTCAATTTCTACTTTGGAAATAAATTTTCTCTTTTTAAAATCATATTTTGAATTTACATTACTAAATTATCCAATGATAATTTTTAAATATCGATTATAATTTCAATTACTTGTTTTAATTATTAAAACAAGTTAATATTTTCCCAGCCAATTCGAAGTACAATTTCTATTTCAAAAAATAATTTTTCCTTCTTAAATCTAAAAATTCCCTTTTATGATATTTTTAAATATCAATATCTAGGGCCAATGATATTCTAATATCCAAACAAACGAATCATCCATTAATTTCACACATCACACACATATATAAATATGTAAACAATAGTAAATAAATTTGAGGAATCCAGTTGGATTCCCCCAACCTATTTTCCCTGCATCCATAGATGTTAGACAACATAAATAATACCAATTCTTCTTCAAGGCAGGATATCACGGTATAGAAGGTCATCCACTCATATATCATGGGGTGATAGGGTCATCCGCTAATGAGGAACAAACAGTACAATGCCATTAAATATGTGTTTTGCTTCAACAAGAAGGAGAGGAACAAAAATTCCTTCTTGAGAAAAACATTATAGGTCTGCAATGGAGAAAGTGGAGGTTTGCTTGAACTAGACGGATAGGTCAGCTGAAGAAAACATTTGATTTAAGCTTTGAAATGATTTTATTAATTTTATAATAATATATTTAGCGGTTCCGAACTCCAATTGAGACACAACCGATATTTCTAACGTTATTCGCCATTCGGAACTCAACGGAAAGGGTTTTGAAATTTTATTTTCGATTGTATGAAGAAGATAACAAAATTTGAATCGACAATTAATATTAATTTTCATTGACTAAAATACGAATTGATTTCAAAATAATTAAATATATCGATAATAAATTATTATTATCGTTCTAAAATAAATAACGAATTTATATTAATCGACTGAATTGTTTTGATTCAGTTTTAAATTCTGAATTCAATTATTATTGTTTCCATATTACGGTAATTTAATATCTTTGAATTTGACTGTATATTGATTATTAAATTGATAAGTTCCACAATAAAATCCATTAATATTTTCTAATTCAACATTTAAAACAATTTAAATATTTAAAATAAATCGACTAAAAATCTGGGATGTTACAAGAATATAATATTTTTTTAATCATATTAAAACAAGTAGTTTGCGTTATAAACGATATTTATAAATGAATGAAATAATTGTTATTTAATAATGTGGAAATGTAAATTCAAGAATGAATATTAGAAAAGGAAATGGAAATCGTTTTCAAAAGAAAATGATGAAATTTATTTCGATGCTAGAAATATGAATAGAACTAAATAAAACCATAAGGATTTGTAATTACAACTCGATGATGTACAATATCATTAAAATGATTTACTTTTAGAAATTATATATTATATTTTTCAGAATTGGACAAAATGGTTAATATTTGGTTTGAAACCAATAATTTCTAATCGAGTATGTAATCGAGCTTGAATTGTAAACTTGATATAAAATTTACAAGTAGTTGACTTGTAATGAAATATAATATGTGTATGAATTTATAAAATAACTCGATAAACAATATGTGAACCTATAATAGTATTAATAAATACAAATCATTTGATTTGATAAAATGTGTCGGAATTCCTATAAAGGAATATTATTCACTTTTTAAAGTGAATAATGATTTGAGAGCAAACATTTGCAGATTAAATGGGTTATATAAAGAAATTGATGAATATTTGAAGTGATAAAGTCAAACATGAATTTAGAAATCAAGTTAACCTGAAACGGTGAGTTTATTTCAATGTTCGGAATGCTAGTTGAATATAAAGTATTCAAAAGTGAGTTATATGTTAGAATTCTATTCTATCGAATTTAGTTTAGTACAAATTACTTTTCGGTTATAACAAGATTTATTTATTTGTTTATTTATTTAAATAAAATTTATATTTTGAAATTAAATATTTTAAAAGCCAAGATTATAACGTTATCGTTATAATCAAAGATTTCCATAAGGAAGTGGATTCGTAGACTGAATACGAGAGTTGTGTAAACAGTTTTGTAAATAATAAATTAAGAGATGGAGTCAAGGACATTAGAAACTAACTAGATATTTGTTAAGTTGAATAGTTGTAACACCCTGTATTTTTATAACATTTTAAAACCATAAATCAAGGAAGAATTATTTTAAAAAAATTACAAGAATCAAGGGAAACAGGTTACGCCATTGCGTTCGTCTCGAAATTCTGCTTGGAAACGAGTCCGAGTTTTCGAGAAATGGAGCCCGCATGAGGGAGATATGACCCTCCGAAGTTTCAAGGATTTTCAGAACAGGAAAACAGCTCGAAATTCGAATTCAAATTCGAATTCAAAAACCCAGAACAGGCTGGGCGGGAAATTTCCTGCCCAGGACCAGGTCGACCTAGGGGTCGACCGTAGTGTCGACCTCCCAGGGACCAGGTTGGCCATAGTGTCGACCTGGGGGTCGACCTGGTGCAGAAGCCCTGTTCTGAGCCTAGGTTCATTCTGATGTATCTGGTCTCGTTTTCTATCTAGATTCGTCCTCCTAATCCTATATAAACAGCCTCCTTGCCTCATTCTCTTTACACCATTCTTCTCTAACCTTATGTTGCACAAATTCTTAATGGACATGGCTTCTTTTGAAATAAATAAATTAAAATAAAACACGAAGACTACGGCTAGGAATTGCATATTGGAGATTCAAATCAAGATTAAAGCTTTAGGAAAAGAATCAAAGGCTAATTCAACGGTTGCGAGCAACGTCATGCGAATCATAGCAAATCACCAACGCTATCGGATTATCCTTTTCTGAAACCGATCAATGTAAGTCAGTTACTTTTCAGATTTGAACATTTAGATCTATTTGTGGCATGTAATTAAATGGATATAAGAATATGCCTGATCCTTACATTTGAATCTGTGCTTGTATATGCCTATGACGTTGAAACTATTGTTAATGGCCTAAGACTATGCCTATGCCTATGACTGTGAAGATAAGACTATGCCTATGCCTATGACTGTGAAGATAAGACTATGCCTATGCCTATGACTGTGAACATAAGACTATGCCTACGCCTATGACTGTGAACATAGGACTATTGCCTATGACTATGACGAGGACCATTGTGGCTAATCACCTATGATTCATGACTATGAGATTATTGCCTAGGATTATGACTATGAAATTGGATCTAAGCTTGACTTTTTATTCAGACCTATTCTTAATTATCCTTGGATCTTGATTTTTGGGAGTTTTTCTATTAAGTTAGATCTATCCATGTTCTTGAACCTAGGTTATTACTCAAACCTTTTCATGTTCATAATGTTATCAGATCTATGCCTGCGATGTTTTAGTCAATTTATTCAGTATATTTATTAGATCTGTAATTCGTGAATTTGGGATTATCATCTTATGCCTATTCTTGTGCCTATCTTTTCATGGTATTCTTGTTTATTCCCTTTTATCTACGAATCTAGATTGACCTATAATCTAGACTGAGTCACGATTACGCAAAAGATGGGAATACGATTTGGGCAGAACATGAAACTAACACGAATGCGATCGAAAACTTGAAAGTTTGGTATAACATGAAATTTATATAATTTGGAATAATAAATATGTTGGCCTGATCTGAATCAGCTATAATAGTTAGTAATTTTCATGCATTGGGCATAAACGGTAAATTGTTAATTGGCCGCAAAACATGTAGTTGGCATGTGAATCTAGTTTTCGCATAAATTTGTAAACTAGAATATTAAATCTAGTTATAGCAGCAATTGTAAAATTGGATATTTAATCTAGATTGGGTCAAAAATGTAAATAGGAACATTAAGTCTAGATTAGGCTTAACTACTTATTTGGAACGCCAAATATATGGCATAGTGATTTTGAGCATGGCTATTATGGCGAGTTTGGGAAGGTGGGTTATAGCCTACTCTGATTAATAACTTGAAATTACATGTAATTGTCATGTTTAGCATAATCATGGATAGTGACACTTAAGTTGGTAAAATCTTATAAACATGATTTAGAGGGAAAGTGGGCCATAATAATAATTATTGATAATGTACAATAGAAGAGTAATTATGGCACAAGTAAATTAGGAATATTCACATGAAGAATTTGTCCTAAATAAGAAATGTGTACATTGTAGAAAATACGAGTATGCCTAACCCGAGGTTAGATTGAGTTACGGTATAAGACTGCCCGGAACCGCCCGGCAAATCCAGAAACCGTAACAATACCTATCTAATGTGGGTGGTTAGAGCATTGAGCCAAAAAAGGACCCGAGGTTAGACTGAGTTGCGGTGTAAATATGCCCGGAACCGACCGACATATCCATTGACCGCAACAATATCTGTCTAATGTGAGTGGTTGGTGCTTAAATGGATAATTTAAAGCTAAGAAACGGTTAAGCTAGAATGGGAGGGTTAAGTCCAAAGGAATAGTTAACCAATTTAACATGTTAACAAGACAAGACTTGTAAAGGTTAAATAACCGTTATAGCATGTTAACTAGACTAGAAGGTGGGGTTAAGTAAAATACACTTAGCCAATTTAACATGTTAACTAGACCAGAAGGTGGGGTTAAGTAAAATACACTTAGCCAATTTAACATGTTAACTAGACTAGAAGGTGGAGTTAAGTAAACTTAGAACACTTAGCCATCATAGTGTGACAAATGAACAAGGTTAAGTTAAAACATGAAGGGACAATACTTAACCATTATAAAATGTGAATCAAACAGATGTTAGAGTTAAGTTAACTGAGGGAACACTTAACCAATACAAGATGAAGGGGTGGGGTTAAGTAATAAGAAATACTTAACCAATATAACTTGATTGTGGTAGGGTTAAGTCAACATGAACTACTGATAACACTTAACCAGTTTAACATGACAAATGAATGGGTTAAGTTAACTTGAATTGACTAATGACACTTAACCAATCCAACTTGACGAGAAAAAGAACTAAGTAGTAAACCTTAGTTAAGAGGACTAAGTTGTAAACCTTAGTTAAGAAAATGACGATTCAGGAACTAATTAGTAAACCTTAGTTAAGGGAACTAAGTAGTAAACCTTAGTTAAGGGAACTAAGTGGTAAACCTTAGTAGAACACGGGAAGGAGCGAACGTCCATCTGATCTTAAAGAAGGCTCCAACAAACTGGGTTACGAAGCTTGCGGCTTCGAGGGGACGTAAGGGTACTCTTGGTATCCCTCTATGAGGCTACAGATGATCTGCCTGGGCTCACAGAGGTTAAGGTCTGCGTTAGAAGAACCAAGGGTATGCCTTGGTTGCAATATAAGGCAACCTAAAGACTAGGATGGGCCAGCATGATTCGGCGAGACCAGTAGCCCTGTGATAGCAACTCGTCGTCTACCTACCATCTTGAGTCAATCGAGATACGTACAGCGGAAAGGCGGAGAACTCCAAAAGACCATATACTTGCTATCTTTTTATGGGTGCGGATGGCCATAGGTTAGTGGGGGCATAGAGGGCCTGCGTATCGTTCTCTTTTTTCAAGGTGTGCCTTTCTTAGTTGAGGAAGGGGTCAAGTGGGACCATAGACACTGGAAAAACAGACCTTAGCATCTACATCGGCAGATATCTGAAAGCTCCCGACCGAGTTACGTGTTTCCTGATTTGCCCTGCCACGAGACTCGGGTCGCACATATATAGGACATGTGCATCTAGACAGCGATAACAATCCACGACACATACGTGGGGAAAGTTTAGGAACATATACCACTCTGGGTAGTGTGTCCTAGATTAGGGGCGTCATTCGATAGGTAGCATAATCCCTAGTTGGACCTAGGTCGCGTAAACCCTAAAATCCGAGAAATGTTCAATAGTAGCATAAACCCCAGTAGCCCTGGGTAGCGTAAACCCTGGTTGGATCTAGAATGCGCTCGATAGAAAACCCTAAGTTAGACCTAAGTAATAAATAATAGATGTACACCTGAAACAACCACAATTGCGGGGATTGGGATCACGTATCTGTTCTTATCAGTTTATACAGGTTACTAGTTAGGTGGTGCAGGGATATAGAAATTAGAATAACAAGGTAGTGGTGAAGCAGAGAAAGTATATTAGTGCATCCAGTTTATCTTACCTTATCATATCCCGTGCTAACCATATGACTCCCGTCATCATGGTGTAGTCTTGTATTAAGTTAATTCCTGCCATGTTGCTTTTTACCAGTTCACATGCTGAAAGTTACTGAACTTACTAGACTTTATGTCTGACTCTGTTTTCTTTCGCTTTCTTGTCTTCCGTTTTCCCCCCCAAGGTTCGCAGGGTGGGAATATTACTACTTAGCCCAGTTTTCTTTCCAAGCTGAAGATTAGTCGAAGTTTTACTTGGATTTTCTTTTCCATTGCTATGGCTGGATCACGCTACATTGGGGAATATAAATGTTATTTTATGCTTCTTTATTTTGTAAGACAGATATTCTGGTATTGGGAAATAATTGTTGTACAAACTATATGATCAATAAAGTAAAGTTCTATTTTCCGCTGTTTTAATTTTATCTGTCTTGTAATTTATCTGCATCTTTTACCTATAATGCTCCACAGAACTTAATGCATTCCCTTTATGAGTGACACTAATGGATGTGGGGTGTTACAATAGTTGTCTGAGTGTCGATTTGATGTTGGTTTCGGCCTTCGCGGTTGATACTAAGGGAATTGTTCTCTTACTAGTTTACAATTAAGGACTGATGGCTGTGGAAGGTTAGTGATGCGTGAATAAGAAATGGAAATGTTTTCAATGATAACATATATTTTCTAAATATAGAAAATAAGAAATTAGGAATATATGGAATGTTTTTTCGCAAATCGCGAGAAGCTAAACGGGTTTAAGAACTATGGAAATGGGGGATTGGGAAATGAATAAATTTATGATAAATTAATTAAAACGGGCTCAGTGTTGATCGACGGTTGGTCGATATAATTTCCATTTGGAAATAAGATCATTGTTTGTATTGATGTTTTCCTTTGATAGTTAAATAACCGACTATCAAAGATTTTAGCCATTTTTTTATTGTCAATACGGAGAGACCGGGATTAGATTTATTATCTGAAAATCGCTTTGTATGGGGATTAGTGTTGTGAATCAAATATGATGAAGATAATTCAAGACAGAGTTTATGCAAGGGTTGTTCTGGAAATCCTAGGTAAAAATTGCCTAAGATGGATTTACAGAATAGTGCCTTCAGTTTGTCCAATCCTAGGACAATGTGTATGGACGAATGTCTGATAGAGTATATCTAATAGATCGCGTAAGTTGATCTCTTTAAACGTATTTACATTTGGTGGCAGAGGAATTTGGTTCTCTTAAATTTATACCCGTGGTATTTTTGGAGAAATCAATTTGTGATTTGGTGGGCATTGTGATGTGGCATTCAAAGTAAATGAATGTGTGATCTATCAAAAGATACGTTATGATCTCAAGCCTCATCAACCGGGAAATGACAAAAATTGGGCAGGCAACATGGCTAAGTGGGTCGCTCCCAATTAGGGTATATTGTCACCATCTAGAGAATATTCATTTTTGTTCTTCTTTCTCTTCTGTATCTCCCGGGAACGGTCAGTGTTGGTATACCAACCGTAAGTGACAATATATTTGGAACAATCATGCGAAATGAATAGCCTGTCATGTGTGGTTGAGTTGTAAGATTTTCTTGTTGAACTCCAGTGTATCCCCTCTAGAGTACACTGATCGGAAGGTGGTTCCATACCTTGTCATAGTTGGAAATCCATTACCCTATGAGAGCCGCAGTTTTTTATTGTATATTATATATGTGGAGTGTGAGATGCAAGCGTTCTGCTAGATTGTTATTTACTTGTATTAGACACTATTATAATATCAGAAAAGTATTGATTTTAAATGATGTTTCGGGTTATCGTAAGGTAAAAACCATCTGTCTTTATGTGTGGATTGGTCTTACGATTATCCTTGCTTTTGAGAAGGATTTTTAAAAGTTAAACCAAATGATTAGAGTTTACTCACGCTAGTCCCATGAATGACCCAAAGTTTATTTTGTTTTGTTTTACCCTAAACTCTTGGGTGCCCAAATTTGTATGAGCAGCTAAGTAGTCGGGATTTTACATATATACTTGGAGGAGCTTGGAGCAGGAGGATTCAACATTAGATATATATGTGTATATATATAGAGAGAGTTTATTTCCGCTATGATTTTATGTGATAATGGTACGTATATACAGTTACAAGTTTGTATTTCCAAAGTTAAAATATATAATATATTTTATTCTTTCTGCTGTGAGATTCGTGTTACTCTGATTCTGTTCTGTTGTGATCTTGTTCTTCTTCTATTCTAACTTTCTTTCTATTTCTCACCCTCTAACTTCTTTCTATTAGTGATCTGGTATTTCCGATACCTGAATAGTTGACATGGGGTTTTGTGTCGATTTTCAGGATCAGAAATCCCTAGGTCGTTACACTCTCTCTTTTGTTGATTCACAAGATTTTTGATTCAAGACAATGAAGAAATAAAAATCATATTGAAGAGCTAAGTTCATATATATATATATATATATATATATGAGTATTTTGTCATGTTGGATATTTGTTAAAGTCTATCCTCATAATATAACATCAATGCACAAATCATAAAATTCTTTCTAATTCTAATTTATTTTCTGATCTACATTTCCATACTCTTGCATTCTAAAAAGCTTTCATATATTCAAGTTACTTGTTGAATCATTGGAATTATTTCATATCTCTTGATTCAATAAGTGACATACTTCCTTCAATCTTCATATACACAATATATTATTGAGGATAAGATTATAGAAAAGATGTACTTAATCATTGACTATTCAGTGTTTTAAGAACACAAGCAGTAGTCAAACTCTTGTAATTTGTAAAAGTCCTGTGTCGGTGCTCAGGCGGGAAAATCCTTGTTGGGGCTCAAATTAATCCTTGTTGGGGTTCAGATCGTTGTGATCCTGTTCCTCCGGATGAAGAGAGGGTTTTGATAGTGAATTCCAGAAGGAGTCTGGGACTTGACGTAGTACGGGAAGTCCGAACCAGTATAAAAATCCTGCTGTCACTTTACTTACTGCTTTTATTTATTTGTGATATTCTACATTGTTTAGTTTTACTTATCATATCCACTTCTGCATATTCCATATAGAAAGATCCTTAAGTCATGCAATATCTGTTCATCTTTCTCTCTTCTTTTAGCATTAGATTTTGGAATCCTTGGTTGTTTTAATAATAGATTCAGTTAGGGATGCCACAGAATAACAAATTTGGATCAGATTCATGGAGTGGAAAGCTGTTAGTTGAGTGGATTTGAATTATACCTTTTTAAATAATGATATATCTATCATTTTCATTCCCCATTATATTTATATGTTAAACAATTGATAATTGGCTATTAAACCCATTTGGAACATGTTGAAATTATTACTATTGCAATATATATAAATTTTATTATGTCCTCCGTATAAATTGTGAAACTTCTATAATATGTAATCACGAAACCTTAATTAAGAAGTGAACATGGGAGTAAGATTTAGTTTGTTTGTTGTGGTTAACGAGAAAAGAATACAATAGTGTGAATAGTATATGAAACAGAAATTCAATGTCTAACTCAGAAAATAAGAAAGGAAGGGATGTAGTGGACTGAGTTAGTTGGATTCGAAGGAAAAATGATTTATTTCCCTAAGTAACCTATTTCTTAAACGTGGTTGCAAAAGAGGCACGGTGAAACTCCCCACCTCCGTTAAGGTCATTCACAAAGGGAATGCCTTAACTTCGGTGGAGCACTATAGGTAAAAGATACAGATAATTTACAAGATAGACATATAAACATCGAAAAACGAAATTTATTTCATACGTGGTTAATAACAAAACATTACCGCAAACTGTCTCAAAACAACTTCCAAATCATTACATCAAAATCTCTGTCTTGATTAAAACATAAAGAAGCATAGAACAATAATAAAATAGCATAAATCCCCATTGAGGGTGTGTCAAATCTATAGCTTAAGAAAAGAGAATCCAAGCAATACATCTACTCTCTTCAGGCTTGCAAAAGGTCTGAGCTAAGCTGGAGTGTTCCCTCCCTATGGACCGGGGAGGGGGGGAACGGAAGAAAAGAAGACGAAAGAAAAATGGGTAAGACATGAGTCTGGTAAGTCCAGTGATTTTTCAGTACGTGAACAAGAAAAGGATCTTGACAGGAATAAACTGAAAATAGGACAATACCAGAATAACAAGATGACTAAAACAAAGATAAGGCAGGTTAGACTGAATATACTATCGCACCCATTTCTATTTCTCTGCACCTATTTATACTTGTTCCAACTAGCACCATGTGTTCATGTCATAGTGATCCCATTTATCGATCGGCTCCTACTCGTGTACATTTTATACTTGTGTCATTCGGCCCCCGCTTAATTGTAGATACCTGTGTTGGCCCCACCAAGGGGTGTATCAAATCCTATAGTGGCAACCCAACACGATTCAAGATGCACAGTGTATAACTACTGATGCCCAGTGCCTGTCTTTTCCACTCCGGAGTACGTGCACGCCCGTAATCCGTCGGAACCTACACTGACGCACCACCGCTGTTGTTTTGACCGCTTATAGTCAGCCCAGTAATCGTGCCCCACCCTGCCTAGTTCAGGGTACCATGATACATCTTTGTGGGAAACTACTGAAATGGGTCCTTGTTACTAGGGTTTCCTAATCAACATGTTAAATTGGTTAAGTGTCCAAATTAACCTAACCCCACCCATCAGTTTAGTTAACATGTTGCATTGGTTAAGTGTTGTCTTAATTAACTTAACCCTACCATTCCTGTCTTAGCCTCAATTCATTCATTAAAGCAGCAACCACTCACATTAGATAGGTATTGTTGCGGTCACTGGATGTGTCGGTCGGGTCCGAGCAGTTTTACACCGCAACTCAGTCTAACCTCGGGTTCTTTTGGGCTCAATGCGCTAACCTCTCACATTAGATCTATATTGTTACGGTTGCTGGATTTGCTGGGCGGTTCTAGGCAATCTTATACCGTAGCTCAATCTAACCTTGGGTCAGGCATATTCATCTTTTGCTAAATTTACATATTTACCTTTTATGTATATATGTAAATTATCAACAATTCAAGTCATGCTCAATTTCCCTCTAAATCATGTTCATAATTTTAGGTATATAAATTATACCATTTCAATGCCACTAATCATTTAAAATATGCCAATAACATGTAACTTCATGTTTTTCCCAACGTTACCCCCGTTAAACATTCGCATAAATTACATAGAATGTTAGGCTTCGCAATTTAGCCTAACTCAAAATCAAGAGGGGAAAAGGAAGAAACATGTAGCATTTAAAACAAACATAATATGGATCCAACATATGTCACATAAATTTGGCATAGAATCAATATACGTTTAATTATGAATTGCAATTTTTGAACCTAATCAACATGAACCATAAGCATATAAATGGTAGTTTACATAGAACTACACAATTCCAATTAGTCATGTAAAGGTGAACTTGCATTGAATTTGATCTAATTAACATGGATCTAAACATATAAGGTGGGGTTAAGTTAATCAATGCAACACTTAACCAATACAACATGTTAATTTAACAGATGGGTGGGGTTAGGTTAATTTGAGAACACTTAACCATTATAACATGTTGATTAGGAAACCCTAAAAACGGGGACCCATTTTTGCAGTAACCCACATAGATGTATCACGGTACCCTGAAATAGGCAGGGTGAGGCACGGTTACTGGGCTGATTATAAGCTGTCAAAATAACAGCGGGTGGTGCAACAGTGTAGGTTCCGATGGAGTACGGGCGTGCACGTACTCCGGCATGGACAAATCAAGCACTGGGCATCAGTAGTATACACTGTGCATCTTGAATTTGTGTCGGGTTGCCACCATAGGACTTGATACACCCCATGGTGGAACCAGCACAGGTATCTACTATCGAGCAGGGCCGAATGACACAAGTAAGAAATGCATGCAAGTAGGAGCCGACCGGGAAAAGGATCACTTTGTTATGAACACATGATGGTAGTTGAAACACTCGTTAGTAGGTGCAGAGAAATAGAAATGAGTGCGATGGTATATTCATTTTATCCTGCATTATCTTATGTTATCTTATTTCTAAGGTGTTGTCCTACGTTCAGTTTATTCATGTCATGGTCCTTTTACCTCCTTACATGCTGAATAATCACTGGACTTACTAGACTTATGTCTGACCCGTTTTCTTTCGCCTTCTTTTCTTCCGTTCCCCTCCTAGGTCCGCAGGGAGGGAATACTTCAGCTTAATGCAGACCTTTCCAAGCTTGAAGAGAGTAGATGTATTGCTTGGATTCTCTTTTCTTAGGCTATGGCTGCGGTTACACTTTTATTGGGGATTTATGCTGCTTTACTTCTGTTTTATGCTTCTTTATGTACTTGAAGATTTAAATCAAGACAAATGTTTTATTGTAATAATTTAGAAGTTGGGTTTTGAGACAATGCTTGTAATGATTTGATTGAACCACGCTATTTAACAAATAATTTCAGTTTTCCTCTGCTTATATGTCTGTCTTGTGAATTATCTGTGTCTTTTACCTAAAATGCTTCAACAAAGTTAATGCATTCCCTTTGTGAGTGACCTTAATGGAGGTGGGGTGTTTCACTTGGTATCGGAGCAATGGTTTACCAGATCAAATAAAAGTTTTGAAAACTATTTTTTTTTTAAAAAGAAATTTAAAGAAGCATTTTCAAGAAAAGTGTTGTTTTATTATAAAGGCATAATCCCCAAAGCCATATGCACTATCTTTCTATCCTTTGTTTTGAACCTTTTCTTTTCATTTCAGCATGTCTGGGGATCTTAATATTTCTGAGGGCATACCGGTACCTGGTTTGTTCAGAAGGTACCTGGAGGCTAGGGCTAATGACGCAGGCCCAACAGACGTTCCTCCTCCCCCAGTTGCAGCTGTTCCTCCTCCTCCTCCTCCTCGTGTGAGTGATTTCTCGAAGATATGTAGAGACTTTCGAGCTATAGGTGGAAAGAACTTTAATGGGACCGAGTCATTTGTGGAAGCGAGAAACTGGCTCAAGGAAACAGAAGATTTGTTTGTTATCTTCGAAGTGGACGATAGGTAGAAGATATAATTGGCCGTATGGTTACTTAAGGATGAGGCCTCTTACTGGTGGGAAGTTACTAATGCTGAGAGACCAGTTGAAACTTGGGAGGATTTCAGAATGAGATTCGAAATGAAGTTCCTCTCGCAAGATGAACAAAGCCTACAAATGGAGAAGTTCTTAGCACTCAAACAGGGAAGCCTATCGGTTAGGGAATACGTCAACCAGTTCAACCACCTGGCTAGATTCGGACTGGAGTTAGTAAACACTCCACATAAAAAGGCTCTCTGTTTCATTAAA
This sequence comes from Allium sativum, assembly GCA_030737875.1. Classification (NCBI taxonomy): domain Eukaryota; kingdom Viridiplantae; phylum Streptophyta; class Magnoliopsida; order Asparagales; family Amaryllidaceae; genus Allium; species Allium sativum. Next base: position 683,749,474 of record CM060926.1, on the reverse strand, counting down.
GGGTTGAATGAGCCACTGCACGACCTAGCTATGACCCATATACCTATGGGTGCGACTTTTAAGAGATTGGTGGACATGGCACTGTTACAGGAAGAAGACAAGGATGGCAAGAAAAAGGAAAAGGTGAAAGAACCTCTGGACAAGAAAGGGGAGGGATCGCAGAACTAGAAGACAGATTCCAAGAAAGGCGGGAAGAATAACAAACCCCGTGAAAAGAGGAAGTGCAAATTTTGTGGCATACCTGGACATCTAATTAAAGACTGCAGGAAGAAAAAGAGGAAGACGGGTGGCTGCTTTCAATGCAACGAGACATGACATATAGCTAAGGATTACCCAAAAAGGCAAGGGCAAGGGCAGAGGACCGGATCCACTTCTGGAGGGAAGGTTCACGCTCTCATTGCACCTCCGCAAGAAAGAGGTAGAAATATCCTGTTGAGAGTTTAGTTTATCTTTCTGATCATCCAGTTCATACTCTTTTTGACTCTGGCGCATCACACTCTTTTATATCTACTGCTTTAGTTGAATCTCTGCACGTAGACACCAGTATAGTAGAGGATCCCATGGTTGTTTCAAATCCAATTGGGGGATCGGCTTATTTATCGATGATTTGTTTGGATTTGAAAATTTCTATTCTAAGCATTGGATTTAGATGTAATGCCTATGTTTTGGTTTTCACGGGCTATGGGTTGATTCTAGGCATGGATTGGCTATCCAATAATGGTGACATCCTCGATTGTCAAAAGAGAGTGGTTAGACTTATAACACGCCTCGGTAACACTCTCAAAATCTCTTGTAATCCCATGAATTCTGTTATGCTTAGCTATCTAGAATCTCTTGATGCATCGGTTGAAAACTTGCAATCTGTTAGAGTGGTCCATGAATACTCGGATGTCTTTGAAGAGGTGAAAGGTTTACCTCCAAAGTGAGAGATAGGCTTCCGCATATACCTTGTTGATAATGCAAAACCTGTTGCTTTACCCGTTAGACACATGGCTCCAAGGGAAAGGAAAGTGCTTAACAAGCAAGTTAAAGAGTTTCTTGAAAAGGGGTTCATAAAGTGGAATATTTATGAATGGGGTGCTCTAGTGGTATTTGCAACCAAAGCAAATGGTTCACTTCGTCTGTGCGTGGACTATAGGGAGCTAAACAAGCTGACCAAGAAAAATAGGCACCCACTTCCTCGAATAGACGACTTGTTTGACCAACTCGTAGGTGCCTCGGTTTTCTCCCAACTAGATCTGGCCACCGGATTTCATCAGCTAAGAGTGGCTGAAGACAACATAGATAAGACCGCTTTTAGGACCCCGGATGGTTTCTTCGAATGGCTTACCATGCCTTTTGGCTTGACAAACACACCTGCCTACTTCGTAGACTTGACGAGTAGGGTGTTCAGAGATTTCCATAATAAATTTGTAGTAGTCTTCATGGACGACATTTTTATTTTCTCAAAAAATGAGGAAGAACATGATTTGCATTTAAGGGAAGTTATGGATACTCTTCGTGCACACCAGCTGAAAGCAAAATTCTCCAAATGCCATTTTTGGAGAGAAGAAGTAAGGTTTCTTGGACATGTGGTGTCCAAAGAGGGGATATCTGTGGATCCCGCAAAAGTAGTTGCAGTGCAAGATTGGAAGATTCCACGGAATGCAACCGAAGTAAAAAGTTTTCTCGGGCTAGCGGGCTTTTACAGAAAGTTCATTAAGGACTTCGCGAAGATCTCAGCCCCACTTACTAGGTTGAGAAGTAGAACCAAACTTTTGCTTGGGATTTGGATTGCGATGTTGCTTTCCAACGACTATAAAGAGCTCTAATAACAGCCTCAGTTCTGACATTGCCTGATGGGAGTAAGATGTTTACTATATACACAGACGCATGCAGAACAAGATTGGGTTGTCTTGATGCAAGAGGGCAGAGTAGTTTGTTATGGAGGAAGGCATTTGAAGGTACACGAGAAAAACTACCCAACTCATGATTTAGAGTTAGCTGCCATTGTTTTCGCTCTTAAGTCATGGCATCGTTACCTTCTAGGAGAAAGGTTTGAATTGTTTACTGATCATAAATCGTTAAAGTACCTTTCCTCACAGAAAAATCTTAACTTGAGACAACAAAGGTGGATGGAATTTCTTGCCTCATACTATTTTGAGATTGCTTATACCCCTAGCAAGGGCAATGTGGTGGCAGACGCCTTAAGTAGGAAAAAGCTGACTTTAGTCCTCTCTTTGTAGAAAGACAAAACTTGGAGTACATAGCAAACTTCGACTTTAGACCCGCCTTTGAATTTGTACTTGGCTTGTTAGCATAGCATAGAGGTGCAGCCTACTCTTTTGGACTTAATAGGAACCGCGCAACGTGAAGACCCTCAGCTAGTTGATGTGATGGATAAGCTAATTAGAGGTGAGACTTCTAGTCACCTCAATAGATACTCCATCGATGACAAGGGTTGGTTGAGATGGGATGGAAGACTATGCATCCCACGAGCAAGGGATTTGGTGAAGATGGTTCTTGAAGAAGCACACCATTCTAAGCTGACCATACATCCAGGTGTAGACAAGATGTACAAAGACGTAAAAAGGGGTTTCTTCTGGAATGGTGTGAAGAAGGATGTAGCTGAGTTTGTCTCTAAATGCTTGATATGCCAGCAAGTCAAGGCGGAACAGAAGAAGCCTGGTGGTCTTCTTCATCCTCTGGAGGTCCCACAGTGGAAATGGGATAGCATTTCGATGGACTTTATTGATGGGTTGCCTAGGTCAAGAAGGGGCAATACCAGTATTTGGGTAATAGTGGACAGGCTCACTAAAAGCGCTCAATTTATACCTGTTAAGAGTAGAAGGACTGCCTCGTCGTTAGCATCCATTTATCTTAAAGAGGTGGTTCGACTGCATGGAATACCCTCCAGCATAGTAAGTGATAGAGATCCTATCTTTACGAGCGAGTTTTGGAAGAGTTTGCAAGAGGCTGTAGGCACACAGCTATGCTTAAGCACTGCCTATCACCCTCAACCGATGGTCAGACGGAAAGGGTGAACAGAGTATTAGAAGATCTCTTGAGATTGTGCATTCTTGATTTTGGGAGAACATGGGAAGATCACCTTCCTTTGGTGGAGTTCCCCTACAACAATAGCTACCAAGACACCATAGGCATGGCACCCTTTGAAGCTTTATATGGAAGACCGTGATAATCACCAACTTGTTGGTGGGAATCTACAGACAATCTCGTGCTTGGGCCTGACATGATCAGAGAAACTTCAGAGAACATAGACTTAATACGAAGATGAATGAAGACCGCACAAGATAGACAGAAGTCCTATGCTAATAAAAGAAGGACCGACCTTGAGTTTGAGGTTGGAGACAGAGTTTTCCTTAAAGTATCTCCCTTGAGGAATGTCGTTCGCTTTGGGTATGCAGGAAAATTGGCACCAAGATTTGTAAGGCCATTTCCTATCATTGAAAGGGTTGGGAAGATGGCTTATAAAGTAGAGCTGCCTGAAAGATTGGCTGGAGTTCAGAATTTTTTCATGTCTCTCATCTACGTAAGTGCTTACATGAGTCGGCAGAAGTTGTGGAGCCAAGCATACTAGAGGAAATAGAAGTGGAGCGAGAAGTGACAGTGAGAAGAGTTCCAACTCATATCTTGGGTACAGAAGTTAAAAAGCTACGCAATCATGACGTCAAGCAAGTCAAAGTACAATGGAGTGATGCTGAGGAAGACGCGACTTGGGAGACTGAGGACAAGATACGCGCAGCCTACCCCTGTCATTTTGAGGGTACATCCTTGATCTCTTTTTTCCATAAGTTTATGCATACTTGCATCTTTCTCTTAAATATATTTCCTCGGTCCTACTCTTAATCCTTAGGTAGAAACTAATGGATGTAAACATGTATTTGAAACATGCTATGGTTGATGGTTGCCAGTGGTTGCTAGTGGTTGCTCGTGGATGCATTTACACACACACTAGGTACTAGATTGGCTCAGTCACTTTCATATTGCATATTCATATATGTATTTATATATGGGTTGAAACTTGATGTGTTATCATATGGACGTTGAATTTCTATGAATGATTGTGCACTCACGTAGAAAATATGATTAGGAATAATTGCATACATGATGGACTCATAGCACCTACTTGATTCGCATCAAGGAGGTCAACTGAATTAGTGGACCGCTTGGTTTTGCATTAGATAAGGAAATATACACACACTATGCATATGATAATGAAAGCATTAGAAATCTTTGTAAGGACAGTGGACGCCTATGATTGATGGTTGAGTAGATGGATGTTGGATGTTAGGATACATTCTTCTTAACTTAGAGATTTCGAGGACGAAATCCTTTAAGGAGGGGAGAATGTAACACCCTGTATTTTCTATGAATATCAAAACCAACGAATCTAAGAACAATTAATTTTTAAAAGAGGAATTGGATGAAACGGGTTATGCCATTGCGTTCGTCTCGGAGTTCTGCTTGAGATAGAGTCCAAGTTTGCATGAATCAGACTCCGTATGAAGAAGTTATGGAGTTCAGAAGTTTTCAAGTTTAATCAGAAATTAAATATAAATAACAATTATATTCAGAAAACAGTTCAAATTTCGAAATCTGGCAAGCGGCCTAAGTGGGAAATTTCCTGCTCAGGGGTGTCAACCCCCCTGGAGGAGTTGACATAGGTGTAGACCCCCCTGTAGGGAGTCGACCCCTCCCAGATCCAGCTCCTATGACGAGTTTTTACATCCTGTGACGAATTTTTACAACCTGTGCTGATGTGGCCTTCTCTGATTGGCCAATGACTGATTTCTGAGGTATTAGGGCATATGTGTCAAGCTGCGGTTGGCTGGATGACACACATCTATTTGATTTGATGGCTCTGATTTCTCCTAGACTAATCTAAAGGCTAAAATTGAACCTAGACTTCTATATAATCACCCCAAACCTCAATCCTAGAACTCATTCTATGAAGCCGTCATGTTGTTCATCTACAAACTGGCCTAGCCTCCATTCATCTACCCCAAACTAGAGAATCAAATTCAAACTAGGAATCAATTAGAGGAACTAGATAATCAAACGTCTACATCAAAGGATAGCTTTTCAAATTCAGAAATCAGATCCCAGAAATAAAGATCCGTCCTTTTTCTGTAAGTTCAGTTATTGTTCCGATTTAAACACCTAATAAGAAATCATGACTGTAACAACTTGATCTAGAACTATGCCTACTTCTGTTCGTGCCTATCCTTTCGTCAATTCTGAATTGCTTATGCCTATTGGAATGTTGTGACTGACATAGAAAAGCCTATCATGCCTGTTGGACTGCTGTGACTGACATAGAAAAACCTATCATGCCCATTGGACTGTTGTGACTGACATAGAAAAAACTATCATGCCTATTGGACTGTTGTGACTTAGATGATGAAACCTATCGTGTTATACATCCTTTGCCTATGAGACTATTGGGATTGATAAAATTGAACTATCATGTCGTATTAAATTTGTGATTCTTTTATGTATATTAAATTACATGCTAAGTTATGTTCATACATGTTATATGTTAGATCCAAGCTAGTACCCATGTTTAAGATCTATATATTTTCATGTTTATACAATTAGACTTATGCTAGTTCGCATGTTAATTGGATCTAATTTAAATGCAAGATCACGCCTATATGCTTAATTAAGTTTATGTCGTTCTATGCCAAATTTATATTACACATATTGATCTATGTTGTTTTATGCCTGTTGGAATGTTACATGCCCCTTTCTTTTCCTTTTGTTTATAAGTTAGGCTAATTTGCAAGCCTAGCGTTCTATGTGAATTATGCGAACGAATAACGGGGGAGACGTTAGGGGAAAAAATATTAAATTACATGTTGTTGGCATAGATTGGCTCAAAATCATGTAAATGATTAGTAGCGTGAAATAGTAGAATTTGTATACCTAGAATTATGGACATAATTTAGAGGGTAAATGGGGCATGTCTTGAATTGACAACTCTTGTGGATAATTTACGTATGAACATAAATTGTAAATATGTAAACTAATTAAAAGATGAATATGCTTAACCCGAGGTTAGATTGAGTTACAGTGTAAGATTTCCCAGAACCGCCCGACACATCCAGCAACCGTAACAATATAAATCTAATGTGAGAGGTTACTACAATAAGCCCAAAACCCGAGGTTAGATTGAGTTGCGGTGTAAGACTGCCCGGAACTTCCCTGCACATCCAGGGACCGCAACAATATAGATCTAATGTGAGAGGTTAGTGCATTAAGCCCAAAAACCCGAGGTTAGATTGAGTTGTGGTGTAAGACTACCTAGAACCGCCCGCCACATCCAGCGACCGCAACAATATAATTCTAATGTGAGAGGTTGGTACTTTAATGAATGAATTAAAGCTAAGAACATACAGGCTAAAAATGGTAGGGTTAAGTTAATCAAGGCAACACTTAACCAATACAACATGTTAATTTAACAGATGGGTGGGGTTAGGTTAATTTGAGAACACTTAACCATTATAACATGTTGATTAGGAAACCCTAGTAACGGGGACCCATTTCAGCAGTAACCCACATTGATGTATCATGGTACCCTGAACTAGGCAGGGTTAGGCACGATTACTGAGCTGATTATAAGCGGTCAAAATAACGGCGGGTGGTACAGTAGTGTAGGTTCCGACGGAGGACGGGCGTGCACGTACTTCGGCATGGACAAATCAGGAACTGGGCTTTAGTAGTATACACTGTGCATCTTGAATTTGTGACAGGTTGCCACCATAGGACTTGATACACCCCATGGTGGAACCAGCATAGGTATCTACTATCGAGCGGGGCCAAACGACACAAGTAAGAAATGCATGCAAGTATGAGCCGATCGGGAAAGGGATCATTTTGTTATGAACACATGATGGTAGTTGAAACACTCATTAGTAGGTGCAGAGAAATAGAAATGAGTGCGATGGTATATTCAGTTTATCCTGCCTTATCTTATATTATCTTATTTCTATGGTGTTGTCCTGCGTTCAGTTTATTCATGTCATGATCCTTTTACTTGTTTACATGCTGAATAATCACTAGACTTACCAGACTTATGTCTGACCCATTTTCTTTCGCCTTCTTTTCTTCCGTTCCACCCCCAAGGTCCGCAGGAAGGGAATACTTCAGCTTAGTGTAGACCTTTCTAAGCGTGAAGAGAGTAGATGTATTGATTGGATTCTCTTTTCTTGGGCTATGGCTGTGGTTACACTTTTATTGGGGATTTATGCTGCTTTACTTCTGTTTTATGCTTCTTTATGTACTTGGAGATTTAAATTAAGACAAATGTTTTGTTGTAATAATTTAGAAGTTGGATTTTGAGACAATGCTTCTAATGTTTTGATTGAACCACGCTATTTAATAAATAATTTCAGTTTTCCGCTGCTTATATGTCTGTCTTGTGAATTATCTGTGTCTTTTACCTAAAATGCTTCACCGAAGTTAATGCATTCCCTTTGTGAGTGACCTTAATGGAGGTGGGGTGTTTCAGATTATGAAAAGTAAAATGGAGTCATTTTGTGCTCAGTTTTCTTCCTTTGCAAATACCTTTCTTCAAGGAGGCTTTCATTCTTTAATTTATCTAATTTCGTACGATGAAATTAACTAAAAAAGTTCTTCTTTATATTTATTAGAAGAATTGTAAACTGACTTAAATTGCCAACTTAAAACCATAGTTTTCATAACCGTGTTGTGGATCGGACCATGATGAGTGAATGTTCAATATTTTGATGGTCAAACCATTAGAATTGTTAATTTCTTTTTCTATAATTTATGCATTCATCAACAACTTATATGCAATAATATTGAAATAAAAATGCTACATATATGTATTATAGATGATCTTAAATTTTTACAACAGAATTTATGTATTGTTGCAACGCACAACTAAATCAATACAATTACATTGTGTACACTGTAGAACAGTGCATAATGATAGAAATTTAATGACGACAAACTAATAAATTTTACAGTGATATTAGAAAAACTAGTAGTGGTGAAAATTGAAGTGGTTGAATGTATGGTTAAATTTTAGGACAATGACGATTTTTGTTATATAGATTTATTTATTTTCTTCTAATTAATACAAATGATGAGAATGAGAGAGAATTTCATAGTGATAAAATAAGAGGAAAAAACAAAAAAAACTATGGTTCAACCCTCTAAAATTGATGGTTAAACCATTGATTTTAAGGTCCAACCGAGGTTCATGGACAATTAAGGTCTAGTTAAGTCCAGGGCCATAGTGATCCATGGTTCACCTTTTTCGATGTCGGATCAGGGTTAGGTGTAGCCTTGAAAACATTGCTTAAATCGATTTTTTATTATTATTGGGCTTCGAAAGCTTATTTTGAGATTTCCAGCGACTAGTATCAGTTTGAGGTCTGACCCGAGCGTGTATGCAAAACACAAAAACAATCGAGTCAGGATTAACTTTAGTCAAGTAAATTAATTTAAATAAAACACTAAAATATAATAGTTAATTTTGACTAGTATAAGCAGTTTCTAAACATTCAAATATGTGTCCAAATGTCAAGAAATCATGGTCATCAATTTTTTTGACTAGAAATCAAAAAAACGCAGCATGGCATGGCATGTCTTAATAAAATAAAGAAAGCATGCATACTAATGTATTTCAGGTTTATACAACAAGGCGAGGTGAGTATATCAACATATGTACTTCAATTTTGTAACAACCCGGAAAATCTGAACCAATTTAATTTTTTTATTTTTAATAATTTGGTTAGAAAACGTACTAGAATTTAATAAATTCCATTATTAAAAAAAAAGCTTTTAAATAAAATTAATATATTGATAAGTTGATTTATTAATAATATATTGATAATAAAACTATGTTTCTAGTTTGAATTGAATAAGAGAAATTGTAAAGAGATAGAGTGTCAACGCATGTTATAACTAGCAGTTAACGAAAATTAATGTTGACATTAATAATCAAATAAATCATGCACAAAATTTCTTTGCCCATTCACATTTTATGAAGTTAATTATTTATTATTATTTCTTTTTCTTTTCCTCTTCTTTTTCCATTTTCCCCAAAATCATTGGTTCCTTTCTCTTCACTTTTTCATTAATAACTCATTTCTTTCTTTATTTCTACGTTCATGCATCTGCATGCTCACATTTCTTTTTTTTCTTCTTTTTCTTTTTCTTTTCTTTCTTTTCTCTACATTCATGCATCCTAGTTCACATTACCTATGCATTCATTTATTTCCTTACTTCTACATTCATGCATCTTATTTCATTTGCATGCTCTCGTTCCTTATATTTTTATCCCATCGTTTTCCTATTCCCATTATTATTATTTATTCTTACAAAAACAAACAATTCCCACATGTATATATATATATATTATTCCCTTAAATATATATATATATTTTGTTTATATTATTTATGTGCATTTCTAGTCATTTTTGTTGTCTTGTTCTTGTATGTCCAATTGAATATGTTCCTTAAATTCTACAATTTTAATGTTATATATTTTGAAATTTTATATTCACAAACTTGTCACAATTAGCATTAACCATGCATTCACCTCTCTCCTTCATGCAATTTATTATCCTTTATTCTATTAATTACTTTATTTTTCTCATCATGTTTCATTCCTTATGTTACTTAACCATGCATTCATTTATCTTTCCTCCTTTTGTTTTTCCTTGTTGTTATTTTTCCTTCACAAACAAATCACCTACACACACACATATATATATATATAAATGAATAAACATATATATATATACATATATATATATATAGATATATATATATTTCTCTTCTATTTATTCTTTCCAACTCATTGAATATGTTACTTAAATGATGATACTTCATGTCATGTGTTTTGAAATTTAAAAGTTAGACGTTCTAACAATTGACATCATACCATAAATCATGCATTAATTGCATTCCCGTTTCTCTCTCCCTATGTTTTCCTTTTTGAATTTTTGAATGAGAGAAAAACATTGAGTAGATTAACTCCTGCCTAGTCAGCTAATTCATTTCATTTGTAACCTACTACATATGTAGGGACGCAAGTGAAGGATAAGATCAAATATATAACCAAATAGTAAAATAAAAATAGATAAATACAAATATATATACATTGGCTCTACTATAACATCCTAGCCTTCTCTAAAACCTAAATCATTTCATAGCCGCCGCCTCCATCTTTCATGAATGGCCAGAAACACCCTCCTTTTCTCCTTCAAATCTCTCTCAATCCATTCCTTGATTTGCAAATCGTTCAGCGACAAACATGAAGACCTCAATGAGCTCTAATCATTCAACGATGGGGATCCTTTTTTTTTCTTTGCCTGAATTGCGTGGAATCAAGACATGGAAGGCGCGGGGTGTCGAAGTCAGATGCGAGCAGATGGGTTTTCTCGTGATAGAAATACAACGAAGAAGAAGAAACCAAAAAGGGGCGGCCGCTATTTTCTCCAAATGTAATTAAGGCCTTAACTGATTTTAGTTATTATTTTAATTAATTAATGTAATCAAAAATTTAAATGTACATATCCTATGCAAATCGAATCAGAATTTGATGAAACAAAATATGTTGGAATCATTTTGGCCTGATCTACGCAATGAGACCACTTTGAACAAGATTTAGAGCTCGTCTAAATTTTGGAGAAATGGAAAGCTATTGGTGAGAATTTCTATATTTAATTTTTAAAATTAAATTATGAATTGCTATGTGGATTCTGTGTGTATGTTGTGAGAAATCTATTTATTTTCTTTCCTTTATAATTATAAATAATCCTGAAATTATTGTTGTTAATCTACAGTTAATTCATGTTATTATTATTCTATGTCGAATATAATATATACATCTGTTTGTTTGATGATGTTATGTGGCGATAGAATTGTCAAAATTAACATTTTTGTTAATTAGAATTTGATTAAACAAAAATGTATAATTTTTGTTTATATAAATGGTCAACTGTATAAGACAACAAATTTTGTAAATTTGTTGAATTAGAATTTTCAACATATGTGGAACACAGAATTGTGGTAAATTGGTTAAAATAGAATTTGTAACAAAAAATGGAAACAAACATTTTTGTGATATTTGTTAAAACAGGATTTGCAACAAAATTGAAAACAAACATTGTTGTTATATTTGTTGAACTAGATTTTCAACAAAATAGAACAAACATTTTTATGTCTTTTTGTTGAACTAGTTTTTCAACAAAAAAAATATATGAATATATATATATTTGTGTAATATTATTTACCATACAAAAGGGTGTTAAGCAAGAGAATAAATCCTCCGCCACCATGCATTTATATATTAAATAAAAACCAATTTAATTACATGAAATAAATTTCAATGTCAGGCATGCTATCCATTTATAAGCTTATGCTCTGGGTCCGAGCGAAAGCCAAATCCGTACGAATCAACACTACGTCCGGATAACTACCACTTTATCCCTGTCCTGGGTGCAAATCAGTCCAAGGCATCAGTAATCCTTACCCATTCGATGTGAAGACCGTCGGTCTTCAATCACCGTCTTCAACTCTTCGACTTAGATCGTCGTAATAATTATTCGAAATGGGTTAAACCCGGTTTTTCCAAATAACTTGCGTATTTTATAATTGAAAATCAAGTGTTATAAAACACGTCCAATGTCTCATTCCAATTCAAGATATTCTTTTATTAGAATATTCATATTTCTAGGGAAAAGTTCCCATAAATTAAATCAAAGATAAATTCTTATAAATTTATTCTTTTTAAACATTCATTTAAAACTCCAATTTTGATTTTAATATCAAAAATCGTTATCAAATGATTATTCAACTTTTTAAGAAATAAATCTTATCTTTCATTGGGTTAAAGAATCAATGTCATTTAAAAACATTGTTCACGATAAACCCAAAGTCATTTTCCACTTCATATGGAATTTTCACAGAAGTTAAGTCAAAATATAATCGATATATATTTCTGTATCGGATCAATAATATAAATGGAATAACGGCAAAGCCTTTTAAATTCCATATATATTATCAGTCTTCTTTTACAGAAACCTATCTCGATTATTATCAAACCGAATTTCCACTCAATTCCAATTTAATATATATTAAGTTGGAAAACTTGTCTTTAGAGAATTTCTTTTTAAATCTTGATAAAAGATTTATAATTTCTAAATCATATTATCACTGTAAATTGGGTTAAAGAACAAATGTTGTTTAAAACACAGTTCACTGTAAACCCAATTCACATAACATTTTATTGCCATTACTAAATATAATTGGAATTCTAAAAATCTTAATCGAAAGATTAATTCTAATTAACAGCTAATTCACTTCAATAGAAATATCTTTTATCTTTTGTCCATTCAAGAACGGACAAAGAAATCATTATTTTATTCTTGGTTAAATATTATTTAAAATATTCATTATCTTAAGATTGTTCTTTATAGAAAATGTCCTTTATGGTGCATTAATCTTTATTTTAAAAGATATTATTATTACAGTGTTCTTTATTCTAAACATTCATATTTTAGAATATATTCTTTATTTAAAAGAAATCTGAACTGGAATGTGACTCAATCAGTTACCATATAACTTTGGTTATATGGATTTCACACATCGTATGAATATGACAATAACATAAATAATTATCAGACATCCATTCACAGCCAGAGTGAAGTTTATAACTGTGTGAGTATTAAAATGAAATAATAATACTCATCGCAGCCTGTCAATCTATCGATCGACATATAACTAGATATTGGGACTAGTGTATGCAAATTCATCCCAACACCCGTGTGGGGTTTTCAGCCAACAACCATACTTATAAATAAATGATTGGTTAAAGAATTTAACCAATTTAATTCTACTGACATGTTGGTGACAATGGACTAACATGTTATAATATTTCTAATATCGAGTACAAGTATATTTTTACTCGTATAATTTCCTTATTTATTTCTAAGGTCCAATAAACTGTAATCTATTTATATGGCATTACTGTGGACGACCAATAAAAGATAATTTTCTATTTTCTTTTATTTGTATGCAAATATATTTAACTTTTAATGTTTTGTTTGCAACTAAATTCATAAACAAAAATGTATATTCCTATTTCTAATTAAAAATACCAAAATAAAAATGTAATATTGGTTTGCATCTAAAATTGCAAACAAAATGCAACTCTTTAAACCATATTTTGTTTTCAACTCATATAAATTTACCAAAGTGTTTATTTACAATAGTGGATAAAAGAACAGTTTTTATTTCGAAGTATATTTGCATTTGTGAATGCAAATAAAGAACAAATTCTATTTTCCTTGTACATTTGCATTTGTGGATGCAAATAAAAGAACAAGTTTATTTTTAGTGTATATTTGTATTTGTGAATACAAATAAAAAGTGGACTTTAGTTTTCAGTGTTTTATTTGTATTCGAGGATATAAATAAAAGGACAAATTTCATTTTTGTGTTTTATTTGCATTTGTAAATGCAAATAACGGAACAAATTTCATCTCAATGTTTTATTTGTATATGTGAATACAAATAAAAAGGACAAACTTTATTTTCTATGATTACTTGTATTTGTGAATACAAATAAAAAGGACAAATTTTATTTCAATGTTTTATTTGTATATGTGAATACAAATAAAAGAACAAATTCCATTTTAGTGTTTATTTGTATTAGTGAATATAAATAAAAAGGACAAATTATATTTCAATGTTTTATTTGTATATATAAATACAAATAAAAGAACAAATTCTATTTTTAAAGTACATTTGCATTGTAGAGTGCAAATAAAAGAATAAACTTTAATTTCAAAATATATTTATATTTGTGAAGGAAAATAAAAGAACAAGTTTTATTTTTAATGTATTTGCATTGGTGGATGCAAATAAAAGAATAAATTTCATTTTCAATATATATTTGCATCGGAGAATGCAAATAAAAGAATAAATTTTATTTTCAATGTATGTTTGCATTAGTGAATGCAAATAGAAGATCAAACTTTAATTTCAATTCTAGAATAACACAAAAAGGGTATTTTATGTTTTACACCTTTCTATGTGAACTAATAACAAATAAAAGAAATCCTTTTATTTGTTTATACTTTTCTATACGATCTAACAACATATAAAAGAATATTTTATATGTATATATTTTTCTATGTATTTAATGTCAAAAAGTGGATTTTATTTGTATAATAAATTCTAATTTTCAAATGACAAATAAAAAGTAAATTTTTATTTATCTAATAAATTCTGAGTTTCAAATGACAAAAAAAATGAATTTTATTTGTGCAACAAATCCTAGGTTTCAAGCGACAAATAAAAGTGAGTTTTATTCCACTAATCATGCTTTAACCAAAATGTGATCTTTATTTGACCAAAGAGTGTGATTTTTATCTCAATACTATGTTTTAACCAAAAATGTATATTTTATTTTACTTAATAAAGTACTAACCAACAATGTGTTTTTATTTATAATGCAACCTTTCTAGCAAAATGGAGTTTTAAATCTAACGTTACATTTTATAACAAAAATGTACTTTTAATCTCATGTAACATTTTATACGAGAATGTACTTTTAAAGCTAATGTAACATTATCAAATTAAAATGATGTATATATTTCCAATCTTAAAATGAAAACATAACCACATTAGAAATGTAGATTTTTTAATGAAAACAAATTATACAAAAATGTCATCTTTTAAATGGAAACAAATTACATTTTTTTTTTTTTAAAATGTGGTCTTTCTGTTGAAAACAAATTGATATAAAAAATGCAATCTTTTATGTCTACTCCTTATATTACTTCTAATATGTCAACACAAATGCAACCTTGAAATCAATTCTTTTTATTGTCTTTAATTGGACAATAAAAATACATCTTTAAAATCTATTCCCTTTATTGTCTTTAATTTGACAATAAAAATGTATCTTTAAAATTTCTACTTTTTATTGTAAGCAATGCAACAAAAAAAATATGAATATATATATTTGTGTAATATTATTTACATTAAAAGGGACGGAATTAAAAGACATAAAAATGTTTGTGTAATATATATATATATATTAAATTGGAATTGTATTACACAAATATATATATTCATATTTTTTTTTGTTGAAAAACTAGTTCAACAAAAAGACATAAAAATGTTTGTTCTATTTTGTTGAAAATCTAGTTCAACAAATATAACAACAATGTTTGTTTTCAATTTTGTTGCAAATCCTGTTTTAACAAATATCACAAAAATGTTTGTTTCCATTTTTGTGTTACAAATTCTGTTTTAACCAATTTACCACAATTCTGTGTTCCACATATGTTGAAAATTCTAATTCAACAAATTTACAAAATTTGTTGTCTTATACAGTTGACCATTTATATAAACAAAAATTATACATTTTTGTTTAATCAAATTCTAATTAACAAAAATGTTAATTTTGACAATTCTATCGCCACATAACATCATCAAACAAACAGATGTATATATTATATTCGACATAGAATAATAACAACATGAATTAACTGTAGATTAACAACAATAATTTCAGGATTATTTATAATTATAAAGGAAAGAAAATAAATAGATTTCTCACAACATACACACAGAATCCACATAGCAATTCATAATTTAATTTTAAAAATTAAATATAAAAATTCTCACCAATAGCTTTCCATTTCTCCAAAATTTAGACGAGCTCTAAATCTTGTTCAAAGTGGTCTCATTGCGTAGATCAGGCCAAAATGATTCCAACATATTATGTTTCATCAAATTCTGATTCGATTTGCATAGGATATGTACATTTAAATTTTTGATTACATTAATTAATTAAAATAATATCTAAAATCAGTTAAGGCCTTAATTACATTTGGAGAAAATAGCGGTCGCCCCTTTTTGGTTTCTTCTTCTTCGTTGTATTTCTATCACGAGAAAACCAATCTGCTCGCATCTGACTTCGACACCCCGCGCCTTCCATGTCTTGATTCCACGCAATTCAGGCAAAGAAAAAAAAGGATCCCCATCGTTGAATGATTAGAGCTCATTGAGGTCTTCATGTTTGTCGCTGAACGATTTGCAAATCGAGGAATGGATTGAGAGAGATTTGAAGGGGAAAAGGAGGGTGTTTCTGGCCATTCATGAAAGATGGAGGCGGCGGCTATGAAATGATTTAGGTTTTAGAGAAGGCTAGGATGTTATAGTAGAGCCAATGTATATATATTTGTATTTATCTATTTTTATTTTACTATTTGGTTATATATTTGATCTTATCCTTCACTTGTGTCCCTACATATGTAGTAGGTTACAAATGAAATGAATTAGCTGACTAGGCAGGAGTTAATCTACTCAATGTTTATCTCTCATTCAAAAATTCAAAAAGGAAAACATAGAGAGAGAGAAACGGGAATGCAATTAATGCATGATTTATGGTATGATGTCAACTGTTAGAACATTTAACTTTTAAATTTCAAAATACATGACATTAAGTATCATCATTTAAGTAACATATTCAATGAGTTGGAAAGAATAAATAGAAGAGAAATATATATATATATGTATATATATATGTTTATTCATTTATATATATATATATATATGTAGATGATTTATTTGTGAAGGAAAAATAACAACAAGGAAAAACAAAAGGAGGAAAGATAAATGAATGCATGGTTAAGTAACATAAGGAATGAAACATGATGAGAAAAATAAAGTAATTAATAGAATAAAGGATAATAAATTGCATGAAGGAGAGAGGTGAATGCATGGTTAATGCTAATTGTGACAAGTTTGTGAATATAAAATTTCAAAATATATAACATTAAAATTGTAGAATTTAAGGAACATATTCAATTGGACATACAAGAACAAGACAACAAAAATGACTAGAAATGCACATAAATAATATAAAAAATATATATATATATATATATTTAAGGGAATAATATATATATATACATGTGGGAATTGTTTGTTTTTGTAAGAATAAATAATAATAATGGGAATAGGAAAACAATGGGATAAAAATATAAGGAACGAGAGCATGCAAATGAAATAAGATGCATGAATGTAGAAGTAAGGAAATAAATGAATGCATAGGTAATGTGAACTAGGATGCATGAATGTAGAGAAAAGAAAGAAAAGAAAAAGAAAAAGAAAAAGAAGAAAAAAAAAAAGAAATGTGAGCATGCAGATGCATGAACGTAGAAATAAAGAAAGAAATGAGTTATTAATGAAAAAGTGAAGAGAAAGGAACCAATGATTTTGGGGAAAATGGAAAAAGAAGAGGAAAAGAAAAATAATAATAATAAATAATAAACTTCATAAAATGTGAATGAGCAAAGAAATTTTGTGCATGATTTATTTGATTATTAATGTCAACATTAATTTTCGTTAACTGCTAGTTATAACATGCGTTGACACTCTATCTCTTTACAATTTCTCTTATACAATTCAAACTAGAAACATAGTTTTATTATCAATATATTATTAATAAATCAACTTATCAATATATTAATTTTATTTAAAAGTTTTTTTTTAATAATGCAATTTATTAAATTCTGGTACGTTTTCTAACCAAATTATTAAAAATAAAAAATTTAAATTGGTTCAGATTTTCCGGGTTGTTACAATTTTACATAGTAAGGTATGAGAAATACATCAAGACAGCATGATGAACATCGGCACTAACATGGTGACAAAGACACAATGATAACATGAAATTGGACAACAAAGAGGCACCAACAAAATGCAACCGTAAAGAAACCAACAACATCGAAAATTGACTACTACATTTTAGTTTCTATCGATATTAAAATACTTTTAAAAAATTAATCGTGAGATAAACTCACTTTGCATGGATTTGAAGATGGATACAAGAAGTTACAAGGTAGCTAACAGAAGACAGAAACAAAAGCAAACCAAATCAATTTTCTTTTCTTTATTTTTCTTCTTTTCTTTACACATAATATTAAAATTTCAGAATTTAAGGAACTTATTCAATAAACAAACAAGAATAAGGTTAAGAAAATGGGTAAAAATACACGTAGATAATGTTGATAGTTTACAGTTTTTTTATTCATCATTCTTTTCTCTTCTGAATGTAAACAACAGTATATAAAATAGAAGGAAAAAAATATATACATAGAGATTGTTGGTTTTTTTGGAAAAAATAATAGAAAACAAAAGGGGAAACAAATAATAAGGGGATGGAAATAAACATACAAGTATGTTTTCATATAAAATATAACATTATTTTTAATCAATCCTTCAGCAGAAATTTATAAATTTCATTAATAACATCATAATTTTATTTAAAAACCATTTTAAATTCAATAATTTGATTTAATTCAGTAAATTAAATGGTCAGAATTTACGGGATGTTACAATCTCACCCACTAAGAACTTTTCGTCCTCGAAAAGGAGACGATGTTAAAAATATGCTTATGTATACAGCGAAATACTTGTACTAATACAAAATTTAGTTTAAATAAAATAACATTAGTATTTTAAACTTCAAAACTCCCTAAAACTTAATTTATCGAAATTATTTCTTAATTAAACTTAAAATCAAAATATGAAATAATTTATTCGACTTAAAATCCCGGTTTCATTTTAATCTAAGTTTAAAATCAAAATAATTTAAGTTTTCGAAATAATTTATCAATTTCAAAATAATTTGTTTCAAAATTTATTAATTTCATAGTAATACCATGCTCCCGCTACACTACTCTTTCAAAATATTAGTTTCAAGACAATTTATATTTCAAATTACACTCTCTCTACTGCAATTTCCAATGAGTGATTTTATTAAACTCCTGATACCAACTGTAACGACCTTCCTTTTCGACCTCTTCAAGTCGGTAATTAAACCAACTCAAACCGCTTGAAATGACAGATTGTTATTTTGCTTACGAGTTTAAAAGAATCAAACGTAGAAATCAAAGAACAAATAAACTACAATATCTCACATCGGAAGCATTTATACAAAATATTAGTATAATAAAAATTTATACGTGGAAGAATTTACATAAATTTATTTACCAAAAATTTGATATTTTTGAACCTAACCAAAAGCAAAAGTCTTCATCGCTCTCTAACTTCGCTAGCTGAAATCTTTATGATGCAACACTTGGTCTGACCCGAGTGTTTGTACAAAACACAAAAACACTCGAGTCAGGATTAAATTTATTTAAGTAAATTAACTTTAATTAAACACTAATACGTAACAGTTAATTCTAACTTGTATAAGCAGTTTCTAAATATTTGAATATGTGTCCATATATCAAAAAATTATGGTCATAAATTTTTTTGACTAGAAATCAAATCAATACAGCAAGGCATGGTATGTCTTAATAAAACGAAGCAAGCATGCTGTAACAACCCGGAATTTTAGGGCCAATTTAGAATTTTTATTTTGGAAATTGTAATGTAGATTGAATATTTAAAATAATTTATTTTAAATAACAACGGCTAAAAATTTATTTTAATCGAAATTAAAACATAATAATTTAATTTAAAGTTAAAAAGGAGTTAGAAATTGCGCTGCAGTTCGAAAATTCGATTTCAAACTTTAACTAAATGTACATGGTTCATTTTAAATCAGAATTGAGCGAAACAAGAAATATTTAAATCTCTTTAATCATATCTTTCTAACGAATCTGAGAAACTGAAATTTCACTTTAAAATTTGTAAGTTATGTCCAGTTTAAAATTTAGAAAAGTCGCAATAGGATTTATATATATTTTAATTAAATATATAGCCCTTAAAAATAGTCATTTTGCAAACGACCTATGTTTTCGATGAAACCACCTTTGTTGGAACCAGAATGTCAAATTATTGTTTAGTTTAATTTTCCAGAATTTTTCGAATTAATATGTGAGCGTAGCAAAAGAAAATGTGTTTTGTCAATTTTAGTTAAATTTAATCGACTTAAAAATGGCCATTTCTCAAACAGTCTCAGAATTCAACGAAATTAGTTTCGTTAGGACCGTATCATCAAGACATAGCCAGAAATAATTTTTCTGTAATTTTTAGAGTTAGTATGTGGCTCTAGTGAATTTAAATGTACGTTCGAATTAAATAAATAAAGGGTTTAAATTTTAAATTAAAGAAAAGTGGGCTCAGACGATCAAACTGGCAGATGAGACCTAGTCCATTGTGTCCGAAACGGGGGTATTTAGCTAGGGGCGACATTCATTGGGTACGATTTTGAGTATGTGGTATTAAACAAGATTTTTCTGAATTATAATAAATAAATAGTATAAAATACAGTATGAAATACAGTATAAATACAGGGGAAATACAAAACCCTATTTTCCCAATTACAACAGCCGCCGTATGCTTTATTTCAATAGCCAATTCTCGTCCGGATTTCAATCCCTAATCCACCACAATCCATATCAAATTGAACTCCACTACCAAAACAAAATCAAAGAGATTTCTAAAGCCTTTATTTCTATACGGCTATGATCGATTTTAAGGTAGTGGGTTGGGGGATTTTTGCGTTCGAACGCATCAGATTCGGACGGGATTTCTGGCACAGTGGAGGGTGCGAGATGGCCAGGGTTCTGGGCGCTGGAAGAGGGGACGACGACGCATGACGTGGAGGCTCCGGATCCGGCTCCAGCGATCTGTTTAGGGGTGCGCAGGAGATTGTTGAAGTCGAAGTTATGGGTTCAGTTGTGCGTATCATAGTAACGAAGAAGAAGGATTAGTTAATCCTAATCAAAGGTTAATTAATATTAATTATGTTTAAATAATAAATAAATTATCCAATGTTTAAATTAATATAACTTTGTCATATTAAATCAGAATTTGACAAAACTGATCGTGTTGGATACGTATTTCCGAGCACTACCACATGAAGCCGACTAGGACTGAAATAGAGCTAATCAAAATTCATGGAAATTTAAGATCTGGACTGTTCAGACAAAACAATGTGAGAATACTTTATTTTTGAAAATTAAAATTTATTTATTTATGATTGTGTTAAAAAATCAGATCCGTTGTTAAGTTTAATTTGATATTATACGAGATTTGATATAGATTGCTTGATGTAGTTTGATGTAACAACCCGAAAATCTGGGCCAGTTTAAAATTTTTATTTTGGCAATTATAGCGAGTTTTGATTATTTAAAATGAATTATTTTAAATAATATCGACGAGAAATTTATTTTGAATATAATTCGACGTATATATTTATATACGTCGTCGTTAGAATATAAATATTTATATATAATTATAAATAGAATTGAAAATGGCGCGGTAGTTCGATAATTCGATTTCAAACTTCAATTGAATGTACCGGGTGCAAAACAATCCGGATTTTAGTGAAACCAAAAATAATGGAATCTAATAGTGGATATCTTTCTATCGAATCCGAAAAATTAGGATTTCATCTTAGGAATGATAAGATATGTCCAGTTGAAAATTCTGAATAGTCGCTATGGAATTCAGGCCCTTAAAAATAGCAATTTTGCAAACGACCTCGGATTTCGATGAAACCAGTTTTGTTGGGTCCGTGATGTTAAGCTATTGCTAGATTCCAAATTTCATAATTTTTCGAATCAATATGTGAGCGTGGCAAAGGAAAACGCGTTTGACCATTTCAGTTGATTTTAAATCGACTGGAAATTGGCCATTTTTCAAACGGTCTCAGAATTCGACGAAACTAGTTTTGTTAGGACCGTATCGTCAATACGAAGCTAGAAAATATTTTTCGAGAATTTTTAGAGTTCGTATGCGACCCCGGTAATTTGAAATGTACGTTTAAAATTCAATATAGAGATTTAATTGTAAATTCAACGGAAACTAATTCAAACGATCGAATCAACTTGCGATACATATCCCATTGTGTTCGGAATGGGGGTATTTAGCTAGGGGCGACAGTCGTTGGGTCTCGTTAGGTGTTCGAATTAAAAGTCAACGTTTAGGGTTGAAAATAAAATAAATTAATAAAAAAAAAAAATATATATATATATATTTCTATTTCCTCCTATACCTCCAGGCCCCCCCCCCGATTTATTACAGAAATCAAAATAAAAAAAAAAAAAAAAAAAGTGGAAGAAGGATCGAGCGCGCCCCTAGGCGGCGCCGACCACTGCCGCTCCTCCCACCGTCGACGACCAGCCCCTCCAACTCCCTCTCCTTCCCCATCGCCTCTTCCCCCTCCCCCTTCTTCCGATTCGAGCCGCGAACCCCCCCCCCCTCTGGACAAAACCGCCGCCGCGATGCACCCCTCCCCCTTCCCCTGACAACCACCGCGACCCCCCCCCTGAAGCCCGACGAACCCAAAGAAACCCCGACGCCGACGCACCAGTAGCCCCCTGTAAGTTTATTTATTTTATTTATTTGTTTTATTTTATATGAATAGAATTTTAAAAACTTATTTTCTTTAAAAACTGATTTTTAATTTAAGTTTAAAACTGAATTTTATTTATTTTAAAAACTGATTTTTATAGAAAATTAAAAACTGTTTTTTTATATTATGTTAAAAACTGATTTTTATGATCTTAAAAACTGATTTTATTTTTAAACTTTAAATTAGAAAAGGTGAAAACTTTTAAATTAGAAAAGGTGAAAACTTTTAAATTAGAAAAGGTGAAAACTTTTAAATTAGAAAAGGTGAAAACTTTTAAATTAAAAAAGGTGAAAACTTTTAAATTAGAAAAGGTGAAAACTTTTAAATTAGAAAAGGGTTAAACTTTAAAATTAGAAAAGGGTTAAACTTTAAAATAGAAAAGGCGGAATCTTTATTATGGGGAATAAGTAAAAATATGATTTTTATATAGTGAATAGCATAGTAAAAATTCGATTTTTAATATATGAAGTGATTATAAAAATATATGACTTTTAAATTGAAAGTGAATAAATAAAAATGTGAATTCTATTTTAAAAACATCAAAATATAAAAATGTGTGATTTTTATATATATAGTGACTACGGGCAGCGAAGATGACGAAGACGGGATAACGAAGAAGATTTCTATAAATGAAGAGTCGTGGTATTGGATAGCTATCGGTGAGAACTTCTCACTCTTAATTCTCTTTTTCTAGATATATATATATACTAGGATGCAGACGGTGCTTATTAGAAGCACCCGACACCCGTCCACATACCATGGACTTGTTTGTTTGGATGTTTGGTGATTGATTGAGATATTGGTTTGAATGTGGTTTGTGGTGTGAAAAATCGAATCGATAAATTGGTTAGGATTAGACGTGCGCCGTTATAAGGCGAAGGAGTAAGACTAGGTTAGACTCTTACTCCAAATTTTGTGGTTTGCATAACGAAAGTGATTTGATTGATGTGTGAATGGCGTGGGCCTTCACTAGACCGGGGATAAGGCTAGGCCTCGTCCCGTTTCTAGTATCGTGCCGTTATGCCGCCGAAATTTTCTAAAATATGTTAGAAAAATAAAAATACCATTTTATTTAAAGAATGAACTGAATAGAAATTCATATGTTAAAATAAAATGTTTTATCGTTAAAAATATAATTTTTAACGTGAATGTGAATAAATAAATATTCATTTACAAGCCGGACGGTTTGTTTATGTACACCTATTTGAAGGACATTGATTGGGTCGATAAATTTTGCACATCGCCCAACAGCACAAATAAAATGTGTGTTTGATTGTTTGAAACCCCACACGGGTGTTGGGATGAAATTTGAAGTTCACTCATCCTGATTTATTAATTATGTCGATCGGTTGATTGACAGGCTGTTTTAAGCGTTGAATATCTATATTTGATGCTTATACAGTGTAGTGCACTTTGGTTGATGGTTGATTATTTTTCAATGCTATGATGTACATGTGTTGTATGAAAATCCATATAATTAACTTTATATGGTAATTGATTGGGCCTCATTTCAATTTGAAAAATAAAGAATATTATAAAATAAAAGTTCATGTGTTGACAGTACTCATTCATTGAGATTGGTCATGTGTTGAACGAAATATTTTGATAATAACAACTATTTTGAAAATAGAAATTTATGAAGCCGTGTTGATTAGATTGACGCCATTTTGACGTGAACGATATTTATATCGATTTTATTCATTTCGAAATAAAATGAATTGAAAACGATTTCGAAATGAATTGAATTGAAAACGATTTCGAAATGAATTGAAAGCGAATTGAATTCAATTCAAATTGAATTGAAATTTGAATTGAATAAAAACGAATTTATAAAGAAGAATTCAATTTTGCTTTGAATTGAAATGGAAGTTGAAATAGATTTTGAAACGAATTTTAAAACTATTTATATAATTCGTTTTAAATAGAAATCGACGAAGTATATATTATATATATTATATATATAATATAATGGCCTGAATAGAACGCGCCGCGCCGCGGCAGTTCGCGAATTTCGACCATTTATTTCAAACGGACATTACGGGAGATCCGACCGTCGGATTCTCCTAAAACCGGAACCGTTGGGTTCGTATCGAAAAGAGCTTTCTAATGAATGTTAGAAATTTGAAATCTAACGGTTGGATTTGGAATTATGTCCAAATCAAATTCGAAAAAGGTCGCTATAAGTGCAGTTCGATGGCCATTGTTGGAAATCGACTGTACGGGCCTTGATAAAATTATTAAAAATAGTAATAATTTGTGTAAAATCATAAGAAATGATTTGGGAAGAATTGGGATGAAAAACTCCATATTTGAAAAGATAAAAATAGATTTTTATCGAATTGAACTAGTTTTGAACTAGAATTATAATTCTATTTATTTTTAAATAAATAAATTGAATTTAAAAAGGGTTTTAAAAATAACCAAAATTTCCAATGATTGCATTGGAGTGGATTTGAATCGAAATTGTCTTCGGAATATTTCGATGTTGGAATTCGTGATTATACAGGTGTTGTTATGGAAATTTGAAAGATATATATATTTATATCGTTATTTCCAATACGACATTTGTTAGTCGTAGAATTTGATATTGAATATAAGCCGATATATTTTCTATTCAGAGCCTTGTATTGAATATCGAATGTGATTTGGGTTTGTCGTGAATGGTGTCTTCACTAACACTGTTCTTGAACCCAGTTGAGAAAAGATTAAATCTTTTTATTTAGATTTAATGAAGTGTACCAATTAAATAATATTTAATTGGAATTGAATTGATATTGATTTTTGGGTTTATTGTGAACAGTGTTTTAAATAACACTTGTTCTTTAACCCGATAATTAATGAATGTGATTTGGGTTTGTCGTGAATGGTGTCTTCACTAACACTGTTCTTGAACCCAGTTGAGAAAAGATTAAATCTTTTTATTTAGATTTAATGAAGTGTACCAATTAAATAATATTTAATTGGAATTGAATTGATATTGATTTTTGGGTTTATCGTGAACAGTGTTTTAAATAACACTTGTTCTTTAACCCGATAATTAATGGGATGTGACTTTGGGTTTATCGTGAACCGTGTTTTAAATGACACTGATTCTTTAACCCAGTCACAGATTAAAACTAAGTGGAGTTTTAATGAATCTTTAATTAGATTGAAAAGATCGAGAATGGAGTATCACCAGTTTTGCTCCAGGCGATAGTTAAATCTTTAATTAGATTTGAACGTGAAATTTAGAAACTAACTGTCGGTTAGCTAAGTAGAATGGTTTTCTGGATATTGATCTGATGTTGGTTTCGGCCTTCGGGGTTAATATTTGGGGAATTATTCTCTTGATTAATTTACGGTTAATGACTAATGAGTTGGAATGAGGCGTATGTTGTGTTTGTGTAACACTTTTATAATATATACGCGAGTTATTCGGAAAGACCGGGTTTATCCCATTCTGAATAACTGATACGACGATAAGTCGAAGATGAAGACGATGGTCGAAGACCGGAGGTCTTCACGTCGTTTGGGTGATAACTGATGATCTTGATTGGGCTGTACACCCAAGAAGATGGAAACAGTTAGTGATCGTCCAGACGTACTTGGAGATCGATGGATATGCGGGGTACTAGGTGCCTCCGGTTTCGTTCAGACCCAGAACGGACTTGTAAATGGACTGTGTGTCTGACATCGGATTTCATTCTGTGTGACTGATATCGGTTGCATAGGATGGTTTGCCTGTGTGGCATGCTAAGATGCAAATGATCAAGGCTTCTGTTGAAAAACAAAGTCTTGTGGTGATGATCAAAGCACGGCCTTTGTGGCGTAGCTTTGTGTAACGTTTACCTCGCGTGTTTCACACCAGGTATGAACCAAAAACGGGAGACGGACCTCAGGGAGGACTTGCGTTTCTTTCTAGTTAGAAGTGGCGTCAGTGGTTTTACACGCCCTGACGAGTTTGACTTATGTGGTTGTTGCTGTTGCGAGACGCCTCGGTTATATCGGTTTCGGCCGATGCATTCTGGTCGGCTGACGGACCAGACTTACACCCCATAGGGTGGGGAAACGTAGTGTTCAGGCATTTTAATCCACATCGGTGGACCGGCCCTGACGATCCAAAGGCTTGACTGAGTACTTGCCTGAGACATGGGCTAGATTGTCTCGAATCGGTTGAGGACTATCTTTTGCCTCGGTTCATAGACGGAAATCCAATTTCCAAATACGTGACTTGCGGTTTTATTTGTAAACCTATATATGGCGACATAGTGGCATGGGACGCTCATGCCGCCTATGATTGATACTTATGATTTGAAGTTGTTGTATACACTATGCACTTATAATAGTATCAAATGATTTGTTTTAGAACGTATCAAGCATTCTTTGGCTGTTATAAGGGAAAACCCTATCCCCCGGCTTGCGTTGCATTGTGTGATAGGACCTGGGTCTTATAACAGCTTCATTTTTCTTTATTTAGCATTGCGCTGTTTGTTTTATGCACTGGTATTCTTGGGAGGAAACTCGTTCCGTGTTATACGGCGTGGTCCCTTGATTTACCTAATGATTTAAAGTAAAAATTAATAACTGTTTTAGTTCTCACACCAGTCACATGACTGACCTGGAGTTTATTGTTTTAACCTAAACTCTGGGTGCCCCTATTTTCGACACGGGCAGCTAGTAGTTTTGGTTTTGCAGATTTATATTCACAGGATCCTGGTTTACAGCTGGAACGATATCCGGAAAGCTTTGTATCCGTATATCTCATTCTAGTTGTGTATTGTATTATTTTCCGCTGCTATGTATTTAAATGTAATTTAAATCTCTGATATTTCTGTGTAATATTCGTTTATACTCTGTATATTCTTGTAATCTGATGCATTGTTGTAATATTTAGTGAAATGTTCTTCTGTATGCGTTCTGCTGTGGTTTGTTCTCGAACTATCCGAAGCTTTCCTTTACGGGGAAGTTACGGGTCTTCACAGTTGGTATCAGAGCTTTGGTTTACAGAGCTCGAGAACAAGACACATTAGAACCATACGAAAGAATTCATCAGATATTGGATTAGCAATATCCAATTAGAATGACTCGTTAGAGATAGGATCAGTAGTATCCTAGAACGAGTGTGAAGAGTATATTTTTCAATTGAAAACAATTTTTGTTTTGAAAATTTAAACCATTTTAAACGTATTTGAATATTTATTTATTTTGAATATGGACAATCGAGTATATATAGATTTCGCGTATACGCGTCATGAACGTATATTCGAAGTTTTAATATACTGGGTGGATATAGAATCACATTCTAGACATCCGGGGATGATTCTGATGATGGTGCATCATCATCAGTATTCATATTCGAGTTTCGAAGGTGTGATTTTCTATATATTTCCATTAGACTGGTGTGAGAACCAAAGCTTATATAGTTAGAACACATTGTTGTGAATTGGCATCAAAACATGATTTTTGTATATATGTATCAAAGTTATGAATTTGAAACTCTAATTCACTAATTGATTGCTGTTTGTGTTGGTTGTTTATTTGTTTGCTAATTTTGAACCATTTAGCCTAATATAATCAAATATTGAATTGTATTGAAAATTGGTCGCATTTGCTTGCATATACATATACTTACTTTGAACAGGTCATAGCAAGGAGGCTAGAGCCGAAGAATAAAATTTGTTTGCCCGACAAATAGGTACATGTTTACTACATAATTTCCTGTTTTGTTTGGGTGATGATGATTTTGTGAGCCTATTGGCTAGCCGCTTGGCTTTTTCTTTTTCTTTTTGAGATCTGAAGGACCGGGGAAGCTATTTGAAATTCCCCGATGCTCCCATTGCAGGGGAGGTTATGGCGAAATTTTTCGAAAATTTAGGGTGTTAGCCAAATTTTTGAAGTTTTGAAAATTCTCAGAAACTGAAAAGTTAGAGAATGGAAGCCTGATCGAACGTAGGGCTGAATAATCAAACCACTTTCGACTTTGTTCCTTTTCGGGGACGAAAAGTTTTAAGTGGGGGAGATTGTAACAACCCGAAAATCTGGGCCAGTTTAAAATTTTTATTTTGGCAATTATAGCGAGTTTTGATTATTTAAAATGAATTATTTTAAATAATATCGACGAGAAATTTATTTTGAATATAATTCGACGTATATATTTATATACGTCGTCGTTAGAATATAAATATTTATATATAATTATAAATAGAATTGAAAATGGCGCGGTAGTTCGATAATTCGATTTCAAACTTCAATTGAATGTACCGGGTGCAAAACAATTCGGATTTTAGTGAAACCAAAAATAATGGAATCTAATAGTGGATATCTTTCTATCGAATCCGAAAAATTAGGATTTCATCTTAGGAATGATAAGATATGTCCAGTTGAAAATTCTGAATAGTCGCTATGGAATTCAGGCCCTTAAAAATAGCAATTTTGCAAACGACCTCGGATTTCGATGAAACCAGTTTTGTTGGGTCCGTGATGTTAAGCGATTGCTAGATTCCAAATTTCATAATTTTTTGAATCAATATGTGAGCGTGGCAAAGGAAAACGCGTTTGACCATTTCAGTTGATTTTAAATCGACTGGAAATTGGCCATTTTTCAAACGGTCTCAGAATTCGACGAAACTAGTTTTGTTAGGACCGTATCGTCAATACGAAGCTAGAAAATATTTTTCGAGAATTTTTAGAGTTCGTATGCGACCCCGGTAATTTGAAATGTACGTTTAAAATTCAATATAGAGATTTAATTGTAAATTCAACGGAAACTAATTCAAACGATCGAATCAACTTGCGATACATATCCCATTGTGTTCGGAATGGGGGTATTTAGCTAGGGGCGACAGTCGTTGGGTCTCGTTAGGTGTTCGAATTAAAAGTCAACGTTTAGGGTTGAAAATAAAATAAATTAATAAAAAAAAATATATATATATATTTCTATTTCCTCCTATACCTCCAGGCCCCCCCGATTTATTACAGAAATCAAAAAAAAAAAAAAAAAAAAAAGTGGAAGAAGGATCGAGCGCGCCCCTAGGCGGCGCCGACCACTGCCGCTCCTCCCACCGTCGACGACCAGCCCCTCCAACTCCCTCTCCTTCCCCATCGCCTCTTCCCCCTCCCCCTTCTTCCGATTCGAGCCGCGAACCCCCCCCCTCTGGACAAAACCGCCGCCGCGATGCACCCCTCCCCCTTCCCCTGACAACCACCGCGACCCCCCCCCCCTGAAGCCCGACGAACCCAAAGAAACCCCGACGCCGACGCACCAGTAGCCCCCTGTAAGTTTATTTATTTTATTTATTTGTTTTCTTTTATATGAATAGAATTTTAAAAACTTATTTTCTTTAAAAACTGATTTTTAATTTAAGTTTAAAACTGAATTTTATTTATTTTAAAAACTGATTTTTATAGAAAATTAAAAACTGTTTTTTTATATTATGTTAAAAACTGATTTTTATGATCTTAAAAACTGATTTTATTTTTAAACTTTAAATTAGAAAAGGTGAAAACTTTTAAATTAGAAAAGGTGAAAACTTTTAAATTAGAAAAGGTGAAAACTTTTAAATTAGAAAAGGTGAAAACTTTTAAATTAAAAAAGGTGAAAACTTTTAAATTAGAAAAGGTGAAAACTTTTAAATTAGAAAAGGGTTAAACTTTAAAATTAGAAAAGGGTTAAACTTTAAAATAGAAAAGGCGGAATCTTTATTATGGGGAATAAGTAAAAATATGATTTTTATATAGTGAATAGCATAGTAAAAATTCGATTTTTAATATATGAAGTGATTATAAAAATATATGACTTTTAAATTGAAAGTGAATAAATAAAAATGTGAATTCTATTTTAAAAACATCAGAATATAAAAATGTGTGATTTTTATATATATAGTGACTACGGGCAGCGAAGATGACGAAGACGGGATAACGAAGAAGATTTCTATAAATGAAGAGTCGTGGTATTGGATAGCTATCGGTGAGAACTTCTCACTCTTAATTCTCTTTTTCTAGATATATATATATACTAGGATGCAGACGGTGCTTATTAGAAGCACCCGACACCCGTCCACATACCATGGACTTGTTTGTTTGGATGTTTGGTGATTGATTGAGATATTGGTTTGAATGTGGTTTGTGGTGTGAAAAATCGAATCGATAAATTGGTTAGGATTAGACGTGCGCCGTTATAAGGCGAAGGAGTAAGACTAGGTTAGACTCTTACTCCAAATTTTGTGGTTTGCATAACGAAAGTGATTTGATTGATGTGTGAATGGCGTGGGCCTTCACTAGACCGGGGATAAGGCTAGGCCTCGTCCCGTTTCTAGTATCGTGCCGTTATGCCGCCGAAATTTTCTAAAATATGTTAGAAAAATAAAAATACCATTTTATTTAAAGAATGAACTGAATAGAAATTCATATGTTAAAATAAAATGTTTTATCGTTAAAAATATAATTTTTAACGTGAATGTGAATAAATAAATATTCATTTACAAGCCGGACGGTTTGTTTATGTACACCTATTTGAAGGACATTGATTGGGTCGATAAATTTTGCACATCGCCCAACAGCACAAATAAAATGTGTGTTTGATTGTTTGAAACCCCACACGGGTGTTGGGATGAAATTTGAAGTTCACTCATCCTGATTTATTAATTATGTCGATCGGTTGATTGACAGGCTGTTTTAAGCGTTGAATATCTATATTTGATGCTTATACAGTGTAGTGCACTTTGGTTGATGGTTGATTATTTTTCAATGCTATGATGTACATGTGTTGTATGAAAATCCATATAATTAACTTTATATGGTAATTGATTGGGCCTCATTTCAATTTGAAAAATAAAGAATATTATAAAATAAAAGTTCATGTGTTGACAGTACTCATTCATTGAGATTGGTCATGTGTTGAACGAAATATTTTGATAATAACAACTATTTTGAAAATAGAAATTTATGAAGCCGTGTTGATTAGATTGACGCCATTTTGACGTGAACGATATTTATATCGATTTTATTCATTTCGAAATAAAATGAATTGAAAACGATTTCGAAATGAATTGAATTGAAAACGATTTCGAAATGAATTGAAAGCGAATTGAATTCAATTCAAATTGAATTGAAATTTGAATTGAATAAAAACGAATTTATAAAGAAGAATTCAATTTTGCTTTGAATTGAAATGGAAGTTGAAATAGATTTTGAAACGAATTTTAAAACTATTTATATAATTCGTTTTAAATAGAAATCGACGAAGTATATATTATATATATTATATATATAATATAATGGTCTGAATAGAACGCGCCGCGCCGCGGCAGTTCGCGAATTTCGACCATTTATTTCAAACGGATATCTACGTTAGGGAGCCGATCGAATGGGAAGTAGTGTGTACACCTAGTGGATTGTAGGGCCCCGTGGCGCCTACTTGGTCACCTAGGGGTACGCAGGTACTAATTAGTAAATTTTATAAGTCCTTGGGTGGGATCAACCTTTAAGTTAGGAACGACTGGTGTGGTGCAGTTTAGTAATTTACCTTAGGGAGGGTAGATGCATCTTTATCCTTTATCTTCGTTTAGTTGACTGCTTAGGGTAGCCATTCATCCCTATATGTTACCGTATATCAGTTTATGTCTTCTCTGGTTACTTTAACGATTGTATTGTTAAAGTTATAGGACTCGCTCAGACTTATGTCTGACCCTGTTGTTTTTATCTTTTTCCCAAACCTCAGGTCCTACGGTGGATCCTAGCGGTAGTGGAGCTTGATCGGATTGCTGTTCCAGTCTTTAGGAGCTTGGATAGATGTAAAGCTCCAGTTATCCAGTTATCTTTTCTTTTGTTTGGCTATTGTATGAGAGTGGGATTATGTACTTCTTTATTTTGATGGATATTGTACTTGACCTTTATTGTGGTTTTATGATGTAACCAGACATGTTTTACTTCCGCTGTTATGAGATGATGTTTTAAAATTTCAAGTACTATTTATATCTGTCTTGTTGTAATTTTTCTGTTCTATATTCACTAAAATACTCCACCGATGCTATGGCATTCCCTTAGTGAGTGATCATAGCGGGAGTGGGGTGTTACACGTGGTATCAGAGCTTAAGGTTACCAGAACAGATAAAATTTTTGAGAAAAACTACTTTCTAAGAGTATTTTCGAAGAAAGTATTTTTAAAAAGCATGTCTTCTAAGAGAAAAAGTTTTTGAAAAAGAAAAGCATAATCCCCAATAGCCATATCTTTATCTTTCGGAATCTCCTTTTTGAATCTTTCCTCTTTCGTTTCAGCATGGCTGAAGATCTTAACATCCCGGAGGGTTTAGTTATACCACTATGGTATAGGAGGTTGCAAGAGGCTAGGGCCGCGGCTGCGGGTCCGGCCAATGCTACTACACCAGAGACAACCGCTCCTCCTCCTCAGCCTAGAGTGGATAATTTTGCTAAGGTTTGCAAGGAGTTCAAGGCTATAGGAGGAAAACCTTTTCTTGGTTCAGAGACTTTCGTAGAGGCTAGAGATTGGCTTAAGGAAGTGGAAGAGTTGCTAGATATCTTTGAAGTGGAAGAGGGAAAGAAAGTCAAGTTGGCGGCTTGGTTAATGAAGGGAGAGGCCTCATTCTGGTGGGAGGTCACTAATGGAGAACGCCCTGTTGACTCTTGGGCAGATTTTAAGCAAAGGTTTGGGGCTAAGTTTCTCTCAAGGGCGGAAGAGAATCTGTTTATGGAGAAGTTCTTGAATTTGAAGCAAGGGAATCTCACGGTGAAAGAATATGTCAACAAATTCAATCAATTAGCAAGGTTTGGCATAGAGTTGGTGAATACACCGGAGAAGAAGGCTTTGAGGTTCGTTAGAGGCTTGAACGAACCATTGCAAGGAATAGCTATGACTCACATTCCTATGGGGGCCACTTTTGAGAAGCTTGTCTACATGGCACTTATGCATGAGGATGATAAGAATTCTAAGGCACCAGAGAAAAAGGGGGATCAGAAGAAACCGCAACAGCAACAACAAGGCAAGGGCGGAAAAGGCAATGGTGACAAAAAGAAGACGAAGAAGAAGTGCTTCAATTGTGGAACACCAGGACACCTTAGTAAGGATTGTCGCAAAAAGAAGAAGACCGGTTGCTTTCATTGTGGTGAAGCAGGGCATCTTGTGAAAAACTGCCCAAAGAAGGGGCAGAAGACGGGGTCTACCTCAGGAGGCCAGGTGCAAGCTCTTATAGCACCACCTCAGTCAGGGGGGCAAGTTCAGGTTCTCTCAGTTCCACCGATTCAGCAGAGAGGTAGAACTATTTCCGTTGAAAGTCTGGTTTTTCTGTTTGATCATCCAGTTCGTACTTTGTTTGACTCTGGCGCATCGCATTCTTTTATCTCATCATCGTTAGTTGAGTCACTGCACTTAGACACCAGTCTAGTTGATGATCCCTTGGTTGTCTCAAACCCAATTGGGGGATCCATATATCTGTCTATGATATGTTTGGGTTTGAAGATTTCTATACTTAGCGTTGAGTTTAGATGTGATGCTTTTGTATTGGGCTTCACGGGCTATGGGTTGATCTTGGGCATGGACTGGTTATCCAGTAATGGTGCCGTTCTTGATTGCGAAAGGAGAGTTGTCAGGCTCATGACCCGCTTGGGTAACACTCTCGAGATCTCTTGCAATCCCATGGAATCTGTTTTGCTAAGTTATCTTGAATCGCTCGATGCTTCGGTCGAGAGTTTGTGTTCTGTCAGAGTAGTCCGGGAATATCCGGATGTGTTTGAAGAAGTAAAGGGTTTGCCTCCGAAGCGGGAGATAGATTTCCGAATTTATTTGGTGGATAATGCCAAACCAGTGTCTTTGCCAGTACGCCACATGGCTCCTCGTGAGAGAAGAGAACTTCATAAGCAAGTAGGGGAGTTGCTTGAGAAGGGGTTCATAAGGCGAAGTATATCGGAGTGGGGAGCTCCAGTAGTGTTTGCCACGAAGGCGGATGGGTCCCTCAGACTTTGTGTGGATTATAGAGAACTTAATAAGCTCACGAAGAAGAATAGACACCCATTACCGAGGATAGATGATCTCTTTGATCAGTTGGTTGGCGCGTCAGTATTTTCGCAGATGGACTTAGCTACAGGGTTTCATCAGTTAAGAGTGGCGGAGGACAGTATAGAGAAGACTGCTTTCCGGACTCCGGATGGTTTTTATGAGTGGCTAGTGATGCCATTTGGGTTGACAAACGCCCCCGCATACTTTGTTGATCTCATGAGTAGAGTGTTCAGAGAGTATCTGAATAAGTTTGTAGTAGTTTTTGTGGATGACATCTTGGTCTTTTCCAAGAATGAAGAAGAGCATGCCTTACATCTCAAGGAAGTGTTGGAGACTCTTCGAGCGCATAGTCTTAAAGCTAAATTCTCTAAATGCCATTTTTGGAGAAGAGAAGTGCGATTCTTAGGGCATGTGGTCTCTAAGGAAGGGATAGCTGTGGATCCCGCAAAGATAGTATCTATCCAGGATTGGAAAGTTCCTAGAAATGCTACCGAGGTAAGAAGTTTCTTGGGGTTGGCAGGATATTATAGGAAGTTCATCAAAGACTTCGCGAAGATATCAGCCCCATTAACCCGCTTGACGAAAAAGAATCTGGTTTTCTCGTGGGATGTAGATTGTGATGATGCTTTCCGACGGTTAAAGAGAGCTTTGACCACCGCTCCAGTTTTAGTGCTCCCGGATGGAAGTAAGCCGTTTGTTGTTTATACCGATGCTTGTGGAACAGGATTAGGCGCAGTCTTGATGCAGGAGGGAAGGGTAATAGCCTATGGAGGGAGACAATTGAGAGTGCATGAGAATAATTACCCTACCCATGATCTAGAGTTGGCCGCGATTGTTTTCGCACTTAAGTCTTGGCGCCATTATCTTCTTGGTGAGAGATTCGAGTTGTTCACCGACCATAAATCATTGAAGTACTTATTCTCTCAGAAGGATTTAAACCTAAGACAGCAAAGGTGGATGGAGTTCTTAGCATCCTATGATTTCGAGATAGCGTATACCCCTGGTAAGGGTAACGTGGTGGCAGACGCCTTAAGTAGAAAAAGGCTATCTTTGAGTCCATTGTTCGTGGAACGACGAAGCTTGGAGTTTCTTTCTTTGTTTGACTTCAGACCTTCTGTTGATTTTGTACCTGGTTTGTTGGCATCCTTGGAGGTTAGACCTACTCTTTTGAGACGGATTGGCGAGGCTCAGCGAGACGACCCACAGTTGGTTGTGTTGGTAGAGAAGCTTATAAGAGGGGAGTCGTCCAGCCATTTGGGTAGATACACCATAGATGATAAGGGATGGTTGCATAGAGACGGTAGACTTTGTGTACCGCAAGATGAGGGTTTGAAGAAGGCTATTTTGGATGATGCACATCGTTCAAGAATGACTATTCATCCCGGTGGAGACAAAATGTACCAAGACATGAAGAGAGTTTTCTTCTGGGCCGGTATGAAGAAAGATGTGGCCGAGTATGTGGCTAGATGCTTAGTGTGCCAACAAGTTAAAGTGGAGCAAAGGAAACCCGGTGGGTTGCTACACCCATTGGAAGTTCCACAGTGGAAGTGGGATAGTGTCTCGATGGATTTCATCGACGGGTTACCGAGATCGAGGAAGGGCAATACGGGAATTTGGGTTGTGGTAGACAGACTTACCAAGAGTGCCCATTTTATACCCGTAAAGAGTAAGAGGACCGCTCCATGGCTTGCTTCAGTCTATGTTAGAGAGATTGTTAGATTGCATGGCGTACCATCCAGCATTGTGAGTGATCGAGATCCTATTTTCACTAGTGAGTTTTGGAGAAGTTTGCAAGAGGCGGTAGGGACTCAGTTGTGTTTGAGCACCGCATATCATCCTCAGACGGACGGTCAGACTGAGAGGGTGAACCGTATCTTAGAAGATCTTTTGAGGCTTTGTATCTTGGATTTTGGAGGTACATGGGAAGAACATCTTCCTTTGGTGGAGTTCGCATATAATAACAGCTTTCAGTCCAGTATTGGTATGGCTCCTTTCGAAGCTCTTTATGGAAGGCCTTGTCGATCTCCTACATGTTGGTGGGAATCTACGGATAAGATCTTGCTTGGGCCGGATATGGTTAGAGAGACTTCAGAGAAGATTGATTTAATTCGAAAAAGGATGAAAGCAGCGCAAGATAGACAGAAATCTTATGCGGATCGGAGAAGGACGGATCTTGAGTTTGAGGTTGGGGACATGGTTTTTGTCAAAGTATCTCCATTGAGAAATGTTGTTCGCTTTGGGTCCGTAGGGAAGTTAGCACCGAGATTTGTTGGGCCGTTTCCTATTAAGGAAAGGATTGGACGGATGGCATATAGGGTGGAGTTGCCCGACAGACTTAGTGGTGTTCATGATGTATTCCATGTATCACATTTGAGGAAGTGCTTACATGAGACCGCGGAGGTGGTAGAGCCGAGCTTGCTTAGAGATGTAGAGGTAGAGCGTGATGCGACGATTCGACGAGCTCCTACTCGCATCCTTGGGTCAGAAACTAGGAAGTTGAGGAACAGAGAAGTTCAGCTAGTTAAAGTGCAATGGGGAGATGACGAAAGCAATGCTACTTGGGAGACGGAAGCAAAGATGCGTTCTTTGTATCCATTTCTTTTTGAGAGTATGTCTTTTAACTTCTCCTTTATTGCTTGTCTAGTACTTATCTTATCTTTAGTATATCCTCTCGCTAATACCTATGACCTTTAGATAGGGTAAAACCTATGGTTGAAACATGTGTTTGAAACATGTTATGGTTGATGGATGCATATGGATGCAATTGTTTGCTAGTGGTTGCTCGTGGATGCATATACACACACATTAGGCACTAGATCGGCTCAGTCACTTCATGTTGCATATTGCATAAATGGATGTGGTAGTTAGATTGATGGATGTATCATGGCTGTGTTATCATATGGATGATGCATTTTTGTGTATGGTTGTGCACGCATGTAGAAATTTGTATGTGTCAATAGGGTTTCGCATACATATTGGATGCATGGCACTATCATGGTTTGCATTAAGGAGGTTTACTGTATCAGTAACCGCCTGATTTTCGCATTAGGTAAGTACATATACACACACTTTTGCATATATCCATCCAGCATTTAGAATCTTGTAAGGACAATGATTGCTCGTGGATGATGCTTTGAGTAGATGGATGATTGGATGGTAGGATACGTTCTTCCTAACTTGAAGATTTCGGGGACGAAATCCTTTAAGGAGGGGAGAATGTAACAACCCGTATTTTCAATAACCTGTAATAACATAAATCGAGGCAGAATTTAATTCTAAAATGGGAATCAAGGGAAACGGGCTATGCCATTGCGTTCGTCTCGGAAAAATACGCGAAATAGAGTCCGAGTTTTCGAAAATCGGAGTCCGTATGACCAAGATATGGCCTCGCGAAGTTTCACGAAAATTCCCAAATTAAAGTATACTTAATTAAGTGAAATGGGTTGTGTGGATATATATATATATATATATTGATATATATATATATATATATAATTGAAAATTTAATAAATAAATATGCAAAAATGCTCAAAACAGCGAATTGGGAGAGGGGAATAACCGAACCGGCCGATTTTTGAAGTCGACCCGAGCTCGCTGGGTCGACTAGGGGTTAATCCAGGGTGTTTGGCTGTCAACCCGTGGGCCGATTCGCTCAAGTGCAGATTTTGCATTTGAATGGTTCTCATGGTCCATCTTTAATCTAAAGGCCCTAGATGGTTCCTACACTTGACTTCTTCCCCAAGACATGCTTTGATGGCTTGGATTGAATCTAGGGTTAATCCTATGGCCTAAAACACTTGCCTAATCTATAAATAAGACCCTAACCTACCCTAATTCATTCATAATTAAACCTAGTGACTAAACTATGGCAAAATGCTAGCTCTCATGGCCTCCACTAATTTTATGAAGAGGGTTGCATACTAATCACTCTCTAATCAACTTCTAATCCCTTCTTAGCATCTTAATCTTCTTCATTTGGTGTTCAAAGTTGCTAGTTGTGAGTTTCTATCACTTTGATGATCTTTTGGTAAACTAATTAGATGAGATGTGATGAGATTTATGGTTTTGTATGTGGGTTAATGAGCTTTGAATCATATGATATGATGTTAGCATTAATCTTATGTTTATGCATGTTGAGTATGTAAGCTTATGCAAGTTTAATATGATGTATGTTATGTTTGCATGATGCTAAATATGCAAGTTGTGGGCTATGTAATCATATGCATGTTATGCAAGTTTATGGTAATATGCTATGCAAGTTACATGTATGGAAATATGCAAGTTACATGTTTGTTAATATGCAAGTTACATGTATGTAAATATGCAAGTTACATGTTTGTTAATATGCAAGTTACATGTTTGTTAATATGCAAGTTACATGTATGTAAATATGCAAGTTACATGTTTCTTTATATGCAAGTTACATGTTTGTTAATATGCGAGTTACATGTATGTAAATATGCAAGTTACATGTTTATTAATATGCAAGTTCATGATGACACATTATGCAAGTCTATAAGCTAATATGCAAGTTTGTTATGCAAAATGAATATGTAAGTTATGTGACATATTATATGCAAGTTATGTGACATGTTATGCAAGTTCATATGCAAGTTATGTGTTTGTTAATATGCAAGATGGCACCTTTGAAACATGTTCATTCATATGCAAGTTGACACCTTTTATATGTGTTATATCATGAACGAAATTACGTGGGAACGATGGGGTAATTAAATGCATAAGTTAATAAGATTGTGTGAAATTAATATAATTATGCATAACACAAAATAAATAAACATAGTATGGGAATTTGCCTATTTGGTTAGGTGTACCCATACTATGTGTTGGGAATTTACCTATTGAGTTAGGTCTACCCCATGGGAATTTACCTATTAAGTTAGGTCTACCCATGTTAAGAAAACTTGATTAATTAGGGATAATTAATATAAAATTATGAGGGTGATTAATTAGGTGTAATTAATTGACTAAGACACGAGGTTGGACTCAGTTGTAGCGTAAAACTGCCCGGACCCAACCGGCTTAACCAGTTGCTACAAATGTTAGCCCAATGTGAGAGGTCTTAGGCACAAACTAAATACGTAATTAATGTAAAGACACGAGGTTAGACTCTGTTATGACATAAGGCTGCCCGGACACAACCGGCTTAACCAGCGGTCATAAAAGACAGTCTAATGTGAGAGGTCTTTACAAAGGTTACGTTCTTAATTAATTAATTAAGAAACACTTAACCACATTAGCATGTAGAGGGACATGAGGGGTTAAGTGGGTGCCTCGGGTGGCATGAGAAAATCTAGTGGTTGCCTTGGGTGGCAATAGAAAATACGATTAGAATACTTAACCAAAATGGAACATGTAATTAAAACATGATTAAAGGGTTAAGTGGGATATACTAGAAAAAGGGACAAGCTTAGGTGGGTAGCTTGTGGAGGCCCATTTCAACCAGTAACCCATACGTATCTTTGTGGGCTCGACCCATGTCGAGGACGGGACACGCATACTGGGCTTGACTGTAAGAGGCAAACGGGTTAGCGGTGGCAACGCAAGTCCAACGGGCTTCATATGCGTGAGTGGGCCCGGGCTGGTAGGTAAGCCGTTGTTGCATCGAGTAGATATAAGCCGTGCACCTTTAGTTCCATCAGGTTGCCACATTGGGGAATGATACATCCCACGGTGGGGCCAGCACGGGTATCTACGTTAGGGAGCCGATCGAATGGGAAGTAGTGTGTACACCTAGTGGATTGTAGGGCCCCGTGGCGCCTACTTGGTCACCTAGGGGTACGCAGGTACTAATTAGTAAATTTTATAAGTCCTTGGGTGGGATCAACCTTTAAGTTAGGAACGACTGGTGTGGTGCAGTTTAGTAATTTACCTTAGGGAGGGTAGATGCGTCTTTATCCTTTATCTTCGTTTAGTTGACTGCTTAGGGTAGCCATTCATCCCTATATGTTACCGTATATCAGTTTATGTCTTCTCTGGTTACTTTAACGATTGTATTGTTAAAGTTATAGGACTCGCTCAGACTTATGTCTGACCCTGTTGTTTTTATCTTTTTCCCAACCCTCAGGTCCTACGGTGGATCCTAGCGGTAGTGGAGCTTGATCGGATTGCTGTTCCAGTCTTTAGGAGCTTGGATAGATGTAAAGCTCCAGTTATCCA
The DNA here is from genome assembly GCA_030737875.1 of Allium sativum. Taxonomy (NCBI): domain Eukaryota; kingdom Viridiplantae; phylum Streptophyta; class Magnoliopsida; order Asparagales; family Amaryllidaceae; genus Allium; species Allium sativum. Next base: position 683,708,939 of record CM060926.1, on the reverse strand, counting down.
GTTATCTTTTCTTTTGTTTGGCTATTGTATGAGAGTGGGATTATGTACTTCTTTATTTTGATGGATATTGTACTTGACCTTTATTGTGGTTTTATGATGTAACCAGACATGTTTTACTTCCGCTGTTATGAGATGATGTTTTAAAATTTCAAGTACTATTTATATCTGTCTTGTTGTAATTTTTCTGTTCTATATTCACTAAAATACTCCACCGATGCTATGGCATTCCCTTAGTGAGTGATCATAGCGGGAGTGGGGTGTTACATGTACCAATTAAATAATATTTAATTGGAATTGAATTGATATTGATTTTTGGGTTTATCGTGAACAGTGTTTTAAATAACACTTGTTCTTTAACCCGATAATTAATGGGATGTGACTTTGGGTTTATCGTGAACCGTGTTTTAAATGACACTGATTCTTTAACCCAGTCACAGATTAAAACTAAGTGGAGTTTTAATGAATCTTTAATTAGATTGAAAAGATCGAGAATGGAGTATCACCAGTTTTGCTCCAGGCGATAGTTAAATCTTTAATTAGATTTGAACGTGAAATTTAGAAACTAACTGTCGGTTAGCTAAGTAGAATGGTTTTCTGGATATTGATCTGATGTTGGTTTCGGCCTTCGGGGTTAATATTTGGGGAATTATTCTCTTGATTAATTTACGGTTAATGACTAATGAGTTGGAATGAGGCGTATGTTGTGTTTGTGTAACACTTTTATAATATATACGCGAGTTATTCGGAAAGACCGGGTTTATCCCATTCTGAATAACTGATACGACGATAAGTCGAAGATGAAGACGATGGTCGAAGACCGGAGGTCTTCACGTCGTTTGGGTGATAACTGATGATCTTGATTGGGCTGTACACCCAAGAAGATGGAAACAGTTAGTGATCGTCCAGACGTACTTGGAGATCGATGGATATGCGGGGTACTAGGTGCCTCCGGTTTCGTTCAGACCCAGAACGGACTTGTAAATGGACTGTGTGTCTGACATCGGATTTCATTCTGTGTGACTGATATCGGTTGCATAGGATGGTTTGCCTGTGTGGCATGCTAAGATGCAAATGATCAAGGCTTCTGTTGAAAAACAAAGTCTTGTGGTGATGATCAAAGCACGGCCTTTGTGGCGTAGCTTTGTGTAACGTTTACCTCGCGTGTTTCACACCAGGTATGAACCAAAAACGGGAGACGGACCTCAGGGAGGACTTGCGTTTCTTTCTAGTTAGAAGTGGCGTCAGTGGTTTTACACGCCCTGACGAGTTTGACTTATGTGGTTGTTGCTATTGCGAGGCGCCTCGGTTATATCGGTTTCGGCCGATGCATTCTGGTCGGCTGACGGACCAGACTTACACCCCATAGGGTGGGGAAACGTAGTGTTCAGGCATTTTAATCCACATCGGTGGACCGGCCCTGACGATCCAAAGGCTTGACTGAGTACTTGCCTGAGACATGGGCTAGATTGTCTCGAATCGGTTGAGGACTATCTTTTGCCTCGGTTCATAGACGGAAATCCAATTTCCAAATACGTGACTTGCGGTTTTATTTGTAAACCTATATATGGCGACATAGTGGCATGGGACGCTCATGCCGCCTATGATTGATACTTATGATTTGAAGTTGTTGTATACACTATGCACTTATAATAGTATCAAATGATTTGTTTTAGAACGTATCAAGCATTCTTTGGCTGTTATAAGGGAAAACCCTATCCCCCGGCTTGCGTTGCATTGTGTGATAGGACCTGGGTCTTATAACAGCTTCATTTTTCTTTATTTAGCATTGCGCTGTTTGTTTTATGCACTGGTATTCTTGGGAGGAAACTCGTTCCGTGTTATACGGCGTGGTCCCTTGATTTACCTAATGATTTAAAGTAAAAATTAATAACTGTTTTAGTTCTCACACCAGTCACATGACTGACCTGGAGTTTATTGTTTTAACCTAAACTCTGGGTGCCCCTATTTTCGACACGGGCAGCTAGTAGTTTTGGTTTTGCAGATTTATATTCACAGGATCCTGGTTTACAGCTGGAACGATATCCGGAAAGCTTTGTATCCATATATCTCATTCTAGTTGTGTATTGTATTATTTTCCGCTGCTATGTATTTAAATGTAATTTAAATCTCTGATATTTCTGTGTAATATTCGTTTATACTCTGTATATTCTTGTAATCTGATGCATTGTTGTAATATTTAGTGAAATGTTCTTCTGTATGCGTTCTGCTGTGGTTTGTTCTCGAACTATCCGACGCTTTCCTTTACGGGGAAGTTACGGGTCTTCACATTTGATATGATTTGATTTGGTTTGATAATATTGTTATGTTTATTTGCCGATTAAATTTATCACCTTTGTTGAAATTGGAATCAACGATATAAAATTATCATTCTTTGTTGAAATTAGAATCGATGAAGTAGAATTGTCACATTTATCATGAATGTTATATTAGTATGAAAATGTCAATTTTGTTGTGTTAGCAATGTAAAATAGAAAAATTTCTTTTATGTTAAATTATCATGTTTAATGTAGATTTTATACACAAACAAAAATACCATCTTTGTTTGTCATGTTTAATGTAGATTTTATACACAAACAGAAATGCCATCTTTGTTTGTTTATATATTGTCATGTCGGATAAATTAACACTTTTGTTGGAAACAGTCATATTAGAGTAAAATATGAAATTGTTAGATAATGCTACATTAAAATAAGATTGTCATTTAAAAAGAATGAAAACTAAAATTTACATTTTGGTCTAGTAAAAAGAATGAAACCAAAATTTACGTTGTTATATTTTGTTAATTTAGAATTGACAAAACCAAATTGTCATACTTTGTTGATATGTAAAAAAAATTATTTATTTTGTTAAATAGAAAAGTATGTAAAACAAAATATTCATTTTGTTAAATAGAAAAGTATTTATTTTGTTAAATATAAAAGTATGTAAAACAAAATGTTCATTCTATTAAATAGAAAAATGTTAAAGTAAAAGAAAAATAACATTTTAGGTATAAAATGTTAAAGTAAAAGAAAAATAACATTTTAAGTATAAAATGTTAAAGTAAAGAAAAATAACAATTTAGTTATGAAATGTTAAAGTAAATAAAAATACTATTTAGTTATAAAATGTTAAGTAGACAAAATATATTACTTTTATATGTTTTGTTGAATTAGAGTTGTCGACAAAACAAATATATTACTTTTATATGTTTTATTGAATTAGAGTTGTCGACAAAACAAATATATTACTTTTATTTGTTTTATTGAATTAGAGTTGTCGACAAAACAAATGTATTACTTTTATTCGTTTTATTGAAATAGAGTTGTCGACAAAACAAATGTATTACTTTTATATGTTTTGTTGAAATAGAGTTGTCGACAAAAATAAGCTATCTTTTTATTTGTTTTTGTTGAAATGTTAGAACTGATTTAACATAAAAATATCCTTTTTATGTTAATCTGAAAGGTTAGAAATGTTTACATATGAAATGTTCTTTTATATGATATTAGAAAACATAGAAAGATGTTGCATATAAAATACTCTTTTATATGATATTAGAAAACAAAGAAAAATGTTACCATATAAAATATCCTTTCATATGATATTAGAATACATAAAATATGTTAACATATAAGATATTCTTTTATATGTTATTAGAACACATAGAAAAGGTTAACAAATAAAATCTTCTTTTATTTGTCATCAAGAGAACATAAGGAAAGTCATGGAATCTAAAAGATACATTTTTACTTGCAAATTAGATGCATATAAACACATGAGTGTAAAAAGTACAATTTTATTTGCAAATTAGTTGCAAATAAAAACAAGATTATTAAAAATATATTTTTTATTTGAAAATTAGTTACAAATGAAAACATGAATGTAAAAAAAAGCACCTTTTTATTTACATTTCAGATGTGAATAAAAACTTAGAATAAAGAAGCACCTTGTTATTTACATTTTAGATGTAAATAAAAACATAGGAATAAAAAGTACATTTATATTTACATTTTAGATGTAAATAAAAACATAGGAATAAAAAGTACATTTATATTTACATTTTATATGTAAATAAAAAGAATAAATTTGAAGTGACATTTCTATTTATATTTTAGATGTAAATAAAAAGGTTTGATTAAAAGTGACATTTTGATTTACATTTTAGAAGAAAAAAAAAGAGTCGATTAAAATGTTATATTTTTATTGTCAAATTAGAGACAATAAAAAGATTAGGATCAAAAGTTATATTTCTATTTTCATTCTAGGGACAATAAAGAAGAGTAGAATTTAAAGTGACATTTTATTTACATTTTAAATGTAAATAAAATCATACATTACAAGTGATATCTTTATTTACATTTTAACTACGATGAAAAGAAAAGATTACAATTTTCAATGTAAAGAAAAGATTACATTTTTCAATATAATTAGGATGAAATAAAAAGATTTCATTTTTAATGAAATTAAAATTAAAAGAATGAAAGTGGAATATTTCATTTATTATGTAATAGAAGAATGAAAGAAAATATTACATTTTTCATGTAAATAAAGGAAGAATAGAAAAATCACACTTTTTTTTTGGAGTGTAATTAAAAGAATAGAAAAGTCACATTTTTGATGAAACATAAAGAATAGGAAAATGATAAGAAATAGAAAAATGTCATGTTTTTAAAATATAAAACATGTTATCATTAGAAATCGCATTTTTAATGAAATGTAAATAAAGGATATAGAAAATTGTTCACTGTTGGAAATGGAAATAATAAACAAAAAAAATTTACATTTTTATTGTCATATAAGGAATAAAGAAAATGTAATAGACTTCTATTCATTAAAATAATAACTTGAATACAAAGTGTAGGAAATTATTTGAGGAATAAATGATTTGAAATCATCGAAAGAACAGATTATATTTATTTATATATAAATATAAATTAAATTTAAACGTAACACGCGCGGTAGTTCGTGTTACGGCAATCGTAACTTTAAACGATTATACCGAAAGATCCGACCGTCGGATTTTTCCAAAACTGGAACCGTTAGGACCGCTTTGCGAAGATCTTTCCAATGATATAAATTTTGTTAAAATCCAATGGTTAGATTTCGAGATAAGTGTAAATCAAATTTGGATAAAAACAGCGCCAGGGCCACCGATCGACCCGAAGCGTCGTTAAATTAATTGAGTTATTTATATATATATATAAAAATAGCGATAAATCGTTGTTAAATACTTATAACGATATAAAATGGTTTTAAAATATATATATATGTGAGGATCATTTGAAAATTCTGAGTTCAAACTCATTTCAAATGATTATACGTCGATCTAAGTCGAAGAGTTAAAGACGGTGATTGAAGACCGGCGATCTTCACATCGAATGGATGTGTTGCTACTGAGACCCATGATGGGAGTAGCTACCTTGAAGGGGCTTCAGTGGTAGCCATATGGCCGTACTTGTTAATTGTCGGATATGCGAGCACCTCACCTCTGTATTGGACATTAGGGGGGCAGAATAAGGCGACTCCGGTTTCGTTCAGACCCAGAACGGACTTGTAAATGGATCGTATGTCTGACATTGTATTCCTTTATACTGTATTCGTTGATCTCTGCTAAGTATATATCTGTTTGGTGTTCAACACCCTTCTCTAAGACGCACGAGCTTAGAGGTTATATATTGGTAGAAATCAATGGTATGATATGGATTGACAGTGTGGCATGCCAAGATGCATGGATTAAGTCTTTTGTTGAAAAGCAGGGCCTTGTGGGATGATCAATGCATAGCCTGTTTAGGCGTATCTTTGTGTATAGTGTGACTTCACGAGCCTCATACCCCGGTATGAGTCAAAAACGAGATTAGGACTGCAGGGAGTGCACACGTTTCTTTCTAGCTAGAAGTGGTGTCAGTGACCTACCAGCCCTGACATTTTTACTTATGTGGATGATGGATTATGAGGTACCTTGGATTTATAGGTTGTTAGTGGCCATATGGAGGTTCAAAAGAACCGGGAAGCGTGTGTTCAGGCATAATTAATCCACTAGCATAGGTGTGGACCGGCCATGAAGATCCAAGGGTTGCCCATAGGTGTGATCATGAGGCATTTGCTAGAGTGTCTCGAATCGGAGAGGACAATCCCTAGCCTCGATTTCATGATGGAAATCCAACTTCCAATACGACACCATGCGGTTTTAATTGTTGAACTAGTATGGTGACATAGTAGGATGGGTACTATGTCGTCTATGATTGATATTACGATTGAAATTGTTTTTGAAACATATATGTACACTAGTAATAATATCACATCAGTTTTATCGTATCAAGCATCTTTTGACCATTATAAGGTAAAACTCTATCCTCCGGTTTGCATTGCATTGTGTGATGGGACTTGAGTCTTATAATGGTTTCATTTTTCTAAAAAGCATTGCGTTGTTTAACGATTTACTTTATTTTATGCACTGGCAATCCAATAGAGTAAACCCGTTCCGCGTTAGCGGTATAGCCCTGTGATTAGCCTTATTATTAGTTTAGTTAAGTTTGATTTCTCATACCAGTCCCATGACTGATCTATAGTTTGTTTCACGGGCAAACTCGGGTGCCCATGTTTTCCACACGGGCAGTCGAGTAGTTTTTTGCTGATATTTATCTCTTTAGCAGGATCCTGGATCGAAGCTTAAAGCTGTGTCCAGAGCTTAGAAAGGTCTTCCGCTGGAATGTTTTAAATTCATTGTAATTTATTCTTCCGTTGTATTATTATTCTATTCGATGTACTCTGATATTCTGTACTCTGATGTTATATATCATGATGTAATAAAAGTCTACTGTTATTGTTCTAATGTATTGTATTCCTAAAGTTAAAGTATGCGGGAATTGAATCGTCTTGGTCGATCTTGCGATCGATTAGGTCCGGGCAAAATCCGTGCTGTTACATTTGGTATCAGAGCTCTGGTTAGCTCAAATCTTTGGGGTACGACTTGTTAGAACTGAACAAAAGGCTCATCAGAGATTGGATTAGTAATATCCAATAAGAATACTCATTGGAGACATGATCAACAATATCCTAGAATGAGAAAACTCATTAGAGATGGGGTTAGTAATGTCCTAGAATGAGTTCAGAGTGAAAAGTTTATAATTAACGTATTCTCGATTATATATATAATCCGATCTTAGAGAACATAATTTTTTAAATATGTAAAAGTATATATATTTGATAAGTTAATCAACTTATAAAAGTATTGAAATAAATAAAGAAAAATTTGAGGTAGAACAATTAAACAACTTTTAGCTTCATTCCTTTTCGAGGACGAAAAAATTTTAAGTGGGGGAGATTGTAACAACCCGGAATTTTGGGGCCAATTTAGAATTTTTATTTTGGAAATTTTAATGAAAATTGAATATTTAAAATAATTTATTTTAAATAATAACAGCTAAAAATTTATTCTAATCGAAGTAAAAACATATTAATTTAAAGTTAAAAGGAGTTAGAAATTGCGCTGTAGTTCGAAAATTCGATTTCAAACTTTAACTGAATGTACAGGGTTCATTTTAAATCAGAATTGAGGGAAACAAGAAATATTAAAATCTTTTTAATCATATTTTTCTAACGAATCTGAGAAACTAAAATTTCACTTTAAAAGTTGTAAGTTATGTCCAGTTTAAAATTTAGAAAAGTCGCTATGAGATTTATATATTTTTTAATTAAATATATAACCCTTAAAAATACTCATTTTGCAAATGACCTTTGTTTTCGATGAAACCACTTTTGTTGGAACCAGAATGTCAAATTATTGTCAAGTTTAGTTTTCCAAAATTGTTCGAATTAATATGTGAGCGTAGCAAAAGAAAATGTGTCTTGTCAATTTTGATTAAATTTATAAAAATGGCCATTTCTCAAACAGTCTCAGAATTCAACGAAAGTAGTTTCGTTAGGACCGTATCATCAAGACATAGCAATAAATATTTTTTCTGTAATTTTTACGGTTAGTATGTGGCCCCGGTGAATTTAAATGTACGTTCGAATTAAATAAATAAAGGATTTAAATTTCAAATTAAAGAAAAGTGGGCTCAGACGATCAAACTGGCAGACCGGACCTAGTTCATTGTGTCTGGAACGGGGGTATTTAGCTAGGGCTGACATTCGTTGGGTATGATTTGGAGTACGTGGTATTAAACAAGAATTGTCTGAATTAAAATAAATAAACAGTATAAAATACGGTATGAAATGCAGTATGAATACAGGGGGAATGCGAAACCCTATTTTCTCAATTACAACAGCCGCCGTATGCTTTATTTCAATGGCCAATTCTCGTTCAGATTTCAATCCCTAATCCACCACAATCCATACCAAATTGAACTCCACTACCAAAACAAAATCAAAGAGATTTCTAAAGCCTTTATATCTATACGGCTATGATACATTTTAAGGTAGCGGATTGGGGGATTTTTGCGTTCGAACGCATCAGGTTCGGACGGGATTTCTGGCATGGTGGAGGGTGCGAGATGGCCAGGGTTCTGGGTGCTGGAAGAGGGGACGACGACGCATGACGTGGAGGCTTCGGATCCGGCGATCTGTTTAGGGGCGCGCATGAGATTGTTGAAGTCGAAGTTATGGGTTCAGTTGTGCATATCACAGTAACGAAGAAGAAGGATTAATTAATCCTAATCAAAGGTTAATTAATATTAATTATGTTTAAATAATAAATAAATTATCCAATGTTTAAATTAATGTAACTTTGTCATATTAAATCAGAATTTGACGAAACTGATTGTGTTGGACACGTATTTCCGAGCACTACCACATGAAGCCGACTAGGACTAAAATAGAGTTAATCAAAATTCATGGAAATTTCAGATCTGGACTATTCAGACAAAACAATGTGAGAATTCTTTAGTTTTAATAACTAAAATTTATTTATTTATGATCATGTTTAAAAATCAGATCCGTATATTATACGAGATTTGATATAGATTGCTTGATGTTGTTTGGTATAATCTGATTTGGTTTGATAATATTGTTATGTTGATTTGTCAATTAAATTAATCACTTTGTTGAAATTGGAATCAACGATATAAAATTGTCATTCTTTATTGAAATTAGGATCAACGAAGTAGAATTGTCACATTTATCATGAATGTTATATTAGTATGAAAATGTCAAATTTGTTGTGTTAGCGATGTAAAATAGAAAAATTTCTTTTATGTTAAATTATCATGTTTAATGTAGATTTTATACAAAACCAAAAATACCATCTTTGTTTGTCATGTTAAATGTATATTTATACACAAACTGAAATGCCATATTTGTTTGTTTATATATTGTCATGTCGGATAAATTAACACTTTTGTTGGAAACGGTCATATTAGAATAAAATATGAAATTGTTTGATAATGCTAAATTAAAATAAGATTGTCATTTTAAAGGAACGAAAACCAAAATTTACATTTTGGTCTAGTAAAAAGAATGAAATCATTATTTACTTTGTCAAGTTTTGTTAATTTAGAATTGACAAAACCAAATTGTCATACTTTGTTGATATGTAAAACAAAGTATTTATTTTGTTAAATAGAAAAGTATGTAAAACAAAATATTTATTTTGTTAAATAGAAAAGTATTTATTTTGTTAAATAGAAAAGTATGTAAAACAAAATGTTCATTTTGTTAAATAGAAAAATGTTAAAGTAAAAGAAAAATAACATTTTAGGTATAAAATGTTATAGTAAAAGAAAAATAACATTTTAAGATAAAATGTTAAAGTAAAGAAAAATAACAATTTAGTTATGAAATGTTAAAGTAAATAAAAATAATATTTAGTTATAAAATGTTAAGAAGACAAAATATATTACTTTTATATGTTTTGTTTAATTAGAGTTGTCGATAAAACAAATATATTACTTTTATTTGTTTTGTTGAATTAGAGTTGTTGACAAAACAAATATATTACTTTTATTTGTTTTGTTGAATTAGAGTTGTCGACAAAACAAATTATTACTTTTATTTGTTTGGTTGAATTAGAGTTGTCGACAAAACAAATGTATTACTTTTATATGTTTTGTTGAATTAGAGTTGTCGACAAAACAAATATATTACTTTTATATGTTTTGTTGAAATAGAGTTGTCGACAAAAACAAAGCTATATTTTTATTTGTTTTTGTTGAAATGTTAGAATTGGTTTAACACAAAAATATCCTTTTTATGCTAATCTGAAAGGTTAGGAATGTTTACATATGAAATGTTTTTTTTATATGATATTAGAAAACATAGAAAGATGTTGCATATAAAATACTCTTTTATATGATATTAGAAAACAAAGAAAAATGTTACCATATAAAATATCATTTAGAATACATAAAAAATGTTAACATATAAGATATTCTTTTATATGTTATTAGAACACATAGAAAAGGTTAACAAATAAAATCTTCTTTTATTTGTCATCAAGAGAACATAAGGCAAGTCATGGAATTTAAAAGGTACATTTTTATTTGCAAATTAGTTGCATATAAACACATGAGTGTAAAAAGTACAATTTTATTTGCAAATTAGTTGCAAATAAAAAACAAGATTATTAAAAATATATTTTTATTTGCAAATTAGTTGCAAATGAAAAAATGAATGTAAAAAAAAAGCACCTTTTTATTTACATTCCAAATGTGAATAAAAACTTAGGGTAAAAAAATCATTCAAACTAAGTTCAGCATTCTACCCTCAATCCGATGGACAAACCTAGATCGTAAACACTTTTTTCGAGGGATTTCTATGATTTTTTTGTTTTTCATAAACTCCTAGAATTGTGGCAGTGACCAGCAGCAGCTGAATAGGTACAACTCACTTTGTTATTTACATTTTAGATGTAAATAAAAACATAGGAATAAAAAGTACATTTATATTTACATTTTAGATGTAAATAAAAAGAATAAATTTGAAGTGACATTTCTATTTATATTTTAGATGTAAATAAAAAGGTTTGATTAAAAGTGACATTTTGATTTTCATTTTTGAAGGAACAAAAAGAGTAGATTAAAATGTTATATCTTTATTGTCAAATTAGAGACAATAAAAAGATTAGGATCAAAAGTTATATTTTTATTGTCATTCTAGGGACAATAAAAAAGAGTAGAATTTAAAGTGACATTTTATTTACATTTTAAATGTAAATAAAATCATAGATTACAAGTGACATCTTTATTTACATTTTAAATGCGATGAAAAGAAAAGATTACATTTTTCAATGTAAAGAAAAGATTACATTTTTCAATATAATTAGGATGAAATAAGAAGATTTCATTTTTAATGAAATTAAAATTGAAAGAATGAAAGTGGAATATTACATTTATTATGTAATAGAAGAATGAAAGAAAGTATTACATTTTTCATGTAAATAAAGGAAGAATAGAAAAATTACATTTTTTTTAGAATGTAATTAAAAGAATAGAAAAGTCACATTTTTGATGAAACATAAAGAATAGGAAAATGATAAGAAATAGGAAAATGTCATGTTTTTAAAATATAAAAACATGTTATCATTAGAAATCACATTTTTAGTCAAATGTAAATAAAGATAAAGAAAATTGTTCACTGTTGTAAATGGAAATAATAAACAATAAAAATTTACATTTTTATTGTCATATAAGGAATGAAGAAAATGTAATAAACTTCTATTCATTAAAAAAATAACTTGAATACGAAGTGTAGGAAATTATTTAAGGAATAAATAATTTGAAATCGTCAAATGAATGGATAATATTTATTTATTTATAAATATAAATTAAATTTAAACGAAACACGTGCGGTAGTTCGCGTTTCGGCAATCGTAACTTTAAATGATAATACCGAAAGATCCGACCGTCGGATTTTCCCAAAACTGGAACCGTTAGGATTTCTTTGGGAAGATCTTTCCAATGATATAAATTTTGTTACAATCCAACAGTTAGATTTCGAGATAAGTGTAAGAAAAACAGCGCTAGGGCCGCCGATCGACCCGAAGCGTCGTTAAATTAATTGAGTTATTTTTATATATATAAAAATAGCGATAAATCGTTGTTAAATACTTATAACGATATAAAATGGTTTTAAAATATATATATATGTGAGGATCATTTGAAAATTCTGAGTTCAAACTCATTTCAAATGATTATACGTCGATCTAAGTCGAAGAGTTAAAGACGGTGATTGAAGACCGGCGATCTTCACATCGAATGGATGTGTTGCTACTGAGACCCATGATGGGAGTAGCTACCTTGAAGGGGCTTCAGTGGTAGCCATATGGCCGTACTTGTTAATTGTCGGATATGCGAGCACCTCACCTCTGTATTGGACATTAGGGGGGCAGAATAAGGCGACTCCGGTTTCGTTCAGACCCAGAACGGACTTGTAAATGGATCGTATGTCTGACATTGTATTCCTTTATACTGTATTCATTGATCTCTGCTAAGTATATATCTGTTTGGTGTTCAACACCCTTCTCTAAGACGCACGAGCTTAGAGGTTATATATTGGTAGAAATCAATGGTATGATATGGATTGACAGTGTGGCATGCCAAGATGCATGGATTAAGTCTTTTGTTGAAAAGCAGGGCCTTGTGGGATGATCAATGCATAGCCTGTTTAGGCGTATCTTTGTGTATAGTGTGACTTCACGAGCCTCATACCCCGGTATGAGTCAAAAACGAGATTAGGACTGCAGGGAGTGCACACGTTTCTTTTTAGCTAGAAGTGGTGTCAGTGACCTGCCAGCCCTGACATTTTTACTTATGTGGATGATGGATTATGAGGTACCTCAGATTTATAGGTTGTTAGTGGCCACATGGAGGTTCAAAGGAACCGGGAAGCGTGTGTCCAGGCATAACTAATCCACTAACATAGGTGTGGACCGGCCTTGAAGATCCAAGGGTTGCCCATAGGTGTGATCTTGAGGCATTTGCTAGAGTGTATCGAATCAGAGAGGACGATCCTAGCCTCGATTTCATGATGGAAATCCAACTTCCAATATGACACAATGCGGTTTTGATTGTAGAACTAGTATGGCGACATAGTAGGATGGGGTACTATGCCGTCTATGATTGATACATTATGATTGAAATAGTTTTTGAAACATATATATACACTAGTAATAATATCACATCGGTTTTATCGTATCAAGCATCTTTTGACCATTATAAGGTAAAACTCTATCCTCCGGTTTGCGTTGCATTGTGTGATGGGACCTGAGTCTTATAGTGGTTTCATTTTTCCAAAAAGCATTGCGCTGTTTAACGATTTACTTTATTTTATGCACTGGCAATCCAATGGAGTAAACCCGTTCCGCGTTAGCGGCGTGGTCCTGTGATTAGCCTTATTATTAGTTAAGTTAAGTTAGATTTCTCGTACCAGTCCCATGATTGACCTGTAGTTTTTTTCACAGGCAAACTCGGGTGCCCATATTTTCCACATGGGCAGTCGAATAACTTTTTGCAGATATTTATCTCTTTAGCAGGATCCTGGATCGAAGCTTAAAGCTGTGTCCAAAGCTTAGAAAGGTCTTCCGCTGCAATGTATTAAATTCATTGTAATTTATTCTTCAGCTGTATTATTATTCTATTCGATGTACTCTGATATTCTGTACTCTGATGTTATATTATCATGATGTAATAAAAGTCTGTTGTTATTGTTCTAATGTATTGTATTCCCAAAGTTAACGTATGCAGGGATTGAACGGTCTTGGTCGATCTTGCGATCGATTAGGTCCGGGCAAAATCCGTGTCGTTACACATGCATACTAACGTATTCAGGTTTATACTACAAAGCAAGGTGAGTATATCAACATATGTACTTCAATTTACATAATGAGGTATGAGAAATACATCAAGACAACATGATGAACATCAGCATTAACATGGTGAAACAACAAAGAGGCAACAACAAAATGCAACCATAAAGCAACCAATAACATTGAAAATTGACCACTATATTTTAGTTTCTATCGATATCAAAATACTTGAAATAAACCAGTCGTGAGATAAACTCACCTTGCATGGATTTGAAGATGGATACAAGAAGATACAAGGTAGCCAATAGAAGACAACAAAAAAAGAAAATCAAATCGAGTTTTTTTTCTCTTTTCTTTTTTTCTTCTTTTTTTTACATAGAGAAGTGGAGGAGAGGACTGGTTTTAAGAAAAAAGGAAAAGCAAGGGAATTGTGAATTGTTTTAATAGGAAGGAATAAATGTAGAAGAGAGAATATGTACTTGTGTGAATTTGTTTGAAGAGAGTGTGAATTTTTGGGAAGATGAAGTGGTCGTGAAACTGAAGAGGAAAAGGGAGGAGATGGCTACATAATTAGAAAGAAATGGATGGATATAAGAGAAGAGAGGGAGGGAAGGCAGGCAATAAAACGATTTATTTCCCTAACGTATCTCACATATAGTAGGTAAGAAAGGAAATAAATCAGCTGACTAGGCATGAGGTGTTAATCTAATCAACATTTATTTCTTATTCAAAATTTAAAAGAAAATTACATAAGGAAAGAGCAAAAAGGAAAAGTGATTAATGCATGATTGATTGTTTAATGCTAATTGTTAGAAAGTTTGTGACTTTTCAAATTTCAAAACACATAATATTAAATTTTTAGAATTTAAGGAACTTATTCAATGGACTACAAGAATAAGGTAGAGAAAATGGCTAAAAATACGCATCGATAATGTTGATAGTTTATTTATTCATCATTCTTTTTCTCGTATGAATATAAACAACAGTATATAGAATAAAAGGAAAAAATATTTACATGGAGATTGTTAGTTTTTTAGGAAAAAATAACAGGTAACAGTAGAGAAAAGGAATAATATGGGGATGGAAATATATATACATGTATGTTTTCAGAATTTTTTTCATCTAGAATATAAGATTATTTTTAATAAATCTTTCAGTAGAAATTAATAAATTGAATTAATAATATCATAGTTTTATTTAAAAGCATTTTAAATTCAATAATTAAATTTGATTCAACAAATTAAATAGTCAGAATTTACGAGATGTTACAGACTCTATATCTAAGCTTTCTTAAGGGGAAGTTCTGAGTTTTCTCCGCCTTTTAGATGAGATCTGTTTGTTTGTTTGTTTCTTAGCTTAATTGATTCACCCTAATCTTATTTTGCCTTGATCAGTACGCCTACAAAAATTAGTTACGTATTAGAACAATCATTAAGTTGGTATATTATCATTATCATTATCCAATAAAGTTCATTGTTTTATTTTTGTCAATATGGTATTGTGGTGGGAATCAGTCCTGGATATACCATAGATATTTTCAACATCGTACTCGGTACTTTTTATTTATTAATCCTCAATCATTTAAGCAGTAAGCATCAGAGATAGCAACATGAAACTCGTTCATTGCCAACTATTATGAAAGTAGGGAGTTATGTATTGATGAACTAGAGGATAAGCATGGTCTCATGTTTAGAAATAAATATCAATGTAATATTTTATGTTCAAAGATGTGGATCTCATCATAATTCTTATTGACAAATGAAGTATGAACCAAGGTTCCAAATTTTGGTTTTCGCTTTAATCATTATAAATTTTCAAATTTTAGTTTTCGAAATTTCAAAGATTTGGTTTCAATTTTGGATTTTGTCACTTATCGAACAATTATTTTACAAGTAGAGAAATAAACACTAAAAATTTATATTTAAAATGAGCAAAACAAGTTAGGCTTTTTTGAATTTTAAAAAATATCATATTGTAACTAATGGATAATACAACAAAAAGCAGAAACAGTTCTTTAATGGCATCCAAGAAATATAACAATCCTATTTTCTATCAAAACAATATATATAATTTGAATCAATTCGAATCTCTATAAAGAGATTAGATCTGCCTCTCTCCTCAATGTCTCTCTTTTCTCTTTTTTATCTGTGACCCTTTTCTATTGCATAAAGAAAAACCACCCTAAAGATAATGGTGGATTCACTCTTGTCATAAATCGTAAGAGAAATTTTCCACTTTTTTTCTTGTCAAAATCTTACAGTCTAGATTTCTCAAAAAAAATATATACTATTATGTTATTGTTGTGTTTGGATTTCAAGGAAGCAAAAACTTTCTTTCATATTTTGTGAAATGAATACGTTTATAATCCTATATTTTCTCTGCTCATCATCCTTTATGATCCATTTCACTTTCAAATCCTTACTGGGGAAAACCCTTCTCCCTTAATACAGTTTCGATGCCTTTATCTCAGGGCTCATTCGCTGTTTCTTCATTTTTTACTTTAAAAGGAAAATTTTATAATTCAACATCCTCCTCTTCCATTCTTTGCAAGATCCTACTTTCAGTTTCATCTGATGCCTACGAAATTGACAATTTTGATCACCGTCGTTCTTATTAGTCTTATCCCACATTGAGCAATTTTTGTCTTGTTTCCTGTAAATATACTATGAGACCATTGTTCATATTACCAACATGGTATCAGAGCTTGGTTTCGGCTCGTATGACTTGAGCACGTCTTGGCTAGTGGTATCACACGTGCAGGGGTGGTGTTAGTATTGTCTCACATTGAGCAATATGTGTCTTGTTTCCTATATATATATACTATGAGATCGTTGTTATATTACCAATTGGTTTTAGGAACACTTTTTTTGTTTTTAGTATTCTACATGGTATCAGAGCTTGGTTTTGGCTCGTGTGGCTTGGGCACGTTCTGGCCAGTGGTGCCACAGGTGCAAGGGTGGTGTTAGTCTTGTCCCACATTGAGAAATTTGTGTCATGTTTCCTGTATATATACTATGAGGCCGTTGTTCGAATTACCAATTAGTTTTAGGAACACTTGTTTGGTTCTCTAGTATTATACATTTCTATCACCATATTGTTTCTGAGTGTTTTTTCCTTCTAGCCTCGTCGATGACCATTATTCTTTTCAGAAATTTTGGCAAGATCTACCATTGGTTTGGATAGATTGTCTCGTTTGGTAATATCCTTTACCATTTTTCCATATGCCTTTCTTAGTTCCCTTTTTAGCTGATACTAAAATGAATATGTGATTTAACATTGTAACGACCTGCATTCTACGCATCGGAAGATCGTAGAATATTTATTTCTTTTTCTTAGTAAGTCGTATGGTCGTGTACTTTTGGGAAACGACTAGTAGGGTCATTTCCCATGTTCATGATTTTTGTCGATTTTTAAATGACCGTTTTGCCCCTAGTTGAACTTGTTTTGACCATAACTTTTGACTGGAAAAGAATTTTGACCTGAAACCACTTCCATTGGATCCGGATGATGGTTTACAATTCCGTAGAGTGGTCATATTAGCCAAACGGACTCACCGTTTGGGAGATATGGCTGAAACAAGTTTCAGATGGTGAAAAACAGCTTAATTGGGCTTAACCGGGTGATTAACAGCTAGGCCCAAAGGGGAATTTCGGGATTAGGAGTTTAAAAGGGCTGTTAGGGTTTGGAGAATACCTTTTTCTCATTTTTCAGCCGTCACTATTCATTCCTCTTAACCTAGCCATGGCCTCCACCCTCTAAATCTCTTCAAAACACCTCTTAATCACTTTCTAATTGAAGATTAGGCTTAGCAAACATCAAATCAAGGAGTATTAGCACGAGAACCGAGGTAGAGCTGCTGTGTAAGATTGGGAACAGCGCCAAATCAGAGAATATTTCAGTTTTGGGGTTTTAGTGGTGGCAAAGGTGAGTGATTAGCTTGCTTTTACACTAATTACGGTTAATTATGGGTAATTAGTGAAGATTAGCGAATTTATACATTAATAAATTCTGGAAAAATTCCTAAAATTCTATAATGATGTTTTATGGCTCTGATAAAAATTTGGGCTAATTTGGATAAGTTTTGCTAATTGTATGCATAATCACGGTTAAGAAGGATTAAGGGGAAAACATGGGTTTCTGGGTATGTTTGATCTAAAGTATTTCATGTAAATGATGTTTTAATGTTTGTGATTGATTCTATATGTTGTTACTACTGTTTGGAATGTTTTGTAATGTCATAGGAAGTTTAGAATGGTTGAAAACGCCGTCGTTCGGCGAAAATAGCTTGCTGGAAAAAGTTGCAGATTTTCAGAACCGGTTAGGAAGAACACCCGATCCGAACCGGATAGGAGGAGGAGATCCGATCCGAACCGGATAGGAGGAGGAGATCCGATCCGAACCGGATAGGAGGAGGAGATCCGATCCGAACCGGATAGGAGGAGGAGATCCGATCCGAACCGGATAGGAGGAGTAGATCCGATCCGAACCGAATAGAAGGAGGAGATCTGAACCGAACCGGATAGGAGGAGACACCCGAACCGAACCGGATAGGAGGAGACACCCGAACCGAACCGGATAGGAGGAGGAGATCCGATCCGAACCAAATAGAAGGAGGAGATCCGAACCGAACCGGATAGGAGGAGACACCCGAACCGAACCGGATAGGAGGAGACACCCGAACCGAACCGGATAGGAGGAGGAGATCCGACCCGAACCGGATAGAGGAGGAGACCCGAACCGAACCGGATAGGAGGAGGATGCCCGAACCGAACCGAATAGGAGGAAGAGACCCGAACCGAACCGAAGAAGACCATAACCCGAGATGCAAAGGTAGTCCAAATGGGAAGTTTGTACCAAGGATTCATATGGGAATCAACGAGTTAACTTCATGATTGGGCTTTGCTGCGGGACGTGTGCTAAGGGGCTGTCGATGTCTGTAACTTTGGATCACTATGTATAGGGGGTACGTGAACGGATTCAGGGCCACAGTGGTCTAGGTACGACTAAAAGAGCTATAGACCAATGAAGTGGGGTCATTTGTAAAGGTTTAGTCATGACTCCATGGGGTAAGCTTGGTGGTAGCAGTAGTTGTACAAGCCAAACTCCGTCACTACTTCGATGGGTCTAGTGGTTGAAAGCGGTATACATCGTATGCTTTATGCACTGAGTGAGAGATGTGAGGATGGTTGCCATGATTGAATTGTTTGCTATCCCTATGACATGCACACCCCCACCCCCGTATTTCTTTACACCATATGTTGATGGCACCTTAGAGTATTGTACAGTATGTAGTGCTAACTCTTTGGTTGCAGGTCCAGGTTCAGGTATGGTTTAGTATACCTGTTATTATTCTGTTTAGCTGCTTATCGCTCATACCAGACTTTTTGTCTGACCCAGAGTTTTATGTCTCTTCTTATTACTCTGGGTGCTCACACGAGCAGACTAGAGACAGGTTAGCTGGTGATGCACGGGTAGATGATCCGGAGACGAGCAGGAGGCTTCCACGTAATATATATATATAGTATTCTCCCTGTGTTGTCGAAGATCACTGCTTGGGCATTGGTGGTGCATCTTCCACTTTAGCTTTCTTTTGTTTAGAGACAGTAGATTTTGAAAAGTTGTAATAAGCTGTATTTGGATTTCCGCTGCTCTGATGTTGACATTTATTATTAGTTATCAGCTTATGCACTGTCTCACCTGTTTTATGTCAAGTATGTTATTATTATATTTTATTCCATGCGCTGTGAGACATTCTACAGGTTCCTTGATTAGTTCATTCTCTTCTTTCCTTTCTTTGGCGACCGTTCTGTGCTAGTCGAGACATGTGTACAGCGCACACTTGGAGGAAGTGTCGGCTGGTGCGGGGCGGGCCGTCACACTTGGTATCAGAGTTCTAGGTTGCGTAGTTAACCTAGGGAAGTTATCAGGGAGAGATATTATGCGTATACGAGAGAGCGTATTTGTGATTACTTTGGTTTTTAAAAGCTATATATATATACTATTAGTAGTATAAGGATGAAGTCGTACTGCACTAGCACCACTATGGAGTCGTTAATCATTTCCTTTTTCAGATTGATGATGAGCCGATATGTTAGAGGTACCGGTAGGGGAGCCAATAATGGGAATGCTGCTGACATGAGGACGATGTTTACTGACCTCATGAGAGAGATGCTTAGAGATGTACAGAGGGCAGCTCCCAATGGTGGAAATGGTGGTGGTCCAATAGTGCAGGCGCCAAGAGTCGACTTCGCCAAGCTGAATAAGGATTATACTAGCCTTGGTGGGAAACCGTTCCATGGAACGGAGTCGGCCACGGATGTTCAGGATTGGTTGGATAGTTGCGAACGTATCTTCGAGGATTTGGGTATCGAGGATGCAATGAAGAGAAAGCTAGCGTCCCGTCAGCTGCAAGGGCGGGCAATGAATTGGTGGAATGCTATAAAGGCAGCTACTCCCGAAGACCAGATTACTTGGGAGCAGTTTAAGGCTCGCTTTAGTGAGAAGTTCATTCCAGCTGCTCAGAAGTCAATGTTGTTTAAGAAATTCTTGGAGCTCAAGCAGAATGGCAGGGCTGTCTCGGAGTATATTGCTGAATTTGACACTTTGTCAAAATATGGGTTATCTCTTATAGATACTGCCAAGAAAAAGAATGAGAAATTCATAACTGGTTTGGATCAGTATTTGGGGGAAAAACTTATTAACCACATCGATGAGACGTTTGAATCGATTGTGGGGAAAGCGTTAAGGTCAGAAAGTCTCTACCCTAAGTCGAAGACTGAGGTTGCATCCGCGGATGAGCCAAAGCCACAAGCAAGTGGTGGAGGCAAGGGTGGATCCCAGAATAAGAGAAAGCAGAATCAGACTAAGGATGACCAGAAGAAAAAGAATAAGCAAGATGTTGAGTGCTTCAGCTGTGGTAAGAAGGGCCATTATGCTAGTAATTGTCGGGCCAAGCCAGCGGATAGGAAGTGCTTCAACTGTGGCCAAATGGGACATCACAAGGACAAGTGTCCACAGCCCCCTAAGGAAAAGCAAATGGTGAAAGCCTACGCTCTTAATGCTATTCCTTCTTCGTCGAATGCCCCAACAGCGGCGGAGAAGGGAAAGAATGTCGTCATTCAAGGTATGCTTTCTGTTTATGATGTTCCTGTTAGAATTTTGTTTGATACCGGAGCTTCCAGTTCTTTCATATCTAGTGACCTGGTAGATAGGTTGGGATTGGAGCCCGAGATTGTCGATAGACCTTTAGTAGTGACGAACCCGATTGGTGGTTCGACTAGCCTTAGCATGATTTGTCGTAATGTGGTCTTATCGAGTCATGGATGCATGTTTGTTTGTGATTGCTTTGTTTTGGGCTTTACTGGGTTTGGCATTATTTTGGGAGTAGATTGGCTCCAAAGATACGGGGTGGTGGTAGACTGTGAGGGCTTGTTGGTGACAGCTAGAGCGGATGATGGGCGGAGGATAGTGTTTGGTGGTCTACCCAGTAAGGGGGTATTGGCTAGTTTTCTAAACTCCCTCGACATTCCGCATAGTGAGTTGTCAGGTTTGCCCGTGGTTGGCCAGTATCCGGATGTTTTCGAAGAAGTGACCGGACTTCCACCACACCGAGAGATTGAGTTCCGTATTGATTTGGTAAAAGATGCCAGGCCTATAGTGATGCCACTTCGTCGTATGGCACCAAGGGAGCAGCGGGAGCTCGAGGTGCAAGTCAGCGATCTTTTGAAGAAGGGATTTATCAGAAGGAGTGTTTCTGAATGGGGAGCACCAGTTGTGTTTGCTACCAAGGCGGATGGTTCCCTTCGTTTGTGTGTAGACTACCGCGAGTTGAATAAAGTGACGAGGAAGAACAAGTATCCTCTACCGCGGATAGATGATTTGTTTGATCAGTTGAGTGGCGCAAGAGTATTTTCTCAGTTGGATCTCGCGATAGGTTTTCATCAGCTTAGAGTGGAAGCTGAGAGTATAGCTAAAACGGCATTTCGGACGCCGTCTGGGTTTTATGAGTGGTTGGTCATGCCATTCGGGCTGACCAATGCCCCAGCATATTTTGTGGATCTTATGAATAGGGTATTCAGAGATCAGTTGAATAAGTTTGTCCTTGTGTTCGTTGATGATATTTTGGTCTACTCGAGGACAGAGGAAGAACACAAGGGATATTTAAGAATAGTGATGGAGGTGTTGAGAAAACACCAATTGAAAGCAAAGTTTTCTAAGTGTCACTTCTGGAAGAGGGAAGTGAGGTTCTTGGGCCATGTTGTATCAGAAAATGGGATTGCCGTGGACCCGGCGAAGGTGGCTACGGTACAGGATTGGCCTACGCCCAAGAATGCAACAGATGTAAGAAGTTTCTTGGGGTTAGCGGGATATTATCGTAAGTTTATCCAAAGTTTCTCCAAGATAGCAGCACCATTGACCCAGTTAACTAAGAAGAGTCAAGCTTTTGTCTGGGATGAAAGGTGCGAGAATGCATTCAAGAGTCTCAAGGACAAGTTGATAAGCGCACCAGTGTTAGTCATTCCTAAGGGGGATGAAGAGATGACGGTATACACGGATGCCTGTGGTACCGGACTGGGTGCTGTATTGATGCAAGGAGGCAGGGCTGTAGCTTACGCAAGTCGGCAATTGAAACCGCACGAGAGAAGATACCCTACCCATGATTTAGAATTGGCAGCAATCGTGTTCGCGTTAAAGATGTGGAGACACTACCTCTTGGGAGAAAGATTTGAGCTGTTTACTGATCATAAGTCGTTAAAGTATCTCTTCTCTCAGAAAGATCTGAATCTCCGTCAGCAGAGATGGTTAGAGTTCTTAGCTTCCTATGATTTTGACATCGCATACACACCAGGAAAGGGCAATGCGGTGGCTGATGCATTGAGTAGAAGACATGCCAGCTTAGGGGCTATGTTCCTTGAATGGAAGCAACTGGAGTTTATCGCGGGGTTTGATTTCAGACCAAAGTGCGAATTGGATCCAGAAATGTTAGCAAGTTTGACGATCAGACCCACTTTGATTGAGCGGATCGGCTCTAGTCAGAGGGACGATCCTAACCTATTGGAAATCATCTCCAAGTTAGAGATGGGTATCGGTGAGGAGATGAACAAGTATGGGCTTGATCGAGATAGATGGCTTAGAAAGAGTGGAAAGCTTGTTGTACCCAATGTCGATGGATTGAGGAATGAAGTGCTTAGAGAATGTCATCACTCAAAGCTGACTATACACCCCGGTGGTAATAAGATGTATAGAGACATGAAACAGACTTACTACTGGGAAGGAATGAAAAGAGACGTTGGGAAGTTTATATCCAAATGCATGAATTGCCAGCTAGTTAAAGCCGAGCAAAAGAAGCCTAGTGGGTTGTTACAGCCATTAGAAATTCCTGAATGGAAATGGGAGCAAGTCTCGATGGATTTCATTGATGGTTTACCAAGGACTAGATCGGGACATGATAGCATTTGGGTGATTGTGGACCGATTAACCAAAAGTGCAAGATTTATACCAGTCAGATCGACCAGAACGGCAGCTAAGTTAGCAGAATTGTATATGAAGTGGGTAGTGAGATTCCATGGAGTACCTAAAAGCATTGTGAGTGACCGAGACCCGTTGTTCACTAGTGGGTTTTGGAAGAGCTTACAAGAAGCTCTAGGGTCAGAGTTACATCTCAGTACCGCATATCATCCTCAGACCGACGGTCAGACGGAGAGGGTGAATCGTATTTTGGAAGATCTCTTGAGAGCATGTATATTGGATTTTGGTGGATCATGGGATGACCATTTGCATCTAGTAGAGTTTGCATATAATAATAGCTACCAATCCAGTATCGGTATGGCTCCGTTTGAAGCTTTGTACGGAAGACCATGCAACTCACCATCATGTTGGATAGAGACTGGCGAGAAGTTTATGCTTGGACCAGATGTGGTGAGGGAAACTTCAGATAAAATCAAGACCATTCAACAACGAATGAAGGCTGCCCAAGATAGACAGAAGAGTTATGCCGATAAGAGGAGAAGAGACTTAAAATTCTCCGTTGGCGACTTGGTGTTTGTCAAGATTTCTCCGTTGAAGAGCGTAATACGATTTGGTAGGAGAGGAAAGTTGGTACCAAGATTCGTTGGCCCATTCCCTGTTCTTGAACTAGTCGGGAATTTGGCATATAGAATTGACTTACCAGACAAGATGGCGGGAGTTCACAACGTATTTCATGTTTCCCAGTTAAGGAAGTTTGTGCACGACCCTAATGTGGCTATTTCACCTGATCAGTTGGACGATATCGAGGTTGAACCTGAGGCGGTTGGGAACCGTAGGCCTATGCGTATCGTTGGGAACGATACGAAGCAACTTCGAAGGAAGGCGGTGAAATTAGTCAAAGTCCAGTGGGGTGAGGATGAGAAAGACTGTACTTGGGAAACAGAGGAGGACATAAGGAAGAAGTATCCAGAACTCTTTGCCTGGTAAGATTTAATTAGCGATTTAGTTTTCCGCATGCTAGGTTATGTTTGTTTTGCTTGTTTTGCATGTTTGGTTGCTGTGAATGATTGTTAGGCATGCGGGATTCATTGTTTGTTTCTTTGTTAAGGAATTTCGGGGGCGAAATTTCTTAAGGGGGGGGAGAATGTAACGACCTGCATTCTACGCATCGGAAGATCGTAGAATATTTATTTCTTTTTCTTAGTAAGTCGTATGGTCGTGTACTTTTGGGAAACGACTAGTAGGGTCATTTCCCATGTTCATGATTTTTGTCGATTTTTAAATGACCGTTTTGCCCCTAGTTGAACTTGTTTTGACCATAACTTTTGACTGGAAAAGAATTTTGACCTGAAACCACTTCCATTGGATCCGGATGATGGTTTACAATTCCGTAGAGTGGTCATATTAGCCAAACGGACTCACCGTTTGGGAGATATGGCTGAAACAAGTTTCAGATGGTGAAAAACAGCTTAATTGGGCTTAACCGGGTGATTAACAGCTAGGCCCAAAGGGGAATTTCGGGATTAGGAGTTTAAAAGGGCTGTTAGGGTTTGGAGAATACCTTTTTCTCATTTTTCAGCCGTTACTATTCATTCCTCTTAACCTAGCCATGGCCTCCACCCTCTAAATCTCTTCAAAACACCTCTTAATCACTTTCTAATTGAAGATTAGGCTTAGCAAACATCAAATCAAGGAGTATTAGCACGAGAACCGAGGTAGAGCTGCTGTGTAAGATTGGGAACAGCGCCAAATCAGAGAATATTTCAGTTTTGGGGTTTTAGTGGTGGCAAAGGTGAGTGATTAGCTTGCTTTTACACTAATTACGGTTAATTATGGGTAATTAGTGAAGATTAGCGAATTTATACATTAATAAATTCTGGAAAAATTCCTAAAATTCTATAATGATGTTTTATGGCTCTGATAAAAATTTGGGCTAATTTGGATAAGTTTTGCTAATTGTATGCATAATCACGGTTAAGAAGGATTAAGGGGAAAACATGGGTTTCTGGGTATGTTTGATCTAAAGTATTTCATGTAAATGATGTTTTAATGTTTGTGATTGATTCTATATGTTGTTACTACTGTTTGGAATGTTTTGTAATGTCATAGGAAGTTTAGAATGGTTGAAAACGCCGTCGTTCGGCGAAAATAGCTTGCTGGAAAAAGTTGCAGATTTTCAGAACCGGTTAGGAAGAACACCCGATCCGAACCGGATAGGAGGAGGAGATCCGATCCGAACCGGATAGGAGGAGGAGATCCGATCCGAACCGGATAGGAGGAGTAGATCCGATCCGAACCGAATAGAAGGAGGAGATCCGAACCGGATAGGAGGAGACACCCGAACCGAACCGGATAGGAGGAGACACCCGAACCGAACCGGATAGGAGGAGGAGATCCGATCCGAACCAAATAGAAGGAGGAGATCCGAACCGAACCGGAGAGGAGGAGACACCCGAACCGAACCGGATAGGAGAAGACACCCGAACCGAACCGGATAGGAGGAGGAGATCCGACCCGAACCGGATAGAGGAGGAGACCCGAACCGAACCGGATAGGAGGAGGATGCCCGAACCGAACCGAATAGGAGGAAGAGACCCGAACCGAACCGAAGAAGACCATAACCCGAGATGCAAAGGTAGTCCAAATGGGAAGTTTGTACCAAGGATTCAGATGGGAATCAACGAGTTAACTTCATGATTGGGCTTTGCTGCGGGACGTGTGCTAAGGGGCTGTCGATGTCTGTAACTTTGGATCACTATGTATAGGGGGTACGTGAACGGATTCAGGGCCACAGTGGTCTAGGTACGACTAAAAGAGCTATAGACCAATGAAGTGGGGTCATTTGTAAAGGTTTAGTCATGACTCCATGGGGTAAGCTTGGTGGTAGCAGTAGTTGTACAAGCCGAACTCCGTCACTACTTCGATGGGTGTAGTGGTTGAAAGCGGTATACATCGTATGCTTTATGCACTGAGTGAGAGATGTGAGGATGGTTGCCATGATTGAATTGTTTGCTATCCCTATGACATGCACACCCCCACCCCCGTATTTCTTTACACCATATGTTGATGGCACCTTAGAGTATTGTACAGTATGTAGTGCTAACTCTTTGGTTGCAGGTCCAGGTTCAGGTATGGTTTAGTATACCTGTTATTGTTCTGTTTAGCTGCTTATCGCTCATACCAGACTTTTTGTCTGACCCAGAGTTTTATGACTCTTCTTATTACTCTGGGTGCTCACACGAGCAGACTCGAGACAGGTTAGCTGGTGATGCACGGGTAGATGGTCCGGAGACGAGCAGGAGGCTTCCACGTAATATATATATATATAGTATTCTCCCTGTGTTGTCGAAGATCACTGCTTGGGCATTGGTGGTGCATCTTCCACTTTAGCTTTCTTTTGTTTAGAGACAGTAGATTTTGAAAAGTTGTAATAAGCTGTATTTGGATTTCCGCTGCTCTGATGTTGACATTTATTATTAGTTATCATCTTATGCACTGTCTCACCTGTTTTATGTCAAGTATGTTATTATTATATTTTATTCCATGCGCTGTGAGACATTCTACAGGTTCCTTGATTAGTTCATTCTCTTCTTTCCTTTCTTTGGCGACCGTTCCGTGCTAGTCGGGACATGTGTACAGCGCACACTTGGAGGAAGTGTCGGCTGGTGCGGGGCGGGCCGTCACAAACATTTTGTTTTGGTTTTGATCTTTGCATTTCTTCTTCATGTCATTGTCAACTTGTTGCATCCTAGAAATTTTGACAACTGGATTATAGAATTAATTAAAGATTTATCTATTAATATACGATTTTATATTGATACTTGAGTTAAAAATTAAAATATATTGTTTTGAGCATGAATTGATTCAATATAAATTCAGAATGGTCGGTTTTGAATCAAATATTTATTGTCGAATATTTGAATTGAATTTGGTTGGATATTTGAATTGGATTTGAAATTCAATTTGAGAAATATATGGTTGAATTTAAAATAAACATTATTAACGTTAGATAAATTTGAGTTCTTATTTGTTGAATTATATGGAAAATTGGTTTGGATATGTGTGTATTTGTATGTATAAAGAATTGAATTTAATGTTTCAAATTTGAAATTAGACGAAGTTGTTTGGTGAACAAACATTGAATCGATAAATAATTCATAATTACAAATATCGTTGTATACAAATGAAGTATAATTACAACCAAAATAATTTTATTGGACTCAGAACGCGAAAGGGATAGGTATAATTTTCGTTGTATTTGGAATTTATGTGAGCGGTACAGATATTAAGCATTCGAGGATAATTTATGGTACAATTAAAATTTAATTAAATATCATTTATCACCTACCCTAAATATTACCTACCTCAGATATTTTTATGCAGACCTAATCACTGAAATGCTGCTACCCTAAAAACCTATCGCGATGTTACTTTGATCTTATCCGATTCCACTTCTACAAAAATCACGTTTGTTCCAATTTTTCCTAAGCAATTTCAGTCTTTCCCCAAATTAGTACTCCTACCAAATTCATTGTTAATGGCTTCCAATCGAAGCCGCATCGCCTCCTGTTATCTACCGAAGTCCTTTACTTCTTCACACCACCAAAGCAGCCGCTGACTTCAGTATCTCACGCGACTAAACCCATCAGCTTTGACCCATCAGCGTTGCCTAGCCACCAACATCAATTTTTCTACTCCTATTTTCTCATGGCAAATCGGAATCATCCCACGCAAGCAACGACCACCACAAGTGCGCGCCTGACGTCGTCACCCATTGCCTATTGTTTCAAGGTGAGTTATACTCACAATTAATTTTTAATTCAAGTGATTAACCTTGATAAGAACTAGGGTTTGGATTGATTTGTGGCTGATTGTGTTTTTTGATTGTTTGTTAACCTTGTTGCCACTGTATTACTTGCTGTTGCACTTATTTGGGTGTATCTTTACCATGATCACATCTGACATTGGCTTAACTTTGTATATTAGCCGGTTATGTTTCATTTGATACACATCTTGATCTTTGGCGGCCATATGATGCCTTGATACACATATTGGTTGTTTTGTTTATCAAATAAGTTGTTTTGGCATATAGTACCATTGTTACGCATTGGGCTTTCAATTTAATAAAGGAAAAATCTTGCAACATCGCGATTGCTATAAACTAAGTTTTTTTCTAGAAGTGAAATATGTCAGAGTTCGGCTGTATTTGTATACAAATTTCATTAAATAATAGAGAAACAGTAGATGATATACCATCAGTATGAAATGAGAAATTAAGGACAGGCTTTAGAAGAAAAAGTGCACTATTTTGTGGGATTTATTAATAAACTTGATTTATTTGGCCTGGAACTTGGAGCAAGAAATGAAGTCTTATGGTAGTACTTGGAGCAATAATGTTTCAGCTTAAAATCAGAACACAATTAAGAAAAATATTGATCTAATAAATGTTTTAGAAACAAATGGGAAAAAATAAATAAATATATCTTTTCCCCATTGTTGATATGCCTATTTAGCGCATTCTAAAAAATGGGTACAGTAGAAAACTCTATATTTTTTTTATGCATGGCATTATGGCAGCTTACATACTGAATATATACTATCCCGGTAGGAGTAGAAAATAATGTCAAGTTTTTTATAACTCGAGTAACTTAACATTCAATTGTTGACACTGCGTGATAACCTAAAATAATTCAGATATACTTACCCAATAATCTGATTATCCAGTAAGTAAACATATTATTTTAAACTATTTATAAGTCAGATTTGGTCCCATCCTTTGTTTCAAGAAAATAAACTTGAGTCAATACTACAAAAACAGGAACATGGATTTATATACTTTGTTCTTATTAGTGCATTTGTTGCTGTTTTTACTAATAAATGGTTTATGGATGAACTGAGTCAATACAATAGAACCTGGAACATGGATCAATGCGAAGGGATATTCCTTCTTCTAAACAAAGAAATTGTAGGAAACTAGACAAATACCATGGATTCACATTGTCATGGTAACGCACCTATGTTGAATTAAATGCATAAAAGAAATATTTCACAAACAGTTCATTAATACAGGACTTCACTTCAGTAATAAAACACTGTTCATTCTACATTCTTTTTAATTGCTTATATATATATACCGAATTTAAGTAACTGCATATAATTTTGAGGCACCCATTCACTTATGTAAGTGCTTGCGGTCTATTGAGATCATGGAGTTTAAAATGGTTGGTTGTTATATTTTTAAATATGAACATCATGGCTTTTAATGGGTTGATGTTAGGTACATAATATGTTTTTGTACATCACGATTTTGGAAATTGCTTTGCTGTTGGATATACAAAAATAAGGCATACTTATCTACCTTCATGTTATGCCAATTTAGAATTGTTTGTCTTGGTGTTAAGATGGAAATATATATTATGGGCTTGTGCCTTATTTGAAAAAAAAAAACTGACACCTGGGAATATAAAATGGGAAATAGGATGCTTATGTGATATATGAATATGGTTGCCTGGGAATATAAAATAGGGAATAAGATGCAATATTCCTTTGATTTGAGATATGAAATATTCCAGAAAACTTTTATATAAATTGACAGAGTATGCCATGGTGAGTTCATTCTTATGGGATGCATATGTGTGTATCATTCTTCATAAAAAACTGCATATTTCGATCACTTGACTTCTTCTTATTTACTGTATATGTTGATCACTTGGCCACCTTTGTTTAGACTGTATGTATTGGTACTAGTTACCACTTCTCTAACCTGATCCATTCATCATTTCGCATAAACTATCTCGTACCCCTTTGTTCTAATACTTGATTATTCGAAGCATGGTTATAATATGTATATATGTGGTGGCCAATGTACACATGTGTATATACCTACTATTATGTTTGTATATACATGTCATTGACATATGTATATATGTTTTTAGTATACATATATGGTGGCCGATGTACACATATGTATATATATACCACTGTATGTGTATATATATGTCATCGGCATACGTATATATATAAACCCATATGCTGTTCCAATTTGTTTTGTCCTAAGTTGCTATGCTATATCTTGGCAGTTTCACATGGGTTTGATGTGCTTGAAATTTAATAAATTATAGAATTTACTCTTTATTCAGTTTATATAAAGTAATTTACTTGAACTATGATTAATCTTGACTCGAGTGTTTTATGTTTTAGCATGAAATGCTCGGGTCAACCCGAGTGTTACAAGTTTTAAAGATTACAACTTAGGATTTGAAGATTGGTGAAGCTAGGAATTTGGAGATGGCACCCTCTGAAGTTATTAAACCAGTAAATATTTTTCTTTATTCAAACTGTATTTTCATTCCGCTATATAGAAAAATCTTAAATCAAATTTTTTGAATAATATATAAAATATTATTTTTCTATTCAATATCGTATTATCTGTTTATTCTGTATTTTCTTTGTTGATTCTATTTTAAACTCTGTAAGCTAAATAACGATCCGTCGATTTGAAGTGGTCAAAAAGGCGGGATGTTAAAAGTGGTATTAGAGCTTTGGTTTATTCAAAGCTAGCTTATTAGGTTTAAAATGAGTAGGATCGACATTAGAAAAAAGAATTTTGAAATTAGAAGGGTTTTAAAATATAAATTTTGAAAGTATAAATAATTTTAAAATAGATTTTGAATGGTAAATTATTTTGGAAATATTATATATTTTGGAACTAGTATTTTGAAACTAATACAGAGGAAACAAAAAAATTATTTTGATATTTAAAATTCTTTTCAGAATCCCCAGTCTTCGAATCTAGATCTGCGAAATCCAGTCTTCGATATGTCTCCTTAGATTTGAATCTCAAATCCATCGTCAAATGATATCTATGAAGGATCAACGAATCAATTTCTGTAATGGTGTATTTTTAGATAACTGAAATTTACTGGAAATAAGAATTCAGATGGGAGTTTGAATAAAACGGAAATTTGAAATCGTTTCAGAAATGAAACGATGAAATTTATTTTGGATATTCAGAATATAAATTAATGGAAATAGAACCGAAAAGGTTATAATTGGAATTTGACCATGTTAAATTTCATTACTAGTCTAATTAGATTATTCACGACTTGGCCAGATAAATTGTAATTGATTTCGAACTAATAACGTATAATCGATTATATGAGTTTGATGGTAAATATAAACTCGTTAATTGATTAACAAGAAATGAAGTGTAAATGAGAGTTGTACCTGAAGCGAAATATGAATGGAGATTTTAAAGAGAGATTTGAACCTATATTTAAGTGAAATTAGAACTAACTTGATGTGACGAGTTCATATTTCGATAAAAGGAATAACATTTACTTTTTAGAAGTAGATGACATTCGAAAGAAAAAATGTTGCAAATGAAATTAGGGATAAAGGAAATGGAGTTAACCAGTACGGTGAGATTATTCTGAAGTTCAGAATATAAATCAAATGAGATTTTCTGAAGTTCAGAATTATTATCAAATAAGAGATTAGTCGGAAGGAAGTTATTCATGGGAGTCAACTATGTCGAATTTCAGGAAAATACAATTTACTTTTCGTTTTTAATCAAATTTTAATATGTATTAATTAATTGTTCAGATTAATAAATAAAGTATATTTTAAAGTTAAATATTTCGAAGGCGTGATGTAACGATCAAGGATTTAGGAAATTAAATTTGAATTTAGTATTATTTTAAATAAATTGTGGATGGTTTAAATAAATTTTGAATAAAATTTTAAGGCAATAATATTATTTTAAAATGATTGAAATTAAATTTTATTGTGAAATTTAGTTGAAACAACGATCATTTGGGCAAACTAGTTCATCGTTATTCGAACTATCATAACGATTTGTGATTCCATTGCTAAAAACAATCAGATTTTGAAATTAAATTATAATTAAACATTTGTTTCAAATTTTTGTTCAGTTACTATTCACGTAGTCTTAGAATAGTTTATAGAATTTTACTGTAATTTTTATTTTGGAAAATAAGCATATGTTTTTCTAATGTATTTTATGGCAACTGTGGTCCTTTTGACGCTTCACAAAACTAATCAACCAGTCTATTTTATTTCTGTTCTGGGATCGTGATACATTGTTGTACACGATTTTATCATTAGTTGTGGTCATTCGCCATCTATAATTATAAAATAAAATATAACAGAGAAATGATAAAAGCACAGTACAAAGATTAGCAATACATAGTACACTGACACTTCAATCATTTCAACGCAAGATACCAGACTCATCTAAAAGAAAAAAAGTGTTAAACATATAACACCGTAAATGCCACTTGTTCTCTTTTGTGAAATAGGGTGCCATGCGTTGCTCTCCTTCATATATTTTTTACGTGTAAAGGAAATGTTAAGCACAACAACTTGCTTCTCCTCTCCCACTTTGTCTCCCTCCTTTGGCCTCTCCTATTTCACTCTTCTAGCTTCTGCCTTTTCTATAAAAAAAGAAAAAAAGAAAACGTGAACCCTGTGCATGCACTCATCTCCCCACTGCGTTTAGCAAACTCCCCACTAACACTTTCGTTCCTCTCTTCCTAGCAGCCTCACACCGCTACCAAACTTCCTCCATTTGCCACTCTCTGACGTTTCCAGTCAGCACCACCACTAGCCATCTGCTCCACCGCACTCCGGTCTACCTTTGATCCTCTCACTCTTCAATGTAACGACAATTAGTTAGGCCTTCCTTAAAACCCGTAGCTTACCTTTTTTACAACATCCTCCTTACCCTTGTTTCTAGTCTCCACCGATGCTACCTGTCCACTCGCCTGAAACCCATCGGTCTATTCTCCTACTCCGACTTTGCGTGCATGCGCATATAATTTTTTTTTTTTGCAGTTAAAAGCCTAGTTTCTTTAAATATATAAAAAAATACGAACAAAGAGAGTGCGCAGGAAGGAAAGACACGGAAGAGAGTACGAAGACAAAGAAGCGTATAGCAGTTTGGGAAGGCCTTTACTGGAAAGCTGTAGCGGTGAGAACACTCGAATTTTATTTTATTTTTTAATATATGATTTAAACTTATGATATATTGAGTAGTTGATGGATGTGATAATGTGTGCTAATTGGTTGCATGGAGGGTTAATGGCTGGTTATAGTAATAATGTTAGTGGGTGATATTTCCATTCAAATATGGTATGTGACATTGTTATCGTTGCAAATATAAATGCATGTTGGGGCATGTTAGTGTTATAACGCATGTTCAAAAATTATTTGTGGTGTGCATTTAAGAAATGAGTGGATAAAATGGTTGTTGAATGTGTGAATATGCATATGTACACATTTCGACCTTATATGGATTGTCGGCAGAAATTAAATAATTCTCTAAATTAAATTAAGGAATGCTTTATTGGTTAAATGACATTTTAATGATTATGTAGTATTTTATTAACTTAATAGTATTGATTGAATAATGTTTATTGACTTAATAATATTATTAATATTCTTTGGTTCAATGATACTTTGTTAGCTAAGTAATATTTGATTTATTTTCTAATTAACATTTTATTAAATGATATTAACTAATTTGATAATGTCGATTTAACTATATGGTTTCATTTAAAATGGGTATTAACCAAGTTATGTTAAGAATATTTAAAATATTAATTTAGGAATTAAAGAATGGTTTGAGTAGTACTTGGGGGAAACTGTAAAATTGATTTAGTAGTATAAATAAGTTGATTTTGGAAAAACTAATTAACATGTTATTATCAATGTAAATTGATATTTTAATTTATTTTGAAATTACCTTCAAATAGAATTGTTCGTTTAAAACTTAATTACCACTTTAATTAATGAATTGTTGTAAAAATTAGGCAAACTCGAACTATTTGATTTTTGAAATCTATTATGACTTTAGATAATAATTTGAAATAATATTATAAAATTGTTTGAAAAAGATATTTAAATTTGAACTATTAGGTCATGAAATTTGATATAAGTTTAGATAAATATTTATATACTATAAATTGCTTTGAATAATACTTTGAAGTTTAAGTAAAGAATGAAACTTAAGTATACGGGTTAACAAGTAGGTGTTCCGTTACTAGTTCTGGAATAGTAAACGGGGTGTGTAACTAAGGCAAGGGATGCAACAACCAGTGCACTGAACTTACCTGGCCAACGTTTACTTATCTAGGCTGGTAAAAGAGCAAACTGAAAGTGAATCTCGAATATTTTGAAGCGCTAACTATAATAAATAGTTTTCCAATTGAAAATTAGTTTAAACTAGATTAAATGAAAGCGATCTTCAGATATTTGATATAAGTTCTGTATATTTTGACTAATACTATTTGAGGAATTAAATGGTGGAAATATCGGAGTTCTGCTTATAGTATAAGTCTAATACGGGAACATATATTGGGTATAAGAAGTTTTGATTTCTAACCAATTGTATATCTAATATAAATCATTTGGATTTAACTTGAATGATATGATAATAAAACTGTTTTACCCAGTAAGGTTTAGATTAATTATGGAAGTTAATATGGAACTAAGTGAACAAAAGTAAATAAGTCGAATGTCTTTGAAATTGATTTGAACCAACTAAAGATTTTTAAGCCAGTTATACTCTTTTGAGTGTGAATATAGATTCGATTCATCGATATGGAAAGGAAACAATTCCAGTTTAAAGTATTTGTATATTTATATAGGTTTTCAACTATTTAAAACATGGTATGTTAATTTCAAAAATATTTAAATAAGACTTATTTGATTTAAAGGATATGTATATGTTTTAAAATATTCTATTTGTATACTTCTTCAAACTTCAATATATAGTAAGTAATTATTTCAACCATTTCTATTTTTAAAAAGTATTCGTATATAAAATAGTTTATAACAAATTTATTATTTTAAATATTTTATTGAATTAAATTGAGAATTACTCTGGTCCTGTAACCTTTGATTCGAATATGATTAGTCCTTATTTGAACGAATACAACGAGTACGAATTAAAGAAATAGGGTAATCTTAACCCTTTGTTTACAAATGATTGTTTGGAAGTAAAGAGTTAAGGAAAAGAAAATTTATTTGAATTTATATAAATGATCATTTTTAAATTTAGAAAGAATTAACTTGTGTATGTATAATTTTGTAATGGAAAGAACTTAATTTGAAATGTGTATTCCATATGAAGTGCCGGTTATTTGGAAAGACCGAGATTGTAATTTACCTTCTAAAAACCATTCAAAATAACCATGCGACGTAATAGATGAAAACATATAAATGACGGTGGAAGACTGTGATTCTTCACATCGAACGGGCTGCCTGCTGATATGTTTATTTATCGAATAGCTACATTAGATAGATGACCCTATTTATAAAGTGGTAGTAAGTCTGAACGTACTTGGAGAACTTTCGGATTGCAACGACCTTCGCACTCAAACTTGAGTCATGGAATAAGGCGCCTTCAGTTTCGTTCGAACTAGGAACAAACTCATATGGATATGAGTCCAACATTGTATCTTATAGTGTATTAACTGATTATTACTAAACCTACTTCTGTTTGGTGATGGGAATTTATTCCCTTTGCTAAAGGTTATTTGTTCGGTGATTACCAGTTGTTGATTATAAAATGACAGTGTGGCATGCGAAGTGCTGCAGTTAATGAAATGATCAAAGCATGGCTTAGTGAAAGAGCTAGCTTTGTGGTATGGAACCTCGCAAACCTCATAACCTGGAATGATCGGAAACTGGCTGTTAGGTTGTATAGCTACACATATTCTTTGTTGAAACTCGAAAGCTTTGGTGGTGGAACCACCTCTGAAAGCTAAGGAAATAAATTATATATGGTGTTCGAGTTTGGATGTAAACCAGGATATATACTTTGCGCTCTGTATTCGATGTCCTTGTCTTGATGTTAGCCGGGAGATACTTAGCTTGTGTCCTCGGTTAATACTTCGTGCCAGGAACCATCTTGCTGGAAACCCAATAACCAATACGAGTCTTTGCTTTGTTTGTAAACTATGTATGTGGGCATAGTTACTATGCTTATTAAGATGTGTAAATTTATTTGCAAATGTTTTATTAGTAGTAATAATACACACCATTGACACATATTATTGATTTGTCTTTTATAAGGCTAAAACTCGTCCATGTATGCACTTGCATTTACATTTATCGTTTGGTGTGTATTGGGGTGAGCCTTATAATAGTCTCATTTTTTTTGAAACTCATGTACGACCTTTGGCACGGGTAATCATGTGGAGTAAACCCATTCGGTATTATACGGTGTGGTCCTGTGATTTACCTCAATTAAAAGTAAAATGTTTTATGTTCTCACACCAGTCCCGTGACTGACCTGAAGTTTATTGTTCCTTCCTAAACTATGAGTGCCCACAAATTTTCACACTGGCTGCTAGTGGTTTGGTTTTACAGTTATAGATCCTTGGAGCAAGATTCAGAGCTTTTTGGGTTAGAGCTTCGAGCTAGAGTTGGAGTTCTTTCGCTTTATCATATTGCTTCTTCCGTTGTTGTTTTCTTTTCCACTGTGTATTTTATTGTAACCCTGATAATGTAAACTCTGATGTAACCAAATGTTGAGTAATAAAAGTTTATTTTATTCTGTTCTAATGTGTACTACCCTAGCGAATCCGATTTTCAAACGTCTGGAGTTGGTTTAAACATCAACTCGAGGCGGTTGGAAGTTGGGTCGCCACACATGAATAATTGTTATAATTAACGATTTTCATAAAAGAAGTGGAATTGTAAATTGAATTTAAGAGTTCCTTAAGGAATGTTTTAATAAGAAATTAAGAAATGAATTTAAGGAACTTAGAAACTGACTGGAGATTTGTTAAGTTGAATAATTTCCTGAGTGTTGATTTGATGTTGGTTTCGGCCTTCGAGATTAACACTTAGGGAATTGTTCGCTTGCTAATTTACAGTCGAAAGATGTGAATAAGAAAGAGTAATAATGCGCGAATGAGAAATTTGTTATAGAAATTTGAAATTTGAAATTTGAAATTTTGAGAGTGTAAAGATTTGGGATTAAAGTAATGAACTTGGTAAGTGGAAATTTAGAAAAAAAATTGGTTTATAACTCTGAGACTGAAAAGGTATCATATCTGAACTGATTAAGAGATCAAAACTAAAACTTTGAAATTTGAATGGAAATATGAGGATATTTGATTTTTGATAATGGATATAAAAGTTTTCGAAACTTATATGAAAATATATAAGAATTTAGTGAATTTGAAAACTAATGATTTGGAAGGTAATCAATTTGAAATGAAATTTTATACAATGGAATTTATATAAGAATGAGATCTTTGGAAATATGATTTTGGATGAAAAATTTTATGATTTATGAGGAGTATGAAACTATATGTACATAGTATTATATGTTTCGAAGAAAAAAATAATAAGGAAAGTACCTTCTTCTCCGTTGAATTTCGAGCTTAGTTGAGATGTGCTACAAGTGGTAGTAGGTTGTCCGGACGTAAAATTTATGAGTTGTCTGTTCCTGGAAGAAAACGACCATGTAGCAAAATTTGCAGGGCAGTGGATGTCTTACGGCGGATGGATGTTTCTTGGGGGAACCAAGCGTAACCATTGTGTCTGCTACGATCTACAGTCGTGATAAGGGCATAATCCGCAGAGCTGTTAAAGCTTACGGGTATGGATGTTTCTTGAGTGACCCAGGCATAACCATTGTATACCTACGGTCCACATAGCATATCTACTTAAGTGAAAGAGATGTAACCACTAGATTTACTAAAGGTAGAATGGAGCCATGCGATGTTGAGATATATTAGTGATGTTGAACCACCTGTTTGATGCATCACTGTGTCTTCGTGACTTGATTTGTTTGTGTGACTTGACTAGTCCCCATGACTTGACTTATCTTCATAATTTAATAATTTGTTTTCGTGACCCTGAGATAGAGCAGTCAACGCTCAGTGACCTCAGATTTTCTTTTGATTCTAAAATATCTTCTGTTGATCTGTCCATAACAAAATTCATAGGGAAGTGATTTCTTACGGATGCAGATGTTTTTTGGGGGATCCAAACGAAACCATTGTGTATCTGTGATTCATGAAAAATCAACATATCAATATCACATTGGTACTTTCTGTATCTATTTTTAAAAAGTAATTTTTGAATATTTTCGCTGGGAGTTGAAGCAAGGATATTTAGTACTAGGAGATTTTAGTCATGTGCCTGACCAGCGTATACCTAACATCTATAAGAACGACAATAGACTTGTCAAACTTTGAGTTATCAAATATTTTTAAATAAATAGTTTGAAATTTAAATATACCTAATTTAATAAGTTAAGAAAGAGAATATAATACAAATATTTTCTGCATAAAAATTATAAAAGATTTCGGATTTTGGAAAATTTTCAAGTTGACAATTTGTAACTTGAAGAGGAGATGTTATGCACACTCTTTAATGAGTATTTGGAAAAATTGAATGGATTGAATTGGTATAACTAGGATTGTAAGGAAAAAGTGGAATGGTGGATAAGTAAACGTTGATATATGAAGTTTATAAAGAGATTTGGAATAATTTGAGATGCATAAATCCTACGTATGCAGGATTTATAATTTAAAAATAAATTTGTTTTGAAAGGAAATTTGATTTTCTGAGTTAATATGGAAATTATCAACTTTCATGTTTTATCAAATTCTGAGATTTCCTAAGGCTATTTGGCACTTTTACTCCGCAAACATGTTAATGTTTTTAATAATACAATGGTTTGTAATTTTATATACTGAAATGAAATGGTCATAACTTTTGATTCGTAAGTCCAAATTTGATGATCCTTTTCCGCCTTCAATCTATGGCAATGTTCTCTAACTTTATGTTTAAGGTTTTAGAAGGTTTTATGTTTTAAGAGGGCGAATTAGCTAAATAAGCTATAGCCTTGAGTTCTAACTTTAAGTTTTATGTGGTTTCTAATAGTTGATTTTATGAGATTTTTGCTGATTTCGTGAACGTGTTTTCAAAAGTGCTTTTAAAATAGTTTTAAAAATAATATGGTATTCTAAATAAGTATTTTGGAGTTTTTAAATAATTTTTAGAAGCTATATATATATATATTATATTTTATAATAAAGGCAATTTATATAATAATAATAATTTCCAAAAATCATTTTAAATTCATTTTCTCTGTAGTAAAAATTATTTTATAAATAAAATTACTTATTTTTACGAATTTTGGATATATAAGAAAGACAATTAAATGGCAAAGTAAAACATGTGGTATGGGACATATGGATTTGCTTTATCGCTTAATATCTGACTTAAACAATCGAAATCCTTTTGATGAGTTATTTGGGATAATTTATGATGTCACAAAATTTTGGATAAAGTTATATGGTTCGAGAGCACCCTTTAGGAGTATATTCGATGAGGTGCGTTAGATGCTAAAATTTCTGATTTGGGAATTATGGTTATAATTAACCATCACGACGTTGTTTTACTTGCAATAAGACGAGGCAAGCACTTCATGATGATTTCACAATGTTGAGATGTTTTATGATGATTTTCCACTTGTCGATAAGATGAGACAAGTCGCAATGTTAGTAGTACCGTCAATGAGATGAGACGAGTAGGGTGTTGTATTTACGTCGATGATATGTGGAGAAATATATATATATGTTTCATGATGTTTATGATGTTTCTGATGTGGTATCGATTAATGGTTAGTAAACCGTTACGTACAGACGTATTGTATGGTACATTCGTTCATGCCTTATGGGTTCCTATCCGAGAAGTCGAGGCACATTCACGATGTTACTAGTACTATTGACCGAGTACTCGATTGGAGTCATCATGATGATTACGATGTTATTACTCGACCCCAATCATCACAATATTATTAGTCGGGTTTTTGTGACTGGGTGTCATCACGGTGTTTTCGACTATAGTCAGTTACAATGTTACGATGTTATGTGAGCCCAAGTCATCATGATGTTTGGTACCAAAATTTAGTACTAGTCAAGATGAAAGCATATGATGTATTTCTTGAAGCTTCTTGATTTTTCTATTTCACCATTTTGATGGTGAAACTTTATTATTGCCTTACGTAAGAAAAAGGTTTATTTATATGCATGTTTTATGTTGGTTTCTAATATGATGTTTTGAACTCCTTGGGGATCTATTATAAGATGGATTTGAGATATATTTGTAATTATTACCGATGAGATGAGGTTTAATTTATGGAGATTCTTTTATGGTGAATTTTAACGATGGATTTAAGATATATACATAATTATGCCGATGAGATGAGGCATATCTTTATATGTTAATGTTTATATGAAGGGTATATTCTTGGATGTATAGTTATGCTAATTCCTCCTTTAGGGAGATGTTCCTTTCCTTTTTAGTCTTTATCGACATTTAATTCACATTGTCCATGATATGAGGCGAAAGCTATGTTAATTAAGCCGTAGCTTTAAGACTTGGCTTGTTGATGTTTTATTTTCTTAAGTGTAGCTTTGCCACTGGAGTGTAGTCCTATTCTAATTATCACTTCTACTTTCAACGAAGAGATATCATTGTTTCTTAGAAGGAAGTAACCATGTTATGATTTGGTATCCTTTGAGTAAAAGATATCACATCTTTCATTTACTTAACCTTATTGTTAGTACCAAATTTCGGTCTAACATTTTGGCGTGCCAAGAAGGGGGCACGAGATACTACTTCAATTACTAGCCTGAAAGGAATTAGATTACTTGGTTATTGGATAAATGGCGAAACGAAAGAAAGACGGAACCTTCTCTCGCGCTGAGGATGTTGGCGCAGCAAGGAAGGAGGCAAGCCAGGAGACTTCCTCTCATGGAAACCCATCAGTGTACTTGACAAGAGAAGAGATGGATGGAGTTCTCGCTGAATTGAGGACCCAGATGGCAAGGCAAGATGATCTCCTCCGCAAACAACATGAGACGATGGATGAATTCTTTGCTCGGATGAATGGAAGGTCGAGCAACGACAAACAACCCACTGGAAATAATGCAACGAACTCAACACCTACAGGAGCACCGAACCGGATTGGATCGAATCCGATCCGAAGCACAAAACCTGCAGGTGCTGGGGGCGCTCGCCTCCTTTCTGGGAATAATCAGCATACATCACTTAACATTTCGGATGGTAACATCGTTGGAAACTCCAGTAGAGCACGACCAATCTCTGCCCCGGTTCGGATGGATATGCAGGTACCAAATTCAGCTCAATGGCAACAGGACGCGGCTCGGAACAGAGAGCCAGGACCGTGCCAGCTCGGAACCTCCGACTCGATGACCATCGATCCGAACCGGATCACCCTCTAAACATCCCGTTCATTTCTAAACTCTTCTGCACTTAACACCAAGGGCACCAGCTCTGATCTTGGCAACCTGCAACAGGTTTTCAATGGAGATCACCTTGCAAATCCGATTGAATGCCTTTCAAGAGGCTGCACCTATTAGAATGACGTGGATGACATCAATCACAATCCATTCACTCAGGAAATCAGGAATTCTTGCAATCCCCTGGATTTCAAACTTCCAGTTCTTGAGCCTTACAACGGCAGGACAGATCCTACCGTGCATCTGATGCACTACAAATGGCATATGGAAGTTCAATCGGCGTCGGAAAACGTCATGGCTAAATGCTTCCCCCTCTTTTTAACTTATATAGCTGCTATGTGGATTCAGCAGCTAGAATCTGAATCAATCAACAGTTGGAACATGTTGGTCGCTCGCTTTATTGAGCAATTTCGGGTCCATATTGCCCGACCCAAGAACGTAATGTCGCTCAATACAATTAAGCAGAGATCCAGAGAAACTTTGCGCTCATTCCTAGAAAGATTTAACATTGCAGCAACATCGGTGGATCGACATGAACCATCGATGGTACTAATGGTAGCAATATCCGGCATTCTGGATAATTTGGAATTCAAAAAATCCTTGCACCGTGACCCACCGCGAAACCTCGGCGTTTTCTACCTTGAAGCAGATAGATTTCTGCAGGAAGAAGATGCAACTTCCAAGAAGAGCGTTCTCGAAGTCAACTTGCTTAAAGATGGAGGACCATCTGATTTTGGAAAAGGCAAAGGAAAAGCCGCTGTCAAAAAATGACCGCAACACTCAGCCCCAGAGAGGGCCCAGATACGAAAAGTACACAGAGCTCAATCCAACGCTGACTGACATCTAGATGGACACTAACAGTGTTGTTTCCTACCCAAAGCCTCCCAGGAGGGAGCCATCGCAAAGAGAACACGACTTCGGAAAACATTTCATATTCCATGATATGGACGGTCATGATACAAATGACTGTATGCACTTGCGTGATCTGATTGAGGAACGGTTTAGATGTGGATAGCTACCCGAGTATGTGAAACAACCAACAGTGCCTGCACCTCCTCTACCACCTCCTGCTTCCCAAAGAGGGAATGACCCTGGATCGAGCTCTCGTAGGCTCATCATCAACAGATCTGGATTGGATTATTTTGCATTTCCTGTATTTCTTAGGATTTAAGATATGTTTTCTACTTTCTTTAGATTTTCCGATTGGCTAAATCGGAGTACACACGTTTGGGGTTAGGATTTAGCCCCAAAGCGTGCTCTGGACTCAATGACAAACCAATCAAGATTTGCTTTGGTTTTGTACTTTGAATTGAATAAGGAAGGACTTTCTGAGCATGGATTATGTTTGGCAAATTTAAGTATCTTGTCAGGTTGTGGCAGGATTCTCAATCTC
This sequence comes from Allium sativum, assembly GCA_030737875.1. Lineage (NCBI taxonomy): Eukaryota > Viridiplantae > Streptophyta > Magnoliopsida > Asparagales > Amaryllidaceae > Allium > Allium sativum. The sequence continues at coordinate 683,666,020 of CM060926.1, read as the reverse complement.
AATTAAAGTATAGCCTATAGTTATCTCGGAACCCTAGGTATAGATTATGCCAAGGGACAAACTATCTTGCCAGGTTTTGGCAAGAGCAGCTCTGTCTCGGTATGAGTATGGATTGTACTCCACTGGACTCCCAAGTATGGATTATACTTAGTAACGATGAATGGTCTCATCATGATATGGTAAAGGAACCCGATAAAACTCGAGTATGGTTTATACTCAGTTTGAACTTCCTGGTATGACTTATGCCTGGAGGATTAGGTCCCTCGCCAGGTTTTGGCAGGATGATTCAAACGTCCCCTTAGTATGGTTTATGCTCAATTCGACAACTAAGCATGATTTATGCTCGGAAAAGTTAGAAAATACTGTCAGGATTTGACAATTTGTTCGCTTTTTATTCCTTGCAGGTTGGATTATACTTTCAGCTGGTGGGCTCGGCGTGGCCTGGATTTCATAGATTTTCCAGATCTTCCTTATCAGCAAGATATGTTCTAGGGGGAAAATGTTGACATGCTTCTCAGCCAAAGCAGTCACACATGAAACAATACGCTCAAGTATTGGGAACATCGTCAGAACACAGGAAGCAATTTGGCTGAAGTCGCATCGCAAACGAAGAACGGCTCAAAACTCCTAATAGATGACCTATTTTGGGCCCGAAAACATCAATTATGATTTTCTTTGTAACTCTTGTAGCCCTCTGAATTAGCTTCAGGTAGAGCTTTCGTTTAGGCAAAATGGACTTACAGTTTGAAAGTTACTTCCATTTCCGTGAATGCGCGTAGAATTGGAAAATTGGATTTTGGAAGTAACATGACCCAAACGGGTCGGATCAGGTGCACCGGTTCGATCGTAGGAGGGGAACCCGTTCCCACGTTGGAAGCTTAAACACGGACTCTAGATCACATCGGTTCGGATCAAGCTAGACCGAACCAACTCGCCTCCCACATGTTCAAAAGAACATGACATTTTAAGATCTAAGACATAGGATCAGATTGGAGGAGAGAGGATCCGATCCGAACCGCCCAGCTTGCTCTTGCACATCGACTTTGACCGATTCCTAAGGCATTATCTACTCCTACTTACTCGGATCTACTTCCACTTGGTATAGCACGACTTGGAGAGGATTTCTCCACTAGCTCCACTTCATTTCAGGATTCCTGGGATGCGTGCCACGTGGCATCCGACCCGGAACCCGCCTACTGCTATAAACACACCATTTGAAGGATTTTGAAGGGATATTTTGGCTCTAACTCTTCACGGCTTCCACCATTGTTCTCTGCAAGGTTATTACACAACATAGAAGCCAAATACCACATTATAACACAAGGATTTCGTGTATAATCTCATCATTTCATACTCCTTTTCATTGTAAACACGAGGATTTCATGTATTAATCGAGAGAATTGTACTTGTAACTTCTTAGGATTTAAGTAGAGATAAAGTGGACGTAGGCTTGGTTTGAGCCGAACCACTATAAAAACCTCATGTATCTCCTCTTATTTTTACTACTTTCTGCATTCTGTGATCCGTGATTTGCATTTAGGTGTTAGTACTATATTTCGATCTAACACTTATCAATTGTTATGTTTTACTTATAAGTTTAGCTAGCCTGACCTGTATGTTTTCACTCGGGTCAGACCGAGTTTGTTTCAGGTTTTAGTTTCTCTTTGGACATAGAAGTTTCTTGATGCTTCCTTGTGGGATTGATTCATTCTCTTGAGATTGTTTAGCATTTCTATGAGATATAGTTGAGTTGTTATTCCTTGCCCTCCATATATTGTGTGGTCATCATTCCACTTTGTTGTAGTATTTGTATTATATTGAGATGTATCATTTTATATGTAAGCATGTATATACATATGTGTACTGTTCTATGTTAAGATAGTATTAGATGGTGTTTTGTTCTGATAGATCCATAGCTATCTATAGCTTTGCATTAATAGTTTAAAGAGTATGTCGATCCACTTGAGCTAAAAAAAATTAGATAGATTTGGCAATGTATTCAATAGATTATCACAAGGTTATAATTAGTCGCTAATAACCAGCCCTATTCTCTGCATTAACAGATGGAATTACTATGTAATTCTCTTTGTTAATGTGGGTCTCGGGGTGGGGCATTACATTTGGTATCAGAGCGAGATTTCAAAACGAAATACATTAAACATAGAATAAAGACATATATAATGATGCATCCAAATATTGTACGAATGCTACTAAATCCTATCTTTGAGCTCTTGTCCTTCTTTGATTCGTTGAATTGATAATTTGGGATATGTCTAGGAATATATGTATTCCGTAATATTCCAGATTAATTTGATGATGTCTTATCGTAAGAGTGATTCTTTGGATTTATTCTATTTGAGTCAAGCATTCTGAGAATATCTCGATGATTTCTTTTGTGGTTCTGGTTTTTGAGTTAATTGTGAATTGTGTTTTTGAAATCTTTTGAAGTAAAGATTTTTTTAAGAAGGAAGTTAAAATTTTATTCGTGATATGGAATGAATTTGAAATCATATAAAAGAAGTTCTTTTATAGAAAATTATTTTCTTTCGTGTTGGGTCATCCATTCGAGTGTTTAAAAATTCTAGTTAATACGCCTGATTAATGATATTGATAGAGATTTCCTAAATGCTAGGATGAGACAATCATACATGGTAATAAAGTAAAAATTCACTTTATTAAGAAACTTTATTAAGAAGTCTAAGAGTTTTCTTGTAAAGAGGAATTGAGATTTGGTTTTCAAAGTAATAAAATTTTGGAACCATGGGAATTTTTAAGTCTATATCCATCTTCTTAGGGTACCTTAATTCATTTTGTTCCAATTTCCTTAGTGCAATAGTTTAATGATTTGCATGTTGCGATCATTGAGGTTTGTGGGCTCTTAAAGAAAACACGTTCTCTAGGATTTTCCTAACCATTTTGATGTTTATTCTCTTATCGATGTGGTTTTCCATTGTGAAATACAGAAAAGTAAGTTGATTATTCCTTTGATGTCTTGATTTTGGGATAAAGTTAAGCTAAATCTCAACTTAATCCAAGAATATTTGAGAATTTTTCTCTTTTGATTGATTTTTGTGTAATAACCCGGAATTCTGTGTCAATTTAGAATTTTTATTTTGGCAATTTTAGTGAATTTTGAATATTTAAAATGAAATATTTTAAATAATAATGATGAGAATTTTATTTTGAATAGAATTCAAACGTATATATTTATATAGATCATCGTTAGAATATAAATATTTTATTTTAATTATAAAAGGAATTGAAAATGGCGCGGTAGTTCGAAAATTCGATTTCAAATTTCAAATTTCAAATGAATGTACAGGATTCAAAATAAACCAGATTTTGGTGAAACCAAAAATATTTGAATCTATTTGGGAAGATCTTTCCAACGAACCCTGAAAAATTGATTGCTGATTGTGGTGTTTAATTATTGTTTGAGCAATTAATTTGAACCATTTAGCCAAATTGAACCAAATAGTGAATTGTATTGAAAATTAGTCGCATTTGCATGCATATGCATGTACTTACATTGAACAGGTCATAGCAAAGAGGCTAGAGCAGAAGAATAAAATTGTTTGCCCGACAAATAGGTACATGTTTACTAATTTCTTGGGTTTTGGATGATTTTATGAGCAGATTGGCCAGCCGCTTGGCTTTTTCTTTTTCTTTTGAATTGAAGAAGCCATGGGAGGCTATATGAAATATCCCGAAGTCCCTGGTGCAGGGGAGGTTATGGCGAAATTTTTCGAAAATTTAGGCTGTTAGCCAAATTTTTGAAAAATTTGAAAAGTTCTTAGAAATTGAAAAGTTGAAGAACTTAAGCCGTAAAGAAAATAATGAAAGTTGAGTTGATTAGTTAAACAACTTTCGGCTTCGTTCCTTTTCGGGGACGAAAAGTTTTAAGTGGGGGAGATTGTAATAACCCGGAATTCTGAGCCAATTTAAAATTTTTATTTTGGCAATTTTAGTGAATTTTGAATATTTGAAATGAAATATTTTAAATAATAACGTTGAGAAATTTATTTTGAATAGAATTCAAATGTATATATTTATATAGATCGTCGTTAGAATATAAATATTTTATTTTAATTATAAAAGGAACTGAAAATTGCGCGATAGTTCGATAATTCGATTTCAAATTTCAAATGAATGTAATTCAAAATAAACCGGATTTTGGTGAAACCAAAAATATCTGAATCTATTTGGGAAGATCTTTCCAACGAACCCGAAAAATTGAAATGTCACAGCGGGAATAAAAAGTTATGCCCAGATGAAAATTCAGAATAGTCGCTATGGAATTCTGGCCCTTAAAAATGGGAATTTTGCAAACTACCTCGATTTTCGATGAAAGCACTTCTGTTGGATCCGTGATGTCAAATTATTGCTAGGTTTCAAAATTCGTAATTTTTCGAATCAATATGTTAGCGTGGCAAAGGAAAACGCGTTTGACCAGTTTTAGTTAATTTTAATCGACTGGAAAATGACCATTTTTCAAACGGTCTCAGAATTCGATGAAATTAGTTTTGTTAGGACCGTATCATCAATACGAAACTAGAATTAATTTTCTGGAATTTTTAGAATTAGTATGTGAGCCCGGTAAATTAAAATGTGCGTTAAATTCAGGTTTGACTATTATATTAATTTATATTTTAAATTTGATGGAAATTAATCGAAATGGTCAAATAGGCTTACGTGACATATCCCATTGTGTTCGGAATGGGGGTAATTAGCTGGAGGCGACAGTCGGTGGGTTCGATTTGGTGATTGAATATAAAAGTTGCTATTTTTGGAAATAAAAATATATATATATAAAGATAAAAATCTAAAACCTAATTTCCCATTTGTCTAAGTCAAACCCGCCCCATTCAGAAGCCATCGACGGCGGAAATTGATCAAAATTTCAAAACCTAAATTCTTTCAATCCACACAACGGTTTCAGGAATTAAAACATGGAAATCGAAGAGAGAATCAAGGGCTTCAAATCCATGTATGGTTGATGGATTATCGTGGGGTGTGCTATTCGAAAAACGAGCCCAAAAGCGTCGCCGTCGCACTCCATTACAGGTGCCGCTCCATCACCGAGTTCGCCAAAAGAGGTTGCAACGGGAAGCTCTCGCGCCGACCGTCCAGGTGACGCCCTCCGATTAACCTCCGACGCTGTCCTGGTGGCGCGATGGTGAGCTCTTCCAATCGACATATGGGTTCAATGGTTCTAGTATACATACGCGGAAGGTAAAAAAAAAAGATTTAACTAATTAGTTATTAATTATTCTAGGTTATTAATTAAAGTAATTAAAATATAAATCACATTGTTCTAAAGAATTGTAATTTTTAATTAATTAGCATTGTTTCATTTTCAGAAAAATAAATTTGTTTTAAGAATAAAAATACCTTTGTTCTAAAAAAAATTATTATATATATAATAAAAATAGCATAGCTTTTAAATATAAAATTTGCTTTGTTTTGAAATATAGAATTTGCTTTGATTTGAAAATATACAATACTTTGATTTAAAAATATACAATACATTAATTTGAAATTATAAAATGGCGAGAGAAAAATATGATTGTTATTATATGAACATCGATATAAAAGTACGATTTTTATATATAGGAAGAAGCGATAAAAATTCAATTTTTATAAGTGTAGTAGGAAAATAAAAATATGATTTTTATGTGCATGTAGTTATAATAAAAATGTGATTTTTATATATGAATAGTGTGAAAAAGATGCGTTGGAATTTCGAACAAATTCAAACCGTTCGGAAAGAAAGACTGACGGAGTGGAACCCCAAAGTGAGAACTCCTCACCTTTAATTTATTTATAGTTTGAAATATATGCTAGGATGTAGACGGTGCTTTGTAGCACCTGACACCCGTCATCCACAGACCATGGATGGCTTGTTTGTTTGATTGCTGTGTTTTGAAATTTGATTGTGTGATGTGGAATGAAATAAAATATTTTATAGTTAAAAATATGATTTTTTAACGTGTATAATATAAATAGTAGGAGATTTGTTTATATACACTGATTTGACTGATATTTATTGGGACGATAAATTTTACACATCGCCCAACTGCACAAATAAAAATCTGTGTTTATTGATTTGAAACCCGATACGGGTTTTGGGATGAGATTTTACGTACACTAATCCCAATTGTTTAGTTGTATGTCAATCGATGAATTGACAGACTGTGTAAGCATTAATTATTTCTATTTAATACTTATGCAGTTGTGTGGTGCACTCTGGATGATGGTTGATGATTTATCGTTGCTGTTATATACATGTGTAGTATGGAATCCATATAATTGACATTATATGGTATTGATTGGGCCTCATTCTAATTTGGAAAATAAAGAAAACAATTTCATGTGGTGAATAAAAGCCATGTTGATTAGAATGACGCCATTTTGACGTGAACGATATTTATATCGATTTTATTCATTTTTATAATTAACATAGAAAAGAAAGTGATTTCAAAATATAACGTTTTGAAACTATTATCATTTGTATATCGATGATGTGGAATATTCAATTTTGATTCGAAATTGAATATGAAGTTGAAATCGTTTCGAAAACGAATTTAAAGCGATTTATAAAATACGTTTTAAAAGGAAATCGATGAAATATATATAATATATTATATATATATATATATATATATATATATATATATATATATATAATTTCCTGAATAGAACGCGTCACGCCGCGGCAGTTCGCGAATTTCGACCATGGACTTCGAATGGATATTGCGGGAGATCCGACCATCGGAATCTCCTAAAATCAGAACCGTTGGGTTCGTACCGAAAAGAGATTTCTAATGAATATTAGAAATTAGAAATCTAACGGTTGGATTTGGAATTATATCCAAATAAAATTTGGAAAAGGTAGCTGTAAGTGCAATTCGATGGCCGTTGATGGAAATCGACTGTACGGGCCTTGATAAAATTATCAAAAATATCAATAATTTGTGTAAAATCATAAGAAATGATTTGTGAAGAATTGGGATGAAAAACCCCATATTTGAAAAGATAAGAATAGATTTTTGTCGAAATGAACTAGTTTTGAACTAGAATAATAATTTATTTATTTTTAAAATAAATAAAATGGATTTGAAATGGTTTTGAACATAATCAGAATTTCCAATAATTGAATTGGAATGGATTTGGATCGAAATCATCTTTGGAATATTTCGATGTTAGATTTCGTGATGATACAGATATTGTTATGGGAATTTGATAGATATATTAATATTGTTATTTCCAATACGATATTTGTTGGTCGTAGAATTTGATATTGAATATAAGCCGATATATTTTCTATTCTGAGCCTTGTATTTAATATCAGATGTGATTTGGGTTTGTCGTGAATGGTGTCTTCATTAACACTATCCTTAAACCCAGTTGAGAAAAAGATTAAATCTTTTTATTTAGATTTAATGAAGTGTACCAATTAAATGGTATTTAATTGGAATTGAATTTGAATTGATTTTTTGGTTTATCGTGAACAGTGTTTTAAATAACACTTGTTCTTTAACCCGATAATTAATGGAATGTGATTTTGGGTTGTTGTGAATGGTATCTTCAATAATACGGTCCTTAGACCCAACTGAGTTAAGAAAATCAGAAACTAACTGGAGGTTAGTTAAGTTGAATGGTTTCTTGGGTATTGATCTGATGTTGGTTTCGGCCTTTGGGGTTAATACTTAGGGAATTGCTCACTTGCTATTTTACGGTTAAAAGTTGATAGAATGGAATGTGATTTTGGGTTTATCGCGAAACGTGTTTTAAATGACATTGATTCTTTAACCCAGTTAAAGATTAGAACTAAGTGGAGTTTTAATGAATCTTTAATTAGATTGAAAAGAGCGAGAATGGAGTATCACCAGTTTTGCTCCAGGCGATAGTTAAATCTGTAATTAGATTCGAACGTGAAATGGTAATTGAATTTACCGATAACACCGTGGTGTTAGACATGAAGCATTACCAGTTTTACTTCATGGGATGAATAGGTTAGGATTGGGAAATTAAAACAAATGATTACGTCGGTGTGTTTCGCTAATCCCGACTAATTTGAATTAATATTCAAAAGAAGATTAAAGATTAAATTTAAAGAATTTATCTTTGATAAAATTAATGGGAACATTTCCATAAGAATGTGAAATTTAGAAACTAATTGGAAATTAGTTAAGATGAATGGTTTCCTGGGTATTGATCTGATGTTGGTTTCGGCCTTCGAGGTTAATACTTGGGGAGTTGTTCTCTTACTAGTTTACGATTAGTGACTGATGAATTGGAATGAGGCGTATGTTGTGTTTGTGTAACACATGTTTATTATATACGCGAGTTATTTAGAAAGACCGGGTTTATCCCATTCTGAATAATTGATTCGACGTGGTGTCGAGGATGAAGACGGTGGTTGAAGACCGGAGGTCTTCACGTCGTTTGGGTGATTACTGATGATCTTGATTGGGCCGTACACCCAAGAGAAGGGAATCAGTTAGTGGTCATCTAGACGTACTTGGAGATCGATGGATATGCGATGCACAACGTGCCTCCGGTTCGTTCAGACCCAGAACTGACTTGTAAATGGACTGTGTGTTTGGCATTGGATATCATTCTGTGTGATTGATGAATATCGGTTGCATGGAGTGGTTTGCCTGTGTGGCATGCTAAGATGCAAATGATCAAGGCTTCTATTGAAAAGCAGAGACTTGTGGTTGATGATCAAAGCACAGCCTGTGTGGCACAGCTTTGTGTAGCGTTAATTCGCGAGCCTCACTCCCCGGTTGTGAACCAGAAACGGGAGAGGACATCAGGGAGGGCATGCATTTCCTTCTAGATAGAAGTGGCGTCAGTGGTTTTACACGCCCTGACTTATGTGGTTGTTGCTATTGTGAGGCGCCTCGGATATATCGGTGACTATGTGAAGCCGATGGAGTCATTTGTTGGCTCATTTACACCCCAAAGGGCGGGGTAACGTAGTGTTCAGGCATAATAATCCACATCGGTGGACCGGCCCTGACGATCCAAAGGTCACTCGAGCTCTGACCTGAGACATGGGCTAGATTGTCTCAAATCGGTGAGGACTATCTTTTGCCTCGGTTCACAAATGGAAATCTAACTTCCAATACGTGACATGTGTGGTTTTGATTGTAGAGCCTAGTATTGGCGACATGATATATGGTACCCATGCCGTCTATGATTAATACATATGATTGAAATTGTTTTAACACTATACACTTATAGTAATAATAAAAGATGAAATTTAGCGTATCAAGCATTCTTTGGCTATTATAAGGTAAAACCCTATCCTCCGGCTTGCGTTGCATTGTGTGATGGGACCTGGGTCTTATAATAGCTTCATTATTCTTTATTTAGCATTGCGCTATAGTTTTATGCACCGGTATTCTTGGGAGGAAACCCGTTCTGTGTTATACGGCGTGGTCCCTTGATTTACCTTACTTTAAAATAAAGATTAATAACTGTTTCAGTTCTCACACCAGTCACATGACTGACCTGGAGTTTATTGTTTTAACCTAAACTCTGGGTGCCCCTATTTTCTACACGGGCAGCTAGTAGTTTTGTTTTTGCATATTTATATTCATAGGATCCTGATTTACAGCTGGAACGATACTCGAAAAGCTCTGTATCCGTGTTTTACTTCTAGTCGTGTTTTGTATTATTTTCCGCTGCGATGTATTTAAATGTAATTTAAATCTCTGATACTTTCTATGTAATATTGATTTATACTCTGTATATTCTTGTATTCTGATGAATTGTTGTAATAAGCAATGAAATGTTCTACTGTTTGCGTTCCGACGTGGCTTGTCCTCAACTCAATCCGTGATTTCCCGTAAGGGGGATTTCAGGACGCTTCAGTTGGTATCAGAGCTTTGGTTAACAGAGCTTGGAGAACAAGACACGTTAGAACCAAACCAAAGAATTCATCAGATATTGGATTAGTATTATCCAATAGGAATGACTCGTTAGAGATGGGATAAGTAGTGTCCTAGAACGAGTGTGAAGAGTATATTTTTAAAATGAAAACAATTTTTGTTTTGAAAATTTAAATCAATTATTCATATTTGATTATTTATTTATTATTGAATTTGGACAATCCAATATGTAAATATTTTGCATATACGTCTGATCCGCGTGTATTTGAAGTTTTAATATACTGGGTAGATATAGAATCACACTCTAGTCGCCCGGAGACGATTCTGATGATGAGGCCTCATCAACAGTGTCTGTGTTCGAGTTTCGAAGGTGGGATTTCTATATGATTCCAATTGAATGGTGTGAGAACCAAAACTAGATAGGGTTTATTATTGTGAATTGGTACCAAAAATCGGATTTTTGGACTATGTATCAAAGTTATGAATTTGAAAAGCTAATCAACTAATTGATTGCTGATTGTGGTGTTTAATTTGAGCAATTAATTTGAACCATTTAGCCAAATTGAACCAAATAGTGAATTGTATTGAAAATTAGTCGCATTTGCATGCATATACATGTACTTACGTTGAACTGGTCATAGCAAAGAGGCTAGAGCAGAAGAATAAAATTGTTTGCCCGACAAATAGGTACATGTTTACTAATTTCTTGGGTTTTGGATGATTTTAAGAGCCGATTGGCTAGCCACTTGGCTTTTTCTTTTTCTTTTGAATTGAAGAAGGCCATGAGAGGCTATATGAAATATCCCGAAGTCGCTGGTGCAGGGGAGGTTATGGCGAAATTTCTCAAAAATTTAGGGTGTTAGCCAAATTTTTGAAAAATTTGAAAAGTTCTTAGAAACTGAAAAGTTGAAGAACTTAAGACGTAAAGAAAATAATGAAAGTTGAGTTGATTAGTTAAACAACTTTCGGCTTCATTCCTTTTCGGGGATGAAAAGTTTTTAGTGGGGGAGATTGTAATAACCCGGAATTCTGAGCCAATTTAAAAATTTTATTTTGGCAATTTTAGTGAATTTTGAATATTTGAAATGAAATATTTTAAATAATAGCGATGAGAAATTTATTTTGAATAGAATTCGAACGTATATATTTATATAGATCGTCGTTAGAATATAAATATTTTATTTTAATTATAAAAGGAACTGAAAATTGCGCGATAGTTCGATAATTCGATTTCAATTTTCAAATGAATGTAATTCAAAATTAACCGGATTTTGGTGAAACCAAAGATATCTGAATCTATTTGGGAAGATCTTTCCAACGAACCCGAAAAATTGAAATGTCACAGCGGGAATAAAAAGTTATGCCCGGATGAAAATTCAGAATAGTCGCTATGGAATTCTGGCCCTTAAAATGGGAATTTTGCAAACGACCTCGGTTTTCGACGAAACCAGTTTTGTTGGATCCGTGATGTCAAATTATTGCTAGGTTTCAAAATTTGTAATTTTTCGAATCAATATGTGAGCGGCAAAAGAAAACGTGTTTGACCAGTTTCAGTTGATTTTAATCGACTGGTAAATGACCATTTTTCAAACGGTCTCAGAATTCGATGAAATTAGTTTTGTTAGGACCGTATCGTCAATACGAAACTAGAAATAACTTTTCTGGAATTTTTAGTGTTAGTATGTGAGCCCGGTAAATTAAAATGTGTGTTAAATTCAGGTTTGATTATTATATTAATTTATATTTTAAATTTAATGGAAACTAATCAAAACTGTCGAATTGGCTTACGTGACATATCCCATTGTGTTCGGAATGGGGGTAATTAGCTTGGGGCGACTGTCGGTGGGTTCGATTTGGTGATTGAATAGAAAAGTTGCTATTTTTGGAAATAAAAATATATATAAATATAAAAATCTAAAACTTAATTTCCCATTTGTCTAAGTCAAACCCGCCCCGTTCAGAAGCCATCGAAGGCGGAAGTTGATCAAAATTTCAAACCCAAAATTCTTTCAATTCAAACAACGGTTTCGGGAATTAAAACATGGAAATCGAAGAGAGAATCAAGGGCTTTAAATCCATGTATGTTTGATGGATTATCGTGGGGTGTGCTATTCGAAAAACGAGCCCAAAAGCGTCGCCGTCGCACTACATTACAGGTGCCGCTCCACCACCAAGTTCGCCAAAGGAGGTAACAACGGGAAGCTCTCGCGCCGGCCGTCCAGGTGATGCCCTCCGATCAACCTCCGACGCTGTCTTGGTGGCGCGATGGTGAGCTCTTCCAATCGACAGATGGGTTCAATGGTTCCAGTATACAAATGTGGAACGTTAAAAAAAAGATTTAACTAATTAGTTATTAATTATTCTAGGTTATTAATTAATGTAATTAAAATATAAATCACATTGTTCTAAAGAGTTGTAATTTTTAATTAATTAGCATTGTTTTATTTTCAGAAAAATAAATTTGTTTTAAGAATAAAATACCTTTGTTCTAAAAAAATTATTATATATATAATAAAAATAGCATAGCTTTTAAATATAAAATTTGCTTTGTTTTGAAATATAGAATTTGCTTTGATTTGAAAATATACAATACTTTGATTTAAAAATATACAATACATTGATTTGAAATTATAAAATGGCGAGAGAAAAATATGATTGTTATTATATGAACATCGATATAAAAGTACGATTTTTATATATAGGAAGAAGCGATAAAAATTCAATTTTTATAAGTGTAGTAAAAAATAAAAATATGATTTTTATGTGCATGTAGTTATAATAAAAATGTGATTTTTATATATGAATTGTGTGAAAAGGATGCGTTGGAATTTAGAACAAATTCAAACCATTCGGAAAGAAAGGCTGACGGAGTGGAACCCCAATGTGAGAACTCCTCACCTTTAATTTATTTCTCGTTTGAAATATATGTTAGGATGCAGACGGTGCTTAGTAGCACCTGACACCCGTCGTCCACAGACCATGGATGGCTTATTTGTTTGATTGTTGTGTTGTGAAATTTGATTGTGTGATGTGGAATGAAATAAAATATTTTATAGTTAAAAATATGATTTTTTTTAACGTGTATAAATTAAATAGTAATAAACAAATCGGGGTTTTGTTTATATACACTGATTTGACTGATATTGATTGGGACGATAAATTTTACACATCACCCAACTGCACAATTAAAAATCTGTGTTTGTTGATTTGAAACCCCACACGGGTGTTGGGATGAGATTTGACGTACACTAATTCCGATTGTTTAGTTGTATGTCAATCCATGAATTGACAGACTGTGTAAGCATTAATTATTTATATTTAATGCTTATGCAATTGTGTGGTACACTCTGGATGATGGTTGTTGATTTATCGTTGCTGTTATATACATGTGTTGTATGGAATCCATATAATTGACATTATATGGTATTGATTGGGCCTCATTCTAATTTGGAAAATAAAGAAAACAATTTCATGTGTTGAATAAAAGCCGTGTTGATTAGATTGACACCATTTTGACGTGAACGATGTTTATATCGATTTTATTCATTTTTATAATGATTATAGAAAAGAAAGTGATTTCAAAATATAACGTTTTGAAAATATTATCATTTGTATATCAATGATGTGGAATATTCAATTTTGATTCGAAATTGAATATGAAGTTGAAATCGTTTCGAAAACGAATTTAAAGCGATTTATAAAAAATGTTTTAAAGGAAATCGACGAAATATATATAATATATATATATATTATATATAATGGCCTGAATAGAACGCGTCGTGCCGCGGCAGTTTGCGAATTTCGACCATGGACTTCGAATGGATATTGCGGGAGATCCGACGGTCAGATTCTCCTAAATCCGGAACCGTTGGGTTCGTATCGAAAAGCGCTTTCTAACGAATATTAGAAATTATAAATCTAACTGTTGGATTTGGAATTATGTCCAAATCAAATTTGGAAAAGGTCGTTGTAAGTGCAGTTCGATGGCCTCTGATGGAAATTGACTGTACGAGCCTTGATTAAATTATTAAAAATATCAATAATTTGTGTAAAATCATAAGAAATGATTTGTGAAGAATTGGGTTGAAAAACTCCATATTTGAAAAGATAAAAATAGATTTTTATCGAAATGAACTAGTTTTGAACTAGAATAATAATTTATTTATTTTTAAAATAAATAAATTGGATTTGAAATGGTTTTAAAAATAATCAGAATTTCCAATAATTGAATTGGAATGGATTTGAATCAAAATCGCCTTTTGAATATTTCGATGTTGGATTTCGTGATGATACATATATTGTTATGGGGATTTGAAAGATATATTAATATCGTTATTTCCAATACGATATTTGTTGGTCGTAGAATTTGATATTGAATATAAGCCAATATATTTTCTATTCAGAGCCTTGTATTTAATATCAAATGTGACTTGGGTTTGTCGTGAATGGTGTCTTCATTAACACTGTCATTAAACCCAGTTGAGAAAAAGATTTAATCTTTTTATTTAGATTTAATGAAGTGTACCAATTAAATGGTATTTAATTGGAATTGAATTTGAATTGATTTTTGGGTTTATCGTGAACAGTGTTTTAAATAACACATGTTCTTTAACCCGATAATTAATGGAATGTGATTTTGGGTTATCGTGAACGATATCTTCAATAATACTATCCTTAGACCCAACCGAGTTAAGAAAATCAGAAACTAACTGGAGATTAGTTAAGCTGAATGGTTTCTTGGGTATTGATCTGATGTTGGTTTCGGCCATCGGGGTTAATACTTAGGGAATTGCTCACTTGCTATTTTACGGTTAAAAGTTGATAGAATGGAATGTGATTTTGGGTTTATCGCGAACCGTGTTTTAAACGACATTGATTCTTTAACCCGGTTAAAGATTAGAACTAAGTGGAGTTTTAATGAATCTTTAATTAGATTGAAAAGAGCGAGAATGGAGTAGCACCTGTTTTGCTCCAGGCGATAGTTAAACTTTAATTAGATTTGAACGTGAAATGGTAATTGAATTTACCAATAACACCGTGGTGTTAGATATGAAGTATTATCAGTTTTACTTCATGGGATGAATAGGTTGGGGTTGGGAAATTAAAACAAATGATTACTTCGGTGTGTTTCGCTAATCCCGACTAATTTGAATTGATATTCAAAAGAAGTTTAAAGATTAAATTTAAAGAATTTATCTTTGATAAAATTAATGGGAACCTTTCCCTAAGAATGTGAAATTTAGAAACTAATTGAAAATTAGTTAAGATGAATGGTTTCCTGGGTATTGACCTGATGTTGGTTTCGGCCTTCGGGGTTAATACTTGGGGAGTTATCCTCTTACTAGTTTACGATTAGTGACTGATGAATTGGAATGAGGCGTATGTTGTGTTTGTGTAACACATGTTTATTATATATGCGAGTTATTCAGAAAGACCGGGTTTATCCCATTCTGAATAACTGATTCGACGTGGTGTCGAGGATGAAGATGGTGGTTGAAGACCGGAGTTCTTCACGTCGTTTGGGTGATTACTGATGATCTTGATTGGATCGTACACACAAGAGGAGGGAATTAGTTAGTGGTCGTCCAGACGTACTTGGAGATCGATGGATGTGCAAGGTACAAGGTGCCTCCTGTTTCGTTCAGACCCAGAACGGACTTGTAAATGGACTGTGAGTCTGACATTGGATACCATTCTATGTGATTGATGGATATCGGTTGCATGGAGTGGTTTGCCTGTGTGGCATGCTAAGATGCAAAAGATCAAGGTTTCTGTTGAAAAGCAGAGTCTTGTGGTTGATGACCAAAGCACAGCCTGTGTGGCACAGCTTTGTGTAGCGTTAATTCGCGAGACTCACACCCCGGTTGGGAACCAGAAACGGGAGAGGACATCAGGGAGGGCATGCGTTTCCTTCTAGATAGAAGTGGCGTCAGTGGTTTTACATGCCCTGACGAGTTTGACTTACGTGGTTGTTGCTGTTGCGAGGCGCCTCGGATATATCAGTGACTATGTGAAGCTGATGGAGTCGTTGTTGGCTGATTTACGCCCCAAAGGGCTGGTGTAACACCCCACCTCTACTAGGGTCACTCACAAAGGGAATGCACTAGCTTTGGTGGAGCATTATCTAGGTAAACATACACAGAAATATTACAAGACAGAACATATAGAACAGCGGAAGAAGAACCAAATTTCATTGCTTTAAAATCTAGAAAGGTCAAAAGCCTTTTACATCAAAATGCTATTAAAAATCCATTACATCGAAATCTGTCTTGCAATTGTAAAGAAGCATAAAACCGTAGTTATAAATCATTCCCCAATAAAGCAGCAAAGCAAGCCATAGCCAAGAGCAATCCAAGCCTTCATGAAATAGCCTTGGAACTGGGTAAGATCCGAACTAAGCTGTGTTCCCGACCTGCGAACCTGGGGGGGGGGGGGGGGGAAACAGAAGAAAAAGAGGCGAAACAACTGGGTCAGTCATAAAGACTGAGTAAGTCCTAGTGACTTTCAGCATAAAAACAGGTAAAGATAACATGGCACGAATAAACTGAAAGTAAACATAAGCATGGTGATAAGATAAGCTACAGGCACGATAACTAAGAATAACATCATAGGATTTCTGTCATGTATAACATTGCAAGGTTCCCGTTCAGGATGAACTAAGTATAGTTTCGCACGATTTCTATTAAGCATCACAAGATTTCCCTGCTTCACCATTAAAACGATATCTATTTGCTCTGATTTCTTAAATTCTCTGCACCAACTATACTAGTATCCCAACACGTATCATCCTTTCCATGTATATGTACAGTCCCTTGTCGTATATCGTACGGGTTTCATTACGTATTTCTATACTACTTCAACGTAGTGCCACCATTCTTGAAATCGTTTGGACCGCCACTCTTGTTCTGGCTAGGTTTCCTTATCATGAGCTATCGCATGTTCAACTAGGATTTATGCCACCTAGGGCCACTAGGGATTATGCTACCTATTGACCGTTTTCTAGATTCGATTAGGATTTATGCCACCTAGGACCACTAGGGATTATGCTACCTAACGAATTCCACGTAACGATCTATTAATCGACCGGCTCCCTACAAGTCCTAGCTCGTTCATGTGTCTGCGTCATACGGCCCTATCCAGAAATGTAGTTACCTGTGCAAGGCCACCATAGGGTGTATCAAGTCCTATGGTGCCAACCACCGACACGAATCAAGCATGCACAGTGTAAATCTACGGGTGCCCAATGCCTGCTTTTTCAACTCCGGACTACGTGCACGACCATAGCCCGCCTGAACCTACAATGGCACACCTACTCAGTCGTCGTTCTGGTCGCTTACAATCAGCCCAGTAATCGTGCCCCACCCTGCCTAGTTCTAGGGTATCATGATACATCTAGTGGGTTACTGCTGAAATGGACCGCGCAACTAGGGTTCCCATCTAGTAGGCTAAGTGTTGTCATTTAAATTCGAGACTTAACCCCATCGGTCTAGCATGTCAAGTTGGTTAAGTGTTGTCATTCAAGTTCGTGACCTAACCCGTCTACATGTCATGTCAAATTGGCTAAGTGTTGTCGTTTAAGTTCATGACTTAGCCCTATGAATCATGTGTCAAGTTGGTTAAGTATATTCAAGCAGTTCATGACTTAACCCTATCAAGTCATCGTGTCAAACTAGTTAAGTATATTCAAGTGGTTCATGACTTAACCCTATCAAATCATCGTGTCAAATTGGTTAAGTATATTCAAGCGGTTCAGGACTTAACCCTATCAAATCATCATGTCAAATTGGTTAAGTATATTCAAGCGGTTCAGGACTTCACCCTATCAAATCATCGTGTTAAATTAGTTAAGTATATTCAAGCGGTTCAGGACTTAACCCTATCAAATCATCGTGTCAAATTGGTTAAGTATATTCAAGCAGTTCAGGACTTAACCCTATCAAATCATCGTGTTAAATTGGTTAAGTATATTCAAGTGGTTCATGACTTAACCCTATCATGTGGCATTAATTCATTAATGCACTTCAACCTCTCACATTAGACTAACTGTTGTGGTTACTGGATTTGCCTGGCGGTTCCGGGCAGATTTACACCACAACATAGTCTAACCTCGGGTTTTATGTGCGATATGACCAACTACCCACATTGGATCCTATTGTTTGCAGCCACTGGATTTGCCGGGCGGTTTCGGGCAGATTTACACTGCAAACTCAACCCAACCTCGAGTTGGCCATTTTCAAGTTTATCTAATTGTCATGCCCACAATCAAGTTTTCATGTCAAAATTCATGTCGAGTTTTCATGTCATGTTTCAAGTTTTGCCTATTATCGAGTTCATAATTCATGTTCATAACCAATTCATATTTTGCCTAATCTACCCAAATCGTATTCCCTTCGCACATTAACGTGTATCGATCTCTATTACAAATAAATCCAAATCTCAAAATAGAGGGAATAGCATCAAGACTATGACAGGCAAAAGGGACTAGCATAAAGCAATAAAAGGGGTTACAAGACTAGCATGACATAACTTGAGATAATTGGTTACAGCATCACTGGCATATAGGATTTCAAATCTAGCAAGATAAGGTGATAGTCATGATAAACGCTGACATAAAAGAATAGGCATGCAAAATCAAGCCAAATACAAGGATAATGGATCCAATGGTTTTGGTGTACATAATAGCGAATAAACTAAGCAAGTCACACCTTTGGTATGAGATCCAACAAACTGCGAATTCGGTATACAACATGGGTTTCAATCAACTATAATAGTCCCAGGTAATTAACCCCGATAGTCATAGTCATGGTCATAGGTAGAAATCTCATAATTAAGAATCCTAAGCGATAAATCACAATAGTCATGGTTAATTATCCAAAATAGTTCTAGGCAATAGTCATAGGCAATTAACAGTAATAGTTTCAAGGTCATGGTCATAAATAATGGCCTTATGTTTATAATCATAGATAATAATTCTCATAGTCAAGAGTCATAGTTGATTATCCACAATTGTCCTTGTCATAGTCATAGACAACAGTCTTTCTTTCCCCGTCGTAGGCATAGGCTTAGTCTTATTAGTCATAGGCAGTCTTATGTTCACCGTCATAATCATTGGCATAGTCATATTAGTCATAGGCAGTCTTATGTTCTCAGTCATAGTCCTTGTCCATTAACAATAGATTCAACGTCATAGGCAGGTTAAGGTTATAGACACGAGAGAGTTTGATTTACAACATGAATAGGTCCAAAGCAATATTCACGAAAGTCAAGATCCAAGATGAACAAGAATAGATACGAATCAATTTACATACATAGATCCAATTCCAATTTACAACATGGATATTAAATTTACAGCTTTTATCTAAAAGTAACTTGAACTTACAGTACGTGGATCGAGAATTAGAAAGCAGAATTTGACTGTTGAATCTCTATTTGATCGATCGTGTTCTAATTGAAATCCCCCCAATTTGCAAATCCCTAAGCGTAGTCTTGATGGAGAAGGAGCAGTCCTTTTTCCTCCTTTTTATCTTTTTATTTTGATTATCTTAAAAGCAGCATAAGGGTAGAAAGAAATGGTGTGGAGGAAACGAGACTAGGGGTGCTGTTTATATAGGGTTGGGCAGACGAACCTGGTCAGAAAATGAGTTTAAATACGTTAGAATGCATCTGGTTCAGGAAACAGGTTCGGGAGGCAGGTCGACCCCGAGGTCGACACTATGGTCGACCTGGTCCCCCCAGGTCGACACTATGGTCGACCTGGCACCTGGGAGGTCGACACTATGGTCGGCCTCCAGGTCGACCTGGTCTATGGGCGGGAAATTTCCCGCCCAGGCTGCTGCGGGGTTTGAATTCGAATTTCGAATTCGAATTTAGAGTTGTTTTTTATTCTGAAAATTCCTGAAACTTCGGAGGGTCATATCTCCCTCATACGGACTCCGATTTTCGAAAACTCAGACTCTATTTTATGTAAAATTTCGAGACGAACGCAATGGCGTAACCCGTTTCCCCCTGATTCTGAATTTAAAATTTAATTCTTCCTTTATTTCTTGTTTTAACATGTTATAAAAATACGAGTTATTACATTCTCCCCTCCTTAAAGGATTTCGTCCCCGAAATCTTCAAGTTAAGAAGAATGTGTCCTACCATCCAATCATCCATCTACTCAATCATTAATCACAGGCATCCATTGTCCTTAAGAAATTTCTAATGCTGTATGAACATATGCAGAAAGTGTGTGTATATGTTCCTTATCTAATGCAAATGATCAGGCCTGATTGATCCTCTTAATGCAAAATATGTCTAGTGCCATGAGTCCAACATGTATGCAAATAGCCCTAATCACATAAACACTATATGTGTGCTCAAACATCCATCCATATGCAACATTCACATAATAACACATTCAGTTACATCCATAAACAAGTTTAAGCACTCATGCATATGCAATATGAAAATGTGTCTGAGCCGATCTAGTGCCTAATGTGTGTTATGCAACCACGAGCAACCACTTGTGACCACTTGCAACCACTTGCAACCATCAATCATAACATGTCTCAAACACATGTTTCACCCAATTGTTCCTACCTAAAGATATAGCCGAATGATAGAAGCAAGTAAAAACTTTGTGCCCATTAGGCAATGTCAAAGTTGGAAATCTACGTCATATATATACTGAATAGGAGAAGAACTCCCTAAGCACCAGTCCATATCCTATAAAACCCAAAAAGTTTAGTCAACCCAACAGACACCCTCAAGCCCTAACATGTATTACAACCAGATGAGTCATACTCCTTATGGAGTTTGCAATCGAAATAAGGTTGAGAATAGGACCGAGAGGATATACTTGAAAGATAGTATGCAAGTAAGCTCTACAGGAAAAGAGGAATCAAGGATATACTCTTAAAAAAGAGATATGATGTGCGTGTTTAGTCTTCAATCTTCTAAGTCATATTTCCTTGAGCTTAACTCCATTGTGCTTTGACCATCTTTAACTTCACAATTTCGTAGTTCCTTAATTCTTGTTCCCAGAATATGAGTTGGAACTCATTCCACTGTCGCCTCTCGTTCCACTTTCGCTTATTCTCTTTCTAGTATACCCGATTCAAACATAACTGCGTACTCATGGTTTCGTGCAAGCTCTCTAAAATTCACTGGTGAATCTTGGATCTCATTCACTTACTAGAAGGTATTCCACATAAATGGATTATCTCTTGAGAATAAACAAATGCCAACCATGTTGCCAAGTGTACTTACTAAGGTGATTTCCTATAACTCATGCACAAGCGAAATGAACCATTCGCCTTAGTGGCGAACACTACTCGAGCAGATCAATAAATGTATCAAGAGATTCTAGGTAACTAAACACGGCAGAACCCTAAGGGTTACACTAGACTTCGAGGGCATTACCAAGGCAAGTCAAGCGTCTAACTACCCTCTTTTTATACTCGAGAATGGTACCATTTCTGGACAACCACTCCATCCCTAGAATCAACCCATAGCCCAAAAATATAAGCTTTACTTCTAAACTTAGCATAGAGATTCCCAAATCCAAACAAGTCATGAATAAATGAGCGGATTCCCTAACAGGATTTGAGACAAAAATGGGATCCTCTACTACGCTAGTACTTAGGTGCAGAGACTCAACTATCGAAGCAAAAATAAAAAGGATGCGATGTACAAAAACAAAGTTCTAACGGGATGACAGAAAAGAAAAGCTAATCCTTTAACAGAAATATTACCACCTCTCTTAGGTATGCTAGTAGTGAGAGCATACAATTGCCCTCTCAACGACCTTGTTCTTTTCCCTTGTCCTTGTCCTATGATACTTAACTATATGTCCCTTTTTACCATACCAACGATGTTCTTTCTTATTATTCTTTTACTTTGACCTTTTCCCTTTCACCTTTTCCTCCTTCATGGATTACGCCTTATCAACAAGTTTCTCATCTTTAGGCTTGTGTTCTTTATCCTTGTTCTTACTATCCTTGCATAGCTTGTTGACAAGTTTTCTCGAAAGTTACTTCCATCGCACGGAAACCCTACAAAGCTTGAAATAAGATTAGTCGCAAGTAAAACTACTGCGACTACAGATGGAAGTTGGACACTACTTTGCCCTCCGACATGTGTTGCATGCCTACAAACTATGGTGAAAAAGAAAGGGAGAAGAGACTCAAGGAGAGAATCAAAAGATAGTGCATATGGCTTTGGGGAATGGCCTTTAAATAAAACAAGATTTTTTTTTCTTGAAAAATGCTTCTTTGTAAACGGTTTTGAAAATAATTTCAGAAGGTTTTAAGAAAATTTTGCCCAGTCTGATAACCTTCTGCTCTGATACCAAATGTAACACCCCACCTCTGCTAGGGTCACTCACAAAGGGAATGCACTAGCTTTTGTGGGGCATTATCTAGGTAAACATACACAGAAATATTACAAGACAGAACATATAAAACAGCGGAAGAAGAACCAAATTTCATTGCTTTAAAATCTAGAAAGGTCTGAAGCCTTTTACATCAAATGCTATTAAAAATCCATTACATCGAAATCTGTCTTGCAATTGTAAAGAAGCATAAAACCGTAGTTATAAATCATTCCCCAATAAAGCAGCAAAGCAAGCCATAGCCAAGAGCAATCCAAGCCTTCATGAAATAGCCTTGGAACTGGGTAAGATCTGAACTAAGCTGTGTTCCCACCCTGTGAACCTGGGGGGGGGGAACGGAAGAAAAAGAGGCGAAACAACTGGGTCAGTCATAAAGACTGAGTAAGTCCTAGTGACTTTCAGCATAAAAACAGGTAAATATAACATGGCATGAATAAACTGAAAGTAAACATAAGCATGGTGATAGGATAAGCTACAGGCACGATAACTAAGAATAACATCATAGGATTTCTGTCATATATAACATTGCAAGGTTCCCGTTCAGGATGAACTAAGTATAGTTTCCCACGATTTCTATCAAGCATCGCAAGATTTCCCTACTTCACCATTAAAACGATATCTATTTGCTCTGATTTCTTAAATTCTCTACACCAACTGTACTAGTATCCCAACACGTATCATCCTTTCCATGTATATGTACAGTCCCTTACCGTATATCGTACAGGTTTCATCACGTATTTCTATACTACTTCAACGTAGTGCCACCATTCTTGAAATCGTTTGGACCGCCACTCTTGTTCTGGCTAGGTTTCCTTATCATGAGCTATCGCATGTTCAACTAGGATTTATGCCACCTAGGGCCACTAGGGATTATGCTACCTATTGACCGTTTTCTAGATTCGATTAGGATTTATGCCACCTAGGACCACTAGGGATTATTCTACCTAACGAATTCCACGTAACGATCTATTAATCGATCGGCTCCCTACAAGTCCTAGCTCGTTCATGTGTGTGCGTCATACGGCCCTATCCAGAAATGTAGTTACCTGTGCAAGGCCACCATAGGGTGTATCAAGTCCTATGGTGCCAACCACCGACACGAATAAAGCACGCACAGTGTAAATCTACGGGTGCCCAATGCCTGCTTTTTCAACTCCGGACTACGTGCACGACCATAGCCCGCCTGAACCTACAATGGCGCACCTACCCAGTCGTCGTTCTGGTCGCTTACAATCAGCGAAGTAATCGTGCCCCACCTTGCCTAGTTCCAGGGTATCGTGATACATCTAGTGGGTTACTGCTGAAAAGGACCGCGCAACTAGGGTTTCCATCTAGTAGGTTAAGTGTTGTCATTTAAATTTAAGACTTAACCCCATCGGTCTAGCATGTCAAGTTGGTTAAGTGTTGTCATTCAAGTTCGTGACTTAACCCGTCTACATGTCATGTCAATTGGCTAAGTGTTGTCGTTTAAGTTCATGACTTAGCCCTACGAATCATGTATCAAGTTGGTTAAGTATATTCAAGCAGTTCATGACTTAACCCTATCAATTCATCGTGTCAAACTGGTTAAGTATATTCAAGCGGTTCATGACTTAACCCTATCAAATCATCGTGTCAAATTGGTTAAGTATATTCAAGCGGTTCAGGACTTAACCCTATCAAATCATCGTGTCAAATTGGTTAAGTGTATTCAAGCGGTTCAGGACTTCACCCTATCAAATCATCGTGTTAAATTGGTTAAGTATATTCAAGCGGTTCAGGACTTAACCCTATCAAATCATCGTGTCAAATTGGTTAAGTATATTCAAGCAGTTCAGGACTTAACCCTATCAAATCATCGTGTTAAATTGGTTAAGTATATTCAAGTGGTTCATGACTTAACCCTATCATGTGGCATTAATTCATTAATGCACTTCAACCTCTCACATTAGACTAACTGTTGTGGTTACTGGATTTGCCTGGCGGTTCCGGGCAGATTTACACCACAACATAGTCTAACCTCGGGTTTTACGTGCGATATGACCAACTACCCACATTGGATCCTATTGTTTGCAGCCACTGGATTTGCCGGGCGGTTTCGGGCAGATTTACACTGCAAACTCAACCCAACCTCGAGTTGGCCATTTTCAAGTTTATCTAATTGTCATGCCCACAATCAAGTTTTCATGTCAAAATTCATGTCGAGTTTTCATGTCATGTTTCAAGTTTTGCCTATTATCGAGTTCATAATTCATGTTCATAACCAATTCATATTTTGCCTAATCTACCCAAATCGTATTCCCTTCGCACATTAACGTGTATCGATCTCTATTACAAATAAATCCAAATCTCAAAATAGAGGGAATAGCATCAAGACAATGATAGGCAAAAGGGACTAGCATAAAGCAATAAAAGGGGTTACAAGACTAGCATGACATAACTTGAGATAATTGGTTACAGCATCACTGGCATATAGGATTTCAAATCTAGCAAGATAAGGTGATAGTCATGATAAACGCTGACATAAAAGAATAGGCATGCAAAATCAAGCCAAATACAAGGATAATGGATCCAATGGTTTTGGTGTACATAATAGCGAATAAACTAAGCAAGTCACACCTTTGGTATGAGATCCAACAAACTGCGAATTCGGTATACAACATGGGTTTCAATCAACTATAATAGTCCCAGGTAATTAACCCCGATAGTCATAGTCATGGTCATAGGTAGAAATCTCATAATTAAGAATCCTAAGCGATAAATCACAATAGTCATGGTTAATTATCCAAAATAGTTCTAGGCAATAGTCATAGGCAATTAACAGTAATAGTTTCAAGGTCATGGTCATAGATAATGGCCTTATGTTTATAATCATATATATTAATTCTCATAGTCAAGAGTCATAGTTGATTAGCCACAATTGTCCTTGTCATAGTCATAGACAACAGTCTTTCTTTCCCCGTCATAGGCATAGGCTTAGTCTTATTAGTCATAGGCAGTCTTATGTTCACCGTCATAATCATTGGCATAGTCATATTAGTCATAGGCAGTCTTATGTTCTCAGTCATAGTCCTTGTCCATTAACAATAGATTCAACGTCATAGGAAGGTTAAGGTTATAGACACGAGAGAGTTTGATTTACAACATGAATAGGTCCAAAGCAATATTCCCGAAAGTCAAGATCCAAGATGAACAAGAATAGATACGAATCAATTTCCATACATAGATCCAATTCCAATTTACAACATGGATATTAAATTTACAGCTTTTATCTAAAAGTAACTTGAACTTACAGTGCGTGGATCGAGAATTAGAAAGCAGAATTTGACTATTGAATCTCTATTTGATCGATCGTGTTCTAATTGAAATCCCCCCAATTTGCAAATCCCTAAGCGTAGTCTTGATGGAGAAGGAGCAGTCCTTTTTCTTCCTTTTTATCTTTTTATTTTGATTATCTTAGAAGCAGCATAAGGGTAGAAAGAAATGGTGTGGAGGAAATGAGACAAGGGGTGCTGTTTATATAGGGTTGGGCAGGAGAACCTGGTCAGAAAACGAGTCTAAATACGTCAGGATGCATCTGGTTCAGGAAACAGGTTCGGGAGGCAGGTCGACCCCCAGGTCGACACTATGGTCGACCTGATCCCCCCAGGTCGACACTGTGGTCGACCTGGCACCTGGGAGGTCGACACTATGGTCGGCCCCCAGGTCGACCTGGTCTATGGGCGGGAAATTTCCCGCCCAGGCTGCTGCGTGGTTTGAATTCGAATTTCGAATTCGAATTTCGAGCTGTTTTTTATTCTGAAAATTCATGAAACTTCGGAGGGTCGTATCTCCCTCATACGAACTCCGATTTTCGAAAACTCGGACTCTATTTCATGTAAAATTTCGAGACGAACGCAATGGCGTAACCCGTTTCCCCTGATTCTGACTTTAAAATTTAATTCTGCCTTGATTTCTTGTTTTAACATGTTATTAAAATACGGATTGTTTCAGCGGGGAAACGTAGTGTTCAGGCATAATAATCCACATCGGTGGACCAATCCTGACGATCCAAAGGTCACTCGAGCTCTGACCTAAGACATGGGCTAGATTGTCTCGAATTGGTGAGGACTATCTTTTGCCTTGGTTCATAGATGGAAATCCAACTTCCAATATGTGACATGTGCAGTGTTGATTGTAGAGCCTAGTATTGGCGACATGATATACGGTACCCATGCCATCTATGATTAATACTTATGATTGAAATTGTTTTAACACTATACACTTATAGTAATAATAAAAGATGAAATTTATCGTATCAAGCATTCTTTGGCTATTATAAGGTAAAACCCTATCCTCCGGCTTGCGTTGCATTGTGTGATGGGACCTGGGTCTTATAATAGCTTCATTGTTCTTTATTTAGCATTACGCTGTTGTTTTATGCACCGGTATTCTTGGGAGGAAACCCATTCCGTGTTATACGGCGTGGTCCCTTGATTTACCTTACTTAAAAATAAAGATTAATAACTGTTTTAGTTCTCACACTAGTCACATGACTGACCTGGAGTTTATTGTTTTAACCTAAACTTTGGGTGCCCCTATTTTCCGCACGGGCATCTAGTAGTTTTGGTTTTGCAAATTTATACTCACAGGATCCTGATTTACAGCTGGAACGATACTCGGAAAGCTCTGTATCCATGTATTACTTCTAGTCGTTTTTTGTATTATTTTCTGCTGCGTTGTATTTAAATATAATTTAAATCTCTGATATTTTCTATGTAATATTGATTTATACTATGTATATTCTTGTATTCTTATGAATTGTTGTAATAAGCAATGAAATGTTCTTCTGTTTGCATTCCGATATGTCTTGTCCTCAACTCAATCCGTGATTTCCCGTAAGGGGGATTTCGGGACGCTTCATTTTGCGAGGTATTTTACCTTTACATTCTTTTTCGAAGGTGTGGAAGGGGGGTACCTTCAAAAATTTTGAGTTGATGCTTGAAAAATTCCCAAAAATTTCTTATCCCTATATAGATGTAAGGGAAATTTTACAGAAGCACCAAGCAATTACCTTCTTCCTTTCCTTCGTCTTGAGTAAGAGATAAGGAAATTTTGATTTCTTGCTTGTTTAGCTTTCATTTGATTGATCAGACTAAGATGTTAAACACAGTCTTTCCTCTAGAAATTGCGAGGACACAATTTTGTTAAGGGGGGAAGTCTGTAACAACCCGGGTTTTGGTGATTGCCGTTAGTATTAAACTGTAATTCAATATTGAATTTATAGAATGAATTAAGGTGGAATTTTAATAAAAAGGGATATTATTCATTTAATGTGAATAATATGTGCTTGTGTGAAACTATGTCAAATGGAATTTTAGCTTATGAGAAAATAATCTTATCTTGTGTTAGGGGAATTGGGATTTAATGTGTGGAATTTGGGTTTAGTTGAAAATTAATATTTTGTTCGGTAAATAACTAATTTTTTGTACTTAGGATTTGGAAAATAATGATTGTGAAGAAGTATTGCTTTGAAACAATAAAAAAGTAAAGATAATAATAAATAGAAATTTGAGGAATTTCTAGGCGCTTTTGTTTTGAAGTTTTTACTAAATCTTTTATACGTAAAAGTTTGTGTAAAATTATGTGTGACCAAATAAAGTTTATATAAATATATGTTAAAAGGATGTTAAAATGGATTTAAAATGATTAAAATAGTATTAATAATGATAATTTTGAGTTTAAATTTTTTAATTGGGTTAAGCTTATCTGTTGAAACAATTAAATTCCTAATAATGTTCATTTTTATGTGAAAATGTAAATTTTGTGTAAATTATGTAAAAGTAATGTAAAAAGTGGTCAAAAATATGTTGAAAATGTATGTTTCATATTTTCCATTAGCTTCATATAAATTGTATAAGTTTTGAATTGTAAGTATAAGAAAATTGATGTGGAAAGTATGCATTAACTTGTATAAATGGCCATAAAGCTCTAATTATGTGCCTTAAGCCTAATTTGAAGGGTTAATGGGCTAATTACTTGATAATAGACTTAATGAGCTTAATTAGTAGAAGGAAAGAGGTGGAATTTTCTGGAGAAAAGGATTGTACTTCTCTTTTAGAAAAGAACACTTCTTCTCCAGAGAATATAGTAAGAATTCATGGCGGTTCCTCCTGAATCATAAATCCCTAGCTCCAAATCATAATCTTAAGAGGAAATTTTAATCCCCTACTCAATCTACAACAGGTAATCAACATTTAGGAATTTTATTTCATCTAAAATCCATTCTTTTAGTTTTAAATTGAGAATTCGTCTTTGAGTTTATTTGCATGTTGTTTCTATAGCTTCTAACTGCTAATTCAAGGCCAAAGCTCCTTCCTTTGCAAGCAAAATCATTTAATTCGCTGCGAACAAACCCTAAGGTGAGTAATCTCACTCATGCAAGCTATTATTAGTCTTTTTTATCATATTTTTTTGTAAAGTTGGATGTTTAGAGCTATAAAAGTCCAGTTTTGATCATAGTTTGTGCAATACAAAAATGAATTATGTCCATCTTTAAAGCTGAAACAAAAATGATCATAACTCTTTCAATTCTTAACCAAATTCAATTATTTTGTAGTTTTTGGAAAGCTTAAATATAGAGCTAGAACTTTCATGTTTTGAGTTTTCTCAAATTATGATATTTACTTGCTCAAAATCGTGCTTGTCTGCTGTTGTCCCGAGAGCAAATAGACAGCAATAAAAATCACAGGCCTGAGAATTGTTTTGGCCATAAGTAACATGTTTCTTATACAAATTTAAATTTTTTGGATGTTCTGGAAAGCTTAGACATAGAGCTACAACTTTCATGTTTTGATTTTTCAAGAATTCTGAAGTTATCTTGATCAACATTGAGTGTTTTTATTACTATCGGAGAGCCAAATTAACATTTGCTTTGTGTTTGAATCTGAAACGAAATTAAGAATAACAATTTCATTTCTAAACGAAATTCTATAATTTAAAATTTTCTGGAAAGCTTAGATCATATACTATATGTCCTATGTTTTAAGTTTTAGGAAATGATGTTTGAGAGAAAATTGACAGCGACAAAGAATTTAGATCTAAGGATTGTTTTGGGCTTAACTTTTGACTGGTAAATTCAAATTTGATGATTCTTTTTCTGATTTAAGGTAAGTAAATTATCTTCAACTTTCATGTTTTACGTTTTATCAAATTCTGAGATTTCCTAAGGCTAATTGGCACTTTACTCCACAGCCCTATTAATATTTTTAATTATACTTAAGGTTTTTAATTTTATAGACTGAACTGAAATTGCCATAACTTTTGATTCGCAAGTCCAAATCAGATGATCCTTTTCCGCCTTCAGTCTATGTCAATCCTCTCTAACTTTTATGTAATGTTTTAAAAGATATTATTTTTTAATAGGGCAAATCAGCTAAATAAGCTGCAACCCTAGGTTCTAATGTTAAGTTTTGTGTGGTTTCTAATTGTTGATTTTATGAGATTTTTGCTGATTTCATGAACGTGTTTTCGCAAGTGCTTTTAAAATGGTTTTACAAATAAAGTGGTTTTCTAGATAAGTATTTTTGAATTTTTAAATAATTTTTAGAAGTTATTCATACTATTCATACATAATATATATTTTTATAATAAATACAATTTATATATATAGTATATTTTTATAATAAAGACAATTCATGTAATAATAATTTCCAGAAATCATTTTAAATTCATATTCTCTGCAGTAAAAATTATATTATAAATAAAATTACCAATTTTGTTGAATTTTGAATATATGAGAAAGACAATTAAACGATAAAGTAAAACATAGAGTATGGGACATATGGATTTGCATTATTGCTTAATATCTGACCTACACGACCGAAATCCTTTTGAGGAATTATTTGGGATAAATTTTTATGACACACAATTTTGCATAAAGTTATATGGTTTGATAACACCCATTTAGAAGTATATTCGATGAGGCATGTTAGATGCTAAATTTCTGATTTGGGAATTACAGTTATAATTAACCATCTTGACTTTTTTTACTTGTAACAAGACGAGGCAAGCTTCTTTATGATGATTTCACAATGTTGAGATGTTTTATGATGATTTTCCACTTGTCGATAAGACGAGGCAAGTCACGATGTTAATAGTACCCGCCCATGAGATGAGACAAGTAGGGTATTGTATTTATGCCGATGAGATGAGGCGTAATATATATGTTTCATGATGTTTATGATGTTTTATGATTTTTGTAATGACCCAGTTTTCGGACAAGTTCTATATCTATAATGTATGGATTATACAGATAATTAAATTAAAAACTTAAAATAAATAAGATTTATGTTTCTGGTAAATATCAGGAAAATTCCAAATATATGTATTTGTTGAAATTTATAATTCAATACTACAATCTATATATGCATTTGAAACAAGTGATTAATATTTTATCATCCTATAGAATTTTTCATGTTTAAAAACTCATGTAAATATTGAATTTACATATGTAAATAATTTGATTATTTCATGGAAAAGGAAAATAAATGGCATGTTCATCAAAAAGAAGTTATTCATTTGATAACGTGAAATTCATTTTAATTAGAATAATTATTATTTTACAACATGTATATATTAACTTGATATATATGTATATAAACTAGTGCTCGATGGTTTAGCAAATTTGTTTATATTTTATTTTGCTTTTAACTCATGGAGATATAAAGTAAAATATACTTAAAAGTAAAATTCAATTTACTTCATATATAAGCATATAGGATATTCATTCATATGATTTAAGGAGACAACAGCTTAACAAAGATTGAGTTGCATGAATCCTAAGAAAGGTTTCTTTGTTGCTAAGTATATATATATATATATGTATATATGTATATATATATATAAGGTACATATGCATATAAAATAGACATCACATGCTAGTTTGCATTACTTAGGGGCTAAGCTTGAAAACATTGATGGGATTGCACATCACATATCACTCATGTAGTCTGCTGCAAGGAATTTTATCACCACTAAATTGACTGCATACATATCATATTGCATACCCCGTAGAAGCCTAGCCTCTAAATCATATTGCACATGGTTATACACTCTTGTGTGTACATCAATACACAGCTAGAAATGTAGTTGGCCATAACTTGAAAGATGACATAGGATAGAGACTTAGCAAGACATCCTTTCAATCATGTATCACCTTCTTTAAAGCTGTGCAAACTATAGCCTACATGAATTAAAACCTACCATCTTGCTCCTACATTTTTCTACCTATAAATATCCATACTAACTCCACTAACACACGCAAGCCTACCAGAAAACAAATAAAAACAAAAGAGCCAAACTGAAATAGGAAAGGTTGAAGGCTAAGAGCACAAAACAGGAGAGAATGGGAAGTAGTGAATGAATAAGTGAGTAAACACTTCACATTTTCTACTATTTTATGTTTAATTCTAATAGGAATTAAAATGTATATATGATGACATACATAACCATCATCTATGATTCAAGTATTGGTGTTTAAAATCCCTGGGAAAATAGTTAGATTAAGGCTTGAAATGTTGAACAAAACCTGAAGAACAAATGCAAACACAGTAATAAATATATGTGTGAATAAACCTCCCTCTTTCCAACTATGTGTGATTGTTATGTGTTATAAGTATATGCAGGGAATCTGAATATGACTCACAATTTAATATTGAACATGTATTGAAAAATCAAATCTCTGTTAACAATTTAAAACAATGAAAGGGAACATTAGGAAAAACAGTGGACAAAATTTATTGAGTAAAAAGTCTAAATTTCTTTACTGTTGTATAAATGTTAGACTAGATGCAAACATGTGAATCTATGTGACTGTTGCTGAACATATATCGTCATGAATCCATGCTAGTTTGTTTGATTGATTCATTGCAGGTTGTTTAAACACTGGACTATGTTTAACAGGAGGATATATGCATCCTCTGTTATATAAAAAAATTAATAATCAAATCTCTAGTACGTATTAAGATCTGGGTATACATGATAATTGTTCATGTAGGATTTAAGTTCAATATAAAAATTGTTTTGCTCCGAAACCATGTCATATAACTGCTGAACTAATTCAACTATAGTAAAAAGTATTAGGACCCAATTTTCCAAACCTCACAATTAAATATTTCAGTTATATAGTTAGATTCGAAGTGAATTTTCATGAATTTTAATGTAAAGATTAGGATTTTTAATGGCATAAATAATGAAAATTTTGGAGCTGATCAAAGAGAGAAGTTTGGTCAAATTCAGGTGATGGCGACCGTCGTGGGTGATGGCGCCGGAGTCGGAGTAGCGTGGAGTGTTGGTAATGATAGGAAAAATATTACTTTAATTTTTAATTGAGTAATTTAAGGGTTTTGATTTTTAATAAGGGGTCACGGCGGTTTTCAAGAGGTTGAGTTTAACGATGATCTGCTTCACCGTGGTAGGGGTTTATGAGTGCGCACCTGAGGGAATGGAAGGAGAAGGATGTTGTCAACGTTTGGCTGAAGTATAATGGAGACCGGAGGTATGTGGTGGTGGCGCGAAAGGTTTGCATGGTGATGGGTTGATTGGGAGTTTCTGCCAAGGCTTTGGATGTCTATACAGTGGACGATGGAGGGCTTTGATAGTGTAGACGAGATCGAGATTTGGATTTGGAAGTTGGCATGATGAAGTTGGAGGTGCGACCTTTAGTGATGCGGTGTGCACGTGCACGGTGTTGATGGTGCACAGGAAGGATGGGAAAGAAGAAAAACATGAGAAGAAGAGAAGGAAGTTTTGCAAGGAAAAGTAGTGTCGATCATCAATTTGGTAAGGCTAGACACGAGTTGGCTGATTGATTTGGCATGGTAAAAGGAAAGATCACTCAGATGAAAACATTTGAACAAAGCATGCTGATCCATTATTTTGGGTTGCCAGATCATGTTGTTCCAAGATTTCCAAATAGGTGGCAAATGATAGAGCTGATATTGAGTCGTTTTTGAAGTTGGGTTTTGGGCTTTAGGCCTAAATAAAATAAGTTTTAATTAATGTTTTGATTTAAAATTTAAACTCTTCCTTTTTCAATATAAATATAATTTGTAGGAAGGAGGAGTTAATTTCAATGATTTATAGCATATATCAAATAAAATAATAATATATGCATGGAGATTTGACAGTATCAAGTCGAGAAAATTGTTTTTTAAACAAAAATAAAACAAAATTATAACTATTTATGTATATATAAAATAATATACTTACTTATGTATGTATA
Organism: Allium sativum; assembly: GCA_030737875.1. Taxonomy (NCBI): domain Eukaryota; kingdom Viridiplantae; phylum Streptophyta; class Magnoliopsida; order Asparagales; family Amaryllidaceae; genus Allium; species Allium sativum. Next base: position 683,632,503 of record CM060926.1, on the reverse strand, counting down.
GAGAGGAAGAAGAAGTATGGACACAGGCCTGGAAAGGAAAAAGAATTTGTAAGGAAATGAAATGGGACAATTATTGGGCTTTTGGGCTTCGAGCCTAGAATAAGATAAAATACATATAAGTTTTAATTTATGGTTGTTACATAAATTTAAACTTCTATTTAAATATGGATATTATTCATATATATTTAAAGAAGCGAGGAGTTACCCTTGAACAGCTCCGGGGAACGATAAAATAAATCAAGCATAAGAATTAGACTGTAACGGACTACGAAATTTTACGTTGTTAAATTAAATCAACTGTAAATAAAAATTTATTGGTATTGGAATAAAAGTGAAAGGTAAATAAATAAAATACAGGATCGAGAAACTATTGTGTAATTGAAGAAATAGTGGTTGTCGCATACACTCAAGTTCGTATCTCCAATATTTATATAGTCCGTTGAAAGCAAAATAAAAGTTGAATTAAAATAATTAATTTATTCAAAAGAATTTGGCATAATTATGATAAGAAATTAACCGTTACCCGAGATAGCATATTCCAAGCTGTTATTAGTTTGGAATTTAAAATGTCGAATCATCATTGATTGTTATTGTTGGAATGAATAATTGTTGTTATATTTAAAACGTTGACATGATTTATTATATTTTAATCGTCTTGTGCTGAGTATTGTTCTGAGTTAGAAATGAGATTTTATTAGTTAACTAAATTGAATAGGCATGTTATGGAAATTTTATTAAATATTAAGTAGTTTGTATAAATATTTAATTTGTCTACACGGTTTAAAATTTGATAGTTAAAACACCAACTATCAAATAAATATACCATACATGTTAGTTTGAAGAGACCGGGATGGGAAACGGATCCAAAACCACTTCGAACTGGCATTATGATCCTAAACTAACTTGCGGTTATACTTATAAAAATGGTGAGAGCCAAAACGGTAGATCTTCATGAGTGAAAGAACTACTTGATAAATTTCTCTTGGTCGCTCCTGGAAATTTTTTGATAGTGATTCTGTCGTGATTGAAATCTTCGAATTTGCTAGGACTACTCACTACTAATCCATAGGGTGATACCTATATTGGATGAAGTAGGAGAATGCCTTCGGTTCATCCTTTTCTTGGATGACTTGTAGGACGAATGTCTGACAGAGTATTTCCTAAAAACCACGTACGTTGATTTTTACAAAGATACCAAGTTGATGGCAAAGAATGACACTACTTTTACATCCAGAGTATATTTATGGATGTCAATTAGTGATCTGACGAATTTGAGAATGTAGCATTCAAAGTAAATGTTGGTCAGATGTTCTAAAGGTAAATTCTAACCTCAAGCCTCATCAACTGGGAAATGACAAAAATCGGACAGGCAACATGGCTATGTGGGTCGCTCCCATTAGGGTGTATAATTACCTATCCAGAGAAAATACATTTCCTTCTTTAATCTATTTCGATATTGTCCCTTTTCGGGAAACGGATACTGATCCCAAGCATTGGTGATATACATTCGATACACTCAGGCGAAATGAGTGGTCATTCATGTATGGGCTGGGTCGCAAGACGCTCTTGTTGAACCCAATGTATTCGCCTCTAGAGATACACTATAACGACCCAGTTTTCGGACTAATTTTATAATCTCAAATATATATAAATTATACTGATGAATAAATTTAAATTAAATAAATTAAGACTTATATATCTGGATTATATTAGAGTTATATTAAATTAAATTTAAATAGAATTTATATATCGGAAATATTTGGGAAAATTCCAAATAAATATATATTTGTAGATGGTTCGGCAATCAATATATATAAATGTTAGATTACTTCCTATAGAAGGGTATAATTAAATACAAGTACATATATTCATTTAATTTGATAAGATCAAATTTTGTTGTTATTAGAATGACGATTATTCTAGTATCATGCATGTGTACACATTTAACTTGATATATATAAGTGTATATATATAGACAAGTGTGATTGTTTAAAATATTTGTGTGTCTTTAAAACATGCCCTTATTAGCTAGTTAAAAATAGAGTACTTAATAATAATGTAACATATTTGAGGTGATATTTTACTTCACACTTAAGATGGAAAAATTTCTCAAAGAATTTTTAATAGCCTGTACTAGGCTTGTAAATAAGAAATTATGTAGCATATTGTTTTGCATAACACATAAATAGTGATGTACCTCGCAGCCTTTTGTTTCAAATCAGCACATGTACCAGTGTATAATTCCAGCAAATTCATAGTTACTTAGGAGCTAAGTTGAAGCGTTCATTTGAATAGTGTACATCATGCTTTCACACCAATACCACTGTGTACATCTTTCACATCAAACGAGAAAAGCCAACACATCCTAGCACATGCGATTACAACCATTTGTGTAATGTAGAAGCTAACTAGCTGTGCATACCTAGCCTGAAAGAACTGATTTTGAATGGCCTTAACAACAACTTCTTTTCTAGTAGTTAATTCAACACATCACCTCCCTTGTATAGTTGCGAACAGCTCATTTCATTTCTCAATAGCTACTACACATCCACACTTCACATCAACAATTAGAGCCAGACAAATATCTACATCTACCCTAAACAAAGCCTAATTTCTAAAAACTATTAGCACATGGACGTATGTATGTATACTTCATTCAGGCACCTATATGCATGTGTTTGAAACACTAGTTGTACACTACATGCTACTAGAAAGATGGGATAAAGGAGACCTTAAGTAACTTCATTCCAATCATTCAAAGGGGTGCTGCATGTATGTAATGTCCTAGCTAATTATCTGGTTAGTTTTTACCTCATTTGTTCATCTATAAATACATGAAAACACTACACAATTAAGCCACACACAAACAATTCTTTGATCTAAACAACTGGAAACTATGAGCAAAAACTGGAACTGAAAATGGTTGAGAATAGAAAGCATAACCTGGGAATGAAACAAAAGGCTGTAAAATAGAGTATAACAAATGTGAGTAGACACTTTCAAATCTCTATGCTATTTTTATATTTAAAACTTGTGTATGTATGCTGGTATGTTTCCATTATATTGGATGCAATTTGTGAAGTGTTTATAAATAGTTAGTTTAAGGTTAAAATTGAGAAACAAATTCGAATGCGTATTGTGGCCAAACAACCTAAATCTCTTTGCTGATTTTTATAAATCTGTAAATAGATTCAAATCATACATTTTTTGAGATATAATCATTATACTAAATGTGAATACGAATGTATATGTAACACCCCTCGTCCGTTATTGTCACTCACAGAGGGAATGCATTAAGTTTCGTGAAGCGTTTAGGTAAATAAACACAGAATATTGCAAGACAGATATAAAAAATTTTGCAGCGGAAATAAACAACTTTATTAAATCACCAAAATACCTTGTTTCACAATACCATGAGCCATAAAACCATTAAAACAAAATACTTCTGTCTTGCATAATCAGAGTACATAGGAATTAAAAGCAAATATTATTCCCCAGTTAAAAGAGTAAGCCATAGCAGAGACTGAAATTCTAGCCATACTTCAGAAGTAGCTCCTAGCAAGTTGATATCCGAATCCTGACTAATCTTCGGTGTTTCCTCCCTAAGAACCTGAGGGGGTAACGGAAGAGAGAAGGAAAAACAAAAGGGGTCAGACATAAAGTCTGGTGAGTCTAGTAACTTTTAGCCAGTAAATAAATAAAGGTAAACATGACAGGCATATAAAGTGGATAAGAGGGTTCACTGTACAGATGGCAGGTGTGACAAGGCAGATAAGGTAAGGTGTATATATGCTTCATTAAAAACTACTCTGCACTATTACTAGTATAATCAAGATGAGATGATCCCATCCGTTATGAGTTGGTAGACTTAGGGCATACGTCCGAGTATACCTTAACCACTACCCTAATCGATCGACTCCCTACTCTGTAGATGTCCTGTGCTGGCCCTACAGTAGGGGGTATCACTTCCCTAAAGTGGCAACCCAAGATGTACACATGCCTATCTATAGGTGTCACGATCGTCTTGTCCCGCTCTGCCCGGCTCATGCACGCACATGTCCCCGGTCGGTTTGCGCCGTTCCCAACATCCGTCTTGTTTGGATCGCTTATAATCAATCAGTAAGCGTGCCCCTTCTCCGCCTAGTACGGAGTTCTCTACTATGATACCAACTACGGGTTACTGACTGAAATGGGTCCCGTACAATATGATACAAGCTGTCCCTTTGTCTTGTATCCCCACTAGGTTATGTATACCCAAAACGGGCGATCTTTAATTACATAGCCCTATACTAGTTATGTATACCCTAAAGGGTGATCTTTAATTACATAATTCCCACACAATATGATACAAGCTCTCCCTTTTGTCTTGTACCCCATTAGGCTTTCTACTGACTATGTATACCCAAAAAGGGTGATCTTTAATTACATAACCCTATACTAGTTATGTATACCTTAAAGGGTGATCTTTAATTACATAACTCTATAATGGTTAAGTTTTTGGTCCTATATATACAAACATTGCCCACCAACCCTAGATGCACTTAACCCTCCCACTGATTCAAGCATGTTTATTTAATGGTCAAGTTTGTGGGCCTATATATATATACACACACTAATATTACACACCTACCCAAGATTTACTTAACCCTCCCTTTTTACTAAATCAAGTTTACTTAACCTCAACTTAAGTCTAAGTTCACACGATCCCTATGGATTATGTTTGATTAAGTAGTCCAATTCATTACCATGTCCATTTATGGTTATATTGGGCTAGACCTCCCACATTAGGCCTACAACGAGTGGATGATGGATATGTCGGTCGGGTCCGGGAAATCTCATTCCACAGTTGGGTCTAACCTCGTGTCTTATCCCATGTCTTATTCACACACTTAGACCTCTCACATTAGGTTCAACATTAGTGGCTGCTGGATATGCCAGTCGGGTCCGTGCAGACTTCCACCACTAATGTAACCTAACCTCATGTCATAAGTGTTAACTTAATTTCAAATTTTAATTGCTAAACATTCCACTTTTGATTAATTATTTTAATTAATTAATCCTTTCCTTTTATAGGTGTCAATACCTATTTTATTAACAATTTGGATTATACATCAATTCATATAAAGATTTACATGCCAATTATAAACCCTGTTTCCTATCTAACGTATTCGCACGCATTTTGGAAGCATATAGGCTATGAAGTAGCCTAGCTATAACAATGAAAAGGGAATATGATAATCATGACAATCTCAACTTATATTGACATAAACATACTGGCATGGTAACAAAGTGAAAGGGAATGTAATTATCATAACGGTGCGGATATTCAAAACTGATAACTTATGCAATCCAATGTCAAATCAAGCATGATGAGATCTAAATGTCTCCTGATTGGATCTAGCATAATTAAGGTGGCATAAAGGTGGATTCACATGTCAAGTTCTCTACAAATTTAGATTAACATTAGGTGTCAAATTGCCTAGATCTAGCATAGTAAGGGTGACATTACAACATGTTTTGATTCAAAAGTTAGATTAACATAAAGGTCTAGATCCAAATAATAATTCTTATGTCCCATAATAACAGATCTTAATAAATCAAAATATGATGTTCTAGATCTAAACAAAGGTTCAATTATCTAGAAAATGTTAATCTCAAATCAACCATAAACTTAGGGAAAAGGTAAGATCTGCATATGTAACATAATGAATTAACACCAAAAGGATTAGATCTAAAGAAAGTAGATCTAACATATACAAGTTAAGATCCCAAAGATGCCATAGGTTAAGAATTTACAATAGATCTAACTGAGATACAAGCCATAGAATATTTTAGATCCACAAAGTATGATAAATCCAAGATGTTTTTAATTACAAGAGCATATCCAATTCATATTCATAACATGATTACTTTTAAATCTCTAACTTAAAAATAACCATACTCATAGCATTGATTTTAGGGAAATTGAATAACATACTTGCATAAAGGATTAGATCTACTACATATACCCAAATCACAGTCTTTCATAATCCACATTCATTTATTTAAACCTAAAAGTGACTAGAACTCACAGAAAAAGGACGGATCTTGAATTCTGGGATCTGATTTCTGAATTTGTTAAGCTTAACCCTTGATGTAGACTTTGATTTTTATCTTGAATTTGAATTGTTATGGCGGCGGCTATGTTAGTTTAGGATGCAGCAGCATATAGGCTCATGAATGATTTAGGGTTTAGGTTAGATGTGATTATATAGAAGCATAGGATTGATTAGAGCCCTTAGATCAGGCTAGGATCAATCTAAGCCATCCAGACCATCATGACACCTCACCTGGCCAACCAGAAAAGGACACCTAAGCCATAAACACCAAAAATCGTCATCTGGACACATCAGCCTAGATCTGGCCGATGGGGTCGATCCCTACAGGGGGGTCGACACCTATGTCGACACCCCTATAAAGGGGTCGACACCTATGTCGACACCCCCTGGGGGGAGGGTCAACACCTCTGAGCGGGAATTTTCCCGCTCAGCCCGCTTCTTCTCTTTTGAATTTCGAATTGCTTTTTGATTATTAATTATTATTTTAATTTAAGCTCCATAACTTCTTCATACCGAGCCCGATTTACGCAAACTCGGACTTTATCTCAAGCAGAATTTTGAGACGAACGAAATGACGTAACTCGTTTCACTTAATTATTTTTCTAAAAATTAAGTGTCCTTTAATTTGCTAATTTTAATATTTTTAAAATTACGGGGTGTTACAGTATATGAGAAAGATTAAATATCCGGATCGGACAACCTGATAATAGATTGCAAGACAGTAATCATATAAGGGAAACTCCAATGGTTGCTATTACATGCTGAATATCAAGGATTCTTGCTCTAGTTATTCGGTTCAGACGTAATGTTAAGGGTAATATTCAGGATCCAATTCAAGATCCTGAATAGGACCCTGGCGTCTATTTTATAGGCACAGGATCTGGCGCCTATAAAATAGGCACCAGGGTAGGTAACTCATATTTAACAAAGCATAACAACTGATATTTGTTAACCAAACATGTTACGAAACAAGGAAGCAGGTCACATGTTGAGAGTTTACAAGTCAAACCATCATATGTGTATTAAAATATGCTATATTTTCCCAAGATAATAAAAGAAGGTGGACCCATCAAGGAAGCAGGTGGACCACTTCACTAACATTTTCTATACAGATTTTTTTTTTGCTAATTTAAGAGGCTGGCGCCTATTTTATAGGCTCCAGGGTCTGGTGCCTATAAAATAGATGCCAAACCACTGGCAATTCTTGGTCCATTAAGGGCGAAATATTCAGTACCCTGAATATTACGCCCTTAACCCACTGGAGTTGCCCTAATAGATGAGTAAACTCCCATGGTATGCTTTGCGTTTTCGTCATATTGAATATTATTAAGTGTTTAAAGGTAGATGTTAGACTGTGTGCATTAGAGTAAATGAGCTAGATTATGGGCCGGTTCCATGTAAATACATAGATTTGGGATCAGTAAATGTATTGGTGAAAATGGACCATATATAGATAGTAAACACGAATCAGTATGAACAAAAAGGAGAAGTTGCTATCAACTAAACTAAGCATACAACTTCACCAGTAGACAACTATTCAGCAAATTAGAGAAGTTACAATACTGGAAAATAAGAAGATTACTGCAGAAGTTAAACAAGAAGCTAGCTAACTAAACTTTGAACTGGACGGTAAATGGAGAGTTAAAGTATTGCTAATTCTGTTTAATTTGCGTATGGCCCATGAATCCATGAGTGAAAAGGGAAGCTCTTCTTGTAAATCACTTATATGGTCTTAACTCCTGTAGTTTTAAATGGCACGGGATGTACTTGTTTGGATTATACATTTTGGAGTATTTTTGCTCACGGAAACAAAACTGAGAACTTAGAAAGATAGGTTACAAGAAGCAATGAAGTGGACTGGAATACAAGCTATTGGTCATGAAAAGGTAAATCAGTACATTGGTTACTTGAGGACATATGATGACATAAGGTTGGAAGTTGTTAACTGCGTATTTGATTGGATACAAAATTAAGACATTACAAATCGATGCCTGAAAACTAGAATTTTTTTGAAACCTACGAGTCTTTATTTTGATCAAAGAAATCAAAATCCTAGTTCTATGTAACTCTGTTTAGGATGATTAATTCTAGAAATTATATGGTATGGTGATATAATTTAAAAGAAAACTTAAGACAACATGTTTATACCCTGACTTTTGCATTTACTCCTCTATTTCAATTATGTGTTCCATGCAATGGTTTATTTTGTTGGTCCTCCAGGTCTGTTATCGTCTATATCAGGTGATGGTCCGAACGGTGCTACCTCGGTATGTAGTTCAGCCCCTACTTTTTTGTGTTCTTCGCATGAAAACCGGTCTCGCGCCTCTCTGTCAAAAACAGAACCCCCCTTCCATGTCAGTATGCTCCAAGTTTCGGGTCCCTCCTCTAAACGCAGTCATAGAAGACTGTAAAGGAAGACAAGACTGATAAGCCCGGACTAGTCGCGTCCCAATGCGACATGCTCAACAGTGTTGCGAATGAGGGCTTCGACCTTGACAAGAATGATATCCTATATAATGAACTAATCTCAGAAGGGGGAAACTATTGGTAATTGCAGATACTTATATAAATGGACACTGTCCTTGCGTGAAGAGGTTATTAATTATGTTGAGTTCCTCAAGTCACAAATCTGGCTTCATCAAATGGCTAATACTGCTGTGTTTGTGCACACGCCACAAAAGGAACAAACACTCAATGTTAATACTAGTTTGTACAATGTTTATGTTGGTGCTAACGACAACAATGATGGGAGTAGCAATGGTGTTATAATCTGAGTAACAGAAACATTGGTATAAACTGAAATATATATATATATATATACAAGTGCATGGGAGAAAATAATTAAATGGATATTAAATACAAGGTGAATATGCTATGAACTTAAGGAAGCTGATGATCCTTTGAGTGCCAACAGACTGATCTATTGTCGGTGATGTGATATGAACAATGTATATGGGCAAATGATTGGGACGAGAGACGTGCATCTTTTCTGATGTGTGGGAATTATGAGATGATTACACCCATATGCTTAGTTGAATGATAACTGAGACGATAAATAGTTGGAACTAATTGCTAAAAACTTATGGTGCTTGCGAAATAGCAACTAAATCATTACCATATGAGTCATACACATACAAGCATTGATTAGCATTATTATTCTGAATAAGAGTTTGGATAACATTATTTTATCAATATGAAGCGAAGAAATCAATACCTTGGAATCTTGTATGCATGTGTTTTTAAACTATAAATGTGTATGTTAAATTTTTTCTTACATAGAAAAATTTGCAGTAAGAGTAAGCTCCACCTAGTTGACAGTCCCTATAAAAGTATTAAATCAGAAAATGTAATTGTATTGCTTGAATGAACCCAATAGAACGAGATACAAGTATTTAAATACAAGTGTAATGGGCTTAAATGTATACAGCCCATCAATAGCCGCATCGGTCTAGTGCAATGGTTGAACCGATGCACCATTAGACCGAACACATAATGTAACATGTATAATGTACAAACGTGACTTGATACTCTAATACGCCCACTCGAACCTAACTTAAGGCTAGGGTTTGCTCAAACGATAACAAATGGCGGCTCGAGCTGGCGATTTCCTCAGAAATTCATATAATTCTTCAGATTTGATGAGGAATCAGCTTCAATTTCCTTCTCTGATGTAGATCCTGGGCTTTAACGTTGATGGTAAGTCTGATTTCCGTCAATTTTGACCTAATTTAATGTTGTTGTACTAACGCTACTCCTTTCTGTTTGATTTTGCTGAGTGCTTGAGCCTTGGTGATCTTTGCGGTTTGGAGGAGCTCTGGATTCTTCTTTATAGTCGCTGGAATATGATTTGAGCTTGGATCTGCAGATGCTTAAGCTTTCCCTATGCTTTATGAAGTTTGGCTTAGATAGAGGCTTCGTCAGAATGTCAGCAACTTGGTAAGTGGAAGGTACGTGATTAATTGTGATCTTCCTTTTCATTACTTGTTCGCGCATAAAATAAATGTCAAGCTCCATGTGTTTTGTTCTCAAGTGCAAAACTGGGTTTGCTGAAATAGCTATAGCACTTAAGTTGTCACACCAGATTGTAGGATTTCAGCTGATTTTGACTTTGAGTTCAGTTAGTAGAGATTGAATCCACATTAGTTCAGCAGTAGTGCTAGCAATGCTTCTGTATTCGGCTTCTATACTAGATCTAGACATAGTTGATTGTTTTTTTGCACACCATGATATAGGGCAAGTACCTAGGAATATGCAGTAGCCTGATGTAGATTTCCTGTCATCTTTATCATTTTCCCAATCTGAGTCTGCATATTTTGTTAGGCTTAGATTTTTGCTGTGCTTCATGCTTAGACATAGATCATTGGTACCTTTTAGATACCTTAGTATCCTTTTTACTGCTATCCAATGATCACTTAGAGGCTTGTGCATGTATTGACTGACTTTGTTTACACTGAAAGTTATATCAGGTCTTGTAATGGTAACATATTGTAGGGCTCCCACAATGCTTCTGTATTGCCGTTCATTGTCAATTACTTCACCTTTGTCTCTGCTAATTTGTATGTTGCTGACCGTAGGAGTTGGTAGTGGATTTGCTTTGTCCATGTTGGATCTTGTGAGAATGTCTTTGATATATTTTCTTTGATTCAGTTGGATTTCACCATTTTGATTTCTGATGACTTCAATCCCAAGAAAGTATGACAATTCCCCCAAGTCTTTAATTGAAAATTCTTTGTTTAATTGCTTTGTAACAATCTGTATCTCTTCTTTACTGTTACCTGTAATTAAGAAATCATCAACATAAATAAGTATATAGGTGACAGTATTGTTAGAGAATTTAGTAAAGAGGGAGTTGTCAGCCTTTGTTGGATTGTAGCCCAATTTTGATAGAGTTGACTTGAGTTTGTCAAACCAAACTCGTGGTCCCTGTTTGAGACCATAGATAGCTTTCTTGAGTTTGCATACAAAGTTTTCCTTTCCCTGTATAGTAAAACCCTCAGGCTGGTTCATATAGACTTCTTCCTGTAAAACACCATTCAGGAATGCATTATTTACATCTAGTTGCTTGATGACCCAATTGTTGTGTAAGGCAATAGTTAATATTACTCTTATGGTGGTGGGTTTCACAACAGGTGAGAAAGTTTCTTTGAAATCTATTCCGTATTGTTGTGAGTACCCTTTGGCCACTAGTCTTGCCTTATATTTTGATATAGAGCCATCAGAATTTCTCTTGATTCTATAGGTCCATTTGCATCCTATAATGTTCTTGTCCTTAGGACATGGTACTAGAGTCCATGTGTTATTTTTCATGAGTGCATTATATTCCTCTTGCATGGCCTACATCCACTTATCATTTTGTTTTGCCTGATGATAAGTGGATGGTTCATCAAGTGATCCTTCAGTGTAGAATACTTTTGGTTTGAATATTCCACTTTTGCCTCTTGTGGTCATGTGATGTCTTTTCTGAACTTGAGTGGTAGTGTCTTCCTTGTTCTGGTCATCATCCTGTGATCTGATGTTCTCTTGATTATTGTCACTGACACTTCTTTGAGAGTCTTTGTTAGAGATTTCAGGTGATTCAGTTGACTTTTGTGTGGGACCTTCATTGACTGGTGTATACTGAGGACTTGTGTCTTCTGTATTCACTTGATTTGATGGTGAACTGCTTTGCTTGTAAACAGGAATAGTCTCCACACATAGATCAGGTATAGCAGGTATTGATACTTTTGGATTGTATACCTTCTTTGTTGTTTTGTACTTTTCATTGCTGAAAGGAAATACTCTTTCATTGAAAGTGACATGTCTAGATTTGTAAATTCTGCCATTTTATTGTCTAGACACTTATAGCCTTTGTAGTTAGGAGCATAACCTAGAAAAGTGCATGGTGTTGATCTAAAATCAAGCTTGTGTGAGTTGTAAGGTCTTATGTAAGGGAAGCATAGGCATCCAAAAACTTTTAGATCATCATACTTTGGTTTGATATTATTGATGACTTCAATGGGACTTTTGAAATTAAGTACTTTTGTTGGAAGTCTGTTTATAAGGTGCACTGTTGTAGCAAAAGCATCAGGCCAGAATTTAAGTGGCATTGATGCTTGTGCCAGCAGTGTTAGTCCAATCTCAACTATGTGTCTATGCTTCCTTTCAATAAGACCATTTTGTTCAAAAGTGTGAGGATATGTTAATCTGTGAGTGATCCCTTTTTTGATAAAGAATTCTTTAAGAGGCAAAAATTCTTTACCTCCATCAGTTTGGATCATCTTGACTTTGCTGTCTAATTGATTTTCAGCATTTGTGATGAACTTTATGACTGCACTGCAAGTCTCAGATTTTGATTTCATAAAGTAAATCCAAACATGTCTAGAATAAGCATCAATAAAGGATATGTAATAGTTATATTTGTAATCAGTGTTCACTGGGGCAGGACCCCATAAATCTATTGCAACTAGTTCAAGAGGTTTGTTATATATAGTTTCAGAATTCTGAAACATGAGTTTGTTACTTTTACCTAGTTGACAGTAAGAACAGAAGTAATTTTCAGGAATACTGATTGTAATATTACTATTATGTAAAATTTGTTTCACAATCTTCATGCTAGGATGGCCTAGCTTACAATGCAATATATCAAATTTCTTACAGATTTCATCATTTTTCAGTTCTGTCACATTACATCCATAAACTTGTTTAGAATCAGGACTATTTCTTGAATCAACATCAAACTTGTAAAGGCCATTTTGTTCATTACCCTGCAAAATGATGTTCTTGGTTAGAAGATGTCTAACCATGCAGTTATTAGGGTAAAATTCAAATGAGACATTGTTGTCCCTGGCACACTGAGACACACTTATAAGATTTTTCTTTATGTTAGGTACCCTTAGGAGATTATTTAAATATATTTGTCTAGTACCTTTGATGCTAGTGTGACCGGTGTGTGTGATATAGGCAGTGTCGCCATTACCCATAGTTAGAGTTTATTTACCTCTATACTCTCTGTTTCCAAGATTTAGATTGTTTAGGCTGTTAGTTACATGGTTTGTGGCACCAGAATCTGGATACCATGCATCATCTTGAACATCTGATATGCTAGCAGCCTCATTTCCACTTTCTTGAGATGTTTTGTTGTCACTTTGATTATTGACAAGATTTGCTGCAGGGTTGTAACGATTACTGTTGTTGTTGGTATTCTGACCTGTATTGAAGCTATTGTTGAATCTGAAATAGCATCTATTAGCCGTGTGTCCAATTTTGTCACAGATTTGACACTTTGGTCGATTGTTGTTGTTGTTGTTGCCCCTACCAGATCTTCCTCTTCCTCTGCCAGTTTGACCACCTCTCTGGTATGTATTTGACTGATTTCTTGAGCTATTTCCTTGTTCTTGATTCTTGAATTTGGTGGTAGTCAGATTTACTTCAGTGTTCACTTCCTTCTTTTGTTGTAGTCTTCCCTCATGACTCAACAACATTGAGTGAACACTGTGTAGGGAAGGTGTTGGCTCTATTGAGGTTATGAATTCCACAACTGCTTCATACTCTTCATCGAGGCCACTTACAATATAGAGAACTTGCTCATTTTCTGGAATTTTTGACCAGTGCAAGCTAATTGGTCACATAAGTTTTTAACTTTCATTAGATAATCATGGTTGAGTTCTCCTTTTTTATGCTTTGAAGTTGCCTTTTGTAATGCAGAATTCTTGGAGAGGATTGAGAGGTGAAGATTCTTTGCAATGTTGACCATATTTCATGCGAGGAATTGCAACCTATCAGTTGTGGTAGCAAATTTTCCCCAACTGATGACATAATCCAAGAACTGATCAAATTGTCTTGTCTCTAGTAAGTAGTGTATTCTGAATTCAGAACAAGTTTATCTTCAGAATCTCGTACGTATTTTCCAGGAATTATTTTTGTTCCATACAGGTGCTCTTCGAGTCCATATCCTTTTGCTGCAGTTTCAATTTGCAACTTCCAGAGAAAGAAATTTGATTCATCGAGTTGTATTGAGATAAGTTGGCTCTGTGGTTTTATTATGGATTTGATTGATTCTTGAGTCAAATCCATTGATGACTGAGTAGTTTGACCTGTTTTTGATGCAGATGATGGTGAGGTTGAGGTTTGTGGTGGAATAGGTGGATTAGTCATGATCTGCGAGAGAGCAACAGGGAAAACTGACGAGATCTATTGGAATATTCACTTGTGCAACCTGATTGCACAGATGCAAGAACTTGTTTCTTGTATCTGGTGATTGTGGATGGCACAGTTTAAGGGATGCAGTCAAGAACTGCTCCAAGATCCAAGCTATGAAACCAAATTGCTTGAGTACAAGAATTTATTCTTGTATTCAGTAATTTCTGGATGGCACAGCGGTGATGACAAACAGCGAGTCTGAAGGTGATGTTGCAACCGACACAGTTGATCTACTGTGCAAGGATGGCACTTGCCTAATGATGACGATTGATATTATATCAATCCCCTCAAATTGAGTTGCTGAAGCTTTGGATCAGATTTGCTGTTAGGCAATTTTCTTGCTCCGATACCATATAAAAGTATTGAATTAGAAAATGTAATTGTATTGCTTGAATGAACCCAACAGAACGAGATACAAGTATTTAAATACAAGTGTAATGGGCTTAAATGTATACAACCCATCAATAGCCGCATCGGTCCAGTGCAATGGTTGAACCGATGCACCATTAGACCGAACACATAATGTAACATGTATAATGTACAGACGTGACTTGATACTTTAATAGTCCCACTTATAGATAGCCTTTTGGCTTACATAAAATGTTAAAATTTTCAAAGCACAATTCCTCCATTTCCATATTCATTGTAATCTTGTGTATATGAGCTTATGGAAGTGCCTGGGAGGAAGGTATGAACAGGAGAAAGGTTGCATGCAGTGGGCTAATGTGGATCGGGTCCTTGGGCCTTATAGTTGAAGTATGTTTATTAGGGGCCAAGAGTCGATTCACGCATGTGTATTGCGGCGTGGATTGCATCAGGAGATGTATAAATTAGTTATAAAAATCAATTAAGTAAAGGTTATTTAAATATTTAAGTTCTTAAATTTAACATTTTATATAAAATCAAAAAGTGAAAGTCCACTTGAATAACGTACGGGAAATGCCAAATTAAAGATATGCGCGTAAATAATTTGGTAGTAATGAGCCTGAGAAATTATATTGTTAATAGAATTAATTTTTAATAAAATTAATAGGTAGAAGTAAAGGAGAAAGGTATATATATTATAGGAAGAAAGCATCGTGAAATTACTGCAGAATTAACATCATCATGTAAATTAAGTTCAAATCTCCAAAATATAAATTCTATTAAAATGAAACTAATGGTTAAATAAAATCATTGGATTTATTTCCAAAGAGATGGGAATATAGATAATAAAATTGTTACTTGAGACTATATATTTCAAACTGTTATTTATTTTGAAATTTAACGTCGAATCGTTGTTGATTGTTATTGTGTGATGAATGATTGTTGTTAATTATATGTTGTCCTATGAAGTGATCAATCTAGATTTGTTAAAATAAAAAGTTGACACATTTTGTTTTATTTGCTTGATATTAATTATCATTTTAAAGTTAAAATTGAAACATGTACAAGTTAATCAATGTGAATAAACATGCCATGAAAATCCTATTGATTATAAAATAAATTGTAGAAACTGTGTAATTTATCAATACTGTTAAATTTGTTAGTTAAAACACCGACTATCAAATAAATATCCCCTACGTGTTAGTTCGAAGAGATCGAGATGAGAACTGGACCTAAAACCACTTCGAACTGGCTTTACGATCATAAACTAACTTGTAGATATACTTATAAAAATGGTGAGAATGAAGACTATAGATCTTCATGAATGGAAGAACTACTTGATGAATTTCTCTGGGTCGCTCCTGAAGATATTTTTATAGTGATTCTGTCGTAATTGAAATCTTCGGATTTTCAAGGACTACTTGTTACTGATCCATGGGGTGATTCCTATATTGGATGCAGTAGGAGAGTTCCTTCAGTTCATCCTATTTCTGGGTGACTTGTATGGACGTATGTCTGACAGAGTATTTCCTAAAAAATCCACTTACATTGATTTTTACAAATATACCAAGTTTATGGCAAAGAAGGGCACCTCTTTTACATCCAGAGTATATTTGTGTACGTCAATTAGTGTAACGTCCTGCATTTTTGATGTTCAGATATTTAATATATTTTATTATTTTAAATATCGGTTTAGAATTTTAAGGGATTTATAATATATAATGCGATTATATAACGAAGGCTGAATGTTAAATTTGTATTTCATTATAAAACTAACTTGTAAACGTCGCGATATTTCATAATTTACGGTTTGAAATTTCATATACGAACATAAAATGCTCAATGATAATTGACGATGAAATTAAATAATCATACGAAATAGAACGTTCAAATCAATGCGTTGCGAGGCACGTGCTTCGCACATGGAGATTTTTTCAATATATTGTATAGGCATTAGAAATTATCGTTTTTCAAACAACCTCCGTTTTCGACGAAACAAGTTTATTGGAAAACGTATAATTAATTATTGCTATTTTTCCAGTTTGGGGCCAATTGGAGCTGTTTTACCGGTGCATGCAATTTAAAGGTGGACTGATAAATTAACAAAAAGTTGTTGTACAAACTGTGTCCATTTTCAACGAAAATTTATTTCATTGAGACTGGAACATAAAGGCACAGTAGTACGTATATTTTTATTTCATTTGAAGTGCACATGGGTCGGTATAGATTTAACGATCTGTGTTAAATAACGATATCAAAACAAACAATATGAGTCATAGCAATATATATTAATTTGTTTGAAACTTTGGACCAAGGTGTGACATAAATACTACCCCAAGTAAGAGCTAAAGAATTCGTACAAACAAATATGGTAAAAAGTATGCAAGCTATCTCTGCAAACCTATTTTTACCCCATACCTTTTTTTTTCATTAAACCATACCTTTTCTTTCTTTTCATGCCCTCTTTAACTCCATGACAATTTCACGTAGGACTATAGTAGGCGAGCTGGCCTAATAAATATGAAAATTCATTGTGAAACCATCCCCCCGCTACTATTTTCTATATGAAAAGAAAATTCAGGAGCAACCTTACCTAGTCTAAATTGTACATGCCTAAAGACCTAATTTCAACTTCTAAAACACTATGGTTATAGTGGCAATAACATGACAAATGAGATGATAAATGAGTTGTATATAATTCATTTTGGCACAACCATAGATGATACCAACATATAAACCATCTTTCTCGTGAAAAGATACTTTACACAACCATCGCATAGTAGCTGTAGTTCTGGCATATGTCTAGTCACCCAGCTACTTTGACGATAAGACATTTCAAAACTTCACCTTCACCATCACCACACACCTTACCATCAATCACCGATCTTCCTACCACTGGCTGCAAACCTACCCATCTGGAAACCTTGGAGGCCAAGTATTTCCCACTATAAGTAAATGGTTGCTGCCTTCTCCCTTTTCTCGCTTCAGAAACAAAGATGAAGCCGTCGATTTTGCTTTATTTCCTCTCTTCACCAAACATCCCTCATCTCAGTTAAGTCATTCAAAGCCCATCAGTAATACATCAATTTTTCCTCAGCATGGAAATTAGTCACGCAAGCCTCTTAACAAATAAAAAGCGCCATCCACGCTATCGTGTGCTCTCTGGTATAGGTTCTATGTTTTGGGGACTGTGCGGATTCTATTCACAGTGATCTGAGCTAGTGGGGCAGTGCTTGGTAGTAGGCGGTCATTCTGGTCATTTAACACGGTACGGTGATGACAAGCAGTTTCAAAATGCGGTGCTTTCAGCAGGTTAAGGTGGAGACTGGTAGGAGGAAACTATCGGTCAGAGCAATGGTGGGTGAACGGTGGAGTCGGTTGCTGTCTCGACGTTGGGAGTGGCCGGTCCTGTGATGACGGAAGGAGCTAACTAGGAAGAAGCGTGGGTTTCAGTTATTGGCCTTGGGGAGGCCGTACGTATTTGAAAGTAAGGGATGGTACTGTATTTCAGTTGGAGTGAGTTCGGATGAACAGCGGTGAGAAGGATTTCTGGAGTTGGGGTATATCTGTTTACATGCGCGCAAGAGGATACATGAGGCAAGAGGAGGTGTTCTGGTTCGGCGGTCTGTTTGGGGAAGTGTTTGCGTGGGAACTGGAGACATGCGGTTTTCAACAGAAGAGGAGAGGAAGGTATACAATACGCCTAATACATATTTTAAACAATGCCTAATTGACGTTTAACTAAGCCGGATAGCGCAGCTAATACATGTCAACGTGGCCTAATACATATTACAATTAGCGCACCTAATACATGTCATCGTGGCCTGTGCAATATACTTTTATGCCTAAAGCCAAATTGTTTGAACAATGCAATACCAAATCATTATGACATGGCCTGGAGGTTTCGAGAAAAGAGTCTAATCAAGTTTTAAATCTTGCCTAATCAAATCTCTTAATTTATATGCCTAAATAATTATTAACGTGTGAAGTAAGGTTTTAAGATAGTTTATATATTAAGTGGTAATATAAAAACGTGGCCTGCATATTTAGATATGGAAAAAATCGAAATTTAAAGTGTGCATGACTTTCGTATATACCTAGTTCATATGAGTTGTCCCAAACGTGCCTGCCGAGATCATTTAGATTGCCTAATCTAAATTATGTGCGTCTAACCTAGGTTTAACTGTACCCAATTACACTTAGACGTGACATGTTTATAGTCTTATGTCTTCTTATATTTGTCCAGACATTAGGAACCATGCTCAACAATGTTGTTTTTTTTACGAAGGATTTAACATTCAGCACTTCCTTTTCTACCAAGTGTATTTATTTTATGCTTCTGAACTTAAAGTTTGCAGATTAACATTTTACTTTTCCATTATTTCCTCTGCCGAATGCTCGTGTAGTTGAATAGGAAATGTAATATATTTTTCATGAAAGGAAAAAATTTATAACATGCGCCTCTAGTCAAGTATGAAATGTGCTCGAACATTCGGAAATGCCTAATCAAGGTCACTATTAACATAAGTGGTGATTAAATAATAAATTATTATTTAGGACTTTAAATAACATTATTTAAGTAAATGAATAACACATAAATTTTTGACCGTGTCATACAGTGACAGAATTGAACAAAATAAGGACCGTTAGAACCATATCAAGCAGACGTAATTGGGATGGACGGAGTTGAATACCGCTGGAAGCTTGTAAAACAAAACGCTTTGACAACAAATGGAATCAGGTGAGTTCAACTCACTCAATTTTATCCCACTTATAATTTATATAAGTCGGATTTAAATATTTATGTTCTATGATTGTTAATTGATTGATCGATGCTAAATATATATTTATATGCGGTGACTGAACTGATTAAATTAAACATTCGTTTAATTCAATTTAGATTAATTGTTATTGGTAACGATTGTAACCGATGGAGGTAACTTACCTCATTGGTCACGTTTATAATAATATAAATGTGTTAAATTTATAGACGAATGTTTGGATTGCTGTTATTGTTTGATTTTTGAATATTTTATCTGTTTATTGAAATAAATGATATTGTTGAAATAACGTATTTGGGTGCAGGTAAAACAGTTCGGAGGTATCCAACAGGATTCCTCAAATTTATTGTTTATTTTCATATTACAATTACATGAACTATTTAACCCATATGATTAGATGGTGGATTGAATCATTGATTGTTGAACCTAGTTTCAATGTTTGTCCTGTTTTAACCAATAGACAGTATTGGTTGTGTAATTGGTAGCAGTTGGCCCAAAAAAATATCTTTTTTAAATATTGATTTACCGTCAGGTGAATCAACGGTAATGAAGTTATAAAATATAATTTATAACTAAATATGGATTTGAAATCATTGCATTTGAATAAAAGTTTAAATAAAAGGAAATTATTATATATTATTTAGTATTTAAGTTTTTAATGTAATTATTAAATGATTTTACAAATTTATTCTTTTGGTTAATAAGATTTATAAGCATACGAGGAGAAATTAACATAATGGTTAAGACTTAGATTAATCATTCTCAAAAGAGAATTGAATAAGATTATTAAAATTAATTATATAGTTGTATTAGTTATAAAGAAGAACTAATTGGAGTTGAGTAACGAGTTAATCATGGTTTGAGATAATGAAGTAAACTAATTTAATGTAAATTAGTATTTGATTAATTTATTTTTATCAAATGAAAGAGTTTAAGGAATATTTGTTTAAAAGTTTAACAAGATTTAAAAGAAATTTACTGTTAATTGAGTTAAATAAGAAGTTAACTATTTTTACGATAGTTAATGATGATGTAGATCATTGTTTTAATGAATAATGATTTAAGTGATCCAGTTGTAAATGAGATTTATTAAAGTTAAGTAATCAAATTTGATATTAGAATGCCATTGGATTTTTGAAAAGAGTTAATGAACGGTTTTATATTAAAACTGAGTTTTATAACTGAGTTATAAAAGGGATTTTTAGCCAACGTGATAGCTTGAATAAGTGGTTACATTAAGAGAAGTAAATCGAGACAAATGAGGTTTTATATTAAACATGAGTTTCATAAACGATGTTTAGAAAAGGGGCGTGAGGCTAAAACGTTAAGATTAAATTAATGTTACTTGATTCTAAAATTGAAACGAGATTTTCAAAATGGGAAATGGTAAAATGAATTATAAGTGGAATATAATGGGTTGATGACGAATTAAGATAAGAATGTGGTCGATTAAGGTCTGAGAGGTAATTTAAATACACCAACTTGAACGACTTCAGAATTGCCAAGAGGTGATATTAGTTGTAATGGCGAAGATGTTAAAAGGAATTTATTTTGAGAAATAATAAAGTAACATTATTTGAAGAATTCGAAATATATATAATAGATTCCAAAATAAAAGGAAATTAAAACGGGCTTGAGAATATGAAATGATATTTTCATAAAAAGAAAATAAAGGGGATTTGTGAAGATATAATGATGTTTTCAAAGTAAGAAGATAAGATCTAGAATGAATTTATTCTAAGAAGGTAAGTGAGATCATAGTGTTCAAATAACGAAACCAAAGGAGATGTCGTAACGATTGTTTACGAATAACAAGTTGAATCAGTGATAAATAGTAAATGAGTGGTAATTAATGTTTTGAAATAATAATAAAATAGAAATTTGATATGGTTATCAAATAATTCCAAATATGAGATTTTAAATGGTTTTTGAGAAGATTAATATATTGAAATAAGAATTGAATACCATGTTTTAAAATATAGAATGTTTTAGAAGTTTAAAATAACCGTTATTAATTATTTATAATTAAATGGGCCAAGTAATGCTAAGTACTGAACCAGTGAATCTATCTTTATTTTCATGATTGAATGGTTGTTTATTTGATAGTTAAATAACCAACTATCAAACCTGACCAATATGATTGTTGATACGGAAAGACCGGGAACGAATTTGTATTCGAAAACCATTCCGACCAACAAATACGTAAACAGATGGAGATATTATATGCTGATCAAGATGGAGTAATTGAAGACCGTAGATGTTCATAAAACGGAAGGATTACTTATAATCTCTGGCTTAGCGGCCTGAGATACACTGTGATTCTACCGTGGTTGGGATCTACGGATTGCAAGGACTTCTCGCTACTGATACATGGGGTGATTCCTATATTGGATGCGGTAGGAGAGTGCCTTCGGTTCATCTTGTTCCTGAATGACTTGTATGGATGAATGTCTGATAGAGTATTTCTTAAGAATCACGTACATTGATTTTTACAAACGTACTTCTGTCAGCTGCAGAATATTTTTTGTGGACGTCAATTAGTGATTTGATGGATTTAACAATGTGGCATTCAAAGTGAATGGTGGCCAGATGTCCTGGAAAATAAGACAATACCCTTAAGCCTCACAACTGGGAAATGACAAAAATCGGGCAGACGACATGGCTATGTGGGTCACACCCATTAGGGTGTACAATCACCTATCTAGAGAAATTCCTTTTGCTTCTTTTGGGAAACAGTTGCTGATCCCAACCGTAGGTGATATACATTCGATACACTCAAGCGAAATGGGTGGTCGGTCATGTGTGGGCCGGGTTGCAAGACGTTCTTGTTGAACCCGGTGTATTCGCCTCTAGAGATACGCTATCGGCACGTGGTTCCATACCTTGTCATAGTTGGAATCCAATCTCTAATAAGCGCCTGCGGTTTTGATTGTATACTATATATGTGGAGCGTAAGATGCAAGCGTTCCTCTAAATAGATATTTATTTGTATGTAGACACTATTATAATATCGGAATATATATGTGATTTCAAAATGTTTTGGTTATCGTAAGGTAAAAACCATCCTTGTTTATGTATGGATTTGGTCTTACGATTACCCTTTTCTCTCGAAAATATTTTTGAACTTTAAAATCAAGTTGGTTGATCCCCTTAAAACTTTGCCAGTTGTTCTCACTCTAGTTCACCAGACTGACCCGGTATTTGTAATGCTTGGGTTAGACCGGGTTGTACAAGTCCAGATTATCGGAGGCTGCGAAGTTCAGAAGAAGTGCTGGAGGAGTTCAGACGTATTAGTATTTATTCTACTGTGTGCTATATATGAGGACGGATTATTATAACTGTCCAAATATGTGATGTACTCTAACGATTATAAGTTTTATTTCAAGCTCTCAATAAAGATATATAATTATATTATATTTTGTTCCTCTACGATGTGAGACTCTGATTCTATTGTATTTTCTTCTTCTTATTTCTTCTATTATAATATTTTTTCTTCCTTATTTCATCCCCTAAATTCTTCCTATTGGCATCTGGGTTTTCAGAGCAATTTGGGTTGGACTGGTATTGTTTGGTCATCTCAAAAAGGTACCGGAAATGTGGACCAAATTAGTGATTTGATGGATCTGACAATGTGGCATTCAAAGAATATAGTGGCCAAATATTCTAAAGGTAAATTCTAACCTCAAGCCTCATCAATCGGGAAATGACAAAAATTGGGCAGACATCATGGCTATGTGGGTCGCTCCCATTAGGGTGTATAATCACCTATCTAGAGGAATTCCTTTTGCTTCTTTAATCTTTCAATGCTGTCCCTTTTCGGGAAACAGTTGCTTATCCCAACCGTTGGTGATACGCTTCGATACACTCAAGCGAAATGAGTGGTCGGTCATGTATGGGTCGGGTTGCAAGACGTTCTTGTTGAACCCAGTGTATTCGCCTCTATAGATACACTATTGGCAGGTGGTTCCATACCTTGTCATAGTCAGAATCCAATCTCCAATAAGCACCCGCGGTTTTGATTGTATACTATATATGTGGAGCGTGAGATGCAAGCATTCCGCTAGACTGATATCTATTTGTATTTTGACACTATTATAATATCAGATGATATATATGATTTCAAAAATGTTTGGGTTATCGTAATGTAAAAACCATCCATATTTATGCGTGGATCGGTCTTACGATTATCATTTACTTCAAAAGGATTTTTAAACGTTAAATCAATTTGTTTTAAAATTGTTTACTCAAACCAGTCCCATGACTGACCTAGCGTTTATTTTCAATGTTTTCCCAAAAACTCTTGGGTACCCAAATTTATACAGGCAATCAAGTGGTTTCAAGATTTTACAGATTCACTGAAGGAACTGGGAGTAGGAGGCTTCATCAGTAGATATATAGAGTTTATTTCCGCTGTGTTTATATATGCTGCACTCTAATATGTAAGTGAATACCAGTTTGTATTTCAAATGATATATAATATATTTTATTCAGTTCCGCTGTGAGATTCGTGATTACTCTGATTCTGTTATGTTCTGTTCTTCTTTTTCTTCTATTCTAAATTTCTTTCTTTCTATTTCTCACCCTCTAACTTCTTTCTATTAACGATCTGTCAATTTCTAATGGTTGATTAGTCAATATGTGATACAGGAAACGTATTAGTATCAATAATCAGGATCGGGACTTTGCTGGTCGTTACATACACTATCGACAGGTGGTTCCATACCTTGTCATAATCGGAATCCAATCTCCAATAAGCGACCGCGGTTTTGATTGTATACTATATATGTGGAGCGTGAGATGCAAGCGTTCCACTAGATTTCTATTTATTTGTATTTAGACGCTATTATAATATCAGATGATATATGTGATTTCTAAAATATTTTGGGTTATCGTAAGGTAGAAACCGTCTGTATTTATGCGTGGATCGGTCTTACGATTATCATTTATTTTAAAAGGATTTCTGAACATTAAATCAATCTATTTTGAAATCATTTACTCACACTAGTCCCATGACTGGCACAAAGTTTATTTTTCTATGTTTTCCCTAAACTCTTGGGTGCCCAAATTTGTATGGGCAGTCAAGTGGTTTCACAATTTTATAGATTCACTTGAAGGAGCTTGGAGTAGGAAGCCTCAACATTTGATATATAGAGTTCGTTTCTGATGTGTTGTATATATGTGGTACTCTGATGATGTATGTAGGTTTTGTATTTCAGGATGTTATATAATATATTTTATTCAGTTCCATTGTGAGATTCATTATACTTTGATCCTGTTGTGTTTAGTTCTTCTTTTTCTTCTATTATAACTTTCTTTATTTCTATTTCTCACCCTCTTAATTCTTTCTATTAAAGATCTATTAATTTCTGCTTGTTGATTAGTCGATATGTGATACAGGAAACGTATTAGTATCAATAATCAAGATTGGAACTTTTCAGGTCATTACAATTGGTATCAGAGCCATGTTTAGTAATAACCTTGGCTCTGTGGCGTAACTCAATAGAGATGGGGTTAGTAACACCCTAGATAGAGTTTGAGTGTGTATATATATGAGTGTGTATTTGGTAACTGATATAAAAACCGTTTTATATTGTGTTAATTAGTTTATCGAGTGGATTATGAATTCTAGTCGACACAGTAGTCAAAACTGTATCGATAGGTGTTTCTAAACTCTTGAATAGAGTAATTCGACACAGTATTATTTTGGGTAATTGAAATAATTTTACTCAAAATTATATTTTGAAACGAAAAGAATAATTTTCTGAAATCATTATTGGTTGTGTTGGTTGCTATTATAATCTAGTATCAGATTATAAAATTGATACGGTTGTATGATGAACCAAATTGAATCTGTATGGATAAGAAAATATACAATAAAGGCAAACTGGAGAAGTGTTTGAAAAAACATAACTTTTTGTGAAAAATTCAAAGGTTTTGAATTTATAATGGAGTAGAGATACATGATTTCAAACTTTTTTAGAATAAAACCAGGAGTTAGGATTATGGAATTGGAAAATTCAGCTGGAACAAGATTGAAATTGTAAGGTTAAGTTGAATAGAATTAAATTGGGATAGAGTTTAAAAAGAGAATTTAAAGCAGATAAATATATTTGAACAGGGTTGATTAAAATTAATGAAGTAGATAAGAATTGGAATTAATTTTCCAAATGTAATTTAGATATTTGAAATAGAAATAGAGCAATATGGATTGATAAGGAATTAAGATATGGAATTAAGAAATTAGAACCTAACTAGAGATTGGTTGAGTTGAATAATTTTCTGAGTGTTGATCTGATGTTGATTTCGGTCTTCGGGGTTAATGCTTAGAGGATTGTTTTCTTACTAATTTACGGTCAGGAACTAATAAGTGTGGAAGAATAGTAGTGCGTGAATATGAAATGAAAATATTTTCCAAAGGTAATAACTGATATTTCCAGTTATGGAAATGACGGTGATAAATGTCAAATTGCTGATGTGTGAGTTGAACTGTTTGATTGCAGTAAGATATTTTAGGTAGATAACATGTGTGTTCTAGATGCCTTGCTTGCTATGATTGTTAAGGGATGACCCAGGTATGTGTTGAGATAAGTCTATAATTTTGGATATAACTAGAATCTCCTCGTTACTCGTCAATTTTGAGGACAAAGTTATTTTAAGGGGGGTAGATTGTAACGACCCAGTTTTCGGACTAGTTCTATAATCTATAATGTATAGATTATATGGATAATTAAATTAAAAAGTTAAAATGAATCAGATTTATATATTTGGTAAATATGAGGAAAATTCCAAATATATGTATTTGTTGACAGTTTAAAATTCAATACTACAACGTATAAATGCATATGAAACAAGTGATTAATATTTTATCATCATATAACATTTTTCATGTTTAAAACCTCATGTAAATATTGAATTTACATATGTAAATAATTTGATTATTTCATGAAAAAGGAAAACAAATGGCATGTTCATCAAAAAGAAGTTATTCATTTGATAATGTGAAATTCTTTAAAATTAAAATAATTATTATTTTACAATATGTATATATTAACTTGATATATATGTATATAGACTAATGTTTGATGTTTTAGCATATTTGTTTATATTTAATTTTGCTATTAACTCATGGAGATATAAAGTAAAATATACTTAAAAGTAAAATTCAATTTACTTCATATATAAGCATATAGGACATTCATTCATATGATTTAAGGAGACAACAGCTTAACAAAGATTGAGTTGCATGAATCCTAAGAAAGGTTTCTTTGTTGCTAAGTTTATATATATAAGGTACATATGCAAATAAAATAGATAGCACATGCTAGTTTGCATTACTTAGGGGATAAGCTTGAAAACATTGATGGGATTACCCATCACATATCACTCATGTAGGCTGCTGCATGGAATTCTATCACCACTAAATTAACTACGTACATATCATATTGCATACCCCATATAAGCCTAGCCTCTAAACCATATTGCACATGGTTATACACTCATATGTGTACATCAATACACAGCTATAAATGTAGTTGGCCATACCCTGAAAGATGTTGTAGGATAGAGAGTTAGCAAGACATCCTTTCAATCATGTATCACCTTCTTTAAAGCTATGCAAACCATACCCTGCATGAGTTAAAACCTACTCAGCTTGCGCCTACATTTTTCTACCTATAAATATCCATACTAACTCCACTAACACACGCAAGCCTATTGGAAATAAAAACAAAAACAAAAGAGCCAACCTGAAATAGGAAAGACCGAAGGCTGAGAGCATAAAACAGAAGAGAATGGAAAGTAGTGAATGAATAAGTGAGTAAATACCTCACATTTTCTACTGTTTTATGTTTAATTCTAATAGAAATTAAAATGTATGTGTGATGATATACATAACCATCATCTATGATTCAAGTGTTGGTGTTTAAAATCCTTGGGAAAACAGTTAGATTAAGGCTTGAAATGTTGAATAAAACCTGAAGAACAAATGCAAACATAGTAATAAATATATGTGTGAATAAACCTCCTTCTTTCCAACTATGTGTGATTGTTATCTGTTATAAGTATATGCAGGGAATCTGAATATGACTCACAATTTAATACTGAACATGTATTGGAAAATCAAATCTCTGTTAACAATTTAAAACAATGAAAGAGAATATTAGGAAAAACAGTGGAAAAAATTTAGTGAGTAAAAACTCTAAATTTCTTTACTGTTGTATAAATATTAGACTAGATGCATACATGTGAATCTGTGTGACTGTTGCTGAACATACATTATCATGAATACATGATAGTTTGATTGATTGATTTGTTTAAACACTAGACTGTGTTTAACAGGAGGATATATGCATCCTCTATTATTTAAAAAAATTAATAATCAAATCTATAGTTCGTATTAAGATCTGGGTATTACATGAGAATTGTTCATGTAGGACTTAAGTTCAGTATAAAATTTGTTTTTCTCCAGAACCATGTCATATAACCGCTGAACTAATTCAATACAGTAAAAAGTATTAGGACCCAGTTTTCCACACCTCATGTAACACCCCGAAAAATTTAGATATTTTAAACTACATTATATAATGAATATAATGTGATAATTTAATTAAATACTTTGAATTAAGTAAAACAGAAAGTACCATTACGTTCGTCTCGAAATTTTGGTCAAGATAGACATTTGGTTTGCATAAAACGGACACCGTATGAAGAATTTATTAAGCCTTGAAATTTGTATGCATATGAAAAAAAATAGATATATAAAAATTAAATAAATAAATATTCAAAAAAATTCAAAACAGCTAATCGGGAGGGGGAATAGCCGAGCCGTCCTATATTGGGGTTCGACCCGAGATCGGCTGGGTCGACCCAAGGGTCGATCCAGGGTGTTTGGGTGTCGACCCGTGGCCTGATTCGCCCTAGGGCTAATGTGGCATCTGAATTCTGGAGGCTGGCAGCTACAAATACATGGTCATTTCTCTTGTTTTCTTCATTGAGAATCCATGGAGGCCAAATTCTACCGGCATCTGAACTGAACTGGATCCATTATCTTCTACAACTATCAACTAAAGCAAATCTATTGGAAATTCAAGATCCAATCTTTTCTAGTTCTATCTTCTAATCCAAACTTTGTGAGTTCTTAGTTACTTTTAGAATCAAATATTTAAAAGTAAACTTGATAGGATTATAGTTTGGATTTGTTCATGTGCATATATTATATTGGATCTATTGTAAATTATGAACATATGACATTTTGGATTGGTTATAACTTGGATCTAAATTTCTATGATGTAGATCTTAATCCCTATTTGTGACAGATCTACTTTTATCTATTAGATCTGAATTATGTGGACATTCTATGATATAGATCTTAATCCCTATTTGTGATAGATCTACTTTTATCTATTATATATGAATTATGTGGACATTCTATGATGTAGATCTTATCCGTATTAGTGTTAGATCTACTTTTATCTATTAGATCTGAATTATGTGGACATTCTATGATGTAGATCTTATCCATATTTGTGTTAGATTTACTTTTATCTATTAGGTCTGAATTATGTGGACATTCTATGATGTAGATTTTATCCCTATTTGTGTTAGATCTACTTTTACCTATTAGAACTGAACTATGTGGATGTTCTATGATGTAGATCTTAATCCCTATTTGTTAGATCTACTTTTACCTATTAGATCTGTATTATGTGGACACCTAAATTATTAATCAGATCTAGTTTATTATTTGGATCCTCTTGTGCTTCTCATATTAGATCTGAATGTGTTGGACGTCTAAATTGAATTTAGAACTTGTCATGTTCATCTTATCACCTTTGCTATGTTACAAGTAGTTAACTGCCACAAGTTCATTAGATCTATGCTTATATGTTCACCATTTTAGTATATATTCATGCTAGTTTTGTTAGAACATTCACCTTTGTCATATTTCCATTACCTTCCCTTTTTATCGTTTATGATTAGGCTATTATTTAGCCTATACATGCAATAAATTATGTGAACACACTAGTTAAGGAACGGGGAGGGAAAAAGGTTAATATTGGTATAATTTGAATATAAACATGAGTTGGACATAAAATTCAAAAGAGGGAAGTGGGGACATAATCGCCTATTAAGACATAGGTAAGAATTGGATAAAAATGGAATGTTTAATAATTACAATTTGAATTTGTAATTGCACTTATGGCATGAGGTTAGGTTGCATTAGTGGTGGAAGTCTGGCCGGACCCGACCGGCATATCCAGCAGCCACTAATGTTGAACCTAATGTGAGAGGTCTAAGTGCGCAAATACGAATCGGGATAAGACACGAGGTTAGACCCAACTTGTGGAATAAGACTTCCCGGACCCGACCGGCATATCCAGTGTAACACCCCGTAATTCTGTTAATATTAATATTTACAAATTAAATAATAAACTAATCTCAGACGTGATAATTGTAGGAAACGGGTTGCGCCATAGTGTTCGTCTCGGAATTCTAGTGGAGATAGAGTCCGAGTTTGCGGGAAACGAGTACCGGATGAAAAAGTTATGGACGAACGAAGTTTGGTGGCAAAGAAAAAAAATTAAATGCACTGGCGCACTTGGGAAGTGCGCCAGTACATATTTACACTGGCGCACCTGCCAAGTGCGCCCAGGCCGAGGCTGGAGCCTGCACAGCTTTCTGGTTCAGGCTGACCGTGTTGTTGAGTCCATTCTGACTCCTTGCTGAGTCGTTAGGGCTGACTCATCACCCTATCATAATTGAATGGTTTTGATTAACCCAAAGAACATCCGACGGCTTAAATTAATTTATAACTCTATAAAAAGACCCCAATACACAAACCCTAAATCAGAAAATAAACAAAGACCATGGCCGTCATGCAGATATTTTGAGACCTAGAGCAGCCGCCATCAAATTAAAGATAAAGAACATCAACCAAATCAGAACTACCCAACCCTAACAGCGATTCTTCATCAAAAGAGCGCTAATTCGACTCTCTTTCTTCTATAATTGTGAGTATGATAGTCTTAACAAGATTATTATCATTTTAATTAGGTTAAGTCATGAATGGATTGTGAGTAGATGATGTGAATTGACATATGCTATCTTGTGTGTTATTAATCCTATGCTATGTGGTGATGATATACTATATGTTGTAAATCATGCTATGATGATGTTATGTATGTTGAAAGTTTCTATGCTAAGTGGCGATCAATCATACATGTAAAAAGCCATGATGTTACTATCTATACTAGTTAGTTCATATTAATTAAATCATCATGTTTGGGCTATGTTGATCTATATGACAAGTTACATATGTTGATTAGAAAAGTTATGAACATATGCCATGACATCTATTATGACATCTAGAACTATTATGTGATATCCTATGCTAGTTCACACCATCATTATGTTGCCTATAAACCCCATATGCAAGTTTATGTATAGATTTGGGCTATGATCATATCATGAAAATTGTGACATTTAACAAGTTGACACCTTTTGATCCTTAACATGTGTAGTTTATGCAAGTTTCACCCCTATTATGATTGGATTTATTTTAATTGTCTATATGTTGTGATAATTTATCTTTGTGCTATACGTTAGACTATTCAAGTCTAGCCTATATTATGCGTTGAATAAGCGAACGTATAAACGTGGGGTAGGGGTAATATTAAGGATTTAATAATAAGATGTTGGGGGTGCAATTCATATGATTTTGCACACCATGAGTGGATGACCATAATTGAGTCAATTATGGACATCAATAAAAGTAGACTTAATTAATAATTTGGATAGGGAATTATTAAAACTGGGATAAAAGATTGAAAGTTGTCAACCAATGCTTAGGACACGAGGTTGGACTCGTTTGTGACGTAAACCTGCCCGGAACCGCCCGGCAAATCCAGTAGTCACAAATGTCAGCCCAATGTGAGAGGTCCTAGGCCTAAACTAAAGCATAACAGTTGTAAAGACACGAGGTTAGACTCTTTTATGGTGTAAGACTGCCCGGACCCGCCCGACAAATCCAGCTGCCATAAATACCAGTCTAATGTGAGAGGTCTTTATGAGGTTATGGCCTAAATGAATTAAGAAATACTTAACCAGATAAACATGTAAAGTGGGACATGGGGGTTAAGTAGGTGCCTTGGGTGGCATGAGGAATATAGTGGGTTCCCTTAGTGGCATGTGAAATACGATGAGCAAGACTAAACCAAACACACATGTAAATGAACATGACTAAGAGGGTTAAGTGGGGTATATTAATGACAAGCTTAGGTGGGTAGCTTGTGGGGGCCCATTTCAACCAGTATCCCAACGTATTTTGTGGGCTCGTCCCAAGTCGAGGACGGGACACGCATACTGAGCTTGACTATAAGAGGCCAAAACCAGGAGCGGTGGCAACGCAAGTCCAACGGGTTTCATATGCATGTGTGGACCCGGTCTGGTAGGTAAGACGTTGTTGCATCGTGTAGGTATAAGCCATGCATTCTCAGTTGTATCGGGTTGCCACTTTAGGGGAGTGATACACCCCACTATGGGGCCAGCACGGGTATCTACGAGTAGGGAGCCGATCGAAAGTGGGTAGTGGGGTACACCTAGTGGAGATAGGGGCAGACGACACCTATGTAGTCAGCTAGGGGTACGTAAGGCTATTTAAATTGTTTCTGTGTGAAGCAAGTGGGATCAACCTTTAGGGTGACTGGTGCGGTGCAGTGTAGTAATGTGCAGTGCAGTGTAGTAATGTGCGATGCAGTATAGTAATTATTCGTTAGTAATTAGGTATGCCTTTACCGTTATCTTTAACGTTATCTTAAACGCTATCTTTATCTTCCGAATAGTTCATAGACATTTACTTGTCTTCCAGCTTATGCCTTAGTCTAGTTATTTTGATAATAGTATTGTTAGAATTATCATACTCACCAGACTTTATGTCTGACCCCCTTCATTTCTATCCTATTTCCCCCTCCAGGTCCTTAGGTTGGGCCCAGTTCTAGTGGAGTTTGATTGGATTGCTCATCTCTCTTTAGAAAGCTTGGACCGTTGAAGTAAAGTCCAGCTTGTTATCTTCTTTAATGGCTATTTGTGTAATGGGATTGTGTATTTTGTTTTATGAAGATGGATAATGTACTTGACTCTGATTAATGGTTTTGTGATGTAATAAACATGTTTCCGCTACAATAAAATGCAGTTTTAGTTTTCAAGTACTACTTATTATTTGTCTTGTTGTAATTTTTCTGTTCTATATTCACTTATAACCTCCATGGAAGTTAATGCATTCCCTTTGTGAGTGACATTAATGGACGTGGGGTGTTACATCCAGCATCCACAAGTTGTAGGCCTAATGTGGGAGGTCTAACCCATTATAAACCTTATATGGACATAGTAATGAATAGGACTACTTAACCTAATCTAACCCATAGGGATTGTAAGATTATGAACTAAATTTAGGGTAAAGTAAAAATTAGTTGGACAGTGGGTGGGTTATGTTAAGTAAATCTTGGGTAGGTGGGTAATATTATTATACATAGGCCTACAGACTTAACCGTTAAATAAACATACTTGAATCAGTGGGAGCGTTAAGTACATCTTGGGTTGGTGGGTAATATTTGTATATATAGGCCCACGAACTTAACCTGTTGGGGTTATGTAATTAAAGACACCATTAGGTAAACATAACCAGTGGAAAACCTAGTAGTGGGGATGCAAGACACAGGGGAGAGATTGCATTATCTTATGTAGGACCCATTTCATTCTGTAACCCTTAAGTAGGTATCAAATGGGTACTCCGAACTAGGTCGGAGTGGGGCACGCTTACTGAGATGAATATAAGAGATCCAAACGTGTAGGAAGGTGTCAAGACGGCGCGTTCCATCGGGGTCATGTGCGTGCATGACTCCGCCTGCTCGGGAAAATAAGGCGCTGTGACATCAGTAGATATGGTTGTGCACATCCGGAAAATGAAGGGTTGCCACTTTAAGGAGTGATACACCCAACTGTGAGGCCAACACAGGGTATCTACGGAATAGGGAGCCGATCGATTGGGGGGTTGTAAATAGGGTACATCTAGTCCTGTCTGTTTCTGTGGGGTTCTTGTGTTTCTGTCTGGGCTAACACCCATTATTTCTATTTAGGTACCAGTTCTATTTGGGTTAAAACCCGTTACTAGAGTAGACCTAAAACTACCATTATGTTTCTATTGGGATCATCTTGTTTCTTTTAAGCAATCGAGGAGTATGTAATCCCATTACATATCTGTTATACTAGTATTGGTGCAGAGCAAGGAAAGTATTAAGAAGCGCTATCTATTCTATCCTGTTATCCAGTTTACCTTGTCATACCTGCCTTTTACGTAGTAATATCCCTTATCCACTTTATATGCATGTAATGCTACTTTTACTTATTTACTTGCTAAAAGTAACTAGACTCGCCATACTTTACGTCTGGCCTTTTTTGTTTCTCCTTCTATCTTCCGTCCCCCCCCCAGGTTCTCAGGGAGGAAACACTCAGGCTTGACCGTGATTTTGCATACTTTTGCTAGAGCTGCTGATATGTATGGCTCAAGCTCCTATCCGTGTTCATATGGCTATATTCTGTTTTTGGGGAATTTTAATTCTTTTATGTACTCTGATATTTTTGACGTACATGACAGTAACTTTTATGTCGTAATGGGCTTTTATGTTTTAGACATGTGATGTTTTTGGACCACGGTATCTTATGATAAATAAAGTTTTTTATTCTGCTATTATTCTATATATTTGTCTTGTAATATTCTGTGTCTATTTACCTATAACGCTTCATGAAACTTAATGCATTCCTTTTATGAGTGACATTAACGAACGTGGAGTGTCACACCTCACAATTAAATATTTCAGTTATATAGTTAGATTCGAAGTGAATTTTCATGAATTTTAATGTAAAGATTAGGATTTTGAACGACATAAATAGTGAAAATTTTGGAGTTGATCAAAAAGGGAAGTTTGGTCAAATTCAGATGATGGCGATCGTCGTGGATGATAGCAATCGACGTGGGTGATGGCGCAGGAGTCGGAGTAGCGTGGAGTGTCATAATGATAGGGAAAATATTACTTTAATTTTTAGTTGAGTAATTTAAGGGTTTTGATTATTAATAGGGGGTCACGGCGGTTTTCAGGAGGTTGAGTTTAATGGTTATCTGCTTCACCTTGGTGGGGGGTTATGAGTGCGCACCTGGGGGAATGGAAGGAGAAGGGTGTTGTCAACGTTTGTCTGAAGTATGGTGGAGACCGAAGGTATGTGGTAGTGGCGCGAAAGGTTTGCGTGGTGATGGGTTTATTGAGAGTTTCTACCAAGGCTTCAGATGTATATACAGTGGACGATGGAGGGCTTCGATAATGTAGATGAGATTGAGATTTGGATTTGTAAGTTTGTGTGATGGAGTTGGAGGTACGACCTTCGTTGATGCAGTGTGCACATGCACGGTGTTGATGGTGCACAGGAAAGATGGGGAAGAAGAAAAATAGGAGAAGAAGAGAAGGAAATTTTGCAAGGAAAAGTAGTGTCGATCTTCAATTTGGTAAGGCCAGACACGAGTTGGCTGATTGATTTGGCAGGGTAAAAGGAAAGATCAGGCAGATGAAAACATTTGAACGAAGCATGCTGATCCATTATTTTGGGTTACCAGATCATGTTGTTCCAAGATTTCCAATAGGTGGCAAATGATAGAGCTGCTATTGAGTCATTTTTTAAATTGGATTTTGGGCTTTAGGCCCAAATAAAATAAGTTTTAATTAATGTTTTGATTTAAAATTTAACTCTTCCTTTTTCAATATAAATATAATTTTAGGAAGGAGGAGTTAACTTCAATGATTTACAACATATATCAAATAAAATAATAATATGTGCGTGGAGACTTGACAGTAACAAGTCGAGAAAATTGTTTTTTAAACAGAAATAAAATAAAATAAAATTATAACTATTTATGTATATATAAAATAATATATGTACCTGTGTATGTATAGAGAGGAAGAAG
The DNA here is from genome assembly GCA_030737875.1 of Allium sativum. Taxonomy (NCBI): domain Eukaryota; kingdom Viridiplantae; phylum Streptophyta; class Magnoliopsida; order Asparagales; family Amaryllidaceae; genus Allium; species Allium sativum. The sequence goes on along the minus strand of CM060926.1, from coordinate 683,597,071 downwards.
TAGTATGGACATGTGCCTGGAAAGGAAAAATAATTTGTAAGGAAATGAAATGGGCCAATTATTGGGCTTTTGGGCTTCGAGCCTGGAATAAGATAAAATACATATAAGTTTTAATTAATGGTTGTTACATAAATTTAAACTCTTGTTTAAATATGGATATTATTCATATATATTTAAAGAGGCGAGGAGTTACCCATGAACAGCTCCGGGGAATGATAAAATAAATCATGCGTAAGAATTAGATTGTAATGGACTAGAAAATTTTACGTTGTTAAATTAAATCAACTATAAATAAAAATTTATTAGTATTGGAATAAAAGTGAAAGGTAAATAAGTAAAATACAGGATCGGGAAATTATTCTATAATTGCAGAAATAGTGGTTGTCGCATACACTCAACTTCGTATCTCCAATATTTATATGGTCCGTCAAAAGCAAAATAAAAGTTGAATTAAAGTAATTAATTTATTTAAAAGAATTTGGTATAATTATGATAAGAAATTAACCGTTCCCCGAGATACCATATTCCAAGCTGTTGTTAGTTTGGAATTTAAAATGTCGAATCATCTTTGACTATTATTATTGGAATGAATAATTGTTGTTATATTTAAAACGTTGACATGATTTATTATATTTTAATCATCTTGTGTTGATTACTGTTATGAGTTAGAAATGAGATTGTATAAGTTAACTAAATTGAATAGGCATGTTATGGAAATTTTGTTAAATATTAAGTAGTTTGTATAAATATTTAACTTGTCTACACGGTTTAAAATTTGATAGTTAAAACACTAACAACCAAATAAATATCCCCTACTTGTTAGTTCGAAGAGACCGGGATGGGAACTGGACCCAAAACCACTTTGAACTGGCTTTACAATCATAAAGTAACTTGCAGATAAACTTATAAAAATGGTGAGAGCGAAGACCGTAGATCTTCATGAGCGGAAGAACTACTTGATAAATTTGTCTAGGTCACTCCTGGAAATATTTTGATAGTTATTCTATCGTGATTGAAATCTTCGAATTTGCAAGGACTACTCGCTAATGATCCATGAGGTGATACCTATATTGGATGCAGTGGGAGAGTGCCTTCGGTTCATCCGGTTCCTGGATGACTTGTATGGAGGAATGTTTGACAGAGTATTTCCTAAAAACCATGTACGTTGATTTTTATAAATATACCAAGTTGATGGAAAAGAATGACACTTTTTTTACGTCTAGAGTATATTTGTGGAAGTCAATTATTGATTTGACGGATTTGACAATGTGGCATTCAAAGTAAATGTTGGCTAGATGTTCTAGAGATAAATTCTAACCTCAAACCTCATCAACTGTGAAATGGCAAAAATCGGGCAGGCAGCATGGCTATATGGGTCGCTCCCATTAGGGTGTACAATCACCTATCTAGAGAAAATCCATTTCCTTCTTTAATCTATTTCGATGTTGTCCCTTTTCGGGAAATGGTTACTGATCCCAACCGTTGGTGATATACATTCGATACACTCAAGCTAAATGAGTGGTCGGTCATGTTTGGGATGGGTTGCAAGACGTTCTTGTTGAACCCAGTGCATTCGCCTCTAGAGATACACTATCGGTAGGTGGTTCCATACGTTGTCATAGCCGGAATCCAATCTCCAATAAGCGCCCACGGTTTTGATTGTATACTATACGTGTGGAGCATGAGATGCAAGCCTTCTTTTAGATTGCTATTTTTTTGTATTTAAACGCTATTATAATATCAGATGATATATATGATTTCTAAAATGTTTTGGATATTGTAAGGTAAAAACTGTCCATATTTATGTAGGGATCGGTCTTACGATTATCGTTTATTTGAAAAGGGTTTCTGAACATTAAATAAATCTGTTTTAAAATCGTTTACTCACACCAGTCCCATGACGGACCCAGAGTTTATTTTTCTATGTTTTCACTAAACTCTTGGGTCCCCAAATTTGTGCGGGCAATCATGTGGTTTTAGGATTTTACAAATTGACTTGAAAGGGCTTGGAGTAGGAAGCTTCAACATTTGATATATAGAGTTCATTTTCGCTGTGTTGTATATATGTTGTACTTTGATGATGTATGTAAGTTTTGAATTTTAGGATGTTATATAATATATTTTATTTAGTTCCGCTGTGAGACTCGTTATACTCTAATTCTGTTGTGTTCAGTTCTTCTTTTTCTTCTATTATAACTTTCTTTATTTCTATTTCTCACCCTCTAACTTCTTTCTATTGACGATCCATTAATTTCTAATGGTTGATTAGTCGATATGTGATACAGGAAACGTATTAGTATCGATAATCAGGATCGGAACTTTTCGGGTCGTTACAATTTTTTTGATGTGGTATCGTCTAATGGTTAGTAAGTAGTTAGGTACAAACGTATTGTGTGGTACTTTTGTTCATGCCTTATGGGTTCCTATCCGATAAGTCGAGGCACATTTACGATGTTACTAGTACTATTGACTGAGTACTCGACTGGAGTCATCATGATGGTTACGATGTCATTACTCAACTCCAATCATCATAATGTTATAACTTGGATTTTTGTGACTGGGTGTCATCACAACGTTTTCGACTATAGTCAGCCACATTGTTTATGATGTTATGTGACCCCAAGTTATCATGATGTATGGTACCAAAATTTAGTACTAATCAAGATGTAAGCACGTGCTGCATTTCTTGAAGTTTCTTGATGTTTTAATTTCATCATTTCGATGATGATACTTTATTATTGCCTTATGTAAGAAAAAGGTTTATTTATATGCATGTTTTATAGTGGTTTCTAATATGATGTTTTGAATTCCTTTGATTTCTATTAAGATGGTTTGAGATATATTTATAATTATACCAATGAGATGAGGTATAATTTGTGGAGATTCTTTTATGGTGAATTTAAATGATGGACTTGATATATATTTATAATCATATAAATGAGATTAGGTATAAATTATGGATATTCTTTTATGATGAATTTTAATGATGGGTTTGAGATATATTTATATTTATACCAATGAGATGAGGTATAAATTATGGCAATTCTTTTAAAATGAGTTTTAGCGATGGGTGCAAGATGTATTTATATTTATACCGATGAAAATAAGGTATGAATTATTATGAGATTTGTTTATAATGAGTTTAGTGATAGATTTAAGATGTTTCTATATTTATACCAATGAAAAGAGGTATAAATTATTAAGAAGATTATATAGTTGATTTTTATGATATGTTGAATGATATTTGATATTTTAGTATATGCCAATGAGATTAGGCATATTGTATGTGTTAATCTTTATATGAAGGGTATATACTTGGATATATAGTTATGATAATCCCTCCTTTAGGGAGATGTTCCTTTCCTTTGAAGTCTTTATCAACATTTAATTCACACTGTCTACGATATGAGGCAGAAGTTATGTTAATTAAGCCTTACCTTTAAGACTTGGCTTGTTGATGTTGTATTTCTTAAGTGTAGTTTTGCCACTGGAGTGTAGCCTTATTCTAATTATCACTTTACTTTCAAAGAAGAGATATCATTCTTTCATAGAAGAAGTAACCCTGTTATGACATGGTATCATTTGAGTAAAAGGATATCATATCTTCCATTTACTTAACCTTGTCGAGTGCTATGTTTTACTGATAAATTTTGCTAGTCTGACCCGTGTGTTTTCTCTTGGGTCATATTGAGTTTGTTTCAGGTTTTAGCTTGTCTTTAGACATAACAATTTCTTGATTCTTCCTTATGGGATCAAGTCATTCTCTTGAGATTGTTTAGCGTTTCTCTGAGATATAGTTGAGTTGTTATTCCTTGCCTTCCGTATATTAAGTGGTCATCATACCACTTTGTTGCAGTATTTGTATTATAATTAGATGTATCATTGTATATGTAAGTAAGTATGTATATACGTATGCGTACTATTCTATGTTGAGATAGTCATTTGATGGTGTTTTTTCTAATAGTTCCATAGCTATCTACAGCTTTGATTAAAGATTTATTGAGTATGTCGATCCATTTGAGTTAAAAAAATATTATACAGAATTTGGTGATGTATTCAATAGAATTTTAAGACAAGGTCATAGTTAGTCTCCCCTAAACTGCCCTATTCTATTTATTAGTAGACAGAATTACTATGTAATTATCTTTGTTAATGTAGGTCTTAGGGTGGAGCGTTACAGGTGTGAACGGAATAATTAAATCTATTTAAAATGGTTTGACATGCTTTAAAAACATTTAAAAGAATTCACATGAAGTTTGAGAAGAATAGGAAAATTATTATATTTTGGTGCATCACACAATACCAGTTTGTGATTATGTGCCTTAAAATGTTAAACTCTTTATATGAAAAAATATAAGTCCAAACTGTTTGAAAGAATATTTTTCCAAACCCTTGTAACCATATAATTCTAGAAAAAAAAATATTGATACTCCATCGAATATATTTAAAATATGAGCACAACAAGTTTTGAAAATAGTCGTGATTTTGCAATTCGGAATCCTGAAAATGAAATCCATTTAAATTCATATTTTAATATTTTAAAAATACAAAATAAATCATAGAAATCATTTAATGTTTTAAAAATGATTTAATTTATTTAAATTAATTTCCAAATAATAAAAAAAATTGATCAATTAAGCTAAAATAGCACTTTCATAGTAGTTTTCAATAACAATTGAAATATGAGTCTATACTTAACAACTCTAAACCTCTTATAAATATTTTCAAGTGATAAATAAAGTATATTTATGATCATTCAAAATTTCTACAACTTAAAAGTGTTATAGTAATTTATTTGAATCAAAAGCTGTCATATGCAACTGTTTTAATTTTAGCTCTAATAAGCTGACGAATCGACCCAAAATTTCTGTTTGTGAGATCCAGTTGGTGTTTAACCAAGGAGATCTCCACGAGTATCTAGTATCCTAGCTTACCTGACATATTCCTAAGTGAGCGTACATAAGGTTAAGTCGGAAACGAGCTAAATGTAAAAGATCAAATTTTCCAAATTTAAGTAACTAAGATTATTTTGAGATGATATTGTTAAATGTAATATGAAGTTCTGAGGAGAGAATCCATATTATCCATCGTAATTTAGAAGATAGTTCCACCATTATTTGACGAATAGTAAAGACAAACATGAAATTTGATATCGAGTGAAATGAGTATGATTTCTTTGGATATATCTCTCACCATCCAAGATTAAATAATTGATTTGGTTTAATAATTTCATATATATACTCAAAGAATATTGAAAGATACACATCTTTAAAAGATGTTTTAGCAAGAAAAGATTTTAGTAATAATAAACACTCATTACTGCTTAAACAATATTTTTCTAATGATTTGTTTGAAGAAACCGATATCGGATTTGGGTGATTACTATATGAAAACCACTTTGTGCCAATTTACATTTCGAAGAAAAATAGATGGAATGATTAAGGTTTGAAAGATTGAATGAAGGGTTGATGTCACTAACCTTCGGCGAACTTTTCCGTGTTACAAACGACAATAGTTCTTCACTCTAATCTTCAATGCAACGACTTTTCTGTACTAAATCACATGATGTAGTAGAAGAAGTGCCTTTAGATTATCCAAACCTAAGATTACTTGTATGGTCGAATGTCTGATGTTGCACTTCTAATGCATGCATAATGATCTCCATAAATGTACATCTCTTTGGTGGCATGACAAGTAACTGTATATACTATATACACCCTTCTCTGAGACATACGAACTCAATGGTTGTACATTAGTGAAAATTAATGGCGCGATGGACTGGCAATGTAGCATCCAAAGTGAATGATGTGCTCGACGTAAGGTAATCGATGGCCTTAAGAAATCACCCGGAATGGTAGAAATAGGGTATGCGATGAGGCTATTTGGTTTATGTCCATTAGGATATGATTATCATCTTTCTAGATTACTCTTTGTATGTTGAGTATGTGGTGTAAGTTATAGGATATCCCGGATAGATAGATTATGATTGGGGTGATGACATGTTTGGTCGATGCATTATCTTTAGGTTTGTATAGCTTAGTTGCTCTAGTTAGAAATAAAGAGGGTGGTTGATCCTCTATACATCCTACTAAAGGGTACAAAAGGTAGTTCCTTGCCTTATCATTATATGAAAATCCATTCTCCTGGAAAGCTTATGGTTTGGTTTGTTTTGCTTAGCATACATGTAGTTTAATAATGATAATAATTATGCATAATATGATTAGATTTACAGTATATGTTTTCTTCTACAAGTCATTAATATCTTACACTTTACATAGCAAATATTTGGTTATCATAAGGGAAAAACTCGTTCTATGTTTATGTGAAGTAATGGTCTTATGGGATACATTTTATTTCAGAAACATCAAGTTTAAATTTCTCATATACTAGTCCCATAATTGACCTAGAATTTATTTGGGTGCCTTATTTCTTTGGATAGCCTAGTATCCCAGTTTTTGACCCGGAATAATTGGATGGAGCTCGAAGTTAACGATTCTTGTAAATAGTTATCTTTTCTTTTCTTTGATTTATTCAGCATTTGTGAGGATATGTTTTATAATAGTTCAGGTTGACATTAGTTACACTCTCATGCTTATGATAAATTTTTCACTGTAAATATTTGTATATTGAAATATATATATCCTTTTTATGTGCAATATTCTATTCTATCTACTTTCTTTCTATTTTATTTCTTACCACAAATTATTTGCTTATCCAGCACTTTGATTTGTAGCACACGAATACGGTGGATGTATTAGTGTAAATTCCGGGGATCAAGGAAGCAAGTCGTTTCAAATTAAATGCACTAGTTAAAGAACATATTAAACGACATTCTTAAATTAAAATGATTTACTTGGCCTTTGAATGAGGAACAATTGAGCTTTTAACCCATCGATATTTGAACTGTACTTGAAATTAAAAAGGAAGTGAGTTGCAAAAGTATGTTTATGGTCTAGTACAAAAGCTTTCATAGCATAATATTCTGAGCTTTATTGCAAAATCAATGTAGTAGATATCAAATAAATAAGTGCTAAAGAAATAGTTTTAATAGTTTAAAGATGCAAATTATATAATGGACATACATTCGGTAAGCTGTTTATTTCTTTTTCCACCCCAAGAAACAAATTATATTTGATAATACTAATTAACTCCAGATGTTTTATTATATGCATAAGGCAGCTTCAAGTAATTATCCTACGAAAATCGATTCTTATTTTAGGGATGAATTAACTAAAACTCTTGCTCATAGCATATAATAGGAAAAAAGGAGGTACCATACATGTTGCCCTTTAGATGTAAGGTTTCTATAGTAATGTGAAACTAAACTGAAAAAATATACTAAATGTCGAATACTTGGAAATGGAATTGAATTTTGAATACATTATGGGCACACAAAAAAATGAGAGACTTATCAAAGCCATATAAGAATAATGTATGATGTTTCTTACCTAGAACTTGTTAAATTTTGTGATACTATATGGTAGAATTGAAGTGGTTGGAAGTAGCTTCGTAAAGGAGAAGACGGTTAGTAAAATGGAGCGCGTAAGGAGGAAGTTGCAGGTAAAAAGAAGGGAACTATTTCAGCTAATTTAGCTCAGACGTCTGACCACAAGGGTCAAACGTCTGACCATCCTTGTTGTGCAATTAGCGTGTTGCACCAGCGTTTGACCATTTGGTCAGATGTCTGAGCTGAAACAAAAGGGCCTTCCAGACATCTGATCTTATATGGATAATTTTCCCAAGCTTTTAAACAGACATCTGACCAATATACTAGACGTTTGAGGCAACTTCTAGAGCAATTTGGGTTGTGGACTCAACATGTTGATTTGTGAAGTATCAATGGGAAATTTGGGAAATTGCCAAAGATTAGTCTCTCCCTATATAAGCTCTACTTAGATTAAATTAAGAAATTGATAAGGGTTTATTCTAATTTGGGTTTTGGCAACCCTAATCTTCTTCAATTCTCATCTCCATATAATCAAAAAAAATTTGAGAATTCTGATCATTATATTCAATCTCTTGTACTCATGTATTGATATATAATGAAAACTCTTTCTCTCATGGACGTAACTAATAAGATGTTAGTAGAACCACTATAAATCATTATGTGAATTATTTTTCATTATTGTTGTATCATATCTATTGATTGGTTATTGGATTGGGTTTTTTATTTTGAGATATTAATTGGTTGTTTTTGCCACGATCTCATCTACCATTGTGTTTAGGTATTTAATATGGGCGGTCTTGAGTTGTAATCCTCGACAATAGAACCTGATGAAAATAGTCAATGTATGTGGAAATACATTCCAAATTACATTAAAACATGCTTTAAAGCAAATGAAAACTTCTCCATAATATTACCATGAATCAAAAGGATATTTTTGTTGAAACAAAATAAGTTATTCGTATAAGTTTCACAAACGTACAGGAACAAGAGCTAGATTGTACCTTACATGCATGAAAAGCCAGAATAGTAACTGGCTCAAATAGAACATGTGCAAGAACATTATGTGTTTTGTGCATAACAGGCTACAAGCCTGAAAAACATAATGAAAAACAATAAAACCATTTGATAACTACTTCAAAATAGCACCAGAACAAGGAGACAACAAATGCTTCACCGTACTAAGATTAACTTCAAACTTATCTTGGAAGCATGGTGATGCCAGAAGTATATACATTAAGTTCAACTTTAATGAACAAAGATAACTAAGAAAATATGTTGGGTGCTACAGATGCGACTACAGTAGGTGCATATATGTGATTAAAACAGGTCAATATATGTTAAAAGTATATATACCACCATAATGTAGATGTAATTAAGCAAGTGCACATATGCGGTTGCCCACTTTTGTATAATGTAGGTAGCAGCTTTACCAAAACTACACAAATGTTTGAATTTTATTTTCACAGACACGAGTATTATTGTTTAATACATAACAAACATAAGGGTAATTAAGTTTTTGTAACATGGGTAACAATGATAAATAATGTGATGACCCACCATGATTTTTTTGTATGTGACCATTAACAAACTTTCGAATCTATAACTTTCAGCTATTTAACATACCATTATAATGCCTGACTGCATCCAGCCTTGGTAACAATGACATTTAAGTCCATACACATGTATAAATATGATGAAATTGTATGAATATGATAAACTTAATTTTTGATAACTAATAAGTAGGTTATATATACCTTAGAGTCTTACTACAATAATTAACATAATTATGTGGTATTTTTCAGTTATCTATGCAAGTATTCGTAAGGTAGAGTAAACATTCAAAATTTAGTTGATTTAATGGTAAATGAATCAGTAAAATCATTAACTAATAGAATCAGGTCAAATGGTAAGAATACAAAATAAAATAATATGTTTTGGTACATTTATCCAAAACTTATCTGCAATGCTACATGGGCAAAGGCATAATAGGCATTTGTTCTTCAAATTTTTGCCATTATATGCACGAACTATGAAGAGTTTGACATTTATATGCTACAATTCCGGTGGTGTAAGTTGTCACTTATCTAAAATTTAGTAATGGACAAATAATGATCTCATGTTTGTAATAGTATGGACCTGGTCGGCCACATCATTCATTTTATTTCTTTTGCTTTCCATCATCGTCCGGCTTATTGTTTAAAGCTCGTTTAGCTCATTCTTCTATAAATATATGACTGTACATTGTATTTCCGCATTCTTTCCGTAATAACATCAAAAGTTGTTTTTTTCTTTACAAATCTTTCTGCAAATTATCAACTTCTAATTTGGCATCAGAGTCCCCTATGAAGCCTAATGACATTTCTTTCATCATTTTGGTTCTCGCTTGGTTCAAATTAATCAAAGTTTTGTTGCATCATATGAATTGCAATATATTCTCCTTAAAAAAGCTTCATCACTGGAGAAGAAAGTTGATCTCAATAATTAGTGCTAAGCCATAACATATACATGGTTGCATCAAGTTTTAGGCCTCTCCTATGTATATACTTGACTTCTCTAATAATCGGCCACAACTTTTCTATTGAAAATTAAGAAATCAATCAGGAACTCAAGATGTCATCAGAATCCAAACCGTACCATCCAAAAATCCAATCAAACCTTTACCTCATCATCTTGAATTCATTGGTTGCAGCAGAATGATTGTAGAAACTTTCTTTCATACTTAAACCTCTTTCTTGATTCTCCTTGATCCATCTTTCCTCATTTTCCCCTCAGTTTTTTTTGCATCATGACCAATGATAATACATCAGCTAACTCTGATAATGTGACTGGTTTCCTCGATGGTGTCACTGCTGCAGACAAGTTAATAAAAATAGTGATTTTTCCATAATCTCAACTTATTACATCGCAATTGAATGAGAATAACTGCCTTGTGTGGAAACTATAGATTGAAACTGTCATACTAGGAAATGGTTAAAAGGATTTATCATGATTACAATTGTTGTACCGCCTAAGTTTATAATAGATCAAGAAAATAGAGTGGTCAAGAATTAAGAATACATCGAATTTCATAGACAAGATAGATTCAAGACTATTGTCTTTAATCAACTAAAACCTTTTACCATAAGTCATTAGATGCAAGACGACCAATGAATTGTGGTGAACTATTAAGAAAATGTTCCCCGTAGAGTGATGTATTATAAAAGACAACTTCAAAAAAATCAAAAAAGATAACATCACAATGAGGGAATACTTAAGTAAGATCATCCATATGTGATATGCTGGAAGCTGTTGGCCACAAGCTGCCTGAATCGAAATAAATTATAATTATATTAAATGTTTTAACTGATGAATATTAAGTTGTTGAAGCCATCATATCATCATAAAAAGAATTTTCATCAATGGATGATATACACTTTGTACAATTGTCCCAAGAAGCTAAGATTGAAAATAAAAGAGCGCAAAAAAGTGATTTTAGTATCAATTATGCTGCAAATAATAGCAAGGACAGAAATCAAAGCAATAGTAACAAGTCAGATCAGACCTTTCAATGTGGTGATCCATCAAACCGTGGTAGAGGAAGGGGGAGATGGAGCAATAACAACAACAAGCCAAAATGTCAGATATATGAGAAAATGGGTCATGCTATACCAAAGTGTTACTACAAATTCAACCCAAACTATGCTACAAATCAAGGAAAAAACAATCGGAAAGGATCAAACCCTAGTGCTAATTTAGCAGAAGTTTAGACTGATAATAATCTCAAACAGAAGCATCAAGAAATTAGAATGAAAATGCAAGATTGGATCACATTCATGATGAAAGTTATTATCCAGTTTCAGGGGCAATTAATCATGTTACAAACAATCTTGACAACTTAAATCTTAGCAAAAGAGAGTACAAGGTAATCAAACAATTTGCATGGGGAACAGATAGTGTGTCAATATATCTCATGTATGTAATGTCGGTATTAAAGGTAAAAGACAACTGTTATTACACAACTTATTAAGAGTTCCAAAATTAAGAAAAAATTAATTAGTGTATCTCAGTTTGCTAAGGATAATAATGTATATTTTGAATTTTATCCAAAGCATTGTTTAATAGAGATATACTAACTAGAGACATTCTCTTGTAGGGTGCAGTGAAGGGTTTATACAAGTTTAACTTTGGTAAATTCACCAATACTGTAAAAGTTCAAACATGTTGCAATTTCTCTGAAATAAATCAAGGATGTGACAAGAAGTCTACTTTGATCTATGGCATTACAATCTTAGCCATCCTAGTATTACAATCTTAGCCATCCTAGTACTCGCATTGTAAAATGAATTCTTCTAAATAATAAAATACCCTTTGATAATGTCAGTTTACCTCATATTTGTACTTTCTGTCAAATGGCTAAGATTCATAGGTTGACTTTTACCGTCTCTCTGACGCATTATTCTAAGCCTTTTGAACTTATTTCCATAGATTTGCAAGGAGAGCCCTAATAAATTCGACTTTGGATATAAATACTATATGTAACACCCCACGTCCATTAATGTCACTCACTAAGGGAATGCATTAACTTTCATGGAGCATTATAAGAGTATAGAACATAATATCACAAGAAAGATATATTAAATGGTACTTAAAAATTCAAAATTTATTTATTGCAGCGGAAAAACAAAACATGTATGGTTTCAACATCAAACCATATACTAAAGCCAAGTACCCAAATATCCGTCTTGAACAAAATTATTATCATATTACGTAAAAGAAAAACCATAATTCCACTCCAAATAGCCATAATGAGAAAGAGATAAAGCTGAGCATTACTTTCAACACTTCAAGAAGAAAGAAATCCGAGTCAAGCTCCACTAATCCCACCTTGAGGAACCAGGAGGGGGGGGGAGGGGAAGAAAGAAAAGAGGCGAAACAAAAAGTCTGGCGAGTCTAGTGACTTTAACAATATAATTAATAAAGTAACAGGATAAGAACATAAACTAGATATAAGAGATGACTGTAATATAAGCAGATATGACAAGGTAAACAAGGTAAGCAAGATAGAATATCGACTGCGCTTCCAACCACTATAAGATATGCTCTGTACCGTACCAACATACTAGTTATATACTAAAAGATGATCCCTCTTAAACAAATATAATGATGGTAGTTTTGTGTACTTCTAGTTACTATCTTAGTTGCCAACTTTCTCCTATCCCCACTAGTTGTACCCACTACCCTCCCCATTCGATCATCTCCCTAACCTCGTAGATACTTTTGCTGGTCCTACAATAAGGTGTATCACTCTGTAACAGCCCGCATTTTACGTATCGGAAGATCGTAAAATATTTTTATTTTATTCCCTGAGGGTTGGATCATTCTCATCTTTTGATATGTTGCTTATGGGGATGTGTGACATGTCCATAATTTTTACCGATTTTGTTTGTGACCATTTTGCCCCTGTCAGTCTTGTACTGGGCATAACTTTTGACTCAGGTCGAATCAGAAGGTGAGACCTGTGCCATTGGAAAGGAATTGATGATTCCCTTTCCGTAGAGTGGTTACAATTAAGGATTTGATTCAGCGGTTTGGGAGAAATCGCTGTTTTAAGGTTTTTCAGTTGGCTGTTCAGGTTTTGGAAGGCTAATGGGCTGATTTGGAGAAGGCCCATTAGAGGGTAGGTGGAGACTATAAATAGGGGGTAAGGGATATGGAGAAAGGTTGGCATTTTCCAATCTCTTATGGGGAGGCTTTGATCTCCTTCTTCCTCTAACACCTTTCCACCATTAAAATTCCAAATCCAAGGGGGAAATCGAAGATCTATACCATTCGAGGCTAGATCAACATCGTTTCAAGGGCGAATTCATCGGATTAAAGGGTTTGATTCGAAGTGTTCGCTGTCCGGATTGCTTTTTCATCACTTTTGCTTTGTTTTGGATAATTGGTGAGTGATTTACATCTCTCATTCGGATTCATGCAAGTATATGGGTTTTAGGATGTTAATTTCATCATTTCCATGTTATTTTCCTTAGATCCACACCATGCTAAGTCCATTTTATATATGAATCACCTTAGGATCTGATCTAGATAATTTAAATGGTTAATTTTATGATTTTTCTCAAGATTATGCAAGTTAGATCCGTTTTTATGTTCATATGATTCACTTATCATGTTTTGGGAAATTTATGTGTTTTGATGGAAATTGTTAGATTGATGATATTGTTGGTTGCATAACATGTTTGTGATTGCGTTTGGATGAATCGGATAAGCTGGTTTCGTCGGATTCGTCGTTTGGCGAAGTTTTGGTCGAAATCGGAGTCGACTTGGAGATGTGCAGGTTTCTGGTCGTCCTGGAGTTGGTCGGGTCGGTCTGGAATGAGGTGGTCGGTCATAGTATGGCTTGGGAAGCAAGTCAGGGAGCTGGTCGGTTTAAGCTGGTCGGTCCAGAAGGAGCAGAAGTGTTTCTGGTCGATTTCAGATGGTGGCATTCTGGTCGGTTTCAGATGGTGGCATTCTGGTTGGTTTTTACTAGAAGCAAATCCTGGACGCTCTGAAGGAGCTGGTCGGTCAGGTGGAGCAAAATCTGGTCGGTCTTGACGGGGTCGATCCAAAGCTGGTCGGTCCCAAGGAGGTCGAGTCGATCCAAAGCTGCAAGGAGGTCGAGTCGATCCAAAGCTGCATGGAGGCGGGTCGTTCTAGAGCAAGGCTGGTCGGTTTTTGGCGGGTCATTCTGGAGCAAGGCTGGTCGGTTTTTGGCTGGTCATTCTAGAGCAAGGTTCTGGTCGGTTTTGGCAGGGTCGTTTTCTGAAAAAGTACGTTTTCGGGTACGACTCGGGTACGAACCAAAAAGGTCCGAAAAAAATATTTTTCGGGGGCAACCCCCCGAACCCTAGCCGTAGCGCAGTGATGTGTTTTGGTTTGGTGATGGCGTGACTTCGAGGTGATTCAAGTAGGAAGACTCGAAGTGATGAATGTGTTCGTTGATCAAGGTGGAACAACGAATGCGGAGACAACTCAAAGGTCGTGAGTTGGTGGATAATGGCTGCTCGAGAAGGTTGCTTGAGCTATGAAATATCGTCAAGGTTGGACGATTAGAGATGCGAAGGCCGAGAAGTCATCGTTGTCGTAAGTTCTAGCAGGCTCAAAGCAGGGGTGCGATGGGTATCGTTGAAAGGCCCAAAAGACCGGTTGTTGGTCGAGTACCCTGGGTCTTTCTGGTTGGGGAAAGGCCTAGTGTCAAGGTTGGACATTGCCAAGGTTGGGCATATGGAGTTCATGCTAGAACTGGGGTTATCATTAGCCCTTGACATATGGCAAGGTTGGCCGTCATACGATAATGATGGTTTTAAAGCAGGATTGGCAGTGATAGCCAGAGTCAGTCATGGATGATTAGTTGTTCTGTTTGTACTATCTCACATAGACTATCCAAAGTCGAGGGAGACGTTCTTTGAGTGCTTAAGTGATATTGGTTTAGGCCTCTGGCGAGGGTACATGAGGAATGTTAAACTCGATTAGGGTTGTATGTGCGAGACTTATATAATCTGGATGTTATGTGTGTTCTCTATGATTGAATGGGTGTTCTGATTTCTATGGATGAATGGTTGAAATGCTTGGTGTAAAGGCTATCACTGTCCGATGTGGGGAAGATAAGGTTGAGTTCTTCTCTGGTGATGTGGGTAGATAAGTTGTTCATTTACCCATTCTCATATGCTTTCTTGTTGAAGTTTGTTAGCTGTATTATCGCTCACTAAGACTATTGTCTGACTCAAGGTTTTACGTCTCCTCTTATTACCTTGGGCTGTTCATCCGGTTGTGGATGGGCAGACTATGTAGCAGGTTACAGGTAATGGAGCTTAGTGATACGAGGAAGCTGAGCGATGACGAGCAGGAGGCTAGCGTACCAGTTTTATTCTATCTAGTATTTCTGTTTCCGCTGTTTGAGTTGCTTGAGAGTTGTAGTGAGGCCTTATGTACAAACTTGGATATCAGTTGGATAATCTTTCTGGATGTTGAAAGAGTTTCAAAAGTTTGCTATATGATACCTGATTACTATCACCTGTTGTATATGTTCTATTATATTTTACCCTTGCGCTGTGAGTTCTACGACAGGTTTCGATGTGTTCACTTACTATGATAATCGTCCATAGCAGCCTGGCACGCCTTTCAGCGCATTATTCCTCTTGTTTAGTGCGGGGGTTATGGGCGGTCGTCACACACTCCGTAAGGTGGCAACCCCGATACTACTGAAATGCACAGCTTATACCTACACAATGCAACGGCGTCTTACCTACCAGCCCGGAACCACGCACGCACATGACTCCATTGGACTTGCACAGCCATCGCCAACTTTTACTGACCTCTTACCATCAACCCCAGTAAGCGTGTCCCTGTCTTCGACCTAATTTGAGCTCATATAGATAATAAAATGGGTTACTGGTTGAAAAGGGTCCACACACTTGACACAAGCTTCCCTCCTAAGCTTGGTCCCCACTAGGAATTCCCACTTAACCCCTTTTTATCCACATGTCTCATCTTGGTTAAGTGTTTTTATTATGTTTCACATGCTACCATGTTACCCACTTAACCCTTTATTATTCCCATGTCTTACCACATGTATTATCTTGGTTAAGTGTTTGTTAATTCATTATATCCGTAATCTTGCAAGACCCCACACATTAGATTACTGTTTGCGGTTGCTGGATATGCCGGGCGGTTCCGGGCAGGCTTATACCGAATCTGAATCTAACATCATGTCTTTGCATCATTACGAATCTAGTTTCTTCCTTTGACCTCTCACATTAGATTACCAAATTGCGGTTGCTGGATATGCCGGGCGGTTCTGGGCAGGCTTATACCATAATCCGAATCTAATCTCGTGTCTTAGGCGTTCATTATCACTTTCTTGATTCAAATCCCAATTTCAAATCTTGGATTATAATATATTCCAATTACCCATAATTTCCAATCTAGATTATGTTTATAATTTTAGATCCAAATTATGCCTATAATCCCATGTATACAAGTCATACCAAATTATGTCCAAATCAATTTGCATTCATTGTTATTAACAATTTTTGCCATATCTCATGTATACAAATTATACTCAATTACGCCCAACAATTTACGCCAAATCTCATGTATACAAGTTATATTCTATTATGCCTAATCCATAGTCATCAACAACTTATGCCAACTCTCATTTTATTACATATTTCCCAACTTTTCCCAGTCATTCCAACGTTAATCGTACGAAAATATCAAAGCAATATGTTAGGCTCAAAGTTAGCCTAATCTCATAAAGAAAAAGGAAAACAATAAGGGAAGAGAATCAAACATCAAAACTGGCATAAACACATAAATAGGCATGTGAAATGAATAACGACAAAATAGATCAGACATGCATATGATAATAGCAATTGAATAGGAATTTAAAAGATAAAAAATTACAAAACTTGGTATAACTTGATACGATTCATATTATTTACAGGTATATACATTAGATCCAACTTACAATCTTATCACAATTACTTTCTAATTTAATTATATGTGAAAGTAACATAGACTCACATCGACAGGATTCTTAGAAAAGAGAGTTAGGCGTTGTTGTAGCAAATCGGATCTTGAATAATCTCTACTTTGATTGTTTGTAGATCTGATCTTCTATTTGGAATACTCCTATTCTGATTTGTTTTGGTGGAGAAGAAAGGCTAGTTTAGATTAGAGCAGCATGGAAGCGCCATGGATGAAGACAATGAGATTAGGGTTAGGGTTAGGTGTTTATATATATGTGTATTAGGTGTATTAGGACCTTTTGATTAGATTAGGAACCATCTGAACCATCCAGACCAGAAAAACACGTCATCCATCCAATCCTAGAAAAACACATCGTCAGATACAGATCTGACCGGTGGGGGGTCAACACCCTATAGGGGGGTCGACTCCATAGTCGACACCCTTGTAGGGGGTCGACTCACCTTGGAGGGGTCGACATCCACGAGAAGGAAATTTCCCGCTTAGCTATTTTAGGTTGGATTTCGTATTTTGAACTATCTACTTTGGTTATTTAATTCTTATTTAATTAAATTGTGCTTTAAACAAAAATCTTCTAAGCTTCATAACTTCTTCATATGATGTCCGATTTACGCAAACTTAGACTCCGTCCCAAGCAGAATTCCGAGACAAACGCAATGGCGCAACCCGTTTCCCTTAATTCTTCTTCTAAAAATTAAGTATTCTTTAACTTGTTAATTTTAATATTATAAAGTTACGGGGTGTTACATTCTCCTCTCCTTAAAGGATTTCGTCCCCGAAATCTCCAAGTTAAGGAGAATGTATATCCTACCATCCAATCATCCATCTACTCATCCATCATCCATAAGCATCCATTGTCCTTAATATTTCTAATGTTATATGAACATATGCAAAAGTGTGTGTATATGTTCCTTATCTAATGCAAAGATCAGGCAGTCTACTGATTCAGTTGACCTCCTTAATACGAATTATGTTAGTGCCATGAGTTCAACATGTATGCAATTATTCCTAATGCACTTTATAACTTCTATATGAGTGTACAATCATTCACTCAAATGCAACATCCACATGATAACACATCAAATTTCAATCAATATACAAACATATGTATTCTTATGCAATATGCAATATGAAAGGGACTGAGCCGATCTTAGTGCCTAAAGTGTGTATAAATGCATCCACGAGCAAACACTTGCATCCACCAAACATAACATGTTTCAAACACATGTTTACAACCATAGGATTTTCTATCTAAAGGTCGAAGATATAATCGAGAGGATACACTAAACAATAGAACAAGTATAAACAAAGTGGTAGAAAAAGGAGAAGTTAAGAACATACCCTCAAAAAGGAAAGGGTACGACGCACATATCTTGTCTACTGTTTCCCAAGTCGCGTCTACTTGATCATCTCCCCATTAGACTTTAACCAACTTGACGTCTCGATTGTGTAATTTCTTGACCTCTGATCCAAGGATGCATGTAGGAACTCGCCTAATCGTGGCATCTCGCTCTACTTCCACTTCTCTAAGCATGCTTAGCTCTAGCACTTCTGCAGTATCATGTAAACACTTCCTCAAATGCGACACGTGAAATATGTCATGAACACCACTAAGCTTCTGAGGCAACTTCACTCTGTAGGCCATCTGTCCAATTTGCTCTGTAATGGGCAATGGCCCTATGAACCTTGGTGCCAATTTCCCTAGAGATCCAAAGCGAACTACGTTCCTCAATGGTGACAATTTAATAAAAAACGTGTCTCCAACATCAAACTCAAGATCGGTTCGTCTCTTATCAGTGTATGACTTTTGCTGGTCTTGTGCCGTCTTAATGCGTCTTCGAATCAAGTCTATCTTCTCCGAGGTTTCCCTAACCATCTCGGGCCCAAGAAAAATCCTATCCGCAGATTCCCACCAACAAGTCGGTGATTGGCAAGGTCGTCCATATAGAGCTTCAAAAGATGCCATGCCAATACTAGTCTGATAGTTGTTGTTGTAGGCGAACTCTACTAATGGAAGATGTTCCTCCCATGTCCCTCCAAAGTCCAAGATGCTTAACCTCAAAAGATCGTCTAGAATCTGATTCACTCTTTTTGTTTGGCCGTCCGTCTGAGGGTGATAAGCGATGCTCAAACACAATTGCGTTCCTACCACCTCTTGCAAGCTCTTCCAAAACTCACTAGTGAAAATGGGATCTTGATCGCTTACGATACTAGAAGGTATGCCGTGTAGACGAACTATCTCTTGGAGGTAAACAGATGCTAACCACGCTGCTATTCTTTTACTCTTAACGGGAATGAAATGGGCGCTCTTGGTAAGTCTATCCACCACTACCCAAATCCCCGTATTACCCTTCCTTGACCTCGGCAACCCGTCGACGAAATCCATGGAAACACTTTTCCATTTCCACAGCGGAACTTCTAAAGCGTGAAGCAAACCACCAGGCTTCTTTTGCTTAGCCTTGACTTGCTGGCATACTAAGCATCTAGAAACGAACTCAACCACATCCTGCTTGATTTCGGCCCAAAAGAAAAATCGCTTCATGTCCCTATACATCTTGTTACCACCGGGATGTATGGTCATCTTAGAACGATGTGCTTCTTCAAGGATTATCCTTCTCAAACTCTCGTCTCATGATACCCAAAGTCTTCCATCCCTACGCAACCAACATTTTTCATCTATAGTATACCTACTAAGATGCTTTGAAGACTCCCCTCTTATGAGCTTGTCTACTATCTCTATCAACCATGGGTCATCTCGCTGTGCCGCTCCTATCTGTCCCAAAAGCGTAGGTCACATCTCTAACGATGCCAGTAAACTGGGTACATAATTGATAGAGGGTCTAAAATCAAAGGTAGATATGTACTCTAAACTCTGCCGCTTGACAAAAAAGGACTCAAAGTCAACCTCTTTCCACTGAAGGCGTTCGCCACGACGTTACCCTTGCCAGGGGTATATGCAATCTCAAAATCGTAGGATGCTAAGAACTCCATCCGTCTCTGTTGCCTTAAATTTAAATCTTTTTAAGAGAACAAGTATTTAAGTGACTTATGGTCTGTATACAGCTCAAACCTCTCTCCAAGCAAACAGTGACGCCAAGACTTAAGCGCAAAAACTATGGCAGCTAACTCTAAGTCGTGGGTAGGGTAATTTTTCATGGACCTTTAATTGCCGTCCACCATAGCATATCACCCTTCCCTCTTGCATCAAAACTACGCCAAGCCCTGTCCGGCAAGCATCGGTATGCACTGTGAATGGTTTACTCCCATCTAACAAAACTAAAACTTGAGCTGTCGTCAATGCCCTCTTCAAACTTTGGAAAGCATCGTCACAGTCAACATCCGAAGAAAAGGTTAAATTCTTTTTCATCAACCGTGTAAGTGGGGCTGATATATTTGCGAAGTCCTTAATGAACTTCCTATAATAGCCCGCCAACCCTAGAAAACTTCTTACTTTCGTTGTGTTTCTAGGAACCTTCCAATCTTAGATTTCTACCACCTTTGTGAGATCCGCTGCTATCTCTTCCTTAGAGACCACGAGCCCTAAGAACCTCACTTCCTTCCTCCAAAAATGACATTTGGAGAACTTAGCTTTGAGTTGACGTGCTTGAAGGGTCTCTAAAACTTCCCTAAGATGTAGGGCGTGTTCTTCCACGCTTCTAGAGAATATCAAGATATCATCCACAAAGACCACCACGAACTTGTTTAGAAACTTCCTAAACACCCTACTCATCAAGTCTACGAAATATGTTGGTGCATTCGTCAAACCAAAAGGCATGACGAGCCATTCAAAGAAACCATCTGGAGTTCTAAATGCAGTCTTATCTATGCTTTCCTCAGCCACCCTTAGCTGATGAAATCCTATAGCTAAATCCAACTGCGAGAAAACTGAAGCACAAACCAACTAATCGAACAAGTCATCTATCCTCGGTAATGGGTGTCTGTTCTTCTTCGTGAGCTTATTCAGCTCCCTATAGTCCATGCACAATCTAAGCGAACCATCATCCTTCGTAGCAAAAACAACTGGAGCACCCCACTCCGAGATACTTCTTCTTTTGAACCATTTCTCAAGCAACTCTTTCACTTGTTTACTAAGCTCCCTCCTTTCTCTTGGAGCCATGTTGCGCACAGGCAATGCAAGTGGCTTTGCATTGTCCACCAAGTATATACGGAAATATATCTCGTGTTTTGGAGGTAAGCCCCTAACCTCCTCAAAAAAAACTGCATACTCACGGACTACTCGAACATATTGCAAATCATCAATAGGTGTGTCAAAGATTCTAGGAAGCTAAGCATAACATAACCCTTAGGGTCACATGAGATATCGAGAGTATTACACAAACTAGTCAACAGTTTAACTACCCTCATTTCACAGTCGAGAATGGCACTATACCTGGCTAGCCAATCCATACCTAAAATCAAACCATAGCCCGTGAAACCAAGCACATAAGCGTTACATTCGAACTCAACGCCATACACAGATATTCTCAAATCCCGACATAACATAAACAGAT
This sequence comes from Allium sativum, assembly GCA_030737875.1. Classification (NCBI taxonomy): domain Eukaryota; kingdom Viridiplantae; phylum Streptophyta; class Magnoliopsida; order Asparagales; family Amaryllidaceae; genus Allium; species Allium sativum. The sequence continues at coordinate 683,575,603 of CM060926.1, read as the reverse complement.
GAGTCGTACCCCCAGTAGGATTTGAGACAACAACAGGATCCACTACTACACTAGTATCTAGGTGCAGAGACTCAACAACGGAAGTTGATATAAACTAATGTGAAGCACCAGAATCAAACAAAGTACGTACAGGATGATTGAAAAGGAGAAATCAAACTTTCAACAAAAATGTTTCTACCTCTCTCTTGCATAGCTGCCGTGAGAGCATGAACCTGCCCCCCAGAAGTAGATCATGTCCTCTGTCCTCGCCCTTGTCCTTTCCTCCTTGAGCAGTCTTTAATTATATGTCCTGCCTCACCACATTGGAAGTAACATGTCCTCTTCTTCTTCCTACAATCCTTCTTCAAATGGCCAGATATTCCACAATTGTGACACTTTCTTTTCTCTAAACCCATGTTGCCCTTACCATCCTTCTTTTGTTGTTGTTGTTGTACCTACTTTGGATCCCTTTTCTTATCCTGTGCCTTATCTACGTTAGCACCTTTCTCCTCTTCATGTATCAACGCCATATCAACAAGATTCTCAAAAGTAGCCCGCATAGGAATATGGGACATAGCCAACCCGTGTAATGGTTCATTCATACCGTTGGCAAATCTCAAGGCCTTCTTATGTGGTGTATTAACTAATTCCATACCATACCTTGCTAACTCGTTAAACTTGTTAACGTACTCCTTCACAGACAAACTCCCTTGTTTCAAAGCCAAGAACCTCTCCATGTATAAATTCTCCTCTGCTTGTGAAAGAAATTTCAACTCGAATCTTTGTCTAAAATCCAGCCATGTCTCCACTGCACGTCCTCCATTAGTTACTTCCCACCAAAATGAAGCTTCATCCTTCATCAACCAAGCAGCTAGCTGAACCTTCCTTTCATCGTCTATCTCAAAGATTCCAAACAAGTACTCCACTTCCTTGTGCCAATTCCGAGCCTCAACAAACGTCTCTGTCCCATAAAACGGTTTTCCACCCATCGCACGGAAGTCTTTCCGTATCTTAGAAAAAGCGTCCATGCAGGGAGGAGGAGGAGCGGCTGCAGCTGGGGGAGGAGGAATGTTTGCTGGGCATGCGGCAGTAGCCCTAGCCTCCAGATACCTTCTGAACCAGCCGGGTATCTGTACGCCCCCGAGTTTATCGGGTTCCCCAAACATGCTGAAAGGAAAAAGGAAGAGATTCAAAATAGAGAATCGAAAGATGGATATATAGCTTTTGGGGATTATGTTTTTCATAATAAACCTTTCTCTAGAAAATACCCTCTTTAAAACATGTCTTTGAAAATACTTCTTTTTAAAAGAAAAAATGCTTTTGAAAACGGTTTCCAAAATCTTTTATCTGTTCTGGTAACCTTCAGCTCTGATACCACGTGTAACACTCCACGTCCATTAATGTCATTTGCTAAGGGAATGCATTAACTTTCATGGAGTGTTATTAGAGTATAGAACAGAATATCACAAGAAAGATATATAAAATGCTACTTAAAAATTCAAAATTTATTTATTGCAACAGAAAGTAAAACATGTCTGGTTACAACATCAAACCATATACTAAAGCCAAGTACACAAATATCCATCTTGAACAAAATTATTATCAGAGTACATAAAATCAAAGCCATAATCCCACTCCAAATAGCCATAATGAGAAAGAGATAAAGCTGAGCATTACTTTCAACACTTCGAGTCATGCTCCACTAATCCCACCCTAAGGACCTGTGGGGGGGGGGGAGAAAGGAAAGAGGCGAAACAAAAAGGGTCAGACATAAAGTCCGGCAAGTCCATTGACTTTAACAATATAATCAGTAAAGTAACAGGATAAGAACATAAACTGGATATAAGAGGTGACTATAACATAAGAAGATATGACAAGGTAAGCAAGTTAGAACATCGACTGCGCTTCCAACCACTATAAGATATGCTCTGCACCGTACCAACATACTAGTTACATACTAAAAGATGATCCCTCTTAAACAAATATAATGATGGTAGTTTCGTGTACTTTTAGTTACTATCATAGGTGCCAACTTGCTCCTATCCCGACTAGTTGTACCCACTAACCTTCCCATTCGATTAGCTCCCTAACCTCGTAGATACCTGTGCTGGTCTTGCAATAGGGTGTATCACTCCCTAAGGTGGCAACCCTGATACTACTGAAATGCACAGCTTATACCTGCACGATGCAATAGCGTCTTACCTACCAGCCCGGACCCACGCATGCTCATGACTCCATTTGACTTGCATTACCATCGCTAACTCTTTATTGACCTCTTACAATCAACCCAGTAAGCGTGTCCCTGTCCTCGACCTAGTTCGAGCTCATATAGATACTAAAATGAGTTACTGGTTGAAAAGGGTCTACACACTTGACACAAGCTTCCCTCCTAAGCTTGGTCCCCACTAGGAATTCCCACTTAACCCCTTTTTATCTCTATGTCTTATCACATGTATCATCTTGGTTAAGTGCTTTTATTATGTTTCACATGTTACTCATGTTACCCACTTAACCCTTTATTATTCCCATGCCTTATCTTGGTTAAGTGTTCATTAATTCATTATATCCATAATCTTGCAAGACCACTCACATTAGATTACCGTTTGCGGTTGCTGGATATGCTGGGCGGTTCAGAGAAGGCTTATACCGCAATCTGAATCTAACCTCGTGTCTTTGCATTATTACGCATCTAGCTTCTACCTTTGACCTCTCACATTAGATTACCAAATTGCGGTTGCTGGATATGTTCGGCGGTTCCGGGGAGGCTTATACCGCAATCCGAATCTAACCTCGTGTCTTAGGCGTTCATTATCACTTTCTTGATTCAAATCGCAATTTCAAATCTTGGATTATAATATATTCCAATTACCCATAATTTCCTATCTAAATTGTGTTTATAATTTTAGATCCAAATTATGCCTATAATCCCATGTATACAAGTCATACCAAATTATGCCCAAATCAATTTGCGTTCATTGTTATTAACAATTTATGCCAAATCTCATGTATACAAGTTATACTCAATTACGCCCAACAATTTATGCCAAGTCTCATGTATACAAGTTTTATTCAATTATGCCCAATCCATAGTCATCAACAATTTATGCCAAATCTCATTTTATTACATATTTCCCAACTTTTCCCAATCATTCCAACGTTATTCGTACGCAAATCTCAACGCAATATGTTAGACTCGAAGTTAGCCTAATCTTATAAAGAAAAAGGAAAAGAAGAAGGGAAGAGAATCAAACATCAAAACTAGCACAGACACATAAATAGGCATGTGAAATGAATAACTACTAAATAGATCAGACATGCATATGATAATAGCAATTGAATAGGAATTTAATAGATAACAAGTTACAAAACTTGTTATAACTTGATATGATTCATCTTATTTACTGGCATATACATTAGATCCAACTTACAATCTTATCATAATTACTTTTTAATTTAATTATATGTGAAAGTAACATAGACTCACAACGATAGGATTCTTAGAAAAGAGAGTTAGGCGTTGTTGTAGCAAATCGGATCTTGAATAATCTCTACTTTGATCATTTGTAGATCTGATCTTCTAATTGGAATACTCCTATTCTGATTTGTTTTGGTGGAGAAGAAAGGCTAGTTTATATTAGAGCAGCACAGAGGCGCCACGGATGAAGACAATGAGATTAGGGTTAGGTGTTTATTTATAGGTGTATTAGGTGTATTAGGACCTTTAGATTAGATTAGGAACCATCTGAACCATCCACACCAAAAAAATCATCCAGCCAATCCCAGAAAAACACGTCGTCAGATACAGATTTGACCGATGGGAGTTCGACACCCTATAGGGGGATCGACTCCCCAGTCGACTCCCCTTAGGGGGGTTGACACCCACGAGCGGGAAATTTCCTGCTCTGCTATTTTGGGTTGGATTTCAAATTTTGAACTGCTCTGGTTATTTAATTATTATTTAATTAAATTCTGCTTTAAACTGAAATCTTCTAAGCTTCATAACTTCTTCATATGATGTCCGATTTACGCAAACTCAGACTGTATCCTAAGCAGAATTCTGAGATGAACGCAGTGGCGCAACCCGTTTCCCTTAATTCTTCTTCTAAAAATTAAGTATTCTTTAACTTATTAATTTTAATATTATAAAATTATGAGGTGTTACACTATATATCATTAGTTGATGCTTGCATAATATACACATTGATATATTTGTTAAAGTCTATCTGAAACTTATATTACGAGGTGTTACACTATATATCATTAGTTGATGCTTGCATAATATACACATTGATATATTTGTTAAAGTCTATCTGAAACTTATATTGTTGTACTAAACATTATTTAAATAATTTAAAATCAAGTTAATTGTACAGTCAAAATAATTTAGTATAATGGTGGTACTTAATTTAAACCACTTAGTAGTTTCTTTTAGAAAAAGATTATAGTTCATAGAATTACATAGCCATACACTTTCGAACATAATGGATTAGGCATAGATATATGGTTGAATCTGGTTTAACATTGCTTGCTTAAGCCTCTTTACCCTTAAAATTTTAGCCTAAATCATTTAATTTAATTGTTTATTTAATAAACAGAATGCGAACGATGTACTAAATGGAACCAGTCCCTTAGAAAAAATATACAATGTTAAACCAAACTAAAATAGCCCTAAAATATTTGGATGCTAATGCTTTCCCTTTTTTAAGGTCTTATAATTCAAATAAGCTTGACTACAGATCAAGACCATGAACTTTTATTGGTTATTGTACTCATTAGAAATGATATAAATGTATTGATGGCAATGGAAAAGTCTACATTAGCAGGCATGTAATATTTGATGAAAATGTCTTTCCATTCAAAAAACTTACATGAGAACTTCAAAGAAGGTTTAAAACTGTAAAGTGTTTATACCTGATCTACCAAACTACACTGGAGTGTGGCAAGAAATGAGCAATGTTGAGGTTGTTGATGCTCAGAATGATAATCAAATCATGATTGATCATCCAAAGCAGGAGTAAACTGATCCTACCAGCCCTTCTTGTTAGTAATCTGCATAAAAGAAGGTGAGAGCAGAATGTCATAAGGAAGCAGTGAAAATTAGAAGCATAGCAACTCTCTACAAAGTTGTACAAACAATGATACGACACAAATTGAGCAATGAGAGTTGCCATCCAATACATCACAAAGTCAAACTCGACACTCCATGATGAAAAGGGCCAAATTAGGCATTTTTAAACCAAAACTTTACACTGCTACAGTCATTATGAACAAACCAGAAAGCTACAGTGTTTCTGCCAGAGATAAGAACTGCAGAACATCTATTAGGAAGAATAAAATGCACTCATTAATAATAACAGTAGGAATCAGTTCATCCACCAATTAACAGAAACATAATTGAGTGTAAATGGACTTACAAGCTAAATAAAAATTCAGATGGTACAATAAACAAATACAAAGAAGGTTGGTAGCCAAAGGATTTACCCAAGAGTGTGGATTCGACTTCAACGAAACATTCTCACCTGTTGTCAAGCCATCAACTATCATACTCATACTCATTATTGCCTTAAGAAACAACTGGAAGATCAAGTGCTTAGATGTGAAAAATGCATTTCTAAATGGAATATTACAGGAAAAAATTTATATGCAGCAACCATAAGGGTTTATACAACATCTAGATCTTACCTGCAAAATACACAAAGCAATATATGGTATCAACAAGCACTAAGGGTCTGGTTTGATAGACTAAAAAACACGGTATCTACCATGGGATTTCAATCAACAAAATACAACACTTCTCTCTTTGGTTGAATTGCATCTACAATATACATACTGATATATGTTGACGATTTAATTGTTGCAGGTAGTAATGAAGGAGAAGTCAGATATCTAACTGAATTTTCGGACAAGCAATTCTCTATTAAAGATTTGGGTGACCTCTAATACTTCTAGCGAATTTAAGTAAAAAAGACAATCAAATTCAAAAATATATCTCTGTCAAAAGAAGTATATTTATGAATTACTGATTAAGTCAAAAATGAATGAAGCCAAACCATAACCAACCCCAATGGTATCCAATCAGCGTTACTCTAAAAATAGGGAAGAAGCCAAAACTAATATAAAACAATATAGAAGTGTTGTAGGAGCATTATAATATGCAACTATAACACGAACTGATATTGCTTTTAGTATTAACAAAGTGTCTCAATTTTTGTAGAGTTCCCTTGATGAGCATTGGAAAGCCGCAAATATGATTCTTAGATACTTAAAGAGAATAATCAATTATGGCTTATGTGACGATCGCCCATAACCCTTGCACTAAATAAGAGGATAATGCGCTGAAAGGTGTGCCAGGCAGCTATGAACGATCATCAGAGTATGTAAACTCAAGAGGAACCTGTCGTAAAACTCACAGCGCAAGGATAAAATATAATAGAACATACACAACAAGTAATAGTAGTGAAGCATCATATAGCAAAATTTTCGGACTTTCACAATATCCTGAAAGATTATCCCAACTTCATAGGAAATATCAAGTATGTACATAAAGCCTCACTACAACACTCATAGAGCAACTTAAACAGTGAAAACAGAAATACTAGATAGTAGTAAAAGTAATACGCAGCCTTCTGCTCGCCTTCGCACAGCAGCATCGCCCTAACTAATCACCTGTCACCTGCTACTTAGTCTGCCCATCCACAACCGGATGAACAACCCAAGGTAATAAGAGGAAACATAAAACCTTGAGTCAAACAACAGTCTTAGTGAGCGATAAAACAGCTAACAAAATTCAATAATAAAGTATATGAGAATAGATAGATAAACATACTAATTTACCCACAACACCGAGAAGAACTCAACCTTATCTTCCCCACATCGGACAGTGATAGCCTTTGCAATAAACATTTTAACCATTCACCCATAGAAACCAGAACACCCATTCAATCATGGTAAAGCACTGATAACATCCATATTATACATATCGCATGTAAACAATCCTAATTGAATTCAACATCACTCAAGCACAAGCCCCAAAGGCCTAAACCAATATCAGACAAGCGCCAAAGGAACATCTCCTTCGACGTTGGATGACCTACATGAGACAGTACAAACAGAACAACTAATCATCCATGACCGACTCTGGCTATCACCGCCAATCCTGCTTTGAAACCATCGTTAATTATATGATGTCCAACCTTGTCATATGTCAAGGGCTAATGGTAAACCCAGTTCTAGCATAAACTCCATACGCCTTTCAACGATATGTATGTATATCCAACCTTGACAACTAGGTCTTTCAACGATACCCAGGGTACTCGTCCTACAACCGGTCTTTTAGACGTCTCTAGTGTATCCCTGCTTCGAGCCTGTTAGAACTTACGACAACGATAATCTCTCGACCTTCACATTTCTAGTCATCCAACCCGATGACTTTCATAGCTCAAGCAACCTTCTCGAGCAATCCATTATTCACTAACTCACAACCTTTGAGTAGTCACCTCATTCGTTGTTCTACGCCGATCAACGAACACTTTTCAACACTTCGAACCTTCCTCCTTGAATTCACTTCGAAGTTACACCACCACTGCGCAGCGGCACGGGTTTGGGCACTTCTGCCCGATTTCTTTTTTTAAAAAGCACTTTTTATTCGAATCTGGGTCGTACCCAAAAAATAGAATTTTCAAAAATAACCTTGGTGCTACTGACCCCCACCCCCCGATCGACCCTATGGCTCCACTACTGGATCGACTGAACCCTTCACTTGGCATAACCATAGACCAACCGAACCCTTCACCTAGTTGCATGACCGACCCTGTTATTGTTCGACCTAAACTCATGCTCGATCGGTCTCCTACGTGGGACCAACCTTCTTCACTTTACCATTTCCAGACTTTACGACTGACCCGATAGGACCGACCAGGTTGGACCGATCCCCCCTTGCTCAATCTACAGGCTCGCTCGCTCGACCCTACCCATAGGCTTGCTCGACCGACCCATCCATTCCTCTCTCTCATACGACCGATTCTTCCTGTCTTGTTCCTAAAGAAATCCGCACCTTTAATGCGACCGACCCTTCACGTGCGACCCAAAACCTACACCACTCCAATTTCGACCAAAACTTCACTAATCGATGCAATCGACGAAACTAACTCAACCAATTCACCAAATAAAATCATAAACATGCCATGAAACCAATAACATTACCCATTTGGCAATTTCATCAATAATTATGTGAAATTCACCAAAATCACCATAAATGTAAATATGAACAAAACTATAGATCTAACTTGCATAATCATATGGAATAGCCTAGAAATTACCGATTAAAACTTGCTAAATTGGATCATAAGGTGATTCATATGAAAATGGACTTATAAGGGTATAAATCTATGGTAAAACACTTGAACTTAATGAAAACATGATCAAACATTCATGTACTTCATTGAATCCATGTGAGAGATGTAAAACACTCACTGATTCTCTCAAACAAGCTAAAATCAATACAATAAGGTTCCGGACAACAAGCAGTTCGAACCAAACCCCAATATCCGATGGACTCCTTCTTAAATTGATGTAGATCTAGCCTCCAATGGTTAGATCTTCGATTTCCTTCCTTTAAAGGTCGATTTTAACGGTGGAAAGGTGTTAGGGAAGGTGGAACATAGGCCACCTAGTGAGAGAATAGAGAAACTAAAACGTTTCTCATACCTCCCACCCCCTATTTATACCCTTCCACTAGCCCACTGATGGGCCTTCCCAAATCAACCCATTGTGGCTCTCCAAACCTGAACAGCCAACTGGAAACCTTAAAACAGTGATTCCTCCCAAAATGCTGAGCCCAATCTTTAATGTAACCACTCTACAGAAAAGCAATCATCATTTCCTTTCCAATGGCACAGGTCTCACCACCTGATTTGACCTAAATCAAATGTTATGAACTGTACAAGACTAATAGGGGAAAAATGGTCACAAACAAAATTGGTAAAAATTATGGACATATCTTACATCCCCATAAGAAACATACTAAAATATGAGAATGTTCCAACTCTAAAGGAATAAAATAAAAATATTTTACGATCTTCCGATTCGTAAAATGCGGGCTGTTACAGCTTAATCCTAAGAGCAAGCAAGTAGCTAAATATTATAGCATATACTAATTCAGACTGGGCCTCAAATATTGATGACAGAAAGTCAGCAACATGGTACTGCATCTACAATGGGGATAGCTTAATTTCATTGTACTCGAAGAATCAAATTACAATTTCAAAGTCAAACACAGAAGCAGAATATCGAAGTGTGGCTAGTGCTACTGCTAAAATTCTATGGTTACAAGCAATTCCGAAGGAGCTATATTTATCATTAGAAAAGGTGTCAGCAATATGGTGTGACAATCAAAGTACCATTTACATATATGCAGACCTAATCCAACATGCAAGGACTAAACACATTGAAATAGCTATCTACTTTGTGTGTGATCAAGTGCAAAAGAAAAACTTACAAGTTAACTTCATACTATTTTTTTTATTATAGAGCAGATATATTTATCAAAGCACTGTCCACAAGAAATTTAACTCGATTCAGAGACAAGTTGGAGATAAGTACTATCACCTGATTATTCTACTCCAACATGCCCTGTTCTTCATCAAGTTCAGATCTGAAGTAAAGGAGCTTAGATATAAACTGACGTCTCTGGCATAAGTTTATTCTTATGCTAACTACTACTTTTTTTCATGGTGGTCTCCACAAATTCGCATCATTATTTCTTCAGATCGCCACTGCAAATTAGGGATTCGCATGGAAACCCTAACCTTAATCTGAAGGGGTAAATAAAGATATGATTTATTTGTGATAGTATGGTTAACCACATCATTCATTTTATTTCTTTTGCTTTCTACTATGGGCCGGCTTGTTTTTTAAATCCTGTTTAGCCCATACTTATATGAATATATGACTATACATTGTATTTCCGCATTCATTCAGTAACAATATCAAAAGCATTTTCTCCTTTACAAGTCTATTGCAAATTATCAACTTTTAACTCAGACATTGCAAAATGAATGATAAGATTTATTTTCCTTGACGGAATGAAATAGTTTACGAATGAAAATAAGTGCTTTTTGTTAGTGGAAAATGCTACCAAATACTGAACATAAGATATCTTTATATAACACTAAGATACCCAGTCTCTCACAGCCTTTCCTCTTGAAACCAACTTTCCAAAGTTCTTCTTATCTATCTTTAATGAGCTTCTCATAAAAAAACATTAATTCTGATATTGGCTTCTTAGCCGGAGAATCACCTGATAATACCATGTTTTCTAGAGCCACAAGCCATTGTACCTGTAATGGAATATCAATATTTTCAATTGCTATTATTATACACTTTATGTAACTACCTAAATTTTTGGCCGTTCAAATCGACAATGATCCTCACATGCCAACTTGAACAGATCTAAAATACAAATAGTTATTGGGATTAATATAAGAAAACGAAGAAAGAAGAAAAACAATCTAAGAATCTCACAGTGAAAGGACAGAATATAATAAATAAATAACATTTCACGAAGCTGTTAAAAAAACATACATTTGATTATATTTTACAACAATAATCAGAGTTAACTATCATAAATCGTACCAATATTTGCAGTGGAATAATAATAGTTCGTATGACAAGCTCCATCTTCATCTTCGTAACAGTGTCTTCGATAACTAAAAAACTCAGGCTGACCCGAGAACAAATGAAAAGACAAAAACTTTCGGATTAGATCAAAAATATTCTCATATTGGTTAAATCAAATTCACGTGTAGTATGAGTGCAATAACTTAAGAGATGTTACGGGAATTTCCATGTAACAAGCCGAAAAATCAAAACCGATTTAAAAACTTTATTTTAAGAAATTTAAACATAAAATGTGTCAGAATTTAAAATTTTCATTTTTAAATAATATTAAAGCTATTAAAAATAGTCATTTTTCGAACGACCTCCGTTTTTGATGAAACCACTTTTGTTGGATCCGGAATGTTGAATTATTGCTAGATTCCAATTTTCATAATTTTTGAAATTAATATGTGTGCGTGGCAAATTAAAACGTGTTTTGTTAATTTCAATCAAATTGGATCGACCAGAAAATGGCCATTTTTCAAACGGTCTCCAAATTCGATGAAATTATTTTTTTTAGGACCATATCGTCAAAAAATAGCTAGATTTATTTTTTGCGAAAATTTGGGGTCAGTACGTGGCCCTGATAAATTAAAGTGTACGTTCAAATTCAATATTGACCATTATATTAATTTATGTTTTAATTTTGATAAAAACTGATCAAAACAGTAGAATTGGCTTTCAAAACATATCTCATTGTGTCCGGAATGGGGGTATTTAGATAGGAGCGATAGTCGTTAGAGTTCATTTGGAGTTCAGATGTAAAATTTCACTTTTTGGAGATAATGGGATTTAATAATAATATAAAATAGGGTATAAATAGTCCATCTTCAGCCCAAACCCTCATTATCAAAACCCTAACCGCTGGTTTCATTTCATGGCTGAAATAATTCGAATTTATTTCCCTTTTTTCCCTCAATCCATTAAGAATTAGAAGATGATTTCTGCATGAAAGTTGTAGAGATTCACATGCTCTACAAATTCATATAGTTAAGATCGTGTTTTGGGTTGTATTTTTCGCGACTCTCAAGCCTCAAGGGCTGCGGTTTGGCTGCAAATTCATGGTTATGGGGGAGCTCAATTGTAAAGCTATTCATGGTGAAGATGGAGAAGAAGAAGGCCTTCGATGTGGTGTATTTAGATCGGGTACCGGGAGGTTCTGGTGATGTGCGATTTGGAGAGATGAACGGAGCTTATGGGTTCGATGGTTACAGTAAAATGAACGATGGAGAGAAAAATTTAAGCCCCAATCATGTAATTAAGTTTGATTAATTATAGTTAATTAATAAATTATGTAATCAAAATGTTTAATTAACCATATCTTTCCCATACGGAAGCAGAATGAGACGATTTCAGATCCGTTGGAATCGTAAATCCTTGATCTACAACATGGAACTGACTAAATCTAAAAAGGAGCACATTGAAATTTCAGACAAAAATCATTGTGAGATTTCTATTTTTATAATTAAAATTTAATTATTTCTTACTATTTGGAATCTATGTAGTTATCAGATCTGTGATGTTTGGAATTTGTTGATTGTTGAATGTGATGAATTTTGATGCTCATGTTTGCTAGATCTGGATCTACAACAGAAATTCTTTCTTTATCTGAATCTATAGTTTATGTTAGATCTCGATTTGAAATAAAAATCTAATTTTTTTATTTCAGATCTATGAATATTGATTTGATTTTATAATATAAGTTTCATCTTTTATTTAGATACATGAAACCTGGTTTGTTTAGATTTTGATTAACAATAAAAATGTTCATTTTTATTGAAAACATGAAACCTGGTTTTGTCAAAAAAAATCATTATAATAAAAAGATTGCAATTTATTGTCACTTCGTTTTAATAAAAAGATTGCATTTTTATTGTCACTTCTTTTTAATAAAAAGATTAAAATAAAAAGATTGCATTTTTATTGTCACTTCATTTCAATAAAAAGATTATAATAAAAAGATTTCATTTTTATTGTCATTTTTTCAATAAAAAAAAATAAGGTTAGAGTTATATATTTTTATTGTCATTTTTGTTTCAAGTAAAAAAGTGTAGAATTAAAAGTACCAATTTTTATACATTTTGTTGAATTAAAATTTTCAACAAAAATGAAATACCAATTTTTATACATTTTGTTGAACTAGAATTTTCAACAAAAATGAAATATCAATTTTTGTCATTTTGTTGAATTAGAATTTTCAACAAAAAATGAAATATCTATTTTTGTCATTTTGTCGAATTAGAATTTTCAACAAAAATGAAATATCAATCTTTGTCATTTTGTTAAATTAGAATTCTCAACAAAAATGAAATATCGATTTTTTTCATTTGGTTGAATTAGAAAAGAAGATAGAAAAATGTATGCACATAAAATACTCTTTTATTTGTTAATTAGAATACATAGAAAAATGTGCACATAAAATGCTCTTTTATTTGTCAGTTAGAATACATAGAAAAATGTATGCACATAAAATATTCTTTTATTTCTCAACTAGAATACATAGAAAAATGTATGCACATAAAATACTCTTTTATTTGTCAATTATAATACATAGAAAAATGTATGCACATAAAATACTCTTTTATTTGTCAATTGGAATACATAGAAAAATGTATGCACATAAAATACTCTTTTATTTGTCAATTGGAATACATAGAAAAATGTATGCACATAAAATACTCTTTTATTTGTCAATTGGAATACATAGATAAATGTATGCATATAAAATACTCTTTTATTTGTCAATTAGAGTACATAGAAAAATGTATGCATATAAAATACTCTTCTATTTGTCAATTAGAATACATAAAAAAATGTATGCATATAAAAAACTTTTTTATTTGTCAATTAGAATACATAGAAAAAATGCATGCATGTAAAATACTCTTTTAATTGTCAATTAGAATACATAGGAAAATGTATGTAAACAAATACGTCATCTATGTTAGAAAACATATTTTATAAACAAATACATAATTTAGTTAGAAAACATATTTGTAAATAAGTATGTCGTTTAGATAAGAATATGTTTTTGTTTAACAAAAATATTATTTAGTTAGAATATGTTTTTGTCAAATAGAAATGTCATTATATTAGAAATGTCATTATATTGAAAATGTCATTACATTAGAAATGTCATCATATTAGAAATGCCAGGTTAGAATAAAACTCTCATTTATTTAGAAATGTCAAGTTAAAATAAATAGGTCATTTAATTAGCTAATGTTATGTTAAAATAAAAACGTCATTTTATTAGATAATGTTATGTCATTTTTATCAGCTTAGTTAAAACAAAAATAATGTTAATATTAATATATGTTTTGTGAAATTAAATTATAAATATTTATTTATAATTTGAATAGTGAAAATTTGTTAAATAGAAAATAATTCAAACTGAATTAAAATTAGTTAAATTCATTATCCAATGATTTATTTATGTAGACTGTTGTTGTTTGAAAACCCACACGGGTATTAGGATGATATTTGACATATACTAGTCCCAATATTTAGTTGTATGTCAATCGATAGATTGACAGTCTGTGATGAGCATTATTTATTTATTTATTTTAGTGCTCACATAATTATAAATTTCACTCTGGATGTAAATGGATTGTTTATTGATTATTTATCATTATTGTTATATACATGTGATGTATGAAACCCATATAACAGAGATTATATGGTAATTGATTGAGTCGCATTCCGATTTAGAATATCTTTTGATATAAAGTATATTTTAAATTAAAGAATCTTTTAAAAATAAAGAATATTTTAAAATAATGAATATCTTAAAATAATATTCAGTTAAGAATAAAATTATTATTTTTATGTCCCTTGTTGGACATACATAAAAGTACAGCCGAATTAAGTGGAAACGCCATTTTTAACCCGAATGGGTTTATCGATCGATTTATTCATTTTATTATGAATATCGCAGATAAGTGATTTTATAAATCTAATATTTTGAATTAATATTATAATATGATAAAGATACAGAATATTCAATTTTGCTTTAAAATTTAAAATGAAGATAAAATCATTTTAAAATGAATTTATAAATATTTTATAAAATACGTTTTAAATAGAAAACGACAAAATACATATAATATATGTATATTATTTATATTTAATGGCCTGAATAGAACGCGCCGCGCACCGTTTGCAAATTTTGACCTTTAACGTCAAATTGGTGTAACGGGAGATCCGACTGTCGGATTCTCCTAAAACTGGAACTATTGGGTTCGTATCGAAAAGAGGTTTCCAATGAATATAAGACTTTTGAAATCTAACGGTTAGATTTGGAGTTACGTCCAAATCAATTTTAGAAAAGGTCGTTGTAAGTGCAGTTCGATGACCGTTTATGGAGATCGACTGAAATAGCCTTAAGGAAATTATTAAAAATATGGAAATATTATGTCAAATCATAATGAATGATTTGGAAAGACTTTGAATGAAAAATTCCATATTTGGAACGATAATTTTTTTTTTTATCGAAATGAACTAGTTATTAACTGGAATAGATCTTTAAATTAAGATTTAATGAAGCTTTCCAATTACTTAATATTAAATTTGAATAAAATAAAATAAAATGATTTTGGGTTGTCGTGAATGGTGTCTTCAATAACACTGTTCTTGAACCCCGTATGAAAAGAATAAATCTTTTAATTAAGATTATTAGAGTTTCCAATTATATTTAGTAATTGGAATAAAATGAAATGTGAAGTGGGTTTATCGTGAACTGTGTTTTTAGCGACATTTGTTCTTTAACCCGATTTACAGTGAAAATATAATTTGGAATTTATAAATCTTTTATTAAGATTTAAATGGAAATTTTCCAAATTAAAGTTTTCCAATCTTATATATTAAATTGGAATTGAATGGAATTCAATTGAATAATAATCAAGATGAGATTCTGTAAAAGAAGACCATTACTATATATGGAATTTAAAAGGCTTTTCCGTTATTCCATTTATATTATTAGTCTGATACAGAAATTTATATCGATTATGCATTTATTGGATTTCTGTGAAAATTCCATATTTAATGGAAGATGATTTTGGGTTTATCGTGAACTGTGTTTTAAAAGACATTGGTTCTTTAACCCAGTTAAAGATAATATTTATTTCTTAAATTTGAATAATCATCAAGTAATGATTTTTGATATTAAAACCAAATTGGAGCTTTGATGAATCCTTAAAAAGAAGATTTAAGGATAAATTTTAAAGGATTTATCTTTTATAAAATTAATGGGATCCTTTCCCTAATAATGTGAATATTTTATTAAAAGAATATTCTGAGTTGGAATGTGGCGTATGATGTGTTTTATAGCAATCGATTTTTGATTATAAAATACGCGAGTTATTCGGAAAGACCGGGTTTACCCCATTGTGAATAATTGCTATGACAATTAAAGGTCAAAGATGAAGACGGTGATTGAAGACCAGCGATCTTCACATCGAATGGATAACTACTGATGCCCTGAACTGATTTTCTTCTAGGAAAGGGTTGGTAGTTGTCCGGACGTACTTATTAATTGTCCGGATATGCGAGGACCTCTCTCCTTTATTGGACATATGGGACGAGGAATAAGGTGCCTCCGGTTTTGTTCAAACCCAGAACGAACTTGTAAATGGATGGTATGTCTGACGTTGTATTTCTTTATGCTTTATTCGTTGATCTCTGCTAAATATATATCAGTTTGGTGGCGGAGAATTTATTCTCTTGCATAACAGCCTTCTCTGAGACGTACGAGCTTAGAGGTTATATATCGGCAGAAATCAATGGTATGGTATGGATTGACAATGTGACATGCTAAGATGCAAATAACCAAGGCTTACTGTTGAAAAGCAGAGCCTTGTGGTTGATGATCAAAGCATAGCCTATTTAGGCGTAGCTTTGTGTATAGCGTTACTTCGCGAGCCTCACACCCGGTTGGAGTCAGAAACGGGACAAAGGAACGCAGGGAGTGCACACGTTTCTTTCTAGCTAGAAATGGTGTCATCGTTTTACAAGCCCTGACATTTTTTACTTATGTGGATGTTGGATTTCGAGGCCTCGGTTATATTGGTTGAAAGTGACCAATTTATAGGCTCAATATGACTGGGAAGCGTGTGTCTAGGCATAACTAATCCACTAAAGTATTTGTGGACCGGCCCTGTAGGATCCAAGGGTTCGCCAGCGTCCGAATCCTAAGACATTTGCTAAAGTGTCTCGAATCGGTAAGGAGATCGTCCGTAGCCTTGACTCATGATGAAAACCCAATTTCCAATACGACATTACGGTTTTGATTGTAAACCTATATATGGCGACATAGTAGGATGGGGTACTATGCCGTCTAGGATTGATACATTTACTTTGAAGTATTTTAAAACTGATTAGACACTAATAATAATATTAAAATATTATTTTCTACGTTTCAAGCATGTTTGATCATCATAAGGTAAAATTCTATCCTCTGGTTTGCGTTGCATTGTGTGATGGGACTTGACTCTTATAATGATTTCGTTTTTCTAAAAAGCATTGCATTGTTTTGAATAAAATTTATTTAATTTATGCACTGGCAATCCAATGGAGTAAACCTGTTCCGCGTTAGCGGCATGGTCCTGTGATTAGCCATATTGTTAGATAAGTTAGGAAAGATTTCTCATACAAGTCCCATGACTGACTCGTAGTTCGTTTCACTTTGCACACTCGGGTGCCCTCTTTTCCACATAGGCAGTCGAGTAGCTTATTTTGCGGATATATTGAGCAGTCCAGAGCATTGATAGACTTCCGCTGTATCAGTTTATTTGTTCCGCTGCGCTGTATTAAATTATTGTAAATTATCTTCTGTTGTATTATTATACTCGATGTACTCTGATATTTTGTACTCTGACGTAACATTATTATGATGTAATAAAAGTCTTCTGTTATTTGTTCTGATGTGATGCATGCCCAGAGTTAGTGCATTCGAGGATTTCTAACTTTCGGATCAGACCTGTGTGGTTTATGGTCGATTCAAAGGGCGTGGGGACTTTTGGGTCACTACATTCCATATCCTAAGGATCCGTTAAAACAAATAATATATAATACAATACGCTATTATAATAGTGTCTATGGTTAAATACAAAGTATTAAAATAGCGTAAGTGGGATTACCATTATTACCCTTACACCCTTTATATTGTTGTCGTACAGTTTGCATGTAACAACCAGTACTTCGATGGATAGGAATACGCCATGGTACGACAACGTTAAATAAAAATCATAGGGGCTCGATCAGGATAATATGACAAGGCACACGAGGAATGCCAAAAGTAGGAATATACTAGTTGCATGCCCGGACTGGTGGTAACGCATAGCCGCGACTATCGCCCACCTCAGACAACACTCCCAAATCAAGGAGCACATCTTTCAAATCAAATCAACCAAGGGACTATAGTAATAAAGGAAGAAGTGTTGCTAATGGGGGTAGCTAACCCCACTTGGTCCGGTATAACCCTGTTTTAGTCATTTTAATTATGACCCAAGGTCAAGGACATTCATCATCGTTCTCTTCATTTCAGTAGCGTTCTCCAACCCAACCTACTTCATTCTGTATTCTCTACCACGTACACAGTTGTTAAAATGTTTTCGGTATTGGCAGAGAGTATGACAATATCCGATCTTGGTCTCTTTAACAACCAAACATTTACATTTTTCACACCGATCAGTTCCTTTACATTTCAAAGAGATTCGTACTTCATATCAGAATATCAGATTTTGCTTTAAAATCATTTCTATAGTCAAGATAGAATGTTATTCATGATAAAATCTTCATTGCATAATCTTGAAACAATTCCAGTTCTAATATAATTTGAATATTAAAATAGTTGAAAGGTATAATAAATTAGATTAGATATATATTTTAATAGTTTGAAAATAGATAGGTAGGACAATAAAAGTTTAAATACTGGGTTTGAATATAAAATATGTATTTATCAAAATTTAGTTATATATAGTTAAATAATAAAGAAGTTTATGAAATGGACAGTAGATTATTATTATTATTAAAGAAATATATATTATTTAATATAATTTTAAAATATATTATTTAAAATGATCAATATATATGTAAAAAAATAGTTTATAAAGTAAAAATAGTTATTTATTAAATAGTTTAAAATAGTTATAGTATATATAAGTTAAAAATGGAATAGTTTATAAGAAAAATAGTTATTTACCAAAATATTAAAAATACTATAGTTGGAATTAGAATTGTTATGTCAAAATTTCAATTAGACTTGAAGTCATATTCCACTTTAAATTCAAACCAACTCAATTTCAATATTTCAATAGATTAATTTCCATTTTACATTCATTTCAATATAATCAGTTTAATTCAATAGTTAAGTTCCAATCAGATTCTCATTTTCAATGATTTCTATTCATAACAAATATTGAGTTCACAAATTCAGATATCGCCTTAAATCAATGTTAACTGAAATAAATTTCAACAGTGGATAAATCAATTCAATTTCAATGGGTTTAATTCGTATTCAAATTCAATGGAAATCGTGTTATAAAACAATATTTAAAGATCAAGGTTTAAAAAATTCATTTTACTAACCGGTGTTCATATATAATTTTCTATCCTATGGCCATGTGATACTAAAAATTTAATTTTCAATATTTTGGGAAAGGATATATATCATTTCAATCCAAATCAGGGTCATAGGCATTTATCATTTCAACCTAAGTTCTTAATTCATTTCAATTATTAATCCTGGGTTTATTTGATGTCCATAACATCTATGGTAAATTGTTGAGATTAATCAACATAAACAGTGGTCATGTATAAACAAGGTGAATAAAAAGATGAATTACACATCAATCATTAAATATATAAATCCAAGGCATCCATCAAAATAAATACATTCAAATAAATCAAGATAACATTTGTTTACTAGTCATCAGGTATGAGGTTTTTAAACTAGTAATTAAATTCTAACTATACAATTTATATTAACAATTAAATTAAATTACACTATATATGCAAATAACAAAAACAAGCAATTTAAACAATTAAACAGCAAGCAATATAATCATATCATAACATGAATTTAATTCAACTAACAATCAAATATTTTAATTAGGTGTGAGATGGTTTAATCACTCACCTTTGATTTCAAACACGTTTAAAATTCAATTGTAGACCTAAAAATCAACAGTCTCAGAATCAGTCCATGACAGCTCCATGTTGTCTGGAATTTCGAAGCGATCCAAACGAATCCAACCACACATCAAACTGATTTCATATGAAAAATTCATTATCGTTTAAATATTTGAATTCCAAACTATATTATATAATATAAAAAACTCTCACCCACTAAAAAAATGCCAGGTCACCTTCTTCTCCCCTCTCCTTCTTCTTAAAACACGCTATAGGTTTTGTTAAAACCCACCATGGCCGCACTTCTTCCACCCATATCTCCCTCATCTCTCCATTATTTTACAAACCGATTTCACGACTAGACTTCTCTTCCTGAATGCTCCCGCTCCATTACCAACATACACAGCTCGAGCTCCCCTATGAAAACCTGACCTCAGCCATAAGGCACGCTGCACCCCAGAAGTTGCAACAAAAAATTGTCGCTGAATTATTCCAAACTTGGTCCCTCGATGCTATTTTCCACCACAAACTCAAATACAATGTCTGTTTCACGCATTAATCTATATGTAAATCATAAATCTCACCCTACTTAATGTCATTTACTGGAAAAAAAATGGAGTGACATGAATGTTATTGGAACCTTCTAATTTGCGAACCTAGACGAAGCTCTTGTCTATAAGAGTCGAATGAATCTGAAATCAAGTGACTTCATTGAGTATTGTAGAAGATTTTTTTTTTGAAGATGTAATGTTGTCATGGCTTTTGTTTTTCACGTTGCATTTGAGAAAAAATGGAGACCGTTGAATAAATGTGTAACAACCTGGAAAATCTGAACCAGTTTGTAATTTTTAATTTGGCTAATTTAGTGGATTTTAAATATTTAAAATAAATTATTTTAAATAATAACAATGAAAAGTATGTTTGAATCGACGTTTGAAAATAAATATAATTATTTCTAATTATAAACAAGGCCTGAAATGGCGCGGTAGTTTCAAAATTTCAATTCAAAATTTGACTGACTGTACCGGGTGCAAAATAAAACGGATTTTAGTGAAACCAAAAATATTTAAATCTGTTAGTGAATATCTTTCTAACGAATCTGAAAAATCGAAGTTTCGTAGCGGGAGTCAAATGTTATGGCCAAATAAATTTTCAGAAAGGTCGCTATAGAATTTATATCGCCCTTGAAAATAGACATTTTGCAAACGACCTCGGAATTCGACGAAACCACTTTTGTTGGACCCGGAATGTCAAACTATTGCTAGGTTTCAAATTTCATAATTTTTGAAGCTAGTATGTGAGCGTGGCAAAAGAAAATGTGATTAGTCAATCTCTGTTAAATTGGATCGACCAGAAAAGGGCCATTTTTCGAACGATCTCAGAATTCGACGAAACTAGTTTTGTTGGGACCATGGCGTCAAAACATAGCTAGGTTTATTTTTCTGGAATTTTTCGAATCAGTTTGTGGCCCTGGCAAATTGAAATGTACGTTCAAATTGAATAATGAATGTTTTATAATTTAATTTGAAAAATAACTGACTGTAATAGTCAAATTGGCCTACGAAACATATCTCATTGTGTCCAGGATGGGGGTATTTAGCTAGGGCAACAGTCGTTGTGTTTGAATTGGCGTCCGTGTGGAGAAACACTATTTTAAAATTTAATAAAATCATCGGCCAATCAGATTTCCCTTTCATAATTAAAAAAAAAATTAAAACATCAGAAACCCCCCCCCCCCCCGTTAAACGATCTCGACGGCGATGAAGCCTCCCCACTTCCCGACCAAATCTCCGCCGCCACACGCCACGTTGACCCCCTGCCACCACCCAAACCTTGAAGCGCCGCTCCTCCCCTTCAAATCCGACCAACCCTTACCCTCTCTCTCCTCGCCAGCGTCGAGAACGACGCCCAAGAAGTCGGCGACTTAGAAGCGCCACCACCTCTTCCTTAGGCCATCGATCTGGCCAAAACCCCCGGCGCCGCGAAGCACTCTCCTCCCACTTCCACGCTGTATCCTCCGATCGTCGTATCGAGCCTCAGATTTCACGAATTTTCAAAACCTAGTTTTGAATAAACTGTGAAGGTATACGGCTATTTTTAATTTAACTATATTATAGCACTTTAAAGTGCTACGGTTTTCGATTTCACTGTAAAAATCATATCTTTTTTGTTTGTTGACAAAATTCAGTAAAACAAGAGACAGTGGACTCGTGTGGACGTCTTCTACATTCTAGAAGAGACCGCATATTTTTCTGAGTCTTCTGCTATTTTTGGTGGAGTGGAACCCAAAGTGAGATTTCTAATTTATAAACGATATGGAAAACAACGATGTATAAATTATATAGTCGATGTATGAGTTATATAAGCGTTGTACACCTCATGTATAAGCGTTGTATAAGTTGTATGTTCGATGTATAAGTTATATATGCGTCGTAAAAATTATATATGTGTTGAAATAGAATTGAAATATACTTATATATATATATGTATATATATATATATATACATATACACGCCCCTCGTCCATAAACTATGGACGATATTTATTGGTTGTGATTGGTGTGAAGATTGGTTGATAGCGAATGGTTGATTAGAATTGTTTGTGGTTGAAATTAATTGATTGTGGTTGAAAAATACCCGTTTGTGGTTGAGAATTATTTGGTTGAAACCACATAGGATTAGTTTGTGGAAAAGAAATAAAAATAAACATGCCGCCTGCGTGCGAACTAGACGCATGAAATCCCCATTGTCAAAAGCTGCGAGGCTTTAAGGTAGAGCGAGGAGCCGTACTAGGGACGGCCCCGGTTTTAACTACCCTGCCGTTATGCTGCCGAAATTTTCAATAATATTCATGTGTTAGAATTATTTTCATATGTTGAAGCCGCATTCATGTGTTGAATAGAAATTCATTCGTTGAATAGAAATTCATTTGTTGAATGGTATTCGTGTTTTAAATAAATTGCTTTAACAATAAAAATCACATTTTTATTATATATACGAACTATAGAAAACATTCATGTGTTGAATAGAAATTCATTCGATGAATAGAAATTCATGCGTTAAATGGTATTCGTGTTTTAAATAAATTGCTTTAACAATAAAAATCACATTTTTATTATATATACGAACTGTAGAAAACATTCATGTGTTGAACAGAAATTCATTCGTTGAATAGAAATTCATGTGTTGAATGATAGTCGTGTTTTGAAATAAATTGTTTTATAATAAAAATCATATTTTTATCATCTATATGAACTATATAAAATAGTTGTGTTTCGAAATAAATTGCTTTATAATAAAAATCATATTTTTATCATCTATATGAACTATATAAAATAGTCATGTTTTGAAATAAATAGTTTTGCAATAAAAATCACATTTTTATTATATACATGAATTGTTAAAAATAGTGAAGTGTTGAAATAAATGCTTGTTGGATAAAAATATCATTTTTATCAAATGTATGAAAATAATATGGTTTAGAAATCGAAGAGGATTATATTTATATATATGTATATAATTAAAATAATCGAATAACGAAGCTGCAGTTCGTGTTTTGAAACCGTGATTTCAAATGATTAGTGCGGGAGATCCGACCATCGGATTTTCCCGAAACCACAACCATTGGGTTCGCCTTGGAAATACCTTTCCAAAGGCACCAACTTTGTAAAGATCCAGCGGTTGGATTGTCTGGAATGTTTAATTCAAATTTGAAGAAAAACAGTGCCAGAATTGATTATATTTATATATATATAATTAAATTAAACCGAATAACGACGCCGCGGTTCGTATTTTGAAATCGTAACTTCAAACGATTAGTGCGGGAGATCCGACCGTCGGATTTTCCCAAAACTGAAACCATTGGATTCGTTTTGAAAAGATATTTCTAATGATATAAAATTTGTGAAGATCCAATGGTTAGATTTTCAGATATGTGTTAAACAAATCTGGAGAAAAACAGCGCCACGGCCGTGTTATGGCCTGAAGCGTCATTTGAATGAATTGGCTGTTTTTAAATAAATAAAAATAGCGATAAATCATGATAAAATATTATAAATGATATGGAATGGAAATAAACTGAATTTGCTCGGTTTATGTGATATTTGATAGTTGAATGTGATTGGCGTGAAAATTACACTAAAGAACAGAACTAGTGATATCGAATAATTTAACCATAGAAATTAATGGATGTGAAATTCTAAATATAGGTGAATTATTTGAAAAGGCCGAGTTAATTCTCATTTCAAATAATTGATCGATGATTGAAAGTCGAAGATATGAAGACGATGCAAGACCGATGATCTTCACGTCGAATGGGAGGGTGCTATTGATGCTCATGACAGGAGTAGCTACCTAGAAGGGGTTGAAGTAGTAGTCGTCCGGACGTACATGTCGATTGTATGGACGTGTGAGGAATAAAGATTCTCCGGTTTCGTTCAGACCTAGAACAGACTTGTAAATGGACTGTGTGTCTGACATTGGATTTCATTCTGTGTGATTGATAAACGTCAGTTGCATGGCATGAATTGCCTGTGTGGCATGCTGAGATGCAATGATCAAAGCTTTTGTTGAAAAGCAGAGCTTTGCGGTTGATGATCAAAGCAACGCCTATGTGGCATCGCTTTGTGTAAAACGTAAATTCGCGAGCCTCACACCCCGGTATGAGCTAGAAACGGGAGAAGAACATCAGGGAGGACATGCGTTTCCTTCTAGCTAGGAGTGGTACTTTGGGTTTTGCACGCCCGGGTATTTTACTTATGTGGATGATGGAAAGCGAGGCCTCGGTTAGTTCGGTCTCTTTGGAGCCGATGATTTAGTCGATATGACCAGTGACGCCCCATAGGGCGGTGAAACGCAGTGTTCAGGAATTTTAATCCACATCGGTGGATCGGCCCTGACGATCCAAGGCTTGCCTGCGCGCTTGCCTGAGGGGCGGGCTAGAGCGTCTTGAATTCGGTAAGGACTATCTTTTGCCTTGGTTCATGACGGAAATCCAATTTCCAAATACGACATCATGCGGTTTTGATTGTATATATATATGGCAACATGATATATGGTACCCATTCCATCTATGATTGATATTTATGATTGTATCTAAAATTAGAAACTAACTGGAAACGAGCTAGGACAGATGGTTTTCTGGGTATTGGTCTGATGTTGGTTTCGGCCTTCGGGGTTAATACTTAGGGAATCGTTCTCTTACTAGTTTACGGTTGGAGTCTGATTAAGAATTAAATGATAAAATTTACATTTCAAATGATTTATTTTCCTCGTATTAAGCATATTTGGCCATTATAAGGTAAAACTCTATCCTTCGGTTTGTGTTGCATTGTGTGATGGGAACTGAGTCTTATAATGTCTTCATTTTATAAAAAGCATTGCGATCTTTAAAAGATTTATTTGTTTTAAATCACTGGCAATCCAATGGAGTAAACCTGTTCCGCTAAAGTGGTGTGGTCCTGTGATTAGCCATATTTGTAAAATGTATTAAGTAGATTTCTCATACCAGTCCCATGACTGACTCGTAGTTTGTTTCACTTGCAAACTCGGGTGTCCCTTTTTCTACACGGGCAGCCTTGTATTCAGGTTATAGCAGGATCTTTCTAGATAGCTGGAGCCGAAGATGGATTCTATCATTTATCGCTTTTTATGTTGTTCAACTCCTGTTGTACATATTATGTTTTGTTTTCCACTGTAGACATTTATGAATAGCTGAACTCTATTTTGTACTAAGTATGATCCTGTATACTGTGTAACTCTGATGATTATATTTATCCAGTGTATTCTACGGTACATTATCTGGTGTATTTAATTATTTCTGTTCTGTTGTTATCTGTTTATGTGTTATATTCCAAAGATTACCCCTGTCACCATCTTATCGGGAATGGGGTCGTCACAAACGTGGTATTAGAGCTTTGGTTAAGCTTAGTTCTGGAATATAACATATTAACGAACTCGTCAGAAATAGAACCAGTAGTGTTCTAGGACGAGTAGCTCATTACAGATAGGATCAGTATTATCCTAGTATGAGTATAGCAGAATGAAATACACCTCGATAGACAAATTTACATTCAACTATATGTCTCTATGCTTTATAATATATTTTCTGTTGACCTGACACTTGGTCTGCTATTTGCAGAAGTACTAGAAAATGAGTGCCAGAAACAGAAGGAATGCAGACCCAGATATAGAAGCTCTACTTAAGAAGTATAGAAATATGGGTGGAGTACCATTCTTGGGCGAAGAATCTATTGCAAAAACACAATCTTGGATTCGTTCTACTGAGAAAATCTTTGAAAGTTTAAAGTTAAGGGATGACCAGAAAAGATTACTAGCATCTTGGGCACTCAAAGCCGAAGCTTTGTTCTGGTGTGATGCGATTGTTAAAGATAATCTAGAAGATGATATCACCTGGGATAGATTCAAAGAGCTTTTCAGTGAAAAATTTATTTCTCCAGAAGCAACTGAGCGGTTATGTGACGAATTCTATTATTTGATACAAGGAGATATGAATATCCCAGAATATCATAAGAAATTCAATGAACTTTCTCATTTTTCTCCGCATCTGATTCAAGATCCAAAGCGGAAGAATCCGAGGTTTATTTATGGTCTTCAAAGAAAATACCAGAATAAAGTAATGGGGCATGTGAAGCTTCCTTTTTCTGAAATGATATACATGGCCAACCAGCATGAGGATCTCGATAGGAAAGGTATGTTGCGAGACGAAGAAGAAGTCGGTTCGGGCAACAAAAGAAAATTCGAAACTTATAGCCCAGAGACGAGCACACAACCTGAGGCAAGTATGAAGTCTGAGCTCAGAAAGAAGCCTAGATTCAATTGAGAAAAGGTTAAATCTGATAAGGTACAAATAACGACAACCACATGTTCGAGCTGCAATAATAAAGGGCATTAGGCGATAAATTGCAAATCTTGGAACAAAAGGAACAAGGATAATTCTAAATCCAAGAACAAGTTGCAAGACACTAGGAAATGCAATCTTTGCCATCAGGCTGGTCACATAATGCGGGATTGCCGGTTATTGGAGAAACCTGAAATGATACAGGTAAATAAAGTAGCAGAAGTGCCTGCAACCTCAGATAAACAGGGAAGGCCAGATGTGTTAGAAGGCACGCTTACTGTCAAAAATATTCCAGTTAAAGTACTGTTTGATATAGGCGTGTCGCGAAGCTTTGTTGCAAAGAATGCAGTTAAGAAACTAGAATTGAATTTGAAGAAGCTCAAAGAACCCATAACTGTTCATAATCCAGTTGGGGGTTCCTTTGATCTTAGTTGGGTTTGTGGGGTTCCAGTTTCTTTTTCATGCTATCGATTCCCTACTATCGCGATCGTCATGAATTTTACAGAGTTTGATCTTATTCTGGGAATGGATTGGTTAACCAAATATGAAGCTGAGGTTAAATGCGCCGACAGAGTCGTAAGGGCAAAGATTAAATCAGGTAATTATATAACCATTCCATGTGAAGGTTCGAATTCTGATAGAAAAGATTTCTGGGCAGCTCTAGATGTTTCTCCGGCTCAAATAGATCTTGTTCCTGTCGTTCCAGAGAATATTCCGGTCGACATTGAAAATATCCCTATTGTCAAGTACTATGCGGATGTGTTCGAAGAAGTTGTTGGCTTACCTCCGTAGAGAGTAATTGATTTCAAAATCTCTTTAGTCCTGAATGCAAGGCAAGTAGTTCACGCTATTCGAAGAATGACCTTGAAAGAGAAAGACGAGTTAGATAATCAAACGCGACAGCTAGTATGGAGAGGTCTGATCAGGCCAAGCTTTTCTGATTGGGGAGCAGCAGTGGCATTTGTCCCGAAGTCAGGTGGTACTCTCAGACTATGTGTGGATTATCGTGACTTGAATAAGCAGACATTGAAAAACAAATATCCATTGCAACAGATTGATGATTTGTTAGATCGATTGAATGACGCACAAGTGTTTTCACGAATGGACCTAGCTACAGTCTTCCATCAGCTTCGTATCGCAGAGGAGTGTGTTCCTTTGACAGCATTCAGAGGTCCAGACTTATTCTAAGAATGGTTAGTAATGTCGTTCGGCTTATGTAACGCTTCAGCATATTTTGTCGATCTAATGAACCGAGTATTCAGGGGAGTATTGAATAAATTTGTTCTGGTTTTCATTGACGATATACTGATCTTTTCTAAGTCAGAAAGCGAGCACGAAAAACATTTGGAACAAATGTTAGAAATTCTCAGAAAGAATGTGTTGAAAGCAAAGTTTTCCAAATGTATATTCTGGCAAGAAGAAGTCAAATTTCTTGGCCACGTCGTGTCAAAGCAAGGAATTTCAGTGGATCCCAGTAAAATCACTGCTATTCAGTTTTGGAAACAGCCTCATACACCCACAGAAGTCATAAGTTTTCTCGGGTTAGCCAGTTATTATCAGAAATTCATTAAGGATTTCGCGAAGACTTCTAGTTCTTTAACGAAACTGATGAAGAAACATTCGAGATTCAACTGGACTCCCGAATGTGAGGCAGCTTTCCAGGAGCTGAAGTTAAAATTGACAACTGCTCCAGTGTTAACAATAATAGATGGCAATGAGGACTTGAAAGTCTAGATTGACACTTCTAGAGAAGGCCTTGGCGCAGTGTTAATGCAAAGAGGTCAAGTGATTGCTTATGCTAGCCGTCAGCTAAAACCGCATGAGAAAAACTACGTTACTCATGATCTTGAGTTGTTAGCCATCGTATTCGCTTTAAAAATCTGGAGGCACTACCTTTTAAGTGAGAAATTTGAACTGTATACAAACCATCAGTCATTAAAATATTTGTTCACTCAGAAAGACTTGAATCTGAGGCAACAGCGTTGGCTAGAATTTCTTGCGGCGTACGATTTTGAGATTTTGTACACTACAGGGAAATCCAATGTTGTGTCTGATGCACTGAGTAGAAAGAATGTGATAATCGCCAGTTTTATCATTACGACGTCTTAGATTGATAAAATATCTGCTCTTCAGAAGGATGATCACTTCATTCAAAGAATCAAAGAAAGAATACAGAAAGGTGAGACCTTGAGTTTTCAGATAGATGACGAGGGAATCCTAAGGTTGAAAGACCGACTATGTGTGCCGAACATTGTTGAACTTCGAAGAGAAGTATTGGATGAATGTCACAAAGCCAAACTTAGTATCCATCTAGGAGTGAGCAAGATGTATAATGATATCAAACGCACTTTCTAGTGGAGATCTATGAAACGAGACATCTCCTTATATGTTAGGCGGTGTACTACCTGTCAGCAAGTCAAAAGCGATCAGCAGAAGCTCGCTGGATTATTGCAACCTTTAGAAATTCCAGGTGGAAAGTGGGAATGGATTTCAATGGATTTCATAGATGGTTTTCCAAGAACCAGGAAAGGAAATGACAGTATTTGGGTGATCGTAGATAGTTTCATGAAGACCGCCCATTTCATACCTGTCAAATCGAATAGAACTGCTCAGAGTCTGGCGCAGGTTTATTTCAAAGAAATTGTTAGACTGCATGGAGTTCCCATGAGCATCGTTAGTGATCGTGACCTGAATTTTGCTAGTAAATTCTGGGAAGCATTCCAAGCAGAATTGGGAACAAAACTGAACTTGAGCACCGCATATCATCCTCAAACAGATGGTCAAACTGAGAGGGTGAATCGTATTCTTGAAGATATATTGCAGGCGTGTATTATTGATTT
Organism: Allium sativum; assembly: GCA_030737875.1. Lineage (NCBI taxonomy): Eukaryota > Viridiplantae > Streptophyta > Magnoliopsida > Asparagales > Amaryllidaceae > Allium > Allium sativum. The sequence continues at coordinate 683,546,140 of CM060926.1, read as the reverse complement.
TGTTGGATCATGGGAAGACCATTTACATTTGGCTGAATTCTCATATAACAACAGCTACCAGGCGAGCCTGAAAATGTCTCCATTTGAGGTATTGTATGGTAGACCGTGTCGATCCCCTGCTTGTTGGGTAGAACCTGGTAATATACTTGTATTGGGGCCTGATATCATTCGCGATGCTGCAGACAAAGTCGATTTCGTTAAGAAACGATTACTAGCCACCCAAATCCGACAGAAAAGCCATGCAGACAAGAGAAGAAGAGATATGTCTTTTGCTGTTGGCGACTATGTATATTTGAAAGTATCTCCGATGAGAGGAGTCATCTGATTCGGTAAAACAAGGAAATTGGCGCCCAAATTCATTGGTCCGTCTCCTATTCTTAAACGGGTTGGAACTCTGCATATAAGGTTCAATTGCCTAATTGGTTGCCTTGAGTGCTTGATGTATTTCATGTATCTCAACTTCGAAAGCACGTTCATGATCCAGACTTGATCGTGGAAGAAGCAGCGCAACAGGATATAGAAATCACTCCAGAATTGGCTGTGAGAAGGGAGCCGCTAAAGATAATTGGCAAAGAGACCAAAGAGCTGAGGAACAAAAAGGTTCACTTAGTCAAAGTGCAATGGAGTGGAGATCCGCGAGATTGTACTTGGGAAACAAAGGAATGCATTAAGAAAGCCTATCCTAAGTGTAGGGTGGATATCTCTGATTGACTCTGGTGCAAGGTACATTTACCATATTTAGCATTTCCATTCTATTCTTTACTTTGCTGTTGTTTTCTTTGCATGGATGTAAACTTTTAATCATATAGTATGAATGATGTTAAAAGAGTATATGAATTAATTATTATGATTTTGAAAAGTTAAAAATAAAATTGATTGTTGTTTGTGTTGTGTAATAGTGGATTTGATTAATTAAATTATTAGAACGATAGTTAAATTAATCAATAAGACAATGAATGGTAGAATTTATTCGATTAAATCACACATTGAACTGATTAGAGAATAGATAAAAATATATACATGTGCATTATATACGTTTGAACAGGTAAATGGATTAGCTGTTGAGTAAAGATTTTATTTGTGTGCCCGACAAATAGGTAAACCTTAATGAGTTGGATGCGCAATTTTATTATTATATCAACTCCTGTGAATGCCATTGGATGCGGAGTGCTGGTTATTCTGTGTTTAATAATAAATGTCACCATAGGATAGTAACAATTAATTTTGAACTACACTACATGGCATACTTCTAGAAGATAGGCATACTTCATCATATACCACATAAGCATTTGGAGCTTGTGTGACGAGGTTGAAGATTTACCGTACAAGCGAGAGGCTTGTATGGCGATGACTATATTGTACAGGTAGAACTGATGACTGATATGGACCATATAAAATATAACGGTAAATTGCCAGATTAATAAAAAACCCACATGGGTCTGGAGATGATAACAAACACGCCTCTCTGGTCATTAAGGCACAAAAACCATTTATAGAGTGACGAGAATTTATTCTCTGGAGTTATGATCCATACACACTCCCCTGTGGACACCGGAATATATCACTATAACTATGTGCATGCTTATTAGGATTTATTGGGTACCTAATACGGCCCAATAAATTTCCAAGCCCCTCCCCGTACAAAGGAGGTTATGGCGAAATTTTTCGAAAATTTAGGGTGTTAGCCAAATTTTTGAAGAATTTGAAAATTCTTAGAAACTGAAAAGTTCAAGAATGGAAGCCAGAGTGAGAGTAGGGTTAGTTAATCAAACCACTTTCGACATTGTTCCTTTTCGGGGACGAAAAGTTTTAAGTGGGGGATATTGTAACAACCCGGAAAATCTGAACCAGTTTGAAATTGTTAATTTGGCTAATTTAGTGGATTTTAAATAATTAAAATAAATTATTTTAAATAATAATGACGAAAAGTTTGTTTGAATCGACGTTTGAAAATAAATATAATTATTTCTAATTATAAACAAGGCCTGAAATGGCGCGGTAGTTTCAAAATTTCAATTCAAACTTTGACTGACTGTACCGGGTGAAAAATAAAACGGATTTTAGTGAAACCAAAAATATTTAAATCTATTAATGAATATCTTTCTAACGAATCTGAAAAATCGAAGCTTCGTAGCAGGAGTCAAATGTTATGGCCAAATGAATTTTCAAAAAGGTCGCTATAGAATTTATATCGCCCTTGAAAATAGACATTTTGCAAATGATCTCGGAATTCGACGAAACCACTTTTGTTGGATCTGGGATGTCAAACTATTGCTAGGTTTCAAATTTCATAATTTTTGAAGCTAGTATGTGAGCGTGGCAAAAGAAAATGTGATTGGTCAATCTTTGTTAAATTGGATCGACCAGAAAAGGGCCGTTTTTCAAACAATCTCAGAATTCGACGAAACTAGTTTTGTTGGGACCGTAGCATCAAAACATAGCTAGGTTTATTTTTCTGGAATTAATCGAATCAGTTTGTGGCCCTGGCAAATTGAAATGTATGTTCAAATTAATATTGAATGTTTTATACTTTAATTTGAAAAATAACTGACTGTAACAGTCGAATCGGCCTACGAAACATATCCCATTGTGTCCAGGATGGGGGTATTTAGCTAGGGGCGACAGTCGTTGGGTTTGAATTGGTGTCCGTGTGGAGAAACACTATTTTAAAATTTAATAAAATCATCGGCCAATCAGATTTCTCCTTCATAATTAAAAAAATTAAAAACATCTGAAACCCCCCTCCCCCCCGTTAAACGATCTCGACGGTGACGAAGCCTCCCCATTTCCCGACCAAATCACCACCGCCACACGCCACGTTGACCCCTGCCACCACCCAAACCTTGAAGCGCCGCTCCTCCCCTTCAAGTCCGACCAACCCTCGCCCTCTCTCTCCTCGCTAGCATCGAGAACGACGCCCAAGAAGTCGGCGACTTAGAAGCGCCGCCGCCACTTCCTCAGGCCATTGATCTGGCCAAAACCCCCGGCGTCGCGAAGCCCTCTCCTCCCTCTTCCACGCTGTACCCTCCGATCATCGTATCGAGCCTCGGATTTTCAAGAATTTTCAAAACCTAGTTTTGAATAAACTGTGAAGGTATACGGCTATTTTTAATTTAACTATATTATAGCACTTTAAAGAGCTAAAATTTTCGATTTCACTGTAAAAATCATATCTTTTTCATTTTTGACAAAATTCAGTGAAACAAGAGACAGTGGACTCGTGTGGACGTCTTCTACATTCTAAAAGAGACCGCATATTTTTCTAAGCCTACTGCTATTTTTGGTGGAGTGGAACCCAAAGTGAAATTTCTAATTTACAAACGATATGGACAACAACGATGTATAAATTATATAGTCGATGTATGAGTTATATAAGCGTTGTACACCTCATGTATAAGCGTTGTATAAGTTGTATGTTCGATGTATAAGTTATATATGCGTTGTAAAAATTATATATGCGTTGAAATAGAATTGAAATATACTTATATATATATACGCCCCTCGTCCACAAATCATGGATGATATTTATTGGTTGTGATTGGTGTGAAAATTGGTTGATAGCGAATGGTTGATTAGAATTGTTTGTAGTTGAAATTGATTGATTGTGGTTGAAAAATACCCGTTTGTCGTTGAGAATTATTTGGTTGAAACCACATAGGATTAGTTTGTGGAAAAGAAATAAAAATAAACATGCCGCCTGCAAGCGAAATAGATGCATGAAATCCCCATTGTCAAAAGTTGCGAGGCTTTAAGGAAGAGCGAGGAGCCGTACTAGGGACGACCCTGGTTTTAACTACCCTGTCGTTATGCTGCTGAAATTTTCAATAATATTCATGTGTTAGAATTATTTTCATTTGTTGAAATTATTTTCATATGTTGAAGCCGTATTCATGTGTTGAATAGAAATTCATGTGTTGAATGGTATTCGTGTTTTAAATAAATTGCTTTAATAATAAAAATTACGAACTATAGAAAATATTCATGTGTTGAATAGAAATTCATTCGTTGAATAGAAACTCATATGTTGAATGGTATTCGTGTTTTAAATAAATTGCTTTAACAATAAAAATCACATTTATATTATATATATGAACTATAGAAAACATTCATGTATTGAATAGAAATTCATTCGTTGAATAGAAATTCATGTGTTGAATGATAGTCGTGTTTTGAAATAAATTTTTTTATAATAAAAATCATATTTTTATCATCTATATGAACTATATAAAATAGTCATGTTTTGAAATAAATTGTTTTATAATAAAAATCATATTTTTATCATCTATATGAACTATATAAAATAATTGTGTTTTGAAATAAATAGTTTTGCAGTAAAAATCACATTTTTAATATATACATGAATTGTTAAAAATAGTGAAGTGTTTAAATAAATGTTTGTTGGATAAAAATATCATTTTTATCAAATGTATGAAATGAATATGGTTTGGAAATCGAAGAGGATTATATATATATATATATATTTAATTAAAATAATCGAATAATGAAGCTGTAGTTCGTGTTTTGAAACCGTGATTTCAAAAGATTAGTGTGGGAGATCCGACCATCGGATTTTCCCGAAACCACAACCGTTGGGTTCGCCTTGGAAATATCTTTCCAACGGTACCAACTTTGTAAAGATCCAACGGTTGGGTTGTCCAGAATGTTTAATTCAAATCTAAAGAAAAATAGCGCCAGAATCGATTATATTTATATATATATAAAAAAAATATAATTGAATTAAATCGAATAACGACGATGCAGTTCGTATTTTGAAATTGTAACTTCAGACGATTAGTGCGGGAGATCGGACCGTCGGATTTTCCCAAAACTGAAACCGTTGGATTCGTTTTGAAAAGATCTTTCTAATGATATAAAATTTGTGAAGATCCAACGGTTAGATTTTCAGATATGTGCAAAACAAATCTGGATAAAAACAGCGCCACGGCCGCGTTATGGCCTGAAGCGTCGTTTGAATGAATTGGTTGTTTTTAAATAAATAAAAATAGCGATAAATCGTGATAAAATATTATAAATGATATGGAATGGAAATAAAATGAATTTGCTCGGTTTATGTGATATTTGATGGTTGAATGTGATTGGGGTGAAAATTACACTAAAGAACAGAACTAGTGATATCGAATAATTTAACCATTGAAATGAATTGATGTGAAATTCTAAATATCCGTGAATTATTTGAAAAAGACGAGTTAATTATCATTTCAAATAATTGATCGACGATTGAAAGTCGAAGATATGAAGACGATGCAAGACCGATGATCTTCACGTCGAATGAGAGGGTGCTACTGATGCTTATGATAGGAGTAGCTACCTAGAAGGGGTTGAAGTAGTAGCCGTCCGGACGTACATGTTAATTGTACGGATGTGCGAGGAATAAAGATCCTTCGGTTTCGTTCAGACCCAGAACGGACTTGTAAATGGACTGTGTGTTTGACATTAGATTTCATTCTGTGTGATTGATAAACGTCAGTTGCATGGCGTGAATTGCCTGTGTGGCATGCTGAGATGCAATGATCAAAGCTTTTGTTGAAAAGCAGAGCTTTGTGGTTGATGACCAAAGCAACACTTGTGTGGCATCGCTTTGTGTATAACGTAATTCGCGAGCCTCACACCCCGATATGAGCCAGAAACCGGAGAAGGGCATCAAGGAGGACATGCGTTTCCTTCTAGCTAGGAGTGGTACTTTAGGTTTTGCACGCTCGGGTATTTTACTTATGTGGATGATGGAAAGCGAGGCCTCGGTTAGTTCGGTCTCTTTGGAGCCGATGATTTGGTCGGATATGACCAGTGACGCCCCATAGGGCAGGGAAACGCAGTGTTCAGGAATTTTAATCCACATCAGTGGACCGGCCCTGACGATCCAAGGCTTACCTGCGCGCTTGCCTGAGGGGCGGGCTAGAGCGTCTCGAATTCGGTAAGGACTATCTTTTGCCTTGATTCGTGACGAAAATCCAATTTCCAAATACAACATCGTGCGGTTTTGATTGTATATATATGGCGACATGATATATGGTACCCATGCCATCTATGATTGATATTTATGATTGTATCTAAAATTAGAAACTAACTGGAAACAAGCTAGGACGGATGGTTTTTTGGGTATTGGTCTGATGTTGGTTTCGGCCTTCGGGGTTAATACTTAGGGAATCGTTCTCTTACTAGTTTACGGTTGGAGTCTGATTAAGAATTAAACGATAAAATTTAATTTTCAAATGTTATATTTTCCTCGTATCAAGCATATTTGGCCATTATAAGGTAAAACTCTATCCTCCGGTTTGTGTTGCATTGTGTGATGGGAACAGAGTCTTATAATGGCTTCATTTTTATAAAAAGAATTGCAATGTTTAAAAGATTTATTTGTTTTAAATCACTGGCAATCCACTTGAGTAAACCCGTTCCGCGAAAGTGGCGTGATCCTGTGATTAGACATATTTGTAAAATGTATTAAGTAGATTTCTCATACCAGTCCCTTGACTGACTCGTAGTTTGTTTCACTTGCAAACTCGAGTGCCCCTTTTTCTACACGGGCAGCCTTGTATTTAGGTTTTAGAAGGCTCTTTCTAGATAGCTGGAGCCAAAGATGGATTCTATCATTTATCTCTTTTTATGCTGTTCAGCTCCTGTTGTACATATTATGTTTTGTTTTCCGTTGTAGACATTTACGTATAGCTGAACTGTATTTTGTGCTAAATATGATCCTATATACTGTGTAACTCTGATGATTATATTTATCCAGTGTATTCTATGGTACATTATCTGGTGTATTTAATTATTTCTGTTCTGTTGTTATCTGTTTATGTGTTATATTCCAAAGATTACCCCTGTCACCGTTGGGAATGGGGTCGTCACAAAATGAATTAGGAAACATAAATGAAGGATGCTAAGATTTTAGATTTAAAGATCATTTATACCTTACATTCCCAAAATTTTCATCTCTATTACTTATTATAAGTTACCTAAAATTTAGTCTTTATTTACACATGTTACATTCATATCTTATAGTCATCTTCTTAACCATACAAAATTGATTTAGGCTAGGTTCCCAATATATATATATATATATATATATACCACTTTGATTACTTAGACCTTTACTATAATTTTAAAACAAATTAGCATATTTATTTATAAAATAAAATGTTCATTTCACGAAACTGTATATGGATGGTTTTGTAACCTGATGCCTTATTATCTATCCATTTATTTGCTACACTACATTAATCATTAATAATTTAGCTCATCGTAAAAGGAACTATAAGATTTGTTAGCCCGCGAATATGAATGTTCCATTTTTAATTTATTTGTTCTTTCATTAAAATTTGAAATAATACAATGTGCATGACAATTCAAACATTTACGATAATCAATGATATCAAAATATTACAAAACTATTTGTATATACGAAAACGTAAGTAAAAGATATATCATTAAATCATACCAAAAATCAAAGATCATATTAATTGGATATACAAATTAATTGTGCAATGAAATTTAAAAATAATCAATTCGTTTTAAGTCTTAATAACTTGCTATAAATTCCCAATTATATTTCTAAACAATTTAAACCACTTTCTTCTAATTAACATTTATTTTCAGTTAAATTTCAAAACATGTTAATTTTACTCAAATCAAAATAAATTCAAACTGATTTTATTTTTATTTAATTCCATCATTGATTATTTACCAATTCATTTGAATTTCAACTATAAATTCTTTAACTCAATTCTATCAAATTCCTTTAAGATTTCAAATTTCAATGTTAATTAATACAAACAAAATCATAGTTAAGTTTACGATCAACACAACTTATTATTGTTATAATAATTTGAAATTCATTACTTAGTTCTCTTTAATTTAGTTCATATCATAAAATTTATATAATTAAATATTGAATTTTATTTATAACAAAAAAAAGATATATTCAAAAGTCATATTAAATTTAATAATCTAATTTGTCGAAAAATAAGGGTTGTTGGACTTTAGCAATTATATCCATCATAAAAGGATTATATAAGATTATGCTAAGTCAAATCTATGTAGTCTAATTCCCATTTTGTGTCTGACCACTTAATATTTTCAACTAAAAACGGTGAACTCGACATTTCCTTTTTCTAACAATGCTTTTTCTTTATTACTCAAATGCTAAATTAGTACATCATAACAAAGTGGAAGTGTATCTAAATCCCAAACTATCATACTCAAACATGGATATTAATTCAACATAGAATTGAAAATCCTCGTAGATAATCATACACTCAAATCTCCAATTCTATTTTTATATAAATATATTCAGATTATACCAGGCATAATTTATTGTACTCAAAATATAATGAATTGAGCTATTATAGACTAGTTATATTTACTACTATTTCTAATCAAATTAGCTAGTAGCAAATAATGCAGTATATCGAAGTAGAGTAAGTTAATTTAAATAAATATGCAGTAAATAATTACAAATTATGCACTGACTTAATCTTATAGATTTATCAAATTAATTTGTTTGGAATTATTACCGAAAATTTTACAAAAGTTTTATGTATACCGCATAGTACTATTTTAAAACTAACTCTAGTTTACAAAAGAAATAATAATTTATTGGTGAAGGCAACACCAATATTTAACCTCATAAGGTAGAATCAATAAGGCAACGGTAACATGTAGATCACTCCAGTTATTGATATTATTTGATACATGAATTGTCAGAATCAACATATGACATGTATCATGTATGACCTTAAAGTCAAAGCTTAACTTGTTTGATTGGAAAAAGGTTGTTTCAAGGAGTTAAAATTATTACCCGGTAGCTAACATAAGCAAATTAATTCCCTTAAGAGAAAGCATTCAAATTTTAAATGTGAGATATCTTTATCACTTTTTAAATGTTAGCTATCTACATAGGAACTTTCAACTAATATAGTGGATTGTTATACAAATACTCGGATGGTTTTATACGAAACTCTATTACTATTCAGATGTAGATGTTATCCCTGCTACAAGAATCAAATTTTTAGCTAATCTTTGCTTGTTAAATTATTATTTAAATAATAATCTAGTTAATGCTAAGTCAAAGAAGGACAAATGATAATTTAATAGTATTGGGATCTCTCCATTATTAACTACTCATGTGTAACCCGTATGTTGCGCACAATAATAATATTAAAATAGTTTTTATAATTTTAGTATTAAAAGAACTTTCTTATGTAATATAAGATAAATTTTGATGAAATATATAAAATATAAATTAAAATTATCATTTTTATATGTGCGTATTCGAGAAACGAAATAATTTTATTATTTTTGTTAATATGAATGCAGCATGTTGAAACTGACCTATGTTAGTAATTTATTAAATGAATTAACACATATTATATAATGGAATTTTTTAATTAAGATAAGTTTAAAATTATTAAATTAGTTTAAATATTTTTCTTATAATAAGAAAAACTAAGAAGAAATTTGTAAAAGATGTATAAATTTGTTATGGAGTCATTAACGCAAAAAAGAATTTATGGTATAATGTATGATAAATTCTTGATATAAAAGAATCATATTTGATTTTTAAACTAACTTTGTTAATCACATAATTTATTCTTTGTGTTTTGTAGATCTTCATACTTGAGCGAAAATATGTTGTTCATATATATATATGTGTGTGTGTGTGTGTATATATATATATATATATATATATATATATATAGGAAAGTTTATACGAACACAATAATGCGGACACAAAATTAAACACACAAAATCTGAATTATTAGATATTCCCCTAAATTCCACCTCACACATAAAGACAAACAAATCTCGTGGTTTAGATTTTATGTACATAAAGTTGTGTGTAATTTTGTGTTAAAATAGTCGATCCCTATATATACATATATATATACACACACACACACACACATATATACATATATACACACACATATATATATACATGTATATATATGTGTATATATGTATATATGTGTATATGTGTGTGTGTATATATATTCAAATTGATGTATATTTTTTTAGTAAGTCATATATAACCAGTAATAATTTATGATTTAACGAAATCAATGGCAGCTCAAATACTGAAAATGGCGACCAGGGTTATTCGTGTTTTTCTTCCTTCACGCCCATCATCTCTACCTCTCTCCTCTCCTAAAAACCCTTTATACCTCCTTCATAGCCCTACCTTTATCCACGCCTTGTATTTGGCTATCGTTTCTCCCCTGAAACTCTTCTCGGTTTTCATTTCAGACCTAAAATGCAAAGCGTCATGTTCGCCTCCAAACGTCAGATCTGATGAGTTGCTTGTTGTCGGATCTAGCGCGTATTCTTGTTTTGAGATGATTATACGTCTAGCCGAGATGCCTACCAGTCACGAATTGAATCGAGACTGTTTCAACTGGCGATAAGCGTCTTTGTTAGAATTCGGTATAGAGAGGAGAAGAGGGATTGAACGTAGAACAATTAAATGACTACATTATTATTGCTTACTCAAATAAACTGAAATTACAAAGTTATTTGTAGAGAACTAAGCACTACCTAATAAATAGAATCTCTGGTAACTTATTGCTAATGACCGGGACAAACAAAATTAAATGAGCTAACTATCTCTAAAGAATAGGATAAATAATGAAGAAGTCATTATTTCTAACACCCTCCTTTAAACAAGAAATGCTAACATCTGGTTTATAAAGTAATGAGCTGCGGTTCTCATTTTCTTCATCGTCTTTGCATAGACAAACTCCATCACAATATCCATCTCTATCTCTAACTGGTTGGATCTGCTTAACTTTTTCATGTTGATTGGTATTTTAACCATCAACAACTACTCTCTTGGTTTCCTTTGAGGAACCTTCTCGGTCTCTGCATATGGACCATCCCTTAATACTGTGGTATTTGTTATCCCCCAACAAGCTAGAGTTGCGGCTCTACCTCCTTCGCTTGTTGGATGACACAAAACCAAACAGCTTTCACTCATAGTCTCGTCTACTTCACTTGTAGACATATACCCATTCTCTAATAGGCATCTCATCAAACAGTTCTCTCGAGAATACACAAATATCCAACCCACTAAACGGCGTTACATCCTTCACTGTCTTCATCTTCGTCTTCATTACTATCACATCAATAACCAACGTTCTATGGAACGTCTTCTTCATGATAACATCATCATTGCTTACACTTACTTACATAACTTCACTTCTTCACCACCACTCAACAATCACTATAAAACAGCAGTTTACTACATTAAAGTTGAACCACATGCTCGGCCTGCTCTACTCTATCTCTAGCTGCTTCAACACCCATGCATATTCTCTGCACCAAAACGCAACATATAACATCAACTTCATCACCCTTCACACTTCATTACCGATACAAACCAAAAGCCTTTACAACCTCCATTTCAACTCATTGCAACTGCAACTACTCTCTACCGAACACACTGCAATTGCCAAAAAAACATTACTTACCCATAGCGAGTTCATACTAATATCTCCACCTAACACTCACCAACGAACCATCATCATAAACCAGTAGCGACTCATCAACCACAGTAACAGAAATCACTCCTTATCCATTCAACCCTGCCTTCACCAAAAGCTGCAGACTAGCTTCACCAATTTAACATTGCATTAACCAAGGAACCTCACTAAAGTTTTTTCACATCAACCCTACATTACTTCACAACCTCGGTGGTAACCCAAGCAGTCACAACCACTCAGAAAATATATTCCACTGCCTCATAACTTCATTACAAGCTCACCAATTAAATTTCCTCTACTGCCTCACTGTTAGTTTAGTAACTCCATCACATTTCACTAACCACCCCGTCTGAACCAGCGTCATGAACATAATCTCTATCACCAGACTACCACATCAAACATACCACAACACTTCAATCAGAACCCCTCATTCCACTCTCTTTGCTATAACTCAGACTAGTTCCTCCTTTCAACACCAAATAATTCATAACATATCTGGCACGGCTTCTTACTCCTTCCATTGCAGTGAATAACAACTGGCACATGTCTTCCTTTTCAATTGCCTCAAAAACGCTTGCTCTGAGTTCATCTTTTCTAATGGAATCAAACTTCCAACTCCAGATGATGATGGTGGCCTCGGGTTCCATGAATTATTACTTGATATTTAATCAGTCTCTAAATAGCTACTCTTCTTCCGAGTAGTATTGCTTGTGACAAGTTTTCGTATTACAGATGGCCCTCTAGTACATCCAGAAGCATGGGCCCATTTTCACTATTCCTATTCATGTCATACTCATTTTTGATGTAGAAGTCCCTCAATTTGGATTTCCAGGAATCCTTTTGCAAATAGAATTCAGGCAAATATACTTTAAGAGTGTGTCCAAGCTGAGCCCACTCCAAGTATTCACATACATGTGCCGCATCAGCACTCACTACCTGTCTCCTTACACAACAGAACACATCTATTCTCCAAACAACCACAACCACACCATCATTTCAACATAACTCCATTCACCAATCACGAGTCGCAACCATCCCCCAAACAAGCAGCTTAAATTCATACCACACAACCATAACCCGACTCAACAATCAAGTTCACAGCAGGGCACCGAACCCGACCAGCGACCATCTCTGCAAACATCACCAACCTACAACAAGTTCAACTCGTCACTTCCTCAATGCCTACACACCATTAACCTTCCATCAACAAATACAAGCACCACAATTTCAGCATTACAACTTTCATCAACCCTCCTTGGACGCGGTCTCCTTCTTCTTCCTCTTCTTTTTTTTTAAAGAAAACCACCATCAAATAAGATGTCTGACCAACATTAATCTTGCACAGATGCAGCCTTAGAAAACTCAAATGGTGCCAGTCCACCATACACTTCTTTCTTATTACTCCTCCCTTTACCTATTAATGATGCTTTTACCTTCATTGCCACTTGCTAAAGCTGATCTCCAAGCTTTGCACGCATTACCGATAATGGACTCACAATTTCTTTCATGTGTTTTACCCTTTCGCATCTTTCTAACTCACCTGACTCAGAACCATTGTTCTCACTTGCTTCTTCACGTATCAACAGAGGCCTGCCTCATTTTTTTAAATTAATACACTCAAATCAACTTTTATAGCTTTCTCTCTAGAATCTGGCATAACTTCACATCTCATATCAATGTTCATGAGGAGACGTCATTATATAGCAACGCAGCACGCGTCTCCAGTTGACATCTATAAAACAGGGCTTCCATAATAATAAGCAATTTCAAATCTAAATTTTGGTCACAATGGAAAATTTTAGATGAAATTAAATGGTTTAAAAACTTTTTTTTTAACCTATAGAGATCTCTCTATCCCCTCTCACCAACCTAGCTCTGATACCATGTTAGAATTCGGTGTAGATAGGAGAAGAGAGATTAAACGTAGAATAATTAAAGGACCACATTGTTATTGCTTACTCAAATAAACTGAAATTACAAAGTTATTTATAGAGAACTAAGCACTACCTAATAAATAGGATATCTCCTACCTTATTGCTAATGACCGGGACAAACAAAATTAAACGTGCTAACTATCTCTAAAGAATAGGATAAATAATGAAGAAGTCGTTATTTCTAATAGTCTTGGTAGATCTCTGGCTTAGTATTCAGTTTTTCAATATTTTTATATGTTTCGATTTTAGTGGTTTTGTGTCCCCTTTGGTTTTGGTTGTGAATGGTGCTTTGTATTTATGGACCTTGACGTTTTTGAGAGTTTTTGGGATAGACATCACGATTGTGCCTGGTGTAGCTCCTGGCTCTTGTTGTCGTCTGATGGCGAAGTCAATAACTGCTTAGCTTGTTTATTGTGATGTCGGGGGAAGATGCTTCATGTTCTGCTATAGGGGAGCTTTCCCGTGTAAAGTCATTATTGTGTTGTAGGGTCATATCTTTGGTTCTGTGTGTGCAATAGTTGTTCCAAGTTAATAAGTTTATATTGCCAGATAGTGTGGCATGGTAGACTTGCTGGTGATGAAAAATTGATGTAGTTGTGTCTACATTTGTTAACTACACAGAATACACAACGGTAGGATTCTACCGGATTGCGGTACTGGGTAGGTGGTAATGCATAGCAGCAACTACCGATCATCTCGAACAACAGTCCGAAAATCATGGGTGGTCACCAATCAAATAACAAAGTAATAGATATGGTATCGAAGAAGTGTGTTTGATCGAAGGAGCGACCTCCCATTGGCCCGGTCATGGCTCATGTTTTAGTCATTTCAATTATGATCCAAAGATCAAGGATATCCATTATCGTTCTCTTACTTTATTCCAATAGCGTTCGTCAAACCAACCTACTTCAATCAAGATTCATCCACCACGTACACAGTTGTTTAAGTGGTTTTTGGTATTAGCAGAGAGTATGACAATGTCTGATCAAGGTCTCTTTAACAACCAAACATTTACATTTTTCACACCAGTAGGATTTGTACATTTCAAATGGTTCATATTTCATATCGAAATATTATATTTGCTTTAAAGCCATTCACACTCAAAATAGGATATACTTTCATTTTAAATCTCAATTTTAAACCAAGCTTAGCATCATGAAACAATTCTAATTTAAAATAGTTTGAATATTTAAAGTAGTTGAAAAGTACATTAAAATAGTTTAGATATATATTTGAAATATCTTGAAAATAAATAGATAGTATAATAATAGTTTGTATTTAAAAAAAAATAGGATTATCAAAATTTAGTTAAATATATAATTTAAAAATAATAGTTTTAAAATGTAAAAATAGTTGTTTATTAAAATATTTTATTAAAATAGTTAATATGTATAAGTTAAAAATAACATAGTTTATAAAGTAAAATGATTTCTAGGTAAATAGTATATAAGGGTTTAAATAAATTAATTTGAATTAGAATTGTTTCATCTAAATTTTAAACAAACTGGAAATCATATTCTAGTTTCTAATCAATTCGAATCAGTTTTGATATTTCAGTTCAAATAAATTCAACTTCCCATTTATATTTGAATTTGATTTGAACATTTTGATTCAAACAATTCGGTTCAACAATTCGATTCGAATATTTGAATTTCAATTATAATTCTCACTTTGAATTATTACCATCTGTAAAATCTTGAGTTCACAATTCAATTATTACTTTGAATCAAGTAAATTTAAAGTAAATTTAAAGTAAATTTAAAAGATGGATGAATAGTTCAATTTCAATAGATCCAGTTCATATTCAATTCCTTTATATAACTTCAGTTAACAACATTACCAAAATTCCTTTAGCTTTTATATTTCAAAATCCAATGTTCAAGTTCAAAGGAAATCGATTTATAAAGTTATAATATCTTTAAACAATATTTCAGGACTCATGGTTATAGCAAATTTTATTTAACCAACCGGTGTCCGTATATAATTTTCTATCATATGGCTAAGTAATACTTAAAATTTAATTTTAGTATTTTGGGAAAGGATCTATATCATTTCATCCAAATCAAGGTCATAGGTATTTATCATTTCAACCAACGTTCTTAATTCACATTAATGATAAATCCCAGTTTATCTGATGCACGTAACATCTAGGGTAAATGGTTGGGATTAATCAACACAAACAATGACCATTTATAATCATGGTGAATAACGGGAAAATTTACACAATTAAACATCAAGATGTCAAACATATCAAATCCAAGCCATCCGTTACATCAATACATCCAAATGGTCCAATATAGTATAAATTTACTAGTTATCATATCTCGGGTTTTAAACTGGCAATTAAATGTCGAATTTTAACTTAGTTGTAAAATGAAATCTAATAGTCAAATTAAATGTGACGACAAAGAATTTCGCTCGGTCCGAACCAGTCGCTAAACCGACCCAGACCGTTCGAAACGCCCTATCGTTTGAGAACACGACAAAATAGAACGCATACAAAAGAACATTTCATTGTATATTACAACAATGCATCAGATTACAAGAATATACAGAGTATAAATGAATATTACACAGAAGTATCAGAGATTTAAATTACATTTAAATACATAGCAGCGGAAAATAATACAATACACAACTAGAAGAAGATATACGGATACAAAGCTTTCCGGATATCGTTCCAGCTGTAAACCAGGATCCTGTGAATATAAATCTGCAAAACCAAAACTACTAGCTGCCCGTGTCAAAATAAGGGCACCCAGAGTTTAGGTTAAAACAATAAACTCCAGGTCAGTCATGGGACTGGTGTGAGAACTAAAACAGTTATTAATCTTTATTTTAAATCATTAGGTAAATCAAGGGACCACGCCGTATAACACGGAACGGGTTTCCTCCCAAGAATACCAGTGCATAAAACAAACAGCGCAATGCTAAATAAAGAAAAATGAAGCTGTTATAAGACCCAGGTCCCATCACACAATGCAACGCAGTCGAGGATAGGGTTTTCCCTTATAACAGCCAAAGAATGCTTGATACGTTTTAAAACAAATCATTTGATACTATTATAAGTGTATAAAACAACTTCAAATCATAAGTATCAATCATAGGCGGCATAAGTGCCCCATCCCACTATGTCGCCATACTAGGCTCTACAAATAAAACCGCAGAATCACGTATTTGGAAATTGGGTTTCCATCTATGAACCGAGGCAAAAGATAGTCCTCAACCGATTCGAGACTGTCTAGCCCGAGCCTCAGGAACAGCCGCAACTGCCCCTTGGATCGTCAGGGCCGGTCCACACGGAGTGGATTATTATACCTGAACAATACGTCTCCCCACCCTATGGGGTGTAAGTCTGGTCCGTCAGCCGACCAGAATGCATTCGGCCGAAACCGATATAACCGAGGCGCCTCGCAACCGCAACAACCACATAAGTCAAACTCGTCAGGGCGTGTAAAACCACTGACGCCACTTCTAGCTAGAAAGAAACGCAAGTCCTCCCTGAGGTCCGTCTCCCGTTTTTGGTTCATACCGGGTGTGAAACACGCGAGGTAAACGTTACACAAAGCTACGCCACAAAGGCCGTGCTTTGATCATCACCACAAGACCTTGCTTTTCAACAGAAGCCTTGATCATTTGCATCTTAGCATGCCACACAGGCAAACCATCCTATGCAACCGATATCAGTCACACAGAATGAAATCCGATGTCAGACACACAGTCCATTTACGAGTCCGTCCTGGGTCTGAACGAAACCGGAGGCACCTAGTACCCCGCATATCCATCGATCTCCAAGTACGTCTGGACGATCACTAACTGTTTCCATCTTCTTGGGTGTACAGCCCAATCAAGATCATCAGTAATTACCCAAACGACGTGAAGACCTCCGGTCTTCGACCATCGTCTTCATCTTCGACTTATCGTCGTATCAGTTATTCAGAATGGGATAAACCCGGTCTTTCCGAATAACTCGCGTATATTTTAAATAAGTGTTACACAAACACAACATACGCCTCATTCCAATTCATCAGTCACTAACCGCAAATTAATCAAGAGAATAATTCCCCAAATATTAACCCCGAAGGCCGAAACCAACATCAGATCAATATCCAGAAAACCGTTCTGCTTAGCTAACCGACAGTTAGTTTCTGATATCACATTCATAGGGAAAGATTCCCATTAATTTTATCAAAGATAAATTCCTTGAATTTATTCTTTAATCCATTTTTTAATATCAATTCAAACTAGTCGGGATTAGCGAACCTTACCGAAGTAACCATTTGTTTTAATTTCCCAATCCCAACCTATTCATCCCATGAAGTAAAACTGGAAATACTTCATATCTAACACCACAGTGTTATCGGTAAATTCAATTACCATTTCACGTTCAAATCTAATTAAAGATTTAACTACCGCCTGGAGCAAAACTGGTGATACTCCATTTTCGATCATTTCAATCTAATTAAAGATTCATTAAAACTCCACTTAGTTTTACTCTGTGACTGGGTTAAAGAATCCGTGTCATTTAAAAACACAGTTCACAATAAACCCAAAATCACCTTCATTAATTATCGGGTTAAAGAACGAGTGTTATTTAAAAACACTGTCCACGATAAACCCAAAAATCAATATCAATTCAATTCCAATTAAATATTATTTAATTGGTACACTTCATTAAATCTAAATAAAAAGATTTAATCTTTTCTCAACTGGGTTCAAGAACAGTGTTAGTGAAGACACCATTCACGACAAACCCAAATCACATTCGATATTCAATACAAGGCTCTGAATAGAAAATATATCGGCTTATATTCAATATCGAATTCTACGACTAACAAATGTCGTATTGGAAATAACGATACAAATATATATCTTTCAAATTTCCATAACAACACCTGTAATATCACGAATTCCAACATCGAAATATTCCGAAGACAATTTCGATTCAAATCCACTCCAATGCAATCATTGGAAATTTTGGTTATTTTCAAAACCATTTCAAATTCAATTTATTTATTTAAAAATAAATAGAATTATAATTCTAGTTCAAAACTAGTTCATTTCGATAAAAATCTATTTTTATCTTTTCAAATATGGAGTTTTTCATCCCAAACTTTCACAAATCATTTCTTATGATTTTACACAAATTATTACTATTTTTAATAATTTTATCAAGGCCCGTACAGTCGATTTCCATTAACGGCCATCGAACTGCACTTACAGCGACCTTTTTCGAATTTGATTTGGACGTATCTCCAAATCCAACCGTTAGATTTCAAATTTCTAACATTCATTAGAAAGCTCTTTTCGATACGAACCCAACGGTTCCGGTTTTAGGAGAATCCGACGGTCGGATCTCCCGCAATGTCCGTTTGAAATAAATGGTCGAAATTCACGAACTGCCGCGGCGCGGCGCGTTCTATTCAGGCCATTATATTATATATATAATATATATAATATATACTTCGTCGGTTTCTATTTAAAACGAATTATATAATTAGTTTTAAATTCGTTTCAAAAGCAATTCAAATCAAAATTGAATTCTTCTTTATAAATTCGTTTCAAAATTCATTTCTATTTAATTCAAATTTCAATTCAATTTGAATTCATTTCAATTCGTTTTCAATTCAATTCATTTCGAAATCGTTTTCAATTCAATTCATTTCAAAATCGTTTTCAATTCAATTCATTTCGAAATCGTTTCAATTCAATTTGAATTCGTTTTCAATTCATTTCATTTCGAAATCGTTTTCAATTCAATTCATTTTGAAATCGTTTTCAATTCAATTTAAAATATTCGATTTCGAAATCACTTTTCAATATTCATTTTTAAGATGAATAAAATCGATATAAATATCGTTCACGTCGAAATGGCGTCAATCTAATCAACTCGGCTTCATAAATTTCTATTTTCAAATATTCTATTTCAAATATTTCTTTTTCAAAATAGTTGTTATTATCAAAATATTTCGTTCAACACATGACCAATCTCAATGAATGAGTACTGTCAACACATGAACTTTTATTTTATATCGATAAAGATGTAAATTTTATTACTAAATATTTCGTTCAACACATGACCAATCTCAATGAATGAGTATTGTCAACACATGAACTTTTATTTTATAATATTCTTTATTTTTCAAATTGGAATGAGGCCCAATCAATTACCATATAAAGTTAATTATATGGATTTTCATACAACACATGTATATAATTACATTGAAAAATAATCAACCATCAACCAGAGTGCACTACACTGTATAAGCATCAAATATAGATATTCAACGCTTATAACAGCCTGTCAATCAATCGATCGACACATTTAATCAATCAGGATGAGTGAACTTCAAATTTCATCCCAACACCCGTGTGGGGTTTCAAACAATCAAACGCATATTTTATTTGTGCAGTTGGGCGATGTGTAGAATTTATCGTCCCAATCAATGTCATTCAAATAGGTGTACATAAACAAACCATCCGGCTTATAAATGAATATTTTATTTTATTCACTTCACGTTAAAAATTTATATTTTTAACGATAAAACATTTTATTTCAACCTATGAATTTCTATTCAATTCATTTACATAATAAAATGATATTTTTATTTTTCTAACATATTTTAGAAAATTTCGGCGGCATAACGGCACGATACTAGAAACGGGACAAGGCCTAGCCTTATCCCCGGTCTAGTGAAGGCCCACGCCATTCACACATCAATCATATCAATTACCAATTCAACCAATCAATCAAATCCAAATCAAATAATCTAACCAACTACACAACCAAACAAACAAGTCCATGGTATGTGGACGATTGTGTCGGGTGCTACTAAGCACCGTCTGCATCCTAGTATGTATATATATAACTAGAAATAAAATTTGAAGAGTGAGAAGTTCTCACATATAGCTATCCTAGCTCCACGGCTCTTCATTTGCAGAAGTCTTCATCGCTATCGCATCTTCGGCATCTTTATTGCCCGTAGCCACTACATATGTAAAAATCGAATTTTTACTTCGCTATTCCATATATAAAAATCGAATTTTTATTTCAAAGTTCAATATATAAAAATTCTATTTTTCTATCGAAGTTCAATATATAAAAATCGAATTTATAGTTCAAAGTTCAATATATAAAAATCGAATTTTTAGTTCAAAGTTCAATATATAAAAATCGAATTTATAGTTCAAAGTTCAATATATAAAAATCGAATTTATAATTCAAAGTTCAATATATAAAAATTCTATTTTTCTATCGAAGTTCAATATATAAAAATCATATTTTTTTATTTCTTCTACCCAATAAAAGTTTCGCCTTTTCTATTTTAAAAATATGATTTTTCCTATTCTAAAAACCCGATCTTTTCAATTTTAAAGTTCAAACCTTTTTCTAAAAATCAGTTTTTACTTTTATTTTAAAATCAGTTTTAAAATCCTATAAAATCAGCTTTTTACTTTTATTTTAAAATCAGTTTTAAAATCCTATAAAATCAGTTTTTACTTTTATTTTAAAATCAGTTTTAAAATCTTATAAAATCAGTTTTAACCTTTTTTAAAAAAAACAACTGTCTTTAATCTTTTAATAGAAAATCAGTTGTAAATAAAAAAAACAGTTTTTAAATCATTATAAAACTAGTTTTTTTTTTATTACCTAATAAAACAACAGTTTTTAAATTATTAAAAACAAATTACAAAATACTTACAGAGGGGGGGAACTGCCGCACCATCGTGAGGGGGGGGTTCTTCACGCTGTCTGCGTCGACTGGGGGGGTTTCAGGCGGAGGTCGGGGTCAGCAGGGCGTTGTACGGGTCTGTGGTGGCGTGGCGGTCTTCAGCGTCGTGGATCGACGTGGTTCGAGGGGGGGGTCCAGTTGGCTTCGCGCCAGCGCCGAAGGGAGTAAGTCGAGAAGAAGGAGGGGCGGCGGTCGGTCTGCGGCGCGAGGTGGAGATCGCGATGGTGGTGGCGTGGGAGGATCGGTGACCGTGCGATTTAGGTTTAGGTTCTTCTTCTTTTTTTCTTTTTTTTTTCGATTCGGAGGAAATAAACAGGGGGGGCCAGAGAGGTAATAGGAGAGGAAAGATAGATTTTATTTCTTTTATTATTTTATTATTTTAATTTCAAAAATATTGACTTTTACATACGACCTCTAAACGAGGCCCATCGCCTGTCGTCCATAGTGTTTCACCCCCATTCCGAACACAATGGGTTATGTATCGTAAGCTGATTCGAACGTTACAATCAGTTTTCGTTGGATTTACATTTAACTCTATATATTGAATTTTAAACGTACATTTCGAATTACTGGGGTCACATACTAACTAGAAAAATTCTAGAAAAATATTTTCTAGCTTCGTATTGACGATACGGTCCTAACAAAACTAGTTTCGTCAAATTCTGAGACCGTTTGAAAAATGGCCATTTTCCAGTCGATTAAAATCAACTGAAACTGGTCAAACGCGTTTTCCTTTGCCGCGCTCACATATTGATTCGAAAAATTATGAAATTTGGAATCTAGCAATAACTTAACATCACGGACCCAACAAAACTGGTTTCGTCGAAATCCGAGGTCGTTTGCAAAATGGCTATTTTTAAGGGCTATATATTATATTAAAATATATATAAATTCCACAGCGACTATTTCTAATTTTCAACTGGACATATCTCATCATTTATAAAGTGAAATCTCAGTTTCTCAACTTCGTTGGAAAGATATCATCAATTAGATCCTAATGTTTTTGGTTTCACTAAAATCCGGATTGTTTTGCATCCGGTACATTCAATTGAAGTTTGAAATCGAATTATCGAACTACCGCGCCATTTTCAATTCTATTTATAATTATATATATATATTTATATTCTAACGATGGCGTATATAATATATACGTTCGATTTCTATTCAAAATAAATTTTTCGTTGATTTTATTTAAAATAATCTATTTTAAATATTCTAAATTCGCTGAAATTGCCAAAATAAAAATTTTAAACTGGCCCAGATTTTCCGGGTTGTTACAATCTCCCCCACTTAAAACTTTTCGTCCCCGAAAAGGAACAAAGTCGAAAGTGGTTTGATTATTCAACTCTACGTTCGATTTGGCTTCCATTCTCCAACTCTTTAGTTTCTGAGAATTTCCAAAATTTCAAAAATTTGGCTAACACCCTTAATTTTTTTGAAAAATTTCGCCATAACCTCCCCTGCACCGGGAGCATCGGGGAATTTCAAATAGCTTCCCCGGTCCTTCAGATCTCAAAAAGGAAAAGAAAAAGCCAAGCGGCTAGCCAATAGGCTCACAAAATCATCATCACCCAAACAAAACAGGAAATTATGTAGTAAACATGTACCTATTTGTCGGGCAAACAAATTTTATTCTTCGGCTCTAGCCTCCTTGCTATGACCTGTTCAATGCAAGTATATGTATATGCAAGCAAACGCGACCAATTTTCAATATAACTCAATATTTGATTCAATTAGGCATAATGGTTCAAAATTAGCAAACAAATGAACAAACAACACAAACATCAATCAATTAGTGAATTTAAAGTTTCAAATTCATAATTTTGATACATATACTAAAATCGTGTTTTTGATGCCAATTCACAACAAAGTGTTCTAACTATATTAGTTTTGGTTCTCACACCAGTCCAATGGAAATATATAGAAATCACACCTTCGAAACACGAATATAAATGTTGATAATGCGATCGCTATCATCAATATCATCTTCGGGCGACTAGAGTGTGTTGCTATATCTATCCAATATATTAAAATTTCAAATACACGTGGATCAGACGTATACTTAAAATCTATATATACTGGATTGTCCACATCAATATAAATAAATAACCAAATACGAATAATTGATTTAAATTTTCAAAACAAAAATTTGTTTTCACTTTTATAAATATACTCTTCACACTCGTTCTAGGATACTACTGATCCTATCTCTAACGAGTCATCCCATTGGATATTACTAATCCAATTATCTGATGAATTCTTTCGTATGGTTCTAATGTGTCTTGTTCTCTGCTTTGTAAACCAAAGCTCTGATACCAACTGTGACGACAAAGAATTTCGCTCGGTCCGAACCAGTCGCTAAACCGACCCAGACCGTTCGAAACGCCCTATCGTTTGAGAACACGACAAAATAGAACGCATACAAAAGAACATTTCATTGTATATTACAACAATGCATCAGATTACAAGAATATACAGAGTATAAATGAATATTACACAGAAGTATCAGAGATTTAAATTACATTTAAATACATAGCAGCGGAAAATAATACAATACACAACTAGAAGAAGATATACGGATACAAAGCTTTCCGGATATCGTTCCAGCTGTAAACCAGGATCCTGTGAATATAAATCTGCAAAACCAAAACTACTAGCTGCCCGTGTCAAAATAAGGGCACCCAGAGTTTAGGTTAAAACAATAAACTCCAGGTCAGTCATGGGACTGGTGTGAGAACTAAAACAGTTATTAATCTTTATTTTAAATCATTAGGTAAATCAAGGGACCACGCCGTATAACACGGAACGGGTTTCCTCCCAAGAATACCAGTGCATAAAACAAACAGCGCAATGCTAAATAAAGAAAAATGAAGCTGTTATAAGACCCAGGTCCCATCACACAATGCAACGCAGTCGAGGATAGGGTTTTCCCTTATAACAGCCAAAGAATGCTTGATACGTTTTAAAACAAATCATTTGATACTATTATAAGTGTATAAAACAACTTCAAATCATAAGTATCAATCATAGGCGGCATAAGTGCCCTATCCCACTATGTCGCCATACTAGGCTCTACAAATAAAACCGCAGAATCACGTATTTGGAAATTGGGTTTCCATCTATGAACCGAGGCAAAAGATAGTCCTCAACCGATTCGAGACTGTCTAGCCCGAGCCTCAGGAACAGCCGCAACTGCCCCTTGGATCGTCAGGGCCGGTCCACACGGAGTGGATTATTATACCTGAACAATACGTCTCCCCACCCTATGGGGTGTAAGTCTGGTCCGTCAGCCGACCAGAATGCATTCGGCCGAAACCGATATAACCGAGGCGCCTCGCAACCGCAACAACCACATAAGTCAAACTCGTCAGGGCGTGTAAAACCAATGACGCCACTTCTAGCTAGAAAGAAACGCAAGTCCTCCCTGAGGTCCGTCTCCCGTTTTTGGTTCATACCGGGTGTGAAACACGCGAGGTAAACGTTACACAAAGCTACGCCACAAAGGCCGTGCTTTGATCATCACCACAAGACCTTGCTTTTCAACAGAAGCCTTGATCATTTGCATCTTAGCATGCCACACAGGCAAACCATCCTATGCAACCGATATCAGTCACACAGAATGAAATCCGATGTCAGACACACAGTCCATTTACGAGTCCGTCCTGGGTCTGAACGAAACCGGAGGCACCTAGTACCCCGCATATCCATCGATCTCCAAGTACGTCTGGACGATCACTAACTGTTTCCATCTTCTTGGGTGTACAGTCCAATCAAGATCATCAGTAATTACCCAAACGACGTGAAGACCTCCGGTCTTCGACCATCGTCTTCATCTTCGACTTATCGTCGTATCAGTTATTCAGAATGGGATAAACCCGGTCTTTCCGAATAACTCGCGTATATTTTAAATAAGTGTTACACAAACACAACATACGCCTCATTCCAATTCATCAGTCACTAACCGCAAATTAATCAAGAGAATAATTCCCCAAATATTAACCCCGAAGGCCGAAACCAACATCAGATCAATATCCCGAAAACCGTTCTGCTTAGCTAACCGACAGTTAGTTTCTGATATCACATTCATAGGGAAAGATTCCCATTAATTTTATCAAAGATAAATTCCTTGAATTTATTCTTTAATCCATTTTTTAATATCAATTCAAACTAGTCGGGATTAGCGAACCTTACCGAAGTAACCATTTGTTTTAATTTCCCAATCCCAACCTATTCATCCCATGAAGTAAAACTGGAAATACTTCATATCTAACACCACAGTGTTATCGGTAAATTCAATTACCATTTCACGTTCAAATCTAATTAAAGATTTAACTACCGCCTGGAGCAAAACTAGTGATACTCCATTTTCGATCATTTCAATCTAATTAAAGATTCATTAAAACTCCACTTAGTTTTACTCTGTGACTGGGTTAAAGAATCTGTGTCATTTAAAAACACAGTTCACAATAAACCCAAAATCACCTTCATTAATTATCGGGTTAAAGAACGAGTGTTATTTAAAAACACTGTCCACGATAAACCCAAAAATCAATATCAATTCAATTCCAATTAAATATTATTTAATTGGTACACTTCATTAAATCTAAATAAAAAGATTTAATCTTTTCTCAACTGGGTTCAAGAACAGTGTTAGTGAAGACACCATTCACGACAAACCCAAATCACATTCGATATTCAATACAAGGCTCTGAATAGAAAATATATCGGCTTATATTCAATATCGAATTCTACGACTAACAAATGTCGTATTGGAAATAACGATACAAATATATATCTTTCAAATTTCCATAACAACACCTGTAATATCACGAATTCCAACATCGAAATATTCCGAAGACAATTTCGATTCAAATCCACTCCAATGCAATCATTGGAAATTTTGGTTATTTTCAAAACCATTTCAAATTCAATTTATTTATTTAAAAATAAATAGAATTATAATTCTAGTTCAAAACTAGTTCATTTCGATAAAAATCTATTTTTATCTTTTCAAATATGGAGTTTTTCATCCCAAACTTTCACAAATCATTTCTTATGATTTTACACAAATTATTACTATTTTTAATAATTTTATCAAGGCCCGTACAGTCGATTTCCATTAACGGCCATCGAACTGCACTTACAGCGACCTTTTTCGAATTTGATTTGGACGTATCTCCAAATCCAACCGTTAGATTTCAAATTTCTAACATTCATTAGAAAGCTCTTTTCGATACGAACCCAACGGTTCCGGTTTTAGGAGAATCCGACGGTCGGATCTCCCGCAATGTCCGTTTGAAATAAATGGTCGAAATTCACGAACTGCCGCGGCGCGGCGCGTTCTATTCAGGCCATTATATTATATATATAATATATATAATATATACTTCGTCGGTTTCTATTTGGAACGAATTATATAATTAGTTTTAAATTCGTTTCAAAAGCAATTCAAATCAAAATTGAATTCTTCTTTATAAATTCGTTTCAAAATTCATTTCTATTTAATTCAAATTTCAATTCAATTTGAATTCATTTCAATTCGTTTTCAATTCAATTCATTTCGAAATCGTTTTCAATTCAATTCATTTCGAAATCGTTTCAATTCAATTTGAATTCGTTTTCAATTCATTTCATTTCGAAATCGTTTTCAATTCAATTCATTTTGAAATCGTTTTCAATTCAATTTAAAATATTCGATTTCGAAATCACTTTTCAATATTCATTTTTAAGATGAATAAAATCAATATAAATATCGTTCACGTCGAAATGGCGTCAATCTAATCAACTCGGCTTCATAAATTTCTATTTTCAAATATTCTATTTCAAATATTTCTTTTTCAAAATAGTTGTTATTATCAAAATATTTCGTTCAACACATGACCAATCTCAATGAATGAGTACTGTCAACACATGAACTTTTATTTTATATCGATAAAGATGTAAATTTTATTACTAAATATTTCGTTCAACACATGACCAATCTCAATGAATGAGTACTGTCAACACATGAACTTTTATTTTATAATATTCTTTATTTTTCAAATTGGAATGAGGCCCAATCAATTACCATATAAAGTTAATTATATGGATTTTCATACAACACATGTATATAATTACATTGAAAAATAATCAACCATCAACCAGAGTGCACTACACTGTATAAGCATCAAATATAGATATTCAACGCTTATAACAGCCTGTCAATCAATCGATCGACACATTTAATCAATCAAGATGAGTGAACTTCAAATTTCATCCCAACACCCGTGTGGGGTTTCAAACAATCAAACGCATATTTTATTTGTGCAGTTGGGCGATGTGTAGAATTTATCGTCCCAATCAATGTCATTCAAATAGGTGTACATAAACAAACCATCCAGCTTATAAATGAATATTTTATTTTATTCACTTCACGTTAAAAATTTATATTTTTAACGATAAAACATTTTATTTCAACCTATGAATTTCTATTCAATTCATTTACACAATAAAATGATATTTTTATTTTTCTAACATATTTTAGAAAATTTCGGCGGCATAACGGCACGATACTAGAAACGGGACAAGGCCTAGCCTTATCCCCGGTCTAGTGAAGGCCCACGCCATTCACACATCAATCATATCAATTACCAATTCAACCAATCAATCAAATCCAAATCAAATAATCTAACCAACTACACAACCAAACAAACAAGTCCATGGTATGTGGACGATTGTGTCGGGTGCTACTAAGCACCGTCTGCATCCTAGTATGTATATATATAACTAGAAATAAAATTTGAAGAGTGAGAAGTTCTCACATATAGCTATCCTAGCTCCACGGCTCTTCATTTGCAGAAGTCTTCATCGCTATCGCATCTTCGGCATCTTTATTGCCCGTAGCCACTACATATGTAAAAATCGAATTTTTACTTCGCTATTCCATATATAAAAATCGAATTTTTATTTCAAAGTTCAATATATAAAAATTCTATTTTTCTATCGAAGTTCAATATATAAAAATCGAATTTATAGTTCAAAGTTCAATATATAAAAATCGAATTTTTAGTTCAAAGTTCAATATATAAAAATCGAATTTATAGTTCAAAGTTCAATATATAAAAATCGAATTTATAGTTCAAAGTTCAATATATAAAAATTCTATTTTTCTATCGAAGTTCAATATATAAAAATCATATTTTTTTATTTCTTCTACCCAATAAAAGTTTCGCCTTTTCTATTTTAAAAATATGATTTTTCCTATTCTAAAAACCCGATCTTTTCAATTTTAAAGTTCAAACCTTTTTCTAAAAATCAGTTTTTACTTTTATTTTAAAATCAGTTTTAAAATCCTATAAAATCAGCTTTTTACTTTTATTTTAAAATCAGTTTTAAAATCCTATAAAATCAGTTTTTACTTTTATTTTAAAATCAGTTTTAAAATCTTATAAAATCAGTTTTAACCTTTTTTAAAAAAAACAACTGTCTTTAATCTTTTAATAGAAAATCAGTTGTAAATAAAAAAAACAGTTTTTAAATCATTATAAAACTAGTTTTTTTTTTATTACCTAATAAAACAACAGTTTTTAAATTATTAAAAACAAATTACAAAATACTTACAGAGGGGGGGAACTGCCGCACCATCGTGAGGGGGGGGGGGGTTCTTCACGCTGTCTGCGTCGACTGGGGGGGGTTTCAGGCGGAGGTCGGGGTCAGCAGGGCGTTGTACGGGTCTGTGGTGGCGTGGCGGTCTTCAGCGTCGTGGATCGACGTGGTTCGAGGGGGGGGTCCAGTTGGCTTCGCGCCAGCGCCGAAGGGAGTAAGTCGAGAAGAAGGAGGGGCGGCGGTCGGTCTGCGGCGCGAGGTGGAGATCGCGATGGTGGTGGCGTGGGAGGATCGGTGACCGTGCAATTTAGGTTTAGGTTCTTCTTTTTTTTTTCTTTTTTTTTTCGATTCGGAGGAAATAAACAGGGGGGGGCCAGAGAGGTAATAGGAGAGGAAAGATAGATTTTATTTCTTTTATTATTTTATTATTTTAATTTCAAAAATATTGACTTTTACATACGACCTCTAAACGAGGCCCATCGCCTGTCGTCCATAGTGTTTCACCCCCATTCCGAACACAATGGGTTATGTATCGTAAGCTGATTCGAACGTTACAATCAGTTTTCGTTGGATTTACATTTAACTCTATATATTGAATTTTAAACGTACATTTCGAATTACTGGGGTCACATACTAACTAGAAAAATTCTAGAAAAATATTTTCTAGCTTCGTATTGACGATACGGTCCTAACAAAACTAGTTTCGTCAAATTCTGAGACCGTTTGAAAAATGGCCATTTTCCAGTCGATTAAAATCAACTGAAACTGGTCAAACGCGTTTTCCTTTGCCGCGCTCACATATTGATTCGAAAAATTATGAAATTTGGAATCTAGCAATAACTTAACATCACGGACCCAACAAAACTGGTTTCGTCGAAATCCGAGGTCGTTTGCCAAATGGCTATTTTTAAGGGCTATATATTATATTAAAATATATATAAATTCCACAGCGACTATTTCTAATTTTCAACTGGACATATCTCATCATTTATAAAGTGAAATCTCAGTTTCTCAACTTCGTTGGAAAGATATCATCAATTAGATCCTAATGTTTTTGGTTTCACTAAAATCCGGATTGTTTTGCATCCGGTACATTCAATTGAAGTTTGAAATCGAATTATCGAACTACCGCGCCATTTTCAATTCTATTTATAATTATATATATATATTTATATTCTAACGATGGCGTATATAATATATACGTTCGATTTCTATTCAAAATAAATTTTTCGTTGATTTTATTTAAAATAATCTATTTTAAATATTCTAAATTCGCTGAAATTGCCAAAATAAAAATTTTAAACTGGCCCAGATTTTCCGGGTTGTTACATTAAACTACACTATCAATGCAGATCAATAAAATATGCATTTTAAACTACCAAACATCAATCAATACAATCATATCATGATATTAATTTAAATAATAATCGAATACTTTAGTTAAGCGTGAGTGGGTTTAATCACCAACCTTTGGTTTCAATAGCACTTCAAATCCAATTAAAGGCCCAAAATTGAACACTCTCCAAATCCAACCAAACTAGCTCCATGTCTTCCGAAATTACGATACGACCCCAACGAAACAAACCGCGAGTAAATCCCAGTTCGTATGTAAAAGTTATTAACGTTCAAACAAGGGAATTTTAAACGAATATAAAATAAAGTAATTTAAAAACAAACTCACCCCATACTTGCCACATCAGCACTAATATCCTTCTTCTCCCTTTCTTCTCAACCATCACGCTACAGCCTATGCAAATGCACCCCAATTTCACCATGCATTAGATATGCTGATACGGAGAACCACTCGATCATTTCACGAACCATCTACGCCACCGTACTCCTCTCCTCGATCACCATCCGACCATCACCAAGTACCCACGCTTACGCCCCCCAATAGAATGCGACCTCCACCCTACATATGCTGCCATGGCTACAGGTGCACAACTTTTTGTTGTCGGGTCTGTAACGACCCGCTTTTGGGCCCGCTTCTAGCCGATAATTAGCCCACTCGAAATGTTCTCAAAGGCGGATTGTTATGGGATATGATACATCAGAACACAACACAAAAGAACATTTCATTGCTATTACAACAATTTAACATCACAGTACAATAATATATCGGAGTACAGATAACTGATACATAGCGGAAAAATATTAAAGAATATTAAATTACAACATAGCAAAAACATAAATATATACAGCGTATGACTCAAAATAATCCAAAATATAGCTCCAGCATAATCCAGGATCCTGTTTCAAAAATATCTTCAAAACCAAAACTACTAGCTGCGCGTGTGGAAAATATGGGCACCCAGAGTTTAGGTGGAAAACAATAGACTTAAGGTCAGTCATGGCCCATGTGACTAGTATGAGAACCAAAATAGTTATTACACTTTATTTTAAAGTTGGGTAAATCACGGAACAATGCCGTATAATACGTAACGGTTTTTCTTCACATGAATACCAGTCACAAACAATCGCAATGTTTTTTGAAAAATGAAGCTATTATAAAACTCAAGTCTCATCACACAATGCAAGCACAAGCCGAAGGATAGAGTTTTACCTTATAATAGCCAAAAATGCTTGATATGAGAAAATCTAAATCATTTGATATAATTATTCATGTCTAAGCGTCAAAAATAATTTCGAAAATATATGTATAAATCTTAGACGGCATAATACTCCTTTCTATTATGTCGCCATATAGGTTTATAATAGAAAATGCAAGGTTCGTATTGGAAGTTGGATTTCCATCAATGACTAAGGCAAAGGATCTTCCTTATCCGATTCGGAGCATCTCTAGCAAGATGTCCAGGAATTACACGCATGTGACACTCGGAGCGACTGAGCCGGCCAGCACTATACACGACTGATTAGAATCATTCCTAAACATAACGTTCCGCGGTCTTATCTGATTGTCGTCCTGGTCCTTGATTGACCATCATATGAGGCGCCTCGATCCATAATCCACATAAGTAAATTGCCTGGGCTACATACCATGGCATCACTTTTCAGCTAGATGGAACGCATGTCCTTATCCCAGCCATCCATCATCCTGTTTTCGGCCATTCACGGGTTGTGAGGCTTTTTGAAGTCACTTCTCGACACAAAGCTACACTATATCAGTCATGCTTTGATCATCATCCACAAAGCTCTTATTTTCAATAAAAGCTTTGATCAATCGACATGATCAGTTTCTATTAATAATATAACCTTTGAGTTCCCACGCCTCAAAGAAGGATGTTAAATTAAGAGAATAAATTATCCGCCACTATAGATATATCATCAATAGCAACTAATCGGTCATGTTATGAAATACAACGTCAGACACACATCCATTTACAAGTTCATTCTAGTCTTGAACGAAACTGAAGGCACCTTATTCCTCGTCCCCTAAGGGTGAGAGGCCCTTGCATATCCGGTCAATCTCCAAGTATGTCTGGACGACCGCCACTTTAACCTTATAATAGGAGCTAGCCAAGGGATCAACAATAATCCAAACGATGTAAAGATCTCCGGTCTTCAACCACCATCCTCAATATCTTCGACAATCATATTAGTTATCCAGAATGGGATGTAACCTGGTCTTCCCGATTAACTATTGTATCATTAAAATCAAGTAATGTATAAACATATCATACGCCTTATTCCAATTCAGATTATTCTTTTATTCAAATATTCTTTACATTGGGAATTATTCCCTTAAATCTTATCAAAGATTTACATTATTTAGACTTCCCGTTTAAATCTTTTCTTGGAAATAATTTCAAGACATTATATAATCACTTTTCACAAACTTAACTCAAATTAAAGTTTATAAGCCTTATCAGGATTAACGACCTTTACAAAAATGTAATCTCTCATATCGTTATCCCATCCTATTTATCTCATGGAGAAAAACTAGTGGTAATCCATATCTAACACCCCTTGGGTTTTCATAAGTTTAAATACCTTCTTTCACTCCAAATCTTTGTTGAAAGATTTATTAAAACTCTAACACAGTTTTAGTCTCTATTTCGTTCAATCAAATCTTTATTTAAAGGTTTATTAAAACTCTAACATCGTTTTAATCTTCATTTCATTTGTTCAAATATTTGTTAAAAGATTTTTCTTTAACTGGTTTAAAGAACAAATGTTATTTAAAACATCATTCATGATAACCCAAAATCAAACCTCCATTAGAAATGGAATTTTGATGGAAATCATATCAGTTCATAATCAATATAAATTTCTATATCAGACTAATACCATAAGTGAAATAACGGCAAAGCCTTTTAAATTCCTTCAATAATAAAGGATTTCCTCCATGGAGGATCATCTCGATTATCACTAAATCGATTTCCATTTAATTACAATTTAATTCATTAATTAGAAACTTAACTTTGGAAAATTCCATTAAATCTAAATTAAAAAAATTATTCCATGAACTTCATTTTTAACTAAGTTTAAGAACAGTGTTATCGATGACACCATTCATTATAAACCCAAAATCCAATTTGATATAAAATATAAGGCTTTAAATAGAAATTGTATCGACTTATATTCAATATCAAATTCTGAAACCAACAGAAACTGTATCGGAAATAACAATATTGATATCTTCCAAATTCCTCAAACAGTATTGATTGACATAGAAATTTGTTATTTTTATGCTCTTATATCTTATCTTTTGTATTGTTTTGTCACTTTTACATATATTCCAACCCAGCCCGCATGCAAACAGAAAAGTAGAGAAATAGATATCAAATTGCTGTGTATTTGCATTTTGAAGAATTGTAGATGAAGATCTCACATCTAGCTGTTGTTGGACAAGAAAATGATTGGTAGAAAGACCAAGAATCTCTCAAATCAAGGGAGGCTTGTCAAAGAACCAAGAGGAAAAGAAGAAAGGCCAAAAATTTAATAGATTTAACTAAGGCCCATTTGAGATTCTCATTGTAAACTCTTTTGGTGAATTCCCTAAGGCCCATCTATCATTGTATTAGGGTTAGGGTTAGGGTTTGGCTATCTATCCTATAATTACCCTTGTAATGTCATTGTAGCCACTATCTCCATTTTTTCTGTATTCTCTTCTCCATTAATAAAAGTTCTTCTTCTTTTTATTATTTCTGCATTTTTCTTTCTTAGCAATCGGTGTTGTCTTCACAATTAGTTTTGGAAGAGCATCAATTGTATTTTACATTTTTTGTTAGTGATTAGTCGTTTGATTAGTTTCAACGACAATCCTAATTTACTTCTTGTTGTTCTTCTTATTCTGCACTTTTATTTTCTGCATTGTTGTTCTTGTTTTGCAATTTACTTTCTTTAGTGATTAATCGTTGATTAGATTCAACGATAATCCTAAGTTCGCAATTTCAATTTGTTTTTATTTCAACAAAATCTCCAGGCTTCGTCTAACTCGCCCAAGAGATTAGATAAATAATTTGATTTTAATTTATCTTCCTATGTTCGACCTGTATGCTACACACCTATACGCTTGCAGTAATTTAATTTAAAATTCGCGCTTTTCTAATTCATAGGAAAGTGACAATCAAGTTTTTGGCGCCGTTGCCGGGGAGGTAACGATTAAATTTTATTATTTATTTAATTTCCGATTCGTGTTAGTTTTTCTTTATATTTTCCTTCTGTGTTATTGTATATATAGAGAAAAAAATTCTTGATTGGTTAGATTTGCCATTATTCTATGATGTCATAATCTTCCAAACAAAAAAAAAGTAGTTGCCAATTTTTTTCCTTTATTTCTTTCCATACAAGCTTTCCCTTTCTTCTCTTACAAGTTCTGAAATAAATTTAAAAAAAATCCTTTCCAATTTTCTTTTGAATTTGTTTCCCCTTTTGCCTTGGATTTCCTTCCCTTTAGCCCCACTGTCTTATGTCCAAACCTTTCTACTATTCACCAATTCCTCTTCTGTTTCTTTCCACTTTCGAATTTTTCCAATTTCATTTCTTTCCCTGTTTATAATTCCTTTCCTCTTTCTTTCATTTAATTGTTTCCCTTTTGTAAATTCATTCCTACTTTAGACCAAAAAAAAAACTTGCCAATTACTTTCCTTTTATTTTTATACAGAATCTTTCGTTTGCAGTCTCTATTTTTTTTCCTTCCATTTTCGTTCAAATCTCCTACATCCTTTCTTCTTTTACAGGGAATTAAAAAAAATCTTTCAAAATCTTCTCTTCTGCTTGTATTTCTACCGCAAGCCATCCACTGGATTTTCACAAACAAATCGTCCATACTCCATCCACTACAACCGATCAAACCCAAACCGCTCACTGCCATTGACAAACCCAAATCAATTCAACATTTACCAAATTTCACCACACCAATTCTGATCGTCCCTCACCAAAATAAACGGCTGCAACCACATCACGCTTCACAGTAATTCACGCAATAACCCCCACTGTCCATTACTACACAACAACATCCATCCTCGTTATCCACAAACAACCCCTTCATCACCTTTTCGACAATTCCCAATATCACCTCTTCCACTACCCTCGTCAACAGACCCGTGCACACCATCAGACCATCAACTATCACCATCCTCCTAAACGCCCCACATCCCAATTCGAAGATCATCAAAACCTTTCCGATATCATCCCTCGCAAACCCACAAAACATCTGTAACCCGACTGTGCCAAAACAATTACACACCTTCTACCGTTCAACAATTCTCTTTCACTTCCCACCATCTCACACCGCATAAACCACACCACCCCTACGTCCATCCATCAGGAAAAAAAACCACTGTTCTTCACTTTGAACCATCTCACCATCCTCTGCCAATCAAATCTCCTCCACCTTAACACATACACAATCTCATACCGCCATAACGTCAAATCCCAAACTCTAAAACCCAAACAATCATACCAACTTCCGTACTGTTCCACCCTCACCCTCTCTGAATACCATACCAATCACAACCATCTCAAATCCGAAATCACCAAGCTTGAGACCCTCTACATCTCATCCACTACGCAACAAGCAATCACCATCAACGTTTCAATTCATACATTCCAGATCAACCACTTCCAGACCGCAAACACAACACTGCAGTTCCATTACCACACAACAACTATCCCCAGTTCCAACGCAACTCAAAGCCCATCCTCAACAATCCGATTCTCAACCCCCAACAGCCCTCCCCAGTATTGGAAACCAAATCACCACTCCCGCTCATCGCAAATTGCGAAACCAAAACCAAATCGTTATTCTCTAAGCAAAACCCTCCTTTTCATCGCAAAAATTCACTCATGTTCGCACCCACTGACCATCGCCTCAGCATTTCCAGATTTCGAACCCCAAAACCTACTCGCAACGTCCTCAAACCAAACATCACAGTTCGAAATTGCAACCCACTTCGTAAACCCCTGTCCCCAATTCAAAATCCCAATCGCGATTCGAAAACAACCCCGTTCGGTTCCTGCAAACGCAACCAAAAGTTGGAGGTAGCCATTTGGATCATCACAGCTGAACCCTAAGTCACAAAGTTCTGAATAAATTGTTTCGATTCGAACCCAATTCAATCCCCCCAAATTCAATTCGAACGCAATCGAACACAAAGAAAAAAATACGGAGAGAAGAGAAGGGACTAGGTCTTCTTTCCATTTACTTCGGGTTGAATTTCTTTGGAGTGTGAGAAGTGTTGCATCGTCTTTGTATTCTGATTCGAGCATATTTTTTTGGGTTTATGAATTCTCTGGTTTCCATGAAAGTTGAAACCGTGATTTGGTGACTTAAGTGGGGGAGATTGTAACAACCCGAAAATCTAGGCCAGATTAAAATTTTTATTTTGGCAATTTTAGCGAATTTTGATTATTTAAAATGAATTATTTTAAATAATATCGACGAGAAATTTATTTTGAATGGAATTCGAAGATATATATTATATAGTTTGTCGTTAGAATATAAATATTTATTTATAATTTTAAAATAGAATTGAAAATATCGCGGTAGTTCGATAATTCGATTTCAAACTTCAATTGAACATACCGGGTGCAAAACAATCCGGATTTTAGTGAAACCAAAAACATTAGGATCTAATTGATAATATCTTTCCAACGAATCCGAAAAATTGAAATTTCATAGCGGGAATCAAAAGATATGTCCAAATGAAAATTCAGAATAGTCGCTATGGAATTCAGGCCCTTAAAAATAGACATTTTGCAAACGACCTCGGATTTCGACGAAACCACTTTTGTTGGATCCGTGATGTCAAATTATTGCTAGGTTTCAAATTTCATAATTTTTCGAATCAATATGTGAGCGTGGCAAAGGAAAACGCGTTTGGCCAGTTTCACTTGATTTTAATCGACTGGAAAATGGTCATTTTTCAAACGGTCTCCGAATTTGACGAAACTAGTTTTGTTAGGACCGTATCGTCAATATGAAGTTAGAAAATATTTTTTGGAAAATTTTCGAGTTAGTATGTGGCCCCGGTAAATTGAAATGTGCGTTCAAATTCAATATATAGAGTTATATGTTGATTTTGACGAAAACTGATCGTAACGATCGAATCAGCCTACGATACATATCCCATTGTGTTCGGAATGGGGGTGAAACGCTATGGGCGACAGTCGTTGGGTTTCGTTTGAAGTTCGGATTAAAATTTTCATCGGAAAGTAAAGTGGAGAATTAAAATATTAATATAATTGTATATATAAATTCCCACTTTTCATTTAACCCTAGGTCAAAACTCCCTAGGTCAACGCAGAAATTCAATCCCGCCTCCCTCTTCTAAATGAACGAACGCTCCTCATCATTCAAAAATTAAAACGAAAATCGCAGCGCCCTTCGAGGGCTTCAGAATCGTGGTTGCTGGATCGAAGTCGGATAGGCGGACAACTCGATTCTCGAGCTCGAACTCGCGACCTTGGTGGCGATTTCCTGGGCTGACGGTGGCATCGAGTGGGGCCTGGCGGCTGCCAGTGGTGCGCGGCACGTAGGCGAAGCGGGTGGAGGTGGTTGATCGACGTCCATCTCCTCCAATGGCACGCAAAGCAAGGTCCGATGGCACTCCGGTCAGGCGTTGATGGCGCAGCGACGAAACCCTAGATGGTGACGCATTTTGTTCCCCCGTGACCTGGAACGAGGTTCGACAGCGAAGGTAATGGATTTATTTTCATTATGTTTTACGTTATAAATACTTTAGTTAATTATTTATTTAGTTAATTAGTAAGTGTTAATCAAATATAAATTGCTTTGAAAAGGAAAATAAAAATATCTTTGAATTGTATATAATGCAGTTTTTACAATGTATATAATGCAGTTTTTTTTAGAACTTCATATATATGGTATGGTTTTTGAAAACAAATTAACATTGGTTTTTGAATGTAAATAGAATTACTTTTGAAAGTAAATAGAATTGGTTTTGAAAGTAAATAGAATTTGATTTAGAAAATATAAAAGTAACAAGATAAAAAAAAATACATCATTGTTTGAAAATTAAAAAAAAATACATCATTGTTTAAAAATAGAAAATCAACATTGTTTTAAAATAGGAATAGCCAAATGAATTAATATCGTTTTATTTTCAGTTTTAAAAATATAAGAACATCGTATAAAAATAAAAGTGATTTTTAAATAAATAGCGATAATAAAAATATGATTTTTATATATTGAATAGCGATAATAAAAATATGATTTTTATATATTGAATAGCGAATTAAAAATTCGATTTTTATATATTGAATAGCGAAGTAAAAAATTCGATTTTTATATATTGAATAGCAAAGTAAAAATGTGATTTTTATATATGTAGTGAATACGGGCAACGAAAGTGTCAGACGGCGAAGATTTCCTACATATGAAGTGTCGTGGAGTTGGGATGGCTTTGGTGAGAATTTCTCACCTTTCAATTTCTTTTTCTAGTTATATATATACTAGGACGCAGACGGTGTTTAGTAGCACCAGACACAATCGTCCACAGACCATGGACTTGTTTGTTTGGTTGTATAGTTAGTTAGATTATTTGGTGAAATAGAATGGATTTGATTGATGTTTGAATGGCGTGGGCCTTCACTAGACCAGGGATAAGGCTAGGCCTCGTCCCGAATCTAGTATCATGTCGTTATGCCGCCGAAATTTTCTAAAATAAGTTAGAAAATAAAAATATCATTTTATTTAAAGAATGAACTGAATAGAAATTCATATGTTAGAATAAAATGTTTTATCGTTAAAAATATAATTTTTAACGTGAATATGAATATAGTGGATGTGAATAAATAAATATTCATTTACAAACCGGACGGTTTGTTTATGTACACCGATTTGACTGACATTGATTGGGACGATAAATTTTACACATCGCCCAACTGCACAAATAAAATCTGTGTTGGATTGTTTGAAACCCCACACGGGTGTTGGGATGAAATTTGAAGTTCACTCATCCTGATTGATTAAATATGTCGGTCGATGGATCGACAGGCTGTTATAAGCGTTAGATATCTATATTTGATGCCTATACAGTGTATTGCACTTTGGATGATGGTTGATTATTTATCGTTGCTATTATATACATTTGTTGTATGGAATCCATATAATTAACTTTATATGGTAATTGATTGGGCCTCATTCCAATCGGAAAAATAAAGAATATTATAAAATAAAGGTTCATGTGTTGACAGTACTCATCCGTTGAGATTAGTCATGTGTTGAACGAAATATTTTAATAATAAAATTTACATCATCAATATAAAATAAAGGTTCATGTGTTGACAGTACTCATCCGTTGAGATTAGTCATGTGTTGAACGAAATATTTTAATAATAAAATTTACATCTTCATCAATATAAAATAAAGGTTCATGTGTTGACAGTACTCATCCGTGAGATTAGTCATGTATTGAACGAAACATTTTGATAATAGAAATATTTTGAAATAGAAATATTTGAAATAGAATATTTGAAAATAGAAATATATGAAGCTGTGATGATTAGATTGACGCCATTTTGACGTGAACGATATTTATATCGATTTTATTCATTTTAAAATGAATATTGAAAAGTGATTTCGAAATCGAATATTTTGAAATGAAATTTGAATTTAAATTGAATAGAAAATGAATTGAATTTGATTGGAATAGAAAATGAATTGAATTTGATATGATTAGAAAATGAATTGAATTTGAATTGAATAAGAAAACGATTTCGAATTGAAAAAAAACGAATTCGAATTGAATTGAATTGAAAAGAAAATGAATTTGAATCGAATTAAAATCAAATAGAAATGAAAGTAAAAAGGATTTATAATAGAAAATTCAATTTCGATTTGAATTTGGAATAAAGGTTGAAATTGTTTTTGAAACGAATTCAAAACTATTTATAAAATTCGTTTTAAATAGTAATCGACGAAATATATATTATATATATAATATAATTGCCTGAATAGAACACGCCGCGCCGCGGCAGTTCGTGAATTTCCACCATTTATTTCAAACGGACATTACGGGAGATCCGACCGTCGGATTCTCCTAAAACCGGAACCGTTGAGTTCGTATCAAAAAGAGCATTCTGACGAATATTAGAAATTTGAAATCTAATGGTTGGATTTGGAGATACGTCCAAATCAAATTGGGAAAAGGTCGCTGTAAGTGCAGTTCGATGGCCGTTGATGGAAATCGACTGTACGGGCCTTGATAAAATTATTAAAAATAGTAATAATTAGTGTGAAATCATAAGAAATGATTTGGGAAAAATTGGGATGAAAAACTCCATATTTGAAAAGATAAAAATAGATTTTTATCGAAATAAACTAGTTTTGAACTGAAATTAAAACCCATTTATTTTTAAATAAATAAATTGGATTTGAAATGGGTTTAAAACAGAATTGATTCATGGGTTTATCGTGAACTGTGTTTTAAATAACACTAGTTCTTTAACCCGATAATAAATAGAATGTGATTTGAGTTTATCGTGAACTGTGTTTTAAATGACACAAGTTCTTTAACCCAGTAAAAAGAGTTTCGATGAATCTTCAATTAAATTGATAATTTAAATTATCAACTTTAGAAAATAAGCGAGAATGGAGTATCACCAGTTTTGCTCCAAAGCGATAGTTAAATCTTTAATCAGATTTGAACGTGAAATGGTAATTAATTTTACCGAACACTGTGATGTTAAATATGGAGTATTACTAGTTCTGCTTCATGGGATGAATAGGTTGGGATTGGGAAATAAATTAAATAATTACTTCGGTATGGTTCGCTAATCTCGACTAGTTTGGAAAACCATAATTTGGTTTGAAATGACATCCAAAGGAAGATTAAAGGATAAATTTTAAAGAATTTATCTTGGATAAAATTAATGGGAAACTTTCCCTAAGAATTGAAATTTAGAAACTAGCTGTAGGTTAGCTAAGAAGAATGGTTTCCTGGGTATTGATCTGATGTTGGTTTCGGCCTTCGGGGTTAATATTTGGGAAATTGTTCTCTTGTTGATTTACGGTTAGTAGCTACTGAATTGGAATGAGGCGTATGTTGTGTTTGTGTAACATTCGTTTTTAATATACGCGGGTTGTTCAGAAAGGCCGGGTTTATACCCATTCTGAATAACCGATTCGACGATATGTCGAAGATTAAGACGGTGGTCGAAGACCGGAAGTCTTCACATCGTTTGGGTGATTACTGATGATCATGATTGGGCTGTACACCCAAGATGAGGGAATCAGTTGGTGGTCATCAAGATGTACTTGGAGATGGATGGATATGCGAGGAAAGTGCCTCCGGTTTCATTCAGACCCAGAACGGACTTGTAAATGGATGGTGTGTCTGACATTGTATTCCTTTATATTGTATTCGTTGATCTCTGCTAAATATATATCTATTTGGCGGCGGAGAATTTATTCTCTTGCTTAACGCCCTTCTCTGAGACATATGAGCTCAGAGGTTATATATTGGCAGAAATCAGTGGTACGATATGGATTGATAGTGTGGCATGCTGAGATGCAGTGATCCAGACTTTTGTTGAAAAGCAAAGTTTGGTGGATGATGATCAAAGCGCAGCTTTAATATAGCATGGCTTTGTGTATAGCGTTGATTCGCGAGCCTCACACTCCGGTATGGTGGTAAACTAATGGTTTGATCAGTATGCTTTTTCGTGGATGGGCACCTTCGTGGTGTCGTGGATTCGATCGACCGAGATTGAGCTTAGTGCTCAGAGGGATAGGGTAAGCGGTGTTTTCTCTCGCCGGGACGTAAGCCGCAGTGATACTCGATTTCCCAAAAGTGCGGATGTGCATTACGGTGTTTTCTCTAGCCGAGACGTAAGTCGTTGTGATGGCACTACGCGATCGATCTTTCGAATCAGGAGCCACCATGATGGAAATCCAATTTCCAAATATGACATTTTGCGGTTTTGATTGTAGAGCCTAGTATTGGCGACATGATATATGGTACCCATGTCGTCTATGATTGATATATTTATATTTGAAGTTGTTTTCTTCACTTATAGTAATAATATAAGATGAAATTTCGCGTATCAAGCATATTTGGCTATTATAAGGGAAAACCCTATCCTCCGGCTTGCGTTGCATTGTGTGATGGGACCTGGGTCTTATAATAGCTTCATTTTTCTTTATTTAGCATTGCGCTGTTGTTTTATGCACTGGTGTTCTTGGGAGGAAACCCGTTCTGTGTTATACGGCATGGTCCCTTGATTTACCTTACTTTGAAAATAAAGATTTACAACTGTTTTAGTTCTCACACCAGTCACATGACTGACCTGGAGTTTATTGTTTTAACCTAAACTCTGGGTTCCCTTATTTTCGACATGGGCAGCTAGTAGTTTTGGTTTTGCAGATTTATATTCACAGGATCCTGGTTTACAGCTGGAATGATATCCGGAAAGCTTTGTATCCGTATATCTCTTCTAGTTGTGTATTGTATTATTTTCCGCTGCGATGTATTTAAATGTAATTTAAATATCTGATATTTCTGTGTAATATTCATTTATACTCTGTATATTCTTGTATTCTGGTGCATTGTTGTAATATACAATGAAATGTTCTTCCGTCTGTGTTCTGTTGTGGCTTGTTCTTGAACTATCCGCGCTTTCCTCACCGGGGAAGTTACGAGTTCTCACAGTTGGTATCAGAGCTTTGGTTTACAAAGCTCAGAGAACAAGACACATTAGAACCATACGAAAGAATTCATCAGATATTGGATTAGTAATATCCAA
Source organism: Allium sativum (assembly GCA_030737875.1). Classification (NCBI taxonomy): domain Eukaryota; kingdom Viridiplantae; phylum Streptophyta; class Magnoliopsida; order Asparagales; family Amaryllidaceae; genus Allium; species Allium sativum. The sequence continues at coordinate 683,503,222 of CM060926.1, read as the reverse complement.
TGAGAATGACTCGTTAGAGATGGGATCGGTAGTATCCTAGAACGAGTGTGAAGAGTAAATTTTTAAAGTGAAAACAAATCTTGTTTTGAAATATAAATCAATTATTCATATTTTGTTATTTATTTATATTGATGTGGACAATCCAGTATATATAGATTTTGCGCATACGTCTGATCCGCGTGTATTCGAAATTTTAATATACTGGATAGATATAGAATTACACTCTAATCGCCCGGAGATGATTTTGATGATGGAGCTCCATCATTAGAATTTATGTTCGAGTGACGAAAGTGGGCTTTCTATATATTTCCTATTGACTGGTGTGAGAACCAAAATTAGATATGGCTTATTGTTGTGATTTGGCATCAAAAATCTGATTTTTGACTATATATCAAAGTTATGCATTTGAAAAGCTAATCAACTAATTGATTGATGGTTGTGTTGTTTGATTACTGTTTTGATTAGTTGAAATTTTAACCATTATGCCTAATTGAATCAAATATTGAATAATATTGAAAATTGGTCGCATTTTCTTGCATATACATGTACTTACACTGAACAGGTCATAGCAAGGAGGCTAGAGCAGAGAATAAAATTTGTTTGCCCGACAAATAGGTACATGTTTACCACATAATTTACTGTTTTGTTTGGGTGATGATGATTTTATGAGCCTATTGGCTAGCCGCTTGGCTTTTTCTTTTTCTTTTTGAGATTAGAAGGCCTGTATGGCAATTTCGGGATTTTCCCGTGGCTCCCGGTGCAGGGGAGGTTATGGTGAAATTTTTCGAAAATTCCGGGTGTTAGCCAAATTTTTGAAAATTCTCAGAAACTGAAAAGTTGGAGAATGGAAGCCAGATCGAACGTAGAGTTGATTAATCAAACCACTTTCGACTTTGTTCCTTTTCGGGGACGAAAAGTTTTAAGTGGGGGAGATTGTAACAACCCGAAAATCTGGGCCAATTTAAAATTTTTATTTTGGCAATTTTAGCGAATTTTGATTATTTAAAATGAATTATTTTAAATAATATCGACGAGAAATTTATTTTGAATGGAATTCGAACATATATATTATATAGTTCGTCGTTAGAATATAAATATTTATTTATAATTATAAATAGAATTGAAAATGGCGCGGTAGTTCGATAATTCGATTTCAAACTTCAATTGAACATACCGGGTGCAAAACAATCCGGATTTTAGTGAAACCAAAAACATTAGGATCTAATTGATAATATCTTTCCAACGAATCCGAAAAATTGAAATTTCATAGCGGGAATCAAAAGATATGTCCAAATGAAAATTCAGAATAGTCGCTATGGAATTCAGGCCCTTAAAAATAGACATTTTGCAAACGACCTCGGATTTCGACGAAACCACTTTTGTTGGATCCGTGATGTCAAATTATTGCTAGGTTTCAAATTTCATAATTTTTCGAATCAATATGTGAGCGTGGCAAAGGAAAACGCGTTTGGCCAGTTTCAGTTGATTTTAATCGACTGGAAAACGACCATTTTTCAAACGGTCTCAGAATTTGACGAAACTAGTTTTGTTAGGACCGTATCGTCAATACGAGGTTAGAAAATATTTTTCATAAATTTTTCGAGTTAGTATGTGGCCCCGGTAAATTGAAATGTGCGTTCAAATTCAATATATAGAGTTATATGTTGATTTTGACGAAAACTGATCGTAACGATCGAATCAGCCTACGATACATATCCCATTGTGTTCGGAATGGGGGTGAAACGCTATGGGCGACAGTCGTTGGGTTTCGTTTGAAGTTCAGATTAAAATTTTCATTGGAAAGTAAAGTGGAGAATTAAAATATTAATATAATTGTATATATAAATTCCCACTTTTCATTTAACCCTAGGTCAAAACTCCCTTGGTCAACGCAGAAATTCAATCCCGCCTCCCTCTTCTAAATGAACGAACGCTCCTCATCATTCAAAAATTAAAACAAAAATCGCAGCGCCCTTCGAGGGCTTCAGAATCGTGGTTGCTGGATCGAAGTCGGATAGGCGGACAACTCGATTCTCGAGCTCGAACTCGCGACCTTGGTGGCGATTTCCTGGGCTGACGGAGGCGTCGAGTGGGGCCTGGCGGCTGCCAGTGGTGCGCGGCACGTAGGCGAAGCGGGTGGAGGTGGTTGATCGACGTCCATCTCCTTCAATGGCACGCAAAGCAAGGTCCGATGGCACTCCGGTCAGGCGATGATGGCGCAGCGACGAAACCCTAGATGGTGACGCATTTTGTTCCCCCGTGACCTGGAACGAGGTTCGATAGCGAAGGTAATGGATTTATTTTCATTATGTTTTACGTTATAAATACTTTAGTTAATTATTTATTTAGTTAATTAGTAAGTGTTAATCAAATATAAATTGCTTTGAAAAGGAAAATAAAAATATCTTTGAATTGTATATAATGCAGTTTTTACAATGTATATAATGCAGTTTTTTTTTAGAACTTCATATATATGGTATGGTTTTTGAAAACAAATTAACATTGGTTTTTGAATGTAAATAGAATTACTTTTGAAAGTAAATAGAATTGGTTTTGAAAGTAAATAGAATTTGATTTAGAAAATATAAAAGTAACAAGATAAAAAAATACATCATTGTTTGAAAATAGAAAATCAACATTGTTTTAAAATAGGAATAGCCAAATGAATTAACATCGTTTTATTTTCAGTTTTAAAAATATAAGAACATCGTATAAAAATAAAAGTGATTTTTAAATAAATAGCGATAATAAAAATATGATTTTTATATATTGAATAGCGATAATAAAAATATGATTTTTATATATTGAATAGCGAAGTAAAAATTCGATTTTTATATATTGAATAGCGAAGTAAAAAATTCGATTTTTATATATTGAATAGCAAAGTAAAAATGTGATTTTTATATATGTAGTGAATACGGGCAACGAAAGTGTCAGACGGCGAAGATTTCCTACATATGAAGTGTCGTGGAGTTGGGATGGCTTTGGTGAGAATTTCTCACCTTTCAATTTCTTTTTCTAGTTATATATATATATATACTAGGATGCAGACGGTGTTTAGTAGCACCCGACACAATCGTCCACAGACCATGGACTTGTTTGTTTGGTTGTATAGTTGGTTAGATTATTTGGTGAAATGGAATGGATTTGATTAATGTGTGAATGGCGTGGGCCTTCACTAGACCGGGGATAAGGCTAGGCCTCGTCCCGAATCTAGTATCGTGCCGTTATGCCGCCGAAATTTTCTAAAATAAGTTAGAAAATAAAAATATCATTTTATTTAAAGAATGAACTGAATAGAAATTCATATGTTAGAATAAAATGTTTTATCATTAAAAATATAATTTTTAACGTGAATATGAATATAGTGGATGTGAATAAATAAATATTCATTTACAAACCGGACGGTTTGTTTATGTACACCGATTTGACTGACATTGATTGGGACGATAAATTTTACACATCGCCCAACTGCACAAATAAAATATGTGTTGGATTGTTTGAAACCCCACGCGGGTGTTGGGATGAAATTTGAAGTTCACTCATCCTAATTGATTAAATATGTCGTTCGATGGATCGACAGGCTGTTATAAGCGTTAGATATCTATATTTGATGCCTATACAGTGTAGTGCACTTTGGATGATGGTTGATTATTTATCGTTGCTATTATATACATTTGTTGTATGGAATCCATATAATTAACTTTATATGGTAATTGATTGGGCCTCATTCCAATCGGAAAAATAAAGAATATTATAAAATAAAGGTTCATGTGTTGACAGTACTCATCCGTTGAGATTAGTCATGTGTTGAACGAAATATTTTAATAATAAAATTTACATCTTCATCAATATAAAATAAAGGTTCATGTGTTGACAGTACTCATCCGTTGAGATTAGTCATGTGTTGAACGAAATATTTTAATAATAAAATTTACATCTTCATCAATATAAAATAAAGGTTCATGTGTTGACAGTACTCATCCGTGAGATTAGTCATGTGTTGAACGAAACATTTTGATAATAGAAATATTTTGAAATAGAATATTTGAAAATAGAAATATATGAAGCTGTGTTGATTAGATTGACGCCATTTTGACGTGAACGATATTTATATCGATTTTATTCATTTTAAAATGAATATTGAAAAGTGATTTCGAAATCGAATATTTTGAAATGAAATTTGAATTTAAATTGAATAGAAAATGAATTGAATTTGATTGGAATAGAAAATGAATTGAATTTGATTAGAAAATGAATTGAATTTGAATTGAATAAGAAAACGATTTCGAATTGAATTGAAAAGAAAACGAATTCGAATCGAATTGAATTGAAAAGAAAATGAATTCGAATCGAATTAAAATCGATTTGAATTAAAATCAAATAGAAATGAAAGTAAAAAGGATTTATAATAGAAAATTCAATTTCGATTTAAATTTGAAAAAAAGGTTGAAATTGTTTTTGAAACGAATTCAAAACTATTTATAAAATTCGTTTTAAATAGTAATCGACGAAATATATATTATATATATTATATATATTATATAATGGCCTGAATAGAACACGCCGCGCCGCGGTAGTTCGTGAATTTCCACCATTTATTTCAAACGGACATTACGGGATATCCGACCGTCGGATTCTCCTAAAACCGGAACCGTTGGGTTCGTATCGAAAAGAGCTTTCTGACGAATATTAGAAATTTGAAATCTAACGGTTTGATTTGGAGATACATCCAAATCAAATTGGGAAAAGGTCGCTGTAAGTGCAGTTCGATGGCCGTTGATGGAAATCGACTGTACAGGCCTTGATAAAATTCTTAAAAATAGTAATAATTAGTGTGAAATCATAAGAAATGATTTGGGAAAAATTGGGATGAAAAACTCCATATTTGAAAAGATAAAAATAGATTTTTATCGAAATGAACTAGTTTTGAACTGAAATTAAAACCCATTTATTTTTAAATAAATAAATTGGATTTGAAATGGGTTTAAAACAGAATTGATTCATGGGTTTATCATGAACTGTGTTTTAAATAACACTAGTTCTTTAACCCGATTATAAATAGAATGTGATTTGGGTTTATCGTGAACTGTGTTTTAAATGACACAAGTTCTTTAACCCAGTAAAAAGAGTTTCGATGAATCTTCAATTAAATTGATAATTTAAATTATCAACTTTAGAAAATAAGCGAGAATGGAGTATCACCAGTTTTGCTCCAAAGCGATAGTTAAATCTTTAATCAGATTTGAACGTGAAATGGTAATTAATTTTACCGAACACTGTGATGTTAAATATGGAGTATTACTAGTTCTGCTTCATGGGATGAATAGGTTGGGATTGGGAAATAAATTAAATAATTACTTCGGTATGGTTCGCTAATCTCGACTAGTTTGGAAAACCATAATTTGGTTTGAAATGACATCCAAAGGAAGATTAAAGGATAAATTTTAAAGAATTTATCTTGGATAAAATTAATGGGAAACATTCCCTAAGAATTGAAATTTAGAAACTAGCTGTAGGTTAGCTAAGAAGAATGGTTTCCTGGGTATTGATCTGATGTTGGTTTCGGCCTTCGGGGTTAATATTTGGGAAATTGTTCTCTTGTTGATTTACGGTTAGTAGCTACTGAATTGAAATGAGGCGTATGTTGTGTTTGTGTAACATTCGTTTTTAATATACGCGGGTTGTTCGGAAAGGCCGGGTTTATACCCATTCTGAATAACCGATTCGACGATATGTCGAAGATGAAGACGGTGGTCGAAGACCGGAAGTCTTCACATCGTTTGGGTGATTACTGATGATCTTGATTGGGCTGTACATCCAAGATGAGGGAATTAGTTGGTGGTCGTCCAGACGTACTTGGAGATGGATGGATATGCGAGGAAAGTGCCTCCGGTTTCGTTCAGACCCAGAACGGACTTGTAAATGGATGGTGTGTCTGACATTGTATTCCTTTATATTGTATTCGTTGATCTCTGCTAAATATATATCTGTTTGGCGGCGGAGAATTTATTCTCTTGCTTAACGCCCTTCTCTGAGACATACGAGCTCAGAGGTTATATATTGGTAGAAATCAGTGGTACGATATGGATTGATAGTGTGGCATGCCGAGATGCAGTGATCCAGACTTTTGTTGAAAAGCAAAGTTTGGTGGATGATGATCAAAGCGCAGCTTTAATATAGCATGGCTTTGTGTATAGCGTTGATTCGCGCTCCTCACACCTCGGTATGGTGGTAAACTGATGGTTTGATCAGTATGCTTTTTCGTGGATGGGCACCTTCGTGGTGTCGTGGATTCGGTCGACCGAGATTGAGCTTAGTGCTCAGAGGGATAGGGTAAGCGGTGTTTTCTCTCGCCGGGACGTAAGCCGCAGTGATATTCGATTTCCCAAAAGTGCGGATGTGCATTACGGTGTTTTCTCTAGCCGAGACATAAGTCGTTGAGATGGCACTACGCGATCGATCTTTCGAATCAGGAGCCACCATGATGGAAATCCAATTTCCCAATATGACATTTTGCGGTTTTGATTGTAGAGTCTAGTATTGGCGACATGATATATGGTACCCATGCCGTCTATGATTGATATATTTATATTTGAAGTTGTTTTCTTCACTTATAGTAATAATATAAGATGAAATTTCGCGTATCAAGCATATTTGTCTATTATAAGGGAAAACCCTATCCTCCGGCTTGCGTTGCATTGTGTGATGGGACCTGGGTCTTATAATAGCTTCATTTGTCTTTATTTAGCATTGCGTTGTTGTTTTATGCACTGGTGTTCTTGGGAGGAAACCCGTTCCGTGTTATACGGCGTGGTCCCTTGATTTACCTTACTTTGAAAATAAAGATTTACAACTGTTTTAGTTCTCACACCAGTCACATGACTGACCTGGAGTTTATTGTTTTAACCTAAACTCTGGGTGCCCTTATTTTCGACACGGGCAGCTAGTAGTTTTGGTTTTGCAGATTTATATTCACAGGATCCTGGTTTACAGCTGGAATGATATCTGGAAAGCTTTGTATCCGTATATCTCTTCTAGTTGTGTATTGTATTATTTTCCGCTACGATGTATTTAAATGTAATTTAAATATCTGACATTTCTGTGTAATATTCATTTATACTCTGTATATTCTTGTATTCTGGTGCATTGTTGTAATATACAATGAAATGTTCTTCCGTCTGTGTTCTGTTGTGGCTTGTTCTCGAACTATCCGCGCTTTCCTCGCCGGGGAAGTTACGGGTTCCCACAGGTGGGTTATTTGATTCCCTGTTTAAAGTAGGACGGATTATTTGTTTCGAGTTGAGTTCGGTTATATTGGGTATAGACTTCTACGAGCTGCCCTTCCTTTTTAGTGCGTTAGTTCTAATTTTTAATTTTTATTTTTAATTTTCTGCTTTTGTTTGAGTTAGTTTCTTTGTGTTGAGTTTAGTTTGCTATTTTCGTTTAGTTTAGTATTTTTTTTGTCTAGGTTTTTTTCTTTTCCTTCCATTTTCATTCCAATTTTTTTCTCTTTTCTAATAATAATAAAAAGAATAAAAAAAGGGACCAAAGTGAAGGAAAAGAATTCGAGCATCAAACAAGGAAATCAAGGCTCAAGCAAAGTAAACTCAGAATTCAGCCATCAAGCAAAAGCAAATAGTGGATTTTTATTGCTCTGGATGGACTGCCCTGTAAAACTTTCTGAACTCTATAGGTGTTCTGCTGCTTTGGAAATATAGAAATTGCTTGTAAAAATCTTCTGCAGGGGCAGCGGCTTGCTTGTACAATATTTTAATTTTCTGTTATTATTCTGTGACTGTTCTGTGGCTGATATTTCTAAATCTATTTGTGAGAAACGAATTTGCATAACTAATCACTCTCGTCGATTTTCAATTTTAACGCTTGAATTGATTTGCAAAATGTTTTGTGAAGTTGACTGTCTCGTATAATTGGATCGCGGATATATAGTAGTTCAATTTATTGAACTATTAGCAAAAGAGGTTGCATACTACTCGTAAAACATTGGTCGTATCCCTTAGTATTTATACTATACGTGAACGACCATAAGACCCTCTTCCCCCTTCTAATTGAGTCAGTTAATTAATAGAGCACAGCTTAGTATTTTATACTATTTTAAAGTAAGAATAATTTCTTTTTTGTCGTGATTTCTTTAAAATGTCTGATTCGAAAAAATCATTGAGAAATATGTGGGATAATAATCGGAGTAGACGTCCTCTTGAAGAGTATGAATATGAATTACAGCTCATGAGGCAAAATTTTCCAAAATTTCCTGAGCTCAATGCCTACAGTTTTCAAAATTTTCCAACTGACCAACATTTTCAAAATCATGAATATGATCGAAATTGCAATTTCAATTCAAATTTCAACAAATTCGATTATGGGCCACATCCACGTCAAAATGGCTTTGAATCGCAACATAGCTTTGATCCACATGAATATGGGGTTGCAAACCAAAATTTTCAAAATTACAGCCCATATCAACATCTTGAATATGACCAAAATTGCAGTTTTCCCTCGAATTTTGACAGTTTTGGTTATGAACATAATTTTCAAAATCAAAATGATTTCCCAAATCATTTTTCTGAAAATTCAAACAACTACCACATTGGAAATAATACTGATTGTGAAATTGATGTGGACTATAATTTTGAAATCCAAAACGAGAGCTTTCAAATCAACGACTCTGTAGAATATCATCTTAACATTCTTAGAGAGAGGGTAGAAAAGCAAGATAGTCAGCTTGGTGAAAAAGATAGACAACTTGATGAACTTCTTTCTTTAATGACATCTTTTAAAGAACAACAAGAGCAACAAAATCAAATTCAAACAAGCGATGAATCAGTAGATAATCCATTCTTTACTGATAGTGAAATTTTCAGATAACAACTTTCGAAATTGAGAATAACCATCTAAATGAAGTTGTTCACAATTCAGAAAATGATTTGGACCTCAACCCTTTTCTGGAAAAAGATTTAAACTCAGATTTTGATCTTTCTCTTTCAGGCTGCGAGAAACTTGAAATTTTTGAAATTGAGGAAAATAAAAATGTTGAATTTTTCAATTCAGTTTTGGAAAAGGATTTTAACAAACATGAATTCTTGGGATTGTACGAGGATGAGTTGCCAAATAAGGAAGAAATGGATTCACGTCACGAGTTTGAAAATTTTAACTTTGAGAAAATTTCAAATGAACTTGAAATTGTCAGTGTCGAAAATACGTTGTCAATTAATGATGAGAAATGTGATCACATAGTCTTGAACAACACTCAAAGTTTAAATTTCACGATTGCAACTGAGTTTACATACGATAACAAATTTTTGAACAATTACACTGATAAATTTGTAGAGCACATGAATTATTTTTGAAATGTTAGCTTGATGGAAAAACTTCATGTTAGGACGACCCTAGATATTTATCTCCTGGAATATAAATCTAGGTTTAAAGATGATATGGTTTTCAAAAACCTTTGCTTACTAGAAAACATGCCTAGATATAGTGGGAATGGGATTCATAGGGCTAGAGCCAAGTGGGGGGTGTAACACCCCGAAAATTCTATAAACTGTGGAATTAACAAATTAAAGTATAATTAATTTCAAATCAAAGAACTAAGGGAAACGGGATACGCCATTGCGTTCGTCTCGGAAAAATACGCGAAATAGAGTCCGAGTTTTCGAAAAACGGAGTCTGTATGAAGAAGATATGGCCTTTGGAAGTTTTGAATTAAATTTAAAATTCAAACAGAATAAAATAATTAAAAATCGGGCCCAGTGGGCCAGGGCGGATAAACACCCGCCTAGGCCACCCAGGTCGACTGGGCTGTCGACCTGGGCTACCCATGTCGACAGGGCTGTCGACAGCCCTGTCGACAGGGGTGTCGACCTGATCGAGCCCAGCCAACCTGGCTGGCCAGGTCTGTGTTTGGCCGATTCTCAGTGGTCTGCTTTGTCATTAGGGCTAGGTGGCAAGTTTTAATTGGTCTCTCTTCCTAATGAATGGCTACGATCTAACCTAGCAACATCAATGGTCCTAATCAATTCCTAACCTCTATATAAACAACCCTAGACTAAACCCTAATCTATTCATTCAAAATTAAGAACATAGCCGCCATGTTGCTGAGGAACGACAAAGAGTAGCCGCCAACTAGAGAAAGGATTAGGAGGAAAATTAAAAGCTTAAAGAGACCTAAATCAAATCAATTCAACAAAGGAATTTGCGTCTTCAATCCCTAAACTAGAGAATTCATCAAACCATTGTAAGTAGAGTATTACTTTGGTATGAATAAACAACTGTATTGATTTGTATGCTTGAATTGGGATAATAAAGTAGTTCATATTTGTGCAAAATTATGTTATTCATTATAAAGAACTACATGTGGTAGTTCTATGCAAGTATACGTTTGGAATATTGCGCAAAATATGTAATCTATGTTGAAGCTACATGTATGTAGTTGATTGAAATCCATGCAAGTTTGGAGCTTTGTTATTATGTCATCATGATGTATATTTTTTGTGCATAAATCATTTTGCAAGTAATTGAAAACAAGTTTGGTTATTATAGTTCATATGAAACTATGTTGGAATTTTGACACCATAATCCATGTATTAAGTCATGCTTTTGCAAACTTATGAATATGGCTAGGCTATGAATGATATTCGGCATAATTGAAATCCATGATTAAGTCTATCTTGTTTAAAAGAATTATATGATGACATATGTAAGACATGGCTAGGTTAGACTCAAAAATCCCTTTTTGCAAGTTTAAAGCAAACACCATGTTTAGGAATATTTATGCATAGGTATGTTTATACCATCGTTATGTGATTAGACTTAAATCATGATTAAGTTGAACTATGCTTTTGTGTTAGTAACAAAGTATCCCCTTTGTAAACATGTAGAAACCTTATGAACATGACTTGTTTATGTTTATGCCATGTTTATGCTAGAAGTATTTATGCCATGCTTATGTTTGACATTATGCCATGTTTATCCTAGAAGTATTTATGCCATGCTTATGTTTGACATTATGCTATGCTTATGCTAGAAATATTTATGCCATGCTTATATTTGACATTATGCCTAAGTAAAAATATAGGTTCATGTGACAATAATGATATCTCAATTACAAGTTCACATGCTTTGATTCACGTCACCTATGTTACCACTATGCAAGTACACCAGTTTCTATGTTGTATTTCCAACGTCATATTGCAAGTTCATGCGCTCACCTTCCCCTCTTTGTGTATGTAATCACGCTTTAAGCCTCCCCTTTTCGCATGGCTAAATTGGGCTTTAAAAGGCTAAGCCCAATGTATATAAACGGACGTGTTAAACGGGGGAAAATAACGTTGGGTTAAAATTACTAATGAATGAAAATATAAAATAGAAGGGCCCAAGTTCAAGTATGGGTTGGGCCCATGATTGGTGTAACCTTTACACCACTAACTTAATAATGGGCCGCAAATATTTACATATAAGAAATAAAGAAGAATGACAAAATATGTAAATGTAGAAAATACGATGTGTTTAACCCGAGGTTGGATTGAGTTGTGATGTAAACCTGCCCGGAACCGCCCGGCTGTCCAGTAGTCACAACAATACCTATCCAATGTGGGAGGTTAAACATGGAGCCCAGCAAGGACCCGAGGTTAGACTGAGTTGTGGCGTAAGACTGCCCGGAACCAACCGGCAACAGGCAGCCACAACAATACCTGTCTAATGTGAGAGGTCAGGGCCTTAATAAGACAATTAAGGCTGAGTCAGGATTGATAGGATTAAGTGAACTAAAGACTTAATCAAAATGGAACATGCTAAAATAAACGGACTGGTGGGGTTAGGTTAGGGAAACACTTAACCAACTTAGCATGTTGGCTAGAGATAGAAAACCTAGTAACGGGGGACCCTTTTCAGCAGTAACCCTAGAAGGTGTATCAGGATACCCTGAAACTAGGCAGGGTGGGGCACGATTACTGGGCTGATTGTAAGAGGTCAAATCGACGGCGGTGGTGTAGCAGTGTAGGTTCTAACGGAGTGCGGGCGTGCACACACTCCAGCGCAGAAAAATAAGGCACTGGACACCAGTAGCATACCTGTGCACTCTAAGGTTGTGTCGGGTTGCCACTATGGGACTTGATACACCCCATGGTGGGACCAGCATAGGTAACTACAGACATCGGGGGCCGTAAGACACATGTAACTTTGCGAGTAGGAGCCGATCATCGTAGAATGGATCACATCACCCTGATTATGGGGTGCAAATTGGAAACTAGTTTGTATGGGTTCAGAGATTAGCATGGGGTACGATAGTATATTCGACCCTAGACAACTTAACCAAGTTTATTGTGCTTGCCCACTTCTTGTTTATACTTATCATACCCAGTTCTTTATTTATAGACAAAATAGTACTAGACTTACTCGGGCTTTATGTCTGACTCTATTTTCCTTTCGACTTCTTTCTTCCATTCCCCCCCCCCCCAGGTCCTCAGGGAGGGAACACAGCAGCTTGACCAATCTCAACATCCAGCTTGAAGAAGAGAAATGTATTGCTTGGACTTTCCTGTTTTGAACTATGGCTTTGGACAATCCACTATGGGGCTTTTGCAGTTTATCTATGTTTTATATATGCTTCTTTAAAAATGATGTACTCAAGACAGATTATGAAAGTGTTATGTTATGTTTTTGGAAAGGATGTTGTTGTAACACGTATTTGACTTTATGAAATAAAGTTTGTTGTTCTTCCGCTGTTTACAAATATGTGTTCTTATATCTGTCTTGTATATCTGTGACTTGTACTTATAAACCTCCACCAAAATTAGGGCATTCCCTTTGAGAGTGACCCTAACGGAGGTGGGGTGTTTCACTTGGTATCAGAGCATAGGTTTACCAGATAAGATAAAAAGTTTTGAAAAATTATTTTCAAAAAGGAAATTTAAAGAAGCATTTTTAAAAAGAAAAATATTATTTTATTTTAAAAAGGCAAAGTCCACTCCCCAAAGCCATAGGTATTATCTCTTATCCTTCGTTTTGAATCTATCCTTTTTGTTTCAGCATGTCCCAAGAACTTAACTTGCCTGAAGGGGTGCCAATACCTGGTTGGTTTAGACGGTTCTTAGAAGCAAGGGCCACTCAGCCAGGTCCTACCGTTCCTCCTCCTCCAGCTGAAGGAAATCATCCAGCTGCAGCGGCACCTTTTCCTCCACCTCCTCCTCGGGGAAACGCTTTTGCTAAGATATGTAAAGATTTTAAAGCTATGGGAGGAAGGGATTTCCATGGAACTGAGTCCTTCGTAGCAGCTAGAAATTGGCTGAAAGAAACGGAGGACCTATTCATTATCTTTGAGGTAGAAGATAGGCAAAAAGTACAATTGGCGGTGTGGCTATTGAAGGGCGAGGCTTCCTACTGGTGGGAAGTCACTAATGCTGAAAGACCAGTGGAGACATGGGAGGACTTTAGGGCAAGGTTTGAGACTAAATTTCTCTCAGATGCGGAAAGAAGTTTGCAGTTAGAAAAATTCTTATTTCTTAAGCAAGGGGACAAGACAGTCAGAGAGTATGTGAATCAGTTTGATGAGCTGGCTAGGTTTGGGCTTGACCTAGTCAACACCCCGCACAAGAAGGCTCTCCGTTTCGTCAAAGGGTTGAATGAGCCATTACACAGTTTGGCCATGACCCATATACCCATGGGGGCCACGTATGAAAGATTGGTGCAAATGGCATTGCTGAATGAAGAGGATAAGGGCAAGAAGGAGACAAAGGCAGAAAGCTCTCAAGGGAAGAAAGAGGGTTTGCAGCCCAAGAAGACAGACTTTAAGAAGGGCGGGAAAGGCAACAAAGAGAAGAGGAAGTGTAATTTCTGTGGCAAAGTGGGGCACTTAGTAAAGGACTGTCGGAAAAAGAAGGCTAAGGAGAATGGTGGGTGCTTTTCGTGCGGAGAGACAGGCCATAGGGCGAAGGACTGCCCAAAGAAACGAGGACAGGGGCAGAGGGCTGGATCCACCCCAGGGGCACATGTTCATGTGCTAGAAGCGCCACCATTGCAACAACGAGGTATAAATACTTCTGTAGAAAGTGTAGTTTATCTTTATGATCACCCCGTTCGCACTTTGTTTGATTCTGGCGCATCACACTCCTTTATCTCGTCTGCTTTAGTAGAATCTCTGCACCTAAAAACTAGTATGGTAGAGGACCCCTTAATTGTTTCAAACCCAATTGGGGGCCCAGCTCATTTGTCTATGATCTGTGTGGGATTGAAAATTTCTATTCTAAGTGTAGAATTTCTATGTAGTGCCTTTGTTTTGGGCTTTTCGGGGTATGGTTTGATTTTGGGTATGGATTGGCTATCCAGTAATGGGGCCATCCTTGATTGTGAGAAAAGGGTTGTTAGGCTCCTAACCCAGCTCGGTAATACTTTGGAAATTTCTTGTAATCCCTCGTATGCGGTTATGCTTAGTTATCTTGAGTCGCTAGATGCCTCTGTTGAAAATCTGCATTCAGTTAGAGTGGTCCGGGAATATCCGGATGTCTTCGAAGAGGTGAAGGGCTTGCCTCCGAAGCGGGAAATAGACTTCCGCATATATCTTGTAGATAATGCAAAGCCCGTTGCGTTGCCCGTTAGGCATATGGCTCCACGAGAAAGGAAAGAGCTCAGTAAACAGATTAAAGAGCTTCTAGAAAAGGGGTTCATTAGGAGGAGCATTTCAGAATGGGGCGCTCCAGTGGTGTTCGCTACAAAGGCGGATGGTTCACTCCGTCTATGTGTTGACTATAGGGAGCTCAACAAGCTAATGAAAAAGAATAGGCACCCTCTCCCTAGAATTGACGATTTATTTGACCAGCTTGTAGGAGCGTTTGTTTTCTCCCAACTCGATTTAGCAACCGGTTTTCATCAGCTAAGGGTGGCTGAAGATAGCATCGATAAAACGGCGTTCAGAACCCCAGATGGCTTCTTTGAATGGCTTGTCATGCCTTTCGGCTTGACAAATGCACCTGCTTACTTCGTGGACCTAATGAGTAGGGTATTTAGAGATTTCCTCAACAAATTCGTAGTGGTCTTCGTAGATGATATCCTTATCTTCTCAAAAAGTGAAGAGGAACATGCTCAGCACTTAAGGGCAATCATGGAAACTTTGCGAGTCCATCAACTAAAAGCCAAATTCTCCAAATGCCACTTTTGGAGAGAAGAGGTGAGGTTCCTTGGGCACATAGTATCCAAACAAGGGTTAGCAGTGGACCCCGCTAAGGTAGTGGCGGTACAGGATTGGAAGACACCAAGGAATGCGACTGAGGTCCGAAGCTTTCTAGGACTAGCAGGTTTCTATCGAAAATTCATAAGGGATTTTGCGAAAATCTCAGCTCCGCTCACGAAATTGACTAAGAAGAATCTAGTGTTTAATTGGGACTTGGATTGCGAGTTTGCTTTCCAACGACTGAAAAGGGCTCTCACAACAGCCCCAGTTTTGACGCTGCCAGATGGGAGCAAGATGTTCACTGTTTATACGGATGCATGTGGGACAGGGCTAGGCGCCGTCTTAATGCAAGAAGGAAGGGTGGTAGCTTATGGCGGAAGGCAATTGAAGGTGCATGAAAAGAACTACCCAACCCACGATCTTGAGTTAGCCGCCATCGTCTTTGCACTCAAGTCTTGGCGACACTATCTCCTAGGTGAGAAGTTCGAACTTTACACTGACCATAAATCGTTGAAATATCTTTTCTCGCAGAAAGATCTTAACTTGAGGCAACAAAGATGGATGGAGTTTCTTGCCTCGTACGATTTCGAAATCTCCTACACTCCGGGCAAAGGCAACGTAGTAGCAGACGCGTTGAGCCGAAAGAAATTGACCCTAAGCCCGTTGTTTGTTGAAAGACAAAGCCTAGAGTTTATAGCCAGCTTCGACTTTAGGCCCTCCTCCGATTTCGTACCAGGCTTGCTAGCATCTCTCGAAATGCGCCCAACTTTAGTAGATTCAGTAGGGACAGCACAACGCGAAGACCCTCAGCTAGTGGAAATAATTGATAGGCTAATTAGGGGTGAGACTTCAAGTCACCTCGACCGATACTCCATTGACGATAAGGGTGTACTAAGGCGAGACGGAAGACTATGCGTCCCACAGACAAAAGATTTAATAAAGAAGGTTCTCGAGGAAGCACATCACTCCAAGATGACGATACATCCAGGCGGAAATAAAATGTACAAAGACATAAAAAGGACTTTCTTCTGGAACGGCATGAAAAAGGACGTGGCAGCGTTCATTTCTAAGTGTATGGTGTGCCAACAGGTTAAGGCGGAACAGAAAAAGCCTGGCGGACTACTACATCCTCTGGAGGTCCCGCAGTGGAAGTGGGATAGCATCTCAATGGACTTCATCGATGGGCTGCCTAGGTCTAGGAGAGGCAACACTAGCATTTGGGTAATAGTGGATAGGCTTACTAAAAGCGCCCACTTTTTACCTGTCAAAAGTAAAAGAACTGCCTCATCCCTAGCATCACTTTATCTCAAGGAAATCGTTCGACTCCATGGAATACCATCTAGCATCGTTAGTGACCGAGACCCCATCTTCACCAGCGAGTTTTGGCGGAGTCTGCAAGAAGCAGTAGGAACGCAGTTATGCTTGAGCGCAGCCTATCATCCCCAAACCGACGGCCAAACAGAGAGAGTGAACAGAGTTTTGGAAGACCTTTTAAGACTATGCGTCCTTGACTTCGGAGGGACAAGGGAAGACCACCTCCCTTTGGTGGAATTTGCCTACAACAACAGCTATCAAGCAACCATCGGAATGGCGCCCTTCGAAGCTTTATATGGAAGACCGTGCCGATCGCCCACTTGTTGGTGGGAGTCCACGGATAAGCTCATACTTGGACCAGACATGATCCGAGAGACTTCAGAGAAAGTGGACTTAATACGAAGAAGGATGAAGACGGCCCAAGACAGACAAAAGTCCTACGCCGACAAGAGAAGGACCGACCTTGAATTTGAGGTTGGAGACAGAGTTTTTCTCAAGGTATCACCGCTAAGAAACGTTGTTCGCTTTGGAACCACAGGAAAGCTAGCACCAAGGTTCGTAGGTCCATTCCCTATCATCGAGAAGATTGGGAAAATGGCCTATAGATTAGAGCTACCCGAGAAGTTGGCTGGAGTCCACAACGTTTTTCACGTTTCACATCTCCGAAAATGTCTGCATGAGTCTGCTGAAGTGGTAGAGCCAAATATCCTCGAAGAGGCCGAAGTGGAACGCGAAGCAACCATAAGGAAGGTTCCAACCCGCATCTTAGGAACGGAAGTGAAGAAGCTACGCAACCGCGAAGTCAAGCTCGTCAAAGTTCAGTGGAGCGACGCCGAGGGAGACGCGACTTGGGAAACTGAAGCTAGAATACGTACTGCCTACCCTTTTCTGTTCGAGGGTACATCCTTGATCTTTCCTTTTTCCTTAAGTTGCGCTTTTATCTACCTTTTTTTAGGTATATTTCCTCGACCGTATCTTTTAGGTAGAAATCTTTTTGGATGAAAACATGTAGTTGAAACATGTTATGGATGATGGTTGCAAGTGGTTGCAAGTGATTGCTAGTGGTTGCTCGTGGTTGCATATACACACACAATCTAGGTTTTAGATCGGCTCAGTCACTTCATATCGCATATGCATATATGTTTGTATTCGTATATGGTTGAATTTTTATGTGTTGTCATGTGGATGTTGCATCTGTATTGAATGATTGTGCACTCATGTAGAATCAAGAATAGGAAAATTTGCATACATGATGGATTCATGGCACTTACATAATTCGCATTAAGGAGGTCAACTGAATCAGTAGACCGCCTGATTTTGCATTAGATAAGTTCATATACACACACACTTTGCATATGATCATGAAGCATTAGAAGTCTTTTAAGGACAATGGATGCTCGTGTTTGATGGATGAGTAGATGGATGATTGGATGTTAGGATATACATTCCTCCTAGCTTGAAGATTTCGGGGACGAAATCCTCTTAAGTGGGGGAGAATGTAACACCCCGAAAATTCTATAAACTGTGGAATTAACAAATTAAAGTATAATTAATTTCAAATCAAAGAACTAAGGGAAACGGGATACGCCATTGCGTTCGTCTCGGAAAAATACGCGAAATAGAGTCCGAGTTTTCGAAAAACGGAGTCCGTATGAAGAAGATATGGCCTTCGGAAGTTTTGAATTAAATTTAAAATTCAAACAGAATAAAATAATTAAAAATCGGGCCCAGTGGGCCAGGGCGGATAAACACCCGCCTAGGCCACCCAGGTCGACTGGGCTGTCGACCTGGGCTACCCATGTCGACAGGGCTGTCGACAGCCCTGTCGACAGGGGTGTCGACCTGGTCGAGCCCAGCCAACCTGGCTGGCCAGGTCTGTGTTTGGCCGATTCTCAGTGGTCTGCTTTGTCATTAGGGCTAGGTGGCAAGTTTTAATTGGTCTCTCTTCCTAATGAATGGCTACGATCTAACCTAGCAACATCAATGGTCCTAATCAATTCCTAACCTCTATATAAACAACCCTAGACTAAACCCTAATCTATTCATTCAAAATTAAGAACATAGCCGCCATGTTGCTGAGGAACGACAAAGAGTAGCCGCCAACTAGAGAAAGGATTAGGAGGAAAATTAAAAGCTTAAAGAGACCTAAATCAAATCAATTCAACAAAGGAATTTGCGTCTTCAATCCCTAAACTAGAGAATTCATCAAACCATTGTAAGTAGAGTATTACTTTGGTATGAATAAACAACTGTATTGATTTGTATGCTTGAATTGGGATAATAAAGTAGTTCATATTTGTGCAAAATTATGTTATTCATTATAAAGAACTACATGCGGTAGTTCTATGCAAGTATACGTTTGGAATATTGCGCAAAATATGTAATCTATGTTGAAGCTACATGTATGTAGTTGATTGAAATCCATGCAAGTTTGGGGCTTTGTTATTATGTCATCATGATGTATATTTTTTGTGCATAAATCATTTTGCAAGTAATTGAAAACAAGTTTGGTTATTATAGTTCATATGAAACTATGTTGGAATTTTGACACCATAATCCATGTATTAAGTCATGCTTTTGCAAACTTATGAATATGGCTAGGCTATGAATGATATTCGGCATAATTGAAATCCATGATTAAGTCTATCTTGTTTAAAAGAATTATATGATGACATATGTGAGACATGGCTAGGTTAGACTCAAAAATCCCTTTTTGCAAGTTTAAAGCAAACACCATGTTTAGGAATATTTATGCATAGGTATGTTTATACCATCGTTATGTGATTAGACTTAAATCATGATTAAGTTGAACTATGCTTTTGTGTTAGTAACAAAGTATCCCCTTTGTAAACATGTAGAAACCTTATGAACATGACTTGTTTATGTTTATGCCATGTTTATGCTAGAAGTATTTATGCCATGCTTATGTTTGACATTATGCCATGTTTATCCTAGAAGTATTTATGCCATGCTTATGTTTGACATTATGCTATGCTTATGCTAGAAATATTTATGCCATGCTTATGTTTGACATTATGCCTAAGTAAAAATATAGGTTCATGTGACAATAATGATATCTCAATTACAAGTTCACATGCTTTGATTTACGTCACCTATGTTACCACTATGCAAGTACACCAGTTTCTATGTTGTATTTCCAACGTCATATTGCAAGTTCATGCGCTCACCTTCCCCTCTTTGTGTATGTAATCACGCTTTAAGCCTTCCCTTTTCGCATGGCTAAATTGGGCTTTAAAAGGCTAAGCCCAATGTATATAAACGGACGTGTTAAACGGGGGAAAATAACGTTGGGTTAAAATTACTAATGAATGAAAATATAAAATAGAAGGGCCCAAGTTCAAGTATGGGTTGGGCCCATGATTGGTGTAACCTTTACACCACTAACTTAATAATGGGCCGCAAATATTTACATATAAGAAATAAAGAAGAATGACAAAATATGTAAATGTAGAAAATACGATGTGTTTAACCCGAGGTTGGATTGAGTTGTGATGTAAACCTGCCCGGAACCGCCCGGCTGTCCAGTAGTCACAACAATACCTATCCAATGTGGGAGGTTAAACATGGAGCCCAGCAAGGACCCGAGGTTAGACTGAGTTGTGGCGTAAGACTGCCCGGAACCAACTGGCAACAGGCAGCCACAACAATACCTGTCTAATGTGAGAGGTCAGGGCCTTAATAAGACAATTAAGGCTGAGTCAGGATTGATAGGATTAAGTGAACTAAAGACTTAATCAAAATGGAACATGCTAAAATAAACGGACTGGTGGGGTTAGGTTAGGGAAACACTTAACCAACTTAGCATGTTGGCTAGAGATAGAAAACCTAGTAACGGGGGACCCTTTTCAGCAGTAACCCTAGAAGGTGTATTAGGATACCCTGAAACTAGGCAGGGTGGGGCACGATTACTGGGCTGATTGTAAGAGGTCAAATCGACGGCGGTGGTGTAGCAGTGTAGGTTCTAACGGAGTGCGGGCGTGCACACACTCCGGCGCAGAAAAATAAGGCACTGGACACCAGTAGCATACCTTTGCACTCTAAGGTTGTGTCGGGTTGCCACTATGGGACTTGATACACCCCATGGTGGGACCAGCATAGGTAACTACAGACATCGGGGGCCGTAAGACACATGTAACTTTGCGAGTAGGAGCCGATCATCGTAGAATGGATCACATCACCCTGATTATGGGGTGCAAATTGGAAACTAGTTTGTATGGGTTCAGAGATTAGCATGGGGTACGATAGTATATTCGACCCTAGACAACTTAACCAAGTTTATTGTGCTTGCCCACTTCTTGTTTATACTTATCATACCCAGTTCTTTATTTATAGACAAAATAGTACTAGACTTACTCGGGCTTTATGTCTGACTCTATTTTCCTTTCGTCTTCTTTCTTCCGTTTCCCCCCCCCCCCCCAGGTCCTCAGGGAGGGAACACAGCAGCTTGACCAATCTCAACATCCAGCTTGAAGAAGAGAAATGTATTGCTTGGACTTTCCCGTTTTGAACTATGGCTTTGGACAATCCACTATGGGGCTTTTGCAGTTTATCTATGTTTTATATATGCTTCTTTAAAAATGATGTACTCAAGACAGATTATGAAAGTGTTATGTTATGTTTTTGGAAAAGATGTTGTTGTAACACGTATTTGACTTTATGAAATAAAGTTTGTTGTTCTTCCGCTGTTTACAAATATGTGTTCTTATATCTGTCTTGTATATCTGTGACTTGTACTTATAAACCTCCACCAAAATTAGGGCATTCCCTTTGAGAGTGACCCTAACGGAGGTGGGGTGTTTCAGGGGGGAAATGGTTGGTGGCATTCTTTATATCGCATGCATCGTAAACACATATATCATTGTACATATGATCCATTCTTACATATAGTTAGACTGCATTTCATTCTGCAAATCATTTTGCATCTAATCCATCTATGGGTTTTATCATTCAAATTTAGGAAACGTGTTACAGTGTGGACACTGTTTAGTTCTAGTGTGTGTGGGGGGGGGGGAGTCTGCATTTCACTCATTTTCGTTTTTTTCTTTATTTTTCTTTCTTTTCATTTTCAGCCATTTAAATAGGACCATCATGCATTTTAGACTGTATTAACATGCCATTTTTTTTCTTTTCAAACATGACTAATTTTAGATTGATACAACAAAATAAGTTAAGGATTTTTAGTCAGTTGGTAGTATTTTTTTCTCTCAATTTAGATTGAATAAGAAATATAATGAAAATTTTAATTTTGAGGTATAATAGTGTAACCGGTACATAGGGAGATTCTTAGGTGATGGCCATGAAATCTATTCTATATTGTAGACTTTGTTTAAATAAGTGGAGGACTTAAAATACTTATATTGGCTTTTCGAATCTTTAAAACTAAGTTGTGTTAAGTAGAATTCGCGTAACTCTCTTTTGTGCTTATATCTTCGATAATAATAATAATAATCCAAAGGTATCCAACATTGCTTGTATATCAAGCGTTGGTGTGCAAACCCGCCAAGCTCCATCCGACATGTTGTTGACAAAATCAGCGTTGGAATATCTTGGTCTCATTTTATGAGATTGGACACCTAAGGATTACCGACACGTTGTTGACAAAGTCAAAGTCGGCCTACACAATCCGCCAAGCTCTTTACCCACTCTCTGTAAGTCCGCGAGGCAGTGCATGGGTGGTAAACCTTGGTCTTCTAAGTTAGGTGTATGTACTTAATCATAATTTGTTTAAAATTTATAGAATAAAGAATAAGCGATGATGCCTAAACACTGCTTGATCTTATTGATTTGTCTAGCCATACATGAGTAAATTAGAATACCACTTTACAAACTGTGCCAAGCAAACTAAGAATTTATTTCATGGCTGCACTATGTTATCGACCGAACCAACCGGCCAAACTGGAATTTAACATTTGAAAACTTGATATATATTGAAAATTTGTGACAAGTTGAGGTATCTAAAATAAAATCAACTGACTAGAAATTGTTAATTTAATTTGTTGTACCACTTCAGAAACAAGTCTTGTTTTCATTTTTGTTTTTATTTTGCATACATCCATTGCATTCATGTAGTTTCATTAGAACCATAGCATACTGCATTTGGATTTTGTAGGTAGTATCCGCTGAAAACCCTCACGAGACACCACTCGTCCTACTAGGGACACCTAGAGGTTTAACGGCTTGTTGCATATGCTCAATGCAATCGTGTTTCCTACGAAAGTGTGACCTATCTAGTCAAGTTTTTCATTTTTGTTTTACTCGAGGACGAGTAAAAGATAAGTGTGGGGGTATTTGATTGACATAGAAATGTGTTATTTTTATGCTCTTATATCTTATCTTTTGTATATAAATAAATATTACTTGGGTATTGTTTTGTCACTTTTACAGATATTCCAACCCAACCCGCATGCAAACAAAAAAGTAGAGAAATAGAGATCAAATTGCTGTGCATTTGCATTTTGAAGAATTGTAGATGAAGATCTCATGTCTAGTTGCTGTTGGACAAGAAAATGATTGGTAGAAAGACCAAGAATTACTCAAATCAAGGGAGGCTTGTCAAAGAACCAAGAGGAAAAGAAGAAAGTCCAAAAATTTAAAAGATTTAACTAAGGCCCATTTGAGATTCTCATTGTAAACTCTTTTGGTGAATTCCCTAAGGCCCATTTATCATTGTATTAGGGTTAGGGTTTGGCTATCTATCCTATAAATACCCTTGTAATGTCATTGTAGCCACCATCTCCATTTTTTCTGTATTCTTTTTTCCATTAATAAAAGTTCTTCTTCTTTTTATTATTTCTGCATTTTTCTTTCTTAGCAATCGGTGCTGTCTTCACAATTAGTTTTGGAAGAGCACCAATTGTATTTTACATTTTTTGTTAGTGATTAGTCATTTGATTAGTTTCAACGACAATCCTAATTTACTTCTTGTTGTTCTTCTTATTCTGCACTTTTATTTTCTGCATTGTTGTTCTTGTTTTGCAATTTACTTTCTTTAGTGATTAATCGTTGATTAGATTCAACGATAATCCTAAGTTCGCAATTTCAATTTGTTTTTATTTCAACAAAATCTCCAGGCTTCGTCTAACTCGCCCAAGAGATTAGATAAATAATTTGATTTTAATTTACCTCCCTGTGTTCGACCTGTATGCTACACACCTGTACGCTTGCAGTAATTTAATTTAAAATTTGCGCTTTTCTAATTCATAGGAAAGCGACGATCAAGTATCTATATAATTATGGAATCCAACATCGAAATATCTGAAGATTACTTCCATTTAGATCAAATATTCATACATTGGAAAAACTTAACTTAGTTAGGAAGTCAACAACTTCAAACATTTCAATCCCTTTTGTTAAATAGCTATTTTTCACAAAATAGCTTTCTACTATCCAAAACTAAATATATTTAGTCCAAACCACTTTTAAATCATTTATTATGATTTATCACAATTTTTCCATATTTTTAATAATTTAAAAAGAGCTTAATTCATTAAAAACCAATTTCAGGTCATTTACAACACTAACGCAGTTTTTATTTAATTTTGATTTGAATTTACCTCAAAATCTAACCGATGGATTTTAAAACTTCACATATCATCGTAAAGCTCTTTACATTCTAAACCAAACATTTTTTTCATTTCAGGAAAATCCAACGGTTGGATTTCCAAAAACATCAATTTGAAGTTAATGGTCGGGATTCGCGAACGGTCGATGCGCGACTCGTTCTATTAAAACCATTTTATTATTTTAAATAGACTTCGTCGATTCAGTTTAAACGTACTTTATAAAATGTTTATAAACTCATTTTAAAACAATTCAATTTCCAGTTCTATTTTAAACCAACATTGAATATTCTATATTATTATAACATTAAAATAATAATATTTTTCAAAATATAATATTTTGAAATCCCAATTTTCCTGACTTCCATTATAAAAATAAAGGAGATCAACAGAAAAATCCGTTTGAGTTAAAATCGTCGTTTATATACCTAACTCGAATTCACGTTTTGAAACTACTATTCATTTCAAAATAAATCTAAAAACGGGCCTTTATAAATTGAAATTTAACTCAAATCAAATTCTAACTTTTACGAAATTTATTCGTAATCAATTAAACTTTCTTTTCAAACTAATTTGAATTTAAAATTCAAATTGCCATTTTTCACCAAATATTTTATTAATAAAATATTCAAATTAAATTCTAAATTGGAATGAGATCCAACCAATTACCATATAATTTAATTTATATGGATTTCGCACATCATTAACATCCAATAAACTTCCATTCATCAATCAATAATTATAATATATGTGCTTATATTCACAATTTTATAATAATAACTGTGTAAACTTTAAACATCATCCATCAAACACAAAACAAACATTGCAATCACAGGCAATTAATATATATATATATATTCAAATATGAATAGAATAACATAACAAAACCGTTGATTGAGAGAGTTCTCACATTGATCGGTTTAAAATCTTTTATAATGATCATTTCCTATAGTTCAATTAGGCGTTTTATTTTGCCATAAATTGTAACGAGCATTGTAGGGCATGCATCCATGCGGTTCTAACAAATCCTATTTCGTTGAATTCTGATAAAGTATGGAAATGATGATTTTTACAAGTTATTGATTATATATGAAATAAGTTAAATTAACTAATTACATTTAAAACCCTTAAATACTAATTACTCACGTTAATTAAGTTTCTCATCACCTTGTTCCTACAGGTGCAGGACTCAACAGCCATTACTCCCCATTCACGCATCCCTCTTCTATCCATTCTCCTTCCACGCTTCATTTAAAATCAAATAAAAATCATGAAAATTCATCTCTTCTCATCCTCAACAACCTTAACCCAAACATGTGCATCTCGCACCATTCCTCTCACCGCGTCGTTCAGCTAACACACGTCTTCTGCAAGGAATTGCGCAACTTTTCATCATCATATTCCACCAAATTTAGTACATGAGTTCCATTTCCACTCACAAGCCCAAATATAAACTTGAAATCCACCAATGATGCTTACAATTACAAGAATTGCCTAACCCTAGAACGAATTTACATGCTGGAAATATTTGGTGCAATGGAAATTATGTCAAACCTTCAGAAAAACTTATGTAGTCATAGAGAATCACTCCAGCAACTTGAAGATATAAGCCTTGGAATTTATAGTCATTTATTTGAATTCTTCTCAAATTTTGAAGTCACGATTTAGGTTTTTAGAATGAAAAAAAGGGTGGTGCATTTTTGTTGACCAAAGGGAAATGAGGCAGGGTTTGAAAATGATAAGTATGTTATATAATGTGAGGAAAATATATTTTCAATTGATTATTATATTGAATTTATTTAATCGTTGCTTCTATTTATCATTTAAAAATCCATATGATCACATATGAATTCCGTTTTCGATGCAAAATTGACAGGCAGCTATAATTTGACATTACGGACCAACCAAAACTTGTTTCGTCGAATTCCAAGTCTGTTTGCTCATGCAGCGTATTTTAAAAGTCAAATTATCGATCGTTTCACGTTTAAATTGTGCACGGTCACATACTAACTTCAATTGGCGCGAAATTTGAAATCTAGCAATAATTTAATATTTCATTTCCAACAAAATTTGTTTCATCGAAAATGGAGGTCGTTTGAAAAATGGCTATTTTTAAGGTTCAAATAAACCAAATAAAATATAAATAAATACCAAAATAGTTCAATTATATAATAAAAAATTTATATTATCATATATATATGAATAGAATATCTATAACTTCTAAAATAACATACCTGAGTTTATAACTCGATATTTTCAAAAATTCACGTCAAATCGATATCCAATTTCATAATAAAATTTCTTTATTTTATTTAGTAAATCATTATAATTTATAAAAGATTCCATAGCGACTATTCGAAATTTTGATTTGGGCATAACTTACAATTTAACGATGAAATCTTGATTTCTCACTTTCGTTAGAAAATTATAATTCAATATATCCTAACGTTTCTTGTTTTACAGAAATCTGACTTATATCGAATTCTGTATATTCATTTGAAATTTAAAACTAAATATTTCGAACTACCATGACGTTATGAGTTCTTTTTATAATTAATATAAACTTATATGCTCGAACTTCGTTTTAAATAAATTCTAAGTTGTTAATTTTCAATATAAATCATTTTAAATATTTAATTTTCATTAAATATTTCGATTTTGGGTCGTTACATTATCCCCCACTTAAAAGAATTTCGTCCTCGAAATCGAAGGCGAAATTGAAGGTCATTTACTTAACTAGCTCAGCATTCGTTCTAGCTTAAGTTCTTCAACTTTTCAGTTTCTAAGAACTTCCCAATTTCTTGAAATTTGGCTAACGCCTTTAATTTTCGAAAAATTTCTTCATAATCTCCTTTGTATGGGTTGATCGATACAACTACAACTTTCCTCTCTGGGCCATCATTAATCAAAAAGAAAATCCAAAAGCCAAGCAACTTGCCAATCGGCTCATAAAATCATCTAGCCCAATCAGTATAATAAATATGTACTTTATGTCGGGCATGCAATTTTATTCATCTTCGTAATTTCCATGCTACAACCTGTTCATCATATATACATGTCCAATCCCAACTAATTCCCAGTTCAGTTTAACATTAAATTTGACTTGGTTTAATTTACTTCCCTTCAGTTTTATCATTCTAATATTTTTATCAGTTAAACTGATTATCACACATCACAACCAGCAATCAATTGGTTAATTAAATTTCCAATTTATATGTTGTCAAAACATATATATTTTACATGCTCAAAGTATATTTTCAAATTCAAATCAAAAACATTAAATTCTAAATAAGTTCTTGGTCCTTATACCAGTCAATTGGAACTATATAGACATCCCACTTTTGAAACCCAAAAATAAACACTGATATGTGGCCATAATTACCAGAATCATTCCCGAGCAACTAGAGTGTGATTCTATATCTGTAACAACCCGTATTTTAAACCAATTTAAACTTTGTTTTTAATTGATTTTTCATAGAAATTAAATATTTTAAATGTATTATTTTGAGAATAAAAGACTTAAAATTTATTTTAATCGAAGTTATAACGTATAAATTTTAAATTTAGTTAAAACGAGCTAGAAATGGCGCGGTAGTTTGAAAAGTTAATTTTAAGCTTTGAATGAATGCATGGAATTCAATATAAATTTGAATTTGATGAAATAAGAAATGTTGGAAGATTCTGAATTGTAATTTTCTAACGAATTTAAGAAATTGATATTTCACATTATAAACTGTAAGTTATGTCTAAATTAAAATTTAGAATAGTCGCTATGGAATTTATATGTATATTTTAATATTATATATAGTCCTTAAAAATAGCCATTTTGCAAATGACCTCCTTTGTCAACGAAACCACATTTGTTGGATCAGAAATGTCAAATTATTTTCAGGTTTGAAATTTCAAGTCATTGGGAATTAGTATGTGAGCTTTGTTTTCTTTCCATGTAGCTTATTGTTGGTGATTTATAGTGTCAATCTGTTTGCAGCTCATTTGCTGCGTAAATGTAACAACCCGCATATTCAACGATAATATATTTAAATATCTCATTTAAATATAACGTCGTTAATCGTGTGTTTGTCCTAAAAGTCACATTTTGTATACGGATAAATTTGGACTCGGAACCACTTCCATTGAGTTAAAAATGTCGTTTGTGACTATTAAAACTATAAACATAAATACCTTTAGAGTTAGTGAGATTTGGCCATTTTCATTAGGTGTATGACCACAATATCACTCTTTGTATATGGACGAATTTGGACTCGAAACCACTTCCATTGAGTTCAAAATGTCGTTTACGACATCAAAAAGTGTAAGCGTCGATATATTCCGAGATTCGATGATTTGGCACCATGGTTGGGTCTTGATTTGGCCAAACCTCGCCCACTCCATATAACCAAATCATCCCCTCTTCCACTCAGTCATCCCAAACACTTAAAAGAAAATGGAAATGGGGAAGGGAATGGGAAATAGAAATTTTTAAGCTAGGTTTTGCAATTGGAAGTTCAATTCTTGAGGAAATCAAGTATAAAAACTTGGGTAAACTTCTCCATCTTCCTCTCCATCTTCTCCAACTCCATTCCTCTTTAATTTCCTATCATTCCGTAAACCTAACTCTTGGGAAAATAGTTTGTTTTGTGTATAGATTGAAGATTCGTGAGTAATATTGGAGGAGAGATTGATCATGCTTTGTTTTGGAGCTTCTCCTTCCATATTAAGATCAAAGGTGAGTCCTTTTAGGACTCACATTTATTGCCTCAAGCTACATGCTTTTCTAGTGTGCCTATAGAACGTTTGTGATGTGTATGCATTGTGTGCATGGTATGATTCGTATGCTTGACTATGAAATTTCCGATTTATGAGTGTATGAATCCAATTATATGAATTCAAAGAGTGAATATTTGTAGTGAATTGAATTTAGGTGGTATAAGTGTTTCGGCAAGTCTTTGAAGCCTCATTTTCATGTATATAGCATCACAGTCCTTCGAGCATTTGTTAATACCATTTGAACATGTTTTCTAGACCAAATTGTGCTCTAGCCTAGATTCAGACGTCTGAATATTTTGGGCCAGACATCTGACCTACTTCAAATAATTATAAAAACTAACAGAGAGCAATTTAGATGTCTGAATTTTTATTTCAGTCTAAATTGCAATTCATAAGTCCGAATTTTCCAATTCATACATCTGAATCTCAAATAGAGAGTTATGTCTCTGGAAATAAAATTCAAACATTTGAATTTTTATTTCAGACGTCTGAATCTGGTTTCTCTGTTGTTGACCAGTGGAAACCATGGTCAACAGTTTAGGTCCATCCAGGCTCTTTCCCGGCCGAGTTTCGGCCCATTTCGCCTTTGTTTGTGATTTTTCAGTTTCTCTAATTCACAGATTTCTATAGCTTGATTTTTACGAAATCATTTTATAAATCATTTCAAATTATTTTAAGCGATTTAGAATGTGTGCAAACCAATTTTTCTTGGTTTGAAAAATAAAAATGGTTAAGTACGATTTGGCATGAAATCGTATAAAATGAATTATGGGTATGTTATGACTTGAGTATTTAATCCGATGACCGAATTAAATTCTCGATTAAATCTTTTTACATAAGGTAGTGAATGGTGAAGGCCAATGATTTAACCAAGGGAAAGAATTTGATTTGAAGTTGGATTTTTAGTTCGTTGTGAATGGTATCTTAAATAATACCATTCTTGAACCCACTTGTGAAAGTAATAAATATTTCAAATGAGATTTGGAGAAGTTTTTCAGATTATTTAATTAAATTGGAATTGAATGGAATTCGATTAATAATAATCGAGATGAGCTTATGTGAAGGAAGGCGTTTACTATATATGGAATTGAAAAGGCCTTGCCATTATTCCACTTATAGTATTAGTCCAATATGGAAATTTATATCGATTATGAATTGTTCAAATTTCCGTGAGGATTCCATATTAAATGGAAGAGGATTTTGGGTTTACGGTGAATGGTGCTTTTACATGACATTTGTTTTTTAATTCAAGTAAATACAAGATAGATTTCCAAAGGTTGAACAATCATTAAGTAATGATTTTTTAGATTAAAACTGAACTAGAGTTTTAACGAATCTTTAAGTAGATTAAAATGAGAATGGGATAAGTAAATTTATCAAATTCGAGAATTGTTCGAGAATGTAGTATCATTAATTTTACTCCATGCGATAATTAAATCTTCAATTAGATTTAAACCGTTAAGTGGTAATTAAATTTACCAATAACACAGTGGGTGTTAGATATGGAGTAATACCAGTTTTGCTCCATGGGATGAATAGGTTAGGATTGGGATAATAAATAAATGGTTACTTCGATATGGCTAGATAATCCTGACTATTTGCTAAACCTTAATTGGGTTTAAGTTGTGAAAATTTAAAATAAAATCTTTTGAAAATGATATCCAAAGGAAGCTTAAAGAACAAGTTTAAATGAACTTATCTTTGATAAAATTAATGGGAACCTTTCCCTAAAGATGTGAATATTCGAATAAAAGAATATTCTAGATTGGAATGAGATGTGCGCTATCTTTGTGTATT
Organism: Allium sativum; assembly: GCA_030737875.1. NCBI lineage: Eukaryota > Viridiplantae > Streptophyta > Magnoliopsida > Asparagales > Amaryllidaceae > Allium > Allium sativum. Next base: position 683,472,580 of record CM060926.1, on the reverse strand, counting down.
TATCGCATGATTGTAAAGATACGTTAATTATTTGGAAAGACCGAGTTTAACCCATTTTGAATAACTGTTTCGGCAATTAAAAGTCGATAATGAAGACGATGGTTGAAGACCGGAGATCTTCACATCATTTGGGATATTGCTGATGTCTCACTTGGAAAGTACACCCAAGTAGAGATTATATGTGGTGATTGTCCAGACGTACTTGGAGATCGGCCGAATATGCAAGGACCTCTCTCCTGTATCGGACATACGGGGCGAGGAATAAGGTGCCTCCAGTTTCGTACAAACCCAGAACGAACTTGTAAAGGGATGCTATATTCGTTGATCTCTGCTAAATATATATCTGTTTGGTGGCAGAGAATTTATTCTCTTGCTTAGCACCTTCTCTGAGACGTACGAGCTTATAGGTTATCTATTGGTGGAAATTAATGATATGGTATGGATTGATAATGTGGCATTCTGAGATGCAATGATCAAGGCTTTCGTTGAAAAGCAGGGCCTTGTGGATGATGATCAAAGCACGACTTTAATATAGTGTAGCTTTGTGTATAGCATTGATTCGCGAGCCTCACACCACGGTATGAGTCTAAAACGGGATGAGGGACGCAAGGGGTGCATACGTTTCTTTCTAGCTAGAAGTGGTGTCATGGTATGGAGCCCAGACATTTTTACTTATGTGGATGATAGATTGCAAGGCGCCTCAGATATGATTGGTCGCCACTGGCCAAGTTATAGGTCTGATAGGACTGGGAAACGTATTGTTCAGGAATAACCAATCCACAAACGTTAGGTGTGGACCGGCCCTGCAGGATCCAAGGGTTACCCGTAGGTGTGATCCTGGGTCATCTTGCTAGAGGTGATCTGAATCAATATGGATACCATCCCTTGCCTTGACTCGTGATGGAGACAAGACTTCCAATACGACATGGTTTCGGTTTTAGTTGTAAAACTATGTTGACATAATATATGGTACCTATGTCATCTATGATTGATACATTTATATTTGAAGTGGTTTTTGACACTTTGCACTTATAGTAATATCAAAGATATTTTCTTTAAAGCGTACCAAGCATGTTTGGCTATTATAAGGTAAAACTCTATCCTCCGGCTTGCATTGCATTGTGTGATGGGATCTGAGTCATATAATAGCTTCATTTTTTTCAAAAAGCATTGCGTTGTTTAAAAATTGTTTTATTTCAGAGTATCCAGTCTGTGTTATACGGCATAGTCCCGTGAATTACGTTATTTTAAAGTAAAGTTGAATAACTGTTTCTAGTTCTCACATTAGTCCTATGACTAACTCGGGGTTTATTATTTCTATCTAAACTCTGGGTGCCCAAATTTTCAATACGGGCAGCTAGTCATTTTGGTTTTGCAGATTTCTATTTAAAAGGATCCTGCTTTACAGCTAGAGCTATATTCGGAAAGCTTTGTATACGTGTATTTCTTTCAGTTGTGTTAGTTGATGTATTTCCGCTATGCATTGTATTTGTATATTTTATTTCCACTGCAATGTAATGTATTCTCTGATATTATTTTCCTACTGTGTAATATTATTTATTCGCACTCTGATGTTCTTGTACTCTTATGTAAATTGTTGTAACAAAAATGAAATGTTCTCCTGTTTGTGTTCTGATGCGTTGTGTTCTCACACAATCCGCGTTCTTGTTCGGTCTAGGCTTGGCGGGGATTTCGGGTCGTGTCAATATCTATCCAGTATATTTGAGACTTCAGATATATGTTTGTAAGGTGTATATTCAAAATCTCCTTATACTCTTTAGTCCATACTCAACATCAAATAAAATATTCAAATTCTTATATGATATAATTTCTCGAAACCAAATTCATTTTAATATGTAATACTCCTCAAACTCATTCTAGGGCATTACTAACTCTATCTCTAACGTATTATTCTTAAAGGGTGTTACTAATCCTATCGCTGATGAATTCTTTCTTCATGTACTAGTTCGTTGTATCCCCAAAGCTTTGTAAACCAAAGCTCTGATACCAAATTATAATTGACACGCTTTTGGGCCCACTTCGAGCCAGTAGTTAGCCCACTTGAAACGATCTCAAAGGAGGATTGTTATGGGATACAATACACCTGAACACAACGCAAAAGAACATTTTATTGTTATTACGACAATTTTACAGCAGAGTACAAGAATATATCAGAATATAGATAATTGATACACAACAGAAAAATATCATAGAATAATAAATTACAACACAGCGGAAACATAAATATATACAGCTAAGACTCAAAATAATCCTGCGTGGAAAATATGGGCGCCCATAGTTTAGGTGGAAAACAATAAACTCCAGGTCAGTAATGGGACTAGTTTGAGAACCAAAATAGTTACTACACTTTATTTTAAAGTTGGGCAAATCACGGGACCACGCCATATAACACGGAACGGGTTTTCTCCACATGAATACCAGTCACAAACAATCGCAATGCTTTTTGAAAAATGAAGCTATTATAAGGCTCAAGTCTCAACGCACAATGCAAACGCAACCTAGAAGATAGAGTTTTACCTTATAATAGCCAAACATGCTTGATACGAGAAAATCTAAATAATTTGATATTATTATTAGTGTCTAAGTGTTGAAAACAAATGTATCAATCTTAGAAAGCATAATACCCTATCCTATTATGTCGCCATATAGATTTACAATAGAAAACGCAAGTTTCGTATTGGAAGTCAGATTCCCATAAATGACCAAGGCAAAGGATCTTCCTTATCTGATTCGAAGTATCACTAGCAAGATGTATAAGAATCACACGCATGTGTCCCTCAGAGCGACTGAGCTGGCCAACAATGTACACGGATGATTAGAATTTTTTTTGAATGTAACTTTTCCCGTTCTCATCTGACAACGTCGTAACGACCTGCGGGAATTCGACACCTGAGTTCTGAAAATAATACGGATCATGTATCACTTGTTAGAACCCAAGTATCGAAAACACAAATGGTTACTAGAAAGAAATTAGAGGATGAGAAAAGAATGAAATACTAGAATAGATGAAGAAAATCCAACACAACACAGAGTCTCACATCGCAGCGGAACAAAATATAATATAGAAATAATTCTTTATTGAGAGCTTGAAAATATACTTACATTCATCAGAGTACATCGTCACATCTGGACAGTAATCATAATCTGTTCTCATATATAACACACAGTTGAATACACACAAAATATATATCATACATCTGAACTCCTCAGCACGTCTTTGGAAGTTCGCAACATCCAAATCTAAAGTTGTAAAACCCAATCTAACCTGAGCATTACAAATGCCGGATCAGTTTGGTGAACCAAAGTGAGAAAAGCACACTAAGTTTATAGGTATCATACAACTTGATTTTAAAGGGAAATCTTTTTGAAAGAAAAAGATAGTCATAAGACCAAATCCATGCATAAATACGGACAGTATTTACCTTACGATAACCCAAAACGTTTTTGAAATCAATATCTTTTCTGATATTATAATAATGTCTAAATAAAATTAAATATCAATCTAGCAGAACACTTGCAACTCACGCTCTACATACATAGTATAAAATCAAAACCGTGGGCTCTTATTGGAGAACGGATTTCCATGGCAAGGTATGGGCAACCACCTTTCTGACAATGTATCTCCAGAGATGAATACACTGGGGTTCAACAAGAACATATTGCAACCCAGGCTAAACATTATCAGCCCCCCACTTCGCTTGAGAGTATCGAATATATCATTACCATGGTTGGGGGCCAGCCAACCGAACCGATAGCATACATACAAAAATAAAAAGGGACAACTGAAGGCATTTGATTTCTCCAGATCAGGTAATGACATACCCTTTTGATGGATGCGAGCCACATAGCCATGTGACCTACCCGATTTTATACCATTTCCCGGTTGATGAGTCTTGAGGTTTAAACTTACCCTTCAGAACAGCACATCTCCATCCACTTTGAATGCCGCATCGTCAAATCAGCTGGATATCACTAATTTACATCCACAAAAATATTCTGCCTATTTAGCTAAGAGAAGAAGTACTGCCTTGTCTGCCATCAACAGAAATACATTTGAAGAAATCAACGTACGTGTTACCTTTGGAAATACTTTGTCAGACACTCGTCCATATGAGTCATCCATGAACAGGATGAACCGAAGGCACTCTCCTACCACATCCTTGAATTACCTTATAGATCAATAGCGAGTAGTCCTTGCAATCCGTAAGATTCCAATCACGATAGAACCACTATCGAAATACCTCTGGGAGCTAATCAGAGAGATTTGACAATAATTCTTCTACTCATGAAGATCCACAGTCTTCAATTGCTCCATCTTCGATAAGCATCTTCATGTATTTGCTGGTTTGGAATGGTTTTCGAATATAAATTTGATCCCGGTCTTTCCGTACCAACAATCATATAGGTCAGATTTGATAGTCGGTTATTTAACTATCAAATAAACATTTATGGAAATAAAATGAGTTCACTGATTCAGTACTCAGCATTACCTGGCCACTTTCATTAAAAATAATTAACAAAGGTTAATTTTAACTCTTAAATCTTTCTACATTACGAATATAGATTTTCATTTCTTATTTAACATAAGATTATTTTCAAAACTATTTATTTTGATACCTAGGAAAAATAACCTATAATCATATCTAATTTCTATATTTCAAACCATTTTTTATGTTATTTCTCGTTATCTATAATTGGGGAAATCAACTAAGCTTATCGTTCGTAAAATAACGTTACGAAATTCTTTTGCTTCATTACTTGAAAATACCATTATAACTTCACGCATTCTCCTTTCTATTTCTGTTACTTTGGAAATATCATTATCTATATATATTGTAACAACCCGGATTTTCAGAACAAATTTAAAAATTTTATTTTAGCAATTTTAACAGATTTTGAATATTTAAAATAATTTATTTTAAATTATAATGACAAAATTTTATTTAAATCGAAGTTAGAATGCAAAATTTAAATTTAATTATAAAAGGAGTTTAAAATGGCGTGGTAGTTCGAAAATTCGATTTCTAATTTCAATTTAATATACAGAATTCATTTTAAATCAGAGTTGGTCGAAACAAGAAATATTTAAATCTGTTTAATTATATCTTTCTAATGAATCTGAAAAACCAAGATTTCACTTTATAAATTGAAAGTTATGTCCAGTTTAAAACTCAGGAAAGTCGATGTAGAATTTATATATATTTAATATAATATATAGCCATTAAAAATAGCCATTTTGCAAACGGACTCCGTTTTTGATGAAAACACTTTTGTTGGATTCAGAATGTCAAATTATTGCTAGATTCCAATTTTCATAATTTTTGAAATTAATATGTGAGCATGGCAAAAGAAAATGTGTTTTGACCATTTTAGTCAAATTGGATCGACCAAAATATGGCCATTTTTTCAAACAGTCTTCAAATTCAACGAAATTTGTTTTGTTAGAATCAATGGTCGAAACATAACCAGAAATAATTTTTCTATAATTTTTAGAGTCAGTATGTGGCCGCGGTAAATTAAATTGTACGTTTAAATTTAATATATAATGATTTATATTTTAATTTTGGTAAAAAATGATCAAAACATTAGAATTGGCTTACGAAACATATCCCATTATGTTCAGAATGGGGGTATTTAGCTAGGGGTGACAGTCGTTGGGTTTGATTTGGAGATCTATTAGAAAACCCTGTGATTCAGAAATAAATAAATTAAATAATAATATATAATTATAGTATATAAATACCCCTAAGTTTACTCCTAACCCTAGAACAAATAGACCAGCCGCCATCATCAAGGAATCGATGGCTATAGAGCTCCGAAAACAAATCCCTAATCTCTCTTGATATCCACCAAATTAGATAATAACTCCTAAGGGAAAATCGAAGAGGAATTCCCGCTCTTCAAGTTCATATGGTAAGATCGTTTTTCGCTGAGAGATTTGGGAGGAAATGCGATACAAAGTGGTGGTTTTTGGTGAGGTTTTCCCGGCGATGGTGGGTTTCGATCTCGCCACTGGGCTTGGCGTCGGATGGTGGCGAGCAGGGCTTCGAAGGGGTGGTCGACGATCAGCAGCGCAGGGCTTGTGTAGGTGGCGGTGGCATGCCCTACAGGTTGAAGTGGGGTTCGATTTTTCTTTTACAGAGGACGATAAAAGGGAGTAGATGACGGCAATGTTTTTGTAACGTGATTAAGGAAAGGACTTGTTTTTACTTGAGCTAATGATTCTATTTAATCAGTTTTATTATATGAATCAACATGATTTAAAATCAATTTTAGTAAATCAAAATCAACAAATTGTTTTGTAATAAAAAAAATAAACAATTGTTTTGTAAACAAAATCAACAGTTGTTTATAAGAATTATTTTGTAAACAAAATCAACATTGTTTTGTGAATAAAATCAGTAAATTGTTTTGAAAAATAAAACATTTGTTTTGAAATAAAAACGAACTTTGTTTTGAAATGGACATATCACTGTTTTGAAACGAATATATAATTATTTTGAAAATTAAACATATCATTGTTTAGAAATTAAAAATATACTTTGTTTGAAAATAAAATAGAACACTGTTTGAAAATAAAATAGAGCATTGTTTGAAAATAAAATAGAACACTGTTTTGTAAAATATAAAAATAACACTTCTTTGTAAAGCAAAAAGAACATTGTTTTAGAATTCAAAAAGAACATTGTTTTAGAATTAAAAAAGAACATTGTTTTAGAATTCAAAAAGAACATTGTTTTAGAGATCAAAATATACATTATTTTAGAGATCAAAATATACCTTGTTTTAGAATGAAGAAAAAATAAGGATCATTGGTTTCGAAAATAAAAATCATTGTTTTAAAGTATAAATTACATTGCTTTCAAAGTATAAATTACATTATTTTAAAGTATAAATGACATTGTTTTAAAGTATAAAATATACATTTTTTTTAAAGTATAAAATTACATTGTTTTAAAAGTAAATAACCAAGTTTAAAAATACGATTTGTAAATGAATAACATTGTAAATAAAAATACGTTTTTAAAATGAAGAGTGTTGTAAATAAAAATATTATTTTTATAGAATTGTTTTAAATTATATATAGCATCGTATGAAAAACATGATTTTTAATATATATACCGCGTGAAACAGATTACGATGGAACAGACTGGAAGCAGAACGAGGCCAAAATCGTATCACAAATTCAGAATAAAATAGACGGAGTGGAAACCAAAGGTGAGAACTCCTCAATACAAATTCTGCATAGTTATTTATTTATTTTCATAACTAAAATATATAGAATGGCCAGTTTAGATTTTATCAGTTAAATCATCATAAAATGTATACTGTGTATGCTAGATCACTTCCTTCGTCCACAAACTATAGACGATTTAAATTGACTGTATTGTGTGATTGTTTGTGATGTTGTGGTGATCCACATATTAAAAATAATGCTAATATTAGTGTATTGGGTTAAATTAAATTATAAATATTTACTTATCACTTTAACCAGTGAAAATTGGCTAATTAGAAAAATTATTAAAACCAGATTAGAATTGGTTTAAATTTGTTAACTAATTATTTATGTAGATATACTGCTGTTATTTGAAAACCCCACACGGGTCTGGGGATGATAATTTATTCACACCTCCCCTGAATATAATTATATGTCAATCGATGGATTGACAGTCTGTGATGAGCGTTATTCAATTCATTTTAATGCTCACACAGTTGTAAACTTCACTCTGGATGTGATTAGACTGTTTGATGATTATTTATCATTATTGTTGCATACATGCGATGTATGAAATCCATATAACTGAAAATTAAATGGTAATTGATTGAGTCGCATTCCGATTCAGAATACAAAGGATATTTTAAAATAAAATATTGAAATAATAAAAATTATATTTTTATTGAATGTACAAAATATGAAAAATATTCACATAAGAAATGGAAATTGTTTGAAGCAATAAAAGTTACATTTTTGTTGTAAAGATATAAAAAGATTCTAGTTTAATAAATTTGTGTTTACAAAAATTACATTGTTAATGTAAAGGATGGATCATTGAAAAGAATCAATGTTGACAAAAGTGCTGTAACACGAAAAAAATAACATTTTAATGTAAAGAACCATTTTTAATGTAAAGTATATAAAAGAACATTTTAATGTAAAAGATCATTTTTAATATAAATAATGTAAAAGAATATTTATGATGTAAAATAACATTTTTAATGTAAAAGAGCAGGTATAATGTAAAGGAACATTTTAACATAAAGAATATTTTAAAGAAATAATCTTTGAAAATAAAGAATATTTTAAAATAAATAATATTTTAAAATAATATACAGCGAAGAATAAAATTATGATTTTTATGTCCGGCTTTGAATGGACACCAAAATATAAATATGAAGTTGAATTAAGTAGCAAACGCCATTTTACCCCCGAATGGGTTTATCGATCAATTTTATTCATTTTAAAATGAATATCGAAAAGAAATGATTTTAAAATATAATATTGTGACGGCCCGCCCCGCACCAGCCTGCATTTCCTCCGAAAGTGCGCTGTACACATGCCCGACTAGCACGAGACGGTTGTCAGAAGAAAGGAAAGAAGGGAATTAACTAACGAGGAACCTGTAGAATGTCTCACAGCGCATGGAATAAAATATAATAATAACTAGGGGTGGAGTCGGTTCGGTACTGGAACTTTGTACTCAAAACCATTACCGTACCGGCTTTATATGGTAATAGAAAAATCATACCATTACCAGCCAAAAAATTCGGTTACCAATAGTTCAGTTTATGGTTGTTAATGGTTGGTAGAGGTCGGTAATAAGTTTTTACCGTTTACTACTTTGAGATCTTTTTGTTTACAATATTTCACATTAAAATATTAAATATTAATTTATGTTATTATATTATTATTTATATATCTTATTTTATGTAGTCAAACATGCATAAAAACTTTATAGATGAACAGAAACACCATTTAAAAGATACCATTTCTAAGGTATATAATAAAAATTGCGTTCAATCTTGTATCGTAATAGTGTTTTTCTAGGTATTTTATTAAATCATTACATATTAAAAATTCTCCGTTATGCAATAAACTTATATATGGTAGGTATGGTAATTACTATTTTCAATGCTCAATTACCATTACCGTACCACATATTTTCATGTGGTTTGGCATACCTTACCAATCAAATTGGTTACCGATTGTTCGGTACCACTTTTGTTGGTAACAGTTGGTAATGGCGGGTAAGTGGTAATATGGTAAAAATTTCCAGCCCTAATATTAACATACTTGACATAAAACAGGTGAGACAGTGCATAAGCTGATAACTAAAACTAACATCAACATCAGAGCAGCGGAAATCCAAATACAGCTTATTACAACTTTCCAAATTTACTGTCTCTAAAACAAAAGAAAACTGAAGTAGAAGATGCACTACTAATGCCCAAACAGTGATCTTCAACAACACAGGGAGAATACTATATATATCATACGTGGAAGCCTCCTGCTCGTCTCCGGATCATCTACCCGTGCATCACCAGCTAACCTATCTCTAGTCTGCTCGTGTGAGCACCCAGAGTAATAAGAGGAGACATAAAACTCTGGGTCAGACATAAAGCCTGGCATGAGCGATAAGCATCTAAACAGAACAATAACAGGTATACTAAACCATACCTGAACCTGGACCTGCAACCAAAGAGTTAGTACCACATATCGTACAATACTCTAAGGTGCCATAATAGATAGTGTAAAGAATACGGGGGTGGGGTGTGTATGTCGTAATGATGGCAAACAAACTAACCATAGCAACCATCTTCACATCTCTCACTCAGTGCGTAAAGCATACGATGTCCACCGCTGTCAATCACTAGACCCATCGAAGTAGTGACGGAGTTCGACTTGTACAACTACTGCTAGTACCAAGCTTACCACATGGAGTCATGACCAAACCTTTACAAATGACCCCACTTCATTGGTCTATAGCCCTTTAGTCGTACCTAGGCCACTGTGGCCCTGAATCCATTCACGTACCTCCCATACATAGTGATCCAAAGTCATGGACATCGACTGCCCCTTGGCACACGTCCCGCAGCAAAGCCCAATCATGAAGCTCACTCATTGGTTCCCAACTGGATCCTGAGCTCTAACTTCCCATATTGGGCTACCTTTGCATCTCGGGTTATTGGTCAATACTGGGTCGGGTCGGGTTCCCCTTCTAGCCATCGGTTCGGGTCGGGTCCTCTACATTGAGTTGGTTCTGTTCGTAGTCTTCTCCTGTGGCGGTTCGGTTCGGGTCCACAGCGTTGCATCGGTTCGGGTCGGGTCCACGGCATTGCATCGGTTTGGGTCGGGTGTCCGACTTCGGGTCGGGTCGGGTTGCCATCTTCCATTCAGTTCGTGCTCCTGCTCCGATCAGCTCCCTCGTTCTTCACATGCTCCGATCCGATCTCTCCTCATTTATCCGATCCGATCCCAGTTCAATTAGCGTGGCCTTCCTTTTTGCCAGTTCTCTCAAGTGTCAAGTTCCGATCCGATCGAATCCCTTGCCCAGTTCAACTTATCTGATCCGAGCCCCCGTATCCGATCCGATCCGGTCCAGAACCTGCACCTTTCCTGCAACTTTTCCAGCAAGTGTTTTACGCCATTCGGCGATGTTTTCGACCAATTTAACCATTCTAATCAATCACAAGTCATTCCAAATAGTCATAGCAACATAGCAAACAAACCACAAACACCAAAACAATGAATTTACATGTCAAAATGGATCAAATATACCCAAAACCCCATATTTTCCCTTAAGCATGTTTAAGAAAAACTAATCATAGGGTTAACAAAACTTAACCAAACTAAACCAAATTTCTACCAGAGGCATAAAATATTATTTTCGAATTTATAGATATTTCTCCAGAATTTATTAGTGTATAAATTCGCTAATCTTCACTAATTACCCTTAATTAACTGTAATTAATGTCAAAACAATGCTAATCACTCACCTTGGCCACATATAAAATTCTCAGAACTGAAACCTCGCTGATTTGGGTGAATACTGATGTCTAACAGCAGCTCTAACCTTGCTTTCGTGTTTTCTCTCCTTAATTTGATGTAGATTAAGCCAAAACTTGATTAGAAAGTGATTTGGGGATGTTTCTAGATGTTGGCGGCCATTGTTAGGGTTAAGAGTGAAAGTGGCGACTGAAAGAAATGTTTTCTAACCCTAATCAGCCCCTATACATCTCCAATCCCGAAATCCCCTTTGGGCCTAGTTGTTAATCACCCGGTTAAGCCCAATTAAGCTGTTTTTCACTATTTGAAACTTGTTTCAGCCATATCTCCCAAACGGTGAGTCCGTTTGGCTAATGCGACCACTCTACGGAATTGTAAACCATCATCTGGAGCCAATGGAAGTGGTTTCAGGTCAAAATTCCTTTCCAGTCAAAAGTTATGGCCAAAACAGTACCAACTAGGGGTAAAATAGTCATTTAAAAATCGACAAAAATCATGAACATGGGAAATGACCCCAATAGTCGTCTCCCAAAGTTACATGACCATACGACTTCGTATGTGAAAGAAATAAATATTCTACGATCCTGTGATGCGTAGAATACGGGTCGTTACACTCTCCCCCCCCCTTAAGAAATTTCGTCCCCGAAATTCCTTAAACCAAAACATACAAAAGATCCTGCATGCCTAACAGCCTCATACAACAATCAAACATGCAAAACAAGCCTATCCTAGCATGCGGAAAACTAAATCGAAGTTAAAATCTTACCAGGCGAAGAGTTCTGGATATGTCTTCCTAATGTTCTCCTCTATTTCCCAAGTGCAATCATTCTCCTCCCCGCCCTACTGAACCTTGACTAGCTTCACCACCTTCCTTCGAAGTTGCTTCATGTCGTGCTCGACGATACGGGCCGGCTTGCGGTTCCCAACCGCCTCGGGTTCTACTTCGAAGTCCTCTAACTGATCAGGTGAAATAGTCATATTTGGGTCATGAACGAACTTCCTTAGTTGGGAAACATGAAATACGTTGTGAACTCCTGCCATCTTCTCTGGTAAGCCAACTCTATATGCCAAATTCCCGACTGGTTCAAGAAGAGGGAATGGGCCAACAAATCTTGGTGCCAACTTGCCTCTCCTGCCAAATTGTATCACGCTCTTCAACGGAGAAATCTTGACAAACACCAAGTCACCAACGGAGAATTTTAAGTCTCTTCTCCTCTTATCAGCATAACTCTTCTGCCTATCTTGGGCAGCCTTCATTCGTTGTTGAATGATCTTGATCTTATCTGAAGTTTCCCTCACCACATCTGGTCCAAGCATAAACTTCTCGCCGGTCTTTATCCAACATGATGGTGAGTTGCACGGTCTTCCGTATTAAGCTTCATATGGAGCCATACCGATACTGGATTGGTAGCTACTATTATATGCAAACTCTACTAGATGCAGATGGTCATCCCATGATCCACCAAAATCCAATATACATGCTCTCAAGATAACTTCCAAAATACGATTCACCCTCTCCGTCTGACCGTCGGTCTGAGGATGATATGCGGTACTGAGATGTAAATATGACCCCAGAGCCTCTTGTAAGCTCTTCCAAAACCCACTAGTGAACAACGGGTCTCGGTCAGTCACAATGCTTTTAGGTACTCCATGAAATCTCACTACCCACTTCATATACAATTCTGCTAACTTAGCTGCCGTCCTGTTTGACTTGACTGGTATAAATCTTGCACTCTTGGTCAATCGATCCACAATTACCCAAATGCCATCATGTCCCGATCTAGTCCTTGGTAACATCGATGAAATCCATCGAGACTTGCTCCCATTTCCATTCAGGAATTTCTAATGGCTGCAACAACCCACTAGGCTTCTTTTGCTCGGCTTTAACTAGCTGGCAATTCATGCATTTGGATATAAATTTCCCAACGTCTCTTTTCATCCCTTCCCAGTAGTAAGTCTGCTTCATGTTTCGATACATCTTATTACCACCGGGATGTATAGTCAGTTTTGAGTGATGACACTCTCTAAGTACTTCATCTCTCAATCCATTGATATTGGGTATAACTAGTCTTCCATCCTTTCTAAGCCATCCATCTCGATCAAGCCCATATTTGTTCATCTCCTCATTGATACCCATCTCTAACTTGGAGATGATTTCCAATAGATTAGGATCGTCCCTTTGGCTGGAACCAATCCGCTCTATCAAAGTGGGTCTGATCGCCAAACTAGCTAGCATGACTGGATCCAACTCGCACTTTGGTCTGAAATCAAACCCCGCGATATACTCCAGTTGCTTCCATTTAAGAAACATAGCCCCTAAACTGGCATGTCTCCTACTCAGGGCATCGGCTACCGCATTACCTTTCCCAGGTGTATACGCGATATCAAAATCATACGAAGCCAAGAACTCTAACCATCTCCGCTGATGGAGATTCAGAACTTTCTGAGAGAAGAGATACTTTAACGATTTATGATCGGTAAACAACTCAAATCTTTCTCCCAAGAGATAGTGTCTCCACATCTTTAATGCAAACACAACCGCTGCCAGTTCCAAATCATGGGTATACTTCTTTTCATGCGGTTTCAATTGCCGACTTGCATAAGCTACAACCCTGCCGCCTTGCATCAATACAGCACCTAGTCCGGTACCACAAGCATCCGTGTATACCGTCATTTCTTCATTCCCCTTAGAAATGACTAACACTGGTGCACACGTCAACTTGTCCTTCAGACTCTTGAATGCATTCTCGCACCTTTCATCCCAGATAAAAGCTTGATTCTTCTTGGTCAACTGGGTCAATGGTGCTGCTATCTTGGAGAAACCTTGGATAAACTTACGATAATATCCAGCTAATCCCAAGAAACTTCTTACATCTATTGCATTCTTGGGCGTAGGCCAATCCTGTACTGTAGCCACCTTCGCAGGGTCCATGGCAATACCATTCTCGAAAACAACATGGCCCAAGAACCTCACTTCCCTCCTCCAGAAGTGACACTTAGAAAACTTTGCTTTCAATTGGTGATTTCTCAGCACCTCCATCACTATTCTTAAATGTTCCTTGTGTTCTTCCTCTGTCCTTGAATAGACCAAAATATCATCAAAGAACACAAGGACAAACTTATTCAACTGATCTCTGAATACCCTATTCATAAGATCCACAAAATACGCTGGGGCATTGGTCAGCCCGAATGGCATGACCAACCACTCATAAAATCCAGACGACGTTCGAAATGCCGTTTTAGGTATACTCTCAGCTTGCACTCTAAGCTGATGAAAACTTGTCGCGAGATCCAACTGAGAAAATACTCTCGCGCCACTCAACTGATCGAACAAATCATCTATCCGCGGTAGAGGATACTTGTTCTTCCTCGTCACTTTATTCAACTCACGGTAGTCTACACACAAACGAAGGGAACCATCCGCCTTGGTAGCAAACACAACTGGTGCTCCCCATTCAGAAACACTCCTTTTGATAAATCCCTTCTTCAAAAGATCGCTGACTTGCACCCCGAGCTCTCGCTGCTCCCTTGGTGCCATACGATGAAGTGGCATCACTATAGGTCTGGCATCTTTCACCAAATCAATACGGAACTCAATCTCTCGATGTGGTGGAAGCCCGGTCACTTCTTCGAAAACGTCCGGATACCGGCCAACCACGGGCAAACCTGACAACTCACTATGCGGAATGTCGAGGGAGTTTAGAAAACTAGCCAATACCCCCTCACTGGGTAGACCACCAAACACTATCCTCCGCCCATCATCCGCTCTAGCTGTCACCAAAAAGCCCTCACAGTCTACCACTACCCCGTATCTTTGGAGCCAATCTACTCCCAAAATAATGCCAAACCCAGTAAAGCCCAAAACAAAGAAATCACAAACAAACATGCATCCATGACTCGATAAGACCACACTACGACAAATCATGCTAAAGCTAGTCGAACCACCAATCGGGTTCGTCACTACTAAAGGTCTATCGACAATCTCGGGCTCCAATCCCAACCTATCTACCAGGTCACTAAATATGAAAGAACTGGAAGCTCTAGTATCAAACAAAACTCTAACAGGAACATCATAAACAGAAAGCATACCTTGAATGACGACATTCTTTCCCTTCTCTGCTGCGGTTGGGGCATTCAACGAAGAAGGAATAGCATTAAGGGCATATGCTTTCACCATTTGCTTTTCTTTGGGGGGTTGCGGATACTTGTCCTTGTGATGTCCTATTTGGCCACAGTTGAAGCACTTCCTATCTGCTGGCTTGGCCCGACAATTACTAGCATATTGGCCCTTCTTACCACAGCTGAAGCACTCCACATCTTGCTTATTCTTTTTCTTCTGGTCATCCTTAGTCAGACTCTGCTTTCTCTTATTCTGGGAACCACCCTTGCCTCCACCACTTGCTTGTGGTTTTGGCTCTTCTGCAGATGCAACCTAAGTCTTCGGCTTAGGGTAGAGACTTTCTGATCTCAATGCTTTCCCCACAATCGATTCAAACATCTCATCGATGTGGTTAATAAGCCTTTCCCCCAAGTACTGATCCAAACCAGTTATGAATTTCTCATTCTTCTTCTCGGCAGTATCAATAAGAGATAACCCATACTTCGACAAAGTGTCGAATTCCGCAATATAGTCCGAGATAGCTCTGCCATTCTGCTTGAGCTCCGAGAATTTCTTAAACAGCACTGACTTCTGAGCAGCTGGAATGAACTTCTCACTAAAGAGAACCTTAAACTGCTCCCAAGTAATCTGATCTTCAGGAATAGCTGCCTTTATAGCATTCCACCAATTCATTGCCCGCCCTTGCAGCTGACGGGACGCTAGCTTTCTCTTCATCGCATCCTCGATACCCAAATCCTCGAAGATACGTTCGCAACTATCCAACCAATCCTGAACATCTGTAGCCGACTCCGTTCCGTGGAACGGCTTCCCACCAAGGCTAGTATAATCCTTATTCAGCTTGGCGAAGTCGACTCTAGGCGCCTGCACTATGGGACCACCACCATTTCCACCATTGGGAGCTGCCCTCTGCACATCTCTAAGCATCTCTCTCATGAGGTCAGTAAACATCGTCCTCATGTCAGCGGCATTCCCATTATTGGCTCCCCTACCAGCACCTCTAGCATATCGGCTCATCGTCAATCTGAAAAAGGGAAACGGTTAACGACCCCATAGTGGTGCTAGTGCAGTATGACTTCACCCTTATACTACTAATAGTATATACATATATAGCTTTTAAAAACCAAAATAATCACAAATACGCTCTCTCGTATACTTATATTATCTCTCCCTGATAACTTCCCCAGGTTAACTACGCAACCTAGAGCTCTGATACCAAGTGTGACGGCCCGCCCCGCACCAGCCTGCATTTCCTCCGAAAGTGCGATGTACACATGCCCGACTAGCACGAGACGGTCGTCAGAAGAAAGGAAAGAAGGGAATTAACTAACGAGGAACATGTAGAATGTCTCACAGCGCATGGAATAAAATATAATAATAACATACTTGACATAAAACAGGCGAGACAGTGCATAAGCTGATAACTAAAACCAACATCAACATCAGAGCAACGGAAATCCAAATACAGCTTATTACAACTTTCCAAATTTACTGTCTCTAAAACAAAAGAAAACTGAAGTAGAAGATGCACTACTAATGCCCAAACAGTGATCTTCAATAACACAGGGAGAATACTATATATATCATACGTGGAAGCCTCCTGCTCGTCTCCGGATCATCTACCCGTGCATCACCAGCTAACCTGTCTCTAGTCTGCTCGTGTGAGCACCCAGAGTAATAAGAGGAGACATAAAACTCTGGGTCAGACATAAAGCCTAGTATGAGCGATAACCATCTAAACAGAACAATAACAGGTATACTAAACCATACCTGAACCTGGACCTGCAACCAAAGAGTTAGTACCACATACCGTACAGTACTCTAAGGTGCCATAATAGATAGTGTAAAGAATACGGGGTGGGGTGTGTATGTCGTAATGATGGCAAACAAACCAACCATAGCAACCATCTTCACATCTCTCACTCAGTGCATAAAGCATACGATGTCCACCGCTGTCAATCACTAGACCCATCGAAGTAGTGACGGAGTTTGACTTGTACAACTACTGCTAATACCAAGCTTGCCACATGGAGTCATGGACATCGACTGCCCCTTGGCACACGTCCCGCAGCAAAGACCAATCATGAAGCTCACTCATTGGTTCCTAACTGGATCCTGAGCTCTAACTTCCCATATTGGGCTACCTTTGCATCTCAGGTTATTGGTCAATACTGGGTCGGGTCGGGTTCCCCTTCTAGCCATCGGATCGGGTCGGGTCCTCTACCTTGAGTTGGTTTTTTTCGTAGTCTTCTCCTGTGGCGGTTCGGTTCAGGTCCACAGCGTTGCATCGGTTCGGATCGGGTCCACGGCGTTACATCGGTTCGGGTCGGGTGTCCCACTTCGGGTCGGGTCGGGTTGCCATCTTCCATTCAGTTCGTGCTCCTGCTCCGATCAGCTCCCTCGTTCTTCACATGCTCCGATCCGATCTCTCCTCATTTATCCGATCCGATTCCAGTTCAATTAGCGCGGCCTTCCTTTTTGCCAGTTCTCTCAAGTGTCAAGTTCCGATCCGATCGAATCCCTTGCCCAGTTCAACTTATCCGATCTGAGCCCCCATATCCGATCCGATCCGGTCCAGAACCTGCACCTTTCCTGCAACTTTTCCAGCAAGTATTTTACGCCATTCGACGACGTTTTCGACCAATTTAACCATTCTAATCAATCACAAATCATTCCGAACAATCATAGCAACATAGCAAACTAACCACAAACACCAAAACAATGAATTTACATGTCAAAATGGATCAAATATACCCAAAACCCCATATTTTCCCTTAAGCATGTTTAAGCAAAACTAATCATAAGGTTAACAAAACTTAACCAAATTAAACCAAATTTCTACCAGAGGCATAAAATATTATTTTCGAATTTATAGATATTTTTCCAGAATTTATTAGTGTATAAATTCGCTAATCTTCACTAATTACCCTTAATTAACTGTAATTAGTGTCAAAACAATGCTAATCACTCACCTTGGCCACAAATAAAATTCTCAGAACTGAAACCTCGCTGATTTGGGTGAATACTGATGTCTAACAGCAGCTCTAACCTTGCTTTCGTGTTTTCTCTCCGTAATTTGATGTAGATTAAGCCAAAACTTGATTAGAAAGTGATTTGGGGATGCTTCTAGTTGTTGGCGGCCATTGCTAGGGTTCAAGAATGAAAGTGGCGACTTAAATAAATGTTATCTAACCCTAATCAGCCCCTATACATCTCCAATCCCGAAATCCCCTTTGGGCCTAGCTGTTAATCACCCGGTTAAGCCCAATTAAGCTGTTTTTCACTATCTAAAACTTGTTTCAGCCATTTCTCCCAAGCGGTGAGTCCGTTTGGCTAATGTGACCACTCTACGGAATTGTAATCCATCATCCGGAGCCGATGGAAGTGGTTTTAGGTCAAAATTCCTTTCCAGTCAAAAGTTATGGCCAAAACAGTACCAACTAGGGGTAAAATAGTCATTTAAAAATCGACAAAAATTATGAACATGGGAAATGACCCGAATAGTCGTCTCCCAAAGTTACATGACCATACGACTTCGTATGTGAAAGAAATAAATATTCTATGATCCTTTGATGCGTAGAATACGGGTCGTTACAAATATTTTGAAAATATTATCATTTTAATATAACGAAGATATAAAATATTCAATTTTGATTTAAAATTGAAAATAAAGTTAAAATCGTTTTGAAATGAATTTACAAATGATTTATAAAATATATTTTAAATAGAAATCAACGAAATATATATAATATATATATTATATATATAATGGCCTGAATAGAACGCGCAGCGCAGCGACCGTTCGCGAATTTCGACCATTAACTTCGAGTAGACATAATGGGAGATCCGACCGTCGGATTCTCCTAAAACTGGAACCGTTGGGTTCGTATCGAAAACAGCTTTCCAATGAATATAAATGATTTAAATTCTAACAGTTAGATTTGGAGATATGTCCAAATAAATTTCAGAAAAGGTCGCTATGGATGATGTTCGGTGGCCGTTACTGGAAACCGACCGTACGGGCGATAATCAAATTAATAAAAATATGGAAAAATTACCTAAAATCGTAATAAATGATTTGGAAAGATTTTTGATGAAAATTTCCAATTTTGTATAGATAAAAATATACTTTTATCGAAATGAACTAGTTATTAACTAGAATAATAATTTAATTATTTTTAGAAATAAACAATTGGGATTTGAAAATGGTTTTAGAATAACTAGAATTTTCCAAAGAAAATATTGGAATGGATTCAGAATGGAAATCATCCTCGGAATATTACAATATTGGATTCCGTGATCATACAGATATTGTTATGGAAATTTGGAAGATATCTATATGTATCGTTATTCCCAATACGATATTTGTTGGTTTCAGAATTTTATATTGAATATAAGCCGATATAATTTCTATTCAGAACCTTATATTTAATATCAAATGGGATTTTGGGTTTGTCGTGGAAGGTGTCTTTAATAACACTGTTCTTAAACCCAATTTAGAAAAGAATAAATCTTTTAATTAAGATTTAGGAATTTTTACCAATTAATTAATATTTAATTGGAATTGGATAAAAGAATTGGATTTTTAGGTTTATCGTGAACGGTGTTTTAAATAACATTTGTTCTTTAACCCAATTAATCGTGAAGAAATAATTTGTAATTTATAAATCTTTTATTAAGATTTAATGGGAATTTTCCAAAATAAAGTTTTCCAATTTAATATACTAAATTGGAATTGAATGGAATTCGATTTAGTAATAATCGAGATGAGCTCCTGTGAATGAAGACCGATACTATATATGGAATTTAAAAGGCATTGCCGCTATTCCATTCATATTATTAGTTTGATATGGGAATTTATATCGATTATTGTAATAACCCGGAAATCTGTGCCAATTTAAAAATTTTATTTTGGCAATTTTTGTGAATTTTGAATATTTAAAATGAATTATTTTAAATAATCGCAACGAGAAATTTATTTGGAATAGAATTAGAATGTATATATTTATTTGAATCATCATTAGAATATATACATTTATTTTTAATTATAAAAGGAATTGAAAATGACGCGGTAGTTTGAAATTTCGATTTCAAAGTTCAAATGAATGTACCTGGTGCAAAATAAACAGGATTTTGGCGAAACCAAAAATATTTGAATCCAATTGAGAATATCTTTCCAACGAATCCGAAGAATTGAAATTTCATAGCGAGGATAAAAAGTTACATCCAGTTGAAAATTCAGAATAGTCGCTATGGAATTCTGGCCCTTAAAAATGGAAATTTTGCAAACGACCTCGGTTTTCGACAAAACCACTTTTGTTGGACCCGTGATATCAAGTTATTGCTAGGTTCCAAAATTCATAATTTTCTGATTCCATATGTGAGCGTGGCAAAGTTAAATGTGTTTTGTCAGTTTCAGTCAATTTCGATCGACCTGAAAATGGCCATTTTTCAAACGGTCTCGGAATTTGACGAAATTAATTTTGTTAAAACTGTATCACTAATACAAAGCTAGAAAATATTTTTCGGGAATTTTTATGGTCCATATGTGACACCAGTAAATTGAAATGTGCGTTCAAAATCAATATATATTGATTTATATTTTGAATTTGATGGAAACTGATCGAAACGATCGAATTGGCCTACGAAACATATCCCATTGTGTTCGGAATCGGGGTAATTAGCTAGGGACGATAGTCGTTGGGTCTCAATTGGTGTTGGAATTAAAAGTCAACATTTTAGAGAATAAATAAATAAAATAATATATATTTTCCTTTATAACACTCCCTCACCCTTCTCTCTCCACTCACGCTCTCTTAGATGAAAAAAAGGAGAAACCCGCCAATCGATCGTTGTGCGCCGTGTCCCCAGGTCCGCCGCCCCCTCCGGCGAACCACCAACACCGCCCACCTCTCCTTCCCCCCTCTCTTGCGCACTCCTCTCTCCTCTTCTTACCGCAACCCCCTTAAAGCCCTAGCCCACCAGACGCCGACCGCCGCACCACCACCGCCCTTCGTCCTCCGTACCCCCTTGCTCCTCTCTCCTCCTTCCTCGTCTGAAACGCGCCACCAACCCCTTTTCCTTCTCCGATTTGCTGTAAGTCCTTTTTCTTTTCTGATTTTGTTTTATTTTAATTTATAAAATCTGTTTATTGTATAAAGGTCAGATTTTTATATACTGTAAAGAATAAAAATATGATTTTTATATCACAGGAATAATAAAAATATGATTTTTATTTATGTAGAGTAATAAAAATATAATTTTTATTATACTACTAGCAAGATAATATAATTTTTATCTATATAGTAGCGGTGTAAAAATATCATTTTTATCTATATAGTAGCGGTGCAAAAATAGAATTTTTATCCATATAGTAGCGGTGTAAAAATAGAATTTTTATCTATATACTAGCGATGTAAAAATAGAATTTTTATCTATATACTAGCGATATAAAAATAGAATTTTTATCTATATAGAGTGATTATAAAAATGTGATTTTTATATACATAGCAACAATATAAAAATGTGATTTTTGTATATGTAGTGGCTATGGACAATGAAATTGACAAAAGGGGAGCACGACGAAGATTTTCTACATACGAAGAGTCGCGGTGTATTGGTTTAACTAGTCGGTGAGAACTCCTCAATTTTATTTTAATTTCTAGTTGAAATATATACTAGGATGCAGTCGGTGCTTAGTAGCACCTGACACCCATCGTCCACAGGCCATGGATGACTTGTTTGTTTGATTGTTGTGTTGTGAAATTTTATTGTGTGATGTGGAATGGAATAAAATATTTTATAGTGAAAAATATTTTATAGTTAAAATATGATTTTTAACGTGTATATAAAATAAATATTTATAAACAAATCGGACGATTTGTTTATATACACTGATTTAACTGATATTGATTGGGACGATAAATTTTATACATTGCCCAACTGCACAAATAAAATTTGTGTTTGTTGATTTGAAACCCCATACGGGTATAGGGATGATATTTGATGTACACTAATCCCGATTGTTTAGTTGTATGTCAATCGATAGGTTGACAGACTGTGTAAGCGTTAAATATTTATATATAATGCTTATGCAGTGGTGTGGTGCACTCCGGATGATGGTTGATGATTTATCGTTGCTATTATATACATGTGTTATAGAAAATACATATAATTAACATTATACGGTAATTGATTGGGCCTCATTCCAAATTGCAAAAAATTAGAAACATATATACATGTGTTGAATAGAAGTATAAATTCATGTGTTGAATAGAAAAACAAAAATTCATGTGTTGAAAAAAATATTCATTTGTTGAATAGAATAACGAAGTTATTGAAATATATAAAGCCGTGTTGATTAGATTGACGCTATTTTGACGCGAACGATATTTATATCGATTATATTCATTTTTAAAATGAATACAGAATAGGAAGTGATTTCAAAATATAACGTTTTGAAAATATTATCATTTATAGATTAATGATATGGAATATTCAATTTTGATTAGAAATTGAATATGAAGTTGAAAACGTTTTGAAAACGAATTTAAAACTGTAATGACCCGCATTGGCAGAGGTATTATAATTAATTTATTTAATTTTTGAAATGGTGGTTTAGAGAATTTATGGTTGTGGAATTAAATAATGATGAATATTTAATTAAAATAATAAAGTAAATAATATATTTAATTCTGAAATAATCAGAATTGGCTGAAATGACGATATGGTGTGAACCGGATCATCTGTGATGTTTAATTCAGCTTGGAATTGAATTTGAATAACGAATATATTATATAAACGACAGTTTGAACGTAGAATTATAATATAATTAAAATCGAGCTCGAAATGGCGTTGCAGTTCGTAAATTGGCGATTCGAACTTCAACTGAATGTACAGGATTCGTTTTAAGCCGGATTTCTGTGAAACAAGAAATGTGTAGAGCTGGTGGAGTATATCTTTCTGGTGGAAGAGAAAAATCGGGATTTCGTCGTGTAGATTTTGACATATGTCCAAATCAAATTTTAGAAAAGTCGCTGTGGAATTCCTTTATATTTTATAAAGGAATTATTTATATTTTTAAAAAAGGAATTTCAATATAAATCGAATATCGGGTTGACCCAGATTTGAGGTATCGAGTTAGAAATCCATATAGGAATATTCTAGAGCTGTATGGTATTTCACTATGAATATATACAATAATATTAATTTATAAATATTTAATTTAATTATAATTAAATATATTTATATATTTAAATGGGTCATTCAGAGCTTTAAAAATAGCCGGTTTTGCAAACGAAGTCGGAATTCGACGAAACTAATTTTGTTGGATTCACAAATGTCAAATAGTTGTCAGATTTCCAGTTTCATGATTTTTAGAGTGACTGTGTGGTTGTACGGATTTTTAGAGAAAAAACAGTCAATATTTTTACAGTTAAAAATACGCTGTGTGAGCATACGAAGTCGGAATTCGACGAAACCAGTTTCACTGGGACCGTAATGTCGAACTGTAGCTGCATGTCCAGTTTGGTGATTTTTGGGTATCGTGTGTGATCACACAAATTTTTAGAAAACAAAAATATCTCATCAAAAATATCTTCACCAAATTTACCATAAATACCACACCAACTCCCTAAAACCTAATTCCATTCATTCACAAGTCAAAGAGGAAAAACAGCCGTATGTTTTTCTTACCAAAAAATTATCTCGAGCAAACCAAAAATCAAAACAAAAAGTATATATTCCTATAAATCATGGAGGTTATATATTTGAGATGCTTAGAGAAAGAGCTTCAACCTCATGAAAATATCACTGCGTGCAACAGAATGTTTGAGGGATCGACGTTTTTCCAGCGAATGGGTTTACACTTAGGGTTCACGGAATCTTGGAGAAGGAGCATCAATTCGTGGAAGTAATTTGATATTTAGTTTCGTGATGGAAATACGCAAGTATTGGTTGTGGTTAGGGGATGTTCGGTGGTTCTTGAGGGGGTTGCGACACTGTTAATACCACCTGGAAACGACGAAGTCGAGTTCAACATCAGGGACACGGAAATGACGAGAATTAGAAGAGGTGATGGATGGCACTATCGGTTGGTTGAATCATAGTTTAAGGAGTGAGAATGGGTTGAAGGAAGATCGGAAATTGGTGGAGGGATTTCTGGAGTATCGAGCGTATGTAATTGGGGAAGAAGAGGCTTATGCGGTGTGGGCCTGGGTGTAAAGATATGTAGATAGGCCAACGTTGAAAGGGGGTGAGGCCCACTAATTTAAAACCCAAGTTTTTATTTATTTAATTAATTAAGGTGTATAACTTGTAAATCTACTAACTTGTTCATACGAAATCGAAACTTAACGAAACAGGATCTGACATGATCGTATGGACGGACACCACCCAATGGAACTGACTGGGAGTGGAGTGGAGCGCGTATGAATTTATGGTGGAATAAATTGTTTGATTCAAATCAAACAACAGTTTATCGTTCTTTAACGATGAACTGCCAAAGTGAGTAAATGTCACCAACTCTGAACAGTTTATAATTTCATGTTGTATTTTTAGAACTATTAAATATTGGCTGGTTGACTGTGTGTTGACTGTTTGATTGAACTGCTAGTCAGTTAGTTGAATTTCAATATTGATTCTGTTTAATAGAATATATCATATGGAACTGAAAGTGATGTTGATTTTATATTGTATAACATCTATGGATGCAGGGAGACAGGTTGGAGGAGCCCAACTGGGTTCCTCAACAGTTATTTTATTGTTTTTCATATATTGTGATATATGATGTGATATATAATCTGTTGTCGATTATATGTGTTTGAACGATACTGATCATCATGATTTGATATGTTGAATACCATAACATACCGAAATGTTGATAAGGGAATATTTTCAAAGTGATATTTGAAAACAAAATATTTATAAATGGAATATTTATAAATAAGAAATATTTATAAATTGGAATATTTATAAATAGGAGATATTTAAAAAGGGGGAATTATAAAATCAAAGAATGGATTTGAAAAAGAAATTTGTTTATAACCGAATAGGATGTTATAAGAAGGAAATCATTTGTAAAGTGAAGAACCGTTACTAAAAGTAAATCTTTATAAATGAATAGTTTATTCGAAAATGAGTTAATCGAATTAAGTTATTCGAATAGAGTTAAATCGAATATGGTATTCGAAAGTAGTAAATCGAATTTAGTTATTCGAATAGAGTTAAATCGAATTTGGTATTTGAAGGGAGTTAAATCGAATATGGTATTCGAAAGTAGTAAATCGAATTAGTTTTTCGAAAGGGGTTAGCCGAGTCAATTCAGTTGAATAGAGTTAATCGAATATTTGTTATTCGAATAAGAGTTAACCAGTTAGAGTCAAACCAGTTAGAGTTAACCAGTTAGAGTTAACCAGATGGAGTTAATCAATTAAGTTAACCAGTTAGAGTTAAACCAGCTGGAGGTAATCGATTAGAGTTAAAGCAACTGAGTTAATTGAATATAGTTTATTCGAATATAAAGTAAATAGAGTTAATCAAATATAGTTTATTTGAATATAAAGTAAATAGAGTTAATCGAATATAGTTTATTCGAATAGAGTAAAAGGAGTTATCGAAAATAGTTTATTCGAAAGGAGTTAAGTGAAACGAGTAAATTAATAACGTTAGTCCAATAGAGTTAATCCAATAGTGTTAGTCCAATAGAGTTAATCCAATAGCGTTAGTACAATAGAGTTAATCGAATAGAGTAAATTGAATAGAGTTATCGAATATACCTTATTCGAAGGAAAGAATTATCGAATAAGAGATGATTCGAAGGAGGGTTAAGTAAGGAAGTTAGTTAAAGAAACATAAAGTGAACTTTGCCTATTTCAAAGTTAGAAATGTTGTTCAGTTAAGGTCTGAGAGGTAGTTCTACCCCAACTTGATTGGCTTCGTATTTAACTAAGGAATGGTTAAGGTTTGGCAGAAAAGGATGGTTAAGGAATTTAGTTAATAAGCATAATGGTTTGAGTTGGCATCGCGATGGTTTGTTTAAACATCTGTCTAAGTCCAATGAAGGAGTTTTGGAAATGTTTTCCAAATAAGAACCAAAAATGTTTTCTGATATAGAAAACAAGAAATGGAAATGTTTTCCAATGGTAATAACATATATTTTCTAAATTTAGAAAATAAGAAATGTTGAATATAGGGAAACAGGAGATAAGTAAATTAATGAAATAAAGAGATAAATGTTGAATGTTGATTGATTGATAGAATTTCCATTTGGAAATAATATCGTTGTTTGCACACCTGTTTTTCTTTGATGGTTAAATCACAGACTATCGAAGTTTTGACCATTTTAACATGGTTAATATAGAGAGACCGGTTGGATTATTATCCAAAGAACCACTCTGTATTGGCATAAGCGTTGTGAATAATATGTGCCAAAGATAATTGAAGACGGGGTATAGTGCAAGGGCTATTGTATAAGTCTTAGATAACAGTGCCTAAGATGGATGTACTAAATAGTGCCTTCGGTTCATCCTGTTCCTGGGTGACTTGTATGGACGGATGTCTGACATAGTATTTCCAGACGATCACGTATATTGATTTCTCCAACCGTACCAAGAGTGGAAGCGGGGAAGGAAACTTCTTTTAGCTAATACATAATGTATGGTTGAGGACGTCAATCGGTGATTTGATGGATTTGACGATGTGGCATTCAAAGTGAATCTGAAGTGATGATAAAGCATAGCTTCTAGCCTCATCATCCGGTAAATGACAGAAATCGGGCAGGCAACATGGCTAAGTCGGTCGCTTCGAAGTAGGGTGTATAATCACCTGATCTAGAGTTTCATTTACTTCTAAAAATCTATTGTTGATGTTGTCCCATTCGGGAAACGGTTGCTGATCCCAACTGTTGGTGATATACATTCGATACACTCAAGCGAAATGAGTGGTCGGTCATGTGTGGCCGGGTTGCAAGACGTTCTTGTTGAACCCAGTGTATTCCTCTCTAGAGGTACACTAGCGAAAGGTGGTTCCATACATTGTCATAGTTGGGAATCCATTACCCAATACGTGCTTGCGGTTTTGATGTTATAATATATATGTTGAATGTGAGATGAAAGCGTTTCTGCTAAATGATTATTATAGTTGTGGTTGATAGACATTATTATAATATCAAAAGGCTTTGATATAAAGATATTTTGGATTCTCATAAGGGAAAAACCCGTTCCGTTATACGGCGTGGTCTTATGAGATGTCATTTAACTGCTTAAACTGTTTTAAACTGTTTTACTCATACCAGTCCCATGACTGACCCAGATTTTATTTTGTTTTGTTTTCCCTAAACTCTTGGGTGCCTAAATTTGTACGGGCAGTCAAGTAGTCGGGATTTACAGATATACTGGAAGAGCTTGGAGCGGGAGGCTTCAGGATCATATAGTTATACTTATTTCCGATGTGTTGTAAGTGTTGTACTCTGATAATGTTATTGTATACATATAATGATTTTATTTCAAGCATATATTATCTATTATATGTTGTTCGTTCCGCTGTGAGATTCGTGTTACTCTGATGTTGTGTTCTTCTTCTTCTTCTATTCTAAGTTTCTATCTTATCTTTCATCACCCTCTAATTTCTTTCATTAATGACTGGTATTTTTCGACGTTTGGTTAGTTGTCATTGTGTTTATGTCGATGACCAAAGTCATCAAAATCCTGGGTCATTACAGCTGGTATCAGAGCTTAAGTTAAGTGAATTACCTTGGCTCTGTGACGTGACTCAGTAGAGATGGGGTTAGTAGTACCCTAGATTGAGTTTGAGTGTATATATATATACGAGTGAATGTATTTGTTATTGATATAAAAATTTGTTTTATACTGTGGAGATTTATTGGTTGAGTCGTTTATCAGTTCTGTTCGATCAGTTTGATCCACTATATCGGTAGGAGTTACTAAACACTCGAATACGATGAACCGTCATGGTATGTTTTGAAAAGGGGTAAACGAAATAATTTTACCCAAATTATATTTTGATATAAAGGATTTATATCGGAGTGATTATAATATATTGGATATATTAGTTGTTATTATAATCGAGTAAGATTATAAGTGAAATGGTTAGGTAAATAACCAATCAGAATTCATATAAGTGAAATACATGAAATCCGACGAGTTAAATCTGAAATTTTAAACCATAAATTGAATTAAAACTCGGGAAAATTGGATAAGTGTTTGTAAATGGATTTGGATTAAGAATAAGGAAAATTTAACATCCTGGGAGATTTTAAATTGTTTTACTAGTAGTGTGAATTATATTTTGAAATGAATTTCAAAGTGGAAATGTTTAGAAATGGTTTTATAGTATTGAACTCACTTCGATCGCTGGAAAATAGATTCTGATGATGAAAGCTGCATCATCAGTATTCATTTTCGAGTTGTAAGTGACGAATTACTACCAGAGATACTGTTTTGAATTTGTTTTGAGAAAGACAAGTTGTGTTGAATTTCAAAATGGGATTTATAATATAGAATTGAATATAGAAATTCAAAGGGAGTTTGAATATATGAAATTCAGTGGAATTGAAATAGAGTTTGAATATAGAAATTCAAATAGAATTTGAATATAGAATTCAAAATGGGATTTAAACTATAAAATTTGAATATACAGAATTTGAATAATAGAATTTGATATATAGATTTGAATAATAGAAGTGGTATAAAATTTGAATAGAAATTGAATAGAATTAACTAAGTCGAAGAGGAATTAGTTAATCGAGTTTTGAATTTGAAGTTGAACTTTGAAAGGTGATTTCGATTTGTAAATGGATATTCGAAATCGAATATAGAACTTAAATTTGAAATTTGGATTCAAATTAGTTAATAAGCAAGTTAAAATATATTTGAACATGTCATGTTCAAATATAAAAGTGAAATAGACTAAAGAGTTAATTAACTAATTATTAAGGAATTGGGTTAAAACGATCAGGTATAGTTAAAATAGATTAGGCAGGTATAAATATACATGAGATAGGTATGGATAAGTTAATGAAGGTATATAAATAGAATGCTCAACGGAAAGGTATGTACTTAATTCATATATGAGATTTCATGCGCCGTATCGGCTAGCCGCTTAGCTTTTTCTTTTTCTTTTGGATTGTTGAGGGCCATGGGAGGCTATTTGAAATATCCTGATGCTCCTAGTACAAAGGAGGTTATGGCGATTTTTTCCGGGAATTTAAGGAGTTAGAATATTTTTTAAGATAATTTGATAGTTAGAAATCAACGTATCGATGTATACATAGAAGTCGATAAAAAAACGAACTTAGAAATAGAATAGTAAAATCAAAAAGGAAGACTAAGAATAAAATCTAGTAAGAATAGAAAAAGGGAGCGTATACGTGTTTAAAGGTGAATAAGAGTTGTATGGTATTGATTATTCGAGTAAGTAGTCATATCTGTTTTGATGTTATAAATGTTACTCAGTCAAGGTCTAAGAGGTAGTTATACCCCAACTTGATTGATTTCATTATTAACAAATAAATAGTAAGATTTCAGAATCGAAGATTAATGTTGAGTAAGAGTTAGTTGAATATAGTATTTGGGTTGTCATAACAATGTTTTACACAACATCCGTTTTAACCCAAATAAGTGTAAGCTTGGAAATATAATAAAGAATATTTCCTAAGTATAGAAATAAACGAGATCGGAAAAGAGATAAGTAATTGGAACATTTTCCAATTATAAATAGCATATATTTTCTAAAAGTTTAGAAAATAAAGGAAGGCGATATTCGGAAATGTTTTCCAAATAACGTAAAAGGCCAATATGGTTATTGAAAATATTTGGTTAACAAATATTGATAAAGAAACAGAGAAGTGATTTAACTAATGGAATATTAATTAAGGGCTCAGTGGCATGTTCAAAGGGAAAATTTGATTTTTGAAAAGTGTAAACTGTTTGAAAACTCCCAGGGAAAGACTGTTTGAATTAAAAACAAATTTAACAGAAATTTGTGAAAGCAATTGAATTAAAGTAAAGCCAGTAAAGTGGTAACTGAGATTGAATTAGAATGATATCAAGACAAATTGGATTGTGAGATTCCAATTTGAAGTGTAATGTGATAATCAAGTTAAGAGTTGGGAATCGAGAAGAAATCGAGTTGAAATGATATTTGGCTCGGATATATGCGAATGGTTGTGGTATGGATAAAAGCAGATTGGAATTTGATTGGGATGACCCTTGTATCTGCTGAATTGATAACAGGTGGAAAGGATAAAATGATATGCCGACAAAAGGTACAAGTTTATATTTCTGTTGGATATAAGATTTATGAGACGAATTGGCAAGCCGCTTGGCTGTTTGATTTTCTTTTGGGTTGGAGATGGCCCAGAGAGGCGAGTTGGAGTTTGAGATATTGACCAGTACAAAGGAGGTGCTGGCGAAATTTTTCGAAAAATTAAGGTATTAGAAAATTTTCGGGATTTTTGAAAATTTTCGTTGATAAGAATTAATTAGTAATTTAATTGAAATTAAATTGGTTCAGTTGAAACTGAAGTTGAAAAGTGAACAAATAAGTTCTAACCAGTCGATAGGGTCATTCTCTACCTTAGCAATTTCGAGGATGAAATTATTTTAAGTGGGGAAGATTGTAATGACCCGCATTGGCAGAGGTATTATAATTAATTTATTTAATTTTTGAAATGGTGGTTTAGAGAATTTAATGGTCGTGGAATTAAACAATGATGAATATTTAATTAAAATAATAAATTAAATAATATTTTTAATTCTGAAATAATCAGAATTGGCTGAAATGACGATATGGTGTGAACTGGATCATCTGTGATATTTAATTAATCTTGGAATTGAATTTGAATAACGAATATATTATATAAACGACAGTTTGAACGTAGAATTATAATATAATTAAAATCGAGCTCAAAATGGCACTGTAGTTCGTAAATTGGCGATTCGAACTTCAACTGAATGTACATGATTCGTTTTAAGCCGGATTTCTTTGAAACAAGAAACGTGTGGAGCTGGTGGAGTATATCTTTCTAGTGGAAGAGAAAAATCGGGATTTTGTCGTGTAGATTTTGACTTACGTCCAAATCAAATTTTAGAAAAGTCGCTGTGGAATTCCTTTATATTTTATAAAAGAATTATTTATATTTTTAAAAAAGGTATCTCAATATAAATCAAATATCGGGTTGACCCAGATTTGAGATATCGAGTTAGGAATCCATATAGGAATATTCTAGAGCTGTATGGTATTTCACTGTGAATATACACGATAATATTTATTTATTAATATTTAATTTAATTATATTTAAATATATTTATATATTTAAATGGGTCATTCAGAGCTTTAAAAATAGCCGGTTTTGCAAACGAAGTCGGAATTCGACGAAACTAATTTTCATGGATCCGCAATGTCAAATAGTTGTTAGATTTCCAGTTTCGTGATTTTAGAGTCACTGTGTGGTCGTACGGATTTTTAGAGCGAAAACAGTCAGTATTTTTACAGTTAAAAATACGTTGTGTGGGCATACGAAGTCGGAATTCGACGAAACCAGTTTCGTTGGGACCGTAATGTCGAAGTGTAGCTGCATGTCCGATTTGGTGATTTTTGGGTATCGTGTGTGGTCACACAAATTTTTAGAAGGCAAAAACATATATAAAAGAAAATAAAACAAAAATATCTTCACCAAATTTACTATAAATACCACACCAACTCCCTAAAACCTAATTCCATTCATTCACAAGTCAAAGAGGAAAAACCGCCGTATGTTTTTCTTACCAGAAAAATATCTCGAGCAAACCAAAATATATATATATATATATATATTCCTATAAATCATGGAGGTTATATATTTGAGATGCTTAGAGAAAGAGCTTCAACCTCATGTAAATATCACTGCGTGCGACAGTATGTTTGAGGGATCGACGTTTTTCTAGTGAATGGGTTTACACTTAGGGTTCACGGAATCTTGGAGAAGGAGCATTAATTCGTGGAAGTAATTTGATATTTAGTTTCGTGATGGAAATACGCAAGTATTGGTGGTGGTTAGGGGATGTTCGGTGGTTCTTGAAGGGGTTGCGACACTGTGGATACCACCTGGAAATGACGAAGTCGAGTTCAACATCAGGGTCACGGAAATGACGAGAATCGGAAGAGGTGATGGATGGCACTATCGGTTAGTTGAATCATAGTTTAAGGAGTGATAATGGGTTGAAGGAAGATCGGAAATTGGTGGAGGGATTTCTGGAGTATCGAGCATACGTAATTGGGGAAGAAGAGGCTTATGCGGTGTGGGCCTGGGTGTTAAGATATGTAGATGGGCCAACGTTGAAAGGGGGTGAGGCCCACTAATTTATAACCCAAGTTTTTATTTAATTAATTAATTAAGGTGTATAACTTGTAAATCTAATAACTTGTTCATACGAAATCGAAACTCAACGAAACAAGATCCGACAGGATCGTATGGACGGACACCACCCAATGGAACTGACTGGGAGTGGAGTGGAGGGCGTATGAATTTATGGTGGAATAAATTGTTTGATTCAAATCAAACAACAGTTTATCGTTCTTTAACGATGAACTGCCAAAGTGAGTAAATTTCACCAACTCTGAACAGTTTATAATTTCATGTTGTATTTTTAGAACTATTAAATATTTGCTGGTTGGCTATGTGTTGACTGTTTGATTGAACTGCTAGTCAGTTAGTTGAATTTCTATATTGATTCTGTTTAACAGAATATATCATATGGAACTGAAAGTGATGTTGATTTTATATTGTATAACATCTATGGATGCAGGGAGACTGGTTGGAGGCGCCCAACTGGGTTCCTCAACAGTTATTTTATTGTTTTTCATATATTGTGATATATGATGTGATATATAATCTATTGTCAATTATATGTGTTTGAACGATACTGATCATCGTGATTTGATATGTTGAATACCATAACATACCGAAATGTTGATAAGGGAATATTTTCAAAGTGATATTTGAAAACAAAATATTTATAAATGGAATATTTATAAATAAGAAATATTTATAAATTGGAATATTTATAAATAGGAGATATTTAAAAAAGGGGAATTATAAAATCAAAGAATGGATTTGAAAAGGAAATTTGTTTATAACCGAATAGGATGTTATAAGAAGGAAATCATTTGTAAAGTGAAGAACCGTGACTAAAAGTAAATCTTCATAAATGAATAGTTTATTAGAAAAGGAGTTAATCGAATTTAGTTATTCGAATAGAGTTAAATCGAATATGGTATTCGAAAGTAGTAAATCGAATTTAGTTATTCGAATAGAGTAAAATCGAATATGGTATTTGAAGGGAGTTAAATCGAATATGGTATTCGAAAGTAGTAAATCGAATTAGTTAATCGAAAGAGGTTAGTCGAGTCGATTCAGTTGAATAGAGTTAATCGAATATTTGTTATTCGAATAAGAGTTAACCAGTTAGAGTCAAACCAGTTATAGTTAACCAGTTAGAGTTAACCAGATGGAGTTAATCAGTTAAGTTAACCAGCTAGAGTTAAACCAGCTGGAGGTAATCGATTAGAGTTAAAGCAAATGAGTTAATCGAATATAGTTTATTCGAATATAAAGTAAATAGAGTTAATCGAATATAGTTTATTCGAATATAAAGTAAATAGAGTTAATCGAATATGGCTTATTCGAATAGAGTAAAAGGAGTTATCGAAAATAGTTTATTCGAAAGGAGTTAAGTGAAACGAGTAAATCAATAGCGTTAGTCCAATAGAGTTAATCCAATAGCGTTAGTCCAATAGAGTTAATCCAATAGCGTTAGTCCAATAGATTTAATCGATAAAGGTTAATCGAATAGAGTAAATTGAATAGAGTTATCGAATATAACTTATTCAAAGGAAAGAATTATCGAATAAGAGATGATTCGAAGGAGGGTTAAGTAAGGAAGTTAGTTAAAGAAACATAAAGTGAACTTTGCCTATTTCAAAGTTAGAAATGTTGTTCAGTTAAGGTCTGAGAGGTAGTTCTACCCCAACTTGATTGGCTTCGTATTTAACTAAGGAATGGTTAAGGTTCGGCAGTAAAGGATGGTTAAGGAATTTAGTTAATAAGCGTAATGGTTTGAGTTAGCATCGCGATGGTTTGTTTAAACATCTGTCTATGTCCAATGAAGGAGTTTTGGAAATGTTTTCCAAATAAGAACCAGAAATGTTTTCTGATATAGAAAACAAGAAATGGAAATGTTCTCCAATGGTAATAACATATATTTTCTAAATTTAGAAAATAAGAAATGTTGAATATAGGGAAACAGGAGATAAGTAGATTAATGAAATAAAGAGATAAATGTTGAATGATGATTGATTGATAGAATTTCCATTTGGAAATAATATCGTTGTTTGCACACCTGTTTTTCTTTGATGGTTAAATCACAGACTATCGAAGTTTTGACCATTTTAACGTTGTTAATATAGAGAGACCGGTTGGATTATTATCCAAAGAACCACTCTGTATTGGCATAAGAGTTGTGAATCATATGTGCCAAAGATAATTGAAGACGGAGTAGAGTGCAAGGGCTATTGTATAAGTCTTAGATAACAGTGCCTAAGATGGATGTACTGAATAGTGCCTTCGGTTCATCATGTTCCTGGTTGACTTGTATGGACGGATGTCTGACAGAGTATTTCCAGACGATCACGTATATTGATTTCTCCAACCGTACCAAGGTGGAAGCGAGGAAGGAAACTTCTTTTAGCTAATACATAATGTATGGTTGAGGACGTCAATCGGTGATTTGATGGATTTAACGATGTGGCATTCAAAGTGAATCTAATGTGATGATAAAGCGTAGCTTCTAGCCTCATCATCCAGTAAATGACAGAAATCGGGCAGGCAACATGGCTGAAATCGGTCGCTCCGAAGTAGGGTGTATAATCACCTAATCTAGAGTTTCATTTACTTCTAAAAATCTATTGTTGATGCTGTCCCATTCGGGAAACGGTTGCTTACCCCAACTGTTGGTGATATACATTCGATACACTCAAGCGAAATGAGTGGTCGGTCATGTATGGCCGGGTTGCAAGACGTTCTTGTTGAACCCAGTGTATTCCTCTCTAGAGGTACACTAGCGAAAGGTGGTTCCATACCTTGTCATAGTTGAGAATCCATTACCCAATACGTGCTTGCGGTTTTGAAGTTATACTATATATGTAGAACGTGAGATGAAAGCGTTTCTGCTAAATGACTATTATAGTTGTGGTTGATAGACATTATTTTAATATCAAAAGGTTTTGATATAAAGATATTTTTGATTCTCATAAGGGAAAAACCCGTTCCGTTATACGTTGTGGTCTTATGAGATGTCATTTAACTGCTTAAACTGTTTTAAACTGTTTTACTCATATCAGTCCCATGACTGACCCAGAGTTTATTTTGTTTTGTTTTCCCTAAACTCTTGGGTGCCTATATTTGTACGGGCAGTCAAGTAGTCGAGATTTACAGATATACTGGAAGAGCTTGGAGTAGGAGGCTTCAGGATCATATAGTTATAGTTATTTCCGCTATGTTGTAAGTGTTGTACTCTGATAATGTTATTGTATACATATAATGATTTTATTTCAAGGATATATTATCTATTATATGTTGTTCGTTCCGCTGTGAGATTCGTGTTGCTCTGATGTTGTGTTCTTCTTCTTCTTCTATTTTAAATTTCTATCTTATCTTTCCTCACTCTCTAATTTCTTTCATTAATGACCGGTATTTTTCGACGTTTGGTTAGTCGTCATCGTGTTTATGTCGATAACCAAAGTCGTCAAAATCCCGGGTCATTACAAAAACGATTTATAAAATTAGTTTTGAAAGGAAATCAATGAAATATATATTATATATATATATATATATATATATATATAATGGCCTGAATAGAACGCGCCGCGCTGCGGCAGTTCGCGAATTTCGACCATTGACTTCGAATGGATATTACGGGAGATCCAACCGTCGGATTCTCCTAAAACCAGAACCGTTGGGTTCGTATCGAAAAGAGCTTTCTAACGAATATGAGAGATTTGAAATCTAACGGTTGGATTTGGAATTATGTCCAAATCAAATTTGGAAGAGGTCGTTGTAAGTGCAGTTCGATGGCCGTTGATGGAAATCAACTGTACGGGCCTTGATAAAATTATTAAAAATAGTAATAATTTGTGTAAAATCATAAGAAATGATTTGGGAAGGATTGGGATGAAAAACTCCATATTTGAAAAGATAAAAGTGGATTTTTATCGAAATGAACTAGTGTTGAACTAGAATTAAAATCAATTTATTTTTGAAATAAATAAATTGAATTTGAAAGGGGTTTTAAAGGTAACCAGAATTTCCAATAATTGAATTGGAATGGATTTGAAGCGAAATTGTCTTTGGAATACTTCAATGTTGGATTTCATGATTATACAGAGACTGTTATGGAAATTTGAAAGATATATTTATATCATTATTCCCAATACGATATTTGTTGGTCGGAGAATTTGATATTGAATATAAGCCGATATATTTTCTATTCAGAGCCTTGTATTTAATATCAAATGGGATTTGGGTTTGTCGTGAATGGTGTCTTCATTAACACTGTTCTTAAACCCAGTTGAGAAAAAAAGAATAAATCTTTTTATTTAGATTTAATGAAGTGTACCAATTAAATGGAATTTAATTGGAATTGAATTTTAATTGATTTTTGGGTTTATCGTGAACGGTGTTTTAAATAACACTTGTTCTTTAACATGATAATTAATGGAATGTGATTTACGGTTGTCGTGAACGGTATCTTCAATAATACTGTTCTTAGACCCAACAGAGTTAAGAAAATCAGAAACTAACTGGAGATTAGTTAAGTTAAATTGTTTCTTACGTATTGATCTGATGTTGGTTTCGGCCTTCGGGGTTATTACTTAGGGAATTGTTCACTTGCTAATTTACGGTCAAAGGCTGATGGAATAGAATGTGATTTTGGGTTTATCGTGAACCGTGTTTTAAATGACATTGGTTCTTTAACCCATTTAAAGACAGGATATGATTTCCCAAGTTAAACGATCATTGATATTGGTTTTTGTGAAGATTAAAACCAAGTGGGGTTTTAATGAATCTTTAATTAGATTGAAATGATCGAGAATGGAGTATCACCAGTTTTGCTCCAGGCGATAGTTAAATCTTTAATTAGATTTGAACGCGAAAAGGTAATTGAATTTACCGATAACACCATGGTGTTAGGTATGAAGTATTACCAGTTTTACTTCATGGGATGAATAGGTTGGGGTTAGGAAAATTAACATGTGATTACTTCGGTAAGGTTCATTAATCCCAACTAGTTTGGATAAACCATAATTTGGTTTGAATTGATATTCAAAAGAGGATTAAAGAATAAATTTAAGGAATTTATCTTTGATAAAATTAATGGGAACCTCTCCCTAAGAATGTGAAATTTAGCAACTAACTGAAGATTAGTTAAGATGAATGGTTTCCTGGGTATTGATCTGATGTTGGTTTCAGCCTTCGGGGTTAATATTTAGGGAGTTGTTCTCTTACTAATTTACGGTTAGTGACTGATGAATTGGAATGAGGCGTATGTTATGTTTGTGTAACACTTGTTTATTATATACGTGAGTTATTCAGAAAGACCTGGTTTATCCCATTCTGAATAACTGATTCGACGTGGTGTCGAGGATGAAGACGGTGGTTGAAGACCGGAGGTCTTCACGTCATTTGGATAATTACTGATGATCTTGATTGGGCTGTACACCCAAGAGGAGGGAATCAGTTAGTGATCGTCCAGATGTATTTGGAGATCGATGGCTATGCGAGGTACAAGGTGCCTCTGGTTTCGTTCAGACCCAGAACGAACTTGTAAATGGACTGTGGGTCTGACATTGGATTTTACTCTGTGTGATTGATTTCTATTAAATATATATCTATTTGGCGGCGGATAATTTATTCTCTTGCTTATCGCCCTTCTCTGAGACATACGAGCTTAGAGGTTATATATTGGTGGATATCAATCGCATGGAGTGAATTGCCTGTGTGGCATGCCTAAGTGGCAAATGATCAAGGCTTTTGTTGAAAAGCAAAGTCCTGTGGTTGATGATCAAAGCACGGCCTGTGTGTCTTAGCTTTGTGTAGCGTTGATTCGCGAGCCTCACACCCTGGTTGTGAACCAGAAACGGGAGGGGACATCAGGGAGGGCATGCGTTTCCTTCTAGCTAGAAGTGGCGTCAGTGGTTTTATACGCCCTGACGAGTTTGACATATGTGGTTGTTGCTGTTGCGAGGCGCCTCGGATATATCGGTGACTGTGTGGAGCCGATGGAGTCATTTGGCTCGTTTACGCCCCAAAGGGCGGGGAAACGTTGTGTTCAAGTATTTTAATCCACATCGATGGACCGGCCCTGACGATCCAAGGCTTGTCTGCGCGCTTGCCTGAGACATGGGCTAGATTGTCTCGAATCGGTAGAGGAATATCTTTTTCCTCGGTTCACAAATGGAAATCCAACTTCCAATACATGACTTTGTGGTTTTAATTGTAGAACTAGTATGGCAACATGATATATGGTACCCATGTCGTCTATGATTGATACTTATGATTTGAAATTGTTTTGACACTATACACTTATAATATTATCAAATGATTTGTTTTTAGCGTATCAAGCATTCTTTGGCTATTATAAGGTAAAAACCTATCTTCCGGCTTGTGTTGCATTGTGTGATGGGACATGGGTCTTATAATAGCTTCATTGTTCTTTATTTAGCATTGCGCTGTTGTTTTATGCACTGTTATTCTTGGGAGGAAACTCGTTCCGTGTTATACGGCGTGGTCCCTTGATTTACCTAACTTTAAAATAAAGATTAATAACTGTTTTAGTTCTCACACCAGTCACATGACTGACCTGGAGTTTATTGTTTTAACCTAAACTCTGGGTGCCCTTATTTCGACACGGGCAGCTAGTAGTTTTGGTTTTGCGGATTTATATTCACAGGAACCTGGTTAATAGCTAGAACGATACTCGGAAAGCTCTGTATCCGTGTATTACTTTCAGTTGTGTTTTGTATTATTTTTCCGCTGCTATGTAATGTATTGTAATATCTGATATTTATCGAATGTGTAATATTTATTCATACTCTGTATATTCTTGCATTCTGATGTAATTGTTGTAATAAACAATGAAATGTTCTTCTGTTTGCGTTCCGATATGGCTTGTTCTCAACTCAATCCGTGATTTCCCATAAGGGGGATTTCGGGTCGTTTCAGCTTGGTATCAGAGCTTTAGTTTACAAAGCTAGAGAACAAGACACATTAGAACCAAATGAAAGAATTCGGCAGAAATTGGATTAGTAATAACTAACGAGAATGACTCGTTAGAGATGGGGTCAGTAGCATCCTAGTACGAGTGTGAAGAGTAGTGTTTTTAAAATAAAAGTAAAAAACAATTTTTGTTTTGAAAATTTAAATCAATTATTCGTATTTGATTATTTAATATATATTGAATTTGGACAATCTAGTATATGGAGATTTTAGTATACGTCTGATCCACGTGTATTGAAGCCTCAAATATACTTGGTAGATAAAGAGTCACACTTTAGTCGCCCGTGGATGTTCTGATGGTGGTTCGAAACATCATCAGAATTTATGTTCTAGTGACGAAAGTGGGATTTCTATATGATTCCAATTGACTGGTGTGAGAACCAAAATTAGATAGGGCTTATTGTTGTGATTTGGCATCAAAAATCTAATTTTTGGGATATGTATTAAAGTTATGTGATTGAAAAGCTAATCAACTAATTGATTGATGGGTGTGCTGTTTGATTATTTTTTGATTAATTAAAATTTGAACCATTAGCCAAATTGAACCAAAAAGTGAATTGTATTAAAAATTTGTCGCATTTGCATACATTGAACAGGTCATAGCAAGGAGGCTAGAGCAGAAGAATAAAATTGTTTGCCCGGCAAATAGGTACATGTTTACGAATTTATTGGGTTTTGGATGATTTTATGAGCCGATTGGCTAGCCGCTTGGCTGTTTTATTTTCTTTTTGGATTGTTGAGAGCCATGGGAGGCTATTTGAAATATCCCGAAGTCCCCGGTGCAGGGGAGGTTATGGCGAAATTTTTCGAAAATTTAGGGTGTTAGCCAAATTTTTGAAAAATTTGAAAAGTTCTTAGAAACTGAATGAAACGACCCGCAAATCCGGCTATCTGAGTTGACTAAATACACCACATGTCCAACCCAAATAACACAGAAATACGAACCATTTATAGAAAGAAGATAGAGGGTGATAATAGATAAGATAGAAAACTTAGAATAGAAGAAAAACGAAGACCACAAACTCACAGCGGAACGAATAAAATATATTATATAACATAAGCTTTGAAATACAATCTGTTTTTGTACATATATACATACCATCATCAGAGTACACATAACATTTGATTCAGCGGAAGTAACTCTAAATAACTAACGTTGAAGCCTCCAGCTTCAAGCTCCTCCAAGTGTATCTGTAAAAGCCTGAAACACTTGACTGCCCGTACAAATTTGGGCACCCAAGAGTTTAGGAAAAACAAAACAAAATAAACTCTGGGTCAGTCATGGGACTGGTGTGAGTAAACTCCAACCACTTGTTTAACTTTCAAAATCCTTTTCGAAAGAAAAGATAATAGTAAGACCAGCCCACACATAAACATGGACGGTTTTTACCTTACTATAACCCAAAACACTTTGATACGAAAATCCAGTGATATTATAATAATGTCTACATCAAGTAAATAACCAAATAGCAGAACGCTTGCATCTCACGCTCCACATATATAGTATAAAATCAAAACCCGCATGGCGCTTATTGGAGATTGGATTTCCAACATGACAAGGTATGGAACCACCTTCCGACAGTGCATCTCTAGAGGCGAATACACCTGGGTTCAACAAGAACGTCTTGCAACCCATCCCACACATGACCGACCACTCATTTCGCTTGAGTGTATCGAATGTATATCACCAACGGTTGGACTCAAACCACCGTTTCCCGAATGGGCAGAATCGATAGATTTAGAAACAAAAGGAATTTCTCTAGATAGGTGATTATACATCCTAATGGGTGCGACCCACATAGCCATGCTGCCTGCCCGATTTTTGTCATTTCCCGGTTGTTGAGGCCTGAGGCTACGAATACTTACCATTCATTGATAGCACAATCACTTTGAATGTCACATTGTCAGATCCGTTAATCACTAGTTGAGTTTGCACAAATATTCTGGATATTATGCTAAGGGATAAATCCGTTGCAACCATATATATCCATACAGACCAACCCATTTGATCATTGGAAATACTCTGTCAGACATTCGTCCATATACGTTCGTTCTGGGATTGAACGAAACCGAAGGCACTATTTCTATAAATAGAAAAAAGCCCTTGCACTTCACTCCGTCTTCAATATATTCAGCATACTTGGTTCGCAACGCTTATGCCGATACGGAGTGGTTCTTCGGATAATAATCCAACCGGTCTCTCCATATTGACAACGATGGTCAAAAACTTCGATAGTCTGTGATTTAACTATCGAATAAAAACAAGTGTTCATCCAAACATATCAAACAAATCACTGGGCTCTTTAATTAATATTTCATTAATTAAATCACTTCTCCATTTCCTCTATCAATATTTGTTAACCAAATATTTTCAATAATCAAATCTTGGCCCTTTACGCTATTTTTGATTTCGTTTCCTTATCGAATTCTATATATATCGATATATAGATTTCTAATTGTCAAATTTCTTAAAAATATTCTAACTCCTTAAATTCCCGGAAAAATTCGCCATAACCTCCCCTGTATCGGGAGCATCGGGAAATTTCAAATAGCTTTCCCGGTCCTTCTAATCTCAAAAAGAAAAAGAAGAAGCCAAACGGCTAGCCGATACGGCGCATAAAACCCATATATGAATTTAAACATGTACCTTTTTGTCGGGCACATACATTTAAATCCTCATATACTTCATCCCATATCTGTTTAACACCTGTTCACCTGTTTTCAATTCAATTCAATACCATCTAATCGTTTGAATTTAGTTTCGCCCATTTATTCTTTAAATCGGCCATTTTGCCTATTTCACTTCTTTGTTGAACATAACATGCTCAAATTTGATTCCACTTGCCGATACAAATCAAATCCCCTTTTTCCATTTCTAGTTTCGTATTTGGTTTGAATATGAAATCACAAGTTAATTTACTTATTCACAGTTTGCTCGATTCAATCGTTTTAACTAATTCATTTGTCAGTTTGCAAATTAACTCTTTTGCCTATATCACTTTGATATTTGAATATAACCTATCCAAATATATTTCAACTTGATTATACTAATTTAATTTCATTTTCAATTCACGTTCTATATTCGATTTCAAATATATATTTAAAAATTCCCTTCACCTTTCAAAGTTCATCGTCAAAATTCGATTAACTAATTTCTCTTTGTCTTAGTCAACTCTATTAAATAATCAAAATATGATTATTGATTTTAAAAACCATTTCTTTCACTTCACTTAAGTTCGCATATCTTTTATAACTCAAATCTGAGATTTTCTAAATAGAAATTCGGATTTTTATTGGTTTAAAATCCTTTTATAAATTGAAATAAACGTTATGGTTTTTAAATAGTTCTAGCGCTGTTTTTCTGAAAATTTGATTTTGACATATCTCAAAATCTATACGACGAAATCCAGATTTTTCTCCTTCATTAGAAAACTATTATCAAATCGGTCCTGACGTTTCTTGTTTCAAAGAATTCCGACTTCAATTGAGTCCTGTATATTCGATTGAAGTTCAAATCGCCAATTTACGAACTGCATCGCTGCGGCGAGTTCGTTTTAATTATATTTATATATATAAACTTTTAAACTTCTTTAAAATGAATTCAACTCCATTTTAACTCTATTTGAATTCCTTGATTCAAATTCAAATCTCACTTTTATTTGAATTCTAAATCCAAATTCCAATTCCTTTTCTATTTGATATTCAAATTCAATATTTGAATTTTTATTTGAATTCCCTTATTCAAACTCTATATTTAAATTCCATTTGAACTTTCTATATTTCAATTTCTATATTTGAATTTTATTGGAATTCAAATATTCAAACTCCTTTTAAATTTTATATTCAAAATTCCATAGTTTAAAACCCATTTGGATTTCATATTCAAATCCCATAGATTAAATCCTATTTGAATTCAATTTGAATCTCTTATATTCAAATTTCATTTTCCATTTCCATTTCCATTTGAATTCTAATATTCAAATTCATTTTCAACACCATTTGAATTTCTAATATTCAAATTCATTTGAATTCCCTTGAATTCAAATTCCATTTCAAAATTATCTGGATTTCCTATTTTGAAATCCTATTTCAATCCTACTTTGAAATCCTACTTTCAAAGTTTATTTCAAATCCTACTTTGAAATTCCATTTGACCAACTCCTCCAGGCGCCAACCCCTTTCCATCATACCCAATCTCCCTTAAGAACCTATTGCCGACTTACCCTGACATCACAGTATCCTCATCATTCACTGTCGATCAAATCAGTGACCTCCCGTCCATCCATCGAACACCACATCAACTGTCGCACCTTTCAGATTCAGCTCCGACTCCCCCAAATCAAGCGCCAACGAACCAAAAACAACCCATCGCACCCATGCTTTTCCCCAACAATCGAACTCCAGACCGCGTTTTCCCAATTCGCTTGAATCCTTTACCCTCCTCGTCATGACCGCGCTCCGATGGCTCATCGTTGCCGTTGAGAAGTTCGAGTGCCCTAACCTTATCGCGACTCGAGCAAGGGTCATTACATGATGGCTAACCCTATACGGGTTTCAAAGGAACCAGCTTTTAGGAATTTAGGAGTATAGGATTTGATTTCTTTTGGGCTGAGGAAAAACATACAAATAGAAAATGAACGGGTTTCTGTTCGATGTTGAATTCAAAGAAAAGGGAAGGCTCGGGATTATATAGATTTGAGAGGGAACAGAAGTACAGCCATCAAAAATTCGATGTTTGCTTGATGTTGAACAGGGGAGGACAAAAATTTCTGCTCGAGGAATGAAGTAGGTCTGTGCGATTTTATGATTTAGGTCGGCCTAGGTTCTATGAAATGTTTGCTTAAGTACTAACACAGAAATAAAAAATTATTTTTATTAATTTCTTTTGATTTGATTTTACTTTAATTAAATTGTCTGGCGGTCCTTTAATTTAAAACCCCGGACCGCTATTTTAACGTGACAACCGACATCTCCAATATTACAACGTTATTTTGAACTCTGTGATTTGATACTGAAATTTAAATTCGAAGGTAAATATAAACGGCCATATTAAATTGATAATTCAATATAAAATATCATTTATATTATCAACTAAATATTTAAAACAATATTTAAAATAAATTATTCAAAAATCTGGGTCGTTACACTGAAAAGTTGAAGAACTTAAGCCGTAAAGAAAATAATGAAAGTTGAGTTGAATTTTTTAAACAACTTTCGACTTTGTTCCTTTTCCGGGACGAAAAGTTTAAGTGGGGGAGATTGTAATAACCCGGAAATCTTAGACAATTTAAATTTTTTATTTTGGCAATTTTCATGAATTTTGAATATTTAAAATGAATTATTTTAAATAATCACGACGAGAAATTTATTTTGAATAGAATTAGAACGTATATAT
This sequence comes from Allium sativum, assembly GCA_030737875.1. Taxonomy (NCBI): domain Eukaryota; kingdom Viridiplantae; phylum Streptophyta; class Magnoliopsida; order Asparagales; family Amaryllidaceae; genus Allium; species Allium sativum. The sequence goes on along the minus strand of CM060926.1, from coordinate 683,427,711 downwards.
TTATTTAAATCGTCGTTAGAATATAAATATTTATTTTTAATTATAAAAGGAATTGAAAATGGCGCGGTAGTTTGAAATTTCGATTTCAAAGTTCAAATGGGTGTACCGGATGCAAAATACACCAAATTTTGGCAAAACCAAAAATATTTGAATCCAATTGAGAATATCTTTCCAAAGAATCCGAAAAATTGAAATTTCATAGCAGGGATAAAAAGTTACGTCCAGTTGAAAATTCAGAATAGTCGCTATGGAATTCTAGCCCTTAAAAATGGAAATTTTGCAAATGACCTCGATTTTCGATGAAACCACTTTTGTTGGATCCGAGATGTCAAGTTATTGCTAGGTTCCAAAATTCTTAATTTTCTGATTCCATATGTGAGCGTGGCAAAGTTAAACGTGTTGTCAGTTTTAGTCAATTTCGACTGAAAATGGCAATTTTTCAAACGGTCTCGGAATTTGACGAAATTAGTTTTGTTAGAACCATATCGTCAATACAAAGTTAGAAAATATTTTTCGAGAATTTTTAGGGTCCGCATGTAACCCCGGTAAATTGAAATGTGCGTTCAAATTCAATATATATTGATTTATATTTTGAATTTGATGAAAACAGATCGAAATGATCGAATTGGCCTATGAAACATGTCCCATTATGTTCGGAATGGGGGTAATTGGCTAAGGACGATAGTCGTTGGGTCTCAATTGGTGTTGGAATTAAAAGTCAACATTTTAGAGAATAAATAAATAAAATAATATATATTTTCCTTTATAACACTCCCTCACCCTTCTCTCTCCACTCACGCTCTCTCAGATGGAAAAAAAAGAGAAACCCGCCAATCGATCGTCGCGCGCCGTGTCTCCAGGGCCGCCACCCCCTCCGACGAACCACCAGCACTAGCGCCCCCCACCTCTCCTTCCCACCCTCTTGCGCGCTCCTCTCTAATCTTCTTACCGCAACCCCCTTGAAGCCCTTGCCCACCAGACGCCGACCACCGCACCACCACTGCTCTTCCTCCTCCGTACCCCCTTGCTCCTCTCTCCTCCTTCCTCATCTGAAACGCGCCACCAACCCCTTTTCCTCCTCCGCTTAGCTGTAAGTCATTTTTCTTTTCTGATTTTGTTTTATTTTAATATATAAAATTTGTTTATTGTATAAAGGTCGGATTTTTATATAGTGTAAAGAATAAAAAATATGATTTTTATATCATAGGAAGAATAAAAATATGATTTTTATTTATGTAAATTAATAAAAATATAATTTTATTATATTACTAGCAAGATAAAAATATAATTTTTATCTACATAGTAGCGGTGTAAAAACATAATTTTTATGTATATAGTAGGGGTGTAAAAATAGAATTTTTATCTATATAGTAGCGGTGTAAAAATAGAATTTTTATCTATATACTAACGATGTAAAAATAGAATTTTTATCTATATACTAGCAATATAAAAATAGAATTTTTATCTATATAGTAGCAATGTAAAAATAGAATTTTTATCCATATAGACTGATTATAAAAATGTGATTTTTATATACATAGCAACAATATAAAAATGTGATTTTTATATATGTAGTGGCTACGGACAATGAAATTGACAAAAGGCGAGCACGACGAAGATTTTCTACATACGAAGAGTCGCGGTGTATTGGTTTAGCTAGTCGGTGAGAACTCCTCACTTTTATTTTAATTTCTAGTTGAAATATATACTAGGATGCAAACGGTGCTTAGTAGCACCTGACACCCGTCGTCCACAGACCATGGATGACTTGTTTGTTTGATTGTTGTGTTGTGAAATTTTATTGTGTGATGTGGAATGGAATAAAATATTTTATAGTGAAAAATATTTTATAGTTAAAATATGATTTTTAACGTGTATATAAAATAAATATTTATAAACAAATAGGACGATTTGTTTATATACACTAATTTAACTGATATTGATTGGGAAGATAAATTTTTCACATCGCCCAACTACACAAATAAAATCTGTGTTTGTTGATTTGAAACCCCACACGGGTATTGGGATGATATTTGACGTACATTAATCCCGATTGTTTAGTTGTATGTCAATCGATAGGTTGACAGACTGTGTAAGCGTTATTTATTTATATCTAATGCTTGTGCAGTGGTGTGGTGCACTCTGGATGATGGTTGATGATTTATCATTGCTATTATATACATGTGTTGTAGAAAATCCATATAATTAACATTATATGTTAATTGATTGGGCCTCATTCCAATTTGGAAAAAAAATACAAATATATATTCATGTGTTGAATAGAAGTATAAATTCATGTGTTGAATAGAAAAACAAAAATTCATGTGTTGAAGAAAATATTCATTTGTTGAATAGAATAACAAAGTTATTGAAATATATAAAGTCGTGTTGATTAGATTGATGCCATTTTGACGCAAACGATATTTATATCAACTATATTCATTTTTAAAAGGAATATAGAAAAAGAAGTGATTTTAAAATATAACATTTCGAAAATATTATCATTTATAGATTAATGATATTGAATATTTAATTTTGATTAGAAATTGAATATGAAGTTGAAATCGTTTTGAAAACAAATTTAAAACGATTTATAAAATTAGTTTTGAAAGGAAATCGACGAAATATATAATATATTATATATATATAATGGTCTGAATAGAATGCGCCGCGCCGTGGCAGTTCGCGAATTTCGACCATTGTCTTCGAATGGATATTACGGGAGATCCAACTGTCGGTTTCTCCTAAAATCAGAACCGGTGGGTTCGTATCGAAAAGAGCTTTCTAAGAACATGAGAGATTTGAAATCTAACGGCTGGATTTGGAATTATGTCCAAATCAAATTTAGAAAAGGTCGTTGTAAGTGCGGTTCGATGGCCGTTGATGGAAATCGACTGTACGGGCCTTGATAAAATTATTAAAAATAATAATAATTTTTGTAAAATCATAAGAAATGATTCGGGAAGGATTGGGATGAAAAACTCCATATTTGAAAAGATAAAAGTGGATTTTTATCGAGATGAACTAGTGTTGAACTAGAATTAAAATCAATTTATTTTTGAAATAAATAAATTGAATTTGAAAGGGGTTTTAAAGGTAACCAGAATTTCCATTAATTGAATTGCAATGGATTTGAAGCGAAATTGTCTTTGGAATATTTCGATGTTGGATTTTGTGATTATACTGATATTGTTATGGAAATTTTAAAGATATATTTATATCGTTATTCCCAATACAATATTTGTTGGTCGTAGAATTTGATATTGAATATAAGCCGATATATTTTCTATTCAGAACCTTGTATTTAATATCAAATGGGATTTGGGTTTGTCATGAATGGTGTCTTCATTAACAGTGTTCTTAAACCCAGTTGAGAAAATAAGATTAAATCCTTTTATTTAGATTTAATGAAGTGTACCAATTAAATGGTATTTAATTGGAATTGAATTTGAATTGATTTTTGGTTTATCGTGAACGGTGTTTTAAATAACACTTGTTCTTTAACCCGATAATTAATGGAATGTGATTTTGGGTTGTCGTGAACGATATCTTCAATAATACTTTTCTTAGACCCAACGGAGTTAAGAAAATCAGTGTAACAACCCGCAAAAATCAGGACCAATTTAAAAATTTTATTTTAGAAAATTTTAATGAATTTTGACAATATAAAATAATTTATTTAAATAATAATGATCACAAATTTGATTCAAATCGAAGTTAGAATGAATGATTTAATTTTTATTATAAAAAGAGTTAGAAATAACGCGGTACTTTGAAAAGTCAAACTTGAACTTTGACTGACCGTACAGGATGCAAAATTTAACGGATTTTAGTGAAACCAAAAATATTAGAATCTATTTAAATTTATCTTTCCAACGAATCCGAAAAATCGAAATTTCATAACGGGAATCAAAAGTTATGTCAAAATTAAAATGTAGAATGGTCGCTATGAAATTTATAAGGGCCAAAATGCTACATTTTGCAGAATAAGGAATTAGGACCCGAAACCATCTCCATTGGTTTCAGAATGTTGTTTACATATAAAAATGACTATAAGAACTTATATATTTGAGTTTCGGAAAAATTCCACTATTTTTTGTATTTTTAAAATATTAAAATATACACCTGAAAAATAGAATTTTTGCAAACGAACTCCGAATTCGACGAGACCAGTTTCTATGGATTCGGGATATTAAATTAAGGTAAAATTCTAAAATTTATAATTTTTGGAATTATTTTGTGGCCTGTATAATTTTTACAGTGGAAATACAGCCTATTTTCAGACTTCGGAAATTTATAATAAATTCATACGGAATCGGAAAATTACGAAATCAGGTTCGTTGGGTTCGTAATGACCTGAAATAATTATGTTTAAAATTTTATTAATTTTGAAATCAGCATGTATTTATAAGAATTTTTGAACTGAAGAAAACAGTTGAAAATTGGGTAATTGGGCACATAATTATATTTGGGCCCAAACCAAAATTAAACCCATGGTATATATTATTATTTTTTCTGAGTTTTAGGGCTGAAATTCGAAATGCACAGCAGCCACTCTCTTTTCCATCATTTTTTCTCAATTTCCATGGCGGCTCACTCTTCCTCTAAAATTCATAAAAAAATAAAATCTCTTCAAACCATAGCAAATTATATGTTTTCTCGAAGGTCTCGACGATACGAAGCTAATGGTGTAGTCGGTTTTGTCAAACAGCGCTCGGATTCGCCGGAATCTCGTCTTAAAGCTCGCTGTTTTCGAAATTCAGAAACTCAAAACGTAAATCAAGAAATTCCCGTGAATCGAGGAAGAATTAGACGAAGTCACGAACACGGAAGTTCTTCGTCTACGCAAGACGAAGATGCTCAGAAAATTTCAGGCAGTTTGGAGGTGTGAGGCGGCCTGTGGGACCCGCGAGGCGAAATCCTTTCTAGGCGATTTCCCGATGATCGGAGAAGGTTTAGGGGCGGCTCTTTCTGGTGGTGGTGCGTCTCGCCAAGACGAAGACATTGGCGGTGGTCCCGTGGCGTCAGGTGGCCCGAGGCAGCGGCAAAGTGCGGTCAAAGTTCGGCGGTGAACAGTGTTTTTCGGTCAACGGGCTGAGGGTATGTTCTATTTTATTTTTAAATTATTTAATTAATTTCCAGAACTTTAAAATTGCATAACTCACTCATACGAAGTCGAAAATCGACGATTTCAGGTGCGTTGGGATCGTGGCGACGAGATGGACGCGTGGACACTAATTTTGTCCAATTCTGAGACAGTGAAATTTTTAGGTATTTTTCACGAATATTAATTAATTATTTAATTATGTCCAACTTTAATAAATCATAACTCTCTCGTACGAGGTCCGATTGACAAACCGTAAATTGCGTTGGACTCGTCTTTCCGAGCTCTTCGCGATGGCGCAGACCAGAGCTGAATCCGAGACAGTCAAATTTTCAGCAAAAATCAATGTGAGATTCTATTTTTAATTTAATTATTATTTTTTGTTATTTAAATAATTTATTGAGAAGTGAACTAGATCCGTGATGTATGACTACATGTTGATGCTTGGGTTTGGATTTGTGTTTGGATGATTGTCATATGAATTGCGTTGTTGGAATCTACACGAATGGATTTGATTTTTTTTTTATGTTGTTTTGACAAATAAAAAAAATTAGATTTTGTGTTTTATGTTGTTTTGAGAATAAAAAATTTGATCTTTTATTTTATGATGTGTTAAGAATAAAGATTAGATCTTTATTTAAAATTTATAAAGATAGGATTTTTATATTATAAAAGAAAGTTTAAATCTTTTAATTATATTTATAAATCAAGTTAGGATTTTTATAATATATAAAAAAAAAATCTTATTTTATTTAGATTTAGAAAAAAAAAAACAAAGTTGGGATCTTGACACAAAAATGCGACACTACATCTTATGATGTTATTATATGCGATGGCATGAAGATTTAATACCATATTGTATGTTGTCATTATTGTTGTCGACATGAATGCTTAACATTAATCTACATGTTGCTCATTGAATGGTTTGGAATAGATTTGAACACCCCATATTATGTTATTCATCATTTTATTGATATGCAAGCGCGACACCATATTCTGTGTGTTATTAATTTTTTGGTATGCGGTCATGTGAATTGGAAGATGACCATAATTTTAGTGCGGTCATGTAAATAGGAAAATAACCACATTTTAGTGCGTGAGTGTAAATAGCAAATTTATATTATATTTTTAGCACTTAAGTAAGAATAAGATTATTAAAATAGTCTTAGCGTCTTAATAAAATTTAAGAAAATAAACTTATTTTCATAGTTAATGTCACAATAGGAATGCAACCTTATTTCCAGCGTTTATGTAAAAATATGAGTGTTGGTATATTTTTAGCGCGTTAAGTGAAAGTAGAAAATAAATATATTTTCATTGTTTAAGTTAAAATAAGATTGATAACTTATTTTTAGCGAGTTAGGTAAATTTAGAAAATAATTATAATTTCATTGTTGTTAATAAAATAAGAATGCAAACTTATTTGCATTGTTTTTGATAAAATAAGAATGCAAACTTATTTGCATTGTTTTTGATAAAATAAGAATGCAAACTTAATTGCATTGTTTTTGATAAAATATAAATGCAACATTATTCGCATTGTTTTGATAAAAATACGAATGCAAACATTATTTACACTGTTTTGATAAAATATAAATGCAAACTTTATTTGCATCGTTCTGTTAAAATATGAATGAAACTTTATTTTTTTTTATTTACATAAAAATATGAATGCAACTTTATTTTTATTGTTATGTCAAAACATGAATGCAAGTTTATTTTAAGCATTTTTAAGTAAAATATGTAAATAAATATATTCGTAGTGTTTCTGATTAAAAATATAAAAAAAAATTATATATGGATATTGCACATGAAAGTTGTACATGAATGTGAATATATAATTAGCGTTATTGAGGAACTTGAAATATTTTCATTATTTACTCAATTAATGGAATTAATGGACGATTTAATTAAGAAGATTGCACATTTAAAAAGGATGAAATAAAAAAGTTTAAATTGGTAAGATTTCATTCCAATTATAATAATGAAGATTTGAATTGAAAAATCTCGTTTTTATGTTAACTTGTAAATTTAGAAGATTTGATTTTAAAATTTAACATAAATGGATTAATTGAGGAAGATTTCATTTAATATTAAAATGGTAAGTTTTTGATATAACAATTGAAACATTTTGGGAATAGTTTTATGATATTAATATGGAAAGATTAATGTTTACTGAAATGAAAGGATAAGTAAAAGAATGAATGGTATTTTAGAAATTAGATATTCTAAAATATGAAATGTTTTAAATAATACTTTTAGGAGATAATTATAATTATAATTATTAATTGTACTTGGACACGAGGTTAGGTCACATTTATGGCGGAAGTCTGCCCGGAACCAACCGGCATATCCAGCAGCCATAAATGTTGGGCCTAATGTGAGAGGTCCAAGTGCGCAAATACGAATTGGGTCAAGACACGAGGTTAAGCCCAACCTGTGGTAGAAGTCTGCCCGGAACCAACCGGCATATCCAGCATCCACAAGTTGTAGGCCTAATGTGAGAGGTCTGGGCCGCTATTAAATAATAAAATGTAAAGATAAACATAATAAATGGATAAGGAAAATGAATTGGGCTATTCAGTCCATTTTAAAATAGTAACTCCATTTTAACCTGTATAAATTATGTTATACATTTTATAAAGGAAATCGAAGATGATTAATATTTTATATAAGATTAAATGAAATACTCTGAAATAAATGATGTCTAATTATATATATTAAATGGGAAATTTATGAAATTTAAGTTTGGGTTTATCGTGAATTATGTTTTAAATAACATTTATTCTTTAACCCGAATTTATGATAGAATAAATTCCCTAGAAATTGAATAATCATTTAATAATGACTTTGGAAGATTAAAACTAAATAAAATTTTAATTAAATCTTTAATTAGATTGAAAAGGAATTAAGTAGTTAAGATCACTGAATTAAGAAAGTGATCGAAAATGGAAAATGAACCATATAGCAATGAATATTTTCATGTTATAAATGAATAAATGAATGAAAACATGAAATGGTTATATTATTTATATATTTTATATAAATAAAAGTAATGAAACTTTTTATTTACATTTCATATGTAAATAAAAGAATGAAAATAAGAATGAAACTTTTATTTACATTTCGCATGTAAATAAAAGATAAAAATAAGAATGAAACTTTTATTTACTTTTCACATGTAAATAAAAAGATGAAAATAAGAAGGGAATTTTTATTTACATTTCACATGCGAATAAAAATATAAAAATATGAAATGAAACATGATTTAGAAGCATGAACCGCATATGAAAATTTAACATGTTTTAAAAAGCATGAAGTCGCATATGAAATGCATGAAATGAATGGACGATATATTTATATGCATGAAATGAATGGACAATATTTATACGCATGAAATGAATGGACGATATTTATGAAATGAATGGACGATATATATATACATGAAATGAATGGATGATATTTATATTTATAAAAGAATAAATAACGATATAGAATGGTTTGCAAATTTATATATGCGAGAATTATTTGGAAAGTCCGAGTTTACTCTCATTCCAAATAATGATACGACGTTCGAAGAGTTGAAGACGGTGATTGAAGACCGACGATCTTCACATCGAATGGGTGTGTTGCTATTGAGACCCATGATGGGAGTAGCTACCTTGAAGGGGCGACAGTAGTAGCCGTCCGGACGCAGTGTTGATTGCACGGATTTGACTTTCGCTCAGACCCAGGGCATAAGTTTATAAATGGAATGTATGTCTGACGTTGTAGTCCCTTATACTACATTCGTTGATCTCTCTTAATATATATCTGTTTGGTGGTTAACACCCTTCTCTGAGACATACGAGCTTAGGGGTTATATATTGGTAGAAATCAATGGTATAGTATGGACTGACAATGTGGCATGCTAAGATGCATTGATCAAGGCTTTTGTTGAAAAGCAGGCCTTGTGGTTGATGATCAAAGCACGGCCTGTTTAGGCGTAGCTTTGTGTATAGCGTGACTTCGCGAGCCTCACACCCCGGTATGAGTCAAAAACGGGATATGGACTGCAGGGAGTGCACACGTTTCTTTCTAGCTAGAGTGGTGTCAGCGACCTACCAGCCCTGACATTTTACTTATGTGGATGATGGATTTTGAGGCGCCTCGTTATTTTTATAGGCCGTTGGTGGTCATACTATAGGTCCAAAGGGACCGGGAAGCGTGTGTTCAGGCATAACTAATCCACTGCCCATAGGCGGGGATCGGCCCTGAAGATCCAAGGGTTCACTGCGGGGGATCCTGAGGCATTTGCTAGAGTGTCTCGAATCGGAGAGGAGCTTGCCCCTAGCCTCGACTCATGATGGAAATCCAATTTCCAATACGCCCTTGCGGTTTTAATTGTAGAACTAGTATTGGCGACATGCTATATGGTAACCATGCCGTCTAGGATTGATACTTATGATTGAAATGTTTTTATTTAAAACATATACACACTAGTAGTAATCCGTTTTACGTATCAAGCATCTTTTGACCATTATAAGGTAAAACCCTATCCTCTGGTGTGCGTTGCATTGTGTGATGGGACTTGGGTCTTATAATGGTTTCATTTTTCCAAAAAGACATTGCGTTATTTCTCGATTTACTTTAGTTTATGCACCGGCAATCCATTGGAGTAAACCCGTTCCGCGTTAGCGGCGTGGTCCTTGGATTTGCCTTATTACTATTAGTTAAACTAGTTAAGAATTCTCACACCAGTCCCATGACTGACTCGTAGTTTGTTTCACTTTGCAAACTCGGGTGCCCTCTTTTCCACACGGGCAGTCGAGTAGCTTTTTGCAGATATCTCTCTCTTTAGCAGGATCCTGGATCGAAGCCTAAAGCTGTGTCCAGAGCTTAGAAGTCTTCCGTTGTTTAATGTATTAAATCTGTTGTAATGTATCTTCCGCTGTAGTTTACTTTATTTGTACTCTGATATTCTGTACTCTGATGTTATATTATTGTAATGTAATAAAAGTCTGTTTTTGTTGTTCTGATGTTTTGTATTCCCAAAGTTAACGTATGCGAGTTTTGAACGGTCTTGGTCGATTTTGCGATCGATTAGGTCCGGGCAAAATCCGTGTCGTTACAGGAGGTATCAGAGCTCTGGTTAGCTCAAATCTTTGGGGTACAACTCGTTAGAACTGAACAAAAGACTCATCAGAGAATTGGATTAGTAATGTCCAATAAGAATACTCATTAGAGATAGGATCAGCAGTATCCTAGAATGAGAAAACTCATTAGAGATGGGGTTAGTAATGCCCTAGAATGAGTTCAGAGTGATAAGCTTATGATTAGCGTATTTTTGATTATATAATCTATTTCTGAAAATATGATTTTTAAATATGTAAAAGAGTATGTATATTTGATAAGTTAGTCAACAAATGAAATTAATAAGAGAAATTAAAATTTAGTTAGTTAATTAAACAACTTTTAGCCTAGTTCCTTTTCGAGGACGAAAAGTTTTTAAGTGGGGGCGATTGTAACAACCCGCAAAAATCAGTACCAATTTAAAAATTTTATTTTAGAAAATTTTAATGAATTTTGACAATATAAAATAATTTATTTAAATAATAATGATCACAAATTTGATTCAAATCGAAGTTAGAATGAATGATTTAATTTTTATTATAAAAAGAGTTAGAAATAACGCGGTAGTTTGAAAAGTCAAACTTGAACTTTGACTGACCGTACAGGATGCAAAATTTAACGGATTTTAGTGAAACCAAAAATATGAGAATCTATTTAAATTTATCTTTCCAACGAATCCGAAAAATCGAAATTTCATAACGGGAATCAAAAGTTATGTCAAAATTAAAATGTAGAATGGTCGCTATGAAATTTATAAGGGCCAAAATGCTACATTTTGCAGAATAAGGAATTAGGACCCGAAACCATCTCCATTGGTTTCAGAATGTTGTTTACATATAAAAATGACTATAAGAACTTATATTTTTGAGTTTCGGAAAAATTCCACTATTTTTGGTATTTTTAAAATATTAAAATATACACCTGAAAAATAGAATTTTTGCAAACGAACTCCGAATTCGACGAGACCAGTTTCTATGGATTCGGGATATTAAATTAAGGTAAAATTCTAAAATTTATAATTTTTGGAATTATTTTGTGGCCTGTATAATTTTTACAGTGGAAATACAGCCTATTTTCAGACTTCGGAAATTTATAATAAATTCATACGGAATCGGAAAATTACGAAATCAGGTTCGTTGGGTTCGTAATGACCTGAAATAATTATGTTTAAAATTTTATTAATTTTGAAATCAGCATGTATTTATAAGAATTTTTGAACTGAAGAAAACAGTTGAAAATTGGGTAATTGGGCACATAATTATATTTGGGCCCAAACCAAAATTAAACCCATGGTATATATTATTATTTTTTCTGAGTTTTAGGGCTGAAATTCGAAATGCACAGCAGCCACTCTCTTTTCCATCATTTTTTCTCAATTTCCATGGCGGCTCACTCTTCCTCTAAAATTCATAAAAAAATAAAATCTCTTCAAACCATAGCAAATTATATGTTTTCTCGAAGGTCTCGACGATACGAAGCTAATGGTGTAGTCGGTTTTGTCAAACAGCGCTCGGATTCGCCGGAATCTCGTCTTAAAGCTCGCTGTTTTCGAAATTCAGAAACTCAAAACGTAAATCAAGAAATTCCCGTGAATCGAGGAAGAATTAGACGAAGTCACGAACACGGAAGTTCTTCGTCTACGCAAGACGAAGATGCTCAGAAAATTTCAGGCAGTTTGGAGGTGTGAGGCGGCCTGTGGGACCCGCGAGGCGAAATCCTTTCTAGGCGATTTCCCGATGATCGGAGAAGCTTTAGGGGCGGCTCTTTCTGGTGGTGGTGCGTCTCGCCAAGACGAAGACATTGGCGGTGGTCCCGTGGCGTCAGGTGGCCCGAGGCAGCGGCAAAGTGCGGTCAAAGTTCGGCGGTGAACAGTGTTTTTCGGTCAACGGGCTGAGGGTATTTTCTATTTTATTTTTAAATTATTTAATTAATTTCCAGAACTTTAAAATTGCATAACTCACTCATACGAAGTCGAAAATCGACGATTTCAGGTGCGTTGGGATCGTGGCGACGAGATGGACGCGTGGACACTAATTTTGTCCAATTCTGAGACAGTGAAATTTTTAGGTATTTTTCACGAATATTAATTAATTATTTAATTATGTCCAACTTTAATAAATCATAACTCTCTCGTACGAGGTCCGATTGACAAACCGTAAATTGCGTTGGACTCGTCTTTCCGAGCTCTTCGCGATGGCGCAGACCAGAGCTGAATCCGAGACAGTCAAATTTTCAGCAAAAATCAATGTGAGATTCTATTTTTAATTTAATTATTATTTTTTGTTATTTAAATAATTTATTGAGAAGTGAACTAGATCCGTGATGTATGACTACATGTTGATGCTTGGGTTTGGATTTGTGTTTGGATGATTGTCATATGAATTGCGTTGTTGGAATCTACACGAATGGATTTGATTATTTTTTTTATGTTGTTTTGACAAATAAAAAAAATTAGATTTTGTGTTTTATGTTGTTTTGAGAATAAAAAATTTGATCTTTTATTTTATGATGTGTTAAGAATAAAGATTAGATCTTTATTTAAAATTTATAAAGATAGGATTTTTATATTATAAAAGAAAGTTTAAATCTTTTAATTATATTTATAAATCAAGTTAGGATTTTTATAATATATAAAAAAAAAATCTTATTTTATTTAGATTTAGAAAAAAAAAACAAAGTTGGGATCTTGACACAAAAATGCGACACTACATCTTATGATGTTATTATATGCGATGGCATGAAGATTTAATACCATATTGTATGTTGTCATTATTGTTGTCGACATGAATGCTTAACATTAATCTACATGTTGCTCATTGAATGGTTTGGAATAGATTTGAACACCCCATATTATGTTATTCATCATTTTATTGATATGCAAGCGCGACACCATATTCTGTGTGTTATTAATTTTTTGGTATGCGGTCATGTGAATTGGAAGATGACCATAATTTTAGTGCGGTCATGTAAATAGGAAAATAACCACATTTTAGTGCGTGAGTGTAAATAGCAAATTTATATTATATTTTTAGCACTTAAGTAAGAATAAGATTATTAAAATAGTCTTAGCGTCTTAATAAAATTTAAGAAAATAAACTTATTTTCATAGTTAATGTCACAATAGGAATGCAACCTTATTTCCAGCGTTTATGTAAAAATATGAGTGTTGGTATATTTTTAGCGCGTTAAGTGAAAGTAGAAAATAAATATATTTTCATTGTTTAAGTTAAAATAAGATTGATAACTTATTTTTAGCGAGTTAGGTAAATTTAGAAAATAATTATAATTTCATTGTTGTTAATAAAATAAGAATGCAAACTTATTTGCATTGTTTTTGATAAAATAAGAATGCAAACTTATTTGCATTGTTTTTGATAAAATAAGAATGCAAACTTAATTGCATTGTTTTTGATAAAATATAAATGCAACATTATTCGCATTGTTTTGATAAAAATACGAATGCAAACATTATTTACACTGTTTTGATAAAATATAAATGCAAACTTTATTTGCATCGTTCTGTTAAAATATGAATGAAACTTTATTTTTTTTTATTTACATAAAAATATGAATGCAACTTTATTTTTATTGTTATGTCAAAACATGAATGCAAGTTTATTTTAAGCATTTTTAAGTAAAATATGTAAATAAATATATTCGTAGTGTTTCTGATTAAAAATATAAAAAAAAAATTATATATGGATATTGCACATGAAAGTTGTACATGAATGTGAATATATAATTAGCGTTATTGAGGAACTTGAAATATTTTCATTATTTACTCAATTAATGGAATTAATGGACGATTTAATTAAGAAGATTGCACATTTAAAAAGGATGAAATAAAAAAGTTTAAATTGGTAAGATTTCATTCCAATTATAATAATGAATATTTGAATTGAAAAATCTCGTTTTTATGTTAACTTGTAAATTTAGAAGATTTGATTTTAAAATTTAACATAAATGGATTAATTGAGGAAGATTTCATTTAATATTAAAATGGTAAGTTTTTGATATAACAATTGAAACATTTTGGGAATAGTTTTATGATATTAATATGGAAAGATTAATGTTTACTGAAATGAAAGGATAAGTAAAAGAATGAATGGTATTTTAGAAATTAGATATTCTAAAATATGAAATGTTTTAAATAATACTTTTAGGAGATAATTATAATTATAATTATTAATTGTACTTGGACACGAGGTTAGGTCACATTTATGGCGGAAGTCTGCCCGGAACCAACCGGCATATCCAGCAGCCATAAATGTTGGGCCTAATGTGAGAGGTCCAAGTGCGCAAATACGAATTGGGTCAAGACACGAGGTTAAGCCCAACCTGTGGTAGAAGTCTGCCCGGAACCAACCGGCATATCCAGCATCCACAAGTTGTAGGCCTAATGTGAGAGGTCTGGGCCGCTATTAAATAATAAAATGTAAAGATAAACATAATAAATGGATAAGGAAAATGAATTGGGCTATTCAGTCCATTTTAAAATAGTAACTCCATTTTAACCTGTATAAATTATGTTATACATTTTATAAAGGAAATCGAAGATGATTAATATTTTATATAAGATTAAATGAAATACTCTGAAATAAATGATGTCTAATTATATATATTAAATGGGAAATTTATGAAATTTAAGTTTGGGTTTATCGTGAATTATGTTTTAAATAACATTTATTCTTTAACCCGAATTTATGATAGAATAAATTCCCTAGAAATTGAATAATCATTTAATAATGACTTTGGAAGATTAAAACTAAATAAAATTTTAATTAAATCTTTAATTAGATTGAAAAGGAATTAAGTAGTTAAGATCACTGAATTAAGAAAGTGATCGAAAATGGAAAATGAACCATATAGCAATGAATATTTTCATGTTATAAATGAATAAATGAATGAAAACATGAAATGGTTATATTATTTATATATTTTATATAAATAAAAGTAATGAAACTTTTTATTTACATTTCATATGTAAATAAAAGAATGAAAATAAGAATGAAACTTTTATTTACATTTCGCATGTAAATAAAAGATAAAAATAAGAATGAAACTTTTATTTACTTTTCACATGTAAATAAAAAGATGAAAATAAGAAGGGAATTTTTATTTACATTTCACATGCGAATAAAAATATAAAAATATGAAATGAAACATGATTTAGAAGCATGAACCGCATATGAAAATTTAACATGTTTTAAAAAGCATGAAGTCGCATATGAAATGCATGAAATGAATGGACGATATATTTATATGCATGAAATGAATGGACAATATTTATACGCATGAAATGAATGGACGATATTTATGAAATGAATGGACGATATATATATACATGAAATGAATGGACGATATTTATATTTATAAAAGAATAAATAACGATATAGAATGGTTTGCAAATTTATATATGCGAGAATTATTTGGAAAGTCCGAGTTTACTCTCATTCCAAATAATGATACGACGTTCGAAGAGTTGAAGACGGTGATTGAAGACCGACGATCTTCACATCGAATGGGTGTGTTGCTATTGAGACCCATGATGGGAGTAGCTACCTTGAAGGGGCGACAGTAGTAGCCGTCCGGACGCAGTGTTGATTGCACGGATTTGACTTTCGCTCAGACCCAGGGCATAAGTTTATAAATGGAATGTATGTCTGACGTTGTAGTCCCTTATACTACATTCGTTGATCTCTCTTAATATATATCTGTTTGGTGGTTAACACCCTTCTCTGAGACATACGAGCTTAGGGGTTATATATTGGTAGAAATCAATGGTATAGTATGGACTGACAATGTGGCATGCTAAGATGCATTGATCAAGGCTTTTGTTGAAAAGCAGGCCTTGTGGTTGATGATCAAAGCACGGCCTGTTTAGGCGTAGCTTTGTGTATAGCGTGACTTCGCGAGCCTCACACCCCGGTATGAGTCAAAAACGGGATATGGACTGCAGGGAGTGCACACGTTTCTTTCTAGCTAGAGTGGTGTCAGCGACCTACCAGCCCTGACATTTTACTTATGTGGATGATGGATTTTGAGGCGCCTCGTTATTTTTATAGGCCGTTGGTGGTCATACTATAGGTCCAAAGGGACCGGGAAGCGTGTGTTCAGGCATAACTAATCCACTGCCCATAGGCGGGGACCGGCCCTGAAGATCCAAGGGTTCACTGCGGGGGATCCTGAGGCATTTGCTAGAGTGTCTCGAATCGGAGAGGAGCTTGCCCCTAGCCTCGACTCATGATGGAAATCCAATTTCCAATACGCCCTTGCGGTTTTAATTGTAGAACTAGTATTGGCGACATGCTATATGGTAACCATGCCGTCTAGGATTGATACTTATGATTGAAATGTTTTTATTTAAAACATATACACACTAGTAGTAATCCGTTTTACGTATCAAGCATCTTTTGACCATTATAAGGTAAAACCCTATCCTCTGGTGTGCGTTGCATTGTGTGATGGGACTTGGGTCTTATAATGGTTTCATTTTTCCAAAAAGACATTGCGTTATTTCTCGATTTACTTTAGTTTATGCACCGGCAATCCATTGGAGTAAACCCGTTCCGCGTTAGCGGCGTGGTCCTTGGATTTGCCTTATTACTATTAGTTAAACTAGTTAAGAATTCTCACACCAGTCCCATGACTGACTCGTAGTTTGTTTCACTTTGCAAACTCGGGTGCCCTCTTTTCCACACGGGCAGTCGAGTAGCTTTTTGCAGATATCTCTCTCTTTAGCAGGATCCTGGATCGAAGCCTAAAGCTGTGTCCAGAGCTTAGAAGTCTTCCGTTGTTTAATGTATTAAATCTGTTGTAATGTATCTTCCGCTGTAGTTTACTTTATTTGTACTCTGATATTCTGTACTCTGATGTTATATTATTGTAATGTAATAAAAGTCTGTTTTTGTTGTTCTGATGTTTTGTATTCCCAAAGTTAACGTATGCGAGTTTTGAACGGTCTTGGTCGATTTTGCGATCGATTAGGTCCGGGCAAAATCCGTGTCGTTACAATCAGAAACTAACTGGAGATTAGTTAAGTTGAATGGTTTCTTGGGTATCGATCTGATGTTGGTTTCGGCCTTTGGGGTTATTACTTAGGCAATTGTTCATTTGCTAATTTACGGTCAAAGGCTGATGGAATAGAATGTGATTTTGGGTTTATCAAGAACCGTGTTTTAAATGACATTGGTTCTTTAACCCAGTTAAAGACAGGATATGATTTCCCAAGTTAAACAATCATTGATATTGATTTTTGGGAAGATTAAGACCAAGTGGGGTTTTAATGAATCTTTAGTTAGATTGAAATGATCGAGAATGGAGTATCGCCAGTTTTGCTCCAGGCGATAGTTAAATCTTTAATTAGATTTGAACGCGAAAAGGTAATTGAATTTACCGATAACACCGTGGTGTTAGATATGAAGTATTACTATCTTTACTTCATGGGATGAATAGGTTATGGTTGGAAAAATTAACAAGTGATTACTTCGGTAAGGTTCGTTAATCCCGACTAGTTTGGATAAACCATAATTTGGTTTGAATTGATATTCAAAAGAATATTAAAGAGTAAATTTAAGGAATTTATCTTTGATAAAATTAATGGGAACCTCTCCATAAGAATGTGAAATTTAGCAACTAACTGAAGATTAGTTAAGATGAATGGTTTCCTGGGTATTGATCTGATGTTGGTTTCGGCCTTCGAGGTTAATATTTAGGGAGTTGTTCTCTTACCAATTTACGGTTAGTGACTGATGAATTGGAATGAGGCGTATGTTGTGTTTATGTAACACTTGTTTAATATATACGCGAGTTATTCAGAAAGACCTAGTTTATCCCATTCTGAGTAACTGATTCGACTTGGTGTCGAGGATGAAGACGGTGGTTGAAGATCGGAGGTCGTCACGTCGTTTGGATAATTACTGATGATCTTGATTGGGTTGTACATCCTAGAGGATGGAATCAGTTAGTGATCGTCCAGATGTATTTGGAGATCGATGGCTATGCGAGGTGCAAGGTGCCTTCGGTTTCGTTCAGACCCAGGATGAACTTGTAAATGGACTGTGTGTCTGACATTGGATTTTACTCTGTGTGATTGATTTCTATTAAATATATATCTGTTTGGTGGCGGAGAATTTATTCTCTTGCTTAATGCCCTTCTCTGAGACGTACGAGCTTAGAGGTTATATATTGGTGGATATTAATCGCATGGGGTGAATTGCCTGTGTGTCATGCCTAAGTGGCAAATGATCAAGGCTTTTGTTGAAAAGCAAAGTCTTGTGGTTGATGATCAAAGCACGGCCTGTGTGGCATAGCTTTGTGTAGCGTTGATTCGCGAGCCTCACACCCCGGTTGTGAACCAGAAACGAGAGGAGACCTCAGGGAGGACATGCGTTTCCTTCTAACTAGAAGTGGCACCAGTGGTTTTACATGCCCTGATGGGTTTGACTTATGTGGTTATATTGCTGTTGCGAGGTGCCTCGGATATATCGGTGACTGTGTGGATCCGATGGAGTCATTTGGCTCATTTACGCCCCAAAGGGCGGGGAAACGCAGTGTTCAGGCATTTTAGTCCACATCGGTGGACCGACCCTGACGATCCAAGGCTTGTCTGCGCACTTGCCTGAGACATGGGCTAGATTGTCTCGAATCGGTAGAGGACTATCTTTTGCCTCGGTTCACAAATGGAAATCCAACTTCCAATACGTGACTTTGCGGTTTTAATTGTAGAACTAGTATGGCGACATGATATATGGTACCCATGCCGTCTATGATTGATACTTATGATTTGAAATTGTTTTTACACTATACACTTATAATAGTATCAAATGATTTGTTTTTAGCGTATCAAGCATTCTTTGGCTATTATAAGGTAAAACCCTATCCTCCGGCTTGTGTTGCATTGTGTGACGGGACCTGGGTCTTATAATAGCTTCATTGTTCTTTATTTAGCATTGTGCTTTTGTTATATGCACTGGTATTCTTAGGAGGAAACCCGTTCCGTGTTATACGGCATGGTCCCTTGATTTACCTAACTTTAAAATAAAGATTAATAACTGTTTTAGTTCTCACACCAGTCACAAGACTGACCTGGAGTTTATTGTTTTAACCTAAACTCTGGGTGCCCTTATTTCGACATGGGTAGCTAGTAGTTTTGGTTTTGCAGATTTATATTCACAGGAACTTGGTTAACAGCTGGAATGATACTCGGAAAGCTCTGTATCCATGTATTACTTTCGGTTGTGTTTTGTATTATTTTTCCGCTGCTATGTAATGTATTGTAATATCTGATATTTATCGAATGTGTAATATTTATTCATGCTCTGTATATTCTTGCATTCTGATGTAATTGTTGTAATAAACAATGAAATGTTATTTTGTTTGCGTTCCGATGTGGCTTGTTCTCAACTCAATCTGTTACTTCCCGTAAGGGGGATTTCGGGTCGTTTCAATTATACACCATTATGACTTCCGTGAAGATTCCATAGTTAATGGAAGAAGAGTTGGGTTTATCGTGAATAATGTTTTTAAAAGACATTAGTTCTTTAACCCAGTTAAAGATATGGTTAAATTCTTGAGCTTGAATAATCATTAAGTAATGATTTTTGAGATTAAAAAGAAAATTTGAAAAAATTTATCTATGATAAAATTAATGGGAACCTTTCCCTAAGAATGTGAATATTTTATTAAAAGAATATTCTGAATTGGAATGAGGCGTAGGATGTATTTTTATAGCACTTATTTATAAAATATGCCAGTTATTCGGAAAGACTGGGTTTAACCCATTCTAAATAATTGATACGATGGCTAACAGTCGAAGAGATTGAAGACAGCGCAAGACCGACGATCTTCACATCGAATGGATGAGTTGCTACTGATCCCCATGATTGGAGTAGCTACCTTGAAGGGGCTACAGTGGTAGACTTCCGGACGTACTTGTTGATTGCTCGGATATGCGAGGGCCTCTCTTCTGTATTGGACATACGAACGAGGAATAAGCTGCCTTCGGTTTCGTTCAGACCCAGAACGGACTTGTAAATGGATGGTATGTCTGACGTTGTATTCTTTTATGTTGTATCCATTGATCTTTGCTATATATATATATATATATATATTTGTTGGTGGCGGAGAATTTATTGTCTTTCTTAACACCCTTCTCTGAGACGTATGTGCTCAGAGGTTATATATATTAGCAAAAATCAATGGTATGGTATGGATTGACAATGTGGCATGCTAAGATGCATGGATCAAGGCTTTTGTTGAAAAGCAGAGCCTTCTGGATGATGATCAAAGCGCAGCTTTAATTAGCATAGCTTTGTGTACAACGTTACTTCGTGAGCCTCACACCCCGGTATGATGGTGAACGATTTGTTTGATTAGTAGGCTTGACCGATATACTATATATATATATATATATATATATATATATATATATATGGATTTGGTCGGCCGAGTTGTGCTAGGTGTGGTCGCTCCACACCTAGAGATTGGGATAGGTCATTTCAGCCGACCAAATCCCATGGGAATCGAACATATGGATGCTCTTCCAAAGTGCGTAGTATATGTATTACGGTGTTTTCTCTTGTCAAGACGTAAGCCGTGGAGATACATTCGCGATAGATCTTTCGAATCTGCAGCCATCATGATGGAAACCCAATTTTCCAATACGAGCTTTACGGTTTTAGTTATATACCTATATGGTGACATAATATATTATGCCGCTTACATGATATATTATGCCACCTAGGATTGATACATTTATATTCGAAATTGATTTCTACACTGTGCACTAATAGTATAAAAGTTGAATTTCGTGCATTAAGCATTTTTTTGACCATTATAAGGTAAAACTCTATCCTTCGACTTGCGTTGCATGGGACTTGAGTCTTATAATTGTTTCATTTTTCTAAAAAGCATTGCCCTTTTTACTTTATGCACTGGTATTCTTGGGAGGAAACCCGTTTCACATTAGACGCGAGGTCCCTTGATTCACCTAACTTTAAAATCAAATTAATAACTGTTTTGAGTTCTCAAACCGGTCCCATGACTGACCTGGAGTGTATTGTTTTAACCTAAACTCTGGGTGCCCATAATTTCCACACATGGGCAGCTAGTAGTTTTGGTTTTGCAGATATTATGTTCGCAGGATCCTAGTCTACAGCTGAAACGATATTCGGAAAGCTCTGTATCCGTGTATTTCCTTCAGTTGTATTTTGTATTATTTTTCCGCTGCTATTTAAATGTAATTTAAATATCTGATATTGTATTTATCAAATGTAAAATATTTATTCATACTTTGATATATTCTTATACTCTGATGTAATTTCCACACACGGGAAGTTTGGGTCGTCACATTTGGTATCAGAGCTTTGGTTTACAGAGCTCGAGAACGAGACACATTAGGACCGAACAAAAGAATTCATCAGAGATTGGATTAGTAATATCCAATAAGAATGACTCGTTAGAGATAGGATCAAGAGTATCCTAGAATGAGTCGGAAGAGTGTTATTTTAAAAATAAAAATGATAACATATTTAGTTTTAATTTTTTTATCTTAAGATACGTATTTGAAATAATATTACATTTTAATTTGGACAATCGAGTATATGAAGATTTTGCGTATACGCCTAGCTAGCGTGTGTATGAAGTCTCATATATACTGGATAGATATAGAATCACGCGGTAGTTGCCCGAACATGATTCTGATGATGAGCATGACATCATTTGCATTTGTGTTCGAGTATTCGAAAGTGGGATATCTATATATTTCCATTGACTGGTGTGAGAACCAAAACTAGATAGGGTTTATTGCTGTGATTTGCACTGAAATATGATTTTTGACTATATATAAAAGTTATATATATTTAAAAAAAGTCAATCACCGAATTGATTGCTGGTTATGGTGTTTGATAATTAGTTTAACTAATTAAAATATAGGAACGATAAAATTAGCTAAATCGAATTTAATATTGAACTGAATTGAAAATTTATAAGAAATGAAAGTTGAGTTGGTTAGTTAAACAACTTTCAGCTCCGTTCCTTTTCGAGGACGAAAAGATTATAAGTGGGGGAGATTGTAACAACTCAGATTTTCAGAACAAATTTAAAATTTTTATTTTAGCAATTTTAATAGATTTTGAATATTTAAAATAATTTATTTTAAATAATAATGACAAAAATTTATTTAAATCGAAGTTAGAATGCCAAATTTTAATTTAATTATAAAAGGAGTTTAAAATGGCGTGATATTTCGAAAATTCGATTTCTAATTTCAATTTAATATACAGAATTCATTTTAAATCAGAATTGGTTGAAACAAGAAATATTTAAATCTGTTTAATTATGTCTTTCTAATGAATCTGAAAAACTAAGATTTCACTTTATAAATTGTAAGTTATGTGCAGTTTAAAACTCAGGAAAGTCGATGTAGAATTTGTATATATTTAATATAATATATAGCCGTTAAAAATAGCCATTTTGCAAACGATCTCCGTTTTCGATGAAAACACTTTTGCTGGATTCGGAATGTCAAATTATTGCTAGATTCCAATTTTCATAGTTTTTGAAATTAATATGTGACTGTGGCAAAAGAAAATGTGTTTTGACCATTTCAATCAAATTGGATCGACCAGAAAATGGCCATTTTTCAAACAGTCTTCAAATTCAATGAAATTTGTTTTGTTAGTATCGTATCGTCAAAATATAGCTAGAAATGATTTTTTTGTAATTTTTAGAGTCAGTATGTAGCCGCGGTAAATTAAAATGTACATTTAAATTTAATATATAATGGTTTATATTTTAATTTTGGAAAAAACTGATCTAAACATTAGAATTGGCTTAAGAAACATATCCTATTGGGTTCAGAATGAGGGTATTTAGCTAGGGGTGACAGTTGTTGGGTTTGATTTGGAGATCAGTTAGAAAACCTTGTGATTCAGAAATAAATTAATTAAATAATAATATATAATTATAGTATATAAATACCCTTAAGTTTACTCCTAACCCTAGATAAAATAAACCAGCCGCCATCATCAGGGAATCAATGGCTATAGAGCTCCGAAAAAAAATCCCTAATCTCTCTCGATATTCACCAAATTAGATAATAACTCCTAAGGGAAAATCGAAGAGAAATTCCCGCTCTTCAAGTTCATATGGTAAGATCGTTTTTCGCTGAGAGATTTGGAGGAAAACGCGATAAAAAGTGGCGGTTTTTTGGTGAGGTTTTCCCAGCGATGGTGGGTTTCGAGCTCGCCACTGGGCTTGGCGTCGGATGGTGGCGAGCGGTGCTTCGAAGGGGTGGTCGACGATCAGCAGCGCAGGGCTAGTGGAGGTGGCGGTGGCGTGCCCTACAGGTTGAAGTGGGGTTCGTTTTTTTTACAGAGGACGATAAAAGGGAGTAGATGACGACAACGTTTCTGTAACGTAATTAAGGAAAGCACTTGTTTTTACTTGAGCTAATGATTCTATTTAATCAGTTTTATTATATGAATCAACATGATTTAAAATCAATTTTAGTAAATCAAAATCAACAAATTGTTTTGTAATAAAAAAAATCAACAATTGTTTTGTAAACCAAATCAACAATTGTTTATAGCAATTATTTTGTAAACAAAATCAACATTGTTTTGTGAATAAAATCAGCAAATTGTTTTGAAAAATAAAACAGTTGTTTTGAAATAAAAATGAACTTTGTTTTGAAATGGACATATCACTCTTTTGAAACGAACGTATCATTATTTTGAAAATTAAACATATCATTGTTTAGAAATTAAAAATATACTTTGTTTGAAAATAAAATAGAACACTGTTTGAAAATAAAATAGAGCACTGTTTGAAAATAAAATAGTACACTGTTTTGTAAAATATAAAAATAACACTTCTTTGTAAAGTAAAAAGAACATTGTTTTAGAATTCAAAAAGAAAATTGTTATAGAATTAAAAAAGAACATTGTTTTAGAATTCAAAAAGAACATTGTTTTAGAGATCAAAATATACATTATTTTAGAGATCAAAATATACATTGTTTTAGAATGAAGAAAAAATAAGGATAATTGGTTTTGAAAATAAATATCATTGTTTTAAAGTATAAATTACATTGCTTTCAAAGTATAAATTACATTATTTTAAAGTATAAATGACATTGTTTTAAAGTATAAAATGATATTGCTTTTAAAGTATAAAATATACATTGTTTTTAAAATATAAAATTACATTGTTTTAAAAGTAAATAACATAGTTTAAAAATACGATTTGTAAATAAATAGCATTGTAATTAAAAATATGTTTTTAAAATGAAGAGCATTGTAAATAAAAATATTATTTTTATAGCGCTGTTTTAAATTATATATAGCATCGTATGAAAAACATGATTTTTAATATATATACCGCGTGAAACAGATTGCGATGGAACTGACTGGAAGCAGAACGGGACCAAAACCATACCAGAAATTCAGAATAAAAAATAGACGGAGTGGAAACCAAAGGTGAGAACTCCTCACTACAAATTCTGCATAGTTATTTATTTATTTTCATAACTGAAAATATATAGAATGGCCAGTTTAGATTTTATCAATTAAATCATCATAAAACGTATACTGTGTATGTTAGATCACTTCTCTCGTCCAAAAACCATGGACGATTTAAATTGACTGTATTGTGTGATTGTTTGTGATGTTGTGATGATCCACATATTAAAAATAACGCTAATATTTATGTAGTGGGTAAAATTAAATTATAAATATTTACTTATCACTTTAACTAGTGAAAATTGGCTAATTAGAAAAACAATTCAAACCAGATTAGAATTGGTTTAAATTTATTAACCAGTTATTTATGTAGATATACTACTATTGTTTGAAAACCCCACACGGGTCTGGGGATGATAATTTATTCACACCTCCCCTGAATATAATTATATGTCAATCGATGGATTTACAGTCTGTGAGGATCCTTAATTAATTCATTTTAATGCTCACACCGTTGTAAACTTCACTCTGGATGTGATTAGACTGTTTGCTGATTATTTATCATTATTGTTGCATACATTCTATGTATGAAATTCATATAACTGAAAATTATATGGTAATTGATTGAGTCGCATTCCGATTCAGAATATAAAGGATATTTTAAAATAAAATATTGAAACAATAAAAATTATATTTTTATTGAATGTACAAAATATGAAAAATATTCACATAAGAAATGGAAATTGTTTGAAGCAATAAAAGTTACATTTTTTGTATAGACATAAAAAGATTCTAGTTTAACAAATTTGTGTTTACATTAAAAATTACATTGTTAATGTAAAGGATGACTCATTAAAAAGATTCAATATTGACAAAAGTGTTTTAACATGAAAAAAAATAACATTTTAATGTAAAGAACCATTTTTAATGTAAATTATATAAAAGAACATTTTTATGTAAAAGACCATTTTTAATATAAATAATGTAAAAGAATATTTATAATGCAAAATAACATTTTTAATGTAAAAGAGCATGTATAATGTAAAGGAACATTTTAACATAAAGAATATTTTAAAGAAAGAATCTTTGAAAATAAATAATATTTTAAAATAATATACAGTGAAGAATAAAATTATGATTTTTATGTCCGACTTTGAATGGACACAAAAATATAAATATGAAGTCGAATTAAGTAGCAAACGCCTTTTTACCCCGAACGGGTTTATCGATCGATTTTATTCATTTTAAAATGAATATCGAAAAGAAGTGATTTCAAAATATAATATTTTGAAAATATTATCATTTTAATGTGATGAAGATATAGAATATTCAAATTTGATTTAAAATTAAAAATAAAGTTAAAATCATTTTGAAACGAATTTATAAACAATTTATAAAATATGTTTTAAATAGAAATCAATGAAATATATATAATATATTATATATATAATGGCCTGAATATAACGCGCAGCGCAGCGACCGTTCGCGAATTTCGACCATTAACTTCAAATATACGTAACGGGAGATCCGACCGTCGGGTTCTCCTAAAACAGGAACCATTGGGTTTGTATCGAAAAGGGCTTTCCAATGAATATAAAAGATTTGAAATCTAACGGTTAGATTTGGAGATATGTCCAAATCAATTTCAGAAAAGGTCGCTATGGATGCAGTTCGGTGGCCGTTACTGGAAACCGACTGTACGGGCGATAATAAAATTATTAAAAATATGGAAAAATTATCTAAAATCATAATAATTGATTTGGAAATATTTTTGATGAAAAATTCCAATTTAGTAAAGATAAAAATATATTTTTATCGAAATGAACTAGTTATTAAACAGAATAATAATTTAATTATTTTTAGAAATAAATAAATGGGATTTGAAAATGGTTTTAAAATAACTAGAATTTTCCAAAGAAAATATTGGAATAGATTCAGAATGGAAATCATCCTCCGAATATTTCGATATTGGATTCCATGATCATACGGATATTGTTATGGGAATTTGGAAGATATCTATATATCATTATTCCCAATACGATATTTGTTGATTTCAGAATTTAATAATGAATATAAGCCGATATAATTTCTATTCAGAACCTTATATTTAATATCAAATGAGATTTTGGGTTTGTCGTGGACGATGTCTTTAATAACACTGTTTTTAAACCCAATTTAGAAAAGAATAAATCTTTTAATTAAGATTTAGGAATTTTTACCAATTAATTAATATTTAATTGGAATTGGATAAAAGAACTGGATTTTTGGGTTTATGGTGAACCGTATTTTAAATAATACTTGTTCTTTAACCCAATTAACCATGAAGAAATAATTTGGAATTTATAAATCTTTTATTAAGATTTAATGAGAATTTTCCAAAATAAAGTTTTCCAATTTAATATATTAAATTGGAATTGAATGGAATTCAATTTGGTAATAATCGAGATGAGCTCCTGTGAATGAAGATTGATACTATATTTGGAATTTAAAAGACATTGCCGCTATTTCATTTTTATTATTAGTTTGATATGGGAATATATATCGATTATACACCGTTATGATTTCGGTGAAGACTCCATAGTTAATGGAAGAAGAGTTGGGTTTATCGTGAACAATATTTTTAAAAGACATTAATTCTTTAACCCAGTTAAAGATAAAGTTAAATTCTGAAGCTTGAATAATCATTAAGTAATGATTTTTGAGATTAAAAAGAAAATTTAAAAGAATTTATCTTTGATAAAATTAATGCGAACCTTTCCCTAAGAATGTGAATATTTTATTAAAAGAATATTCTGAATTGGAATGAGGCGTAGGATGTGTTTTTATAGCACTTGTTTATAAAGTACGTTAGTTATTCGGAAAGACCGGGTTTAACCCATTCTGAATAACTGATATGAAGACTAACAGTCGAAGAGATTGAAGACGGTGCAAGACCGACGGTCTTCACATCGAATGGATGAGTTTCTACTAATGCCCATGATTGGAGTAGCTACCTTGAAGGGGCTACAGTGGTAGCCGTCCAGACGTACTTGTTGATTGTTCGGATATGCGAGGGCCTCTCTTCCGTATTGGACGTACGGATGAGGAATAAGGTGCCTCTGGTTTCGTTCAGACCCAGAATGGACTTGTAAATGGATGGTATGCCTGACGTTGTATTCCTTTATGCTGTATTCGTTGATCTTTGCTAAATATATATATATATATATATGTTGGTGGCGGAGAATTTATTCTTTTGCTTAACATCCTTCTCTGAGACGTATGTGCTCAGAGGTTATATATATTGGCATTGGTATGGCATGGATTGACAATGTGGCATACTAAGATGCATGGATCAAGGCTTTTGTTGAAAAGCAGAGCCTTGTAGATGATGATCAAAACACAGCTTTAATTAGCATAGCTTTATGTACAACGTTACTTCGCGAGCCTCACACCCCGGTATGATGGTGAACGATTTGTTTGATTAGTAAGTTTGACCAATATACTTTATATATATATGGATTTGGTCGGCCGAGTTGTGCTGGGTGTGGTTGCTCCACACCTGGAGATTAGGATAGGTCATTTCAGCCGAGCGAATCCCATGGGGATAGAATATATTGATGCTCATCCAAAGTGTGTAGTATATGTATTACGGTGTTTTCTCTTGCCGAGACGTAAGCCGTGGAGATACATTCGCGATAGATCTTTCGAATCTGCAGCCATCATGATGGAAACCCAATTTTACAATACAAGCTTTACAGTTTTAGTTGTACACCTATATGGTGACATAATATATTATGTCGCTTACATGATATATTATGCCACCTAGGATTGATACATTTATATTCGAAATTAATTTCTACACTGTGCACTTATAGTATAAAAGATGAATTTCACGTATTAAGCATTTTTTTGACCATTATAAGGTAAAACTCTATCCTTCGGCTTGCGTTGCATGGGACTTGAGTCTTATAATGGTTTCATTTTTCTAAAGAGCATTGCACTGTTTACTTTATGCACTGGTATTATTGGGAGGAAACCCGTTTTGCGTTAGTGGCGAGGTCCCTTGATTTACCTAACTTTAAAATCAAATTAATAACTTTTTTGAGTTCTCATACCAGTCTCATTACTGACCTGGAGTTTATTGTTTTAACCTAAACTCTGGGTTCCCATAATTTCCACACGGGCAGCTAGTAGTTTTGGTTTTGCAGATATTATGTTCACAGGATCCTGGTCTACAGATGAAATGATATTCGGAACGCTCTATGTCCGTTTATTTCCCTTAGTTTTATTTTTCCGCTGCTATTTAAATGTAATTTGAATCTCTAATTTTGTAATTATCAAATGTGAAATATTTGTTCATACTCTGATATATTCTTGTACTCTGATGTAATTGTTGTAATAAGCAATGAAATGTTCTTCTGTTTGTATTCTGATTTGTCGTTTTCTCAAAACAATTCGGGCTTTCCTTTACTAGGAAATTTGGGTCATCACATATATTTTCTAATCTTTTATTAACGTTGCGTTATTATTTCTCATATGAAAGTAATAAATTATTCTTAGCCTCTTTCCCATTACAAACTAATATCAGTCTCAGATAATCCTGAAGTCATTCAAGTTGAGGTAATTATTTACTTCTCAGAACTTCATCAACAACTTTCTTACCTTACGATAGATATGAGTTGTAATTCCAAAAACCGATATTTCTTCCTATATCAGCCCAATCCCATTTAACTATTTTATTTAAACCATGATTTTATAATCTATTTCTTATTTTTGAAAATCTCCTTTTTAAATACACCCTTATTACTTAATCTTTTGATTAAGTAAATGCTTATTAAAACATCACCCTTTCATCAAATGCTTTTTAAAACATCACCCTTTCACCTTCTTCAAACAATTCATTTTATAACTCGGATTTGGTTAAAAAATCCTATTTCTCACTTATTCACTTTTAGCAATCCCTTTTTCTACCCATCCATCCATTTTCCATTTTGAAAATTTTATTTTAGTTTCCCTTATTTGACTTAATCCCATTATTAAGTAACATTAATTTAAAATTAATGCTTTCACACCACATCTCATTTTATGGACCTTGTCTATATAACTCTGGTTTAATATATAGCCTTTTTATCTCAATTTCTTTTGACTTAATTCAATATTAAGTAAACATAATTTAAGCTATCGTATTCGCTTAAAATTTACTTTTATTACTTCTTTATAAAAACTCGGGTTTTAATATAAAACTCGTTCATAAACTCCTCCCACAATTCAATTATATTTCATTTCAACTTCGATTACTTTTTATATGAATTTAATTAAAAAGTAATCTCTTAAATTATTATTAATTAAGTAATAATTTTCTTTGATCATCAACTACAATAGAAGTAGTTAAATTCTTTATTAACTAAAATAAATAGTAATTTCCTTTTTAAAATCTTATTAAAATGAAAACAAATATTCGTTAAACTATTCATTAGATTAATTGACAATGGACACTTTTAATAATCAATTCTAGTTAAAACGGTAGACGTAATCAACTCAAACCTGGTTAGCTCATTAACCAAATTAAATTGGTTCTTCCTTTAAATTAATAGTATAATTAATTTAAATAAATTCCATTTAATTATTTCTTATAAACAATTATCCAATTCTTAATTGTTTGGTAAATTTCTACTTTCTTTCTTATAAATCTGATTAATATCAGAAATTTACTTTATAAAATCATTTAATAATTATTTATAAACTTAAATAATAAATAATAAAGATTTTTTTTCCTTTTAATAAACTTTTATTCAAAATAATATATTTCAAAATCTATCTCTAATAAAAAAATATAACTTCAGTTCTATCGATTCACCTGACGACAAATCAATATAAACAAAACGATTTATTCTTAGGCCATTTACTATCGGTTACTCAACTAATATTGCATATTGGTTAAAACAAAACAAATGTTGAATTTTAAGTCAATGGTCAACAAGCAAATCAATCATTCAATTAGAACAATTCATGTAATGATAATATGAAAATAAATAACATTAAATATATTTGAGGAATCCCGTTGGATCCCTCCAACCTGTTCTTCCCTGCATCAAAATAGATTATCTCACATAAATTCATTCAATTCCATTTAACTAATTATTTCTA
The DNA here is from genome assembly GCA_030737875.1 of Allium sativum. Classification (NCBI taxonomy): domain Eukaryota; kingdom Viridiplantae; phylum Streptophyta; class Magnoliopsida; order Asparagales; family Amaryllidaceae; genus Allium; species Allium sativum. The sequence goes on along the minus strand of CM060926.1, from coordinate 683,396,907 downwards.
TAATAGTAAATAATAATTATTTAACATCAACCAATTAATAACAATTCAAACAATATAACACGTTTATTTTATAACCATGGCCAACAAGGTAAGTTGCCTCCATTGGGTCCAATCGTTAAAATAATGATTTGGTTTTCACTGAAATTAAGCAATGTTTAGTTTCATCGGTTCAATCAATATATCGATATATAATTAACAAATAATCAACCATTAGCAACCGTAGCACACAATTATAAAAACCCAACTTATATAAAATGTAAGTGGGAAAAACTAAGTGAGTTTAACTCTCCTTGATTTCACCTTAAAACGGTTTGTTTTTAATTTAATTAAACATATGTTTAATTTAATTAAAATTTCCAACTGCTTATGGCTCCGAACATTCCAACTCCAAAATATAGTGCTCCCCAATATGATTTTGATGCCTTTTGCTTTATTCCATTCTGCTAATGTTCGAGCAAGGTATAAATAACATAAGTTATATACTAATTTAAACTTAATAATTAAGGTATAAATCTTATTAGCTAATCAATATTTTAAACCTTAATTTCAATATTATGTCCGCACATCGATCGCCAACTCCACCCTTCTTCATGTATGCTCCATTTCTCCTTTTTGTTTCTTTTTTTTCGGAAAGGCCCAAGGCCCAAACATATTTCTTCAGCATGTTTCCCCTTAATTCCTCCTCCTCCACTCATGTTACTAATCTCTCCAAACTGCTACTGTACGCAAGCTTCCCCCGCTTGCTTCCCATTCTCTATTGTAACACACTCATCTCAAAACTACTTTGTTCCCCTTCGAAGAGAAAACCGTAGTGCACAACTTCATCCCACCTCCTCCATACGAACGTCCCCACCTACGATAGCACTACTTGCAGCTCCTGTTCGAAAGCTTGCCATCATTTTTTTTCTTCTTTTACTGTTACAATCTGACAGCAAGAGCCCATGTAACTATCAATGAATATCTAGATGCACTCTTCGCCGATACCCCCACTTTGACGCTAATTGTGCTGCCACCCTCCACCTGGAGCGTCGTTCAGTTAGCACGGTACCACGCACTGATCCCTATTTTCCATCCATTACCGTCGAACTCTCTTTCCCACGCACCCAGCTCGGCACGCACATCACGTCAAACCCTCCTACTCCCCACAACCTTGATCTCGCCTGGGTATATCCTGCCACGTCAACCGGTCTAACGTCCCACTGCACCATCAGCGTACTGTCGTTCCAGACCCCTGGTGTTACTCCTCATACTCACGTGACTTGCTGAATGATATTCCGGTGAAGAGAACTAGGGGTTTCGAGTTATTATATATATATATAAGGACAGTGGTTTTGGTTTTCAATTTCATATTTTTATTACCTATTGATGTTGCGGCATGGTTTATTCCTAGAGGAACAGATAAGTACGGTTTTTGGTGCGTTTTTTATAGAATAAACTCCTTGGCTCTTACGTTTTAGGCTTCTAGGTATACAGAATATTTCATTTGATAGGTGTGCGTGCGTACTTTAATTGAGACATGTGTGCGTAGCTATGTATTTTCAAATAGTGTAACCGGGTTTCTGTGTACTTGTTTTACCTGAAGATGAAGTTACATACATTTTAGACTGGGTAGAAAGTAGGATGTAGGAGCAGCGTGTCGTCTTTGTCAAATTATTAGAAAAATGTACATTTACACGTGGGTGGGCAAAAATGAAATAGGGTAGATCACGCTAAAGTCTTCACATAGGCTGGTATGTTTTTATTTATATGGACAGGGTAGCCTTGAATTTTCATTTTATATGCCATGCGTTGCATTTCACAGGGTAGGCTTGGAAAGGTGTGTCACTTGGCTTGGAAGGAAAGATTTTATTATATACATTTTTATTTTACTTTGTTTGGTTACGTTCAGTTTTATATGATTATTAGATTATACCGCTATTTAACATTGAATGTTAAATATATGCACGCCACATACGAATTCCAAACACAACGAAAATGGTCATACTGTTACGTCTTAACATTCTGGTTTCAATGAAATTTGTTTTCTTGAAAACCGACTCCGTTTGCATAAGGCATTATTTTAATTTATCTGTTCACCTTTAAATTGCACGTGTAGATAAAACAACTCTGATTGGCTCCAAACTAGAAATCCTAACCATACGTATTTGAATAAAATTCGTTTCATCGAAAAAGGAGGCATTCACAAACAGATCCGAAGGAGTAGGCATTCACGAACCGAGCAGGAGAAGAAGTGCACGGACTGACCTGGGTAGAGAAGCCCGACCCGACCCGATGGGGTAATCACGACCCGACACCAATGATGACTCTGAACCAAACTGCCTACTTCCCAAACTCACGAATCGAATAGAGACCGAACCGAATCAGAGAAGACCAAAACACAAGATGCAAAGGAAGTCCAAATGTGAAGTTATTACTCAGTGTCTAGATAGGAACCGACAAGTTAACTTCTAGAGTTGGGCTTTGCTGCGGGACGTGTGCAATGAGGTTATCGATATCCATAACTTTAGTTCACCATTAAGAGAGGGGGTATGTAGACGAACCAAGGCCAAGGCTATGTGGATTGGTTGACCCGTTAGGGTTATTGAATATGGACCAGTGCAGTGGGGCCAGAGGTTGTATGTAGTTGGACTCCGTCAGGGACCTAAAGGTAAAAGTGGTCGTAGCAATAGTTGTGCGGAGTGGGACTCCATCGTGGCCCCAATGGATTTGGTGACCAAAGTGGTGGATATCGTATACTTTACGCATTTATGAGAGATATGAGGATGATTGATATGTTTGATGTTTGCTATCACTATGGCACGCACACTTCCATTTTTACGCTATATTTTAGTGTTACCTTAGAGTATTGTACATCTTGTTGTGCTAACTCTCTGGTTGCAGGTCCAGGTTAGGTATGATTATTTATACATGTTATTGCTCTATTTAGTGGTATAGATTTGTTATCGCTCATACAAGACTTTTGTCTGACCCACAGTTTATGTCTCTTCTTATTACTCTGGGTGCTCCTAAACAAGCAAACTAGAGATAGGTTATGTGGTTATGCACGAGTAGCTGTCCGGAGACGAGCAGGAGGCTTCCACGTACTATAGACATATATTCTCCCTCTGTTGTTGTTGGTCACTGCTTTGGGCATTAGTAGTGTACCTCTTTTCTTTTCTTTTTAGAGACAGTATTTTGAAGTTGTAAAAATGGTTCAGATCATAAGCTGCTTTTTGGATTCCACTATTCTGATGGATATGGTTTAGTTTTCAACTTATGCACTGTCTCACCTATTTTATATCAAGTTATGTTATTATTATATTTTTTTCATGCACTGTAAGATATACTATAGGTTCTTGATGATTCATCATTTCCAACCTCTTTCTTTTGGTGACCGTCCCGTGCCAGTCGGGCATCGGCGCAGCGCATTTCAAGGATAATGTCTGATTGTACGGGGCGACCGTCATATTTCCCTAGGAGCCATGTAGCGCACGGGTAATGCGACTGGCTTTGCATTATCCACCAAGCATATCTGGGAATCAATCTCGTGCCTCAGAGGTAACCCCTAACCTCATCAAAAACATCCGCATACTCACAGACAACAGGTACAGATCGCAAATCATCGACAAAAGCATTAAGTGATTCTAGGAAACTAAGCATTACAGACCACTTTAGGTCACATGAAATCTCGAGAGTCCTTCCCTGACAAGTCAAAAGTCTAACGACCCTCCTCTCGCAGTTTAGAATGGCACCATACATGGCTAATCCATCCCTAGAATCAGACCATAACCCAAAAAACCAAGCACATATGCGTTGCACTCAAACTCAATGACCAACACAGATATCTTCAAACCCAGACATATCATAGATAGATGAGTCGTGCCCCCAATGGGGTTTGAGACAATAACGGGATCAGAAACAATACTAGTACTAAGTGTAGAGACTCGACCACAAAATCAGTTATAAAAGAGTGAGAAGCGCCAGAATCAAAACGAGTCCTAATAGGATGATCGGAAAGAGAAATCAAACCTTCAAGAGAAACTTTCCTACCTCTATCCAGTACATTGGCCTCGAGAGCATGCACCTACCCTCCAGAAGATACTGTCCTTTGGCCCTGTCCTTGCTTCTTTGGGCACTCCCTCGAATAGTGTCTGACCCAACCTCAGTGGAAGCAAGCAATCTTCCTTTTTCTGCAATCTTTAACCAAATGACCCATGTTCCCGTAACCACGACACTTCTTCTTGCCTTGAGCCTTGTCATTCTTTCCTCCCTTCTTTTGTTGTTCTTTCTTGGGCCATGCTTTCTTGTTTTATGTCTCATCAGTCTCAGCCTCCTTTTTCTCATCCTTACCATCTTCATGCATCAATGCCATATCAACCTGTCTCTCAAAAGTAGCTCCCATCGGAATGTGAGATAATGCCAATGCTTGAAGAGGCTGATTTATTCCTCTTGTAAACCTTAAAGCTTTCTTGTGCGGGGTGTTCACTGGCTACGAACCAAACCTTGCCAACTGATTGAACTTATTAACATATTCTTTGACAGACATACTTCCTTGCTTAAGTGCCAGAAACCTCTACATTTGCATACCCTCTTCTGCCTGAGAAAGAAAATTCGTCTCGAATCTCTGTCAGAAATCATCCTAGGTTTCAACTGGACTGCTTGCGTCACTTCCCACTAGAATGAAGCCTCGTCCTTAAGTTATCATGCAGCCAACTGTATCTTTCTATGGCCATCAACTTCGAAAAGCTCAAACAAATTTTTTGTCTCTTTTAGCCAATTCCGTGCTCCCACAAAATTCTCAGTTCCTTGGAATGGCTTTCCCCCCATAGCACAGAAGTCCTTGCATATCTTAGAGAAATTATCCGCTCGCGAGGAGGAGGAACAACGGCTGCAGCTGGAGGAAGGGCGTTTGTTTGGCCTCCGGCAGGCGTCGTAACCTCAAGATATTTATGGAACCAAGCCGGTATCTGAACGCCCTCGGGAATATTCCGTTCCCCAGACATGCTGAAAAGAAAAGGAAAAGGGATTCAAACAAAGAATCGAAAGATATTTTGTATGGATTTGGGGAATATGTTTTCCAAAACAGACTTTTCTTTTGAAAATATTTTTTTAATATCTTTTGAAAACAATTTTCAAAACATTTTTATCTGATCTTGTAACCTTCGGCTCTGATACCAAATGTAACACCCCAAGCCCATTAATGTCACTCTTTATCAGAATGTATTAAGTTCCGTGAAGCGTTATAGGTAAACAGAACAGAATTCACATGACAGATATATAAAATAGCAATGGAAATTTAAAACTTTATTTTCCAACAGAAAACATAGTGGTCTCAATATCCAGTTACAACATCAGACTGAAATATTGGAACAAAATACATCAAATATAGACATTTGTCTTGGGCTAAAAACCATCAGAGTACATAAATGTAAAATCATAATCCCCATAACTAGCCATAAACAAGTAGACAAGTAGTCAAAGGAATACAACGAAGCAGATCCAAATCTAAGCAGAAACAGAAGAAAGAGTCAAAATCAAGCCTGAGTGTTCCCACCCTGAGAAACTGGAGGGGAAAGGAAGAGAGAAAAGGAAACAAAACGGGTCAGACATAAAGTTTGGTGAGTCCAGTGACTTTTAGCATATAAAGAAGTAAAAGCATCATAACAGGCATATCAACTGGATGAGAGATAACAGTATCATATAACTGGTATGAACAGACTAAGCAGAATAATCAGAATGAACATAGTAGGTTATGCTTCTCGAATACTTTTCTCTACACCAATACTAGTATACTGAATTGAGTGTTTTCCAATTACTTAACAGAAACAGAATGATCCCTACAGAAACAAAATGGTAGTTTTAGGTGTAATCTAGTAACGGGTTTTACCCCCAAACAAAAATAACTGGTACCTAAACAGAAATAATGGGTGTTACCCTATACAGAAATACAGGCACCACACAGAAACAAGTAGGACTAGATGTACCCTAATTACTAACCCCTAATTGATCGGCTCCTTAACTCGTAAATACCCTGTGTCGTCCCCACAATAGGGTGTATTACTTCCTTAAGTGGCAACCTACAGAAGGACACATACCTATTTACTGATGTTATAGCGGCTTATTTTCCCAAGCAAGCCGCACCTATGCACGCACATGACTCCATTGGAATGCGCCATCAGAATACCTCCACCCAAATAAACCTCTTATAATCAGTTCAGTAAGCATGCCCTGACCTCTACCTAGTTTGGGGTCCCTCTTTAATACCAGAATGGGTTACTAACTGATATGGGCCCCACACAACAGATGACACAAGCTGTCCCTTAGGCTTGTATCCCCAATTAACTAAGATTTTGATAAGTTATGCCTCATAGATTAACATGCCCGCTTAACCCTAACAGATCAAACAGGTTAAGTTTAACGGGTTCGTATAACCCCTCACAGATTTAACAAATTAACTTAACCCCACCCACAGATTAAACAAGCCACAGATTAATAGGATTATATGTATATAACCCCCATAGGTTAAACAGGTTAAGTACATCAGGTTAGCAGGTATGAATAACTCCCAACATGTTTCACAAGTTATAGTTTTATTAACATGTTCCACTTAATCTTTAAATTATGCCTATAGATTTATATTCCCGAATCTCAATTCATAATTCACAGTATATGATATGCCCCAAATTTTAGTTATACTTCACAGTATAGGTTATGCCCTCAAATTTCGGTCATGATTCATAGTACAAGTTATGCCCCTAAATTATCATTCCTAATCATTCCCAAATTATCCCAATTTTGTTCGTATGCATGTTTCAGCGATATTGGCCTTGGCTCGAAGGTAGCCTATGCTATAAAAATAAAAAGGGAATGAGAGAAAGAAGAACATAATAGGCTTATATAACAAAATAAGCATATAGTAACAGACATGGGCAGATGACAGCAGAAATAGGCATATCAGAAATGAACAGCAGATCAGGTGTATAGATGAATACATGTAATAACAGAACCGTTTAGATATGAATCAGATTCTTAACAGGTATAGGTTTAGATCCAGATTTATAAACATGCCAGGGTTACTGTTAAATTTTTATATCTAAAAGTAACATTACTCACAGAGATTGGATCTAAAGAGCAGAGAATAATATGTTGATGTTGCAAAAGAGATTCTTATATACGTATATAGGTTGATGTTAAAGAAGATAGGCTGATACAATCAAAGCAGAGGCAGCATTTCATTGTCTCCATTGTTTTAGGTGTAGAAAAACAATAGAAATGTTGTTATATATATAGCCTACTGCCAACAAACCCGGTCAAGAAATCAGTCTCGGTACAGAGAAATGCACCCCGCTGGATCGGACATGGGTCGACCCATCACCACGTGGGTCGACCCGTGGGTTAACCCACCTGGCTATGGGTCGACCCAACCCAGGAGTGGGTCTCCCTATGCCGATCCAGATCTCACCTAATTTTCCAGCTCACGTTTTCGAACTGATTTGAATTTTGGATTAGTTTTATTTATATATAAAGCTCTTATATGTATACAAACTTCTAACCTTCATAACTTCCTCATACAATGTCTGTTTTATGCAAACTCTAGTCTGTCCTAAGCAAAATTCCAAGATGAACGCAATGGTATAGTCCATTTTACTTAATCCCCAATATTTAATTAGGTATTCTTTAGTTTATCATTTTAATGTGCTTTAAAACTACGGGGTGTTACAGCAATGGACTGTTAGATTTGATTTATTAAACATCCTTCTATCCACATAACAATATTTTATAACCAAACCCTAGCCGTCACTGCCTGGCTCGACCTAACGGTCGCACCCAGCGGTAGTCGTCGGTCGACATCCTAAGTCGACCGCTCAGTCGACCTGGAAGTTGTAACGACCCAGAATTTTCGACATTTGAAAATTGAATTAATTTAGAATTTATCATCAAAATAAATATTTATAGTGGGTTTTGATATAGAGTTTGAAACTTTATATGAACAAAGTAGAATATATTTATATTTGGATTTAATCTAAAAATTTGAACTTTAAATTTTGGTTTTGAACGTATTTGAATAAAATTATAAAGGAATTTCCTTTTGCAAATGTAAAATTTTAATACGAATGTTTGTAGAAATTTAAAGTTTGAATTTAAGTTAAACGGCCTACAATTTCATTTGTATTTAGCTTTATATATTATGTTCTTTGTTGTATGCTAGCTCTTTTGTATTTATAACATTCTTCTTTTGATTTAATTATTTACGTTTAAATAGTTACGGTATTTTAACCTTCTTTAGTTTTATTCTTATTTATATTAAACACATTTCTTTTTACTTATTTTTTTTCTAGAAGTATTTATTTTATTCAAATTAATTTTATGCTTTACCTTAAATATGTTTCTAAATTATTTTTATTGGATCATCTTATTTGACTTATTAAGATACTAAATTATTGTGGTTACCTTTTATATAGTATATTCTTTGTTTATGTAAACTCTTTTGCATAAGATTCTATTCTGACTAAATTGTTTGTATTTAACGGTTTATAGTATTTCAACTTTTATATATTTATTTCAGCTGAGCTTTAGTAAGCGACTGTATTTTGTCCAAATTAATTTGATTGTTTTACTTAAGCTATTGTATTTACTGACCTTTATAACAGAAATATCTATTTCTATGTTGACCATTTTTTTAAATTAAGTTTTGTAATTGGAGAACTTGAAATTAAATTTATTTTTAAAAGTGTGGTTTTGAATATATAGTTGAATTTCTAAAATTAATCGTTAATTAATTTGTATAACCATTGAGTGTTAATTGATTTCAAAATGATAATAGTTGAATATACGGAAAGAATTAAATTGCGAATTTGAACTTGCGTATTTTACGTTAACATTTAAATTTAATTTATCATTTATTTTACGGTTGGTAGCGATTGAATTCTTAACGTGTTTGAAAAAAGTAAACAACGATAGTTGGATATGGTTGATATAATATAAAGGAAGGAATAAAGTGAGTAAGATATTTCGTGTATTAATGTGGTAACATTTAATTTAATTTATTGCCGAATTTTGGAATTTTAACGTTGTTGTGCTTCGTTCAGAAAACAACGTTCACTTCCCTTTTGTTTCAACCGTGTTCTGGCCTAAAAGTTCGTTAAACCATTTTACATCATTCAGCCCAACATTTGATCCAACATCATATTTGATAAATCTTACTTCAAATTTGGGCGGTGGAAATGGTTTACCATATGTCCTTGTTTTACTGTAAAATTTAACACCTGTCCACATTCAGCTGAATACTCTAACACTTGGCTTTGTCTTCCTTTCTAATTTACACGTTGTTGTTCCTCTCTATACCTGGACTCCTGCGTTTGGTTTATAAAAGAGCGTAAGCTCTTTCCATGGTTCAGTATAAACTCCTCCCTTCAATTATTTTAGCAACCGCAAGCTTTTCCCAAAACCAGCAATATTCTCTCCATCCCCATCTTCAAATTATTATCCCTAAAAATAAAATCAGTTCTTTTCCCCTCTTTTCAATTTAATGTGCACCGAGTAAATCCATTCGGTCTCTTTCCTTTTCCACCTTCCGACCGACGTCAGAACTGCCGCGTGACCCGTCGCTAGACCGAAGCCTCCCTCTCACACCAACATTGAACCTGACCATTATCCCTTCCTTCACGCGAGACCTAGGACTTGCAATCACCGACTCTCTACCCGAACTCGAGGTCTCTGCTTGCATCGTCGTGCCAACTGAGAAGCACCTCTGCGTGCTGCTTTTCCCTCAGCCTCTTTACTGTGCCTCTCGGATCGAAGTCTGTCGTCCGTCGCTGCACCAAATGTAAGTATATCTTACGATTTAACTCATTTCAAGTGTGTTTACCTCGGTTTCACCAGATATAATTTCTTAGGAACCTGTCGCTGTTACTGCATTTTTTGACTGCGTGGTTATGTCTCATTTGACCTTATTTTGGTTGCGTTCGTATCTAAGAGTTTGAAACACTGTTAAGAATGCCTTTCATTTGTATGCTCCCTCACACACACATACAACTGCATCTCGACTGTTAACACCACTATGATCATTTAAGTTGGGTACTTCGGTCTCACTATTGTTTAGGGTTGTCCGTGTTCCTCTCATACTCTTCGTATGACTGCGTTTACACCTTGTATTGCGAAATCGTAACCATTTACCCAGTTGAGTTGTTACCATGGCTTGTACTCCTTTTTTACTTGACTACCTATATGTCCTACTTTCTTAGTGACTCGCGAGCATACTATTTTTCTCCTATATAGCACAAACTTCTTTCTTTCAAGGTTGCATGTTGGAGTATTTTCCTAGTATTTTGTCCCTGACGAAACCAACATATTGCTACATACTTCATGGGTGTATACCCAGTTTTATTGCCTTGCTAGGAAAACATTATGCATGAACACTTTCTCTGTTGAAACAAGACAAAACAAACCACTTTTAATTATCGCGCATGCATGTTCCCTGGTGCATGAATCTTGGCCATTTGGGATCTAAAACTACTAACATAATTACTTGGGTTAGTAAAACTTATGTCTGTCATGTTCCATTATTATATGCTTACTGGTTTTTGCATTCTCGAGCAACATATATATATGTATATATAAGCTGTATATGTAGTTATAAATATGTGCATGATTTTGGTGCCTGTTGTATAACTGTGATGAGTATAATAATTTAAACATTTTGACAACCCTTTTCCAAGCAAGACAGAAGCATTAAATGGTCAATAATACTTCCTAGTTTACCTAACTGTCAGTTTTTCCATTTACTAAGCATCCTATTGGTAATATAGAATACTGTTAGTTCATTTTGATCCTCTCATGAAAGAGGAAGTTTTACTACTGTTGCATGTCATACCTATACTTTAAGCTTGCTGTGTAATTACAAACTTATATTGTATTTCCATTAAATTTTCTCTTTCAGAAAAAAGTATAAGGTTACGAATGAACACTGTAATTGTTAAACAAGCCCATTTACTAAGTGGGTCACAAATTGCATGCCTGTTTCATATGTTGGGTATATTGTTGCATGGTTTCATGTATTACATAGGGTAGATCGACTAATTATATGGCTATATTGTCCCCTAACCACTACTGATAATAGTTGAGTTGGACACTGTCTGCATACGTTTGGACTGACCATTGTTAACTCTGGAATTCAAGGTGCATGTATAGTTCTATTTCTAGTTTTGCTGCACCCATCCTTTTTTTAATAGATGTTGTTGTCGGTACTTGTTTAAAACTATTGTATGCTTCATGGAAAGTATAACCCTGCTTTTTCTGGTCACCCTTTTGCTTTGCTCCATAGCGTACATTTCAGAAGTACACTGATCATTAGGAAACCCGATTTAATTTAATAACTTGCTAGGATTAAATAATTATATTTAGTGAGTATCGAAGTTTACGTACTTGAAATAAGTTTAATCCTGACTCGGGTGTTTTGTATATTTTGTATGGAATGCTCGGGTCAGACCCCAAGTATTCCAGGTTTAAATATATCAGCTCGCACACTGGAGAGGACGTGAAGACATGGAGACGCGTGTGCGCACTAAAATCGGAAAAGAGTAAATTTGTTTAAAGACATTTATGTATAAATTTATTTATCTTCCACTGTGATTTTTGCAACTCTGATATTTATATAGAAAATTTTATTCCGCTGCAATTATTGTACTCTGTGATTTGGTGTTAACTCTATTTAAACCGTGTAAGCCAATAATAATATGTTATTTTGAACGTTTCGAGTTGGTTCAAAAAATGACTTAAGGCGGTTAAAATGCCAGGTCGTTACAACTGGCATTAGAGCGAGGTTCATACAAAGCTTGCCTAATTCGGTTTAAAAACTCATTAGAGATAAGGTAGAAACACCATAGAATGAGTGGAATTGATACTAGAAACAACGGATTTCGAAAGGTTATGAAAGAAATTTTGAAGAAGATTTTGAAATAAAATATTTTAAAGTAAAATGTTTTGAAATGTAAGCCCTTTTTTGAATTCTTACTTAAAAGCTTTTGCGATAAAAGAAAATTCAAAATCGATTGACAAGTGTCCGAAATTATCAAGAAAATAAAAGAGAATGATGAACCAGTTTTCCAAGTGTTTTGGAATCTTCCAATAAAATATTTTGAAGAAAGAAAAAAAGGGAGATTTCGAAACTTAACTAAAAAATTCATGATAATTGAAATAAGGTTTTCTAAACCTATATGTGAACGATTTATATAGGAACGACGATTAATTCATGAACTGTTAATTGAAAGCGATTTACCGAATAAAAAGGGAATGACGACTGTAGCAAGAGCTGAAATGGGACTGGAATTGACTCGAATCAAATTGAGATTTGGTATTAATATATCTGATCTTTATTTAAAACATTTTGCTTAAAATAATCTTGTTTTACCTATTATCAATTATTGTTTACTCAAATTACTTCTCAAAATTGTTTATTTTGTACATATACCTAGCTTTATATTTTATTTGTGGTGTTATTATATGTAACGACTTGGATTTTTGACTGTTTAAATTGAAAATAATCCATACATGTCGACCCAAACGAATCACAAATAAAGGTGGTTATTGGGAAAAGTAGAAAAAGAAGAGAAAAACAATTACAGAATCTCACAGCGGGAGGACAACATATAATAAACAAATAATGGGTCAAAAGCGTTAAAAAAAATCACATACATTTGAATTACACTTATTTCAATCATCAGAGTTACACTAGTACCAGCATATACAGTAATGAAGTGGAAAAATATATATAAAATAGATATATATACCAAATCTTCGTCTTCGGTCTCCAAGGCAAAGTAATCTTTGCTAACTGCAAACTTCTGCTGACCCGAGTGTATTGCATAAAAAACACAGAAAACACTCGGATCAGCACTAAATCATTCTCATATTAGTCAAATTAAAATACGAAATAACATAAGTGTCATGGGTGCAGTAACTCAAGAGATGTTACGGGATTTTTCCATCTCTCAAGGATCCGTTAAACTAATACATACATAGTATAATACGCTATTATGATAGTGTTTATCCAGTAAAGTAAATATAATAAAAATAGCATAAGCAGGATTACCATATTACCTTACGCCATTTATAGGAATCACAGTCTATACAGTACCGTAAATTCACCGTACTGGTGTTATCAGAGGGCATTCCATATAAAGCAACACTAAATCAAAATCGTATGGGCTCAATAAGGATAAATATGACAAGGCACTCGAGGCAATACCCAGGGTAGGATTCTACCATTTGCACTCCCGGACCAGTGGTAACGCATAGCAGCCACCTCGGAACAGACTCCCAAATCAAAAGGGCCCAAATCATCATCATAGTCATAGAAATAGTATCGGAGAAGTGTGTCCGATAAGAGGTGCTACCTTAATTAGTCACGGTATAGCTCCTGGTTTAGTCATTTTAATTATGACCTGAAGGTCAAGGCTATTTCGTCATCATTCGCCTTTCTCAGTTCAGTCATCGCCTCCAAGTCATCATGCTTCGTACCAGATACTTCATCACGTGCACAGTTGTTGAAGTGGTATCGGCACTGACAGAGAGTATGCCACTTACCGACTCCAGTCTCTTTAACAACCAACGCTTACATTTTTCACATCGGTTGGTTCTTTTACTTTTCACAAAGGTTCGCTTTCATACCCAAAATATCATGTTTGTTCCGAACCCAATTTATATTCAAAATAGAATATAGTTTCATGTCAACATATCGCCATCATTCCAAACCGATTGTACTCCATACTAGAATATATTTCCACATTAGTATATTATAATCATATAATATTTCAAAATCAATTTATATTTAAGTGGAATGTACTTCATATCAAAGATCATAACTATTTCAAAATCGATTTGTGGTTTGGAATCCATTCATATTCAAATAGAATATATAGTTCATATCAAGTCATTTTAATCATTTTGGAGATTCCATTTATATCCAAGTAGAATATAATTTACCATGAAACATTATAATCGTTTACCCTCGATTCATATTCAAGTAGAACATAACTTTACCTCAAATCTCGTTTTGAACTAACAGTTTAAATCAAATGCTTTCCATTTCGGAAGAAATTTACGGTCATTTAATATAACTATGAAGTAGATACTTATAGAATAAAATCTTAAATATGAAATTTACTTATATAAATAATTAGAATATAATAAGGTAATTTAAAACACTATGTATATTTATAAAATAAAATTTTATTAAATAGTTTAAATAGTAAAATATAAGAAAAATTTATTTACACCAAAATAGTATTTAGGTTGCAAAAATCTACGAAAATAATTTTTAAATAATAGAATATAAATTTTTGTAAAAAAGCGATGTATATATATGTATAGTTTTCATAGAATAAAATAAAATAAAATAAAAAATTTAAACCATAATCATTTCTTCTTCCGAATTTCAAATACTTGCATCTATATTCCAGTCTCAATGGAGTTTGCATAGTTTCCATATCTTGTTTCAACATCGTCCAAACCCATCGTTCGATTTAGAAGATTCCAAATCCATATTCATACCAAATCGAAGTAATTCCGAGTGTCATGAATGACTTTTATTTCCAAAACTTAATTCATGGAGAATTATCAATTTCGCATCTTACCATAATTTTGAAACCCCAAGACATACTTAAAATCGCATTTTGCAATTATCAATTTGTTTTGGATAGTTCCCTTAACAAATTCATTAACATTCAAGGTTCAAGTTTAAAGGAAAATAAAATTTCTTGAAAATCATCACATTTTTTTTATGTACCAACCGATGTCCACATATAATTTTCTATCCTATGGCCAAGTGATATTTAATTCTTCGATATTTCAGGGATGGATGTATATCATTTCAATCCAAATCAGGGTCACAGATGTTTATCATTTCAACCTGCGTTCTTAATTTATTTTAAATCGATTAATCCCGGATTTATTTGATGCCGTAACATCTAGGGTGAAAATGGGATTAATCGTCACAATAGGCATACAACATCATGTACTGAATAACGGAACATTACAGTATTAACATCACTTCAGCAACCAAATCAATCAAGGAATCCATAACAATCGATAACGGTAAATATTAAATCATTTCACTGGTTAACAAGTGTCGGGATTCCTAACTAGAAATTTAATTAAACTAAAATAATTAGTTATCAACTTAAATTTGCATATTAACACACTTGCATGTCAGTTTTAAGCAACAGATCAACAATCAACACAACCATGCAACAAAACTTATTTCATAATTTAATTTAATAAACATGGGAATAATTCAGTTAATCATGAGCGAGAAAATCACTCACCTTTAGGTATTTAGTTGATCGAAAGTTCAATCAAAGCCCAAAATTTTTCTGTCTCCAAACACAGCCAAACCAGTTTCAGATCGTCCGCAATTCCGCCACGATTCCAATGCACCCAACCGCGTCCAAATCAGAGTTTATATGTAGAAGTTATTAGCGTTTTACCATTTGAATTTTGAAATATATAAAAATTAAAAAAATTAATTCTCGCCCAATAGAAAGGTGACACGTCAGCGCCCTCTAGTTCTCCCGCTCGTGCTCTAGGTGAACAATTCCCAATGGAGAAACCCAAAACGTCGGAACTTCGACCGTCCGCCACTATCACCTCCGACTGCTTGAAGATCTATAACCACTGGAAACCGAACCTCCGTTAACCCATGCATCCACGAGCACCAGAGCCGTCGCCTCCGGTGGCCTCCTCCTCTACCGCCGATGAGCTGAACGAAAGGGATATTCGCCCTTCGACGAACAAATTCCGACCATCTACTTGACCGTAGGACCTCTAACCACCACCAATACGCTCCAATCGTCGTTCTCTTCAATACCCATATCCCTAAATCCCTGATTAAGTCCAAAATCGAAAACCCTCAAATTATCCTTTAGGGTTTTCGAAACAACAAACTTTAACCAAGTTTTTCGGCGAATCCACTCACTGCATGTCAAAACTAAAGGTACCCGTAGCTTCGTATCGTCGAGCTCTTCGCTTTGATATATAATTTTCTAGGGTTTATGGAGATTTGATTCCAAAGATTATATTTTTATTTTGATCTAGGGTTTGGAAAATGTTTTTTTCCATTAGAGAAAAGAGTCGGCAGATGGAAAATATACGTATGTTGAAATGGCTGATGGAGTGGAGCGAATATATTTATGTAATTATAGAAGGCCCAAATGTTAGAAACAAAGAATTATCCATTTACATTGATTCCATTCACATTTTATCTAGTACGGCCAACCGAGAAGTCCGTTTGTAACGCAATTTGAAACTCTACAATAATTCACTATTCCGGATCCAATGAAACTGATTTCGTCGGATTCCGAGACAGTTGCCAAAACAGTTAAATTTCACAATTAATTAATTAATAAAATATTCAAATTTTCGCTTAATTGTTTTAATTCAATTTAAGTATTTGTTAGATTCCATTTTAAACCCAATAACATCTTAACTAAACTTTATAAATCGATTTCACAAATTTAAGATCCCAAATTCATTTATTTATTAAAAAAATTCAATTCCAGTTATAATTTAAATGATACAAATTCCATTTGAATTCATAATAACTAAATTAAAATTTCAAATCTTAATCCATATAACTAAATTAAAATTTCAATTCTTAATCCATATAAACAAATTTATATTTTTGTTTGTGCTTAAGGTAAGTTATTTCATAAATAAAATCATTAAAACTTGAATACTAACCATTATTACTCAATTTGTTTAATTTAATTCAAGTTTTAAATATGCAGAAAAATGTGGGTTGTTACATTCTCACCCACTCAAATCTTTTCATCATCGAGAAGAGAAAGAGTAAGGTATCAATTACTTACATATGTATTTAGTCCAATCCATTATCTTATGAAATAAAATTTAAAATATATATTACTAAATCATAAATCTTTGCAATTTTTCTAACTTTCAAAATCACTAAAAATTCCTGCAGCATCTCATTTGTACGAAGAGGTCCAGAAAAATCACAATACATAATTAAATCCAAATATACATCTCATCATATGATGAGGCATCCCAAAATAGGGAAAACAACACATATATATAACCACAAAACTAAGTAACACAAATATATACCTTCTTTAGCGTGATTTGCAATTTTATTTATTTAGCAATATAGCATTTAGCGCGAAGCAGGCTCCAAAGCATAACGCGACTTCCTTACACCTGCTACATACTCACATACGCTTAAGAATTAAACATATATGCAATACATGTTGAACCAGTGATTTTTTTGTTTGATAATAACAAACATATTTTATTAGTGTGTATTGTTCACTGTTCTTCACATCATACTGAAATAAAAATATTTTTGTATAATAATGCTTCTATGCTGAAATTACAAATCTACACAGGTAGTTATTATTCAAAAAATATATTTTTATTTCATAACTCAAACAGTACATTTTTCTTTTGAACTCTCAGCTATACAAAGTTTAAATACAAATGAACCTCTTTACATATCCTCTCATTATTATTTTTCTCTCACACTCAACTTCAAGTCTCTTTACACTCTTACTGACTTTGCATTTTGATTTGCTCTCGTTGCATCATCCTGAAACCTGTCACAGAAATGAAATGCACACAGTAGACTGGAACTAAAACTAAACACTGAACAAATAAAAAATTATTTTATCATTTTTTTTATTTGTCTTAGATTTTCTGTGTGTCTTTCTCGTCATCTTTCTGACTTGATCAGCCTCGAAACAAGCACACTGGTTTGCTGATTAGAACCAGCATTACACTCAGCTGATTCTAACCAGCCTCAACACAGTAAAATCCATCTGCTTTTGAACATCGCAGTTTCACATACATGCACAAAATAACAAAACAGGTGTGAAATCAGTACAAGGCTGGTTAAATTCAAAGAAGAAATCAGCTCAGCATGGACAAAGATCAAGGCAGATCAACATATATGCAGCTGGGTATGCACAACAACAACAAGAGCAAGTGAAAAGGTACAAGAAGACTTATTGCAGCAAATATGGAGAAGATCAGTTCAGAAATGCAAATGCAAGTGGTGTACAAGTGAGCAAAATCAAGTGTAGTCGAGCTCGTTCTCATCATACAAACATGTGGTGTACAAGTGATCAAGTCAAGAACATTGCAGAACAAAATGAAGTGGCATTCACACACACAACAATAAAACGTATACATGGTTGTACAGCATGGTTTCAACATGAATGAACAAGAGTGGTGCAACACAAGTCCAGTTCAAACTCAAGGGAGAGTGGATCAAGTTCAAAGAAGAAAATTCATGTCAGGTTATTCTAGTTTCAAGTAGTAAAACAATTACATGCATATCCAAGTGTTCAAGTGGGAGTAGCAAGTAACTCAGGTGAGAAACAAAGAATAGCAGAGCATAGTTCAAAGTGCTCAAATGCAACATCCTATATATGGTCAAGTGGTAATAATGCAAAGTGCCAGAACAGCTAAACCAAATATGAACAAACTCTGCTCTTTTTCAATAATGAAACATACACGGGATTACAAAAATGTATTGGTTTGGCCATGAGAAAACTGGGGATAGAAATCATGCATGGACACAGCAGGGAATGAATACAGCAATGACAGAGCATAAGTGCAAAGTGTAACATATGATTCATAACAGTGAAGTGCCAATATGGCAGAACAACAATTGTGTATTTTGGCAAGTGCAAGAAATAAAAATAAAAGTTTTTGTTTGGAAAGAATTTAATGCAAATTTTTGAAATCACAATGTTATGGAATATACTTTGTGCAAAACTGGCAACAAGTGAAGGCAATAAGTCATGCAGAAAAATCATAGCATCTTTGATATGAAACAAATTAAGTTTTGTTTCCAGGTTGGGACATATTCTTTGTTGGCAAGTACTAAATAAGTTTGTGCTAAAATAAACAAGATTCCTCTCATTGTTATTAAATAACACATGGAAAATCAAAGTCTGAAATTAAGCAGTTATGGAATGGTGACTAAGCAAGAAACAATCTCGGAAATCTTCTACAATTATCATTTTTTAGAAATGGAAATGAAACCGACCTTGTTCATGAAGGAAGGAAAAATTATGTCCAAATTCATTGCTAATTTTTCAAATTCGAATTGACAGTGATGTCTATATTGAGAAACAAACAAATGCAACTCAACAATATTTCTCAAATCGGACAACACAAAATCAGGGACGAAAACAATTCAAAATACTTCCAAGTTTTTCATCAATTAAATCGTGCAAGTCATCGAATTGAAATCAGAGGTAAAGGGCTTCAAAAACCCCTATATAAACACACGGTTCCTCATCGACAAGACCATCCAACATTTTTTGATAGAAAAATCAAAACCCTAATCACGAATTAGAGAGCTTACTTGTGTGGATCGAGAGAGAGAGAGAGAGAACTCTGCAGAGCCAAGCTAGGAGACAAAACAATCGATTCAGATCTGCAGAAGAAATTCAAAGCAAGGCATCCCAAATTTTCAGAAACCCTAGTATGTTTCATTCGCTGCCGCCATTTATAATTCACAGAGCAAAAGAGGAAAGCATCGGATAAGTGGAAAGTGTGCGGGCCGGCCAAGTTTCATATAGGCTAAACCAACTTGTTAATCAAGGTGGTTTCTTTTGTTCTTGTTTTTTTGTCTTGTATTTGTTTTGTAATTCTTTCAACAACAATGCTTATTTTTCTAGTTTTATTTTAAAACTAAGGTATACAGATTACTGGCCTGTAGTCTGGGAAAATCTGGTCTGGGGTACGTAGGCCAGTCTAGGATTTTAAGCTTAGGGTTAGACAGGAGAAGGCACTGCGAGTTTACATAGAATTGTAAGCGGGATCTGTTTTGTAACTCCTAGTAGACTTCTTAAAAAGGCAGCAGTAGGCACAGTTTGCCGAAGCTGGATATCTTTGGGTGTGATTTTTCATTACTGCAATTCTTATTTCTCTTTGTTTGTTTCATTTTTTGTTAAAACCCTATTCACCCCCCCCCCCCTCTCGGGTTATTCTTGATCCTACAATTGGTATCAGAGCTAGTGTTTATTTAACCCTAGAATCATGACTTCTATGAACAATGCTTTTTCCAAGGGACAAACTATTGCTAGGCTACCCATGTGCAACGGTAGTGATTATGCGTACTGGAAAGCTAGAATGAAAATCTATCTTGTGTCTGTTGACTATGATGTCTGGGAAATAATTGAAACTGGTTATACACCACCCACTATAGGTGTTAACAAAATTGAGATGCTTAAGCCAAAAGATAAGTGGGATGCGAATGATAAGAAACTGTACTCTATTGATTCTAAAGCCATGAATGCCTGGATATGTGCCTTAGATAAAACTGAATATAACAGAATTTCTCATTGTAAAACAGCCAAGGAAATCTGGCATACACTGGAGGTTACTCACGAAGGAACGTCGCAAGTGAAAGAATCTCGTCTCGCTCTATTCAGTAATGAGTATGAGAACTTCACTATGCAGAAGGATGAGAGTATCAAGGATATGTATGGACGTTTCTCTGTGCTAGTGTACAATGCTAGAGCCCTTGGAAAAGTTTTTACTGAAGTTGAACTGGTGAGAAAGATTCTGCGTGTTCTGCCAATGAATTTCGAGGCAAAATTCACAGCTATTCAAGAATCAAAGGATTTGAGTAAGCTGAGCATGGAGGAGCTTGTTGGAAATCTAATGACGTATGAAATGGAGCTGAAATCACGAGAAGATCGCAGCAACTCTGATCTGAAGAAGAAGTCAATTGCCTTGTCTAATACTGTCAACAGCGATGGCGAAGACTCCATTGAACGCTTGTAATGGCTGTCAGACAAATAATAAAGTGGAGCAAATTCAAATCTCGAAGAAACAAACCAAAATTCAACAAGATGAAGAACTCTAACAATTCAGATGAGGAACCACTTTGCTATAACTGTCAAAAGCCTAGACATCTGAAACTAAAATGCCCCCTTCTTCAACACAAAAGAAACAAGAAGAAAAATAAAGTTTTTTCCATAACTTGGGATGACAAGGAAGGAGAAGAAGACTCAGATAGCAGTAAGGAAGAAAGTAACATATGCTTCATGACAAAATCTGATTCAGAAGATGTTAAAGAGGAATCGACTAAGGTATATAGTTATGATGATTTTTTTAATGTGTAAACATCTTTCTGAAATCATTGATACATTAGAAACAAAAGTCGAAAACCTTAAGGCAAAAAATTTAGAAATATCAACTCTCAAGTCCACCATTGACATTCTTGAAAAAGAGAATTTAACCTTGAAAGAAACTGATGAGATTAAGAGAGAGAATTTTATTAAAAAATGCACTTCACTTGTGGACGAAAATACAGCACTAAGAACCAAAGTCCAGAATCTTGAAATCACCTTAAATAAGTTTTCAATTGGACAAGCATCTTTCAAAATGTTGCTAGGAAACCAATTTTTTGCTAACAATGGAAAAGGACTAGGTTTTGATAAAGTGCAAAATGTTGTGACTATGATTGACAATGCAAAAAGTAGAAGCATCTTTTCAAAGTGTGTAAAGTGTGGGGAAATTGGCCATAATTTTGAAATTGCAAGAGTAGGAATAAGATCAGAAAATTCACTAGTGTATGGGTTCTTAAACATTTGGCACACAATTACCCTAAATTTTGGAACACAAATAAGAGGACAAAACAAATATGGGTTCCAAAAAATTCTTGCTTTCATGATTCTTCAGTCACTGATACTTAAGAACCTAGGAATGTCTCTAGGTCTTCTTTTTCTCTTCTTGCGTAGGTATGTTGGCGGGCTAAGGAGCAACAAAAATGGTATTTGGATTCAGGTTGCTCCAGACATATGACATGAGCCAAGAGATTGTTCCTTAGCCTAGAAAGATATAAAGGTGGGAGTGTGACATTAGGTGACAATAGAAAATGTAAGATTATTGGTAAGGGAAAAATAGGTAACAACATTTTTGCCTTAGTTGATGTCTTATATATTGATAATTTGTATCGCAATCTTATTTTCATAAGCCAACTATGCAACAAAGGAATGAATGTAGTTTTTGACAGTGAAATTTGCAAGATAATCGATACATCCACTGGAAAAGTTGTTTTTACTAGCAAAAGAAAAGGAAATATCTACACTCTCTCTTTCAATGATGTAACTATTTCTAGATGTTTGCTTGCCACTGAAGAAGAGGCAAATATGGCATAGAAGACTAGCACATGCTAGTATGCATCTTCTTGAAAAACTAGAAACAAATGAGCTTGTCATAGGTTTACCTCATCAGAAATTTAAAAATAACAAAGTATGTAAGGCTTGCTCCATGGCTAAACTTAGTTGTTCGTCATTTCATCCAAAGAATGTTGTTAGTACTACGCATGTTCTTGAATTAATACATATGGATTTGTTTGGACCAACTGATACTACTAGTTTAAATGATAAACGGTATTGTTATGTATTGGTTGATGATTACTCTAGATTTCCATGGGTTTATTTTCTAGCCAAAAAGTCTGAAACATTTGATTATTTTTCAAAGTTTTTCAAAACTTGTTCAAAATGAAAAAGGTGTTTTAATTAAAACCTTGAGAATTGATCATGGAGGAGAATTTGAAAATTTAGATTTTGACAAACTCTGTGAAGAAAATGGTTTTAAACATGAATTTTCCGCTCCGCGTACACCTCAACAAAATGGGGTGGTTGAAAGGAAAAATTGTACATTGCAAGAGATGGCTAGATCTATGTTATGTGAATATAAATTACCTCAAACCTTCTGGGCTGAGGCAGTTAATACTTCATGCTATGTAATGAATAGAGTCATGATTAGACCAACACTTAATTAAACATCATATGAACTGTGGTCTGACTAAAAGCCTAACATCTCATATTTTAGAGCTTTTGGATGTCCTTGTTATCTTCTAAACACAGGAGATCAGCTTGGAAAGTTTGAGCCAAAAACAGTCGATGGGATCTTCATGGGTTATTCTTCAAGGAGCAAAGCTTACAGAATCTTCAATAAGCAATCAAGAACAATTGTGGAGGCCATTAATGTGAAGTTTAATGAATCAGACATAGAGATGGCTTCTGAAAATGATAAAGAGGAAGGTGGAGTGCAAGAAGGCGAGAAAGATAGCGATGAAGTTGAGGCAAATAACGAAGAAGTCACAGAAGCAACAACTGAAGCTGAAAGGCTGAAATTCAAACCTAATCATCCTCCAGATTTGGTAATTGGAAGCCCAACAGCTGGAGTTCGTACTCGCTCATCTCTCAATAAGGATGTTTGTAGTTTTTGTATTCACAATGCTTTTGTATCTGAAATAGAACCAAGTTCTTATGATATTGCACTTAATGATGAATCTTGGTTTCTAGCTATGCAAGAGGAACTTAACCAGTTTGTGAGAAACAAAGTCTGGAACTTGGTACCTAGGACAAAAGACTATCCAGTTGTTGGAACAAAATGGGTATTTAAAAATAAGCTTGACGAATCTGGAAATGTAATTAGAAACAAAGCTAGGTTGGTTGCTAAGGGATACAATCAAATTGAAGGCATTGATTTTGATGAGACTTTTGCCCCAGTTGCTAGGTTAGAAGAAATTAGAATTTTGCTAAGTTTTGCATGTTTTGAAGGTTTTAAAATTAAGCAAATGGATGTTAAGGTGCTTTTTTGAATGGTAAGCTAAAAGAAGAAGTTTTTGTTGAACAACCCCCTAGTTTTGAGAGTCATGAATTTCCAATTCATGTGTACAAACTAGAAAAAGCATTATATGGTCTTAAGCAGGCTCCTCGAGCTTGGTATGACTGTCTTTGTTCATATCTTTTGGAAAATGGTTTTAAGAAGGGATGTGCTGACACTACTCTATTTCTGTTATATGATGGTAATGATTTCTTGGTTGTTCAGATTTATGTTGATGATATCATTTATGGTGCTACTAATGATATTTTGTGTGAGAAATTTGAAAAATTATGCAGGACAAATTTGAGATGAGCTTGGTTGGAGAGCTAAAGTACTTTCTTGAATTTCAAATCAAACAGAGCGACAAAGGAATCTTCATTTCTCAGACAAAGTATGTGATGGAGTTGTTGAAGAAATTTGGAGTTGAAGATGCAAAACCAATGAGAACACCAATGAGTCCAACAACTTAACTTGACAAAGATGAAAAAGGTGTCGCTGTTGATCAGAAAAAATATCGCGGTATAATCGGTTCACTCCTCTATCTCTCTGCTTCTAGACCCGATATTTATGTTTTCTGTCTATTTATAGCCACAAAGCGAATTTTAAGGTATTTGTTGCACACACCAAAACTTGGCTTGTGGCATCCATCTTGTGATAATTTGGATTTAGTCGGTTTTACGGATGCTGATTATGTCGGTTCGCTCACTGATAGGAAGAGCAATAGTGGAACTTATTTCAAGCTAGGACATTCTTTTTTTTCTTGGTCAAGTCGTAAACAAAATTGTGTTGAATTATCCACCACTGAATCTGAGTATATTGCATTAGGAAGTTGTTGTGTACAGATTTTTTGGGTGATGCAAACTCTATCTGATTTTGGCCTATTTTACAAACGAGTTCCTTTGAAATGTGACAATAAGAGTGCAATAGATTTATCGTACATCATTCACGCACAAAACACATTAATGTGAGACACCACTTTCTTAATGATCATATTGCTAGTGAGGACATTTGTATTGAATTTATTCCAATGGAATTTCAACTTGTTGATATTTTTACAAAACCCCTTTCTAAAGACAGATTTTGCAGATTACGAGTGGATTTGGGGATTACAGAAATTAATTAATCTCTCTGCATTTTTGGGTAAAATTTTTCTTAAGGTGTTCTATTATCAATTTCATTTTCTGACAAATTAATCCAGTCTTCAAATCATCAAGAAAAGAATAGTTTATTTTGGAAATTTATAATAAAATTGTGACTGTGTTAGAGTTCAGAATATGAGATGGTTGAAAGCTTCTCTGTAACCCTGATTTGATTGAATATACTTTATAATATGAGTAGTTTAGGAATTTTTTCACATTCATCTCTATCTCTATCACTCTTCTATCATCCATAATTGTTTTATATATTAAGGGAATTTTGTATATTTCAAATAATTAAAAAAATTAAGTATTTCTCTGACCTCGTTTAAAAATCCAAGCTCTGGTCATGCATGGTTATGAGATTACTTATTTATTTTCATGTTGCAACTAATCCCATTTAAAAATCCAAGCTATGGTTATGCGTGGTTAGTGTGCTCTTGAAATATATAAATAGCAAAAAAAAATGTGTATATAGATATAGTAATATATAAAATCCTCCCTGGTATATAATTTCCATTCCGTCTTCTAAATTATGAAATGTGTTCTTATCTTACGGATTATTATGATTTTTTTTGTTCGATTGGTTATGGGTTTACGGTTTCTGATTCTGTCAAATGACTTGATCTCTTACCATAGTGCATATCCTTTGCAAATGTCCAGCCCTTTTCGTCTTTTGATGATTACAAAGGGGGAGAAAGAGTTAAGATTTTGATACGTATACAGACATCTATAGATTTTATTTTGCCATTAATGCAAAAAGTTAAATTATTTTCTATTCCTTTCAAAATTTTTATGTCTGTTTACAGTTGTGGAAGGAGCTAAGTTATAGGGGGAGCACATATATAGGTGGAGTTCATATACAAACACATTCTGCTGTGTTCAAAATCTTAAGTATGTTTGTCATCATCAAAAGGGGGAGATTGTTGAACCTGTGATTTTTTTTGTTTGATAATAACAAACATATTTTATTAGTGTGTATTGTTCACTGTTCTTCACATCATACTGAAATAAAAATATTTTTGTATAATAATGCTTCCATGCTGAAATTACAAATCTACACAGGTAGTTATTATTCAAAAAAAATATTTTTATTTCATAACTCAAACAGTACATTTTTCTTTTGAACTCTCAGCTATACAAAGTTTAAATACAAATGAACCTCTTTACATATCCTCTCATTATTATTTTCTCTCACACTCAACTTCAAATCTCTATACACTCTTACTGACTTTGCATTTTGATTTGCTCCTGTTGCATCATCCTGAAACCTGTCACAGAAATGAAATGCACACAGTAGACTGGAACTAAAACCGAACACTGAACAAATAAAAATTTATTTTATAATTTTTTATTTGTCTCAGATTTTCTGTGTCTTTCTCATCATCTTTCTGACTTGATCAACCTCGACACAATCACACTGGTTTGTTGATCAGAACCAGCATTACACTCAGCTGATTCTGACCAGCCTCAACACCGTAAAATTCGTCTACTATTGAATATCACAGTTTCACATACATGCACAAAATAACAAAACAGGTGTGAAATTAGTACAACACAAGTTAAATTCAAAGAAGAAATCGGCTCAGCATGGACAAAGATTAAGGCAGATCAACATATATGCAGCTCGGTATGCACAACAACAAAAAGAGCAAGTGAAAAGGTACAAGAAGACTTATTGCAGCAAATATGGAGAAGATCAGTTCAGAAATGCAAATGCAAGTGGTGTACAAGTGAGAAAAATCAAGTGTAGTCGAGCCTGTTCTCATCATATAAACATGCGGTGTACAAGTGATGTAACACCCCATAATTCTGTTAATATTAATATTCTCAAATTAAAGAATAACTAATCTCAGACGTGAGAATTTTGAGAAATGGGTTGCACCATTGTGTTCGTCTTGGAATTCTGGTTGAAATAGAGTCCGAATTTGCGTGATTTGGACTTCGTATGAAGGAGATATGGCCATCGGAAGTTTCAGAAAATTCAAAACAGATTTCTGAAAATATAAAATTCAAAATTCGGAGTCAAACAGGCTAGGCGGGAAATTTCCCGCCCAGCACCCAGGTCGACTGGGCAGTCGACACCCCAGGGACCAGGTCGACTGCGCAGTCGACCTGGGTGTCGACCTGGTCCAGGCGGCTAGGGTTTGACTGAGCCCAATCTTGAGCTGCTGATGTGTCTTTAGGGCTGAGTTGGCAAATTAAATGGTTCAGGTTAGTTCTGAGTTGATCTGACGGCCTAAATAAATCCTAAACTCTATATATACCTAGGAAGTCTCTCATACTAATTCACAAGAAAAATAGAATAGCCGCCGTCATGCCATCGCCATGGAACTCAGTGTAGCCGCCGCCAACTAAGAAGGAATAAAGCTATTCAAAACCCTAATTCTACTCAACTCTAGAGAAAATCAAGACTCTCTTTCTTCTCTAATTGTGAGTATGATGATCTTAACATGATTATTAGCAAACTAATTAGATTAAGATGTGATATGGATCATAAGAAAATGATGTGAATTGTCATATATGTTGTTGTAAACATTATGCTATCATGTATGTTGTAAATCCTATGTTATGTGATGATGATATCCTATATGTTGTAAATCATGCTATGATGATATTGTATAGGTTGAAATTTTCTTATGCTAAGTTTTGATAAATCATACATGTTATAAAGTCATGATGTTACTATCTATGCTAATTAGTCCATGTTAATCAAATCATAATGTTGATATTATTTGGGCTATGTTGATCTATATGACAAATCATGTATGCAAGTTTAGATTAATTAGTAAAGATTATGAACATATGCCATGACATCTATTTAGGTCTAGAATTGTGCTATGACTTGTGTGAGTTTTATGGGTTAGATGCTAGTTCACACCATCATTATGTTGCATAAACCACATATGCAAGTTTATACATGAATTTGGGTAATGATCATATTATGTAAGTTGTGACATTTAACCAAACAAGTTGACACCTTTAGATCCATGACATGTGTAATTTTATGCAAGTTTCACCCCTATTATGATTTGATCTATTTTATTTGTCTATATGCTGTGATAATTTATCTTTGTGCTATGAGTTAGACTATTCAAGTCTAATGTATATTTTGCGTTGAATAACCGAACGTATAATGTGGGGTAGGGGTAATATTAAGGATTTAATATTAAGAAATTGGGGTGCAATTGATATGATTTTGCATACCGTAAGTGGATGGCCATAATTGAGTCAATTATGGACATCATTAAAATTGTAATAAATTAATGATTTGAATAGGGATATATTCAAAACTGGGGTAAAAGATTATAACTGTTAATCAATGCTTAGGACACGAGGTTGGACTCGTTTGTGACGTAAAACTTCCCGGACCCGCCCGGCAAATCCAGTAGTCACAAATGTCAGCCCAATGTGAGAGGTCCTAGGCCCAAATTAAAGCATAACAGTTGTAAAGACACGAGGTTAGACTCTTTTATGGTGTAAGACTGCCCGAACCCGCCCGGCAAATCCAGCTACCATAAATGCCAGTCTAATGTGAGAGGTCTTTATGAGGTTATGGCCTGAATGAATTAAGAAATACTTAACCAGATAAACATGTAAGGTGGGACATGGGGGTTAAGTAGGTGCCTTGGGTGGCATGAGGAATCTAGTGAGTGCCTTTAGTGGCATTTGAAATACGATTAGTAAGACTTAACCAAACACATGTAAATGAACATGACTAAAAAGAGGGTTAAGTGGGATATACTAGTGGGGACAAGCTTAGGTGGATAGCTTGTGGGGGGTCCATTTCAACCAGTAACCCAAACGTATCTTTGTGGGCTCGACCCAAGTCGAGGACGGGACACGCATACTGGGCTTGACTATAAGAGGCCAAACGGGGTAGCGGTGGCAACGCAAGTCCAACAGGTTTCATATGCGTGTGTGGACCCGGGCTGGTAGGTAAGACGTTGTTGCATCGTGTAGGTATAAGCCATGCATTCTCAAGTTGTATCGGGTTGCCACTTTAGGGGAGTGATACACCCCACTGTGGGGCCGGCACGGGTATCTACGAGTAGGGAGCCGATCGAAAGTCGGTAGTGGGGTACACCTAGTGGAGATAGGGGCAGGCGGCACCTATGTAGTCAGCTAGGGGTACACGAAGCTATTTATATAATTTCTAAGTGAAGCAAGTGGGATCAACCTTTAGGGTGACTGGTGCGGTGCAGTGTAGTAATTATTCGTTCGTAATTAGGTGTTCCTTTAATGTTATCTTTATTTGCTCCTCCATACCCAATAGTTCATAGACATTTCCTTATTTTCCAGCTTATGTCTTAGTCTAGTTATTTTGATAATAGTATTGTTAGCATTATCATACTCGCCAGACTTTATGTCTGACCCCCTCCATTTCTATCTTTTTCCCCCTCCAGGTCCTCAGGGTGGGCCCAGCTCTAGCGGAGTTTGATTGGATTGCTTATTCTCTCTTTTGGAAAGCTTGGACCATTGAAGTAAAGTCCAGCTTGTTATCTTCTTTAATGGCTATTTATGTAATGGGATTATGTATTTTGTTTTATCAAGATGGATATTGTACTTGGCTCTGATTTATGGCTTTATGATGTAACAAACATGTTTAATTTCCGCTGCAATAAAATAAAGTTTTAGATTTCCAAGTACTACTTATTATCTGTCTTGTTGTAATTTTTCTGTTCTATATTCACTTAAAAACTCCATGGAAGTTAATGCATTCCCTTTGTGAGTGACATTAATGGACGTGGGGTGTTACACGTGGTATCAGAGCTTAAGGTTACCAGAACTGATAAATTTTTTAGAAAAACTAATTTTCTAAAGTATTTTTGGAAGAAGTGTTTTAAAAACATGTCTTGATGAGTAATTTAAAGAGGAAAGTTTTTATGAAAAACATAATCCCCAATAGCCATATATCTTTATCTTTCGAATTCTCCGTTTTGAATCTTTCCTTTCTCGTTTCATCATGGCTGAAGATCTTAACCTTCTGGATGGTGTAACGATACCAGGATGGTGTAGGAGGTTATTAGAGGCTAGGGACGCTGCAGGTCCAGCCAATGTTCCTCCACCACTAGTTGCACCCGCTCCTCCTCCCCCCCCCTCGCGTTGATACTTTTGCAAAGACGTGCAAGGAATTTAAGGCTATGGGTGGAAAACCTTTTCAAGGGTCAGAAACGTTTGTGGAAGCTAGAGATTGGCTTAAGGAGGTGGAAGAATTGCTAGAAATCTTTGAAGTAGAAGAAGGGAGGAAAGTCAAATTAGCAGCTTGGTTAATGAAGGGAGAGGCCTTGTTTTGGTGGGAGGTCACTAATGGGGAGCGTCCTATCGATTCTTGGGCGGATTTCAGACGTAGGTTTGAGGCAAAGTTTCTCTCAAGGGCAGAAGAGAATCTATATATGGAAAGGTTCTTGACATTAAAGCATGGAATCTCATCAGTGAAAGAATATGTCAACAAATTTAATCAGTTAGCAAGGTTTGGCTTGGACTTAGTGAACACGCCAGAGAAGAAGGCTCTGAGGTTCGTTAATGGCTTGAATGAGCCGTTGCAGGGGTTGGCTATGACCCACATCCCTATGGGGGCCACCTTTGAGAAGCTAGTAGACATGGCACTCATGCACGAGGAGAAAGGCGCTAAAGATGATAAGGCACCCGAGAAGAAAGGGGATCAGAAGAAACCTCAACAGCAAAATAAGAAGGGTGGAAAAGACAATAATGGTAAAGGAAAGAAAAGATGCTTTAACTGTGGGACACTAGGCCATCTCAGCAAGGATTGCCGGAAGAAAAAGAAGACTGGTTGTTTTCACTGTGGTGAAGCGGGACATCTAGTGAAGGACTGCCCAAAGAAGGGGCAGAGGGCAGGGTCTACCTCGGGAGGACAGGTGCGGGCTCTTATGGCACCAGAGCAGGCAAGGAGACAAGTTCAGGCTCTCGCGGTCCCACCGCTGCAAGAACGAGGTAGAACCTTTTCTGTTGAAAGCTTAGTTTTTCTGTTTGATCATCCTGTCCGTACCTTATTCGATTCGGGCGCATCGCATTCGTTTATCTCTACATCATTAGTTGAATCACTGCACTTAAACACCAATTTAGTAGAGGATCCCTTAGTTGTTTCGAATCCAATTAGGGGCTCAGCTTATTTGTCCATGGTGTTTTTGGATTTGAAAATTTCTATACTTAGCGTTGAGTTTAGATGTGATGCTTATGTTTTGGGCTTCATGGGCTATGGGCTAATTTTAGGAATGGATTGGTTATCCAGAAATGGGGCCGTTCTTGATTGTGAAAGGAGAGTAGTTAGGCTCATGACTCGCCTTGGTAACGCTCTCGAAATCTTTTGTAATCCCATAAATTCCTTTATGCTAAGTTATCTAGAATCGCTTGACGCGTCTGTAGAGAATCTACGATCTGTTAGAGTGGTCCGAGAATACTCGGATGTGTTTGAGGAGGTGAAGGGCTTGTCTCCAAAGCGGGAGATAGATTTTCGAATATATCTTGTGGATAATGCAAAACCAGTGTCTTTGACAGTACGCCACATGGCTCCTCATGAAAGGAGGGAACTCAATAAGCAAGTGAAGGAGTTGCTTGAGAAGGGGTTCATAAAACGTAGTATATCGGAGTGGGGTGCTCCAGTAGTATTTGCCACGAAGGAGGATGGGTCCCTTAGACTTTGTGTGGACTATAGAGAACTTAATAAGCTTACTAAGAAGAACAGACACCCATTGCCGTGGATTGACGATCTCTTCGATCAGTTAGTTGGCGCCTCAGTGTTTTCGTAGTTGGACTTAGCCACTGGATTCCATCAGTTGAGAGTGGCTGAGGATAGCATTGACAAGACTGCCTTTAGGACTCCGGACGGTTTCTATGAATGGCTAGTGATGCCCTTCGGTTTGACAAACGCCCCCACATACTTTGTTGATTTGATGAGTAGGGTGTTTAGGGAGTACCTTAATAAATTCGTGGTGGTCTTTGTAGACGACATCTTAATCTTTTCTAAGAATGAAGAAGAGCATGCCCTACATCTTAGGGAAGTGTTGGAGACTCTACGAGCGCATAACCTTAAAGCTAAATTTACTAAGTGTCACTTCTGGAGAGAGGAAGTGTGATTCTTAGGGCATGTGGTTTCCAAAGAAGGGATAGCTGTGGATCCCGCGAAGGTGGTGGCCATCCAAGATTGGAAGGTCCCTAAAAATGCTACCGAAGTAAGGAGTTTCTTAGGGTTGGCTGGCTACTATAGGAAGTTTATCAAAGACTTCGCAAAGATATCAGCTCCATTAACACGTTTGACGAAGAAGAACCTAGTTTTCACATGGGACGTAGATTGTGATGATGCGTTCCAACGTTTGAAGAGAGCTTTGACCTCAGCCCTAGTCTTAGTGCTGCCATACGGGAGTAAACCGTTTACTGTTTATACCGATGCTTGTGGGACAGGACTAGGTGCAGTCTTAATGCAAGAGGGAAGGGTAATAGCCTATGGTGGATGGTAGTTAAGGTTGCATGAAAAAAATTACCCTACACATGGCCTAGAGTTGGCCGCTATTGTTTTCGCGCTTAAGTCTTGGCGCCATTATCTTCTTGGGGAGAAATTCGAATTGTTCACTGACCACAAACCGCTAAAATACTTGTTCTCTCAAAAGGACTTGAACTTAAGGCAGTAAAGGTGGATGGAGTTCTTAGCGTCCTACGATTTCGAAATAACATATACCCCTGGCAAGGGTAACGTAGTGGCCGATGCCTTAAGTAGAAAAAGATTATCCTTAAGTCCTTTGTTTGTTGAGCGGCGAAGTTTAGAGTTCATTTCTACGTTTGACTTTACACCTTCCATTGACTTCGTACCCGGTTTGCTAGCATCCTTAGAGGTTAAACCTACGCTTTTGGGACGGATTGGCGAGGCACAGCGAGACGACCCACAGTTGGTTGAGTTAGTAGAAAAGCTCAAAGGAGGGGAGTCATCGAGCCATCTCCGTAGGTATACCCTAGATGATAAGGGTTGGTTACGTAGGGACAGTAGACTTTGTATACCAAAAGGCGATGACCTAAGGAAGACCATTCTTGACGATGCACATCATTCGAAGATGACCATCCATCCCGATGGGGACAAGATGTACATGGACATGAGACGAGTTTACTTTTGGGCCGGCATGAAGAAAGATGTGGCTGAGTATGTCGCTAGATGCTTGGTGTGCCAACAAGTAAAAGCGGAGCAAAAGAAGCCAGGTGGATTGCTTCATCCATTGGAGGTCCCACAATGGAAGTGGGAAAGCGTCTCGATGGACTTTATTGACGGATTACCGAGATCGAGGAAGGGTAATACGGGTATTTGGATCGTGGTAGACAGACTTACTAAGAGCGCCCATTTCATTCCCGTGAAGAGTAAGAGGACTGCTCCATGGTTAGCCTCCGTATACATTCGAGAAATAGTTCGTTTGCACGGTGTTCCTTCTAGCATAGTGAGCGACCGCGATCCTATTTTCACTAGCGAATTTTGGAGAAGCTTGCAAGAGGCGGTAGGGACTCAGTTATGTTTGAGCACCGCATATCATCCTCAGACGGACGGCCAGACCGAGAGGGTGAATCGTATTCTAGAGGACTTGTTGAGGTTATGTGTCTTAGATTTCGGAGGTACATGGGAGGAACATCTTCTATTGGTAGAATTTGCATATAATAACAGCTTTCAGTCTAGCATTGGTATGGCACCATTCGAAGCTCTTTACGGAAGGCCGTGTCGTTCGCCTACATGTTGGTGGGAAGCTATGGATAAGATCTTACTTGGACCCGATATGATTAGAGAGACTTCGGAAAAGATCGACTTGATTCGAAGGAGGATGAAGACGGCGCAAGATAGGCAGAAATCTTATACAGACAAAAGGAGGACAGATCTTGAGTTTGATATTGGGGACATGGTCTTTATCAAAGTGTCTCCATTATGAAACGGTGTTCGCTTTGGGTCCTTTGGGAAATTAGCACCAAGGTTCGTAGGGCCGTTTCCTATTAAGGAGAAGATTGGACAGATGGCGTATAGAGTGGAGTTTCCTGAGAGACTTAGTGGTATACACGACGTATTCCATGCGTCACATTTGAGGAAGTGCTTGGACGAGACCGCGGAAGTGGTAGAGCCGAACTTGCTTAGAGAGGTGGAGATAGAGCGTGATGCGACGATTTGACAAGCTCCTACATGCATTCTTGGGTCGGAGATCAAGAAATTGAGAGGTCAGACTAGTCAAAGTGCAATGGGGAGATGATGAGAGCAACGCTACTTGGGAGACAGAAGCGAAGATGCGTTCGTTGTACCCTTTTCTTTTTGAGGGTATGTCCTTTAATTTCTCCTTTATCGCTTAGATTGTACTTATCTTATCTTTAGTGTGTCCTCTCGCTAGTATCTTTGACCTTTAGTTAGGATAATCCTATGGTTGAAACATGTTTTGAGACATGTTATGTATGATGGATGCAAAATGGATGCAAGTGTTTGCTAGTGGTTGCTCGTGGATGCATATACACACACACTATTAGGCACTAGATCGGCTCAGTCACTTCATATTGCATATTGCATATATTGATGTATTTAGTAAAATGGATGTATGAGGATTTTTTTTATCATATGGATGCCGCATTTAGATGATGATTGTGCACGCATATAGAGATAATATGTAGCATTAAGGAACTTTTGCATACATAATGGACGCATGGCACTATCATGATTTGCATTAAGGAGGTCAACTGAATCAGTGGACCGCCTAATTTTGCATTAGATATGGACATATACACACACTGTGCATTTAAACATGAAAGCATTAGAAGTCTATAAGGACAATGGATGCCTGTGTTTGATGGTTGAGTAGATGGACGATTGGATGTTAGGATATACATTCTTCTTAACTTGAAGATTTCGGGGTCGAAATCCTTTAAGGAGGGGAGAATGTAACACCCCCTAATTCTATTAATATTAATATTCACAAATTAAAGAATAACTAATCTCAGACATGAGAATTTTGGGAAACGGGTTGCGCCATTGTGTTCGTCTCGGAATTCTGGTTGAAATAGAGTCCGAGTTTGCGTGATTTGGACTTCGTATGAAGGAGATATGGCCATCGGAAGTTTCAGAAAATTCAAAACAGATTTCTGAAAATTTAAAATTCAAAATTCGAAGTCAAACCGGCTAGGCGGGAAATTTCCCGCCTAGCACCCAGGTCGACTGGGCAGTCGACACCCCAGGGACCAGGTCGACTGCGCAGTCGACCTGGGTGTCGACCTGGTCCAGGCGGCTAGGGTTTGACTGAGCCCAATCTTGAGCTGCTGATGTGTCTTTAGGGCTGAGTTGGCAAATTAAACGGTTTAGGTAGTTCTGAGTTGATCTGACGGCCTAAATAAATCCTAAACTCTATATATACCTAGGTAGTCTCTCACTCTAATTCACATGAGAAATAGAATAGCCACCGTCATGCCATCGCCATGGAACTCAGTGTAGCCGCCGCCAACTAAGAAGGAAGAAAGCTAATCAAAACCCTAATTCTACTCAACTTTAGAGCAAATCAAGACTCTCTTTCTTCTCTAATTGTGGGTATGATGATCTTAACAAGATTATTAGCAAACTCATTAGATTAAGATGTGATATGGATCATAAGAAAATGATGTGAATTGTCATATATGTTGTTGTAAACCTTATGCTATCATGTATGTTGTAAATCCTATGTTTTGTGATGATGATATCCTATATGTTGTAAATCATGCTATGATGATATTGTATAGGTTGAAATTTTCTTATGCTAAGTTTTGATAAATCATACATGTTATAAAGTCATGATGTTATTATCTATGCTAATTAGCCCGTGTTAATCAAATCATAATGTTGATATTATTTGGGCTATGTTGATCTATATGACAAATCATGTATGCAAGTTTAGATTGATTAGTAAAGATTATGAACATATGCCATGACATCTATTTAGGTCTAGAATTATGCTATGACATGTGTGAGTTCTATGGGTTAGATGCTAGTTCACACCATTATTATGTTGCATAAACCACATATGCAAGTTTATACATGAATTTGGGTTATGATCATATTATGTAAGTTGTGACATTTAACCAAACAAGTTGACACCTTTAGATCCATGACATGTGTAATTTTATGCAAGTTTCACCCCTATTATGATTAGATCTATTTTATTTGTCTATATGCTGTGATAATTTATCTTTGTGTTATGAGTTAGACTATTCGAGTCTAATGTATATTTTGCGTTGAATAAGCGAACGTATAACGTGGGGTAGGGGTAATATTAAGGATTTAATATTAAGAAATTGGGGTGCAATTGATATGATTTTGCATATCGTAAGTGGATGGCCATAATTGAGTCAATTATGGACAACATTAAAATTGGAATAAATTAATGATTTGAATAGGGATATATTCAAAACTGGGGTAAAAGATTATAAGTGTTAATCAATGCTTAGGACACGAGGTTGGACTCGTTTGTGACGTAAAACTTCCCGGACCCGCCCAGACTGCCCAGACCCGCCAGGCAAATCCAGCTGCCATAAATGCCAGTCTAATGTGAGAGGTCTTTATGAGGTTATGGCCTGAATGAATTAAGAAATACATAACCAGATAAACATGTAAGGAGGGACATGGGGGTTAAGTAGGTGCCTTGGGTGGCATGAGGAATCTAGTGAGTGCCTTTAGTGGAATTTGAAATACGATTATTAAGACTTAACCAAACACATGTAAATGAACATGACTAAGAAGAGGGTTAAGTGGGATATACTAGTAGGGACAAGCTTAGGTGGATAGCTTGTGGGGGGGCCATTTCAACCAGTAACCCAAACGTATCTTTGTGGGCTCGACCCAAGTCGAGGACGGGACACGCATACTGGGATTGACTATAAGAGGCCAAACGGGGTAGCGGTGGCAACACAAGTCCAACGGGTTTCATATGCGTGTGTGGACCCGGGCTGGTAGGTAAGACATTATTGCATCGTGTAGGTATAAGCCGTGCATTCTCAAGTTTTATCGGGTTGCCACTTTAGGGGAGTGATACACCCCACTGTGGGGCCGGCACGGGTATCTACGAGTAGGGAGCCGATCGAAAGTGGGTAGTGGGGTACACCTAGTGGAGATAGGGGCAGGCGACACCTATGTAGTCAGCTAGGGGTACACGAAGCTATTTATATAATTTCTAAGTGAAGCAAGTGGGATCAATCTTTAGGGTGGCTGGTGCGGTGCAGTGTAGTAATTATTCGTTAGTAATTAGGTGCGCCTTTAACGTTATCTTTATTTGCTCCTCCATACCCAATAGTTCATAGACATTTCCTTGTTTTCCAGCTTATGCCTTAGTCTAGTTATTTTGATAATAGTATTGTTAGAATTATCATACTCGCCAAACTTTATGTCTGACCCCCTCCATTTCTATCTTTTTCCCCCTCCAGGTCCTCAGGGTGGGCCCAACTCTAGCGGAGTTTGATTGGATTGCTTATTTTCTCTTTTGGAAAGCTTGGACCGTTGAAGTAAAGTCCAGCTTGTTATCTTCTTTAATGGCTATTTATGTAATGGGATTATGTATTTTGTTTTATCAAGATGCATGGATATTGTACTTGGCTCTGATTTATGGCTTTATGATGTAACAAACATGTTTAATTTCCGCTGCAATAAAATAAAGTTTTAGATTTCCAAGTACTACTTATTATCTGTCTTGTTGTAATTTTTCTGTTTTATATTCACTTAAAACCTCCATGGAAGTTAATGCATTCCCTTTGTGAGTGACATTAATGGACGTGGGGTGTTACAAGGGATTAAGTCAAGAGCA
This sequence comes from Allium sativum, assembly GCA_030737875.1. Taxonomy (NCBI): domain Eukaryota; kingdom Viridiplantae; phylum Streptophyta; class Magnoliopsida; order Asparagales; family Amaryllidaceae; genus Allium; species Allium sativum. Next base: position 683,359,352 of record CM060926.1, on the reverse strand, counting down.
TTGCAAAACAATATGAAGTGGCATTCACACACAGCAATAAAACGTATACATGGTTGTACATCATGGTTTCAACAAGAATGAACAAGAGTGGTGCAACACCAGTCCAATTAAAACTCAAGGGAGAGTGGATCAAGTTCAAAGCAGAAAATTCATGTCAGTTTATTCTAGCAAGTAGTAAAACAATTAAATGCATATCCAAGTGTTCAAGTGGGAGCAGCAAGTAACTCAGGTAAGCAACAAAGAATAGCAGATCACAGTTCAAAGTGCTCAAATGCAACATCCTATATATGGTCAAGTTGTACTAATGCAAAGTGCCAGAACAGCTAAACCAAATATGAACAAAGTCTGCTCTTTTTCAATAATGAAACATACACGGGATTACAAAAATGTATTGGTTTGGCCATGAGAAAACTGGGGATAGGAATCATGCATGGACACAGCAGGGAATGAATACAGTAATGACAGAGAATAAGTGCAAAGTGTAACATGTGATTCATAATAGTGAAGTCCCAATATGACAGAACAACAATTGTGTATTTTGGCAAGTGCAAGAAATAAAAGTAAAAGTTTTTGTTTGGAAAGAGTTTAATGCAAATTTTTGAAATCATAGTGTTATGGAATCTACTTTGTGCAAAACTGGCAACAAGTGAAGGCAATAAATCATGTAGAAAAATCATAGCATCTTTGATATGAAACAAATTAAGTTTTATTTCCAGGTTGGGACATATTCTTTGTTGGCAAGTACTAAATAAGTTTGTGCTAAAATAAACCAGTTTCCTCTCATTGTTATTCAATCACACATGGGAAAACAAAGTCTGAAATTAAGCAGTTATGGAATGGTGACTAAGCAAGAAACAATCTCGAAAATCTTCTGCAATTATCATTTTTTAGAAATGTAAATGAAACCGACCTTATTCATGAAGGAAAGAAAAATTATGTCTAAATTCATTGCTGATTTTTCAAATTCGAATTGACAGTGATGTTTATATTGAGAAACAAACAAATGCAATTCAACAATATTTCTCAAATAGGACAACACAAAATCAGGGACGAAAACAATTCAAAATACTTCCAAGTTTTTCATTAATCAAATCGGTCAAGTCATCGAATTGAAATCAGAGGTAAAGGGCTACAAAAACCCCTATATAAACACACGATTCCTCATCGACAAGATCATCCAGCATTTTTTGACAGAAAAATCAAAACCCTAGTCACGAATCAGAGAGCTTACTTCTGTGGATCGAGAGAGAGCTCTGCAGAGCCAAGCTAGGAGATAAAACAATCGATTCAGATCTGCAGAAGAAATTCAAAGCAAGGCATCTCAAATTTTCAGAAATCCTAGTGTTTTTCTTTCTCTGCCGCCATTTCTAATTCACATAGCAAAAGAGGAAAGCATCGGATAAGTGGAAAGTGTGCGGGCCGACCAAGTTTCATATATGCTAAGCCAATTTTTTAATCAAGGGGGTTTCTTTGTTTCTTGTTTTTTTGTCTTGTATTTGTTTTGTAATTCTTTCAACAACAATGCTTATTTTTCTAGTTTTATTTTAAAACTAGGGTATACAGATTACTAGCCTGTAGTCTGGGAAAATCTAGGGTACGCAGGCCAGTCTAGGATTTTGAGCTTAGGGTTAGACAGGAGCAGGCGCTTCGAGTTTACATAGAATTGTAAGCGGGATCTGTTTTGTAACTCCTAGTAGACTTCTTAGAAAGGCAGGAGTAGGCACAGTTTGTCGAAGCTGGGTATCTTTGGGTGTGATTTTTCTTTACTCCAATTCTTATTTCTCTGTGTTTGTTTCAATTTTTGTTAAAACCCTATTCACCCCCTCCCCCTCTAGGGTTATTCTTGATCCTACAATACATAGCAAATGTATACAACTTACACCACAAATATTAGACATTTCAACTACAAAACCATAATACTCGTGACAGGCCAGCGAACAAATCAAGGTTTATCACCCCTTAAATGATGGAATTTGACCAAAACATAAGGAAAGGTTGTTTCATTTGTTTCAGGCTTTCCGTATTGTATGGATTCGTCAAATTCGGACTATCCGTTCAAAAGTTATGACGGTTTTAGCGAGAGCGAACGCTTCAGCCCACACAATGAAAAATGCAGGCCTGAGTTGTTCAAGCCAGTTTTCAACCCTTTAAATATTGAAATTTCACCAAACTTGTTCAAGAAAAGTTTTAGTTTACATCTTGGGCTTTTCGAATTGTACAAGCACATTAAAATCCGACGATCCGTTAGGAAGTTATGGTCAAAACAATATTGATATACGCTTTAGTTTTTAATTTTCTGTTCATAGTACTACGTTTAAAATTTGAATTTCACCCTAGTAAACATGAAAATTTCGACGTGGCTCTATTATCGAAGAGTTTAAGATCATTTTATAAGGTTTCCACTCGTTAAATTCCGATTATCCCATCAAAAGTTATGGCTTTCTTGCTTCAGCTTATACAACATTCTAGATTTTCACATAAACGTCGATTTATTTTATTTGAAGTTTTTAATTTCGAATTCCGAAACTTCATCAAAGCTTAACCACTCTAAAATTGATTATCGCTCCATTATGCACATAATATGATTCACACTTTTATTGCTTAAATATATTCATATTCGTTTCATTTATTTTAACTTCAACTTCATTTATATTCCATTATCGTCCACTTTATATACGTTCATTTGCAACTCTCCCCTCTCGTTTGTTCTCGTTCATTCATTCAATCATTTACATTCACTTCATTATTCGAGAAATTGATTTATATTCAATTTCTTACTCCATTCTGATATGCTTTCTATTCATTTTCTCATTTCATTCCAAGCGCTAAATTCCAAATAACTTGAATTCGTTTTAACTTTTTGAACTAACTCGATTAAAATAAATTTTTAATTCATCAATATGGATCAACATGCCAAATTTCATTACTTATTCCTATTTACTTCATCCATATTACATTGAATGTCGTTCCATTTATCCATATTCGATTAGCCATTTATTTGAATTAAATCTGATTTTATGTATTATAATTATTTAAGTTTATCCTCACTTCACTTTCATTGATTATATTTGGTTCTAAATCGACCAATTTAAATTTTCTCAAGTTTACTTCTATCTATTCAAATTCCTTAGACTTAATTGAATTCACTTAGTTCAAATTCTCTCGATATCCTAATTTAATAAATTAGACCTCGATTTTATATTACCTATACCTTATTTCATATTTCCAATTCCCATTTTATTTCATTTCCTCATTCTATTTTGTTATCTTTGAATCTATAACCATAGGTCAAGGTAAGTTATGGTTTTTTTACAAACCATCCCATTTTATCTCGTTTACTAAATTTTCCATTAATCATTGGTATGGTTCAAATTTTTACTTACTCAACCCAACCATCTATACAAATTCTAAATCGGCTTATTGAATTTTCCTAAGTTGATTTCATTCTATTAAATCCATCTAACTCGGATTAAGTTTTATTTTTATATCTCATTTTATTGTCTCCAATTCCCAATTAAGAATTCGTTTAACTATTATCTTATTGCGAATAAGCCAAATTTTTATATTGCATCTCAAGTCTCTTGCTTTGGTATTTCTATTCATTCCTTTAACCATTTCCTTATTCACTTATTTCCATTTTCTTATTCACTTATTTCCATTTTCTTATTCACTTATTTCCATTTTCATTTTAAATTAAATCTTATTCCATTAACTCAATTTATTTATTCTACGCACAAATCATAAATTAAATTAATGACTGTTCATAACTCAAATTTATACTTAGTTCTCGGACCATTTTAATTCGATTTCCTAAGTTAAGCTTTATTTAACTCGATTCCTTTACTCAATTAAGTTATATTTCACCCGACAAAAGGATTTTCATTCCATTCATTTCATTGTTCATACTCAGATTTACATTCGATATATTGTCCTAATGATGTTTACCTCATTTAGATTCTTATGCCTTTATTTCATGTGCATAATAATTCACCATTTAATTTCTTCATTTTTAATCTATCGACAATTAAGATTTATCAACAAATATAAATTTCTATAAACTCCTTCTCGAACTAACTTAATATACTTATTAATTATTCCAAGTCATGAGCTGTCATCTATTACACAACCAAATCTTCCAATTCCTTTTAGTTGACTTTAGTTGAATTTTATTTCGTGGTTAATTTCCATTTTCTCTAGTACTTATATCGACCAAATTTGGATTTTGTTTAAATTTTAGTACCGCTCATGCTTAAGCATTTCAATGACCATATCTCTCCTCATAATACTTAAGTCCATTCATGATTTCAAAATATCAAATTCCAATGAATCGAGTTAACTTAGTACATAAATCAATATTATTAATTAAGATGAACTTAAATACTTTGATTCCGGGTTTATAAACCAAGCTTTAAAATAATATATTCATATACTTGTACCATTTTATAGAAAATCATACCATGTAACATTTAAATATAATCCTTTATCAAAACTAATTATGAAAGTACTGAGTGGCCTCACCCACTCAGACGCTTCGGAATAAACGTTGAAAATGCATGCACTCATTACGAAATCATTTCCGATGTCTGCGAAGGGATTACACACTTGTTCCTTTAAAATTCTTGGAAATCCATTTCCATATTAAAATTACTCACTTAAAATTCCATATTTTTTCAAATCTTTGCAAATCCAATTTCTAAAGCTCCAGAATCAAATTCTCAAGTTCCAAATTACATTCATTTGCAAAATATATTTACAATTAATTATATTTGTGAGGCTTCATTTTCAAATTTTCCTATTAAATTTATATTTAGATCAACCATAGTTGATAATAACTTAATATTATCTCCTGCTAACGACAAATGCATGAACACTAGAACCAATAATATATTTGATATATTTAAAATATAATTCAAAACCATGTTATGTCAATCCATTCCATTCTAGTATTTAGAAATTCCTATCGATTCCATGACATCCCATATATCGAGTAGAATTTATAAATATTCAACAGAATAAGTCAACACAATATAAAATCACTTTATATCAAAATTACAAGTACGCTCTCTCATATATTCACTAGAACTCATTTTAGGGCATTACTAACCATATCTCTAATAAGTTAATTCCCAAACAAAGCCAAGGTTATCACTAACCAAAGCTCTGATACTAACTTGTAATGACCTGGATTTTTGACTGTTTAAATAGACAATGATCCACACATGCCGACCCAAACGAATCACAAATACAGATGGTTATTGGGAAAAGTAGAAAAAGAACGAAGAAGAGAAAAACAATTACAGAATCTCATAGCGGAAGGACAACATATAATAAACAAATGATGGGTCAAAAGAATTAAAAAAAGCATATACATTTGAATTAAACTTCTTCCAATCATCAAAGTTACACTAGTACGAGCATATACAGTAATGCAGCTGAAAAAAAAATGCAGCGGAAAAATATATTAAAAATAGATATATATATACCAAATCTTTGTCTTCGATCTCCAAGGAAAAGTAATCTCCGCTAACTGCAAACTTCTGCTGACCCGAGCGTATTGCATAAAAAAACACAACAAACACTCGGATCAACACTAAATCATTCTCATATTAGTCAAATTAAAATATGAAATAACATAAGTATCATGGGTGCAGTAACTCAATAGATGTTACGGGATTTTTCCATCTCTCAAGGATCCGTTAAACTAATACATACATAGTATAATACACTATTATGATAGTGTTTATCTAGTAAAATAAATATAATAAAATTATCATAAGCGAGATTACCATATTACCCTTATGCCGTTTATAGGAATCACAGTCTATACAGCCCCGCAAATTCACTGTACTCGTGTAATCAGAGGGCGTTCCATAGAAAGCAACACTAAATCAAAAATGTATAGGCTCGATAAGGATAAATATGACAGGGCACTCGAGGAAACACCCAGGGTAGGATTCTACCATTTACACTCCCGGACTGGTGATAACGCATAGTAGTCACTACTGCCCACCTCGGAACACACTCCCAAATCAAAAGGGCCCAAATCATCAGCATAGTCATAGAAACAGAATCAGAGAAGTGTGTCCGATAAGAGGTTCTACCTCAATCAGTCACGGTATAGCTCATGTTTTAGTCATTTTGATTATGACCTGAAGGTCAAGGCCATTTCATCATCATTCGCCTTTCTAAGTCCAGTCATCGCCTCCAAGTCATCATGCTTCGTACTGGATACTTCATCACTTGCATAGTTGTTAAAGTGGTATCGGCACTGACAGAGGGTATGCCACTTACCGACTCCAGTCTCTTTAACAACCAACGCTTATATTTTTCACATCGGTCGGTTCTTTTACTTTTCACAAAGGTTTGCGTTCATACCCAAAATATCATGTTTGTTCCGAACCCAATTTATATTCAAAATAGAATATATTTTCATGTCAACATATCGCCATCATTCCAAACCGACTGTATTCCAAACTAGAATATATTTCCACATCAGTATATTATAATCATATAATATTTCAAAATCGATTCATATTCAAGTGGAATGTACTTCATATCAAAGATCATAACTATTTCAAAATCGATTTGTGGTTTGGAATCCATTCATATTCAAATAGAATATATATTTCATATCAAGTCATTTTAATCATTTTGGAGAATCCATTTATATTCAAGCAGAATATAATTTACCTTGAAACATTATAATCGTTTACTCTCGATTAATATTCAAGTAGAACATAACTTTACCTCAAATCTCGTTCTGAACCAACGGTTTAAATCAAACGCTTTCCATTTGGGAAGAAATTTACGGTCATTTAATATAACTATGAAGTAGACACTTATAAAATAAAATCTTATATATGAAATTTACTTATATAAATAATTAGAATATAATAAGATAATTTGAGTCACTATGTACATTTGTAAAAGTTTATTAAATATTTTAAATAGTAAAATATAAGAAAATTTTATTTATAACAAAATAGTTTTTAGGTTGCAAAAATCTACGAAAATAATTTTTAAATAATAGAATATAATTTTATTTGTAAAACAAACGGTGTGTATATATATATAGTTTTCACAGAATAAAATAAAATAAAATTAAAATTTTAAACCATAATCGTTTCTTCTTCCGAATTTCAAATACTTGCATCTATATTCCATTCTCAATGGAGTTTTCATAGTTTCCATATCTTTTTTCAACATCATCCAAACACATCGTTCGATTTAGAAGATTCCAAATCCATATTCATACCAAATCGAAGTAATTTCGAGTATCATCGAATGAATTTTATTTCCAAAACTTAATTCATGGAGAATTATCAATTTTGCATCTTACCATAATTTTGAAACTCCAAGACATACTTAAAATCTCATTTTGCAATTCTCAATTTGTTTAGTTCCCTTGACAAATTCATTAACATTCAAGGTTCAAGTTTAAAGGAAAATAAAATTTCTCGAAAATTGATACATTTCCTTTAAATAAAATTTCCATTGGATAGAAAATTCTTGAATATTTAAAAATCATTAAACCTACCGATGTCTGTATATAATTTTCTATCCTATGGCCAAGTGATATTAAATTTAATTCTTCGATATTTCAGGGATGGATGTATATCATTTCAATCCAAATCAGGGTCACAGACATTTATCATTTCAACCTGCGTTCTTAATTTATTTTAAATCGATTAATCCCGGATTTATTTGATGCCGTAACATCTAGGGTAAAAATGGGATTAATCGTCACAATAAGCATACAACATCATGTACTGAATAACGGAACATTTCAGTATTAACATCACTTCAGCAACCAAATCAATCAAGGAATCCATCACAACCGATAACGGTAAATATTAAATCATTTCACTGGTTAACAAGTGTCGGGATTCCTAACTAGAAATTTAATTAAACTAAAATAACTAGTTATCAACTTAAATTTGCATATTAACACACTTGCATGTCAGTTTTAAGCAACAGATCAACAATCAACACAACCATGCAACCAAACTTATTTCATAATTTAATTTAATAAACATGGGAATAATTTAGTTAGTCGTGAGCGAGAAAATCACTCACCTTTAGGTCTTTAGTTGATCGAATGTCGAACCAAAGCCCAAAATTTTTTAGTCTCCAAACGCAACCAAACCAATTTCAGATCGTCCGCAATTCCGCCATGATTCCAAGGCACCGAACCGCGTCCAAATCCGAGTTCATATGTAAAAGTTATACCATTTGAATTTTGAAAATATAAAAATTAACAAATTTAATTCTCACCCAATAGAAAGGTGATACGTCATTGCCCTCTAGTTCTCCCACTCGCGCTCTAGTTGAACAGTTCCCAACGGAGAAACCCAAAATAATGGAACTTTGACCGTCTACCACTATCACCTCCAACCGCCTGAAGATCTCCAACCACCGAAAACCGAATCTCCGTTGACCCGCGCATCCACAGCACCGGTGGCCTCCTCCCCTACCGCCGATGAGCTGAACGAAAGGGATTTTCGCCCTTTGACGAACAAATTCTGACCATCTACATGACTGTAGGACCTCTAACCACCACCAATACGCTCCAGTCGTCGTTCTCTTCAATACCCATATCCCCAAATCCATGATTAAGTCCAAAATTGAAAACCCCCAGATTAGCCTTTAGGGTTTTCGAAACTGCAAACTTTGACCAAGTTATCTGGCAAATCCACTCACTGCATGTCAATACTAAAGGTACAAATAGCTTCGTATCGTCGAGCTCTTCGTTTTGATATATAATTTGCTAGGGTTTATGGAGATTTGATTCCACAGCTTGTATTTCTATTTTGATCTAGGGTTTGGAAAATGTTTTCTGCCATTGGAGAAAAGAGTTGTCAGAAGGAAAATAGACGTATGTTAAAATGACTGATGGAGTGGAGAGAATTTATTTATGTAATTATAGAAGGCCCAAATGTTAGAAACAAACAATTATCCATTTACATTGATTCCTTTCACATTTTATCTACCAACCGACAAGTCCGATTGTAACGCAATTTGAAACTCTACAATAATTCACTGCTCCGGATCCAATGAAACTGATTTCGTTGGATTCCGAGACAGTTGCCAAAACAGTTAAATTTCACAATTAATTAATTAATAAAATATTCAATTATTCGCTTAACTGTTTTAATTTAATATAATTATTGTTAAATTTCATTTTAAATCCAATAACATCTTAACTAAACTTTATATAACATCTTAACTAAACTTTATAAATCGATTTCACAAATTTAAGATCCCAAATTCATTTATTTATAAATAAAAATTTCAATTCCAATTATAATTTAAATAATACAAATTCCATTCGAATTCATAATATTTAAATTCAACATTCCAATTCTTTATCAATATAACTAAACTAAAATTTCAATTCTTAATCCATATAAACAAATTTATATTTTTGTTTGTGCTTAAGGTAAGTTATTTCATAAATAAATCATTAAAACTTGAATACTGACCATTATTACTCAATTTGTTTAATTTAATTCAAGTTTTAAATATGCGGAAAAATGTGGGTTGTTACATTATATTTTAGCTTTCATCTTGATTGTTCCAAATTGCATTTAGTTATTTAGTTTCGATTATTTGTGTTCAACATTTTTGTAAATATAGTATCTAAATCTTTTGCTTAATTCTTTTATTTTGTACTACACTATTTGCATATAGCCTTTATATATTGTATTTTTCGTCTGTATTGTTGTTATATTACTTTTAACTTATTTACTCGTATTTAATGATTTATAGTACTTTAATTTGACCTCCTTGTTTCAATTAACGTAAATTTCTTTGCAACTATTATATTTAGTTATTGTATACCAAACATAATATATTTTACTTTATGGTTTTATTTAAACTATTTTGCCAAAATTATCTTATACGTAACTATTTATATGATTTATAATTAGTCTTTTACTCAACTTTTTTATTCCAACTTATGTTATTTTAAACCTTACTATTTTACTCAAAGTATCAAGCGTAATCATTTTGAAAAGTATGCATTGTGATCCGAGCAATTTGGTCCAAATAAATTGTATATGAAGACTCGGTGTGAATCGAAGAAAGGTGATATTTTGATTGATTTAAGAATGTGGGTTTGGATTTTTAAAGTGGATATCGAACCGATTTAGAAAAAGATTTTGGGATAGAAATGAAAATTTCAAGATAATCAAGATAAAAGTTTTGAATCTTATATATGAACATATAAGGAAGCGATTAATTTGAAACTTTTGAAAATTGACATGAAATTGAATCTTATATAGGAAAATATGTAAGAACAATATACGGGAACGTGATTTAGAAATCCTATGGACATTAGATAAGGAAGTCTCGAAATTGTGGAAAATTTACATAAGAATACCGTCAAAACTTTAAGAATGAATCGAATGGAAATTACTTGATATGTAATCACTTATGATGAAGAATATATATATATATATGGAATACGGTTTACTCAAGAGAGAAATTAACAAAAATATTGAGTATCCCATGATTGAACCGCTTATACTTGTATCCTGGTGTGCATTTGACCTTCCTATCCTAGCATTGATTAGTTCATCATTTGGATTCGAACCATTGTTCTTGTGTAATGTCATTCATGCCTTGCGCCTTATGAATTTGGCCAAGTATTTCTGATTCGAACCATCATACTTTTGACGCTCATTTGATATCGAACTTCTACGTTGATCACATGAAATTTGACTTGGTCCCTGTATATATCCCTTGTAACATTTGCCGAACGAAACCAAGTTGAATTTGAACAAGACAGCTTTGGTTTGTCCAAAGATGTCATGATAATGGAACCTCTACAAATGTGATTTGGAAGAGTTTGAAATAAAGAATCCAACTTATGTGGGAAAATTGTATTTTTGAAATATTGATTCTAAGATTTTGGTTTCGAAGATTTTGAAATCTATATTTTGGAATTAATTTGGGGAACAATACTAGTTTGAACATACATATACTAAATCGGAGTGCGTTGAGGAAGCGTGATGGTATTTTTGAATAAGAAATGACCAAGAGATTTTACAACTAATTGAATAGTGTAACCTTTTCAAATAGACTGATGTAATGACCCACATTTTCCAGCGGTATAATAATTAATTTATTTAATTATTTATATAGTGATTAGAGTATTTAATGGTCGTGGAATTAAATAATGGTGAATATCTAATTAAAATAATAAACTAAATAATATATTTAATTCTGAAATAATCAGAATTGGCTGAAATGGCGATATGGTGTGAACTGGATCATCTATGATATTTAATTCAGTTTAGAATTGAATTAGAATAACGAATATATTATTTGAACGTATAATTATATAATAATTAAAATAGAGCTTGAAATGGCACTGCAGTTCGTAATTTGGCGATTTGAACTTCAACTGAATATACAGGGTTCGTTTTAAATCGGATTTCGGTGAAACAAGAAACGTGTGGAGCTGGTGGGGTATATCTTTCTAATGGAAGAGAAAAATCGAGATCTCGTCGTGTAAATTTTGATTTACGTCCAAATCAAATTTTAGAAAAGTCGCTGTGGAATTCCTTTATAATTAGTAACGCTTTATTTACGTTATAAAAGCGTTTTTCAATATATTTGAATATCGGGTTTGATTTTAGATAAGGTTCTTTTGGGACATAACGATAATTTAATCTTTAGAATTTTACTGTAATTTTTAATTAATTAAATAAACAACTTTTTATTTGGAGTATTTTGCACCCTTAATCAGCGATTTTGGGGTTTCACAATATGAGTTAATCTACCGATATTATTATATTTTTGGGATCGTGGCACCTGGCTCGTCTCAACGATATTTTTGTCTTTGTCGATAGCAGTCCATACATTAAAGAAGTTTTGAATAACGGATGCCGGAATCATTTAAAAACCTTAATAACAGTTGTACATCATTTCATTAAAAACCACGAGCAAGTGGAGAGTGTTTTCCTTCGGTTCCAAACTGTTGAGCCTACTTATGTAAAGTGATGGTGGCAGTTAAAAATCTAAAGAGAATCTTTTTGGTTTCAATATATATAAAGGCAAGGCCCTCATGACCCATACGTGTAACCGTATCCTACACGTCTTCATAATTGATTCCCTTTTATTTTATATGTTATTTTCCTTAACAACCAAGCAAATCTTCTGGCTATATACATATACAGCAACGCACAAACTCTTCTATAAAAGGAAACTTAAACCCTAATTTCAATCCTCTGTAGACAATACAGAAAAAGAATTAGGCCGCCACTTGAAAGCAAACGAGAGCAAAATCCTAAGATTTATAAATCAAAACAAATCCATGAAACATTACAAGTTATATTTATATATTTAAGGTCCTGAATATTGTTCTTCAACTCTACGTGGTTTCTACGAAGTCAAACCTTTCTCCGATGGGTGTTGTTCGCCTGCAGTACATCTAGGGTTGGGGTTTCCAGCGTTTGAGTTGGTTGTTAGATCGAGCAGTCTGAAGGAGACAGGTGGGTGCCGGGTTGCTTGACCCACCGGCTGAGGCGGGTGAACTCTGATCACCAGAGTAGGTCGGAAGAGGGATTCGAAAAGGTGAAATCGAGCTGAGAAATTATTGGATGATTTGATGGAGATTTCGGTGAGGAGTTCAATGGTGTTGTTGGATTTTTAAATCGTGGAAGAATGCTGGAGTTAGGGATTTTGCAGAGGTTCGAAAATGGAAATGTCCGAGCGAGTGGTTCAAGCTTTCAGCAAAGAGGGGAGAAGCATTAAGGGAATAAAATACGTGAGTTATAGTTTTAAGTAGGAAATGGATACATTTGCATATCGAAGTGGGAAAGAAGGAAGAGCCTACGGGTGCAAAGTTTTCATGGAAACAGCTGAGTACGTGATTTGGGTTCTGGAAATTTCATTTAGGGAAGAAGAGTAATGAAGGGGAGCGGGCCTGTTTTCGTAGTGGGCCGGATTAAAAGGTTAAGGCCCAAGTGGTTTTATAATTTAAGTTTAATCTAAATGAATTAGTATACTGACTTATAAATGGTATATCTTTGTGATATGGGATCGAAATTCAGCGAAACAAGATCCGACAGGATCGTATGGACGGACACTACCCAATGGAAGTGACTGGGAGTGGAGTGGAGCTCGTTTGAATTTATGGCGAAATAAATTGTTTGATTCAAATCAAACAACAGTTTATCGTTCTTTAATGATGAACTGCAAATGTGAGTAAAACTCACCAACTCTAAACAGTTTATATTTTCATGTTGTATTTTTAGAACTATTAAATATTGGATGATTGACTGTGTGTTGACTGTTTGATTAAACTGCTAGTCAGTTAGTTGAATTTCTATAGTGATTCTATTTATCAGAATAAATCATATGGAACTGAAAGTGATGTTATCTATATTGTTTAACATCTGTGATGCAGAGAAACAGGTTGGAGGAATCCAACTGGATTCCTCAACATTTATTTTACTGTGATTCATATATTGTGATATATGATGTGATATATAATCTGCTGTCGATTATATGTGTTTGGACGATACTGGTCATCGTGATTTGATATGTTGAATGCCATAACATACCGAAATGTTAATAAGGGAATATTTTCAAAGTGATATTTGAAAATAAAATATTTATAAATGGAATATTTATAAATAAGAAATATTTATAAATTGGAATATTTATAAATAGGAGATATTTAGAAAAAGGGAAAACGTTATAAAAAGTAAAGTGTTATAAGAAGGAAATCATTTTAAAGTGGAGAACCGTTACTAAAAGTAATTCTTTAAAATGAATAAATGTTGTTAAAAAGGAAATCTTTATAAAGCGAATAAAGGAGTTAAATCGAATATGGGATTCGAAAGGAGTTAAATCGAATATGGTATTCGAAAGGAGTTAAATCAAATATGGTATTCGAAAGGAGTTAAATCGAATATGGTATTCGAAAGTAGTAAATTGAATTAGTTAGTAAAAGGAGTTATCGAATATAGTTTATTAGAATAGAAAGTAAAAGGAGTTAATCGAATATAGTTTATTCGAATAGAAAGTAAAAGGAGATAATCGAATATATAGTTTATTCAAATAGAATTAGAAGAGTTATCGAATATAGTTTATTCGATAGGAGTTAAGGGAATAGAGTTAGAGTTAAATCAAAAGAGTTAAGTGAACAGAATAAATTGAATAGAGTTATAGAATATACCTTATCGAAGGAAAGAATTATCGAATAGAAAAGATTTGAAAGAGAGTTAAGTAAGGAAGTTAGTTAAAGAAATATAAAGTGAACTTTGCCTATTTCAAAGTTAGAAATGTTGTTCAGTTAAGGTCTGAGAGGTAGTTCTACCCCAACTTGATCGGCTTCGTTTTTACTAAGGAATGGTTAAGGTTCGGTAGTAAAGGATGGTTAAGTGAATTTAGTAATTAAAGGAAATGGTTTGAGTTGGCATAGCGATGTTTTATTTAAACATCTGCTTAATCCAAACGTAGGAGTTTGGAAATGTTTTCCAAACAAGAATCAGGAAATGTTTTCCAAACAAGAATCAGAAATGTTTTCTAATACAGAAAACAAGGAAATGGAAATGTTTTCCGGTGTTAATAAATTTTATTTTCTAAATATAGAAAATAGCAAATGTTGGATATAGGGAAATAGGAGATGTTAAATGAACTAAAGAGATTAATGTTAAATGATGTTTGTTCGATATAATTTCCATCTGGAAATAATATCGTTGTTTGCACACTTGTTTTTATTCGATAGTTAAATCACAGACTATCGAAGTTTTGACCATTTTAACGTTGTTAATATGGAGAGACCGGTTGGATTATTATCCAAAGAACCACTCTGTATTGGCATAAGCGTTGTGAATCATATATGCCAAAGATAATTGAAGACGGAGCAAAGTGCAAGGGCTATCCTGTTTACAGAACAGTGCCTTGGGTTCATCCTGTTCCTGGATGACTTGTATGGACGGATGTCTGACAGAGTATTTCCATACGATCACGTATATTGATTTCTCCAACCGTACCAAGAGTGGAAGCGGAGAAGGAAACTTCTTTTAGCTAACACATAATGTATTGTTGAGGACGTCAATCGGTGATTTGATGGATTTGATGTGTGGCATTTAAAGTGAATCTGGTGTGATGATAAAGCGTAGCTTCTAGCCTCACATCCGGTAAATGACAGAAATCGGGCAAGCAGCATGGCTAAGTTGGTCGCTCCGAAGTAGGGTGTATAATCACCTGATCTAGAGTTTTATTTACTTCTAAAAATCTATTGTTGATGTTGTCCCATTCGGGAAACGGTTGCTGATCCCAACTGTTGGTGATATACATTCGATCCACTCAAGCGAAATGAGTGGTCGGTCATATGTGGTCGGGTTGCAAGACGTTCTTGTTGAACCCAGTGCATTCCTCTCTAGAAGTACACTAGCGAAAGGTGGTTCCATACCTTGTCATAGCTGGAAATCCATTACCCAATACGTGCCTGCGGTTTTGATTGTATACTATATATGTAGAACGTGAGATGAAAGCGTTTCTGCTAGATGATTATTATATTGTGTTGATAGACATTATTATAATATCAAAAGGTTTTTGATATAAAGATATTTGGATTCTCATAAGGGAAAAACCCGTTCCGTTATACGGCGTGGTCTTATGAGATATCGTTTACTTGTTCGAACTGTTTTAAACTGTTTTACTCATACCAGTCCCATGATGGACCCGGAGTTTATTTTGTTTTGTTTTCCCTAAACTCTTGGGTGCCTAAATTTGTACGGGCAGTCAAGTAGTCGGGATTTACAGATATACTGGAAGAGCTTGGAGCAGGAGGCTTCAGGATCATATAGCTATTATTATTCCGCTGTGTTGTAAGTGTCGTACTCTGATAATGTTATTGAATACATATACTGATTTTATTTCAAGGATATGTTATCTATTATATGTTATTCGTTCCGCTGTGAGATTCGTGTTACTCTGATGTTGTGTTCTTCTCCTTCTTCTATTCTAAGTTTCTATCTTATCCATCCTCACCCTCTAATTTCTTTCATTAACTACCGGTTTTTTCGATGTTTGGTTAGTCGTCATTGAGTTTATGTCGATAACCAAAGTCGTCAAAATCCCGGGTCGTTACAGTTGGTATCAGAGCTTACGTTAAGTTAATTACCTTGGCTCTGTTGCGTGACTCGGTAGAGATAGGGTTAGTAATACCCTAGACTGAGATTGAGTGTATATATACGAGTGAACGTATCTGTTATTGATATAAAAATTGTTTTATATTGTGGAGATTCATTGGTTTAGTTGTTTATGGGTTTTGATCGATCAGTTTGATCCGCTGTATCGGTAGGAGTTTATAACTCTCGAATACGATGGGTCGACACGATATGTTTTGAAAAGAGGGTAAATTAAAATAAGTTTACCCAAGGTATATCTTGATATAGAGAAGATATATATATATATATCAAAATTTTAATATATTGGATATATTGGTTGTGATTATAATCGAGTAAGATTATAAATTAAATGGTTATGTAATTAACCAACCAGAATTCATATAAGTGAAATACATGAAATCAGATGAGTTAAATTTGAAATTTAAACCAGAAATTGAATTAAAACTCTGGGGAATTGGATAAGTGTTTGTAAATGGATTTGGATTTATAAATAAGGAAAATTTAAGATCCTGGGAGATTTTAAATTGTTTTACAAGCAGTGTGAATTATATTTTGAAATGATTTTCAAAGTGGAAATGTTTAGAAATGGTTTTATAGTATTGAACTCACTTCGATCACTGGAAAATAGATTCTGATGATGACAGCTGCATCATCAGTATTCATTTTCAAGTTGTAAGTGACGAATTACTACCAGAAATACCATTTCGAATTTGTTTTGGGAAAGACAAGTTGTGTTGAATTTCAAAATGGGATTTATAATAAAGAATGAATAAAGAAAGTTTGAAATATAGAAAATATAAAGGAATTCAAATATAGAATTTGAATATAGAAAATATAAAGGAATTCAAATATAGAATTTGAGTATAGAAAATATAAATGGAATTGAAATAGAAATTGAATATAGAAATTCAAAAAGAGTTTGGATATTTGAAATTCAATGGAATTGAAATAGAAATTGAATATAGAAATTCAAAGGGATTTTGAATATATGAAATTCAATGGAATTGAAATAGAGTTTGAATATAGAAATTCAAATGGAATTTGAATATAGAATTCAAATGGAATTTAAACTATAGAATTTGAATATACAGAATTTGAATAGAATTTGATAATAGAATTTGAATAATAGAAGTGATATAAAATTTGAATAGAATTAACTAAGTCGAAAAGGAATTAGTTAATCGAGTTTTGAATTTGAAGTTGAACTTTGAAAGGTGAATTGGATTCGTAAATGGATGTTCGAAATTGAATATAGAACTTAAATTTGAAATTTGGATTCAAATTAGTTAATAAGCAAGTTAAAATATATTTGAACATGTCATGTTCAAATATAAAAGTGAAATAGACTAAAGAGTTAATTAACAAATTTATTAACGAATTGAGTTAAAACGATCAGGTATAGTTAAAATAGATTGGGCAGGTATAAATGTACATGAGATAGGTATGGATAAGGTATGAAGGTATATAAATAGAATGCTCGACAAAAAGGTACGTATTTAATTCATATATGAGATCTTATGCACCGTATCGGCAAGCCGCTTAGCTTTTTCTTTTGCTTTTGGATTGGTGAGGGCCATGGGAGGCTATTTGGAATATCCCGATGCTTCTAGTACAAAGGAGGTTATGGCGAATTTTTCCGGGAATTTAAGGAGTTAGAATATTTTTAAGATAATTTGATAGTTAGAAATCAACGTATCGATATATATATATATATAAGTCGATAAGGAAACAAACTTAGAAATAGAATAGTAAAATCAAAAAGGAAGAGTAAGAATAAAATCTAGTAAGAATAGAAAGAGGAAGCGTATACGTGTTTAAAAGTGAATAAGTAGTTGTATGGTATTGATTATTCGAGTAGGTAGTCATATATGTTTTGACGTTATAAATGTTATTCAGTCAAGGTCTGAGAGGTAGTTATACCCCAACTTGATTGATTTCATTATTAACAAATAAATAGTAAGATTTCAGGCACGAAGGTCAATGTTGAATAAGAGTTAGTTGAATATAGTATTTGGGTTGTCGCAACGATGTTTACACAACATCCGTTTTAACCCAAATAAGTGTAAGCTTGGAAATATAATAAAGAATATTTCCTAAATATAGAAATAAACGAGATCGGAAAAGAGATAAGAAATTGGAATATTTTCCAATTATAAATAGCATATATTTTCTAAAGTTTAGAAAAAAAAAGAAGGCGATATTCGGAAATGTTTTCCAAATAGCATAGAAGGCCAATATGGTTATTGAAAATATTTGGTTAACAAATATTTATAAAGAAATAGAGAAGTGATTTAACTAATGGAATATTAATTAAGGGCTCAGTGACATGTTCAAAAGGAAAATTTGATTTTGAAAACTCCCAGGGAAAGACTGTTGAATTAAAAACAAATTTAGTAGAAATTGTGAAAGAAAAATTGAATTAAAGTAAAGCTAGTAAAGTGGTAACTGAGGTTGAATTAGAATGATATAAAGACAAATTGGATTGTGAGATTCAAATTTGAAGTGTAATGTGATAATCAAGTTAAGAGTTGGGAATCGAGAAGAAAACTCGAGTTGAAATGATATTTGGCTCGGATATAAGCGAATGGTTGTGGTATGGATAAAAGCAGATTGGAATTTGATTGGGATGACCCTTGTATCCGCTGAATTGATAACAGGGGGAAAGGGTATAATGATATGCTGACAAAAGGTACAAGTTTATATTTCTATTGGATATAAGATTTATGAGCCGAATTAGTAAGCCGCTTGGTTGTTTGATTTTCTTTTGGGATGGAGATGGCCCAGAGAGGCGAGTTGTAGTTTGACCTATTGATCAGTACAAAGGAAGTGATGGTGAAATTTTTCAAAAAAAAAATTAAGGCGTTAGAAAATTTTCAAGATTTTTGGAAATTTTCGTTGATAAGAATTAATTAATATTTAATTGAAATTAAATTGGTCCAGTTGGAAACTGAAGTTAAGGAATAAACAAATAAGTTATAACCAGTTAATAGGGTCGTTCTCTACATTAGCAATGTCGAGGACGAAATTATTTTTAAGTGGGGAAGAATGTAATGACCCACATTTTCCAGCGGTATAATAATTAATTTATTTAATCATTTATATAGTGATTAGAGAATTTAATGGTCGTGGAATTAAATAATGGTGAATATCTAATTAAAATAATATATTTAATTCTGAAATAATCAGAATTGGATGAAATGGCAATATGGTGTGAACTGGATCATCTGTGATATTTAATTCAGTTTAGAATTGAATTAGAATAACGAATATATTATTTGAACGAAATTTGAACGTAGAATTATATAATAATTAAAATCGAGCTTGAAATCGCGCTGCAGTTCGTAATTTGGCGATTTGAACTTCAATTGAAAATACAGGGTTCGTTTTAAATCGGATTTCGGTGAAACAAGAAACTGTGGAGCTGGTGGAGTATATCTTTCTAATGGAAGAGAAAAATCGAGATTTCATCGTGTAAATTTTGATTTACGTCCAAATCAAATTTTAGAAAAGTCGCTGTGGAATTCCTTTATAATTAGTAACGCTTTATTTACGTTATAAAAGGGTTTTTCAATATATTTGAATATCGGGTTTGATTTTAGATAAGGTTCTTTTGGGACATAACGATAATTTAATCTTTAGAATTTTACTGTAATTTTTAATTAATTAAATAAGCAACTTTTTATTTGGAGTATTTTGCACCCTTAATCAGCGATTTTGGGGTTTCACAATATGAGTTAATCTACCGATATTATTATATTTTTGGGATCGTGGCACCTGGCTCGTCTCAACGATATTTTTGTCTTTGTCGATAGCAGTCCATACGTTAATGAAGTTTTGAATAACGGATGCCGGAATCATTTAAAAACCTTAATAACAGTTGTACATCATTTCATTAAAAACCACGAGCAAGTGGAGAGTGTTTTCCTTCGGTTCCAAACTGTTGAGCCTACTTATGTAAAGTGATGGTGGCAGTTAAAAATCTAAAGAGCATCTTTTTGGTTTCAATATATATAAAGGCAAGGCCCTCATGACCCATACGTGTAACCGTATCCTACACGTCTTCGTAATTGATTCCCTTTTATTTTATATGTTATTTTCCTTAACAACCAAGCAAATCTTCTGGCTATATACATATACAGCAACACACAAACTCTTCTATAAAAGGAAACTTAAACCCTAATTTCAATCCTCCGTAGACAATACAGAAAAATAATTAGGCCGCCACTTGAAAGCAAACGAGAGCAAAATCCTAAGATTTATAAATCAAAACAAAATCCATGAAACATTACAAGTTATATTTATATATTTAAGGTCCTGAACATTGTTCTTCATCTCTATGTGGTTTCTACGAAGTCGAACCTTTCTCCGATGGGTGTTGTTCGCCTGCAGTACATCTAGGGCTGGGGTTTACAGCGTTTGAGTTGGCTGTTAGATCGAGCAGTCTGAAGGAGATAGGTGGGTGCCGGGTTGCTTGACCCAACGGCTGAGGCGGGTGAACTCCGATCACCGGAGTAGGTCGGAAGAGGGATTCGAAAAGGTGAAATGGAGCTGAGAAATTATTGGATGATTTGATGGAGATTTCGGTGAGAAGTTCAATGGTGTTGCTGGATTTTTAAATCGTGGAAGAATGCTGGAGTTAGGGATTTTGCAGAGGTTCGGAAATGGAAATGTCTGAGCGAGTGGTTCAAGCTTTCAGCGAAGAGGGGAGAAGCATTAAGGGAAGGAAATACGTGAGTTACAGTTTTAAGTAGGAAATGGATACATTTGCATATCGAAGTGGGAAAGAAGGAAGAGCCTACAGGTGCAAAGTTTTCATGGAAACAGCTGAGTACGTGATTTGGGTTCTGGACATTTCATTTGGGGAAGAAGAGTAATGAAGGGGAGCGGGCCTGTTTTCGTAGTGGGCCGGATTAAAAGGTTAAGGCCCAAGTGGTTTTATAATTTAAGTTTAATCTAAATGAATTAGTACACTGACTTATAAATGGTATATCTTAGTGATACGGGATCGAAATTCAGCGAAACAAGATCCGACAGGATCGTATGGACGGACACTACCCAATGGAACTGACTGGAAGTGGAGTGGAGCTTGTTTGAATTTATGGCAAAATAAATTGTTTGATTCAAATCAAACGACAGTTTATCGTTCTTTAACGATGAACTGCAAATGTGAGTAAAACTCACCAACTCTGAACAGTTTATATTTTCATGTTGTATTTTTAGAACTATTAAATATTGGATGATTGACTGTGTGTTGACTGTTTGATTAAACTGCTAGTCAGTTAGTTGAATTTCTATAGTGATTCTATTTATCAGAATAAATCATATGAAAGCGATGTTATCTATATTGTTTAACATCTGTGATGCAGGGAAACAGGTTGGAGGAATCCAACTGGATTCCTCAACATTTATTTTACTGTGATTCATATATTGTGATATATGATGTGATATATAATCTGCTGTCGATTATATGTGTTTGGATGATACTGATCATCGTGATTTGATATGTTGAATGCCATAACATACCGAAATGTTGATAAGGGAATATTTTCAAAGTGATATTTGAAAATAAAATATTTATAAATAAGAAATATTTATAAATTGGAATATTTATAAATAGGAGATATTTAGAAAAAGGGAAAATGTTATAAAAAGGAAACTGTTATAAGTAGGAAATCATTTCAAAGTGGAGAACCGTTACTAAAAGTAATTCTTTAAAATGAATAAATGTTGTTAAAAAGGAAATCTTTATAAAGCAAATAAAGGAGTTAAATCGAATATGGTATTCGTAAGGAGTTAAATCGAATATGGTATTCGAAAGGAGTTAAATCGAATATGCTATTCGAAAGAAATAAATCGAATTAGTTAGTAAAAGGAGTTATCGAATATAGTTTATTCGAATAGAAAGTAAAAGGAGTTAATCGAATATAGTTTATTCGAATAGAAAGTAAAAGGAGTTAATCGAATATATAGTTTATTCAAATAGAATTAAAAGAGTTATCGAATATAGTTTATCCGATAGGAGTTAAGCGAATAGAGTTAGACTTAAATCAAAAGAGTTAAGTGAATAGAATAAATTGAATAGAGTTATTGAATAAACCTTATCGAAGGAAAGAATTATCGAATAGAAAAGATTTGAAAGAGAGTTAAGTAAGGAAGTTAGTTAAAGAAATATAAAGTGAACTTTTCCTATTTCAAAGTTAGAAATGTAGTTCAGTTAAGGTCTGAGAGGTAGTTCTACCCCAACTTGATTGGCTTGTTTTTACTAAGGAATGGTTAAGGTTCGGTAGTAAAGGATGGTTAAGTGAATTTAGTAATTAAAGGAAATGGTTTGAGTTGGCATAGCGATGTTTTATCTAAACATCTGCTTAATCCAAACGTAGGAGTTTTGGAAATGTTTTCCAAACAAGAATCAGAAATGTTTTCTAATACAGAAAACAAGGAAATGGAAATGTTTTCCAGTGTTAATAAATTTTATTTTCTAAATATAGAAAATAGCAAATGTTGGATATAGGGAAATAGGAGATGTAAAATGAACTAAAGAGATTAATGTTAAATGATGTTTGTTCGATATAATTTCCATCTGGAAATAATATTGTTGTTTGCACACTTGTTTTTATTCGATAGTTAAATCACAGACTATCGAAGTTTTGACCATTTTAACGTTGTTAATATGGAGAGACCGGTTGGATTATTATCCAAAGAACCACTCTGTATTGGCATAAGCGTTGCGAATCATATATGCCAAAGATAATTGAAGATGGAGTAAAGTGCAAGGGCTATCCTATTTACAGAATAGTGCCTTCGGTTCATCCTGTTCCTGGATGACTTGTATGGATGGATGTCTGACAGAGTATTTCCATACGATCACGTATATTGATTTCTCCAACCGTACCAATAGTGGAAGCGGAGGAGGAAACTTATTTTAGCTAACACATAATGTATTGTTGAGGACGTCAATCGGTGATTTGATGGACTTGATGATGTGGCATTCAAAGTGAATCTGGTGTGATGATAAAGCGTAGCTTCTAGCCTCACATCCGGTAAATGACAGAAATCGGGCAGGCAGCATGGCTAAGTCGGTCGCTCCGAAGTAGGGTGTATAATCGCCTGATCTAGAGTTTCATTTACTTCTAAAAATCTATTGTTGATGCTGTCCCATTCGGGAAACGGTTGGTGATCCCAACTGTTGGTGATATACAATCGATCCACTCAAGCGAAATGAGTGGTCGGTCATGTGTGGCCGGTTTGCAAGACGTTCTTGTTGAACCCAGTGTATTCCTCTCTAGAGGTACACTAGCGAAAGGTGGTTCCATACCTTGTCATAGTTGGAAATCCATTACCCAATACGTGCTTGAGGTTTTGATTGTATACTATATATGTAGAACGTGAGATGAAAGCGTTTCTGCTAGATGATTATTATATTGTGTTGATAGACATTATTATAATATCAAAAGGTTTTTGATATAAAGATATTTGGATTCTCATAAGGGAAAAACCCATTCCGTTATACGGCGTGGTCTTATGAGATAACGTTTACTTGTTCGAACTGTTTTAAACTGTTTTACTCATACCAGTCCCATGACGGACCCGGAGTTTATTTTGTTTTGTTTTCCCTAAACTCTTGGGTGCCTAAATTTGTACGGGCAGTCAAGTAGTCGGGATTTACAGATATACTGGAAGAGCTTAGAGCAGAAGGCTTCAGGGTCATATAGCTATTATTATTCCGTTGTGTTGTAAGTGTTGTACTCTGATAATGTTATTGAATACATATACTGATTTTATTTCAAGGATATGTTATCTATTATATGTTATTCGTTCCGCTGTGAGATTCGTGTTACTCTGATGTTGTGTTCTTCTCCTTCTTCTATTATAAGTTTCTATCTTATTTATCCTCATTCTCTAATTTCTTTCATTAACTACCGGGTTTTTCGATGTTTGGTTAGTCGTCATTGAGTTTATGTCGATAACCAAAGTCGTCAAAATCCCGGGTCATTACAACTGATGTTTGAAATAAGAATGAAAGAAAAAATCCTATATTATTTGTGTAAGGGATTTTGAATGGATTTTAAAAGAAAAAGGTTATTTGACTATCCAAATTGTAAATAATTTCTATGATATTGATTTGAAACTCTTGAAAAAAAATTATTATAAGAATATGAACTTTATTTGTAAATCTTAGAAATGTTCGAAATAGTGTGGAATAAACTTTGATCTAAAGAAAGATTGATATAAGTAGTATAAACGATTTTCCTAAGCTTTAAAATTTTGAAAGGCTTATTTGATTTGAAAAAAAAAATGACAAGAACATCGCATTGACCAAATTTGATTTCCAAAGCATCGAAAGGAAACATGATGACGTTATGAGTCTCTTAGAAATTTTTAACTTATGTATAAGGTCGATATTTGCAAAATAGATTGAAATTTATTTTCATGAAGTTGGACATGATTATAATGATCCTTAAAGTCTTTGATTTAGAGAATTTGAAAGGCTTGAAATATTTGAATAGGATCGTTGAAATGTGGAAGCATAAGTTGTATGTTGGAAGTTGAAATCGTATTTTCAATTGTTCGAAATTGTTTTTCTAAGTTGTTTTGGATATGATAAATAGATTATAAATTGATTTATGAACTAAGAAACATTTCGACGACTTGAATCCCGATATTTGAAATGTTTGAAAGACAATAATACTATGATTAAAAGTATTTGCAAATTATTGTTGCGAAATGATTTACGGCTTCGGGATATGAAATGATTCGATTTGTTTTCATGGATTCAGATGATCTGTGACTAAAGGAAGGGTGTGTGGATTTAGGGTCATGCCCCAAGTAATACAGATATCAGCTCGCATACTAGAGAGGACGTGAAGACGCATGCGCGTGCTAAGATCGGAAAAGAGTAAATTTGTTTAAAACATTTATGTACAAATTTATTTATCTTCGATTACAAATTTTGGACAACTCTGATATTTATATAGAAAACTTTATTCTGCTGCAATTATTGTACTCTATGATTCGGTGTTAACTCTGTTTAAACCGTGTAAGCCAATAACAATCTGTCGTTTTGAACGTTTCGAGTTGGTTTAAATACCGAATTGAGGCTATCAAAATTCCAGGTCGTTACAGAAGTGAGGTGGCTAGGTAATTATTTATTACTATATATAATATTCTATTTTATTTATTATCCGTCCATTTTCGTATTTTGTTTGTAACTTCTTTATACAGACTCTGTTCGCGAGACTCCAAACACGAAAGTTGATCAGAATTCCATGATGAACACATCGGTTAAAGTTTCCTGGTCAAATTCCATCTTTTATCGAAATTCGTATTTTTTAAATTCTAACAATTAAATTCTTATTGCCAATTTCAAATTGTTACAGTAATGGCGCAGTAGGTTGGAAATTTAGTTTTGAACTTTAAATAAATGTATATAATTCAAAATAAGTCAGATTTCAGTAAAAGCAGAAACGTTAGAATCTATTTAATTATATCTTTCTAACGAATGTGTAAAATTGAAATTTCATATTATAAATTGTAAGTTATGTCCAGATTAAAATTTAAAATAATTGCTATGGGATTTATTAATATTTTAATATTATTAAGCCCTTAAAAAATAGCCATTTTGTAAACGACCTCCATTTTCGATGAATCTAATTTTGTTGGATTCGGAATGTCAAATTATTGTCAGGTATAAAATTTCAAGTCAATTGGAATTAGTATGCAAGCATGGCAAATTTAAATGCATGTTCTATTTTAGTTGTAAATTCAATAAGGCTAGTTATAAGGCCAATTTTCAAACGGTCTCCAAATTCGATTGAACCAAGTTCATTAGAACCGTATTTGTAAAACATAGCTAGATTTTAAATTTTGAAATTTTTGTAGCTAGCATGTAGTCGCGGTAAATTAAAATGTACGTTCAAATTCAATATATAACGTTATATTTTAATTTTGATAAAAATGACTGAAACAATCGTATCGGCTTACGAAACATACTCCATTGAGTCCAAAATAAGGGTATTTGTCTAGCGGAGACATTCATTGGGATATGTTTGAAGCTTGGAGCATTTAACCTCGTAGTTAAGTAATTAATTGAATTAAATATTAAAACTATATATATACACCCTTCAAAAATTAAAACCACAATACACTTCTGCAGGCCGCCACTGTCTTCATATCAAAGGCCAAAAATGTCGAAACTTCCCCCTCAATTTAACGAAAATCCATTAATCGATTCACAGAAGCTTCAACATGAAAATGATTGAGGGGATTGAGATCTAGAGTTCGAACGGTGATGATCAGATTTAGGTGATCGTAGGGGCCGGATTTTCTTCTTGACTTGACAATGTTCGAAGTTGTTTTCTAGTCATATGGATGCTTCGAGTGGAGCGCCGTCACTGGTGAGGGTGAAATGCGGTCAGAGCTTCAACGTGGGCGTGGTTGATGGGTGTCCGGTCGACCGTGGTGGCAACACTGCGATGGTGTTCGTGCGTGATTTTGGGTGTCGAAGCCTACTAGAAGAAGACGTAGTTGAAGGGATTAAACCCTTAATGATGTGTTTAATTTTTTAATGATGGTAATAAACAATTAATTAATTAATTTAAATATTTTTATTTAAGTGATAGCTATATTGTGTTCAAACATAAACATATTTAAACACAACGAATTGCTATGGGATCGTGAAGATGAACACTACGCATATGTGTCAAGTGGAGTGCAAGGGAGACAACTACAGTTTTGTTTGAATTAAACGTTAGTTTAATTTAAATTAAAACTCTATGTATCTTGACAATGAACCGATCAATGTGAGAACTCTCTCACTCAAATATTTTGTACAGTTAATATATCTATGACTGAATATATATATATATATATTGGTTGCCTATGCTGATTTATATTTGATTTAATTATCACAAATTGTTATACAATATATGGTAGCTCACGCAACAGTTGTTTGAAACTAGATGGATGAATGCATGATTATTTGTGTTATGATTGGAATATGATTTTGAAATAATTAACATATTAAAATGATGTTAAATCCTTGGTGGTAGTTGAAATAGGATTAAATATCCATTTACAAATCAACCGACTTGTTTGTGTTTATCCATTTTAAGTGATATCAATTGGATTGAATAAATAATTTATTAATTGATTATTTATTGGTTGAAAACCCCACATGGGTATTGGGATAATATTTGATTTACACTAATCCCAAGTGTTTAGATTGGATGTGAATCGATTGATTGACAGACCGTTATAAGCGTTATTTAATTATTTAATGCTAATACAGTTGTAGATGCACTCTGGATGTGAATTGGATATTTAATAATTGTTTAAAATTATTTTTGAATACAAGTGATGTATGAAATCCATATAAATAAAATTATATGGTAATTGGTTGAATCTCATTTCAATTCGGAATAAAACGAATATTTTAATATAACATTCGGTGAAGAACTGAAGTTTGATTTTTGTAACAACCTGGATTTTCAGAACCAATTTAAAATTTTTGTTTTAGCTATTTTAATGGGTTTTGAATATTTAAAATGACTTATTTTAAATAATAACGACTAAAATGTTAATTTAATCGAAGTTAGAATGTATAAATTTATTTTAATAATAAAAAGAGCCTGAAATGGCGCGGTAGTTTGAAAATTCAATTTTAAATTTCAAATGAATGCACATAATACAAAATAAATCGGATTTCATTAAAACCAGAAATATTTGAATCTGTTTAATAATATCTTTCTAATGAATGTAAGAAACTGATATTTCACTTTATAAATTAAAAGTTATGTCTAGTTTAAAATTCAAAATAGTCGCTATGGAATTTATATATATTTTAATTAAATATAAAGGCCTTAAAAATAGCCATTTTGCAATCGGCCTCCGTTTTTGATGAAAACATTTTTGTTGGATCCGGAATATCAAATTATTGCTAGATTCCAATTTGCATAATTTTTGGAATTAATATGTGAGCATGGCAAAGGAAAACATGTTTAGACAGTTCTAGTTGAATTGGATCGACCAGAAAATGGTCATTTTTCAAACGGTCTCCAAATTTGACGAAATTAGTTTTGTTAGGACCGTATCGTCATAACATAGCCAGATTTATTTTTTTGTAATTTTTGGAGTCAGTAGGCGGCCCCAGTAAATTGAAATGTACGTTCAAATTCAATTTATATTGATTTATATTTTAATTTAAAGAAAACCTGATCAAAACGATAGAATTGGCTTACGAAACATATCCCATTGTGTCTGGAATGGGGGTATTTGGCTAGGGCGACAGTCATTGGGTTTAATTTGGAGTTCAGAGCGTTGAACGAATAATAAATGAATAAAACAAATTAAAATGTTAATAAAAATATGTATAAATGCTCTAAAAATGAGAAACCCATGTTCATTTTTCCAGCCGCCGCCATGTCTCCTTTCGATGGCCAAAATCATCTGAAAATCGCTCCCCTTCGATCTCAAAATTCCCACAATAAAAATCAAAATTTCTAAAGGTAAAAATTAAGAGCTCGACGAGCTCTAGGTGATGGACGGTGGAGATTTGAAATGGTGGAGGGTTGCACGTGGATTTTGGATGAGAAAGCACACCATTAGGTGGTGATTTGCAGCATCGTCAGGGGTGCGGGTTGGTAGAGGCGGCCACAGTGGAGTGAGGGGAGGACGGCGCACCTCGGGATGCTAATGGATCGAAGGCCGATGGCCTTGAATGGCGAGCGATGGTGGGTTCTGGGCACGAAGAAGGGGTTACGAGTTTTGTTCAGAAGGAACAGGAAGAAGGTTGATTAAAGAATTAATTAATCAACTAATTATGGAGTTAATTATATTATTAACGTAATTAAATTTTAAACTGTCATATCTTTTTCATATCACGTTGGAATTCGACAATTTCAGAAGCATTGGAATTGTCTTGACGAGCACTACATTTCAGAACAGACCAGAACTGAAGCGGAGCAAGTCAGAATTTGGGGAAAATTCAAATATGTACAGGAAAAAATCATAATAAAAAACTGACGGAGTGAAAACCAAAGTGAGAACTCCTTCTCACTCAAATTTAATTACAGTTAAATATATACTAGGATGCATACGGTGCTTAGCAGCACCCGGCACCATGATTGTTTGTTTGGACTGTATTGTGTTGTGATTGTGATGTTAAATGTTATATAAAATATTTAAACAAATAAAAATACCATTTTTATTGAATGTATGAACTATATAAAATATTCATGTGTTGAATACAATATTTTATCGTTAAAAATATATTTTTTAACGTATATATGAATAGCATAAAATTTTCATGAAAAGAAAATAATTATTCATTTACAAATCGGACGATTTGTTCATGTACACCCATTTAACTAATATTGTTTGGGACAATAAATTTTACACATCGCCCAACTGCACAAATAATATTCAATATTTGTTGGTTGAAACCTCACACGGGTATTGGGATGATATTTGACGTACACTAATCCCAATAGTTTAGTTGTATGTCAATCGATTGGTTGAAAGACTGTTGTAAGCATTAATTATTTATATTTATTGCTTATGCAGTTGTGTGATGCACTCCGGTTGATGGATGATTGTTTATCAGGGTTATTGTATACATGTGTTGTATGAAATCCATATAAATAAAAAAATATGGTAATTGACTGTGTCTGATTCCAATTCAGAAAGAACGAATATTTTAAAATAAGGAATTTTTTAAAATAATATTCAGTAAAGGATTAAAATCTGGTTTTGATGTCCGATTCTAGATGGACACGAAAATATTGAAATATGTAAAGCCATATTGATTAGATATGTGCCATTTTGGCGCGAACGATATTTATATCAATTTTATAATGAATATCGAAAAGGAAATTGTTTTATAATCTGATATTTTGAAAATATTATCATTTAAATATTATAATGATAATGTAACAACCCGTAAAATCTGAACCAATTAAAAATTTTTAAATTGGCTATTTCAGTGGATTTTAAACATTTAAAATGAATATTTTAAATAATAACGATGAAAATTGTGTTTGAATCGATGTTTGAAAATAAATATAATTATTTCTAATTGTAAACAAGGCCTGAAATGGCGCGGTAGTTTCAAAATTTCAATTCAAACTTTGACTGACTGTACCGGGTGCAAAACAAAACGGAATTTAGTAAAACTAAAAATATTTAAATCTGTTAGTGAATATCTTTCTAATAAATCTGAAAAATCGAAGTTTCGTAGTGGGAAGCAAAAGTTATGGCCAAGTGAATTTTTAGAAAGGTCACTATAGAGTTTATATAGCCCATGAAAATGGCCATTTTGCCAACGACCTCAGAATTCGACGAAACCACTTTTGTTGGATCCGGGATGTCAAATTATTGCTAGGTTTCAAATTTCATAATTTTTGAAGCTAGTATGTGAGCGTGGAAAAGGAAAACGTGTTTGGTCGATTTCTATTAAATTGGATCGACCAGAAAAAGGCCATTTTTCAAACGGTCTCAGAATTCGACGAAACTAGTTTTGTTGGGACCATATCATCAAAACATAGCTATATTTATTTTTCAGGAATTTTTAGAATCAGTATGTGGCCCCGGAAAATTGAAATGTACGTTCAAATCGAATATTGAATGTTTTATATTTTAATTTGAAGAGAAACAGACTGAAACAATCGAATGGGCCAACAAAACATATCCCATTGTGTTTGGAAAAGGGGTATTTGGTTAGGGACAATAGTCGTTGGGTTTGGATCGTTGTTAGTATGTGAAGAGGGGTATTTTTGGATTTTTAAAATATATAAATATAAAAAAAATCATTGGTTAACCATCTTTCTCTCTCCCCGTAAAACCTTCAGACCGACGACGATAAAGGCTTCACCGCTTCCCTCCTCCATAACTCCTCAACCACGCCACGAATCCAATCGGTTCTTTGGAGGTTTTTGAAGAGCTCTCCTCCTCTTCAAATCCATATAAGTTGCTCCTCCCCTCGTTGCGCCATCGCAGAGAACAGATCCCCTGAAGCGGCCAAATTCATACTGCCACCGCCGTTCAAAGGCGCCACCGAACAGGGCCCCGCCTTTGGCGCAGCTGCGCTGTAACGACCCGTATTCTACGCATCATAGGATCGTAGAATATTCATTTCGTTCTCATATGAAGTCGTATGGTCATGTAACTTTGGGAAACATCCATTAGAGTCATTTCCCATGCTTATGATTTTTGTCGATTTTTAAATGACCATTTTGCCTCTAGTTGGTACTTTTTTGGCCATAACTTTTGATTGGAAAGGAATTTTGACCCGAAACCACTTCCATTGGATTCGTTTGATGGTTTACCTTTCCGTAGAGTGGTCATAATAGCCAAATGGACTTACCGTTTGGGAGACATGGCTGAAATAAAGTTTGGAAGGTGAAAAGTTGCTTAACCGGGCCAAATCGGGTGATTAGTGAGTAGGCCCATAACCCATTTCGGGATTAGGGTTATGGGGAGGCTGAAATGAGATAGAGGATCATTCCATTTCAGTTTTCTAGCCTCCACTTATCACCAAGAAACCCTAAAAATGGCCTCCAACCTCTAAATCACCTCCAAATTACCTTTTGGTCAAGGATTAAGCTTAGCAACCTCTAATCAAGGAAGATCTACACCAAATCAACATTGGAGCTGCTGTTTAGCATTGGGATTCACATCAAATCAGAGATTTATTTCAGATATTAGTTTATTTGTGGCTAAGGTGAGTGATTTGCATAGTTTTACACTAATTATGGCTAGTTAAGGGTAATTAGTGTTAATTAGCGAATTTAAGCATGATAAAATTTGGGGAAAATGTTCATAAATTCTTAAATGATGTTTTAGACCTCTGATATGAATTTGGGTTAATTTGGTTAAGTTTTGCTAATCCTATTATTAGTTTCATCTAAACATGCTTAAGGGCAAATATGGGATTTTGGGTATGTTTGATCCATTTTAACCTATCATATTGATGTTTTGATGTTTGTGGTTGATTATGCATGTTGCTATGACTGTATGAAATGCTTTGTGATTGATTTCAATAGTTAGAATGGTCGAAAATGTCGTCGAATGGCGTAAACACTTGCTGGAACAGTTTTAGAAAATAGTGCAGGTTTCGGATCGGATCGGATATGGGGCTCGTATCGGATATGTTGAACTGGGCAAGGGGTTCGATCGGATCAGAACCTGACACTTGGGAAAATTGGCAAAAAGGAAGGCCACGCTAACTGAACTGGGATCGGATCGGACTAAGGAGGACGGATCGGAGCGGAAGCATGAACATGGATCGGATAGGAGCATGTGAAGGATAAGGAGGCTGATCGGAGCGGAAGCACGAACTGGAGGGGGATGACACCACCCGAGGAGAAATACACGACCCGAACCGTACCAGAAGAAGAGCTGACCCGAACCGATGGGGGATACCCGATCCGAACCGACGGCTTGAAGAGGAACCCGACCCGACCCAGTATTGACCAATAACCCGAGATGTAGAGGTAGTCCAATATGGGAAGTTAGAGCTCAGGATCCAGTTGGGAACCAACGAGTTCACTTCATGGTTGGGCTTTGCTGCGGGACGTGTGCTAAGGAGTTGTCGACGTTCATAACTTCGATTCGCCACTAAAAATGGATGATGGGCTACTTATCAGTGCAGTAGGGTCATTATGACCCGAGGGGCAAGGTGATGGTAGCAAGACTACGTTATCAGTGCAGTAGAGTCATTATGACTTGAGGGGCAAGGTGATGCGTAGTAAGACTATGAGCCAGCGCAGATGGGGTGAACAACTCCATGGGGCAAGTGGACATAGTAAGGATTGGTAAGGCTATGAGCCAGCGCAGATGGGGTGAATAACTCCATGGGGCAAGTGGACATAGCAAAGGATTAGTGGCTACGTTATCAGTGCAGTGAAGCCATTTATGACTTCATGGGGCAAAGTGATCGTAGCAAGGGTGGGTGATCGAAGTGGTGAACATCGTATGCTTTACGCACTGAGTGAGAGATGTGAGGATGGATGCTATGTCTGATTGTTTGCCATCACTATGACATGCACACCTCCCCCACCTCCGTATCTTTATACCGTTTGATATAGTACCTTAAAGTGTTGTACAGTATGTAGTGCTAACTCTTTGGTTGCAGGTCCAGGTTCAGGTATGTTTTAGTCTACCTGTTATTGTTCACTTTAGATGCTTATCGCTCATACCAGGCTTTATGTCTGACCCAGAGTTTTATGTCTCCTCTTATTACTCTGGGTGCTCACACGAGCAGACTAGAGACAGGTTAGCTGGTGGTGCGCGAGTAGCTGATTCGGAGGCGGGCAGGAGGCTTCCATGTATGATATATATATATATATACATATACACATTCTCCCTGTGTCGTTGGTGGTCGCTACTTGGGCATTAGTAGTGTACCTCATTTATCTTACTTTTGCTATGAGACAGTTTGAAAAGTTGTAATAAGCTGTATTTTGGATTTCCGCTGCTATGATGTTTAGTTCTGGTTTTCAGCTTATGCACTGTCTCACCTGTTTTATGTCAAGTATGTTATTATTATATTTTATTCTATGCGCTGTGAGACATTCTACAGGTTCCTTGTATGTTCATTTCCTTCTGACGACCCGTTTCGTGCTAACTGGACATGTGTACAGCGCACCTTTGGAGTAAATGTCGGTTGGTGCGGGGCGGGCCGTCACACTTGGTATCAGAGCTCTAGGTTGCGTAGTTAACCTAAGGAAAGACGCCAGGGAGAGATAGTACGTATATGAGAGCGCGTATTTGTAATTACTTTGGTTTTCAAAAGCTATATATATATATACTATTAGTAGTATAAAGAATGAAGTCGCACTGCACTAGCACCACTATGGGGTCGTTAATCGTTTCCCTTTTTCAGATTGACAATGAGCCGAGATACGAAGGGTGCTAGTAGAGGGACCAACCATGGGGATGCCGCTGACATGAGGGCGATGTTTACTAACCTCATGAGAGACATGCTTAGAGAAGTGCAAGGGGCAGTTCCCAATCCCAGAGTTGGTGTTGGCCCAGTAGTTCAGGCGCCTAGGGTCGACTTCGCCAAGTTGTGCAAGGATTACACTAATCTTGGTGGGAAGCCATTCCACGGGATGGAGTCGGCCACAGACGTTCAAGATTGGATGGATAGCTGTGATCGTATCTTTGATGACTTGGGTCTTGAGGATGCGATGAAGAGAAGGCTAGCGTCTCGTTAGCTGCAAGGGCGAGCGATGAATTGGTGGAATGCTATTAGAACCGCTACTCCAGAAGATCAGGTTACTTGGGATCAGTTCAAGGCTCGCTTTAGCGAGAAGTTCATTCCAGCTGCCCAGAAGTCAGTGTTGTTCAAGAGGTTCTTGGAACTCAAGCAGAACGGAAGGGCAGTTTCTGATTATATTGCTGAGTTCGACACTTTGTCGAAGTATGGATTGTCTCTTATCGATACTCCTGAGAAGAAGAATGAGAAGTTCATTACTGGTTTGGATGGATACTTGGGGGAAAGGCTTATTAACCACATCGATGAGGCTTTTGAATCGATTGTGGGGAAAGCTTTGAGATCAGAGAGTCTTTACCCTAAGTCAAAAACTGAGGCTGCATCGGCAGAAGGGCCAAAGCCGCAAGCAGGCGGTGGAGGCAAGAATAACTCTCAGAATAAGAGGAAGCAGGACCAATCTAAAGGTGGCCAGAAAAAGAGCAAGAAAGATGTTGAGTGCTTCAGCTGTGGTAAGAAGGGCCATTATTCTAAAGATTGTCGGGCCAAGCCAGCAGATAAGAAGTGCTTCAACTGTGGTCAAGTGGGACATTTCAAGGATAAGTGTCTGCAACCTCTCAAGGAGAAGCAGATTGTGAAAGCATATGCTATTGATGTTGTTCCTTCTTCGTCGAATGCCCCAACTGCGGCGGAGAAAGGAAAGAATGTTGTTATTCAAGGTATGCTTTCTATTTATGATGTACCAGTTCGAGTTTTGTTTGATACTGGGGCTTCCCGTTCCTTCATATCTAGTGACCTGGTAGATAGGTTGGGACTGGAACCCGAGATAGTCGATAGACCATTGGTTGTGACGAACCCGATTGGTGGTTCGACTAGCCATAGTATGATTTGCAGGAATTTGGTCTTATCGAGTCATGGATGTATGTTTGTATGTGATTGCTTTGTTTTGGGCTTTACTGGGTATGGCATTATATTGGGAGTCGATTGGCTCCAGAGATACGGGGTGGTGGTAGACTGTGAGGGCTTTTTGGTGACAGTCAGGGCAGATGATGGGCGGAGGGTATTGTTTGGTAGTCTACCTAGTGATGGGGTTATGGCTAGTTTTGTAAATTCCCTCGACATCCCGCAGGATGAGTTGTCAGATGTGCCCGTGGTTGGCCAGTATTCGGACGTCTTCGAGGAGGTGACCGGGCTTCCACCACACCGAGAGATTGAGTTCCGTATTGATTTAGTGAAAGATGCCAGACCTATAGTGATGCCACTTCGTCGTATGGCACCAAGGGAGCAGCAAGAGCTCGGGGTGCAAGTCAGCAATCTTTTGAAGAAGGGATTTATTAGAAGGAGTGTCTCCGAGTGGGGAGCAACAGTTGTGTTTGCCACTAAGGCAGATGGTTCCCTTCGTTTGTGTGTGGACTATCGCGAGTTGAATAAGGTGACGAGGAAGAATAAGTATCCTCTACCGCGGATAGATGATTTGTTTGATCAATTGGAAGGAGCAAGAGTGTTCTCCCAGTTAGATCTTGCGACAGGATTTCATCAGCTATGAGTAGCGGATGAGAGTATTCCGAAAACGGCATTTAGGACGCCATTTGGATTTTATGAGTGGTTGGTCATGCCATTTGGGTTGACCAATGCACCAGCCTATTTTGTGGATCTTATGAATCGAGTATTCAGAGATCAGTTGAATAAGTTTGTTCTTGTGTTCGTGTTGTTTACTCAAGGACAGAGGAGGAACACAAGGTGCACTTGAGGATAGTGATGGAGGTGTTGAGGAAACACCAATTGAAAGCGAAATTCTCTAAGTGTCATTTTTGGAGAAGGGAAGTGAGATTCTTGGGTCATGTTGTTTCAGAGAGTGGTATTGCCGTGGACCCTGCGAAGGTGGCTACGGTACAGGATTGGCCTACGCCCAAGAATGCAATGAATGTAAGAAGTTTCTTGGGATTAGCTGGATATTATCGTAAGTTTATCCAGGACTTCTCCAAGATAGTAGCACCGTTGACTCAGTTGACTAAGAAGAATCAGTCCTTCGTCTGGGACGGAGTGTGTGAGGATGCCTTCAAGAGTCTAAAGGAGAAGTTGACGCATGCGCCAGTGTTAGTCATTCCTAAAGGGAATGAAGAGATGACGGTATACACGGATGCTTGTGGTACCGGACTGGGTGCTGTATTGATGCAAGGAGGTAGGGTTGTAGCTTATGCTAGTCGACAGCTAAAGCCGCATGAGAAGAAGTATCCTACCCATGATTTGGAACTAGCAGCGATTGTGTTTGCGCTGAAGATGTGGAGACATTATCTCTTGGGAGAAAAATTTGAGTTGTTTACCGATCATAAATCGTTAAAGTATCTATTCTCTCAGAAAGATCTGAATCTCCGTTAGCAAAGATGGTTAGAGTTCTTGGCTTCGTATGATTTTGATATCACATATACACCTAGGAAAGGTAATGCGGTAGCTGATGCCTTGAGTAGGAGACATGCCAGTTTAGGGGCTATGTTTCTTGAATGGAAGCAACTGGAGTATATCGCGGGGTTTGATTTCAGACCAAAGTGCGAATTGGATCCAGTTATGCTAGCTAGTTTGACGATCAGACCCACTTTGATAGAGCGGATTGGTTCTAGTCAAAGGTACGATCCTAACCAATTGGAAATCATCTCCAAGTTAGAGATGGGTATCAATGAGGAGATGAATGTGTATGGGCTTGATCGAGATGGATGGCTTCGGAAGAATGGAAGACTAGTTGTGCCCAACGTGAATGGTTTGAGAGATGAAGTGCTTAGAGAATGTCATCACTCAAAACTGACTATACATCCCGATGGTAATAAGATGTATCGAGACATGAAGCAGACTTACTACTGGGAAGGGATGAAAAGAGATGTTGGGAAGTTTATATCCAAATGCATGAATTGCCAGCTAGTTAAAGCCGAGCAAAAGAAGCCTAGTGGGTTGTTGCAACCATTAGAAATTCCCAAATGGAAATGGGAGCAAGTCTCGATGGATTTCATCGATGGCTTACCAAGGACCAGATCGGGACATGATAGCATTTGGGTAATTGTGGATCGATTGACTAAAAGTGCAAGATTTATACCAGTCAAATCGACCAGAACGGCAGCCAAGTTGGCAGAACTGTATATGAAGTGGGTAGTGAGATTTCATGGAGTACCCAAAAGCATTGTGAGTGACCGAGACCCGTTGTTCACTAGTGGGTTTTGGAAGAGCTTACAAGAGGCTCTAGGGTCAGGATTACATCTCAGTACCGCATATCATCCTCAGACCGACGGTCAGACGGAGAGGTTGAATCGTATATTGGAAGATCTCTTGAGAGCTTGTATATTGGATTTTGGTGGATCATGGGATGACCATTTGCATCTAGTAGAGTTTGCATATAATAATAGCTACCAATCCAGTATCGGTATGGCTCCATATGAAGCTTTGTACGGAAGACCGTGTAACTCACCATCATGTTGGATAGAGATTGGTGAGAAGTTTATGCTTGGACCAGATGTGGTGAGAGAAACTTCGGATAAGATTAAGATCATTCAGCAACGAATGAAAGCTGCCCAAGATAGACAGAAGAGTTATGCTGATAAGAGGAGAAGAGATTTGAAATTCTCCGTTGGTGACTTGGTGTTTGTCAATGTCTCTCCGTTGAAGAGCGTGATACGGTTTGGCAGGAGAGGCAAGTTGGCACCAAGATTTGTTGGCCCATTCCCTGTTTTTGAACTAGTCGGGAATTTGGCTTATAGAGTTGGCTTACCAGAGAAAATGGCGGGAGTTCACAATGTGTTTCACGTTTCCCAACTAAGGAAGTTCGTTCACGACTTCGATATGACTATTTCACCTGATCAGT
This sequence comes from Allium sativum, assembly GCA_030737875.1. NCBI lineage: Eukaryota > Viridiplantae > Streptophyta > Magnoliopsida > Asparagales > Amaryllidaceae > Allium > Allium sativum. Next base: position 683,321,146 of record CM060926.1, on the reverse strand, counting down.
TAGAGGACTTCGAAGTAGAACCCGAGGCGGTTGGGAACCGCAAGCCGATTCGTATTGTGGGGCACGATATGAAGCAACTTCGAAGGAAGGCGGTGAAGCTAGTCAAGGTTCAGTGGGGCGAGGATGAGAATGATTGTACTTGGGACACAGAGGAGAGCATTAGGAAGGCATATCCAGAACTCTTTGCCTGGTAAGATTTACTTTGCGATTTAGTTATTCTGCATGCTAGGATAGACTTATTTTACTTGTTTTGCATGTTTGATAGTTGTTTTATGGGTGATGGGCATGCGGGAATCTTTGTGTGTGTTTTGATTAGGAAATTTCAGGGGCGAAATTTCTTAAGGGGGGAGAGTGTAACGACCCGTATTCTACGCATCATAGGATCGTAGAATATTTATTTCTTTCTCATATGAAGTTGTATGGTCATGTAACTTTGGGAAACATCCATTAGAGTCATTTCCCATGCTTATGATTTTTGTTGATTTTTAAATGACCATTTTGCCTCTAGTTGGTACTTTTTTGGCCATAACTTTTGATTGGAAAGGAATTTTGATCTGAAACCACTTTTAGTGGATTCGATTGATGGTTTACCTTTCCGTAGAGTGGTTATAATAGCCAAACGGACTTACCGTTTGGGAGATATGGCTGAAATAAGGTTTGGAAGGTGAAAAGCTGCTTAACCGGGCTAAATCGGGTGATTAGTGAGTAGGCCCATAACCCATTTCGGGATTAGGGTTATGGGGAGGCTGAAATGAGATAGAGGATCATTCCATTTCAGTTTTCTAGCCACCACTTATCACCAAGAAACCCTAAAAATGGCCTCCAACCTCTAAATCACCTCCAAATTACCTTTTGGTCAAGGATTAAGCTTAGCAACCTCTAATCAAGGAAGATCTACACTAAATCAACGTTGGAGCTGCTGTTTAGCATTGGGATTCACATCAAATCAGAGATTTATTTCAGATCTTAGTTTATTTGTGGCTAAGGCGAGTGATTTGCATAGTTTTACACTAATTATGGCTAGTTAAGGGTAATTAGTGTTAATTAGCGAATTTAAGCATGATAAAATTCGGGGAAAATGTTCATAAATTCTTAAATGATGTTTTAGACCTCTGATATGAATTTGGGTTAATTTCGTTAAGTTTTGCTAATCCTATTATTAGTTTCACCTAAACATGCTTAAGGGGAAATATGGGATTTTGGGTATGTTTGATCCATTTTAACCTATCATATTGATGTTTTGATGTTTGTGGTTGATTATGCATGTTGCTATGACTGTATCAAATGCTTTGTGATTGATTTCAATAGTTATAATGGTCGAAAACGTCGTCGAATGGCGTAAACACTTGCTGGAACAGTTTTAGAAAACAGTGCAGGTTTCGGATCGGATCGGATATGGGGCTCAGATCGGATATGTTGAACTGGGCAAGGTGTTCGATCGGATCGGAACCTAACACTTGGGAAAATTGGCAAAAAGGAAGGCCACGCTAACTGAACTGGGATCGGATCGGACTAAGGAGGACGGATCGGAGCGGAAGCATGAAGATGGATCGGATAGGAGCATGTGAAGGATAAAGAGGCTGATCGGAGCGGAAGCACGAACTGGAGGGGGATGACACCCGACCCGACCCGAGGAGAAATACCCGACCCGAACCGTACCAGAAGAAGACCCGACCCGAACCGATGGGGGATACCCGACCCGAACCGACGGCTTGAAGAGGAACCCGACCCGACCCAGTATTGACCAATAACCCGAGATGCAGAGGTAGTCCAATATGGGAAGTTAGAGCTCAGGATCCAGTTAGGAACCAACGAGTTCACTTCATGGTTGGGCTTTGCTGCGGGACGTGTGCTAAGGAGTTGTCGACGTTCATAACTTCGATTTACCGCTAAAAATGGATGATGGGCTACTTATCAGTGCAGTAGGGTCATTATGACCCGAGGGGCAAGGTGATGGTAGCAAGACTACGTTATCAGTGCAGTAGAGTCATTATGACTTGAGGGGCAAGGTGATGCGTAGTAAGACTATGAGCCAGCGCAGATGAGGTGAATAACTCCATAGGGCAAGTGGACATAGTAAGGATTGGTAAGGCTATGAGCCAGCGCAGATGGGGTGAATAACTCCATGGGGCAAGTGGACATAGCAAAGGATTAGTGGCTATGTTATCAGTGCAGTGAAGCCATTTATGACTTCATGGGGCAAAGTGATCGTAGCAAGGGTGGGTGATCGAAGTGGTGAACATCGTATGCTTTACGCACTGAGTGAGAGATGTGAGGATGGATGCTATGTCTGATTGTTTGCCATCACTATTACATGCACACCTCCCCCACCTCCGTATCTTTATACCGTTTGATATAGTACCTTAGAGTGTTGTACAGTATGTAGTGTTAACTCTTTGGTTGCAGGTCCAGGTTCAGGTATGTTTTAGTCTACCTGTTATTGTTCACTTTAAATGCTTATCGCTCATACCAGGCTTTATGTCTGACCCAGAGTTTTATGTCTCCTCTTATTACTCTGGGTGCTCACACGAGCAGACTAGAGACAGGTTAGCTGGTGGTGCGCGAGTAGCTGATTCGGAGGCGGGCACGAGGCTTCCACGTATGATATATATATATATATACATTCTCCCTGTGTCGTTGGTGGTCGCTACTTGGGCATTAGTAGTGTACCTCATTTATCTTACTTTTGCTATGAGACAGTTTGAAAAGTTGTAATAAGCTGTATTTTGGATTTCCGCTGCTATGATGTTTAGTTCTGGTTTTCAGCTTATGCACTGTCTCACCTATTTTATGTCAAGTATGTTATTATTATATTTTATTCTATGCACTGTGAGACATTCTACAGGTTCCTTGTATGTTCATTTCCTTCTGACGACCCGTTCCGTGCTAACTGGACATGTGTACAGCGCACCTTTGGAGTAAATGTCGGTTGGTGCGGGGCGGGCCGTCACATGCGCCTCCCCTAGCTCTTCGACCTCATGCAACCATATCGGCCCCTAGCTACACGGATTAGAAGAAAAATCGAAACCTAGTTTCGAACCAAATCAGAAGGTACGGCTGATTATTTTTAAAACTATTCTATAGCACTTTAAAGTACTACAGTTTTTGATTTCACTGTAAAAATCATATCTTTTTCGTTTGTTGATGAAATTCAGTGAAATAAGAGAAAGTGGACTCATGTGGACGTCTTCTACATTCTAGAAGAGGCAGATATTTTTCTGAGCCTTCTGCTATTTTTGGTGGAGTGGAACCCAAAGTGAGATTTCTGAATTATAAACGATATGGAAACGACGATGTATAAATTATATATTCGAAGTATGAGTTATATAAGCGTTGTACACCTCATGTATAAGCGTTGTATAAGTTGTATGTTCGATGTATAAGTTATATATGCATTGTAAAAATTATATTGTGTTGAAATGGAAGTGAAATATACTTATATAAATATACGCCCCTCGTCCACAAACCATGGACGATATTTATTGGTTGTGATTGGTGTGAAAATTGGTTGATAGTGAATGGTTGATTAGAATTGGTTGTGGTTGAAATTGATTGATTGTGGTTGAAAAATACCCCTTTTTGGTTGAGAATCATTTGGTTGAAACCACGTAGGATTAGTTTGTGGAAAAGGTAAAAAATAACATGCCGCCTGCATGCGAACTAGATGCATGAAATCCCCATTGTCAAAAGCTGCGAGGCTTTAAGGTAGAGCGAGGAGTCGTACTAGGGATGGTCCCGGTTTTAACTACCCTGCCGTTATGCTTCCGAAATTTTCAATAATATTCATGTGTTAGAATTATTTTCAAGTGTTGAAACTATATTCGTGTATTGAATAGAAATTCATGTGCTGAATAGAAATTCATGTATTGAATAGAAATTCATGTGTTGAACGACATTCATGTTTTGAAATAAATTGTTTTATAGTAAAATTTATATTTTTATCATCTACATGAACTATATAAAATATTCATGTTTTGAAATAAATTGTTTTATAATAAAATTCATATTTTATCATCTATATGAACTATATAAAATATTGGTGTTTTGAAATAAATTGTTTTATAATAAAATTCACATTTTTTTCATCTATATGAACTATATAAAATATTCGTGTTTTGAAATAAATTGTTTTATAATAAAAATTCATATTTTTATCATCTATATGAACTATATAATATATTCTTGTTTTGAAATAAATTGTTTTATAATAAAATTCATATTTTTATCATCTATATGAACTATATAAAATATTTGTGTTTTGAAAGAAATTGTTTTATAATAAAAATCTTATTTTTTTCATCTATATGAACTATTTTTATATAGTTGTGTTTTGAAATAAATTGTTTTACATTAAAAATCACATTTTTATTATAAACATGAATTGTTAAAAATAGTGAAGTGTTGAAATAAATGTCTGTTGGATAAAAATATCATTTTATCAAATGTGTGAAAAGAATATGGTTTTTGAAATCGAAGAATAAATTATATTTATATACATATCTAATTAAAATAAATCGAATAACGAAGCTGCAGTTCGTGTTTTGAAACCGTGATTTCAAACGATTAGTGCGGGAGACCCGACCGTCGGATTTTCCCGAAACCAAAACCGTTGGGTTCGCCTTGGAAATATCTTTCCAACGACACCCACTTTGTAAAGATCCAACGGTTGGATTATCTTGAATATTTAATTCAAATCTGAAGATAAACAGTGCAAGAATCGATTATATATATATATAATTAAATTAAATCGAATAACGACGCTGCAGTTCGTATTTTGAAATCGAAACTTCAAACGAGTGTACCGGAAGATTCAACCGTCGGATTTTCCCAAAACTGAAACTGTTGGATTCATTTTGAAAAGATCTTTCTAATGATATAAAATTTGTGAAGATCCAACAGTTAGATTTTTAGATATGTGTAAATCAAATCTGAAGAAAAACAGCGCCACGGCTGCGTTATGGCCTGAAGCGTCGTTTGAATGAAATGGCTATTTTTAAATAAATAAAAATAGCGATAAATCGTGATAAAATATTATAAACGATATGGAATGGAAATAAACTGAATTTACTCGGTTTATATGATATTGGATGGTTGAATGTGTTTGGAGTGAATTGTTATCGAATAATTTAACCACTGAAATGAATTGATTTAAATTCTAAATATACGTGAATTATTTGAAAAGGCTGAGTTAAATCTCGTTTCAAATAATTGATCGGCGGTAATAAGTCGATGATGAAGACGGTGGTTGAAGACAGGAGATCTTCACCTCGGTTGGATGATAACTGATGTCTTGATTGGGAGGCATCCCGAAATATAGATAATAAGTGGTGATCGTCCAGACGTACGTGGAGATCGATGGATATGCGAGGTATATAGTGCCTCCGGTTTCGTTTAGACCCAGAACGAACTTGCAAATGGACTGTGTGTCCGACATTGGATTTTGTTCTGTGCTGATTGATTTTATTAAATATATATCTGTTTGGCGGCGGAGAATTTATTCTCTTGCTTAACGCCCTTCTCTGAGACGTACAAGCTCAGAGGTTATATATCGATAGAAATCAGTTGCATAGCGTGAATTGCCTGTGTGGCACGCCTAAGTGGCAGATGATCAAGGCTTCTGTTGAAAAACAAAGTCTTGTGGTTGATGATCAAAGCACGGCCCGTGTGGCATAACTTTGTGTATAACGTGAATTCGCAAGCTTCACACCCCGGTATGAACCAGAAACGGGAGAGGACATCAGGGAGGGCATGCGTTTCCTTCTAGCTGGAGGTGGTGTCAGTGCTTAAACTAGTTGACATTTATATTATTTTCACCTGTGTGGTTGTTGCTGTTGCGAGGCACCTCGGATATATCGGTGACTATGTGAAGCCGATGGAGTCATTCGTTGGCTCATTTATGCCCCCAAAGTGTGGGGAAACGCAGTGTTCAGGCATTTTAATCCACATCGGTGGACCGGCCCTGACGATCCAAGGGCTCACTTGTGTCTGGGTCTTGAGGCTCGGGCTAGAGAGTCTCGAATTCGGTAAGGACTATCTTTGCCTTGGTTCATGACGGAAATCCAATTTCCAAATACGACATCGTGCGGTTTTGATTGTAAACCTATATTTGAAGACATAGTGGCATGGGACGCTCATGTCGTCTATGATTGATACTTATGATTTGAAATTATTTTTGAAACATATAAACACTAGTAGTAATATCAAATGCTTTTGTTTTATTCGTATCAAGCATATTTTGGCCATTATAAGGTAAAAACTCTTTCCTCCGGTTTGCGTTGCATTGTGTGATGGGAACTGAGTCTTATAATGGCTTCATTTTTGAAAAAAGCATTGCGATGTTTAAAAGATTTACTTGTTTTAAGCACTAGCAATTCAATGGAGTAAACCTGTTCCGCGAAAGTGGCGTGGTCCTGGGATTAGCCATATTATAAAATGTGTTAAGTAGATTTCTCATGCCAGTCCCATGACTGACTCGTAGTTTGTTTCACTTGCAAACTCGGGTGCCCCTTTTTCTACACGGGCAGCCTTGTGTTCAGGTTTTAGCGGGCTCTTTCTGGATGGCTGGAGCTGAAGATGGATTCTACCATTTATCTCTTTTTATGTTGTTCAGCTCCTATTGTACATATTATGTTTGTTTTCCACTGTAGACATTTATGTATAGCTGAACTGTACTTGTACTAAGTATGATCCTATATACTGTGTAACTCTGATGATGATGTTTATCCAGTGTATTATTTGTACATTATCTGGTGTATTTATTTAATTATGTTCTGCTATTATCTGTTTATGTGTTATATTCCAAAGATTACCCTTGCCACCGTCAGTACGGGGTTTGGGATTGTCACAACGTGGTATCAGAGCTTTGGTAAAGCTTAGTGTTGGAATATAACATATTAACGAACTCGTCAAAAATAGAACCAGTAGTTTTCTAGAACGAGTAACTCATTACAGATAGGATCAGTAATATCCTAGTATGAGTATAGCAGAATGAAATACACCTCGATAGATGCATTTACATTCAAGTATATGTTTCTATGCTTTATAATCTCTTTTCTGTTGACCTGACACTTGGTCTGCTATTTGCAGAAGTACTAGAAAATGAGTGCTAGAAACAGAAGAAGTAATACTGACCCAGATATAGAAGCTCTATTTATGAAATATAGAAATCTGGGTGGAGTACCGTTCTCAGGTAATGAATCTATTATTCAAACACAAGCATGGGTGCGCTCTGCTGAGAAAATCTTTGAAGATTCAAACTTGAGGGATGACCAGAAAAGATTACTGGCATCTTGGGCACTCAAAGACGAAGCTTTGTTCCGGTGGGATTCAATTATTGAGGATAATCCAGAAGGTAATATTACCTGGGATAGATTTAAAGTGATTTTCCTAGAAAGATTTACTCCTCCTAAAGCAAATGAGTCGTTATGTGATGAATTCTCTTATCTGATACAAGGAGATATGACTATTCCAGAATATCATAAGAAATTCAACGAACTTTCTCACTTTGCCCCTTATCTAATTCAAAATCCGAAGAGGAAGAATTTGAGATTTATTAACGGGCTTCAAAGAAAGTACCAAAGTAAAGTAATGGGGCATGTGAAGCTTCCTTTTTCAGAAATGATATACATAGCTTACCAGTATGAGGATCTCGACAAGAAGGGTATGTTGCGCTACGAAGAGTAAGTCTGTTCTAGTAGCAAAGAGGAGTCTGAGACTGATAACCCGGAGGCCAGTATGATGCCTGAGGTCAGTGAGAAGCTCAAGGCCAAGAGAAAAAGGGTTAAACCTGAGAAAGAACCAATAACGACTGCTGCCTGCTCAAACTGCAATAAGCAGGGACATTTCTCGGTAAATTGTAAATCTTTGAAGAAAGATGGATTTAAACCCGGTAGGAAGTCTCGAGAGATTAGGAAATGCCGGAAATACCATCAGGTTGGTCATATTGAGAAGAATTGCCAGCCATTAAAGAAAAATTCTAAAGCCGCACATGTAAATGAAGTGGAAGAAACTCCATCACCCTCAGCTAGTCAGGGAAGGTCTGATGTTTTGGAAGGCACGCTTACTGTCAAAAACATTCCAGTGGAAGTACTATTTGATACAGGCGCGTCATGAAGCTTTATTGCAAAGAAAGCAGTTAAGAAGTTGGATTTGAAATTGAAAAAGCTCAAAGAACCCATCACTGTCCATAATCCGGTTGGGGGTTCCCTGGATCTCAGTTGGATTTGTGTGGTGCCTGTCTCTTTTTCCTATTATAAGTTCCCTACCATCTTTATCATCATGAATTTTACTGAATTCGATCTTATTTTGGGATTGGATTGGTTAACTAAATATGAAGCAGAGGTTAAATGCGCCGACAGAGTGGTCAGGGCAAAGATTAAATCAGGGAATTATATAACTATACCATGCGAAGGTCCGATTCAGATAGAAAAGACTTTTGGTCAGCTCTTGATGTTTCTTCTGCTCAAATAGAAAATATCCCTGTAGTAACAGAGAATACTCCCGACCTTATAAATGATATTCCTGTCATCAAGAATTATGCGGATGTGTTCGAAGAAGTTGTTAGCTTACCTTCGCAAAGATAAATTGATTTCAAGATCGCTTTAATTCCGAATGCAAGGCCAGTAATGTACGTTATTCGGAGAATGACTCTAAAGGAGAAATAAGAGTTAGATAATCAAACTCGACAGCTTGTATGGAAGGGTCTGATCGGGCCTAGTTTTTCTGATTGGGGAGCAACAGTGGTGTTTGTCCCAAAGTCTGACGGTACTCTTCGACTATGTGTAGATTATCATGACTTGAATAAACAGACATTAAAGAATAAATATCCATTGTTGTGAGTCGATGATTTATTGGATCGTCAGAATGGAGCACAAGTATTTTCAAGGATGGACCTAGCTACAGGTTTCCATCAGCTTCGTATCGCCGAAGAGTGTGTTCCAATGATAGCATTCAGAGGTCCCGACTTATTCTATGAGTGGTTAGTAATGTCATTCGGCTTATGTAACGCTCCTGCCTATTTTGTGGATTTGATGAATCGAGTGTTCCGCGATGTCCTGAATAAGTTTGTTCTAGTTTTTATTGATGATATTCTAATCTTCTCTAAGTCAAAGGCCAAACATGAAAAACATTTGGAGCAAGTTCTAGAAATTCTGAGAAGGAACGTTTTAAAAGCCAAACTTTCCAAATGTATATTTTGGCAGGATGAAGTAAAGTTTCTTGGCCACGTCATATCAAAAGAAGGAATTGTTGTGGATCCAAGTAAAATCACCGCTATTCAAAATTGTAAACAGCCTAATACTCCTACAGAAGTCTGAAGTTTTCTTGGATTGGCTAGTTATTATCGGAAGTTCATTAAAGATTTTTCGAAGATATTTAGTCACTTAACAAAGCTTACAAAGAAGCACATAAAATTCTAGTGGACCCCAGAATGTGAGGAGGCTTTTGAGAAGCTAAAGTTAATATTAACAACGGCTCCAGTGTTAACGATAATCGATGGCAATCAAGACTTGAAAGTCTGGACAGATGCCTCTAGAGAAGGCCTTGGTGTAGTATTAATGCAAAGAGGTCAAGTGGTTGCTTATGCTAGCCGTCAGCTAAAGCCACATGAAAAGAATTACATTACTCATGATCTTGAGTAGTTGGCTATCGTATTCGCTTTGAAAATCTGGTGACATTACCTTCTGGGTGAGAAGTTCGAATTGTATACGGATCATCAGTCGCTAAAGTATCTGTTCACCCAAAAAGACTTGAATCTGAGACAGCAACGTTGGCTAGAATTTCTTGCATCATACGATTTTGATATTTTGTACACTCAAGGGAAAGCCAATGTTGTGGCTGATGTGCTAAGTAGAAAGAATGTGATCATCGCTAGTTTTATAGTTGCGACTTCTTTGATTGACAAGATATCTTCTTTCCAAAAAGACGAGAAATTTATTAAAGGAACGAGCCAGCGGATTCGTGAAGGCAATGCTTCAGATTTCCAGCTTGATAGCGAAGGGATTCTGAGGTTACAAGGACGAATTTGTGTTCCAAAAGTTCCTGAACTCAGAAGAGAGGTACTTGATGAATGCCACAAATCTAAGCTCAGTATCCATCTGGGTGTGAGTAAAATGTATAATGATATCAAGCGAACATTCTGGTGGAAATCGTTGAAAAGAGACATCTCTATATATGTTAGAAGGTGCCCTACTTGCCAACTAGTCAAAAGCGACGAACAGAAACTGGCCGGATTGTTGCAACCGCTGGACATTCCAGGTTGGAAGTGGGAACATATTTCCATGGACTTCATAGATGGTTTGCCCAGAACCAGCAAAGGATGACAGTATATGGGTGATCGTAGATCGCTTCACGAAGACCGCCCATATTATACCTGTCAAATCCAATAGAACTGCTCAGAGTCTGGCGCAGACATATTTCAAGGAAATTGTTAGGCTACATGGAGTGCCGATCAGTATAGTTAGTGATAGAGATCCAATATTTACCAGCAAATTCTGGGAGGCATTTCAAGTAGAACTGGGAACGAAGCTGAACATAAGCACCGCTTATCATCCTCAGACAGATGGTCAGGCTGAGAGGGTGAATCGTATACTCAAAGATTTATTGCGGGCTTATGTTCTTGACTTTGGTGGATCATGGGAAGTCCATTTGCATTTGGTTGAGTTCTCATATAACAACAGCTACCAAGCGAGCCTGACAATGTCACCATTCGAAGCATTGTATGGTAGACCGTGCCGATCTCCTGCTTGTTGGGTTGAACCTGGAAATAGGCTTGTATTGGGACCAGATATGATTCGCAAAGCTGCAGACAAGGTCAATTTCGCTAAGAAACGATTACTCGCCGCTCAAAGTCGATAGAAGAGCTATGCTGATTCGAGAAGAAGAGATTTGGCTTTTTCTGTTGGTGATTATGTGTATCTAATGGTTTCTCCAATGAGAGGAGTGATTCGATTTGGCAAAACTGGGAAGTTGGCGCCTAGATTTATTGGTCCATTCCCTATTCTTAAACGGATTGGAATCCTCACTTATAGAGTTCAATTACCTGATTGGTTGCCTAGAGTGCATGATGTATTTCACGTATCTCAACTTCGAAAGCATGTTCATGATCCAGACTTGGTTATGGAAGAGGCCGCACAACAGGATATTGAAATTACTCCAGAATTGGCTGTGAGAAGAGAGCCGCAAAAGATTATTGGCAAAGAAACCAAAGAACTGAGGAACAAGAAGGTTCACTTAGTCAAAGTGCAATGGAGTAGAGATCCGCGAGATTGTACTTGGGAAATAGAGGAAAGTATTAAGAAAGCCTATCCTAAGTGCAGGGTGGATATCTCTGATTGACTCCGGTGCAAGGTACATTTACCATACTTTGCATTACCATTTGTTCTCTGCTTTGTTGTTATTTTCTTTTCATGGATGTAAACTTTTAATTCTATTGTCTGATTATTTTAAAAGGGTATATGAATCGATTAGTATATTTTTGAAAAGTTAAAAGCAAATTGATTGTTGTTTATATTGTGTGATACTAGATAGGATTAATTAAATTGTTAGAATGATAGTTAATTTAATCAAGAAGAGAATGATGGTAAATTTATGAAATAAAACCAAGTATTGAACTGATTTAAAAATAAATAGAAATATATACATGTGCACTATATATGTTTGAACAGGTAAAAGGATTAGCTGTTGAGTAAAGAATTTATTTGCGTGCCCGACAAATAGGTAAACCTTAATGAGTTGGATGCGCAATTTTATTATTATATCAACTCCTGTGAATGTCATTGGATGCGGAGTGCTAGTTGTTCTGTGTGTAATAATAAACGTCACCATAGGATAGTAACAATTAATTTTGAACTACACTACATGGCATACTTCATCATATACCACATAAGCATTTGGAGCTTGTGTGATGAGGTGGAAGATTTACCATACGAGCGAGAGGCTTGTATGGCGATGACTATATATTACAGGTTGAACTGATGACTGATATGGACCATATAAAATGTAACGGTAAATTGCAAGATTAATAAAAACCCCACACGGGTCTGGAGATGACAATAAACACGCCTCTCTGGCCATTAAGGCACAAAAACCATTTATAGGGTGACGAGAATTTATTCTCTGGAGTTATGATCTATACACACTCCCCTGTGGACACTGGAATATATCACTATAAATATGTGCATGCTTATTAGGATTTATTGGGTACCTAATACGGCCCTATAAATTTCCAAACCCCTCCCCGTACAAAGGAGGTTATGGTGAAATTTTTTGAAAATTTTGGGTGTTAGCCAAATTTTTAAAGAATTTGAAAATTCTCAGAAACTTAAAGGTTGAAGAATGGAAGCCAGATTGAAAGTAGAGTTGATTAATCAAACCACTTTCGACTTTGTTCCTTTTCGGGGACAAAAAGTTTTAAGTGGGGGAGATTGTAACAACCCGTAAAATCTGAACCAATTTAAAAATTTTAAATTGGCTATTTTAGTGGATTTTAAACATTTAAAATAAATATTTTAAATAATAACGACGAAAAGTGTGTTTGAATCGATGTTTGAAAATAAATAAAATTATTTCTAATTATAAACAAGGCCTGAAATGGCACGGTAGTTTCAAAATTTCAATTCAAATTTTGATTGACTGTACCGGGTGCAAAACAAAACAGATTTTTAGTGAAACCAAAAATATTTAAATCTGTTAGTGAATATCTTTCTAACGAATTTGAAAAATCGAAGTTTCGTAGGGGGAAGAAAAAGTTACGGCCAAGTGAATTTTCAAAAAGGTCGCTATAGAGTTTATATAGCCCATGAAAATGACCATTTTGCAAACGACCTCAGAATTCGACGAAACCACTTTTGTTGGATACGGGATGTCAAATTATTGCTAGGTTTCAAATTTTATAATTTTTGAAGCTAGTATGTGAGCGTGGCAAAGGAAAATGTGTTTGGTCGATTTCTATTAAATTGGATCGACCAGAAAAGGGCCATTTTTCAAACGGTCTCAGAATTCGATGAAACTAGTTTTGTTGGGACCGTATCGTCAAAACATAGCTAGATTTATTTGTCGGTAATTTTTAGAATCAGTATGTGGCCCCGACAAATTGAAATGTACGTTCAAATCGAATATTGAATGTTTTACATTTTAATTTGAAGAGAAACTGACTGAAACAGTCGAATGGGCCTACAAAACATATCCCATTGTGTTCGGAATGGGGGTATTTGGCTAGGGACGACAGTCGTTGGGTTTGGATCGGTGTTAGTATGTGAAGAGGGGTATTTTTGGATTTTTAAAATATATAAATATAAAAAAAACATTGGTCAACCATCTTTCTCTCTCCCCGTAAACCCTTCTGACCGACAACGATAAAGGCTTCCTCGCTTCCCTCCTCCATAACTCCTCAACCATGCCACGAATCCGATCGGTCCTTTAGAGGTTTTTGAAGAGCTCTCCATCCTCTTCAAATCCATGTAAGCTGCTCCTCCCCTCGTTGCGCCATCGCAGAGAACGGAGCCCCCGAAGTGGCCAACTTCAGACCGCTGCCATTCAAAGGCGCCACCGATCTGGGCCCCACCTTCGGTGCAACTGTGCCTCTGAAAACTCTTCGACCTCATGCAACCCGATCGGCCCCTAGCTACACGAATTAGAAGAAAAATCGAAACCTAGTTTCGAACCAAATCAGAAAGGTACGGCTGATTATTTTTAAAACTGTTCTATAGCACTTTAAAGCGCTACGGTTTTTGATTTCACTATAAAAATCATATCTTTTTCGTTTGTTGATGAAATTCAGTGAAACAAGAGACAGTGGACTCGTGTGGACGTCTTCTACATTCTAGAAGAGACCGGATATTTTTCTGAGCCTTCTGCTATTTTTGGTGGAGTGGAACGCAAAGTGAGATTTTTGAATTATAAATGATATGGAAACGATGATGTATAAATTATATATTTGAAGTATGAGTTATATAAGAGTTGTACACCTCATGTATAAGCGTTGTATAAGTTGTATGTTCGATGTATAAGTTATATATGCATTGTAAAAATTATATATATGTTGAAATGGAAGTGAAATATACTTATATATATGCACGCCCCTCGTCCGCAAACCGTGGACCATATCTATTGGTTGTGATTGGTGTGAAAATTGGTTGATAGCGAATGGTTGATTAGAATTGGTTGTGGTTGAAATTGATTGATTATGGTTGAAAAATATCCGTTTGTGGTTGAGAATTATTTGGTTGAAACCACATAGGATTAGTTTGTGGAAAAGGAAAAAAATAACATGCCACCTACGTGCGAACTAGATGCATGAAATCCCCATTGTCAAAAGCTGCGAGGCTTTAAGGTAGAGCGAGGAGCTGTACCAGGGACGGTCCCGGTTTTAACTACCATGTCGTTATGCTGCCGAAATTTTCAATAATATTCATGTGTTAGAATTAACGCCCTTCTCTGAGACGTACGAGCTCAGAGGTTACATATCGATAGAAATCAGTTGCATAGCGTGAATTGCCTGTGTGGCACGCCTAAGTGGCAGATGATCAAGGCTTCTGTTGAAAAACAAAGTCTTGTGGTTGATGATCAAAGCACGGCCCGTGTGGAATAGCTTTGTGTATAACGTGAATTCGCAAGCCTCACACCCAAGTATGAACCAGAAATGGGAGAGGACATCAGGGAGGGCATGTGTTTCCTTCTAGCTAGAGGTGGTGTCAGTGCTTAAACTGGCTGACATTTATATTATTTTCACCTGTGTGGTTGTTGCTGTTGCGAGGCGTCTCAGATATATCGGTGACTATGTGAAGCCGATGGAGTCATTCGTTGGCTCATTTACACCCCCAAAGGGTGGGGAAACGCAGTGTTCAGGCATTTTAATCAACATCGGTGGACCGGCCCTGACGATCCAAGGGCTCACCTGTGTCTGGGTCCTGAGCTCGGGCTAGAGAGTCTCGAATTTGGTAAGGACTATATTTTGCCTTGTTTCAGGACGGAAATCCAATTTCCAAATACGACATCGTGCGGTTTTGATTGTAAACCTATATTCGGCGACATAGTGGCATGGGACGCTCATGTCGTCTATGATTGATACTTATGATTTGAAATTGTTTTTGAAACATATAAACACTAGTAGTAATATCAAATGCTTTTGTTTTATTCGTATCAAGCATATTTTGGCCATTATAAGGTAAACACTATATCCTCCGGTTTGCGTTGCATTGTGTGATGGGAACTGAGTCTTATAATGGCTTCATTTTTTAAAAAAGCATTGCGATGTTTAAAAGATTTACTTGTTTTCAGCACTGATAATCCAATGGAGTAAACCCGTTCCACAAAAGTGGCGTGGTCCTGGGATTAGCCATATTATAAAATGCGTTAAGTAGATTTCTCATACCAGTCCCATGACTGACTCGTAGTTTGTTTCACTTGCAAACTCGGGTGCCCCTTTTTCTACACGGGAAGCCTTGTGTTTAGGTTTTAGCGGGCTCTTTCTGGATGGCTGGAGCTGAAGATGGATTCTACCATTTATCTCTTTTTATGTTGTTCAGCTCCTATTGTACATATTATGTTTGTTTTCCGCTGTAGACATTTATGTATAGCTGAACTGTAATTGTACTAAGTATGAACCTGTATACTGTGTAACTCTGATGATGATGTTTATCCAGTGTATTATTTGTACATTATCTGGTGTATTTATTTATTTCTATTCTGCTATTATCTGTTTATGTGTTATATTCCAAAGATTACCCTTGCCACCGTCAATACGGGGTTTGGGGTTGTCACAGATAAGGAGTATTGAATTTTGATTAAAAATTGAAAAAGAAGTTAGAATCGTTTTAAAACGAATTTACAAACGATTTATAAAATACATTTTTAATGGAAATCAACAAAATTTATAAAATATATATATTATATAAATATTTAATGGCTCGAACAGAACGCGCCGCGACCGTTCGCGAATTTCGACCATTGACTTCAAATTGACATTATGGGAGATCCGACCGTCGAATTATTGTAAAACCAGAACTGTTGGTTCATATCGAAAAGAGCTTTCCAACGAATGTAAGATATTTGAAATCTAACGGTTGGATTTGGAATTATGTCCAAATAAAATTTAGAAAAGTTCGCTGCAAATGCAGTTCGATGACTGTATATGGAAATCGACTGAAAGGGTCATAATAAAATTATTAAAAATATTAATAATTTGTGTAAAATCATAATAAATGATTTGAAAAGAATTTGGATGAAAAATTCCACATTTGTAAAGATAAAAATACATTTGAAAATGAACTAATTATTAACTATAATCCAATAATTTTTAAATAAATAAATTGGGTTTATAAAGGGTTTTGATATAACTAGAATTTTCCGATGAATAAACTGGAATGGATTGGAATGGAAATATTCTTTGGAATATTTCGATATTGGATTCTGTGGTCATACGGGTATTATTTTGGGAATTTGGAAGATACAGATATCGTTATTCCCAATACGATATCCGTTAGTTTCAGAATTTGGTATTGAATATAAGCCGATATAATTTTTATTCAGAGCCTTGTATTTAATAATAAATTATGATTTTGGGTTTGTCTTGAACGGTGTCTTAAATAACACTATTCTTAAACAATTGAGAAAGAATAAATCTTTTAATTAAGATTTAGTGAAGTTTTCCAATTAATTAATATTTAATTGGAATTGAATAAAAGAATTGGATTTTGGGTTTGTCGTGAATGGTGTCTTTAATAACACTGTTCTTAAACCCCGCGTGAAAAGAATAAATCTTTTAATTAAGATAATTAGAGTTTCCAGTTATAATGAATAATTGGAATAAAATAGAATGTGAATTGGGTTTATTGTGAACTATGTTTTTAACGACATTCGTTCTTTAAACCGATTTACAGGGACATGTGATTTGGAATTTATAAATCTTTTTATTAAGATTTAGTGGAAATTTTCCAAAGTAAAGTTTTCCAATTTAATATATTAAATTGGAATGGAATGGAATTCGATTGGTAATAATCGAAGTGAACTTCTGTGGGGGAAGACTATTACTATATATGGAATTTAAAAGGCTTTGCCATTATTCCATTTATATTATTGGTTGGATATGGAAGTTAATATCAATTATATATATTGATCTGTTTTCCGTGAAGATTCCATAATTAATGGAATGTTATTTTGGGTTTATCGTGAATTGTATTTTAAAAGACATTAGTTCTTTAACCCAGTTAAAGATAAGGTTAATTTCTTAACTTTGGATAATTATTAAGTAATGATTTTTGAGATTAAAACTAAAATAGAGTTTTAATGAATTTTTAATTAGATTGGAATGTGAATGGGATAATTAGATTTATCGAATTCATGAAATAATCGAGAATGGAGTATCATCAATTTTGCTCCAAGCGATAGTTAAATCTTTAATTAGATTTGAATGTGAAATGGTAATTGATTTTACCGATAGCACTGTGGTGTTAGATATGGAGTATTACCAGTTTTGCTCCATGGGATGAATAGGTTGGGATTGGGAAATAAAATAAATGATTTCTTTGGTAAGGTTCGCTAATACCGACTAGTTCAAAAAAACCTTAATTTGGTTTAAATTGTGAAAAGAATATTTTAATAAAAGAATATTTTAGATTGGAATGAGGCATATGTTGTGTTTTTATAGCACTTGTTTATAAGATACGCGAGTTATTCAGAAAGACCGGGTTTATCCCATTCTGAATAATTGATACGACAATAAGTCGACGATGAAGATGGTGGTTGAAGACCGTAGATCTTCACATTGTTTGGATGATTACTGATGTCTTGGTTAGGTTGTACACCCAAGACAAGGTAATAAGGGGTGATCATCCAGACATACTTGGAGAACGACCGGATATGCGAGGACCTCTCTCCTGTATTGGACATATGGGACGAGGAATAAGGTGCCTCCAATTCCGTTCAGACCCGGAACGAACTTGTAAATGGATGTGTGTCTGACATTGGATTTTATTCTATGTTGATTAATCTCTATTAAATATATATATATATATATATATCTGTTTGGTGGCGGAGAATTTATTCACTTTCTTAACACCTTTCTCTGAGACGTACGAGCTTAGAGTTATATATCTATAGACATCAGTCGCATGGCTTGAATTGTCAGTGTGGCATGCTGAGATGCGAATGATCAAGGCTTTTGTTGAAAAGCAGAGTCTTGTGGTTGATGATCAAAGCACAACTTTAAATAGCATAGCTTTGTGGAGCGTTAATTCGCGAGCCTCACACCCCGCAGTGAACCAGAAACGGGTTGAAGCACCCCAGGGCGGACATGCCTTTCTTTCTAGCTTGGAGTGGTGTCATGGTATGGAGCCCAAAGATTTTTACTTATGTGGATGTTGGAAAGCGAAGTACCTCAAATATATCGGTCACTATGGAGCCGATGGATGATATGGTCGACGTACTGACCGTTACACCCCATAGGGCGGGGAAACGCATTGTTCAAGAATTTCCAATCCTCAAACGTAAGAGAGGACCGTCCCTGGCGCTCCTAGGTGCAATTGCGGCTGTAGCCTAAGACATGGTAGGCTTTATTGTCTGGAATTCGGTAAGGATGATCCCTTGCCTTGGTTCATGATGGAAATCCAACTTCCAACACGACATTTCGGTTTAAATTGCAGAACTAGTATGGCGACATAGTAGCATGTGATACTATGTCGTCTATGATTGATACATTTATATTTGAAGTTGATTTCTTCATTTATAGTAATAATAAAATATGAAATTTCGCGTATCAAGCATTATTTGGCTATTATAAGGTAAAACCATATCCTCCGGTTGCGTTGCATTGTGTGATGGGACCTGACTCTTATAATAGCTTCATTTTTCAATAAGCATTGCGTTGTTTGTTTTGTGGACTGGTATTCTTGGGAGGAAACCCATTTCGTGTTATACTGCGTGGTCCCTTGATTTACTTTATTTCTAAAGTAAAGTTTTAATTAACTGTTTTAGTTCCTACACCAGTCTCATGACCGACCTGGAGTTTATTGATTTAACCTAAACTCTGGGTGTCCATATTTTCCACACGGGTAGCTAGTAGTTTTGGTTTTGCAGATATTATTTTCCTAGGATCATGGATTTACGGCTGAAGCTATATTCGGAAAGCTCGGTATCCTATATTTCTTTCAGTTGTGTTATGTATTATTTTTCTGCTACACTATAATTTAAATTCTCTGATGTCTATCAAATGTATAATATTTATTCAAACTCTATTATATTCTTGTACTCTGATGTAATTGTTGTAATAAC
Organism: Allium sativum; assembly: GCA_030737875.1. Lineage (NCBI taxonomy): Eukaryota > Viridiplantae > Streptophyta > Magnoliopsida > Asparagales > Amaryllidaceae > Allium > Allium sativum. The sequence goes on along the minus strand of CM060926.1, from coordinate 683,301,880 downwards.
AGTGAAATGTTCTTCTTTTTGCATTCTGATTTGTCGTGTTAGCTTGGTATCAGAGCTTTGGTTTACAGAGCTCGAGAACAAGACACATTAGAACCAAATGAAAGAATTCATCAGGGGTTGGATTAGTAATATCCAATGAGAATGACTCATTAGAGATGGGATCAGTATTACCCTAAAATGAGTTGAAAGAGTGTTATTTCAAAATAAAAATGAAAACAAATTTAGTTTTGAAAATTTTATCATATTATACGTATTTGAATATTTTATTTTAAATTGATTTGGACTATCGGGTATATAGAGATTTTAATAAACGTCTGATCCACGTGTATTAGAAGTCTCAAATATACTGGATGGATATAAAACCACACTCTAGTCTCCCGGGCATGATTCTGATGATTGACGCATCACCGTCAGTGTTTATGCTCGAGTTTCGAAAGTGGGATATCTATATATTTCCAATTGGCTGGTGTGAGAACTAAAAACTAGATAGGGCTATTGTTGTGACTTGGATCCAAAAACATGATTTTGGATATGTTAACCAACTGATTATTGACTGTGTTGTATGATTATCAGTTCAACTAAATAATAATATTGGAATGATAATTAATCTAACCAGTAAGAGAAAGTAAGGTAAATTTAGCCAAATCGAATAAATATTGAACTGAATTGAAAATTGGTTGGAATTGCGTATATGTACATGTATGTATAATGAACAGGTCATAGCATGGAAGTTAAGAAGAGGAATAAAATTGTATGTCTGACAAATAGGTACATATTTACTGTATTTCTTGGGTTTGGTGATTTTATGAGCCGACTGGCTAGCCGCTTGGCATTTTCCTTTTCTGTTGGACTGATGAGGGCCCTGTGAGGCAAGTTGCGGTTTTAAATATCAACCCACACAAAGGAGGTTATGGCAAAAAAATTCAAAAATTTAGGGTGTAGCCAAATTTTTGAGAAAGTAGAAAATTCTTAGAAACTGAAAAGTTAAAGAATAAAATCCAGAATGAAAATTGAGTTGGTCAGTTAAACAACTTTCAGCTCCGTTCCTTTTCGAGGACGAAAATATTTTAAGTGGGGGAGGTTGTAATAACCTGGATTTTCAGAACCAATTTAATTTTTATTTTAGCTATTTTAGTGGGGTTCGAATATTTAAAATGATTTATCTTAAATAATAACGACTAAAAATTTAATTTAATCGAAGTTAGAATGTATAAATTTATTTTAATTATAAAATGAGCCTAAAATGGCCGACAGTTTGAAATTTCGATTTTAAATTTCAAATGAACGTACAGAATAAAAAATAAATCGAATTTCAATAAAACAAGAAATATTTGAATCTGTTTAATAATATCTTTCTAACGAATGTAAGAAACTGAGATTTCACTTTATAAATTAAAAGTTATGTCCAGTTTAAAATTCAAAATAGTCGCTATGGAATTTATATATATTTTAATTAAATATAAAGGCCTTAAAAATAGCCATTTTGCAAACGACCTTAGTTTTCGACGAAACCACTTTTGTTGGATCCAGAATATCAAATTATTGCTAGATTCCAATTTTCATAATTTTTGGAATTAATATGTGAGCCTGGCAAAAGAAAATGTGTTTGAGCAGTTTCAATTGAATTGGATCGACAAGAAAATGGCCATTTTTCAAAAAATCTCCAAATTTGATGAAATTAGTTTTGTTAGGACCGTATCGTCAAAACATAGCTAGATTTATTTTTCTGGAATTTTTGGAGTCAGTATGTGGCACCGGTAAATTAAAATGTACGTTCAAATTCAATATATATTGATTTATATTTTAATATAAAGAAAAACTGATTGAAACGATAGAATTGGCTTACGAAACATATCCCATTGTGTCGGGAATGGGGGTATTTGGCTAGAGGCGACAGTCGTTGGGTTTGATTTGGAGTTCGGAGCATTGAACGAATAATAAATAAATAAAACAAATTAAAATAATAAAAAAAAAAAATATATATATATGCTATAAAAATGAGAAACCCTCGCTCATATTCCCAACCGTTGCCAGATCTTCTTTCGAAGGCCAAAATCATCTAAAAATCTCTCCCCTCCGATCTCAACATTCCCACAATAAAAATCGAAATTTCTAAAGGCAAAAACGAAGAGCTCGACGAGCTCTAGGTGATGGACAGTGGAGATCTGAAATGGTGGAGGGTTGCACGCGGATTTTGGATGAGAAAGCATGCCATTAGGTGGAGATTTGCGGCATCATCAAGGGTGCGGGTTGGTCAAGGCGGCCACCATGGAGTGAGGGGAGGACGGCGCACCTTGGGTTGCTGATGGATCGAAAGTCGATGGCCTTGAATGGCAATCGATGGTGGGTTCTGGGCACGAAGAAGGGGTTACGGGTTTTGTTCAGAAGGAACGGGAAGAAGGCTGATTAGGGAATTAATTAATTAATTATGGAGTTAATTATATCATTAACGTAATTAAATTTTAAACTGTCATATCTTTTTCACACCACGTCGGAATTCGACGATTTCAGAAGCATTGGAACCGTCTTGACGAGCACTACATTTCAGAACAGACCAGAACTGAAGTAGAGCAAATCAGAATTTGGGGTAAATTCAAATCTACTTAGGAAAAAATCAGAATAAAAAAACTGACGGAGTGGAAACTAAAGTGAGAAATCCTTCTCACTTAAATTTAATTACAGTTAAATATATACTAGGATGCAGACGGTGCTTAGTAGCACACGACACCATTTATTGTACAAACCATGATTGTTTGTTTGGAATGTATTGTGTTGTGATTGCGATGTGAAATGGAATATAAAATATTTGAACAAATAAAAAATATCATTTTTATTGAATGTATGAACTATATAAAATATTCATATGTTGAATAAAATATTTTATCGTTAAAAATATAATTTTTAACGTATATATGAATGGCATAAAATTCCCTTGAAAAGAAAATAATTATTCATTTACAAATCCGATGACTTGTTTGTGTACACCTATTTAACTGATATTGATTGGACGATAAATTTTACACATCGCCCAACTTCACAAATAATATTTAGTATTTGTTGGTTGAAACCTCATCTGGGTATTGGGATGATATTTGACGTACACTAATCCCAATTGTTTAGTTGTATGTCAATCTATTGGTTGACAGGTTGTTGTAAGCATTAATTATTTATATTTAATGCTTATGCAGTTGTGTGATGCACTCTGGTTGATGGATGATCGTTTATCAGGGTTATTGTATACATGTGTTAAATGAAATCCATATAAATAAAAATATATGGTAATTGACTGTGTCTGATTCCAATTCAGAAAGAACGGATATTTTAAAATAACGAATATTTTAAAATAATATTCAGCAAAGGATTAAAATCTGATTTTGATGTCTGATTTTAGATGGATACAAAAAATATTTAATATGTGAAGCCTATTGATTAGATATGTGCCATTTTGACACGAACGATATTTATGCCGATTTTATTCATTTTTATAATGAATATAGAAAAGGAAATTTTTTCGAAATCTGATATTTTGAAATTATAATAATGATAAGGAGTATTCATTTTTTGTTTAAAATTGAAAAAGAAGTTAGAATTGTTTTAAAATGAATTTATAAACGATTTGTAAAATAGGTTTTAAATGGAAAACGATGAAATATATAAAATATTATATATATATATAATGGCCTGAATAGAACGCGTCGCGCTGCGACCGTTCGCGAATTTCGACCATTGACTTCAAATTTATATTTCGAGAGATCCGATCGTCGGATCCAGAACCGTTGGGTTCGTATCGAAAAGTGTTTTCCAACGAATATAAAAGATTTGAAATCTAATGGTTGGATTTGGAATTATGTCCAAATCAAATTTGGAAAAGGTCGATGTAAATGCAATTCGATGGCTATTTATGGAAATCGACTGTAAGGGCCCTAATAAAATTATTAAAAATATTATTAACTTGTGTAAAATCATAATAAATGATTTGGAAAGAATTGGGATGAAAAATTCCACGTTTGTAAAGATAAAAATACATTTTTATCAAAATGAACTAGTTATTAACTAGGAGGATAATCCAATATTTTTTAAATAAATAAATTGGGTTTATAGAGTGTTTTAATATAACTATAATTTTCCAATGAATAAATTGGAATGGATTGGAATGGAAATATTCATCGGAATATTTTGATATTGGATTCGTTGGTTATACGGCTATTGTTATGGGAATTTGAAAGATACAGATATCGTCATTCCAAATACAATATCTGTTAGTTTCAGAATTTGATATTGAATAGAAGCCGATATAATTTCTATTCGGAGCCTTGTATTTAATATTAAATTGTGATTTTGGGTTTGTCATGAACGGTGTCTTAAATAACACTATTCTTAAACCAATTGAGAAAAGAATAAATCTTTTAATTAAGATTTAGTGAAGTTTTACAATTAATTAATATTTAATTGGAATTGAATAAAAAAATTGGATTTTGGATTTGTCATGAATGGTGTCTTCAATAACACTGTTCTTAAACCCCGCGTGAAAAGAATAAATCTTTTAATTAAGATTATTAGAGTTTCTAGTTATAATGAGTAATTGGAACAAAATGGAATGTGAATTGGGTTTATTGTGAAGTGTGCTTTTAATGACATTCGTTCTTTAAGCCGATTTACAGTGAAATGTGTTTTGGAATTTATAAATCTTTTTATTAAGATTTAATGGAAATTTTCCAAAGTAAAGTTTTCCAATTTAATATATTAAATTGGAATGGAATGGGATTCGATTTGGTAATAACCGAAGTGAACTTCTGTAGAGGAAAAGACTATTATCATATATGGAATTTAAAAGGCTTTGTCGTTATCCCATTTATATTATTGGTTGGATATGGAAGTTTATATCGATTATATATATTGATCTGTTTTCCGTAAAGATTCCATAATTAATGAAACGTGATTTTGGGTTTATCGTGAACTGTGTTTTAAAAGACATTGGTTCTTTAACCTAGTTAAAGATAAGGTTAATTTCTTAACTTTGGATAATCATTAAGTAATGATCTTTGAGATTAAAACTGAATTAGAGTTTTCATGAATCTTTAATTAGATTGGAATGTGAATGGGATAATTGGATTTATCGAATTCATGAAATGATCGAGAATGGAGTATCACCAGTTTTGCTCCAAGCGATGGTTAAATCGTTAATTAGATTTAAACATGAAACAGTAATTAATTTTATCGATAACACTGTGGTGTTAGATAAGGAGTATTACCAATTTTTCTCCATGGGATGAATAGGTTGGGATTGGGAAATAAAATAAATGATTTCTTCAGTAAGGTTCGCTAATCCCGACTAATTTGAAAAACCTTAATTTGGTTTAATTTGTGAAAAGAATATTTTAATAAAATAATATTTTAACAAAAGAATATTCTGGATTGGAATGAGGCGTATGTTGTATTTTTATAGAACTTATTTATAAGATACGCGAGTTATTCAGAAAAACCGGGTTTATCCCATTCTGAATAATTGATATGACGATAAGTCGATGATGAAGATGGTGGTTGAAGACCGGAGATCTTCACATCGTTTGGATGATTACTGATGTCTTGATTGGGCTGTACACCCAAGACAAGGTAATAAGTGGTGATCGTCTATACGTACTTGGAGAACGACCGGATATGCGAGGACCTCTCTCCTATATTGGACATATGGGACGAGGAATAAGGTGCCTCGGGTTTCGTTCAGACCCGGAACGGACTTGTTAATGGATGTGTGTCTGACATTGGACTTTATTCGGGGTTGATTGATCTCTATTAGATATATATATGTTTGGTGGGGGAGAATTTACTCTCTTGCTTAACACCCTTCTCTAAGACGTACGAGCTTAGAGGTTATATATCGATAGACATCAGTCGCATGGGGTGAATTGTCAATGTGGCATGTTGAGATGCAAATAATCAAGGATTCTGTTGAAAAACAGAGTCTTGTGGTTGATGATTAAAGCACGACTTTAAATAGCATAGCTTTATGTAGCGTTTTTTCGCGAGCCTCACACCCCGATATGAAGCAGAAATAGGTTGAAGGACCCCAGGGAGGACGTGCGTTTCTTTCTTGCTAGGAGTGGTGTCATGGTATGGAGCCCACACATTTTTACTTATGTGGATGTTGGAGAGCGAGGTACCTCAGATATATCAGTCACTACGGGGCCGATGGATGATATGGTCGACATACTGACCATTACGCCCCATAGGGCGGGGAAACGCATTGTTCAGGAATTGCCAATCCTCAAGCGTAAGAGAGGACCGGCCCAAGCGCTCCTAGGTGCAGTTGCGGCCGTAGCCTGAGACATGGTAGGCTAGATTGTCTCGAATTCGGCAAGGATGATCCCTTGCCTTGGTCCATGATGGAAATCCAACTTCCAATATGACATTTCGGTTTTAATTGCAGAACTAGTATGGCGACATAGTAGCTTGGATACTATGCCGTCTATGATTAATACATTTATACTTGAAGTTGATTTCTTCATTTATATTAATAATAAAATATGAAATTTCGCGTATCAAGCATTATTTGGCTACTATAAGGTAAAACTCTATCCACCGGCTTGCGTTATATTGTGTGATGGGACATGAGTCTTATAATAGCTTCATTTTTCAAAAAGCATTGCGTTGTTTGTTTTGTGCACTGATATTCTGGGGAGGAAACCCACTTCGTGTTATACGGCGTGGTCCCTTGATTTACTTTATTTCTAAAGGAAAGTTTTAAATAACTGTTTTAGTTCTCACACCAGTCACATGACTGACCTGTAGTTTATTGATTTAACCGAAACTTTGGATGCCCATATTTTCCACACGGGTAGCTAGTAGTTTTGGTTTTTGAAGATATTATTTTCCTAGGATCCTGGATTTATAGCTGAAGCTATATTCGGAAAGCTCTGTATCCGTGTATTTCCTTCAGTTGTGTTATGTATTACTTTTCCGCTGCAGTATACTTTAAATTCCCTTATATTTATCAAATGTATAATATTTATTCAAACTTTGTTATATTCTTGTACTCTGGTGTAATTGTTGTAATAGCAATGAAATGTTCTTCTGTTTACGTTCTGATTTGTCGTGTCAATTTTGATGTCCGATTTTGGATGGATACAAGGATTATAAAATCATAACGAATATCAAGAAGATTGGATTTCAAAATCAGATATTTTGAAAATATTATTATTTTAATATTATAATGGATTTAAAATTTAAGTGGAAGTTGAAATCATTTTTAAACGATATTATAAACGTTTTATAAAATATGTTTTAAATGGAAATCTATTATATTCAATATAACGGCTTAATACGAAGATAATTGATTTTGAAGAAAATGATTGAAATGGAATTTCAAATGGTAGTTGTGAATAATTTATAATATTTGTAAATTATATCGAAAACATTTTCGATTTTATTTTAATTATAAATCAAATTCGGGTTGGAATAGAACGCGTCGCGCAGCGACAGTTTGCGAACGTCAACCCGTAACTTCGAATTGACGTACTGGGAGATCATACTTTCGCATTCTCCTGAAACCTGATATGTTGGGTTTGTATCGAAAAGATCTTTCAAACAAATATAAGAGATTTAAAAACCAATGACTAGATTTTAAAATATGTCTAAATCAGTTTTGGAAAAGGTCGCTATGGATGTAGTTCGGTGGCTGATATTGGAAACCCACTGTAAGGACCTTAATAAAATTATTTAAAATATGAGTAAATTATGATAAATCATAATAAATGGTTTGAAATGATTTTGGATGAAATATTCCAAGTTTGGAACGATAAAATATATTTTTCTCTGGATAAGCTGTTTACCCATTTGAGTGAAGAATTGTAATGGTTTTAATATAACCAAAGATTTCCAACAAATAAACTGAATGGGAGTTGAGCAAGTGAATATACAAAATATACAAAAGGGTGTTAAGCAAGTGAATAAATTCTCCGCCACCAAGCATTCATACAGTCAGCAGAAAATCAATAAGTACAACATAAAGGAGTACAATGTCAGACACACATTCCATTTATAAGCTTTAGCTCTGGGTCTGAGCGAAACAACGTGTCCGTCAATCTCCAAATGCGTTTGGATGATCATTTCCAAATATCTTGCTTTGGAAGGCCAGTCCCAATTCAAGATACCAGTCATCATCATCCCAACGATGTGAAAACCTTCGGTCTTCAACCACCGCCTTCATCTTCGACTCTTGATCATCGTGATGATTATTCAGAATGGGTTAAACCCGGTCTTTCCGGACAACTCATGTATTTTGTGATTAAAATCAAATGCTATAAAATCCCACCAATGCCGCATTCCAACACGGAATATTCTTTTAATAAGATATAAATATTAAAAGAACCTTATTAATTTTAAGGAATAAATCTTGTCTTAAACAGGTTAAAGAACTAGTGTCCTTTAAACACAGTTCACGATAGACCTACAAATCAATTTCCAAAATATGGAATTCCACAGAAATCAAATTAAGACATAATCGAAATAAATTTCTGTATCGGACTAATAATATAAATGGAATAACGGCAAGGCCTCTTAAATTCCATATATAATATCGGCCTTCTTTTACAGAAGCCCATCTCGATTATTATCAATCGAATTTTCACTTAATTCCAACTTAATATATTAAATTGGGAAAACTTGACTTTTAGAAAATGCCTTTTTAAATCTATAAAATAGATTTATAAATTCCAAATAATAACTTCAATGTAAATTGGATTAAAGGATAAGTGTCAGTTGAAAACACTGTCCATGGTAAATCCAACCCACAAGTCATTTTATTTCAATCATAAAATATAATTAGAAATGTTAATGATCTTAAATAAAAGGTTTTCTCTCTAAATATTTATTCGTTACTATAAAACATATTTTAAAATAATCATAAAAAAACTATTCTTTATATAAAAAGATTTTAAATGCAAAATATTCTCTTTTAAAAGAAAACCCGAATCGGAATGCGACTCAACCATGCACCATATAATTTGAATTATACGGATTGCACGCGTCACATATATATGACAATAAGTGATAAATACTCATCAAATCGTCCATTCACATCCGGAGTGCAATTTCCAATGTCGAATAAAAAATATAATTTTCTCAACTAATTTCTCTATACATTTCTAATGTATGTTTTGACTAATAATATGTTCTTATAATTAAAATATCAATTCTAATGTAAGTTTGCAAATAAAATGGTTTTCATATTTGCCTATAAATTCAATCGTATGATATACAATTAAAAATGATTATTATTATTGCAAACTTATCCTACTGTTCATTATGCGAATAAAAATGATTATTACCTTTGCATATAAATTTTCAATATACGCTATGCAAATAAAATTGGTTATCATATTTGCATATAGATTCCATCTCAACAAAAAGGTATAAAAGTGATATATACATTTTGTTGACAATTCTATTTCAACAAAATGATTTAAAGAGTCAAATTTCATTTTGTCAACGATTCTAGATTAAAAAGTAGTGATACATCTTTTCAGTGCTTTTATTTCTATTGTATATAAGAAGTCAATAAAAGAAATACTACCTTTACATCTTTTATTTTATAAATAATAGCTATAAAAATGTGATTCTTAAACCTTTCCTTTTTATTATGTATAAAATGACAATAAAATATTACCCTTTAAATTTACATTTTAATTTTATATAAAATGACAACAAAAGTGTCCCTCTTAAATTCCAACACTATTTCATTCAACTAATTGAAGAATTAAAATGAAATTCTTTATTCCAATTCTAAACTTTGAAAATGATTTAAAATAAAAATGAAATCTTTTCGCTCAATATATTTATTTCTAAGGTAAAATTTGTTAACAAAAATGTTATTTTAATCCTGATACCACATTTTATAGCCAAATGTTATTTTAAACCTCAATGTAACATTTTATAAACAAATGTTCTTTTTTTTATTCTCATGTACATTTTCTAATGAAAATGTTAATTTTCTCTACTGCTACCATTTATAATGAAAATGAAAATTTTCCATACTGCTACATCTTATACTACAATGTCATTTTCATTTCTAGTATACATCTTATAAAAATGTCAATTTATTCTAAGGAAAATTTTTATAACTAACATGTCAAATTATTCTACTGGACATTTTTATCACTAAAATGTCAAATTATTCTAATGAACAAAATAAAATATAAACATAATCTTCTCATAAAATAGTATTACATAAAAATGTAATTTCCATATCTAATCTTAATATTGAACAAATTACAAGAAAAATAATTGTTAAATCCTTTATTTTAACAATTTGTCAATAAAAGATAGTCTTTAAAGTTCAATCGTTTTATAATAAAAAAAATCTAAATAAAAGTGCAATCTTAACAGTCTATTTCTTTTATTGCAATAAATCGACGATAAAAGTATGAACCTTTAATATCATTTTCCTTATTGTACAAATTGGCAATAAAAATATGATCTTTTATTTAAAAAGAAATTAACACAAAAATAGGTTCTTACATATATATAAAAATGTGAACTAAAACTACCACTCTTAAATGTGTATTTTTATTTACAAGTAAAATGTAAATGCTTATGTGTTTTTCCTAATATTACCTTTATTTTACAAATACAATGTAAATAAAGTTTTTTTTTACAAATATGATTTTTTAATATCAACAATAAAATTTAATATTTTGTTGTTATTCTAGTTTTATAACATCCTATGTTTAAGGTGACAGTAAAAAGAAAATTTTTACTGTAATTCACAAATCTTGTTCTCAATGTAAACAAATAAAAGTAAAATTTTATTTGTTAGCCAAATTCTGTTGTAAAATAAACAAATAAAAATAAGGTTTTATTCGTTGTTCATATTCTGTTGTAAAACAAATAAAAATAAGATTTTATTTGTTAACCAATTTCTGTTGTTTATTTTCAGATAAAAATAATATTTTAACAATATAAAATAAATTAGAACAATTAGATCCAATCGCAAATAAAATTCAACAATATATGAAATTTCAACCATGGACAACAAAACACACCCCAAGAGACAATCAACAATTTATACAACACATAGCATTTCATATCTGAACTAATATCCCAATACAATCATTTTAAAGCGAGAAACATAATTAATAATTAATTAAATAATAAAAATTAGAGTTCTCACATCGATTTGGCTTATTTTTCAACTGTCTCTGTTTCAGCTCTGGTTGGTGCCATCGCAAAGTTCTCATTTTTCTGATTTTAACGCAACTGAAATTTCTGAATTTCGTCGCTGTTTGAGAGACATATGGTTGTTTAAAGGTCTGATTACATTCATTAATAATTAATTTAAATAATTAAAAATCTAATTACTTAATTACTTTGAGAAATTGAGGCCGCCTCCTTCCTCTTCTTCTAATGTTGCGCTGAACCAATCGTCGACTCCTCCTCTCTCCTTGCGCCCTCCTCCACGACGCACCACCACCTGATCAGAAACCACCTCTCCAAGGCCCTTCGAACCACCTACCCGCACACCCCCACCATGGACAGCTCGCAGGTCCCACTGCGCCGGAAATCGGCCTGTAACACCCCACCTCCGCCAGGGTGGCTCTTGCAAGCACTCTGACTTTGGAGGGGCGTTTGTACCGGGTAAACATGCATAATGATATATCAAGGCAGAACAAGAACATATGTATATATGTAAACAGAGTAAATAAGATAAGTAAAACAGCGGAAGATTTCAAACTATTTCAAAACAAGTCTGGTACAACATAATGTCAACTTTCCAAATACACAAGTCTAGATAAAAACAACATCACTGAAAAACTGAAATACATAAGTACTATCCCCAAAATAAGTGATAACCATAGCTAGCTTCATGTCAAGACCGTACATGAGCTAAAATCCCACAAGCAAGCGATCAGAAATCCAAGCTAAGCTCCAATATTCCCACCCTGAGAACCTGGGGGGGGGGGAAACGGAAGAAAAGAGGCGAAAGAAAAACAGGTCAGTCAAAAAGACTGAGTAAGCCCTACTACAATCAATGTAAACTGATAAAGTTAACTGGCATGAGAAGCAGGGATGAACATAAGGATAACTACATACTGGCATGATAGATAAAGGTGTCATCGCATAATCAGGTTTAAGGTTTTGCACCACAGGTGTACTAGCAAACTAACATGACTTGAATAAACACGTATTGATCCCTTGGCCCAAGCTTTGACCCAATAACATGAAATGACCCTAATACGAGGTCCAATAACATGAAGTGACCCTAATACGAGGTCCAATAACATAAAGTGACCCTAATACGAGGTCCAACCAAACGGTCTAATCGATCGGCTCCCTAAGCCTAACTCGTCACGTGTTGGTGTCAATACGGCCCAAACATAATTGTAGTCGGACTGTGCCGGGTCTCCCGTCGGGTGTATCAAGCCCTAGGGTGTCAACCCCTGGACACCATAAACATAAGTGCACAGTCTCGATCTACTGGTACCCATGCTTGACTTCTCCAAATACGGACTACGTGCACGACCATAGTCCGTCTGGAACTACATCGGCGTACCACTCTGCCGTCGTTTTTGGTCACTTACCTCAAGTCCAGTAATTGTTCCCCCCCCCCCTCCCTAGCCTAGTCCCTAGGGACTTAATGATACAAACTTGGGATTACTGCTGGAGTAGACCCCCATTGCTAGGATTTTCTAGTGGGTTAAGTACGGTTTAACCCTCTTGCTAATCATGGATTAACTTGGTTAAGTGTAACGATGAGTTCACGACTTAACACTGATTAATCTACCAAGCCCACATTGATTAAGTATTAAGTGGACCATGACTTAAACCCTAATCATGAGGCATTAATTAATTAATGTGCCTTAACCTCTCACATTAGACTTCGTTGTGGTTACTAGTTAAGCCGGTCGGTTCCGGGTAGCTTTATACCACAACTTGGTCTAACCTCGGGTTCAAGGTACAACATGACCAACTTCTCACATTGGGTCCTTTTGTTTGTAGCAACTAGTTAAGCCGGTCGGTTCCGGGTAGGTTTACGCTACAAACTCAACCCAACCTCGAGTTGGTCCCACTTATATTTTCTAAGTGTCATGTCCATTATGTTTCCAAAACATATTACAAGTTTTCAAGCATTTGGGTAGACCTAACTTAATAGGTAAATTCCCAATGGGTAGACCTAACTTAATAGGTAAATTCCCAATCTTATGTTTTTATGTCTTTTAAGTTTACCCAACCCCAAACGCAATCCCATCGCTTACATATCGCAATAGCGCATAAAGGATAGAAAGAGGGAACTTGGCATAAAGATGACAAATGGTGTTGAAGCCACAAGTTTAACATGGTGGCATATGAAATGTACATATGTTCATATACTTGCATATTGCATCATTAGGCCTCAAAAGTATGCATAAAACCAAACTTAGCATATAAGTGATACATGGTGGTAAATGACATGTAGAAGTTGCCATAAGTTCGCATTTAGCCTCACATGCAAGTTATCATAAGGGATATGATAACTTACATGTTGCCAAAATGCAACCTTTAGCATAAAGCTTGAAGCTTTAAGCTCATAAACCCAAGATAAGCTTGCATAACATGATAACATGAGCAAAATGATCAACCATAACATAACTTGATAAACTTGCATATCATAACATGTCAAACTTGCATAACATAATATGATAAACTTGCATATCATAACATGGCAAACTTGCATAGCATAACATGGTAAACTTGCATATCATAACATGGCAAACTTGCATAGCATAACATGGTAAACTTGCATATCATAACATGGCATACTTGCATAACATAACATGATAAACTTGCATATCATAACATGGCAAACTTGCATAGCATAACATGGTAAACTTGCATATCATAATGATCAAACACAACTTGCATCATTCATTAACTTTAGAGTTTAAATATGAAAGTAGAAAAGGGCTTACAATGCCAAAGCCCTTATGCAATCAAATAAACCCAAAATGCAAGTTCCAATAGAAAATCCCTTGAGCCAAAATGATCAAAACCCTTGCTTTATGATGTAAATATGGAAACTTGACTTGAATGCAAGCTAATAACACTCATACAAGCTTGAAAACACTTGTATGCATGGAAAATCTCTCATAGAAATAACTTAGAATTTTATGAAGAGAGTGGAGGCCATGAGAGGAATGATTTCGCCATAGTTTAGTTACTTGAATGAATAATGATGATTTAGGGTTAGGTTAGGGGCTTATTTATAGAGATTAGGATTAGTTTTAGCCTTAGGATTAAACCCTAGTTCCAATCTCAGCCCTCAAAACCGAATCTGGCCCCCAAACTCAACACAACTCCCAAAATGGTGCACCAGGCAAAACTGCCCGGCTGAGCCAAGTCGACAGCCAAGTCGACAGGGCTGTCGACTTGAGTCCAACCAAGTCGACTCCCAAGTCGACAGGGCTGTCGACTTGGGTGCTCTGGCGGGAATTTTCCCGCTTGGCCCAATCTGACCGTTTTTCGAATTTTGAACCCGAAATTCGAAATCTGTTTTGAACTTGAAATTTTCTGAAAACTTCATTGGGCCTTAATCGGGTCATACGGACTCCGATTTTCGAAAACTCGGACTCTATTTCGCGTATTTTTCCGAGACGAACACAATGGCATAGCCCGTTTCCCTTGATTCAGATTTATAAATTAAATTCTGCCTCGATTTACGTTATAACAGGTTATTGAAAATACAGGTTGTTACATTCTCCCCTCCTTAAAGGATTTCGTCCCCGAAATCTTCAAGTTAGGAAGAACGTATCCTACCATCCAACATCCATCTACTCAAAACATCATCCACGAGCAATCATTGTCCTTACAAGATTCTAAATGTTGTATGAACATATGCAAAGGTGTGTGTATATGTACTTATCTAATGCAAATATCATCAATGCAAATTATGTTAGTGAAATGAATCCATATGTATGCAATTCCTAACATAATGTATAACATCTATATGTGTGCACATAACATACATCCATATGCAACATCCATGTGATAACATAAAAAATTTCATCCATGAATAAGCATAAACACTCATGCATATGCAATATGAGGAGTGTGTGAGCCGATCTAGTGCCTAACGTGTATAATGCATCCACGAGTAACCACTTGCAAACACTTGCAACCACTTGCAAACATCAAGCATAACATGTTTCAAACACATGTTTCATCCAAAGGGTTTCTACCTAAGGTTCTCATGACAAGATTAACATGATAAACTAGATAATCAAGACAAACATGGATAGCAAAAGATATGCTACAAAGAGATCGGGAAGATAAGCAGGATATACTCCTTTCGGATTACAAGAAATCCCTTCCTAACCCAACCCATATTCTATAAAAGCCCAAAAGGTTTAGTCAACCTAACGGACCCCTCCAAACCCTGACATGTATTACTAGCCAATAAGTCATACCTCCCGACAGAAATAGGACCGAGAATGGGACCGAGAGGATATACGTAAAAAGATAACATGCGAGTAAGTTCCACAGGAAAACAAGGATCAAGGATATGCTCTTAAAAAGAGATATGATGCGCGTATCTAGCCTTCAGTCTTCTAAGTCACATTTCCTTGAGCTTAACTCCACTGTGCTTTGACCGTCTTTTTACCTCATGATTTCTTAGCTTCTTAACTCTTATTTCCAAATATGAGTTGGAACCCATTTCATTGTCGCCTCTCGTCTTCCTCTTTCACTTACTCTTCTATCATTCTTGGCTTAAACATAACTATGACCTCATGGTTTCATGCAAGCTCCCCAAAATTCACCAGTGAATCCTGGATCTCGTTTACTTACTATAAAGTATTCCACGCAGCAGAACTTTTCTTGGAAATACCAATCCACGTTGCCAATTGCTCTTACTAACGTGATTTTCTATAACTCATGCTTGAACAAAATGAACCATCCGCCTGTGAATGATAGGCCGTACTTAGATTCAGTGCTTGCCCATGACTTCCCGTAGACTATTCCAAAACTGGCTAGTGAAAATTGAGTCATGGTTACTAACTATCCTTTAGGGAACCCCGTGCAACCGCTTTATTTCTTGAAAGTAAACTGTCGCTAGCTATAATGCAGTCTTTTCGCTCTTTACCGGTGTGAAATGAGCATTCTTCGTGAGTCTACCTACTATGACCCACATGCTCTTATTCCCTTTCTTGATCTAGGCAGTCCATCCACGAAATCCTTCGTGACGCTTTTCCCTCTTCCATTGCGGGGACCTCCAATGGATATAATAGCCCACCGGGCTTCTATGACTCGGCCTTTTACCTGTTGGCACAACATGCACCTTGGGACAAACTCGGCCACCTCCTCGGGTGATGTGCATCTTCAAGAACCTTCTTTCTCTCATCGCGTCTTAGCCATCCCTTGTCATCTATAGCGAGGTGACTTATCATCTCGTCTCGAATCAACTTGTCCATGATCTCGACTAACTGCGGGTCTTCCCTCTGTGAAGTCCCTACTTGATCCAGAAGGGTAGGTCTAAGCTCAAGGGACGCTAACTAACTAATTAAACTGAGAGAACTTCTTACTTCAATTGTCCTCGTCGGAGCTTTTCGGTTTTGAACCGCGACCACTTTAGCAGGATCCACCACTAAGCCTTGCTTAGAAACTATGTGCCCAAGAAATCTATCTCCTTTTTCTCCAAAATGACATTTGGAGGACTTGGCTTTCAACTGATGCGCTCTAAGCGTATCCATCACCTCCTTGAGATGTCTAGCATGTTCTTCCTCGTTCTTTAAGAAAGTCAGAATATCGTCTACAAAGACTACCACAAACTTGTTCAGGAACTCCCTAGGCACCCTACTCATCAAGTCCACGAAGTAGGCGGGTGCATTAGTTAAACCGAATGGCATGACTAGCCATTCTAAGAATCCATCTGGAGTTTTGAACGCAGTTTTGTCTATACTATCCTCAGCTACTCTGAGCTGATGGAATCTAGTAGCAAGATCAAGAGAAAACAGATGTTCCTACAAGCTGATCAAACAAATCACTGATCCTTGGTAATGGTTGTCTATTCTCCTTGTTCTACTCACGATAATCAACACACGGGCGAAGTGAACTGTCCACATTAGTAGCGAATACTACTAGAGCACCTTCCTCGGAAATGCTTCATCGTATGAAGTTCTTCTCAAGCAACTCCTTGACTTGCTTTCTTAACTCTCATCTCGCGGGACCATGTGCCTAACCGGCCACGTAACTGGCTTGGCATTATCAACCAGATAAATGCGGAAATCAATCTCTCGCTTAGGGGTAACCCCCCTTCACTTCACCCACGATATCAGGATATTCTCGGACCACCCTCACCGATTGCAAACTTTCGATAGACGAGTTGAGGGATTCAAGATAACACAACATGACGGGACCCATAGGGTTACAAGAAATTTTTAGGGTATTACCGAGGCGAGTCATGAGCCTCACAACCCTATGCTCAAAAATCAAGGATGGCTCCAAAACTGGACAACCCATCCATGCCCAAAATCAACCCATACCCCATGAAACCGAGAATATAAGCATCACACGAGAATTCTACACTCAAGATAGAAATTTTCAAATCCACGCAGATCATAGACAAATGGGCGGAACCCCTAATTGGATTTGAAACACACACGGGATCATTAACTAGACTAGTACTTAGGTGCAAACTTTTAACTAAACCAGATGAAATAAAGCTATGCGATGCACCAAAATCAGAAATATATACAAGGCTCTCAACAGAAATACTACCTCGATCGGGTACTGGAGCGGCATTGAGAGCATGAACTTGCCCTCCTGAAGGTCCAGCATGCTGAGTCTGACCTTGGCCTTGCCCTTGCTTCTTCGGGCAATCCTTACTGAAATGTCCAGTCTCACCGCGGAAAAAGCATTCACCATTCTTCCTTTTCCTCTTCTTACAATCCTTAATAAGATGCCCAACTGAACCGCAATAATGGCACTTCCCCTTGTTGTTATTGCCCTTGTTGTTGTTCCCCTTGTTGCCTTGACTCTTGTTCTTGTTCTTGTTCTGATTGCCTTGACTGCTCTGACCACTTGGATTACCCTGATTTCCTTTCCACTGGGAATCAGTCTTCTTGGCTTGAGCATCATTCATCTTGATCTCTTTCTTGACATCTCCCTGAAGTAACGCCATATCAACCAAGCTCTCAAACGTGGCCCCATGGGGAATATGTGACATAGCCAATCCCTGCAACGGCTCATTCAATCCTCTAGCAAAACGAAGAGCCTTCTTCTGAGGAGTATTCACCATATCCAAGCCAAAACGAGCTAACTGATTGAACTTGTTCACATATTCTTTGACAGACATATCTCCTTGTTTCAAAGTTATGAACCTCTCCATTTGCAGATTCTCCTCAGCAGAAGATAGAAACTTAAGCACGAACCTTGCCCTAAAATCGGCCCAAGTCACAACAGGCCTAGTACCATTGGTGACTTCCCACCAATAAGCGGCTTCATCCTTCATAAGCCAAACTGCCAACAAGATCTTCCTCTGATCGTCTAACCCAAAGATAGCAAATAAATCCTCGGTCTCTTTCAACCAATTTCTGGCCTCTACAAAAGTCTCAGTGCCTTGAAAGTTCTTGCCACCCATTGCTTTGAAATCCTTGCAAGTCTTTGCGAAGTCAGCTTGAGGATGCTGAGGGGGAGGAGGAAGAGGAACCTCAGCGACAGGAGGAGGAGGAACATTAACTACCGGAGGAGGAGGAACATTAACTACCGGAGGAGGAGGAGGAGGAACATCTGCAGGGCCGGCTTCGGTCGCCCTAGCCTCCAAAAGTCTCCTATACCAAACAGGTACGTGTACTCCCTCCGGAATGGCAAAGTTATTGGCCATACTGAAAACGAAGAAAAAGATAGATTCAGAATGGAGAAAAACGAAGGAATTTTGCTAATGGCTTTTTGGGGAATAGCCTTTAAAATAAACTAGACTTTTCTTTGGGAAAATACTTTATACTTGGTTTTGAAAATAGTTTTCCAAAAGTTTTAAAAACCTTTTTGTTCCTTCTCGTAAACCATATGCTCTGATACCAAATGTAACACCCCACCTCCGCCAGGGTGGCTCTTGCAAGCACTCTGACTTTGGAGGGGCGTTTGTACCGGGTAAACATGCATAATGATATATCAAGGCAGAACAAGAACATATGTATATATGTAAACAGAGTAAATAAGATAAGTAAAACAACGGAAGATTTCAAACTATTTCAAAACAAGTCTGGTACAACATAATGTCAACTTTCCAAATACACAAGTCTAGATAAAAACAACATCACTGAAAAACTGAAATACATAAGTACTATCCCCAAAATAAGTGATAACCATAGCTAGCTTCATGTCAAGACCGTACATGAGCTAAAATCCCACAAGCAAGCGATCAGAAATCCAAGCTAAGCTCCAATATTCCCACCCTGAGAACCTGGGAGGGGGGGGAAACGGAAGAAAAGAGGCGAAAGAAAAACAGGTCAGTCAAAAAGACTGAGTAAGCCCTACTACAATCAATGTAAACTGATAAAGTTAACTGGCATGAGAAGCAGGGATGAACATAAGGATAACTACATACTGGCATGATAGATAAAGGTGTCATCGCATAATCAGGTTTAAGGTTTTGCACCACAGGTGTACTAGCAAACTAACATGACTTGAATAAACACTTATTGATCCCTTGGCCCAAGCTTTGACCCAATAACATGAAATGACCCTAATACGAGGTCCAATAACATGAAGTGACCCTAATACGAGGCCCAATAACATAAAGTGACCCTAATACGAGGTCCAACCGAACGGCCTAATCGATCGGCTCCCTAAGCCTAATTCGTCACGTGTTGGTGTCAACACGGCCCAAACATAATTGTAGTCGGACTGTGCCGGGTCTCCCGTCGGGTGTATCAAGCCCTAGGGTGTCAACCCCTGGACACCATAAACATAAGTGCACAGTCTCGATCTACTGGTACCCATGCTTGACTTCTCCAAATACGGACTACGTGCACGACCATAGTCCGTCCGGAACTACATCGGCGTACCACTCTGCCGTCGTTTTTGGTCACTTACCTCAAGTCCAGTAATTGTGCCCCCTCCCTAGCCTAGTCCCTATGGTCTTAATGATACAAACTTGGGATTACTGCTGGAGTGGACCCCCATTGCTAGGATTTTCTAGTGGGTTAAGTACGGTTTAACCCTCTTGCTAATCATGGATTAACTTGGTTAAGTGTAACGATGAGTTCACGACTTAACCCTGATTAATCTACCAAGCCCACATTGATTAAGTATTAAGTGGACCATGACTTAAACCCTAATCATGAGGCATTAATTAATTAATGTGCCTTAACCTCTCACATTAGACTTCGTTGCGGTTACTAGTTAAGCCGGTCGGTTTCGGGTAGCTTTATACCACAACTTGGTCTAACCTCGGGTTCAAGGTACAACATGACCAACTTCTCACATTGGGTCCTTTTATTTGTAGCAACTAGTTAAGCCGGTCGGTTCCAGGTAGGTTTACGCTACAAACTCAACCCAACCTCGAGTTGGTCACACTTATATTTTCTAAGTGTCATGTCCATTATGTTTCCAAAACATATTACAAGTTTTCAAGCATTTGGGTAGACCTAACTTAATAGGTAAATTCCCAATGGGTAGACCTAACTTAATAGGTAAATTCCCAATCTTATGTTTTTATGTCTTTTAAGTTTACCCAACCCCAAACGCAATCCCATCGCTTACATATCGCAATAGCGCATAAAGGATAGAAAGAGGGAACTTGGCATAAAGATGACAAATGGTGTTGAAGCCACAAGTTTAACATGGTGGCATATGAAATGTACATATGTTCATATACTTGCATATTGCATCATTAGGCCTCAAAAGTATGCATAAAACCAAACTTAGCATATAAGTGATACATGGTGGTAAATGACATGTAGAAGTTGCCATAAGTTCGCATTTAGCCTCACATGCAAGTTATCATAAGGGATATGATAACTTACATGTTGCCAAAATGCAACCTTTAGCATAAAGCTTGAAGCTTTAAGCTCATAAACCCAAGATAAGCTTGCATAACATGATAACATGAGCAAAATGATCAACCATAACATAACTTGATAAACTTGCATATCATAACATGTCAAACTTGCATAACATAATATGATAAACTTGCATATCATAACATGGCAAACTTGCATAGCATAACATGGTAAACTTGCATATCATAACATGGCAAACTTGCATAGCATAACATGGTAAACTTGCATATCATAACATGGCATACTTGCATAACATAACATGATAAACTTGCATATCATAACATGGCAAACTTGCATAGCATAACATGGTAAACTTGCATATCATAATGATCAAACACAACTTGCATCATTCATTAACTTTAGAGTTTAAATATGAAAGTAGAAAAGGGCTTACAATGCCAAAGCCCTTATGCAATCAAATAAACCCAAAATGCAAGTTCCATTAGAAAATCCCTTGAGCCAAAATGATCAAAACCCTTGCTTTATGATGTAAATATGGAAACTTGACTTGAATGCAAGCTAATAACACTCATACAAGCTTGAAAACACTTGTATGCATGGAAAATCTCTCATAGAAATAACTTAGAATTTTATGAAGAGAGTGGAGGCCATGAGAGGAATGATTTTGCCATAGTTTAGTTACTTGAATGAATAATGATGATTTAGGGTTAGGTTAGGGGCTTATTTATAGAGATTAGGATTAGTTTTAGCCTTAGGATTAAACCCTAGCTCCAATCTCAGCCCTCAAAACCGAATCTGGCCCCCAAACTCAACACAACTCCCAAAATGGTGCACCAGGCAAAACTGCCCGGCTGAGCCAAGTCGACAGGGCTGTCGACTTGGGTCCAACCAAGTCGACTCCCAAGTCGATAGGGCTGTCGACTTGGGTGCTCTGGCGGGAATTTTCCCGCCTGGCCCAATCTGACCGTTTTTCGAATTTTGAACCCGAAATTTGAAATCTGTTTTGAACTTGAAATTTTCTGAAAACTTCATTGGGCCTTAATCGGGTCATACGGACTCCGATTTTCGAAAACTCGGACTCTATTTCGCGTATTTTTCCGAGACGAACGCAATGGCATAGCCCGTTTCCCTTGATTCAGATTTATAAATTAAATTCTGCCTCGATTTACGTTATAACAGGTTGTTGAAAATACAGGTTGTTACACGGCCCCAAACCGCCGGTCTTCACAGCCAAAACTCGCGAAATCCATGCACTGAAACCCAATCTTAACCATATGGATTGAAAGGTCTTGAAAATCTCTTAGATTTGGTATATGTTTTGTTGATTTTCATTGAGCGGATTGGAAAATATTGAGGTTTGAATTTCGGAGCGTATAGGCCATTGAATTATGAAAGTGGCGGCTGGCTCATTTCTAGGGTTAGGGTTTTATTTTATTATTTAATAATATAATTTCTCGAAAAACATGTTTTAAAGGTGGATTTTCGGACTATCTCCAAATCAGGCCCAGTTAGTGTCAAACTTAAGGTTTTGACGCCTTCTGAGCGCGATGGGCTATGTCCCGTGGCCCAGTTCTGAAGTCTGTTGCGCGTTTTTATTAAAATTGCAATATTAAATTAATAATTTAATTTCTACCGTACATTTAAATGCGCCGGGGCCACATACGGACTCCGAAAATTCCAGAAAAAAAATATTTCTGGCTTAGTATTGACGATACGGTTCCAACGAGACTAATTTCGTCGAATTCTGAGACCGTTTGAAAAATGGCTATTTTTCAGTCGATTAAATTTGACTGAAATGATCAAAACACATTTTCTTTTGCCACGCTCACGTATCAACTCAAAAAATTCTGGAAAATTAAACTTAACAATAATTTGACATTCCGGATCCAATAAAAGTGGTTTTGTCGAAAACCGAGGTCGTTTGCAAAATGGCTATTTTTAAGGCCAATATATTATATTAAAATATAAATAAATTCTACAGTGACTTTTCCAAATTTTAAACTGGGCATAGCTTACAATTTTTAAAGTGAAATTTCAATTTTTCCGATTCGTTAGAAAGATATTCTTAAACATATTTAGATGTTTTTGGTTTTACTAAAATTCGTTTTATTTTGAATCCTGTACATTCAGTTAAAGTTTGAAATCGAATTTTCGAACTGCCGCGCCATTTCAAACTCCTTTCATAATTAAATTAAATTTATTCGTTATTATTTAAAATAAATTACTTTAAATTTCAAAAATCCATTAAAATAACTTAAAATAAAATTTTAAATTGGCCCCAAAATTCAGGGTTGTTACATTCTCCCCCACTTAAAATCTTTTCGTCCTCGAAAAGGAACGAAGCTAAAAGTTGTTTAATTAACTAGTCTTAATTTTAGAAATTTATTGATGGATTATCTTTTTAAAATATAAATATCTTTATATATATAAATCATATTTCCAAAGAATAGATTATAAATATATTCAAAAATACTTTAATTATAAACTCGTAACTCTTAACTCGTTCTAGGGCATTACTAACCCCATCTCTAACGAGTTTGCTCATTCTAGGATACTGCTGATCCTATCTCTAATGAGTATTCTTATTGGATATTACTAATCCAATCTCTGATGAGTCTTTTGTTCCGTTCTAATGAGTTGTATCCCAAAGATTTGAGCTAACCAGAGCTCTGATACCAACTGTAACGACCCGGATTACGCCCGACCTAATCGATCGCAAAATCGACCAAGACCGTTCAAACCCGAATACGTTAACTTTCGGAATACAACACATCAGAACAATAACAGCAGACTTTTATTACATCATAATAATATAACATCAGAGTATAGAATATCAGAGTACATCGAATAAAATAAAATTCAGCGGAAGATAAATTTACATTAAATTTAATACAATAAACAGCGGAAGACTTCTATGCTCTGGACACAGCTTTAGGCTTCAATCCAGAATCCTACTCAAGAGATAAATATTTTCAAAAAGCTACTCGACTACCCATGTGGAAAAGTGGGCACCCGAGTTTGCAAAGTGAAACAAACTACGAGTCAGTCATGGGGCTGGTGTGAGAATTCTTCACTAATATAACTAATAACAATAGGGCAAATCCAAGGACCACGCCGCTAACGCGGAACGGGTTTACTCTAATGGATTGCCGTGCATAATTAAAGGTAAATCGTAAAACAACGCAATGCTTTTTGGAAAAATGAAATCATTATAAGACCCAAGTCCCATCACACAATGCAACGCAAACTGGAGGATAGACTTTTACCTTATAATGGTCAAAAATGCTTGATACGATAAAAACGAATTTGACATCATTATTAGTGTATATATATTTCAAAAACAATTTCAATCATAATGTATCAATCCTAGACGGCATAGTACCTCATCCTACTATGTCGCCATACTAGTAATACAATCAAAACCGCATGAGGTCGTATTGGAAATTGGGTTTCCATCATGAGTCAAGGCTAGGGAGGAGCTCCTTACCGATTCGAGACACTCTAGCTAATGTCTCAGGATTCCCTGCAGAGAAACCTTGGAAAGCTGCAGGGTCGATCCACACTTGCGGTTTGTGGATTGGCAATTCCTGAACACACGTTTCCCGGTCCTATAGGACCTAACATCCGAGGCATCTCATTCCATCATCCACGTAAGTAAATATCAGCCGGTTTAAGCACCGACACCACTTCTAGCTAGAAAGAACGTATTGCTCTCCCTGCGTTCCCTTTTCCCGTTTTAGACTCCACCGAGTCGTGAGGCTTGCGAAGTCATGCTATACACAAAGCTACGCCTAAACAGGCTGTGCTTTGATTATCAACCACAAGGCCTGCTTTTCAACAAAAGCCTTGATCATTGCATCTTGGTATGCCACACTGTTAATCCATATCATACTATTAATCTTTGCCAAAATATACAAAAGGGTGTTAAGCAAGTGAATAAATTATCCACCACCAAGCATTCATACAGTCAGCAGAAAATCAATAAGTACAATATAAAGGAGTACAATGTCAGACACACATTCCATTTATAAGCTTATGCTCTGGGTCTGAGCGAAACAACGTGTCCGTCGATCTCCAAATGCGTTTGGATGATCATTTCCAAATATCTTGCCTTGGAAGGCCAGTCCTAATTCAAGATACCAGTCATCATCATCCCAACAATGTGGAAACCTTCGGTCTTCAACCACCGCCATCATCTTCGACTCTTGATCATCGTGATGATTATTCAGAATGGGTTAACCCGGTCTTTCCGAACAACTCGCGTATTTTGTGATTAAAATCAAATGCTATAAAATCACACCAACGCCGCATTCCAACACGAAATATTCTTTTAATAAGATATTAATATTAAAAGAACCTTATTAATTTTAAGGAATAAATCTTGTCTTAAACAGGTTAAAGAACTAGTGTCCTTAGCTCACGATAGACCTACAAATCAATTTCCAAAATATGGAATTCCACAGAAATCAAATTAAGACATAATCGAAATAAATTTCTGTATCGGACTAATAATATAAATGGAATAACGGCAAGGCCTCTTGAATTCCATATATAATACCGGCCTTCTTTTACAGAAGCCCATCTCGATTATTATCAATCGAATTTCCACTTAATTCCAATTTAATATATTAAATTGGGAAAACTTGACTTTTGAAAATGCCTTTTTAAATCTATAAAATAGATTTATAAATTCCAAATAATAACTTCAATGTAAATTGGATTAAAGGACAAGTGTCATTTGAAAACACTGTCCACGGTAAATCCAACCCACAAATCATTTTATTTCAATCATAAAATATAATTAGAAATGTTGATGATCTTAAATAAAAGATTTGCTCTCTAAATATTTATTCATTACTATAAAACATATTTTAAAATAATCATAAAAAAACTATTCTTTATATAAAAAGATTTTAAATGAAAAATATTCTCTTTTAAAAGAAAACCTGAATCGGAATGCGACTCAACCATGCACCATATAATTTGAATTATACGGATTTCACACATCTCATATATATGACAATAAGTGATAAATACTCATCAAATCATCCATTCACATCCGGAGTGCAATTTCCAATGTCGAATAAAAATATAATTTTCTCGACTAATTTCTCTATACATTTCTAATGTATGTTTGGACTAATAATATGTTCTTATAATTAAAATATCAATTCTAATGTAAGTTTGCAAATAAAATGGTTTTCATATTTTCGTATAAATTCAATCGTACAATACACAATTAAAAATGATTATTATTATTGCTAACTTTTACTACTGTTCATTATGCGAATAAAAATGATTATTACCTTTGTATATAAATTTTCAAAATACGCTATGCAATTAAAATTGGTTATCATATTTGCATATGGATTCCATCTCAACAAAAAGGTATAAAAGTGATATATACATTTTGTTGACAATTCTATTTCAACAAAATGATTTAAAGAGTCAAAATTCATTTTGTCAATGATTCTAGATTAAAAAGTAGTGATACATCTTTTCAGTGCTTTTATTTCTATTGTATATAAGATGTCAATAAAAAAAATACTACATTTACATCTTTTATTTTGTAAATAATAGCAATAAATATGTGATTCTTAAACCTTTCCTTTTTATTATGTATAAAATGACAATAAAATATTACCCTTTAAATCTACATTTTTAATTTTATATAAAATGACAACAAAAGTGTCCCTCTTAAATTCCAACACTATTTCATTCAACTAATTGAAGAATTAAAAAGAAATTCTTTATTTCAATTCTAAACTTTGAAAATGATTTAAAATAAAAATGAAATCTTTTCGCTCGATATATTTTTTTCTAAGGTAACATTTGTTAACAAAAATGTTATTTTAATCCTGATACCACATTTTATAACCAAATGTTATTTTAATCCTCAATGTAACATTTTATAAACAAATGTTCCTCTTTTTTTTCTTTTTTTCTGATGTACATTTTCTAATGAAAATGTTAATTTTCTCTACTGCTACCATTTATAATGAAAATGTAAATTTTCCCTACTGCTACATCTTTTACTACAATGTCATTTTCATTTCTAATATACATCTTATAAAAATGTCAATTTATTCTAAGGAACATTTTTATAACTAACATGTCAAATTATTCTACTGGACATTTTTATCACTAAAATGTCAAATTATTCTAATGAACAAAATAAAATATAAACATAATCTTCTCATAAAATAGTATTACATAAAAATGTAATTTCCATATCTTATCTTAATATTGAACAAATTACAAGAAAAAAAATGTTAATCCTTTATTTTAACAATTTGTCAATAAAAGATAGTCTTTAAAGTTCAATCTTTTTATAATAAACAAATTCTAAATAAAAGTGCAGTCTTAACGGTTTATTTCTTTTATTGCAATAAATCGACGATAAAAGTATGAACCTTTAATATCATTTTCCTTATTGTACAAATTGGCAATAAAAATATGATCTTTTATTTAAAAAGAAATTAACACAAAAATAGGTTCTTACGTATATATATATATATATATATATATATATAAATGTGAACTAAAACTACCACTCTTAAATGTATATTTTTATTTACAAGTAAAATGTAAATGCTTATGTGTTTTTCCCAATATTACCTTTAATTTACAAATACAATGTAAATAAAGTTTTGTTTTACAAATATGATTTTTTAATATCAACAATAAAATTTAATATTTTATTGTTATTCTAATTTTATAACATCCTATGTTTAAGGTGATAGTAAAAAGAATTTTTTTACTGTAATTCACAAATCATGTTCTCAATGTAAACAAATAAAAGTAAAATTTTATTTGTTAGCCAAATTCTGTTGTAAAGTAAACAAATAAAAATAAGGTTTTATTTGTTGTTCATATTCTGTTGTAAAACAAATAAAAATAAGATTTTATTTGTAACCACTTTCTGTTGTTTATTTTCAGATAAAAATAATATTTTAACAATATAAAATAAATTAGAACAACTAGATCCAATCGCAAATAAAATTCAACAATATATGAAATTTCAATCATGGACAACAAAACACACCACAAGCGACAATCAACAATTTATACAACACAGAACATTTCAGATCTGAACTAATATCCCAATACAATCATTTTAAAGCGAGAAAAATAATTAATAATTAATTAAATAATAAAAATTAGAGTTCTCACATCGATTTGGCTGATTTTTCTACTGTCTCTGTTTCAGCTCTGGTTGGTGCCATCATAAAGTTCTCATTTTTCTGATTTCAACGCAACTGAAATTTCTGAATTTCGTCGCTGTTTGAGAGAGATACGGTTGTTTAAAGATCTGATTACATTCATTAATAATTAATTTTAATAATTAAAAATCTAATTACTTAATTACTTTGAGAAATTGAGGCCACCTCCTTCCTCTTCTTCTAACGTTGCTCTGAACCCATCGTCGACCCCTCCTCTCTCCTTGCGCCCTCCTCCACGGCGCACCACCACCCGATCAGAAACCACCTCTCCAAAGCCCTTCGAACCACCTACCCGCGCACCCCCACCATGGACAGCTCGCGGGTCCCACTACGCGGGAAATCGGCCCCAAACCGCCGGTCTTCATAGCCAAAACTCGTGAATCCATGCACTGAAACCCAATCTTAACTGTATGGATTGAAATGTCTTGAAAATCTCTTCGAATTGTTATATGGTTTGTTGATTTTCATTGAGCGGATTGGAAAATATTGAGGTTTAAATTTCGGAGCGTATAGGCCATCGAATTATGAAAGTGGCGGCTGGCTCATTTCTAGGGTTAGAGTTTTATTTTATTATTTAATAATATAATTTCTCAAAAACGTGTTTTAAAGGTGGATTTTCGGACTGTCTCCAAATTAGGCCCAATTAGTGTCAAACTTAATGTTTTGACGCCTTCTGAGCGCGATGGGCTATGCCCCGTGGCCCAATTCTGAATTATGTTGCGTGTTTTATTAAAATTGAAATATTAAATTAATAATTTAATTTCTACCATACATTTAAATATGCCGGGGCCACATACGGACTCCGAAAATTCCAGAAAAAATACATTTCTGGCTTAGTATTGACAATACGGTTCCAACGAGACTAATTTCGTCGAATTCTGAGACCGTTTGAAAAATGGCTATTTTTCAGTCGATTAAATTTGACTGAAATGATCAAATCACATTTTCTTTTGCCACGCTCATGTATTAACTCGAAAAATTCTGGAAAATTAAACTTAACAATAATTTGACATTCCGTTTTCAATAACAGTGGTTTCGTCGAAAATCGAGGTCGTTTGCAAAATGGCTATTTTTAAGGCCAATATATTATATTAAAATATATATAAATTCTATAGTGACTTTTCCTAATTTTAAACTGGGCAGAACTTACAATTTTTAAAGTGAAATTTCAATTTTTCCGATTCGTTAGACAGATATTCTTAAACAGATTTAGATATTTTTGGTTTTACTAAAATTCGTTTTATTTTGAATCCTGTACATTCAGTTAAAGTTTGAAATCAAATTATCGAACTGCCGCGCCATTTCAACTCCTTTCATAATTAAATTAAATTCATTTGTTATTATTTAAAATAAATTACTTTAAATTTCAAAAATCCATTAAAATAACTTAAAATAAAATTTTAAATTGGCCCCAAAATTCAGGGTTGTTACAATCGATGTATTAAATGACATTCGTTCTTTAACCCTGTTAAAGACTGGATTATTTTCCTAAGTTGAATAATCATTAAGTAATGATTTTTGAAGATGAAAACTAGGTAGAGTTTTAATAAATCTTTAATTAGATTGAAATGTAATTAAGGTAATTAAATTTACCAAATTCGAGAAGTGTTCGAAATGGAGTACCACTAGTTTTACTCCATGCGATAGTTAAATCTTTAATTAGATTTGAAACGTTAAGTGGTAATTAAATTTATCAATAACACAATGGGTGTTAGGTATGGAGTATTACCAGTTTTGCTCTATGGGATGAATAAGTTGGGATCGGGATAATAAAAAGCATGATTACTTCAGTAAGGCTCTATAATCCCGACTAGTTTTATAAACCTTAATACGATTTATATCGTGAAAGGATATTATAAAATCTTTTGAAATGATTTCCAAGGAATGGATTAAACAATAAGTTTAAAAGAGATCATCCTTGTGTAATGGCCCGCAAATCCATACTATCTGAGTTGACTACATACATCACACGTCCAATCCAAATATCACAGAAATACGAATCATTTTTTTTAGAAGAAAAAGGTAGAAGAAGAACAGAAACAACAACACAGAATCTCACATCGCAACGGAACAAAATATAATATATCATAACTTTTGAAATACAAAATTTGTACTGTATACACATATCATTATCATAGTACAACACTTACAACACAGCGGAACAAAACTCTATATAACTAACACTGAAGCCTCCTGCTCCAAGATCCTTCAAATAAATTTGTAAAATCCTGAACTACTTGACTGCCCGTACAAAATTGGGCACCCAAGAGTTTAGGTAAAACAAAACAAAATAAACTCTAGGTCAATCATGGGACTGGTATTAGTAAAAAAATTAAAACAGTTTGAGAAATTAGACGATATCTCATAAGACTACACCGTATAACACGGAACGGGTTTTCCCTTATGAGAATCCAAAACACTTGATTTAACTTTGAAATTATTTTGAAAGAAAACGATAATCTTCATATCAAAACTCTTTTGATATTATAATAGTGTCTAAATCAAATAAATAACAATCTAGTGGAAAGCTTTCATCTCACGCTCCACATACATAATATACAATCAAAACCGCTGGCACTTATTGGGTAATGAATTTCCAACTATGGCAAGGTATTGAAACACCTTCCAATAGTGTATCTCTAGAGGAGAATACACTGGTTTGAACAAGAACATCTTGTAACCCGGCCACACATGACTGACCACTCATTTTGCTTGAGTGTATCGAATGTATATCACCAACGGTTGGGATCAGCAACCTTTTTTCCGAATGGGACAGCATCGAATAGAATAAAGAATGAAATGAATTTCTCTATATAGGTTATAATACACCCTAATTGGGAGCTACCCACTTAGCCATGTTGCTTTCTCGATTTTTGTCATTTCCCGATTATGGAGGCCTGAGGCTACACTTACTTGCCATTCACTGATAAAACAATCACTTTGAATTCCATATTGTCAGATTCGTTAATCATTAATTGATTTGCACAAATATATTTTGGATATTACGCTAAGAGAATAAATTCTCGGCTACCATATATATCTATACAGACCAACATATACCATCATTGGACATACTCTGTCAGACACTTGTCCATACACGTTCGTTCTGGGATTGAACGAAAGCGAAGGCACAAATTCCATTAATAGAAAAAGTCCTTGCACTTTACTTTGTCTTCGATTATCTTCATATAATATGGTTCTCAACGCTACTGCCAATACGGAGTAGTTTTAGGATAATGATCCAACCGGTCTCTCCATATTAACAAAGATATTGGCAAACACTTCGATAGTCGGTTATTTAACTATCGAAGAAAAACAAACACCCATTCAAAGCATCAAAGAAAACACTGGGCCCCTTAATTAATATTACATTAATTACATCACTTCTCCATTTCCTTATCAATATTTGTTAAACACATTTTTCGACAATTATCTTGGCCTGTTACACTATTTGGAGAACATTTCCATATATCGACTCGTTTTTATTTTCTATACGTAGAAAATATTTTTTATTTATAATTGGATAACATTCCAATTATTTATCTCCTTCACGACCATTCATTTTTAGACTTAGGAAATATTTATTATTATATTACCAAAATTCCACTTTCTTGGGTTAAAACGAATGTTGTGTAAAACATCGTTACAACAACCTAAATACTGCATTCAACTAAACTCTTCAAACATTCATCTTCCGGACTGAATCTTACCATTTATCGGTTAATAATGAAATCAATCAAGTTGGGGTATAATTACCTCTCAGACCTTGACTGAAAACATCATTAACTTCAAAACGGACAAGATGACTTATCTCGAATACTCAACATCATAAAAGCCAATTATTCATTTTTAGAATGTATATATGTTTCTCTTTTTGTTTTTACCAGATTAAATTTATTGATTTCTTTTTTGTTTATAATATTCTATTTTTAAATTCGTTTCCTTATCAAATTCAATATATATTGATATATTGATTTTCTAGTTATCCAATTTTCTTAAAAATATTCTAGTTCCTTATATTTCCGAAAATTTTTGTCATAACCTCCTTTGTACGGGTCACTTGGTACAACTACAAAACGCCTCTTTGGGTCCTTTCCATTCAAAAAGAAAACTAAAAAGCCAGGTGTCTTGCCGATTCAGCACATAAAACCTCATATGGGATTTAAACATGTACCTTTTTGTCGGGCACTTGAATTATAATCTTTATACAGTTCATTCCACACCTGCCTAACCCATATACGCCCATTCATATTTTATTCCAACTCAATCTGGTCATTTTAACTCAATTCGCTAATGTATTCTTTAATTAACTCTTTTGCCTATTTCATTTTTTATTTGAACATATCACGTTCAAATATATATTAATTTGTTTATAAAACAATCGAATGCCATTTCTAATTCAAGTTTCATATTCGATTTCGAATATGAATTTACAAACCCTTTTTTTGATTCAAAGTCCAATTTCGATTTAAAATCCCGTTAACTAATTTTTCTTCAAATTAGTTAATTCTATTCAACAAATAAACATCTGATTTGATTTTGTTTCAAAAATCATTTCATTACTCCACTCAAGTTTATATATTATTTATAACTCAAATCTGGATTTTTCTTAAATGAAATTCAAATTTTATTTACATAAAATCCTTTTATTTATTTAAATAAACTGTTATGGTTTTATAATGGTTATGGCGCTATCTTTCTAAAAATTTGATTCTGACATAACTCAAAATATATAAGACGAAAACCATATTTCCCTTTTCCATTGGAAAACTATTATTCAATCGGTCCTGACGATTCTTGTTTCAAAGAATTCCGACTTAAATTGAGTTCAATATACTCAATTGAAGTTCGAAATGCCAATTTACGAATTGCAATGCTACGACGAGTTCGTTTTAATTATACATAAATATAAATGTTTAACTTCGTTTATAATAAATTTCAACTTCATTCTAATATTATATATATATATATTAAATCCAGTTTTCAAATCCAACTTAATATTTCTGATTATATCTAATTGTTGATTTTCCATTACTTAGTTATCAACTCATTTAAAACTCCATTTCAGTTGTTATTTTCTAATTCCATTAGAAATAAATTATTATATAGAATTCATGAAATTTAATTCTAAATATATATATCCTTTGGATTTTTCCAATTCAGTTTATATTCCGAATTCCGAAATAAAAACCGTCGTTCCCTTTTTAAAACGATTTCCAATTCACTTTCAAATTCATACTTGAATTTATAATTCCACATTTATCCCTGATAATTATTCCACTTTATTTATAAACACCATTTAAAAATTTACATAAATTTCCTGCATTATTTAATTTATAAACATCGTTTATAAATTCATTACTTCAAATTCATGTATTATTTAATTTATAAACATCGTTTATAAATTCATCACTTCAATTTTCTATATTATTTGATTTATAAACAGTGTTTATAAATTCATCACTTCAATTTCCTGTATATTTTATTTTATAAACAACGTTTATAAATTCAATACTTGTTTTATTTATCCAAAACAGGTTAATATTTCTGTAGCTCATTAAAAATTCAAATTCTATTTTTAAAAAATAGAATTCCCCTTTAAATCTCAGATATCAATTTCACAATATTTTTATATATCACCTTTCTAGGCCCGATGATATTTAAACAATCAAACAACCAAATTTTCAATCAACACATCATATATATGATAATATGGATATGAAAACGACAATAATAAATTTTGAGGAATCCTGTTGGATTCCTCTAACCTGTTTTCCTACATCCATAGACGTTAGCTAACATAAATAATATTCATCCTGCTTCGAGGCAGGATATCGTGGTATAGAAGGTCATCCACTATCATAGTGTGGGGTGTATAGAGTCATCCGCTAATGATATTGCGGGCATCCGCTAATGGTACTACGGGAACTATCCAGTCACCAATATATATATATATATATATATATATAATAACCACAAACACCAATCCTAAATAACTAATATATATTTAATAGCCATAATAATATTTCAGTGCATGCAAAGAACAAACAAACAATTATTTTAATGAATAAAATATTCTAAATAAAAATATGAGTGAGATTTACTCATTTGAATTTATTCGCCAAATATCTCGTTAATTTCTATTCTATTACATTTACGAATCAACTCGAATGAATTTATCAAGCACCTACGATTATTGTATTTTATTTACTAATCAACAATGATTTAAATTAACTATAAATAAACAAACAATTTATTCTATGCATTTCAAATTTATTAAAAATGTATACCTTATTCCATTGTGACTCGATCAACTACGAAGTCTATTCCCGTATAGATCCAAAACTGAAAACCCACTTCGACAATCCATCAAACAATCAACTAGCTATCCACCTTCCTTCTAACACCACAACACTGTTGCGCCACCCCAATCGATCCAAACATCCTTTATAAATTCATCGAACCAGCAAACAAATCAACCCACTTCTAGTACCACGCAACAAATCCTAGCAGACCATCAATTGTCCTCATGTCCAGCAAGCATCTTCCCAATTCATTATCTTCATTGGACTACAACCCGATCACCTAAACTCTATATCCCCAAACAAACAGATCTGAGCTTCCTAATACTTACTGCTGAGCTCATGAGTCACAACAGATCATCATTGAACATCCACTCACTCTTCCTCCAGTTGCGTTGACCCTCCATGAATCACGGTGATGCTATTCCACAAATCACACCCTACGCTACTCAAAAATTCATTCGCACCAAACAACTTCATCATTCTAGCAATGCGATACCTTCAGCTCTATAACATCGCGACCTAAAAATTGACAAGCCCCAAAACAATCGAACTCCAGATTTCCCTGCAATCGAACCTGAACCCCAGATCCACCGTGACCCCTTCATTTGCGCCTCAATTCATGTGCGCAACCACTACATCCATCGTAACTGTTGTTGTCGATCCCATATTCAGACCCTAAACCCTACTGCCTTAATTCTCGAACTCATGAAAACAAATCGCGACACACAAATGAAGGACGGAATTGAAGAACAAAGCCAATAAATCCCAAAACTTGTATCGCACCTTTATTCTTTGGTTTTCTATAATCGATTCCATTTTGAATTGATGTAGGAAGTCACGACATTTATTTTCTTTAACTACTGAAGCACATGATTTTCGATTTTGATTTTTAAGCTTCCGATTTAATTTAGAGAAAATGGGGGCTTCGAATTTGTGAAATGTATGAGGAATGGATTGGAGTAGAGTGAATAAAAAAGGGGTGTTCACATGGATTTATAAAAAAAGGAACGACATTTTTTTTCAATTAAAGCTATGATTTTTGGTTTGTAGAAGTTTACGATTTCTAAAGAAGAAAATGAAAGGAGAACATTGCAAATTTATAGAAGAACAAAGCTTAGGCATTAAGTAATTTGCGTATTGTACACTGTACTTGATTAACTTAGCTTAGGAATGAAGGTATTATATTTTTTTATTATTTTAAATTTGTTTTGAACCGGTATCCTTTAATTTAAATTATCACATTGATTTCAAAATCCTATTTGAGCCCAACAACAGGCCTCTCTAGGGTTATACCACTATTCTAGACACACTGGGACAAGTTTCAAAGTCCAGTTCGATCGTACGGGGAAGATATTAATTTAAATCGTTATAAATTTAATTCAAAACAATAAATTCCTCGATAATCAATTAATATTATTATTCTAATACAAACAGAATTTTTTATTCATCATATGAATTGTTTTTAATTTAGTTTTAACTTTGAATTCAATTAAATTCATTTTCGTATTACGATAATTATATATAATCGAAATAAATTGTATTTCGATCATTAAATCAATAACTCAAATATAAAAAAAATCGATTTATATTATCAACTCAATATTTAAAACCATATTAAATATTTAAAATTAATCGACCAAAAATTTGAGTCGTTACATTCTTCCCCTCTTAAAAAAATTTCGTCCCCAACATTATTAAGGAAGGAAAATGCTACTAACATATTACTTTTCAAACTCCACTTATGCTGAAACTCAAATCTTTATATTTCAACAAATTTTATTCTACCAAAACATTTGGTTTCTCATTCATATGGCACCCCATATAAGTTTGCATTTATTTAGTTTGAATGATCTACAATCAATTCATATTCCATTTCATATTCATTCATATGCGTTCATATTCATCCAAATGGATTTTAATTAATTTATGTACTTCAATTTATTTAACTTGCTTAAGTTAAATTTTAATTTCAGAACTTAAATTCCTGAGTTTTTCATTTCAAATCCTTTTGAAATCACACAAATATATACACATATATTCATAACCATTTCAAATTCAAAACATTTGAATTTTCAAACCATCTTTTTTCTTTCAAACAAATTTCCTTCAAATACTTTTCTAAGGTAGCAATCCATCACTTAAAAACCCGAATATGAACACCGACGATGCTACAGTCATCATCATAATTATTTTCCAGCCACTGAAGTGAGTTCAGTGCTTAATCACTTTCAAAATCCATCTCAAGATGATTTTTATTCGGAATCCTTTAAACACAAAGCTATATTGTTCTAATATACTTTAGAAAATATTTTCAAACTTCCCAGGATTTAAATTCAAAATTCTGGTTTGAATTCAATTATAATTCATCTCATTTGTATATTCATATACAAATTCTATTTTGGTTATATATAACCATTCCAATATTAATAATCTAATTTGATTATAATATTAACATTCAACACATCCATATATTATAATTTCTGAAAATTATTCTTTTCCTATCAAAAGTAGAATTTTTGGGTAAAATTATTTCGTTTACCCACTTTAAAACAATATTGTGTCAAAATTTTCTATTCGAGTGTTTATAAATTCTATCGACTTCGTGGCGTCCCACGATTCGATCAGAATTCATAAACCACTAACCAGACTAGCCAACACAATATAAAACAACATTTATATAAATTAACAAATACGTGCCCTCATATATATACACTCAACTCATTCTATGGGTACTACTTGTAGGATCTAAATTAACCCTAGAGGGGGGGGTGAATAGGGTTTATTGCAAATTAAGTAAATTTAAAATGTAAAAATAATTGCAGAAATAAAAAGATCACACACAGAAAATACCCAGCTTCGGCAAAAACTATGCCTACTGCTGCATTCAAGGTTTCTACTAGGAATTTTAAACAATCTCTTCGCTTACAGACTCTTGTAAACTTGCGACCTTCGCTCCCGACTGTTAAAACACTACGCTCAAGACCTTGACACAACTCGACCTCTTAAGTTGTGATTTTTCAAACTACTCACACTAGTAGTTATTGACTTTAAGGAATCAAAAATTTTTAAACAAAAAAAAATAAAAAGAAAATGAAACCCTAGGTTTTTAAATATTTAGGGTTATCCCCTTTTTAACATAAAAGAGGCGGCTCCCTTTTATTACTCCACCGCTTTATACTGTTTAGCCCTAGCCTCCTTTGTCTCTTCCTGGAAATAGAAATGGCGGCTTAAAACAACTAGGGTTTCTCTGAAGGTGCTAAATTGCGATCGCTGATTGATGAAACTCAGTTTTCTGCTGCTCGATTCTCCTTAGCTTCAATCTCTGGCGGCTTGTATCTTTTGCGATCGAATTTATAGGAACTGATTTGGTTTCTGGCTTCTCTCGATTTCTGGTATGGTTTTTACTATTCGATTTTTTGATATTGATGTGCTTGATCTTCGATGATATTGTGCCGATGACGATTGGGTGTTATATATAGGGTTAAAATCCCTAAAATTCTGCTCTGATTTCGACCTTGAGACTTGGCTATGGTATTACGAGAATTTTGGTTTGCTTTTAATTGATCTGTTATTTCTGGATATTTCTTTTATTTGGGGCCAGAAAGTATATTCCTTAAATCTTGGTCTTTGGCTTTGAATTGGCGTGATTTCTGGAATTTGAAATCCTCAAACTTGAGTATGAATCCGTCTGACTTTGAATTGATCTTATATTTGAACAGATGCTATATTTGAACTTTATACGAACAGATGCTATATTTGAACTTGATTACACTTGTGATTGCCGAATTTTCTGGAATGCGTTTGTTTGAATCATGGAATTTAAAACCTTGCTAATATTTTTCATATATTCTCCAGAATTAAACTCTGATTCATTAGAGTGTGACTTGCTTTGTTTTTCATGAACCCTTTTTGTATTGCTTCGAACAAACTTGATTGGCCAAACCTTGTAAACAAATTTGAACTGATGCTTCATATACTTTTATAAGAACAGATCCTACTTTGATTATGCTTGTTTTCTGCACTGAGACTTGTTCACTTAAACATTCTTTGTGCACTGTTTCAACTGCACTTGAATGGTTCCCTGCTAATTGTTGACTTGCTTGAGTTTGTTGCCGTGATTGTATTCTTGAATTTAGAATATTTCAAATCTATTCTTGCCAAGGGAAAACTGTTATTGCTGCTTTTACTTGAAATCTGGAAATCTCCATTGTGCTTCTTCATATTGATTTTCTGGAGTATTTGCCGCAAAGCTGGAAATGTAATCTTGCCAAAAACATGATTCTGTGATTTCATAGTTGTTTCCAATGTCTTGTGATTTCCTGTTCCACCATGTTGTGTTCTTCTCTTTCATTATCCACTTGAAGTTTTCCCTGCACTCTTATGTTGACACACACAGTGTAGCTGTACCATCCATCCATGCTTAAGCTTTGAACTTGAGTTGTTTGCATCATACACATACAGTTATTAAGAATTGCCACCATGTAAATAGTTGCAGCGTCCTTGCCTTGTCTTCACTGACCCATACACCATTTCCATGCTGTATCAATTGAACTCCACACTGTAATTACATTTGCCTTGACTAGTGTTCTTAACTGAATATCATTTTTATTTGCTCTGCCATTTCTGAACCATGAAATTTGTTTGAGCTGATGCTTGAACAGATACTCCACATTGATTTTCTTGACTTTAAAAACTATATTTGACCCGAACTACTTGTACATTGAGGTTGCTGTGTGGACTCCTCTGCCATCATGCATATATGTAGCTTGCTGGTTCGACCATTATGTCTGACCCTTGCACTTGACCACTTTTTCATTCATGTTGCATTGACTTTCTTTCTTGGACTTGTATTTGATTTTCCTATTGTTGATTGTACACTGGGTTGAGACGGTCTTTTTGGCTACTCCTCAGTCGCGACACTGGATTGGCGTGGCAGTACACACGTGTATACACGTGTGTATATGCAGCCATCCAGACGAGTTTTTCTGTCCCTGCATATCGGACCAAGTCTAGAAAAGTGATGAGAAACACACCGTAATTCTGAGGCAAATAAAATTTTAAAAATAAATTTTTATTTGCTTTTATTCTATTTTATTTTTGTTGCAGTCTACTGTGTGTTCTTCTTGTGACAGGTATGAAGTCAGGATTTGACTGAAGGCTGTGAAGACAGAAGATGAACGATAGAAGACAGTAAAAAAATGTCAATGTATGAAAGTGTTTGTATGTGTAGTTGTATAGAGTGAGTGACAGAGTTGTATGAATGAAATGTAATATGTCAAATAGTGGAGTAAAAAGATGTACTTTTGATATTGAAATAAAATATTTTTATAAAATACTGTGTGAATGTTCAAATTTCTGTATCAGTGTATTTACAAACACATTCAATAATAAAAATATATTTGGTTGTTATCATCAAACAAAAATCATACAATTGTGTATACAACACTGTTATATACAACACTACTGACCCTATCTCTAATGACCACAACTCCACCAAAGCCTAGGTATTCGCTCAACTTAAGCTCTGATACCAACTGTAATGTCCCGCAAATCCATGCTATCTGAGTTGACTACATACATAGCACGTCCAACCCAAATATCACATAAATACGAATCAATTTTTTAGAAGAAAAAGTTAGAAAAAGAACAGAAACAACGATACAGAATCTCACATCGCAACGGAACAAAATATAATATATCATAACTTTTGAAATACAAAATTTGTACTATATATACATATCATTATCAGAGTACAACGCTTACAACACAGTGGAAAAAACCTTATATAACTAACACTGAAGCCTCCTGCTCCAAGCTCCTTCAATTAAATCTGTAAAATCCTGAACTACTTGACTTCCCATACTGAATTGGTCACCCAAGAGTTTAGGTAAAACAAAACAAAATAAACTCTGGGTCAGTCATGGGACTGGTATGAGTAAACAATTTAAAACAGTTTGAGAAATTAGACGATATCTCATAGGACCACACCGTATAACACGGAATGGGTTTTCCCCTTATGAGAATCCAAAACACTTGATTTAACTTTCAAATTCTTTTGAAAGAAAACGATAATCTTTATATCAAAACTCTTTTGACATTATAATAGTGTCTAAATCAAATAAATAACAATCTAGTGGAACGCTTTCATCTCACGCTCCATATACATAATATACAATCAAAACCGCGGGCAGTTATTGGGTAATGAATTTCCAATTATGAAAAGGTATAGAACCACATTCTGATAGTGTATCTCTAGAGGAGAATACATTGGGTTCAACAAGAACATCTTATAACCCGGCCACACATGACCGACCACTCATTTCGCTTGAGTGTATCGAATGTATATCACCAATGGTTGGGATCAGCATCCGTTTTCCCGAATGGGACAACATCGAATAGAATAAAGAATGAAATGAATTTCTCTAGATAGGTGATAATACACCCTAGTTGGGAGCTACCCACTTAGCCATGCTGCCTGCCCGATTTTTGTCACCCGGTTGTGGAGGTCTGAGGCTACGCTTACTTGACATTCATTGATAACACAATCACTTTGAATGCCACATTGTCGGATCCGTTAATCATTAATTGATTTGCATAAATATATTCTGGATATTACGCAAAGATAATAAATTCTCCGCCCCCATATATATCTATACAGACCAACATATACAATCATTGGACATACTCTGTCAGACACTTGTCCATACACGTTTGTTCTGTGATTGAACGAAACCGAAGGTACAATTTCCATAAATATAAAAAGTCCTTGCACTTTACTCCGTCTTTGATTATCTTCATATAATCTGATTCGCGACGCTTCTGCTAGTACGGAGTGGTTCTCGGATAATAATCCAATCGGTTTCTCCATATTGACAACGATATTGGCAAACACTTCGATAGTCGGTTATTTAACTATCGAAGAAAAGCAAACACCAATTCAAAGCATCAAAGAAAACACTTAGCCCCCTAATTAATATTTCATTAATTACATCACTTCTCCATTTCCTTATTGTTAGCCTACTTTGTGAACTAGGCTACACAAAGTCAGAAGATTAATTTATGAAGGATGATCAATAGAAGAATACCCACATGAAGACCGGATCGGAACGGAGACCGTAAGCCGAGTCTACACGTTTCAAAGTAGAAAACAAAGATGCAGGGACAGAGCC
Source organism: Allium sativum (assembly GCA_030737875.1). NCBI lineage: Eukaryota > Viridiplantae > Streptophyta > Magnoliopsida > Asparagales > Amaryllidaceae > Allium > Allium sativum. Next base: position 683,260,193 of record CM060926.1, on the reverse strand, counting down.
GGATCGGATCGAATTCACCTGCTCCATTCCCCCTTCTCTTTTTTCACATACCCGATCCGAAGCAAGGAGCGGCAACAGTTGCACCCCACATTTGCTTGAGAATGCGGAGCGGTTAGACAACTACACTCCCACATTTTACCCACGTTCACCACTAACCTGATGTGCTGCCACCTTCTTATCCTATCTGAACCCGACTTTTATGGGGTGAGGGCCACGTATATCCGATCTGGAGCCACTTCAGAGTCATTTCCCACCTATAAATACACCTCCAAGGCTCATTTCAAAGGATCTTTTGGCATTTTCAGAACTTAAACTCCTTGGCTATCTGAATTTCATCATCATTTTCAGATTACAATCATCCTTTAAAGTATATTTGAGAGGAGATTGAGTGAATCCATACATTGTATGAGTGAAATTGAATGAAAATCATTGTTGAATTTGTCTTCAAATCATCAATCTAAAGAGCAGAAAGTGGACATAGGCTATTTAACGCCGAACCACTATAAATTGTGTGTTTTCTCCGTTTTTGATTTCATTTCATTAGGTATTATTGCTAGTTTGGGTGCTAGAGCCATTTTTGGATCAAACATTTTGGTGCTTTCACTGAGAACTCTTTGAATTCTCCGCTTTTTGGGATTATCGTTCTACTATTTGGACCTTCAAGTTCAAAGAAGTTAATCCTCCATTTCCAATATTTTCAAGTGTTTGCTGATTAATCACCGAAGAATTGGATATTATGTCTAAGGAAAAAGGAAAAGAAGTGCAAGGCGCTCGGGAGAATGATGCTAGAGAAGATCAACAAGCCATCGTCTCGACAAGGTCATGGGGACAGAGTTCTGAAACGGTCTGATCCGAACCGGAAGTTTCGAACCGAACAGGATAGGAGAATCCAAAACGACCTGGAAGCGCTAGAGATGCTCAGATCCCCCCCTCCGAACCGACCCGACTCCGGTGCTCTACTCCGATCCGACCCGACCCGAATGAGACTGAAGCTGGTACATCTACTCGAGCAACCACCAATGCTCCGATGCCGGCCACGATGACTGGTGATCGACTGCTCCATCTGCACCCATCATGCATGGGGATTTTTCGCGTTTTCTTGACATGCTTGAGAGTACTAGAAATGCGTTGGAAGCCCATAAACGTGACAGTCTTCACATGCAAGAGAATATGATCACCATGAGTAGGGAACTCAATGAGATCCGGAGGCAAAAGACACCTTCTCCAACACGCCGCCTTGTTGCAGACTATTCATCTTCTTTGGATGAAGGACGTCCCCGTGAAAGAAGGCCGCTTGAGCGACCTCAAAATTTTGATCAGTTGACCTTTGGATCTTTGGGATCCCGTGAAGATGTTGCACGTGTGTTAGGGCCTGATGACCCAAGCCTGAGAGAACATATGTTGCTACCCATGTGTGGATCCCACGTTCTACCCAGGGATCCTAATATTACTAATCCTACGCAACAACAACAACTCCAACCCCTTCCTCTCGTGAATGACCGGGAGTGGAGGGAATAGAGTAGAGCAACTGCCGCCAGAAACAGGAGGATATCCCTTAATCAGGGACATATGGGTAATTCGGATATTAGGCCTAGAGAACCTGTGCAAAAATTAACGAATGTCGATGTATGGGCAATGGTGCATCAAATCATGTCTGAAAGCCGACGATACACCAATGAGGACTGGGGCATTGAGCAAAGTCACACCCCCTTCACAGATGATATATTGGACTTCCAGTTCCCTCGGCGGTTTAACTTGCCACAGATGGACTGGTATTCAGGGAGAACCGACCCAGGACAACATCTGATGAGATATGCATGGTTCACGAATGCCGCAGCAGCTCCAGATGTTGTAAAATGTAAGGCTTTCCCGATTTATCTAGAAGATGTGGCGTTAATGTGGTACACCCGACTCCTTCCATGGTCGATATCAACCTTTACAGAATTGAGTGAATGCTTTATGAACCAGTTTCGACTTCACGCTCGAAAATCTAAAAGCGTTATAGAATTGTCAAGGATTAAGCAAGCTCCGGGAGAATCTTTGAAATCATATTTAGATCGTTTCAACCTGGCTATTACCAAAGTCAGTGACCCTCATAAGCTAACCATTTTGATGGCCTTAATAGAAGGAGTCGACCCGGACATAGAATTCGGGGATTATCTATCCAAAAAACCACCCCTACTAGGAATTTGTTCTACGAAAAGGCCAATATTCGCTTAAGGCGAGAGGAAGCTCATGCAAATAGAAAGAGAAAGTCTGAAGGAGCCTCGAGGGAAGGCGTTCAAAGTAATGTTGCTGTGAAGCAATCCAGTGATAGCTCGGGGAAGATTGAGGTGAACGTTGGCAACCAGAACAGAGGTAATAACAATAGAGATGGCAACAACAATAGGAGGAATAGAAATCGAGGGAACATCACCAGCAAACGGCCTCAATTCCAAACTTTTGAGAACTATTCGCCGTTGAATGACACACTGGAAAACGTTTACCTGGATACATACAACGTATTGCAATATAAAAAGCCTCCACCCAGAGATTCAACCGAAAAAGAGATCACCACGAGAAAGTTTTGTTTGTTTCATGGAACCCACGGTCATTCTACCAACGAATGCCGTCATTTGAGAGATGTAGTTGAGAAATTGTTGTGGGAAGGGAAGCTAGACGGGTATTAGGTTGCCCCACGGGACAGGGGCAAGGAGGGCAAACCCCAAACCAAAATCATCCTACTTCCAAACCTACAGCCCAGCAGAAAGGTAAAGGGATCGTTATCAATACCAGTATAGGCGGGCCCTATCTAGCTAGCCATAGTTTCAAAGCAATGGATCAGTACGTTAATGCCGCCAATCACTTTGAGGTAGGAGAATGCAGTAACCTCGAAGACATTACTCCAGTGACAACAAAGGACGATGTCAGACGACGTCATATTCCGTGGTAGAGATGATACCAGAATTCAATCAGCAACTGAAGGCCCACTAGTAATTTCCACAGCCATTGGCCCCGCTTTAGTCCATAAGGTGTTGGTGGACAATGGAAGCTTAGTTAATATCCTCTTTAAGAAAGCCTTTGAATAAATGAGACTCGAAGCAAAGGATTTAAAGCCCTACGAAGGATGGATACGGGGGCTTCAATGAGGGCATCAACAGCTCCGATGGGCTATGTAGAATTACCCGTGACGTTAGGACAAGGAGATCGCCAAAGAGTGAGAATCTTGCCATTTGTAGTTTTGGATGTTGAGTCACCCTACAATGCTTTCCTGGGTCGACCGTCCCTCGCAGAGTTTAGGGCATGTATTGCCCCTTGGTGCTTACTGCTTAAATTCTCGACTGACGCAGGAGAAGGGGTGATGAGAGGTGACCAAGCTACTAGACAAGCTTGCTACATGACAGAGTTGAAGATGCTAATGAAGGGGATGAATATAGAACCCAAGGACGTTTCTCCCCCTTCGAAGGAAAACTCAGCATAGCAATTAAGGGATCCAGCACCAGGAGAGTCGCCCTTAGATGTGCTCGAGGATATAGATCCCAGAGAGGATAGGGAACCCGAGGACAGAAAGGCGACTCCAAACAAGACGACAATGGACATATCCATTGATGATGCGGATTTGACAAAAGTACTGAAGATTGGATCACAGCTAGATCCAATTCGAACGAAAGAATTGGCTGATTTTTAAAGGCAAATTTAGATGTGTTTGCCCGGACTCACGCTGACATGTGTGGGATTTCACCTGCTATTATGAGCCACTCTTTGAGCACCAATCCAAAACACCTGTTGGTCAAGCAGAAAAGACGGATGTTAGGCCGAGAGCGGTCAGCAGCTTTGAAGGAAGAGGTAGAGAAATTGAAGGATAATGGATTCATTAAGGATTTGAAATATACCGACTGGATATCAAATCCTGTCCTGGTCAAAAAAATTAACGGGAAGTGGCGTACGTGCATTGACTTCTCTGGCTTGAACAAGGCTTGTTCGAAAGATAGCTTTCCTCTTCCCAGGATTGATCAACTAGTGGACTCGACGGTCGGACATGAGCTTCTATCCTTTATGGATGCTTATTCAGGATACAATCAAATTCCCATGCACATACCAGATCAGGAGAACACAAGTTTCATCACAGACTTGGGGTTATATTGTTATGTGGTAATGCCATTTGGATTAAAGAATGCAAGAGCCATATATCAGCGCTTGGTCAACTTCATGTTCAACAATCAAATCGGAAAAACCATGGAGGTTTATGTGGACAACATGCTCATGAAGTCTAGGTAATCTTCCGACCATACAAAAGACTTAGCGCAGATGTTCGGCATTCTCCGGAGGTATGCGATGAAGTTGAACCCTCTAAAATGTTTGTTTGGGGTCGCATCTGGGAAATTCCTCGGGTTCATCGTGAGTTCTCCAGGGATTGAGATAAATCCTAGTCAGATAGCAGCAACAAGGAATATTGAAGAACCACGAAAGATTAAGGATGTTCAAAGCCTAGCCAGAAAAGTTGCTGCATTAAGCAGGTTTATCTCCAAAGCCACAGACAAGTGTGTACCTTTCTTCGATCTAACAAAACGAGGGAAACAGAATTTTGAGTGGACTCCCGATTATGTGGAGGCTTTCCAGAACCTATTAGACCTATTAGAGAAGCATCCAATATTGTCAAAACCTGTGGAACATGAGGATTTGTTTGTCTACATGGTGGTATCGTCTCATGCTATCAGCGCAGCGTTGGTGCGTGAAGAAGATAGAGTCCAGAGGCCTATATACTACGTAAGCAAGAAGCTAGCCACCGCAGAGCGTAACTATCCAAGAATAAAAAAGCTTGCTTATAGCCTCCTGATTGCTTCCCGAAAGCTCCGCCATTACTTTCAAGCTCACCCGATAGTTGTATACACTGATCAACCTTTAAGGCAAGTGTTACAAAGATCTGAAGCATCAGGGCTATTACTTAAATGGAACATCGAGTTGAGCCAAATCGATTTGAATTTTCAACTGCGGAAGTCAATAAGGGGGCAGGCCTTAGCCAATTTCATAGCAGAATTCACGACACCTACAGAAGAAACGGTAGATGACAAGGTCGTTGCTTCTGAACACCAGCTAGAGCTTAGTCCATGGAAGCTATATACGGATGGGGCCAATAATGATCGAAGATCCGGCGCTGGAGTTGTTTTAATCACTCCTGAAGGACGATCTATTTACTATGCCCTGCGATTGGAATTTCCTGCCACCAATAACGACTCCGAGTATGAAGCCCTAATTGTCGGGCTAAAACTCGCCAAGGAGTTAGGAGTAAAGACACTAGACATAATCTGTGACTCCAAGATAGTTGTTTGTCAAGTGCAAGAAGAGTATGTGACCAAAGGACCTCGGCTTGTTACTTATCTTAAAAAAGTAAAGGAGTTATTGGGCAATTTGGAGCATTACAGCATAACACACATTCCAAGAGCAAAGAATCAGAAAGCAGACCGGTTGGCAAAACTAGCAAGTTCTGACAACCCTGAAGAAACTGAAATGGTTTAGAGATATTGGAGTCGCCAAGTTTTGACCTAATGGAGGTGGAACTAGTCCTTGAAGCCGAGCCAGAGAGGGAGTCATGGATGACACCAATCAAGAACTTTATCAAGAGTGGAATTCTCCCATTGAAGAAAAGCGAAAGACGAGCTGTAACACGTAAGGCTACAAGCTACGTTTTACAGGACGACGTCCTTTATCACCAAGGTTTTTCCATGCCCCTACTGCGGTGTATCGCACACGATAACATCAAACGTGTACTGCAAGAAGTACATGAAGGTGAGTGTGGAGATCACACCGGGGGCCAAATCCTAGCAAAGAAAGTATTGCAGTATGGATATTTTTTATCCTACCGTGAATAAAGACGCGATTGATTATTCACGAAGCTGTGACAAATGTCAAAGGTTCGCCAAAATTCCCAGAGCACCTCCAACCTCGCTTAAGTCAATGGTAAGCCCATGGCCTTTTGCTATGTAAAGAATCGATATTATTGGAGTGTTACCCATCGCCAAAGGAGGAGCAAAGTACGCGATCGTTGCCGTGGATTATTTCACGAAGTGGGGGGAAGCCTTAACCACGACCACGACAAGGAAAGTGATAAGTTTTGTGGTCAGATACATTATTTGCCGATTTGGGATACCGAAGACCATCATAACTGATAATGGGACACAATTCGATAGTGCCAAATTTAGAAACTTTTGATAGAAATACAAGATCGATAAAAGGTGTAACACCCCACCTCCGCTAGGGTCACTCGCAAAGGGAATGCACTAGTTTTGGTGGAGCATTATCTAGGTAAACATGCACAGAGATATCACAAGACAGAACATAAATAAAGCAGCGATAGAAATTAAAAAAAAACAAATCTCATTACTTTCAAGAAAAGAGTCAAAATCTTATATATATCCAAAGTACAAATTGTCATTATTCCATTACATCAAGTTCTAGATAAAGAAGCATAAACTTAAAATAACAAAAGTAAATTATTCCCCAAAAATAGCAGAAGTGCAGCCATAGCATAGCTCAAGACCAAACCGTACATGAGCTGACAGAAAGCAAGCTAAATCCAAGCTAAGAGCTAGAGTTTCCTCCCTGAGAACCTGGGGGGGAAACGAAAGAAAAATGGGCGAAAGAAAAAGGGTCAGTCATAAAGACTGGTAATCCCTAGTGACTTTCAGTATAAAAACTAGTAAAGTTAACAAGACATGAATAAATGGAGAATAAACATAAGGATGATGATGAGTCTGGCAAGATAACTAAGATAACAAGGTAAATCAAGTCTAGCATCGCATATACAAGATTCGCTGCACCAACTGTACTAGTATTCTAACCCATGTCAAGTATTAACCATGAACTGACCCCTTGGCCCAATATCATGAAATGACCCTTTTCGGGGTCCTACAGTACGATCTACTAATCGATCGGCTCCCTACAAGTTCTAGCTCGTCATGTGTCTGTGTCATACGGCCCAATCACGAAATGTAGTCACCTGTGCTAGGTCCACCATAGGGTGTATCAAGCCCTAGGGTGCCAACCATCGACACGAATCAAGCACGCACAATGTAAACCTATTGGTTCCCAATGCCTGCTTTTTCAACTCCGGACTACGTGCACGACCATAGTCCGCTTGAACCTACAATGGCGCACCTACTTAACCGTTGTTCTGGTCGCTTACAATCAGCCCAGTAATCGTGCCCCACCCTGCCTAGTCCCAGGGTATCGTGATACATCTAAGTGGGTTACTGCTGAAAAGGACCGCGTAACTAGGGTTTCTAATGGGTTAAGTGTTGTTATTCAAATTCATGACTTAACCCTACCAAATCATGTATCAAGTTGGTTAAGTGTGTTCAAGCGGTTCATGACTTAACCCTATCAAATCGTCGTGCCAAATTGGTTAAGTATATTCAAGTGGCTCATGACTTAACCCTATCATGTGGCATTAATTCATTAATGCACCCCAACATCTCACCTTAGACTAGTTGTTGTGGTCACTGGATTTGTCGGGCGGTTCCGGGCAGATTTACACCACAACATAGTCTAACCACGGGTTTTAAGTGCGATATGACCAACTACCCACATTGGATCTTATTGTTTGCAGTCACTGGATTCGCCGGGCGGTTCCGGGCTGATTTACACTGCAAACTCAACCCAACCCCGAGTTGGCCATTTTCAAATTCATTCTAGCGTCATGTCCATGTTCAAGTTTTCATGTCAAGTTCATGTCCATATCCAGGTTCAAGTTATAACAATGTTCATGTTTCAAGTTCATAGTAAATTCAGGTTTTGCCTAATCTACCCAATCGCATTCCCATCGCACGTAAACTCGAATTGATACAAACGAATCTAATTAAGGAATAACATAGAAAGAACTGGCATAAGGTGGCAAAAGTGATTACAAGTCAAGCATGGTATAACTTGAGATAATTGATTGCAACAATACTGGCATATGGAATAGTGGTCTCAAATATCAAATCTAGCAAAATAGGGTGATAGTCATGGTAACAGTTGACATAAGATAATAACCCTAAACTTGTGAATAACAATTGTTTCAATATCACAGGCATGAATATTACAGACATTAAGGGTTTTAGATCTATAACATGTATAGGTCCCAAATCAATTTCATATAAATATTACTACAAGTCAAGATTCAAGATGGATAGATCTAAGGTGAACAAATAGTAGATCAAAATAATAGATCCAAAATGAACAATGATAGATCCAAGATATACAATGATAGATTCAAGATAATTATCATACTTAGGTTCGATCGCGACATACAACCTATCCATATTAAGTTTAAAGTATAGATATAAAAGTAACTGGGGCTTACAGATCGTGGTTAGAGAATTAGAAAACAAAGAGGCGATGTTGAATCTTGAGTCTAACAGAAATTCCCCAAACAGCAATACTCTACATGTAGCCTTGTTGGAGAAGAAGCAATCCCTTTTCTCTAACTTTCCAACCAGGGTTTTAGCAGCATAAGGCCAGAGAGAATTTGTGTAGAGAAACTAGAGTTAGGGGCTATTTATATAGGGTTTGGCCAACAAATTTAGACAGAAATCGGTCTAGAAACATCAGAGTGAATTCTGACTCAAAAATGGGCTCGGTAACCAGGTCGACACGCAGGTCGACTCTATGGTCGACCTGGTCCTGGGCAGGTCGACTCTATGGTCGACCTGGTCCTGGGCAGGTCGACACTATAGTCGACCCCCAGGTCGACCTGGTCCTGGGCAGGAAATTTCCCGCCCAGTCCGTTCTGGAGTTTAAATTCGAAATTTGAATTCGAATTCTGAGCTGTTCTAAACTTGAAAAATTCTGAAAACTTCGAAGGGTCATAACTTGGTCATACGGACTCTGATTTTCGAAAACTCGGACTCGTTTCCAAGCAGAATTTTGAGACGAACATAATGGCGTAACCCGTTGCCCTTGATTCTTAACTTAAAAATTAATTCTGTCTTGATTTATGGTTATAACACGTTATAAAAATATGGGTTGTTACATTCTCCCCTCCTTAAAGAATTTCGTCCCCGAAATCTCTAAGTTAGGAAGAACGTATCCTACCATCCATCATCCATCTACTCAAAGCATCATCCACAAGCAGCCATTGCCCTTAAAAGATTTCTAGTGCTATATGAACATATGCAGAAAGTGGGTGTATATGTACTTATCTAATGCAAAAGATCAGGCGGTTACTGATTCAGTAAACCTCCTTAATGCGAGATATGTTAGTGTAATGAGTCCAACATGTATGAAAATTCCTAACATAATTTATAATCTCTACATGAGTGCACATAACATTCATTCATATGCAACATCCAAGTGATAGCATAACAAGTTTCATCCATGTACAAGTATAAGCACTCATGCATATGCAACATGAAAATGTGACTGAGCCGATCTAGTGCCTAATGTGTGTCATGCATCCACTAGCAATCACTTGCAAACACTTGCAACCATTTGCAAACATCAACCATAACATGTTTCAATCACATGTTTACATCCATATGGTTCTACCTAAGGTTCTCAAGATAAGATCGAGAAGATAACAAGGCAAACATAGGTAGTAAAAGCATGATACGAAAGGTTTTCAAGTTTATAGGAAAAGAGATCGAGAATGTACCCTCAAAAAGAAATGGGTAAAGTGCGCATATTTTCTCTTCGGTTTCCCAAGTTGTGTCTTCTTGGGCTTCACTCCACTGTACTTTAACTAGCTTGACTTCTCGATTCCTAAGATTCTTGATCTCTGTTCCTAAGATACGAATTGGAACTCGCCTCAATATTGCTTCTTTTTCCACTTCTACACCTTTAAGGATGCTTGGCTCAAACACTTCGGCCGACTCATGTAAGCACTTTCGGAGATGCGAGACGTGAAAGACATTGTGTACTCCGGTCAGCTTCTCGGTTAAGTCCACCTTATAGGCCGTCTGCCCAATCCTCTCAGTGATAGGGAACGGTCGTACGAACCTTGGTGCTAGATTTCCAACTGCTCCAAAATGAACCACATTGCGTAAAGGAGAAACTTTTATAAAGACCATATCTCCGACTTCGAACTCTAGGTCTGTCCTTCTCTTGTCCGCATAAGATTTTTGTCTATCTTAAACCATTTTCATCCGTCTTCGTATCAACTCAATCTTCTCAGAAGTGTCCCTTATCATGTCTGGCCCAAGTATAAGCATGTCTGTCGTCTCCCACCAACAAGTTGGTGACTTGCATGGTCTTCCATACAGGGCTTCGAATGGTGCCATTCCGATGCTAGCTTGTAACTATTATTATATGCAAACTCCACGAGAGGAAGATGGTCTTCCCAAGTACCACCAAAGTCAAAAATGCATAGCCTCAAAAGATCCTCTAGTACCCTATTTACCCTTTTGGTTTGTCCATCCGTCTGTGGGTGATAGGTCGTGCTTAAACTTAGTCGTGTACCCATTGCTTCTTGTAGACTATTCCAAAACTGGCTAGTGAAAATCGGGTCACGATCACTAACTATACTAGAAGGAACCCCATGCAACCGTACTATCTCTCGAAGGTAAATAGGTGCTAGCCATGATGCGGTCCTCTTGCTTTTCACCGGAATGAAGTGAGCACTTTTCGTGAGTCTATCAACTATGACCCCATATGCTAGTATTTCCCTTCCTTGACCTAGGCAATCCATCCACGAAATCCATCGAGATACTCTCCCATTTCCATTGCGGAACCTCCAAAGGATGTAATAGCCCACCGGGCTTCTTTGACTCGGCCTTTACTTGTTGGCACACCATGCACTTTGAAACAAACTCTGCCACGTCATTTTTCATTCCAGGCCAAAAGAAATTGTGTTTCATATCCCTGTACATCTTTTCCCCTCCGGGATGTATGGTCATCTTCGAGTGATGCGCCTCCTCGAGGACTTTCCTTACTAAGTCTCCTACTTGTGGGACACATAGCCTTCCATCACGCCTTAGCCATCCCTTGTCATCTATGGCAAACCTACCGAGGTGACTTGACGTCTCACCTCTAATCAGCTTGTCCATGATTTTGACTATCTGTGGGTCTTCCTTCTGTGAAGTCCCTACTTGATCTAGGAGTGTAGGTCTTAACTCAAGAGATGCTAGCGTTGCAACCAATGACTCAATAGCAGGTGTAAAATCAAAGGTTGCTATAAACTCAAGGCTTTTCCTTTCAATAAACAAGGGGCTCAAAATCAACCTTTTTCTACTTAGCGCGTCCGCCACCACGTTACCCTTGCCAGGGGTATAAGCTATATCGAAGTCATATGATGCCAAGAATTCCATCCACCGCTGTTGTCTCAGATTCAAATCTTTCTGTGAGAAGAGGTATTTAAGCGATTTGTGGTCGGTATACAGCTCGAACCTTTCCCCTAGAAGATAATGGCACCAAGATTTAAGTGCAAAAACAATCGCGGCCAACTCCAAGTCATGTGTGGGATAGTTTTTCTCATGAACTTTAAGTTGTCTGCCCCCGTAGCATATCACTCTTCCATCTTGCATTAGGACAGCGCCTAATCCCATGCCACATGCATCTGTGTACACCGTAAACGTCTTGCCACCGTCGGGTAATGCCAAAACTGGAGCTGAAGTAAGGGCTTTCTTAAGCCTTTGAAAAGCAATGTCACACTCTATGTCCCATGCAAAAGCTAGGTTCTTCTTTGTTAACTTAGTAAGAGGGGCTGAAATCTTAGCGAAGTCCTTAATGAACTTCCTGTAGTAGCCCGCCAAACCGAGAAAGCTTCTCACCTCCGTTGCATTCTTAGGAATTTTCCAGTCTTGCACCGCAACTACCTTTGCGGGGTCCACGGCTAAGCCTTGCTTAGAAACTACATGTCCAAGAAACTGAACTTCCTTCCTCAAAAAATGGCATTTGGAGAACTTAGCCTTTAACTGGTGTGCTCTAAGCGTATCCATGACTTCCTTGAGATGCCTAGCATGCTCTTCTTCATCTTTTGAGAAGATCAAAATATCGTCCACAAAAACCACCACAAACTTTTTAAGGAACTCCCGAAACACCCTACTCATAAAATCTACAAAGTACGTGGGTGCATTCGTTAACCCAAACGGCATGACGAGCCATTCGAAGAACCCATCTGGAGTCCTAAACGCAGTTTTGTCAATGCTATCCTCAGCCACTCTAAGCTGATGGAATCCTATGGCTAGATCGAGTTAAGAGAAAACAGATGCTCCCACAAGCTGGTCAAACAAATCGTCGATTCTTGGCAGTGGGTGCCTATTCTTCTTCGTCAGCTTGTTTAACTCACGATAATCTACGCACAGACGAAGCGAACCATCCGCCTTAGTAGCGAATAACACCGGAGCACCCCATTCAGAAATGCTTCGTCTTATGAAATTTTTCTCAAGCAACTCCTTAACTTGTTTACTGAGCTCTCTTCTCTCTCGTGGGGCCATGTGTCTAACGGGCAATGAAACTGGCTTGGCATTATCGACAAGATAAATTCGGAAGTCTATCTCGCGTTTAGGGGGTAACCCCTTCACCTCATCAAAGACATCTGGATATTCTCGGACCACTCTTACAGATTGCAAATTGTCGATGGATGATTCAAGAGATTCTAGATAACAAAACATGACTGAACCCTTCAGGTTACAAGAAATTTCAAGGGAATTACCAAGGCGAGTCATGAGCCTCACTACCCTTCGTTCACAATCAAGAATGGCTCCATAATTGGATAGCCAATCCATACCTAGGATCAAACCGTACCCCATAAATCCAAGAACATAAGCATTACACGTGAATTCTACGCTTAAGATAGAAATCCTCAAATCCACACAAATCATAGATAAATGAGCGGAGCCCCCAATTGGATTTGAAACACTAATGGGATCCTCAACAAGACTAGTACTTAGGTGCAGATTTTCAACAATATCAGAAGAAATAAAAGTATGCGATGTGCCAGAGTCAAATAAGGTTCGAACAGGAAATTCAGAAATGTAACAAGGATTTCTACAGAAATATTACTACCTCAGTCAAGAGCTGGAGTGGTGTTGAGAGCATGCAACTGCCCTCCAGAAGGTCCTGCTCGCTGGGTCTGCCCTTGCCCTTGTCCTTGCTTCTTAGGGCAATCCTTACTGAAGTGTCCAGTTTCTCCACAATGAAAGCATTCACCCAACTTTCTCTTCTTCCTTCTACAGTCTTTAGCTGGATGTCCCGTAATACCACAAAAGTTGCACTTCCTTGTCTCACGCGGTTTGTTAACATTGTTGTTCTTGTTATTCTTGTTATTCTTGTTGCCTCCCTTCTTGAAGTCAACCTTCTTATTCTGAGTCTCATTAGGCTTAACCTCCTTCTTGCTATTCTTGTCTTCCTCATGAAGTAGGGCCATATCCACCAAGCTTTCAAAGGTCGTCCCCATGGGTATATGAGTTATGGCCATGTGTAGTGGCTCGTTCAATCCTCGAGCAAAGCGTACAGCCTTCTTCTGGGCCGTATTGACCAAGTCCAAACCGAACCGAGCAAGCTGATTAAACCTATTCACGTACTCCCTAACAGACATGTCCCTTTGCTTGAGTGCTAGGAACCTCTCCATCTGAAGGTTCTCTTCTGCTGACGATAATAATTTAAGCCCAAACCTCTCTCTAAAGTCTGCACTAGTTTCAACTGGCCTGGTAGCGTTGGTGACTTCCCACCAAAATGCAGCTTCCTCTTTCAACAACCATGCTGCCAACTGAACTTTCCTATGATCCTCCACATCAAAGATAGCAAACAAGTCTTCAGTCTCCTTTAGCCAGTTTCGTGCCTCAACGAAGGTTTCAGTTCCAACGAAGTTCTTGCTGTCCATTGCTTTAAAGTCTTTGCATATTTTGGCAAAGGAGTTACCAGGAGGAGGAGGAACCGCGGCCACTGGGGGAGGAGGAGGGATGTCTGCCGGGCCCGCGCCGTTGGCCCAAGATTTCAAGTACCTTCAGAACCATCCAGGTTCGGGTACTCCCTCAGGAAGGTTAAGGTCAGACATGCTGAAAAACGAAAAGAAAAAGATTCAAACGAGGAAACAAGGAAAGTGCTAATGGCTTTTGGGGAATAGCCTTTTCTTTAAAAAAAATAAAACTTTTCTTGAATGATGCTTCTTTATAAATGGTTTTGAAAATGTTTCAGAAGGTTTTTGAAACTTTTGCCCAGTCTGGTAACCTTCTGCTCTGATACCAAATGTAACACCCCACCTCCGCTAGGGTCACACGCAAAGGGAATGCACTAGTTTTGGTGGAGCATTATCTAGGTAAACATGCACAGAGATATCACAAGACAGAACATAAATAAAGCAGCGGTAGAAATTAAAAAAAAACAAATCTCATTACTTTTAAGAAAAGAGTCAAAATCTTATATATATCCAAAGTACAAATTGTCAATATTCCATTACATCAAGTTCTAGAAAAAGAAGCATAAACTTAAAATGACAAAAGTAAATTATTCCCCAAAAATGGCAGAAGTGCAGCCATAGCATAGCTCAAGACCAAACCGTACATGAGCTGACAGAAAGCAAGCTAAATCCAAGCTAAGAGCTAGAGTTTCCTCCTTGAGAACCTGGGGGGAAACGAAAGAAAAATGGGCGAAAGAAAAAGGGTCGGTCATAAAGACTGGTAATCCCTAGTGACTTTCAGTATAAAAACTAGTAAAGTTAACAAGACATGAATAAATGGAGAATAAACATAAGGATGATAATGAGTCTGGCAAGATAACTAAGATAACAAGATAAATCAAGTCTAGCATCGCATATTCAAGATTCGCTGCACCAACTGTACTAGTATTCTAACCCATGTCAAGTATTAACCATGAACTGATCCCTTGGCCCAATATCATGAAATGACCCTTTTCGGGGTCCTACAGTACGATCTATTAATCGATCGGCTCCCTACAAGTTCTAGCTCGTCATGTGTCTGTGTCATACGGCCCAATCACGAAATGTAGGCACATGTGCTAGGTCCACCATAGGGTGTATCAAGCCCTAGGGTGCCAACCATAGACACGAATCAAGAACGCACAGTGTAAACCTACTGGTGCCCAATGCCTGCTTTTTCAACTCCGGACTACGTGCACGACCATAGTCCGCCTGAACCTACAATGGCGCACCTACTCAGCCATCGTTCTGGTCGCTTACAATCAGCCCAGTAATCGTGCCCCACCCTGCCTAGTCCCAGGGTATCGTGATACATCTAAGTGGGTCACTACTGAAAAGGACCGCGTAACTAGGGTTTCTAATGGGTTAAGTGTTATCATTCATATTCGTGACTTAACCCTACCAAATCATGTATCAAGTTGGTTAAGTGTGTTCAAGCGGTTCATGACTTAACCCTATCAAATCGTCGTGCCAAATTGGTTAAGTATATTCAAGTGGCTCATGACTTAACCCTATCATGTGGCATTAATTCATTAATGCACCCCAACCTCTCACCTTAGACTAGTTGTTGTGGTCACTGGATTTGCCGGGCGGTTCCGGGCAGATTTACACCACAACATAGTCTAACCTCGGGTTTTAAGTGCGATATGACCAACTACCCACATTGGATCTTATTGTTTGCAGTCATTGGATTCGTCGGGTGGTTCCGGGCAGATTTACACTGCAAACTCAACCCAACCTCGAGCTGGCCATTTTCAAATTCATTCTAGCGTCATGTCCATGTTCAAGTTTTCATGTCAAGTTCATGTCCATATCCAGGTTCAAGTTATAACAATGTTCATGTTTCAAGTTCATAGTAAATTCAGGTTTTGCCTAATCTACCCAATCGCACGTAAACTCGAATTGATACAAACGAATCTAATTAGGGAATAACATAGAAAGAACTGGCATAAGGTGGCAAAAGTGATTACAAGTCAAGCAAGGTATAACTTGAGATAATTGATTACAACAATACTGGCTTATATAATAGTGGTCTCAAATATCAAATCTAGCAAAATAGGGTGATAGTAATGGTAACAGTTGACATAAGATAATAACCCCAAACTTGTGAATAACAATTGTTTCAATATCACAAGCATGAATATTACAGACATTAAGGGTTTTATATCTATAACATGTATAGGTCCCAAATCAATTTCATATAAATATTACTACAAGTCAAGATTCAAGATGGATAGATCCAAGGTGAACAAATAGTAGATCCAAAATAATAGATCCAAAATGAACAATGATAGATCCAAGATATACAATGATAGATTCAAGATAATTATCATACTTTGGTTCGATCGTGATTTACAACATGTCCATGTTAAGTTTAAAGTTTAGATCTAAAATTAACTGGGGCTTACAGATCGTGGTTAGAGAATTAGAAACCAAAGAGGCTATGTTGAATCTCGAGTCTAACAGAAATTCGCCAAACAGCAATACTCTACACGTAGCCTTGTTGGAGAAGAAGCAATCCCTTTTCTCTAACTTTCCAACCAGGGTTTTAGCAGAAGGCCAGAGAGAATTTGTGTAGAGAGACTAGAGTTAGGGGCTATTTATATAGGGTCTGGCCAACGAATTTAGACAGAAATCGGTCTAGAAACATCACAGTGAATTTTGACTCAAAAATGGGCTCGGCAACCAGGTCGACACCCAGGTCGATTCTATGGTCGACCTGGTCCTGGGCAGGTCGACACTATAGTCGAACCCTAGGTCGACCTGGTCCTGGGCGGGAAATTTCCCGCCCAGTCCGTTCTGGGGTTTAAATTCGAAATTTGAATTCGAATTCTGAGCTATTCTGAACTTGAAAATTTCTGAAAACTTCGAAGGTTCATAACTTGGTCATACGGACTCCGATTTTCGAATACTCGGACTCGTTTCCAAGCAGATTTTCGAGACGAACGTAATGGCGTAACCCATTGCCCTTGATTCTTATCTTAAAAATTAATTCTGTCTTGATTTATGGTTATAACACGTTATAAAAATACGGGTTGTTACAAAAGGTATACCGCTGTTGCTCACCCGCAGACAAATGGGCAGGTAGAAGCGATTAACAAAGTCATTAAATCTATCCTTAAGAAGCGGTTGGAACGGGCCAAAGCCAAGTGGGTGTATGAGTTGCCACTAGCTTTGTAGGCCTATAGGACAACCTTTAAGATGGCAACGGGCCATACTCCCTTTTCACTCTCCTTTGATCGGAGGCAGTAATCCGGTGGAACTTGAAGTCCCCTCTTATAAGGTGACATACTATGACCCAATGATGAATAGAGCACCCCTCCTTGAGTCTCTTGACATGGTCGAAAAAAAAAGAGAAGAAGCTGACCTGCGTGCCTCAAGACATCGACATCAAGTAGCACGTTACTATGACTAAAAAGTTCGCTTCAAGACTTTCAAACCAGGAGACTTAGTGTTAAAACGAATCTTCCTGCATTCAACCCAGTTGGGTCCAAAGTGGTAAGGACCATATGCCATCCAATGGAAGCTTGATACAGGAGCCCTCAAGCTAACGACCGTGGATGGAGAGGAGATTCCCGGAGCTTGGAATGCTCAGCATTGCGACGATGTCTGAACTAAATATGAAATGTTTTCCTTTTTGTTTTTATAGATTATGTAAAAAGGCACGACTTGCCTTAAAATGTTTGTTTATATGAATGAAGAATTATAAAGTGGATGTAGGCTATGACTTAGCGAAAGTACTATAAAAATATCGTGTGTCATTTACTTTCCTGCATCATGTTTATCTTCAGTAATTCTGCTATCATGACCATGAAACACAAAGTATTAGATTAAACTTGAAAAATTGGAGACAATTCATGTGTAGGAGCAAACAAAATGACCGTTTGCATAATAATATAGAAGGAATGGGAAGACGACATTCCTAACTCTAACTTTCATGAATCGAGAGAGAGTATAAAGGACGGGAAGACGACATCCCTTGAGGCGTTAAGGTGAACCCCAATAAGAGACTGCCTCGATAATACTCTAACCTGGTTATGAGACAGGAGAGTATAAAGATTCGAGAAGAATAAGCATCAATGACAAAAGAAATGTAGCCCCGCCAGAGAGTCGGAGGCAACTAGATATTGAATTTAATCAATCTCGAATAAGCCTTAGTTAGTCAATCTATTCAAGATTGATTGGGGGCATATATAAACACATGTTCCCTTGATAATGACTTTATTGTATAACTGTGATATGACATGTTGTTCATTTGCATTTTTACTTAAATGCTAAATTTAAAAATATCTGACATTGCAGGAAACAAACCACTTTATTCACAAACACGTGAGTTTATACAGGAAAGCTAAGCAAAAGATGCAAGGGTCGTGCTCGCTACAATAATAATGGACTAGTAGAATATCAAAACAAAAGACAAAATGTATCTTCGCTTGGACTTCGGTGTAAATTTTGCCTTCTTAGCAGTCTTGAGCTTTTCCCTCTCTTCTTTCCCAGCTTCAGTGAAAACAGTTTTGGTTTCTTCTTCCCCGGGACTGTGACGCTGGGATCAATAGAAGATTTTTTAGCAAGTTCCTCAGTGATCGATCTAGTTGAAAGTTTAACAACTAACCTTGACCCAGGAGGTACTGTCGCAAGAGGCTTAAGATTTTCAGGATCTATCTCCTCAACTTTCAACTGCATATGCATGTCTCACTCGGTCTTCATTTCAGCCAAAGTCTGATCATGGACATTCCCTGCATCCCCAGTAATAGTAACATTGGGGTCTTCACCATTACCGTCATTATCACCGTCATCTTTCAGAGTAGCTATTATTTCGTCATCATGGGGAGTTTCGGTGTTATGTGATGCAGGAGCCTTATCGACAACTTCCTCTCTTTTGCCCTTGTCACCCTTTCCAGGTTCTGTGGCAGCGACTTCACCATGTTTCCCCCAGGTCTCTTCAGTAGACTTTTTACCCGGAGGCGTCTTTTGTGAATCATCTGTCCTCTCAACTGGCTTATACCTGCAGAGCGAGAAGCAACAGTTATTAGCTCAGGAGAAAACATGGGACCTTCAATTGTCTGTCCAATAATATAACCAAAGGTTGAAATAACTTTGATGAATTGAGGCGAAAAGGTAGAAATACCTTTAGCAGACTTCTCGACTTGAACAACAGTAACTTCGGAGGTAGACTCTATTATAGGAGACAAAAGAGAAGCCTCAGGAATTCCTGGCCTTTTTGGGTCATATTCCTCGACTCCGATGGCCCCAGCTGTAGCAGAAGAGGAGCCAGTTTCGATGGTATTTTTTACTTTGGCCTGACGCTTCTCCTCCTCCATGGCAGCAGCAATAAGTCAACGCTCTTCGGCTAAGTCCACTGATTCCTCACCACTAAGGAATGTCTCCATAAGCTTATTTTCGTCAGTTAAATCCACCCCGAGTTTCGCTTTCTCCCATTCGACCAACTGGTCCCATTGATATACAAGGGGAATGGGATAATCCTTAAACCAGGTAAGGTCTCGGTGACGGATCTCTTGAGCAAAGAATCCGACCATGGTTTCACCACTCTCGTCAATCTCCCTTTGAGCGTCTTTTAGCTGTTGATTGACTTCCTCAACTTGTCGTAAAGCCGTATTTACATTTCCTTTAGCAAGGGCCGCCCACATTTCAGTTTGCAACAATTTAGCCTCACGCTCTGCATTCTTTTTGGCTAAATCTGCTTTCTCTTGAGTGAGACGAGTATTCTCAGATTTGGCATCCTTAGCCTGCTTCTTTAAATCTATCCGCTCCTGACTATGGGATTCAAGCTCGGAATGATATCACTTCTTTAATTCCTTGAGCTGCTTCTTATAATTATCTGTGTCGCGTTGTACAAGGGCAAGCTTAGCTTGGGCATCCTCCAGATCTTTTTCAGAGTTTTTGATGGCCCTCACATCATACTCAGCAGCATCGGCCATGGTTTTCACATCTGCTACTAGATCACTAATGATTTTAGAGAGGGTTTTTTCATACTTCTTCATTTCTTTATATTGTTCATCCACGAAATCTATAGTAGCCTTGACATCATTGGCCCAATCAGGGTTTACCAGTTTGAGTTTTGGAACAAAATGCATGTGCCCGAAATGGTGTTCAGGAAATTGCTGACTCAGAACTTCCAGTCTAGCCTGGTTCTCGTCATTGAGAACAACCGGTCTTGAGGTAGTTATGTCAATAGTGCGACAAGATAGCTTCGTGGTGGGTCAATTCTTACCGGCATCTTTCCCCGATTCTGGTTGTTTCCCTTTGGGATCAGAAACCCTTTGTGAAGTATCATCTTGAGGAATCGTGCCCTTAGATGGAACAGGAGGCTTAGCACTGTGCTTGTCTTTCTCATGATCTGAAGTATGACTCTTTTGTTTGTCTAAGCCTCTGCGGTGTGGGGATCGAGAACAGGAAGGTCGATAAGGCTTTGGAAGTTGGTCCCTCCTGTCGTCTCTACCCCTACTCTCATATCGATCACGTTTATCGTCGGGATCTATTGGGGGCATGCTCGAACGAACATCTCGCATATGATATTGTTATCTCCCCATTTGTCCTGCAAAAAAGAAATGAAAGCTTATTAAGGTCAAGATTAGCATAAAGCTCAAGTGTTGTGTCATGCAGTGCTAGAGTGCCATGTGTATCCTAAGTGATGTTTCCCACCAAACAGACTAGAGCCCGGATTGATAGTCTCCCCGGCCTTTACAGGAGTAATCTCTTCCTCAGAAGTAAAAGTGAGAGGATTTGTTGAAAAATCCTCTGGAGAATAAAAAGTTTCAGACAGGGTAGATCCCCGGGGCCCTGAAATGTAGAATCATCGGCTGTGGGAGTGTATCCTAGAGGAATAACTAACGGTATCCCCTTTGGAGAAATTGGCCTCTCAGGAGTGGCCGCGTCATCGGGAGTGATATATTTATCCCTGTCAGCGGCAGGTATATTTGCTAATATGTCATCTCGAGTTGCAGAAGATGAAGGAGAAGGGATCTGTTGAAGCATCGGAGGATCCTTCGGGCTATCTCTATGCGTCGGTGAAGCCTCAATCGGCCCTTCCACAGGAGTTATATATACATAAGGTCCCTCGTCGTGCCCTATGCTACGAGTTATAGCAACAAGACGAGGCCTATGAAGATATTCTTCCACCAAACACTCTTTGATGGTCAAGAACTTTTGATCGCCGTTGAGTAGCCGATTCAAGCGATCAAATTGCATTGGATGTTTTTCTTGTTGTCGGTTAGGAACTGCAAGTAAAAACAAACGATGTTAGTATATCCTCGATACTCGGAACTTAAAACATTGATGTCCTTACTCGACTTGAGCCACCTTCTGGCACACCCCGGTTGTTGTTTAATGTAAAACCGTTCAGGCTAAGGATCTCCAGCTTTGTTACTGTATGAAACCGTGATAATTTTCCTTTTTGGCACCGATTCAAAATATACAAAAGATGGAGTCTCATTGATCCGGTGCTTGAAATTGTAAAATAAATGTACATCTTCGAAGGTGAGTTCCTCACCAAGAATTTCTTGATATGCCATGTACAGGGTATGCAAATAAGCGTAAGAGTTAGGGTGAAGTTGCATTGGAGCAATTTGCAGTTGCCTCAAAAAGTCTACGATAAATGGTGGAAAGGGAGGAATCGCTCCGACTAGACACATTAATCTGGTAATGGCCATATATCCCTCCGATGGACTATGGGGACGATCTGTTTTTGATGCCACCTTAGTATCTCTCCGAAGAATCCCATGTTTTAAACATATCCTGGCAAGTCTGTCATTATCAATTGTTGATTCGATCGAGTCTTTAGGTGATTCCAAGATAACTACATCCCTGAATTCGTCGGGAGCATGGTTATCTCCTACCCCTCCTTCTTCTTCGTCGAGAGAGGCATCACCTCCAGAAGATGCTTAATTGTTATGAACTTCCATCTCATAGTCTGGGCCTTCACTATTCCATCCTGAGTCTGAGGTGGAAGATACATCCTCGACAGGTGGATGCTCAGATGATCTGGCAGCGTCTCTCCTTTCAGCTAGTCTAGATGAGTGTCCTTTTGCGATGGTCGTTAAGTTGTTGAAGAAGCAATAGTGAGAGTTAGAGTAAATTTGCCCGTGTTCCCCCGTGCATGTGTGTGAGCTAAAGTGTACAAGTGTATATGCAATGACAGTAGATAATCCAGTAAAGAAATGCAGTGCAAACATGAACAACGCAGTTATGCATTTATAAGCAGTCCAAAAGTCAAGTCAGAGAGGCTCTATCCTAACTTTCCATAAAGTTATTGACTACGGCCAACATTGGTTAAGTTAGCTGAATTATTTTTAACAAGTTCTCTTGGATCAGTTCGAAAGCTAAATGGAAATGGCTTCGGGTTGGTTCAGGTGTGCATGTTATGATCGGGTCGGATTAAGTCCCTTTTTTGCGGCATTAAAATCGGATCGGTCGGACGTCATGGGCGTTGTGGGATCAGATCGAGTGCCCAGATCATTAACAGACTGGTTCGAATATCTTGCAGCAATAGGTCGGATCGGAGGAGTTCCAGAGAAGGTGATTACGACCAGTTCGGTTAACTCCGAACCGAACCTCCCTTATGCCTTCAAGCTCCTACTCCCAATTCAACTTTCCTCTACGATTGCAATCAGTTCCACTGACCTGACTCGGTCAGATGAATGCTTTTTCTCCTCCCTCTTGTGCCTTCCACTCCGAACCGACCTCATTCCTTTCTCTCTTCTTCTCCTTTACTTCTCCATCAACACCGAACCCGCCTCCTTTCAAAAGCGCATCCACTTCTCATAGACTCCATCACAATGAAATACTTGTGGATCTATACGTCTAGCGTTGGTTCCAACCTCCTCCGCAACCATCTCGAGGTGGAGACGAGACCACCAACATCGATGGTGAGAAGGCATCCAGCACCATGTCGAGATTGACACAATGATGGGCGGAATTATTCGAATCACTCTTAAATTACGAATTAGAATCAGTTAAAGAAGAACTAGTTGCAAATCAGAGTTCTACCTATAGATTTATTTTGAGAAATTGAGGAATTTTTCTTCGTGATTCACGAGCTAGGGTTAGGGTGTTTCTAGAATGTAGAAGACGGCAGCAGGCAATATAGTATAGAGGAAGAGTGTGAAAACATATATATACGTGCGTGAAAGGGATAGTAGTCCCTTCGTGTTCTAGTGGACAAGACTTTGAAGTCTGGTTCGATCAGTGCATGGCCCCTTAAGCTTAAAGCCTTTTAAGCCCATCGACAGTTGGAACACGGGCTAGGACAGTTAAGATTGATCTGATCCAAAGCAGATCCGATAATGCTAATTCAGAGTCTGAAAGAAATTCAAAAAAGAGAAAAAGGTTCATAAATATGCATTATTAAAATTTACCTGAAGGAGCTATTGAACATCAAGTAGAGTTCCTAGAGTTATTTGAAACGAAGAAAGCAATTTGCACATTCTATGGTGTATTTATAGACTACAAAGATGTGAATTAGTGAAGCAACACGTCCCTACAAATGAATGGAAGTAATTATTCAACGTTTTGGGTTCAGAAACCAGTGGATAGACAATTTCGAAGCACACTCTATCTTCAACAGAAGCGTACTTCGAGGGGGCAAAATGTTAGCCTACTTTGTGAACTATGCTACACAAAGTCAGAAGATTAATTTATGAAGGATGATCAATAGAAGAATACCCACTTGAAGACCGGATCGGATCAGATCGAAGGCCATAAGCCGAGTCTACATGTTTCAAAACAGAAAACAAAGATGCAGGGACAGAGCCAGATCGGATTGAATTCACCTGCTTCATTCCCCCTTCTCTTTTTTCACATGCCCGATCCGAAGCAAGGAGCGGCAACAGTTGCAACCCACATTTGCTTGAGAATGCGGAGCGGTTAGACAATTACTCTACCACGTTTTACCCACGTTCACAACTAACCTGATGTGTTGTCACCTCCTTATCCTATCTGAACCCGACTTTTATGGGGTGAAGGCCATGTATACCCGACCCGAAGCCACTTCAGAGGCATTTCCCACCTATAAATACACCTCCAAGGCTCATTTCAAAGGATCTTTTGGCATTTTCAGAACTCAAACTCCTTGGCTATCCAAATTTCATCATCATTTTCAGATTACAATCATCCTTTATAGTATATTTGAGAGGAGATTGAGTGAATCCATACATTGTATGAGTGAAATTAAGTGAAAATCATTGTTGTATTTGTCTTCAAATCATCAATCTAAAGAGTAGAAAATGGACGTAGGCTATTTAACGCCGAACCACTATAAATTGTGTGTTTTCTCCGTTTTTGATTTCATTTCATTAGATGTTATTGATATTTTGGGTGTTAGAGCCATTTTTGGATCTAACACTTATCAATATTTGTTAAACACATTTTTCGACAATTATCTTAGCCTCTTACACTATTTGGAAAACATTTCCATATAACGACTCCATTTTATTTTCTATACATATAAAATATCTTTTATTTATAATTGGAGAACATACCAATTATTTATCTCCTTCACGACCATTCATTTTTAGACTTAGGAAATATTTTTTATTATATTACCAAAATTCCACTTTCTTGGGTTAAAACGAATTTCGTGTAAAACATCGTTACAACAACCTAAAATACTGCATTCAACTAAACTCTTCAAATATTTATCTTCGAAACTGAATCTTACCATTTATCGGTTAATAATGAAATCAATCAAGTTGGGGTATAATTACCTCTTAGGCCTTGACTGAAAACATTATTAACTTCAAAACGGACAATACGACTTATCTTGAATACTCAACATCATAAAAACCAATTATTCATTTTTAGAATGTGTATACGTTACTCTTTCTATTTTTACTAGATTTAATTTATTGATTTCCTTTTTGTTTATAATATTCTATTTTTAAATTCGTTTCCTTATCAAATTCAATATATATTGATATATTGATTTTCTAGTTATCCAATTTTCTTAAAAATATTCTAACTCCTTAAATTTCCAAAAAAATTCGCCATAACCTCCTTTGTACGGGTCACTCGGTACAACTACAAAAAGCCTATCTAGGCCCTTTTCATTCAAAAAGAAAATTACAAAGCCAAGCGGCTTGCCGATTCGGCGCGTAAAACTTCATATAGGACTTAAACATGTACCTTTTTGTCGGGCACTCGAATTATAATCTTTATACACTACATTCCACACTTGTCTAACCCATATACGTCCATTCATATTTTATTCCAACTCAATCTGGTCGTTTTAACTCAATTCGCTAATTTATTCTTTAATTTACTCTTTTGCTTATTTCACTTTTTATTTAAACATATCACATTCAAATATGTATTAATTTGTTTATAAAATAATCGAATGCCATTTCTAATTCAAGTTTCATATTCGATTTCGAATATGAATTTACAAACCCCTTTTTCTGATCCAAAGTCCAATTTCGATTTAAAATTCCATTAACTAATTTTTCTTCAAATTAGTTAATTCTATTTAACAATTAAACATCTGATTTGATTTTGTTTCAAAATTCATTTCATTACTCCACTCGAGTTCAGATATTATTTATAACTCAAATCTGGATTTTTCTTAAATGAAATTCGAATTTTATTTACTTAAAATCCTTTTAATTATTTAAATAAACCATTATGGTTTTATAATGGCTATAGTGCTGTTTTTTTGAAAATTTGATTCTGACATAACTAAAAATATATAAGACGAAATCCATATTTCCTTTTTCCATTGGAAAACTATTTTTCAGTCGGTCCTGACAATTCTTGTTTCAAAGAATTCCAAATTGAATTGAGTTCTATATACTCAATTGAAGTTCGAAATGCCAATTTACGAATTGCAGCGCTGCGGCGAGTTCATTTTAATTATATTTATATATAAACGTTTAAACTTCATTTATAATAAATTTCAACTCCATTCTAATATTATATATATATTAAATCCAGTTTTCAAATCCATCTTAATATTTCTGATTATCTCTAATCGTTGATTTTCCATTACTCAGTTATCGGTTCATTTACAACTCCATTTCTGTTATTATTTTTTAATTCCATTAGAAATAAATTATTATATAGAATTCATGAAATTGAATTCTAGTTATATATATATCCTTTGGATTTTTCCAATTCAGTTTATATTCTGAATTCCGAAATAAAACCATCGTTCCCTTTTCGAAATAATTTTCAATTCACTTTCATATTCATACTTGAATTTATAATTCCATATTTATCCCATGAGAATTATTCCACTTTATCTATAAACACCATTTATAAATTTACTTAAATTTCCTGTGTTATTTAATTTATAAATACTTCAAATTCATGTATTATTTAATTTATAAACATTATTCATAAATTCATCACTTCAATTTTCTGTATTATTTGATTTATAAACAACGTTTATAATTCATCACTTCAATTTCCTGTATTTTTTTAATTTATAAACAACGTTTATAAATTCAATACTTGTTTTATTTACCTAAAACAAGTTAATATTTCTATAGCTCATTATAAATTCAAATTCTATTTTTAAAAAATAGATTTCCCCTTTTAAATCTCAAATATCATTTTCATGATATTTTTATATATCACCTTTTTAGGCTCGGTGATATTTAAACAATCAAACCACCAAATTTTCAATCAACACATCATATATGTGATAATATAAATATGAAAACGACAATAACAAATTTTGAGGAATCCAGTTCGATTCCTTCAACCTTTTTCCTGCTTCCACAAACGTTAGCCAACATAAATAATACCCATCCTGCTTCGAGGCAGGATATCATGGTATAGAAGGTCATCCACTATCATAGCGAGGGACGTATAGGGTCATCCGCTAATGATACTGCTGGCATCCACTAATGGTACTGCGGGAACTATCCAATCACCAATATATATAGAATAGCCACAAACATTATAACAATAGTAAAAGCATATTTTTGATCATGGCGGATCCTGTCCTTCCTGATCTGGCAACTCAAAACTTTTCTCAATTCAATGCAAACGCTAACTCCTCTGATGTTGATTCTGGTTGGCAAGAGGTTAGAAGGAAATCATATGCAAGGGTTGCTGCTGGAAAGGGGATATTGCATGAAAGTCAAAATGGGGTGCTACGAACCCTAGATCTAACGCACGTGATTATGGATCTAACCATCAAACGTTCGGATCTAGTGTTAAATCATGGGTGAACGTAGTTGCAGGAAATACTAAGATTGATGGGGGTGTTGAGTCCTTTGCGGCTAAAACTGATGATGATGGGGAATTTTCTCTAATTGATGATCAGGTATTTGATCTAGCTAACAAATGTGGACAAATTCCTTGTATATATATCTGGTGGGTAGACGCCCGTATTATGTTTACCTAAATGCATATATCAAGCGTGAATGGAAACCAACTGGTAGATGGGATGTATTTGCGAGAGAGAATGGGTTCTATCTAATTAAATTTGAGAATGAAATTGATTGCAATCGTGTCTTAACTGGAGGTCCATGGTTTATGGATTCAAAACTAATTTTTATCAAGCGCTGGGAACCTAATATTCATTTAGAAAGGGACATGCTAGAATCTCATCCTGTGTAGATTAAATTAATGAATCTGGATCTATCTTTGTGGAACTCTAGAGGAATTAGTATGTTGGCTAGCCTAATCGGTACCCCACTAGCAATGGATGATTACACAAAAATGTAAAAGGGTTGAAATATGCAAGAGTGCTTGTAGACTTAAAAGCAAGTAAGGAAATTAAACACCAAGTCAGAGCAAAAGATACCAAAGGAAATATTTACACTAAACAGGTAGAATACAAGTCCATTCCACCTACTTTCAAAAGTTGTCAGTGTTTTGGTCATTCGGACGATCAGTGTTTTATTGTTGCCAAGCCTACTAGTCAAATCTGGATGGCAAAAACTGCTAGTAGCAGCACAGATTTATCTAATAGCCAGACTGTTGATGCAAGTAACATTACCGAACCATATCTAAAATGGTGAAGTCAACCCCTCATCTAAGGCAGTGGAGGAAGGTCAGGATAAGTCTCCAGCCAGCAAAATGATATTGTGCATCCTGATTTGGCCCACAACATTCTTGGGTCGAGTTCTCAGGCCTAAGATCCTAAGGCTCGTATTGAGGCAGAGGCTCCTGCGGTTGATCTGACCTAAGGAAAGACTGCACCAGTACAGACAATTCATCTAGTGGATCTGACGCAGGTGGATTCTTATTCTGTTCCTGAAACAATAAAAGATGTGAATAAGCTCAATATTGATTTAAACAGTGACGAGGAAAGTGAAGACGATAAAAATGACAGCAATGCGCCCCTAACTAAACCAAATCAAAAATACACTGAAAAATTCAAAGAACCATAGGTTAACAACAACAAAAAACGTCTGAAGTAAGCAAGGGCTCCTCACGAGTGTTGAGGACTAGACCTCCCAAACCTCCATGTCTATAATCACATGGAATGTGAGAGGTCTAAACAATGATATTCGGAGTTCAGACCTCTCAAATCTTAGAAGGACGTACCTTCCTTCTATTATAGGCATTTTGGAGAACAAATTTACTGATGACAATCTTAATTTCTTTACGTCTTTGTTGGGAAATGATTGGGACTACACTCACAATAATAATGATAATACTCATGGTTGTATTCTCGTTGTATGGAATAAATGTGTTTGGAAGATTGCAGTGTCAGATAAAGATTCACAACAAATAACTTTGAAAGCAAATAATTCTGGAGGTTTGGAACTGGTTGTTACCATTGTCTATGCTAATAATCACGCTAATATTAGAACATCTCTTTGGGATAAAATCAATGCTATTGCGAACAATATACATGGTCCTTGGATTGTTTCGGGTGATTTTAATGCAGTTTTACATGCAAAAGAGAAATAAGGCGGCTTAGCTATTCGAGTAAATCAACTTACCGAATTCAATAATTGTGTATTATCAGCGGGGCTCCTTGAACCGAAGCACATTGGCCTGCATTATATATGGCATGGTGGTGAGTGTAGGAACATATCATGCAAACCAGATCGAACACTTGTTAATCATAATTGCTTGAAAATGTTCCCTGAAATGAAAGTAAATATTCTTCCCCCATCTACCAGTGGCCACTACCCTATTCACATAAACTTGAAGCCTAGAAATAATGATGAAAGGGCAAACCATTTAGATATGCCAATCATTGGCACATGCTAGAAGGGTATAACTGCAATATCATGTGTTCTGAACTATCTATTCATAGTGACTCTTATATGTTCCACCTTGTTCAATTTCTTAAACGTACAAAAGCAAGATTAAAGGAGTGGAACAGAGTGAAACCAAAAAATGATAATGCTATTGGTGAATTAGAAAAACAATGTGCAGAGATGCTAGAAATTCTGGAAGGAGATAATGCAATAAATGAAGACTGGAGGAAATACACTGAAACTCAAACTAAGCTCAAAAATGCAATGCATGTCAAACCTACAGAGCTCAAGCAAAAAGCGAAAGAATTGTGGATAACGGAGGGAGATGATTGTACAAAAATTTTCTATACTAAAATGTTAGTTAGGAAAAATACTAACTTTAACTTTCAATTGTTTGATTAGGAAGGACAAGTGACTGTAGATCTCAAAAAAATTGAAAGTGAAGCTTTGACATACTTTTCTAACCTATTTAATCGTGAGCATGAAAGAGAAGATGTGAAATTACCTAGCATAACTCCTCAACGCCTTGTTAATTCTGCTGGTCGTCACATGCTGCTCAGCCCTGTTACTGTTACTGAAGTCAAGTTGGCGCTGGACAGTATTCATCATGACTCGTCTCCCGGAACCGATGGGTTTGGATCCGGATTCTTCCTTAAGCATTGGCCCAGCCTACAAAATCATATAACTTTTGCAATTCAGGAATCATTTAATTCTAGTGAAATTCTGAAAGAGATAAGTCATACTTTTTTAAGTCTTATTCCTAAAGTTGGAAAACCTACGTCAATTGCTGATTACCAACCTATTACTTGTTACAATGTGGTTTATAAGATTTTCAGTAAAGTGTTGTGCAACAGAATGAAAACTGTGTTACCAGACATGATTGCAGAATGTCAGAGTGCCTTCATTAAGGGTAGACATATTTCAGAAAATTCATTACTTGCTCATTAGCTCATTCGTAACTTCAACAAGAAAGGTGCTGGAAAATTCTGTTTGAAGGTTGATCTACAAAAAGCCTATGACAAAGTAAATAGATCATTCATTATTCATATGTTGAAGTGTATGAATTTTCCTGACAAATTTGTTGACCTAATCAATGAATGCGTTTCTGCACCTACTTTCTCTATTTTGATCAATGGTGTTCCCAGAGGATTCATTAAAAGTACGCATGGTATTAGACAAGGTGACCCCTTATCCCCCTACTTATTTGCTATTGTCATGGAATTTCTTTCCTTACAGATGGAGTTAGCCTGTGATAATAAGTTAATACAACCTGCATACATTTTTCAACCGGGCATCACTCACTTACCATATGCTGATGATCTCATTATTTGTTTTAAAGCAAATGTTCCCTCGGCTATGGCTATTAAAAACATATTTGCAAAACTTGACAAATTTGTGGGCCTATGAATGAATAAACAAAAATCAAAATGCTATTTCAGTAAATGTTGCAGTTTTAAAGATGAAATTTTATCTATTTTGAATGTCAAGGAGGGTAATTTGTCGGTCAAATATTTGGGTGTCCCCCTTTCATCCAATAAGATAACTGATAGAGAGTGCGCTGTTTTGATTTCGAATATTAGAGATAAACTTTACAGTTGGAGCTCAAAGTTACTATCATTTGCGGGGAGATTAGAATTAGTACACACTGTCATTCAATTTAAAGTGTACTTCTGGCTACGAACTTTTCAATTGCCCGAAGCATCAATTGCCAAAATTGAAAAGGTATGTGCAGATTTTACATGGAAGGGCGGTTTACATAAAATTAATTATCAAGAGTTATGCAAACCAAAGAAAGAAGGCGGGGTTGGTTTGAGAAAAATAAGAGACATGAAGGAAGCTTACACTTTAAAATTGGCACGGAAAGATATTTCTTTTAATGGACTATGGGCTCGATGGATGTGCAGAATATATATTAAAGATAATTTCTGGACTATGGCTTTTGATAATAATGCATCGTCAACTTGGAAAGCCATTCTCAAAGTTCGTGATACTCTCGCGAAAAATTGTGAAAGACAGATTGCAAATGGTTGAAATACGAACCTTTGGCTTGATCCTTGGTTGAATGGTAGTTATATCATTGATTTGGTGGGCTGGGACACCTATTCAGATTATAGCAGTCCAAATGTTTGTGTATCTCAAATTATTGATTACAATACTTGAAATTTAACTGAACTACGACTGCCTCTTTTAGAAGAAAAAAAAAGACGCATTGAATATACCCAAATATTTCATGGCAGGGAAAGCGATATCTGGACATGGAAACATGATGAAGAATTTACTATTGAATCGGCTTATGACTGTGTCAGACACCAAGGTAATGTTTGTGATTGGGCAAAAGTGGTCTGGAACAAATGTAATGTGCCAAAAATGTCATTTACAACATACAAAGCCATCAAAGGAAGATTACCTACCAAAGATCGCTTAAGTAATTAGGGAGTGACTAATTCTAGTACATGTGTGCTATGTGAAAATGAGGTAGAGTCTCACAAGCACCTATTTTTCGAGTGCAATTTCTCACAACAAGTAATTTGTGCATGCTATCAGAAGCTAAACCACAATCTTTACTGTATTGATTTAACTCAATTAATAAACTACCTGGCCGTGAAGTGGAATCCTAAAGATATGAAAGCCAAGATAGATAGCATCCTGCTCACATCTGTTGTATGATGGATTTGGAAAGCTTGCAATCGCCGAATATTTCAAAGCAAAACAAGAACAAGTGAGGAAATTAGCCTTCGAATCTTAAATGAAGTGGCAATTAAATTAAAATCGATTATGAATCAGAGAAATACCTCCACCCAGGTAGATAATGAAGCTCGTACTATAGCCGATTATCTTGAGGAGATGTTCTTTCGAACCCGAAATACTCTATTTGATCCACCTGAACCCCCGTCGCCGACATGACTAGGTTTGGATTATTTAGGGAAAGTTTTTGTGTTTAACTGAATGTTAATCCACGTGTATAGTTTTGAATTGGTGACGAACTAGTTAATTTTGTACTCAACGCATTTTGGGCTGAAAGCCTAATAAAGTTTTACCCATTTTCAAAAAAAAAAAACCACAAACACCAATCCTAAATAATTAATATATATTTAATAGCCACAATAATAATTCAGTGCATGCAAACAACAAACACACAATTATTTTAACGAATAAAATAATTTTAAATAAAAAAATGAGTGAGATTTACTCAGCTAAATTTATTTGCTGAACATCTCGTTAATTTCCATGCTGTTGCATTTACGAATCTACTCAAATGAATTTATCAAGCACCTACAATTATTTAATTTTATTTACTGATCAAGAATGATTCAAATTAACTGTAAATAAATAAATAATTTGTTCTACGTATTTTAAATTTATTAAAAATGTATACCTTGTTCCATTGTGACTTGATCAACTACGAATTCCATTCCCATATAGATCCAAAACTGAAAACCCACTTCGACAATCCATCAAACAATCAACTAGCTGTCCACCTTCCTTATAACACCACAACACTGTTGCACCACCCCAATCGATCCAAACATCCTCTATAAATTCATCGGACCAGCAAACACATCAGCCCACTTCCACTGCCACGCCACAAATCCTAGCATACCATCACTTGTCCCCATGTCCAGCAAGCATCTTCCCAATTCATTATCTTCATTGGACTACAATCCGCTCACCTGAACTTTATATCCCCAAAACAGATCTGAGCTTCCTAATACCTTACTGCGGAGCTCATGATTCATAACAGATCATCATCGAACATCCACTCACTCTTCCTCTAGTTGCATTGACCCTCCATGAATCACGATGATGCTATTCCACAAATCGCACCCTACACTACTCAAAAACTCATTCGCACCTGATAACTTCATCCTTCTAGCAACGCAAGACCTTCAGCTCTATAACATCGCGACCTCAAATTGACAAGCCCCAGAACAATCGAACTCCAGATTTCCCTACAATCGAACCTGAACCCCAGATCCACTGTAACCCCTTCATTTGCTCCTCAATTCATGTGCGCAACCACTACATCCATCGTAACTGTTGTTGTCGATACCAGATTCAAACCCTAAACCCCACTGCCCTAATTCTCGAACTCACGAAAAAAATCGCGACACACAATTAAAGGACGAAATTGAAGAACAAAGCAAATAAATCCCAAAACTTGTATCGCACCTTTATACTTCGGTTTTCTTGAATCGATTCCATTTTAAATTGACGTAGGAAGTCACAACATTTATTTTTTTAACTACTGAAGCACGCGATTTTCTATTTTGATTTTTAAGCTTCCGATTTAATTTAGAGGAAAGGGGGGCTTCGAATTCGTGAAATGTCTGAGGAATGGATTGGAGCAGAGTGAAAATAAAAGGGGTGTTCACATGGATTTATGAAAAAGGAATAACATTTTTTTGTCTATTAAAGCTATGGTTTTTGGTTTGCAGAAGTTTACGATTTCTTGAGAAGAAAATGAAAGGAGAACATTGTGAATTTATAGAAGAACAAAGCTTTGGCATTAAGTAATTTGCGTACTATACATTGTACTTGATTAACTTAGCTTAGGAATGAAGGTATTATATTTTTTTATTATTTTAAATTTTTTTTGAACCGGTATCCTTTAATTTAAATTATCACGTTGATTTCAAAATCCTATTTGAGCCCAACAACAGGCCTTTCTAGGGTTATACCACTATTCTGGACACACTAGGACAAGTTTCAAAATCCAGTTCAATCATATGGGGAAGATATTAATTTAAATCATTATAAATTTAATTCAAAACAATAAAATCCTCGATAATCAATTAATATAATTATTCTAATACAAACCGAATTTTGTATTGATCATCTGAACTGTTTTTAATTCAGTTTTAACTTTGAATTCAATTAAATTCATTTTCGTATTACGATAATTATATATAATCAAAATAAATCGTATTTCGATTATTAAATCAATAACTCAAATATAAAAAAATTAATTTATATTATCAAATCAATATTTAAAACCATATTAAATATTAAATATTAAAAATTAATCGACCAAAAATTCGAGTCGTTGCACTTTGATAAAATTAATGGGAAACTTTCCCAAAAATAAGAATATTCTAGATTGGAATGAGGCATATGATGTGTATTTATATCACTTGATTATAAGATATGCGGGTAATTCGGAAAGACCGAATTAAACCCATTATGAATAACTGGGTGGTTGAAGACCGGAGATCTTCACATCTTTAGGATGATTACTGATGTATCAATTGGGTTGTACACCCAAGACGAGGTAAAAAGTGGTATTAATCCAGACATACTTGGAGATCGATCGAATATGCGAAGGCCTCACTCATGTGTTGGACATATGGGATGAGGAATAAGGTGCCTTCAATTTCGTCAAATAGAAAATAAGTCTACAGCAGAATCATAATCATGAACGTTAGAGTTACATTAAAACAGGATCCTACTTAGTATATAACAAGTTTAATCAAGTACAAAGTAAGTCTACCACGGAATCAAATATAAACATGCATAAGATAGTGCTTAAGAGTTCAAAAGAAACGATAAAAGATAAGTCTTCATCTTCAGCCAAAAGAGCACCCGATGCTATGGTGCATATCCAAAAGAAAGCTAATCACTTATTCACTTGGTTACCCGTGTAAAAATAGGGGCACCCGAGTTTGCAAGGGAAAAACAAACTACGAGTCAGTCATGGGACTGGTATGAGAAATCCTATAGTTACATAACTTATTTAAGAATAAGGCAAATCACGGGACCACACCGTATAACATGGAACGGGTTTACTCCATTGGATTGCCAGTGCATAAGATAAAAATAAGTCAATAAACAACGCAATGCTTTTTAGAAAAATGAAGCCGTTATAAGAATGATGTCCCATCACACAATGCAATGCAAGCCGGAGGATAGAATTTACCTTATAATGACTAAATATGCTTGATACGCATAAAACCAAAATCATCTGGTATTATTTTTAGTGTCTAAATGTTTTAAAACAATTTTAACATAAATGTATCAATCCTAGATGACATAGTACCCCATTCTACTATGTCACCAATAGTATACAACTAAATCCATACAATGTCGTATTGAAAATTGGATTTCCATCATGAGTCAAGGAAAGGGATGGTTTCCTTACCGAATTGGGATCACCTCTAGCAAGATGATCCAGGGTCACACCTATGGGCAACCTTTAGATACTGCAGGGTCGGTCCACACCTAATGTTTATGGATTGCTTATTCTTGAACAATACGTTTCCCGATCCTATCAGATCTATCGCTTGAGCCTTTTAGTTGGCTCTACATCCTAGGCACCTCGCAATCCATTATCCACATAAGTAAAAATATATGGGCTCCATACCATGACACAAATTCTAGCTAGAAAGAAACGTATGCACTCCCTGCGTCCCCTACCCCGTTTTTGACTCATACCGGGGTGTGAGGCTCGCGAATTAACGCTACAACACAAAGCTACGCTATATTAAAGTCATGCTTTGATCATCAATCACAAGACTCTTCTTTTCAACAAAATCCTTGATCATTACATCTCAGCATGCCTCATTGACCATCCATGCCATATAACTGATGTCTATCATTATATAACCTCTAAGCTTGTACGTCTTAGAGAAGGGTGTTAAGCAAGAGAATAAATTCCCTGCCACCAAACAGAAATACATTCAATAGAAATCAATTCATACATAATTAAATTCAATGTCAGGCACACAATCCATTTACTAGTCCGTTCTGGGTCTGAACGAAACCAAAGGAACCTTATTCCTCATCCTATATGTCCAATATAAGAGAAAGGTCCTCGCATATCCGAAAAATCAACAACTACGTCCGGAAAACTAACACTATAACCCCTTTAAGGGAGCTACCCATATCCAAGGCATCAGTAGTAATCCATTCGATGTGAAGATTGTCGGACTTGCATCGTCTTTAATATCTTTGATTTTTAATCCTCGTTTAATTATTTGAAATGAGTTTTATCTCGGTCTTTTCAACTAATTCTCACATAAAGTTCAAATCAACTTCTTTTCCTTGGCTAAGCTATTGGCCTTTACAATTCATTACCTTATATAAAAGGTTAAGTCAAGAATTTAATTCAGTCATCAAATTGAAGACTCAAGTCATAGCATATCCATAATTCATTTTATAAGTTTTCATGCCAAATCGTACTTAACTATTTTTGCAAACTAAGAAAAGTTGGCTCATACACATTCTAAATTGCTTAAAATAATTTAAAATGATTTTTCGCTATTTTTATTTATATAAAAATAGCTCAATTCAGTCGAATGACGTTTCAGGTCATTCAGTTGCACTGGCGCTGTTTTCATTCCATTTTGAATTAAACATTTCTAGCGATCTAACCGTCGGATCTTAGCATATTTATTATCTTTGGAAAGATCTTTTCAAAACGAATTCGACGGTCCTAATTTTAGGAAAATCCGATGGTCGGATCTCCCGGTATACTCGTTTAAAATTAAGAGTCGAAAACCCAAACTACCGCTGCGCGATTCGTTTAATTTAATTTATGTTTTTCGTATAAAAATATATTTCGTTAAACGGCTTCCAAACTATTTAATTGACTAAATATTTGGCTAACGCCTTAAATTTTTGGAAAATTTCGCCATAACCTCCTTTGTACGGAGGACTCGAAAAAATCACAAATGGCCTCAACAGGCCCCAATAAATCCCCATATGTCAATACAACATGTGTACGCTGAGAGATGTGTAAAAATAAATAATCCCAGCGCCCGTGTGGGAATTAAAAATCATGTGGACATCCATTATGCCTTATACACAACCCCCATGCGATGTATATAGATTAGTTACCCCAATTCCCATGTACCGTAACTACGCAAGAGTGACTTGTATATATTTTTGTCGTCTCCTTACCGGTGTAGGGTTTATTATTAAATCCTACTAATTTATTTATAGGTTTAATTTAGTCCAAATCATGTCCTCTACTCACATCTGATCAATATGCAGTATACCTGATCTCTAGTCATTTGTTCTCATCGTATAACATCAATAAATGAGTGTAATATGGTTCACATCATACAAGCATCAAGCAGCTACATGCTTATATCGGTATGTTGGGCTATGCTTATGTAGTGTAGTGTAGTCTAATACATGTTTTCTATCCTATAGTGTTGTTTACTTAATCCAAGAAACCATCACTCGCATACAATTCACACACAGTAGTCATAAATAAATAAATACTCAGTCATCCAATGTCATTTAAGGCGCCACAAGTGTCCATCCACGTAGTATGAAATGCAAGTGTCACATATTCATACCACGCTTCTAATGCACATGATTTGTGAATAGTTCATGTATTGAACTAACAAGAATATCAGTGAACTCATATAAGCAGTGATGAGCATCAACAAACATGATTTAATATTTTTAGTCACCAACTACTGATCAAATAAAATTCACTTCACTGTTTTGCCAATTCTAGTTTGGTGCAAATTTAAATATTCACCTACAAAACGATTAAAAATAATATTATTACATCGTTAATCACTTACTAAAATCATAATAAATTTTTATTATCATTCTACGTTTATCTTATTACTTCGCAGTTAATTTTATTTTTAACTACAACAATTAACGCTTAAACCTTTGATTTTATTTAATCAATTTAAGTTACAATTTCATGATATCAATACAGTTTTATTTACATATCACATATCTAAATTTCAATGCATACATTAGTTAAAAATCACATTTTTAACTAACTACAAATTATTTCATAACTTAATAGATTTTATTTACTAACATACACTAATTGTCTTACTTAACAATTTACTTTCATGCAACTAATTTAGATTTCTCACCGCGAGTTCCAGTCCGTCAATTCTTTTACACTGAAGAATGCGACTACTCCAAGCTCCAATACGGCTATCTGAATGTCTGCGGTGCTCTAGCCTTGCTCCAATGCTCTCTAGCACTCGATGGAGATAAATTTAGACACAAATGGGGTGCTCAATTCCTAGGGTTCCTGCTGTCCGGATTTATTGCGCCAAAAGGAGGAGATTTGGAAGTGGTAGCATGTCCTAGAGGAGGTAGGAGGAGTAGTACGAGGTGTATGAAGCTTTAAGGGGAGGAAAGGAGGAGTTTTGGAAGTGGTAGCGTGTCCTAGAGGAGGTAGGAGGAGTAGTACGTGGTGTATGAAGCTTTAAGGGGAGGAAAGGAGGGGTTTTGTGGAAGAAGAGGAAGAGAGAGGGATGTGCGGCTGCCGTGCGCATGGGGTAGGGGTATCGACGTGGGGTGGGGGTAGGGGTGCGGAGGCTAGGGGGAGGAAGGGGAGGAGGAAGCTAGGGTTTTCATGAGGAGGAAATTGATTTTAGAAAGAAGGTAGGAGAAAATGAGAGAAAGTGAAGAGAGAAAGGGGAGAAAGTGAACTTAAGTAGAAATTTTATCTTCTAATCGATCTGATTGCCTGATTGCAAATAATCTCTATTTGCTACGAAACTCCATCACAAGATAATATACGGAATTACGAATCCAACGAATCAGGTTTCATCGAATTCTGAGTTTGTTCGACCCCCCATTTTAATTTTCTCTCTACCTCAAATTAGCTTTAAAGATGCGATTTTAGCGTACATTTTCTTCTTGCACACCCACCCGCTAACTCCAAAAATTATGAAACTTAGGATTCTTCCATTATTTGACGATATGAATCCAGAAAAAAAGTGTCATCGAATTCCGAGATCGTCTCAATAACATTCCATTGTAAACTGATCGTCGGTTTCCTAACAAATGTGTCTACCTCGGCCACATACTAACTCCATTTATCGAAAAATTTGAAATCTAGCAATGATTTATTTGTAACACCCCGAAAATTCTATAACTGTGAAATTAACAAATTAAAGGATAATTAATTTGAAATCAAAGAACTAAGGGAAACGGGATACGCCATTGCGTTCGTCTCGGAAAAATACGCGAAATAGAGTCCGAGTTTTCGAAAAACGGAGTCCGTATGAAGAAGATATGGCCTTCGGAAGTTTTGAATCAAATTTAAAATTCAAACAGAATAAATCAAGTTTAAATTCGAAAATGGGGCCCATTGGGCCAGGGCGGAAAAACGCCGCCTGACACACCCAGGTCGACTGGGCTGTCGACCTGGTCTAGCCAGGTCGACTGGGCTGTCGACCTGGTCTAGCCAGGTCGACAGGCCTGTCGACAGGGCTGTCGACAGGGGTGTCGACCTGGTCCAGACCAGGTCGAGCCCAGTCTAACCCGGCTGGCCTATTCTCTATGTGGTCGATTTTCTGTGGTCTGCTTTGTCACTAGGGCTAGGTGGCAAGTTTTTATTTGTCTCTCTATCGAATGAATGGCTACGATCAATCCAAGCAACATCAATGGCCCTAATCAGTTCCTAACCTCTATATAAACAACCCTAGACTAAACCCTAATCTA
The DNA here is from genome assembly GCA_030737875.1 of Allium sativum. Lineage (NCBI taxonomy): Eukaryota > Viridiplantae > Streptophyta > Magnoliopsida > Asparagales > Amaryllidaceae > Allium > Allium sativum. The sequence continues at coordinate 683,220,758 of CM060926.1, read as the reverse complement.
TTCATTCAAAAATAAGAACATAGCCGCCATGTTGCTGAGGAACGACTAGGAGTAGCCACCAAATTGGAGAGAGGATTAGGAGGAAGATTCTAAAGCTTAAAGCAACCTAAACAAATCAATTCAACAAAGGGATTTGCGTCTTCAATCCCTAAATTAGAGAATTCATCACACCATTGTAAGTAGAGTATTACTTTGGTATGAATAAACAATTGTGTTGGTTTGTATGCTTGAATTGTGGCAAATAAAGTTATTCATATTTATGCCATGGTTATGTGAACAAATTCAACTATACTTATGCCATGCTTATGTTTGATATTATGCCATGCTTATGTTTGACATTATGCCATGCTTATGCTAGAAATATTTATGCCATGCTTATGTTTGACATTATGCCTAAATAAAAATATAGGTTCATGTGACAATAATGATATCTCAATTACAAGTTCACATGCTTTGATTCATGTCACCTATGTTACCACTATGCAAGTACACCAGTTTCTATTTTGTATTTCCAACGTCGTATTGCAAGTTCATGCGCTCACATTCCCCTCTTTGTGTATGTAATCACGCTTTAAGCCTCCCCTTTTCGCATGGCTAAATTGGGCTTTTAAAGGCTAAGCCCAATATATATATAAACGGACGTGTAGAACGGGGGAAAAGAACGTTGGGTTAAAATTAATTAATTAATGAAAATATAAGATAGAAGGGCCCAAGTTCAAGTATGGGTTGGGCCCATGATTGGTGTAACCTTTACACCATTAACCTAATAATGGGCCGCAAATATTTACATATAAGAAATAAAGAAGAATGACAAAATATGTAAATGTAGAAAATACGATGTGTTTAACCCGAGGTTGGATTGAGTTGTGATGTAAACCTGCCCGGAACCGCCCGGCTGTCCAGTAGTCACAACAATACCTATCCAATGTGGGAGGTTAAACATGGAGCCCAGCAAGGACCCGAGGTTAGACTGAGTTGTGGCGTAAGACTGCCCGGAACCAACCGGCAACAGGCAGCCACAACAATACCTGTCTAATGTGAGAGGTCAGGGCCTTAATAAGACAATTAAGGCTGAATCAGGATTGATAGGATTAAGTGAACTAAAGACTTAATCAAAATGGAACATGCTAAACTAAACGGACTGGTGGGGTTAGGTTAGGAAACACTTAACCAACTTAGCATGTTGGCTAGAGATAGAAAACCTAGTAACGGGGGACCCTTTTCAGCAGTAACCCTAAAAGGTGTATCAGGATACCCTGAAACTAGGCAGGGTGGGGCACGATTACTGGGCTGATTGTAAGAGGTCAAAGCGACGGCGGTGGTGTAGCAGTGTAGGTTCTAACGGAGTGCGGGCGTGCACACATTCCGGCGCAGAAAAATAAGGCACTGGACACCAGTAGCATACCTGTGCACTCTAAGGTTGTGTCGGGTTGCCACTATGGGACTTGATACACCCCATGGTGGGACCAGCATAGGTAACTACAACATCGGGGGCCGTAAGACACATGTAACTATGCGAGTAGGAGCCGATCATCATTGAATGGATCACATCACCCTGATTATGGGGTGCAAATTGGAAACTAGTTTATATGGGTTCAGAGATTAGCATGGGGTATGATAGTATATTCGACCCTAGACAACTTAACCAAGTTTATAGTGCATGCCCACTTCTTGTTTATACTTATCATACCCAGTTCTTTATTCATAGACAAAATAGTACTAGACTTACTCAGGCTTTATGTCTGACTCTAATTTTCTTTCGTCTTCTTTCTTCCGTTTCCCCCCCCCCCCCCAGGTCCTCAGGGAGGGAACACAGCAGCTTGACCAACCTCAACATCCAGCTTGAAGAAGAGAAATGTATTGCTTGGACTTTCCTGTTTTGAACTATGGCTTTGGACAATCCACTATGGGGCTTTTGCAGTTTATCTATGCTTTATTTATGCTTCTTTAAATAATGTACTCAAGACAGATTATGAAAGTGTTATGTTATGTTTTTGGAAAGGATGTTGTTGTAACACGTATTTGACTTTATGAAATAAAGTTTGTTGTTCTTCCGCTGTTTACAAATATGTGTTCTTATATCTGTCTTGTATATCTGTGACTTGTACTTATAAACCTCCACCAAAATTAGGGCATTCCCTTTGAGAGTGACCCTAACGGAGGTGGGGTGTTTCACTTGGTATCAGAGCATAGGTTTACCAGATAAGATAAAAAGTTTTGGAAAATTTATTTTCAAAAAAAAAAAAAAAAAAGAAATTTTAAAGAAGCATTTTTAAAAGAAAAATATTATTTTATTTTAAAAAGGCAAAGTCCACTCCCCAAAGCCATAGGTACTATCTCTTATCCTTCGTTTTGAATCTATCCTTTTTGTTTCAGCATGTCCCAAGAACTTAACTTGCCGGAAGGGGTGCCAATACCTGGTTGGTTTAGACGGTTCTTAGAAGCAAGGGCCACTCAGCCAGGTCCTACCATTCCTCCTCCCCCAGCTGAAGGAAATCATCCAGCCGCAGCGGCACCTTTTCCTCCACCTCTTCCACGGGGAAACACTTTTGCTAAGATATGTAAAGATTTTAAAGCTATGGGAGGAAGGGATTTCCATGGAACTGAGTCCTTCGTGGCAGCTAGAAATTGGCTGAAAGAAACTGAGGACCTATTCATCATCTTTGAGGTAGAGGATAGACAAAAAGTACAATTGGCAGTGTGGCTATTGAAGGGCGAGGCTTCCTACTGGTGGGAAGTCACTAATGCTGAAAGACCAGTGGAGACATGGGAGGACTTTAGGGCTAGGTTTGAGACTAAATTTCTCTCAGATGCGGAAAGAAGTTTGCAGTTGGAAAAATTCTTATTTCTTAAACAAGGGGACAAGACAGTCAGAGAGTATGTGAATCAGTTCGATGAGCTGGCTAGGTTTGGGCTTGACCTAGTCAACACCCCGCACAAGAAGGCTCTCCGTTTCGTCAAAGGGTTGAATGAGCCATTACACAGTTTGGCCATGACCCATATACCCATGGGAGCCACGTATGAAAGATTGGTGCAAATGGCATTGCTGAATGAAGAGGATAAGGGCAAGAAGAAAGAGGGTTTGCAGCCCAAGAAGACAGACTTTAAAAAAGGCGGGGAAGGCAACAAAGAGAAGAGGACGTGTAATTTCTGTGGCAAAGTGGGGCACTTAGTAAAGGACTGCCGGAAAAAGAAGGCCAAGGAGAATGGTGGGTGCTTTTCTTGCGGTGAGACAGGCCATAGGGCTAAGGACTGCCCAAAGAAACGAGGACAGGGGCAGAGGGCTGGATCCACCCTAGGGGCACAGGTCCATGTGCTAGAAGCGCCACCTCTGCAACAGCGAGGTATAAATACTTCTGTAGAAAGTGTAGTTTATCTTTATGATCACCCCGTTCGCACTTTATTTGATTCTGGCGCATCACACTCCTTTATCTCGTCTGCTTTAGTAGAATCTCTGCACCTAGAAACTAGTATGGTAGAGGACCCCTTAATTGTTTCAAACCCAATTGGGGGCCCAACTCATTTGTCTATGATCTGTGTGGGATTGAAAATTTCTATTCTAAGTGTAGAATTTCAATGTAGTGCCTTTGTTTTGGGCTTTTTGGGTTATGGTTTGATTTTGGGTATGGATTGGCTATCCAGTAATGGGGCCATCCTTGATTGTGAGAAAAGGGTTGTTAGGCTCCTAACCCAGCTCGGTAATACTTTGGAAATTTCTTGTAATCCCTCGTATGCGGTTACGCTTAGTTATCTTGAATCGCTAGATGCCTCTGTTGAAAATTTGCAATCAGTTAGAGTGGTCCGGGAATATCCGGATGTCTTCGAAGAGGTGAAGGGCTTGCCTCCGAAGCGAGAAATAGACTTCCGCATATATCTTGTAGATAATGTAAAGCCCGTTGCGTTGCCCGTTAGACACATGGCTCCACGAGAAAGGAAAGAGCTCAGTAAACAGATTAAAGAGCTACTAGAAAAGGGGTTCATTAGGAGGAGCATTTCAGAATAGGGCGCTCCAGTAGTGTTCGCCACTAAGGCTGAAGGTTCATTTCGCTGATGCATGAGTTGTAAAGAATCACCTTAGTAAGTACATTTGGCAACATAGTTGACATTTGTTTATTTTCAATGTGGAATACCTTCTAGTAAGTGAACAAGATCCAAGATTCACTAATGAATTTTGGAGAGCTTGCATGGAACCATGAGCACGCAGTTAGGCTTGAGCCAAGTATACTAGAAGGAGAATAAGTGAAAGAGGAACGAGAAATAGGTTCCAACTCATATTTTGGAAACAAGAATTAAGAAGCTACGAAATTGTGAAGTTAAAGACGGACAAAGCATAATGGAGTTAAGCTCAAGAAATGCGGCTTAGAAGATTGAAGACTAGATTCGTACATCGTATCTCTTCTTAAGAGTATATCCTTGATCCCTCTCTTCCTGTAAAGCTCACTTGCATGCTATCTTTTGTGTATATCCTCTCGGTCCTATTCTTAATCCAATTTCTATTGCAAACCCCATAGGGAGTATGACTCATCTGTTAGTAACACATGTTGGGGCTCGAGGGTGTTCGTTGATTTTACTAAAGTTTTTGGGCTTTATAGGATACGGGTTGGTCTTAGGAAGGGACTCCCTTGTGACCTAAAAGGGGTCCATCGTGCTTAGTTTCCTAAAATCATATATGGTGGTTGGGTTGAGTAATTCTTTGGGTGTCAGTCTGATGTTGATTTCGGTCTTCGGGGCTGATGCTTAGAGAGTTCTTCTCCTAATCAATATATATGTGGCATAGATTTCCAGTTTCGACATTGCCTAATGGGCACAAAGTTTTTACTTGCTTCTATCATTCGACTATACCTTTAGATAGGAACAATTGGGAAAATGTCCTATAGATTAGAGCTACCCGAGAAGTTGGCTGGAGTCCACAACGTTTTTTCACGTTTCTCATCTCCGAAAATGTCTACATGAGTCTGCTGAAGTGGTAGAGCCAAATATCCTCGAAGAGGCCGAAGTGGAACGCGAAGCAACCATAAGAAAAGTTCCAACCCGCATCTTAGGAACGGAAGTGAAGAAGCTACGCAACCGTGAAGTCAAGCTCATCAAAGTTCAATGGAGCGACGCCGAGGGAGACGCGACTTGGGAAACTGAAGCTAGAATACGTACAGCCTACCCTTTTCTGTTCGAGGGTACATCCTTGATCTTTCATTTTCCTTAAGTTGCGCTTTTATCAGTCTTTTTAGGTATATTTCCTCGACCTTATCTTTTAGGTAGAAACCCTTTGGATGGAAACATGTAATTGAAACATGTTATGGATGATGGTTGCAAGTGGTTGCAAGTGATTGCTAGTGGTTGCTCGTGGTTGCATATACACACACAATCTAGGTTTTAGATCGGCTCAGTCACTTCATATTGCATATGCATATATGTTTGCACTCGTATATGGTTGAACTTTATTGTGTTGTCATGTGGATGCTGCATTTGTATTGAATGATTGTGCACTCATGTAGAATCATGAATAGGAAAATTTGCATACATAATGGATTCATGGCACTTACATAATTCGCATTAAGGAGGTCAACTGAATCAGTAGACCGCCTGATTTTGCATTAGATAAGTACATGTACACACACACTTCGCATATGATCATGAAGCATTAGAAGTCTTTTAAGGACAATGGATGCTCGTGTTTGATGGATGAGTAGATGGATGATTGGATGTTAGGTTATACATTCCTCCTAACTTGAAGATTTCGGGGACGAAATCCTTTTAAGTGGGGGAGAATGTAACACCCCGAAAATTATATAACTGTGAAATTAACAAATTAAAGGATAATTAATTTGAAATCAAAGAACTAAGGGAAACGGGATATGCCATTGCGTTCGTCTCGGAAAAATACGCGAAATAGAGTCCGAGTTTTCGAAAAACGGAGTCCGTATGAAGAAGATATGGCCTTCGGAAGTTTTGAATCAAATTTAAAATTCAAACAGAATAAATCAAGTTTAAATTCGAAAATGGGGCCCATTGGGCCAGGGCGGAAAAACGCCGCCTGACACACCCAGGTCGACTGGGCTGTCGACCTGGTCTAGCCAGGTAGACAGGCCTGTCGACAGGGCTATCGACAGGGGTGTCGACCTGGTCCAGACCAGGTCGAGCCCAGTCTAACCCGGCTGGCCTATTCTCTATGTGGTCGATTTTCTGTGGTCTGCTTTGTCACTAGGGCTAGGTGGCAAGTTTTTATTGGTCTCTCTATCGAATGAATGGCTACGATCAATCCAAGCAACATCAATGGCCCTAATCAGTTCCTAACCTCTATATAAACAACCCTAGACTAAACCCTAATCTATTCATTCAAAAATAAGAACATAGCCGCCATGTTGCTGAGGAACGACTAGGAGTAGCCACCAAATTGGAGAGAGGATTAGGAGGAAGATTCTAAAGCTTAAAGCAACCTAAACAAATCAATTCAACAAAGGGATTTGCGTCTTCAATCCCTAAATTAGAGAATTCATCACACCATTGTAAGTAGAGTATTACTTTGGTATGAATAAACAATTGTGTTGGTTTGTATGCTTGAATTGTGGCAAATAAAGTTATTCATATTTATGCCATGGTTATGTGAACAAATTCAACTATACTTATGCCATGCTTATGTTTGATATTATGCCATGCTTATGTTTGACATTATGCCATGCTTATGCTAGAAATATTTATGCCATGCTTATGTTTGACATTATGCCTAAATAAAAATATAGGTTCATGTGACAATAATGATATCTCAATTACAAGTTCACATGCTTTGATTCATGTCACCTATGTTACCACTATGCAAGTACACCAGTTTCTATTTTGTATTTCCAACGTCGTATTGCAAGTTCATGCGCTCACATTCCCCTCTTTGTGTATGTAATCACGCTTTAAGCCTCCCCTTTTCGCATGGCTAAATTGGGCTTTAAAAGGCTAAGCCCAATATATATATAAACGGACGTGTAGAACGGGGGAAAAGAACGTTGGGTTAAAATTAATTAATGAATGAAAATATAAGATAGAAGGGCCCAAGTTCAAGTATGGGTTGGGCCCATGATTGGTGTAACCTTTACACCATTAACCTAATAATGGGCCGCAAATATTTACATATAAGAAATAAAGAAGAATGACAAAATATGTAAATGTAGAAAATACGATGTGTTTAACCCGAGGTTGGATTGAGTTGTGATGTAAACCTGCCCGGAACCGCCCGGCTGTCCAGTAGTCACAACAATACCTATCCAATGTGGGAGGTTAAACATGGAGCCCAGCAAGGACCCGAGGTTAGACTGAGTTGTGGCGTAAGACTGCCCGGAACCAACCGGCAACAGGCAGCCACAACAATACATGTCTAATGTGAGAGGTCAGGGCCTTAATAAGACAATTAAGGCTGAGTCAGGATTGATAGGATTAAGTGAACTAAAGACTTAATCAAAATGGAACATGCTAAACTAAACGGACTGGTGGGGTTAGGTTAGGAAACACTTAACCAACTTAGCATGTTGGCTAGAGATAGAAAACCTAGTAACGGGGGACCCTTTTCAGCAGTAACCCTAAAAGGTGTATCAGGATACCCTGAAACTAGGCAGGGTGGGGCACGATTACTGGACTGATTGTAAGAGGTCAAAGCGACGGCGGTGGTGTAGCAGTGTAGGTTCTAACGGAGTGCGGGCGTGCACACATTCCGGCGCAGAAAAATAAGGCACTGGACACCAGTAGCATACCTGTGCACTCTAAGGTTGTGTCGGGTTGCCACTATGGGACTTGATACACCCCATGGTGGGACCAGCATAGGTAACTACAACATCGGGGGCCGTAAGACACATGTAACTATGCGAGTAGGAGCCGATCATCATTGAATGGATCACATCACCCTGATTATGGGGTGCAAATTGGAAACTAGTTTATATGGGTTCAGAGATTAGCATGGGGTATGATAGTATATTCGACCCTAGACAACTTAACCAAGTTTATAGTGCATGCCCACTTCTTGTTTATACTTATCATACCCAGTTCTTTATTCATAGACAAAATAGTACTAGACTTACTCAGGCTTTATGTCTGACTCTACTTTTCTTTCGTCTTCTTTCTTCCGTTTCCCCCCCCCCCCCCCCCAGGTCCTCAGGGAGGGAACACAGCAGCTTGACCAACCTCAACATCCAGCTTGAAGAAGAGAAATGTATTGCTTGGACTTTCCTGTTTTGAACTATGGCTTTGGACAATCCACTATGGGGCTTTTGCAGTTTATCTATGCTTTATTTATGCTTCTTTAAATAATGTACTCAAGACAGATTATGAAAGTGTTATGTTATGTTTTTGGAAAGGATGTTGTTGTAACACGTATTTGACTTTATGAAATAAAGTTTGTTGTTCTTCCGCTGTTTACAAATATGTGTTCTTATATCTGTCTTGTATATCTGTGACTTGTACTTATAAACCTCCACCAAAATTAGGGCATTCCCTTTGAGAGTGACCCTAATGGAGGTGGGGTGTTTCATTATTATTCCGAATTCAACAAAAAAATTCTCAGCGGATTCTGATGTCGTTGTCAAAATTTCACTTTTTAAGGGCTATGCGATGATTTAAAAATTGAATTTTTAAATTCGGACGCATTTTCCGATAAAATTATATTAACAATAATTTTTAAATTAGTTGTGAAATTCTAGGTTGTTACAATATCCCCTACTTAGAAACTTGTCCTCGAAAAGGAAACAATAGTAAAGTAGGAAATAAAATAACAGTGTAACATAATATAAATGTACCTCTCATCAAAGCAAATCAGAGATGTCCACTCTACAATTGGGATAAGCCGGTTTAATGCTATATTCTGTTTCCCATATATAGTATCTAGGATCTCCAATCCACTTCACTTTGACTAAATGCACTTTCTTGTTCCTTAAAACTCTGGTTTCTCTACCAATATTTTTTCTTGGTTCTTTATGCACATCCAAACTCGGAGTAATATTCAATATCAGTTGCGAAGCCTCTTCCACGATCAAGTCTGGATCATGTACATGCTTCCGAAGTTGAGAAATGTGAAACACATCATGCATTTCGGGCAACCAATCTGGCAACTGGACCCTATAAGATAGAGTTCCAATCCTCTCAAGTATAGGAAAAGGACCAATATATCTAGGTGCCAACTTTCCTATTTTTCTAAATTGAACCACTCCTCTCATCGGAGAAACTCTCAAATACACGTGATCACCAACAGAAAATGCCAAATCTCTTCTTCTAGAATTTGCATAACTCTTCTGTCGGCTCTGTGCTGCTTGCAGTCGCTTCTTAATGAAATCCACTTTATTTGAAGCTTCTTGGATCATTTCCGAACCTAACACTAAACGATTACCAGGCTCTATCTAGCATGCAGAAGATCTACATGGCTTACCATACAATGCTTCAAACGGGGATAATTTTAAACTCGCCTGATAGCTATTATTATATGAAAACTCAACCAAATGTATGTGATCTTCCCAAGATCCTCCAAAATCGAGAATACAATCCGACAATAAATCTTCTAAGACATGATTCACCCTCTCAGTATGGTCGTCTGTCTGAGGATGATATGCAGTGCTAAGATTAATCTTTGTTCCCAATTCAGATTGGAATGTTTCCCAGAACTCACTTGCAAAGATCAGATCACTAACGATCATGTTGGGAATTCCATGCAATCTAACAATCTCTCTCACATATATCTGAGCAAGACTCTGAGCGGTTCTAGTCGATTTTACTGGAATAAAATGAGCGCTCTTCGTAAAATGATCGACAATAACCAAAATACTATCATTGCCTTTCTCGGTTCTAGGCAAACCATCAATGGAATCCATAGAAATTAGATCCCACTTCCATTCTGGAACCTCTAGTGGTTGCAACAAACGAGTGACCTTCTTCTGATCACTTTTGATTTGTTGACAAGTGGAACACCTACTAACATATATAGAAATTTCCCTCTTTATTGACTTCCACTAGAATGTGCTCTTAAGATTGTGATACATCTTACTTACTCCTGGATGAATACTAAGCTTAGATTATGACATTCGTCCATCGCTTCTCTCTTGAGCTTAGGAATATCCGGGACACAAATTCGGCCTAACAATCTCAGAACTCCCTTGCTATCAATCTAGAAACTCGACGTTTCGCTTCCCTGAATTCTCTTAATAATTTTTTGAATGAAATCATCGTCCTTCTGAAGAATAGAGATCTTCTCAATCAATAAAGGCGTAATAATAAGATTAGCAACAATAGCATTTTTCTTGCTAAGTGCATCTGCCACAATATTAGTCTTCCCTGGAGTATACAAAATACCTAGGTCGTATGCTGCAAGAAATTCTAACCAACATTGTTGTCTCAAATTCAAATCTTTCTGGGTGAACAAATACTTCTATGATTTATGATCTGTATATAACTTAAACTTCTCACCCAAAAGTTAATGCCTCCATATTTTCAAAGCAAATACTACGGCTAACAGCTTTAAATCGTGAGTAACATATCTCTTCTCATGCGGCTTCAACCGGCAGCTAGCATAAGCAACAACTTGGCCTCTCTGCATCAATACTGCACCTACTCCTTTATGAGAAGCATCTGTTTGCACAGTCAAATCCTGATTGCCATCTATAATAGTCAACAGTGGAGCAGTAGTCAACCTTACTTTCAGCTCTTGGAAAGCTGCCTCACATTCAATCATCCAATTAAACCTTGCATGCTTCTTTGTAAGTTTTGTCAATGGACTAGATAGCATCGAAAAATTCTTAATGAATTTCCTATAATAGCCTGCCAATCCCATAAAACTTAGGACTTTTGTGGGAGTGCTGGGTTGCTTCCAATCTCGTATGGTTGTAATCTTGCCTAGATCCACTGAAATTCCTTCTTTTGTTACTACATGACCAAGGAACTTCACTTCTTCTTTCCAGAATATGCATTTAGAATATTTGGATTTTAATACATTCTTTCTCAGAATTTCCAAAACCTGTTCCAAATGCTTAGCATGCTCGCTAGCTGACTTAGAGAAGATTAAAATATCATCAACGAAAACTAGCACAAATTTATTCAACACTCCTTAAAATACTCGATTCATCAAATCAACAAAATAAGCAGGAGAATTACCTAAGCCGAACGACATTACTAACCATTCATAAAATAAGTGTAAACCTCTGAAAGCTGTCAAAGGAACACATTCTTTAGCGATCCGCAATTGATGGAAACCTGTAGCTAGGTCCATTTTTGAAAACACTCTCGCTCCATTCAAGCGATCTAAAATATCATCTGTGACACCCCACGTCCGTTAATGTCACTCATTAAGAGAATGCATTAATTGTGGAGCGTTATAGGTAAACAGAAAAGAAAAATTACCAGACAGATATAAAATAGCAGCGGAATTTAAAAACTTTATTAATCATAAAGCATCGTGGTTCAAAACATCATAAGTCTGAAAATACATAAACACAGTACGTCATTAAAATTTCTGTCTTGTACTTAAAACATTAGAGCACAACAATAAACGAAGCATAATCCCCAAAAGAAACATAGTCATAGTAGCAAAGATAAGAACTTGAGCAATACATCTAAGCAGCTCCAAGCAAGATGATAGCAGAATTCTGGTCAAGCTTGAGTATTCCCACCCTGAGAACCCAGGGTGGGGGGGAACGGAAGAGGAAGAAGAAGAAACAAAATGGGTCAAACATAAAGTATGGCGAGTCCAGTTACATTTAGCATATAAATAAGTAAAAGTATCATGATAGGCATATAAAGTGGATAAGAGAGGTAACATCATAAAAGGCAGGCATGACAAGGTAAACAGAGTAAACATGATAAAGTGTAATACGCTTCTCCAATGATTCCTCTACACCGATACTAGTATAACCAGAATGAGATGATCCCAACAACTATGAGGTGGTAGACTTAGGCGTACTTCCAGTGAGTGGTTTTCACCCCATACAATTAAAAGGCAGCCCAACGTTCTGAAGTTACCCCTATGGATAATAAACGGGCTCCTAAACATACTGGGGTCTAAGTGTACCCTAATTACTACCCCAATCGATCGTCTCCCTACTTCATAGATACCATGTGTTAGACCCACAATAGGGTGTATCGCTCGCTAAAGTGACAACCTTCGTTTTCCAGATGTGCACAACCATATCTACTGGTGTCACGGTGTCTTATCTTCCTCTGTCCGGACCATGCACGCACATGACCTAGTTGGTATGCACCGCCCACACCGTCCCACATGTTTGGATCTCTTATTTTCAGCCCAGTAAGCGTGCCTCGACTCCGACTAGTTTGTAGTACTTGTTTGATACCTATATATGGGTTACTGACTGAAATGGGTCCCACACACAAAATGATGCAAGCTCTCCCCTTTGTCTTACATCCCCACTAAGTTTTCCATAGTTTATGCCCTACCAGTTTAAAAGATCGCATAACCCCACAGGTTAAGTTTGTGAGCCTATATATAAATATTACCCACACATCCCAGATTTACTTAACCCACCCACTGTCTCAAACAAGTTTACTTAACCTCTACTCAAGTTCATGTTCATACAATCCCTATGGATTCAACTTGGTTAAGTATTCCAATTCATTACCATGTCCATTTATGGCTAGACCTCCCACATTAAGCCTACCGCTTGTGGATGCTGGATATGCCGGTCGGTTCCGGGCAGACTTATTCCACAAGTCGGGCTTAACCTCGTGTCTTAGCATGTCTCATGTTTATGCACATAGACCCCTCACATTATATTCACCACTTGTGGTCGCTGGATATGCCGGCGGAACTTCTACCACAAATGTATTCTAACCTCGTGTCTAGGTGTAGTTACAGTAATTACTGAAATCCTAGGTATTTCCATTATTAACCAATTTTACCTATGTCGTTATAGGTTTTCATGCCCCTTTTCCCAAGTTATGTTCATAATGAACCATATGCGCCAAATTAATATTATAACACTTTATTAAAGTTATGCCAAATTTATAATTACAAGTTATTCCCCAATTTAATGTTTTCTCCTTGTTCCCAATCTAACGAATTCGCATATTTCAGCGGCATGCCTAAGCTCGAAAGTAGCCTAGATATATAAAAATAAAAGGGAAAAGATATAGGGAATAGAACAGAGATGATCATACTGAAAAAACGGAGATATAATGGCAGAAACAGGCATAAAACATATTGTGGCATAATGACTAGGTAGGTATATAGGAACATATCTAATGAACATATGATAATAGAACTGATTCTAACATAATATAGACATGCATGATATGATCTAAACAATGATTTAGATGTCAACTAATAACATATCTAATTTGGCTATAAACATGAGAGAATAGGTATTAGTTGATCTAAACAGTGAATTAGATCTATAATCAAAGGTAGATCTGACATGATAAATAGGTATAGTTTCAGATCTAATTCATAATCATGTCAGAATAACTAAGATAAACAGGTTATAGCAGATCTGATCTAATTCAAATGGTCATAGGCATAAATCCAAGTTATAGTCATATCAAGTTTAACTTTTAATTATTTCTATCAAAAATTAACATAAACTCACCCTATTTGGATGAAGTAAAACAGAAGAATCGAATCACAGATCTCTAAGCTTGAATAACTTGATTGCAGAAGAAGAAAAGACTTGATTTGATCTGGGCAGAGGCAGCATCTAGTTCTCCATTATTTTTGGTGTGCAAAAACATGAGAAATGAGGCCATATTTATAGATGCCCCCAAACCCTAATCTGCCAGATCTGACGTAGAGGGGTCAACCCCCCCTATGGGGTCGACCCATGGGTCGACACCCCCTTGAGGGGTCGACACCCCTGAGCGAGAAAATTCCTGCCTACCCATTTATGTGCGGTTTTGAATTTCTGGACCTAATTTTGAATTTCTGGATATATATATATATATATTCTTTTTGTGCATATACAAAATTCGAACCTTAATAACTTCTTCATATGGTGTCCGTTTTACGCAAACCAAGTGTCTATATTGACCAGAATTCCGTGATGAACGCAATGGCGCAATCCATTTCACTTAATTCCAATTATTAAATTAATTATTATTTAATTTATCATCTTTAGTGTTGTTAAAATTACGGGGTGTTACATTCTCCTCTACTCAAAGGATTTCGTCCCCGAAATCTCCAAGTTAAAAAGAATGTATATCCTACCATCCATCTACTCATCCACCAATCATAGGCATCCATTGTCCTTAGAAATTTTTAATGCTTATATGAACATATGCAAAGGTGTGTGTATATGTCCTTATACTAATACAAAGATCAGGCGGTCTACTAATTCAGTCGACCTCCTTAATGCAATGTATGTTAGTGCCATTAATCCAACACTTACGCAACAATCCTATTATAACATGTAATTTCTATATGTGTGCACAATCATCCATCCAAATGCAACATCCATATGATGATACATCCATTTTCATCCATTTAAAAGAAGAAAAATGCACACACATCCATATGCAGGTTGAGATTGATTGAGCCAATCTGGTGCCTAATGTGTGTGTATATGCATCCACAAGCAAACACTTGCATCCACTTCCATCCATCAAACATAACATCTCTCAAACACATGTTTACACCCATGGGATTCCTACCTAAAGGTCGAAGATTCGATCGATAGGATATTCTTTAAATGATAGAAACAAGCATAAATAAAAGCTTTGGAAAGGTAGTTAAGAACATACCCTCGAAAAGAAAAGGGTACGAAGCACGAATCTTTTCTTCGGTCTCCCAAGTTTCATCCTCTGGGTTATCTCCCCACTGAACCTTCGTCAACTTGACTTCTCTATTTCGTAGCTTCTTAACTTCTGATCCAAGAATAAGGGTAGGAACTCGTCTGACTGTCGCCTCCCGTTCCACCTCTACTTCCTCTAATATACTCGGCCCAACTACTTCTACGGTATCATGTAAGCACTTCCATAAATGAGAAACGTGGAAAACATCATGAACACTAGACAGTCTCTCGGGTAGCTTTACTCTATAGGCCATTTGGCCAATCCTTTCTGTTATGGGAAATGGACCTACAAATCTTGGTGCCAATTTCCCTACAGATCTGAAGCGAATCACATTCCTCAAAGGTGACACCTTTATGAAAACCATGTCTCCCACCTAGAATTCAATGTCAGTCCTTCTCTTGTATGCATAGGATTTCTGCCTGTCTTGAGCTGTCTTCATTCGTCTGCGGATAAGATCAATCTTCTCAGACGTTTCTCTAACCATATCCGGTCCAAATAGTAGTCAATCTGTAGATTCCCACCAACAAGTCGGTGATCTACAGGGTCATTCGTATAATGCTTTGAATGGTACCATGCCAATGCTAGCTTGATAACTGTTGTTGTAGGTGAACTAAAGGAAGATGCTCTTCCCAAGTCCCTCCGATGTCTAGGATACATAACTCTAAAAGATCCTCAAGAACTCGGTTCACCCTTTCTGTCTGTCCATCTGTCTGAGGGTGATAAGCGGTGCTCAAACACAAATGTGTACCTAATTCTTCTTGCAAGCCCCTCCAAAATTCACTGGTGAAGATGGGGTCACGATCACTTACGATGCTGGAAGGTATTCCATGAAGATGGACTATCTCATGAACATAAATTGCTGCCAACCATGCTACTGTCCTCTTGCTCTTAACTAGAATGAAATGAGCGCTCTTTGTAAGTCTATCTACTACAACCCAAATAATGGTGTTGCCTTTCTGAGATCTTGGCAAACCATCTATGAAATCCATAGAGACGCTCTCCCTCTTCCACTGCGGTACCTCCAAAGGATGAAGTAAACCACCGGGCTTCTTTTGCTTAGCTTTAACTTGGTGGCAAATCAAGCATTGAGAAACAAACTCTGCCACATCTTTCTTCATCCCAGCCCAAAAGAAAACCCTCTTCATATCCCTATACATCTTATCGCCATTTCGATGAATAGTCATCTTAGAATAATGGGCATCTTCTAGGACTGTCTTTAACAAGCTCCTAATTCGGGGAACACAAAGCCTACCATCTCGTCGTAACCACCCTCCATTGTCTATGGAATATCTACTGAGGTGACTAGAAGTCTCCCCTTTCTTGAGCCTATCCAAGATGTCTAAAATCTGTGGATCCTATCGCTGCGAAGCTCCTATCTGATTCATAAGAGAAGGTTGCACCTCTAGTGATGCAAATAAGGCAGGTAATAACTCGGTGGAGGGTGTCTAAATTCAAAAGTCGATATAAACTCCAAGCTTTTCCTTTCCATAAACAGAGGACTTAAGGTCATCTTTAGTTTATCATCTCACCAGAATTCCGAGACGAACGCAATGGCCCAGTACGTTTCACTTAATTTTGAATATTAAACTATTTATATTTTAATTTATCGTCTTTAGTGTTGTGTAACGACCCGCATTCTACATATCAGAGGATCGTAGAATATTTATTTTATTTTCATACGAAGTCGTATGGTCATGTAATTTTGGGAAACGGCTATTGGGGTCATTTCCCACATTCACGATTTTTGCCAAATTTTAAATGATTGTATTAACCCTGGCGAATTTTGTTTCGTTTATAACATTTGATTAGTAAGGAGTTTTGACCTAAAACCACTTCCATTAGATTCGGATGATGGTTTACCTTTCCGTAGAGTGATTACATTAATCAAACGGACTTACCGTTTGGGAGATATGGCTGAAATAAGGTTTGGAAGATGAAAAAACAGCTTAATCGGGCTTAATAGGTGATTAGCAGCTAGACCCATAACCCATTTCTGGATTAGGGTTATGGGAGGGCTGAAAGGAGTTAGAGAATGATTCCTTTTCATTTTCTCAACCGCCACAAACATTGCTATAAACCAAGCAATGGCCTCCATCTTCTCCCTAATAACCTTTTTTATCACTAATCAAGCAAAACTACATCAAATCAAGTCAAATTAGCATCAAATCATAGATAGAGCTGCTTCTATACATAGGAATCCATGCCAAATCAGTTAGAGCTTCGCATCTATCATTCATTTGTGGCTAAGGTGAGTGGTTAGCATGTTTATTCACTAATTATGGCTAAGTAGGGGGTGATTAGCGAAATTATGATTCAGAAAAATATGTAAAAATTCTAATATTATTTTATGTCACTGACATAAATTTGGGTTAATTTGGATTAAGTTTGCTAATCCCGAAATTGAGGGGATTAAGGGGGAAACTATGGATTTGGGTATGTTTGATCCTAAATAACACATGTGATTGATGTTTTAATGTTTTTGGTTAATTCCATATGTTGTTACTACTGTTTGGTATGATCGACGATTGTGTAGTAAAGTTAGAATGGACGAAAACGCCTTTGAGATGGCGAAAAATGGTTTGTAGGAAAGTGGTGCAGGTTTTATGTTCGGCCCTATATGTACGTTCGACCCTATATGTATGTTCGACCCTATATGTACGTTCGACCCTATATGCACGTTCGACCCTATATGCACGTTCGACCATATATGCCTGTTAGACCCTATATGCATGTTCGACCCTATATGCATGTTCGACCCTATATGTATGTTCGACCTTGAACCCAAGATGGCCGTAAACTCTTTTGAAGATCAATTCCAATCCGACCAAAACCTGAGATGCAAAGGAAGTTCAGATGAGAAGTGATGGCTTAAGATCCAAATGGGGATCGATGGGATAACTTCTAAAGCTGGGCTTTGCTGCGGGACGTGTGCAAAGGGGCTATCGATATCTATAACTTTATTTCTTTATTAAGAGGGGAACATTGACTATGGACTAGAGCAGTGGGGTCAGAGGTTGTATGGAGTCTAACTCCATCAGGGCCTCCAAGGGCAAAGTAGTCATAGTGATAGTTGGACGGGGTAGGACTCCGTCATGGCCCCAATAGTTCTGGTGATCAAAGTGATGGATATCGTCTGCTTTACGCACTGAGTGAGAGATGTGAGGATGGTTGCTATGTTTGATGTTTGCTATCACCATGACATGCACACTCCCATTTTACACTTTATGTTAGTGTTACCTTAGAGTACAGTACATCTGGTTGTGCTAACTCTTTGGTTGCAGGTCTAGGTTCAGGTATGATTATTCATACCTGTTATTGCTTTATTTTGCTGCTATCACTCATACCAAACTTTTGTCTGACCCAGAGTTTTATGTCTCTTCTTATTACTCTGGGTTCTCCTAAACGAGCAGACTAGAGACATGTTAGGTGTTTATGCACGAGTAACTGTCTGGAGGCGAGCATGAGGCTTCCACGTACTATTTGCATATATTCTCCCTGTGTTGTTTCAGGTCACTACTTTAGGCATTAGTAGTGTACTTTTTCTATTTTTCTTTACAGACAGTATTTTGAAGTTGTAATATTGGTTTGGATCATAAGCTGTATTTTGGATTCCTCTACTCTGATGGATATAGTTTAGTTTTCAGCTTATGCACTATCTCGCCTATTTTATATCAAGTTATGTTACTATTATATTTATTCGATGCGTTGTGAGATATATTACGGGTTCTTGATGAATTATAGTTTCAAATCCCTTTCTTTTGCAGACCGTCCCGTGCTAGTTGGACATTGGCACAAAGCATTTCATAGAAATGTCGGTTGGTGCGAGGCGGGCCGTCACACTTGGTATCAGAGCCTAGGTTGCGTAGTTTAACATAGGGGAAGACATCAAGGAGAGATAGTATACGTATATGAGAGCGTGCATTTGTGATATTTTTGTTTTCAAAAGCTATATATATATACTATTAGTATATCTAAGGATGAAGTCGCACTGCACTGGCACCCCTAAGTAAAAGGCTAATCGTTTTCTCTTTACAGATTGAATGATGAGCCGAAATACGAGGATTACGGGTTCAGGGGCCAACAATGAGAATGTCCCTGATATGAGGATGATGTTTACTGCGTTCATGTGAGAGATGCTTAGGGATGCTTAGGGAGCAGTTCCTAATGCAGCTAATGGTGGTTGTGCAGTAGTGTAGGCACCTAGAGCCGATTTCGCTAGGCTCGACAAGGATTATACTAATCTTGGTGGAAAGTCGTTCCACGGAACTAAATCAACTACGGATGTTCAAGATTGGCTTGATAGTTGTGAGTGTATCTTCGAGGATTTGGGAATTGATGATGCAATGAAAAAAATTTAGCATCGCCTCAACTTCAAGGATGGGCTATGAATTGGTGGAATGCTATTAAAGCAGCTACTCCTGAGGATCAAGTTACTTGGAATCAGTTTAAGACTCACTTCAGTGACAAGTTTATCCCAGTTGCTCAGAAATCATAATTATTTAGGTAATTCTTGGAGCTTAAGCAGAATGTAGGGCAGTCTTGGAATATATTGCTGAGTTCAATACTTTATCGAAGTACGGATTATCTCTTATCGATACTGCTGAGAAGAAGAACAAGAAGTTCATAACTGGCTTAGATGGGTACTTGGGGGAAAGACTTATAAACCACATCGATGAGGCACTCGAATATATTGTGGGGAAAGCATTGAGATCAGGGAGTCTTTACCCTAAGTCGAAGACCGAGGTTGCTATTACAGCTACAGAGGAGCCAAAGCCGCAGGCAAGCAGTGAAGGCAAGAATAAGAGGAAATAGAACCAAACCAAGGATGGTCATAAAAAGAAGAATAAGAAAGATACTAAGTGCTTTAGCTTTGGCAAAAAGGACCACTATGCCAAAGATTGTCGGGCAAAGCCAGCGGACAGAAAGTGCTTCAATTGCAGCCAAGTGGGACATCACAAGGATAAATGTCCACAACCTCCTAAAGAGAAGAAGATTGTGAAAGCATATGCTATCAACATTGTTCCTTCTTCATCGAATGCCCCAACTGCGGCGGAGAAAGTAAAGGGTATCGTCTTTCAAGGTATGCTTTCCATTTATGATGTTCCTGTTCGAGTACTGTTTGATACCGAGGCTTCCCATTCCTTCGTATCTAGTTACCTGGTAGATATATTCGAATTGGAACCCGAGATTGTCGATAGACCTTTAATTGTGATGAACCCAATCAGTGGTTCGACTAGACTTAGTATGATTTTTCGTAATTTGGTCTTATCGAGTTATGGATGCATGTTTGTTTGTGATTACTTTGTTTTGGGCTTTACTGGGTTTGGCATTATTTTGGTAGTCGATTGGCCCCAAAGGTATGGGGTAGTGGTAGACTGTGAGGGGTCTTCAGTGACCATTAGAGAGGATGATGGGCGAAGGGTACTATTTGGTTGCCTACCTAGTGATGGGGTGATGTCTTGTTTTCTAAATACCCTCGACATCCCGCATGATGAGTTGTCAGATGTGCCTATTGCTGGCGAGTATCCGGACATCTTCGGGGAAGTGACCGGACTTCCACCACACCGAGAGATCGAGTTTCGTATTGATTTAGTGAAAGATGCTAGGCCTATAGTGATGCCTCTTCGTCGTATGGCGCTAAGAGATCAGCGAGAGCTCGGGGTGCAAGTAAGCGATCTTTTGAAGAAGGGATTTATCCAAAGAAGTATTTCTGAGTGGGGAGCACCAGTTGTATTTGCTACTAAGGCCGATGGTTCCCTTTGATTGTATGTGGACTACCGCGAGTTGAATAAGGTGACAAAAAAGAATAAGTATCCTCTTCCGCGGATAGACGATTTGTTTGATCAGTTAAATGGAGCGAGTGCCAGTTAGATCTCGCGATAGGTTTTCATCAGCTTTGAGTAGCAGCTGAGTGTACACCAATGCACCAACATATTTTGTGGATCTAATGAATAAGGTATTCAGGGATCAATTGAATAAGTTTGTTCTTGGGTTTGTGGACGATATCTTAGTTTATTCGAGGACGGAGGAAGAACACAAGGAACATTTGAGGATAGTGATGGAGGTGTTGAGGAAACACTAATTGAAAGCGAAATTATCTAAATGTCACTTCTGGAGGAGGGAAGTGAGGTTCTTGGGCCACATTGTTTCAGAGAATGGTATTGTCATGGACCCAGCGAAGGTGGCTACGGTGCAAGATTGGTCTACGCCGAAGAATGCAACAGAAGTGAGAAGTTTCTTGGGGTTAGCTGGATATTATCGTAAGTTTATCCAAGACTTCTCCAAGATAACGGCACCGTTAACTCAGTTGATCAAGAAGAAGCAAGCTTTTGCTTGGGACGGAAGGTGTGAGAATCCATTTAAGAGCCTAAAAGAGAAGTTAACGTGCGCACCAGTGTTAGTTATTCCTAAGGGGAACGAAGAGATGACGGTGTACACGGATGCTTGTGGTATCGGACTAGGTGTTGTACTGATGCAAGGAGGTAGGGTTGTAGCTTATGCTAGTCGGCAACTGAAACTGCATCAGAAAAGATATCCTACCCATGATTTGGAATTGGAAGTGATTGTGTTTGCATTAAAGATGTGGAGACATTATCTCTTAGGAGAAAATTTAAAGTTGTTTACTGATCATAAGTCGTGAAAGTATCTTTTCTCTAAAAAGGATTTAAATCTTCGTCAGCGGAGATGGTTAGAGTTCTTGGCTTCATATGATTTCAATATCGCATACACACCCGGGAAAGGCAATGCGGTGGCTGATGCATTGAGTAGGAGACATGCCAGTTTAGGGGCTATGTTTCTTGAATGGAAGCAATTGCAGTATATCGCAGGATATGATTTCGGACCTAAATGCAAATTGGATCCAGAAATGTTAGCAAGTTTGACGATTAGATCGACTTTGATTGGGCGGATCAGCTCCAGTCAGAGGGGCGATCCTAACCTACTGGAAATCATCTCCAAGGTGGACATGGGTACCGACGGTGAGGAGATGAACAAGTATGGACTTGATCGAGAAGGATGGCTCTGAAAGAATGGGAGACTAGTTGTAACCAACGTTAATGAATTGAGAGATGAAGTGCTTAGAGAGTGTCATCACTTGAAACTGACTATACATCCTGGTGGTAACAAGATGTATCGAGACATGAAGCAAACATACTACTGGGAAGGGATGAAGAGAGACGTTGGGATGTTTATATCCAAGTGCATGAACTGCCAGCTAGTTAAAGCCAAGCAAAAGAAGCCTAGTGGTTTGTTACAACCACCTGAAATTCCCGAATGGGAATGGGAACAGGTCTCAATGGATTTCACTGACGGTTTTCCAAGGACTAAATCGGGTCATGATAACATTTGGGTGGTTGTGGATCGATTGACCAAGTGTGCAAGGTTTATACCAGTCAAGTCGAATACAATGAAAGCTAACTTAGTAGAACTATATATGAAGTGACAGTGAGATTTCATGGAGTATCTAAAGGTAATGTGAGTGACCGAGATCCATTATTTACTAGTCGGTTTTGGAAGAGCTTACAAGAGGCTTTATGGTCAGAATTACATCTCAGTACAGCGTACCATCCTCAAACCGACGGTCAAACAGAGAGGGTGAATCATGTATTAGAGGATCTCTTGAGAGCTTGTATATTGGATTTTGGGGGCTTATGGGATGACCATTTGCATCTGGTTGAGTTCGCATATAGTAATAGTTACCAGTCCAGTATTGGTATGGCTCCATTTGAAGCTTTGTATGGAAGACCGTGCAACTCACCATCATGTTGGTTGGAAACTGGTGAGAAGTTTGTGCTTGGGTCAGATGTAATAAGAGAAACTTCAAATAAAATCAAGATTATTCAACAGCAAATGAAGGCTTCCCAAGATAGGTAGAAGAGTTATACTGATAAAAGCCGAAGAGATTTGAAATTCTTCATTGGCAACTTGGTATTCGTCAAGATTTCTTTGTTGAAGAGTGTGATTCGGTTTGGTAGAAGAGGTAAGTTAGCACCAAGGTTTGTTGGCCCATTTCCAATTCTCGAACAAGTTGGGAATTTAGCGTATAAAGTTGGATTGGCAAACAAGATGGCGGGAGTTCACAACGTATTTCATGTTTCCCAGTTAAGGAAGTTCGTGCATGATTCTGATATGACTATTTCACCAGATCAGTTGGATGATTCGAGGTAGAATCTGAAGCAGTTGGGAGCCGCAAGACGATTCGTATTATCAGACACGATACGAAACAACTTCGAAGGAAGACGGTTGAACTAGTCAAGGTCCAGTGGGGTGATAATGAGAATGACTATACTTGGGAAACAGAGGAGGGCATAAGGAAGTCATATCCAGAACTCTTTGCCTGGTAAGATTTTAAATCGCGATATAGTTATTCCCTTGTTAGTAAACCGCATGTTAGGATAAGCTTGTTGTGTTATTGTGTATGTTTGATTGTCTGTAAATGTTTGATAGGCATGCGGGACAACATTGTATGTTTGTTGGTTAAGGAATTTCGAGGGTGAAATTTCTTAAGGGGGCCAGAGTGTAACGACCCGCATTCTACTGTTTACACCAAAAATAGTCCAAACACCTAAGGTACTAAACTGTACTTCACCAATTCGGTAAGAAAATAAATGGAACCATGCTTAATCAGCAATAAAAAGGTGAAAAATGCGAGAAAAGTAAAGTAGAGATGAGATTTAGAGTGGTTCAGCTGTTAACGAGGCCTACGTCCACTATGAAGGTGATTTCCTGTCTTATAATGAGAATTACAAATTACATCAACTCTCTCTTTTGATACATCTCTATATCCACTCAATATACCCTCATTTTAAGGAATTATACAAGAGAGTAGTAGAATTTGAGGAGAAGAAGGATGGATGAATGATTGAGAAGAAGGATGTCTTCGTTATCCTTCATCATAAGATTGTACTTGACGCCATGGTCGAATCTGTGGTTGAGGATGAAATTCAGCAGCACTTCATGGTGCTTTTTTTAGAAGCTCCCCCTTTTTATGTTGGTAGCCATGATGTATTTATAGGTGAACTTCCCTTGGTAAATGATCTGGAATCCGTTTATCCAGGCTGTGGATCGTTCATTCTGCTAATTAAGACCATGCCACTGGCTAGCTGTAGCCAACTGTCTGTGGTTGTATCCAGTTATCGTGTGTGGACGGCTCGTCGGAACGAGTATCTTGAATAGTTGAGCGGGTCCATGTAAGCGAGCGTCCTGTGAGCGCTTTGGGAGATTTTGTTAGAACGGGATGCGGGTCTAGAGTTGATTCTCCTTTGTTCCTTACGCGACCGTCCTTCTTGGACCAAGGGCGCTCGTCTTCTTCTGCCTTTGTATGGCGCTATTTGGCTTCATGGCTATGTTATGAGGTCTCTCCCGCATATGTTGAATGGGTTACTTGCTTTATTTCGGTGTTTGAGTGGTTCTCAGGATATGTGACCTTTATCTTTATCGGATCACGCTTCTCATGATATGTTATGCCGTTATCTTAGGTCGCATTGGTTGACTTGACTTGCCTTGGGTTCGATATTTGGGTCTTGCCCTGTGCGGTTGCATCGTGCACGGCCGACCCTGGTGATATCCGCCTTGTGCCCTTTACCCAATGTGTGTATGGATTTTTAGAGATTAACATCTACATATCGGAGGATCGTAGAATATTTATTTTATTTTCATATGAAGTCGTATGGTCATGTAACTTTGGGAAACGACTATTGGGGTCATTTCCCGCATTCACAATTTTTGCCGAATTTTAAATGACCGACCGTTTTAACCTTGGTGAATCTTGTTTTGTCTATAACTTTTGATTGGTAAGGAGTTTTGACCAAAAACCACTTCAGTTGGATTCGGATGATGGTTTTCCTTTCCGTAGAGTGGTCACATTAATCAAACGGACTTACCATTTGGGAGATATGGCTGAAAAAAGGTTTGGAAGATGAAAAAACAGCGTAATCGGGCTTAATAGGGTGATTAGCAGCTAGGCCCATAACCCATTTCGGGATTAGGGTTATGGGAGGGATGAAAGGAGTTAGAGAATGATTCCTTTTCATTTTCTCAGCCGCCACAAACATTGCTCTAAACCTAGCAATGGCCTCCATCTTCTAAATCACTCCCTAATCACCTTTTTTTTATCACTAATCAAGAAAAACAACATCAAATCAAGTCAAATTAGCATCAAATCATAGATAGAGCTGCTGCTATACATAGGAATCTGTGCCAAATCAGTTAGAGCTTCGGATCTATCATTCATTTGTGGCTAAGGTGCTAATTATGGCTAAATAAGGGTGATTAGCGAAATTATGATTCAGAAAAATATGTCAAAATTCTAAAATATTATTTTATGTCACTGATATAAATTTGGGTTAATTTGGATTAAGTTTGCTAATCCCGGAATTGAGGGGATTAAGGGGAAAACTATGGATTTGGGTATGTTTGATCCTAATTAACACATGTGATTGATGTTTTAATGTTTTTGGTTGATCCATATGTTGTTACTACTGTTTGGTATGATCTACGATTGCGTAGTAAAGTTAGAATGGTCGAAAGCACCGTCGAGAGGCAAAAAATGGTTTACAGGAAAGTGGTGCGGGTTTTATGTTCGACCATATATGTATGTTCAACCCTATATGCATGTCGACCCTATATGTATGTTCGACCCTGAGCTCGAGATGACCGTCAACTCTTTGGTAGATCAATTCCAATCCGACCAAAACCTGAGATGCAAAGGAAGTTCAGATGAGAAGTGATGGCTCCAGATCCAAATGGGGAATGACGAGTTAACTTCTAAAGTTGGGCTTTGCTGCAGGGCATGTGCAAAGGGGTTATCAATATCTATAACTTTGGTTCGCTATTGAGAGGGGGCCATTGACTATGGACTAGTGCAACGGGGTCAGAGGTTGTATGGAGTCGAACTCCGTCAGGGCCTCCAAGGGCAAATGGTCGTAGTGATGGTTGGACGGGGTGGGACTCCGTCATGACCCTAATAGTTCTGGTGATCAAAATGGTGGATATCGTAAGCTTTATTCATTGAGTGATAGATGTGAGGATGATTGCTATGTTTGATGTTTGCTATCACCATGCACACTCCCATTTTACACTTTATGTTAGTGTTACGTTAGAGTATTGTACATCTTGTTGTGATAACTCTTTAGTTGCAGGTCTAGGTTCAGGTATGATTACTTATACCTGTTATTGCTTTATTTTGCTGCTATCACTCATACCAAACTTTTGTCTGACCCAGAGTTTTATGTCTCTTCTAATTACTTTGGGTGCTCCTAAACGAGTAGACTAGAGACAGGTTAGGTGGTTATGCACGAGTAACTGTCCTGAGACGAGCAGGAGGCTTCCACGTACTATTTACATATATTTTCCCTGTGTTATTGTTGGTCACTACTTTGGGCATTAGTAGTGTACCTTTTCTATTTTGCTTTAGAGACAGTATTTTGAAGTTGTAATGATTGTTTGGATCATAAGCTGTATTTTGGATTCGCTACTCTTATGGATATGGTTTAGTTTTCAGCTTATGCACTATCTCGCCTGTTTTATATCAAGTTATGTTACTATTATATTTTATTCTAGGTTTGCTAAGCGATTTCGGGGATGGAGTTTACCGGGGTCCCTCTGAATGTGGATGTATCTCCGGCTGATTCTCTGAATTTCGCTTACGATATGACTGCAGCGAAAGATCAAATGTTGGCTTACCTCGAGACTGTTGTCCACCAGTTTGGAAAATAGATGGATTTGCTGAAGAATCATTCTGCGAAGCAGATGATTGGCTGGCATAAGTTGGCCTCTGATCTCCAGAAACTTCACAAGGACAACCTTGAGCACATTTTTGTTTTGGAAAACGATAAGGCGAAGTTAATCCATGCCCTTATGTCCAAAGATAGCATAGTCGCTTCCTTCTCCCCTGGGGATGTTGAGTCGGTGGTTTCCGCACATGCTGAAGGGCCTTCATCTTGTTCTGCTCCGGCGAAGAGGAAAGTAGGTGGGCCAAGGAAGGTAAGAGATCTGTAACCTCCTCTCTCTCTTGGTTGTTTTGCTTTTTGAATTTTAAGACCGGTTGTGTAAGCGGGTGTCGGTCCTCGCCCATGACATAATGCTGGTTGTTGTTTGTGACTTTGTGTTTGACCTGTGACACTTTCTGTGCTCCTGATGAATGGTTACTTGGCTGGTTTTGCAATGCTTTCCATGTCTGTGCTATGCCATGTCTCTTTGCCCTGCTTTGATAATACACATACATTTTTCTTAAAAGTTTTTCACAGCGACCGTGCGTTAGCGTCGTATCACGAGGCATTCGTTCGTACGTTAATATCGTATCACGAGGCGCTCGCTTGTTAATGTCATATTACGGTTAGTCTTGTATTGTTGTTATTAGGCTGGGATTATCCAGCTTTTAGTATTTGGCTTAATTGGTAAGTCTTTAGTTGTTTTTACTTTGGCAAGTCAACCATTTAGATTTTTATTGAATATCATGCTTTATTTGTTTGGGGTATTTTCGTGATGCATTTTTATGTGTGCCCTCATGGAAGGACTTGGGCACCAATGTAGAATCCGATCTTGGCTTCATTTGACTTGGTTAACAACAAAGAACAAGAACGGACACCCCCATACGGCTAGGATTTTTGCTTTTGTAATCCAACTTTGGCTTTGTTTGACTTGGTTAACAACAAAGAACAAGAGTGGATACCCCTATACGGCTAGGATTTCTGTTTGGCGGTGGTCCTTCCAGCATGTTTAATCCTTCCCCATTTTATGCTTCATCCGAGGAGCGGACACTACTTCATCTCATCGAGCTATAACTCAGAAGGGAAAAAATCGTGTCTTTTACCCACCAAGGTAGGTGCCCCTAGAAACTGGCAATTTTTTCATTTTAGGACATGTCAGTTTTTCCGACTTTGTGCTTTGACCTAGGACATAGACGTTGGTTCGCCTCATTGAGTTCCTTTTTCTCAAGTTGGAAAACCCGTGTCCAGCACCTAGGAAGGTCACCTAAGAAGGTGCTTCTTCGGTGGGCTTAGCAATTTTATCCGTGGGACTTTTGAGTTGCTTTTATTCCAGCATTGACTCTTTTTAATTTGGCATAAAGCTTTTGTTGGTCCTGTATTGAGAGGTCCAGTGTTTCCTGATGGAAGTTGGAATTCCTCGAGTTGGTGCTCCCTGATCGCTTGTTTGCCTACACAAGGAAGTCAACTTTTAGTTGAGGATTGTGAGTGAGTGTCCTGTACATGTAATTAGGATTCCATATTCAGTCACTTCATGTACATCATTAAAAATGTGAAAACTTCATGAATCTTTACAGCTTTTTCTATGTATTTGAATAACATGCTATAAGAAATAATAACGGATAAGCTCGCTATTCCATGCTCGTGGAATCTTGTTCCCATCTGTGGTGGCCAATTTGAAGGTTCCGTCCTGGAGTTTTTGACATATAACATAAGGTCCTTCCCAATTGGGCCCGAAGACTCCAGTACCGGTCATTATCTTTTTCAGAATGAGGTCTCCGATTTCAAAAGTTATATCCTTGACTTTTGAATTGAAGTGCCTAGCCACCCTCCTTTGGTGCGCAGCTACTTTGAGTTCCACTTCTTTTCTTCTTTCCTCGAGTTGGTTGAGGGCTTCGAGCTGTAGCTTCTCGTTCTCTTTGGAGTAAAAATGTATTCTTCGATGGGTAGGGACTTCCAAATCCACTGGTATCATAGCTTCAGAGCCATACGATAAAGAAAAGGGAGTATGCCCTGTTGCAGTTTTGTGCGTAGTGCGATACGCCCATAATGCCAGCGGGAGTTCATCTACCCATCCACCCTTAGCCTTTTCTAGTCGCTTCTTGATGGTAGTCTTGATGATTTTATTTACTGCCTCCATCTGCCCGATCGCTTGTGGATGAGCGACCGCTGAAAAGCTTTTTTGGATTTTATACTTGGCACAAAAGCTTTAGAATTCTTCACTTTCAAACTGGGTTCCGTTATCCGTGATTATCTTTTGTGGTACCCCGAACCTGCATATGATACTTTTTAAGACAAAGTTAATAACCTTCTTTGAAGTTATAGTGGCCAATGGTTCTGCTTCAGCCCATTTCGTAAAGTAGTCAACAGCAACAATTGCGTATTTGAAACCATATTTTGCAGTGGGAAGGCCTCCTATGAGGTCGATGCCCCAGATAGCAAACGGCCATGAGATGACCATGTGGGTTATGGTTGTGGATGGCACCCTTAGGATTTTGGCAAATCTTTGGCACCTGTCATATTTTTTAGTGTAGACCGTGGAATCTTTATTGATTCTGGCCAGAAGTAACCATATCGTAGGATCTTCTTGGCCAAATTTTGTCCTCCGGAATGACCTTCGCATTCCCTTCGTGCAGTTCCGCCATAATTGCCTTAGACTCCTTCTCTGTAACACAGCGAAGTAAAGGTATAGAAAATCCCTGTCTATACAGTCATCCATCTTGAATAAGGTATAAAGGAGCTTTTTGTAAGATCTTTCTTTGTTGTTTGGTTTCAACCGGGAGTGCCCCAGTTGCGAGGTATTCTTTAATTGGCGACGTCCATGAATTTGATTCATCGGTTGTTTCCATGATCCAATCCATTTCGGTCTGCTTTGTACTTGGATTGGAAAGAACTTCCACTGGGACTAACCCCATTAGTTGTGCATCTCCTGTGCTCGCTTATTTGACTAATGAATCAGCTTTAGTATTTTCTTCCTTGGGAATATGAGATATGGTGTAATGCTCGAAAGCTTCCAACAATTCCAAGACTTTTGTAAGATAATCTAACAAGTTACCCATTTTTGCTTGGAATTCTCCCAGAATCTGGCATACTACGAGCTGGGAGTCGCTGAAGATCTGTATAGTTTTTATTTGCAACACTTTTGCTAGCTTTATTTAGGTCTGAATAATCCACACAGACCCGCCATTTGCCGTTTGATTTCTTTACGAGCACCGGGTTGGATACCCATTTCGGATATGTAGACTCTCTAATAAAACCATTTTCCATTAATCTGTCGATTTCTTCTTTTAAGGCGTGCGATCTCTTCGGCCACTGGGCTCTCCTTTTTTGTTTGACAGCCGAAATGCGCGGGTCAATGTTTAGCTTATGGACTGCAACATCCGGAGATATTCTACACATGTCGGAATGGTTCCATGCGAACACATCTAAGTTAGCTCTCAAAAAGGCAATCAATTGGTTTTTCAATTCAGGGCTCAGTCGAGACCCTATATTCAACACACGGTTTGGGTCCTTTGGATTTACAACTATAGGAATCGTGTCTTCGGCTGAGGTCGCCCTTTCGTCCTCTGCACTGGCTTCTCTAGGATCGATCTCTTTTTGCATTCCGCTATGTTCACCAGTGCACGGACCTTTTTTTAGTTGCTATAAGGGGGAGTTTTGGATACGAGGGAGAACCTCTGCATCCTTTCCTGATTCTTTTTTCTTGGCCTCTTTCAGTTCTGTCACATAGCAGTCCCTTCCGGCAATTTGATCGCCCTTGATTACACCAATTCCCCTTCGGTTGGAAACTTCATGATCAAACACCAAGGAGCTAAAACAATCTTAAAACCTGAAAGAGTCGGCCTCCCAAGGAATGCATTGTAAGACGAGAACTAATCTATTATGACAAAGGTCTGTACCATGGAAACTCGACGCTCCCTATCTGCCAATTCAACAGGCAAATCTATCGTTCCGATGGGTTGCGTAGGTTGACTTGTAAAACCGTGGATCTTATGTGGGTACGCATGCACCTTTGCCATGGAGAGATTCATCTTTTGGAAAGTGTTTATAAAGGTCACATTGACTAATGTCCCGGTGTCAACTAGGACCCTTTTTACCACTGCAGGCCCGAGACCAATTGTGATCACCATGGCATCAATAGTTGGCGTAATTAAGCCTTCTGCATCCTTATCTCTGAATATCACATCCTCGGTCGAAGTTTTGTGCATTTTCGCTGGAAGCTGGTTGTTCAAGATCATGCACCCTTCCTCTTGCGTGACATCCTTCAATTCGTTAGCGTATCTTTCCATATCTGCCCAACTGTTCCCGGCTGGTTGGGGACCCCCAAATATCATATTGATTACTGGTCTCGAGTCGACTGGCATTTGGTCCTCTTCACTCGAGTTGGGCTGGCTAGCCGCATTGTTATGCCCCTACGCAGCTAAAGTGCTTTGGGGATTTTTCACATACTACTGGAGTCGGTTCTTCCTGATGAGCTCCTCAATCAAACTCTTCAGGTGCCGGCATTCGTTAGTGTTGTGTCGTGGCTGGCTATGGAAACGGTAGAATTTCCCAGAATTTGCCTGTTGTTCAGTTACCTTCTGCGGCTTCATCCGAGGGAAAAGGCCCGAGTCCTTCGCGTCTTGGTAAATCCTCTCTAGGGTTTCGTTCAGGACGGTTAGCTCAGATGGTTTGTACATCCGCGTCTTCTTATAAGCTTTTCTATCCCTCTCATCGTTTCCCCTCTTTTGTCCAACATCGCTCTTCTGGTCAACCCTGGGCTCATCGCTCTTTCCTTCTCTGGCTGCATTATTTTCTATAGTCTTCTGGACACCTGGAGCTTCATCTTCCACACTCATGTATTCCTCAGCTTTCTTGTAGAACTTCTTTAAAGTCTTTGGTTTCTTCATCTTAAGCCACTTTCCAAATTCAGACTTCTTATCAATGGCCCCTCTCGGGGCTGCTAGCAAATACCAAGGTTCTGGTTCTATGACCTCCGCTACTGCAGCATTGAAGCATGTAAGGAAAGCTCTGATGGTTTACCCATGCTTCTGTTCCATTTCGCTAAGTGACATCACATCCCTTGCTTTGGTGGTATGTAATCGGAATTGATCCTAAAACCTCCTTGCTAGATCGGAAAACTAATCGATACATCTAGGTGGAAGTCTGGTGAACCATATCGAGGCCACACCTTCCAGGCACACGGGAAAGTATAAGCACTTGATTTCGTCGGTGGCCCTAGCTCCATTCATGTGCTGGTCGAACTTGAACAGGAAAATGGTCGGATCTCCAACTCCGCTATAAGGCGCTATTGCTGGTGGTATAAATTTCTTTGGGAATTTCGCTTGACGGATCTCCTCTATGAATGGATTTTTGCTGGGAGAAAACTCACATTCTTTCTCCTCATCCTCTCGAGTCGCCTTCTCCTTCATTACTCGCTGGATTAGGTATGTGATGCCCCTTTCGTTGCCTGCTTGTTCATCAGGATCGATGATGATGTTCTTATCAGTGCAACCATGGTTTAAGCTTCGGCGCCTTGCATACTTCTTGAGGGAGGTTATGTTGGTGTGACTCGTCGCACATTCTTCCTTGCATTGTGGAGAACTGACCTTAGGATCCCCAACGTCGACCTCTCCCCTGTCTCTCACTGGGTTGTGAGGTCGTCCAGGGTCTGAGGCTGATGAGTCCTCTTTTTCATTAGCATTAGCCACAGTATTTGGTGGTAACAAATTGGCTTGACCATTGGTCAAGACATCAAACCTTTCCATTATCATCTTCGCTGTATTATCTATTTTCTCGTTCAAGCCGGTTACAACCACATTTAATTCATCTCGCGTTATAGATGGCCCAGGGGTTTCCCCGGCCCCTTGATTCAAGATTTGAGGTGTAGCTTCATCAGCATTATCATCCTCATTGATCGCAACGACTTTAGTAGATTTGCCACTTTTCTTCGATCCAACCATGATTCCAAAGGAGAGAACAATTTTGGGATGTTTTTATTGTTGAACTACAAAAGGGAATTTATGAACACGGCCCCACGGTGGGCGCCAAAATGTTTACACCAAAAGTAGTTTAAACACCAAGGTACTAAACTGTACTTCACTAATTCGGTAAGAAATAAATGGAACCATGTTTAATCAGCAATAAAAAAATGAAAAATGCGAGAAAAGTAAAGTAGAAACGAGATTTAGAGTGGTTCAGCCGTTAACGAGGCCTACGTCCACTATGAAGGTGATTTCATGTCTTATAATGAGAATTACAAAGTACATCAACTCTCTCTTTTCATACATCTCTATATCCACACAATATACCCTCGTTTATATATTTCAATCTAAGGAATTATACAAGAGAGTAGTAGAATTTGAGGAAAAGAAGGATGGATGAATGATTGAGAAGAAGGATGTCTTCGTTTTCCTTCATCGTAAGATTGTACTTGACGCCATGGCCGAATCTGTGGTTGAGGATGAAATTCAGCAGCATTTTGTGGTTTTTTTTAGAAGCTGCCCCCTTTTATGTTGGTAGCCATGGTGTATATTTATAGGTGAACTTCCCTTGGTAAATGATCTGGAATTCGTTTATCTAGGCTGTGGATCGTTCATTCTGTTAATTACGACCATGCCACTGGCTAGCTGTAGCCAGTGTCTGTGGCTGTATCCAGTCATCGTGTGCGGACGGCTCGTCGGAACGAGTATCTTGAATAGCTGAGTGGGTCCATGTAAGCGGGCGTCCTGTGAGCGCTTTGGGAGATTTTGTAAGAACGGGATGCGGGTCTGGAGTTGATTCTCCTTTGTTCCTTGCGCGACCATCCTTCTCGGTCCAAGGGCGCTCGTCTTCTTGCTGCCTTTGTATGGCACTGTTTGGCTTCACGGCTATGTTAAGAGGTCGCTCCTGCTTATGTTGAATGGGCGACTTGCTTTATTTCGGTGTTTGAGCGGCTCTAAGGATATGCGACCTTTATCTTTATCGAGTCGCACTTCTCATGATATGTTATGTCGTTATCATAGGTCGCATTGGTTGACTTGCTCTGTGCGGTTGCTTCGTGCACGGCCGACCCTGGTGATATCCACCTTGTGCCCTTTACCCAATGTGCGTATGGATTTTTAGGGATTAACATCTACATATCGAAGGATCGTAGAATATTTATGTTAGCATGCTTTGTGAACAGGCTACCCAAAGCCAAGGACTTGAGTACGAACTTACATTGATTGGAGATCACCTGGATGGAGCGATAAAAGGTTGGAAAACTTGAATTATACATGCAAATGTCACCGGATCGGATTCCCCCCATTCGGATCGGATCGGATGGGATCCCCCCATTTGGATCGGATCAGATCCCCCATTCGAATCGGATGGGAGTGCCCCCCCATTGCTTGCTGCTTCATAACGTGGCCTATTTTCTAGCCTGCAAAAGAGGAGCTACCATCTCCACTTCTCCCCACGTTCTCCACTCTCTTATAACCAACTCCGAAGCCTTCTAGATGCTGCCACGTGTACCACTAACTGCTCACCAATTCCAGCCTATAAATACATCATAATACAACAAATGGAGGGGACTTTTGCCCGATGGGAACCTTATGTATTTCGGCCATGGCTGCCAACGAAGAACCTCCATCTTCTTCAACAAAATCAATGAATTCAGAGAGCATTATTCATTATAATCGAGTGATTGAGTGTCTGTACTCATTGTAATCATAATTTCTGAATGAATTGAGAAACTATGATGTGGATTTAGGCTTGTTAAAGCTGAACCACTATAAATCTCGTGTATTTGCTTGATTTTCTACGTTTTACATTGTTATTCTTCACAAATCCTAGACAATTGGGTGTTAGAGCCATTTTTTGGTCTAACATTTTGGTGCTTTCACTGAGAAATGAAGATTCTCAACATATAGGGATTCTCCATTCTACTATTGGATCTCCAAGTCCGATGAGGAAATCCTGCAAATTCTACTTTTTTTAACGGCTTTCCAGTTCGAAGAAGTCTCTGGATCGGATGCGGCTGACCAGCAGATCGGATCGAGTTGATGTAGAATCGCATGGCTTCGGTTCGGATAGCCCCACTCAGTTCTGGTCGGGTCCGACCCGACCCCACATAGTTATACACTGAAACGCTGGAACTAGGATTAGTAGCATCAGTTCGGATCGAATCACCAAGGGTCCGATCTGACCCCAATAAAATGCAAAATTCAATCCGACCCGAACCGTAGGAGAAGACCCGAGAACCGGCCAGTTGATGATGCTCCGATCCGGCTTGGATGAACTAGTCCGATCCGACCCAATGTGAAGACATCTATGAACCGCAACTTGAAGGCACGATCTGATCCGACCCGGTACGGCTGTTTTTGGGAAGAAATACATTTTTCAGATCATTTCAGAAAAGGCTCCATCTTCCAAAATCGAAAAAATCGTGCGGTGCCCACATTTTCGACCTAACCGGTTAGGTCAATCGCCACCGGAACTGTGGGGCCCCGGACCCCCACCGGCGCTGCGCCCGGACCCGCTGACGGCCTCGCCTTTGGCTCGGAACACAGCTTGCCTTCGGCTCGGCATACATTTTAGCCAACAACAGTTATCAAAGCTTGTCAATGAAGATTAAATGGATAGTCTGTGAATATCCCAGTAGGTGGCAATGATTGGGATTCTTCCTAGAACCATGACAGCTACTTACAACAGTAAGTCGATGCGAGGAGCTATCGATTAGATTCAGCTTGCTATCAATGATAGTATACGAGACAATGCTTGTCCTGTAGTAGCTTCCTCTTCCATGGCACTGATGGTGTATAGATTTCACCAATGCAACTGATGTTGTTCCCTAACGAGTAGTGACCAACTTATTTATGTGACTTGAACATGTCCAATCGGAGGAGCATCGAATGACGGTTAAATGGAACAGTCCAATCACTACTCCAAAGATGATTCATATGATCTTAATGACCATGATTTTTAATAATGGGATGCCAGAAAGTAGCTAAGGATCCCGACATCCCAAAGCTACACTTCAATTGTACGATGTGATGAATGAAATGTGTTACACAATTCACCTCTCGAAGAACTTGGCTAACCTTTGTATTGGTTATTTGCTGTAAACCACATCGAGGAAGACTGATTTCCATCGAATAATGGTTAGATCAACATATTTTAGTGCTTAGAATTATGTACTAGTTGAATCACTGTACGCCATGATTGGACCTATGGATCCTCTCCCGGATTATAGCAACTTGACCGCTCACCCGCCACCATATGACCTTGGTCAAGTCATGAGAGCTCGAGATTAAAGCAAATATGAATCAACCATTATCTTTCTGCTTCTTATTTCCATTGTGACATAACGCATGAATATTACTTGAAGTCTCACAAGCTATTCTATCGTATTCAAGCTTAGATGATCATGGTCTATATCAACCAGCTCCAACAGAATTCAGAGCTTACATTGCGCCCTAATATCTATAGCTAAAAGCCCCAACCGAAGCCAAAGTGGGAATGATATATGATAACTAAGTTACTAAGAGAGCCTGCTATTTGGCTGAATCGAATATACTATGTGACAAAGACGGCAGGGGACCCAAAAATGCTTCCACTCCCAGTGAGATGGAGTGTGAAGGGGGCAAGAAGGCGATTCAAAGGAGATGCAACCTCGTCATTCGCTTACAGTATTTACCTAACTGCCTTTGTTGCTCCAAGACCCCAATCAAGGTCTGTTCATTCTCGGGATTGCCATCCCATGATGGTTTAAAAAGATGTTCATCACCAGCTACAGATTTTGGCAGCTATGGCCGACAGAGATTATCGAGGCAAAATAGACCTGCAAAGAGCATGCAATGCCATTTTCACATAAGATGATATTTATTCCTTTAACAAGATTACTTTTTAACCATAACTCTTATATTGGCATGCTTTATGAGTTATTGATGTAATTAACTCAGATGAAATAATATGTGGATGGTGTAGGTACCTAGGATTTGATACCAATCAGACTTCTAACACCCCCATATAGAGTTATGGAGCAATATCATGACCAGCTTGACTGAACCGCTCATTTACAAGGCCACGCCCTCCGCCTAAAAGAGGTTGTATAGCTCAAGGTGGATCTAAGATGACCATCCACTCCTAGACTCACACGTGGCAGAGCTAAAGATAATTATGCACTGACTTTAGCATTTCAAAGTCAGAATCTGATTTCAGATAGATGCAGTTCGACTGTCTACATGGCTCGATCCTATATTTGATGCCACCAGACTACATGAATCCAAATAAAGGAGGCAACACTGCCCCTTGACATGCTTACTTTTCAATCATGCAATTTACTTTTACATGCTTCTCGAGTTATTGACATAACTAACTCATGTGATATGAATGATGCAGGTACCTGAAATTCGGTGCCAATCACTCCTCACATGGATTGATCGGAGGAACGCAGAGCCTTGGCAAACATTTCTTGAGTATTTGCCCAACTAACTCTAATCCTCAGAGCTTGGATAGATGAATGAACCTAGGACGAGTGTGAGGGGCACTCCAGGATTAAAGACCAATCGATCCGTGACTCTAACTCTCATGATTTGAGAGAGCATTTAAAGGACGATACTGCAATGTCCGACCAAACTCCATCCCACGAGTCGACGTGACAAGAGAGACTTGATTATTGCAAATGGCCACCTCTACCCATGAATCAGTGATTATGAGGTAGCACCTCGGCAAGTGTGATCCGACTGCTTGCCCGAAAAAACTCCATCCACCAGAGTGAAGCATGGAGTAAGGACTAAAACCGAGTTTGAGAATGACACTCGATACGGTGGACTCCCGCTCCTAGAAATAGAGTGTAGAAGGAGCGCCGGGGCGAATGATGCGACTATTCTCCTGAATAACTCTAACCCCATGACTTGGGGAAGAGTATAAAGGACGGGAAGACGACGTCCACAGGGCGTGAAGGTGCACCATGACTAAAGACCGCATTGACCACACTCTACCCTTGGCATTCGAAGGGAGAGTATAAAGGCGCTAGGGACAGGCGCCACAAGAACTCCTATCCTGCAGAAGGATCAGGGAGTAGACTGAAAGCTGAGTTCGAACTCTATCCTGGGCATACGACAGGAGAGTATAAAGGCGCGTTGATTAAATGCCATAAAAGGGCTCCTACCCCGCTGTAGTATCGGGGGCAAGAGTGAAAGCTGA
Source organism: Allium sativum (assembly GCA_030737875.1). Classification (NCBI taxonomy): domain Eukaryota; kingdom Viridiplantae; phylum Streptophyta; class Magnoliopsida; order Asparagales; family Amaryllidaceae; genus Allium; species Allium sativum. The sequence continues at coordinate 683,183,151 of CM060926.1, read as the reverse complement.
GCCTGAGCCCTACATGTCCGGACATGGAGGGAAATGCATTGTCGATCCTAATCAATCTCGAACAAGCCCTGGCCAGGCACTTTACTTGCGATTGATTGGGGGCATACTCACACATCACACCCCAACGGTAGCTGCAATATGACATGATATTTATTTGCAGAAATTTTGGCTTGTATGGTAACTAAGTTACAACTCTCACCCGTTCTGTGATGTGATTCATTGTTCATTACTTAGATTAGTACTGTTTCGATTACAAGTATATTCGATTGAAATATATAATTTTTTTACAAATGTATGATATTGTAGGAATATCACTTTGTTTGCTGATTGCAGATTTACAAAGGATAATTGGTCAAGAGCGCGAGACCCGCACTCGCGACAACCGCGGCAGGCCAGTGGAAAACAAACGAAGGTCCACGTCCAGAAGGCTGAAGCTGATGCCCAATGCTAAACTTCTCATGCGACTCAAGGCGACAACCGAAAGGAGACCCTAAGAGTGATATATCAAATCAGCATACACACCCATGTGTGACTGACCATAGCCCCAGTTCAACGACGAGTGCCACCTCGCAAATAAACTAAAGGAAAATGCGATGACTCGAGCACTTGGATAACTCAATCGCTTAAGCTTTGAAAGCAATGTTTCTTTTCCATGAATCCATGTTTAAATTTAAAAGGCCACTTGAGGACCATGAAATGGATGCAGAGTGAACGTCCATTTTCTAGTCCCAACCGACTTCCCTATTGAAAGACCCTAGATAAGGGGGGACGCCATTACTTTGACTTCTAGCTTGCAAGGAAGTGAATCGCCTGATACTTCTACACAAGGGCTAAGAAGAAATAGAAAATTTTCCATGCTAAGGATATTGGCATAGAAGGTGCTAGGAACAAAAGAAGTAAGCAGACTTCTTCTTACAATGATTCCACAGCTTGTCAGATTAGATATGAAATGGATGGTGCCATTGTTGAATTGAGAACCTAGATGCTCGGCAAGATGAACTTCTCCGGGAACGATAGAAAATGATGGACAATTTCCTTACTCGAATAAATAGAAGGCTGAGCAAGTATGATTTGCTCACTGGAGCGAGCACTATGGGAATTCAAGTGACAATGAACTTGGCTCAAACACTCCCTGCTCCGTGGTCTAGATCACATGAGACCCTAGGACAAGTTGGCAACGTCGTTTTGAATGAAACATGGTACAATCAGCCTCTTCCTAGACATGTGCAGCGTGCAACTTCTGACCGTAACATTTTGGATGAAAACGGCGGCAACGTAAGAGCCACTACAAACTTAAATGGAGCCTGACCGGCCTCTTCTCCAATTAAGATGAATGCTTCAAATCCAACTCAACTCCCATATGAAGCTTTCCATTCCTTAATGTTAGGGGAAAGTGGAAGCATCCGAGGTGACTATAATTTGAACGTACAACCACCCGACATCGATCCTTATAGCTTGGAGGGGAGACCAAAGAATACCATGAGCTCAACATGAACAAATCATTTTGTTTTGAACTATAACTCACAGCTTGATGAGGGAGTATGAATTCAGAGAAGACATGGATTTATTGCTTACTGCATAGCAAAGTCCCCGTGGATGGGGGGCATGGGATTCAGGTTTTGAGTAACGTAATTCGACTATCCTCCGACTTTATGCGCATTCGCTATCATCGAAGTTCCATAAGATCCCAGACTGTGACTAAAAGAATGACTCATCAAGATTAACCTACATACGTCCATGTAGTGGATCACCATCCAAAATTAATAGACAGAAGCCTAATTGACGGCTATAATATATACGGAACTAAGTAGCTAGAGACCAGCTTCCATTCACTCTAAGAGTTCATGCTGGGGGCACCAGCGCTAAATTGGACAATTGGCAACAACTTCTTAAAGATGAAGGCCAAATTCCAATATTAATTGATGCTTCACTAGAGGCAGCACACCTCAAAGGCGACATGAGCAATGTCAATCAAACTCTTTACATGAGCCATCAGGGATTTCAGCAATTCCCTGCACTTCAAGCTACCATCTCTGGATCTTGACTTACATTATCATAGAATTTTTGGTGGCGTGCTTTCGAATTGATCAACCGCTGAAACGCATTGGTCATTTACTCAATTTATTCAAACAAAGATCTAGCGAGACCCTACGTTCATTCCCCAAAAGATTCGATGCAGCAGCAGCATCTGTAGATCGACCTGGACCATCTATGATGTTGATAGCAGCAATACCCGATATTCTGGATAACTCAGACTTCGAAGTCTCTCCGTAAAGAGACCACTAAAAGGCCTTGGCAGATTCATCTCTGGAATACACCTCAGGATCTTTATATCATGAGATTTTCCCTGAAACGTTGATGAATTCTATCCGGAGACAGACAAGTTCCTACAACAAGAGGATATCTATATTGAAATGGATGTTCTCAATGTTTTCATGACAAAGAAGGGAGCGTCATCTGACCCCTGAAACGATCAAGACAAAAGAAAAGCCCCGTAAAACACCGACAGGAACGTATAATTTCAGAAAGAAACAATTTCATTGATCAATCAAGCAATCCTGATTGTCAAGCTCAATGGGACCAAGCAGGAGGGATAGACTCAACAATACTATAACGGCTATTTCGGGTAATGCCAAAGCATGAACAAAGGAGGTCGAATAACTCCCTAATAGCGTTTGCTCACTTTCATGATTGACGAGCTTACTCAACTCCGTGGTTGATGCAAGTAGAGTATCTAAGTTCACTATCGCTCGGTGAGGCAATTTTCACTTTCTGACTAAAGAGATGGAATGACACCGGCGTGAATGTTATTCGACCATTCACATATACAACTCTAACACTTGACGACATAAGAAAGAAGTACGGAACAACACGGGTCGGCCAAGATTGTTAAACCTGCAGCTCTAACCCGATGTGAAGAAAGAAAGTTTAAAAGCTAGAAGACTGGATATCCGATTGACCTAGTCCAATCCCCAACGATGCTAGGGGCATAAGCACTGACTTCGTTCATCTTACATTGAGTGAGCTAACTAATGGGTCAAACATGACTTCAAGGACTTGATCCGCAACTACATCGAATGAAGACTGTGATAAACTCCTCTGCTACCTTATGATTGTGATAATCCTACCAACTACTGACTTGCATATTTTCAACATCTCGTGCTGACTCGTATGTGATCACGGAATTGCAAAATGATCCGGAGCGTCATGGCTTTTGGATGCATTATTGTTATGATTCGATGTAATCGGAGAGCCCTAGATTTATATTTTTGATATCGAGATAGCCCAAATCTAAGCACAAATGACAAATACATATGCCAATTCTGAAGCACTATATCACAATAAGCCAGATGCTAGCTCAAGGCCCGAAGATTCTGATACTACTCTATGACTTGGATGACTACCCCATACATTGACTCGACCATAAAAGAAAATTAGACTCGACCATGAACTTGAATTGTGTAAGAAGATGACGTCGTTTGGCATTAACTTGTGCATGTACATTCTCACATGGGAGCCAACGATCCTACATGACTTATGATGAAGGAATTCAACCTCTTGATTCGACGAGGTCTAAACGATTACTTAATCATCTTGACCAGTCAAGCCATGGAATTTGGCTTGATAAACATCAATGGAAGCAGTGCCATATATGATAAGCCATTTATACAGGAAAAAATCCATATGACGGAACTACTCAATAGAACACAACAATCTGATAAAGCCTCCTCAAAGGTAGATGTCGTTCCAAAAAGATTCAGCCCGACTTATTCAAAGCACATCTCATCTGCGATAAGATGTACTTTGGGAGGCTAAATGTTAGATTGCTTTGTGAACAGGCTACCCAAAGCCAAGGACTTGAGTACGAACTTACATTGACTGGAGATCACCTGGATGGAGCGATAAAAGGTTGGAAAACTTGAATTATATATGCAAATGTCACCGGATCGGATCCCCCCCTTTCGGATCGGATCGGATCGGATCCCCCCATTTGGATCGGATCGGATCCCCTATTCAGATCGGATCGGAGTGCCCCCCCATCCGATCCGCCCAGTGCTTGCTGCTTCATAACGTGGCCTATTTTCTATCCTGCAAAAGAGGAGCTACCATCTCCACTTCTCTCCACGTTCTCCACTCTCTTATAACCAACTCTGAAGCCTTCCAGATGCTGCCACGTGTACCACTAACCGCTCACCAATTCCAGCCTATAAATACATCATAATACAACAAATGGAGGGGACTTTTGCCCGATGGGAACCTTATGTATTTCAGCCATGGCTGCCAACGAAGAACCTCCATCTTCTTCAACAAAATCAATGAATTCAGAGAGCATTATTCATTGTAATCGAGTGATTGAGCGTCTATACTCATTGTAATCATAATTTCTGAATGAATTGAGAAACTATGAAGTGGATGTAGGCTTGTTAAAGCCGAACCACTATAAATCTCGTGTCTTTGCTTGATTTACTACGTTTTACATTGTTATTCTTCACAAATCCTAGACAATTGGGTGTTAGAGCCATTTTTTGGTCTAACATTTTATTTTATTTTCATACTAAGTCGTATGGTCGTGTAACTTTGGGAAACGACTATTGGGGTCATTTCCCACATTCACAATTTTTGCTGAATTTTAAATGACCGTTTTAACCTTGGCGAATCTTGTTTCGTCTATAACTTTTGATTGGTAAGGAGTTTTGACCTAAAACTATGTCCATTGGATTTGGATGATGGTTTACCTTTCCGTAGAGTGGTCACATTAATCAAACGGACTTACCGTTTGGGAGATATGGCTGAAATAAGGTTTGGAAGATGAAAAAACAGCTTAATCGGGCTTAATAGGGTGATTAGCAGCTAGGCCCATAACCCATTTCGGGATTAGGGTTATGGGAGGGCTAAAAGGAGTTAGAGAATGATTCCTTTTCATTTTCTTAGTCGCCACAAACATTGCTCTAAACCTAGCAATGGCCTCCATCTTCTAAATCACTCCCTAATCACCTTTTTTTATCACTGATCAAGCAAAACTACATCAAATCAACTCAAATTAGCATCAAATCATAGATAGAGTTGCTGCTATACATAGGAAACTATGCCAAATCAGTTAGAGCTTTGGATCTATCATTCATTTGTGGCTAAGGTAAGTGGTTATCATGTTTATTCACTAATTATGGCTAAATAGGGGTGATTAGCGAAATTATGATTCAAAAAAATATGTAAAAATTCTAAAATATTATTTTATGTCACTGATATAAATTTGGGTTATTTTGGATTAAGTTTGCTAATCCAGGAATTGAGGGTCACTGATATAAATTTGGGTTATTTTGGATTAAGTTTGCTAATCCAGGAATTGAGGGGATTAAGGGGAAAACTATGGATTTGAGTATGTTTGATCCTAAATAACACATATGATTGATGTTTTAATGTTTTTGGTTGATTCGATATGTTGTTACTACTGCTTGGTATGATCTACAATTGCGTAGTAAAGTTAGAATGGTTGAAAACACCGTCAAGAGGCAAAAAATGGTTTACAGGAAAGTGGTGTAGGTTTTATGTTCGAGCCTATATGTACGTTCGACCCTATATCATGTTCGACCCTATATGTATGTTCGACCCTGAACCTGAGATGACCGTAAACTCTTTTGAAGATCAATTCCAATCTGACCAAAACCCAAGATACAAAGGAAGTTCAGATAAGAAGTGATGGCTCAAGATCCAAATGGGGAACGACGGGTTAACTTCTAAAGTTGGGCTTTGCTACGGGACGTATGCAAAGGGGTTATCGATATCTATAACTTTGGTTCACTATTGAGAGGGGGCCATTGACTATGGACCAGTGTGGTGGGGACAGAGGTTGTATGGAGTCGAACTCCGTCGGGGCCTCCAAGGGCAAAGTGGTCGTAGTGATGGTTGGACGGGGTGGGACTCCATCATGACCCCAATAATTCTAGTGATCAAAATGGTGGATATCGTAAGCTTTATCCACTGAGTGAGAGATGTGAGGATGATTGCTATGTTTTATGTTTGCTATCACCATGACATGCACACTCCCATTTTACACTTTATGTTAGTGTTACCTTAGATCACTGTACATCTTATTGTGCTAACTCTTTAGTTGCAGGTCCAGGTTCAGGTATGATTATTTATACCTGTTGTTGCTTTATTTTGCTGCTATCCCCCATACCAAACTTTTGTCTGACCCAGAGTTTTATGTCTCTTCTTTTTACTTTGGGTGCTCCTAAACGAGTAGATTAGAGACAGGTTAGGTGGTTATGCAGAGTAACTGTCCTGAGACAAGCAGGAGGCTTCCACGTACTATTTACATATATTCTCCCTGTGTTGTTGTCGGTCACTACTTTGGGCATTAGTAGTGTACCTTTTCTATTTTGCTTTAGGGACAGTATTTTGAAGTTGTAATGATGGTTTGGATCATAAGGTGTACTTTGGATTCCGCTACTCTTATGGATATGGTTTAGTTTTCAGCTTATGCATTGTCTCGCCTGTTTTATATCAAGTTATGTTACTATTATATTTTATTCCATGTGCTGTGAGATATATTATAGGTTCTTGATGATTCATAGTTTCAAAACCCTTTTTTTTTACGACCGTCCCATGCTAGTTGGACATTGGCACAACGCATTTTGTAGAAATGCCGGCTGGTGCGGTGCGGGCCATTACATGTTGTTAAAATTACGGGGTGTTACATCATCAATGCGTGGTAATGGATATTTATTTTACACCTTTTGCTTATTTAAGCCTCGGTAGTCTACGCATAACCTAAGAGTATAGTCTGACTTAGGAACAAAGACCACAACTGCTCCCCAACTCGGGAAACTAGGTCTGATCATACCTTTCCATAAAAGCTGCCGAGTTTGATCACTCAACTCATCCTTATCTTACAACGTTATTCTTTGAATTGCATGCACAAGTGGCCTTACATTCGAAACTAGATCGATTTTAAAGTCAATTTATCTACGAGGAGGTAAGCGATCAACTTCTTCGAACACATCCGCATAATCTCTAACAATGGGAATGTCCTTAATAGAAATAGGAGAAACTTTAAGAGCAAACCAAAATTCTTTTATATCTAAACTTGAGCCTCCGCATGGTACAATAATGATCCTAGGTTTTGTTTTAACCTTAACAACTCTTTCGGTGCATTTAACTTCAGCCTCATATTTAGTTAACCAATCCAACCCAAGTATGATATCAAACTTGGAAAAATTCATGACGATCAAATCAAAAGAAAACCGATAAAAAGAATAGGAGATAGGCACCCTACAATATAGTCAGAGAATAAGAGAACCCCCTATTGGATATGGACACTAATTGATCCTTCAAGACTTCTCAATTTTAAATTCAACTTCTAAATTGTGTTACTCGAAATAAAACTTCGCGATGCACCCGTATCAAATAATACCATAACAGGAATATTTTTAATTATAAGTGTACCTTTCAAAACATTTGGTCAACCTCCTCCTGCAGAAGGAGTTGGTGCATTCGCCCTTCAAAAACATGAGCTACCTCAGCTTTCTTAATTAGTGGGGAGTTCCTTGCGAAGTGTCCTTGCTTACGATAATTATAACACTCGCCACTGTTGCGAGGCTGTTGTCTAGGGTCGGATTCATTTCTTCTGGGTCCCTTAGGAGCTTTACATTCTCTATACCAATGTCCGAACTAGTAGCAATTAAAGCATTTAATCTTTGCTCACTTATTCTCCTAGGGCTTAGCTGCTTTAATCTTGCTTGTCTCAAACTTCACGTCGGGGATCTTTCTCTTGTTACTAGCTTGGCTTCTTTTCCAATCTGCTTGAGAGTTTTTCTTATTGATACCCTAATATCTGCAAGCCATCTCCATAATCTTAGCAAATGGAAGTTCTATATGGTCTGTCACTCTGCTGTGGTACCTCCTCTGATGACCATCAATGAATCGCTTGTTCTTCCTGATTGGTTCCTGAATTAATTCTAGTCCACAGCGAGAGAGTTCATTAAACTTGCTAACATACTCATGAATGGTTATGTCACCTTGCTGGAGGTTAGCAAATACATCATGCAAGCGCTCGACTTCCTATCACGAAACAAACCTTTCCTCAAAGACCTCTTTAAACCACACGCAAGTCATATCAACTTCTAGATTACCTACAGTCACTGCTTCCCACCAGATTAGGGCCTCGTCTTTAAGTAACCAGGATGCCAGGAATCTTTCCATGTTATCTGCCAATTCTAGGCCCGCGAAGATCCGTTCGTAAGACCTCAACCAAGCTTGGGCTTCCATTACGGTTCCAATGCATGTGAATGGCACTCCGCCCAAGTTCTTATATTTCTTGGCAACTACATCAAAATCAAATGGTTACTGTGGGGGTTGCTGTGGTAACACTGATTCATTATTAGCTTCATATTCTATTTCATCGAGGTTGGGCTGATTATTAACATCGGGGATATCACCCCTTCCTCGGCTTATGCCTCTTCTGCCTCTGCCTCTCCCACTCATTTACCTTTCGTTCTGCGTATAACAAGAAAAGAGTCAGGCCAACAGAAAAGATATCTCAAGGAATAGTAAAAGCATAAAGACATATGCATAAATAATGATGTAATGATCAAGTTATATACTATACTGGTGTACTCATTCTATGATATTACTAATCCTATCTCTAATGAGTTACTCATTCTAGAATACTATTGATTCTGTTTCTGACGAGTTGTTTAAAATGTTTTATTCAAGAGCTAAGGTTAACCAAAGCTCTGATACCATGCCTGACACGGACCAAACCCCCGCTCCATGGTGGCAAGGTCTGTCTTTGGAATATAACACATTAATCACATCAGCAGATTACAGAATACAACATAATACGTAAAATCAGAGAATAATATACAATATATCATAACAGTGGAATCATAATCATCAACATCAGAGTTACACAGAAATAGGATCCTACTTAGTACATAACAAGTTTCATCAAGTAGAAAATAAGTCTACAACGGAATCAAATATAAACATGCATAAGGTAGTGCTTAGAGTCCAAAAGAAACGATAAAAGATAAGTCTTCATCTTCAGCTAAAAGAGCACCTGATGCTACGGTGCATATCCAAAAGAAAGCCAATCACTGTTCACTTGGCTGCCCGTGTAAAAATAGAGGTACCCGAGTTTGCAAGGGAAAAACAAACTACGAGTCAGTCATGGGACAGGTATGCGAAATCCTATAGTTACATAACTTATTTAAGAATAAGGCAAATCGCAGGACCATGCCATATAAAACGGAACGGATTTACTCCATTGGATTGCCAGTGCATAAAATAAGTCAATAAACAACGCAATGCTTATTTGAAAAATGAAGCCGTTATAAGACTCAGGTCCCATTACACAATGCAACGTAAGCCGAAGGATAGAGTTTTACCTTATAATGGCCAAATATGCTTGATACGCATAAAATAAAAATCATTTGGTATTATTTTTAGTGTTTAAATGTTTTAAAGGAATTTTCAACATAAATGTATCAATCCTAGATGGCATAGTACCCCATCCTACTATGTCGCCAATAGTATACGACTAAAACCGTACAATGTCGTATTGAAATTTGGATTTTTGTCATTTGTCAAGGCAAGGGATGGTCTCCTTACCGGATTCGGATCACCTCTAGCATGATGATCCAGGATCACACCTATAGGCAACCCTTGGATCCTGTAGGGGTGGTCCATACCTAACGTTTGTGGATTGGTTATTCCTGAACAATACATTTCCCGGTCCTATCAGACCTATCACTTGAGCCTTTTAGTCTGTCTACTTCTGAGGCATCTCGCAATCCATCATCCACATAAGTAAAAATGTGTAGGCTTCATACCATGACACAACTTCTAACTAAAAAGAAACGTATGCACTCCATGCGTCTCTTATCCCGTTTTGACTCATACCGAGGTGCGAGGCTCGCAAATTAATGCTACAACACAATTTTATGCTATATTAAAGCAATGCTTTGATCATCAACCACAAGACTCTGCTTTTCAATAAAATCCTTGATCATTGCATCTCAGCATGCCACATTGACCATCCATGCCATATAACTGATGTCTATCAGTATATAACATCTAAGCTCGTACGTCTCAAAAAAGGGTGTTAAGTAAGAGAATAAATTCCCTACCACCAAACAGATATACATTCAATAGAAATCAATCCATACATAATGAAATTCAATGTCAGGCACACAATCCATTTACAAGTCCGTTCTGGGTCTGAACGAAACCGGAGGCACCTTATTCCTCATCTCATATGACCAATACAGGAGAGAGGTCCTTGCATATCCGGAAAATCAACAAGTACATCCGGACAACTACCACTATAACCCCTTCAAGGGAGCTACACATATCCAAGGCATCAGTAATAATCCATTCAATAAGAAGATTGTCGGTGTTGCATCATCTTCAATATCTTTGATTTTTAATCATCGTTTAATTATTTGAAATGAGTTTTAGCTTGGTCTTTTTAAATAATTCTCGCATAAAGTTCAAATCAACTTCTTTTCCTTGGCTAAGCCATTGGACTTTACAATTCATTACCTTATATAAAAATGTTAAGTCAAGAATTTAATTCGCTCATCGAATTAAAGACTCAAGTCATAACATATCCATAATTCATTTTATATGTTTTCATGCCAAATTGCACTTAAACATTTTTGCAAACCAAGACAAGTTGGCTCGTACACATTCTAAATTGCTTAAAATAATTTAAAACGATTTTTCGTGATTTTTATTCATATAAAATAGCTCAATTCAGTCAAACGAAGTTTCAGGTCATTCAGCTGCACTGGCGTTGTTTTCATTCCATTTTGAATTAAACATTTCTAGCGATCTAACCATTGGATCTTAGCATATTTATTATCGTTGGAAAGATCCTTTTGAAACGAATCTGACGGTCCTAATTTTAGGTAAATCCGATGGTCGGATCTCTCGGTATACTCGTTTAAAATTACAAGTCGAAAATGCGAATTGCCGTTGCGCAATTTTTTTAATCTAATTTATATTTTTCATATAAAAATATAATTCGTTAAATGGCTTCCAAAGTATTTAATTGACTAAATATTTGGCTAGGGGGACGAAGAGGAGGAGGAAGCTAGGGTGTTCATGAGGAGGACATTGATTTTAGAAAGAAGGAGGTAGGAGGAAATGAGAGAAAGAGAAGAGAGAAAAGGGAGAAAGTGAACTTAAGTAGGAATTTTATCTCTTACTCGATCTAATTGCCCGACTGCAAACATTCTCTGTTTGCTATGAAGCTTCATCACAAGATAATATACAAAATTACGAATCCAACGAACTAAGTTTCGTCGAATTCCGAGTTCGCTCGACCTTCTGTTTTATTTTTCTCTAGCTCAAATTAGCTTCAAAAATGCGACTTTAGCGTACATTTTCTTCTTGCACACCCACATGCTAACTCCAAAAATTATGAAACTTAGGATTCTTCCATTATTTGATGATACGAATCAGAAAAAAATGTGTCATTGAATTCCGAGATCGTCTCAATAACGTTTTTTGTAAACTGATCGTAGGTTTCCTAGCAAGTGTGTCTGCCTCTGACGGCTACATACTAACTCCGTTTATCGTGAAATTTGAAATCTAGCAATGATTTATTATTCCGAATTCAACAAAAATTTTCTCGGTGGATTCTGAGGTCGCTGTAAAAGTTTAACTTTTTAAGGACTATGCGATGATTTAAAAATCTATTTTTTTAAGTTCGAACACATTTTCCGATAAAATTATATTAAAAATAATTTTTAAATTGGTTGTGAAATTCCGTGTTGTTACATGAATTACATGTCTGACATTGTATTTCGCATTGTATTCGTTGATCTCTACTATATATATATATATATATATATATATATATATATATATATATATATATATATGTTCGGTGGCGGAGAATTTATTCTCTTTGCTCAACACCCTTCTTTGAGACGTACGACCTTAGAGGCTATATATTGGTGGAAATCAATGGTACGGTATAGATTGACAATGTGGCATGATAAGATGAAATGTTCAAGGCTTTTGTTGAAAAGCAGAGCCTTGAGGTTGATGATCAAAGCACCGCTTTAATATAGCACAAATTTGTATAGCGTTAATTTGTGAGGTTCACACCCAGTATGAACCAGAAATGGGATGAAGGACCGCAGAGAAATAAAGGACATGCGTTTCTTTCTAGCTATGAGTGATGTCATGGTATAGAGCCTAGACATTTTACTTATGTGGATATTGGATGATGGATAACGAGGTACCTCAGATTTGGCGGCACAAGGCCCTTGATGGTCGACATACTGACCAAGATGGTCGACGACTGGACAGGATTTTAGGTCCCAAAGGACCGGGAAACGTGTTGTTCATGAGTAAACCTAATCAGCGACGGCTGGCTGGCTTTGCCGCTCCTAGGGCTCACCTGAGTCTGGGTCCTAAGGCTTGGGCTAGATTGCCTCGAATTCAGAAAGGAAGATCCCTTTCCTTAGTTCATAGATGGAAACCCAATTCCCAATACGCGACTTTCGATTTCAGTTGCAAACCTATATGGCGACATAGTTGGATGAGGTACTATGCCATCTATGGTTGATACATTTATATTTGAAGTTGTTTTATGCACTATGCACTAATAATAATAAAAGTAAAATTTCACTTATCAAGCATGTATAGCTATTATCAGGTAAAACTCTATCCTCCGACTTGCGCTGCATTGTGTGCTCGGACCTGAGTCTTATAATAGCTTCATTTTTCCTTTTAGCATTGCGTTGTTTTTGTTTTAAAACTGGTATTCAAGTGGAGGAAACCCATTTTGTGTTATACGGCGTGGTCCCATGATTTACCCAACTTTAAAATAAATTTAATAACTGTTTTAGTTCTCACACCAGTCTCATGACTGACTTGGAGTTTATTGTTTTACACCTAAACTTTAGGTGCCCATATTTTCCACACGGGTTGCTAGTAGTTTTGGTTTACAGATATTTCTTTTCATAGGATCCTGGATTACGGCTGGAGCTGTACTCTGGAATGCTTTGTACCCGTGTATTTCTTTTAGCTGTGGTATTTGATGTTTTCCATTGTACATTATGTTTATGTATTATTTTTATGCTGCTTTGTAATTTATTAATCTCTAATATTAATTTTCCACTGTATATTATTTATTCGTACTCTGATATCTTGTATTCTGATGTAAGCTATTGTAATAGCAATGAAATGTTCTCCTGTTCATGTTCTGATGCTTCGTGTTCCTAAAGCAATCCGCCTTCTTGTTCGGTTTAGGCCGGCCGAGAAGTTCGGGTCATCACAAAATCCAACTATCCAGGAAACCAAAGGAATCCAATAAATCCGAAATCCAAAGAACCAGTGTATCCAATCCAAAATCCACAGCCTCACCAAGCCTAACCTGAGTAAGTATAATTTGTACTTGCAAAAAACCAAGTGAATCGCTTTTCCAAGTCCTGAGAAAACAATCCACATTCAATTGGGTATAGTCCATGTTAGGGGCTGAGATGATGGTGGTTTTGATGACAACAACCTTGTTTTAACTATTATTATTATAAAATATGTACTAACACTATTATATAGAAATATATATATATATATATATATATATATATATATATATATATATATAGGATGTATATGCAGGTATATTATGTAGGTATTGATTTTGAAGACTATGCAATTTAAAGATTCAAGAATACAGAGATGAAGAATTCAAGTTTGAAGACTCATAAGTAATAAGAGTTCAAAAAATCAGGATAAATAATAAAGTCTAGAATTTTTGTTAAAACTCCATAATAACATTTAAATGCTTACTAGAATTTTCTCACCATTTTAGCCTTATAATATTCTTAACTTTTACATTTAAATGGATTTCAAAATTACTTCTTATTTAAATAATATATATCTTAATATTTAAATTTACTTTCTTAAATTTTAATCTAACTCTTGATATAAATATTTTAGATTTTCTTACTTATATTTTAAGTTTTAGTTATATATGATTACTTAAGTTTTAATTATTTCCTTATATTTATATCTGTAGTTTTACATATTAAGTTTTAAAGTTTCTTATACTTGTATTTATAGTTTTGTATACAAAGTTTTAAAAAGTTCCTTATATTTACAATTTTATATTAAGTTTATATCACTTTTATGGATTATAAATATATGTTTTTAATTTATATTCTTACCTTATTATACTACTTTAATATATAATAAAATAATTTGTTTAAACTGTAGAATTTCCTTGATTTATTTAAGCATCATTTACATTGTTTTCAAATAGACTTAAATTTCAAAATTCTCTAAGGCATGTCGACATCCCCTGCCCTCATGTTGACATGGTTACCGTTATTTTCAAAGGATGTGTTTCTTCATTTAAACATTTTCCTGAAATGATATGACTATTGAACACCTCTAAATACTCATCTAAATTTGAATTTTTTAAACCAGTTTCTCTTCTCTTCTGCACTCTATTTTTGTAATGACCCGCCCTTTCGACCGCCCCAAGCCGGTATTGAAATAAACTTGAAACGTTCTTAAAGGCTGTTGTTATGAGGATACGGCACATCATAACACATAAAAAGAGAATATTTCATTGTTATTACAACAATTTTACATCAGAGTACAAGAATATCTTAGTACAAATAATAGATACACAGCTGAAAAATAATATCAGAGTAATAAATTACAAACAATGGAAACATAAGTACATAAATACAAACAGCATAAGGCTACAAAATGGTTATTTAGGTAGCTTGATATACAATAGATTTAAATAAATATATAGCTTTGGAAAATAGGTTAAATGATTATATAGGTTTTTCAAATGGTTTGAAATAAATAAATAGGTTTTGGATAAACAAGTTTGAAAATTTTGTTTGAAAACAAAGATAATTAGGCTTATAACAAAATAATAATTTAAATAATATAAATAGATCTAATACCATAATTTCAAATAAAATAGTTGTATAATGAATACTACTTTCAAAAATAATCCAATCCGAATCAATTACCCAAAATTAAAAATCTTAATTATTGTCGGTTCCAATTTCGAGATTAAACTCAATTTAACTTCAGATTCAATTCATTTACATTTCTAGTCGGACCCGAGGTTCAAATTAGCTCATTACTTGAGTTTCCATTTGCATTTTCAATTTCAGTTAAGTTCGAAACTTAAATCTCGATTTTAGTTATATTCCAAATTGAACTAATTATTCAAATTCACATTTATATTCAATTTCTCTTAAGTTTATAAAGATATAACTCAAAATTTTAAATCTCACTTAAAATAATCAAATTTATTCAACAAGTTGAAAATCGAACTTCTACTCAATTCATTGAAAATTTAATAATTTTTTTTCCTTTTCGAGATATTCATTCGAGATGCACATATTAGATTACCCAATACAATAGGGCTTATTGTTCAACTCATACTCGAGATTAAATTCCGGGTTTTTACTTTAATTTCAAAATACACATATTTGCATGTTCTACATATTTCATAATCAAATTCATTTTATCAAAACAAACTAGTAGCAATGCTGCTATAATGGTCTCCCCCACTCTGAAACTAGGTAATAAATCTTGACGACGTAAAGTTATCATCAAAACTATTATTTAGCAACAAAGTGGGTTCTCCATTCAATATTTCCTTTGAAATTATTTTGAAAATCACTTGACGTATTTTTATTCGAAATTAGTTATATAAACTAGTATATTAAATCACTTGCCACATTTCTATTTCCAAAATATTTGAAGTAAATTTTCGAAATTCCGGAACTGAATTCTCCAGTTGTAGTCAAACAATTCTTTTAGTCATAACCAAGTCAATATATCGATCGATATATATTTCCTCAATGTTTTAACTTCTTCAATTTATTTATCGACTTTTGGTTGTCATTCATTAATATAATTAAGTGCATAATAATCGAAGATGAAAACCGATTTGTACTAATTCATAACTTTCCAATTTTTTTCTGGTTACATCTAGAACTGATTCAAGACAAAAGTTGAGGCAACCTATCAAATAGAGGCAATCCAAGATACAGATTTGCAGAGTGGGAACTTCAAAACGATTTTAAATTTCAAATTAAATTGTGTTCAAAACAATATATTCTCTCGTTTTAAGTTAAATATCGAATTTATTAGTGGTACACATACTTAAATTACTAAGCAATTTACATATATACTTGATTCAAATTAATTATTTAATCAATTATTACACATACGTTTATATTTCTACACAATTTACAAACACAGTCTTACTTATGCAAGCCAGATTTTTGCTCTATTCAAATGATATTTTATTTAATATCCACATTTATTTAAGTCTTATTTATTTCCAAAGATTTATTTGGTTTCAATCGATTTAATACTCAAATTTATTTCAAACTATTTCTTGATATATAGTTTCAAAGTTTCAACACGAATTGTATTCAATTAATTTATATTCACAACACTCCAATTCCAAATTTATTTATATTTCATATTACTCCATTTTTCAAAATAAATTTATATTTCAAAACACTTTATATTTCAAATCACCTTTAGTATTCAAAATACTTTTACACACGGTTATGCTTCCGCTGTGCTACTCTAATAAAATATTAGTTTCAAAATAATTTACATTTCAAAAGTGTTTACATTTCCAAATCTACTTATATTTTAGAGTACTACATTTCTTTCAAATCAATTTCAAAATCCTCTATTTTCGATTTCAAAATATTTCTCAAATTAATTTATTTTCAAAGTACTTTCTTTAACAAAAAATCAAAATACCTTACTTTTCAAATCAACTAATATTTCCAAAATAGCTTACATTTCAAAGGTACTTCATAATTTCAATTCAGAATATATCATTTCAAATTAATTTTATATTCAAAATACTTATATTTTCAAAATACGTTGTCTCTAGAGATTCTAGTAACAACTCTTGTTAAACCCATAAGTTAAGCTTTGTGTAACCAAAGCTATGATACCAAGTGAAACAACTCGTTATTTTTAACGTCTTGAATTAGTAATTAACCCATCTCAAGACGCTTAAAACAGTGAATCGTCATTATTTATGGGATTAATAAGGAAAAATCATAGAACAGAAAGACAATAATATCTCACAACGGAAATTTTATATACCAGAAATATCATAGTTTACACAATATTCATTTTTATATACATCAGAAGACTTTTATCATGCATGTACATTTATATAATTAAAAATAAAACTGAAGAACGAACCGAAGCGAGCACGTCTTCACGAATCTCCACGAATCCTTATCGTCGTCAGCTTCAAATTTAAGCTATAATATCTCAGGTCTGATCCCGACCCGAGAAAAACAATAATTCGGGTCAGGTTGTATCTTTATTCAAGTAAATCAACTCCAGTTAAATACTAAAATTTTAATAGTAAATCCAGACTAGTATTTGTAGCTACAAGATCTTGAGTATAAATTGCATATACACGATCGAAATAAGGCATTCAACATGAGTTTCAAAGCAAGTACATACAGGCTAATACACACATGGAAAAACATATGCACGGTCAAAATGAGGGGTTAAAAATAGTGTCCAGACTGTCGAATTAAGTGTTGCCCGAATAGCTAAGTTTCCACAATGGAATGAACAACACGCATATATATATATCCATAGTTTAAATTTTCGTGCAAATAAAATGTGTAAACAAGGGAAGTAGTACATAAGCTATTTTGAGTTTACCCAAGGTTCGGCTGTCCAAGTATCTAATGACACAGTATGAGACAGGCAACATGTATTCATGGGATAAATCATTTGTCAAGTGGGCACGGAATAGAGAATGCAAATGCTACAACATTTAGATTTCCATGAAATTATGGGTAAGTGAAGCCTGCTTATACACACAAAGTGATGTATACAAGTATGTGTTCTAAGCCTTACCCAAAGTATGACAACATGGGTAAATGGGATACACATTGTTATTATTTTCCAGTTCAATCAACGTATTCATTAAAAATTTAGTTATCGACCATAAAATAACATTAATATCAACCTGACTATAGTGTAATCTCACTAGATATAAAATATGGTAGAACATATGTCTGTTAATATATAGATAAGTTGTCTTGGTGAAACTGACAGTAAATAAATATTCAATATAACACTAAAAGTAGAGTATGACATTGAATAGAGTAACTAAATATATTATCTCACTTAGCCATGGAAATTGGTTCACCCACCAATCCAATAACCATAATTGCACATCCAATTTCCATGAATACAAACAACGATGCAACAAAAATGCAATTAAAACAACAGTGAAACAAAATGTAATTTTTAATTGGATTTAGTTAGTGCCAACGAAAATAGAGTTTAAGCAATATAGATGCACATAAGATCCTAAACAAATTGATGCACATAGGTTTTCAAAATAAACTAATGCATGTCAGTCTTAAATAATTGATGCATTCACATGATAGAGTTAAAGGAGCCATAATACAAAAATTTCTTATTTCTAACAGATCGATAATACGCCTAGCTGTTGATGTAGGAAAAATGCTAAACGTAAGGTAACTTACTTGCAGTGGTGACAACGAGAAGGCTAGGCATATGCCATGATGAAAAGTGGTTCGGTTAAGGCGGAAAACAACAGGAAGAGGAGTTTGCACAAGGGTCTTATCAAAGTGGACAAACTAGTCTCGGCCTAGCAAGTCCTTGGACCCGGTCAGTCAAAGGGGAAGCGGAGCAGGGTCTTCGACATGGTGACAACGGTGGCTTCTCGAAAGGTCGGAGGACATCAAAGGCACGAATTTAACAGGTGATGGTGCAAAATAGGATACGGTCTTCACGGTGGTGGCCACCACTGGTTACAACGAGCGAGGCTCGGCTTAAGGCGTGACAGGTCGGAGCGTTCAGAGGCGAATTGGTCAGCGGTTCCGATGACTGCTGGCATTGGATTTTCTGGTCGGTCGAGCTCGGCGGCGGCTTGTCTCCGGTGGCGACGGGAAACTGCGGTGGAGGCTTTAGGTGGCTCGAGGAGGAAGCGATTGCGGCAGTCTCGGGGCGACGGTGACACGGTGGTAAAGCGCTGGCCAACGGAAGTAGGAATAGTGGATTTCGATTTGAGGAGGCTATTGATTTGAAAAGGGGAATGAATGATTTGGGGAAAATGATTTTTGGGCAAGCAATGAAATTTTAATTCGGCTGACAAAGAAAAATGGAAAGGAATGGGGAAGAATGGGAAAGTAAAATAGAAATAGAGGGATGCGTGGTGTAAATTCAAAAACCAGGAACCACGTGTTGAACTGTGTTGCACAAATTTAACAAGCGTCATGCCATGCTAATTTATTTCATTTTTAATTTTAACACGTGGTAAACTTATTCAAGTAAATTTTCTTTCACAAGGAGTATTTGTACATTTTCAAATACAATTTCAAATTAAATTTTAAAAGTAAAAAAAAAAATCAAATCCAACTAAATTTATTTTAAATTCAATTAAACTTCTCTAATTTGTAAAGAAAATTAGTAATTTCTCAATCAACATATTCAATTGCTTTAAATGTTAATATCGTTAACATTTAGCAAAACAAATCTAGACTCAAAGATTAAAATTTAAATTCACACTTATAAACATCAATAAAAAACTAAGTTACATGGACTAGGTTTCAAAATTATAAACAACTATCAATTTCTTAAACACTAATTCAAATAAATTTCATTTTTTAAAACGTTAAAAATCTTGGTTCGTTTCAAATGGTGTAAGGTGACACAACATTAATGGGTCATACCGACAAAGAGTTCTGGATGGATCGTCTTTATACTCTCTTCCATATCCCACGCACAATTGTCATCATCCTCACTCTACTGCACCTTGACTAGCTTAATTGTCTTCTGCCTAAGTTGTTTCATGTCATTCCCCACAACGCGAAGCGGCTTATGAGGTCTCGTAACTCAACTTCTAGGTCTTCATACTGTTCTGGAGATACCACCACATTCGAATCATGCACACATTTCTGTAGAAATGACACGTGGAAAACATAATGCATCCTCAACGTCTTCTCGGGTAAATCTAATCAATAAGTGAGCTTTCCAATCCGCTCGACTATCGGAAACGGTCCAACAAACTTGGAGCTAATTTTCCTTTACTTCTGAATCGAACAATATGCTTCAACGGTGAATTCTTCATGAAAACCTTGTCGCTAACGTCGAATTCCAAATCCTTACGACGCTTATTAGCATGACTCTTCTGACGATATTGGGATGCCTTCATTCGTTATCGAACGATCTTGATACAGTCTAAGGTCTCTCTTATCATCTCTAGCCCAAGTACCAACTTATCTCTAGTTTCTAACCAACATGTCGGAGAATTACAAGGTCTGGCATACAACGCCTCGTATGGTGCCATCCCGATGCTCGACTGGTGGCTGTTGTTATACGCAATCTCAACTAGATGTAGTTGGTCTTCCCATGATCCTCCGAAGTCCAATACACAAGCTCTAAGGAGATCTTCCAAAACTCATTTAACCCTCTCGGTTTGACATCAGTCTGGGGATGATGAGCCATACTCAAATACAACTCGGTTCCCAAAGTCTCTTGCAAACTCTTCCAAAATCCACTTATGATCAATGGATCTCGATCACTCACTATGCTCTTTGGGATACCATGGGATCGAACTATCCACTTAATATAAATCTCAGCCGAGTTCGATGTTGTCCTAGTCGATCTGACATGAATAAACCTCGCGCTTTTGGTCAAGCGATCCACGATGACTCAAATCCCTTCATTTCCTGCCCTGATTCTATGTAGTCCATTGATAATTGCTCCCATTTCCACGTAGGAACTTCCAATGGTTGAAGCAATCCACTCGGCTTCTTTTTTTCAGCTTTCACCAACAGACAGTTCATACACTTAGAAATGAATTTTCCAACATCCCTTTTCATCCCTTCCCAGTAGTAGGCTCGCTTCATGTCCTGATACATCTTGTTTCTACTAGGATGAATCGTCAACTTCGTGTGATGGCATTCCCTCGGAACCTCACCTCTCAACCCATCATTATCAGGAACAACCAGTCGTCCTTGTTTTCGAAGCCAACCCTCTCGATCGACTTCGAATTCCTTATCCTCTAGTTCCAACTTCTGGATAATCTCAACAAGCTTTGCGTCACGCTTCTGGCTCTCACCAATCCTTTCGATGAGAGCAGGACTTATCGATAAGCTTGCCAACATTTCAGGTTCCAACTCACACTGTGGTCTGAAATCAAATCCTGCCAAATACTCGAGGTGCTTCCATTCTGAAAACATCGCTTTCAGACTTGCGTGTCTTCGACTCAACGCATCTGCTACTGCGTTACCTTTACCAGGAGTATATGCTATACCAAAATCATATGATGCCAGAAACTCTAACCACTGTTACTGCCAAAGATTCAAATCCTTTTGGGAGAAAAGACACTTCAACGACTTGTGATCCGTAAACAACTCGAATCGAGCTCTCAGCACGTAATGTCTCCACATCTTCAGAGCAAACATGATCACTGCTAACTCCAAATAATGAGTTAGATAATTCCGTTCATGCGGCTTTAGCTATAGACTCGCATAGGCCACGACTCTATCCTTCTGCATCAGTACTGCTCGAAGTCCAGTACCACTTGCATCGGTGTATACCACCACCTCTTCGTTCCCACTTAGAATGGTCAAAATAGGAGCACTCGTCGGTCTCTCTTTCAGGATTTCAAAAGCTTGCTCACATTTCGCATCCCATGTGAACACTTGATTCTTCTTTGTCAACCCTGTTATGGTGCAGCTATCTTGGAGAAATCCTTTATAAAACAGCAATAATATCCTGCCAACCATGGAAACTCCGAACGTCCATCGCATTCTTAGGTCTATCCCAGTCCTGGATTGCTTTCACCTTAACGAGGTCAACCGCTATCCGGTTTCTAGAAACATCATGGCCTAAGAACCTCACTACACTCTTTCAGAAGTAACACTTCGAAAACTTAGCTCTTAGCTAATGCTTTCGCAAGATTTCTGAAACATCTCGCAAGTGTGTCTTATGCTCTTCCTCATTCCGGGAGTAAAACAGAATATCATCCATGAACACAAGCACGAACTTGTTCAGCTGATCTCTGAATACCCTATTCATAAGATCCACAAAATACGCTGACGCGTTAATCAATCCAAATGGCATCACCAACCATTCGAAGAAATCAGATGGTGTCCTAAAAACAGTCTTAGGCACACAATCCTTTGCCACCCTCAACTAGCGGAATCCCGTTGCCAAATCCATATGAGAAAACACCTTGGCCTCGTGAAGTTGATCGAATAAGTCGTCTATCCTTGGCAACAGATACTTTTTCTTTTTGGTCACCTTCTTCAGCTCACGTTAATCGACACACAATCTCAAAGATCCACCAGCCTTATTTGCAAACACAATTGGTGTACCCCATTCAGTACACTTCTCTGAATGAATCCTTTTTCCAAAAGGTCATGCACTTGCAACTGTAACTCTCGTTGCTCCTTAGACGCCATCCGCCTAAGAGGCATAACGATAGGTGTAGCACCTTCGACCAAATCGATCCTGAACTCAATCTCGCGATGCGGCTACAACCCTTTGACCTCGTTTAAGACATCATCGAACTCATTAGCGATCAATACCGATGACATGTCTTACCGTGGAATCACAAGCGAATATAAATATCTTACGAAGACACCATCTTCAAGCTTACATCGAATCACAACCATTCACCCTTCCATATTCCTGACTGCCACCTCCAGCTTCTCGCAATCCACTTTAGCCGCATACCTATTGAGTCAATCCATACCCAAACCCAGCGAAGTTAAAAACAAAGCAATCACACACAAAGGAGCAACCATGACTCGACTAATCATACACAAACTGGACGAACCCCCAACTGGATTAGTCACAATCAATGGTCTATCACAAATCTTGAGTTCCAAACCCAAGTGGCACACAAGCTCATTATAAATGAAAGAATGTGATGCTCTAGTATCAAGCAACACACGAACTGAAACATCTCTAATGGAAAGAGTACCTTAAATGACGACATTCTTCCCTTTCTCCTCCGCCGTAGGAGCCCTCGAAGAAGATGGAATAGCCTCCAAAGCATACGTCTTCACAATCTGCTTACCCTTAGCTGAATCTGGACAACCCTTCTTAGGATGTCCAGGCTTGCCGCAATTATGACACTTCCTCTCGACTTTTGGATTCTCATCCTTGAAAAAATGTCCCTTTTGTTGGCAGTTATAGCAAGTCACTTCGCCTTTCGGCTTCTACTCACCACCTTTTCCTTTCTGTTGTTGCTGCTTCCTCTTTTTATTATCACCACCCTGCTGTGGTTTCCGTTCTTCCTTAGCTGCAACAACATCTCTTCCTTGGGAAACAAACTCTCATGCCTTAGAGCTTTTTCCATGATCTTCTCGGAAGAGTCATCCAGATGATCAACTAACTGATATCCAAGATACTTGTCGAAGCCCATGACAAAATTCTCTTTCTTCTGGTAGGGAGTCTCAACATATGAACGAGCATTGATAAAGCTTCAAAGTCAGAAACATACTCCAACACTAGTCGACCATTCTGCTTAAGCTCAAAAAACTTCTTAAACAGAATAGACTTCTGAATGGTAGAGATAAACTTTGTCTCAAACTTGACTCGTAACTGATCCCAAGTGATCTCATCCTTGGGAGTCTCTAGGGTGACAGAGTTCCACTAGTCCATAGCTCTGCCCTGTAACTGCCTCGATGCAAGCTTCCTCTTAGTTGCATCGTCAATGCCCAAGTCTCTAAAAATCCAAATGCAAGTATTAAGCCACCCTTGAATCTCTTCAATCGGCTCTGTCCCTTTGAACGGCTTCCCTCCTAGAGTAGTAAAGTCTTTGCATAGCTTCACGAAGTCCACAATCCTAGGCACTTGCACTTGAACCCCTACATCTACCGTGGCTGCCTCTGAAGCAGGTGACCTTCTCATGATCGCTGCCATCATGGCCTCGAACATAGTCAGATAACTTGGTATATCTCCATTATCTCCTCCAGGAACAGTCCCCTCCCTAGCAGTATGTCTCGATGTTCGACGACTCATTCTAGATCTGAAAAATAGAATGATTAGTCCAAACATGAGAAAAACTACTAATGGAGTTCAAGCGCAACCATATTATACACCATAACATAGTATACACCCATTATAAATCTACAAATATGTCTCTCATATGTTATTACGTCTTCGAACTTTAGCTAAAATTGATTAACTAGAGCTCTAATACCAAATGTGACGACCGTACATAACTCCCACACTTAACAAGAGGAATAATGCGCTGAAAGGTGTGCCAGGCAACTATGGACGATCATTAAAGTAAGATAAATATAAGTGCAACCTTTCGTATAACTCATAGCGCAGAAGTAAAATATAATAGAACATATACAACAGGCACATAATAGTGGAGCAGACTTAAGCAGAAACTTAAACTTCCATATCAACTTGAAGAAATATCCATACAACAAAGGATTTCATCCTAAGAATATATACAGAGATGCCTCACTACAATCACTCAGAGAATCATACAACAAACATAACAGCGGAAACAACAACTAGATATGAATAGTAGAAAACCAATATGTAAGCCTCCTGCTTGTCATTGATCTTCAGCATCGTCCACTAAGATCTGCTACATGTGACCTGCTACTCGGTCTACCCATCCACAACAGGATGAACAATCCAAGGTAATGAGTGTTAAAACAGCTATTTAACATCATCAATAAAGTATATGAGAATAAGCAGATTAATCATCTAATCAACCAATCATACCAACAGAGAAGAACCCAACCCAAATCCTCCTCATCTGACAGTGATAGTCTTTGCATGTAATCAGATTGAAACTAACAGTAGCAGTTATAACAACTAGTTATCTAGTGTAGACCATCCTAATCGAGCTCAACATCCCCAAGCACAAGCCCCGAAGTTCTAAACCAACATCAAACAACGCCCAAGAGATATTTCCTTTGATGTCGAACAATCTACGCGAGACGATACAAGCAAATAATCAACATCCATGACTCTGGCTATCACCGCCAATCTTGCTTTGAAACCATCATTAATCATATGACCGGCTCAACATCATGCCATCCATCAAGGGATAATGGTAACCCCGGTTCTAGCATAAACTCCATACGCCATCGTGACTCGTATCTCTCGGCTCATCGTGACTGCCCAGGGTACTCGACCATTCAACCAGTCTTTTAGGCGTTCCTATTATACCCCTTCTTTGAGTCCGCTAGAACCAACGACAACGATAATTCCTCGGCCTCTATAACTCTAGTCGTCATCACCGACGATTATCCATAAGCTCAAAACACACATGAGCAACCATTATCCACGAGTTTAAAACACACTTGAGTCGTTTTCACATTCATTGCATTTCACCGATCAACGAACACTTCATAACACTTCGAATATTCCTCCTTGAATATACTTCAAAGCCACGACCATCATCGAGCCAAAAGCATGCATCGTTTGGTCGATATTCAATTCATAGCGTTTCAGCCTTCTACTATGAACACATTTCACATCATTTCATTTTGCATTCTATAGCGTTTCTGAAACGCTATGGTTTCCTCGTCCACATCCAACCATGGCCGATCCATCAGATCAGACCGATCAATCGACTCCGCCCTTGCCCGATCCACAAAAATGCTGAGGCGATCCATTAAAGAAAATGCGCCTGATCCATCCTCTTTTTATAGCGTTTCTGAAAACGCTGCCGATCCATCACATATTCATGCCCGGTCCATCCTCAGACCAAGCTCGATCCGTCACCTTCGCACCTTGCCTTATCCATGAAATGCTCTCTGATCATGAACCTTTGCATGGCCGATCCGGTCAAATCCCTACCGATCCATAGCATGGAAATGCTATCGATCCATACCACTTTGTGTTTCTCGATCCACGCTTGCAATTATTGCCCGATCCATCAGTTGTGAATTGGCCGATCCATACCTTTACCCATGTGCACCACATGCCGATCCATTACTTTGCCTTGACCGATCCATCACTTTAGGCATGACCGATCTATGCTCCCAAATCCTACCGATCCATCGAGATTTTATTGCCGATCCATGGCTTTTTCACATGATCTGATCCACGCCAAAACAATTACCACCGATCCATGTGCCTTGCTCGAGAAGTCACCCGATCCATGCCCAAAACTCCATGACCGATCCATTCTTTTGTACAAGTTGTCGATCCATTGAGTTACGTCCAATCCAAACATTTTGCCATGCATTTTTCACTGTCAATCAAGTGATTTTCGATCAACTAATCAACAACAAACTCAAGCAACAATCAACGAACATTAACATACCAATCAACATAATAGGATCATCTAGAATTCACCAAATCATGATAAAATTTTAATCGAACCAAATTATAGATCTAGCTTTCATAAGCATAGAATTAACACATGAGTTTACCGTTATAAGTTGCTAGATTAGATCTTATGGTGATTCAAATGAAAATATATTTACCATGATATAGATCTAGGTGAAAACAACTTGAAATGATGAAAATAAGATAAAACAACCCATATGCTCCATTGAATCCGTGCGATAGACGCTTATCACTCGCCAAATCTTCAAAATAGCTTGAAATCAACTAATCTCTAATCCAGACAGCGAAGAACGATATTCAAATCTCTCAATTTGATGTGATCCACTCTCTCTTGATGTAAATCTAGCATTCCTTGATGTAAATCTTCAATCTTCCAATGTAGAACTAAGATTTTAATAGAGGAGAGATGTATTTGATTGGAGTAGGGAGAATCTCAAACCCTAACCAAATAAGAAATGAAGAAAGTAACACTTTCTCCTTGTCTCTACCCCCTATTTGTAGCCAAACTATCAGCCCACTAATGGCACTAATGGACCTCACTAATCAATCCACTAATGACTAATTAGTCTGTCCATAAATTGTTTAGCATTAAGACAATGATTCCTTCTAAGCTGCTGAATCAAATCCTTAATGTGACCACTCTACGAAATTGAAAACATCATTTCCTTTCCAATGAAATCGATCTCAGCACCTGTTTCGATCCAAACCGAAAGTTATGCCATGTACCAAACTAATAGAGGCAAAATGGTCACAAATAAAATTGATAAAAAATATGGACATGTCTTACATCCCCATAACCAGCATATTAAAATATGAGAATGGTCCGACCCTCAGGGAATTAAATAAAAATATTTTACAATCCTCTAGTACGTAAAATGCAGGTCTTTATAGTCTATGTTTTCCTCTTCGAAAGTTAGCTGATAAGTTTGTTGAAAGAGCTAAAAATGTAGTTTGATTAGGTATCCTTATGATAAAAAAGTTTACAAACTTTATGATTTGGACACACATAAGATTGTTTTTAGCAAAGACATCCATTTGGTTGAAAAATCTCTTCCTTTCAAACTCTCTCCATTATTTGTTTCTTCTTTTGTTCCTTCTTCTTTATCTTCTCATTCATTTTCTTGAGATAATCCAGCTTTGGATCGAAATCTTCTTTTTCCTCAATTTCTATCTCAGCAAAATAATTTTTCTTCTTTAGATCGGTCATTGCAACCAAATTAGTCTTCTTCATCTACTGCTCCTACTTATTCTTCTATTAGAGATCAATTATCATCTTCTCCTCAAATTTTTCCCACTAGAATATCTTCTAGGCCTTGTGCGTACCAAAGAAATATGATGACTTTGTTACTGGAAAACCCCCTACATGAAAAGTTCATGACCTTCAAGTTGACAGTTCTGTCTCCTTCAATGTTTTTACTAAGTCATCACTTGTTCATTTGGATATTGGTACTTTACATAGTCTTGCAAATGTTCTTTCTGCTTTTGAACCATCTTCTTACAATCAAGCCAAGGAACATCCAGAGTGGGTTGAAGCTATGGAGAAAGAGTTAACAACTTTGGAAGAAAATGATACTTGGGTGTTAACAGACCTTCATGTTGGTAAGAAGCCAATTGCTTCTAAGTGGGTTTTTAAAACTAAATTCAAACCTAGTGGGGTGGTGGATAGGTGCAAAGGTATAGTGGTTGCACGAGGAGATAAGAATTTTTTTGTAAGGATTACAAGCATACTTTTAGCCGTGTTGCTAAGCTAACCATGGTTAGGGAAGTAAGGACTTTAGCAACTGCTAAACAATGGGATATTCAACAATTGGACATCAATAATGCCTTTTTACATGAATATCTTCAAGAAGAGGTGTACATGACTCCTTCTGTAGGTTATAAAAAAGCAAAATCAGGTCAAGTTTACAAGTTAAAAAGGTCAATTTATGGTTTAAAACAGGCTTAGGTGTTAGAATCAAGCATTGAGTAAATTCTTAATTAATTGGGGTTTTACTCAATTTAAACAAGACTACTCTATTTTTACTTTGAAAAAGGAAGCTGGTTTTACTGTAGTTGTGGCATATTGAATGATTTGTTGGTCACCGATAGCAATATTTCAATTATTTTTGCACTAAAATCAGCTTTGCATCATACTTTTATAATTAAAGGCCTAGGCGTAATTAAATATTTTCTTGGCGTTGAGGTTTCCAGAGTTGATTTTGATATTCTTCTGAATTAGAGAAAGTATATTTTAGATCTTTTACAAGATTATAACATGGAGGAATGTAACCAATCTTCTTTTCCAATGGCAAAAGGTTTAAAACTTAGCAAGCATGAAGGTGATGTACTCTAGGATATAAAGGTTTATGGGAGAATAATTGGCAAATTCTTATATTTGAATTTGATAAGCCCGTACATTTCTTATGCAGTTCAACTATTGAGTCAGTTTATTCAGCTTCCTTGAGCTCATCATTTTGCTGCTGCAGTCATTGGCGGATCTAACAAGGAACCAGTGGGGGCAGTGGCCCCCACTAAGATATGTAAAATTACAAAAACTGAAAACTTTTTTCTGTATATAATACATCTTTGCCCTCACTCATGTAATATCCAACGCTTTCAATTTCTCTTAAAAGCAAAAAGGATCACCGCAACGCATTCAATTTCTTCCCCAAAAGCAAAAGCAGCAGGTCCACCTCTCACTGTCCAACAGCAAGCAGCACTGCAGCAGCAAGTCCAACACTATAAAATACGTATTTTCTGAATTTAATCAGTATGATATTTATTTCTATTGATACGTTTCCTTTTTGCTTCATACCTTGTTACAGCTGAGATGGTATTATGAAGTTTTCTCAAATTTTTATCAATTTACGGTGCATACAATATGTTTGTGAAAATATCCTAATCAATGTAGTGTAACTTAATTTGTTTTTTTATGTGAAAATAAATAATGTGTATGATAGTGTGATTGTATCACTGTCAATTTAATATAGGTAGGCATGGAAAAATATTTCAAAAGAGCATCATCAAATATGCTAGAATCTAAAGCTATAAATCTTGATAATTCAAAAAGAAGTTGTCTTGATGTTAATATGGAAGACCTCCCTTCTGATCCTGGATTACAAACTCGTATATTAGACTATCATCCAAATATTCAGGATGAAGTTCGAAGACATTATTTACACAAGGCCCTTGTCAACCGAGAGATCACAATTTTCCATTTAGTAATTTTGGAAAATCTAAACGTCGTTTGTATCCGAATGGTTTGATGATTTTCCTAATTGGTTGGAATATTGCAAAGAAAACGATCGTGCATTTTGTTAGGATTGGTACAAACGTATGACTTTGTATTTAGTTTGCATTTTATGAAGACCATGTTTGAGATTACAAATGAGTTATCACAAGTCTTACAAAGAGATGATCAAGAATTAGTGAATGCCATGGATTTAGTTAAAGTATGCAAGGAACAATTACAAAAAATGAGGGATGATGGATGGGACTCTTTAATGGAGACGGTTGGTATTTTTGTGTTCAACAAAAAATTGATGTCTTGGTTATGGATAATATGTATCACCCTCAAGGAAGATCATGACGCAAGGTTCAAAAAATCACAAATATGCATTATTATCGATTTGATTTTTTCAACATGGTAATTGATATGCAACTACAAGAGTTGAACAATCGTTTCAATGAGGTTAACAAAGAGTTGCTACTTTGTTTGGCATGTTTGTCTCCTAATAATTCATTTGAATCTTTCGATAAAGGAAGACTGATTCATCTTGCCCAACTTTACCCATATGATTTTTCTACTATAGAACTATAGAAGTTATGATACTAGAAAGTCAACTTGACATTATGTTTGTGATATGCGGTCGAATCTCATGTTCTCGGACTTGAAAGGAATTTCGGATCTTGCAAAAAAACTTGTGCCGACAAAAAAACTTGAGGTATATCACCTAGTGTATTTGCTAATTAAGTTGGCACTAACATTGCCGGTTGCCACTACTTCTATCGAAAGAGCTTTCTCTGCTATGAACATTGCGAAGAATCATATGCGAAATAGGATTGGTGATCAATGGTTAAATGACTGTTTGACTGTGTATATTGAAAAAGATATTCAATAACATTCCAAATGAACCAATTCTTCAGCGTTTTCAGAACATGAAGTCTCGTCGAGGACAACTTTAAATATATGAACTAGTCTATGTATAAACTATTTTTTGTATGAACTAATTCTTGTGAACAAGTTTATGTATTATCTGTAGTGCAGAATAAGAGATTTGGGCAGCGGAGAAAAGAATAAACCCAATGATCTAGTCTGTCAACAATTTCAACAATGCCAAAAATAAAAGAAAATCAAATGGCACAAATTATAGAGAGAACGAAAACAAAAAAGAGAGAAAAGGACACACCAATATAACGTGGTTCGGCTTTGCCTATGTCCACGGACCCAACAATCTTTATTTCTTTACTTCAAGAGGAGGTTACAAAATGAGAAGAAATACAACAAAACTCAATACAAATTCTCACCCTATATGCAGAAATAGGGATCTTATTGAGGAATAATGGAGAAAGATATTTTCCTATGATGATCCAAAAGTGAGCAAATGGCTTCATATATGCAGGAGGAAGAATGGAGAATTCTAGAAGATAAGGATGAAGATGTTTTGGAATTCCTTGATTTGATTCACCACAAATCTCTCCAAATCAATTACATTTTTCATATTAATTTGTTTCCCATATTTGGCTTGATTATGGAAATAATTAATGCCTCTCTCACCTCATCAATTCTTGATTGATTCTTCAAATCAATTATCTTCTCCATATTAATTTTTTTTCCCTATTTGACTTGATTATGGGAACAATTAATGCCTTCTCATTAATATATTTCAATCGCCCAAATTTAACATTCTTTATTATTAGTTTTTGTATAACAAATTTTTTTCCCCCACTTAATTTACTTTCTGTATCCGCCACTGGTTGCAGTGCATATTTTAAGGTATTTTAAAGGTACTATCAATTTGGGTATGGTTTTACCTACAAAACCTAATTTGGTTTTGAGTGCTTATTGTGATGCCGATTGGGGTAAGTGTGAGGATAGTCAAAAAAATTTAACTGGATATTGTGTTTTTCTTGGAGAAGCTTTGATTTCATGGAAAACAAAGAAGCAAAAGGTGGTGTCTAAAAGTAGCACCAACGCAAAATGTATGAGTATGAGTTACACAACTAATGAGATTGTTTGGCTTGGAAGATTGTTGGCTGACTTAGATATTGAAATTCCAACTTCTATTACTCTTCATTGTGATAACGTTTGAGCAATGGACATTGCTCAAGACCCTCGTTTTCACTAGAATTTTGACTAGAAGACTAAACACATAAGAACTAAACATCAGAAACTGAATGTACATTGTGTCAAAGAAATGTTCAATCTGGTTTTCTGTGTACTAAATACGTAATCAGCCTTGCAGTTAGCTGATATTACTAAGCCACTTGGAGCAGACCAACACAAAACTCTTGTACACAGGCTTGGAATGGTTTATCACACTTCAATTCAAGATTGCTTCTATTTTTACTCCGGTCAATCTTAAAGAGGAGGAGAGAGGGTGGAGAGAGTGCTATTACATTTATTTGGTTGTTCTTTTATTCTTTTTACGCTGTCACGTGCCATTTTTGTATATAAGAATATAAGGCACTCTTGGATAAGCATGTACTCGAATTCACTTTACTAAATTCCATGATATATTTCTTCTGTCTCTTCTTAGCATTAAAAAATCAAGTGTAATAACAGTAATCTTCATAAAGTATAAAACAAAAGCAAAATTGATAATACTGAAGATTCGAAGGGAACATAATTGAAATAACATTATATATTTAAAAAGAACCATAGGAGGAGATCAAACAGAAAGCTCTTGACATTAGAAGATAGGAATCCCAAAACTAAGGTGATAAAAACTAAGATGATAAAGTGTATACAAGCCTTTCAATCCATGAAGGGTTTTTCCCTCCAATTTTCTTTTTTAGGTGGAAGAGATTAGTGTGGAGAAATTACAATGTTTAATGACAAAGAAAGCGAAGTGAAGTGAAATAATCCGATTATCATTACTTGAGTAATCATTATTTGAATTATCGAATGTAATTTTTCAATTTGACCAAATTTACTATCTTTTTTGAGAATCGCGAGGATGAAATGAAAATGTAAAAAGAGAATGTGTTACGAATCAAATTAGAAGTCGATTGAAAGCCACAAAACTATTATGTCTTGTTTCATATATATACAATAAAATAAGTTGATAACCACATTTTCGATGACTTAGAAAAGACTTCACGCTTGTGAAGCATTTGTTTTATATACGTAAAAAAGTTATGATTAACAAGAATCAGTGTATTAATGGAAGCTCTGGAGAATGCATTTGCCATGGTAGTAATATTACTGGCTCGTGGATGATTAACCATTTAACATGGCTCAAAAGCGTCAGGTGTCAAACCATGTTTTCCCGCCATTAGCTCCATTTCCCTCGGTATTTCCCCAAAACCCTAGTTCCTCTTTTTAACTAAAATACAAACTCATACATTTTATCACGGATTGACTCAAAATCAACTCCGATAAAACTTATATAGACAAAGATATTATGAAGGGAGGAACGGTCCAGATCAATTGGCACGACGTTCAGCCAGTTCTAACTCTTGATTTCCATCCTCAAACTGGTTTTCTTGCCACCGGTGGCAACGACCACGACATCAAGGTACACCATTTGCGTTCAGATGAGTAAATAATCGATTCTGTTGTTTCATCATGAAAAAGAATTCGATTTTGATTGGCTTTGACTCACACAGTTTTGCTTAGATTCATCGTTTTTTGTTATAGACGGTGTATGGACAATCGATTTATTCTTTATGGATTGATGTGAATTTTTATTTGGGTACTGTTATTGATACTCTAATTTTGATTACGAGGGGACCATTATTTATTTGCACTCTCCTAAATTTAAAAGGTAACCAATATTGCCCAAATGCCATAAATATTTTCTTATTTTACCATTCTTTTATTTTGAACCAATCCTCTTTTTCTTCGCTTGCAATTTGCGTTAAGTTTAAACTTACAATATTTTATATTTCAAATTGATTGTCAGATATCTGGAAAAATATTATTGAATTCAGATTCAAGCTAAATTTAAATTTAAAAAGCGTAAAATTTTAAGGAGTTAGCTAAATTAAATCCAGAACTTTGACAATACATGCCAAATTAAATTATTTAAAATAACAGAACCTCAGAGAGTAAAATCAAAAATTTTGGTGAAGAAATTATGAACTTTGATTTGATTTAGAGTAGCCGACAACCAATTTAACGCGTGAAACACTAGAATTTTTAAAAAACCTTATTTTTGTTTTGTTGTATAAAATCTATATTGCGGATAATTTATAGTGTTTCTTTCTCTTTTGAAATTTTATATGCAGGTAGGTAATAGGCTTAATTTCTCCTTTGGTAATTGATTTTGATGGAAAAATAAAGAAAAAGAACAGTTGTGATTAAAGAAAATTGAGGTAATAAATATATTTGCCAATTGACAATATATTTATATACAAGGGGGCTGTTTTAGTAAGTACCCCTCCTAGCAAAATAAAAAAAAAAAAAAAAAATGACCCCCGTTAACGAAGAGTAGAGTGCCAGTAGCAATCCCCTTTCTTTTCCATGGGATAATGGGTTTCCATAGATTTTGGTTGACCTTGAATATGTATTGTTTGGAGTTAAACTTGATACATGTGAACCAATATTTTGCAGCCGATTACCTTATTTGGGAATAAAGCTTAATGCTTAACATTTACTCAGGGACCTCATCAATTGGCCCTCTATGATTTCGTGTGTAGAATTGTACTATTTTCCTAGTTTTACCCAGTTGTAACATTTTTTCCATCATGTCATGCATAAGATGAAGATAATAATATTGTAGTTATTGTACAGTGACGTTATTTTGATTGAGAATATAAGAGTTTCTGTGAGACAACTTGCCAGCTTTTCCTTTGCTTGCTTGTCATTGTAAGGTTCTTTTGCATTTCAAGGTACTGAACTAAAAGATCAGGTCGCAGTTAAGGCAAGCACTAACTTAAAACAAACTATTGGTAAAAAAACGTAGAAGTAAATATATGTAAGGATTATTCTTAAACATTTTTGCACTTTGCACTGTTCTGGGAGAGAACTAGTCATCATATTGATATGCATCAAGCTTAAAGCTTTGCGTGGATTAGTGTTTTCTT
Organism: Allium sativum; assembly: GCA_030737875.1. Lineage (NCBI taxonomy): Eukaryota > Viridiplantae > Streptophyta > Magnoliopsida > Asparagales > Amaryllidaceae > Allium > Allium sativum. The sequence goes on along the minus strand of CM060926.1, from coordinate 683,148,561 downwards.
AGTCAATGTGTAATGATTTTAGAATAACAACAATAGATGGAATCAGAGCCGCTTTCAATTTCAATGGCTGAATGGTCTGATAATTAGTTCGCTTCAGTATCTTTGCAGCTATGTTGTGTCATTGATAGCAAACATACATAAATCCAACGGTGAACATTTTAATAATTGCTGGAAATGCTTCATCATGTAACGAGCCAGTTGCTTATAAATCAACAACCTAAAAGAGTCCAATGTTATACCTTTTGACAAAATAAAATAGAAAGTTGACCGCATCATGTACTACGGCTCATAAATCACATTAGAATATACTATCTACTATAATCTACTGTATCATGTAATTCTTATAATAAATGTTCCTATGTGTACCTTTTTAGCTTATGAGGTAGTCTCAACTAAAAGGTAAAATCATTCAATTCCAATTTTTTTTCAAGGGGAGAATTGAAATTTTACCGAAGGGAGAACAACTACTACTACTAAGCCATTAATCTCAAACAAGTTGGGGTTGGTTAAAGATGTAATCTAAAATCAAATGACAAAGTCAATTTAAATGTAATAACAACAAGAGATTTAAAAGTGAAAGCATAAATAAAGATAAAATAAAATAAAGTAATTAAACAAATAATAATAGTAATACTAGTGAATAAATAAAAAACCAAGGTGATTTTGATGTAATCCTTAGCTCTTAATCCCTCACATGTTACTTTCTCAGCCCTTTTTTTATTTTCATTAATACCTTATATCTGCACAATTAGTCCACTCTTGCAATTCTGAGAACATACAATCAGTTGATATGCTCCATTTTAGGTTGCTTGTTCTCGGAACGTGCCAGTAATCTTTAAAAATAAGAAATTATTTTTGACGACGGTATTACTTTGCAGATTATCAAGGTTTAGTTACAAGACCTGTCCTAGATTTTAGAAAGCAAAAGATTATTAGGATTTTATCTGTTACTAAAAAATGTAACCAAAATTGGATTTCCTTAAATTTCGATCCAAGGTTTCAGATCTTGAATTTTAGAGAAATTCTCGGGTTGATACCTTGACTGAAATGAAGGAGATTTAAAACACCGATAACTAGCAATGCTATTAGATCTTAGATTTTCGGTAAAATCTCGGATTTCTATCTCGGGCGAGATGAGGAAGATTTAAAACCCTGAATTCAATCAAAAATCATCAAATTTTGCTAATTGCTTCTTAACATCGAGATCAGAGTACATTGCTGGAAAAAATATCCAAATATAGTTGCATTGCTTGCAGATACCCCAATAAATTTTGTTGATTTTACCAAATTCTCTACATTCATTTAACTTAACATAATGTGTCAAAAGCAGGACAGAGTAAGGCTAAAAAGTATTGTCACCAACCTATATATTTTGTACATTTTGTAGATTTTTCTAAGGTGATTTTGATTACTTTAAAAGTGTTATATATGCTAGCTTATATTGTTATCCTATTGTTAGGCTTGCCGTCTTGTGCAAAGTTTTAAATCTCGGCAATCTTGGCAAAGATCTTATTTTCAAGTTCAAGCAATTCAAAACAACAAAAATTGAATATATTCAGCTGCAATCGAATCTCTGAAGAGATATTCAAAACTTGACCGACATTTCAATCAAGGCCAATCTACGAGATCTCAGCCGAAATGATGTGGTTTTTTTTTTTTTTTTTTTTTTTTTTTTTTATTGGGTTAGGACTAGGATATATGTCTTAGGCCCAAAATTTATGTTTTATTTCAAATTTTCAATAGACAAGTTGGATTGTCAATTTCATTTACAACTAGAATTTTTTTCTACTCTCTGAGTCATGAACACGCATCTAGGGTTTTTCCTTCTCATTTGGAATGTTGATTTTTCATTTTGAAATATGGTTTTTTTAATCCTCAAATCAATAATGGCAAGCTTTAATGTTAAGTTCTTTGTTCAGAATTTTTTTGAACCTAATTATTTTGTATTGTTTTTTTTTTTTTTAATATTTTATCTTCCATTCAAATTTCTATATTTTAATATTATATATATATATATATATATCATTTTTAAAATAAATTCGCTGTTAACTTTCAATTTCATTGCTAAATTCAAAATTATGTACTCAATCCAAATTTTTATGTTAGGCCTTGATTTCTTCTACCTAAATTTATGTTTTTTTTAAAGAAAAACTATGAATTTGTTTTTTATTCATAATTAAATTGAAACGTCAACGCCACTTGCTAATTCAAATCATTTTTTTTTAAAGATACATTGAAAGGTTTTGTTGTTAGGTTATTTCCTATTATAGTTCAACATCGTTTTTGCCCACTATATTGTATGTTTGCTGAAATATATTTTCCTGTTTAAAAGAATGATATTAATTATGATAGTCTTGTTAAAATAGTTTCCTAATATATATATACTCTATTAAAAGAAATCTAGCAATAAATTCAATATTTTAGCTTAACTTACTTAAAAGAGTGCGTTAATTTGCATGAATATAAACCAGTATTGATAATATTCAATAATTCAAGATTGGAAATCAGTTAAGTTAAATCATTTTTTGTAGCTACTATTTATAACTTTAGTTGCACATTTGAATGTAAATCAATATTGAAAATATCAAATAATCTAAGAACATTCCAGATGTACTTTGGGGTTCGAGATGTAATTCTGTACTGAACACTCGATGTACATTTATTTTGTTTGAGATCTTACATGATACGAGATCTGGTCCTCGAAATACCCAAGATGAACTGTGATCGAAATACGTGATTTGAGTCTTCGGCCCCGTGATGTGTACATTCACTTTTGAATATTAACCAGTTAACATATACATTACATCAACCTTTTATTTATTCTTGGTTTTTTCCCATGATCATCTAGAAAGGCTCAAGATTACTCTTTTTAATTGACACTTGATGTAAGACAGACTTAAGTTTTGTTCCAATAGTTCGATACAAGTTTAATTTTGGATCTTACTACCAGGTACCGGCGTTGTTCGCTAAAATCCACTCTTTTGTAATTTTGACAATTATGTTTTGACATTTAAAAATTTAGACTGCTAATAACTTATGTTATTCTCTTCGTGTGTTTCAAACATTGGTTGTGCATAAACTACGGTCATAATTAAATTTCTCAAGGACACAATTATATTTCTCGGTATGTATAGGAGTTTCAACCACAATTTGTTTGATAAGTTGATTGTATGGTGTATACACACAACCAAGTTGACTGTATTTATATCGCTGCCCTTTAATATAGAAAACTGCGGGATTGGTTACAGTTCACTACACTACACCCTTATGAAAATTTGAGATTTTTCTTTCTTCCAAATGTTACTAGATGCTGGAGATATCTCTTATACTGCTTGAAGTTAATTCCATATATAATGACTTATTTGAATAAACTTGGCACATTCAAAGTGTTTTTAGTCAATAGTCAAATAAATCTTTATTTTTGATATCTAGGTATATTGATTTTAAATTGTAATTGCATTTCATCAAGTTTCCACATGACATTGCTGATTTTTCCATCAGATGGGATGAGTCTCTTGAACGAATATGTCAGGTCGACACCTTGGAACATTTTGATTGACATCTTGGAACTATTTCGATTGACATCTTTGAAATTTCCAATCAGATTATGTACTGTAACGTGACATTCTTAAAGATTCCTGTATAATTCTACACATGAACAAAATTCATCGCTATCTAGGAAACAACATGATATTCCTTATTGTACCTATGTTGTATATTGAAATCAAAAAACGTTTTATGTATGACGTAGCTGGGAGAAATAGAAACGAGTCAACGGATCAAATATAGATTGAATCATTGATTAACTATGAATCATACTTTTCATACATTATTTTTCATTATTTAAACCAAAACATTCAATCTCGCTTGAGATCTTAACCAAGATCTCGACCAATATTTAAGTGTCTTGTCCCAAATGAGCATCAAACAAGTTTTATGATGTTTTGTTCCATGCAAGTGTCAAAGCGAGATATCGATCTAGATGGCTGAGATTTATAATACTGACTTTGTATTAAGGATTTGTAGTATAGGTCTCAAATATCAAAATTTTCAACCTTCAAAACCGTGTAGTTAAAGCGCTTAGCAGTTTCATTCGGGATATAGCGAAGATGCGAAAAGCTTCGTTAGATACACAATCAAATATTTAAAGTTAATTTATTTTCATTCTCACACCATTTGTGTAGAAATAAAATATTATTTAATTTTGTATAGCAAAATCAAAAAATATCATGATTTATGCAGTCTAACTTTGGTGATTACGATAACTTATATGGGATACTTATGTCTTAAAATTATGCATTTACTCTAATTTTATAAATTTAGTTTAAAGGAGAACTAGTCAAATCAGCATTTTTATATTAATATTGTTAAAGCGGATGCTTAAAAAAACATTGATTTGGCGGTCGTAGCGGAAAATAGCGGGGTTTAAACCGGATATACTATTCATTGGAACTAAACTGGAAAAAAACGTAGTGACCGAAGAGTACTATACGCTATAGTGGGTATTTTTTGTTGGACTTTAGCGGAGCTTTAACTGCATAGCTTCAGATTTTATACCTCGAAGTTGAGTACAACGCATTTGTAAGCATGTACAAACACACACATTCACACACACACACACACACACACACACACACACACACACACACACACACAATATATATGCTTATGGTTAGGAATTCCTTTTCTGATGCATCTTAGGCAATTTGACTCTTTATCAGTTCACTTTTTGTATTATAAATTATCCTTTTTTGCATGTAGCTTTGGGAGATAATCGAAGGTGAATCACAGAAAAAACTTCCAACCGCTTCCTATAAAACCAGCCTTGCATATCATAGTTCTGCTGTAAACATTTTACGGTTTTCTTCTTCTGGTAAGAATCAATGTTGAACTGAGTTTTGTTAGAATTTGTTCCAAGGTATATGGTATGTCCGGGCTGTGTAGCTAATTTTCTCCATTACTAGCAAAATGTTCGTAAAATTATACATAACGAATTGTTCTTGTCCCTTGTGAATTGTGGCTCGAACATGGTCAGTCTAGATGATGTTAGAGTTCACTCTTTTATGTTATTCGTGACATGTTATATGCTTTGAAATAATCCACAAATAACTACTATTTTTTAATGTATCAAGTTACTTATCTCACTCTGGCATCATATGTGTGTGGGCTACAACAGGAAAGTATATAACATGATAATGTTTATTTCCTATCCAAACTGTAGATTAATGTAACAGAACATCTGGATACTTTACAGATAAAAAAAAAGCTTTTATGTTTGAATATACAATTACCATCTTTTATGTTTCCCCAGGTGTAAGTAATATATATATACAAGGAATTACGCGCACTAATTAAACTTTGTATTATCTGTTATACATACATTATTATAAAGAAATATAACTAGAATCAAAATCCATTTGCTTAATCACCGAGTTCTCATTCAAATGCATAAATATTGGATATTTTTGTTTTGACAACCTGCCAGAGATGTCAATAAGTATTTTCTTTTACAGATTCTTTTACATTTCCATATTTATGCATCGTATCTAAGTTTGTTATTTGAGATCATCTACATTCGCAAAATCAAGTCTTGCAAATCATTGTATTTTTTCGTATTTTAATTGTTCATATTTGTGGCTGGGAAGTCATTGATCACCCTTAACAATTTTTTTTAGCAATGCCGACCGGTTTTTAGAGTGCTCCGTTACACTTTTGTTATATTAAAATAATAAATACAATAGGATCAGGTGATACACAATATATGTATCAACTAAAAATTAAAAGTCTCCACGCAAGGAGCTAAACTTAGACAAAAGTCTAGCAATTACAACAGTGAGCAAACACCAAAATATCCATCACCAGTTACATCACACTACAATACATCCTTTGAATTACATGTTGCTTATCCTTGAGTCCATAACTGACTCTGCCATACAGTTACACCAGCTAACCTGAGCTGAGTTGAAGCCCATGTAGCCTGCTCCTTGTGAGGGGAGTACTAGGATCTTTGAGCACTGGTGAACGAGAATCTGCAGCAGCAGCTGCAACACTGATCGCGGGGGGAGGCTTATAAGCCGCAGGGGGGAGGACGTGCGCGTACGGATGGTCCTGCTTGGGCTTACCTCTTTGCTTATCCGTGGAGATTATTGATGACGTGGTAGCTTCGTGATCATTGGGGGATGTTGCAGCATTACTTTGATCATTGGCCTTTGCTTTTGAGACTTTGCTAACAGGGCTGGAGCCATTTAGAAATCCTGGTTTGAAACAAAAATATGTGCTAGATCGTGGGGAAGAAACATTGAATGGCACGTTGACATCAAATCCACCTGAGAGCAAAGTATTCTCAAATTCACGTACATCATTTAGAATTGCCTGCATTGCGTCTTCCTTGCATATACCCTTCTCATTATCTGTGTGGCATGACTCTGTATTGCATGACCCAGGTATTTGCATGTTGCTACCTTCTGCACCCATACCCAATTTACCTTTTCCTTTCTCACCTGATCTGTCATTGGTTAACCTATCGGGCTTATAGCATGTTCATCAGCATGAATCACAATAACTGGGTCAACAACTTCCCGAGTTAATGGTATCTCACCATCTTCTTTGTCCTGAGTAGTAGTGAGGGCAGTAGTTTCATCATTTAGGCTACTAAGGACATCAAAGCTATTCCCAACTACAGCATCTGATTCACCAACATCTGTCTTGCCACCATTACATTTCATTTTCACATTACCACCTTCTACTTTCTTCCGTGTACTGGGGTTCCTTGTCGAAAAAACCCTGACCTTGCGATTACTTTTAGCTGGCAACAGCCTGGGTTGTTTCCTGATGGTAGAAGCAAAATCAACATTTCCATCACTCTTACTAACTATCTCAACTGGTTTATCCTTCTTTACACTACAAGAGCATATTTCAGTTTTGTGTCCAAAGACCTTACAGCTAGTACATATGTCGGGTTTCCAAAGATAATTCACTTGCACTACATGCTCAGTCCATCTCCCAATAACACTGTGAAGGAATTAGGCAAGTCACTATCAGGGTTTATCTCCACCAAACATCTTGCATACACAAGCATGTCAAGACTTTCGGTAGCTTGGTACATACATAGAAACTTTCCAACCCGCATAGCAAGCCAGCAAATTCCTATTCTAGACCAAGCAACCATGGGAAGATTTGTCATCTTAATCCATACTGGCACTTGTCTAATCCCTTTACCCGAGTTCCCCATTGTGACATCCCATTGTTTACCTATAATTTTTTTATTCCTAATTACTATGGGATCTGCTTCCAATATTCGTTTCCTATCTTCAACATCATCTAGAAGGAAGAAGAAAACGCTACCGTTGGATTTTACCTTGATTGATCCTTGAGGGTTCCACAGCTTTTTCAGATGTGAGACAACTGTCGTATAGGACAAGAGTGCATCGAGGAAGAAACCGGCCAGATAATCTTTCCACACATCAATGCTTGCTTTGACAATTTCGTCAGTTGGCACTAGATTTTTCCCTGAATACTTGAGCGTAATCGGTGGAGGGGAGAACATTCCGGCGTTGCGTGGTTTAGTTGCGAACAGCGAAGACCAATTTACCAAGGGTAAAGGAGGGTCAGCTGGAGGTTGTGGGAGGGAAGAGGCTTGAGGAGGCGGGTCTGGGGTACGTGGGATTGGAGCAGGCGGAGGATCCGACGCGGGGAGGGCTCAAGGAGGAGGAGAATACTGAAGATTTGTGAGGCTCGATGAGAAAGGAAGTGCTGTCGCCATTTTGAGGAACTCGAGGAAGTTCTTTTTGATGATTTATTTGTTATTTGAACTCAGTTAACAATGTCCTTTTTATATCAAGTGTACCACATTCTCTGTTCATACTTTTCTGTGCCTTTTCTATAACAATAATGGATTGGTACTTCTTGTCCTTGGCCCTATTTCTTATTCTTTTTAATAACACGCCTGTGATTACAGCAATCACAATATATACTAGATACAGACACTTCTGTTTTTTTATGCATGCAACCCAGTTTTATTTATGTTTTGTTCTTACTGTTGCAGGCGAAGACCTTGCTTCTGGTGCTGATGGTATGCAATTGGTGCCTTCTACAGTTCATATTATCTGGGACTTAAAACAGCTGCCTTTGCCCCTGAGTTTGCTGGGATAAAATATTGCATTCATTAACGAAAATTATGACAAGGAAAAAAATTTCACCCTCCGTTCTTGGACATTAGAAAACCACCAACACTGTTTAAAAAGTTATATCCAATGTAGCAAAAAACAAGTTGAATGTAACTGTTACATATGCCTTCATATATAGCTGTTCAAAACTACCTAAAATGGAAACTGCATTACTATTGAGGTTTTACATCCGATGGAAGATATCTTAAGCTGCCTTTAAGATATCTTTAATCCACGGCTAACATGGAAAGTTGTTTATTTCTAGAACTAGTTATGTATGAATTGTTATAATTGTATATCTGAGCACTATAAATTGTTTAAACAATATACATATCATTTAATAAATCTAAAAAATTATATACTACAAAAATTTATCAATTATTAATTAGACAATGTGAATTAATATAACTCATTAATTAAATGTTATAAAAATCTACTAACTGTTAATTATGTTTTTTAAATCATTTATTATTAGTTACAAGTTATTAATTAGTTTGTTAATTATTGATTTTTGGTTATTTATATGATAGTTTTTTTATTAATTATTATTTAATAATGACTAGTTATAATTATTTAGTTATGAAGTATATGATGTTAGTTATATACTATAAATAATTTTTTATATAACAAAAGGGATAATTTTATTCAAGTCATTATGTCTCGAGGCTTGAACTCACGATCACGACCACTAGAGTCTTTGTCTAAAGCGTTATATCTCTAACCAATTGAGCTAGAGATCCTTAACTATAAACACATTTATTAATTGTGATTTATCTATCATTTACAATTGTTATTATTTGTCATTTACTAATTAAATTATTAACCATTAGTTATTAACTATTAATTAAATGCTACAAATAAATATTAGTCATTCATCATTTAATAATTATAATTAATTATTTACCAATTATAATTTATTAAGTATTTACTATTAACTGTTAATTATTATTTTTTAACAAGGAATGATCCTTATTCCTTTATTTTTCTTCCCTTAAAATTGTATTTTTACTATGTCAAAATTATATTGGACTTTTTTTAATGCATTATGCTCATCTATAATCTTATAAAATAGTTTATTATCCAATGCTAGAGATCTAATGTACATACTCATTGTCACATGGACTTTTTCTTGACCAACCAATGCTCAAAGGCCGAAGCCTCATATTTTGATTTATAATTTAGTTAATTATTTAACCAATAATAACTACTTTAATCAGTACAATAGAAAATACAATCTTATATCCAAGTCCAACTCCACCGTTCGAAGTGTCAAGAATTCAAATTCACTGGATCGCCATTCATCGCCGTTCATTGGACCCTTGTCCTAAAATGGAGCCTAAGGCTGACAAAATATTCAAAGTTTACATTGTTTGCATAACTTAGACCGTGTTTTCGACATTTCAGTAGATTTGATCATCGAGCCACTTAATTTCACATCTTTTGCGAAGTGCATGAACTTCAATATGTTCTACTTATTTATGTTGATTTCAGGAGGTGAACTAGTCCTTTGGAAACTACATGCCACTGATGATGGTGACAAAATCTGGAAGTTTTCAAAAACATTCATGTAAAATTTTCTACTTCCAATTCCTCAATACACATGCATTAAAAATTTCTTCTGTTTATCTTATTTCCTGTTAATCAGATTTCACCGCAAAGATGTCCTTGATCTTGAGTGGTCTGCTGATGGTGCATACCTTGTGTCTGGCTCAGTTGATAATTCTTGTATAATTTGGAATGTCTCCAAGGGTATTTTTAATTCTATTTACCTTAATATGTTATTCTTATCAAAGTTACAGTTGAATTACTGTATTTTCTCTCTTTTATAACGATTTAGGTTCAGTTCATCAAATTCTTGATGCTCATCAGCATTATGTTCAAGGTGTTTCATGGGATCCTTTGAGTCAATATGTTGCTTCTCTTAGTTCTGATAGAACATGCCGAATCTTTGCAAACAAGCCACAGCCAAAACAGAAGGGATTCGAAAAAGTAAATTTTGCATGTCAACATGTTCTCACGAAGTCACAAATACAAAAGCTTACTGACTCGAAGGTTTGCATGCTAACTTAAAAATATGGTCATCTTCGTATTAGCTTGATTTAATTTTACTTTCTCTTTTTCAGAACACTTCAAGCAAATCACATTTGTTTCATGACGAAACTCTGCCATCCTTTTTTCGGAGGTTGCAATGGTCACCTGATGGATCATTTTTACTAGTACCTGCAGGTAATAATATTATTACTTACCAACCCCCCTCCCTGTAAAAACCATATTTTAGTGTGTGTTTTTAAGGCCCAAATTATTTGATGTTTTGAAATGTATACGTGGCAATTAATTTATTATTATATGAAAAACTAAAATGCAGGCAATATTTTGAAAGCTGGACTTTCTTAGGTATATTTTGCATAAATGATAACTTTCCTTTATAAGATAGAGAAACTGAGAACGTATCATACATCATGTACATGTTTGGTACTTGGATATGAAGGATGCATCATTTGCTTTCTGCAGCAGTTGTTGGTTTGACTCAGAATCCTTGCTATCTATATCATTGTTAGATCTCTTAAGCACGGAAGCCCGGAGAAGGGATGAGAATGATAACAGGTTTAATAAAAGAAACGGGGGCACACATTCTCTTAGAAAAAAATATAGTTGTAAACAAGGTGGTACTATGCTTCAAGAAAATAAATGTATTTACTAAATCTTCATGAAAATGTGCAAATATCATGTGATCTATATTAAAGCTTTGCATTAATAGTTTATTTAGTTAAATGTCAAATAAATAACATTCAGTATTCAATTCTAACATGTGAATTTAGCAATATCATACTATCATAATATTGAGATAATTGAAGCAGTTTCAAAATATAATTCGTTATAAATAAAAAGATAACTATGACTGATTTTACCTCTTCCTGTTTCACTAACATATACATCAAAATTTCAAGTTCCTTTTTTTTTGGTTTTTGTTTAGGTCAAGTTATTGAAAATGTTCCTGTCAAAGAGAAATATGTTACTTACAGCGACTTACAATATTCTTTGAAACTTGTTCTTATAATTTTTCAAGTAAAAATCAGCAAGGCATGATTCTAAGAAAGCATGTCATCCTCTTTGAAGTTCTAGTGTCTAAGTTCATGAACCTGTCAATAGATTGCATACAACTCCGTCATTAGACTTGTGTTTATGCATGTTTCCTACTTCCTATACATGAATATTTTTACACCTACTGTAAGCTATCATTTTTCACGTCTGACGATTATTATTTTCAATTATTCGACACAATAGGTTCAGTTTCACATTGTTTAAGAAGACCTTTTTTTTAAATAAAAAGGATACCTAGTATTTCCTTCTGCCATCTGCTTAATATCCAATTCAACATTTCCAATTTGCATGCCAAAATTCGAGGATAAAAGGGAAAGGTGAAAGATAGTACACATTGGTTTGCTTGTTTTTCATAGATCACAACTTATTAAATATACATACAGGGATGTTCCAGTTGGATCTCCAGCTATTAAGCTGTTCCTAGTAGGTTTATATGGTTACGGTCCACAGTGCAGTGGTATTTATGTTTAATATTTAAATTAGGCGATGTTAACGTATGCCCATTTGGCACACGTTAACACATTGGTAACAGGGTGATGTAATGAATGAATTATCATTTATCAGTGTATTGTTTGATAATTCTAGCAAGGTGTTTAAGATTGACACGACTCGGCAATATTATTGCACTCATAAGTTATGTAGTTCTCACAGTATCAAAAGCCATGATAACGGCTTCTAAGACCCGCAAATGCAGAAGCAAAACTTGTATAATTGTATCAACTTTATGTTTTTCTTTTTTGGTTTCGTATTATGTTCCATTTTGAACTGTTGAAAATAGATATTTAATATGTCTAAAAATAATTTATTCTAAAGACAAACACTGAAAAGCATTACCTTTACTTGCATCTGTGCATGGTTATCTACTTTTGCCTGTTGCAACCTCATGCACAAGGCCTTGCAATTTTTCACTGAGATGACTTTGGTTATATTATGCTGCTTCGTGTTTTTTTAGGCTTACAAAAATTATCTGCTGCATCTGAAACAAACACTGCATATATAATTTCAAGGAAAGATCTTTCAAGGTATGACTGTAGTTTAGCATATATTGTTCTATATCTGTTTTATACAATGCAAGAAAAACTAATTGATGAATTACCTTGTACTTCATTTTTCCAAAAGTTAATATGACATTTCCATTGTTAAACATTGTAGTTCATAACAGTCGTTAAATGGACTGCAAAAGTGATACAGTAACATAATTTTTTGTGTTTCACAGTATTTATTTGTACATTTCATTAAGATTATCACGAGCTTTATAAGAAATGTCAGACCAAAAATACAGAACTTCCTATAGTACAGTTATTAGAAGATCGTCTTAACATTTAAAAAGAGTTCATGTCCTGGATCCCATGATCGGTGAAAATACGTTGATTTGCTAATTGCTAGTATATTGCAAGTTATATTTTTAATTAAAAAGATCCTGTAGTTATGTAAATGGTTTCAGAATATTTTAGTTATCTAGTACCAGTTTCAAATCATATGTCCAAAATGAGTGCTCTTGGCTACACTATTGCTGCTAAGTTTGTGAAGCTCTGTTTAAATTTCTCGTCATTGGTATTGATATAATATATTTACCTTATCTGGTTATTCATATTGACTCATAAGTCTTATATTTATCATTTGTTTATTAGGTCACTAGGCATCTGTTTGCAAAATAAATGGATGCAAATACTGTTTTATGTTTAACATTAACATTACATCTTTTACCTTTGATTAGGGTAGTGTCAAAAATGCTTTAATTGCTTAAAATATCAATAAACTTGAAGACTTAGGTTCTCTTTTATAGAGAAATGATACGGATGGTGAAACCGAGTTGGTGTGTTTGGTCTTTAGATGGTATTTGAGCACACATTAGATGCTCATATTTGGGATACCCTTTTTTGATTTTATAAGTTAGATAGCATGTTATTTCTGCAGGAAACTTGTATCACTTCCTTATTTTTTTGTTTTTTCACTGTAATTCAAAGGCCAGCAGTGGTATTGCCAGGAGCCAGCAAACCCGTGGTCACTGTACGGTTCTGTCCCATTCTTTTTTGCTTACGTGAACATAAAGATTCAGGTAATATATTCTTTTTTTTATTGGCATTTGATGGCTTGGTGGTTCAAACCTGAATCTTCTGGATTTGTACTCTAGAGAGAGTGTCCCTATAGTTCTCATTTTTGTATTATGTAGTTTGTAGTGGAACATAACCCTCATATTTACCTTCAACAGTTGGTTTCTTCAAGCTTCCTTATAGGGTTGTTTTTGCTGTGGCAACTCTTGACTCGCTTTACATATATGACACGGAGAGCGTTCTCCCTATAGCCATATTTGCTGGACTTCATTATGCAGCTATTACTGATATTACATGGTTAGTACAACACACAGCATCATTCTGGTTTTTCCTATGGCACCGAGCAGTGACAGGGTTCTAAATTTAAATAAAATAGTTTGACTGATTAAAATCATCTCTTTTCTAGGTCCCCTAGTGCTAAATATCTTGCTTTGTCCTCACGCGATGGCTATTGCACAATTATAGAATTCGAAAACAATGAACTCGGCGTTCCTTTTGAACCATCAGGTATGATATTATCTTAGTATAAGCACATTTTTTTTTTGCTAAACGTCTACAAATATGAATGCTAAAACAATAAGACATGCTAAGATTATAGCCATTATTTATATTTTTATATCCTCCATTCCTCCTCATGATTTAACTGCAGGATTAAAGAAAGGCTCAGAAGAAAGTAAAGAACCAACGGCAGATATAAAGAACGAGCCTGTAGATAATAAAGTACCAGCAGATACAAAGAATGGGCCTGTAGATAGTATGGAAATCGACAATGTAGAACCAAGTGCTTTTGATAAAAGAAGATCCGAGTCTGAATCAAAGCAGGCAGTGCCTACTGCAACTCAGAAGACAGATGCTCCTAAAAAGAAGCGAATTACTCCTATAGCCATTCTCTAAGCTATTAACTCATTTGTGGATGTAATAAACCTTGAGGCGGAGAGGGGTATGGACTGTTTTGAAGGACAATTGGCTAAAACTCTACATGTTTGTTAATTCATATCTAGTCCCTGTTTAATGTTTAATTTATAATTATAATTTTGTTGTTTATAATTACTTATTTTTACTTGGATCATCAACGATGTTCGTCAGCAAAATCTTTATTCAGTTTTAGCCAGAGCTAAAAGTTAATCATGAACTGATAAAGTGTGATCAACACATGGCAAATTGCAAATGTTAAACGATTTTTTTTTTAATATATATATATATATATATATATATATATATATATATATATATATATTTAATATATATTGTGGCATATGAAAATTTGTATTAAAGGCTGAGTACGAAGGAGGGTGAAAGTGACGTCTACAGAATAGCCAAGCTACACGAGAGGAGGACAAGAGACTTCAACCAGGTTAAATGCATTAAAGACGACAACGATAAGTTTTTGGTGAAGGACGATGAGATAAAAAATAGATGGAGAGCATACTTCGATAGGTTTTTCAATGAAGAAAGCGGATAGCTCCTCAGTCGAGTTGGAAGGCTTTGCTGACATCACGGATAGACATTTCGTTCGGAGGATTCAAAAACCTAAGATAAAAGGGGCGTTGAAACAGATGAACACATGCAAGTTGGTAGGGCTTGATGACATTCCTATTGAAGTGTGGAGATGCAATGGAGATTTAGGGATAACCCGACCAACTAAGTTGTTTAATAATATTTTCAAATCAAACAATATGCCAGATCAGTGAAGGAGAAGCATTTTAGTTCCAATCTTCAAGAATAAAGGAGATATTCAAAGTTGCACAAACTACAGAGGAATTAAGCTTACGAGTCATACAATGAAGCTTTGGGTGAGAGTTTGCGAACAACATTTGAGGAGGTTGACAAGTGTCTCTAGGAATCAATTTGGTTTCATGCTTGGAAGGTCAACTACTGAGGCATTTTCTTGATCAGACAACTTATGGAAAGATACAAAGAGCAGAAGAAAGATCTTCATATTGTTTTTTTATCGATTTGGAGAAAGCTTATAACAGATGTTAGCCTACTTTGTGGTTAGGCTACACAAAGCTAAAGAATTAAGCGATAAGTGCATTCAAGAGTAAGAGATGCAACAGACTAGCTTTCGGATCGGATCGGACTCCCCTAACCGAACACAGTTCCCTTAATACTTCAGTGCTCA
The DNA here is from genome assembly GCA_030737875.1 of Allium sativum. Classification (NCBI taxonomy): domain Eukaryota; kingdom Viridiplantae; phylum Streptophyta; class Magnoliopsida; order Asparagales; family Amaryllidaceae; genus Allium; species Allium sativum. The sequence goes on along the minus strand of CM060926.1, from coordinate 683,133,118 downwards.
AGTAAGCTCCAAATGCCAGAATTCGGATCGGTTCGATGCTATGAATATCCGATCTGAATTACTTAATAGCCACCCGATCCGAACCGAGGACCAGCATCACAGCAGTAACACGCCGCACGTTTTCCTGAAGATTCGGAGCGGTTTCACTCTGCTAACCCACGTTTTCAATACGCTGTCAACATCTTAGAGCGTCTTAGCCCGAATCAAGCAGGATGGGTCCCACGTGGCATCGAACTGGATCGGTCTACAGCCTATAAATTCCCCAAAACACCTCATTTGAAGGATCTTTTTGGCAAAATCATCACTCTAGCCCCCATACCAGCGAACTTCATTGGTTTATTCAGATTGTATCCCAATTTTTGAAGTACGATTCCATCAAATCAAGAGAGATTATCAATTGTATAAGTGAGATTGAGAGGAAATTATTATTGTATTTGTGTTTGAATCATCAATCAAAGAAGTAAAAAATGGATGTAGGCTCTTTAACGCCGAACCAGTATAAATCTGGTGTTCCCGTTGCTTTTTCCTGTTTATTTTATTTAGAATTATTGTTCAATTGGGTGTTAGAACCACTTTTTGGTATAACATTTTGGTGCTTTTACTGAGAATTGTTGAATTCTCCGCATTTTGGACTATCGTCCTACTATTTGGATTCTCAAATCCGAAGAAGCTAATCCACCTTTTCAGTAGCTTTGAAGCTTTCCTTGGTGAACTCTCGAAAGAATCGGATTTCATGGATAAAGGAAAAGAAAAAGAGTCGCTAGTTGCTCAAGAAAATGAAGCGAATGAAGATCAGCAAGCTATGGTTGTAACCAGGTCACGGGGCAGGGTTCAGGTCCGAACCGATCCAGAGGAGCTTCCCTGATTTGATCCGAACGAAATGACCCAAACCGCTCAGATGGTACCAAACCTAACTAGGCCACTGAGTGAGCCCATCTGGGCACACCCCCCGATCCGAACTGCAGAGGCAATGGTAGCCCGATCCGAACCGAATGAGGCTGGAACTTCTACTCGAGCCCCTATAGATGCTCCGATGCCAGCCACGACGGCTAGTGATCAGCCTACTCCTTCTCCACCCGTCACACACATGGAATTTTCACGCTTATTGGACATGTTAGACAGGACCAATAATTCTTTAGAGGCCCATAAACGAGACAGTGTTCTTATGCGATAAAACATGAAAACTATGAGTAGAGAAATAAGTGAACTTCGAAGACAAAGAACGTCCTCCCCGACTCATCGACTCGCTGCGGATCATTCATCCTCTTCAGACGAAGAACGTCCACATCAAAGAAGGCCATATGAAAGGCCCGAGATTCTGGACTAGTTAACATTTGGATCGTTGGGATCCCGTGAAGATGTGGCCCGTGTTTTAGGATCGAATAACCCAAGTTTGAGAGAACCAATGCTGCTACCGATGCGAGGATCTCACGTCCTTCCCAGAGATCCGAACATCGCTGATCCTACAAAAGGGCAGCTTCTCCAACCCACTCGTCCTGTGAATGACCGGGATTGTAGAGGGCAGGGGAATTCAGCTGCAGCTCGGAACCATAGAAAATCACCTGATGTAGGGACCAGAAATGCTAGAAGAAATAGAAGTGTGGATCCCGAACCTACTCTAACAAACGCCGAGGTAGAAACGATGGTGCGCCAGATCATGGCCGATAGTTGACGCTACACTAATGAGGACTGGGGTATTGAGCATAGTCACACCCCATTCACTGATGACATCCTGAACTTCCAATTCCCCCGACGATTCAATCTGCCATAAATGGATCGATATGCAGGAAGAACCGATCCAGGACAACATTTGATGAGGTATGCGTGGTATAAGAATGTCGCAGCAGCGCCTGACGTGGTGAAATGCAAAGTTTTCTCGATATATCTAGAAGACGTTGCATTGATGTGGTTCACTCGACTTCCTCCCCGATCAATATCAAGCATTAAATAACTAAGTGAACGTTTTATGAACCAGTTTCGACTCCATGCCCGGAAGTCTAAAAGCATCATTGAACTTTCCAGAATCAAACAGGCTCCGGGCGAATCTTTGAAATCATATTTAGACCGCTTTAATCTAGCAGCTACTGAAGTAAGCAACCCACACGAGCCAACCATTCTAATGGCGTTAATAGATGGGGTCGATCTGGACATGGAGTTCGGGGGATATCTGGCTGGAAAACTGGCATTGACAAGAGAACCGTTCTACGAAAAGGCCGATATTCGCCTGCGGTGGAAGAAAATATACGTAATCGAAAGAGAAAATTTGATGGAGCGTCCAAAGAAGACATCCAAAGTAATGTCGATGTGAAATAGTCCGAGGATAATTCAGGGAAGGTCGGGGTAAACGTCGGCAACAAAAATGAAGGAAAGAACAGTCAGAATAGAAACGGCGGAAAAAGGAACAGGAATCAAGGAAACAATCCCGAGAAAAGGCCTCGATTTCAAACTTTCGAAAGTTACATGCCGTTGAATGCACTCCAGAGAACATCTATTTAGATACTTATAATGTCTTGCAGTACAAAAACCCCCACCTAGGGTCTCCACTGAGAATGAGCTCGCAACTGGAAAATTTTGTTTGTTTCATGGAACATACGGTCACTCCATTAACGAGTGTCGTCATCTAAGAGATGTTGTTGAAAAACTGCTTCGGGAAGGAAAATTAGATGAGTACAAGGTCGCTCCAAAAGACATGGAGCAAGGAGGTCTAGCCCTGAATCAAAACCAACCCGCATCTAAGACTACGACCCAATAGAAGGGAAAGAATATTGTCATCAATACCATAGTTAAGGGACCGCATCCAGCTGGATCCAGCAACAGGACAATGGAACAACATGTTAATGCAGCCAAAAATCCCGAAATAGGGGAATGTAGTAACCTTGAAGAAACCGCACCAGTAAAATAGCAAAAGACAACGAATGATGACGTTGTCTTTCGAGACAGAGAAAGTGTTGGAGTCGAAGCACCGATCCATTGGTAATAACTACTATCATTGAACCTGCATTAGTCAAGAAAGTTCTGGTTGATAATGGGAGCTCTGTTAACATCCTGTTTAAAAAAGCTTTCGATCAGATGAAATTGGAAATGAAGGATTTAAAGCCATGTGAAGGATGGATCCGTAGCTTTAACAGAGCTTCAGCTTCTCCAATCAGAGTGATAGATTTACCCATAGAATTAGGTGAAGGAGAGCGTAGAAGATTAAACAAAAAGATGCGAGGGACACTCTCGCTACAACAACAGTGGGCCAGTGAAAAATCAAAACAAAGAATAAGGCCGACTTTCATTTAGGCTTTGGGGGAAGACTTATCTTTCTTAGCAGCCTTGAGCTTATCCCTTTCCTCTTTTTCAACTTCAGAAAAGATACGCATTAGCTTCTTTTTCCCTGAAATTAGAGTACTGGGATTAGTAGAAGATTATTTAGCAAGCTCTTCGGTGATTGACCTGGTTGAAAGTTTGACAACTAGCTTTGACCCAGGAGGGAATGCCGCAAGGGGTTTAAAAGTTTCGGGGTCTTATTTCTCAATTTTAGCCTTTAAAATCTTATCTTTCTCTGCTTTCATATCAGCCAAAGTCATTTTATTAGCATCCCCCGAGCCTCCAGTCATAACAACGTCATCATCCTCCTCATGTCCATCTTTGCCGCCATCATCTTTCAAGGCGTCTATCATATCCCCGTCTTTGGGAATCTCAATGCTAGATGGTTGGAAAGTCTTGTCAGTGACCTCTCTCTCTTTGCCCTCAATCTTCTCCGCAGGTTCAGAGCCAGTAACCTTATCCTTTTTCTCCTACGTCTTCTCAGTAGACTTTGCTTCAGTAACTGCTTATGATTTCTCATCAGTCTTCTCAGCTGTCTTCGCACCTACATGGCGAGAAGTAATGGTTATTATCTCAGGAAATAAAGAATGTTCCTCAATTTATTGTCCGACTATATGACGGAAGGTTGAGATAGCCCTAACCAAATGAGGTGAAAAAGTGGAGATACCTTCGGATGATTTCTCAACATGAGCGGCAGGAGTCCCTGAAGTCTCTTCGACAATAGGGGACAAGAAGGATGTCTTGGAATTTCTGGGTTCTCAAAGTCATATCCCTCCGCCTCAGTAACCTCGGGGGCAGCAGAAGAGGAAGCGACATCGATAGTTTCTTTTCCTTTGGCCTGACGCTTCTCTTCTTCCATAACAGCAGCAATGAGTTCGCATCCTTCGGCCAGGCGTGCCGGCTCTTCACCCCTTAGAAATTTTTCCATAAGTTTATCTTCATCAATGGAGTCCACATTGAGCTCTTTCATCTCCCATTCAACAATTTAATCCCACACGTAAACCAAAGTTGTTGGGTAGTCTTCGATCCAAGCGATGTCCCAATGACGGATCACTTGATCCAAAAATTGTATCATAAGCTCGTTGTATCCGTCCAATTCTTTTTGAGTAGCAGAAAGCTATACGTGGGCCTCCTCGGTAGATTTAATGGTAATATTTGCATTTCCTTCAGCTAGGATTGCCCTCGACTCAACCTCCATCAGCTTGGCTTCCAACTCAGCATTTTTCTTCGCCATCTCAGGCTTCTCGTGCTCAAGACTGGCACAAGATGATTTTGCCTTAGCGCATTCAAACTTGGCATCCTCAGCTTGCTTTTTCAAATCTAAGCATTCCTGGCTATGAGATTCCAGTATAGTGTGATAACGCTTTTGTAGCTCCTCGTGTTTTTTTTGTAGTTATCAGCATTCTGCAGAGCAAGCTGAGCCTGTGCATCCTGCACTTCTTTCTCTGTATTTTTCAAAATGCTTTCATCGTAATCGGCCATTTCCTTCATATGATCTATATCAGTAATTAAGTCCCGAGCGATCTTGGAGGGATTACGCGAATACTTATACATCTCCTTATACTGCTTATCTGCTAAATCTATTTTTGCTTTAGCATCGTCCGCCCATTTCGAAGGCATCATCTCAACAGTGGGAACAAATTGCATGTGGTCAAAATAGAGATCTGGAAATTATTTCTTCAAATATGCCAAATTCGCCTTATTCTCGGAATCGAGCAACATGGGCTTGGCTGAAGATAACTCAGCATCTCGTTGTTTTGTAGGAACAATTGATATTTTTGCCTTTGTCTAGCCTTTTCTCAGAGACTTTATGTTTGTCTTGTGAATCACTATGCTTCAACGATGGTTTCTCTTAAGTAAGTTTCTCTTTAGGAGGGGTCAGAACTTTTGGATGCGGTTTGTCTCCTTCACAATGGTCTTGATGGCTCTTGTGCTTGTAAGGATCTGATCGACGGGGAGAATGGAAGCACAAAGAATAACGACGATTGGAATCATAGTATCTCCTATCATCTTTGCCACGACTTTCATGCTGATCATAGTCGGTATTGGAATCAAACCTAGGCATGCTGGAACGGACTTTCCTGACATCATGGTGTGGACGTGTCATTTGTCCTGCAAAACGATACAAGTACGTATTAGAATCAAGAGTTGGTGTAGAAAACAAGTGCTGTGACGTGCAGTGCATATATCCTAAGTGATTTCCCCCTAACAGACTGTAGCCTGGAATTAGGCTTATGTGTACGGTTTCCCCGTCTTTCACGGGAGAAAAGTTTTCTTTTGAGGTAAGAGTGAGAGGATCTGTTCTGAAATCTTCGGAAGTATAAATAGTGTCGGGCAGGGGAAGTCTCCCCAAACCCTTATATATGGAATCATCCATAAGAGAGCCGTCGCCTTGAGACTTGGTTGATGGAAGCCTTGTTGGAGAAATCATTTTTTCAGGGGTAGCCGCGTCCTCAGGAGTGATGTATTTATGTCTATCCTTGGCAGCTATGTTTGCTAATATATCGTCTTGAGTTGAAGTGGGAGGACTCTTTTGAGGCATTATTGGATCTTTTGAACTCTCTCCCTTCTCAGATAAAATATCAATTGGCCCCTCAACTGGGGGTATATATACATAGGGACCTTGTGGCCTATGCTACGGGTAATAGCAACTAAGCGATGGCGGTGAAGGTACTCATTCACTAGGCAGTCTATGATGGTCAAGAATTTTTGACCACCATTAAACGGTCGGTTCAAACGATCAAAGTACACCTGATGCATTTCCTGTTTCGGGTTAGGGACTGCAAGTAAAAGTGAACAACAATCAATACATTTATAGTAGTGAATAAAATTAGAAATCGAAATCAAAAATCTTTACTTGATTTGAGTCATCTTCTGGTACACTCGAGTTGCTGTTTGATATAGAACCATTCGAGTCTTGGATCACCTACCTTGCTACTAAACGACATGCTAATGATTTTCCTTTTTGGCACTAGTTCAAAATAAACAAAGGACGGGGTGTCCTGGGTCCAGTGCTTGAAATTGTAGAAGAAATGAACATCTTCGAAGGTGTTCTTTGTACCCAGAATTTCCCTATAAGCAATATATAAAGTGTACAGGTAAGCGTAGAAGTTGGGCTGAAGTTGCATTGGAGCAATTTGCATTGGAGCAATTTGCATTTGTCTCAGAAAATCGATGACGAATGGCAAGAACGGAGTTATCTCCCAAATAAGGCACATCAACCTACTGATGGCCATATATCCTTCAGGCGGATTATGAGGTCGGTCTGTGCTAGCAGGCAACTCAGTGTCTCTACGAAGAATTCCGTGCTTTAAGCATATTCATGCGAGTTTGGCGTCATTAACTATCGATTCAACGGAATCATCAGGCGATTCTAAGACAATGACATTCTCAAACTCGTATGGAGCACGACTGTCACCTACTCCTCCTTCCTCTTCTTTATCTAAAGGGACATCATCTCCGGAGGATGCTACACTTTCATGTATTTCTACTTTGTAGTCAGAATCTGCACTATCCCAATTCAAATCTGAGCTAGAAGGCATATCTTCGATAATAGGATTTTCAAACGATCCTGTTGTGTCTTTCCTCTCCGCTAGCCTAGCTGAGTGTCTTCTGGCCATGATAGTTGTACTATCCATGAGATAACAGAAATTAGAGTGAAGTTATCCGTGTCCCCCTGTGTATGTGTGTGAACTAAGTTGTGCAAACATGTGCGCAATGATGGAATTAGAGAATACAAAGTAAGTATAAAAGAATGCAATGCGAAGAATGGTGAAGCAATTATGTGTTCGTGAAAGTCCATAAGTTCAGTTCAGAAGGCTCTATCCTAACTGTTCATAAAGTTACAAGCATATTTAGTTTTGGTTAAGTTGGTTAAAACGTGCTTGCATTTCATATTGAATAACACTGGATAGGTTCAAATGTTTATGTCATAAGTGGATCGGTTCAGATGTTTATGTCATCAAGCAGGTCGGTTCAGATATACATATCTCAAACGGATCGGTTCAGATATGCATGTATCAAGCGGATTGGTTTCGAATTCAAGGACATATGGGATTAGATCGGATAGATCTTCAAAGAGGCAGCTCCGTTCGGATCGGTCAACACCAAACCGAACCGCACCAATGCCTTGAAACTTATTTTTCTACAATCATGTATTTTTGGAGCTCAATCCAACCTTAACTTCTCCAATCCGAACAGAGACAACATGCTATACCCCAATTACTTAAGTCTCATCTGTTCCATCCTGAGCCAATCCTTTTCACCTAAAATTTCGTACTCCAGAATCCTTTGCACCGAACCGATCCATCCCTTCTCTTCCAGATTCATCATCTCCCTTCTTCTTCTATCAAAACGAAAGCCCATTCTCTCCATTCTCGATTCATTGAGATCCACCGTACACTCAAGAATCGTCACTCGCGACGTAGTACTTAGGTCACCAACGTCGCCACCCCGAGGTGATCAGAGCCCCACCAACGACGACGACATTAAACTAGAAATCCCCAGAAGAAACGTCAACGTCGATGAAGGAGTGATGACATGAATTGATGCGAATATCGAGTACGATTTATGCAAAATCAACAATAAAATCAAGGAAAATAAAATTTAAGCCCACTTTTGAATTCGTTTTGGAGTTTGGAAGGATTTGTGAGGATGGGGAATTAGGGTTTATATCGAATTAGGGAAATAAAAGCAAAGAAAACGAGGGAGGAGAGAGAGGGCTTCACGAATTTATATTAAAAGTTAGGGGGCTATTCACATTCCAGTGGGCCTCACTTCCAAAACCGACCCGAACGGAAGGCTATACCTGAGCCCTTTTTCTTGGCCCATCGACGAACCAGTGGATCAAATACAATTATAGGTCAGGTCAAGCCAATTCTGGCTGGGGTATGATTATTGGTTCAATGATAACAACCACACACAAAGAATGAGTGGATGAAACTAAAAGAAATGTATATGGTCTACACACATGAATATCAAAAGAATACATAGAGGAATTGTCTGAAGCTTCAATCAAATTATTGGAATTGGTAAAAGAAACAATGGTGGTACCTAAGCTCGTAAAGTATTTATAACTACCAAAAGATGCTTCCATGAAATGTCACGACTCTATGAGCGAATAGAGGCAACTATTCAATGGTATTGATTCAGAAATAAAGAAATTGATCATTTTGAAGCACGCATTGTTTTCAATAAATGCGTACTTCGAGGGGGCAAAATGTTAGCCTACTTTGTGGTTAGGCTACACAAAGCTAAAGAATCAAGCGACAAGTGTATTCAAGAGTAAGAGATGCAACAGACTAGCTTTCGGATCAGATCAGACTCCCCAAACCGAACCCAGTTCCCTTAATACTTCAGTGCTCAAGTAAGCTTCAAATGCCAGAATTCGGATCGGTTCGGTGCTATGAATATCCGATCCGAATTACTTAATAGCCACCGATCTGAACCGAGGACCAACGTCACAACAGTAACACACCGCATGTTCTTCTGAAGATTCAGAGCGGTTTCACTCCACTAACCCATGTTTTCAATACGCTGTCAACATCTTAGAGCATCCGAGCCCCAATCAAGCGGGATGGGTCCCACGTGGCACCCAACCGGATCGGTCTGTAGTCTATAAAAACCCCAAAACACCTCATTTGAAGGATCTTTTTGGAAAAATCATCACTCTAGCCCTCATACCAGTGAACTTCATTAGTTTAATCAGATTGTATCCTAACTTTTGAAATACAATTCCATCAAATCAAGAGAGATTATCAATTGTATAAGTGAGATTGAGAGGAAATTATTATTGTATTTGTGTTTGAATCATCAATCAAAGAAGTATAAAGTGGATGTAGGCTCTTTAACGCCAAACCACCATAAATCTTGTGTCCCCATTGCCTTTTCCTTTCTATTTTATTCAAAATTATTGTTCAATTGGGTGTTAGAACCACTTTTTGGTCTAACAACAGAGTACTGAGGAAGGTTATGTGGTGGGTGTAGAAAGGAAGAGGTGCCATCAAAGTATATTACCCTTATCAAGGATTCGTACGAGGGGGTTATGACTAGTGTCAAGGCATGTGATGGTATGACCAGTGACTTTCCCATTAACATAGCGTTACATCAAGTTTCAGCTTTGAGCCACTATATTTTAGCTTTAGCGATGGATGAATTCACAAAAGGTATAAAAGGGGAGATTTCGTGGTGTGTGCTCTTTGCTGATGATTTTGTGTTGATTGATGAAAATAGAATATGGGTTAATAGATAATTGGAGTTGTGGAGGGAGACATTGGAATCGAAGAGTTTCAGGATTAGCAGAACTAAAATGGAGTATATGAAGTGTGAGTTTAGCGGTGTCATGTCAGATGACGGAGATGTCACCCTGGCCGGTCAAGTAGTACCCAAGAAAGAATCCTATCTATGTTGCAGTTTGATGGGAAGATTGATAGGGATGTTAGTTTTAGAGTTCAAGCAGGATGGGTGAAATGGCGACTTGCGTCTTGCATTCTCTATGATAGGAAGTTCCCTCAGAAGCTTAAAGAAAAGTTCTATAGAACAACAATCAGGTCGGCGATGCTTTATGGTGCAGCATGTTGGCCTACTAAAAGGCAACACGTCCAAAAGATAAGTGTAGCAGAGATGCGTATGCTACGTTGGAGCTGTGGGCATACCAGACGAGATCGGATTAGGAATGATGATATTTGGGACAAACTTGGAGTTGCACCTGTTGAACAGAAGTTAGTCCAACACCGCTTGAGATGGTTTAGACATCTCCAACGAAGACCGCATGATTCACCAGTGCGCGTTGGAATTATAGGACGAGTCGAAGGCCAAGGAGAGGTAGGGGCAAATCTAAAATGACATGGGAGGAGATAGTACAAAGAGACTTAAGGGATTGGAATATATCTAAAGAGCTGGTTTCAGATAGGAGTGCATGGAAGTTGGCAATCCATGTACCAGAACCTTAGGGTTTTTTTTCCAAACATTTATTTTATTTTTACGAAAGTTTTTAATCTTCGTTTTCTTTTTTTCTTTTCCAAATCTTTATTTATTTTTAAGAAATATTTTCCCTTTTTTTGGGGGAGGGTGGTTCCATATCTAGCCAACCCAACGTGTTTGGGATTTATGGCTTTGTTGTTATTATACAATGACAAGTTCAATAATCTTTTTATTAAAATAATGTTATTAGCAAAAGTGTATGCTTTTTTTATATTATAAAACTATTATCCAAAAATTAGTGTAAGCTATGCATACGATTATGATACATAAAGGTAGTCGTTCATATTTTCATGAAAATCTATTTTAGTATATAAAATAATAATAAACAATGTGGTTATGTGGCTTCATGGAGATTACAATATAGATGAGCATCTTCATTACTCGTCGACTATCATCCTTGGTGAAAGTCATAATCCATTAGCAGTCTTCATGGAAGATTAATATTTAAAACTGTAGCTAAACACGGTGAAACATACCATTAGAGAATGAAATCTTCAAAATTAGTGGTGAAACAACAGCTAAAGTCATAGGGGACAAATTGGAGGAGTTATACATGAAAAAGTCACTTTCAAATCGTTTAATCTTGTTGCGAACATTTTACATCTTTAAGATGACGGGGGCTTCGCTAAAGACACATTTAAATGCCTTTGATGGATTGCTAATGGAGATGAAGGCAGTAGATTTGAAGATTGATGAAGAATAAAAGGCAATGATATTGTTACTTTCGTTACCGGATCGTTATACGGGGTTCTCTATTAGTCGAGGAACATTGTCCTTTGATAATATCGAAGCGGGTCTTCTTAGTGAGGAATTGGGAGATCAAATGAAGGAGTTGAGTGATGGTAGTAAAGGAGCTAGTAGTGGAGTGGTCATGGTTTATTTAGGAAGAATGTGAAGAAGGAAAATCGAAGGTGTTCTAAATAAACAAAGCCTGCTTGAGAGGAAACTCAAGAGAGAAAAATGACAAGTGCTATATTTGTAAGAAACCTGATCATTGGAAGAAGGAACGTCCGGATAAAGATAGGAAGAAGAAAGTAGCTGTAACGACTCATATTTTTGACGATTGGATATTTAAATATATTTTTTAAATATTGGTCGTTAATTAATTGACGACTCTGAATTGATTTTTCCATAAATGACTGAATCAAAACCCGAGATTAATTCTATTGAGTTCAGATAGTCCATTAGGTGAGAAAAAATCTATATTTCAAGATTTGACGCTTCAGGAAAAAACAGTCTTGAAATACGCGTGAAAATTATCGTTTCAGGCAAAGTGTCGGATTTTAATGAAATTTATATTTTTGGAATTGTAATAGTGAGTTATTGCACACCATCAAGTTTTGTAGAGATCGGATGTACCATTTGGTCGTGCGTAAATGAAATGCGTATCAATTTCTATATATAATCGAATTTAGTCTTGAAATAAGTTCGATTGCTCTCAGAATATCTTTTTACCTAGTGTCTAGGTTATTACGAGCTACAAGCGTTAGCTGGTGATTAGGCGAGTATCATCGATCATCTCTTCGCAGCATGCTTGTCAGGCGTGATTTTTATTGAACTTGGCCCATTCTAGTGATGTGCATCATTTAGTGTAAGTTCGCATTTTCCCTGTAGCCGTGATGATTTGGATGCATCTTGATTCATAGCCGTGCGACTTAGTTTTTGGATTTGGACATGTTGAGATTTTAAAGAGATATTCACAACGTCGCGATCAGATTTGAGTTTGTGGATGATTTCTCCGTCTCAGTCATTGGTGATGCTCAATTTAGCTTGATTTTATGCGAGCATACACAGTCTGGAGTAACGAATGTCTGGGGAAGAACATATAGGGGCAATCTGGTAATTATTATATATTAATTAATTTAATTAATGTCAATTTAAGTTATGAAACTTATATCTTGTGTATCTTCCTCGTACAATGTCATATTTGAATGTCGTTTCTTGCGTTGCACTTGTATTGACGAGCTCTATTTTTTGAAGCACGTTTGGGTTGATTTGGCTTAAGTGAGTGATATTGTCCCTCAATGAGCTATAATAGTTCATTAGTTTTTATAGTAAAAGCTTGACATTTCTAGGTGATTTAAAATCTTAAATTAAATGTTCTAGGATAGTTGAACATAGTTAATAATAAATGAAATAATTAAAAAGTAATTTGGTTAGTTTAAACCTGAGTTTCATAATTTTACCCGTTATCTGTTGTTGCATGCTACTTTGACACTATCACTAGAATTGAACTATTTTGACATCAAATCATCACCAATCATTTTAGATAGGTTTTAGCTATTTTATGGATGCTATTGTGGATGTTTGTTTGCCAATTTAGGTAATTATATCATTTTTGGTTGCATGGATGATTATTTGCTTAGTTAGTTAAAACGTCGTTCGTATGAGACTTAATATTAGACAAAATCTCATCATCTAGAGTTGCTAGTGATCATCGATTAAACACACAAGAAGTTTAGTGGATTCTAATTGAGTACATGGATAGGACTAGAACAAGATGAGATGAATTTGCGAAGGATTTGTGAAGCGTATTGATTAATCTAAAGATAGAGCAAGATTGAGGCATAGTGAGGATTTGAAGATGGAGGGTGGACTTGGCAACAAGCTTGGATTTCACGACAGATGCTAGACGTTTTCATTTGACATGTCCTTAATCATTTTTGGTTAAATGCATAGTTAAAGTAATCGTTATCGATTACAGTAGAGAGAGCGATATCGACTACTATTAATATTGACCATTTTGGCCTATTTGACGTAGACGATGGTGCATTTTCAAGGAGTAGGATATGATGGTTCGTTCAACAGTGAATTCGATCTAGTGGCTCTTCGACCAATAGTTTTGGCATGAGGCAAGGATTTTGTGCTTTGGCGTAGTCATTTCATCAATTGACGATGGTGATTCCATGATGGGAAGCAGCAACAACTTCGACGATGGATGGTTATTGTTCAAAGGGGGCAGTATTGAGACTTGAATCATGATGAGGGGACTGCAAGTTAGGATAATGAGACTTGAGTCAAGATAAGGAGTCTGCAAGTCAGGATGATGAGACCACGATTCAGGGTGGAGAGACTTTTAGTTAAAATGAAAGAGCTCTCGCGAGAGGTTTAGGGAGCGGGACTTGACAACAGATGTAGTTGTCTTGGCATTTCCGACTAGGAGACATCGGACAAGAGTATGCGAACAGTTCCATAATAAACTTTGCAATGGAGATAGGTATGAAAAAGGATTTTCAGTATGTAGGATCGAATGGGTACTTGGAGAGTTGAAGCTTGAGCGTCTATCGAGTCTTCAATCTGATGTAGCTCAAAGCTAGTTCGAAGGATGCCCATCGGATGTCAAAGTAGGCTGTACATTGTTTATCTAAGGGGGAACATGAATACTACTCATGCTCATTTTTAACCTGGCAGAGGTTGTTGGTCTGATGTAGACCGTTTCAGCTCAGATAGGGTACAATTACCATGGAACCAAACGTACTATATATCCAACGTATTGAGTGAGGGAAAGTGAGGATGGATGATGTTTGTTATATTTTTTTAGCCACTTATCACCCAAGCAATGCCACTAGGTACAAGTAGCATTAACACATGTATAAATAGTGGTGATGCAGACATTTAGACACCCCAATATTCTGATGTAGGGTATACCTAAAGTTGTCATGAAGTAGTATACAGTTGTATGAGCTAACTTTATGGATGTAGTGAAAGTCGGCTATGGATTCCCATACTTTTGGCCCAATTACTATTTCGAGTTTTATAGTATTTTGAGAATGTTTATCACTTGCACCCGACCATTGTCTGATCCAAGGTTTTATATTCCCTCTTATTACCTTGGATACACATCAAACACATCGATGATTAGACTAGGTAGCATGTGTAGGCGTTATATGAAGCTATACAGGTGGAATAGCAAAAGGCGACGTCTTCTTATATTATATTTTTGTTATTGATTATTCTACAATGCAACAATGTGGAGCCGTGATGGTGTTGACTATTTATTCAGAGGCAGTTTGTTGGTGGGTTTATTTATCTCTTGTATAAACTCTTTACTTGAGACTGTATGAGCCAATATACTTTGATGTTATGATTTATATAATTTTCATTGTCGTGTCCATTTTATATCTATGATTTCTATTATATTTTATCTGATGCTAGCTCTGTGAGATATACGACATGTCCTGTGTGTTTGTGCTTTGTGTTTCTTCTCTTTTCTTTTCTCCTATCTTCTTCCCTTCTTATATATTTCTCTCCTTTTCCAATTTCTTTCTCTTGGCAATCGTCATGCATCGATCGGTGCATGCACATCGCATTATTAGATTATATGAGCACCGACGGTTTATGATTGTCGTCACAAGTGGTATCAGAGCTTAGGTTGTGTTGTATAACCTAAGCGGTACGAATCGAGGGTTAATATATGCAAGAGAGTACGTATTTGTATATATTTTGGATTCTAAGACAATATGTTAGTAGTATATATGGTATATGTATTTTTTTCATACGAGTGCCATTGGACTAGTTTTATCCATTGGTGACTGATCGTCCTAACCCATTTCCTAAAGATGATCTAGCAAATGAGAAATGCTGTAAATTGCTCCATTTCTCGAGTTGAGAATTGGGCAGGATCGAGGACCACTAACCTCGATTCACATTACGTGTTTTCAAAAGCGGTGCAAAACACTGTTTGGGATGTCCTGATTTCTCTAATTGGTTTTGATACTCAAGCGCAAGGAATCAGCTATGCTAAGCTGTATAAATACTCGGTATCTAAGAGGAAAACTGTTTTGAGGTACATCAAGATTATATTGTTTTCTTGTAAGCAATTCTTCGACGACTTGGAGTTGGAGGGTGAAGTGAGGTACAAGTTATCACAAGAAAACTCCAAGATTGAATCCAAATTGGTTGACGAGTTCGCTGACTTAAGTAAGGCGATAGGGTTTGTGTTGGAATATGTGTTCGAGATGAAGTCAAAGTATTTTTTTTCTTTTCCCCATTGTCACTCCACATAAGAAGGATGAAAGTTTGTAGCTAAGTTGGGCGATCGACTAGGTAAGCAGTTGATTTCATTCATATAGAAGATGAACGCTTTGAGAAGTTAGTCGGAGGAGTCCAAGATGTTCGAGCTTGTACCCTGCGGAGATTCCTATTTTATGGATTAATCGTAGAAACATATGCATAGAATGTCGTTCCTATTTAGTCGAGTGCTCCCTTGATTAGAAAGGAAGAAAAACGATATCACCACTTGAGATATGTTTTCCACTAATAGTGTTTCCATACATATTTTATTTTGACTTGAGATTTCAGCTTTCCATTTGATCTAGCAGTATGATTGAAGATCCCTTGCCTTGGTTCATGATGGAATCCAATTTCCAATACGAGACTGTACAGTTTTAGTTGTAAACCTATATGGCGGCATAGTGGCATCAGACGCTCATGTCGTTTAAGGTTGATACATTTGTCTTGAAATTATTTTAATCCTATAAACACTAATAATAATACTAAATGATTTTATTTCTCGTACCAAGCATGTTTGGCCATTATAAGGTAAAACTCTATCCTCTAGTTTGTGTTTGCATTGTGTGATGGGACCTGAGTCTTATAATGGCTTCATTTTTCAAAAAACATTACATTGTTTTATGGTTTAAACTAGTATTCATGTGGAGTAAACCTATTCATGTCATACGGCGTGGTCCCATGATTTTCCCCACTTTTAAAGTAAAGTTTTAATAATTGTTTAAGGTTCTCACACTAGTCCTATGACTGACCTGAAGTTTTTTGTTTTTCACCTAAACTCCGGGTGCCCATATTTTCCACGCGGGCAGCTAGTAGTTTTGGTTTGGTAGATTTCTATTTAACAGGATCCTGGTTTACAGCTGGAGCTATATTCGGAAGTATCCGTGTATTTCTTTCAGTTGTGTTTGATTGATGTATTTCCACTGTGCATTGTATTTATACATTTTTATTTCCGCTACTACGTATATTAATCTCTGATATTATTTTTCCACTGTGTAATATTTATTCATACTCTGATATTCTTGTACTTTGATATAAATTGTTGTAATAGCATTGAAAAATTCTATTGTTTTGTGTTCCGATGCGTCGTGCTCTTATGCAATCCACGTTCTCGTTCGGTCTAGGCCGGCCGGGGATTTCGGGTCGTTACATGAGGTATAGATCAACAATCATTTGTGATTCAGAGGAGTGTATCCGAGTGGGGCCATCAGTATTTTTTGCAGTGGAGATGGACGGTTCCCTTAGATTGTGTGTTACTTTGTATTAGCTGAAGTTATCTAGGTCTCCATCATTTTTTTTAATTTCGCATAGATCTGTTTTCAAATGTTGAAACATATTCATGCCCTAGGGAATATGGTATATATACGTTGTAGGAGATAAGCAGTTCTTGGTAGCTTGTTAGATCAGCTCCATGGTGTCAGGGTATTCACTCATTTGATCTTTTTGGAGGAATAAGGCCTAAGTAGAGTAGTTGGATGGAAAGCGCCGATTATAGTGTCTTATATGTTACTTTGATTTGGATTAGTAGGTTGATCCATTCGAGTTGATCGGCATATCGACATGTTTAGTTGACTTCTTGGACCATGTTCTGAGATATCGCGTCGAGGAGTTATACTTATGGTACCCAATAGTATTCTCGTTTCCCATTAATGAGAGGAAGGCACAAGGCATTGGAAATATTATGTTGATTGGTGTTGCGAATCACCAATGGACGGTTGTGTTTGGGATATCACTTTAGAATAAGGGAAGTGAGGTGCCTGGGTTGCATTGCCGAGAGTAGGATGTCATTATCAACCGTACTGTAATGACCTGCATTCTATGTATCGGAGGGTCGTAGGATATTTATTTTATTTTCATACGAAGTCGTATGGTCGTAAAACTTTGGGGAACGACTATTGGGGTCATTTCCCATGTTCATGATTTTTGCCGAATTTTAAATGACCGTTTTACCCCTAATAAATCTTGTTTCTCTTATAACTTTTGATTGGTAAAGAGTTCTAACCTGAAACCACTTCCATTGGATTCGTATGATGGTTTAACATTCCGTAGTGTGGTCACATTAATCAAACGGACTTACCGTTTGGGAGATATGACTGAAATAAAGTTTGGAAGATGGAAAACAGCTTAACCGGGCTTAATTAGTGGTTAGGCCCATAACCCATTTCGGGATTAGGGTTATGGGAGGGCTGAAAAGAGTTAGAGAATGATTCGTTTTTACTTTTTCAGGCGCCACAAACATTTCTCTAACCCTAATAATGGCCTCCATCCTCCAAATCTAGTTCTAATCGCTTCCTAATCGCTAATTAGCCAAAACTACATCAAATCAAGATAAATTAGCATCAAACCAGAGATAGAGCTGCGGCTATACATTGGAATACGTGCCATATCAGTCATAGTTTCAGATCTAAGATTCATTTGTGGGTAAGGTGAGTGATTTGCACTTTTATTCACTAATTACGGCTAATTAGGGGTGATTAGTGATAATTAGCGAAATTATGCATCATAAAAATATGGGAAAATATGTGAAAATTCTAAAATATTATTTTATGCCTCTTTTGAAAATTTGGGTTAATTTGGATTAAGTTTTCTAATCCTATAGTTAAACATGGTTATGGGGATTAAGGGGAAAATCATGGATTTTGGGTATTGTTGATCTAAAATAGCCAATGTGATCGATGTTTTGATCCTTTTGATTGAACCTATATGTTGCTACAGCTATTTGGTATGCTTTGAGCTGGCACAGGAAAGTTAAAGTGGTCGAAAATGTCGTTGTGTGGCATAAAATAGTTTGCTGGAATGGTGTAGGAATCCAGATCGAATCGGAGGTGGAGAGTCGGATCGGGTCGCCCTTGGGGTACTAACCACGAGCCGAGCTACCCTTCCCCAAGCTGAACTGCCTGTGTCATGAATCCTGAACCGACCCTAACCATGAAGCACCTGAGCACGAACCAATCTGGAGAAGTGGACATTCACGAACCGATTCCAGAACCCCGAACCAATGAAGGAGCTCACGAGCCATTGAACTAATCCAAACCGGTGAGTATTACGAACCGGTGAGTACTAGGGTACCATAAACTGACCCAGTGCATCACCCATGAACCAAACCGATGAGGCACCAAGAATCGGAGGAGGACCACAAGCCGGACTATGATGAGGCACCACGACCCGAACCGCCTAAGGGAGCACAAACCGAGACGAAGTGAATTGAAGGGCGGAACCGAACTAGAGAAGATTAAGAACCCGAGATGCAAAGGAAGTCCAAATGAGAAGTTGTCACTCAGGATCCAAATGGGAACCAACGAGTTAACTTCTAGAGTCGGGCTTTGCTGCGGGACGTGTGCAAAGGGGTTATCGATATCTATAACTTTGGTTCACCATTGATGAGAGGGGGCATGTAGACGAACCAGAGCCAGGGAAGTGTGGACTGGTTGGCCCTTAACCTAGAGCCAGGGATGTGTTGACTGGGTAGGGTTACTGACTATAGACCAGGGACGTATGGTCATAGCAATAGTTGTACAGAGTTGCCATCATAACCCTAATGGATTTGGGGATCAAAGCGGTGGATATCGTATGCTTTACGCACTGAGTGAGAGATGTGAGGATGATTGCTATGTTTGATGTTTGCTATGACCATAACATGCACACTCCCACTTTACACTATATGTTTGTGTTACCATAAAGTACTGTACATCTTGTTGTGCTAACTCTTTGGTTACAGGTCCAAGTTCAGGTATGATTATTTACACCTGTTATTGTTTTAATTTGCTGCTATCACTCATACCAGACTGTTGTATGACCCTGAGTTTTATGTCTCTTCTTATTACTCTGGGTGCTCCTAAACGAGCAAACTAGAGACAGGTTAGGTGGTTATGCACGAGTAGCAGTCCAGAGACGAGCAGGAGGCTTCTACGTACTATTTACATATATTCTCCCTGTCTTGTTGCTGGTCACTGCTTTGGGCATTAGTAGTGTACCTTTTATATTTTGCTTTAGAAACAGTATTTTGAAGTTGTAATAATGATGGATTTGGATCATAAGATGTATTTTGGATTCCGCTGCTATGATGGTTTAGTTTTTAGCTTATGCATTGTCTCTCCTGTTTTATGTCAAGTATGTTATCGTTATATTTTATTCCATGCGCCGTGAGATATACTACAGGTTCTTGGTGAGTCATCATTTTAACCCTTTCCTTTTTGACGACCGTTCCGTACTAGTTGGATATTGGTACAACAAATTTCAGGGAAATGTCGGCTAGTGCGGGGTGGGCCGTCACACTTGGTATCAGAGCCTAGATTGTGTAGTTAACCTAGGGGAAGACATCAGGGAGAGATAGTATACGTATATGAGAGCGTGTATTTGTGAAATTTTAATTTTCAAAAACTATGTATATATATATATTATTATATCTAAGAAAGAAGTCACACTGCACTGGCACCACTAAAGAGATGGTTAATCGTTTTCTTTTTACAGATTGGATGATGAGCTGAAATACAATGAGTACGGGTTCAGAGGCCAACAATGGGAATGTCCCTGATATAAGGATGATGTTTACTACCTTCATGCGAGAGATGCTTAGGTATGCTCAGGGATCAGTTCCTAATGCTGCTAATGGTGGTGGTGCAGCAGTGCAGGCGCCTAGAGCCGATTTCAAGCTATGCAAGGATTATACTAGTCTTGGTGTAAAACTGTTCCACGGAACAGAATCGGCTACGGAAATTCAAGAATGGCTTGATAGTTGTGAGCGCATCTTCGAGGATTTGGGAATCGATGACAATGAAGAGAAAGTTAGCATCGCATCAGCTTCAAGGACGAGCTATGAATTGGTGGAATGCTATTAAAGCAGCTACTCCCGAGGATCAAGTTACATGGAATCAGTTTAAGACCCGCTTCAGTGATAAGTTTATTCAAGCTGCTCCGAAATCAGGATTGTTCAGGAAATTTTTGGAACTTAAGCAGAACGGTAGGGCAGTCTTGGAATATATTGCTGAGTTCGATACTTTATCGAAATATGGATTATCTCTATCGATACTGCCGAGAAGAAGAATGAGAAGTTCATAACTAGCTTAGATGAGTACTTAGGGGAAAGATTCATAAACCATATCGATGAGACATTCGAATCTATTGTAGGAAAGGCATTAAGGCCGGAGAGCCTTTACCCTAAGTCAAAAACTGAAGTTGCTGTAACAACCCGTATTTCGATAACATGTTAAGACGAGAATCAAGGCAGAATTTAATTTTAAATTCTGAATCAAGTAAAACGAACTATGCCATTGCGTTCGTCTCGAAAAAATACGTGAAATAGAGTCTGAGTTTTCGAGAATCGGAGTCCGTATGACCAAGTTATGGTCCGACGAAGTTTTCAGAAAATTCAAGTTCAAAAACGAGTTCTAATTTCGAAAATTTGGCCTAGAAGGCTAGGTGGGAAAATTCTCGCCAGCCACCCCAAGTCGACAGGGCTGTCGACTTGGGAGTCGACATGGCATGACCCAAGTCGACAACCCTGTTGACTTGGGTGTCGACTTATGGTGGCCGGGCAGTTTTGCCTGGTGCACCTGTTTTCTGTTTTGGCTAGGTTTTTGGGCCTGGTTCGAAATCTGATGATTCAGGTTGATCCTAGGGTTAATCTAAGGGTCTTAACTAATCCTAATCTCTATAAATAAGCCCCTAACCCTCTCCTAAAATCCTCATTATTCATTCATGCAACTAAACTATGCCAAAATTGCTCCTCTCATGGCCTCCACTCAAAACCCTAGCCTCCATCCTCTTGCCCAAAGTTTCTATCTTCATTTCTATGAGAGGTTTCATGATCATGTGAGTGTTAGAGAGTCTCTATGTTAGTATGAGAGCTTCTCAAGTTGATTTCAAGGCTAAAGCTTTGATCTTTGTTCATCAAGATGGGGTTTTTATTGATTTGGAGCTTTCATCTTTGGGTTTTTGGATGATGGCATGCATAGGCTTTGTCTCAATCTTTAATTTAATCGATTTGTGCCTTCATAGCAATGTAAGCCCTTTCCCTACTCTTAGATATTAACTATGAAGTTAAATGTTCATGTTGCAAGTTTGGGTTTGATCATTAAGTATGATACATGCTATCATGTCATGCAAGTTTATGAAGTCATTATCTTGATCTTGTGGGCTAAAAGCTACAACCTTTATGTTGAAATGTTACATTATGCAACATGAGAACCCTCATAACCTTTATGTCGACTTGCATATGAAGTCATAACCCTTATATGATGATATATGTGAGTTACTAGTCATCATTCCATGTCTTTTGTCACCATGATTCGCTTATGTGCCAAGTTTGGGTTTGTGCATGTTTTTGAGGCTTAAGAATGTAACATGCAAGTTAATGAACACATTTGTGCCTCATTTGCCACCATGATTAACTTGTGGCTTAATATCCATTTTTGTCATGCCTTTTCCAAGTCTCTTCTTTTAATCCATTACGTTGTTGCGAACGTATATGCGAGTTTAAAAGCGTTGGGTTATGTTATGAGTAATTTCTAATGACATGAAAATATAACTTAAAAACATGACTTGAAATATAACATGGAAGTTGACATGTAAGTATGCTTGGAAATATGAAATTGGGAATTTACCTATTAAGTTAGGTCTACCCATACTATGGAATTGGGAATTTACCTATTAAGTTAGGTCTACCCAAATTCTTGAAAACTTGTAATATGTGTTGGAAACATAATGGACATGACACTTAGATAATATAAGTGTGGCCAACTCGAGGTTGGGTTGAGTTTGTAGCGGAAATCTACCCGGAACCAACCGGCTTAACTAGTTGCTACAAACAATAGGACCCAATGTGAGAAGTTGGTCATGTTGTACCTTGAACCCGAGGTTAGACCAAGTTGTGGTGGAAATCTACCCGGAACCAACCGGCTTAACTAGTAACCGCAACAAAGTCTAATGTGAGAGGTTAAGGTACATTGAATTAATTAATGCCACATAATAGGGTTAAGTTAATTGGATTAATGACTCTTAACCAAATATGACATGGACAAATGGGTTGAGTAATTTGATTAGGCTAACAATACTTAACAAAACATGACAAGGTTGGGTAGGTTAAGTAACTTGATTTGCCTAATGACACTTAACCATTTTTATACGACTAGTGGACGGGGTTAAGTTAATCAACACTTAACCAAACCAACACGTGAATTTGATACGGTTAATTAAGCTTTCCTAATTACACTTAACCGTATAATACAGTTAGGGGATGTGGTTAAGTTAACCTAGACTTAACCCATCCAATTCGGTGATTTTGAAGTGGTTAAGTTAACCAACACTTAACCAATCTAACTCGGTAATTTTGAAGTGATTAAGTAACCTATATTTAAACACTCCAACTCGGTTATTTGATAAGGTTAAGTTAACCAATACTAAACCAATCTAACGTGATAACATGATAAGGCTAAGTCACGAATCGTTTGAATACACTTGACCAATTTAACTCAGTAATTTGATAGGGTCAAGTTAATACATACTTAACCAACCTGAACATGGTTTGTAGAGTTAAGTCTTGGACTTGGATACTTAGCCAATTTTGAGATGATTGGTAGACGAGATTAAGTCATGAACTTAAGTGACACTTAATCCATTATATAAACCCTAGTTCAGAGAATTAGGTGGATAACCGTAATTAACAAGAATAATGGGAATAAGCTAAGTGGTAAACCTTAGTTGGAGAATAGCTAAGTAATAATTCTTAGTCAAGGAATTTTGGACCAGTTCATAGATTGGATGAGTAACCCGATACGGTAGGTCATCGTTTAAGCACACGAGTAGGAGCAAGTTATCTGATTTAGATAAAGGCTCCAGCGAACTGGGTAACGAAGCAGCGGCTTCGGGGAACGTGAGGATATTCTTGGTATCCCTCTGTGAGCTGCCAGGTGATCACACTAGGCTCATGAGAGGTTAAGGTCTGCGTTAGAAGAACCAAGAGTATGCCTTGGTTGCTATACGAGCGACCTAAAGACGGGGATGGATAGGGGATAGTCGACGATACACGGTCGTGCCCTAGATAGCATTTCGTCAGGCTACCTACCATCTTTGGTCAAGCGTGTACGTACGAAAAGGCAGAGAACACCCAAAAGACCATAATTGCTATCTAATTATGGTTGCGGTAAGGCTAGGATTGTGGGTTGGCCAGTAGTGTGTTATCATACATGATTTATCCTGTCTTGTCTTTCACTAGTTGAGGGAGTGGTCTCGTGGGACCATAGCCACGTATAGGAAAAACAGACCTTAGCATCTGCATCGGCAGATAAATCGAAAGCTCCCGACCGAGTCCTGTATTTCTTGATCTTCCCTGTGACAGGACTCGGATGGCACGATGTGATACATGTGCATACAGTCATGGAAAAAACGATTCACGATGAATGCGTGGGAAAAAGGGCGCGGTTGACGGTTAGCGTAATTCCTAGTGGCCCTGGGTGGTTGAACCCAAACCGAAATACGAAAACGTGCAACAGGTAAGCATAATCACTAGTGGTCCTAGGTGGCATAAGTCCTAGTTGCACAAACGATGATTCATGTTGGGAAAGTCTAGCTAGGTCTAGGGTAACAGTCCAAACGAGCTTAAGGATCATGGAATTACATTGGAGTGGCATAGAACCTCATGGGAAAGCCCGTACGGTCTACGGCAAGGAACTGAACATTTACATAGAAAGAAACATACGAGTTGAGTAACCTATAAATGCGATATATTAGGTTGACATGAACCATTACACGACTTTTGAGTAAGGGTCATTCATGGTTAACACATGATACGGTGGGGATACTAGTATGGTAGGTGCAGAGCTAAAATACAGGATAGATACCATGGGACGTTATACGTGATAGATATCTTGGGGATATTATACTCGATAGGAACCTGACGATGGGATACCTTGTTTTATCTTGACATCGTAATTTATCATGATACCTTAGTTTATCTGAGTTCAGTAGTTCATCCTGTTATTTTGATTTAGCTTATCTATCTTGTCATCATGCTTATGTTCATCTCAGTTTCTCATGTCAGTTAACTTTACTAGTTTTTATGCTGATAGTAGATAGGGCTTACTCAGTCTTTTTGACTGACCCGTTTTGTTTTGCTTCTTGTCTTCCGTTTCCCCCCCAGGTTACAGGGAGGAAATACTGTTGTTTAATTCGGACTTCTTCTGCTTGAAGGTCATCATGGATGGCTTGGACTTTTCTTGGCTATGGCTACTTTACTGTTTTACTTGGGGAATAATTTTTGAAAATGTCTTTATGCTTCTTTACTATTGCAAGACATGTTTTGATGTACTCTGATGTAAAAGGCTTTAGACCTTATTTATTCATGTTATGAAAGTTTGATTTTACTTCTGCTATTTTATATGTTCTGTCTTGTGATATTTCTGTGCATGTTTACCAATAATGCCCCTCTAAAGCTAGTGCATTCCTTTGCGAGTGACCCTAGCGGAGGCGGGGTGTTACACGTGGTATCAGAGCAGAAGGTTACCAGACTGGGCAAAAGTTTTTAAAGACCTTCTGAAAACTATTTGAAAATCGTTTACAAAGAAGCATTTTTCAAGAAAATTTTCTTTTAAAAGAAAAAGGCTATTCCCCAAAGGCCATTAGCACTATCCTTGTTTCCTTAATTGAATCTCTTTTCCTTTCTTTCCTCCATCTGTAGTCACAGTGGTTTTAACTGCGACTAGTCTTTTCTATCTACGAAAGTGCTTTCCATACGATGGAGGTGATTCACAAGAGACCAGTGGCCGCGTTATAAGAAAGGATAGTGAGAAAGAGGATAAAGGATACGAGCTTAAGGATGAGCAACTTGTTGGTATGGCTTAGTCCTCAAAGGAGGGAGAAAGATGAACAATGAAACCCATGACGAGAGAGTACCTTTGGCATGGTAAAACGGGGCGGATAGTTAAGTATTATGGGACAAGGACAAGATCATCGGGAGGGCAATAGTATGCTCTCATTTCTAGGGTACCTCGGAAGGAGGGTAACGATCTTGTTAAAGGTTTAGCTTTTCTTCTCTATCATCCCGTTAGGACTTCGTTTTTCGTATCATTTAAGTCTGCTTCGATAGTTGAGTCTCTGCACCTTAAGTACTAGCGTAATAGAGAATCCCATTTTTGTCTCAAAGTCCTATTGGAGAATCAGTCCATTTATACATGACTTGTTTGGATTTGAGAATGTCTATGCCAAGTGTTGAGTTTGGAAATAATGCTTATGTTTATAAGCTATGGATGGATTCTAGGGATGAAGTGGTTATCCAGTAGGGGGTGCCACTCTCGGTTTTGATAGGAGGGTAGTTAGACCTTTTGACTAGCCTTGGTAATACCCTTGAAGTATCGTGTAACCTTTTTGAGGTTCTGTCATGACTAGTTACTTAGGATCCCTTGATGCCTTTATTGGAAATTTGAAGCCCGATCGAGTGGTGTTCGCCGATAAGACGGATGGTTTACTTCATTTATGCATAGGTTATAGAGATCACCCTAGTAAGTGCGCTTGATAACCTGGTTGACATCTGTTTACTTTCAAGAGAAAGTTCTTCTACATGGAATACCTTATAGTATATAAACGAGATCCAAGATTCACTAGTGAATTTTGGAAAGCTTGCATGAGATCATGAGTACGCAGTCATGTTTGCGCCAAGTATTCTAGAAAAAGGATAAGTGCAAGTGGAACGAGAGGCAACGAAGAAATGAGTTCCAGCTCATGTTATGGAAACAGGAAATAAGAAGCTACGAAATCGCGAAGTTAAAAGACGGTCAAGGCACAATGGAATTAAGCTCAAGGAAATACGACTTTGATGGTCAAAGACTAGATACGCGCATGATATCTCTTTTTGGGAGTACATCCTTGATCCCTGTTTTCTGTAGAGCTTACTTGTAGGCTATCTTTTGTGGACATCCTCTCGGTCCTATTTTCTGTTACAAACCCCGTAAGGAGTTTGTCTTGTTTATCTTCTCGACCCTGTTTCAGGGAATCCTAGGTAGAACCCTATGGATGTAAACATGTATTTGAAACATGTTATGATTGATATGGTTGCAAGTGGTTGCTCGTGGATGCGCGAATACACATTAGATACTAGCTCGACTCGGTCACATTTCATATTGCATATGCACGAGTATTTATACTTGTTTTTGGATGAAATCGAATGTATTATCATGCGGTTGTTGCATATGAATGAATGATTGTGCACGCATATAGTATCTATATGACTAGGACTATTTGCATACATGCTGGATTCATGGCACTATACATATTTTGCATTAGAAAGATTATTCAGGCCTGATCATTAGCATTAGCTAAGGAACATGTACACACACGTTTTGCATATATTCATACAGCATTAGAAATCATCTAAGGACAATGGTTGCTTGTGGATGATGTTTTGAGTAGATGAATGATGGATGGTAGGATATGTTCTTCCTAACTTGGAGATTTCGGGGACGAAATCCTAAAAGGTGGGGAGAATGTAACAACCCGTATTTCGATAACATGTTAAGACGAGAATCAAGGCAGAATTTAATTTAAAATTCTGAATCAAGTAAAATAGGCTATGCCATTGCGTTCGTCTCGGAAAAATACGCGAAATAGAATCTGAGTTTTCGAGAATCGGAGTACGTATGACCAAGTTATGGTCCGACGAAGTTTTCAGAAAATTCAAGTTCAAAAACGAGTTCTAATTTCGAAAATTTGGCCTAGAAGGCTAGGTGGGAAAATTCCCGCCAGCCACCACAAGTCGACAGGGCTGTCGACTTGGGAGTCGACATGGCATGACCCAAGTCGACAACCCTGTCGACTTGGGTGTCGACTTATGGTGGCCGGGCAGTTTTTCCTGGTGCACCTGTTTTCTGTTTTGGCTAGGTTTTTGGGCCTGGTTCGAAATCTGATGGTTCAGGTTGATCCTAGGGTTAATCTAAGGGTCTTAACTAATCCTAATCTCTATAAATAAGCCCCTAACCCTCTCCTAAAATCCTCATTATTCATTCATGCAACTAAACTATGCCAAAATTGCTCCTCTCATGGCCTCCACTCAAAACCCTAGCCTCCATCCTCTTGCCCAAAGTTTCTATCTTCATTTCTATGAGAGGTTTCATGATCATGTGAGTGTTAGAGAGTCTCTATGTTAGTATGAGAGCTTCTCAAGTTGATTTCAAGGCTAAAGCTTTGATCTTTGTTCATCAAGATGGGGTTTTTATTGATTTGGAGCTTTCATCTTTGGGTTTTTGGATGATGGCATGCATAGGCTTTGTCTCAATCTTTAATTTAATCGATTTGTGCCTTCATAGCAATGTAAGCCCTTTCCCTACTCTTAGATATTAACTATGAAGTTAAATGTTCATGTTTCAAGTTTGGGTTTGATCATTAAGTATGATACATGCTATCATGTCATGCAAGTTTATGAAGTCATTATCTTAATCTTGTGGGCTAAAAGCTACAACCTTTATGTTGAAATGTTGCATTATGCAACATGAGAACCCTCATAACCTTTATGTCGACTTGCATATGAAGTCATAACCCTTATATGATGATATATGCGAGTTACTAGTCATCATTCCATGTCTTTTGTCACCATGATTCGCTTATGTGCCAAGTTTGGGTTTGTGCATGTTTTTGAGGCTTAAGAATGTAACATGCAAGTTAATGAACACATTTGTGCCTCATTTGCCACCATGATTAACTTGTGGCTTAATATCCATTTTTGTCATGCCTTTGCCAAGTCTCTTCTTTTAATCCATTACGTTGTTGCGAACGTATATGCGAGTTTAAAAGCGTTGGGTTATGTTATGAGTAATTTCTAATGACATGAAAATATAACTTAAAAACATGACTTGAAATATAACATGGAAGTTGACATGTAAGTATGCTTGGAAATATGAAATTGGGAATTTACCTATTAAGTTAGGTCTACCCATACTATGGAATTGGGAATTTACCTATTAAGTTAGGTCTACCCAAATTCTTGAAAACTTGTAATATGTGTTGGAAACATAATGGACATGACACTTAGATAATATAAGTGTGGCCAACTCGAGGTTGGGTTGAGTTTGTAGCGGAAATCTACCCGGAACCAACCGGCTTAACTAGTTGCTACAAACAATAGGACCCAATGTGAGAAGTTGGTCATGTTGTACCTTGAACCCGAGGTTAGACCAAGTTGTGGTGGAAATCTACCCGGAACCAACCGGCTTAACTAGTAACCGCAACAAAGTCTAATGTGAGAGGTTAAGGTACATCGAATTAATTAATGCCACATAATAGGGTTAAGTTAATTGGATTAATGACTCTTAACCAAATATGACATGGATAAATGGGTTGAGTAGTTTGATTAGGCTAACGATACTTAACAAAACATGACAAGGTTGGGTAGGTTAAGTAACTTGATTTGCCTAATGACACTTAACCATTTTTATACGACTAGTGGACGAGGTTAAGTTAATCAACACTTAACCAAACCAACACGTGAATTTGATACGGTTAATTAAGCTTTCCTAATTACACTTAACCGTATAATACAGTTAGGGGATGTGGTTAAGTTAACCTAGACTTAACCCATCCAATTCGGTGATTTTGAAGTGGTTAAGTTAACCAACACTTAACCAATCTAACTCGGTAATTTTGAAGTGATTAAGTAACCTATACTTAAACACTCCAACTCGGTTATTTGATAAGGTTAAGTCAACCAATACTTAACCAATCTAACGTGATAACATGATAAGGCTAAGTCACGAATCGTTTGAATACACTTGACCAATTTGACTCAGTAATTTGATAGGGTCAAGTTAATACATACTTAACCAACCTGAACATGGTTTGTAGAGTTAAGTCTTGGACTTGGATACTTAGCCAATTTTGACATGATTGGTAGACGGGATTAAGTCATGAACTTAAGTGACACTTAATCCATTATATAAACCCTAGTTCAGAGAATTAGGTGGATAACCGTAATTAACAAGAATAACGGGAATAAGCTAAGTGGTAAACCTTAGTTGGAAAATAGCTAAGTAATAATTCTTAGTCAAGGAATTTTGGACCAGTTCATAGATTGGATGAGTAACCCGATACGGTAGGTCATCGTTTAAGCACACGAGTAGGAGCAAGTTATCTGATTTAGATAAAGGCTCCAGCGAACTGGGTAACGAAGCAGCGGCTTCGGGGAACGTGAGAATATTCTTGGTATCCCTCTGTGAGCTGCCAGGTGATCACACTAGGCTCATGAGAGGTTAAGGTCTGCGTTAGAAGAACCAAGAGTATGCCTTGGTTGCTATACGAGCGACCTAAAGACGGGGATGGATATGGGATAGTCGACGATACACGGTCGTGCCCTAGATAGCATTTCGTCAGGCTACCTACCATCTTTAGTCAAGCGTGTACGTACGGAAAGGCAGAGAACACCCAAAAGACCATAATTGCTATCTAATTATGGTTGCGGTAAGGCTAGGATTGTGGGTTGGCCAGTAGTGTGTTCTCATACAGGATTTATCCTGTCTTGTCTTTCACTAGTTGAGGGAGTGGTCTCGTGGGACCATAGCCACGTATAGGAAAAACAGACCTTAGCATCTGCATCGGCAGATAAATCGAAAGCTCCCGACCGAGTCCTGTATTTCTTGATCTGCCCTGTGACAGGACTCGGATGGCACGATGCGATACATGTGCATACAGTCATGGAAAAAATGATTCACGATGAATGCGTGGGAAAAAGGGCGCGGTTGACGGTTAGCGTAATTCCTAGTGGCCCTGGGTGGTTGAACCCAAAGCGAAATACGAAAACGTGCAACAGGTAAGCATAATCACTAGTGGTCCTAGGTGGCATAAGTCCTAGTTGCACAAACGATGATTCATGTTGGGAAAGTCTAGCTAGGTCTAGGGTAACAGTCCAAACGAGCTTAAGGATCATGGAATTACATTGGAGTGGCATAGAACCTCATGGTAAAGCCCGTACGGTCTACGGCAAGGAACTGAACATTTACATGGAAAGAAACATACAAGTTGAGTAACCTATAAATGCGATATATTAGGTTGACATGAACCATTACACGACTTTTGAGTAAGGGTCATTCATGGTTAACACATGATACGGTGGGGATACTAGTATGGTAGGTGCAGAGCTAAAATACAAGATAGATACCATGGGACGTTATACGTGATAGATATCTTGGGGATATTATACTCGATAGGAACCTGACGATGGGATACCTTGTTTTATCTTGACATCGTAATTTATCATGACACCTTAGTTCATCCTGTTATTTTGATTTAGCTTATCTATCTTGTCATCATGCTTATGTTCATCTCAGTTTCTCATGTCAGTTAACTTTACTAGTTTTTATGCTGATAGTAGATAGGGCTTACTCAGTCTTTTTGACTGACCCGTTTTGTTTCGCTTCTTGTCTTCCGTTCCCCCCCAGGTTACAGGGAGGAAATACTGTTGTTTAATTCGGACTTCTTCTGCTTGAAGGTCATCATGGATGGCTTGGACTTTTCTTGGCTATGGCTACTTTACTGTTTTACTTGGGGAATAATTTTCGAAAATGTCTTTATGCTTCTTTACTATTGCAAGATAGGTTTTGATGTACTCTGATGTAAAAGGCTTTAGACCTTATTTATTCATGTTATGAAAGTTTGATTTTACTTCCACTATTTTATATGTTCTGTCTTGTGATATTTCTGTGCATGTTTACCAATAATGCCCCTCTAAAGCTAGTGCATTCCTTTGCGAGTGACCCTAGCGGAGGCCGGGTGTTACAGTTGCTGTTACATCTGCAGAGGAGCCAAAGCCGCAAGCAAGCGGTGGAGGCAAAATAATTCCCAGAATAAAAGGAAGCAGAACCAGACCAAGGATGGTCAGAAAAAGAAGAATAAGAAAGATATCGAGTGTTTTAGCTGTGGCAAGAAGGGAAGAAGGGATACTATGCCAGTAATTGTCAAGCAAAACCGGGGGAAAAGAAGTGCTTCAACTATGGCCAAGTGGGGCATTTTAAAAATGAATGTCCACAGCCCCTTAAGGAGAAGCAGATCGTGAAAGCATATGCTATCGAAAAATTTTACTTCTTCGTCGAATGCCCCAACTACGGCGCATAAGAGAAAGGGTGTCATTATTCAAGGTATGCTTTCTATTTATGATGTTTCTGTTCGAGTGCTGTTTGATACCGGGGCTTCCCATTCCTTCTTATCTGGTGACCTGGTAGATAGGTTGGAATTGGAACCCGAGATAGTCGATAGACCTTTAGTTGTGACGAACCCGATCGGTGGTTCGACTAGCCTTTGCATGATTTGCCGTAATTTGGTCTTATCCAGTCATGGATGTATGTTTGCTTGTGATTGCTTTGTTTTGGACTTTACTGGGTTTGGCATTATTTTGGGAGTCGATTGGCTCCAAATACACCGGGTGATGGTAGACTGTGAGGGGTCTTCGGTGACCATTCGAGCGGATGATGGGCGGAGGGTGGTATTAGGTTGCCTACCTAGTGATGAGGTAATGGCTAGTTTTTTACATTCCTTCGACATCCCACAGGATGAGTTATCAGATATGCCTATTGCTGGCGAGTATTCAGACATCTTCGAGGAAGTGACCAGGCTTCAACCACACTGAAAGATCGAGTTTAGAATTGATTTAGTAAAAGATGCCAGACCTATAGTGATGCCTCGTCGTTGTATGGCGCCAAGGGAGCAGAGAGAGCTCGAGGTGCAAGTGAGCGATCTTTTGAAGAAGGGATTTATCCAAAGGAGTGTTTCCGAGTGGGGAGCACCAGTTGTATTTGCTACCAAGGATGATGGTTCCCTTCGCTTATGTGTAGACTACCGTGAGCTGAACAAGGTGACTAGGAAGAATAAGTATCCTCTTCCATGGAAAGATGGTTTGTCTGATCAACTGAATGGAGCAAGAGTGTTTTCCCAGTTGGATCTCGCGACAAGATTTCATCAGCTCCGAGCTAAGAGTGTACCTAAAACGGCATTTCGAACGCCGTCGAGATTCGATGTGTAATGTCTCGGTTTTTAGCTAATCTTTGTTAATGATAAATAATGATTTAATAAGGTAATTAAATCATAAAGAAGATTTACTTAACAAAAACTAGACCAATTATAAATATATGTGTCAAGAAATAAGTGTATGTATACACTAAGAATGTGTACAATTGGTTATGTTTTAAACTTGAAAGCATAATAAATGTGCAACAAAGAAACTTTAATTATAAAACATAACATAAATATTATGTTAGGGACTAAATGCTTTACAAACATAACAACATGGATGTAATGCATATTTTTATAGTATGCCTTAACACAAAAACAAAACAAGGATATTGCAAATAAACCTTAAATGTGCACATACAAATGATAACACAATTTAAAATATGGAAGAGGCATTTTATCATTTTAGAAATGTTAATGGACCATGAAGCACATAAGGGTTAGTAAAGAAATTATGTGCAGGAAAACAATTTGGCCATTCAATATACATAAACATATAAAAGGACATGCTCACAAACTATTTGGTAAATTGTCGCAGTAAAAATCTCAAAGGGTAATGTAGATAAAAACAAAACAAATGCAGGAAGATGAAGTCAACAACCTTAATTTGATGTAACCTGAATATTGTAACTAAGGATAGAAGAAACCATCACCTAGGATACAACACTATAAGTAGCAAAGTAAATAATTCTCTTTAAAACAAAATATCTAAGAGTTAAAGACTAAGCAAACCCATTTTATATTGACTGAAAAGAAGTGAAAATGAAGGTCATTTAATGAAATCATGAGTGAAGGGACATGCTTCTAGAAGAAATAACATAGGACAAGTATAATTGGTCAATATATCATTAAAAATTCATGTTTCCATGCATTGTTCCCTGAAATAAGGACGTAGAAAGCTAAACCAGAGGGGTGAGGCTAATCAGATTTACTTTAGAAAACGTTAAGAGAAAATAGATTTTTAAATGATGAAACTTGGCTATATATATCGGCCAGAACCCTGCATATTTCTTTCACAACAAAACACTAAGTTCACACAAAAACCGAAGTTCTTTCTAACTGGAAATTTGGAAAGCATTCAGGTGAGTAAACTATCCTTTTCTTTGATTTTTATACATATAATATAGTGCTAAACATATACATGAATACTTGTTTATGTGTTATTATACTCCTATACAAAACTGGAACCAAACTATAACCCATTTCCTTAGATTTACTATTTTAAGTGATGAGTAAACTTCTTGTTCTTTCTTTTAATCATCTCTGATTGAATGTATAGGAGACATATTAGTTTGAATATGTTGTATTAAGGTTATCTAATCATTTAGTTTAAACCTTGAGATAAATGATTAAGTTAGACTGTAGTAAAAACACAAAACAACATTAGTTTGTAAGGTGAGTAAGCCTCTTTCCTTTACTGGTTAATGTTAAGTAAATATATACATATATGCATTCCTATATTTTTCTTGTCAAAAACTGAAATGGAAAAGCCTGAGAATGAAGAATAACATAAACAACGGGCTAAAATAGAGTATAACTCCCTATATTACCCCACTTAGAACTACTTATGTTTGTGTATAGTAACTTATAAACATATGTATACATGCATATATGGTTTAAATGTATTGAATCTAGCAAAGTAGATTTTTCATACCTGGAAGGAAATATAAACTAAAGTGAAAAACAGTTTTCTTCCTTTCCATGCAAATCTATTACTGATATGATAATGTAAACCTATGTGTGTGTTGAGTGCTGCTGCTTATGTGCATTAAACCAATTAAGTCTTTTGATTAAACTAGAGAAAATGGCAACTATTTAGAATCAGGTAGAAACCTGGAAACAGATTAAAACAAACTCTGTTTATCCTATTTATACTATCCCCTAACATCAAAAGTACATGACTTAAATTCTATTGTGATTTAGATTTTTGTTTTCAACACAATCTGTTCATAATTAAGAGTAGCTTAATATAAAAACAAGTTGATCTCAAATAAGTAATATGGCAATAGATATATGTGGATATACAGCCAAAGGAGTCTTAACTCAAAAATTTAATGATCGAAAATTCTAAATTCAGATATATGGGTGGAATTGTGACTGAATATAATGATTTTTAAACCAAAAAATTGAAATTTTTAGTAACCTGTATGGTGAGAAAAATTGGAAAGTTTGGTTAGTGTAAATAACGCAATTTCTTGGGTTTTGATTAATGGAACGAAAAACTATGTTTAAAGAAGCTTCGATTAGGCCGATAGAGGGTACGACCGAAGTTTTAGGGGTCGAGACGGTCGGAGGAGGCGTTGCGAAATGGATTTAAGTTTTGGTTAAAGTTTTGGGTACAGTGTTTTTCCGCATAGACTCATGGCGTGATCAAGTTGAACGGAATTGGGCGTGGAGGAGCTCGTGAGGTCGGGGAGTTGGTCAGCAGTAGTGAAAAGGGTTAACACGGCCGGAGGTAACCAGTAGTGGCCAATATTAAAACGACCTGTAGCAGTGTTATCTTGAGGTTAATGGCTGAAGGGTACTTTGGAGAAGGAAATGGTTCAGGGTTAATAGCATCGGCGATTGATGATCGTTAACGATGGTATGACGTGTGGAGGGGGCAGTGATAGTACACCGATGGTAAGAACAGTGGTCCATGTGCACAGTTGTGCCGTGTACAAGAGGATGGAAGGTGGTACTTTGGTTATGAAGCAAAACGTGGATGTAGCTTTGGATTTCTAGATGGGAACATGGTATTTTGGACATTGGCACTTTGGTATTTGGTAGTACCAAGTGGTACTTTGGTAAGGCTAAAGATCGTGAGCGCGACATTGGTTTTGGACATGAAAACATGGTGATTTGGAGGGTTGGCATTTGGCAAAGCGGTAGCTCCGGGAAAGGAAGATCTGGTACTTGTACTTTGGCTGAGGCACGGGTGCTGGAGTGGTTTTCACGTGCGCACCATGGCATTTTGAAATGTGGTACTTCCGAAGTGGTACTTTGGGTAAATACGTTAACAAAAGAGATTCTGAATGAAGTTTTAAATTAAAAACAGTTTTAATTTAAAAATAGAAAATAAAATAAATAAATAAAAAGAAATTTTTTATTTCAATATCGTAGGCAAGTGGAAGAAAAGACCGTAGCAAGAAGGTCGAAGACAGAAGCTCGACTGTAGAAGTTCGACGAGTTTGAAAATAGAAATATAAAAGAAATAATTAAAATAAATTATAAATTTAATTTATTCATGATAAATTAGAAATAAGAAAATAATTTATAAGGACAACTGGAGTATTGAACACAGTATATACTTAGTCAACAAACAAAGAAAAAAACCGTGTGCGACGCACACGCTTTATTTGCTCATTTCTACATGATGGTCAAAACTGAATCAAATACCGTGTGCGACGCACATACTTAAATTGTTCATTTATAAATGATAATTCGAATATCCAGATGTGAACAAAGCAAACATATACTGTTCTGTTTGACTGAAACTCCTAATTAAAGAATGTGTAAACCGTATTATAATCATGATAGGCTGATAATTATTTATCAACTGTAAAAGACATTACGTACATCGTTTCGAAGAATCCGGAATAAATATTCCACTCAGATCCGAATTATATGATGCGTGTCAGAAATATTGAAGACGGAGATATGCAAGGGCTATTTAAAATAGTGCCTCGGTCTGTCCAGTTCCAGGACAAATCTGTATGGACGGGTGTCCGACAACGTATATCTGTTGGATTCTACACATCGAATTTACGTAAGTATATTACGTTGGTGGCAGAGAGATTCGTTTCTCTTAGCTTTATTACCCGCAATATATTTGGGAAATCGAATCAGTGTTTTGACAGATATGATGATGTGGCATTCAAAGTAATTGAAGAAATAAATCTGTCAAAAAGATAAACGTAACCTCTAGCCTCACAACCAGGAAATGACAAAAATCGGGCAGGCAACAAGGCTATTTGGGTCATACACAAGCAGGGTGTATTATCACCTGCTAGAGAAATTCCTTTTGTTCTCTCATCTCTTTTTCACTGCTGTAGCATTCGGTAGCGGTTGCTGATCCCAACCGTGGAGGTGATAATATATTCGTTACACTCAAGCTAAATGAGTGGATGGTTATGTGTAGCCGGGTTACAAGATGTTCTTATTGAACCCTAGTGTATCCTCTCTAGAGTACACTGATCGGCAGGTGGTTCCATACCTTGTCTGTTGGAATACAATCTCCAATAAGCGCTCTGCGGTTTTGGATTTTATACTATATATATGAAACGTGAGATGCAAGCGTTTCAATAGATGATTATTTATTTGTTATAAACTATCGTAATATCAAATAATTTTGATATCAAAGATACTTGGGTCATCATCTATATACATATGGGTTGGTCTAAAGATTTCTAAAGTTAAATGAATCTGTCCATATAAAGGAAAAACCTTATTCCCTATTTCTAAACTATTTAACTGTGTTTACTCACACCAGTCTCTTGACTGACCCAGAGTTTATTTTCTGTGTTTCATAAACTCTTGGGTATTCATAACACTTATTATGAGTAAACAAGTAATTCAGGTAAGCAAGTGGAACCTTATGAAGTTCGAGTTCAAGAACAGTCTAATAATATATCTATTTCTATGTATCCAGTTTAAGTGTCTGTATTATCCTAGTAAACATGTATAATTATGCTGTTGTACCATGATGATGTACTATGATGTATCTGACCCTGTTATGTAATATATTATGTATTTTGTGAAATTCCGTCGTGAGATTCTGATGTTTTCTTATTCTTCTATTCTATTAGTTCTATCTTTTCTATCTCATCTTCTAATTTCTTTGATAATGGCACGACTTTCGAGGTCATCAAAAATCGTGTCATTATAGTTGGTATCAGAGCTTAGATTTTCTGAACATCTAGGCTTTGGGTAAGTGTCGAGAGAGCGTATTTTTATTAAAAACCATTATAGTATAGGATGACCTTAGTTATTGATTTAAGTTATCCCTGAGAATATCTTCCGATTGGGTGTTAACTATCAAACCGTATACTCAGAAAGTTGAAAATGAGTTCTCATGGAAGACGAGGCTAAGGAGCGAGTGGGACAACTACAAACAATGGGCACACTGTTACTCCAAGTCAAATGTTTACTACTGAAGTAGTCCCCGCTCCAACTCAGCAAAACTTTGCAATGATCTGCAAGAATTACACTACTCTGGGAGGAAAAGTTTTTTAGGGTAATGAATAACTGGTTGAAGTCCAAGCATGGATAAGATCATGTGAGAATATTTTTAAGGGACTGAAGTTGGATGATGAGTATAAGCGTCTCTTAGCTTCATGGAATCTGGAGGGAGCCACAGCAATTTGGTGTGATTCCCAAACTGCTAACAGTCCGGAGGAAGATTTTACTTGGGCGACGTTCAACGAAGCATTTAAAGCCCAGTATCTCCCAGCCACTGGGAAGACAAGGATGTACCGAGACTTTATCGATCTAAAGCAGGAAAGCATGATTGTTACCGAATATGAAAACAAGTTCAATGCACTCTCAAGCTTTGGATCGGAGTTGGTAAATACTTCATTGAAGAAGAGTGAGATGTTTGTAGTTGGTCTGAAGGATAGTCTGCAAGGCAAAATGATGGGACATTTGAAGGATCCGTTTGTTAAACTAGTAGATTTAGCACTTAGATATGAAGTTTTGGATGCTAAGAAACTGGAGGAAAAGGCTCAGACTGGGGAAATCAGTGGAGAGAATCCCCGAAAGAGGAAATTCAATCCAAACTGGGAGAACAAGGAAAAAGAAGATACAAGGGAAGAGAAGTATGAAAATCGTTTCAAGAATAAGATATGTCACAACTGCAAACAAAAAGGACATATAGCTAGATTTTGTAAGGAGTCAAAAGATAAGGAACTAGAACAAAACCAATAGCAACAGAAACCACAGCAGCAACAGAATCAAAGGAATGAGGTGGTGGTGAAGAATCTTTGTTTCAACAGTCATTGGCCTGGACACATGATTAAGGATTGCCCACTGATGAAGAAGGCACCACAGACTAATGTTTACGCTATCATGAATTTGCCGTCAACTTTTAAGGACGTGAAAGGTACCTTTAAATTTTAGTAGAAGAGTTAAAATAATTAGGGTCAGCCCCAGGATAAGTTCAGCAACATTGAGTTAAATTTAGAAAAATTTCCAGTAAATAATGTTAGTTTTCCCTAGTAATACTTGAGTTATTAGTTAAATATAGACACATATGAGTTAAGTAGCTGATTTTGAAATGAAATTAGAATTTTGGATTTCAGAAGTAGTTAACTAAAATTCAAATTAAATAAGAAATCCATCTGGTAAATAGTTACGCGTGACTCTTCAATTTCAAGGACGAAATTCTTTTAAGGGGGGTGGACTGTAATGTCCCGGTATTTAGCTAGTCTTTGTTAATGACAAATAATGATTTAATAAGGTAATTAAATCATAAAGAAGACTTACTTAACAAAAACTAGACCAATTATAAATATATGTGTAAAGATATAAGTGTATGTATACACTAATAATGTGTACATTTGGTTATGTTTTAAACTTGAAAGCATAATGAATGTGCAACAAAGAAACCTTAATTATAAAACATAACATACATATCATGTTAGGGACTAAATGATTTACAAACATAACAATATGAATGTAATGCATATTTTTATAGTATTCCTTAACACAAAAACAAAACAAGGATATTGCAAATAAACCTTAAATGTGCACATACAAATGATAACACAATTTAACATATGGAAGAGGCATTTTATCATTTTAGAAATGTTAATGGACCATGAAGCAAATAAGGGTTAGTAAAGAAATTATGTGCAGGAAAACAATTTGGCCATTCAACATACATAAACATATAAAAGGACATCTCACAAACTGTTTGGTAAATTGCCATAGTAAAAATCTCAAAGGGTAACATAGAAAAAAACAAAACAAATGCAAGAAGATGAAGTCAACAACCTTAATTTGATGTAACATGAATAGTGTAACTAAGGATAGAAGAAACCATCACCTAGGATACAACACTACAAGTAGCAAAGTAAATAATTCTCTTTAAAACAAAATATCAAAGACTTAAAGACTAAGCAAACCCATTTTATATCGGCTGAAAAGAAGTGAAAATGAAGGACATTTAATGAAATCATGGGTGAAGGGACATGCTTCTAGAAGAAATAACATAGGACAAGTATAATTGTTCAATATATCGTTTAAGAATTCATGTTTCCATGCATTGTTCCCTGAAATAAGGACGTAGAAAGCTAAACCAGAGGGGTGAGGCTAATAAGATTTACTTTAGAAAACATTAAGAGAAAATAGATTGTTAAATGATGAAACTTGGCTATATATATATATATCAGCCAGAACCCTGCATATTTCTTTCACAATAAATGCAACGTCCCAGATTTTTTGGTCATTTAAATTTGAATATTTAAATCTGTTTTGTATATTATATTGGAAATGTAGTTTAATTTATTTAATAAACAGAGTTTAACCGTTTCTATTTATATTTAATTTAAAATGAACTCGAAACCGCACGGTAGTTCGTGATATCAAGTTTTGAACTTCAACTAAATATACAAGATCCGATATAAGTCAGATTTCTATAATATAAGAACCGTTTGGATCGATTTGATGATATTTTTCCAAAGGAAGAGAAAAATCAAGATTTCTGCTTATAGATTTCAAGTTATGTCCAATTCAAATTTTAAAATAGCCGCTATGGAAATCGTAAATAAATTATCATTAATTAATAAATTTAAACGGGATTTCTATATATTCCGCATAACGTAAAACTCGAAAATGTGGATGTTGAGTAATAATTTCATATTGTTTTGTATGTAAAGCGATATGTTATTCCATTTGAGAAAACGTATGTTTGAATTATTTTGGCATTACATAAGCATTGAAAATAACTGTTTTTCAAATGACCTCCATTTTCGAAGAGACGAATTTTATTGGAATGCGTATTGCTAAATATTGTTAGATTTTCAGTTTGGAGCCAATCAGAGTTGTTTTGTTGGTAGACAAAATTTAAATGTGAACTGGTGAATATAATTGGAATTAAAATAACACCGTTGTGCAAACAGAGGAAGAATCTAACGAAAATAATGTCATTGGATCCGAAACATCAAAATATAACGGTGTATTTATTTTCGTTATTTTTGAAGTTGTGGATAGTCATTTGAAATTAAATGTCGATCGCGCGATTACGGATATAATAATTATTATATCTAAATTAATTAAAACCTTCTTACTGACTACTGTTACTTCCGTGTGTCCAAACATGTTCTTTCTTGCGTCTCAAATATAAACATTTCTTGTGTCCCTAACTTTTCTTTTCCTTGCACTCCACATTTTCTCATTTCTTGCATATCAATCTATTTAGAGACCGTGGGAACCAAGTTTCATTTTGAAAATCTACCCCTACATCACTACAGCTACCTACTAAATTGATGCATGCCTAACCTATAACTCCTTGCCTCCCATGCATTCCTATTGTATAAATACAGCAACACAACGGTTTCTCTGAACCAAAAACATAGCAGCGCTTCTTCTCCATTATCTTCTTTTCCATCTTTGTTCCCCTCATGAAATTGACGCAAGCCACCATTTTATAGAAAAAAACGACTAACTCCTTGCGAAATAAACCGCATACCCAAGTTGACGAGGTGACTGTTGAGGTGTCTGTCTTGTAGGGCCCGCGAAGAGGGTGAACAGTATGGTGGTGATTGCAGTGGTCGTAGGAGACTGGGTTGGTAGCTAGTGATTGGCGGTCAACTCGTGATCAACATCGGACTGCTTTGCAAAGCAGTGGCTGCGTTTTATCAGAAGAAAGGAACGAGTGCAGGCGCGTTTCATAGAGGAAAAGAAAGAAATATAATTGAACGGGGGAGTTACGGTATGGCAAGTAGCAGTGTAAGTTGGAGGAAAAAGGCGAAAGTGGGGAAAGCTTTTCTTCCATACTGCAAACAAGAACGAAGGTGAGTCACAACATCCTGGAGCTGACATCGGATCTTGAAGGGGAAGGCCAGGGTTTGGCGGAGTGGCGGCTGTCAGTGGATGGGGGAAGGATGAAGAGAGGAAGTCGAGTATAGTCTGAATGACAAGCTAAAACGGGAAAGCTTTGAAATGATTATGGGGAAGTGCTGCGTGAATGTGAGGCGGTGGGAATACAGGGTTACAACTAGAATCAGGAGAGGGAAGTTGTGTGAATATGCTTGAGGTGCTGAACGGTGTAGCGTGGATAAAGAGAACGCGTGGTCGCAGAAAGGAGAAGATGGGGAAAGAAACGTACGGGTGTGTGAAGTAATAATGTGGAAAATGGGTGGGCCGCTGAAGGATTTTGCATGGGCTATTGGGCTTTCAGAAGTAATATAAAAAATGGAAGCTTGGTTGGAAGACATGGCATGGCGGGAGTAAGTGGCAAGAGGGGAAGTAAGATTTGAGGAAGGAAAAAAGTGGCGTGCATGGGAATTCGAATGTAAATTCTTGTGGAAAATGGTGACTGCATTTCCGCGGTTTCCTGTAGTGGGACTTGGGAGGGAGGCATCATCAACTCGTTTTCCGGAAAGGGCATGGCATGGTGTATCTGGAGTGTAGTGGTGATATATGAGATTAAAAGGAAGGAGCGGTGTCTGTAGGTTCA
Organism: Allium sativum; assembly: GCA_030737875.1. Taxonomy (NCBI): domain Eukaryota; kingdom Viridiplantae; phylum Streptophyta; class Magnoliopsida; order Asparagales; family Amaryllidaceae; genus Allium; species Allium sativum. The sequence goes on along the minus strand of CM060926.1, from coordinate 683,091,180 downwards.
AATGGGTGTGTGTTTTCCGGTATGAGACCAAACCATTCGTGGGTTATAAAAAGGCAAAATAGCAGGTAACAGACATGGGGAGATGGGGAAAAAGGGGAGGCCATGTAGTGTATTTGATGTGAATGAGAGATTAGCATTTGGTAGTACTGTAACATGAACGATGGGTACAAGTATAACATAGCAAGGTCCACGTGAAAAGAGAACAATATCCCGAAGGCTCTGAAGCAAGAAAGATGGTGATCCTATTTCCTTTTCCTTTTCTTTCGAATGGTAGTCTATTTATTTTAACGTGAATATTATACAATGGCCTATTTATTACAACAAGAAGTTGGTTGTTAATAAAATAAAAGTTCAGCGTTATAACGACGAAATTAGTAATTTATTAATTAATTAGTAATAATTAGAATTTAATTAAGTTTAAATAAATTTAAAATGTGAACGTATAATTGGTATACCGTTCTTATATGTTGACAAAATCTGATCAAAGCAGAAACGATGGAACGGTATCGACAGGCGTAACAATATGAAGCTGAATTGGACGGAGTTGAAAGCAACTGAGATATTCAGTTAAATTAAATAAATCAAGGAGAGTTAAACTCACTCAGTTACCCTGCTTATATTTATTATAAGTCGGTTTTATTGTTTGTGTGCTATGATTGCTAGTTTTTGATTGATTTGTTGATCGTTTGGACATATGTTGATATTTTTATAACCCATTTAAATTAAATGTTCATTTAATTTAATCAAAACCAATCGTTATTTACAACGATTATTCCAATCGAGGTAACTTACCTTGTTGTTTACGTTTATAATAGTATAAACGTATAATATTTAATTGGATGCTTGAATTGTTATTATTAGTCGATCAGTTGAATTGATTATTGATGTTATCATCAAATGTATTGTTTATTCCCATATTATCATCATATGAACTGATTGACAAATATGATTGGATATTGAAATGTGTTAGATCAAAATTTGGACCTAACACCCAAATTGTTCTGAATCTTATAGAGTTTCAACTGAAGAATGAAGAAAAAGAAAATAACACACAGAATTTATAGTGGTTCGGCGTTAACGAGCCTACGTCCACTTTATATATTATTGATTATACTTTGAAAGCTAATACAATCAAGGATTTCTCTCAATACTCTAGTAGTCTGACAATAATGGCGGATTCAGTACTCAATATTGCCAAAAGATCCCAAAAAATGCCCAGCTCCGGGCTATTTATAGCTGATTTTGTCAGGCGGGTCGTGGTAACACGTGGCACGAATCCCGAGAACATCGGATTGCATCGCCACCGTTGAAGAAATAGTCAAATTAGCCGTTGTGGACAGGTGTCGCGATCCCCTTGAAAATCGGATCGTGCAGATGGGGAGAATCGGTCAAAATGACGGTTAGGGACACGTGTCGCTAGATCCATGCGTCTCGGATCGCTGAAGACTAGCTCACGCTTGAACGGGTCAGAGGGTTCGCCATGCATCAGGGGATTGGTTCGGTCTACGCTGGGCAACATTATAAGTTCGGATCGAGTCGCATAGAGGTTTCGTTTCGCTGATGAAACAGGGGGCGATCCGACGAGAAGCGATCTGATGGTGGGCGAGTCGATAGTGTGCGATTCGTTCCTTCATGCACTTGGGGATTATAGTTTCATACCTTCCTCTTGTGAGTGAACCTGGGTGGCTTGGTCAAAAAGCTAGCCAACATTTTGCCCCCTCGAAGTATGTTTTATCGATGATGGAACATGCTTCGAAGCTATAGAATCGTCTTTTCATAGTGAGTCGCAAATCAGTGAACAATTCCTTTTCTGGGATTTTTCAGAGTCTTCATTACTGAATTTATCGATTCGGATCACGTGCTCGAGTCGCTATCCGTTAGCAAGCCATTCGTTTCGTTCTTTGGTGTGCACTTGGGCCTCTTCATGGAACGGAATGAGACGGGCTCCCTTTCGAGACGTGGTGGGCTTTTGGTTCGCGGTCCGCCTATTTTCGTGGATCCAATAGGACAAAGAAGGGGAGACAAACGGTCGTCCTTTTTGCCTATATAAGTCGACCCCCCTCTCCACTTTCTTCCTTCTTCTTTCTTCCGTATCGTTTCGCCTGCATCGTTGAGGAAAGAACCCTAGTTTTTCAAACCTTCAAAAATCCAATTACTTTCCCAATTTTTATAAAGGTAATTCTACCGAAAGCACCCTTATTCGAAATCGCTGTTGTTTATGAATTTTTTCGACTGGTTTGAAAGAGGAAACGATGGGAATTTGTGATTCTTGGAGGAACCCTCGAGGCGACATGGCTGATAGGTTCAGAGGTTGGAGTTCGGGAATGAGAAGGAGAGGAGGAGAACAGAGGAGGAAGGGAAGAAGAAGGCCGATTCGGATCGCGGGCAAGGAGAGGAAAGGAGGAAGATGAAGGCCAGTGGCGAGTCGGAGGGTCGTGGTGGCGGCAGCGGTTTGCTCCGTGGGGGACTGCAACGATCCAGCAAAGACCTCAATTACTCAATTTCACGATTCGTGAGGGGGGCGATCCCTCTACCCTGCGATCCGAAGGAGGGCGGTCCCTCTACCCTGCGATCCAAAGGAGGGCGATCCTTCTACCTTGCGATCCGACTCTTAGCTCACGATCCAAACAAATTTCGAACTTTAGACGATGCCTTGTCACCATAAAACTCTGAACAGTTAGGCTAGGGCCTTGATTTGGACTTTCTGGACTGAATGACCACATAATTTTAACTGCATATGATGACTAATACTTTGATGATCTTGATAGCTTTTACGCTTTATCTTTAATGCATGCACAATGTAACGACCCAGAAAATCTGAACCAATTTAAAATTTTTAAATTGGCTAAAATAATGGATTTTAAATATTTAAAATAAATATTTTAGATAATGGCAATGAAAACTGAGTTTGAATCGACATTTGAAAACGAATATAATTAATTATAATTATATATAGAATTGAAAATGGCGCGGTAGTTCGATAATTCGATTTCAAACTTCAATTGAATATACCGGGTGCAAAACAATCCAGATTTTAGTGAAACCAAAAATAAAGGAATCTAATTGATAATATCTTTCTAACGAATCCGACCAATCGAAATTTGATAGCGGGAATCAAAAGATATGTCCAGTTGAAAATCCTGAATAGTCGCTATGGAATTCAGGCCCTTAAAAATGGACATTTTGCAAACGACCTCGGATTTAGACGAAACCACTTTTGTTAGATCCGCAGTGTCAGGTTATTGCTAGGTTTCAAATTTCATAATTTTTCGAATCAATATGTGAGCGTGGCAAAAGAAAACGCGTTTGACCAGTTTTCGTTGATTTTAATCGACTGGAAATTGGCCATTTTTCAAACGGTCTCAGAATTCGACGAAACTAGTTTTGTTAGGACCGTATCGTCAATACGAAGCTAGAAAATATTTTTCTAGAATTTTTCTAGTTAGTATGTGACCCCGGTAATTTGAAATGTGCGTTTAAAATTCAATATAATGATTTAAATGAAAATTCAAAAGGAAACTGGCTGTAACGATCCAATCAGCTTGCGATACATATCCCATTGTGTTCGGAATGGGGGTAAAACGCTATGGGCGACAGGCGGTGGGCCTCGTTTCGAGGTCGTATGTAAAATTGCAAAATTAAATAATAAAATAATAATAATAAAAAAAAAAATCTAAATTTTCTCCTATACCTTGGCCCCCCCCCGTAGCTCATTCCCGATTTCATTTAAACAGAATAAAAAAAAAGAAAAGAAAAACCCTAGCGATCAATCGCCAGCCCCCCCTCGCACGAACTCCGACGAAGCCCCCCCCTCGCACGAACTCCGACGAAGCCCCCCATCGCACGATCACCGACGAAGCCCCCCCCCCTCGCTGACGACGCTGAAGCCGCCGTCCATACCTCGAAGCTTGCCGCCGACGGCTGCGAAGACTTTCCCCCCTCTGTAAGTTTTACTTTATTTGTTTATTTTATTTTAATTCTGAATTTTTAAAAGCATTATAAAAACTGTTTTGTTTTTATAATAAAAACTGATTTGTTTTTGAAGTAAAAACTAATTTGATTTTATAAAATAAGTGAAAAACTAATTTGATTTTATAAAATAAGTGAAAAACTGATTTGATTTTATAAAATAAGTATTAAAAACTGTTTTTTTTTAAAAAAGGTAAAGACTGGTTTTTTTTTTTTTAAAAAAAAAGAATAGAAAACTGATTTTATAAGCAAATAATAAACTGATTTTAAAAGCATAATAAAAACTGATTTTTATATGAAATTAAAACTGGTTTTTCTTATTAGTAACAAAACTGATTTTGTTTTAAAAAGAAAAAAAAACTGATTTTATTTTGAACTTTAAAATAGAAAAAGGTTTAATCTTTTAGTAGAAAAAGATTGAAACTTGCAAAAATAAAAATCATATTTTTATATGTTGAAAAATCATATTTTTATATGTTGAAAGCAAAAATAAAAATCATATTTTTATATATTGAATAGCGAAGTCGAAATTCGATTTTTATATATTGAATAGCATAGTAAAAATTCTATTTTTACATATGCAGAGAATACGGGTGAAAGCGACAAATAGGCGAAGATTTCTATTAAGAAGAGTCTTGCAATTGGATAGCTATTGGTGAGATTTCTGATTTAAAAATATAAATATATGTGTGTGAATATGAAAGTGAATTGCTATATATTTATATATATATATATATATACGCCCCTCGTCCACAAACCATGGACGATATTTATTGATTGAAATTGTGGTGATAATTGGTTGATGACGAATGGTTGTTTGGGATTGTTTGTGATTGATATTGGTTGATTGTGGTTGAAAAATACCCATTGGTGGTTGTGAAATATTTGGTTGAAACCACTTAGGATTAGTTTGTGGAAATGAAATAAATATATATACATGCCGCCTGCGTGCGAACTAGATGCATGTTTCCCATTGTCAAAAACCGCGAGGTTTTAAGGTAGAGCGAGGAGCCGTACTAGGGACGGTGCCGGTGTAACTACCCTGCCGTTATGCTGCCGAAATTTTGAATAATATTTGTGTGATTGAATTATTTTCATTTGCTTAAACTATTGAAAACATTCATGTGTTGAATTGATATTCATTCGTTGTTTAGAAATTCATGTGTTGAATGGTATTCATATTTTGAAATAAATTGTTCGATAATAAAAATCACATTTTTATCCATATGTAAAAACTATTGAAAACATTCATGTGTTGAATTGATATTCATTCGTTGTTTAGAAATTCATGTGTTGAATGGTATTCATATTTTGAAATAAATTGTTCGATAATAAAAATCACATTTTTATCCATATGTAAAAACTATTGAAAACATTCATGTGTTGAATTGATATTCATTCGTTGTTTAGAAATTCATGTGTTGAATGGTATTCATATTTTGAAATAAATTGTTCGATAATAAAAAATCACATTTTTATCCATATGTAAAAACTATTGAAAACATTCATGTGTTGAATTGATATTCATTCGTTGTTTAGAAATTCATGTGTTGAATGGTATTCATATTTTGAAATAAATTGTTTGATAATAAAAATCACCTTTTATAGACTATATGAACTATATAGAAAAATAGTGTTTTGAAATGAATTATTTTACAATAAAAATCACATTTTTATTGTATGCATAAATCGTTGGAATGTGAAATGTTAAAAATAGCCACTTGTTCAAAATAAACATATATGAGTTGAAATATTCATTAATTAGCTAATGAAATGATTTGCACCTATTTATGTAACATTAGAATGAATGGAGTTTTTAAACCAAATAGAAATCAAATATGAAGTTGAATAGAAAATGAAAAATGATATGAACTGTATATATATGTACATGCAATATTCATTGAACAGGTTATAGCAAAGGGGCTAGAGAAGAGGAATAAAATTTTGTGCCCGACAAATAGGTACACATTTACTGATTTGTTTGGGTGATGATTTTGAGCCTGTTGGCTAGCCGCTTGGCTTTTTCTTTTTCTTTTTGAGATTAGAAGGACCGGGACGCTATTTGCGATTTCCCGACGCTCCCGGTGCAGGGGAGGTTATGGCGAAATTTTTCCAAAATTTAAGGTGTTAGAAATTTTTTTGAAGTGAAAACGATATAGAAATCATCGAATGAACTATATTTATATAACTATATAAATATAAATAAAATTAAAACGAAACGAGGCCGTGCAGTTCGTATTTTGAAACCGTGATTTCAAACGACTAGTACGGGAAATCCGACCATTGGATTTTCCCGAAACCTCAACCGTTGGGTTCGCCTTGGAATAATCTTTCCAACGGCACCAACCTTGTGAAAATCCAACGGTTGGATTGTCTGGAATGTTTAATTCAAATCTGAAGAAAAACAGCGCCAGAATCGATTATATTTATTTATATATATAAATATAATTATATTTAATCGAATAACGACGCTGCAGTTCGTATTTTGAAATCGAAATTTCAAACGATTGTACCAGGAGATCCGACCGTCGGATTTTCCCGAAACTGGAACCGTTGGGTTCGTTTTGAAAAGACCTTTCTAATGATATAAATTTTGTGAAGATCCAACGGTTAGATTTTCAGATATGTGTAAATCAAATCTGAAGAAAAACAGCGCCACGGCAACGTTATGGCCCGAAGCGTCGTTTTGAATAAAATGGCTATTTTAAAATAAATAAAAATAGCGATAAATAGTTATAAAATATCCTAAGCGATATGGAATGGAAATAAACTGAATTTGCTTGATTTATGTGATATTTGATGGTTGAATGTATCTGGTGTGAAAATTACATTAAAGGACAAAACCAGTGTTGTCGAATAATTTAACCATTGAAATAAATCGATTTGAAATTCTAAATATACGTGAATTATTTGGAAAGGCCGAGTTAATTCTCATTTCGAATAATCGACCGACGATTGAAATTCGAAGATGAAGACGATGGTCGAAGACCGGAGATCTTCACCTCGTTTGGATGGTAACCGAGGTCCTGATTGGGAGGCATCCCGAAATATGGATAATGAGTGGTGATCGTTCAGACGTACGTGTTGATCAAAGGGTTTGCGAGGTATTTAGTGCCTCCGGTTTCGTTCAGACCCAGAACGGACTTGTAAATGGACTGTGTGTCCGACATGGGAATTTGTTCTGTGTGATTGATAGCCATCAGTTGCACGGTGTGATTTGCCTGTGTGGCATGCTAAGATGCAGTGATCAGGGCTTCTGTTGAAAAGCAAAGTCTTGTGGTGATGATCAAAGCACCGCCTGTGTGGCGTAGCTTTGTGTATAACGTGAATTCGCGAGCCTCACACCCCGGTATGAACCTAAAACGGGAGAGGACATCAGGGAGGGCCTGCGTTTCTTTCTAGCTAGGGTGGTGTCAGTGACCTACCAGCCCTGACATTTATATACTTTTCACCTTTGTGGTTGTTGCTGTTGCGAGGCGCCTCGGTTTGATCGGACGATCCGGGTCCGATGGAGTCATTCGTTGGCTCGTCTACACCCCAAAGGGTGGGGAAACGCAGGTTCAGGAATTTTAATCCACATCGGTGGACCGGCCCTGACGATCCAAGGGCCCACCTGAGTCTGGGTCCTGAGGGGCGGGCTAGAGCGTCTCGAATTCGGTAAGGACTATCTTTTGCCTTGGTTCATGACGGAAATCCAATTTCCAAATACGACATCATGCGGTTTTGATTGTATATAGATATGGAGACATGATATATGGTACCCATGCCGTCTATGATTGATAGTTATGATTTGAAATCGTTTTCAAAACATATAAACACTAGCAATAATATCAAATGCCTTTGTTTTATTCGTATCAAGCATATCTTGGCCGTTATAAGGTAAAAACTCTATCCTCCGGTTTGCGTTGCATTGTGTGATGGGAACTGAGTCTTATAACGGCTTCATTTTTATAAAAAGCATAGCGATGTTTAAAAGAAAGATTTGTTTTAAAGCACTGGCAATCCAATGGAGTAAACCCGTTCCACGAAAGTGGCGTGGTCCTGTGATTGGCCATATTATATATGTGTTGAGTAGATTTCTCATACCAGTCCCATGACTGACTCGTAGTTTGTTTCACTCTCAAACTCGGGTGCCCCTTTTTCTACACGGGCAGCCTTGTATTCAGGTTTAGCTGGTTCTTTCTGGATAGCTGGAGCTGAAGATGGATTCTATCATATATTTCTTTTTATGCTGTTCAGCTCCTATTGTACATATTTTGTTTATTTCCGCTGTAGACATTTATGTATAGCTGAACTGTATTTGTACTAAGTAAGATCCTGTATACTGTGTAACTCTGATGATTACTTTTATCCAGTATATTTTGTTGTTCATTCTGGTGTATTTATTTAATTCTGTTCTGCTATTATATGTTTCTGTGTTATATTCCAAAAGATAACCTTGTTTCCGTGAGAACGGGAAATCGGGTCGTCTCAACGTGGTATCAGAGCTTTGGTTAAGCTTAGTTCTGGAATATAACATTTGAACGAACTCGTCAGAAATAGAACCAGTAGTGTTCTAGGACGGGTGACTCCATACAGATAGGATCAGTAATGTCCTAGTATGAGTAAAGCAGAATGGAATTTCACCTCGATAGACACATTTACATTTGAAGTATGTGTTTCTATATTTTAAATTTTCTTTTCTGTGACCTGACACTTGATCTGCTAATTGCAGAAGTACTAGAAAAATGAGTGCCAGAAACAGAAGGAATACAGAACCCGATCTAGAGGCTCTATTCAAGAGATATCGAAATCTGGGTGGAGAAAAATTCTCGGGCAATGAATCTATTATTCAAACTCAAGCTTGGATGAGTTCTGTCGAAAAAATCTTTGAGCATATCCAGCTGAGAGATGACCAGAAACGGTTAGTAGCATCTTGGGCGCTCAAAGAGGAAGCTTTAATCTGGTGGGAAACAATCATCAAAAATAATCCAGAAGGTGATATCACCTGGGACAGATTCAAAGTGATTTTCTTAGAAAGATTTACTCCTCCCGAAGTAACCGAGAGATTATGTGATGAATTTTCTTATCTAATACAAGGTGACATGACCATTCCGGAATATCATAAGAAATTCAACGAACTTGCTCACTTTGCTCCTCATCTAATTCAAAATCCGAAGAGGAAAAATATGAGATTTATTCACGGGCTTCAAAGGAAATACCAGAATAAGGTATTGGGGCATGTGAAGCTTCCTTTTTCTGAAATGATTTACATGGCTTATCAGTATGAAGATCTCTATAAGAAAGGAATGTTGCGCGACGAAGAAGAAGTCTGTTCTAGTGACATAGCAAAGTCAGAAGCTGATATTCCTGAAGCCAGTACAAGGTCCGAGGTCAATAAGAAGCTCAATGCCAAGAGAAAAAGGGCTGAATCTGGGAACGAACAAATAACAACCGCCACGTGCTCAAGCTGCAATAGAAAAGGACATTTGGCGATAAGTTGCAAATCTTGGAACAAACGAAGAAAGAGAGGATTAGAACCCAGTAAGAAGGTTCCTGAAGGCAGAGGATGCCATAAGTGCCATCAGGCTGGGCATATCGCGAAAAACTGCCCGCTATCTCAGAAATCTGGAGCAGTACAAGTGAATGAAGTGGTAGAAGTACCTGCCTCCCCGTCTGCTCAGGAAAGGTCTGATGTTTTAGAAGGCACGCTCAATGTCAAGAACATTCCAGTTAAAGTACTGTTTGACACAGGCGCGTCACGAAGCTTTATTGCAAAGAGTGCAGTCAAGAAGTTGGATTTGAATTTGAAGAAGCTCAAAGAGCCAATGACTGTCCGAAATCCAGTTGGAGGTTCCATCAATCTCAGTTGGGTTTGTGCAGTACCCGTCTCTTTTTCTTGCTATAAATTCCCTATTATCTCTGTCGTCATGAATTTTGATGAATTCGATCTTATTTTGGGATTGGATTGGCTAACCAAATATGAAGCAGAGGTTAGATGCGCCGAGAGAGTTGTTAGAGCCAAGATTAAATCAGGGGGTTATATAACCATTCCCTGTGAGGGTCAGAATGCTAATAGAAAAGACTTCTGGGCAGCTTTGAATGTTTCTCCAGCCCAAATAGAAAATGTCCCTGAAATCACAGAGAATATTCCTGACCTCATCAAAGATATTCCTGTCGTCAAGAACTATGCGGATGTGTTCGAAGAAGTTGTTCGCTTACCTCCGCAGAGAGAAATAGATTTCAAGATTGCTTTGATTCCCAATGCAAGGCCGGTAGTTCACGCTATTCGAAGAATGTCCTTGAAAGAGAAAGAGGAATTAGACAATCAAACACGACAGCTAGTATGGAAAGGTCTGATCAGGCCTAGTTTCTCTGATTGGGGTGCAGCAGTGGTATTTGTTCCAAAATCTGACGGTACTCTACGGCTATGTGTGGATTATCGTGATCTGAACAAACAGACAATAAAGAACAAGTATCCATTGCCGCGGATTGATGATTTGTTGGATCGATTAAATGGAGCACAAGTATTTTCAAGAATGGACCTAGCTACAGGTTTCCATCAACTTCGAATTGCCGAAGAGTGTGTTCCAATGACAGCGTTCAGAGGCCCCGACTTATTCTACGAGTGGTTAGTAATGCCGTTCGGCTTATGTAACGCTCCAGCTTATTTCGTCGATCTGATGAACAGAGTATTCAGAGGAGTATTGAATAAATTTGTTCTGGTTTTTATTGATGATATTCTAATCTTCTCTAAATCAAAGGCCGAGCATGAAAAGCATCTGGAACAGGTTCTAGAAATCCTCAGAAGAAATGTATTGAAAGCAAAGTTTTCCAAATGTATATTCTGGCAAGATGAAGTGAAATTTCTGGGCCATGTCGTATCGAAAGATGGAATCGCTGTGGATCCAAGCAAAATCACAGCTATTCAGAATTGGAAACAGCCCAGTACTCCCACTGAAGTCCGTAGTTTTCTCGGATTGGCTAGCTATTACCGGAAGTTCGTTAAAGACTTTTCGAAGATATCTGGCCACTTAACGAAGCTGACAAAGAAGCATTCTAAATTTAAATGGACTCCAGAAAATGAGGAGGCTTTTGAAGAGCTAAAGTTGAGATTAACAACAGCTCCAGTGTTAACCATCATCGATGGCAACCAAGATTTGAAAGTCTGGACTGATGCTTCTAGAGAAGGCCTTGGGGCAGTGTTAATGCAAAGAGGCCAAGTGATTGCTTATGCTAGCCGTCAACTGAAACCGCACGAGAAAAACTATGTAACTCATGATCTTGAGTTATTGGCTATCATATTCTCTTTGAAAATCTGGAGACACTATCTTCTGGGCGAGAGATTTGAACTGTTTACAGATCACCAGTCGTTAAAGTATCTGTTCACTCAGAAGGACTTAAATCTGAGACAGCAACGTTGGCTGGAGTTTCTTGCAGCATATGACTTCGAAATTATATATACTCCGGGAAAAGCCAATGTCGTAGCCGATGCGTTAAGTCGGAAGAATGTAATGATCGCCAGTTTTATTATCACGACTTCATTGCTAGATAAGATATCTGCTCTTCAGGAGGATGATCACTTCATTCAGAAGATCAGAGGGATAATTCAACAAGGCGAACCCTCGAGTTTTCAAGTAGACAATGATGGGATTTTAAGGCTCAAAGGTCGAATCTGTGTCCCTAACATTCCTGAACTTCGAAAGGAAGTACTGGATGAATGCCACAAGTCGAAACTCAGTATCCATCCGGGAGTAAGCAAAATGTATAATGACATCAAACGCACTTTCTGGTGGAAGTCGATGAAAAGGGACATTTCTTTATATGTCAGCCGATGCCCTACTTGCCAGCTAGTTAAAAGCGACCAACAGAAATTGGCTGGATTATTACAACCACTAGAAGTTCCTGGCTGGAAGTGGGAACATATTTCTATGGATTTCATTGATGGTTTGCCCAGAACCAGAAAAGGAAATGACAGTATTTGGGTGATCGTAGATCGTTTCACGAAGACCGCCCATTTCATACCTGTCAAATCAAACAGAACTGCTCAGAGTCTAGCGCAGATTTACTTCAGGGAAATAGTTAGACTACATGGAGTGCCGCTCAGTATAGTAAGTGATAGAGATACAATTTTCACTAGTAAATTCTGGGAAGCATTTCAAGTCGAGCTGGGAACGAAGTTAAACTTGAGCACCGCTTATCATCCTCAGACAGACGGTCAGACTGAGAGGGTGAATCGCATTTTAGAAGATCTATTGCGGGCTTGTATTATAGATTTCGGTGGATCATGGGAAGACCATCTACATTTGGCTGAATTCTCTTATAACAACAGCTATCAGGCGAGTCTGACAATGTCGCCATTCGAAGCCTTGTATGGTAGACCTTGCAGATCTCCTGCTTGTTGGGTCGAGCCTGGAAATAGACTTGTGTTGGGTCCCGATATGATTCGAGAAGCTGCCGACAAAGTCGATTTTATTAAAAAGCGATTACTCGCCGCTCAAAGCCGACAAAAGAGCTATGCTGATAGAAGAAGGAGAGATATATCCTTTGAAGTTGGCGACTATGTATATTTGAAAGTATCGCCGATGAGAGGAGTTATCCGGTTCGGTAAAACTGGAAAGTTAGCACCCAAATTTATTGGTCCGTTTCCTATTCTGGAACGGATTGGAACTCTTGCTTATAGGGTCAAACTGCCTGACTGGTTGCCTGGAGTTCATGATGTATTTCATATATCTCAACTTCGAAAGCACGTTCATGATCCAGACTTGATCGTGGAAGAAGCAGCTCAGCAGGATATTGAAATTACTCCAGAATTAGCTGTGAGGCGTGAGCCGCTAAAGATTATCGGCAAAGAAACCAAAGAGCTGAGAAGCAAGAAGGTTCACTTAGTCAAAGTGCAATGGAGTGGAGATCCGCGAGATTGTACTTGGGAAACTGAGGAGAGCATTCAGAAAGCTTATCCTAGATGCCGAGTGGATATCTCTGATTGACTCCGGTGCAAGGTATATTTACCATACTTTACCTCACCATTTAATTCTCTATTCTGTTGCTATTTTCTTCCCATGGATGTGCATTGTTTATTCTATACTCTGAATATTAGAAACAAATTGGTTGTTGTATTGTGGGATTGTAGATTTATCAAACCGCTTTCGACTTTATTCCTTTTCGGGGACGAAAAGTTTTAAGTGGGGGAGATTGTAACGACCCAGAAAATCTGAACCAATTTAAAATTTTTAAATTGGCTAAAATAATGGATTTTAAATATTTAAAATAAATATTTTAGATAATGGCAATGAAAACTGAGTTTGAATCGACATTTGAAAACGAATATAATTAATTATAATTATATATAGAATTGAAAATGGCGCGGTAGTTCGATAATTCGATTTCAAACTTCAATTGAATATACCGGGTGCAAAACAATCCAGATTTTAGTGAAACCAAAAATAAAGGAATCTAATTGATAATATCTTTCTAACGAATCCGACCAATCGAAATTTGATAGCGGGAATCAAAAGATATGTCCAGTTGAAAATCCTGAATAATCGCTATGGAATTCAGGCCCTTAAAAATGGACATTTTGCAAACGACCTCGGATTTAGACGAAACCACTTTTGTTAGATCCGCAGTGTCAGGTTATTGCTAGGTTTCAAATTTCATAATTTTTCGAATCAATATGTGAGCGTGGCAAAAGAAAACGCGTTTGACCAGTTTTCGTTGATTTTAATCGACTGGAAATTGGCCATTTTTCAAACGGTCTCAGAATTCGACGAAACTAGTTTTGTTAGGACCGTATCGTCAATACGAAGCTAGAAAATATTTTTCTAGAATTTTTCTAGTTAGTATGTGACCCCGGTAATTTGAAATGTGCGTTTAAAATTCAATATAATGATTTAAATGAAAATTCAAAAGGAAACTGGCTGTAACGATCCAATCAGCTTGCGATACATATCCCATTGTGTTCGGAATGGGGGTAAAACGCTATGGGCGACAGGCGGTGGGCCTCGTTTCGAGGTCGTATGTAAAATTGCAAAATTAAATAATAAAATAATAATAATAAAAAAAAAAAAATCTAAATTTTCTCCTATACCTTGGCCCCCCCCCGTAGCTCATTCCCGATTTCATTTAAACAGAATAAAAAAAAAAAAAAAAAAACCCTAGCGATCAATCGCCAGCCCCCCCTCGCACGAACTCCAACGAAGCCCCCCCCTCGCACGAACTCCGACGAAGCCCCCCATCGCACGATCACCGACGAAGCCCCCCCCTCGCTGACGACGCTGAAGCCGCCGTCCATACCTCGAAGCTTGCCGCCGACGGCTGCGAAGACTTTCCCCCCTCTGTAAGTTTTACTTTATTTGTTTATTTTATTTTAATTCTGAATTTTTAAAAGCATTATAAAAACTGTTTTGTTTTTATAATAAAAACTGATTTGTTTTTGAAGTAAAAACTAATTTGATTTTATAAAATAAGTGAAAAACTAATTTGATTTTATAAAATAAGTGAAAAACTGATTTGATTTTATAAAATAAGTATTAAAAACTGTTTTTTTAAAAAAAAGGTAAAGACTGGTTTTTTTTTTAAAAAAAAAAAGAATAGAAAACTGATTTTATAAGCAAATAATAAACTGATTTTAAAAGCATAATAAAAACTGATTTTTATATGAAATTAAAACTGGTTTTTCTTATTAGTAACAAAACTGATTTTGTTTTAAAAAGAAAAAAAAAACTGATTTTATTTTGAACTTTAAAATAGGAAAAAGGTTTAATCTTTTAGTAGAAAAAGATTGAAACTTGCAAAAATAAAAATCATATTTTTATATGTTGAAAAATCATATTTTTATATGTTGAAAGCAAAAATAAAAATCATATTTTTATATATTGAATAGCGAAGTCGAAATTCGATTTTTATATATTGAATAGCATAGTAAAAATTCTATTTTTACATATGCAGAGAATACGGGTGAAAGAGACAAATAGGCGAAGATTTCTATTAAGAAGAGTCTTGCAATTGGATAGCTATTGGTGAGATTTCTGATTTAAAAATATAAATATATGTGTGTGAATATGAAAGTGAATTGCTATATATTTATATATATATATATATATACGCCCCTCGTCCACAAACCATGGACGATATTTATTGATTGAAATTGTGGTGATAATTGGTTGATGACGAATGGTTGTTTGGGATTGTTTGTGATTGATATTGGTTGATTGTGGTTGAAAAATACCCATTGGTGGTTGTGAAATATTTGGTTGAAACCACTTAGGATTAGTTTGTGGAAATGAAATAAATATATATACATGCCGCCTGCGTGCGAACTAGATGCATGTTTCCCATTGTCAAAAACCGCGAGGTTTTAAGGTAGAGCGAGGAGCCGTACTAGGGACGGTGCCGGTGTAACTACCCTGCCGTTATGCTGCCGAAATTTTGAATAATATTTGTGTGATTGAATTATTTTCATTTGCTTAAACTATTGAAAACATTCATGTGTTGAATTGATATTCATTCGTTGTTTAGAAATTCATGTGTTGAATGGTATTCATATTTTGAAATAAATTGTTCGATAATAAAAATCACATTTTTATCCATATGTAAAAACTATTGAAAACATTCATGTGTTGAATTGATATTCATTCGTTGTTTAGAAATTCATGTGTTGAATGGTATTCATATTTTGAAATAAATTGTTCGATAATAAAAATCACATTTTTATCCATATGTAAAAACTATTGAAAACATTCATGTGTTGAATTGATATTCATTCGTTGTTTAGAAATTCATGTGTTGAATGGTATTCATATTTTGAAATAAATTGTTCGATAATAAAAAATCACATTTTTATCCATATGTAAAAACTATTGAAAACATTCATGTGTTGAATTGATATTCATTCGTTGTTTAGAAATTCATGTGTTGAATGGTATTCATATTTTGAAATAAATTGTTTGATAATAAAAATCACCTTTTATAGACTATATGAACTATATAGAAAAATAGTGTTTTGAAATGAATTATTTTACAATAAAAATCACATTTTTATTGTATGCATAAATCGTTGGAATGTGAAATGTTAAAAATAGCCACTTGTTCAAAATAAACATATATGAGTTGAAATATTCATTAATTAGCTAATGAAATGATTTGCACCTATTTATGTAACATTAGAATGAATGGAGTTTTTAAACCAAATAGAAATCAAATATGAAGTTGAATAGAAAATGAAAAATGATATGAACTGTATATATATGTACATGCAATATTCATTGAACAGGTTATAGCAAAGGGGCTAGAGAAGAGGAATAAAATTTTGTGCCCGACAAATAGGTACACATTTACTGATTTGTTTGGGTGATGATTTTGAGCCTGTTGGCTAGCCGCTTGGCTTTTTCTTTTTCTTTTTGAGATTAGAAGGACCGGGACGCTATTTGCGATTTCCCGACGCTCCCGGTGCAGGGGAGGTTATGGCGAAATTTTTCCAAAATTTAAGGTGTTAGAAATTTTTTTGAAGTGAAAACGATATAGAAATCATCGAATGAACTATATTTATATAACTATATAAATATAAATAAAATTAAAACGAAACGAGGCCGTGCAGTTCGTATTTTGAAACCGTGATTTCAAACGACTAGTACGGGAAATCCGACCATTGGATTTTCCCGAAACCTCAACCGTTGGGTTCGCCTTGGAATAATCTTTCCAACGGCACCAACCTTGTGAAAATCCAACGGTTGGATTGTCTGGAATGTTTAATTCAAATCTGAAGAAAAACAGCGCCAGAATCGATTATATTTATTTATATATATAAATATAATTATATTTAATCGAATAACGACGCTGCAGTTCGTATTTTGAAATCGAAATTTCAAACGATTGTACCGGGAGATCCGACCGTCGGATTTTCCCGAAACTGGAACCGTTGGGTTCGTTTTGAAAAGACCTTTCTAATGATATAAATTTTGTGAAGATCCAACGGTTAGATTTTCAGATATGTGTAAATCAAATCTGAAGAAAAACAGCGCCACGGCAACGTTATGGCCCGAAGCGTCGTTTTGAATAAAATGGCTATTTTAAAATAAATAAAAATAGCGATAAATAGTTATAAAATATCCTAAGCGATATGGAATGGAAATAAACTGAATTTGCTTGATTTATGTGATATTTGATGGTTGAATGTATCTGGTGTGAAAATTACATTAAAGGACAAAACCAGTGTTGTCGAATAATTTAACCATTGAAATAAATCGATTTGAAATTCTAAATATACGTGAATTATTTGGAAAGGCCGAGTTAATTCTCATTTCGAATAATCGACCGACGATTGAAATTCGAAGATGAAGACGATGGTCGAAGACCGGAGATCTTCACCTCGTTTGGATGGTAACCGAGGTCCTGATTGGGAGGCATCCCGAAATATGGATAATGAGTGGTGATCGTTCAGACGTACGTGTTGATCAAAGGGTTTGCGAGGTATTTAGTGCCTCCGGTTTCGTTCAGACCCAGAACGGACTTGTAAATGGACTGTGTGTCCGACATGGGAATTTGTTCTGTGTGATTGATAGCCATCAGTTGCACGGTGTGATTTGCCTGTGTGGCATGCTAAGATGCAGTGATCAGGGCTTCTGTTGAAAAGCAAAGTCTTGTGGTGATGATCAAAGCACCGCCTGTGTGGCGTAGCTTTGTGTATAACGTGAATTCGCGAGCCTCACACCCCGGTATGAACCTAAAACGGGAGAGGACATCAGGGAGGGCCTGCGTTTCTTTCTAGCTAGGGTGGTGTCAGTGACCTACCAGCCCTGACATTTATATACTTTTCACCTTTGTGGTTGTTGCTGTTGCGAGGCGCCTCGGTTTGATCGGACGATCCGGGTCCGATGGAGTCATTCGTTGGCTCGTCTACACCCCAAAGGGTGGGGAAACGCAGGTTCAGGAATTTTAATCCACATCGGTGGACCGGCCCTGACGATCCAAGGGCCCACCTGAGTCTGGGTCCTGAGGGGCGGGCTAGAGCGTCTCGAATTCGGTAAGGACTATCTTTTGCCTTGGTTCATGACGGAAATCCAATTTCCAAATACGACATCATGCGGTTTTGATTGTATATAGATATGGCGACATGATATATGGTACCCATGCCGTCTATGATTGATAGTTATGATTTGAAATCGTTTTCAAAACATATAAACACTAGCAATAATATCAAATGCCTTTGTTTTATTCGTATCAAGCATATCTTGGCCGTTATAAGGTAAAAACTCTATCCTCCGGTTTGCGTTGCATTGTGTGATGGGAACTGAGTCTTATAACGGCTTCATTTTTATAAAAAGCATAGCGATGTTTAAAAGAAAGATTTGTTTTAAAGCACTGGCAATCCAATGGAGTAAACCCGTTCCACGAAAGTGGCGTGGTCCTGTGATTGGCCATATTATATATGTGTTGAGTAGATTTCTCATACCAGTCCCATGACTGACTCGTAGTTTGTTTCACTCTCAAACTCGGGTGCCCCTTTTTCTACACGGGCAGCCTTGTATTCAGGTTTAGCTGGTTCTTTCTGGATAGCTGGAGCTGAAGATGGATTCTATCATATATTTCTTTTTATGCTGTTCAGCTCCTATTGTACATATTTTGTTTATTTCCGCTGTAGACATTTATGTATAGCTGAACTGTATTTGTACTAAGTAAGATCCTGTATACTGTGTAACTCTGATGATTACTTTTATCCAGTATATTTTGTTGTTCATTCTGGTGTATTTATTTAATTCTGTTCTGCTATTATATGTTTCTGTGTTATATTCCAAAAGATAACCTTGTTTCCGTGAGAACGGGAAATCGGGTCGTCTCACACAAGCACACACACCGGCACTTGCACACACGGGGGATGGGTAGCTTTAATCTCACTTTTCATGTTTTCTCGCCTAGCAGTAATGTCGGGTAATCAATCTTCTTCAAGATCTGCTACGGAAACGGAGTCTGAGGTTCCTGAGCAATACAACCCTGAGGTCCCTCCGATAAACCCAGGAGGTGAAGACTCTGGCTCCGAATACGAGGAAACGGAATCAAATCCATCTGAGAGTACTCCATCTAGTGAAGAATCTGAGATTGACAGGCGAGCCCCCGACGAGATTCCTGGCGTGCTCGAAATAGATAAATTTTCTGTTTCTTTAGCATCTAAGCTCGACGATATAAAGCTTAAAAGGATCTGCTTGAGACATGAGATTCCTTGGGACGATGTCTTGACACCCGATAGCGATGATAGACCCCACCTAGCTCCGGAAGGATATATGGCAATCAGTCGAACCATGTGCTTGGTAGGAGCTATTCCTCCGTTTCCTCCGATCGCCATCGAGACTTTGAAACGACTGGGTATTGCTCCGATGCAGCTTCATCCTAACGCGTACGCATCTCTATACACCCTATATGTGGCATACGCGGAGATCCTACATGCCGAATTTAAATTCAGAGATTTGACCTTCTTCTTTCTTTTCAAGCATCGTTCTTCGGCAACTCCAAATTTCTCTTTCTTTGAATCGGTGGCGAATAGGAAGGTTCTGTACGATGGATATAGCAATATAGGGGATCCTAAGTCTGATTGGTTTTATATAAAGAAACAGGCCGAATGCTCAAGAAGATGGCTCAAATCAAGTAAACTTTAAGCTTTTAATTGAATATCTTGTTCAAGAAGTCTAGGCGTTAACATTCTCTCCCCCCTTTTTCTTTGTCTTAAACAGATCATGTCTTCCCGAAAACGGAGGGTCCGCTATACAACAATCGATTGTCCATTCTTCTACAAAGCAGATCTGACTTTCTAAGGATCAAAAAATGCATTACTGATGAAAATCTTCATAAGCATCGTCTTCTGGATAGAAGATTTGGACTTGGCGCTGGCGGCAAACCCTATAAGTACGTGCCCCCAACGGAGGGAGAGGGAACTTCGCAGGTGGTAGAAACAACCAAGTTTCGCAAGAGTCCTTCCCCGATAGTCATCCAAGACGATGAGGACCTGAACATATACAGAGGGGACGAGGTCCGCGGTGACAAGTCCAAGGAAATCCCAACTTCTACTCCAATTGAAACCGCTGCTCCTGATGATTTGACAGAAGAGCGGTTATTCGACGAGCTGAACAAAATTCCTCTACCCGATGATGTATACACAAAGAGGGACTTCGAAGGGGAGCCATTCTTCCCTGCTTCTGAAGAGACCATCGTTCCAACTAGAGAACAAGAAACTGGTCAGATGAGCCTGTCTTCAGGCCCGGGTCTGTTAGGGGGATTATATGGGATGCACAAATCACACACACTATCTGACCCTGCACTCTTATATCGTAAGTATTCAAAGTTTTAATATGCTCTTCTCTTTTTGCAGGAACGATGTCCCGTAGGAAATCTTACTCTTATCGTTCTCTTCGTGAGGGCACACCCAGCCTTCATCCGGGTACTGAGCGCTCTCGTGGCCCTTCTCACAAGCCGACTTCCTTGCAACCCCGGTCTCCACCAAAATCGACCTCTACCAAGCCTTCCAGTTATCCGGTAGTTCCTGTAGGGGGAAAGAAACTTCCTAAAGAGTTAACTCCTCCAAAGAGTGCACCTTCCCATAGCAGGTCGTCAAAAAGGCATCACGAATCTAAAGATAAGGGCAAGGATCCATTCAAAGAGTCTGAAAAGGAGAGGAGTGACATCGTCCCTTCCAGCCAGCCAGAGTTGGCAGCCCCCGGGTCACGGGATTACATGCATGGTCCCGAGATTCAAGGTAGACTGGAAAAGCTGCGGGAACAATTCCCAGACATATTTTTCGACAGGATGACATTTGTTCCAGCCTTGGAACCGGTCCCTAAGAACTGGGATAATGAAGTTGTCGGGCACATTCGCCACGTAGCCAGGCAAAATGAGATGATGAAGAAACATGCAGTTAACCTTTCAGAGGTCATCCGAACACTTGAAATAGAAGCACATAGATCCAAGGCGAAACTTGAAAACAACGAAAGGGCCAGGACCAAGATGGAGAAGGACCTGAAAGATGCTCAATCCCAACTCACCTTAGCGCGGAGAGAAGCTGAAAATTATAAGACTGAGTTGGAGAACGCTAAGAAATGCTTCCATTTGGAGCTTGACTCCAATAGCCAAGAGAAAATGGCCATAAAGAAGGAGGTTGAAGATCTCAAAATGGCCAACATCGAGTTGAAAACAGCACAAGGCCATTTTGAAGCTGAGAGAGCTGCTTGGGAGGCAGAAAAAGCAAGTTTAAAAGAAAGTTTGGCTTTGGCTAAAGCCGAAAAGGTGATTTTAAATGATCAGGTTGCGGACGCAGAGAGATGGGCAGCTCTCGCCGAAAAGAATGTTGAAAGTGCCATCGAATTGGCCACTGCTTCTAACAACAAGCTCTCGAAAGAGAGAAGGATATCGAGGGGTTTGAAGAGATGATTTTCGACTTCCTTGGCCAAGTTCTCAAAACTCGCAACATCTCGTGGATCCCGGATTACCACGCTACTTTAGCCAATTTATGGGATGCCATTGTTGAGGATGAAAAGCAGAGGTTGGGGGTCGAAGAAATCGATGAGGATGAGTTGATGAAGAGCATCTTAAGGGATAATGAGCCTGAGGACCTAGCAGAGGGTCGTCGTCTGATTCTAGCGGAGATGGAAAAGGAGAGGGCCCTGGCTAAGGGTAAAGGCAAAGCTGACGAGGGCTCGAGTTCAGCCGTGGAGCCCAAGACCTCCGAGGTTGAGGAATACCATCCCGATGATCCATTAATTCCTTTGGGTCTAACTCCTGTGGTCGTTGGAGCCTCTGCAACTACTCAAGAGGGAGGATCTGCGGAAGGTATCTCTCTCTTTTCCCCACAATTTGTCAAAGCAATTGTGAATTGTCGTCGTTTGGTAGAACAACCAACTGAATTAGTAATGTGTGTTCCTCATGATACAGGTGGCGAGCCCGTCGACAAGGGTGCTGAAAAAGAAAAAGAAGTGGAGAAGGAGGCTGTCTCGCCAAGTGCCGGTATTGATATATCAAAGCAGGCTGAGGTCACAACAGTAGAAAGAAGCATCCCGGTACCTAGTACTGACGTTCCCAAAGATGCTGAGACCATCGAAGCCTTGAAAGACATGGATGGGCGCCATGTAGATGATGAAGAAGAAACTATTGGCGCCAAAGAGACCGGCGACGACGACGACGAAACTTTGGCCAGCCGACGGGCTAGACAGGAAAAAGAGATGGCTTCGAAGAAGGTGGCAGATGAGGCTTTGGACGTAGTCCCTCTTGCGGAATTTGATCCCAAAACCGGGATGATTCTAAAAATCCAGCCCAAATCCATCAGCAGACAGCTTCATTTTGCAAATCCCGATGACTTCCCGGCTTCCCTTTCTGAGAGAAGGAAGAGACAAGAGGTGGAAGAGGAATCTTCGGAAGAGTCGGATGTTCCTCTCATAGACAAAAGGAAGAGGAAGAAAGGGGATCAGTCCGATGCCGACAGGGCGAAGCTGGAAAAACAGAAGCAGGAGAAGAGGCCAAAGCGTAAATAGGATACTGTTTCTGGTTTATATTTTGTCTTTAGGTTTTCCACTGGCCAGAAAGTGTAATTGTGAGACTGGCCCTCACTTTTGTTTCTAGGTTGTTTTTCACTTAGTAGGTTTGCGGTACATAAATGAAAGTTTATCTCTTTTTGTATCATTGTGTACCTGTATTCAAATAAACTTTCCATGTTTAGTAACAGACGATCTAATTATATCTACAAATCAATCACACAACAGAAAGAAAATTTTCGTGCTGTACTGCTGCATTAATGTTCGTGTGTATATGCATATGGCCCCCAATCAATCGTTAATGTGGCGCTTAACTAGGGCCTATTAAGGATTGATTAGCATTATTCGCATGTTTCCCCCTATTTCTGAATATGGGGGACTTAGAAGATTCCATAGGATAACTGTTCGTATGTTTAGTAACAGCCTTCAAAATGTTGGCTAATTGAAGGCTGTTTGCCTAGTTGAGATAGGGCTGAAAGCTAAACTTAGCTAGGGTAGCCGCTTGTTTCAGACCCTTTGTTCAAATTCAATAGTTCAGTCGACTCCCGTTCCTCTAGCAGGGAAGAAGATCTTTCTCAACGCTCAATCGGAGACGCTTTTATACTCTCTCTCTCTCTCTGGAGAGTTAAAGTTCGAGCTTAGCGATTCATTCGCTCCCCGATCCTTCAGCGGGGAAGGATCTCTTTCACAGCGCTCAATCGGAGACGCTTTTATACTCTCTCTCTCTCTCTGGAGAGTTAGAGTTCAAGCTCAGCGATTCATTCGCTCCCCGATCCTTCAGCGGGGAAGGAGCCTTTTCTCAGCGCTCAATCGGAGACGCTTTTATACTCTCTCTCTCTCTCTCTGGAGAGTTAGAGTTCGAGCTCAGCGATTCATTCGCTCCCCGATCCTTCAGCGGGGAAGGAGCCCTTTCTCAGCGCTCAATCGGAGACGCTTTTATGCTCTCTCTCTTTCTGGAGAGTTAGAGTGCTATCAATGATATAATTTACTTTATTGTATCCTCAGGATCTTGACTTGTGATTACATTCCATTCTGATGGAAGGCATTTATGATTATATGCTTCTGGGATCGCTGGATTATTCACAACGATTTTTATAACAAATAAACAGGCAGATAAATAAAGGTACAATAAAGGTAAATAACATACAATATTTTTATAGTGGTTCGGTCGAATCATGACCTACGTCCACTTTATAATTTTTTGCTTTAAGGAATCAGAATATTCTAGGCAAGTCGTTCCTTGTACATGGTTTTCAACAAAGCAAAAGAATAGATTTGAAACTTTTATGTTAAGTATGGCCGTAAATGTTGGGCATTCCACACTCTGGGGATTTCCTTTCCATCTACGGTTGCCAGCTTGAAGGTTCCATTATCAAGCTTGCTCAGAATGGAGTACGGTCCTTCCCACTTCGCTCCCATATGAGTCGGGGGTGGAAAGACACGTTTCAGAACCAAGTCTCTGGGTTGCCAGGTTCGAGTTCGAACCTTTTTGTTGTAATATCGAGCAACCTGTTGTTTGCATCTCAAGGCACGCAGGTCTGCTTCATCCCTCTTTTCTTCGATCATATCTAGGGACCCAAGGAGCAATTCATTATTGGTCATCGGATCATAATAAGTCACCCGGTGAGAAGGTACCTTTATCTCAACCGGGATGACTGCTTCCGTTCCAAAAGCAAGGGAGAACGGGGTATGTCCTGTTGCCGATTTATATGTTGTCTTGTAGGCCCATAGTGCCAAGGGCAATTCATCAGCCCACATGACTCTAGCCCGCTTCAGTCTTCTTTTCAGAATGGACTTAACTACTTTATTTGCCGCTTCAACTTGTCCGTTCGATTGCGGGTGCGCCACAGAGGTGTACCGATTCTCAATGTGGTATTTTTGGCAGAAATTTCTGAATTCAGTGCTATCGAACTGAGTTCCGTTATCCGTTATCACAATCTTTGGAATCCCAAATCGGCAAATGATGTTTCGAACGATAAAATTGATCACTCGTTTGGTAGTGATTGTAGTTAGTGGCTCAGCCTCGACCCACTTAGTGAAATAATCCACGGCCATAATAGCGAACTTTTCTCCGCCCCTTGCTATGGGGAGACTTCCAATGATATCAATTCCCCATATAGCGAAAGGTCATGGGCTCATCATTGTTTTTAACTGGTTAGGAGGTGCTCTAGGTATTTTTGAAAATCTCTGGTACGCATCACACCGTCGTGCGTATCTTGCCGCATCCTTGTTTATGGTAGGCCAGAAATAACCATGCCGCAACACCTTCTTTGCCAAAGTTTGCCCTCCAGTGTGGTCGCCGCATTCGCCTTCGTGAACCACCTGCAGCACACTCTTGATGTCATCGTGAGCTATGCATCGGAGGAGGGGCATCGAAAATCCTTGTCTGTAAAGAACTCCGCCTTGCAGAACATATCGAGTGGCTTTACGAATTACTTTACGCCTCTCGCTTTTCTTGGTTGGAAGCGCTCCATTCATCAGGAAATTCTTCAGAGGGGTCATCCAGGACTCCCTTTCCGGTTTCGTCTCTTGTATTAGGTCGATTTCCATTTGATCTATGCTTGGGGACCGAAGTACTTCAACGGGGGCTAGCCCGGTCACTTCAGGATCGTCGGAACTAGCTATCTTTGCCAACTTATCTGCCTGCTGATTCTCTGATCGCGGAATATGAGATATGTTGTAGTGATTAAAATCGTTTAGCAACTCTTTCACTTTCTTTAAGTATAAAATCAATCTTGCACTTTTAGCCTGGAATCTTCCAACAACTTGGTTCACGACTAACTTGGAGTCGCAGAAGATGTTCAGCTTTGTGACCTCTAACTCTTTTGCGATCCTTAATCCGGCTATCAGAGCTTCATATTCAGAATCGTTGTTAGTGGCATGAAACTCCATCCGGATTGCATAGGTTATCAATCGTTTCTCGGGAGTTTCAAGCACTATTCCAGCGCCGGATCTTTCGTCATTCCTGGCGCCATTAGTATACAATCTCCAGGCATTGGGATCGAAAAGTAATTTTGAAGGATTGTCCTCTTCATTGGCTATATCCTCCTCCGGTACGGTAAACTCTGCTATGAAGTCGGCTATCACTTGCCCCCGAATTGACCGTCTGGGCTAAAAGTTCAGATCAAATTGACTTAGCTCAATGTTCCATTTAAGTAATCTTCCAGACGCCTCTGGTCTCTGTAAAACTTGCTTGAGTGGGTGATCGGTGTATACGGTAATGGGATGCGCCTGAAAATAATGTCGAAGCTTTCTAGAGGTGATCAGTAAACTATACGCCAATTTTTCTATCCTTGGATAATTACGCTCTGCTGCCGTTAATTTCTTGCTCACGTAATACACAGGTCTTTGGACCTTATCCTCTTCTCTTACCAACGCTGAGCTGATCGCATGGGGTGACACTGCCAGATACACGAATAAGTCCTCGTGATCCATTGGCTTAGATAATATCGGAGGTTTCTCCAGGTGCCGTAGTAAATTCTGAAATGCTTCTACGCAGTCGGGCGTCCATTTGAAGTGGTGTTTCCCCCGCTTTATTAATTCGAAAAATGGGATGCACTTATCCGTAGCCCTGGAGATAAATCTGCTTAGTGTGGCCACTTTTCCTGCAAGGCTTTGCACATCCCTAATTTGCCTAGGTTCCTGAATGTCTCTGATTGCCGTGATCTGGTCTGGATTAATCTCAATCCCACGGGAACTGACGATGAATCCCAAGAATTTTCCGGAGGCAACACCGAATGAACATTTGGTTGGGTTGAGTTTCATTCCGTACTTTCGAAGAATGCTGAACATCTCTGCCAAATCAGTAGTGTGTTGAGAAGATTGCTTGGACTTAACCAACATATCGTCGACGTATACTTCCATTGTTTTCCCGATCTGGTTATAAACCATTCTGTTGACTAAACGTTGATATGTAGCGCCCGCATTCTTCAAGCCAAAGGGCATCACCACATAACAATATAATCCCAGATCCATGATAAAACTAGTGTGTTCTTGATATGGAACATGCATCGGAATCTGGTTATATCCTGAATAAGCATCCATAAATGAGAGAAGCTCATGACCCGCCGTCGAGTCTACCAACTGGTCAATCCGGGGTAACGGGAAACTATCTTTTGGACAGGCTTTGTTCAAATCCGAGAAGTCGATACACGTTCGCCACTTCCTGTTGGCCTTCTTTACCAGGACTGGATTCGAAATCCAGTCTGGGTAGGTCGAGTCTCTGATAAATCCATTACTTTTTAGCTTTCCAACTTCTTCTTTCAAGGCAGCGGACCTCTCTAGGCCCAACATTCGCCTTTTTTGCTTTACCGGAGGATGTTTAGGGTCAATGCTTAATGAATGGCTCATGATTGATGGGGATATCCCACACATGTCCGCGTGGGTCCAAGCAAATACATCCAAGTTGTTTTTTAAGAAATCCGTTAATTCTTTAGCGAGATTCGGATTTAACTGGGATCCAATCTTAAGGACCTTCTCCGGGTCACTGTCATCGATCGGTACATCCACAGTTGTTTCGTTGGGAGTCGCCATTCTGCCCCTGGGTTCTTGATCCTCTCTGGGATCTATATCCTCGGACAACTCTCTGGGCGACTCTCGAACGACTATCCTCTTTAGTTGCTATAAGGTTTCCGCCCCCGTAGGGGGAGAAGCGCCTTTAGTTTCAATGTCCCCTCCATTGCGAAGTAATTTTAGTTTAGCAACATAACATGCTCGCGCAGCAACCGGATCTCCTCTGATGATAGCTTCTATGGGGAATTTCAACAACAAGCACCAGGGGGCTATACAGGCTCTAAACTTCGCGAGGGCCGGTCGGCCCAAGAAGGCATTGTAGGGCGATTCAACATCCAAAACCACGAAGGGAAGGATTCTCACTCTCTGGCGTTCTCCTTCCCCAAGCGTAACCGGTAACTCTACATAACCCATTGGAGCGGTAGATGCTCCGTTGAATCCACGGATCCATCCTTGACAGGGCTTCAAGTCTTTTATTTCGAGGTTCATCTGATCAAATGTCCTTTTGAAAAGAATGTTGACGGAACTCCCGCTGTCCACTAAAACCTTATGAACAGTGGCTGGTCCAATAGGTACTGTAATTACAAATGGATCTTCAGTCGGAGCATGGACTCCAACGCTTTCTCGTTCTCGGAAAACAACATCGTCAGTCATCATCTTTTGTTGCTTTACCGGGATATTGTTCTCAGGGTTGCTACACTCCCCTACCTCGAGGTGTTGCTTGGCTGCATTGACATATTGATCTAATGCCTTGGAACTATGCCCGGCACGATAAAGTCCTCCGATTACGGTATTGATAACAATGTTCTTTCCCTTTTGCTGGGCAGTCGGCCTAGCAGCAAGTTGATTCTGGTTCTGATTTGGGGCCTGTACTGCTTGCCCCCTATCTCTGGGCGTTACTCTGTATTCATCTAACTTTCCTTCTCGAAGCAGCCTTTCGACTACATCTCTTAGGTGACGGCATTCATTTGTTGAATGGCCGTGAATCTGATGAAAAAGACAAAACTTCCCTGTTTCACGTTCTTTCTCCGTCGACTCTCTGGGAGGTGGCCTCTTATTCTGGAGGACTTCATACGCATCCATGAGGATATTTTCCAGAGTATCATTTATTGGTGTATAACTTTCAAAGGCCCTGGGACGAGTCCTTCTCCGGGAGTTGTTCCCTCAGTTCCTTTTCCGGTTGTTGCCGTTACCATTATTATTGTTGTTCCCTGACTGATGACCGCCCTGATTCCGATTTCCGACATTAACTTCGACTTTCCCCGAGCTGTCTCCTGTCTGCTTAATGGCGACATTGCTCTGGATTTCCTCCTTATCAGCTGTTTTTGCCTTTCGGTTAGCATATACTTCTTCCCGGCGTAAATGTACGTTAGCTTTTTCGTAGAATAATTCTCTAGTATGGGGTGGTTTGCCTGCCAGGTATCTCCCGAATTCAGTGTCTTTATCTACTCCATCAATCAGCGCTGCGACAACGGTTGGTTCATGGGGATCTTTAACTTCAGTAGCGGCCAAGTTGAAACGATCTAGGTACGCCCTCAAACTCTCGCCTGGTCGCTGCTTGACAAGGAACAAATCAATCACACTTTTTGTCTTTTGTGCGTAGATACGGAATTGTTCTACGAACTTCTCACTCAACTCCCTGAAGCTAGAAATCGATCTTGCTGGCAAGCGAGTAAACCATAACAATGCTACATCCTCCAAGAATATGGGAAACACTTTGCACTTGACAGCGTCAGAAGTTGCGGCAGCGGTCATTGACCAAGAATATCTCATCAGATGCTGGACAGGATCAGACCTACCCGCGTATCGGTTCATCTGTGGCATGTTGAAACGCCTCGGGAAAGTCGCATCCAGAATATCATCAGTGAAAGGGGTGTGACTGCGGTCAATTCCCCAATCTTCATTCCATTGCCCACGGCTATCTGCCAGGATTTGATGAATCATGGCTGCCACATTTGCACTGGTCAGCGGAGGTTCAGGGTCAGTGCTTCTGGCTCGGCGTGGTTCTCTAGTCTCTCTTCCAGGAGCCATCACAAAATATGGGGCTCGGATAGGGCTTCATTGCTCCCTGTTATCATGAGCATGTGTGCGACGACGGGGCTGAGGTAGTCTGTTCTGTGCAGGATTGTCCACATTTCGAGCTCTGGGAGTCGCGGCATGATCGTTCACATTACGGTTTGAGGGCCCCGCCTCCAGCGCTTCTTCTTCCTGTGATGGCAGGGTTCCGAACCGAAGCTGCTCTATGTTTTCGGCTCTCTCATATGGTTGCCGCGGAGGTCTCGGCGATTCCTCTGACGAAGAAGAATATCCTGGAGTGAGCGGACGAGCTGGTGGCGTCCTTTGCCTTGCGAGTTCATCAAGCCTTTTATCCATAGCAGTCAAATTTTGTCGCAGGACGGAGCTTTCCTGCCTTTGGGCAGCCAATTCATCAAACAATCTCTCCCACTTTTCGGAAAAGCGAGAGAGATCCCCCTCAGTAACGGGAGCAGCAGGGTCATATTGATCATCATCACTTTCTCTTATGTGCAAAGAGCTTGAGCCAGGTCGAGCGGAGGGGCCAGGACGGTAAGAGCGTGCCATAGGCTCCTTTCCAGGTCGAGTTGTTGTCCGATCATCAGTTCGGATCGCTGTGGATCAAGGATGGCGACTCGCAGCGCCCCCTGGGATCGGTTCGTGGTCGTGATTCGCGGGGGGTTCGAGGCGTTATCACGAGATCGAGTAACCACCCCTTCAGCAGTTCGGTTCGTCTCGTCCTCGTCGACTCGGAACTTAGTTCCTCCATCGGATCGGTTCGCCCCTGGCGCTCCACGATCCAAAGTTACCTCGTTGCCTAGCTCGTGTACACTTTCTTCAACTGCTTCATTCGCGATTTCATCGGTTCGTGAAGCTCGTACTTCCTTAGATCTCTTTCCAGCCATGATATCCGAATCGCTGGAATCTTCAAAGAACTGAATAGTGAAACTTTAGGACTGTTTTCTCAGTGAAAGCACCAAAATGTTAGATCAAAATTTGGACCTAACACCCAAATTGTTATGAATCTTATAGAGTTTCAACTGAAGAATGAAGAAAAAGAAAATAACACACAGAATTTATAGTGGTTCGGCGTTAACGAGCCTACGTCCACTTTATATATTATTGATTATACTTTGAAAGCTAATACAATCAAGGATTTCTCTCAATACTCTAGTAGTCTGACAATAATAGCGGATTCAGTACTCAATATTGCCAAAAGATCCCAAAAAATGCCCAGCTCCGGGCTATTTATAGCTGATTTTGTCAGGCGGGTCGTGGTAACACGTGGCACGAATCCCGAGAACATCGGATTGCATCGCCACCGTTGAAGAAATAGTCAAATTAGCCATTGTGGACAGGTGTCGCGATCCCCTTGAAAATCGGATCGTGCAGATGGGGAGAATCGGTCAAAATGACGGTTAGGGACATGTGTCGCTAGATCCGTGCGTCTCGGATCGCTGAAGACTAGCTCACGCTTGAACGGGTCAGAGGGTTCGCCATGCATCAGGGGATCGGATCGGTCTACGCTGGGCAACAATATAAGTTCGGATCGAGTCGCATAGAGGTTTCGTTTCGCTAATGAAACAGGGGGCGATCCGACGAGAAGCGATCCGATGGTGGGCGAGTCGATAGTGTGCGATCCGTTCCTTCATGCACTTGGGGAATATAGTTTCATACCTTCCTCTTGTGAGTGAACCTGGGTGGCTTGGTCAAAAAGCTAGCCAACAAAATGATTATTGATTAATTCAACATTTGTCTGTTATTAACCAATGGGTAATATTGGTTGAGGAATTATTAGCAGATGGCCCAAATATACAGTTTTACAAGAACTAATTTACCATCAGGTAAAGCGATGAAAATGAAGTTATAATTCTTATTTATAACTGGAGATGGATTTTAAATATATCATTTGAAAAGGGAAGTTTATAAAAAGGGAAATAATGTTTATTATTTATTATTTAATTTTAAGGAAAACTATTGATTAGTTTTATAATGGAAATTCTTACGTTATTAGAAACAAATGGAATTACATGGAAAGTAATTGTTATTTACTTAATAATAATCAAAAGTAAACAAGATTTATTTAAATAAATTATATTTTAATTTATTGGAAAGACGAATTGGATTTAATTAACAGATTAATCATGTTTGAATTAACTGAGTCAACCAGGTTAACAAAATTGAATATTAAATTAGTTTACAAATTTAATGGATATGTTAATGGAAAAGTAAACCACATCTATTTTAATAAATGTTGATATTTTATTGTTATTTATTTATTAATCAAAAGGGTAAACTGTAACGGCCCGCAAATCCGTACTATCTGAGTCGACTAATAACACCACACGTCCAACCCAAATTGCATAGAAATACGAATCATTATTAGAAAGAAGTTAGAGGATGGGAAATAAAAAGAAATGTTAGAATAGAAGAAAACAAAGAAGACAAATCTCACAGCGGAACGGATAAAATATATTATATAACATAACTTTTGAAATACAAAATTTTCACTGTATAACATACAATTATCAGAGTACAACTCTTACAACACAGCGAAAATAAAAATACTATATATCTAACACTGAAGCCTCCTGCTCCAAGCTCCTCCAAGTGAATCTTTAAAATCCCGACTACTTGACTTCCCGTACAAATTTGGGCACCCAAGAGTTTAGGGAAAACAAAAACAAAATAAACTTTGGGTCAGTCATGGGACTGGTGTGAGTAAACTCCAATCATTTGTTTTACATTAAATATCCTTTCGAAAGAAATGATAATCGTAAGACCGATCCATACATAAACACGGATGGTTTTTACCTTACGATAACCCAAAATATTTTTGATATCAAATCCAGTGATATTATAATAATGTCTACATCAAATAAATAGAAGCTAGAAGAACGCTTGCATCTCATGCCCCATATATAATATAAAATCAAAAACCGCATGGCGCTTATTGGAGATTGGATTTCCAACATGACAAGGTATGGAACCACCTTCCGATAGTGTATCTCTAGAGAGGAATACACTGGGTTCAACAAGAACATCTTGCAACCCGGCCCACACATGACCGACCACTCATTTCGCTTGAGTGTATCAAATGTATATCACCAACGGTTGGGATCAGCAACCGTTTCCAGAAAAGGGACAACATCGATAGATTAAGGAAGTAAAATGAATTTCTCTAGATAGGTGAATATACACCCTAATGGGAGTGACCCACATAGCCATGTTGCCTACCCGATTTTTGTCATTTCCCGGTTGTTGAGGCCTGAGCTACGATTTCTTATCATTCATTGATAGCACAATCACTTTGAATGCCACATTGTCAGATCCATTAAGCACTAATTGATTTGCATAAATATATTCTGGATATTATGCTAAGAGAACAAATTCTCCGCCACCATATATATCTATACAGACCAACATATGCGATCGTTGGAAATACTCTGTCAGACATTCGTCCATATACGTTCGTTCTGGGATTGAACGAAACCGAAGACACCATTTCTATTAATAGAAAAAGTCCTTGCAATTTACTCCATCTTTGATTATCTTCATATAATCTGATTCGCAACGCTACTGCCAATACAAAGTGGTTCATGGATAATATTCTAACCGGTCTCTCCATATTGACAACGATTATTGGCAAATACTTCGATAGTCGGTTATTTAACTATCGAAGAAAAATAAACAAACATTCCAACCATCAAACAAATCACTGGGCCTCTTAATAATATTTCATTAATTAAATCACTTCTTCATTTCCTTTTCAATATTTGTTAGCCAAATATTTTCAACAATCATCTTGGCCTCTTACACTATTTGGAAATCATTTCCATATATCGCCTTCTATTATTTTCTATAGTTAGAAAATATATTCTACTTACAATTGGAAAACATTCCAATTACTTACCTCCTCCACGACCATTTTTTATTTCTATACTCAGGAAATATTTATTATTATATTTCCAAATTTCCACTTACTTGGGTTAAAATGAATGTTGTGTAAAACATCGTTACAACAACCCAAAACACTGCATTCGACTAAATTTCTTTAAACCTTTCTCTTCGAGACAGAATCTTGCTATTTATTAGCTAATAATGAAATCAATCGAGTTGCGGTATAATTAACTCTCAGACCTTGACTGAAAATATTATTAACTTCAAAACAGACAAGACCGCTAACTCGAATAATCAACCCCATATTAAACCAATTTTCCATTTCTAAAACATATATACTTTCCTCTTTCTATTCTTACTCGATTTAAATTCACAGATTTTCTTTTTTGCTTATAATATTCTATTTTAATTTCATTTCCTTATCGAATTCTATATATATTGATATATAGATTTCTAACTATCAAATTTATTTAAAATTATTCTAACTCCTTAAATTTCCGGAAAATTTCGCCATAACCTCCTTTGTACCGGGAGCATCAGGAAAATCCCCAAACCGCCATACATGCCCTCTCCATTCAAAAAGAAAATTAAAAAGTCAAGCGGCTTGCCGATACGGCGCATAAAATCTCATATGGAATTAAAACGTTTACCTTTTTATCGGGCACTTCAACTATAAATCTTCATTCACTTAATTCCATACCCGTCTAACCCACATACGTCCATTTACATTTTATTCCAACTCAATCTGGCCATTTTAATTCAACTCGCTAATTAATTTTCTAGTTAGCTATTTTGCTTATTCCACTTCTTTGTTTGAACAAACATGTTCAAATAAAATATTTAACTTGCTTATAACCAAATTGAATTCCAATTTCAATTCAAGTTTCCCTTTCGATTTCGAATATAAATTTCCAAATCGAATTCACTTATTCAAAGTCCAATATCAATTCAAAATCTCATTAACTAATTACTATTCAAATTAGTTAATTCTATTCAATAATTAAAAATCTGATTTCTGTTTCAAAAATCAATCCATTACTCCACTTGAGTTCACATATATTTTACAACTCCAATCTGAAATTTTCTAAATAGAAATTCGGATTTTTTTCGCTTAAAATCGTTTTATAAAATTAAATAAATTGTTATGGTTTTTAAATGGTTATGGCGCTGTTTTTTTCTAAAAATTTGATTTTGACATAACTCAAAATATATACGACGAAATTCAGATTTCCTCTTCCATTAGAAAACTGTTATCAAATCGGTCCTGACGGTTCTTGTCTCAAAGAATTCCGACTTAATTTGGGTTCTATATACTCAACTGAAGTTCGAAACACCGAATTACGAACTACCACGCTGCGGCGAGTTCGTTTTGATTATATAACTTCGTTTATAATAAATTCAACTCCATTCTAATATATTCTTAATATATATCAAATCTGTTTCCCAATTCAGCATAATATTTTCAATTATCTATAATTGTTGATTTTTCCTTACTCGGTAATATATTTATTTATACTTTGATCTTCTATATTTAATTCCAATTCCTTTTATAAATAAATTATTTATAAATTTCGATACAATCGAATTTCAGTTATGAACCCGTTGATATAATCAATCGTTTTGTTTCAAAACACTTCCCAATTTACTTTTAAATTCCTATTTTAATTAAAATGGTTTAAATTATCCAAATGATAATTTATTTTGCTAGATTTATAACATCGTTTGTAAATCCATCTTTCTTGTTTTATATATTAAAACAAGTTTTCCATTTCAAATTCCATTTAAAATCCAGTTTCCTTTTATATTCTGAATTCTAAATAAAAATCGTTGTTCCCTTTCGAATGATTTCAACTTCCTATTTTAAATTCAAAACTTGAATTTAGAAATTCAAATTATCTTCTGATAATTAATTCGCTACAATTATAACATCGTTTTTAAATTTACTTGTTTTATAATTTAAAACAAGTTCCATTTCGAAATTCTATTTAAAACCAAAATCTTATTTTGGAATATTTTATTTATTTTAACTTATCCATATATATATATATATATATATATAACATAGAGTCTATTTCATATTTAAATTTAACTTCTATTTAAACAAATTCAAACTAATCGAATTCAAATCATAAATCCTTACGGATTTAGTTCAATTTATATTCTGAACATCAGAATAAATCCCATCGTTTATTTCTTTAAAACGATTTCCCCATTTTTATTTTTAAATTCATATTTGAATTTAAATATTCAAATTATCCAATGATAATTTCTCCACTTTATTTATAAATCCCGTTTATAACTTCAATTCAATTCAATTCCCTAATTTATCCAATGAAAATCATTCTATTTTATTTATAAACACCATTTATAAATTCACTTCAATTTCCTGTATTATTTAATTTATAAACACCGTTTATAAATTCAATACTTGCTTTATTTATTCAAACAAATTAATATTTCTCAGTCCATTCGAAAATCGAATTCTATTTTCAAAAAAATAGGATTTTCCATTTAAATCTCAAATATCATTTTCACGATATTTTTATATATCAGCATTTTAGTCTAGTGATATTTAAATATCCAAAAACACTCAATTTTCAAATAACGGGTTTTATAACACCTCATATATGATAATATATATGTGAAAACAAACAGTAATAAATTTTGAGGAATCCAGTTGGATTCCTCCAACCTGTTTCTCCTGCATCCACAGACGTTAGCCAACATAAATAATACCCATCCTGCTTCGAGGCAGGATATCGCGGTATGAAGGTCATCCACTATATATATTGTGGGGCGCATTGGGAAATCATCCGCTAATGATACCACGGGCATTCGCTGATGATACTGCGGGAAATCCAACCACCAATATATATATAATAATAGCCACAAACACCAATCCTAAATAACTAATATATACGATAGCCATAAAAATATTTTAGTGCATGCAAACAATCAACAAACAATTATTTTTAACTAATAAAAATAATTCTAAATAAAAACGGAGTGAGATTTACTCATCGTGATTGTAGTTTGTCGAATATCCTGTTTATCTCCAAAGCATTGGTTTTGAATCTTCTCGAATGAATTCACACCTACCATAATTTTATTTAAATTTACGGATTAAACATTTATTTATTTAAATTAACTACTTAAATAAATAAATAACTTTCCTATATTTGTTTTCCTTCTTTTAATGGTTATTAAATTAAAATTAGCTTAACAAACATAATTAAACTAATCTATGTATTTTTAAACATTAAACCATTAATATTTTTAACCTTTACTTAAATAATTAAATAACAAATTTAATTACCTTTCTTAGAGGAAATAAGCCCCTGCCTAAACCCATTCCCCTTTCTATAGATCTCGGCTCCATTAACACCCGAACAACCAGTATGCCTTATCTCCCCTTCGAACTAACCCTGTCCAAAGACACGCTCACTAACCCTTCCTCCTATAGTATCTAATTGCCAATCCAGAACAATAGAACATCTACAAAGCCATCCTCACGAAAACAACAAACTCAATGCTGCTCTTCCTCCATGAAATGCAAATCCGTCGTATTCTGCCTTCATACCACTATCGACCCTGTCCCCCTCTCGTTACATCAAAATACTCCATTTTTTCGTACCCCATATCAACAGCATAAACTTCGAACCTCATCGATGCTCTTTCACCAACCATGAACGCACCTTCGTCGATCAACATTCGAACTCATGGTTGCCTATCGCGATAGCGAACAGGACTGTACAGGTGCAACACTTATTTCACCAAAACTCAATGAAGCTTCCACGATAAAGACCAACTCCCTGTCCTCTCTTGAATCGACACTAAGTTGCAACCCTGGCGATTTTAATGTGATTTGATTTTCAGTTAATACGATTTGATTTTGATTTGATTTTGTTTTGACTTCGATTTGATCTTGTATTTAATACATTTCGATATAAAGCGATTTTTTTTCTTTTTAGATGGATATCGATTTGATTTCGAACCTATCCACAATCAAATATCTCGGGGTCCATTAATTTAAATCACGAATCGCTATTCTAGCGTACGAACCGACATTTCAATGTAATATCCTTATTCTGAGCTCAACATTAAATATTCTGAAATTTAATTTCAACATATAGACCGTATTAAATTAATATAATATAATTTAAATTCGAAAACCATAAATTCTTTGATAATAAATTATTATTTATTATCATATATATCAAATAAAATTCCTCCTTATCATCTGAATCATTTTGATTCAGTTTTTAAATTCGATTTCAACTATATTTCGAATTACAATAATTCGATATATTCTAAATTAAATTATATTCGATTATTAAATCGATAACTCAATATAAAAATTAATTTATATTATCAACTAAATATTTAAAAAAATATTAAATATTTAAAATAATATTAAATATTTAAAATAATATTAAATATTTAAAATTAATCGATCAAAAATCTGGGTCATTACATATATCTTAGGATATGAAATGTATTGATGGCGGCTTATAAGTCATATCTGTAATTAAATAAAGTTTAAAAGAAAATTATATTAATCATAATACAAGTTAAGTTTCAATTTAAGTTTCAATTGAATTCCTAATGAAATTCTATTTGATTGGATTTATAAAATCAGAATTGAACAAAGATGCTAAAAACCAAGTTTTACTGAAATATCATTGGGGTGAGCTATTAGAATGGTTTATGGATGGAATAAAAACCCAAGATATGAAATTTAAGAATCAGAACCTAACTGGAGATCAGTTGAGATGAATGATTTTCGGAATATTGATCTGATGTTGGTTTCGGCCTTCGGGGTTGATATTCAGGGAATTATTTTCTTACTGATTATGGTTAGCGATTGATAAAGGTATGAAATGGGAATCGAATAGGAAACCCAAGTTGAATGAAAGTGATGGGGCGAAAGTAAATTTATTAAGATGCGATCTAAATAAGGAATGAAGTTTTACCGAGAGATAACCAAGTGGGTTTGAAATAAACTTATCAGAAGTTTATAAATGTAATGACCCTCATCTTCAGCGATATAATAATTAATTTATTTAATTATTGAAATGGTGATTTAGAGAATTTAATGGTGGTTTCACAAAATAACGGTGAACATTTAATTAAAATAATAAATTAAATAATATATTTAATTCTGAAATAATCAGAATTGGCTGAAATGGCGATATGGTTTGAACCGGATCATCCATGATATTTAATTCAGCTTGGAATTGAATTTGAATAACGAATATATTATAAAAACGACAGTTTGAACGTAGAGTTATAATATAATTAAAATCGAGCTCGAAATGGCGCTGCAGTACGTAAATTGGCGATTTTAACTTCAACTGAATGTACAGGATTCGTTTTAAGCCAGATTTCTATGAAACAAGAAACGTGTGGAGCTGGTGGAGTATATCTTTCTAGTGGAAGAGAAAAATCGGGATTTCGTCGTGTAGATTTTGATTTATGTCCAAATCAAATTTCATAAAAGTCACTGTGGAATTCCTTTATAATTTGCGACGCTTTATATACGTTATAAATGGGTTTTCAGTATAAACTGAATATCGAGATAATCTGGAATCTGAAATATCAAGCTGTAAATTCTGATATGATATTCTGGAGCTGTACGATATCATATGTGAATATATACGATAATACTAATTTATTAATATTTAATTTAATTATATTTAAATATATCTATATATTTAAATGGGTCATCCAGAGCTTTAAAATAGCCAATTTTGGAAACGACCTCAGAATTCGACGAAACTAATTTTGTTGGATCCGCAACATCAAATAATTGTTAGCTTCCAAGTTCCGTGATTTTTAGAGTCAGTGTATGGCCGTACCGATTTTTAATGTGACGACCCCAAATCCCGTACTAACGGTGACAAGGGTAATCTTTGGAATATAACACATAAACAGATAAACAGAATTAAATAAATACACCAGATAAAGCATAATAGAATATACTGGATAAACGTAATCATCAGAGTTACACAGTATACAGGATCATACTTAGTACAAATACAGTTCAGCTATACATAAATGTCTACAGCGGAAACAAACATAATATGTACAACAGGAGCTGAACAATATAAAAAGAGATAAATGATAGAATCCATCTTCAGCTCCAGCTATCCAGAAAGAGCCTGCTAAACCTGAATACAAGGCTGCCCGTGTAGAAAAAGAGGCACCCGAGTTTGAAAGTGAAACAAACTACGAGCCAGTCATGGGACTGGTATGAGAAATCTACCTAACACATTAATAATATGGCCAATCTCAAGACCACGCCACTTTCGTGGAACGAGTTTACTCCATCGGATTGCCAGTGCTTTAAAACAAACAATTCTTTTAAACATCGCAATGCTTTTTATAAAAATGAAGCCATTATAAGACTCAGTTCCCATCACACAATGCAACGCAAACCGAAGGATAGAGTTTTTACCTTATAATGACCAAAATATGCTTGATACGAATAAAACAAAAGCTTTTGGTATTATTGCTAGTGTTTATAGGTTTCGAAAACAATTTCAAATCATAACTATCAATCATAGATGACATTAATGACCAATACCACTATGTCGCCATATATAGGTATACAATCAAAGCCGCACAGTCACGTATTTGGAAATTGGATTTCCGTCATGAACCAAGGCAAAAGATAGTCCTTACCGAATTCGAGACGCTCTAGCCCGTGTCTCAGGATCAGAATGCATCGAGCCTTGGATCGTCAGGGCCGGTCCACCGATGTGGATTAAAATGCCTGAACACTGCGTTTCCCCGCCCTATGGGGCGTAAGTGAGCCAACGAATGACTCCATCGGACCCGGATCGTCCGATCTAACCGAGGCACCTCGCAACAGTAACAACCACATAGGTCAAACTCGTCAGGGCATGTAAAACCACTGACGCCACTTCTAGCTAGAAAGAAACGCATGTCCTCCCTGAGGTCCTTCTCCCGTTTCTGGTTCATACCGGGGTGTGAGGCTCGCAAATTCACATTATACACAAAGCTACGCCACACAAGCGTTGCTTTGGTCATCACCACAAAACTTTTCTTTTCAACAGAAGCCCTGATCACTGCATCTTAGCATGCCACACAAGCAATTCACACCATGCAACTGATGGCTATCAATCACACAGAATAAATTCCAATGTCAGATACACCATCCATTTGCAAGTCCGTTCTGGGTCTGAACGAAACCGGAGGCACTATATACTCGCAAACCCATCGATCTCCACGTACATCTGGACGATCACCACTCATTATCCATATTTCGGGATGCCTCCCAATCAGGACATTAGTTACCATCCAAACGAGGTGAAGATCTCCGGTCTTCGACCACCGTCTTCATCTTTGATTTCTTATCGTCGATTCAGTTATTCAGAATGGGATAGACCCAGTCTTTCTGAGCAACTCACGTATATAATAAACAAGTGCAACACAAACACACATACGCCATATTCCAGTTCATTAGTCACTAACCGTAAATCAATAAGAGAACGATTTCCCAAATATTAACCCCGAAGGCCGAAACCAACATCAGATCAAAATCCAGGAAACCATTCGACTTAGCCAACCTTCAGTTAGTTTCTAAATTTCACTTCCATATCATTTATAATAT
Source organism: Allium sativum (assembly GCA_030737875.1). NCBI lineage: Eukaryota > Viridiplantae > Streptophyta > Magnoliopsida > Asparagales > Amaryllidaceae > Allium > Allium sativum. Next base: position 683,050,659 of record CM060926.1, on the reverse strand, counting down.
TTTATAATGATTTATCGCTATTTTTATTTATTTTAAAATAGCCACTTTATTCAAACGACGCTTCGGCCATAACGCGGCCATGGCGCTGTTTTTCTTCAGATTTGATTTACACATATCTAAAAATCTAACCGTTGGATCTTCACAAAATTTATATCATTAAAAAGATCTTTTCAAAATGAATCCAACGGTTCTAGTTTCGGGAAAATCCGACGGTCGGATCTCCCAGTATAATCGTTTGAAGTTTCGATTTCAAAATACGAACTGCAGCGTCGTTATTCGATTTAATTTAATTATATATATATATAAATATAATCGATTCTGGCACTGTTTTTCTTCAGATTTGAATTAAACATTCTAGACAATCCAACCGTTGGATCTTTTTAAAGTTGGTGTCGTTGGAAAGATATTTCCAAAGTGAACCCAACGATTTTGGTTTCGGGAAAATCCGATGGTCGGATCTCCCGCACTAATCGTTTGAAATCACGATTTCAAAACACGAACTGTAGCTTCATTATTCGATATATTTCAATTCTATTTTTATATATATATATATATCGATTCTTCGATTTCAAAACTATATTCTTTTCATACTTTTGATAAAAATGATATTTTTATTCAACCGACAATTATTTCAACACTTCGCTGTTTTTAACCATTCATGTATATAGAAAAAATGTGATTTTTATTGTAAAACAATTTATTTCGAAACACGATTATTTTATATAGTTCATATAGGTGATAGAAATATGATTTTCATTATAAAACAATTTATTTCTAACCACGACTATTTTATTTAGTTCATATAGGTGATAAAAATATGTTTTTTATTATAAAACAATTTATTTCGAACCCGAATACCATTCAACACATGAATTTCTATTCAATGAATGAATTTCTATTCAACACATGAATGTTATTCAAAATTCGTATATATACAATAAAAAGGTGATTTTTATATTGTTAAAACAGTTTATTTAAAACACGAATACCATTCAACACATGAATTTCTATTCAACGAATGGATTTCGATTCAACACATGAATGTTTTCTATAGTTTGTATATATAGAGTAAAAATGTGATTTTTATTGTTAAAACAATTTATTTAAAACACGAATACCATTCAAAATATGAATTTCGATTCAAAACATGAAGGTTTTCTATTCAACACACGAATATAGTTTCAACATAGGAAAATAATTCTAACACATGAATATTATTCAAAATTTCGGCAACATAACGGCAGGGTAGTTAAAACCGGGACCGTCCCTAGTACGGCTCCTCGCTCTACCTTAAAGCCTCGCAGCTTTTGACAATAGGGAATCATGCATCTAGTTCGCACGTAGGCGACATGTATATTTTTTTTATTTCCACAAACTAATCCTATGTGGTTTGAACCAAATATTTCTCAACCATAAACGGGTATTTTTCAACCACAATTAATCAATTTCAACCATAAACAATTCTAATCAACCATTCGTAATCAACCAATTTTCACACCAATCACAACCAATAAATATCGTCCATGGTTTGTGGACAAGGGGCGTATATATATATATATATAAATATATATATATATATAAGCATTTCACTTCTATTTCAACACATATATAATTTTTAGAACGCATATATAACTTATACATCGAACGTACAACTTATACAATGCTTATACATGAGGTGTACAATGCTTATATAACTCATACATCGACTATATAATTTATACATCGTTGTTTTCCATATCGTTTATAAATTAGAAATGTAACAACCCGTATTTTCAATAACCTGTTATAACATAAATCGAGGCAGAATTTAATTTATAAACCTGAATCAAGGGAAACGGGCTATGCCATTGCGTTCGTCTCGGAAAAATACGCGAAATAGAGTCCGAGTTTTCGAAAATCGGAGTCCGTATGACCCGATTAAGGCCCAACGAAGTTTTCAGAAAATTTCAAAGTAAAAACAGATTTCAAATTCAAGTTCGAATTTGGAAATTTGGGCCAGTTTGGGCCAGGCGGGAAAATTCCCGCCAGAGCACCCAAGTCGACAGCCCTGTCGACTTGGGAGTCGACTTGGTTGGACCCAAGTCGACAGCCCTGTCGACTTGGTCCAGCCGGGCAGTTCTGCCTGGTGCACCATTTTGGGTTTGTGTTGAGCTTGGGGGCTAGATTCGGTTTTGAGGGCTGAGATTGGAACTAGGGTTTAATCCTAGGGTTGAAACTAGTCCTAATCTCTATAAATAAGGCCCTAAACTAACCCTAAATCATCATTATTCATTCTAGTAACTAAACTATGGCAAAATCAATCCTCTCATGGCCTCCACTCTCTTCATAAAATTCCTAAATAAATTTCTATGAGATTTTCCATGCATACAAGTGTTTTCAAGCTTGTATGAGCATCATTAGCTTGCATTCAAGTCAAGTTTCTATATTTGCATCATAAAGAAAGAGTTTTGATCATTTTGGCTCAAGGGTTTTTATGTTAGAGCTTGCATTTTGGGTCTATTTGATTGCATAAGGGCTTTATCATATCTTTTGTGCCTTCATAATTATTGTAAGCCCTATTCTACTTTCATACTTAAACTCTAAAGTTAAATGCATGATATGCAAGTTTGCCATGATATGCAAGTTTACTATGATGTGTTATGCAAGTTTACTATGATGTGATATGCAAGTTTACTATGATGTATTATGCAAGTTCATCAAGTTATGTTATGCAAGTTTGATATGCAAGTTATGTTATGCAAGTTTGTCATATGATATGCAAGTTATGTTATGCAAGTTTGATATGCAAGTTTGTCATATGATATGCAAGTTATGTTATGCAAGTTTGATATGCAAGTTATGTTATGCAAGTTTGATATGCAAGTTTGATATGCAAGTTATGTTATGCAAGTTTGATATGCAAGTTATGTTATGCAAGTTTGGGTTGATCCTTTTGTTCATGTTATCATGTTATGCAAGCTTATCTTGGGTTTATGAGCTTAAAGCTTCAAGCTTTATGCTAAAGGTTGCATTTTGGCAACATGTAGGTTATCATATCTCTTATGATAACTTGCACGTGAGGCTAAATGCAAACTTATGGCCATTTCTACATGTCATTTATCACCATGTATCACCAATATGCTAATTTTGGTTTTATGCATGCTTTTGAGGCCTAAAATGTAATATGCAAGTATATGAACATATGTACATTTCATATGCCACCATGTTAAACTTGTGGCTTCAACACCTTTATGTCATGATTATGCCAAGTTCCCTCTTTCTATCCTTTATGCGCTATTGCGATATGTAAGCGATGGGATTGCGTTTGGGGTTGGGTAAACTTAAAAGTCATAAAAACATAAGCTTGGGAATTTACCTATTAAGTTAGGTCTACCCTTTGGGAATTTACCTATTAAGTTAGGTCTACCCAAATGCTTGAAAACTTGTAACATGTTTTGGAAACATGATGGACATGACACTCAGAAAAGATAAGTGTGACCAACTCGAGGTTGGGTTGAGTTTGTAGCGTAAACCTACCCGGAACCGACCGGCTTAACTAGTTGCTACAAACAATAGGACCCAATGTGAGAAGTTGGCCATGTTCTACCTTGAACCCGAGGTTAGACCAAGTTGTGGTGTAAAGCTACCCGGACCCGCCCGGCTTAACTAGTAACCACAACAAGGTCTAATGTGAGAGGTTAAGGCGCATTAAATTAATTAATGCCTCGTGATTAGGGTTAAATCATGGTCCACTTAATACTTAACCAATTTGGGCTTGGTAGATTAATCAGGGTTAAGTCGTGAACTCATCGTTACACTTAACCAAGTTAATCCATGATTAGCAAGAGGGTTAAACCATACTTAACCCACTAGAAAATCCTAGCAATGGGGGTCCACTCCAGTAGTAATCCCAAGTTTGTATCATCATGGCCCTAGGGTCTAGGCTAGGGTGTGGGGTACGAATTACTGAACTTGAGGTAAGCTACCAAAAGCGACGGCAGAGTGGTACGCCGGTGTAGTTCCGGGCGGACTTATGGTCGTGCACATAGTCCGAAGCCGGGGAAAACATGCACGGGTACCAGTAGATCGAGACTGTGCACGCATGTTTATGGTGTCCAGGGGTTGCCACCCTAGGGCTTGATACACCCGACGGGAGACCCGGCACAGTCTGACTACAATCATGTTTGGGCCGTATGGACACCAACACCTGACGAGTTAGGCTTATAGGGAGCCGATCGACTAGACCGTTTGGTTAGACCTTGTATTAGGGTCATTTCATGTTATTGGGCCAAAGCTTGGGCCAAGGGATCAATACTTGTTTATTCAAGTCATGTTAGTTTTCTAGTACACCTATGGTGCAAAACCTTAATCCTGATTATGCGATGACACCTTTATCTACCTTGTTAGCTAATCATCATGCTAGTATGTTGTTATCCTTATGTTCATCCCAGCTTTCATCATGCCAGTTAACTTTATCAGTTTACATTGATTGTAGTAGGGCTTACTCAGTCTTTTTGACTGACCTGTTTTCTTTCGCCTCTTTTCTTCCGTTTCCCCCCAGGTTCTCAGGGTGGGAATATTGGAGCTTAGCTTGGATTTCTGATCGCTTGCTTGTGGGATTTTAGCTCATGTACGGTCTTGACATGAAGCTAGCTATGATTATCACTTATTTTGGGGATAGTACTTATGTATTTCAATTTTTCAGAAATGTTGTTTTTATCTAGACTTGTGTATTTGGAAAGTTGACATTATGTTGTACCAGACTTGTTTTGAAATGGTTTGAAATCTTCCGCTGTTTATCTATGTTATTTACTCTGTTTATATATGTTCTTGTTCTGCCTTGATATATCATTATGCATGTTTACCTGATTCAAACGCCCCTCCAAAGTCAGGGTGCTTGCAAGAGACACCCTGGCGGAGGTGGGGTGTTACATTTGGTATCAGAGCATATGGTTTATGAGAAGGGAACAAAAAGGTTTTTAGAAAAACTTTTGGAAAACTATTTTCAAAACCAAGTATAAAGTATTTTCCAAAGAAAAGTCTAGTTTATTTTAAAGGCTATTCCCCAAAAAGCCATTAGCAAAATTCCTTCGTTTTTCTCCATTCTGAATCTATCTTTTTCTTCGTTTTCAGTATGGCCAATAACTTTGCCATTCCGGAGGAAGTACACGTACCTGTTTGGCATAGGAGACTTTTGGAGGCTAGGGCGACCGAAGCCGGCCCCGCAAATGTTACCCCTCCTCCGGTAGTTAATGTTCCTCCTCCTCCTGTTGCTGAGGTTCCTCTTCCTCCTCCCCCTCAGCATCCACAAAAGGATTTCGCGGAGATTTGCAAAGACTTTAGGGCAATGGGTTGCAAGAATTTCATTGGAACCGAGACTTTCGTAGAGGCCAGGAATTGGTTGAAAGAAACCGAAGATCTTTTTGCCTTCTTTGATATAGATGACCGTAGGAAGGTTTTATTGGCAGTATGGTTGCTAAAGGAAGAAGCTGCACGTTGGTGGGTGGTCACCACCGCTACTAGGCCAATTGAGACTTGGGATGACTTTCGAGGAAAGTTTGGACTAAGGTTCCTATCACTGAAGCAAGGGGACATGACTATTAGGGAATACATAGATAAGTTTAATCAACTGGCTCGGGTCGGTTTAGACTTGGTCAACAGCTCAGAAGAAGGCCCTATACTTTGCTCTAGGATTAAACGAGCCATTACATGGTTTAGCCATGACTCATATACCCTTGGGGGCAACTTTCGAGAGCTTGGTGAATATGGCCCTACTCAATGAAGAGAATAGGAGTGACAAGAAAGAGATCAAGAGGAATGATACTCAAGCCAAGAAGACTGATTCCCAGTGGAAAGGAAATCAGGGTAATCCAAGTGGTCAGAGCAGTCAAGGCAATTAGAACAAGAACAAGAGTCAAGGCAATAAGGGGAACAACAACAAGAGCAATAACAAAAAGGGAAAGTGCTATTATTGCGGTTTAGTTGGGCATCTTATTAAGGAGTGTAAGAAGAGGAAAAGGGAGAATGGTGAATGCTTTTTCTGCGGTGAGACTGGACATTTCAGTAAGGATTGCCCGAAGAAGCAAGGGCAAGGCCAGGGTCAGACTCAGCGTGCTGGACCTTCAGGAGGGCAAGTTCATGCTCTCAATACCGTTCCAGTTCCCGATCGAGGTAGTATCTCTGTTGAAAGTCTTGTATATATTTCTGATTTTCCCAGTTCGTACCTTGTTTGATTGTGGTGCATCGCTTAGTTTATCTCGTCTGATCTAGTTGAAAGTTTGCACCTAAGTACTAGTCTAGTTAATGATCCCGTGTGTGTTTCAAATCCAATTGGGGGTTCCGCCCATTTGTCTATTATCTAGGTGGATTTGAATTCTTGCGTGATGCTTATATTCTCGGTTTCATGGGGGTATGGGTTGATTTTTGGGCATGGATGGGTTGTCCAGTTTTGGAGCCATCCTTGATTTTTGAGCATAGGGTTGTGAGGCTCATGACTCGCCTCGGTAATACCCTAAAAATTTCTAGTAACCCTACGAGTCCCGTCATGTTGTGTTATCTTGAATCCCTCAACTCGTCTATCGATAGTTTGTAATCGGTGAGGGTGGTCCGAGAATATCCTAATATCTTGGGTGAAGTGAAGGGGGTTACCCCTAAACGAGAGTTAGATTTCCGCATTTATCTGGTTGATAATGCCAAGAAAGTTTCGTGGCCGGTAAGGCACATGGCCCCGCAAGATGAGAGTTAAGAAAGCAAGTCAAGGAGTCGCTTGAGAAGAACTTCATCAGACGAAGTATATCTGAATGGGGGAGCGCCTGTATTATTTACTACCAAGGCAGATGGTTCTCTTCGACTTTGTGTTGATTATCCTGAGTTAAACAAAGAGAAAAGACAACCATTACCAAGGATCAATGATTTGTTTGATCAGCTTGTAGGAACATCTGTTTTCTCTTGATCTTGCTACTGGATTCCATCAGCTCAGAGTAGCTGAGGATAGTATAGGCAAAACTGCATTCAGAACTCCGGATGGATTCTTAGAATGGCTGGTCATGCCATTCGGTTTGACTAATGCACCCGCCTACTTCATGGACTTGATGAGTAGGGTGTTCAGGGAGTTCTTGAACAAGTTTGTCATGGTCTTCGTAGATGATATTCTAATCTTCTCTAAGGATGAGGAAGAGCATGCAAGGCATCTCGTGGAGGTGATGGATACGCTTAGAGCACATCAGTTGAAGGCCAAGTTCTCCAAGTGTCACTTTTGGAGAAGGGAAGTTAGATTCCTTGGGCATATAGTTTCTAAGCAAGGCTTAGCGGTGGATCCCGCTAAGGTAGTTGCAGTTCAGGATTGGAAGACTCCAAGGAATGCAACCGAAGTAAGAAGTTCTCTCAGTTTAGTTAGTTAGTAAGCGTCCCTTGAGTTTAGACCTACCCTTCTAGATCAAGTAGGGACTTCACAGAAAGAAGACCCGCAGTTAGTCGAGATCATGGACAAGTTGACTCGAGGCGAGATGGTAAGTCACCTCGTTATAGATGACAAGGGATGGCTAAGACGCGATGAGAGAAAGAAGGTTCTTGAAGATGCACATCACCTGAGGAGGTGACCGAGTTTGTCCCAAGGTGCATGTTGTGCCAACAGGTTAAAGGCCGAGTCATAGAAGCCCGGTGGGCTATTATATCCATTGGAGGTCCCCGCAATGGAAGAGGGAAAAGCATCACGAAGGATTTCGTGGATGGACTGCCTAGATCAAGGAAAGAAAATATGAGCATGTGGGTCATAGTAGGTAGACTCACGAAGAGCGCTCATTTCACTCCGGTAAAGAGCGAAAGGACTGCATCATAGCTAGCGACAGTTTACTTTCAAGAAATAAAGCGGTTGCACGAGGTTCCCTAAAGGATAGTTAGTAACCATGACTCAATCTTCACTAACCACTTTTGGGATAGTCTGTGGGAAGTCATGGGAAAGCAACATAATCTAAGTACGGCCTATCATTCACAGGCGAATGGTTCATTTCGTTCAAGCATGAGTTATAGAAAATCACGTTAGTAAGAGCAATTGGCAACGTGGATTGGTATTTCCAAGAAAAATTCTGCTGCGTGGAATACTTTATAGTAAGTAAACGAGATCCAGGATTCACTAGTGAATTATGGAGAGCTTGCATGAAACCATGAGGTCATAGTTATGTTTAAGCCAAGAATGATAGAAGAGTAAGTGAAAGAGGAAGACGAGAGGCGACAATGAAATGGGTTCCAACTCATATTGGGAAATAAGAGTTAAGAAGCTAAGAAATCATGAAGTAAAAGACAGTCAAAGCACAGTGGAGTTAAACTCAAGGAAATGTGGCTTAGAAGACTGAAGGCTAGATACGCGCATCATATCTCTTTTTAAGAGCATATCCTTGATCCTTATTTTCCTATGGAACTTACTCGCATGTTATCTTTTTACGTATATCCTCTCGGTCCCATTCTCGGTCCTATTTCTGTCGGGAGGTATGACTTATTGGCTAGTAATACATGTCAGGGTTTGAAGGGGGTCCGTTAGGTTGACTAAACCTTTTGGGGCTTTTATAGAATATGGATTGGGTTAGGAAGGGATTTCTTGTAATCCGAAAGGGGTATATCCTGCTTATCTTCCCGATCTCTTTGTAGCATATCTTTTGCTATCCATGTTTGTCTTGATTATCTAGTATATCGTGTTAATCTTGTCATGAGAACCTTAGGTAGAAACCCTTTGGATGAAATATGTGTTTGAAACATGTTATGCTTGATGGTTGCAAGTGGTTGCAAGTGTTTGCAAGTGGTTACTCGTGGATGCATTATACACGTTAGGCACTAGATCGGCTCACACACTCCTCATATTGCATATGCATGAGTGTTTACGCTTATTCATGGATGAAAATTTTTGTGTTATCACATGGATGTTGCATATGGATGTATGTTATGTGCACACATATAGATGTTATACATTATGTTAGGAATTGCATACATATGGATTCATTTCACTAACATAATTTGCATTGATGATATTTGCATTAGATAAGTACATGTACACACACCTTTGCATATGTTCATACAACATTTAGAATCTTGTAAGGACAATGATTGCTCGTGGATGATGTTTTGAGTAGATGGATGATTGGATGGTAGGATACGTTCTTCCTAACTTGAAGATTTCGGGGACGAAATCCTTTAAGGAGGGGAGAATGTAACAACCCGTATTTTCAATAACCTGTTATAACATAAATCGAGGCAGAATTTAATTTATAAACCTGAATCAAGGGAAACGGGCTATGCCATTGCGTTCGTCTCGGAAAAATACGCGAAATAGAGTCCGAGTTTTCGAAAATCGGAGTCCGTATGACCCGATTAAGGCCCAACGAAGTTTTCAGAAAATTTCAAAGTAAAAACAGATTTCAAATTCAAGTTCGAATTTGGAAATTTGGGCCAGTTTGGGCCAGGAGGGAAAATTCCCGCCAGAGCACCCAAGTTGACAGCCCTGTCAACTTGGGAGTCGACTTGGTTGGACCCAAGTCGACAGCCCTGTCGACTTGGTCCAGCCGGGCAGTTCTGCCTGGTGCACCATTTTGGGTTTGTGTTGAGCTTGGGGGCTAGATTCGGTTTTGAGGCCTGAGATTGGAACTAAGGTTTAATCCTAGGGTTGAAACTAGTCCTAATCTCTATAAATAAGGCTCTAACCTAACCCTAAATCATCATTATTCATTCTAGTAACTAAACTATGGCAAAATCAATCCTCTCATGGCCTCCACTCTCTTCATAAAATTCCTAAATAAATTTCTATGAGATTTTCCATGCATACAAGTGTTTTCAAGCTTGTATGAGCATCATTAGCTTGCATTCAAGTCAAGTTTCTATATTTGCATCATAAAGAAAGAGTTTTGATCATTTTGGCTCAAGGGTTTTTATGTTAGAGCTTGCATTTTGGGTCTATTTGATTGCATAAGGGCTTTGTCATATCTTTTGTGCCTTCATAAGTATTGTAAGCCCTATTCTACTTTCATACTTAAACTCTAAAGTTAAATGTATGATATGCAAGTTTGCCATGATATGCAAGTTTACTATGATGTGTTATGCAAGTTTACTATGATGTGATATGCAAGTTTACTATGATGTATTATGCAAGTTCATCAAGTTATGTTATGCAAGTTTGATATGCAAGTTATGTTATGCAAGTTTGTCATATGATATGCAAGTTATGTTATGCAAGTTTGATATGCAAGTTTGTCATATGATATGCAAGTTATGTTATGCAAGTTTGATATGCAAGTTATGTTATGCAAGTTTGATATGCAAGTTTGATATGCAAGTTATGTTATGCAAGTTTGATATGCAAGTTATGTTATGCAAGTTTGGGTTGATCCTTTTGTTCATGTTATCATGTTATGCAAGCTTATCTTGGGTTTATGAGCTTAAAGCTTCAAGCTTTATGCTAAAGGTTGCATTTTGGCAACATGTAGGTTATCATATCTCTTATGATAACTTGCACGTGAGGCTAAATGCAAACTTATGGCCATTTCTACATGTCATTTATCACCATGTATCACCAATATGCTAAGTTTGGTTTTATGCATGCTTTTGAGGCCTAAAATGTAATATGCAAGTATATGAACATATGTACATTTCATATGCCACCATGTTAAACTTGTGGCTTCAACACCTTTATGTCATGATTATGCCAAGTTCCCTCTTTCTATCCTTTATGCGCTATTGCGATATGTAAGCGATGGGATTGCGTTTGGGGTTGGGTAAACTTAAAAGACATAAAAACATAAGCTTGGGAATTTACCTATTAAGTTAGGTCTAGCCTTTGGGAATTTACCTATTAAGTTAGGTCTACCCAAATGCTTGAAAACTTGTAACATGTTTTGGAAACATGATGGACATGACACTTAGAAAAGATAAGTGTGACCAACTCGAGGTTGGGTTGAGTTTGTAGCGTAAACCTACCCGGAACCGACCGGCTTAACTAGTTGCTACAAACAATAGGACCCAATGTGAGAAGTTGGCCATGTTGTACCTTGAACCCGAGGTTAGACCAAGTTGTGGTGTAAAGCTACCCGGACCCGCCCGACTTAACTAGTAACCACAACAAGGTCTAATGTGAGAGGTTAAGGCGCATTAAATTAATTAATGCCTCGTGATTAGGGTTAAGTCATGGTCCACTTAATACTTAACCAATTTGGGCTTGGTAGATTAATCAGGGTTAAGTCGTGAACTCATCGTTACACTTAACCAAGTTAATCCATGATTAGCAAGAGGGTTAAACCATACTTAACCCACTAAAAAATCCTAGCAATGGGGGTCCACTCCAGCAGTAATCCCAAGTTTGTATCATCATGGCCCTAGGGTCTAGGCTAGGGTGTGGGGCACGAATTACTGAACTTGAGGTAAGCGACCAAAAGCGACGGCAGAGTGGTACGCCGGTGTAGTTCCGGACGGACTTATGGTCGTGCACATAGTCCGAAGCCGGGGAAAACATGCACGGGTACCAGTAGATCGAGACTGTGCACGCATGTTTATGGTGTCCAGGGGTTGCCACCCTAGGGCTTGATACACCCGACGGGAGACCCGGCACAGTCTGACTACAATCATGTTTGGGCCGTATGGACACCAACACGTGACGAGTTAGGCTTATAGGGAGCCGATCGACTAGACCGTTTGGTTAGACCTTGTATTAGGGTCATTTCATGTTATTGGGCCAAAGCTTGGGCCAAGGGATCAATACTTGTTTATTCAAGTCATGTTAGTTTGCTAGTACACCTGTGGTGCAAAACCTTAATCCTGATTATGCGATGACACCTTTATCTACCTTGTTAGCTAATCATCATGCTAGTATGTTGTTATCCTTATGTTCATCCCAGCTTTCATCATGCCATTTAACTTTATCAGTTTACATTGATTGTAGTAGGGCTTACTCAGTCTTTTTGACTGACCTGTTTTCTTTTGCCTCTTTTCTTCCGTTCCCCCCCCCAGGTTCTCAGGGTGGGAATATTGGAGCTTAGCTTGGATTTCTGATCGCTTGCTTGTGGGATTTTAGCTCATGTATGGTCTTGACATGAAGCTAGCTATGGTTATCACTTATTTTGGGGATAGTACTTATGTATTTCAGTTTTTCAGAAATGTTGTTTTTATCTAGACTTGTGTATTTGGAAAGTTGACATTATGTTGTACCAGACTTGTTTTGAAATGGTTTGAAATCTTCCGCTGTTTTATCTATGTTATTTACTCTGTTTATATATATACATATGTTCTTGTTCTGCCTTGATATATCATTATGCATGTTTACCTGATTCAAACGCCCCTACAAAGTCAGGGTGCTTGCAAGAGACACCCTGGCGGAGGTGGGGTGTTACAAGAAATCTCACTTTGGGTTCCACTCCACCGAAAATAGCAGAAGACTCAAAAAAATATGCGGTCTCTTCTAGAATGTAGAAGACGTCCACACGAGTCCACTGCCTCTTTTTTCACTGAATTTCGTCAAGAAACGAAAAAGATATGATTTTTATAGTGAAATCAAAAACCGTAGCACTTTAAACTGCTATTAAATAGTTTCAGCCGTTACCTCACACGTTCGTTCAAAACTAGGTTTGCACTTTTCTCGAAATCCGCGCAACTTCAGAACGATCGGCCAGCGCCACAGTGTAGAGCTAGGAGAGGCGCACGTGCGCCAGGAAGTGGGGCCAGTTTGGTGGCTCCGGTTGACGGCGGCGGCGAGATGAAGGGCTCGACTTTCGAGCTCGAATTCTCCTCCAATTCTGCACGAAAAAATCCGAACTATATATGGATTTGAAGATCTTCCCTAGCTCTACAAAATCTTCAACTGGAGGATGGGTTTTTATTGCGTAGATTGATCAAAAAATGAACGGGAATGGGGGAGCGGTTTTCCGCCTTCGATCGAGCTAAGGGGAGAGAGAAAGTCGGGGGAGGGGGGCTGATGTGGACCAATGACTTTTTATTTATTTATAAAGTTTTAAAAATCCGAAAATACCCCTTGTCACACACGAACACCAATTCAAACCAAACGACTATCGTCCCTAGCGTTTAACCCCCATTCTGAACACAATGGGATATGTTTCGTAGGCCCATTCGTCTGTTTCAGTCAGTTTTCCCTTAATTTAAAATATATAACATTCAATATTCGATTTGAACGTACATTTCAATTTGCCAGGGCCACAAACTAATTCGAAAAATTCCAGACAAATAAATCTAGCTATGTTTTGACGATACGGTCCCAACAAAACTAGTTTCGTCGAATTCTGAGACCGTTTGCAAAATAGCCCATTTCTGGTCGATCCAATTTAACTATAATTGACCAAAACACATTTTTCTTTGCCACGCTCACATACTAGCTTCAAAAATTATGAAATTTGAAACCTAGCAATAACTTCACATCACGGATCCAACAAAAGTGGTTTCGTCGAATTCCGAGGTCGTTTGCAAAACGGCCATCTTCACGGGCTATATAATTTCTATAGCGACCTTTCTGAAAATTCATTTGGCCATAACTTTTGCTTCCCGCTATGAAACTTCGATTCTTCAGATTCGTTAGAAAGGTATTCACTAACAAATTTAAATATCTTGGTTACACTCAAATCCGTTTTGTTTTGCACCCCGTACAGTCAGTCAAAGTTCGAATTCAAATTTTGAAACTACCGCGCCATTTCAGGCCATGTTTATAATTAGAATTAAGTATATTCGTTTTCAAATGTCGATTCAAACTTACTTTTCATCGTTATTATTTAAAATATTTATTTTAAATATTTAAAATCCACAAAAATAGCCAATTTAAAAATTTTAAATTGGTTCAGATTTTCCGGGTCGTTACATTTAAGGTGAAAAACAGTCGATAATTTGACTATTAAAAATACGCTGTGTGAGCATACGAAGTCGGAATTCGACGAAACTGGTTTCTTTGGGACCGTAATGTCAAGATGTAGCTACATGCCGGTTTTCGTGATTTTTAGGTATCATGGGTGCTTGTAGGGATTTTTAGAGTGCTGAAACGAATATAAAACGATTAAAATATAATAACTAAAATATCTTAAAAATTGTGTGGATCTAAACAAGCCACCCGCACATTGTTCCAGCCACACAAAAATTCCTGTCCCTTTATAAGACAGTTCTCCTAGCCGCCACAAATTTCCTTCAGCAAAATGAAAACCACGACTTTATAAATCATTAGGAAATCAAAATAAATTTCTCTAAATCACTAAACACATATTGCTGGATTCACAAGGAGGAGATCTTCGAGCTGATGTGGGTTATGCTGGGTTCGACACTCATTTTGGGTTACTTGGTTTCAACAGCGTTAGTTAGGGCTGACGATCTCGAGGGGTACGAGCTTCGATTCAACAAATGGAGGTCGGATTCAGGTTTAGCATCGAAGATCTCACCTACGTGTGGAGTATTGGAGTGATTCGATGCAAAAAGCTTCGTGAGATGTACTGGTTCATGAGAACAGGCTCGGAGAATGGGATTCGAGGGAGACAACCGAGTTTGTGGAAACTTGTATGGAGATGTTGAGATTTTGATGGATAAGAGAGTGGTATAATCAGATTGAATGGTCATGGAGTATTGGATGGGACGGTGGTGTTCAAAAAAATGGTAATGGCGTTCTGCTGGGTGCAGCAGGTATCAGTGAAGGAGAAAGGAGGTACGGGGCCTTTAACGTGAGCGGGCTGGTATAATTCAAAGTGGGCCAGAAGGAAAAACAAAGGTTAAGGCCCAAAGGAAATTCAGTTTAACTTTTATTTAATTAAAGCATGTATTCAAACTTGTAAATTAAATATCTCGGTCATACGTAATCAGAATTCAGCGAAACAAGATCCGCTGGGATCGTATGGACGGACACTACCCAACGAGTCTGAATGGAAATGGATTGGGGCTTGTTTGAACTTATGGCGAAATAAACTGTTTGATTCAAATCAAACAACAGTTTATCATTCTTTAACGATGAACTACAAATGTGAGTAAATCTCACTAACTCTGAACAGCTTATAATTTTATGTTGTATTTTTAGAACTGTTAAATATTGGCTGATTAACTATGTGTTGACTGTTTGATTGAACTGCTAGTCAGTTAGTTGAATTTCTATATTGATTCTGTTTAACAGAATATATCATATGGAACTGAAAGTGATGTTAATTTTATATTGTATAACATCTGTGGATGCAGGGAGACAGGTTGGAGGAATCCGACTGGATTCCTCAACAGTTATTTTATTGTTTTTCATATACTTTGATATATGATGTGAATTATAACTTGTTGTTGATTGTGTGTGTATGGACGATATTGGTCATCGTGATTTGATGTGTTAAATACCATAACATACTGGAATGGTGCAAAGGGAATTTTCAGAATGAATATTGAAAATAGATTATTTATAAAATTAAAGGATTTTATAAAAGAGATAATATTTATAACAATCAAAGGAGATTTTATAAAAGGAATTATTTATAAATGGAATATTTATAAATAGAAATTTATTTATAAATGGATTATTTATAAACAGAAAATACTTAGAAATGAAACCCTAAAGGAATTATTTGCAAACCATTTGCAAATAGATTTGAACGAGAAAGGTTTGTAAACCATTTACAAATCAATCAGAAAGAGAAATGTTTGTAAACCATTTACAAATGGAATCGAAAGAGGAATATTTGTAAAACCATTACAAATGAAATCGAAAAGGAGGTATTCGTAAAACCATTTACAAATAGAATTAAAAAGGAAATATCCAGTAAATAAATAGAGTTATAAAAAGGAAAATTTGTTTATAACTAAATAGGATGTTATAAAAAGGAAACCGTTACAAAAAGGAAAACGCTACTAAAAAGGAAATCATTTGTAAAGTGAAGAACCGTTACTAAAAGTAAATCTTTATAAATAAATAGTTTATTCGAAGGGAGTTAATCGAATATAGTATTCGAAAGTAAGCAAATCGAATTAGTTATGCGAATTATTTATTCGAATAGAGTTAAACACATAAGAGTTATTGAATTAGTTATTCGAAAGGAGTTATCGATTATAGTTTAATCGAAAGGAGTTATCGAATTGGTTATTCGAAAAGAATTATTGAATTAGTTATTCGAAAGGAGTTAAGTAAAAAGAGTTAATCGATTAGAGTTAAATAAATAGAGTTAATCGAATATAGTTTATTCGAAGAAAGGTTTTCAAATCGAGTTATTTGTAAAAGAGATTTATCGAATATAGTTATTCGAAGGGAGGAGTTATCGAATAGAGATTTATTCAAACGAAAGTTACGTAAGGAAGTGTTTAGGAGTTAAGAGATGAACTTACCCTATTTCGAGATTTGAAATGTTGTTCAGTTAAGGTCTGAGAGGTAGTTATACCCCAACTTGATTGACTTCGTTTTTAATTTAGAAATGGTTAAGGTTCGAGAGTGAAAGTGGTTAAGTGATTTTAGTAAATAAGTATAGTGGTTTGAGTTGTCGTCGCGATGTTGACTTAAACATCTGTTCAAATCCAAATAAAGAGAATTCGGAAATGTTTTCCAAATAGAATCAGAAACGTAATCAAATATTGAAATTGGAAATATGGATTAGAAATGGGAACGTTTTCCAGTGTTAACGTATATTTTCTAAACATAGAAAATTAGGAAATATATATATATATATATATGATTGATGATTAATTGATAGAATTTCCATCTGGAAATAATATCGTTGTTTGCACGCTTGTTTTTCTTTGATGGTTAAATCACAGACTATCGAAGTTTTGACCATTTTAACGTTGTTAATAAGGAGAGACCGGTTGGATTATTATCCTAAGAACCACTCTATATTGGCATAAGCGTTGCGAATCATATATGCCAAAGATAGTTATAGACGGAGTAAAGTGCAAGGGCTATTGTATAAGTCTTAGATAACAGTGCCTAAGATGGATGTATTGAATAGTGCCTTCGGTTCATTCTGTTCCTGGATGACTTGTATAGGTGAATGTTTGATAGAGTATTTCCAGAAAGGTCACGTAAATTGATTTCTTCAACCGTACCAAGAGTGGAAGCGGAGAAGGAAACTTCTTTAGCTAACATGTAATGTACTGTTGTAGACGTCAATTAGTGATTTTCGATGGATTTGACAATGTGGCATTCGAAGTGAATCTGATGTGATGATGAAGCGTAACCTCAAGCCTCATCAACCGGTAAATGACAGAAATCGGGAAGGCAACATGGCTAAGTCGATCGCTCCGAAGTAGGATGTATAATCACCTGATCTAGAGTTTCATTTATTTCTAAAAATCTATTGTCGATACTGTCCCATTCGGGAAACGGTTGCTGATCCTAACCGTTGGTAATATACATTCGATACACTCAAGCGAAATGAGTGGTCGGTCATGTGTGGCCGGGTTGCAAGATGTTCTTATTGAATCTAGTGTATTCCTCTCTAGAGGTACACTAGCGAAAGGTGGTTCCATACCTTGTCATAGTTGGAAATCCATTACCCAATACGTGCTTGCGGTTTTGATTGTATACTATATATATAGAACGTGAGATGAAAGCGTTTCAGCTAGATGATTATTATATTGTGGTTGATAGACATTATTATAATATCAAAAGGTTTTGATATAAAGATAATTTGGATTCTCATAAGGGAAAAACCCGTTCCGTTATACGTCGTGGTCTTATGAGATATCGTTTATTTGTTCGAACTGTTTTAAACTGTTTTACTCATTCCAGTCCCATGATTAACTCGGAGTTTATTTTGTTTTGTTTTCCCTAAACTCTTGGGTGCCCAATTTTGTACGTGCAGTCAAGTAGTCGGGATTTACAAGTACTTGAAGAGCTGGAGCAGGAGGCTTGAGGATCATACAGCTATAGTTTATTTCCGCTGTGTTGTAAGTGCTGTACTTTGAAAATGATGTATATTCAAGTACAAAGTTATATTTCAAAGTTATGTTATATATTATATGTTATTCGTTCCGCTGTGAGATTCGTGTTACTCTGATGTTGTGTTCTTCTTCTTCTTCTTCTTCTATTCTAAGTTTCTATCTTATCTTTCCTCATAATTTCCTGATTTTCAATTTAATTTGGGGTAGGACTTGTGTTTTTGGTCAGCTCAAATTGGACCGGATTTTTGGGTCATTACAGTTGGTATCAGAGCTCAATTTAAGTGAATTACCTTGGCTCTGTGGCATGACTCAGTAGAGATGGGGTTAGTAATACCCTAGATTGAGTTGAGTGTATATATACGGGTGAACATATTGTTATTGATATAAAAATTTGTTTTATATTGTGGAGATTTATTGGTTGAGTCGTTTATGAGTTCTGGTCGATCAGTTTGATCCACTGTATCGGTACGAGTTGGTAAACACTTGAATACAATGGACCATCATGGTATGTTTTGAAAAGAGGGTAAATGATATAATTTTACCCAAATTATATTTAGATATAAAGGATTTATATTGGAATGATTATAATATATTGGGTATATTGGTTGTGATTATAATCGAGTAAGATTATAAATTAAATGGTTATGTAAATAACCAATCAGAATTCATGTAAGTGAAATACGTGAAATCAGATGAGTTAAATGTAAAATTTTAAATCAGAATTGAAATGGAAACTCTGGAAAAATTGGATAAGTGTTTGTAAATGGATTTGGATTAAGAATAAGGAAAATTTAAGATCCTCGGAGATTTTAAATTGTTTTACAAGCAGTGTGAATTGTATTTTGAATTGAATTTCAAAGTGGAAATGTTTAGAAATGGTTTTATAGTATTGAACTCACTTCGATCGCTGGAAAATAGATTCCGATGATGACAGCTGCATCATCAGTATTCATTTTCGAGTTGTAAGTGACGAATTACTACTAGAGATACTGTTTTGAATTTGTTTTGGGAAAGACAAGTTGTGTTGAATTTCAAAATGGGATTTATAGTATAGAATTTGAATAATAGAATTTGATATATATATATTTGAATAATAGAAGGGGTATAAAAATTTGAATAGAAATTGAATAGAATTAACTAAGTCGAAGAGGAATTAGTTAATCGAGTTTTGAATTTGAAGTTGAACTTTGAAAGGTGAATTGGATTAGTAAATGGATATTCGAAATCGAATATAGAACTTAAATTTGAAATTTGGATTCAAATTAGTTAATAAGAAAGTTAAAATATATTTGAACATGTCATGTTCAAATATAAAAGTGAGATAGACTAAAGAGTTAATTAACAAATTAATTAACGAATTGAGTTAAAACGATCAGGTATAGTTAAAAAAGATTGGGCAGGTATAAATATACATGAGATAGGTATGGATAAGGTATCAAGGTATATAAATAGAATGCTCGACGAAAAGGTATGTATTTAATTCATATATGAGATTTTATGCGCCGTGTCGGCTAGCCGCTTGGCTTTTTCTTTTTCTTTTGGATTGTGAGGGCCATGGGAGGCTATTTGAAATATCCAGATGCTCCTGGTACAAAGGAGGTTATGGCGAATTTTTCCGGGGATTTAAGGAGTTGGAATATTTTTAAGATAATTTGATAGTTAGAAATCAATGTATCGATATATATATATATATATATATATATATATATATATAAGTCGATAAGGAAACGAACTTAGAAATAGAATAGTAAAATCAAAAAAGGAAGACTAAGAATAAAATCTAGTAAGAATAGAAAGAGGAAGCGTATACATGTTTAAAAGTGAATAAGTAGTTGTATGGTATTGATTATTCAAGTAAGTAGTCATATTTGTTTTGATGTTATAAATGTTATTCAGTCAAGGTCTGAGAGGTAGTTATACCCCAACTTGATTGATTTCATTATTAACAAATAAATAGTAAGATTTCAGGCTCGAAGATCAATGTTGAATAAGAGTTAGTTGAATATAGTATTAGGGTTGTCGTAACGATGTTTTACACAACATCCGTTTTAACCCAAAATAAGTGTAAGCTTGGAAATACAATAAAGAATATTTCCTAAGTATAGAAATAAACGAGATCGGAAATAAGATAAGTAATTGGAATATTTCCAATTATAAATAGCATATATTTTCTAAAGTTTAGAAAATGAAGGAAGGCGATATTCAGAAATGTTTTCCAAATAACATAAAAGGCCAATATGGTTATTGAAAATATTTGGTTAACCAATATTGATAAAGAAATAGAGAAGTGATTTAACTAATGGAATATTAATTAAGGGCTCAGTGACATGTTCAAAAGGAAAATTTGATTTTTTTAAAAGAGTAAACTATTTAAAAACTCCCAGGGAAAGACTGTTTGAATTAAAAACAGATTTAATAGAAATTTGTGAAAGCAAATTTGAACTAAAGTAAAGCTAGTAAAGTGGTAACGGAGATTGAATTAGAATGATATCAAGACAAATTGGATTGTGAGATTCAAATTTGAAGTGTAATGTGATAATCAAGTTAAGAGTTGGGAATCGAGAAGAAACTCGAGTTGAAATGATATTTGGCTCGGACATAAGCGAATGGTTGTGTCGTGGATAAAAGCAGATTGGAATTTGATTGGGATGACCCTTGTATCCACTGAATTGATAACAAGTGGAAAGGATATAATGATATGCCGACAAAAGGTACAAGTTTATATTTCTATTGGATATAAGATTTATGAGCCGAATTGGCAAGCCGCTTGGCCGATTGATTTTCTTGTGGGATGGAGATGGCCTAGAGAGGCGAGTTGGAGTTTGACCGATTGACCAGTACAAAGGAGGTGCTGGCGAAATTTTTCGAAGAGTTAAGGCATTAGAAAATTTTCTGGATTTTTGAAAATTTTCGTTGATAAGAATAAATTTTTAATTAAAATTAAATTGGTTCAGTTGAAACTGAAGTTAAGAAGTGAACAAATGTGTTCTAACCAGTCGATAGGGTCGTCCTCTACCTTTTAGCAATTTCGAGGACGAAATTATTTTAAGTGGGGAAGAATGTAATGACCCGCATCTTCAGTGGTATAATAATTGATTTATTTAATTATTGAAATGGTGGTTTAGAGAATTTAATGGTGGTTTAATTAAATAATGGTGAATATTTAATTAAAATAATAAATTAAATAATATATTTAATTCTGAAATAATCAGATTTGGCTGAAATGGCGATATGGTGTGAACCGGATCATCTGTGATATTTAATTCAGCTTGGAATTGAATTTGAATAACGAATATATTATAAAAACGACAGTTTGAACGTAGAGTTATAATATAATTAAAATCGAGCTCAAAATGGCGCTGTAGTTCGTAAATTGGCAATTTGAACTTCAATTGAATGTACATGATTCGTTTTAAGCCAGATTTCTTTGAAACAAGAAACGTGTGGAGCTGGTGGAACATATCTTTCTAGTAGAAGAGAAAAATCGGGATTTCGTTATGTAGATTTTGATTTATGTCCAAATCAAATTTCAGAAAAGTCGCTGTGGAATTCCTTTATAATTTGCGATGCTTTATATACGTTATAAATGGGTTTTCAGTATAAACTAAATATCGAGATAATCTGGAATTTGAAATATCAAGCTGTAAATTCTGATATGATATTCTGGAGCTGTACGATATCATATGTTTATACATACGATAATATTAATTTATTAATATTTAATTTAATTATATTTAAATATATTTATATATTTAAATAGGTCATCCAAAGCTTTAAAAATAGCCAATTTTGCAAACGACCTCAGAATTCGACGAAACTAATTTTGTTGGATCCGCAACATCAAGTAATTGTTAGATTCCAAGTTCCGTGATTTTTAGAGTCATTGTATGGCCGTACCGATTTTTAAGGTGAAAAAAAGTCGATAATTCGACCGTTAAAAATACGCTGTGTGAGCATACGAAGTCGGAATTCGACGAAACCAGTTTCGTTGGGACCGTAATGTCAAGATGTAGCTGCATGCCGGTTTTCGTGATTTTTAGGTATCGTGGGTGTTTGTAGGGATTTTTCGAGCGCTGAAACAAATATAAAACGATTAAAATATAATAACTAAAATATCTTAAAAATTGTGTGGATCTAAACAAGGCCACCCGCACATTGTTCCAGCCACACAAAAATTCCAGTCCCTTTATAAAACAGTTCGCCTAGCCACCACAAAATTCCTTCAGCAAAATGAAAACCGCGACTTCATAAATCATTTGGAAATCAAAATAAATTTGTATAAATCACTAAACACATATTGCTGGATTCACAAGTAGGAGTTCTTCGCACTGATGTGGGTTATGCTGGGTTCGACGCTCATTTTGGGTTACTTGGTTTCAACAGCGTTAGTTAGGGCTGACGATCTCGAGGGGCACGAGCTTCAATTCAACAAATGGAGGTCGGATTCAGGTTTAGCATCGAAAATCGCACCTGCGTGTGGATTATTGGAGGGATTCGATGCAAAAAGCTTCGTGCGATGTACTGGTTCATGCGAACAGGCTCGGAGAACGGAATTCAAGGGAGACAACCGTGTTTGCGGAAACTTGTATGGAGATGTTGAGATTTTGATGGAGAAGAGAGTGGTATAATCAGATTGAATGGTCATGGAGTATTGGATGGGGCGGTGGTGTTCAAAGAAGTGGTAATGGCGTTCTGTTGGGTGCAGCAGGTATCAGTGAAGGAGAAAGGAGGTACGGGGCCTTTAACGTGAGCGGGCTGGTATAATTCAAAGTGGGCCAGAAGGAAAAACAAAGGTAAAGGCCCAAAGGAAATCCAGTTTAACTTTTATTTAGTTAAAGCATGTATTCAAATTTGTAAATTAAATATCTCGGTCATACGTAATCAGAATTCAGCGAAACAAGATCCGTTGGGATCGAATGGACGGACACTACCCAATGAGATTGACTGGAAGTGGATTGGGGCTCGTTTGAATTTATGGCGAAATAAACTGTTTGATTAAAATCAGACAACAGTCTATCGTTCTTTTACGATGAACTGCAAATGTGAGTAAATCTCACTAACTCTGAATAGCTTATAATTTCATGTTGTATTTTTAGAACTGTTAAATATTGGCTGATTAACTGTGTGTTGACTATTTGGTTGAACTGCTAGTCAGTTAGTTGAATTTCTATATTGATTATGTTTAACAGAATATATCATATGGAACTGAAAGTGATGTTGATTTTATATTGTATAACATCTGTGGATGCAGGGAGACAGGTTGGAGGAATCCGGCTGGATTCCTCAACAGTTATTTTATTGTTTTTCATATACTTTGATATATGATGTGAATTATAACCTGTTGTTGATTGTGTGCGTATGAACAATATTGGTCATCGTGATTTGATTTGTTAAATACCATAACATACCGGAATGGTGAAAAGGGAATTTTCAAAATGAATATTAAAAATAGATTATTTATAAAATCAAAGGATTTTATAAAAGAGATAATATTTATAACAATCAAGGAGATTTTATAGAAGGAATTATTTATAAATGGAATATTTATAAATAGAAATTTATTTATAAATGGATTATTTATAAATAGAAAATACTTAGAAATGAAACCCTAAAGGAATTATTTGCAAACCATTTGCAAATAGATTAGAACGAGAAAGGTTTGTAAACCATTTACAAATCAACCAGAAAGAGAAATGTTTGTAAACCATTTACAAACGGAATCGAAAGAGGAGTATTTGTAAAACCTTTACGAATGAAATCGAAAAGGAGGTATTTGTAAAACCATTTACAAATAGAATTAAAAAGGAAATATTCAGTAAATAAATAGAGTTATAAAAAGGAAAATTTGTTTATAACTAAATAGGATGTTATAAAAAGGAGACCGTTATAAAAAGGAAAAGGTTACTAAAATGGAAATCATTTGTAAAGTGAAGAACCATTACTAAAAGTAAATCTTTATAAATGAATAGTTTATTCGAAGGGAGTTAATCCAATATAGTATTCGAAAGTAAGCGAATCAAATTAGTTATGCGAATTAGTTATTCGAATAGAGTTAAACACATAAGAGTTATTGAATTAGTTATTCGAAAGGAGTTATCGTTTATAGTTTAATCGAAAGGAGTTATCGAATTAGTTATTCGAAAAGAGTTATTGAATTAGTTATTCGAAAGGAGTTAAGTAAAAACAGTTAATCTATTAGAGTTAAATAAATAAAGTTAATCGAATATAGTTTATTCAAAGAAAGGTTTTCAATTCGAGTTATTTGTAAAAGAGATTTATCGAATATAGTTATTCGAAGGGCGGAGTTATCGATTTATTCGAACGAAAGTTACGTAAGGAAGTGTTTAGGAGTTAAAAGATGAACTTACCCTATTTCGAGATTTGAAATGTTGTTCAGTTAAGGTCTGAGAGGTAGTTATACCCCAACTTGATTGACTTCGTTTTTAATTTAGAAATGGTTAAGGTTCGAGAGTGAAAGTGGTTAAGTGATTTTAGTAAATAAGTATAGTGGTTTGAGTTGTCGTCGCGATGTTGACTTAAACATCTGTTCAAATCCAAATAAAGAGAATTCAGAAATGTTTTCCAAATAGAATCAGAAACGTAATCAAATATTGAAATTGGAAATATGGATTAGAAATGGGAACGTTTTCCAGTGTTAACGTATATTTTCTAAACATAGAAAATTAGGAAATATATATATATATATATGATTGATGATTGATTGATAGAATTTCCATCTGGAAATAATATTGTTGTTTGCACGCTTGTTTTTCTTTGATGGTTAAATCACAGACTATCGAAGTTTTGACCATTTTAACGTTGTTAATATGGAGAGACCGGTTGGATTATTATCCAAAGAACCACTCTATATTGGCATAAGCGTTGCGAATCATATATGCCAAAGATAGTTAAAGACGGAGTAAAGTGCAAGGGCTATTGTATAAGTCTTAGATAACAGTGCCTAAGATGGATGTATTGAATAGTGCCTTCAGTTCATCCTGTTCCTGGATGACTTGTATGGATGAATGTTTGACATAGTATTTCCAGAAAGGCCACGTACATTGATTTCTTCAACCGTACCAAGAGTGGAAGCGGAAAAGGAAACTTCTTTAGCTAACACGTAATGTACTGTTGTAGACGTCAATTAGTGATTTTCGATGGATTTGACAATGTGGCGTTCGAAGTGAATCTGATGTGATGATGAAGTGTAACCTCAAGCCTCATCAACCGGTAAATGACAGAAATCGGGCAGGCAGCATGGCTAAGTCAGTCGCTCCGAAGTAGGGTGTATAATCACATGATCTAGAGTTTCATTTATTTCTAAAAATCTATTGTCGATACTGTCCCATTCGGGAAACGGTTGCTAATCCCAACCGTTGGTGATATACATTCGATACACTCAAGCAAAATGAGTGGTCGGTCATGTGTGGCTGGGTTGCAAGATGTTCTTGTTGAATCCAGTGTATTCCTCTCTAGAGGTACACTAGAGAAAGGTGGTTCCATACCTTGTCAAAGTTGGAAATCAATTACCCAATACGTATTTGTGGTTTTGATTGTATACTATATATGTAGAACGTGAGATGAAAGCGTTTCTACTAGAGGATTATTATATTGTGGTTGGTAGACATTATTATAATATCAAAAGTTTTTGATATAAAGATAATTTGGATTCTCATAAGGGAAAAACCCGTTCCATTATACGCCGTGATCTTATGAGATATCGTTTACTTGTTCGAACTGTTTTAAACTGTTTTACTCATACCAGTCCCATGACTGACCCAGAGTTTATTTTGTTTTGGTTTCCCTAAACTCTTGGGTGCCCAATTTTGTACGGGCAGTCAAGTAGTCGGGATTTACAAATACTTGAAGAGCTGGAGCAGGAGGCATCGGGATCATATAGCTATAGTTTATTTCCGCTGTGTTGTAAGTGCTGTACTTTGAAAATGATGTATATTCAAGTACAAAGTTATATTTCAAAGTTATGTTATATATTATATGTTATTCGTTCCGCTGTGAGATTCGTGTTACTCTGATGTTGTGTTGTTCTTCTTCTTCTATACTAAGTTTCTATCTTATCTTTCCTCACCCTCTGTTTTCTTTCTATTAATTTCCTGATTTTCAGTTTAATTTGGGGTTGGACTTGTGTTTTTGGTCAGCTCAAATTGGACCGGATTTTTGGGTCATTACAATACAGGTTTATGTTTATGATAGAATTGAGATTTATGTGTAATGTGTTGAAAGAGTGTAAAATTTATAGAGAAGTTTTAACAATAGTTTTTCTTAAATTAAGTAAGCGTGCTAAGATTTGAAATAAGATCTCCAAGTAGAAGCATAATGTCAAATGATGTTTTTAAATGAATAGTAAATGGGATATGTGCGATAATTAGTGAAATGGGATTTCATCGATAAACTTCTATTTATTTTAAAGATAAAAATGTTGTTAATTCAAGGTCTGAGAGGAAAATAAAATACCCCAACTTGAATGACTTCGTGATTATCCAAGAATGATAGTAGTTTGGAAACAAGTGTGGTCAAGAGAAGTAAAATTAGAATTTCGATGAATGGTATTGTATGATAAGGTTTGAAATGGTTTATATCAAATAAGATGATCTTAAGTATAATAGAATTTTTGAAATTAGAGATAAAAAAGGCTTTGTATCAAATATTGGATATATAAAGGTTTGATGAACAAATGGAAATATTAAAAAGGGCCAAGTGATGCTAAATACTGAACCAGTAAGCTTGTTTTATTTTTATGGTTGAATGGTTGTTTATTTTGATAGTTAAATAACCGACTATCAAAATCTGACCCATACGATTGATGGTACGGAAAGACAAGGATCGAATCTATATTCGAAAACCATTCCGACCAACAGATACATGAACGTTAAATATATCAAACGATGATCGAGTTGGAGCATTGAAGACTGTTGATCTTCATAAAGTGGAAGAATTACTTAAAATCTCTTAATTGCAATTAGAGATACACTGTGACTCTGTCATGGTTGAAATCGACAGATTGCACGGACTGCTCACTACTGATCTGTAGGGTGATTCCTATGATGCAGTAGGAAGGTGCCTTCGGTTTGTCCAGTCCCAGGACAACTTGTATGGACGGATGTCTGACAGAGCATTTCCAAAGGGATTACGTACGTTGATTTCTTCAAACGTATGATAGTTGATGGAAGAGAAGGGCACTTCTCTTAGCTTAACGACTAAAGTATTTTTGTGGACGTCAATTAGTGATATCTGGCAGATCTGACGATGTGGCATTCAAAGTGAAGGGTGACCAGATGTCCAAAAGATGATTATAACCTCAAGCCTCATAAACCGGGAAATGAAAAAAATCGGGCAGGCAGCATGGCTACGTGGGTCGCACCCATTAGGGTGTATTGTCATCATCTAGAGAATATTCATGTTTGTTACTTCTTTTCATTTCTGTATCTCCCGGGAAACGGTAGCTGCACTATAAACGATATATCGCCATTTTTATTTATTTAAAAACGACCATATTTAATTTAATGATGTTTCAGGTCGTGCCGAGGCACTGGCGCTATTTTTCACTAAATTTGTTTTACACATATCTGAAAACCTAACCGTTGGATCTTCACAAATTTTATCCCATTAGAAAGATCTTTTCAAAACGAATCAAACGGGTTTAGTTTTGGTATCACTAAAATCCGTTATATTTTGCACCCGGTACAGTCAGTCAAAGTTTGTATTCAAATTTTCAAACTGCTCCACTATTTCTAATTAACTATTTTATTGAAATATTCTATTTCAATTGCTCAAATTCCTTTGAAATAACCAATTTAAAATTTTTAAATTGGCTCGTACTTTCCGGGTTGTTACACGCACAACCGTGAGGTGACAATATATTCGATACACTCAAGGGAAATGAGTGGTCGGTCATGTGTAGGCTGGGTTGCAAGATGTTCTTGTTGAACCCAGTGTATTCCTCTCTAGAGATACACTATCGACAGGTGGTTCCATACCTTGTCATAGTCGGAATCCAATCTCCAATAAGAGCCTGCGGTTTTGATTGTATACTATATATGGGGAGCGAGATATGCAAGCGTTCCACTAGATTGATATTTATTTGTATTTAGACATTATTATAATATCAGAAGAATGTCGTTTTCAAAAATGTTTTGGGTTATCATAAGGTAAAATCCGTCCGTATTTATGTGTGGATTTGATATTACGATTATCCTTTTCTTTCGAAAAGATTTTGAACTTTAAAATCAAGCTGGATGAGATCCCCTTAAACCGTGCGAGTTTTTTTCTCACTCTGGTTCACCAGACTGACCCAGTATTTGTAATGCTCGGGTTAGACCGGGTTGAACAGGTTCAGGTAATTGGACACTACGAAGTTCAGAAGACGTGTTGGAAGAGTTCAGACGTATTAGTATTCATTCCACTGTGTATTGTATACAAGGACAAATTTTTATAACTGTCCATATTGTCTTGACAGATGTACTCTGATTGTAAGTATTATTTCAAGTTTCAATAAAGTTATTTATATATTATTTTTTTGTTTCGCTGCGATGTAAGACTCTGTGTTGTATTGATTCTTCTTCTTCTTCTATTCTAATTTTCTTTCTTTCTTTTCTCACCTTCTAACTTCTTTCTAATAACTTTCTGGATGTTCTGTACTCGAGTTTGAACACTAGATGTGGTTGTGTCTAAAATTCGAGCATCAAATTTTCTGGGTCGTTACAGTGGTACCAGAGCTATTGGTTTATAATAACCTTGGCTCTGTGGCATAACTCAATAGAGATGGGATTAGTAATATCCTAGATTGATTTTGAGTGTGTGTGTGTATATATATATATATATATATATATATATGAGAGCGTATTTGTAAATTTCATATACAAATGTTTTATATTGTGTTGATTAATCGGTTCAAATGTTGAATTGGAAATTAATACAATATTGTTTGTAAAGAGGGTATATGAAATAATTTTACCCAAAATATATTTTTGTAGAAAAAAATAATTTAATTATTGAGATATTATGGTTTGATTGATTTATTTGAATGGAATTCGAATGGAAATTTGAATTTGAATGGTTAATTTAGCCAAAAGATTTCACATATATAGTTTGTGAATGAGAATTTAATATGAAACTGAAAAACAGGATTTAACTTAAGTTAAAATAGAATGAATTAGAATGATGGCTTTTGAAATTTTATCGGAATCGGAATCATTAAATGAAAAGTCAACTTGTTAGAAAATCAATATGGAATTAGAACTTAACTTAGTTAAGTGAAATTAATGGATATTAGAATTATAATGAATTATGGGTTGAAATTATTGAAATATCAATTAGTAAATTGAATATGGAATTGAAATTGAACTTTGTTGATAAATGTGTATTGCTTGTTGTTTGGATGCTATATTCATTTAAATAAAATTCACCAACACTTAAAGAAGCAGAACGAATTGGAAACTGAGAAATTGAATTCTAACAAAACCAAACGTGAAATGAAAAAAAATGATAAGATCATGTATTGGTTATTGTGTTGAAAATAGAGTTAAGAACAGGTTGTTGCTTTGCTTGGTTATTGGAGTATGATGCCCAACAAAATAGGTATGCCTTGATTGACTGGATGATTGATTTATACCTCTGATTTGGATAGCAGTTTGGTTTTTATCTTCTTTTGATCGGTGTAAGGCCCGTAGTAGCGAGTTGTAGTTGTCTGGATCGAACAATACAGAGGAGATGCTGTCGAATTTATCGCAAATTTTAAAACTTAGAATTTCTAATGATGGTTATTAAAATAATTATTTTGAATATAATTGGGTTTGGAGCATTCTTCCTACTTAGTAATTTCGGGGATGAAATTCATTTAAGGGGGGAAGAATGTAACGTCCCAGATTTTTCGGTCATTTAAATTTGAATATTTAAATTTGTTTCATATATTATATCGGAAATGTAGTTTAATTTATTTAATAAACGGAGTTTAAACGTTTATATTTATATTTAATTTAAAACAAACTCGAAACCGCACGGTAGTTCGTAATATCGAGTTTTGAACTTCAACTGAATATACATGATCCGATATAAGTCGGATTTCTGTGAAATGAGAGCCGTTTGGATCGATTTGATGACATTTTTCCAATGGAAGAGAAAAATAAAGATTTCGGCTTATAGATTTCAAGTTATGTCCAATTCAAATTTTAAAATAGCCGCTATGGAAATCATAAATAAATTATCGTTAATTAATAAATTTAAAGGGGATTTCTATATATTCTGCATAATGTAAAACTCGAAAATGTGGATGTTGAGTTATAATTTCATATTGTTTTTTATGTGAAGTGATATGTTATTCCATTGAGAAAAGATACGTTCGAATAATTTTGGCATTACATAGGCGTTGAAAATAACTATTTTTCATACGACCTCCATTTTCGAAGAAACGAATATTATTGGAATGCGTATTGCTAAATATTGTTATATTTTCAGTTTGGAGCCAATCGGAGTTGTTTTGTCGGTAGACAAACTTTAAATGTGAACCGATGAATATAATTGGAATTAAAATAACACCATTGTGCAAATAGAGGCAGAATCTAACGAAAATAATGTCATTGGATCTGGAATGTCAAAATATAACGGTGTATTTATTTTCGTTATTTTTGAAGTTGTGGATAGTCATATGAAATTAAATGTTGATCGCGCGATAACGGATATAATAATTATTATATCTAAATTAGTTAAGACCTTCTTACTGACTACTGTTACTTCCGTGTGTCCAAACATGTTCTTTCTTGCATCTCAAATATAAACATTTCTTGCGTCCCTGACTTTTCTTTTCCTTGCACTCCACACTTTCTCATTTCTTGCGTATCAATCTATTTAGAGACCGTGGGAACCAAGTTTCATTTTGAAAATCTACCCCCACATCACTACAGCTACCTACTAAATTGCTGCATGCCTAACCTATAACTCCTTGCCTCCCACGCATTCCTATTGTATAAATACAGCAGCACAGCGGCTTCTCTGAACTAAAAACATAACAGTTCTTCTTCTCCATTCTCTTCTCTTTCCATCTTTGTTTCCCTCATGAAACCGACGCAAGCCACCATTTTATAGAAAAAAAATGACGAACTCCTTGCGAACTAAACCGCCTACCCAAGTTGACGAGGTGATTATTGAGGTGTCTGTCTTGTAGGGCCCACGAAGTGGGTGAACAGTATGGTGGTGATTGCGGTGGTCGTGGGAGACTGGGTTGGTAGCTAGTGATTGGCGGTCAACTCGTGATCAACATCAGACTGCTTTGCAAAGCAGTAGCTGCGTTTTATCAGAAGAAAGGAATGAGTGCAGGCGCGTTTCATAGAAGAAAAGAAAGAAATATATTGAACGGGGGAGTTACGGTATGGCAAGTAGCAGTGTAAGTTGGAGGAAAAAGACGAAAGTGGGTAAAGCTTTTCTTCCATACTGCAAACAAGAATGAAGGGGAGTCACAGCATCCTGGTGCTGACGTCGGGTCTTGATGGGGGAAGGCCAGGGTTTTACGGAGTGGCGGCTGTCAGTGGATGGGGGAAGGTTGAAGAGAGGAAGTCGAGTATAGTGTGAATGACAGGCTAAAGTGGGAAAGCTCTGAAATGGTTATGGGGAAGCGCTGCATGAACGTGAGGCAGTAGGAATACTGGGTTACAACCGGAATTAGGAGAGGGAAGTTGTGTGAATATGGATGAGGTGCTGAACGGTATAGCGTGGATAAAGAGAACGCGTAGTCGCAAAAAGGAGAAGATGGGGAAAGAAACGTACGGGTGTGTGAAGTAATAATGTGGAAAATGGGTGGGTCGCTGAAGGATTTTGCATGGGCTATTTGGCTTTCGGAAGTAATATAAAAAAATGGAAGCTTGGTTGGAAGACACAGAATGGTGGGAGTAAGTGGCAAGAGGGGAAGTAAGATTTGAGGAAGGAAAACAGTGGCGTGCATGGGAACTCAGATGTAAATTCTTGTGGAAAGTGGTGACTGCATTTCCGCGGTTTCCTGTAGTGGAACTTGGGAGGGAGGCATCATCAACTCGTTTTCTGGAAAGGGCACGGCGTTGTGAATCTAGAGTGTAGCGGTGATATATGAGATTAAAAGGAAGGAGCGGTGTCTGCAGGTTCAAATGGGTGTGTGTTTTCTAGCATGAGACCAAACCATTCGTGGGTTAAAAAAAAGGGGCGAAATAGCAGGTAACAGACGTGGGGAGATGAGGAAAAAGGGGAGGCCGTGTACTGTATTTGATGTGATGGAGAGATTAACATTTGGCAGTACAGTAACATGAACGATGGGTACAAGTATAACATAGCAAGGTCCACGAGAAAAGAGAACAATATGCTAAAGGTTCTGAAGAAAGAAAAAGGTGATCCTATTTCCTTTTCCTTTTCTTTCAAACGGTAGTCTATTTATTTTAACGTGAATATTAGACAATGGCCTATTTATTAAAACAAGAAGTTGGTTGTTAATAAAATAAAAGTTCAGCGTTATAACGACGAAATTAGTAATTTATCAATTAATTAGTAATAATTAATTTTCAATTAAGTTTAAATAAATTTAAAATGTGAACGTATAGTTGGTATACCGTTCTTATATGTTGACAGAATCTGATCAAAGCAGAAACGGTGGAAAGGTATCGACAGGCGTAATAATATGAAGCTGAATTGGACGGAGTTGAAAGCAACCGAGATATTAAGTTAAATTAAACAAACCAAGGTGAGTTAAACTCACTCAGTTACCACGCTTATATTTATTATAAGTCGGGTTTATTGTTTGTGTGCTATGATTGCTAGTTGTTGATTGATTTGTTGATCGTTTGGACATACATTGATATTTTTATAACCCATTTAAATTAAACGTTCGTTTAATTTAATCAAAACCAATCATTATTTACAACGATTATTCCAATCGAGGTAACTTACCTTGTTGTTTACGTTTATAATAGTATAAACGTATAATATTTAATTGGATGCTTGAATTATTATTATAAGTCGATCAGTTGAATTGATTATTCATGTTATCATCAAATGTATTATTTATTTCCGTATTATCAGCACATGAACTGATTGACAAATATGATTGGATTATTGAACTGATTATTGATTTGTTGAATCAAAATTCAACATTTGTCTGTTATTAACCAAAGGGTAATAATGGTTGAGGAATTATTAGCAGATGGCCCAAATATACAGTTTTACAAGAACTGATTTACCATCAGGTAAAGCGATGAAAATGAAGTTATAAATCTTATTTATAACTGGAGATGGATTTTAAATATATCATTTAAAAAGGGAAGTTTATAAAAAGGGAAATAATGTTTATTATTCATTATTTAATTTTAAGGAAAACTATTGAATAGTTTTATAATGGAAATTATTACGTTATTAGAAACAAATGGAATTACATGGAAAGTGATTATTATTTACTTAATAATAATCAAAAGTAAACAAGATTTATGTAAATAAATTATATTTTAATTTATTGGAAAGACGAATTGGATTTGAATAACGGATTAATGATGTTTGAATTGACTGAGTCAACCAGGCTAACAAAATTGAATATTAAATTAGTTTACAAATTTAATGGATATGTTAATGGAGAAGTAAACCACATCTATTTTAATAAATGTTGGTATTTGATTATTATTTATTTATTAATCAAAAGGGTAAATCTTGGGATACAAAATGTATTAATGGCGGCTTAGGAGAAATATAAGTCATATCTGTAATTTAATAAAGTTTAAAAGCAAATTATACTAATCGTAATACAAGTTAAGTTTTAATTTAAGTTTCAATTGAATTCCTAATGAAATTCTATTTGATTGGATTTATAAAATCAGAATTGAACAGAGATGTTATAAAAACCAAGTTTTATTGAAATATCATTGGGGTGAGCTATTAGAATGGTTTATGGATGGAATAAAAACCCAAGATATGAAATTTAAGAATCAGAACCTAACTGGAGATCAGTTGTGATAAATGATTTTCGGAATATTGATCTGATGTTGGTTTCGGCCTTCGGGGTTGATATTCAGGGAATTATTTTCTTACTGATTACGGTTGTGACTAATAAAGGTATGAAATGGATATCCAATAGGAAACCCAAGTTAAATGAAAGTGATGAGGCGAGAATAAATTTATTAAGATGCGATCTAAATAAGGAATGAATTTTTACCGAGAGATAACCAAGTGGGTTTGAAATAAACTTATCAGAAATTTATAAAGGTTTATGTTTATGATAGAATTGGGATTTATGTTTAATGTGTTAAAAGAGTGTAAAATTTATAGAGAAGTTTTAATAATAGTTTTATTTAAATTAAGCAAGCGTGCTAAGATTTGAGATAAGATCTCCAAGTAGAAGTATAATCTCAAATGATGTTTTCAAACGAATTGTAAATGGGATATGTGCGGTAATTAGTGAAATGGGATTTCATCGATAAGCTTCAATTTATTTTGAAGATAAAAATGTTGTTAATTCAAGGTCTGAGAGGTAAATAAAATACACTAACTTGAATGACTTCATGATTATCCAAGAATGATAGTAGTTTATAAACGAGTGTGGTCGAGAGAAGTAAAATTAGAATTTCGATGAATGGTATTGTATGATAAGGTTTGAAATGGTTTAAATCAAATAAGATGATCTTAAGTATAATAGAATTTTTGAAATTAGAGATAAAAAGGCTTTGTATCAAATATTGGAAATATAAAGGTTTGATAATCAAATAGAAATATTAAAAAGGGCCAAGTGATGCTAAGTACTGAACCAGTAAACTTGTTTTATTTTTATGGTTGAATTGTTGTTTATTTTGATAGTTAAATAACCGACTATCAAAATTTGACCCATATGATTGATGGTACGGAAAGACAAGGATCGAATCTATATTCGAAAACCATTCCAACCAACAAATACGTGAATGTTGAAGATATCAAACGATGATCGAGTTGGAGCATTGAAGTCCGTTGATCTTAATAAAGTGGAAGAATTACTTAGAATCTCTGACTTACAGTCAGAGATACACTGGATTCATGGTTGAAATCAACGGATTGCAAGGTCTGCTCGCTGCTGACCTATAGGGTGATTCCTAGGATGCAGTAGAAGGGTGCCTTCGGTTTGTCTAGTCCCAGGACAACTTGTATGGATGGATGTCTGATAGAGTATTTCCAAAGGGATTACGTACGTTGATTTCTTCAAACGTACGATAGTTGATGGCAGAGAAGGGAACTTCTCTTAGCTTAATGACTAAAGTATTTTTGTGGACGTCAATTAGTGATATCTGGCGGATCTGACGATGTGGTATTCAAAGTGAAGGGTGACCAGATGTCCAAAAGATGATTATAACCTCAAACCTCATCAACCGGGAAATGAAAAAAATCGGACAGGCAACATGGCTATGTGGGTCGCACCCATTAGAGTGTATTGTCATCATCTAGAGAATATTCATATTTGTTACTTCTTTTCATTTCTGTATCTCCCGGGAAACGGTAGCTGCGCAGCCGTGAGGTGACAATATATTCGATACACTCAAGGGAAATGAGTGATTGGTCATGTGTGGGCCGGGTTGCAAGACGTTCTTGTTGAACCCAGTGTATTCCTCTCTAGAGATGCACTATTGGCAGTTGGTTCCATACCTTGTCATAGTCGGAATCCAATCTCCAATAATAGTCCGCGGTTTTGATTGTATACTGTATATGGGGAGCGTGAGATGCAAGCGTTCCGCTAGATTGATATTTATTTGTAATTAGACATTATTATAATATCAGAAGAATATCGTTTTCAAAAATGTTTTGGGTTATCGTAAGGTAAAAACCGTCCGTATTTATGTGTGGATTTGGTCTTACAATTATCCTTTTCTTTCGAAAAGATTTTGAACTTTAAAATCAAGTTGGATGAGATCCCCTTAAACTGTGCGAGATTTTTCTCACTCTGGTTCACCAGACTGACCCGGTATTTGTAATTCTCGGGTTAGACTGGGTTGTACAGGTTCAGGTTATTTGATACTACGAAGTTCAGAAGACGTGCTGGAATAGTTCAGACGTATTAGTATTCATTCCAGTGTGTATTGTATACAAGGACAGATTTTTGTAACTGTCTAGATTGTCTTGACAGATGTACTCTGATTGTAAGTATTATTTCAAGTTTCAATAAAGTTATTTATATATTATTTTTTTGTTCTGCTGCGATGTGAGACTCTGTGTTGTGTTGATTCTTCTTCTTCTTCTTCTATTCTAACTTTCTTCCTTTTTTTCTTACCTTCTAACTCCTTTCTAATAACTTTCTGGATGTTCAGTACTCGAGTTTGAACACTAGATGTGTTGGTGTCTAAAATTCGAGCATCGAATTTTCTGGGTCGTTTTAACAAAACACTAAGTTCACACAAAAACTGAAGTTCTTTCTAGCTGGAAATTTGTGAAGCATTCAGGTAGTAAACTATCCTTTTCTTTGATTTTTATACATATATAATAGTGCTAATGTAGCGACCCGGGATTTCGACACTCGAATCCAGACACTAACACGTCTCGTGTCCAAACTCAAATATCGAAAACCCAGAAAGCTAATAGAAAGAAGTTAGAGGGTGAGAAAAGAAAGAAAGAAATATTAGAATAGGAGAATAAGAAGATCAGAGTCTCACAGCGGAATGGACAAAATATAATAATCAATAATACTTTATCAAAGAATTGATATCACCACATCAGAGTATACATTCAGATCAATACAACACACAGCGGAAATAAACTAGTACCAGTATATATATGGAATACGTCTCGACTTCAACTCCTCTTCTGAAGCTCCAAGCGAAACCTAACCTGTACATGTACTCGGTCTGACCCGAGCACATTTGATTTAAAACAAAATTCACCCAGGTCAGTCTGAAATACTTTCAGTGATAAATTCATACAGCAACCAACTTGTTTAACTTTGAAATCCTTTTGAAATAAAAGGATAATAGTAAGACCAGTCCACACATAAACACGGACGGTTTTTATCTTACTATAACCCAAATCGTTTGAAATCAATATCTTCATCTGATATTATCATAGTGTCTAAATACAAGTAAATAGAATCTAGCAGAACGCTTGCATCTCACGCTCCACATATATAGTATACAATCAAAACTCGCGGGTGCTTATTGGAGATTGGATTTCTAACTATGACAAGGTATGGGACCACCTGCCGATAGTGTATCTCTAGAGACGAATACACTGGGTTCAACAAGAACGTCTTGCAACCCGGCCCACACATGACCGACCACTCATTTCTCTTGAGTGTATCGAGCATATTGTCACCTTACGGCTTTTTGTCGCGCGACCACCGTAATCCCCGGGAGATACAGAAATGAAAAGAAGTAACAAACATGAATATTCTCTAGATGGTGACAATACACCCTAATGGGTGCGACCCACATAGCCATGCTGCCTGCCCGATTTTTGTCATTTCCCGGTTGATGAGGCTTGAGGCTATAATCGACTTTTGAAAACATCTGGCCACCATTCACATCGTCCATACACGTCATCCAGGAACAGGATGAACCGAAGGCACCCTCCTACCACATCCTAGGAATCACCCTATAGATTAGTAGCGAGAAGTCCTTGCAACCCGTAGATTCCAATCACGACAGAATCACAGTATATCTCTAGGGATCAGCCAGAGATTGTAAGTAACTCTTCCGTTTCATGAAGATCTATGGTCTTCAATTGCTCTATCTCGATCAATGTCTTCGACGTATTCGTATATATTGGTCGGAATGGTTTTCGAATATAAATTCGATCCCGGTCTTCCCGTGCCAATAACGTTGGGTCAGATTTTGATAGTCGGTTATTTAACTATCAAAATAAACAACCATAAAATAAACAAAGTCATTGGTTTATACACAGCATCACTTGGCCCTTATAACATATTGGTTTAAAACATGTTATAATTCTTTTATCTATATATCTAGAAAATATCTTAAAATCATGTCTTACTTAACTTTCAAATAATATTGCAAAACATTGCTATAACGTTTCTTATTATCCTATCGATTAACTAATCATAACGGCATCTTCTTTGGCTTCGTTATTTGAACACCAAAATCACCCCTCATTGCTTTAAAACAAACCCATTTAAATTTCCTTCCATCATTTTGAAAATACCATTATACTTCCACCAATTTCCTTTTCATTTCTTTTACTTTGAAATCGCATTATATATATATATATATATATATATATTTCAAAATCCTTCAAATAACGTTACACCTTTATTTTTCCCAAAATATTTTATTCTAACACTTTCACCATTACGACTAACACCATCCTTTGATAATCCTGAAGTTGTTCAAGTTGGGGTATTTTAATTACCTCTCAGACCTTGATCAACAACGTTCTTATCGTCAGATAAACATCAGTTGTAATACAAAAACTGACACTCATTTCCAATACGACAAATCCCATTATAATTCCATCTTGATGGAATATCATCTCGGCAATTCTATATCGCATCCTTTTAATTTATCTCAATTCACTACTCTAATTCAAGTCGGGTTTTATAACTTCGTCCAACTTGGATTTCATATAATCCGATTAGTATAATTCAATAAGAATTAAAAATAAAACTTCGGTTTCACATTATAGATACTAAATCGCTTTATTAACTATCAACACGACTTTAAACTTCACAACATTCCTTACTATATTTAACATTCCAAAACATCACTTTGATTTTTAATAAATGACAAATAATTAAATTTCAACCTTTAAAAATAAAACTAGGTTACCCAACCATCAACTACTTTCTTTAAATTAATGAACTTATTTAACAAAACAATTTCAGCAAAGCCGTTTACTTGTTTCTCTTTGAACATGACTAACTAGTTAGTCAATCGTTATCGATCTTGTCATTTAAATTAATTACTAATTAATTTAAATAATGCTATTCACTTTTATTTCCAATAAGTCAATATCAATATAAACCCCATTCTATTTGTTACATCAAATCTGGCCACTTGAACTTGCTAAATAAAATTGTTTAACAGTCATTTGATAAGCACGTGCTTCGCGCACGGTAGATTTTGGTTAAACCAAAACGACGATTTGTGGTTAAAACGAACCCATGTATATATGTGATTAATATATTCCCCTTTTAGAACTTCATTTAAAATAATATATATATATATTTAAAAAAATATTCGGTTATACAATAATTTTTATAACTCTATTTCTAGCGATTCACCTGACGGTGACTCGTTCTTTGTAAAACAGTGCATATTTGGGCCATCTGCTATTTACTTATTGACCATGCTATTTATTGATTCAAAACCCAACCACATTCAATGATCAATAGGGTTTAAAGTCAACGGGTTTGAACAGTTCATAAAATATGAAATAACAACATAATAAATATTTGAGGAACCGGTTTGGTTCCTCCTACCTGTTCTTCCCTGCATCACGGACCATTAAAATATTTCATATCAGTACATAGAAATATTTAAACACCATTAAATCAACCATAGGCATCCAAGGCATCCAATCAACCAATTAAATTTAAATATACGAATTTAGCACATCCTAGTATTTCAGAAATGTGTGAGAATTAACTCACCTTTATTTCGATTGTCGGGCGTCGCCTTGTTTAATTTTAAACCGGTATCTACATCTAACTGAAAATCCCGGTTGCTCTCGTTCCTTTTTGAATCAACACAATAGCATAGCGCTTTTCCCTGCGACTCCAACGTGTCTGGTTCCGCATAATTCTGACGACGTATAACCAGGTTACGGTTGTTACCATTTTAAACATATACTAATTATAATAATAATGTATTTATTTGATTTAAATAGTTAAACCTTAAAATTTGTTAGCACTTTTTATTACCTTAATTGCCGTTAGCCCCACTAATGATCCACCTTAACCAATCCTCATCCACGTGAGTATTGTGCGGTTTCTCTGAAAACCAGTTCTCAAGCCCGGTCCCTTGCTTTCCTATGTAACAATTATACCATTTAAAATGTAACAATATATATATTAAAAGAATAGATTAATTATTTATTAAATTTACTATTAATAATCACTCATTACCGTTTATTACCCAAATCCTGCAATTAGCAAGCTCTAACTGTTCGGCCTCAACACCAAAAATCCCTATGGCTTCAAAACGCAACTCGCGTTTCAAGTTTGCTGCACCTTCCCTTAGTTTATGCCCTCATCAACCACTATACGCCAGTACACAGAGCCGCCCTCCTTGCATGTACTCACGTTCTTCTTTCCTGATACGGTGAACCACTTTCATTTGCCTTTACTACCTTTGCTCCTACCCAAGATAGAAACCCACGCCCAGCTTCTGTGCACCCTTGTTTGCAACGTGACCTTCCATCTTTGCATGGCCCTTCGCTTATACCTCTTTGAAGCTTCTCATGACTGAAACGCCCAACCGTGATCACTTCTTTTTTTTTTTTTTTTTTTTTTCACTTCGCAAGGCCCAAGGCCCTAAAATCCTGATGCAAGCCCACGTCCAAACACCCGCTCACAACAGCAACTCTTCTTCTCAAGGACCCCCAACGCCTTCCTTCTACCTGATGCCCCTCTCGCATTTTTTTTTTTTTTTTTTTTATAAAATCTGGAAACCGCACCTTGCTTGAGTACTGCAAAACCAAAGTCCACTTATTTCTTCATGCACCAGGAAGCCAAAACGCAAGTGTTCCTCTACTGCATTAACAATTTGCCTTCGCTGAAACAATACCATACAACTACGCTTGCATGTTATATAGTAACTCCCACTGTACCGCATGCTACTCTTCATGCACCATATACCCACACACCACTCTCCTTTCCGCCACCATATACTGGTCCGTCTTCCAACACACAACAGTCCATACCACCATCCTAATCCACCTGGACGCCAACCGACTTTGCCATCGGATCTGCCTTGCTGAGAACACCTCACGTCGGAACAGCTCCTCATTTGGCACCACCTCCCTCACGTTATTCTTTTTATTGTTCTTTCCTCCCCCCAACTTCGCTGCTACACTTCGGTTCAACGTCATACTGTTCCGTTCAATCTTGTTTAACAGACCACCACCCCATGCTCTAAACAAACTCGAACCCCATACACCGCTGAAACCCACTTCAACGCTGCCTCAAGAGAATAATGCAGTAACCGCCTGCTACCCAAGAACATACACGCACCGTGGAGAGAACTCCTCTTTTCTTGTTATTTATTTTTTCTTCTTCAGTACAGTTTCTATTTTACATTGAGAGGGAGCTTCCATTACTAGGTCCCACTTTTTGGCACCAGAAAATGAGAGAGTCGCATGCGCTATTTATAGGCTGGGAAGGTTTGGCCACCACGAAATGTTGGGTACAAGTAGCACGTACATAGGTGTTAGGGTTAGCTGATTTGTTACTTTTCTTTCATTTCGATTTGAAAGAAAAAAAATGGCAGCAGGCATGGGTGTACTACTGTTTGCATGTGCTGCTTCCCTGTGCGTCGGCTGGAGAGTGATGGGATTATACAATGGGTCTGCGAGGATTGATGGTTTGCATGCTCCTGTATTTTCACGAAGAAAAGATGGAAAAGAAAATAGGTAGGTGAAAACAGGTAGCTGTATCTGAAAATTCATTTAGGAAGGAACAGGGTAGGCTCATGAAGGACAGTGGTAGATAGGTTTGTAATGGCATGTCTATTCAATTAGCTGGAAAATTTTAGAGGAAAAGGACCATGTCGTTTCAACGTTTTCATGTATCCCTTCTGCACGACAAATGAAATCCTTATGGGATTTTTGCAAGAAATTGTGGTATATTTTTCTAAAAGCTTTTGATAGGATATAAGGCCACAGATTTCAGACAGTGTTTACCATATGTGTGTATCTACTTAGTATAGGAGATGTAGGGGTAAGCACAATGTCTCTCTCAGTATACACAGTATATAGAACGTGGTTGGCACCTTTCGAAAAGTCATTTCATTCGCAAGCACGGCAAGGTTACAGTATATAAGGGTAGTAGGGTATCATGTGTATACATCTCTTGGAAAAGTGACAGCACATCTTTACACGTGGAAGCTAAGTTTGGGCTACCTGAAGCAATCTAGGCATGTGCGAATGAAGATTTTGGAATGTAAATGTACAATCACATACTTCATTTCATCCATGCTTATAATATATTTATTTGATTTTGACTTCGGTGATAATGACTAAGCATTTTAAGTTTTACAGTCAACATATCCCACTATATAAATCTCCGTCCACATACGATTGGCTACCGACAGAAATAAATATACCGTTGCGCTCAGCAGTGTCTCACGATCCCAAAAATATAATAATATCGGTAGGTTGACTCATATTGTGAAACCCCAAAATATTGATATAGGGTGCAAAATACTCCAAATAAAAAGTTGCATATTTAATTAATTAAAAATTACAGTAAAATTCTAAAAATTAAATTATGACTACGCCTCAAAAGAACCTTGTCAAAATTCGAATCCCGTATGCAGTTATTTCAAATAAACTGTTACGGTCGATGAACGATGCTATAGCGACTATTTGAAAATTTTATTTGGACATATCTTGCAGTCTATACAATGAAATCTCCATTTTCCTCTTCCGTTAGAAAAATACTTTTCAACAGATTCTAACGTTTCTTGTTTCGCCGAAATCCGACTTAACACGGCTTCTGTATGATCAATTGAAGTTGAAATTAAATTTTACGAACTACCGCGCTGTTTTGAGTTTTAAATTAAATATAAATTTAAACGTTCAACAACCGTTTGATTAACGAATTAATTATTTAAAATCCGTTAATATTTCAAATAAAATAATTAAAATAGATTTAAATATTCGCAATCAAATAGCCGAGAAATCCGGGTCGTTACATTCTTCCCCCCTTAAAATAATTTCGTCCTCGAAATTGCTAAGTAAAAAGAATGCTCCGAACTTGATTATTTCCAAAATAATTTATTTAAAAGAATATCGAAAATAAATTCTAAGTTTAAAATTTCACGAAAAATTTGCCAGCACTTCCGCTGTATTATTCGATTGAACAACTACAAATGCCACTCTGGGCCTCTCATATCGATCCAAAGAAAATAAAAGCCAAACAGCCACCCATCTCGGGTATAAATTCAAACATCCAATCAATAATATTAAGGTTTACCTTTTTGTCGAGCAACTCGATTCCAATTCCAAAGCAACCCAAGTAACTGCTCTTTGTCTGTCAATCTGTACTCTCAATCAGTGTAACCAAATCAACTTCATAGCCCTTTGCAATCTGTACTTAGCTCTACTTACAATACAAGTAGCAATCCAAGGTTAATTTTTTCCAGTTTCATTTCTTAATTGATTTTTAATCTCAATTCCTTATACTGGAATTTATCTCTCTGTTTCCAATTCATTCAATTTTCTAATTAACTCGTTTGTCGAATTTAACATAACCAACTATCATTTAATAAACTAGATCATACATAACACAAACAAATCATCCAATGTATAACCTGGTTTAAGTTAAGTTCTGATTCACTTAATTCTATATCAAATTTCATATTCACCAATTTTATAATTTAAATTTCCTTCTGGTTTTATTAAACCATTCAAATTTATTACACCCGGGTCTCATTTTAACGAGCCCAACTCATTCATTGGTTCTAAATCCAATTTAAATCCATAGTCATGAATTTTATTCCAAACATACAATCCAACAAATTTCCATTTTTCTGTTTGGATACATTCACTTTTTGTTTTGCCCAACACAAGTCAAATTCTTGTTGGCTTTTCTCAATTCCAACTCAAATGATTCATTTTAACTCATACAAGTTAAAATTAATTCCCATTTCATATTTGAAATGTTTCCAACTTCATACAAGTTTTGAATTAAATGATAATTTGAGAAAATAATAAATTTTACCTTCTTATGGAATATTTGGGTCGAAACAATATAAAATAATTTTATATTCAAATTACAAATACGCGCTCTCGTATATATACACTCAACTCGATCTAGGGTGTTA
Source organism: Allium sativum (assembly GCA_030737875.1). NCBI lineage: Eukaryota > Viridiplantae > Streptophyta > Magnoliopsida > Asparagales > Amaryllidaceae > Allium > Allium sativum. The sequence continues at coordinate 683,006,848 of CM060926.1, read as the reverse complement.
CTAACCCAATCTCTATCGAGTCAAACCACAGAGCCAAGGTCATTCCTAAACCTCGCTCTGATACCAACTGTAGCGACCCGGGATTTCGACACTCGAATCCAGACACTAACACGTCTCGTGTCCAAACTCAAATATCGAAAACCCAGAAAGCTAATAGAAAGAAGTTAGAGGGTGAGAAAAGAAAGAAAGAAATATTAGAATAGGAGAATAAGAAGATCAGAGTCTCACAGCGGAATGGACAAAATATAATAATCAATAATACTTTATCAAAGAATTGATATCACCACATCAGAGTATACATTCAGATCAATACAACACACAGCGGAAATAAACTAGTACCAGTATATATATGGAATACGTCTCGACTTCAACTCCTCTTCTGAAGCTCCAAGCGAAACCTAACCTGTACATGTACTCGGTCTGACCCGAGCACATTTGATTTAAAACAAAATTCACCCAGGTCAGTCTGAAATACTTTCAGTGATAAATTCATACAGCAACCAACTTGTTTAACTTTGAAATCCTTTTGAAATAAAAGGATAATAGTAAGACCAGTCCACACATAAACACGGACGGTTTTTATCTTACTATAACCCAAATCGTTTGAAATCAATATCTTCATCTGATATTATCATAGTGTCTAAATACAAGTAAATAGAATCTAGCAGAACGCTTGCATCTCACGCTCCACATATATAGTATACAATCAAAACTCGCGGGTGCTTATTGGAGATTGGATTTCTAACTATGACAAGGTATGGGACCACCTGCCGATAGTGTATCTCTAGAGACGAATACACTGGGTTCAACAAGAACGTCTTGCAACCCGGCCCACACATGACCGACCACTCATTTCTCTTGAGTGTATCGAGCATATTGTCACCTTACGGCTTTTTGTCGCGCGACCACCGTAATCCCCGGGAGATACAGAAATGAAAAGAAGTAACAAACATGAATATTCTCTAGATGGTGACAATACACCCTAATGGGTGCGACCCACATAGCCATGCTGCCTGCCCGATTTTTGTCATTTCCCGGTTGATGAGGCTTGAGGCTATAATCGACTTTTGAAAACATCTGGCCACCATTCACATCGTCCATACACGTCATCCAGGAACAGGATGAACCGAAGGCACCCTCCTACCACATCCTAGGAATCACCCTATAGATTAGTAGCGAGAAGTCCTTGCAACCCGTAGATTCCAATCACGACAGAATCACAGTATATCTCTAGGGATCAGCCAGAGATTGTAAGTAACTCTTCCGTTTCATGAAGATCTATGGTCTTCAATTGCTCTATCTCGATCAATGTCTTCGACGTATTCGTATATATTGGTCGGAATGGTTTTCGAATATAAATTCGATCCCGGTCTTCCCGTGCCAATAACGTTGGGTCAGATTTTGATAGTCGGTTATTTAACTATCAAAATAAACAACCATAAAATAAACAAAGTCATTGGTTTATACACAGCATCACTTGGCCCTTATAACATATTGGTTTAAAACATGTTATAATTCTTTTATCTATATATCTAGAAAATATCTTAAAATCATGTCTTACTTAACTTTCAAATAATATTGCAAAACATTGCTATAACGTTTCTTATTATCCTATCGATTAACTAATCATAACGGCATCTTCTTTGGCTTCGTTATTTGAACACCAAAATCACCCCTCATTGCTTTAAAACAAACCCATTTAAATTTCCTTCCATCATTTTGAAAATACCATTATACTTCCACCAATTTCCTTTTCATTTCTTTTACTTTGAAATCGCATTATATATATATATATATTTCAAAATCCTTCAAATAACGTTACACCTTTATTTTTCCCAAAATATTTTATTCTAACACTTTCACCATTACGACTAACACCATCCTTTGATAATCCTGAAGTTGTTCAAGTTGGGGTATTTTAATTACCTCTCAGACCTTGATCAACAACGTTCTTATCGTCAGATAGACATCAGTTGTAATACAAAAACTGACACTCATTTCCAATACGACAAATCCCATTATAATTCCATCTTGATGGAATATCATCTCGGCAATTCTATATCGCATCCTTTTAATTTATCTCAATTCACTACTCTAATTCAAGTCGGGTTTTATAACTTCGTCCAACTTGGATTTCATATAATCCGATTAGTATAATTCAATAAGAATTAAAAATAAAACTTCGGTTTCACATTATAGATACTAAATCGCTTTATTAACTATCAACACGACTTTAAACTTCACAACATTCCTTACTATATTTAACATTCCAAAACATCACTTTGATTTTTAATAAATGACAAATAATTAAATTTCAACCTTTAAAAATAAAACTAGGTTACCCAACCATCAACTACTTTCTTTAAATTAATGAACTTATTTAACAAAACAATTTCAGCAAAGCCGTTTACTTGTTTCTCTTTGAACATGACTAACTAGTTAGTCAATCGTTATCGATCTTGTCATTTAAATTAATTACTAATTAATTTAAATAATGCTATTCACTTTTATTTCCAATAAGTCAACATCAATATAAACCCCATTCTATTTGTTACATCAAATCTGGCCACTTGAACTTGCTAAATAAAATTGTTTAACAGTCATTTGATAAGCACGTGCTTCGCGCACGGTAGATTTTGGTTAAACCAAAACGACGATTTGTGGTTAAAACGAACCCATGTATATATGTGATTAATATATTCCCCTTTTAGAACTTCATTTAAAATAATATATATATATATTTAAAAAAATATTCGGTTATACAATAATTTTTATAACTCTATTTCTAGCGATTCACCTGACGGTGACTCGTTCTTTGTAAAACAGTGCATATTTGGGCCATCTGCTATTTACTTATTGACCATGCTATTTATTGATTCAAAACCCAACCACATTCAATGATCAATAGGGTTTAAAGTCAACGGGTTTGAACAGTTCATAAAATATGAAATAACAACATAATAAATATTTGAGGAACCGGTTTGGTTCCTCCTACCTGTTCTTCCCTGCATCACGGACCATTAAAATATTTCATATCAGTACATAGAAATATTTAAACACCATTAAATCAACCATAGGCATCCAAGGCATCCAATCAACCAATTAAATTTAAATATACGAATTTAGCACATCCTAGTATTTCAGAAATGTGTGAGAATTAACTCACCTTTATTTCGATTGTCGGGCGTCGCCTTGTTTAATTTTAAACCGGTATCTACATCTAACTGAAAATCCCGGTTGCTCTCGTTCCTTTTTGAATCAACACAATAGCATAGCGCTTTTCCCTGCGACTCCAACGTGTCTGGTTCCGCATAATTCTGACGACGTATAACCAGGTTACGGTTGTTACCATTTTAAACATATACTAATTATAATAATAATGTATTTATTTGATTTAAATAGTTAAACCTTAAAATTTGTTAGCACTTTTTATTACCTTAATTGCCGTTAGCCCCACTAATGATCCACCTTAACCAATCCTCATCCACGTGAGTATTGTGCGGTTTCTCTGAAAACCAGTTCTCAAGCCCGGTCCCTTGCTTTCCTATGTAACAATTATACCATTTAAAATGTAACAATATATATATTAAAAGAATAGATTAATTATTTATTAAATTTACTATTAATAATCACTCATTACCGTTTATTACCCAAATCCTGCAATTAGCAAGCTCTAACTGTTCGGCCTCAACACCAAAAATCCCTATGGCTTCAAAACGCAACTCGCGTTTCAAGTTTGCTGCACCTTCCCTTAGTTTATGCCCTCATCAACCACTATACGCCAGTACACAGAGCCGCCCTCCTTGCATGTACTCACGTTCTTCTTTCCTGATACGGTGAACCACTTTCATTTGCCTTTACTACCTTTGCTCCTACCCAAGATAGAAACCCACGCCCAGCTTCTGTGCACCCTTGTTTGCAACGTGACCTTCCATCTTTGCATGGCCCTTCGCTTATACCTCTTTGAAGCTTCTCATGACTGAAACGCCCAACCGTGATCACTTCTTTTTTTTTTTTTTTTTTTTTTTTTTCACTTCGCAAGGCCCAAGGCCCTAAAATCCTGATGCAAGCCCACGTCCAAACACCCGCTCACAACAGCAACTCTTCTTCTCAAGGACCCCCAACGCCTTCCTTCTACCTGATGCCCCTCTCGCATTTTTTTTTTTTTTTTTTTTTTTTATAAAATCTGGAAACCGCACCTTGCTTGAGTACTGCAAAACCAAAGTCCACTTATTTCTTCATGCACCAGGAAGCCAAAACGCAAGTGTTCCTCTACTGCATTAACAATTTGCCTTCGCTGAAACAATACCATACAACTACGCTTGCATGTTATATAGTAACTCCCACTGTACCGCATGCTACTCTTCATGCACCATATACCCACACACCACTCTCCTTTCCGCCACCATATACTGGTCCGTCTTCCAACACACAACAGTCCATACCACCATCCTAATCCACCTGGACGCCAACCGACTTTGCCATCGGATCTGCCTTGCTGAGAACACCTCACGTCGGAACAGCTCCTCATTTGGCACCACCTCCCTCACGTTATTCTTTTTATTGTTCTTTCCTCCCCCCAACTTCGCTGCTACACTTCGGTTCAACGTCATACTGTTCCGTTCAATCTTGTTTAACAGACCACCACCCCATGCTCTAAACAAAATCGAACCCCATACACCGCTGAAACCCACTTCAACGCTGCCTCAAGAGAATAATGCAGTAACCGCCTGCTACCCAAGAACATACACGCACCGTGGAGAGAACTCCTCTTTTCTTGTTATTTATTTTTTCTTCTTCAGTACAGTTTCTATTTTACATTGAGAGGGAGCTTCCATTACTAGGTCCCACTTTTTGGCACCAGAAAATGAGAGAGTCGCATGCGCTATTTATAGGCTGGGAAGGTTTGGCCACCACGAAATGTTGGGTACAAGTAGCACGTACATAGGTGTTAGGGTTAGCTGATTTGTTACTTTTCTTTCATTTCGATTTGAAAGAAAAAAATGGCAGCAGGCATGGGTGTACTACTGTTTGCATGTGCTGCTTCCCTGTGCGTCGGCTGGAGAGTGATGGGATTATACAATGGGTCTGCGAGGATTGATGGTTTGCATGCTCCTGTATTTTCACGAAGAAAAGATGGAAAAGAAAATAGGTAGGTGAAAACAGGTAGCTGTATCTGAAAATTCATTTAGGAAGGAACAGGGTAGGCTCATGAAGGACAGTGGTAGATAGGTTTGTAATGGCATGTCTATTCAATTAGCTGGAAAATTTTAGAGGAAAAGGACCATGTCGTTTCAACGTTTTCATGTATCCCTTCTGCACGACAAATGAAATCCTTATGGGATTTTTGCAAGAAATTGTGGTATATTTTTCTAAAAGCTTTTGATAGGATATAAGGCCACAGATTTCAGACAGTGTTTACCATATGTGTGTATCTACTTAGTATAGGAGATGTAGGGGTAAGCACAATGTCTCTCTCAGTATACACAGTATATAGAACGTGGTTGGCACCTGTCGAAAAGTCATTTCATTCGCAAGCACGGCAAGGTTACAGTATATAAGGGTAGTAGGGTATCATGTGTATACATCTCTTGGAAAAGTGACAGCACATCTTTACACGTGGAAGCTAAGTTTGGGCTACCTGAAGCAATCTAGGCATGTGCGAATGAAGATTTTGGAATGTAAATGTACAATCACATACTTCATTTCATCCATGCTTATAATATATTTATTTGATTTTGACTTCGGTGATAATGACTAAGCATTTTAAGTTTTACAGTCAACATATCCCACTATATAAATCTCCGTCCACATACGATTGGCTACCGACAGAAATAAATATACCGTTGCGCTCAGCAGTGTCTCACGATCCCAAAAATATAATAATATCGGTAGGTTGACTCATATTGTGAAACCCCAAAATATTGATATAGGGTGCAAAATACTCCAAATAAAAAGTTGCATATTTAATTAATTAAAAATTACAGTAAAATTCTAAAAATTAAATTATGACTACGCCTCAAAAGAACCTTGTCAAAATTCGAATCCCGTATGCAGTTATTTCAAATAAACTGTTACGGTCGATGAACGATGCTATAGCGACTATTTGAAAATTTTATTTGGACATATCTTGCAGTCTATACAATGAAATCTCCATTTTCCTCTTCCGTTAGAAAAATACTTTTCAACAGATTCTAACGTTTCTTGTTTCGCCGAAATCCGACTTAACACGGCTTCTGTATGATCAATTGAAGTTGAAATTAAATTTTACGAACTACCGCGCTGTTTTGAGTTTTAAATTAAATATAAATTTAAACGTTCAACAACCGTTTGATTAACGAATTAATTATTTAAAATCCGTTAATATTTCAAATAAAATAATTAAAATAGATTTAAATATTCGCAATCAAATAGCCGAGAAATCCGGGTCGTTACAGCTAAACATATACATGAATACTTGTTTATGTGTTATTATACTCCTATACAAAACTGGAACCAAATTATAACCCATTTCCTTAGATTTACTGTTTTAAGTGATGAGTAACCTTCTTGTTCTTTCTTTTAACCATCTATGATTGATATGTATAGGATACATTTTTTTTTTAATATATTGTATTGAGGTTATCTAATCATTTAGTTTAAACCTTGAGATAGATGATTAATTTAGACTGTAGTAAGAACAGAGAACAACATCATTTTATAAGGTGAGTAAACCGCTTTCCTTTACTGGTTAATGTTATGTAAATATATACATATATGCATTACAATATTTTTCTTGTCAAAAACTGAAATGGCAAAGCCTCAGAATGAAGAAAAACATAAACTATGGGCTAAAATAGAGTATAACTCCCTTTATTACCCCACTTAGAACTACTTATGTTTGTGTATAGTAACTTATAAACATATGTATATAGGAATATCTGGTTTAAATGTACAGAATCTAGCAAAGTAGATTTTTCATACCTGGAAGGAAGTATAAACTAAAGTAAAAAGGCAGTTTCTTCCCTTCCATGCAAATCTATTACTGATATGATAATGTAAACTTATGTGTGTGTTGAGTGCTATTGCTAATGTACATTAAACCAATTAAGTCTTTAGATTAAACTAGAGAAAATGGCAACAATTTAAGATCAGGTAGAAACCTGGAAACAAATTAAAACAAACTCTGTTTATCCTATTTATACTATCACCTAACATCAAAAGTACATGACTTAAATTCTAGTGTGATTTAGATTTTTGTTTTCAACAAAGTCTGTTCATAATTAAGAGTAGCTTAATATAAAAACAAGTTGATCTCAAATAAGTAGATATGGTAACAGATATATGCGGATATACAACTAAAGGAGTCTTAAACTCAAAAATTTAATGATCGAAAATTCTAAATTCAGATATATGGGTGGAATTGTGACTGAATATAATGATTTCTTAACCAAAAATTGAAATTTTTAGTAACCTGTATGGTGAGAAAAATTGGAAAATTTGATTGGGGTAAATAATGCAATTTCTTGGGTTTTGATTGATGGAACGAAAAACTGTGTTTAAAGAAGCTTCGATTAGGCCGATAGAAGGTACGGCCGAAGTTTTAGGGATTTAGACGGTCGGAGGAGGCGTTACGAAATGGATTTAAGTTTTGGTTGAAGTTTTGGGTATTTTCCACATAGACTCATGGCGTGATTGAGTTGAATGGAATTGGGCGTGGAGGAGCTCGTGAGGTCGGGGAGTTGGTCAGCAATGGCGAAAAGGGATAACATGGTCGGAGGTGACCAGTAGAAGCCAATTTTAAAACGACCTGTAGCAGTGTTATCTCGAGGTTAAAGGTTAAAGGGTACTTTGGAGAAGGAAAGGGTTAATAGGATCGGCCATTGATGATCGTTAACGATGGTATGACGTGTAGAGGGGGCAGTGATAGATCACCGATGGTCAGAATAGTGGTGCATGTGCACAGTTGTGCCGTGTACAGGAGGATGGAAGGTGGTACTTTGGTTATGAAGGAAAACTTGGGTGCAGCTTTGGATTTCTACACGGGAACATGGTATTTTGGACATTGGCACTTTGTTATTTGGTAGTACCAAGTGGTACTTTGGTAAGGATGAAGATCGTGAGCTCGACATTGGTTTTGGACGTGAAAACATGGTGATTTAGAGTGTCGGAATTTGACAAAGTGGTACTTCCGAGAAAGGAAGATCTGGTGCTTGGTACTTCAGCTGAGGCACATATACTGGAGTGGTTTTCACGTGCGCACCATGGCATTTTGAAATGTGGTACTTCCGAAGTGGTACTTTGGGTAAATACGTTAACAAAAGAGATTATGAATGAAGTTTTAAATTAAAAACAGTTTTAATTTAAAAATAGAAAAATAAAATAAAAATAAAGAAATAAATAAGGAAAAAGAAAACTTTTATTTAAATATCGTAGGAAAGTGGAAGAAAAGACCGTAGCAAGAAGGTCGAAGACAGAAGCTCGACTGTAGAAGTTCGACGAGTTTGAAATTAGAAATATAAAAGAAATAATTAAAATAAATTATAAATTTAATTTATTTATGATAAATTAGAAATAAGAAAATAATTTATAAGGACAACTGGAGTATTAAACAAAGTATATACATAGTCAACAAACGAAGAAAAATACCGTGTGCAATGTACACGCTTTATTTGATCATTTCTAAATGATGGTCAAAACTGAATCAAATACCGTGTGTGACGCCCACTTAGATTGTTCATTTATAAACGATAATTCGAATATACATATGTGAACAAGGCAAACATATACTATTCTGTTTGACTGAAACTCCTAATTGAAGAATGTGTAAACCGTCTCATGATAGGCTGATAATTATTTATCAAATGTAAAAGACATTACATACATCGTTTCGAAGAGTCCGGAATAAATATTCCACTTCGATCCGAATTATATGACGTGTGTCAGTAATATTGAAGATAGAGATATGCAAGGGCTATTTTAAATAGTGCCTTCAGTCTGCCCAGTCCCAGGACAAATCTATATGGACGGGTGTCTGACAATGTATATCTATTATATTCTACACATCGAATTTACGTAAGTATATTACGTTGGTGGTGGAGAAATTCATTTCCCTTAGCTTTATTGCCTGCAATATATTTGGAAAATCGAATGAGTGTTCTGACGATATGACGATGTGTCATTCAAAGTAATTAAAGAAATAAATCTATTAAAAAGATAAACGTAACCTCTAGCCTCACAACCAGGAAATGACAAAAATCGGGCAGGCAGCATGGCTAGTTGGGTCATACCCATGTAGGGTGTATTATCACCATCTAGAGAAATTCCTTTTGTTTTCTCATCTCTTTTTCACTGCTGCAGCATTCAGTAGCGGTTGCTGATCCCAACTGTGGAGGTGATAATATATTCGTTACACCCAAGCTAAAATGAGTGGACGGTGTGTGTGGCCGGGTTACAAGACGTTCTTATTGAACCCCAGTGTATCCTCTCTAGAGTACACTGATTGGAAGGTGGTTCCATACCTTGTCTGTTGGAATCCAATCTCCAATAAGCGCTCTTCGGTTTTGGATTTTATACTATATATATGAAACGTGAGATGCAAGCGTTTCAATAGATGATTATTTGTTAAAAACTATCGTAATATCAAATGATTTTGACATCAAATATACTTGGGTCATCATCCATATACATATGGGTTGGTCTAAAGATTTCTAAAGTTAAATGAATCTGTCCAATATAAAGGAAAAACGTTATTCCTTGTTTCCAAACAATTTGACTGTGTTTACTCACACCAGTCCCCTGACTAACCCAGAGTTTATTTTCTGTGTTTCCTAAACTCTTGGGTACTCATAACACTTGTTATGAGTAGATAAGTAATTCAGGTAAGCAAGTGGAACCTTATGAAGTTCAAGTTCAAGACCAGTCTAGTAGTATATCCATTTCTATGTATCCAGTTTAAGTGTCTGTATTATCCTATTAATCATGTATAATTATGCTGTTGTACTATGATGATGTATTATGATATTGTACTATGATGTATCAGATCCTGTTATGTAATATATTATGTATTTTGTGAAATTATGCTGTGAGATTCTAATGTTTTCTTATTCTTCTATTTTATTAGTTCTATCTTTTCTATCTCATCCTCTAATTTCTTTCATAATGACATGACTTTCGAGGTCATCGAAAATCGCGTCGTTACACTTTGATTGGTTGGTCATGCCATTCGGGTTGACCAATGCGCCTGCATATTTTGTGGATGTTATGAATATGGTTTTCATGGATCAATTAAATAAGTTTGTTCTTGTGTTCGTGGATGATATCTTGGTTTACTCGAGGACAGAGGAAGAACACAAGGAAGATCTGAGGACAGTGTGGATGTGTTGAGGAAACACCGATTGAGAGCGAAATTTTCTAAGTGTCACTTCTGGAGGAGGGAAGTGAGGTTCTTGGGCCAGTTGTTTCAGAGAATGGTATAGTCATGGATCTTGCGAAGGTAGCTACGGTGCTAGATTGGTCTACGCCTAAGGATGCAACGGACGTGAGAAGATTCTTGGGATTAGCTGGATATTATCGTAAATTTATCTAAGACTTGTCTAAGATAGCGACGCCGTTAACTCAGTTGACCAAGAAGAATCAAGCTTTTGCTTGGAACGAAAGGTGTGAGAATGCATTTAAAATCCTAAAGGAGAAGTTAACCAGTGTTAGTTATTCCTAAAGGGAACGAAGAGATGACGGTATACACAGATGCCTGTTGTAACAACCCGGAAATCCAGAACCAATTTAATTTTTTTATTTTATCCATTTTAATGGATTTTGAATATTTAAAATGATTTATTTTAAATAATAACGACTATACGTTTATTTTTAAACGTAGATAGAACTTACAAATTTATTTTAATTATAAATAGAGTTTGAAATGGCGCGGTGGTTTGAAAATTCGATTTTAAATTTCAATTGAATGTACATAATTCAAAATAAATAGTATTTCAATAAAATCAGAAACATCTAAATCCGCTTAACAATATCTTTCTAACGAATGTGGAAAACTGAGATTTCATAATATAAATTGAAAGTTATGTCTAGTTTAAAATTAAAAATAGTCGCTATGGAATTTGTATATATTTTAATATAATATAAGACCTTAAAAATAGCCATTTTTCAAATGACCTCCGTTTCCGGTGAAACCAATTTTTTTAGATCCGGAATGTCAAATTATTGCTATATTCCAATTTTCATAATTTTTGGAATTAATATGTGAGCATGACAAAAGAAAATGTGTTTTCACAATTTCAGTACAATTGGATCGACCAGAAGAAGGCCATTTTTCAAACGGTCTCCAAGTTCGATGAAATTAGTTTTGTTAGGACCGTATCCTCAAAACATAGCTAGATATAATTTTTCGGTAATTTTTGGAGTTAGTATGTGGCCCCGATAAATTAAAATGTACATTGAAATTCAATATTTATTGATTTATATTTTAATGTACAGAAAAACCGATCGAAATAGTTGTATTGGCTTACGAAACATATCCCACTACGTCTGGAATGGGGGTATTTAGTTAGGGGCAACACTCGTTGGAATTCATTTGGTGTTCGGGTGGAAATTCACTATTTTTGGAATTAAAAGAATATATATATATATATATATATATATATATATATATATAACGAGCCAATAGGAATTTTCGTTTAACCTAAATTCATTCAACAAAAAACCCCGCCTCTAGGCAGAAAGAACGACCGATTTTCTCAGAGCTTCCCCCCAAATCTTCTAATCCTCTCATTGTCTTTAGAAATTTATGAATGGAGAATTATTCTATGTTTCAAGCTTTACAATATGAACGGTCAAGATCAGTTATTGTTTCATGGTTCATGAGAAATCATCACCAAAATCAGCCGCGTTTCGAGGCAGTTTCAGGTGGAAAGAAGAGGTTCACATTGGTGGTGTCTCGTGGGAAGGCGGCGGACGTGAGGAGATCGATGGTGGTCCGATGGAGCGGTTTGGGGTGCAACGACTAAGGTTTATAGATGGCGTTGGGTTCGTTTTTATTAGGTTCTAGGTTACGAAGAGGAAGAAGATAGTAACGTTTTTAAAACGTTACTTAAGGTAATTTAGCATTTGTTAAAAATCAGTTTTTTATAGAAAAAACCCATTGTTTAAAATCGGATTTTTATAGAAATAGCATAGTTTGAAAATGAAATTTTTATCTAGATAACTTTGTTTTAAAAATATCATTTTTAAAAATAAAATAACTTTGATTTAAAAATGTGTTATTTTTTAAATGAAATAGCTTTAGAATAAAAATACAATTTTTATAAAATAACATTGTAAATAAAAATATGATTTTTATAAAATAACATTGCAAATAAAAATATGTTTTTCATAAAATAGCATTGTAAATAAAGACATGATTTTTATAATATAGCATTGTTCTTAAATTATCAATAGCGTTGTCAAAAATGTGATTTTTAAAAATAAACTGCGTGAATCAGAAGGAAACACGGTGAAGAACACTACGCGGTGGAACTGTCTGGAAGCAAAATGAAACCCAAATCATTCAATAAAGAATGAAGGAGTGGAACCCAATGTGAGAACTCCTTCTCACTTAAACTATTTTATAGTTAAATATATCCTAGGTTACAGACGGGGCTTAGTAGCTCCTGACACTATTTATTGTACAAACCATGGATCTTTGTTTAGACTGATTGTGATTGTGAAATTGACTGTATTGTGGTTGTGAATATTCATGTGTTGAATAAGATGTGTAATCATTAAAAATGTCATTTTTAATGTGTAATAAAACTATATAAAATATTCATGTGTTGAATAAAATGTGTAATCATTAAAAATATCATTTTTAATGTGTAATAGAACTATATAAAATAGTCATGTGTTGAAATAAATATTCATTTACAAACCGGACGATTTGTTTATGTACAACCATTTAACTGACATTGAGAGGGAAGATAAATTTTACACATCGCCCAACTGGACAAATAATATTAAGTATTTGTTGGTTGAAATCCACGCGAATATTGGGATGATATTTAATGTACACTAATCCCAATTATTTAGTTGTATGTCAATTGATTGGTTGATAGACTGTTGTAAGCGTTAATTATTTATATTTAATGCTTATGCAGTTGCGTAATGCACTATGGATGATGGACGATTGTTTGTCATTGTTGTTATATACATGTGTTGTATGAAATCCATATATATATATATATATATGTATATATATATATAATATGGTAATTAATTGGGGCTCATTCCAATTTGGAAATAACGAATAATTTAAAATAAAGAACATTTTAAAATAACGAACATTTTTAAATGATATTCCGTAAAGGATTAAAATGTGATTTTGATGTCCAATTTTGGATGGACACGAAAATATGGAAATATGTGGAGCCGTGTTGGTTAGATATGCGCTATTTAAACACGAACGATTTTTATATCGATTTTATTCATTCTTATAACGAATATTGAAAAGAGAATGATTTCAAAATCTGATATTTTGAAAATATTATCATTAATATTATAATGATATAGAATATTTAATTTTGATTTAAAATTGAGAAGAAAGAAAGAATCGTTTTTAAAACGAATTTATAAAATACGTTTGGAACAGAAATTATATATATATGGTTTGAATAGAATGTTTCGCGCCGCGACCGTTCACGAATTTCGACCATTGACTCCAAATTGATGTAACAGAAGATCCGACCGTTGGATTCTCCTAAAACTAGAACCGTTGTGTTTGGATCGAAAAGAGATTTCCAATGAATATAAGAGATTTGAAATCTAACGGTTGGATTTGGAATTATGTCCAAATCAAATTTGGAAAAGGTCGCTATGGATGCGGTTCGGTGGCCGTTATTGGAAACCGACTGTACGGACCTCGATAAAATTATTAAAAATATTAATAATTTGTGTAAAATCATAATAAATGATTTGGAAAGAATTTGGATGAAAAATTCCAAGTTTGTGAAGATAAATTTTTATTTGAACGAACTAGTTATTAACTAGAATAATAATCCAATGTTTTATAAATTAATAAATTGGATTGAAAATGGTTTTAATATAACTAGAATTTTCTAATGAACAAATTGGAATGGATATGAATGGAAATAATCTTCGGAATATTTCGATATTGGATTTCATGATTATACAGATATTGTTGAGGAATTTGGAAGATAGATATATATCGTTATTCCCCATACGATGTGTGTTGGTTTTAGAAATTGATATTGAATATAAGCCGATATAATTTTTGTTTAGAGCTTTATATTTAATATCAAATTGGATTTTGGGTTTGTCATGAATGGTGTCTTCAGTAACACTGTTCTTAAACCCCGCTGTGAAAAGGATAAATCTTTTAATTAAGATTATTAGAGTTTCCAATTATATTTAGTAATTGGAATAAAATGGAATGTGATTTTGGGTTTATTGTGAATGGTGTTTTAAACGACATTCGTTCTTTAACCCAATTAACATTGAAATGTGATTTATAATTTATAATTTTTTTAGTTAAGATTATTGGGAATTTTCCAAGGTAAAATTTTTCCAATTTAATATATTAAACTGGAATTGAATGGAATTCGATTTGATGATAATCGATATGTGCTCTATGGAGGAAGTCTGTTCATGTATATGGAATTTACAAGGCTTTGCCATTATTTCATTTATATTATTGGTTGGATATGGAAATTTATATCGATTATATATATTGATCTGTTTTGCATGAAGATTCCATAATTAATGGAATTTGATTTTTGGTTTATCGAGAATCGAGTTTTAAAATGACATCAGTTCTTTAACCCAGTTAAAGACAGGATTACATGTCTAACATTGTATTTCGAATTGTATTGTAGATCTTTGCTAAATATCTATCTGTTTGGTGGCGGAGAATTTATTCTCTTGCTTAACACCCTTCTCTGAGATGTATGAGCTTAGAGGTTTTATATTGGCAGAAATCGTTGGTATGGTGTAGATTGTCGATGTGGCATGTTTGTGTTTCCAAAGTTAAATAATCATTAAATAATGATTGTTGGAAGATTAAAACTAAGTGGAGTTTTAATGAATCTTTGATTAGACTGAAATGTAAATGTGATAATTTAAATTATCAAATTTGGGAAATGATCGAGAATGGAGTATCACCAGTTTTCTCCAAGCGATAGTTAAACCTTTAATTAGATTTGAACGTGAAATGGGAATTAATTTTACCGATAACACCGTGGTGTTAGATATGGAGTACTACCAGTTTTTCTCCAAGGGATGAATAGGTTGGGATTTGGAAATAAAATAAATGATTACTTCGGTAAAGTTCGCTAATCGCAACTAGTTTGGAAAACCTTAATTTGGTTTGAATTGAGAAAAGAATATTCTGGATTGGAATGAGGGGTATAATGTGTTTTTATATCACTTGATTATAAGATACGCGAGTTATTCAAAAAGACCAGGTTTATCCCATTCTGAATAATTGATACGACGATATGTCGATAGTGAAGACAGTGGTTGAAGACCGGAGATCTTCACATCGTTTGGATGATTACTGATGTCATGATTGGGATGCACACCCAAGACAAGGTAAAAAGTGGTGATCGTCCAGACGTACTTGGAGATCCACTGGATATGCCGAGGCCTCTCTCCTGTATTGGACATATGGGACGAGGAATAAGGTGCCTCCGGTTTCGTTCAGACCCAGAACGGACTTGCAAATGGATGGTGTGTCTGGCATTGATTCCTTTATATTGTATTTGTTGATCTCTGCTAAATATATATCTGTTTGGTGGCGGAGAATTTATTCTCTTGCTTAACACCCTCCTTTGAGATGTATGAACTTAGAGATTATATATTGGTGGAAATCAGTGGTACGGTTTGGATTGACAGTGTGGCATGCTGATATGCATGGATCATGGCTTTTGTTGAAAAGCAAAGTCTTGTGGTTGATGATCAAAGCACGACTTTAAATAGCATAGCTTTGTGTAGCATTAATTCGCGAGCTTCACACCCAGGTATGAACCAAAAATGGGATAATGACTGCATGGAAATGGACAAATGTTAGTTCTAGCTACGAGCAACATCATGGTATGGAGCCCAGACCGCTTACTCATGTGGATGCTGCATATTATTATGATAGATAGACGAGGTACCCACGAGCGAGGTAAGTCCTTAAATTGCTTTCGATATGGTCGACTGGACTGACCATTTTGGAGGTTCGATAGAATCGGCTAACATATAGTTTATGTTATTGCCAATCATCGACGGATGGCCGGCCATGAAGATCCAAGGGGTTCACTGCGGGGGATCCTGAGGCATTTGCTAGAGTGTCTCGAAATCGGTGAGGATGATCCCTTGTGTCGGTTCATAGATGGAAATCCAAATTCCAATATGTGATTTTTCGGTTTTAGTTTTAAATATATATTATATACATATGTGGCGACGTAATATAATGGTACCTACGCCGCCTATGATTGATACATTTATATTCGAAGTTGATTTCTTCACTTATAATAGTAATAAAATATGAAATTTCACGTACCAAGCATTTTTGGCTTTTATAAGGTAAAACTCTATCCTTGACTGCGTTCATTGTGTGATGGGACCTAAGTCTTATAATAGCTTCACTTTTCTATTTAGCATTGCGCTGTATGTTTTATGCACTGGTATTCTTGGGGTTAAACCCGTTCCGTGTTATACGGTGTGGTCCCTTGATTTATCCAACTTTAAAAATCAAATTAATAACTGTTTTAGTTCTCACACCAGTCCCATGACTGACTCAGAGTTTATTGTTTTAACCTAAACTCTGGGTGCCCCTATTTTCCATACGGGCAGCTAGTAGTTTTGGTTTTGCAGATTTATTTTTACAGGATCCTGGTTTACAGCTGGATCTATATTCGGAAAGCTCTGTACCTGTGTATTTCTTTCAGTTGTGTTATGTATTATTTTTTTGCTGCTTCGTAATTCGAATCTCTGATATTTATCAAATGTATGTTATTTATTCATACTCTGTTATATTCTTGTACTATGACGTAATTGTTTTAATAAGCAATGAAATGTTCTATTGTTTTGTTCTGATTATCATGTTCTCAATTCAATTTGCCTTCATCCGTCTCTTCGGAGATAGAGGGAGTTTGGGTCGTGTCAGTTGGTACCAGAGTTTTGTTTTATAAAGCTCGAGAACAAGACACATTATAAGCAAAAGAAAGAATTCATCAGAGATTGGATTAGTAATATCCAGTAAGAACGACTCGTTTGAGATAGGGTTAGTAGTACCCTGGAATGAGTTCGGAGAGCGTTATTTATAAAAATAAAATGAAAATAAATTTAGTTTTGAAAAAAAATTATATCTATTATATGCATTTGATTATTTTATTTTAAATTGATTTGGACTATTTGTAACAAACCGGAAATTCAGAACCAATTTAAAAATTTAATTTCATCTATTTTAACATATTTTAAATATTTAAAATGATTTATTTTAAATAATAACGACTATCAGTTTATTTTTAAACGTAGTTAGAACATATAAATTTATTTTAATAATAAATAGAGTTTGAACTAGCGCGGTAGTTTGAAAATTCAATTTTAAATTTCAATTGAATGTACATAATTAAAAATAAATCAGATTTCACAAAAATCAGAAATATCTGAATCTATTTAACAATATTATAACGACCCAAACTACCCCGACCTCCGAAGAGAAGAGAAAGAACGGATTGTAATGAGAACACGACAAATCAGAACACAAACGGAAGAACATTTCATTGCTTATTACAACAATTTCGTTAGAATACAAGAATATTACGGAGTATGAATAAATAATACACCTTTGATAAACATCAGAGATTTACAATTTACAATGCAGCAGAAAATTAATACAAAACACAACTGAAAGAAATACACGGATACAGAGCTTTTCGAATATCCCTTCAGCTAAAAAACCAGGATCCTGTGAATATAAATCTGCAAAACCAAAACTATTAGCTGCCCGTGTGGAAAATAGGGGCACCCAGAGTTTAGGTTAAAACAACAAACTCCAGGTTAGTCATGTTACTGTTGTGAGAATAAAACAGTTATTAATCTTTATTTCAAAGTTAGGTAAATCCAGGGACCATGCCGTATAACATGGAACAGGTTTCCTCCCAAGAATACCAGTGCATAAAACAAACAGCGCGATGCTAAATAAAGAACAATGAAGCTATTATAAGACCCAGGTCCCATCACACAATGCAACGCAAGCCGGAGGATAGGGTTTTACCTTATAATAGCCAAATAATGCTTGATACGTGAAATTTAATCTTTTATTATTACTATAAGTGAAGAAATCAACTTCAAATATAAATGTATAAATCATAGGCGGCATGAGCACCTCATCCCACTATGTCGCCATATATAGGATTACAACTAAAAACTAAAATGTCATGTATTGTGTAACACCCCACGTCCATTAATGTCACTCACGAAGGGAATGCATTAACTTCCATGAAGGTTATAAGTGAATGTAGAACAGAAAAATTACAACAAGACAGATAGTAAATAGTACTTGGAAATCTAAAACTTCATTTTATTGCAGCGGAAATTAAACATGTTTGTTACATCATAAAACCATAGATCATAACCAAGTACAATATCCATCTTCATAAAAACCAAATATATAATCCCATTACATAAATAGCCATTAAAAAGATAACAAGCTGGACTTTACTTCAACGGCCCAAGCTTTCCAAAGAGAGATGAAGCAATTCAATCAAACTCCACTAGAGCTGGGCCCAACCTGAGGACCTGGAGGGGGAAAAAGGATAGAAATAGAGGGGGTCAGACATAAAGTCTGGCGAGTATGATAATTCTAACAATACTATTATCAAAAATAACTAGCCTAAGGCATAAGCTGGAAGACAAGTAAATGTCTATAAACTCTTAGGAAGATAAAGATAGCGTTTAAGATAACGTTAAAGATAACGGTAAAGGCACACCTAATTACTAACGAATGATTACTACACTGCACCGCACATTACTACACTGCACCGCACATTACTACACTGCACCACACCAGTCACCCTATTGTTTGATCCCGCTTGCTTCACACAGAAACTTTATAAATAGCCTTACGTACCCCTAGCTGACTACATAGGTGCCGTCTGCCCCTATCTCCACTAAGTGTACCCCACTACCCACTTTCGATCGGCTCCCTACTCGTAGATACCCGTGCTGGCCCCACAGTGGGGTGTATCACTCCCCTAAAGTGGCAACCCGATACAACTTGAGAATGCATGGCTTATACCTACACGATGCAACAACATCTTACCTACCAGCCCGGGTCCACACACGCATACGAAACCCGTTGGACTTGCATTGCCACCGCTCCCCGTTTTGGCCTCTTACAGTCGAACCCAGCATGCGTGTCCCGTCCTCGACTTGGGTCGAGCCCACAAAGATATGTTTGGGATACTGGTCGAAATGGGCCCCCACGAGCTACCCACCTAAGCTTGTCACTAGTATATCCCACTTAACCCTCTTAGTCATGTTCATTTACATGTGTGTTTGGTTAAGTCTTACTAATCGTATTTCACATGCCACTAAGGGCACCCCCTGGATTCCTCATGCCACCCAAGGCACCTACTTAACCCCCATGTCCCACCTTACATGTTTATCTGGTTAAGTATTTCTTAATTCATTCAGGCCATAACCTCATAAAGACCTCTCACATTAGACTGGCATTTATGGCAGCTGGATTTGCCGGGCGGGTCCGGGCAGTCTTACACCATAAAAGAGTCTAACCTCGTGTCTTTACAACTGTTATGCTTTAGTTTAGGCCTAGGACCTCTCACATTGGGCTGACATTTGTGACCACTGGATTTTCCGGGCGGGTCCGGGCAGGTTTACATCACAAACGAGTCCAACCTCATGTCCTAAGCATTGATTAACACTTAAAATCTTTTACCCCAGTTTTAATAATTCCCTATTCAAATTATTAATTAAGTCAACTTTTAATGATGTCCATAATTGACTCAATTATGGCCATCCACTTATGGCATGCAAAATCATATCAATTGCACCCCAACTTTTTAATATTAAATCCTTAATATTACCCCTACCCCACGTTTATACGTTCGCTTATTCATTGCATAATATAGGCTAGACTTGTATAGTCTAACACCTCGCACAAAGATAAATTATCACAACATATAGACAATTAAAATAAATCTAATCATAATAGGGGTGAAACTTGCATAAACTACACATGTTAAGGATCAAAAGGTGTCAACTTGTTAAATGTCTCAATTTATATGATATGATCATAGCCCAAATCTATACATAAACTTGCATATGGGGATTTTAGGCAACATAATGATGGTGTGAACTAGCATAGGATATCACATATGTCATAGCATACTTCTAGATGTCATAATAGATATCTTCGTATATGTTCATAACTTTTCTAATCAATCTAACTTGCATATATGACTTGTCATATAGATCAACATAACCCAAACATGATGATTTAATTAATATGAACTAACTAGCATAGATGGTAACATCATGGCCTTTTTAACATGTATGATTCATCATAACTTAGCATAAAAACTTTCAACATACATAACATCATCATAGCATGATTTACAACATACAAGATATCATCATCACATAACATTGGATTTACAATATACATGATAGCAAAAGGGGTTTACAACAACATATATGATAATTCACATCATCTACTCATAATCCATTCATAACTTAACCTAATTAAAATGATAATAATCTTGTTAAGATCATCATACTCATAATTTAGAGAAGAAAAGAGAGAGTTTTGCTTTGCTTTAGGGTTGAGAGAATTAGAATTGAATTTGCTTTTCTTCTTTCTTAGTTGGCGGCGGCTCCATTGATTTCCATGGCGACGGTAACTATTCTATTTTAATTAGGTTTAGGGTTAGCATTAGGATGTATTTATAGGTGTAGGAAGTTATTTAGGACCATTAGATTAACCCTGAACCATGAGAACAAATCAAATGCAAAATCTGCATTTGAGCAAATCGACCCAGGGGTTGACAGCCAAACACCCTGGATTAACCCCTAGTCGACCCAGCAGGGCTTGGGTCGACCTCAAAAATGGGACGGTTCGGTTATTCCCCCTCCCAATTCGCTGTTTTGAACTTTTTCACATATTTATTTATTTAATTTTTAATATATATATACATATATCAATATATATTTCTCTACGCAACCCCTTTCACTTAATTCTTTTCTAAAAATTAAGTATACTTTAATTTGTGAATTTTAATGTTATAAAATTATGGGGTGTTACATTCTCCACTCCTTAAAGGATTTCGTTCCCGAAATCTCCAAGTCACGAAGAATGCATATCCTACCATCTAATCGTCCATCTACTCAACCATCAAACACCAGCAACATACAATAAAAATGTGATTTTTATTGTTCATTTTATTTCAAACATGAATATTTTTAGTGATTCATACGTACAATAAAAATGTAATTTCTATTGTTAAAACATTTTATTTCAAATATGAATCTTTTTAATGATTCCTACATATAATAATAATGTAATTTTATTGTTGAAATATTTTCTTTCAAACATTAATCTTTTTTGTGATTCCTACATACAATAAAAATGTAATTTTAACACGAATCTGCCATAAACAATCATTCACAATCACAATCAATTTCCATAACACAATCGTCACACATACATCCATGGTTTAGCAGAAAGTGGTGTAGGGAGTTACTAAGCTTCATCTGCAACCTAATATATATTTTCATCATTTATTTTGAATTTAGATTGCTCACCGATGGTTTCCACTCCGCCAAAAATTGAGCCGAGCTCCAAATCAATCCAAATCTGGTTTGTTGCGAAGCTCTCGTCGATACAGTTCCAGCAGATCCTATTTTGCAGAATTCCGAGTTTATATGATAAAGTTATGCTTTATATAAGATTGCATACATATATATGTCATTAACACTTAAGTTTTAAAATAATTAATTACCCTAACATGCTTCTAATCCTCTTCCTCATGGTCCTCCTTCTCCAAAAACGCACATGCTTCAGCCCATCCAAAATCGCATGCTGCCCTACTTCCTCCCGACACTTTTCGGCTCCGAATCGCTTCAAACTTCGCATACAACCTTCTTTTGACGATCAAGACTCAAATCTAACAACCAAAACACATATTGTTGCTTCGATTCTCCACAAATTCGAACCCTAATCCACTTTATCACACGATAGAAAATTTTAGACGCACCAAAACTCCTCCAAACTCGATCAAACTCATGCCAATCGAAGCTTATACTCATACAAGCTCAAAAAAAAACTAAGCTTTGCAATTTATAGATTTTTCCTTGAATTGTTTTTGAATTTAGAAGCTTGCAATTAGGTTTAGAGAAGTGGAAAAAGGACTAACATGTTTTTTAGAAATGAAATGAGGTTTAGGGAGGTTGAGACAATTTATAGTGGAGCCTAATTATTTTTCTAATGATTTTATGTTTTATTATACTCAAATATCACTTATTTTCATCGTTTAAAAATCCGTGTTGTCACCCATGGATTCCATTTAAAATGAAAATTGACACACAGCTACTCTCTGACATTACGGATCCAACGAAACTGGTTTCGTCGAATTTTGAGTCAGTATGCACAAACAACGAATTTTTAAAGTCAAAATATTGTTAATTTTTCACTTTAAAAATCACATCCGACCACATACTAACCCTAAAAATCACAATATTTGGAATCTTACCATTATTTGACATTACAGATCCAATAAAATAAGTTTCGTTGAATTCCGAGGTCATCTCAGTAATGTTCCTTTGTAAAATTGCTAAAATTAGCTTAAAAAAATGCGATTTTAGCGTACATTTTCTTCTTGTATGCCCAAATGCTAACTTCAAAAATTATGCCCTTTTTGGATTTAACCATGATTTGATGATACGAATCCAGAAAAAAGTAGAATCGAATTTCAAGATTGTATCAATAATGTTCCTTTGTAAAGTGACTGCCTGTTTTTGAACAAATGATTTTGCCTCTCACGGACACATACTAATTCCGTTTGATGCGCACTTTGGAACCGAACAATGATTTGTCATTATGATTCCAAAAAAAATTATTTCGTCGAATTCTGAGCTTATTTGCAAAATTTCACTTTTTAAGGGTTATGCGTTGATTTTCAAAATCTAATTTTCAAAATTTTAAAACTAAAGCTTATTAATCAATTTAATAATTTTACTAAGTTTATTTTAATTCAAATAAAATATAAAAACTAATTTTAAAATTGTTCTCAATTTTTTTAGCAAAATAACCAATTTCTATTCACATATTCATTAAAATAGCTTAAATCAAAATTTTAAATTGGTTCAGAATTTCTGGGTTGTTACAATCTCCCCCACTTAAAATCTTTTCGTCCTCGAAAAGGAATGGGCTGAAAGTTGTTTAACTAACCAACTCAACTTTCATTCTTTTATTGGTTTCAATAATTTTATTAGTTGAACTAATAATCACACAACAAAATCATCAATCAATTAGTTGATCAGCTTTTCAAATATATATAACTTTTATATATTCAAAAATCATATTTTCTAAAATTGGATTTATATATAATCACAAATACATTAATTATAAACTTGTCACTCTCAACTCATTCTAGGGAATTTCTAATCCCATCTCTAACGAGTATCTCATTCTAGGATGCTACTGATCCTATCTCTAATGAGTAATCTTTCATAGGACATTACTATTCCTACCTCTGATGTGTCTTTTGTTTAGTTCTAACGAGTTATACCCCCAAAGATTTGAGTTAACCAAAGCTCTAATACCAACTGTAACAACCCTAGGCTTTGCAACCATCAGGCAGTGGGCTAACCTCCCACCGTGACATACATTGATACCTCAGAACTGATTTTACGGCCAGCCTCTCGACGACAACAACCAACCCAATCTTCCCACTGGGACCTATAGGGGTAAGAGTCTCCTGCTAGCCACCAAACAGCCAAGCGAGAACCCCCTATCATGTTCTCTAACCAGCTCTGATACCAACTATAACGATACGGATTTCGCTCGGACCTAATCGATCGCTAAATTGACCAAGACGGTTCGAAGCCCGGATATGCTAACTCTGGGCATACAACACATTAGAAAAAATAACAGAAGACTTTTATAAACATCATATTATTGTTACATCAGAGTACATGATATATCAGATGACATCGAAAAATAATTCTACAATGGAAGATTAATTTACAATAAATTGAAAACAATGCAGCGGAACCAATAAACTAACACAGCGGAACCCTATCAATGCTCTGGACCCAGCTTTAAGCTTTAATCTAGAATCCTGCTCAATAAATAAATGTCTGCAAAACAAACCACTCGACTGCCCATGTGGAAATAGGGACACCCGAGTTTGCAAGTGAAACAAACTACGAGTCAATCATGGAACTGGTATGAGAAATCTACTTAACTTATTTAATAATAAGGCTAGTCACAGGACCACGCCGCAAACGCGGAACGGGTTTACTCCATTGGATTGCCAGTGCATAAAAAAAGTAAACCATTTAGACAACGCAATGCTACTTAGAAAAATGAAGCCATTATAAGACTCAGGCCCATCACACAATGCAACGCAAGCCGGAGGATAGAGTTTTACCTTATAATGGCAAAAAATGCTTGATACATATAAAACAAAATCATTTGATATTATTATTAGTGTCTAGATGTTTAAAACACTTTTCAATATAAATGTATCAATCTTAAACGGCATAGTACCCTATACTACTATGTCGCCATATATTGTTACTATCAAATCCGTAATGTCGTATTGGAAATTGTGTTTCCATCATGAGTCAAGGCAAGGGATGGTCTCCTTACCGATTCGGATCACCCCTGCCAAGATGACCTAGGATCCCCCGCAATAAACCCTTAGATCCCGCAGGGCCGGTACACACATACTTTCGTGGATTAGTTATTCCTAAACACACATTTTCTGGTTCTATCGGGCCTATCACTTGGCCGGTAGCGACCAATATCCGAGGTGCCTCGCAATCCATCAACCACATAAGTAAAAATGTGTGGGCTCCATACCATGACACCACTTCTAGCTAGAAATAAACATCGTGCACTTCATGCGTTCCCTTATCCCGTTTCTGACTCTTATCGGGGTGTGAGGCTCGGGAATTAACATTATACTCAAAGCTATGTTAATTAAAGCTGTGCTTTGATCATCAACTACAAGGCTTTGCATTTCAAAAAAAGCCTTGGTCATTTTCATCTTAGCATGCCACATTGACAATTCATGCCATGCGACTAATGCTATCGATATAAAACCTCTAAGCTTGTACGTCTCAGAGAAGGGTGTTAAGAAAGAGAATAAATTTTCCGCCACCAAATAGATATATATTTAATAGAGATCAATCAACACAGAATAAAATTCAATGTCAAAAACACATCCATTTTGTAACAATCCACAATTTTTGAACCAATTTAAAATTTTAATTTTAGATATTTTAATGGGTTTTGGATATTTGAAATAATCAATTTTAAATATAACGACGAAAAATTTATTTAAATCAAAGTTAGAATGTATAAATTTATTTTAATCATAAAACGAGCCTAAAATGGCACAACAGTTTGAAAATTCGATTTCTAATTTCAATTGAGCATACAGAATTCATTTTAAATTAGAATTGGACGAAACAAGAAATATTTGAATCTTTTTAATAATATCTTTCTTACGGATGTAAGAAACTGAGATTTCACTTTATAAATTGTAAGTTATGTCCAATTTAAAATTCAGAAAAGTTGCTGTAGAATTTATATATTTTTTAATATAATATATTGCCATTAAATATAGCCATTTGCATCTGTTTTTTATGAAACCACTTTTGTTGTATCTGGAATGTCAAATTATTGCCGGATTCCAATTTTCATAATTTTTGGAATTAATATGTGAGCGTGGCAAAAGAAAATGTGTTTTGTCAATTTTAGTCAACTTGGATCGACCAGAAAATGGCCATTTTTCAAACGGTCTCCAAATTCAACAAAGTTAATTTCGTTAGAACCATATCATCAAAAAATAGCTAGATATAATTTTTCTGGAATTTTTGGAGTCAATATGTGGCTCCAGTTAATTAAAATGTATGTTTAAATTAAAAATATATTGATTTATATTTTAATTTAAAGAAAAACTTATCGAAACAGTCGAATTGGTTTACCAGACATACTCCGTTGTGTCCGGAATGGGGGTATTTGGCTAGATGCTACAGTCGTTGGGTTTGATTTGGGGCTCGTATTGGTAAACTTGAATTTTTGAAATTAAAAGAATTAAATAAATAAATAAATATATATATATATATATAATGCATGGTCAAAAGGGTCAAATAAAACCCTATTCTCCCATTTGCTTTCTATGCTTCCATGAAGAAAAACAGAGGGCTAGATTCTTCAAGATTTAAATCCCTAATTTCTTTCAATCTAGAAATCGAAATTAGCAACTTCAAAAGGGAAAATCAAAGAACACAATGAGATCTATATTTTAAACGGTGGAGATTGGATCTGGACTGCACGATTTTGGGGTGTAAAGAACTAATGTTTAAGAGGGTTTTCTGGAACCATGGGATGATCGAGCATGACGAGGTTATGGGTTTAGGGTGGCGGTTCAAGGAGCTTTCAGGTGGTGTGTGGCAATCGATCTCTAGAGGCGCGGATTTCGGTGCGTTGGGGGATGTTTTGATCGAAGAATGGGTTCTGTTGTTCGCGTGTTACAGATGATGGGAGGAGATAATTAACAGATATAATTAAGACCTTAATTATTTAATTTAACTATGTAATTAAGCTTTGTAATCACATATCTTCTTCACACAGTATCAGAAAATTGCATACCAGGGCTCGTTGGAATTGCAACAAAGAACTCTATGCCATGAAACTGACCAGAACCAAAACGGAGCTAATTGGGATTTTTTTAATGGAACTGAATGCACGATTTAATTCAGTTAAAGCAATCATTAATTAACGATTTCTAAAACCGATCAAGATGAGAACTCCTCACTACAAATTCTGCACAGTTATTTATTTATTTTCATAACTGAAAAATATATAGAATTGCCAATGTAGATTTTTATCAGTTAAACCATAATAAATTGCACACGGTACCTATTAGATTACCTTCCTTGTCCACAGACCATGGACGATTTAAATTGACTGTATTGTATGTTGTTTGTGATGTTGAAATGTTTAACATATAAAAAAAATGTTAATATTAATGTGATAGTGAAATTAAATTATAAATATTTATTTATAATTTAAAACAGTGAAAATTGGTTAAGTTTAAAAACAATTCAATCTGAATTAGAATTGATTAAATTTGTTAATCAATAATTTATTTAAATTCACTGTTGTTGTTTGAAAACCCCACACGGGTATTGGGATGTTATTGGACATACACTAGTCCCAATATTTAGTTGTATGTCAATCGAAAGATTAACTGTCTGTGTTGAGCGTTATTTATTTATTTTAATGCTCACGCAGTTGTAAATTTCACTCTGGATGTGATTGGACTGTTTGATGATTATTTATCATTATTGTTGCATATATGCGATGTATGAAATCCATATAACTGAAATTATATGGTAATTGATTGAGTCACATTCCAACTCAGAAATAAAAGAACATTTTTAAATAAAAGATCATTTTAAAAATAAAGAATCTTTTAAAATAAAAAATATTTTAAAATAAAATGGTTTAACAATAAAAATCACATTTTTATTGTATGTATAGAGAATAAAATAAGCATATGTTAAATTATATTTTTGTACATTAAAAATGTCACCTTTAACATGTTAATGAAAATAAAATAATCATTTGTTGAATTACATTTATGTACATTAAAAATGTCATCTTTAACATGTTAATATATATAAAATAATCATTTGTTGGATTACATTTAAGTACATTAAAAATGTCATCTTCAACATGTTAATGAAAGTAAAATAATCATTTGTTGAATTATATTTTGTACATTAAAAATGTCACCTTTAACGTGTTAATAAAAATAAAATAATCATTTGTTGAATTATATTTATGTACATTAAAAATGTCATCTTTATCGTGTTAATGAAAATAAAATAATCATTTGTAGAATTATATTTATGTACATTAAAAATGTCATCTTTAACATGTTAATGAAAATAAAGTAATCATTTATTGAATTATATTTATGTACATTAGAAATGTCATCTTTAACGTGTTAATGAAAATAAAAGAAGCATATGTTAAATTATATTTTTGTACATTGAAAATGTCACCTTTGATATGTTAATGAAAATAAAATAATCATTTGTTGAATTATATTTATGTACATTAAAAATGTCATCTTTAACATGTTAATGTGAATAAAATGTTTGAACAGTAAAAATATCATTTTTTAATTTAATATTTAAGCCATGTAAAATATTCATATGTTGAATAAAATATTTGAACAATAAAAATATCATTTTTGTTGAATGTATAAACTGTATAAAATATTCATGTGTTGAATAAAATGTTTGAAACATAAAAATAGTTTTGTAGTTAAACGCACTTTTTATCGATCGAATTATTCATTTTATAACGGATATCGAAAAGAAGTGATTTCAAAATTTAATATTTTGAAAATATTATTATTTTAATAAATATGATAAAGATATACAATATTCAATTTTGATTTAAAAGTGGAAATGAAGTTGAAATTATTTTAAAATAAATTTATAATTATTTTATAAAATACATTTAAATGGGAATCGACGAAATATATATAATAATATATATACTTAATGGCCCGAATAGAACGCGCCGCGCAGCGACCGTTCGCAAATTTCGACCATTAACTTCAAATTGGCGTAATGGGAGATCCGACCGTCGGATTCTCCTAAAACCGGATCTGACAGATTCGTATCGAAAAGTGCTTTCCAATGAATATAAGAAGTTTGAAATCTAACGGTTAGATTTGGAATTATGTTCAAATCAATTTCAGAAAAGGTCGCTATGGATGCAATTCAGTGGCTGTTATTGGAAACCGACTGTACGGGCCTTGATAAAATTATTAAAATATGGAAAAATTATGTAAAATCATAATTAATGGTTTGGAAAGATTTTGGATGAAAAATTCCATATTTGAAACGATAAAAATATATTTTTATCGAAATGAACTGGTTATTAACTAGAATAACACTCCAATGTTATTAAATTAAATAAATTGGATTTTGGGGTTGTGGTGAATGGTGTCTTCAATAACACAGTTCTTAAAACCCTGTGTGAAAAGAATAAATCTTTTAGTTAAGATTATTAGAGTTTTCAATTATATTTAGTAATTGGAATAAAATGAAATGTGAATTGGGTTTATTGTGAACTATGTTTTTAAAGACATTCGTTCTTTAACCCAATTAACAGTGAAAATATAATTTGGAATTTATAAATCTTTTTATTAAGATTTAAATGGAAATTTTCCAAAGCAAAGTTTTCCAATTTAATAAATTAAATTGGAATTGAATGGAAATCGATTGGGTAATAATCGAGATGAGCTTTTGTGGATGAAGACCGCTACTATATATGGAATTCAAAAGGCCTTGTCGCTATTCCGTTTATATGACTAGTCTGGTAGGGGAATTTATATCGATTACATACTGTTATGATTTACTTGTAGATTCCATTTTGATGGAAGATGATTTTGGGTTTATCGTGAACAATGTTTTATTTAACATTTGTTCTTTAACCCAGTTAAAGACAGGATTTATTTCTTAAATGTGAATTATCATTAAATATTGATTTTCAAGATTAAAACTGAATTAGAGTTTTAGTGGGTTTTTAATTAGATTAAAATGAGAATGAGATGAATAGGTTGGGATTGGAAAATAATAAATGATTATGGCGGTAAGGTTCGATAATCCCGACTAGTTAATAAAATCTTTTGAAATCGATATCGAAAGGAAGATTAAAGAACATATTTAAAAGAATTTATCTTTGATTAAATTAATGGGACCATTTCCCTAATAATGTGAATATTTTATTAAAAGAATATTCTGAATTGGAATGAGGCGTATGATGTGTTTTCATAGCACTTGATTATTGATTATAAAATACGCGAGTTATTCGGAAAGATAGGGTTTAACCCATTTTAAATAATTAATACGACGACCAAAAGTCGACGATGAAGATGGTTGTTGAAGACCGAAGTTCTTCACATCGTTTGAATGATTACTGATGTCTTGATTGGGCTGTACACCCAAGACAAGGTAATAAGTGGTGATCATCCAGACGTACTTGGAGATCGACGGATATGCGAGGACCTCTCTCCTGTATTGGACATATGGAACGAGGAATAAGGTGCCTCCGGTTTCGTTCAGACCCAAAACATACTTGTAAATGGATGATATGTCTGACGTTGTATTCCTTTATGCTGTATTCATTGATCTCTGCTAAATATATATCCGTTTGGTGGCGGAGAATTTATTCTCTTGCTTAACACCCTTCTCTGAGACGTACGAGCTTAGAGGTTATATATTTGTAGAAATCAATGGTATGGTATGGATTGACAATGTGGCATGCTAAGATGCAAATGATCAAGGCTTTTGTTGGAAAGCAGAGTCTTGTGGATGATGATCAAAGCACAGCTTTAGTTATCATAACTTTGTGTATAGCGATACTTCGCGAGCCTCACACCCCGATATGACTAGAAATGGGAGAAGGATCCAAGGAGAACATGGGTTTCTTTCTAGCTAAGAGTGGTGTCATGGTATGGAGCCTAGACATTTTTACTTATGTGGATGATGGAACGAGGCGCCTCAGATTTGAGTCCCTAGTGGCTCTAAATTTACGCCCCATAGGGCGGAGAAACGTATTATTCGGGAGTTATAATCCACTAAAGTATTTGTGGACCAGCCCTGTGGCTCGTAGGTGCAGTTGCGGCTGAATCCTGAGGCTCGGGCTAGTGAGTCTCGAATTTGGTAAGGACGATCCCTTTTCCTTGGTTCATGATGGAAATCCAAGTTCCAATACGACATCATGCGGTTTTGATTATAGAACTAGTATGGCGACATGATATATGGCACCTATGCTGTCTATGATTGGTACATTTATATTTGAAGTTGTTTTTAAACACTATGCACTTATAATATCAAAATAAATTTTTTATACGTATCAAGCATATTTTGGCTATTATAAGGGAAAACTCTATCCTTCGGCTTGCGTTGCATTGTGTGATGGGACTTGAGTCTTATAATAAAATCATTTTTTCCAAAAAGCATTGCGTTGTTTCACTTTGAACTAAGATTCATGTGGAGGAAACCCGTTTCGTGTTATACGGCGTGGTCCCATGATTTCCTCACTTTAAAATAGAGATTAATAATTGTTTTAGTTCTCACACCAGTCCCATGACTGGCCTGGAGTTTATTGTTTTATCCTAAAATCTCGGTGCCCCTATTTTTCCACACCAACAGCTAGTAGTTTTGGTTTTGCAGATATTATATTCACAAGATACTGGTTTATAGCTGAAGCGATATTCGGAAAGCTCTGTATCTGTTTGTTTCTTTTAGCTGTATTTTGTATCATTTTTCCGCTGCTATTTAAATGTAATTTAAATCTCTGATATTTTTCTGATATATATTATTTATTCGTACTATGTTATATTCTTGTACTCTGATGTAAATTGTTGTAATAACAATGAAATGTTCTTCTGTTTTCATTCTGATTTATCGTGTTCTCAACTCAATCTGGGCTTTCCCGTAAGAGGAAGTTTGGGTCGTTTCATATTTACAAATCCGTTCTGGGTCTAAACGAAACCAGAGACACCTTATTCCTCGTTCCATATGTCCAATACGGAAGAAAGGTTCTTGCATATCCGGAACAATCAACAAGCACGTCCGGACAACTACCACTTTAACCCCTTCTTGGGAGCCAACCAATCCAAGGCATAAGTAGTCATCCATTCGATGTGAAGATCGCCGGTCTTCAACCACCATCTTCAATGTCTTCGACTTTTAATAGTCGTATAATTACTTGAAATGAGACATAACTCGACCTTTTCAAATAATCCTCGAATATATATAATTCAAATCATTTTTTCTTTGGTTAAATTTAATTTAATTCTATAGATTAATGCCAAATTAATCTAACTGTCCATATTACTTTATAAACCAAGGGAAATTGGTTTATTTCCATTCCATATCGTTCATAATATTTTATAACGATTTATCGCTATTTTTATTTATATAAAAATATCCCATTTAATTCGAACGACGTTTCAAGTTATTACCTGGCCATGGCACTGTTTTTATTCGGATTTAAATCACACATTTCTCGAAATCTAACCGTTGGATCTTAACAAATTTAATGTCGTTGGAAAGATTTTTCCAAAGCGAACGCAAGGTTCCCGTTTTGGAAAAATCTGACGGTCGGAGCTCTGGGTATAATCATTTAAAATTATGATTCCAAAAGGTGAACTACCGTGTGCGATTCATTTTATTTTAATATATATATATAATTCAATCGACGGTTTCAAAACCATTTATTCTTTAAATAATTTTATTCATTCCATATATACGTTAAAATTTTTAACGAAAAAACATTTATTTCATTACATGTAAATTTTGTACACTTCATATTCATGTTAAAAATGATATTTTTAGCATACAAACATTTTATTTCAAGACATGTAAATCCTATATACTTCCTACATATGTTAAAGATGATATTTTTAACTAATCAAAAATATAATTTTAGATATGTACATTTTATACACTTCCTACACATGTTAAAAATAATATTTTTTAATACAAGACATGTAAATTCTATATACTCCCTGCATATGTTAAAGATGATATTTTTAACTAAACAAAAATATAATTCTAGACATGTACATTTTATACACTTCCTACACATGTTAATCATGATATTTTTATCTAACAAAAATATAATTCAACATATGACTATTTTTATTGCTTCATGAACATGTTAAAGACGACATTTTTATCAAACAAAAACATAATTTAACACATGATTCTTTTATTCTTCATTAACATGTTAAAGACAACATTTTTATCTAACAATAACATATTTTAACAAAAGATTCTTTTATTCTTCATTAACATGTTAAAGATTCATTTTTATAAAACAAAAACATAATTTAACACATGATTCTTTTATTCTTCATTAACATGTTAAAGACAACATTTTATCTAACAATAACATATTTCAATATATGATTATTTTTATAACTTTGCTAACATGTTAAAGACAATATTTTTAATGAAAAAAACATATTTCAACATATGATTATTTTTATAACTTCGCTGACATGTTAAAGATAATGTTTTTAATGAACAAAACAAATTTCAACATATGATTATTTTTATAACTTCGCTAACATGTTAAAGACAATACTTTTAATGAATAAAACATATTTCCACATATGATTATTTTTATAAGTTCCCTAACATGTTAAAGTGTAAGGACCCATAACTTCCTCGGTAAAGGAAAGCCCGGATTGCTTTGAGGACAAGACGAATCAGAAAGCAAACAGAAGAACATTTCATTGTTATTACAACAATTCCATCAGAATAGAAGAATATACAGTATGAATAAATATTACACATTTGACAAATATCAGAGATTTAAATTACATTTAAATACATAACAGCGGAAAAATAATACAAAACATAACTGAAAGAAATACGCAGATACAGAGCTTTTCGAACAACACTTCAGCTATAAAACAGGATCCTGAGAATATAAATCTGCAAAACCAAAACTACTAGCTGCCCGTGTGGAAAAAAGGGGCACCCAGAGTTTAGGTTAAAACAATAAACTCCAGGTTAGTCATGTGACTGGTGTGAGAACTAAAACAGTTATTTAAAACTTTACTTTAAAAGAGAGTAATTCAAGGGACCACGCCGTATAACAGGAACTGGTTTCCTCCCATGAACACTAGTGCATATAACAAAACAGCGCAATGCTTTTTTGGAAAAGTGAAGCTATTATAAGACCCAGGTCCCATCACACAATGCAACACAAGCCGGAGGATAGGGTTTTCCCTTATAATAGACAAACATTTTTGGTACGTTTAAAACAAATCATTTGATACTATTTGTAACACCCTACCTCCGCTAGGGTCACTCACAAAGGGAATGCACTAGGTTTGGTGAAGCATTATCAAGGTAAACATGCACAGAAATATTACAAGACAGAACATATATATATATAACAGCGGAAGTAAAACAAATTTTATTACCTTATAAAATAAGGTCTAAATCCTTTTACATCAGAATACACCAAAACCTGTCTCGCAATAATAAAGAAGCATAAAACCATTTCATAAATTATTCCCCAAGTAAACCAGTAAAGTAGCCATGGCCAAGAAAAGTCCAAGCCATGCGTGATGACCTTCAAACAGAAGAAGTCCAAACTAACAATAGCATTTCCTCCCTGTAACCTGGGGGGGAACGGAAGACAAGAGGCGAAACAAAACGGGGTCAGTCATAAAGACTGGTAAGCCCTATCTACTATCAGTATATAAACTAGTAAAGTTAACTGGCATGAGGAACTGAGATGAACATAAGTATGATGACAAGATAGATAAGCTAGACCAAAATAACAGGATGCACTACTGTACCAAGATACACGAGTGTGTCATGATAAACTACGGTGTCAAGATAAATCAAGGTATCACATTGTCAGGTTTCTATCAAGTATACTATCCCAAGGTATTTATCCTATATAACATCCCACGGTATTTATCATGTATATTTCCCCTAGTTCTAACATGTATATTTGCTCTGCACCTTTCGTACTAATATCCCAACCCGCGTCATGTGTTAACTATGAATGTCCCTTGCCCAATGTCATGTAATGGTCCATGTCAACCTAATATATAGCATATGTAGGTTTTCCCAACTCGTATGTTTCTTTCCATGTATAAGTTTAGTCCTTTGCCGTAGGCCATACGGGCTTTCCCATGTGAACGTTTTATCCTTGAGGTTATTTTGGACTGCTACCCTTGATCTAGTTATATTTTCTTACCATGAACTATCGCGTATCCACTTAGGATTTATGCCACCTAGGACCACTAGGGATTATGCTACCTAATGAACGTTTCCGTGTCTCGGTTTTGGTTCAGCCACCTAGGGCCACTAGGGATTATGCCACCCGTCAACCGCGCCCTTTATCCCACGTATGTATCGTGAATCGTTTTCCATGTCTAGATGCACATGTTCCTCAATGTGCCATTCGAGTTCCGTGCCAGGGCAACACAAGAAATACGGAACTCGGTCGGGAGCTTTAAGTCGTCTGCTGATGCCGATATCAAGGTCTGTTTTTGTACCCGTGGCTATGGTCCCACATGACCCCTCCCTCAACTACTGAAAGGCAATCCAAGAAAAATCATGTATGAGAACTACACTAAGGCCCATCGATGCCCACTTCCAGATAGCCAACCTCACCCATAACTTGATAGCTAGTATATGGTCTTTTGGGAGTTCCCTGCCTTTCCGTACGTACACGATTGACTAAAGATGGTAGGTAGTCGGCGACCTGCTATCCCGGGGCAAAATCAAGTATGTCGACTCCACGCTAACCCATCCTAGTCTTTAGGTCGCTCGCATAGCAACCAAGGCATACTCTTGGCTCTTCTACCGCAGACCTTAACCTCTGTGAGGCCGGGTTTCATGGACCACACGCCACCTCACAGAGGGATACCAAGAGTACCCTCACGTTCCCCGAAGCTTCCGCTTCGTCACCCAGTTCGCTGGAGCTTTTATCCAAGTCAGATAACTTGCTCCTCCTCGTATACTAAGCGATGACCTACCGTACCAGGTTACTCATCTCTTTATGAACTAGTCCCATGTCCTTAGATAAGAATTATTACTTAGTTACCCTTAACTAAGGTTTACCACTTAGCCCCTCTTTCCGCTATCCTTGTTAACTACGATTTCCAACCTAGTCCCCTGAGCTAGGGTTTTGTCAAATGGGTTAAGTGTTGTTATCCAAGTTCATGACTTAACCCGCCTACGAATCATGTCAAGATTGGATAAGTACTCAAGTTCAAGGCTTAGCCCTACAAGTTGGTTAAGTGTACCAAGAAGCTCGTGACTTAACCCTATCAAGTCAAATTGGTTAAGTATTTATTTGTCTTAACCCTATCAGATTATCATGTTAGATTGATTAAGCATAGATTATCTTAATCCCATCAGATTATCGAGTCGGATTGGTTAAGTATGGGTTAGCTTAACCCCATCCACTAATCGTATTACAATGGTTAAGCCTAATTTTAAAAGGCCTTGTGACTTAACCCTATCAGGTCCACCTATTAGATTGGTTAAGTATAGGTTACTTAACCTCATCAAATCATCATGTATAATTGGTCAAGTATAAGTTACTTAACCCCATTAAATTACCGTGTTAAGTTGGTTAAGTACTGGTTACTTAACCTCATTAAATTACCGTGTTAAGTTGGTTAAGTACTGGTTACTTAACCTCATTGAATTACCACGTTTGGTTAAGTACTGGTTACTTAACCTCATTGAATTACCACGTTTAGATTGGTTAAGTGTTTAACTTAACCCCATCGAATTACCGTGTTTAGATTAGTTAAGTGAAGGTGACTTAACCCCATCTAATTACCGTGTTTAGATTAGTTAAGTGAAGGTTACTTAACCCCATCTAATTACCAAGTCGGATTAGTTAAGCGTAAATTACTTAACCCCATCCCCTAATTGTCTTGTATGGTTAAGTGTCATTAAGAAATCAAGCCCGGTCCCACTTAACATACCCATTCGTGTCATATCGGTTAAGTGTCATTAGTCAAACTTACTTAACCTTATCATGTGGCATTAATTTAATTAATGCACTCTCAACCTCTCACATTAGACTTTGTTGTGGTTACTAGTTAAGCCGGGCGGGTCCGAGTAGTTTTACACCACAACCTAGTCTAACCTCGGGTCTTAAGCGCGTCATGACCAACTTCTCACATTGGATCCTATTGTTTGTAGCCACTAGTTAAGCCGGGCGGGTCCGGGTAGATTTATGCTACAAACTCAACCCAACCTCGAGTTGGCCATTTTCATGTTTGGTCTTGTGTCTTATTACACTTACAACCCATACGTGTCAAGTTTTCAAGTCCCATGCTCATAGCCAATGTTACATGTTGTCATGTTTATACCCGTTTACCCAAATCATGTTTCACGTCATTAAAGTTTTACCCATAACGTAACCCAACGCTTTTAAACTCGCATATACATTCGCAACAACGCATAATGGATTAAAAGAAAGAACTTGGCAAAGGCATGACAAAAAGGGGTATAAGGCCACAAGTTAAACATGGTGGCAAATGAGGTATAAACGTGTTCATTAACTTGCATATTACATTATTAGGCCTCAAAAACATGCACAACCTCAAACTTAGCACATAGGTGAATCATGGTGATAAATGACATAGAAAGATGGCTAGAAGTTCGCATATGGCATTACATGTAAGCTATCATAAGGGACATGATAGTTCTCATGTTGCCAAAATGCAACATTCAACATAAAGTTTATATCTTTAAGCCCACAAGATCAAGATAATGACTTTTTAGTCATGATAGGATACATAACATGATAGCATGCAACATACTTAATGTTCAAACCCAACTTACAACATGTCACATTAAGTTTAAAGTTAATATCTAAGAGTAGGAAGAGGGCTTACAATGCTTATGAAGGCACAAATCAACATAAAATAAAAAGATTGAGACGAAGCCATTCAAGCAACACCAAAAACCCCAAATCAACAAGCTCCAATAAAACCCATGAGCAAAATCCAATAAAAATCCAATCTTTGAAGAAGAAAGGTTGCATCTTTGGCTTGAATGCAACTTAAAAGCACTCATACAAACTTGAAATCACTCATATGATCATGTAATCTCTCATGTGAATGAAGATAGAATTTATGACAAGAGGATGGAGGCTAGGGTTTTGAGTGGAGGCCATGATCAAGGATCATTTTGGCATAGTTTAGTTGTAGGAATGAATAATGAGGGTTTTAGGAGAGGGTTAGGGATCTTTTTATAGAAGACTAGGATAGTTTTAGCCATAGGATAAACCCTAGAACCAATCCTAGCCTTTAAAGCATGTCTTGGGGAAGAAGTCACATGTAGGAACCATTTAGGGCCTTTAGATTAAAGCTGAACCATGAGAACCATTCAAATGCAAAATCTGCATTTGAGCGAATCGGCCCACGGGTTGACAGCCAAACACCCTGGATTAACCCCTAGTCGACCCAGCGGGCTTGGGTCGACCTCAAAAATCGGCCGGTTCGGTTATTCCCCTCTCCCAATTCGCTGTTTTGAACATTTTTGCATATTTATTTATTAAATTTTCAATTATATATATATATATATATATCAATATATATATATTTCTCTACATAACCCATTTCACTTAATTAAGTATACTTTAATTTGTGAATTTTTATGTTCAAATTACGGGGTGTTACACTATTATAAGTGTATAGTGTCAAAACAATTTCAATCATAAATATCAATCATAGACGGCATGGGTACCATATATCATGTTGCCATACTAGGCTCTACAAATAAAACCGCAAAGATCGTATTTGAAATTGGATTTCTGTCATGAGTCGAGGCAAGGGGCAAGCTCCTCTCCGTTCGAAACACCCTAGCAAATGTATCAGGACCACACACAGCGATCCTTGGATCCTCCAAGGTCGGTCCTCTCTTACTTTTGAGGATTGGCAATTCCTGAACACACGTTTCTTGGTCCTATAGGACCTATATCTGAGCGTTCGCATCCAACAACCACACAGGTAAAAAGTATATAAATGTCAGGGCTGGTAGTTCACTGACGTCACCTATAGCTAGAAAGAAACGTCATGCACTCCTTGGGTCCTTATCCCATTTTTGACTCATACTGAGATGTGAGGCTCGCGAATTAACGCCATACACAAAGCTATGCCACATAGGCCGTGCTTTGATCACCAACCACAAGACTATGCTTTTCAACAGAAGCCTTGATCATTTGCCACTTAGGCATGCCACATAGGCAATTCATGCCATGCGATTGACATTTGTCGATATATAACCTCTAAGCTCGTACGTCTCAGAGAAGGGCGTTAAACAAGAGAATAAATTCTCTACCGCCAAACTGATATATATTTAATAGAAATCAATCACACAGAATAAAATCCAATGTCAGACACACAGTCCATTTACAAGTTCGTTCTAGGTCTGAACGAAACCAGAGGCACTTTCCTCGCATATCCGTCGATCTCCAAGTACGTCTGGACGATCACCAACTGATTCCCTCCTCTTGGGTGTATAGCCCAATCAAAATCATCAATAATCATCCAAACGATGTGAAGACCTCCGGTCTTCATCCACCGTCTTCATCTTCGACTTATTGTCGAATTAGTTATTCAGAATGGGTATAAACCTGGCCTTTCCGAATAACCCACGTATATAATAAACAATTGTTACACAAACACAACATACGCCTCATTCCAATTTAGAATATTCTCTTATTCAAATACTCTCATTCTTAGGGAAAGGTTC
Organism: Allium sativum; assembly: GCA_030737875.1. Taxonomy (NCBI): domain Eukaryota; kingdom Viridiplantae; phylum Streptophyta; class Magnoliopsida; order Asparagales; family Amaryllidaceae; genus Allium; species Allium sativum. Next base: position 682,967,281 of record CM060926.1, on the reverse strand, counting down.
CCATTAATTTTATCAAAGATAAATTCTTCTAAATTTATTCTTTAATCTTCCTTTGGATATCATTTCAAACCATGTTAAGGTTTTCCAAACTAGTCGAGATTAGGGAACCCCACCGAAGTAATTATTTATTTTATTTCCCAATTCCAACCTATTTATCCCATAGAGCAAAACTGGTAATACTCCTTATCTAACACCACGGTGTTATCGGTAAAATTAATTCAAATCTAGTTAACGATTTAACTATCGCTTGGAGCAAAACTGGTGATACTCCATTCTCGATCATTTCAATCTAATTAAAGATTCATTAAAACTCCACTTAGTTTTAGTCTTTAACCGGTTTAAAGAACCGATGTCATTTAAAACACGGTTCACGATAAACCCAAAATCACATCCCATTGTTAATCGGGTTAAAGAACAGGTGTTATTCAAAACACCGCTCACGATAAACCCAAAAACAAATTTAAATTCAATTCCAATTAAATACTAATTAACTGGACAATTTAACTAAATCTTAATTAAAAGATTTATTCTTTTCTAAACCGGGTTCAAGAACAGTGTTATTTAAGACACCATTCACGACGAACCCAAAATCCCATTTGATATTAATTACAAGGATCTGTATAGAAAAATATATCGGCTTATATTCAATATCAAATTCTGAAACAAACAAATATCGTATTGGAAATAACAATATAAATATATCTTTCAAATTTCCACAACCATACCTGTATAATAACGAAATCCAACATCGAAATATTCCGAAGATAATTTTGATTCAAATCCATTCCAATTCGTATATTGGAAATTCTGGTTATTTTTAAAACCACTCTCAATCCATTTTATTTATTTAAAACCAATTGGATTTTAACTCTAGTTATAAACTAGTTCATTTTGACAAAAATATATTTTTATCCTTAAAAATATGGATTTTCTCATCCTAGTTCTTTCCTATTCATATATTATGATTTTACACAAATTATAGATATTTTTAATAATTTTATCAAGGCCCGTACATTCGATTTCCAATAACCGTCGTCGAACTGCACTTACAGCGACCTTTTCCAAATTTGATTTGGACATAATTCCAAATACAACCATTAGATTTCAAATTTCTAATATTCATTGGAAAGCTCTTTTCGATACGAGCCTAACGGTTCCGGTTTCAGGAGAATCCGACGGTCGGATCTCCCGTAACGTCAATTCGAAGTCAATGGTCGAAATTAGCGAACTGTCACGACGCGGCGCGTTCTATTCAGGCCATTTAATATATATATATATATATATATAATATTATATATATTTCATCGATTTCAATTCAAAACTATTTTATAATTCGTTTTAAATTTGTTTTCAAAACGATTTCAACTTCATATTCAATTTTAAATCAAAATTGAATATTCCATATCATTAACATATAAATGATAATATTTTCAAAATGTTATATTTTGAAATCACTTCATTTTCTATATTCATTATAAAAACGAATATAATCGATATAAATATCGTTCGCATCAAAATGGTGCATATCTAATCTAACGGCTTTATATATTTCAGTAACTTCGTTATTCTATTCAACAAATGAATATTTTCTTCAACACATGAATATATACTTTATTCAACACATGAATATATATTTTTCAACACATGAATATTCTCAACCCATGAGTATTGTCAACACATGACTATTTTTATCATTTAATATATTTTATAAAATTATGATTTCTATCGTTTAATTCTTAATCAGACTCCTACTGTAATTAGTAAGAGAATGATTCCCTAAGTATTAACCCCGAAGGCCGAAACCAACATCAGATGAATACTCAGGAAACCACTCACCTTAACTAGTTTCCAGTTAGTTTATAATTTTATATATGATAAAGATGTAAATTTTATTGTTTAAATATTTTTCTCAACACATGAATCCATGAGTATCGTCAACACATGACTATTTATTCTATTCAACACATGAATCTTTATTTTATAATATTCTTTATTTTCCAAATTGGAATGAGGCCCCATCAATTACCATATAATGTTAATTATATGGATTCCATACAACACATGTATATAATAGCAACGATAAATAATCAACCATCATCCATACTGCACCACACAACTGCATAAGCATTAAATATAACTAATTAACGCTTACACAGTCTGTCAATCAAACGATCGACATACCACTAAACAAATTGGGATCAGTGTACGTCGAATATCATCCCAACACCCGTGTGGGGTTTCAAATCAACAAACACATTTTTTTATTTGTGCAGTTGGGCAATGTGTAAAATTTATCGTCCCAATCTATATCAGTCAAATGGGTGTACATAAACAAATCGTTCGATTTGTAAATGAATATTTATTTATTCACCTTCACGTTAAATTTATAGTTTTAACGATAAACAATTTATTTCAACACATGAATATTTATTTTCATTCATTCCACATCACAATCAATTTTCACCACACAATAAAATCAAACAAGTCGTCCAAGGTCTGTGGACAACGGGTGTCGGGTACTGCTAAGCACCGTCTACATCCTAGTATATAATTTTAACTAGAAAACAAGAATTAAAGTGAGAAGTTCTCACCGACTAGCTAAACCAAACGCCATGACTCTTCATATGTAGAAATCTTCGTCGTGCTCGCCTTTTGTTAATTTCATTGTCCGTAACCACTACATATATAAAAATCACATTTTTATATTGCTGCTATGTATATAAAATTCACATTTTTATAATCAATCTAGATGGATAAAAATCGCATTTTATACCGCTACCATATATATAAAAATTCTATTTTTATAACAGTGTTCATATAATAAAGATCATATTTTTATCACGCTAACTTCATAATAAAAATTATATTTTTATATCGCTCTTTTTCTAATAAAGATCATATTTTTATATTGATGCTTCTGTAAAAATCACATCTTTATCTTAACTTCATATATATATATATAAATCGTATTTTTTATCGTGACTTCATATATGTAAAAATCGAATTTTTATCGCTACTTCATATATGTAAAAATCGAATTTTTACTTCAAATTCATATGCATAAAAATCATACCTTTACTTCGCTATTACATATATAAAAATCAAATTTTTATATTGCCACTAGATAAATAAAAATCATATTTTTATGTCTTTAAAAATCGAATCTTTTCAGTGTTAAAGATCAAACCTTTACATAAATAAAAATCAATACTTTATGTATTCAAAAATCCAATCTTCAATCTAAATAAAAATCACGTTTTTATACGATTAAAAACCTCATAAAAATCACAACTTTATTATCCTAAAAATCAAAAATTTTTAACTATGAAAATTAAATTACCTTAAATAATAAAGGAACTTACATCAATTGGAGGAACGGGGGGAGTGTTATTCGTCGGAGGAGGTGCCGGTCAGATTTGGAGGAGGTGGAGCGCAGCCTGCGGTGGTAGGCCAGGGCAGTGGCGGTCTGGCGCGGTGGGGGTTTGGGGTAATTGCGTTTGGATTGGGGGAGGAAAGAGAAGGGGAAGGGAGAAGGAGAGAGAAGGGGGTCTGGCGAGGTGGAGGGGGGCAGAGCAAGCGGCGGCGGTCCGGGAGGCTGGCGGAGGCGGAAATCGCAGGAAAGGGAGGGTAGCGGGTTTTTGAACATCGGGTTTTTTTTTGACCTAGTTTGACTGAGTAGAGAGGGAGGGTGTGTAGTTTAATATAATTATTTTATTTTATTATTATTACCTCAAAAAGCAACTTTTTATTTCGACCTCTAAACGAAACCCACCGACTATCGTCCATAGCTAATTACCTTATTCTGAATACAATGGGATATGCTGCGTAAGCCAATTCGGCCGTTACGATCAGTTTTCGATACTCAATTTGAACACACATTTTAATTTACTGGGGCCACATACGAACTCTATAAATTCCAGAAAAAATTATTTCTTGCTTCATATTGACGATACGGTCCTAACAAAATCAATTTCATCAAATTCAGAGACCGTTTGAATAATGGCCATTTTCTGGTCGATTGAAATTGACTAAAACTGTCAAAACTCATTTTACTTCGCCACGCTCACATATTGATTCAGAAAATTACGAATTTTGGAATCTAGCAATAATTCTACATCTCGAATCCAACGAAAATGGTTTCGTCGAAAACCGAGGCCGTTTGCAAAATTTCCATTTTTAAGGGCTCAAAATTCCATAGCGACTATTCTGAAATTTCAAATGGGCATAACTTTTTATCCCCACTATGAAATTTCAATTTTTCGGATTCGTTGGAAAGATATTCTCAAATAGATTCTAATATATTCGGTTTCGCTAAAATCCGGTTTATTTTGAATCCTGTACATTAATTTGAACTTTGAAATCGAAATTTCAAACTACCGCGCCATTTTCAATTCCTTTTATAATTAAAATAAAATATTTATATTCTAACGACGATTCAAATAAATATATTCATTCTATTTCTATTCAAAATAAATTTCCCGTCGTTATTATTTAAAATAATTCATTTTAAATAATCAAAATTCACTAAAATTGCCAAAACAAAAATTTTAAATTGGCTCCGATTTCTGGGTTATTACAATCTCCTCCACTTAAAACTTTTCATCCCCGAATAGGAACGAAGCTGAAAGTTGTTTAACTAATCAACTCAACTTCCATTATTTTCATTACGGCTTAAGTTCTTCAACTTTTCAGTTTCTAAGAACTTTTCAAATTCTTCAAAAATTTGGCTAACATCCTAAATTTTTGAAAAATTTCGCCATAACCTCCCCTACATCAGGAGCTTCAGGATATTTCAAATAGCCTCCCATGGCCCTCATCAATCCAAAAAGAAAAAGAAACAGCCAAGCGGCTCATAAAATCATCCAAACCCAAAGAAATACAATAAACATGTACCAATTTGTCGGGCAAACAATTTTATTCTTCTGTTCTAGCCTCCTTCCTATAACATGTTCAATGTAAGTACATGTATATGCATGCATTTTCAAGCAATTTTCAATACAGTTCAATATTTGATTCAATTTGGCATAATGGTTCAAAATTTCAAACCAACAATCAAACAACACAACCATCAATTAGTTAGTGGATTATCGTTTCAAATTCATAATTTTGATATATATACAGAAAATCATGTTTTTGATGCAAATCTCAACAATATATCCTATCTAGTTTTGGTTTCCACACTAGTCTAATGGAAATATATAGAAATCCCACTTTCGAAACTCGAACATAAGCTACTGATGCTATATAGTCATAAGTAGATTCATCCTCGGGCGACTAGAGTGTGATTCTATATCTATCTAGTATACTAAAACTTCGATTATACGTTCATGATGCATATATGCAAAATCTTTATATACTCGATTGTCCAAATTCAATACAAATAAAATATTCAAATACGTATACTTGAGTTTAACTTTCAAAACAAAATTTGTTTTCAATTTTATTTTAAAAATATAGTCTTCACACTCGTTCTAGGATACTACTGATTCCATCTCTAACGAGTCATTCTTATTGGACATTACTAGTCCAATCTCTGATGAATTCTTTTGTTCGGTTCTAATATGTCTTATTCTCGAGCTCTATAAACCAAAGCTCTGATACTACTGTAAGGACCCGTAACTTCCCCGGTAAAGGAAGGCCCGGATTGCTTTGAGGACAAGACGAATCAGAACAAAAACAGAAGAACATTTCATTGTTTATTACAAAAATTCCATCAGAATAAAAGAATATATAGTATGAATAAATATTAAACATTTGACAAATATCAGAGATTTAAATTACATTTAAATACATAGCAGCGGAAAAATAATACAAAACATAACTGAAAGAAATACATGGATACAGAGCTTTCTAAATATCACTTCAGCTATAAACCAGGATCTTGTGAATATAAATCTGCAAAACCAAAATTACTAGCTGCCCGTGTGGAAAATAGGGGCACCCAGAGTTTAGGTTAAAACAATAAACTCCAGGTCAGTCATGTGACTGGTGTGAGAACTAAAACAGTTATTTAAAACTTTACCTTAAAAGAGAGTAATTCAAGGGACCACGTCGTATAACACGGAACGGGTTTCCTCCCATGAACAGTAGTGCATATAACAAAACAGCGCAACGCTTTTTGGAAAAGTGAAGCTATTATAAGACCCAGGTCCCATCACACAATGCAACGCAAGGCGGAGGATAGGGTTTTCCCTTATAATAGCCAAACATGCTTGGTATGTTTAAAAAAAATCATTTGATCACTATAATAAGTGTATAGTGCTAAAACAATTTCAATCATAAATATCAATCATAGACGGCATGGGTACCATATATCATGTCGCCATACTAGGCTCTACAAAAAAAACCGCAAAGGTCGTATTGGAAATTGGATTTCTTTCATGAGTCGAGGCAAGGGGCAAGCTCCTCTCCATTCGAGACACTCTAGCAAATGTCTCAGGACCACACACAGCGATCCTTGGATCCTCCAAGGCCGGTCCTCTCTTACTTTTGAGGATTGGCAATTCCTGAACACACGTTTCTCGGTCCTATAGGACTTATATCCGAGGTGCCTCGCATCCAACAGCCACACTAGTAAAAAGTATATAAATTTCAGGGCTGGAAGGTCACTGACATCACCCATAGCTAGAAAGAAACGTCGTGCACTCCTTGGGTCCTTATCCCGTTTTTGACTCATACCGAGATGTGAAGCTCGCGAATTAACACCATACACAAAGCTATGCCACATAGGTCGTGCTTTGATCATCAACCACAAGAATATGCTTTTCAACAGAAGCCTTGATCATTTTCCACTTAGGCATGCCACACAGGAAATTCATGCCATGCGATTGATATCTAGCGATATATAACCTTTAAGCTCGTACGTCTCAAAGAAGGGCGTTAAGCAAGAGAATAAGTTCTCCGCCGCTAAACAGATATATATTTAATAGAGATCAATCACACAGAATAAAATCCAATGTCAGACACACAGTCCATTTACAAGTTCGTTCTGCGTCTGAACGAAACCGGAGGCACTTTCCTCGCATATCCGTCGATCTTCAAGTACGTCTGGACGATCACTAACTGATTCCCTCCTCTTGGGTGTACAAACCAATCAAGATCATCAATAATCATCCAAACGATGTGAAGACCTCCGGTCTTCAGCCACCGTCTTCATCTTCGACTTATCGTCGAATCGGATATTCAGAATGGGTATAAACCCGGCCATTCCGAATAACCCGCGTATATAATAACCAAGTGTTACACAAACACAACATACGCCTCATTCCAATTCAGAATATTCTTTTATTCAAATACTCTCATTCTTAGGGAAAGGTTCCCAATAATTTTATCAAAGATAAATTCTTCTAAATTTATTCTTTAATCTTCCTTTGGATATCATTTCAAACCATGTTAAGGTTTCCAAACTAGTCGGCATTAGCGAACCACATCGAAGTAATTATTTATTTTGTTTCCCAATCCCAAACTATTTATCCCATGGAGCAAAACTGGTAATACTCCATATCTAACACCACAGTGTTATCAGTAAAATTCATTACCATTTCACGTTCAAATCTAGTTACAGATTTAACTATCGCTTGGAGCAAAACTGGTGATACTCCATTCTCGATCATTTCAATCTAATTAAAGATTCATTAAAATTCCACTTAGTTTTAATCTTTAACTGGGTTAAAGGACCGATGTCATTTAAAACACGGTTGACGATAAACCCAAAATCACATCCCATTGTTAATCGGGTTAAAGAACAGGTGTTATTCAAAACACCACTCACGATAAACCCAAAAACAAATTTAAATTCAATTCCAATTAAATACTAATTAACTGGACAATTTCACTAAATCTTAATTAAAAGATTTATTTGTTTCTAAATTGGGTTCAAGAACAGTGTTATTTAAGACACCATTCACGACGAACCCAAAATCCCATTTGATATTAAATACAAGGCTCTGAATAGAAAATATATCGGCTTATATTCAATATCAAATTCTGAAACCAACAAATATCGTATTGGAAATAATGATATAAATATATCTTTCAAATTTCCACAACCATATCTGTATAATCACGAAATCCAACATTGAAATATTCCGAAGATAATTTTGATTCAAATCCATTCCAATTCATATATTGCAAATTCTGATTATTTTTAAAACCACTCTTAATCCATTTTATTTATTTAAAACTAATTGGATTTTAACTCTAGTTAAAAACTAGTTCATTTCATTAAAAAAATATTTTTATCCTTACAAACAAGGATTTTCTCATCCCAGTTCTTTCCAATTCATAGATTATGATTTTACACAAATTATAGATATTTTTAATAATTTTATCAATGCCCGTACAGTCGATTTCCAATAACCGTCGTCGAACTGCACTTACAGCGACCTTTTCCAAATTTGAGTTGGAGATAATTCCAAATCCAACCGTTAGATTTCAAATTACTAATCTTCATTGGAATGATCTTTTCGTTACGAACCCAACGGTTCCGGTTTCAGGAAAATCCGACGGTCGGATCTCCCGTGACATCAATTCGAATCAATGGTTGAAATTCGCTAACTGCCACGGCGCGGCGCATTCTATTCAGGCCATTTAATATATATATATATATATATGTGTGTGTGTGTGTGTGTGTGTGTATGTGTGTGTGTGTGTTTCGTCGATTTCAATTCAAAACATATTTTATAATTTATTTTTAATTTGTTTTCAAAACGATTTCAACTTCATATTCAATTTTAAATCAAAACTGAATATTTCATATCATTAACATATAAATGATAATATTTTCAAAACGTTATATTTCGAAATCACTTCCTTTTCTATATTCATTATAAAAATGAGTATAATCGATATAAATATCATTCGCGTCAAAATGGCACATATCTAACCAACACGGCTTTATATATTTCAATAACTTTGTTATTCTATTCAACAAATGAATATTTTCTTCTACACTTGAATATATACTTTATTCAACACATGAATATATTTTTCAACACATGAATATTCTCAACACATGAGTATTGTCAACACATGACTATTTTTATCATTTAATATATTTTATAAAAATATGATTTCTATCGTTTAATTCTTAATCAGACTCCAACCGTAAATTAGTAAGAGAACGACTCCCTAAGTATTAACCCCGAAGGCCGAAACCAACATCAGATCAATACCCAGGAAACCACTCATCTTAACTAGTTTCCAGTTAGTTTCTAATTTTATATATGATAAAGATGTAAATTTTATTGTTTAAATATTTTACTCAACACACGAATATTTTCAACACATGAATCCATGAGTATCGTCAACACATGACTATTTATTCTATTCAATACATGAATCTTTATTTTATAATATTCTTTATTTTCCAAATTGGAATGAGGCCCAATCAATTATCATATAATGTTAATTATATGGATTCCATACAACACATGTATATAATAGCAACGATAAATAATCAACCCTCATCCAAAGTGCACCACACAACTGCATAAGCATTAAATATAACTAATTAACACTTACACAGTCTGTCAATCAAACGATCGACATACCACTAAACAAATTGGGATCAGTGTATGTCGAATATCATCCCAACACCCGTGTGGGGTTTCAAATCAACAAACATAGATTTTTATTTATGCAGTCGGGCGATGTGTAAAATTTATAGTCCCAATCTATATCAGTCAAATGGGTGTACATAAACAAATCATTCGATTTGTAAATGAATATTTGTTTATTCAACTTCACGTTAAATTTTTTAACGATAAACAATTTATCTCAACACATGAATATTTATTTTCATTTTTTCCACATCACAATCAATTTTCACCACACAACAAATTCAAACAAGTCGTCCATGGTCTGTGGACAACGGGTGTCGGGTGTGCTAAGCACCGTTCTGCATCCTAGTATATAATTTTAACCAGAAAACAAGAATTAAAGTGAGAATTTCTCACCGACTAGCTAAACCAAACGCCACGACTCTTTATATGTAGAAATCTTCGTCGTGCTCGTCTTTTGTCAATTTCATTGTCTGTAGCCACTACATATATAAAAATCACATTTTTATATTGCTGCTATGTATATAAAAACCACATTTTTATAATCACTCTATATGGATAAAAATCACATTTTTATACCGCTACTATATATATAAAAATTCTATTTTTATAACGGTGTTCATAGAATAAAGATCATATTTTTATCACGCTAACTTCATAATAAAAATTATATTTTTATATCACTCTTTTTCTAATAAAGAACATATTTTTATATTGCTACTTCTATAAAGATCACATCTTTATCTTCACTTCATATATATATAAAAATTGTATTTTTTATCGTTACTTCATATATGTAAAAATCGAATTTTTATCGCTACTTCATATATGTAAAAATCGAATTTTTACTTTAAATTCAAACGCATAAAAATCATACCTTTACTTTGCTATTACGTATATAAAAATCGAATTTTTATATTGCCACTGGATAAATAAAAATCATATTTTTATGTCCTTGAAAATCGAATCTTTTTAGTTTTAAAGATCAAACCTTTACATAAATAAAAATCAATACTTTATGTATTCAAAAATCCAATCTTTAATCTAAATAAAAATTATGTTTTTATACGATTAAAAACCTCATAAAAACACAACTTTATTATCCTAAAAATCAAATTTTTCTTAACTATGAAAATTAAATTACCTTAAATAATAAAGGAACTTCCATCAATTGGAGAAACGGGGGGAGTGTTGTTCGTCGGAGGAGGTGCAGGTCGGATCTGGCGGAGGTGGAGCGCGGCCTGTGGTGGTGGGCCAGGGCTGTGGGCCAGGGCGGTGGCTGTCAGGCGAGGTGGGGGTTTGGGGTCATTGCGTTCGGATTGGGGGAGGAAAGAGAAGGGGAAGGGAGGAGGAGAGAGAAGGGAGTCCGACGAGGTGGGGTGGGGGGGGGAGCAAGCGGCGGCGGTCTGGGAAGCTGGCGGAGGCGGAAATCGCAGGGGAGGGAGGGTAGTGGGTTTTTGAACATCGGGGTTTTATTTTATTTTTTTTGTTTTGACGTAGTTTGATTGAGTGGAGAGAGAGGGAGTGTAGTTTAATATAATTATTTTATTTTATTTTTATTACCTCAAAAAGAAACTTTTTATTTCGACTTCTAAACGAAGCCCACCGACTGTCATCCCTAATTAATTACCCTCATTCTGAGCACAATGGGATATGCTGTATTAGCCAATTCAGCCGTCACGATCAGTTTTCATCTAAATTAAAATTTAAATCACTATATACTCAATTTGAACGCACATTTTAATTTACTGGGGCCACATACTAACTCTATAAATTCCCGAAAAATTATTTCTTGCTTTGTATTGACCATACGGTCCTAACAAAACCAATTTCGTAAAATTCTGTGACCATTTAAAAAATGGCCATTTTCTGGTCGATCGAAATTGATTAAAACTGTCAAAACTCGTTTTCCTTCGCCACGCTCACATATTGATTTAAAAAAATACGAATTTCAGAATCTAGCAATAATTCTACATCCCGGATCCAACAAAAGTGGTTTCATCGAAAACCGAGGCCGTTTGCAAAATTTCCATTTTTAAGAGCTTAAAATTCCATAGCGACTATTCTGAAATTTCAACTGGGCATAAATTTTTATCCCCGCTATGAAATTTCAGTTTTTTGGATTCGTTGGAAAGACATTCTCAAATAGATTCAAATATTTTTGGTTTCGCTAAAATCTGATTTATTTTGAATCCTGTACATTCATTTGAACTTTGAAATCGAAATTTCAAACTACCTCGCCATTTTCAATTCCTTTTATAATTAAAATAAATTATTTATATTCTAACGATGATTCAAATAAATATATTCGTTTTATTTCTATTCGAAATAAATTTCTCGTCATTATTATTTAAAATAATTCATTTTAAATAATCAAAATTCACAAAAATTGCCAAAATAAAATTTAAAATTGGCTCGGATTTCCGGGTTATTGCAATCTCCCCCACTTAAAACTTTTCGTCCCTTAAAAGGCACGAAGCTTTGACGACCCAAAAACCTCGTTGGACGGTGGCAAGGGTAATCTTTGGAATATAACACATAAACAGATAATAGCCGAACAGAATTAAATAAATACATCAGATACTGTACAAATAATACACTGGATAAACATAACCATCAGAGTTACTCAGTATACAGGATCATACTTAGTACAAATACAGTTCAGTTATACATAAATGTCTACAGTGGAAAACAAACATAATATGTACAATAGGAGCTGAACAGCATAAAAAGAGATAAATGATAGAATCCATCTTCAGCTTCAGCTATCTAAAAAGATCCTGCTAAAACCTGAACACAAGGCTGCCCGTGTAAAAAAAGGGGCACCCGAGTTTGCAAGTGAAACAAACTACGAGTCATTCATGGGACTGGTATGAGAAATCTACTTAACACATTTTATAATATGGCTAATCACAGGACAACGCCACTTTCGCGGAATGGGTTTAATCCATTGGATTGCCAGTGCTTTACAACAAGTAAATCTTTTAAATATCTCAATGCTTTTTATAAAAATGAAGCCATTATAAGACTCAGTTCCCATCACACAATGCAACACAAACCAGAGGATAGAGTTTTACCTTATAATGGCCAAAATATGCTTGATACGAATAAAACAAAAGAATTTGATATTATTACTAGTGTTTATATGTTTCAAAAACAATTTCAAATCATAAGTATCAATCATAGACGGCATGGGTACCATATATCATGTCGCCATATATAGGTATACAATCAAAACCGCACAGTTACGTATTTGGAAATTGGATTTCCGTCATGAACCAAGGCAAAAGATAGTCCTTACCAACTTCGAGACTCTCTAGCCCGAGCCTCAGGATCAGAGCTCGAGTGACCCTTGGATCGTAAGGGCCGGTCCACTGATGTGGATTAAAATGCCTGAACACTGCATTTCCCCGTCCTTTGGGGCGTAAATGAGCCAACGAATGACTCCATCGACTTCACATAGTCACCGATATATCCGAGGCACCTCACAACAGCAACAACCACACAGGTGAAAATAATATATATGTCAGCCAGTTTAAGCGCTGACACCACCTCTAGCTAGAAAGAAACGCATGTCCTCCCTGAGGTCCTCTCCCGTTTCTGGCTCATACCAAGGTGTGAGGCTCGCGAATTCACGTTATACACAAAACTATGCCACACAGGCCGTGCTTTGATCATCAACCACAAGACTTTGCTTTTCAATAGAAGCCTTGATCATCTGCCACTTAGGCTGCCACACAGGCAATTCACGCTATGCGACTGATTTCTATCGATATATAACCTCTGAGATCGTACGTCTCAGAGAAGGGCGTTAAGCAAGAGAATAAATTCTCCACCGCCAAACAGATATATATTTAATAGAGATCAATCAGCACAGAACAAAATCCAATGTCGGACAAACAGTCCATTTGCAAGTTCGTTCTGGGTCTGAACGAAACTGGAGGCACTATATACCTTGCATAACCATCGATCTCCAAGCACGTCTGGACGATCACCACTTATTATCTATATTTCAGGATGCCTCCCAATCAAGACATCAGTTACCATCCAACCGAGGTGAAGATCTCCGGTCTTCAACCACCATCTTCATCATCGACTTCTTATCGCCGATCAATTATTTGAAATGAGATTTAACTCGGCCTTTTCAAATAATTCACGTATATTTAGAATCTAAATCAATTCATTTCAATGGTTAAATTATTCTGCATCGATAATTAAATTCATTAATGTAATTTTCACGCCACACAGATTCAACCATCAAATATCACATAAACCTGGCAAATTCAGTTTATTTCCTTTCCATATCGTTTATAATATTTTATAATGATTTATCGCTGTTTTAATTTATTTAAAAATAGCCATTTCATTCAAACTACGCTTCAGGCCATAACGCGGCCGTGGCGCTGTTTTTCTTCAGATTTGATTTACACATATATGAAAATCTAACCGTTGGATCTTCACAAAATTTATATCATTAGAAAGATCTTTTCAAAACGAATCCAATGGTTTCAGTTTTGGGAAAATTCGACGGTCGGATCTCCCGGTACACTCGTTTGAAGTTTTGATTTCAAAATACGAACTACAGCGTCGTTATTCGATTTAATTTAATTATATATATATATATAAAATCGATTCTGGGGCTATTTTTCTTCAGATTTGAATTAAACATACCAGTCAATCCAACCATTGGATCTTCACAAAGTGGGTATCGTTGGAAAGATATTTCCAAGGCGAACCCAACGGTTTCGGTTTCGGGAAAATTCGATGGTCAGATCTCCCGCTCTAATCGTTTGAAATCATGGTTTCAAAACACGAACTGTAGCTTCGTTATTCGATACATTTTAATTATATTTATATATATAAAAATATAATCGATTCTTCGACTTCAAAACCATTTTCACTTCACATATTTGATAAAAACGATATTTTTATCCAACAGATATTTATTTCAACACATGAATTTCGTTTATTTTATTTCCTAATAGGAATTTCTATTCAACACATGAATTTCTATTCAACACATGAATTTTGTTTATTTTATTTCAAAACAATTTATTTCAAAACACGATTATTTTATATAGTTTATATATAAGGCAAAAATGTTATTTTTATTGCAAAACAATTTATTTCAAAACACGATTATTTTAAATAGTTTATATATAAGGTAAAAATGTTATTTTTATTTTTCAAAGAATTTATTCAATACATGAACTCCATTCAACACATGAATTTATTTGAACATTCAACACATGAATTTTATTTCAATATTCAACACATGAATATTATTTGAACATTCAACACATGAATTTTATTTCAACATTCAACACATGAATATTATTTCAACATTCAATACATGAATTTAAATCAAACACAGAAATATTTCAGAAAATTTCGGCAGCACAACGGCAGGGTAGTTAAAACCGGGACCGTCCCTAGTACGGCTCCTCGCTCTACCTTAAAGCCTTGCAGCTTTTGACAATGGGGATTTCATGCATCTAGTTCGCACGCAGGCGGCATGTTTATATTTTTTTTCTTTTCCACAAACTAATCCTATGTGGTTTCAACCAAATAATTCTCAACCACAAACGGGTATTTTTCAACCATAATCAATCAATTTCAACCACAAACAATTCTAATCAACCATTCGCTATCAACCAATTTTCACACCAATCACAACCAATAAATATCGTCCATGGTTTGTGGACGAGGGGCGTGTGTGTATATATATATATATAAGTATATTTCACTTCACTTCAATATCATTTCAATTTATTTCAACGCATATATAATTTTTACAACGCATATATAACTTATGCATCGAACGCACAACTTATACAATGCTTATAAATGAGGTGTACAATGCTTATATAACTCATACATTGACTATATAATTTATACATCATCGTTTTCCATATCATTTATAATTCAGAAATCTCACCTTGGGTTCCACTCCACCAAAAATAGCAGAAGGCTCATAAAAATATCCGGCCTCTTCTAGAAGTAGAAGACGTCCTCACAAGTCCACTGTCTCTTGTTTCACAGAATTTCATCAACAAATGAAAAAGATATGATTTTTACAGTGAAATCAAAAACTGTAGCGCTTTAAAGTGCTATTAAACAGTTTTAAATAGCCAAGGCCGTACCTTTTCAGAACTGGTTCCAAACTAGGTTTGGATTTTTCGCGAAATTCGTGAAGCGATACAAGGATCAGAGGGTACAGCGTTGAAGGGGGACGTGGGCCGCACCTGCGCCTGGTGGTGGCGTGGGGTTCGGTGGCCAAAATCCGCCCCAGTGGCGATTGAAAATCGCCAACTTCCCGAGCTCGATTCGAGCTTAATACTCCACGAAATTTTTTAAACCTATATGGATGTGAAGCTCATGAGACGATCTACAAAAATCTTAACTGGGGCATTTGACTTTGGTGCGTGGATTCAGAGAAAAAGAGGAGAGAAGGAGTGAAGGCCTTTCCATCATGCGCGATTTTGAATATCGGGGAGAGAGAGAAGTCTGTGGCCAATGAGATATTTTTATTTTGTTTATATATTTTAAAAATCCAAAAATACCCCTTATCTCATACGAACTCCAATCCAAACCCAACGGCTATCATCCCTAGCTAAATACCCCCATTTCGAACACAATGGGATATGTTTCGTAGGCCCATTCGACTGTTTGAGTCAGTTTCTCTTCATGTTAAAATATAAAACATTCAATATTTGTTTTGAACGTACATTTCAAATTGTCGGGGACACATACTGATTCTAAAAATTCCAGAAAAATAAATCTAGCTATGTTTTGACGATGCGGTCCCAACAAAACTAACTTCGTCGAATTCTGAGACCGTTTGAAAAATGGCCCTTTTCTGGTCGATCCAATTTAATATAAATCGACCAAACACATTTTTCTTTGCCACGCTCACATACTAGCTTCAAAAATTATGAAATTTGAAACCTAGCAATAAATTGATATCCCGAATCCAACAAAAGTGGTTTTTTCGAATTCTGAGGTCTTTTGCAAAATGGTCGTTTTCACGGGCTATATAAACTCCATAGCGACCTTTCTGAAAATTCATTTGGCCATAACTTTTGCTTCCCGCTACGAAACTTCGATTTTTAAGATTCGTCAGAAAGATATTCACTAACAGCTTTAAATATTTTTGGTTTCACTAAAATCCGTTTTGTTTTTCTCCTGGTACAGTCAGTCAAAGTCTGAATTCAAAATTTGAAACTACCGCGCCATTTCAGGCCTTGTTTATAATTAGAAATAATTATATTCGTTTTCAAACATCGATTCAAACTTACTTTTCATCGTTATTATTTAAAATACTTATTTTAAATATTTAAAATTCACTAAAATAGCCAATTTAAAATTTCCAAACTGGTTCAGATTTTCCGCATCGTTAAAGAAGCTGAAAGTTGTTTAACTAATCAACTCAACTTTAATTATTTTCATTATGGCTTAAGTTCTTCAACTTTTCAGTTTCTAAGAACTTTTCAAATTCTTCAAAAATTTGGCTAACACCCTATATTTTCGAAAAATTTCGCCATAACCTCCCCTGCACTGGGAGCTTCGGGATATTTCAAATAGCCTCCCATGGACCTCAACAATCCAAAAAGAAAAAGAAACAGCCAATTGGCTCATAAAATCATCCAAACCCAAAGAAATAGAATAAACATGTACCTATTTGTTGGGCAAACAATTTTATTCTTCTGCTCTAGCCTCCTTGCTATGACCTGTTCAATGTAAGTACATGCATATGCATGCATTTTCAAACAATTTTCAATACAGTTCAATATTTGATTCAATTTGGCATAATGGTTCAAAATTTCAAACAAACAATCACACAACACAACCATCAATCAATTAGTGGATTATTGTTTCAAAATCATAATTTTGATATACATACAGAAAATCATGTTTTTGATGCAAATCTCAACAATATATTCTATCTAGTTTTGGTTCTCACACCAGTCTAATGGAAATATATAGAAATCCCACTTTCGAAACTCGAACATAAACTACTGATGCTATATAGACATCAGTAGAATCATCCTCGGGCGACTAGAGTGTGATTCTATATCTATCTAGTATATTAAAACTTCGAATATACGTTCATGACACGTATATGCAAAATCTTTATATACTCAATTGTCCAAATTCAATACAAATAAAATATTCAAATACGTATACTTGAATTTAACTTTCAAAACAAAATTTGTTTTCAATTTTATTTTAAAAATATACGCTTCACACTCGTTCTAGGATACTACTGACCACATCTCTAACGAGTTATTCTTATTGGACATTACTAGTCCAATCTCTGATGAATTCTTTCGTTCGGTTCTAATATGTCTTGTTCTCGAGCTCTGTAAACCAAAGCTCTGATACCACTGTAAGGACCCGTAACTTCCCCGGTAAAGGAAAACCCGGATTGCTTTGAGGACAAGACGAATCAGAACGCAAACAAAAGAACATTTCATTGTTTATTACAACAATTCCATCAGAATAGAAGAATATACAGTATGAATAAATATTACACATTTGACAAATATCAGAGATTTAAATTACATTTAAATACACAGTAGCAGAAAAATAATACAAAACATAACTGAAAGAAATACGCGGATACAGAACTTTCCGAATATCACTTCAGCTATAAATCAGGATCCTGTGAATATAAATCTGCAAAACCAAAACTACTAGCTGCCCGTGTGGAAAATAGGGGCACCCAGAGTTTAGGTTAAAACAATAAACTCCAGGTCAGTCATGTGACTGGTGTGAGAAATAAAATAGTTAATTAAAACTTTACTTTAAAAGAGAGTAATTCAAGGGACCACGCCGTATAACACGGAGCGGGTTTCCTCCCAAGAACACTAGTGCATATAACAAAACAGTGCAATGCTTTTTGGAAAAGTGAAGCTATTATAAGACCCAGGTCCCATCACACAATGCAACGCAAGCCGGAGGATAGGGTTTTCCCTTATAATAGCCAAACATGCTTCAAATCATTTGATACTATTATAAGTGTATAGTGCCAAAACAATTTCAATCACAAATATCAATCATAGACGTCATGGGTACCATATATCATGTCGCCATACTAGGCTCTACAAATAAAACCGCAAAGGTCGTATTGGAAATTGGATTTCTGTCATGAGTCGAGGCAAGGGGCAAGCTCCTCTCCGTTCGAGACACTCTAGCAAATGTCTCAGGACCACACACAGCGATCCTTGGATCCTCCAAGGCCGGTCCTCTCTTACTTTTGAGGATTGGTAATTCCTGAACACACGTTTCCTGGTCCTATAGGATCTATATCCGAGGCCCCTCGCATCCAACAACCACACAGGTAAAAAGTATATAAATGTCAGGGCAGGTAGGTCAATGACATTACCCATAGCTAGAAAGAAACGTCGTGCACTCCTTGGGTCCTTATCCCGTTTTTGACTCATACCGGTGTGAGGCTCGTGAATTAACGCCATACACAAAGCTATGCCACATAGGCCGTGCTTTGATCATCAACTACAAGACTTTGCTTTTCAACAGAAGCCTTGATCATTTGCCACTTAGGCATGCCACATAGGCAATTCATGCCATGACATAGATATCTATCGATATATAACCTCTAAGCTCGTACGTCTCAGAGAAGGGCGTTAAGCAAGAGAATAAATTCTTTACCGCCAAACATATATATATTTAATAGAAATCAGTCACACTGAATATAATCCAATGTCATACACACAGTCCATTTACAAGTTCATTCTGGGTCTGAACGAAACTGGAGGCACTTTCCTCACATATCCGTCGATCTCCAAGTACGTCTAGACGATCACCAACTGATTCCCTCCTCTTTGGTATACAGCCCAATCAAGATCATCAATAATCATCCAAACGATGTGAAGACCTCTGGTCTTCAGCCATTGTCTTCATCTTCGACTTATCATCGAATCGGTTATTCAGAATGGGTATAAACCCGGCCTTTTCGAATAACCTGCGTATATAATAAACAAGTGTTACAGAGACACAACATACGCCTTATTCCAATTCAGAATATTCTTTTATTCAAATACTCTCATTCTTAGGGAAAGGTTCCCATTAATTTTATCAAAGATAAATTCTTCTAAATTTATTCTTTAATCTTCCTTTGGATATCATTTCAAACCATGTTAAGGTTTTCCAAACTAGTCGGGATTAGCGAACCACACCGAAGTAATTATTTATTTTATTTCCCAATCCCAACCTATTTATCCCATGGAGCAAAATTGGTAATACTCCATATCTAACACCTCAGTGTTATCGGTAAAATTAATTATCATTTCACGTTCAAATCTAGTTAAAGATTTAACTATCGCTTGGAGCAAAACTGGTGATACTCCATTCTCGATCATTTCAATCTAATTAAAGATTCATTAAAACTCCGCTTAGTTTTAATCTTTCTGGGTTAAAGAACCGATGTCATTTAAAACACGGTTGATGATAAACCCAAAATAACATCCCATTGTTAATCGGGTTAAAGAACAGGTGTTATTCAAAACACCGCTGACGATAAACCCAAAAACAAATTTAAATTCAATTCCAATTAAATACTAATTAACTGGACAATTTCGCTAAATCTTAATTAAAAGATTTATTCTTTTCTAAACTGGGTTCAAGAACAGAGTTATTTAAGACGCCATTCACGACGAACCTAAAACCCCATTTGATATCAAATACAAGGCTATGAATAGAAAATATATCGGCCTATATTCAATATCAAATTCTGAAACCAACAAATATCATATTGGAAATAACGATATAAATATATCTTTCAAATTTCCATAACCATATCTGTATAATCACGAAATCCAATTTCGAAATATTCCGAAGATAATTTCGATTCAAATCCATTCCAGTTCGTATATTGGAAATTCTGATTATTTTTAAAACCAATCTCAATCCATTTTATTTATTTAAAACTAATTGGATTTTAACTCTAGTTATAAACTAGTTCATTTCGATAAAAATATATTTTTATCCTTACAAATATGGATTTTCACAAACCAGTTCTTTCCAATTCATATATTATGATTTTGCACAAATTATAGATATTTTTAATAATTTTATCAAGACCCTTACAGTCGATTTCCAATAACCATCGTCGAACTACACTTACAACGACCTTTTCCAAATTTGGTTTGGACATAATTCCAAATCTAACCATTAGATTTCAAATTTCTAATATTCATTGGAAAGCTCTTTTCGATATGAACCCAACAGTTCCAGTTTCAGGAGAATCCGACGGTCGGATCTCCCGTAACGTCAATTCGAAGTCAATGGTCGAAATTCGCGAACTGTCACGGCGCGGCGCGTTCTATTCAGGCCATTTAATATATATATATATATATAATATTATATGTATTTCGTCGATTTCAATTCAAAACGTATTTTATAATTCGTTTTAAATTTGTTTTCAAAACGATTTCAACTTCATATTCAATTTTAAATCGAAATTGAATATTCCATATCATTAACATATAAATGATAATATTTTCAAAACGTTATATTTTGAAATCACTTCTTTTTCTATATTCATTATAAAAACGAATATAATCGATATAAATATCGTTCGCGTCAAAATGGCGCATATCTAATCAACACGATTTTAAATATTTCAATAACTTCGTTATTCTATTCAACAAATGAATATTTTCTTCAACCCATGAATATATACTTTATTTTACACATGAATATATATTTTTCAACACATGAATATTCTCAACACATGAGTATTGTCAACACATGACTATTTTTATCATTTATTATATTTTATAAAATTATGACTTATATCATTTAATTCTTAATCAGACTCCAACCGTAAATTAGTAAGAGAACGATTCCCTAAGTATTAACCCCGAAGGCCAAAACCAACATCAGATCAATACTCTGGAAACCACTCATCTTAACTAGTTTCCAGTTAGTTTCTTATTATATATATGATAAAGATGTAAATTTTATTGTTAAAATATTTTACTCAACACATGAATATTTTCAACACATGAATCCATGAGTATCGTCAACACATGACTATTTATTCTATTCAACACATGAATCTTTATTTTATAATATTCTTTATTTTCCAAATTTGAATGAGGCCCAATCAATTACCATATAATATTAATTATATGGATTCCATACAACACATGTACATAATAGCAACGATAAATAATCAACCATCATCCAAAGTGCACCACACAACTACATAAGCATTAAATATAACTAATTAACGCTTACACCGTCTGTCAATCAAACGATCGACATACCACTAAACAAATTGGGATCAGTGTACGTCGAATATCATCCCAACACCCGTGTGGGGTTTCAAATAAACAAACACAGATTTTTATTTATGTAGTTGGGCGATGTGTAAAATTTATCGTCCCAATCTATATCAGTCAAATGGGTGTACATGTAAATGAATAGTTATTTATTCACCTTCACGTTAAATTTATATTTTTAATGATAAACAATTTATTTCAACACATGAATATTTATTTTCATTCATTCCACATCACAATCAATTTTCACCACAAAACAAAATCAAACAAGTTGTCCATGGTTTGTGGACAACGGGTGTCGGGTGCTGCTAAGCACCATCTGCATCCTAGTATATAATTCTAACTAGAAAACAAGAATTAAAGTGAGAAGTTCTCACCGACTAGCTAAACCAAACGTCACGACTCTTCATATGTAGAAATCTTCATCGTGCTCGCCTTTTGTCAATTTCATTGTCCGTACCACTACTATATAAAAATCACATTTTTATATTGTTGCTATGTATATAAAAATCACATTTTTATAATCACTCTATATGGATAAAAATCACATTTTTATACCGCTACTATATATATAAAAATTCTATTTTTATAACGGTGTTCATATAATAAAGATCATATTTTTATCACGCTAACTTCATAATAAAAATTATATTTTTATATCTCTATTTTTTTAATAAAGATCATATTTTTATATTGCTACTTCTATAAAGATCACATCTTTATCTTCACTTCATATATATAAAAATCGTATTTTTTATCGTTACTTCATATATGTAAAAATCGAATTTTTATTGCTACTTCATATATGTAAAAATCGATTTTTTACTTCAAATTCATATGCATAAAAATCATACCTTTACTTCGCTATTACATATATAAAAATCGAATTTTATATTGCCATTAAATAAATAAAAATCATATTTTTATGTCCTTAAAAATCGAATCTTTTCAGTGTTAATGATCAAACCTTTACATAAATAAAAATCAATACATTATGTATTCAAAAAACCAATCTTTAATCTAAATAAAAATCGTGTTTTTGTACGATTAAAAACCTCTTAAAAATCACAACTTTATTATCCTAAAAATCAAAATTTTCTTAACTATCAAAATTAAATTACCTTAGATAATAAAAGAACTTACATCAATTGGAGGAACGGGGGGAGTGCTGTTCGTCGGAGGAGGTGCAGGTCGGATCTGGCGGAGGTGGAGCACGACCTACGATGGTGGGCCAGGGCGGTGGCGGTCAGGCGTGGTGGGGATTTGGGTTCATTGCGTTCGGATTGGGGGAGGAAAGAGAAGGGGAAGGGAGAAGGAGAGAGAAGGGGTCCGACGAGGTGAAGGGGGGAGCGAAGCAAGCGGCGGCCGTCTGGGAGGCTGGCGAAGGCGACAATCGCAGGGGAGGGAGGGTAGCAGGTTTTTGAACATTGGGGTTTTATTGTTTTTTTATTTTGACCTAGTTTGACTGAGTGGAGAGGTAGGGAGTGTAGTTTAATATAATTATTTTATTTTATTTTTATTACCTCAAAAAGAAACTTTTTATTTTGACCTCTAAAGGAAACCCGCCGAATGTCGTCCCTAGCTAATTACCCCTATTCTGAACACAATGGGATATGCTGCATAAGCCAATTTGGCTGTTACGATCAGTTTTTTTCTAAATTAAAATTTAAATCACTATATTCTCAATTTGAACGCACATTCAATTTACTAGGGCCACATACTAACTCTGTAAATTCCCGAAAAATTATTTCTAGCTTCGTATTGATGATACGGTCCTAACAAAACCAATTTCGTCAAATTCTGAGATCGTTTGAAAATGGCCATTTTCTGGTCAATCGAAATTGACTTAAACTGTCAAAACTCGTTTTCCTTCGCCACTCTAACATATTGATTCAGAAAATTACAAATTTTGGAATCTAGCAATAATTTTACATCCTGGATCCAACAAGAGTGGTTTCGTCGAAAACCGAGGCCATTACAAAATTTCCATTTTTAAGGGCTCAAAATTCCTTAGCGACTATTCTGAAATTTCAATTGGGCATAACTTTTTATCCTCGCTATGAAATTTCAATTTTTCGGATTCGTTGGAAAGATATTTTCAAAAAGATTCAAATATTTTCGGTTTCGCTAAAATCCTGTTTATTTTAAATCATGTACATTCATTTGAACTTTGAAATCGAAATTTCAAACTATCGCACCATTTTCAATTCCTTTTATAATTAAAATAAAATATTTATATTCTAACGATGATTCAAATAAATATATTCGTTCTATTTGTATTCAAAATAAGTTTCTTGTCATTATAATTTAAAATAATTCATTTTAAATAATCAAAATTCACTAAAATTGCCAAAATAAAAATTTTAAATTGGCTCGGATTTCCAGGTCATTACATAAAGACAATATTTTTAATGAACAAAACATATTTCAACATATGATTATTTTTATGACATCGCTAACATGTTAAAGACAATATTTTTAATGAACAAAACATATTTCAACATATGATTATTTTTATAACTTCGCTAACATGTTAAAGACAATATTTTTAATGAAAAAAACATATTTCAATATATGATTATTTTTATAACTTCGCTAACATGTTAAATACAATATTTTTAATGAACAAAATATATTTCAACATATGATTATTTTTATAATTTCGCTAATATGTTAAAGACAATATTTTTATTGAACAAAACATATTTCAACATATGATTATTTTTATAACTACGCTAACATGTTAAAGATTATTTTTTTAATGAACAAAAACATATTTCAACATATGATTATTTTTATAATTTCGGTAACATGGTAAAGACGTTATTTCTAATTAACAAAACATATTTCAACATATGATTATTTTTATAACTTCGCTAACATGTTAAAGAAAATATTTTTAATGAACAAAACATATTTCAACATATGATTATTTTTATAGCTTCACTAACATGCTAAAGACAATATTTTTATCTAACTAAAACATAATTTAATATATTATTATTTTATTGGTTTAAACATACAATTAAAATGTAATTTTTATTGTTAAAACATTTTGTTTCAAACATGAATATTTTTAGTGATTCATACCTACATTAAAAATGTAACTTCTATTGTTAAAACATTTTATTACAAACATGAATCTTTTTTATGATTCCTACATACAATAATAATGTAATTTTATTATTGAAACATTTTCTTTCAAACATGAATATTTTTTGTGATTCCTACATACAATAAAAATGTAATTTTTATTGTTAACATTTTATTACAAACACGAATCTTTTTTGTGATTCTTACATACAATAAAAATGTAATTTTTATTGTTAACATTTTATTACAAACATGAATCTACCTCAAATAATTATTCACAATCACAATCAATTTCCACAACACAGTCGTCACACTTACATCCATGGTTTAGCAGAAAGTGGTGTCGGGAGTTACTAAGCTCCGTCTGCAACTTAATATATATTTTCATCATTTATTTTGAATTTAGATTGCTCATTGATGGTTTCCACTCCGCAAAAAATTAAGGCGAGCTCCAAATCAGTTTTGTTGCGAACCTCTCGTCGATACGCTTTAAACGGATCCTGTTTCGCTGAATTCCGAGTTCGAATGAGAAAGTTATGCTTTTTATAAGATTGCATACATATATATGTCATTAACACTTAAGTTTTAAAATAATTAATTACCCTAACATGCTTCTAATCCTCTTCCTCACGATCCTCCTTCTATAAAAACACACACGTTTCATCCCATCCAAAACTGCACACTGCCCTACTTCCTCCCGACACTTTTCGGCTTCGAATCGCTTCAAACTTCGCATACAACATTCTTTCGATGCTCTAAACTCAAATCTAACAACCAAAACACATACTCTTGCTTCGATTCTCCACAAATTCAAACCCTAATCCACTTTATCACATGGTGGAAAATTTTAAATGCACCAAAACTCCTCCAAACTCGATCAATCTCATACCAATCGAAGCTTATACTCATACGAGTTAAAGAACTAAGTTTTGCAATTTATAGATTTTTCCTTGAATTTTTTTTGAAGTTAGAAGCTTGCAATTAGGTTTAGAGAAGTGGAAAAGGGGCTGCCATGTTTTTCAGATATGAAATGAGATTTAGGGTGGTTGAGACAATTTAAAGTGGAGCCTAATTATTTTTCTAATGATTTTATATTTTATTATACTCAAATATCGCTTATTTTCATCGTTTAAAAATCCATGTGGTCACCCACGGATCCCATTTTTAATGAAAATTGACATGCAGCTACTCGCTGATATTACGGATCCAAAGAAATTGGTTTCATTGAATTTTGAGTTCGTATGCACAAACAGCAAATTTTTAAAGTCAAAATATTGACTGTTTTTCACTTTAAAAATCACGTCCGCCACATACTAACTCTAAAAATCACAATATTTGGATCTTACCATTATTCAACATTACGGATCCAATAAAAAAAGTTTCGTCAAATTCTGAGGTCGTCTTAGTAATGTTCTTTTGTAAAATTGCTCAAATTAGCTTCAAAAAATGTGATTTTAGCATACATTTTCTTCTTGTACACCCAAACGTTAACTTCAAAAATTATGCCCTTTTGGATTTAACCATTATTTGATGATACGAATCCAAACAAAAAGTGGAATCGAATTCCGAGATCGTATCAATAATGTTCCTCTGTAAAATGACTGCTTGTTTTTGAGATTTTGCCTCTCATGGACACATACTGACTCCATTCGACGCACACTTTGGAACCCAACAATGATTTGTCATTATGATCAAAAAATAATTATTTCGTCGAATTCTGAGCTCATATGCAAAATTCACTTTTTAAGGGCTATGTGTTGATTTTCAAAATCTAATTTTCAAAATTTTAAGAATAAAGCTTATTAATCAATTTAATAATTTTAGTGAGTTTATTTTAAGTCAAATAAAATATAAAAACTAATTTTAAAATTGTTCTCAAATTTTATTTAGCAAAAATAACCAATTTCTATTCGCATATTCATTAAAATACCTTAAATCAAAATTTTAAATTGGTTCAGAATTTCCGGGTTGTTACAGCGTTCCCATTCGGTTTAGGCCGGGGATTTCGGGTCATGTCAGTTATGCCACGACAATAGTAAAAAAAAGATATAACATAATTATTAATTATCAATTGAAAATTCAGTGAAAAATAATCACCAAACTAAGAAAAAACAGAAGAGTAGAGAATACAAAGATTTACCTGGTTCAGATTTGCTTACATCCACATACCCAATAATTACTCTTTATTTCACTAGACAAACGGGATATAAAAGAGAACATGATAGAGAGATTATAAAATTACAGGTTGTATAAAGGAAAACAACTTATAATCACAAATAGTTTTCTCCAAAGACTTGTTTATGCTTAAAACCCCTAATTTGATTTGACAACATAAATTATGTTATACTAAAGAAGCGAACAATGATGGATGTTTTATCTCTCACTCACACACAAGTAAAAAATGAAAATTTTCCTTTAAATTAACTTCTGAACGAAGAAATTACTTGGAGATTAGGAAAATTAGTCGCCTAGTCATCATGAAACCTTTCCAAATATCTATGATTTGATATCTCCGCATATGGATATTTATGATCTTGATTCCTTATTTTTCCTTGCCTTCATCAATCTCCATCAACAATATTTTCTTTCTTCTTATTGCAAAATCGATGAATTTATAGATAAGATTCTTTCCTCGTTCATAAATTCATTGAATAATTCATTGATCTAGTAATTAATCATTTTCTTCCAAAATATACCCTCTCAACTCCTTTCATTTTCTTCGTTCCATGTATAGCTTAAATGACGGATAAAATCGACTAGCTAAATTTTTTTCTACTTTGGAAAATATTTGAATAACCTAATTCCAAAAAATAACCCTCTTATCTTCATGTAGAAGGTCTACCTTTTTATGCATAGAGTAGTACGTAAAATTAGAAACAAAAGTTTCTCTTTAGTGGATTCTTACCCTTGTTCTCTCTTTATTGCCTTCTTAATTTTAAGCTTTTTTATGCTTCCTTTTATTTTGATTCAAGTAGTTTAGTTTCTTTAATGCTAGTTTGTTAGGTCTTGTTTTTATTAATTTTTTTTAATTTCATTTATGTTTATGTTCAAGTTGATTTAGGTTAATATGTATTCAAATACAAAACGTTAACCCCTTAGGATGATGAAGCTCTCATGAATCATATAAAATTAAAATAAAGATCTCATTTATAATCTTCTCTTTCATGCTTACGAAAAATTTTGCTTAACAAAAATTTGGGTATTTATGAAATTTCTATCTAATATTGAATTTATTAGTTTATTTTATTGAAAACAAATAGGCTATGTTTAACCATAGAACACGAGTTGCATTTTCATTTAAATATGACGTTAACAGTGAAACCCAAAGTGCAATCAAAATTTAATGCTCTATGTTACTAGTTCAATAGTAAACAGATTATGTTTTTAGTAGATTTTAATTTTTGTTTCAATTCATTTTTATAGTTAGTACCATAGATTGTTGTTTTGAAGATAACAAGCTTAGGTAATAACATAAAATATATTTAGCCATGTACTAATGATTATATACTACATATTGTGTATAGTATAAATTATTAGCAGGTGCTGATATTGAACACCGTACAACATCATGATAGAAGATCCATATTGATGCTGATATAATGATTCAGTAGTCAGAGATTGAAGAATTATGGGTATTGAAGACTTCAAAATTTCAAGAAGATGAAGATAAATTATCGAGTCTTAGACTAAATGTTAAACCTATAGTTGCACTTACCTAATCTCTCTATCTCTTTTACAAAATGTTTGTGTTGATCCTCTTTTTGGAAAAGCAGTCACACATCAAGTTTATGGCTATAAATGTACTCAGGAATCGAGTACAGATTCGATGTAACGAGTCGGATTTTGCCCGGCCTTAATCGATCGCAAAATCGACCAATACCGTTCAAATCCCGCCTACGTTAACTTTGGGAATACAATACATCAAAACAACAACAACAGACTTTTATAACATCAATAATAAATGTTACATCAGAGTACAGAATATCAGAGTATATTGACTAATAATACAGCGGAAGGTAAATTACAATATTATGATACATTGCAGCGGAAATAAAATAACTAAGGCAGCGGAAGATTTCCAATGTTCTGGACACAGCTTTAAGCTTCAATCTAGGATCCTGCTAAAGAGATAAACCTGTAGACAAACTGCTCGACTGCCCATGTGGAAAGAGGGCACCCGAGTTTGCAAAAAGGTGGAAACAAACAATGAGTCAGTCGTGGGACTAGTGCGAGAATTCTTAACTAATTAATCACTATTAATAGGGCAAATCCAAAGACCACGCCGCTAACGCGGAACGGGTTTGCTCTAATGGATTACCGTGCACAAAAGTGTCAAAAAAACAACTGATAAGTAAATCGTACAACAACGTTATGCTTTTTAGAAAAATGGAATCACCATAAGACCCAGGTCCCATCACACAATGCAACACAAACCAGAGGATAGGGTTTTACCTTATAGTGATTAAACATGCTAAATACGGCAAATACGAGTTTAATATTATTATTAATATATATCAAAACATTTCAAAGTAAATGTATAAATCCTAGGAAGAATAGTATCCCATATTACTATGCCTCCATACTAGTAATACAATCAAATTCATAGGGTCGTATTTGGATTTTGGTTTCCATCATGAGTCAAGGCTAGGGAAGAGCTCCTACCGATTCGAGACACTCTAGCTAATGTCTCAGGATCCCTCGCAGTGAACCCTTGGAAAGCTGCAGGGCCGGTCCACCATACGAGTTGCGGATTAGTTATTCCTGAACACACGTTTCCCGGTTCTATAGGACCTATCATCCGAGGCGCCTCATTCCATCATCCACATAAGTAAAATGTCGGGCCGTGTTAAAGCCCAAACACCACTTCTATCTAGAAAGAAACGTGCTGCTCTCCCTGCGTTCCCTTCTCCCGTTTTAGACTCCGCTGGTGTGTGAGGCTCGCGAAGTCACGCTATACACAAAGCTATGCCTAAACAGGCTATGCTTTGATCATCCCACAAGGCCTGCTTTTCAACAAAAGCCTTGATCATATGCATCTTAGCATGCTACATTGTCACTTCATATCACACTACCAATCCTTTGCCGAAATATATGAACGGGTGTTAAGCAAGAGAATAAATTCTCCGCCACCAAACATCCATACATTCGACAGAAGATTAATAACATGATATTTAATGGAGTACGATGTCAGGCACACAATCCATTTATAAGCTTATGCTCTGGGTCTGAGCGAAAGCCAAATCCGTACTAATCAACACTACGTTCGGACGGCCACCACTGTAGCCCCTTCAAGGTAGCTACTCCAATCACAGGCTTCAGCAGTTGTTGTCCATTCGATGTGAAGATCGCCGGTCTTCAATTTCCGTCTTCAACTCTTGAATTTTTAAATGTCGTTCAAATTATTTGGAATGAGATAGACTCGGACTTTCCAAATAATTCCCGTATATATATAAGTTGGAAATCATTACATATCGTTATTAGTAATTTGTAACGATTTATCTTTATTTATTTTTATATAAAATAATTAAACTCCATTTCATTAACGTAACTACATAACAAGTAGTGAATGTTTTCTTCACAACCTATCGAAATGTTTATAATGTGTAATGAAATTTATTTTATTACATTTTGCTAACGAAAATATTCCTATTCATATATACAATATTAATGTACAATGTACACACCATAATGTTTATCTTAATTTTCATACACATACACGTCTTATACACAACAATGTACATTTTCTTGTTTCATTTATTCTAATTACACAAAATGTATTTTGCGTATCATACCAATTCCAACAAAAATAGCATTTTTGTGTTTCATTTCAATTTAAACAAACGAATATTTTAGTTCATCCATTTTTTACTTCTACAAGAATGATTATTTCTGTTTCTTTATTTCAATGTAATAAAATTGATAATTTTATTATCTTTTCAGTGCAAACCAAAAGTAATAATTTTACACTACAAACAAAACGATAATTTTGTGTGCTAATCTATTTACATGAAAATGAAATTTCCATATCTTAAATCTTTTTGATGAAAATCTAACTCATTAACATATAAATTTCATCGTTAAAATCTTTACTGAAATTCTTTTACATGGGTATGTAAATTTCATACCGTTATCCTTTTTAATAAAAATTCAATTGATTAAAATGTAAATCTTTTACTTTAAGTTCTATTTGCATGAAAATGTAAATTTCCTTATTTTATTCACATTAAAATGTATACTTTTCTTTTTACATCAAAAATGTAACTTTCACCTTTTTAAGTATAAACAAAAGTTAAATCTTTTAATTTGACAAAAACGGTGATAAACAATATGACCTTTCATTTTTAACAAAAGAATATTAAAAAATATTCTTTTTAACTTTCTCCAAAAATGAAAATTGTGTGTTAACTTTCAAAACACAAACAAAATGAATGTTTCCTTTTTATTATGAACAAAAATGAATGTGTTTTATTTCATTCTTTGCATTTAACAAAATAAATATTTTTGTCCACCATTTACATTTGATAACAATGTATATTTTTATCATTCTTTCACATTTGACAAAATGAATATTTTTGTCATTCTTTTACATTTGATAAAAATGTATATTTTATCATTCTTTCACATTTGACAAAAAGATTTTTTTTCTTTTTATTTTTAAAACATATCATATACATAAAATGTATATTTTGTGTGTCATTTCAATTACAACAAAATGAATATTTTTGTACGTCACTTATAATCTAACAAAAATGAGTATTTTTGTGTCATTCAACTCCTAACCAAAAATGCAATATATTTTGGTGTCAACTTCATTTCTATACAAATGTATATATTTTTGTTTGTTTAATTTCAATGTAACAAAAATAATTATTTTGCTATTCTTTTAATGTCAAGCAAAAATAATAATTTTCTTATCTCTTTCAATGCAAAACCAAAATGATCTTGACTATTTAGAATGGCAATGTAAATTCTATTCTTAGGTGACATCATAAAAATGTAATTTTAATTTACAATGCAATATCATACTTTAAATAAAAAAATGTAATTCTAATTTACAGTGCAAATTCTCATTTATAGTTACATATAAAAATGTAAATTTTGTTCGCTTGCCAAATCTCATATCATAGCTACATTGGGAAATGTAAATAACATTTTTCAAAAATGTTATAATAGCACTTCATATCATAGTAACAAATAAAAATATAATTTTTATTTGCATAGCAAATATTATATCTTTAGTTCAAATAAAAATAAAAAATTTATTTGCAATGCAAGTTCTCATTCTAAGTTACATAATAAAAATGTGATTTTTATTATCAATGCACATACCTACTTTTGTTTACATATAAAAATGTAAATTTTATTTACAACGCTAGTTCATACTTTTGTTTACATAATAAAAATGTAAATTTCATTTACAACCAATTTACATTGACAAAAATATGATTTTTGTCGCTACTACTTTACAT
This sequence comes from Allium sativum, assembly GCA_030737875.1. Taxonomy (NCBI): domain Eukaryota; kingdom Viridiplantae; phylum Streptophyta; class Magnoliopsida; order Asparagales; family Amaryllidaceae; genus Allium; species Allium sativum. Next base: position 682,934,851 of record CM060926.1, on the reverse strand, counting down.
TGGCAAAAATGTTCATTTCTACTTGACATAACGTGACGGTAAAAATATTGTTTTTCTAATTAACACAACATAACGGTGAAAATATTCATTTCTAAATAATATAACATGACGGTGAAATTATTCATTTCTAAATAATATAACATGACGTTACTATCTAATGCAACATTTTATAGTAAAAATGTACTTTTTCTCTACACAAAAATATTCTAACTAAATTGTGATTTTTGTGTTGAGGGCTCTAACATAACATAAAATGAATATTTTACGTTGGCATTCCATAAAATGATAATTCTATTATATCAACCTTAAAATGAAAAATTCTACTATGTTACATTAACATGATAATTCTAACATGTCGACATAAAAATGATATTCTAACATGCTGACATAAAAAATGATATTCTCATATGACGCTACCAACAAAATGTGCATTTTTATTCTCATATGACGTTACTAACAAAATGTGTATTTTTATTCTCATATCATATTTGCTAACAAAGCGGTTTTTTTTTACTAACGTAAACAATATTATACAAAAATATGTATACATATTTTGTTGAAAAACTAGTTCAACAAAATGAGATAAAAATGTTCGCTCATATTTTTCTAGCAAATTTCTAATCAAAAATGTTATTTTGATTGGCATAACACATTTCAAATAAAAATGTTGTTTTTATTTCATACGCAAATTTTTGACAACATGAATATTGTATATTTTATACATACAATAAAATGTTGTTTCGTCGTACACACAAAGTCATGTTAAACATGATTATACACAATTCAGTTCAGCGATTCAAGTAATTACAACACAAATCAACATTTCAACGATTATACATACAACATAAACATGAAATAAACATAATTTCATATCTGAAATAAATAATTAAATTTGATTTTAAAAAAAATAGAAATCTCACTAGATCTAGTTATTTCTGATTTTCATTTCATATACAATAAAAAAAATATTCTATCGAATAAACAGGTCAATGAACAGCATCATATAGTTAAATTCAAATTAGGAACATTCAAGCAACATACAGTTAAAATATAACACGGTAATAATTAATTTATTTTTAATTATTGAAGAGGAAATAGAATTCTCACATTGAATTTTGGCTGAAAATTGATTGTCTCGGAATCGGCTCTGGTCTGCGCCATCGCGAAGATCTCGGAAAGACGAGTCCAACGCAACTGACGGTTCGTCAATCAGACCTCGTATGAAAGAGATATTGATTTTTAAAGATTGCATAAAATAAATATTTAATTAATAAAATAATAAGAAAAAAATACTTCCTCTTACTCCACGTTTTCACGTCGCTTCAGTATCGGCCGAACCCTTCTTGCGTCCGCACCCTTCAAATCGCACCCCCATCCGAGCCACCGACCGCCGATCAGAACCCGCCACTCCGACGCTCCGCCCGCGAGCCACCACCGCCCTGAATAGCTCCGAACTCGGCCTCCTCCTCCTCTCGAAAAACGAACCCGAGCCCGCCACGTTTCAGCCCAAAATTTGTGAAATCCATGAACCAAAACCCGATCTTGACCGTATGGATTGAAAGATCTCTCCGAGAGCTTCGATTTGGTACCAAATTTGTCGATTTTCGTTGAGCGGATCAAAAGTTATGAGCGTTTGAAATTAGGAGATTTCTGGCCTTCGGTTTAGATGGCGGCTGAAATTAGGGTTAGGGTTTCGGCCTGAATATTTTAATAATATTTTAATATTAAATCTCGAAAATCGTGCTTAAAAGGTGGATTTTCGGACTTTCTCTGATTTGGGCCTGCTTACTGTCGTTCTTAAGGTTTTGACACCTTCTAAACGCAATGGGATAGGTCCCGTGGCCCAATTCCGAAATATGTACGATTTTTATTTAAAATTGCATTAAAAAATTAATTAATTAAATATTGACCGTACATTAAAATATGCCGGGGCCACATATGACCTCAAAAAATTCTAAAAAAAATATTTTTAGCTTTCTTATGACGATACGAATCCAACAAAGTTATTTTCGTCGAATTCTGAGACTGTTTGAAAAATGGCTATTTTTAAGGCGTTTAAATTTAACTAAAATAGTCAAAACACATTTTCTTTTGCCACGCTCACATATTAATTCGAAAAATTCTGAAAATTGAAACCTAGCAATAATTTGACATTCCGGTGCCAACAAAAGTGGTTTCATCGAAAACAGAGGTCGTTTGAAAAATGACTATTTTTAAGGCCAATATATTTAAGTGAATGTTAGGCTCACATCCCTATTTTGAAACTTAATTAGGCTCACATCCGGTCATAAACTTATTGTAAATTAGGTCCCTATTTTCTGAAAAGTCATCAAAAAAATATAAAAAAATCACGTAAATTCGTATTTAAATAAAACATGTAAACACTAAAAAATTCAGAACAAAAAACCATCAACGAAGGCGTCAAAAATCAAAAAAACCAAAAAAAAAACGAAATTTCCAGTTAAATGCATAATAGTATGCACATATATCACTTTCCTGCATACATCCGTGCATATTTTTCACTACATACATCTTTGTTGATTTTTATTCATGCAAATAAATGCATACTTGTGCGTAAAAATTTCAAATACTTGCATACATTTGTGCAGGTTTATTTTCAGATTTTAATCTGAAAACAGCTTACAGAAAAGTTGCATACATATATGCAATTATCAGTAATAATTGCATAAATGTATGCAACTATTTTTTTCGATTTCCGTAGTTTCCTGACATTATTTCCATATTTAGAATATATTTTTTCTGAACGTACGCACATTTTTTATAAAAAAATATAAAAAGGCGGAAAAAATAAAATAGGGGGCGGGTTTAAAAATTTTCAGAACTTTGTTTTTTTTTTTTTTTTTTAAATTAGGTCCCTACTTTTTATCCTATAAAAATGTTGCATACATGTGTGCATTTTGTTGAGAAATTTGCACATTTGGATGCAAATAAAAATGAACTGAAAAATTATGTTAAATCTATCCGCTGGAAGAAGTGCAATAATTGCATATATGCATGCAATAAAATCAAAAAAGTGCATAATATTATGCATTTAACTGCAGTTTTTTCTGTTTTTTTGCTGTTTTCTTCTTTCTGACATTATTTTTGTTGTTTTTTGAACTGAATTTTTTTTATAATGCGTAATATATTTTATTACTAATTTACGAATTTTTTTTATTTTTTTTAATTATTATTTTATAAGTTTTGAAAACAGGGACCTAATTTACAATAAGTTTATGACCGGTTTTTTTTTTATATTTTGAAACTTAATAGGGACCTCTAAAAAACGCACCCTATATTTAATATTAAAAATACATTCTAAACAAATAATTCCCGAAACTCAAAATATATAAGTGTTTACTGTTTTTCAATGCAGAAACGTCATTCCGAACTCAATGGAAGTGGTTTCGAGTCGAAATTCCTTCATATGTGAAAAGTAGCCTTTCAGGCCCTATATAATATATATATAAATTCTACAGCGACCTTTCTAAAAATTGAATTGGCCATAACTTTTGATTTTCGCTATGAAATTTCAGTTTTTTGGATTCGTTGGAAAGATATTTTTAAATAGATTCTAATATTTTTGGTTTCACTAAAATCCGTTAAATTTTGCATCATGTATGGTCAGTCAAAGTTCAAGTTTGACTTTTCAAACTACCGCACTATTTCTAACTCTTTTTATAATTAAAATTAAATTTATTCATTCTAACTTCGATTTAAATCAAATTTCAATCATTTTTATTTTAAATAAATTATTTTAAATATAGAAAACTCACTAAAATCGCTTAAAATAAATTTTTAAATTGGCCCCCAAAAATCAGGGTTGTTACAGTCTCCCCCAGTTAAAAACTTTTCGTTCTCGAAAAGGAACGAAGCTAAAAGTTGATTAATTAACTAACTAATTTATATATATATTTTTTCCATTGGTTTAAATAATTTTATTAGTTGATTAACTTTCAAATATATAACTTTTTATATATTCACAAATCATATTTTCCAAAATAGAGTATAATTACGAATACGTATATTATAGGCTTGCTACTCTCAACTCATTCTAGGGCATTACTAACCCCATCTCTAATGAGTTTTCTCATTCTTGGATACTGCTGATCCTATCTCTAATGAGTATTCTTATTGGATATTACTAATCCAATCTCTGATGAGTCTTTTGTTCAGTTCTAATGAGTTGTATCCCAAAGATTTGAGCTAACCAAAGCTCTGATACCAACTGTAACGAGTCGGATTTTGCCCGGTCTTAATCGATCGCAAAATCGACCAATACCGTTCAAATCCCGCCTACGTTAACTTTGGGAATACAATACATCAGAGCAACAACAGCAGACTTTTATAACATCAATAATAAATGTTACATCAGAGTACAGAATATCAGAGTATATTGACTAATAATACAGCGGAAGGTAAATTACAATATTATAACACATTGCGGCAGAAATAAAATAACTAAGGTAGCGGAAGATTTCCAATGTTCTGGATACAACTTTAAGCTTCAATCCAGGATCCTGCTAAAGAGATAAACCTGTGGACAAACTGCTCGACTGACCATGTGGAAAGAGGGTACCCGAGTTTGCAAAAAGGTGGAAACAAACAACGGGTCAGTCGTGGGACTGGTGTGAGAATTCTTAACTAATTAATCACTATTAATAGGGCAAATCCAAAGACCACGCCGCTAACGCGGAACGGGTTTGCTCTAATGGATTACTGTGTACAAAAGTGTCAAAAAAACAACTAATAAGTAAATCGTATAACAACGTTATGCTTTTTAGAAAAATGGAATCACCATAAGACCCAGGTCCCTTCACATAATGCAACACAAACCAGAGGATAGGGTTTTACCTTATAGTGATTAAACATGCTAAATACGGCAAATACGAGTTTAATATTATTATTAGTATATATCAAAAAAATTCAAAGTAAATGTATAAATCCTAGGAAGAATAGTATCCCATAATACTATGCCTCCTTACTAGTAATACAATCAAATTCATAGGGTCGTATTTGGATTTTGGTTTCCATCATGAGTCAAGGCTAGGGAGGAGCTCCTACCAATTCGAGACACTCTAGCTAATGTCTCAGGATCCCCCGCAGTGAACCCTTGGAAAGCTGCAGGGCCGGTGCACCATACGAGTTGCGGATTAGTTATTCCTGAACACACGTTTCTCGGTCCTATAGGACCTATCATCCGAGGCGCCTCATTCCATCACCCACATAAGTAAAATGCCGGGCCGTGTTAAAGCCCAAACACCACTTCTAGCTAGAAAGAAACGTGCTGCTCTCCCTACGTTCTCTTCTGCTGTTTTAGACTCCGCCGGTGTGTGAGGCTCGCGAAGTCACGCTATACACAAAGCTATGCCTAAACAGGCTATGCTTTGATCATCCCACAAGGCCTGCTTTTCAACAAAAGCCTTGATCATATGCATCTTAGCATGCTACATCGTCACTTCATATCACACTACCAATCCTTTGCCGAAATTTATGAACGGGTGTTAAGCAAGAGAATAAATTCTCCGCCACCAAACATCCATACATTCGACAGAAGATTAATTACATGATATTTAATGGACTACGAAGTCAGGCACACAATCTATTTATAAGCTTATGCTCTGGGTTTGAGCGAAAGCCAAATCCCTACTAATCAACACTACGTCCGGGCGGCCACCACTGTAGCCCCTTCAAGGTAGCTACTCCAATCACGGGCATCAGCAGTTGTCGTCCATTCGATGTGAAGATCGTCGGTCTTCAATTTCCGTCTTCAAATCTTGAATTTTTAAACGTCGTTCAAATTATTTGGAATGAGATAGACTCGGACTTTCCAAATGATTCCCGTATGTATATAAGTTGGAAATCATTTCATATCGTTATTAGTAATTTGTAACGATTTATCTTTCTTTTTTATACATAAAAATAATTAAACTCCATTTCATTAACGTAACTACATAATAAGTAGTGAATGTTTTGCTTCACAACCTATCGAAATGTTTATAATGTGTAATGAAATTTATTTTATTACATTTTGCTAACGAAAACATTCCTATTCATATATACAATATTAATGTACAATGTACACACCATAATGTTTATCTTAATTTTCATACACATACACGTCTTATACACAACAATGTACATTTTCTTGTTTCATCTTTCGAATTACACAAAATGTATTTTGCGTACCATACCAATTCCAACAAAATTAGCATTTTTGTGTTTCATTTTAATTTAAACAAACAAATATTTTAGTTCATCCATTTTTTACTTCTACAAGAATGAGTATTTTTGTTTCTTTATTTCAATGTAACAAAATTGATAATTTTATTATCTTTTCAATGCAAACCAAAAGTAATAATTTTACATTACAAACAAAACGATAATTTTGTGTGCTAATCTATTTACATGAAAATGAAATTTCCATATCTTAAATCTTTTTAATGAAAAGCTAACTCATTAACATATAAATTTCACCGTTGTAATCTTTACTGAAATTCTTTTACATGGGTATGTAAATTTCATACCGTTATCCTTTTTAATAAAAATTCAATTGATTAAAATGTAAATCTTTTACTTTAAGTTCTATTTACATGAAAATGTAAATTTCCTTATTTTATTCACATTAAAATGTATACTTTTCTTTTTACATCAAAAATGTAACTTTCACCTTTTTAAGTATAAACAAAAGTTAAATCTTTTAATTTGACAAAAATGGTGATAAACAATATGACCTTTCATTTTTAACAAAAAAATATTAAAAATATTCTTTTTAACTTTCACCAAAAATGAAAATTGTGTGTTAACTTTCAAAACACAAACAAAATGAATGTTTCCTTTTTATTACGAACAAAAATGAATGTGTTTTATTTCATTCTTTGCATTTGACAAAATAAATATTTTTGTCCTCCATTTACATTTAATAACAATGTATATTTTTATCATTCTTTCACATTTGACAAAATGAATATTTTTGTCATTCTTTTACATTCGATAAAAATGTATATTTTATCATTCTTTCACATTTGACAAAAAGATTTTTTTTTCTTTTTATTTTTAATACATATCATATACATAAAATGTATATTTTGTGTGTCATTTCAATTACAACAAAATGAATATTTTTGTACGTCACTTATAATCTAACAAAAATGAGTATTTTTGTGTCATTCAACTCCTAACCAAAAATGCAATATATTTTGGTGTCAACTTCATTTCTATACAAATGAATATATTTTTGTTTGTTTAATTTCAATGTAACAAAAATAATTATTTTGCTATTCTTTTAATGTCAAACAAAAATAATAATTTTCTTATCTCTTTCAATGCAAAACCAAAATGATCTTGACTATTTAGAATGGCAATGTAAATTCTATTCTTAGGTGACATCATAAAAATGTAATTTTAATTTACAATGCAATATCATACTTTAATTAAAAAATGTAATTCCAATTTACTGTGCAAATTCTCATTTATAGTTACATATAAAAATGTAAATTTTGTTCGCTTGCCAAATCTCATATCATAGCTACATTGGGAAATGTAAATAACATTTTTCAAAAACGTTATAATAGCACTTCATATCATAGTTACAAATAAAAATATAATTTTTATTTGCATAGCAAATATTATATCTTTAGTTCAAATAAAAATAAAAATTTTATTTGCAATGCAAGTTCTCATTCTAAGTTACATAATAAAAATGTGATCTTTATTATCAATGCACATTCCTACTTTTGTTTACATATAAAAATGTAAATTTTATTTACAATGCAAGTTCATACTTTTGTTTACATAATAAAAATGTAAATTTCATTTACAACCAATTTACATTGACAAAAATATGATTTTTGTCGCTACTACTTTACATTGGCAAAAATGTTCATTTCTACCTGACATAACGTGATGGTAAAAATATTGTTTTTCTAATTAACACAACATAACGGTGAAAATATTCATTTCTTAATAATATAACATGACGATGAAATTATTCATTTCTAAATAATATAACATGACGTTACTATCTAATGCAACATTTTATATTAAAAATGTTCTTTTTCTCTACACAAAAATATTCTAACTAAATTGTGATTTTTGTGCTGACGGCTCTAACATAACATAAAATGAATATTTTACATTGGCATTCCATAAAATGATAATTCTATTATATCAACCTTAAAATGACAAATTCTACTATGTTACATTAACATGATAATTCTAACATGTCGACATAAAAATGATATTCTAACATGTTGACATAAAAAATGATATTCTCATATGACGCTACCAACAAAATGTGCATTTTTATTCTCATATGACGTTACTAACAAAATGTGTATTTTTATTCTCATATCATATTTGCTAACAAAGCGGTTTTTTACTAACGTAAACAATATTACACAAAAATATGTATACATATTTTGTTGAAAAACTAGTTCAACAAAATGAGATAAAAATGTTCGCTCATATTTTTCTAGCAAATTTCTAATCAAAAATGTTATTTTGATTGGCATAACACATTTCAAATAAAAATGTTGTTTTTATTTCATACGCAAATTTTTGATAACATGAATATTGTATATTTTATACATACAATAAAATGTTGTTTCGTCGTACACACAAAGTCATGTCAAACATGATTACGCACAATTCAGTTCAGCGATTCAAGCAATTACAACACAAATCAACATTTCAACGATTTTACATACAACATAAACATGAAATAAATATAATTTCATATCTGAAATAAATAATTAAATTTGATTTTAAAAAAAATAAAAATCTCACTAGATTTGGTTATTTCTGATTTTCATTTCATATACAACAAAAAAAATATTCTATCGAATAAACAGGTCAACGAACAGCATCATATAGTTAAATTCAAATCACGAACATTCAAGCAGCATACAGTTAAAATATTACATGGTAATAATTTTTTTTTTTTTAATTATTGAAGAGGAAATAGAATTCTCACATTGAATTTTGGCTGAAAATTCGACTGTCTCGGAATCAGCTCTGGTCTGCGCCATCGCGAAGATCTCGGAAAGACGAGTCCAACGCAGCTAACGGTTCGTCAATCGGACATCGTATGAAAGAGATATTGATTTTTAAAGATTGCATAAATTAAATATTTAATTAATAAAATAATAAGAAAAAAATACTTCTTCTTCCTCCATGTTTTCACGTCGCTTCAGTATCTGCCGAACCCATCTTGCGTCCGCACCCTTCAAATCGCACCCCCGTCCGAGCCACCGACCGCCGATCAGAACCCGCCACTCCGATGCTCCACTCGCGAGCCACCACCGCCCTGAATAGCTCCGAACTCAGCCTCCTCTTCCACTCGAAAAACGAACCCGAACCCGCCACGTTTCAGCCCAGAATTCGTGAAATCCGTGAACCAAAACCCGATCTTGACCGTATGGATTGAAAGATCTCTCCGAGAGCTTCGATTTGGTACCAAGTTTGTCGATTTTCGTTGAGCGGATCAAAAGTTATGAGCGTTTTAAATTAGGAGATTTCTGGCCTTCGGTTTAGGTGGTGGCTGAAATTAGGGTTAGGGTTTCGGCCTGAATATTTTAATATTAAATCTCGAAATCGTGCTTAAAAGGTGGATTTTCGGACTTTCTCTGATTTGGGCCTGCTTATTGTCGTTCTTAAGGTTTTGACACCTTCTGAACGCAATGGGATAGGTCCCGTGGCCCAATTCCGAAATCTGTATGATTTTTATTTAAAATTGCATTAAAAAATTAATTAATTAAATATTGACCGTACATTAAAATATGCCGGGGCCACATATGACCTCAGAAAATTCTAAAAAAAATATTTTTAGCTTTCTTATAACGATACGAATCCAACAAAATTATTTTCGTTGAATTTTGAGACTGTTTGAAAAATGGCTATTTTTAAGGCGTTTAAATTTAGGGTGCGTTTTTTACAGGTTCCTATTAAGTTTCAAAATATAAAAAAAAACCTGGTGATAAAAATAATATAGAAAACATCTCTATTTTTGAATTTCCGCTAAAAAAATTCCATATCTACCCTTACACACCTAAAAAACTATCCAACAACTATTTGTCCTCATTTACTCAGTCTATCGTTCCTATTATCTCGCTCATAAACCTAATCCAATAATTCTGGAAAACAGTCGATCACTCCAACAACGATTTTTTTTATTACTTTTTTTGATTTTTACGAAAAACTAGACAAATATATACATATATTACGTAAAATGATTTTTTTATTAGTTTTTTTTATTTTTACGAAAAACTAGACAATTATATACATATATTACGTAAAATTGCATACATTTATGCAATTAAGTGTAATAATTGCATACATATATTTATATTATGCAGAAAATAAATTATTACTTTTGCGCAACTAAGTGAAATAATTGCATACATATACAGAACTGTACTGCATAATTGCTGAAACAAAAGAAATGACAAAAAAGTAAATACAGATAATTATAACAAGATGCATATATATATATATGCAAATAACAGAAATATGTGCATACTTACATGAAAAATTTCATAACATTTACATGTACTACATCAAAAAATAAGTACAGACCACATTTACATGTACTACATCAAAAATTTCAGAACATTTACAAAGCAGAGATGATGGTTTTTTGAAGAACAAATAATTTTGTTAAGACCCAGATTATTGCGCAAACCACATCTAGTAGTCTCTGTAGAAATACATGCAGATTTCAATCATTTGGAAAAGGATGGACGACCAATCTTCAACAACACGATAACACCAATATCCGCCGGAACACTGTTATTAAAAAAAGAAAATCAACATCAATAAGATTAATGTGCAGTAACCTAAATTACAAAAACTGCTTCAGAATTATATAAATACATGCGCACAATTCAGCAAAATAACAATAATTTCTGAATATTTGTATGCAAGTATTCTACATATATGCATAGAAATATGAATATATTTGTAAAATAATATGTTTTTCTGTTTGTGTGATAAAAAATTGCATACAGATATGCATATATTTAGAATAGATGCATATTTGTCCGCAACTTTTAATCAGAATTTCAGCAAAAACCCACAAGTTCTAACAATGGTTTCATGGATATATGTTTTTTTTCAGGTCCTTATCATATGAAAAATCGTATTTTTATGCTAGTAAAAAAATTATATTTATCGTACAAATGAAATAAAAAAGAAAAGGAAAAAAAACAGCTTCAGATTAATATAAATACATGCGTACAATTCAGCCAAATAACAATAATTTTTGAATATTTATATGCAAGTATTCTACATATATGCATAGAAATATGAATATATTTGTAAAATAATATGTTTTTCAGATTGTTTGATAAAAAATTGCATACAGATATGCATATATTTAGAATAAATGCATACTTGTCCGCAACTTTTTATCAGAAGTTCAGCAAAAATCCACGAGTTCTAACAACAGTTTCATGAATTAATTACAGGAATATTTTAAGCTAACAATGCAACTAAGTGAAATAAAAATAACACAATTATAATGAAATAAAACCTGCTGCGATCTTTGCAAATCATCATGCTCCGATCTTTGCAGGTCCGATCATCAAGCTCCGATCTTTGCAACATCCATCACCCTCAAACCCTTCGAAAACCCCTAATCCGAACTGTCACCACTGGCCGTGAAACCCACACCCAAATCACAAGTCAAAACCATTCAAACAATCCACGCCAGTCACCAAACTTCCACCAACGTTCGTCTCAACACCCAAATCGGACGCCTCCCTCACAAATACGATCATCAAGGGGGGCTGATCGCGATTTCCTTTGGCGGCGGATCCTGGTGCTGGAGTGGCGTCGACTGAAGGGGGGATGATCGATGGTGCGGGAGCGGCGGTCACTGGTTACTGCAAATAGGGGCTCACGATTTAGGTTTTGGTTCTGGAGCCGCCGCCACCATGGTTTATAAAATTTTGTTTCTGCAAAAAATAAAGCCCTAATCGGTATTTAGATCCTTACGTTCAGCCGAAATATTAAAAAGGGGTAAATTAGTCAAAAATAAGAGGTTAGTTTAAAAAGAAGGATGTAATTTAAACTTTTTTTATAGGGAGGATGTGAGCTTAATTAGGATTAATTCTAAGGATGTGAGCCTAATTTTCACTTAAATTTAACTAAAATAGTCAAAACACATTTTCCTTTGCCACGCTCAGATATTAATTTGAAAAAACCTAAAAATTGAAACCTAGCAATAATTTGACATTCCGGTTCCAACAAAAGTGGTTTCGTCGAAAACAGAGGTCGTTTGAAAAACGACTATTTTTAAGGCCAATATATTTAATATCAAAAATACATTTTAAACAAATAATTCCCAAAACTCAAAATATATAAGTGTTTACTGTTTTTCAATGTAGAAACGTCATTCCAAACTCAATGGAAGTGGTTTCGAGTCGAAATTCCTTCATACGTGAAAAGTAGCCTTTCAGGCCCTATATAATATATATATAAATTCTACAGCGACCTTTCTAAAAATTGAATTGGCCATAACTTTTGATTTCCGCTATGAAATTTCAGTTTTTCGGATTTGTTGGAAAGATATTTTTAAATAGATTCTAATATTTTTGGTTTCACTAAAATACGTTAAATTTTGCATCCTGTATGGTCAGTCAAAGTTCAAGTTTGACATTTCAAACTACCGCGCTATTTCTAACTCTTTTTATAATTAAAATTAAATTATTCATTCTAACTTCGATTTAAATCAAATTTCAATCATTTTTATTTTAAATAAATTATTTTAAATATCGAAACTCATTAAAATCACTTGAAATAAATTTTTAAATTGGCCCCCAAAAATCAGGGTTGTTACATTCGAAAAGCACAAAGTGATTTGGTCGAAGTCGCGAAGCATTCAGAAAAGGTTTGAAAAAATGGTTAGTTCTCCGATTGGCGCTTTCGATACAATAACACTTCGGATTGGGTCGTATTTGGATAACAGATAAGGCGAGATAATAGTTTTGGAAAAATCAGGTTCGATCACACAAAATCAAGTGGTCACATCTTGTTGATCACATAATATTGAAGGAACGAACTGGCCTTGGCACTTCTGGATCAGATACAGTACTTTATACCTGGACACATGTGGATCAGCTAAAAACAAGTGAGCATCTCGAGTAGATCACATAAAAATAAGGATGAACATCAGACTTCAAAAACATTGATCTTGGGATTGGAATAATATCCGGATACAAAATATGGCTTGTGCGCATCATGTAGATCAAGCAAAAAGATGGTGCGCAACCCAGGATTCGAGATCGACATTCACATGTTTGGCTAGGGTCGGTATTGGATCTAGCAAAGCCCAGGACATATACGGATAACCTATTTTATAGGGATCAGCACGGTTTGGCTCTTCATTTCCAGATACGAAATCCCAGATCGGTATTCTTTGCTTTTGGCATACAAACTTTGGATATGACAACTCGGATGGACATGATCATGTCGTGTTGATCACTGGAATTACATGGATCAACACATGGGTGATCATTATTTTGGGGATATGAAAACTCCATGCTTCGAGAATACGAAGTTCACATCTTTGACTTGGCAAATTTGGCTGCATGCCGAACATACATGGGTCATCCTTTTTAAATGATCAACACGGCTTGATCACCTGATTTTGGCTTGATATTCTAGTTTTTGGAAATTACTCTAGCAAGGGATATGTACCAATCTTAGGATAGGTACCGATCCCGGGATCGGTATGACTCCCAAGATCCAATTTTTTGGAGATAGCCGAAATTTTTCACCTATAATACCCTTGGTACTTAGCTATTTTGCAGGATCTTTTTCTTCTTATTTCCAGGGCGCGGGAGCTTTCCTCTTGAAGATTTTTAATGGCTTCCTTCATGGTTTTATATGCTTTGGAAGGTCTTTTGGACCTATAAACTTCTTATAGAAGTTTTCCTTCAACTTTTTGGCATTTGGTTGGACTTTTGGCTTGCTTTTTTGCTATTGGAGCACTTTTAGAGCATTTTGGATTTTGGAAGAGGATTAATGGCTATTTTGTCCTTGTAGGAAATTGTCAAGGATATTGTCACTTCCCATTCCTAACGTTGGACAAGTCGAAGTGCGAAACTTGGATATTGGAGCTTTTCATTGAACATTGGAGATTTCCTTATACATTTGGTCAGTAGAAGGACATTTTTGGAAAAGTAGAGAACTAAAAAGGAATTTGTTATTCTGTAAAACAAATTTGTAATTTTAAAGTGTTTTGACATGCATTAACATTGTAATTATAACAATGATGATGAATATTTACAATGAAGCGGATGTTGGTGTTAGCACTGAACCATTATAAAAAGTTGCGTGTCAATTTACATTTCTTGCATTTTTTTTGTTTTGATTTTACTACTTAACCCTCTTGGGTGTTGGCGTGTGCAAGTGACCAACTCCCTGCGTCAACATTTTGGCAAGCGAGATAAGGGGAACGAAAACTTTTGGCCATGGTTTTGGATTTAGATCCAGATTTCAGATTCGACTTTCTTAAGGAAACATATTTTGCTCGCTTTTCACTATGGTTAAACAGAAGAAGCTTGATGCTATTACCGAGCTCAAAATACTGGTGGTGAAGGAAATCAAGAACTTTCTTCAACTGGAAATCCCTTAAACTATGTTACTTAAGAGGATGTGGATGGAATTATCAAGGGTTTGGCTACGGATTTGAACGCTCGCTTCGAACGATACGAAGAGGCAATGTATACTTTTCTCACTAAGATGGAGGCAAGATATCAAAGTTTTGGAAGGCCGATGGGTTAGGAAGATTTCATTAGAACAAGTACTAGTGTTCCTCAGAGTGTGGCTCAGGACTTGGTGCAACCCCTCAAAATATGCTTTAGGGAAATGCCGCCAACCCCAATCAACCGCGACTTAGGATGTTTTTGTTGGTTAGGTTTTAGGCTCTGGAGTCGGGAGTACTACTCAGGCGCAGGTGCGAAAAAGACTGAATGGAAGTGCTTCCATGGTTCCGGGATTTAGGATCACTCCCATAGTGGCACTACAGGTTATGGTTAAACCGGAAATTCCTGTTGGAAGGAGACCAGCGGCTAACATAGACTTACATAACACAAAAAGACACGGAACTCTGATGGGGAGGGCTGATGGAGTACAACCTAAACAGTACATTCTCGAGTTTCCCTTTAGGAACAAGGAACAGGCTTCGCAACTTACTTTCAACAGCGATCATTTAGTTGAACTCGTTCAACGCATTACCCATAGTGGAACCTCCAGCCAAGGGTATGAAGATGTGACTTAAAGCCCCTTCACCCCTAACATATCGAGTGCAAGGGCACCACCAGATTTAAAATTGTCTGCTTTGGTAGCATATGATGAAAATTAGATCCTACTACTTACATGACACGCTATATAATGTGCTGGGGGAAACTCTTGACCTTATGGAAAAATTCTTCTCGTTGTTTTTGACGGATCTAGCAGTGCTTTGGTTCAGGCAGCTCAACAATGGATCGGTAAGCTCTTGGAATGAGCTTGTGGATATGTTCATAAGCAGTTCAGAGTCCATATAGGTCTCCCTAAGAATGTGTTGACATTGATGACTATTAAGCAAAGGCCCAAAGAGACATTACAGAAATACTTGGAGAAGTTCAACATAGTAGTGGATTTGGTAGAAAAGTCAGAATTTACTATGATTTTGACGGCGTCTATATATGGAGTGGTCGAGAAATTTGAGTTTAAAGCTAGCTTGAGAAGGGATCCATCTATGGATCGCAATGAATTTTATTTCTATGCTGATAGATATTTGTACAAAGAGGATGCATAGGCACAGGGAAAGATTGAAGTGAATGCTCTGAACGATCAAGAGGCACTTGAGGGCGTAGTCAAGCGTGATGGCGGAAAAATGAAAGTGGAAGACAAGCAACATGTATAAAAAAGAAACAGGAAAGGGCTGAACTACCCTTCCTACATAAGGCTAAATGCATATCTGGAAAGGATCTACATGGATATGCAAAAGCGTCCCCTGTATTGGAAATCAGCTCCTCGAGAGCCCAATGACAAGGAGAAGAGGTCTGGGATATACTGCCTATTCTATGATCTTGATGGGCATAATACAACGGGCTGTAGGCACCTCTGTCACAACCTGCCCGGAGTAGGCCTAAATTTCGATCCAGAAAAGGTCCATCAAAACTTAAAGTCACTCTAAACAGATCGTCGGTTCCTATAAGGAATTACATTTGCACAGAATAATAGATAATATAACATGATGGAATCTCACACAACGGACCGAAAAAGTATAATACAAAAATAAGATGCACCATTTATTAAGAACCATTGATTCAGATATAAATTGTCAAATATGTTTATTTATAATGGTACATCAACCTTTTTCATATTCCAGAGTTTCCATAAGCAAAAGAGTAATAATAGCTAATAATAACATAGTAGTCTCATCGCCTTCTTCAGGCTCCATCATCATTTCATCCAGTCGCTACCCCACCTATTAACCTATTGGATATGTTAAGGAGAGGGGTCAGAACAAAAGTCCTATGTGACTGAAAACAATATTTTCTTAAAGACTATACCCTGGATTTGGCAGGTTATGTATGTCAAGATATGTCTATGAAACACATAGGCACACATATACAAAGGAATACTTTAATCAATGAGGTGGATATCTGAATCAATCACTTAGGACCTCCATTGATGCATTTAGGATGAAGACCCAACAAGGTGGACATTCTCGAACACTTAAAGCCCTTTCTAGTATGTTTATTAAGGGTGGATTCTCATGATCTCTTATGACCCTAAGGCGGACCCTAACCATTAAGACCTCGTCCTATCACGTCAACGTTCTTAAATATATGTTCTCACAAGTAATGTGAGAAGTAATATCTCACCGCTTAATACCGGGTTAGGGTAGGCCCGCATATAACCATTTAAGACCCCTCCGGCGGATGCCTCATGTTACTACTTAACTGATATTACGGTAGAACACCTATGCTGCTTAAGACTTCCCTTAGACAGTTGGTTAGTCAAATAGCATGCTATGTTCCACGTATACCAAATCTGTACCTAGATTGGCCCTCACAATGCTTCTAGAGGAAGCGGACATTCTGATAAACTACCCTACTCTGTTGTCACCATGACAAAACCACTTTTAGAGAAGGAGTACCCATAGACCAATTTCAAATCTAATAAGAGAGGATCCTATAACTTTGGTCCAAATCCAAGGAATAAATCTTTAGAATGGTCCTAGTCCTAACCACTTAAGACCCAAACTAGATAAGAAGAAAGTCAGCCACTTAAGACTTCTCAAGGAATAGTAAACCTACCTATTTACACCCATAATAGTTATATATATATATATACATTAGACCTCTTACATTAAACCATATACTTGTAGATGATGGATACGTAGGGCGGTTGTGGGCAGGCTTCTACTATAAGCGGGCTTAACCCCGTGTCATAGTATACTAAATTAAATAGCCCATCGCACCCAGACCTCTCACATTAGCCAAACTCACTTGTGGTTGCTGGATTTGCCTGTTGGTTCTAGGTAGGATTCTACCACAAATGACGACTGATCTCATGTTTATGTGTCATTATTTAATATATAAATAAGCCAATTTATATGCATACACAATCTCAATTCATATGGGGATATCTCAAATTTCTAACCGTATTCTAGCGTATTTATTATGTCATTGTTACATTAGTTATGCTATATACATATAATCTTTAATATGTACAATAAACATTCATTACTGTTTGAATGAAGAACCATTTTAACGATGTAAATTGTCAGTTTAGTCCACATTAACGGCATACAAGCTAATTCCTACATCAAACCGCTAAATACATGGCATAATTAATGATAGTAGTAATAGGAAAAATTAAAAACATAACTATCAAAATTTGTATCCTAGGTTTGTTAGAACAATTTAGGTAATGAAATAAGAACAAGGTGTAAATTTCTTGCAACATATATACATGATTTTACTTACATATAGACCTCTATTTAATCAATGTGCCCTTTTCTATGTTATACATAAAAACATTGACATTTGATTTGATTCAAATCTGAATATGTTCAAATTATCCATTTAGAATGGAAATCCAAATCTTTTCAAATAATAAAACCAAATCAAATCCTAATCTTTTTACATCACAAACACTTTTGAATAAAAAGGGATAAATCAAACTAAACAAAAGTAAATCACCAACCATTTTTCATACATAACCCAAACAAATCCATAAACCCAAACAGTGATTGATAACTTTGCTAAACATATATAAAAATATGGTATTTGGCGGTTTCATAATATGATGTTATCGTAAAACAAAATCTCCCTAGGCATACAAATCAACATAAGAATCTGCGAAATGTAGAATTTAGCCTAAACAAGTATTATTTCAACTCACAGATATTTTGGAGAAGAGATAATACTGATTTGAAATGCTGAATTCATCATTTTTGATTCTACTACAAATTTACATAAAAAAATCATATAGATTTGAATCTCATTTGTAAATTATAGATAATTCCATAATATAATATAAATAAGATTAGATTAGAAATGAAAATAGATTTGTGATAGAAGAAAACCTAAATTCCTGGAATGTCAGCTGTAGAATCCAAGCATAGAGAATGAGAGAGTTTAGATATTTATAGGATGAGTTAGGTGGTATTTATAGATGTGAAGATGAATAGAAACCGTTGGATTAACATAGGTTTAATCTAGGCTATGCATTATATAAAAAGCAACCTAAAACACCTCCCAAACCAATCCTTACTGGAAACTGGCTGCGCCAGGAGGTCGACCTCTCTTTTAGGAGGGCGGTTGACACCCCCTCCTAGGAGGCGGTCGACCTCCTGGTCGCAATAATGGCCATTGGCCTGCGTCTATGGTTGAGAAGATAATTTTATATAACATTATTATTTTCATTTATATCTTGCCTTTTAGACACTATTCTTGTCCCTTGTTGTATGTATATTTACACAATTTCGAATTAGATGGAATATTTTAATCAACCATTAATTAGTTATATTTTATTCCATATATTTGTATTACTTTTGACGCCAAAAAGTGGCACCAACACCCAAATGTCGGGTTTGGAGCGTGATATATGAAGAAATATTTGAGAAAAGAAAGAAAGAGCAAGACAAAAACATTTTTACAGTGGTTCGGCATTAACGAGCCTGCATCAACTTTATAATCTCACAATAAACTTATAAGGTTAGAGATACAGTAAATGAGTTCGTCAAAAACTCTATTACATAGTCATTTTTGATGATTATAACAAATATTATGAGATGAAAGTGGTTAGCAGCCATGATTGAGTCGTGGAGAGCGTGCATGGGCCCTAAAAGTCACTTTTTCGGAGCTTTAGTGGGCTATTTATAACTGCTGTAGATCTTGGGTCAACCCGGACATATGGCGGTCTACCCAATAGTGTAGGAAGAGTGGAGCAAGTCTTCTTTTCAAGGAAGATGGCTCGTCCCGGATAGGCATTGACACGTAGAGGTAGATCCACAATTTTAGGGAGCGGGAAGAAGTCTAGGTTAGGCCCGGCTAGACTTGGTCGACCCTAAATGTAACACCCTACACTTTTCTGCACCCAAATTTTGACAAAAATCAAAACTTAAACACATCCAAGCATAGAGCTTATATCTGGTACCTGCAATAAATGAGCAGGAGCATAATCAGAGTACGATAAAATAACTCATAGCGGAAAAAAAATAGTATAAACTAGTATTAACTCTAGCAACTACCTTTTTCAAAGTAAGTCACTTTGCCAATCCCGAGCATGAGAGAGAACGAGAACCAAAAGCCAAACTTAATCATTTGTGAAAACTCAACCTTCTCTATGAAACCTTGAGGTTGTAATAAGGAGTAGGATCAGGACAACAAGTTCTAGTGACAAAGAAATGTTCAACACAGTCTATAACACAGATATATATTCCGTTTAGTTCAACCCAAGCTGTATGCCTAACCAGGTTAGTGATTCCAACCCAACCTAGTAAACTTTTACACACGACTTTACTATTTAGCCCAAAGTAGTATTCCCATATTATATTACCGAGATAGGACATTTACATACACTCTTGTGAAGCCTTTATACCAGAGTTTAACTGGTTAATTATATCGAGAGTGGACCCCTAATATCGGGATTTTTATCTATATCCTCATTCCCTGTTCTTTATTATTTAATGGCTCCCTATCAATGATAGATAGGGTGGATTCTCCCAGATCACTTAAGACCCTAGGCAAACCTATTGGTCAGTTATTAACCCTCAATAGTAGATTAAATGTTGACCTAAAACTAAGGAGCACTAGCTACGGGCCCTACTAGTTATGGCTTTTGTCATTCATGCATAAACCCTTACCCCACATAAGGTGAGATTAGGTATTATATCGTTCGTTATACCTTCTAGCTGACCTTATTAGGTAACCTCCTTTGTCACTTACTACTTCCCCTATACTGAAAAACCTATGCCCAGGTGGACTCTTTAACCCTAGTCTCTTAGCCTTTTAGGACCCAGGAAGCGTACTATACGTGAAGGGTTATTCGTTCGTCCCCCATTTTCCTTTAACACCTCTCCCTTTTTTGGATAAAGTAGGCTAGTTATTAAGTTATTTCCGTTTAATTCCTGTATATGGAAATACTATATGTACACCATTTATTTGTATCACGGGTTTATATGGTTAATAATGTCTTACATTATTAACCTACTAAGTCCAACTATATTTTTAATTATAAATTTAATTGACATAAATAAGGAAGGTTATTTCCTTTTTCTTTAGGATTTTTATTTAATTTCTTCCCTAATTTGGACTTAGTATTTAAACGACCCATATTTTCAACGATATATAAATAATTTATTTAATTTTTTTAAGTAGTGAAAATGGTTGTTTAATTAAATTATATTGAATATTTAATTAATATAAATAATAGAATAATATATTTAATTTCTGAAATAATCAGAAATAGTGAATTGACAATATAATGTGAACTGGGCAATTCAAAGTATTTAATTCATCTTAGAATTGAATTAGAATGACGAATATATTATTTAAACGAAGTTTGAATGTATAATTATATTATAATTAAAATCGAGCTCGAAATGGCACGGTAGTTTGCTATTTGGCAATTTGAACTTCAACTGAATGTACAGGGTCCGTTTTAAATCGAATTTCTATGAAACAAGAAACGTATGGAGCTGGTGAACTATATTTTTCTAGTGGAAGAGAAATGTAACGACCCGGAAAATCTGAACCAATTTAAAAATTTTAAATTGGCTAAAATAGTGGATTTTAAATATTTAAAATAAATATTTTAAAGAATAACGATGAAAAGTAAGTTTGAATTGACATTTGAAAATGAATATAATAAACTCTAATTATAAACAAGGCCTGAAATGGCGCGGCAATTTCAAATTTTCATTTTAAACTTTGACTGATTGTACCGGGTGCAAAACAAAACGGATTTGTGTGAAATCAAAAATATTTAAATATGTTAGAGAATACCTTTCTAACGAATCTGAAAAATCGAATTTTTATAGCGGAAAGCAAAAGTTATGGCCAAATGAATTTTCAGAAAGGTCGCTATGGAATTTATATAGCCAGTGAAATTGGCCATTTTGCAAACGACCTCGAAATTCGATGAAACCAATTTTGTTGGATCCGGGATGTGAAGTTATTGTTAGGTTTCAAATTTCATAATTTTTGAAGCTAGTATGTGAGCGTGGCAAAGGAAAATGTGTTTTGGTCAATTACAGTTAAATTGGATCGACCAGAAAAGGGCCATTTTACAAACGGTGTCAGAATTCGACGAAACTAGTTTTTTTGGGACCATATCATCAAAATATATCTAGATTTATTTTTCGGGAATTTTACGAATCAATTTGTGGCCCTGGCAAATTGAAATGTACGTTCAAATCGAATATTGAATGTTATACATTTTAAATTGAATGAAAACTGACTGAAACAGTCGAATGGGCCTTCGAAACATATCCCATTGTGTTCGGAATGGGGGTAAAACGCTAGGGACGATAGTCCTTGGGTTTGGATTGGTGTTCGTGTGTGAAAGAGGGTATTTTAGAGATTTAAAAATATATAAATTAATATAAAAAAATCATTGGTCCAGGCATATTCTTTCTCCCCGTTTTTTCTGAAACCCCCTCGCAATATACGGCGGCAACAGCTTCTCCCTTCTCTCCTCTTTTTCTCTCCAATCACTCAATAAAATCAAGTGCTTCTTTGGGGGATTTTGAAGAGCTTCGAGCCCTCTTTAAATCCATACAAGGTTTAGATTTTTTCGTGTAGCGTGTGAGGAGTTACGAGCCCAGGAAGTCGCGCCGTTCAAGGCCAAAATCCGCCGCCACCGTGCGTTCGAGTTCGCCACCCCTACCACCGTTGGGCGTGACTTTCCATGCCTCAGGCCGCGACACAACACAATCGTTGATCCGCTGCACCATTGGATCGAAAAGTGAAAACCTAGTTTTGAAGATTGAGCTGAGGTAACAACAATTAAAATTATTTTATATATTATAGCACTTTAAAGCGCTACCGTTTTTGATTTCACTGTAAAAATCATATATTTTTCGTTTCTTGACGAAATTCAGTGAAACAAGAGACAGTGGACTCGTGTGGGCGTCTTCTACATTTTAGAAGAGACCGCATATTTTTCTGAGCCTTCTGCTATTTTTGGTGGAGTGGAACCCAATGTGAGATTTCTAATTTATAAAGGATATGGAAAACGATGATGTATAAATTATATAGTTGATGTATGAGTTATATAAGCGTTGTATACCTCTTGTATAAGCGTTGTATAAGTTGTACGTTCGATATATAAGTTATATATGCGTTGTAAAAATTATATATGTGTTGAATAGAAGTGAAATGCTTATATATATATATATACGCCCCTCGTCCACAAACCATGGACGATATTTATTGGTTGTGATTGGTGTGAAAATTGGTTGATTACGAATGGTTGATTAGAATTTTTTGTGGTTGAAATTAATTGATTATGGTTGAAAAATACCCGTTTGTGGTTGAGAAATATTTGGTTGAAACCACATAGGATTAGTTTGTGGAAATGAAAAAAAAATATACATGCCGCCTGCGTGCGAACTAGATGCATGATTCCCCATTGTCAAAAGCTGCGAGGCTTTAAGGTAGAGCGAGGAGCCATACTAGGGACGGTACCGGTTTTAACTACCCTGTCGTTATGCTGTCGAAATTTTAAATAATATTCATGTGTTAGAATTATTTTCAAGTGTTGAAACTATATTCGTGTGTTGAATGGAAATTCATCTATTTAACGACATTCATGTTTTGAAATATAAAAAATCACCTTTTTATCTATATATATAAACTATAGAAAACCTTCATGTGTTGAATCGAAATTCATTCGTTGAATTGAAATTCATGTGTTTAATAGTATTCGTGTTTTGAATAAATTGTTTTAACAATAAAAATCACATTTTTACTCTATATATACAAACTATAGAAAACCTTCATGTGTTGAATTGAAATTCATTCGTTGAATTGAAATTCATGTGTTGAATGGTATTCGTGTTTTAAATATAAAAATCACTTTTGTATCTATATATACCAACTATAGAAAACCTTCATGTGTTGAATCGAAATTCATTCGTTGAATTGAGATTCATGTGTTGAATGGTATTCGTATTTTGAAATAAATTGTTTTATAATAAAAATCCAATTTTTATCATCAATATGAACTATATAAAATAATCTCGTTTTGAAATAAATTGTTTTATAATAAAAATCCTATTTTTACCATCAATATGAACTATATAAAATAATTGTAACACCCCACATCCGTTAGTGTCACTCACAAAGGGAATGCACTAAGTTCTGTGGAGCATTTTAAGGTAAAAGATGCAGATAAATTACAAGACAGACAGGAATTAAACAGCGGAAAATAAAACTTTGCTTTATTGATAAAATGATTTGTACAATGGTTTCTTTACAATATCAGAGTATCTTCTGACTTACAAAATAAAGAAGCATAAAAATACATTTATATTCCCCAATGTAGCAAGAACCAGCCATAGCATCTAAAAAGAGAATCCAAGCAAACTTCGACAAATCTTCAAGCTGGAAAGGGTGGCAGTCCAACTTAACCTGAGCTAAACTATTCCCTCCTTTACTACCTGGGGGGGGGGGGGGGGGAACGGAAGAAAAGAAGACGAAAGAAAAACAGGGTCAGACATAAAGCCTGAGTAAGTTCAGTAACTTCTAACATGTGAACATGGAAAACAAAACGACATGAATTAACTGAATACAAGATAACACCATGATGATAGGGTCAGCAAGATTAGACAAGATCAACACAAGAAATGCTAAGATAAGATAAACTGGATGTTCTCTAATACTTTCGCCGCTTCGCCATTTCCTTGTTATACGGATTTCTATTATCTCTGCACTAGCTAACTAATGTCCCAACTAGTAACGCTAACGTGATCCCAATCCCTGTATTTTCCATCGCCTTCAGGCATACATTTATTATTTGTTACCTAGATTTAATCTAGGGTTTTCTACCAAGTGCCTTCTAGATTTAACTAGAGTTTACGTTATCTGTCGAACGCTTCTCGGATTCAGGATTTATGCCCCCTAGTCCAACTAGTGCTACCTGTCGAACGATGCCCCCAAGTCTAGGACACACTACCTAGAGTGGTATATGTTCCTATACTTCCCCACGCATGTATCGCGAATCGTTATCGCTTGTCTAGATGCACATGTCCCATAATGTGCGGTCCGAGTCCTGTGTCAGGGCAAATCAAGGAATACAGAACTCGGTCGGGAGCTTTTAGATATCTGCCGATGCAGATGCTAAGGTCTGTTTTTATTCCAGTGGCTATGGTCCCACTTAACCCCTCCCTCAACTAATGAAAGGCACACCTTGTAAAATGAGAACTATACGCCGGCCCCCGGTGCCCCACTATCCTATGGCCATTCTCACCCATAACTAGATTGCAAGTATATGGTCTTTTGGAGTTCTCCGTCTTTCCACTTCATGTATCTCGATTGACTCAAGATGAATGGTAGACGACGAGTCGCTATCACAGGGCTACCGTTTGCTCGCCGAATCACGCCGGTCCATCCTAGTCTTTAGGTTGCCATGTATTGCAACCAAGGCATACCCCTAGTTCTTCTACGCAGACCTTAACCTCTGTTGGACCAGGCGGATCATCTGCAGCCTCACAGAGGGATACCAAGAGTACCCTCACGTCCCCTCGAAGCCTCGGGCTTCGTAACCCAATTCGTTGGAGCCTCCTTTTTACTCAGACGGACATTCGCTCCTTCCCGTGTTATACTAAGAATTACTACTTAGTTTTACTAACTAAGATTTACCACTTAGTTTCCAGAATCATTGTTTTCTTAACTAAGGTTTACTTAGTTCTCTTTCTCGTCGTTTTGGATTGGTTAAGTGTCATAGTCAATCCACGCTAACTTAACCCTCCTCATTTACCCTGTTAAACTGGTTAAGTGTTATCAGTAACTCATGATGACTTAACCCTACCACAAACCAAGTTATATTGGTTAACTATTTCTTATTACTTAACCCTACCCATTCATCCTGTATTGGTTAAGTGTTCATTTTTAACTTAACCTTGCCCGTCTGTTTTAACTAACATGTTATTAATGGTTAAGTATTACCCATTCATGTTTTTAGACTTAGCCCTATTCCTTTATCACAACCTGATGGTTAAGGGTTCAAGTTTACTTAACCCTACGGTCTAGCCCATCTAACATATCAAATTGGCTAAGCGTATTAGATTTTACTTAACCCCAACCTCTGGTCTAGTTAACATCTTAATTTGGCTAAGTGTATTAACTTTACTTAACCCCTACAAATCTTGTCTTGCTACCTTGAGTTTGGTTAAGTGTCTCTATGGACTTAGCCCTCCCATTCTAGCTTAACTGTGTTAAGTTGGTTAAGTGTTCCTATGGACTTAACCCTCCCATTCTAGCTTAACTGTGTTAAGTGTCAGTCTGAACCTAACCCCACCCATCAGTGTAGTTATCATGTTGAACTGGTTAAGTGTCTCAGTTAACTTAACCCTACCATTCTTGCTCTAGCTTTAATTAAATAGATTAAAGCCGCAACCACTCACATTAGACAGGTATTGTTGTGAATACTAGATGTGCCGGTTGGTTCCGGGCAGGTTTACATCGCAACTCAGTCTAACCTCGGGTTAGGCATACTCGTGTTTTCTACGTTCAAAGGGTTTTGATTAATTTTCAAATCAGGTTTTGAAAGTAACCATCCCGTCCGTCGGATCAGTTAGGGATAGCCAGGGAGAGAAGGAAACTTGTATTTTTCCAAACCCAAGCCTAGACACTATCCTCTCTGTCACCCTAGAACTTTCTGGTGTATTATTAAAAAAAAGATGTCGTTTAACAAACCCTTAATTTGTCTAAGTTTACATTTATCATTTAGAACAAATTCTATAAGTAAATTATTCCTAATTTACTTATTTCCTATTCCTCTTTTAATGTAAATTGTCAACATTCATTCTTATGGCCCATTTCCCCCTCTAAATCATGTTTATGCTTTTTGGTATGTAAACTATACCAAATTAAGTGTCACTAACCATGATTTTGCTAAACCTGCCAATTACTCCCAATTATGGCCAACTTCACATTTATGCCAATATACTTACCGTGCCAAATTAGCTAATCCAATTCCGATTCAACATTCTAATTCTAGACTTATTACTCTAGTTCACTATTCATGTAAATGCTAGATTTACACGTCAATACTAGATTCAAATTACACACCTTATAATTCATGTCAAATTTATCCAATTTGCATTTCTATGAACATGCCATAATACGTGTTCCCAATTTAAGCCAATTTCCAAGTTAAACAACGTTTTTAGTAAATTTCATATTTTGCCCAAACCGCATTCCCACTGTTCGTATAATCGTGATTCATTCTAGATTATAATTAAAGCTAGGTTCGTAGAAAATAGGGAATGAACCAAAGATGCTATGCAAAAGATAGACATACTAACTAGCATAAAAAAAGGGTTGAATAACGACGTCGGTTCAAGAACATGGGTAGACCTAACTTAATAGGTAAATTCCCAAGGTCTAAAACCAAAGAATAGACAGAATAAAGGCATAGGTTCAAAAACATGGGTAGACCTAACTTAATAGGTAAATTCCCAAGGTCTAAAACCAAAGAAAACAAAGAACAGACAGGATAGATAATCGGGTTTAGACCCAATTTCACAGTCACAAAACTTAAACATTTTCCTAGTCATGAACCATAGGTGCTTAATCACAGTTGTCCCATTTATGTCATAGACAATAGTTTTGCTTCCTAATCAAAGGTATAGGCTTGTGTTCATAGTCATGGAAATAATTCTCATAGTCACAGTCACAGTCATAGGTAATGTCCATAGTCATAGGCAATGTTCATAGTCATATAGACAATGTTCATAGTCATAGGCAATGTTCATAGTTATAGGAAATGTTCATAGTCAAAGAGGAATTAATATGGTTCTAAGGTCCATGGTTTCATAGTCACAGTCTTATCGGTCATCGAATCATAACAGTTCTTAATTAAGTCCAAAGATGTAGGCATAGATTCGAATAAAAAGATTTGGCATATTATTTTATTCCTTTAATTCATGTCACGAACAGAGAGAAACGTTCAAATCTAAAAAGTAACCGACTTACAGAGATTAGATTAGAATAGAAAGATGGCGTTGCTATGATTCGTAGAAAAACAGTCGTTGTAGTCATTCGAATCTTCACTTGAATTCTAGCTTGAATCTCCTCTTTGAAAGTCTTTGACCAGCACCTCCTCGTCTTGATTTATTATATATATATTATTTCATTTATTATTTGATTAAGAGGAGGAGAGGAAGACATGTTCACTAAGAATCTTTGCAGCATAAGGGTAGAGAAGAATTGTGAATAGAGAAGGAGTCTAGGGCTGTTTATATAGTGTAGAAGTCAACGAATCTGGTCAGGATGGCGTCCGAATATAGAAGAACGAACCAGGTGCAGAAAATAGGAAAAAGCAGGGGGGTCGACCCCCAGGTCGACTACCCAGTCGACCTGGGTGACCCAGGTCGACTACCCAGTCGACCTGGGTGACTTGGGCGGGAAAATTTCCCGCCCAGCCCATTCTGGGTCTGATTTGAATTTTGAACCTGACCTGTTTTGAAATTTGAACTTCGCTGAATCTTCCAGAGGCCATATCTTCCTCATACGGACTCCGATTTACGCAAACTCGGACTCGTTTTCATGCAGAATTCCGAGACGAACGCAATGGCTTAGCCCATTTCCCTTGATTTTGATTTAACTTTTAATTCTGCCCTAATTTGTGAATCCTAGTGTTATAGAATTACGGGGTGTTACAATAATCATGTTTTGAAATGAATTGTTTTACAATAAAAATCACATTTTTACTATACACATGAGTTGTTAAAAAAATAGTGAAGTGTCGAAGTGAATGTTTGTTGGATAAAAATATCATTTTTATCAAATGTATGAAAAGAAAATAACTTTGAAATCGAAGAATCGATATATATATATATATATAAATAGAATTAAAATATATTGAATAACGAAGCTGCAGTTCGTATTTTGAAACTGTGATTTCAAATGATTAGTGCGGGAAATCCGACCATCGGATTTTCCGAAAACCGCAACCGTTGGGTT
This sequence comes from Allium sativum, assembly GCA_030737875.1. Taxonomy (NCBI): domain Eukaryota; kingdom Viridiplantae; phylum Streptophyta; class Magnoliopsida; order Asparagales; family Amaryllidaceae; genus Allium; species Allium sativum. Next base: position 682,906,154 of record CM060926.1, on the reverse strand, counting down.
CGCTTTGGAAATATCTTTCCAACGGCACCAACTTTGTAAAGATCCAACGGTTGGATTTTCTGGAATGTTTAACTCAAATCTGAAGAAAAACAGCGCCAGAATCGATTATATTTATATTTATATATAAATATAATTATATTGAATCGAATAACGACGCTGGAGTTCGTATTTTGAAATCGAAACTTCAAACGATTATACCGGGAGATCCGACCGTCGGATTTTCCCGAAACTGGAACCGTTGGATTCGTTTTGAAAAGATCTTTCTAATTATGTAAATTTTGTGAAAATCCAACGGTTAGATTTTCAGATATGTGTAAATCAAATCTGAAGAAAAACAGCGCCACGGTCGCGTTATGGCCCGAAGCGTCGTTTTGAATAAATTGGCTACTTTAAAATAAATAAAAATAGCGATAAATCGTTATAAAATATTATAAACGATATGGATGTGAAATTTAGAAACTAACCGAAGGCTGGCTAAGTCGATTGGTTTCCTGGGTGTTGATCCGATGTTGGTTTCGGCCTTCGGGGTTAATATTTGGGAAATCGTTCTCTTACTGATCTACGGTTAGTGACTAATGAATTAAAATGATGCGTATGTTGTGTTAGTGTAGCACTTGTTTAGTATATACGCGGGTTGCTTAGAAAGACCGAGTTTATCCCATTCTGAATAACTAAATCAACGATAAGAAATCGAAGATGAAGACGGTGGTTGAAGACCGGAAATCTTCACCTCGTTTGGATGGTAACTGATGTCCTGATTGGGAGGCATCCCGAAATATGGATAATAAGTGGTGATCGTCCAAACATACGTGGAGATCGATGGGTTTGCGAGGTAAATAGTGCCTCCGGTTTCGTTCTGACCCAGAACGGACTTGTAAATGGATTGTGTGTCTAACATTGGAATTTATTCTATGTGATTGATAGCCATCAGTTGCATGATGTGAATTGCCTATGTGACATACTAAGATGCAGTGATCAGGACTTTTGTTGAAAAGCAAAGTCTTGTGATTGATGATCAAAGCACCGCCTATGTGGCGTAGCTTTGTGTATAACGTGAATTCGCGGGCCTCACACCCCGGTACGAACTAGAAACGGGAGAAGGACCTCAGGGAGGGCATGCGTTTCTTTCTAGCTAGGAGTTGTGTCAGTGTTTTTACACGACCTGACATTTTACTTATGTAGATGATGGATAGCGAGGCACCTCGGTTATATCGGTCGATCCGGGACCGATGGAGTCATTCATTGGCTCATTTACGCCCCAAAGGGCGGGGAAACGTATTGTTCAGGCATAATAATCCACATCGGTGGACCGACCATGTCGCTCCAAGGCTTGCCTGAGGCTCGGGCTAGAGAGTCTCGAATTCGGTAAGGAATATCTTTTGCCTTGGTTCATGACGGAAATCCAATTTCCAAATACGTGACTGTGCGGTTTTGATTGTATACCTATATATGGCGACATAGTGGTATGGGGCATTAATGCCATCCATGATTGATACTTATGATTTGAAATTGTTTTTGAAACGTATAAACACTAGTAATAATATCAAATGCTTTTGTTTTATTCGTATCAAGCATATTTTGGCCGTTATAAGGTAAAAACTCTATCCTCCGGTTTGCGTTGCATTGTGTGATGGGAACTGAGTCTTATAATGGCTTCATTTTTATGAAAAACATTGCGATGTTTAAATAATTATTTATTTTAAAGGACTGCCAATCCAATGGAGTAAACCCATTCCACGAAAGTGGCGTGGTCCTATGATTAGCCATATTTTAAATGTGTTGAGTAGATTTCTCATACCAGTCCCATGACTGACTCGTAGTTTGTTTCACTTTCAAACTCGGGTGCCCCTTTTTCTACACGGGCAGCCTTGTATTCAGGTTTAGCAGGCTCTTTCTGGATGGATGGAGCTGAAGATGGATTCTATCATTTATCTCTTTTTATGCTGTTCAGCTCCTATTGTACATATTATGTTTGTTTTCCGCTGTAGACATTTATGTATAGCTGAACTGTATTTGTACTAAGTATGATCCTGTATACTGTGTAACTCTGATGATTACGTTTATCCAGCATATTCTATTGTGCATTATCTGGTGTATTTATTTATTTCTGTTCAGCTATTATCTGTTTATGTGTTATATCCCAAAGATTATCCTTGCCGCCGTCAGTACGGGGTTCGGGGTCGTCTCATTTGGTATCAGAGCTTTGGTTAAGCTTAGCTCTGGAATATAACATATTAACGAACTCGTCAGAGGTAGAACCAGTAGTGTTCTAGGATGAGTAACTCAGTACAGATAGGATCAGCAATATCCTAGTATGAGTACAGCAGAATCAGAACAACTCGTTAGAGATGGGGTCAGAAGTGCCTCAGAACGAGTCGAGGGTAATATGTTTTTAAATAACGTATTTGTGATTATATATATAGTCTGGTTTTAGAAATATGATTTTTGAATATATAAAAGATATATATTTGAAAAGTTAAAAAGTTTAAAATAAATTGATTGATGTTTGTGTTGTGTGATAGTAGATATGGTTAATTAAATTATTAGAACGATAGTTAATTTAATCAATAATAGAATGAATAGTATAATTTATTTGATTAAATCACACATTGAACTGATTTAAAAATAGATAGATATATATACATGTACATTATATATGTTTGAACAGGTAAATGGATAGCTGTTGAGTAAAGAAATTATTTGCGTGCCCGACAAATAGGTAAACCTTAATGAGTTGGATGCGAAATATTATTATATCAACTCCTGTGAATGCCATTGGATGCGGAGTGCTGGTTATTCTGTGTGTAATAATAAATATTGCCATAGGATAGTAACAATTAATTTTGAACTACACCACATGGCATACTTCTTGAAGATAGGCATACTTCATCATATACCACATAAGCATTTGGAGCTTGTGTGACGAGGTGGAAGATTTTCCATACGAGCGAGAGGCTTGTATGTCGATGACTATATTTTACAGGTTGCACTGATGACTGATATGGACCATATAATTTTGTAACGATAAATTGCCAGATTAACAAAAAAAAACCCATACGGGTCTGGAGTTGACAATAATCACGTCTCTCTAGTCATTAGATACGACACATGGATTATTTACTTCCCATACGGGACAAGGTGACGAGGATTTATCCTTTGAAGCAATTAAAAATACATACTCCCTCAAGCTTTGACAGGGTGACGAGAATTTATTCTCTGGAGTTATTATCTATACACGATCCCCTGTAAACACCAGAATATATCACTATAAATATGTGTATGCTTTACAGGATTTATTGGGTACCTAATACGGCCCAATAAATTTCCAAACCCCTCCCCGTAAAAAGGAGGTTATGGCGAAATTTTTCGAGAATTCCGGGTGTTAGCCAAATTTTTGAAGAATTTGAAAATTCTCAGAAACTGAAAAGTTGGAGAATGGAAGCCAGATTGAACTTAGAGTTGATTAATCAAACCACTATCGACTTTGTTCCTTTTTGGGGACGAAAAGTTTTAAGTGGGGGAGATTGTAACGACCCGGAAAATCTGAACCAATTTAAAATTTTTAAATTGGCTAAAATAGTGGATTTTAAATATTTAAAATAAATATTTTAAAGAATAAAGATGAAAGTAAGTTTGAATCGACATTTGAAAACGAATATAATTAATTCTAATTATAAACAAGGCCTGAAATGGCATGGCAGTTTCAAATTTTCATTTCAAACTTTGACTGACTGTACCGGGTGCAAAACAAAACGGATTTGAGTGAAATCAAAAATATTTAAATCTGTTAGTGAATACCTTTCTAAAGAATCTGAAAAATCGAAGTTTCATAGCGGAAAGCAAAAGTTATGGCCAAATGAATTTTCAGAAAGGTCGCTATGGAATTTATATAGCCAGTGAAATTGGCCATTTTGCAAATGACCTCGGAATTCGACGAAACCACATTTGTTGGATCCGGGATGTGAAGTTATTTCTAGGTTTCAAATTTCATAATTTTTGAAGCTAGTATGTGAGCGTGGCAAACGAAAATGTGTTTTGGTCAATTACAGTTAAATTGGATCGACTAGAAAAGGGCCATTTTACAAATGGTCTCAGAAATCGACGAAACAAGTTTTTTGGGACCGTATCATCAAAACATAGCTAGATTTATTTTTCGGGAATTTTTCGAATCAATTTGTGGCCCTGGCAAATTGAAATGTACGTTCAAATCGAATATTGAATGTTACATATTTTAAATTGAATGAAAACTGACTGAAACAATCGAATGGGCCTTCGAAACATATCCCATTGTGTTCGGAATGGGGATAAAACGCTGGGGACGACAGTCGTTGGGTTTGGATTGGTGTTCATGTGTGAAAGAGGATATTTTAGAGATTTAAAAATATATAAATTAATAAAAAAAAATCATTGGTCCAGGCATATTCTCTCTCCCCGTTTTTTCTGAAACCCCCTCGCGATATACGGCGGCAGCAGCTCCTCCTTTCTCTCCAATGACTCAATAAAATCAAGTGCTTCTTTTGGGGATTTTGAAGAGCTTTGAGCCCTCTTCAAATCCATACAAGGTTTGGATTTTTTCGTGTAGTGTGTGAGGAGTTACGAGCCCAGGAAGTCGTGCCGTTCGAGGCTAAAATCCGCCATCACCGTGCGTTCGAGTTCGCCACCCCTACCACCGTTGGGCGCGCCTTTCCACGCCCCAGGCCGTGGCACAACCCGATCGTCGATCCGCTACACCATTGGATCGAACAGTGAAAACCTAGTTTTGAAGATCGAGCTGAGGTAACGACAATTAAAATTATTTTATATATTATAGCACTTTAAAGCGCTACCATTTTTGATTTCACCGTAAAAATCATATCTTTTTCGTTTCTTGACGAAACTCAATGAAACAAGAGACAGTGGACTCGTGTGGGCATCTTCTACATTTTAGAAGAGACCGCATTTTTTTCTGAGCCTTCTGCTATTTTTGGTGGAGTGGAACCCAATGTGAGATTTCTAATTTATAAACGATATGGAAAACGACGATGTATAAATTATATACTCGATGTATAGTTATATAAGCGTTGTACACCTCTTGTATAAGCGTTGTATAAGTTGTAGGTTCGATATATAAGTTATATATGCGTTGTAAAAATTATATATGTGTTGAACAGAAGTGAAATGCTTATATATATATATATATATATATATATATATATATATATATACGCCCCTCGTCCACAAACCATGGACAATATTTATTGGTTGTGATTGGTGTGAAAATTGGTTGATTACGAATGGTTGATTAGAATTGTTTGTGGTTGAAATTGATTGATTGTGGTTGAAAGATACCCGTTTGTGGTTGAGAAATATTTGGTAGAAACCACATAGGATTAATTTGTAGAAATGAAAAAAAAAATACATGCCGCCTGCGTGCGAACTAGATGCATGATTCCCCATTGTCAAAAGCTGCGAGGCTTTAAGGAAGAGCGAGGAGCCGTACTAGGGACGGTCCCGGTTTTAACTACCCTGCCGTTATGCTGCCGAAATTTTGAATAATATTCAGGCGTTAGAATTATTTTCGTGTGTTGAAACTATATTCGTGTGTTGAATGGAAATTTATCTATTTAACGACATTCATGTATTGAAATATAAAAAATCACCTTTTTATCTATATATATAAACTATAGAAAACCTTCATGTGTTGAATCGAAATTCATTCGTTGAATTGAAATTCATGTGTTGAATGGTATTCGTGTTTTGAATAAATTGTTTTAACAATAAAAATCACATTTTTACTCTATATATACAAACTATAGAAAACCTTCATGTGTTGAATCGAAATTCATTCGTTGAATTGAAATTCATGTGTTGAATGGTATTCGTGTTTTAAATATAAAAATCACTTTTTTATCTATATATACCAACTATAGAAAACCTTCATGTGTTGAATCGAAATTCATTCGTTGAATTGAGATTCATGTGTTGAATGGTATTCGTATTTTGAAATAAATTGTTTTATAATAAAAATCCAATTTTTATCATCAATATGAACTATATAAAATAATCTCGTTTTGAAATAAATTGTTTTATAATAAAAATCCTATTTTTATCATCAATATGAACTATATAAAATAATCTCGTTTTGAAATAAATTATTTTATAATAAAAATCCTATTTTTATCATCAATATAAACTATATAAAATAATCGTGTTTTGAAATGAATTGTTTTACAATAAAAATCACATTTTTACTGTACACATGAGTTGTTAAAAAAATAGTGAATAGTCGAAGTGAATGTTTGTTGGATAAAAATATCATTTTTATCAAATGTATGAAAAGAAAATAACTTTGAAATCGAAGAATCGATATATATATATATATAAATAGAATTAAAATATATCGAATAACGAAGCTGTAGTTCGTATTTTGAAACCGTGATTTCAAACGATTAGTGCGGGAGATCCGACCATCGGATTTTCCCGAAACCGCAACCGTTGGGTTCGCTTTGGAAATATCTTTCCAACGGCACCAACTTTGAAAAGATCCAACGGTTGGATTGTCTGGAATGTTTAATTCAAATCTGAATAAAAACAGCACAAGAATCGATTTTATATATATATATATATATATATATATATATATATATATATAATTTTATTAAATTGAATAACGACGCTGTAGTTCGTATTTTGAAATCGAAACTTCAAATGATTATACTGGGATATTCGACCGTCGGATTTCCCGAAACTGGAAACATTGGATTTGCTTTGAAAAGATCTTTCTAATGATGTAAATTTTGTGAAAATCCAACGGTTAGATTTTCAGATATGTGTAAATCAAATCTGAAGAAAAACAGCGCCACGGTCGCGTTATGGCCCGATGCGTCGTTTTGAATAAATTAGCTATTTTAAAATAAATAAAAATAGTGATAAATCGTTATAAAATATTATTAACGATATGGATGTGAAATTTAGAAACTAACTGAAGGTTAGCTAAGTCGAATGGTTTCCTGGGTGTTGATCTGATGTTGGTTTCGGCCTTCGGGGTTAATATTTGGGAAATTGTTCTCTTACTGATCTACTGTTAGTGATTAATGAATTGAAATGATGCGTATGTTGTGTTTGTGTAGCACTTGTTTATTATACACGTGAGTTGCTCAGAAAGACTGGGTTTGTCCCATTCTGAATAACTAAATCGATGATAAGAAATCGAAGATGAAGACGGTGGTTGAAGACCGGAAATCTTCACCTCATTTGGATGGTAACTGATGTCCTGATTGGGAGGCATCCCGAAATATGGATAAAGAGTGGTGATCGTCCAGATGTACGTGGAGATCGATTGGTTTGCGAGGTATATAGTGCCTCCGGTTTCGTTCCAACCCAGAACGGACTTGTAAATGGATTGTGTGTCTGACATTGGAATTTATTCTATGTGATTGATAGCCATCAGTTGCATGGTGTGAATTGCCTATGTGACATACTAAGATGCAGTGATCAGGGCTTCTGTTGAAAAGCAAAGTCTTGTGATTGATGATCAAAGCACCGCCTGTGTGGCGTAGCTTTGTGTATAACGTAAATTCGCGAGCCTCACACCCCGGTATGAACCAGAAAAGGGCGAAGGACCTCAGGGAGGGCATGCGTTTCTTTCTAGCTAGGAGTTTTGTCAGTGTTTTTACACAACCTGACATTTTACTTATGTGGATGATGGATAGTGAGGCGCCTCGGTTAGATCGGTCGATCCGGGACCGATGGAGTCATTCGTTGGCTCATTTATGCCCAAAGGGCGGGGAAACGTATTGTTCAGGCATAATAATCCACATCGGTGGACCGGCCCTGTAGCTCCAAGGCTTGCCTGCGCGCTTGCCTGAGGCTCGGGCTAGAGAGTCTCGAATTCGGTAAGGACTATCTTTTGCCTTGGTTCATGACGGAAATCCAATTTCCAAATACGTGACTATGCGGTTTTGATTGTATACCTATAAATGGCGACATAGTGTTATGGGGCATTAATGCCGTCTATGATTAATACTTATGATTTGAAATTGTTTTTGAAACGTATAAACACTGGTAATAATATCAAATGCTTTTGTTTTATTCATATCAAGTATATTTTGGCCGTTATAAGGTAAAAACTCTATCCTCCGGTTTGCGTTGCATTGTGTGATGGGAACCGAGTCTTATAATGGCTTCATTTTTATGGAAAACATTGCAATGTTTAAAGAATTATTTATTTTAAAGCACTGGCAATCCAATGGAGTAAACCTGTTCCACGAAAGTGGCGTGGTCCTGTGATTAGCCATCTTTTAAATGTGTTGAGCAGATTTCTCATACCAGTCCCATGACTGACTCGTAGTTTGTTTCACTTTCAAACTTGGGTGCCCCTTTTTCTACACGGGTAGCCTTGTATTCAGGTTTAGCAAGATCTTTTTGGATGGCTGGAGCTGAAGATGGATTCTATCATTTATCTCTTTTTGTGCTATTCATCTCCTATTGTACATATTATGTTTGTTTTCCGTTGTAGACATTTATGTATAGCTAAACTGTATTTGTACTAAGTATGATCCTGTATACTGTGTAACTCTGATGATTACGTTTATCCAACATATTCTATTGTGCATTATCTGGTGTATTTATTTATTTCTGTTCTGCTATTATCTGTTTATGTGTTATATCCCAAAGATTACCCTTGCTGCCGTCAGTACGGGGTTCGGGGTCGTCTCAAGAAAAATCGGGATTTCATTGTGTAGATTTTGATTTATGTCCAAATCAAATTTTAAAACAGTCGCTATAGAATCTTTTTTCGACTGTAACGGTTTATTCGATATAACTAGATACCTGTTTCGAATTTAGACAAGATTCTTTTGAGACATAGTGATAATTTAGTTTTTAGAATTTTATTGTAATTTTTAATTAATTAAATATGCAACTTTTTAGTTGGAATATTTTGCACCCTATACTAATATTTTGGGGTGTCACAATATGAGTTAACCTACCGATATTTTATATTTTTGGGATCGTGGTACCTTACTCGGCATGACTATATTTTTATTTTTGTACGTAGTAGCTTCTACGTATGGAAGCAAGGTTTTATATAATAGGATAATGATGTTTTCTGACTAAGAAAAGAAAAATAAAAGGGGTTTCAAACTTTAATGACCAAAACATGTGTCTCCAGAAATTCCACACCTTCAATAGAAAAGAAAATCGTGGCTTTCTCCTAGCCTTCAAAACCAAAAAAAAAATATCTCTTCTATATAAAAACTAACTAAATTTCCCTTAACCCTAAACGTAGATCTCATTTGGTCAATGTATCGATGCCGCCAGTTTTCTTCCTCTCAAGTGAACCGGATCCTCTCAAAATCAAGTAAAATCAAAAACGAAATAAAAGTCCACGAAGTAAGATCCAATAGAACCCTCAAATGAAGATCTTTCATCAGATATATATTAGGAAGGGTGCGAAGCTCAGTGTGGAGTCTCGATCTCTGGAGCAGCATGAGGTCGACGGTGTTCATTGCGGGTTGTTTGATGAGGTTGAGGTCGTGGGTGGTTTGGTAGCAAGTATTGGGAACGAATGTAATGAGGGAGGGTATTTTGGGGAAGGCGCAGTATGAATTGCTAGAGGAGGAGTTGAATTTGCGGTGAGAAACCGTTACAACAGTTTGTGTTTGAAATGATTTAACTAAAATTGGAAATGGAGGAAATACATAACATGGCAGGAAAAGGGACATGGCGCATTGGGAGGCACAGTTGGGCGTGGTATGTTGTGTCGGATATATCCGCACTTTACTGTATAAGTACGAAGCATAGGGGAGAACGAGATTTGTAAGGGAAGTTTCAGGTAAATACGGGTTGGAGAAACAATATAGGAAGGGATATACTAGGTATTATAAGGATGAAGTTGTTTAACAAGAGGATGACATATCTTTGCAAATTCTCGTGGGCTTTTGAGCATGCACAGTTCAGTAGAACTGTTCGAACGAGATCCAGAGAAGATGCCCAAGAAGCGGTGCATGAGTACTGAGTAATAAAGACGAAAAAGGAGAGTAAAGGGTTCGAAAATGGGTTGAAATGTTAGAGCGTTGACATGATGAGATTGCGGTATGGTTTCATGAAGTTATTAGCAATGAATTAATGTATGAAGTGTGAAAATGGCGTTCAAAACATAGCTGGAGTAGGAGAATGAAGTTGCGGGTTGCCTTTGATGATGGGACAACTTGAATTAAAACTGTAAAGCCCATAGTTAATTTATTAAGTTTAAATTAAAACAAGTTTGTGTATTTACTTTATATTATCATATCTGGCACACACGATATCAGAATTTCGAACGGTTAGGTCCGTTGGGATCGTATGGACGGAGGCTGCGTAATGGGACTGACTGGGAGTGAAACAGAGCTCGTTACAATTTATAGCAAAATAAATTGTCCGTCTAAATCAAGCGATGGTTATCATTATTAACGATGATCGTCCAATGTGAGTAAAACTCACCAACTCTATCAGTTCATATTTTTATAACGTTCTTTTAGAACTGATAAATGATGATTGATATCTGTGTGCTGACTGTTTGGTTGAACTGATAATTGATTGGTTGAAATTATAGATCTAGTGATATATATATATATATATATATATCGTTAATCAAATATGGATTCTGTTGATCAGAATATTTCATAGTGAAATGAATTTGATGTTAATTATATTGTTTAACATCTGTAGTGCAGGGAAATAGGTTGGAGGGACCCAACTGGGTTCCTCAATATATTAAATACCGTTTGTCTCATATATTGTGATATATGATGTGATGTATAATCGGTTGTTGATTATTTGTGTTTGAATGATATCGATCACTGTTGTTTGGTATTTTAAATACCGTAAGGAAGGCTGGGATGTAAAAAGGGGATTTTCAAAGTATATTTTGAAAATAAATTATTTATATAAAATCAATGGATTTTAAATATAAAAGGAAAAGGATTTTATAAAAGAAAATAATTATAAAATCAAAGAGTTGAAAAGGGAATTATTTGTAAAACAAATATAAAGAAAAATATTGGTAAAACAAATATAAAGGAAAATAATTGTAAAGAAATGTAAAAGGATTATTTATTTAGAAAATAAATAGAAGTACAAAAGGATTATTTACTTAGAAAGTAAATAGAAGTGTAAAAGGAATATTTATTTGTTTAATAAGTAGAATTGGAAAGAAATATTTATTTGTTAAATAAATAGAATTGAAATGGAATATTTATTTAATAAATAAAATAGAAAAGGAAATATTTGTAAAACATTTACAAATAGAATTAAAATGGATTATTTATTTAGAAAATAAATAGAATTAAAAAGGAAATATTTATTTAGAAAATAAATAGAGTTATAAAAGGAATTTATTGGGAAATGAAAAAATGACATATAAGGAAATATTTGGCAAATGAATAGAATTTTATATCAGGAAAGTTTAGACCTGTGCTTTGCACACGGGTATAACATGTATGGATTTAAAGTAAGGATTTTAAATAGAATCTGTTTTAACTAATAGATTGAGAAGATTAATTTATAAACGATATTTTATAAATTAAATAAAATATTTATTATTGGATAAATGGAATATATAAGTCAGGACTTATATAGGGAAGTAAGAAATTTCAACATCGATGTTTGAAACTGAATATGGACGTAGGGTTAATCAAAATGTGTTAATCATAATGAGTTAGAGGAGATAATCGAATTATATTTAATTGATTAGAATTAGAGTTAATTGATTAGAAATAAAATTAACTGATTAGAATTAGAGTTAATCAACTAGAGATAGAGTTAATTGATTAGAGATAGAGTTGACTGATTAGAGTTAGAGTTAATTGAAAAGGAGTTTGCGAATATTAGTTATTCGAAAGGAGTTATCGAATATTAGTTATTCGAAAGGAGTTATCGGATATTAGTTATTCGAAAGGAGTTATCGAATATTAGTTATTCAAAAGTAGTTATCGAATTTTAGTTATTCGAAAGGAGTTACCGAATATTAGTTATTCGAAAGAAGTTATCGAATATTAGTTATTTTAAAGTAGTTATCGAATATTAGTTATTCGAAGAAAGGAATCAATCGAATATTACTTAATCGAAAAGGAGTTAAATCGAAAGGAGTTAATCGAAATGAGTTAATCGAATAAGAGTAAATCGAGTTAGAGTCAAATCGAATTAGAATTAATCGAAAGAAATTATCGAATATTAGTTATTCGAAAGGAGTTAATCGAAAATAGTTTATTCGAATAGAGTAAAATGAGTTAAATCGAAAGGAGTTATCGAATATTAGTTATTCAAAGAAAGGAGTTATCGAATATTAGTTATTCAAAGAAAGGAGTTAATCGAATACTACTTATTCGAAAAGGAGTTAAATCAAAAGAGTTAATAGAATATTACTTATTCAAAAAGGAGTTAAATCAAAAGGGATTAATCGATAGAGTAAATCAGTTAAAGTTATCGAATAGAGATTTATTTGAAAGAAAGTTAATTAAGGAAGCTTGTTAAAGATTTAAAAGATAAACTTTGTCTATTCCGAAGTTAAAACGTTGTTCAGTTAAGGTCTGAGAGGTAATTATATCCCAACTTGATTGACTTCCTTCTTAACTAAGGAATGGCTAAGGTTTGATAGTAAACGATGGTTAAGTGAATTTAGTTAATGAGTGAAATGGTCTGAGTTGGCATGGAGATGTTTGATTTAAACACCAGTTTAAATCCAGTGAAGGAGTTTTGGGAATGTTTTCCAAATAAGAATCAGAAATGTTTTCTGATATTAGAAAATAAGAATTTAGAATAAGTAAATTAATGAACTAAAGAGATAAATGTTAAATGATGATTGATCTATATAATCTCCATCTAGAAAGAATATCGTTGTTTGCACACATGTTTTTCTTTGATAGTTAATCACAGATTATCAAAGTTTTGACCATTTTTCTGTCGTCAATACAAAGAGACCGGTTGGATTATTATCCGAGAACCACTCCGTATGGGCGTTAGTGTTTCGAATCAAATAGATTGAAGACACATTGAAGACAGAGTTTATACAAGGGTTATTCTGGCAATCCTAAGTAGAAATTGCCTAAGATGGATTTACAGAATAGTGCCTTCGGTTTTTCCAGTCCCCGGACAACTTGTATGGAAGAATATTTGACAGAGTATATCTGGTGGATCGCATGAGTTGATCGTTCCAAACGTATTTACGTTGGTGGCGGAGGAATTCGTTTCTCTTAGCTTATACCCGTGGTATTTTTGGGTAAATCAATTTTTGGTTTGACGGGTATGACGATGTGGCATTCAAAGTGAATGAATGAGTAATCTGTTGAAGGATACGTTATGACCTCCGGCCTCATCAACTGGGAAATGACATAAATCGGGCAGGCAGCATGGCTAAGTAGGCCACACCCAAGTAGGGTATATTGTCACCAACTAGAGAATATTCATATTTGTTACTTCTTTCAATTCTGTATCTCCTGGGAATGGTTATGTTGGTTTATCAACTGTAAGGTGACAATATATTCGATACACTCAAGCGAAATGAGTGGTCGGTCATGGGTGGCCGAGTTGCAAGATGTTCTTGTTGAACTCCAGTGTATCACTTCTAGAGTACACTGAGCGGAAGGTGGATCCATACCTTGTCATAGTTGGAATCCATTCCCTAAATAAGAGCATGCGGTTTTGATTGTATATTATATAGGTAGAATGTTAGATGCAAGCGTTTCTACTAGATTGATATTACTTGTGTTAGACATTATTAGAATATCAGAAAAATATTGTTTTACAAATGATATAGGTTATCATAAGGTAAAAACCATCCGTGTTTATGTGTGGAACGGTCTTACGGTTATTCTTTCTTTTGGAAGGACTTATAAAGTTAAACAAATGATTTGAGTTTACTCACACCAGTCATATGACTGACCCGTAGTTTATTTTGTTTTGTTTTGCCTAAACTCTTGGGTGCCCAATTTTGTACGGGCAGTCAAGTAGTCAGGATTTACAGATACTTGAAGAGTTGGAGCAAGAGGCTTCAGGATTATGTAGCTACTGTTATTTACGCTGTGTTGTAAGTGTTATACTCTAATAGTGGTATTGTATACAAATACTGTTTTATTTCAAAGTTATGAAATATATTTATTCGTTTCGCTGTGAGATTCGTGTTACTCTGATGTTGTATGTTCTTCTTCTTCTTCTTCTTCTTCTTATATTCTACGTTTCTATCTTATCTATCCTCACCCTCTGTTTTCTTTCTATTATTTTTCTGGTTTTCCAGTGTAAGATAGGTTGGACTTGTGTTATTTGGTCAGCTCAAATTGGACCGGAATTTCGGGACTACAGTTGGTATTAGAGCTCAAGGTTAAGTAATTACCTTGGCTCTGTGGCGTGACTCAGTAGAGATAGGGTTTGTAACACCCTAGATTGAGTTGAGTGTATATATGCGAGTGAACGTATTTGTTATTTGATATAAATGGTTTTATATTGTGGAGATTTATTGGTTGAGTGGCTTATGAATTCTAGTCGATAGTGGGGCACCATAATATCGATAGGGATTTCGAAACACTCGAATGCGATGGGTCGACACGATATGTTTTGAAAAGAGGGTAAATGAAAATAATTTTATCCAAAGTATATTTTGATATAGAGAAAATATATATATTGGAATTATAATATATTGGATACATTGGTTGTTATTATAATCGAGTAAGATTATAAATTAAATGGTTATATAAATAACCGATCAGAATTCATTTAAGTGTAATATATGAAATCAAAATGAATTAAATCTGAATTTAAATCTGAAATGAAATTAAAACTCTGGAAATTTGAATAAGTGTTTGTAATGGACTTGGATTAAGTATAAGAGAATTTTAAAAATTCTGGGAGATTTTAAATTGTTTTACAAGCATTGTGAAGGATATTTTGAAATGAATTTCAAAATGGAAGTGTTTAGATATGGTTTTGAAAGTGATATAATATTGAACTCACTTCGATAGCTGGAAATAGATTCCGATGATGATCATGACATCATCGGTATTCATTTTCGAGTTGTAAGTGACGGATTACTACCAAAGAGATTGTTTTCAAAGTATTTTGGGAAAAAGAGTTGTTTTGATATTCCGAAATGAAATTTGATTTTTGAAAAGAAAAGATGTTAAAACTCCCAGGAAGAGACTGTTTGAATTAAAAACAAATTTAAATAAAAATTTGTGAAAATGAATTGGAATTGAAAACCAATTAAGTGAAAATTGAATTGGATTAGAATGATATCGAGAAAATTGGATTTGTGATATAGGAATCCGAAATGGTATTGAATTGATGAGTTAAGAATTTGAAAATCGAGAATGAAACTTGAGTTGAAAAGGAATTTGGTTTGGATATAAGTGAATAGCTGTGTTGAACACATATTGATTGGAAATTGGTAGAGATGACACTGGTATATGTTGAGTTGATAGCATATGGAAGGGATAAAGTGGATATGCCCGACAAAAAGGTACAAGTTTATATTTGTATGGGTATGAGATTTATGAGCCGAATTAGCAAGCCGCTTGGCTGTTTGATTTTCTTTTAGGTTGGAGATGGCCCAGAGAGGCGAGTTGGAGTTTGACCTATCAACCAGTACAAAGGAGGTGCTGGCGAATTTTTTTGAAAAGTTAAGGTGTTAGAAAATTTTCAGTATTTTTGAAAATTTTCGCTGATAAGAATTAATTGATATTTCAATTGAAATTTATTTATTCAGTTGAAACTTAAATTAAATAAGTAAACAAATAATTTTGCACAGTTAATAGGGTCTATTTTCTACCTTAGCAATTTCGAGGACGAAATTATTTTAAGGGGGGAAGAATGTAACGACCCGCATTTTCAGCGATATATAATTAATTTATTTAATTTTTTAAATAGTGAAAATGGTTGTTTAATTAAATTATATTGAATATTTAATTAATATAAATAATAGAATAATATATTTAATTTTTGAAATAATCAGAAATAGTGAATTGACAATATAATGTGAACTGGACAATTCAAAGTATTTAATTCAGCTTAGAATTGAATTAGAATGATGAATATATTATTTAAACGAAGTTTGAACGTATAATTATGTTTTAATTAAAATCGAGCTCGAAATGGCGCGGCAGTTCGCTATTTGGCGATATGAGCTTCAACTGAATGTACAAGGTCCGTTTTAAATCGGATTTCTGTGAAGCAAGAAATGTATGGATTTGATGAAGTATATTTTTCTAATGGAAGAGAAAATTCGGGATTTCATTGTGTAGATTTTGATTTATGTCCAAATCAAGTTTTAAAATAGTCGCTATAGAATCGTTTATCGACCGTAACAGTTTATTCGATATAACTAGATACCGGTTTCGAATTTAGACAAGATTCTTTTGAGACGTAGCGATAATTTAATTTTTAGAATTTTATTGTAATTTTTAATTAATTAAATACACAATTTTTTAGTTGGAGTATTTTGCACCGTATACTAATATTTTGGGGTGTCACAATATGAGTTAAGCTACTGATATTTTTATATTTTTGGGATCGTGGCACCTTACTCGGCACGATTGTGTTTTTATTTTTGTACGTAGTAGCTTGTACGTACAGAATTAGGGTTTTATATAATAGGATACTGATGTTTTCTGACTAAGAAAATAAAAATAAAAGGAGTTTCAAACTTTAATGACCAAAACATGTGTTTCCAGAAATTCCACGCCTTCAATAGAAAAGAAAATCGTGGCTTTCTTCTAGCCATCAAAACTGAAAACAAAAATATCTCTTCCTTATAAATACCAACTAAATTTCCCTTAACCCTAAACGCAGATCTCATTTGGTCAAATAGATCGATGCCGCCGGCATTTTCTTCCTCTCAAGCAAATCGGATCCTCTCAAAATCAAGTAAAATCAAAAATGAAATAAAAGTCCACGAACTAAGATCCATTAGAACCCTCGAATGAAGATCTTTCATCAGATATATATTATGAAGTGTGCGAAGCTCAGTGTGGAGTCCCGATCTCTGGTGCAGCGTGAGGTCGACGGTGTTTATTGCGGGTTGTTTGATGAAGTTGAGGCTGTGGGTAGTTTGGTAGAAAGTATTGGGAATGACCGTGATGAGGAATGGTATTTTGGGGAAGGTGCGGTATGAATTGCTAGAGGAGGAGTTGAATTTGCGGTGAGGTAATGTTTCAACAGTATGTGTTTGAAATGATTTAACTAAAGTTGGAAATGGAGGAAATACATAACGCGGCAGGAAAAGGGACATGGCGCATTGGGAGGCACTGTTAAGCATGGTATGTTGTGTCGAATATATCTGCACTTTACTGTATAAGCACGAAGCACATGGGAGAATGTGATTTGTAAGGGAAGTTTCAGGTAAATACGGGTTGGAGAAACAATACAGGAAGGGATACACTGGGTATTATAAGGATGAAGTTGTTTAACAAGAGGATGACATGTCTTTGCAAATTCTCGTGGGCTTCTGAGCATGTAAAGTTCGGTAGAACTGTTTAAACGAGATCCAGAGAAGATGCCCAAGAAGCGGTGCATGAGTACTGAGTAACAAAGATGAAAAGGGAGCGTAAAAGGTTCGAAAATGGGTTGAAATGTTGGAGCGTTGACATGATGAGATTCTGGTAAGGTTGCATGATGTTATTAGCAATGAATTATTGTATGCAGTGTGAAAATGGCGTTCAAAACATAGCTGGGGTAGGAGGATGAAGTTGCAGGTTGCCTTTGATGATGGGCCGACTTGAATTAAAACAGTAAAGCCCATAGTTAATTTATTAAGTTTAAATTAAAATAATTTGGTGTATTTACTTTAAATTATCGTATCTGGCACATATGATATTAGAATTTCGAACGGTCAAGTCCGTTGGGATCGTATGGACGGAGGCTGCAGAATGGGACTGACTAGGAGTGAAACAGAGCTCATTACAATTTATAGCAAAATAAATTTCCCGTCTGAATCAAGCGATGGTTATCGTTATTAACGATGATCATCCAATGTCAGTAAAACTCACCAACTCTATCAGTTCATATTTTTATAACGTATTTTTAGAATTGATAAATGATGATTGATATATGTGTGTTGACTGTTTGGTTGTACTGATAATTGATTGGTTGAAATTATAGATCTAGTGATATATACATTGTTAATCAAATATGGATTCTGTTGATCAGAATATTTCATAGTGAAATGAAGTTGATGTTAATTTTATTGTTTAACATCTGTGATGCAGGAAAACATGTTGGAGAGACCCAACTAGGTTCCTCAATATATAAAATACTATTTGTCTCATATATTTTGATATATAATGTGATGTATAATCTGTTGTTGATTATGTGTGTTTGAATGATATCAATCACTATTGTTCGTTATTTTAATTATCGTTAGAAATATCGGGATGGAAAAAGGGGATTTTCAAAGTATATTTTGAAAATAAATTATTTATATAAAATCAATGGATTTTATATATAAAAGGAAAAGGATTTTATAAAAGAAAATAATTATAAAATCAAAGAGTTGAAAAGGGAATTATTTATAAAACAAATATAAAGAAAAATATTGGTAAAACAAATATAAAGGAAAATACTTGTAAAAGAAATGTAAAAGAATTATTTATTTAGAAAATAAATAGAAGTACAAAAGGATTATTTAATTATAAAATAAATAGAAGTGTAAAACGAATATTTATTTGTTTAATAAATAGAATTGGAAAGAAATATTTATTTGTTAAATAAATAGAATTGAAATGGTATATTTATTTAAGAAATAAAATAGAAAAGGAAATATTTGTAAAGCATTTACAAATAGAATTAAAAAGGATTATTTATTTAGAAAATAAATAGAATTAAAAAGGAAATATTTATTTAGAAAATAAATAGAGTTATAAAAGAAATTTATTGGAAAATGAAAAGAATTCATATAAGGAAATATTTGGCAAATGAATAGAATTTTACATCAGGAAAGTTTAGACCCGTGCTTCACACCCGGGTATAACATGATATCGATTTAAAGCAAGGACTTTAAATAGAATCTGTTTTAACTAATAGATTGAGAAGATTAATTTATAAATGATATTTTATAAATAAAATAAAATATTTATCATTGGATAAATGGAATATATAAGTCGGGACTTATATAGGGAAGTAAGAATCGATTTCAACATCGATGTTTGAAACTAAATATGGACGTAGGGTTAAACAAAATGTGTTAATCATAATGAGTTAGAGGAGATAATCGAATTATAGTTAATTGATTAGAACTAGAATTAATTGATTAGAACTAGAATTAATTGATTAGAATTAGAGTTAATCGAATTTGAGTTAATCAATTAGAGTAGAGTTAATTGATTAGAGATAGAGTTAACTGATTAGAGTTAGAGTTAATTGAAAAGGAATTTGCGAATATTAGTTATTCGAAAGGAGTTATCGAATATTAGTTATTCAAAAGGAGATATCGAATATTAGTTATTCGAAAGGAGTTATCGAATATTAGTTATTCGAAAGCAGTTATCGAATATTAGTTATTCGAAAGGAGTTATCGAATATTAGCTATACGAAAGGAGTTATCGAATATTAGTTATTTGAAAGTAGTTATCGGATATTAGTTATTCGAAGAAAGGAGTTAATCGAATATTACTTATTCGAAAAGGAGTTAAATCAAAAGGATTTAATCGAAATGAGTTAATCAAATAAGAGTAAACCGAGTTAGAGTTAAATCGAATTAGAGTTAATCGAAAGAAATTATCGAATATTAGTTATTCGAAAGGAGTTAATCGAATATAGTTTATTCGAATAGAGTAAAAGGAGTTATCGAATATTAGTTATTCGAAGAAAGGAGTTATCGAATATTAGTTATTCGAAGAAAGGAGTTAATCGAATATTACTTATTTGAAAAGGAGTTAAATCAAAAGGAGTTAATCGAATATTACTTATTCGAAAAGAAGTTAAATCAAAAGGGGTTAATCAATAGAGTATATCAGTTAGAGTTATCAAATAGAGATTTATTCAAAAGAAAGTTAATTAAGGAAGTTTGTTAAAGATTTAAAACATAAACTTTGTCTATTCTGAAGTTAAAACGTTGTTCAGTTAAGGTATGAGAGGTAGTTATACCCCAACTTGATTGACTTCCTTATTAACTAAGGAATGGCTAAGGTTTGATAGTAAACGATGGTTAAGTGAATTTAGTTAATGAGTGAAATGGTTTGAGTTGGCATGGCAATGTTTGATTTAAACATTAGTTTAAATCCAGTGAAGGAGTTTTGGAAATGTTTTCCAAATAAGAATTAGAAATGTTTTCTGATAATAGAAAATAAGAATTTAGAATAAGTAAATTAATGAACTAAAGAGATAAATGTTAAATGATGATTGATCGATATAATTTCCATCTGGAAATAATATTGTTGTTTGCACACGTGTTTTTCTTTGATAGTTAATCACAGACTATCAAAGTTTTGACCATTTTTCTGTCGTCAATACTGAGAGACCGGTTGGATTATCATACGAGAACCGCTCCGTATGGGCGTTAGCGTTTCGAATCAAATAGATCGAAGATAAATTGAAGAAGGAGTTTATACAAGGGTTATTCTGGCAATCCTAGGTAGAAATTGCCTAAGATGGATTTATGAAATAGTGCCTTAGGTTTGTCCAGTCCTAGGATAACTTGTATGGAAGAATGTTTGACAGAGTATATCTGGTGGATCACGTGAGTTGATCGTTTCAAACGTATTTACGTTAGTGGCAGTGGAATTCGTTTCTCTTAGCTTATAACCGTGATATTTTTGGGGAAATCAATTTGTGGTTTGACAGGTATGACAATGTGGCATTCAAAGTGAATGAATGAGTAATCTGTTGAAAGATACGTTATGACCTCCAGCCTCATCAACTGGGAAATGACAGAAATCGGGCAGGCAGCATGGCTAAGTGGGCCGCACCCAAGTAGGGTATATTGTCACCATCTAGAGAATATTCATATTAGTTACTTCTTTCAATTTTGTATCTCCCGTGAATGGTTATGTTGGTTTACCAACTGACAATATATTCGATACACTCAAGCGAAATGAGTGGTCGGTCATGTGTGGCCGAGTTGCAAGATGTTCTTGTTGAACTCCAGTGTATCGCTTCTAGAGTTCACTGAGCGGAAGGTGGATCCATACCTTGTCATAGTTGGAATCCATTCCCCAAATAAGAGCCCGCGGTTTTGATTGTATATTATATATGTAGAACATTAGATGCAAGCGTTTCTACTAGATTGATATTACTTGTTTTAGACATTATTAGAATATCAGAAAAATATTGTTTTACAAATGATATAGGTTATCATAAGGTAAAAACCATCTGTGTTTATGTGTGGAACGGTCTTACGGTTATTCTTTCTTTTGGAAGGATTTTTAAAGTTAAATAAATGATTTGAGTTTACTCACACAGTCACATGACTGACCCGGAGTCTATTTTGTTTTGTTTTCCCTAAACTCTTGGGTGCCCAATTTTGCATGGGCAGTCAAGTAGTCGGGATTTACAGATACTTGAAGAGCTGGAGCAAGAGGCTTCAGGATTATATAGCTATTGTTATTTCCGCTGTGTTGTAAGTGTTATACTCTAATAGTGGTATTGTATACAAATACTGTTTTATTTCAAAGTAATGTTTTGAAATATATTTATTCATTCCGCTGTGAGATTCGTGTTACTTTGATGTTGTATGTTCTTCTTCTTCTTCTTCTTCTATTCTACGTTTCTATCTTATCTATCCTCAACCTCTGTTTTCTTTCTATTAGTTTTCTGGTTTTCCAGTGTAATATGGGTTTGACTTGTGTTATTTGGTCAGCTCAAATTGGACCAGAATTTCGGGACACTACAAATATCCATTAATCCCTTATTTGATACCCATTTCTTTTTATTTCCTATTTATAACCCTTTATGACTCTAGCGGTCATATTTTCCTAAGGAAACTATTTATCAGTCCCAAGTTATCTACTTGTTGTACCCCGAATGGACAATTTCTATTTTTATTCATTTACTTTTATGCATATATATATATATATATGTGTGTGTGTGTATGTATGTATGTAAGAATGTGTGTATATATTTTTAATTTGGCTATTTTAGTGGATTTTAGATATTTAAAATAAATTATTTTAAATATTAACGACGAAAAGTATGTTTGAAATCGATGTTTGAAAATAAATATAATTATTTTTAATTATAAACAAGGCCTGAAATGGCGCAGCAGTTTCAAAATTTGAATTCGAACTTTGACAGACTGTACCGGGTGCAAAATAAAACGGATTTTAATGAAACCAAAAATATTTAAATCTATTTATGAATATCTTTCTAACGAATCTAAAAAATTGAAGTTTCATTGCGGGAATCAAAAGTTATGGCCAAATGAATTTTCAGAAAGGTCGCTATAGAGTATATATAACCCTTGAAAATAGACATTTTGCAAACGACCTCAGAATTCGACGAAACTACTTTTGTTGGATCCGAGATGTCAAATTATTGCTAGGTTTCAAATTCCATAATTTTTGAAGTTAATATGTGAGCGTGGCGAAGGAAAATGTGTTTGGTCAATTTCTGTTAAATTGGATCGACCAGAAAAGGGCCATTTTTCAAATGGTTTCAGAATTCGACGAAACTAGTTTTTTTGGGACCGTATCGTCAAAACATAGCTAGATTTATTTTTCTGGAATTTTTGGGATCAGTATGTGGCCCCAGCAAATTGAAATGTACGTTCAAATCAAATATTGAATGTTTTATATTTTAATTTGAAGAAAAACTGACTGAAACAGTCGAATAGGCCTACGAAACATATCCCGTTGTGTTCAGAATGGGGGTATTTAGGTAGGGACGACAGTCGTTGGGTTCGGATTGGAGTTAGTATGTGAAGAGGGGTATTTTTGAAATTTTAAAAATATATAAATATAAAAAAAATCCTGGCCAATCATGAATCGACACCCCGCTTTCTCTCTCCCCGTATATCGCGACGCACGGTAGAAAACCGCTCCTCCCTTCTCTCCTCGTTATCTCCCTCCACACGCACCGATAGCCGACGCCCCTGTTGAGGTTTTTGAATTACTCCTCATGTTCTTCAAATCCATAGTTTTTGCACCCCCCTCATCACGAAAATCGAAAGAACTGATCCCTCAAAGTCCAGAAGTTTGCCGCGTCGCCGTGACCTAATGCTGTCGTCGAGTTGGACAAGCCCACCATGGTTGTGAAGCTCTCTCGAAGCTCTACGAGGTAGCGCTGGCCGATTGTCCTGAAGTGGCGTGGATTTCAAGAAAAACTCAAACCTAGTTTTGAACCAACTTTGAGAGGTAACGACAGTAAATATTTTAAACTATTTAATAGCATTTCAAAATGCTACGAATTATGATTTACTTCTAAAAATCATATCTTTTTCGTTTCTTGTCGAAATTCAATGAAACAAGAGACGTCGGGACCGTATGGATGTGACGGCCGGGAATTTCGCTCGATCTGAATCAGTCGTTAAACCGATCTAGACCGTTCGAAACCCCTGATCGTTTGAGAACAGAACACAAACAGAAGAACATTTCATTGTATATTACAACAATGCATCAGATACAAGAATATACAGAGTATAATTGAATAATTACATTCGATAAATATCAGAGATTACAATAAATTGCATAGCAGCGGAAAATAATACAAAGCACAACTGAAGGTGATATACGGATACAGAGCTTTCCGGATATCATTCCAGCTGTAAACCAGGATCCTATGAATATAAATCTGCAAAACCAAAACTACTAGCTGGCCGTGCCGAAAATAGGGGCACCCAGAGTTTAGGTTAAAAACAATAAACTCCAGGTCAGTCATGTGATTGGTGTGAGAACTAAAACAGTTATTTATAACTTTACTTTAAAAGAGAGAAATTCAAGGGACCACGTCGTATAACACGGAACGGGTTTCCTCCCAAGAATACCAGTGCATAACAATAAACAACGCAATGCTTTTTCGAAAAATGAAGTGTAACGTCCCGCCTTTTTGACCGCTTCAAATTGGTGATTAAACCAACTTAAAACGTCCAAACCGACGGATCGTTATTTAGCTTATCGGGTTTAAAACAGAATCAACGCAGAAAAATACAGAATAATTAACACAGTATTGAACAATGAAATCAACTTTTATTCATAAACCAAAGTTTGATATAAATCTTTCTATACAGCGAAATAAAAGTACAGTTTTGAATACAGAAAAATATTACTGCTTTAAAATCTTCAGAGTGCGCCTTCTTCGGATCCCCAGCTTCACCAACCTTCGAATCCTAAGCTGTAGTCTTTAAATCTGAAATGCTCGGATCTGACTCGAGCATTCCATGTAAAAAACATAAAAATACTCGAGTCAGGATTTATCATAGTTCAAGTCAATTAACTTCGATAGAAACTGAAATATAATAGCTAACCCTATAATTCACTATATTCCGAGTACATCAATCCCATGGGGACTGTCGGAATGTATCATAACAACTTGGGACGACACAAATCAGGACAACGGTTTAAATGTATATACATGTTTATATAACCAGGTGTACATAGGTGATAGATGCCTATACTATTATGTATTCACAGCAAGCTCATGATGTACATTTATAAAAGAAGATTATGTATTCCCAGCAAGCCACTTATGTAGTGTGACCAAGTGAGCAATAGCAGTACGTGAAAGTGTGGCCAAGCGAATCAATACATGGTAGTATATAAGAATGCAACACGCAGATAATTAAGTTGGAGCACACGTACACACAGACCAAGAGTTTCAACGGTTTCAATTGCTAAAAGGGTCAGTTCCAGCATTAATTTAACTAAAATTTAGAGCACTCCTAGTACAGACATTAAGCAACATAGTATGCCCAGCATTTTAGCTTTACGGAAAAGTTTAGATGTACTTAATCACATAGACTTACATATTATGAAGTCGACAACAGAAAATAAATAAATAAATAAATATATATACAATGATGATGATGATAACAACAACAAATAAATTCTATGAAATGGGTAACGACGTACTGAACAATTATATTAAGCAGTGAGTTCGAATACTTATGAACCCAACATCCAAGCAGATAGACACTTCAATTCAATACTAAGTGTCATAAGGAAGATTTTTTTTTTCGATAAACTAGGCTCTACAACTTAGGGTCCATCATATCCTGGTATTAACGCAAATGGCTGATGTTTCTAGTTTGCTATTAACTGTGCATTTACGCACACATATTGAATAATGTCTTCTTAGTTTTCCTTATTTACAAAAATTCATCGATGGCCTATTTGAACAAAATTTATATGAGATTATGAGTTCTTGTCTTCCATGAATGTCTAAAGAAAACTTACTACAAATACTGACATTGACCATTTCAGGGGGAAAATAAGTCATTGGCAACATTATTTATAATACATGTAATATACTGCAGCATTAGATAATCTTAGCAAAATGGAACTTGTAACGTGTGTCCCAAATTTCATTGATAAAAGAACATATTATGATCCTAAAGCATTCTACAACAAACTTACAAATACCTATCATGCTGCAGTACCAAGTATCATTGAAATGGGTAGCAAATTTACCAATCTATTATTAACAGCAAGTCTGCAAAGGCGTATAAATCCGAAAAGTATATGTCATAAGTATGGTGACAGGAGTAATGTCTAAGTTTCCAGTTTTACAAAAATAAGGTGACCAAGTAACAACCAGTAATTAAACCCGTGAAGTGTCCTTTCCAGTTTAATGGGAGTAGGATGTTTCTTCCTAACAACAATCAAAAACTCACAACCAATAAAAATGCTAAGCTGAATCGGGCACGAGAACCCTTAAGGCCAATGGATCAACATAATATGGTAATTTTCAGCGGAGCATAGAAACATAGAACTCGCCTTTCACTATAACCAAGGTACAAAATTCACGTAGTAGCATATTCAAAGGATGCAGCAACGACACACACAAGGGACCAGCTATTATCAGTTTTGAGACGAAGTTGAAAAAAACTTGAACTACAATAAATCGTGAGTGAGATGCTCACCTTCGCAGCGACGAGGAGGAAGCGGTGCCGACTCAAGTTGATTCCTACAGCGCTCGCAGTCTAATTGCAAACGGCGTCGAGGGTACGGTGAGGGCAACTTACAGCAAGTTCAGGTGGCACCGGTGATGACTTGCGGTGACGAAGTACGACGTCGGTGGCTCAGCAGATCTGGGCGGTGGCGTAGAAGATCAATGTCGAACAAATTTTGGGGAAAACCGATTGTAATTGAAAAGGGGGGGAGAATTGATTTCGGCCAGGTTATCGGTGATGATGGGTTGCGCCTCAGGCCGCGCAGAGAAGGGAGGAGTGATCGCTGATTTTGGTCGTGAAATAAAATTTGAGGAGGAGCCGATTTAGGGATTCAGCCATTTGAGTGAAAAAGAAAACTGAACATGGAGTAATTGGAAGGAGATTGGTGCATGCAGTATTTGGAATTTTAGTAATGCTGGAAGGAAGAATACAAATGGGGGTGTTGCGATAAAAGAAAGATGGGAATGATGTTGTATATATAAGAGAAGAACCGTGGGAAGCACGGTATTGGAAAATCATATTTTATTCGGTTACTTGACTGGCACGGGTGATAAAGTTTGGCAGCCAAGGCAAATATAAAATACACAAATTCGGATCTAATTGATTCCAGAAAGTAAATGCTACTTTTACTTTGTTTGGGCGGTCGTTCTATTTTCGTTCCCATGCCAGTGGTTGAAAGATTGAACAACGGGTGTCGTTCGTTTTCTAAATGTTAAATTTAGTTCCTTCATATACGCACGTACATACATATCCAAACAATATTTTTTTGATTTAAGATTTCTAATCGCAGTATAAGTATAAAATTGATTATTAATAGTCAAAATCTTTAATTAATCCCATTTCAAACTGCCCAAATTTCTGGGACGTTACATGAAGCTATTATAAGACCCAGGTCCCATCACACAATGCAACGCAAGCCGGAGGATAGGGTTTTCCCTTATAATAGCCAAACATGCTTGGTACGTTTAAAACAAATCATTTGATACTATAATAAGTGTATAGTGTCAAAACAATTTCAATCATAAATATAAATCATAGACGGCATGGGTACCATATATCATGTCGCCATACTAGTTCTACAATTAAAACCGCAATACACGTATTGGAAATTGGATTTCCGTCATGAGTCGAGGCAAGGGGCAAGCTCCTCTCCGCTTCGAGACACTCTAGCAAATGTCTCAGGACTACACACTCTTGGCAATCCTGGATGCTTCAGGGCCGGTCCTCACTTACGTTAGAGGATTATTTATTCCTGAACACACGTTTCCCGGTCCTTACAGACCTATAATCGAGGCGCCTCATCCAACAACCACAAAGGTGAAAAGTATATAAATGTCAGGGCTGGTAAGTCACTGACACCACCAAAGCTAGAAAGAAACGCCGTGCTGTACCTGCAGTCTGAATCCCGTTTTTGACTCATACCGAGGTGTGAGGCTCGCGAATTCACGTTATACACAAAGCTGCCACGTAGGCCGTGCTTTGATCATCAACCACAAGACTTTGCTTTTCAACAGAAGCCTTGATCCATGTAACTCAGCATGCCACACAGGCAATTCATGCCATGCGATTGATATCTATCGATATATAACCTCTAAGCTCGTACGTCTAAGAGAAGGACGTTAAGCAAGAGAATAAATTCTCCGCCACCAAACAGATATATATTTAACAGAAATCAATCAACACAGAGTAAAATCCAATGTCAGACACACAATCCATTTACAAGTTCGTTCTAGGACTAAACGAAACCGGAGGCACTTTCCTCGCATATCCATCGATCTCCAAGTACGTATGGACGACCACCAACCATTTCCATCCTCTTGGGTGTACAACCCAATCAGGATCATCAGTAATCACCCAGACGATGTGAAGACTTCCGGTCTTCAACCACTGTCTTCATCTTCGACTTATCGTCGAATCGGTTATTCAGAATGGGTATAAACCGGGTCTTTCCGAACAACCCGCGTATATTAAAAACAAATGTTACACAAACACAACATACGCCTCATTCCAACTCATATTCTCAGG
The DNA here is from genome assembly GCA_030737875.1 of Allium sativum. Lineage (NCBI taxonomy): Eukaryota > Viridiplantae > Streptophyta > Magnoliopsida > Asparagales > Amaryllidaceae > Allium > Allium sativum. The sequence continues at coordinate 682,878,085 of CM060926.1, read as the reverse complement.
GAAAGGTTCCCATTAATTTTATCCAAGATAAATTCTTTAAATTTGTTCTTTGATCTTCCTTTGGATGTCATTTCAAGCCAAATTAAGGTTTTCCAAACTAGTCGAGATTAGCGAACCATACCGAAGTAATTATTTATTTTATTTCCCAATCCCAACCTATTCATCCCGTGAAGCAAAACTGGTAATACTCCATATCTAATACCATGGTGTTATCGGTAAAATTAATTACCATTTCACGTTCAAATCTAATTAAAGATTTAACTATCGCTTTGGAGCAAAACTGGTGATACTCCATTCTCGCTCAATTTCTAAATTTGATAGTTTAGATTATCAATTCACATTTCAATCTAATTGTAGATTCATTAAATCTCCTTTTACTGGGTTAAAGAACTAATGTCATTTAAAACACAGTTCACGACAAACCCAAATCACATTCTATTTATTATCGGATTAAAGAACAAGTGTTATTTAAAACACTGTTCACGATAAACCCACAAATCATTTCTAATTCAATTTCAATCAAATATATTAGAAATTCCGATTATTTAAAACCCCTTCTTGGATCCAATTTATTTATTTAAAAATAGTTGGGTTTTAATTTTAGTTCAAAACTAGTTCATTTCGATAAAAAACTATTTTTATCTTTTCAAATATGGAGTTTTTCATCCCAATTTTTCCCAAATCATTTCTTATGATTTTACACAAATTATTACTATTTTTAATAATTTTATCAAGGCCCGTACAGTCGATTTCCAACAATGGCCATCGAACTGTACTTACAGCGACCTTTTCCAAATTTGATCTGGACGTATCTCCAAATCCAACCGTTAGATTTTGAATTTCTAATATTCGTTAGAAACTTCTTTTCGATACGAACCCAACGGTTCCGGTTTTAGGAGAATCCGACGGTCGGATCTCCCGTAATGTCCGTTCGATGTCATTGGTCGAAATTCGCGAACTGCCGCGGCGCAGCGCGTTCTATTCAGGCCATTATATTATATATATAATATATATAATATATATTTCGTCGATTTCTATTTAAAATGTATTATGTAAATAGTTTTAAATTCTTTTCAAAAACAATTTCAACTTCCATTTCAATTCAAATCAAAATTGAATTTTTCCTTATAAATTCGTTTTAAAATTCATTTCTATTCAATTTGAATTCACTTCAATTCGTTTTCAATTCAATTCGAATTCAAATTCGTTTTCTATTCAAATCAAATTCAAATTCATTTTCCATTCAAATCAAATTCATTTCATATTCAAATTCAATTCATTTCATATTCAAATTCAATTCATTTCATATTCAAATTCAATTCATTTCATATTCAAATTCAATTCATTTTCTATTCAAATCAAATTAAATTCATTTCATATTCAAATTCAATTCATTTCATATTCAAATTTAAAAACGAATATAATCGATATAAATATCGTTCGCGTCAAAATGGCGCATCTCTAATCAACACGGCTTTATATTTTTCACTGACTTCGTTATTCCATTCAATAAATGAATTTATATTTCTTTCAATACATGATCCTATATTTTTGTCAACACACGACTAATCTCAACGAATGAGTACTGTCCATGTGTGACTATCTTTGTTATTTAATATATTTTATAAAAATTATGGTATCTATCGTTCGATTACAAATCTGACTCCAACCGTAAATTAGTAAGAGAACGATTCCCTGAATATCAACCCCGAAGGCCGAAACCAACATCAGATCAATGTCCAGGAGACCACTCATCTCATCTATTTTCCAGTTGATTTCAAATTTCATATATGATAAAGATGTAAATTTTATTGTTAAAATATTTCGTTCAACACATGACTAATCTCAACGGATGAGTACAGTCAACACATGAACCTTTATTTTATAAAGATAAAGATATAGATTTTATTGTTAAAATATTTCGTTCAACACATGACTAATCTCAACGGATGAGTACAGTCAACACATGAACCTTTATTTTATAATATTCTTTATCTTCTAAATTGGAATGAGGCCCAATCAATTACCATATAAAGTTAATTATATGGATTCCATACAACACGTGTATATAATAGCAACGATAAATAATCAACCATCATCCAAAGTGCACTACACTGTACAAGCATCAAATATAGATATTTAACGCTTATAACAGCCTGTCAATCAATCGATCGACATTATTGGGATTGGTGTATGCCGTATTTTATCCCAATACCCGTGTGGGGTTTCAAACAATCAAACACATATTTTATTTGTGCAGTTAGGCGATGTGTAAAATTTATCGACCCAATCAATATCAGTCAAATCAGTGTATATAAACAAATCGGACGATTTGTTTATAAATATTTATTTATTCACTTTCACGTTAAAAATTATATTTTTAACGATAAATATTTTATTTTAACACATGAATTTTTATTCAGTTCATTTACAAAATAAAAATGATATTTTTATTTTTCGAACTTATTTTAGAAAATTTCGGCGGCATAACGGCACGATACTAGAAATGGGACAAGGCCTAGCCTTATCCCCGGTCTAGTGAAGGCCCACGCCATTCACACATCAATCAAATCCATTCCATTTCACCAAACAATTCAATTCAAACCAAATAATCTAACCAACTACACAACCAAACAAACAAGTCCATGGTCTGTGGACGATTGTGTCAGGTGCTACTAAACACCGTCTGCATCCTAGTATATATATATATTTATATAAATAGAAAAAGAAATTGAAGAGTGGGAAGTTCTCACAGATAGCTAATCCAATCATCTCGACTCTTCTTTTATAGAAATCTTCATCGTTCTCGCCTCTTGTCACCTTCGTTGCCCGTATTCTCTACATATGTAAAAATCACATTTTTATATTATTGCTATGTATATAAAAATCATACTTTTACTTTGCTATTCAATATATAAAAATCGAATTTTTACTTCGCTATTCAATATATAAAAATCGAATTTTTTACTTCGCTATTCAATATATAAAAATTGAATTTTTACTTCGCTATTCAATATATAAAAATCGAATTTTTACTTCGCTATTCAATATATAAAAATCGAATTTTTACTACGCTATTCAATATATAAAAATCGAATTTTTTACTACGCTGTTCAATATATAAAAATCGAATTTTTAATTCAAAGTTATATATAATAATCTAATTTTTATATCGCCTTACCATATATGAAAATCATATTTTCCCTACTAAGAAAAAATCTAATCTTTTTAATAAGAAAATCTAACCTTTTTCAACTATAAAAATCCCGCCTTTTCATTTAGAAAAATCTAATTTTTTTTATCATAGAAAAATCTATAAAAACTGATATTATATTATATTTTATATAAATATAAACTGATTTTATTTATGTAAAAACAAAATCAAAAACAAAATCAGAAAGGAAAAAGAAGAAGACTCACTTTGTATTTGATTTCGTCGGAGGGAAGGGGGTCAGAGGAGGGGCTGAAAGGTCGCGGGGTTCTCCGATGGTCTGCGGCGGGTCTTGGGAGGCTGGGCGGCGCGGATCTCCGTGGGGTTGGGGCTCGGGTTTGCCTTCAGAAAAGGGGAAGAGAAGGAGAAGAGGGAGCAGGAGGAAGAGGGAGGAAGAAGGGGAGGGGGCGGAGGTCAGAACGGGGCGCGGCGGCGATCCCCCTGGTGGCGGCGCCATCGACGAACGGGAAGGTGGCGCGATTAGGTTTTAAATTTTTTTTCTTTTTTTTTCATTTCATCTGAATGAACGATAGAGAGAATTAGTAAAGGGGGGTATATGCAAAAATAAATTATTTTATTTTATTAAAAAAAACTGACTTTTTTTATACGACCTCAAAACGAGACCCACCGCCTGTCGTTCATAGCGTTTTACCCCCATTCCGAAAACAATGGGATATGTGTCGTAAGCTGATTCGATCGTTTCGATCAGTTTCCATTGAATTTACATTTAAATCATTATATTGAATTTTAAACGTACATTTCAAATTACCGGGGCCACATACGGACTCGAAAAATTCCGGAAAAATATTTTCTAACTTCGTATTGACGATACGGTCCTAACAAAACTAGTTTCGTCGAATTCTGAGACCGTTTGAAAAATGGCCAATTTCCAGTCGATTAAAATCAACTGAAACTGGTCAAACGCGTTTTCCTTTGCCACTCTCACATATTGATTCGAAAAATTATGAAATTTGAAACCTAGCAATAATTTGACATCACGGACCCAACAAAAGTGGTTTCGTCGAAATCCGAGGTCGTTTGCAAAATGTCTATTTTTAAGGGCCTGAATTCCATAGCGACTATTCAGAATTTTCAACTGGACATATCTTTTGATTCCTGCTATGAAATTTTGATTTTTCGGATTCGTTGGAAAGATATTATCAAATAGGTTCCATTATTTTTGGTTTCGCTAAAATCCGGATTGTTTTGCACCCGGTACATTCAATTGAAGTTTGAAATTGAATTATCGAACTACCGCGCCATTTTCAATTCCTTTTATAATTATATATAAATATATATCCTAACGACGGCGTATATAATATATACGTTATAATTATATTCAAAATAAATTTCTCGTTGATATTATTTAAAATAATCAATTTTAAATATTAAAAATTCGATAAAATTGCCAAAATAAAAATTTTAAACTGGCTCAGATTTTCTGGGTTATTACAATCTCCCCCACTTAAAACTTTTCGTCCTCGAAAAGGAACAAAGTCGAAAGTGGTTTGGTTAATCAACTCTACGTTCGATATGGCTTCCATTCTCCAACTTTTCAGTTTCTGAGAATTTTCAAATTTTCAAAAATTTGGCTAACACCCTAAATTTTCGAAAAATTTCGCCATAACCTCCCCTGCACCGGGAGCCACGGGAAAATCCCGAAGTTGCCATATAGGCCTTCTGATCTCAAAAAGAAAAAGAAAAAGCCAAGCGGCTAGCCAATAGGCTCATAAAATCATCATCACCCAAACAAAACAGTAAATTATAGTAAACATGTACCTATTTGTCGGGCAAACAAATTTTATTCTCTACTCTAGCCTCCTTGCTATGACCTGTTCAATATAAGTATATGTATATGCAAGCAAATGCAACTAATTTTCAATACAATTCAATATTTGTTTCAATTAGGCATAATGGTTCAAAATTATCAAACAAATAAACAAACAACACAAACATCAATCAATTAGTGAATTTAACGTTTCAAATTCATAACTTTGATATACATACAGAAAATCATGTTTTGATGCCAAACACAACAATGAATCTATCTATATTAGTTTTGGTTCTCACACCAGTCTAATGGAAATATATAGATATCACACTTTCGAAACACGAAAATAATTACTGATGATGACGCGTCAACCATCAGAATCAGGTCCGGGCGACTAGAGTGTGGTTCTATATCTATCCAATATATTAAAACTTCGAATATACGTTCATGACGCGTATATGCAAAACCTTTATATAATGGATTGTCCACATTCAATATAAATAAATTATTCAAATACGTATAAAACGATTTAAATTTCAAAACAAAATTGTTTTCATTTGAAAAATATACTCTTCACACTCGTTCTAGGATACTACTGATCCTATCTCTAACGAGTCATTCTAATTGGATATTACTAATACAATATTTGATGAATTCTTTCGTATGGTTCTAATTTGTCTTGTTCTCGAGCTTTGTAAACCAAAGCTCTGATACCAAATGTGACGGCCGGGAATTTCGCTCGATCCGAATCAGTCGTTAAACCGATCTAGACCGTTCGAAACCCCTGATCGTTTGAGAATAGAACAAATCAGAACACAAACAGAAGAACATTTCATTGTATATTACAACAATGCATCATATACAAGAATATACAGAGTATAATTGAATAAATTACATTCGATAAATATCAGAGATTACAATAAATTACATAGCAGCGGAAAATAATACAAAGCACAACTGAAGGTGATATACGGATACAGAGCTTTCCGGATATCATTCCAGCTGTAAACCAGGATCCTGTGAATATAAATCTGCAAAACCAAAACTACTAGTTGCCGTGTCGAAAATAGGGGCACCAAGAGTTTAGATTAAAAACAATAAACTCCAGGTCAGTCATGTGAACGGTGTGAGAACTAAAACAGTTATTTGTAACTTTACTTCAAAAGAGAGAAATTCAAGGGACCACTCCGTATAACACGGAACGAGTTTCCTCCCAAGAATACCAGTGCATAACAATAAACAATGCAATGCTTTTTCGAAAAATGAAGCTATTATAAGACCCAGGTCCCATCACACAATGCAACGCAAGCCGGAGGATAGGGTTTTCCCTTATAATAGCCAAACATGCTTGGTACGTTTAAAACAAATCATTTGATACTATAATAAGTGTATAGTGTCAAAACAATTTCAATCATAAATATAAATCATAGACGGCATTGGTACCATATATCATGTCGCCATACTAGTTCTACAATTAAAACCGCAATACACGTATTGGAAATTGGATTTCCATCATGAGTCGAGCCAAGGGGCAAGCTCCTCTCCTCTTCGAGACACTCTAGCAAATGTCTCAGGACTACACACTCTGGGCAATCCTGGATGCTTCAGGGCCGATCCTCACTTACGTTAGAGGATTATTTATTCCTGAACACACGTTTCCTGGTCCTTACAGACCTATAATCGAGGCGCCTCATCCAATAACCACAAAGGTGAAAAGTATATAAATGTCAGGGCTGGTAAGTCACTGACACCACCAAAGCTAGAAAGAAACGTCGTGCTCTCCCTGCAGTCCGTATCCCGTTTTTGACTCATACCGAGGTGTGAGGCTCGCGAATTCACGTTATACACAAAGCTGCCACGTAGGCCGTGCTTTGATCATCAACCACAAGACTTTGCTTTTCAACAGAAGCCATGATCCATGCAACTCAGCATGCCACACAGGCAATTCATGCCATGCGATTGATATCTATCGATATATAACCTCTAAGCTCGTACGTCTCAGAGAAGGGCGTTAAGAAAGAGAATAAATTCTCCGCCGCCAAACTGATATATATTTAACAGAAATCAATCAACACAGAATAAAATCCAATGTCAGACACACAATCCATTTACAAGTTCGTTCTGGGTCTGAACGAAACCGGAGGCACTTTCCTCGCATATCCATCGATCTCCAAGTACGTCTGGCCGACCACCAACTATTTCCATCCTCTTGGGTGTACAGCCCAATCAGGATCATCAGTAATCACCCAGACGATGTGAAGACTTCCGGTCTTCAACCACCGTCTTCATCTTCGACTTATCGTCGAATAGGTTATTCAGAATGGGTATAAACCCGGTCTTTCCGAACAACCCGTGTATATTAAAAAAAAATGTTACACAAACACAACATACGCCTCATTCCAACTCATATTCTCAGGGAAAGGTTCCCATTAATTTTATCCAAGATAAATTCTTTAAATTTATTCTTTGATCTTCCTTTGGATGTCATTTCAAGCCAAATTATGGTTTTCCAAACTAGTCGAGATTAGCGAACCACACCGAAGTAATTATTTATTTTATTTCCCAATCCCAACCTATTCATCCCATGAAGCAAAACTGGTAATACTCCATATCTAATACCACGGTGTTATCCGTAAAATTAATTACCATTTCACGTTCAAATCTAATTAAAGATTTAACTATCGCTTTGGAGCAAAACTGGTGATACTCCATTCTCGCTCAATTTCTAAATTTGATAATTTAGATTATCAATTCACATTTCAATCTAATTGCAGATTCATTAAATCTCCTTTTACTGGGTTAAAGAACTAATGTCATTTAAAACACAGTTTACGACAAACCCAAATCACATTCTATTTATTATCGGATTAAAGAACAAGTGTTATTTAAAACACTGTTCACGATAAACCCACAAATCATTTCTAATTCAATTTCAATCAAATATATTAGAAATTCCGATTATTTAAAACCCCTTTTTAGATCCAATTTATTTATTTAAAAATAGTTGGGTTTTAATTTTAGTTCAAAACTAGTTCATTTCGATAAAAATCTATTTTTATCTTTTCAAATATGGAGTTTTTCATCCCAATTTTTCCCAAATCATTTCTTATGATTTTACACAAATTATTACTATTTTTAATAATTTTATCAAGGCCCGTACAGTCGATTTCCAACAATGGCCATCGAACTGCACTTACAACGACCTTTTCCAAATTTGATCTGGACGTATCTCCAAATCAAACCGTTAGATTTTGAATTTATAATATTCTTAGAAAGCTCTTTTCGATACGAACCCAACGGTTCCAGTTATAGGAGAATCCGACGGTCGGATCTCCCGTAATGTCCGTTCGAAGTCAATGGTCGAAATTCGCGAACTGCCGCGGCGCAGCGCGTTCTATTCAGGCCATTATATTATATATATAATATATATTTCGTCGATTTCTATTTAAAACATATTATATAAATAGTTTTAAATTCGTTTCAAAAACAATTTCAACTTCCATTTCAATTCAAATCAAAATTAAATTTTTCCTTATAAATTCGTTTTAAAATTCATTTCTATTCAATTCAAATTTCAATTCAATTTGAATTCACTTCAATTCATTTTCAATTCAATTCGAATTCAAATTCGTTTTCTATTCAAATCAAATTCAAATTCGTTTTCCATTCAAATCAAATTCATTTCATTTCATATTCAAATTCAATTCATTTCATATTCAAACTCAATTCATTTCATATTCAAATTCAATTCATTTTCTATTCAAATCAAATTCAATTCATTTCATATTCAAATTCAATTCATTTCATATTCAAATTTAAAAACGAATATAATCGATATAAATATCGTTCGCGTCAAAATGGCGCATCTCTAATCAACACGGCTTTATATTTTTCACTGACTTCGTTATTCCATTCAATAAATGAATTTATATTTCTTTCAATACATGATCCTATATTTTTGTCAACACACGACTAATCTCAACGAATGAGTACTGTCCATGTGTGACTATCTTTGTTATTTAATATATTTTATAAAAATTATGGTATCTATCGTTCGATTACAAATCTGACTCCAACCGTAAATTAGTAAGAGAACGATTCCCTGAATATCAACCCCGAAGGCCGAAACCAACATCAGATCAATGTCCAGGAGACCACTCATCTCATCTATTTTCCAGTTGATTTCAAATTTCATATATGATAAAGATGTAAATTTTATTGTTAAAATATTTCGTTCAACACATGACTAATCTCAACGGATGAGTACAGTCAACACATGAACCTTTATTTTATAAAGATAAAGATATAGATTTTATTGTTAAAATATTTCGTTCAACACATGACTAATCTCAACGGATGAGTACAGTCAACACATGAACCTTTATTTTATAATATTCTTTATCTTCTAAATTGGAATGAGGCCCAATCAATTACCATATAAAGTTAATTATATGGATTCCATACAACACGTGTATATAATAGCAACGATAAATAATCAACCATCATCCAAAGTGCACTACACTGTACAAGCATCAAATATAGATATTTAACGCTTATAACAACCTGTCAATCAATCGATCGACATACAACTAATTATTGGGATTGGTGTATGCCGTATTTTATCCCAATACCCGTGTGGGGTTTCAAACAATCAAACACAGATTTTATTTGTGCAGTTGGGCGATGTGTAAAATTTATCGACCCAATCAATATCAGTCAAATCAGTGTATATAAACAAATCGGCCGATTTGTTTATAAATATTTATTTATTCACTTTCACGTTAAAAATTATATTTTTAAAGATAAATATTTTATTTTAACACATGAATTTTTATTCAGTTCATTTACAAAATAAAAATGATATTTTTATTTTTCTAACTTATTTTAGAAAATTTCGGCGGCATAACGGCACGATACTAGAAACGGGACAAGGCCTAGCCTTATCCCCGGTCTAGTGAAGGCCCACGCCATTCACACATCAATCAAATACATTCCATTTCACCAAACAATTCAATTCAAACCAAATAATCTAACCAACTACACAGCCAAACAAACAAGTCCATGGTCTGTGGACGATTGTGTCAGGTACTACTAAACACCGTCTGCATCCTAGTATATATATATAACTAGAAAAAGAAATTGAAGAGTGAAAAGTTCTCACAGATAGCTAGTCCAATCATCTCGACTCTTCTTTTATAGAAATCTTCGTCGTTCTCGCCTCTTGTCACCTTCGTTGCCCGTATTCTTTACATATGTAAAAATCACATTTTTATATTATTGCTATGTATATAAAAATCATACTTTTACTTCGCTATTCAATATGTAAAAATCGAATTTTTACTTCGCTATTCAATATATAAAAATTGAATTTTTACATCGCTGTTCAATATATAAAAATCGAATTTTTACTTCGCTATTCAATATATAAAAATCGAATTTTTACTACACTATTCAATATATAAAAATCGAATTTTTTACTATGCTATTCAATATATAAAAATCGAATTTTTAATTCAAAGTTATATATAATAATCTAATTTTTATACCGCCTTACCATATATGAAAATCATATTTTCCCTACAAAGAAAAAATCTAATCTTTTTAATAAGAAAATCTAACCTTTTTCAACTATAAAATTCCCGCCTTTTCATTTAGAAAAATCTATTTTTTTTATCATAGAAAAATCTATAAAAACTGATTTTATATTATATTTTATATAAATATAAACTGATTTTATTTATGTAAAAACAAAATCAGAAAGGAAAAAGAAGAAGAATCACTTTGTATTTGATTTCGTCGGAGGGAAGGGGGTCAGAGGAGCGGCTGAAAGGTCGTGGGGTTCTCCGATGGTCGGCGGCGGGTCTTGGAAGGCTGGGCTGCGCGGATCTCCGTGGGGTTGGGGCTCGGGTTTGCCTTCAGGAAAGGGGAAGAGAAGGAGAAGAGGGAGCAGGAGGAAGAGGGAGGAAGAAGGGGAGGGGCGGAGGTCAGAACGGGGCGCGGTGGCGATCCCCCCCGGTGGCGGCGCCGTCGACGAACGGGAAGGGGGCGCGATTAGGTTTTAAATTTTTTTCTTCTTTTTTTTCATTTCATCTGAATGAACGGTAGAGAGAATTAGGAAATGATGGGTATATGCAAAAATAAATTATATTATTTTATTTAAAAAAAACTGACTTTTTTTATACGACCTCAAAACGAGGCCCACCGCCTGTCGTTCATAGCGTTTTACCCCCATTCCGAACACAATGGGATATGTGTCGTAAGCTGATTCGACCGTTTCGATCAGTTTCCATTGAATTTACATTTAAATCATTATATTGAATTTTATACGTACATTTCAAATTACTGGGGCCACATACGGACTCGAAAAATTCCAGAAAAATATTTTCTAACTTCGTATTGACGATACGGTCCTACCAAAACTAGTTTCGTCAAATTTTGAGACCGTTTGAAAAATGGCCAATTTCCAGTCGATTAAAATCAACTGAAACTGGTCAAACGCGTTTTCCTTTTCCACGCTCACATATTGATTCAAAAAATTATGAAATTTGAAACCTAGCAATAATTTGACATCACGGACCCAACAAAAGTGGTTTCGTCGAAATCCGAGGCCGTTTGCAAAATGTCTATTTTTAAGGGCCTGAATTCCATAGCGACTATTCAGAATTTTCAACTGGACATATCTTTTGATTCCCGTTATGAAATTTTGATTTTTCGGATTCATTGGAAAGTTTTTATCAAATAGGTTCCATTATTTTTGGTTTCGCTAAAATCCGGATTGTTTTGCACCCGGTACATTCAATTGAAGTTTGAAATCGAATTATCGAACTACCGCGCCATTTTCAATTCCTTTTATAATTATATATAAATATATATATCCTAACGACGGCGTATATAATATATACGTTCTAATTATATTCAAAATAAATTTCTCGTCGATATTATTTAAAATAATCAATTTTAAATATTAAAAATTCGCTAAAATTGCCAAAATAAAAATTTTAAACTGGCTCATATTTTCCGGGTTATTACAATGGACGTCTTCTACATTCTAGAAGAACTAGATATTTTTCTGAGCCTTCTACAATTTTTGGTGGAGTGCAACCCAATGTGAGATTTCTGAATTATAAACGATATGGAAACAACGATGTATAAATTATATAGTTGAAGTATGAGTTATATAAGCGTTGTGCACCTCATGTATAAGCGTTGTATAAGTTGTATGTTCGATGTATAAGTTATATATGCGTTATAAAAATGATATATGCGTTGAAATAAATTGAAATGATATTGAAATGAAATCGAAAAATAGTTATACACGTATATATATATACACACACACTCCCCTCGTCCACAGACCATGGACGATATATATTGGTTGTGATATTGTTTGGATTATTGGTTGATGTGAAAATTTTGTGAGTATCATAAATGGTTGATTTGAAATGATTGATTGTGGTTGAAATCCCAATAGGATTAGTACATGTGAAAATTCGTCTGTGTACGAACTAGATATTGAAAATCCCCATTGTCAAAAGCTGCGAGGCTTTAAGGTAGAGCGAGGAGCCGTACTAGGGACGGCGTTGGTTTAACTACCCTGCCGTTATGCTGCCGAAATTTTCTGAAATATTTCTGTGTTTGATTCAAATTCATGTGTTGAAATAAAATTCATGTGTTGAAATAAAATTCATGTGTTGAATAAAATTCATGTATTGAAATAAAATTCATGTGTTGAATAAAATTCATGTGTTGAAATAAAATTCATGTGTTGAATAGAAATTCATGTATTGAATAAAATTCATGTGTTGGATGAAGTTCATGTATTGAATAAATTTTTTGAAAAATAAAAATAACATTTTTATCATCTATATAGACTATATAAAATATTATGTTTTAAATAAATTATTTTAACAACAAAAATAACATTTTTACCTTATGTATAAACTATATAAAATAATTGTGTTTTGAAATAAATTGTTTTACAATAAAAATCATATTTTTATGACGTATATGAGCTATATAAAATAATCATGTTTTGAAATAAATTGCTTTACAATAAAAATCACATTTTTATGATATATATGAACAGTTAAAAATAGTGATGTGTTAAAATAAATAGTTGTTGGATAAAAAAACCGTTTTTATCAAATGTGTGAAATGAATGTGGTTTTGAAATCAAAGAATGAAGAATATATATATATAATTGAAATAAATCGAATAACGAAGCTGCAGTTCATGTTTTGAAACCATGATTTCAAACGATTATTGCGGGAGATCCAACCATCGGATTTTCCCGAAACCGCAACTGTTGGGTTCGCCTTGGAAATATCTTTCCGATGACACCAACTTTGTAAAGATCCAACGGTTAGATTGTCTGAAATGTTTAATTAAAATCTGAAGAAATACAGCGCCAGAATCGGTTATATTTATACATACATACATACATATATATATAATTAAATTAAATCGAATAACGACGCTGCAGTTCGTATTTTGAAATCGTAACTTCAAACGATTGTACCGGGAGATCCGACTATCGGGTTTTCCCAAAACTGAAACCGTTGGATTCTTTTTAAAAAGATCTTTCTAATGATATAATATTTGTGAAGATCCAACGGTTAGGTTTTCAGATATGTGTAAATCAAATAAGAAGAAAAACAGCGCCACGGCCGCGTTATGGCCTGAAGCGTCGTTTGAATGAATTGGCTATTTTTAAATGAATAAAAATAGCGATAAATCGTTATAAAATATTATAAATGATATGGAATGGAATAAAACCGAATTTACCTGGTTAATTGGATATTTGATGGTCGAATGTGTTTGGCGTGAAAATTACATTTAAGAACAGAATTATTGATGTCGAATAATTTAACCATTGAAATGAATTGATTTAAATTCTAAATATACGTGAATTGTTTGAAAAAGCCGAGTTAAATCTCATTTCAAATAATTGATCGGCGATAAGAAGTCGATGACGAAGACGGTGGTTGAAGACCGTAGATCTTCACCTCGGTTGGATGATAACTGATGTCTTGATTGGGAGGCATCCCAAAATATAGATAATAAGTGATGATCGTCCAGACGTACTTGGAGATCGATGGATATGCGAGGTATAAGGTGCCTCCGGTTTCGTTCATGACCCAGAACGAACTTGTAAATGGACTGTGTGTCCGACATTGGATTTTGTTCTGTGCTGACTGATCTCTATTAAATATATATATGTTTGGCGATAGAGAATTTATTCTCTTACTTAACGCCCTTCTCTGAGACGTACGAGCTCAGAGGTTATATATCGATAGAAATCAGTCGCATGGAGTGAATTGCCTATGTGGCATGCCTAAGTGGCAGATGATCAAGGCTTCTGTTGAAAAGCAAAGTTTTGTGGTTGATGATCAAAGCTCGGCCTGTGTGGCATAGCTTTGTGAATAACGTTGATTCGCGAGCCTCACACCCCATATGAACTAGAAACGGGAGAGGACATCAGGGAGGGCATGCGTTTCCTTCTAGCTAGGGTGGTGTCAGTGACCTACTAGCCCTGACATTTATATTATTTTCACATGTGTGTTTGTTGGATTGCGAGGCGCCTCGGATATATCGGTGACTATGTGGAGCCGATGGAGTCATAGGACTCATTTACGCCCCTAAAGGGTGGGGAAACGCAGTGTTCAGGCATTTTAATTGGTGAACCGGCCCTGATGATCCAAGGGTCACTCGAGCTCTGATACCACATTGTGACGACCCCAAAACCCTGTACGACGGTGGCAAGGGTAATCTTTGGAATATAACACATAAACAGATAACAGCAGAACAGAAATAAATTAATACACCATATAATGTACAAATAATACACTGGATAAACATAATCATCAGAGTTACACAGTATACAGGATCATATTTAGTACAAAATGTTGTTCATCTCCTATTGTACATATTATGTTTTGTTTTCCGCTGTCGACATTTACGTATAGCTGAATTGTATTTTATACTAAGTAGGATCATGTATACTGTGTAACTCTGGTGATTATGTTTATCCAGTGTATTATTTGTACATTATCTGGTGTATTTATTTATTTCTGTTCTGCTGTTATCTGTTTATGTGTTATATTCCAAAGATTACCCTTGCCACCATCGTACGGGATTTTGGGGTCATCACAATTTTCGTGTAGTCAACGTAGTTATTAATATTTATTTATTATTTCTTATCTTGCAATTAATGATTTGGTCTAATCAATTAATCAAACATTCCCTGTTCATATTCATTCTTGCCGAAAAGGTTTCAAGTCTCACAAAGACCGTTAGTCGCAATCATTGTAAATCATGCCTATTTTATGGAATTGACATATTTCCGAATCACATGAAACATATGCAATATATTTTATTTTAGAATAGTCAATGCAAATTACATACAAAACATGTATTTCTTTTTATATGTACATTTTCACGACTTTTCCCTTTTTAATTCTTTTTGCCATCTTGTAATTCTAAAATAATGCCTCTTTATTTAAAAATGAGGAAAACAACATAGTTTACAATGATTAAGCCAAAAATCCAACAACAAGGAATTTTTATTTTTATTCTTAAAATCACATAATACACAAATTCATCTTTTTACCTAAATTTACATATTTCATATTTCAGCACTGAACTAAATATCTGGAACATAACTACAACAAATTTATGTTTAATGAGACTGATTCCCAGATCCACAGTGATATGTGGCATATACAACATATTTCATAATTCATGACATAACTTGTAGGAATATGTGGGAATATATATAAAAATCCTACAATTCATGTTATACATAATCACAACTTTATCATTTACCAATTTCAAACATATTCATAATCAGATCTGATGGTTATCACAATTTACAATTATTTAAATAACAGATCCCATAGGCACAAAACATAGATTGGATTCAAACGAAATATATAAATCATTATATCTGTATTAGTAAATTTCCCACTCGCCTTATAGCTTCCAATTTCTGAATTTTAAACCTTTTTACGCTTACATTCCCCAAATTTTATAAATTTACAATTTATCTAGAAAGGGGAAAATCCTAGATCTGTAGAAATATAAGAAAAAGGGAAAAGAGCGAAGAAATCTATTGTTGAGCATCCCCTTCCATTGAATCAATTAGTTTTCCCAATTCCATATGAATTTGATTTGGTATATGTATGAATATATTTTATATAGAAATTAGGTTAGAAGAGGAAGAAATATGGTAGAGCTCCGCTGCCTCTATAGATTTGAATGGAAGAGAATAGGGATCTACCCCTTTATTTAATAGCCTTGGACCGTTAGATCTATTTTAATTATCATCCGTCCATTTGTTTTATAAAATATAATAGAGTTGCCCCTCAAAACCTAGCCATCACTGGGCTGTACACGCTCGGAGTGGTCGACCGCTCTATATAGGGATGTCGACCGCCCTTGAGCAGTTTTGCCCAGTGAAGGCTAGTTTAAAGAGGGAAACATATATATTAATTATTCTGTTTATTTATTTCCGTCCGTTTTTCGTATTTCGTCCATAACTTTTTCATACGGACTCCGTTCGCGATACTCCGAACATGAAAGTTGACAAGAATTACAAGATGAACCAACGGTTAAAGTTTCGTAGTCAAATTCCATCGGTTGCAGAAATTCCTATTTTTCAGCCTCTAATTAAATAATTATTTATTGTCAAAATTCCGGGTTGTTGTGTTCTCCCCCCTTAAAAGGAATTTCATCCCAAAATTCTGAGACCTAGTTATCCTATCCTACACAACCAATTTGTGTACATCCACTTTGCAACCATTTGTATATGTGCATGGTGTACTCAATGCATTTCAATCATAAAATATGCATGCAAGATCATTCTAAATCGGTCCCTCTATATGTATGCATTGAGATTTTTAAAACAATTTCAAAAACATGATGCAAAACTTCCTAAATATACTGGCATTTCTATATGAATGCAAATTTTGAAAATTCTTTTTCATCCATTACCTTCACATAATTACGAATAAAAGTGTGAAGCAACCAATTTTTCATCCAAACCCTACCATCCAAAACGTGCACAATCTAATCGTTTCCTATTTAATTTCTCCTAAACCGGAAAAAGAAAATTAAAGAGAAGAATGTTAACATTTTTCCCACTTACAACTTTTCCATTTCCTGCCCTACAGTGGAATTTTCACCTCAGTTACCCAGAATACTCCAAAAGTGTAAAGACCCGAAAATCCCCACCCTTTGAATCGACCGTAAACCACACAGGTCTGATCCAAAAGTTGGATATCTTTGAATACTTTAACTCTGGGAATACAACACATCAGAACAACAACATCAGACTTTTATAAACATTATAATAATGTTACATCAGAGTACATAATATCAGAGTACATCGATAAATGATAATACAACGGAAGATAAATTACAATAAATTTAATACATTGCAACGGAAGTCTATAAGTGCCCTGGATGCAGCTTTAAGCTTCAATATAGAATCCTTCTCAAGAGATAAATATCTGCAAAACAAGCTACTCGAGTGCCCGTGTGGAAAATATGGGCACCCGAGTTTGCTAGTGGAACAAACGACAGGTCAGTCATGGGACTGTATGAGAAATCTAAGTTAACTAATCTAATAATAAGGCTAATCACAGGACCATGCAGCTAAGGCGGAACGGATTTACTCCAATGATTAGCCAGTGCATAAAATAAAGTAAATCGTTAAACAACGCAATGCTTTTTAGGAAAATGAAACCATTATAAGACTCAAGTCCCATCACACAATGCAACACAAACCAGAGGATAGAGTTTTACCTTGTAATGGTCAAAAATGCTTGATACGATAAAAATGGATTTGATATTATTATTAGTGTATATATATTTTCAAAAGATTTCAATCATAATGTATCAATCGTAGACGGCAAAGTACCCCATCCTACTATGTCGCCATACTAGTTCTATAATCAAAACCGCATGGTGTCGTATTGGAAATTGGGTTTCCATCATGAGTCGAGGCTAGGGATCGTCCCCACTGATTCGAGACACTCTTGCAAATGCCTCAGGATTCGGACGTTGGCGAACCCTTGGATCTTCAGGGCCGGTCCACAAAAAACGTTAGTGGATTAATTATGCCTGAACACACGCTTCTCGGTTCTTTTGAACCTCTAATATGGCCACTAACGACCTATAAAACCGAGGTACTTCATAATCCAACATCCACAAAAGTAAAGAATGTCAGGGCTGGTAAGACGTTGACACCACTTCTTAGCTAGAAAGAAACGATTACACTCCCTGTAGCCCTGATCCAGTTTTTGACTCATACTGGGGTGTGAGGCTCGCGAAATCAAGCTATACACAAAGTTACGCCTAAACAGGCTATGCTTTGATCATCAACCACAAGGCCTGCTTTTCAACAAAAGCCTTAATCATTTGCATCTTGGCGCGCCACATTGACAATTCACGCCATGCGATCGATAACTACCAATACATACCCTCTGAGGGTGTTAAGCAAGAGAATAAATTCTCTGCCACCAAACGGATATATATTAATAGAAATCAATTTAATTTACATGAAATGAATTCCAATGTCGTGTAACGACCCGTATTTTCTGCCTATTTATTGGATTATTTTTATTATTTTAATTATTTAAAATATTGGTTTGAATTTAAATATTTGAATTTAACGATTTATTTTGAATATATTATTTAAATAAATAATAAAATAATATTTTAAATTTCCAAATGGTCGGAAAATATTGTATTGGCAGGATAATGTGAACGGGTAGTTTAAAATGGTTGAATATTTGTTTATATTGAATTATATTGGCGATTTCATTTAGTTGACGACGATGAATGTATATAGTTTATAATTTAAATATAAAACGAGCTGCAGCGGCGCGGTAGTTCGTAATTTGGCGTTTTGAACTTCAAATGGCAGTACAGGGCCCAAAATAAGTCGGATTTTCTCGAAACAAGAAACGTTGGAATCTGTTTGACGTTATCTTTCCAATAGAAGGGAAAAATCCAGTTTTCATAGTGTAGATTTTATTTTATGTCCAAATCAAATTTTAAAAAGGGCGCTATGGAATTTCCCTTATATATTTATCGATTTATTTATATTAAATAAAAGGGTTTTTAAATTTTTATAATATCGATTTGGCTTCAAATTCAACCCGGGATATTTTATGGTGGTAATATACGATATTCTGGTCGTGTATGGCCAATTACAATATTTTAATAATATTATATTAAGGTACTTTAAAATTGGTTTATTTTATTTGAATTGGGCAGTAATAAAAGGGCCTTTATTTAAACGACATTCATTTTCGATGAAATAAATTTTATTGGGACTGCAACAGTAAATTATTGCTAGATCTCAAGTGGCGTGTCAATTGGGGTTAATTTTTGAGCGTGACAAAATTAAATACAAATATAAACGATCAATTTGGACGTGTACGAGGGCCATTCGAGCAAACGAACTCGGAATTTGACGAAACAAGTTTCATTAGAACCGTATCGTCAGACTACACTATGCCGTCCATTCACATCTTGAACGGGTTTGTATGTGAGCGCAGCAGCGAATAAACGATGTTTAAAATAGCGATAGGCACGAAATAAAATATCATTGGTCACATCACCCGGAATTAAATAAACTTTTTCCAACTTTTTCCCCTCCATATAAACAGCCAACCCTCAAAACCCTAATTCCCAAATAAATTCCGTTTAGCACTTTTTGCGAAAAAGGTCCTCCAAACTAAATTAATTTATATCTTGATTTCTAGCAATAATTTAAGGTAGCTTCCAAAGTGAAAGTCGTAGGTGAAGTCGAGGGGAAGGTGCTACCAAAAATTGGTGGCCAACAGAGGTCCGAGGTGGCCGGAATTTCACGAAAACCGACATAATTCAGTTTCGTTCTTTGGCAAAATTGAGGGGCTGTGATTGATTGCAGGAGCTTAGACCATGGGGGGAAATGGAGAGGAGGAGCAGGGATTTTGATTGGAACCGGTCAGAGGTTTTACGGTGGGTTATGGTGGCCGGTGGAAGGAGTTGAAAGGAGATGTGGGTTTTGGGGATTTTCGGAAAAAGCTGAAATTGGATTTTGAAATTTTCTGGTCGATGGGGTGTCGATGGTAGGAGTAGGCTGAAGGGAGATTGTAGAGAGATGCGCAATGCTCAGTACGGTGTAGGCGTGGTGACTTAAAGGGGAACGGAGGCGGAGAATTTTGGCCAGAGGCGGTTTCCAGTCGTGGGTGAATTCTGGGTGGTCGGAGGCTCTTTGGGTGTCGGGTCAGAGGGCGGTGACAGGGGAGACTACAGCGGAGAGATTGGGGTTGGCGACGAGGTCCCAGGTTCAATGGAGGCGGCGCTGGATGGAGTTAAAGGTGAAGGCCGGGTTTGTTTTCTTCCTAGAGATCGAAGTATCGGGGTATTCGGGAAGCCAAGAGTGAAAACGCGTGGGGAGAGAAACGTTAGCTGACGTGGATTAGATACATTTAGTGAAGGTAATTAAGGTAAGATTTAATAATTTATTAATATTAGTTTTATTTTAAAATCGATAAACATATATAACCTTTAAACTAGCGTATCTCACTCATACATTAACGGATTTCAGCGGAACTAGATCCGTTGGGATCACAGGGACGAGCTCTAGACCATGGCACTGACTAGGAACTGATATGACTTCGTTGAAAATTCAGTTAATTTTGAACGTCCGCTCAAGATTAAAAGGAATAAACGCGTCAATGGCCAACCGAAATAATCTGGTGAGTTAATTCTCACACCTTCTGGAATTCTGTGATGTGGTAAATTCATATAAAATATAATTTACCGTTAAAAAAGTAAATTGGTTGTTATTGGTTGTTTACTGTTTGATTGGTTGCTGCCATTTATATTCCATCGTTTTAATTAGTTGATCATATGGAATTTATTTCATATATTATTATGAAATGTAGAACGAGCTGTGATGCAGAGAAGAACAGGTTAGAGGGATCCGACCGGATTCCTCAAATATTATACATGTTGTTTGTTTGTTGTGTATTGTTGATATTTGAACTGATTGGACCCCATATGGTAGAAAAACTTGTTTGAACATGATGGTTGAATAAATATTCACCTGTATTGTGTTTAAAATCAATCGACAGTATTGATTGCGTGGTTGGCATTGAATGGCCTAAAATGTACTGTTTTTAACCGTCGTTCTGCCGTCAGACGAATTAACATAGATTTAAAGTTATAAATTATTTATAACTGAACTGAAGTTTTTCAGTTATTTTACATAAATATATTAATTAGGAAGTTATAAATATATATATACACTTTTAATCGAGTTTATCAAAGAATTATTTTAAAATGGTTTGATCGAAAAGGGCGATAAAAGCTTTATAAAGGAATTCATAATCCAGGGTTTCAAAAACAAGAGTTCTGAATTGAATTGGAAAGTAAATGTAGTGATGTAAATAAGGTTTCACTTAATTAAATAAAGTAAACTCAATTGAAATAAAAGGTTTAGGAAGATGATAAATGTATTAGGAATGGAGTGATATATGGTAAGGGTAATAATGGGTTTAAAACATAATATAAGAAGTTGTTGAATTTTTCTTAAGGAATTTTTATCAGTATTTAAGAAGAAATCGAAGTGAGTTTTAGAAAAGAGTTTTTAAACTAAAACGATAACTTTGAAAAAGTTAAAGAATTGTTTAAACAAAATGCTTTAATTGAAATAAAGGGTTCAAAAGCAAGGAAAATAAATATAGTGATTTTGGTAAAGAATTGGTAAATGGATTTTTAGAAATAAAATCCAAGACAAAAAGGGGTTTTATTGTAAAGATAGGATAAGAGAATTTCAGCTATAGAAATCCAATTTAAAGTTGTTATAAGAATTTTTGAATAAATGGAAGTAGATGATTGAACGAGGGATTTTATTTAAAATCCAAAGGTTATAAGTGGAATTGTGGGTTAAGTTAAAAGTTATATTTGGTGAGTTCTTACTTAATCAAACAAATTAAGTAAATAGATTTTATTGGCAAGGGTTTTCAAATGTAAGAAACGGTTTACGAAACCAGTTTGAAATCGAGATGGTAAAGGAGATTTTAGTGAGGTGTTAAGTGACAAACTGATATTTATTTTGAGAGAAGAACGGGGTCGATCAAGGTCTGAGAGGTAATTAAATACCCCAACTTGAATGGCTTCGCAATTATCGAGGAATGGTATTAGTTGAAACGAGTTAAAGGTGTTGTGATTGGTGGGATATCCCATATGAGAGGTATTGAATATTGGTGCGGGATTTTGAAATTTAAATAATACTACAATGTAGTTTCAATAAAAATAAGAATATTTGATTTCGAATTATAAGTCAACCTTTGCTTTAACCCTATTAGAATTGGAAATGGTTAATACCATTAAGTACAACATATACATATATATATGTATGTATCGAGATACTCGAATATAAAGGAAATGAAAAAGGGTTTTAAAGAAAATATATCGATGTTCCAAAAGAAGTGGAAAACTGAGTATGTATATACGCTCAGGAGTAATTTAAATAGTTTTTGTTATAAATAAGAATGAATATAATGTTTTCAATACATTGGAAGATTTATAGGTTGATTAACAAATTTGTTAAATATATTTTAAGTAGGCCAAGTAATGCCAAATACAGAATCAGTGAAATCATTGGCATGACTATTATTTGATAGCCAAATCACCGACTATCAAACCAGACCAATACGATTGCTGGTACGGAAAGACCGGGATCGAATTCATATTCGGAAACCATTCCGACCAACAAAATACATGAAGAGATCAGAAGATGATCGAGATGGAGCATTGAAGACCGTGATCTACATAAGCGGAAGAATTGCTTAAAATCTCTGTGTTGCAACACAGAGATAAATTATGATTCTGTCATGGTTGAAATCTATGGGTTGCAAGCACTTCTCGCTACTGATCCATGGGGTGATTCCTATATGAGATGCAGTAGGAGAGTACCTTCGGTTCATCCTGTTCCTGGATGACTTGTATGGACGAATGTCTGATAGAATATTTCCAAAGGATCACGTACGTTGATTTCTTCAAACATATTATAGTCGGTTAGCTCCCAACTAGAGTATTTTTATGTATGTCAATTAGTGATATCTAGAGGATCTGACGATGTGGCATTCAAAGTAAATGATAGCCAGATGGTTAAAGGAAAATTCAAACCTCAAGCCTCATCAACCGGGAAATGACAAAATTCGGGCAAGCAGCATGGTTATGTGGGTCGCTCCAATTAGGGTGTATAATCACCTATCTAGAGAAATTCCATTTGCTTCTTTAATCTATATTTCGATGTTATCCCGTTTTGGGAGACGGTTGCTGATCCCAACCGTCGGTGATATACATTCGATACACTCAAGCGAAATGAGTGGTCGGTCATGTGTGGGCCGGGTTGCAAGACGTTCTTGTTGAACCTAGTGTATTCGCCTCTAGAGATACACTATCGGCAGGTTATCCCATACCTTGTCAAGGTTGGAATCCAATATCCAATAAGCGCCCGGGGTTTTGGTTTGTATACTATATATGTGGAGCGTGAGATGCAAGCGTTCCACTAGATTGATATTTACTTGTATTTGGACATTATCATAATATCAGAATAAGTTATGATTTCAAAAATGGTTTGGGTTATAGCAAGGTAAAAACCGTCCATGTTTATGTGTGGGCTGGTCTTACTATTATCCTTTTATTTCAAAAGGATTTTTCCAAATTTAAACAAGTTGTATGTTCTGTGAATTTTACCACTAATAGTATCCTAGATTGACCCGGTGAATTTTGCTTTGCTTCAAATGTGCTCGGGTCAGACCGAGTGTATTTCTAGTTTAGGTTTGCTTGGATTTTCAGGAGCTGGAAGCAGGAGGCTTCACCAGTAGTTATATATATATAGTTATTTTTCCGCTGTGACTGATATGTGTGAACTTTGATGATTGGTATGTATTTATAGTTCTTTTGTATAAAGAGATTTGATATTATATTTTATCTGTTCCGCAGTGAGATTCTGATGTGATGTGTTCTTCTTCTTTCTTCTATTCTAATATTCTTTCTTTCTTTTCTCACCCTCTAAACTCTTTCGCATGACAATCTGGGGTTCGATACTTGGGCTGTTGGCAAGTAATATGGGTTTATATATTATAGTCGAAAACTCGAGCGTCGAGTTTTTCCCCCGTGTCGTTACATGTCAGACACGCATCCATTTACAAGTCCATTTTGGGTATAAACGTACGTCTGGACAAACTACCACTATTTACCCTTTACTGGGAGCTACCCAATGCCAGGCATCAGTATTCGTCCATTCGATATGAAGATCGTCGGTCTTCAATCATCGTCCTCAATACCTTCGATTTAATTCGTCGTATAATCATTTGAAATGAGATTGAACTCAGTCTTTTCAAATGATTCTCGTATATATATAATTTAAAAACCATTTCATATCGTTAATATTATCAATAACGATTTATCGTTATTTTACTTATATAAAAATAACTCAAATTAATTGAACGACGCTTCGGGTCGATAGGGCCCTTAGCGTTGTTTTTATCAAAATTTGATTTACACGTCTCTCGAAATCTAAGTGTTGGATTTTAACAAAATTTATATTGTTAGGAAGATCTTCCTAATGCGGTCCTAACGTTCCAGTTTTGGGCAAATCCGACGGTCAGATCTTTTGGTATAACCGTTTAAAATTACGATTTCGAAATGCGAACTACCACGCGCGATTCGTTTAATTTTAATTTATATTTTTATATATATATTTATATATAGACATATATATATATATTGTTCGATGACTCCAAAACCATTTATTGATCAACTAATTTGTTTCCACTATGCATTGTTCTAGCGAATCATACATTCAATAAAAATGTAATTTTTATTGATTAAATAATTTATTTCAACTATGCATTTTTCTCATCATTTCTACATACAATAAAAATGTAATTTTTTTATTGTTAAATTTTTCTATTCCAACTAGTGATCATTTTACATGAATCATGCTTTACATTAACAATGTAAGTTTCCATGTTTCCACCTTTTTTTTGACAACAAAATGTGTGATCTTCTGAGAAGAAGAGAGCGCGCACACACACACACACACACACACACACACATATATATATATATATGTATGTATAAATGTAATCAAAAACTACAAAATCCAACTACATAATACCTGTTGTATATAACAGTGTTGTATACACAATTATATGATTTTTGTTTGATGATAACAACCAAATATATTTTATTATTGAATGTGTTTGTAACTGTACTGGTATATTATACATCAGACAGGAATATAATATTTCTATTTAAATAAAATACAACTATACAGAAATTTGAATATTCACACAGTATTTTATTTGAATAAGAATATTTTATTTCGATATTTAAACAGTACAGATTTACAACTCCACTATTTGTACATACATCACTAATATACATTTCAATATATTCAATTTCGTACTTAGCTCCTCTTTACAACACTTACACTTTCATATATACTACATTTCTATACAGTTCACTCGTATATACCGACACATATGAATATCATCGTCTTCAGTCTTCTTGACTTCACAGCATTCCACAGTCAATTCAGTCATCTTCATACCTGTTCATACAAAAGAACACACATAGTAGACTGCAACAAAAATAAAATTAAATAAAAGCAAATAAAAATTTATTTTTAAATTTTATTTGCCTCAGAATTACGGTGTGTTTCTCATCATTTTTCTAGACTTGGTCTGATATGCAGGGACAGAAAAATCTCGTCTGATGGCTGCATGTACACACGTGTATACACGTGTGCACTGCCTCGCCAATCAGTGTGCAACTGTGGAGCAGCCACATGGACCAAGCTCGACACAGTGAAATGGACAAGTGAACACAACAACCAAAATGATGAGCCAAGCATGCTAAATCATGTACAAACCAACTCAACAAAAATGGCCGAGCTCAATATAAAGCAAGCACACGACAAAATCAGTTTTTACACACAAGTACAAGTGCGCATGTCAAAACAGAAATAAATGGAGAATGGAGCTACGGCATAGTGGTGCAACAATTCCATAGTACAAACAATCTGAAGTATACATATACAATGAACATTGTGAACAAAAACTTCAGCAAATGCATAGGTGTAACAGGTTGGTAAGCAAAAGTAATGAAAGCATGGTCTGAAAACATGGCAACATGGAAGATGGTCAAGAGGAGAAGCTAACATGGAGCATTTACATAGATGGAAACATGCAACAGTACTAGTAGTGTGGTCGAGGCAGGACAAAGCAACAGTTTATTGTTGATCAAGACAAATTGCACAAGATCGAAGTAAAGCTTTTGTTCTTATCAGATCAAATAATCAGAAAAATTCAGTTGAAGTATCAAATATAGGATCTGCTCTCAAACTGCCAAATAACCCAAAATGATCAAAGGGAATATACATAAACGACCAATAGTAAACAACATGCCAAATGCAAAGATCGCAATGGAAAAGCCTAACACAAATCAAGCCAGTTTGAAAACAGGGGTGCACCATTCAAGTAAAAGTGCACAGGTCAAGCCATGGAGAAAATAGTTTGGTCGAGGCAAATCATAAGTGGATTTCTGTTCTTAACAAAGAAAAACATCAGTTCAAAATCAAGTGATACAAGTCCACACAGTAAAACAGTGTTGTACACAAGTCAATATGATAACAAAGTTGTTTACAAGTTCAAGCATATTCAACTATGGACAAAGGCAAGTGTAGACAAGATAACTCAAGTGGGTAAGGTTGAAAACAAGGCAGTGAACAACATGATGAAGTTTATGCAGTGTTGAAATTCATATATACATGTAATGTACACAGCATGTTCTAAGGGGAAGTGACATGCAATATATATAAAATAAAATAAAAAGCATATGAAACAGACAAGGTCTTGAAACATGAGTAGAGCCAGAACATCAAAATGATGCAGAGCAAAGAATGCTACAACCTTATACAAATCAGAAATGACAACATTCATACAAGAGTGAAATCACTTGGATGGTGATAATGTACACATAAGTGCACAACATACGTATACATGGATACAACAATGAAGACAATGTGGTCGAGCAGTGGATTGCAAGTCAAAACAGTCCAAAGTGGTTCAAGAATACTCAAGCTCAACTACAAGAAACATGGAAGTGAAACAAGTATAAAGGGAGCAAATTCAAGCATGCATGTTTTAATAACAGCAAAATGAAAATGGCATTTAACCAAGTTAGAAGAGCATTTGTATGATCAAGTATAGCATCAGTTCTTAGTTCTCGGCAAAGCAAATATCAAGTGCGACATCAATTAAAAAGTTTGTCAAGTTCAAGTGTTGATTCTGTTCAAAGGAAGATCAAAAGCAGTACCCATTTCTGATAAATAAAGTGTTACCATAGTGATCAAGCATAATATCAGTTCTTAACAAGATCAAGGCTCTTATCAAAGAGAAACACAAATTCAAAGTGAAGGAAGTCAAGCGAAGAATCTGTCCAGTTTTTTTTAAAAGAAGCAACTGTTCATATCAGATTTAAAGACAGAAAAAAAATGGTTTTGTTTTAGAATGATTCAAAGAATTTTTTAAATTCCAGAAAGCAGGATTTAAATTTATTTCAAGACCAATTCAAAGTTCCAGAAGCATACGAGGCAAGGAAGAATTCATCACGCAAAATATAAGTTCAAATCAAGGAATTCGAAGTTAAGGAAGACTTAATCAAAAGTTCCAGATCAGCCGCAAGAAATTTCCAGAAATTCAAGAACAAATAAAAGCCGATTTCAAAAGCCCCAAAATTTTAAAATCAAGGGTTTCAAAGATCAAGACTTAATCAAAAATTCCAGAACATACGATGATTTAAAGTTCCAATATTTCCGTATATATCATAACCAAAGTATAATACGAAATCAGAGCACAAAATTAGGGTTTCAAAAACCCTATAAGAACACCCACATCATCATCAGCTATTATCATCCAAGATCGAGGAAATTAAAAGCAAACAATTGAATTAAAAATCATACCAGGAAAAGAAGAAGACTTGGATCCAAATCAAAGCTTCATCAACTCAACCGAAGAAGAACTTGCAATAGGAACTCGAGAACATCATAGCGTCGGATTTCAGAATCAAAGAACCAAAACCCTAATCACAATCGCCATTTCTAGGAAACCCTAAGAGCCGCCATTCTTACAATTACAAAGAGATCGGACTCAAGAATAAAGTGGTGAAGCAATAACAAAAGGGGGCCGGCCAAGTTTAAGGGGATAACCCTTATTTAATTACTAGGGTTTTCAAAGTTTTAAGGGTTTTATTTTATTTTATTTTATTTTGTTCGTCTTTAATTTCAGTTTGTTATCAAGTCTAGAGTTTTCTAGTTTGTCTCTAAAACTAGGAAGACGAATTACAGGGTTTGTAATTCGGGGAAATCTGGTTTTGGGGATAAAAACCAGTGCAGGGTTTTGAGCGTAGGGTTAAGAACAGTTGGGAGCGAGTGTCGCGAGTTTACAGGGGATTGTAAGCGTAGAGATTGTTTTAACTCCTAGTAGAAACCTTGGGGAATGCAGCAGTAGGCAGGGTTTTGCCGAAGCTGGGTATATCTGTGTGTTATTTATTTTCAGCATTTATTCTGATTATTATCTGTGCTGTGATTATTTAATTACTCTGTGAAAATCTGCGATAAACCCTATTCACCCCCCCCCCCTCTAGGGTTAATTTAGATCCTACAAGTGGTATCAGAGCAGGTATTTTTTATTTTATTTTAACTCTAGAATCATGAATCTGTCTAATAATGCGTTTTCTGAGGGTCAGTCCATAGCTAGGCCACCAATGTTTAATGGAACTGATTATGCATATTGGAAAGCTAGGATGAAAATTTATTTGAGTTCAGTCGATTATGATGTGTGGGATATTATTGAAACGGGTTATAGATCTCCCACTGTTATTGTTAGTGGTGTTGAAATTCCTAAATCAAAAGATAGGTGGGATGCTAATGATAAAAAATTATTTTCAACTAATGCCAAAGCGATGAATGCTTTAATCTGTGCTCTTGATAAAACTGAATTTAATCGAATCTCTCACTGTGAGACTGCGCAGGAAATATGGCATACGTTGGAGGTCACACACGAAGGTACATCTCAAGTGAAGGAATCTCGTCTCGCTCTTCTCAGCAACGAATATGAAAATTTCTCTATGCAAAAAGACGAAGATATAAAAGAGATGTATGGACGCTTCTCATCACTGGTCTACAATGCAAAAGCTCTTGGCAAAACCTATACTGAAGTGGAATTGATCAGAAAAATACTGAGAGTGCTACCAATGAATTTTGAAGCAAAGGTGACGGCAATTCAAGAATCAAAAGATCTAAATAAAGTAAGCATGGAAGAGTTGATCGGAAATCTGATCACTTACGAGATGGAGTTAAAAGCAAGAGAAGAACGAAAGGATTCTGAATCAAAGAAAAAGACAATCGCTCTAAATAATTCTGTTGAAAGTAATGATGATGATTCCGCTGAAGAGCTAGCCATGGTTTTAAAAAAGTGGGCCAAAGGAAAATACAAACCACGAAAGAAGAATTCAAAAACCGAAAAGTCTGAAAGTTCAGATAGTTCAAACGATGAAGTGTTTTGCTACAATTGCAAGAAACCTGGTCATATCAAACCAAAATGCCCACAGCTTAAAAATGAAAAGAGGAAGAAGTTCAGAAGGAAGAAGAAGGCTTTTGCTGCTACATGGGATGACGAGGAAGGAGAAGAAGTTTCTGAAAGTGAAGAAGAGGAAGCTAATTTGTGTCTTATGGCTCATTCTGATTCAGAAGGTAGTGAAGAGGATTCTAGTGAGGTAACAAATTTTACCTATAAAGAATTAATATTAATGTGTCACGACCTCACAAAAACTGTTGACTCTCTTGAACTAAAAGTTAAGAAATTAAAATCTGATAGGTCAAAACTAATTCATGAAAATAACAGTTTAGAAAGAAAACTTGAAAAAGTTAAGAATTCACCGTTTTCAGAATGCGAAAAATGTCAATCGTTGAGTAATGATCCTTTGAAATTCAAAACTGATTTTGAATCACTCAAAAGTGAAAACGAGAATTTGAAAAACGAAAATCGTGATTTTGAGAAGGAGATTGAAAAGCTTAAAGAAACTAAAAAACTTGATTTTGAAAAGCGAAAACAATTTGAAATTGAAATTTCTAAGTTCAATGCTAAAATCAAAGCACTTGAAAACGAAAATTTGGTTTTAAAACAAATTGATGCTGAAAAGAGGAAATTCGCTATTAATCGTTGTTCAAATTTAATGAAAGAAAATAGCGATCTTAAATTTAAAATTCAACGACTTGAGTCAGCTTTGACTAAATTTTCTAAAGGAGAGAAATCATTGAATATGTTGTTAAAAAATCAATTTTTTGTTCAGAATAAAAAGGGACTTGGATTTGAATCTAATCAAGTTGAAAAACAAAATTTTAATGATTTTAAAAATCCTTTAATTGGCTTTGAAAACAATCAAACTGAATTTTTGAAATTTAATAATTTCAAAGGGTTTTTAAATCATAAACAAATTGATAACTCGTTTAAAAACAATTCATTTAAATCTGTTTGGATTCCAACAATTAACAAAATGAATTTAAGCAAATCTAAACAAATTTGGGTTCCAAAGGGTACGCTAGTGAATAGTAATGGATTGTTATATAAACGGGTTTGGGTACCAAAACGTGTAAACGAAGATAAGAGTGGTAAAACAACTTTTGTTAGACCACTCGATCGAATAAACATTTAGGTACTGTGGGAGGCTGAGGAACAACTGTGCTTAAGTTAGATAAAATTCAAGTTGATTCATATATCGAATTATTTGGAGTTCCTTAGCCATAGATTCAGAGTTGGAGATTCATTGCATCACGTTGATTATGATAAGTCAGGTATGATCTCTAAACTCGTACTTTTATTCCTTTTAGTTTATTTTTTACTTGGCTGTTTTTTGAAATCATTCATTATGGATTGTTGAAATTCTTGGATTATAAAAAATTGATTTTTTTTGGTGATTTCAAACAATTATCTTCAGATTTGATAAATTGACTGGTTCTTGAGTTTGCCCAAAAATTCTCTGAAAATAATCTTGTGCTGCTCTGATAAGGAAATTGATTTGATTCATTGGTGATTAAATGATAAGTTGGAAAATCAGTGACTGGATTTAGTTAAAATTCATAGACAATTTGAATCAAAATTGTTTTAAAAATTATCTAGGAGCAATCAGTGTTAAAAATATTAGAAAATTTCATTTTTTTTAACTGATTGATTTTTTAAGCTGATTTTCAACTTGCATTTTTCAAAAACTCCTCTTAAAATTGATATTTTCAATTTTAAAATTATTTTTGATTATTTATTCAAAAATTGAAATTATTGATTAATTTGAACCGTTTTGAGACTCATCAAAATTGTTAATAGATTTATGAAATTGTGATGAGTTGCGACTATGGTATAATTCATAACTAGAAGAGATATTATTTTAAATCTCGTGATGATTAAACAGATTTTATAATATCTTTGAATTAGAGCTTATTTCACGACCATCTTCTATATCTACCATGTTTCTGTCATTCATCATGGTTTTATTTAATTTGGGGAGTTCTAATTATTCTTGAAATTAAAAAATAAATAAATAAATAAATAAATAAATAATTTATCCTTGGTATTCACTCCCATTTAAAAATCCTCGCGGTTATGCGTGGGTGAATTATCTTAATTTCTATGTGCTTCCATTCTCACTTAAAAGACCTTCGGGCTGTGTATGGATGGAACTCATTAGAGAGGATAAAGTTAAGTTACTACTAACCCCATTTAAAAGACCTTTGGGCTATGCGTGGTTAGAAAGTGCTTAACACTTTTTTAGCATATTTAAAATCTTTAAAATTCATATTCAAATATTCAATTTTTATTGAACTCTCCTCATTCGATAAAATCCATCGTAAATCCATTCATTCTGAAAGTGAAATTTGCTTCTGATTTAAAGATTATTATGATTTTTGTTTGATTAAATGGTTTTACGATATATATTCTCTCTCTGAATATGAATTTATATTTTTAATCTATATTCATCACTGTTTTGATTTCTATTTTCCTTTTGATGATGACAAAAGGGGGAGAATGGTCAAGATTTTGATTGTTGAGTATTAATTCAAAAATATTTTAAGATTGAAAGTTAAATATCTAGAGGGAGAATGGTCAATTGGATTACATCATTCATATTTTTCCACATATATAGGGGGAGTTCAGTTGTAGGGGGAGTATACAAATAGGGGGAGTAATATATTTCACGTTCAAAACACATTCAAAATCTTTTATTTGTTTGTCATCATCAAAAGGGGGAGATTGTTGTATATAACAGTGTTGTATACACAATTATATGATTTTTGTTTGATGATAACAACCAAATATATTTTATTATTGAATGTGTTTGTAACTGTACTGGTATATTATACATCAGACAGGAATATAATATTTCTATTTAAATAAAATACAACTATACAGAAATTTGAATATTCACACAGTATTTTATTTGAATAAGAATATTTTATTTCGATATTTAAACAGTACAGATTTACAACTCCACTATTTGTACATACATCACTAATATACATTTCAATATATTCAATTTCGTACTTAGCTCCTCTTTACAACACTTACACTTTCATATATACTACATTTCTATACAGTTCACTCGTATATACCGACACATATGAATATCATCGTCTTCAGTCTTCTTGACTTCACAGCATTCCACAGTCAATTCAATCATCTTCATACATGTTCATACAAAAGAACACACACAGTAGACTGCAACAAAAATAAAATTAAATAAAAGCAAATAAAAATTTATTTTTAAATTTTATTTGCCTCAGAATTACGGTGTGTTTCTCATCATTTTTCTAGACTTGGTCTGATATGCAGGGACAGAAAAATCTCGTCTGATGGCTGCATGTACACACGTGTATACACGTGTGCACTGCCTCGCCAATCAGTGTGCAACTGTGGAGCAGCCACATGGACCAAGCTCGACACAGTGAAATGGACAAGTGAACACAACAACCAAAATGATGAGCCAAGCATGCTAAATCATGTACAAACCAACTCAACAAAAATGGCCGAGCTCAATATAAAGCAAGCACACGACAAAATCAGTTTTTACACACAAGTACAAGTGCGCATGTCAAAACAGAAATAAATGGTGAATGGAGCTACGGCATAGTGGTGCAACAGTTCCATAGTGCAAACAATCTGAAGTATACATATACAATGAACATTGTGAACAAAAACTTCAGCAAATGCATAGGTGTAACAGGTTGGTAAGCAAAAGTAATGAAAGCATGGTCTGAAAACATGGCAACATGGAAGATGGTCAAGAGGAGAAGCTAACATGGAGCATTTACATAGATGGAAACATGCAACAGTACTAGTAGTGTGGTCGAGGCAGGACAAAGCAACAGTTTATTGTTGATCAAGACAAATTGCACAAGATCGAAGTAAAGCTTTTGTTCTCATCAGATCAAATAATCAGAAAAATTCAGTTGAAGTATCAAATATAGGATCTGCTCTCAAACTGCCAAATAACCCAAAATGATCAAAGGGAATATACATAAACGACCAATAGTAAACAACATGCCAAATGCAAAGATCGCAATGGAAAAGCCTAACACAAATCAAGCCAGTTTGAAAACAGGGGTGCACCATTCAAGTAAAAGTGCACAGGTCAAGCCATGGAGAAAATGGTTTGGTCGAGGCAAATCATAAGTGGATTTCTGTTCTTAACAAAGAAAAACATCAGTTCAAAATCAAGTGATACAAGTCCACACAGTAAAACAGTGTTGTACACAAGTCAATATGATAACAAAGTTGTTTACAAGTTCAAGCAGATTCAACTATGGACAAAGGCAAGTGTAGACAAGATAACTCAAGTGGGTAAGGTTGAAAACAAGGCAGTGAACAACATGATGAAGTTTATGCAGTGTTGAAATTCATATATACATGTAATGTACACAGCATGTTCTAAGGGGAAGTGACATGCAATACATATAAAATAAAATAAAAAGCATATGAAACAGACAAGGTCTTGAAACATGAGTAGAGCCAGAACGTCAAAATGATGCAGAGCAAAGAATGCTACAACCTTATACAAATCAGAAATGACAACATTCATACAAGAGTGAAATCACTTGGATGGTGATAATGTACACATAAGTACACAACATACGTATACATGGATACAGTAATGAAGACAATGTGGTCGAGCAGTGGATTGCAAGTCAAAACAGTCCAAAGTGGTTCAAGAATACTCAAGCTCAACTACAAGAAACATGGAAGTGAAACAAGTATAAAGGGAGCAAATTCAAGCATGCATGTTTTAATAATAGGAAAATGAAAATGGCATTTAACCAAGTTAGAAGAGCATTTGTATGATCAAGTATAGCATCAGTTCTTAGTTCTCGGCAAAGCAAATATCAAGTGCGACATCAATTAAAAAGTTTGGCAAGTTCAAGTGTTGATTCTGTTCAAAGGAAGATCAAAGGCAGTAACCATTTCTGATCAATAAAGTGTTACCATAGTGATCAAGCATAATATCAGTTCTTAACAAGATCAAGGCTCTTATCAAAGAGAAACACAAATTCAAAGTCAAGGAAGTCAAGCGAAGAATCTGTCCAGTTTTTTTTAAAAGAAGCAACTGTTCATATCAGATTTAAAGAAAGAAAAAAAAATGGTTTTGTTTTAGAATGATTCAAAGAATTTTTTAAATTCCAGAAAGCAGGATTTAAATTTATTTCAAGACCAATTCAAAGTTCCAGAAGCATACGAGGCAAGGAAGAATTCATCACGCAAAATATAAGTTCAAATCAAGGAATTCGAAGTCAAGGAAGACTTAATCAAAAGTTCCAGATCAGCCGCAAGAAATTTCCAGAAATTCAAGAACAAATAAAAGCCGATTTCAAAAGCCCCAAAATTTTAAAATCAAGGGTTTCAAAGATCAAGACTTAATCAAAAATTCCAGAACATACGATGATTTAAAGTTCCAATATTTCCGTATATATCATAACCAAAGTATAATACGAAATCAGAGCACAAAATTAGGGTTTCAAAAACCCTATAAGAACACCCACATCATCATCAGCAATTATCATCCAAGATCGAGGAAATTAAAAGCAAACAATTGAATTAAAAATCATACCAGGAAAAGAAGAAGACTTGGATCCAAATCAAAGCTTCATCAACTCAACCGAAGAAGAACTTGCAATAGGAACTCGAGAACATCATAGCGTCGGATTTCAGAATCAAAGAACCAAAACCCTAATCACAATCGCCATTTCTAGGAAACCCTAAGAGCCGCCATTCTTACAATTACAAAGAGATCGGACTCAAGAATAAAGTGGTGAAGCAATAACAAAAGGGGTCGGCCAAGTTTAAGGGGATAACCCTTATTTAATTACTAGGGTTTTCAAAGTTTTAAGGGTTTTATTTTATTTTATTTTATTTTGTTCGTCTTTAATTTCAGTTTGTTATCAAGTCTAGAGTTTTCTAGTTTGTCTCTAAAACTAGGAAGACGAATTACAGGGTTTGTAATTCGGGGAAATCTGGTTTTGGGGATAAAAACCAGTGCAGGGTTTTGAGTGTAGGGTTAAGAACAGTTGGGAGCGAGTGTCGCGAGTTTACAGGGGATTGTAAGCGTAGAGATTGTTTTAACTCCCAGTAGAAACCTTGGGGAATGCAGCAGTAGGCAGGGTTTTGCCGAAGCTGGGTATATCTGTGTGTTATTTATTTTCAGCATTTATTCTGATTATTATCTGTGCTGTGATTATTTAATTACTCTGTGAAAATCTGCGATAAACCCTATTCACCCCCCTCTAGGGTTAATTTAGATCCTACAATACCATACTCTGCTATATAAATGTAGAGGACATAGATAGATGAGCTCCGGATAAACCACCGCCCATCATACTTTAATATCGAATTCCGGTAAGGCCACCACCCGATATTAAAGTATATCTACTCCAATACAAACAAAGCACATCAAAATAGCAAAAGGTAACCAAGTACAACAAAAATACAACACTCCAAATCTAACAGTGACAGACATCTCTCACAACAACCGCTACCAATCCATCCAACTATCCGCTAAGCACTTCCTGTTAATCAACAACTTGAATCTGCGAAATCCTCGACAAACTATTAGTAATTTTTCACACACACACACATATATATATATAGAAATATATCTATGTATAAATATATATATATATATATATTATAAGCATATATATATATAATCATACATATGTATATACCATACATATATGTGTATAAGAAAAAATGTAAGGAGAAAACTAATAAGAGGAATTAACAACCAATGTGATATCTATTACGAAAAAAACTGCTGATTCTAATAAGTAGATTCAAGTTGAATCTAACCTTAATCAATAAGCTCTCAAATCCCAATTTCCCGAATATCTTGTAATTTGAATTAGACATCCAACCCAAACAAAAACAAACTATTTTAATGATTAAATTATCCATAGAAACAGAATTAGAATGAAAAAATATCTGATTTCTCTCGAACCAAATGAACCAACATATGATAGTGACTAAAGAATCTAATATGTTTCTTTTACTACCGTTGTAAACAAATCTATGAGAGTCCCAATAATCGACACAACAATTGAAAGAATAAGGACAATCAAAAACAAAAATCATTAAAACCATATTAAATATAAAATTTGTGATATTGCATGAGAAAAATAAATGATCAACATCCTCATTCAAAAGATTATAAAAATAACACTTAGCATCAAAAATGATATTCTTTCTCTTAAGAAGCTCAACTGTATTAAGTTTCTTATGAGTGATTAACCACATTAGAAATTTAGCTTTAGGAGGAGAATTAGATTTCCAAATAAACTTAAAAGGCCAAAATGAGATTCCCGAAAAATTTATAAATTTATACATAGAATGTAATAACCCGGAAATCTGAGCCAGTTTAAAAATTTTATTTTGGCAATTTTAGCGAATTTTGAATATTTAAAATAGATTATTTTAAATAAAAACGACGAAAAATTTATTTTGAATATAATTAGAACGTATATATTATATACGTCGTCGTTAGAATATAAATAATTATTTATATTTATAAAAAGGAATTGAAAATGGCGCGGTAGTTCGATAATTCGATTTCAAACTTCAATTGAGCGTACCGGGTGCAAAACAATCCGGATTTTAGTGAAACCAGAAACATTATGATCTAATTAATAATATCTTTCCAACGAATCATAAAAATCAAAATTTCATAGCGGGAATCAAAAGATATGTCCAATTGAAAATTCTGAATAGTCGCTATGGAATTCAGGCCCTTAAAAATGGAAATTTTGCAAATGACCTCGGATTTCGACGAAACCACTTTTGTTGGGTCCGTGATGTTAAATTATTGCTAGGTTTCAAATTTCATAATTTTTCGAATCAATATGTTAGCGTGGCAAAGGAAAACGCGTTTGACCAATTTTAGTTGATTTTAATCGACTGGAAAATGGCCATTTTTCAAACGGTCTCAGAATTCGACGAAACTAGTTTTGTTAGGACCATATCGTCAATACGAAGCTAGAAAATATTTTTCTGCAATTTTTAGAGACAGTATGTGACCCCGGTAATTTGAAATGTACGTTTAAAATTCAATATAGTGATTTAAATGTAAATTCAACGGAAACTGATTCAAACGATCGAATCAACCTACGAAACATGTCCCATTGTGTTCAGAATGGGGGTGAAACGCTATGGATGACAGTCAGTGGGTTCGATTTTGAATTTGAAATAAAAGGTTGCTTTATAAAATAAATTAAATAAAATTATATATAAATTATCATTACAACCCCCTTCCTTTCTATTCTCCTTCCTCCACCGTCGGATTTCAAAAATCGGGTTAGAAAAAAATGGCGACCTGAGACCGCGCCGCTCCACCCTCCTTCGTCGCGTCCGCCACCAACCCTCCCCTCACCCCGCCTCCTCCTTCCCGTTCTCTCTCCTCTTCTCTCCTCAAACGCGCCGCGCGAGCCCTCCCCCAAATCCAACCCTAACAGATGTCGCACCTCCCCACTGTCGAAGCCAGGTGGCCGGAGCTCCTCCCCTCACCGCGCTGGGGCCCCACGACCCCCTCCTGACGCTGGTCGCGCTCTAATGGTCCTCCCACCACCTCCAGCGAACGAAGCAACTTCCCTCTTCCCTCTTCTTTTATCAACAGTAAGTGTTATCACTATTTTATTTCCTTTTTGTGTAGTTAATTTAGTGATACAACCTTGTTGTTTAAAATCAGATGTTAATATGATCTTTATATTTTTAAAGATGTAAAAATATGATTTTTATATTTTTAAAGTATGAAAAATATAATCTTTTCTATATAGAAGATGTAAAAATATGATTTTTGTTTATGTAGAGGAGTAAAAATATAATTTTTACATGATAGAAATATTAAAAATATCATCTTTATATAGGTAGCAAAATAAAAGTGAAAAGACGATATTTTTAAAAGTGAAAAGACGATATTTTTAAAAGTGAAAAGACGATATTTTTAAAAGTGAAAAGATTAGATTTTAAAAATAGAAAAGGCGAGATTTTTATATATTGAATAACGAAGACAAAAATTCGATTTTTATATATTGAATGGTATAATAAAAATTCGATTTTTATATATTGAATAGCGAAATAAAAATTCGATTTTTATATATGTAGTGGCTGCGGGCAACGAAGATGACGAAGATGCGATAGCGATGAAGATTTCTATCAATGAAGTGCCGTGGAGCTAGGATAGCTTTCTGTGAGAATTTCTCACCTTTCAATTTCATTTCTATTTATATATATATATACTAGGATGCAGACGGTGCTTAGTAGCACCCGACACAATCGTCCACAGACCATGGACTTGTTTGTTTGGTTGCATAGATTAGTTAGATGATTTGATTTGAAATTGAATTGTTTGGTGAAATGAATAGATTTGATTGATGTGTGAATGGCGTGGGCCTTCACTAGACCGGGGATAAGGCTAGGCCTCGTCCCGTTTCTAGTATCGTGCCGTTATGCCGCCGAAATTTTCTAAAATAAGTTAGAAAAATAAAAATATCATTTTATTTAAAGAATGAACTGAATAGAAATTCATATGTTGGAATAAAATGTTTTATCGTTAAAAATATAATTTTTAACGTGAATGTGAATAAATAAATATTCATTTACAAACCAGACGGTTTGTTTATGTACACCTATTTGAAGGACATTGATTGGGTCGATAAATTTTACACATCGCCCAACTGCACAAATAAAATATGCGTTTGATTGTTTGAAACCCCACACGGGTGTTGGGATGAAATTTGAAGTTCACTCATCCTGATTGATTAAATATGTCAATCGATTGATTGACAGGCTGTTATAAGCGTTGAATATCTATATTTGATGCTTATACAGTGTAGTGCACTCTGGTTGACGGTTGATTATTTTTCAATGCTATTATATACGTGTGATGTATGAAAATCCATATAATTAACTTTATATGGTGATTGATTGGGCCTCATTCCAATTTAGAAAATAAAGAATATTATAAAGTAAAGGTTCATGTGTTGACTGTACTCATCCGTTGAGATTAGTCATGTGTTGAACGAAATATTTTAATAATAAAATTTACATCTTTATCAATATAAAGTAAAGGTTCATGTGTTGACTGTACTCATCCGTTGAGATTAGTCATGTGTTGAACGAAATATTTTAATAATAAAATTTACATCTTTATCAATATAAAGTAAAGGTTCATGTGTTGACTGTACTCATCCGTTGAGATTAGTCATGTGTTGAACGAAATAATTTAACAAAAATAGTCACACGTGGACGGTACTCATTCATTGAGATTAGTCGTGTGTTGACAAAAAGAAATATTTGAAATAGAAATATTTGAAATAGAATATTTGAAAATAGAAATATATGAAGCCGTGTTGATTAGATTGACGCCATTTTGACGTGAACGATATTTATATCAATTTTATTCATTTTGAATTGAATATATAACGATTTCGAAATGAATTGAATATATAACGATTTCGAAATGAATTGAATATATAACGATTTCGAAATGAATTGAATGTATATCGATTTCGAAATGAATTGAATATATAACGATTTCGAAATGAATTGAATATATAATGATTTCGAAATGAATTGAATATATAACGATTTCGAAATGAATTGAATATAAAACGATTTCGAAATGAATTGAATATATAACGATTTCGAAATGAATTGAATATATAACGATTTCGAAATGAATTGAATATATAGCGATTTCGAAATGAATTGAATATATAGCGATTTCGAAATGAATTGAATATATAACGATTTCGAAATGAATTGAATATAAAACAATTTCGAAATGAATTGAATATATAACGATTTCGAAATGAATTGAATAGAAAACGAATTTGATTTCAATTGAATATATAACGAATTTGATTCGGATAGAAAACCAATTTGAATTGAATCGAAGAGAAAACGACTTTGAAACCAATTTGAATTGAATCAAATAGCAAACGACTTTGGAATTGAATTGAATCGAAAACGAATTCAAATTGAATTGAAAGCGAATTGAAATGAATTCAAATTGAATTGAAATTTGAATTGAATAGAAATGAATCTTAAAACGAATTTATAAAGAAGAATTCAATTTTGATTTGAACTGAAATGGAAGTTGAAATTGCTTTTGAAACGAATTTAAAACTATTTATATAATTCGTTTTAAATAGGAATCGACGAAATATATATTATATATGTTATATATATAATATAATGGCTTGAATAGAACGCGCCGCGCCGCGGTAGTTCGTGAATTTCGACCATTTATTTCAAACGGACACTACGGGAGATCCGACCGTCGGATTCTCCTAAAACAGGAACCGTTGGGTTCGTATCGAAAAGAGCTTTCTAACGAATATTTGAAATTCGAAATCTAACGGTTGGATTTGGAGATACGTCCAAATCAAATTTGAAAAAGGTCGCTGTAAGTGCAGTTCGATGGCCATTGTTGGAAATCGATTGTACGGGCCTTGATAAAATTATTAAAAATATCAATAATTTGTGTAAAATCATAAGAAACGATTTGGGAAAATTTGGGATGAAAAACTCCATATTTGAAAAGATAAAAATAGATTTTTATCAAAATGAACTAGTTTGAACTAAATTTAAAACCCGGTTTGTTTTTAAATAAATAAATCAGATTTAAAAAGGGGTTTTAAATAATCGGAATTCCTAATATATTTGATTTGAATTGAACTAGAATTGATTTTTGGGTTTATCGTGAATTATGTTTTAAACAACACTAGTTCTTTAACCCGACAATAAATAGAATGTGATTTGGGTTTATCGTGAACTGTGTTTTAAATAACACCTAGTTCTTTAACCCAGTAAAAGGAGTTTTAACGAATCTGCAATTAGGTTGAAATGTGAATCTATAATCTAAATTATCAAATTTAGAAATGAGCGAGAATGGAGTATCGCCAGTTTTGCTCCAAAGCGATAGTTAAATCTTTAATTAGATTTGAACGTGAAATGGTAATTAATTTTACCGATAACACCGTGGTGTTAGATATGGAGTATCACCAGTTTTGCTTCATGGGATGAATAGGTTGGGATTGGGAAATAAAATAAATAATTACTTCGGTGTGGATCGCTAACCTCGACTAGTTTAGAAAACCATAATTTGGTTTGAAATGACATCCAAAGGAAGATTAAAGGATAAATTTTAAAGAATTTATCTTGGATAAAATTAATGGGAACCTTTCCCTAAAAATGTGATTTTGTGAATAAAAGAATATTCTGAATTGGAATGAGGCGTATGTTGTGTTTATGTAACATTTGTTTTAATATACGCGGGTTGTTCGGAAAGTCCGGGTTTATACCCATTCTGAATAACCGATTCGACGATAAGTCGAAGATGAAGACGGTGGTTGAAGACCGGAAGTCTTCACATCGTTTGTATAACTACTGACGATCCTGATTGGGCAGTACACCCAAGAGGATGGAAATAGTTGGTGGTCGTCCAGACGTACTTGGAGATGAATGGATATGCGAGGAAAGTGCCTCCGGTTTCGTTCAAACCCAGAACGGACTTGTAAATGGATTGTGTGTCTGACATTGGATTTTATTCTGTGTTGATTGATTTCTATTAAATATACATCTGTTTGGCGGCGGAGAATTTATTCTTTTGCTTAACGCCCTTCTCTGAGACGTACGAGCTCAGAGGTTGTATATCGATGGACATCAGTCGCATGGCATGAATTGCCTGTGTGGCACGCTAAGATGCAATGATCAAGGCTTCTGTTGAAAAGCAAAGTCTTGTGGTTGATGATCAAAGCACAGCCTACGTGGCAGCTTTGTGTATAGCGTGAATTCGCGAGCCTCACACCTCGGTATGAGTCAAAAACGGGATACAGACTGCAGGGAGAGCACGACGTTTCTTTCTAGCTTTGGTGGTGTCAGTGACTTACCAGCCCTGACATATATATACTTTTCACCTTTGTGGTTGTTGGATGAGGCGCCTCGATTATAGGTCTGTAAGGACCGGGAAACGTGTGTTCAGGAATTGCCAATCCTCTAACGTAAGTGAAGACCGGCCCTGAAGATCCAAGGGTTGCCCAGAGTGCGTAGCCCTGGGACATTTGCTAGAGTGTCTCGAACGCGGAGAGGAGCTTGCCCCTTGCCTCGACTCATGACGGAAATCCAATTTCCAATACGCGTATTGCGGTTTTAATTGTAGAACTAGTATGGCGACATAGTAGCATGGGATGCTATGCCGTCTATGATTTATATTTATGATTGAAACTGTTTTGACACTATACACTTATATAGTATCAAATGATTTGTTTTAAACGTACCAAGCATGTTTGGCTATTATAAGGGAAAACCATATCCTCCGGCTTGCGTTGCATTGTGTGATGGGACCTGGGTCTTATAATAGCTTCATTTTTCGAAAAAGCATTGCGTTGTTTATTCTATGCACTGGTATTCTTGGGGGGGAACCCGTTCCGTGTTATACGGCGTGGTCCCTTGAATTACTCTCTTTTAAAATTGTTTTAAATAACTGTTTTAGTTCTCACACCAGTCACATGACTGACCTGGAGTTTATTGTTTTAACCTAAACTCTGGGTGCCCCTATTTTCCGCACGGCAGCTAGTAGTTTTGGTTTTGCAGATTTATATTCACAGGATCCTGGTTTACAGCTGGAATGATATCCGGAAAGCTCTGTATCCGTATATCACCTTCAGTTGTGCTTTGTATTATTTTCCGCTGCTATGTAATTTATTGTAATCTCTGATATTTATCGAATGTATATTTATTCATTTATACTCTGTATATTCTTGTATTCTGATGGAATTGTTGTAATAACAATGAAATGTTCTTCTGTTTGTGTTCTGATTTGTCCTGTTCTCAAACGATCGGGGGTTTCGAACGGTCTAGATCAGTTTAACGACCAATTCGGATCGAGCGAAATTCCAAGCCGTCACATTGATTTAACTGAATAAACTTGACTTTTATCCATACCCCAACTAATAAAGTCCCTACTCTCATCAATGTGATATAATGATAACTTAGCATAAAGTAAAGCTAATTGTCTTAACATTTCCCCTTCTAAGATATTATCAAAAGAAAACTCCCATGGGGGATCCAAATCTCTTCTAAAAATATCTTTAATCAATGCATTTTTTAAACTACATTTATTAAAGAGATCACTAAATTCAATTTTAAGTGGTAAACGAGAAATCCACCTATCACGCCAAAAGTAAGTCATATTACCAGAATGGACAATCACCTTATAACCTAAGTTAAAAAAGTCGAAACACTTTAATACTGACTTCCAAAAGTAAGATAATCTATTATACCAACTACCACTAGATCCAACAATGAACTCCCCTCCTGAATAGTAAATTTAGATACAATAACCTTCCACGTTGTCGACACTACAGGACACCTAAATTTCCACAACCATTTGGCTAATAAGGAGGAGTTAAAATTAATGATCCCCGACCCCCCATCTTTCTTAGCCTTACAACACACTTCCCAGTTTACTAAACATTTGAAACCCCTACAAATAGGATCACTACCCCCACAAAATAGGTAATTATGTCTTATTCTATCAATCTTATCTATAACCCATTGAGGAAATATATGTACGAACATCCAATAAGCAGGGATAGCAGCTAGTACCGAATTAACCAAAACTAATCTACCTGCTCTTGACAAGAATCTATTGTTCCAACATGATAGCCTACTTTTAATCTTATCAATTATAACTAACCAATCCTCCTTCTTTAATTTCGAAGGCCTAATCTTAAAACCTAAATAATCAAAAGGAAATTTCATAACGGAAATGTTTAACGTGTTAGCAACCTTAGCCTCAACATTACCAAAATCATTAATGACCATAACAGAACTCTTGTCAAAATTAATTCTAAGACCTGACAACATCTCAAAACAATAAAGGATAAACTTGAGAGCAATAATGTGCTTTGGTTGGTGAGAAGAAAATAATAAAGTATCATCCGCAAATTGGAGTATAAATAATTCTTTGTTAAATTCGTCATTACCAACATAACCCAAGACACCTAATCTCCCAGTTCTCTTAATAATTCTAGAGAAAACATCAGCCGCTAAATTAAATAGAAGAGGTGACAGGGGATCTCCCTGTCTAGGACCCCTCTTAGATTGGATCTTCTTCCCCACAACCCCGTCAACTACAATATTAGAACTACCAGACCTAAGTAAAAGCATTATCCAGTTAATCCATCTGACACTAAAACCTCTAGCTAGGCATACTTCACAAATGTAGTCCCGATCAATAGAATCAAATGCTTTCTCAAAATTTAATTTCAAAATAGCACATGAAAAATTATTTTTAACACATACATTAATGTACTCCTGAACCGCTGCCAC
This sequence comes from Allium sativum, assembly GCA_030737875.1. Taxonomy (NCBI): domain Eukaryota; kingdom Viridiplantae; phylum Streptophyta; class Magnoliopsida; order Asparagales; family Amaryllidaceae; genus Allium; species Allium sativum. Next base: position 682,833,099 of record CM060926.1, on the reverse strand, counting down.
TCCATCTACTATTTGTCTACCTTTAATAAAAGCAGTTTGTGAATAATCTATAAGATCATTCATCTTCCCACTAAGCCTATTCGCTAGAACTTTAGAAATAATCTTAATTGATACATTTATTAAAGAGATAGGTCTAAAATCTTTTAGTAATTTTGCACCCTCTCTCTTCTTAATAAGGATAACATTAGCAAAATTAAAGTTCCCTAAACACTAATCCCCACTATAAAAATCATTAAATAATTTAATAACATCAGATTTCAAGACCTCCCAAAACTGTTTATAAAATAGGACAGAAAAACCATCAGGCCCTGGAGCTTTGTCACTAGGCATATCACAAATAGCCTTCCAAATCTCCTGCTCAGAAAACAGCTTATCTAAATCTACTAACTCTCCCTTTACTTCATTAGGGTGGATGTCCTTCCAATTAACGTTAATTCTTCTCTTGATCCTAGTCCCAAATTTTTTTTTATAATAATTAGTGAACGCTTCATTTAAATCCCTTTGAATAGTCAATTCTTCATCATTAATAAATATAGAGTGAATCAAATTATCTCGCCTCCTTTTATTTGCCACACTATGGAAAAATTTCATGTTATTATCCCCTTCCTTAATCCATTGAACTCGGGATCTTTGCCTCCACATAGTTTCTTCCTTTTCTAGTATCAAACTGAAATCATTTCTAAGATTAAAAGTCTATCTCTCTCTACGATATTAAGAGTCCTTAACTCACTCAATCTGTCTAAATCTAACAACTCGTATAAAATCTTGTATTTCTTAATTCTAACACTTCCAAAAATAAATTTATTCCACCTCTTAAGAAAAAATCTTAATTTACCAAGTTTTGAAACGAAAATCTTCGCAGAATAACCATTGTACAAATTATTAAAATAGAGTAAAGAATTCCACTTAACAGTAACAAGTTTAATGAAACTAGTGTCTAATAACCACATCTTTTCAAATTTAAAATTGTTACTAATCAAAGTATTCGAATCACACGAAAGAATTAAAGGACAATGATCCGAATATATAAAAGGTAGACCCTTTACTTTACAAAAGGGAAATCTATCATCAACCTCCGTACTAATAAAAAATCTATCTAGTAAAGCAAAAGAGGGACTATCTCTAACGTTAGACCGAGTTAAAGATCTATTGTTAAGCGGAATCTCAATCAAATTATTATCTAAAATGAATTCATTAAATTCCTCCATATCAGAGAAAACCCCTTCACGAGGTGATCTCTCCCCTAAGAACCTAGTAACATTGAAATCTCCCCCTACTATCCAAAGATTAGGGGAAAGATTCCTAAAATTAGAACATTCATCCCATAAGATTCTCCTCTCGATCTTAGTGTGAGGACCATACACATTAGTAATTCCCAGAAAAGAATTATCACTAAGTGAATCTAATATAATATGCAACGAATGTAACTTAGGAAATTCCTGCACTAGTCTATATTGATTATCTTTCCAACCAATCATGAGCCCCCCAGCACTACCAATTGACGGTAGACAAGCCCAATTACGAATAAGAGACCTGCCTAACCTAGTATAAAAATTAAAATCGAGTCTCTCAATTTTAGTCTCTTGCAGCAAAACAATATCTATATGATAGTCTACAAAGAAAGTCCTATCTTTAGCACATTTTTTAGGAATATTTAAACCCTAATATTCCAACTAACAATCCTCATCTACTCAAAGAAGAAACTCTATCTAATTACCTACTCCTAATGAAATCAGTATCCAACTCGATATCCGTAAAAATAAAAGCTGTATCTATAGCCAGCTGTAATAACTGACTAAACGAAAGGCTACTCAATGCATAGGGAGAATAGTCACTACCATAAACAGAAGTCGTACCTGAGCCCAAATCCGAAGTACTACTACTAGCATCCGGACACGGGGACCTACCTTGAAATGAAGAGGAGCTAGATCTGATCCTAGCACTGCGATGAATCAAACCAATACTGGGTACCACTCTCCTACGCCTCCCCCTCATAGCCGAAGACGAAGGAAAATCTCTATGCTGAAGAACCTCCCCATTAATCTCCCCCAGACCTTTCCGACTCACAAGTCTAGAATCACCTCCACTGACGCACTCCGAACGAGGTAAGTCACACTCTCAACAAAAGCACAATAACACGGTCTCAGATACAAGGAAAGTAGCTTCACTACCTTCTCACTCGCCACCACGGAGCAAGCATCTCTGTCCCAAAAAAGGTAAAACCACTCGAAATAGACCCCGACAAAGGATCCAGTTCAGATAAGACATCAACCACCGACCCTATACTGTCATTGGAAAAAACATTACTTCTTGCGCCAGCCTTACAATTTAAATCCACAATCACATCCCACTGTCCTTCCAACCTACATGCATCTTCTACCATCAAGTTATCATTCCTTGTAGGCCTAACCTCCCTTTCCACATAACCAGACACAATAAAACTGTAACACCCCATGAATTCTATAACGCTAAGCTTCACAAATTAAAGTATAATTAATTCTAATGAAAGAATCAAGGGAAACGGGTTACGCCATTGCGTTCGTCTCGGAATTCTGCTTGAGATAGAGTTCGAGTTTGCATGAATTGGACTCCGTATGAAGGAGTTGTGGCCTTCGGAAGTTTCAGAATCAAATTTAAATTCAAACAGCTCAGTTTAAATTTCAAATTTCAAATTTCAGGTTCAAACTGGGCAGGGCGGGAAAATTCCCGCCCAAGAGACCAGGTCGACCATAGGGTCGACCATGGTGTCGACCTGGTCACCCCAGGTCGACCATGGTGTCGACCTGGTCCCCCCCCCAGGTCGACCATAGTGTCGACCTGGGTGTCGACCAGGCTGGCCAGGTCTGACTCTGGCTCGAATTTCTGAGGCCCTGTGTGTCACTAGGGCTGACGTGTCACCTCTTGATTGGCTCTCTGAATTTTGAATGGCCTAGATTCCTCCTATCTTCATATGATGGCTCAAAACAACTTAAAAATCTATAAATACACCTTAACTCTCAACTGAAAATTCACACAAAAATATGAGAAAGGAGTCGTCATGCTGCTAGGGAGGAATTGAACATAGCCGTCAAGAGAAAAGCCTAGAGACGATTCAAACTAAGAAGAAGATTAAAGTTTAAATCAAAAGTTTACAACGCAACGTTAGTCTACCCAAAGGAGCGCATTCCAATTTCAGAATTCAGAATCCAGAATTCAAGATTCTGCATTTGTTGTAAGTATAGAAACTTTTCAGAATATGAATAAGATTTGCGATGTGATTCGATGTGACTGAAAATAGAATTGTGTTATTGTATTGTACAAAATTCTATGTATTTTGATGATTCTATCATGACTTGTGTATTGACGTTTGTGGCATAAATTGATCGATGCAAGCCTATTGATTAATTGTATATTAAAACAATGTCACTTGAAAGTTTGTGGCAAAAGAATAGAACTGATCCTTTTATGTATATGTCGATGGCATGGACTATGTATATTCCCTTAGTCTAAAGTAGAGTTTATGTAAACATGATTTAGACTTGAAACCTTTTATGCCTACATGGCCTAAAGTTTATGTAAACGTGATTTAGACTTGAAACCTTTTATGCCTACATGACCCAAAGCCTATGTTATCATTTGCATGTTTATTTGCAAGTATAATTGGATCTATGTAAAGTATCGCTTGTGTTTCAAAAATTATGCAAGTTCATGTTGAAATAGGCTATGTGATTTAATGTTATAATTGGACCTTTTGGTGAATATTCATCATGTTAGTTTTGTGTTTGACATTATGCCATGTTAAACATATTTAAACACAAGTTGTGTAAGCCTAAACTATGCCATTTCATATGTCACCAACTTAGTTGTACTTTGATTTGAATGCAAGTTCACATGATCCATCATTTATGTTAGTATCGCTAAATTGCAAGTTCATGCGCCACACACCCTTATATGTTGTCAAATATTACATGTTCTTGATTCCCCTTTTTCTTACGCTCATAAAGTTGGGCTGAATTGTGTCAAGCCCAACATTTGTTATAACGTTGCGAACGTATAAACGGGGGTAATGACATTGGGTGTAAAACATGAAAACATATGTTGGCATGTTTGGCACATGCCAATGACAATGACATTTAAAGCGGTATGAATTGTTATACCCAAAAATAAAAGATATGAGATTTACATATATATATATATATATATATAATTGAGAAATAAAAAAATATGTAAATTTGGAAAACACAACGTTCTTAACCCGAGGTTGTATTGAGTTGTGATGTAAACCTGCCCGGAGCCGCCCGGCTGTCCAGTGGTCACAACAATACCTATCCAATGTGGCTGGTTAAGCATTAAGCCCGATAAAGACCCGTGGTTAGACTGAGTTACGGTGTAAACCTGCCCGGAACCGACCGACATATCCAGTAACCATAGCAATACCTGTCTAATGAGTGGTCTGGTGCTCCTAAGAGGCTAAGGACAGGTGGTAGGGTTAAGTCAACTATAACACTTTACCAAATTCAACATGTTAACAAGAATTGATGGGTGGGGGTTAGGTAAATACAGACACTTAACCACTTAACATGTTTGACTAGAAAATCCTGGTAACGAGGGACCTGTTTCAGCAGTAACCTAATTTAGGTATCAACGGTACCCTGAAACTAGGCAGGGTGGGGCACGATTACTGGGCTGATTGTAAGCGGTCAAACGACGGCGGTGGGTGCACAGTGCAGGTCTAACAGAGTGCGAGCATGCACACACTTCGGAGCAGACAACCAGGGCACTGGGGACACCAGTAGTATAACCTATGCCTTCTAGAATTTGTGTCGGGGCCGCCACCATGGGTCTTGATACACTCCATGGTGGGACCAGCATAGGTATCTACAATTCTTGGGGGCCGTATGACACATGTTAATGCGAGTAGGAGCCGATCTTTAAATAAAGTTGGGGATTACTTCACCCTCATCATGGGGTGTCTGTTAGAGTAAACTCGAATAGATGCAGAGATATAGTATGGGTGCGATAGTACACTCGACACTCCCTTAGCTTGTGACACCATCCTATTTTCAGTATATATCTATCATGCCCTTTCCTTATTCACATACTGAAGAGTTACTAGATTTACTTGGGCTTTATGTCTGACTCTATTTTCTTTTCGTCTTCTTTTCGTTTGTCCCCCCCCCCGGTCCACAGGGAGGAAACAACTCAACTCAGTCAGGCTCTATTCAAGCTCCAAGAACGTAGATGTATGATTTGGGTCTCTTTTGCTCGGACTATGGCTTTGGATATCACTATGGGGATTTTTGTCACATTATTAATTTTTTATGCTTCTTTAATAATCAAGACAGTTATGATGTAGTAATGATGGAAGTATTTTGAGACAATTATGAAATGTTTTGTTTTGGGACACCTATTGATGAATAAAAGACTGTTGGTTTGCGCTGTTTAAAATATGTGTATTTATATATGTCTTGAGTTTATCTGTGGCTTTTACTTATAAACCTCCACCAAAATTAAGGCATTCCCTTTGTGAGTGACCTTAACAGAGGTGGGCTGTTTCACTTGGTATCAGAGCATAGGTTTACCGGATAAGATAAAAGTTTTTGAAATTGTTTTCAAAAAGAAAATTTGAAGAAGCGTTATTTAAGAAAAAGTGTTATATTTATGAAAAGACAAAATCCCCCAAGGCCATGTGCCCCATCTACCTCTCTCTATCCTTCATTTTGAATTTTTTTCCTTTCTGTTTCAGCATGTCTGGAGACCTTAACCTCCCGGTAGGAGTGTTGATAACCGGCTGGTTTAGGATCTACTTAGAAGCAAGGGCCAATGGCGCGGGCCCAGCAGACATCACTCCTCCAGTGGTCGCGGTTCCTCCTCCTTCTCCTCCTTCTCCTCCACCTCCTCGTGGAAATGCCTTCGCAAAAACATGTAGAGACTTCAAGGCAATGGGTGGGAAAGATTTTTATGGGACAGAATCCTTTGTAGGGGCAAGAAACTTGCTAAAGGAGACTGAGGATCTGTTTGTCATCTTTGGAGTGGATGACAGGCAAAAGATACAACTAGCGGTATGGTTGCTTAAGGATGAGGCTTCCTATTGGTGGGAAGTTACCAATGCTCAGAGGGCGGTGGAAACATGGGAAGATTTCAGGACAAGGTTTGGAATGAAATTTCTCTCCCAAGCAGAAACGTGCCTGCAAATGGAAAAGTTCCTAACTCTGAAACAGGGAAGCATGACGATCAGGGAATATGTTAATCAGTTTAACCAGCTGGCCAGATTTGTGTTAGACTTAGTAAACACCCAACACAAGAAGGCACTTCGCTTCGTCAAGGGTTTGAATGAGCCTCTACAAAGCCTCGCCATGACCCATGTATCCACAGGAGCGACTTATGAGAGCTGGGTGGACATGGCGTTGCTACACGAGGAAGATCACGGTAAGAAAGAAGTTAAGGTAGAAGAGAAGAAAGAGGGTCTACAAGCAAAGAAAACAAACTTCAAGAAAGGAGGAAAGAACAATAAGCCCTGTGAGAAGAGAAGGTGCAATTTCTGTGGCATTGTGGGCCATATATCAAAAGACTGCCGGAAAAGAAAGGCGAAGATGGGTGGTTTCTTCCATTGTGGAGAGACTGGGCACCAAGCTAAGGACTGCCCAAAGAAGAAAGGGAAGGGAAAGAAAGCTGGATCCACTTCAGGGGGTCAGGTTCATGCGCTAGTGGCACCTCAGCAAGAAAGAGGTAGTAATATTTCTGTAGAAAGTGTAGTCTATCTTTATGACCATCCAGTTCGTACACTTTTTGACTCTGGCGTATCACACTCTTGTGTTTCCTCTGCCTTAGTAGAATCTCTGCATCTAGACACTAGTATGGTAGAAGATCCCTTAGTTGTTTCAAATCCAATTGGGTGCTCTGCTTACTTGTCAATGGTTTGTTTGGGTTTGAAAATATCTATTCTCAGTGTTGAGTTTAGTTGTGATGCCTTTGTCTTAGGCTTCTCGGGGTATGGTTTGATCTTAGGCATGGACTGGTTATCCAGTAATAGCGTCATTCTTGATTGTGAGAAAAGAGCGGTTAGACTCTTAACTCGGCTTGGTAACACTCTAGAAATTTCTTGTAATCCCTTGAATGCTGTTATACTAAGTTATCTAGAGTCGCTTGATGCTTCTGATGAAAATTTGCAATCGGTTAGAGTAGTCCGGGAATATCCAGATGTCTTTGAGGCGGTGAAAGGCTTACCTCCGAGGCGGGAAATAGAATTCCGCATATTTCTTGTGGATAACGCAAAGCCTGTAGCTTTATCTGTTAGACACATGGCTCCAAAGGAGAGAAAGGAGCTCAGTAAGCAGGTTAAAGAACTTCTCAAAAAAGGGTTCATTAGACGGAGCATTTCGGAATGGGGTGCTCCAGTGGTGTTCGCAACCAAAGTAGATGGTTCGCTTCGCCTTTGCGTTGACTATAGGGAGTTGAACAAATTGACCAAGAAAAATAGGCACCCTCTTCCCTGAATCGACGATTTGTTTGATCAGCTTGTAGGTGCAACGGTCTTCTCCCAACTTGATCTGGCAACTGGGTTCCATCAGCTAAGAGTAGCTGAAGATAGCATTGATAAAACGACATTCAGAACCCCAGATGGTTTCTTCGAGTGGCTTGTCATGCGTTTCGGCTTGACAAACGCACCCGCTTATTTCGTAGACCTAATGAGCAGGGTGTTCAGAGAATTCCTCAACAAATTTGTGGTTGTCTTCATAGATGATATCTTAATCTTCTCAAAGAATGAGGAAGAGCATGCTCAGCATCTGAAAGAAATCATGGGAACTCTTCGAGCTCATCAACTAAAAGCCAAATTCTCCAAGTGTCACTTCTGAAGAAAAGAGGCAAGATTTCTGGGGCATATAGTGTCCAAAGAAGGGTTGGCCGTGGACCCCGCGAAAGTGGTGGCAGTGCAAGATTGGAAGACACCAAGAAATGCAACCGAAGTTCGAAGCTTTCTTGGGCTAGCCGGTTTTTACCGAAAGTTTCTTAGGGATTTTGCGAAAATCTCAGCCCCACTCACAAGGCTAACAAAAAAGAATATGGCGTTCACTTGGGATTTGGATTGCTAGTTTGCTTTCCAACGATTAAAAAAGGACTCTCACAACAGCCCCAGTTCTGACTTTGCCAGATGGAAGCAAAATGTTCACGGTATACACGGATGCATGTGGAACGGGACTAGGCGTTGTTCTAATGCAAGAAGGAAGGGTAGTAGCTTATGGTGGAAGACAATTAAAAGTTCATGAAAAGAACTACCCAACCCATGATCTTGAGTTAGTCGCCATCGTCTTTGCGCTCAAGTCTTGTCGCCATTATCTCCTAGGTGAGAAGTTCGAATTATACACTGACCATAAATCGTTGAAATGTCTCTTCTCGCAGAAGGATCTTAACTTGAGGCAGCAAAGATCGATGGAGTTTCTTGCCTCTATGACTTTGAAATTTCCTATACTCCCGGCAAAGGCAACGTAGTAGCAGACGCGTTGAGCCGTAAGAAACTGACCTTAAGCCCTCTCTTTGTGGAAAGGCAAAGCTTGGAGTATATAGCCACTTTTAACTTTAGGCCCTCCTCATATTTTGTACCGGGTTTGCTAGAATCTCCCGAAGTACGCCCTACTCTCTTGGACTCAATAGGGGCTGCACAACGTGAAGACCCTCAGCTTGTTGATGTGATTGATAAAATTATTAGGGGTGAGACTTCTAGTCACCTCAGTAGGTACACCATCGATGATAAGGGCTGGCTGAGGCGAGATGGAAGATTGTGCGTCCCACAAGCAAGGGAGTTGACAAAGAAGGTTCTCGAAGAAGCACATCATTCCAAGATGACCATACACCCTGGCGGCGATAACATGTACAAGGACATAAAAAGGACTTTCTTTTGGAACGGCATGAAACAAGACATAGCAGATTTCGTTTCTAAGTGCATGACCTGCCAACGGGTCAAGGCGGAACAAAAGAAGCCTAGAGGACTACTTCATCCTTTAGAGGTCCCACAGTGGAAGTGGGAAAGCATTTCAATGGACTTCATTGATGGACTGCCTAGGTCGAGAAGAGGCAACACTAGCATTTGGGTAATAGTGGATAGGCTTACTAAGAGCGCCCACTTCATACCTATCAAGATTAGAAGGACTGCCGCATCTCTAGCATCTCTTTATCTCAAGGAAATAGTTCGACTCCATGGGATACCCTCCAGCATTGTTAGTGATCGAGACTCCATCTTCACAAGCGAGTTTTGGCGGAGTCTACAAGAAGCTGTAAGCACACAGTTATGTCTGAGCACGGCCTATCACCCCCAAACCGACGGCCAGACGGAAAGGGTGAATAGAGTTTTAGAGGATCTTTTGAGACTTTGCGTTCTCGACTTTGGAGGGACGTGGGAGGATCACCTTCCTTTAGTGGAATTTGCCTATAACAACAGCTACCAAGCTACCATCGATATGGCGCCCTTCGAAGCCTTATATGGAAAACCGTGCAAATCACCAACTTGTTGGTACGAGTCTACAGATAAGCTTATACTTGGACCAAATATGATTCGAGAGACTTCTGAGAAAGTAGACTTGATACGTAGGAGAATGAAGACTGCCCAAGACCGACAGAAATCCTACGCCGACAAAAGAAGGACCGACCTTAAGTTTGAGGTTGGGGACAGGGTTTTCCTTAAGGTATCACCTTTAAGGAACGTCGTTCGTTTTGGATCCGCAGGAAATCTAGCACCAAGATTTGTAGGACCATTTCCTATCATCGAGAAGGTTGGAAAGATGGCCAATAGATTAGAGCTACCCGAGAGACTGGCCGGAGTTCACAACATCTTTCATGTTTCTCACCTATGAAAGTGTTTGCATGAGTCAGCGGAAGTGGTGGAACCTAGCATTCTAGAAGAAGCCGAAGTGGAACGTGAAGCAACTGTGAGGAGAGTTCCAACCCGCATCTTAGGAACGGAAGTGAAAAAGCTACGCAACCGCGAAGTCAAACTCGTTAAAGTTCAGTGGAGCGACGCGGAGGAAGAAGCGAATTGGGAAATAGAGGACAGAATACGCGCTGCCCACCCTCTTCTTTTTGAGGGTACATCTTTGATCTCTCTCTTTTTTATTAAGTTATGCTTTATCTATCTTTTAGGTATATCTCCTTGCTCCTTTTCCTAACGGCTTAGGTAGAAAACAAATGGATGCAAACATGTATTTGAAAACACGTTATGGATGAAGGCTGCAAATGGTTGTTAGTGGTTGCTAGTGGTTGCTCCTGGATGCATATATACACACACACCCTAGGTTATAGATCGGCTCAATCACTCCATATTGCATATGTGTATTCTCATTTGTATATGGTTGAAACTTGATATGCTGTCATATGGTTATCGCATTTGTATGAATAGTTGTGCACTCATGTAGAATTATGAGTAGGAAAAAATTTCATACATAATGGATTCATGACACTTACATGATTCGCATTAAGGAGGTCAACTGAATCAGTAGACCGCCTGATTTCTGCATTAGATAAGGACATGTACACACACTATGCATATGATCATGAAGCATTAGAAGTCTTTTAAGGACAGTGGATGCCTGTGTTTGTTGGTCGAGTAGATGGACTGTTGGATGGTAGGATATACATTCTTCCTAACTTGAAGTTTTCGGGGACGAAATCCTTTTAAGGGGGGAGAATGTAACACCCCATGAATTCTATAACGCTAAGCTTCACAAATTAAAGTATAATTAATTCTAATTAAAGAATTAAGGGAAACGGGTTACGCCATTGCGTTCGTCCTGGAATTCTGCTTGAGATAGAGTTCGAGTTTGCGTGAATTGGACCCCGTATGAAGGAGCTATGGCCTTCGGAAGTTTCAGAATCAAATTTAAATTCAAACAGCTCAGTTTAAATTTCAAATTTCAAATTTCAAATTTCAGGTTTAAACTGGGCTGGGCGGGAAAATTCCCGCCCAACAGACCAGGTCGACCATAGGGTCGACCATGGTGTCGACCTGGTCACCCCAGGTCGACCATGGTGTCGACCTGGTCCCCCATAGGTCGACCATAGTGTCGACCAGGGTGTCGACCTGGCTGGTCGACCTGGCTGGCCAGGTCTGACTCTAGCTCGAATTTCTGAGGTCCTGTGTGTCACTAGTGCTGACGTGTCACCTCTTGATTGGCTCTCTGAATTTTGAATGGCCTAGATTCCTCCTATCTTCATCTAACGGCTCAAAACAACTTAAAAATCTATAAATACACCCTAACTCTCAACTGAAAATTCATACAAAAATATGAGAAAGGAGTCGTCATGCTGCTAGGGAGGAATTGAACATAGCCGTCAAGAGAAAAGCCTAGAGACGATTCAAACTAAGAAGAAGATTAAAGTTTAAATCAAAAGTTTTCAATGCAACGTCAGTCTACCCAAAGGAGCGCATTCCAATTTCAGAATTCAGAATCCAGAATTCAAGATTCTACATTCGTTGTAAGTATAGTAACCTTTCAGAATATGAATAAGAATTGCGATGTGATTCGATGTGAATGAAAATAGAATTGTGTTATTGTATTGTATAAAATTCTATGTATTTTGATGATTCTATCATGACTTGTGTATTGACGTTTATGGCATAAATTGATTGATGCAAGCCTATTGAACAATTGTATATGAAAAACAATGTCACTTGCAAGTTTGTGGCAAAAGAATAGAACTGATCCTTTTATGTATATGTCGATGGCATGGACTATGTATATTCCCTTAGACTAAATTAGAGTTTATGTAAACATGATTTAGACTTGAAACCTTTTATGCCTACATGGCGTAAAGTTTATGTAAACGTGATTTAGACTTGAAACTTTTATGCCTACATGACCCAAAGCCTATGTTATCATTTCCATGTTTATTTGCAAGTATAATTGGATCTATGTTAAGTATCACTTGTGTTTCAAAAACTATGCATGTTCATGTTGAAATAGGCTATGTGATTTAATGTTATAATTGGACATTTTGGAGAATATTCATCATGCTAGTTTTGTGTTTGACATTATGCCAAGTTAAACATATTTAAACACAAGTTGTGTAAGCATAAACTATGTCATTTCATATGTCAACTACTTAGTTGTACTTTGATTTGAATGCAAGTTCACATGATCCATCATTTATGTTAGTATCGCTAAATTGCAAGTTCATGCGCCACACACCCTTATATGTTGTCAAATATTACATGTTCTTGATTCCCCTTTTTCTTACGCTTATAAAGTTGGGCTGAATTGTGTCAAGCCCAACATTTGTTATAATGTTGCGAACGTATAAACGAGGGTGATGACGTTGGGTGTAAAACATGAGAACATATGTTGTCATGTTTGGCACATGCCAATGACAATGACATTTAAAGCGGTATGAATTGTTATACCCAAAAATAAAAGATATGACATTTGCATATATATATTTGAGAAATAATAAAATATGTAAATTTAGAAAACACGATGTGCTTAACCCGAGGTTGGATTGAGTTGTGATGTAAACCTGCTCGGAACCGCCCGGCTGTCAAGTGGTCACAACAATACCTATCCAATGTGGGTGGTTAAGCATTAAGCCCAATAAAGACCTGAGGTTAGACTGAGCTACGGTGTAAACCTGCCCGGAACCGACCGGCATATCCAGTAACCATTGCAATACATGTCTAATGTGAGTGGTCTGGTGCTCCGAAGAGGCTAAGGACAGGTGGTAGGGTTAAGTCAACTATAACACTTAACCAAATTCAACATGTTAACAAGAATTGATGGGTGGGGGTTAGGTAAATGCAGACACTTAACCACTTAACATGTTTGACTAGAAAATCCTGGTAACGAGGGACCCGTTTCAGCAATAACCCAATTTAGGTATCAACGGTACCCTGAAACTAGGCAGGGTGGGGCACGATTACTGGACTGATTGTAAGCGGTCAAACGACCGCGGTGGGTGCACAGTACAGGTCTAACGGAGTGCGGGCGTGCACACACTTCGAAGCAGACAACCAAGGCACTGGGGACACCAGTAGTATAATCTATGCCTTCTAGAATTTGTGTCGGGGCCGCCACCATGGGTCTTGATACACCCCATGGTGGGACCAGCATAGGTATCTACAATTCTTGGGGGCCGTATGAAACATGTTAACGCGAGTAGGAGCCAATCTTTAAATAAAGTTGGGGATCACTTCACCCTCATCATGGGGTGTCTGTTAGAGTAAACTTGAATAGATGTAGAGATATAGTATGGGTGCGATAGTACACTCGACACTCCCTTAGCTTGTGACACCATCCTATTTTCAGTATATATCTATCATGCCCTTTCCTTATTCACATACTGAAGAGTTACTAGATTTACTCAGGCTTTATGTCTGACTCTATTTTCTTTTCGTCTTCTTTTCTTATGTCCCCCCCAGGTCCACAGGGTGGAAACAACTCAGCTCAGTCAGGCTCTGTTCAAGCTCCAAGAACGTAGATGTATGATTTGGGTCTCTTTTGCTCGGACTATGGCTTTGGATATCACTACGGGGATTTTTGTCACTTTATTTATGTTTTATGCTTCTTTAATAATCAAGACAGTTATGATGTAGTAATGATGGAAGTATTTTGAGATAATTATGAAATGTTTTGTTTTGGGACACGTATTGATGAATAAAAGTCTGTTGGTTTCCGCTGTTTAAAATATGTGTATTTATATATGTCTTGAGTTTATCTGTGGCTTTTACTTATAAACCTCCCCCAAAATTAAGGCATTCCCTTTGTGAGTGACCTTAACAGAGGTGGGGAGCTTCAAAAACCACTACCAAAAGCTCCCCTATCTGTACTCGAATGATTGACCAACTCCAACCTGGCTCGCTCTATTTTAAGCCTATTCAAAAGCTTCATATGAGCCTCTCTACTACACTTTATCCTTCCAACTTTATAACCCTTTCTCATCAATGAAGCCACCTTCGAAACAGTCCTTAAATCACTGACAACACTGATAGGCGCCATCACATTTGAACCACGTGCATCCTCAGACCTCAACTCCATCCCATCTTCATATTCCCCCAAGATACTGTAACTATTCGAGAGGATCACATCTTCCGCCATAATCCAGTCCGTCTCTTTAACATTCCCTGATACACTAACAGGCGCTTCATTGATGATCCCTTCAGAAATATAACCGTCCATGTCCACCTCATCTATCCCAGTCATCACCTCCATACTCTTTCTATTATCACTTCCTTTAAGCCCATCAATAAAACAGGGATCATCCAGTAATCCCATGCAATTCAGAACATACGGATCGCATAACATCGAATCACCCATCAAAGACCATTGAAAAACATCAGTATCCCACATCGCTCCTTCATGATAAACCCCTCCATCGGTTACCGACCCAGATTTGCTGATACAATCGTAACCGTGCAATACACTATCAGTTTGAATTTGAGGATTTATAACTCATTTCTCGCAGTTAATGGCAGTGTTAAGGGTATCGTAATGCTTAAGGATCCCATCTAATATGTGAAATACTAACCTCATATTCCTTGCATTCGAATCTGAGTAAATCCTCCTCATGTTGATGAGATTTAAGTTGAAAGAGAAGGCGTGATCTTTTCTCGATAACGGCCGAGGTAATGGTAGATAAACAACAGCAAAATCATCCCTCTTGCTACACAGTATTCTATCTACCATTCCTTCTAAGCTCCACCCCAACATCAAATTCAAATAAGCCCCTTCATTCTCGCCATCGGGGAAATCTAGCTTAAATACATCTAAGAGCTTTATCATTTTCAGGCAAATTTTCAAATAGTTAAAGTGCAACAGTTCCCAAATAGTTTTGCCTGTAAACCTCTCCGAACAGCTATTCTTTCGATGTACCACTCCACCACAATAAAAGCACCGCAATCTATTCCTACAATCCTTCGCTAGATGGTGGGCATCGCCACAATGAAAGCAAAGTCGATCACCAATACTTCTCCTGGAATTGGACGAGCCTGCATTCCAGTTAGGCAAACTAGGCGAAGAATGTCTTACAATCTCCGCATACGATTGATTATTCCTTGAAAAAAGCTGATTTGAATAGCCAACAGAACTAGAAGAAGTATTATGAAATCCCACTTCATTAGAGAGACTACTTTGCCTGAAAGTCAAATTCAATCTTCCCCCTTTCATATTCGATAACTCGCTAATCAAAGCCGGAATTGTATCTTTATAGATGCCAGAAATGCCATGAAAAATCCCTCTAGATTTTCCTCCAAATATAAGCACATCTCCTGATTTGAGCAAGATATTCCTGATCGATCCATTCTCATCTCTGTAAACGAAATCAGCCGAATCCCCTATACAAACAGAGACTACAGGAAGACCGATCAATAGAGTTTCATTGCTTTCGTCTTTATCTTGATGCATACCCAATTTCCCATCAATATTATAGAAATTTACAATACATACATCCGGCGTCATATTTGGAAAATCATCAACTTTTCCACCATTTTATTATGAGAAAATATCATGGTATCATTAACCAGTTTTTTAAATTCTAATGGAATCTATGGAGGAAAAGCACCATCAAATTTCTGTCTGTCTTCGTACTGCCTGGATTGTGGATTCCAATTCTTGCCCAAACACATCATAAAGAGATTGAACAAAGCACCATTCTCATAACCAGGTCTATAGAAACCACCATCACCCATTCCTAATTCTTGACATTTCTTCACGATCTGAATCTGATCATTAAGACTGATAAAATTCTTTAATAAAATCATACCTTGGCCCAGAGTTTTAATTCTACTATCATCTTTTGCGGGTCTATTGTGAGATTCAGAAGAAAAAAAATCCCTTTTGAAGAAACCGAACAATTATCACTACGGTGTCCCAATTGACCACATGAATAACATCTGATTTGATTTCTGCAGCTCCTTACAAAATGATTTCTACTTCCGCATCGAAAACATCCTCCAGATCGGAATTGAGATCCCTTAGAAACCCAATGTGAACGAACAAAATCATTCACCGTATATCTCTTTTCCAGCAAATTTGATTTACACAATAAAGATTGAGAAAGAATAGAGTTTGAACGAGAATTTTCCTGCGAGAAAGAAGATGAAGTTACAGCCGCCATTTATGCTCATGAAATTGTTGATTTAGTGATATTCCGTAAGTTTCCATGTTTCCACCTTATTATCCAAACCATGAATACTTTACATAATTCCTTCTTTTCATTAAAAATGTGAATTTTAATGTTTCAACATTTTAATCCATACGATGTATATTTTACATAATTTTATCTTTACCTTAAAAATGTGAATTTTAATGTTCAACCATTTTATCTATACTATGAATATTTACGTATATTTTATCTTTTACATTAAAAATGCGAATTTTAATGTTTCAACCATTTTATGTATACTATGAATATTTACATATGTTTTATCTTTTACCTTAAAAATGTGAATTTTAATGTTTCAACCATTTTATCTATACTATGAATATTTACATATGTTTTATCTTTTACATAAAAAAGGTAATTTTTAATGTTTCAAATATTTTATCTTTACATATAAATATTTACATATGTTTTATCTTTTACATTAAAATGGTAACTTTTAATGTTTCAAATATTTTATCTTTACATATAAATATTTACATATGTTTTATCTTTTACATTAAAAAGGTAATTTTTAATGTTTCAAATATTTTATCTTTTACAATAAAAAGGTAATTTTTAATGTTTCAAATATTCTATCTTTACATATAAATATTTACATATGTTTTATCTTTTACATTAAAAAGGTAATTTTTAATGTTTCAGATATTTTATCTTTACATATAAATATTTACATATGTATTTACAAATAAAGTGATATTTAATACTTGCATATAAATTCTAATATATGCATTTACAATAAAAGTGATTCTTTCACTTTTGATGACAATTCTAGTTTATTTTTGTTTAATAATTTTTAATTGAAAAAAAATGTATATTCTTGTTTCATCCTTTTTAAATGAACCAAAAATGTACATTTGGTTTAATTCTTTCTAATGACCAAAAATGTATATTTTGGTTTCACTCTTTTAAATGACAAAAAATGAATATTTTTGTTTCCTTCTTTTTAAATGACAAAATGACTATATTTGTCTCATTCCTTTTAAATGACAAAAATGACTATATTTTATCTCATTCTTTTTAAATGATAAAAATGAATGTTTCTATTCTCATTCTTTTACATTTGACAAAAATGAATGTTTTTATTTCATTCTTTTACATTTGACAAAAATGAATGTTTTTATTTCAATCTTTTGCATTTGACAAAAATGCTTATTTTTATCATTCTTTTATATTTGACAAAAATGTATATTTTTATCATTCTTTTACATTTGACAAAAATGTATATTTTTGTTTAAAACTTTTTGATGAATAAAAATGCCTATTTTTGTTTAATCCTTTTAAATGAACCAAAAATGTCTATTTTTGTTTAATGAACAAAAATGCCTTTCTCTTTTTACTGAACCAAAAATGTCTCTTTCTTGTTAGTGAACAAGAATGTATACTTTCTTTTTTCTTAATGGACAAAAATGTCCCCTTCTTTTCAATGAACAAAGATGTATCTTTTTGTTTAATCATTTTTAAATGAACAAAAATGGTTCGTCTTTTCTTTAATCCTTTTTATTGATCAAAAATGTGATCTTTCTTCTTAATGACCTAAATGTATATTTTGGTTTCATTCTTTTTAAATGACAAAAATGTATATTTTGTCTCATATTTTTTAATTGATAAAAATGAATATTTTTAATGTTTAGCAATTCTAACCGTTCATATTAACATAAAAAGAATATTTTTATGTTAAATCAATTCTAACATTTCAACAAAAACAAATAAAAAGAAAACTTTGATTTTGTCGACAATCCTATTTCAACAAAAACATATAAAAGTGATATATTTGTTTTGTCGACAACTCTAATTCAACAAAACATATAAAAGTGATATATTTGTTTTGTCGACAACTCTAATTCAACAAAACAAATAAAAGTGATATTTTCCTATGTTTACATTTTTCTATGTTTTCTAACATCATATAAAAGAATATTTTATATGTTAACATTTTTCTATGTTTTCTAACATCATATAAAAGAATATTTTATATGTTAACCTTTTTCTATGTTTACTAACATCATATAAAAGAATATTTTCTGTGTTAACCTTATTCTATGTATTCTAACATCATATAAAAGAAAATTTTATATGTTAACCTTTTTCTGTGTTTTCTAACATCATATAAAAGAATATTTTGTATGTTAACCTTTTTCTATGTATTTTAACATCATATAAAAGAATATTTTATATGTTAACCTTTTTCATTTTAACCAAAAATGATGCTTTGGTTTCAACAATTTTATCTTAACCAACATGATATATAGGTTTTCAACAAAACACACAGGATACATTTGTTTTCAACTAAACAAACATGATATGTCTATTTTTCCATTCTAACATAACATCAAAGTGATATGTTCATATTGCGATTCTCACGTAACATCATGATTTGGTTTCACTATTTGATTACAGCAAAAATGATATATTTTTGTTTTCAATCTTTTCGTCACAACAAAATGATATATTTGTTTCCAACAACTTTGTAACAAAGGTGACATATTTATTTTCATCAATTTTATAATAACAAATTGACATATTTCTAATTCAATTAATTTAATGAACAAAAATGTCTTTTTGATTCAACTAATTTAATGAACAAAAATGTAACTTTTGATTCAACTATAATCTAATTAACAAAATGTTAATTTCAACACAACGTATACTGACAAAGTGAAAGTTTTATTTTGCCAATTTTGATTCAACATAAATGACATGACTATTTTGTCAATTCTAAAATGACAAAAATATCCCATTAAGTTAACAGATCAACAAGTGTAACACCCCACCTCCGTTAAGGTCACTCACAAAGGGAATGCCTTAACTTTGGTTGAGCATTTTAGTAAACAGAACAGAAAATTTCAAGACAGATAAACAATACTTGAGAAATTATAACTTTATTACAGCGGAAAATAGAAATCAGTTTGGTTACATCTTTACCAAAAACTCAAGTACATAAATATCAGTCTTGTTCAGAAAATCATCAGAGTACAAAACTTTAAAATCATAATCCCCACAGAAGCTGCCATAAGGAGTCAAGCCATACTTTAAGCACTCCAAGTACTTCAAGCAGAAGAAATCCGGGTCAAGCTAAAGTGTTCCCTCCTTGGAAAACCTGGGGGGGAAATGGAAGAAAAAGGGGCGAAAACAAGCAAGGTCAGACATAAAGTCTGGCAAGTCCAGTGACTTTCAACATATGAACAGATAATAATAATCATGGCATGCAAATAAAACTGGATGAGGGATAACGGTAACAAAAGTAGAAGATATACTTAGGTTAAACAGAAGAAACAGAATGATATTACTTTTCATTTCTCTGCACTAATACTAGTATAATAGGATTAGGTGTCACCCTAATGTCTAAACTGAAACAGAAACGGGAACAGAATAATTTCCACAGAAGAGAATGCTAGTAATGGGCCTTTACCACCCCAACAGAAACAGACAGAAATAGAATGCTAATAATGTGCCTTTACTACCCGAACAGAAACAGACAGAAGCAGAATGCTGATAATGGGCCTTTACCACCCGAACAGAAACAGAAATAGATTAATCCCTACAGAAACATAATGTAGAATTAGGTGTACACTAGTAAATGGGCCTTTACCACCCGAACAGATGGTACCACGCAGAAACAGACAGGTGTTGCCACCCAACAGAAACAGACGGTACCAACAGAAACAGACAGAACTAAGTGTACCCTAAAACCCAACCCCAAGCGATCGGCTCCCTAATACATAAATACCATGTGTCGGCTCCACAATAGGGTGTATCACTCCCTAAAGTGACAACCAATTGGCACAGGGCTATTTACAGATGTCACGGCGTCTTACATCCTCAAAGGCAGACCCGGATCCATGCACGCACATGACCCTGTTGGAACACACCATCAACACCCCTCGCCATTATCAGAATGAACCACTTATAATTAGTTCAGTAAGCGTGCCCGGACCCTACCAACTATTGGGTTAAAGTTTGATACTAGAAAGGGTTACTGACTAATATGGGTCCCAAACAACAGATGACACAAGTAATTTCCCTCCTAACCTTGTGTCCCCAAACTAACAGATTTCAGATTAACTTGTTTACAAGTTCAGACATACATAGTTCAGATCAACTAGTTCATAGATCAGACAAGTTTTTAGACTAACGGACTAGATATACGGATTTAACAGATTTACAGATTTGTCTAACTTTGTAATTGGGCCTACAGATTAACGAAACGGGTTTGTTAAATTCATTAGTCCAATTGGTTTAACCCTATCCACCCAACACGTTTTAGACATCATATTTATCCTAGATTTGCATTAATATTAATGCACAGACCTCTCACATTAGGTCGGTAGCTTATGGCTACTGGATATGTTGGGCGGTTCTGGGCAGACTTCTGCCACAAGCCAGACCTAACCTCGTGTCTAAGCATATTTTTAGTTATGCCTACGACCTCTCACATTAGACTGACAGTTTGCGGTCACTGGTTAAGCCGGTTGGTTCCGAGCAGGATTCTACCTAAAGAGAGTCTAACCTCATGTCATAGCCAATTCATTCTAATACAGATTTTTCAGATATCAGACTAATTCTGTTTATTTAACAGATTAAACTTCTTCATAGGATATAACAGATTAATCAAATTTCCATGTTCTACTAAATCTTAGGTCAAGCCTACGGATTTCCATACCCAGATTACCATTATCTAGTTTCAATAGATTAGACAATTCTACAGGTAGCAGATTTAGCAATTTAAGCGATTCAACAGATTTAGCAGATAACAGATTTAGCAGTTTAGGCAATTCAACAGTTTTAGCAGATAACGGATTAGGCAATTTAACATATTTAGTAGATTATATATATCTAAAACTCTATTTACATATCTTGCCGAATCATAAATCTAGCCTAAACTTACATGCCTAAATCAAGGTCATAATTCATAGTACAATATATGCCCAAATTCTAGCCTTAACATTCCCATTTACAGTTCATGTCAAAACTAGATTTAATATACTAGTTCACCATTTATGTCCAAGACTAATACACATGTAAATCATTCTCTGTTATAGCCAACTCAGATTATGCCAACATATTTGCTATGCCAAATTAACTTAATTAAGCTACGCCCAATCCCCATATAACATGTTTCCACAAGTTCTCTAAATACTCATGAAATGGCCCTATAGGCTCGATGTACATAACAGTGAATGGGAATAAACTAGCAAAGTTACATACTAAATATGAGATCTAACATCATTAAGGGAATAGGCATAAGAAACTAACTACAATAGTTATAGGCAACTAACCACAATAGTCATGGGCGACTAATTACAAAAGTTTCTTCTTCAATGTCATAGGCAATAGTCTCATAGTCATGAATCATAGTCAATGAATCATAGTCATGGGCAATAGTCTCATAGTCAATGAATCATAGTCATAGGCAATAGTTTCATGTCCAATTATGCATTATTATTTGTCCCAAAATTTAGAATTCATGCGTTAATCTCTTATAAGATTCAGTGCAGGCTCGTAGTAGCCTGGCTACAGAACAGAAAGAAGAAAGAGGTACAGAATAGTCATAGAAAAACAGATCTGACAGACAAGAATACACATAACCTCAGATTCGGATTTATAATCATGTCACAATTATAATTACAGTTTATAGCGGAAAATAACTGTACTTGCCTTTCGTGCTTTAAGAAAGGAAATAAACTAGTGTTGATGCAGAAAGGCTGAATTACTCTTCTTTAATTGTCGTAGCTCTAAACTTGGATTTGAGATTTGATTTAGCTTTTAATTCTATTCAGGTTGGAAGAAGATGCATCAGTCCAAGTTTTGATTCCAGTAGGAGAGCGACGCCATTTTTATTTTTAATTAGAACAGAGGCAGAATATAGACAGAATGAAATAGTGTGGAGAGAATGAGGCTAGGGGTGAGTTTATATAGGATTAGCGGACGAATCTAGACAGAAACGAGATCGGATACATCAAAATGAACCAGGTTAAAAAAACTGGGTTTCGAGAGCAGGTCGACCCCCTAGTCGACACTATGGTCGACCTGGTCTGGCCAGGTCGACACCCAGGTCGACCTGGCTCCTGGGAGGTCGACACTATGGTCGACCCCCAGGTCTACCTGGTCCATGGGCGGGAATTTTCCCGCCCAGTCTGTTCTGGGATTTTGAATTTGAATTCGAATTTTCGAGCTGTTTTCGATTCTGAAATTCTCTGAAACTTCGGAGGGCCATATCTCCCTCATACGGGCTCCGTTTCTCGAAAACTCGGATTCGTTTCCAAGAAGAATTTCAAGACGAACCCAATAGCGCAACCCCTTTCCCTTGATTCTTATTTTAAAAATTAATTATTCTCTGATTTGTTACTTATACGTTCACAGAAAATACGGGGTGTTACATTCTCCACTCCTTAAAGGATTTCGTCCCCGAAATCTTCAAGTTAAGAAGAATATGTCCTACCATCCGGTCATCCATCTACTCAACCATCATCCACAAGCATCCATTGTCCTTAGAAAACTTCTAATGTTGTATGAACATATGCAAAAGTGTGTGTATATGTCCCTTATCTAATGCAAAGATCAGGCGGTCCACTTATTCAGTTGACCTCCTTAATGTGAACTATGTCAGTGTCATGAGTCCAACATGTATGCAATTTTCCTATTTGATACATATTATTCTTATATGAGTGACAACCATTCATTTATATGCAACATCCATGTGATGAGTCAATCATTTTGCATCCACAAAAATTGAAAATGCTCACACATCCATATGCAGTATGAGAGTGTTTTCGAGCCGATCTAGTGCCTAGTGTGTACATATGCATCCACGAGCAACCACTAGCAACCACTTGCATCCACTTGGAACCATCAAACATAACATGTCTCAAACACATGTTTACATCCATAGGATTCCTATCTATAGGTCGAAGGCTCGATTGATAGGATACAGTCAAGTGATGGGAGCGAGTGCAGATAAACAAAACTTGGTTTCCATTAGACCTTGGTTGAGAGATAAATTCCCTAAGTATCAACCCGAAGACCGAAATCAACATCAGATTGACACCCGGAGGATTATCCTCCTTAGACAATGTCAAAACTGGAAATCTCAACCTTATCAGAAATATTCAGATATTTATAGATTACCGGTACAGAGCAGATTACTAAATGATTCTTAGGAAACTAAGCATGATAAAAAACCCAGAATGTATGCGTCATAGTCAACTTAACGCTCAACAAAGATGCCCAACTTACCACGCTTGGATGACTCATAACCCTTATTGTTCTGAGTCTACAGCGGAATCAGAAACAATACTAGTATTCAAGTGCAGAGTATCGATTACAGAATCAAAATGCCAGAATCATAAAAGAGTTTTAACTCAAAAATCAGATAAAGAAATTAAACCTCCTACAGAAAGTTTTCCTATTTTTATCCTATCCACTAGCCTCGAGAGTGTTCGCCTGCCTTCCAGAAGTTGGTCCTGCCCTTGCCCTCGTTTCTTCGGACAGTCCCTAGTGAAGTGTCCCATCTCACCACAGTTGAAACAAGTGCCCTTTCTTTTTCTACAATCCTTGTTCAGATGAGTCGAGCTTCCACAAGTAAAGCACTTTTTCTCCTTCTTAGCTTCAGACTTTTCACCCTTCTTTTGTGTTTCCTTTTAGGGCCATGCTTTCTTGTTCTGTGGTTCTTCCTTCTTTGCCTCTTTCTTGCCGTTGTCTTCCTCGTGTAGTAGTGCCATATCCACCAATCTCTCGTAAGTCGCTCCCATAGGTACATGGGTCATGGCTAGGCTGTGCAGTGGCTCGTTCAATCCTTTAACAAAGCGGAGAGCCTTTTTATGCTGGGTGTTGACTAAATCTAGTCCGAACCTAGCCAGTTGGTTGAACTGATTGACGTATTCCCTGACCGTCATACTTCCTTGCTTAAGAGATAAGAACTTTTCTAGTTGTAGAATTCGTTCAGCTTGCGAGAGGAATTTCGTCTCAAACATTGTTCTGAAATCCATCCATGTTTCAACTGGTCTCTCGGCGTTAGTGACTTCCCATCAATAGGAAGCTTCGTCCTTGAGCAACCATACCGCCAATTGTACCTTCTGCCTATCGTCCATCTCGAAAATAACGAATAGATCCTCAGTTTCTTTGACCAGTTCCTCGCTTCTATGAATGATTCAATTCCCTTGAAATCCTTTCCACCCATGGCCCAAAAATCTTTACAGATCTTTGAAAAAGCAATTGCATAAGGAGGGGGCGGAGGAGGAGGAATTGCTGCAGCTGGAGGAGGAATATCTGTTGGGCCTACACCGTTGGCTGTAGCCTCTAAGTACCTCCTGAACCAGCCAGGTATTGGCACGCCCTCTGGAAAGTCAAGATTCCCAGACATGCTGGAATGAAAGAAAAAGATTTAAAACGGAGAACTGGAAAGATAGATATATGGCTTTTTGGGGATTATGTTTTTCAAAATAAACTTTATTTTTGAAAATACTTCCTTTTAAAACCTTTTTGAAAATAGTTTTCAAAAACTTTTATCTAATCTAGTAACCTTCAGCCCCGATACCAAGTGTAACACCCCACCTCCGTTAAGGTCACTCACAAAGGGAATGCCTTAACTTTGGTGGAGCATTTTACTAAACAGAACATAAAATTTCAAGACAGATAAACAATACTTGAGAAATTATAACTTTATTACAGCGGAAAACAGAAATCAGTTTGGTTACATCCTTAACAAAAACTCAAGTACATAAATATCAGTCTTGTTCAGAAAATCATCAGAGTACAAAACTTTAAAATCATAATCCCCACAGAAGCTGCCATAAGGAGTCAAGCCATACTTTAAGCACTCCAAGTACTTCAAGCAGAAGAAATCCGGGTCAAGCTAAAGTGTTCCCTCCTTGGAAAACCTGGGGGGAAATGGAAGAAAAAGTGGCGAAAACAAGCAAGGTCAGAAATAAAGTCTAGCAAGTCCAGTGACTTTCAACATATGAACAGATAATAATAATCATGGCATGCAAATAAAACTGGACGAGGGATAACGGTAATAGGAGTAGCAGATATACTTAGGTTGAACAGAAGAAACAGAATAATATTACTTTTCATTTCTCTACACTAATACTAGTATAACAGGATTAGGTGTCACCCTAATGTTTAAACTGAAACAGAAACGGGAACAGAATAATTTCCACAGAAGAGAATGCTAGTAATGGGCCTTTACCACCGCAACAGAAACAGACAGAAACAGAATGCTAATAATGGGCCTTTACCACCCGAACAGAAACAGACAGAAGCAGAATGCTGATAATGGGCCTTTACCACCCGAACAGAAACAGAAATAGATTAATCCCTACATAAACAGAATGTAGAATTAGGTGTACACTAGTAAATGAGCCTTTACCACCCGAACAGACGGTACCACGCAGAAACAGACAGGTGTTGCCACCCAACAGAAACAGACGGTACCAACAGAAACAGACAGAACTAAGTGTACCCTAAAACCCTACCCCAAGCGATCAGCTCCCTAATACATAAATACCCTATGTCGGCTCCACAATAGGGTGTATCACTCCCTAAAGTGACAACCAATTGGCGCAGGCCTATTTACAGATGTCACGGCGTCTTACATCCTCAGAGGCAGACCGGGATCCATGCACGCACATGACCCGGTTGGAACGCACCATCAACACCCCTCGCCATTATCAGAATGAACCACTTATAATTAGTTCAGTAAGCGTGCCCGGACCCTACCTACTGTTGGGTCCAAGTTTGATACCAGAAAGGGTTACTGTCTAATATGGGTCCCAAACAACAGATGACACAAGTAATTTCCCTCCTTACCTTGTGTCCCCAGACTAACAGATTTCAGATTAACTTGTTTACAAGTTCAGACATATAGAGTTCAGATCAACAAGTTCACAGATCAGACAAGTTTTCAGACTAACGGACTAGATATACGGATTTAACAGATTTACAGATTTGTCTAACTTTGTAATTAGGCTACAGATTCACGAAACGGGTTTGTTAAATTCATTAGTCCAATTGGTTTAACCCTATCCACTCAACACGTTTTAGACATCATATTTATCCCAGATTTGCGTTAATATTAATGCATAGACCTCTCACATTAAGTCGGTAGCTTATGGCCGCTGGATATGCCGGGCGGTTCCGGGTAGACTTCTGCCATAAGCCAGACCTGACCTCGTGTCTAAGCATATTTATAGTTATGCCTACGACCTCTCACATTAGACTGACAGTTTGCGGTCGTTGGTTAAGCCGGTTGGTTCCGGGTAGGCTTCTACCGCAAACAGAGTCTAACCTCGTGTCATAGCCAATTCATTCCAATACATATTTTTCAGATATCAGGCTACTTCTGTTTATTTAACAGATTAAACTTCTTCATAGGATATAACAGATTAATCAAATTTCCATATTCTACTAAATCTTAAGCCGAGCCTACGGATTTCCATACCCAGATTACCATTATCTAGTTTCAACAGATTAGACAATTCAACAGGTAGCAGATTTACCAATTTAAGCGATTCAACAGATTTAGCAGATAACAGATTTAGCAGTTTAGGCAATTCAACAGTTTTAGCAGACAATGGATTAGGCAATTTAACAGATTGAGTAGATAACTGATTTAGCAGATTATATATATCTAAAACTCTATTTACATATCTTGCCTAATCATAAATCTAGCCTAAAATTACATGCCTAAATCATGGTCATAATTCATAGTACAATATATGCCCAAATTCTAGCCTTAACATTCCCATTTACAGTTCATGTCAAAACTAGATTTAATATTTTAGTTCACCATTTATGTCCAAGACTAATACACATGTAAATCATTCTCTGTTATAGCCAACTCAGATTATGCCAACATATTTGCTATGCCAAATTAACTTAATTAAGCTACGCCCGATCCCCGTATAACATGTTTCCATAAGTTCTCTAAATACTCATGAAATGGCCCTATAGGCTCGATGTACATAACAGTGAATGGGAATAAACTAGCAAAGTTACATACTAAATATGAGATCTAACATCATTAAGGGAATAGACATAAGAAACTAACTACAATAATTATAGGCAACTAACCACAACATTCATGGGCGACTAATTACAATAGTTTCTTATTCAATGTCATAGGCAATAGTCTCATAGTCACGAATCATAGTCAATGAATCATAGTCATAGGCAATAGTTTCATGTCCAATTATGCATTATTATTTGTACCAAAATTTAGCGTTCATGCGTTAATCTCTTATGAGATTCGGCGCAGGCTCGTAGTAGCCAGGCTATAGAACAGAAAGAAGAAAGAGGTACAGAATAGTCACAGAAAAACAGATCTGACAGAGAAGAATACACATAACCTCAGATTCAGATTTATAATCATGTCACAATTATAATTACAGTTTATAGCAGAAAATAACTGTACTTGTCTTTCGTGGTTTAAGAAAGGAAATAAACTAGTGTTGATGCAGAAAAGCTGAATTACTCTTCTTTAATTGTCGTAGCTTTAAACTTTGGATTTGAGATTTGATTTAGCTTTTAATTCTATTCAGATTGGAAGTAGATGCATCAGTCCAAGTTTTGATTTCAGCAGGGTAGCGACGCCATTTTTATTTTTAATTAGAACAGAGGCAGAATATAGACAGAATGAAATGGTGTGGAGAGAATGAGACTAGGGGTGAGTTTATATAGGATTAGGCGGACGAATCTTGATAGAAACGAGACCGGATACATCAGAATGAACCAGGTTAAAAAAACTGGGTTTCGGGAGCAGGTCGACCCCCAAGTCGACACTATGGTCGACCTGGTCTGGCCAGGTCGACACCTTGGTCGACCTGGCCCTGGGAGGTCGACACTATGGTCGACCCCCAGGTCGACCTGGTCCTTGGGTGGGAATTTTCTCGCCCAGCCTGTTCTGGGATTTTGAATTCGAATTTGAATTCGAATTTTCGAGCTGTTTTCGATTCTGAAATTTTCTGAAACTTCGGAGGGCCATATCTCCCTCATACGGACTCCGTTTCTAGAAAACTCAGACTCGTTTCCAAGCAGAATTTCAAGACGAACGCAATGGCGCAACCCGTTTCCCTTGATTCTTATTTAAAAAATTAATTATTCTCTGATTTGTTACTTATACATTCATAGAAAATACGGGGTGTTACAACAAGCATCATCAAATAATTTTACACCCAATCACGAACATTCAGCAATATATTACAGTGCTTGTGTAACACTAAAATTATGATTAACAAATTTTAATTATATAAATAAAGGAATAGAATTTCTCACATCAATTGGTTTGAATTTCCAGCGTACTCAGTTTCAGATCTGGTTTGCCCGATGCTGTAGATCTCGGAAATACGGTTCTAACGGATTCAGTTTCGTCGATTTCTGATTTGATACGACAAAGATACATGGTTTTAACTATTTGTACATTATTTTAATTAATTTAAAATAGTCAGTACCCTAATTATTTTCATTACCCTTAATTAGCTTCTTCTTCCCATCGTTATATAGCCAATTCTTGGACCCGTTTGCTCGCACCCGTTCATCACCATCGCTCGTTATATGAGGTGTCGGAACCTCATCCACTGTCGCCATGACGAAAACCTCCGACAGCTCTCCCCTGGCCCGGAACCCAACGCCGCTTGACGCCCCCCTTCATCCCAGAACCACCACGAACGCAGCGAGTTTTGACGACCATTGATCCCACTCCAATTAACAACTTCCGATCGCAGACATTGAGATTGAGGAGTTTGGCGAGCTGTTCAATTTGCAGAAGGAAGATTTGAATTTAAATGGGAGGATTACAAAGAAATTAGATGATGAAATTCAGAGTATTCTGAGCGTTCGTTGAATCCATGAACTGGCGGCTGTGTGTCTTTCTAGGGTTAGGGTTCTACTGTATCCATACGGTATGTATATCGTATTTTTATATAATTAAATTATTAAATTCAAAGAAGAAGCCCAATAACCCATATTAACTCCAAATCCAGCCCGACGAAAGTAGCCCCTAGCCAAATACCCATGTTCCGGAACCAATGGGCCAGGTCCCGACAGCCCGTTTGATTGTCTAAGCCCACTTTTCTTTATTTTAAAATATAAATCATTTATTTATTCGATTTGATCGTACATTTAAATTTATCAGGGCCACTTACTAACTCTAAAAATTATTTCTAGCTATGTTTTGACAATACGGTCCTAACAAAACTAATTTCGTCAAATTCCGAGACAGTTTGAAAATGGCCATTTTCTGGTCGATCCGATTTGACTGAAACTGACAAAACACATTTTCTTTTGCCACGCCCGCATATTAATTTGAAAAATTACGAAAAATTAAACCTAGAAATAATTTGACATTCTGGTTCCAACAAAAGTGGTTTCATCGAAAATGGAGGTCATTTGCAAAATGGCTATTTTTAAGGGCTGTATATTTAATTAAAATATATATAAATTCTACATCAACTTTTCTAAATTTTAAACTGAACATAACATTCAAATTATAAAGTGAAATTTCAGTATCCTACATTTGTTAGAAAGATATTGTTAAATAGATTTAAATATTTCTAGTTTTGCTCAATTCTGATTTATTTTGAATCTTGCACATTCAGTTACAGTTTAAAATCAAAATTTCAAACTGCAGCGCCTTTTCTAATT
Source organism: Allium sativum (assembly GCA_030737875.1). NCBI lineage: Eukaryota > Viridiplantae > Streptophyta > Magnoliopsida > Asparagales > Amaryllidaceae > Allium > Allium sativum. The sequence continues at coordinate 682,803,339 of CM060926.1, read as the reverse complement.
AATTTAAATTTATAAATTTTTTTAACCGTTATTATCGTTTTAAATTCTTAAAATCACTTAAAATTTCTAAAATAAAATTTTTAAATCGGTACCTAAAATTCCGGGTTGTTATAAAAAACTTCCATCTATAGACTATAAAGGAGGCTTAAAACAAGCTCTTAAATGTAAAATGAGTTAATTAATAACTCTTGCACATCGTTGACAAGGAATGAAAACAATGTTTCCAAGGCTAAAACAGCATTTTCCTTGTTACCGTTAACGTTTTTATCGTATCGTTGACCCTACTGCATAACTAAAACGCGCACACAAAGCATCCAAACATCTTCCTTACGCTATTCATGTGACTAAGAATTGAAATTTTGCATAAAAGTTAATTTTCGCTTAAAAAGTTCTTGTGTTTATTTTGAAAATTTCTTTTCAAAATCGTTTCACTTTCCTATAAAATAAGAAAATGATAAAAATGTTTTTTTTCAAACAACATTATACAAAAAAGTCAAAAAATTTATTTTGTGGAAACTTAAATGATTTAAGTCACATGTTAGCGAAAAAGGAAGTCAGTCATGCCACGAAATGCGAAAACTGAAAGCACATATAAAAGACCAAAATAAATTTTAGCTTTAACAAGGAACAGTGATTTATTTATTTATATTCCCGTGATGAAAACAACGCAAAACCGGTCCTTTGCCAAAATTTATCCAACACAGAATTCAGTTCTTTCCAACCCTAGGACAACTGTTAGTTTAGATTTAAAAAAAATGAGATTTCATTCAAACAAACATGCGTGAAAGACATAAACATCTCCAAATATAGAAATCTCATTAACCTAAGTCTTGCGATTTAAAAAACACTAATAGTTACAAGCACGAATCACCACACCCATGGACCTGATGCTGGAAAGAGATAACAACAAAAACAACACCAAAACTCCCAAAACAATGGTTATAAACAATGAGATATCTTGTTCCATGGCTTGACCTCAAACCAATATTTATGATCTTTAATTAACCATATCATGGTAGCAAAAATACTCAATCCTGTGTTCCCAATACTGTTGGTGTTGTTGGAGATTTCCACATCACCATCCCTTCTAAGAGAGAATTTATGATGAGAAAAGAAACCTACCATAAAACTTCTTCTCATGGAAACCCAACTAATATTTCCTAAATACAAAGTGGATAGGTGAATTTACAGAAATTAACTCCATGAGACAAAAAACAAAATGAATAAGTTGAACTGAATATGATGCGGTACTAAATGATAGCTACGCCACCGATCAGACAAAGGATTCATTTCCGCATCATGCGACAAATCTAGTCATAACTTCACTCTTATAGGACGATGTGCTAAATAGGCCAAACGTCTACATGGACAGTTCAAACATAGATTCCCCGCATCAAGAAAAAGAGATTTGCTACAAAAATTTCCAAGGCTGGTCAAATAAGAGACCATTCAAGTTTGCGTTCAACACAGATTCCTCTAAGATCTCATCGAGATTCTCCTCAGAAAAATCATCAAAAGATAGATTAAATCTCCATCTCCGAAACGAAGATCGCCTTCAAATGAACCTATTCGAACAAGGTATAGCAAAGGCAGATGCAGCATAAACAACAAATCATATTCTAAGATCTCGAAGCAATGGGTCGGTGCAAGCCCAACTGCCTTGCCAAATTTTCTTAGCCCCAAAGTTGTAAGACCTTATTGCTCATTCTGATCCAACCAAATGCTCTCTACCCAAGGATGAGACTTAAATGGTGTGACTAATATCGAATAATGCAACTAGGTGTTATAGGCCAAGAAATGATCGGAGAAAAGAAATTAGATCTAGGAGTATTAGTGAGGCAGGATCTAATGAGAAAACAAGCGCGAAAAATAGGAGACGAGGCCGCAACAAATTAAAGAAAGAGAAGTATGATAGAGATATGGTTTGGCTAGATAAGGAAGGGAGGATGAAAGAAGTTAAGGGGGTAATTTGGATAAATGAGCATGAGCATAATCAGAGTAGGATAAAATAACTCACAACGGAAACAAAATAGGATAAATTAGTATTAACTCAAGCAGCTACCTTTTTCAAAGTAAGTCACTTTACCAATACCGAGTATGAGAGAGAACGAGAACCAAAAGCCAAACTCAATCATTTGTGAGAACTCGACCTTTTCTATGAAACGTGGAGGTTGTAATGAGGAGGGGGGGTCAGAATAACAAGTTCTGGTAACTAAGAAATGTACAACACAGTCTATAACACAGATATATATATATATATATTCCGTTTAGTTCAACCCAAGCTGTATGCCTAACCAGGTTAGTGATTCTAGCCCAACATAGTAAATGTTTATGCACAACTTTACTATTTAGCCCAAAGCAGTATTCCCAAATTATATTACCGAGATAGGACATTTACATACATTCTTGTGAAGCCTTTATACCAGAGTTTAACTGGTTAATTATATCGAGAGTGGTCCCCTAATATCGGGGTTTCTATCCATATCATCATTCCCTATTCTTTATTATTTAATGGCTCACTATCAATGATAGATATAGTGGATTCTCCCAGATCACTTAAGACCCTAGGAGGACCTATTGGTCACTTATTAACCCTCGATAATATATTAAATGTTAACATAAAACTAGTGGACGCTAGCTACGGGTCCTATTAGTTAAGGCTTCCGTCTTTCATGCATAAACCCTTAATCTGCATAAGGTGAGAGTAGGTGTACTAACGTTCGTTATACCTTCTAGTAGACCCTATTAGGTTACCTCCTTAGTCACTTACTACTTCTCATAGGATAGGCGGCCATATCTGAACCTTTTAATTTCCAATTTTAGGTAGGCCAATACACACCTGTCATTTAAGACCCCTATATCAAAAAACCTATGCCTAGGTGGACTCTTTAACCCTAGTCTCTTAGCCTTTTAGGACCCAGTAAGCGGACTATAAGCGTAGGCTATTCGTTCGTTCCCCATTTTCCTTTAACACCTTTCCCTTTTTGGGATAAAGTAGGCTAAATTACCAAGTCATTCCTGTTTAATTCCTTTATACGGAAATACTATACGTAACCATCTATTTGTATCACGGGTTTATATGGTTAATAATGTCTTACATTATTAACCTACTAATTCCAACTATATTTTTAATTATAAGTTTTATTGACATAAATAAGGAAGGTCATATTCCCTTTTTCTCCAGGATATTTATTTAATTTCTTCCCTAATTTGTACTTAATATTTAAACGACAATCAATATCCATTAATATCCTTTTAGACACCCGTTTCTTTTTATTTCCTATTTATTGCCTTTTATAACTCTAACGGTGATATTTTCCGAAGTCAACTATTTATCTGTCCCAAGTTATCTACTTGTTGTACCCCAATGGATAATTTCTATTTTTATTCATTTATTTATTTATTGATTGACTGTTATATATACTTTTACACACTGGTACTCTCACATTAAGTTGACCACCTATGGATGCTGGATATGCCGACCGGTTCTTGGCAAACTTCTATCACAATTGAACTTAAACTCGTGCCTTAGTACGATTATATTTGTGCATTAGACCCTCACATCAAACTAACTACGTGGTCATGGGATTTGCTGGTCGGTTCCGGGCTAGCTTATAACACAGCTGAGCTTAACCTCATGTCTAAATGCAATTATAATTTAAATCTCCTAATTGGGGTGCACAACATTTATCCTAAATAAATTTTAGGAATTGTAACCATTATCCTATCATATTCACTTTCCATATTCAACAACTGGTTGCAATTATTATTAATTGATTTGCGGTCCTATTTATAGCAATTGATTCTAATGGTTGCTACAAATGGTCACCACAAATATATTCATTTAATATGGAATACAATTTACATATATGATTCCATAAATGAATATTATCCACTCATTCAACATTCAATACAATATGTATATTTTACCGTTTTACGCTGATTTGGATGGATAATATGTGTATATTTATATATTGTGTTTTTGTGCAGTCAACGTAGTTATAATATTTATTTATTATTTCTTATCTTGCAATTAAAGATTTGGTTTAATCAATTAACCAAACATTCCATTTTTATTTTTGATCTTGCCAAAAAGGTTTCAAGTCTCACAAGGACTGTTAGCCGCAATCATTGTAAATTAGGCCTATTTTGTGGAATTGACATATTTCCAAATCACAAGAAATATATGTGATATATTTTTATTTTAGAATTGTCGATGAAATTACATACAAAAACATGTATTTCTTTTTATATGTACCTTTGCACCACTTTTCCCTTTTTAATTCTTTTTGTCATACTCCTAGTGATTCTAATATAATGCCTCTTTATTTAAAAATGAGGAAAACGACATAATTTACAATGCTTAAGCCAAAAACCCAACAGTATTGAACGTAAACAAGGAATATTGCTTTTTATTCTTAAAATCACATAATACACAAATTCATCTTTTTACTTAAATTTACATATTTCATATTTCAGCACTGAAATAAAGATCTGGAACATAACTATAACAAATTTATATTTAATGGGACAGATTTCCAGATCCATAGTGCTATGTGGCATATACAAAATATTTCATAATTCATGACATAACTTATAGGGAATATATATAAAAATCCTATAATTCATGTTTATACATAATCACAAATTTTTCATTTACCAATTTCAAGCATATTCATAATCAGAGTTGATGGTTATCACAATTTACAATTATTTAAATAACAGATCTGATAGGTACAAAACATAGATTGGATTCAAAAGAAATAGATAAATCTTTATATCTGTATTAGTAAATTTCCCTTTCACCTTATAGCTTCCAATTTCTGAATTTTAAACTTTTTTGGCTTACAATCCCCAAATTCTTATAAATCTACAATTTATCTAGAAAGGGGAAAATTCTAGATCTGTAGAAATATAAGAAAAAGGGAAGAGAGTGAAGAAATCTATCATTGAGCATCCTCTTCCATTGAATCTATTTGTCTTCCCAATTCCATATGAATTTGATTTGATTTGGTATATGTATGAATATATTTTATGTAGAAATTAGGTTAGAAGAGGAAAAAAATGGTAGAGCTCCGCTGCCTCAATAGATTTGAATAGAAGTAACTGGGTTGTACAGGCTCGGAGCGATCGACCACTCTATATAGGGGTATCGACTGCCCTTGAGCAGTTTTTCCCAGTGAGGGCTGGTTTAAAGAGGGAAACATATATATTAATTATTCTATTTTTTATTTCCTTCTGTTTTTCGTATTTCGTCCGTAACTTTTTCATACGGACTCCGTTCGCGAAGCTCCAAACATGAAAGTTGACCAGAATTCCAAGATGAACATAATGGTTAAAGTTTCATGGTCAAAGTCCATCATTTATATAAATTCCTATTTTTGAGCCTCTAATTAAATAGCTATTTATTGTCAAAATTTCGGGTTGTTACACTATACTTGGCCGACCATACTTGGCCAATCCAGACTAGGCCGAACCAGACATGGTCGAATTAGACTTGGCCAACCCTAGAAAGTCAACTCGGGGAAAGTCAACCCGGGATTTGCACCTATTTAATTTGGTGAATCTTTATGTGGTTGGATCTGTTCGAGCCGAGTGACTATAAGCTTGGTGCTATAGGGGTTGATCTAGCCCACAAGTAACTGGATCGAGGCGAAGCCAGTTCGGCTTTGAGATGACACTCTTTGTTGGTGACGATTACCTGGGAGATGAAGCATATTCTAATATGCCTAGAGTCCAAATGGCCTGGCTAAATGGTAGGTCAACACTTTGCCCCTTAAAGTACGTCGCGTCGTAGATGGGACGTGCTTTGAATTGATTGAGTTTCTATCCCATAGAAGTCATTTAGTCTGCTGAATGGTGATAACGAACAGTTGAGTCCTTTTCAGAATTCGTTGTACTCAAATTATTCTTTTTGTAGAAGTAGCCTGTCATTTGCCGCACTGCATTCGAGAGTGCTTATGGAGCCAAAGTTGTTGACTGGAATAGTTGAGATGAATTAGTAACATCCAAACTCCATCAAGCAGGGAGATTGAATTTATTTGTCATGAGTCATGGCGCGTCCTTGACTCCAATGTGTGATTGTACGAAAACAGCTCATTGCCAAAGGATGTCGTCTTCCTTTGCAAGTCATGTGCGTGGTCGAGTCAAATCATCTGTTACATAAAGGCTAGTGTATGATGAAGTTATTCAAGTTATGAGATAGCACGGGAATTTCCAGACTCTAAGCAAGCATCTGAACCGTTAGGATGGAACACTTCAGAATTGGTGCATGAGTTTGACATTTGCATATGGCTTCGGACTGTTCCAACATCAGACTATCAATCTAGGAATTCATGATCACTTCGGATCATTTTATGGTCCAATGATCACATACGAGTCAGCACGAGATATATTTTTAAATCATGTGACTAATATATGGTATGATTGCAACACCCCAAATTTTTAACGACATTAAAGAGGATAAATTAAAGAATAATTAATTTAATATCCAGAATTAAGGGAAACGGATTATGTCATTGCGTTCGTCTCGAAATTCTAGTCAAGATAGACACCTAGTTTGCGTAAAACAAATAATGTATGAAGAAGTTATGAGTGGTAGAAGTTTGATGATCAAAACAGGGATAACTAGCGCACTTGATAAGTGTGCCAAGGAATTTTACACTGGCGCACCTGTAAAGTGCGCCCAGAATAGTTTTGGGTTATTTGGGCCTTTTTCAAGTGGGTGGCGACCCATGACCCAATTCCTTTAAGGCTGAGGTGGCATCCGAATTCTGTAACCTAGCAGCTATAAATATACCTCAATTCCTTTGTTTTCTTCACAAAGAAACAATGGCGGCCAGACTTTTCCGGTGTCTGAACTGAACGGGATCCCTTATCTTCTACTATCAACTAAAGCAAATCAAATTCTGAGATTCAAGCATATATTCAACACATACTTCTTTTCTATCATCTTAGCAATCCAATCACAGTGAGTTGGTTATTTTTAGGTTTAAATAAATAAAAGTAAATTATGAAAGAATGTGATTTGGATATGTGTAAACCATGAATCTATGTTATTATCATATCTTATGCTATGTCATGATAGATCTATTTCTCTAGATCCAATTCAGTTGTGATTATTCTACTATGTTATTATTGTGGATCTTGGTTTGTAACTATATTGTGGTTAATATAAATCTGTTAATTTGGACAGTTATATCATTGGATAGATCTAATCATTTATGTAAATCATGAAAATATGTCACCTTGCATTCGTTAGGATTGGATCTAAATCTTTATCTTAATTGTAACTTCTATGACATGCTATGATGTGGATTTGTGTAGATCTATTTCTAAATCAGTAGATCTAATTTATGTGGACATTGAAACTATTAGTCAGACGTAGATTATCACCTTGTGTTTATCATGTTAGATCTAAACCAATTAGACATCTAAATTGCTAATTTAGATCTCACTATGCTTATTGAGATATCATTGTTATGTTAGAACCAATTGACTGCCAAAAGTTCACCAGTTTTATGTCCACCTTATTATGATGTTAATTACATGTCCATGATAGTATGTATGTTCACCTTATCACCATGTTAGTTTATGTTTAGGCCAAGTTATGTTAAAAAATGATCACTTTGGTTATATTCCAATTATTTTCCCTATTATCCTTTATGACTAGGCAACTATCTAGCCTAGGCATGCCGCCAATTTATGAGTGCGCTAGTTAGGGAACGGGGGAAAAAGGGTTAATATTGGCATAATTTAGATATGAACATTTTTGGACATATAATTCAAATTATTGGAATGGGCATTAACACCTATAAAAGGGAAAGGTTTAATTAATTGATTGATTAATTAAAAATGGAATGTTTAGTAATTATAATTAGGAATTGTAATTGTACTTATGACATGAGGTTAAGTTGCATTAGTGGTGGAAGTCTGCCCGGACCTGACCGACATATCCAGCAGCCACTAATGTTGAACCTAATGTGGGATGTCTAAGTACGTAAATACGAATTGGGCTATGACACGAGGTTAGGCCGAACTATGGAATAAGTCTGCCCGAACCCGACCGGCATATCCAACATCCACATGTTGTAGGGCTAATGTGGGAGGTCTAGCCCATTATGAAACCATAAATGGACATGATAATGAATTGGCTACTTAACCAAACCTGATCCATAGGGGTTGTATGATTGTGAACTAAGGCTAGGGTTAAGTAAATTGATTGGATAGTGGATGGGTTAAGCAAATATAGGGGGTGGGTAATATTCACATATAGGCCTACAAACTTAACCCGTTAAGGTTATGTAATTAAAGACACCTAGTGGTATACATAACTGGAGGAAATAATAAAGTTATGTAATTAAAGACACCCTTTAGGGTAAGCATAACTGGTATAAATAAATAAGGCTATGTAATTAAAGACACCTAGTGGTATACATAGTCAGTGAAAACCTATTGGGGGATACAAGACAAAGGGGAGAGCTTGTATCATATTGTGTGGGACCCATTTCAATCAGTAACTTGGAGTAGGTATCAAACAAAGTACTCCGTACTAAGCGGAGAATGGGCAAGCTTACTGACTGATTGTAAGAGATCCAAACGTGGAGGACGGTGTGGGCGGCGCAAACCGACCGGGCCATGTGAGTGCATGAGCCGGGCAAAGGGGGATAAGACGACCGTGACACATGTAGATATGGTTGTGCACATTATTACGACAAGGGGTTGTCGCTTTAGGAAGTGATACCTCCTACTGTGGGACCAGCACAAGGCATCTATGAGGGTTAGGAAGCCGATCGATTAGGGTAGTGGTTAGGATACATTTGGACGTATACCTAAGCCTACCATCTTATAGTTGAAGGGAACATCTCTTTCTGGATATACTAGTAACAATGCAGAGTAATCATTAGAAGCGTATACACCTTATCCTGTCTACCTTGTCACACCTGCCATTTATGTAGTGATCTCTCTTATCCACTTTATATGCCTATCATGTTACTTTTATTTATTTACTGGCTGAAAGTAACTAGACTCGCCAGACTTTATGTCTGACCCTTTTTGTTTCTCCTTCTTTCTTCCGTTCCCCCACCCCCTCTCCCGGTTCTCAAGGAGGAAACACTCAAGCTTGACCGTGATTCTGTCTATTTTGCTAGAGCTGCTGATATGTATGGCTCAAGCTCCTATCCTTGTTGCTATGGCTATATTTCGTTCTTATGGAATTTTATTTCTTTATTTACTCTGATATCTCTAAAGTACAAGATAGTGGTTTTTATGTTGTAATGGGCTTTTATATTTCAGACAAATGATGTTTTGGACCATGGTATCTTATGATTAATAAAGTTGTTTTATTCCACTGCAAATTTTTATATCTATCTTGCAATATTCTATGTCTGTTTACCTAAAACGCTTCACGAAACTTAATGCATTCCCTTAGTGAGTGACATTAACGGATGTGGGGTGTCACACTTGGTATCAGAGCTGAAGGTTACCAGATTAGATAAAAGTTTTTGAAAATTATTTTTCAAAAAGGTTTTAAAAGAAAGTATTTTCAAAAAGAAAAGTCTGTTTTGAAAAAGTTCCCCAAAAAGCCATATGTAATACCCTTCGGTCCTTTATCTAAATTTCTTCCTTTTCCTTTTTTTAGCATGTCGGGGGAACAAAACATTCCTAATATCCCAGAGGGCGTCACAATACCCGGATGGTTCCGTAGGTATTTGGAGAACACAGCGCCTGCCGAAGGCCAAGGAAATGTTCCTCCCCCAGCTGCACAAGTCATTCCTCCTCCTCCCCCTCCAAAAGCAGATAACTTCGCCAAGATCTGCAAGGACTTCCGTGCTATGGAAGGGAAGCCACTCCATGAGAATGAGACATTCGTTGAAGCTTGGAACTGGCTCAAGGATACCGAGGACTTGTTCGTAATCTTTGAAGTAGAAGATAGAAGGAAGATTCAGTTAGTTGCTTGGCTACTGGAAGACGAAGCCTCATTTTGGTGGGAAGTCACCCAAGCTGGACGTCCTATGGAAACTTGGGAAGATTTTAGGCAAAGATTTGAAATGAAATTTCTTTCCCAAGCCGAGAAGAGCATGCAGATGGAGAGGTTCTTAGCATTCAAACAAGGAAACTTGATGGTGAAATAATATGCGAACAAATTCAACCAACTAGCAAGGTTTGGATTAGAGTTGGTGGATATGTCGCACAAAAAGGCTTTGTGGTTTGTTAAAGGGCTGAATGAACCCCTTCATGGGTTAGCCATGTCCCATATTCCAATGGGGGCCACTTTCGAAAAGCTTGTCAATATGGCCCGGATGCATGAGGAGGACAAGGGAGAAAAGAAGGAGGTAAAGGCTGAGGGGACATCGCAAAATAGGAAGGTGTGGCCCAAGAAGGGGCAGCAGCAACAACAGCAACAGCAGAAGAAAGGAGGGAAGGATGACAAAGGCAAGGATAAGAGGAAATGTCATAATTGTGGGAAAGAAGGTCACTTGATCAAAGACTGTAAGAGGAGGAAGAACAACTGCTTCAACTGTTAAGAAGTCGGACGTTTCGTTAAGGAGTGCCCGAAGAAATAGAGATCATAGGAAAAAGGTCAAAGGACAGGGACTTCTGGAGGGCAGGTGCATGCTCTCGCGATCAGTGCTCCTGGTAGAGGAAGAAAAATTATGTGGAAGGTTTAATTTCTCTATCAAACCACCTTATTAGAACACTTTTTGATTCTGGTGCTTCACACTTATTTATATCAAGTTCTGTAGTTGAATCTCTGCACTTAATTACTAGTATGGTAGTGGATCCCGTAGTTGCTTCAGACCCCATTGGTGATTCAGCTCATTTATCTATGATTTGTTGGGGTTTGAAAATATCTGTGTTAGGCGTCGAGTTTGAATGCGACACGTATGTGCTCGGGTTCATAGGCATGGGTTGATTCTAGGAATGGATTGGCTTACCACGTTTGGTGCCATTCTGGATTGTGAGAAGAGAGTTGTTAGGCTTCTGACTTGTTATGGGAGGACCTCCTAGATTTCTTGTGACCTACAAGGGTCGGTTATGCTTAGTTTCCTAGAGTCTCTTGATGCACATATTGATGACTTGCAATCTGTTCCAGTAGTCCGAGATTATTCAGATGTTTTTGATGAGGTTCGGGGTTTACCTCTGACGCATGAGATCGACTTTCATATATATATCTGGTGGACAATGCAAAGCCAGTTGCATTGCCAGTGCGCCATATGGCTCCAAGGGAAAGGAGGGAGCTGAATAAGCAAGTAAGGGAGCTACTTGAGAAAGGGTTTATCAGACGAAGCATAACTGAATGGGGTGCTCCAGTGGTATTCGCAACTAAGGCGGATGGTTCGCTTCGTTTGTGTGTTGACTATAGAGAGTTGAATAAACTCACTAAGAAGAATAGGCACCCGCTTCCGAGGATTGATGATTTATTTGATCAGCTTGTTGGTGCCTCGGTATTTTCTCAGTTAGACTTGGCCATGGGGTTTCACCAGTTGAGGGTGGCTGAGGACAGCATAGATAAGACTGCTTTTAAAACTCTGGATAGTTTCTTTGAGTGGCTAGTTATGCCTTTTGGGTTGATGAATGCACCTGCCTATTTTGTTGATTTGATGAATAGGGTATTTCGGAAGTTCCTAAACAAATTTGTCGTAGTCTTTGTTGATGATATCTTGATCTTCTCCAAGTGCAAAGAAGAGCATGCCCAATATTTGAGAGAAGTTTTGAAAACTCTTTGTGTGCATCAACTTAAATCAAAGTTCTCCAAATGTCATTTTTGGATAAAAGAGGTGATAATCTTAAGGCATGTGGTCTCCAAAGAGGGGATAGTTGTAGATCTCGCGAAGGTGGTTGCAGTGCAGGATTGACAGACTCCTAAAAATGCAACCGAGGTGAGAAGCTTTCTTGGGTTGGAAGGTTATTATAGGAAGTTCATTAAGGATTTCGCAAAGATATTAGCCCCACTCACCAGGCTAACGAAGAAGAACCTGGCGTTTTCATGGGATATAGATTGTGATGTTTCTTTCCAACGACTGAAGTGGGCTCGGACAACAGCCCCAGTCTTGAACTTTCCTGGCGGGAGTAAGGTGTTTACCGTTTACATTGACGCGTGTGGTGTAACACCCCGTGAATTCTATAACGCTAAGCTTCACAAATTAAAGTATAATTAATTCTAATGAAAGAATCAAGGGAAACGGGTTACGCCATTGCGTTCGTCTCAGAATTCTGCTTGAGATAGAGTCCGAGTTTGCGTGAATTGGACTACGTATGAAGGAGTTATGGCCTTCGGAAGTTTTAGAATCAAACTTAAATTCAAATAGCTCAGTTTAAATTTCAAATTTCAAATTTCAGGTTCAAACTGGGCTGGGCGGGAAAATTCCCGCCCAAGAGACCAGGTCAACCATAGGGTCGACCATGGTGTCGACCGGGTCACCCCCCCCCCCCAAGGTCGACCATAGTTTCGACCTGGGTGTCGACCTGGCTGGTCGACATGGCTGGCCAGGTGGCTCGAATTTCTGACGCCCTGTGTGTCACTAGGGCTGACGTGTCACCTCTTGATTGGCTCTCTGAATTTTGAATGGCCTAGATTCCTCCTATCTTCATCCGACGGCTCAAAACAACTTAAAAATCTATAATTACACCCTAACTCACAACTGAAAATTCACACAAAAATATGAAAAAGGAGTCGTCATGCTGCTAGGGAGGAATTGAACATAGCCGTCAAGAGAAAATCCTAGAGACGATTCAAACTAAGAAGAAGATTAAAGTTTAAATCAAAAGTTTTCAATGCAACGTTAGTCTACCCAAAGGAGCGCATCCCAATATCAGAATTCAGAATCCAGAATTCAAGATTCTGCATTCATTGTAAGTATAGTAACCATTCAGGATATGAATAATAATTGCGATGTGATTCGATGTGAATGAAAATAGAATTGTGTTATTGTATTGTATAAAATTCTATGTATTTTGATGATTCTATCATGACTTGTGTATTGACGTTTGTGGCATAAATTGATTGATGCAAGCCTATTGAACAATTGTATATGAAAACAATGTCACTTGTAAGTTTGTGGCAAAAGAATAGAACTGATCCTTTTATGTATATGTCGATGGCATGGACTATGTATATTCCCTTAGTCTAAATTAGAGTTTATGTAAACATGATTTAGACTTGAAACCTTTTATGCTACATGGCCTAAAGTTTATGTAAACGTGATTTAGACTTGAAACCTTTTATGCCTACATGACCCAAAGCCTATGTTATCATTTCCATGTTTATTTGCAAGTATAATTGGATCTATGTTAAGTATCGCTTGTGTTTCAAAAACTATGCAAGTTCATGTTGAAATAGGCTATGTGATTTAATGTTATAATTGGACCTTTTGGTGAATATTCATCATGCTAGTTTTGTGTTTGACATTATGCCAAGTTAAACATATTTAAACACAAGTTGTGTAAGCATAAACTATGCCATTTCATATGTCTCCTACTTAGTTGTACTTTGATTTGAATGCAAGTTCACATGATCCATCATTTATGTTAGTATCGCTAAATTGCAAGTTCATGCGCCACACACCTTTATATGTTGTCAAATATTACATGTTCTTGATTCCCCTTTTTCTTACGCTTATAAAGTTGGGCTGAATTGTCTCAAGCCCAACATTTGTTATAACTTTGCGAACGTATAAACAGGGGTAATGACGTTAGGTGTAAAACATGAAAACATATGTTGGCATGTTTGGCACATGCCAATGACAATGACATTTAAAACGGTATGAATTGTTATACCCAAAAATAAAAGATATGACATTTACATATATATATATATATATATATATATATATATATATATATTTGAGAAATAATAAAATATGTAAATTTAGGAAACACGACGTGCTTAACCCAAGGTTGGATTGAGTTGTAATATAAACCTGCCCGGAACCGCCCGGTTGTCTAGTGGTCACAACAGTACCTATCCAATGTGGGTGGTTAAGCATTGAGCCCAATAAAGACCCGAGGTTAGACTGAGCTACGGTGTAAACCTGCCCGGAACCGACCGGCATATCCAGTAACCGTAGCAATACCTGTCTAATGTGAGTGGACTGGTGCTCCTAAGAGGCTAAGGACAGGTGGTAGGGTTAAGTCAACTATAACACTTAACCAAATTTAACATGTTAACAAGAATTGATGGGTGGGGGTTAGGTAAATACAGACACTTAACCACTTAACATGTTTGACTAGAAAATCCTGGTAATGAGGGACCCGTTTTACCAGTAACCCAATTTGGGTATCAACGTTACCCTGAAACTAGGCAGGGTGGGGCACGATTACTGGGCTGATTGTAAGCGGTCAAACGACGGCGGTGGGTGCACAGTGCAGGTCTAACGGAGTGCGGGCGTGCACACACTTCGGAGCAGACAACAACGACACTGGGGACACCAGTAGTATAACCTATGCCTTCTAGAATTTGTGTTCGGGACGACACCATGGGTCTTGATACACCCCATGGTGGGACCAGCATAGGTATCTACAATTCTTGGGGGCTGTATGACACATGTTAACGCGAGTATGAGCTGATCTTTAAATAAAGTTGGGGATCACTTCACCCTCATCATGGGGTGTCTGTTAGAGTAAACTCGAATAGATGCAGAGATATAGTATGGGTGCGATAGTACACTCGACACACCCTTAGCTTGTGACACCATCCTATTTTCAGTATATATCTATCATGCCCTTTCCTTATTCACATACTGAAGAGTTACTAGATTTACTCAGGCTTTATGTATGACTCTATTTTCTTTTCGTCTTCTTTTCTTTCGTTCCCCCCTCCCCTAGGTCCACGGGGAGGAAACAACTCAGCTCAGTCAGGCTCTGTTCAAGCTCCAAGAACGTAGATGTATGATTTGGGTCTCTTTTGATCGGACTATGGCTTTGGATATCACTATGGGGATTTTTGTCACTTTATTTATGTTTTATGCTTCTTTAATAATCAAGGCGGTTATGATGTTGTAATGATGGAAGTATTTTGAGACAATTATGGAATGTTTTGAACACGTATTGATGCAATAAAAGTCTGTTGGTTTCCGCTGTTTTAAAATATGTGTATTTATATCTGTCTTGAGTTTATCTGTGGCTTTTACTTATAAACCTCCACCAAAATTAAGGCATTCCCTTTGTGAGTGACTTTAACGGAGGTGGGGTGTTTCACTTGGTATCAGAGCATAGGTTTACCAGATAAGATAAAAGTTTTTGAAATTGTTTTCAAAAAGAAAATTTAAAGAAGCGTTATTCAAGAAAAAGTGTTATATTTGTGAAAAGACAAAATCCTCCAAAGCCATGTGCCCCATCTACCTCTCTCTATCCTTCATTTTGAATTTTTTTCCTTTCTGTTTCAACATGTCTGGAGACCTTAACCTCCCGGAAGGAGTGCCGATTCCCGGCTGGTTTAGGAGGTACTTAGAAGCAAGGGCCAATGGCGCGGGCCCAGCAGACATCCCTCCTCCAGTGGCCGCGGTTCCTCCTCCTCCACCTCCTCCTGGAAATGCCTTCGCAAAAACATGTAGAGACTTCAAGGCAATGGGTGGGAAAGATTTTTATGGGACAGAATCCTTTGTAGCGGCAAGAAACTGGCTAGAGGAGACTGAGGATCTGTTTGTCATCTTTGGAGTGGATGACAGGCAAAAGATACAACTAGCGGTATGGTTGCTTAAGGATGAGGCTTCCTATTAGTGGGAAGTTACCAATGCTCAGAAGGTGGAGGAAACATGGGATGATTTTAGGACAAGGTTTGAAATGAAATTTCTCTCCCAAGCAGAAAGGAGCCTGCAATTGGAAAAGTTCCTAACTCTGAAACAGGGAAGCATGACGATCAGGGAACATGTTAATCAGTTTAACCATCTGGCCAGATTTGGGTTAGACTTAGTAAACACCCAACACAAGAAGGCACTTCGCTTCGTCAAGGGTATGAATGAGCCTCTACACAGCCTCGCCATGACCCACGTATCCACAGGAGCGACTTATGAGAGCTTGGTGGACATGGCGTTGCTACACGAGGAAGATCACGGTAAGAAAGAAGTTAAGGTGGAAGAGAAGAAAGAGGGTCTACAAGCAAAGAAGAAAGACTTCAAGAAAGGAGGAAAGAACAATAAGCCCCGTGAGAAGAGAAAGTGCAATTTCTGTGGCATTGTGGGCCATATATCAAAAGACTGCCGGAAAAGAAAGGCGAAGATGGGTGGTTGGTTCCATTGTGGAGAGACTGGGCACCAAGCCAAGGACTGCCCAAAGAAGAAAGGGCAGGGACAGAAAGCTGGATCCACTTCAGGGGGTCAGGTTCATGCGCTAGTGGCACCTCAGCAAGAAAGAGGTAGTAATATTTCTGTAGAAAGTGTAGTCTATCTTTATGATCATCCAGTTCGTACACTTTTTGACTCTGGCGCATCACACTCTTTTGATTCCTCTGCTTTAGTAGAATCTCTGCATCTAGACACTAGTATGGTAGAAGATCCCTTAGTAGTTTCAAATCCAATTGGGGGCTCCGCTTACTTGTCAATGGTTTGTTTGGGTTTGAAAATCTCTATTCTCAGCGTTGAGTTTAGTTGTGATGCCTTTGTCTTAGGCTTCTCGGGGTATGGTTTGATCTTAGGCATGGACTGGTTATCCAGTAATAGTGCCATTCTTGATTGTGAGAAAAGAGTGGTAAGACTCTTAACTCGGCTTGGTAACACTTTAGAAATTTCTTGTAATCCCTTGAATGTTGTTATGCTAAGTTATCTAGAGTCGCTTGATGCTTCTGATGAAAATTTGCAATCGGTTAGAGTAGTCCGGGAATATCCGGATGTCTTTGAGGAGGTGAAAGGCTTACCTCTGAGGCGGGAAATAGACTTCTGCATATATCTTGTGGATAATGCAAAGCCTGTAGCTTTACCTGTCAGACACATGGCTCCAAAGGAGAGAAAGGAGCTCAGTAAGCAGGTTAAAGAACTTCTCGAAAAAAGGTTCATTAGACGGAGCATTTCGAAATGGGGTGCTCCAGTGGTGTTCGCAATCAAAGCGGATGGTTCGCTTCGCCTTTGCGTCGACTATAGGGAGTTGAACAAATTAACCAAGAAAAATAGGCACCTTCTTCCCCGAATCGACGATTTGTTTGATTAACCTGTAGGTGCAACGGCCTTCTCCCAACTTGATCTGGCAACTGGGTTCCATCAGCTAAGAGTAGCTGAAGATAGCATTGATAAAATGGCATTCAGAACCCCAGATGGTTTCTTTGAGTGGCTTGTCATGCCTTTCGGCTTGACAAACGCACCCGCTTATTTCGTATACCTAATGAGCAGGGTGTTCAGAAAATTCCTCAACAAATTTGTGATTGTCTTCGTAGATGATATCTTAATCTTCTCAAAGAATGAGGAAGAGCATGCTCAGCATCTGAAAGAAATCATGGAAACTCTTCGAGCTCGTCAACTAAAAGCCAAATTCTCCAAGTGTCACTTCTGGAGAAAAGAGGTAAGATTTCTGGTGCATATAGTGTCCAAAGAAGGGTTGGCCGTGGACCCCGCGAAAGTGGTGGCAGTGCAAGATTGGAAGACACCAAGAAATGCAACTGAAGTTCGAAGCTTTCTTGGGCTAGCCGGTATTTACCGAAAGTTTATTAGGGATTTCGCGAAAATCTCAGCCCCACTCACAAGGCTAACAAAGAAGAATCTGGCGTTCACTTGGGATTTGGATTGCGAGTTTGCTTTCCAACGATTTAAAAGGGCTCTCACAACAGCCCCAGTTCTGACTTTGCCAGATGGAAGCAAAATGTTCACAGTATACACGGATGCATGTGTAATGGGACTAGGCGTTGTTCTAATGCAAGAAAGAAGGGTAGTAACTTATGGTGGAAGACAATTAAAAGTTCATGAAAAGAACTACCCAACCCACGATCTTGAGTTAGCCGCCATTGTCTTTGCGCTCAAGTCTTGGCGCCATTATCTCCTAGATGAGAAGTTTGAATTATACACTGACCATAAATCGTTGAAATATCTCTTCTCGCAGAAGGATCTTAACTTGAGGCGATGGATGGAGTTTCATGCCTCGTATGACTTTGAAATTTCCTATACTCCTGGCAAAGGCAACGTAGTAGCAGACGCGTTGAGCCGTAAGAAACTGACCTTAAGCCCTCTCTTTGTGGAAAGGCAAAGCTTGGAGTATATAGCCAGTTTTAACTTTAGGCCCTCCTCAAATTTTGTACCGGGTTTACTAGCATCTCTCGAAGTACGCCCTACTCTCTTGGACTCAATAGGGGCTGCACAACGTGAAGACCCTTAGCTTGTTGATGTGATTGATAAACTTATTAGGGGTGAGACTTCTAGTCACCTTAGTAGGTACACAATTGATGATAAGGGATGGCTGAGGCGAGATGGAAGATTGTGCATCCCACAAGCAAGGGAGTTGACAAAGAAGGTTCTCGAAGAGGCACATCATTCCAAGATGACCATACACCCTGGCGGCGATAAGATGTACAAGGGTATAAAAAGGACTTTCTTTTGGAACGGCATGAAACAAGACGTGGCAGATTACGTTTCTAAGTGCATGACCTGCAAACGGGTCAAGGCGGAACAAAAGAAGCCTGGAGGACAACTTCCTCCTTTAGAGGTCCCACAGTGGAAGTGGGAAGCATTTCAATGGACTTCATTAATGGACTGCCTAGGTCGAGAAGAGGCAACACTAGCATTTGGGTAATAGTGGATAGGCTTACTAAGAGCGCCCACTTCATACCTATCAAAAGTAGAAGGACTGCTGCATCTCTAGCATCTCTTTATCTCAAGGAAATAGTTCGACTCCATGGGATACCCTCCAGCATTGTTAGTGACCGAGACCCCATCTTCACAAGCGAGTTTTGGCGGAGTCTACAAGAAGCTGTAGGCACGCAATTATGTCTGAGCACGGCCTATCACCCCCAAACCGACGGCCAGACGGAAAGGGTAAATAGAGATTTAGAGGATCTTTTGAGACTTTGCGTTCTCGACTTTGGAGGGACGTGGGAGGATCACCTTCCTTTAGTGGAATTTGCCTATAACAACAGCTACCAAGCTACCATCGGTATGGCGCCCTTCGAAGCCTTGTATGGAAAACCGTGCAAATTACCAACTTGTTGATACGAGTCTACAGATAAGCTTATACTTGGACCAGATATGATTCGAGAGACTTCTGAGAAAGTAGACTTGATACGTACGAGAATGAAGACTGCCCAAGACCGACAGAAATCCTACGCCGACAAAAGAAGTACCGACCTTGAGTTTGAGGTTGGGGACAGGGTTTTCCTTAAGGTATCACCTTTAAGGAACGTCGTTCGTTTTGGATCCGCAGGAAATCTAGCACCAAGATTTGTAGGACCGTTTCCTATCATCGAGAAGGTTGGAAAGATGGCCTATAGATTAGAGCTACCCGAGAGACTGGCCGGAGTTCACAAAGTCTTTCTTGTTTCTCACCTCCGGAAGTGTTTGCATGAGTCAGCAGAAGTGGTGGAACCTAGCATTCTAGAAGAAGCCGAAGTGGAACGTGAAGCAACTGTGAGGAGAGTTCCAACCCGCATCTTAGGAACGGAAGTGAAAAAGCTACGCAACCGCGAAGTCAAACTCGTTAAAGTTCAGTGGAACGACGCCGAGGAAGACGCGACTTGGGAACAGAGGACAGAATACGCGCTACCTACCCTCTTCTTTTTGAGGGTACATCTTTGATCTCTCTCTTTTTCCTTAAGTTATGCTTTATCTACCTTTTAGGTATATCTCCTCGGTCCTTTTCCTAACTCCTTAGGTAGAAAACAAATGGATGCAAACATGTATTTGAAAACATTTTATGGATGATGGCTGCAAATGGTTGCTCGTGGATGCATATACACACACACCCTAGGTTATAGATCGGCTCAATCACTCCATATTGCATATGCATATGTGTATTCTCATTTGTATATGGTTGAAACTTGATATGTTGTCATATGGTTGTCGCATTTGTATAAATAATTGTGCACTCATGTAGAATTATGAGTAGGAAAAATTTGCATACATAATGGATTCATGACACTTACATGATTCGCATTAAGGAGGTCAACTGAATCAGTAGACCGCCTGATTTCTGCATTAGATAAGGACATGTGCACACACTATGCATATGATCATGAAGCATTAGAAGTCTTTTAAGGACAGTGGATGCCTGTGTTTGTTGGTCGAGTAGATGGACTGTTGGATGGTAGGATATACATTCTTCCTAACTTGAAGATTTCGGGGATGAAATCCTTTTAAGGGGGGGAATGTAACACCCCGTGAATTCTATAACGCTAAGCTTCACAAATTAAAGTATAATTAATTCTAATGAAAGAATTAAGGGAAACGGGTTACGCCATTGCGTTCATCTCGGAATTCTGCTTGAGATAGAGTCCAAGTTTGCGTTAATTGGACTCCGTATGAAGGAGTTATGGCCTTTGGAAGTTTCAGAATCAAATTTAAATTCAAACAGCTCAGTTTAAATTTCAAATTTCAGGTTCAAGCTAGGCTAAGCGGGAAAATTCCCGCCCAAGAGACCCAGTCGACCATAGGGTCGACCATGGTGTCGACCTGGTCACCCCCCCCCTAAGGTTGACCATAGTGTTGACCTGGGTGTCGACCTGGCTGGTCGACTTGGCTGGCCAGCTCTGACTCTGGCTCAAATTTCTGAGGCCCTGTGTGTCACTAGGGCTGATGTGTCACCTCTTGATTGGCTCTTTGAATTTTGAATGGCCTAGATTCCTCCTATCTTCATCTGACGGCTCAAAACAACTTAAAAATCTATAAATACACCCTAAATCTCAACTGAAAATTCACACAAAAATATGAGAAAGGAGTCGTCATGATGCTAGGGAGGAATAGAACATAGCCGTCAAGAGAAAAGCCTAGAGACAATTCAAACTAAGAAGAAGATTAAAGTTTAAATCAAAAGTTTTCAACGCAACGTTAGTCTACCCAAAAGAGCGCAATCCAATTTCAGAATTCAGAATCCAGAATTCAAGATTCTGCATCCGTTGTAAGTATAGTAACCTTTCAGAATATGAATAAGAATTGCGATGTGATTCGATGTGAATGAAAATAGAATTGTGTTATTGTATTGTACAAAATTCTATGTATTTTGATGATTCTATCATGACTTGTCTATTGACGTTTGTGGCATAAATTGATTGATGCAAGCCTATTGAACAATTGTATATGAAAACAATATCACTTGCAAGTTTGTGGCAAATGAATTGAACTGATCCTTTTATGTATATGTCGATGGCATGGACTATGTATATTCCCTTAGTCTAAATTAAAGTTTATGTAAACATGATTTAGACTTGAAACCTTTTATGCCTACATGGCCTAAAGTTTATGTAAACGTGATTTAGACTTGAAACCTTTTATGCCTACATGACCCAAAGCCTATGTTATCATTTCCATGTTTATTTGCAAGTATAATTGGATCTATGTTAAGTATCGCTTGTGTTTCAAAAACTATGCAAGTTCATGTTGAAATAGGCTATGTGATTTAATGTTATGATTGGACCTTTTGGTGAATATTCATCATGCTAGTTTTGAGTTTGACATTATGCCAAGTTAAACATATTAAAACACAAGTTGTGTAAGCCTAAACTATGCCATTTCATATGTCACCTACTTAGTTGTACTTTGATTTGAATGCAAGTTCACATGATCCATCATTTATGTTAGTATCGCTAAATTGCAAGTTCATGCGCCACACACCCTTATATGTTGTCAAATATTACATGTTCTTGATTCCCCTTTTTCTTACGCTTATAAAGTTGGGCTGAATTGTGTCAAGCCCAACATTTGTTATAACGTTGCGAACGTATAAACGGGGGTAATGACGTTGGGTGTAAAACATGAAAACATATGTTGGCATGTTTGGCACATGCCAATGACAATGACATTTAAAGTGATATGAATTGTTATACCCAAAAATAAAAGATATGACATTTACATATATATATTTGAGAAATAATAAAATATGTTAATTTAGAAAACACGACGTGCTTAACCCGAGGTTGGATTGAGTTGTGATGTAAACCTGCCCGGAACCGCCCGGCTGTCCAGTGGTCACAACAATACCTATCCAATGTGGGTGGTTAAGCATTGAGCCCAATAAAGACCCGAGGTTAGACTGATCTACGGTGTAAACCTGCCCGGAACCGACCGGCATATCCAGTAACCGTAGCAATACCTGTCTAATGTGAGTGGTCTGGTGCTCCTAAGAAGCTAAGGACAGGTGGTAGGGTTAAGTCAACTATAACACCTAACCAAATTCAACATGTTAACAAGAATTGATGGGTGGGGATTAGGTAAATACAGACACTTAACCACTTAACATGTTTGACTAGAAAATCCTGGTAACGAGGGACCCGTTTCATCAATAACCTAAATTAGGTATTAACGGTACCCTGAAACTAGGCAGGGTGGGGCACGATTATTGGGCTGATTGTAAGCGGTCAAACGACGGTGGTGGGTGCACAGTGCAGGTCTAACGGAGTGCGGGCGTGCACACACTTCGAAGCAGACAACCAGGGCACTGGGGACACCAGTAGTATAACCTATGCCTTCTAGAATTTGTGTCGGGGCCGCCACCATGGGTCTTGATACACCCCATGGTGGGACCAGCATAGGTATCTACAATTCTTGTGGGTCGTATGACACATGTTAACGCGAGTAGGAGCCGATCTTTAAATAAAGTTGGGGACCACTTCACCCTCGTCATGGGGTGTCTGTTAGAGTAAACTCGAATAGATGCGGAGATATAGTATGGGTGCGATAGTACACTCGACACTCACTTAGCTTGTGACACCATCCTATTTTCAGTATATATCTATCATGCCCTTTCCTTATTCACATACTGAAGAGTTACTAGATTTACTCAGGCTTTATGTCTGACTCTATTTTCTTTTCGTCTTCTTTTCTTTCGTCCCCCCCCCCCCCCCCAGGTCCACAGGGAGGAAACAGCTCAGCTCAGTCAGGCTCTGTTCAAGCTCCAAGAACGTAGATGTATGATTTGGGTCTCTTTTGCTCGGACTATGGCTTTGGATATCACTATGGGGATTTTTGTCACTTTATTTATATTTTATGCTTCTTTAATAATCAAGGCAGTTATGATGTTGTAATGATGGAAGTATTTTGAGACAATTATGGAATGTTTTGTTTTGAACACGTATTGATGTAATAAAAGTCTGTTGGTTTTCGCTGTTTTAAAATATGTGTATTTATATCTGTCTTGAGTTTATCTGTGGCTTTTACTTATAAACCTCCACCAAAATTAAGGCATTCCCTTTGTGAGTGACCTTAACGGAGGTGGGGTGTTTCATGTGGTACATGGCTTGGTGCGGTTCTGATGCAAGAAGGGAAAGTAGTATGTTATAGGGGTAGACAGTTGAGAGTTCATGAAAATAACTACCCTACCCATGATCTAGAACTAGGTGCCATAGTATTCGCATTGATGACGTGGCGTCACTATCTACTTGGAGAGAAGTTTGAGTTATACACGAATCATAAATCTCTCAAGTATTTGTTCTCGCAGAAGGATCTCAATTTAAGGCAACAGCGGTGGATGGAGTTCCTAGCTTCATATGATTTTTAGTTTTCTTATACCCCTGGTAGGGTAATGTGGTTGGATGACGCACTATGTAGGCAGAGGATGGCCTTAGTTCCTCTGTTCGTGGAGAGGAAGAGCTTGGAGTTCATCTCAACTTTTGACTTTAAACCCTCCATCGAGATTTTGCCTGACTTATTTGCATCATTCGAAATACAACCAACTCTTATGTATCAAATAGGAACTTCGCAACAAAGTGACCCACAAATTTTAGACATCATGGATAAGCTCCGAAAAGGGGAGACTTCTAGTCACCTTAGTCGATATACCATAGATGAAAAGGGGTGGTTGCGACAAGATGGAAGGCTTTGTGTTCCCCAAACAGGAAGCTTGATAAAGGAAATCCTAGAAAAAGCCCACCATTCTAAGATGACCATTCATCCAGGCGGTGATAAAATGTACAGAGACATGAAAAGAGTCTTCTTTTGGACTGGGACGAAGAAAGATGTGGCCGAATTTGTTTCTCAATGTTTAGTTTGCTAACAAGTTAAAGCCGAGCAAAAGAAGCCCGGTGGTTTACTTCGTCCTTTGGAGGTTCCTTAGTGGAAATAGGAGAGCGTCTCTATGGATTTCATAGATGGTTTGCCTAGATCGAAGAAAGGCAGCACCAGTATCTGGTTATGGTAGATATACCCACTAAGAGCGCTCACTTTATTCCAGTTAAGAGTAAAAGGACGGCACCATGGTTGGCAGCAATTTATGTTTGAGAGATAGTTCGTCTTCATGGAGTACCTTCCAGCATCGTGAACAACCGCGACCCCATCTTCACCAGCGAATTTTGGAGGAGCCTGCAAGGGACATTAGGTACACAGTTGTGTTTGACGATCGCTTATCATCCTCAGACCGATGGGCAGACGGAGAGGGTGAACAGAATTCTAGAAGATCTTTTAAGGATGTTAACTTAGACTTCGGATGGACTTGGGAAGAGCATCTTCCTTTAGGAGAGTTTGCCTATAATAACAGTTATCAAGCTGGCATCGGCATGGCACCCTTTGAAGCATTATACGAGAGACCCTGTAGATCACCAACTTGTTGGTGGGAATCTACAAAAAGATTATTACTTGGACCAGATATGGTTAGAGAAACGTCTGAAAAGATTGACCTTATTCAATGACGGATGAATATAGCTCAAGATAGGCAGAAATTCTATGCAGACAAGAGAAGGACTGACATCAAATTTGAAGTAAGAGACTTAGTTTTTATCAAAGTGTCACCCTGAGGAATGTGGTTCGCTTCGGATCGGTAGGGAAGTTAGCGCCTAGGTTTGTGGGACCATTTCCCATAACCGAGAGGATTGGCCAAATGGCCTATAGAGTAAAGCTTCCTGAAAATTTGTCTGGTGTTCATGATGTTTTCCATGTTTCTCATCTGCGGAAGTGCTTGCATGACACCGCGGAAGTTGTTGAGCCAAGTATATTAGAAGAGTTAGAAATGGAATGGGATGTGATAGTCAGGCGAGTTCCTTCCCGTATTCTTGGATCAGAAGTTAAGAATTTACGCAATAAAAAGATCAAGTTGCTAAAGGGTCAATGGGGAGATAACCCAGTGTTGTATATAACGGTGTTGTATACACAATTATATGATTTTTTGTTTGATGATAACAACCAAATATTTATTATTTGAAATGTGTTTGTTACTGTATTGTTCTATATATACATCAAAGACATGAATATAATATTTATATTTAAATAGAAGACGACTGTACAGACATTCATATATTCATACAGTATTTTATTTAAATAGAATATTCTATTTCAACATTCAAACAGTACAGTTATTTAATACTCCACTAATAAATACATTCACATAATATTTGTATTTGTAAATTGACTGAATAAAATAGACAAGTTTGTTTGACAATAATAAAATAATATTTTATTTCAAACGAATTTGTTGATTACAAATAACAGTACAATTCATATATATACATACATTTTGACTGTCTGACTCATATACAGTTCCTCTACACTCTTTGTACATTATTTACAATTTATTTACATTCACTCTGTACAGTTTCATCTTACACTCATTCACTGTCATTTTTCTTGTCTTGTGTTTTTTGAATGCTTCACTATCAGTTCAGTCACTGTCTTCTGTCTTCGGTCTTCACAGACCACTGTCAATCCAGTTATCTGCTTACCTGTCATATACAGAAACACATCCACAGTATCGGGAATAGAAATAATATTTTAAATTATAGAAGATATAATTTTTTTTTAAAAAAATATTTGCCTTAGATTTCTGGTGTGTTTCTCATCATTTTTCATGACTTGATCTGATCTGTGTCTAGTCAGTCTGTATATGTATAGTAACAGAGACAGAAAATAATACTGAATGGCTGCATATACACACGTGCATATATATACATGTGTGCACTGCCTCGCCAATCAGTGTGCAACTGAGGAGTAGCAACGTGGACCATCTCGACTCAGCGCACAACAAACAAGGGACAGTGCAACATGGGCATGGGGCAAACAAATCAAAACTGTGGAGTTGGTCAAACAAAATCAAGAAATGGCATGCAACTCAAATCAGCCAAAAGTGGTTGAGCCACTCAAACATGGAGAAACACAAGTTTTCAAATACATACAGCATACATGTACAAGGCAAACTGGATGGAGCACAAGTGGCATATAACAGTGGTGAAGCAAGTATGAATGGTGCACAAAGCAGCATGGTGATCAAGTCCAGCATGCTATGGCAAAATAAAGACAAACACAACTTATTTGTTCAAGTCAAAATGGTGCATGAGATATACAGGTGGATGTGTCGAGGTGCATCTCAGTTCAAAAACATGTATTCATGGAGAAGATTCAAGCATAGGTGGTGCACACAGCAAATATACATCTCTCAAGCAAGCATGGATCAGCACGTATACAAGGTGCACATTTTCAAAGTTGCATGAACATGAATGATCTGATCAAGTGTGGGGGCATCAACATGGTTCATATGAGTAATGCAAATTACAAACAAGTAAATACATCAAAGATACAAATGCAGCTCAATCACAAAATGATCACACATAGTCTGAAGTTACACAGCTCAAAGAAACTCAGCAAGTTTATGCGCCGAGCAACATATACAAGAATGGTGGAACCAAGTGTGCATTTTCAATACAAACAAAACACTAGCCTTTGAATCTTTCAAATTCTTTCCAACTCTCTTGCGAAACAAGCAACTAATCAGGGAATTAATCAAAGGAATTCATTCACCAGAAAATAAATTACTCAAGGGTCCAGGAATGACAAAATAGCTTGATGAATTTCCATAAATTTTAGTATTAATTTTAGGGAAGATCTTTGGTAAAATGGTTTCAGTTATGCTCATATATGGCAATGCATAATTTCAAAGCAGTGATTTCATTTTTTAAATCATACAAAAGGGAATGTATTTTTCGAGCAATAAGAAATTTCCTGAAATCATGCCGAGGATATCTGCTTCAATGTTTTGACCAGCATAGTTTTGGCAAGTTTTTCTCATTTACGAAATATCATACAAGAAAATCAATTTATAAATCCGCGTTGAACAAAGTCAACCAGGATTATCACTTCTGGAAACAAATTGGTGAAACAACTCATATTTTGGCAAGAAAATTCAATTACTTTTTTCATGGGATCAAAATCAGAAAAGTTTTTTTTCCAGTGTATTCATGCCTTGGAATCATTCACGCCGATACATATATATGGCAAGAATTTTCAATTTCAGATTTGCAATCAATCTTTTTTTTCAGGAAAAATTTATATAGGGCAACCATTTAACAATCAAGCAAAGATTCAATCAAGTCCAAATTCATTATTCAAAGCCAACATTTCAAGCTAAATTCGAAGCAATCAATCAGTCAAGCAAAATAGGAAACCAAGCCAATCAGCCAAGTCAATACAATGAAATCAGAGAGAAATTCTAGGATTCCATAATCCTATATGAACAACCATTCATCACTGGCATTTTATCCATCGAAACCAATTAAATTAACCGAGAAAACAAAAGAATTAAAATCAGAAGTCTCACCGAGATTTCGATCGCCAGAAAACCCTATATCAATTGTGGAGTTAGCCATCGAAGAATAAAAGTTCATTAGAGAACCTGATTACATCAATCTGAAGTTTTGAGATTCGATTTGGGGCAAACAATAAAACCCTAGCCGCCATTAAATTTTCCCAGAGACTAAAGAGATCGGGCAGAACTAAAATGGATGCATCAAAAGAAATGGAATGGCCAAGTTTACAAAGGGGATGACCATTATTCTTATTTCCTAGGGTTTATTTTATGGTTTTATTTGTTTTCTTTGTTTGTTTTATTTTGTATTGTTTTGTTTCTTTTTCTTTTTCCATATGTAATCCAACCAACAGTTCTAGAGTCTGTAAAATTTAGGGGGATTAAGTCTGGGTGTTGACCGGTAGTTGCTAGAGTCTGTAAAATCTAGGTTACTGGTTACGGGGTCGTAATCAGGGGAATCTAATCGAGAGGATATCGGTCAGTCTAGGGTTTTGAGCGTAGGGTTAGTACAGGAGCAGGAAGTGCAAGTTTACAGTGTTTGTAAGCAGGATCTGTTATTAACTCCTAGTAGAAACCTTAGGAATGCAGCAGTAGGCAGGATTTTGCAAAAGCTAAGTATATCGTGTGTTATTTACTTTTTGTATTTTTATTTCTGCTACATTCTATGATCTATGAATATTTGAATAATTAAACTCTGCAATAATTTGTTATAAACCCTATTCACCCTCCCCCCCCCCTTAGGGTTAATCTCGATCCAACAAGTGGTATCATAGCAGTATTTCCATTAACTCTAGAGTCATGGGTTATTCTAGTTGTCAATCCATAGAGAGTCAGTCCAGTCGCATTCCATCTATTTTTAATGGTTCGTAATTTTCAAATTGGAAGTCAGAAATGGAATACTTTTTAAAATCTATTAATTTTAAATGTTGGGATGTTGTTATTAATGATTATGATAAGGAAGATAAATGTTTTAATAATCATGCTACACATATCTTATATTCCCATATTGATGATGTTCGGTATGGCCTTATCTCCCATTATTTAACTGTGCAGGAAATATGGAATACTCTCAACACGAGGTATGGAAAAATTGACAACAACAGCTCAAAACCCAAGAAGATCAACTCAGATTCGGATCTATGCTCGGAAGAAGAAACGGATGAAAATTCAAGACGATAGAGACTCAACAGACAATGAAACTGAAAGCTTATCATATGAAGATTTGGTTTATATGTGTACTGATTTGACAAAAATCATTGATAAACTCCATCGTAAAAATAAATCTTTAAAATCTAAAAATCACGAGTTATATAGCAAAATTAACTGTTTGGAATCAGAAATTACAAATGTCGTGAAATTAGAAAGTTCTAACTATGAAAGTTTTTTGAATTTGAAAACTGACATCGTTCATCTCAATAAAAATATTCAAAGGCTTAAAGAGGAAATTTTGATTTTAAAAGATAACGAGGTTGAGTTAAAAGATTTAAACAATTCTTTGCAAAAAGAATTTAATAATTTTAAGGCCATCAAAAATTCCAAACATGAAATTGTTGAAAAAGAAAGCTTGTTGAAAAGTGATTTGATTTTAAATGAGCTTGAAAAAGAGATTGAAAATTTCAAGAAAGTTGAATTTGAAAAACAAATTAATTTTGAATCTGAGATTCTTGAATCCAAGACCAAAATCAAGTTCCTTGAAAATGAAAATTTGATTTTGAATTAGAAAAATACTGAAAAGAGAAAGATTAGCATTAATCGTTGTTCAAATCTAATGAAAGAGAATTCTGACCTTAAATCTTAAATTCAACAACTTGAATTAACTCTAATCAAATTCTCTAACGGAGAAAAATCTTTAAATATGTTGTTGAAAAATCAACAATTTTCAGGAAATAAAAATGGTATTGGTTTTAGGAAAGGAAATGATATTTTGAGCTCGTGTGATATTAAAAATCCTTCAAACTGCTTCAAGATGGGTCATTCTGAAAATTTGAATTGTGAAAATTCCAAAAGGTTTTTAAATCACAAACGAGACAAGAATATAACAATCCTGTTGAACAGTTGTGGACCCCAAAAAAGAAATAAAATGATTTTTGGAAAAACTAAACAAGTTTGGGTTCCTAAAGGCACAAAGATAGATTCGAATGGTGTAACGACCCAGCGGGTTCGATGCCCGAATTTCGACAATAATACCTATAAACTGTATTACTTGCCAAAACTCAAGTATCGAAAACACCAAATAGTTAATAGAAAGAAATTAGAGGGTGAGATAAGAAAGAAAGAAATATTAGAATAGAAGAAGAAGAACCAACACGACACAGAGTCTCAAATCGCAGCGGAACAAAATATAATATAGAAAAAATCTTATTGAGAGCATTAAATAAAACTTACAATCATCCCAGTACATCAAGACATCTGGACAGTTATAATAATATGTCCTCATATACAACACACAGCGGAATAAATATTAATGAGTCTGAACTCCTTCAACGTGTCTTTGGACTTCGTAGCATCCGATAACCTGGACCTGTACAACCCGGTCTAACCCGAGCATTACAAATACCAGGTCAATCTGGTGAACAGAGTGAGAAACCCACTAAGTTTATAATATCATCCAACTTGATTTCAAAGTTTAAAATATTTTCGAAAGAAAAGGATAATCGTAAGACCAAATCCACACATAAATACGGATGGTTTTTACCTTACGATAACCCAAAACATTTTGAAATCAATATCTTATTCTGATATTATGATAATGTCTAAATACAAATAAATATCAATTTAGCGGAACACTTGCATCTCACGCTTCACATGTATGGTATACAACCAAAACCGCGATGCTTATTGGAGTTTGGATTCCGACTGTAACAAGGTATGGAACCACCTGCCGATAGTGTATCTCTAGAGGCAAATACACTGGGTTCAACAAGAACGTCTTGCAACCCGGCCCACACATGACCAACCACTCATTTCGCTTGAGTGTATCGAATGTATATCACCAACAGTTGGGATCAGCAACCGTTTCCTGAAAAGGGACAGCATCGATAGATTAAAGAAGCAAAAGGAATTCCTCTAGATAGGAGATTATACACCCTAATGGGTGCGAGCCACATAGCCATGCTGCCTGCCCGATTTCTGTCATATCCTGATTGTGACGCTTGAGGTTTGAATTATCCTTTTTAAGATAGCATGCCGACATTTACTTTAAATGCCACATTGTCAGATCCATCGGAAATTACTAATTAATATCCACAAAAATACTTAGGTTGTGAGGCTAAAGAAGTTTCCCTTCTTTGCCACCAACATCGTATGTTTGAAGAAATCAACGTACGTAATTCTTTGGAAATACTCTGTTATACACTCATCCATACAAGTTGCCCTGGGACTGGACAAACCGAAGGCACCCTCCTACTGCATCCTAGGAATCACCCTAGAGACCAGTTGTGAGTAGTACTTGCAATCCGCAGATTCCGATCACGTCAGAATCACAAATCAAATAACTCTGGATGCATGCCAGAGTGATTCGATAGGTTGTTCTTTCGCTAATGAAAATCCACGGTCTTATCTGCTCCATTTTCAATCTGCATCTTCGACGATTCGTATTTGCTGTTCGGAATGGTTATCAAATATAAATTCGATTCCAGATTTTCCGTACCAACAATCATATTGGTCAGATTTGATAGTCGGTTGTTTCTATCAAATAAACAATCATTCAATCATGAAGATAAATATGAGTTCATTGGTTCAGAACTCAGCATCACTTGGCCATTTAAATTAAATAATTTAAACTTCTTAACATTTCGATATTTAAAAACAGTACTAACTGAAAAATAAATATTAAATCCCCTTTTTTTAAAATCTTATTAAAACATTTACATTTCATTTGGTTATTTTAAAACACTAATCAGATAATCAATCCTTGTTAAAACGGTTACTTAGTCAACTCACAAACACTGTTATTTCTTTGGCCAATCCCAATTAATTCCTCTATAAATTAATTTATAATATAATTAATTTCAATAAATTTCATTCACTTGTTTCTTAGAGACAAATTTATCCACTCTTCACTACTATGTAAATTTCCTATTCATTTGCTTATAAATTTAAATAATGTAAGTACTTGCAATATAAAACCATTTAATAATCATAAAAAAATTAACAATAAATATTTATTCCTTTTTAATATTCTTTTATTCAAAATAACAGATTTAGAAATCCATTTTCAGTTAAGAATTAAATTTTATAACTTCATCTCTATCGGTCCACCTGACTGTGAATCAATATTAATAAAACGATTGACTTATAGGCCATACGATGCCAATTACTCTACCAATGCTGCCCATTGGTTAAAGCAAACGCTGAATTTCTAGTCCATGATCAACACTGAAACAAATCACCCAATCAAAACAGTTCATATAATGATGATATGAAAATATATATTTGATCAATCAATAATTTAAATATCCAATTCTAAATTGATACGTTTATATGATTATAAACATAACCAACAAGGTAAGTTACCTTGGTTGGTTACGACCGTTAAACAACGATCAATTTCAATTAAATTAAACAAACGTTTAATTTAATCGGTTCAGTTAAGAACAACATGATGCAGTAATCATCCAAAATAAACAAACATAGTACAAACAAATTAAATCCGACTTATAATAATATAAGTGGGATGAAAACTGAGTGAGTAAACTCACCTTCATTTCCCTTTTGATGTTTTGGAATGGTCGTTTTAACTAAATTAAACAGTCGTTTAATTTAATTAAAATTTCCATCTGCGTCCACCCTTGTTCAGAACGGTTCCAAAATACTTTGCTTGTCAGCACGACTCCAATGTTCCTGGTTTTATTTGATTTTGTTCACATATGCAATTGTGATACACATCATAAGTTACGTTATAATTTAAATAATAATTTTATACCTTAATAAAATTTAAATTTATATTAATGATAGTTAACCACTCGATTTACGCTTACATATAGATTAGGCCAAGTCAAATGGATAAGGCACTTTTTAACCAACGTGTTTACCTACCCCTACAACTTATATTTCTCAAAATGTGCTTCCCATGTTTTATATACTTATGTAAATTAAAACCAAATATGATTATAATAAGAATGTGGACCTTGCCCACTTTAGCCGAGTCCAATACTTCCTATTAACCCTACAGTATACTTCCTCCCCTCTTCATAGTTTATTTTCGAATTACACCTGGGCCGAAACCCATCATTTTACTTCACAACCACTATTTAGAACCTAACCCTTCCCAATCACTGTTCATGTTTTCCAGTCAATAATGAGAAAAACACTGTTCACGTTTCTTCCCCTCTACTATACATGCAACCGCACATCTTAGTTCCCATCCCTTCTGTCCTTCCCGATGCATTATAGAACCTAACCCAAACTTCCACTCGCGCCTCATGTTTTCCACCACCTTCTACACGCATGAACCACAAGTCCTTCCCAATCACGAACAGGTCGCACACCTCCCTTACGTTTCAAACTAAACCCCCTTGTATTTTTTCCCACTGCATGCTTTATTTTCTCCAACCGCAAGCATGGTTTAAAACCATATGATACAAACTTTGGAACCCATCCTCGCTCTGCTTTGCGACGCAACACCCCTTCACCAAACCCACTACCCATAGAAGCCTGTCACCGTCCAACTGTAGTCACGCCAAAATCCGAAAACTCCTTTCACTGCTGTGACTTCGCTTTCGTTCGCATTCACAACTCTGTTCCCACTCCCAATCCTCTGTTTCAAACATCACACCTACAGACTTACTACCTTTCATCCCCCGCAAAACTCTACAGGACATCCTGACAGTCCTCGCCCCATCATCATGAAGCTGCTGCCCCATCTCACCGTATGTTGTGCCACCCCGCTCTTATAACCAGCCTCACCACTTGCCACTATCGCATTGCATAAAACTGCTCCCCTTCACATCGGTTAACAGAGTGCAACAACTCCTCTTGATGTTCATACTTCTTATGCAAAAATCTCTGCTCCTTGCGTTCTTATTTTTATTTTATTTTATAATTTATATACACTTATGAATTTGGGTTTGCTTCATGCTGAAATTAAGTGGAAGCAGGCACATTTGTTGCTTGAAGGAAAACGCAGAAACATGAGAGTATTTATAGGGGGAAATGGTTTGGCCACCAAGTAAAGATGGGTACAAGTTGGCACATGAAAGGGGTTCTAGGGTAGCTGGCGTCTTCCCTGTGCTTTCATCTCAGTCATGTCCGAGTTTACAATGGTGGCCTTGAATTTTCCTTTCATCAGCACAGTGTCATGTGTTTTCATTTCACAGGTAGCTTGTACCTTTCTAGATTTGGTGAGTGTCTGTAAAATTAAATTTTGGTACAATGTAAACTCTGGCACGGCTTCTTTTCGCTAGTCAGTAAGGTATCATCTTTTCACTTAGCTAGGCTTAGCTTCAGACATTGTTTTGAGAGGTACATAAGTGCAGCGTATGTGCCTTTCAAATATAAGGTAGGTGGTACATATTTTAGTTTTTTAGGTGTTGGTACAAGCATCTTGCGTGACTTCACATGATGTAGATGTATCGCTGCTTTCATATTGACAGATTACTAGGATTGACATTTTAAGCTTTAGTAGCTGCAGTATTAACATGCGCGCTTGCCTTCCTTAGGCATGAAGAAATATGTACAATTCCTTAGGATTTTGGATGAGAGAAGAGCTGTGCGTGTATACGTTAGGCAAAGATAGGGTAGGCTTGTGCGGATCAGGGTAGGTCTGTGATCTATATTAGTGTAAGATGTGAACTGCTACTGGTATCAAATAGTAGTAAATTCTATCTTTAGACTCAACAGTTAATATTAAGGTGTACGTTTCCGAGCATCCGTTCAAAAGATGCTATTACATCACACGAGATTTCAGGTACAAGAATTGGTTGATAATCAAGAAGAAGAATAAGCCAAAGAGATGGGTAAAGACAAACAACGATACTGACATGCACCCCTTTTTAAAAGTGTCTTTTCATTTGTAGATGGGTAGTGTGTTGTCCTAGGTGGCCAACCTACTTGAGGTAAAGTTTTGGATTGAATCAGTGGTCTGCATCATATAGATGGCCTGCGCATAACATAGGGTAGGTGCGTGTACCTTGTTACTTATGAGTGAAGGTTACATAAATTTTATTTTATCTAGTTATTATTTTAAAACTATGTCTAACTCTACCACTTTTTACGTTGAACGTTCAAAAATTTAACCGATATTCACGAACTCCAAACGTGATAAAAATGCACATCTTGCTATGTCTTGACATTCCAATCTCAATAAAATTCGTTTCGTTGAAAACGGAGGTCGTTTGAAAAGAAAACATTTTTAAGGCCAATATAATATATTGAACAATTTCCCGTGTGCGAAGCACGGACCTCATCATAATGTAAGCAACGCATTGATTTGAATGTTCTATGTCGTATGATTATTTAATTTCATCGTCAATTGTTGTTGAGCGTTTTATATTTGTATCGATATACAACGTTTACGAGTTCAAATTATAATTATATGTTTAGACGTCGTTTAATTACCGAATTATAAATTATAAATCTAATTATGAATAACAAATCATTATTTAAAATAATAAATTAATTTAAATATTAACCCCCAAAAATATGGGACGTTACATTCCTTCCCCCTTAAAAGAATTTCGTCCCCGAAATTACTAAGTTAGAAGAAACGCCAGAAATCCATTAACTTCCAAAAAGCCAATTTATTATAAATTGAAAACCAATCCATTCAACTCTTATGTTAAATCATTAATGAATTATATATCCAACAAATCTAATAAACAACAACAATACACAACCAATTTAACCCCATTGATTTCATCATCAGTTGATATTCACTTGAATTTAACCTACCTAAGTATCAATCTATCAATATCTGATTGGTTTCCAGTATTATTATTCAATTTTCCAATCTCCAACTTAATTTATTTAATTCCAATATCCATTCTCAACTTTACTTAACTAATTTAAATTCCAACTTCATATTCAATCAACTAATTGATTTTCAAAACTAGTTTACTTCCATTTCACAATTCAAATTTTGATTTTATTCAACCTTATTTATTGATTCCACATTGAAATTCTCTTTGGTTACACAAAACGATTCCAAATTTTTAATCCAATTTGAATTCTATTCAAATCGATCTAACACATCAATGTTCCAATAATTTAAGAAAATTATTACCTTTCTATACAAAAATATAATTCATCCAAAATTATTTCATTTAACCATCTTTTCAAGACAATATTGTGCCAGTTCTAAAGTGAACCCATCGAATAACATGATATAAAATATGTTCGTATAGAATTTACAAATACGCTCTCATATATATACACTCAAACTCAAACTAGGGTGTTACTAGCCCCATCTCTATCGAGTTACGCCACAGACCCAAGGTTATTACAAAACCAATTGCTCTGATACCACTATAACGACCCAGCGGGTTCGACGCCCGAATTTCGACAATAATACCTATAAACCGTATTACTTGCCAAAACTCAAGTATCGAAAACACCAGATAGTTAATAGAAAGAAATTAGAGGTTGAGATAAGAAAGAAAGAAATATTAGAATAGAAGAAGAAGTACCAACACGACACAGAGTCTCAAATCGCAGCAGAACAAAATATAATATAGAAATAATCTTTATTAAGAGCTTTAAATAAAACTTACAATCATCAGAGTACATCAACACATCTGGACAGTTATAATAATCTGTGCTCATATATAACTTACATCGGAATAAATATTAATGAGTCTGAACTCCTTCAACGCGTCTTTGGACTTCATAGCATCCGATAACCTGGACCAGTACAACCCGGTCTAACCCGAGCATTACAAATACCGGGTCAGTCTGGTGAACCAGAGTGAGAAACCCACTAAGTTTATAATATCATCCAACTTGATTTCAAAGTTTAAAATCTTTTCGAAAGAAAAGGATAATCGTAAGACCAAATCCACACATAAATACAGATGGTTTTTACCTTAAGATAACCCAAAACATTTTGAAATCAATATCTTATTCTGATATTATGATAATGTCTAAATACAAATAAATATCAATCTAGCGGAACACTTGCATCTCACGCTCCACATGTATAGTATATAATCAAAACCTGCAGATAGTGTATCTCTAGAGGCAAATACACTGGGTTCAACAAGAACGTCTTGCAACCTGGCCTACACAGGACCGACCACTCATTTCGCTTGAGTGTATCGAATGTATATCACCAACAGTTGGGGTCAGCAACCGTTTCCCGAAAAGGGACAGCATCGATTGATTAAATAAACAAAAGGAATTTCTCTAGATAAGTGATTATACACCCTAATGGGTGCGACCCACATAGCCACGCTGCCTGCTCGATTTCTGTCATTTCCCGGTTATGAGGCTTGAGGTTTGAATTATCCTTTTTGGGATAGCACGCCACCATTTACTTTAAATTCTACATTGTTAGATCCATCGGAAATTACGAATTAATATCCACAAAAATACTCAGGTTGTGAGGCTAAAAAGTTTCCCTTCTTTGCCACCAACTTCGTATGTTTGAAAAAATCAACGTACGTAATTCCTTTGGATATACTCTGTCAGACACTCGTCCATACAAGTTGCCCTAGGACTGGACAAACCGAAGGCACCCTTCTAGTGCATCCTAGGAATCACCCTAGAGATCAGTAGCGATTAGTCCTTGCAATCCGCAGATTCCAATCACGTCAGAATCACAAATCAAATAACTCTAGATGCATGTCAGAGTGATTCGATTGGTCGTTCTTTCGCTTATGAAAATCCACAGTCTTCACTGCTCCATCTTCAATTTGCATCTTCGACAATTCGTATTTGCTATTCGGAATGGTTTTCGAATATAAATTCGATCCCGGTCTATCCGTACCAACAATCGTATTGGTCAGATTTGATAGTCGGTTATTTCTAGCAAATAAACAATCATTCAATCATGAAGATAAATATGAATTCACTGGTTCAGTACTCAGCATCACTTGATCATTTAAATTAAATAATTTAAACTTCTTAACATTTCGATATTTGAAAACAATATTAACTGAAAAATATATTAAATCCCTTTTTTTAAATTTTATTAAAACATTAATTCGTTAACCATTTCATTTGGTTATTTAAAACACTATTCAGGTAATGAATCCTTGTTAAAACGGTTACTTAGTCAACTCACAAACACTATTATTTCTTTGGCTAATCCCAATTAATTCCTCTTTAAATTAATTTATAATATATTTAATTTCAATAAATTTCATTCACTTGTTTCTCAGAGACAAATTTATCCACTCTTCACTGCTATGTAAATTTCCTATTCATTTGCTTATAAATTTAATTAACATAAGTATTTGCAATAAAAAACCATTTAATAATCATAAAAAAAATTAACAATAAATATTTATTCCTTTTTAATATTCTTTTATTCAAAATAACGGATTTAGAAATCCATTTTCAGTTAAAAATTAAATTTTATAACTTCATCTCTATCGGTCCAGCTGACGGTGAATGAATATTAATAAAACGATTGATTTATAGGCCATACGCTGCTAATTACTCAACCAATGCTGCCCATTGGTTAAAGCAAACGCTGAATTTCTAGTCAACGATCAACACTCAAATAAATCAACCAATCAGAACAGTTCCTATAATGATGATATGGAAATAAACAACATATAATATATTTGATCAATCAATAATATAAACATCCAATTCTAAATTAATATGTTTATATGATTATAAACGTGACAACAAGGTAAGTTACCTTGGTTGGTGTAACACCCCACCTCCGCCAATGCCACTCTTGCAAGGACATTAGCTTTGGAGGGGCGTTAAACAAGGTAAACATGCATGCAGATATCACAAGACAGAACATATAAGTAAAACAGAGTAGTAAAGCAGCGGATAAAACTTAGCATTTCAAAACCATAGTCATGTTATAACAAAGTACTTGGTCATTATTTTCCAACAACAAAGTCTAGATAAAAGCATAAACTGAAAAACTGAAATACATAAAGTACTATCCCAAAAATGAAGTGATAAACCATAGCTAGCTCAATGTCCAAAACCGTACATGAGCAAATCCAGTAAGCAAGCTGTAAAGATCCAAGCTAAGCTCCAATGTTCCCACCCTGAGAACCTGAGGGGGGGAAACGGAAGAAAAGAGGCGAAAGAAAACAGGTCAGTCAAAAAGACTGGTAAGCCCTTCTACTATCTGTCTATGAACTAGTAAAGTTAACTGGCATGAGAAGCTGAGATGAACATAAGGATAACAACATACTGGCATGATGATTAACTAACAAGATAGATAAAGGTGTCATCGCATAATTAAGGTTAAGTTTTGCACCACGGGTGTACTAGCATTCTAACATGTCAAGTAAAAACAAGAATTGATCCCTTGGCGCAAGCTTGGCCCATCATCATGAGGTGACCTAAATTAAGGTCCAACTACACGGTCTAGTTGATCGGCTCCCTATAAGCCTAACTCGTCAAGTGTCGGTGTCATACGGCCCAAACATGAAATGTAGCTAACTGTGCTAGGTCCACCCCAGGGTGTATCAAGTCCTAGGGTGTAGACCTCGGACACCAATCAAGTATGCACAGCCTAGATCTACTGGTACCCGTGCCAGATTCTCCAACTCCGGACTATGTGCACGACCATAGTCCGCCTGGACCTACACCGGCGTACCTACTCAGCCGTCATTTTGGTCGCTTACATGTCAGCCCAGTAATCGTGCCCCACCCTAGCCTAGTCCTAGGGTCTTATGATACTATCAAGAGGGTTACTGCTGAAAAGGACCACGCAACTAGGGTTTCCTTAACGGGTTAAATGTGGTTAACCCGATCCAAACGTGGATTAAATTGGTTAAGTATACCCAAGGTTCGTGACTTAACCCCGATTAACCCATCCAGCCCAAATTGATTAAGTATTAAGTGGACCATGACTTAACCCTAATCAGGAGGCATTAATTAACTTAATGTGCTTTAACCTCTCACATTAGACTTTGTTGTGGTTACTAGTTAAGCCGGGCGGGTCCGGGTAGCTTTACACCACAACTTGGTCTAACCTCGGGTTCGAGCACAACATGACCAACTTCTCACATTGGGTCATATTGTTTGTAGCCACTAGTTAAGCCGGGCGGGTCCGGGTAGATTTATGCTACAAACTCAACCCAACCTCGAGTTGGCCACACTCATATTTTATAAGTGTCATGTCATTTATGTTTCTAAAACATAATTACAAGTTAACATATCACGTTATGTTATAAAAATCATGTTCATGTCATAATTTTACCCAACCCCAACGTAATCCCATCGTTTACATAATTGCAACAACGCATAAAGGGTAAAATAGGGAACTTGGCATAATCATGACAAAAGGGTGTTGAAGCCACAAGTTTATCATGGTGCATATGAGATGTACATATGTTCATATACTTGCATATTGCATTGTTAGGCTTCAAAAGCATGCATAAAACCAAACTTAGCATATGAGTGATACATGGTGATAAATGACATGTAGAAGTTGCTAGAAGTTCGCATTTAGCCTCATATGCAAGTTATCATAAGGGATATGATAACTTTCATGTTGCCAAAATGCAACCTTTGATATAAAGCTTGGAGCTTTATGCTCACAACATCAAGTTTAACTTGCATAACATAGCAATATGTGTCATACATAATGATTAAACCAACTTGCATAGCATAATGATTAACCAAACTTGCATATCATAATGATCAACCCTGAACTTGCATCATTCATTTAACTTTAGAGTTCAATAAAAAGAAAGTAGAAAAGGGCTTACTACGCTATGAAGACACAAATGAATATTTATTATAAAGATTGAGACGAAGCACTTATGAAAGCACCAAAATATGAAAGCCCCAATTGAAAAACCCTTGCGCCAAATCAATAAAAATCCTTGCTTTGAAATAGAAATGTTGCAACTTGACTTGAATGCAAACTAAGAACACTCATACAAGTTTGAAAGCACTTGTATGAACTCACAATCTCTCATAGAAATAGGCTTAGGAATTTTAGCATGAGAGTGGAGGCCATGAGAGGAACAAATTTGACATAGTTTAGTTGTAGGATTGAATAATGGTGATTTAGGCTAGGTTTAGGGGTCTTTTTATAGAGGATTAGGATAGTATTAGCCATAGGATTAACCCTAGATTCAATCCAAGCCATCAAAGCATGTCTTGGGGAAGAAGTCAAGTGTAGGAACCATCTAGGGCCTTTAGATTAAAGCTGAACCATGAGAACCATTCAAATGCAAAATCTGCATTTGAGCGAATCGGCCCACGGGTTAATAGCCAAACACCCTGGATTAACTCCTAGTCGACCCAGCGGGCTCGGGGCGACCTCAAAAATCGGCCGGTTCGGTTATTCCCCTCTCCCAATTCGCTGTTTTGAACATTTTTGCATATTTATTTATTTAATTTTCAATTATATATATATATATATATCAATATATATATATATTTCTCTGCGCAACCCATTTCACTTAATTAAGTTTACTTTAATTTGTGAATTTTTATGTTCAAATTACGGGGTGTTACATTCTCCCCTCCTTAAAGGATTTCGTCCCCGAAATCTCCAAGTTAGGAAG
Source organism: Allium sativum (assembly GCA_030737875.1). Taxonomy (NCBI): domain Eukaryota; kingdom Viridiplantae; phylum Streptophyta; class Magnoliopsida; order Asparagales; family Amaryllidaceae; genus Allium; species Allium sativum. The sequence continues at coordinate 682,762,057 of CM060926.1, read as the reverse complement.
AACGTATCCTACTATCCATCATCCATCTACTCAAAACATCATCCACGTGCAGTCATTGTCCTTAAAGGATTCTAAATGTTGTATGATCATATGCAAAGGTGTGTGTATATGTACTTATCTAATGCAAAAATCAGGCGGTTACTGATACAGTGAACCTCCTTAATGCAAAATATGTTAGTGAAATGAGTCCATATGTATGCAAATTCCTAACATAATTTATAATCTCTACATGAGTGCACATAATATTCATCCATATGCAACATCCACGTGATAGTTCAACAAGTTTCATCCATGAATAAGTATAAGCACTCATGCATATGCAACATGAAAGTGTGTGAGCCGATCTTAGTGCCTAATGTGTATCATGCATCCACGAGTATCCACGTGCAAACACTTGCAACCACTTGCAACCATCAAGCATAACATGTTTCAAATACATGTTTCAACCAAGGGTTTCTACCTTAGTTCTCATGACAAGATCTACGAAACAAGATAAACTAGATAAACGCGGATAAAAAGAAAGATATGCTAATTAGGAAAAGAGATCGAGAATGTACCCTCAAAAAGAAATGGATAAAGCCCACGCATCTTCTCCTCGGTTTCCCAAGTTGCATCTTCGTCGGCTTCACCCCACAGAACTTTCACCAATTTGACTTCTCGATTCCTCAGTTTCTTGATCTCCGTTCCCAAGATACGAATCGGAGCTTTTCTCAAGGTTGCTTCTTTCTCTACCTCAATGTCTTCAAGAATGCTTGGTTCAACCACCTCAGCGGACTCATGAAGGCACTTTCGGAGATGCGAGACATGAAAGACATTATGCACTCCGGCTAGCTTTTCGGGCAATTCCACCTTATAGGCCATCTTTCCAATTCTCTCTATGATAGGGAAGGGTCCTACGAACCTTGGTGCCAGCTTCCCTGCTGCTCCAAAACGTACCACATTTCGCAAAGGAGAAACCTTCACGAAAACCATGTCTCCCACTTCGAATTCCAAATCTGCCCTTCGCTTGTCAGCATAGGATTTCTATCTATCTTGGGCCGCTTTCATCCTTCTTCTTACTAATTCAACTTTCTCGGATGTGTCTCGTATCATATCGGGCCCAAGTATAAGTCTATCTGTTGTCTCCCACCAACAAGATGGTGACCTACCCGGCCTCCCATATAAAGCTTCAAATGGTGCCATCCCTATGCTGGCTTGATAGCTATTATTATAAGCAAATTCTACAAGAGGAAGGTGGTCTTCCCAAGTACCACCGAAGTCAAGAACACAAAGCCTCAAGAGATCTTCTAGCACTCTATTCACCCTTTCGGTTTGGCCATCCGTCTGGGGGTGATAGCTGTACTCAAATTCAATCGCGTACCCATCGCTTCTTGCAAACTGTTCCAGAACTGGCTAGTGAAAATCGGGTCACGATCGCTAACTATGCTAGAAGGAACTCCATGCAACCGCACTATTTCTCGGAGATAAATAGACGCCAGCCCTGATGCGGTCCTCTTGCTCTTTACTGGGATGAAGTGAGCACTCTTCGTAAGTCTGTCAACTATGACCCATATGCTTGTGCTCCCTCTCCTTGACCTAGGCAATCCATCCACAAAATCCATAGAAATACTCTCCCACTTCCATTGTGGGACCTCCAATGGATGTAATAGCCCACCTAGTTTCTTTGACTCGGCCTTCACTTGTTGGCACACCGTGCACCTTGAAACATACTCTGCCACATCTTTCTTCATTCCATCCCAAAAGAAACTGCGCTTCATATCTCTGTACATCTTATCTCCTCCCGAATGTATAGTCATCTTCGAGTGATGCGCTTCTTCAAGAACTCTATGGACAAAATCTCCCACCCGAGGAACACATAATCTCCCATCACGCCTTAGCCATCCTTTATCATCAATAGTATATCTGGCAAGGTGACTAGACGTCTCACCCCGAATCAACTTGTCCATAACTTCGACTATCTGTGGATCTTCCCTCTGCGAAGCCCTAACTTGATCAAGAAGTGTGGGTCTAAGCTCAAGGGATGCTAATGAACCCGTCATCAACTCAACAGCCATCGTGAAATCAAAGGTTGCCAAGAATTCCAAGTTCTTCATCTCAATGAACAAGGGGCTTAAAGTCAATCTCCTTCTGCTTAGTGCATCCGCCACAACATTACCCTTGCCAGGGGTATAAGCTATCTCGAAGTCATAAGATGCCAAAAATTCCATCCACCTTTGCTGCCTTAGATTCAGATCTTTTTGCGAGAAGAGGTATTTGAGTGACTTGTGATCAGTATACAACTCAAACCTTTCGCCTAGAAGATAGTGGCGCCAGGATTTGAGTGCAAAGACGATCGCCGCTAACTCCGAATCATGAGTGGGATAGTTCTTCTCATGAACTTTAAGTTGCCTACCCCCATAACATATCACTCTTCCCTCTTGCATCAGAACAACTCCTAACCCCGTGCCACATGCATCTGTGTACACCGTAAACATCTTACCACTATCGGGTAATGCCAAAACTGGAGCTGAGGTAAGGGCTCTTTTGAGCTTTTGAAAAGCAAGCTCACACTCCAAGTCCCATGCAAAGACTAAGTTCTTCTTCGTCAACTTAGTGAGAGGGGCCGAAATCTTAGCGAAGTCTCTGATGAACTTCCTTTAGTAGCCCGCCAAACCGAGAAAGCTTCTTACTTCGGTCGCATTCCTAGGAGTCTTCCAATCTTGAACCACAACCACTTTCGCGGGATCCACCGCTATGCCTTGCTTAGAAACTATATGTCCAAGAAACCGAACTTCCCTTCTCCAGAAATGACATTTGGAGAACTTGGCTTTCAACTGATGCGCTCTAAGCGTATCCATCACTTCCTTGAGATGTCTGGCATGTTCATCCTCGTCCTTTGAGAAGATCAGAATATCATCCACGAAGACAACAACAAACTTTTTGAGGAACTCCCTGAACACCCTACTCATCAAGTCTACGAAGTAGGCGGGTGCATTAGTCAATCCGAATGGCATGACAAGCCATTCAAAGAATCCATCCGGAGTCCTAAACGCAGTTTTATCAATTCTATCCTCAGCTACTCTAAGCTGATGGAATCCGGTGGCTAGATCGAGCTGAGAGAAAATAGAAGCACCTACAAGCTGGTCAAAGAGATCATCAATCCTCGGTAACGGGTGCCTATTCTTCTTTGTCAGCTTGTTCAACTCTCGATAATCAACACATAGATGAAGCGAACCATCCGCCTTAGTAGCGAATACCACCGGAGCACCCCATTCGAAAATGCTTCGTCTAATAAAACCCTTCTCAAGCAGCTCCTTGATTTGCTTACTGAGCTCCCTTCTCTCACGAGGGGCCATGTGCCTAACGGGCAATGATACTGGCTTGGCATTATCGACTAGATAAATGCGGAAATCTATCTCTCGTTTAGGGGGTAACCCCTTAACTTCTTCAAAGACATCAGGATAGTCTCGGACTACCCTTACAGATTGCAGATCATCGGGACGAGTCGAGAGATTCAAGATAGCATAACATGACGGGACCTCTAGGGTTACCAGAAATTTCTAGGGTATTACCGAGGCGGGTCATGAGCCTCACCACCCTATGTTCACAATCGAGAATGGCTCCATAACTGGACAACCAATCCATGCCCAAGATTAACCCATATCCCGTGAATCCGAGAACATAAGCATTACACGCGAATTCTACAGTCAAGATAGAAATCTTCAAATCCACACAAATCATAGATAGATGGGCGGAACCCCCAATTGGATTTGAAACACAAACGGGATCCTCAACTAAGCTAGTACTTAGGTGCAAACTTTCAACAATGTCAGAAGAAATAAAACTATGCGATGCGCCAGAATCAAATAAGGTGCGAACAGGATAATCAGAAATATAAACAAGACTTTCTGCAGAAATGCTACCTCGATCCTGAACTGGAGCGGCGTTTAGAGCATGCACTTGCCCTCCAGAAGGTCCTGCACGCTGATTCTGCCCTTGCTTCTTGAGGCAATCCTTGCTAAAATGTCCGGTCTCTCTACAATGAAAGCATTCGCCCGACTTCCTCTTCCTTTTCTTACAGTCTTTAGCTATGTGCCCTACATTCCCACAGTAGTGGCATTTTCTTGGGTCCTTTGCCTTGGCCTTGTTGCCCTTGTTGTTCTTGTTGTTTTTGTTGTTCTGATTGCTCTGATTTCCTCCCCACTTGGAGTTTGTCTTCTTGGCTTGGGTCTCATTAGCCTTCACTTCCTTCTTGCCATTCTTATCGTCTCCTTGAAGCAATGCCATGTCTACCAGACCTTCAAAAGTGGCCCCCATAGGTATATGAGATAGGGCTAAACCTTGTAGTGGCTCATTCAACCCTCGTGCAAAGCGCAAAGCCTTCTTCTGGGGAGTATTAATCATGTCCAAACCAAATCGGGCGAGCTTGTTAAACTCATTCACGTACTCCCTCACTGTCATGTCTCCTTGCTTCAAAGATATAAACTTCTCCAATTGCAAATTTGCCTCAGCTGATGATAGAAACTTAAGCCCAAATCTTGTCCTAAAGTCGGCCCAAGTCTCTATAGGCCTCGTAGCATTGGTGACCTCCCACCAATAAACAGCTTTTCTTTCAATAACCATGCTGCCAATAGAACCCTTCTATGATCTTGCACATCAAAGATGGCGAAGAGATCTTCAGTTTCTTTCAACCAATTTCTTGCCTCGACAAAAGTCTCTGTCCCAATAAAGTTCTTGCCACCCATCGCCTTAAAGTCTTTGCAAATCTTAGCGAAATCTGCTTGCGGGTTCTGAGGAGGAGGAGGAGGAACCTCAGTTATATTGGGGGTATTTGCTGGGCCCACATCGTTGGCCCTAGCTTCCAAGTATCTCCGGAACCATCTGGGAATGGTCACTCCCTCGGGAAGGTTAAGATCGGCCATACTGAAAAAGGAAAAAGATAGATTCAGAATGAAGAAACGAAGGATAGTGCTACGGCTTTTGGGGAATAGCCTTTTTAAAATAACTAGACTTTTCTTGGAAAATACTTAATTGGTTTTGAAAATAGTTTTTCAAAAGGTAAGTTTCAAAAACACTGTTGCTCAAATCTTGTAAACCTTATGCTCTGATACCAAATGTAACACCCCACCTCCGCCAATGCCACTCTTGCAAGGACATTAGCTTTGGAGGGGCGTTAAACAAGGTAAACATGCATGCAGATATCACAAGACAGAACATATAAGTAAAACAGAGTAGTAAAGCAGCGGATAAAACTTAGCATTTCAAAACCATAGTCATGTTACAACAAAGTACTTGGTCATTATTTTCCAACAACAAAGTCTAGATAAAAGCAAAAACTGAAATACATAAAGTACTATCCCCAAAATGAAGTGATAAACCATAGCTAGCTCAATGTCCAAAACCGTACATGAGCAAATCCAGTAAGCAAGCTGTAAAGATCCAAGCTAAGCTCCAATGTTCCCACCCTGAGAACCTGAGGGGGGGGAACGGAAGAAAAGAGGCAAAAGAAAACAGGTCAGTCAAAAAGACTGGTAAGCCCTACTACTATCTGTCTATGAACTAGTAAAGTTAACTGGCATGAAAAGCTGAGATGAACATAAGGATAACAACATACTGGCATGATGATTAACTAACAAGATAGATAAAGGTGTCATCGCATAATTAAGGTTAAGTTTTGCACCACGGGTGTACTAGCATTCTAACATGTCAAGTAAAAACAAGAATTGATCCCTTGGCCCAAGCTTGGCCCATCATCATGAGGTGACCTAAATTAAGGTCCAACTACATGGTCTAGTTGATCGGCTCCCTATAAGCCTAACTCGTCAAGTGTCGGTGTCATACGGCCCAAACATGAAATGTAGCTAACTGTGCTAGGTCCACCCCAGGGTGTATCAAGTCCTAGGGTGTAGACCTCGGACACCAATCAAGTATGCACAGCCTAGATCTACTGGTACCCATGCCCGATTCCCCAACTCCGGACTATGTGCACGACCATAGTCCGCCTGGACCTACACCGGCGTACCTACTCAGCCGTCGTTTTGGTCGCTTACATGTCAGCCCAGTAATCGTGCCCCACCCTAGCCTAGTCCTAGGGTCTTATGATACTATCAAGAGGGTTACTGCTGAAAAGGACCACGCAACTAGGGTTTCCTTAACGGGTTAAATGTGGTTAACCCGATCCAAACGTGGATTAAATTGGTTAAGTATACCCAAGGTTCGTGACTTAACCCCGATTAACCCATCCAGCCCAAATTGATTAAGTATTAAGTGGACCATGACTTAACCCTAATCAGGAGGCATTAATTAACTTAATGTGCTTTAACCTCTCACATTAGACTTTGTTGTGGTTACTAGTTAAGCCGGGCGGGTCCGGGTAGCTTTACACCACAACTTGGTCTAACCTCGGGTTCGAGCACAACATGACCAACTTCTCACATTGGGTCCTATTGTTTGTAGCCACTAGTTAAGCCGGGCGGGTCCGGGTAGATTTATGCTACAAACTCAACCCAACCTCGAGTTGGCCACACTCATATTTTCTAAGTGTCATGTCCATTATGTTTCCAAAACATAACTACAAGTTAACATATCACATTATGTTATAAAAATCATGTTCATGTCATAATTTTACCCAACCCCAACGTAATCCCATCGTTTACATAATCGCAACAACGCATAAAGGGTAAAATAGGGAACTTGGCATAATCATGACAAAAGGGTGTTGAAGCCACAAGTTTATCATGGTGGCATATGAGATGTACATATGTTCATATACTTGCATATTGCATTGTTAGGCTTCAAAAGCATGCATAAAACCAAACTTAGCATATGAGTGATACATGGTGATAAATGACATGTAGAAGTTGCTAGAAGTTCGCATTTAGCCTCACATGCAAGTTATCATAAGGGATATGATAACTTTCATGTTGCCAAAATGCAACCTTTGATATAAAGCTTGGAGCTTTATGCTCACAACATCAAGTTTAACTTGCATAACATAGTAATATGTGTCATACATAATGATTAAACCAACTTGCATAGCATAATGATTAACCAAACTTGCATATCATAATGATCAACCCTAAACTTGCATCATTCATTTAACTTTAGAGTTCAATAAAAAGAAAGTAGAAAAGGGCTTACTACGCTATGAAGACACAAATGAATATTTATTATAAAGATTGAGACGAAGCCCTTATGCAAGCACCAAAATATGAAAGCCCCAATTGAAAAACCCTTGCGCCAAATCAATAAAAATCCTTGCTTTGAAATAGAAATGTTGCAACTTGACTTGAATGCAAACTAAGAACACTCATACAAGTTTGAAAGCACTTGTATGAACTCACGATCTCTCATAGAAATAGGCTTAGGAATTTTAGCATGAGAGTGGAGGCCATGAGAGGAACAAATTTGACATAGTTTAGTTGTAGGATTGAATAATGGTGATTTAAGCTAGGTTTATGGGTCTTTTTATAGAGGATTAGGATAGTATTAGCCATAGGATTAACCCTAGATTCAATCCAAGCCATCAAAGCATGTCTTGGGGAAGAAGTAAAGTGTAGGAACCATCTAGGGCCTTTAGATTAAAGCTGAACCATGAGAACCATTCAAATGCAAAATCTGCATTTGAGCGAATCGGCCCACGGGTTGACAGCCAAACACCCTGGATTAACCCCTAGTCGACCCAGCGGGCTTGGGTCGACCTCAAAAATCGGCCGGTTCGGTTATTCCCCTCTCCCAATTCGCTGTTTTCAACATTTTTGCATATTTATTTATTTAATTTTCAGTTATATATATATATATATCAATATATATATATTTCTCTGCGCAACCCATTTCGCTTAATTAAGTATACTTTAATTTGTGAATTTTTATGTTCAAATTACGGGGTGTTACAGTTGGTTACGACCGTTAATAAACAATCAATTAAATTAAACAAACGTTTAATTTAATCGGTTCAGTCAATATCAACAAATATATGCAGTAATCATCCAAATTAAACAACCATAGCACACACAAATTAAATCCGACTTATAATAATATAAGTGGGATGAAAACTGAGTGAGTAAACTCACCTTCATTTCCCTTTTGACGTTTTGGAATGGTCGTTTTAACTAAATTAATCAATCGTTTAATTTATTTAAAATTTCCAGCTGCGTCCACCCTTGTTCGGAACGGTTCCAAAATACTTTGCTTGTCAGCACGACTCTAATGTTCCTAGTTTTATTTGATTTTGTTAACATATGCAATTGTGATACACATCACAAGTTACGTTATAATTTAAATAATAATTTTATACCTTAATAAAATTTAAATTTATATTAATGATAGTTAACCACTCGATTTACGCTTACATATAGATTAGGCCATGTCAAATGGATAAGGCACTTTTTAACCAACGTGTTTACCTACCCCTACAACTTATATTTCTCAAAATGTGCTTCCCATGTTTTATATACTTATGTAAATTAAAACCAAATATGATTATAATATGAATATGGTACTTGCCCACTTTAGCCGAGTCAAATACTTCCTTTTAACCCTACAGTATACTTCCTCCCCTCTTCATAGTTTATTTTCGAATTACACCTAGGCCAAAACCCATCATTTTACTTCACAGCCAAAATATTCAGTTAACCAACATTAATTATAGATTAGGCAAAAATAATAATTCTTCTGGGTTACGGTTAAAATGTTCTAACTTTATAAACATATATATAATCACCTAAATCTTGATTACTTTATATAATTCTTCGATTGAGAAATTTTGAATTTCTTACCAGTCAGTAACGAGAAAAACACTGTTCATGTTTCTTCCCCTCTACTATACATGCAACCGCACATCTTAGTTCCCATCCGTTATGTCCTTCCCGATGCATTATAGAACCCAACCCAAACTTCCACTCGCACCTCATGTTTTCCACCACCTTCTACACGCATGAACCACAAGTCCTTCCCATGCACGAACAGGTCGCACAACTCCCCTACGTTTTAAACTAAACCCCCCTTGTATTTTTTCCCACTGCATGCTTTATTTTCTCCAACCGCAAGCATGGTTTAAAACCATCTGATACAAACTTTGGAACCCCTCCTCGCTCTGCTTCGCGACGCAACACCCCTTCACCAAACCCACTACCCATAGAAGCCCATCACCATCCAACTGTACTCATGCCAAAATCCGAAAACTCCTTTCACCGCTGTGACTTCTCTTTCGTTTGCATTCACAACTCTGTTCCCAATCCCAATCCTCTGTTTCAAACGTCACGCCTATAGACTTACTACCTTTCCTCCCCCGCAAAACGCTACAGGACATCCTAATAGTCCTCGCCCCATCATCGTGAGGCTGCTGCCCCATCTCACTGTATGTTGTGACACCCCGCTCTGATAACCGGCCTCACCACTTCCCTCTATCCCGTTGCATAAAACTGCTCCCTTCATGTTGGTTAACAGAGTGCAACAACTCCTCCTACTGTTCATACTTCTTACGCAAAAATCTCTGCTCCTTGCGTTCTTATTTTTATTTTATTTTATAATATATATACACCTATGAATTTGGGTTTGCTTCATGCTGAAATTAAGTGGAAGCAGGCACATTTGTTGCTTGAAGGAAAACGAAAAAATACAAGAGAATTTACAGGTGGAAATGGTTTGGCCACCAAGTAAAGATGGCTACAGGGTAGCACATGAAAGGGGTTCTAGGGTAGCTGGCGTCTTCCCTGTGCTTTCATCTCAGTCATGTCCAAGTTTACAATGGCTGCCTTGAATTTTCCTTTCATCAGCACAGTGTCGTGTGTTTTCATTTCACATGTAGCTTGTACATTTCTAGATTAGGTGAGTGTCTGTAAAATTATATTTTGGTACAATGTAAACTCTGGCACGGCTTCTTATTGCTAATCAGTAAGGTATCATCTTTTCACTTAGCTAGGCTTAGCTGCAGACATTGTTTTGAGAGGTACATAGGTGCAGCGTATGTGCCTTTCAAATATAAGGTAGGTGGTACATATTTTAGTTGTTTAGGTGCTGGTACAAGCATCTTGCGTGACTTCACATGATGTAGATGTATTGCTGCTTTCATATTTACAGATTACTAGGATTGATATTTTAGGCTTTAGTAGCTGCAGTATTAACATGTGTGCTTGCCTTCCTTAGGCGGGAAGAAATATATACAATTCCTTAGGATTTTGGATTAGAGAAGAACTGTGCGTGTGTATACGTTAGGCAGAGATAGTGTAGGCTTGTGCGGATCAGGGTAGGTCTGTGATCTATATTAGTGTAAGATGTGAACTGCTACTGGTATCAAATAGTAGTATATTGTATCTTAAGACTCAACAGCTAATATTAAGGTGTACATTTCCGAGCATCCATTCAAAGATGCTATTACTTCACACGAGATTTTAGGTAGAAGAATTGGTTGATAATAAAGAAGAAGAATAATCCAAAGTGAAGGGTAAAGACAAACAACAATACTGACATGCACCCCTTTTTAAAAGTCTCTTTTCATTTGTAGATAGGTAGTGTGTTGTCTTAGGTGGCCAACCTACTTAAGGTGAAGTTTTGGATTGAATCAGTGGTCTGCATCATATAGATGGCATGCGCATTACATATGGTAGGTGCGTGTACCTCGTTACTTATGAGTGAAGGTTACATAAATTTTATTTTATCTAGTTATTATTTTAAAACGGTATCAAACTCTACCACTTTTTGCGTTGAACGTTCAAAAATTTAACCGATATTCACGAATTCCAAACATGATAAAAATGCATATCTTGCTACGTCTTGACATTCCAATCTCGAGAAAATTCATTTCGTTCAAAACGGAGGTCGTTTGAAAAGAAAACATTTTAAAGGCCAATATAATATATTGAACAATTTCCCATGTGCGAAGCACGTGCCTCATCATAAGGTAAGAAACGCATTGATCTGAACGTTCTATGTCGTATGATTATTTAATTTCATCGTCAATTGTTGTTGAGCGTTTTATATTTGTATCGATATACATGAAATTTCAAATCAAAAAATTCGAAATACAACAACGTTTACGAGTTCGAATTATAATTATATGTTTAGATATCGTTTAATAACCGAATTATAAATTATAAATCTAATTATAAATAACAAATCATTATTTAAAATAATAAATTAATTTAAATATTAACCCCCTAAAATACAGGACATTACATTCCTTCCCCCTTAAAAGAATTTTGTCCTCGAAATTACTAAGTTAGAAGAAATGCCAGAAATCCATTAACTTCCAAAAATCCAATTTATTATAAATTGAAAACCAATCCATTCAACTCTTATATTAAATTGTTAATGAATTATATATCCAACCAATCTAACAAACAACAACAATACACAACCAATTTAACCCCATTGGTTTTATCTTCAGTATTGATATTCACTTGAACTTAACCTATCTGAATATCAATCAATCAATATCTGATTGGTTTCCACTATTATTATTCAATTTTCCAATCTCCAATTTAATTTATTTAATTCCAATACCCATTCTCAACTTTACTTAACTAATTTAAATTCCAACTTCATATTCAACCAACTAATTGATTTTCAAAACTAGTTTACTTCCATTTCACAATTCACATTTTGCTTTTATTCAACCTTATTTATTGATTCCACATTGAAATTCTCTTTGGTTACACTAAACTATTCCAAACTTTCAATCCAATTTGAATTCTATTCAAATTGATCCAGCACATCGATGTTCCAATAATTTAAGAAAATTATTACCTTTCTATACAACAAATATAATTCATCCAAAATTATTTCATTTGGCCATCTTTTCAAGACAATATCGTGCCAGTTCAAAAGTGAACCATTCGAATAACACGATATAAAATATGTTCATATAGAATTTACAAATACGCTCTCATATATATACACTCAAACTCAATCTAGGGTGTTACTAACCCCATCTCTATCGAGTTACGCCACAGAGCCAAGGTTATTACAAAACCCATTGCTCCGATACCACTGTAACGACCCAGCGGGTTCGACGCCTGAATTTCGACGATAATACCTATAAACCATATTACTTGCCAAAACTCAAGTATCGAAAACACCAGATAGTTAATACAAAGAAATTAGAGGATGAGATAAGAAAGAAAGAAATAGTAGAATAGAAGAAGAAGAACCAACACGACACAGAGTCTCAAATCGCAGCAGAACAAAATATAATATAGAAATAATCTTTATTGAGAGCTTTAAATAAAACTTACAATCATCAGAGTACATCAACACATCTGGATAGTTACAATAATTTGTCCTCATATACAACACACAGCGGAATAAACATTAATGAGTCTGAACTCCTTCAACACGTCTTTGGACTTCGTAGCATCTGATAACCTGGACCTGTACAACCCGGTCTAACCCGAGCATTACAAATATCGGGTCAGTCTGGTGAACCAGAGTGAGAAACCCACTAAGTTTATAATATCATCCAACTTGATTTCAAAGTTTAAAATCTTTTCGAAAGAAAAGGATAATCTTAAGACCAAATCCACACATAAATACGGACGGTTTTTACCTTACGATAACCCAAAACATTTTGAAATCAATATCTTATTCTGATATTATGATAATGTCTAAATACAAATAAATATCAATCTAGTGGAACACTTGCATCTCACGCTCCACATGTATAGTATACAATCAAAACCGCGGTGCTTATTGGAGTTTGGATTCCAACTATGAAAAGGTATGGAACCACCGCCGATAGTGTATCCCTTGAAGCAAATGCACTGGGTTAAACAAGAACGTCTTGCAACCCGGCCCACACATGACCGACCACTCATTTCGCTTGAGTGTATCGAATGTATATCACCAACGGTTTGGGTCAGCAACCGTTTCCCGAAAAGGGACAACATCGATAGATTAAAGAAGAAAAAGGAATTTCTCTAGATAGGTGATTATACACCCTAATGGGTGCGACCCACATAGCCATGATGCCTGCCCGATTTCTGTCATTTCCCGGTTGTGAGGCTTGAGGTTTGAATTATCCTTTTTAAGATAGCACGCCACCGTTTACTTTAAATGCCACATTGTCAAATCCATCGGAAATTACTAATTAATATCCACAAAAATACTCAGGTTGTGTGGTTAAAGAATTTTCCCTTCTTTGCCACCAACTTCGTATGTTTGAAGAAATCAACGTATGTAATTCCTTTGGAAATACTCTGTCAGACACTCGTCCATACAAGTTGCCCTAGGACTGGACAAACCGAAGGCACCCTCCTACCGTATCCTAGGAATCACCCTAGAGATCAGTAGAGAGTAGTCCTTGCAATCGGCAGATTCCAATCACGTCAGAATCACAAATCAAATAACTCTGGATGCATGCCAGAGTGATTCGATAGGTTGTTCTTTCGCATATGAAAACCCACGGTCTTCACTACTCCATCTTCAATCTGCATCTTCGACAATTTCAATTTGCTGTTCGGAATGGTTTTCGAATATAAATTCGATCCCGGTCTTTTCGTAACAACAACCGTATTGGTCAGATTTGATAGTCGGTTATTTCTATCAAATAAACAATCAATCAATCATGAAGATAAATATGAGTTCACTGGTTCAGTATTCCACATCACTTAGCCATTTAAATTAAATAATTTAAACTTCTTAACATTTCGATATTTAAAAACTGTATTAACTGGAAAAAAATATTAAATCCCCTTTTTTTAAATCTTATTAAAACATTTATTCGTTAACCATTTCATTTGGTTATTTTAAAACAGTAATCAGATAATCAATCCTTGTTAAAATAGTTACTTAGTCAACTCACAAACACTATTATTTATTTGGCCAATCCCAATTAATTCCTCTTTAAATTAATTTATAATATAATTAATTTCAATAAATTTCATTCACTTGTTTCTTAGAGACAAATTTATCCACTCTTCACTGCTATGTAAATTTCCTATTCATTTGCTTATAATTTTAATTAACATAAGTAATTGCAATATAAAACCATTTAGTAATCATAAAAAAAATTTAATAATAAATATTTATTCCTTTATAATATTCTTTTATTCAAAATAACAGATTTAGAAATCCATTTTCAGTTAAAAATTAAATTTTATAACTTCATCTCTATCGGTCCACCTGACAGTGAATCAATATTAATAAAACAATTGATTTATAGGCCATACCATGCTAATTACTCAACCAATGCTGCCCATTGGTTAAAGAAAACGTTGAATTTCTAGTCAACGATCAACACTCAAATAAATCACCCAATCAAAACAGTTCATATAATGATGATATGAAAATAAACAACCTATATTATATTTGATCAATCAATAATTTAAACATCCAATTCTAAATTGATATGTTTATATGATTATAAACGTGACCAACAAGGTAAGTTACCTTGGTTGGTTACGACCGTTAAACAACGATCAATTTCAATTAAATTAAACAAACGTTTAATTTAATCGGTTCAGTCAATATCAACAAATATATGCAGTAGTCATCCAAAATAAACAAACATAGCACACACAAATTAAATCCGACTTATAATAATATAAGTGGGATGAAAACTGAGTGAGTAAACTCATCTTCATTTCCCTTTTGATGTTTTGGAATGGTCGTTTTAACTAAATTAAACAATCGTTTAATTTAATTAAAATTTCCAGCTGAGTCCACCCTTGTTCAGAACGGTTCCAAAATACTTTGCTTTTCAGCACGACTCCAGTGTTCCTGGTTTTATTTGATTTTGTAACATATGAAATTGTGATACACATCATAAGTTACGTTTTAATTTAAATATTAATTTTATACCTTAATAAAATTTATATTAACAATAGTTAACCACTCGATTTACGCTTACATACGGATTAGGTCATGTCAAACGGATAAGGCATTTTTTAACCAACGTGTTTACCTGCCCCTACTACTTATATTTCTCGAAATGTGCTTCCCATGTTTTATATACTTATGTAAATTAAAACCAAATGTGATTATAATATGAATATGGACCTTGCCCACTTTAGCCGAGTCCAATACAGCCTATTACCCCTGCAGTATACTTCCATCCCTCTTCATAGTTTATTTTCAAATTACACCTAGGCCGAAACCCATCATTTTACTTCACAGCCCAAATATTCAATTAACCAACATTAATTATAGATTAGGCAAAAATAATAATTCTTCTAGGTTACGGTTAAAACGTTCTAACTTTATAAACATATATATTATCACCTAAATCTTGATTACTTTATATAATTCTTCGATTGAGATATTTCGAATTTCTTACCAGTCGGTAACGAGAACAACACTGTTCATGTTTCTTCCCCTCTGCTATACATGCAACCGCACATCTTAGTTCCCATCTCTTCTGTCCTTCCCAATGCATTATAGAACCCAACCCAAACTTCCACTCGCGCCTCATGTTTTCCACCACCTTCTACACGCATGAACCACAAGTCCTTCCCATGCACGAATAGGTCGCACACCTCCCCTACATTTCAAACTGAACCCCCCTTGTATTTTTTCCCACTGCATGCTTTATTTTCTCCAACCGTAAGCATGGTTTAAAACCATCTAATACAAACTTTGGAACCCATCCTCGCTCTGCTTCGCGACGCAACACCCCTTCACCAAACCCACTACCCATAGAAGCCCTTTACTGTCCAACTGTACTCACGCCAAAATCCGAAAACTCCTTTCACTGTTGTGACTTCTCTTTCGTTCGCATTCACAACTCTGTTCCCACTCCCAATCCTCTATTTCAAACATCACGCCTACAGACTTACTACCTTTCCTCCCCTGCAAAACGCTATAGGACATCCTGACAGTCCTCCACTACAACAAATTGACTATATTACAATGGTGGAAAAAAGTTGTAAAAGACTTTTTACAACGGTAGAGCCACCGTCGTCTATTAAGAAGTTGTAATAAACTAAAATCTTTTATAACTTTTTTGCACCGTTGTGACACCGTTGTAAAATGTATATTTTACAACTTTTTTACACCATTGTAATAAACTTTATTACAACTGTTTATAACTGTTTTTAAAAGCATTATTTAAAGTTGCAATATATGAACAAATTATATACATGTTATTACTAAAAGAATTCATCTCAAAACATATTATTTACAAAACTGAAGATATCAAACAAACTTAAAACATAAACAAAAACAACATATTAGAATTTTTAGACTCTCATCATTTTTTTATAAATCATACAAGTATCTCAAGTACATAAAGCAACTACAAAGTCCATTATCCAAGACTCCAAAATCCAAATGACTTGAAGTCATTTTTCATAAATATACATCACTAGGAATAATACAAACATAAGAAATTGAGATTTTCTTGCAATGTTGCTGGTCTTGCAGTGGTCTTCATTCTTGAATTGACTTCCAATGAATTTGAGAATTTCTTGCA
Source organism: Allium sativum (assembly GCA_030737875.1). Taxonomy (NCBI): domain Eukaryota; kingdom Viridiplantae; phylum Streptophyta; class Magnoliopsida; order Asparagales; family Amaryllidaceae; genus Allium; species Allium sativum. The sequence continues at coordinate 682,745,673 of CM060926.1, read as the reverse complement.
ATGTTCCAATGAAGTTGGGTCACAGTTCACATTTTCTATGCAGTGTAAGATTTAATCTCAACATGCCTTTTGCCCGGTGGTGGTCATCTCCCCTGCTTTAATAGATTTGGGGATATCTATTTTATCCGTCCAAGGAAGCCGCAATGCCTTTTACCCGTTGGTGGTTATCTTCTAAAATCGGCTGCAATGCAGTCCCTAAACAAACACAAAATAATATAATAGCAACATTCAAAAAGATTGAAAATGCAAATCTGCAAACAAGGAGACAATCCAAAATCTGTAGTGCCAAGCAACTATATACTACCAAAATATAGACGAAGCCTAATAAGGTATCACACACCAGGAAAAATAAACCACAGTGAGGGGACTACATGAGACAATACAATAGCATCAAACACATTGCATCACAATACCATGAAGGATTAACTTATTGAACAGTAACATCACCACAAGGTGGCACTTCGAATCCAGCATGAAGTCTGGAAAAATGACAAGATTAACTACGAAGTTTGGAAAAATGACAAGATTAACTCACTTGTTTCGAACTAACTCAAAAGGAAACCATCACATAGCAGCATATTCAACGCCACTACACTTGTTCAGCTCCCAACTTGACACGAAAGCATAACCACGGCAAGCACAAAACACAAGAAGAGGCACTGCATCCTGTGGCACCGGTCAGACAGTAGAAATCATGAGGTAGGAGCACCACAGTGATGAACAAATCTGCATTGACCATCCCTCAGATGCCAACAAACAGAAGCCAAATCCAAGATACGGACAGTCAGCGCAAATCTGCTCATGCGGCCTCTTCCTTGTTATGTGTCGTTGGCGCAAATTGGAGCATCCAAACACCACGTCCTACCACAAAACACAAACTGATACGGCGCTGACTCAACCATCAGAAAACAAAACACCACAACCTAAAGACTTCGTCTAAAATCCTAGAAGCAACGTCCCAGATCTAAAGTTCGCACAAGATAATGAAAAAAAAGGCAGAGGCAAACCTGGAAACAAAAAGGCGGCTTGCTCTCTGGTGAAAAATCTGCTATAAGGTGGAATAAGGATGCAAGAGGAGCAACGGAAAATGCAACGCAGGACTGAGGAGGGTGTTCGATACCAGAGAGAGAAGCCAGGAGGAGGCTAAATCCGGAGGTGGAGCTTGGATTTTCAAGTGATAGGGCTCGGTTGTGAATTTTCGATGAGGAAGAAGAAGGAATACGAAGAAACATATGTAAATTTGGGGAAACTTAACTTTGGGTTACCAAGGAGAAAAGCGTAAACCTGGGTTAATACTTGGGTTTGGGGAAAATTTAGGTTTGCCGTGCAAAATTCTGTTTTGGAGCCAAAAACGAAACTTGGTTTTGGAGCCGAAAATCTGATTTGGTTTTGGAACCAAAGCATCTTTTAATAGTAATTATTATATAAGCTAATTACTATTTATTAGTTACTACTCATTATTAAATACTTAACGATCATTACTAAAAAATAATTACTATTTATAAAATATTAAGTATTTATTATTTAATAGTATTTATTATTTATTATTTATTTGTAAGGTTATTATTAGTTATTAATTATTATTAAAATATTAATATTATTAAATATTAAATATGAGGTATTACTAATATTTAATAGGCCTCTATTACAATTAGTAGAAAAAAGAAATGCTGAAAATAATTTTGTAAAATTTTCTAATAAAACCGTTTTAATTATTAATTACCAAAATTAATTACTAATATTAAATATTACTTCTTAATCATTAATATTAATGATTATTTCTTAATTATTTATTACTTAAAAATAATTACTAATTATTTAACAATACTGATAATTTATTATTTAATATACTAATTATTAATATTAATATTAATTATTAAAAATTATTTACTAATTATTGATTATTTAATAGAAAGTATTAATATTAATATTATTATTTTAATTACTAATTATAAAATGTTAATTGTTAAAGCAGTCACTTATTATAATAGGTAAGAGTGAAAAGTTGTAATAAGCATTTATTACAACTGTCACAAAAGAAAAGTTGTTAGAAATATGTTTATTGCAACTTTTAGGAAATCGCAGTTCTTAAAAACATGTTTATTACAACTTTCGAAAAATGACAGTTGTAAAAAACATTTATTACAACAGTGCTTTTACCACCGTTGTAAAATTAAAGTTGTAATATGGCGTTTTTGTTGTAGTGCTTGCCCCGTCATCGTGAAGCTGCTGCCCCATCTCACCGTATGTTGTGCCACCCCGCTCTGATAACCGGCCTCACCACTTGCCACTATCCCATTGCATAAAACTGCTCCCCTTCACGTTGGTTAATAGAGTGCAACAACTCCTCCTACTGTTCATACTTCTTATGCTAAACTCTCTGCTCCTTGCGTTCTTATTTTTATTTTATTTTATAATATATATACACCTATGAATTTGGGTTTGCTTTATGCTGAAATTAAGTGGAAGCAGGCACATTTTTTGCTTGAAGGAAAATGCAGAAATACGAGAGTATTTATAGGGGGAAATGGTTCGGCCACCAAGTAAAGATGGGTACAGGGTAGCACATGAAAGGGGTTCTAGGGTAGCTAGCGTCTTCCCTGTGCTTTCGTCTCAGTCATGTCCGAGTTTACAATGGTTGCCTTGAATTTTCCTTTCATCAGCACAGTGTTGTGTGTTTTCATTTCACAGGTAGCTTGTACCTTTCTAGATTAGGTGAGTGTCTGTAAAATTATATTTTGGTGCAATGTAAACTCTGGCACGGCTTCTTATCGCTAGTCAATAAGGTATCATCTTTTCACTTATCTAGGCATAGCTGCAGACATTGTTTTGAGAGGTACATAGGTGCAGCGTATGTGCCTTTCAAATATAAGGCAGGTGGTAAATATTTTAGTTGTTTAGGTGCTGGTACAAGCATCTTGCGTGACTTCACAAGATGTAGATGTATCGCTGCTTTCATATTGACAGATTACTAGGATTGACATTTTAGGCTTTAGTAGCTGCAGTATTAACATGTGCGCTTGCCTTCCTTAGGCGTGAAGAAATATATACAATTCCTTAGGTTTTTGGATTAGAGAAGAGCTGTGTGTGTATACGTTAGGCAGCGATAGGGTAGGCTTGTGCGGATCAGGGTTGGTCTATGATCTATATTAGTGTAAGATGTGAACTTCTACTGGTATCAAATAGTAGTATATTGTATCTTAAGACTCAACAGCTAATATTAAGGTGTACGTTTCCGAGCATCCATTCAAAAGATGTTATTACTTCACACGAGATTTCAGGTAGAAGAATTGGTTGATAATCAAGAAGAAGAATAAGCCAAAGAGAAGGGTAAAGACAAACAACGATACTGACATGTACCCCTTTTTAAAAGTCTCTTTTCATTTGTAGATAGGTAGTGTGTTGTCTTAGGTGGCCAACCTACTTGAGGTGAAGTTTTGGATTGAATCAGTGGTATGCATCATATAGATAGCCTGCGCATAACATAGGGTAGGTGTGTGTACCTCATTACTTATGAGTGAAGGTTACATAAATTTTATTTTATCTAGTTATTATTTTAAAACGGTATTAAACTCTACCACTTTTTACATTGAACGTTCAAAAATTTAACCGATATTCACGAATTCCAAACGTGATGAAAATGCACATCTCGCTACGTCTTGACATTCCAATCTCAATAAAATTCGTTTCGTTGAAAACGGAGGTCGTTTGAAAAGAAAACATTTTTAAGGCCTATATAATATATTGAACAATTTCCCGTGTGCAAAGCACGAGCCTCATCATAAGGTAAGCAATGCATTGATCTGAACGTTCTATGTCGAATGATTATTTAATTTCATCATCAATTGTTGTTAAGCGTTTTATATTTGTATCGATATACATGAAATTTCAAATCAAAAAATTTGAAATACAGCGACGTTTACGAGTTCGAATTATAATTATATGTTTAGACGTCGTTTAATAACCAAATTATAAATTATAAATCTAATTATAAATAACAAATCATTATTTAAAATAATAAATTAATTTAAATATTAACCCCCAAAAATACGGGACGTTACAAATGGGTTGTTATACAAATAGATTTGTGTACCAAAACAAATGAATACAACTGTGAGTTGTTTTACAAATTTTGTTAGACCACTCGATTCTCTAAACTGTTAGGTACCATAGGAGGCTGAGGAACTGTATTGCGAAAAATAAACTGAACTCTAGTTGCTTCACATCATCAGAATAGTCATAGTTCCTTAGTCGAGTTTGATGAGTCAGAGATTCTGGTTTATACTAATGTCAGGTATGATCTCTGAACCTATCTTTGTAAATATTCTCTTTTCTTATTTTCTTGTTTATTTCTTCTTCTATCTTCTTCTTTTTGTTTTATATTTGATTTGTCACTGTCATATCATTGTAACTTCTTTTGGGGCTTCATTAACTTCCAAATGTAATAACCCGGAAATCTGGGCCAGTTTAAAATTTTTATTTTGGCAATTTTAGCGAATTTTGATTATTTAAAATGAATTATTTTAAATTATATCGACGAGAAATTTATTTTGAATATAATTCGAACGTATATATTATATACGCCGTCATTAGAATATAAATATTTATATATAATTATAAATAGAATTGAAAATGGCGCGGTAGTTCGATAATTCGATTTCAAACTTCAATTGAATGTACCGAGTGCAAAACAATCCGGATTTTAGTGAAACCAAAAACATTAGGATCTAATAGATGATATCTTTCCAACGAATCCGAAAAATCGAAATTTCATAGCGGGAATCAAAAGATATGTCCAGTTGAAAATTCTGAATAGTCGCTATGGAATTCAGGCCCTTAAAAATGGAAATTTTGCAAACGACCTCGGATTTCGACGAAACCACTTTTGTTGGGTCCGTGATCTCAAATTGTTGTTAGGTTTCAAATTTCATAATCTTTCGAATCAATATGTGAGCGTGGTAAAGGAAAACGCGTTTGACCAGTTTCAGTTGATTTTAATCGACTGGAAATTGGTCATTTTTCCAACGGTCTCGGAATTTGACGAAACTAGTTTTATTAGGACCGTATTGTCAATACGAAGCTAGAAAATATTTTTCTGGAATTTTTCGTGTTAGTATGTGACCCCGGTAAATTGAAATGCGCGTTCAAATTCAATATATAGAGTTATATGTTGATTTTGACGAAACCTGATCTAAACGATCGAATCAGCCTATGATACATATCCCATTGAGTTCGGAATGGGGGTAATTAGCTGTGGACGACAGGCGGCGGGCCTTGTTTCGAGGTCGATAGGAAAAGTTACTTTATGTGAATAAAAATTAAAATTAAATAAATAAAAAAAGGTCAACCCTTCTCCCCCTTAAACCCGCTCTGCCCCCCCCCCCCCCCCTTATTCATTCATTCGTTCAACAGAAAGTAAAAAGAGGAAGAAAAAAAACAAATCGAAATCGCGTCGATGAAACCCCCCCTTCGCCGCCGCGTCCCCCTCTTCCGCCTCCAACCGCTGCTCTCCCCATCCTCCTCTCGCCTTCCTCCAGTCACGAGAACAAGACCACCCCCCCGAACCCATTTAAAATCCCGTCGCCTCGACCTGTGGAGCCACGCCACCCCCTGCTGACCGCCACCGCGAGGAGCACCAGGCCATCCCTCTCCTCCAGCGATCTCAAGCCCCAAGACAGCCCCCACCAACGCCTAAACCTAAAATAACAGTGAGTTTAATTTCCTTTTATTTTGTCTAGTTAATTTAAAGTTCTAATTTTTTTTTATGATTATACGTTATATAAAAGGAAGATTAGTTTTATGTAGAAGATGTAAAAATATAATTTTTACATGATGGGCGTATTAGAAAATATAATTTTTATATGTGTAGCAAGATAAGAATATTATTTCTATCATGGTAGCAAGTTAAAAATATTATTTTTATTCGTGTAGCTAAGTAAAGATATAATCTTTTATGTGTAAAAGGCGTTGTAAAAATATAATCTTTGATATATATTATACAAAGGATAAAAATATAATTTTCATTCAAGTGGTGAGTTAAAAATATGATTTTTATATTTTTAAAGTATTAAAAATATGATTTTTATATTTTTAAAGTATTAAAAATATAATCTTTATTATGTAGAAAGTGGACAAATATGATTTTTGTTTATGTAGAGAATTAGAAATATCATCTTTATATAGGTAGCAAAGTAAAAATTCGATTTTTATATATTGAATAGCAAAGTAAAAATTCGATTTTTATATATTGAATAGCGAAGTGGAAATTCGATTTTGAAATGTATGAAGCGATTATAAAAATATGATTTTTAAATTGAAAGTGAACAAATAAAAATGTGATTTTTATTTTAAAGACATCAAAATATAAAAATGTTTGATTTTTATATATGTAGTGACTACGGGCAACGAAGATGATAAAAAGGCTAGAATGAAGAAGATTTATATAAAAGAAGAGTCGTGGTATTGGATAGCTACCGGTGAGAATTTCTCACTCAAAAATTCTTTTTCTAGTTATATATATATATACTAGGATGCAGACGGTGTTTAGTAGCACCCGACACCCGTCATCCACAGACCATGGATGGCTTGTTTGTTAAATTGTTTGGTTGTGTAGTTGGTTAGTTTATTTGGTTTGAATTATACTGTTTGGTGAAATGGATTGGATTTGATTGATGTGTGAATGGCGTGGGCCTTCACTAGACCGGGGATAAGGCTAGGCCTTGTCCCGTTTCTAGTATCGTGCCGTTATGCCGCCGAAATTTTCTAAAAATAAGTTAGAAAAATAAAGATAACATTTTATTTAATAAATGAATCTAATAGAAAATTCATAGGTTGAATAAAATAGTTTGATCGTTAAAACTATAATTTTTAACGTGAATGTGAATAAATAAATATTCATTTACAAACCGGACGGTTTGTTCATGTACACCTATTTGAAGGACATTGATTGGGACGATAAATTTTACACATCGCCCAACTGCACAAATAAAATCTGTGTTTGATTGTTTGAAACCCCACACGGGTATTGGGATGATATTTGACGTACACTAATCCCGATTGTTCAGTTGTATGTCGATCGATTGGTCGACAGGCTGTGTAAGCATTGATTATATATATTTGATGCTTATACAGTGTGGAATGCACTTTGGATGATGGTTGATTATTCATCTTTGTTGATATATACCTGTGTTGTAGAAAAATCCATATAATTAACATTATATGGTAATTGATTGGGCCTCATTCCAGTTTTGAAATAGAAATATTTGAAATAGAAATATTTGAAATAGAAATATTTGAAATAGAATATTTGAAAATAGAAATATATGAAGCTGTGTTGATTAGATTGACGCCATTTTGACGTGAACGATATTTATATAGATTTTATTCATTTTATAATGAATATCGAAAGTGATTTCAAAATCTGATATTTTGAAAAGATTTGAAATTCGAACTATATTGAAATGAATTCAAATTGAAATCGAATTGAAATGAATTCAAATTGAAAATGAATAGAAATGAAAACGAATTGTAATTGAATTGAATTGAAATCAAACTGAAACTGAATTAGAAATCAATTTGAATCGAATTTAAAATGAATTTAAAAACGATTTATAAAGCACGTTTTGAATTGAAATCAACGAAGTATATATTATATATATTATATATATAATATAATGGCCTGATTAGAACGCGCCGTGCCGCGGCAGTTCGCGAATTTCGACCATTGACTTCGAACGGATATTGCGGGAGATCCGACCGTCGGATTCTCCTAAAACCAGAACCGTTGGGTTCGTATCGAAAAGAGCTTTCTAACGAATATTAGAAATTTGAAATCTAACGGTTGGATTTGGAATTATGTCCAAATCAAATTTGAAAAAGGTCGTTGTAAGTGCAGTTCGATGGCCGTTGATGGAAATCGATTGTACGGGCCTTGATAAAATTATTAAAAATAGTAATAATTTGTGTAAAATCATAAGAAATGATTTAGAAAGAATTGGGACGAAAAACTCCATATTTGAAAGATAAAAATAGATTTTTATCGAAATGAACTAGTTTTGAACTAGAATTATAATTCTATTTATTTTTAAATAAATAAATTGAATTTGAAATGGTTTTTAAAATAACCAGAATTTCCAATGATTGCATTGGAATGGATTTGAATCAAAATTGTCTTCGGAATATTTTGATGTTGGATTTCGTGACTATATAGATTTTGTATGGAAATTTGAAAGATATAGATATATATATATCGTTATTTCCAATACGATATTTGTTGGTCGTAGAATTTGATATTGAATATAAGCCGGGATATTTTCTATTCAGATCCTTGTATTTAATGTCAAATGTGATTTGGGTTTGTCGTGAATGGTGTCTTTATTAACATTGTTCTTGAACCCAGTTGAGAAAAGATAAAATCTTTTTATTTAGATTTAATGAAGTGTACCAATTAAATGATATTTAATTGGAATTGAATTGATATTGATTTTTGGGTTTATCGTGAACAGTGTTTTTAAATAACACTTGTTCTTTAACCCGATAATTAATGGAATGGGATTTTGGGTTTATCGTGAGCCGTGTTTCAAATGACACTGATTCTTTAACCCAGTCACAGATTAAAACTAAATGGAGTTTTAATAAATCTTTAATTAGATTGAAAAGATCGAGAATGGAGTATCACCAGTTTTACTCCAGGCGATAGTTAAATCTTTAATTAGATTTGAACGTGAAATGGTAATTGAATTTACTGATAACACCGTGGTGTTAGATATGAAGTATTACCAGTTTTACTTCATGGGATGAATAGGTCGGGGTTGGGAAATTAAAATAAATGATTACTTCGTTAAGGTTCGTTAATCCCGAGTAGTTGAATCAAAATTCAAAAGAAGGTTAAAGGATAAATTCAAGGAATTTATGTTTGATAAAATTAATGGGAACCTTTCCCTATGAATGCGAAATTTAGAAACTAACTACCGGTTAGCCAAGCAGAATGGTTTTCTGGATATTGATCTGATGTTGGTTTCGGCCTTCGGGGTTAATATTTGGGAAATTATTCTCTTGATTAATTTACGGTTAGTGACTAATGAATTGGAATGAGGCGTATGTTGTGTTTGTGTAACACTTATTTAAAATATACGCGAGTTATTCGGAAAGACCGGGTTTATCCCATTCGGAATAACTGATACGACGATAAGTCGAAGATGAAGACGGCGGTTGAAGACCGGAAGTCTTCACATCGTTTGGGTGATTACTGATGATCTTGATTGGGCTGTACACCCAAGAAGATGGAAAAAGTTGGTGATCGTCCAGACGTATTTGGAAAACGATGGATATGCGGGGTACTAGGTGCCTCCGTTTTCGTTCAGACCCAGAATGGACTTGTAAATGGACTGTGTGTCTGACATTGGATTTTAGTCTGTGTGATTGATTTCTATTAAATATATATCTGTTTGGCGGCGGAGAATTTATTCTCTTGCTTAACGTCCTTCTCTGAGACGTACGAGCTCAGAGGTTATATACTGATGGATATCAAACGCATAGAGTGAACTGCCGGTGTGGCATGCCTAAGTGGCGAATGATCAAGGCTTCTGTTGAAAAGCAAAGTCTTGTGGTTGATGATCGCAGCACGGTCTTTGTGGCGTAGCTTTGTGTAACGTTTACTTCGCGAGTTTCACACCCGGTATGAACCAAAAACGGGAGACGGACCTCAGGGAGGGCATGCGTTTCTTTCTAGTTAGAAGTGGCGTCAATGGTTTTACACGCCCTGACGAGTTTGACTTATGTGGTTGTTGCTGTTGCGAGTAGCCTCGGTTAGATCGGACGATCCGGGTCCGATGGAGCCATTCGTTGGCTCATTTACGCCCCAAAGGGCGGGGAAACGCAATGTTCAGGCATTTTAATACACATCGGTGGACCGGCCCTGTCGCTCCAAGGGCCCACCTGAGTCTGGGTCCTGAGGCTCGGGCTAGAGAGTCTCGAATCGGTTAAGGACTATCTTTTGCCTCGGTTCATAGATGGAAACCCAATTTCCAAATACGTGACATTTGCGGTTTTATTTGTAGAGCCTAGTATGGCGACATGATATATGGTACCCATGCCGCCTATGATTGATACTTATGATTTGAAGTTGTTTTATACACTATACACTTATAATAGTATCAAATGTTTTGTTTTAAACGTATCAAGCATTCTTTGGCTGTTATAAGGGAAAACCCTATCCCCCGGCTTGCGTTGCATTATGTGATAGGACCTGGGTCTTATAACAGCTTCATTTCTCTTTATTTAGCATTGCGCTGTTTGTTTTATGCACTGGTATTCTTGGGAGGAAACCCGTTCCGTGTTATACGGCCTGGTCCCTTGATTTACCTAACTTTCAAATAAAGATTAATAACTGTTTTAGTTCTCACACCAGTCACATGACTGACCTGGAGTTTATTGTTTTAACCTAAACTCTGGGTGCCCCTATTTTGACACGGGCAGCTAGTAGTTTTGGTTTTGCAGATTTATATTCACAGGATCCTGGTTTACAGCTGGAATGATATCCGGAAAGCTTTGTATCCGTATATCTCTTCTAGTTGTGTAATGTATTATTTTCCGCTGCTATGTATTTAAATGTAATTTAAATCTCTGATATTTCTGTGTAAGATTTATTCATTTATACTCTGTATATTCTTGTAATCTGATGCATTGTTGTAATATACAATGAAATGTTCTTTTGTATGCGTTCTGTTTTGTCGTGTTCTCAAAACAATTCGTTCTTTCTATTCTCTTTGGAGACCGGGGAAGTTCGGGTCGTTTCATCGTGGTATCAGAGCTTTGGTTTACAGAGCTCGAGAACAAGACACATTATAACCATACGAAAGAATTCATCAGATATTGGATTAGTAATATCCAATTAGAATGACTCGTTAGAGATAGGATCAGCAGTATCCTAGAACGAGTGTGAAGAGTATATTTTTCAAATGAAAACAATTTTGTTTGAAAATTTAAAATCAATTATACGTATTTGAATAATTATTTCATATTGATTAGGACAATCCAGTATATAAAGATTTTGCATATACGCCTTGCAAACGTGTATTTGAAGTTTTAATATACTGGATAGATATAGAATTACACTCTAATCGCCCGGGGGGTGATTCTGATGATTGATATATCATCATCAGAATTTATATTCGAGTGACGAACGTGTAATATCTATATATTTCCTATTGACTGGTGTGAGAACCAAAAATTAGATAAGGCCTATTGTTGTGATTTGGCATCAAAAACATGATTTTTGTATATGTATCAAAATTATGAATTTGAAACTCTAATTCACTAATTGATTGATGTTTGTGTTGTTTGTTTATTTTTTTGCTAATTTTTAGCCAATTAGCCTAATTGAATCACATATTGAATTATATTGAAAATTGGTCGCATTTGCTTGCATATACATGTGCTTACATTGAATAGGTCATAGCAAGGAGGCTAAAGCAGAGAATAAAATTTGTTTGCCCGACAAATAGGTACATGTTTACTATATAATTTACTGTTTTCTTTGGGTGATGATGATTTTATGAGGCTATTGGCTAGCCGCTTGGCTTTTTCTTTTTGAGATCAGAAGGCCTATATGGCAATTTCGGGATTTTCCCGTGGCTCACGGTGCAGGGGAGGTTATGGCGAAATTTTTCGAAAATTCCGGGTTTTTTTGAAAATTCTCAGAAACTGAAAAGTTGGAGAATGAAAGCCAGATCGAACGTAGAGTTTATTGATCAAACCACTTTCGACTTTGTTCCTTTTCGGGGACGAAAATTTTTAAGTGGGGGAGATTGTAATAACCCGGAAATCTAGGCTAGTTTAAATTTTTTATTTTGGCAATTTTAACGAATTTTGATTATTTAAAATGAATTATTTTAAATAATATCAACGAGAAATTTATTTTGAATATAATTCGAACGTATATATTATATACGCCGTCGTTAGAATATAAATATTTATATATAATTATAAATAGAATTGAAAATGGCGCGGTAATTCGATAATTCGATTTCAAACTTCAATTGAATGTACCGGGTGCAAAACAATCAGGATTTTAGTGAAACCAAAAATATTAGGATCTAATAGATGATATCTTTCCAACGAATCCGAAAAATCGAAATTTCATAGCGGGAATCAAAAGATATGTCCGGTTGAAAATTCTGAATAGTCGCTATGGAATTCAGGCCCTTAAAAATGGAAATTTTGCAAACGACCTCGGATTTCGACGAAACCACTTTTGTTGGGTCCGTGATGTCAAATTGTTGTTAGCTTTCAAATTTCATAATCTTTCGAATCAATATGTGAGCGTGGTAAAGGAAAAAGCGTTTGACCAGTTTCAGTTGATTTTAATCGACTGGAAATTGGCCATTTTTCCAACGGTCTCGGAATTCGACGAAACTAGTTTTATTAGGACCATATCATAAATACGAAGCTAGAAAATATTTTTTTGGAATTTTTCATGTTAGTATGTGACCCCGGTAAATTGAAATGCTTGTTCAAATTCAATATATAGAGTTATATGTTGATTTTGACGAAACCTGATCTAAACGATCGAATCAGCCTACGATACATATCCCATTGAGTTCGGAATGGGGGTAATTAGCTACGGACGATAGGCGGTGGGCCTTGTTTCGAGGTCGATAGGAAAAGTTACTTTATGTGAATAAAAATTAAAATTAAATAAAAAAAAGGGTCAACCCTTCTCCCCCTTAAACCCGCTCTGCCCCCCTTATTCATTCATTCGTTCAACAGAAAGGAAAAAGAGAAAAAAAAAACAAATCGAAATCGCGTCGATGAAACCCCCCCTTCGCCGCCGCCTCCCCCTCTTCCGCCTCCAACTGCTGCTCTCCCCGTCCTCCTCTCGCCTTCCTCCAGTCACGAGAACAAGACCACCCCCCCCCCCCCCCCCCCGAACCCATTCAAAATCCCGTCGCCTCGACCTGTGGAGCCGTGCCACCCCCTGCTGACCGCCACCGCGAGGAGCACCAGGCCATCCCTCTCCTCCAGCGATCTCAAGCCCCAAGACATCCCCCACCAACGCCTAAACCTAAAATAACAGTGAGTTTAATTTCCTTTTATTTTGTCTAGTTAATTTAAAGTTCTGATTTTTTTTATGATTATACGTTATATAAAAGGAAGATTAGTTTTATGTAGAAGATGTAAAAATATAATTTTTACATGATGGGCGTATTAGAAAATATAATTTTTATATGTGTAGCAAGATAAGAATATTATTTCTATCATGGTAGCAAGTTAAAAATATTATTTTTATTCGTGTAGCTAAGTAAGGATATAATCTTTTATGTGTAAAAGGCGTTGTAAAAATATAATCTTTGATATATATTATACAAAGGATAAAAATATAATTTTCATTCAAGTGGTGAGTTAAAAATATGATTTTTATATTTTTAAAGTATTAAAAATATGATTTTTATATTTTTAAAGTATTAAAAATATAATCTTTATTATGTAGAAAGTGGAAAAATATGATTTTTGTGTATGTAGAGAATTAGAAATATCATCTTTATATAGGTAGCAAAGTAAAAATTCGATTTTTATATATTGAATAGCAAAGTAAAAATTCGATTTTTATATATTGAATAGCGAAGTGGAAATTTGATTTTGAAATGTATGAAGCGATTATAAAAATATAATTTTTAAATTGAAAGTGAACAAATAAAAATGTGATTTTTATTTTAAAGACCTCAAAATATAAAAATGTGTGATTTTTATATATGTAGTGACTACGGGTAACGAAGATGATAAAAAGGCGAGAATGAAGAAGATTTCTATAAAAGAAGAGTCGTGGTATTGGATAGCTACCGGTGAGAATTTCTCACTCAAAATTTCTTTTTCTAGTTATATATATATATACTAAGATGTAGACGGCCGACACCCGTCATCAACAGACCATGGATGGCTTGTTTGTTAAATTGTTTGGTTGTGTAGTTGGTTAGTTTATTTGGTTTGAATTGAATTGTTTGGTGAAATGGATTGGATTTGATTGATGTGTGAATGGCGTGGGCCTTCACTAGACCGGGGATAAGGCTAGGCCTTGTCCCGTTTCTTGTATCGTGCCGTTATGCCGCCGAAATTTTCTAAAAATAAGTTAGAAAAATAAAGATAACATTTTATTTAATAAATGAATCTAATAGAAAATTCATAGGTTGAATAAAATAGTTTGATCGTTAAAAATATAATTTTTAACGTGAATGTGAATAAATAAATATTCATTTACAAACCGGACGGTTTGTTCATGTACACCTATTTGAAGGACATTGATTGGGACGATAAATTTTACACATCGCCCAACTGCACAAATAAAATCTGTGTTTGATTGTTTGAAACCCCACACGGGTATTGGGATGATATTTGACGTACACTAATCCCGATTGTTCAGTTGTATGTCGATCGATTGGTCGACAGGCTGTGTAAGCATTGGTTATATATATTTGATGCTTATACAGTGTGGAATGCACTTTGGATGATGGTTGATTATTCATCTTTGTTGATATATACCTGTGTTGTAGAAAAATCCATATAATTAACATTATATGGTAATTGATTGGGCCTCATTCCAGTTTTGAAATAGAAATATTTGAAATAGAAATATTTGAAGTAGAAATATTTGAAATAGAAATATTTGAAATAGAATATTTGAAAATAGAAATATATGAAGCCGTGTTGATTAGATTGACGCCATTTTGACGTGAACGATATTTATATCGATTTTATTCATTTTATAATGAATATCGAAAGTGATTTCAAAATCTCATATTTTGAAAAGATTTGAAATTCGAACTATATTGAAATGAATTCAAATTGAAATCGAATTGAAATGAATTCAAATTGAAAATGAATAGAAATGAAAACGAATTGTAATTGAATTGAATTGAAATCAAACTGAAACTGAATTAGAAATCAATTTGAAATGAATTTAAAATGAATTTAAAAACGATTTATAAAGCACGTTTTGAATTGAAATCGACGAAGTATATATTATATATATATAATATAATGGCCTGATTAGAACGCGCCGCGCCGCGGTAGTTCGCGAATTTCGACCATTGACTTCGAACGGATATTGCGGGAGATCCGACCGTCAGATTCTCCTAAAACTGGAACCGTTAGGTTCGTATCGAAAAGAGCTTTCTAACGAATATTAGAAATTTGAAATCTAACGGTTGGATTTGGAATTATGTCCAAATCAAATTTGAAAAAGGTCGCTGTAAGTGCAGTTCGATGGCCGTTGATGGAAATTGATTGTACGGGCCTTGATAAAATTATCAAAAATAGTAGTAATTTGTGTAAGATCATAAGAAATGATTTAGAAAGAATTGGGATGAAAATCTCCATATCTGAGAAGACAAAAATAGATTTTTATCGAAATGAACTAGTTTTGAACTAGAATTATAATTCTATTTATTTTTAAATAAATAAATTGAATTTGAAATGGTTTTGAAAATAACCAGAATTTCCAATGATTGCATTGGAATGGATTTGAATCGAAATTGTCTTCGGAATATTTCGATGTTGGATTTCGTGACTATATAGATGTTGTTATGGAAATTTGAAAGATATAGATATATATATCGTTATTTCCAATACGATATTTGTTGGTCGTAGAATTTGATATTGAATATAAGCCGGGATATTTTCTATTCAGAGCCTTGTATTTAATGTCAAATGTGATTTGGGTTTGTCGTGAATGGTGTCTTTATTAACATTGTTCTTGAACCCAGTTGAGAAAAGATAAAATCTTTTTATTTAGATTTAATGAAGTGTACCAATTAAATGATATTTAATTGGAATTGAATTGATATTGATTTTTGGGTTTATCGTGAACAGTGTTTTTAAATAACACTTGTTCTTTAACCCGATAATTAATGGAATGGGATTTTGGGTTTATCGTGAGCCGTGTTTCAAATGACACTGATTCTTTAACCTAGTCACAGATTAAAACTAAATGGAGTTTTAATAAATCTTTAATTAGATTGAAAAGATCGAGAATGGAGTATCACCAGTTTTGCTCCAGGCGATAGTTAAATCTTTAATTATATTTGAACGTGAAATGGTATTGAATTTACCGATAACACCGTGGTGTTAGATATGAAGTATTACCAGTTTTACTTCATGGGATAAATAGGTCATGGTTGGGAAATTAAAACAAATGATTACTTCGTTAAGGTTCGTTAATCCCGACTAGTTGAATCAAAATTCAAAAGAAGGTTAAAGGATAAATTCAAGGAATTTATCTTTGATAAAATTAATGGGAACCTTTCCCTATGAATGTGAAATTTAGAAACTAACTGTCGGTTAGCCAAGCAGAATGGTTTTCTGGATATTGATCTGATGTTGGTTTCGGCCTTCGGGGTTAATATTTGGGAAACTATTCTCTTGATTAATTTATGGTTAGTGACTGATGAATTGGAATGAGGCGTATGTTGTGTTTGTGTAACACTTATTTAAAATATACGCGAGTTATTCGAAAAGACCGGGTTTATCCTATTCTGAATAACTGATACGACGATAAGGCGAAGATGAAGACGGCGGTTGAAGACCGGAAGTCTTCACATCGTTTGGGTGATTACTGATGATCTTTATTGGGCTGTACACCCAAGAAGATGGAAACAGTTGGTGATCGTACAGATGTATTTAGAGATCGATGGATATGCGGGGTACTAGGTGCCTCCGGTTTCGTTCAGACCCAGAACGGACTTGTAAATGGACTGTGTGTCTGACATTGGATTTTAGTCTGTGTGATTGATTTCTATTAAATATATATCTGTTTGGCGGCGGAGAATTTATTCTCTTGCTTAACGCCCTTCTCTGAGACGTACGAGCTCAGAGGTTATATACTGATGGATATCAAACGCATAGAGTGAACTGCCGGTGTGGCATGCCTAAGCGACGAACGATCAAGGCTTATGTTGAAAAGCAAAGTCTTGTGGTTGATGATCGAAGCACAGCCTTTGTGGCGTAGCTTTGTGTAACGTTTACTTCGCGAGTTTCACACCCGGTATGAACCAAAAACTGGAGACGGACCTCAGGGAGGGCATGCATTTCTTTCTAGTTAGAAGTGGCGTCAGTGGTTTTACACGCCCTGACGAGTTTGACTTATGTGGTTGTTGCTGTTGCGAGGCGCCTCGGTTAGATCGGACGATCCGGGTCCGATGGAGCCATTTGTTGGCTCATTTACGCCCCCAAAGGGCGGGGAAACGCAGTGTTCAGGCATTTTAATCCACATCGGTGGACCGGCCCTGTCGCTCCAAGGGCCCACCTGAGTCTGGGTCCTGAGGCTCGGTGTAACAACCCGAAAATCTGGGCCAGTTTAAAAATTTTATTTTGGCTATTTTAACGAATTTTGAATATTTAAAATAGATTATTTTAAATAAAATTGACGATAAATTTATTTTGAATAGAATTCGAACGTATATATTATATACGTCGTCGTTAGAATATAAATATTTATATATAATTATAAATGGAATTGAAAATGGCGCGGTAGTTCGATAATTCGATTTCAAAATTCAATTGAATGTACGGGGTGCAAAACAATCCGGATTTTAGTGAAACCAAAAACATTAGGATCTAATTGGGAATATCTTTCCAACGAATCCGACAAATCGAAATTTCATAGCGGGGATCAAAAGATATGTCCAGTTGAAAATTCTGAATAGTCGTTATGGAATCCAGGCCCTTAAAAATTGACATTTTGCAAACGACCTCGGATTTCGACGAAACCACTTTTGTTGGGTCCGTGATGTCAAATTATTGCTAGATTCCAAATTTCATAATTTTTCGAATCAATATGTGAGCGTGGCAAAGGAAAACGCGTTTGACCAGTTTCAGTTGATTTTAATCGACTGGAAAATGGCCATTTTTCAAACGGTCTCAGAATTTGACGAAATTAGTTTTGTTAGCACCGTATCGTCAATGCGAAGTTAGAGATAATT
This sequence comes from Allium sativum, assembly GCA_030737875.1. NCBI lineage: Eukaryota > Viridiplantae > Streptophyta > Magnoliopsida > Asparagales > Amaryllidaceae > Allium > Allium sativum. The sequence continues at coordinate 682,727,701 of CM060926.1, read as the reverse complement.
TTTCTGTAATTTTCGGGGTTCGTATGTGGCCCCGGTAAATTGAAATGTGCGTTCAAATTCAAAATATAAAGAATTATATTTTGATTTTGACGGAAACCTATCGAAATAGCAGAATTGACTTACGAAACATATCCCATCGTGTTCGGAATGGGGGTATTTAGCTAGGGGCGATAATTGTTCGGTTTGATTTGGAGTTCAAGCGAAAACGAATCAATAAGAGAATTAAAATATTATTTAATAAAAATATAAAAAATAGTCAAGGGGGTCAAAGCCCTATTCTCTTCAACCCGCGGTCAAAACTTCATGAACCCGCCTCCATCTCGTGAACGACGATTAGCATTCGATCTTCCCCCCCTCAAAAATCTTCCAATCCGCTCTATCCTTTTCGAATCAACTAAAAGGAAATGGAAGCGCTTGGTGGAGGGGAGGAATCCAACGGTCATGATTGGAAAATATCGCCGGAGGCGCTGGGATTTAGAGCTCAAAAGGGCTCGCCTTCCAAGGCGATTCTGAGCCACCGGAGCTGTCGAGTTCATCAGAACTCTGGGGGTGGCGCGGTCTTCGTAGGAGGTTGGGATGGAAGCTTCAGATCAACGCCAAGCCAGATGTAAGCGTCGCGATTTCCAACCCTAGCAAAGGACGACGGGTTTAAGCAGCACGACAATGAACAGTGAGATTTTTAATTGTTTATTTATATAATCTTATGGTTTTAAAAAAAAAATCTCTGAAAATGAAAACTGAAAATTAGTATATATTTTTGTTTTAAAAATTTGAAAACTGAAAGTACATAATATAGTTTTAAAATGTGAAAGTTGGTTATAAGCATTGTGTAGAAAAAAGAACTCTAATCTTTGGTATGTAAAAAGAATTGTTTTGAATATAAAAATCCCTGTTTTTAAAATGTAAAAAGAATTGTTTTGAATATAAAAATCCTTGTTTTTAAAATGTAAAAAGAATTGTTTTGAATATAAAAGACTTTGTTTTAAAAATATAAAAGACTTTGTTTTAAAAATATAAAAGACTTTGTTTTAAAAATATAAAAGACTTTGTTTTAAAAATGTAAAAAGAATTGTTTTAAAAATATAGAAAGACTTTGTTTTAAAAATATAGAAGAAGGCTTTGTTTTTAAAAATAGAAGAAGGCTTTGTTTTTAAAAATAGAAATAGGATATTATTCTAAGAATATAAAAGCTAGGAGCTTTAAAAATATAAAAGGATTTTTAAAACAAAAATAGCCTGGGTTTAAAAATTCGATTTTTATATATTGAATAACGGAATAAAAAATCGATTTTTAAATGTAGGAAGCGATTATAAAAATATGATTTTTATATATTGAACATCGAAGTAAAAATATGATTTGTATATATTGAACATCGAAGTAAAAATATGATTTTTATATATTGAACATCGAAGTAAAAATATGATTTTTATATATTGAATAGCAAAGTAAAAATTCGATTTTTATATATTGAACATCGAAGTAAAAATATGATTTTTATATATTGAACATCGAAGTAAAAATATGATTTGTATATATTGAACATCGAAGTAAAAATTCGATTTTTACATATGTAGTGGCTGCGGACAACGAAGATGACAAAGATGCGATAACGGCGAAGATTTCTATAAATGAAGAGCCGTGAAGTTGGATAGCTAAAGGTGAGAATTTCTCACCTTTCAATTTCATTTTCTAGTTATATATATATACTAGGATGCAGACGGTGCTTAGTAGCACCCGACACAATCGTCCACAGACCATGGACTTGTTTGTTTGATTGCAAAAATTAGTTAGATCATTTGATTGAAATTGAACTGTGTGGTGAAATGAATGGATTTGATTGATGTGTGAATGGCGTGGGCCTTCACTAGACCGGGGATAAGGCTAGGCCTCGTCCCGTTTCTAGTATCGTGCCGTTATGCCGCCGAAATTTTCTAAAATAAGTTAGAAAATAAAAATATCATTCTATTTAAAGAATGAACTGAATAGAAATTCATATGTTAAAATAAAATGTTTTATCGTTAAAAATATATAATTTTTAACGTGAATATGAATATAGTGAATGTGAATAAATAAATATTCATTTACAAACCGGACGGTTTGTTTATGTACACCTATTTGAAGGACATTGATTGGGACGATAAATTTTACACATCGCCCAACTGCACAAATAAAATATGTGTTTGATTGTTTGAAACCCCACACGGGTGTTGGGATGAAATTTGAAGTTCACTCATCCTGATTGATTAAATATGTCGATCGATTGATTGACAGGCTGTTATAAGCGTTAGATATCTATATTTGATGCTTATACAGTGTAGTGCACTTTGGTTGATGGTTGATTATTTTTCAATGCTATCATATACGGGTGATGTATGAAAATCCATATAATTAATATTATATGGTGATTGATGGGGCCTTATTCCAATTTAGAAAATAAAGAATAATATAAAATAAAGGTTCATGTGTTGACAGTACTCATCGATTGAGATTGGTCATGTGTTGAACGAAATATTTTAGTAATAAAATTTACATCTTTATCAATATAAAATAAAGGTTCATGTGTTGACTGTACTCATCCATTGAGATTGGTCATGTGTTGAACGAAATATTTTAGTAATAAAATTTACATCTTTATTAATATAAAATAAAGGTTCATGTGTTGACAGTACTCATCCATTGAGATTGGTCATGTGTTGAACGAAATATTTTGATAATAACAACTATTTTGAAAAAGAAATATTTGAAATAAAATATTTGAAAATAGAAATTTATGAAGCCGTGTTGATTGGATTGACGCCATTTTGACGTGAACGATATTTATATCGATTTTAAACGATTTCGAAATGAATTGAATTGAAAACTATTTCGAAATGAATTGAATTGAAAACGATTTCGAAATGAATTGAATTGAAAACGAATTCAAATTGGATTGAAAGCAAATTGAAATGAATTCAAATTGAATTGAAATTTGAATTGAATAGAAATGAATTTTAAAACGAATTTATAAAGAAGAATTCAATTTTGATTTGAATTGAAAAGGAAGTTGAAATTGCTTTTGAAACGAATTTAAAACTATTTATATAATTCATTTTAAATAGAAATCGACGATATATATATTATATATATAATATAATGGCCTGAATAGAACGCGCCGCGCCGCGGCAGTTCGTGAATTTCGACCATTTATTTCAAACGGACATTACGGGAGATCCGACCGTCGGATTCTCCTAAAACCGGAACCGTTGGGTTCGTATCGAAAAGAGCTTTCTAACGAATGTGATAAATTAAAAATCTAACGGTTGGATTTGGAATTATGTCCAAATCAAATTTGAAAAAGGTCGTCGTAAGTGCAGTTCGATGGCCATTGGTGGAAATCGACTGTACGGGCCTTGATAAAATTATTAAAAATAGTAATAATTTGTGTAAAATCATAAGAAATGATTTAGAAAGAATTGGGATGAAAAACTCCATATTTGAAAAGATAAAAATAGATTTTTATCGAAATAAACTAGTTTTGAACTAGAATTATAATTCTATTTTTTTTAAATAAATAAATTGAATTTGAAAATGGTTTTGAAAATAACCAGAATTTCCAATAGTTATATTGGAGTGGATTTGAATTGAAATTGTCTTCGGAATATTTCGATGTTGGAATTCGTGATTATACAGATGTTGTTATGGAAATTTGAAAGATATATATTTATATCGTTATTTCCAATACGACATTTGTTAATCGTAGAATTTGATATTGAATATAAGCCGATATATTTTCTATTCAGAGCCTTGTATTGAATATCAAATATGATTTGGGTTTGTCGTGAATGGTGTCTTCATTAACACTGTTGTTGAACCCAGTTGAGAAAAGATTAAATCTTTTTATTTAGATTTAATGAAGTGTACCAATTAAATGATATTTGATTGGAATTGAATTTATATTGATTTTTGGGTTTATCGTGGACGGTGTTTTAAATAACACTCGTTCTTTAACCCGATAATTAATGGAATGTGATTTTTGGGTTTATCGTGAACAGTGTTTTAAATAACACTTGTTCTTTAACCCGATAATTAATGAATGTGACTTTGGGTTTATCGTGAACCGTGTTTTAAATGACACTGATTCTTTAACCCAGTTAAAGATTAAAACTAAGTGGAGTTTTAATGAATCTTTAATTAGATTGAAAAGATCGAAAATGGAGTAACACCAGTTTTGCTCCAGGCGATAGTTAAATCTTTAATTAGATTTGAACGTGAAATGGTAATTGAATTTACCGATAACACTGTGGTGTTAGATATGAAGTATAACCAGTTTTGCTTCATGGGATGAATAGGTTGGGATTGGGAAATTAAAACAAATGATTACTTCGGTAAGGTTCGCTAATCCCGACTAGTTTGAATTGATATTCAAAAAAGATGATTAAAGAATAAATTCAAGGAATTTATCTTGGATAAAATTAATGGGAACCTTTCCCTATGAATGTGAAATTTAGAAACTAACTGTCGGTTAGCTAAGCAGAATGGTTTTCTGGATATTGATCTGATGTTGGTTTCGGCCTTCGGGGTTAATATTTGGGGAATTATTCTCTTGATTAATTTACGGTTAGTGACTAATGAATTGGAATGAGGCGTATGTTGTGCTGGTGTAACACTTATTTAAAATATACGCGAGTTATTCGGAAAGACCGGGTTTATCCCATTCTGAATAACTGATACGACGATAAGTCGAAGATGAAGACGATGGTCGAAGAACGGAAGTCTTCACGTCGTTTGGGTGATTACTGATGATCTTGATTGGGCTGTACACCCAAGAAGATGGAAACAGTTGGTGATCGTCCAGACGTATTTGGAGATCGATGGGGATGCGGGGTACTAGGTGCCTCCGGTATCGTTCAGACCTAGAACGGACTTGTAAATGGACTGTGTGTCTGACATTGGATTTTAGTCCGTGTGATTGATCTCTATTAAATATATATCTGTTTGGCGGCGGAGAATTTATTCTCTTGCTTAACGCCCTTCTCTGAGACGTACGAGCTCAGGGGTTATATATTGATGGATATCAAACGCATGGAGTGAATTGCCTGTGTGGCATGCCTAAGTGGCAATTGATCGAGGCTTCTGTTGAAAAGCAAAGTCTTGTGGTGATGATCAAAGCACGGCCTTTGTGGCGTAGCTTTGTGTAACGTTTACTTCGCGAGTTTCGCACCCCGGTTGTGAACCAAAAACGGGAGAGGACCTCAGGGAGAGCATGCGTTTCTTTCTAGCTAGGGTGGTGTCAGTGACCTTCCAGCCCTGACATTTATATACTTTTCACCTGTGTGGTTGTTGCTGTTGCGAGGCGCCTCGGTTAGATCGGACGATCCGGGTCCGATGGAGCCATTCATTGGCTCATTTACGCCCCAAAGAGCGGGGAAACGCAGTGTTCAGGCATTTTAATCCACATCGGTGGACCGGCCCTGTCGCTCCAAGGGCCCACCTGAGTCTGGGTCCTGAGGCTCGGGCTAGAGAGTCTCGAATCGGTTGAGGACTATCTTTTGCCTCGGTTCATAGATGGAAACCCAATTTCCAAATACGTGACATTTGCGGTTTTATTTGTAGAACCTAGTATGGCGACATGATATATGGTACCCATGCCGCCTATGATTGATACTTATGATTTGAAGTTGTTTTATACACTATGCACTTATTACAGTATCAAATGATTTGTTTTAAACGTATCAAGCATTCTTGGCTATTATAAGGTAAAAACCCTATCCCCCGGCTTGCGTTGCATTGTGTGATAGGACCTGGGTCTTATATTAGCTTCATTTTTCTTTATTTAGCATTGCGCTGTTGTTTTATGCACCAGTATTCTTGGGAGGAAACCCGTTCCGTGTTATACGGCGTGGTCCCTTGATTTACCTAACTTTTAAAATAAAGAATAATAACTATTTTAGTTCTCACACCAGTCACATGACTGACCTGGAGTTTATTGTTTTAACCTAAACTCTGGGTGCCCCTATTTTGACATGGGCAGCTAGTAGTTTTGGTTTTGCAGATTTATATTCACAGGATCCTGGTTTACAGCTGGAACGATATCCGGAAAGCTTTGTATCCATATATCTCCTCTAGTTGTATATTGTATTAATTTCCGCTGCGATGTATTTAAATGTAATTTAAATCTCTGATATTTCTGTGTAATATTTATTTGTTTATACTCTGTATATTCTTGTAATCTGATGCATTGTTGTAATATACAATGAAACGTTCTTTTGCATGCGTTCTATTTTGTCATGTCCTCGAACTATCCGGCGCTTTCCTTTACGGGGAAGTTTCGGGTTTTCACAGTTGGTATCAGAGCTTTGGTTTACAAAGCTCAGAGAATAAGACACATTAGGACCATACGGAAGAATTCATTAGAATTGGATTAGTAATATCCAACGAGAATGACTCGTTGGAGATGGGATCAGTAGCATCCTAGAACGAGTGTGAAGAGTATATTTTTGAAAATGAAAACAAATCTTGTTTTGAAATTTAAAACAATTATTCGTATTTGATTATCTATATATATTGAGTTGGACAGTCCAGTATATAAAGATTTTGCGTATACGTCTGATCCACGTGTGTTTGAAATTTTAATATACTGGATAGATATAGAATCACACTCTAGTCGCCCGGAGATGATGTTGATAATGACCATGGCATCATCAATATTTATGTTCGTGCTCCGAAGGTGTGATTTCTTTATATTTCCTATTGACTGGTGTGAGAACCAAAATTAGATAGGGCTTATTGTTGTGATTTGGCATCAAAAACATGATTTTTGTATATGTATCAAAATTATGAATTTGAGACTCTAATTCACTAATTGATTGATGTTTGTGTTGTTTGTTTATTTGGTTGATAATTTTGAACCATTTAGCCTAATTGAACCAAATATTGAATTATATTGAAAATTGTTTGCGTTTGCTTGCATATACTTGTACTTACATTGAACAGGTCATAGCAAAGAGGCTAGAGCAGAGAATAAAATCTGTTTGCCCGACAAATAGGTACATGTTTACTACATAATTTACTATTTTGTTTGGGTGATGATGATTTTATGAGCCTATTGGCTAGCCGCTTGGCTTTTTCTTTTTCTTTTTGAGATTAGAAGGACCGGGGAAGCTATTTGAAATTCCCCGATGCTCCCGGTGCAGGGGAGGTTATGGCGAAATTTTTCGAAAATTTAGGGTGTTAGCCAAATTTTTGAAGAATTTGAAAATTCTCAGAAACTGAAAAGTTGGAGAATGGAAGCCAGATCGAACGTAGAGTTGATTAATCAAACCACTTTCGACTTTGTTCCTTTTCGGAGACGAAAAGTTTTAAGTGGGGGAGATTGTAACAACCCGAAAATCTGGGCCAGTTTAAAATTTTTATTTTGGCTATTTTAACGAATTTTGAATATTTAAAATAGATTATTTTAAATAAAATTGACGATAAATTTATTTTGAATTGAATTTGAACGTATATATTATATACGTCGTCGTTAGAATATAAATATTTATATATAATTATAAATGGAATTGAAAATGGCGCGGTAGTTCGATAATTCGATTTCAAAATTCAATTGAATGTACCGGGTGCAAAACAATCCGGATTTTAGTGAAACCAAAAACATTAGGATCTAATTGGGAATATCTTTCCAACGAATCCGACAAATCGAAATTTCATAGCGGGGATCAAAAGATATGTCCAGTTGAAAATTCTGAATAGTCGTTATGGAATCTAGGCCCTTAAAAATTGACATTTTGCAAACGACCTCGGATTTCGACGAAACCACTTTTGTTGGGTCCGTGATGTCAAATTATTGCTAGATTCCAAATTTCATAATTTTTCGAATCAATATGTGAGCGTGGTAAAGGAAAACGCGTTTGACCAGTTTCAGTTGATTTTAATCGACTGGAAAATGGCCATTTTTCAAACGGTCTCAGAATTGGACGAAATTAGTTTTGTTAGGACCGTATCGTCAATGCGAAGTTAGAGATAATTTTTCTGTAATTTTCGGGGTTCGTATGTGGCCCCGGTAAATTGAAATGTGCGTTCAAATTCAAAATATAAAGAATTATATTTTGATTTTGACGGAAACCTATCGAAACAGCAGAATTGGCTTACGAAACATATCCCATTGTGTTCGGAATGGGGGTATTTAGCTAGGGGCGATAATTGTTCGGTTTGATTTGGAGTTCAAGCGAAAACGAATCAATAAGAGAATTAAAATATTATTTAATAAAAATATAAAGAATAGTCAAGGGGGTCAAAGCCCTATTCTCTTCAACCCGCGGTCAAAACTTCATGAACCCGCCTCCATCTCGTGAACGACGATTAGCGTTCGATCTTCCCCCCCTCAAAAATCTTCCAATCCGCTCTATCATTTTCGAATCAACCAAAAGGAAATGGAAGCTCTTGGTGGAGGGGAGGAATCCAACGGTCATTATTGGAAAATATCGCCGGAGGCGCTGGGATTTAGAGCTCAAAAGGGCTCGCCTTCGAAGGCGATTCTGAGCCACCGGAGCTGTCGAGTTCATCAGAACTCTGGGGGGTGGCGTGGTCTTCGTAGGAGGTTGGGATGGAAGCTTCAGATCAACGCCAAGCCAGATGTAAGCGTCGCGATTTCCAACCCTAGCAAAGGACGACGGGTTTAAGAAGCACGACAATGAACAGTGAGATTTTTAATTGTTTATTTATATAATCTTATGGTTTTAAAAAAAAATCTCTGAAAATGAAAACTGAAAATTAGTATATATTTTTGTTTTAAAAATTTGAAAACTGAAAGTACATAATATAGTTTTAAAATGTGAAAGTTGGTTATAAGCATTGTGTAGAAAAAAGAACTCTAATCTTTGGTATGTAAAAAGAATTGTTTTGAATATAAAAATCCTTGTTTTTAAAATTTAAAAAGAATTGTTTTGAATATAAAAATCCTTGTTTTTAAAATGTAAAAAGAATTTTTTTTAATATAAAAGACTTTGTTTTAAAAATATAAAAGACTTTGTTTTAAAAATATAAAAGACTTTGTTTCAAAAATGTAAAAAGAATTGTTTTAAAAATATAGAAAGACTTTGTTTTAAAAATATAGAAGAAGGCTTTGTTTTTAAAAATAGAAGAAGGCTTTGTTTTTAAAAATAGAAATAGGATATGATTCTAAGAATATAAAAGCAAGGAGCTTTAAAAATATAAAAGGATTTTTAAAACAAAAATAGCCTGGGTTTAAAAATTCGATTTTTATATATTGAATAACGGAATAAAAAATCGATTTTTAAATGTAGGAAGCGATTATAAAAATATGATTTTTATATATTGAACATCGAAGTAAAAATATGATTTGTATATATTGAACATTGAAGTAAAAATATGATTTTTATATATTGAACATCAAAGTAAAAATATGATTTTTATATATTGAATAGCAAAGTAAAAATTCGATTTTTATATATTGAACATCGAAGTAAAAATATGATTTTTATATATTGAACATCGAAGTAAAAATATGATTTGTATATATTGAACATCGAAGTAAAAATTCGATTTTTACATATGTAGTGGCTACGGACAACGAAGATGACAAAGATGCGATAACGGCGAAGATTTCTATAAATGAAGAGCCGTGAAGTTGGATAGCTAAAGGTGAGAATTTCTCACCTTTCAATTTCATTTTCTAGTTATATATATATACTAGGATGCAGACGGTGCTTAGTAGCACCCGACACAATCGTCCACAGACCATGGACTTGTTTGTTTGATTGCAAAAATTAGTTAGATCATTTGATTGAAATTGAACTGTGTAGTGAAATGAATGGATTTGATTGATGTGTGAATGGCGTGGGCCTTCACTAGACCGGGGATAAGGCTAGGCCTCGTCCCATTTTTAGTATCGTGCCGTTATGCCGCCGAAATTTTCTAAAATAAGTTAGAAAATAAAAATATCATTCTATTTAAAGAATGAACTGAATAGAAATTCATATGTTAAAATAAAATGTTTTATCGTTAAAAATATATAATTTTTAACGTGAATATGAATATAGTGAATGTGAATAAATAAATATTCATTTACAAACCGGACGGTTTGTTTATGTACACCTATTTGAAGGACATTGATTGGGACGATAAATTTTACACATCGCCCAACTGCACAAATAAAATATGTGTTTGATTGTTTGAAACCCCACACGGGTGTTGGGATGAAATTTGAAGTTCACTCATCCTGATTGATTAAATATGTCGATCGATTGATTGACAGGCTGTTATAAGCGTTAGATATCTATATTTGATGCTTATACAGTGTAGTGCACTTTGGTTGATGGTTGATTATTTTTCAATGCTATCATATACGGGTGATATATGAAAATCCATATAATTAATATTATATGGTGATTGATGGGGCCTCATTCCAATTTAGAAAATAAAGAATAATATAAAATAAAGGTTCATGTGTTGACAGTACTCATCCATTGAGATTGGTCATGTGTTGAACGAAATATTTTAGTAATAAAATTTACATCTTTATCAATATAAAATAAAGGTTCATGTGTTGACAGTACTCATCCATTGAGATTGGTCATGTGTTGAATGAAATATTTTAGTAATAAAATTTACATCTTTATCAATATAAAATAAAGGTTCATGTGTTGACAGTACTCATCCATTGAGATTGGTCATGTGTTGAACGAAATATTTTGATAATAACAACTATTTTGAAAAAGAAATATTTGAAATAGAATATTTGAAAATAGAAATTTATGAAGCCGTGTTGATTGGATTGACGCCATTTTGACGTGAACGATATTTATATCGATTTTAAACGATTTCGAAATGAATTGAATTGAAAACTATTTCGAAATGAATTGAATTGAAAACGATTTCGAAATGAATTGAATTGAAAACGAATTCAAATTGGATTGAAAGCAAATTGAAATGAATTCAAATTGAATTGAAATTTGAATTGAATAGAAATGAATTTTAAAACAAATTTATAAAGAAGAATTCAATTTTGATTTGAATTGAAAAGGAAGTTGAAATTGCTTTTGAAACGAATTTAAATCTATTTATATAATTCGTTTTAAATAGAAATCGACGATATATATATTATATATATAATATAATGGCCTGAATAGAACGCGCCGCGCCGCGGCAGTTCGTGAATTTCGACCATTTATTTCAAACGGACATTACGGGAGATCCGACCGTCGGATTCTCCTAAAACCGGAACCGTTGGGTTCGTATCGAGAAGAGCTTTCTAACGAATGTGATAAATTAAAAATCTAATGGTTGGATTTGGAATTATGTCCAAATCAAATTTGAAAAAGGTCGCCGTAAGTGCAGTTCGATGGCCATTGGTGGAAATCGACTGTACGGGCCTTGATAAAATTATTAAAAATAGTAATAATTTGTGTAAAATCATAAGAAATGATTTAGAAAGAATTGGGATGAAAAACTCCATATTTGAAAAGATAAAAATAGATTTTTATCGAAATAAACTAGTTTTGAACTAGAATTATAATTCTATTTTTTTTAAATAAATAAATTGAATTTGAAAATGGTTTTGAAAATAACCAGAATTTCCAATAATTATATTGGAGTGGATTTGAATCGAAATTGTCTTCGGAATATTTCGATGTTGGAATTCGTGATTATACAGATGTTGTTATGGAAATTTGAAAGATATATATTTATATCGTTATTTCCAATACGACATTTGTTAATCGTAGAATTTGATATTGAATAAACCGATATATTTTCTATTCAGAGCCTTGTATTGAATATCAAATGTGATTTGGGTTTGTCGTGAATGGTGTCTTCATTAACACTGTTGTTGAACCCAGTTGAGAAAAGATTAAATCTTTTTATTTAGATTTAATGAAGTGTACCAATTAAATGATATTTGATTGGAATTGAATTGATATTGATTTTTGGGTTTATCGTGGACGGTGTTTTAAATAACACTCGTTCTTTAACCCGATAATTAATGGAATGTGATTTTTGGGTTTATCGTGAACAGTGTTTTAAATAACACTTGTTCTTTAACCCGATAATTAATGAATGTGACTTTGGGTTTATCGTGAACCGTGTTTTAAATGACACTGATTCTTTAACCCAGTTAAAGATTAAAACTAAGTGGAGTTTTAATGATTCTTTAATTAGATTGAAAAGATCGAAAATGGAGTAACACCAGTTTTGCTCCAGGCGATAGTTAAATCTTTAATTAGATTTGAACGTGAAATGGTAATTGAATTTACCGATAACACTGTGGTGTTAGATATGAAGTATAACCAGTTTTGCTTCATGGGATGAATAGGTTAGGATTGGGAAATTAAAACAAATGATTACTTCGGTAAGGTTCGCTAATCCCGACTAGTTTGAATTGATATTCAAAAAAGATGATTAAAGAATAAATTCAAGGAATTTATCTTGGATAAAATTAATGGGAACCTTTCCCTATGAATGTGAAATTTAGAAACTAACTGTCGGTTAGCTAAGCAGAATGGTTTTCTGGATATTGATCTGATGTTGGTTTCGGCCTTCGGGGTTAATATTTGGGGAATTATTCTCTTGATTAATTTACGGTTAGTGACTAATGAATTGGAATGAGGCGTATGTTGTGCTGGTGTAACACTTATTTAAAATATATGCGAGTTATTCGGAAAGACAATGTTTATCACATTCTGAATAACTGATACGACGATAAGTCGAAGATGAAGACGATGGTCGAAGACCGGAAGTCTTCACGTCATTTGGGTGATTACTGATGATCTTGATTGGGCTGTACACCCAAGAAGATGGAAACAGTTGGTGATCGTCCAGACGTATTTGGAGATCGATGGGGATGCGGGGTACTAGGTGCCTCCGGTTTCGTTCAGACCTAAAACGGACTTGTAAATGGACTGTGTGTCTGACATTGGATTTTAGTCCGTGTGATTGATCTCTATTAAATATATATCTGTTTGGCGGCGGAGAATTTATTCTCTTGCTTAACGCCCTTCTCTGAGACGTACGAGCTCAGGGGTTATATATTGATGGATATCAAACGCATGGAGTGAATTGCCTGTGTGGCATGCCTAAGTGGCAATTGATCGAGGCTTCTGTTGAAAAGCAAAGTCTTGTGGTGATGATCAAAGCACGGCCTTTGTGGCGTAGCTTTGTGTAACGTTTACTTCGCGAGTTTCGCACCCCGGTTGTGAACCAAAAACGGGAGAGGACCTCAGGGAGGGCATGCGTTTCTTTCTAGCTAGGGTGGTGTCAATGACCTTCCAGCCCTGACATTTATATACTTTTCACCTGTGTGGTTGTTGCTTTTGCGAGGCGCCTCGGTTAGATCGGACGATCCGAGTCCGATGGAGCCATTCGTTGGCTCATTTACGCCCCAAAGGGTGGGGAAACGCAGTGTTCAGGCATTTTAATCCACATCGGTGGACCAGCACTGTCGCTCCAAGGGCCCACCTGAGTCTGGGTCCTGAGGCTCGGGCTAGAGAGTCTCGAATCGGTTGAGGACTATCTTTTGCCTCGGTTCATAGATGGAAACCCAATTTCCAAATACGTGACATTTGCGGTTTTATTTGTAGAACCTAGTATGGCGACATGATATATGGTACCCATGCCGCCTATGATTGATACTTATGATTTGAAGTTGTTTTATACACTATGCACTTATTACAGTATCAAATGATTTGTTTTAAACGTATCAAGCATTCTTGGCTATTATAAGGTAAAAACCCTATCCCCCGGCTTGCGTTGCATTGTGTGATAGGACCTGGGTCTTATAATAGCTTCATTTTTCTTTATTTAGCATTGCGCTGTTGTTTTATGCACCGGTATTCTTGGGAGGAAACCCGTTCCGTGTTATACGGCGTGGTCCCTTGATTTACCTGACTTTTAAAATAAAGAATAATAACTGTTTTAGTTCTCACACCAGTCACATGACTGACCTGGAGTTTATTGTTTTAACCTAAACTCTGGGTGCCCCTATTTTGACACGGGCAGCTAGTAGTTTTGGTTTTGCATATTTATATTCACAGGATCCTGGTTTACAGCTGGAACGATATCCGGAAAGCTTTGTATCCGTATATCTCCTCTAGTTGTATATTGTATTAATTTCCGCTGCAATGTATTTAAATGTAATTTAAATCTCTGATATTTCTGTGTAATTTTTATTTGTTTATACTCTGTATATTCTTGTAATCTGATGCATTGTTGTAATATACAATGAAACGTTCTTTTGCATGCGTTCTATTTTGTCATGTCCTCGAACTATCCGGCGCTTTCCTTTACGGGGAAGTTTCGGGTTTTCACACTCGGGCTAGAGAGTCTCGAATCGGTTGAGGACTATCTTTTGCCTCGGTTCATAGATGGAAACCCAATTTCCAAATATGTGACATTTGCGGTTCTATTTGTAGTGCCTAGTATGGCGACATGATATATGGTACCCATGCCGCCTATGATTGATACTTATGATTTGAAGTTGTTTTATACACTATACACTTATAATAGTATCAAATGATTTGTTTTAAACGTATCAAGCATTCTTTGGCTGTTATAAGGGAAAACCCTATCCCCCGGCTTGCGTTGCATTATGTGATAGGACTTGGGTCTTATAACAGCTTCATTTTTCTTTATTTAGCATTGCGCTATTTGTTTTATGCACTGGTATTCTTGGGAGGAAACCCGTTCCGTGTTATACGGCGTGGTCCCTTGATTTACCTAACTTTCAAATAAAGATTAATAATTGTTTTAGTTCTCACACCAGTCACATGACTGACCTGGAGTTTATTGTTTTAACCTAAACTCTGGGTGCCCCTATTTTGACATGGGCAGCTAGTAGTTTTGGTTTTGCAGATTTATATTCACAGGATCCTGGTTTACAGCTGGAATGATATCCGGAAAGCTTTGTATCCATATATCTCTTCTAGTTGTGTAATGTATTATTTTCCGCTGCTATGTATTTAAATGTAATTTAAATCTCTGATATTTCTGTGTAATATTTATTCATTTATACTCTGTATATTCTTGTATTCTGATGCATTGTTGTAATATACAATGAAATGTTCTTTTGTATGCGTTCTGTTTTGTCGTGTTCTCAAAACAATTCGTTCTTTCTCTTCTCTTTGGAGACCGGGGAAGTTCGGGTCGTTTCACAATTGCAGTATTCATGATCTTTTGGAAATTCGCTTTATTTTGATAGAACTCTGATGTTTTAATTTTTTTTCACCAGATCTCGAATCTAATCTTGTAAATATCTACAATTGTTTTTTGAAGTCCATTTTTTGAATTCATAACAATGTTGATGCATTAATATCATATCTTGAACACTGTCATTTTGAATTCTAAACTTTTGAAGATTTGAATAATTAATGAAATTTCACACACTTATGTTGCTTTGAGTTTCTTCTAATTCATTATGGAAACGCTTAAAATATTATACTCATTACAGTACACTGCTTCTTATTATTCGTGATAATTTCATTGATTTTCGGATTGGCTTGAATCACAGTGATACATCTTGAATTTCACCTTTATTCATGATTATTATGGTTGAAATTTGTTTGTTTGAAATCATCTGAAATCCTTGATATTTTGAATACCACACACCTTTTAAATTTGAAATAACCAATCTTGTGTGACTGATTCGTTATATCTTAAAACTTAACATTGATTCAAGTGATCTCAAATAAATTTTCTGGATCATGAATATCCTTCAAATTAGATGTAAATGATCTGAATATTCTTTATACTTGTCAAAAATATCTGTGAAAATTCTTTTGAAAATATGGTCATAAATATCACTGTTATATCATGATTATTTGATTTAAATATATGTTTGTTTAAAATCATTTGAAATTATTGATTTATTGAATCTCACACATAATTTTGAATCTGAAATATAACCCGGTGTGATTGATTCGGTAAATCCTAATACTTTCACATTTCTTCAAATGATTTAATATAAAGTATATTATTTAATATGGGATCATGAATATTTTTTATGACCATCATCTTGACTTGTCTGCTTGGAAACTATCTTTGTACTGCTCTGATACTATTCTTAGATAACTGATTATTTTTTATCTGTCTCCTGCTCTGTGATAAATTTGTCTGCTTAGGCTTTGAATTTCTGTTGTCTATGATATCATGGTTTGTCTTCAGTGTCTTGTTACATTTTTCATTAATAGAGACACCAATTGGTATCAGGATTTTTTTTAACCCTCTTGTCCCGTATAGCTCTTCATTTTCCTCTTGTAATGGATTTTCAATTTTAAAATTATTTATTATTCATTTAGAATTTGAAATCTATATCCAAATTGAACTGTATTTATAATTCATCAAAATTATTAACAGATTTTGAGATTGTGATGAATTGTGACAGCAGTTTATTTCATAACAAGAGGATATTTTATTTAGATTTTCATGATGGTTGAACATATATAATAATATCTTTGAATTGGCAATTATTTCACGACCATCTCCTTTAGCTATCATCTTTCTACCATCCATGATAATTTTATATTAATGTGGAGAGTTACTAATTTTTTAAATCTTTTTGAATAAATTGTGAAAATATTTGTGATAGAAATTGAACTATTTTATTATTCAGAATTAGTGATAACTGAAAATTTTCAATGATCCAGATATAGTCGAGCATATTTCATAATATAATTAATTTAGAAATTTATTTCATAGTCCATTTCTGTACTTACCAAAATTCTATCATCCATATTGGTTTTATATACCGAGGAGTTTTTTTCCTTTGAAGATGAAAACGATAAATATATAAATATAAGTGTGTCTCAAAACTCATTTAAAAATCCAAGCTCTGGTCATAAATGGTTAAGAGACAACTTATAATTTAAGTTGCGACTGACCTCACTTAGAAATCCAAGCTCTAGTTATGCGTGGTCAGTGTGCTCTTAAATAAATAAATAAATAATGTGCTATAAATTGAAATTAATTTGAAATTCTCATTGGTGTGTAAAAACCAACCTATCAATCCATGTTCTAATTTGTGAAATGCGTTAATATTTTATGATGTATTATGATCTGTTGATTGATAGGTATTGGGATTTGTGATTATTCGACTTTGTCACTTAAATTGAATTATTAATTATAGTCCAAATCCATCACTGTTTTTTTTGTGCTCCTTTTTACAAAAATCTTTTGAAAATAATTGGAAATCATATTTTTTGTAAATCTCTCCATTTGTATAAAATTCATCGTAAATCTGTCATTCTCTACAATGTGAAATATACCACCTGTTCTCAGTTTATTATGATTTTTGTTTGACTGATTGAGATTTATGATGACTGTTCTTCCTCTTATGCTGATATTATATTTGTTAGTCACTTTTCAACTATATTTTAAATTCTGAATCCTTTTGATAATAACAAAAGGGGGAGAGCGGGTTGAGATTTTGATTTATGAGTGAATATTTTATAAATACTATTAATTTTGTAAATTTATTGTTATTCATATCATTCATTTCACTCATGCACAGTTATAGGGGGAGTTGCCTGTTGTAGGGGGAGCTGATAAATAGGGGGAGTTCCATTTTCACTGTCAAACACATTTATTGTGCTCAAAATCTTTTATTTGTTTGTCATCATCAAAAGGGGGAGATTGTTGTATATAACGGTGTTATATACACATTATATGATTTTTTGTTTGATGATAACAACCAAATATTTATTATTTGAAATGTGTTTGTTACTATACTGTTCTATATACATCAAAGCCAGGAATATAATATTTATATTTAAATAGAATACGACTGTACAGACATTCATATATTCATACAGTATTTTATTTAAATTGAATATTCTATTTCAACATTCAAACAGTACAGTTATTTAATACTCCACTATTAAAATACATTCACATAATATTTGTACTTTTAAATTGACTGAATAAAATAGACAAGTTTGTTTGAAAACAATAAAATAATATTTTATTACAAATGAATTTGTTGATTACAAATAACAGTACAATTCATATATACATACATTTTCACTGTCTGACTCATATACAGTTCCTCTACACTCTTTGTACATTCATTTACATTCACTCTGTACAATTTCATCTTACACTCATTCACTGTCATTTTTCTTGTCTTGTGTTTTCTGAATGCTTCACTATCAGTTCAGTCACTGTCTTCAGTCTTCACAGCCCACTGTCAGTCCAGTCATCTTCTTACCTGTCATATACAGAAACACATCCACAGTATCTAGAACAGAAATAATATTTTAAATTCTAGCAGGTATAATTTTTTTTTAAAAAAAAATTACTTGCCTCAGATTTATGGTGTGTTTCTCATCATTTTTCATGACTTGATCTGATCTGTGTCTAGTCAGTCTGTATATGTATAGTAACAGAGACAGAAAATAATACCGAATGGCTGCATATACGCAAGTGCATATATATATATACCTATGCACTGCCTCGCCCATCAGTGTGCAACTGAGGAGTAGCCACGTGGACCATCTCGACTCAGCGCATAACAAACAAGGGACAATGCAACATGGGCATGGGGCAAACAAATCAAAACTGTGGAGTTGGTCAAATAAAATCAAGAAATGGCATGCAACTCAAATCAGCCAAAAGTGGTCGAGCCACTCAAACATGGAGCAACACAAGTTTTCAAATACATACAGCATACATGTACAAGGCAAACTGGATGGAGCACAAGTGGCGTATAACAGTGGTGAAGCAAGTATGAATGGTGCACAAAGCAGCATGGTGATCAAATCCAGCAAGCTATGGCAAAATAAAGACAAACACAACTTATTTGTTCAAGTCAAAATGGTGCATGCGATATACAGGTGGATGTGTCGAGGTGCATCTCAGTTCAACAACATATATTCATGGAGAAGATTCAAGCATAGGTGGTGCACACAGCAAATATACATCTCTCAAGCAAGCATGGATCAGCACATATACAAGGTGCACATTTTTAAATTTGCATGAACATGAATGATCTGATCAAGTGTGGGGGCATCAGCATGGTTCATATGAGTAATTCAAAGTATAAACAAGTAAATACATCAAAGATACAAATGCAGCTCAATCACAAAATGATCACACATTGTCTGAAGTTACACAGCTCAAAGAAACTCAGCAAGTTTATATGCCGAGCAGCATATACAAGAATGGTGGAACCAAATGTGCATTTTCAATACAAACAAAACACTAGCCTTTGAATCTTTCAAATTCTTTCCAACTCTCTTGCGAAACAAGCAACTAATCAGGGAATTAATCAAAGGAATTCATTCACCAGAAAATAAATTACTCAAGGGTCCAGGAATGACAAAATAGCTTGATGAATTTCCATAAATTTTAGTATTAATTTTAGGGAAGAAGATCTTTGGTAAAATGGTTTCAGTTATGCTCATACATGGCAATGCATAATTTCAAAGCAGTGGTTTCATTTTTTAAATCATACAAAAGGGAATGTATTTTTCAGGCAATAAACAATTTCCTGAAATCAAGCCGAGGATATCAGCTTCAATGTTTTGACCAGCATAGTTTTGGCAAGTTTTTCTCATTTACAAAATATCATACAAGAAAATCAATTTATAAATCAGCGTGGAACAAAGTCAGCCAGGGTTATCACTTCTGGAAACAAATTGGTGAAACAACTTGTAACGACCCAGATTTTTCTGGTCGATTTATTTTGAATATTTAATATTATTTTAAATATTGAGCTGATAATGTAATCAAATTTTTTTTTTGAATTATCGATATAACTATCGTAATATGAGGATCTTAAGTAATCAAATTTGAAATGGAGTCAAATTGATTTATATAAAGTTTTATTTGAATTTAAACGATAACAAATAAGAATTTATTATCGACGAATTCATTTGTTTAAATTTAAATTATATTATATTGATTTAAAATGGTTATTTTATATTACATTCAAATTAAATTGTATAATCTGTTTCGTTGAATTCAGAATAGTGAATAATGTTGGGAACATCAGTTGTTTTGCTGAAACTGTGGTTCGTGCTTTTAAATTAAAGGACCGCGATATAGTTTAGTTTTTAATTAAAGAAAATTTAAATCAAATCAAGTTAATTAAAAATCCTATCAGCCGACCTATCTATTAACCGTGCAGACCTAATTTGTTTCCTTGAGCAGAATAATTGGTCGCCTTCTTTTGATATCTAGGAAGCAGATAATTAATGGCGCACGTACTTTGGTCTCCCTTTCTTCTTCTATATATAATCTCGTCTGCCATTTCGCTTCCTTGTTTAAACCGTTAACTCCATTTCATAATCCGATCTTCTAATAAAAAAAAAAGGAAAAGGGAATCGAAATCAAAATCGCAGAAGAGCCTGAACCTCGACGTTAATTGGAGCATCACGAATCGAGGGCATCGGGGTATTAAATAATTAGGGTTGGCTTTCTGAAATCGTGACGTCAGTGGCGAGTTTGCTATTGGGTTCGAAGGATTCAATGGGTAAGATGGAGATCGCGATGCGATGTGCTTGGGTCTGGAGCGAAGATGAAGCTCGAAGGATCAATCAGCAAGTTCGAACTGACGTATGTTGGTTCGACAGTGGGATTTGCACAGTGGGATGGGGGTTCGAGGGTTAATGGGAGTGATTGGAAGAAGTTGCGATTTTCAGAGAGGGTTCTGTGGCTAGAATCGATTTCAGTCCGAAGGGGGGGTGGTACAACTGCAATATGGGAAGGTGAAGTTCGAACTGTAGGCGTGCAATGTTCAAAGGAGTTGGGTTTTCCGACAGCATGTTTTAGGGGTTCGATGATTCAGACAGAGGTTGGGGAAATTGAGGTCGACGCTGATCTTGGAAGGTGTGGTGATGTGATCAAAGATGCTGACTGATATGGTTGGTTTAAAGCAGAATTAGAAAAGGCAAGGACAAATCAAATAAAATCACTTGTATGGAGTTCAAAGACTCGGAGATCAATGAACAAAGATTGAAACTGGTACAAGTGCAAATAGATTCCCCGGTGAGTAAACCTCACTCACCTTTTATTTATAATTATTTTTATGTCGTTAAAAATAATTGTTGCTGCTTGCTTGGATTTTTCTGCTGGCTTTATATATATTAGTTATTTAGGCTATTATATATATATTGGGTTGATTGATTGGTTGAATTCCCGCAGTCTCATTAGCGGATGCCCGCAGTTTCATAGCGGATGATTACCCTATACGCCCCACGCTATGATTAGTGGATGACCTTCTATACCGCGATATTCTGCCACGAAGCAGAATGGGTATTATTTATGTGCTAACATCTGTGGATGCAGGAAAACAGGTTGGAGGAATCCAACGGGATTCCTCAAAAATATATTATCTGTTTGTTGTTTGCTGATTTCATATATTCATATATGATGTGTTAAAAATCAAATGATTGAAAATTGGGTGATTTGATTGTTTCAAATATCACGGGGCTTAAGAAATGATATTTAAAAATATCGTGAAAGGATATTTGAAATTTAAAAAAAAAAGAAAATTCTATTTTTAAATAGAATTTGAATTTTAAATGGAAATAAAATATAAAACTGGTTTTTGAAAAATAAAACAAGTATTTCCTTTATAAACGAAGTTTATAAATGGTTCTTTTATAACGAAGTTATAAATGAAGTGAAAAGAATTATCATTTGATAATTCAGAAATAGAAGTACAAGTGTTTGAAAATATGATTCAAAAGGAAATTTAAATATAGAATTTGAATAATAGAAAAGGAAATGGAAATTTGAATTCAAATAGAAAAGGAAATGGAAATTTGAATTTAGAATTCAAATAGAAAATCCAAAGTGGATTTGGATATAGAACTTTCAAATGGTGTTTGAATATAGAGAATTTGAAATAGAATTTCCAAAGAAAATTTGAAATAGAATTTCCAAAGAGAATGTGAAATAGAATTTCCGAATAGAATTTGAAATAGAATTTCAAAACAGAATTTTCAAAGGAGAATTTGAAATAGACTTTGAAAATAGAATTTCAAAAATAGGATTGCAATGAAATTTGAATTCAAATATAATTGAAAGAGAATTTGACTATAGAAATTCAAAAGGGATTCAAATATAGAACTTGAATTCAAAGGAATTTAAATATGGGATTTGAATTCAAGGAAATTGAAATAGGATTTGAATTCAAAGGAATTCGAATGGGATTGGAATAAAGGAAATTCAAAAATGGAATTTCAAATAAAAGAAAATGTAATTTGAAATATTGAGAATTTCAAAGAAGAGAAAGTGGAATTTGAAACATTTAGAATTTCAAATAGAATTTAAAGGAAGTTTGAATATTTGAATTTCAAATAGAATTCAAATATGGGGTCTGAATATAGCAATTCAAATAGAATTTGAATAAATGAATTTGAATATAGAATTGCAAGGTAGAATTGTAATGAAATTTGAAATATCGAATTCAATAGAATTGAATATGGATTTGAATTTAGAATTCAAAGAAGAATTGAATATAAACTTCAAATATAATCGAAATAGAATTTGAATATATAACTCAAATAGAATTGAATATGAAGTTCGAATAAAGATTTGAAATAGAAATTCAAGTACGGAATTTGAATATCAAAGAAATTGGGATTTGAAAATAGAATTTCAAAGAAATTGGAATTTGAATCAAGAAATTCAAATAAAGGAAATTGGAGTTTGAATATTAGAAATTCGAATAGAGTTAAAATGGAATTGAATTCATTTTAAGAAGTTTAAAAGTTTATATATATAAATATAATTAAAACGAACTCGCCGCAGCGCTGCAGTTCGTAAATTAGCGATTCGAACTTCAATCGAGTATACAGAACTCAATTGAAGTCGGAATTCTTTGAAACAAGAAACGTCAGGACCGGTTTGATAATAGTTTTCTAATGAAGGAGAAAAATCTGGATTTCGTCGTACATATTTTGAGATATATCAAAATCAAATTTTCAGAAAAGCAGCGCCAGAGTCGTTTTAAACCATAATGGTTTATTTAAGGTTATAAAAGGATTTTAAGCGGAAAAAAAAATCCGAATTGTCTATTTAGAAAATTTCAGAGTTGAGTTGTAAAATATATGTGAATTCAAGTGTGTAAATGAATATGATTTTTGAAACAGAAACCAGATTTTGATTTATTGAATAGAATTAACTAATTTAATAGAAATTAGTTAAAGAGATTTCGAATGGATATTGGGGTTTGAATAAGTAAATTCGATTTGAAAATTTATATTCGAAATCAAAAAGGAAACTAGAATTGAAATTGAAATGCAAATTGGTTGTGAGCAAGTTAAACATTTTATTTGAACGTGTTATGTTCAAACAAAGAAGTGAAATAGGCAAAAAGGGCTAATTAAAGAAAAATTGAGCGAAACTGAATTCAAACGATTCAAAATTGAATTCAAACGAATGGATTGAGTTGAATTGAATTGGAAACAGGTGAACAGGTGTTAAACAGATATGGGATGGAGTATATGAAGATTTAAATTTATGTGCTCGACAAAAAGGTACATGTTTAATTCATATATAAGATTTTATGCGCCGTATCGGCAAGCCGCTTGGCTTTTCCTTTTTCTTTTTGATTGAGGAAGATACCGGGAAGCTATTTGAAATTTCCCGATGCTCCCGATACAGGGGAGGTTATGGCGAAATTTTCCGGAAATTTAAGGAGTTAGAATATTTTTAAGATATTTTGATAATTTGAAATCATTGTATCGACGTATTGAATTCGATAGTAAAGTGAATATAAAAATCGAATGTTGTAAACAAAAGGGGATAGAGATAAATGATTGGAATTGTTTCCAATTGCAAATAGAGATATTTTCTAATATATAGAAAATAAAAGAAATTAATATTTGGAAACGTTTTCCAAATGGCATAAGAGGCCAAGATGGTTATTGAAATATTTGGTTAACAAACATTGATAGAGAAAATGGAGAAGTGATTTAATTAATAAATATTAATTAAAGAGCCCAGTGATTTGTTTGATATGTTGATTGAACACTTGTTTTTATTCGATAGTTAAATCACAGACTATCGAAGTTTTGACCATCGTTGTCAATATGGAGAGACCGGTTGGATTATTATCCGAAGAACCACTCCGTATCGGCATAAGCGTTGCGAACCAAGTATGCTGAATATATTAAAGACGGAGTAAAGTGCAAGGGCTTTTCTATTTATAGAAATAGTGCCTTCGGTTTCGTTCAATCCCAGAACGAATGTAAATGGACGAATGTCTGACAGAGTATTTCCAATGATCAAATGGGTTGGTCTGTACGAATATATATGGTTGCAACGGATTTATCCCTTAGCATAATATCCAGAATATTTGTGCAAACTCAACTAGTGATTAACGGATCTGACAATGTGGCATTCAAAGTGATTGTGTTATCAAGGAATGGTAAGTAATCGTAGCCTCAGGCCTCAACAACCGGGAAAGGACAAAAATCGGGCAGGCAGCATGGCTATGTGGGTCGCACCCATTAGGGTGTATAATCACCTATCTGGAGAAATCCCTTTTGTTTCTAAATCTATCGATTCTGCCCATTCGGGAAACGGTGGTTTGAGTCCAACCGTTGGTGATATACATTCGATACACTCAAGCGAAATGAGTGGTCGGTCATGTGTGGGCCGGGTTGCAAGACGTTCTTGTTGAACCCAGGTGTATTCGCCTCTAGAGATACATCATCGGAAGGTGGTCCCATACCTTGTCATGTTAGAAATCCAATCTCCAATAAGCGCCATGCGGTTTTTGATTTTATAATATATATATGTGGAGCGTGAGATGCAAGCGTTCTGCTATTTGGTTATTTATTTGGTGTAGACATTATTATAATATCATTGGATTTGATATCAAAGTGTTTTGGGTTATAGTAAGGTAAAAACCGTCCGTGTTTATGTGTGGCTGGTCTTACTATTACCTTTTTCTTTCGAAAGGATTTCTAAAGTTAAGCAAGTGGTTGGAGTTTACTCACACCAGTCCCATGACTGACCCAGAGTTTATTTTGTTTTGTTTTCCCTAAACTCTTGGTTGCCCAAATTTGTACGGGCAGTCAAGTGTTTCAGGCTTTTACAGATACACTTGGAGGAGCTTGAAGCAGGAGGCTTCAACGTTAGTTATCTAGAATTACTTCCGCTGGATCAAATGTTATGTGTACTCTGATGATGGTATGTATATATGTACAAAACAGATTTGTATTTCGAAGCCTATGCTATATAATATATTTTATTCGTTCCGCTGTGAGTTTGTGATCTTTGTTTTCTTCTATTCTAATATTTCTTTCTTTCTATTTCTCATCCTCTAACTTCTTTCTAATAATGAGTCGTATTTCTGTGCAATTTGAGTTGGACGTGTGGTGTTTTTAGTCAACTCAGATAGCTCGGATTTGCGGGCCTTTACAGTTGGTATCAGAGCTTAGGTTGAGCGAACACCTAGGCTTGTGTGGCATGTGCTCATTAGAGATAGGGTCAGTAGTACCCTAGAATGAGTTGAGTGTATAGATACGAGAGAGCGTATTTGTTAGTTGATATAAAAAATTATTTTATATTGTGTTGGCTTGTCTGTTGAGTGGTTTATGAATTCTGGTCGAATCGTGGGACGCCACGACGTCGATAGGAGTTGGTAAACACTTGGACAGAAGAATCGACATGATATTGTTTTAAGTGGGTAAATGAAATAATTTTACCCAAAATTCTATTTTTATATAGAAATAATAATTTTTGAAATTTTTTGGATGTGTTGATTGTTAGGATTATAATCAAATGAGATTATAAAATTTGAATGATTATATATAACCAAATAGAATGTGTATAGAAATTAAATATACAAATGAGATGAATTAGAATTAAATTCAAACCAGAATTAAGAATTCAAAATCCTGGGAAGTTGAATAATATTTTTCAAAGTAATTAAAATAATATAGTTTTACTTTGAAAAGGTTTTGAATGAAAATCATTTGAATTGATTTTTAAAAATGATAAAGCACTGAACTCACTTCAGTGGCTGGGAAATAATTCTGATGATGATTGCAACATCATCAGTGTTCATTTCCGAGTTTCTAAGTGATGAATTGCTACCTTAGAAAAAGTTTTTGATGGAAATTTGTTTGAAAGAAAACAAGTGGTTTGAAAATTCAAAGGTTTTGAATTTGAAATGAAAATAAATATATGTATATATTTATAGGATTTCAAAAGAATTTGGAAAGAAAAACCCAGGGATTTGAATTCTGGAATTAAAATTTAACTTAAGCAAGTTAAAAGGTTCAGGGTGAATCAATTGACTAGAATCAATTTGAATTGGTTTAGTGGAATATAGATTGGATATAAATGGATTGATCGTAGATCATTCGAATTAAGTGAAGGAAGGCCAAAAGTTTTGGTGGAATTAAATTTGTTGGAATATGAGGAGTTGAGTTTCAACATAAGTGGATTGTTGAAAGGTAATGGATTTGTATCATTTTTCCTGACTTAGCAATTTCGAGGACGAAATTATTTTAAGGAGGGAAGAATGTAACGACCCAGATTTTTCTGGTCGATTTATTTTGAATATTTAATATTATTTTAAATATTGAGCTGATAATGTAATCAATTTTTTTTTTTTTGAATTATCGATATAACTATCGTAATATGAGGATCTTAAGTAATCAAATTTGAAATGGAGTCAAATTGATTTATATAAAGTTTTATTTGAATTTAAACGATAACAAATAAGAATTTATTATCGACGAATTCATTTGTTTAAATTTAAATTATATTATATTGATTTAAAATGGTTATTTTATATTACATTCAAATTAAATTGTATAATCTGTTTCGTTGAATTCAGAATAGTGAATAATGTTGGGAACATCAGTTGTTTTGCTGAAACTGTGGTTCGTGCTTTTAAATTAAAGGACCGCGATATAGTTTAGTTTTTAATTAAAGAAAATTTAAATCAAATCAAGTTAATTAAAAATCCTATCAGCCGACCTAACTATTAACCGTGCAGACCTAATTTGTTTCCTTGAGCAGAATAATTGGTCGCCTTCTTTTGATATCTAGGAAGCAGATAATTAATGGCGCACGTACTTTGGTCTCCCTTTCTTCTTCTATATATAATCTCGTCTGCCATTTCGCTTCCTTGTTTAAACCGTTAACTCCATTTCATAATCCGATCTTCTAATAAAAAAAAAAAAAGGAAAAGGGAATCGAAATCAAAATCGCAGAAGAGCCTGAACCTCGACGTTAATTGGAGCATCACGAATCGAGGGCATCGGGGTATTAAATAATTAGGGTTGGCTTTCTGAAATCGTGACGTCAGTGGCGAGTTTGCTATTGGGTTCGAAGGATTCAATGGGTAAGATGGAGATCGCGATGCGATGTGCTTGGGTCTGGAGCGAAGATGAAGCTCGAAGGATCAATCAGCAAGTTCGAACTGACGTATGTTGGTTCGACAGTGGGATTTGCACAGTGGGATGGGGGTTCGAGGGTTAATGGGAGTGATTGGAAGAAGTTGCGATTTTCAGAGAGGGTTCTGTGGCTAGAATCGATTTCAGTCCGAAGGGGGGGTGGTACAACTGCAATATGGGAAGGTGAAGTTCGAACTGTAGGCGTGCAATGTTCAAAGGAGTTGGGTTTTCCGACAGCATGTTTTAGGGGTTCGATGATTCAGACAGAGGTTGGGGAAATTGAGGTCGACGCTGATCTTGGAAGGTGTGGTGATGTGATCAAAGATGCTGACTGATATGGTTGGTTTAAAGCAGAATTAGAAAAGGCAAGGACAAATCAAATAAAATCACTTGTATGGAGTTCAAAGACTCGGAGATCAATGAACAAAGATTGAAACTGGTACAAGTGCAAATAGATTCCCCGGTGAGTAAACCTCACTCACCTTTTATTTATAATTATTTTTATGTCGTTAAAAATAATTGTTGCTGCTTGCTTGGATTTTTCTGCTGGCTTTATATATATTAGTTATTTAGGCTATTATATATATATTGGGTTGATTGATTGGTTGAATTCCCGCAGTCTCATTAGCGGATGCCCGCAGTTTCATAGCGGATGATTACCCTATACGCCCCACGCTATGATTAGTGGATGATCTTCTATACCGCGATATTCTGCCACGAAGCAGAATGGGTATTATTTATGTGCTAACATCTGTGGATGCAGGAAAACAGGTTGGAGGAATCCAACGGGATTCCTCAAAAATATATTATCTGTTTGTTGTTTGCTGATTTCATATATTCATATATGATGTGTTAAAAATCAAATGATTGAAAATTGGGTGATTTGATTGTTTCAAATATCACGGGGCTTAAGAAATGATATTTAAAAATATCGTGAAAGGATATTTGAAATTTAAAAAAAAAAGAAAATTCTATTTTTAAATAGAATTTGAATTTTAAATGGAAATAAAATATAAAACTGGTTTTTGAAAAATAAAACAAGTATTTCCTTTATAAACGAAGTTTATAAATGGTTCTTTTATAACGAAGTTATAAATGAAGTGAAAAGAATTATCATTTGATAATTCAGAAATAGAAGTACAAGTGTTTGAAAATATGATTCAAAAGGAAATTTAAATATAGAATTTGAATAATAGAAAAGGAAATGGAAATTTGAATTCAAATAGAAAAGGAAATGGAAATTTGAATTTAGAATTCAAATAGAAAATCCAAAGTGGATTTGGATATAGAACTTTCAAATGGTGTTTGAATATAGAGAATTTGAAATAGAATTTCCAAAGAAAATTTGAAATAGAATTTCCAAAGAGAATGTGAAATAGAATTTCCGAATAGAATTTGAAATAGAATTTCAAAACAGAATTTTCAAAGGAGAATTTGAAATAGACTTTGAAAATAGAATTTCAAAAATAGGATTGCAATGAAATTTGAATTCAAATATAATTGAAAGAGAATTTGACTATAGAAATTCAAAAGGGATTCAAATATAGAACTTGAATTCAAAGGAATTTAAATATGGGATTTGAATTCAAGGGAATTGAAATAGGATTTGAATTCAAAGGAATTCGAATGGGATTGGAATAAAGGAAATTCAAAAATGGAATTTCAAATAAAAGAAAATGTAATTTGAAATATTGAGAATTTCAAAGAAGAGAAAGTGGAATTTGAAACATTTAGAATTTCAAATAGAATTTAAAGGAAGTTTGAATATTTGAATTTCAAATAGAATTCAAATATGGGGTCTGAATATAGCAATTCAAATAGAATTTGAATAAATGAATTTGAATATAGAATTGCAAGGTAGAATTGTAATGAAATTTGAAATATCGAATTCAAGAGAATTGAATATGGATTTGAATTTAGAATTCAAAGAAGAATTGAATATAAACTTCAAATATAATCGAAATAGAATTTGAATATATAACTCAAATAGAATTGAATATGAAGTTCGAATAAAGATTTGAAATAGAAATTCAAGTACGGAATTTGAATATCAAAGAAATTGGGATTTGAAAATAGAATTTCAAAGAAATTGGAATTTGAATCAAGAAATTCAAATAAAGGAAATTGGAGTTTGAATATTAGAAATTCGAATAGAGTTAAAATGGAATTGAATTCATTTTAAGAAGTTTAAAAGTTTATATATATAAATATAATTAAAACGAACTCGCCGCAGCGCTGCAGTTCGTAAATTAGCGATTCGAACTTCAATCGAGTATACAGAACTCAATTGAAGTCGGAATTCTTTGAAACAAGAAACGTCAGGACCAGTTTGATAATAGTTTTCTAATGAAGGAGAAAAATCTGGATTTCGTCGTACATATTTTGAGATATATCAAAATCAAATTTTCAGAAAAGCAGCGCCAGAGTCGTTTTAAACCATAATGGTTTATTTAAGGTTATAAAAGGATTTTAAGCGGAAAAAAAATCCGAATTGTCTATTTAGAAAATTTCAGAGTTGAGTTGTAAAATATATGCGAATTCAAGTGTGTAAATGAATATGATTTTTGAAACAGAAACCAGATTTTGATTTATTGAATAGAATTAACTAATTGAATAGAAATTAGTTAAGGAGATTTCGAATGGATATTGGGGTTTGAATAAGTAAATTCGATTTGAAAATTTATATTCGAAATCAAAAAGGAAACTAGAATTGAAATTGAAATGCAAATTGGTTGTGAGCAAGTTAAACATTTTATTTGAACGTGTTATGTTCAAACAAAGAAGTGAAATAGGCAAAAAGGGCTAATTAAAGAAAAATTGAGCGAAACTGAATTCAAACGATTCAAAATTGAATTCAAACGAATGGATTGAGTTGAATTGAATTGGAAACAGGTGAACAGGTGTTAAACAGATATGGGATGGAGTATATGAAGATTTAAATTTATGTGCTCGACAAAAAGGTACATGTTTAATTCATATATAAGATTTTATGCGCCGTATCGGCAAGCCGCTTGGCTTTTCCTTTTTCTTTTTGATTGAGGAAGATACCGGGAAGCTATTTGAAATTTCCCGATGCTCCCGATACAGGGGAGGTTATGGCGAAATTTTCCGGAAATTTAAGGAGTTAGAATATTTTTAAGATATTTTGATAATTTGAAATCATTGTATCGACGTATTGAATTCGATAGTAAAGTGAATATAAAAATCGAATGTTGTAAACAAAAGGGGATAGAGATAAATGATTGGAATTGTTTCCAATTGCAAATAGAGATATTTTCTAATATATAGAAAATAAAAGAAATTAATATTTGGAAACGTTTTCCAAATGGCATAAGAGGCCAAGATGGTTATTGAAATATTTGGTTAACAAACATTGATAGAGAAAATGGAGAAGTGATTTAATTAATAAATATTAATTAAAGAGCCCAGTGATTTGTTTGATATGTTGATTGAACACTTGTTTTTATTCGATAGTTAAATCACAGACTATCGAAGTTTTGACCATCGTTGTCAATATGGAGAGACCGGTTGGATTATTATCCGAAGAACCACTCCGTATCGGCATAAGCGTTGCGAACCAAGTATGCTGAATATATTGAAGACGGAGTAAAGTGCAAGGGCTTTTCTATTTATAGAAATAGTGCCTTCGGTTTCGTTCAATCCCAGAACGAATGTAAATGGACGAATGTCTGACAGAGTATTTCCAATGATCAAATGGGTTGGTCTGTACGAATATATATGGTTGCAACGGATTTATCCCTTAGCATAATATCCAGAATATTTGTGCAAACTCAACTAGTGATTAACGGATCTGACAATGTGGCATTCAAAGTGATTGTGTTATCAAGGAATGGTAAGTAATCGTAGCCTCAGGCCTCAACAACCGGGAAAGGACAAAAATCGGGCAGGCAGCATGGCTATGTGGGTCGCACCCATTAGGGTGTATAATCACCTATCTGGAGAAATCCCTTTTGTTTCTAAATCTATCGATTCTGCCCATTCGGGAAACGGTGGTTTGAGTCCAACCGTTGGTGATATACATTCGATACACTCAAGCGAAATGAGTGGTCGGTCATGTGTGGGCCGGGTTGCAAGACGTTCTTGTTGAACCCAGGTGTATTCGCCTCTAGAGATACATCATCGGAAGGTGGTCCCATACCTTGTCATGTTAGAAATCCAATCTCCAATAAGCGCCATGCGGTTTTTGATTTTATAATATATATATGTGGAGCGTGAGATGCAAGCGTTCTGCTATTTGGTTATTTATTTGGTGTAGACATTATTATAATATCATTGGATTTGATATCAAAGTGTTTTGGGTTATAGTAAGGTAAAAACCGTCCGTGTTTATGTGTGGCTGGTCTTACTATTACCTTTTTCTTTCGAAAGGATTTCTAAAGTTAAGCAAGTGGTTGGAGTTTACTCACACCAGTCCCATGACTGACCCAGAGTTTATTTTGTTTTGTTTTCCCTAAACTCTTGGGTGCCCAAATTTGTACGGGCAGTCAAGTGTTTCAGGCTTTTACAGATACACTTGGAGGAGCTTGAAGCAGGAGGCTTCAACGTTAGTTATCTAGAATTACTTCCGCTGGATCAAATGTTATGTGTACTCTGATGATGGTATGTATATATGTACAAAACAGATTTGTATTTCGAAGCCTATGCTATATAATATATTTTATTCGTTCCGCTGTGAGTTTGTGATCTTTGTTTTCTTCTATTCTAATATTTCTTTCTTTCTATTTCTCATCCTCTAACTTCTTTCTAATAATGAGTCGTATTTCTGTGCAATTTGAGTTGGACGTGTGGTGTTTTTAGTCAACTCAGATAGCTCGGATTTGCGGGCCTTTACACAACTCATATTTTGGCAAGAAAATTCAATTACTTTTTACATAGGATCAAAATCAGGAAAGTTTTTTTTTCTAGTGTATTCATACCTTGGAATCATTCACGCCGATACATATATATGGCAAGAATTTTCAATTTCAGATTTGCAATCAATCTTTGTTTTCAGGAAAAATTTATATAGGGCAACCATTTAACAATCGAGCAAAGATTCAATCAAGTCCAGATTCATTATTCAAAGCCGACATGTCAAGCTAAATTCGAAGCAATCAATCAGCCAAGCAAAAGAGGAAACCAAGCCAATCAACCAAGTCAATTCAATGAAATCAGAGAGCAATTTTAGGATTCCATAATCCTATATGAACAACCATTCATCATTGGCATTTTATCCATCGAAACCAATTAAATTAACCGAGAAAACAAAAGAATTAAAATCAGAAATCTCACCGAGTTTTCGATCGCCAGAAAACCCTATTTCAGTCGTGGAGTTAGCCATCGAAGAATAAAAGTTCATCAGAGAACCAGATTACATCAATCTGAAGTTTTGCGATTCGATTTGGTGCAAACAATAAAACCCTAGCTGCCATTAAATTTTCCCAGAGACTAAAGAGATCGGGCAGAAGTAAAATGGATGCATCAAAAGAAATGGGTCGGCCATGTTTACAAAGGGGATGACCCTTATTCTTATTTCCTAGGGTTTATTTTATGGTTTTATTTATTTTCTTTGTTTGTTTTATTTTGTATTGTTTTGTTTCTTTTTCTTTTTCCATCTGTAATCCAACCAACAGTTGTAGAGTCTGTAAAATCTAGGGGGATTCAGTCCGGGTGTTGACTGGCAATTGTTAGAGTCTGTAAAATCTAGGTTACTGGTTACGAGGTCATAATCAGGGGATATCTGATCGAGGGGATATTGGTCTGTCTAGGGTTTTGAGCCAGGGTTAGTACAGGAGCAGGAAGTGCGGGTTTACAGTGTTTGTAAGTAGGATCTGTTATTAACTCCTAGTAGAAACCTTAGGAATGCAGCAGTAGGCAGGATTTTGCCGAAGCTGGGTATATCGTGTGTTATTAACTTTCTGTATTTTTATTTCTGCTGCATTCTATAATCTATGAATATTTGAATAATTAAACTCTGCAATAATTTGTGATAAACCCTATTCCCCCCCCCCCTCTAGGGTTAATCTCGATCCAACATCCAGAAGATGCGACTTGGGAGACTGAAGACAGGATTCGTGCTTCGTACCCTTTCCTTTTCGAGGGTATGTTCTTAACTGCTTTTTCCAAAGTTTTATTTGTACTTGTTTCTATAATTTGAGTATATCCTATCCGTAGTATTTTCGACCTTTAGATAGAAATGCTATGGATGTAAACATGTGTTTGGGACATGTTATGTTTGACGGATGCAAGTGGATGCATATACACACACATTAGGCACTAGATCGGCTCAATTACTCTCATACTGCATATGGATGTGTGTACATTTTCTTTTCTTTCATGGTGGAAATGGATGTACTAGTATATGGATGTTGCATTTGGACGAATGAGTGTGCACACAAATAGAACTTACATGTTATAGGATTATTTGCATATATATTGGATTCATGGCACTAACATACATTGCATTAAGGAGGTCAACTGAATCGGTAAACCGCCTCATCTTTGCATTAGTATTGGGACATATACACACACCTTTGCATATACTCATATAAGCAATAGAAATCTTTAAGGACAATGGATGCCAGTGTTTGGTGGATGAGTAGATGGATGATGGATGGTAGAATACATTCTTTTCAACTTAGAGATTTTGGGGACGATATCCTTTGTGTAGGGAGAATGTAACACCCCAAATTTTCAATGACATTAAAGAGGATAAATTAAAGAATAATTAATCTAATATCCAGAATTAAGGGAAACAGATTATGTCACTACGTCCATCTCGAAATTCTGGTCAAGATAGACACCTGGTTTGCGTAAAACGGATAACGTATGAAGAAGTTATGAACGGTAGAAGTTTGACGATCAAAATAGGGATAACTGGCGCACTTGACAATTGCGCCAAGGAAATTTTACACTGGCACACCTGTAAAGTGCGCCAGAATAATTTTTGTGTATTCGGGCCTTTTTCAAGTGGGTGGCGACCCATGACCCAATTCTTTTAGGGCTAAGGTGGCATCCAAATTCTGTAACCTAGCAACTATAAATATACCTCAATTCCTTTGTTTTCTTCACAAAGAAACATTGGCGACCAGGCTCTGCTGGTGTCTGAATTGAACTGTATCCCTTATCTTATACTATCAACTAAAGCAAATCAGATTCTGGGATTCAACCATAGATTCAACACCAATTTCTTTTCTATCATCTTAGCAATCTAATCACAGTGAGTTGGTTATTTTTAGGTTTAAATAAATAAAAGTAAATGATGAAAGACTGTGATTTGGATATGTGTAAACCATGAATCTATGCTATTATCATATCTTATGCTATGTCATGATATATCTATTTCTCTAGATCCAATTCAGTTGTGATTGCTCTACTATGTTTGTGGATCTTGGTTTGTAACTATATTGTTGTTAATATAAATCTGTTAATTTAGATAGTTATATCATTGGATAGATCTAATCATTTATGTAAATCATGAACATATGTCACCTTGAATTCGTTAGGATTGGATCTAAATTTTTATCTTAATTGTAACTTCTATGACATGCTATGAAGTGGATTTGTGTAGAACTATTTCTAAACCAGTAGATCTAATTTATGTGGACATTGAAACTGTTAGTCAGATCTAGATTATCACCTTGTGTTTATCATGTTAGATCTAAACCAATTGGACATCTAAATTGCTAATTTAGATCTCACTATGATTATTGAGATACCATAGTTATGTTAGAACCAATTGACTGCCACAAGTTTACCAGTTTTATGTCCACCTTGTTATGATGTTAATTGCATGTCCATGACAGTATGTATGTTCACCTTATCACCATGCTAGTTTATGTTTATGCCAAGTTATGTTAAAAGTGATCACTTTGGTTATATTCCCATGATTTTCGCTATTATTGTTTATGACTAGGCTATTATCTAGCCTAGGCATGCCGCCAATTTTTGAGTGTGCTAGTTAGGGAACGGGGGAAAAAGGGTTAATATTGGCGTAATTTGGATATGAACATTTTTGGATATATAATTCAAATTATTGCAATGGGCATTAACACCTATAAAAAGGAAAGATTAATTAATTGATTAATTAATTAAAAATGGAATGTTTAGTAGTTACAATTAGGAATCGTAATTGTACTTATGACATGAGGTTAGGTTGCATTAGTGGTGGAAGTCTGCCCGGACCCGACCGGCATATACTACAGCCACTAATGTTGAACCTAATGTGGGAGCTAGGTCTAAGTACGTAAATACGAATCGGGTTATGACACGAGTTTAGGCGCAACTGTGGAATAACTCAGCCCGGACCCGACCGGCATATCCAACATCCACATGTTGTAGGCCTAATGTGGGAGGTCTAGCCCATTATGAAACCATAAATGGACATGTTGTAGGCGGAAAAGGGGCTCGCTTATTGACTGACTATAAGAGATCGAAACGTGGAGGATGGTGTGGTCGGCGCAAACCGACCAGGCCATGTGTGTGCATGAGCCGGGCAGAGGAGGATAAGACGACTGTGACACCTGTAGATATATTTGTGCACATTATTACGACGAGGGATTGCCACTTTAGGAAGTGATACCTCCTACTATGGGACCAGCACAAGGTATCTACGAGGGTTAGGGAGCTGATCGATCAGGGTAGTAAGGATACATTTGGACGTATACCTAAGTCTACCACCATATAGTTAAAGGGATCATCTCTTTCTGGATATACTAGTAACAGTGCAGAGTAATCATTAGAAGTATATACACCTTATCCTGCCTACCTTGTCACACCTGCCATTTATATAGTGATCTCTCTTATCCACTTTACATGCCTATTATGTTACTTTTATTTATTTACTAGCTTAAAGTAACTAGACTCGCCAGACTTTATGTCTGACCCTTGTTGTTTCTCCTTCTTTCTTTCGTCTGCCCCTCCACCCCCCAGGGTTCTCAAGGAGGAAACATTCAGGCTTCACCATGATTCTTCTTATTTTGATGGAGCTGCTAATATGTATGGCTCAAGCTCCTATCCTTGTTGCTATGGCTATATTTTGTTCTTGGGGAGTTTCATTTCTTTTATGTACTCTGATATTTCTGAAGTACAAGACAGTGGTTTTTATGTTGTAATGGGCTTTTATATTTCAGACAAATGATGTTTTGGACCACGGTATCTTATGATTAATAAAGTTGTTTTATTCCGCTGCAAAATTTTATATCTGTCTTGTAATATTCTATGTCTGTTTACCTAAAATGCTTCACGAAACTTAATGCATTCCCTTAGCGAGTGACATTAACGGACGTGGGGTGTCATAATGATTGCCTTAATCATAAGGTAGTAGTAAAGTTTGTCTCTCTCTCCGTTCGACGTACTTATGATTTTAGTCTTCAACGTCATGCTTAAATCATAAGTTGTCTCACTTGAATGAGTAAGTCAAGTCATGTAATAGTCCGAAGGTACAACGTATATCTTTTGAATCACGTGCCAAGTCAAGGACATGTTCAAAGTCCGTATGTAAGTCGAAGCTCATTCCCCCAGCATCGGTGGGGGACAAGCGAGGTCAGTGCTCATTCCCCTAATGCTAGTGGGGGCATGCGAGATCAGTGCTTGTGCCCCCAATGTCGGTGGGGGTTGAGCTAACTCAATCAAACGTCCAGTCATTAAGCCTTTATACTTTCCATCGTTGTCTCATGTTAGAATTGCAGATTTAGCGGTCTTAGCCAACCCAAGTCATTTTATTCTCTCTTGAGTCAACTAGAGTTAGAGTTGAATAAGCTAACAGTCAAATCACATTTGCTTAGGATTCGTCCCTTTATTTTAGTCAGAAAGTGAGGACCACCTCATTGGGGGTCAGTGAACTTAGTTACTCTTATCTGATTGACTACAGAGCTGAGTAAGCTCATAAAAATGCAAGCAAATGATTGTCATTAGGGAGTTAGTCGACCCCCTTTGTTCATTTTTTAGCATAGTCCCAAATAGTCATCACACCCTTAATGAGTTTGTCGCTCATGCTCGGTTCCCTTGAGCTTAACAAACAAAATTGTAGACTTGATCATTAAAATTGGTTCTCTCCGGAATCACACATTCCTGTCATTCTTTTCTATGGCTTTTCCTTTGCCTTTATCATTTCCAGAGTTAGATGGTCCCCATCCTTTATCATAAAAACGTCAAGTTCATCCATATCGACGTTATCATCCTTTTATCACAAGAATTTGTCTGCCTCAGAGTAGAATTCATCAAGATCTCTGGGCAGATCTCGTTGTAGAGAAATTTTGAAGTCCGTTTTATCCAAGATGCCAAACACAATGACCATAAGCAACATGGACGGTTCTGGTCAATCCACTGATGCTACCACCGCATTAATTCATTCAAAGATGGGCACAAGGTCTCATCGGACCTCTGCTTGATAGAAGGGAGACATATTATGCTTCTGGGCTGAGCGTTGTGGACCTTA
Source organism: Allium sativum (assembly GCA_030737875.1). Lineage (NCBI taxonomy): Eukaryota > Viridiplantae > Streptophyta > Magnoliopsida > Asparagales > Amaryllidaceae > Allium > Allium sativum. The sequence continues at coordinate 682,689,916 of CM060926.1, read as the reverse complement.
GACTGCTCAATGAAGCGGGTGAGCAACACATTCCAACGGTTGATTGATTCAGGTGCATGTTGTCGAAGCTACATAGCAACGACGTCATTCAAGAAAGGAGGGAAGCACTTAGCCATGACATTGTCCGACGCTGATAGCACTTCCATACGGTGCATGCGGTGCATCAGACGCACGGTAGAATCAGTCCTGCCATTGTAAGCCTCCAAAGATGGTAGTTTGAAGTTCGGGGGATTATGAGAATCCCTGATGTCCCATGTGAAAGGGCTATAATTGAGGTTATCCATGTCTTCTTGAGATGTGCCGCCTCTGGTGAAGCGTTGAATAATGTTGGCAATCTACCTTTCATTTCTGAGAAATTATTATTAGTTGTTCAATTCAGTGCTGGTGTATGCCATGTCCTCCTACTCGATCCATTCCATCCATGCGAGAGAATAAATTTGTCCATCGTTTCTTGTTGCTTACGAAGGAGCTTGTTATGATGTTCCATCCGTGTTGGGAGTTTAGCTAGAATACCATCTGTCTCCTTTCATGTGAGATAAATAGAAGGATCACCGTGGGAGGAAGTCTCCTGGCTTGAGTGTGGGAAGGTTTCCTTCTTCCGCTTCACTATCTTTAATCCAAAGACAAGCTATCCAAATCCTTTCGATCTAGAATGAAGTAACTGCATGCCCCCTTCCTAGCATGCCAAAATGTTGAATATATATAGATCCTCAAGCTTTAACCGACAATTGATCGTTATTCCCAGTTTTCTCCCTATATTAGTCAATCGCGTAGGAACAAGCTGATTATATAAGATGGTCATTGTCCTATCCATTTTCATGTCCTCCTTACGGGCTGTGGAGTGTTGGGTATCTTGATTCCGCATATGCAATAGCCATCAATTAGGCTTTTGCATTTAATGAAAGAAGAGTTAAGTTAAGTTGGATCCCATGTATTGTACTGTAACATCGGGAACATTTGCATTGAATGCCTGGGTGAAGCGCTTTCCGTTCAATGTACTTGCGGTTCGTCACTTGTCATTTAATTATGGATGATGAGCTATTGCTCATATGTATGCATGTTAATCCTGAAGGATATCCTTTCGGCTTTGGTCTGGGATGCTGCAAAACTTTGAGGATAGTAGATGTGTTTAGAGTAATCAGGTAGTCGAGTCCTACCCCTCGAGTCGTGCACCCTCTGCCACCAGTCACTGGGGTTTGGCTGAGTAGTAGGGATCAAACCCATGTCTTTTCTGGATTTATGCTCTCTCATCGAATCGTGAGTAGAGTGATTGGTTGGTACCCAATCTATATGAGTTTCTTCTCTCCCATCCAAGCTCCGAGGATCGAAGTTAGGCTGCGAAAAGCAGGACTGTAATCTCCTCAAATGCTCGTATTCGCCCCTACATCAATGAAGGACTAAGTGGGTGTGCCACACTCAATTGTTTTATGGGATATGATAGATGATTCATGTCAATTGTTATCTAAGCCTTCCAATTAGGATGCAAGTTGGGACTAGTTAATGGATGGTCATTTTGCATCTGTTTCGTGGTCCACATGCGACCTGTCATTATCAAAGCATAAGTTAGATATAGGAAATTAAGTTATTCCATTTGTAAATACTTTCAATTATTATTCCCCCTGTCCGGGGCTGATGGCAAAAGACAGATGGTCAGACCACAACCATTTCAAATTTAGACTTGTATACATAAAATAGAGGCATGGCTTTCAAAGCATAAGTGATTGTATTATCCAAGTGCTTGATCCATGGCATTTCCCATTCAATGTACTTGCAATGTGGAACTCGTCATTGCACTTGGGCTATAGTCAGTCACATATGGGTATGTGTGTAGATTCGAGATATCACTCTCAGTGCCTCCTTTTGGTCGTTGCCTTAAGTCGCTTGATATGTTATTGAACATCCCACTCCCAATGACTCCTTTCGATCATTTCTTCGAGTCATGTGGGAAGTTTAGATTAGGAGCCGACGTCAGTCCTTCGAACGCGGCCCTTTATTGTAGTACGCGAGTGTGACCCTCGAATATTTGCTTTGTATCTATACATAAACCAAGTGTCGTAGTTCATAAGTATAGTGTCTATAACCTCCATTGAACTTTTAGTCATGAGCCACGTCTGAAACGTGTTCGAAGTTAATTTAGAAGTATATGTCTGTTCCCCTAGCGTTGGTGGGAACTAGGTTAAGTTATTCGTACGTCCGGTCCGTGAGTCTTTTATATAACTGCCCTTAGTCGGAGGCGATAGAATTTGTGTGGATGTCATAGCATCATCCTTTATATAATCTCTCAAGTCGTGAGAGTTAGATTTATAGATGTTGTGGAATCGTCCTTTATACCCTCCTAAAGTCGATCTGGGTTAGAGTTACGGAGAGAGCGGTCGTCAGTCTTGGCGCGCCTGTCACACTCGTCCTTAATTTGTAATCGTGTCCAAGCTCTGAGGATTAGAGTTAGTCGGACAAGTGGTCGGGTCACACTTGCCTAGGCATCATCCCCTTGCCCCCACGTCTAGGGCAAGGGTCGCCCTTGTGCGGATCACAATACTATCGATTATACTGATCCCATCAAAAGCATGGGATAAAGTTAGAGATATCATTGGGAGAGCGGTCGAGTCACACTCACCCTCATCTCAGTCATTTTCTTTTACACCCATGTCAAAGGCAAAAGTTTTCAGACGGATAGTCTGGTCGCGTCTACACTGAGTTGGACTGCGTCACACCAAGAGTAAGCAGGTGAATGGTCAAATCACATTCTCCTAAGATTTGTGTTCCCCCGATCAAACTACGGAGATCTGAGTGGCACTAGAGTCAGTGTACCTGCATCTTTTATATACAAACTTACATGAGTTAGTCATGTTAATAACTTAAGAGGCATATAAAGAAAAGATGCATGATTGATTGGAAAGTAAGTGTGTTGATGGGCGGTGATGCCTCCTTTATACGAATTTATGTAATTCAATGGCATCGAGTGCAGGATCTAGTCATATAGACAGTCGAACCGTGTCCATCTAGATTCGGATCCCAAGTTTGAAACACATTGATCGATGCAAAATTATCTTGAGATATGCCACACATGAGCCGAGTAGTGGATACTCAGATCAGATCCACCTTAAGCTATACATCTTTCCTCCAACAAAGGACATTGTTTTGTAAACGAATGGTTCAGTTAGGATCATTGTGGCAGTGTTCTGCGATTTTACATGTGGATGTTAGAAGCTTGATCGGTACCTAACTCTGGGTACCTACGCCATTCAATCCCATCAATGACTCATATAGCATGGAAAGATAAAACGCACGATAAAAATATTTCTGTTAGAGAAATGAATATTTTTCAGAATGAGAATGGTATTGCATATCCTTTGCCAATTCATTCTGCTATGTCCTGTCTCTAACAGGTGATGACTATTGAAGCTTTAGTTGATGAAGGAAGTCTTTTCAAATCCTTGCGGGGCTACAATCCCAAGAATTTGACCTTGATCGGGGTGTTGGAATAACAAAGGCGGTTAGACGGACTTTGTGGGTGAATGATGAGATCACGTCGCCTTTGAATTGCCTTCTTGCCCCCACGCCAAGGGCGAGGGATGAGGGCCAGATAATCATATCGGGACCGCTAATGTTAGCACCCCGGTTTGTTGGTGCTAAGATGGTAATCGACAGATGAATAATGGATCCAAGCTTGTGGAGCTTCACACTTTTCCCATTGGAAAGTGGAATAAGGTGACTTGGAAGGGAAATTTGGTTTCTTTAATCGTAATCATTCTTTTGGTCCCGTGTTGGGGATGAGAGCTGATGCAAGGTAAGTCAAAGAGCGTATAAGCTAAAGTGTTTTAGGCTTTTGACTGGCCAAGCCATGGGTAAGGCTAAAGTAGTTGGTCATATTTTTGAAAATATTATGATCATGTATGGTTATGTTGTATCAGCCTTAGATTAAATGATGGAGCATGAGCAATTCACGCCCAGATTTCCAAGTTGCCCCTTATGCCAGGGGAATGAGTCAATTTACAGATGATCTAGGAAGGGAGTTGAATTGTGAATCTTCACTTTCTAATGTCAAAACATTAGCTGCTAAAAGTCCCATTCATGTACATCTTCCATCAAGCGGGAAGTAGATTAGTGCTTTTGTCGAATCGTTCAGGGTAGTGAATTCAACAATGAGATTTGTCGATGTTTATTCTAAGATGACCTCCAAAGGAGAATAGGCAATGACTAATCATTCCAATTTGATGCCCTATTTAGATAATATTCCAGAAGCCTCAGGTCGTTATAAGGTCCATCGTAGCAGCTGGTCAATTTATACTTTGATTGGGTAAGCCAGAATATGGTAGCATGACTTGCTAGGCTTTGAGTGATATTCATATGTTTTATAAAAACAAAAGTATGAAGTCATGAGCAGATGGTTGATTCTTATTTGCTTTAATCTCAAACTCTCATCTCTAGGCTGAGGTTGCATGGTAGCTGATGAGCAGTCAAGTTGTTGTCATCTTTATGAGGATCCATAAGCCTGATCATGGCGAAGGTAGGTTTAGTAGGTACCTAACACTGGGAACCTAAGTATGTTGCTTTAACAGTTATTAGGTGGAAACCGATCATTATTGGTGTGGTTGATAGCAAATGGTCATTGCAAAGGTTAGGTAAGTTCCCCAGGCAATGAGTCGCAAGACATATGTCCTTCATCATGTCACATGAGTGAAGGCTAGATTTGTAATGTTTGGATCCTTGGTCGCTCTCCATTATCCCGGCATCAAAAAATATTATCACTAAGATCATCCGAGTTATCTTCGGAACAGGGTCTGGACTGCTCCATATCGATTTCATTTGATTCAATCTCCTAGGCAAGTTCATGTTGTGTAAACTAAGTGGTCGCCACTCATTTAAGAACATTGTCGATTGCATTGCGAGGTGTATACATCATCGAAACCCTTAAAAAAGAGGTTGTCGGAAGCAGCATTTTGCACATATACTATCATGGTTAGCATGTCGAAATTGCATAGAAACTCTCCATGTTGAATAACATCAGTAAATATGGGTCATGACTTTAGGAGGAGTCCTAGTTGTTGCCATTTTGCTGTTGATATTCCCTCGAATTTTTTAGGCCTTTTTCTTGAAATTCAGGTTGTGCCAGTTTTTTCACCAGAAATGACCCTACCTCGGGTTGATGTAAGGGAGTTCAGAAACGAAAAGTAATTTGGGTTAGTATATCTAGAAGATTTGGTTCGGAGCTATTCGACTAGGACAGTTTCAGAGGGCACCAAAGTATGAGTTAGGCTTGTGGGGTCGATGTCGACCCAGAATAGGTACACCAGAAGTTGGTCGATCCGAAGTTGGTCGACAAGAAGTTATTCAATCCGAAGTTAATCGACCCAAAGTTGGTCGACCTGAGCTTGAACATCACTATGACGATAGTTGTTCAAATCGATATCATCCTGACCTGAGTCCTGCTTCGAGCCAAGCTGCATACTGGGAGCCTTCCAAAGAGAAATTCCTACTGGCTGGTCCTCTGGTCGGGTCGATGTCGACCTAAGAAGGGTCGACCCAACCGGGGTCGAACCGAGAATTAGGACAAAAGCTGTATTTGCTGGGGGTACGGAGGTTGCTGCTGTTGGAGATGATGGAAACTAGGATTTTGTCTCGAACATAGTGATCCAAAAGATAAGCAAAACCCTTAAGACTTTGAAAATTCATTTCTCGGTGAAAGCACTAAACTGTTGACGGAAAAAAGTGGCACCAACACCCAAAACTCGGGTTTGGAGCATGATATATGAAGAAATATCTGAAAAAGCAAGAAAGAGCAAGATAACAACATTTTTATAGTGGTTTGGCTTTAATGAGCCTACATCCACTTTATAATCTAACAATAATGTCATAAGTTGGAGACACAATAAATGAGATCATCAAAATTTCTATTACATAGTCATATTTTATGATTATATCAAATATTTTAAGATGAAATTGGTTGGAAACCATGATTGAGTTGTGGAGAGCATGCATAGGCCCAAAAGGTCCCTTTTTCGGAGTTATAGTGGGCTATTTATAGCTGCTTCAGATCTCGGGTTGACCTGGTGTAACAACCCGTATTTTTATAACATGTTAAAACAAGAAATCAAGGAAGAATTAAATTTTAAAGTCAGAATCAGGGGAAATGGTTTACGCCATTGCGTTTGTCTCGAAATTTTACATGAAATAGAGTCCGAGTTTTCGAAAATCGGAGTCCGGATGAAGAAGTTATGGCCTGTACAAGTTTCAGCAGTTTTCAGGCAGCACTGGACCAGGGGGTTGACCAACCCCCCCCCCCCCCCAGGTCGACCTACCCCCCAGGTCGACCAAAGTGTCGACCTCCCCCCCCCCCCCTACAGGTCGACCTGCTCGGCCTGTTTTGACCCAGAACTCATTTTTGAAGCCTGAGACGTGTTTTGATGGTCCGGATTGATTCTAGGGTTAATCTAAGGGCCTAAACTAGTTGCTACACCTATAAAAACACCCTTAGACCTAACCTAATACATATCAAATCATTCTTACACCATTATGCTGCTAAAATACCTCTTGAACCATGGCCGCCATCTCCAAATCAAAGTACAAACATTCAAACTCAAATCAATTCAAAGAACAAGGCTTCTACAATGATTCAAGACAAAAAATCAACAACGCCGCGACATTTTTACAACAAATTCAGTTCTTAATTCATTAGCCATGCTCTATAAGTTCTAGTTGTTTTTATATTTAAACATTTAATTATAATATGGTCATGCAATAAAGTGGAATTGGATTTAAGTATGTTTATTGATTCGGATCTATTTCTGTTGCTTCTTGAATCTTGAGTTTTGGGACTTTTCTATGTTCGTTCTCATGTCAAGCTTATGATCTATTCAGCCTGTTGTAAATCAGTTTTTCTTGATTCATATTGATATTATTATCAAGATCTGTCTTTTATGCCAAAGATGATGTTTTTATGCCAGTTTTCCCTCTATGCTGATTGTTATACAAATTCTACCTTCCCCTATTTATTTTCTTTCGATGAACCTGGGTCAATTTCAGACCTAGGCCTAAACTGCGATTTGCGTACGACTGAATACGGGGAAATATGGGAATGTTGTCTATATTGGATATACATGTTTGGTAAAATTGGTGGCATAACATGAAATTGGAAATTTGGGATATTGTCAATATAATTGAAATTGCAAGCTTGGCCATTGACATAATTAAATTGGCATGAAGTGGGCATAATGAATTAGCATGTAAATCAAATCACGAGTACGTGCCTATGTAAATTAAATCAAAAGATTGGGTTTATGATTGGGCATAAGTAGAATTGGGACTTTGAACCTAAAAGCAATTGTAAACTTGATAATTGGCATAAATATGTATTATAAACTTGGGTAGTTGGCGTGTGTTGTAATAAAAAGATTATAGTTTGGGATAACTACATCATGATTTGGGTTTATTTGGACATGAAACTTGATACATGTAATCTTGGCTAGAACTTGATATGGGTAAAATGGCATAAACCTGGCATACATGTAATAGGCAAGAATTGGACATATGTAAACTAACTAAAATTGGGTGTGTGTGTGTATATATATGTATATATATATAAATTGGCATGAATTTTGGAACTTAGGCATATGTTTATTAATATGTAAAGTTGAGAATTTGAAACATTAAAATGACTGTGTATTGGATAATTGACTTGAACATGAACATTTCTATATGTTAAACACATGAATTGATATTGGAGTTTTGGGGGAAATACGACCATTAATGAACCTTTGACACGAGGTTAGACTTAGTTTGTGGTGTAAATCTGTCCGGAACCGCCTGGAAAATCCAGTAGCCACAAAGTGTCAGTCTAATGTGGGAGGTCAAAGGTCGAATTGTAGGCGTAACGATTTATGACACGAGGTTAGACTCAGTTTGTGGTGTAAGTCTGCCCGAAACCGCCCGGCAAATCCAGTGGCCACAAAGTGCAAGGTCTAATTTAAGAGGTCATGATTCGTTTGTCATAATGAATGAATTAAGGAATACTAACCATAATAAGACGTGGGTATGGTTAGAGGGTTAGGTGGGATGACATGGAAATTTGACATGTAAATGTGGACCTAACCGGTATGAGTTAAGAACATGTAAAACTTATAAATGTGGGCTTAACCAACATTACTGTTAATCAGACCAATTGGTGGGTTAAGTAATATGACTAGACTAATGACACTTAACCGATATGACATGAATGGGCAGGTTAAGCCATGAATTACTTGAAATACTTAACCAATGTTATCTGACGAATGAGAGGGTTAAGTTAAATTGGTTGGTTTAACTTGAATGGGTTGATAACACCCAACCAATATAACCTGATGTGTGATAGGGTTAAGTCATGAACCGCATGAATATACTTAACCAATTTGACACGATGATTTGATAGGGTTAAGTAATGAACCGCTTGAATATACTTAACAATTTGACATGCTGATTTGATAGGGTTAAGTCATGAGCCGCTTGAATATACTTAACCAACTTGACACATAATTCGTAGGGCTAAGTCATGAACTTGAACAACAACACTTAGCCAATTTGACATGACACGTAGGCGGGTTAAGTCACGAACTTGAATGAAAACACTTGACCAACTTGACATGCCAGACTGATGGGGTTAAGTCTCGAATTTAAATGACAACACTTAACCTACTGGACGGAAACCCTAGTTACGCGGTCCTTTTCAGTAGTAACCCACTAGATGTATCATGGTACCCTGAACCTAGGCAGGGTGGGGCACGATTACTGGGCTAATTGTAAGCGACCAGAACGACGGCTGAGTTGGTGCGCCATTGTAGGTTCAGGCGGACTATGGTCGTGCACGTAGTCCGGAGTTGAAAAAGCAGGCATTGGGCACCGGTAGGTTTACACTGTGCGTGCTTGATTCGTGTCGGTGGTTGGCACCCTAGGGCTTGATACACCCTATGGTGGACCTAGCACAGGTAACTACATTCGTGATTGGGCCTTATGACACAGACACATGAACGAGCTAGGACATGTAGGGAGCCGATCGATTAATAGATCGTCTCGTAGGACCAAATAATGGGTCATTTCATGACACTGGGCAAGGGATCATTTTATAATCAACACATCACACGGGTTGGGATCACCTTATTATATAACACGGGCTACTAGTCCGAACACTAGTAGGGGCTAAGGATCCTTGTTGCACAGGACACTAGTTGGAACACTAGTAGGAATACGAAACATTCCATGTAAGACACTTGTGAGATGCTAGTACGGGTGGTGCAGGGCAAATGGATATCATCGAAATATTTTAATGATGAAACTTAGAAATCTTGCGATGTTATACTTGATAGAAACCTTGCGATGTGATACTTGGTAGGAACCTTGTGATGCTCCTCTTGATAGGAATTATGAGATGTTATTCTTAGTTATCGTGCCTGTAGCTTATCTTGTCATCATGCTTATGTTTACTTTCAGTTTATTCATGCCATGTTATCTTTACCTGTTTTTATGTTGAAAGCCACTAGGACTTACTCAGTCTTTATGACTAACCCAGTTTGTTTCGCCTCTTTGTCTTTTGTTTCCCCCCCTCCTCCCAGGTTCGTAGGGTGGGAATACATCTTAGTTCAGATCTTACCAAGCTCCAAGGCTCTTTCACGTACTGCTTGGATTTCTCTTGGCTATGGCTTGCTTTGCTTTATTAGGGAATACTACAATTTATTTTCATGCTTCTTTATTTTTGAGCAAGACGGATATTTTAGCTATGTAATTGGGTATTTGAAAGCAATGGGATTTTATTGTAAACAATTATATTTAATAAATGATTTGAAGACCTTCCGCTGTTTTATATATGTCTGTCTTGTAATATTTCTGTTCCAGTACCCATAATGCTCTATTGAAGTTAAGGCATTCCCTTTGTGAGTGACCTTAACGGATGTAGGGTGTTACATTTGGTATCAGAGCAGAAGGTTACCAGACTGGGCAAATGCTTTTAAAAACCTTCTGTAATTATTTTTAAAACGTTTACAAAGAAGCATTTTTCTAAAGAAAAGTTGTTTTTTACGAAAGGCATATATCCAAAGCCATATGCACTATCTTTTGATTCTCTCTTTGAATCTCCTCTTTCTTTCTTTTTCGCCATAATTTTGTAGGCGTACGACACAAGTCGGAGGGCAAAGAAGTGCCCAACCTCCATCTGTAGCCATAGTAGTTCCATCTGCGACTAATCTTATTTCAAGATTTGTAGGGATGTAGTGTGATGGAGATAGCTTTCGAGAAACCAGCTAATAAACTATACAAGGATAGTAAGAACGAGGATAAAGAACACAAGCCTAAGGACGAGAAACTTGTTGATAAGGCTTAATCCACGAAAGAGGAAAAAGGTGAAAGGAAAAAAAGGCCAAGTGAGAGAGTATTAAAACCCATGACAAAAGAGAGTATCTTTAGTATGGTAAAAAGGGACATGTAGTTAAGTATTATAAGACAAGGACAAGGGAAAAGGACAAGATCGTCGAGAGGGCAATTGTATGCTCTCACTACTAGCATACCTAAGAGAGGTGGTAACGTTTCTGTCAAAGGTTTAGCTTTTCTTTTCCATCATCCCGTTAAAACTTTGTTTTTATACATCGCATCCTTTTAATTCTACCTCGATAGTTGAGTCTCTGCACCTTAGTACTAGCGTAGTAGAGGATCCCATTTTTGTCTCAAATCCTGTTGGCGAATCGGCTCATTTATTCATGACTTGTTTGGATTTGAGAATGTCTATGCTAAGTGTTGAGTTTAGAGGTAAAGCTTATGTTTTTGGGCTATGGGTTGATTCTAGGGATGGAGTGGTTGTCCAGAAATGGTACCATTCTCGAGTATGAAAGGAGGGTAGTTAGACGCTTGACTTGCCTTTGTAATGCCCTCGAAGTCTAGTGTAACCCTTAGGGTTCTGCCATGTTTAGTTACCTAGAATCTCTTGATACATTTATCGATCCGCTCGAGTAGTGTTCGCCACTAAGGCGGATGGTTCATTTCGCTTATGCATGAGTTATAGAAAATCATCTTAGTAAGTACACTTGGCAACATGGTTGGCATTTGTTTATTTTCAAGAGATAATTCATTTATGTGGAAAACCTTCTAGTAAGTGAATGAGATCCAAGATTCACTAGTGAATTTTGGAGAGCTTGCACGAAACTATGAGTACGCAGTTATGTTTGAATCGGGTATACTAGAAAGAGAATAAGCGAAAGTGGAACGAGAGGCGATAGTGGAATGAGTTCCAACTCATATTCTGGGAACAAGAATTAAGAAGCTACGGAATTGTGAAGTTAAAGACAGTCAAAGCACAATGGAGTTAATCTCAAGGAAATACGACTTAGAAGATTGAAGACTAGAAATGCGCATCATATCTCTTTTTAAGAGTATATCCTTGATCCCTCTTTTCCTGTAGAGCTTACTTGTATGCTATCTTTTAAGTATAACCTCTCGGTCCTATTATCAATCCTATTTCTATTGCAAATCCCATAGGGAGTATGACTTATCTGTTAGTAATACATGTTGGGGCTTGAGGGTGTCTATTGGGTTGACTAAACTTTTTGGGTTTTATAGGATATGGGGTGGTGCTTAGGGAGTTCTTCTCCTATTCAGTATATATGTGTCGTAGATTTCCAGCTTTGACATTGCCTAATAGGCACAAAGTTTTTACTTGCTTCTATCATTCGGCTATATCTTTAGGTAGGAACAATTGGGTGAAACATGTGTTTGAGACATGTTATGATTGATGGTTGCAAGTGGTCGCAAGTGGTTGCTCGTGGTTGCATAACACACATTAGGCACTAGATCGGCTCAGACACATTTTCATATTGCATATACATGAGTGTTTATACTTGTTTATGGATGAAATTGAATGTGTTATCATGTGAATGTTGCATATGGATGGATGTTTGAGCACACATATAGTGTATATGTGATTAGGGCTATTTGCATACATGTTGGACTCATGGCACTAAACATATTTTGCATTAAGAAGATCAATCAGGCCTGATCATTTGCATTAGATAAGGAACATATACACACACTTTCTGCATATTTTCATACAGCAATAGAAATCTCTTAAGGACAATGGATGCCTGTGATTGACGATTGCGTAGATGGATGATTGGATGGTAGGACACATTCTTCTTAACTTGAAGATTTCGGGGATGAAATCCTTTAAGGAGGGGAAAATTAACAACCCGTATTTTTATAACATGTTAAAACAAGAAATAAAGGCAGAATTAAATTTTAAAGTCAGAATCAGGGGAAACGGGTTACGTCAATGCGTTAGTCTCGAAAATTTACATGAAATAGAGTCCGAGTTTTCGAAAATCGGAGTCCGGATGAAGAAGTTGTGGCCTGTACAAGTTTCAGCAGTTTTCAGGCAGCACTGGACCAAGGGGTCAACCTACCCCCCCTCCCCCCAAGTCGACCATAGGGTCGACCTACCCCCCAGGTCGACCATAGTGTCGACCTCCCCCCCTTACAGGTCGACCTGGTCGGCCTGTTTTGACCCAGAACTCATTTTTGAAGCCTGAGACGTGTTTTGATGGTCCGGATTGATTCTAGGGTTAATCTAAGGGCCTAAACTAGTTGCTACACCTATAAAAACACCCTTAGTCCTAACCTAATTCATATCAAATCATTCTTACACCATTATGCTGCTAAAATACCTCTTGAACCATGGCCGCCGTCTCCAAATCAAAGTACAAACATTCAAACTCAAATCAATTCAAAGAACATGGCTTCTACAATGATTCAAGACAATAAATCAACAACGCCGCGGCATTTTTACAACAAATTCAGTTCTTAATTCATTAGCCATGCTCTGTAAGTTCTAGTTGTTTTTAGATTTAAACATTTAATTATAATATGGTCATGGAATAAAGTGGAATTGGATTTAAGTATGTTTATTGATTCGGATCTATTTCTGTTGCTTCTTGAATCTTAAGTTTTGGGACTTTTCTATGTTCGTTCTCATGTCAAGCTTACGATCTATTCAGCCTGTTGTAAATTAGTTTTTCTTGATTCATATTGATATTATTATCAAGATCTATCTTTTATGCCAGAGATGATGTTTTTATGCCAGTTTTCCCTCTATGCTGATTGTTATACAAATTCTACCTTCCCCTATTTATTTTCTTTCGATGAACCTGGGTCAATTTCAGACCTAGGCCTAAACCGCGATTTGCGTATGATTGAATACAGGGAAATATGGGAATGTTGTCTATATTGGATATACATGTTTGGTAAAATTGGTTGCATAACATGAAATTGGAAATTTGGGATATTGTCAATATAATTGAAATTGCAAGCTTGGCCATTGACATAATTAAATTGGCATGAAGTGGGCATAATGAATTAGCATGTAAATCAAATCATGAGTACGGGCCTATGTAAATTAAATCAAAAGATTGGTTTTATGATTGGGCATAAGTAGAATTGGGACTTTGAACCTAAAAGCAATTGTAAACTTGATAATTGGCATAAATATGTATTATGAACTTGGGTAGTTGGCGGGTGTTGTAATAAAAAGATTATAGTTTGGAATAACTACATCATGAATCATGATTTGGGTTTTTTTGGACATGAAACTTGATACATGTAATCTTGGCTAGAACTTGATATGGGTAAAATGGCATAACCCTGGCATACATGTAATAGGCAAGAATTGGGCGTATGTAAACTGACTAGAATTGGGTATATATATATATATATATATTGGCATGAAATTTTGGAACTTGGGCATATGTTTATTAATATGTAAATTTGGGAATTTGAAACATTAAAATGACTGTGTATTGGATAATTGACTAGAACACGAACATGAACATTTCTATATGTTAAACATATGAACTGATATTGAAGTTTTGGGGGAAATACGACCATTAATGAACCTTTGACACGAGGTTAGACTTGGTTTGTGGTGTAAATCTGCCCGGAACCACCTGGCAAATCCAGTAGCCACAAAGTGTCAGTCTAATGTGGTAGGTCAAAGGTCGAATTGTAGGCGTAACGATTTATGACACGAGGTTAGGCTCAATTTGTGGTGTAAGTCTGCCCGGAACTGCCCGGCAAATCCAGTGGCCACAAAATGCATGGTCTAATGTGAGAGGTCATGATTCGTTTGTCATAATGAATGAATTAAGGAATACTAACCATAATAAGACGTGGGTATGGTTAGAGGGTTAGGTGGGATGACATGGAAATTTGACATGTAAATGTGGACCTAACCGGTATGAGTTAAGAACATGTAAAACTTATAAATGTGGGCTTAACCAACATTACTGTAAATCATACCAATGGGTGGGTTAAGTAATATGACTAAACTAATGACACTTAACCGATATGACATGAATGGGCAGATTAAGCCATGAATTACTTGAAATACTTAACCAATGTAATCTGACGAATGGGAGGGTTAAGTTAAATGGGTTGGTTTAACTTGAATGGATTGATAACACCCAACCAATATAACCTGATGTGTGATAGGGTTAAGTCATGAACCGCTTGAATATACTTAACCAATTTGACACGATGATTTGATAGGGTTAAGTCATGAACCGCTTGAATATACTTAACCAATTTGACATGATGATTTGATAGGGTTAAGTCATGAACCGCTTGAATATACTTAACCATTTTGACACGATGATTTGATAGGGTTAAGTCATTAACCGCTTGAATATACTTAACAATTTGACATGATGATTTGATAAGGTTAAGTCATGAACCGCTTGAATATACTTAACCACTTGACACATGATTCGTAGGGCGAAGTCATGAACTTAAACAACAACACTTAGCCAATTTGACATGACACGTAGGCGGGTTAAGTTACGAACTTGAATGACAACACTTAACCAATTTGACATGCTAGACTGATGGGGTTAAGTCTCGAATTTAAATGACAAAACTTAACCTACTGGACTGAAACCCTAGTTACGCGGTCCTTTTCAGCAGTAACCCACTAGATGTATCATGGTACCCTGAAACTAGGCAGGGTGGGGCATGATTACTAGGCTGATTGTAAGCGACCAGAACGACGACTGAGTTGGTGCGCCATTGTAGGTTCAGGCGGACTATGGTCGTGCACGTAGTCCAGAGTTGAAAAAGCAGGCATTGGGCACCGGTAGGTTTACACTGTGCGTGCTTGATTCGTGTCGGTGGTTGGCACCCTAGGGCTTGATATACCCTATGGTGGACCTAGCATATCTAACTACATTCGTGATAGGGCCGTATGACACAGACACATGAACGAGCTAGGACTTGTAGGGAGCCGATCGATTGATAGATCGTTTCGTGGAACTAAGTAATGGGTCATTTCATGACATTGGGCAAGGGATCATTTTATAATCGACACATCACACGGGTTGGGATCACCTTATTATATAATACGGGCTACTAGTTGGGACACTGGTAGGGGGTAAGGATCCTTGTTACACAGGACACTAGTTGGAACACTAGTAGGAATACGAAACATTCCATGTAAGACACTTGTGAGATGCTAGTACGGGTGGTGCAGGGCAAATGGATATCATCGAAATATTTTAATGATGAAACTTAGAAATCTTGCGATGTTATACTTGATTGAAACCTTGCGATTTGATACTTGGTAGGAACCTTGTGATGCTACTCTTGATAGGAATTATGGGATGTTATTCTTAGTTATCGTGCCTGTAGCTTATCTTGTCATCATGCTTATGTTTACTTTTAGTTTATTCATGCCATGTTATCTTTACTTGTTTTTATGCTGAAAGCCACTAGGACTTACTCAGTCTTTATGACTGACCTAGTTTGTATCGCCTCATTTTCTTTTGTTTTCCCCCCAGGTTCGCAGGTTGGGAATACAGCTTAGTTCAGATCTTACCAAGCTCCAAGGCTCTTTCACGTACTGCTTGGATTTCTCTTGGATATGGCTTGCTTTGCTTTATTAGGGAATACTACAATTTATTTCCATGCTTCTTTGTTTTTGAGCGAGACAGATATTTTAGCTATGTAATTGGGTATTTGAAAGCGATGGGATTTTATTGTAAACAATTATATTTAATAAATGATTTGAAGACCTTCCGCTGTTTTATATATGTCTGCCTTGTAATATTTATGTTCTAGTACCTATAATGCTCCATTGAAGTTAAGGCATTCCCTTTGTGAGTGACCTTAACGGATGTGGGGTGTTACATTTGGTATAAGAGCAGAAGGTTACCAGACTGGGCAAATGCTTTTAAAAACCTTCTGAATTTATTTTCAAAATGTTTACAAAGAAGCATTTTTCTAAAGAAAAGTTTTTTTTTGCGAAAGGCATATATCCAAAGCCATATGCACTATCTTTTGATTCTCTCTTTGAATCTCCTCTTTCTTTCTTTTTCGCCATAATTTTGTAGGCGTACGACACAAGTCGGAGGGCAAAGAAGTGCCCAACCTCCATCTGTAGCCATAGTAGTTCCATCTGCGACTAATCTTATTTCAAGCTTTGTAGGGATGTAGTGTGATGGAGATAGCTTTCGAGAAACCGGCCAATAATATATACAAGGATAGTAAGAACGAGGATAAAGAACACAAGCCTAAGGACAAGAAACTTGTTGATAAGGCTTAATCCACGAAAGAGGAAAAAGGTGAAAGTAAAAAAGGCCAAGTGAGAGAGTATTAAAACCCATGACAAAAGAGAGTATCTTTAGTATGGTAAAAAGTGACATGTAGTTATGTATTATAGGACAAGGACAAGGGCAAAGGACAAGATCGTCGAGAGGGCAATTGTATGCTCTCACTACTAGCATACCTAAGAGAGGTGGTAACGTTTCTGTCAAAGGTTTAGCTTTTCTTTTCCATCATCCCGTTAGAACTTTGTTTTTATACATCGCATCCTTTTAATTCTGCCTCGATAGTTGAGTCTATGCACCTTAGTACTAGCGTAGTAGAGGATCCCATTTTTGTCTCAAATCCTGTTGGCGAATCAGCTCATTTATTCATGACTTGTTTGGATTTGAGAATGTCTATGCTAAGTGTTGAGTTTAGAGGTAAAGCTTATGTTTTTGGGCTATGGGTTGATTCTAGGGATGGAGAGGTTGTCCAGAAATGGTACCATTCTCGAGTATGAAAAGAGGGTAGTTAGACGCTTGACTTGCCTTGGTAATGCCCTCGAAGTCTAGTGTAACCCTTAGGGTTCTGCCATGTTTAGTTACCTAGAATCTCTTGATACATTTATCGATCCACTCGAGTAGTGTTCGCCACTAAGGCGGATAGTTCATTTCGCTTATGCATGAGTTATAGAAAATCACCTTAGTAAGTACACTTGGCAACATGGTTGGCATTTGTTTATTTTCAAGGGATAATTCATTTTTGTGGAATACCTTCTAGTAAGTGAATGAGATCCAAGATTCACTAGTGAATTTTGGAGAGCTTGCACGAAACCATGAGTACGCAGTTATGTTTGAATCGGGTATACTAGAAAGAGAATAAGCGAAAGTGGAACGAGAGGTGACAGTGGAATGAGTTCCAACTCATATTCTGGGAACAAGAATTAAGAAGCTACTGAATTGTGAAGTTAAATACGGTCAAAGCACAATGGAGTTAATCTCAAGTAAATGCGACTTAGAAGATTGAAGACTAGACACGCGCATCATATCTCTTTTTAAGAGTATATCCTTGATCCCTCTTTTCCTGTAGAGCTTACTTGTATGCTATCTTTTAATTATAACCTCTCGGTCCTATTCTCAATCCTATTTCTGTTGCAAACCCCATATGGAGTATGACTTATCTGTTAGTAATACATGTTGGGGCTTGAGGGTGTCCGTTGGGTTGACTAAACTTTTTGGGTTTTATAGGACATGGGCCGGTGCTTAGGGAGTTCTTCTCCTATTCAGTATATATGTGACGTAGATTTCCAGCTTTGACATTGCCTAATAGGCACAAAGTTTTTACTTGCTTCTATCATTCGGCTATATCTTTAGGTAGGAACAATTGGGTGAAACATGTGTTTGAGACATGTTATGATTGATGGTTGCAAGTGGTTGCAAGTGGTCGCAAGTGGTTGCTCGTGGTTGCATAACACGGATTAGGCACTAGATCGGCTCAGACACATTTTCATGTTGCATATACATGAGTGTTTATACTTGTTTATAGATGAAATTGAATGTGTTATCATGTGAATGTTGCATATGGATGGATGTTTGAGCACACATATAGTGTATATGTGATTAGGGCTATTTGCATACATGTTGGACTCATGGCACTAAACATATTTTGCATTAAGAAGATCAATCAGGCCTGATCATTTGCATTAGATAAGGAACATATACACACACTTTCTGCATATGTTCATACAGCATTAGAAATCTCTTAAGGACAATGGATGCCTATGATCGACGATTGAGTAGATGGATGATTGGATGGTAGGACACGTTCTTCTTAACTTGAAGATTTCGTGGACGAAATCCTTTAAGGAGGGGAGAATTAACAACTCGTATTTTTATAGCATGTTAAAACAAGAAATCAAGGCAGAATTAAATTTTAAATCGGAATCAGGGGAAACAGGTTATGCCATTGCGTTCGTCTCGAAAATTTACATGAAATAGAGTCCGAGTTTTCGAAAATCAGAGTCCGGATGAAGAAGTTATGGCCTGTACAAGTTTCAGCAGTTTTCAGGCAGCACTGGACCAAGGGGTCAACCTACCCCCCCCCCCCCCCCCCCAAGTCGACCATAGGGTCGACCTACCCCCCAGGTTGACCATAGTGTCGACCTCCCCCCTTTATAGGTCGACCTGGTCGGCCTGTTTTGACCCAGAACTCATTTTTGAAGCCTGAGGCTTGTTTTGATGGTCCGGATTGATTCTTAGGTTAATCTAAGGGCCTAAACTAGTTGCTACACCTATAAAAACACCCTTAGACCTAACCTAATTCATATCAAATCATTCTTACACCATTATGCTGCTAAAATACCTCTTGAACCATGGTCGCTGTCTTCAAATCAAAGTACAAACATTCAAACTCAAATCAATTCAAAGAACAAGGCTTCTACAATGATTCAAGACAATAAATCAACAACGCCGCGACATTTTTACAACAAATTCAGTTCTTAATTCATTATCCATGCTCTGTAAGTTCTAGTTGTTTTTAGATTTAAACATTTAATTATAATATGGTCATGGAATAAAGTGGAATTGGATTTAAGTATGTTTATTGATTCGGATCTATTTCTGTTGCTTCTTGAATCTTGAGTTTTGGGACTTTTCTATGTTTGTTTTCATGTCAAGCTTATGATCTATTCAGCCTGTTGTAAATCAGTTTTTCTTGATTCATATTGATATTATTATCAAGATCTATCCTTTATGCCAGAGATGATGCTTTTATGCCAGTTTTTCCTCTATGTTGATTGTTATATAAATTCTACCTTCCCCTATTTATTTTCTTTCGATGAACCTAGGTCAATTTCGAACCTAGGCCTAAACCGCGATTTGTGTACGATTGAATACGGGGAAATATGGGAATGTTGTATATATTGGATATACAAGTTTGGTAAAATTGGTGGCATAACATGAAATTGGAAATTTGGGATATTGTCAATATAATTGAAATTGCAAGCTTGGCCATTGACATAATTAAATTGGCATGAAGTGGGCATAATGAATTAGCATGTAAATCAAATCACGAGTACGGGCCTATGTAAATTAAATCAAAAGATTGGGTTTATGATTGGGCATAAGTAGAATTGGGACTTTGAACCTAAAAGCAATAGTAAACTTGATAATTGGCATAAATATGTATTATGAACTTGGGTAGTTGGCGTGTGTTGTAATAAAAAGATTATAGTTTGGGATAACTACATCATGAATCATGATTTGGGTTTATTTGGACATGAAACGTGATACTTGTAATCTTGGCTATAACTTAATATGGGTAAAATGGCATAAACCTGGCACACATGTAATAGGCAAGAATTGGGCGTATGTAAACTGACTAGAATTGGGGGTGTGTGTGTGTGTGTATATATATATATATAGGCATGAAATTTTGGAACTTGGGCATATGTTTATTAATATGTAAAGTTGGGAATTTGAAAAATTAAAATGACTGTGTATTGGATAATTGACTTGAACACGAGCATGAACATTTCTATATGTTAAACACATGAACTGATATTGGAGTTTTAGGGGAAATACGACCATTAATGAACCTTTGACACGAGGTTATACTCGGTTTGTGGTGTAGATCTACCCGGAACCGCCCGGCAAATCCAGTAGCCATATAGTGTCAGTCTACTGTGGGAGGTCAAAGGTCGAATTGTAGGCGTAACGATTTATGACACAAGGTTAGACTCAGTTTGTGGTGTAAGTCTGCCCGGAACCGCCCGACAAATCCAGTGGCCACAAAGTGCACGGTCTAATGTGAGAGGTCATGATTCGTTCGTCATAATGAATGAATTAAAGAATACTAACCATAATAAGACGTGGGTATGGTTAGAGGGTTAGGTGGGCTGGCATGGAAATTTGACATGTAAATGTGGACCTAACCGGTATGAGTTAAGAACATGTAAAACTTATAAATGTGGGCTTAACCAGCATTACTGTTAATCAGACCAATGTGTGGGTTAAGTAATATGACTAGACTAATGACACTTAACCGATATGACATGAATGGGCAGGTTAAGCTATAAATTACTTGAAATACTTAACCAATGTAATCTGACGATTGGGAGGGTTAAGTTAAATGGGTTGGTTTAACTTGAATGGGTTGATAACACCCAACCAATATAACCTGATGTGTGATAGGGTTAAGTCATGAACCGCTTGAATATACTTAACCAATTTGACATGATGATTTGATAGGGTTAAGTCATGAACCGCTTGAATATACTTAACCAATTTGACACGATGATTTGATAGGGTTAAGTCATGAACCGCTTGAATATACTTAACCAATTTGAAACGATGATTTGATAGGGTTAAGTCATGAACCGCTTGAATATACTTAACCAACTTGACACATGATTCGTAGGGCTAAGTCATGAACTTGAACGACAACATTTAGCCAATTTGACATGAAATGAAGGCGGGTTAAGTCACGAACTTGAATGACAACACTTAACCAACTTAACATGCTAGACTGATGGGGTTAAGTCTCGAATTTAAATGACAACACTTAACCTACTGGACGGAAACCCTAGTTACGCGGTCCTTTTCATCAGTAACCCACTAGATGTATCATGGTACCCTGAAACTAGGCAGGGTGGGGCACGATTACTGGGCTGATTGTAAGCGACCAGAACGACGTCTGAGTTGGTGCGCCATTGTAGGTTCAGGCGGACTATGGTTGTGCACGTAGTCCGGAGTTGAAAAAGCAGGCATTGGGCACCGGTAGGTTTACACTGTGCGTGCTTGATTCGTGTCAGTGGTTGGCACCCTAGGGCTTGATACACCCTATGGTGGACCTAGCACAGGTAACTACATTCGTGATAGGGCCGTATGACACAGACACATGAACGAGCTAGGACTTGTAGGGAGCCGATCGATTAATAGATCGTTTCATGGGACCAAGTAATGGGTCATTTCATGACATTGGGCAAGGGATCATTTTATAGTCAACACATTACACGGGTTGGGATCACCTTATTATATAACACGGGCTACTAGTTGGGACACTAGTAGTGGGTAAGGATCCTTGTTACACAGGATACTGGTTGGAACACTAGTAGGAATACGAAACATTCCATGTAAGACACTTGTGAGATGCTAGTACGGGTGGTGCAGGGCAAATGGATATCATCGAAATATTTTAATGATGAAACTTAGAAATCTTGCAATGTTATACTTGATAGAAACCTTGCGATGTGATACTTGGTAGGAACCTTGTGATGCTACTCTTGATAGGAATTATGGGATGTTATTCTTAGTTATCGTGCCTGTAGCTTATCTTGTCATCATGCTTATGTTTACTTTCAGTTTATTCTTGACATGTTATCTTTACCTGTTTTTATGCTGAAAGCCACTAGGACTTACTCAGTCTTTATGACTGACTCAGTTTGTTTCGCCTCTTTTTCTTTCGTTCCCCCCCCCAGGTTCGCAGGGTGGGAATACAGCTTAGTTCAGATCTTACCAAGCTCCAAGGCTCTTTCACGTACTACTTGGATTTCTCTTGCCTATGGCTTGCTTTGCTTTATTGGGGAATACTACAATTTATTTTCATGCTTCTTTGTTTTTGAGCAAGACAGATATTTTAGCTATGTAATTGGGTATTTGAAAGTGATGGGATTTTATTGTAAAAAAATATATTTAATAAATGATTTGAAGACCTTCCGCTGTTTTACATATGTCTGTCTTGTAATATTTCTGTTCTAGTACCCATAATGCTCCATTGAAGTTAAGGCATTCTCTTTGTGAGTGACCTTAACGGATGTGCGGTGTTACACCTGGACGCGTGGCAGTCTACCTGGGAGTGTAGGAAGAGTGGAGGAAGACTTCTTTTCATGGGAGATGGCCCGACCCGGCTAGTCATGGACATGTAAAAATAGATCCATAACTGTAGGGAACTAGAAGAGGTCTTTTAGGAGATATTTTCTTGGGTTGATCAGGCCCAGCTAGACTTGGTCGACCCCAAACTTGACTGACCCAGACTTACGTGAACCAGACTTAGACGAACCAGACTTGGCCGACCACAAACTTGGCTGACCCTAGAAAGTCGACCTAGGATAGTCGGCCCGGGGAGAGTCCACCAGGGATTTACACCCATCCAATTTGGTGCATCTTCGTGTGTTCTTCTCTGTTCGAGCCGAGTGAGTATAAGCTTGGTGCTATAGGGGTTGATCTAGCCCACAGGTAACTGAGCCGGAGCTTGTCATATCTTGCTCGGATCAAGGCGAAGTCAGGTCGGCCTGGAGATGACACTCTTTGTTGGTGACGTTATGCAGAGAGATGAAGCATATTTTGTTATGCCTAAAGTCTTGACGGCCTGGCCAAAAGGCAGGTCAGCAAATACAATTCAAATTTCAAGCGTTATTGCATATATATATACATATATTTACGTGAAACATCTTTTAAATGTAATTCTTTCATATTGGCTCAGATTGTGACATACTATATATGAAAATTAATCAGAATCTCGCCAGAATACAACTACGATATTATCATGAACAAACTCCTAATGCAACAAAATTCCATTTTCCATACCATTAATTTATTATTATTTTATTTTTGATTTTCATTACTTATTATTATTTATTTGTTTAGGTATATTTTTACGGGGTGTTACAGCCTCCAAGACCTGGTTGAGGAGCATGTCAGTAATGGGAATCTCCCAGGTTATGTTGACACTGAAGTCGCGGCGCCCGAGCATAGGTAGCCATCTGAAACTCAAACTGAGGATGACCTCGGCCTCGAACACAAATCATCATCTCATGGTGTAGGTAGTGATAGAAGAATGAAGCTCAGAGTAACTTTGTCCCATCTAATTATTTTTTGTTTTTTTCTTGTGTCTTGTCTTAAAATCGCCCTGTATGGAAAATGAAACTAATGATGTCTTTGCGTCACTGAGAAAGATGGAGTTAAAGACCTTGAACTCTAGCTCCTATCACTAAGACGCGACTGGATGGGCTCCTATGATTTTCATGTCAAAATAACGACTCAATGGATTTGCAAGAAAAGATCGTGAATTCCTTTCACTAGATGTGGATGGATGAATTCAAACGAATGAACTACAAACTCTATCATAGAGAGTGATAAGATGGGTTCGTATAGACGAGTTCCATCATCGGAGCATGATAGGATGAATGTATGAACTATGAGTTCTTCCGCTGGAGAGTTGAAGGATGAACTTATATCGATGAACTATAGGTTTCATCGTCGTAGAATGGTAGGATGAACTCATATCGATAAATATGAGTCCTGTCGCTTGAAAGTGATAGGATAGACCCGCGAAGATGAGCTACGGATTCCTTCGGTAGAGCACTACTGGATGAATCCATATAGGATTGCAGCCTGTGTAAGGACATCACTCATCTGGCTACTTGGTTATCTTGTTATTCAGCTATAAATTACTTTGGTTTTATGGATTTCGGGTTTCCCCGATCTCCTGGCTATGGTCATTATGGTATTCTGGTTTGCTGGTACTCGGGTTTCTCAGGTTTCCCGACTATGGTTGTTCTGGTATTCTGCTTCTTGGATCCTCGCGGTCCTTTGGTTATTGGCCCTTTTGGTTATTCTGGTTACTTCGGTTATTCTGGCTATCTTGGTAATTCTGCTTATCCAGTCGTTTTGGTTATCTCTCGAGAAGCAATATGCAGCGATCATCGTTTCTCATCAGATTCTAGGATTTGGTTTTCTGGCTAATACGATCCGGGTTATACGATCCGAGGAGATGGCGACATTCTGGTTTTCTAGTCCTATGGTTTATACGATCCATTGCAATCGTGGTTCTTCTTCTTTTTGGTTATTGGAATTCTCTTCGGACTTCTCCTGACTTTCGGTTTGCGGATTCTTGGATTTCTCACAAAACACATCTCCCTTATTCTTAGGAAGACATGTTTTTGGGGCAAAGTGTTAACCAGCTTTTTGGCAAAACAACTGCACATCAAGTTTATGGTTATCGATATACTTGGGACTCGAGTACGGATTCGAAAAGCACAAAGAAATTTGGTTGAAGTCGCGAAACGCTCGGAAAAGGATTGGAAAAATGGTTAGTCCTTGGATTAGTGCTCTCAATTCGATAACGCTTCGGAACGAGTCGGATTTGGTTAACGGATAAAGCGAGATATTGGTTTTGCAAACTCAGGTTCAATCAGTCAAAATAAAGTGATCACATCGTGTTGAACACCAAAGAAAGAAGGAACGAACTGTCCTTGGAATTCTAGATCGGATACGGGACTTCATATCTTGACACATGCGTATCAGCTCAAAATTGTTTCGACACTATGCACTTATAATAATATCAAAATGATTTGTTTTAAAACGTACCAAGCATGTTTGGATATTATAAGGGAAATCTCTATCCTTCGGCTTGCGTTGCATTGTGTGATGGGACCTGAGTCTTATAATGGCTTCATTTTTCAAAAAGCATTGCGTTGTTTCATGTTTTAAACTCGTATTCATGTGGAGTAAACCCGTTCCGTGTCATACGGCGTAGTCCCATGAATTTTCCACTTTTAAAGTAAAGATCCAATAACTATTTTAGTTCTCACACTAGTCTCATGACTGACTCGGAGTTTATTGTTTCTACCTAAACTCTAGGTGCCCATATTTTCCACACAGGCAGCTAGTAGTTCTGGTTTTCGCAGATACTTATTTTCACAGGATCCTGGATTACAGCTGGAGCTATATTCGGAAATCTTTGTATCCGTATATCTCTTTCAGTTGTGTCAGTTATTATTTTCTGCTACGCATTGTATCTATGTATTATTTTCCGCTGCTATGTAAATTCTTAATCTATAATATTGTAGTTCCAATATGTAATATTTATTTGTACTCTAGAATATTCTTGTACTCTGATGTAATTGTTGTAATAGCAATGAAATGTTCTATTGTTTATGTCTTGATGCGTCGTGTTCTCAAAGCAAACCGGGCTTTCCCGTAAGGGGAAGTTTGGGTCGTTACAGTAATACATTAAAATAAGTTTTATAGTAATTATCGAACTAGTGCGCGCGTTTCTTCACATGCCTCTAACTTTGATAGTTGAAATATATAAATACGCAACACTCGGTCTGACCCGAGCATTCCATGCAAAAACACAAAACATTCGAGTCAGGATTAACTTTATTTGAGTAAGTCAACTTCAATAAAACACTAAAATAAAATAGTTAATCCTAACACAATTTAAAATTATTAAATATATGACAAAATGCCACATATATTGGGTTACTTTTGAAACTAAAGTATAACATGACATCAACCTAGTATATAAGACAAACATGACATGCAAATTAAACATGATTTTCAAACTACATTTTTCAATCAAATAGTAAGTGGCAAGATAATACAAGTCAAATGTATATAAATGCACAAATTATATGCAGCATGCATTTCTGTAAATATACTAAACCGGTTAGAATAAATCATGTTCATACCTGAACCTAATTAAATATATTCTTAACTAGTTAGCATAAAACTTGTTCACACCAAGCATGATGCAACATATGCAATTTTAAATCCAAAGTGTTTTCTTATGTTATAAATTACACAGAAAGAAATATATGGTTGCCAAAGTATAATGGGAGACCTACCGTCATTCATGATATTTTAATCACATTTTTTCGAAATAGTGAAAGGTGTATGCATGAAATATTATATGATAAAATTATTTGCATATGACTGGGACTTTGAATAGAAGTTAAGCTGCAGGAAAGCAAAAGACATAATGTGCTTAGCATGCCTACTAAAATGTCAAATTTAACAAGATAATCAACACATGTTTCCAGTTTCAAAACAAAGTAGGTATGTGAATAAATATGTTTCAAGCATCTTTCAGGTTTCAACAAACAATATAAGTATACAGGTACATATCATCAACATGTTAATATTATTGACCAAGCTAACTCAGAATTAAATTATTTTATTAGTTAAGATACTGATGTAAACTACTCGAATAAATTTAATCGTGAAATACTCACCATGCATGGATATGATGAAGATAAGAAACAAACACGGACAGCGACCAATTCTAAGAAACGAATTTGAAATTATTATTATTTTTCTTTTGAGAAGGAGGATGACAAAATTTAAGAAGAAAAGGATGCCACGAATTTTAGGAAAGAGGAGGCTAATAAAGGTAGACAAGACTTCTTGTTTAGTTTTCTTTTTATGTGGAGAGGAAGAAGAAATTATGACATTTATAGAAGACAATTGAAATGAAGAAACAAAAAGAATGAGGAAGGAAATTGAGGAAGATACGTGATTTATTTTTCGCTGGTGTCTCTTCACATATTGTAAGTTACAAGGGAAATAAGTTGACTAATTAAGGATAAGGTAACAATATTTATTTCACATTTAAATTTCAAAACTGAATCACAGAGAGTGAGTAAATGAAAAGAAATGAATGCATGATTAATTGTTTAATGCTAATTGTTAGTAAGTTTGTGACTTCTCAAATTTCAAAACATGGAATATTAAAATTTCATAATTTAAGGAATCTATTCAATGGGCAGGAAAGAACAAAAAGAAGAGAAAAATATACGTGGGTTCATTCATTTTCGGAGAGAAATAATGAAGGAAAAAAGGGAAAGGATAAATAAGAGGATGTAAATTTAAGGAATGAAAGTACATAAATGAAATCAGATACGTGAATATAGAATGAAGGGAAAGAAATTGATAGGATTAAGGGAAAGAAATTAATAGAATAAAGGAAAGAAATAAATGCGTACTTAATGGAGAATTAGAGTGGAGAGAAAGGAGGCAGTGAATTTAAGGAAAGTAGAAAAAGAAGTGGAAAGAAATTGATAAATGATGGAAAGAAATGAATTATGCATTAAGGAAACAATGAAGAAGGCAGGGCATTGAAAACTGCTGCAACTATTCACATTTCAAAATAAATAAATAAATGAAGGTTTTTCAAATTCATAAATGTTACATTTTGAATAGACAGGGAAAGAAATAAAGACGATAGCCAAAGATATATACACGTATGTTGCCATAATTTATTTCGTCTAGAATCTAT
The DNA here is from genome assembly GCA_030737875.1 of Allium sativum. Classification (NCBI taxonomy): domain Eukaryota; kingdom Viridiplantae; phylum Streptophyta; class Magnoliopsida; order Asparagales; family Amaryllidaceae; genus Allium; species Allium sativum. The sequence continues at coordinate 682,662,280 of CM060926.1, read as the reverse complement.
ACATTATTTGCAATCAATCTTTCAGCAGAAATTAATAAATTTCATTAATAACTTCATAAACTTTATTTAAAAAACCATTTTAAATTCAATAATTAAATTACATAACTTAAATGATTGAAATTTACGGGATGTTACAATTGAACATCTACAATTTTTTGTTGGATTTAGATTGGTGTAGCTCAATACGGTAGGGTGCTACAAAATAGGGGTGCCCCGGAATGCTCATGTATATACATATACATACATATATATATACACACACACACACACACATACATATACATATATATATATATATGTGTGTGTGTGTGTGTGTATGTATGTGTGTGACTCGTAATACCCTTTATTTAACACCACCACCAATCCTCCTGATATAAACGGCATATTTACATTTAAATTATTCGCTTCTCTCACTCTCGTTACATGAAATCATGCCAAATAAGAGAGGCTGGAGACCATAACTTATATGGGAATGATCCGCAGTCACTCGTCAATCCTTTATTTTCATCCACTCGTTCCTATTTAGATAATAATATGATGTGAGTGGAAAGAGAAAACATTATTGTTTAAATAGGATCGTGTGGTTGAAATTAAGAGGCTGGATAGAGGGATTGTGAATCTTTCCCCATAAACATGTGCTCTCTCTCTCTCCCTCTCTCTCTCTATTTCTTGTGTATACAATGTTCAGTCACACAACATGTAGTGTAACACCCTAGATACCTTCTAATTTCTACCACAAGCTCTGAACTAAATAAAGTGGAAAAGAGAGAAACAACTGTTATTTAACTTAGAATTTGTGATGAATATTCGGAGATCGTGGAAGTAATGCACTATTTGAGGTACTAGTAAACTCTTCTCGTATCTTTGTTTATACACGCATTACATACGTTCATGCCTTTACTTCTAAATTTTGCTTCCTAAATGTGTTTCTTTATCATTGTCTAATATATGTATGTTTTGTCAAAATTAGCGAATCATGAACATATGTAATATATGAACTTTATTGGTGAAGATATTTTTCTTTAAAGTCTTCAAAATATGCTTGTTTTTATATAATTGAATATGCATTTGATTTGTGAATGAGTAATCATTAATTTTCTCGATCGTTCTGATTAGTTTTTGGGTGTTACTATTCACACCACGATTTACAACTCTGGTCATAAAAACTAAAAGCACCCCAAATATTTCAAATTTCCTTTGTTGGCCACCGTCTAAATTAATAACCTAAAAATGGAGAGGCCATCAGTTCCTTCCTCCAAATGAACGCTTTATTCCTCACTTACATCATGCATTTATGTTTTTTGAGTCATTTAATCGGACATCTGGCATCATATTATCGCAACCATCATGTTTATCGTTCAATTTATCATCATTCAAATACTTCATCTATCAAATGACAAAAAAAAGTTAATGTATCAATTTGTAAAAGAAGATACGTAAGTTGTACGGATAAAAACCCTACAAGTCAAAACTTACATTGTCATTTTCTATTACAACATCGTCAAAATTAAAATTGAAATTTCCAATAGAGCGGAAAAAATATCCTATAAAGCGCAATGAAAAACTCTAACTATTAAAAAAACCTAACAACATGGTCTATAACATAATAGAAAACAATAGAAATCAAGCAATTCTAACCTTTTTTTAATCATGATCAACCATCTCTATTAAGCACAAAAGAATATCTGCTTTTGTTAGGGTTTAGGGTTTGAAATGGGTGTTTTTGTGACGACCACCCATAACCCCCGCACTATACAAAAGAAATAATACGCTGAAAGGTGTGCAAGACAGTCATGGACAATCATCAAAGTAGTTAAACACAAGCGGAACATGTCGTAAACTCACAGCGCAAGGATAAAATATAATAGAACATATACAACAAGTAGTAATAGTGAAGCAGAAACACAAGACTTTCATACAACCAGAAAGTAATATACACAAACTTAGAAATAATGTTTATACAAAGTTGCCTCACTACATTATTCAGAAAAACAAACAGCGGAAACCCAATTATTAGATAGTAGTAAAACTGGTACGCGAGCCTCCTGCTCGCCACCGATCAGCACCATCGTCCTCACTAAAGCATCACCTGTCACCTACTACTTAGTCTGCCCATCCACAACCGGATGAACAGCCCAAGGTAATAAGAGAAAACATAAAATCTTGAGTCAGACAACAGTCTTAGTGAGCGATAAAACAACTAACAAACTTCAACAATAAAATGTATGAGAAAGGATAGATAAACATACTAATCTACCCACGACACCAAAGAAGAACTCAACCTTATCTTCCCCACACCGGACAGTGATAGCCTTTATAACAGCAATTCAACCATTCATCCATGGAAATCAGAACACCCATTCAATCATGGAAAACACACATGACATCCAGATTATGTAAGTCTCACAGAGACACCCTAATCGAGTTTAACATTCCCCAAGTACTCTCCCCAGAGACCTAGATTAATATCAGTTAAGCCCTCAAAGAACATCTCCCTCGACTTTGGATAATCTATGTGAGATAGTACAAACAGAACAACCAATCATCCATGACTGACTCTGGCTATCACCGCCAATCCTGCTTTGAAACCATCGTTAATCGTATGACGACCAACCTTGCCATATCTTAAGGGCTAATGGTAACCCCAGTTCTAGCATAAACCCCATATGTCCAACTTTGACAATATCCAACCTTGACAACTAGGCCTTTCCCTAAGACCTAAGGTACTAGAACTTACAACAACGATAATCCCTTAGCCTTCTCATCTCTATTCAGCCATCTTGATGACTTTTCATAGCTCGAGCAACCTTCTCGAGTAACCATTATCCACCAACTCACAACCTTTGAGTTGAAACTACATTCGTTGCATCTCCCCCACCAAAGAACACCCCAACACTTCGAACATCCTCTTCTAGACTCTTGTCGAAGCCACCATCATCGTTGAACCAATCAATATCTTTATAAGGTTCAAAGCAATCCATAGCACTATTTTAGCACTACCTAACTTCCCAATTGGATTTACTTTGAAGTCACATCATCACCGGAAGTTTTCGAGTCACTTTAGTCCGAGTCACTTCTGGCTAATCCAAATCTGGCCAAGTCAGATCTGGACGAGTCACTTTTGGACGAGTCAGATCTGGATGAGTCACTTCTGGACGAGTCAGATCTGGACGAGTCACTTCTGGATGAGTCAGATCTGGACGAGTCATTCTGGACGAGCCAGATGTGGACGAGTCACTTCTAGACGAATCAGATGTGGAGGAGTCACTTCTGGACGAGTAACTTCTGGATGAGTCAGAACTGGACGAGTCACTTCTGAACGAGTTAGATCTAGACGAGTCAGATCTGGACGAGTCACTTTTGGACGAGTCAGATCTGGATGAGTCACTTCTGGATGAGTCAGATCTGGACGAGTCATTTTCTACATATTGTAATTCAACTCCGATTTCGATCAAAACTTCGCCAAACGACGAATCCAACAAAACCAACTCAACCAAAATCAACGAACACAATCATAAACCTATCATAACATTACTAACCACATGAATATGATAGTTACCATAAAAATGATGTAAATCTCACCAAAAACCATTTAAGTAAACATATGATCAAAATGAGATATCTAATTAACATAAACATGTAAAATGACATGAAATTAACGAGTAAAACTTGTCAGATTAGATCATAGGGTGATGCATATGAAAATGAACTTATAATGGTGTAAATCTATGGTAAAACATCCCAATTTGATGAGAAACATGCACAAATACTCATATACTTCATTGCATTCATGTGAGAGATGTAAATCACTCACCGATTTGCTGAACAACATAAAACGATACAAATAAGAATCCGGACAGCGAGCACTCCGAATCAAACCTCTCGATCCGATGAATTTGCCTCTGAAATGATGTAGATCTTACCTTGGATGGTGTAGATCTTCGATTTCCTCCCTCAGATTTGGTTTTTTAATGGTGGAAAGGTGTAGGAGGAAGAAGGAGATCAAATGCCTTCAAACGAGAGAATGGGAAAATGTAAACCTTCTCCCTCCACTCTTACCCCCTGTTTATACGATTCCACTAAGGCTCCAAAACCTGAATAGCCAACTAAAAAACCTTAAAACAGCGATTTCTCCCAAACCGCTGAGCCAAATCCTTAATGTAACCACTCTACGGAAAGTCAATCATCAATTCCTTTCCAATGGCACAGGTCTCGCCCTCTGATTCGATCTAAGTCAAAAGTTATGCCCTATACAAGCCTGACAAGGGCAAAATAGTCACAAACAAAATCGGTAAAAATTATGGACATGTCTCACATCCCTATAAACAACATATTTAAAGATGAGAATGATCCAACCCTTAGAGAATAAAACAAATATATTTTACGATCTTTCGATATGTAAAATGCGGGTTGTTACATTCTTTCCCCCTTAAGAGTTTCACACCCGAAATTCCAAACAAAAACAAGCAATCACAACGATTCTGCATGCCTATGATCCATGAAAAGCCAATTCTATCATCCAAACTAGCAACCATCAAGCCATGCATCCATAGCCTTATCCTAGCATGCAGAATTCTATCAAACAATAGCAAGATACAACAATATAACGAAGATATGATATCAAAGGGTCCTATCGACGTAGAGTTCTGGATGAGTCGCTCTCATGCTCTCTTCCATCTCCCACGTACAATCGTCTCCATCTTCACTCCATTACACGTAGACTAGCGTAACCGTCTTCCTCCTGAGCTATTTCGTGTCATTCCCCACAACACGAAGTGGCTTGCGAGGTCTTGAAACTACGGTCTCTACTTCAAGGTCTTCGTACTGCTCTGGAGTTACCACCACATTCGAATCATGCACGAATTTCCATAGAAACGACACATGGAGCACATTATGCACACTCGACATCTTGTCGGGTAACTCCAAATCTATATGCGAGCTTTCCTATTCGCTCGACTATTGGAAATGGTCCAACAAACCTTGGAGCTAACTTTCCTTTCTTACCAAATCTAATCATGTGCTTCACCGGCGAAGCTTTCACGAAAACCATATCGCCCATGTCGAGTTCTGAATCCTTACGACGCTTGTTGGCGTAACTCTTCTAACAGTCCTGGGCTGCCTTCATTCGTTGGCGAACTGTCTCGATACAATCCAAGTTTCTCTAATCATCTCAGGCCCAAGTACCAACTTATCTCCAGTTTCCAGCCAACATGCTGGAGAATTGCACGGCCTTCCATACAACGCTTCGTATGGTGCCATCCCAATGCTAGAATGGTAGTTATAATTATACGCAAACACAACCAGATGTATATGGTCTTCGCATGATCCTCCGAAGTCTAACACACAAGCCCTCAGGAGATCTTCCAAAACACGATTGACTCTTTCGGTCTGACCATCAGTTTGGGGATGATATGTCGTACTTAAGCATAACTCGGTTCCCAAAGCTTCTTGAAACTTTTCCAAAATCCACTCGTGAATAATGGATCTCGGTCACTCACTATACTCTTTGGGACACCATGGAATCAAAATATCCATTTCACATAAAGTTCAGCCAATTTTGATGTCGTCCTAGTCGACTTGAAAGGAATGAATCTCACACTTTTGGTCAAACGATCCATGATGACCCAAGTCCCTTTGTTTCTTGCCCTGGTTCTAGATAGTCCATCGATAAAATCCATCGATACTTGCTCCCACTTCCACTTAGGAACTTCCAGTGGCTGAAGTAAACCGCTCGGTATCTTCTGTTCAGCTTTCACCAACTGACAGTTCATACACTTGGAAATGAACTTTCCAATATCTCTCTTCATCACTTCCCAGTAGTAGACTCTCTTCATGTCCTGATACATCTTATTGCCACTAGGATGAATCGCCAACTTCGAGTGATGACATTCTCTCAGAACCTCATCCCTCAATCCATCGATATCAGGAACAACTAATCGCCCTTGCTTTCAAAGCTAACCTTCTCGATCGACCTCGAAATCTTTATCTTTTGGTTCCAGATTCCGAATGAACTCGACAAGCTTCGCATCTTTCCTTTGGCTCTCGCCAATCCTTTCAAATAGAGTTGATCTTATCGATAAGCTCGCCAACATTTCAGGTTCCAACTCACACCTTGGCCTGAAATCGAACCTTGCCAAGTACCCGAGGCTCTTTCATTCCGAAAACATCGCTTCCAAACTTGCGTGTCTTCGACTTAACGCATCTGCAACTGCGTTACCCTTTCCTGGAGTATAGGCTATGCCAAAATCATATGACGCTAGAAACTCTAACCATCTTTGCTGCCGAAGATTCAAATCCTTTTAGGAGAAAATATACTTCAATGACTTGTAATCCGTAAACATATTGAATCGAACTCCCAACAGGTAGTGTCTCCACATCTTCAGTGCAAATACAATCGCCGCCAACTCCAAGTCATGAGTTGGGTAATTCTTCTCATGCGGCTTCAGCTGTCGACTCGCATAGGCCACAACCTTATCCTTCTGCGTTAGCATTGCTCCAAGTCCAGTACCACATGCATCGGTATATACCACCATCTCTTCATTCCCACTTGGAATGGTTAACACAGGTGCACTCGTTAATCTCTCTTTCAGGATTTCAAACGCTTGTTCACACATTGCATCCTATGTGAATACTTGGTTCTTCTTCGTCAATCCTGTCAATGGTGTAGCTACCTTGGAGAAATCCTTGATAAACTGTCAATAATATCCTGCCAACCCAAGGAAACTACGAATGTCTGTCGCATTCTTAGGTCGATCCCAGTCCTGGATTGCTGCAACTTTAGTGGGGTCAACCGCTATCCCTTTTCCAGAAACTACATGACCTAAGAACCTCACTTCATCCTTCCAGAAGTGACACTTTGAGAACTTAGCCTTAAGCTGATGCTTCCGCCAGATCTCTAACACAACTCTCAAGTGCGTTGTAACGACCCGTATCCTACGCATCGGAGGATCGTAGAATATTTATTTCTTTCCCATATGAAGTCGTATGGTCATGTAACTTTGGGAAACATCTATTAGAGTCATTTCCCATATTCATGATTTTTGTCGATTTTTAAATGACCATTTTGCCCCTAGCTGATCTTGTTTTGGCCATAACTTTTGATTGGAAAGGAATTTTGACCTGAAACCACTTCCATTAGATTCGTTTGATGGTTTACCTTTCCGTAGAGTGGTCATAATATCCAAACGGACTTACCGTTTGGGAGATATGGCTGAAATAAGGTTTGGAGGGTGAAAAACTGCTTAACCGAGCTAAATAGGGTGATTAGTGAGTAGGCCCATAACTCATTTCGGGATTAGGGTTATGGGGAGGCTGAAATGAAGTAGAGAATCATTCCATTTCAGTTTTCTAGCCTCCACTTATCACCAAGGAACCCTAAAAATAGTCTCCAACCTCTAAATCACCTCCAAATCATCTTTTGGTCAAGGATTAAGCTTAGCAACCTCTAATCAAGGAAGATCTACACCAAATCAACATTGGAGCTTCTGTTTAGCATTGGGATTCACATCAAATCAGATATTTATTTCAGATCTTAGTTTATTTCTGGCTAAGGTGAGTGATTTGCATAGTTTTGCACTAATTATGACTAATTAAGGGTAATTAGTGTTAATTAGCGAATTTAAGCATGATAAAATTCTGGAAAAATGTTCATAAATTCCTAAATGATGTTTTAGACCTCTGATATGAATTTGGGTTAATTTGGTTAAGTTTTGCTAATCCTATCATTAGTTTCACCTAAACATGCTTAAGGGGAAATATGGGATTTTGGGTATGTTTGATCCATTTTAACCTATCATATTGATGTTTTGATGTTTGTGGTTGATTATGCATGTTGCTATGACTGTATGATATGCTTTGTGATTGATTTCAATAGTTAGAATGGTCGAAAACGTCGTCGAATGGCGTAAACACTTGCTGGAAAAGCTTCAGGAAACAGTGCAGGTTTCGGATCGAATCAGATATGGGGGCTCGGATCGGACATGTTGAACTGGGCAAGGGATTCGATCGGACCGGAACCTGACATTTGAGAAAATTGGCAAAAAGGAAAGCCACGCTAACTGAACTGGGATCGGATCAGATAAAGGAGAAGGGATCGGATCGGATAAAGGAGGAGGGATCGGATCGGAGCACGTGAAGAACGAGGGAGCGGATCGGAGCGGAAGCACGAACTAGATGAGAGATGGCACCCGACCCGACCCGACCCGAGGAAGGACACCCGACCCGAACCGATGTAACACTGCGAACCCGAACCGAACCGCCACAGGGGAAGACAACACATCAACCCAACCCGAGGAAGGACACCCGACCCGAACCGATGGCTTGAAGAGGAACCCGACCCGACCCAGTATTGACCAATAACCCGAGATGCAAAGGTAGTCCAATATGGGAAGTTAGAGCTCAGGATCCAGTTGGGAACCAATGAGTTCACTTCATGGTTGGGCTTTGCTGCGGGACGTGTGCTAAGGAGTTGTCGACGTTCATAACTTCGATTCACCACTGAAAATGAATGATGGGCTACTTATCAGTGCAGTAGAGTCATTGCGACTCGAGGGGCAAGGTGATGGTAGCAAGACTACGTTATCAGTGCAGTAGAGTCATTACGACTCGAGGGGCAAGGTGATGCGTAGTAAGACTATGAGCCAGCGCAGATGGGGTGAATAACTCCATGGGGCAAGTGGACATAGTAAAGGATTGGTAAGACTATGAGCCAGCGCAGATGGGGTGAATAACTCCATGGGGCAAGTGGACATAGTAAGGATCAGTAAGGCTATGAGCCAGCGCAGATGGGGTGAATAACTCCATGGGTCAAGTGGACATAGAGAAGGAATAGTGGCTACGTTATCAATGCAGTGAAGCCATTTATGACTTCATGGGGCAAAGTGATCGTAGCAAGGATGGGTGATCAAGGTGGTGAATATCGTTTGCTTTACGCACTGAGTGAGAGATGTGAGGATGGTTGCTATGTTTGACTGTTTGCCATCACTATAACATGCACACCCCCACCTTCGTATCTTTACACCATTTGATATGGCACCGTAGAGTGTTGTACAGTATGTAGTGCTAACTCTTTGGTTGCAGGTCCAGGTTCAGGTATGTTTTGTCTACCTGTTATTGTTCACTTTAGATGCTTATCGCTCATACCAGGCTTTATGTCTGACCCAGAGTTTTATGTCTCCTCTTATTACTCTGGGTGCTCACACGAGCAGACTAGAGACAGGTTAGCTGGTGATGCGCGAGTAGCTGATTCGGAGGCGGCAGGAGGCTTCCACGTATGATATATATATATATATTCTCCCTGTGTCGTCGGTGGTCGCTACTTAGGCATTAGTAGTGTACCTCCTTTATCTTACTTTTGTTTTGAGACAGTTTGAAAAGTTGTAATAAGTTGTATTTTGGATTTCCGCTGCTATGATGTTTAGTTCTGGTTTTCAGCTTATGCACTGTCTCACCTGTTTTATGTCAAGTATGTTATTATTATATTTTGTTCTATGCGCTGTGAGACATTCTACAGGTTCCTTGCTAGTTCATTTCCTTCTTTCCTTTCCTTCTGACGACCCGTTCCGTGCTAACAGGACATGTGTACAGCGCACCTTTGGAGTAAATGTCGGTTGATGCGGGCGGGCCGTCACATTTGGTATCAGAGCTCTAGGTTGCGTAGTTAACCTAGGGAAAGACACTAGGGAGAGATAGTACGTATATGAGAGCGCGTATTTGTGATTACTTTGGTTTTCAAAAGCTATATATATACTATTGGTAGTATAAGAATGAAGTCGTACTGCACTATCACCACTATGGGGTCGTTAATTGTTTCCCTTTTACAGATTGACGATGAGCCGGTATGCTAGAGGTGCTGATAGGGGAGCCCATAATGGGAATGTTGCTGACATGAGGGCGATGTTTACTGACCTCATGAGAAACATGCTTAGAGAAGTGCAAGGGGCAGCTCCCAATCTCGGAGTTGGTGTTGGCCCAGTAGTGCAGGCGCCGAGGGTCGATTTCGCCAATTTGTGCAAGGATTACACTAACCTTGGTGGGAAGCCGTTCCACGGGATGGAGTCGGCCACAGATGTTCAAGATTGGATGGATAGCTGTGATCGTATCTTCGATGACTTGGGTCTTGAGGATGCGATGAAGAGAAGGCTAGCGTCTCGTCAGCTGCAAGGGCGAGCGATGAATTGGTGGAATGCCATTAGAACAGCTACTCCAGAGGATCAGGTTACTTGGGTTCAGTTCAAGGCTCGCTTTAGCGAGAAGTTTATTCCAGCTACCCAGAAGTCAGTGTTGTTCAAGAGGTTCTTGGAACTCAAGCAAAACGGAAGGGAAGTTTCTGACTATATTGCTGAGTTCGACACTTTGTCGAAGTATGGGCTATCTCTTATTCATACTCCTAAGAAGGAGAATGAGAAGTTCATTACTGGTTTGGATGGATACTTGGGGGAAAGGCTTATCAATCACATCGATGAGACTTTTGAATCGATTGTAGGGAAAGCTTTGAGACCAGAGAGTCTTTACCCTAAGTCAAAGACTGAGGCTGCATCTGCAAAAGGGCCAAAGCCGCAAGCAGGCGGTGGAGGCAAGAATAACTCTCAGAATACGAGGAAGCAGGACCAATCTAAGGGTGGTCAGAAAAAGAGCAAGAAGGATGTTGAGTGCTTCAGCTGTGGTAAGAAGGGCCATTATGCTAAAGATTGTCGGGCCAAGCCAGTGGATAAGAAGTGCTTCAACTGTGGTCAAGTGGGACATTTCAAGGATAAGTGCCCGCAAACTCTTAAGGAGAAACAGATTGTGAAAGCATATGCTATTGATGCTGTTCCTTCTTCGTCAAATGCCCCAACTGCGGCGGAGAAAGGAAAGAATGTTGTTATTCAAGGTAAGCTTTCTATTTATGATGTACCAGTTCGAGTTTTGTTTGATATTGGGGCTTCCCGTTCCTTCATATCTAGTGACCTGGTAGATAGGTTGGGACTGGAACCCGAGATAGTCGATTGTCCATTGGTTGTGATGAACCCGATTGGTGGTTCGACTAGCCTTAGTATGATTTGCAGGAATTTGGTCTTATCGAGTCATGGATGTATGTTTGTATGTGATTGCTTTGTTTTGGGCTTTACTGGGTATGGCATTATATTGGGAGTCGATTGGCTCCAAAGATACGGGGTAGTGGTAGACTGTGAGGGCTTTTTGGTGACAGTGAGGGCGGATGATGGGCGAAGGGAAGTGTTTGGTAGTCTACCTAGTGATGGGGTTATGGCTAGTTTTGTAAATTCCCTCGACATCCTGCAGGATGAGTTGTCAGATGTGCCTGTGGTTGGCCAATATCCGGACATCTTCGAGGAGGTGACCGGGCTTCCACCACACCGAGAGATTGAGTTCCGTATTGATTTAGTGAAAGATGCCAGACCTATAGTGATGCCACTTCGTCGTATGGCCCTAAGGGAGCAGCGAGAGCTCGGGGTGCAAGTCAGCAATCTTTTGAAGAAGGGATTTATTAGAAGGAGTGTCTCCGAGTGGGGAGCACCAGTTGTGTTTGCCACTAAGGCAGATGGTTCCCTTCGTTTGTGTGTGGACTATCGCGAGTTGAATAAGGTGACGAGGAAGAATAAGTATCCTCTACCACGGATAGATGATTTGTTTAATCAGCTGGAAGGAGCAAGAGTGTTCTCCCAATTGGACCTCGCGACAGGATTTCATCAGCTTCGAGTAGCAGATGAGAGTGTTCCGAAAATGGCATTTAGGAAGCCTTCTGGATTTTATGAGTGGTTGGTCATGCCATTTGGGTTGACCAATGCACCAGCCTATTTTGTGGATCTTATGAATCGTGTGTTCAGAGATCAGTTGAATAAGTTTGTTCTTGTGTTCGTGGATGATATCCTTGTTTACTCAAGGACAGAGGAGGAACACAAGGGACACTTGAGGATAGTGATGGAGGTGTTGAGGAAACACCAATTGAAAGTGAAATTCTCTAAGTGTCACTTTTGGAGAAGTGAAGTGAGATTCTTGAGTCATGTTGTTTCCGAGAGTGGTATTGCCGTGGACCCTACGAAGGTGGCTACGGTACAGGATTGGCCTACGCCCAAGAATGCAACAGATGTAAGAAGTTTCTTGGGATTAGCTGGATATTATCGTAAGTTTATCCAGGACTTCTCCAAGATAGCAGCACCGTTGACTCAGTTGACTAAGAAGAATCAGCCCTTCGTTTGGGACGGAGTGTGTGAGGATGCCTTCAAGAGTCTAAAAGAGAAGTTGACGCGTGCGCCAGTGTTAGTCATTCCTAAAGGGAATGAAGAGATGACGGTATACACGGATGCTTGTGGTATCGGACTGGGTGCTGTATTGATGCAAGCAAGTAGGGTTGTAGCTTATGCTAGTCGATAGCTAAAGCCGCATGAGAAGAAGTATCCTACCCATGATTTGGAATTAGCAGCGATCGTGTTTGCGCTGAAGATGTGGAGACACTATCTCTTGGGAGAAAGATTTGAGTTGTTTACCGATCATAAATCGTTAAAATATCTCTTCTCTCAGAAGGGTCTGAATCTCCGTCAGCAAAGATGGTTAGAGTTCTTGGCTTCGTATGATTTTGGTATCGCATACACGCCTGGGAAAGGTAATACGGTAGCCGATGCCTTGAGTAGGAGACATGCCAGCTTAGGGGCTATGTTTCTTGAGTGGAAGCAACTGGAGTATATCGCGGGGTTTGATTTCAGACCAAAGTGCGAATTGGATCCAGTCATGCTAGCTAGTTTGACGATCAGACCCACTTTGAAAGAGCGGATTTGTTCCAGCCAGAGGGATGATCCTAATCTATTGGAAATCATCTCCAAGTTAGAGATGGACATCGACGGTGAGGAGATGAATGTGTATGGGCTTGATCGAGATGGATGGCTTCGGAAGAATGGAAGACTAGTTGTACCCAACGTAAATGGTTTGAGAGATGAAGTGCTTAGAGAATGTCATCACTCAAAACTGACTATACATCCCAGTGGTAATAAGATGTATCGAGACATGAAACAAACTTACTACTGGGAAGGGATGAAAAGAGACGTTGGGAAGTTTATATCCAAATGCATGAATTGCCAGCTAGTTAAAGCCGAGCAAAAGAAGCCTAGTGGGTTGTTGCAACCATTAGAAATCCCCGAATGGAAATGGGAGCAAGTCTCGATGGATTTCATCGATGGTTTACCAAGGACTAGATCGGGATATGATAGCATTTGGGTAATTGTGGATCGATTGACTAAGAGCGCAAGATTTATACCAGTAAAATCGACCAGAACGGCAGCCAAGTTGGCAGATTTATATATGAAGTAGGTAGTGAGATTTCATGGAGTACCTAAAAGCATTGTGAGTGACCGAGACCCGTTGTTCACTAGTGGGTTTTAGAAGAGCTTACAAGAGGCTCTAGGGTCAGGATTACATCTCAATACCGCATATCATCCTCAGACCGACGGTCAGACGGAGAGGGTGAATCGTATATTGGAAGATCTCTTGAGAGCTTGTATATTGGATTTTGGTGGATCATGGGATGACCATTTGCATCTAGTAGAGTTTGCATATAATAATAGCTACCAATCCAGTATCGGTATGGCTCCATATGAAGCTTTGTACGAAAGACCGTGCAACTCACCATAATGTTGGATAGAGACTGGTGAGAAGTTTGTGCTTGGACCAGATGTGGTGAGGGAAACTTCCGATAAGATCAAGATCATTCAACAACGAATGAAAGCTGCCCAAGATAGGCAGAAGAGTTATGCTGATAAGAGGAGAAGAGATTTAAAATTCTCCATTGATGACTTGGTGTTTGTCAAGATTTCTCCGTTGAAAAGCGTGATACGATTTGGCAGGAGAGGCAAATTAGCACCAAGATTTGTTGGCCCATTCCCTGTTCTTGAATTAGTCGGGAATTTGGCATATAGAGTTGGCTTACCAGAGAAGATGGCGGGAGTTCACAATGTATTTCATGTTTCCCAACTAAGGAAGTTCGTTCACGACTCAGATATGACTATTTCACCTGATCAGTTAGAGGACTTCGAAGTAGAACCCGAGGCGGTTGGGAACCGCAAGCCGACTCGTATTGTGGGGCACGATACGAAGCAACTTCGAAGGAAGGCGGTGAAGCTAGTCAAGGTTCAGTGGGGCGAGAGCGAGAATGATTGTACTTGGGAAATTGAGGAGAGCATTAAGAAGGCGTATCCAGAACTCTTTGCCTGGTAAGACTTACTTCATAATTTAGTTATTCCGCATGCTAGGATAGACTTGCCTTACTTGTTTTGCATGCTTGATTATTGTTTTATGGTTGATAGGCATGCAGGACCCTTTGTGTGTGTTTTGATTAGGGAATTTCGAGGGCGAAATTTCTTAAGGGGGGAGAGTGTAATGACCCGTATCCTACGCATCGGAGGATCGTAGAATATTTATTTCTTTCCAATATGAAGTCGTAAGGTCATGTAACTTTGGGAAACATCTATTAGAGTCATTTCCCATATTCATGATTTTTGTCGATTTTTAAATGACCATTTTGCCCCTAGCTGATCTTGTTTTGGCCATAACTTTTGATTGGAAGGGAATTTTGACTTGAAACCACTTTCATTAGATTCGTTTGATGGTTTACCTTTCCGTAGAGTGGTCATAATAGCCAAACGTACTTACGGTTTGGGAGATATGGCTGAAATAAGGTTTGGAGGGTGAAAAACTGCTTAACCGGGCCAAATATGGTGATTAGTGAGTAGGCCCATAACCCATTTCGAGATTAGGGTTATGGGGAGGCTGAAATGAAGTAGAGAATCAATCTATTTCAGTTTTCTAGCCTCCACTTATCACCAAGGAACCCTAAAAATGGCCTCCAACCTCTAAATCACCTCCAAATCATCTTTTGGTCAAGGATTAAGCTTAGCAACCTCTAATCAAGGAAGATCTACACCAAATCAACATTGGAGCTGATGTTTAGCATTGGGATTCACATCAAATCAGAGATTTATTTCAGATCTTAGTTTATTTGTGGCTAAGGTGAGTGATTTGCATAGTTTTGCACTAATTATGGCTAATTAAGGGTAATTAGTGTTAATTAGCGAATTTAAGCATGATAAAATTCTGGAAAAATGTTCATAAATTCCTAAATGATGTTTTAGACCTATGATATGAATTTGGGTTAATTTGGGTAAGTTTTGCTAATCCTATCATTAGTTTCACCTAAACATGCTTAAGGGGAAATATGGGATTTTGGGTATGTTTGATCCATTTTAAACTATCATATTAATGTTTTGATGTTTGTGGTTGATTATGCATGTTGCTATGACTATATGATATGCTTTGTGACTGATTTCAATAGTTAGAATGGTCGAAAACATCGTCGAATGGCGTAAATACTTGCTGGAAAAGCTTCAGGAAACAGTGCAGGTTTCGGATCAGATCAGATATGGGGGCTCGGATCGGACATGTTGAACTGGGCAAGGGATTCGATCGGATCGGAACCTGACACTTGAGAAAATTGGCAAAAAGGAAGGCTACGCTAACTGAATTGGGATCGGATCGGATAAAGGAGGAGGGATCGGATCGGATAAAGGATGAGGGATCGGATCGGAGCACGTGAAGAACGAGGGAGCGGATCGGAGCGGAAGCACGAACTAGATGGGAGATGGCACCCGACCCGACCCGAGGAAGGACACCCGACCCGAACCGATGTAACACTGCGAACCCGAACCAAACCGCCACAGGGGAAGACAACACATCGACCTGACCCGAGGAAGGACACCCGACCCGAACCGATGGCTTGAAGAGGAACCCGACCCGACCCAGTATTGACCAATAATCCGAGATGCAAAGGTAGTCCAATATGGGAAGTTAGAGCTCAGGATCCAGTTGGGAACTGATGAGTTCACTTCATGGTTGGGCTTTGCTGCGGGACGTGTGCTAAGGAGTTGTCGACGTTCATAACTTCGATTCACTATTGAAAATGAATGATGGGCTACTTTTCAGTGCAGTAGAGTCATTGCGACTCGAGGGGCAAGGTGATGGTAGCAAGACTACATTATCAGTGCAGTAGAGTCATTATGACTCGAGGGGCAAGGTGATGCGTAGTAAGACTATGAGCCAGCGCAGATGGGGTGAATAACTCCATGGGGCAAGTGGACATAGTAAAGGATTGGTAAGACTATGAGCCAGCGCAGATGGGGTGAATAACTCCATGGGGCAAGTGGACATAGTAAGGATCAGTAAGGCTATGAGCCAGCGCAGATGGGGTGAATAACTCCATGGGTCAAGTGGACATAGCGAAGGAATAATGGCTACGTTATCAGTGCAGTGAAGCCATTTATGACTTCATGCGGCAAAGTGATCATAGCAAGGATGGGTGATCGTGGTGGTGAATATTGTATGCTTTACGCACTGAGTGAGAGATGTGAGGATGGTTACTATGTTTGATTGTTTGCCATCACTATGACATGCACACCCCCACCTCTGTATCTTTACACCGTTTGATATGGCACCTTAGAGTGTTGTACAGTATGTAGGGCTAACTCTTTGGTTGCAGGTCCAGGTTCAGGTATGTTTTGTCTACCTGTTATTGTTCACTTTAGATGCTTATCACTCATACCAGGCTTTATGTCTGACCCAGAGTTTTATGTCTCCTCTTATTACTCTGGGTGCTCACACGAGCAGACTAGAGACAGGTTAGCTGGTGATGCGCGAGTAGCTGATTCGGAGGCGGGCATGAGGCTTCCACATATGATATATATATATATATATATATATATTCTCCCTGTGTCGTTGGTGGTCGCTACTTGGGCATTAGTAGTGTACATCCTTTATCTTACTTTTGCTTTGAGACAGTTTGAAAAGTTGTAATAAGCTGTATTTTGGATTTCCGCTGCTATGATGTTTAGTTCTGGTTTTCAGCTTATGCACTGTCTCACCTGTTTTATGTCAAGTATGTTATTATTATATTTTGTTCTATGCGCTGTGAGACATTCTACAGGTTCCTTGCTAGTTCATTTCCTTCTTCCCTTTCCTTCTGACGACCCGTTCCGTGCTAACTGGACATGTGTACAGCGCACCTTTGGAGTAAATGTCGGTTGGTGCGGGCGGGCCGTCACATGCGTCTTATGTTCTTCCTCATTTCTGGAGTAAACCAGAATATCATCCACGAACACAAGCACAAACTTGTTTAACTAGTCTCTGAATACTCTATTCATAAGATCCACAAAATACGCTGGTGCGTTAGTCAATCCGAATGGCATCATCAACCATTCGAAGAAACCGGATGGTGTCCTAAAAGCAGTCTTTGGCACACTATCCTTAGCCACCCTCAACTGGTGAAATCTCATTGCCAAATCCATTTGAGAAAACAATTTGGCTTTGTGAAGCTGATCAAACAAGTCATCAATCCTTGGCAACAGATACTTGTTCTTCTTAGTCACCTTGTTCAGCTCACGATAGTCCACACACAATCTTCACGAGCCATCTGGCTTAGTTGCAAATACGACTAGTGCATCCCACTCGGAAACACTCCTCCGAATGAATCCATTTCCCAAAAGGTCACAAACTTACACCTCTAACTTTCGCCGTTCCCTAGGCGCCATCCGCCTAATAGGCATAACGATTGGTCTAGCACCCTCGACCAAATAGATCCTAAACTCGATCTCATGATGCGGTGGCGACCCTTTGACCTCGTCAAAGACATCTACATACTCATTAGCGATCAGCACTGATGACAGGTCTTCCTGTGGAATCCCAAGCGAATATAGATAACTCACGAAGACCCCGTCTTCGCGCTTACATCTAATCAACACCTTTCGCCCTTCCACATCCCCGACCCTCACCTCTAGCTTCTCGCAATTCACCCTTGCTGCATACCTCTTGAGCCAATCCATGCCCAAGATGATCCCAAACCCGGCGAAGTTAAGAACAAAGCAATCACACACAAAAGAGCAACCATGACTCGACAACACTAGACCTCGACATATCATGCAAAGATTTGACGAGCCCCCAACTGGATTAGTCACTATGAAGGGTCTATCACAAATCTCAGGTTCCAAACCCAAGAGACACACAAGCTCATTGCAAATGAAAGAATGCGATGCTCCAGTATCGAAAAGCACACGAACTGAAACACCATTAACAGAAAGAGTACCTTGCACCATGACACCCTTTCCCTTCTCCTCTGCAGTAGGAGCTCTCGAAGAAGATGGCATAGCTTCCAAAGCATATGCCTTCACAATCTACTTGCCTTTAGCTGATTTCAGACAATCTTTCTTCTCATGCCCAGGCTTTCCACATTTGAAGCACTTCTTCTCAGCTTTGGGATTGTTGCACTCATTAGCATAATGACCTTTCTGTTGGAAGTTAAACCAAACCACCTCGCTCTTGGGTTTCTTTTGACCATCTTTTCCTTTTTGTTGTTGCTGCTTCGTCTTCTTATTATTACCACCCTGCTGTGGTTTCTGAGCCTCTTTGGTCGCAGCGACAACATTTGCTTCCTTAGGAAACAAGCTCTCATGACGAATAGCTTTTTCCACAATCTTCTCAAATGAGTCATCAAGATGGTCCACTAACGGCTTTCGAATATGAGCATCCAAACCCAAGACAAACTTCTCGTTCTTCTAATATAGTGTATCAACATATGAATGAGCATATCTAGACAAGGCTTCGAAATTAGAAATATAGTTAAGCACTGAATGACCATTCTGTTTCAGCTCTATGAACTTCTTGAATACAGCAGGTTTCTGAGCTATGGAGATAAACTTTGCTTCAAACTTAGCTTGGAATAGCTCCCATGAAATTTCTTCCTCTGGAGTCTCGAGTGTAACAGAATTCCACCATTCCATGGCCCTACTCTACAGTTGCCTTGATGTAAGCTTTCTCTTCAATGCATCCTCAACACCCAAGTCTCCAAAGATTCGAATACATGTATCCATCCACCTCTGAACCTCATCAGCTGGTTCAGTTCCCTTGAATGGTTTTCCCCCTAGAGATGTAAAGTCCTTGCACAGTTTTGCAAAATCTACTACTCTAGGAACTCGCACACCAACATCTACCGCTGCCGCCACTGGAGCAGCTACCCTTCTCATAATTGCTTCTGCTATGGCTTCAAACATGGTTGGGTAATTAGGTTCACCACCATTTCCCCCTCCAGTATTGGCTCACCTAGCAGAGCGGCTTGTTTCTCGTCTAGTCATTCTAAATTTGCAATTTAGAATAATTAGTCACTTTCAAGGAAAACAACCGTCACTACCATGTATGCTAATATATATAGTAAGCATCCAACTGAAATCTACAAGTACGTCTCTCATACGTGATTACGTCCTTGAACTTTGGCCAAAAATTGTTGACCAGAGCTCTGGTACCAAATGTGACGACCGCCCATAACCCCCACACTATACAAAAGAAATAATGCGTTGAAAGGTGTGCAAGGCAGTCATGGACGATCATCAGAGTAGGTAAACACAAGCGGAACCTGTCGTAAACTCACAGCGCAAGGATAAAATATAATAGAACATATACAACAAGTAGTAATAGTGAAGCAGAAACACAAGACTTTCATACAACATGAAAGTAATATCCGCAAACTTGGAAATAGTGTTTGTACAAAGTTGCCTCACTACATTATTCAGAAAAGAAAACAGCGGAAACCCAATTATTAGATAGTAGTAAAACTGGTACATGAGCCTCCTGTTCACCACCGATCAGCACCATCGTCCTCACTAGAGCATCACCTGTCACCTGCTACTTAGTCTGCCCATCCACAACCGATGAACAGCCCAAGGTAATAAGAGAAAACATAAAACCTTGAGTCAGACAACAGTCTTAGTGAGCGATAATACAGCTAACAAACTTCAACAATAAAGTGTATGAGAAAGGATAGATAAGCATATTAATCTACCCACGACACCAGAGAAGAACTCAACCTTATCTTCCACACATCGGACAGTGATAGCCTTTACAATAACAATTCAACCGTTCATCCATGGAAACTAGAACACCCATTCAATCATGGAAAACAACATGACATCCAGATTATGTAAGTCTCACACAGACACCCTAATCGAGTTTAACATTCCCCAAGTACTCTCCCCAGAGGCCTAGACCAATATCAGTTAAGCCCTCAAAGAACATCTCCCTCGACTTTGGATAATCTATGTGAGATAGTACAAGTACAAACAGAACAACCAATCATCCATGACTGACTCTGGCTATCACCGCCAATACTGCTTTGAAACCATCGTTAATCGTATGACGACCAACCTTGCCATATGTCAAGGGCTAATGGTAACCGCAGTTCTAGCATAAACCCTATAAATCCAACCTTGACAATGTCCAACCTTGACAACTAGGCCTTTCCCTAAGACTTAGGGTACTAGAACTTACGACAACGATAATCCCTTAGCCTTCTCATCTCTAGTCATACATCTTGATGACTTTTCATAGCACAAGCAACCTTCTCGAGTAACCATTATCCACCAAGTCACAACCTTTGAGTTGAAACCGCATTCGTTGCATCTCCCCGACCAATGAATACCCTAACACTTCGAACATCCCCTTCTGGACTCTCGTCGAAGCCACCATCATCGTTGAACCAACCAACATCTTCATAAGGTTCAAAGATATCCATAACACTATTTCAGCACTTTCTAACTTCCCAATTGGATTTACTTTG
Organism: Allium sativum; assembly: GCA_030737875.1. Taxonomy (NCBI): domain Eukaryota; kingdom Viridiplantae; phylum Streptophyta; class Magnoliopsida; order Asparagales; family Amaryllidaceae; genus Allium; species Allium sativum. The sequence goes on along the minus strand of CM060926.1, from coordinate 682,641,639 downwards.
AAGTCACATCATCACCAGAAGTTTTCGAGTCACTTTAGTCCGAGTCACTTCTGGCCGATCCAAATCTGGCCGAGTCAGATCTGGCCGAGTCAGATCTGGACGAGTCAGATCTGGACGAGTCACTTATGGACGAATCAGATCTGGACGAGTCACTTCTGTACAAGTCACTTCTGGACGAGTCAGATCTGGACGGGTCACTTCTGGATGAGTCGGATCTAGACGAGTCAGATCTGGACGAGTCACTACTGGACGAGTCAAATCAGGACAAGTCACTTCTGGACGAGTCAGATCTAGACGAGTCACTTTTGGACGAGTCACTTCTGGACGAGTTAGATCTGGATGAGTCACTTCTGGACGAGTCAGATCTGGACGAGTCATTTTCTGCATATTGCAATTCCACTCCGATTTCGATCAAAACTTTGCCAAACGACGAATCCGACAAAACCAACTCAACCAAAATCATCGAACACAATCATAAACCTATCATAACATTATTAACCACATGAATATGACGATTACCACAAAAATGATGTAAATCTCACCAAAAACCATTTAAATAAACATATGATCAAAATGAGAGATCTAACTAACATAAACATGTAAAATGACATGAAATTAACGAGTAAAACTTGTTAGACTAGATCATAGGGTGATGCATATGAAAATGAACTTATAATGGTGTAAATTTATGGTAAAACATCCCAATTTGATAAGAAACATGCACAAACACTCATATACATCATTGCATTCATGTGAGAGATGTAAACCACTCACTGATTTTCCGAAACAACCTAAAACGATACAAATAAGAATCCGGACAATAAGCACTCCGATTCAAACCTCTCGATCCGATGAATTTGCCTTTGAAATGATGTAGATCTTGCCTTGGATGATGTAGATTTTCGATTTCCTCCCTTAGATTTGGATTTTTAATGGTGGAAAGGTGTAGGAGGAAGAAGGAGATCAAATGCCTTCAAATGAGAGAATGGAAAAAAGTAAACTTTTTTCCTCCACTCTCACCCCCTATTTATAGGATTCCACTAAGGCTCCAAAACCTAAATAGCCAACTGAAAAACCTTAAAACAACGATTTCTCCCAAACCGCCGAGCCAAATCTTAATGTAACCACTCTACGGAAAGTCAATCATCAATTTCTTTCCAATGGCACAGGTCTCACCCTCTAATTCGATTTGAGTCAAAAGTTATGCCCTGTACATGCCTGACAAGGGCAAAATGGTCACAAACAAAATGGTAAAAATTATGGACATGTCTCACATCCCTATAAACAACATATTAAAAGATGAGAATGATCCAACCCTTAGAGAATAAAACAAATATATTTTACGATCTTCCAATACGTAAAATGCGAGCTGTTACAGTTGTTATTGACACTCCAAGTATTGTTAAGAGGAGGTCAAATTTTAAAAACACTCCAATCATAAAAAAATGTTTGGGGGGGGGGGGGGGGGGGGGGGGGGGGGGAGGGGAGGGGTCACGTACTTGATTTTTTACATTCCCTTTTTGCCCTTACCTAATTAATCTCAAACGAAAAAAAAAACAAATCTTTAAATTATTTGCAAACCAAAAAAAGGCGATTGTTTAGGGAGAAATAATTGTGTAAAAGATGAACGTGAAACGCTTCTCCTAAGATGCTAAGATAGTGGAGAAGCTGTTGATAAGCTATGTGAAAGCGATTGTATAATGCCTTGGAAATGATGAAGGTTAAGGTTTTTATTTTATCCGTCTCGAGAGCTAAACGTCGTAGTGTCAAATTTTATTCCGTGGAAGATGGTCGTTTTATTTTCGATTTGTCATCGCAGAAATAGGTGAATTAGTGCGTAGCGACATGAATGACATAAGTCTATCGTATTATATATTTTTGTTCGACATTATTCATCGTTTTCTAAATTTGTGTTCGTTGTAGGGTTGTCAAAGTGGAGAAAATGGGGTGCATCGACAAATTTGGCGGTGAGATAATGTATAAAAAAATTGTTCGATATATGTATATTGATTTCCTATGAATGAAATATTTTCACCTGATCCGATGCATATCAACAAATGAAATTATTGATAATTTGGTATAAAATCTCATGTAGTTCGATTGATATACTGTATTTTTTTTTTATTCACAACTAAATAAGAGATTATTGGAAAGAACGCTAATTTGGTAAAATAAACTTTATTTAGTAAGGGGTTGCTCTCTGCATTGGTACCCCCTTAACAAATTCTTTCTTTTTAAAAAATTGACGCTCGCTTAACAATATTTGGAGTGTCGATAACAATCCTCTTTGAAACTGTAGAGAAGTACGTGTTTTTATTAGAAGTATGATGGTGAATGACTGAGTGAATATATAATATATGGTGACCAAAAAAATATAAAAAATAACCATTTTTATTAAATTTAGAAAGATGGCTTGAAGTGTAAATCGGGGTGTAAATAGTAGCATCCTTATTTTTTGTAAGAATAGACGAATGTTTCCTATTTCTCAATGAACATTCTTTCATTAAATACAAAATCTCCAATCATACAATTAATTTAATCATATAAAGTAGGCATTAGCTTATTTATTTTAAAAAGGGGTACGAGTTAAAAGGAATAAAAAAAGTCGCATATCCATGTTCTTTTTGTTATTATAAGAAAAGCTCCTACAAAAATAAATTTGTTAATTTGATCTCTATTTATCATAAAAAAGAAAACGTTAGATATCTTGTAATTTTCTAATTTATAGTTTTATTTGAAAATTTTGGGAAACGCGAGTTAATTTTAACTTTATATTAGAAAACTTTAAGCTAGTTTACATGTTCTGATTTAGAAGAGCAACATAATTTACATTCTCATTGCTTGATGGACTTTCCTTTTAATAATATTACAAATGAAGACCTGCCATGCAAAGCCCTAAAAGGAACAATATCATTCATCTTTAACAATTAATTAATTTATAACCATTTTTTGTTATCAGATAAAATTCTTCCTAATATAATTGAACAAATTTTGATAAACTGACAATTGAGATCCGTTGAAAATATCTGGTGCATGCATCTTTAGACAGCATACATGACTCCATTATAACCGGTACGGCACAGAAGAAACTGACCAGCCTTCGCCTCCTAAATTTCAACGCCCGCTCTCAAATAAAAACCAATTTATTAACCCTCTAATCATCCCTCTCAAAATGCCATTAATGCCGTTTCTATTCCTCCTGCTCCTCCAATCCTTCCTCATAGCCTCTCCCGCAGCCTCAACCGAAACCTTAACCCGAATCGAAACCGCGTGCAACGCAACCCGGTACAAATCGGTATGCAATTCCACCATCGCTCAAGCGCCGGAACTGCCGCCGAACCCCACCACAAACGAAATAATAAACGCTTCCCTTCAGACGACATTGTACAGAAACGCCATCGCGCTCGCCAAAGTAGAGACGCTACTGGTAAACTCTACGAATTTGAATTTGACGATTGCGGCCTGGAACTGCGTCGATGGGTTGACTTACTCGGAATCACGGTTGAAGGACGCTGCCCGATCTTTTGGGGGAGACGAATTTGATCTCGCCGATGCTCGCGCCTGGGCTTCCGCTGCGGCACAGTACAATTTCGGGTGTTGGGACGGCCTGAAAAAGGTCAATTTTACCCATGAGGTCAGTCCCTTTTTACAGAAATTCAACTATTTTCTTTAATTAATTGCCTACTTAAATGAAATGGACAGTAAAGGTAGGTGATTCAATGCCATGAAAACGGTAGTGCACTTTTTCCTTCGTTGTCATGTGAATGAATAGTGAATGAGGAAGACGACGTTCTGCATGAATCCTACTACAGTCACTTCTTTTCTTAATACCATAGCTGGTAGCAGGAAGTGTAAAATCCGGTGTTTTTAAAACTGCATCACAATGTAAAACTAAAATCATCCAATTTTATACTTTTTAATACCACTCATGGTATTAGAAATATTGAATCCACTCAAGCATGACCCGTGAGAGTAAGGAATGGAAATGAATGAATGAATGATACAGGTATCGGAGACGATCGTCCTTATGCAACAACTGTCCAACATGACAAGTAACACACTGTCCATGATCACGGCCTTGCAGAGGTTTGGCGACGACACCACAATGTGGGGCCCACCACAAACGGAAAGGGACAGCTACTGGGGCCCAGATATCACGAAGAACAGTGCAGAAGATTCCAAAATCTGGTCTGGTGCGAGTGTGCCGAAGAATCTGGTGCCCAATGCCACAGTGTGTGGATCAGGATGCAATCATAGCACTGTACAAAGTGCTGTGGATGCTGCACCGGATCAAGGGAAGGATAAATACGTAATTTACATAAAGGAGGGGGTGTATAATGAAACTGTGATCGTGGCGTTTGTGAAGAAGAATTTGGTGTTCCTTGGTGATGGAATGGGAAAAACTGTCATTACTGGAAATCTTAACTTTGGGATTCTTGGAGTTCCTACTCACAATACCTCAACTGTAGGTATGTGACTTTTTTTATGAGTTATAAGTTTAAGCTATGCTTAAGTGTTCATTTTTACACATATTCTAATTGTTTTGAGCTGCATTATCTTTGAATAGTTGTTAAAATTTATGTTTGAAGTTTCATAAATCACCTATTTGAATGTTAGATAAACGGGTCAAAATACAACATTAGTTTGATATTATTACTCTCTCTTTAATTTGTGATTATTAGCTTTCTTTATTTTAGTTTTTTCAACTTTCTCCTTTAATACAATCTTCCTAATTTCTACATATTCCAAACTAAGAAAAAAAAATTATTTTTAAAATATAGTTTGAAACAATTTTTGTTTTTTTTTTCAAGAAAAGACATTTTACTGACTTCTTTTTAAAAATAAAATAAAACATTAAAGCTATTTATCTAATTACCAACCGATGTTGCTAGTATGTTTCAATTTTTATGTTTAATTTTCTTACTGATCTCTTTAAGTAGAATTTATCACAAATTTATGCAAACTTGAAAATATAAATGTTACGAAATATTTTGGAACCCCTTTTTTTGGGGTTCTTCGTATACCGTCTTGTGTACACAAATACATAACACCCCCCCCCCCCCTCTCCACACATGCGCGCGCACGCGCGCGCGCACACACACACATATATATATATATATATATATATATATATATATATATATATATATATATATATATATATGAGCGGCTATTGAGACACAAAATTACACACAAATCAATGTACACAAAATCTGAACCACAAGATTTGTTTGTCTTTATGTGTGAGGTGTAATTTATGGAAGATCCAATGGTTCAGATTTTATGTGTTTAATTTTGTGTCCACATTTTGTGTTCTTTTAGACTTTCACTGTGTGTGTATATATATATATATATATATCGGAAAAGCCTATTTGAACACAAGATTTAGACATAATTGGTGACACAATGAATTTACACCATTGGATCATGTGATGAATCCTCCCTCCACCCATGCGCGCGTGCGCGCGCGCACACACATATATATATGTATATATATATGAAAAAGTCTATATGAACATAAAAAATAAACATAAATGGTGATAAAATGGATTTCTAACATTAAATTGTCCACTTGGTTTCATCTGTCATGTAGATACAAACTAATCTAGCGATTCAGATTTTGTGTCTAGTTTTATTTGATAACCAATTGCCGTGACTATTTTATTGGCGATTGTCATGTAGATACAAACTAATCTAAAAAAGTGGCCAGATTAACAGCAAAGTTAATCAACTTTATGGTCAAATCTGTTTCAAAATATTTTATTGGCGCTTTAGTGCGTATAGACTCTCTCTCTCTACGTCGAGAATGATAAAATTAATCTAACTTTTGAATAAAAGCTGATGGTTAGGACTCACTTATTCTAAAATTTACAGTTCTTTACGTTTCTCTGTATTGTAATCTGGATGATAACAATATATTTATTAGTGGTTACTTTAAAAACACATTCGGTACTGCAATCAAAACGAAAAGGAGCTAACAAATGTGAAACACAGGAGTGTTAGGTGATGGGTTCATGGCTGCAAACCTAACAATAATCAACGCATCGGGCCCAAACGCCCAACAAGCAGTGGCGTTCCGCTCCAGCAGTGACCGTTCCGTAATCGAGGACGTCGAGTTCCTCGGCCATCAAGACACCCTGTACCCCCACTCCCTCCGCCAGCTCTACAAATCGTGCATCATAACCGGCACCGTTGACTTCATCTTCGGCAATGCAGCCGCCTTTTTCCAGGACTGCAAAATTCTGGTCGTGCCCCGGCTTGAGGACCCCAACAAAGGCGAAGTCAACACGGTCACCGCTCACGGCCGGACTGACCCTGCCCATGCCACCGGCTTTGTCTTCAACAACTGTGTTGTCAACGGCACTGAAGAGTATTTCGTGTACTATGCGAAGAATCCCAAGGTGCACAAGAATTATCTGGGCAGGCCGTGGAAGCAGTTTGCTAGGACTGTTTTTGTCGACTGTGATATCGATGGCATTGTCGGGAGGGAAGGGTGGTACCCCTGGAATGGTGATTTTGCGCTTAGCACCTTGTTTTATGGGGAATTCGGGAATAGAGGGGTGGGTGCTGATATTACTGGGAGAGTGCCTTGGAGTAGTGTGATACCCCAGGAGCATGTCGGGATTTACTCTATTCAGAACTTTATTCAGTAAGTTTGGCTATATATATATATATATATATATATATATATATATATATATATATATATATATATATATATATATATATATATATATATATATACACACACTGAAGGTAGCTACTGACCAAATAGTTTCACTGCTGTTAGGTTGAGAGATAAGTCTGACTCTGCATCGGATTTGTAGCATTCTGATGATGGTGATATTGGAAGTTATAGGGGAGATTCTTCCCTTTCTGCTTGATTCTTTGCATTTATGTGTTTTTTCATTTCTTGTACGATCTTCGGAAATAAAGCAGTAATAAAAATGAGCAGTTACATCATACTTGTTATTTGAGTTTGAATTAAGCTTATATCCATCGTAGTTAAGTTTATGGGAGTATACACAGTGAGGGGACAGCTTCTGAACTAGTGCATGTATATTTTAAGTTGATCGATATTCAGGAGGGCAGGACCAAAAACTGTCGGTCCGTTAATATATATATATATATATATATATATATATATATATATATATATATATATATATATATATATATATATATATATATATTGATTCTAATTATGGATTAGGCACATGCTGACTACAATAGAGCTAGGTTCTCTAGGGTCACGTTAATTGTTCTGTATTCAAATTGGATGTTCCTGTGAATCAGATTTATCTTTACCATTGATTTGCACAAAATCTAATGGTTTTGAGTGTATTGTGGAGACCTGTTTATTTGATTATTAATAAGATCTGTGGTTGGTTGATGTGTGGTTGTGATTTATCGGACAAATCGGAACACCCAAACTGAATACAAAATAATTGCACTCCTCTAGGGTAACTTTCTGAAAGCCAAAGACAAAAAATGCAAGTATTTTCAATGCAGCCATGTGCAGTTATGTAAAGGAGAGTTTAGGCCTTGTACAGTGTGTTGATATTCATGTGATCTTCTAGGAAAGCATGGATTGGTAAGGTTTGGCAGTCCAGTGTAGATCAAATTGAGTAGGTGCATATTTAATGATAAATAAAAAAGGAACAACTGTAGTAATCAGTTGTTCAGTTTCCAAATCTATACGACTCACAGTTTTAACAAATACTTTCAAATGTGGATAACGTCTGGTACGAACTTTCAAATGCATTAAGTATCATATTTGCATGTATATACGAAATTATTTTCGAATGTCGAATATCCACATCCGCAAATGTGGACGGATATCAAATAATTATCTTGTTCGCTAATGATCGAAAATCAAAAAAGTATAAAAGGAAAAAATTTAATTTAATGTAAACTTTTTTTAGTTTCATTTATTATTTAGATGTTAAAAATAAGTAAATATAATGATAATTAATAATTTTATGTAATCATATGCATATAATATAAACCTCTAATTTGATAAAACAATACAATAATATCTTTTATTGTATTGAAACATACATAATTTAAACATAACCGTAGTAAAAAACTGCAAGGATAATTTTCGAAAGTGGATGTCTTCATGTTCACATCTGCTTTTCCAAAAAATCAGATGTTTAATTCCTTTTTGAATGCGGTGGTCGAATTTCGAAATTTTCAAGTATCCATTGACATGCCCACCATAATAGTTTCTTTTTTATTTATCATTAAATATGCACCTACTTATTTAAGGTTACAATCATATTGAGTAGGTTGTAATCGAACAAAATTTCTTTATTTGTTGCTCGTAAATGACGTCAACTATTTCAGTCATTTTATTGTTAACTTTATTACGACGTCTTCTCGAACTGCTACGTGTACCATAAAATGAATCAGTATGTCGAGTTTATTGCACTGGATTATGATGCATTGAAGTTTTTTGTGGTGGCTTTTGATACAATAAAGAATTTGTTATGAATTTGAGTTTGGAATATGTTTTTCTTGATCTTTGATATCATTTAATGAATTTTGATATCTCTCGAAACCTCATGGATTGTTAGAAGTGGGAGGCGGGGGAATCAAAGTGTACTGTTCTCCGGTATGAGCGCGTGTACGATGTTTCTGCGGTTGCATGAGTCTACTACTGAAATAACTATTGTTGTAAACCCAAATTATCAAGCGAAGTTCTTCTATGTTTCAGAATATCGGATCCAAATCAAAATCCTACAAGTAAAACAATAAGTAACAAATGCTTTTAAACATACAAAATTTGTATTTATGAAAAAAACTTTGCGCGGTCACCCCGTCGCTCGTCGCTGTCTGAAACAGTGCTTCTTAGGGTTCCACTCAGCACCAGTTTTGTTATTCATGCTTTTCTCTTTTAAGATTTTGTATTTACTTTGATATCATCTATCAATTTTAAAATATAGTTTTATTGCTGCATGTTGATCTCCTCCACCGCTCGGTGAAACTTTCCAACATTAACTTTATGCATACTTCTTAATAGTACCACATCTGATATTATCGGATATGGCTATTTTAAGTTATAAAAATGAGCAGTTACATCAGACTTGTTATTTGAGTTAGAAATAAATTTATATGCATAGTACTATAAGTTTATGGGGCGTATACTGGTGTCCCTAAGGAGGAGGGCGGGGATCTGCTTCTGAATAAATGCATGCTGTTTATGTTCGGTTAATACATCACAAACAAGTATCGTCAATTCGTCATGGATCTTCCAACGCAATAGCTAAGAAGATTGGTTGGTTGATATTCAGGAGTGCAGAACCAAAACTAGCTTTCTTTTAATAAATATCTGGAGTATGGGTAGACACATGCTTATTAGAGTCTAGAATAGAGCTGGGTTCTCTAGGGTAATTTCATGAAAATGAAAGACAAACAGACAACCCCTTTCAATGCAGCCATGTGCAGTTATCTCGACGAGAGCACGAGGCCTTGTGCTGTATGTTTGTTAATGTTCATATATTCTTCTATAGAATTGCAAGCAACTCAAACATGTTACATGTCCGAATATTACAACATGCAATATTCGGCTTGAATATTGCGTTTTGAACCCAACAAAAAAATGCTGATTTAATCAGTTATAAAATGAAAGTTGATTTAACCGACGCTCATGTATAGGATGTTGGTTAAATCAACGTCCAAAATAGAAATGTTGTCAAATTATAGTGTCACGTGGAGTGGCGACGGACAAAGAGCCTATCAGCTTTTTTGTTTCTGTTTTACAATGACCCTACAAAAATGGTGTGACAAACTACAAGTCATTTTTACCTGGCGTGTTTGATTAATTTATGAGATATGGACGTCGATTTAATCAGAGTCCTTATACAGGATGTAGATTAAATCAGCGTCCGGATCAACTTAGAATAGTGAACTCCGCCTGTGTAATTTTCTATGCAGCCTATCCCAAGGCAGGGTAAAGGAGGAGGGTTGTGATAGGCTTGACGAGCCAACGTAAAAACTTAGCCACTCTTATGGATATGGAACCTTATGATATATCGTTGGGGCGTAACCCTCTTAGCGACGCGCTATATCGAGGCTCGGATATGGTGTTAAATATGCAAGGGCTAGACCGCCATTCTCTTAGTGGCGCGTTACACCGACGCCCCGGTGTAGTGATAAGTGAGCAAGGGTCCTCGCATTTTTCTCGGCGGATGCGAGGGGCAAGGAAGCTAGTCGACGATAGTAGGGTTCGGTTAGGTAGTTGGAATGTAGGGTCCTTAACAGGAAAATTAAGAGAGATAGTGGATACTATGATTAGGAGACGGGTTAACATCTTGTGCGTTCAAGAGACTAAATGGGTGGGTCAGAAAGCGAAGGAGGTGGAGAATACTGGCTTCAAATTGTGGTACACGGGAGAAGTACGTAACAAGAACGGGGTAGGCATATTGATTGACAAGAACCTTCAGAACAATGTGGTTGACGTCAGAAGACGAGGGGATATGATCATCCTAATTAAGCGGGGGTTTTGAGCGAGTGTATGGTGGTTTTGGATTTGGCAGCAGGAACCAAGAGGGTGAAGATATTTTGAATTTCGCTCTCTTTTGATCTCATGATTGCTAATACCTTCTTTAGAAAGATGCAATCACATCTGATCACCTTCAGTAGTGGCCAACAGGCTAGCCAGATTGACTTTGTCCTAACTAGAAGAGATAGTAAACGAGATTGTGTTGATTGCAAGGTCATACCTGGAGAATGTGTCGTCTCACAACACCAGCTGTTGGTATGCGTGTTTCGTCTTCGGATGGTGAAGGATAAGAGACCGAAGATTAGCAGGACGAAATGGTGGAAACTCAAAGGAGATGCTTCACGGGTGTTTAAAGATAGAGTGATGGGAGAAGGAGCTTGGAATGTGGAAGGAGAAGCAAATGTCATGTGGAATGCGATGACAACTTGCATTCGGAGAGTCGTCACTGAGGTATTTGGGATAACAAGAGGAAGTAAGCGAGAACCCAAGGATTCGTGGTGGTGGAATGACGAGGTGCAAAAGGCTATCAAAGAGAAGGAGTGCTACAAATGCATGTACCGTCATAGAAGCGAAGAGAACATGCACAGGTACAAAGTGGCAAAGAAGACTGCAAAGAGAGCAGTGAGTGAAGCAAGGGGACGAGCGTACGAAGATTTGTATCAAAGGCTAAGTACAAAGGAGGGCGAAAAAGACGTTTACAGAATAGCTAGGCTACACGAGAGGAGGACAAGGGACTTCAATCAGGTTAAATGCATTAAGGATGAGAATGATAGACTTTTGGTGAAGGAAGATGAGATAAAGAATAGGTGGAGAGAATACTTTGATAAGCTTTTCAACGAAGAAAGTGATAGCTCTTCGATCGAGTTGGAAGACTTAGCCGATAGCACCAATAGACATTTTGTGCGGAGATTTCAAGAAGCTGAGGTAAAAGGGGCGTTGAAACGTATGAAATCAGGCAAGTCGGTAGGGCCTGATGATATTCCTATTGAGGTGTGGAGATGCTTTGGAGATGCAGGGATAAAATGGCTAACTAAGTTGTTCAACAATATTTTCAAATCAAACAAAATGCCAGATGAGTGGAGGAGAAGCATTTTAGTTCCAATCTTCAAGAATAAAGGAGATATTTAAAGTTGCACAAACTATAGAGGAATTAAGCTTATGAGTCATACAATGAAGCTTTGGGAGTGAGTTTGCGAGCAGCGTTTGAGGAGGTTGACAAGTGTCTCTAGGAATCAATTTGGTTTTATGCTGGGAAGGTCAACCACTGAGGCGATTTTCTTGGTTAGGCAACTTATGGAGAGATACAGGGAGCAAAAGAAAGATCTCCACATGGTTTTTATTGACCTGGAGAAAGCTTATGACAGAGTACCGAGGAGGGTTATGTGGTGGACGCTAGAAAGGAAGAGAGTGCCATCAAAGTATATCACCCTTATTAAGGATATGTACGAGGGGGTTGTGACTAGTGTTAGGGCATGCGATGGTGAGACCAGAGACTTTCCAATTAACATAGGGTTACATCAAGGTTCGGCTTTGAGCCCCTATATTTTTGCATTAGTGATGGATGAAATCACAAAAGACATACAAAGGGAGATTCCCTGGTGTATGCTCTTTGCCAATGACGTTGTGCTGATTGATGGAAGTAGAATAGGGGTTAATCGACAACTGGAGTTGTGGAGGGAGACCTTGGAATCAAAGGGTTTCAGGCTTAGAAGAACTAAAACAGAGTATATGAAGTGTGAGTTTAGCAGTGTCAGGTCAGATGACGGAGATGTTACCCTGGCCGGTAGAGTAGTACCCAAGAAGGAATCATTTCGATACTTAGGATCTATGTTGCAGTTTGATGGAGAGATTGATGAGGATGTTAGTTTTAGAATTCAAGCAGGATGGGTGAAATGGCGACTAGCATCTGGCATTCTCTGTGATCGGAAGATTCCTCAGAAGCTTAAAGGAAAGTTCTATAGGACAGCAATCAGACCTGCAATGTTATATGGTGCAGAATGTTGGCCTACTAAGAGGCAACACGTCCAGAAGATAAGTATAGCAGAGATGCGAATGCTGCGTTGGAGCTGTGGGCATACCAGACGAGATCGGATTAGAAATGAGGATATTCGGGAAAAACTTGGAGTTGCACCTATTGAAGAGAAGTTAGTCCAATACCGCTTGAGATGGTTTGGACATATCCAACGTAAACCATACGATGCACTTGTACGCGCTGGAATTCTAGGTCGCGCCGAAGGCCCAAAGAGAGGTAGAGGTCGACCTAAAATGACATGGGAGGAGATAATAAAGAGAGATTTAAGTAACTGGAGTTTATCGGAAGAGCTGGTAGTTGATAGGAGTGCATGGAAATTGGCAATCCATGTACCAGAACCATAGGGTTTTTTTTAGACTTTATTTCACGTTTACTGAACCTTCTTACTTTTTATTTTACTATTTTAGATTTTATTTCACTTTTATTGAACATTTTTACTTATTATTATTATTATTTAAAAAACCCTTTATCGGACGACTTTTTATTTGATTGGTTATTTTAAACCCTTTATATATATATATTATTATCATCATTATTAATTTTATTTTATTTTAATTTTGGGTTCCATATCTAGTCAACCCCAACTTGTTTGGGATATATGGCTTTGTTGTTGTTGTATTCAGGAAAAAATTGACTGTTGGACATGCTTTTTTCGAGCACTTCAGCATTCCGAGACGTAACGCATCTCTGTTCGAGATGCTCTAAGGTACTTTGCTAATTCACTGTATAAGAAATTGAGCAAAGCATATTTATTCGTAAATGAAGAAAATAAAAAAGAAAAACCTGTGGTATAAGTAGATAATATAATCGTAGAAAATCATGTAAGCGTTCCAACCAAAAATTAGAAACGAGTGTAATTTCACTTCATATATATTTCAACCAATCTTATGCTCATACTTCTATAAAATTAACTGGAGAGATAAAATCTTTTATTCATCATGATTGCGTATTTGATACAATATTAAAGAGTCTTTATAGACTCAAGATATAGAATGGTGATTACAATAATACCATTTAACATTTAGCATATTTCTTTTATATATTACCAATACGGAGGTACGTCCGATGGACATATACAAAGATAAATGTGACCAAAGCTGGAAATGTGTTAAACCATGGATTCCTACCTTATTTGTTTATACATTCAAAGGTTTATGACTGCAATGTATATAAGACAACACCGTGTAATTGAAAAATAGCACATAAACAGGTCGACCTACAACTCATAATGGATATAAGTTATTCTACATTTGCATGTGTGTTACTATTTCGGAGAAAAGGTCAATCAAAAACCAATAACGTAACATCGTATTCTCTAAGGTCGGAAGTTAAACATTACAGATGCTCCAGTCATCTCTAGTTTCAACGTTCGATGATAGAAAAAGGAATATTATTCAACCGTAACATTAAATAACATGGAAGTATAAAAAAATTCACAAAATATTCACTGATATAATCATTCATTCATACAACCCGTCGCAATACCCGAAGCGATCTCCGAAGTATTCCAACATGATATTACCAAAGGAGTCCTTTTCTTTCTTTACATAAAGGCTATTCGAGACCATAATACCTTAAGGGGTGGCTAACGTACGTGGTCGCGACTGGCTATAGCTCACGAAGTATAACACCAGTCGTTTCAGAGAAAATATAACTTATTGCAGAATATAATCCGAGAGCAACATATGATGATGCCGCATCGATTAATCGGAGTATAAATAGTGGCAGTCAGAACATGTCGATACAACGAAACAAAACAAAACACAGCTGAACTCCCATATAGCTACAACCTTCTGCTCGCCTCCGGAAGCATATAGGGAAGCTATACCAGAAAGGCCGTAACCCTTAACCTACTCAATTGAATACCCAAGAGTTTAAACTACGGATCAGTGAAAAAGACTGATGTGAATAATAACTTGCTACTCAACACCAAATATATCTAACGAGACCACGTCGCATAGCGAAAAGAGTTTTCCTCTCGTTAGAAACATGTTACAAAACCAGGCTAACCCTATGCCCCTGCACTACAATGGTTAGTTCAATTATCGCAACATATATAACAATAGCAGTATGATATGCTACACATAATGGATTCTCCATCACCTATTACATAGAATAACTATCTTAACGGTTTCTACCTTTCAGTGGATTTCCCGTCCCCTGTTACACTAACTAACTGTCTTAATGGTTTCCATATTTTACAATCATCTATGATTCCTATCTGTGCTTCATGGGGTCAAATCCTACTAATCATGAAACCACTTTCCTTCATATTTATTTGCCTTCCGAACTACGCGACGCAACAGAGCCAATCTCTTATTATCCTTTCCAAACTGCATGAAGCAATGGAACTCCTCCTTCTGATCCCCCTCCCATGCTTCATAAGGTAACCCCTTACTAACAACAGGACAAAAGACTTATCCTTAAATCTCTCGAACGGCACGAAGCAACAGGCTCTTCCGGTTTAACCTCTTGTGCTTCGCAGATTAACTCCCCGCTAACATGAAAAAAAAAGCTCAATTCTAAGTTCCTTGAACTACGCAAATCAATAGGCTTAGACACTATTATTTATATTTTTATTTAACTGGTGTTTCCCATTTTTCCCTCCCGTTGAACCTTCCCTAGGTTTCACGCATATGCAATGTCTTAAACAATGGTCAACAACCAACCACATAAGTATTTCAATGGGTTCAATCAATGTCCAATTTACACTTCAATGGGTATAACACCTGTGTCGTTTCAAATTCTCTTCGGCTCCTGCATAGGAGCTGAAGCCATATTCAATTCATTCTGAAAGGGACAACCCTTCTAGCAAATCAACAACAATTAATGCTTCAACACCTGTCTTTACATAAATGGCGGTGTTGACGTCAAAAGTTAGTATAATGAGGATTAACCCCCAACGTGTGTTAACTACACACGATAATATTCACAGAAATGCGAGAAAAAGGTAAATAAACACAGAAGACACAATATTTTATAGTGGTTTGGCTTAATCCAAGCCTACGTCCATTTTATAATCTTTGTTTATACTATCGATTACAGGTTACAGTTGTTTTTCAGTGGAAGAAAGTAGAGAAAGAAGAGATCTTTACACAAAACCCTTGTATTGTACTTAGAATATATGGCATGCTATTTCTGAAATGCCGAATAGGAGATTTCATGTGACGACCGGGAATTTCGCTCGATCCGAATCAGTCGCTAAACCGATCTAGACCGTTCGAAACACCTGATTGTTTTGAGAACACGACAAAACGGAACGCATACAAAAGAACATTTCATTGTATATTACAACAATGCATCAGATTACAGGAATATATAGAGTATAAATGAATATTACACAGAAATATCAGAGATTTAAATTACATTTAAATACATAGCAGCGGAAAATAATACAATACACAACTAGAAGAGATACACGGATACAAAGCTTTCCGGATATCGTTCCAGCTGTAAACCAGGATCCTGTGAATATAAATCTGCAAAACCAAAACTACTAGCTGCCCGTGTCAAAATAAGGGCACCCAGAGTTTAGGTCAAAACAATTAATGTAACAACCCGTATTTTTAATAACCTGTTATAACGTAAATCGAGGCAGAATTTAATTCTAAAATCTGAATCAAGGGAAACGGGCTATGCCATTGCGTTCGTCTCAGAAAAATACGTGAAATAGAGTCCGAGTTTTCGAAAATCGGAGTCCGTATGACCCGATTAAGGCCCAACGAAATTTTCAGAAAATTTCAAAGTAAAAACAGATTTCAAATTCAAGTTTGAATTTGGAAATTAGGGCAGATTGGGCTAGGCGGGAAAATTCCCGCCAGAGCACCCAAGTCGACAGCCCTGTCGACTTGGGAGTCGACTTGGTTGGACCCAAGTCGACAGCCCTGTCGACTTGGTCCAGCCGGGCAGTTTTGCCTGGTGCACCATTTTGGGGTCTTGGTTAGGTTTTTGGGCCAGATTCGGTTTTGAGGGCTGAGATTGGAACTAGGGTTTAATCCTAAGGCTAGAACTAATCCCAATCTCTATAAATAAGCCCCTAACCTAACCCTAAATCATCATTATTCATTCAAGTAATTAAACTATGGCAAAATCAATCCTCTCATGGCCTCCACTCTCTTCATAAAATTCCTAAGTTATTTCTATGAGAGATTTTCAATGCATACAAGTGTTTTCAAGCTTGTATGAGCATCATTAGCTTGCATTCAAGTCAAGTTTCCATATTTACATCATAAAGCAAGGGTTTTGATCATTTTGGCTCAAGGGTTTTTCTATTAGAGCTTGCATTTTGGGTCTAATTGATTGCATAAGGGCTTTGTCATATTTTTGTGTCTTCATAAGCATTGTAAGCCATTTTCTACTTTCATATTTAAACTCTAAAGTTAAATGAATGATGCAAGTTTGGTTGATCATTATGATATGCAAGTTTGTCATGTTATGATATGCAAGCTTATCATGTTATGTTATGCAAGTTTGATATGTTATGATATGCAAGTTTATCATGTTATGTTATGCAAGTATGCCATGTTATGATATGCAAGTTCACCATGTTATGCTATGCAAGTTTGTCATGTTATGATATGCAAGTTTATCATGTTATGTTATGCAAGATTGCCATGTTATGATATGCAAGTTTATCATGTTATGTTATGCAAGTTTGATATGCAAGTTTGGGTTGATCATTTTGTTCATGTTATCATGTTATGCAAGCTTATCTTGGGTTTATGAACTTAAAGCTTCAAGCTTTATGCTAAAGGTTGCATTTTGGCAACATGTAAGTTATCATATCCCTTATGATAACTTGCATGTGAGGCTAAATGCGAACTTATGACCATTTCTACATGTCATTTATCACCATGTATCACCAATATGCTAAGTTTGGTTTTATGCATGCTTTTGAGGCCTAAAAATGTAATATGCAAGTATATGAACATATGTACATTTCATATGCCACCATGTTAAACTTGTGGCTTCAACACCTTTATGTCATGATTATGCCAAGTTCCCTCTTTCTATCCTTTATGCACTATTGCGATATGTAAGCGATGGGATTGCGTTTGGGGTTGGGTAAACTTAAAAGACATAAAAACGTAACATTGGGAATTTACCTATTAAGTTAGGTCTACCCATTGGGAATTTACCTATTAAGTTAGGTCTACCCAAATTCTTGAAAACTTGTAATGTGTTTTGGAAACATGATGGACATGACACTTAGAAAAGATAAGTGTGACCAACTCGAGGTTGGGTTGAGTTTGTAGCGTAAACCTACCCGGAACCGACCGGCTTAACTAGTTGCTACAAACAATAGGACCCAATGTGAGAAGTTGGCCATGTTGTACCTTGAACCCGAGGTTAGACCAAGTTGTGGTGTAAAGCTACCCGGGCCCGCCCGGCTTAACTAGTAACCACAACAAGGTCTAATGTGAGAGGTTAAGGCACGTGAAATTAATTAATGCCTCATGATTAGGGTTAAGTCATGGTCCACTTAATACTTAACCAATTTGGGCTTGGTAGATTAATCAGGGTTAAGTCGTGAACTCATCGTTACACTTAACCAAGTTAATCCATGATTAGTAAAAGGGTTAAACCGTACTTAACCCACTAGAAAATCCTAGCAATGGGGGTCCACTCCAGCAGTAATCCCAAGTTCATATCATTAAGACCCTAGGGACTAGGCTAGGGTAGGGGGCACAATTACTGGACTTGAGGTAAGAGACCAAAAACGACGGCAGAGTGGTACGTCGGTGTAGTTCCGGGCGGACTATGGTCGTGCACATAGTCCGAAGCCGGGGAAAACATGCACGGGTACCAATAGATCGAGACTGTGCACTTATGTTTATGGTGTCCAGGGGTTGACACCCTAGGGCTTGATACACCCGACGGGAGACCCTGCACAGTCTGACTACAATTATGTTTGGGCCGCATTGACACCAACACATGACGAGTTAGGCTTATAGGGAGCCGATCGACTAGACCGTTTGGTTGGACCGCGTATTAGGGTCACTTCATGTTATTGGGCCAAAGCTTGGGCCAAGGGATCAATACTTGTTTATTCAAGTCATGTTAGTTTGCTAGTACACCCGTGGTGCAAAACCTTAAACCTGATTATGCGATGACACCTTTACCTACCTTGTTAGTTAATCATCATGCTAGTATGTAGTTATCCTTATGATCATCCCTGCTTCTCATGTCAGTTAACTTTATCAGTTTACATTGATTGTAGTAGGGCTTACTCAGTCTTTTTGACTGACCTGTTTTCCTTTCGCCACTTTTCTTCCGTTTCCCCCCCCCCCAGGTTCTCAGGGTGGGAATATTGGAGCTTAGCTTGGATTTCTGATCGCTTGCTTGTGGGATTTTAGCTCATGTACGGTCTTGACATGAAGCTAGCTATGGTTATCACTTATTTTGGGGATAGTACTTATGTATTTCAGTTTTTCAGTGATGTTGTTTTATCTAGACTTGTGTATTGGGAAAGTTGACATTATGTTGTACCAGACTTGTTTTGAAATAGTTTGAAATCTTCCGCTGTTATACTTATCTTATTTACTCTGTTTACATATATACATATGTTCTTGTTCTGCCTTGATATATCATTATGCATGTTTACCTGATTCAAACGCCCCTCCAAAGTCAGAGTGCTTGCAAGAGCCACCCTGGCGGAGGTGGGGTGTTACATTTGGTATCAGAGCATATGGTTTACGAGAAGGAACAAAAAGGTTTTTAAAACTTTTGGAAAACTATTTTCAAAACCAAGTATAAAGTATTTTTCAAAGAAAAGTCTAGTTTATTTTAAAGGCTATTCCCCAAAAAGCCATTAGCAAAAAATTCCTTCGTTTTTCTCCATTCTGAATCTATCTTTTTCTTCGTTTTCAATATAGCTGATAATTTTGCTATTCCGGAGGGAGTACACGTACCTGTTTGGTATAGGAGACTTTTGGAGGCTAGGGCGACCGAAGCCGGCCCCGCCGATGTTCCTCCCCCTCCTCCGGTAGTTAATGTTCCTCCTCCTCCTCCTCCGGTAGTTAATGTTTCTCCTCCTCCTCCCATAGCTGATGTTTCTCCTCCCCCTCAGCCTCCACAAGCGGATTTTGCGGAAACTTGTAAGAACTTTAAGACGATGGGTGGCAAGAATTTCATTGGAACCGAGACTTATGTAGAGGCAAGGAATTGGTTGAAAGAAACCGAAGATCTTTTCACCTTCTTTGATATAGATGACCGTAGGAAGGTTTTATTAGCAGTGTGGTTGCTAAAGGAAGAAGTTGCACGTTGGTGGGTGGTCACCACCGCTACTAGGCCAATTGAGACTTGGGATGACTTTCGGGGAAAGTTTGGACTAAGGTTCCTATCACTGAAACAAGGGGACATGACTATTAGGGAATACGTGGATAAGTTTAATCAACTTGCTCGGGTCGGTTTAGACTTGGTTAACACCGCTCAGAAGAAGGCCCTATACTTTGCTCTAGGATTAAACGAGCCATTACATGGTTTGGCTATATCTCATATACCCTTGGGGGCAACTTTCGAGAGTTTGGTGAATATGGCCCTACTCAATGAAGAGAATAGGAGTGACAAGATAGAGATCAAGATGAATGATACTCAAGCCAAGAAGTCTGATTCCCAGTGGAAAGGAAATCAGGGTAATCCAAGTGGTCAGAGCAGTCAAGGCAATCAGAACAAGAACAAGAACAAGAGTCAGGGCAACAAGGGGAACAACAACAAGGGCAATAACAACAAGGGGAAGTGCCATTATTGTGGTTCAGTTGGGCATCTTATTAAGGATTGTAGGAAGAGAAAATGGAAGAGTGGTGAATGCTTTCATTGTGGTGAGTTTGGACATTTCAGCAAAGATTGCCCGAAGAAGCAAGGGCAAGGTCAGACTCAGTGTGCAAGACCATCTGGAGGGCGAGTTCATCCCCTCAACATCGTTCTTTCAGCTCATGATCGAGGTGGTGTTTCTGTTAAAAGTCCTGTTTACATTTCTGATTTTCCTATTCATACTTTGTTTGATTCTGGCACATCGCATAATTTATTTCATCTGATCTAGTTGAAAGTTTGCACCTAAGTACTAGTCTAGTTAATGATCCCGTGTGTGTTTCAAATCCAATTGGGGTTTCCGCCCATTTGTCTATTATCTACGTGGATTTGAAAATCTCTATCTTGAGTGTAGAGTTCTCATGTGATGCATATATTCTCGGTTTCATGGGGTATGGGTTGATTTTGGGCATGGATTGGTTGTCCAGCTTTGGAGCCATTCTTGATTTTTGAGCATAGGGTTGTGAGGCTCATGACTCGCCTCGGTAATACCCTAAAAATTTCTTGTAACCCTATGGGTCCCGTCATGTTGTGTTATCTTGAATCCCTCAACTCGTCTATCGATAGTTTGAAATCGGTGAGGGTGGTCCGAGAATATCCTGATATCTTGGGTGAAGTGAAGGGGGTTACCCCTAAGCGAAAGATTGATTTCCGCATTTATCTGGTTGATAATGCCAAGCCAGTTACGTGGCCGGTTAGGCACATGGCCCCGCAAGATGAGAGTTAAGAAAGCAAGTCAAGGAGTTGCTTGAGAAGAACTTCATTAGATGAAGTATATCTGAATGGGGAGCGCCTGTATTATTTACTACCAAGGCAGATGGTTCTCTTCGACTTTGTGTTGATTATCGTGAGTTAAACGAAGAGAATAGACAACCATTGCCAAGGATCGATGATTTGTTTGATCAGCTTGTAGGAACATCTGTTTTCTCTTGATCTTGCTACTGGATTCCATCAGCTCAGAGTAGCCGAGGATAGTATAGGCGAAACTGCGTTCAGAACTCCAGATGGATTCTTAGAATGGCTGGTCATGCCATTCGGTTTGACTAATGCACCCGCCTACTTCGTGGACTTGATGAGTAGGGTGTTCAGGGAGTTCTTGAACAAGTTTGTCGTGGTCTTCGTAGATGATATTCTGATCTTCTCTAAGGATGAGGAAGAGCATGCAAGGCATCTCGTGGAGGTGATGGATACGCTTAGAGCGCATCAGTTGAAGGCCAAGTTCTCCAAGTGTCACTTTCGGAGAAGGGAAGTTAGATTCCTTGGGCACATAGTTTCTAAGCAAGGCTTAGCGGTGGATCCTGCTAAAGTGGTCGTGGTTCAAAACCGAAAAGCCCCGACGAGGACAATTGAAGTAAGAAGCTTTCTCAGTTTAATTAGTTAGTTAGCATCCCTTGAGCTTAGACCTACCCTTCTGGATCAAGTAGGGACTTCACAGAAAGAAGACCCGCAGTTAGTCGAGATCATGGACAAGTTGATTCGAGGCGAGATGGTAAGTCACCTCGCTATAGGTGACAAGGGATGGCTAAGACGCGATGAGAGAAAGAAGGCTCTTGAAGATGCACATCACTCGAGGAGGTGGTCGAGTTTGTCCCAAGGTGCATGTTGTGCCAACAGATTAAGGCTGAGTCATAGAAGCCCGGTGGGCTATTATATCCATTGGAGGTCCCCGCAATGGAAGAGGGAAAAGCGTCACGAAGGATTTCGTGGATGGACAGCCTAGATCAAGAAAAGGGAATAAGAGCATGTGGGTTATAGTAGGTAGACTCATGAAGAGTGCTCATTTCACTCCGGTAAAGAGCGAAAGGACTGCATCATAGCTAGCGACAGTTTACTTTCAAGAAATAAAGCGGTTGCACGAGGTTCCCTAAAGTATAGTTAGTAACCATGATTCAATCTTCACTAGCCAGTTTTGGGATAGTCTACGGGAAGTCATGGGCAAGCACTGAATCTAAGTACGGCCTATCATTCGCAGGCGGATGGTTCATTTCGTTCAAGCATGAGTTATAGAAAATCACGTTAGTAAGAGCAATTGGCAACGAGGGTTGGTATTTTCAAGAAAAGTTCTGCTGCGTGGAATACTTTATAGTAAGTAAACGAGATCCAGGATTCATTAGTGAATTTTGGAGAGCTTGCATGAAACCATGAGGTCTTAGTTATGTTTAAGCCAAGAATGATAGAAGAGTAAGTGAAAGAGGAAGACGAGAGGCGACAATCAAATAGGTTCCAACTCATATTTGGAAATAAGAGTTAAGAAGCCAAGGAATCATGAAGTAAAAGACGGTCAAAGCACAGTGGAGTTGAACTCAAGGAAACGTGACTTAGAAGACTGAAGGCTAGATACGCGCATCATATCTCTTTTTAAGAGTATATCCTTGATCCTTGTTTTCCTGTGGAGCTTACTCGCATGTTATTTTTTTTCGTATATCCTCTCGGTCCCATTCTCGGTCCTATTTCTGTCGGGAGGTATGACTTATTGGCTAGTAATACATGTCAGGGTTTGAAGGGGTCCGTTAGGTTGACTAAACCTTTTGGGCTTTTATAGGATTTGGGTTGGGTTAGGAAGGGATTTCTTGTAGTCCGAAAGGAGTATATCCTGCTTATCTTCCCGATCTCTTTGTAGCATATCTTTTGCTATCCATGTTTGTCTTGATTATCTAGTTTATCATGTTAATCTTGTCATGAGATGTAACACCCCGAAAATTCTATAACTGGGAAATTAACAAATTTAATTATAATTAATCTGAAATCAAAGAATTAAGGGAAACGGGATACGCCATTGCGTTCGTCTCGGAAAAATACGCGAAATAGAGTCCGAGTTTTCGAAAAACGGAGTCCGTATGAAGAAGATATGGCCTTCGGAAGTTTTGAATCAAATTTAAAATTCAAACAGAATAAAATAATTAAAAATCGGGCCCAATGGGCCAGGGCGGATAAACACCCGCCTAGGCCACCCAGGTCGACTGGGCTGTCGACCTGGGCTACCCATGTCGACAGGGCTGTCGACAGCCCTGTCGACAGGGGTGTCGACCTGGTCGAGCCCAGCCAACCTGGCTGGCCAGGTCTGTGTTTGGCCGATTTTCTGTGGTCTGCTTTGTCATTAGGGCTAGGTGGCGGGTTCTAATTGGTCTCTCTATCTAATGAATGGCTACGATCTAACCTAGCAACATCAATGGTCCTAATCAATTCCTAACCTCTATATAAACAACCCTAAACTAAACCCTAATCTATTCATTCAAAATTAAGAACATAGCCGCCATGTTGCTGAGGAACGACTAAGGGTAGCCGCCAACTAGAGAGAGAATTAGGAAGAGAGTTCTAAAGCCTAAAGCAATTCAAGCAACCTAAAGCCAATCAATTCAACATAGGAATCATATCTCTTAATTAGAGAATTCGCCGCAACCATTGTAAGTAGAGTATTACTTTGGTATGAATGAACAACTGTATTGATTTGTATGCTTGAATTGGGATAATAAAGTAGTTCATATTTGTGCAAAAATTATGTTATTCATTATAAAGAACTACATGCGGTAGTTCTATGCAAGTATACGTTTGGAATATTGCGCAAATTATGTAATCTATGTTGAAGCTACATGTATGTAGTTGATTGAAATTCATGCAAGTTTGAGGCTTTGTTATTATGCCATCATAATGTATATTTTTGTGCATAAATCATTTTGCAAGTAATTGAAACAAGTTTGGTTATTATAGTTCATATGAAACTATGTTGGAATTTTGACACCATAATCCATGTATTAAGTCATGCTTTTGCAAACTTATGAATATGGCTAGGCTATGAATGATATTTGGCATAATTGAAATCCATCTTGTTTAAAAGAATTATATGATGACATATGTGAGACATGGCTAGGTTAGACTCAAGAATCCCTTTTTGCAAGTTTAAAGCAAACACCATGTTTAGGAATATTTATGCATAAGTATGTTTATACCATCGTTATGTGATTAGACTTAAATCATGATTAAGTTGAACTATGCTATGTTCATGCTAGAAGTATTTATGCCATGCTTATGTTTGACATTATGCCATGTTTATGCTAGAAGTATTTATGCCATGCTTATGTTTGACATTATGCTATGCTTATGCTAGAAATATTTATGCCATGCTTATGTTTGACATTATGCCTAAATAAAAATATAGGTTCATGTGTCAATAATGATATCCCAATTACAAGTTCACATGCTTTGATTCATGTCACCTATGTTACCACTATGCAAGTACACCAGTTTCTATTTTGTATTTCCAACGTCGTATTGCAAGTTCATGCGCTCACATTCCCCTCTTTGTGTATGTAATTACGCTTTAAGCCTCCCCTTTTCGCATGGCTAATTTGGGCTTTAAAAGGCTAAGCCCAAAATATATAAACGGACGTGTTAAACGGGGGAAAATAACGTTGGGTTAAAATTAATTAATGAATGAAAATATAAAATAGAAGGGCCCAAGTTCAAGTATGGGTTGGGCCCATGATTGGTGTAACCTTTACACCATTAACTTAATAATGGGCCGCAAATATTTACATATAAGAAATAAAGAAGAATGACAAAATATGTAAATGTAGAACATACGATGTGTTTAACCCGAGGTTGGATTGAGTTGTGATGTAAACCTGCCCGGAACCGCCCGGCTGTCCAGTAGTCACAACAATACCTATCCAATGTGGGAGGTTAAACATGGAGCCCAAGAAGGACCCGAGGTTAGACTGAGTTGTGGCGTAAGACTGCCCGGAACCAACCGGCAACAGGCAGCCACAACAATATCTGTCTAATGTGAGAGGTCAGGGCCTTAATAAGACAATTAAGGCTGAGTCAGGATTGTTAGGATTAAGTGAACTAAAGACTTAATCAAAACGGAACATGCTAAACTAAACGGACTGGTGGGGTTAGGTTAGAAAACACTTAACCAACTTAGCATGTGGTTAGAGATAGAAAACCTAGTAACGGGGGACCCTTTTCAGCAGTAACCCTAGAAGGTTGTATCAGGATACCCTGAAACTAGGCAGGGTGGGGCACGATTACTGGGTTGATTGTAAGAGGTCAAAGCGACGGCGATGGTGTAGCAGTGTAGGTTCTAACGGAGTGCGGGCGTGCACACACTCCGGCACAGAAAAATAAGGCACTGGACACCAGTAGCATACCTGTGCACTCTAAGGTTGTGTCGGGTTGCCACTATGGGACTTAATACACCCCATGGTGGGACCAGCATAGGTAACTACAACATCGGGGGCCGTAAGACACATGTAACTATGCGAGTAGGAGCCGATCATCATAGAATGGATCACATCACCCTGATTATGGGGTGCCAGTTGGAAACTAGTTTATATGGGTTTAGAGATTAACATGGCGTACGATAGTATAGTCGACCCTAGACAACTTAACCAAGTTTATAGTGCATGCCCACTTCTTGTTATTACTTATCATACCCAGTTCTTTATTCATAGACAAAATAGTACTAGACTTACTCAGGCTTTATGTCTGACTCTACTTTTCTTTCGTCTTCTTTCTTCCGTTCCCCCCCAGGTCCTCAGGGAGGGAACACAGCAGCTTGACCAACCTCAACATCCAGCTTGAAGAAGAGAAATGTATTGCTTGGACTTTCCTGTTTTGAACTATGGCTTTGGACAATCCACTATGGGGCTTTTGCAGTTTATCTATGTTTTATTTATGCTTCTTTAAAAATAATGTACTCAAGACAGATTATGAAAGTGTTATGTTATGTTTTTGGAAAGGATGTTGTTGTAACACGTATTTGACTTTATGAAATAAAGTTTGTTGTTCTTCCGCTGTTTACAAATATGTGTTCTTATATCTGTCTTGTATATCTGTGACTTGTACTTATAAACCTCCACCAAAATTAGGGCATTCCCTTTGAGAGTGACCCTAACGGAGGTGGGGTGTTTCACTTGGTATCAGAGCATAGGTTTACCAGATAAGATAAAAAGTTTTGAAAAATTATTTTCAAAAAGGAAATTTTAAAGAAGCATTTTTAAAAGAAAAATATTATTTTATTTTAAAAAGGCAAAGTCCACTCCCCAAAGCCATAAGTACTATCTCTTATCCTTCGTTTTGAATCTATCCTTTTTGTTTCAGCATGTCCCAAGAACTTAACTTGCCGGAAGGGGTACCAATACCTGGTTGGTTTAGACGATTCTTAGAAGCAAGGGCCACTCAGCCAGGTCCTACCATTCCTCCTCCCCCAGCGGAAGGAAATCATCCAGCTGCAGCAGCACCTTTTCCTCCACCTCCTCCACGGGGAAACACTTTCGCTAAGATATGTAAAGATTTTAAAGCTATGGGAGGAAGGGATTTCCATGGAACTGAGTCCTTCGTGGCAGCTAGGAATTGGCTGAAAGAAACGGAGGACCTATTCATCATCTTTGAGGTAGAGAATAGACAAAAAGTACAATTGGCAGTGTGGTTATTGAAGGGCGAGGCTTCCTACTGGTGGGAAGTCACTAATGCTGAAAGACCGGTGGAGACATGGGAGGACTTTAGGGCAAGGTTTGAGACTAAATTTCTCTCAGATGCGGAAAGAAGTTTGCAGTTGGAAAAATTCTTATTTCTTAAGCAAGGGGACAAGACAGTCAGAGAATATGTGAATCAGTTTGATGAGCTGGCTAGGTTTGGGCTTGACCTAGTCAACACCCCGCACAAGAAGGCTCTCCGTTTCGTCAAAGGGTTGAATGAGCCATTACACAGTTTGGCCATGACCCATATACCCATGGGGGCCACGTATGAAAGATTGGTGCAAATGGCATTGCTGAATGAAGAGGACAAGGGCAAGAAGGAGACAAAGGCAGAAAGCTCTCAAGGGAAGAAAGAGGGTTTGCAGCCTAAGAAGACAGACTTTAAGAAGGGCGGAAAGGGCAACAAAGAGAAGAGGAAGTGTAATTTCTGTGGCAAAGTGGGGCACTTGGTAAAGGACTGCCGGAAAAAGAAGGCCAAGGAGAATGGTGGGTGCTTTTCTTGCGGGGAGACAGGCCATAGGGCGAAGGACTGCCCAAAGAAACGAGGACAGGGGCAGAGGGCTGGATCCACCCCAGGGGCACAGGTTCATGTGCTAGAAGCGCCACCTCTGCAACAGCGAGGTATAAATACTTCTGTAGAAAGTGTAGTTTATCTTTATGATCACCCCGTTTGCACTTTGTTTGATTCTGGCGCATCACACTCCTTTATCTCGTCTGCTTTAGTAGAATCTCTGCACCTAAAAACTAGTATGGTAGAGGACCCCTTAATTGTTTCAAACCCAATTGGGGGCCCAGCTCATTTGTCTATGATCTGTCTGGATTTGAAAATTTCTATCCTAAGTGTTGAATTTCAATGTAGTGCCTTTGTTTTGGGCTTTTCGGGGTATGGTTTGATTTTGGGTATGGATTGGCTATCCAGTAATGGGGCCATCCTTGATTGTGAGAAAAGGGTTGTTAGGCTCCTAACCCAGCTCGGTAATACTTTGGAAATTTCTTGTAATCCCTCGTATGCGGTTATGCTTAGTTATCTTGAATCGCTAGATGCCTCTGTTGAAAATTTGCATTCAGTTAGAGTGGTCCGGGAATATCCGGATGTCTTTGAAGAGGTGAAGGGCTTGCCTCCGAAGCGGGAAATAGACTTCCGCATATATCTTGTAGATAATGCAAAGCCCGTTGCGTTGCCCGTTAGACATATGGCTCCACGAGAAAGGAAAGCGCTCAGTAAACAGATTAAAGAGCTTCTAGAAAAGGGGTTCATTAGGAGGAGTATTTCAGAATGGGGCGCTCCAGTGGTGTTCGCTACAAAGGCGGATGGTTCACTCCGTCTATGTGTTGACTATAGGGAGCTCAACAAGCTAACGAAAAAGAATAGGCACCCTCTCCCTAGAATTGACGATTTATTTGACCAGCTTGTAGGAGCGTCTGTTTTCTCCCAACTCGATTTAGCAACCGGTTTTCATCAGCTCAGGGTGGCTGAAGATAGCATCGATAAAACGGCGTTCAGAACCCCAGACGGCTTCTTTGAATGGCTTGTCATGCCTTTCGGCTTGACAAATGCACCTGCGTACTTCGTGGACCTGATGAGTAGGGTATTTAGAGATTTCCTCAACAAATTCGTAGTGGTCTTCGTAGATGATATCCTTATCTTCTCAAAGAGTGAAGAGGAACATGCTCGGCACTTAAGGGCAATCATGGAAACTTTGCGAGTCCATCAACTAAAAGCCAAATTCTCCAAATGCCACTTTTGGAGAGAAGAGGTGAGGTTCCTTGGGCACATAGTATCCAAACAAGGGTTAGCAGTGGACCCCGCTAAGGTAGTGGCGGTACAGGATTGGAAGACACCAAGGAATGCGACTGAGGTCCGAAGCTTTCTAGGACTAGCGGGTTTCTATCGAAAGTTCATAAGGGATTTTGCGAAAATCTCAGCTCCGCTCACGAAATTGACTAAGAAGAATCTAGTGTTCAATTGGGATTTGGATTGCGAGTTTGCTTTCCAACGACTGAAAAGGGCTCTCACAACAGCCCCAGTTTTGACGCTGCCAGATGGGAGCAAGATGTTCACTGTTTATACGGATGCATGTGGGATAGGGCTAGGCGCCGTCTTAATGCAAGAAGGAAGGGTGGTAGCTTATGGCGGAAGGCAGTTGAAAGCGCACGAAAAGAACTACCCAACCCACGATCTTGAGTTAGCCGCCATCGTCTTTGCACTCAAGTCTTGGCGACACTATCTCCTAGGTGAGAAGTTCGAACTTTACACTGACCATAAATCGTTGAAATATCTTTTCTCGCAGAAGGATCTTAACTTGAGGCAACAAAGATGGATGGAGTTTCTTGCCTCGTACGATTTCGAAATCTCCTATACACCGGGCAAAGGCAACGTAGTGGCAGACGCGTTGAGCCGAAAGAAATTGACCCTAAGCCCGTTGTTTGTTGAAAGACAAAGCCTAGAGTTCATAGCCAGCTTCGACTTTAGGCCCTCCTCCGATTTCGTACCAGGCTTGCTTGCATCTCTCGAAGTGCGCCCAACTTTAGTGGATTCAGTAGGGGCCGCACAACGCGAAGACCCTCAGCTTGTGGAAACAATTGATAGGCTAATTAGGGGTGAGACTTCAAGTCACCTCAACAGATACTCCATCGACGATAAGGGTTTGCTAAGGCGAGACGGAAGACTATGCGTCCCACAGACAAATGATTTAGTAAAGAAGGTTCTAGAGGAAGCACATCACTCCAAGATGACGATACACCCAGGCGGAGATAAAATGTACAAAGACTTAAAAAGAACTTTCTTCTGGAACGGCATGAAAAAGGACGTGGCAGAGTTCGTTTCTAAGTGCATGGTGTGCCAACAGGTTAAGGCGGAACAGAAAAAGCCTGGCGGACTGCTACATCCTCTGGAGGTCCCGCAGTGGAAGTGGGATAGCATCTCAATGGACTTCATCGATGGGCTGCCTAGGTCTAGGAGAGGCAACACTAGCATTTGGGTAATAGTGGATAGGCTTACTAAAAGCGCCCACTTTTTACCTGTCAAAAGTAAAAGAACTGCCTCATCCCTAGCATCACTTTACCTCAAGGAAATCGTGCGACTCCATGGAATACCATCTAGCATTGTTAGTGACCGAGACCCCATCTTCACCAGTGAGTTTTGGCGGAGTCTGCAAGAAGCAGTAGGAACGCAGTTATGCTTAAGCACAGCCTATCATCCCCAAACCGACGGCCAAACAGAGAGAGTGAACAGAGTTTTGGAAGACCTTCTAAGACTATGCGTCCTTGACTTCAGAGGGACATGGGAAGACCACCTTCCTTTGGTGGAATTTGCCTACAACAACAGCTATCAAGCAACCATCGGAATGGCGCCCTTCGAAGCTTTATATGGAAGACCGTGCTGATCGCCCACTTGTTGGTGGGAGTCCACGGATAAGCTCATACTTGGACCAGACGTGATCCGAGAGACTTCAGAGAAAGTGGACTTAATACGAAGAAGGATGAAGACGGCCCAAGACAGACAAAAGTCCTATGCCGACAAGAGGAGGACCGACCTTGAATTTGAGGTTGGAGACAGAGTTTTTCTCAAGGTATCACCGCTAAGGAACGTTGTTCGTTTTGGAACCACAGGGAAGCTAGCACCAAGATTCGTAGGGCCATTCCCTATCATCGAGAAAATTGGGAAAATGGCCTATAGATTAGAGCTACCCGAGAAGTTGGCCGGAGTCCACAACGTTTTTCACGTTTCACATCTCCGAAAATGTCTGCATGAGTCAGCTGAAGTGGTAGAGCCAAACATCCTCGAAGAGGCCGAAGTGGAACGCGAAGCAACCATAAGAAGAGTTCCAACCCGCATCTTAGGAACGTAAGTGAAGAAGCTACGCAACCGCGAAGTCAAGCTCGTCAAAGTTCAGTGGAGCGACGCCGAGGGAGACGCGACTTGGGAAACTGAAGCTAGAATCCGTACAGCCTACCCTTTTCTATTCGAGGGTACATCCCTGATCTTTCTTTTTTTTCCTTAAGTTGCGCTTTTATCTATCTTTTAGGTATATTTCCTCGACCGTATCTTTTAGGTAGAAAACCTTTGGATGAAAACATGTAGTTGAAACATGTTATGGATGATGGTTGCAAGTGGTTGCAAGTGATTGCTAGTGGTTGCTCGTGGTTGCATATACACACACAATCTAGGTTTTAGATCGGCTCAGTCACTTCATATTGCATATGCATATATGTTTGTATATGGTTGAACTTTAATGTGTTGTCATGTGGATGTTGCATCTGTATTGAATGATTGTGCACTCATGTAGAATCAAGAATAGGAAAATTTGCATACATAAAGGATTCATGGCACTTACATAATTCGCATTAAGGAGGTCAACTGAATCAGTAGACCGCCTGATTTTGCATTAGATAAGTTCATGTACACACACACTTCGCATATGATCATGAAGCATTAGAAGTCTTTTAAGGACAATGGATGCTCGTGTTTGATGGATGAGTAGATGG
This sequence comes from Allium sativum, assembly GCA_030737875.1. Lineage (NCBI taxonomy): Eukaryota > Viridiplantae > Streptophyta > Magnoliopsida > Asparagales > Amaryllidaceae > Allium > Allium sativum. The sequence goes on along the minus strand of CM060926.1, from coordinate 682,610,324 downwards.
ATGATTGGATGTTAGGATATACATTCCTCCTAGCTTGAAGATTTCGGGGACGAAATCCTCTTAAGTGGGGGAGAATGTAACACCCCGAAAATTCTATAACTGGGAAATTAACAAATTTAAGTATAATTAATCTGAAATCAAAGAACTAAGGGAAACGGGATACGCCATTGCGTTCGTCTCGGAAAAATACGCGAAATAGAGTCCGAGTTTTCGAAAAACGGAGTCCGTATGAAGAAGATATGACCTTCGGAAGTTTTGAATCAAATTTAAAATTCAAACAGAATAAAATAATTAAAAATCGGGCCCAATGGGCCAGGGCGGATAAACACCCGCCTAGGCCACCCAGGTCGACTGGGCTGTCGACCTGGGCTACCCATGTCGACAGGGCTGTCGACAGCCCTGTCGACAGGGGTGTCGACCTGGTCGAGCCCAGCCAACCTGGCTGGCCAGGTCTGTGTTTGGCCGATTTTCTGTGGTCTGCTTTGTCATTAGGGCTAGGTGGCGGGTTCTAATTGGTCTCTCTATCTAATGAATGGCTATGATCTAACCTAGCAACATCAATGGTCCTAATCAATTCCTAACCTCTATATAAACAACCCTAGACTAAACCCTAATCTATTCATTCAAAATTAAGAACATAGCCGCCATGTTGCTGAGGAACGACTAAGGGTAGCCGCCAACTAGAGAGAGAATTAGGAAGAGAGTTCTAAAGCCTAAAGCAATTCAAGCAACCTAAAGCCAATCAATTCAACATAGGAATCATATCTCTTAATTAGAGAATTCGCCGCAACCATTGTAAGTAGAGTATTACTTTGGTATGAATGAACAACTGTATTGATTTGTATGCTTGAATTGGGATAATAAAGTAGTTCATATTTGTGCAAAAATTATGTTATTCATTATAAAGAACTACATGCGGTAGTTCTATGCAAGTATACGTTTGGAATATTGCGCAAATTATGTAATCTATGTTGAAGCTACATGTATGTAGTTGATTGAAATTCATGCAAGTTTGAGGCTTTGTTATTATGCCATCATAATGTATATTTTTGTGCATAAATCATTTTGCAAGTAATTGAAACAAGTTTGGTTATTATAGTTCATATGAAACTATGTTGGAATTTTGACACCATAATCCATGTATTAAGTCATGCTTTTGCAAACTTATGAATATGGCTAGGCTATGAATGATATTTGGCATAATTGAAATCCATCTTGTTTAAAAGAATTATATGATGACATATGTGAGACATGGCTAGGTTAGACTCAAGAATCCCTTTTTGCAAGTTTAAAGCAAACACCATGTTTAGGAATATTTATGCATAAGTATGTTTATACCATCGTTATGTGATTAGACTTAAATCATGATTAAGTTGAACTATGCTATGTTCATGCTAGAAGTATTTATGCCATGCTTATGTTTGACATTATGCCATGTTTATGCTAGAAGTATTTATGCCATGCTTATGTTTGACATTATGCTATGCTTATGCTAGAAATATTTATGCCATGCTTATGTTTGACATTATGCCTAAATAAAAATATAGGTTCATGTGTCAATAATGATATCCCAATTACAAGTTCACATGCTTTGATTCATGTCACCTATGTTACCACTATGCAAGTACACCAGTTTCTATTTTGTATTTCCAACGTCGTATTGCAAGTTCATGCGCTCACATTCCTCTCTTTGTGTATGTAATTACGCTTTAAGCCTCCCCTTTTCGCATGGCTAATTTGGGCTTTAAATGGCTAAGCCCAAAATATATAAACGGACGTGTTAAACGGGGGAAAATAACGTTGGGTTAAAATTAATTAATGAATGAAAATATAAAATAGAAGGGCCCAAGTTCAAGTATGGGTTGGGCCCATGATTGGTGTAACCTTTACACCATTAACTTAATAATGGGCCGCAAATATTTACATATAAGAAATAAAGAAGAATGACAAAATATGTAAATGTAGAACATACGATGTGTTTAACCCGAGGTTGGATTGAGTTGTGATGTAAACCTGCCCGGAACCGCCCGGCTGTCCAGTAGTCACAACAATACCTATCCAATGTGGGAGGTTAAACATGGAGCCCAAGAAGGACCCGAGGTTAGACTGAGTTGTGGCGTAAGACTGCCCGGAACCAACCGGCAACAGGCAGCCACAACAATATCTGTCTAATGTGAGAGGTCAGGGCCTTAATAAGACAATTAAGGCTGAGTCAGGATTGTTAGGATTAAGTGAACTAAAGACTTAATCAAAACGGAACATGCTAAACTAAACGGACTGGTGGGGTTAGGTTAGAAAACACTTAACCAACTTAGCATGTGGTTAGAGATAGAAAACCTAGTAACGGGGGACCCTTTTCAGCAGTAACCCTAGAAGGTTGTATCAGGATACCCTGAAACTAGGCAGGGTGGGGCACGATTACTGGGCTGATTGTAAGAGGTCAAAGCGACGGCGGTGGTGTAGCAGTGTAGGTTCTAACGGAGTGCGGGCGTGCACACACTCCGGCACAGAAAAATAAGGCACTGGACACCAGTAGCATACCTGTGCACTCTAAGGTTGTGTCGGGTTGCCACTATGGGACTTGATACACCCCATGGTGGGACCAGCATAGGTAACTACAACATCGGGGGCCGTAAGACACATGTAACTATGCGAGTAGGAGTCGATCATCATAGAATGGATCACATCACCCTGATTATGGGGTGCCAGTTGGAAACTAGTTTATATGGGTTTAGAGATTAACATGGGGTACGATAGTATAGTCGACCCTAGAAAACTTAACCAAGTTTATAGTGCATGCCCACTTCTTGTTATTACTTATCATACCCAGTTCTTTATTCATAGACAAAATAGTACTAGACTTACTCAGGCTTTATGTCTGACTCTACTTTTCTTTCGTCTTCTTTCTTCCGTTTCCCCCCCAGGTCCTCAGGGAGGGAACACAGCAGCTTGACCAACCTCAACATCCAGCTTGAAGAAGAGAAATGTATTGCTTGGACTTTCCTGTTTTGAACTATGGCTTTGGACAATCCACTATGGGGCTTTTGCAGTTTATCTATGTTTTATTTATGCTTCTTTAAAAATAATGTACTCAAGACAGATTATAAAAGTGTTATGTTATGTTTTTGGAAAGGATGTTGTTGTAACACGTATTTGACTTTATGAAATAAAGTTTGTTGTTCTTCCGCTGTTTACAAATATGTGTTCTTATATCTGTCTTGTATATCTGTGACTTGTACTTATAAACCTCCACCAAAATTAGGGCATTCCCTTTGAGAGTGACCCTAACGGAGGTGGGGTGTTTCATGAGAACCTTAGGTAGAAACCCTTTGGATGAAACATGTGTTTGAAACATGTTATGCTTGATGGTTGCAAGTGGTTACTCGTGGATGCATTATACACGTTAGGCACTAGATCGGCTCACACACTCCTCATATTGCATATGCATGAGTGTTTACGCTTATTCATGGATGAAAATTTTTGTGTTATCACATGGATGTTGCATATGGATGTATGTTATGTGCACACATATAGATGTTATACATTATGTTAGGAATTGCATACATATGGATTCATTTCACTAACATAATTTGCATAGATGATATTTGCATTAGATAAGTACATATAAACACACCTTTGCATATGTTCATACAACATTTAGAATCTTGTAAGGACAATGATTGCTCGTGGATGATGTTTTGAGTAGATGGATGTTGGATGGTAGGATACGTTCTTCCTAACTTGAAGATTTCGGGGACGAAATCCTTTAAGGAGGGGAGAATGTAACAACCCGTATTTTTAATAACCTGTTATAACGTAAATCGAGGCAGAATTTAATTCTAAAATCTGAATCAAGGGAAACGGGCTATGCCATTGCGTTCGTCTCGGAAAAATACGCGAAATAGAGTCCGAGTTTTCGAAAATCGGAGTCCGTATGACCCGATTAAGGCCCAACGAAGTTTTCAGAAAATTTCAAAGTAAAAACAGATTTCAAATTCAAGTTTGAATATGGAAATTAGGGCAGATTGGGCTAGGCGGGAAAATTCCTGCCAGAGCACCCAAGTCGACAGCCCTGTCGACTTGGGAGTCGACTTGGTTGGACCCAAGTCGACAGCCCTGTCGACTTGGCTGTCGACTTGGTCCAGCCGAGCAGTTTTGCCTGGTGCACCATTTTGGGGTCTTGGTTAGGTTTTTGGGCCAGATTCGGTTTTGAGGGCTGAGATTGGAACTAGGGTTTAATCCTAAGGCTAGAACTAATCCCAATCTCTATAAATAAGCCCCTAACCTAACCCTAAATCATCATTATTCATTCAAGTAACTAAACTATGGAAAAATCAATCCTCTCATGGCCTCCACTCTCTTCATAAAATTCCTAAGTTATTTCTATGAGAGATTTTCAATGCATACAAGTGTTTCAAGCTTGTATGAGCATCATTAGCTTGCATTCAAGTCAAGTTTCCATATTTACATCATAAAGCAAGGGTTTTGATCATTTTGGCTCAAGGGTTTTTCTATTAGAGCTTGCATTTTGGGTCTAATTGATTGCATAAGGGCTTTGTCATATTTTTGTGTCTTCATAAGCATTGTAAGCCCTTTTCTACTTTCATATTTAAACTCTAAAGTTAAATGAATGATGCAAGTTTGGTTGATCATTATGATATGCAAGTTTGTCATGTTATGATATGCAAGCTTATCATGTTATGTTATGCAAGTTTGATATGTTATGATATGCAAGTTTATCATGTTATGTTATGCAAGTATGCCATGTTATGATATGCAAGTTCACCATGTTATGCTATGCAAGTTTGTCATGTTATGATATGCAAGTTTATCATGTTATGTTATGCAAGATTGCCATGTTATGATATGCAAGTTTATCATGTTATGTTATGCAAGTTTGATATGCAAGTTCGGGTTGATCATTTTGTTCATGTTATCATGTTATGCAAGCTTATCTTGGGTTTATGAACTTAAAGCTTCAAGCTTTATGCTAAAGGTTGCATTTTGGCAATATGTAAGTTATCATATCCCTTATGATAACTTGCATGTGAGGCTAAATGCGAACTTATGGCCATTTCTACATGTCATTTATCACCATGTATCACCAATATGCTAAGTTTGGTTTTATGCATGCTTTTGAGGCCTAAAAATGTAATATGCAAGTATATGAACATATGTACATTTCATATGCCACCATGTTAAACTTGTGGCTTCAACACCTTTATGTCATGATTATGCCAAGTTCCCTCTTTCTATCCTTTATGCGCTGTTGCGATATGTAAGCGATGGGATTGCGTTTGGGGTTGGGTAAACTTAAAAGACATAAAAACGTAACATTGGGAATTTACCTATTAAGTTAGGTCTACCCATTGGGAATTTACCTATTATGTTAGGTCTACCCAAATTCTTGAAAACTTGTAATGTGTTTTGGAAACATGATGGACATGACACTTAGAAAAGATAAGTGTGACCAACTCGAGGTTGGGTTGATTTTGTAGCGTAAACCTACCCGGAACCGACCGGCTTAACTAGTTGCTACAAACAATAGGACCCAATGTGAGAAGTTGGCCATGTTGTACCTTGAACCCGAGGTTAGACCAAGTTGTGGTGTAAAGCTACCCGGGCCCGCCCGGCTTAACTAGTAACCACAACAAGGTCTAATGTGAGAGGTTAAGGCACGTGAAATTAATTAATGCCTCATGATTAGGGTTAAGTCATGGTCCACTTAATACTTAACCAATTTGGGCTTGGTAGATTAATCAGGGTTAAGTCGTGAACTCATCGTTACACTTAACCAAGTTAATCCATGATTAGTAAAAGGGTTAAACCGTACTTAACCCACTAGAAAATCCTAGCAATGGGGGTCCACTCCAGCAGTAATCCCAAGTTCATATCATTAAGACCCTAGGGACTAGGCTAGGGTAGGTGGCACAATTACTGGACTTGAGGTAAGAGACCAAAAACGACGGCAGAGTGGTACGCCGGTGTAGTTCCGGGCGGACTATGGTCGTGCACATAGTCCGAAGCCGGGGAAAACATGCACGGGTACCAGTAGATCGAGACTGTGCACTTATGTTTATGGTGTCCAGGGGTTGACACCCTAGGGCTTGATACACCCGACGGGAGACCCTGCACAGTCTGACAACAATTATGTTTGGGCCGCATTGACACCAACACATGACGAGTTAGGCTTATAGGGAGCCGATCGACTAGACCGTTTGGTTGGACCGCGTATTAGGGTCACTTCATGTTATTGGGCCAAAGCTTGGGCCAAGGGATCAATACTTGTTTATTCAAGTCATGTTAGTTTGCTAGTACACCCGTGGTGCAAAACCTTAAACCTGATTATGCGATGACACCTTTACCTACCTTGTTAGTTAATCATCATGCTAGTATGTAGTTATCCTTATGATCATCCATGCTTCTCATGTCAGTTAACTTTATCAGTTTACATTGATTTTAGTAGGGCTTACTTAGTCTTTTTGACTGACCTGTTTTCCTTTCGCCTCTTTTCTTCCGTTTCCCCCCCCCCAGGTTCTCAGGGTGGGAATATTGGAGCTTAGCTTGGATTTCTGATCGCTTGCTTGTCGGATTTTAGCTCATGTACGGTCTTGACATGAAGCTAGCTATGGTTATCACTTATTTTGGGGATAGTACTTATGTATTTCAGTTTTTCAGTGATGTTGTTTTATCTAGACTTGTGTATTGGGAAAGTTGACATTATGTTGTATCAGACTTGTTTTGAAATAGTTTGAAATCTTCCGTTGTTATACTTATCTTATTTACTCTGTTTACATATATACATATGTTCTTGTTCTGCCTTGATATATCATTATGCATGTTTACCTGATTCAAACGCCCCTCCAAAGTCAGAGTGCTTGCAAGAGCCACCCTGGCGGAGGTGGGATGTTACATTTGGTATCAGAGCATATGGTTTACGAGAAGGAACAAAAAGGTTTTTAAAACTTTTGGAAAACTATTTTCAAAACCAAGTATAAAGTATTTTCCAAAGAAAAGTCTAGTTTATTTTAAAGGCTATTCCCCCAAAAAGCCATTAGCAAAAAATTCCTTCGTTTTTCTCCATTCCGAATCTATCTTTTTCTTCGTTTTCAATATAGCTGATAATTTTGCTATTCCGGAGGGAGTACACGTACCTGTTTGGTATAGGAGACTTTTGGAGGCTAGGGCGACCGAAGCCGGCCCCGCCGATGTTCCTCCCCCTCCTCCGGTAGTTAATGTTCCTCCTCCTCCTCCTCCAGTAGTTAATGTTTCTCCTCCTCCTCCCATAGCTGATGTTTCTCCTCCCCCTCAGCCTCCACAAGCGGATTTTGCGGAAACTTGTAAGAACTTTAAGACGATGGGTGGCAAGAATTTCATTGGAACCGAGACTTATGTAGAGGCAAGGAATTGGTTGAAAGAAACCGAAGATCTTTTCACCTTCTTTGATATAGATGACCGTAGGAAGGTTTTATTAGCAGTGTGGTTGCTAAAGGAAGAAGTTGCACGTTGGTGGGTGGTCACCACCGCTACTAGGCCAATTGAGACTTGGGATGACTTTCGGGGAAAGTTTGGACTAAGGTTCCTATCACTGAAACAAGGGGACATGACTATTAGGGAATACGTGGATAAGTTTAATCAACTTGCTCGGGTCGGTTTAGACTTGGTTAACACCGCTCAGAAGAAGGCCCTATACTTTGCTCTAGGATTAAACGAGCCATTACATGGTTTGGCCATATCTCATATACCCTTGGGGGCAACTTTCGAGAGTTTGGTGAATATGGCCCTACTCAATGAAGAGAATAGGAGTGACAAGAGAGAGATCAAGATGAATGATACTCAAGCCAAGAAGACTGATTCCCAGTGGAAAGGAAATCAGGGTAATCCAAGTGGTCAGAGCAGTCAAGGCAATCAGAACAAGAACAAGAGTCAAGGCAACAAGGGGAACAACAACAAGGGCAATAACAACAAGGGGAAGTGCCATTATTGCGGTTCAGTTGGGCATCTTATTAAGGATTGTAGGAAGAGAAAATGGAAGAGTGGTGAATGCTTTCATTGTGGTGAGTTTAGACATTTCAGCAAAGATTGCCCGAAGAAGCAAGGGCAAGGTCAGACTCAGTGTGCAAGACCATCTGGAGAGCGAGTTCATCCCCTCAACATCGTTCTTTCAGCTCATGATCGAGGTGGTGTTTCTGTTAAAAGTCCTGTTTACATTTCTGATTTTCCTATTTATACTTTGTTTGATTCTGGCACATCGCATAGTTTATTTCATCTGATCTAGTTGAAAGTTTGCACCTAAGTACTAGTCTAGTTAATGATCCCGTGTGTGTTTCAAATCCAATTGGGGTTTCCGCCCATTTGTCTATTATCTACGTGGATTTGAAAATCTCTATCTTGAGTGTAGAGTTCTCATGTGATGCATATATTCTCGGTTTCATGGGGTATGAGTTGATTTTGGGCATCGATTGGTTGTCCAGTTTGGGAGCCATTCTTGATTTTTGAGCATAGGGTTGTGAGGCTCATGACTCGCCTCGGTAATACCCTAAAAATTTCTTGTAACCCTATGGGTCCCGTCATGTTGTGTTATCTTGAATCCCTCAACTCGTCTATCGATAGTTTGAAATCGGTGAGGGTGGTCCGAGAATATCCTGATATCTTGGGTGAAGTGAAGGGGGTTACCCCTAAGCGAAAGATTGATTTCCGCATTTATCTGGTTGATAATGCCAAGCCAGTTACGTGGCCGGTTAGGCACATGGCCCCGCAAGATGAGAGTTAAGAAAGCAAGTCAAGGAGTTGCTTGAGAAGAACTTCATTAGATGAAGTATATCTGAATGGGGAGCGCCTGTAGTATTTACTACCAAGGCAGATGGTTCTCTTCGACTTTGTGTTGATTATCGTGAGTTAAACGAAGAGAATAGACAACCATTGCCAAGGATCGATGATTTGTTTGATCAGCTTGTAGGAACATCTGTTTTCTCTTGATCTTGCTACTGGATTCCATCAGCTCAGAGTAGACGAGTATAGTATAGGCGAAACTGCGTTCAGAACTCCAGATGGATTCTTAGAATGGCTGGTCATGCCATTCGGTTTGACTAATGCACCCGCCTACTTCGTGGACTTGATGAGTAGGGTGTTCAGGGAGTTCTTGAACAAGTTTGTCGTGGTCTTCGTAGATGATATTCTGATCTTCTCTAAGGATGAGGAAGAGCATGCAAGGCATCTCGTGGAGGTGATGGATACGCTTAGAGCGCATCAGTTGAAGGCCAAGTTCTCCAAGTGTCACTTTCGGAGAAGGGAAGTTAGATTCCTTGGGCACATAGTTTCTAAGCAAGGCTTAGCGGTGGATCCTGCTAAAGTGGTCGTGGTTCAAAACCGAAAAGCCCCGACGAGGACAATTGAAGTAAGAAGCTTTCTTAGTTTAATTAGTTAGTTAGCATCCCTTGAGCTTAGACCTACCCTTCTGGATCAAGTAGGGACTTCACAGAAAGAAGACCCGCAGTTAGTCGAGATCATGGACAAGTTGATTCGAGGCGAGATGGTAAGTCACCTCGCTATAGATGACAAGGGATGGCTAAGACGCGATGAGAGAAAGAAGGCTCTTGAAGATGCACATCACTCGAGGAGGTGGCCGAGTTTGTCCCAAGGTGCATGTTGTGCCAACAGATTAAGGCCGAGTCATAGAAGCCCGGTGGGCTATTATATCCATTGGAGGTCCCCGCAATGGAAGAGGGAAAAGCGTCACGAAGGATTTCGTGGATGGACTGCCTAGATCAAGAAAAGGGAATAAGAGCATGTGGGTTATAGTAGGTAGACTCACGAAGAGTGCTCATTTCACTCCGGTAAAGAGCGAAAGGACTGCATCATAGCTAGCGACAGTTTACTTTCAAGAAATAAAGCGGTTGCACGAGGTTCCCTAAAGTATAGTTAGTAACCATGACTCAATCTTCACTAGCCAGTTTTGGGATAGTCTACGGGAAGTCATGGGCAAGCACTGAATCTAAGTACGGCCTATCATTCGCAGGCGGATGGTTCATTTCGTTCAAGCATGAGTTATAGAAAATCACGTTAGTAAGAGCAATTGGCAACGAGGGTTGGTATTTTCAAGAAAAGTTCTGCTGCGTGGAATACTTTATAGTAAGTAAACGAGATCCAGGATTCATTAGTGAATTTTGGAGAGCTTGCATGAAACCATGAGGTCTTAGTTATGTTTAAGCCAAGAATGATAGAAGAGTAAGTGAAAGAGGAAGACGAGAGGCGACAATCAAATAGGTTCCAACTCATATTTGGAAATAAGAGTTAAGAAGCCAAGGAATCATGAAGTAAAAGACGGTCAAAGCACAGTGGAGTTGAACTCAAGGAAACGTGACTTAGAAGACTGAAGGCTAGATACGCGCATCATATCTCTTTTTAAGAGTATATCCTTGATCCTTGTTTTCCTGTGGAGCTTACTCGCATGTTATTTTTTTTCGTATATCCTCTCGGTCCCATTCTCGGTCCTATTTCTGTCGGGAGGTATGACTTATTGGCTAGTAATACATGTCAGGGTTTGAAGGGGTCCGTTAGGTTGACTAAACCTTTTGGGCTTTTATAGGATTTGGGTTGGGTTAGGAAGGGATTTCTTGTAGTCCGAAAGGAGTATATCCTGCTTATCTTCCCGATCTCTTTGTAGCATATCTTTTGCTATCCATGTTTGTCTTGATTATCTAGTTTATCATGTTAATCTTGTCATGAGAACCTTAGGTAGAAACCCTTTGGATGAAACATGTATTTGAAACATGTTATGCTTGATGGTTGCAAGTGGTTACTCGTGGATGCATTATACACGTTAGGCACTAGATCGGCTCACACACTCCTCATATTGCATATGCATGAGTGTTTACGCTTATTCATGGATGAAAATTTTTGTGTTATCACATGGATGTTGCATATGGATGTATGTTATGTGCACACATATAGATGTTATACATTATGTTAGGAATTGCATACATATGGATTCATTTCACTAACATAATTTGCATAGATGATATTTGCATTAGATTAGTACATATACACACACCTTTGCATATGTTCATACAACATTTAGAATCTTGTAAGGACAATGATTGCTCGTGGATGATGTTTTGAGTAGATGGATGTTGGATGGTAGGATACGTTCTTCCTAACTTGAAGATTTCGGGGACGAAATCCTTTAAGGAGGGGAGAATGTAACAACCCGTATTTTTAATAACCTGTTATAACGTAAATCGAGGCAGAATTTAATTCTAAAATCTGAATCAAGGGAAACGGGCTATGCCATTGCGTTCGTCTCGGAAAAATACGCGAAATAGAGTACGAGTTTTCGAAAATCGGAGTCCGTATGACCCGATTAAGGCCCAACGAAGTTTTCAGAAAATTTCAAAGTAAAAACAGATTTCAAATACAAGTTTGAATTTGGAAGTTAGGGCAGATTGGGCTAGGCGGGAAAATTCCCGCCAGAGCACCCAAGTCGACAGCCCTGTCGACTTGGGAGTCGACTTGGTTGGACCCAAGTCGACAGCCCTGTCGACTTGGCTGTCGACTTGGTCCAGCCGGGCAGTTTTGCCTGGTGCACCATTTTGGGGTCTTGGTTAGGTTTTTGGGCCAGATTCGGTTTTGAGGGCTGAGATTGGAACTAGGGTTTAATCCTAAGGCTAGAACTAATCCTAATCTCTATAAATAAGCCCCTAACCTAACCCTAAATCATCATTATTCATTCAAGTAACTAAACTATAGCAAAATCAATCCTCTCATGGCCTCCACTCTCTTCATAAAATTCCTAAGTTATTTCTATGAGAGATTTTCAATGCATACAAGTGTTTTCAAGCTTGCATGAGCATCATTAGCTTGCATTCAAGTCAAGTTTCCATATTTACATCATAAAGCAAGGGTTTTGATCATTTTGGCTCAAGGGTTTTTCTATTAGAGCTTGCATTTTGGGTCTAATTGATTGCATAAGGGCTTTGTCATATTTTTGTGTCTTCATAAGCATTGTAAGCCCTTTTCTACTTTCATATTTAAACTCTAAAGTTAAATGAATGATGCAAGTTTGGTTGATCATTATGATATGCATGTTTGTCATGTTATGATATGCAAGTTTATCATGTTATGTTATGCAAGTTTGATATGTTATGATATGCAAGTTTATCATGTTATGTTATGCAAGTATGCCATGTTATGATATGCAAGTTCACCATGTTATGCTATGCAAGTTTGCCATGTTATGATATGCAAGTTTATCATGTTATGTTATGCAAGATTGCCATGTTATGATATGCAAGTTTATCATGTTATGTTATGCAAGTTTGGGTTGATCATTTTGTTCATGTTATCATGTTATGCAAGCTTATCTTGGGTTTATGAACTTAAAGCTTCAAGCTTTATGCTAAAGGTTGCATTTTGGCAACATGTAAGTTATCATATCCCTTATGATAACTTGCATGTGAGGCTAAATGCGAACTTATGGCCATTTCTACATGTCATTTATCACCATGTATCACCAATATGCTAAGTTTGGTTTTATGCATGCTTTTGAGGCCTAAAAATGTAATATGCAAGTATATGAACATATGTACATTTCATATGCCACCATGTTAAACTTGTGGCTTCAACACCTTTATGTCATGATTATGCCAAGTTCCCTCTTTCTATCCTTTATGCGCTATTGCGATATGTAAGCGATGGGATTGCGTTTGGGGTTGGGTAAACTTAAAAGACATAAAAACGTAAGATTGGGAATTTACCTATTAAGTTAGGTCTACCCATTGGGAATTTACCTATTAAGTTAGGTCTACCCAAATTCTTGAAAACTTGTAATGTGTTTTGGAAACATGATGGACATGACACTTAGAAAAGATAAGTGTGACCAACTCGAGGTTGGGTTGAGTTTGTAGCGTAAACCTACCCGGAACCGACCGGCTTAACTAGTTGCTACAAACAATAGGACCCAATGTGAGAAGTTGGCCATGTTGTACCTTGAACCCGAGGTTAGACCAAGTTGTGGTGTAAAGCTACCCGGGCCCGCCCGGCTTAACTAGTAACCACAACAAGGTCTAATGTGAGAGGTTAAGGCACGTGAAATTAATTAATGCCTCACGATTAGGGTTTAGTCATGGTCCACTTAATACTTAACCAATTTGGGCTTGGTAGATTAATCAGGGTTAAGTCGTGAACTCATCGTTACACTTAACCAAGTTAATCCATGATTAGTAAAAGGGTTAAACCGTACTTAACCCACTAGAAAATCCTAGCAATGGGGGTCCACTCCAGCAGTAATCCCAAGTTCGTATCATTAAGACCCTAGGGACTAGGCTAGGGTAGGGGGCACAATTACTGGACTTGAGGTAAGAGACCAAAAACGACGGCAGAGTGGTACGCCGGTGTAGTTCCGGGCGGACTATGGTCGTGCACATAGTCCGAAGCCGGGGAAAACATGCACGGGTACCAGTAGATCGAGACTGTGCACTTATGTTTATGGTGTCCAGGGGTTGACACCCTAGGGCTTGATACACCCGACGGGAGACCCTGCACAGTCTGACTACAATTATGTTTGGACCGCATTGACACCAACACATGACGAGTTAGGCTTATAGGGAGCCGATCGACTAGACCGTTTGGTTGGACCGCGTATTAGGGTCACTTCATGTTATTGGGCCAAAGCTTGGGCCAAGGGATCAATACTTGTTTATTCAAGTCATGTTAGTTTGCTAGTACACCTGTGGTGCAAAACCTTAAACCTGATTATGCGATGAAACCTTTACCTACCTTGTTAGTTAATCATCATGCTAGTATGTAGTTATCCTTATGATCATCCCTGCTTCTCATGTCAGTTAACTTTATCAGTTTACATTGATTGTAGTAGGGCTTACTCAGTCTTTTTGACTGACCTGTTTTCCTTTCGCCTCTTTTCTTCCGTTCCCCCCCCCCCCAGTTTCTCAGGGTGGAAATATTGGAGCTTAGCTTAGATTTCTGATCGCTTGCTTGTGGGATTTTAGCTCATGTACGGTCTAGACATGAAGCTAGCTATGGTTATCACTTATTTTGGGGATAGTACTTATGTATTTCAGTTTTTCAGTGATGTTGTTTTATCTAGACTTGTGTATTGGGAAAGTTGACATTATGTTGTACCAGACTTGTTTTGAAATAGTTTGAAATCTTCCGCTGTTATACTTATCTTATTTACTCTGTTTACATATATACATATGTTCTTGTTCTGCCTTGATATATCATTATGCATGTTTACCTGATTCAAACGCCCCTCCAAAGTCAGAGTGCTTGCAAGAGCCACCCTGGCGGAGGTGGGGTGTTACAATAAACTCCAGGTCAGTCATGTGACTGGTGTGAGAACTAAAACAGTTATTTTATCTTTATTTTCAAAGTAAGGTAAATCAAGGGACCACGCCGTATAACACGGGACGTGTTTCCTCCCAAGAACACTAGTGCATAAAACAAACAACGCGATGCTAAATAAAGAAAATGAAGCTATTATAAGACCCAGTTCCCATCACACAACGCAACGCAAGCCGGAGGATAGGGTTTTTACCTTATAATAGCCAAGAATGCTTGATACGTTTAAAACAAATCATTTGATACTATTATAAGTGTATAGTGTATAAAACAACTTCAAATCATAAGTATCAATAATAGGCGGCATGAATGCCCCATACCACTATGTCGCCATATATAGGTTATACAATCAAAATCGCAAAGTCACGTATTTGGAAATTGGGTTTCCATCTATGAACCGAGGCCAGGGATCGTCCTCTACCGATTCGAGACTCTCTAGCCCGAGCCTCAGGAACAGCCGCAACTGCCCCATGGAGCGACAGGGCCGGTCCACCGATGTGGATTATTATGCCTGAACACTACGTTTCCCCGCCCTTTGGGGCGTAAATGAGCCAACGAATGACTCCATCGGACCCGGATCGTCCGATCAAACCGAGGCGCCTCGCAACAGCAACAACCACACAGGTGAAAAGTATATAATTGTCAGGGCTGGTAGGTCACTGACACCACCCTAGCTAGAAAGAAACGCATGCCCTCCCTGAGGTCCTCTCCCGTTTTTGGTTCACAACCGGGGTGTGAGGCTCGCGAGTTCACGTTACACAAAGCTGTGCCACACAGGCTGTGCTTTGATCATCACCACAAGACTTTGCTTTTCAACAGAAGCCTCGATCAATTGCATCTTAGCATGCCACACAGGTAAACCACTCTATGCAACCGATATCAGTCACACAGAATGAAATCCAATGTCAGACACACAGTCCATTTACAAGTCCGTTCTGGGTCTGAACGAAACCGGAGGCACTTTCCTCGCATATCCATCGATCTCCAAGCACATCTGGACGACCACCGATTGATTCCCTCATCTTGGGTGTACAGCCCAATCAAGATCATCAGTAATCACCCAAACGATGTGGAGACTTCCGGTCTTCAACCACCGTCGTCATCTTCGACTTATCGTCGTATCAGTTATTCAAAATGGGATAAACCTGGTCTTTCCGAATAACTCGCGTATATTTTAAATAAGTGTTACACAAACACAACATACGCCTCATTCCAATTCATCAGTCACTAACCGTAAATTAATCAAGAGAATAATTTCCCAAATATTAACCCCGAAGGCCGAAACCAACATCAGATCAATATCCAGAAAACCATTCTGCTTGGCTAACCGACAGTTAGTTTCTAAATTTCACATTCATAGGGAAAGGTTCCCATTAATTTTATCCAAGATAAATTCCTTGAATTTATTCTTTAATCATCTTTTGAATTTCGATTCAACTAGTCGGGATTAACGAACCTTACCGAAGTAATCATTTGTTTTAATTTCCCAATCCCAACCTATTCATCCCATGAAGTAAAACTGGTTATACTTCATATCTAACACCAAGGTGTTATCGGTAAATTCAATTACCATTTCACGTTCCAATCTAATTAAAGATTTAACTAACGCCTGGAGCAAAACTGGTGATACTCCATTTTGATTATTTCAATCTAATTAAAGATTCATTAAAACTCCACTTAGTTTTAATCTTTGACTGGGTTAAAGAATCAGTGTCATTTAAAACACGGTTCACGGTAAACCCAAAATCACCTTCCATTAATTATCGGGTTAAAGAACAAGTGTTATTTAAAACACTGTTCACAATAAACCCAAAAATCAATACTAATTCGATTCCAATTAAATATTATTTTATTGGTACACTTCATTAAATCTAAATAAAAAGATTTAATCTTCTCTCAATTGGGTTCAAGAACAATGTTAATAAAGACACCATTCACGACAAACCCAAATCACATTTGACATTAAATACAAGGCTCTGAATAGAAAATATACCGGCTTATATTCAATATCAAATTCTACGACCAACAAGTATCGTATTGGAAATAACGATATATATATATCTTTCAAATTCCCATAACAATATCTGTATCCTCACGAAATCCAATATCGAAATATTCCGAAGACAATTTCGATTCAAATCCATTCCAATATAATTATTGGAAATTCTGGTTATTTTCAAAACCATTTCAAATCCAATTTATTTATTTAAAAATAAATAGAATTATTATTCTAGTTCAAAACTAGTTCATTTCGATAAAAATATATTTTTATCTTTTCAAATATGGGATTTTTCATCCCAATTCTTTCTAAATCATTTCTTATGATTTTACACAAATTATTGCTATTTTTAATAATTTTATCAAGGCCCGTACAGTCGATTTCCATCAACGGCCATCGAACTGCACTTATAGCGACCTTTTCCAAATTTGATTTGGACGTATCTCCAAATCCAACCGTTAGATTTCAAATTTTTAATATTCGTTAGAAAGCTCTTTACGATACGAACCCAACGGTTCCGGTTTTAGGAGAATCCGACGGTCGGATCTCCCGCAATAGCCATTCGAAGTCAATGGTCGAAATTCGCGAACTGCCGCGGCGCGTTCTATTCAGGCCATTATATTATATATATAATATATATATATAATATATACTTCGTCGATTTCCTTTCGAAATGAATTTTATAAATCGTTTTAAATTCGTTTTCAAAACGGTTTAAACTTCATATTCAATTTCAAATCAAAATTGAATATTCCAATATAAATTCGTTTTAAATTCATTTCAAATCGATTCCAATTCAAATTGATTTCTAATTCAATTTCAGTTCGTTTTCAATTCAATTCAATTTCAATTTGAATTTCAATTATATTAAATTTCAATTCGAATTCATTTATATTAAATTTCAATTCGAATTCATTTATATTCAATTTCAATTCGAATTCGTTTTATTCAATTCGAATTCACTTCTATTCAATTTCAATTTGAATTCACTTCTATTCAATTTCAATTCGTTTTCAATTCAATTCAATTTCAATTTGAATTTCAATTCTTTTCAAAATATCAGATTTTGAAATCACTTTCGATATTCATTATAAAATGAATAAAATCGATATAAATATCGTTCACGTCAAAATGGCGTCAATCTAATCAACACGGCTTCATATATTTCTATTTTCAAATATTCTATTTCAAATACTTCTTTTCAAATATTTCTATTCAAAACTGGAATGAAGCCCAATCAATTACCATATAATGTTAATTGTATGGATTTTCTACAACACATGTATACAATAACAACGATGAAAAATCAACCATCATCCAAAGTGCATTCTACACTGTATAAGCATCAAATATAAATATTTAACGCTCATAACAGTCTGTCAATCAATCGATCGACATACAACTAATTATTGGGATTAGTGTATGTCATCCATCATCCCAATACCCGTGTGGGGTTTCAAACAATCAAACACAGATTTTATTTGTGCAGTTGGGCGATGTGTAAAATTTATCGTCCCAATCAATATCAGTCAAATGTGTGTATATAAACAAATCGTCCGATTAGTTTATTTTATTTCATTTCATATATACGTTAAAATTTTATTTTTAACTATAAAATATTTTCAACTATATAAATATTTTATTTTATTTCACATCATATCACACAATCAACTACACATCAAAATCAAACAAACAAGCATACAAGCCGTCCATGGTCTGTGGACGACGGGTGTCAGGTGCTACTAAACACCGTCTGCATCCTAGTATATATATATAACTGGAAAATGAAATCAAAGAGTGAGAAATTCTCATAGAGGTTTCCACTCCGTCGTGCTTTGCTGTTGAACTGCTGAATTTCTGATCGATTGGATTTGCCCGAAATTCCTACGCCATCCTTTTCATGCTGTTTATAATAAAAAAAATCACATTTTTATTTTAACGCTATATGGATAAAAATAACATTTTTATCACTTTGCTATATTTATAAAAATCATATTTTATAATACTATTCTTATAATAAAAATCACGTTTTTATTCACTTTTCATTTTCTCATTCAAAACTGAAAAGAAATAATGCAATTTTTATTCTCAAAACATATGTATATTTTTCTTTGCAAAATATATGAATATTTTTCTTTGCAAACTATATGTATATTTTTCTTTGCAAAATATATAAATATTTTTCTTTGTAAACTATATGTATATTTTTCTTTGCAAAATATATAAATATTTTTCTTCTCACAAAAATATGGTCTTGTCCTTTATAAAGATCATTTCTTTTTATTTTTAAAAATCACTTCTTTCCCTCATTAAAAGTATAATCTTTTCTTTGCTTAAAATCTATACATTCTATAATAAAAATATAAACTTTACTAATTAAAATATAATCTTAACTAATTAAAATATAATCTTAACTTCTTATATTTAAAAATCAATTCTTCATTCTCTTTTCTATAAATTGAAAATCTTATTTTTAATAAACTGAAAATCCTAAATTCACTAAACGGAAATCAAAGAAGGAAAAAGAAAGAAGGGGAAAAAAACTTACAGAAAAAAACTAGGGCTTCATTGGGTTTGGAGATGTTTGTGGACGGATGGAGGTTGGAGGGAGAGAGGGGGTCAAAGGGAGATCGCTGGTGGTAGCAGGGGTGGCGCCGGTCTATTGGTGGCGCCAGGTGGGGGGGGGGGTCTCACATCAGCTGGAGCGTTGAATTGGGGAGGTGGGGTTCGGGTCCTCTCGAACTGGAAGGAGGAAGGGGGGGTTCGTCCATGGAGGCGCCGACCGGAGGAAGAAGAGGGGGGCGAGGTCTTGGCGGCGGCGGTGGCCTTGCGCTGGCGGGGGCTGACGAGATGAAGCGGGTGTTTTTTTCTTCTAATCTTCATTCTGAAATGAATCTCGTGAGGGGGGGGGGGGTTGACTTGAATTAGGAGAATATAGGGGGGGTTATTATTTAATTAATTAATTTTTATTTCCAAAAAGGTAACTTTTAAATTCGAACTCCAAATGAGACCCACCGCCTGTCGTCCATAGCTAATTACCCCCATTCCGAACACAATGGGATATGTATCATAAGCTAATTCGGCTGTTACAATTAGTTTTCGTCAAAATCAACATATAACTCTATATATTGAATTTGAACGTGCATTTCATTTTACCGGGGTCACATACTAACTCTATAAATCCCAAAAAAATATTTTATGGCTTCGTATTGACGATACGGTCCTAACAAAACTAGTTTCGTCGAATTCTGAGACCGTTTGAAAAATGGTCATTTTCCAGTCGATTAAAATCAACTGAAACTGGTCAAACATGTTTTCCTTTGCCACGCTCACATATTGATTCGAAAAATTATGAAATTTGAAACCTAGCAATAATTTGACATCTCGGATCCAAAAAAAGTGGTTTCGTCGAAATCCGAGGTCGTTTGCAAAATGGCTATTTTTAAGGGCTTGAATTCCATAGCGACTATTCAGAATTTTCAACTGGATATATCTTTTGATTCCCGCTATGAAATTTCAATCTTTCAGATTCGTTGGAAAGATATTCACAAATAGATCCTAATGTTTTTGGTTTCACTAAAATCCGGATTGTTTTGCACCCGGTATGTTCAATTGAAGTTTGAAATCGAATTATCGAACTACCGCGCCATTTTCAATTCCTTTTTATAATTATATATAATTATTTATATTCTAACGACGATCTACATAATATATATACGTTCTAATCTATTCAAAATAAATTTCTCGACGATATTATTTAAAATAATCCATTTTAAATAATCAAAATTCTCTAAAATTGCCAAAATAAAAAATTTAAACTGGCCCAGATTTTCGGGTTGTTCCAATCTCCCCCACTTAAAACTTTTCGTCCCCGAAAAGGACTAAAGTCGAAAGTGGTTTGATCAACCAACTCTATGTTCGATCTGGCTTCCATTCTCCAACTTTTCAGTTTCTGAGAATTTTCAAATTCTTCAAAAATTTGGCTAACACCCTAAATTTTCGAAAAATTCGCCATAACCTCCCCTGCACCGGGAGCCACGGGAAAATCCCTAAATTGCCATACAGGCCTTCTGATCTCAAAAAGAAAAAGAAAAAGCCAAGCGGCTAGCCAATCGGCTCATAAAATCATCATCACCCAAACAAAACAGTAAATTATAGTAAACATGTACCTATTTGTCGGGCAAACAAATTTTATTCTCTGCTCTAGCCTCCTTGCTATGACCTGTTCAATGTAAGTATATGTATATGCAAGCAAATGCGACCAAATTTCAATAATATTCACTATTTGATCAAATTGGCTATATGGTTAAAATTTCAACTAATCAAACAGTAATCAAACAACACAACCATCAATCAATTAGTTGATTAGCATTTCAAACACATAACTTTGATATATAGTCAAAAATCAGATTTTTGATGCCAATTCACAACAATGTATTCTAGCTATATTTTGGTTCTCACACCAGTCTAATGGAAATATATAAATATCACACCTTCGAAACTCGAACACAACACTGATGATGGGTACCCATCATCAGAATCATTCCCGGGCGACTACAGTGGGATTCTATATCTACCCAGTATATTAAAATTTCGAATATACGTTTGCAAGGCGTATATGCAAAACCTTTATATATTGTCCAAATCAATATAAATAAATAATCAAATACGTATAATTTATTTAAATTTTCAAAACAAAAATTGTTTTCAATTTTAAAAATATACTCTTCACACTCGTTCTAGGATACTACTGATCCCATCTCTAACGAGTCATTCTCATTGGATATTACTAATACAATATCTGATGAATTCTTTCATGTGGTTCTAACGTGTCTTGTTCTCTGAGCTTTGTAAACCAAAGCTCTAATACCAAATGTGACGACCGGGAATTTCGCTCGATCCGAATCAGTCGCTAAACCGATCTAGACCGTTCGAAACACCTGATTGTTTTGAGAACACGACAAAACGGAACGCATACAAAAGAACATTTCATTGTATATTACAACAATGCATCAGATTACAGGAATATATAGAGTATAAATGAATATTACACAGAAATATCAGAGATTTAAATTACATTTAAATACATAGCAGCGGAAAATAATACAATACACAACTAGAAGAGATACACGGATACAAAGCTTTTCGGATATCGTTCCAGCTGTAAACCAGGATCCTGTGAATATAAATCTGCAAAACCAAAACTACTAGCCGCCCGTGTCAAAATAAGGGCACCCAGAGTTTAGGTCAAAACAATAAACTCCAGGTCAGTCATGTGACTGGTGTGAGAACTAAAACAGTTATTTTATCTTTATTTTCAAAGTAAGGTAAATCAAGGGACCACGCCGTATAACACGGAACGTGTTTCCTCCCAAGAACACCAGTGCATAAAACAAACAGCGCGATGCTAAATAAAGAAAATGAAGCTATTATAAGACCCAGTTCCCATCACACAATGCAACGCAAGCCGGAGGATAGGGTTTTTACCTTATAATAGCCAAGAATGCTTGATACGTTTAAAACAAATCATTTGATACTATTATAAGTGTATAGTGTATAAAACAACTTCAAATCATAAGTATCAATCATAGGCGGCATGAATGCCCCATACCACTATGTCACCATATATAGGTTATACAATCAAAATCGCAAAGTCACGTATTTGGAAATTGGGTTTCCATCTATGAACCGAGGCCAGGGATCGTCCTCTACCGATTCGAGACTCTCTAGCCCGAGCCTCAGGAACAACCGCAACTGCCCCATGGAGCGACAGGGCCGGTCCACTGATGTGGATTATTATGCCTGAACACTACGTTTCCCCGCCCTTTGGGGCATAAATGAGCCAACGAATGACTCCATCGGACCCGGATCGTCCGATCAAACCGAGGCGCCTCGCAACAGCAACAACCACACAGGTGAAAAGTATATAAATGTCAGGGCTGGTAGGTCACTGACACCACCCTAGCTAGAAAGAAACGCATGCCCTGCCTGAGGTCCTCTCCCGTTTTTGGTTCACAACCGGGGTGTGAGGCTCGCGAGTTCACGTTACACAAAGCTGTGCCACACGAGCTGTTCTTTGATCATCACCACAAGACTTTGCTTTTCAACAGAAGCCTCGATCAATTGCATCTTAGCATGCCACACAGGCAAACCACTCTATGCAACCGATATCAGTCACACAGAATGAAATCCAATGTCAGACACACAGTCCATTTACAAGTCCGTTCTGGGTCTGAACGAAACCGGAGGCACTTTCCTCGCATATCCATCGATCTCCAAGCACATCTGGACGACCACCGATTGATTCCCTCATCTTGGGTGTACAACCCAATCAAGATCATCAGTAATCACCCAAACGATGTGGAGACTTCCGGTCTTCAACCACCGTCTTCATCTTTGACTTATCGTCGTATCAGTTATTCAGAATGGGATAAACCCGGTCTTTCCGAATAACTCGCGTATATTTTAAATAAGTGTTACACAAATACAACATACGCCTCATTCCAATTCATTAGTCACTAACCGTAAATTAATCAAGAGAATAATTTCCCAAATATTAACCCCGAAGGCCGAAACCAACATCAGATCAATATCCAGAAAACCATTCTGCTTGGCTAACCGACAGTTAGTTTCTAAATTTCACATTCATAGG
Source organism: Allium sativum (assembly GCA_030737875.1). NCBI lineage: Eukaryota > Viridiplantae > Streptophyta > Magnoliopsida > Asparagales > Amaryllidaceae > Allium > Allium sativum. The sequence goes on along the minus strand of CM060926.1, from coordinate 682,587,315 downwards.
GAAAGGTTCCCATTAATTTTATCCAAGATAAATTCCGTGAATTTATTCTTTAATCATCTTTTGAATTTCGATTCAACTAGTCGGGATTAACGAACCTTACCGAAGTAATCATTTGTTTTAATTTCCCAATCCCAACCTATTCATCCCATGAAGTAAAACTGGTTATACTTCATATCTAACACCACGGTGTTATCGGTAAATTCAATTACCATTTCACGTTCCAATCTAATTAAAGATTTAACTAACGCCTGGAGCAAAACTGGTGATACTCCATTTCGATTATTTCAATCTAATTAAAGATTCATTAAAACTCCACTTAGTTTTAATCTTTGACTGGGTTAAAGAATCAGTGTCATTTAAAACACGGTTCACGGTAAACCCAAAATCACCTTTCATTAATTATCGGGTTAAAGAACAAGTGTTATTTAAAACACTGTTCACAATAAACCCAAAAATCAATACTAATTCGATTCCAATTAAATATTATTTTATTGGTACACTTCATTAAATCTAAATAAAAAGATTTAATCTTCTCTCAATTGGGTTCAAGAACAATGTTAATAAAGACACCATTCACGACAAACCCAAATCACATTTGACATTAAATACAAGGCTCTGAATAGAAAATATACCGGCTTATATTCAATATCAAATTCTACGACTAACAAATATCGTATTGGAAACAACGATATATATATCTTTCAAATTCCCATAACAATATCTGTATCCTCACGAAATCCAACATCGAAATATTCCGAAAACAATTTCGATTTAAATCCATTCCAATATAATTATTGGAAATTCTGGTTATTTTCAAAACCATTTCAAATCCAATTTATTTATTTAAAAATAAATAGAATTATTATTCTAGTTCAAAACTAGTTCATTTCGATAAAAATCTATTTTTATCTTTTCAAATATGGGATTTTTAATCCTAATTCTTTCTAAATCATTTCTTATGATTTTACACAAATTATTACTATTTTTAATAATTTTATCAAGGCCCGTATAGTCGATTTCCATCAACGGCCATCGAACTGCACTTATAGCGACCTTTTCCAAATTTGATTTGGACGTATCTCCAAATCCAACCGTTAGATTTCAAATTTTTAATATTCGTTAGAAAGCTCTTTTCGATACGAACCCAACGGTTCCGGTTTTAGGAGAATCCGACGGTCGGATCTCCCGCAATAGCCATTCGAAGTCAATGGTCGAAATTCGTGAACTGCCGCGGCGCGAAGCGTTCTATTCAGGACATTATATTATATATATAATATATATATATAATATATACTTCGTCGATTTCCTTTCGAAATGAATTTTATAAATCGTTTTAAATTCGTTTTCAAAACGGTTTAAACTTCATATTCAATTTCAAATCAAAATTGAATATTCCAACATAAATTCGTTTTAAATTCATTTCAAATCGATTCCAATTCAAATTGATTTCTAATTCAATTTCAGTTCATTTTCAATTCAATTCAATTTCAATTTGAATTTCAATTATATTAAATTTCAATTCGAATTCATTTATATTAAATTTCAATTCGAATTCATTTATATTCAATTTCAATTCGAATTCATTTTATTCAATTTCAATTCAAATTCACTTCTATTCAATTTCAATTTGAATTCACTTCTATTCAATTTCAATTCGTTTTCAATTCAATTCAATTTCAATTTGAATTTCAATTCTTTTCAAAATATTAGATTTTGAAATCACTTTCTATATTCATTATAAAATGAATAAAATCGATATAAATATCGTTCACGTCAAAATGGCGTCAATCTAATCAACACGGCTTCATATATTTCTATTTTCAAATATTCTATTTCAAATACTTCTTTTCAAATATTTCTATTCAAAACTGGAATGAAGCCCAATCAATTACCATATAATGTTAATTATATGGATTTTCTACAACACATGTATACAATAACAACGATGAAAAATCAACCATCATCCAAAGTGCATTCTACACTGTATAAGCATCAAATATAAATATTTAACGCTCATAACAGTCTGTCAATCAATCCATCGACATACAACTAATTATTGGGATTAGTGTATGTCATCCATCATCCCAATACCCGTGTGGGGTTTCAAACAATCAAACACAGATTTTATTTGTGCAGTTGGGCGATGTGTAAAATTTATTGTCCCAATCAATATCAGTCAAATGTGTGTATATAAACAAATCGCCCGATTTGTTTATTTTACTTCATTTCATATATACGTTAAAATTTTATTTTTAACTATAAAATATTTTCAACTATATAAATATTTTATTTTATTTCACATCATATCACACAATCAACTACACATCAAAATCAAACAAACAAGCATACAAGCCGTCCATGGTCTGTGGACGACGGGTGTCAGGTGCTACTAAACACCGTCTGCATTCTAGTATATATATATAACTAGAAAATGAAATCAAAGAGTGAGAAATTCTCACAGAGGTTTCCACTCCGCCGTGCTTTGCTGTTGAACTGCTGAATTTCTGATCGATTGGATTTGCCCGAAATTCCTACGCCATCCTTTTCATGCTGTTTATAATAAAAAAAATCACATTTTTATTTTAACGCTATATGGATAAAAATAACATTTTTATCACTTTGCTATATTTATAAAATCATATTTTATAATACTATTCTTATAATAAAAATCACGTTTTTATTCACTTTTCATTTTCTCATTCAAAACTGAAAAGAAATAATGCAATTTTTATTCTCAAAACATATGTATATTTTTCTTTGCAAAATATATGAATATTTTTCTTTGCAAACTATATGTATATTTTTATTTGCAAAATATATAAATATTTTTCTTTGTAAACTATATGTATATTTTTCTTTGCAAAATATATAAATATTTTTCTTCTCACAAAAATATGGTCTTGTCCTTTATAAAGATCATTTCTTTTTATTTTTAAAAATCACTTCTTTCCCTCATTAAAACTATAATCTTTTCTTTGCTTAAAAATCTATACTTTCTATAATAAAAATATAAACTTTACTAATTAAAATATAATCTTAACTAATTAAAATATAATCTTAACTAATTAAAATATAATCTTAACTTCTTATATTTAAAAATCAATTCTTCATTCTCTTTTCTATAAATTGAAAATCTTATTTCTAATAAACTGAAAATCCTAAATTCACTAAACGGAAATCAAAGAAGGAAAAAGAAAGAAGGGGAAAAAAACTTACAGAAAAAAACTAGGGCTTCATTGGGTTTGGAGATGTTTGTGGACGGATGGAGGTTGGAGGGAGAGAGGGGGTCAAAGGGAGATCGCTGGTGGTAGCAGGGGTGGCGCCGTTCTATTGGTGGCGCCAGGTGGGGGGGTCTCACATCAGCTGGAGCGGCGGATTGGGGAGGTGGGGTTCGGGTCCTCTCGAACTGGAAGGAGGAAGGGGGGGTTCGTCCATGGAGGCGCCGACCGGAGGAAGAAGAGGGGGGCGAGGTCCTGGCGGCGGCGGTGGCCTTGCGCTGGCGGGGGCTGACGAGATGAAGCGGGTGTTTTTTTTCTTCTAATCTTCGTTCTGAAATGAATCTCGTGAGGGGGGGGGGGTTGACTTGAATTAGGAGAATATAGGGGGGGTTATTATTTAATTAATTAATTTTTATTTCCAAAAAGGTAACTTTTAAATTCGAACTCCAAACGAGACCCACCGCCTGTCGTCCATAGCTAATTACCCCCATTCCGAACACAATGAGATATGTATCGTAAGCTGATTCAGCTATTACAATTAGTTTTCATCAAAATCAACATATAACTCTATATATTGAATTTGAACGCGCATTTCATTTTACCGGGGTCACATACTAACTCTATAAATCCCAGAAAAATATTTTATGGCTTCGTATTGACGATACGGTCCTAACAAAACTAGTTTCGTCGAATTCTGAGACCGTTTGAAAAATGGCCATTTTCCAGTCGATTAAAATCAACTGAAACTGGTCAAACACGTTTTCCTTTGCCACGCTCACATATTGATTCAAAAAATTATGAAATTTGAAACCTAGCAATAACTTGACATCCCGGATCCAATAAAAGTGGTTTCGTCGAAATCCGAGGTCGTTTGCAAAATGGCTATTTTTTAAGGGCCTGAATTCCATAGCGACTATTCAGAATTTTCAACTGGACATATCTTTTGATTCCCGCTATGAAATTTCAATCTTTCAGATTCGTTGGAAAGATATTCACAAATAGATCCTAATGTTTTTGGTTTCACTAAAATCCGGATTGTTTTGCACCCGGTATGTTCAATTGAAGTTTGAAATCGAATTATCGAACTACCACGCCATTTTCAATTCCTTTTTATAATTATATATAATTATTTATATTCTAACGGCGATCTACATAATATATATACGTTCTAATCTATTCAAAATAAATTTCTCGACGATATTATTTAAAATAATCCATTTTAAATAATCAAAATTCTCTAAAATTGCCAAAATAAAAATTTTAAACTGTCCCAGATTTTCAGGTTGTTACATTTCAAGTAGCCGATTCAAGTTGATCTTTCCACTTCAGGAAATAGTTGTATTTATAGGCGAGAAGGTGGACCAAATCGGTATACGACATGGCACATATCTTTTTCGGGCTTGGACACATGTAATTCGATCCATTAAAGTCGTTGTAGGCGGAGGGACCGGGTCTACTGTTTGATTTATCATTCCTGATCTGATATTCTAGGGTTGACTTGATTCTTTAGGAATAACCCGGCCGATCAACTGATGACTCGATTGACCGGCTTGGTTTTTACTTCGGAAAAGTACCAATTTGAAGGAGAGAGTCTCTTCTTGTCATGAAGAGGATTAAGGTCAAATTATGATCGGTTGACCCATGAAGATAGTCGATCCTGGATGCACAGAACTGAACCAATACTTGGTTAAGATCTTCCACTACAGCAGAAATACCCTTTTACAACTGCTAAAAAACAGTTGTAATAGGTCTATTACAACTTGCGACCGCCACTCGTAATATTTGCAGTGGTAATAGAACAGTATATTTTACAACTTCTTTTTCCTGTTGCAAAATGTTCTTTTACAACCGTTCTAAACTGTTGTGAAAGACTTCTTGTAAAAGCTTTTTTCATAACTGATTAAACCTGTTGTTAAAAATATTTTTACAACACTTTCCGGTTGTTGTAATTGAGTTTATTTTAACAGTTTCTAGCTGTTGTTATAAGACCCTTTTGCAACAGGTTTTAGCTGTTGTAAAATATTTTATTACAACAGCTTGTAGCTGTTGTATCTAGAACTTCAACAACTGTTTTCGTCAGTTGCGCTAGAGATTTACAACTATTTGTAAAAGTTGTAACAACTAATAATAACAATTGCAGCAAATACACTGACATTAGCAATAAATTTTATAGTATTATAATTAAAAACAATATTTCATTAATACTAACTACAGTCATTAAAATTCCTTGAAACAATACAAACCGTTCACATTCATAATAGGCGAAATAATTCAAATTACAACATTTTTGATTTATAGCTCCATTACAAAACATAGCTAAATTCATAACATATATCAAATATAAGTACATATATGTACTAATCAAAAGAGATAAACTCCTTAGGCCTAGCAACAGTCGTTCCAACTGCTTGCCCAATAGTATAGATATCCGAAATAGGCCTGAATAAAGTGGCTGTCGGATCCACTACCGTATCAACCCAAACCTTCCAAGCGTCTGCTCCTAATGGTACATGATGCACTAAAGCTGCAGGATCAATTGATGCAATTGTTGCTTCTACGACAACATTTCTTAGCCAACCCAATAGTTTACACTTTCTAGAATGATTCTCGACTTGTATATTACCACAATTTGAGACGTTATTGCTACCCCAATAAAACTACAAAATAAAAATAAAAATTCATGTTATGAATATCTATCTTTGTATCGTCACTTCAGAAACTGGAGTAATCATTTCAGCAAAAAACTGAAGCTTTCACTTAAGAAAGCATTTAAGCATTTAAGGAGTGCCACAGTTTTAAAACTGGAGCAGTGCCGCAGTTTTAAAACTGGAGCAGTGCCACAGTTTAAAAACTGCAGCAGTGCCGTAGTTTTAAAATTGCAGCAGTGTCGCGCCGTAGTTTTAAAGCTGCAGCAGTGTCGCGCCGTAGTATTCAAATTGTAGCAGTGTCGCGCCGCAGTTTTAAAACTGCCGTAGTTTTAAAACTGCAGCAGTGTCACCCAGCAGTTTTAAAACTGCAGCAGTGCCGCACCGCAGTTTTCAAACTACGGCAGTTTTCAAACTGCGGTAGTGCTCCAATTTTGGAGATCCGATTTTATCGGATAAAGTTTAATTGCTTCGGAAAAACTGAAACGGACACAAAATGGCGTAAATATGTAAAATATGATGAAACCAATTCCCAAAACCACAATAATTTGGAGGTTTAATGAGGTCGCAGTACACTGTGATCCACATTTTGGTTATGTAAAACGGTCTTACGATCATAGACTAAGTTGATAAGATACTCAAAGAATTATCAATCCCAAATCCTCATTTTTTGGAGATTAAACTTCCTTCAGGTAAGGATTAATATTCACGAACTATAAACATATGATTATATGTAGACAAGTAGGTTGTGCAAATAAATCATTGGGCTATTTTTGAAGCTAACAAAAAGTCAAAAAAAAGTAATACCTGTGGCGTGTCACCACGTGGAGTCGCTGGTTCTTCCGCTCCATTTTGTTTACCATTGATATTCTGTTAAAAAATGTACTAATAAACATTTAGGCGCATAGTAATTACTTGTTGATACAGTAAATCGGTTATAACTTACAGCCATGAATAAATCAGAGAGCTCTTTCATTTGAGTCTGCAAGGTAAAAAATTGATTTTCCATTTCACGTACTTTTTTGGAACTACTCATTCGAGCTCCAAATTGAGATGGTGCAACCCTAAAACCAAGTCCTCTTATTCTACCTCTTTGTTCGCGACCGAAAACCTTTGACACATCATCTTGATTCAATGACATAGTTCCTTGAGAATTTGAGTGTTTTTATACTCGTTTATCTTGGTCTACAAATTTAAAAATATACATTTTGATGGAAATACTTTTCACATTTTTAAGTTTTATGTTTTCTGTAATATTAATAAACCAGCTAATGTATGCTACATATTATAAAAATTGGGCATCTCAAGAGTTACAAGTACGAATTTTCTAATAAAATAAAATAATACATTATTATACCAATTTATTGCCGTTTGCCAATAGTAGGTGTGATTGTTTGTTCCCAAATTTGGCAAACAGCTGTACTATTTTGTATTTCACGAATGGGGAATCGACAACTAATTATTTTTTAAGTAATGCGAGAATAAGACAATAATTTTTTTATACAGTGATTAGGGAAAAAAATGTCTTGCACTTAATTGAAAAGTACTTCCTGCATTACTTGAAAAGTACTTGGTAATGACAACTATTTACGTCAATTCCCATTTTTTAACGAAGCCTGTCCCATCTTACCTAATATATCAACAAATTCTAATAAACTTTTCCTAATTTCACATGTATTTCAACTTTCTCTGTGTCAAGAATTGCCTGGAAGGACCAACCAGAATGGAGTTTAATTATGCACTCGAGTCATTCTTCAATAAACTAACAATTTGCTAGTTTATATGGTTGTATACTCATTAAAATATCATGCATGTCTTTTACATACATGAATATTATTATACGGGCCAATGTATGCATCCAAATATATGTGCGTATCCAGTATCCATATGCGATGTTAGCAAAAAGTCGTAGTCTTTGCATTAATTATATATATAACACAAATGTTTTGATTTCAACTTTTGACTTAGTTCGTAAACTGGTTGGCCATACTTTGTGATTTAGCCATGCCTTCTCATTCTCATCTTAGTGTAATTTTAGCATATAAAATTTGCCATCTGAGATATGTTTCAATAATTTTTATTGTAAAAGACATGGTTAATGATGTAATTTTAAAAATTTAAGAATAGTCAATTTCAAATTGTTCTCTGAATGCAAACATAAAAGAACTAGTAGGTAGTACATGGCATCTTCTTTGGAACATGATAAAGAATATGTTTCTCAATTAGCTTCTAGGATTGCTTCAGATTAAAAAAAAACAGATAAAATAAAAAAATAAAAAACATTTAAATATTCGGTGGAACATGTTTTAACAGTAAAGGATTGAATTTAATAGCTTAAAATATCATTTGTAATAAGATCACTTCATGTAAAATTTAACTCTGCTAAAGTTTAAAGTAAAATCATCTAAAACAGGAATGTGTAAACAGTAAACTTCACCATTTTGATGTCTATTTTCTGGTAGCTTTTTTAGGTGTATAATTGGAATTTGAAGTGGAATACAATGCACCTTTTTCTGTAGTTATCTCAGCTAAATTATTGGAAATAAAATAACAGCATATCATTGTTCATAAAAGTGTTTCTCCATCACATCTATTTATTATGATGTGTATCCTTACCATGTAATCAACGGCAATAGCATTCGGCGGTTCTCCATTTTTCTTCGTATGGCCTCTTCACCACAAATCCTCCCTGGTGATATCTGATGAGGAACCGCTTTCTTTTTTCTGCCAAAAAACTTAGTAAATCTCAAACTATATTGGATAAAGTAATTTTTTCAGATAGACAATGAATGAATTTTATAAGTTATTTTTTCTTACCATATCATCTGCTAGTATTGCATACCCCTTTCGGCTCACAGTGTGCGGAACTATATTCTTTGCTCGTATAGCTTTATATTTATTGCTTGCAACTGCAAAAGCAAAATTCATTAAAATTAAATAAAATGTAATGAAAACCTTTTAATTGTAGTCATCAAAATAAATCCAACTACCTCAAACTCTTCCGATAAATTTTCATTGACGAAATCATTCCACTCTCGAGCACTCTTGATATTATTTGGTTTTAACATGTTTACTTTGTTGGAACCATCAGGACTCCTTATTGCAACTTTTATAACTTTAACTAGCATTGACTTTGATTCTTTCCATCGCTGTCCCAACATTTAAAGGAACACATCTCGATGTATGCCATCCAACTTGAATCCTGCCTGCACAAAATAAATTCCATATTGGTTAAATTATGCTATTCCTAATGTATTATACATAATAAAACGAAGCTTACACTTATTCAGGCCATGTATTTTTTATACAGTCCAGTTTGGCAAAGAGTTTCATATAATTAACTTGTTTTCTTAATCTCATTCCAAGCATTTTCTAAAAGAAATTGCCTTGAAACTGTTATTTTTTATTGGAAAGCCGTGCTACTAATATTTGTTTATTGAAACAGCTCACAGAAAAATGTCACATAAGGAAACTCAGATATAGAGAAATTACAGTACATGTTAATTTATATGAGTAAATGATAAAATAAAAAAGCATTCATTATGTATTTCAATAATGGAAAGGATTTGTAGCGACCCGAAAATTTCGACTCTCAAATCCAGACATTTATACACTCCATGTCCTAATTCAAGCATCGAAATCCCAGAAAGCTAATAGAAAGAAATAAGAGGATGAGAAATAGAAAGAAAGAAAGTTAAGAATAGAAGAAAGAAGAAGAACAATAACACACAGTCTCACATCGCAGCGGAATAAAATATATACAGAAATAAATCTTTATTGAAAACTTGAAATAATACTTACAATCATCAGAGTATAGTGGTCATTCAACATATCTGGATAGTTATAACAGTCTGTCCTTGTTTATAACATAGCGGAATAATATATGAATCGTACGTCTGAACTCCTCTATCTGGTCTTTTGAAATTCGTACCTTATCCTGAACCTGTACAACTCGGTCTGACCCAACTGGGTCTGACCCGAGCATTACAAACGCACAGGTCAGTCTGGTGTACCAGCGTGAGAAAACTCACTAAATTATTGGTAGCATCCAACTTGATTTTAAACTTTAAAATCATTTCGAAAGGAAAAGATAATCGTAAGACCAATCCACACATAAACACAGACGGTTTTTACCTTACGATATCCAAAACATTTTTTGAAATCATAATTATTCTGATATTATGATAGTGTCTAAATACAAATAAATAACAATCTAGTAGAACGCTTGCATCCCACGTTCTACATATATAGTATACAATTAAAACCGCGGACGCTTATTGGAGAATGGATTTCCAACTATGACAAGGTATGGGACCACCTGCCGATAGTGTATCTCTAGAGACGAATACACTGGGTTCAACAAGAACGTCTTGCAACCCGACCCACACATGACCGACCAATCATTTCTCTTGAGTGTATCGAATATATTGTCACCTATGGTTGCTAGCAACATAACCGTTCCCGGGAGATACATAAGCAAAAGAAGTAACAAATATGAATATTCTCTAGATGGTGACAATACACCCTAATGGGCGCGACCCACGTAGCCATGATGCTTGCCCGATTTTTGTCATTTTTCTCGGTTGTGAGGCTTGAGGTTATAATCATCTTTCTAGATCATTTGACCACCATTTACTTTGAATGCCACATCATCAGATCCATCAAAAAATCACTAATTGACGTCCACAATAATACTCTAGTAGTTAAGCTAAGAGAAGTGCCCTTCTCCGCCACCAACTATAGTACGTTTGAAGAAACCAACGTACGTGACTCTTACAGAAATAGTCTGTCAGACATTCGTCCATACAAGTTGTCCTGGGTTTGGACAAACCGAAGGTACTCTCTACCACATCCTAGGAATTACCCTATAGATCAGTAGCGAGAAGTCCTTGCAATCCTAGGAATTACCCTATAGAACCATAATATATTTCTGGCCGCTAAACTAGAAATTTTAAGTAGTTCTTCCGTTTATGAAGATTTACGGTCTTCAAATACTCCGTCTCGATCAGCGACTAATATATTCAACGTTTACGTATTTATTGGTCGGAATGGTTTTCGAATATAAATTCGATCCCGGTCTTTCCGTACCAACAATCTCTTTAGGCCAGATTTGATAGTCGGTGATTTAACTATCAAATAAAAACAACCATTCATCCATAAAAAGAAAATTTCATTTAATGATTCAATAATCGCCTCTTTAATTAATCATTCGTTAAATTAAACTTCTTACTTTCCCCAACATCTGAAATATCCATTTCTCTTCTTATATTAGTATAGGGATATTCAAAACTGTTTTATTTCCAATACTTTTGGAATACACTTTTCATTTTGGCCATTAGTCCCTAGCCGTAAAATTTGTAAGAGAAAAATTCTCTAAACGTCAAATCCGAAGGCCGAAACCAACATCAGATCGATATTCAAAAAATCATCAATCTCAACTATTCTGCAGTCGGTTCCTAATTTCCGAATTCCATTTCTTAATTTCTAAATGAGGATTTCCAATATAAATTACCATTCTTAAATGAGATGTTTATCTCAAATTATAACTATTCAAATATTTTTCTTATAAATGATATTAACAAAATATCGTTACATCCCTTTATACAATATTTCCTTACATCTTTGATTTGCAAAAAAAAAACCATTTGCTAAATATTTATTTTCTAAACCGAAACAAGTTTTTCTTATAATGATATATTTTCCATTAACTAATTTCATTTCATTTTAACATTTGCAAACCACATTCAATATCAAGTCTTTATTCCAAAAATCTTTATAACATCTGTATATGTTTATTTTACTCATTCTTTTATTTCAATAAGCCTCATTTATTTTTATTCTAACTTCTATTCAAATATTTCATACATAACCTTTTTCCAAAGTTTTACTAATCATATTTGTTATTAGTAAACCATATGTATAATCCCTTAATATAATCCACATTATATTACTCAACTTAGTTCATTCCCAATTCAATTATTATTTATAATCTAAAAACCCTTTCTAATTTACTTTCAAAATTCTTAGTTATAAAAGATTCACTTCAACCACTATTCATCTTACCCGTGAATAGTAACCTTAATACAAATCCATTTTTGACCAATCTGTCGATTTGATTCCAAGCTTGTCGGTTTCAAGTTCCAATTCTATTATCACTTCTATTATTAGATTTATTTCATATAATCTAATTTATAATTTCCATTGAACTTGGATACGATCCCATTTATTACAATACCGATTTTAAACCCAATTTCATATCTCTTCATATTCAGATTATATTTTCTGACTTCTCTAATAATAACAATAATTTACTTCTTTATAAATATCACTTATAAATTAACTTCTTGTTTAATTTGTTAAAATAAACCTTTACCATTCAATTCTATTTATGATTTCTATTTTAAAATATTTAAACATAACTGTCATTTGCAAATATTAATTATTTATAAACCATATGTAAAAATCTCAAATATAGTCTATATTATATTTCCAAATTAGTTCTACTTAAATTCAATTAGAAATTATCATTTCAAACCCCTTTTCGAACTTACCTCTACAAATTCCTATTTTTCGCCTCACTTGCTTTATTTTCTTTATTCACCTTAATTGTGAATAAAAATTTCGATACAAATCCATACTAGACTAGATTTCATAAATCAAGTTTCAAGTTCCAACCCCACGATAGAGTTATTTCATATAACCTCATTTGTAATTTCCTTTGTAATTCAATATATTTAAAATATTTGGTTCAACCCGCATTCCTATTTTTCTCCCAAATTTACATTCGAGTTATGTTTTAAATTCTCGAATGTCCTACTTCTTTATGACATTGTCTATAAAATCTACTTCACATTTCATTAATTGAAAATAACTTTTCCCTTTGAAATTCTATTTCGATCAGTTTCTAAAGAAATATTATATTTAAACATAAAATTCCTTTAGAATAATTTTATATATTCTTTTATTCTGTTTTAAAATCCATCTATGGTTTTGTCATTCAAAAACCAAGGTCCAAGGTTAAAACACATCCAAACGGGGTCATATACTATCACAGTTTATCAATCATATCATATAACAACATATATGTGAAAACAATAAATAAATGTTGAGGAATCCAGTTTGATCCCTCCAACCTGTTTTTCCTGCATCCACAGATGTTAGTCAAGCAATAATTATACCCATCCTGCTTCGAGGCAGGATCTCGCGGTATAGAAGGTCATCCACTATATATATTGTGGGGCGCATAGGTAAATCATCCGCTAATGGTACTGCGGGCATCCGCTAATGATACTGCGGGCATTATCCAATCACCAATATTATTATTATAATATTATTATATAATATTGTCACTTTATAATTATCATCCAATAAGCAAGCAATAAAATTTGAACTATTAAAAATAGTTCCCAATAATTTAACTGAGTGAGTATAACTCACCTCGATTTTTCCATTACCGAATATTCATTTAATTTCCATATCTGCGTCTACAAATCGACTCGACTTGTCTCAATGATTTTATCAAACTCCTATAATTATTTAATTTAATGATTAAACTCTATTCATTTTAGAATAAACTAATTTATTATTCTATGAAATAAAAATTTCGAATTACGTTATCGCTTTGCCAACTATTCGTCTAACCGATGAAGCAACTTGCCGATCAACTTCATCATCCTAAAGTCAATGGCCTAGCAATTTTATTGTCCGAACTTCCAACATTATTTATTTTAAATCATCGATTAAACGGTTACTAATTTAAATTAACTCAACAAATAAGTAGACTAATTATCCTATGTAAAAAAAAACGTATACCCTGTTATCTATTTCGAACACTCGACCGATCCCTGCAACAAACCCGGACCGCACCAGAACAAGCACCAAACTACAGTATTTCACCCAAAACAATCCACTGGCTATTTACCATCTCCTTTCATCACACAATACTTCCTTGCTTCAAACCAATGCTGCAATTTCTTAACCCATCAACCCCAAAGCATTCACGTCTGAGCTCTTTCAACCAATACTGCTCCTCCATCAACCAACTGAACTCCACCCAGCATTGATTTCATCCATCATCATTCCAAAAATCACCATCCAAATTTACAGCATCCTCATTCCAAAACAACAGTCCCATTGTAAGTCAACCCCAGTCCATCTCGTTTCCCCCCAAAAACAAGGACTGCACTCTTCAACATTCCCAAACTGAACAGACCCGACTTCCCCCACGTTCTTACAGTCGCACCCCAAATCATACCAGCAAATCCATACATTCAGACACAATTAGCATCGTCATCACCTCGTCCATCAGTATCGCACCCCCCAAGCATCGCTCCTTCCACATTGATGAGCCCAATTCCTTTCGCACAACCCCACAAATGGTCGGAAATCCATCCGCAACTAGTCGAAGCTTCTCATGAAAACTCCGAGCAAACCCAGCTTCTTCCTAGAACACGCGCTCCTCCGGGGAGATCTAGGAGTATTGCTAATCTGAATCCCGTTCTAGTAGTCTTCGAGTGCTCCAGATTTATCTGCGATAATTATTTTTTATCTTCCCTTTTTTTTATTCTATCTGCGGATTTCGATTTGAAAGAAAATGAATGAGGAAAATGAAGTGAATGATTTTCGTGATGGGTAGAAATAACGAAGGCTTAGCTCCTTATATAGCCGCAGATCTAGAACGATAAGGGCGATGTCTTTCAAATAGCATGGTAGGTTTAGGCGTAGGCAGAAGAAGACTTTACATAGCTTCAGCAGAAGAAAGACATCTGATTTGAAAGAACGGGAGTAGTGGGTGGGTATCAGACATAGACGAAGACTCCAGTGTATGTTGATGGTATGAGAAAAACTGTTGAGCGATTGGAAAGAAGATAACAGCTACTGAGGGTAGGAGAAACTGTGAGTTGAAAGAATGAGAGCAGCTAATTTGAATAGGTTTGCAGAAAAGATTTGAAAAGGAACTGGACGTTGTGATTTTGAAAGAACGAGCCTGTGCTATAAACGATAGGTCATCTCATATTGTTAATTTTTTTATTTTATTTTATTTTTGGTTAAACTGGTATGATTTTACCCTGTTTAAAAATATCACATGTTTTCGGACTTCTATTCGACCAAACAACGGACTTTTCTAGTGTTACACCATCATTCTGAACACATTGGAATGTGTTCCGTGGCTCAATTCGACCGTATGGTGAAGATATAAAATTAAACTAACGATTAAAATTAAATTCGATTTAATTATTCTTATGCATTCACTGATCGTATGTTAAATCAATAAATTTAAACGTTATGAAAAATACAAAATTTAGTAACAATACACTATTTTTAAACTGATGGAATTTATCTTGTCGAATTCTGAAATCTTTTGAAATATCACTACATTGATAATAATAAATTGATTTCAAACACTTAATATTTATCAAATAAAATATTCTTATTTTATAAATTAAATAAATGAACTCTGTATAAATCTCCAATTTAAATTCAAATCAAATACTAAATCGCTTTAATCGTTCAACATTAACGGTCGAAAAATACGGGACGTTACAAGATTGGTTATAAAAAGGAACATACTTAAATATGCAGTGCAAGAAATTTTGAGAGAAATAAAGAAATGATGAATCAAATATGGTATGAATCAAATGGCATCATAGCTAGCAATTAAAGTTATGTAAGAATAAAATTACATTATCAATAAAATGAACTTTACATTGTATTTACTATTTAGTGACCAAGAGAAAGTGCTTTATTCTATCGTTCCTTGTAAAGTTATAATTATTTGTCTTTTATTCTTGCTACTGATTAGTTTGAATTGCTACTTATAGAAAGGTGTTTTAGTTCACTGACTAATTACAATACACACTGTAAAACTTCATTGGAATAGTTTTAACTAAAAAGAGTGCTTTATGTAATAAAACTAATAATAGTTGGTGTTAAACTATATATCATAGTAAATATTTTTATAAATGTAAACCACTCTTATTTTTTATTCACTATAGTTTATGAATATTTTTATGTAATTACAATATCTTTTAGCTTAGGCCCATCACACATGCGCTCTTCTTGAATTACCATATCTGCTTTATCATGTCAAAACCAAAATGCACTACAACAAATATGCCCATTGACAGCGTTGAAAAAACATTGTTACATCCTTTTACAGCGTTGAGATGAACGTTGTCTACCAACACGTTGTTATAGATCATGGAAATATGACAATACATTCCAAAACGCTGTAGAAAAATGGCATGCTACAGCGTTCTGATGAACGCTGTCTATCAACAAGTTGTTATAGGCCATGAAAATATCACAATACATACCAAAACGTTGTAGAAAATTGACATACTACAACGTTTCAAATAGTGTTGTTCTTATGTTTATACAGCGTTTTGTATTGTTTCAGATAGATTGTCATCTTCCCTTTTCTACATCGTATTGCCACATATCACAGCATTTTTGGAAGTTTACATGCTCTTTACTATCACAGCGTTTTACCACATCTATCACAGCATTTACATATTGTAGTATCAAAATATTCATGTACATACATATCAACAACATATAAATATTTATCAACAAACTAATTATATAACACAATATTCATACACAAAGACATCACCAATAAACCAACTCTACATAATTTCCATTAAAAAAACACCATAAATTAAATTTACACAATATCCGTTAAAAAAGTCATGATATCTATAAATAAAATAAAATATCCATAAAACAAGTTTGCGCCGAACACCAACAAAATGAACATCTAAAAGTTACCGCTTCCTTCGTAATCAGATATCACAAGCGATCTTTTTGTTGAGGGATCTTCAGAAGCGCCTAACGATATTCTGATTATAGCCGAATGCTCAACGATGCCCATCTCCAATACCTATACACATGTGTTTATGTTAGCATTTGGTCATATTTGGTAATATTTTGTATTTTTATATACTTTGTTAACTTTTATAAAGTAAACTTCTAATTTTTTATAAATTTAGTAAAATTAGTTAATTTTTATAATACTTAGTTAATTTTTATAATACTTAGATAATTTTTATAATAGTTAGTTAATTTTTTATAAAATTAGTAAACTATGTTAATTTATATCATACGTAGACAATTTTTATAAAATAAGTAAACTTAATTAATTTTTTATAATAGTCAGTTAATTTTTATAATATTTAGTTAATTTTATAATACCTAATACTTAGTTAATTTTATAATACATAGTTAATACTTAGTTAATTTTTATAATACTTAGTTAATTTTTTATAAAATTAGTAAACTTAGTTAATTTTTATAATAGTTAGTTAATTTTTATAAAATTAGTAAACTCAATTAATTTTTTATAATAGTTAGTTAATTTTTATAATAGTTACTTAATTTTATAATACTTAGTTAATTTTAAAATACCTAATACTTAGTTAGTTTTATAATACTTAGTTAATACTTAGTTAATTTTTTATAAAATTAGTAAAATTAGTTAGTTTTTGTAATACTTAGTTAATTTTTATAATAGTTAGCTAATTTTTATAAAATTAGTAAACTTAATTAATTTTTTGTAATAGTTAGTTAATTTTTATAATACTTAGTTAATTTTATAATACTTAGTTTAATACTTAGTTTTATTATACTTAGTTAATACTTAATTAATTTTTTATAAAATTAGTAAATTTAGTTAATTTTTATAATACTTAGTTAATTTTTACAATAGTGAGTTAATTTTTATAATATTTAGTTAATTTTTATAATACATAGTTAATTTTTTATAATAATTATTTAATTTTATGATACATAGATAATTTTTAATTCTTGCTCTTATTATTATAGAATAATTGGTAATATTTTATATTTTTATATACTTAGTTAACTTTTATAAACCACTTCTTCGTTTTTATAAAATTAGTAAACTTAGTTAAATTTTTATACTATTTAGTTAATTTTAATAATACTTAGTTAATTTCTATACGTTTATTTAATTTTTTTATAAATCTTCGTTAATTTACTACTATTATAAATCTTATTTATTATTATAGAAGTTTACTTATGTTTTGTATTTTTATGTACTTTGTTAATCCTACATGAATGCCATGAACATGTAGTGTGATGAATATAATTACTTACAGAAAAATATGCAGAAGCATCGTCAACATCGTCGTCATTGGAAAAGCTCAAGGCATGTCTCATTAACTAAAGGGTCATAAGCTGCACAAGAAAAACAAGTAATAAGTTGACATCGCATACAACCAACCAGTCGATAGAAGGAAAACTGGAAACAACAACAAATTTCAGACGTCTGAACTTATTTTCAGACGTCTGACCTGGTTCAAACGTCTGAAAATTGGTTTCAGACGTCTGAAATGGATTTCGGTCAATGCTCTGAGACCATTTCAGACGTCTGAAAATGTTCTCGAGCAATACCTAGGCCTGGTTCAGACATTTGAAATTTATTTCAGATGTCTGACCTGCTCTTAAATTGTTTTTCCACATGGACCTTTAACCTATGTAATGCTGTTTAATTTGTGGTATATGTATGCAGTCCTCGACACTAGTAAAAACAAACATGCTTCAGATAACTCTTACCTTTTCTGTCATACATCACATTTAGGAGCATTTCCTAATTGTCTTGTTTGGACCTACAGCTTTTATGCTTTCACCTCCAAATGCACGAACAACAGTTTGCATTGTTCTGCAATAACATAAAAATAAACATGTGATAATGAAAATATAACAAGAAAGCTCTTGTATCTCTCTGATGTGTCTACTGAAAAACACATCGCCTGAATACAATAAATGGATGGTAACACCTGCGATACATGACTCAAAAGCTCTTACTGGGCTTTGTGATTTGTCGAATGCACCTGGAATGCCTGCAAGATCTGTTTTATAAGCATTCTACTAGAAACAAAACATGTACAATTAGTGCAATAATGGTACGAAAGGCATGTGTATGTGTTCTTAATCGATAGAAGAAATTGAAAACTATTGAACTACAGGCAATATGAATTACAACTCTGAATCCCAATGTGTGTATATATACTGTAGAGAAGATCATCTATCTTCTCAAATAGAAAGTCAGAACAGTTTTTTTTACTATAAGAAATTATCAGTTAAAGCCCAGGTAAATATCAACAACGTTCTTTTAATTTTAAGATAGATGAAACCTGAACATAAGAATTAACTAAATTGTTTAGTGTGCAACTGAAGTCCTATATTTTCCGATTGAAAAATATATACACTTCATCTGTTACTGTTACTGTACAGCCGTAACAAAATACATGAAAGGATACATCCAACATGACTACCCAAAAGACATGGCTCAAGCACGAGTACAGAAAAAATGGTATTCTAGATGTTCCTTTTTCCCAAAGTGTTAATGGACATTTTTCATTGAAATTCTCCAAGGAAATTGTTGAAAGAAGAAATGGTCCGGTCAAGGGGAGTGAAAAACAAATTTTAATTGAACTTTTTATTCTAGATTCATTGACAGAAAAGCTACTATTCCAAGCCACTACTCATACATGAATCCCAGTTAAACATATATGACATTGATTTACATGCAAAAGAGAACTGTGTATCGTGTATGCAAAATAACAAGGCACGCTTCAATATGACAACTAAAGTAATCTAAATACAGATTTGGCAAATATGCATCGAACAAGAAAGAGAACTCATGAAAAAAAGGGGAGCTGTTACCTTATCTGAAATCTCATGGGCTTTCAGTGATGTCAGAGCGAACAGAAAGTAGTACCTATTCTTCTTCTCAACAGCAAACAGAGCGAGCACCAGAGTCTAAGCAAAAGGAAACATAAGAAGGTGAGGACAATGCCAAACCAGACTTGTCAACTCACATTTCCATGGCTGTTTAGGAACAACATTAGAAAAAGAAAAGAAAAAAAACCATAGCCTACTTCTGGTAAATATACAATTTCAAAAAGTAGACCATCAGCTGATGAGCAAAGACAAGTGAACGTCTCTGTAAAGAGACCAATTAGAAACACTGGAAAATGACCTACAAAGAATGGTGAGTATGAGAATAGCACCAATTAAAGCTCTTACATAAAAAATTAACACTAATCATTCTATTTATCTATACAGAATCACCGACCACTATATACATATATTATCCTACTGTGTCTAGTGTTATTGGACCAATTATCCAGGACCCCATATTCAAAAATATTATTATAAAATAATTAGACATACATGCATGCATGATGAAAACAAACGTCTGTCTAATTTGTAATATCACTTGAAATATTAGAGTAGCAACAACGTACACTTGAAATATCACTTACCTTACTGCATAAAGGCACAAATCGAAGGTAATCCTGATTTTAAGTTCCAATCCATATCACTCTTTTCCTATTCAATGATTTATTATGTTTAATGGACATCATTATACCATCAAAAATCAAAGTACCCAAATGTTGAGCTACAAATAGAAAGAGGGTCAGCTGCTCCTCTACTTGGATTAGCAAGCATAAAGAATCAGGTGTTGCTGAAAAGCAATTGAAGCCCAGAAGTTATCTGTTTCTGTCAGCACTTACAACAAAAGAAAGAGAAAAGCATGTAATTGATAACCTTAAGGGCAGCTGAAGTGCAATATGTGAAGATGCTGAAGAACGAGTCCATGTAATTTGTGAGAAAATTTAGATGTAATTGGGAGAGTGTGCAGCCAAGAAACAATCGAAGCATTGTAGATAGGCTGAGCATGATTATTTGTGATAACTATATGAGATTAGCAGTGTTTTTAGTGATTGTAAATTAACTTTCGGAAAATTATACGCAATTATATGAAATCTACAACCACATTTATCAACACAATCCTTTAGTGATTGTAAATTTACAGGATACAAACTTTGTCCACGACTTATTTTCACAAATCACTAAGTTCTAAGTTATACCATTTTTTCTTTAAAGGGGCCAAATTTATTGCATCCTTGCATAGCAAACTTTCCGCAGTCACTATTTGCATCACAAAGGGGACAAAAACACCTGGTCGATTTACTAGTGATAATCATAAATTTTGATACCATATCAATAGCAGGCCTGAAATGGGATGACATATGCAACTACAATAGCAGACCTCCATACTTGTATGGTACTGACCCCAAGGAAAAAGCGGGAACTCAAATTCTTGTTTTGGAACTAAGACTACATATGCAGCTACAAGTAAATCATCAGTGATTAAGAATATATTCCAAAAATTAAAGAAAGAAGAGGATAAGAACATACATAAATTCTAATATTTGAGGAGAGAAAATGGCCTAAATTTGTACAGAGAAAACTGCTAATATAATCAAGAATTTGATGTTATTGGAATTTTAATTTCATTGCTATAGCAATAAATTCAATGTACTGTAAAATGTAAATATATTACATGTTGTGATCAAAAGCTGCATACATGAATACAAATGATAATTTTAATGCCCGAAGTAGCATGTGTTTGCCTCCAATTTCATATGCATTCAGGTATAGAACAAATATCCAAAGGATTTAATATGTAAAAGCAGGTAAATGAGACTAACCATACAATTATAACCAAATTTGTAAAGTATTTCAGTGAAGGCTGGACTTGGAGCATCAAATGGAAAATTATTAAACTGATCTAATATAACTCCATGTTCATATTCATGAAAACAAATGCAAAATTACTACCCTGCATGAACCTGTTAATTTACAGGATACAAACTTCGTCGAAAATAATTAGCCCAGCTGGTAATTTACAAGCAGCAGTTTTTTCGAGATCGACACCGCATATGTCGGAAAGTCTGACTAGATAGAGAAGAACATCAGACAACTCCTCTACTAAATGCTCCTTTTCTCTCTGCTCCCAGTCTGGTAGCCCTTTTGCAACTTCACATATTCTCTTGTTACTATCTCTTGCATTGGATTTTTCGTGCTCCTGTATCAGAATCCTCAGCAACAAATATAACCTACA
Organism: Allium sativum; assembly: GCA_030737875.1. Lineage (NCBI taxonomy): Eukaryota > Viridiplantae > Streptophyta > Magnoliopsida > Asparagales > Amaryllidaceae > Allium > Allium sativum. The sequence continues at coordinate 682,565,515 of CM060926.1, read as the reverse complement.
ATTATAGTTATGGCTTAGGAATTGACTTTGGTGGTACATCATAAAAATATTGATTTATTTTAATACTCTGGCATCAAAAATCTAGTAGAATGACAATATATTACATTATCCAAGCCACTATAAAGCTTATTACAATAAATTGACAGGAAAACGGTCATTAATAATTATTTATGGATTTGTTCACCAAATATTGTTAACAAATCAACATGCTGTTAAAAGAACACCGAGAACATGAAATCTAGCAGAAGATTACCAAATAAAGGCTCATTATTTCAATGGATTCAAACGTTTAGGACTTGATGCAATACATCAAAATATAAGTACTCTTAATAGAGCACCAAGAACATGACAATTAAATCTCCTGTAATAGTTGCACCTCAATTTATACATATGAAAATATTTGTTTAAAATCAGCGAACAATTTATACAATACTTAAAGTATATTTTGTATACTCCACGATAAATTACCTTGGATGGATATTCATCTACTATAATAGTTGCACCTCAAGAATGAAAAACTCTGTGAAAATGCCTATATGGGATGAAACATATGATAAGAAGCTCTCTTCTTAATATATGCATCAAAAACACGCAATAATACACAAACCTAAGTACCCGAGGCATGAAAATTCGGATCAACAACTGAAATTAACATAAAAATCGACTAATCAATTAAATCTGAACAAGTTAAATTAGGGTTATTCAATAAAAAAGATGTACTTGAGGTATTAATGGCAAATTAGGGAAGTGAAGATTAACAAAATTGAAGAACATGCGGAATCTAAGAAAAATTAAAATGTGGAAGAAGGAAATAAAATAGAACGTAGGGAGGGAAAGTACGAGGTAAAATGAAATTTTCGGATGAGGATTGTAGAAAGCGGGGGAAACAGAAGAAGGCGGTAGTGAATTGCGCGACCTCTGAAGTTAATTGGAAGACCACTAATTATTTTCAACTGCCTTAATTAGACAACGTTTTTCTATGTTGTTTTAAACTATTCCTACTTATCAAAAGGTTAAACAACAATAGTTGGTGTAAAATGTTGTCTTTTGTTATTGTAGATAACCGCTTTTTTTGTAGTGATGGTACCCTGATATGATTAATTCGTATCACTAAATTATATCAACAATTTTACTGAACCTGATTATGGTCCTATGTTCGTTTCATTTTTTCCTTGTGATGAAAATCATGAGGGAAGATGATTAATATTACCCTTTTCCTTTGAATTGTCAAATATAAAAAATTCCATAAAGAAATAAAGCTTTACTGCTTTTTAATATGCTGACTTAATTAATGGTAGCTCAAAGGATGTTAAATTGAGAATATGACGCTTATTCATCTCAAAATAAGACATTTGCTTTTCTGATGTTAAACTGAGAATATGACACTTATTCATCTTAACTTATTCATCTCAAAGCATATTAAGTGGGACACTTATTCATCTCAAAATAAGAAGAGATTCTTGAGCTTTTCATAAAGAAATATAGAGATTTCATAAAATAACAGTTGCTTTTCTGGTTAAGTTCCTTTATAATAGAGATGAAGAAGAGATTGTTGACATGATTGTAATAAGTGGGACAAATAATAAAACTAATCGTTTGTTCCTTAATAAATGATAAATATTGAGAATAGTCATATTTACTATGATAAGAGAGATGAAGAAAAATATCTTTTAGGTGTTAATTTACGCTATAGTTTCTAGTAAATATTTTTAGAAAGGTGTTAAATTGAGAATAATCGTTTTCATGTAATTACAATACACATTGGACTTGAAAATGTTTATGATTTGGTGTGAGAATTTTTGTGAATTAAGAAGGCATTTTAGTTTATGTTAATTAGGATCGGCCCATGTTATATTACATAAATTTGTTTATCAGTAGTTTTTATCAGATTAAAAATGCACATATCCCTTGCTTATGCAACTTGTATGCTTCAAGAACTGTAATTGCTCTCAGCAAGTTCTTTCCTACATTTAGTAGTGATTCTCGAAGCAACATGATATTGAAACAACAAAAATAAAGGCATTATTTAGATCATAATCTTAATTCAAAGATTACGTTTTATAGCATTATAATGCATCTCAAGATTCTCAACCCATACAGAATATTAAAAGTATCAATAAGCTTAGTATTATCAAGGTTATTATGTTATCAGGCATCACTGTTTTGAAAGAATATCAAATGCAAAAAGTTGAGAAACTGACCTTTCTAAGACTTTTTGTATGATGTAATAAGCAAACAAAAGGTTGGCACTAAAAGGATCAACAAAGAGGGTAACGAATATGCATACTACTCAGGCAATACGCAACGCTGTTAATATTGCAAATAATTCAATCTAGTGAAGCTTTTTTGCCACACATGTATGATAATAAATACCTCATTATCCAAAAAAGAAAAATATCGTTCCTATTCTAATTAGAATTTACATTTCATCTTCTATCGAATCATTCATTCTCTATCACAGTAAATTAGTGTATATTTTGTTTTCCACTGAAAATTTATTTTATATTCGGATGTTAATTTGGCTTTTTTTAATGATGCACATGCCAAAATAGTGGTTTCAAAATAAGTTGTTGTCGAATGAGTTCTGGTTTGTTTTTGCATGTAAAATTACTTACCATTATTTTTATATTCTAAAAAACTACATAGATGGTCAGCGATAGCTGCACAGCTTCCAGGAAGAACAGACAACGAAGTAAAGAACTACTGGAACACCCATCTCAAAAAACGTCTACAGCGCATGGGCATAGACCCCGACACATACACAAACACTTCATTATCACCCTTCTCAGCAGCTCGCCACATGGCTCAGTGGGAGAGCATCAGGCTCAAAGCAGAGGCTCGCCTCAGTCGTCAGTTACTCAACTCCTCCACTTCAGGATCTACTAACCATAACGATTACAGCAACAACAATTCTGATGTTACTGATCCTAGTGAAACTCGGGATGGTTCCCCTGAACTAGAGGAAGGTGAGGTCGGGATGAACGTAGAACCTAATTTGGTGGTGAAGGACCTCTGTTTTGCACTGTTGAAACTCAACGAAGTTGAATTTATGAAACAGAACAAGTCTGAACAATGATATGAGTAAAGACTTGAAAAGAGAATTTTATTATACTTGAAATGTTGTAAAAATGATTGTATCTTTACATAGGAGGCTACGACTCCTTAAATACAAGATAGAACAGTTTGGGCTTGGCCCAGAATATTACAATTTAATAATAACGGGGAAGTTAAATGACAGTAAATACCCAATACAATGTATCGTGTATATCCATTTACTATAACTCCCCCCTCCCGAAACCTAACCCTAATTAGGTTTCCGCGAGAAAATAAATGGCGGCTCCAAATTGAAGAAACACCCTAATTGGTGACGGAATCTTCTAGTCAGGCCTTCATGACAGATGGATTGTGACGCCGCTTGAGCTCTTGAGCTTAAAAGGCTTCAGATCCATTGAGAGAGGTCAAATTGTAGGTTTAAAACAGACTGGATTAGAGTCTGTTATGAAACTCTAGCTGAACTTTACAGATTCAACACCGATTTGAGATATGCGAGAGACTAATCTGGTATGTAGATAATTCTGATTGACCTTTTATCCGGATCTGCTGAATCAACATTAAGCTCTTCCTTCAGTCTGATGAAATTTGGTCCTGAGAGAGGTTTTGTAAGTATATCAGCCTTTTGATGAAACAATGGTATATATCATACTCTCAATTTTCCTTTTATGATTTGTTCTCTGATAAAATACATGTCGAGATCTGTATGTTTTGTTTTTGAGTGAAGAACAGAATTTGAAGTCAATGAAATTGCACTAACATTATCACACCATATCATTGCCTTTTTAGTTGACTTGATTCTAAGTTCACTCAACAATGATTCGATCCATAATACTTCTGCTGCAGCACTAGCAACGCATCTGAATTCTGCTTCTATGCTTGACCTAGATACAGTACTTTGTTTTCTAGCACTCCATGATACAGGATTTTTTCCTAGGTATATACAATAACCTGATGTTGATTTTCGATCATCTAAGTCAGTTCCTCAGTCTGCATCAGCATATGTAACAACCCGTATTTTCAATAACCTGTAATAACGTAAATCGAGGCAGAATTTAATTCAAAAATCTGAATCAAGGGAAACGGGCTATGCCATTGCGTTCGTCTCGGAAAAATACGCGAAATAGAGTCTGAGTTTTCGAAAATCGGAGTCCGTATGACCCGATTAAGGCCCAACGAAGTTTTCAGAAAATTTCAAAGTAAAAACAGATTTCAAATTCAAGTTTGAATTTGGAAATTTGGGCCAATTTGGGCCAGGCGGGAAAATTCCCGCCAGAGCACCCAAGTCGACAGCCCTGTCGACTTGGGAGTCGACTTGGTTGGACCCAAGTCGACAGCCCTGTCGACTTGGCTGTCGACTTGGTCCAGCCGGGCAGTTTTGCCTGGTGCACCATTTTGGGTTTGTGTTGAGTTTGGGGGCCAGATTCGGTTTTGAGGGCTGAGATTGGAACTAGGGTTTAATCCTATGGCCTAAAACACTTGCCTAATCTATAAATAAGACCCTAAGCTAGCCCTAAATCATCATTATTCATTCTAGTAACTAAACTATGGCAAAATCAATCCTCTCATGGCCTCCACTCTCTTCATAAAATTCCTAAATAAATTTTTAAGAGATTTTCCATGCATACAAGTGTTTTCAAGCTTGTATGAGCATCATTAGCTTGCATTCAAGTCAAGTTTCTATATTTGCATCATAAAGAAAGAGTTTTGATCATTTTGGCTCAAGGGTTTTGCTTGCATTTTGGGTTTATTTGATTTCATAAGGGCTTTGGCATTGTAAGCCCTATTCTACTTTCATACTTAAACTCTAAAGTTAAATGTATGATATGCAAGTTTGCCATGATATGCAAGTTTAGTATGATGTGTTATGCAAGTTTACTATGATGTGATATGCAAGTTCATCAAGTTATGTTATGCAAGTTTATCATGTTATGATATGCAAGTCTATATGCAAGTTGGCCATGTTATGATATGCAAGTTTATCATGTTATGATATGCAAGTTTGTATGCAAGTTTGCCATGTTATGTTATGCAAGTTTGGGTTGAACATTTTGTTCATGCTATCATGTTATGCAAGCTTATCTTGGGTTTATGAACATAAAGCTTCAAGCTTTATGCTAAAGGTTGCATTTTGGCAACATGTAAGTTATCATATCTCTTATGATAACTTGCATGTGAGGCTAGATGCGAACTTATGGTCATTTCTACATGTCATTTATCACCATGTATCACCAATATGCTAAGTTTGGTTTTATGCATGCTTTTGAGGCCTAAAAATGTAATATGCAAGTATATGAACATATGTACATTTCTTATGCCACCATGATGAACTTGTGGCTTCAACACCTTTATGTCACGATTATGCCAAGTTCCCTCTTTCTATCCTTTATGCGCTATTGCGATATGTAAGCGATGGGATTGCGTTTGGGGTTGGGTAAACTTAAAGGACATAAAAACATAAGCTTGGGAATTTACCTATTAAGTTAGGTCTACCCATTGGGAATTTACCTATTAAGTTAGGTCTACCCAATTGCTTGAAAACTTGTAATGTGTTTTGGGAACATGATGGACATGACACTTAGAAAATATAAGTGTGACCAACTCGAGGTTGGGTTGAGTTTGTAGTGTAAACCTACCCGGAACTGACCGGCTTAACTAGTTGCTACAAACAATAGGACCCAATGTGAGAAGTTGGTCATGTTGTACCTTGAACCCGAGGTTAGACCAAGTTGTGGTGTAAAGCTACCCGGAACCGACCGGCTTAACTAGTGACCGCAACAAAGTCTAATGTGAGAGGTTAAGGCGCATTAAGTTAATTAATGCCTCATAATTAGGGTTAAGTCATGGACCGCTTGAATACTTAACCAATTAAACACGATGGGTTGGTAGGGTTAAGTCATGAACCTTGGATACACTTAACCAACTTGGTACTTGAATGGGTTGGGTTAACCACGTTTAACCCATTAAGGAAACCCTAGTTACGTGGTCATTTGCACCAGTAACCCTCTTAGTTGTATCATGATACCCTAGGGACTAGGCTAGGGAGGGGCACGATTACTGGGATGCCATGTAAGCGACCAAAACGACGGCTGAGTAGGTGCGCCGGTGTAGGTTCAGGCGGGCCATGGTCGTGCACATGGTCCGAAGTTGAAAAAGCAGGCACGGGCACCAGTAGGTTTAAACTGTGCGTGCATTGATTTGTGTCAGTGGTTGACACCCTAGGACTTGATACACCCTAGGGTGGACCTAGCACAGTTTAGCTACACTTCGTTGTTGGGCCGTATGACACCGACACTTGACGAGTTAGGCTTATAGGGAGCTGATCGACTAGACCGTGCTAGTTGGACCTTGGTTTAGGTCATTCATGATGTTGGGCCAAACTTGGGCCTGGGGATCACTTCTTGTTTACACTTTGGACCTCGTATTGGGGTCACTACATGTTATTGGGCCAAAGCTTGGGCCAAGGGATCAATACTTGTTTATTCAAGTCATGTTAGTTTGGTAGTACACCTGTGGTGCAAAAACCTTAAACCTGATTATGCGATGACACCTTTATCTACCTTGTTAGTCAATCATCATGCTAGTATGTTGTTATCCTTATGTTCATCCCTGCTGCTCATGCCAATTAACTTTACCAGTTTACATTGATTGTAGTAGGGCTTACTCAGTCTTTTTGACTGACCTGTTTTCTTTCGCCTCTTTTCTTCCGTTTCCCCCCCCCCCTCAGGTTCTCATGGTGGGAACGTTGGAGCTTAGCTTGGATTCCTGATCGCTTGCTTGTGGGATTTAGCTCATGTACGGTCTTGACATGAAGCTAGCTATGGTTATCACTTATTTTGGGGATAGTACTTATGTATTTCAGTTTTTCAGTGATGTTGTTTCTTTCTAGACTTGTGTATTTGGAATTTTGACAATATGTTGTACCAGACTTGTTTTGAAATGGTTTGAAATCTTCCGCTGTTTTACTTATCTTATTTACTATGTTTACATATATACATATGTTCTTGTTCTGCCTTGATATATCATTATGCATGTTTACCTGATTCAAACGCCCCTCCAAAGTCAGAGTGCTTACAAGAGCCACCCTAGCGGAGGTGGGGTGTTACATTTGGTATCAGAGCATATGGTTTACGAGAAGGAACAAAAAGGTTTTTAGAAAACTTTTGGAAAACTATTTTCAAAACCAAGTATAAAGTATTTTCCAAAGAAAAGTCTAGTTTATTTTTAAAGGCTATTCCCCAAAAAGCCATTAGCAAAGATTCCTTCGTTTTTCTCCATTCCGAATCTATCTTTTTCTTCGTTTTCAGTATGGCCGATAACTCTGCTATTCCGGAAGGAGTACACATACCTGTTTGGTATAGGAGACTTTTGGAGGCTAGGGCGACCGAAGCCGGCCCCGCAGATGTTCCTCCTCCTCCGGTAGTTAATGTTCCTCCTCCTCCTCCTCCGGTAGTTAATGTTCCTCCTCCTCCTGTCGCTGAGGTTCCTCTTCCTCCTCCCCCTCAGCATCCTCAGGCTGACTTCGCAAAGACTTGCAAGGATTTCAAAGCAATGGGTGGCAAGAACTTTCAAGGCACTGAGACTTTTGTAGAGGCCAGAAATTGGTTGAAAGAGACTGAGGATTTATTTGCTATCTTTGGGTTAGACGATCAGAGGAAGATCTTGTTGGCGGTTTGGCTTATGAAGGATGAGGTCGCTTATTGGTGGGAAGTCACCAATGGTACTAGGCCTGTTGAGACTTGGGCCGATTTCAGGGCAAGGTTCGTGCTTAAGTTTCTATCTTCTGCTGAGGAGAATCTGCAAATGGAGAGGTTCATAACTTTGAAACAAGGAGATATGTCTGTCAAAGAATATGTGAACAAATTCAATCAGTTAGCTCGTTTTGGCTTGGATATGGTGAATACTCCTCAGAAGAAGGCTCTTCGTTTTGCTAGAGGATTGAATGAGCCGTTGCAGGGATTGGCTATGTCACATATTCCCCATGGGGCCACGTTTGAGAGCTTGGTTGATATGGCGTTACTTCAGGGAGATGTCAAGAAAAATGATACTCAAGCCAAGAAGACTGATTCCCAGGGAAAAGGAAATCAGGGTAATCCAAGTGGTCAGAGCAGTCAAGGCAATCAGAACAACAAGGGCAACAAGAACAAGGCAAAGGAAACAAGAAAGTGCAACTTCTGTGGGATTGTTGGGCACATAGCCAAAGACTGTAGGAAGAAGAGAAGGAAATTGGGTGGGTGCTTTCACTGTGGAGAGACGGGACATTTTAACAAGGATTGCCCTAGGAAGCAAGGGCAAGGCCAGGGTCAGCCTCAGCGTGCTGGACCTTCAGGAGGGCAAGTTCATGCTCTCAATGCCGCTCCAGTTCCCGATCGAGGTAGTATTTCTGTTGAGAGCCTTGTATATATTTCTGATTTTCCAGTTCTTACCTTGTTTGATTCTGGTGCATCGCATAGCTTTATCCCATCTGATCTAGTTGAAAGTTTGCACCTAAGTACTAGTCTAGTTAATGATCCCGTGTGTGTTTTAAATCCAATTGGGGGTTCCGCCCATTTGTCTGTTATCTACGTGGATCTGAAAATCTCTATCTTTAGTGTAGAGATCTCGTGTGATGCTTATATTCTCGGTTTCTTGGGGTATGGGTTGATTTTGGGCTTGGATGGGTTGTCCAGTTTTGGAGCCATCCTTGATTTTTGAGCATAGGGTTGTGAGGCTCATGACTCGCCTCGGTAATACCCTAAAAATTTCTAGTAACCCTATGAGTCCCGTCATGTTGTGTTATCTTGAACCCCTCGACTCGTCTATCGATAGTTTGCAATCGGTGAGGGTGGTCCGAGAATATCCTGATATCTTGGGTGAAGTGAAGGGGGTTACCCCTAAACGAGAGATAGATTTGCGCATTTATCTGGTTGATAATGCCAAAATAGTTTCGTGGCCGGTTAGGCACATGGCCCCGCAAGATGAGAGTTAAGAAAGCAAGTCAAGGAGTTGCTTGAGAAGAACTTCATTAGATGAAGTATATCTGAATGGGGAGCGCCTGTAGTGTTTACTACCAAGGCAGATGGTTCTCTTCGACTTTGTGTTGATTATCGTGAGTTAAAGAGAATAGACAACCATTGCCAAGGATCGATGATTTGTTTGATCAGCTTGTAGGAACATCTGTTTTCTCTTGATCTTGCTACTGGATTCCATCAGCTCAGAGTAGCTGAGGATAGTATAGACAAGACTGCGTTCAGAACTCCAGATGGATTCTTAGAATGGCTGGTCATGCCATTCGGTTTGACTAATGCACCCGCCTACTTCGTGGACTTGATGAGTAGGGTGTTTAGGGAGTTCTTGAACAAGTTTGTCGTGGTCTTCGTAGGTGATATTCTGATCTTCTCAAAGGATGAGGAAGAGCATGCTAGACATCTCAAGGAGGTTATGGATACGCTTAGAGCACATCAATTGAAAGCCAAGACCTCCAAAGGTCATTTTGGAGAAGAAGGAGTTAGATTTCTTGGGCACATAGTTTCTAAGCAAGGCTTAGTGGTGGATCCTGCTAAAGTGGTCGCGGTTCAAAACCGAAAAGCTCCGACGAGGACAATGGAAGTAAGAAGCTTTCTCAGTTTAATTAGTCAGTTAGCGTCCCTTGAGTTTAGACCTACCCTTCTGGATCAAGTAGGGACTTCACAAAAAGAAGACCCGCAGTTAGTCGAGATCATGGACAAGTTGATTCGAGGCGAGATGTTAAGACACCTCGCTATAGATGACAAGGGATGGCTAAGACGCGATGAGAGAAAGAAGGCTCCTGAAGATGCACATCACTCGAGGAGGTGACCGAGTTTGTCCCAAGGTGCATGTTGGGCCAACGGATTAAGGCCGAGTCATAAAAAGCCCGGTGGGCTATTACATCCATTGGAGGTCCCCGCAATGGAAGTAGTAAAGCGTCACGAAGGATTTCGTGAATGGACTGCCTAGGTCAAGGAAAGAGAATACGAGCATGTGGGTCATAGTAGGTAGACTCACGAAGAGTGCTCATTTCACTCCGGTAAAGAGCAAAAGGACTGCATCATAGCTAGCGACGGTTTACTTTCAAGAAATAAAGCGGTTGCACGGGGTTCCCTAAAGGATAGTTAGTAAGCATGGCTCAATCTTCACTAGCCAGTTTTGGGATAGTCTACGGGAAGTCATGGACAAACGACTGAATCTAAGTACGGCCTATCATTCGCAGGCGGATGGTTCATTTTGTTCAAGCATGAGTTATAGAAAATCACGTTAGTAAGAGCAATTGGCAACGTGGATTGGTATTTTCGAGAAAAGTTCTGCTGCGTGGAATACTTTATGGTAAGTTAACGAGATCCAGGATTCACTAGTGAATTTTGGAGAGCTTGCATGAAACCATGTGGTCATAGTTATGTTTAAGCCAAGAATGATGGAAGAGTAAGTGAAAGAGGAAGACGAGAGGCGACAATGAAATGGGTTCCAACTCATATTTGGAAATAAGAGTTAAGAAGCTAAGAAATCATGAGGTAAAAGACGGTCAAAGCACAGTGGAGTTAAGCTCAAGGAAACGTGACTTAGAAGATTGAAGGCTAGATACGCGCATCATATCTCTTTCTAAGAGTATATCCTTGATCCTTGTTTTCCTGCGGAACTTACTCGCATGTTATCTTTTTATGTATATCCTCTCGGTCCCATTTTCGGTCCTATTTCTGTCGGGAGGTATGACTTATTGGCTAGTAATACATGTCAGGGTTTGAAGGGGGTCCGTTAGGTTGACTAAACCTTTTGGGATTTTATAGAATATGGGTTGGAAGGGATTTCTTGTAATCCGAAAGGAGTATATCTTGCTTATCTTCCCGATCTCTTTGTAGCATATCTTTTGCTATCCATGTTTATCTAGTTTATCGTGTTAATCTTGTCATGAGAACCTTAGGTAGAAACCCTTTGGATGAAACATGTGTTTGAAACATGTTATGCTTGATGGTTGCAAGTGGTTGCAAGTGTTTGCAAGTGGTTACTCGTGGATGCATTATACACATTAGGCACTAGATCGGCTCACACACTCCTCATATTGCATATGCATGAGTGTTTACGCTTATTCATGGATGGAAATTTTTGTGTTATCACATGGATGTTGCATATGGATGTATGTTATGTGCACACATATAGATGTTATACATTATGTTAGGAATTGCATACATATGGATTCATTTCACTAACATAATTTACATTGATGATATTTGCATTAGATAAGTACATATACACACACCTTTGCATATGTTCATTCAACATTTAGAATCTTGTAAGGACAATGATTGCTCGTGGATGATGATTTGAGTAGATGGATGTTGGATGGTAGGATACGTTCTTCCTAACTTGAAGATTTCGGGGACGAAATCCTTTAAGGAGGGGAGAATGTAACAACCCGTATTTTCAATAACCTGTAATAACGTAAATCGAGGCAGAATTTAATTCAAAAATCTGAATCAAGGGAAACGGGCTATGCCATTGCGTTCGTCTCGGAAAAATACGCGAAATAGAGTCCGAGTTTTCGAAAATCGGAGTCCGTATGACCCGATTAAGGCCCAATGAAGTTTTCAGAAAATTTCAAAGTAAAAACAGATTTCAAATTCAAGTTTGAATTTGGAAATTTGGGCCAATTTGGGCCAGGCGGGAAAATTACCGCCAGAGCACCCAAGTCGACAGCCCTGTCGACTTGGGAGTCGACTTGGTTGGACCCAAGTCGACAGCCCTGTCGACTTGGCTGTCGACTTGGTCCAGCCGGGCAGTTTTGCCTGGTGCACCATTTTGGGTTTGTATTGAGTTTGGGGGCCAGATTCGGTTTTGAGGGCTGAGATTGGAACTAGGGTTTAATCCTATGGCCTAAAACACTTGCCTAATCTATAAATAAGACCCTAAGCTAGCCCTAAATCATCATTATTCATTCTAGTAACTAAACTATGGCAAAATCAATCCTCTCATGGCCTCCACTCTCTTCATAAAATTCCTAAATAAATTTTTAAGAGATTTTCCATGCATACAAGTGTTTTCAAGCTTGTATGAGCATCATTAGCTTGCATTCAAGTCAAGTTTCTATATTTGCATCATAAAGAAAGAGTTTTGATCATTTTGGCTCAAGGGTTTTGCTTGCATTTTGGGTTTATTTGATTTCATAAGGGCTTTGGCATTGTAAGCCCTATTCTACTTTCATACTTAAACTCTAAAGTTAAATGTATGATATGCAAGTTTGCCATGATATGCAAGTTTAGTATGATGTGTTATGCAAGTTTACTATGATGTGATATGCAAGTTCATCAAGTTATGTTATGCAAGTTTATCATGTTATGATATGCAAGTCTATATGCAAGTTGGCCATGTTATGATATGCAAGTTTATCATGTTATGATATGCAAGTTTGTATGCAAGTTTGCCATGTTATGTTATGCAAGTTTGGGTTGAACATTTTGTTCATGCTATCATGTTATGCAAGCTTATCTTGGGTTTATGAACATAAAGCTTCAAGCTTTATGCTAAAGGTTGCATTTTGGCAACATGTAAGTTATCATATCTCTTATGATAACTTGCATGTGAGGCTAGATGCGAACTTATGGCCATTTCTACATGTCATTTATCACCATGTATCACCAATATGCTAAGTTTGGTTTTATGCATGCTTTTGAGGCCTAAAAATGTAATATGCAAGTATATGAACATATGTACATTTCTTATGCCACCATGTTGAACTTGTGGCTTCAACACCTTTATGTCACGATTATGCCAAGTTCCCTCTTTCTATCCTTTATGCGCTATTGCGATATGTAAGCGATGGGATTGCGTTTGGGGATGGGTAAACTTAAAGGACATAAAAACATAAGCTTGGGAATTTACCTATTAAGTTAGGTCTACCCATTGGGAATTTACCTATTAAGTTAGGTCTACCCAATTGCTTGAAAACTTGTAATGTGTTTTGGGAACATGATGGACATGACACTTAGAAAATATAAGTGTGACCAACTCGAGGTTGGGTTGAGTTTGTAGCGTAAACCTACCCGGAACCGACCGGCTTAACTAGTTGCTACAAACAATAGGACCCAATGTGAGAAGTTGGTCATGTTGTACCTTGAACCCGAGGTTAGACCAAGTTGTGGTGTAAAGCTACCCGGAACCGACCGGCTTAACTAGTGACCGCAACAAAGTCTAATGTGAGAGGTTAAGGCGCATTAAGTTAATTAATGCCTCATGATTAGGGTTAAGTCATGGACCGCTTGAATACTTAACCAATTAAACATGATGGGTTGGTAGGGTTAAGTCATGAACCTTGGATACACTTAACCAACTTGGTACTTGAATGAGTTGGGTTAACCACGTTTAACCCATTAAGGAAACCCTAGTTACGTGGTCCTTTGCACCAGTAACCCTCTTAGTTGTATCATGATACCCTAGGGACTAGGCTAGGGAGGGGCACGATTACTGGGATGCCATGTAAGCGACCAAAACGACGGCTGAGTAGGTGCGCCGGTGTAGGTTCAGGCGGGCCATGGTCGTGCACATGGTCCGAAGTTGAAAAAGCAGGCACGGGCACCAGTAGGTTTAGACTGTGCGTGCATTGATTTGTGTCAGTGGTTGACACCCTAGGACTTGATACACCCTAGGGTGGACCTAGCACAGTTTAGCTACACTTCGTAGTTAGGCCGTATGACACCGACACTTGACGAGTTAGGCTTATAGGGAGCCGATCGACTAGACCGTGCTAGTTGGACCTTGGTTTAGGTCATTCATGATGTTGGGCCAAACTTGGGCCTGGGGATCACTTCTTGTTTACACTTTGGAACTCGTATTGGGGTCACTACATGTTATTGGGCCAAAGCTTGGGCCAAGGGATCAATACTTGTTTATTCAAGTCATGTTAGTTTGCTAGTACACCTGTGGTGCAAAAACCTTAAACCTGATTATGCGATGACACCTTTATCTACCTTGTTAGTCAATCATCATGCTAGTATGTTGTTATCCTTATGTTCATCCCTGCTGCTCATGCCAGTTAACTTTACCAGTTTACATTGATTGTAGTAGGGCTTACTCAGTCTTTTTGACTGACATGTTTTCTTTCGCCTCTTTTCTTCCGTTCCCCCCCCTGGTTCTCAGGGTGGGAACGTTGGAGCTTAGCTTGGATTCCTGATCGCTTGCTTGTGGGATTTAGCTCATGTACGGTCTTGACATGAAGCTAGCTATGGTTATCACTTATTTTGGGGATAGTACTTATGTATTTCAGTTTTTCAGTGATGTTGTTTCTTTCTAGACTTGTGTATTTGGAATTTTGACATTATGTTGTACCAGACTTGTTTTGAAATGGTTTGAAATCTTCCGCTGTTTTACTTATCTTATTTACTATGTTTACATATATACATATGTTCTTGTTCTGCCTTGATATATCATTATGCATGTTTACCTGATTCAAACGCCCCTCCAAAGTCTGAGTGCTTGCAAGAGCCACCCTGGCGGAGGTGGGGTGTTACAGCATATGCATTGATATTTAGATAATTGCTAGCTTTAAATGTAAGTCCATGATCAATTGTTCCCTTTAGATACTTAGAATCCTTTTTACTGCTCTCCAATGTGTATTTAAAGGGTTTTGCATATATTGACTAGCATTGTTCACACTAAAAGATATGTCAGGTCTGGTTATAGTGGCATACTGTAGGGCTCCAATGATACTCCTATAAAATTTTGCATCTCGAATTGCCTCACCATTATGTTTTGAAAGTTGATTATTGGTGATCATTGGAGTTGGAAGTGAATTAGCTTTGTCCATTTTTACCTTTAGAAGAATTTCAGAAATGTATTTCCTTTGGCTAAGATGAAATTATGATTGTGATGTTTTTCTCACTTCAATGCCCAGAAAATAGCTTAAGTTCCCCAAATCTTTGATTGAAAATTCTGCATTTAATTTTATTATGATAAACTCAATTTCAGATCTGCTACTACTTGCAATAATAAAATCATCAACATAAACTAGAATAAAGGTAGTATCAGTATTAGTAAATTTTGTGAAAATTGAGTTATCAGATTTTGTAGAATTGCAGCCGTAGTTGACAAATGTTGATTTCAACTTGTCAAACCAAACCCTAGGTGCTTGCTTCAATCCATAAATTGCTTTGTTCAGTTTGCACATCAATTTTGTGTTGCTGTCATGACAAAATCCTTTAGGTTGTTGCATAAACACTTCTTCCTGCAAATTACTGTTCAAAAAAGCATTATTAACATCCAATTGTCTAATGTTCCAATTTCTACTCATGGCAATAGTCATAACTATTCTAATAGATGAAGGCTTCACAACAGGTGAAAAAGTTTCTGAAGAATCAAAACCATACTGTTGTGAATATCCTTTTGCAACTAATCTTGCCTTGTATTTAGAAATTGAACCATCAGAATTTCTCTTCAATTATAAACCCATTTACACCCAATTATATTTCTATTTTCTGGTTTTTCAACCAGCGACAAATTCCTTTCTTAATTAAAGCATCATATTCTTCTTGCATAGCTTGCTTCCAATTTTCACATTAGGATGCTTCATAGAAAGTAACTGGCTCATCCTGAATGACAGTAGTATTAATATTTTTGGGTTTGAAGATACCACATTTAGCTCGAGTTAACATAGAATGCTTGTTAGGATGATTAGCAACTGTAGTGTCTTGATTGATATTCTCTGTTGAATCTGTGGCAAGTGTTTGATCGCCTCTTATATTGTGAGTATCTTGACCTGATTGACTCTGATTGTCAACATTGTCATCAATGCTCTGCTCTTGACCTGGCCTTCTCAAAGGCACTGTGAGTTGAGAGCTAGTGGTGTCTTCCATGGCTTGCTGAGGTGGCACCATCACTTGTATTTCTTCAGGAACATCAGGTATAACAATTCTTGGATTTACTACTTTTTCAGTAGTTTTTATTTTTCCAGTACTAAAGGGAAATACC
Source organism: Allium sativum (assembly GCA_030737875.1). Classification (NCBI taxonomy): domain Eukaryota; kingdom Viridiplantae; phylum Streptophyta; class Magnoliopsida; order Asparagales; family Amaryllidaceae; genus Allium; species Allium sativum. Next base: position 682,549,513 of record CM060926.1, on the reverse strand, counting down.
TTCTCATTGAATTTAACATGCCTGGATATAAATATCCTGCTTGTACTATCTAAACATCTGTACCCCTTTTGACTGTTACAGTAACCAAGAAAATTACATGAAGTAGATCTAAAACATAATTTGTGGGTATTATATGGTCTTAAACAAGGAAAACATTGACATCCAAATACCTTCAAATGATCATAATCTGGTTTGACCTTAGTTAAGACTTCCTGTGGACTTTTAAAATTTAAAACCTTTGTTGGTAATAAATTTATCAAGTGTACAATAGTATATAATGCTTCAGGCCAAAAATTTAAACGCATAGATGCCAGAGCAAGTAAAGTTAAACCAGTTTCAACTATATGCCTACGTTTCCTCTCAATTAAACCATTCTATTCAGAGGTATAAGGATAGGTAGTTCTATGATTAATGCCCTTTTTTCAAAATAAGTTTTTAATGGTAAAAATTCTCTTCCACCATCAGTTTGCATAATACCCACATGCTGTCCAATCATATTTTCTACCTTATTAATGAATTGGATAACAGTATTACAAGTTTCTGAATTAGATTTTAACATATAAATCAAGTAAACCTAGAACTAGAATATGCATCAATGAAAGATATGTAGTATTTAAATCCATAATCTGAACTGATGGATGCTGGACCCCATAAATCAGTAGCAACAAGTTCAAGTGGTCTAGAATAACTTGTGTGTGATTCTGGAAATCCAAGTTTGTGACTCTTTCCCAATTGGCAAGAGGAACATATGTATGAATCAGGAATCTTATCAATAGGAATATTATTACTATTCAATACTTATTTTACAGTTTTGCTACTAGGATGCCCTAACTTGCAATGCCACAAATCAAATTTACTAAAATACTCAGAATCATTCATGTATGTCATCATATAATTTTTCTTATTACAGACTGGGTTTTTATGATCATTCAAGTCAAATCTGTACAACCCATTAAATTCTCTACCCTACAAAATGATTTCTTGAGTTAGTATATCTTTGACAATGCAAGTATTCGGATAAAATTCAAAATAAACATTATTATCTTTAGCAAATTGGGAATTCTTCTTAATAGAAGGAACCCTTAGAAGATTTTTTAAAATTAATTCTTTAGGTCCAAATAGACTTGCATTTCCAGTGTGTGTTATTTGTGCTACTTTACCATCGCCAACTAGTAAATTTTGCATACCTTTGTATTCCTTGTTGCCCAAGTTTAAATTGGCCAAATTATTTGTGACATGATTTGTAGCCCCTGAGTCTGGATATTAGATCATCATTAGCATCACCTGTTGAGGTTGATTCTGTGTTTAAAACTTCTGATTGACTTTTATTTCAATCTTTCTGCACACTAACTAGATTCCAATTGCTGTTGTTGCCTTGTTGTGAGGGGTTGTAATTAGAGTTATATCTGAAATAACATTTGTTGGCACTGTGATCAAACTTTTCACAGATTTGACATTTAACTCTATTGGTATTATTACCATTTCTACCACCTCTTCTGCCTCCTCTATTTGTAGATCCACCCCTCTGATTATTATTGAATTGACCCCTTGAACCTTGATTTCTTTCTTGCTGTTTACCCTTGTTATAAGTATAGTTCACAGCCATTTTAGGATTTAATACTTTGTTGTGTTCTACTCTTCCTTCACGTGCAAGAAGAGTAGAATACACAAACTGCAAAGAAGGGGTAGGATCCATGGTTGATATAATTTCCATAACAGCTTCATACTCATGAACTAATCCACTAATTATATACAACACATGCTCTGAATCGGAAACTTTATGACCTGCAGAAGCCAATTGATCACACAGATTCTTGACCTTAAGTAAGTACTCATTCATACTCATTTCATTTTTTCTAATGGTCTGCAAATGTCTTCTATAATGCATTATCCTAGCAGAAGATTGAGAAGTAAAATTCCTTTCTATTGTAGACCATACTTCTTAGGCTGTTTTACACCCAGTTAATTGAGGTAGGATATTCGAACTTATGGATGACATCATCCATGCACATACAAGACTATCTTGTCTCTGATGAACTGCATATTCAGGATTTGGTACAAGTTGTTTATCCTTATCTCGAATGAACTTAGGTGGAATTATCTTTGTACCAAGAATGTAATCTTCTAACGCATATCCTCTAATTGCAGTTTCTATTTGTAATTTCCAGAGTAAAAAGTTAGCCTCATCAAGCTGAACAGAAACAATATGGCTTTATGGTTTGATAATGGGCTTCATCAGGTCATTAACTGGATCACCAGATGAAAAATCTGTGCACCTCTAGTGACAGACCCGTGAGGAGTGGCATCTCCTTCATTTGACATGGTGAACAAACAAAGAGATCACAGAATTTGTAAAAGAAGTTTAAAACAGAAAATCTTGAATTGAGAATCAAAGAAGACACTCAGGTGAGAATATGATGCTATCAAGGAACTCAGATGATGAATACTTGTAATTTTTCTTTTATAATAGGGACAATAATGACTAATGAGTTTCTTTTGACTACACTTGTCTTCAACTGATGCTTTTCCTGAAATTCTTGATCGGTTTTCTGATCAAATTTTAAACTTTCTCTTTACAACAGGCTATTCTTTAATAAACTGATGCAGCCACAGTGATGAACCAGGCATGGCACAATTTATCAGAGATGGCAACAACTTTCAGATGATAAGATCTTCGATCTTGGATGAAAGGAGTCCAAGTGATGAATCTTTTCTGATGGACAATATATTCTGATCAATCTTGAAACAGATTGATTATGAATTTTTTTTTCTAGAATTTTCAGGATCTAATGCTATTAAGCACAAAGATCTGCTCCGATACCAAGTTGAATTTATGAAACAGAACAAGTCTGAACGATGATATGCGTAAAGACTTGAAAAGAGAATTATATTATACTTGAAATGTTGTAAAAATGATTGTATCTTTACATAGGAGGCTACGACTCCTTAAATACAAGATATAACAGTTTGGGCTTGGCCCAGAATATTAAAATTTAATAATAAGGCCTTGGCCTATGTAACGGTTAAGTTAAATGACAGTAAATACCCAATACAATGTATCGTGTATACCCATTTACTTTAATTAACAAGATAATTTAGTCGAGAGTGAGTACTCAGACATGTTAAATGTACTTGGTTTACTGATATTGCTGGATAATTTAGTCGGGATAGTTCCTTCTCAACAGATTTTGACAGTTTTGGATGGTGCTCGCACTGTTCAAAAACCCAGGCTTGAAAATAAATGTACTTAGTTTACCGATACTGCTGGCCTGGGGAGTAGTAACAGGACCAGGATCATCCAAAATAGAGGTCCTTCATCACCAAATTAGGTTCTACATTCATCCTGACCTCACCTTCCTCTAGTTCAGGGGAACCATCCAGAGTTTCAACCGTGAACTACTAGAAAGTGCCGACTTTAGCGATGCACTTCTAGACCTTGCTCAAAAACAGATTACATTTCATACTGTAGGAAATTTACAAAATTCAGGAAATTTACAGAATTTAGAACAGTTTCAAAACCATACAGATTTACTTGCTTTCGAGCAAATGAGATTAAGGGTACGTTTGATTTTGAATGGGAAAGGGCATTTGGAAGGGGCATTTGAAGGGGAATTGTTGGGAACGGGGAATGTGTTCTTTTTACGAAAGGGGCATTTTGGAAGGGGCAGAGTTATTATTTTATTGTTTTTGTATATATTATTTTTAAATGTTTGTATTTGTGTGTGTTTATTGTTGAACAGAATAATAGAACGCAGAATACAAATTATAGAATACAAATTGCAGAATTTAAATTGCAGAATCCAAAAGCCAGTACAACGCATTATAACATAATTAAAAAAAACATCACTACAACATAACCATAAAAGAAAACATCACAAAAGAATCAGAAAATAAAACAACACAATTACAACACCCACATAAAGGAAAACATCACATCTGTCCAACCCTCAGCTTCGTAACAAAATGAATAACACAACCCCTAAACTGTGCGGGCTTGTCAAGCAGAGAATAAAATGGGTTGTGGCCCAATCTATCATGTGTTGACAGAATAACCGCCACCTCCCAATCCTAATAGTCATCATCCTCATGGCATATAGACATGCATAAATCTATAAGCTCGTCTCTGTCCATGCACGAAGGAGCTGAACGAGAAGGGCTAGCACCAGACCTGATCGGCCTACGAGTCGGATGACTCGAGATCTTCGCATTATCGCTACGAATGATATCGCCAAAGAGCTTAGCCTCTTGCAGATGAACTGGTGGAGCATCCGGAATTGCATACTGACATCTGTCGGTACGCATGCTTCCTGCAAACATGGAGTCCAACTCCCTGAATCGTGTCGGGGACCCACTCTTGAACTTGTGCATCGGTATTGGCACCGTCGCCCACCAATCATCCGTTCTTGTGACGGTATCCAATTGCTCGTCCCATCCCCCTCCACCAAACTGTAGCGGTCTGTTCCACGGAGCCCAATCTCTTTTCATGTTGTCAAACTTATTCTTCATTTGACCAGCGTTGTAGTCCAACCCGGTATGCTTATTGAACGCCTGTGCGATCACCTGGTACCATCCTCCAACATTATGTGCACGGGAACTGAGATGTTGCATGCACACATCGATGAAAGCGTTCGTCGTATCATTGTTCCATTCGGCAATGGAACGAGTGGACGAAGACTGACTTGTGGCCATTCTGGAAAAAAAAACCAAAAAAATACGAATAAAATATCTATGGAAGTAAAAAATCTAAAAATTACAAATATAAAAGCAAAATCCTGAAAATATCGGCAAGTAGACGGTGATTGGAGCTGTTATTTTCGGGTTGTGGCTGTTTTTGGTAATGGAAGGGGGAATGAGGGGGCCGAATATATAGATGGAGAGGAAGGAATCGGTTATTCTAGAAATTTCGTCGCGTCCAACGTGCATCCGACGCGTCGGACGCTTCGGACGTGAAAGCCACCTTTTCAACCATTCGTCTTGAAGGGGCAAAAGTGTGGGTCCCACTGTGGACGCGTCTGACGCGTCGGACGTGTCGGACGTAGACGCAAACATTAACCGCCCAGTTCATAAATCAAACGCTACCTAAAACATTAGTGGAAAATTAACTTAAATGTGAAAAAAACGTTAAAAACTATTATTATATGTAGGTTAACTTTTTGAAATTTTAAATTTGAACATACGCAATAAAACAACAAAAATAGCGTAACTTGGAGCAAATGAAAACACAATTTAGGAATGTATTTGTCCAGTTAGCGTTATGAAAATTGTAACGATATGGAAGTCTAATTAATTTACCAGAGAGTGAGACTTTCAATTGATTTGAACCAAATTTTGACATTACATTGATAGTACCTGAATACATGTCCATAGATCAGCCTTCAAATTTTCATCGACTTTCTTCCAATTGCTAATGGTCACAGGTACTATTGTGGAGAAATTTTGATTCAAGACCGCTCAAAATCAAAATCGCCAATGCCGCGGAAAATGAGATCGTGGTAATAGTGCAAAAATAACCAATCGATATATCAAAACAATCTCAATCTTATCCAAGCCAATTACAATCACTAAACAATGGAAACATTAGAGCAATAACGAGAAACTAAATCATACAGGAATTTATAGTGGTTCCACCGACGTCTTGCCAGTGTACGTCCACTTTGAGAAAGAACCTTTATTAATATCAATAGAAGAGTACAAGAGATTGATTACAATAATCAAATTCACTGAAAAAAATTTGATTTTGTGGAGAAAGGAATTGAAGAAGTTAGGATTGCCTAAACCCTAATTAGAATAAACCTAGACCTAATCTCTTGATTTTGTTGTGTGTTCCTCCTCCTTTTGGATCCGATGTAGCGTATATAGGCATAGGGAAGTATATGGAAATTCCCAAAATTTCCTCTAGATCCGAAATATCCTCCAGATCTGAAATATCCTGAAATATCCTCCAGATCTGAAAATATCCTCCAGATCCTAAATATTTGAAATATCCTGAAATATCCTTCAAATTCGAAAATATCCTCCACAATCTAACACATAGTATCACATACTTCAACACTCCACCTTGATACTATATCCATCAACATCACAAACTCCAATGCACTCAAGCATTTCCTTCTATCTTCAATCAAGAAAGCTTGAATGTTTCCCCAATGAACTCCTGCATAGCCACCGCCCATTGCACTTCACTAACGATTTTAGGCATAGCCCCCACTCGTCAATGAAGTGTTGAAACATCCAACTCCTAAACTAGTCTCACTAAAAGACAATGTACTCGGGAGTGAAAACGAGTACTTATCATGAAGATAGAACACCAACCTCTCATCGATGCTCTTCTACATCCAAGTTTCTCTCTCAACTGGGCCACCCCGTGGCACCTAGCATCTCTCCAAGCGAATTAAGTTCAAGCAATGCTCGAACTTCCCAACCGGCAATGTCTTAGTGAACATGTCCGCCGCGTTATCCTTTGTGTGCACTTTCCGAAGGCGTAATTGTTTGTCTTCATCCATGGCTACTATAAATGACTCCATCACTTCAATATGCTTCGTTCGTAAGCTAAACGCCAAATTCTCCGCCAAATGGATAACACTTTGGCTATCACATTGAACATCAACAATGTCATGTCAAACCCCAAGTCACACAACAATCGCTTCAAATAGAGAGTTTCCTTCGCTGTCTCTACTGTAGCTATCAACTCCGCCTCCGTAGTGGATAAAGCAACTGTGGTCTGCAATCTCGATCTCTAACTTATGGTTGTACTGCCAAGAGTGAAAACATATCCAGAAGTTGATTTTCTTCGATCACTATCACCAGCGTAGTCTGAATCACAGTAACCAACCAACATGCAATTCTTCTCTTTACTACCCCCAAAAACAAGGCCATGAGATGCTGTACCTTTCAAGTATCTCAAGATAAGCTTCACTGCTTCCCAATGTGATTTCCCCGGATTAGCCATGAACCGACTAACCCTCCCGACGACAGTTGCAATATCGGGTCTTGTACACACCATGGCATACATCAAACTTCCAACCGCACTAGCATATGGCAACTTTTCCATGTAAGCCTTGTCTTTCTCCTTGATAGGTGATCCCTTACTCGAAAGCTTTATATGCAAAGGTAAAGGCATATTTGATGCCTTTGCATCCTCCATGTTAAACCGGCAAAGCACTTTCTTAATGTACTCCTTTTGAATTAATTTGAACTCAAAATGCTTTCGATCTCTTTCAATTTCTATGCCCAAAATCTTCTTTGCTTCTCCAAGGTCTTTCATCTCGAACTCTGCCTTTAATTTCTCTTTCAACTTGTTTATTTCTGCCTTGTCCTTAGAAGCAATGAGCATATCGTCCACATACAAGAGTAAATACACCCAACAATCATTTCCTAACCTCTTGAAATAAACGCAAGCCTCCTTGATGCTTCAATGGAAGCCACTTTCAAGCATGAAATGATCAAATCTCTTGTACCATTGCCTAGGTGATTTCTTCAAACCATACAGTGATTTTTTCAAGTTGCAAACTAGTTTTGAATTACCTTCCACAACAAACCCTTTCGGTTGCTCTATATAGATGTCTTCATCCAAGTCTCCATGCAAGAAGGTGGTTTTCACATCTAGTTGCTCCAACTCCAAGTTGTGAATAGAAACTATGGCAAGTAATATCCGGATAGAAGTATGCCTCAAAACCGGTGTGAAGATCTCATCATACTCCTTTCCTTTTCTCTGTGTAAACCCCTTAGCCACTAGCCTAGCTTTGTATCTTCCATCATCCTTCACTTTATATATCCATTTGCACCCAATAGCACGGTTTCCATTAGGAAGTGGAACCAAATCCCAAATTTGATTCTTTATTAAAGATTGCATCTCTTCCTCCATGGCGCAAATCCACTTCGAGCTATCACTCGAATCCATGACGTTATTACGGTCCATCGGCTCATCTTGGACTACATGAAGAGCATAGTCCAAATTATCTCAAAATCTAAGATAGTTCCAATCACCATATCTTTCAGGTGGCCTTATAGAACGGCGACCAACCCGAGTAGCAATACCATCACCCGGTCTTCCTTCAGCTCCACCTTGAACTGAATCTTCTCTAGGCTCGTGCACATCACCAACACTACTAGAGGAACCCTGTGGACTACGTGATATAACATCAACTGCATTCTCCTCGCAAACACCTCCAACAACTCTACTCTCTCTAGGCCTAAAAGTGGGAATAACTTCCCTTTCCTTTGATTCACCATGAACCAAATCTGGAACATCTGATGAGCCCTCATTCTCCTTGAACATAGCTGACTCATCAAAAGTAACATGACGAGAAACCATCGTTTCCGAATTCCAAATCTGATAGCCTTTGATGCCATCCATATAACCGAGAAAAATTCCTTTGAAAGCTCTAGGTGAGAGCTTATCATTCCCCGGAACATGCACATAAACAGGATTTCCAAACACATGATGATAACTCAAGTTAATGCTCTTCCCTTTCCACACTTCCTCCAGAGTTTTGTTATCAATAGCCGAGCATGGAATTCGATTAATAATATGCAATGCGGTTGTCAAAACTTCGGCCCAAAATTCCTTAGACAAACTCGATGTCAATCTCAAGCATCGATCTTTCTGTAGTAGAGTTCGGTTCATTCTTTCCGCCACTCCATTAGATTGCGGATCTCCCGGTGTAGTAAAATGCCTCCGAATACCATGATGCCTGCAAAAATTCAGAAATTCTCCGGAAACATACTGGCCGACATTATCGGACCTAAGAACCTTTAAAGTCTTTCCACTCTCATTCTCAACAAGAGCCTTCCATTATTTGAATCTTGCAAATGCCTCCGATTTGGCCTTCATTACATACACCCAAACCTTCCGAGAGAAATCATAAATGAAAGAAATGTAATATCTTGCTCCTCCCAAAGAAGCTACAGGCGCCGGTCCCCAAACATCTGTGTGCACATACTTAAAGAATCCCTCTTGAATCATGTTTTCCTTCACCGAATGATACTCTAGTTTGCTTCCCCATGACACATTCCTTGCAAAACTCTAACTTGTTGAAACTCTCACAATCAATCTTCTCCCTTCGATGAAGAATATCTAAACTCTTCTCCGAGACATGACCCATTCTCAAATGCCACAGCTGTGTCGCATCTAAGCCACGAGAACTATCAACATTAATACAAGTTTCTCATTCCACGGTCACTCCTTGAAGCAAATAAATACCATGAGTTCTAGCACCCTTCATAACCACAAGAGCACCCTTCGAAACCCTCAAGCTATCACTCTCAATAGTGATCTTGCAACCTAAAGAATCCAACTGTCCCAAAGAGATAAGTGACTTCCATAGTCCTGGAACATAAAGCGCATTAGTGAGAGTACGAACCACTCTGTCAAACATCCGAATTTGCACGGATCCAATGCCTTTCGACTTGCAAACTGCACCATTTCCCATAACAATTGATTTTCCTTCTTGATCAACATAAGAAGAAAAACAATTCCTATTAGGCATCATGTGATATGAAGCCCCCGAATTAAGCACCCATTCGCTGCCTGAAACATCCGATGCTGCAGCCAATGTAACACCCCACCTCTGTTAAGGTCACTCAAGGGAATGCATTAAATTCAGTGGAGCGTCATAAGTGTATAGAATAGGTAAATTACAAAATAGACAAAATTTAAATAGCGGAAAATAAATAAAACTTTACTTTATTGATGAAGCAACAGCTTGGCAAAACAGCTTGTACAAAGATTGTTTTCCAACAACAAAACACCCTTACCCATTACAACAAAGAATCTGTATTGTTTAACAAAATAAATAAGCATAAAATGACAATGATATTCCCCGATAAAGCATGAGCCAGCCATAGCAGTGGAAAAGAGAGTCCAAAGCAATATATCGTCTATCTTCGAGCTTGGAAAGAAGATTGAGCTAAGTGGTGATATACCCTCCCGGTGAACCTGGAGGGGAATGGAAGAAAAGAAGGCGAAAGAAAACGGGTCAGACATAAGTCTGGTAAGTCCAGTGATTATTCAGCATGTAAGCAGGTAAAAGGATCATGACATGAATAAACTGAATACCAGACATAACCATGATAATAAACACAGCAAGATAACAAATGATGATCGTTAGATATGACAAGGTAAGATACACTGAATGCGCTTTGGTTCTTTCTCTGATTTCCCATTTTCTCTACACCACCCAACTAGCATCTTAATTAGTGTCTTTTATGGAACGATTCGTATCCCTTACCGGTGTCCCAACTAGCCTCCTATGTTATATAATAAGGTGATCCCAACCCCGCAATTGTGGTAGCCTTCAGGTGTACATCTAGTATGAGGATCTTACCGCAATCAGCCTAATCGCCATGAAGATGTTAGATGTACCCTTACTACCCTATCGATCGGCTCCTTACTTGTATTAATTTTTCCTTGTGTCTATGTCAATCGGCCCTCTCTTGCGTGTAGATACCCTGTGCTGGTCCCACCATAAGGTGTATCAATCCCTATGATAGCAACCCGAACAAATTCTAGATGCACTGTGTATACTACTGATGCCCAATGCCTGCTTTTCCACTCCGGAGCACGTGCACGCCCATACTCCGTCGGAACTACACTGCTGCACCCCCTGCCGCTATTTTGACTGCTTATAATCAGCCTAGTAATCATGCCCCACCCTGCCTAGCTCAGAGTATCATGAGACATCCATGTGGGTTACTACTGGAATGGGTCCCCGTTACTAGGGTTTCCTAGGGTCTATTTGTATACCCCCCAAATTGGTTAAGTGTTATCCATCCATTCAAGTTAACTTAACCCATCCACACGTCATGTCATGTTGGTTAAGTGTTTCCCATTTACTTAACCCCACTCGTTCATCGTGTTATATTGGTTAAGTGTTGCCCTCTTGTGTTACTTAACCCTACCACTTGTCATGTTACATTGGTTAAGTGTTGCCCTCTTGTGTTACTTAACCCTACCACTTGTCATGTTACATTGGTTAAGTGTTGCCCTTTTGTGTTACTTAACCCTACCACTTGTCATCTTCCATTGGTTAAGTGTTTCCCTCTTGTGTTACTTAACCATACCACTTGTCATGTTATATTGGTTAAGTGTTGCCCTCTTGTGCTACTTATCCCTACCAATTGTCATGTTACATTGGTTAGGTGTTTCCCTCTTGTGTTACTTAACCCCACCACTTGTCATATTACATTGGTTAAGTGTTGCCTTGATTAACTTAACCCTACCATTCTTAGCATGTATGTTCCTTAGCTTTGATTCATTCATCAAAGCACCGAGCTCTCACAATAGGTCTATATTGTTGCGGTCGCTGGATGTGTCGGGCGGTTACGGGCAGTCTTAGATCGCAACTCAATTTAACCTCGGGTTTTTGGGCTTAATGCGCCAACCTATCATATTACATCTATATTGTTGTGGTAGCCGGATGTGCCGGGCAGTTCCGGGCAGTCTTATATCGCAACTCAATCTAACCTCGGGTTAGGCATGTTCATCTTTAGCCAATTTACATATTTGTCGTATGTTTCCAAATCTATGTTTCAAATTTTTCCACAAGTCTAGCCAATACAAGTTTACGCCACATTCCCATGCTATGCCCAAAATTTACTCAATTAAATTATACCCAATTTTCCCTGCGTTATAATCGCACGTACAACGAGATTCAATCTAAGTTCCGAATGAACTTAGTATTCACAAAAGCAAGTAAAAAGGGGAAAATAGAGAAGGATCATGAGAATTATCATAAGGAAAAAAATCGGCATGTAAAGATGTACCAAATTCAAGAATCATATTTCAATGTTGTACATTAACAATATGTTTTGACAAGTTTAGCAATTTACACCATAGATATAAAGATTAGATAGAATTGGACTTAAGAGAATCCCTAATTTTTATGTCCAACATGATAAGTCCCACTATATCAATCACAATAGTCTCATAGGCGTAGGATGGACAACAAAGTTACAATAGTCTCATATGCATAGGATGTACAAAAAATTACAACAGTCTCATAAGCATTGGATGTACAACAAAATTACAACAGTCTCATAGGCATGATAGGTTCCATTATGTCAATCGAACAGTCTCATAGGCATGATACGTACTATTATGTCAGTCCAACAGTCTCATAGGCATGATAGGTTTTATTATGTCAATCACAATAGTCTAGACATAAGCAATTAAGATTTGACAAAAGAATAGGCACGAATCATAATTAGGCATTGTTCTAGATCCAGTTATTACAGTCATGATTTGCATTAGATGTTTAAATCTAAATAATAACTAAACTTACAGAAACAGGATGGATCTTGTATTCTGGGATCTGATTTCTGAATTTGTTTAGCTATCCCTTGATGTAGACATTTAATTCTCTAGTTTGGATTTTGTTTGGAGCTTTCTAACTTGATTTCTAATTTGGAGAAGATGGAGGCTAGGCTAACATAGGCATGGACAACATGACGGCTTCATGGTGTGGCCTAGGGCTGAGGTTTGGAATGCTTATATAGAAGTCTAGGTTTAATTCTAGCCTTTAGATTAGTCTAGGAGAAATCAAAGCCATCAAACAAAAGAGATGTGTCATCCAGCCAACCATAGCACGACACATAAGCCCTAATACCTCATAAATTAGCCATTGACCAATCAGAGAAGGCCACATCAGCTCAGGATTACGAAAATTCATCACAGGAAGCAGATCTCAAAAGGGGTCGACTCCCTACACGGGCGCCGACACCTATGTCGACTCCCCTATAGGGGGGTTGACACCTATGTCGACTCCCCCTGGGGGGTCGACTCCCGGAGCAGGAAATTTCCCGCTCAGTTTGTTCTGTCCGAATTTTGAATTTTGAACTGGCTTTCGATTTTAGTTATTATTTATATTTATTTTCTGCTTTGAACTTGAAATTTCTAACCTCCATAACTTCTTCATACGGAATGCGATTCAAAGCAAACTCGGACTCTATCTCAAGCAGAATTCCGAGATAAACGCAATGGCGTAACCCGTTTCACCTATTTTTTTTAATAATTAATTATTATCTCTTATGTCCCATTTTAAAATTACAGGGTGTTACATTCCCCCTACATAAAGGATTTCGTCGCCGAAATCTTCAAGTCAAGAAGAATATATATCGTACTATCCAACATCCATTTACTCAATCATTCAATTACAGGCATCTATTTTCCTTAAAAAGGTTTTTAATGTTTTTCATGAACATATGCATAGTGTGTGTATATGTCCTTACCCAAATGCAAAATCAGGCAGTCTACGGATTCAGTTGACCTCCTTAATGCAATTCATGATAGTGCCATGCGTCCATTATGTATGCAAAAGAACCCTATTGATACATATCATTTCTACATGAGTGCACAACCATACAATCAAATGCAACATCCATATGATATCTCATCAAGTTTCAGTCCATATACAAATACATGTATTCATATGCAATATGAAAGTGACTGAGCCGATCTAGTGCCTAATGTGTGTGTATATGCATCCACGAGCAACCACTAGCAAACACTTACATCCACTTGCATCCACCAAACATAACATGTCTCAAACACATGTTTACATCCATTGGCTTCTACCTAAGGATCGAGGATAGGACCGAGAGGATATACTTAAAAGATAAAGACTAGCATGCAAATAAACTATACAGGAAAAAAGAGATCAAGGATATACCCTTAAAGAAGGGTATGATGCGCGTATCTAGTCTTCAGTCTTCTAAGTCGCATCTTCTTGAGCTTCATTTCATTGTGCTATGACTATCTTGACTTATCCATTGCGTCAATTATCTGAGAGTCTTTTCTTTATGAAGTCCCTATTTGATCCAAAAGCATAGGCCTTACCCCTAGCGATGCCAACTACTAACTTAAAAGAAGGTTTTAAAATCAAAGGTTGATATGTATTCTGAACTTTTCCTTTTCACATAAAGAGGACTTGAAGTCAGCTTTTTTTTTCTTCTTAAGGCATCCGCTACGACCTTACCCTTCCTTCTTAACTCAAAATGGCGCCTAGTCCTGTGCTGCATGCATCCGTGTATACCGTAAAGCTTTTACTACCGTAAGGTAAAAGCCAAAACTGGGGCCGTTGTAAGAGCCCTTTCGATCGTTGGAAAGTGACATCACAATCAATATCCCGAGCAAAGGTTAGATTCTTCTTCGTTAATCCAGTAAGTGGGGCTAACACCTTCGCAAAGTTCTTAATGAACTTCCTATATTAACCCGCCAGTCCAAGAAAGCTTTTTACTTCTGTTGCATTCCTAGGGACCTTTCAGTCTTGCACCGCAACTACTTTTTTGTGGGATCTACTGCTATCCCTTCTTTGGAAGCCACATGTCCTAGAAACCCTACTTCTTCTCTCTAAAAATGACATTTTGGAGAACTTCGCCTTAAGTCGATGTGCTCGAAGTGTATCATGACTTCTCTTAAATGCAAAGCATGTTCTCCCTTGTTCTTTGAGAAAATCAAGATATCGTCCACGAAGACTACTACAAACTTATTAAGGAACTCCCTAAACACCCTACTCATCAAGTTAACAAAATAAGAGGGTGCATTCGTCAAACCGAAAGGCATGACGAGCTACTCAAAGAAACCGTCAGGGGTCCTAAAAGCAGTCTTGCCTATACTGTCCTCAGCTTCTCTTAGCTGATGAAACCCTGTAGCCAAATCTAATTGGGAGAAAACAGACGCACCTACAACCTAGTCAAACAAATCATCTACTGTTGTAAGTGGGCGCCTATTTTTCTTAGTCAGCTTGTTTAATTCTCTAAATTTCACGCATAAGCGAAGTGAACCATCCGCCTTAGTAGCGAACACTACTGGAGCACCCCATTCAAAAGTACTTCGCCAAATAAATCCCTTTTCAAGCAACTCTTTAACTTGCTTTCTGAACTCTTTCCTTTCCCTTAGAGCCATGCGTCGACGAGAAATGCAACTGGGTTGGCATTATCAACCAAGTATATGCGGAAATCTATTTCATGTTTTGGGGGTAAACCCTTCACTTCATCAAAGACATCGGGATACTCATGGACTACTTGAAAAGAATGCAAATTGTCAACAAATGTATCAAGAGAATCTAGGTAACTAAGCATGACAGAACCCTTGGGGTTACACGAGATTTCGAGGGTATTACCGAGGCGAGTCAAAAGTCTAACGACCCTCCTTTCATAATTGAGAATGACACCATTACTGGATAACCAATCCATCCCTAGAATCAACCCATAGCCCATGAAACCAAAAACTTAATCATTACATCTAAACTCAACGCTTAGTATAGATATTCACAAATCCAAACAAATCATAGATAAATGAGCCGAACCACCAATTGGATTTTAGACAATAATGGGATCTTCTACTATACAAGTGCTAAGGTACAAAGACTCAACTATGGAAGCAGATATAAATGAATGTGAAGCACTAAAATCAAACAAAAGTTCTAACAGGATGATTGAAAAGAAAAACTGAACTCCCAATAGAAACGTTCCTACTTCTCTTAGGTACACTAACAGTGAGAGCATGCAATTGCCCTCTAGAAGGGTATGTCCTCTTCCCTTGTCCTTGTCCTTCTGGCACTTCTTGATAAGATGCCCTGCTTCACCATACTGGAAACAACCATCAGTCTTCTTCTTCCTACAATTAAATGACCAACGATACCATAGAAAAGAGACTCTTTCTTGTCGCGGGATCTATTATTCCTTCCACTCTTCTTATATTCCAATCCCTTGTTTGTGATTCTTCCACTTTGGCCTCTTTCTTTTCACATTTCTCCTTCTGCGTGAATTAAGCCATATCAACAAGCTTCTTATCCTTGGGCTTGTGCTCCTTAGCCCAAACTCCCTTATTCTCATCCTTACCATCCTTGTGTAGCTTGTTGACAAGTTTATCGAAACTACCTCCATCGCACAACAACCTATAAAGCTTGAAAGAAGATTAGCCACAGGTGAACTACTGCGGCAACAGATGGAGGTTGGGCACTACTTCGCCCTTGACATGTGCCGTATGCCTATGAAATTATGCCAAAAAGAGATGAAGAAGAGATTCAAATAGAGAATCGGAAGATAGTGCATATGAATTTAGGGAATATGCCTTTTTTTTAAAACAATACTATTTACTGGAAAAACACTTCATTAAAACATGTTTCAGAAAACACCCCTTTTAAAATATGCTTTTGAAAAGTTTTTTTTCTGTTCTAGTAACCTTCGGCTCTGATACCACGTGTAACGCCCCCACCTCCGTTAAGGTCACTCACAAAGGGAGTGCGTTAACTTCAGTGGAGCGTCATAAGTGTATATAACAGATAAATTTCAAAACAGACAAAATTTAAACAGCGGAAAATAAATAAAACTTTACTTTATTGATAAAACAACAGCTTGTACAAAGACTGTTTTCCAACACCAAAACACCCATACCCATTACAACAAAGCATCTGTCTTGTTTAACAAAATAAAGAAGCATAAAATGACAATGATATTCCCCAATAAAGCATGAGCCAGCCATAGCAGTGGAAAAGAGAGTCCAAAGCAATATATCGTCTATCTTCGAGCTTGGAAAGAAGACTGAGCTAAGTGGTGATATTCCCTCCCTATGAACCGGGGGGAAGAAAAGAAGGTGAAAGAAAACGAGTCAGACATAAGTCTGGTAAGTCCAATGATTATTCAGCATGTAAACAGGTAAAAGGATCATGACATGAATAAACTGAACACCAGACATAACCATGATAATAAGCATAGCAAGACAACAAATGATGATCGTTAGATATGACAAGGTAAGATACACTGAATGCGCTTCGATTCTTTCTTTGATTTCCCATTTTTTCTGCACCACCCAACTAGCATTCTAACTAGTGACTTTTATGGAATGATTCGTATCCCTTACTGGTGTCCCAACTAGTCTCCTATGTTATATAATAAGGTGATCCCAACCCCGCAATTGTGGTGGCCTTCAGGTGTACATCTAGTTTGAGGATCTTACCTCAATCAGCCTAATTGCCATGAAGATGTTAGATGTACCCTTACTACCCTATCGATTGGATCCTTACTTGTATTAATTTTTCCTTGTGTCTGTGTCAGTCGGCCCTCTCTTGCATGTAGATACCCTGTGCTAGTCCCACCATAAGGTGTATCAATCCCTATGATAGCAACCCGACACAAATTCTAGATGCACAGTGTATACTACTAATGCCCAGTGCCTGCTTTTCCACTCCAGAGCACATGCACGCTCATACTCCGTCGGAACTACACTACTGCACCCCCTACCACTATTTTGACCGCTTATAATCAACACAGTAATCGTGCCACACCCTGCCTAGCTCAGGGTACCGTGATACATCCATGTGGGTTACTACTGAAATGGGTCCCTGTTACTAGGGCTTCCTAGGGTCTGTTCGTATAACCCCAAATTGATTAAGTGTTATCCATCCATTCAAGTTAACTTAACTCATCCATATGTCATGTCATGTTGGTTAAGTGTTTCCCATTTACTTATCCCCACTCGTTCATCATGTTATATTAGTTAAGTGTTGCCCTCTTATGTTACTTAACCCTACCACTTGTCATGTTACATTGTTTAAGTGTTGCCCTCTTATGTTACTTAACCCTACCACTTGTCATGTTACATTGGTTAAATGTTTCCCTCTTATGTTACTTAACCCTACCACTTGTCTTGTTACATGGGTTAAGTATTGCCCTCTTGTGTTACTTAACCCTACCACTTGTCATGTTACATTGGTTAAGTGTTTCCCTCTTGTGTTACTTAACCCTACCACTTGTCATGTTACATTGGTTAAGTGTTTCCCTCTAGTGTTACTTAACCCTACCACTTGTCATGTTACATTGGTTAAGTGTTGCCTTGATTAACTTTACCCTACCATTCTTAGCCTGTCTATTCCTTAGCTTTAATTCATTCATTAAAGCACCAACCTCTCACATTATATCTATATTGTTGTGGTCGTTGGATGTGCCGGGCGATTCCGGGCAGTCTTACACCGCAACTCAATCTAACTACGGGTTTTTGGGCTTAATGCACTAACCTCTCACATTAGATCTATATTGTTGCGGTAGCTGGATGTGCCAGGCGGTTCCAGGCAGTCTTACACCGCAACTCAATCTAACCTCGAGTTAGGCATGTTCATCTTTAGCCAATTTACATATTTGTCATATGTGTCCAAATCTATGTGTCAAATTTTTCCACAAGTCTAGCCAATACAAGTTTATGCCACATTCCCATGCTATGCCTAAAATTTACTCAATTAAATTATACCCAATTTTCCCCACGTTATAATTGCACGTACAACGAGATTCAATCTAAGTTCTGAATGAACTTAGTATTCACAAAAGCAAGTAAAAAGGGAAAAAATAGAGGAGCATAAGAATCGTCATAAGGGAAAAAAATCAGCATGTAAAGATGTACCCAATTCAAGAATCATATTTCAATGTTGTACATTAACAATATGTGTAGACAAGCTAAGCAATTTACACCATAGATATAAAGATTAGATAGAATTGGATTTAAGAGAATCCCTAATTTTTATGTACAACATGATAAGTCCCACTATATCAATCACAATAGTCTCATAGGCATAAGATGGAAAACAAAATTACAATAGTTTCATAGGCATAGGATGTACAACAAAATTACAACAGTCTCATAGGCATAGGATGTACAAAAAAATTACAACAGTCTCATAGGCATAATAGGTTCCATTATGTTAGTCCAACAATCTCATAAGCATGATAGGTTCTATTATGTCAGTCCAACAGTCTCATAGGCAAGATAGGTTTTATTATGTCAATCACAATAGTCTCATAGAAACAAGAAATTCAGATTTGACAAAAGGATAGGCACGAATCAGAATTAGGTATAGTTCTAGATCTGATTATTACAGTCATGATTTCTGTTAGATGTTTAAATCTATAATAACTAAACTTGCAGAAAAACGACGGATCTTGTATTCTGGAATCTAATTTCTGAATTTGTTTAGCTATCCCTTGATGTAGACGTTTGATTCTCTAGTTTGGATTTTGTTTGGAGCTTTTTAACTTGATTTCTAATTTGGAGAAGATGGAGGCTAGGCTAACTTAGGCATGGACAACATGACAGCTTCATGGTGTGGTCTAGGGTTGAGGTTTGGAGTGCTTATATAGAAGTCTAGGTTTAATTCTAGCCTTTAGATTAGTCTAGGAGAAATCAGAGCCATCAAACCAAAAAGATGTGTCTAGCCAACTATAGCATGACACATAAGCCCTAATACCTCATAAATTAGCCATTGACCAATAATAGAAGGCCACATCAGCTCAGGACTACAGAAATTCGTCACGGGAAGCAGATCTCAAAAGGGGTCGACTCCCTATAGGAGAGGTCTACACCTATGTAGACTCCCCTATAGGGGGGTCGACACCCTGAGCGGGAAATTTCCCGCTTAGTCTGTTCTGTCCAAATTTTGTATTTTGAACTGGTTTTTGATTTTAATTATTATTTATATTTATTTTCTGCGTTAAACTTGAAATCTTCTAACCTCCATAACTTCTTCATACGGGGTACGATTCACGCAAACTCGGACTCTACCTCAAGTAGAATTCCGAGACGAACGCAATGGTGTAACCCGTTTCACCTAATTTTTCTTTTAATAGTTAAGTATTCTTTAATTATCTCTTATGTCCCGTTTTAAAATTACGGGGTGTTACAGCCGACAAAACATCTACGTCTTCCTCACCAACATCTCTCTCCACCGCAAATGATGAAGATGCTACTTCCTTCTTCCTCTTGTTTGGACAATCATTCTTCTAGTGACCAGATTTCTTACATATAAAGCACTTACCATTTCTTTCTTTTGACTTTCCTCTTCCACTGGGCTTCCTAGACTTAGAACGCCCCCGGTTTCCCTTCTTCTCTGACTTTTCTTTCTCCACAAATAAACCTTGACCATTACCAGCACCACTACTACCATCACTCATCTCCTTCATCTGATCTCGCAATTCCTCACTAAGAAGACCTGTCTTAACATCATTTAGAGTCAATGTATCCCAGCCATAGATCAAGCTGTTTGAGAACCCAGTATAGCGCTCAGGCAACGAACATAGCACTATCATCACCTTATGCTCCTCCTCAGTCTTCATATCTACCGCCTTCATCTTCATTAGCAAATCATCGAACACATTTAAGTGCACCTTTATCCAAGTTCTTTCCTTCATCTTGTAGGTAAAGAAAGTCCGCAGCAAGATCAGTTGATTTGTGAGTGACTTCTTCATATACAACTCCTCCAACTTATTCCAAATACCTTTAGCAGTCGTCTCACCACTAATTTCGGAAATAACATTCTCCCCCATGGCAAGTTGAAGTGTAATGAATGCCCACTCTTCCATTGCTTCTCTCTCCACATCTGAGACGTTCTTTGGCAGTAAATGTGTATCAAACACCACCCGATGTACCCGATTCCGCTTAAGAACCGCTTTCATCTTCCATTGCCACTTTTCAAAATCATTATTTCCATTCGACTTGTCAATAACCAATTGTGAACCAGCAGCTGTATACGACCCACGTACATAAGGAGCTACACCACTTGGACCAACTGTTGAGGCACTGTTTCAATCTGATTCTGGCATTTTTTACAATTATCTACCAACACCAATGCTCTAATACCAAATGTTGTGGAGAAATTTTGATTCAAGACCACTCAAATCAAAATCCGCAACGCCGCGAAAAACGAGATCGTGGTAATAGTGCAAAAACAACCAATCGATATATCAAAACAATCTCAGTCTTATCCAAGCCAATCACAATCACCAAACAATGGAAATATTAGAGCAATAACGAGAAACTAAATCACACAGGGATTTATAGTGGTTCCACTAACGTCTTGTCAGTGTACGCCCACTTTGAGAGAGAAACCTTTATTAATATCAATAAAAGAGTACAAGAGATTGATTTCAATGATTAAATTCACTGAAAAAATTTGATTTTGTGGAGAAAGAAATTGAAGAAGACTAGGATTGCCTAAACCCTAATTAGAATAAACCTAGATCTAATCTCTTGATTTTGTCGTATGTTCCTCCTCTTTTTAGATCTGATGTATCTTATATACGCATAGGGAAGTATATGTAAATTCCCAAAATTTCCTCTAGATCCGAAATATCCTCCAGATCCGAAATATCCTCCAGATCTGAAAATATCCTCCAGATCCTAATATCCGAAATATCCTTTAGATCTAAAAATATCCTCCAGATCCTAAATATTCGAAATATCCTTAAAAATCCTTCAAATCCAAAAATGTCCTCCATAATCTAACACATAGTATCACATACTTCAACAGGTACCATCTCCCCCGCTAATGTCCCAAGATATGATGATAAATATTTGGAATTTTTACCAATAGGTTGATTTAGATCATTGAATTCAACTTCAACCTTCTCATTCGGTGTCAAAGAAATAGAATCATCATCGTTTTTCCTCTTTTTCTCTTAGTTTTGACCATGTTTGCCTCTTCAGAGAAGAATTTAAATTCATAAGTGAATCAACTCTTTGGGGATTTGCATGAGTGATGTTTGGATGAGAGGTTAAATTATGAGGATCAGATGGTGGTTTGATAATGATGTTTTGAAGCGGAGTTGCATCATGATG
The DNA here is from genome assembly GCA_030737875.1 of Allium sativum. Taxonomy (NCBI): domain Eukaryota; kingdom Viridiplantae; phylum Streptophyta; class Magnoliopsida; order Asparagales; family Amaryllidaceae; genus Allium; species Allium sativum. The sequence goes on along the minus strand of CM060926.1, from coordinate 682,527,912 downwards.
ATTGGACGGTCGTGTGGTAATGATGTTTTGAAGCAGAGTTGAACCATAATGATTAGATAGCGACATTTTGAAGGGAGAGTTGAATCATAATGATTGGATAAGCATGTGGCAATGACATTTTGGAGTGGATTTGAATCAAGAGGATTTGATGAGTTTGTGGTGGTGACGTCTTGTAGAAGGGTTGATTTACAGCAAGGAATGATGGATGGAGGAATTTCACCGTGCTTGCGTGGGGATTTTCTAACATTAGCATTCATGCCCATAAGCGTAAATGCAACTTCAACTTCAATATATTTCATTTTAGATATTCTAATACCACCATTAGCCTCAGTTAGACCACGAGCAGCTACAAGCGCAGTAAGACTTTGCTTTTTTGATCTTTTCTTTGCTTGCTTCGAGCTCTGAAATTATATTAAGAAAATGGATTATAGTAAGCATTAGTCGAATTCAATGAAAATGAGAATAAGAACATAGTATTTAGCATATGAATTGAAAAATAATTGCCAAAAATAAAGAAGAGCAAACACAAGAAATTATAAATCAAAGTGCAATGTGGTTCTTATATATGTAAAAAACTGAAATTAATAAGTAGTGCAAAATACAATGTGAAAGAAACAAATTATTCTTGCATATGTACTGGTACAAATTAGGATATAACGGATCTTAGTGCGTTGAGCTCCATTACTTTAAAATACACATCAATATACTATATATTACCACTCGTTTCACATGTGCTTCCAAAATAATATACCTTTAGCTATAAATTAAAAAAAAGAATAAAAAAATATAGCAATAATCAACCATTATTTACTTGGATATTACACATTTGCTTGATGCACCATGAGCTATAATAAAAAAAAGTTCAGGATGATTACCTATGCTTGATGTTGCTCATTCTTACCCATGGATGCAAATCGTTCAAGCTTCTTTTATTAATGATCAACTTATGGAATAGAAAAATATCACAACACATAACACATACCAAATATGGTATTGTTTTAACATGCAACGGCTATAACATCAAACAAATATGTAAACAACCATGTATGATACAGTATAAAATTGTTTTTATACACCTTTATCCAAAACTCAAGCAAATCAATATGTGATTTGATAAGCTATATCCTTTCGATTTGAAATGAAATTTATTCAGGTATGGAATTATTATCCCAAGTTAAAAAAGGCAATATTTTGTAATCAAATTATACAAATGAGACATATAACTATATAACTACACTGTAAGAGTAAAAGAAACTTCAACTTCAACGAATGCTTATACATACCAAAATTCCATTGCAATCCTTTCTTATGTAACTTTTGTCCCCATAATCAACATCTCCATCATTAAGTAGTGACTCATCCAATGGTTTGCTAGTCGAATTTTCCTCCTCGTATTTTTCCAATTCATGGAAACCTCTAGGAGGTGATTTCAAAATGACATACCAATTTGAAGAGCTACTTTCTCTAGAGAAGAACACTTGTACAGCTTTGTGTTGCTAAAATAAAGGGATCGCTAGCAAATTGATTTTGAAACTGATGTAGATTTACTAGTGTAAACCCGTCTTCAGCCTTGACTCCACAATAAAAAATTGCCCAATCAAACTTAAACAAAACAATTTGAAATAGATTTTAGTCCAACAACAAAATATCATGCAAGATGCCATAATAAGTAATTTTCTCCATAGACCCATCTGCACGAACAGTATTTGCCTCAATAGAAACACCGCTATTTTGCGTAGACTTCTCGTAGTCCTTAGTATGGAAACGACATCCATTAACAATATAGCCAGTATAAGAAACAACTTGCAACCGAGGTCCATATGAAAGCCATTTTATTATTTCGCTAACATCTGAAATATTTCTTTCATCTTTAGCCTGGACATATATAACATTGTATACGATGATATATGACAATGATACGTGCATATAAGATGCCTAATTGTTTAATTGAAGTGAAATATAACGTTTTCAACCTTTCTTGAAACCAACAACTGAAAGTTGCCGAATGCAATTTTGTAAGTTCCACATCATCTTGTAAAAGCTGAGGGGGTAAACGTTTCAACTCCTCCTTGTGCATTCTGAATACGCAAATGTATGAGTTAAAATTTAACTTTCTTCGTATAAAATAATCAAATTGAACTAATACTTACTCTATGTACAACTCGATTTCGTCTATATTGAACAACACATATCGATGAGCGACATCAATTACCTCTTCTGAAAGTACAATGGATTTTCCTTTGGAAATAGGACGTCCATCGAGTATGGAATCACTTTGTTGCACATCATTTTGATTTTTTTCTCTCTCCAAATTTATTCTCATCTTTTATAAATCTAGCACAATATTTAATGCATTCTTCAGAAGAATAGCACTCTGCTATGCATCCTTCATGTCGGGCTTATTTTTAACATAACCCTTCAGTATTTTCATATACCTATAACCAAGATATGAGCGTAGAATACTTTAATAAGGGCACATTTCATTAACTATGCTTAAATATTCAAAAAAAAATACCTTTCAAACGGATACATCCACCGGTATTGTACCAGTCCACAAATCCTTGTTTCCCTTCCCAAACGTATTGTCAAGTGAATCATGATATCGAAAAATGAAGGGGGAAAGAATCTCTCAAGATCACATAGATTTAATGCAACTTGATTTTCGATGGATTCTATTTTATCTCTATCAAGCATTCTTTGGCATATGTCATTATAAAATGAACATAATCGAAGTAATGCATTCCTTGTACCCAAAGGAAGAAGTCCTTTCAATGCTACAGATAATAATTGTTGCAAGAATACATGATGATCATGAGAATTTTTTTTTGTGAGAAACACGTGGAACCATAAGATGATGATCATGAGATTTTAGAATTGAAATTTTATCATGTTTACTAAACACTTTCCTATGTTTGAGCTATTCCCATCAAGCACCTTCAAATTCCTCATCCTATATAAAAATATGTTTTTTTCTTGGTCTGTTAAGGTGCATGGTGCAGCAGGAAGCAATAGTTTATTTCCAGCAGCCATAGGATGCAATTTCTTCCTTATACGCATTGCTTCCAAATCTTGACGTGAAGTAAGTGCATCTTTTGATTTTCCTTCGATATCAAGCAAAGTACTAAGAATACCATCAGAAATATTTTTCTCCACGTGCATTATGTTAAGATTGTGACGCAAAGGAAGTTCCTATGAAAAAAAGGAATAATTGAGATGGATAGTAAAAGTACTAATTGTTAAGACAAGGATAGAAAAAGAGAGAACATTTTATTTTTAGCTATGTTTTACCTTCCAATAAGGTAGATAAAAAAAATGGACTTCTTTTTTCCACATTTGGATTCCTTTTTTCTTTACATCACCCCTTTTTCTCTTCGTACTTTCTCTCTCTTCTTCCTTTGTTTTTTCCCCCATTCATTAACAATATCTTCCATATCGTCAACCATTTGAGCACCAGTATGTATCGGAGGCATTTGTCTATTTTCTATGGTTCCATCAAATGACAATATTCATGATTGGGTGCAAGAAATCGTCTATAGCCCAAGTGTGCACATTTTCTACTAAAAGGTAGCCATATCGAACATGTATTAATGCCACAAACATGACATGCTCTTTTACCTTTTACACTACAACCTGCTAAATTTCCATAAGCTGGAAAATCATTTATTGTCCACATCAAAATTGCTTTTAATCTAAACTCACTATCATCATATGCTTCATACACCTTTACCCCCATATTCCATACTTTGTTCAAATATTCAATAAATGGTTGTAGATACACGTTGATATCATTTCCTGGTTGTCGTTGTAACACCCCACGTCCATTAATATCACTCTCAAAGGGAATGCATTAACTTCCATGGAGTATTATTAGTGTATTGAACAGAATATAACAAGACAGATACATATATTGGTACTTGAAAATTTCAAAAACAACTTTTATTACAGCGGAGAAATAGTTTGATTACAAAAACTTCATAATCCAATAGTAAAACCAAGTACACTTAGTAATCATCTTGACAAATTATTTTCTAAGTACATAAAGTAAAAAAGCATAACCCTAACATAAGTAGCCATAAAAGAGATGAGCTGAACTTTACTTTCAGCAATCCAAGCACATCCAAAAGAGAGAGAAAGAGATCCAAATCAGGCTCCGCTAGTACTAGTCCCACCCTGAGAACCTAGGGGGGAAGGAAGAAAAGAGGCAAAACAAAGGGGGTCAGACATGAAGTCTAGCGAGTACCATAACTTTAACAATACAATTATTAAAGTAATTAGGATAAGGCATGAATTGGCAAAACAAGGAATGACTGTGAAACAAGTGGGCAAGACAAAAAAAAACAAGAGGAATATTCTTTCCTTAATCTCGTTCCTAATCACTATAGGATAATTACTATACTGCACCAATGCTAGTTACACAGCACCATTATTAGTTACCCTAAAAGTTGATCCTGCTCACTGAACAAAATAATAATAATAATGGTAGTTTCGTGTACCCCTAGCTGTCTTCATAGGTGCTGCCTGCCCTTATCTCCACTAGTTGTACCCACTACCCTCCCCATTCTAATTACAATGTTTATTCATATTATGGTGGTTATACTCCTAGCTGTCTTCATAGGTGCCTCCTGCTCCTATCTCCGCTAGTCGTACCCACTACCTTCCCCATTTGATCGGCTCCCTAAGTCGTAGATACCCGTGCTGGTCCCACAGTGGGGTGTATCACTCCCCAAAGTGGCAACCCGATACCTCTAGAGATACACGACTTATATCTACACGATGCAACAACATCTTACCTACCAGCCCGGGCCCACGAACGCACATGATCCCGTTGGACTTGCTTGCCACCGTTAACCCGTTTTGACCTCTTACAATCAAACCCAGTAAGCGTGTCCCGTCCTTGATCTAACTCGAGCTCACAAAGATACTTAATGGGTTACTATTTTGAAAAGGGTCCCCATGTTTGACACAAGCTTTCCACCTATGCTTGTCCCCACTAAGATTTCCCTACTTAACCCCTTATTATTCTTGTCTTCTTACATGTTTCAACTTGGTTAAGTGTTTCTAGTAATATCCCACTTGTCACCCATGTTACCCACTTACCAGATCAACATGTGTTATTGGTTAAGCTTGTCTTAACCCTGTCCACTTATCATGTTTTACTTAATTTATGATTAAGTACATCTTAGTTTACAAATACATTGGTTAAGAGAATAACTCCCTAAGTATCAACCCCGAAGACTGAAATCAACATCAGATTGGTACTCAAAGAATTACTCAACTCAACCAAACTTCTGTTTGTCCCTCATGTTCGTCTTTGATCAAAATTAATTAATTATTAATGCATAGACCTCTCACATTAAGTCGATTGCTTGTGGCCACTGGATATGCCGGGCGGTTCCGGGAAGACTTCCACCACAAGCCAGATTTAACCTCGTGTCTAAGCATCATTTAATTTATGCCCTTGACCTCTCACATTAGACTACCGCTTGTGGTTGCTGGATTTGTCGGGCGGGTCCGGGTAGTCTTATACCACAAATGAGTCTAACCTCGTGTCTTATGCATTTATTATTACACATTATTATTCAACCCCAATTTGAATTAATATCCATATTTCAAATTGCCAATAACTTCCAATTTTAATCCATGTCCGTAATTGTCACATAAATTATGTCCATAATTTCTATGCACATAAATTAGGCCAATTAATGTCTCAAATTAATTATATGCCTTTATGCCATTTTATGCCAATTCACAATTTTGCAAAATTAATAATTCCCATTGTCGCCACGCTATTCGTACGTTTTAACACGATATATGTTAGACTCGAAAATAGTCTAACTTATAAAAAGAAAAGCAACATCACAACTTGCATAACACATAAAATAGATCATAACATAAGTTTGCATAGCCAATAACTTGCATAGGCCATGGATATATATATATAACATAAATTTGCATAAACTATCATAGATCTAAATATAGATCTAAACATGTAGTCATGAACTTGCATATATGGATATGGTTTTCCTATAACTTGCATATGAATTTCATACAAACTTACATTCAAACTAACATATGTTCACATACAAAACTAGCATAGGAAATGGTCATAAATTTATATAAGTATGTTACCGCCATGGATCTAAATGTAGATTTAACAAAAATGTGAGCTTGTGCATAAATATGGTATTTCACCTAAACCCATGGATCTCTAATATAAAATTGTGAACTTGCATATAGATTCCTACAAACTTGCATATGGATCTAAACTTGTAATTAATGTCACATGTTTTTCATATAAACTAGCATATGTATATACTTGATTCACATATGAACTTGTGTACAGTTCACATATAGACTTTCATAAGATTCATATTCAAACTAGCATACAATTTAACATCCCAAACTTGCATAAGGTTTCACATACGAATTAACATATGATTTAACATCCAAACTTGCATAAGATTCAAAAATTAACATTTGATTTAACATCCCAAACTTGCATAAGATTCACAAATTAACATATGATTTAACACCCTAAACTGGCATAAGATTCACATAACATAAACTTGCATAAGATTCACAAATTAACATAAGATAACAAAGTTAAACAATCATCATTGATTCAACAGACATGTTCTCATAATCAAATTACAACCCATCATAATTAATTTATTAATTATATTGTGAAAGAAATAGTACTTACAAACAAAAGAGCAGTCTTATTTTTCTGGGATCTGTATTCTGAAACTGAATTGCTCGCCTTTGATGTAGACGAATTGTTATTCTAATTTAGATTAGGTTTGATTTTGATTCTTGCTTCTATCTTGCTTTTGAGTTGAAAGAGAACGGTGGCTACTCTTGGTTCACCATTAAAGGCATGGCAGCTCTTGGTATGAATTAATGTGATTTTAGGTTGAGGGTTAGGTTGCTTATATAGAATTTTAATTAATTAAGAGCTGTCAGATTAACCTAGAAGCAATCTAGACCATCCAGACAAGATAGAATAAGCACTTCAGCCCTAATGACTCAGTAGTGAGTCAGAACATCGTCACATTTTAGATCTGCCCGGGGGGTAGGTCAACCCCCAGGTCAACCTATATATAGGGAGGTCGACCCCCTGGTCGACCTGGCCTGGGGTAGGTCGACCGCCAGGTCGACCTGCCTTTGTATTAATTTTCTGAATTGTTTTACTTAAATTTCTGAAAGTTCTGAGGGTCATAACTTCTTCATACGAAGTCCGATTTTTGAAAACTTGGACTCTATTCCAAGCAGAATTTCGAGACGAACTCAATGCGTAACCCATTTCCCTTAATTCTCACTTTAACAATTAAGTATTCTTAAATTTGTTAATTTTAATATTTTAAATCATGGGGTGTTACATTCTCCCCTCCTCAAAGGGATTTCGCCCCCGAAATCTCCAAGTTAAGGAGAATGTATGTCCTAACATTCAATCATCCGTCTACTCAACCATCAAACACATGCATCCATTGTCCTTACAAGATTTCTAATGTCATATGAACATATGCAAAAAGTGTGTGTATACGTTCCTTATCTAATGCAAAATCAGGCGGTCGACTAAGTCAGTTGACCTCCTTAATGCAAATCATGATAGTGCCATGCGTCCTTTATCTATGCGAAAGAATCCTAATGATACATATTACTACATATGTGCACAACCATTCATCTAAATGCAGCATCCATATGATAACACAACCATTATACATCCATTAATTTAAATATGCACACACATTTATATGCAATATGAAAGTTATTGAGCCGATCTAGTGCCTAATGTGTGTATACATGCATCCACGAGCAACCACTAGTAACCACTTGCATCCATTTGCATCCACCAACCATAACATGTCTCAAATACATGTTTACAACCATAGGGTTTTTCCTAACTAAAGATCAAAGATATCATCGCAAAGACATATTAAACGATAGGACAAGTATCAACAAAGCGGTAGAGAAGGAAGAAGTTAACTCTCAAAAAGGAAAGGATACAGCGTATGCATCTTGTCTTCCGCCTCCCAAGTCGCGTCTCCTTGATCATCTCCCCATTGCTTGACCTCTTTGTTGTGTAAATATTTTACCTCCGACCCTATGATGCATATATGAGCTCGTCTAATCGTGGCATCTCCTTCTACTTCCACTTCTTTAAGCATGTTCGGCTCCACTACTTCTGCGGTATCTTGTAACACTTCTGCAAATGTGATACGTGATACACGTCGTGAACACCACTAAGCTCGTTACCTCTTCTCATGTCCCTCAAAATTTAGGATACATAACCTCAAAAGATCTTCAAGGATTCTATTCACCCCTTTCTGTCCGTCCATCCATCTATGGATGATAAGCGATGCTCGTACTTGCCGCTTTTTGCATAACACCTTTTCCCCTTGCATCGAAAAATACTCTAAGCCCTGTCCCGCAAGCACCAATATACACTGCGAATGGCTTACTTCCATCTGGCAAAACTAAAACTGGAGCTGTCGTCAACGTCCTCTTCAAATGCGGGAAAGCATCGTCACAATCAACATCCCCAAGCAAAAGTCAAATTCTTCTTCGTTAACCGAGTAAGTGGGGCTGATATCTTCGCGAAGTCCTTAATGAACTTCCTATAATAACCAGCTAGCCTTAAAAAGCTTCTTACTTCTATTGTGTTCGTAGGAATTTTCCAATCTTGGATTGACACCACCTTTTGCGGGATCCACAGCTATCCCTTCCTTAGAGACCAGTGTCCTAAGAACCTCACTTCTTTTCTCAAAAAATGACACTTGGAGAACTTAGCTTTGAGTTGATGCACTCGTAGGGTCTCTAAGACTTCCCTAAGATGTAGGGCGTATTCTTCTTCGCTTTTAGAGAAAACCAAGATATCATCCACAAAGACTACCACAAACTTGTTTAGAAACTCCCTACTCATTAAGTCAATGAAGTATGCAGGTGCATTCATCAAACCAAAAGGCATGATGAGCCACTCGAAGAAACCGCCAGGAGTTCTAAATGTAGTTTTATCTAATCTGTCTTTTTCCACCCTTAGCTGATGAAATCCTGTAGTCAAATCCAGTTGCGAGAAAACCGATGCACCCACCAACTGATTGCACAAATCATCTATCCTCGACAATGGGTGTATGTTCTTCTAGATGAGCTTACTCAGCTCTCCATAATCCACGCACAGTCTAAGTGAACCATCAGCTTTCGTACCATATTTCGAAATACTTCTTCTTATGAGCAACTCTTTCACTTTCTTACTGAGTTCTCTTCCCTCTCTCTCGGGGACATGTGGCGCACTGGTAATGCAACTGGCTTTGCATTATCTACTAGGTATATTCGAAAGTCTATCTCATGCCTCGGGGGTAGACCCCGAACTTCATCGAAGACGTCACTATATTCACGGACCACACGAACAGATTCCAAATCATTGTTGGATGCGTCAAGGGATTCTAGGTCTCTAGGGTCACAAGAAATATCAAGGGCCTTTCCACAACAAGTCAACAATCTAGCTACCCTTCTTTCACAGTCTAGTATGGCACCGTATCTAGCTAGCCCATTCGTGACTAGAATCAAGCCGTAGCCCATGAAGCCAAGAACGAAGACGTTGCATTCAAACCCAATGCCCAAGATAGACACTCTCAAATTCCCGACAAATCATTGAAAGATGAGCCGAACCACCAATAGAATTTGAGACTACTATGGGATCCGTAACTAGACTAGTATTTAGGTGCAGTGTTTCAACTAACGAAGCAGATACAAACGAGTGTGAAGTGCCAGAATTCAAATAAGGTTCGAACAGGATGATCAAAAGGAAAAACCAAACTTTCAACCAAGATATTTCTACCTTTATCAGGTATGCTAGCCATGAGGGAATGCGTCTTCCCTCCAGAAGATCCTATACTTTGTCCTTACGTTTGCCTTTTGTGTCTTTTGACGATCCTAATAAGATGTCCTATTTCTCTATAACGATAACAACTAGTCTTCTTCTTCTTCTTCTTCTTCTTTCTAACTTCTTTATTTAAGCAGTCAGGTATTTCACGAGTGTGGCCCTTCCTTTTCTCTTGGCCCCTTGCTATCCTTATCGCCTTTCCTTGGATCTACTTTCTTATCGTGTGTCCTATGTCTTTCTCCCGCACATTCTCCATTCGTGACCTCCCACCAAAATGAGACTTTGTCCTTTATTAACCAAGTAGCTAATTGAAATTTCCTCCCATCGTCTATCTTCATGGTACCTACAAGTCCTCCACTTCCTCCTAGCTTTGACAAATGTCCCAGTCCCATGAAGCGGTTTTCCGCCCATCGAACGGAAGTTCTTACATGTCTTAGATAAAGCGTCTACATGTGGAGGAAGAGATTCAAAAAGGAAAGAGGAAGAGATCCAAAATGGAGAATCAAAAGAAAGATATATGGCACTTGGGGGTTATGTTTTTTAAAAAAACTTCTCCCTTGAAAATAATCTCCTTAAAACATATCTTTGAAAGTATTTCTTTATAAAAATGCTTTAGAAAAATAGTTTTTCAAAATCCCTTATCTGTTCTGTTAACCTGGCTCTGATACCATGTGTAACACCCCACGTCCATTAATGTCACTCTCAAAGGGAATCCATTAACTTTCATGGAGTATTATTAGTGTATTGAACAGAATATAACAAGATAGATACATATATTGGTACTTGAAAAATTCAAAAACAACTTTTATTGCAGCAGAGAAATAGTTTGATTACAAAAACTTCATAATCCAACAGTAAAACCAAGTACACTTAGTAACCATCTTGACAAATTATTTTCTGAGTACATAAAGTAAAAAAGCATAACCCCAACATAAGTAGCCATAAAAGAGATGAGCTGAACTTTACTTTCAGCAACCCAAGCACTTCCAAAAGAGAGAGAAAGAGATCCAAATCAAGCTCCGCCAGTACTAGTCTCACCCTGAGAACCGGGGGGGAGGGGAAAAGGAAGAAAAGAGGCTAAAACAAAGGGGTCAGACATGAAGTCTGACAAGTACCATAACTTTAACAATACAATTATTAAAGTAATTAGGATAAGGCACGAACTGGTAAAATAAGGAATGACTGTGAAACAAATGGGCAAGACAAAACAAACAAGAGGAATATTTTGGCGTTAATCTCGTTCCTAATCACTACAGGATAATTACTATACTGCACCAATGATAATTACACAGCACCATTATTAGTCATCCTAAAAGTTGATCCCGCCCACTGAACAAAATAATAATAATAATGATAGTTTCGTGTACCCCTAGCTGTCTTCATATGTGCCACATGCCCCTGCCTCCCCTAGTTATATCCACTACCCTCCCCATTCTAATTACAATGTTTATTCATAATATGGTAGTTATACTCCTAGTTGTCTTCATAGGTGCCGCCTGCTCCTATCTCCGCTAGTCGTACCCACTACCTTCCCCATTCGTTCGGCTCCCTAACTCATAGATACCCGTGCTAGTCCAACAGTGGGGTGTATCACTCCCCAAAGTGGCAACTCGTTACCACTAGAGATGCACGACTTATATCTACATGATGCAACAACGTCATACCTACCAGCCCGGGCCCACGCGCGCACATGACCCCATTGGACTTGTGTTGCCACCGTTAACCCGTTTTGACCTCTTACAATCAAACCCAGTAAGCGTGTCCCGTCCTCGATCTAACTCGAGCTCACAAAGATACTTAATGGGTTACTATTTTGAAAAGGGTCCCCATGTTTGACACAAGCTTTCCATCTATGCTTGGTCCCCACTAAGATTTCCCCACCTAACCCCTTCTTATTCATGTCTTCTTACATGTTTCAACTTGGTTAAGTGTTTATAGTTATATCCTACATGTCACCCATGTTACCCACTTATCAGATCAACATGTGTTATTGGTTAAGCTTGTCTTAACCCTATCCACTTATCATGTTTTACTTAATTTATGATTAAGTACATCTTAGTTCACAGATACGTTGGTTAAGAGAATAACTCCCTAAGTATCAACCCCGAAGACCGAAATCAACATCAGATAGGTACTCAAAGAATTACTCAACTCAACCAAACTTCTATTTGTCCCTCATATTTGTATTTGATCAACATTAATTAATTATTAATGCACAGACCTCTCACATTCAGTCGATTGCTTGTGGCCGCTGGATATGCCGGGCGGTTCCGGGCAGACTTCCACCACAAGCCAGACTTAACCTCGTGTCTAAGCATCATTTAATTTATGCCTTTGACCTCTCACATTAGACTATCGTTTGTGGTTGCTGGATTTGCCGGGCGGGTCCGGGCAGTCTTATACCACAAATGAGTCTAACCTCGTGTCTTAGGCATTTATTATTACACATTATTATTCAACCCCAATTTGAATTAATATCCATATTTCAAATTTCCAATAACTTCCAATTTTAATCCATGTCCATAATTGTCACTTAAATTATGTCCATAATTTCTATGCATATAAATTAGGCCAATTAATATCTCAAATTAATTATATGCCTTTATGCCATTTTATGCCAATTCATATTTTCCCATTGTCCCTACGCTATTCGTTCGTTTTAACACGATATATGTTGGACTCGAAAGTAGTCTAACTTATAAAAAGAAAAGCAACATCACAACTTGCATAACACATAAAATAGATCATAACATAAGTTTGCATAGCGAATAACTTGCATAGGCCATATATATATATATATATATATATATATATATATATATATATGTATATATAACATAAATTTTCATAAACTATCATAGATCTAAATATATATCTAAACATGTAGTCTTGAACTTGCATATATGGATATGGTTTTCCTATAACTTGCACATGAATTTCATACAAACTTACATTCAAACTAACATATGATTCACATACAAAACTAGCAGAGGAAGTGGTCATAAATTTATATAAGTATGTTACTGCCATGGATCTAAATATAGATCTAATAAAAATGTGAACTTGTGCATAAATATGGTTTTTCATCTAAACCCATGGATCTCTAATATAAAAATGTGAACTTGCATATAGAATCCTACAAACTTGCATATGGATCTAAACATGTAAATTAATGTCACATGTTTTTCATATAAACTAGCATATGTATATACTTGATTCACATATGAACTTGTGTACAATTCACATATAAACTTGCATAAGATTCATATTCAAACTAGCATACAATTTAACATCCCAAACTTGCATAAGGTTTCACATACGAATTAACAATTGATTTAACATCCAAACTTGCATAAGATTTAAAAATTAACATATGATTTAACATCCCAAACTTGCATAAGATTCACAAATTAACATATGATTTATCATCCCAAAATCGCATAAGATTCACATAACATAATCTTGCATAAGATTCACAAATTAACATAAGATAACAAAGTTAAGCAATCATCACGTGATTCAACAGACATGTTCTCATAATCCAATTACAACCCATCATAATTAATTTATTAATTATATTATGAAAGAAATAGTACTCACAAACAAAAGAATTGTCTTGTTTTTCTGGGATCTGTATTCTGAAACTGAATTGCTCGCCTTTGATGTAGACTAATTGTTACTCTAATTTAGATTAGGTTTGATTTTGATTCTTGCTTCTATCTTGATTTTGAGTTGAAAGAGAATGATGGCTACTCTAGGTTCACCATTGATGGTGTAACACCCCGAATTTTGGGTTAATACTAAAATTCACTAATTACAAGATAAATAATCTCAGATGTGGGAATTAGGGGAAACGGACTGCGTTATTGCGTTCGTCTCGGAAAAATACGCGAAATAGAGTCCGAGTTTTCGAAAATCGGAGTCCGTATGGCCCAGTTATGGCCCAATGAAGTTTGCAGAAAATTTAAAACTAAAACAGATTTAAAAATTTAAAATATTCAGATTTGGAATGGGCCAGGCGGGGTCAGGCGGGAAGCTTCCCGCCCAGCCCATGTCGACAGGGCTGTCGACAGGCCTGTCGACAGGGGTGTCGACATGCCTGTCGACTTGCCTGTCGACAGGGTGGCACCGTTCTGTGAACCTGGGTGCACCAGGTTGCACCAGGTTGGGTTTCAGGCCGGCTAGGAGGGCTGGTTCTAGAGATTTCCTAAATCTAAGGGTCCTAATCTAATCTAGGGTTAATCTAAGGGCCTAAAACACTCACCTAATCCTATAAATAAGACCATAACCCTACCCTAATTCATACATAATTAAGTCTTGTAACTAAACTATGGCAAATTGAAATTTGAGCATGGCCTCCATTAGTTCATGAAGGAAGTTGCAAGCTAATCCCTCTCAAATCATTCTCTAATCATCATTATCTTCATAGTTGCAACTAATTCTACTTCATAAGGTTGCTAATCTTAAGTTTGGTGAGTTTCTATCACTTTAACATCAATTGTTAAAGTAAGTAGATTGGGTGTAATGAGACTTATGGTCTTAAATGCGGATTAGTGAGTATGAATCATGTATAATGATATGTTACTCTATGTTGTTCTATGTTTATGCATATTTGATAAATTAGTTTATGCATGCTTAATAAGTTGATTTATGCATGTTTAACAAGTTGATATGTGCATGTTTAATAAGTGGATTTATGCATATTTAATAAGTGGAATTATGCATGTTTAGCAAAGTGAGATATGCAAGTTAAGTATATGTTTAAATGCAAGTTGAAAGTGATATGCAAGTTAAGTGTATGTTTAAATGCAAGTTGAAAGTGATATGCAAGTTATGCATGCTTATGCAAGTGTATGGATGCTTATGCAAGTCATGTATATGTTGAAATGCAAGATTTATGTGATATGCAAGTTATGCATGCTTATGCGAATATATGAATACTTATGCAAGATATGTATATGCTTAAATGACATGATATGCAAGTTATGCAAGTATGTGAATGCCTATGCAAGTATGTGAATGCTTATGCAAGTTATGTGTATGCTTAAATGCATGTTTAACATGTTATGCAAGATTGAGAATGCCTATATGCAAGTTTTAACATGTTATGCAAGATATGTGTATGATAATATGCAAGCTCATATACAACATGTTATGCAAATCATGTGTATGATAATATGCAAGTTTGGGTTATATGTAGTTGGGTTAATATGCTCATATATGCAAGTTGACATCCTCTTAACCCATGACAAAGTTGTATGTTAAACCCATGATATTTGTGATGATCTTCCCCTTATTATGTCATGTAACGAGAACGATTTACGTGGGGAACGATGGGGTTGGTAAATATGTTAATAAATGAATGTTTGGGTATGATTAAGCATACCATAAAAATAAATTACCATAAGTGGGAATTTACCTATTGAGTTAGGTCTACCCCATGGGAATTTACCTATTGAGTTAGGTCTACCCATGTTATGGAAAACTTGATATTAATTAGGGATAATTAATATGGGGGTGATTAATTAGGTGTAATTAATCGACTAAGACACGAGGTTGGACTCATTTGTAGTGTAAAACTGCCCGGACCCGACCGGCTTAACCAGTTGCTACAAATGTCAGCCCAATGTGAGAGGTCTTAGCCATAAATTAAATACGTGATTAAGGTAAAGACACGAGATTAGACTCTGTTATGACGTAAGACTGCCCGGATTCTACCGGCTTAACCAGGCGGTCATGACAGCCAGTCTAATGTGGGAGGTCTTTACGGGAGATCACGGTCTTAATTAATTAAGAAACACTTAACCATAATAGCATGTAGTGGGACATGAGGGGTTAAGTGGGTGCCTTGGGTGGCATGAGGAAATTGGTGGTTGCCTTGGGTGGCATGTGGAATCTAGTGGGTTGCCTTGGGTGGCAATAGAAAATACGATTAGAATACTTAACCAAGTGGAAACATGTAATTAAACATGATTAAAGGGTTAAGTGGGATACACTAGATATTTGACAAGCTTAAGTGGGTAGCTTGTGGGGGCCCATTTCAACCAATATCCCAAACGTATCTTAGTGGGCTCGACCCATGTCGAGTGACGGGACACGCATATTGGGCTTGATTATAAGAGGCCAAAACGGGTTAGCGGTGGCAACGCAAGTCCAACGGGCTTCATATGCGTGTGTGGGCCCGGGCTGGTAGATAAGCCGTTGTTGCATCGGGTAGATATAAAGCCGTGCACCGTTAGTATTGGGTAGCCACTTTAGGGGAGTGATACACCCCACTGTGGGACCAGCACGGGTATCTACGGTAGGGAGCCGATCGCTTGGGGAGTAGTGGGTACACCTAATGAAGATAGGGGCAGACGACACCTATGTAGGGGTACACGAAACTACTGGGTAAGAATTACTGAGTACACCTAGTGGATAGGGGCAGACGGCACCTATGTAGTGGGCTAGGGGTACATGAAACTACTGGGGAAATTTTGGAAGGGATCAACCTTTAAGTAGGAATGACTGGTGTGGTGCAGTTAGTAATTATCCTTGGGTGGGTAGATGCGTCCTGACGGTTATCTTAGTTTATTCTAAGTCCACCAAGCTGCTTAGTGTAGCCATTCATCCCCAGATATTACCGTAGGTCAAGTTTATGTCTTCTCTGGTTACTTTAATGATTGTATTGTTAAAGTTATAGGACTCACTCAGACTTATGTCTGACCCCGTTGTTTCTATCTTTTTCCCAACCCTCAGGTCCTACGGTGGATCCTAGCAGTAGTAGAGCTTGATCGGATTGCTGTTCCAGTCTTGAGGAGCTTGAGTAGATGTAAAGCTCCAGTTATCCAGTTATCTTTTCTTTCGTTCTGGCTATTGTATTGAGAGTGGGATTATGTACTTCTTTATTTTGATGGATATTGTACTTGACTTTTATTGTGGTTTTATGATGTAACCAGACATGTTTATTTCCGCTGTTATGAGATGATGTATTAAAATTTTAAGCACTACTTATATCTGTCTTGTTGTAATTTTTCTGTTCTATATTCACTAAAATACTCCACCGATGCTATGGCATTCCCTTAGTGAGTGACCATAGCGGGTGTGGGGTGTTACACGTGGTATCAGAGCAAAGGTTACCGGAACAGATAAAATTTTTAGAAAACTATTTTTCTAAAAATATTTTTGGAAAAGATATTTTCAAAAACATGTCTTTTAAGAGAAAAGTTTTTGAAAGAAAAGCATAATCCCCAATAGCCATATCTATATCCTTCGAATTCTCCGTTTTGAATCTTTCCTTTTTCGTTTCAGCATGGCTGAGGATCTTAACTTTCCGGAGGGTGTGACGGTACCAGTATGGTATAGGAGGTTGATGGAGGCTAGGGCCACCACTGCGGGTCCAGCGAATATTCCTCCACCAACCGTAGCACCCGATCTTCCTCCTCCCCCTCCTCCTCGCACGGATACTTTTGCTAAGACTTGCAAGGAATTTAAAGCTATGGGAGGGAAACCTTTTCAAGGATCTGAAACCTTTGTGGAGGCTAGAGATTGGCTTAAGGAGGTGGAAGAGTTGATAGATATCTTTGAGATGGAAGAAGGGAAGAAAGTCAAGTTGGCGGCTTGGTTAATGAAGGGAGAGGCCTCATTCTGGTGGGAGGTTACTAATGGGGAACGCCCCGTTGACTCTTGGACGGATTTTAAGCAAAGATTTGTGGCAAAGTTTCTCTCAAGGGCGGAGGAAAACTTGTATATGGAAAGATTCTTGACTTTAAAGCAAGGAAATCTTTCGGTGAAGGAATATGTTAACAAGTTTAATCAATTGGCAAGGTTTGGCCTAGACATGGTGAATACACCGGAGAAGAAGGCTTTGAGGTTCGTGAAAGGCTTGAATGAACCGATGCATGGGTTGGCTATGACTCACATCCCTATGGGGGCCACCTTTGAGAAGCTAGTTGACATGGCACTCATGTATGAGGAAGAGAAGGGTCCTAATGTTAATAAGGCACCTGAGAAGAAGGGAGATCAAAAGAGACCTCAACAACAGCAAAGCAAAGGTGGGAAAGGCAACGGTGGCAAGAGCAAGAAGAAGAAGTGTTTCAATTGTGGGACACCTGGCCACCTAAGCAAGGATTGTCGCAAGAAGAAGAAGACCGGTTGCTTCCACTGTGGCGAAGCAGGGCACTTAGTGAAGGATTGCCCTAAGAAAGGGCAAAGGACGGGATCTACCTCAGGAGGACAGGTGCAAGCTCTTATGGCACCGGGTCAGGCTAGGGGGCAAGTACAGGCTCTCGCGGTTCCACCGATTCAGGAGAGAGGTAGAACTATTTCCGTTGAAAGTCTGGTTTTTCTATTTGACCATCCTGTCCGTACATTGTTTGATTCAGGCGCATCGCATTCATTTATTTCATCATCATTAGTTGAGTCACTGCACCTAGACACCAGTCTGGTAGATGATCCCTTGGTTGTTTCAAACCCAATTGGGGGCTCCACTTATTTGTCCATGATATGTTTGGGTTTGAAGATTTCTATACTTAGCATTGAGTTTAGATGTGATGCTTTTGTGTTGGGCTTCACGGGCTATGGGTTGATTTTGGGTATGGACTGGTTATCCAGTAATGGTGCCGTTCTTGATTGCGAAAGGAGAGTTGTTAGGCTCATGACCCGCTTGGGTAACACTCTCGAGATTTCTTGTAACCCCAGGGACTCTGTTATGCTAAGTTATCTTGAATCGCTTGACGCTTCGGTCGAGAACTTGCAATCTGTTAGAGTGGTCCGGGAATATCCGGATGTGTTTGAGGAGGTGAAGGGCTTACCTCCGAAGCGGGAGATTGACTTCCGAATATATTTGGTGGATAATGCTAAACCGGTATCTTTACCAGTGCGCCACATGGCTCCTCGTGAGAGGAGGGAACTCCATAAGCAAGTAGGGGAGTTGCTTGAGAAGGGGTTCATAAGACGGAGCATATCGGAGTGGGGTGCTCCAGTAGTATTTGCTACGAAGGCGGATGGGTCCCTCAGACTTTGTGTAGACTATAGAGAACTCAACAAGCTCACAAAGAAGAATAGACACCCATTGCCGAGGATTGATGATCTTTTCGATCAGTTGGTTGGCGCTTCAGTATTTTCTCAGTTGGACTTAGCCACGGGGTTTCATCAGTTGAGGGTGGCTGAGGATAGCATAGACAAGACTGCCTTTAGGACTCCGGATGGTTTCTATGAGTGGCTGGTGATGCCATTTGGGTTGACGAACGCCCCTGCATACTTTGTTGACTTGATGAGTAGGGTGTTCAGGGAGTTCCTTAATAAGTTTGTGGTGGTCTTTGTGGATGATATCTTAGTATTTTCTAAGAGTGAAGAAGAGCATGCCCTACATCTTGGGGAAGTATTGAAGACTCTTCGAGCACATAGCCTTAAGGCTAAATTCTCAAAATGTCACTTCTGGAGGAGGGAAGTGCGGTTCTTGGGGCATGTGGTCTCCAAGGAAGGGATAGCTGTGGATCCCGCGAAGGTAGTATCAATTCAGGATTGGAAGGTTCCGAAGAATGCTACCGAAGTAAGAAGTTTCTTGGGGTTGGCGGGTTATTATAGGAAGTTTATCAAAGACTTCGCGAAGATATCAGCCCCATTAACCCGCTTAACAAAGAAGAATCTTGTTTTCACATGGGACGTAGATTGTGATGATGCGTTCCGACGGTTAAAGAGAGCTTTAACCACGGCCCCAGTTTTAGTGTTGCCAGATGGGAGCAAGCCATTTGTTGTCTATACCGATGCCTGTGGGACAGGACTTGGCGCAGTCTTAATGCAAGAGGGAAGGGTAATAGCCTATGGTGGAAGGCAGTTGAGGGCACATGAGAAAAATTACCCTACCCATGATCTCGAGCTGGCCGCTATTGTTTTTGCGCTTAAGATTTGGCGCCATTATCTTCTTGGTGAGAGATTCGAGTTGTTCACTGACCATAAATCATTGAAGTACTTATTCTCTCAGAAGGATTTAAACTTAAGACAGCAAAGGTGGATGGAATTCTTAGCATCTTATGATTTCGAGAGAGCGTATACCCCTGGCAAGGGTAACGTGGTGGCGGACGCCTTGAGTAGGAAGAGGTTGTCCTTGAGTCCATTGTTCGTGGAACGACGAAGCTTGGAGTTTATCTCGATGTTTGATTTCAGACCTTCCGTTGACTATGTACCCGGTTTGCTAGCTTCTTTGGAAGTTAGACCTACTCTTTTGGGGCGGATTGGAGAAGCACAGAGGGACGACCCACAGTTGGTTGAGTTGATAGAGAAGCTCATAAGGGGGGAGTCGTCCAGCCATTTGAGTAGGTACACCCTAGACGATAGGGGGTGCTTGCGTAGGGACGGTAGACTTTGTGTACCGCTAGATGAAGGGTTGAGGAAGGCTATTCTAGATGATGCACACCGTTCTAGGATGACCATTCATCCCGGTGGGGATAAGATGTACCAAGATATGAAGAGGGTTTTCTTCTGGGCCGGTATGAAGAAAGATGTGGCCGAGTATGTCGCTCGATGTTTGGTGTGCCAGCAAGTGAAGGCGGAGCAAAGGAAACCAGGTGGGTTGCTTCACCCATTGGAGGTTCCGCAATGGAAGTGGGATAGCGTCTCGATGGATTTTATTGACAGGGTACCCAGGTCGAGGAAGGGTAATACAGGAATTTGGGTGGTGGTAGATAGGCTTACTAAGAGCGCCCATTTCATACCTGTGAAGAGCAAGAGGACTGCTCCATGGCTAGCTTCAGTATATCTTCGAGAGATAGTTCGATTACATGGGGTGCCCTCTAGCATTGTGAGTGATCGAGATCCTATCTTCACTAGCGAGTTCTGGAGAAGTTTGCAAGAAGCAGTGGGGACTCAATTGTGTCTGAGCACCGCATATCATCCTCAGACGGACGGCCAGACTGAGAGGGTGAATCGTGTTCTAGAAGACCTTTTGAGGCTTTGTATCTTAGATTTTGGAGGTACATGGGAAGAACATCTTCCACTGGTGGAGTTCGCATATAATAACAGCTTTCAGTCCAGTATTGGTATGGCTCCTTTCGAAGCTCTCTATGGAAGGCCTTGTCGATCACCTACATGTTGGTGGGAGTCTACGGATAAGATCTTGCTTGGGCCTGATATGGTTAGGGAGACTTCAGAGAAGATCGATTTGATTCGAAGATGGATGAAAGCAGCGCAGGATAGGCAAAAATCTTATGCGGACAAGAGAAGGACGGATCTTGAATTTGAGGTTGGGGATATGGTTTTTGTCAAGGTATCTCCGTTGAGAAATGTTGTTCGCTTCGGATCCGTTGGGAAGTTAGCACCGAGGTTTGTTGGGCCATTTCCTATTAAGGAAAGGATTGGACGGATGGCATATAGGGTGGAGTTGCCCGACAGACTTAGTGGTGTTCATGATGTATTCCATGTGTCACATCTGAGGAAGTGCTTACATGAGACCGCAGAGGTGGTAGAGCCAAGCTTGCTTAGAGATGTAGAGGTTGAGCGTGATGCGACGATTCGACGAGCTCCTACTCGTATCCTTGGGTCAGAGACTAGGAAATTGAGGAATCGAGAGGTTCAGCTAGTCAAAGTGCAATGGGGAGAAGATGAGAGCAACGCGACTTGGGAGACGGAAGCGAAGATGCGTTCATTGTACCCATTTCTTTTTGAGGGTATGTCTTTACTTTCTCCTTTATCGCTTGTCTAGTACTTATCTTATCTTTGGTATGTCCTCTCGTTAGTACCTTTGACCTTTAGTTAGGGTAAACCTATGGTTGAAACATGTGTTTGAGACATGTTATGGTTGATGGATGCAAGTGGATGCAAGTGTTTGCTAGTGGTTGCTCGTGGATGCATATACACACACTCTAGGCACTAGATCGGCTCAGTCACTTCATAGTGCATATTGCATAAAATTGTGTGTAGGAAGATATATTTATGGATGTATAATGGTTGTGTTATCACATGGATGATGCATTTTGGTGAATGATTGTGCACTCATGTAGATATTGTATGTGTCGATAGGGTTTTCTCGCATACATAGTGGATGCATGGCACTATCATGGTTTGCATATGTTCATACATTAGATAGGGAACATATACACACACTTTTTGCATATGCTCATACATCATTAGAAATTGTTTTAAGGACAATGGATGCCAGTGGTTGATGGTTTGAGTAGATGGTTGTTTGGATGGTAGGATATGCATTCTCCTTAGCTTAGAGATTTCGGGGACGAAATCCTTTAAGGAGGGGAGAATGTAACACCCCGAATTTTGGGTTAATAATAAAATTCACTAATTACAAGATAAATAATCTCAGATGTGGGAATTAGGGGAAACGGGCTGCGTTATTGCGTTCGTCTCGGAAAAATACGCGAAATAGAGTCCGAGTTTTCGAAAATCGGAGTCCGTATGGCCCAGTTATGGCCCAATGAAGTTTGCAGAAAATTTAAAACTAAAACAGATTTAAAAATTTAAAATATTCAGATTTGGAATGGGCCAGGCTGGGTCAGGCGGGAAGCTTCCCGCCCAGCCCATGTCGACAGGGCTGTCGACAGGCCTGTCGACAGGGGTGTCGACATGCCTGTCGACTTGCCTGTCGACAGGGTGGCACCGTTCTGTGAACCTGGGTGCACCAGGTTGCACTAGGTTGGGTTTCAGGCTGGCTAGGAGGGATGGTTCTAGAGATTTCCTAAATCTAAGGGTCCTAATCTAATCTAGGGTTAATCTAAGGGCCTAAAACACTCACCTAATCCTATAAATAAGACCATAACCCTACCCTAATTCATACATAATTAAGTCTTGTAACTAAACTATGGCAAATTGAAATTTGAGCATGGCCTCCACTAGTTCATGAAGGAAGTTGCAAGCTAATCCCTCTCAAATCATTCTCTAATCATCATTATCTTCATAGTTGCAACTAATTCTACTTCATAAGGTTGCTAATCTTAAGTTTGGTGAGTTTCTATCACTTTAACATCAATTGTTAAAGTAAGTAGATTGGGTGTAATGAGACTTATGGTCTTAAATGCGGATTAGTGAGTATGAATCATGTATAATGATATGTTACTCTATGTTGTTCTATGTTTATGCATATTTGATAAATTAGTTTATGCATGCTTAATAAGTTGATTTATGCATGTTTAACAAGTTGATATGTGCATGTTTAATAAGTGGATTTATGCATATTTAATAAGTGGAATTATGCATGTTTAGCAAAGTGAGATATGCAAGTTAAGTATATGTTTAAATGCAAGTTGAAAGTGATATGCAAGTTAAGTGTATGTTTAAATGCAAGTTGAAAGTGATATGCAAGTTATGCATGCTTATGCAAGTGTATGGATGCTTATGCAAGTCATGTATATGTTGAAATGCAAGATTTATGTGATATGCAAGTTATGCATGCTTATGCGAATATATGAATACTTATGCAAGATATGTATATGCTTAAATGACATGATATGCAAGTTATGCAAGTATGTGAATGCCTATGCAAGTATGTGAATGCTTATGCAAGTTATGTGTATGCTTAAATGCATGTTTAACATGTTATGCAAGATTGAGAATGCCTATATGCAAGTTTTAACATGTTATGCAAGATATGTGTATGATAATATGCAAGCTCATATACAACATGTTATGCAAATCATGTGTATGATAATATGCAAGTTTGGGTTATATGTAGTTGGGTTAATATGCTCATATATGCAAGTTGACATCCTCTTAACCCATGACAAAGTTGTATGTTAAACCCATGATATTTGTGATGATCTTCCCCTTATTATGTCATGTAACGAGAACGATTTACGTGGGGAACGATGGGGTTGGTAAATATGTTAATAAATGAATGTTTGGGTATGATTAAGCATACCATAAAAATAAATTACCATAAGTGGGAATTTACCTATTGAGTTAGGTCTACCCCATGGGAATTTACCTATTGAGTTAGGTCTACCCATGTTATGGAAAACTTGATATTAATTAGGGATAATTAATATGGGGGTGATTAATTAGGTGTAATTAATCGACTAAGACACGAGGTTGGACTCATTTGTAGTGTAAAACTGCCCGGACCCGACCGGCTTAACCAGTTGCTACAAATGTCAGCCCAATGTGAGAGGTCTTAGCCATAAATTAAATACGTGATTAAGGTAAAGACACGAGATTAGACTCTGTTATGACGTAAGACTGCCCGGATTCTACCGGCTTAACCAGGCGGTCATGACAGCCAGTCTAATGTGGGAGGTCTTTACGGGAGATCACGGTCTTAATTAATTAAGAAACACTTAACCATAATAGCATGTAGTGGGACATGAGGGGTTAAGTGGGTGCCTTGGGTGGCATGAGGAAATTGGTGGTTGCCTTGGGTGGCATGTGGAATCTAGTGGGTTGCCTTGGGTGGCAATAGAAAATACGATTAGAATA
Organism: Allium sativum; assembly: GCA_030737875.1. Lineage (NCBI taxonomy): Eukaryota > Viridiplantae > Streptophyta > Magnoliopsida > Asparagales > Amaryllidaceae > Allium > Allium sativum. The sequence goes on along the minus strand of CM060926.1, from coordinate 682,503,629 downwards.
CTTAACCAAGTGGAAACATGTAATTAAACATGATTAAAGGGTTAAGTGGGATACACTAGATATTTGACAAGCTTAAGTGGGTAGCTTGTGGGGGCCCATTTCAACCAATATCCCAAACGTATCTTAGTGGGCTCGACCCATGTCGAGTGACGGGACACGCATATTGGGCTTGATTATAAGAGGCCAAAACGGGTTAGCGGTGGCAACGCAAGTCCAACGGGCTTCATATGCGTGTGTGGGCCCGGGCTGGTAGATAAGCCGTTGTTGCATCGGGTAGATATAAAGCCGTGCACCGTTAGTATTGGGTAGCCACTTTAGGGGAGTGATACACCCCACTGTGGGACCAGCACGGGTATCTACGGTAGGGAGCCGATCGCTTGGGGAGTAGTGGGTACACCTAATGAAGATAGGGGCAGACGACACCTATGTAGGGGTACACGAAACTACTGGGTAAGAATTACTGAGTACACCTAGTGGATAGGGGCAGACGGCACCTATGTAGTGGGCTAGGGGTACATGAAACTACTGGGGAAATTTTGGAAGGGATCAACCTTTAAGTAGGAATGACTGGTGTGGTGCAGTTAGTAATTATCCTTGGGTGGGTAGATGCGTCCTGACGGTTATCTTAGTTTATTCTAAGTCCACCAAGCTGCTTAGTGTAGCCATTCATCCCCAGATATTACCGTAGGTCAAGTTTATGTCTTCTCTGGTTACTTTAATGATTGTATTGTTAAAGTTATAGGACTCACTCAGACTTATGTCTGACCCCGTTGTTTCTATCTTTTTCCCAACCCTCAGGTCCTACGGTGGATCCTAGCAGTAGTAGAGCTTGATCGGATTGTTGTTCCAGTCTTGAGGAGCTTGAGTAGATGTAAAGCTCCAGTTATCCAGTTATCTTTTCTTTCGTTCTGGCTATTGTATTGAGAGTGGGATTATGTACTTCTTTATTTTGATGGATATTGTACTTGACTTTTATTGTGGTTTTATGATGTAACCAGACATGTTTATTTCCGCTGTTATGAGATGATGTATTAAAATTTCAAGTACTACTTATATCTGTCTTGTTGTAATTTTTCTGTTCTATATTCACTAAAATACTCCACCGATGCTATGGCATTCCCTTAGTGAGTGACCATAGCGGGTGTGGGGTGTTACAGATGGCATGGCAGCTCTTGGTATGAATTATTGTGATTTTAGGTTGAGGGTTAGATTGCTTATACAAAGTTTTAATTAATTAAGAGCCGTCAGATTAACCTAGAAGCAATCTAGACATCCAGACAAGATAGAATAACCACCTCAGCCCTAATGACTCAGCAATGAGTCAAAACATCGTCACATTTTAGATCTGCCCGGGGGATAGGTCGATCCCCAAGTCAACCCCCAGGTGGACCTGTATATAGGGAGGTCGACCACTGGTCGACCTGGCCTGGGGTAGGTCGACCCCCAGGTCGACCTGCCTTTGTATTAATTTTCTAAATTGTTTTATTTAAATTTTTGAAAGTTCTAAGGGCCATAACTTCTTCATACGAAGTCCGATTTTCGAAAACTTGGACTCTATTCCAAGGAGAATTTCGGGACGAACGCAATGGCATAACCCATTTCCCTTAATTCTCACTTTAACAATTAAGTATTCTTAAAATTGTTAATTTTAATATTTAAAATCATAGGGTGTTACAGTCTTGGTCCAGGGATTAATAAAGATAGCATTATATTATCTTTATGCATGAAAAGACACAGAGGAAAATTGTAAGCAACAAGAAACACTGGGCAACAACTATATGTAGAGTTCCAATCACCAAATTGGTTGAAGCCATCACTTGCAAGGCCAAGCCTTAAATTTCGTGGATCGGATGCAAAGGAAGAATACATTCGATCAATTGTAGACCATTGAGAGGAATCTACAGGATGTTGTAGATTACCATCTTCTCTTTTATTACTGTTATGCCATCTTATTTGTTCAAATATTTCAGACGACATGAACATCCTTTTCAGCCTCGGTATGAGTGGAAAATACCTCAAAACCTTCACAGGTATTTTAGATTGCTTTCCTTCTTCCTTTATTTTATTCTTTTTCCAACGAGATTTGTCGCATTTAGGACAAAAATCACAATTTGCAAGCTCTTTCCTAAATAAACAACAATCATTTACACATGCATGTATGTTTCGATAACCTAAACCAAATGGTTTAATCAACTTTTTTGTTGCGTATGTGGAAGCAGGAAGCTCATTTTCCTTTGGTAACATATCCTTGAGGAGCTTAAGAAGTTCTATAAATGATGTCTCTGTTATACCATTTCGAGCCTTATGTTTTTAAAGAATCATTGTAGTAGACAACTTTGTGTGGCTTGTACAACTAGGATACAAAAGAATTTCAACTGTCTCCAATATTTTCTTAGTCTCTTCCATATGTTTATCGTTAACACGATACTCATTCTCCTCGCCATCAATTTCTACATCCAAGTACATTTTGTATGTATCTGCCACTTTGTCGGCTTCATTTCGTGAATGAAGCGCTTCTCCATGAAAAATCCATACATCATGTGTTGGATCAATTCCGAAACACACCAAACGTGTCACAACATCTCTTGGAGGATGCTAAATAAGGTTCCTACATTTACGACACGGGCAAATAATTTTTTTTGGATTACCCTCACTTTCTACATGCTTATTTATGAAATTTCGAACTGTTTGCATATACACATCTGACATTCTACCAAAAAAAAGTCTATAGTTATCCTAGAATAGTTATAGGTACAAAAGTATTAATTAAAATTTACGAAATCTTGGTAGATTGACCCATGTTTTGTCCGTATCTTCTGTATATCCGATTGGACGCACATGCAAAAGAAACTAGTAAATTCAAGTCCATGTTTTCTATAAAATTGTAAATAACATGATCTTTTTTCTAATTGTACATCATGCTTAAGTTAGGGAAAGTGCGTAGTATGAATATATGGTGAGGAAAATAATAACTCTTATACTAATAATAACTCAAAAGTTTATCGGTCTACCGAGTTCTCTTAGTACGTTTGAAAAATAATAACTCTTCTACAAATAAATGGAAATCAAATAATCAACTTGGACCTTTGAATAAATAATGTAACTTTTGGGGGAAACTTAATAGATTTTATCTTCGAAATAGTGTATCAAAAGTTGATCACCACAATTTATGGTGATATATTACACAGCTGCACTAGTAGGAATCATGCAATTCCTTATCTTGTGCGATGTGCCACCTTGAATTATAGCATCAACATATATGCATATGTAAAACTCGGATCGATGAACTACTTCATTTGAACACTTGCATTATTTCTTTTATAAGTCGACCTGCGAGGTGCCATAACTCTTAGGATTTGTTCCGCTTAAGTTTAGGAAAAATGATTTTCCTTAAATTTATTAAGTTACAAAAATTAAACTCATTTTATTAATCAAACCGTGTGATGTATGTTAATATACTTTTTCCTTACATGAGAGAAAAAACTTGCTTTTATCCATCTGGTGTTGCGTGCAAAGATAAAAATTTCAATATTTTTTCCCCTTAAATTTGATCTAATTATTTTACTAATAAATCCAGCATATCTTTAACAAGCACTTTATGTTTTGTTAGTAAGGCATGTTTAATTTTGATAATGTTTTATGTTCCTTTATTTTCCTATACAAGTAGCTTTGAATACAATTTCCTTTCGCATATCTATAAACAACTTAATCTTTTCAATTTGTCATCACTTACTGTGTACTTATGTGTTATATAATTTGATAGTAACAAAATTCTTAGTCTCATTATTACATGTCTACACTATTTATATCACATATATAATTAGTAATTTTGTCTATAGCTTTTAATCAGATTCAATTATTTTCGATAATAGTAAATATATATATAAAAAATTGCCATAAAAACATATGTATCGCCTGTAAAATGCCATTGGAAATGCATTATGAAATCCAGTGAAATTTCATAACTAATCTGTTTTGAAATAGGTGTTATGGTACTTGAAGCATCATGTTTAACATGCACAAACATTAAAAGACAAAATTAGACTCTAATTTAAAGAAAAAGCAAGCATACATTTGATAAGCACTTTGCTTATTCCCTTTTTTTAGTGCTTCGCCATCTTTTGCATGTATCCAGTCAAATTCACAAAGAAATAAATCATAATTATATGTTTACATTTTTTTATAAGTAATCTAATTCATTAAGAAGCCCGAATCATGTTATACGTGGTTTAATTGATGATGCTAACAATATGGGGAAGCCTACTATACTTGAGAATTATAACATGGATGATGCTAAAAAAATTAAAAATTGGATGTATATGTTCCAGAAGGTAATGAATGTTACTACTTTTATTTCCTATTTTGTCAGCCCATAATGCTTCATGATTATAGTCCGCAATATGCAACTCTGTAGAATACTGTCTACCTTAGAGCATCGCAATTTCTAGCCAAACCGAGACTAATCAAGATGTTTGGTTTACATCGTCTAACCGATAACAACAATATAGGTATAATCACATAATATGCCAAACAGATGCTCTTGTAGAGTAACTAATAGTCAGGTCTCCAAAAATATGATTAACATATTATGCCAAAAACATTTGGCCAAAGTGATATAATGAAAAAAAAAGACAATGTATGCATGTAGCAGTATAACTATAGCCATAAGCAACTATACGCAAGCAAATAGTGATATAGAAGCAACACAGGTGTAGAATCTAAAGTCTACTAATTTAGTTGGAATTAAAAGATTCGGCATAGTAAGATTCCACATCAAGAGACATTGTGCATTGACTTTCACTTTGCTGCCAACAATTTAAGTTCTGCTCTTTTTTCTTAATAAAAATTAATAAGGTTCTAACATGGTCAGACTTGTTGTATGAAGTCACGACCTACTTTCTGGATCCCTTCTTTTTAGAAGGTGCAGCCGCTACTATTTGATTTTTTACAACCCTGAGAGTTATTTAGGAATTGACCTGGAGTGCACTTTCCAGGTCCTGACAGGTCATGTACCCACCAACTTATCAGTAGATATGCCTGGAGCGTGCGTACTCCAGGAACTTCCGCAAACGATTATTTGCAAGCTTCCGACGTTTAAAACTTCGGGTTTTTAAGGTCTAAATTACTGATATTTGGGTTTTGATGGAATGGAACCATAGATTTTGAGTTTTTTCTATTGAACTTGAGATAAAATAGTAATTACAGTCCTATAGTCTATAAAAACATGGATATTCTTTTTAATGATTCAATCATCTCCTCCTATAAATGACAGCGCATAAGCCATTTTTAGATATTCTTTCTAATGTTAATTTTCTCCAATTAGCGTCCTCCTACCTGCACCATTATTATTTCTTTCATACTAAAAACAACTATGTTGTAATAGCAGTACAAGTAAAAGATTACTTATGATGGGCGTAGACTAGAGCTTTCCGAGCCACTATAAAACATGGTGTTCTTTAACTTTTTTGTTTCTATGACTTAAGATCTGCGTTTAATTTTCTATTATCATCTGCGTTATGTGCTTGGGACCAAATCTATTGAAAATACTTACTATTCTGGTCAGTTCATGAGAAGGAAAACTTGAGATGCCTGCAGTTCTTTAGAACCCATCACATCTTCCACAAATTCTTGCAAATCAGCCAATGTTGTTGAATGCAAGTATCTCTATTTCTAGATCTTTGTGTCTTATTAACACAAAGCGATATTTAAATCTAACTAGCACAATATCATGTTACGGTCTCATAAATTTCTATGTTTATTACAGATTAGCTACTTTGTTGATCAATCAACTAGTAAGTGGCAGTTTTATAAAGTATAAACCATATCTGGTTACTAAATATTTTACTGTTGATATTAGTAGTAAATATTTAATCGAAAACATAGCAGTTCCATTAGACTTTATTTTACATGGTCATAAGTATGTTAACAATTGCGTTCTTTCAAATTTTTATATATTAAATTGCTTTTTATATACTTTAATATATGATGAGAATAAAGGATAAAAACAAGCAATAAGACAATATGATAGAACACTTAACTACATCCGATATCACCTTAAACCATGCAACAAAGTGGATGTAATATATACACTAGTATCCTTCTGGATGCTGCATTCACAACACCATAAACAACATTTCGCAACAGCTTTGAGTCATTGCAAATGATGTTAGCAACGATTTTAAGCCATTGTGAAATAGGGGGTTGTAAAAATTTGCAACGGATATGAGCCGATGCAAAATATGACTTTAGCGTTGCGAAATATTATTTTGCAATGGCTAAAGTCCGTTGCAAATATTAGATTCGCAACGGTTAAAGTCCGTTGCTAATTGCTAAACAATTTTTTTTTTATTGATTTTTGGCGTGAAAATCATAACCAGAAGCAAGAAAAATGACAATATGCCAACTTTAAAAATTACTCATCTAACAACAAACTCATATTTTAGCTCTAAAAATTCCACCGATCTAGAAAACCATTTTCATAAAATTCCATATTTGTCATATAATCATATCCTCAGCCAACCTTATGTTAGAAAACAAACCAATCATACAGAAGTATCATTTTCATTCCATAAACAAGTCGAAAGAAAGCAACATATCAAATTAATATTTGAACCCACATTAAAAGAAAAGGAATAGTATTACCAAGCAGACAAAATATTCATAAAAATTCCGGACTTTTTAATGCAAGCAGGGAACTCATACTTCTTAATGTTCTCGACCCTAGCAGGAGTGATCCTTACACATTCTTAATGTTCTCACACACATCATAACAAATCCATAACTCGTCATCTATTTCACTTTCGTCGCGCATTTACCGCATAAAGCTTCCCCACCGTCGTCTTCTTTTCCATTTTATTCGTACTGTCCTTGCTTTATGCGAGAGTACTTCTCCTGTTTCATCAGGCTAATATGATGATCAACATCGGACAAAAAAGAAGATGATATTTTTTTTTCTTGTCTTCACTAACCATTTTAAGATTTTTGGAGCTGTTGTTTGGGGTTCTTCTTTTTTTCTTTTTTGAGCTTTTGTGGTTGCTCCTTTTACAACTTCGCTCACGGCTGGGAGTTTATTGATCATCTCAAATAGTACGTATCTGCAGTTGAACGAATATATGAGCTGGATAAACAAGCTAATAGAACACAACCATCAAAATAAAGATTAAAACAACTAACCATTGCTGGATAAGCACTTCCATTCGATAGTGTTTCGCTGCAAAATAACCATTGCTAGACATGCTATTTCCACACTTGTATTGATACCAAAAGGCAATTCCTCGATATTTCTTGATTTATTTTTTGTTTTTTATTATATATATATATACAGATAAAAGAAAGATAGTACATGAATATATATATATATATATATATATATATATATATATATAGGAACCACGCACAACCCAACAAAGCTTATTTGGGTGGATATTGTACTTTCTAAAACACACACATAAGTTCTGCAAGCCACAAAATTGAATTCTCTTCCAAAATCTTACCTTCTTTGGATGCTCATGCATAAAACTGGTCTAGTTATAGATTCTCATAAGTACACTTTTAGCAGTTTGCAAGCATTATAAATTAATCTGGTTAAAAAATCAAAATAAAATCATGTAAGGTTTGTTCATGCTCGTTAAGATGCAATATCGAACACACTCACATGGCCACAATTTAGAAAGGCATGGCATGGATCATCGACCATTCCTTTTCACTTTAAGACACAGCAGGGATTGCCTGCCACACATTCTCATTTCAAGGGAGGCACAGAGCATATGAAAAGGCACGCCGAATAGCTCGAAAAGCAGACACAACAGGAAAAAGCGCATACTTTCAATATTTTATTGTTTAGTTAATTTTAATTTTGAATACTTCACAATTCATAAACGGATAGAGATTACCTACTGTATGATTATGTTACTTGTTTATCTTTAATTTCTAATGGATTTTTCCTGTAATTTTATTCTCCTATTCTATTTGCATTGAGAAATGGATACGTCATAACTGACACGGCATATCTTACTTTCGTTTTATGTAACATACTTAGATGCAAGTTGTAATATGAAATCTAATCATGCAATGGCGGATATAGAAAGTAATTCCAGTGAGAACAAAATATTTTTTCCATACAAAAACTAATAAGAAAGATAATACATAAATTTTTCACACAAGAATTAGTTCATACAAAAATTAGTTTATAAACTAGTTGATATATTTATAGTTGTCCTCGACGAGACTTCATGTTCTGAAAACATTGAAGAATTGGTTCATTTGAAATGCTATTGAATATATCTTTTTCAAGATACACGGTCAAACAGTCATTTAACCATTGATCATCAATCCTATTATATAAAGAAACTGAATGCGTTGGGGTATGTTATAAGTGAGGGAAAACATATTATATAAAGAAAAAAGCTCTTCTGTTTTTGTGATTGTATAAATCTCAGTGGGGGCCACTGCCCTCACTGGTCCCTTAATAGATCCACCAGTGCTGCCATGTATATAGATTTATGATTCAAATTTCTAGTGTCGATAATAGCTACTACTGTTTCAGATTCTGACTTCCAAAAAAGAGCCATGTATTTCAAAATTTTAAGCTTACGAAAGTATGTTTAATAATGTTTTTGCAAGATTCATATACTTGATCTTAGCCAGATATGATTTTAGTGAGGTAATATTAACTACATGAAATGTTTTTAATAATTTCTACGTTTGATATGCATATTCATGCATATACACAAACATGCATGTGGGAAGGCGACATTCAGATAATACATACATACATACAAATTTAGTCTAAACTGTGCAATAAATTAAAAAAAAGGAACATTGTGCAATATTGTTAATTTGTAAAATAAACAAAATTTGAATAATCAAATCTATACAGGATGGTAAGAAGATTCGCAGTTATGCAACTTGGCCACTTATCTTCACTACCCCTCAATTTCGCAATTTCTTTTATGTTCCTAGTCAAGTTTGTCATTGTTTGTAAGGTACAACGAATAAAAGTTTCTGAAGATATCTGATACAGGTAACTCACTATTCAGGATCACCACAGAATAGTGCTTTTCCAATGATCATATAGAATAAAGTGACGCCAGCAGACCATACATCAATTTTGCAACTTTGGTGAAATGACTTGAAAAGAACCTGTGTAATAAGGGACAAATTTTGAGAATAAGTCTCCAGAACCAAAATATTTCAAGGGCAGACCTCACTTGAAACTTAGAGAACAACCAACAATGGCTTGTTTAGTTACTAAACAAGCCATGGAGCAACCAGGTGTGGCTTATCCAGTCACCCGTGGGCTAGTTTTGAGCTCGTTCATGGCTGGTTGACTGAACAGGGGTTGGTGCTTATAACGGCAGAGTGTTTGCCGTTATAAGCTTATAACGGCAAACTCTTTGCCATTAACACTTTGCTGTTATAAGCACTAGCCGTTGCACTCCAACGGCTAGTGCACTTCCTCCCTATATACCAACCTACCTCCTTCTTCTTCCACACAACTACTGCACCTTGTCAACTTCAACTTCTTCAACAACAAAATGTCTTCTTCTGCACCCAAATGAAGCGGGAAAAAATCCGCAAATAGGACAGTCAAGTCCAAACAACACTCGTCATCGTATGCCATGCAACGGCCAATCCAACAACAGCAACCGTTGCAGCCATCTCACGAATATGGCTACTCGCCGTATTCAAATTATCCATACCGACCACCATACCAACCGCTCGCTCCTCCTAATTTTCCTCCCATCCATTCTACCGCCTAGCCACAGTTTTACCAACGACCGACCGGGGTAGGCGTGTAAGACGATCATTCGCCGTATATGTCAATGATGATGTAGACCGATCAAAGTCAACAACCTCACCTTACTCTGCAACAGACCGAGGTTCGTGACCGTGAAGCTATGCAAAATCTTGAAAGACGGTTTTCGTACGGGTATGTCTCTCCTACTACCGAAGAAAATGTTGAAACTTCAACGGAGGAGGCGGAGGAAGATGCAAATGAGTATGCGAATGTTACAAATTCTGAAGAATTTATTCAAGAATACGTTGCACCTATTAGTCCCGAATATAACCAAAAGAAGACGAAGTGGAAGTCTTTAAACAGCATTTCCAGTAAACGACACAAACCGAAGTTGAATCGGAGCCGGATCCCGGAATAGAAGATATTGAGGATGATCATGCTGAAGGGGAATGATTAGCAGCGGATGGAAAAAAAACAATGTAAGTTTACTTCCGAGTAGTACGTTTCACTTGCTAAATCATGGATACGCATTTCACAAGACAACATTGTTGGGAATAATATGAAAGGTCAGAAATTTTGGGAAAGAGTAGCAGAGTTTAACAATTCGTTGGAAGCGAGGAATAGAACATGGGCATCACTTAGAGGCGGTTATAGAGTTATGAATGCCGCATGTCAGAACTATCTGGCAATACTGACAGGATTGCAGTACAGACAACAAAGCGATGTTGCACCTTATGACGTTGTAAGTACCATAGATTACTTTGAAATATAACTTACTATACTATGATTGATTAGTTAGAAATGTCATACGCTCTTACAATTTCCAGTTTGTGTTACAGATTGAAGAGTCACGAAAGGCCTACCAACATAAGTATGGTCATCCATTTAAATTTCAAGACTGTTTCGAGCTTCTATCTAATTTGCCGAAGTGGAAGAACCCAAGCAACTTCATGTTTGAGCAGCAGAACAAAGCTAAAAGGATGAACTACTCTGATTCTAGTTCAGAAAGTGACCTGAGTTCGCAAGAAAGAAACCCTTTATTTGGAACTAGTAACGGACGACTTGTTGGCAGAGCCAAGTCAATTTAGCTGGAGCAACGCGGTGTAGAGTTTTCTAGATTTATGGAAACAATAGAGAATTCATCTAAGGCAACAAAAGAGCATAGAGCTCGATTTTCGGTGCAAAGAAACCGCAGCGACGAAGAGTTCCAAAAGGCAGTTAGGGATGATCGAGAGCTTCGCAGACATGTACATATGGAGAAACAAGCCGTGGTATGAGAAAAGCAGGAGGAGAAGAAAGCCATGCTATGAGAGAAGCAGGAGGAGAAGAAAACAATGGTACGAGAGAAGCTGGAGGAGACGAAAGCTATGATGCGAGAGAAGAATTATATTAAAATGATTACATGTGATTTTAGCAAGCTTCCCCCTCTACAGCAAGAACTAATAACCGAGCAGATTGGAGAGTACAGAAAACACAAAGGAAGCGGAAGCGGTAGTGGCTCGTATATGGACTAGCTATGTATGTTGGGTTAAGTTGTAATATGATTGTGAACTGTTTGTAGTATTTATGTACTGGTGGGTGTTTATGTACTAGCTATATATGTTGGGTTGAGTTGTAATATGATTGTGACCTGTTTGTAGTATTTATGTAGTAGTTGTTGTTTATGTACTAGCTGTATATGTTGGGTTGAGTTGTAATATGATTATGAGCAGTTTTTAGTATTTATGTACCAGTTGTTGAAATAATGATACAATCTACAATATGATTGGAAACCAGATTTATTGACCCAACTACACACTGATAGATAGTACAATGATACATAGTACACGACTACACACTAATACATAGTTCTACTACCAACTACTGATTCCGACTATTCCTTCCTTTATGCACCCACAAATGTTCCACCAACTAGTCACGCAATTGGAAGTGCGCAGTTTGATCTTCAATGTGTTGAACCGTATCAACATATACTTCCATTGAGTTTACATCTTTATGGGGTTTTGCATTTGACCCTGTAAACATGTCAGGATAATTAGGCTTTTGATTCTTATATCCGCCTCTTTCAGACTCCACAATCATGTTATGTATTATTATACAAGCATACATGATTTCTGAAAGCACTCTTGCATCATGAAAATGAGTAGGATTTCGTAAAACATGAAATCGGGCTTGTAAAACACCAAATGTACGTTCGATGTCCTTTCTATAGCTAGCTACTTTTTCAGTGAAATACCTTTCTTTATCATTTGATGGTACTCTGTATCCTTGCATCAAAGTTCTCCACTTTGAGTATATTCCATCCACTAGGTAGTACCCAGTTTTGTGTTCGATATTACCAACTTTTTATGAAACATCTGTTGACAGTCCATTAGCAAGTTCTGTGAAAAGATATGATTGTTTTAAAACATTTATATCATTCAATGAACCTGGGACTCCAAAAAAGGCATTCCAAACCCATAAATCGTCTGTTAATATTGCTTCAAGGATCATTGACGGCACTTTTTTTATGTCCGGTGAACATTCCTTTCCATCCCGTTGGGCAGTTTTTCCAAGGCCAATGCATGCAATCTAAACTTCCAATCATACCTGGAAATCCTCTAGCTTCTCCCCTGCGTAGTATCCTACTTATATCATTTGGTCCAAGCATCCGTAGATACTCCTGCCCGAACTATTCAACAACTGTTTTACAGAATTCTTTCAGACATTCTATTGCTGTTGATGCTGCGATTCTGAAATATTCATCCATTTGGTCGCCAGATGTTCCATAGCTTAACATCCTCAACGCCGATGAAATTTTGATGTGGGGCGAGTGGCCAATTTCTTGTGCTCCATTCAGTCTATAAGTGAAATATGGGTTTGACTGATGAAGTTTAAGAAATTTTTTTGAGAAAATTGCCGGACTCATACAATAACGACGGCAGAACAAAGTTATATCGTAGGTTGGATTGTCGATGAAGTAATCCCTCATTAGTCTTTCATGTCCATCCTTGTAGTCTCTCTTATACCGCTGGTCAATCTGGCCAAGCATACTACCTCGACGGTTGTTCATTGAGCCTTCAACAAAATAATTGGAATACCCAACCATTGCGTGCTGTTCCAGCTCCTCCTCCGTCTCTTCCTCCATTTCTAGTTCGAAATCATCAGTTTGATTATTGACTTCGTTCTAATGGTGGTATAGATTTGAATCCATTGCTTTCTTTTTTTATAAATTTAGTTTCGTTGTTCTCCCTGAGTGTAGACGTAGGACAGATATATATAATCAAGGATGGTTGGCATAATATCTCTGTCATTGAGTAGTCAAATCAGACAGTTGTTGTGACGTGAAAGGTTGGCAATACATGTAGACAAGAATGGTTGGCAATAATGGTGTGGATAATATCTCTGTCATTGAGTAGTCAAATGGGTCCGCTGTTGTGTTGTGAAATGTTGGCAATACATGTAGCCAAGAATGGTTGGCAATAATGGTTCCGACATAATGGTTGGGATAATAATGGTTCTGTCATTGAGAATATAAAGGAGAATTTCCTTTGTATTTATGTAATAAACGATTTTGTAAATTTTCAGAAATTTATGTTTGAAATGATATCCAAATGTATAGAAATTCCTTTATTTTCAATTAAATAAACGTTATCGTTTATTAACGAAATTCCATAGCTACTATTAAAAAATTTAAATTGAACATAACTAACAATCTATGTCACAAAATCTCAAATTTTTTCCCCCAACAGATAATTTTAATCTAATCGACCCGAACGATTCTTGTTTCACAGAATTCTGACCTATATCGGATTCGGTATATTCAGTTAAAGTTCATATTGAAAATTACGAACTACCGCCGTGTTTCGGGCTCGTTTTAATTATATTATAAACTATATATATTTTCAAACGTCATTTTATATAATAAACTCGATATAAAATCAATTATATCTCCTATATAATATTAACGACAAAATCATGGCTTCAGTGTTCACCGTCATGGCTATGGTGTACGCTACATGGTTAGCAATACATGTAGGCAAGAATGGTTGGCAATAATGGTTTGGATAATATCTCTGCCTTGAGTAGTCAAATTATTCTAGCCAAGAATGGTTGGCAATAATGGTTCCAACATAATGTTTGGGATAATAATGGTTCTGTCATTGAGTAGTCAGTTCGGACAGTTGTTGTGACGTGAAAGTAATAGAGAATATAATGGAGAATTTCCTTTGTATTTATGTAATAAATGATTTTTTATATTTTCAGAAATTTACGTTTGAAACGATATCCAAATGTATAGAAATTCCTTTATATTCAATTAAATAAACGTTATCGTTTATTAATGAAATTCCATAGCGACTAATTAAAAATTTAAATTGAACATAACTAACAATCCATGTCACGAAATCTCAAATTATTCCCCCAACAGATAATTTTAGTTTAATCAACCCGAACGATTCTTGTTTCACAGAATTCTGACCTATATCAGATCCGGTATATTCAGTTAAAGTTCATATTGAAAATTACGAACTACCGCCGCATTTTGGGCTCGTTTTAATTATATTATAAACTATATAGATTTTCAAACGTCATTTTATATAATAAACTCGATATAAAATCAATTATATCTCCAATATAATATTAACGACAAAGATTTGTCACAGTAGAGTAGGATAAGGAGATACAACAATAAGCACAAAGATAAAATAGTTTATAAAGACACAACAACTGACGATAGTACATGCGAACTAACTCAATCAAACCATGGAGTAGGCATTAGCAACTTCATTACAATGCATGTTACGTTTAGTCTTACGGGCGTCGCATGATGTTCAATCGCAACCGCTCATTATCACTTCGAACACGTCTATTTTCTCATTCGAGTTCGTTAGCATATGCTATTCCCCGAGGACACAAAGGTTGGTCTATCCAGTCCGTGTAATTGCAACCATTTGGATAGGCTGGACATCGCTGCATGCGCCGACCTATATTGTTGCCCTCTGCTCGAACGACAACTTCAACCGCATACCCGCAATAGCAACGAACTGGATAAGAATCAACTACATGTTCGTACAGTGGTACACGAAAGAACTCTGCTTCCTGCGTTGACTGAGTGACCTCCTGTTGAAATGATACTTGAACAGGTGGTACTGGTGTTTTATGTGGAGGTTGAACGTTCACTTGTTCGTACGGTGGTATAGTTTGCGGTTTCATTTGGATTAGGAACTGAAGTTCGTCTTCAAGCTCCTGTAGCCTCATGTTTTCGTAATTTTGTTCCTCGGAATCTGTAGATGTTGCCCACGAAGTGTAACACCCCACACCCGCTAAGGTCACTCATAAGGGAATGCCTTAACTTCGGTGGAGTATTTTAAGTGAATATAGAACATAAAAATTACAACAAGACAGATATAAATAATACTTGAAAATCTAAAACATCATTTCATTGCAGCAGAAGATAAACATGTTTGGTTACATTACCAAAACCAACTAAAACAAGAGTCAAGTACTAAATATCCATCCTGATAAAAACAAAAGTACATAATCCCACTACACAACTAATAGCCATAATAGAAAAGATAAGCTGAGCTTTACATCAACGGTCCAAGCTCCAAAAGATAGATAAAGAAATCTGATCAAAGCCCACTAGTGCTAGGCCCAACCTAAGGACCTGAGGGGGAAAAAGATAAAAACAACGGGGTCAGACATAAGTCTGAGCGAGTCCTATAACTTTAACAATACAATCATTAAAGTAATTAGGGTATGATATAAATTTGGTACGGTAATGACTGGGGATAAATGACTACACTAAGCAGCCAACTAGACATAGGAAGAACCAACATAACGGTAAAGACGCATCTACCCACCCAAGGATAATTACTAAATTGCACCACACCAGTCATTCCTACTTAAAGGTTGATCCCACCCATGGACTTAGAAAATATAACTAGTAGTTTCGTGTACCCCTAGCTGACCACATAGGTGCCGTCTGCCCCTATCTCCACTAGGTGTACCCACTACTCCCCAAGCGATCGGCTCCCTAACATAGATACCCGTGCTGGCCCCACAGTGGGGTGTATCACTCCCCAAAGTGGCAACCCGATACAACCAACGGTGCACGGCTTATACCTACACGATGCAACAACGTCTTACCTACCAGCCCGGGTCCACACACACATATGAAACCCGTTGGACTTGCGTTGCCACCGCTAACCCGTTTTGGCCTCTTATAGTCAAGCCCAGTACGCGTGTCCCGTCCTCGACATGGGTCGAGCCCACAAAGATACATATGGGTTACTGGTTGAAATGGGCCCCCACAAGCTACCCACCTAAGCTTGCTCCCTCTAGTGTATCCCACTTAACCCTTTAATCATGTTTAATTACATGTTTCCACTTTGGTTAAGTATTATAATCGTATTTTCTATTGCCACCCAAGGCAACCCACTAGATTTCCACATGCCACCCAAGGCACTTACTTGATTTCCACATGCCACCCAAGGCACCCACTTAACCCCTCATGCCCCACTACATGCTTATCTGGTTAAGTGTTTCTTAATTGATTAAGAATGTAACCTTTGTAAAGACCTCTCACATTAGACTGTCTTTTATGGCAGCTGGATTTGCCGGTCGGGTCCGGGCAGACTTACGCCATAACAGAGTCTAACCTCGTGTCTTTACACTTGTCACGTATTTAGTTTATGCCTAAGACCTCTCACATTGGGCCAATCATTTGTAGCCGCTGGATTTGCCGGTCAGGTCCGGGCAGTCTTATGCTACAAAAGGGTCCAACCTCGTGTCTTAGTCGATTAATTACACCTAATTAATCACCCCCATATTTTGAATTAATTTTCCCTAATTAATTCCAATTTAATGATGTACATAATTGACTCAATTATGTCCATCCACTTATGGTATGCAACATCATACCAATTTCACCACAATTTTGTTAACATGAATATTAACCCCATCGTTCCCCACGTAATACGCTAACATGACATACTTAAAAGGGAAGATTCATCACAAATACAATGGGTTCAACTTAGCATAACATTAGCATCAACATGGGTTTTAAAGGTGTCAACTTGCATATATGACCCTAGCATCAAACCCAACTAGCATAAATAATCAACCCAAACTTGCATGAATCACATATGTCATAAAGAGGGTAACTTGCATAGATGTTCATGTCATAGACCTATCATAAAGGGATAAACTTGCATACATGTCATAGGTCTAAAAGGGATGAACTTGCATATGTTACTCATATCATAAAAAGGGGTAAACATGCATATATATGCATGACATACAAAGGGGTAAACTTGCATATGTATGCATATCATACAAAGGTGTAAACTTGCACATGTTACTTGCATATAATCAAACACCAAACTTGCATAACATGTCATACATGATCTTGCATATAATCAAACACCAAACTGGCATAACATGTCATATATGAACTTGCATATAATCAAACACCAAACTTGCATAACATGGTGTCATAATGGATCAATGTTTATCATAGTGATTTGCATAACTAGCATCATGAACATATAGCATAAAACTTGCATAACTAGCATCATGGACATATAGCATAAAACTTGCATAACTAACATCATGAACACATAGCATATGATAACATAACTTGCATTGATCCACATACATAACCATAACCTCATTATATCCTATCATAACTAGTTTAGCAATTGCTTGCTAAAGGC
The DNA here is from genome assembly GCA_030737875.1 of Allium sativum. Classification (NCBI taxonomy): domain Eukaryota; kingdom Viridiplantae; phylum Streptophyta; class Magnoliopsida; order Asparagales; family Amaryllidaceae; genus Allium; species Allium sativum. The sequence continues at coordinate 682,486,193 of CM060926.1, read as the reverse complement.
ATAGAAACTCACAACTTGTTGATTAGCACTCCTATGAAGAAGATTAAGTTGCTAGAGTTGATTAGAAGTTGATTTGAGAAGCTATCTTCTTCTAAAACTTGATGGAGGCTCCTTCTAATTGCATTTTGACGGCATGACGACGTTGTATCTATTTTTAGTATGGATTAGGGTAGTCTTAGGGTGTATTTATAGATTTAGAATGTAGTTTAGGCCCTTAGATTAACCCTAATTTAGGTTAGAGCCGTCAGATCTCGTCACAAGCCCCAAAACACCGCCCAAACCTCTTCAGACTGCACCCAGGCCAAACTGGCTCGGCCACCTGTGTCGACTCCCAAGACGACTGGGCAGTCGACTTGGGTCTTGTGGTGTCGACTCCCAAGTCGACTCCCCAGTCGACTTGGGGTGTGGCGGGAATTTTCCCGCCTAGCTCCATTTCTGCATTTGAAATCTGTTTTCGAAATTTGAATTTTCTGAAAACTTCTTCGGGCCTTAACTGGGTCATACGGACTCCGATTTTCGAATACTCGGACTCTATTTCGCGTATTTTTCCGAGACGAACGCAATGGCATAACCTGTTTCCCCTGATTCAGATCTTAAAATTTAATTCTGCCCTGATTTATATTATAACAAGTTATTCAACATACGGGGTGTTACATTCTCCCCTACTTAAAGTATTTCGTCCCCGAAATCTCTAAGTCCAGAAGAACGTATCCTACCATCCAAACAACCATCTACTAAACCAACAAACATTGGCATCCATTGTCCTTAAAATTTCTAATGACGTATGAACATATGCAAAAAGTGTGTGTACATGTTCCCTGTCTAATGCAAAATCAGGCGGTCTACTGATTCAGTTGACCTCCTTAATGCAAACCATGATAGTGCCATGCATCCAATATGTATGCGAAAGAACCCTATCGACACATACTATTTCTACATGTGTGCACAACCATACACCAAAATGCATCATCCATATGATAATGCAACCATTATACATCCATTAATATAGCTACCTACACACAGTAATATGCAATATGCAACATGAAGTGAATGAACCGATCTAGTGTCTAAAGTGTGTGTATATGCATCCACGAGCAACCACTAGCAAACACTTGCATCCATCAATCATAACATGTCTCAAACACATGTTTCAACCATAGGTTTACCCTATCTAAAGGTCAAAGGTACTAATGAGAGGACATACTAAAGATAAGATAAGTACTAGACAAACGATAAAGGAGAAGTTAAAAGACATACCCTCAAAAAGGAATGGGTACAAAGAACGCATCTTCACTTCTGTCTCCTAAGTAGCGTTGCTCTCATCATCTCCCCATTGTACTTTGACTAGTTGAACCTCTCTGTTTCTCAACTTCCTAATCTCTGACCCAAGGATGCGAGTAGGAGCTCGTCGAATCATCGCATCACGCTCTACCTCCACTTCTCTAAGCAAGCTCGGCTCTACCACCTCTGCGGTCTCATGTAGGCACTTCCTCAAATGTGACACATGGAATACGTCATGTACACCACTAAGTCTCTCGGGCAAATCCACTCTATATGCCATCCGTCCAATCCTTTCCTTAATAGGAAACGGTCCTACAAACCTTGGTGCTAACTTTCCAAGGACCCAAAGCGAACAACATTCCGTAATGGAGATACTTTAACAAAGACCATGTCCCCAACATCAAACTCAAGATCCGTCCTCCTCTTATCCGCGTAAGATTTCTTCCTATCTTGCGCCGCTTTCATCCTTCTTCGAATCAAATCAATCTTTTCCGAAGTCTCTCTAACCATATCAGGCCCAAGCAAGATCTTATCCGTAGACTCCCACCAACATGTAGGTGATCGACAAGGCCTTCCATAAAGAGCTTTGAAAGGAGCCATGCCAATACTAGACTGAAAGCTGTTATTATATGCGAACTCCACTAACGGAAGATGCTCTTCCCATGTACCTCCAAAATCTAAGATACATAGCCTCAAAAGGTCTTCTAGAACACGATTCACCCTCTCGGTCTGGCCATCCGTCTGAGGATGATATGCGGTGCTCAAACACAACTGAGTCCCTACCGCCTCTTGCAAACTCTTCCAAAACTCGCTAGTGAAGATGGGATCTCGATCACTCACTATGCTAGAAGGTACACCATGCAATCGAACTATCTCTCGAAGGTAAACTGAAGCTAGCTATGGAGCAGTCCTCTTACTCTTCACGGGTATAAAATGTGCGCTCTTAGTAAGTCTATCTACCACAACCCAAATTCCCGTATTACCCTTTCTCGATCTCGGTAATCCATCAATAAAATCCATCGAGACGCTATCCCACTTCCATTGCGGAACTTCCAATGGGTGAAGCAACCCACCAAGTTTCTTTTGCTCCGCTTTCACTTGTTGGCACACTAAGCATCTAGCGACATACTCGGCCACATCTTTCTTCATACCGGCCCAAAAGAAAACTCGCTTCATGTCTTGGTACATCTTGTCCCCACCGGGATGAATGGTCATCTTTGAACGATGTGCATCATCAAGAACAGCCTTCTTCAAACCCTCGTCTTGAGGTACACAAAGTCTACCGTCTCTACGCAACCACCCCCGATCGTCTAGGGTGTACCTACTCAAATGGCTGGATGACTCCCCCCTTATGAGCCTCTCTACCAACTCAACCAACTGTGGGTCGTCCCGCTGTGCCTCGCCAATCCGTCCCAAAAGAGTAGGTCTGACCTCTAAGGATGCTAGAAAACCGGGTACAAAGTCAACGGAAGGTCTAAAGTCAAACATCGAGATAAATTCCAAGCTTCGTCGTTCCACGAACAATGGACTCAAGGACAACCTTTTTCTGCTTAAGGCGTCCGCCACCACGTTACCCTTGCCAGGGGTATACGCTATCTCGAAATCATAGGATGCTAAGAACTCCATCCACCTTTGCTGCCTTAAGTTCAAATCCTTCTGAGAAAACAAGTACTTCAAAGATTTATGGCCGGTGAACAATTCGAACCTCTCGCCAAGAAGATAATGGCGCCAAGACTTAAGCGCAAAAACAATAGCGGCCAACTCTAGATCATGTGTAGGCTAATTTTTCTCATGCGCTCTCAACTGCCTTCCCCCATAGGCTATTACCCTTCCCTCTTGCATTAAGACTGCGCCTAGTCCTGTCCCACAAGCATCGGTATAAACAACAAATGGCTTACTCCCATCTGGCAACACTAAGACTGGAGCTGTGGTTAAAGCTCTCTTTAACCGTTGGAACGCATCATCACAATCTACATCCCATGTGAAAACTAGATTCTTCTTTGTCAAGCGAGTTAATGAGGCTGATATCTTCGCGAAGTCCTTGATAAACTTCCTATAGTAGCCAGCCAACCCCAAGAAACTCCTCACCTCGGTAGCATTCTTCGGAACCTTCCAATCTTGGATGGACACTACCTTCGCGGGATCCACAGCTATCCCTTCTTTGGAGACCGCGTGCCCTAAGAACCGCACTTCCTTCCTCCAAAAGTGACATTTAGAGAATTTAGCCTTAAGGCTATGCGCTCGAAGAGTCTCCAACACTTCCCTAAGATGTAGGGCATGCTCTTCTTCACTCTTAGAAAAGACCAAGATGTCATCCACAAAGACCACCACGAACTTATTAAGGTACTCCCTGAACACCATACTCTTCAGATCAACAAAGTATGCGGGGGCGTTCGTCAAACCAAAGGGCATCACCAGCCACTCATAGAAACCATCCGGAGTCCTAAAGGCAGTCTTGTCTATGCTATCCTCAGCCACTCTCAACTGATGAAACCTCGTGGCTAAGTCCAACTGCGAAAACACTGAGGCGCCAACCAACTGATCAAAGAGATCATCAATCCACGGGAATGGGTGTCTATTCTTCTTTGTAAGCTTGTTGAGTTCTCTATAGTCTACACAAAGTCTGAGGGACCCATCATGTAACGACCCGGATTTTCGGCGACTTTGGTTATCGACATAAGCGCGATGTCGATAACCAAAAGATCTCAAAATCCTGGTAGTTAGTGAAAGAAATTAGAGGGTGAGGAAAGATAAGATAGAAAATTAGAATAGAAGAAGAAGAAGAACACAACATCAGAGTAACACGAATCTCACAGCGGAACGAATAAATATATTTCATAACATAACTTTGAAATACAAACTTGGTACTTGAATATACATATCATTATCAAAGTACAGCACTTACAACACAGCGGAAATAACTATAGATATATGATCCTGAAGCCTCCTGCTCCAGCTCTTCAACTATATCTGTAAAATCCCGACTACTTGACTGCCCATACAAATTTAGGCACCCAAGAGTTTAGGGAAAACAACAAAATAAACTCCGGGTCAGTCATGGGACTGGTATGAGTAAAACAGTTTAAAAACAGTTGAACAAGTAAATGATATCTCATAAGACCTCGCCGCATAACGGAACGGGTTTTTCCCTTATGAGAATCCAAAATATCTTTATATCAAAAACCTTTTGATATTATAATAATGCCTATCAATCACAGTATATATAATCATCTAGCAGAAACGCTTTCATCTCACGTTCTACATATATAGTATACAATCAAAACCGCAAGCACGTATTGGGTAATGGATTTCCAACTATGACAAGGTATGGAACCACCTTTCGCTCGTGTACCTCTAGAGAGGAATACACTAGGTTCAACAAGAACATCTTGCAACCGAGCCACACATGACCGACCACTCATTTCGCTTGAGTGTATCGAATGTATATCACCAACGGTTGGGATCAGCAACCGTTTCCCGAATGGGACAGCATCAACAATAGATTTTTAGAAGTAAATGAAACTCTAGATCAGGTGATTATACACCCTACTTCGGTGCGACCGACTTAGCAATGCTGCCTGCCCGATTTCTGTCATTTACCGGATGATGAGGCTAGAAGCTACGCTTTATCATCACATCAGATTCACTTTGAATGTCACATCATCAAATCCATCAAATCACCGATTGACGTCCTCAACAATACATTATGTGTTAGCTAAAAGAAGTTTCCTTCTCCGCTTCCACTCTTGGTACAGTTGGAGAAATCAATATACGTGATCGTCTGGAAATACTCTGTCAGACATCCGTCCATACAAGTCATCCAGGAACAGGATGAACCGAAGGCACTATTCTGTAAATAGGATAGCCCTTGCATAACTCCGTCTTCAATTTCCTTTGGCATATATGATTCGCAACGCTTATGCCAATACAGAGTGGTTCTTTGGATAATAATCCAACCGGTCTCTCCATATTAACAACGTTAAAATGGTCAAAACTTCGATAGTCTGTGATTTAACTATCGAATAAAAACAAGTGTGCAAACAACGATATTATTTCCAAATGGAAATTATATCGATCAAACATCATTCAACATTCATCTCCTTAGTTCATAATTTTACTTATCTCCTGTTTCCTTATATTCAATATTTCTTATTTTCTAAATTTGGAAAATATACGTTATTAACAATGGAAAACATTTCCATTTCTTGTTTTCTTTATTAGAAAACATTTATGGTTTCTTCTTTGGAAAACATTTCCAAAGCTTCTTCATTGGACTTAGACAGATGTTAAACAAACCATCGCGATGCCAATTCAAACCATTTCCTTTACTGCCGAACCTTAACTATTCCTTAGTTAAAAACGAAGCCAATCAAGTTGGGGTAGAACTACCTCTCAGACCTTAACTGAACAACATTTCTAACTTTGAAATTTGCAAAGTTCACTTTATATTTCTTTTACTAACTTCCTTACTTAACTCTCGTTCGAATAAATCTCTATTTGATTTACTCTTTTTGATTTACTCTATTCATTTAACCCCTTTCGAATAAACTATATTCGATTTACTAACTTTATTAGAATAACTATATTTTATTAACTCCTTTTACTTTAACTCTAATCGATTAAACTAACATCGATTAACTCCTTTTACTTTCTCTCTAATCGATTTACTAACATCGATTAGCTCCTTTTACTTTATCTCTAATCGATTTACTAACATCGATTAGCTCCTTTTACTTTAACACTAATCGTTTAAACTAACATCGATTAGCTCCTTTTGATAAACTACGTTTTCCGTTACAACTATTTCCTTTTTATAACGTTTACTTACCGTTACAAATATTTCCTATTTATAACTTCTATTTACCGTTACAAATGTTTCCTATTTATAACTTCTATTTACCGTTACAAATGTTTCCTATTTATAACTTCTATTTATTTTCTAAATAAAAATTCCTTTTCTATTTCTATTTATTTTCTAAATTAATATCCCTTTTATAAAACCGTGTTCGTTTTATAAATATTTCCTTTTATAAAATCCTGTGATTTTATAAAATTCCTTTATTTCAATATACATTGAATTTTTTTTTTTTTACATCCCAGGGTTTCTTATGATATTTAATATATCGAATAACAATGATCAATATCATTTCAACACCCATAATCCCTAACAGATTATATAACACATCATATATCACAATATATGAAAACAGTAAAATAAATGTTGAGGAATCCAGTTGGATTCCTCCAACCTGTTTCCCTGCATCACAGATGTTAAACAATATAGATAACATCACTTTCAGTTCCATATGATATATTCTGTTAAACAGAATCAATATAGAAAATTTAACTAACTGACTAGCAGTTCAATCAAACAGTCAACACACAGTCAATCAGACAATTTCTAACAGTTCTAAATATATAACATGAAATTATAAACTGTTCAGAGTTAGTGAGATTTACTCACATTGTCGTAAATCGTTAAATAACGAATAACGATTTGTCGGTTCTGATCACACAATTTATTTTGCAATAAATATCGACGAGTTCTGAATCATTCCAACTAATTTGCATTGCGTTGATCTCGCCCATAAGATCCTATCGGACCCGGTTGTGTTAAATTCCTGCATACTCGGCCCAGTCATTCCTTTAAAGGCCCAGATCCCATTAACTTTTCTCCTTCGTTTTTATCTCCTATTGTTCATGTTTCACAAAGACTGCTCCACGTCTACTCATTCAATGTTCCGACCATCTACACCGTGCAGTACCCACTTCCATGTTTATTCACGTTTTGCACCCTTCTGGTGCATGCTTGACCACGCACCAGTGAACCGAGAACAAATGCATACTTCCCGCAGTCATAACACAACTCCGACACAGAGAACTACTCCTCCTTAATACCCAAACTGTCCTCAACCCATACATCAGAAATAAACACAACTCCATCTGCCTTCTTCTCCGAATATCACGTCCTTTCTTCTGCGCCTCCTCCTTTCTTCCAACAGAACTTCACCCACAATCCTCATTAAAAACCATACTACCATCGGAACAAACATCCACCTGCTCATCACCATGTCAGCGCTGCTAGTTCCTAAGTCGTTCCTCGACTACGGCATCTTCCTGAAATCATCACACCGTAGTCCGACTTTCTCTGCCACCGAAAGCTACCAGAGTTTCATCACCACCATCTTGCCTTCGCAACTCTCCATCAGTCTGCCGTTAATCCCCAAAACGAAGCATCGATCAAGCCGAGTCCAGTAGAGAATCGTAGACAAACTCCTAAGCAACTCACCGACGTATGTTTTTTTCCATGGATTTAGGAATTTTCGTTTGATTTATGAGAGCAGATTTTCACGCTCTGGAGGAGAATGGAGGCGGCTTGATTTTTTTTAATCCGAGATTTAGGTTTAGAAATGTAATTATATAGGGTAGCGGTTAAAAGGCTGGAAAAAATGAGGAGGACGTGTACTCTCAAGGTCCAAGCAACTTAGGATATTTTAGGGTACCTTGCTCTACACCGTTTTATCATTTTAGGGACAACTCTCGACAAAGATAAAAATATCGGTGAGACGAGCAATGTCCCACGATCCCAAAAATATATTAACATCAGTACTTTAACTCATATTTTGAAACCTCAAAATGTTGATTACAGGGTGCAAAATACTCCAAATAAAAAGTTGCTTATTTAATTAATTAAAAATTACCATAAAATTCTAAAAATTAAATTATCACTACGTCTCAAAAGAACCTTGTCTAAACTCAAACCCGATCTCTAGTTATATTGAATAAACCGATACGGTTGATAAATGATTCCATAGCGATTATTTTAAAATTTGATTTGGATATATCTCAAAATCTACACGACGAAATCTTGATTTTTCTCTTCCACTAGAAAGATATTCTGCACCAGCTCCACACGTTTCTTGTTTCACAGAAATCCGATTTAAAACGGCTTCTGTACATTCAGTTGAAGTTCGAATCACCAATTTACGAACTGCAGCGCCATTTCGAGCTCGTTTATAATTATATTATAATCTATACGTTCAAACTGTCGTTCAAATAATATATTCGTTATTCAAATTCAATTCCATGCTGAATTAAATATCACAGATGGTCCGGTTCGCACCATATCGCCATTCAGCCAATTCTGATTATTTCAAAATTAAATATATTATTTAATTAAATATTCACCATTATTAAATTCCACGATCACTAAATTCACTATATCACCATTGATATAATTAAATAAACTAATCATAATACCTCTGCCAATGCGGGTCATTACATTCTTCCCCACTTAAAATAATTTCGTCCTCGAAATTGCTAAAAGGTAGAGGACGACCCTATCGACTGGTTAGAACATATTTGTTCACTTCTTAATTTCAGTTTCAACTGAACCAATTTAAGTTCAATTAAATTATTAATTAATTCTTATCAACGAAAATTTTCAAAATCCTGAAAATTTTCTAACGCCTTAACACTTCGAAAATTTTCGCCGGCACCTCCTTTCTACTGGTCAAACTCCAACTCGCCTCTCTGGGCCATCTCCAACCCAAAAGAAAATCAAACAGCCAAGCGGCTTGCCAATTCGGCTTATCAAAATCTCTTACCGTATGAAATATAAACTTGTACCTTTTTGTCGGGCATATCAACTCTATCACTTCCATATGCTATCAACTCAGTATATATAAGGGTTATCCCAATCAAATTCCAGTCTGCTTTTCCACGACACAACCATTTGCTTATATCCGAACCAAATATCATTTCAACTCGAGTTTCTTCTCGATTCCCAACTCTTAACTTGATTATCAACTTACACTTCAAATTTGAATCTCACAATCCAATTTGTCTTGATATTATACTAATTCAATCTCAGTTACCACTTTACTGGCTTTACTTTAATTCAAATTTTGCTTTCACAAATTTCTGTTAAATTTGTTTTTAATTCACACAGTCTTTTCCTGGGAGTTTTTAAACAGTTTACTCTTTTCAAAAATCAATTTTCCTTTTTGAAATTCAACTGAGCCCAAAATCAATATTCCATTAGTTAAATCACTTCTCTATTCCTTTGTCAATATTTGTTAACCAAATATTTTCAATAGCCATATTGGCCTTTTACGTTATTTGGAAAACATTTCCGAATATCGCCTTCCTTTATTTTCTAAACTTTAGAAAATATATGCTATTTATAATTGGAAAATATTCCAATTACTTATCTCTTTTCCGATCTCGTTTATTTCTATACTTAGGAAATGTTCTTTATTATATTTCCAATCTTACACTTATTTGGGTTAAAACGGATGTTGTTTAAAACATCGTTACGACAACCCAAACACTGTATTCAACTAACTCTTATTCAACATTGATCCTTGAGCCTGAAATCTTACTATTTATTTGTTAATAATGAAATCAATCAAGTTGGGGTATAACTACCTCTCAGACCTTGACTGAATAACATTTATAACGTCAAAACAGATATGACTACTTACTCGAATAATCAATAACATACAACTACTTATTCACTTTTAAACACGTATAAGCTTCCTCTTTCTATTCTTACTAGATTTTATTCTTAGTCTTCCTTTTTGATTTTACTATTCTATTTCCAAGTTCGTTTCCTTATCGACTTCTACATATATATATATCGATACGTTGATTTCTAACTATCAAATTATCTTAAAAATATTCTAACTCCTTAAATTCCCGGAAAAATTCTCCATAACCTCCTTTGTACTGGGAGCATCGGGATATTTCACATAGCCTCCCATGGCCCTCACCAATCCAAAAGAAAAACAAAAAGCCAAGTGGCTAGACGATACGGCGCATAAAATCTCATATATGAATTAAATACATACCTTTCCATCGAGCATTCTATTATATACCTTCATACCTTATCCATACATATCTCATGTATATCCATACATTTCTAGTTCATTCCAACTTAATCCAATCATTTCAACTTAGTTCGTTAAGTGATTTTCAAATTACTGGTTTGCCCATTTCACCTTCATATTTGAGTATAACATGTTCAAATATATTTTAACTTACTTATAACCTAATTGAATTTCATTTCAATTCTCCTATTCAAATTCCATATTTGAATTTCATTTCAATTCACTTATTCAAATTCTATATTTGAATTTCATTATTCAAATCTATTTTCAAACTCCATTTGAATTTCTGTATTCAAATCTATTTGAATTCTCTTTATTTCATTTCAATTCCCTTTGAATCTTCTATATTCAAATTTCAAATTCAATTCTACTTGAATCTTCTTTATTCAAATTTCATTTTCCATTTTATTTGAATCCTCTACATTCAAATTTCATTTTCAATTCTATTCAAATTCTATATATTCAAACTCCCTTTGAATTTCTATATTCAATTTGAATTACAAATATACAAATTCCTTTTCAAATCCTTTATTCAATTTCTATGTCACTTCTCTTATTCAAATTCTATATCACTTCCATCGAATTTCATATATTCAAACTCCATACATTCAAATCCTATATTTGAATTCCTTTATATTTTCTCTATTCAAATTCCATTATTTGAATTCCATTTGAATTTCTATATTCAATCCCCTTTGAATTTTCTATATTCAAATCCCCTTTGAATTCTCTATATTCAAATTCTATGTTTGAACTTCCTTTATTCAAATTCCTTTTCGAACTTTCTTTATTCATTCTTTACATAAGTCTCGATTTCAATTCCTTTTGAAATCGATATTTCTACCTTTGGAAAATAGGTTTTTCCTTTCAACTTCACACTTGTATTTTATTTCTGAATTATCCAAATGATAATTCTCTTCACTTCATTTATAAACTTCGTTTATAAAAGAACTATTTATAAACTTCGTTTATAAGGGAACTTCTCGTTTTATTTCTTTTAAAACAAGTTAATATTTCAAATTTATTTCAAAATTCAAATTCTATATTTTAAATCCCATTTTGAAATTCAACACAACTTGTCTTTCCCAAAACAAATTCAAAACAGTATCTCTGGTAGTAATCCGTCACTTACAACTCGAAAATGAATACTGATGATGCAGCTGTCATCATCAGAATCTATTTTCCAGCGATCGAAGTGAGTTCAATACTATAAAACCATTTCTAAACATTTCCACTTTGAAATTCATTTCAAAATATAATCCACACTGCTTGTAAAACAATTTAAAATCTCCCAGGATCTTAAATTTTCTTTATTTTTAATCCCAATCCATTTACAAACACTTATTCAATTCTCCAAAGTCTTAACTTCAATTCTGGTTTAAATTTCAGATTTAACTCATCTGATTTCATGTATTTCACTTATATGAATTCTGATTGGTTATTTACATAACCATTTAATTTATAATCTTACTCGATTATAATAACAACCAATATATCCACTATATATCAAAATATAATTTGGGAAAAATTATTTCGTTTACCCTCTTTTCAAAACATACCATGATGGTTCATCGTATTCAAGTGTTTACAAAATCCCTACCGATACAGTGGATCAAACTGATCGACCAGAACTCATAAACGACTCAACCAATGAATCTCCACAATATAAAACAAATTTTTATATCAAATACAAATACGTTCACTCGTATATATACACTCAATCTCAGTCTAGGGTATTACTAACCCTATCTCTACCGAGTCACGCCACAGAGCCAATTATTCTTAACTTAAGCTCTGATACCAACTGTAACGACCCGGATTTTCGGCGACTTTGGTTATCGACATAAGCGCGATGTCGATAACCAAAAGATCTCAAAATCCTGGTAGTTAGTGAAAGAAATTAGAGGGTGAGGAAAGATAAGATAGAAAATTAGAATAGAAGGAGAAGAAGAACACAACATCAGAGTAACACGAATCTCACAGCGGAACGAATAAATATATTTCATAACATAACTTTGAAATACAAACTTGGTACTTGAATATACATATCATTATCAAAGTACAGCACTTACAACACAGCGGAAATAACTATAGATATATGATCCTGAAGCCTCCTGCTCCAGCTCTTCAACTATATCTGTAAAATCCCGACTACTTGACTGCCCATACAAATTTAGGCACCCAAGAGTTTAGGGAAAACAACAAAATAAACTCCGGGTCAGTCATGGGACTGGTATGAGTAAAACAGTTTAAAAACAGTTGAACAAGTAAATGATATCTCATAAGACCACGCCGCATAACGGAACGGGTTTTTCCCTTATGAGAATCCAAAATATCTTTATATCAAAAACCTTTTGATATTATAATAATGCCTATCAATCACAGTATATATAATCATCTAGCAGAAACGCTTTCATCTCACGTTCTACATATATAGTATACAATCAAAACCGCAAGCACGTATTGGGTAATGGATTTCCAACTATGACAAGGTATGGAACCACCTTTCGCTCGTGTACCTCTAGAGAGGAATACACTAGGTTCAACAAGAACATCTTGCAACCGAGCCACACATGACCGACCACTCATTTCGCTTGAGTGTATCGAATGTATATCACCAACGGTTGGGATCAGCAACCGTTTCCCGAATGGGACAGCATCAACAATAGATTTTTAGAAGTAAATGAAACTCTAGATCAGGTGATTATACACCCTACTTCGGTGCGACCGACTTAGCCATGCTGCCTGCCCGATTTCTGTCATTTACCGGATGATGAGCCTAGAAGCTACGCTTTATCATCACATCAGATTCACTTTGAATGTCACATCATCAAATCCATCAAATCACCGATTGACGTCCTCAACAATACATTATGTGTTAGCTAAAAGAAGTTTCCTTCTCCGCTTCCACTCTTGGTACAGTTGGAGAAATCAATATACGTGATCGTCTGGAAATACTCTGTCAGACATCCGTCCATACAAGTCATCCAGGAACAGGATGAACCGAAGGCACTATTCTGTAAATAGGATAGCCCTTGCATAACTCCGTCTTCAATTTCCTTTGGCATATATGATTCGCAATGCTTATGCCAATACAGAGTGGTTCTTTGGATAATAATCCAACCGGTCTCTCCATATTAACAACGTTAAAATGGTCAAAACTTCGATAGTCTGTGATTTAACTATCGAATAAAAACAAGTGTGCAAACAATGATATTATTTCCAAATGGAAATTATATCGATCAAACATCATTCAACATTCATCTCCTTAGTTCATAATTTTACTTATCTCCTGTTTCCTTATATTCAATATTTCTTATTTTCTAAATTTGGAAAATATACGTTATTAACAATGGAAAACATTTCCATTTCTTGTTTTCTTTATTAGAAAACATTTCTGGTTTCTTCTTTGGAAAACATTTCCAAAGCTTCTTCATTGGACTTAGACAGATGTTAAACAAACCATCGCGATGCCAATTCAAACCATTTCCTTTACTGCCGAACCTTAACTATTCCTTAGTTAAAAACGAAGCCAATCAAGTTGGGTTAGAACTACCTCTCAGACCTTAACTGAACAACATTTCTAACTTTGAAATTTGCAAAGTTCACTTTATATTTCTTTTACTAACTTCCTTACTTAACTCTCATTCGAATAAATCTCTATTTGATTTACTCTATTCATTTAACCCCTTTCGAATAAACTATATTCGATTTACTAACTTTATTCGAATAACTATATTTTATTAACTCCTTTTACTTTAACTCTAATCGATTAAACTAACATCGATTAACTCCTTTTACTTTCTCTCTAATCGATTTACTAACATCGATTAGCTCCTTTTACTTTATCTCTAATCGATTTACTAACATCGATTAGCTCCTTTTACTTTAACACTAATCGTTTAAACTAACATCGATTAGCTCCTTTTGATAAACTACGTTTTCCGTTACAACTATTTCCTTTTTATAACGTTTACTTACCGTTACAAATATTTCCTATTTATAACTTCTATTTACCGTTACAAATGTTTCCTATTTATAACTTCTATTTACCGTTACAAATGTTTCCTATTTATAACTTTTATTTATTTTCTAAATAAAAATTCCTTTTCTATTTCTATTTATTTTCTAAATAAATATCCCTTTTATAAAACCGTGTTCGTTTTATAAATATTTCCTTTTATAAAATCCTGTGATTTTATAAAATTCCTTTATTTCAATATACATTGAAATACTTCTTTTTTTTACATCCCAGGGTTTCTTATGATATTTAATATATCGAATAACAATGATCAATATCATTTCAACACCCATAATCCCTAACAGATTATATAACACATCATATATCACAATATATGAAAACAGTAAAATAAATGTTGAGGAATCCAGTTGGATTCCTCCAACCTGTTTCCCTGCATCACAGATGTTAAACAATATAGATAACATCACTTTCAGTTCCATATGATATATTCTGTTAAACAGAATCAATATAGAAAATTTAACTAACTGACTAGCAGTTCAATCAAACAGTCAACACACAGTCAATCAGACAATTTCTAACAGTTCTAAATATATAACATGAAATTATAAACTGTTCAGAGTTAGTGAGATTTACTCACATTGTCGTAAATCGTTAAATAACGAATAACGATTTGTCGGTTCTGATCACACAATTTATTTTGCAATAAATATCGACGAGTTCTGAACCATTCCAACTAATTTGCATTGCGTTGATCTCGCCCATAAGATCCTATCGGATCCGGTTGTGTTAAATTCCTGCATACTCGGCCCAGTCATTCCTTTAAAGGCCCAGATCCCATTAACTTTTCTCCTTCGTTTTTATCTCCTATTGTTCATGTTTCACAAAGACTGCTCCACGTCTACTCATTCAATGTTCCGACCATCTACACCGTGCAGTACCCACTTCCATGTTTATTCACGTTTTGCACCCTTCTCATGCATGCTTGACCACGCACCAGTGAACCGAGAACAAATGCATACTTCCCGCAGTCATAACACAACTCCGACACAGAGAACTACTCCTCCTTAATACCCAAACTGTCCTCAACCCATACATCAGAAATAAACACAACTCCATCTGCCTTCTTCTCCGAATATCACGTCCTTTCTTCTGCGCCTCCTCCTTTCTTCCAACAGAACTTCACCTACAATCCTCATTAAAAACCATACTACCATCGGAACAAACATCCACCTGCTCATCACCATGTCAGCGCTGCTAGTTCCTAAGTCGTTCCTCGACTACGACATCTTCCTGAAATCATCACACCGTAGTCCGACTTTCTCTGCCACCGAAAGCTACCAGAGTTTCATCACCACCATCTTGCCTTCGCAACTCTCCATCAGTCTGCCGTTAATCCCCAAAACGAAGCATCGATCAAGCCGAGTCCAGTAGAGAATCGTAGACAAACTCCTAAGCAACTCACCGACGTATGTTTTTTTCCATGGATTTAGGAATTTTCGTTTGATTTATGAGAGAAGATTTTCACGCTCTGGAGGAGAATGGAGGCGGCTTGATTTTTTTTAATCCGAGATTTAGGTTTAGAAATGTAATTATATAGGGTAGCGGTTAAAAGGCTGGAAAAAATGAGGAGGACGTGTACTCTCAAGGTCCAAGCAACTTAGGATATTTTAGGGTACCTTGCTCTACACCGTTTTATCATTTTAGGGACAACTCTCGACAAAGATAAAAATATCGGTGAGACGAGCAATGTCCCACGATCTCAAAAATATATTAACATAAGTACTTTAACTCATATTTTGAAACCTCAAAATGTTGATTACAGGGTGCAAAATACTCCAAATAAAAAGTTGCTTATTTAATTAATTAAAAATTACCATAAAATTCTAAAAATTAAATTATCACTACGTCTCAAAAGAACCTTGTCTAAACTCAAACCCGATCTCTAGTTATATTGAATAAACCGATACGGTCGATAAATGATTCCATAGCGACTATTTTAAAATTTGATTTGGATATATCTCAAAATCTACACGACGAAATCTTGATTTTTCTCTTCCACTAGAAAGATATTCTGCACCAGCTCCACACGTTTCTTGTTTCACAGAAATCCGATTTAAAACGGCTTCTGTACATTCAGTTGAAGTTCGAATCACCAATTTACGAACTGCAGCGCCATTTCGAGCTCGTTTATAATTATATTATAATCTATACGTTCAAACTGTCGTTCAAATAATATATTCGTTATTCAAATTCAATTCCATGCTGAATTAAATATCACAGATGGTCCGGTTCGCACCATATCGCCATTCAGCCAATTCTGATTATTTCAAAATTAATTATATTATTTAATTAAATATTTTAATTAAATATTCACCATTATTAAATTCCACGATCACTAAATTCACTATATCACCATTGATATAATTAAATAAACTAATCATAATACCTCTGCCAATGCGGGTCATTACACATCCGCCTTCGTGGCAAAAACCACCGGAGCACCCCACTCCGATATACTTCGTCTTATGAACCCCTTCTCAAGCAACTCCCCTACTTGCTTACTGAGTTCCCTCCTCTCACGAGGTGCCATGTGGCGCGCTGGCAAAGATACTGGTTTAGCATTGTCTACCAGATATATTCGGAAGTCTATCTCCCGCTTCGGAGGTAAGCCCTTCACCTCCTCAAACACATCCGAGTATTCCCGGACCACTCTAACAGATCGCAAACTCTCGACCGAAGCGTCAAGCGATTCAAGGTAACTTAGCATAACAGAATTCACGGGATTACAAGAGATCTCGAGAGTGTTCCCCAAGCGGGTCATGAGCCTAACAACTCTCCTTTCGCAATCAAGAACGACACCATTACTGGATAACCAGTCCATGCCCAAAATCAACCCATAGCCCGTGAAGCCCAAAACAAAAGCATCACATCTAAACTCAACGCTAAGTATGGAAATCTTCAAACCCAAACATATCATGGACAAATAAGTGGAGCCCCCAATTGGGTTTGAAACAACCAAGGGATCATCTACTAGACTGGTGTCTAAGTGCAGTGACTCAACTAATGATGATGAGATAAACGAATGTGATACGCCAGAGTCAAACAAAGTATGGACATGATGATCAAACAGAAAAACCAGACTTTCAACGGAAATAGTTCTACCTCTTTCCTGAATCGGTGGAACTGCGAGAGCCTGAACTTGCCCCCTTGCCTGACCTGGTGCCATAAGAGCTTGCACCTGTCCTCCTGAGGTAGATCCCATCCTCTGCCCCTTCTTAGGGCAGTCCTTCACTAGATGCCCTGCTTCGCCATAGTGGAAGCAACCAGTCTTCTTCTTCTTCCGACAATCTTTGCTTAGGTGGCCTGGTGTCCCGCAATTGAAGCACTTCTTCTTTCCCTTGCCACCGTTGCCTTTCCCACCCTTGTTTTGCTGTTGCTGTTGAGGTCTCTTCTAATCTCCTTTCTTCTCGGGTGCCTTATTAGCATTGGGACCCTTCTCTTCCTCATGCATAAGTGCCATGTCTACTAGCTTCTCAAAGGTGGCCCCCATAGGGATGTGAGTCATAGCCAATCCATGCATCGGTTCATTCAAGCCCTTAACGAACCTCAAAGCCTTCTTCTCCGGTGTATTCACCATGTCTATGCCAAACCTTGCCAACTGATTAAACTTGTTGACATATTCCTTCACTGATAGGTTACCTTGCTTTAGAGTCAAGAACCTTTCCATATACAGATTTTCTTCCGCCCTTGAGAGAAACTTTGCCACAAACCTTTGTTTGAAATCCGCCCAAGAGTCAACAGGGCGCTCTCCATTAGTGACCTCCCACCAGAACGAGGCCTCTCCCTTCATTAACCAAGCAGCTAACTTGACTTTCTTTCCTTCTTCCATCTCAAAGATATCTATCAACTCTTCCACCTCCTTAAGCCAATCCCTAGCTTCCACAAAAGTTTCTGATCCTTGAAAAGGTTTCCCTCCCATAGCCTTAAATTCCTTGCAAGTCTTAGCAAAAGTATCCGCGCGAGGAGGAGGAGGGGGAGGAAGATCGGGTGCAACTGGTGGTGGAGGAACATTTGCTGGACCCGCAGCGGCGGCCCTAGCCTCCATCAATCTCCTATACCATACTGGTATCGCTACACCCTCCGGAAAGTTAAGATATTCAGCCATGCTGAAACGAAAAAGGAAAGATTCAAAACGGAGAATTCGAAAGATAAAGATATGGCTATTAGGGATTATGCTTTTCTTTCAAAAACTTTTCTCTTAAAAGACATGTTTTTGAAAATACTCCTTCCAAAAATGTTTTTAGAAAAATAGTTTTTTTCCAAAAAAATTATCTGTTCTGGTAACCTTCAGCTCTGATACCACGTGTAACACCCCACACCCGCTAAGGTCACTCATAAGGGAATGCCTTAACTTCGGTGGAGTATTTTAAGTGAATATAGAACAGAAAAATTACAACAAGACAGATATAAATAATACTTGAAAATCTAAAACATCATTTCATTGCAGCAGAAGATAAACATGTTTGGTTACATTACCAAAACCAACTAAAACAAGAGTCAAGTAGTAAATATCCATCCTGATAAAAACAAAAGTACATAATCCCACTACACAACTAATAGCCATAATAGAAAAGATAAGCTGAGCTTTACATCAACGGTCCAAGGTCCAAAAGATAGATAAAGAAATCTGATCAAAGCCCACTAGTACTAGGCCCAACCTGAGGACCTGAGGGGGAAAAAGATAAAAAACAACGGGGTCAGACATAAGTCTGAGCGAGTCCTATAAATTTAACAATACAATCATTAAAGTAATTAGGGTATGATATAAACTTGGTACGGTAATGACTGGGGATAAATGACTACACTAAGCAGCCAACTAGACATAGGAACAACCAAGATAACGGTAAAGACGCATCTACCCACCCAAGGATAATTACTAAACTGCACCACACCAGTCATTCCTACTTAAAGGTTGATCCCACCCATGGACTTAGAAAATATAACTAGTAGTTTCGTGTACCCCTAGCTGACCACATAGGTGCCGTCTGCCCATATCTCCACTAGGTGTACCCACTACTCCCCAAGCGATCGGCTCCCTAACGTAGATACCCATGCTGGCCCCACAGTGGGGTGTATCACTCCCCAAAGTGGCAACCCGATACAACCAATGGTGCACGGCTTATACCTACACGATGCAACAACGTCTTACCTACCAGCCCGGGTCCACACACGCATATGAAACCCGTTGGACTTGCGTTGCCACCGTTAACCCGTTTTGGCCTCTTATAGTCAAGCCCAGTACGCGTGTCCCGTCCTCGACATGGGTCGAGCCCACAAAGATACATATGGGTTACTGGTTGAAATGGGCCCCCACAAGCTACCCACCTAAGCTTGCTCCCTCTAGTGTATCCCACTTAACCCTTTAATCATGTTTAATTACATGTTTCCACTTTGGTTAAGTATTCTAATCGTATTTTCTATTGCCACCCAAGGCAACCCACTAGATTTCCACATGCCACCCAAGGCACTTACTTGATTTCCACATGCCACCCAAGGCACCCACTTAACCCCTCATGCCCCACTACATGCTTATCTGGTTAAGTGTTTCTTAATTGATTAAGAACGTAACCTTTGTAAAGACCTCTCACATTAGACTGTCTTTTATGGTAGCTGGATTTGCCTGTCGGGTCCGGGCAGCCTTACGCCATAACAGAGTCTAACCTCGTGTCTTTACACTTGTCACGTATTTAGTTTATGCCTAAGACCTCTCACATTGGGCCAATCATTTGTAGCCGCTGGATTTGCCGGTCGGGTCCGGGCAGTCTTATGCTACAAAAGGGTCCAACCTCGTGTCTTAGTCGATTAATTACACCTAATTAATCACCCCCATATTTTGAATTAATTTTCCCTAATTAATTCCAATTTAATGATGTACATAATTGACTCAATTATGTCCATCCACTTATGGTATGCAACATCATACCAATTTCACCACAATTTTGTTAACATGAATATTAACCCCATCGTTCCCCACGTAATACGCTAACATGACATACTTAAAAGGGAAGATTCATCACAAATACAATGGGTTCAACTTAGCATAACATTAGCATCAACATGGGTTTTAAAGGTGTCAACTTGCATATATGACCCTAGCATCAAACCCAACTAGCATAAATAATCAACCCAAACTTGCATGAATCACATATGTCATAAAGAGGGTAACTTGCATAGATGTTCATGTCATAGACCTATCATAAAGGGATAAACTTGCATACATGTCATAGGTCTAAAAGGGATGAACTTGCATATGTTACTCATATCATAAAAAGGGGTAAACATGCATATATATGCATGACATACAAAGGGGTAAACTTGCATATGTATGCATATCATACAAAGGTGTAAACTTGCACATGTTACTTGCATATAATCAAACACCAAACTTGCATAACATGTCATATATGATCTTTCTTATAATCAAACACCAAACTTGCATAACATGTCATATATGAACTTGCATATAATCAAACACCAAACTTGCATAACATGTCATATATGAACTTGCATATAATCAAACACCAAACTTGCATAACATGGTGTCATAATGGATCAATGTTTATCTTAGTGATTTTCATAACTAGCATCATGAAAATATAGCATAAAACTTGCATAACTAGCATCATGGATATATAGCATAAAACTTGCATAACTAACATCATGAACACATAGCATATGATAACATAACTTGCATTGATCCACATACATAACCATAACCTCATTATATCCTATCATAACTAGTTTAGCAATTGCTTGATGGCATAGAAACTCACAACTTGTTGATTAGCACTCCTATGAAGAAGATTAAGTTGCTAGAGTTGATTAGAAGTTGATTTGAGAAGCTATCTTCTTCTAAAACTTGATGGAGGCTCCTTCTAATTGCATTTTGACGGCATGACGACGTTGTATCTATTTTTAGTATGGATTAGGGTAGTCTTAGGGTGTATTTATAGATTTAGGATGTAGTTTAGGCCCTTAGATAAACCCTAATTTAGGTTAGAGCCGTCAGATCTCGTCACAAGCCCTAAAACACAGCCCAAACCCCTTCAGACTGCACCTAGGCCAAACTGGCTCGGCCACCTGTGTCGACTCCCAAGTCGACTGGGCAGTCGACTTGGGTCTTGTGGTGTCGACTCCCAAGTCAACTCCCCAGTCGACTTGGGGTGTGGCGGGAATTTTTCCGCCTAGCTCCATTTCTGCATTTGAAATCTGTTTTCGAAATTTGAATTTTCTGAAAACTTCTTCGGGCCTTAACTGGGTCATACGGACTCCGATTTTCGAAAACTCGGACTCTATTTCGCGTATTTTTCCGAGACGAACGCAATGGCATAGCCCGTTTCCCCTGATTCAGATCTTAAAATTTAATTCTTCCCTGATTTATATTATAACAAGTTATTCAACATACGGGGTGTTACACGAAGACATTTTTAGTGAGTGCGAATCCAAGGATGTGCTCTAAGAATGGGGAAGAAGTTGTTTGAGTTTTGTATGTTGTGAGTAAGTTAACATATGTATATATAGCTGGAAGATTGGTAATGGTGTGAATGGTCAATAGCTACACTGTAGGGAACACTATATGGAATCTGCCAGATGACATGACTGCACTATGCGAAGAACGCAAGACTTGACCAGTCATTGCGCTACAGTTGGTTGACCCGTTATGTTCTTACGTAGAATATGGAGTTGTCTGCAAAGCTTGTTATGTTGGCACGTTATTTAAGAATTTTGCATTTCGAAACGAGAAGACGACAATCTTGTTCACGATCAAATTCAAATGCTAATTCATTTCAAACAACACTTACAGGAACTAGAACAACAGAACATAGCAACATCAAATTCAAAGTACAGTAATAAAGATCCAAGAAAAACCAAATCCTAACGATTTCTGAGATAGCCAGCTCTATTTGCATCCGCAACAATCTTGTTCAACCGCCTTATTTTGTCTTGCGCTTCCAGTGCATATTGAAGTCTACGTTGGCACATCGGGGGGTCTATCCACTGCATAAAATTACAACATTGAATATCATTGGGGTAATACCTATGGTCTTCGAAGGCAGGACATCCGAAGAATCAGCGTCCAGCATTTTTTTCAGTTTTGGCAACAACAACAACCGATTCATCTCCACAACAACAAATAGGGTAAGCTCCACTAGGTAGCGTTGGACCGATTGGATGTAGGGGCTCGATTTCTTGTCCTTCGTATACGATCTGCTTACCAGGTCTTCAATTTGCTACAACTTCGCGCAATCGAGCATTCAAAGATTTTGTTCTCGGCTTCACTGATTTAGACTGAACTTGTGCTCCTTCACCGAATTCCACTGTAGGCTTGTTGTGTTGTACACTATTCCTTGACCGTTCAAACTCTTCATAAAAATTATTCATTATTTCATCATCAATCTCCAAGTTGTCCATAGCTTCAATACAAAACAAAACCTTAAGCAATTGAAATGAATTCAAAGTGTAAGGAATTTTTGTTCTGTTAGATATATAAACCTAGTGCATATTTATTGCTGCGTTTGAACACAAAGCAGGGCTAGATTTGTAAAAAGAGATGTTGCAATTCCCAACATAAACACAAAGTAGATGATACCCGTGATAAATTTTTGGTATTGATATATAATGCATCAACTTTATCAGTAACATAATTACTGGTGCTATATCAATGTATAGTGTATCACTGTTTGCACTGTATACTATTTGACTGTTTCCATAAATTGTTTGACACAAAGTAGGCCAATCCTTTTTTTTAACTCCTACACGTATTGAAATGGTAAATGCACCTGAGGACGACCCCTATATTTTACTCCTACTCTCGAAAAACAATGGCATGACTCCACCCTGCCATAAAACATGGTTGAACTATGGGAACTGTGCAAGACTTGACCAGTCAATGCAGAACGACCCATATTTTTTAACTCGTTGTTGTATTGAATCATTTAATGCACCTAGGAACGACCCTTATGCAAAGGTTACATAAGTTATAATAAGTAACAAATATGATAAATTACACAAACTGTAGATTAGACAAACAATAGATTCCACAAATAAAATCAGCCTACATAACCTAATCGTTACACAGCTATAGGGTTACTTAAACGGTCGCAAGCCCTCCCTTTATATTCCAACCTACCTCCTCCTTCTTCCACACAACCAGACCACCTTCTAAAATTCTTTTGTGACAACCAGAAAAATGTCTTCGTCCGAACCCAAGCATACCGGCAAAAAATCTGCAAGCAAGAAACCCATGTCCCAAGCGCACTCGTCATCATATGCCATGCAACGTCCAGGCCAACACCAGGAATCGTTTCACCCAACTCATGAATACGGATACTCACCGTATTCAAACGAACATTCCTCTTCCGTTCATCAAAGATCTGGAAAAGAAATTGTACTTGAAGGGAAGGTTTCCGAGCCACTACAGACGATTGGATCCAACCCTATTTGCCATTGTGGACAAGAGTCGGTCGTGGCTGTTGACGAGACTGAAACAAATGCTGGTCGTCGATTTTTCGGCTGTCAAGCCTACAACGACCACATGAATTATCCTGATGACATTGATTGTTGTTGCTTTAAGCAGTGGATTAACCCTCCCATGTGCGAACGTGGACGTTAGTATGCACTCGAAGCGCAAGCAGAAATAAGACGCTTGAGCAAGATTAATGCCGGTAAGACTGTAGATGGTCCTTTCCCTAGGCCATGGTAGGTGTACGTGTTTGAATTTGATGCTTGTGTGCTCAGTTATTGTAGTTTATATGATTATGGTTTGGCATTTCCTTCTGTTGTACTAGTTGTCGTTGTTTCAGTTGTTATAATTGCTCAATTGTCGTAGTTGTTATAATTGTCAAGTCATTTAAACTTCTAAGTTATGTAAGGCACCTGGGAACAGCCCATTTTTCTTAACTCTTTTGTGAATTGAAATGATTAAAGCACCGGTAGGCGACCCCTATTTTTAAACTCCTACATATACACAAAATTGCCACTTGACAAAGCAATTACGAATAATGTTTCCAAAGCCTGCTACAGTCAATGAAATGACTTGACACTGAGGCATACAACAATATTACATACTGCAATCTCACTGTGAAATTAATACGAGTCACGTGTATATAGAGTACACCCTTTCACTTGCATGTATGACATGATTAGACCATTCACTAAGAAGAAGAAAATAAAGACGCGTCTCCATCATTCGTTGCTGGGATTCCATTAAACGTCTCCATCTTTCGCAGACTGCAGTCTCTTCCGAATTAAATGACAACAGTATACGAAATTAATAGTAACTGCCCACATTTGTTGTGATGTGAAAAGTCACTGTAGGGAATCTAACGTAATATCCCGAGATTAAAAGTACATGCCAACATTTCATGTGATGGCACCATTTTTCGTGCTGCAATGATGTGACCGATCATTGTACAGAATCTAACATAATATCATGAGAACTCTGTAATGGATATTCAAGTCTGTTGAACTGTAACTGTTGGTCATACATTGCCCTTATAAGTACTCCATTTTTGATAATCCATCTCATACCTTCTACAGCTTCAAGCAGCACCGTTGCAGGCTTAAGTGAGAAAAATTTATTTTCATGTTTTCTTAAAGGTAACGTTTATTATCAACAAAATTCGTACTTCTAGTAACTCTACTTATTCTATTGATGCGTAGGTTACATGGACGATTCAGAAATTAGTGATGAACAAATGGGAAGGATTTATGATGAGTACGAACGAATCTTAGCGAACGATAACGAAGTTGGATTAGTTCATGATACACAAGTTGAAGAGGTGCCTGTCGCAATTCAGCATCGAGCGGTTACAGCTCCACGTCCTTCTCCAGTAAATTAACGACCTAGTAATAGTGCTCAAACATTGAATTCTCCTACTCCAGATTTTTCGTTGAAGGATTTGCTGGTCCTCGTAAAATCATATATTGAGGTTGAAAAGAGAGATGAGTTACTAATGCAAAGTGGAGGGGGTTTAACATATGAAGAATGATGGGCAATAATCACGAGGCTATACAACAACCATCGTTCTTGGCCCACTAGATGAACATCAGTTGAAATCCAAATGGCTAATCGTCATTTTGCTGACGCTTGTGATCGGTACACAAAGACTATCGAAACTGTTGAAGACGAGAACATATTTAAAACAAATCAAGCAACATATAATTCTCGTTACCTTTTCGAGTACGGTGAGGAGTTTGTTGGTTACATAGCGTATAAACTCCGCTACAGTTGGTTGACCCGCTATGGAACTGAGTAGGCTTATGGTATTGTGATTTTATTGTTGTTTTACTGTCTATTTAATTTGATGTTTGTCCATAGAATATGGAGTTATCTGTAAACCTTGTTATGTTGGCATGCTATTTAAGAATTTTGCATTCCTATACGAGAAGAGGGCAATCTTGTTCAACATCAAATTCAAACGTTATTACATTCTAAACAACACTTATAGGAACTAGAACAACAGAACATACCGGCTCTACACAAAAACAGTCTCTACAAAGATATACAGTCGCTACACAGAACCAAATACAGTCTCTACACAGAAACATAACCAGAACATACACAAAATACATCGAAAGTACATAATAGTGGTAGTCAACAAATACAGAACACGTACTCAACCAATAGGAACATACAACTGACAACTGCGAAAACGTAATACATCGAAAGTACATAATAGTGGTTGTGAACAAATGCAGAACGTCTACTCAAACAACAGAGACATACAACTAACAACTAGGAAAATGTAATACATAAAAAGTACATACAACTGACAACTGCGAAAGTACATGAAAGTGGTAGTAAGTCACTCGTCTGAGTCATCTGAAGGTGGATGTGTACGTATACGTGTGCGGCGCCGATGACGTCTCTCATCATCACCAACATCTGGAGGCTGATTGGACCCAGCACTAGACCTATAGTGGTAATACATCTGCAAGTCCTGAAGTCTCTTGCGCTCTGCCTCAAGCTGGGCCTCTAAATGTGCCTGCTGCTGTCGTGCCTCCTCTGCAACACGACGTAGCTCACCACCATAGTAATCTAGGCTACGCCTATGCTCTAGATAGCCCGTATGCCTAATCCCCATCTGCATATCATATAGATCATGATATGACATCTGTGTAGGATCCGGGTAATCGTGATGGGCCGGAGGATGAAACATGTCAATGTAACGATCTGGTCCAATGGTGGGCACTGCCATGGTCCATCCAAAATGACTGGCAGCCGCCACATGATCAGCTGCACGAAAACTCTGGCCGGGCTGGGTAATATCCTCGACAACAGGTGGACGTATGCCATGTCATATAGCAGATGGCCCTACTAAATCAATCGATGCTGCATGTGTAATCGTGTCGGAGGACCCGGTGAAAAATCTACGCCAGAAGGTAAGGTAACACTACCCGGTAATAACAAAGCTCTCGGTCGTCCACCAGCCTGCTGCCCTGGCTATATCTAGCTGCTCCGTCGGGTAAATCATACACCGATAAGTATGTGGGTGTGGATCATCCGGAATAGCATCGAAGTCATACAACTGTCTCCAGCACCTCTCACCAAGATACCAATAAGCACCTACCACCACGGGATAAGATATAAGTGGAAATCTCCGTCCGGCAAGCATCCTAGCAATCTGTATGATCTCAAGATCGATGGATGTACTCTGCTCAAATGGATGCCATATAATATGATCCATATACATCCTCAGCTCGATCTGGTTGTGGGCAACTGGATACACATGGCGTGACTCATTATCCTTGGACCCCCGGTTGTCCGCAGTCCAAAAGGATATACGGGGGAAAAAGGTCGATGGGTCTGCAGTACGGGTGACAAAATGAAAGTTCCTAGAGTACTCAAAGTACCAATACTGTAACAACTCCCAGAATCCAAATAAAGAAACCTAAGAATCAGAGATGGTGCGCTACATGTCGAGACATCTGTATAGGTATGCAAGGATAGGTGTGCCCCAATCATATAAAATCACCCCATCGGCATTTAACTCATCTGCGACCTCAAGAAACCCCACAGGCAAACTACTGCTCGAAGAACTAAAGAAAAGGTTACCCATAAGGTATAACACAAATAATCGAGCAAGCTCCAAGTCGTCATCAACGGAGGACTGACCGAGTATGTTGTCCATGGCCGAACGGATGGCGCTCACTCTAATAGCGTCTTCTGCCTGATACAACGCAGAAGAAACATCAAAATGAGGTAGTAGATCATGAACAAGTGCACGATCACGCCATCGACCATCGTCATAAGGCAATGAGGGATAAGCACCTACTCCAATGCTAATACCAGTAAGCATGGAGAAATCAAGCGGTGTAAGTCCTAACTCACCACAAGGAAAGTGAAATGTGTGGGTTGTTTTGTACCACCGTAGAGCAATGGCTGCACATAATTGGACATCCGCATTTATAACATGGTTTATTCTTAAAATTGTAAAGCGCACAATAAGATAAAATATGACTAATAAATTATCCACTTGTTTCATTAAAAGGTCTTTAATATTACCTAGAAAAAATTGAAATCCAAGAGCATGTAACAGTCCTGCGACCCCCTCCTTACCCGCCAAGTGTGCATGATAATATCTAAGTGTGGTCGCTAACGAACCACGTGAACGTATATTCCGCGACTGTCAACGGTTCAACAAAATGTTATACTATCTACCCAATATCTAATACTCAAAGAATACTATTTAAATAATACTAAAAATACTTACAGCCAAACTTGACTGCGTGCTAACGTGTACTTCGTCTTCTGGAAGAATGCGAAAGTTGGATAGGAAGGAAGCTTCGCGGCGCTGAGGTTCATATCCAGAAAACCATCGAGATCAGCTTGTCTAGCGGAAACTGATCCCACACCCCTACGCGCCCTGCCTGCTCGTCCGCCTCTACGCCCGCCACGTCCACGATGGTCGCCTTCCTCGTGCGCCCCTACGTCTTCGTTCTCCATGTTTTCGGCGGCTGCAAGCAAGTCTTCTATTCCGAGCGCTGGTTGTTCCCCACTACCCCCTGCACCACTCCCGCCTGCGCCAGTTCCCTCGGTGCCACCATCGTCGCCGTGCATGAATTTTTTGGCGAAATTTTTAAGTAATCTGGCCATATTTTCGAACGAATATCTCAAATACGATAGTTAATTTGGTTCAAAGCTGACGGATTGGTGAATTTGTGGAAAAAAAATGGTGAAAAATGGGGGATGAGGTTTGATTTTTGGGTTTGAAATGTGGAGAAAGAGAATGAAGAAGAGGGGTGGCCGCGGGGGGGGGGGGGTTCTGGGGGGTTATAACGGCAAACACTTTGCCGTTGTAACATTATAACAGCAAAGTGTTTGCCGTTATAATGTTACAACGACAAAGTGTTTGCCGGTGTAACCTTATAACGGCAAACACTTTGCCGTTGTAACTCCCCCTTACCTGACCCGTGGCTGGTTCCTACTTCTGGTTGCTCCACTCATTGGACTAGTTTCAAAACAAGAGAGAGAATAACTGAACATAACGGATGGTTGGTTATGGTCTTATTACTGAATAAAGCTTAGTTTCATTTGTGTAATGCACGCTTTAAAAATGTGCCATAATAAAATGTTCACAAACAAATCAGCTGATACTAAGTGTTATTTAGTTATCAAAAGTACAAAAATCTAAAAAAGAAAAAGAAAAAAAGGTCGAATAAATACAACCTTAGTGCTCGAAATCCTTTAGTTCCAACACAAGGGCCTTCTTTTCTAGCCTTTTCTTTTCCTGAATAAAGAAATATACTACATCAAGTAAATTCTTCAAAACAATACAATCAAAGAAAAGCCAAACCAAAGAAAATACTGGAACTAATTTATTAATTGGTAAATGAATGTCCCCTAAGAAAAGATTGTAATGTTAACACACAGTTTGTATGCAACTAACTGAATATTCATAAGGTTCCAGTAAAAGAGTTTGCTTCGGTAATTGCCAAAAGTAATATAATTGTACCAAAACATCACGAGTACTAGCTTTTGGATTTTATAAAAGCAAGAAGCCAAATGTATTTTAAACTTAGCAGGAGCATATTCCGACCAACACTACTTCCTAAAGGGGATAACAATACAATTTTGAAGGGGCGCTATAAATCATTAAATTCAAGAAACATAGAAATACAAATTTACCGTCACAGATTAAGCCAACATCTGCAATAGCACTGCCATTAAATAACAATGGCATGGGAGTTGGCATAATGAGCTTATCATTCATTTTCCTGAAGGTGCAGCAATATATTTTCTCTGAGATACTGGTCCAGACATATCTGCATTTTTAGGGCTTTGTATTTCTTCACGTATGAAGTTAATTAATTCCCGACGTCCTTTAGAAGGAACAATTTGTGGTTTTGCTCTGAAGAAACTAAATTTGAAGAGGAATTATTTAGATGATGAGGAGGAGTTGGATACACAAATAACTTTTTTTTTAAATCAACTTTCAACAATTTCTTTTTCTTATCCTTTCTCACTTTTTTTTTCTTTTTTCTCTTTTCTCTCTTTTTTTATCTTACATTATTTTTCCTCTTAACCACACAAATGACCACACCCATATTTATATAGTGGTCTACATGACCTTACAACTCCAATAGACACCTCTTCATCAAATGACATAACACTTAACGAACTAACACATCATTAATTGACTTGACCCTTTACCAATACTTATTAAATAGACACACCTAATAGACACAACACTTTACGAACTAACATGACAATTGACTCTAAAGACACATGACTCATCATTTTTTATCATTTCCAATATTTTATTTAAAGTTTACCCAACAAAACTCCCCCGTAAACTTTAAATGCTTCAGTCTTTCAAGGCGGTTTGTATACGTCACCAGTTAGCTCTCCACGTTTCTTTTTGAATGTTTCATCAACTTTGTAATCCTTAACAACATGATGAGTCCGTTTAGTCCTCCCACTATGTCCGAAATATTTATCTTGCATAACCTTCGCTAAAATTCTTTTATCCATCTTATTTTCACCCGTTGGATCAAAAAATTCCCATCTATATATGTCATCAGCAGTTGCAGCACGTTCATCAGTATCATACTGGAAGAATGCTCCACGAATCATTCCATCTTCACCAAACCAATAATAACCAGCAATTGGTATAAACTTAGAATTAGGGCTAACTCTCACAAATTCTCCATTCAGACAATCAGGAAGCGTCCCATCAACGATCAAATCAGCATATGGAGGCGTCTCCTCCTTAGCAGGTTTCGGATTTACAACCAAGACTCCATTTTTCATATTATCCTGCTTGCACTTCTCATTTTCAGCTACACTGGGTTCAGCCACATACACCTGCTGAAATCTTCTCTCAAAAGCAGCATCCTTCTCCACATTAGTATCGACATCAACTTTCCTATTTTCATTCGCTTTATTTTGGTCATCGACTTCTTCTTTCTGTTCTCTTTCATCATCTTCTTCTTCTACTTCATACTTAACAACCTCTTCCTTTTCTTTCTCTTCTTCGACCTCTTCAAAATTTTCTTCCACTTTTCTTTTATCATCTCTTTCTCTACTTCTTCTCCCTTCTCTTCTACTTCAGGTTCTTCGACCTCCTCTTCATCTTCTGTTTTTTCGTCCTTCTCTTTGTCTTCTTTTTCTTTAGCAGCTTTTTCGACCTCTTCTTCATCAACTTCCTCTTCATCTTCTCCTTTTTAATCCTTTGCATACACCTCTTTCAGCAAATTCCACAAGTCTTTCACGGTTTTCTCTCCATTAATATGATTCCATCCTTCTCCATCAACGTTCTCACTCATCAAAACACGAGCTTGATGATCTTTCCGTCTCAGGCTTACAAATGCTTTGCTCTCTTTCTCTGTCATGTTTTTGACATCTTTTGGCCACTTATAGCCACTCTCAACAATCTCCCATAGTCCTTTGGAGATTAACTCTTCTTTCTTTCTACTACTCCACTTTTCGAAGTTTTCTTTTGTGAGAACGAACGTTGAGAAGAATAAAAATACCATAGTTTCAACCTAGCTCTGATACTAATTTGAAGAAACTAAATTTGAAGAGGAATTATTTAGATGAGGAGGAGGAGTTGGATACACAAATAACTTTTCTTTTCTTTTTTAAATCAACTTTCAACACTTACAACAATTTCTTTTTCTTATCATTTCTCACTTTTTTTTCTCTTTTCTCTCTTTTTTTCTCTTACAATATTTTTCCTCTTAACCACACAAATGACCACACCCATATTTATATTGTGGTCTACATGACCTTACAACTCCAGTAGACACCTCTTCATCAAATGACATAACACTTAATGAACTGACACATCATTAATTGACTTGACCCTTTACCAGTACTTATTAGACACACCTAATAGACACAACACTTTACGAACTAACATGACAATTGACTCTAAAGACACTTGACTCATCATTTTTTATCATTTCCAATATTTTATTTAAAGTTTACCCAACATGCTCTATCATCAGCAGAATCGAGTTCCTGTTGGATCTTTTGTAGAAGTATGACCAGAATCATTTCACAATTTAAAGACTGATGAGGCAACAAAAACCGTACTAAAATGACATAAATCTCTTTCAACTTAACTCTATAAAAATATTTCATTGGCAAAATATTAAACTAAAAAATCGATAGCACATTTAACCAAATTCATCTTATAAAATATATTGCTAACATGTTAATGCATAAATCCATCTCTATGCTGATTCATTTATACAGTGCTATAACAACCTTTTTTTGAACTCATTAAACCTATTGATGGGATGCTTTTTTTTGTTATGAAATCTACTTTTGAACAAACTTTAGGACGTGGGTTCTGTAGATGTCCCGAGCAAATACACTATCATATTCAGTTTTACCAGCAACATTTCTTCTCAAATTCTCCTATTGTCACCAGTGTTTACAGTTCATTTATCTTTCAATTGAATTCTGCAAAAAATCATTACTTTGGATTCAGATATTTCAGTTGAAAACAAAAACTAGTTTAATTTAACTCTTCCTTTAAAATGTAAAACAAAAAAAAATTAACATCCAATCACACAAATAATTGAATACCGGTTGCTAGCAAGGCATGGAAGGCAATTCCAGCCACATCGGTCGTTGTTAGCAAGGGGAGGCTAGGATTAGCGAGATAGTGGAGGAAGAAGCAGGCTAGCGCGACAAACAGTCATTGGAATTACGGAGGCCGAGGCAGGGGCATGTTGACGCTGCAGACGGCTGTTGGGATTGGCAAGTTGGAGACTGACTATTAACAAGATGGAGGCGGGATCTTGGGAAGTTTCCAATCCAGATAATTAGGGCAAGCTGATTCGTATTTTTTCTTTATGCATGGATGTGGTAAATGGGGTGGAAAAATGAAAGTGCACGCTAAACTGGGAAAGAAGTGGTGTACGAAAGGCATATTTAATTTTAGAAAGGTTTTGAGCCATTGCACAAATTAGCACGGATGATGACCATGGTAAAATATTTGCAACGGACAATAGCCGTTGCTATTTCGCGACTGATCTTGGTCGTTGCGTATCTTCCGCACTTTGGTGTTGCGAAATAGCTTGTATGGTGTAACAACCCGTATTTTGATAACGTGTTATAACTATAAATCAAGGTAGAATTAATTTTTAAAATAAGAATCAAGGGCAACGGGTTATGTCATTATCTTCATCTCGAAATTCTGCTTGGAAACGAGTCCGAGTTTTTGAAAATCGGAGTCCGTATGACCAAGTTATGACCCTTCGAAGTTTCAGGAGTTTTCAAGTTCAAAAACAGCTCAGAATTCGAATTCAAATTTCGAAATTCAAACCCCAGAATGGACTGGGTAGGAAATTTCCCGCCCAGGACCAGGTCGACCTGGGGGTCGACCATAGTGTCGACCTGCCCAGGACCAGGTCGACCATAGTGTCGACCTGGGTGTCGACCTGGTGGTCAAGCCCACTTTTGAAGTTGGGTTCACTCTGATGTTCCTGGTCTCGTTTCCTGTCCAGATTCATTTACCTGACCCTATATAAACAGTCCCTAACCCTGGTATCTCTACACAAATTCTCTCTGGCCTTATGCTGCTAAAATTCTGGTTGAAAAGTTGGAGAAAAGGGATTGCTTCTTCTCCAACAAGACTACATGTAGAGTTTTGTTGTTTGGGGGATTTCTATTAGACTCAAGAGTCTACATCACCTCTTTTGTTTTCTAATTCTCAAACCACGATCTGTAAGCCCCAGTTGCTTTTAGATCTAAACTTTAAACTTAATATGGACATGTTGTAAATTGAAATTGAACCTAAATATGATAATTACCTTGAATCTATCATTGTATATTTTGGGTCTATTATTGTTCCTTTTGGATCTATTATTTTCGATCTACTATTATTCATCTTGGATCTATTCATCTTGAACCTTGACTTGTGGGAATATTTATATGAAATTGATTTGGGGCCTAAACATGTTGTAAACCTAAACCCCTCATGTCCATGATGTTAACATGCCTGTGATGTTGAATTAGTAGTTATTCACAAGTTTGGGGTTATTATCTTATGTCAACTGTTACCATGACTATCACCCTATTTTGCTAGGTTAGATATTTGAGACCACTATTCCATATGCCAGTATTGTTGTAGTCATTTATCTCAAGTTATACCATGCTTGACTTATAATCACTTTTGCCACCTTATGCATGTTCTTTCTATGTTATTCCCTAATTAGATTTGTTTGTATCGATTCAAATTCACGTGCGATGGGAATACGATTTGGGTAGTTTAGGCAAACCTGAATTTACTATAAACTTGAAACGTGAACATTGTTATAACTTGAACCTGGATATGGACATGAACTTGACACGATTTGACATGAAACATGACATGAAAACTTGACATGAATTTAGACTCGAAACTTGAACATGGTCATGACTCTAGAATGAACTTGAAAATGGCCAACTCGAGGTTGGGTTGAGTTTGCAGTGTAAATCTGCCCGGAACCGCCCGACGAATCCAGTGACTGCAAACAATAGGATCCAATGTGGGTAGTTGGTCATATTGCACCTAAAACCTGAGGTTAGACTATGTTGTGGTGTAAATCTACCCGGAACCACCCGGCAAATCCAGTGACCACAACAACTAGTCTAATGTGAGAGGTTGGGGTGCATTAATGAATTTATGCTACATGATAGGGTTAAGTCCTGATCATGAAAGACGACACTTAACCAACTTGATACATGATTGGATAGGGTTAAGTCACGAATTTGAATGACAACACTTAACCCATTAGAAACCCTAGTTACGCGGTCCTCTTCAGCAGTAACCCACTTGGATGTATCACGATACCCTGGGACTAGGCAGGGTGGGGCACGATTACTGGGCTGATTGTAAGCGACCAGAACGACGGCTGAGTAGGTGCGCCATTGTAGGTTCAGGCGGACTATGGTCGTGCACGTAGTTCGGAGTTGAAAAAGCAGGCATTGGGCACCAGTAGGTTTACTGTAACAACCCGTATTTTCAATAACCTGTAATAACATAAATCGAGGCAGAATTTAATTCTAAAATGGGAATCAAGGGAAACGGGCTATGCCATTGCGTTCGTCTCGGAAAAATACGCGAAATAGAGTCTGAGTTTTCGAAAATCGGAGTCCGTATGACCAAGATATGGCCTCGCGAAGTTTCACGAAAATTCCCAAATTAAAGTATACTTAATTAAGTGAAATGGGTTGTGTAGATATATATATATATATATTGATATATATATATATATATATATATAATTGAAAATTTAATAAATAAATATGCAAAAATGCTCAAAACAGCGAATTGGGAGAGGGGAATAACCGAACCGGCCGATTTTTGAAGTCGACCCGAGCCCGCTGGGTCGACTAGGGGTTAATCCAGGGTGTTTGGCTGTCAACCCGTGGGCCGATTCGCTCAAGTGCAGATTTTGCATTTGAATGGTTCTCATGGTCCATCTTTAATCTAAAGGCCCTAGATGGTTCCTACACTTGACTTCTTCCCCAAGACATGCTTTGATGGCTTGGATTGAATCTAGGGTTAATCCTATGGCCTAAAACACTTGCCTAATCTATAAATAAGACCCTAACCTACCCTAATTCATTCATAATTAAACCTAGTAACTAAACTATGGCAAAATGCTAGCTCTCATGGCCTCCACTAATTTTATGAAGAGGGTTGCATGCTAATCACTCTCTAATCAACCTCTAATCTCTTCTTAGCATCTTAATCTTCTTCATTTGGTGTGCAAAGTTGCTAGTTGTGAGTTTCTATCACTTTGATGATCTTTTGGTAAACTAATTAGATGAGATGTGATGAGATTTATGGTTTTGTATGTGGGTTAATGAGCTTTGAATCATATGATATGATGTTAGCATTAATCTTATGTTTATGCATGTTGAGTATGTAAGCTTATGCAAGTTTAATATGATGTATGTTATGTTTGCATGATGCTAAATATGCAAGTTGTGGGCTATGTAATCATATGCATGTTATGCAAGTTCATGGTAATATGCTATGCAAGTTACATGTATGTAAATATGCAAGTTACATGTTTGTTAATATGCAAGTTACATGTATGTAAATATGCAAGTTACATGTTTGTTAATATGCAAGTTACATGTTTGTTAATATGCAAGTTACATGTATGTAAACATGTAACTTGCATATAAAGAAACATGTAACTTGCATATTTACATACATGTAACTTGCATATTAACAAACATGTAACTTGCATATTAACAAACATGTAACTTGCATATTTACATACATGTAACTTGCATATTAACAAACATGTAACTTGCATATTTACATACATGTAACTTGCATAGCATATTACCATGAACTTGCATAACATGCATATGATTACATAGCCCACAACTTGCATATTTAGCATCATGCAAACATAACATACATCATATTAAACTTGCATAAGCTTACATACTCAACATGCATAAACATAAGATTAATGCTAACATCATATCATATGATTCAAAGCTCATTAACCCACATACAAAACCATAAATCTCATCACATCTCATCTAATTAGTTTACCAAAAGATCATCAAAGTGATAGAAACTCACAACTAGCAACTTTGCACACCAAATGAAGAAGATTAAGATGCTAAGAAGAGATTAGAGGTTGATTAGAGAGTGATTAGCATGCAACCCTCTTCATAAAATTAGTGGAGGCCATGAGAGCTAGCATTTTGCCATAGTTTAGTTACTAGGTTTAATTATGAATGAATTAGGGTAGGTTAGGGTCTTATTTATAGATTAGGCAAGTGTTTTAGGCCATAGGATTAACCCTAGATTCAATCCAAGCCATCAAAGCATGTCTTGGGGAAGAAGTCAAGTGTAGGAACCATCTAGGGCCTTTAGATTAAAGATGGACCATGAGAACCATTCAAATGCAAAATCTGCACTTGAGCGAATCGGCCCACGGGTTGACAGCCAAACACCCTGGATTAACCCCTAGTCGACCCAGCGGGCTCGGGTCGACTTCAAAAATCGGCCGGTTCGGTTATTCCCCTCTCCCAATTCGCTGTTTTGAGCATTTTTGCATATTTATTTATTAAATTTTCAATTATATATATATATATATATATATATATATCAATATATATATATATATATCTACACAACCCATTTCACTTAATTAAGTATACTTTAATTTGGGAATTTTCGTGAAACTTCGCGAGGCCATATCTTGGTCATACGGACTCCGATTTTCGAAAACTCGGACTCTATTTCGCGTATTTTTCCGAGACGAACGCAATGGCATAGCCCGTTTCCCTTGATTCCCATTTTAGAATTAAATTCTGCCTCGATTTATGTTATTACAGGTTATTGAAAATACGGGTTGTTACATTCTCCCCTCCTTAAAGGATTTCGTCCCCGAAATCTTCAAGTTAGGAAGAACGTATCCTACCATCCAATCATCCATCTACTCAAAGCATCATCCACGAGCAATCATTGTCCTTACAAGATTCTAAATGCTGGATGGATATATGCAAAAGTGTGTGTATATGTACTTACCTAATGCGAAAATCAGGCGGTTACTGATACAGTAAACCTCCTTAATGCAAACCATGATAGTGCCATGCATCCAATATGTATGCGAAACCCTATTGACACATACAAATTTCTACATGCGTGCACAACCATACACAAAAATGCATCATCCATATGATAACACAGCCATGATACATCCATCAATCTAACTACCACATCCATTTATGCAATATGCAACATGAAGTGACTGAGCCGATCTAGTGCCTAATGTGTGTGTATATGCATCCACGAGCAACCACTAGCAAACAATTGCATCCATATGCATCCATCAACCATAACATGTTTCAAACACATGTTTCAACCATAGGTTTTACCCTATCTAAAGGTCATAGGTATTAGCGAGAGGATATACTAAAGATAAGATAAGTACTAGACAAGCAATAAAGGAGAAGTTAAAAGACATACTCTCAAAAAGAAATGGATACAA
The DNA here is from genome assembly GCA_030737875.1 of Allium sativum. Classification (NCBI taxonomy): domain Eukaryota; kingdom Viridiplantae; phylum Streptophyta; class Magnoliopsida; order Asparagales; family Amaryllidaceae; genus Allium; species Allium sativum. The sequence goes on along the minus strand of CM060926.1, from coordinate 682,448,513 downwards.
AGAACGCATCTTTGCTTCCGTCTCCCAAGTAGCATTGCTTTCGTCATCTCCCCATTGCACTTTAACTAGCTGAACTTCTCTGTTCCTCAACTTCCTAGTTTCTGACCCAAGGATGCGAGTAGGAGCTCGTCGAATCGTCGCATCACGCTCTACCTCTACATCTCTAAGCAAGCTCGGCTCTACCACCTCCGCGGTCTCATGTAAGCACTTCCTCAAATGTGATACATGGAATACATCATGAACACCACTAAGTCTGTCGGGCAACTCCACCCTATATGCCATCCGTCCAATCCTTTCCTTAATAGGAAACGGCCCAACAAATCTCGGTGCTAACTTCCCTACGGACCCAAAGCGAACAACATTTCTCAATGGAGATACTTTGACAAAAACCATGTCCCCAACCTCAAACTCAAGATCCGTCCTTCTCCGATCCGCATAAGATTTCTGTCTATCTTGCGCTGCTTTCATCCTTTTTCGAATTAAATCAATCTTCTCTGAAGTCTCTCTAACCATATCCGGCCCAAGCAAGATCTTATCCGTAGATTCCCACCAACATGTAGGAGATCGACAAGGCCTTCCATAAAGAGCTTCGAAAGGAGCCATACCAATACTGGACTGAAAGCTGTTATTATATGCGAACTCCACCAAAGGAAGATGTTCTTCCCATGTACCTCCAAAATCCAAGATACAAAGCCTCAAAAGATCTTCTAAGATACGGTTCACCCTCTCAGTCTGACCGTCCGTCTGAGGATGATATGCGGTGCTCAAACACAACTGAGTCCCTACCGCCTCTTGCAAACTTCTCCAAAACTCACTAGTGAAAATAGGATCTCGATCACTCACAATGCTGGATGGTACGCCGTGCAATCTAACAATCTCTCTAACATAGACTGAAGCAAGCCATGGAGCGGTCCTCTTACTCTTTACGGGTATAAAATGGGCACTCTTGGTAAGTCTGTCTACCACAACCCAAATTCCCGTATTGCCCTTCCTCGATCTCGGTAGCCCGTCGATGAAATCCATCGAGACACTATCCCACTTCCACTGTGGAACTTCCAATGGGTGTAGCAACCCACCGGGTTTCCTTTGCTCCACTTTAACTTGTTGGCACACTAAGCATCTAGCCACATACTCGGCCACATCTTTCTTCATACCGGCCCAGAAGAAAACTCTCTTCATGTCTTGGTACATTTTGTCTCCACCGGGATGAATAGTCATTCTTGAACGATGTGCATCATCCAAAATAGCCTTCTTCAAACCCTCATCTTGCGGTACACAAAGTCTACCGTCTCTATGCAACCATCCCTTATCATCTATGGTGTATCTACCCAAATGGCTGGACGACTCCCCTCTTATAAGCTTCTCTACCAACACAACCAACTGTGGGTCGTCTCGCTGAGCCTCGCCAATCCGTCTCAAAAGAGTAGGTCTAACCTCCAAGGATGCCAACAAACCAGGTACAAAATCAACAGAAGGTCTGAAGTCAAACAAAGAAAGAAACTCCAAGCTTCGTCGTTCCACGAACAATGGACTCAAAGATAGCCTTTTTCTACTTAAGGCGTCTGCCACCACGTTACCCTTACCAGGGGTATACGCTATCTCGAAATCATAGGATGCTAAGAACTCCATCCACCTTTGCTGTCTTAAGTTTAAATCCTTCTGAGAGAATAAGTACTTCAATGATTTATGGTCGGTGAACAACTCGAATCTCTCACCAAGAAGATAATGGCGCCAAGACTTAAGTGCGAAAACAATCGCGGCCAACTCTAGATCATGGGTAGGGTAATTCTTCTCATGCACTCTCAATTGTCTCCCTCCATAGGCTATTACCCTTCCCTCCTGCATCAAGACTGCGCCTAATCCTGTTCCACAAGCATCGGTATAAACAACAAACGGCTTACTCCCATCCGGGAGCACTAAAACTGGAGCGGTGGTCAAAGCTCTCTTTAACCGTCGGAAAGCATCATCACAATCTACATCCCACGAGAAAACCAGATTCTTTTTCGTCAAGCGGGTTAATGGGGCTGATATCTTCGCGAAGTCTTTGATGAACTTCCTATAATATCCTGCCAACCCCAAGAAACTTCTTACCTCGGTAGCATTTCTAGGAACTTTCCAATCCTGGATAGATACTATCTTTGCGGGATCCACAGCTATCCCTTCCTTAGAGACCACATGCCCTAAGAATCGCACTTCTCTTCTCCAAAAATGGCATTTAGAGAATTTAGCTTTAAGACTATGCGCTCGAAGAGTCTCCAACACTTCCTTGAGATGTAAGGCATGCTCTTCTTCATTCTTGGAAAAGACCAAGATGTCATCCACAAAAACTACTACAAACTTATTCAGATACTCTCTGAACACTCTACTCATGAGATCAACAAAGTATGCGGGGGCGTTTGTCAACCCAAATGGCATCACTAGCCACTCATAAAAACCATCCGGAGTCCGGAAAGCAGTCTTCTCTATACTGTCCTCCGCCACTCTTAACTGATGAAACCCTGTAGCTAAGTCCATCTGCGAAAATACTGACGCGCCAACCAACTGATCAAAGAGATCATCTATCCTCGGTAATGGGTGTCTATTCTTCTTCGTGAGCTTATTAAGTTCTCTATAATCCACACAAAGTCTGAGGGACCCATCCGCCTTCGTGGCAAACACTACTGGAGCTCCCCACTCCGATATACTTCGCCTTATGAACCCCTTCTCAAGCAACTCCCCTACTTGCTTATGAAGTTCTCTTCTCTCACGAGGAGCCATGTGGCGTACTGGCAAAGACACTGGTTTGGCATTATCCACCAAATAAATTCGGAAATCTATCTCCCGCTTCGGAGGCAAACCCTTTACTTCTTCAAACACATCCGGATATTCCCGGACTACTCTGACAGAACACAAACTCTCGACCGAAGCATCGAGCGATTCAAGATAACTTAGCAAAACAGATTCCATGGGATTGCAAGAGATCTCGAGAGTGTTACCCAAGCGGGTCATGAGCCTGACAACTCTCCTTTCGCAATCAAGAACGGCACCATTACTGGATAACCAGTCCATGCCCAAGATCAACCCATAGCCCGTGAAGCCCAATACAAAAGCATCACATCTAAACTCAACGCTAAGTATAGAAATCTTCAAACCCAAACATATCATAGACAAATATATGGAGCCCCCAATTGGGTTTGAGACAACCAAGGGATCATCAACTAGACTGGTGTCTAAGTGCAGTGACTCAACTAACGATGATGAGATAAAAGAATGCGATGCGCCAGAGTCAAACAAAGTACGAACTGGATGATCAAACAGAAAAACCAGACTTTCAACGGAAATAGTTCTACCTCTCTGCTGAATCGGTGGAACTGAGAGAACCTGAACTTGCCCCCCTGACTGAGGTGGTGCTATAAGAGCTTGCACCTGGCCTCCTGAGGTAGACCCCGTCTTCTGCCCCTTCTTTGGGCAGTTTTTCACAAGATGCCCTGCTTTACCACAATGAAAGCAACCGGTCTTCTTCTTTTTGCGACAATCCTTACTAAGGTGTCCTGGTGTTCCACAATTGAAGCACTTCTTCTTCGTCTTCTTTTTGTCACCATTGCCTTTTCCGCCCTTGCCTTGTTGTTGCTGTTGCGGTTTCTTCTGATCCCCCTTTTTCTCTGGTGCCTTAGAATTCTTATCATCCTCATGCATAAGTGCCATGTAGACAAGCTTCTCAAAAGTGGCCCCCATAGGAATGTGAGTCATAGCTATTCCTTGCAATTGTTCGTTCAAGCCTCTAACGAACCTCAAAGCCTTCTTCTCCGGTGTATTCACCAACTCTATGCCAAACCTTGCTAATTGATTGAATTTGTTGACATATTCTTTCACCGTGAGATTCCCTTGCTTCAAATTCAAGAACTTCTCCATAAACAGATTCTCTTCCGCCCTTGAGAGAAACTTAGCCCCAAACCTTTGCTTAAAATCTGCCCAAGAGTCAACAGGGCGTTCTCCATTAGTGACCTCCCACCAGAATGAGGCCTCTCCCTTCATTAACCAAGCCGCCAACTTGACTTTCTTTCCCTCTTCCACTTCAAAGATATCTAGCAACTCTTCCACTTCCTTAAGCCAATCTCTAGCCTCTACGAAAGTCTCTGAACCAAGAAAAGGTTTTCCTCCTATAGCCTTGAACTCCTTGCAAACCTTAGCAAAATTATCCACTCTAGGCTGAGGAGGAGGAGCGGTTGTCTCTGGTGTAGTAGCATTGGCCGGACCCGCAGCCGCGGCCCTAGCCTCTTGCAACCTCCTATACCATAGTGGTATAACTAAACCCTCCGGGATGTTAAGATCTTCAGCCATGCTGAAACGAAAGAGGAAAGATTCAAAAAGGAGATTCCGAAAGATAAAGATATGGCTATTGGGGATTATGCTTTTCTTTTTCAAAAACTTTTTCTCTTAGAAGACATGCTTTTTTAAAAATACTTTCTTCGAAAATACTCTTAGAAAGTAGTTTTTCTCAAAAATTTTATCTGTTCTGGTAACCTTAAGCTCTGATACCACGTGTAACACCCCACTCCCGCTATGATCACTCACTAAGGGAATGCCATAGCATCGGTGGAGTATTTTAGTGAATATAGAACAGAAAAATTACAACAAGACAGATATAAATAGTACTTGAAATTTTAAAACATCATCTCATAACAGCGGAAGTAAAACATGTCTGGTTACATCATAAAACCACAATAAAGGTCAAGTACAATATCCATCAAAATAAAGAAGTACATAATCCCACTCTCATACAATAGCCAAACAAAAGAAAAGATAACTGGATAACTGGAGCTTTACATCTATCCAAGCTCCTAAAGACTGGAACAGCAATCCGATCAAGCTCCACTACTGCTAGGATCCACCGTAGGACCTGAGGGTTGGGAAAAAGATAAAAACAACAGGGTCAGACATAAGTCTGAGCGAGTCCTATAACTTTAACAATACAATCGTTAAAGTAACCAGAGAAGGCATAAACTGATATACGGTAACATATAGGGATGAATGGCTACCCTAAGCAGTCAACTAAACGAAGATAAAGGATAAAGACGCATCTACCCTCCCTAAGGTAAATTACTAAACTGCACCACACCAGTCGTTCCTAACTTAAAGGTTGATCCCACCCAAGGACTTATAAAATTTACTAATTAGTACCTGCGTACCCCTAGGTGACCAAGTAGGCGCCACGGGGCCCTACAATCCACTAGGTGTACACACTACTTCCCATTCGATCGGCTCCCTAACGTAGATACCCGTGCTGGCCCCACCGTGGGATGTATCATTCCCCAATGTGGCAACCTGATGGAACTAAAGGTGCACGGCTTATATCTACTCGATGCAACAACGGCTTACCTACCAGCCCGGGCCCACTCACGCATATGAAGCCCGTTGGACTTGCGTTGCCACCGCTAACCCGTTTGCCTCTTACAGTCAAGCCCAGTATGCGTGTCCCGTCCTCGACATGGGTCGAGCCCACAAAGATACGTATGGGTTACTGGTTGAAATGGGCCTCCACAAGCTACCCACCTAAGCTTGTCCCTTTTTCTAGTATATCCCACTTAACCCTTTAATCATGTTTTAATTACATGTTCCATTTTGGTTAAGTATTCTAATCGTATTTTCTATTGCCACCCAAGGCAACCACTAGATTTTCTCATGCCACCCGAGGCACCCACTTAACCCCTCATGTCCCTCTACATGCTAATGTGGTTAAGTGTTTCTTAATTAATTAATTAAGAACGTAACCTTTGTAAAGACCTCTCACATTAGACTGTCTTTTATGACCGCTGGTTAAGCCGGTTGGGTCCGGGCAGCCTTATGTCATAACAGAGTCTAACCTCGTGTCTTTACATTAATTACGTATTTAGTTTGTGCCTAAGACCTCTCACATTGGGCTAACATTTGTAGCAACTGGTTAAGCCGGTTGGGTCCGGGCAGTTTTACGCTACAACTGAGTCCAACCTCGTGTCTTAGTCAATTAATTACACCTAATTAATCACCCTCATAATTTTATATTAATTATCCCTAATTAATCAAGTTTTCCTTAACATGGGTAGACCTAACTTAATAGGTAAATTCCCATGGGGTAGACCTAACTCAATAGGTAAATTCCCAACACATAGTATGGGTACACCTAACCAAATAGGCAAATTCCCATACTATGTTTATTTATTTTGTGTTATGCATAATTATATTAATTTCACACAATCTTATTAACTTATGCATTTAATTACCCCATCGTTCCCACGTAATTTCGTTCATGATATAACACATATAAAAGGTGTCAACTTGCATATGAATGAACATGTTTCAAAGGTGCCATCTTGCATATTAACAAACACATAACTTGCATATGAACTTGCATAACATGTCACATAACTTGCATATAATATGTCACATAACTTACATATTCATTTTGCATAACAAACTTGCATATTAGCTTATAGACTTGCATAATGTGTCATCATGAACTTGCATATTAATAAACATGTAACTTGCATATTTACATACATGTAACTCGCATATTAACAAACATGTAACTTGCATATAAAGAAACATGTAACTTGCATATTTACATACATGTAACTTGCATATTAACAAACATGTAACTTGCATATTAACAAACATGTAACTTGCATATTTACATACATGTAACTTGCATATTAACAAACATGTAACTTGCATATTTACATACATGTAACTTGCATAGCATATTACCATGAACTTGCATAACATGCATATGATTACATAGCCCACAACTTGCATATTTAGCATCATGCAAACATAACATACATCATATTAAACTTGCATAAGCTTACATACTCAACATGCATAAACATAAGATTAATGCTAACATCATATCATATGATTCAAAGCTCATTAATCTTATGTTTATGCATGTTGAGTATGTAAGCTTATGCAAGTTTAATATGATGTATGTTATGTTTGCATGATGCTAAATATGCAAGTTGTGGGCTATGTAATCATATGCATGTTATGCAAGTTCATGGTAATATGCTATGCAAGTTACATGTATGTAAATATGCAAGTTACATGTTTGTTAATATGCAAGTTACATGTATGTAAATATGCAAGTTACATGTTTGTTAATATGCAAGTTACATGTTTGTTAATATGCAAGTTACATGTATGTAAATATGCAAGTTACATGTTTCTTTATATGCAAGTTACATGTTTGTTAATATGCGAGTTACATGTATGTAAATATGCAAGTTACATGTTTATTAATATGCAAGTTCATGATGACACATTATGCAAGTCTATAAGCTAATATGCAAGTTTGTTATGCAAAATGAATATGTAAGTTATGTGACATATTATATGCAAGTTATGTGACATGTTATGCAAGTTCATATGCAAGTTATGTGTTTGTTAATATGCAAGATGGCACCTTTGAAACATGTTCATTCATATGCAAGTTGACACCTTTTATATGTGTTATATCATGAACGAAATTACGTGGGAACGATGGGGTAATTAAATGCATAAGTTAATAAGATTGTGTGAAATTAATATAATTATGCATAACACAAAATAAATAAACATAGTATGGGAATTTGCCTATTTGGTTAGGTGTACCCATACTATGTGTTGGGAATTTACCTATTGAGTTAGGTCTACCCCATGGGAATTTACCTATTAAGTTAGGTCTACCCATGTTAAGGAAAACTTGATTAATTAGGGATAATTAATATAAAATTATGAGGGTGATTAATTAGGTGTAATTAATTGACTAAGACACGAGGTTGGACTCAGTTGTAGCGTAAAACTGCCCGGACCCAACCGGCTTAACCAGTTGCTACAAATGTTAGCCCAATGTGAGAGGTCTTAGGCACAAACTAAATACGTAATTAATGTAAAGACACGAGGTTAGACTCTGTTATGACATAAGGCTGCCCGGACCCAACCGGCTTAACCAGCGGTCATAAAAGACAGTCTAATGTGAGAGGTCTTTACAAAGGTTACGTTCTTAATTAATTAATTAAGAAACACTTAACCACATTAGCATGTAGAGGGACATGAGGGGTTAAGTGGGTGCCTCGGGTGGCATGAGAAAATCTAGTGGTTGCCTTGGGTGGCAATAGAAAATACGATTAGAATACTTAACCAAAATGGAACATGTAATTAAAACATGATTAAAGGGTTAAGTGGGATATACTAGAAAAAGGGACAAGCTTAGGTGGGTAGCTTGTGGAGGCCCATTTCAACCAGTAACCCATACGTATCTTTGTGGGCTCGACCCATGTCGAGGACGGGACACGCATACTGGGCTTGACTGTAAGAGGCAAACGGGTTAGCGGTGGCAACGCAAGTCCAACGGGCTTCATATGCGTGAGTGGGCCCGGGCTGGTAGGTAAGCCGTTGTTGCATCGAGTAGATATAAGCCGTGCACCTTTAGTTCCATCAGGTTGCCACATTGGGGAATGATACATCCCACGGTGGGGCCAGCACGGGTATCTACGTTAGGGAGCCGATCGAATGGGAAGTAGTGTGTACACCTAGTGGATTGTAGGGCCCCGTGGCGCCTACTTGGTCACCTAGGGGTACGCAGGTACTAATTAGTAAATTTTATAAGTCCTTGGGTGGGATCAACCTTTAAGTTAGGAACGACTGGTGTGGTGCAGTTTAGTAATTTACCTTAGGGAGGGTAGATGCGTCTTTATCCTTTATCTTCGTTTAGTTGACTGCTTAGGGTAGCCATTCATCCCTATATGTTACCGTATATCAGTTTATGCCTTCTCTGGTTACTTTAACGATTGTATTGTTAAAGTTATAGGACTCGCTCAGACTTATGTCTGACCCTGTTGTTTTTATCTTTTTCCCAACCCTCAGGTCCTACGGTGGATCCTAGCAGTAGTGGAGCTTGATCGGATTGCTGTTCCAGTCTTTAGGAGCTTGGATAGATGTAAAGCTCCAGTTATCCAGTTATCTTTTCTTTTGTTTGGCTATTGTATGAGAGTGGGATTATGTACTTCTTTATTTTGATGGATATTGTACTTGACCTTTATTGTGGTTTTATGATGTAACCAGACATGTTTTACTTCCGCTGTTATGAGATGATGTTTTAAAATTTCAAGTACTATTTATATCTGTCTTGTTGTAATTTTTCTGTTCTATATTCACTAAAATACTCCACCGATGCTATGGCATTCCCTTAGTGAGTGATCATAGCGGGAGTGGGGTGTTACATTTACACTGTGCGTGCTTGATTCGTGTAGTGGTTGGCACCCTAGGGCTTGATACACCCTAGGGTGGACCTAGCACAGGTGACTACATTTCGTGATTGGGCTGTATGACACAGACATATGACGAGCTAGAACTTGTAGGGAGCCGATCGATTAGTAGATCGTACCGTAGGACCCCGTAATGGGTCACTTCATGATATTGGGCCAAGGGATCATTTCATGGTTAATACTTGACATGGGTTAGAATACTAGTACAGTTGGTGCAACGAATCTTGAATATGCGATGCCAGACTTGACTTATCTTGTTATCTTAGTTATCATACCAGTCCTGTTATCATCCTTATGTTTAATTCCAGTTTTCACATGTTATGTTACTTTTACTAGTTTTTATGCTGAAAGTCACTAGGGCTTACCAGTCTTTATGACTGACCCTTTTTCTTTCGCCTCTTTTTCTTTCGTATCCCCCCCGGTTCTCAAGGAGGAAACACTAGTTCTTAGCTTGGATTTAGCTTGCTTTCTGTCAGCTCATGTACGGTTTGGTCTTGATCTATGCTATGGCTGCACTTCTGCTATTTTTGGGGAATAATTTACTTTTGTTTATGCTTCTTTATTTAGAACTTGATGTAATGGAATAATTTGTACTTTGGATATATCAGGTTTTGACTCTTTCCTTGAAAGTAATGAAATTTGGTTTTTAATTTCTACCGCTGCTTTATTTATGTTCTGCCTTGAGATATCTCTGTGTATGTATGTTTACCTAGATCATACTCCACCAAAACTAGTGCATTCCCTTTGTGAGTGACCCTAGCGGAGGTGGGGTGTTACATTTGGTATCAGAGCAGAAGGTTACCAGACAGGGCAAAAGTTTTAAAAACCTTCTAAAACTATTTTCCAAAACCGTTTATAAAGAAGAATTTTTCAATAAAAGTTTTATGTTTAAAAAAGGCTATTCCCCAAAAGCCATTAGCACTTTCCTTTGTTACTCGTTTGAATCTTTTTCTTTTCGTTTTTCAGCATGTCTGATCTAAACCTTCCTGAGAGAGTACCCATACCTGGATGTTCCGAAGGTACTTAGAAGCTAGTGCCAACGACGCGGGCCCGGCAGGCATCCCTCCTCCTCCCCCAGTGGCCGCGGTTCCTCCTCCTCCTCCTGGTACCGCATTTGCCAAAATATGCAAAGACTTAAAAGCAATGGGCGACAAGAATTTTGTTGGAACTGAAACCTTCGTTGAGGCACGAAACTGGCTAAAGGAGACTGAAGACTTGTTTATTATCTTCGATATGGAGGATCATAGGAAAGTTTAGTTGGCAGCATGGTTGTTGAAAGAGGAAGCTGCAATTTGGTGGGAAGTCACCAACGCTACCAGGCCAGTTGAGACTTGGGCAGACTTTAGGGAGAGGTTTAGGCTTAAATTCTTATCGTCAGCAGAAGAGAACCTTCAGATGGAGAGGTTCCTAGCACTCAAGCAAGGGGACATGTCTGTTATGGAGTACGTGAATAGGGTTAATCAGCTTGCTCAGTTCGGTTTGGACTTGGTCAACACGGCCCAGAAAAAGGCTGCACGCTTTGCTCGAGGATTGAACGAGCCACTACACAGTTTGGCCATAACTCATATACCCATAGGGGCGACCTTTGAAAGCTTGGTGGATATGGATCTACTTCATGAGGAAGACAAGAATAGCAAGAAGGAGGTTAAGCCTAATGAGACTCAGAATAAGAAGGTTGACTTCAAGAAGGGAAGCAACAAGAATAACAAGGGCAACAACAATAATAATAACAAGGCACGTGAGACAAGGAAGTGTAACTTTTGTGGGATTACGGGGCATATAGCCAAGGACTGTAGAAAGAAGAAGAGAAAGTTTGGTGAATGCTTTCATTGCGGGGATACTGGACACTTCAGTAAGGATTGCCCTAAGAAGTAAGGACAGGGGCAAGGGTAGACCCAGTGAGCAGGACCTTCTGGAGGGTAGTTGCATGCTCTCAACACCACTCCAGCTCTTGACCGAGGTAGTAATATTTCTGTAGAAAGCCTTGTTTACATTTCTGACTTTCCTGTTCGAACCTTATTTGACTCTGGCGCATCGTATACTTTTATTTCTTCTGATATTGTTGAAAATCTGCACCTAAGTACTAGTCTAGTTGAGGATCCCGTTAGTGTTTCAAATCCAATTTGGGGGCTCCGCCCATTTATCTATGATGTGTGTGGATTTGAGGATTTCTATCTTAAGCGTAGAATTCACGTGTAATGCTTATGTTCTCGGATTTATGGGATAAGGTTTGATCCTAGGTATGGATTGGCTGACCAATTATGGAGCCATTCTTGATTGTGAACGAAGGGTAGTGAGGCTCATGACTCGCCTTGGTAATACCCTTGAAATTTCTTGTAACCCGAAGAGTCCGGTCATGTTGTGTTATCTTGAATCTCTTGACTCGTCCATCGACATTTTACAATCTGTAAGGGTGGTCCGAGAATATCCAGATGTCTTTGATGAGGTGAAGGGGTTACCTCTTAAACGCGAGATAGACTTCCGAATTTATCTTGTTGATAATGCCAAGCCAGTTCCATTGCCCGTTAGGCACATGGCCCCGCGAGAAAGAAGAGAGCTCAGTAAACCAGTTAAGGAGTTGCTTGAGAAAAATTTCATAAGATGAAGCATTTCTGAATGGGGGGATCCGGTGGTATTCGCTACTAAGGCGGATGGTTCGCTTCGTCTATGCGTAGATTATCGTGAGTTAAACAAGCTAACTAAGAAAAATAGACACCCACTACCAAGAATCGACGATTTGTTTGACCAGCTTGTGGGAGCATCTGTTTTCTATCAACTCGATCTAGCCACAGGATTCCATCAGCTTAGAGTTGCTGAGGATAGCATTGACAAAACTGCGTTTAGGACTCCAGATGGGTTTTTCGAATGGCTCGTCATGCCGTTTGGGTTAACGAATGCACCCGTGTACTTTGTAGATTTTACGAGTAGGGTGTTTCGGGAGTTCCTTAACAAGATTGTAGTGGTTTTCGTGGACGATATTTTGATCTTCTCAAAGGATGAAGAAGAGCATGCTAGACATCTCAAGGAAGTCATGGATACGCTTAGAGCACACCAGTTAAAGGCTAAGTTCTCCAAATGCCATTTTTGGAGGAAGGAAGTTCGGTTTCTTGGACATGTAGTTTCTAAGCAAGGCATAGCCGTAGACCCCGCAAAGGTAGTTGCGGTGCAAGACTGGAAAATTCCTAAGAACGCAATGGAGGAGAGAAGCTTTCTCGGTTTAGCAGGCTACTATAGGAAGTTCATTAAGGACTTCGCTAAGATTTCAGCCCCTCTTACTAGGTTAACGAAGAAAAACCTAGCGTTTGCATGGGACATAGAATATGAGATTGCTTTTCAGAGACTCAAGAGAGCCCTCACCACAGCTCCAGTTTTGGCATTACCCGACGGAAGTAAGATGTTTACGGTGTACACAAATGCGTGTGACACAGGATTAGGCGTTGTCCTAATGCAAGAAGGGAAAGTGATATGCTATGGGGGTAGACAACTTAAAGTTCATGAGAAGAACTATCCCACACATGATTTGGAGTTGGTGGCGATCGTTTTTAAACTTAAATCTTGGCGCCATTATCTTCTAGGGGAGAGGTTCGAGCTGTATACCGACCACAAATCGCTTAAGTACGTCTTCTCACAGAAAGATTTGAATCTGAAACAACAGCAGTGGATAGAATTCTTGGCATCATATGACTTCGATATAGCTTACCCCTGGCAAGGGTAACGTGGTGGCGGATGCGCTAAGTAGGAAAAGGTTGACCTTGAGCCCCTTGTTTGTTAAAAGGAAAAGTCTAGAGTTTATAGCAAACTTTGATTTTACACCTGCTGTTGGGTCATTGACTGTTATGTTAGCATCTCTTGAGTTAAGACCTACACTTTTAGATCAAGTAGGGACTTCACAGAAGGAAGACCAACAGATAGTCGAAATCATGGACAAGCTGATTAGTGGTGAGACATCAAGTCACCTCGGTAGGTATGCCATAGATGACAAGGGATGGCTAAGGCGTGATGGAAGGCTATGTGTCCCACAAGTGGGAGAATTAGTAAATAAAGTTCTCGAAGAGGCGCATCACTCGAAGATGACTATACATCTCGGAGGGGATAAGATGTACTGAGATATGAAACGCATTTTCTTTTGGGCTGGAATGAAAAAGGACGTGGCAGAGTTCGTTTCAAAGTGCATGGTGTGCCAACAAGTAAAGGTCGAGTCGAAGAAGCCTGGTGGGCTATTACATCCTTTGGAGGTTCCGCAATGGAAATGGGAGAGTATCTCGATGGATTTCATGGATGGACTGCCTAGGTCAAGGAAGGGAAATACTAGCATATGGGTCATAGTTGATAGACTCACGAAAAGTGCTCACTTCATTCCGGTGAAAAGCAAGAGGACCGCATCATGGCTAGCGTCTATTTACCTTCGAGAGGTAGTACGGTTGCATGGGGTTCCTTCTAGTATAGTTAGTGATCGTGACCCGATTTTCACTAGCCAGTTTTGGAATAGTCTGCAAGAAGCAATGGGTACACGACCGAGTTTAAGCACGGCCTATCACCCGCAAACGGATGGACAAACCGAAAGGGTAAATAGGGTACTAGAGGACCTTTTGAGACTATGCATTCTTGATTTTGGTGGTTCTTGGGAATACCATCTCCCTCTCGTGGAGTTTGCATACAATAATAGCTACCAAGCTAGCATAGGAATGGCACCGTTCGAAGCCTTGTATGGAAGACCGTGCAAGTCACCAACTTGTTGGTGGGAGTCGACAGACAAGCTTATACTTGGGCCCGACATGATAAGAGACACTTCTGAGAAGGTTGAGTTGATACGAAGACGGATGAAAACGGCCCAAGATAGACAGAAATCTTATGCGGACAAGAGAAGGACAGACCTAGAGTTTGAAGTCGGAGATATGGTCTTTATAAAAGTTTCTCCTTTACGCAATGTGGTTCGTTTTGGAGCGGTTGGAAAGCTAGCACCAAGGTTCATAGGACCGTTCCCTATCACTGAGAGGATTGGGCAGATGGCCTATAAGGTAGACTTACCCGAGAAGGTGACCGGAGCAATGCCTTTCACGTCTCGCATCTCCAAAAGTGCTTACATAAGTCGGCCGAAGTGGTTGAGCCAAGCATCCTTTAAGGCGTAGAAGTGGAAAATGAAGCAACATTGAGGCGAGTTCCGATTCGTATCTTAGGAACGGAGATCAAGAAGCTAAGGAATCAAGAAGTCAAGCTAGATAAAGTACAGTGGAGTGAAGCCCAAGAAGACGCTACTTGGGAAACCGAAGAGAAGATACGCGCGCTTTACCCATTTCTTTTTGAGGGTACATTCTCGATCTCTTTTCCTATAAACTTGAAAACCTTTCGTATCATGCTTTTACTACCTATGTTTGCCTTGTTATCTTCTAGATCATATCTTGAGAACCTTAGGTAGAACCATATGGATGTAAACATGTGATTGAAACATGTTATGGTTGATGGTTGCAAATGATTGCAAGTGTTTGCAAGTGATTGCTAGTGGATGCATGACACACATTAGGCACTAGATCGGCTCAGTCACATTTTCATGTTGCATATGCATAAGTGCTTATACTTGTACATGGATGGAACTTGTTATGCTATCACTTGGATGTTGCATATGAATGAATGTTATGTGCACTCATGTAGAGATTATAAATTATGTTAGGAATTTGCATACATGTTGGACTCATTACACTAACATATTTTGCATTAAGGAGGTTTACTGAATCAGTAACCGCCTGATCTTTTGCATTAGATAGGTACATATACATACACTTACTGCATATGTTCATACAGCACTAGAAATCTTTTAAGGACAATGGTTGCTTGTGGATGATGTTTTGAGTAGATGGATGATGGATGGTAGGACACATCCTCCCTAACTTAGTGATTTCGGGGACGAAATCCTTTAAGGAGTGGAGAACGTAACAAGCCGTATTTTGATAACGTGTTATAACTATAAATCAAGGCAGAATTAATTTTTAGAATAAGAATCAAGGGCAACGGGTTACGCCATTACGTTCATCTCGAAATTATGCTTGGAAACGATCCGAGTTTTCGAAAATGGGAGTCCGTATGACCAAGTTATGACCCTGCGAAGTTTCAGGAGTTTTCAAGTTCAAAAACAGCTCAGAATTCGAATTCAAATTTCGAAATTCAAACCCCAGAACGGACTAGGCGGGAAATTTCCCGCCCAGGACCAGGTCGACCTGGGGGTCGACCATAGTGTCGACCTGCCCAGGACCAGGTCGACCATAGTGTGGACCAGGGTGTCGACCAGGTGGCCGAGCCCACTTTTGAAGCTGGGTTCACTCTGATGTTCCTGGTCTCGTTTCCTGTCCAGATTCATTTACCTGACCCTATATAAACAGTCCCTAACCCTGGTCTCTCTACACAAATTCTCTCTGGCCTTATGCCGCTAAAATTCTGGTTGAAAAGTTAGAGAAAAGGGATTGCTTCTTCTCCAACAAGACTACGTGTAGAGTTTTGTTGTTTGGGGGATTTCTGTTAGACTCAAGATTCTATATCACCTCTTTTGTTTTCTAATTCTCAAACCACGATCTGTAAGCCCCAGTTACTTTTAGATCTAAACTTTAAACTTAATATAGACATGTTGTAAATTGAAATTGAACCTAAATATGATAATTATCTTGGATCTATCATTGTATATCTTGGGTCTATTATTGTTCCTTTTGGATCTATTATTTTGGATCTACTATTATTCACCTTGGATTTATTCATCTTGAACCTTGACTTGTGGGAATATTTATATGAAATTGATTTGGGGCCTAAACATGTTTTAAACCTAAACCCCTCATGTCCATGATGTTAACATGCCTGTGATGTTGAATTAGTAGTTATTCACAAGTTTGGGGTTATTATCTTATGTCAACTGTTACCATGACTATCACCCTATTTTGCTAGGTTAGATATTTGAGACCACTATTCCATATGCCAGTATTGTTGTAGTCATTTATCTCAAGTTATACCATGCTTGACTTATAATCACTTTTACCACCTTATGCCCGTTCTTTCTATGTTATTCCCTAATTAGATTTTTTGTATCGATTCGAATTCACGTGCGATGGGAATACGATTTGGGTAGTTTAGGCAAACCCGAATTTACTATAAACTTGAAACGTGAACATTGTTATAACTTGAACCTGGATATGGACATGAACTTGACACGATTTGACATGAAACATGACATGAAAACTTGACATGAATTTAGAATCGAAACTTGAACATGGTCATGGCTCTAGAATGAACTTGAAAATGGCCAACTCGAGGTTGGGTTGAGTTTGCAGTGTAAATCTGCCAGGAACTGTCCGGCGAATCCAGTGACTGCAAACAATAGGATCCAATGTGGGTAGTTGGTCATAGCGCACCTAAAACCCGAGGTTAGACTATGTTGTGGTGTAAATCTGCCCGGAACCGCCCGGCAAATCCAGTGACCACAACAACTAGTCTAATGTGAGAGGTTGGGGTGCATTAATGAATTTATGCTACATGATAGGGTTAAGTCATGAACATGAAAGACAACACTTAACCAACTTGATACATGATTGGATAGGGTTAAGTCACGAATTTAAATGACAACACTTAACCCATTAGAAACCCTAGTTACGCGGTCCATTTCAGCAGTAACCCACTTGGATGTATCACGATACCCTGGGACTAGGCAGGGTGGGGCACGATTACTGGGCTGATTGTAAGCGACCAGAACGACGGCTGAGTAGGTGCGCCATTGTAGGTTCAGGCGGACTATGGTCGTGCATGTAGTCCAGAGTTGAAAAAGTATGCATTGGGCACCAGTAGGTTTACACTATGTGTGCTTGATTCGTGTCAGTGGTTGACACCCTTGGGCTTGATACACCCTAGGGTGGACCTAGCACAGGTGACTACATTTTGTGATTGGGCCATATGACACAGACACATGACGAGCTAGAACTTGTAGGGAGCCGATCGATTAGTAGATCATACCGTAGGACCCCGTAATGGGTCACTTCATGATATTGGGCCAAGGGATCATTTCATGGTTAATACTCGACATGGGTTAGAATACTAGTACAGTTGGTGCAACGAATCTTGAATATGCGATGCCAGACTTGACTTATCTTGTTATCTTAGTTATCATACCAGTCCCTTTATCATCCTTATGTTTAATTCCAGTTTTCACATGTCATGTTACTTTTACTAGTTTTTATGCTGAAAGTCACTAGGGCTTACCAGTCTTTATGACTGAACCTTTTTCTTTCGCCTCTTTTTCTTTCATTTTCCCCCCAGGTTCTCAGGGAGGAAATGCTAGCTCTTAGCTTGGATTTAGCTTGCTTTCTGTCAGCTCATGTACGGTTTGGTCTTGAGCTATGCTATGGCTGCACTTCTGCTATTTTTGGGGAATAATTTACTTTTGTTTATGCTTCTTTATTTAGAACTTGATGTAATGGAATAATTTGTACTTTGGATATATGAGGTTTTGACTCTTTCCTTGAAAGTAATGAAATTTGGTTTTTAATTTCTACCGCTGCTTTATTTATGTTCTGCCTTGAGATATCTCTGTGTATGTTTACCTAGATAATACTCCACCAAAACTAGTGCATTCCCTTTGTGAGTGACCCTAGCGGAGGTGGGGTGTTACATATGGTGTAGTGATTATGTGCTAGCTGATTTATCCAGCAGTACCAAGCACGAAAACAAAATTAAGTTTGTAATGCAAGAAATAGCAATTTTATTCTTTAGATGTTCAAGGAAAAAAACCTAAATGTGGAATTGATAAACTTAAAAAGCTTGATTCAAGTTCTCAAACTATTAGAGCATATACAGGACCATACAAGTATATATTTAATTTTGAAGCCAAGAAGGTATTTCTAATAAAGAATACACCTTAGAAAGAGAAAAATGTGACTATCTATTGCATTGACATCCAATTATAATTGTTAGAAATATACTTTGAGTAATATATAACCCACTACCAATAGTATAGACGCTTAAACCCTATTGTTAATATTTGTCCCTGTGATTTATATCTATTATTTTCTTGAAATATGCTTACTGTAACTGGTGGGGAAATCTAAGCATTTGCAGTGTCCTGAAAGAGATGCCAACAAACAGCACTTCCAAAATAAAACAATTGAAACAAACGGCACCTCTAGAATATCCCAACAACATACAATTCCGAAAAGAATTAAAGGATCTAGGAATAAAAGAACAAAAAACAGATGCCAAATAGAGGTTAGAAACTAACAAATCACAGAAAAATCGAGTTTCAAGTCACAACAAAAAATGAAAATCTAATTTTACCTAGAAACGAACCGAACGACAAATCCGACGACGAAACGAACAGTAACGAGGTTTCCAAGATGGCAATTTAAATCAATGGATAACGGTTGTGGAAGGAGATCTGTTTTTTAATCATGGAAATTAATGAGCGATTAGAGTATATTGTAGAGAACGACAGAGCTTAGGTTGGATATTGGGGAAAGCGCGGCATAAAAAAATTTTGGAGCCTAAAACTAATTTTTTTTAGGTTAGAAAATCAAGGAATGGTGACATAAGTATGACAACACCAAAAATTAGTGGTTATAAATGGATATTTACAACTGCATACAAAAAGGCGGTTGTTATATATTTATATTACAACAGTTACATAAGTACAATTGTTAACAACATATTTATTATTGTTATATAGTATTTATTACAACTGTTGTTTTATGTAAATTGCAAATGAATAGTTGTAATATGATTATTTTGTTGTAGTGTTCGACCTTGGGTTTTGACAGTTTTTGCCAAAAATCTGGTCAACACTTCGCCCCCCAGAACACATCTTCTTTGGTAAAGAAAGGTGTGTTTTGAATATTCTAGAGAATATTATGTAGAAGTCCTTAGTATTGT
This sequence comes from Allium sativum, assembly GCA_030737875.1. NCBI lineage: Eukaryota > Viridiplantae > Streptophyta > Magnoliopsida > Asparagales > Amaryllidaceae > Allium > Allium sativum. Next base: position 682,429,359 of record CM060926.1, on the reverse strand, counting down.
GATTCGGGAAGCCATGGTTACGCCAAACCATATTATGAGAAAGGCCAGAAAACCGACGATCATTGATGATTGTATTAAGGCCAGAAAACCGATGACCGCTGGGGATCGTATTAAGGACGGAAAACCGACAATCATTGCTTATCATATTGAGGCAGGTCTTTGAGAGCGCCATAGAATTAATCGACCATACCAAGTCGACTTCAGAGAAGTGCAGTAGAACCGGGACCTTGCCGAGTAAAGTAGTTCCTGCAAAGGGTTTTAAGATAGACATGCCGAATCCTGACGATGTCGTTCAGGTCGTCAGGCATATGCCATACCTGGAAGTCCAAAGAAGGGCATGAACCATGCCTAAAAGTGTGAAGTGGGGTATCATCCATACCCAGAGTTCAAGAAGGATGAGCATAAACCATGTTCGTTTTCAACGAGAGGATATAAGCCATATCCAACGTAGATCATATAAGTTTTAGATTTTTTTAAATTCTTTGAAAACACTATTCACCCCCCCCCCCTCTATATCTCTGTTGAATACTGTATCTTTGCCAACAACTGAAGCATAATATATCTCTGCTGCTTTGGCTTATTCACAAGTAATATATATGCAACAAACTCTAAATGATTTTGGATTAACAATAAATAAATCACCAGTATACTGCGATAATATGAGTGTTATAATTATATCTAAAAATTCAACTCATCACTCAAGAACTAAATATATTGATATATGACATCATTTTCTAAGAGATAACATAAGTAAAGAGTAAATTTCACTTGAATTTATAGAAACAGATAAACAAATAGTAGATATATTAACAAAATCATTAAAGGAAGCAACGTTTACTAAACTTAGAAGAGAATAAGGTATTTTTTCACTAAGTAAATTATAATAATTAAATATATATATAAGAATAACATTAAAATCAAAAAAATAAAATAAAAAACATAAGTATGTCTACATACATATGTCATTATATCGACATATAACTGCCGGATTTTTAAAATTAATTCCCACCAAAAGTTAATTAAAATAACCATTTAAACTCTTCGCTTCGAATTTTCTTCTTCATTCTCTTATTTCACTTCTGTAAAAACTCAAACCAAAGTAAATCATGGCCTCCACCAATTATAACAACCAAATTAACCCTGAATCATCTGGACCATCCGAAGGTCCATTCCAACGTTCTACCCTCTCACGTGTAATCAAATTGGAAGAGAAAATGGAATATAATCTTCAAATGCTTGCTGAGATTCAAGTGCTCCAAATTTGGACAAGTCAAGAGAAAATTAGACAAGGAAAGATGATGTGGAACCTTCATAAATTTGTAATGGATAATCAGGCAAATCCCATCATCATCGAAGATGATAATCAAGCAATGGAAGAAGAAGTAGAGGAAGAAGAGGAGGAGGAATAAATGATGGAAGAAGAGGAACCTGAAGAGGTACAACAAGAAGTCACGGACGAGGACGATCAAGTTGTATGAGTTGGTGAAGTCTTGTTTGATCAACATGGAAATAAAATTGAACGAAATGGAGATTTTTGTCTCCATTACCCGAATTATCCAACACATAAGTCTCCTATCGTTAAGAACAAATATAATTTAGGTTTCTTTTCATATTTTCGTTTATTCGATGTACTATGTGTATGGTTCTACGTGTAATTTGCTTTTGTGTGTATCTCTTGTATTGAAAAACAACTTTTAATATAATATCTGCTTTATAAAGGATTTAATTAGTTTGTTATATAGGCATGAATTTAGGAGGAGTAATATACATTAAGTATTTTTTATCACATGTTACAAATATATATATATATATATATATATATATATCTTAGTGCTTTAGTTTAGAAAAATAAAACGATACAGATAAATATAGGATTTAGGGGAGTTTCTTTAGAATTTCTTTTTGATAATGCCAAATGGTGGGGATTATAAAATATAGACTTAGTTCAAGTAGAATATATAGGATTCATAATGACGGTGGGAGTATTAGAAGAATCGGCATCAACAAATATGAATATTTTATAAACTAAGGTTGTCATCGTCAAAAAGGGGGAGATTGTTGGAGAATGTAATCTTGATGACAACAACCTTATTTCAATATTAATTGATTATAAAATATATACTAACATCTATATCTAGAATATATATATATACATATATGCAGGATTTGTATACAGGAATCAGTACTAAAGACTGTACAGTTTTAGAGTTTTAGAGAGTCAAGAGATTCAGAATTCAGAGAATATTCAAGACTCATGAGTAATCAAGAAATTAAGAGTTCAAGACAAATATAATAATAGAGTCTAGTTTATATGTAAGACTCTGAATAACACTCCAGGGTCAAATTCAAATTTGTTTTTCAAATTCTGATTTTCAAATTCTATTTTCAAAATTCAAATTCTGATTTTAATTAAGTTTTTCTATCTTAGTTTTGATTTTAAACTTGAGTTTTAAAATTTATAAATTTCTATACATTTATACAGGTATATACTTTTATATTTATATAGTTTTAAACTTTATAATTTTATAAATATGTTTATATAATTTATATTTATGATTTCAAGTGATTTTTTACTTTATAATACTTATTTATATACTATGTTTTAATTCAAGAATTTCTAGAATTATATATATATATATATATATATCAAAACACTTGAAAAATATTCAAATTTCAAATTTTGAAACACATATGTTGACATACATATGTGGGAATGTCGACATACAACTGCATTGTTTTCAATTTTGAAAGGTAGTGTCTTTTCATTATTTGTAACGTTCCAGAAGCATTGCAACCTTTCAAATCTTATAAATAGGGGTTAATTTCGAATTTTTTATTCATTTTTCTTTCTACCTTCATCCATTTTCATTCCTCCATTATTATTTCATATTTTTATGATTTCTACACTTCTACTCTGCCAATTTCTATTTTAAATACATAAAACTTCTTCTCTTCTTACTCTCTACTCATTACTCTTTGAATCAAAGTGCTTTTGAAGTGTTATAGGACTGTTGTAATCATTTGGGATTGATTTGGGATAGTTTGGAAAAAGTGTTTTCCTTGTAGCCGTGAAATCAAGGAAAGGAAACGGTGTTAATCTTGTAGCCCGAGAATCAAGGGTGGTGGAAACAGTGTTAAGCTTGTAGCCATGGAATCAAGGGGATTGTACTGAGATTCTGATCTAGTAATGAAACTCTATGCAATCAGCGTTGCTTGGGACTGGACATAGGAGTAATCTGAACCAGTATAAAATCTGGTGTGTTCTTTCTTTTTTGCATTTTATTTTTGTTTATTTCTGTTCTTTTGTTTGATTCTGTGTCTGTGATCATCTCTATTGTGTGTTATTCATATAGTAGATCATATAAGTTTTTGATTTTCTTAAATTCCTTGAAAACACTATTCACCCCCTAGCGTTAGTTTTTTCTTAAGATCCATTCCGCATTCCCTAACAAATGGACTCAAGGCTAAGTGCAAATTTTCAAGGCACTTGGATGGATCATTGACAGGTGGTTAGGGATCCAAGTCATGGATTGGCAGTAAGCATGCATGGCTAAGTCTCACTTGAATGAAGGGCCGATAAAAGACATGGACCAGCAAGATTTATGCTTTGCAAATGGACCGACAGTGAGGCAAGGAGAGGCTTATGGATCGGGGTCTAAGATTTAGCAAATTTTTGTTGAGTCAATGGATCGGTACCAATCTGTACTTGATGGATCGGTACCTATCCATCAGGGAGTGTGATGGGAAACCCAAATTTAGGGAGTGTGATGGTGGGACTACTTGATGATGTCTGATGAGGTTTGGTAGAAAAAGGACTTCAAATGATCGTGATGCAATACAAATAGGATTGATGCCTCAATTGTGAACTCAAGTAGGAGCGGTCAGAGATGGACTAATGCGATACTAGTTGTGGGATGATATAAGATTTAATATAATGATGGATTGAATCAAATAGGAGTTAAGCAAGGGTGATAATGGAATTTTTTCCAAAGGTAGCTTGAACTATGGAAGAAGTCGCCGAGAAGGAAGACTCGACAGATATGAAGCACCAAGGAATCATTGATCATCGAAGGTTCTAGCGGACACAAAGCGGAGGTATCGTAGGGACACCCATTAGGATCAGATAGGATTGTGTACCCTGGATCAAGCTCAAGTTGGAGTGACATTGTTATCTTAGATGATAGATGATTGCGGCAAACATATGATTGATGATGTTTGGTAGTCCTACTAGAACCGGGGTTCCAATAGCTCTTTTGATTGATGAAAACAAGATCGATTATCAATGGATTCAATGCTTTAGTCGGTGTTAACTAGGATATTGGTTGTCATAGTTAATTGTGTATTTACTACTCTATTTTCTCTGGGTAGGCTATCATTGTAAGTCATCGAAGAGAAGCGGGATTAGGGGATGTCCTTCCCTATTATGGAGAGGCATATAATGATGCTTGTGCTAATCCTTTGGCTGCTAAGATAGATTAGATTATTAAGTCGTTTATACTCATATGTCATGTGTAATTGTTGTTAGTTATTTTATCGCTCACTAAACTGTTGTTTGACTCAACATTTTATGTTTCCCACTTATTACCTTGGGTTGCTCATCTACTTTGGTGGTGGAAAGACTAAGATAGAAGGTAGCGGGTTTTTGGTGCCGATGATGTTGTGCGATGACGAGTAGGGGGCTGACCTACTATTCTCTACTATGTATATAAATATTTGCTATTTCCATTGTATGTTGATGATTATTGATACTCTAAGAGATATGTAGTGAGGATAGATGTATAGATTATTCATTTACACATAAGTTTTGTATTGGTGACTCTGAGATGTTATGAGATTTGATTTTCTGTCCAGTTATGCTTCACCACTATATCCTGTTGTATAATTTAATATTATACGTTATCCATGCGCTGCGATTTATATGACAAGTTCATTTCAAATTATTCTTCCTTGATGATCATCTTATATTGGCCTGGCACATCATACATCGCATTTTTTCCTTAGTAAGGTGCAGGAGTTATGGGGCGATCGTCACACGCCAGCCTCATGCTTGGTGGTGGAGACAACGAGTGTTGGGGATAATTTCGGTAGCGGCGACTGCTCTCATAATTGCTGGGCCACCTGGATTTAGAATCCCTCAACTTCATACTCTTGAAAAAGGAGCCCACGATGTTTGCTTTTTGGTCATCGAGAACTCCTGGATTCCAGGCCACGTTCTCTATTTCCTTCTCGAGTCATGGCACCCGCTCAAAGCAAATCTTGAATTAAAATCGAATATCCCATGCATGCACATGTTAAGTGTTGTGTTATGCAATGTTTAGGAGTGTGTCCTTGTGTTCCATCCGCAGAACCGTTGTTGGCTTGCTTGAAGGGGCACCTACTCAACGCTCATCAATAAGCTTTCAATTTTTGTTTTTGTTAGTCCAAAAGAAAATGTCTCAATTGGGACTTTGTCTAGGTCCTTGAACTGACCTTCCACCTCCATTGATGCGGCAGTCTCAGAGGTGATGACTGGAGAAATTGGTTTATAAACCTCTCTCAACTTTATCTCCTCCATTGGAGGGGGAAGGAGAGTGAGTTACAAACCATCTCCCCCGGTAAGCTCCTCCTCATCACCGTCCTTGAGAGCGCCAACTTCCCCTTGAGCTCCTACCTCTTCTTCTTCTAGGGTTACGTTAGGAAGCACAACAGGGGGACTTCCACTTGCCAACCCGGAGGGACCTCTCCTCCATCATCCTATTCCACTCATATTTCTTCATTCGCGTCCTTACGACCGATCGGACAACCATCAAGATGTAAGCCTGACACATGAAGGAGATGGTTTGACAACAAAGTTTGGGCATCACAAAATGCGTTCGGAACATCTCTCAGAGTCAAGGCTCGATTCAGATAAGTACCTTACCCTGAAATCTAGGGGATACCTACCACATAAAAATTCAAGTTAGTTTGGAGCATACTATATAATTAACTTGAAATATAGCATAAAAGCATTTATGGCTTAAGAGCTATCTCCTTGCGAATCTGGGAGGGCATCAGATGTAGAACCAATCATGATTAAAGTAACTAAGCTTGTTCCATGCCCCAGGATGATGCGACTATTTGCCTATGCCTCTAGATAGACGAGGGAAGGCGAAATGCCCCTTCTCGTTAGGGAATATAAATACTGGATGTCAACTTCAATTAGCTTCATGCCCAACCACTCTATGTACAAAATGTAGGTGCTATGCAGGAAGTCATACGCGTTTGGGTAAAGATGCATATGTGCCAGATGAAAGAAGCACATAATATCTCCAATGTATGTGCATGATGGAGGCACATACCCGACAGAGCACATGTTCGTATTACAAGCAGTATACCCTTTTGAGGATGCGTTCACTTTATCATTCCTCCCAGGGGATCAGGACATTGTTCCTAGATATTCCATATTTCACGCAAATACGCCTCTGTGCAGCTTCATCAGTTGGTGAGACGACCGAATCCAGGGGTTATAAAGAATAATAGTATTTTGCATAATGTCTGTTGCCACAAGAATGCCTTCCTATTCGTTGCCTACATCTTCCTCCTCTTGCGTGCCAACTCCTACCTATTTCGCACCATCCTAAACTATTGGTTCATCCACATGCTCGGTTAAATATCATAATCCTTTGGATTTCCCCTTCTAATCATGTTGGTCAAGCTCACTTGTTGACAAGGGGTGGAAGCTTCAGAAGTTATTCGCTCGCTTCCCATTGGTATGGTATCATATGAAGATTCAGGTGAACTCGATGAAGGTTTCGCGACTTTGGATACCAAGCTTTGAATTTGTATAGAGCTTTTTTTTTGCCATAGCAAACTATACTTTCAATACAGTTACATCTATTACCATACTAAAATTTGTATCCCCCTGTATTGGTGGAAACAAACGTGGAACGTGCAGAGTCGTGCATGCTGATGCAATTATAGTAAAAAGCTTTGAAATGCGGAGATAATTTCCTGTTTCTTAAACTAAAACCATTGTTGCGCCTGACCAATGCAGTGGAATTGGAGTCGCGATTACATTGTGGCATGGTCGGGAAGTTTTGGAATTTTGTGGTTCAATCTTATGTCGATAGTCCGAGTTTATGCTCTAATCCTATGTGCATATCCAAATAATCAGTTTGAATAAGTTCGTTATTTGAGCATTAAGCCATTGTTCGTTAACATGTTCAATTTCAAAACCCGACCTAAGTGCACGACACCGTGGAACGATTCGAATTCAATTATCAAAATTTTTGGAGCTAAAAAATTCTGAAGTATTCCGAGATACAGATTTTCATTCTGTATCCCTCGAATCTTGGAAAATTCAGCTCTTGAAAATAAATTCCTTGGAAATCCTAAGTGTTCGGAGTATGAAAATTCTATTTTCGTATCCCAAAACACTTGAACTTCTTACGCATTCTTCCACTCCATCCTCGATCCCTCCGCCTCCTCTATTTTTGTATCCTGGGTCTCCCCTGTCCACTTAAAAAAAAAATTACCAAGTCCCTCGGGATACAAAATCTTCATTTCGTATCCCTAGGCTCGTAAAAGTTTCCAAGTCCTATGGGATATGAATTGAAGATTTTATATCCCTCTGGCTTGTTATTTTTTTCCAGACCTCCACCTTTCATACTCCTCCCTTTTTAAGAATTTCATACTCCAAAACCATAATTCCTCTGAAGCTTCATACTCCTGCATCACCGTGCCATAGCCAACCGCCTTCATGGCCACCACAAACATCTCCATTTTCAACTCCACGCATAAGACTCTATACTCAAATCAAAAACCGAAGTTGTCAAAGAAGAATCCCACCTGTTATTAATGATAATTGGTCAAGCAACGATGTGTGGCGGTTTTTGAAGGCTTCGAATGGTCGAAGAGGTAATATGATGATGGAAGGCGAACTGGTAAGGGTTTGGAAATATTTTGGGCTCCCTCAAAAATTACTAATTCTAAAGAGTACGAAATGCTAGAAGGAGAATGAAGAAATTCGGATCTAGCTATTTATAGGGGAGTGGGGAGATGAATTCTTATTTTCCAAGTTGTGGAAAATTTTCCTAAGTGTTAAGGGAACGGTAGCGGTCCTCGATCGGCACCGTTTCAAATCATTTAAAAAAAATAAACAAAACAAAAAAGGATTGGGGAGAAGAAGACGTATGAGCAATACAAGGATCAGTGAAAAACTTTTGGACTCAGAACTACAGCTATGATCGCGCATACACGTTTTCAAAGCTACAATCATCGAAACCAACTCAAATCATTAACCATTCGTGCACTCACTAATCTCAAGAGTATATGCCTAACGACCAAGTCCAAAGTCGACAATGTTCTGAAAACTAACTTATGCGATCGTATGCCTAAAGCATATCATTTCTATTATTTTTTCTTAATAAGAACTCTGATCATATCGCGCAAAATCACATGCAAATGTATGAATACATACATGACTCTTTGCCAACAACAACTCATTTACATTTCGGCATAAGCGGGAGTCAACGAGTAACGTTTAATTTCTTGAATCAAAAGGAATTAAACAATCACTTGAGCGATCAGACAAGTTGATATCCGAGCAATGAAGTTCAAAGTTACTAGCATTCCCAACAAAGTTGGAACTACATACTTATAATAACAAGCTTCAACAAAACACTACAACCTCTCAAAAGCGACGTACTTTCTGAAATGCACTACTTAACGGAAAGGTCATGACAAATCAATAGACATGGCTTGGAGTTATTTTCAGTACCCAAGTACACTTGTCTTAATTAAAGCGTGTCATGTTAATACAAGTTGTACTTTGGGAGGCAAGTGTTACCCAACCTTTGTCCTAGCTACTAGATCAGTCTAGATCTAAATGACTTGATCATCACATGGCTAAATGACCTAGATATGTCACCCAAACACCAAGAAATCAAGCCCAGATAAAGTCGTACAAGTACGGTATTCCCCGTTCGTTAAAGCAGTCCACAAATGGATAAGTGTTGGGGAGCGATATTTTTCACCATCATGGATCAGTATGTATACCCATGCTCCATAACATTCAGTAGATCTTTCAACACCTTTGGGATTGGTATTGAGAATTTCATATCTCGGGATCGTCCTTGGAATCTTTATCCCAAAAACACACTTGGAATCAGTGCAAAACACAAAACCTCCAAGATTCGGTATAAAATACAGAGCAATCCAGAATTCCTCCAACCATTTCCGGATGGATATTCATAGTAACCCACCCAAATCGGTATTCACAGCAACTCTTCTAGATCGGTGCATAAGAACTCATATTCATGGATACTATTTGAGGCTAGGAAAAAGCTTCAAGGAAGAAGAAAAAAATGTCTAAGGCCTTGGGGATCAGTGTCGATCCACCAAGATGAATTATTGGGCCTCATGCCTACATGCTTTCTATTTTCCTGCCACTCACCTGCTCACCTCTCATATAAATACCTCTTTTAGAAACGGGAAAAAGGTTGGATTTTTGCTCTTTTGACACCTTGGGAAGAAGATATTGCTTTTTGGACCCTCAAGCTCACTCCATCAGTTCGGGAAGAAGAAGTTCACCTACACCTTGGACACATGAACTTTTGGGCAGCTTTTCCATTTCGAGAAGAAACAAACCTCCTTCTTGGACCCATTTAGACCTTTTTTCCACTATTTCCATTACAACTACTTGAGGGCATTAACCCTACCATTGTAATATTTACTGAGAAGTGAATAATGGGTAAAACCCTTTAAAGTGGATTTAGATTCTCATGAACCGAAACACTACAAACTTCGGATGATTCACTTTACTCATTGCCCCATAAAAATCCTCCTTTTACATTTATTTTTATTATCTTGGAAATCTTTGGGTATTGTGCCAACTTTTGGACATCAACATTTTAGTGTTTTCATGAGTGAGGGGAAACTCACCTTTCGTGGAAAAGCAAGAAGATATGGGATGAACACAAAATGATGATGCTAACAATACAAACAAACTGAGAGATTTAGGAAGAAAAAGGAAAAACATGAAATATATTATAAGATATTGATTTGATTTTTTTAATGTAACTTGAACGTGTGTGCTATGTTGAAATATAGAATTTAAAACAATAACTAACTTATATTTTTTTCCTATTGAAACAAACGTGAAATCAATAAGTTATAAACATTAATTCTTAAAATGTATGTATTATTTAAAAGTAATCCAAATAATTATATAATGAAAGCGTTTTAGTTGGGTGCTGTATTTAGATCGATTTTACCGTCGATTTGCGGTAGCGTTAACCAGTATATTGCTAACAATGTTAAAATTTTAAAGATGTAAATTAAATTATGAAATTTTATACTTGAGATGCATCTAGATAGATTTAGAAAGAGAGTCGATATCATGAGAAATAAAAAAAAGTAAGTTCCATTCACACCAACTTAGTTTGATATTTAATAAATAGTTAAAAATGGAACATCGTCAGAATTCGAGCAAATTTTACCTAAAAATAATATATGGTATTCTAAGGAGAGCGCCATTTTTCGTTTTCGAAAATTCGATAATTTATCGGTCTGAATCTTTATTTTTAAGCTAATACGCGTAGAGAGACGACAAACTATTGTTGGGAAATATTGTTTAGAATATTCAAGAAAAAGCTCATCTGTTCCTAACGTTCTTCCATCAAGACTTGAAGTGCTACTAAGATCTTCTTAGGTCTACCTACTCAGTCCACTGAAAATGGTTAAGAAAGAAAAATCTTCTATGGATGGACCATCTACTACTGGCCAAGAAACCTCACTTCAACAACAACCTTCTGAAGCTCCAACAACCTTGGATATGACTACTTACTCCAATCCTGAAATCCCAGTTACTCAATTTCAATTCTTTGAAGTATATAAGATACTAGAGGAAACCCTAAGACCGCTTAATGTCCAAATTAGGAAGAATATTGACTCGATGGGAAGTATCAAAGAAAATACCCATACGAATATTTCACGTCTTCAAGCTAACATGAATTCTCAACCTGCTCTCTACATTTTGAAAAGTTCCTCTTCTGATACCCACTATAGTGACCATAGCCAAAGGCGGAGGATTAAAAATGATGGTGCTACAATTACCCTAAAAGAGGGAGCCCTTCATTCTGACTGCTCCCGATTGGGCCCTAGTAATGCTCCAGGAACTAGCGCTTAACCAACTACCATATACCCTTAGCCTATCATTGCTCAATACTTGGTGCCTACACTTAGAACGACTACTCGGTCCAAAGTTGCTTCCAGCCTGCCTCCATGAAACCAAAGGGTTGAAATTGATGATTCTAAAGTAAATGAAGATGTTCATCCTTGGAGGTGTCCTAAGTCTCGAACTCCAGAATCGGATCACGACCGTTCGAATCCAGTGGAGGTCCAACCTTCGATTCTCACTGACATGATACGTAGGGTCATAAGGGAATCGCGTAGGCACGCCACCGACGACTAGGAATCTAGTTCGATGTATAGCCCCTGAATACTCAGTCAAAATAGCCATAAAGATTCAACATGCCACAACTCACGGTTTACTTAAGGAAAACGTACCGACATAACTTTATAAACCGATATGAGTGGCATATGGAATCTAGCCCCGCCACGAACGTGGTAAAGTGTAAATGCTTTCTCGTCTTCCTTGAAGGTGTGACTCTGTTATGGTTCTCTCGACTCCCATTGAGAACCATATCGACTTTTGATTAGCTTGTCAAAGAGTTGATTAAGCAGTTCGGGATGCACATCACCAGGCCTAAAGACATCCTAACAATCTAAAATATCCACCACGCCAACTCGGAAACTCTTAAGAGCTACTGCAAAAGATTCAACAATGCCTTGGCAGAAGTGGAAGACCCCGAGCCTCGTACTGTCCTTGTTCAACATGCTAAGGGCATATTGCCAGATTCTGAATTCAAGGCATGGGTTGGTAGAAAACAACCTAAGTCTTTGGAGTTTCTCTACGTTAGAATAAAAGTTTTGGTGAATGGACAAATTATTCTTTTTGAAGATAACACTACACATACAGTCCTATCAATGGTTTATTTTATTAGGTTGTCAGTGTTATAACACTCTTGCCACAGCGTGCACATCATACCTATCTAGTCCCCAGTAGATTAAACCTAATAATTTATATATATATATATATATAGTTATATTCCTAATATATCTAGATACTACCCATAGCACCCTCCGTGAAAGGCCTTTGTTGTCATACTACGAAAGTGTATTAGATCTCCATCCTCACACTACGAAAGCATACAATCCACTATTAGAGACCCTCTATCAGGCTAAACCCTTACACGGAGGTAATACTCGGACATCCACAATGCATTACTAGTTCATACACCGAGTACTACTTGCAATCGTACTGTCTGCTATATGAGTTCTGCTATTAGGCTCAATCGTAGGATTTCTACATTTGTCTACAATGCATATATCAATAGATTGATCTGTCCCTTTTCCTTGGTGACTATGGCCTCACTCGCCCCCCTCAATTATTGAAAGAGCATTCCAAGAGCTAAATGACCGTTCCATAATAAACAATCTAAACATCCAATAGGCATTGTCCCTGATACAATGTCTCGACAGTGAAAGACCATTGGCTTGTTGGTTTAGCTCCAGTCTTTCTCATACACGTTTTAACTGACGATAACAGGTATCTGACAATCTACTATTCTTATTGGATCTTGACCACAAAGCCCACTCTCAAAGCCGATGTAACCGGTGAATCCTAAAAATTGTCCCATCGATCTTCTACATGCCTCAACAAAAATGCAGCCAAAGCATACTTCATTGATGGAACCGTCCAAACCTGCCCCTGGGGTAGCTTGCCACAAGCATTCCCCAAAGAGCCATCATGGAGTACCCTCACGTCCCATAGAAGTCTCGCACTTCATTCCAGTCCTGTCGAATATTAAGTTGTACGTGCTTTCACCGTGTCTCCAGAGATCTACAATGATCTGCCCCGTTGAGCTTTTCATTCAAGATTCCGTCGGACTGGTCCAAATGCATCTCGTTATTTTATTAGATCTTATGTCCAATCTTTCGTTATGCGTTTATCTCACTTTTATTTTCATTAATTAATATTAGCATTCAATACATTTAATTTGAAGTTTAATTACTTGTTTGTCATTTTTATTGGCCACCATAGAACCATCGGATAACAATAGAATGCCCAATCACAAAGCCACCATAAAGCTGATTATTAAAGTTAATTCACAATCTTTAAGTTTATTCATAATGAGCCTTTCTCATTTTATTTCACTTTTAATTATAACTTTTTATGTTATAATCTTACTTTTACCATTAAACCATAGTCATAGAATTATGCTTATTAAACTTAATTCATAATTATAAGTCTATTTGTAATAAGCTTTCATTTGACTTTTAATTATAACCTTTCATGTTATAATCTCGCTTACACATATATCAAAACTGTCTATTATAATTAAGTTTTTTGTTTACATGATTATCATAAAATTCCTACCAACATATTCACTTGACTTATTATGATTTATTTATGTGTCCGTATAATTATCGTAATAGGTCACATTCCTTCCTAGCTATCAAGTATTTAACTTGATTTCTCACTTCCTTTCTTTACATAGCATCTTTTTAGTTATGTTACATTCTTTTTCTTATAGCCTTTGTAAATTTATTCTTTAGGAAGCTAGACATATTCCTCTTTGATCGGGTATTGAAATTATATAAGAAACTATTTTAATAACTTAGGGTAATTGCAGTAATAGAAACCCATAATTGCAAGATGTTCATTTCTGTTATTTTTAGGCTATTGAACGGAGCACAAGATAGCTGTATTCCAAGTTCTCACCTATCCACGTCTTTATTTCTTTTTATACTTGCAATTATGTTTTTCATCCTTCTTACAAACCAAACTATGAAAATGCACTCCCTTTTCCTAACCAATCAATCTAGGTTATTCCCAACTTTTCATTTTAATATGTATATGTTAATTCCAGTTCCTTCCATTTATTTACTCCATATGAGGAGTATATGCTGTAAATTTGAATACAATTGGGCTTATGCCCCTTTTCCCCAACTCCAATAATCAGTATACTTTTCCAATTCCAATTTTATATAGTTGTTTTTAACAACTAAGCATAAGGATATCTACAAATTATATAATTACTGCGCACAATATTATGCCAATATAAATTACAATATAAAAGAAACTACTGTAAATAAGACTATACTTAAATTAGATAGAAAATAAATTACCGTTATTAAATAAATATGAATTATCAAGATTTATTAGTTTAACAGGAATCAAATGATAATATATACCATTATAATGAAAGAATTATTTAAATCCACACACATATAATTTGCGCTTCAAATTCCAGATCTAATTTGGATTTAGATTTATTATCCGGTCTTTCCAATTTGAATCAACAAACTCAAATGGACAGAGAATTTGGACACTTGAATGCTAAATCTACAACTTCTGCCTCCAAATCTTGAATCCGATAGCCTAAATCTAATATTTTCAATTTTTGAAGAGTTGGAAGAGAAAGGAATGGCAAGGCTTCCACGTCCAATCAAAATAATAGGTGTTTGATGGTTAGCCTTATAGGTTTATTTATAAACCTCCAAACTAGCTATGTCCGTCCCATTCAAAACAAAAGAATCTAGACCATAAAAACGAAGAATACATGTCGGTTATATGTGGCATGTGTCGACCCATACCCTGTTTGGGTCGATACATAGGTCAACCCAACCCATATATGGGTCGACCCATCCCAAGTTTAGGTCGACCCAAACGTGTATTAACACGTTGGGCCACATTTCCTGTAACAACCCAAATTTTTAGTCGTTTAATTTTGAACATTTAAATTTGTTTTAAATGTTGTGTTGGGAATATAAAAGGATTTTCGTAAGTATTTATTAATTAAAATACGTTTGATCATATAATTTATCATTAATTTAAAAATGAGGTTGTAGCATGCGGTGGTTCGTAATTTATGTTTGAACTTCAACCGAGTGTACAGGGTCCAATATAAGTCGGAATTCTTTGTGACAAGAATCATCTGAATCTATTGGATTATTATTTTCTAATGGAAGAGAAAAATCGAGATTTCATCTTGTAGATTTTGAGTAATGTTCAAGTCAAATTTTCAGAAAGTCGTTATCGAATCGTTATTGAACCATAACAATTTATTGAATAAAGAAAGAGGATTTTAAATAAAATGAATATCGATTTAACTTAAAATTGAAAATATCGAGTTTAAAATCCAAATTATCTATTTGGAAGTTTCATAAGTTTCCATTTGAATATATATGATGATAAGAATTTATTATCAATATATATCTTTGTTTTGAAATCGATATATATATATATATAAATATATATATATATATATATATATATAATTTAATATAGAACTTAAGAATAACCAATTTTCAAATGACATCGAATTACAATGAAACCAATTTTATAAAATCTGTAATAGTTTTTTTTGAGTAAAAGGGGTACTTATATTACAAACAGAACAAGATAGAAATATGTGATATAGCTGGATACAAATTACAACTACAACCTAAACAAATACTATACACAACAACAACTCTAGCTCCATCGACAAACACAACAAGTCTAAATAAATATACACATGAATCCACTTGCCAAACTAAACAAAAAACACAATAAAACAAGAGAAAAGCCACAAGCATAAATCTTCAAGACTTGTAGCTGCAGAACCAAAAAATCCATCAAGCTGGAAATAACGGCCTATATGCCCAGCTGACCAAAGCCCATAAAAGTCTAACTATAATACCCACTACAGAAGAATAAAACACAAGAGTAAACACCCAGAAAACTACAGCTGCACAAGATCAGATCCATGCACAGAATCATGCAAAGCATATCTAGTAAACAGAGCCAACTAAGTAGATCAAAAGAGCTATGTAGAGAAGCCAAACAACAAGGGAAAAAGCCATGGAATCCAACAACATAGATTCACCACACAACTTAAAGCTTTACACAGATAACACGATTAAACTCCATCTGCATCGACCGAACTTAATAGACAAATAGCCCCATCAAAAAGAAACAATAGACCTTAACTCAGAGCACCAAAGCAAATTATTCCAACGTAAAGAACAACCACCTGCTAAGAAAACACCAACAGAATTGATACGAAACAATCCTTAGAAAAACAAATAGATATTCATTGAAGAAGATTATTTCATCTCTACCCTGTTCCTATTCTCTTACATGCATTTTATCCTCGTCATGGATTCATGTCTTACTATCACTTTTGCACACATAATCTACATTACCTTCATCATTGGAGACAACATGAATCACCTTATTATTCATAAATGTAGATAATATGGCAGGTTTGGCATATTCATTTTCATATATACTCACTCCCTTCTTACTAATATAAGGATCAGTAATACCTTTGGGAGAATCAATGTCCTGTGCTAAAACCTTATCTACACAATCTCTCGTGGAATCATAGTTGCCACCCAGCTTAGTATCTTTATCAGTACTCACCATGCTATTCTTATTCAAATTACCAACAAAAACGTGTATGCCCATTACAGTCTTAACACTTGAATTCATTTTAGGAGCCTAGAATTTAACTGATTTACAAACATTTTTCACATGCCAAAATTTTTACATTCAGAACTCACCAAGGGGACCCATTCATGCGCATTCTTTTGCCATATTATGTCACCCTTACAATTTTAAACAGGAATAAAATCAAGAAATTGAAAATCTGAGTTCACTTCAATTAGAATTCGAGCATATGATATACGAGCCACATTCTCAGTAGAATTGTCCAATTTCAAAGTTTGACCCAATAAGGAAGCAATTCTACTTATGTCTTCAATAGACCAGAAATCTAAATTTAGGTTAGGTAGACGTATCCATATAGGTAAATAACGTAAGAAATCCCGATACAATTTCATACCAGGTACCCATTTTTCCGTTATTATTAATCTCTTATTAGAGTGATAGGGCCCTGAATTTAAAATCCTCTCAAAATCTTCACAATTTTCACATTCAAGTATGTAGAAACCATTTTCTATGAAAAATAGATGATATCTACCTTTCAAACCCCAATTCTGGTCAATGTAGTCCTTAAGAAAATAACAATACGGCTTGCATCCAAATGCATAAAAAACTCATGAATTAAGCTGTCCCTCTCTCGCTTTGTTCATCAATTCCTCACCGATCACAGCTAATTTATGATTATCAATAATTATAGGTTCAAAGAAATCAAGCTGAATAGAGGATTGATGGTAATTATTTTCAGTGACAAGATTAATCCACAATTTTGAATATTTAGGAATAACCAGATTAACAGAGTTCAAGTCTTTAGCAACCAGGTCTGGAAAATACTTTTTGGAATTTAGATCAGGAGTTAAAGTTATACCCTGAATTTGAGAACTCCCTTATTCTACATGTCTCCCTGAAGAACAAGAATCTTGAATCTGAGATCTCCCTTGTTCTGCATGTCTCCTAGAAGAATAAAAATCGAAAGTCACCATTTTTTTTAGAGATAAAGTAAATTCTTTTATTTACATGTTGAAATGAATAACTTGAATCTGGAGGGATTGCAAAACGATGATCAGAGTCTGAATTATAAGCGAACTATACTTGAGGGTTTGAAAATTTTGAGATATCGATCGCCATTTTCCCTAAGAGCTTATCTTTCACAATATTTTTAAAATCCGTAATAGTTAATTATTGTAAGATTTTAAATTTCAAATTTCAATTCAATTGGAATTATTATGTGATCGTGCGTAATATAAACGCGTATCAATTTTCACTTTGGAATTAAAATAGGAGTTTTTCAAAAGGTCTCAAAATTCGACGAAACCAGTTCCATCCTGTCTGGAATATTAAGTTATTGCAAAGTTTCCAATTTTGTTACAATTGGAACTCGTATGTGATCATACGAATTGAAAACGTCGAGCGATGAATAGTGATTTTCTTCTATAAAATACCCTTCACTCCCAATTTCCAAATCCATAAATCGATAGCCATATTTTTTCTTACGTTCAAACATTTGATCGAATCTCTCAAACCTTTGAGTGTTGGTGAAATTAGTCAACAGGGAAGTTGGAGAGGGGAGAGAGACTGATGCTTTAGTGGTGGTCGAAGCAATTATGAAGAACTGAGGAGAGAGAAATCATGGTTTGAAAAATAAGTGTTGAGTTTCAGTTTTATTGGTTTTCTTGTGGTTGTGGTCGATGTCAGGCAATGTCGTTTGAAGGACGAAGGAGGAGGGAGATAAGACGCTCCTATTGGCACCGGTCTGGTGGGCTATCATAGCTGGAGTTGACCAGATTCCAATTTTAGAGGGTTTCGCGTTATTTTTGTGTTATAGATGAACTAGAGTAGCAATGGAGATTGGGCTTCCTGGCATTGAGACATAGGAAAATCTTCATGGTGGTGGAGGTAAGCCGGGCTCCAGTGATCAGTAGGCTTGGTGGCGGTGTAAGGAAGAGATTGAACAAACTATTCATGACCTAGAGGTGATATAGCGATGTTTATTGTGACTTAGACGTGGGTCAGCTTAATTAAATAGGGTAATTAATTTGATAATTGTTGTATATGAAGAAATTATATAGAAGAGAAGATAAAATTTCTCATTACATTCAAAAAAAGCAGTACATCACTTATTTATAAAAGAAAACGAGTGGGTACAATATTACATTAATGCCATTAGAACTTTTTCTTAGCATCTCTTTCCGGTACCGCTTTCATTCCCTCTTGGTATCGTCTTGTCATATTTTTCTCCTTAGCTTCGGTATCGGCTTCAATACTGCATTATCGGCTTCGGTATCAACTTCAGTATTGGCTTCAATATTGTCTTCCCTATGTCGGCTTCAGTTTTGTCTTTGGCTTCGGTACCGCTTCTTGTATTATCTTCTTGGTGTCGGCTTCAATACAATCTCCTGCTTCGGTATTGATTTTGGCTTCGTCTTCTGCTTCTTATATTATCTTCTTGATATTGGTTTCGGTATAGCCTTCTTGGATTCGGTGTCGGCACCAAGATGCTTGTTCCAACAGCTTGATGTCGACAGCATATTTACACTAAACATGACACTATATACATATTAACATATATGCAACTTCTACTCACAACACTCCCCCTCAAGTTGGTGCACTGATATTCATCATGCCTAAATTGCTACACAAATACTTGATTCTAGCACCACTCAGTGCTTTCATAAATATGGCATCCCCCTGCTCCTCAGTCTTGACATGCTTTGCTGTTGAACCTTTTCCCTAATGAAGTGACAATCCCCTTCAATGTGCTTCGTTCTCTCATGGAACATCGGATTAGATGCAATATGCATTGCAGCCTGATTGTCATAATAAAGAGTTATTTGTTAAACAATATTTATCCCAACTTCACACATAAGATGATCCACCCACATCACTTCATAGATTTCCTTAGCCATGGCTCTATATTCAGATTCCACACTCGATCTAGAAACAACATTTTGTTTCTTACTTTTCCATGAAATCAAATTTCCTCCTAGAAATACACAAAACCCAGACATAGATTTCCTATCCAGCTTTGTTTCAACTCTTGTAGTCCATGATTTTTGACTCAATTCCTTGCCTGACAGTTCCCTTAAGATAACCCAAAAGGTGTTTCAGTATGATCCAATGATACACAGTAGGAGATGTCATAAACTGGCTTGCAACACTAACAGTGAAAGCAATGTTGGGTCATGTAACAGTTAGGTAATTAATTTTCCTACCAACCTCTTATATTTCTCTAGATCTTTAAAAAACTCATGATTTTCTATAATATTACAGTATAATGGAATAGGAATAGTGCAAGGTTTAACACCTAAATTTCTGGCTTCTTCAAGCAAATCAAGAACGTACTTCCGTTGAGACGTAACAATACTACCATTATCTCTTGTAATTTCCTCACCTAGGAAATACTTCAGGTATCCTAAATCTTTTGTGTGAAACTGGTTATAAATAAAGGCTTTAAGTGATGAAATGCCTTGAATTCATCATTGCCAGTTATCACAATATCACCAACATAAGACACAAATAAAATTATGCCAGATTTAGTATTCTTATGGAACACTAAATGAACAGATTTATTCTTCACCATTCCAAAGGTTTCCATTACATTACTAAACTTTCCAAACCAAGCTCTAGACTCAGTTTTAAACCATATGGTGTCTTCTTCAGTTTACACATTAGACCACTCTTCCCTTGTCCGGTGAAACCATGGGGGTAAACAATGTAAACCTCTTCTTCGAAATCACCTGAAGAAATGCAATCTTTATATTAAGATGATGTAATTTCCAGTTATATGTTATTTCTAATGAAATAAATATCTGAATAGAAGTTAACTTTCCTACTGGGGAAAAAGTTTCAGGATAATCCACTCCATAAATTTGTACATATTCTTTTGCAATGAAACATGCCTTCAATCTAGCAATTGAACCATCAGAGTTTTCTTATACAGTGAATACCCATTTACACCCAATAGATCTCTTATTTTTAGGTAACTAAACTCCATGTTTCATTATCTTCAAGAGCATTCATTTCCTCAACCATAACAGCCTGCCAACCAGGATTTGATAATGCTTCCTCAATAGTTTTAGGTAAAAAGAAACAGATGTAAGAGAAGTGATAAGTGAATGAGTTGATGATGATAAATGTTTATACGAGACAAACGAAGAGACATGATATGTGCACGGATGTTTTCCCTTTCGTAGAGCAATAGGAAGATCAGTTTCAGGATTAAAAATAGAAACTAGTTCATGTTCAAGTAGAGGGATCGCATCAGATGTAGATGGAGCTGTATCACGAGAAGGTGGTAAACTCGTTTCAATAGAACCACTTATATTGTTCCCTTCTTGTATAGAATGTGATATTTCAGATACAAGAAAATCATCACTCCCCCTGACTTTCCTGACTTCGATAAGGTAAGCTTGATGATGATTGAAAGAATGTGCTACTTTGATGAAAGTGACATCAATAGATACAAGATATTTATTTAGAGAGGAACAAAAACATCTATATCCTTTCTGCAAACGAGAATAACCAAGGAATATACACTTGATAGATTTTGGATCAAGTTTAGATATTTGTGCTCTGACATCTCGAACAGAACATGTACACCCAAATATTTTTGGCTTAACAGGATATAGTGATTTGTCTAGAAAGAGAACTGAATATGGTATATCACTGTTAAGAACAATTGAAGGCATACGATTTATTAAAAAACATGCTATGGAAACAACATCAGCCCAGAAACTTTTAGGCACATTCGTATAAAATAGTAATGCCCGTGATATTTCAAGAAAATGTCTGTTCTTTCTTTTAGCAACTCCATTTTGAGGTGCTATGTCAACACAAGATGTTTCATGTAGCATCTCATTTTGACTCATATAAGTTTGAAATAAACTCGAAGTACACTTTTTTGCATTATCACTCTGTAGAGTTTTATAGAAATATTAAATTGAATTTTGATTTCAACACAGAATGAGCAAAATATTGAATACAATTCAGATCTGTTTTTCATAAAAAACAACCAAGTCATATGTGAATAATCATCCACAAATGTAACAAAGTATCTAAACCCTAGTTTAGAAATCACAGATGATGGACCCCAAATATTAGAATGAACAAGCTCAAAAGGAAAATTAGCCCATTTATTTATTCTAGGACTCGACTTTACACGATGATGTATAACATACTGACATGATTCACAATTCAACGACTGTAATGATTTAAATTGTGGATGCAATTTCTTTAAAAATGGTGAGATGGATGGCTTAGCAGGCAGTGTGTCTTTAAGGCTTGAGAAGTACTTGAACAAACAAATGATCATTGATTTTTTGAAGGAACATCAAGTACACAAAGTCCCTTTAACTCATGCCCTCTACCAATGATTTCTTGAGTCACAAGATCCAAAATTATACAATAAGATGGAAAGAATGAGAGAAAAATCAAATTGTTGTGTTATTTGACTGGCAGAGAGTAGATTGAATGTAAGTTCAGGTATGTATAAGGTAGACGTTGATAGAGAAGGTGAATAGGTTGGACTTATTGTTTCAAACCCTTGAATGTTTGAAGAGGTACCATCGGCTAAAGTGACAGTATGAGTAGGAGTTTGTGATTAAAAACTCAAGAAAAGAATACAATTACTTGTCATATTATCTGTAGCACCAGAATCAGTGACCCATTGAGTTCTCCCTGGATTGGCAAAGCTGCTATTATCTACAATAGTTGAAAAGGATTGAACTGACTCATTGACACCATTTTGAAATTCAGTAAATTTAGCAAATTCTTCGCTGAAATAATAACATTCTGGCTAACTTGATCTCGAGTGTTCACAACCTTAGTTGCTTGTTGATTTCCAAACAATTTTTGCTTATTTTGTAGCTTCCAACATTCAAATTTAGTGTGCCCTTGTTTCTTGCAATATTATGCATATGACTTCACTGTCTGATTTTCATATCCAGGCATATTAACCTCCCTTTTGTATGAGTTCTGATTAGGTTTCCATGGTTGATGTTTATTAGCTGTACCAATCAAAGCACTATTGTCTTGAACTGATGGAGTACAATTTGAACTTGAGGCTTCAATTCTAAGAATCCTCCTAAACACACCATGCAATGATGTCACATCCGATCTAGATAAAACTTGAGATTTAGCAGACGCATATTCAGATGGGTGACTAGCCAAAAAACTCATAATAGTCGTTTGCTCCCTCTACTTCTATTGCACTTTAACATCAACTCTAAACAGAAGAAACATATTAAATTCTTCATATGTTTTCTTAAATGTCATGAAGTAATTCATGAGAGATTGATCTTGCTTTTCAACCCGATAGAATGACTTACAAATCTCATACATTCTATTTAGGTTCCCCTTTCCGGAATACAAAAATTCCAGATAATCCATGTTTTCTTTCACAAATTCACAATGGTTTACCAAACTAATAATCTGACCTTCTATCGTATTTCAAATTTGAAGAAACAGTCGAGCATCATCACGAAGCCAATCTACTGCTTCTTTATCTAATGGATCTTCTTTCGATGAATCTTCTATAAGATGATTATCTCTATCAATGCTTCGTAGATACAATCGAATGGTTTCACTCCAATCAAAATAGTTTGATTCACTCAATTTATGTTTGGTTATCTTTGACATCATCAGTATGATCTCCATGACCAATTTAGTTTCTCTCATGATTCGTGAGTCAAATTTTAACCAAGTAGATTTGAAGAACAAATCAGAATTGATGCTCTGATACCATGTTATAAATAAAGAAATTATTTTTAAGAGAAGATAAACTTTCTCATTACATTCAAATCAAGCAAAACGTCACTTATTCAAAGAAGAAAAAGAGTGGGTACAATATTACATTAATGTCAGTAGCGCTTTTTCTTGGTTTCGCCTTCCGATACCACTTTCATTTCTTCTTGGTATAGTCTTCTTATATTTCCTTCTAAGTTTCAGTATCGACTTCTTTACTGCGTTATCGGCTTTGGTATCAACTCAGTATATGCTTCAGTATTGTCTTCATAGTGTCGGCATCAGTTTCGTCTTCGACTTCGGTACCGCTTCTTCTATTATCTTCCTGGTGTCGGCTTTAATACAATCTCCGACTTTGGTATTGATTTTGGTTTCATCTTCGGTTTCTTATATGATCTTCTTGATACTAGTTTCAGTATCTCCTTCTTGGTTGATTAGGCACTAAGCTGTTATTCCAACAGTTTGATGTCGATAGCATATTTACACCAAACATGACACTATACACATTTTACATATATACAACTTCTACTCACAACAATAATTAACTTGGTTAATGATCTTTTAATTTAAATAATCTTATAAGAGTTGCAACTTGGTCATACGTGAATAAAATCGAATGAAACTAGTCGCACGGAGGAATACTATGTGTACGAGCCGGAATCAAATAATTTAGAGCCAACTGGAATCTTATCTAATTTCAAAGGCTTGTTTGAAACTGGATAAATCGACCTGAAATCATCGATCAAGAACTAAATGTGAGTTAGCTCTCATGCTTTCGGCAATTTTGAGATGTGATTAAATTCATATTAATTATAACTTATCGTTATTAGCATAAATTGGATATTTGGATGATTGTTGTTTGATTGATAATGATTGTTTGGTTGATGATTGACGTTAATTATATTTCCGTCATTTAAATGATTTGGATTTTATTATCTATTTCATATGAAGTTATTAAATGTTGTTATAAGTTGTGATCTAGGGAAGAATAGATTGGAGGGATCCAACTAGATTCCTCAAATATTTTGTATTTTACTTATTTTTATATTATTCATATATGAACTGTTTAACCTCAAGTAACGTTAAATCCTATTTGGATGTTGATGGTTTATTTGGATGTTGGATGTTGAATTAAAATTCAACGTTGATATTTTATTAATCAATAGATGGTATTGATTAAGTGATTGGCAGTAGACGGCATAAAATCCACCATTTAAAATGTCGATTTACCATTAGGTTAATTGACGAAATTTAGATTATAAATTTTATTTTTTTATAACTGAAGCAACATTTTAAATTTTATTTTAGTATAAATAGAAGTTTTATAAATAAATTAATATTTTATAGTTGATTTTTATAAGATGATTATAAATGTTTCATATAGCAAATTTTTGTATTTTAATAGGTTTTATAACTAAGGATGTCGAAAATTAATGTACAGGTTATAAATTAGGATAATTGTTTTTATGAAACGATTCTGCAAGATTTTTAAATTATTAAGTTGTTAATTAATTAATTTAAAGGGAAGGATTAGTGAAAATCAGTTAACAAGTTAACTGATATTTTCAAGTTGACTAAGTCAACTGTTTGAATTGAAATTAGTTATTAGGTTGATTCGTTATCGATTAGTCTAATAGAAATAGTTTTGACGAATAGTTTTTCAAACATAATGAATGTTATTAAAAGTTAATTAATTATTAAATTTACTGCATTTAAAAATAATTATCGGGTAGTTTATTATTAATCAGGTTAACGATTATTCTAATAGGGTCTTAAAAAGGAATTAACTGTTCTATCTTTAGTTAATAACGAAGTTAACTACTTTCACTGTAGTTAACGATGAGGTTAATTATTATTGTAGTTAATAATAATTAAAGTGATTACTCTTTAAATGGAATTCATTTAAGAGAGTAATCATGTTTATAATGAAATTTTTAGTTGAAATTTGGAAAGAGTTTTAAAAAGGGATTTATAATAAATCCAAGCTTTATAAACATGGTTCATAAAAGAAGTGCAAGGCTTATACGATGATTTTGAATAAATGTTTTACTTAATAAATTGTATTAAGTGAAATGAATGCAATCAAAAAGAGATTTTATATAGATCCAAATTTGATAAACAAAGTTTATAAAATAGATTTAAAGCTACAGTGATGATTTGAAATAAGCATTTACTTAATAATTAAATTTAGTAAATTGATTGGTATCGAAAGAAGATGTTCAAAATTTGCGAACAGAAGAGGCTTAATGGATTTTGTTAATGAATTAAGTAAATGGATTTGTGATAATAAATCCAAGTTAAGTAATATTAAGATACTAAATGAATTCATGTATTAGGATTGGATATATGGATTCTTTGTAATAGATCCCAAATTTATATTGAATTGGATTAAGGATTATTAAAACTAATGGTTGTGCTTGGGTAAGAAAGTACTTAACAATGAATTAAGTAAACTGATTATTATTTTCCAAAATTCTAGGATTGGTTTATAAAACCATATTTTATGGGTTAGTAAATGAGATTTGTGATATTATTATTAATATAAGTTTTTAAGTTATAAGCTTTTATTTGTCTTGTGTGAAGAACGTTGTCGATCAAGGTCTGAGAGGTAAATAAAATACCCAACCTTAACGATTTCAGAATTATCTAAGGATGATATTAGTTTGTGATGGTAAAGATGCTAGAAATAATTTATTTCCATAAGAGATATTGCAACTTTATATGCAAAGTTAAGAAATATAATAAAACTATTAGGGTTTTCCAAAAAACAATGTATTACTTGACATTGTATGGCCAAGATATAAAGTATGATCTATACATATACCATTTGGTTAAGTATGTAGAACTATTTTCTGAATAATGAAAATAGTAGAGTTTAGTGAATACACTTATTTAAAGAAATAAGTAAATGGATGGGATTTTCGAAAGGAATGAAGTAAGAAGTTATACGGGTTTGAGAATGAAAATGGATATGAAAATTGAATTATTATTTCCATGAGTAAAGTTTTTAGGCTTTAATCTGTTAAGTTTGTGGTTAAATATTACCATTTGGGTTTACAAAATTAACTAGTGTGGGACCCGTGCTACGCATACGGGCAGTATCATAATTATATGAAGACAGCCATTTTATGCTTGCAATATTTTGATATGTTTTGTTTACGTTATTGTATTAGGGAGGACAGGGCGAGGAGCTAATGTACGCTTTAGTTATTTGTCAACTGAATTTGTGTTGAATTTGCCTATTTTAAATAGATATGTGGTTATTATCAAGTGACTAGTAAAGAGCGTCGGGGGAAGGCAAAATTAGAATGTATCATAAAATTATGGTCTGGGTTAATTCAGTTGATAATTCTCTTGCATACTTTCAACCATAACCTGATTAGCCTGAATTACAAAATTGAGTAAAAATGCTCGCATGCAGTACCGATTAGATTCCCTTTGGCCATTAGCTTGAGAGGAAAAGCTGAACATCTGTTTAAGTCCCTTCTGTATCTATCTTCCTTGACCTGTCTGTTTCTCTCATCTTCAGGAATTTCCCGATTCATGTGTTATTACATTTTCCATCATACTGTATCAATTTATTGCATATAAATCTATTTTTACACTTCAAGGAGTTCTACTTTCTTTAGGAAGTTCTATTTTCTTGTGCTATTATGTGGTGATCTCATTCAGTCATTCTGTTTATTTCAATAGACATTAAAAATGTTCAATCTTGATTTACCAAGGAATTATCAAAGGAAATAAGGTTATCATTTTTATTTTTCTAGGAGATCCAAAGATACTGAGCTATTTCAACTATTTTTTCTACCGTAATTTTTTTTCGTTTGCTAGATTACAGCTTGAAACCTTAGAGAACCAAACTGTGCTATTTTAGCAGCATATTTAAAAGAATTATTTGAATTAAATGATTTTTAGTTTGATTTATTTGTTACTCTATTCAAGCATATTTCATGATGAGAAGAATAATGATGTTGTTGGATAATATGATCACGCTGCATTTTTTGAGACATAAAACAGCAAACAACATTGTACATAACTGCATTTTACCTATTTATAGAAAAAAAACATTAGTGACAAGCCGATAAGGGACAATAGGAAAACTGATAATAGTTGGTTCAGGTAGCACAGGCCTACCTATTGATTCTTCATCAAACAATAATATATATTCAAATAATATCAATGTTGGTCACCCCATTGCTAGTTTGTTGTCTTTTTTTCACAGAGAAGTGTACACAACACAGAATTCTTAAAACATGTCTCTGTTTGATACTAAAATGACTGCTAGAGATATTCATCCCCAACATCTCCCTCCCTAATAGGTATCTTTGTCATCTTCTTCTATCGATACTCTTATATACATCCCATATGTGTGCAAAGCAGACCCTGAGGCTTTACATGCAGACGCAGGAAAGGAAAAGAGCCCAGTGGGAGTAGTTCAATGATATGCAACGCAATATATGGGGACCAATTCTTCATCCTGTGTTATTAACGTGTATTATGCAAATAGTGGTTAGCAAATGGTTTCAAAATATGACAAAATATTGCTTGAATAAGGAGTATGTACTATCTTACACCATTGTCCATGGAAATAAAATCTCAGGCAATCTCTGTATATAAACTAATACATATTTGCTTAACTGGAAAAGAATATGTATTAAGCTTAAACAAAAGCCAAAACTAAAATTGAAAAATGGATAGGATAAGAACTCAGTTGAGCAAATTTTCAAGAGCATATGTTCAGCAAATCCATTGAATTTTTTTTAGCAAATACTTTAATCTATCAATATATGTCATCTGCTTGGTAATATCCAAGTAAAATGGTAAATGTGAAACTTTAATTAAAATATATAGTGTGCTGCTAAAAGCACCTTGAAATGTGCTTCCTAACACCAAGCTTAATTTAATCACTCTTAATTAAATTAATGTACTTCCTAACACCAGTTTTATTCCTTCACTCTATCGCTAATCACCGAACGTATTCCATCATCCGCCATTAGTTCAAATGTAAACCCTATTTCTTTTTATCATCTTATCCCGATCGATCAAATATAAACGTCGACCTGATTTGCTTCCTAACATGATTCGCCATCTACTTCTTCCCCAATTGATTCCTCTTAAATGTTAATTCTCAATTTTATTGTAATTTGAGGAAAAATTATTTTAGTAATCATTAATGTTGAATTTCTTAGCAATGAAGGGCGAGAACTTATACACGAACGAAGATTTCGCGAATAGCCAATACTCTAATGAAAAAGATGGGGTTATTTATCTTAAATTATTTTTGTATGGTTTCTAATGCTATTGTCTTTTTTTATTTTGATTTTTAAAAATTAAAATTATTGTTATGGATTTAAATTTTTTTGTTGCGAGTAATAGAAGGCATTGAGTATGCTGAATTCAAGAACGATAATGTAGAAGAAAATAGCGTCGAATGAAGGAATAGCGGGAATAATTTAGGGTTGGGTGCCAATTTTTTATTTCGTGGCGGCTAGAGGCATATGTGTATAGGAAGGATGGTGGTGTTTAGTTATGGTGTTAGGAAGCACATTTCAAGGTGCTTTTAGCAGCACACAATATATAAGCTTAAATTCACAAACAAAATGGGTTTAATTATCATAACCGAAAATTTATGAAGTCCGAGAATAAACAAAATGTTAAAAGGGCTCATCCCTCAAGTAAATTGCAAATGAAATATATCTGAAATTTATTACATTGTAATGGAAGGACAATGGTTTTTTGGATGACAGTCTTAGGTATATTTCATTGCCCCCATTCACCTTTTCCCAGATAATACCTAAGCCTTTTCGTTTCATTTATCTCACATTATTCAATGGTTGAGCTCTCTGATTACCCTGATAACGTTTATGCCATTAATAAAAGATGCAGGGAAGAAAACCGAGGAGAAGAAAGTGAGTGCGTGCCAGAATCTCCAGAGGCGAAACGAATCAGGGTAACACTTCTTTTCGACCCTTCAGACGATACAATCGAGCCAGATAGCTCGGATCTTGCTTCTGTCATGAAATTTTTGGAGGCAGAGATGCTTCTTCCTGTTCAGGATTCGAAGGCGAATCTCTTGTCCAGTCCGGAGTCTAACTCCAGCTCGGTGTAGCCGGATCTCGGATACTTGCTTGAGGCCTCGGACGACGACCTCGGCATCCCTCCTGCGGATGCAGATGTGTTGTCGGGTAATGTTGTTGCCAACGATAATGTTGGGATGAAACTTCCGTGGATGACTTAGAAGCGAAGATTTGGGGAATCAGCGACGACTTTAATTTTGATTTTGATTTTGATTTGGGGAATCAGCGACGACTTTAATTCTGTGGATGACTTATAAAAATAATTTAATTCATCGTGAAGATGTTAGTCCGTGTACAGCCAGCCCACTATGAGTAAGCATCAATTTTAGACGACATTATTACTAATGCTTCTATTGCACTTATCGCTAAATGTTAATATACTGCTAATGTTTATTGCACAAAGCATCGAGCCATATATTCAAATAGAAGAATTTACATACAAAGTTACAAATGTATTTCTGGTCATCTTAAAATAATTTACACCTAGAATAATGTTAGAATTTCTTAGAATTTATGTATATTACAAACCTATGGAAGTGGCTATAGTTAATACTCTAGAGGCACAATAAGAAAATATATATACTATGATTTTAGATCCAAGGTATAATATAATTAGGTAAAATTACTGTACATGGACATAAAAGGAAAAAAAACACGCTAATTGTCGACTTAAATTCTTTTGTGGAATAATTTACCAAATTTGCAGTACACTCGTTAGATTTGCATTATTGTTTTTGATATTATAGTTAACAGTAAAAACATATATATCTTTAACTAAACTAATTGAACTGAACCACAATATGCATGTTATGATGGTTCAATTTATTAGTTTATTATCCACTTAGGTGCGTTAGGAGACAATCTTAAATTAAAAAGAAAGTCATAATATGATTAAACACCAAAAAGATAGTTGTCATAATTCATATTATACTTTTATTATCTACTTAGGTGCGTTAGAAGACAATCTTAAATTAGAACGAAAATCATAATATGATTAAACACCAAAAAGATAGTTGTCATGATTCATATTATACTTTCCAAACTAATAAGTTCTCACAGTTACAGTGAAAGATAGTGTTAAAAAATTACTATAGTTTTACTAAAATAACAACATCAATATAATTGCACATACTTTTTCTTTGCATGTGGAAGCACTTCTTCCCTCTTCTATTTTTGTGTACCATCTTCTATTATTTCTGAAAATTTCTCTATATCTTTTTATCGCCCACAATTTATAGTAGTTAATATCACATAGCCTATTAAATAATGAGCTAACATAAGTGAAGGCATACTACATGATTTTTTTTTTGTATTACTATTTGTTTGGTTGCTGATTTTATTTTTCCTTCTAACTCTAAAAGGGATGAACTCCTTAACAACTACCCCCTTAATGTATTTAATGTCCAACCAATGGTCAACCATAACTTGGTAACAAACTTGCTAAAATCGGATAAAATTCAAAACTATGTCTCACAAAAGATTATTGCATCTGTCTATACATAATCATCATGATTTGAGTTAATTTAATTAGGCTAGCATTTTACTAACCAGTTGAAAAAAATTCACTATGAATATTTTTGTCATCTTGCTAAGAAAATAGCATAATTGAAAACATAAGAGTACATATTGGTCTATGAGGGAACTCCAGTATCTCTTATATGCTGGGACAAAAAAAGGACAATAAGAAGACAATAATTAACAGCTAAGAATAAATGGATGAAATTAGACTCACATATGTTGACCAAGTATTTCGGCTAAGCTTCCATTATGTAACTGAGATTTAAATTTCTGAAAAATATCTATGTTTTATCAGACTACATTTTCATACGCAATTTTCAACTAATAACGATAACAATAATTACAATGACAGTAACATTAATTTATAGAATGTCTTTCATGGTAGACATTTTCTTACGATGCAGCTTAGGTTAAAGACATTGATTAAAATAAGTCAAATTAAATATTCAAATGTCATTTAAAAATCCAGAATCAAACTAAATAGATTTGTTTTAAACAACAGTTGGGAATGAAGACTCATAAATAAAATATAATAGGATAATTAAACCTTCCAAAATAATTATAAATATTTCAAAAGAATTATGAGAGCATGTGAATCCCATTTGAAGTAGAAAGTAATGTTTCCTTCCGAATAACCTTAATATGCTTCATACCATGTTTGTTATGAAAAGTTGTGTTATATGCTTCTTGTTTAACTCATCTATCCACTTCCTTCATTTTTAAATAACATACCTATATTATATTTATTGAAACACCACGGAAAGTTAATTATTTTTTGGGTTGTATTCCATTCACAGAACATTATTTTATTATATGCCACAAATAGTATAAATTGTCAAAATTGAGTATGGCAAAAAAAGTTTAGGATCAATACAAATAAGAGAGTACTAAAAGTAAATTGGTTACCTTATTGCAAAATGTACATGATGATCTCAGGTAGTAAACGAATTTTCATGCACATATTTATATTGCATGGTTTCTACCTCCAAATCATTCCTTTTTGATTTGAAGGCATTAGACATGTTTACATAATAATAAAAAGTGAATTCAATAAAAGAATTCTCATGCACACCTGTTCATATGGAAGGTTTCTACCTTAAAATCTTTCTTTTTCCTATCCAAAGGCATTTGCCATATGTACGTATATAAAATGAATAATAAAAAGAGAATTCAATAAAAGAATTCTCAGGCACACCTGTTCATATGGCAGGGTTTTTTTCCTGTCCACTTTTTTTTATATACGAAGAACATCTTTGAGCTTAGCTACGTATTGCAAATGAGAAGTAAGAAATTGATAGTGATTATATTTAGGTACCTTACATTTTGTCATACTTCCGATTGGTAATATCTTAAACAAAATGCTGGATTTTTTCAGAAATTTTACCCAGTACAGAGTTAACTGCAAAAATTAGAGATACCAACTAGCTTACAGACCGAAATGGTAGACAACTGTATTTTCCAAGTTTGAATAACAAAAAACCAATAATAACATGAGATACTGCATACTTTTATGGCTATCAATATTTAGTTCAGTATCTATGTTAGGTATTTTTTTTTGCTAACGGTTGTGCTTAATCTGAATTAACATTTGGAAATTTGATTTTGCTATACATGTTATTTTAAGTCATATAATTGGAAATTCGCTTCTGTCACATAATTGATATGCAGTCATATATGGATATTTTAGTCGGAAGCAAATCACATCTCAAACAGTAGAACGTACGTCGTCACAATAGGCAACAGTCAGCAATGTAACAATCTCGAGCAATAGTAAATATTGAAAAGAGAAACAATTGGTCGGTTCCACTATGATATCTGAAATTGAATAAAATCAAGATTTGTTGAATAATATTATTACCATAGTTCACACCAAGTTACAGAACATTTTTTTTCTGAAATGAGTAAAAACAAGGTTTGGCCCCAGGCCCAAATAGACAAAACAAACCCATCTACAAACTTTAGGGTTATGAAACCCTAGCCGACATATTTAGATAAACACTAAGCGCTCCCAAAAACTCAATAATGGCGACTCCTCTGTGGAAGAAAAATCCGTTGTCTTCAAGGCGGTTTCCACACCATCTCCATCTCTACGCTGGTTTCCTTGCTTTGATGGCTCGAATCCGGCCTGTGTTTGATTTCATAGTGTCTCAGAAGCGAAATATGCTTTCTCGAAGGCGGATCTAGAAGCTCAATGAGTGTTGTTGAGTTTATATCTTTCGGATCTGAACTCTCCATGCTCTCTTGTCTTCTCTTCGGTTCAAATAAACTCTATTGTTGTTCCCCGATCTGTTAGTGCTGCTTTCTCCTTCTGTCCAAGCAGATAAGTGATAGATCTGGTTGTTCAACATGCTCTTGTAATGAGTATTCCCGATTCTGTTTAAAGTACTGAAATTTTCGTCTGATTTCTTCTTTTCCAGATGCTTTGCGGGATCTGGATCACTACTGGTGGAACCACGCTCTGCCAAAGGTAAAATCATGTGATTACTACTTGTATTTCTCTCAGAATTACGCACTTTATTATCAGAATTATGTCCACTTCCCTTTCTAACAATCAAATTGAATGCAGAGATAGTGGAAGCCCTAGTGAGGACGTCAGATTTGATCAGAGCATCTGTGCTGAAGTGGAAATTTTCTTTTTTCCCTGTCGAAGGTAAAATCATAGAATTACTATTCGTATTATATAAATTGGGAGGATGACTATCAGTAGAAATGTGGTTCTTCCCTTTGTTGAGCTGATTACTGTTGCCATAATAATGTCTATCTTCACCAATGAAAGGATTATAGGACTTATTATTAGCAAACTGCTTGCCATTTAGTAAAAAATCTTCAACTTGATAGTCATCATCTGTGTTAACAATATGAGACAAAATTGTATGCTTTTTCTCATTGCCCAATCTACTGCCTTTCTTCATGACAATTTCACTGTCATGAAAAATAGTTTTCCAGACTTGAATGCAATTAGTTTCCTTACCTGTGTGCAGCTTCTGATTTCTTTCTCTCCATATATAATAAACAGAAGCAGTGAGTATGACACAAGTTCTCTTAAAATTGTAGGACTTGGGCTTAATTTTTTTTAAAATAACCTCAATACAGTCCATAATGCTCATAGTGTCAGTGAAATGACAGAGACCCATAGTACATTTGGCATTAATCCAGATGTACTGGGTAAAGATACAGTCAAAAAATAAGCGATTGGATCTTCAACCTCTTTTTTACATGAAAGACAAGTATTATCAGAATTTTTAAACCATTTACTACATCTGTCTCTGGTTGGGAGTTTGTCTAAAATAGCAAAATATGTACAGTGAGCCATTTTGGGACTATTAGCTTTGCACCAAATAATTTTATGCCAATTCACCTCAACTTCATCACCCTGTAAAAACTCCCAAACTTTTTTAAAAGAGAATTTATCTTTAGAACTTAAAATCCAGGACCAATGATCCCTACAACAGTTCTGGTCAATATGAATATTCAAAATAGAATTTTTAAAAATACTAGCAGCAAGGTTGTTAAGAAAGATCCAACAATTATTTATAATGATGTGCTGCACTCTGTCATTAACCCCCCCAAGAATGTATAGGTTGTTCCAACCCAGAAGGTTAATTAATGAATTACCACTAATCCATGGGTCGAACCATAAGCTGGTTTGACTTCCATCCTTTAGCGTTCTGAGCAGAAATTTTCTACATATATCTCTACAATCCAAAATGTTTTTCCAAACATATGAGTGATGCATCTCTTTTCTAGCAATCCAGAAATTCTTATTGTTTTTTTAAATATTTTGCCCTCATCCATCTGGACCAAAGAGATGTACCCTCAAGAAATTTCCAAAAAAGTTTAAATTTACAAACATCAGCCATATCTTTAATTTTCCTAAGCCCTAGCCCTCCAAATATTTTAGGCTTGCACACAATGTCCCATGTGTAACACCCCGCCTCCGCTAGGGTCACTCGCAATGGAATGCACTAGCTTTAGAGGGGCATTATTGGTAAACATGCACAGAAATATCACAAGACAGAACATATAAAATAGCGGAAGTAAAATCAAACTTTCATAACATGAATAAATAAGGTCTAAAGCCTTTTACATCAGAGTACATCAAAACCTGTCTTGCAATAGTAAAGAAGCATAAAGACATTTTCATAAATTATTCCCCAAGTAAAAACAGTAAAGTAGCCATTAGCCAAGAAAAGTCCAAGCCATCCATGATGACCTTCAAGCAGAAGAAGTCCGAACTAAACAACAGTATTTCCTCCCTGTAACCTGGGGGGGGAAACGGAAGAAAAGAGGCGAAACAAAATGGGTCAGTCAAAAAGACTGAGTAAGCCCTATCTACTATTAGCTTAAAAACTAGTAAAGTTAACTGACATGAGAAACTGAGATGAACATAAGCATGATAACAAGATAGATAAGCTAAATCAAAATAACAGGATGAACTACTGAACTCAGATAAACTAAGGTGTCATGATAAATTACGATGTCAAGATAAAACAAGGTATCACATCGTCAGGTTTCTATCAAGTATAATATCCCCAAGATATCTGTCACGTATAACGCCCCGTGATATCTATCCTGTATTTTAGCTCTGCACCTACCGTACTAGTATCCCCACCGTGTCATGTGTTAACCAAGAATGACCCTCACTCAAAAGTCGTGTAATGGTCCATGTCAACCTAATATATCGCATATACAGGTTACTCAACTTGTATGTTTTATTCCATGTAAATGTTCAGTCCCTTGCCGTAGACCATACGGGCTTTCCCATGAGATTCTATATTACTTTAACATAGTTCCATGATCCTTAAGATCGGTTTGGACTGTTACCCTAAACCTAGCTAGGGTCTTCCAACATGAATTATTGTTTGTACAACTAGGACTTATGCTACCTAGGGCTGCTAGGGATTATGCTTACCTATTGCACGTTTTCGTATCTCGGTTTGGGTTCAACCACCTAGGGCCACTAGGGATTACGCTAACCGCCAACCGCGCCCTTTTTCCCGCGCATTCATCGTGAATCGCTTTTCCATGACTGTATGCACATGTATCACATCGTGCCATCCGAGTCCTGTCACAGGGCAAATCAAGAAATACAGGACTCGGTCGGGAGCTTTCGATTTATCTGCCGATGCAGATGCTAAGGTCTGTTTTTCTTATACGTGGCTATGGTCCCACGAGACCATTCCCTCAACTAGTGAAAGACAAGATAGGATAAATCCTGTATGAGAACACAACACTGTCCAACCCACATCCAAGCCTTACCGCAACCATAATTAGATAGCAATTATGGTCTTTTGGGTGTTCTCTGCCTTTCCGTACGTACACGCTTGACCAAAGATGGTAGGTAGCCTGACGAAATGCTATCTAGGGTACGACCGTGAATCGTCGACTATCCCCTATCCATCCCCGTCTTTAGGTCGCTCGTATAGCAACCAAGGCATACTCTTGGTTCTTCTAACGCAGACCTTAACCTCTCATGAGCCTAGTATAATCACCTGGCAGCTCACAGAGGGATACCAAGAATATCCTCACGTTCCCCGAAGCCGCTGCTTCGTTACCCAGTTCGCTGGAGCCTTTATCTAAATCAGATACTTGCTCCTACTCGTATACTTAAACGATGACCTACCGTATCAGGTTACTCATCTATCTATGAACTGGTCTAAATTTCCTTGACTAAGAATCATTACTTAGTTATTCTTCAACTAAGGTTTACCACTTAGCATTGTTCCCGTTATCCTTGTTAACTACGGTTATCCACCTAATCCTCAGAACTAGGGTTTACATAATGGATTAAGTGTCACTTAAGTTCATGACTTAACCCGTCTACAAATCCTGTCAAAATTGGCTAAGTATCCAAGTTCAAGGCTTAACCCTACAAACCATGCTCAAGTTGGTTAAGTATATTAAGCAATTCACGACTTAACCTCGTCCAATTATCATTCTAGATTGGTTAAGTATATATTAACTTGACCCTATCAATTTACTTAGTCAAATCGGTCAAGTGTATTCAAGCGATTCGTGATTTAGCCTTATCATGTTTTCACGTTATATTGGTTAAGTATTGGTTAACTTAACCACAATAAATTAATGAGTTAGATTGGATAAGTATAGGTCACTTAACCACATCAATTCATCATGTTTAGATTAGTTAAGTGTTTAACTTAACCCCATTAAACTACCAAGTGGGATTAATTAAGTCTAGGCTAACTTAACCCCATCCGATTTCCATGTTTAGACTAGTTGAGTCTAATCTTAACCCCATTCGTTAACCGTATTTTTCGGTTAAGCGTCATTAAGAAAACTTACTTAACCTTACCAAGTTATCGCGTTGGATTGATTAAGTGTTGGTTAACTTAACCCCATCCACTAGTCATATAAAAATGGTTAAGTGTCATTAGGCAAATCAAGTTACTTAACCTACCCAACCTTGTCATGTTTTGTTAAGTATCATTAGCCTAATCAAATTACTTAACCCATTTGTCCATGTCATATTTGGTTAAGAGTCATTAATCAAATTAACTTAACCCTATCATGTGGCATTAATTACTTAATGCACCTTCACCTCTCACATTAGACTTTGTTGTGGTTACTAGTTAAGCCGGTCGGTTCCGGGTAGCTTTACACCACAACTTGGTCTAACCTCGGGTTCAAGCACAACATGACCAACTTCTCACATTGGGTCCTATTGTTTGCAACTACTAGTTAGGCCGGTCGGTTCCGGGTAGTTTTACGTTGCAAACTCAACCCAACCTCGAGTTGGCCACACTTATATTATCTAAGTGTCATGTCCATCATGTTTCCCAAAACATGTTACAAGTTTTCAAGCATTTGGGTAGACCTAACTTAATAGGTAAATTCCCAAAGGGTAGACCTAACTTAATAGGTAAATTCCCAAGCTTATGTTTTTATGCATACTTACATGTCAACTTCCATGTTATATTTCAAGTCATGTTTTCAAGTTGTATTTTCATGTCATTAGAAATTACCCATAACATAACCCAACGCTTTTAAACTCGCATATACGTTCGCGACAACGTAATGGATTAAAAGAAGAGGCTTGGCAAAGGCATGACAAAAATGGATATTAAGCCACAAGTTAATCATGGTGGCAAATGAGGCACAAATGTGTTCATTAACTTGCATGTTACATTCTTAAGCCTCAAAACATGCATAAACCCAAACTTGGTACATAAGCGAATCATGGTGACAAAAGATATGGAATGATGACTAGTAACTCGCATATATCATCATATAAGGGTTATGACTTCATATGCAAGTTGACATAAAGGTTATGAGGGTTCTCATGTTGCCTAATGCAACATTTCAACATAAAGGTTGTAGCTTTTAGCTCACAAGATCAAGATAATGACTTCATAAACTTGCATG
Organism: Allium sativum; assembly: GCA_030737875.1. Lineage (NCBI taxonomy): Eukaryota > Viridiplantae > Streptophyta > Magnoliopsida > Asparagales > Amaryllidaceae > Allium > Allium sativum. The sequence goes on along the minus strand of CM060926.1, from coordinate 682,391,130 downwards.
ATATGATAGCATGTATCATACTCAATGATCAAACCCAAACTTGCAACATGAACATTTAACTTCATAGTTAATATCTAAGAGTAGGGAAAGGGCTTACATTGCTATGAAGGCACAAAAGATATGACAAAGCCCTTATGCAATCAAATAGACCTAAAATGCAAGCTCTAACATAAAAACCCTTGAGCCAAAATGATCAAAACCCTTGCTTTATGATGCAAAGATAGAATCTTGACTTGAATGCAAGCTAATGACACTCATACAAGCTTGAAAACACTTGTATGCATGGAAAATCTCTCATAGAAACCATTTAGAAATTTTATGAAGAGAGTGGAGGCCATGAGAGGTAAAATTTTGCCATAGTTTAGTTGCATGAATGAATAATGAGGATTTAGGATAGGTTAGGGTCTTATTTATAGATTAGGCAAGTGTTTTAGGCCATAAGATTAAACCTAGATTCAATCCAAGCCATCAAAGCATGTCTTGGGGAAGAAGTCAAGTGTAGGAACCATCTAGGGCCTTTAGATTAAAGATGAACCATGAGAACCATCCAAATGCAAAATCTGCATTTGAGCGAATCGGCCCACGGGTTGACAGCCAAACACCCTGGATTAACCCCTAGTCGACCCAGAGGGCTCGGGTCGACCTCAGAAATCGGCCGGTTCGGTTATTCCCCTCTCCCAATTCGCTGTTTTGAACATTTTTGCATATTTATTTATTTAATTTTCAATTATATATATATATATACATATATATGTCAATATATATATATTTCTCTACGCAACCCATTTCACTTAATTAAGTATACTTTAATTTGGGAATTTTTCGTGAAACTTTGCGAGGCCATTTCTTGGTCATACGGACTCCGATTTTCGAAAACTCGGACTCTATTTCGCGTATTTTTCCGAGACGAATGCAATGGCATAGCCCGTTTCCCTTGATTCAGATTTTACAGTTTAATTCTGCCTTCATTTATGTTATAACAGGTTATTGAAAATACGGGTTGTTACATTCTCCCCACCTTTTAGGATTTCGTCCCCGAAATCTCCAAGTTAGGAAGAACATATCCTACCATCCATCATCCATCTACTCAAAACATCATCCACAAGCAACCATTGTCCTTAGATGGTTTCTAATGCTGTATGAATATATGCAAAACGTGTGTGTACATGTTCCTTAGCTAATGCTAATGATCAGGCCTGAATAATCTTTCTAATGCAAAATATGTATAGTGCCATGAATCCAACATGTATGCAAATAGTTCTAGTCATATAGATACTATATGCGTGCACAATCATTCATTCATATGCAACAACCGCATGATAATACATTCGATTTCATCCATAAACAAGTATAAATACTCGTGCATATGCAATATGAAATGTGACCGAGTCGAGCTAGTATCTAATGTGTATTCGCGCATCCACGAGCAACCACTTGCAACCATATCAATCATAACATGTTTCAAATACATGTTTACATCCATAGGGTTCTACCTAGAATTCCATGAAACAGGGTCGAGAAGATAAACAGGACAAACTCCTTACAGGGTTTGTAACGGAGAATAGGACCGAGAGGATGTCCACAAAAGATAGCTTACAAGTAAGCTCTACAGAAAACAGGGATCAAGGATATACTCCCAAAAAGAGATATCATGTGTGTATCTAGTCTTTGACCATCAAAGTCGTCTTTTAACTTCGCGATTTTGTAGCTTCTTATTCCTGTTTCCATAACATGAGCTGGAAATCATTTCTTCGTCGCCTCTCGTTCCACTTGCACTTATCCTTTTCCTAGAATACTTGACGCAAACATGACTGCGTACTCATGATCTCATGCAAGCTTTCCAAAATTCACTAGTGAATCTTGGATCTCGTTTATATACTATAAGGCATTCCATGTAGAAGAACTTTCTCTTGAAAGTAAACAGATGTCAATCAGGTTATCATGCGCACTTACTAGGGTGATCTCTATAACCCATGCATAAATGAAGTAAACCATCAGTCTTATTGGCGAACACCACTCGATCGGGCTTCAAATTTCCAATAAAGGCATCAAGGGATTCTAAGTAACTAGTCATGACAGAACCTCAAAAAGGTTACCCGATACTTCGAGGGCATTACCAAGGCTAGTCAAAAGGTCTAACTACCCTCCTATCAAAACCGAGAGTGGCACCCCCTACTGGATAACCACTTCATCCCTAGAATCCATCCATAGCTTATAAACATAAGCATTATTTCCAAACTCAACACTTGGCATAGACATTCCCAAATCCAAACAAGTCATGTATAAATGGACTGATTCTCCAATAGGACTTTGAGACAAAAATGGGATTCTCTATTACGCTAGTACTTAATGTGCAGAGACTCAACTATCGAAGCAGACTTAAATGATACGAACAACGAAGTCCTGACGGGATGATAGAGAAGAAAAGCTAAACCTTTAACAAGATCATTACCCTCCTTCCGAGGTACTCTAGAAATGAGAGCATACTACTGCCCTCCCGATGATCTTGTCCTTGTCCCATAATACTTAACTATCCGCCCCGTTTTACCATGCCAAAGGTACTCTCTCGTCATGGGTTTCATTGTTCATCTTTCTCCCTCCTTTGAAGACTAAGCCATACCAACAAGTTGCTCATCCTTAAGCTCGTATCCTTTATCCTTCTTTCTCACGATCCTTTCTTATAACGCGGCCACTGGTCTCTCGAGAACCACCTCCATCGTATGGAAAGCGCTTTCGTAGGTAGAAAAGACTAGTCGCGGTTAAAACTACTGTGACTACAGATGGAGGAAAGAAAGGAAAAGAGACTCAATTAAGGAAACAAGGATAGTGCTAATGGCCTTTGGGGAATAGCCTTTTTCTTTTAAAAGAAAATTTTCTTGAAAAATGCTTCTTTGTAAACGGTTTTTTTTTCAAATAGTTTTCAGAAGGTCTTTAAAAACTTTTGCCCAGTCTGGTAACCTTCTGCTCTGATACCACGTGTAACACCCCGCCTCCGCTAGGGTCACTCGCAAAGGAATGCACTAGCTTTAGAGGGGCATTATTGGTAAACATGCACAGAAATATCACAAGACGGAACATATAAAATAGCGGAAGTAAAATCAAACTTTCATAACATGAATAAATAAGGTCTAAAGCCTTTTACATCAGAGTACATCAAAACCTGTCTTGCAATAGTAAAGAAGCATAAAGACATTTTCATAAATTATTCCCCAAGTAAAAACAGTAAAGTAACCATTAGCCAAGAAAAGTCCAAGCCATCCATGATGACCTTCAAGCAGAAGAAGTCCGAACTAAACAACAGTATTTCCTCCCTGTAACCTGGGGGGGGAACCGAAGAAAAGAGGCGAAACAAAATGGGTCAGTCAAAAAGACTGAGTAAGCCCTATCTACTATTAGCATAAAAACTAGTAAAGTTAACTGACATGAGAAACTGAGATGAACATAAGCATGATAACAAGATAGATAAGCTAAATCAAAATAACAGGATGAACTACTGAACTTAGATAAACTAAGGTGTCATGATAAATTACGATGTCAAGATAAAACAAGGTATCACATCGTCAGGTTTCTATCAAGTATAATATCCCCAAGATATCTGTCACGTATAACGCCCCGTGATATCTATCCTGTATTTTAGCTCTGCACCTACCGTACTAGTATCCCCACCGTGTCATGTGCTAACCAAGAATGACCCTCACTCAAAAGTCGTGTAATGGTCCATGTCAACCTAATATATCGCATATATAGGTTACTCAACTTGTATGTTTTATTCCATGTAAATGTTCAGTCCCTTGCCGTAGACCATACGGGCTTTCCCATGAGATTTTATATTACTTTAACATAGTTCCATGATCCTTAAGATCGGTTTGGACTGTTACCCTAAACCAAGCTAGGATCTTCCAACATGAATTATTGTTTGTACAACTAGGACTTATGCTACCTAGGGCTGCTAGGGATTATGCTTACCTATTGCACGTTTTCGTATCTCGGTTTGGGTTCAACCACCTAGGGCCACTAGGGATTACGCTAACCGCCAACCGCGCCCTTTTTCCCACGCATTCATCGTGAATCGCTTTTCCATGACTGTATGCACATGTATCACATCGTGCCATCCGAGTCCTGTCACAGGGCAAATCAAGAAATACAGGACTCGGTCGGGAGCTTTCGATTTATCTGCCGATGCAGATGCTGAGGTCTGTTTTTCTTATACGTGGCTATGGTCCCACGAGATCACTCCCTCAACTAGTGAAAGACAAGACAGGATAAATCCTGTATGAGAACACAACACTGGCCAACCCACATCCAAGCCTTACCGCAACCATAATTAGATAGCAATTATGGTCTTTTGGGTATTCTCTGCCTTTCCGTACGTACACGCTTGACCAAAGATGGTAGGTAGCCTGACGAAATGCTATCTAGGGTACGACCGTGAATCGTCGACTATCCCCTATCCATCCCCGTCTTTAGGTCGCTCGTATAGCAACCAAGGCATACTCTTGGTTCTTCTAACGCAGACCTTAACCTCTCATGAGCCTAGTATAATCACCTGGCAGCTCATAGAGGGATACCAAGAATATCCTCACGTTCCCCGAAGCCGCTGCTTCGTTACCCAGTTCGCTGGAGCCTTTATCTAAATCAGATACTTGCTCCTACTCGTATACTTAAACGATGACCTACCGTATCAGGTTACTCATCTATCTATGAACTGATCTAAATTTCCTTGACTAAGAATCATTACTTAGTTATTCTTCAACTAAGGTTTACCACTTAGCATTGTTCCCGTTATCCTGGTTAACTACGGTTATCCACCTAATCCTCAGAACTAGGGTTTACATAATGGATTAAGTGTCACTTAAGTTCATGACTTAACCCGTCTACAAATCCTGTCAAAATTGGCTAAGTATCCAAGTTCAAGGCTTAACCCTACAAACCATGCTCAAGTTGGTTAAGTATATTAAGCAATTCACGACTTAACCTCGTCCAATTATCATTCTAGATTGGTTAAGTATATATTAACTTGACCCTATCAATTTACTTAGTCAAATCGGTCAAGTGTATTCAAGCGATTCGTGACTTAGCCTTATCATGTTTTCACGTTATATTGGTTAAGTATTGGTTAACTTAACCACAATAAATTAATGAGTTAGATTGGATAAGTATAGGTCACTTAACCACATCAATTCATCATGTTTAGATTAGTTAAGTGTTTAACTTAACCCCATTAAACTACCAAGTGGGATTAATTAAGTCTAGGCTAACTTAACCCCATCCGATTTCCATGTTTAGACTAGTTGAGTCTAATCTTAACCCCATTCGTTAACCGTATTTTTCGGTTAAGCGTCATTAAGAAAACTTACTTAACCTTACCAAGTTATCGCGTTGGATTGATTAAGTGTTGGTTAACTTAACCCCATCCACTAGTCATATAAAAATGGTTAAGTGTCATTAGGCAAATCAAGTTACTTAACCTACCCAACCTTGTCATGTTTTGTTAAGTATCATTAGCCTAATCAAATTACTTAACCCATTTGTCCATGTCATATTTGGTTAAGAGTCATTAATCAAATTAACTTAACCCTATCATGTGGCATTAATTACTTAATGCACCTTCACCTCTCACATTAGACTTTGTTGTGGTTACTAGTTAAGCCGGTCGGTTCCGGGTAGCTTTACACCACAACTTGGTCTAACCTCGGGTTCAAGCACAACATGACCAACTTCTCACATTGGGTCCTATTGTTTGCAACTACTAGTTAGGCCGGTCGGTTCCGGGTAGTTTTACGTTGCAAACTCAACCCAACCTCGAGTTGGCCACACTTATATTATCTAAAGTGTCATGTCCATCATGTTTCCCAAAACATGTTACAAGTTTTCAAGCATTTGGGTAGACCTAACTTAATAGGTAAATTCCCAAAGGGTAGACCTAACTTAATAGGTAAATTCCCAAGCTTATGTTTTTATGCATACTTACATGTCAACTTCCATGTTATATTTCAAGTCATGTTTTCAAGTTGTATTTTCATGTCATTAGAAATTACCCATAACATAACCCAACGCTTTTAAACTCGCATATACGTTCGCGACAACGTAATGGATTAAAAGAAGAGACTTGGCAAAGGCATGACAAAAATGGATATTAAGCCACAAGTTAATCATGGTGGCAAATGAGGCACAAATGTGTTCATTAACTTGCATGTTACATTCTTAAGCCTCAAAACATGCATAAACCCAAACTTGGCACATAAGCGAATCATGGTGACAAAAGATATGGAATGATGACTAGTAACTCGCATATATCATCATATAAGGGTTATGACTTCATATGCAAGTTGACATAAAGGTTATGAGGGTTCTCATGTTGCCTAATGCAACATTTCAACATAAAGGTTGTAGCTTTTAGCTCACAAGATCAAGATAATGACTTCATAAACTTGCATGACATGATAGCATGTATCATACTCAATGATCAAACCCAAACTTGCAACATGAACATTTAACTTCATAGTTAATATCTAAGAGTAGGGAAAGGGCTCACATTGCTTTGAAGGCACAAAAGATATGACAAAGCCCTTATGCAATCAAATAGACCCAAAATGCAAGCTCTAACATAAAAACCCTTGAGCCAAAATGATCAAAACCCTTGCTTTATGATGCAAAGATAGAAACTTGACTTGAATGCAAGCTAATGACACTCATACAAGCTTGAAAACACTTGTATGCATGGAAAATCTCTCATAGAAACCATTTAGAAATTTTATGAAGAGAGTAGAGGCCATGAGAGGTAAAATTTTGCCATAGTTTAGTTGCATGAATGAATAATGAGGATTTAGGATAGGTTAGGGTCTTATTTATAGATTAGGCAAGTGTTTTAGGCCATAGGATTAAACCTAGATTCAATCCAAGCCATCAAAGCATGTCTTGGGGAAGAAGTCAAGTGTAGGAACCATCTAGGGCCTTTAGATTAAAGATGAACCATGAGAACCATCCAAATGCAAAATCTGCATTTGAGCGAATCGGCCCACGGGTTGACAGCCAAACACCCTGGATTAACCCCTAGTTGACCCAGCGGGCTCGGGTCGACCTCAAAAATCGGCCGGTTTGGTTATTCCCCTCTCCCAATTCGCTGTTTTGAACATTTTTGCATATTTATTTATTTAATTTTCAATTATATATATATATATATATATGTCAATATATATATATATTTCTCTGCGCAACCCATTTCACTTAATTAAGTATACTTTAATTTGGGAATTTTTCGTGAAACTTTGCGAGGCCATATCTTGGTCATACGGACTCCGATTTTCGAAAACTCGGACTCTATTTCGCGTATTTTTCCGAGACGAATGCAATGGCATAGCCCGTTTTCCTTGATTCAGATTTTACAGTTTAATTCTGCCTCCATTTATGTTATAACAGGTTATTGAAAATACGGGTTGTTACATTCTCCCCACCTTTTAGGATTTCATCCCCGAAATCTCCAAGTTAGGAAGAACATATCCTACCATCCATCATCCATCTACTCAAAACATCATCCACAAGCAACCATTGTCCTTAGATGGTTTCTAATGCTGTATGAATATATGCAAAACGTGTGTGTACATGTTCCTTAGCTAATGCTAATGATCAGGCCTGAATAATCTTTCTAATGCAAAATATGTATAGTGCCATGAATCCAACATGTATGCAAATAGTCCTAGTCATATAGATACTATATGCGTGCACAATCATTCATTCATATGCAACAACCGCATGATAATACATTCGATTTCATCCATAAACAAGTATAAATACTCGTGCATATGCAATATGAAATGTGACTGAGTCGAGCTAGTATCTAATGTGTATTCGCGCATCCACGAGCAACCACTTGCAACCATATCAATCATAAAATGTTTCAAATACATGTTTACATCCATAGGGTTCTACCTAGAATTCCCTGAAACAGGGTCGAGAAGATAAACAGGACAAACTCCTTACAGGGTTTGTAACGGAGAATAGGACCGAGAGGATGTCCACAAAAGATAGCCTACAAGTAAGCTCTACAGAAAACAGGGATCAAGGATATACTCCCAAAAAGAGATATCATGCGCGTATCTAGTCTTTGACCATCAAAGTCGTCTTTTAACTTCGCGATTTTGTAGCTTCTTATTCCTGTTTCCATAACATGAGCTGGAACTCATTTCTTCGTCGCCTCTCGTTCCACTTGCACTTATCCTTTTCCTAGAATACTTGACGCAAACATGACTGCGTACTCATGATCTCATGCAAGCTTTCCAAAATTCACTAGTGAATCTTGGATCTCGTTTATATACTATAAGGCATTCCATGTAGAAGAACTTTCTCTTGAAAGTAAACAGATGTCAATCAGGTTATCATGCGCACTTACTAGGGTGATCTCTATAACCCATGCATAAATGAAGTAAACCATCAGTCTTATTGGCGAACACCACTCGATCGGGCTTCAAATTTCCAATAAAGGCATCAAGGGATTCTAAGTAACTAGTCATGAAAGAACCTCAAAAAGGTTACCCGATACTTCGAGGGCATTACCAAGGCTAGTCAAAAGGTCTAACTACCCTCCTATCAAAACCGAGAGTGGCACCCCCTACTGGATAACCACTTCATCCCTAGAATCCATCCATAGCTTATAAACATAAGCATTATTTCCAAACTCAACACTTGGCATAGACATTCCCAAATCCAAACAAGTCATGTATAAATGGACTGATTCTCCAATAGGACTTTGAGACAAAAATGGGATTCTCTATTACGCTAGTACTTAATGTGCAGAGACTCAACTATCGAAGCAGACTTAAATGATACGAACAACGAAGTCCTAACGGGATGATAGAGAAGAAAAGCTAAACCTTTAACAAGATCATTACCATCCTTCCGAGGTACTCTAGAAATGAGAGCATACTACTGCCCTCCCGATGATCTTGTCCTTGTCCTATAATACTTAACTATCCGCCCCGTTTTACCATGCCAAAGGTACTCTCTCGTCATGGGTTTCATTGTTCATCTTTCTCCCTCCTTTGAGGACTAAGCCATACCAACAAGTTGCTCATCCTTAAGCTCGTATCCTTTATCCTTCTTTCTCACGATCCTTTCTTATAACGCGGCCACTGGTCTCTCGAGAACCACCTCCATCGTATGGAAATCACTTTCGTAGGTAGAAAAGACTAGTCGCGGTTAAAACTACTGTGACTACAGATGGAGGAAAGAAAGGAAAAGAGACTCAATTAAGGAAACAAGGATAGTGCTAATGGCCTTTGGGGAATAGCCTTTTTCTTTTAAAAGAAAATTTTCTTGAAAAATGCTTCTTTGTAAATGGTTTTTTTTCAAATAGTTTTCAGAAGGTCTTTAAAAACTTTTGCCCAGTCTGGTAACCTTCTGCTCTGATACCACGTGTAACACCCCGCCTCCACTAGGGTCACTCGCAAAGGAATGCACTAGCTTTAGAGGGGCATTATTGGTAAACATGCACAGAAATATCACAAGACAGAACATATAAAATAGCGGAAGTAAAATCAAACTTTCATAACATGAATAAATAAGGTCTAAAGCCTTTTACATCAGAGTACATCAAAACCTGTCTTGCAATAGTAAAGAAGCATAAAGACATTTTCATAAATTATTCCCCAAGTAAAAACAGTAAAGTAACCATTAGCCAAGAAAAGTCCAAGCCATCCATGATGACCTTCAAGCAGAAGAAGTCCGAACTAAACAACAGTATTTCCTCCCTGTACCCTGGGGGGGAAACGGAAGAAAAGAGGCGAAACAAAATGGGTCAGTCAAAAAGACTGAGTAAGCCCTATCTACTATTAGCATAAAAACTAGTAAAGTTAACTGACATGAGAAACTGAGATGAACATAAGCATGATAACAAGATAGATAAGCTAAATCAAAATAACAGGATGAACTACTGAACTCAGATAAACTAAGGTGTCATGATAAATTACGATGTCAAGATAAAACAAGGTATCACATCGTCAGGTTTCTATCAAGTATAATATCCCCAAGATATCTGTCACGTATAACGCCCCGTGATATCTATCCTGTATTTTAGCTCTGCACCTACCGTACTAGTATCCCCACCGTGTCATGTGTTAACCAAGAATGACCCTCACTCAAAAGTCGTGTAATGGTCCATGTCAACCTAATATATCGCATATATAGGTTACTCAACTTGTATGTTTTATTCCATGTAAATGTTCAGTCCCTTGCCGTAGACCATACGGGCTTTCCCATGAGATTTTATATTACTTTAACATAGTTCCATGATCCTTAAGATCGGTTTGGACTGTTACCCTAAACCAAGCTAGGGTCTTCCAACATGGATTATTGTTTGTACAACTAGGACTTATGCTACCTAGGGCTGCTAGGGATTATGCTTACCTATTGCACGTTTTCGTATCTCGGTTTGGGTTCAACCACCTAGGGCCACTAGGGATTACGCTAACCGCCAACCGCGCCCTTTTTCCCACGCATTCATCGTGAATCGCTTTTCCATGACTGTATGCACATGTATCACATCGTGCCATCCGAGTCCTGTCACAGGGCAAATCAAGAAATACAGGACTCGGTCGGGAGCTTTCGATTTATCTGCCGATGCAGATGCTAAGGTCTGTTTTTCTTATACGTGGCTATGGTCCCACGAGACCACTCCCTCAACTAGTGAAAGACAAGACAGGATAAATCCTGTATGAGAACTCAACACTGGCCAACCCACATCCAAGCCTTACCGCAACCATAATGAGATAGCAATTATGGTCTTTTGGGTGTTCTCTGCCTTTCCGTACGTACACGCTTGACCAAAGATGGTAGGTAGCCTGACGAAATGCTATCTAGGGTACGACCGTGAATCGTCGACTATCCCCTATCCATCCCCGTCTTTAGGTCGCTCGTATAGCAACCAAGGCATACTCTTGGTTCTTCTAACGCAGACCTTAACCTCTCATGAGCCTAGTATAATCACCTGGCAGCTCATAGAGGGATACCAAGAATATCCTCACGTTCCCCGAAGCCGCTGCTTCGTTACCCAGTTCGCTGGAGCCTTTATCTAAATCAGATACTTGCTCCTACTCGTATACTTAAACGATGACCTACCGTATCAGGTTACTCATCTATCTATGAACTGGTCTAAATTTCCTTGACTAAGAATCATTACTTAGTTATTCTTCAACTAAGGTTTACCACTTAGCATTGTTCCCGTTATCCTTGTTAACTACGGTTATCCACCTAATCCTCAGAACTAGGGTTTACATAATGGATTAAGTGTCACTTAAGTTCATGACTTAACCCGTCTACAAATCCTGTCAAAATTGGCTAAGTATCCAAGTTCAAGGCTTAACCCTACAAACCATGCTCAAGTTGGTTAAGTATATTAAGCAATTCACGACTTAACCTCGTCCAATTATCATTCTAGATTGGTTAAGTATATATTAACTTGACCCTATCAATTTACTTAGTCAAATCGGTCAAGTGTATTCAAGCGATTCGTGACTTAGCCTTATCATGTTTTCACGTTATATTGGTTAAGTATTGGTTAACTTAACCACAATAAATTAACGAGTTAGATTGGATAAGTATAGGTCACTTAACCACATCAATTCATCATGTTTAGATTAGTTAAGTGTTTAACTTAACCCCATTAAACTACCAAGTGGGATTAATTAAGTCTAGGCTAACTTAACCCCATCCGATTTCCATGTTTAGACTAGTTGAGTCTAATCTTAACCCCATTCGTTAACCGTATTTTTCGGTTAAGCGTCATTAAGAAAACTTACTTAACCTTACCAAGTTATCGCGTTGGATTGATTAAGTGTTGGTTAACTTAACCCCATCCACTAGTCATATAAAAATGGTTAAGTGTCATTAGGCAAATCAAGTTACTTAACCTACCCAACCTTGTCATGTTTTGTTAAGTATCATTAGCCTAATCAAATTACTTAACCCATTTGTCCATGTCATATTTGGTTAAGAGTCATTAATCAAATTAACTTAACCCTATCATGTGGCATTAATTACTTAATGCACCTTCACCTCTCACATTAGACTTTGTTGTGGTTACTAGTTAAGCCGGTCGGTTCCGGGTAGCTTTACACCACAACTTGGTCTAACCTCGGGTTCAAGCACAACATGACCAACTTCTCACATTGGGTCCTATTGTTTGCAACTACTAGTTAGGCCGGTCGGTTCCGGGTAGTTTTACGTTGCAAACTCAACCCAACCTCGAGTTGGCTACACTTATATTATCTAAGTGTCATGTCCATCATGTTTCCCAAAACATGTTACAAGTTTTCAAGCATTTGGGAAGACCTAACTTAATAGGTAAATTCCCAAAGGGTAGACCTAACTTAATAGGTAAATTCCCAAGCTTATGTTTTTATGCATACTTACATGTCAACTTCCATGTTATATTTCAAGTCATGTTTTCAAGTTGTATTTTCATGTCATTAGAAATTACCCATAACATAACCCAACGCTTTTAAACTCGCATATACGTTCGCGACAACGTAATGGATTAAAAGAAGAGACTTGGCAAAGGCATGACAAAAATGGATATTAAGCCACAAGCTAATCATGGTGGCAAATGAGGCACAAATGTGTTCATTAACTTGCATGTTACATTCTTAAGCCTCAAAACATGCATAAACCCAAACTTGGCACATAAGCGAATCATGGTGACAAAAGATATGGAATGATGACTAGTAACTCGCATATATCATCATATAAGGGTTATGACTTCATATGCAAGTTGACATAAAGGTTATGAGGGTTCTCATGTTGCCTAATGCAACATTTCAACATAAAGGTTGTAGCTTTTAGCTCACAAGATCAAGATAATGACTTCATAAACTTGCATGACATGATAGCATGTATCATACTCAATGATCAAACCCAAACTTGCAACATGAACATTTAACTTCATAGTTAATATCTAAGAGTAGGGAAAGAGCTTACATTGCTATGAAGGCACAAAAGATATGACAAAGCCCTTATGCAATCAAATAGACCCAAAATGCAAGCTCTAACATAAAAACCCTTGAGCCAAAATGATCAAAACCCTTGCTTTATGATGCAAAGATAGAAACTTGACTTGAATGCAAGCTAATGACACTCATACAAGCTTGAAAACACTTGTATGCATGGAAAATCTCTCATAGAAACCATTTAGAAATTTTATGAAGAGAGTGGAGGCCATAAGAGGTAAAATTTTGCCATAGTTTAGTTGCATGAATGAATAATGAGGATTTAGGATAGGTTAGGGTCTTATTTATAGATTAGGCAAGTGTTTTAGGCCATAGGATTAAACCTAGATTCAATCCAAGCCATCAAAGCATGTCTTGGGGAAGAAGTCAAGTGTAGGAACCATCTAGGGCCTTTAGATTAAAGATGAACCATGAGAACCATCCAAATGCAAAATCAGCATTTGAGCGAATCGGCCCACGGGTTGACAGCCAAATACCCTGGATTAACCTCTAGTCGACCCAGCGGGCTCGGGTCGACCTCAAAAATCGGCCGGTTCGGTTATTCCCCTCTCCCAATTCGCTGTTTTGAACATTTTTGCATATTTATATATTTATTTTTCAATTATATATATATATATGTCAATATATATATATTTCTCTGCGCAACCCATTTCACATAATTAAGTATACTTTAATTTGGGAATTTTTCGTGAAACTTTGCGAGGCCATATCTTGGTCATACGGACTTCGATTTTCGAAAACTCGGACTCTATTTCGCGTATTTTTCCGAGTCGAACGCAATGGCATAGCCCGTTTCCCTTGATTCAGATTTTACAGTTTAATTCTGCCTCCATTTATGTTATAACAGGTTATTGAAAATACGGGTTGTTACACCATGAAACTTTATGATACTTACCTCTCCAGATAAAATTGGAGCACATTTTCTCAATTTTAGCAATGACACTATTTGGGATGTTGTGAGATTGGACCGAGTAGATGACCATAGCAGTGATGACTGTGTGAGTTAATTCCATTCTGCCAGCTAATGACAGTAACTTACCAACCCACCCCTCAAGTTTATTCTGAATCATGTCTAATAATCTAAGGCAATCCCTATCATTAACCTGATTAATACCTAAAGGCAGCCCTAAGTATTTAACAGGAAGATTGCCCTCTTTAAAATTTAAGAGATTCAGAATCTCATCTTTTATAAGAACATCTTTGCTGAAATACACCTTGCTTTTATTTAAATTAACAGCTAGGCCAGCATATTTTTCCATATTGTTTAAAACTTTGTGAATAGCAATAGCACTGTTTTTATCTGCTTTTAAAAAAAGAAGCATGTCATCAGCATAAAGAAGGTGTGTAATGTGTGGCTTTACTCTATTAATTGGTTTGATGTTTCCCTTAAGAACTTCTAATTCCATTTGAATGGAGAAATATTCCATGACAATAGAGAATAAGTAAGGTGACAAAGGGTCTCCTTGCCTTATTCCTCTATTGCTATTAATAAATCCTTTAGGGGAACCATTTATCATTATAGAGTAAGTCACATTACAAATACACTCATTGATCAAATCACAAAATCTTTCATTAAAGCCCATTTTCAGCATGGCATAAATGATGAATTTTCTATTTATTTTATCAAAAGCTTTATGAAGATCAATCTTTATACACATGAGATTTCTATTTTTCATATTAGAATTTCTGATTAGCTCATGGGCTAATAGGGAATTTTCAGAAATTAATCTACTTGGAATAAAGGCACTCTGGTTATCAGAAATGATAAACTTTAAAAAAAAAATTAGCCTATTACACAAGAGGGAAGAGATAATTTTATATATAAAGTTGCAACAGGCTATAGGCCTATACATCAAGCCCAGTAGGATTTTCCACTTTTGGGATTAAAGTAATATATGTGTGATTAGTGTTCTTCAGAATTTTTCCTGAATAAAAAAATTATTTAATAGAATCACTAAGAGTGTTTTGTAACTCATCCCAATGTGTTTTGTAAAATTTAGCTCCAAATCCATCAGGGCCTGGACTCTTATCAATATTAGCATTAAATATAATGTTTTTAATCTCCTCCTGTCTAATAGGAGCAAGCAGAATATAAGTGCTATTGATATTAGCTAAGTATTTAAACTCAATATCAGGAAAATTATTGGTGAGATTATCAGAGTTGTAAAGAGAGGAGAAATAGTTAATGGCTTCCTTCTCAATGGTGGAAGCTTCATTAACTATCTTTCCCTTACTGTCTATAATCTTACCAATATTATTCCTATTTTTTCTGCTGGACATTCTAGAATAAAAGAATTTGCTGGCTTCATCCCCAGCAGTAAGCCAATCAACTTTAGTTTTTTGCTTAAGATTAACTGAACTAATATGAAGAGCATTAATTAACTTGGTTTGAGCATTGTAAAAATCCTCAGCCTTGTTCAGGTCTGAGCTATTGTTATCTAACTCATTTTGTAACTTCTCACACTCATCCCTAATAGAATTTATGTCATTTCTATTTCTAGAAAGATTCCATTTTTTCAGGTTAGTCTTAACCAGCTGTAAGGTTTTATTGAACTTAAACTGAGCAGTCCCATAGTAATTGTTACTTAAGCTATTGGAAACAATATCTTTATAGTCCTTCTCATACACCCACCCATTGACAAATCTGAAAGGAGAGAAACCAACTTTATCTTTGTTAGTGCTGAGAGTGACCAGGATAGGTGTATGATCACTAGTATTTTGTGGTAGAGTACTACAACAGTTGTTAGGGAAAATATCCAAGAATTGTTGATTGAATAAAACCCTGTCTAGCTTGCAGTGAATGTTTCTGTACTCTCCTGACTTCCAAGTGAATTTATTGCCAGCAATTTGGGGTTCTATAAAACCAGTTTTCAACATAAAGCAAGCAACCTTATCTAGTTTAGCAAAAGGAATAGGATTGCCTCCTTTTTTCTCACAATTGTGAAAATAAGTGTTGAAGTCTCCTATAAGCATCCAAGGACTTTTAATAACATTGCTGAACTGTTCAATATTTTTCCAAAGCATTAGTCTATCATTTTCAAAATTTGAAGCATAAATAAAGGTAATTTTTATAGATAAACTACCCTTATTATTGAAATTGCAATGAATGTATTTCATGTCAATAAAGTAACTAATGAGTGACCAAAGGTTAGGATTGTAGAGAACCATAATCCTACCATTTCCACCCATCGAGTTATTATTAATTATGCTCCAATTTGAAAAGATTCTAACCTGCAATTCATTGATCTTTTGATCATTAAGTTTATGTTCAATTAAACCTATGATGCTGGGCTTGTACTTACCAAAAAAATTAACTAAATCAAGATGTCTTTCAGGGGAATTAAGACCCCTTAAATTCCAGGCTATGATATCCATAAAATAAACTAATTAAGTATGAAAGTGAAAAAGGAAACAGGGTACCTACGGGGGGCCGCTGTTTCTTTTGCTCTCCACCTTAACTCCCACTTGTTTACCACTTTTTTTGTAGCTGTTTTTGCCCTTAAGCTTGAGCTGTTTATCCCATTTATCATTTCTGCTAATGTATTTGTTTCTGAAGTCATGATCCTCAGTGTCTTCAGTTAGAGCAATGTCAGATAGGCTTTTGGTTCTGCCTTTTTCTTTTTACTTGCAGGAGGAGCAGGCTTTTAAGGCTTGGCTGCAGCAATGGTTTGATTTACAGCCTCTTGGATGTTCTCGATGGTAATGTTGAATTTGGATGGAGCCAGGCCATCAGCCAACAGCGAGACATTGGTGTAGATAGGGTCTGCCTCTAGAAGTTCACTGCAGTTTTTCATTTTCTCTTTTACTATTGATAAATTTGATGAATCTGTAATAATGTTAGAGTCCTTCGAGGGGGGGGAGGGACTCTAAGGCCTTTGTAGCGTAGGATCCCCCTGTTGCTTTTTCTATTGTGTTTTCTGAACTGGTTTTCTCCATCGTGTTTGTGGGGATTTCAGAGTTAGTTCCCACTGCACGAACCGATGCATGAGGATCTTGCAATTTTCCATTGAAGATTGCAGATTCTGTAAGTGTTTCAGCCATATTAAACTGGATGCTCTGTACTTGATTCAATTCCAACGATGGAGCATCTATATTCATCTCATCCGGCTTACTTGCCTTAAGAGCAATGTCCGGTTCTGGGTGGCTGGTTTGCAATGTTGTGCTGATTCCGATAGTGCTTCTTTCCAAGTTAAAGAAATCTGAAATGTGTTCAATTTCTTTACCATTTGAATTGTGAGTATTGTCCTCCTTTGTCTGATTTTGCTGATCATTGAAGATCAAACATTGATCAGTAGAATGTCCGAAACACTTGCAGTATTTGCATCTATCTGGTATTGTCTCGTACGTGATTGATTGAGAGATGACCTCTCCATCATGTGTGTAGATAGAGACCTCATTAGGTAACTCAGCGTCTGCATTAATTTCAACAAGTAATCTCGCATTACTCAACCTAGTCTCTTTAGCTGTTTGTTCGTCCATCTTTAATGGAGTTCCAACTAGGCTTCCTATCGCACTGAAAATCTCTTTATCCCATAAACGAAAATTCAACTCTGGAAGTCGAATCCATATTGGCATTGTACTCAGTAAGTCTCTGTCAAGAACTACTTTCTTGGACCATTTCTTTAATATTATCAACTTCCCATTAATAAAGTAGGGTCCTCCGTTAAGGAGCTTTTCACTATTTTCTGCATTGGTAAATCTAAGAATGAAGAACCCATTTTCTCTAGTAAAGATTTCGAATGAACCACTCGGGTTCCATGTTCTTACCACAAAATTCCTGAAATAGTGATATGTAGGTCTCTTTCCGAAAACGTATGCTACAATTGAGAGATCCCACTTACTTTCAGTGCGGCTACACACTTCCTCAGATGCAACAACTATTCTTTCATCCCCTAGCGTTTCTATTGGCTCAATAAAACTCAGATCAAAGCTCGTTTCTTGATTATTTTTCTTAATGAGATCCGCCCATGAAGGTGCTTTCAATTCTTTGACTGAGTTCACTTTTGATCCCTGAACTGGTTCTTGAACCGGCCTAGTCGGATTTCTTGGCTGATATCTCGCTCCATTAGAGGACGGGTAAGGCTTTTGCCCAGGTTTAGAAGGGACTTCATTTGAGAATCCCGCAGCTTTTCTCGAATGATCAGGATTTTTAGGAAAGAAAGGAGGTCTTGGACCTTTCTTACGATTAACGACTCTAGTAAAGCCTTCCTCATCCACTAAGAAGTCAGGAGAACGATGAGGAGGTTTAGAAGAGAGTTTATGGGGATTTGTGGAGGAAGAAGGACCCTCATTAGAGGATGGATTGTCCTCGAAAAGTGGGTTCTTGAATGAACCAGTGGCAGCTATTGCTGCAGTTATTTCTTGGAGGAGAGCTCAGATTCTTTTTTTTTTAAAGTTACAGAACAATTAAATGAATCAATGGGAAAAGATTCCTAGTCCATATAAAAAACAGTAGGAAAAAAAACACGAAGAAAAGTTACCTTTGAAAAGGAGTTCAATTTCATGTCGTTGGTTGAGAAGGTACGAAGCCGTCAGCGGGAAGAGGGAGCACGGAAGCCGCAAAGGAGCGCCCCCGTATATACAATAGCCACCACTGTCCCATTAAATTCTCAAATAAAATGACAAATTTACCCTTATTTTTTTATTTAAGTTAACTAATTCACTATTCTATTATGTTATACATTTTATTAATTAAAAATTAAAACAATATTAATATATTTTGAAAAGACAAATGATTCCGGGTAAAAATAATATTTTTATTAAGAAAATGGTGTTAATTTCAAATTTGCTCTTTTCATTTTTCATGTTTCTTTCGCTTAACGTTATTTGATTTTAAAAATTTTAGTATATACATCGTTTAATTATTTTTAAATTGAGCTAAAACAATTTTTGTAGATTGCAAAAAGTACAAAAAAATTGTGGACTATACCTTTATCGTTTTTGGTTCTCATATGTTATTTGTTTCCATTGTTAATGTGAAGGTATTTGTTTTTGAAAAAAAATAAAATAAAGAGTAGTTTTGGTAATTTTTGGGGTGGGAAAAGCAAAAAAGTGGGGTGTGATGTTTTTTATTTAGACGATGGGGTGAGAAAGGTAAAAAGCTAGGTGTGAATAAATTTAGCCTAGAACAAAAAGGAAATATGAAAAACAAAAATATGAGACATGAAGAGGAATCATGTAACCGCTGCTAGAGCATTAATTATTTCTTACAGAGTAATGTGTTGCATGTCTTTATTTCATAATCTAGAGATGTCTTTATCTCAGTATTTTTGTTTTGCCTTTCCTATTTAAGTGATAGATGAATAAGCAGTTGTATAAAAAGCGTAAACCATTGTATAAATATTGTAACATGGAACTCTTAGCCATCGAACCAATCAACAAATCTAAAAAACCAAGTTGTCTTGGATTTTTAGTATAAACTGGTGTACAACATGCATAACTGTTGCATAAAATGTAATATGAACATAAAACCAATCAAAAAAGTCTAAAAAATTAAGTTGCATTGGACCTTCAGTTATATAATATATTGGAGACACTAAGAATTTAAGATCCTTCATATTAGATTTAATCCAACTCAAGCATGGAACTCTTGTGACATAACCAGTACACGTGTTTGTATTTCCAAAGAATAGCAGAGAATTTTCATAACTCTATTATTATTCCATCCTACGTGGTTGTTACTAAATTTATAATAAATAAAATCAAATGATCTTATGGTTTCAGTATTACAGTGGAAGATTTATGATTGTTAAAGAAGAGTTTTCAATGCAAATTGGTCAAGATTGGATCATGAATGAACAGTTAGAGCATCAGAGAAAAGTAGGAAAATTTCTATTTGCACAGAATGAAGATATGGTAAAGAATTCATTGAGAAGAATGGATAATTGTAACACAACTTATACAAATAACGTATATTGGAAGAAACACATGAATTAAATTGATGAAGCAACCATATAGCTAAAATGAAAGTGTATTGGTGTCATCTCATAAAAAACTGGTATCGGAATCAAATACGTATAAGAACGTAAAAGCATATAATACGAACAGTAACAAAAAAACTCCCAATCTCATAATTTTGGACATCATAGAATATTCCAGTTGAAATACGTCCATCTCTAGTATTAAAATAGTTGGGAAATACATATATTTTATCCATTTCTTTCAATTAGTTGCTTGTGAAAAAAAACCCTCTTAAATAGCAAATAATCATAACGCGGTAATTCCTGTAGGAAGTACAAAAATAATTTTCGTGAAGTTTTCATAATTTTAGTTATGCTGACTATAGCAAATATCACTGTCATTTAATCTGTATTATCTCAAAGGACCTTTAAGGTACTTGAGCCTGTTTTTGTAAAATATAACACTAATGGACCTGTTTCAAAAATAATAACACAAATAGACCTGTTTTGGTCTGCTGTGCTTCTGAAGGCGAGTTTTGAAAACTCGCCTTCATAAAAATACGAAGGCGAGTTTCCAAAACTCGCCTTCAGTGCAAACCTGAACTCAATACTTTGAACATGCATACACAAATCTTACAAAAAAGAACTCAATACTTTCCAGTTCAATACTTCAAACATGAACTGCAAACCTGAACTCAATACTTCACTTCAGGAACATCTCTCATTAAGACAGCTAGTTGTCACCACTTCCATTTGATAAAACGAGTGAATGTAATTACATTCCGAACTTTGAACATGCATACACAACCAAACATAGCAAAATAATACACAAACACTACATATTTGGTACCTAGATCGAACAAGAAAAGGTTACATCGCATGATCGAACAAAACAAAACAAGGTCTATAAGAAACCTAGATCGAACAAAAGAAGAAAAGACTACTATCTAGTTTTGCCTTGGCCGCGTGACTAGTGGTGTGGAAGTTGAAGACGAACCACTACCGCTGCTGCTCCTAGTGCGTCGTGCACTACTGGTACGTGGTAATGTAGGTGCAGGTTGAGATGGACCATGCAAAAATTCTTCGTGCCCTGCTGGAGGTGGAGGAGAACCAGCAGCAGGAGGAGGAGGAGGACCTGCAGGAGGAGGAGGTGGTGGAGGAGATGGCGGTTTCGGTCGATCTAGCCTGTTCCTGCATAGAATCACGTATAAAATCTTCTGTATGTTCGTGTACATCGCCCTTCCCTCATCGTCAGTCTGCCTCTCTTTTAGCTTTTCTACCTCCTCCCACGCACAGTTAATACCGGCAACCTGCAAATTTAAAAGAATATTAGATAGAGTGAATTAATAAAACTGATTGTATTTAATAGTACACACATCAACTTACCACGTTCCTCTCTAGTGGTGCTCTAGGAACATACGGTGTTAACGCAGTATCTACTCTGGCATTAAGGACGTAGCGTCGTGTAATGTTCCAGTACCACTTCACGTACTTCGCCGTGGATATGGGGGGCTCCCTCTCGAACTGAATATAGTCATCGTGGGAATTCCACATAGCATGATGCATGTGAAAGTCCTGCGCACTGTAGCCCTCAATGTAAGGTGGTGCATCATCTGGTATATGCTGCCTCATGCCGAACTGCCTCATAACCCTATCGGGAAGGTGCCAAGCGGTGAAGCTGTAGGCTATCATAGGTACTCTCGCCGTCCAGAGGTACCTATGAGCTCTGCACACGGCTGGTAGCGTGGCAAGTAGCTCCTGAGAGTACGGATACCATGTAACCTTTTCGTCCGTAATGACGTCCAACTCATTGCGGTAAAAAGCCAGCTCTCGTCTTGGTGTATGTCGCGTATCCTTTTTTCGAACCCACCTGTTACACGATAATAAAAGGTACGTATATTGGAAATGGTATGTGTTGTGTTTAATAAAAAAACCTTCAAATAAGTATACCTAGCTCCAAGCGGCATCGATGCGTCGATGGGATCAGAAGTCACTACTAATCTTCCGACGGGAAGATAAGTCTAGGACCAAAGCTAAGTACACAAGAATATACTATTAATACAAGAGAATGATGCATATCACATTGTATAACAGTAAATTATAGAAATTCGGTTCATACCTAAAGTAGTGTCGGGCAACCGGCAACACAGTTACACTGTTGCAGCGCGGACTTAGACAGTTCCTGATATGCATAGGCCAACACTGCACTATCCTACGAATATGTAGCGCACTACCCGATGTCAGCTAATTAAAAAAGGTAGTCATCTCAAATCTATGTGGGTCTTGGCATGGTCGACCATCATTCTGCAGAAAATAATATGTAGTAAAATGCAACGAGCCCATTGCTCAACCTCTATCTGGGTGGTATCTATAGAAATATCACCCGCCAACTGATTACGGTACCATCTAATATTAACCATGTGGTCACCCCTTACTTGATTGGCTGGTGGATCCAGCCCTAGTAGGTCGTGACTTAGCTGCATATAATCATATACCGCACCATCGAACGCAACAGCATTGCTGCCAATAGGCAGTCCTAGTAAAACCGCAACATCTGCCAATGTGATAGTCATCTCACCGAATGGTAGGTGAAACGTGGATGTCTCAGGCCTCCACCTATCCAGTAAAGAACCGACAAGGCTATCATCTAGCTGGATGTAACCTAAGCGAAATATATGCAGGAATCCAGCCCTCTGTATCCCTAAAAGTACGCGAGCATCCTCGGACGTCACTTTCGAAAGTGAAGACGAGTGGTCTATGACATAATCAGCATTGACACTCTGCAAATTTAACAGATAACAAAAATTGGGTTTGACGTCTAAAAAACTGAAGATCAAAATATGAAAATATTAACAAATTGCTACCTGCGTCCGAGTAGCATTCGATGTCCTGTGTTGTGGCTGCAAATATAACACGCTCGGATCTACTGGTCCGGGCTCCATCTCCACATACTCTGCATGACCCAATTCGATAATGTCAACAATATACGAACCAAAATCCCCAAATCGTAAATGCGAACAATGTACACAAAATTGAACATGTATGACCTAATTTCAATATTGTGTACACAAAATTGAACATGTATGACACCCATAACCAACCATAACCAACCACAAAATTGAACATGTATAACCAACCAACCAAAATTGAAAATTAGGGTTTAGAATCTTACCGATTTCATGTTGTACGCTGGATGTGCTAGCCATTGTTGTGTTTTACGAATGGATTGGATGAAAAATGGATGGAGTTGATTTTAGTTTTTTTTATTTTCGCAGCTGGGTAAGAAGAGAGTAAGAAGAGAGAAAGAGTAAAGTGAAAAGGAAATGGGGAAGGTGGTCTCGGATTGGGGTTTTTGTGTGCAGGAAAAACACGAAGGCGAGTTTTGGAAACTCGCCTTCGTATTTTTCTGAAGGCGAGTTTTGAAAACTCGCCTTCAGAAACCTAACGGGTCTATATGTGTAATTACTTTTGAAACAGGTCCATTAGTGTTTTATTATACAAAAACAAGCCCAAGTACGTAAAAAGTCCTATCTCAAATAGGTCAAATCTACCAACTATGATTACTAACAACAAAGAATCCAACCAAAGTTAAAGTAATTCATGAGTAAGTCCATAACACCATTATCCTAAATTTTAAAGAAATAATAAAATAAAATAAATATGAAGGAAAAAATAAGGAAAATCAGCACTATGAAGAAGGAAGGAAAAATAGTAAGTAAACTAATTTAAAAAGTAACGAAATCACTACCTTGAAAAGGGAAGACATGTTATATTATAATTTGAGAAGGCATGAGGACGCCAAGGAAGAAGGAGGAGGCGCGTCCATCGGAGTAATTACCAGTTCCAGTAATCGGTGATTGTCAGATTTGTGAATTACAAATGTTGAATTGGAAATCAGAAGTGTAATTGATAAATAATCGTATAATATAAAGTTTGTAATGGATGTACAGTTGTGTTTGTTATCTAGATTCGAAGAACATGTGTCGATTCATAATTAGTGATAATTTTAAAAAAATAAGTAAATTAATTAGTAGATTAACAAAATTAGTACGTTGAAAAGGGAAGATGACATGTAATTTTCCATGATAAGTTGAGAAGGCGTGAGGCCGCGGCCGAAGAAGAAGGAGGCACGTCCGTCGAAGCGATTTCCAATTTCATTAATCAACGATTCTTAGATTTGTGGAGTAAGCGATGATTTTAGGATTGGTGGACTACAGATGATGAAGAGGAATGGGAACAGTTATTGATAAATAATCATAGATAAATGCACGTGCAATTGTGTACGTTATTTCAATACGGAGAAGGGAAACGCGGGGTACTGTGAGAGGACACGTGTTAAAATATTATGAAGTTGTTTCTACATTCCAGTATAAGGAATAGATAGATAGATAATATATCGCAGGATATTTATTTGATCCATATGGGATTGGTGATTAAACTTATACCATTGGGTTAAGTATAAAAGAGATATTTCCAAAGTAAAGGAAATAAAAGTGGTTTTTGTGAAAATAAATAGAGGTTTGGTAAATACGTTATTCTAAAAGATATAAGTGTTGGTTATTATTTTCAAAGTAACAAAAACAAAATAGATTTGCTGAAATAAGTATATTGAATCGATTTTAATTGATGAATGGATTTTTAACGAACGGTTTTGAATAAAAGGGGTCAGAGCTGTCAATGTATTGATCTGTACTGTTTTAGTTCGAAACCCAACTATCGATGAAATGTTGCTTTTGGACTTTTGACTATTAGTTCGAGGACCGGTAGGGAACTGGACCCAAAACCACTTCGAACCGACTTCGATTCGATAACTAACATTGCAGGTATACTTATGAAATGATTTGAAGATATAGATCTTCAGAGCGAGAGGGATACTCGCTGATGTCTATGGTTAAATACTAGGATTAAACTTGTAGCAGTAAACCTCTATGTTCTACGATATCTATGGTTTCATTCAATCTCAAAATGAATTTGTATGGACCAATGCCTGACTGGGTATTTCCTAGAATCACGTACGTTGATTTTTAATAGTATACCAAGTATGGTAGCAGAGAAGGTAACTTATTTTTTCTTAACACCCATAGTACATTTATGCAAACCAACTAGTGATAGGATGAAAATGACAATATGGCATTCAAAGTTTGAATGTGATTTCTAAAAAGGTAATTGTGGCCTCAAGCCTCATCAACCGGGAAATGACAGAAATCGGGTAGGCATCATGGCTATGTTGGGCATTCCCATTAGGGTGTATTGTCACTATCTAGATAAAATTCATTTTTTTTTCCTTCTTCTGCCGCTTCTGTATGCTTAAGGGAAACAATCGCTAATCACAACAGAGGGTGACAATATATTCGGTACAATCAAGTTAAATGAGTAGCCGATCATGTGTGACCGGCTTGCAATATGTTCCTGTTGAACCTTCGTGTTTCTTCTCTTGAGAACACTGATCAGGAGGTGGTTCCATACCTTTTCATGTTGGAAATTCAAATTCCAAAGATTCGTACATTTTTAGTTGTATACCAACTATGTTGGATAGTGAGATGCAAGCTTTCCGGTTATATTCCTATTTACTTGTGGATTGGTAGAAATTATTCTAATATCACTGGAATTAAATATAAAGAGTCTTTTGGTTATTGTTGGATAAAAACACGTGCCATGTTTATGCGTGGTCGTGTCTTACGAGAGTTCCATACTTCAAAAGGATTTTTCAAGAGTTAAGCAAGTTATTTGTAATGAGTTTATCACTGAAAGTATTCCAGACTGATCCGGGTTAATTTCACTTTACTTCAAAATGTGCTTGAGTTAGACCAAATATATTTTCCATGATAGATTTTGCTTGGAGCTTCAAAAGAGGAGCTGGAGACGAGACGTATTCCTGTATTTTTGGTATAAATTTATTTTCGTTGTGTGTATTGTATTAATCAGATTTTATAATCTGGTTTGTTTGTGTACTCAGATGTTGTATGAAACGACCCAAACTTCCCAGTTAAGGAAAGCATGGATTGCTTTGAGAACAATACACAATAGAACATAAACTGGAGAACATTTTATTGCTGATTACAACAAACAGAGTACTAAAGAATAATACACATTGGAAATACAATATCAGAGTTCTAAATTACATTTAAATAGCAGCTGAAAAATAATACAAATACACAACCGAAAGGAATACACGGATACAGAGCTTTCCGAATACCGCTTCAGCTGTAAACCAGGATCCCGTAAATATATCTGCAAAAAGCTACTCGACTGTCCGTGTGGAAAATATGGGCACCCGAGTTTGCCAGTGAAACAAACTACAGGTCAATCATGGGACTGGTGTGAGAAATCTTAACTAAACTTATCTAATAAGGCTAATCACATGACCGCGCCACTGACGTGGAACGGGTTTACTCCATTGGATTGCCAGTGCATAAATTAAAGTAAATCGTTAAACAACGCAATGCTTTTTAGAAAAATGAAACCATTATAAGACCCAAGTCCCATCACACAATGCAACGTAAACCGGAGGATAGGGTTTTACCTTATAATGATCAAAAGATGGTTGATACGATAAAACGGATTAAATATTAGTGTGTATATATATGGGTATATATATAATGAACATTTCAATCCTAATGTATCAATCATAGACGGCATAGTACCCCATCCTACTATGTCGCCATACTAGTTCTACAATCAAAATCGCAAGGTAGTATTGGGAATTGGATTTCCATCATGAGTCGAGGCTAGGGGCAAGCTCCTCTCCGATTCGAGACACTCTAGCAAATGCCTCAGGATCACACCTATGGGCAACCCTTGGAGCGGTAGGGCCGGTCCCCGCCTATCGGCAGTGGATTGGTTATGCCTGAACACACGTTTCCCGGTTCCTTTGAACCTATAATATGACCACTATCGGCCTATAAAAATCCGAGGCGCCTCAAAATCCATCATCCACATAAGTAAAATGTCGGGCCATGTTAAAGCACTGACACTACCACTAGCTAGAAAGAAACGTGTGCACTCCCTACGGTCCATATCCCGTTTTTGACTCATACCGGGGTGTGAGGCTCGCGAAGTCACGATATACACAAAGCTATTCCGTAATAGGCTATGCTTTGATCATCTCATAAGGCCCTGCTTTTCAACAAAAGCTTTGATCATTTGCATCTTGGCGTGCCACATTGACAATTCACGCCATGCGATCAATCACTATTAATGTATACCCGGGTGTTAAGTAGAGAATAAATTCTTTACCACCAAACAGACATACATTAATAGAAATCGATTTAATTCACATGGAACGAAATCCAATGCCAGACACGCATCCATTTACTAGCTTATGCTCTGGGTCTGAGCGAAAACCAAATCCGAACAATCAACAATAGTCCGGACGGCCACCACTGAAGCCCCTTCAAGGTAGCTACTCCCATCTAGGGTCTCTGTAGCAACACATCCATTCGATGTGAAGATCGTCGGTCTTCAAACACCGTCTTCATCTTTGACTCTTCATCGTCGTAGTAATTATTCGGAATGGGTTAAACCCGGTCTTTCCGAATAACTCGCGTATTTTATAATTAAAAATCAAGTACTATAAAAACACATCCAACGTCTCATTCCAATTCAGAATATTCTTTAAATAAAATATTCAAATTATTCTATCAAAGATAAATTCTTTACATTTACTCTTAAATCTTTCTTTAAAGATTTATTAGAAACCCAATTTGGTTTCAAAATATCAAAAATCATTATTAAATGATTCTTTAGATTTTAGAGATAAATCTTATTCTTAACTGGGTTAAAGAACTAATGTCATTTTAAAACATAATTCACGGTAAACCCAAAATCGTCTTCCATAAAATATGAAATCTTCACAAAAATCAAATCAATATATAATCGTTATAAATTTCTGTATCCGACCAATGATATAAATGGAATAACGGCAAGGCCTCCTAAATTCCATATTTAGTATCGGTCTTCTTTTGCAGAAGCTTATCTCGGTTATAATTAATTCGAATTTTATTCAATTCCAATTTAATATATTAAATTGGAAAACTTTACTTTTGGAAAATTCCCTTTTTAAATCTTAATAAAAGATTTATAAATTCCAAATCATATTTTCACTGTCAGTTGGGTTAAAGAACAAATGTCGCTTAGAAACACAGTTCACAATAAACCCGACTCACATTTCATCTTACTTCAATTATTAAATATAAATTGAAAACTTTTAATAATCTTAATTAAAAGATTATTCTTTTCATACGGGGTTTAAGAATAGTGTTATTTAAGACACTATTCACGACAAACCCAAAATCCAATTTATTCAATTTAATCTTTAATTAAATATTAGCAAATTGGAAAACTTCATTAAATCTTAAATTTAATGATTTATTCTAGTTAATAACTAGATCATTTCAATAAAAAAATATTCTTCTAAAATATATCCTTTTTCTAAGATATTTTCTAAAATATTCCTTTTCCAAAGTATACTTAAAATATTCTTTCTTGGAACGTGGCCCAATCAACAACCATATATTGCATGTAATCTATAATCATGATAAATAATTATCAAGCATCCAAATAACAATCAAAGTAGATTCTACACTAAGTATTGGGACTAGTGTGGATCATCCCAACGTCCGTGTGGGGTTTCATCCAACAAACAAATAATAAATTATTTGTGTACTTGGGCGATGTGTAAAAATTATCAACCCAATCACATAAACAAGTCGGGTAACTTGTAAATGGAAGTGCAATATCCAGTTTGAATATACTAACATTATATTTTACACATCAAACATCTCGACATCACAGACAACATCTCAATTCTTTTTATTGTTGACAAATGACAATAAAATTCTTAACTCTTATTTATTTACCAAATTGTTTTTTTTTTTGGTCTCATTCATTTTAATGACAAGATGAATATTTTACTTCATCTCTTTAAAAATGACAAGAATATCTGTTTTATTCAAATTCTTTTAAAGTGACAGAAATTGTAATTTTGTCTAATTCCTTTTCAATATACAAAATATGATACTTTCGCCAAATTCCTTTCAATGTAACCAAATATGATAATTTTGTCTAATCTTTCCAATGGAACAAAATATGAATTTCTACTTCATACCTTTTAATGTGACAAAGATATCCATTACTACTTCACTCTTTTTAATGTATAAAAATATACATTTTTAACGCATTCTCTTTTTAATGTATAGAAATATACATCCTTAACTTCTTCTTTTTAATGTATAAAAATATACATTTTTAACTTTTTTTTTTATGTATAAAAATATACATTTTGAGTGCCATTCTTATTGTAACAAAAATGACTATTTTGATGCCATTTCACATTACACAAAAATGTTAGTTTTGTCTAATCTTTATAATGTAAACAAAAAATGTTAATTTTTGTTTAATCCTTTTAAATGTAAACCAAGAATGTTAATTTAATTCTAATGTACATTTTTCACTAAAATGAGGTTTAAATTCTTATGTACATTTTTCACTAAAAATGAGATTCAATTTCTAATGTCATCCTTTACATAAGTGTAAATTCTATTTCTAATGTCCTCCTTTACATAAGTTGTAAATTCTATTTCTAATGTCATCTTTTACACAAGTTGTAAATTCTATTTCTAATGCCATCTTTTACACAAGTTGTAAATTCTATTTCTAATGTTAACAAAAATGTTAATTCTTATCAAATCCTTTTAATATTAGGTGTGCATTTTTATCAAATCCTTTTAATGTTAACAAAATGTGAATTTTGTTATAATCCTTTTAATGTGAACAAAATATGAATTTTGTTATAATCCTTTTAATGTTAACAAAATATGAATTTTGTTAATTAACTTCTAATGCAAACAAAACGATGATTTTGCTTGTAAACTTCTAATGTAAACAAAAATGAGAATTTTGTCTAATCTTTATAATGTAAACAAAAATAATTTTTTTTCTTTCTTTCTTTTTAAATGTAACCAAAAAAATGTTAATTTGGTTAAACTCTTTTTACTTCAATTCTTCTTATTTTAAACATTGACAATAAAAATCTATGTTTCTGTTCCACAAACATGGTTTAACACAAAAATGATATTGTCTAATTCAACACTTCCTATTGTAATCAAAATGGTGACCAAAAAACATAATTTCTAATTTATTGTAATCAATATAACAATAAAAACATGTATTCTTTCTGTTTGAACAAGAATGTATAACATAATCTATTCTTTTTGTTTGAACAAGAATGTACAACATAATCTATTCTTTTTGTTTAAACAAGAATGTATAACATAATCTATTCTTTTTGTTTAAACAAGAATGTATAACATAATCTATTCTTTTTGTTTAAACAAGAATGTATAACATAATCTATTCTTTTTGTTTAAACAAGAATGTATGACATAATCTATTCTTTTTGTTTAAATCATCATTTCTATTCCAAGATGGTATTTTTAATCTACTTTAACAAAATGTTACCATTCATCGCAAACAACAAACAGAGAAACACAGATCTGAATTTATCACATTCATACATCGATTTCACATAACAAGAAAATAATTAAATTTTAATTAATTATTAAAATATACAAATCTCACCAAACAATTTAGATCTAAAATTTGATCAAAACTGGATCTACTCAGAATCAGTCCTGGTCAGTCTAGGCACGTAGATCTCGGTCTCACGATTCCAACGCTTCTGAAATCGTTCGATTTCGTTTCTGTTTGAAGAAGTTATGGTAGTTGACACATCAATTACATTAATTTGAATAATTAATTAATATAATTAAATTAGTACATCACTAATCCTTCTCTTCCACTATCGTTGCTTTCTGAACGTAACAGGAACCCAAAACCTCGATTAGGACTTTCCATCGTCGCTCCTCCTACTCCAGATCGGACCCAGATCGCCACACACCCCTTGAACCGCCTCGAGGCCGCCGACCTCCCTCCACAACCGCCGCCAACTCGCACGTGCTCCGCTCCCCAAAATCGAACCCCAATGCGCCACCTTCCCGACGAAATTCTGACCCTATCCGAGCCCAAGGCCCCATCTCATCCGTATAGATTTGTAGAGTTCGATCTCCTCTTCGATTTGGCACCAAGTTTGTTGAACTCCATTGAGCGGATTAAAAGTTATTGATGTTTGAATTTCATGCAATTTCAGCCATCCGAATTTAAATGGCGGCCGGCCATGGATTTCTAGGGTTTTATTTATTTTATTATTATTTAATTCATTGAGATGCGTGTTTTAAAGTGGAAAACGCGGACTGCCTCCGAATCGGGTCTGCTTACTGTCGTTCTTAAGGTTTTGACGCCTTCTGAACGCGATGGGCTATGCCCCGTGGCCCAATTGTGAAGTCTGTTGCGTATTTTATTAAAATTACAATATTAAATTAATAATTTAATTTCCACCGTACATTTAAATATGCCGGGGCCACATACGGACTCTAAAAATTACAGAAAAATTATTTTTGGCTATGTTTTTATGATACGGTCCTAACAAGACTAATTTCGTCGAATTCTGAGACCGTTTGAAAAATGGCCATTGTCAAGTCGATTAAATTTAACTTAAACAGTCAAAACACGTTTTCCCTTGCCACGCTCACATATTAATTCGAATTTTTTTGGAAAATTAAACTTAACAATAATTTGACATTCCGGTTCCAACAAAAGTGGTTTCGTCGGAAACAGAGGTCGTTTGCAAAATGGCTATTTTCAAGGCCAATATATTTAATTAAAATATATATAAATTCCACAACGACTTTTCTAAATTTTAATCTGGGCATAACTTTTGATTTCTAAAGTGAAATTTAAATTTCTTACATTCGTTAGAAAGATATGATTAAACAGATTTAAATATTTCTGGTTTCGTTCAATTCTGATTTAAAATGAATCCTATACATTCAGTTAAAGTTCAAATTCAAATTTTCAAACTGCAGCGCTGTTTTAAACTCCTTTTATAATTAAATTAAATTTATTCGTTTTAAAATAAACTTTTAGTCGTTCTTATTCAAAATAGATTATTTTAAATATTAAAAATCCATTAAAATTTCTAAAATAAAAATTTTAAATTGGCCCCAAAATTCCGGGTTGTTACATTGTATCATATACACACACACACACACACACACAGTTTTCTCTTTGTGTAAAGAGTATTGATATATTATATTTTATTCGTTTCGTTGTGAGATTCTTGTCAACTTTGATTATGTTGTGTGTTGATGTTTTTCTTCTTCTTCTTCTTCTTCTTTTATTCTAATATTTCTTTCTTTTTTTCCCCACCCTTTAATTTCTTTCTCTTAACTATCTGCTTTTATGTGCCTTTTGAGTTAGGGTGAAATGTCAGTTTAAACGGTATGGAAAAGTCGAGTCGTTACATTTCCTTCCTGCTTCGATCGTGAATGGTTAATTCTTCCGAATGTTGTTTCTTAACGTTATTCTTCTTTCTGGTTATATTCGATTATCTTTCATTTTCGATACTCATTTAATTTCAAATTCAAACACGTACTGCTTGGGGATTAATACACATATATATATTTTCTAAATAAATATATTTACGCACATTTACACTTGTAAATATTTTCTTGACACGACTTTGAACGTTAATAACTTTTCATACAAACTCCGTTCAAAACATGTTATATGTGTAAATTAATCAAAAAATTGCTACGAACATGGTAGTATTCGTTTCAAAGCTAAATTTTGACAATCCAATAAATGTTTGTTTTACATTATTAATTATCCTGTAATTATTTTGATTACGTTTATTATTAAAAATGTCGGGTGTTATAATTTAGGTAATCAAGAGTAGGGTTATTCCACGTATCAAAATAAATAAAATAAATGTGTATATGAATATAAAGTCATAGCTCACTTAACAAATTGGTTTTGTCAAAATTCATGTTGTTCTTTGAAAGTGTTAATAGTGACATGAGAGAGAGGTTCAAAACTAATACGTATGTGTACAACCACTAACACGCATATGTGTTCAACTGCCAACATAAGCCTTAACTTCAAGTTTTTAATATCTCAATAGAGGGTTTCATCATTTTTAATTAAAAAGAAAAGTTGCAATTGTTATAAAATAAAGCAAGGACAGATGATAAAAGAAGAAAAGCCATTAAAGAGAATATAAGATATCAGGAAGCCATTAAAGAGAAAATAAGATATTAGAGGGAGAGCCTTTATTTCTATTGCTTTAGATTTATTTACAACACACACGAGCTTTCTATTTATAAACTTCACATGTCCTACTAATTACAATAATGTCTCTTGCACTAAGCATATTCACCCTTAATATTCTAATATATTACAACACTTCCCTTTGAATATGAGTATACAAATAATTACCTAATTAAAAACATTTTTATGAAAAACCCGTTGGAAAAATCATAAAAAAGGAAGGTACTACAAATTTATTTCATCTTTATGTAACATATTTTACAATGTTATAATGAGGCTTGATACTTCTGAATCAAGATAATGCCTCATTAGAACCTTACTAGGAAAATCCATTAGGAAAAAAATTTCGTTAGGGCAAAAGAGTGCATTATATAATACATACGGATGCTTCCCCTGATGTAATAATTACATATTTTAATGTTGCATGCATGTTTTCTTATTTAAAACGCCTTTTGTTTGCGTTTTGTATGATGCTAGTATTTATTTATAAACACAACACCAAACAGGCTCAGTTGTCATACTTATTTCTTTAGTAACTGTCACGGTTATTATTGCTATAAGGTTCTAATGGTTATTTCCACTACTCAATTCAGTCACGGTTGATTTCGTTACCCAACTTAACCACCTTTGGAAAAATAATCATTTCCTTGATCTCATGTTTATCACACTTCCAAATCATACGAATTTGAGCGCTTAAAAATTTCGAGTAGGTTTTCATTCTTCCCAATCGGCTGCGATTCCAACCAATTTTGGATCTGTTCTTATCTTCCGCTCCGCCTCTCTCTCGTTCTGACACTCATTCTGACACTCGTCCGTCGCAAGGTATGTTTCATTTTCTTAAATCTCAATACTATATTTGGTGAAGGCGAATCGAAGGTCAGATAAACCACTGTAGTGAATTTAGGATTTGATCTAGGGTCAGTTTAAGGGAAGATAGGAGAATCGAAGGACAAATTCAGGTTTGTGGCGAGTTAATGCTTCGTTGACCAGATTTTAGAGGGCTGTGTTTCCTGCTTGAAGATGCGTCATCTACTATCGTGCACGAGATACAAGAAATGTGATTTTCTGAAAAAGACCAGGTGGTTTGGTTTAGGTACAAACGAGTAGCGATCAGAGAGAGAGAGAGAGAGGATGAATGACGTTGGTCTTACATCGATTATAAGGACGGTAGGAGGAGGTATAAGTGGTAGAAGGCATGGAAACGGTGATGAGGAAAATTGTACAAAGAGTGGGTAATTTTTTTTGAAGTTGGGGAAGATGAAGTATTGGGTCGGGTAGGTGATTCTTGGGCGAGGTTGATTTTATTGGGTAATTAGAAGTTTTAGGTGTAATTATGTTTGGTTTATTATAATTAAAAAAAAATCCATACATCATCAAATACTTCACTTGTTCATACTAGGTCCACCCAAGATACGGATCTTTGCGTTGGGCTCGTAATTACATAGGTTTCACAATGGAATTTATTCCGCTAGATTTAGAGATAATAAGAATTTTGGGTAAAATTGAATGATGATCGATTTTAGTTTAAAAAATAAATGCAAAAGCGAGAACTGGAATAATGAAGATCAAAACTGATAGTTGTTATTAACCAGTGTAATGCAAACTAAATTAAATTATTAATTGTTATGTGAGCAGTGAATCAAGAGGAAGTATATGGAAGAAAGGTGATATATGCAAGAGTTCCCAAATGTTGACCGTGGACTCAACATGAATACTTGAACTCAAGGCCACAAGGATATAAGTAGCCAAGTTAAGGCTAAAATACTAATGTTTGTTAAGGAGGGTTTACTTTTCCAACTAAGGCCAAGGTGCAAGCACACTTGATTTGTAGCTAAGTGTACTACATCAGTGCTTAGTTAAGTCACTGCTAGAACGTGCAGCAGACATTTGAGAATGGGCTCAGTGGCTCATGAATACTGAGACTGGAGGATGTATTCCCATTGGCTTAAGCCATACAGGGTTAAAGAGTGTGCTCAGATCTGTGTGGTTTGCATGTGAGGCCAGGAAGCGTACTTTAATCAATTTAAGGTGGTTGGTAAGTTTGAAAACATGTGTCATTGAACAACAATCTATCATGTAATATATTTAAATGTGGTATTAGATATATGCTCAATGGCACATATTTACACATTTACGATACTGAGTGTAAAAAGTTCTCACAATTGACTTTTTTGTTTGATCCATTTGCTTTTCCTTTATGAGTTATCAGTGATTTTTAAATGAGTAGCCCATGAAGTTACATGTGATTAATGTTGGATTGAAGCGAGCAATGTGTGGAGTTCAGAAGGAGGATCCTTAGATTGAAACACTTGTAAATAATTATCTACTGTATGTTGTATTTTACTTCCACGGTGTTCATTTAGTTTTTAGACTAATTTATAGTATCAGACATGTATACTATTACGAGCCAGTTTTACCAGGCGGCCGTTTAATCATTCTTTTTCTGCAACAATCCTTTACTTGTATTCAACATTTATATTAGGTAGTTTACGGAGAGTTGTTATTACGATCCTCACTACTGTGGCATCATGGACTATGGACTTGACCACGTTGGTTGTATAATAAGAAGTTGATAGTTTGGATTCATTGTTGCTTTGAAATTCATAAAATTTGAGTTCATTGTTTAGTTTAAGTTTGGTTTGTTTTCTTCATGATTTTATTGGTTTCTTGTTGCAATCTTAATTTTGTTTTCAATCAACTTCATGTTTGATATATTTTTATAGTCATGTTATACACTGGTACTAGTTTAATTGTATTTTTACAGCTTCAAAACTTTAAATAGCAAGCAAAATATTTTGCATGCTACCGCTATAAAGAGCACAATTATAGACAAATAAGAAGTAAAATAGCAAAATAATGTCTACAAATTTCGCTTCAACTTCAATGTTTATTCGTCATACCTACTTTACTGTCAAATTGAAAATCGCATTGTATTACACATATGCAACAAGCTTTTGAACTGTAACATACTTAATTGAGAAAATGTATTACATTTTGTCTTAATAAGAAATCAAGACTTATTTTTTTTCCTATGCTTGTTTTATGTATTGCATTTGTCTTAATTTTGTATTTTCATGCCTTCTTAGGGACAAATAAAACTTCTTACTAAAGATGAAGCCAACTTCGAAAGGGTGGATTAGAATTCGACATTGAAATAATATTGAATACATACAAGGAGTTAGAAATTTCATTGAATTTGCGAAGTCTAATTCACCACCCGACTTCAAAATATGCTATTGTCCTTGCATAAAAGTGTAGAAATTCAAAAAGCTGCCTTTTAAATTAGTAGAGAAACACTTGATTGTTTATGGATCAAACATACGATGAATGTTTTTTCGTGGAGAGAGAAGCAGCAATGACATGGTGGTCAATCCTACATGGCGTGTCAATCACGAGGCTTGTAAGTCTAACCAATTTCGAGAGGAAAACCATATAGGAGACGCTCTTGGAGATCTTGTTGATGATGCATATAGCATAAAGAGGATTGGTGATGATAACCATTGGAAAAAGTACAAGAGAACAAAAGAAGAGAAAATGAAAAATTATACCCTTATTGTGAAGACAGTCTAACAACATTAAGTGTTATGTTAACGCTTTACAATGTGAAAACAGATTTTAATTGGTCAGAAAATAGTATGATCGGGTTATTGAAACGGTGGATTCCAAAGGAAAATATAGTACCAAAGAAGTATTCAACAATGAAGCAAATATTAAAAGATTTGGGAATGAAAACAGAGTGTGTACATGCTTGTGAAAATGACTGCATATAGTTTTGGAATGATCATAGTAATACAGTGGATTGTACTCGTCGTCACACTTCAAGTTTTAAAATTAAAAATCAAGGAGAAGTGGTAAAAATTACAAAACAAACTCGAAAATTTTCGAAACATTTTCTATTATGGAAATTTATTACACGTCCTTATTTAAGTTTAAAATTCAAGCCACGTCCCTCTCAAAGTTTACATGTAAACTCGGTCCCTCTTTTTAAGGTGCTACACTTTTTTTTTTTTTTTTTTGGCACTTCCGCCTTCTGTTGTCCCTATTTTGGGATGTTACGTGTTTTTTGAAAAAATTTAGGTGCTGCTTTATAAAAAAGAAATTCAAAAAATCGGAAATATTCTCGGAAGCATTCGTAAAAAAAAAGTTGCATACTTATGTGTAACTATTGCCAATAGTAACGTACATACATGCATATATTCATATAGTGTTTTATGCTGAAAATATGGATCATTATATGCATATATGTATGCAACTATTACCAATGGTCGCATATGTATGCATATAAAGTTGAACTGAGATGCATGTGTTACGAATAGTTGCATACATGTATGGAACTATTTCGTATATATGCATGAATGTATGCAAAGAACTCAAAAGGGAGGACGACTTCTGAATATGTGCATGGATGCATGTGTGTATTCTGTATAAGAGCGTAAATGTGTGCAACAATGTCTGAAAATAGTGAATGCTTGAAAAAACAAGCTAGATTAGAATACATGCATAAAAGGATGCGTATATTGCTGTTTAACTGCATACATGTATGCATTTATACTGCAGATTGACGCAACACTGAAATATAAGCATGAATGTATGCAACTATTTACGAATAAGTGCATCTTTTGATGCAAAAACCAGCTGTTT
Organism: Allium sativum; assembly: GCA_030737875.1. Taxonomy (NCBI): domain Eukaryota; kingdom Viridiplantae; phylum Streptophyta; class Magnoliopsida; order Asparagales; family Amaryllidaceae; genus Allium; species Allium sativum. Next base: position 682,353,428 of record CM060926.1, on the reverse strand, counting down.
TTCTGTTTTTGTGTTATTTTGGGTTTTGATGTGGTTTTTGATTGTTTTTCCACGTGAATTTTTTGACGTGTACTTGTTTTACTTAAATATTAATTTTCATGATTTTTTTATATTTTTTGATGAATTTTCGAAAAATAGGTACCTAATTTACATGAAAAATTGCACCAGATGTGAGCCTAATTTTGAAACTTTCCAAGGACCTGTGCCAAACAGACTCTTTTCCATTAGCTCCTGGACTAACAAGGTTGTACACTATACCATGGATAGCTCAAAAAATATTATGGTATAGTGAAGCAAAGCCTTGTTGGAATCAAACGTGTCATCCTATTGACTCGGCTGAGTGGAGATCATTCAAGAATAAGTAGCCAGAGTTTAGTAGAAATGGAAGAAATGGTATTGCCACTGACGGGTTCAATCCTTATACAACCTAATCAAGTAGTTATAGTTGTTGGCCTGTTTATGCAGTTCCTTATAACTTACCGGCATCATCATGCATGAAATCGTTGTTTCAAATGTTGTGTTTGTTAATTCCTAGACAAAAAGCACCAAGTCAAGATATTAATGTCTATTTGGAACCTCTTGTGGATGAGTTGAAGCAATTATGGACAGAAGGAGTGCCTTCATTTTACATGAATGCAAAGGAGTATTTCACTTTTAGAGCAATGCTGTTAAGGATTGCAGAATGGATTGTTAAGGAAAAACTAACACTAAAGGGAGTGGGGTGAATAGTGTTTTTAAGAATTTTAACAAAATCTAGAACTTATATGATTTGCTATATGAATCACACACCACAGAGATAATCAAAGACACAGAATCAAACACAAAAATAAACAGAAATAAAATGCAAAAAAGGAAAGAACACACCGGATTTTATACTGGTTCAGATTACTCCTACGTCCAGTCCCATGCAACACTGGATTGCGTAGAGTTTTATTACTATATCGATATTCAAGTACAACCCCTTGATTTCACAGCTACAAGGTTAACACCGATTCCAAACACCCTTGATTTCCCGGCTACAAGTTATCACCACTCCGTTTCCTTGATTTCAAGGCTACAAGGACACACCTTTCCCAGACACTTCACAAACAATTACAATAGCCCTATAACTCTTCAATAGCACTTTGATTCAGAGAGTAATGAGTAAAGAGTGAGAAGAGAAGAAGTTTATGTAAATAGAATATAATTTGGCAGAGTATAAGTGTAGAAATCATAAAAATAAGAAATAATAATGGTGTAGAGAAAGGGGATGAAGATGGAGAAGAAGAATGATGAAAAAAAATTCAAAATCAACTCCTATATTTAAGATTTGAAAGGTTGCAACGCTTCTGAAACGTTACAAATAGTGAAAAGACACTTCCTTTCAAAATCAAAAATATGATAGTTATATGTCGACACTCCCAATTATGTATGTCAACATATCATAGTTCAAAATTGAATTTTGAGCATTTTTCAAGTGTTTTGATATATATATATATATATATATATATATAATCCTGGAAATTCTTGAATTAAAACATAATGTTATAAATAAATATTATAAAGTAGAAAATCATATGAAAACATAAATATAAAATATATAAACATATTTATAAAATTATAAAGTTAAAAAGTAAATAAGTATAAAGTATATAAAAGTATATAATTATGTAAGCATATATAAAATTTATAAACCATAAAACTTGAGTTTAAAAACAAAAAGTAAGAATAGAGAATAAAGATAAAATTTGAAAATAGAATTTGATAATTTGAAAATCAGAATTTCAAAAAAACAGAATTTGAATTTGAACCTGGAGTGCTATTCAGAATCTTACATAAACTTGACTCCATTACTATATTTATCATGAACTCTTGAAATCTTGAGTCTTGAATCATCTCTGAATTCTGAATCTCTTAAACTCTTAAACCGTACCATCTTCTGTATTAATTCATGTATACAAATCCTGTATTTATGTGTGTGTGTATATATATATATTCTAGACAAAAGTGTTAGTATATATTTTATAATCAATTAATATTGAAATAAGGTTATTGTCATCAAAACTTCATTCTCTAACAATCTCCCCTTTTTTGATGATGACAACCTTAGTTTATAAAATATCATACTTGTTCATACCTATTGATGATGATCCTTCTAATACTCTCCCTGTCTATATGATTACTATAAACTATGTTTATATTTTACAATTTCTCCCCCTTTGGCATTATCAAAAGGAAATTCAAAAACTACTCCCCCTAAATCCTCTAACTATCTAAATTATTCCTATACTAAAGTATAGTACTCCCCCTTAATCCTAAATCTGTATATATATATATATATATATATATTATAAAATACTCCCCCTAAATTTATAATGAATACTAAGTACACAAAGAAATCCAAGTATCATATGTATATACACAAATCAATCCAAGCGTACCACACCATATGTTTAATATATACAAGTTTTAAGTCAATCGATCCAAATTAAACAAATTTAAACAAATCAATCATACCAAACAATTGAACGTTTCTTGGGACTTCCACCCATTCATCTTGTCCAGTGATTGGGTTCTTCTTGATGTCCTTCCATTCTTCTTCATTGTTGAGTGATGCTTTTTTGATTTCATCTGTGAAATGAGAAGAGATAGACCAACGAATCACGTCAAAATATTTCTCTTGATATTCAGCCATTCTCATCTGAATTAACTCTAGATGACGCTGATTACATAGTACTATGGAAAGGATTTTCTTGAAGGAATTCAAAGAATCTTTGAGATTTTCACTTATGTTATGAATTGGATTTTCCGTAGTTTTTATAAGAAATGAATAGAGAAGAAGGATAAATGAAATAATGAAGTTTTCTGGAAGAAATAGGCTTAAATAGGGTCTAGAATTCGTTGGATTTTTAATGGACATGAGTTAATTATTTAATTCTAAATTTTGAAAAGTTTTGAAAATCTAGCAGCTATATGTTGACATAGCAAAGTATGTATGTCGACATACTTGCTTTTAAAATTTTGAATCTTTTTGTTTCTATATTATATTATATTTAATTCTAAATTTTTTGCGATAACTTAAAGATAATTTTAACATAAATAAAACTCCATTCATTACTTCATAAAAGCAAATACATGCAACTAATTAAGATACACTAAATACAAGATTCGAAAGAAAATTCAACCGGATATTAAAGATAGATAAAACTAGATAGGTTAGTTTTCAGCGGATGTTGATGAGGAAGATGAAATTCCAAGCTTTCTTCTTATCTTGACCATGAACTTGGTCATTTTGGAAAAGTTCCTTTTGAGCTTCTTTTGATTGATGACAATCTTCAATTGATTTTGAACAATCATCTCTTTGGAAATGGTTCTAGTGTTGATTGGAAACTCAACACTTTCTAAAAGAAGTTTCTTCTTCTTCGACTTCCATAGGTGTTTGTTCTTGTTGCATTCGAGCTTGTTTGGCTTCGAATGTCTCATACGGTTTGAAGGTGAGAGGAATTTGCATGAGATGTATATTTGAGGAGTCAAACACTTTTCTTGGCATTAATTATTCTCCGTGAAGATCAACCCCAAAGTATTTGAAAATGCGGGTTAGATAAACTCCATAGTAAAGAGTGTTCTCTCTTAATGAAGTTTCTATAGGTTGATTTCTCTTAAGATCATGTTGGCCCAATTGATGTTATAGCCATCAATAATAGCAAAGAGGGCTTTTTGGACCTTGAGAGTTGGATTATTAAAGTTTCCGGAACAAGGAGTGATGGTATGTTGGAGGAGAAGGTTTAAGATTCTTGTTTTTGGACGGAAAAAGCGATTTTTGAAATCCATTTGAGCATCGTCTTCAAATATGCCGTGATAAGTTTCTAAATCGGTTTCAATCGATAATGAAATCCAAAAAATTTGAGCCCGTGCTTCTACAATTTAAAAAAGTGCGCAAGATTTCGGCATCAAGAACAATTTGCGTGCCTTGGATGTTACTCCAAATTTGGTCTTCATTGCCTTTATAAAATCTGCAATTAAGATTCGCATAGAACATCTTGACAAGCGTAGGATAACACACTTCGTCATTATCCCGAGAGCCATTTAGACTCAAGACTTCATTGTGTTGAAAGAGAAAGATAAGGTCATAGGAAGGAAAATCTTCAAAGACGGCGAAAGCTTCCGTATTGACTTTAGCTTTTACTAGATAGTCAATATAGGTTTTGATAACATCTCTATCATTATGAAGATAACCTTTGATGGTTTTGGTTAACTTCAGTTTCTGAGATGAACTAGAGGAAGCCATTTAATCGATTGTTTTGAAGAGAAAAGATATGAAGAATATTGTTTGAGTTGTGAATGAAAGGTAGAGAGAATAAATGTATATATAGAAATTGAATGGATATGAATTGAATAGGCGTAACTTTTCAGAATTCAATGACACCTTTCCAGACCTTGGGAGTTGGTGAAAATTTGGAGGGAAGTTTGAAATTTTCAACCTTTGAAATTAAAATTTTAAACTCAGGTAGATGTGTCGACATATGGACATATGTATGTCGACATATCATAGTTTCAAATTGAACTTTGAGCATTTTTCAAGTGTTTTGATATATATATATATATATATATATATATATATATAATTCTGGAAATTCTTGAATTAAAACATAGTGTTATAAGTTATAAGGTAGAAAATCATATGAAAACATAAATATAAAATATATAAACATATTTATAAAATTATAAAGTTAAAAACTATATAAGTATAAAGTATATAAAAGTATATAATTATATAAATATATATAAAACTTATAAACCATAAAACTTGAGTTTAAAAAAAAGTAAGAATAGAGAATAAAGATAGGATTTGAAAATAGAATTTGAAAATTTTAAAATCAAAATTTGAAAAAAATAGAATTTTAATTTGAATTTGAATCTGGAGTGTTATTAAGAGTCTTACATAAACTAGACTCCATTACTATATTTATCTTGAACTCTTGAAATCTTGATTACTCATGAGTCTTGAATTATCTCTAAATTCTAAATCTCCTGAACTCTTAAACTATACGGTCTTCAATATTAATTCCTGTATACAAATCTTGCATATATATATATATATATATATATATATATATACACACACACACATTCTAGATAAAAGTGTTAGTATATATTTTATAATCAATTAATATTGAAATAAGGTTATTGTCATCAAAACTACATTCTCTAACAAATGTCATTATGGGGAATTCACGATCTACCTGCCTTTAGGAATTTATTTAGTTGTGTAACACATGGTTACATAGATTGTTCTATTTGTGCTATGGAGACAGAATCAGAACACATTAGTAATAAGATTGTTTATATCAAGTATTGAAGATTTTTGAAGAATAGTCATCCGTATAGGGCATTAAAGCATGGGTGGTATAAGTCAATAGAGAATAATGACCTCCAACACGATTGATAAGATCAACACTTTCTAGAAAAGCTTGCTTATATCAAATATATACCAGGTAAATTACCTAAAAATACACATAGTAGATGATGTTGATCCCATCGCGTAATATTTTGCGAATGAAAAGGGTGATGATGGAAGACCGACATGGTAAAAGAAGTCGATTCTTTTTGCTTAATGTATTGGAGTAGTCGTAAAGTGCGACATACTATTAATGTGATGCACACTGAGAAGAATGTACCAGAGCATCTTATTAATTTGTTATTTGATAGGATCAAGCAACCTTCCAAATTTGTGTTTGATAAATCTTCCATGACTCGTTGTTGTGAAATCCTAAAGATGTCAAACTTCCATCTTGCTTAGGGACTAAGTTAAGCAACTTAGTAAATAGTCATTCACCTAGTTTGAATATTAGAAAGTCATATGAGCACCATGTTATTATTCAATATTTTCTACCTATCATCATTCAACATGCTTATCCAAAGCATCGTACTTAAGACATACAATACTGCAAGTATTCTTACATTTTAGTATTATTTGTTTGAAGATTTTAATTCGAAAGCATGTTCAAACTGACACAGATATGATTGTTGAGGCATTCGTGTTGGTGCATTATTTTCCTTCTCAATTCTTTGAAATAAGCAAATATTTAATGGTGCATTTAGCTGATCAAGCATTGCTATGTGGACTGCTTACTTATATATGGATGTTTCAATTTGAAAGGTTTTCGTGTAGTTATTACATGGTTTACTTCATTAATAACGTAAAATTATGAATTATTTGTTGGAACTTTGAAGGATTGTAAGTACATACCGAGAAATAAGCGTTATGTGGAGGGATCAATTTCTGAACTATATCTTGTTTTAGAATCCGTTAGATATGCCATAATGTATATGCCAAATCCACATACTGGTAATTATGGCTGCAAAAAAGCACCATTTTTAGATGAGAATAGAGATGATACTTATGAACGTCCCATCCTTGAAGGTAAAATTACCAAATTATCTGGATATAACGTATTTATCGAAGGTGGATACTTTTAGGCTAAACATCACTCGCGTGGACGATTATTATAGGTTTGCCTTATTTTGACATGTTATATGATGTAATTCCAGTATTTACTGAAGCCGCAACATTTTGATTTGTAGAGACTATCGATCATTATTAGAGGATGTTCGAAGAATAAAAAACACCATACAAGAGCCGAAGTAGCAGTACAAACTGAATTTATTGATTGGTTGCACAAGAAGGTATGTTAGATGTCATACAACTCATACTTCAATAATGAAATTGACATTATTAAACTTGTTGAAATTGGTTTAACAATTAATGGACGAAAAGTGCATGAATTCACCGTTATGGTATTATGTTAGTGGACCAGCATAGGAAGCAAAAACTCACCCTAAACATACAATTAATGGTTATGCGTTCTATCCATAGCATTACGATGACACCCTTTCTACACAAGATAGAAGTATTTGTATGGACGCAATTACAACATTTATAGCAAGTGCAAAAGATTTAAATCCTACAGATGATGACACTACTTGGTATGGTGTTATCAAGGAGATAATTGAAGTTGATTATTATGAATTTCAACATGTTGTGTTCTAATGTGAGTGGGAGAATGTTGCTGACAAAATAAATGGTTGTAAGATGTGACGGCCGCCCCGTGCCTACTGCAACGAACTAGGAAATTGCGTGCCAGACCGATACGGGATGATCATTAGGCCGATGTGGGATGATCATTTGGGTAGAATAATTCGACAATAGAAACTGTCATATAACTCACAGCGCATGGATAATGTAAAATAATAAAATATACAACAGGATAAAGTAATGAAGCACAACTGAATAGAGAATCAAATTTCAATAAAACCATAGAATCTTGGGTACGACACTTCTCGATACATGAATCTCTGAATACAATATGGCACTACAACATCCCTTACAGTCTCAATAACATCAACATACAGCGAAAATAGAAAAGAAATAATACGCTATCCTCCTGCTCATCACCGCACAACAACACCGGCACCAAACCTGCTACATGCTACTCAGTCTGCCTACCATCAATTTGGTGAACAACCCAAGGTAATAAGAGGGAAACATAAAACCTTAAGTCGGACAACAGTCTTAGCGAGCGATAAAATAGCTAACAAACGATTACACAGAAAAAAATATAGATGGATCGACCAACTGATCTGCCCAACAAGTTAACATGTGAAGTCCATTCATCACATGTCACATCAGAAATAGGAAAGGACTACCCCCTAATCCTGCTTCTCTTCAACATCCTACGGTGGCGGCCTACCTAGAGAAAATAGTGAAGAAGACATAAAATCAACCGTAGCATCCATAGCATCTAATGTCATTGCCATCACCGACTACAGCCGTGAATCCATCAGTTATTGAACTTCTATTTCACCAGTCAAAAGGGCTACTGGAAAATCCCAGTTCTAGCCAAACTGCCATGCGCCATCATGACTCGTATGTTTGCCTCCTACCTGAGACAACTAAACCACTCCTACCTGAGCGATCCAAGGTACTCGATCATACCTGATCCTTATTGGCGTCCCCACGATACCTCGGCTATGAGTCAGCTAGAACACTTCAATAACAAAAGATTCCTTGGCACTTCAAATCTGTCGAGCCTTTCTTCATGGCGACATCACTTTTTTAGTCAAGCTACCACTTGAACCAATTCCATTATCATCCCTGGTTAGCTCCTACCTGAGTCAACCATTATCATCCCTGATTAACTCCTACCTGAATCAATCCTTCATCAAACTATATCATGAACCATCCCATGACCAGTATCACAACAAATTAGCTTCGACCACTCCTGCTTGAGTTCACAATCGAAGCACCATTCATATTTGAGTTGCACATCAATCATCTGAAGTCCTTTTCAATCCAAACTTCTCCAGCAACATCAGGAAGCCAAGACGAACAAGCCCTCAAAGTTTCACCTTTCCCTGGCCTACCCTCATGGGTCAGTGCCGACCCACCCACTTAGCCAATTTGGTTAAGTGGTTGGCCCTATATCCATTCATGCCTCAAGTGCATCCTTCCGGTCCAATCTCCAATTGTTTGACATTCGTTTTGAAGCTTCTGCCAGCCTATTCATTTCTTGAGTAATCTGCCTTTGACTCATCACAAATCAACTTCGAATGATATGACATTCACTAGTAGCCTCGACTTACCAAAGAAAAGCTAAATACAAAAATCCAGCACCATACGACTCTTCCCCATAGGTCGGTGCCGACCCATGTCCTTAGCTTGTATGGACATGAAATTTTTAGAGCCCCAATTTCACTTCTTCTAGAGAATCTCCGACAAATTTCGTCTGAATCTGATCTTCTGGACCTCTGATTTGCTCTTTTTTTCAATCCTATGATTCTACGACAATAGTCTAACATGCAGCTCAAGCAATACATCAATTTCGTCAAAACAAACATCGATACCTACAGCAATGACCATACAAACATGAACAATTCATAAACATATCACAATTATGATATCTAACATTATATGGATCTAAACATATGAATAAACATGACTAACTTATTAATTATCCAGTTAGTATGATCAAATTAGGCTTTCCTAGGGTTTCTAGGTATGAGTTAAACATATATGATCAGATCTAAGGTGAGCACGACATGAAACATAGGAATATAATTCTAGTATACCCATACAATCCATAGCTTCCGTCTGAGAGATATTTATCACCCACCAATTTCTAGATTTGATGTAGATTCAATGAGATCAGATTTGGACAGCAATGAAATGCCTTGAATTTGATATAATTTGATGTGATCTAATCCTCTTTGATGATGATCTACTCTTCCCGGAGGACCAATCTTCTAGATGCAATCTACGATGAGCTTGATTAAAGAAGATGGAGAAATAGGATTTTACACCGAACCTGGAGAATCACAGACGCTCAACCTAAAACTTAGAATGAAGAGAGTAACCCTAATTTTCTCCCCAAGTCCCCCTATTTATATCTGTTGGCCTAAGTCTAATGGGTCTGGCCAACCAGCCCTTTAGTTGTTGATCAGCCTGCCTAAACGCAAGCTGAAACTTAAAACAACGATTCCTTCCGAACCGCTGAACCAAATCCTTCATGTGACCACTCTACGAAATCGTAAACCACTATTCTGATCCAATGAAATTGATCTCAACACATAATTCAATTCCTATCAAAAATTATAGAACAAATAGTAAACTCAAGGGCAAAATGGTCATAATTGAATTTGGTAAGAATTAAGGACTTGTCTCACATCCTCATGAATGACATACTAAAATCTGAGAATGATCCGAGCACCAGGGAATAAAATAGAATTATTTTACGATCGGTCGATACTTAAAATATGGGTTCTTACATTCTCCCCCTTTAGGAAATTTGCCCTCGAAATCCCAAGAAAACACAAGCAAATAAGGTATTCTGCATGCCTACCATCCACGAGCTGCCAATTTATCGTGCAATCTAACATCTAACAAACCATGCATCCAAAATCTTATCATAGCTTGCAGAACTTCTAATAGCACAAGACATAATGGTACAAGTAAAAGTTGATATATAGGATGTACCACTCAAAGAGTTCTGGATGGGCCAACTTCATTCTCTCTTCCATTTCCCACGTTCAATCTTCATCGTTCTTGCTCCATTGTACCTTGACTAGCTTAATAACCTTCCTCCTAAGCTTTTTCATGTCATTCCCCACAATGCGAAGCGGCTTACGAAGACTAGAAACATCAGGCTTGACTTCAAAATCTCCTAGTTGGTCTGGAGATACTATAACATTTGAGTCATGCACGAATTTCCATGGAAATGATACATGAAAAACATTATGCACACTTGCCATCTTCTCAGGTAATTCCAATCTACAAGCGAGCTTTCCAATACGCTCGATAATTGGAAACGGTCAACAAATCTTGGCGCTAACTTCCCATTCTTTCCAAAGCAAACGAAATTCCTTAAAGGCAAGATCTTAACGTATACCAAATCTCCAACTGATAATTCGAAATTTTACATCGCTTATCGGCATAATTTTTCTAATGATCTTGGGCCGCCTTCATTCGTTGTCAAACGATTTCAATAATATTCGTCGTTTTTATCATCATTTCTAGCCCAAGTACCAACTTCGCGCCAGTTTCTAACCAACAAGAAGGAGAATTACACGGTCTGTCATACAATGCCTCATATGGTGCAATTCCAATACCAATCGGTAATTATTATTATAAGCAAACTCAACTAAGTGCAGATGATCTTCCTACGATCCTCCAAAGTCCAATGCGCAATGTCTAAGGAGATCTTCCAATACTCAATTAAGTCTCTCGGTTTTACTATCTGTCTAGGGATGATAAGCAGTACTCATGTGTAGCTCGGTTCCCTGTGTCTCTTGCAAACTCTTCCAGAATCCACTGGCGAATAATGGATCTCGATTGCTAACTATTCTTTTTGGAACCCCATGGAATTGAACTATCCACTTAAGATATAACTCAGCCAACTTCGATGCAGTCCTAGTTGATTTGATAGGAATAAACCTTGTGCTTTTAGTCAAGCGATCCACGACAACCCAAATACTATCATTTTTGGCCTTTGTCCTAGGTACTCCGTCGATAAAATCAATCAATACTTGCTCCCATTTCCACATAGGAACTTCTAATGGATGTAACAACCCACTCGACTTTTTCTGCTTGGCTTTAACTAGCTGAAAGTTCATACACTTCGAGATAAATTTCCGACATCCCATTTCATGCTTTCTCAGTAATAAATCTATTTCATATCTCGATACATCTTATTACCTCCTGGATGTATCGTCAATCTAGAGTGATCACATTCCCTTAGAACCTCATCTCTCAATCTATCAACGTCAGGAACAACCAATCGTACATTCTTTCAAAGCCAACAATCAAGATCGACTTCGAAAGCCTTAACCGCCTCTGGTTCTACTCTTATCTCCAACTTTCGAACGATTTCCACAAGATTATCGTCTAGCTACTGGCTTTCGCAAATCCTTTTGATGAGTTTCGGTTTAATCGATAAGCTAGCTAACATCTCGGGTTCTAACTCACAATGAGGTCTGAGATCAAATCCGGCCAAATACTCGAGTTGTTTCCATTCCTTTAACATGGCTCCCAAACTTGCATGTCTCCTACTTAACGGATCAGCCACTACGTTTCCTTTTCCTGGAGTATAGGCTATTCCAAAATCGTATGACATTAAAAACTCTAACCGTCGTTGCTGTCGAAGATTCAAATCCTTTTGGGAGAAAATATACTTCAACGACTTGTGGTCCATAAGCAACTCGAACCAAACTACCAACAAATAATGCTCCAGATCTTCGGAGCAAACACTATCGCCGCTAAATCTAAAACGTGAGTCAGGTAATTCCTTTCATGCGGCTTCATTTGTTGACTCGCATAAGCCACAACCATATTCTTTTGCATTAGCACTACTCCAATTCTAGTGCCACATAAAACAACATATACTACCCTCTCTTCATTCCCATTGTGGGTAGTCAGCACATGAGCACTTGTCAATCTTTCTTTCAGAATTCCAAAGGCTTGCTCACACTTCGCATCCCACGTGAAGACCTGATTTTTCTTAGTCAATCTGGCTAATGGTGCAGCTTTCTTAGAGAAATCCTTGATAAATATTCGATAATATCTAGCTAAACCAAGGAAACTTTTAACATTCATCACATTCTTGGGTCGATCCCAATCATGGATTGTTGCTACCTTAGCGGGATCCACCGCTATTCCTCGTCCTGGCACGACGTGACCCAAGAACCTCACTTCTTCCTTCCAAAAATGACGCTTTGAAAACTTAGCCTTCAGTTGATGTTTCCGTAAGATTTCCAAAACAATTCTCAAGTGTGTCCTATGTTCTTCCTCATCCCTTGAGTAAATCGATATATCATCAACGAACATAAGTATTAACTTATTCAATTGATCCCTGAAAACCCGATACATAAGATCCACAAAATATGATGGCACGTTAGTCAATCCAAATGACATCACTAGCCACTCATAAAATCCGGATGGTGTCCTAAAAGCAGTCTTCGACACTCTATCCCTAGCCACTCTCAATTAGTGAAATCCCATTGCCAAATCCATTTGTTAAAACACCTTGGCTTCGTGATGCTGATCAAACATGTCATCTATTCTCGGTAATGGATACTTATTCTTCTTGGTCACCTTATTCAGCTCATGATAATCCACGCATAATCGCAATGCTCCGTCGGCCTTGGTCGCAACCACAACTGGTGTGACGGCCCGTCCCGCACCAGCCTGCGTTTCCTCCGAAAGTGCGCTGTACACATGCCCGGCTAGCACAGAACGGTCATCAGAAGAAAAGAAAGAAGAGAGTGAACTAATCAAGGAACCTGTAGAATGTCTCACAGCGCATGGGATAAAATATAATAATAACATACTTGACATAAAACAGGCGAGACAGTGCATAAGCTGATAACTAAAATCAACATCAATCATCAGAGCAGCGGAAATCCAAATACAGCTTATTACAATTTTCCAAATTTACTGTCTCTAAGCAAAAGAAAGCTAAAGTAGAAGATACACCAACAATGCCCAAGCAGTGATCTTCAACAACACAGGGAGAATATTATGTATATAGTACGTGGAAGCCTCCTGCTCGTCTCCGGATCATCTACCCGTGCATCACCAGCTAACCTGTCTCTAGTCTGCTCGTGTGAGCACCCAGAGTAATAAAAGGAGACATAAAACTCTGGGTCAGACATAAAGCCTGGTATGAGCGATAAGCATCTAAACAGAATGATAACAGGTATACTAAACCATACCTGAACCTGAACCTGCAACCAAAGAGTTAGTACCACATACCGTACAATACTCCAAGGTGCCAGAATAAATAGTGTAAGAATACGGGGGTGGGGTGTGCATGTCACAGTGATAGCAAACAATTCATCCATAGCAACCATCCTCACATCTCTCACTCAGTGCGTAAAGCGTACGACATCTACCACTTTGGAACACTAGACAAACTGAGGTAACGACGGATCCCGACTTGTAGAAACCCTGCTATGACCAAGCCAAACACTTGGAGTCATGACCAAACATTTCAATGACCCACTTCATTGGTCGTAGCCCTTGGTTCTACCGATGCCATAATGGCCCTGAATCCGCCTTCGTACCTCCTACCATAGTGGTCCAAAGCTATAGACGTCGATAACTCCTTGACACGCGTCCCGCAACAAAGCCCAACCATGAAGCGAACTCGTTGATTCCCATCTGAATCCTGAGCTCTAACTTCTCATTTGGACTTCCTTTGCATCTCGGGTTTGGTCGAATTGGAGTGGGTCTTCAGAAGAGTTGTCGTGCAACAGCAGCCCTAGGATTCTGTTCGGTTCGGTAGGCATCACCTTCATCAGTTCGGGTCGGTAGTCCACTTCGGGTCGGGTCGGTGTCTTCCTCCGGGTCGGGTCGGTTCAGTGATTCTCCCCCTTCAGATATCGGTTCGGTTCGGGTGTCTCTGCTTGAGTTCGGTTCGGAGGTATTTCATCCGATCTGATTCCCTCTGTTTGACTTGTTTGCTTGCTCCGATCCGTCCTGTTCCCTTTCTCCGATCCGATCTGCCCTATTGCTCCGATCCGATCTTCTGTCCACTCCAACTCTAAGCATTGGCCTTCCTTCCTGCCAAGCTCCTTCCAGTGACAAGTCCCCAATCCTGTTCGGATTCCCTTGGCCAGTTCACTAGTCCGATCCGACCCCTGCTCCGATCCGAACCGGTTCGAGACCTGCACTTTTCTGCAACTTTCCAGCGAGCTTTCTACGCCATTCGACGACGTTTTCGACCAATTTAACTATTCTAATCAATCATAAGACATACCATAGAGTCATAGCAACATATAACAGCAACCACAAGCAACAAACAACAATTTAAATGAATCAAAATGGATCAAAAGTGGCCAAAACCCCACATTTTCCTATAATCCCTCTTAATCATGTTTAAGCATACGATTAGCAAAACACATCGAAATTAACCCAAATTTCTAACAGAGCCTTAAAACATTATTTTAGAATTTTAAGAATTTTTCCAGAATTTATTTACGTATAAATTCGCTAATCTTCACTAATTACCCTTAATCACTGTAATTAGTGCAAAAACTATGCAAATCACTCACCTTTGCCACAACTAGGACCCCAAAACTGAAATATTCTCTGATTTGGCGCTGTTCCCAATCTTATACAGTAGCTCCAACCTTGCTTTGGTGCTTTTTCTTCTTAATTTAATGTTTGTTAAGCCTAATCTTCAATTAGAAGGTGATTTTTGGGTGTTTTAGAGAGATTTAGAGAGTGGAGGCCATGGCTAGGTCAAGAGGAATGAAAGTGGCGGCTGGAAAATGTCTAGAGAAAGGTTTTCTAACCCTAATCAGCACCTACATCCCCTTAAACCCGAAATTCCCCTTGGGCCTAGCTGCTAATCACCCGTTTAAGCCCAATTAAGCTGTTTCTCACCATCTGAAACTTGTTTCAGCCATATCTCCCAAACGGTAAGTCCGTTTGGCTAATGTGACCACTCTACGGAAAGAGAAACCATCATCCGGAGCCAATGGAAGTGGTTTCAGGTCAAAATTCCTTTCCAGTCAAAAGTTATGGCCAAAACAGTGGTAACTAGGGTAAAATGGTCATTTAAAAATCGGGAAAAATCATGAACATGGGAAATGACCCCAATAGTCGTCTCCCAAAGTTACATGACCATACGACTTCGTATGTGACAGAAATAAATATTCTACGATCCTATGATGCGTAGAATGCGGGTCGTTACACTCTCCCCCCCTTAAGAAATTTCGTCCCCGAAATTCCTTAACCCTAAACATACAAAGGATCCCGCATGCCTAACAACCACATAAAACAATCAAACATGCAAAACAAGCAAACAAGCCTATCCTAGCATGCGGAAAACTAAATCGAAGTCAAAATCTTACCAGGCAAAGAGTTCTGGGTATGTCTTCCTAATGTTCTCCTCTGTCTCCCAAGTACAATCATTCTCGTCCTCGCTCCACTGTACCTTGACTAGCTTCACCGCCTTCCTTCGAAGTTGCTTCATGTCGTGCTCGACAATACGGCCCGGTTCGCGGTTCCCAACCGCCTCGGGTTCTACTTCGAAGTCTTCTAACTGATCAGGTGAAATAGTCATATCTGAGTCGTGAACGAACTTCCTTAGTTGGGAAACATGAAATACGTTATGAACTCCTGCCATCTTCTCTGGTAAGTCAATTCTATACGCCAAATTCCCGACTAGTTCAAGAACAGGGAATGGACCAACAAATCTTGGTGCCAACTTGCCTCTCCTGCCAAATCGTGTTACGCTCTTCAACGGAGAAATCTTGACAAACACCAAGTCGCCAACGGAGAATTTTAAGTCTCTTCTCCTCTTATCAGCATAACTCTTCTGCCTATCCTGGGCAGCCTTCATTCGTTGTTGAATGATCTTAATCTTATCTGAAGTTTCCCTCACCACATCTGGTCCAAGCATAAACTTTTCGCCAGTCTCTATCCAACATGATGGTGAGTTGCATGGTCTTCCGTACAGAGCTTCAAACGGAGCCATACCGATACTGGATTGGTAGCTATTATTATATGCAAACTCTACTAGATGCAAATGGTCATCCCATGATCCACCAAAATCCAATATACATGCTCTCAAGAGATCTTCCAAAATACGATTCACCCTTTCCGTCTGACCGTCGGTCTGAGGATGATATGCGGTACTGAGATGTAACTCTGACCCTAGAGCCTCTTGTAAGCTCTTCCAAAACCCACTAGTGAACAACGGGTCTCGGTCGCTCACAATGCCTTTAGGTACTCCATGAAATCTCACTACCCACTTCATATACAATTCTGCTAACTTAGCTGCCGTTCTTGTCGATTTGACTGGTATAAACCTTGCACTTTTAGTCAGTCGGTCTACAATCACCCAAATGCTGTCATATCCCGATCTAGTCCTTGGTAAACCATCGATGAAATCCATCGAGACTTGCTCCCATTTCCATTCGGGAATTTCTAAGGGCTGTAACAACCCACTAGGCTTCTTTTGCTCGGCTTTAACTAGCTGGCAATTCATGCACTTGGATATAAACTTCCCAACGTCTCTTTTCATCCCTTCCCAGTAGTAAGTCTGCTTCATATCTCGATACATCTTATTACCACCGGGGTGTATAGTTAGCTTTGAGTGATGACATTCTCTAAGCACTTCATCTCTCAATCCATTGACATTGGGTACAACAAGCTTTCCATTCTTTCTAAGCCATCTTTCTCGATCAAGCCCATACTTGTTCATCTCCTCATCGATACCCATCTCTAACTTGGAGATGATCTCCAATAGGTTAGGATCGTCCCTCTGACTAGAGCCGATCCGTTCAATCAAAGTGGGTCTGATCGTCAAACTTGCTAACATTTCTGGATCCAATTCGCACTTTGGTCTGAAATCAAACCCCGCGATAAACTCCAGTTGCTTCCATTCAAGGAACATAGTCCCTAAGTTGGCATGTCTTCTACTCAATGCATCAGCCACCGCATTGCCCTTTCCTGGTGTGTATGCGATGTCAAAATCATAGGAAGCTAAGAACTCTAACCATCTCTGTTGACGGAGATTTAAATCCTTCTGGGAGAATAGATACTTTAACGACTTATGATCTGTAAATAGCTCAAATCTTTCTCCCAAGAGATAGTGTCTCCACATCTTTAACGCGAACACGATCGCTGCCAATTCTAAATCATGGGTAGGGTATCTTCTCTCGTGCGGTTTCAATTGCCGACTTGCATAAGCTACAACCCTACCGCCTTGCATCAATACAGCACCCAGTCCGGTACCACAGGCATCCGTGTATACCGTCATCTCTTCATCCCCCTCAGGAATGACTAACACTGGTGCGCTTGTCAACTTGTCCTTTAGACTTTTGAATGCATTCTCGCACCTTTCATCCCAGACAAAAGTTTGATTCTTCTTGGTCAACTGGGTCAATGGTGCTGCTATCTTGGAGAAACCTTGGATAAACTTACGATAATATCCCGCTAATCCCAAGAAACTCCTTACATCTGTTGCATTCTTGGGCGTAGGCCAATCCTGTACCGTAGCCACCTTTGCTGGGTCCACGGCAATCCCATTTTCTGATACAACATGGCCTAAGAACCTCACTTCCCTCTTCCAGAAGTGGCACTTAGAAAACTTTGCTTTCAATTGGTGTTTTCTCAACACCTCCATCACTACTCTTAAATGTTCCTTGTGTTCTTCCTCTGTCCTCGAATAGACCAAAATATCATCAACGAACACAAGGACAAACTTATTCAACTGATCTCTGAATACCCTATTCATAAGATCCACAAAATATGCTGGGGCATTGGTCAGCCCGAATGGCATGACCAACCACTCATAAAACCCAGACGGCGTCCGAAATGCCGTTTTAGCTATACTCTCAGCTTCCACTCTAAGCTGATGAAAACCTGTCGCGAGATCCAACTGAGAAAATACTCTCGCGCCACTCAACTGATCAAACAAATCATCTATCCGCGGTAGAGGGTACTTGTTCTTCCTCGTCACTTTATTCAATTCGCGGTAGTCTACACACAAACGAAGGGAACCATCCGCCTTGGTAGCAAACACAACTGGTGCTCCCCATTCAGAAACACTCCTTCTGATAAATCCCTTCTTCAAAAGATCGCTGACTTGCACCTCGAGCTCTCGCTGCTCTCTTGGTGCCATACGCCGAAGTGGCATCACTATAGGTCTGGCATCTTTTACCAAATCAATACGGAACTCAATCTCTCGGTGTGGTGGAAGTCCGGTCACTTCTTCGAAAACATCCGGATACTGGCCAACCACGGGCAAACCTGACAACTCACTATGCGGAATGTCGAGGGAGTTTAGAAAACTAGCCAATACCCCCTTACTGGGTAGGCCACCAAACACTATCTTCCGCCCATCATCCGCTCTAGCTGTCACCAACAAGCCCTCACAGTCTACCACCACCCCGTATCTTTGGAGCCAATCTACTCCCAAGATAATGCCAAACCCAGTAAAGCCCAAAACAAAGCAATCACAAACAAACATGCATCCATGACTCGATAAGACCACATTGCGACAAATCATGCTAAGGCTAGTCGAACCACCAATCGGGTTCGTCACTACTAAAGGTCTATCGACAATCTCGGGCTCCAATCCCAATCTATCTACCAGGTCACTAGATATGAAAGAACTGGAAGCTCCGGTATCAAACAAAACTCTAACAGGAACATCATATACAGAAAGCATACCTTGAATGACGACATTCTTTCCCTTCTCCGCCGCAGTTGGGGCATTCGACGAAGAAGGAATAGCATTAAGAGCGTAGGCTTTCACCATTTGCTTTTCCTTAGGGGGCTGTGGACACTTGTCCTTGTGATGTCCCAATTGGCCACAATTGAAGCACTTCCTATCCGCTGGCTTGGCCCGACAATTACTAGCATAATGGCCCTTCTTACCACAGCTGAAGCACTCCACATCTTGCTTATTCTTTTTCATCTGGCCATCCTTAGCCTGATTCTGCTTTCTCTTATTCTGGGAACCACCCTTGCCTCCACCACTTGCTTGTGGCTTTGGCTCATCTGCCGATGCAACCTCAGTCTTCGGCTTAGGGTAGAGACTCTCTGATCTTAATGCTTTCCCCACAATCGACTCAAACGTCTCATCGATGTGGTTAATAAGCCTTTCCCCTAAGTACTGATCTAACCCAGTTATGAAATTCTCATTCTTCTTCTCGGCAGTATCAATAAGAGATAACCCATACTTTGACAAAGTGTCGAATTCAGCAATATAATCAGAAACTGCCCTTCCATTCTGCTTGAGTTCCAAGAACCTCTTGAACAACACTGACTTCTGGGCCGCTGGAATGAACTTCTCGCTAAAGCGAGCTTTAAACTGCTCCCAAGTAATCTGATCTTCGGGAGTAGCTGCCTTTATAGCATTCCACCAATTCATTGCCCGCCCTTGCAGCTGACGGGACGCTAGCTTTCTCTTCATCGCATCCTCGATACCCAAATCCTCGAAGATACGTTCGCAGCTATCCAACCAATCTTGAACATCTGTGGCCGACTCCGTTCCGTGGAACGGCTTCCCACCAAGGCTAGTATAATCCTTATTCAACTTGGCGAAGTCGACCCTCGGCGCCTGCACTATTGGACCACCACCATTTCCACCATTGGGAGCTGCCCTCTGCATATCTCTAAGCATCTCTCTCATGAGGTCAGTAAACATTGTCCTCATGTCAGCAGCATTCCCATTATTGGCTCCCCTACCAGCACCTCTAGTATCTCGTCTCATCGTCAATCTGAAAAAGGAAACGATTAACGATTCCATAGTGGTGTTAGTGCAGTACAACCTCATCCATATACTACTAATAGTATATATATATATAGCTTTTAAAAACCAAAGTAATCACAAATACGCTCTCTCGTATACGTATATTATCTCTCCCTGATAACTTCCCTAGGTTAACTACGCAACCTAGAGCTCTGATACCAAGTGTGACGGCCCGTCCCGCACCAGCCTGCGTTTCCTCCGAAAGTGCGCTGTACACATGCCCGGCTAGCACAGAACGGTCATCAGAAGAAAAGAAAGAAGAGAGTGAACTAATCAAGGAACCTGTAGAATGTCTCACAGCGCATGGGATAAAATATAATAATAACATACTTGACATAAAACAGGCGAGACAGTGCATAAGCTGATAACTAAAATCAACATCAATCATCAGAGCAGCGGAAATCCAAATACAGCTTATTACAATTTTCCAAATTTACTGTCTCTAAGCAAAAGAAAGCTAAAGTAGAAGATACACCAACAATGCCCAAGCAGTGATCTTCAACAACACAGGGAGAATATTATGTATATAGTACGTGGAAGCCTCCTGCTCGTCTCCGGATCATCTACCCGTGCATCACCAGCTAACCTGTCTCTAGTCTGCTCGTGTGAGCACCCAGAGTAATAAAAGGAGACATAAAACTCTGGGTCAGACATAAAGCCTGGTATGAGCGATAAGCATCTAAACAGAATGATAACAGGTATACTAAACCATACCTGAACCTGAACCTGCAACCAAAGAGTTAGTACCACATACCGTACAATACTCCAAGGTGCCAGAATAAATAGTGTAAGAATACGGGGGTGGGGTGTGCATGTCACAGTGATAGCAAACAATTCATCCATAGCAACCATCCTCACATCTCTCACTCAGTGCGTAAAGCGTACGACATCTACCACTTTGGAACACTAGACAAACTGAGGTAACGACGGATCCCGACTTGTAGAAACCCTGCTATGACCAAGCCAAACACTTGGAGTCATGACCAAACATTTCAATGACCCACTTCATTGGTCGTAGCCCTTGGTTCTACCGATGCCATAATGGCCCTGAATCCGCCTTCGTACCTCCTACCATAGTGGTCCAAAGCTATAGACGTCGATAACTCCTTGACACGCGTCCCGCAACAAAGCCCAACCATGAAGCGAACTCGTTGATTCCCATCTGAATCCTGAGCTCTAACTTCTCATTTGGACTTCCTTTGCATCTCGGGTTTGGTCGAATTGGAGTGGGTCTTCAGAAGAGTTGTCGTGCAACAGCAGCCCTAGGATTCTGTTCGGTTCGGTAGGCATCACCTTCATCAGTTCGGGTCGGTAGTCCACTTCGGGTCGGGTCGGTGTCTTCCTCCGGGTCGGGTCGGTTCAGTGATTCTCCCCCTTCAGATATCGGTTCGGTTCGGGTGTCTCTGCTTGAGTTCGGTTCGGAGGTATTTCATCCGATCTGATTCCCTCTGTTTGACTTGTTTGCTTGCTCCGATCCGTCCTGTTCCCTTTCTCCGATCCGATCTGCCCTATTGCTCCGATCCGATCTTCTGTCCACTCCAACTCTAAGCATTGGCCTTCCTTCCTGCCAAGCTCCTTCCAGTGACAAGTCCCCAATCCTGTTCGGATTCCCTTGGCCAGTTCACTAGTCCGATCCGACCCCTGCTCCGATCCGAACCGGTTCGAGACCTGCACTTTTCTGCAACTTTCCAGCGAGCTTTCTACGCCATTCGACGACGTTTTCGACCAATTTAACTATTCTAATCAATCATAAGACATACCATAGAGTCATAGCAACATATAACAGCAACCACAAGCAACAAACAACAATTTAAATGAATCAAAATGGATCAAAAGTGGCCAAAACCCCACATTTTCCTATAATCCCTCTTAATCATGTTTAAGCATACGATTAGAAAAACACATCGAAATTAACCCAAATTTCTAACAGAGCCTTAAAACATTATTTTAGAATTTTAAGAATTTTTCCAGAATTTATTTACGTATAAATTCGCTAATCTTCACTAATTACCCTTAATCACTGTAATTAGTGCAAAAACTATGCAAATCACTCACCTTTGCCACAACTAGGACCCCAAAACTGAAATATTCTCTGATTTGGCGCTGTTCCCAATCTTATACAGTAGCTCCAACCTTGCTTTGGTGCTTTTTCTTCTTAATTTAATGTTTGCTAAGCCTAATCTTCAATTAGAAGGTGATTTTTGGGTGTTTTAGAGAGATTTAGAGAGTGGAGGCCATGGCTAGGTCAAGAGGAATGAAAGTGGCGGCTGGAAAATGTCTAGAGAAAGGTTTTCTAACCCTAATCAGCACCTACATCCCCTTAAACCCGAAATTCCCCTTGGGCCTAGCTGCTAATCACCCGTTTAAGCCCAATTAAGCTGTTTCTCACCATCTGAAACTTGTTTCAGCCATATCTCCCAAACGGTAAGTCCGTTTGGCTAATGTGACCACTCTACGGAAAGAGAAACCATCATCCGGAGCCAATGGAAGTGGTTTCAGGTCAAAATTCCTTTCCAGTCAAAAGTTATGGCCAAAACAGTGGTAACTAGGGTAAAATGGTCATTTAAAAATCGGGAAAAATCATGAACATGGGAAATGACCCCAATAGTCGTCTCCCAAAGTTACATGACCATACGACTTCGTATGTGACAGAAATAAATATTCTACGATCCTATGATGCGTAGAATGCGGGTCGTTACAACTGGTGCACCCTATTCGGATATGCTTCTCCGAATGAATCCTTTACTCAAAAGATTGTTCACCTGCATCTCTAACTCTCGGTTTTCCTTACGAGTCATCCGCTTAAGAGGCATAACAATTGGTCTGGCTCCATCTAATAAATCAACCCGAAACTCAATCCCTCGATGCAGCGACAACCCTCTTACTTCCTTAAACACATCATAAAACTCTCGTACGATTGGCACTGATGGAAACTCATCCCTTGGATTCACAAGAGAATATAAAAAGCTAACCAGAACTCCATCCTCTGGTAGACAACGTATCACAATTGTTTGCCCTTCCTTATTCTCGATTGTCATCTCGAGCCTTTCGCAATCAACCATAGCTACATACTTCTTGAGCTAATCCATGCCCAGAATAATTCCAAACCCAGTGAAATTTAAAGCAAAACATTCGCACACAAAAAGCAAATATGACTCGATAAAATTAGACCAAGACAAAGCATACAAAGACTGGATGAGCCCCCTATTGGATTATTCACAACTAATGGTCTATCAACAATTTCAGGTTCCAAACCTAACTTGCAAACAAGCTCATTACAAGTAAAAGAATGCGATGGTACAGTAACAAACAAATTCGAACTAAAACGTATCTAACAGAAAGCGTACCTCGCACCACAACATTCTTTCCCTTCTCCTCCGCAGTTGGAGACCTCGAAGAAGATAGAATAGCCTCCAAAGTATACACCTTCATAATCTGCATACCATTTGTTGATTCTGGACAGTTCTTCCTTATATGCCCATGTTTATCACAATTATAACACTTTCCCTCCACCTTAGGGTTCTTACACTCATTGGAATAGTGGCCCTTCTGCTGACAATTAAAACAAGTGATCTCACCCTTAGGCTTCTTCTGGCCATTCTTTCCTTGCTGTTGTTTCCGTTTTCCATTCCACTTTTTCTTATTACCACCACATAGTGTGGTTTCACTTCCTCCTTACCCCCACCAACTGCTTCTTCCTTCTGAGGAAACAAACCCTCCTTCCTCAAAGATTTCTCAACCAATTTCTCAAAAGGTTCATCAATATGGTCTATTAATTGCTCCCCCAAACTTTCATCAAAACCCATAATAAATTTCTCATTTTTTGGTAAGGAGTCTCAATATACAATCAAGCGTACTTGGACAAAGCCTCAATCTCCATTACGTACTCAGCGATAGGCCTCCCGCCTTGCTTCGAATTGACAAACCTCTTAAACAATATTGATTTCTGGACCATAGAAATGAACTTTTCCTCAAACTTAGTTTTGAACTGATCCCAAGTAATCTGGTCCTCCAGAGTCTCAAATGTAATAGAATTACACCAATTCATTGCTCGACCTTGGAGCTGCCTCGATGCAAGCTTTCGTTTAGTTGCATCGTCAAGTCCTAAATCTCTGAGAATCCGAACACAAGTATCCAGCCAATTCTGAACTTCAACAGTCGGTTCCGTCCCAATAAACGGCTTGCCACCTAGAGAAGCGTAATCCTTGCAGAGCTTCGCAAAATCAAAAACCCTGGGCGCCTTGATAGGAACACCACCATCTATTGCCGCTGCTGGAGTGGGCGTCCTCCTCTAGATCGCTGTCATCATGGCCTCGAACATGGCGGGATAATCGTGCATAGCAGCAGCAGCTCCCGATTGGCTACCGTCGCCTACACCTTCAGTTGCAGGCTCATTCCTAGAAGCATGTCTAAAAGTTCGTCGACTCATCCTTACTCTGAAACGAGAGTCAATTCACATTATAGAAAGTCGTATTGGTTTTCAAGTGCTTACTAATGTAACAACCCGAATTCCGACAGACCTCTCATATTAAGCATACCACTCATGGATGTTGGATTTGCCAGGCGGTTCCCGGAAGACTTCTACCACAAGTTGACTTAACCTCGTGTCTTAGCACTGTACATGCATATTTATGCACTAAACCCCTCATATTAAATTAACAACTTGTGGATGATGGATTTGTCGGGCGGTTCCTGATAGACTTCTACCACAAGTTGAATTTAACCTCATCTCTGAATACGGTTACAGCTTTCTATTTACTATAAATTTAGGCATATCCATGCTTACCAAATTTTACTGGAATCTATTTTTACATGTCATACTTAATATCATATTAAGTCCATTTCTAATTACCATGTCGCATGTTCTTCTTAACATATAATTAACTTCATTTAGAAAGAATAACATGTAATCATTATTCATGTACTTATTCCAAATTAACATGTAATTATCCCAATTCTTACAGTTAAGGTTCGAAGTACATAGTATGCCACTGATTAACATGTATTTATCTCAATTTCACTATAACTTAACTTATAGTACCTAATTAATAAGTTATTGGAACTTGTATGTATACAACAATAACCATTTCCACATATTTTAACAGGTTTATACATTTCAGCAGATTAATCATTTCAACAGGTTTACTGTGCACATTAACGGGAATGTCAAACAATAAATATACCATTATCAAAAAGGTATAACTTAAATCCACTCACCTGAGAGTTTTCCAATTCATGAATCTGGTCCAGATCTAGCATTCCATTGTTCGCCTAACTGAATTTAGAACCTAAACAACCACGGATCCACAATTCTCAATTAAAAGAAAAAGGGAAGAAAGAGAAGAAATTTAATTTGACTAGATCTAAGAATTTTACCTTACTTCGAATAGAATCCCGAACACCTACTTTATTAATATACATTCTTTTCCTCCAGATCTTGAATCAGAATTTTCCTAAACTAATTATTCTATTTTTTTCTTAAGAGATTTGAGGAGGAAGAAGAATGGAAGAGCTTAGGAAGCCTCTCAGAAAATGTGAGATTTAGGCTAGGCTCTGCTAGCCTATTTATAGGTGTTCAGGATCTTATCGTACACATAGCGCAGAGTCAACAATGAATTTGGTTAAGAAAACAGTCCAAATTCAGCAATGAATCTTCCCGGATCTAGGGTAGGTCGACCCCCTATGGGTGGGTCGAACCTAGGGTCGACCCACCCGTGCCTGGGTCGACCCCTAGGTCGACCCCGACCCTTTTTTTGCGTACGATATTCAGTTTGAATTGATTTGAATTATGTTCAGATATAAGGTCCTTATATGTATACAAAACTTCTAGTGACCATTTTACACGGGTATATATATATATATATATATATATATATATGCACAGCTTTTATTTCGTTTTCAAAATTCAAATGGAGTTATGTCATTATTTAATTCTTGCTATATTTCTTTGGTTGCAGCCTCATTTTGAATTTCTCCTTTATATATATAATTTTGCACGCATATATTTTCATATACATGTATTAATATATTTTTTACTTCCTTATATGTATAATTTTCCTTACATGTGTGTTTATACATATTTTCTCTTTAGAACATGACACGGCCCGAACTTCCCCGTGAAGGAAAGCACGGATTGCGTTGAGGAAAAGACAAATCGGAACGCAGGCAGAAGAACATTTCATTGTTTATTACAACAATTCCATCAGATATAAGAATATACATAGTATAAATGAATAAAATACATTCGATAAATATCATAGATTATAATAAATTACATAGCAGCGGAAAACAATAGAAAACACAACTAAAAGTAATACATGGATACAGAGCTTTCCGAGCATCGTTCCAGCTGTAAATCAGGATCGTGTGAATATAAATCTGCAAAACCAAAACTACTAGCTGCCTGTGTCGAAAATAGGGGCACCAAGAGTTTAGGTTAAAACAATAAACTCCAGGTCAGTCATGTGACTGGTGTGAGAACTAAAACAGTTATTTAAAACTTTACTTTAAAAGAGAGTAATTCAAGGGACCACGCCGTATAGCACGGAACGTGTTTTATCCCAATCAATATCCTTCAAATAGATGTACATAAACAAACCGTCCGGTTTGTAAATGAATATTTATTTGTTCACATTCACTATATTCATATTCACGTTAAAAATTATATTTTTAACGATAAAATATTTTTAACTATATAAATATTTGATTTTTATTTCAACACAAGAATATTTTATTATCCACTTCACATCAATATCACAAACAAACTTCACAACACAACAAACAAGCATACAAGTCGTCCATGGTCTGTGGACGACGGGTGTCGGGTGCTACTAAACACCGTCTGCATCCTAGTATATATATTTTTAACTAGAAAAGTAAATTTAAAGTGAGAAGTTCTCACCGATAGCTAAACCCAATGCCACGACTCTTCTTATGTAGAAATCTTCATCGCGCTTGCCTCTAGTTATTTTCGTCGTCCGCATTCACTACATATATAAAAATCACATTTTTATATTTTCTCTACTTCACGATAAAAGAAAGTTCAGATTTCTATTTCACTTCATAAATTTACAACGCTTCTTTTTATATAAAAATTATATTTTTATGTTTCTACTTCTTATATAAAGATTGAATTTTTATAATCATAACTATATAAAAATTATATTTTTACATTTCTACTTTAATAAAAACCATATTTTTAATGTGCCACTAGTATAAAAATTATATTTTTAACTTTTCTATAATAAAATTTATATTTTTATGTTAAAAATCCTATTTTTCTATTCGCTACTTCATACGAATAAAAGTCATATTCTTACTCCGCTTTCATATGAATAGAAATTCCATTTTTATTCTCTAATCATACAAATAAAGATTCTATATTCTCTATTCATATAAAAATCGATTTTTTCACATTGCTTTATACGTATAAAAATCTAATCTTTTATGCGATAAAAATCTAATCTTTGCTCTAAGTAAAATCATAATTTTATAGTGTAGAAAAATCAGATTTTTAATGTGTAAAAATCATATTTTTATTACTTAAACAAATAATAAAGAAAAAAGGGCAGAAGCTTACTGTTTTTTTTTTATCGGGGGTGGGGTTGCCTCGCGGTGGTGGCCTGATGCGCAACCCTGACTGAGGTGGTGGCGGGCCCGACGTGGAGGGACGCGGCGGTGGAAGGCTGGGGAGTGGCGGCGCTGATGTGGAAGCGGATTTGGGGGCTAGGGCTTCCAATCGGGAGAGAGAAAGGAGCTGGAGCTGGCGTGGGGCGCGAGGGAGGAGGTGGCGCTGGCCTTGGGGAGGGCGACGGCGCCAGGGGCGGAGCTCCGATGCTGAGCGACGGGGAGATGCGGGTTTCCCTTTTTTTTTGAACTGAAATGATGAAGATAATAGGGGGGTTGAACATGTAAAAGGTTGGGGGAATATATTTTAATATATTTAATTTAATTTTTAACTTAAAAAAGGTAACTTTTTATTTCGAAATCAAAATCGAACCCAACGACTGTCGTCCCTAGCTAATTACCCCCATTCCGAACACAATGGGATATGCCATGTAGGCCAATTCGATCGTTACGATCAGTTTTCGTCAAATTTAACATATAACTCTATATATTGAATTTGAACGCGCATTTCAATTTACTGGGGTCACATAGGAACAATAAAAATTCCCAAAAAATATTTTCTAACTTCGTATTGACGATACGGTCCTAACAAAACTAGTTTCGTCGAATTCTGAGACAGTTTGAAAAAATGGCCATTTTCCAGTCAATTAAAATCAACTGAAACTGGTCAAACGCGTTTCCCTTTGCCACGCTCACATATTGTATCGAAAACTTACGAAATTTGAAACCTAGCAATAACTTGACATCACGGATCCAACAAAAGTGGTTTCGTCGAAATCCGAGGTCGTTTGCAAAATTTCCATTTTTACGGGCCGGAATTCCATAGCGACTATTCTGAAATTTCAACTGGGCATATCTTTTTATCCCCGCTATGAAATTTCGATTTTTCGGATTCGTTGGAAAGATATTCTCAATTAGATTCGAATATTTTTGGTTTCGCTAAAATCTGGTTTATTTTGCACCCGGTACATTCATTTGAACTTTGAAATCGAATTATCGAACTACTGCGCCATTTTCAATTCCTTTTATAATTTAAAATAAATATTTATATTCTAACGACGATTCAAATAAATATATACATTTGAATTCTATTCAAAATAAATTTCTCGTCGAAATTATGTAAAATAATCATTTTAAATGTTCAAACTTCATTAAAATTGCCAAAATAAATTTTTTTAAATTGGCCCGCATTTTCCGGGTTGTTACAATCTCCCCCACTTAGAACTTTTCGTCCCCGAAAAGGAACGAAGCCGAAAGTTGTTTAACAAATCAACTCAACTTTCACTATTTTCATTACGGCTTAAGTTCTTCAACTTTTCAGTTTCTAAGAACTTTTCAAATTTTTCAAAAATTTGGCTAACACCCTAAATTTTCGATAAATTTCGCCATAACCTCCCCTGCACCGGGAGCACCGGGAAAATCCCGAAATTGCCATACAGGCCCTCTGATCTCAAAAAGAAAAAGAAAAAGCCAAGCGGCTAGCCAATCGGCTCATAAAATCATCATCACCCAAACAAAACAGTAAATTATGGTAAACATGTACCTATTTGTCGGGCAAACAAATTTTATTTCTCTGCTCTAGCCTCCTTGCTATGACCTGTTCAATGTAAGTACATGTATATGCATGCAAATGCGACTAATGTTCAATACAATTCAGTATTTGGTTCAATTTAGCATAACGATTAAAAATTATCAAACAAATAAACAAACACAACCATCAATCAATTAGTAAATAAACGTTTCAAATTCATAATTTGATACATATACAGAAAATCATGTTTTTGATGCCAAATCACATAATAAATTTATATAGTTTTGGTTCTCACACTAGTCTAATAGAAATATATAGAAAATCACACCTTCGAAACTCGAACACACACTACTGATGCTATATAGTCATCAGTAGAATCATCTTCGGACGACTAGAGTGTGATTCTATATCTATCTAGTATATTAAAACTTCGAATATACGTTCATGACGCGTATATGCAAAACCTTTATATACTGGATTGTCCAAATTCAAAATAAATAAATATTCAAATACGAATAAAATGGTTTAAATTTTCAAAACTAAATTGTTTTCATTTGAAAAATATACTCTTCATACTCGTTCTAGGATACTACTGATCCCATCTCTAACGAGTCATTCTAATTGGATATTACTAATCCAATATCTGATGAATTCTTTCGTATGGTTCTAATGTGTCTTGTTCTCGAGCTCTGTAAACCAAAGCTCTGATACCAAACTGACACGACCCGAACTTCCCCGTGAAGGAAAGCACGGATTGCGTTGAGGACAAGACAAATCGGAACGCAAACAGAAGAACATTTCATTGTTTATTACAACAATTCCATCAGATACAAGAATATACAAAGTATAAATGAATAAAATACATTCGATAAATATCAGAGATTACAATAAATTACATAGCAGCGGAAAACAATAGAAAACACAATTGAAAGTAATACATGGATACAGAGCTTTCCGAGCATCGTTCCAGCTGTAAATCAGGATCCTGTGAATATAAATCTGCAAAACCAAAACTACTAGCTGCCCGTGTCGAAAATAGGGGCACCCAGAGTTTAGGTTAAAACAATAAACTCCAGGTCAGTCATGTGACTTGTGTGAGAACTAAAACAGTTATTTAAAACTTTACTTTAAAAGAGAGTAATTCAAGGGACCACGCCGTATAGCATGGAACGGATTTTCTCCCAATTAATATCCTTCAAATAGGTGTGCATAAACAAACCGTCCAGTTTGTAAATGAATATTTATTTGTTCACATTCACTATATTCATATTCACGTTAAAAAATATATTTTTAACTATATAAATATTTGATTTTTATTTGAACACAAGAATATTTTATTATCCACTTCACATCAATATCACAAACAAACTTCACAACACAACAAACAAGCATACAATCCGTCCATGGTCTGTGGACGACGGGTGTCGGGTGCTACTAAACACCGTCTGCATCCTAGTATATATATTTTTTAGTAGAAAAGTAAATTTAAAGCGAGAAGTTCTCACCGATAGCTAAACCCAATGCCATGACTCTTCTTATGTAGAAATCTTCATCGCGCTCGCCTCTAGTTATTTTCGTTGTCCACATTCACTACATATATAAAAATCACATTTTTATATTTTCTCTTCTTCACGATAAAAGAAAGTTTAGATTTCTATTTCACTCCATAAATTTACAATGCTTCTTTCTATATAAAAATTATATTTTTTTTGTTTCTACTTCTTATATAAAGATTGAATTTTTATAATCATAACTATACAAAAATTATATTTTTACATTTCTACTTTAATAAAAACCATATTTTTAATGTGCCACTAGTATAAAAATTATATTTTTAACTTTTCTATAATAAAAATTATATTTTTATGTTAAAAATCCTATTTTTCTATTCGCTACTTCATACGAATAAAAGTCATATTTTTACTCCGCTTTCATATGAATAAAAATTCTATTTTTATTCTCTAATCATACAAATAAAGATTCTATATTCTCTATTCATATAAAAATCGATTTTTTTCACATTGCTTTATACGTATAAAAATCTAATCTTTTATGCGATAAAAATCTAATCTTTCCTCTAAGTAAAATCAGAATTTTATAGTGTAGAAAAATCAGTTTTTTAATGTGTAAAAATCATATTTTTAATGCTTAAACAAATAATAAAGAAAAAAGGGTAGAAGCTTACTAATTTTTTTTATCGGGGGTGGGGTTGCCTCGCGGTGGTGGCCTGATGCGTGGCCCTGACTGAGGTGGTGGCGGGCTCGACGTGGAGGGGCGCAGCGGTGGAAGGCTGGGGAATGGCGGCGCTGATGTGGAAGCGGATTTGGGGGCTAGGGCTTCCAATTAGGAGAGAGAAAGGGGCAGGAGCTGACGTGAGGCGCGAGGGAGGTGGCGCTGGCCTTGGGGAGGGCGACGGCGCCAGGGGCGGAGCTCCGATGCTGAGGGACCGGGAGATGCGGGTTTCCCTTTTTTTTGAACTGAAATGATGAAGAGAATAGGGGGGTTGAACGTGTAAAAGGATGGGGGAATATATTTTAATATATTTAATTTAATTTTTAACTTCAAAAACGTAACTTTTTATTTCGAAATCAAAATCGAACCCAACGACTGTCGTCCCTAGCTAATTACCCCTATTCCGAACACAATGGGATATGCCATGAAGGCCAATTCGATCGTTACGATCAGTTTTCGTCAAATTCAACATATAACTCTATATATTGAATTTGAACGCGCATTTCAATTTACTGGGGTCACATACGGACACTAAAAATTCCCGAAAAATATTTTCTAACTTCGTATTGACGATACGGTCCTAACAAAACTAGTTTCGTCGAATTCTGAGACCGTTTGAAAAATGGCAATTTTCCAGTCGATTAAAATCAACTGAAACTGGTCAAACGCGTTTCCCTTTGCCACGCTCACATATTGAATCGAAAAATTACGAAATTTGAAACCTAGCAATAACTCAACATCACAGATCCAACAAAAGTGGTTTCGTCGAAATCCGAGGTCGTTTGCAAAATTTCCATTTTTATGGGCCGAAATTATAACGACTATTCTGAAATTTCAACTGGTCATATCTTTTTATCCCCGCTATGAAATTTCGATTTTTCGGATTCGTTAGAAAAATATTCTCAATTAGATTCGAATACTTTTGGTTTCGCTAAAATCCGGTTTATTTTGCACCCGGTACATTCATTTGAAATTTGAAATCGAATTATCGAACTACCGCGCCATTTTCAATTCCTTTTATAATTTAAAATAAATATTTATATTCTAACGACGATTCAAATAAATATATACGTTTGAATTCTATTCAAAATAAATTTCTCGTCGATATTATGTAAAATTATCATTTTAAATGTTCAAACTTCATTAAAATTGCCAAAATAATTTTTTTTAAATTAGCTCGCATTTTCCGGGTTGTTACAATCTCCCCCACTTAAAACTTTTCATCCCCGAAAAGGAACGAAGCCGAAAGTTGTTTAACAAATCAACTCAACTTTCACTATTTTCATTACGGCTTAAGTTCTTCAACTTTTCAGTTTCTAAGAACTTTTCAAATTTTTCAAAAATTTGGCTAACACCCTAAATTTTCGATAAATTTCGCCATAACCTCCCCTGCACCGGGAGCACCTGGAAAATACCGAAATTGCCATACAGGCCCTCTGATCTCAAAAAGAAAAAAAAAGGCCAAGCGGCTAGCCAATCGGCTCATAAAATCCTCATCACCCAAACAAAACAGTAAATTATGGTAAACATGTACCGATTTGTCGGGCAAACAAATTTTATTTCTCTGCTCTAGCCTCCTTGCCATGACCTGTTCAATGTAAGTACATGTATATGCATGCAAATACGACTAATTTTCAATACAATTCAGTATTTGGTTCAATTTAGCATAACGGTTAAAAATTATCAAACAAATAAACAAACACAACCATCAATCAATTAGTGAATTAACGTTTCAAATTTATAATTTGATACATATACAGAAAATCATGTTTTTGATGCCAAATCACACAATAAATTTATATAGTTTTGGTTCTCACACCAGTCTAATGGAAATATATAGAAAATCACACCTTCGAAACTCGAACACACACTACTGATGTTATATAGTCATCAGTAGAATCATCTTCGGTCGACTAGAGTGTGATTCTATATCTATCTAGTATATTAAAACTTCGAATATACGTTCATGACGCGTATATGCAAAACCTTTATATACTGGATTGTCCAAATTCAAAATAAATAAATATTCAAATACGAATAAAATGGTTTAAATTTTCAAAACAAAATTGTTTTCATTTGAAAAAATATACTCTTCATACTCGTTCTAGGATACTACTGATCCCATCTCTAACGAGTCATTCTAATTGGATATTACTAATCCAATATCTGATGAATTCTTTCGTATGGTTCTAATGTGTCTTGTTCTCGAGCTCTGTAAACCAAAGCTCTTATACCAAACTGACACGACCCGAACTTCCCCCTGAAGGAAAGCACGGATTGCGTTGAGGACAAGACAAATCGGAACGCAAACAGAAGAACATTTCATTGTTTATTACAACAATTCCATCAGATACAAGAATATACAAAGTATAAATGAATAAAATACATTCGATAAATATCAGAGATTACAATAAATTACATAGCAGCGGAAAACAATAGAAAACACAACTGAAAGTAATACACGGATACAGAACTTTCTGAGCATCGTTCCAGCTGTAAATTAGGATCCTGTGAATATAAATCTGCAAAACCAAAACTGCTAGCTGCCCGTGTTGAAAATAGGGGCACCCAGAGTTTAGGTTAAAACAATAAACTCCAGGTCAGTCATGTGACTGGTGTGAGAACTAAAACAGTTATTTAAAACTTTACTTTAAAAGAGAGTAATTCAAGGGACCATGCCGTATAGCGCGGAACGGGTTTTCTCCCAATCAATATCCTTCATATAGGTGTACATAAACAAACCGTCCGGTTTGTAAATGAATATTTATTTGTTCACATTCACTATATTCATATTCACGTTAAAAAATATATTTTTAACGATAAAATATTTTTAACTATATAAATATTTAATTTTTATTTCAACACAAGAATATTTTATTATCCACTTCACATCAATATCACAAACAAACTTCACAACACAACAAACAAGCATACAATCCGTCCATGGTCTGTGGACGACGGGTGTCGGGTGCTACTAAACACCGTCTGCATCCTAGTATATATATTTTTAACTAGAAAAGTAAATTTAAAGTGAGAAGTTCTCACCGATAGCTAAACCCAACGCCACGACTCTTCTTATGTAGAAATCTTCATCGCGCTCGCCTCTAGTTATTTTCGTCGTCCGCATTCACTACATATATAAAAATCACATTTTTATATTTTCTCTACTTCACGATAAAAGAAAGTTCAGATTTCTATTTCACTTCATAAATTTACAACGCTTCTTTCTATATAAAAATTATATTTTTATGTTTCTACTTCTTATATAGAGATTGAATTTTTATAATCATAACTATATAAAAATTATATTTTTACATTTCTACTTTAATAAAAACCATATTTTTAATGTGCCACTAGTATAAAAATTATATTTTTAACCTTTCTATAATAAAATTTATATTTTTATGTTAAAAATCCTATTTTCCTATTCGCTACTTCATACAAATAAAAGTCATATTTTTACTCCGCTTTCATATGAATAAAAATTCTATTTTTATTCTCTAATCATACAAATAAAGATTCTATATTCTCTATTCATATAAAAATCGATTTTTTTCACATTGCTTTATACGTATAAAAATCTAATCTTTTATGCGATAAAAATCTAATCTTTCCTCTAAGTAAAATCAGAATTTTATAGTGTAGAAAAATCAGTTTTTTAATGTGTAAAAATCATATTTTTAATGCTTAAACAAATAATAAAGAAAAAAGGGTAGAAGCTTACTGTTTTTTTTATCGGGGGTGGGTTACCTCGCGGTGGTGGCCTGATGCGCGACCCTGACTGAGGTGGTGGCGGGCTCGACGTGGAGGGGCGCGGCGGTGGAAGGCTGGGGAGTGGCGGCGCTGATGTGGAAGCGGATTTGGGGGCTAGGGCTTCCAATCGGGATAGAGAAAGGGGCTGGAGCTGACGTGGGGCGCGAGGGAGGAGGTGGCGCTGGACTTGGGGAGGGCGACGGCGCCAGGGGCGGAGCTCCGATGCTGAGCGACGGGGAGATGCGGGTTTCCCTTTTTTTTGAACTGAAATGATGAAGAGAATAGGGGGGTTGAACGTGTAAAAGGATGGGGGAATATATTTAATTTAATTTTTAACTTCAAAAAGGTAACTTTTTATTTCGAAATCAAAATCGAACCCAACGACTATCGTCCCTAGCTAATTACCCACATTCCAAACACAATGGGATATGCCACGTAGGCCAATTCGATCGTTACGATTAGTTTTCGTCAAATTCAACATATAACTCTATATATTGAATTTGATAGCGCATTTCAATTTACTGGGGTCACATACGAACACTAAAAATTCCCAAAAAATATTTTCTAACTTCGTATTGACGATACGGTCCTAACAAAACTAGTTTCGTCGAATTCTGAGACCGTTTGAAAAATGACTATTTTCTAGTCGATTAAAATCAACTAAAACTGGTCAAACGCGTTTCCCCTTGCCACGCTCACATATTGAATCGAAATATTACGAAATTTGAAACCTAGCAATAATTTGACATCACGGATCCAAAAAAAGTGGTTTCGTCGAAATCCGAGGTCGTTTGCAAAATTTCCATTTTTAAGGGCCGGAATTCCATAGCGACTATTCTGAAATTTCAACTGGGCATATCTTTTTATCCCCGCTATGAAATTTTGATTTTTCAGATTCGTTGGAAAGATATTCTCAATTAGAATCGAATATTTTTGGTTTAGCTAAAATCCGGTTTATTTTGCACCCAGTACATTCATTTGAACTTTGAAATCGAATTATCGAACTACCGCGCCATTTTCAATTCCTTTTATAATTTATAATAAATTTTTATATTCTAAAGACGATTCAAATAAATATATACGTTCGAATTCTGTTCAAAATAAATTTCTCGTCGATATTATGTAAAATAATCATTTTAAATGTTCAAACTTCATTAAAATTGTCAAAATAATTTTTTTTAATTGGCTCGCATTTTCCGGGTTGTTACAGAACATGTATTATTTTAGTCGTTCCCTTAAAGCAAAAATATGGCGCCGGCGGAGATCGAACTCGTGCCACTCCCATGAAAGTCACATGCTCTAACCAACTAGACTATTAGGCTTTTGTTAACAAGGCTTAAAACAATGGTGGTCATTGTTCTTTTTCTTTTACCTTATTTTTATGTTTGTTGTAATCTTTCAATTAAACCACTGCATGTAACCTTATCAATTTGCATGCATCTTTTCTTCTTTTTAATGCATGTATTTATTACATGCAATCATACATTATCATTATTTTATTCTTCTTTTATATATTTTGACTATGCATATACACACACACATATGCATTATTTAATATTTAATTGTCATAAAATGTGGGGTATTACAACTAACCTACTATATTACACTATATAGGTATATGATATAGTATTCATCAAAAAATCATAAATACGTCTCTCATACGTTTATACGCTCGCGTACTTTGGGTAAAATCGATTAACCAAAGCTCTAATACCAAATGTGACGACCGCCTTGAACCTCCTGCACTGAACTAGGAAATGGCGCGCTGTATGACGTGCCAGACCAATATGAGACAATCACGAGGTAGAATAATTTGAAAACAGGTCCTTTCATATAACTCACAACGCACGAATAATATATAATTGTAAAATATGGAACATGATAAATTTAAATCTCCTATATTCATTGGAAAGCTCTTTTCGATACAAACCCAACGGTTCCGGTTTTAGGAGATATCTCTTTTCACAGGATCCTAGATTAAAAATGGAGCTATATTCGGGAAGCTTTGTATTCGTTTATTTCTTTTAGTTGTGTTAGTTGATGTATTTTCGCTACGCATTGTATTTATACATTTTTATTTCCGCTGCTATCTAAATATTTAATCTCTGATATTATTTTCCGCTGTGTAATATTTATTCATACTCTGACATTCTTGTACTTTGATGTAAATTGTTGTAATAGCAAGGAAATGTTCTATTTTTTGTGTTCTGATGAGTCGTACTCTCAAAACAATCCGGGCTCCTCCGTCTCCTCGGAGATCGGGGATTTCGGGTCATTCATTATGATATCAAAGCCCAGGCATTTTACTTATGTTGATGTTAGAAAGCGAGGTACCTCGGATTTGATTCTGTAGTGGCTCTTGATATGGTCGACATATTGACCATTATGCCCCCCATAGGGCAGGGAAACGTATTGTGTAGGAATAACCAGTCCACTAAATTATGTGCGGACCGGCCCTGAAGATTCCAGGTGTAGTTGCGGCTGAATCCTGAGACATGGTAGGCTAGATTGTCTCAAATCGGAAGGTGAGATCCCTTGCCTTGGTTCATGATGGAAATACAATTTCCAATACAAAACTTTTCGGTTTTGATTTAAACATATGTGTGGTGGCATAATATATGGTACCTATGTCGTCTAGGATTGATACATTTATATTTGAAATGGTTTGATACACTATGCACTTATAGTAATATCAAAATGATTTGTTTTAAAATGTACCAAACATGTTTAGCTATTATAAGGTAAAACTCTATCCTCCAGCTTGCGTTGCATTGTGTGATTATTCCTTTTTAATAACTTAATATGACCAGATTTCTGTGAAGATTCAATTTTGATGAAAGTTGATTATGGGTTTATCGTGAACAATGTTTTAAACGACATTTTTTATTTAACCATATGTAGTGACCCTCCTTCTCGGTCGATCCAAATCGATCGTTAAACCAACTTAAATCGAACCAAAAAGGTAGATATACTAACTTTGGGTGCACAACACATCAGAACAAACAACAAAAGTTTTGTATTAACATCATAATAATGTTACATTAGAGTACAGAGTATCGAAAATAATATATCGCGGAAAATAAATTTATTATAAATGTAATACAATGCAGCGGAAACAAATAAACTAACACAGTGGAAGACTATCAATGCTCTGGACACAGCTTTAAGCTTCGATCCGAAATCCTGCTAAATGAAATAATCTGCAAAACCAAAACTACTGACTGCCCTTGTGGAACATATGGGCATCCAGAGTTTAGGTAGAAACAATAAACTCCGAGTCAGTCATGGGACTGGTGTGAGAACTCAAAACAATTATTAAACTTTTACTTTAAAATAGGGTAAATCACGGGGCCACGCCATACAACACAGAACAGATTCACCCCCATGAATACCAGTGCATAAACAACAACCAATAATAGACATATGGATCTACAATGCATCATACAACATGCAATTCCTCAATCTACCCATTTAGGCTTAATCCCAAATTTAGATTTTTCCAAATCCAATTCACTTACAGAAATTATTTCTTTGGACTTTATTTCTTGATTCTTATTTCAAATCATTTGAAAATCATTTCTAGCTTTATATCAGAGTAGATTTCACTTCGGGATCTTAAACCAAAATCATTGGAAATATGAATTCCAAAACATCACAATGCATACAAAAAGATATGCAATCAAATATCGGGCGGTATTCAGCCCTCAGACAAGGCTGTATGTGCCTCACCAACTCAATATATATATATATATATATATATATATATATGTGTGTGTGTGTGTGTGTGTGTGTGTGTGCATCTCCCACTATGGAGCAGGCTACACTGACGGTGAAAAATCCCATGCCTTTGGGGAAAATACATCGCACTAACACTTTTAGTCATCCAGGGTTACCCGATTCTTTAGCCACATACTAAATCATTTTATATCCCGAAGTAGGGAAAATCATTTCACAACATAGTAATCACAAGTACTTTAAAACTATTGTACTTTACATTAGCAATTCACACATATGATCCGTCACTATTAATCACATAACCTTTGAGCTCTTACGTCTCAAAGAAGGGTGTTAAGGAAGAGAATAAATTCTCCGCCACCAAACAAATATATCACTAATAGCAACTAATCGGTTATGTGATGAACTACAATGTCAAACAGATAACACATTTCGAAATCATTTCGACAACATCGGGTTTAGCCCTCGAAATTCTTTCTGTTTTATAAAATATTTTTATAAAACATTCCCTATCTAAAATCGGGAATAATTTCTTTTCACTTAAGAAAATCTCATTTCAAAATCATTCATTAAATTTGAAATGAACTCAGCAACATCGCTAAACATCTCGTAGTAAAATCATGAAGTGTTTCACAAGATGTTAGCATACAAATATTTCTACCCAACCCAATGCTAAATGTAAAAGCATATTTTGCTCATAAACTGGTCGAGCACAATCCAAACAATGAATCAGTCACAATCAATATCAACAACCAAGCATATTTGGTTTATACCACTTCTCTTATTTTATAAATCGTTTATAAATTCATTTTCAAATGATTCCAACTTCATTTTCAATTTTAAATCAAAATTGAATGTTTCATATCATTATAATATTAAATAGATAATATTTTCAAAACGTCTGATTTTGAAATCCATTTCCTTTTCGTATCCAATTATAAAATGAATAAAATCGACCGAAAAATTCATTCGAGTTAAAATGGCGCAAATCTACTTAACTCGGCTTCATTACTATTTTTGTGTCCATCCAAAATCGGACATCAAAACCATATTTTTGATTATTCACTGAATATTATTTTAAAATGTTCGTTCATATTTCTGAATTGGAATCAGACTTAATTAATTACCATATAATTTCATTTACATGGATTTCATACATCGCATGTATTCAACAATAATGATAAACAATCGTTAGACGTTCAAACATCATCCAGAGTGCCTTCTACAATTGTATAAGAGTTGAAATAAATATATAATGCTCACCACAGTTTGTCAACCCATCGATTGACATACAACTAAATATTGGGATAGTGTATATCAAATATCATCCCATTAACCATGTGGGGTTTTCAACCAGCAAATACTGATTATTATTTATACATTTTGGTGATGTGTAAAAATTATCGTTCCAATACATATCAGTTAAATAGGTGTGCATAAACAAGTCGTCTGACTTCTAAATGAATATTTAATCCAATTTCAACTATTGCATATATAATTTTATATGTCGTTGTTTTAAAAAAAAGGCCATTATAACGGTGCTATTTGTAGAACCGGAATAATGTCGATGCATTACCCCTCTCCTGACAACTGGCTTGTGCCATAAATAACAATATTAATCATCAACCATCAATCGCATATAATAATCATAAATAAATAAATACTGTAACAACTCAGAAAATACGAACCAATTTAAAAAATTTATTTTGCTATTTCAGTGAATTTTGAATAGTTAAAATAATTTAACTTAAATAATAATGATTAAAAATTTATTTTAATTGAAGTTAGAGCGAATATATTCGTTATGATTTCTAAAGGAATTAGAAATAGTACGGTAGTTTGAAAAGTCAAACCTGTACTTTGACCGAATGTACCGGATTCAAAATTTAACGGATTTTAGTGAAACCAAAAATACCTAAATCTATTTGAAAATATCTTTCCAACGAATCCGAAAAATCGAAATTTCATAGCGGAAATCAAAAGTTATGGTCAGTTGAATATTCAGAATGGTCGTTATAATATAATTTATAAACCGTAAAAAAGGCCAGTTTTCAAACAACCTCCGTTTTCGTCGAAACCACTTTTGTTGGATCCGGAATGTCGAATTATTGCTAAGTTTAATTTTCCGGAATTTTTGGAATTAATATGTGTAACACCCCATAATTTGAACATAAAAATTCAAAAATTAAAGTATACTTAATTAAGTGAAATGGGTTGCACAGAGAAATATATATATATATATTGATATATATATATATATATATTTGAAAATTAAATAAATAAATATGCAAAAATGTTCAAAACAGCGAATTGGGAGAGGGGAATAACCGAACCGACCGATTTTTGAGGTCGACCCAAGCCCGCTGGGTCGACTAGGGGTTAATCCAGGGTGTTTGGCTGTCAACCCGTGGGCCGATTCGCTCAAATGCAGATTTTGCATTTGAATGGTTCCCATGGTTCAGCTTTAATCTAAAGGCCCTTGATGGTTCCTACACTTGACTTCTTCCCCAAGACATGCTTTGATGGCTTGGATTGAATCTAGGGTTAATCCTATGGCTAATACCATCCTAATCCTCTATAAAAAGACCCCTAAACCTAGCCTAAATCACCATTATTCAATCCTACAACTAAACTATGTCAAATTTGTTCCTCTCATGGCCTCCACTCTCATGCTAAAATTCCTAAGCCTATTTCTATGAGAGATTGTGAGTTCATACAAGTGCTTTCAAACTTGTATGAGTGTTCTTAGTTTGCATTCAAGTCAAGTTGCAACATTTCTATTTCAAAACAAGGATTTTTATTGATTTGGCGCAAGGGTTTTTCAATTGGGGCTTTCATATTTTGGTGCTTGCATAAGGGCTTCGTCTCAATCTTTATAATAAATATTCATTTGTGTCTTCATAGCGTAGTAAGCCCTTTTCTACTTTCTTTTTAGTGAACTCTAAAGTTAAATGAATGGTGCAAGTTTGGGGTTGATCATTATGATATGCAAGTTTGGTTGATCATTATATGCAAGTTTGGTTGATCATTATATGCAAGTTTGGTTGATCATTATATGCAAGTTTGGATGATCATTATGCAAGTTGGTTTAATCATTATGTATGACACATGTTGCTATGTTATGCAAGTTTGGGTTGATCATGTTATCATGTTATGCAAGTTAAACTTGATATTGTGAGCATAAAGCTCCAAGCTTTATGTTGAAGGTTGCATTTTGGCAACATGAAAGTTATCATATCCCTTATGATAACTTGCATGTGAGGCCAAATGCGAACTTCTAGCAACTTCTACATGTTATTTATCACCATGTATCACTCATATGCTAAGTTTGGTTTTTTGCATGCTTTTGAAGCCTAATAATGCAATATGCAAGTATATGAACATATGTACATTTCATATGCCACCATGTTAAACTTGTGGCTTCAACACCTTTATGTCATGGTTATGCCAAGTTTCCTATTTTATCCTTTATGCGTTGTTGCGATTATGTAAACGATGGGATTACGTTGGGGTTGGGTAACATAATGATATGAACATGGTTTTTATAACATAACGTGATATGTTAACTTGTAATTATGTTTTGGAAACATAATGGACATGACACTTAGAAAATATGAGTGTGGCCAACTCGAGGTTGGGTTGAGTTTGTAGCATAAATCTACCCGGACCCGCCCGGCTTAACTAGTGGCTACAAACAATAGGACCCAATGTGAGAAGTTGGTCATGTTGTGCACGAACCCGAGGTTAGACCAGGTTGTGGTGTAAAGCTACCCGGACCCGCCCGGCTTAACTAGTAACCACAACAAGGTCTAATGTGAGAGGTTAAAGCACATTAAGTTAATGAATGCCTCCTGATTAGGGTTAAGTCATGGTCCACTTAATACTTAACTAATTTGGGCTTGATGGATTAATCGAGGTTAAGTCAGGAGCCTTGGGTACTCTTAACCAATTTA
Organism: Allium sativum; assembly: GCA_030737875.1. Taxonomy (NCBI): domain Eukaryota; kingdom Viridiplantae; phylum Streptophyta; class Magnoliopsida; order Asparagales; family Amaryllidaceae; genus Allium; species Allium sativum. Next base: position 682,310,796 of record CM060926.1, on the reverse strand, counting down.
ATTCACGTGTGGATCGGGTTAACCACATTTAACCCGTTAAGAAACCCTAGTTGCGTGGTCCTTTTCAGTAGTAACCTCCTTGGTAGTATCATAAGACCCTAGGACTAGGCTAGGGTGGGGCACGATTACTGGGCTGATTGTAAGAGACCAAAAGAGACGGCTGAATGATGCCCCGGTTGTTCAGGCGGACCATGGTCGTGCACATTAAGTCCGGAGTTGAACACGGGCACCGGTAGGTTTGGACTATGCATCATGGTATGGTGTCAGAGGATTACACCATAGGGCCTGATACACCCTAGGGTGGACCCTGCACAGTCAACTACATTACATGATTAAGCCGCATGACACCGACACTTGACGAGTTAGGCTTATAGGGAGTCGATCGACTAGACCGAGTAGTTGGACCTTGATTTAGGTCACCTCATGATGTTGGGCCAAGCTTGGGCCAAGGGATCAATTCTTGTTTTTACTTGACATGTTAGAATGCTAGTACACCCGTGGTGCAAAACTTAACCTTGATTATGCGATGACACCTTTATCTATCTTGTTAGTTAATCACCATGCCAGTATGTTGTTATCCTTATGTTCATCTCAGCTTCTCACGACAGTTAACTTTACAAGTTCATAGACAGATAGTAGTAGGGCTTACCAGTCTTTTTGACTGACCTGTTTTCTTTCTCCTCTTTTCTTCCGTCCCCCCCCCCCCCCCCTCAGGTCCTCAGGGTGGGAATATTGGAGCTTAGCTTGGATCTTTCTAGCTTGCTTACTGGATTTGCTCATGTACGGTCTTGGACATTGAGCTAGCTATGGTTTATCACTTCACTTTGGGGATAGTACTTTATGTATTTCAGTTTATGCTTTTGTCTAGACTTTGTTTGTTGTAAAATAATGAGTACTTTGTTGTAACTTAACTCTGGTTTTGAAATGCTAATTTATCCGCTGCTTTACTACTCTGTTTTACTTATATGTTCTGTCTTGTGATATCTGCATGCATGTTTACCTTGTTTAAAAGCCCCTCCAAAGCCAGTGTGCTTGCAAGAGTTACCCTGGCGGAGGTGGGGTGTTACAATATGTGAGCGTGGCAAATGAAAATGTGGTTTGTCAATTACAGTCAAATCTGATCGACTTGAAAATGGCCATTTATCGAACAGTCTCAGAATGTGACGAAATTAATTTTGTTAGGACCGTATCGTCAAAATAAAGCCAGAAATAATTTTTCTGGATTTTTCTAAGTTCGTATGTGGCCCCGGTTGATTTAAATATACGATCAAATTAATTTAATAAATGATTAAAATAATAAATTGAAGATTTCAGGCCACAGACAGTCGTTTGGGCTGAGGAGACCTAGCCCATTGGATCCGGAACAGGGGCTATCGGGTAGGGTCAACTCTGGTTGGACTGAGAAAGGATTGGTTTTAAAATTGGATTTATTTGCAAAAATTAACATTAAAATAATATAAAATACATCTCATCTCCTTCAAACCCTAATATCTACTGTAGTCGCCGCCCCCTTCACATCTATGGCCGATTTTGTTTTAGACTTCCACTAATCCACTCAACGAAAACCCCTACTTCTTTAGACCTTTTTGAAGAGATTTTCACTCTCTTTCCATCCATACGGATAACAGTACCAAAATTGAACAGCCACCGATTATTTCCGCTCCAAACCCGCCGAATTGAAGTCGCCGCCCAACCTACTAGAGGCATGCGAGTTCAAGGTGGTTGGGGTCTTTTGGTGCGCCTCCTGTAGCACTACGACGTGGTGAAGTCGGATTGCCTTCTAGCTGATCGAATTTGGAGCAAACCAAAAACCTAAATTTGAACAAAAGGAGGAAGTAGGCGGCCTGTTGTCTATGAGAAGAAGGTGTTCTACCCTAATTAATTTATTAAATAAATTTAAAATTGTTACGACCTAGATTAACTTATTCATTAGGACTCAAAATTTTACAATTTCAGATCCTATACGATTGTGAAACCGAGATCTACGCCGCTGTCCAGACTAGATCCAATTCCGAGCAGTTCAAATTTTGGCCTATTTGCAACACGACTGTGAAATTTCTTTTTTAAAATTAATTTATTTATTTATTTTATTTGCTATGTAATGATCGCATGTATATGATTTAGATCTAATTTGTTTTGACATTTTGGATAATGTTTGATCTGTTGTTTGGTGATGGAAAATTATAGATCTATATGTGTTAGTTATATATTATGTTATCATTTTTTTTATTTTGAATTGAATCAGTTTGTCAATTCAATATAAAATAATATTTTGTCAATTTAAATTGAATTTAATCAGTTTGTCAATTCAATATAAAATATTATTTTCTCAATTTTAGTTGAATTAAATTAGTTTGTCAATTCAATATGAATATTATGTTGTCCTTCTTATTGAATTGATTTGTTAATTCAATAAATATCATTTGGACATTTTTATTGAATTGAATTAGTTTGCCAATTCAGTTGAAAATATATCATTTTTGTCTATATTATTGTATTGAAATAAAATTGTCAATACAATTGAAAATATATCATTTTTGTCTATATTATTGTATTGAAATAGAATTGTCAATACAATTGAAAATATATCATTTTTTCTATATTATTGTATTGAAATAAAATTGTCAATACAATTGAAAATATATCATGTTTGTCTACATTATTGTATTGAAATAGAATTGTCAATACAATTGAAAATATATCAATTTTGTCTATATTACTGTATTGAAATAGAATTGTCAATAAAACTGAAAATATATCATTTTTGTCTATATTATTATATTGAAATAGAATTGTCAATACAACTGAAAATATATCATTTTTGTCTATATTATTGTATTGAAATGGAATTGTCAATACAATTGAAAATATATCATTTTTGGAATACATAATTGTATTGAAAAAACTTATTCTTTTATTTGCATTCTTTGATGCAAATATACATTGAATTAAAAAGTTATTCTTTTATTTGCATTTTTTGATGCAAATATACATTGAAATAGAAGTAATTCTTTTATTTGCATTCTTTGATGCAAATATACATTGAAATAAAAATTATTCTTTTGTTTGCTTTCTTTGATGCAAATATACTTCGAAATAAAGTAGTCCTTTTATTTGCATTCTTTGATGCAAATATACATTGAAATAAAAAGTTATACTCTTATTTGCATTCTTTGATACAAATAAAATGTTGAAATTGGAAGTTGAATTTTGATTTGCATTCCTTGATGCAAATAAAACATAGTTTTAAAAAGTTATATTTTATTTGTATTTTAGATACAAATTAAAAACATGATTTGTAAAGTTACATTTTTGTTTGCAAATTTAGATGCAAACAAAACATTAGAATTAAAGTTGCATTTTTCTTTGCAATTTTAGATGCAAACAAAACATTAGGATTAAAGTTACATTTTTGTTTGCAATTTTAGATGCAAACAAAACATTAGAATTAAAGTTATATTTTTGTTTGCAATTTTAGATGCAAACAAAGCATTAGAATGAAAGTTACATTTTGTTTGCGATTTTAGATGCAAACAAAACATTAGAATTAAAGTTGCATTGTTGTTTGCAATTTTAGATGCAAACAAAACATTAGAATGAAAGTTGCATTTTGTTTGCAATTTTAGATGCAAACAAAACATTAGAGTTAAAATTGCATTTTTGTTTGCAATTTTAGATGCAAACAAAACATTAGAATTAAAGTTACATTTTTGTTTGAAATTTTAGATGCAAACAAAACATTAGAATTAAAGTTACATTTTTGTTTGTAGTTTTAGATGCAAACAAAACATTAGAATTAAAGTTGCATTTTTATTTGCATTCTTTGATACAAATAAAACATGGATTAAAGGTTGGATCTTTCTTTCAAATTATATTTTACCTTTTTATTTATATTTTAGATGTAAATAAAAGAATAGGATTAAAGGTATCATTTTTACTTTTAAATTAGAGATAATACATAGATAGAATTTAAAAAGTTATATTTTAGTTACATTCTAATTGCAGCAAAAATGATAAGAATTAAAGTATCATCTTTATTGTCATTTTAGAGTAAAAAGAATATATTTAAAATATCATTTTTTAATCATATATTTAGATGCAATAAAAATAGTGGAAATAAAAATCATGTTGTTATTATCATTTGTTTTCAACATAAAGAGTGAAAATTAGGAAAATATATTTCTAATGTGATTTAATTACCATTGGAAATAATTGGTCATTAAAAACACCAATACGTTAGGCACGTCCGTTGGACGTGTGCATAGATAACCAAAAGTAAATTTATGAATTGTGTAATGAAAGTCGTTGTATAGATAACGTGTTGATACTAATAAATATATGCACATTGTAAAGTAATTTTTTAAAAATTTAATGAACAAAATATGTAGAAAGAAAGAAGAGTAAATATTCGTATGATTTTTCGACCAAGGGGCAAACATTGGTCGTAACTCTATCGGCCAATTCTGAATTCAATAAACCATCTATGTGTTATAAAATGAACACAGAATAGAAGAAATAAGGGAGAGAGAACATTTCTATTCATTCAAATATATCTTTATTTCTATTACATTGGCTCCTATATATATAGGCTTTGGAGCTGATCTTCTACTTATTCCCATGATGTGGGACTAAATAGAGAACTAATAAAAGCATATTCACAGTATTCACACACACACACACACACACACACACATATATGTGTATATATATATATATTACAACACTCCCCCTTGAATATGCGTCTTAAAAATCATGAATGCTCTGCTAACTTGAAGTTGTCCCTTATAAAACATATATGATGATTGCTCCTCCTTATAATTATCCATTCAGTTGATATAACTATTGCTTGTTGCCTTCAAAACTCTATCAGGAAAACCCAATGAAAAAAACCTTGAACGAGAAAAAGAGTACAACGTCTAACATTATGAATATCATATTAAAATGATATTCCTTAAAAGAGTTTGATTCTTCAGGATCAAAACAATGCCTCATTAAAAACCTTTTTATGAAAAACCCTATGGGAAAAATCATAAACAAGGAAAAGAGTGCAAATTTATTTCCTCTTTAGGTAACATGTTTTACAATGTTACCGTAAGGGTTGATACTTCAGGATCAAGATAATACCTCATTAAAAACCTTACTAACAAAAACCCAATAGGAAAAATATTAGTGAAGGAAAAGAGTACATTATAGCATAATTTTATATGATCTCCCTTATTTATAACTCATTATTCAATTAGTCTATTGATGTAGTCGACGCATGCCAATTTTGTATATCATCTTCTGGAAAGTTCTGGAATGTTGATTTGGAAATTGCCTTGAGAACGGATCTACCCTCTTTTCTTGAAACTGAATTTGTTTCTCCTCTTTCTTGTTATCCTTGCATTCATGTGTGAAGAGAAATTTAGAAAAAATGTGCTCCATCCTATCATTTTTGATCTAATTCACTTGAATCTGAGCCATGCAAACTGTCTCGTCTTCTTCATAAATAATAGTTTACTGCATCAAAAGATGTTTGATACTTCTGGATTAGAATATTGCCTCGTCAAAAACCTTATTAAGAAAAACCCGATGGGAAAAATCGTAGTGAAGGAACAATTGTACAATATACAATGTCATATTTACTACATCAAAAGTAGCATGATACTTCTGGATCAATGTAATGCCTCGTTAAAACCTTAATAAGAAAAACCCAGTGGGAAAAATCTTTAGTAAGGAAAAAGAGTACACTATAACTTATTTTTGTATGTAACTTTTGGGTTGATACTTCTGAATCATGACCCATGCCTCATTAAAACCTTACTAAGAAAACCCAGTGGGGAAAAACTTAGTTAAGGAAAAGGAGTGCATTATATCATACTTATGGATGCTCCCCTTGATTTAATAATTTTCTCTGAATTCGTATTCTTCTTTTAATAACTCAAATTGCTTATAAATACTTCTTAACGAAGTTTTTCTTTTAAAACTTCGTGTGCATTTCCATGCTTCAGGCATGTTTTCTTCTTTAAAACACCTCCCTTTGTGATTTGTATGATACTAATATTAATTTATGAATACACTTTAGGTGCTTATAATTTTCTGTTTCAATCGGGCTTGAATATTGCAATACACATTTGATGAATGAGACAGCTTTCATTACAGCAACACTAAGCAGGAAGTAATCTACTCATCTTGAAGTATATCAAGATTTTCATTACAACAATACTTAGATGAATGTTGTAATCTATCAGACATGTTCCTTGTATTCTTTATGTTCTTCAGAAACTTATATATTAAAATAATTTTTGCATATCGCAACTACCACTTTAATGGATATTAAGAGTTTCACTACAACAATTCTTGAAAGCAGGAAGTGATCTACTCATCATAAATTATTTCAAGATTTTCATCACAACAATACTTAAAAGAATGTTGTAATCTACATTTCTTGCTCTTTATCACTACCAAAGTTATTCAAATTCTTCTGGAATTTGTATACTTTCATCGTTATACCTTCAAGGTATTGTAAGTGTCTTAAACACTTTCACCACTTTAATCAATTCAATTATATCTGAAAATACAATGCTCATAACACTTAACATGTTGTTGACACTCTATGGTGCTTTAGTAACTTCCATGTGATTTTGTCATTATCTATATTTCTATTTTATCTTATGAACTACAGGTTCATATCATATGGACTACAGGTCAATATATCTTATTTAGGAGAATTTCATGATGACCAATCATGTTTCTCTCTAATATGGGATTTTAATCCATTTATAAATGTAAGCACTTTATTATTTATTAATTTATCACCGATGGTTATTTTCTGTCAGTTATATACATGATTTATTGAGATCTCAAAAAATTATCATACTTTAGGTAACTAAACCACTTCTGGGGTTATTTTGACAATCATGTCATGGGTTTCTTTTAAAGCACCTTTAAGTGTTTCTTCAGGAACACTTACCTTTTTTATTTTGCATCTTTATGACTTACTCCAAAAATATTTTGAACTGACTTTTATACCACATTTTCAGTTGTGATTTACACCTTTTGATCCTTCGGGGATTCAAATGTATATTAGAGAAAGTCTATTAGGGACATAATTGATAATTTATACAAATTACTTAATACTTTGCATAATTCTATATGTTTGCAAATATTTAACATTGATGATTCCTTTATCCTTCCCCTCAATGTTCACAAACATTGTCACTTTAAATAATAAACCTACTTTGGATTCATTTTTGATCCATTATAGCATCATAGCTAGCAAATACATTAGATGTATTTCAATTGTAGGAGGATAATGCTCTTATTAATTAATAAGATGCATTCATATTGCATTACTTATTCCTTTCATTGATCCGATGACTTGGAGGAATTTTCTATCATTTGAATACGCACATGGCTTCAGGTCATTCAATATTGATGTCAATCGACTTTCTGAAATATAAAATAATATATGCATTATTTATAATATGAGCTCATGACAACTTCAGGTTATTAAATTTTTTTATCGCATATATGTGTATATACGTGCATCCACGTATTACATATGTAATTGATTTGCATATTCTCTCTCATTCAAGTTATTGATTTTAGAACAAATTGTTTATAATGTTCCAATCATTAATTCTTGCTTATCAAGCAATGTCAACGTGAATCTTAAAGATTATTTCATAATATCCAAAATATCTGATTTGGAACTGTATTGAACTTCTGGTTCAAATGAAATATATGAACAACTTCGAGTTGTTAATCTATATTGAACTTCTTGTTCAAATAATATATAAACAATTTCAAGTTTGTTAAACTGTATTGAACTTCTAGTTCAACTTTGTTGAACTTCTGGTTCCACTGTATTGAACTTATGATTCCGCTGTATTGAACCTGGTTCCACTATATTGAACTTCTGGTTCCACTGTGTTGAACTTCTAGTTCAAATAAAATATATAACAACTTCGTGTTGTTAAAATACAATATGCAAATATAAATATATAAGCAAGATACAACTCATTTTGAAAATTGTGAAATCTTTGGATATCAATTTTATTAATGTTATTATTTCACATAGTTTCAATAAAGCTTCAGACTTTTAGATTATGAAGTATTTCAAGTTCATTGGTTAAGGAACTTCAAGTTCCTATGCATATATATATATATATATATATATATATATATATACACACACACACACACACATACATATGTATATCAAGTTTATTAATTTATGATGAACTTCTGATTCTCAATCTTTTAACATATTTTTAATTTAGAAGCTTTTACATTTTTGCTATTGACAAGATTTCAAACTTGTAAACTTTATCAAAAATGTTTATATATACATATACATATATATATAAATATATAATTCAAGACTTCAGGTCCAAGACTTTGAGTTATACAACTTCCAGTCTAAATATTTTCTTTGCACAACTTCAGGTTGTGGTTCTATCCTTTCTTCCATAACATTAGTTATTACTAGCTAAATACATCGAATAATAATACATATGTTTATTCTTATTTCAAATACATACATACAGCAATTAACTAACGATAACTAATGCATTCAATGCATTTATGAAAATAAGGTAATATAATATATTATCATAACAATGCATTCTCTAACATTTAATGCATTTATGAAAATAAGGTAATTTATCAATCATATAATCAACATTTTACATTCTCTAACATGAATGGTTCAAAAATTTATAGATTTATACATAAAATTCACAACTATATACAAAAATAAACTACATGTCTCATATTTAATTTTTTATTTTAATTTTTCATTCTTCAATATGAATGATTTAAAAACTTGTAAATTTATACATAAAATTCACAAACATAAAAATTACATTTTTTTTAAATTATACAACTCATATAAAGATCTTTTAGATCTTTCTTTTTATATCAAAATTGCTTCTTGCCTTTTTAGAAACTGCAGGTTCTAAATTTTCATGTAATGACAAAAATAATTCACTTCTGGTGTGCAAAATTAAGATTAATAGATCTTAACTCAATATGATCTTCAGGATGCATATTTTATTTATAAAACAATAAAATATTTCTTCTAGAAATATATTATGTTCTAAAATGACTATAGTAAGACTTCAAGTTTTATCATAATTCATATATTGTTATTATATATTTTAAATTGAAGCAACTTTTCTAGAAAGTTACATATGAGAGTCATTTTACTATTTTTCTTCAGGAAAATAGTATTTATTATAAATGTAATGATTTCTTCCAATAATAAGTTTCTTCAAGAAATTATGTGTAGCATAAACTTGGAATATAAGGCTTTTTCCTTTTTTTTTGTTGAAAATTTTCCTTTCATTGATTTTTCAAATCCTCTCCTTTTACAGGTCATTTGCTATATGCAAATATTAAATGCAATTATATGCTTTTATGCTTTATTTCATGTTTCTTGTTTGAATATGAACTTCGAGTTCCTTGTTTGCATATTAATTTCAGGTTCCTTATTTGAAAGAATTTGTATATGAACTTTAGATCATATGAGCTTCAGGTCATTTGCATGTGAACTCCAGGTTCAACAACTCTTGCTTTGTGTTTGGAAGTATGACCGTCTTCTGGTGGTCATAATGCTCCTTCAGGGAGTTTCATAAGCGGATATGATCTTTTTTCAGTTAAATATTATGTTTTTAGATCATCGTGGATATGGCCTCTTAAAAATATCAGGGCTTTTGCTTTGTCCTGCTGGGACATATTATTACCATTTTTAATGGTACTCTCTAAGCATTGAGATTGTAAATGGATTTCAGTGTTCGACATTTTTGTGAGCTACACGAAAATAATAATTGTAGATGCTTAATTAAAAAAAATTCACATATCAGTATACATGTTCTATAATTATCAAAATGAATTAATAAATTAACAAACAGACAAAATGATGAAACTGTAATACTGTTATATCATAAAAAAATATGCAGATCTCGTAAAATTGAATAGGACCATATACATGGATATAATAAATTGAATATATTATGGCATAGAATCATAAAAAAAATATCCAAATCTGCAAGTCTTTTTTTATACATTTATAATGAACTTCTTACAATAATGAAACATTACAAATCGTCAAGGAGCCATACACCATGTTATATAACAAAAATAATGGCCACAGTAATACATATGTTAGCTAACAAGCAGCTTGCTATTTACATATATGCATACCTATTAGCAATGGCTTCTCTGTTATTTAAGAGATAAAGTAGCAAATGAAGATGTTTTATGTATGGCGTATGAGGTAAAAGATCCATATATAATATTATAAAAAGAATATGAATGGATCTTCCTAAAAAAAATGTTTGGTATACCATAATACCAGATCAAATATGAATAGGTAGATATCTAAAAACCACTAATTTAAAAATTAATTAGATCTAAAAAGTTTAGATCCACTAAAATAGAATCTAGATCTACAAAAACTGAAAAAGAAAAAGTGATCTAGAAGTATGGATCACATCTAAGCAGAAGATACAACAAGTTTATATATGTAGATCTATATGATTTCAAAACATTAAAAAAAACTTACATGATAGATCCATAAATACAGATCTAGAATATTTCAAACAATAGCTCTAATAGAGCTTCGTGCTAATAACGTGTTATAAAATGAACATAGAATAGAAGAAATAAGGGAGAGAGAACATTTCTATTCATTCAGATATATCTTTATTTCTATTACATTGGCTCATCTTTTACTTATTTCCATGATGTTGGACTAAATAGAGAACTAATAATAGCATATTCATATATATATATATATATATATATATATATATATATATTACAACACTATGTGATTTTTGGATTCCCACGACACTTTTTTTGCCATTTGTTTTTCAATTTTTTCTCATCTCTTACAGCCAATATTTCTGATAGATTCATTATATGAACTCTGAAAATTTAATCCTATTGACTCTGTGCTCCAAACTGCAAGCAATATGATACGAATGAACCATAAGCAGAACCTTGTATTGAAAGACATCTTTAAAATATTTAATGAGAAGGGAATGATATCACAACTCCATTATATAGTCCTATAATTTACATTTTTAAACTTCATTTGTCGATTGCAAAATAGCGCAGAATAACAAAATCAGATACTTGTATGTGTTGGCAGTTGCAATATTTTCTACGTTCAAATTTACATAACCTATTTTATAACATTGCACAGGAAAGGATATAATAGTTTGGAACAAAAACTAAATACAATACAGTAACTCATACACATAGTCTTCTATAAATATGCCATCCATAGCTTGTCAGCCTAATCTTGAAGACATCTTCATGTATATACGTTCCTTGATTCCATTGGTTCAGGTTGTTTCAATATGGGTACATAACGCTGCTTTTTTCAATTCCCTCATCTTGATGATATCAGTCAGCATATGGCTACTGGCTACACTCTGGACATACTATCTCTGATATGCAGATGGGGTAGCTTCTCTTCATTTTCAGGTGACCTTCCCACCGTATTCTCAGGCATAACAACTCGTTCACAACTACCCTCGTCCAACTCCAGCAAGTGCTGATTCATCCGGTTTTGGTCATTGTTTTGGCACTTTAGATGTTGATCTGTTTCACTTTCTTCTGCATACTTGATGATCGTGTATTTGTAAGTAACTGGTAATAGTATCAGCATCTATAGCATTTTGTAAATTATTTTTTGCCGCGTAATTATAAAAAAAAAAAGCGAATACTTATCCACATATTGTGGTGTTTTGTAGGCATGCTTAGTACATACATTGATGTATGCTATTTACAGTAATATACTTCTTCTATATTTAGCGTATAACCTCATGGAGTAATTTAAAAGTTAGTATATATATCATTTAAATTATCGATCAGGCTTGATACGTATCATGGCTAAAGGCTTTGATGTGTTGAAACTATACTGTGCATGCTTAAATAAAAAAAACCAATACTGTCAGTATAATAATAAATCACTCTATTTATTTAAAAGTTTGATGATCGAAAATCAGCTACCCTAAATCTATGCATTATTAATCAAAACCATCAGTTGGAAACTTGTTCATATTCGGGTTTAATTTGTTTTAAGATTTGTCTCATGATTTTTCATGGAGTGTAAAAGACAGAATTAAGAATGACAGTAAAGGACCTAAATTTGGAAAAAATAAAAAACCTTAAAAGCATGCTTAATAATAGTTAACTTGGTTCAAAAACTCATCTTAATACATTTTCTATTACCTCGGTGACAAAATTCACTAACAGTGCTTCTAAAGCAGCTTGACCTCTAATGATTTCCAATGTAAAGAAACAAACTTTGTTATAACTTGGATTTTTTTCTCAACCGTAAATAGTGTCATAGTGATGAATGTTAAAAAAAACTTCAAAATCCCAAGAAACAGCAATATCATAATCTCTCTCTCTCTCTCTCTCTCTATATATATATATATATATATATATATACATATATATATATATGGGGCCAGCTATTTGGACACAAAATTAAACACAAAGAGAGAGACACAAAGCCTCCACCGTTGGATTTGTTTGTTTTTATGTGGAGAGTGGAATTCATGGGAGGATCTAGTGGTTCAGATTTATTGTATGCAATTTTGTGTCCTTGTTTTGTGTCTAAATAGAGTTTCCCTATATATATATACACACACACACAGATATATATATATACATATATATACATATATATATATCATATGTGCGCATCTAAAATAAAATGAATTGTGTACACCAAACCAACGTACCATTGTTTGTCTTTATGTGGAGAGTGGAATTCATGGGAGGATCCAGTAGTTCAGATTTATTGTGTGCAATTTTGTGTCCTTGTTTTGTGTTTAAATAGAGTTTCCCTATATATACATACATACACACACACACATACATACATACATACAAATATATATATATATATATATATATCATATGTGCGCATCTAAAATAAAATGAATTGTGTACACCAAACCAACGTACCTTAACTACAGTACAACCTACAGGGCAGGCACAACAACAGAAACAACTAAATCCCCACCAATGAAACTCACATTCCTGCTACTCACCTTCACATACTCAGCTCCCATTATGGCTTCCATTTTCCCTCTCTGACACATCCTCCCCAACGTCGCTGCCTTCCCCCTCGCCCGTTTCGTCCCCGTAAACATCACCATCCTAACCAATGCCCCTATCAATGGTGTACCCGCTACCCATTCTGTTATCTCCCTCCCTCCGCTCCTGCACATCTCGTTCAATACCGCCATCGCATTCTCCTTTCACTTCCCGCTCCCTCCCCTCATCACCACCGTCAAATACCCAACCGCTACCTCATTGCTCCCCACCATCTTCGCCACATCTTTCCCCCTCACCAACAGGGCTAGCACCCCTATCGCTTCCTCCACCACTTCTCCTATCGTCAACGCCTTGACTGCCCCCTCTTTAACTATAGTTAAAAAGCAACCTGGGTGCCTCGATAGGTTAAAAAAGTGTGGTAACCGCATCCTTCTTACCCCTCATACATCCTTTACTCAACAACCTCGCCAATGCCGAAACCACCCCTGGCTCGTTGGATATCCTCTTCTAATGTTCCTCTAGACAAATGTTCATCCCACTTATACGATTAATTATATCGAACTAATCAATAAGTTATTTGAGTAATCAACATGTTTAAAATAATCATAATGTTCGTAAACTTATTTGCATGCAGAGCATGTTCAATGTGGTGTTTAACATATAGATAGATATTGCTATGCAAGGTACGACTCTACTAAGTTCAAACATCATTTTTGCATGCAACGTCAATGAGGCAAAATCAAACATATAAAATACCTACGGAAGTTTCAAAATATAACCACAAATAAAAATAATATAGAAAGCTTGGATTGACCATAGAAGAGTCAACATGGTCAGTTCTTCATAAGAAAGTTGGATAACTACATACACAAAGCCCAACATTTGGATTTTCCACCCTGTAGTTAATTCTGTGACAATAATGGTTGGCTGTGATTATCAGGTCAAAATTTTGTTTTAATATTGTTTTACTATCTTTCACTTTTTGGTCAATGTCAATGTGATGATCTACAACAATTGTAATAGTTAATACCTAGTAAACATTTGTTCTAATGTGCTGATTGGTTAATAAAATTTAAGTGGATACATAGTGCCAAAGGCATTTGCGACGTTTAAAAAAATAAATCATTTTGATTAAATTGAAAAAAGGCATATAAATAAAAATTACTCTATTAGGCAAGATTTTGAGTTAATCATGAATAAAAGATGGTAACCAAATACTTTTGGAAATTTATAAATTTAAAGAAAGAAAGTACTACTTTCTTTTGTTTTTTAATTACTATTGCTTTTGATGTAATCAAATACTAACTGAAATAATCAAGAGACATAGTAGCTTTGGATATGAAATCCGCATATGGAAATAGTTCATTAAATTTCAGACAAAATTTTAAGTTTTTTTGTTACTGCAGTCTAGTTCAACTTCAAGCAGGTTGCAGAAACTGCAAATCTGAACTTCGGGCAATGAAACAGTCTATATGTGAAATTTTAACGTTTCACTCCTAAAATTAACATTACTCAAATCCATTCAAAACAATTGACATAAGAATTTTTTTCATATAACAGTTCAGTAAATATATAATAAAGTTATTCAAAAATTCATTGTAATACATAAATGATCATTCGAAAACCTCACGGTAATAAATAAAATATTTTTATGATATAAAGGAGAGAACTCCATGGGTTACTCAACGTGATAATAGATGAGTAAAAGAAAATTATCTTGTATAGTATGTAAAGAAACCGATACGACACAAAGCTTCATTTCATTAATTTAATTTTTGATGTATTTTAATAGCAGTAAAAACTATAATAGCAAAAACAAAATTAGTAATATTACATACTCCAGAATTCACACTACTTCATTTGAATGAAAAAAAAATTATTAATATTAATTATTAGATACGCAATACACTACAAAATGAGATAGTGGAAGAAGATAAAATCTAGTAGACTATTGAAAAACCGTGTCAATCTGAAGCAAAATATAGAAAAAACAACTTTCAACCTAGCAGTCGTTTCACAATCCACATTTGTAAGCACCCTTGCAAAATTGATTTTTATAGGTCCAAGCAACATATATTAACTATAAAGTAACAGTTAATTTATATTTAGGTTTTAATTTGTCTATCGTTAAAAAATATGAATTAAATTCTGATTAACAAAAAAGCTAAACCATTTTTTTCCTTTTAAAAACATGACTTAATAATGATATTTTACCACTAATTTTGTCTCAAAGCTTCTCATCCATTATTAAATGCATACTTATTCATTTAAGCTAAGAATGTAAAAATCAAACTGTGTTAGTTTGAAAAAATTAACTCAACCACAATAATTTTTTAAAAGTATATTTGCTTGGAAGTGTACGTTAAATGGCATGATTAGTGAAAATCTTACCCATTTCCAGAAAATGCAGATTTGAAGATGAAAAACATAGTTGAAAGGGGAAAAAAATTTAAATGCATCAGGGTACTGTATTTGTAAATTTTTTTAGACAAATTTAGCGATTGAAAGGGAAATCGATGGAAGTAGTTACCTGAATGATAACATGAATAAAAACAGATTTGAAGATCTTACGCTTCGTACAGGGAAAGGTTCAGCAAAGTGAGTTGAAGTTAAAAGTGCAAAATAATAATCTTTGTACTTCAATCTAGTGATGAAATATAGCAAAAATTATTGCAAAAAATTAATAGCAAATTGAATTCAGGACTAAAAAAGTTAGAAGAATATCGTAAGAATTGAATGTCTAAAGTAAGTTTCAGTTTTTTCTAAAATTATTCAACATCCAAGAGAAATCTGCAAAATGAGAAGATAGCCCTAAAAAACAAAGCAATAAAAGTTAGAGAAGGTTTATCTTACTGTTGATAGATCGAAAGATTAGGTATTTTTTCATAGAGTTGAAGAAGTGGAGAAGATGAGGTCGAGAAGATGGAATTCGCGTTATTGAGGAGAAGAAACGACATTACTATTTTTAGCCAGAAAATTTGAGGAGAAGAAAGTGGAGGAAACGCATGAAAATGTAACTGAAGTGGTGGATGTCGTGGAGAAGTGGAAATGTGCTAGAACGGCCTGAATGAAAAATGACAAAGCTACCCCAAGCATACAACACAATTTATAAGGGTATTTTGGATTTTTCAAAAGCTTCATTTCAAGGTATTCTCATTATAATATAGATAGATGATTCATTCCAAATCATCATTTTCATCATGTTAGTAGAATTATGGAAATCATATATAAAATTTCTAACATGAATGTAGACCGTATTTGGCTTGCTTATGATTGTTTGAAATATAGTTGAACCTGCCATTGATTTATATATATAAAATAAAAATTAAAACGAAACACATGCGGTAGTTCACGTTTTGGCAATCGTAACTTCAAACGATTATACCTTAAGATACGACCGTCGGATTTTCCCAAAACCGGAACCATTAGGACCGCTTTGGGAAGATCATTCCAATGATATGATTTTTGTTAAAATCCAACGGTTAGATTTTAATTATGTGTAAATCAAATTTTGGTAAAAACAGCGCCAGGGCCGCCCATCGACCCATAGCGTCGTTTAATTATATTGAGCTATTTTTAAATAAATAAAAATAGCAATAAATCGTTTCTAAATTAATATTAACGATATTAAATGGTTTAAATGATAATAATTCAAAAAATTATTTGAAAAAACCGAGTTCAACTCATTTCAAATAATTTTATGGCGATTTTAAATCGAAGATATGGAAGACGGCGATTGAAGACCGGTGATCATCATGTCGAAAGGATAACTACTGATGTCTGGCATTGAATAGCTACTAATAAAGGGTTAAAGTGGTAATTGTCCGGACGTACTTATTGATCGTCCGGATACATGAGCACCTAGGTGACTCCGGTTTCGTTCAGATCCAAAACGGACTTGTAAATGGATGCGTGTCCAAAATTGAATTTCATGCCACGTAACTTGATTGATATCTATTAATATATTTCTGAGGCGGCGGAGGATTTATCCTCTTGCTAAACACCCTTCTTTGAGACGTACAAGTTCAAGGGTTATATATTGGTAGTTATCGATCGCATGGTATGGACTGTCAATGTGACATGCCAAGATGCAATTGATCGAGGCTTTTGTTGAAAAGCAGAGACTTGTGGATGATGATCAAAGCATAGCCTATTTAGGCATAGCTTTGTGTATTACGTTACCTCGCAAGCCTCACACCCCGATAGAGTCAAAAACAGGACAAGGGAACGCAGCGAGTGCACATGTTTCTTTCTAGCTAGAAGTGGAGTTTGGGTTTTTACAAGGCCCGACATTTTTACTTATGTGGTTGATGGAATGAGGCGCCTCGGATTTTTATTGGTCGCCAATGGACAATTTATAGGTCCAATAGGATCGGGGAGCGTGTGTTCAGGCATAACTAATCCACTAAAGTATTTGTGGACCGGCCCTGCAGGATCCAAGGGTTCGCCAGCATCCGAATCCTGAGACGTTGCTAGAGTGTCTCGAATTGGTTAGGATATCGTCCCTAGCCTTGACTCGTGATGGAAACCAACCTCCAATACGACATTACAGTTTTAATCATATACCTATATATGGCGACGTAGTATATGGTAGCTATGCCGTCTAAGATTGATACATTTACTTTGAAGTATTTTTGAGACGTATTAGACACTAGTAATAATATTAAAAATATTATTTTTTACGTATCAAGAATTTTTGATCATTATAAGGTAAAACTCTATCATCTGTTTGCGTTGCATTGTGTGATGGGACCTGAGTCTTATAATGATTTCATTTTCTAAAAAGCATTGCGTTATTTTTAACTTAAAAATTTATAAAACTTATGCATTGGCAATACAATGGAACAAAGCCCGTTCCGCGTTAGCGGCATGGTCAGTGATTAGCCATATTATTAGTATAGTAATATTTCTCATACCAGTCCCATGACTGACTCGTAGTTTGTTTCACTTTGCAAACTCGGGTGCCCTATTTCCATACGGGCAGCCAATTGACAGGTTTCAGGTAGGGATGTTTTCGGGACTAGAGCTGGCTGATGAAGATGTTGGAAGATCTTTTCTTTTTATCTTTATTTTCTTCTTGAGATTTTGAGACAATATTGGATATTTATGTATTTTTGGGAGATTGAGACTTTATTTAAAACAATTCGTCTAGGTAGAATCAGTAGTATTCTAAGATGAGTAGCTCATTAGAGATAGGATTAGTAATGTCCTAGAATGAGCACAGCAGAATAGCACATATTAATCAGTCATTACATCGTTACCATTTCATCATATGTCTCTATTTTTAAAAAAATCTTTCCTTTGAAATTTTTCGTTTATCTTAGTCTGACTCTTTCCTTGATGATACATACTGATTGAGAAATGAGTACTAGAGCACGTATAAGAGCACAAAGAGGCAGAGGTAGGGCAAGAGGACCCGCCCGAGACGAGACTCCTATAGCCTAAGAACAGGAACAGGCCACTTCAGAAGTTGAGACACCACCACCACCCCCATGTGCTTTCGATCTTGACAAAGTGGCAAAGAAAATAAAGAATCTAGGGGGCGTGCATTATACAGGCCAAGAGACGGTGACGGAGGCACAAGCATGGCTTAAGACGATAGAGAAGATTTTAGGAGGATTAGAGCTCGAGGACCACAGGAAGCATTTTATGGCAACCTGGTTTCTGAAAGACCAGACCCAAATTTGGTGGGAAACAGCTATGGTGGGAGGTAATGAAGCTGATGTGACTTGGGAGAAATTCAAGGAGCTATTCAATGAGAAGTTCATTCCACCTCATGAGGTCGAGCGCCTTCACGATGAGTTCGCCCACCTCCAACAAGGGAGCATGACTATTGTTGAGTATGTAAATAAATTTGACGAGCTTTCCAGATATGCCCCGGAGTTAGTCCAAGACCCGCTACAGAAAAATAAGAGGTTTATCAATGGTCTGGCGAGGAGGTATCATAACAGGGTGACTGCACACATCGAGCGCCCATTTGCTAAAGTAATCGAGATGGCCGGCAGATATGAAGAGATTGATCAGAAGGGTTCCCAACAGAAGAGAGAAAAGAATCAAGCCAACAACAAGAAGGAGTAGTCGGACAAGAAAACTGAGACGGGCAGCTCTTCCACCGCCAAGCCCCAAGAGAAGAAGAAGAAGAGGGACAGATCTAAGGTCAAGTGCTTTAATTTCCAAAGGATAGGACACTTTGACTACGAGTGCCAAGCTCCGAAGAGGCCCTAAAGGAACGAGTCTGGACCGAGTCAGGGCAGTGGACAGAATCCCCATGGCCCAAGAGAATGTTTTAATTGCCACAAGCCTGGACACCTCATCAAGGATTGCCCTTTGCTCAAGAAATCTCAAGTGGCACATATCTACGACGGAGCGGTTGCACCGGCTTCTTTCGAAGCAGGTAAATCTGATGTTTTAGGAGGTACTCTTAACATTAAAAACATTCCTATTACCGTTTTGTTTGACACGAGTGCATCCAGAAGTTTCATATCTGTTACACGATTAAAAAGCTTAAATTGAAAACCCAGAAAACTCAAAGAACCAATTAGAGCCCATAGTCCGATAGGAGGTTCACTTATTCTCGATTAATATTGTAGAGTGCCTGTTTCTTACTCCTACTTCCAATTTCCTTTTAATCTGATCATCATGAATTTCTCCGGGTATGATATCATACTTGGAATGGACTGGCTAACAAAATATGAGGCCGAATTACTCTATGCTGAAAAAGTAGTCAAAATCAAAACCAAATTTGGAGACATTATTGCTATTCCATGCCATGGCTCAGCCACAAATAGGAAATAATTATGGTCTTCTCTAGAAGTCACTCCTGCTTCTATTGAGGATATTCCTATCGTCAGAGACTATGCGGATGTGTTCGAAGAAGTTGACAGCTTACCTCCGCGAAGAGAAATCGATTTTAGAATTGACTTAGTTCCTAATGCAAGGCCAGTTATACACCCTATTCGGAGGATGTCACTGAAAGAAAAAGAGGAGCTGAGCAATCAAACCAAGCAGCTTTTGTGGAAGGGTCTGATCAGGCCTAGTTTCTCCAACTGGGGTGTAGCAGTGGTTTTCGTGCCAAAGTCAGATGGTACCCTCAGGCTATGTGTGGACTACCACGACCTAAATAAGCAGACTCCGAAAAATAAATACCCACTGCCTCGCATTGATGATCTGCTAGACCGCTTGAATGGAACACGAGTATTCTCTAGGATGGACCTAGCTACAGGTTTCCACCAACTACACACTGTCGAAGAATGTGTGCCTTTGACCGCCTTCAGAGGACCCGACTTATTTTATGAATGGCTAGTAATGCCCTTCGGCCTATGCAATGCTCCAGCATACTTCGTAAATCTGATGAATAGAGTCTTCCGCGATGTTCTAAATAAATTTGTGCAAGTGTTTATCGACGATATTCTTATCCTCTCTAAGTCCACTACTGAACACGAAAAACATCTGAAAGAAGTCTTGGAGATTTTGTGTAGAAATGTGCTGAAAGCCAAATGCTCCAAGTGCATATTCTGGCAAGAAGAGGTGAAATTCCTCGGTCATGTTGTATCTAAGGAAGGCATCTTAGTAGATCCAGGAAAGATCTTGCCCATCAAAGATTGGAAGCACCCTACTACACCCACTGAAGTCAGAAGTTTCTTAGGTCTGGCTGGTTATTATCGGAAATTCATTAAGGATTTCTTGACATTATCTTGCCCATTGATGAAGCTGACTATGAAGCATACAAAGTTCATTTGGATACCTTAATGTGAGGCAGCTTTCCAAGAGCTGAAAAAGAAATTAATTACTGCTCCTGTGTTGACCATTATTGATGGCAATCAGGATCTGAAAGTTTGGACAGACGCTTCTAGAGAAGGTTATCATTTTCATATAAATAAACATGTCAGAAGTGACATTTTTCTAATGTCAAATCTTTTTTAACATGTTATTCTTTTCCCTATTTTAGGTATTGATGCAGTGCTAATGCAAAGAGACAAAGTTGTCGCATATGCTAGCCGCCAATTAAAATCACATGAGAAGAATTACGCCACTCATGATCTTGAGCTAATGGCCATAGTATTTTCTCTAAAGATATGGAGGCACTATCTCTTGGGCCAGAAATTTGAGCTATATACTGACCACAAATCCTTAAAGTATCTATTCACCCAAAGAGATTTGAACTTGAGGCAACAGCGTTGGGATGAATTCCTTATCCTTGCTAATCTCATTATTACCCCTACCTTGATCGATAAGATCTCGGCTCTTCAGAAGAATGATGAATTTGTTCAGAGAATCATCAAAAGAGTCAGGGAAGGCGAATCCACGAGATTTCAGATTGATGACAAAGGAGATCTGAGGCTATTGGGCTGAATTTGTGTTCCGAATCTTCCTAAGCTCAGAAAGGAAGCGATGGACGAATGTCACAAGTCTAAGCTCAACATTCATCCGGTTGTGAGCAAGATGTACCATGACCTCAAGCGTACTTTTTGGTGGAGATCTATGAAGAGAGACATCTCTATATATGTTTCTAGATGTCCCACCTTCCAGCAAGTCAAAAGCGATCAACAAAAGCTAGCATGTCTATTGCAACTGCTAGGAGTCCCAAGTTGGAAATGGGATGAAGTTTCTATGGACTTTATTGATGGCATGCCCCGATCAAGGAAAGACAATGACAATATATGGGTGATTGTAGATCACCTCACTAAGACTGCCCATTTCATCCCTGTTAAATCCAACAGAACAGCTCGGAGTTTGGCACAACTTTATTTCAGAGAAATTGTCAGACTGCACGGAGTTCCTGGCAGCATTGCTAGTGACCGCGATCTGATATTTGCTAGCAAGTTCTGGGAAGCTTTCCAAGAAGAGCTAGGGACTAAACTGAATATAAGCACTGCTTACCACCCTCAAACAAATGGCCAGTCTGAGAGGGTAAACCATATATTGGAGGACTTGTTGTGAGCATGCATCCTAAATTTTGGTGGGTCATGGTAAGATCATTTGCACTTGGTCGAATTCTCTTATAATAACAGCTACCAAGCAAGCCTGCAGATGTCGCCATTTGAAGCATTATATTCCAGGCCATGCAGATCTCCCACATGTTGGGTGGAACCCAAAAATCGATTGGTATTGGGTCCCGACATGATTCGCGAAGCATCGGAAAGGGTTGATTTTATTAAGAAGCAATTATTTACTGCCCAAAGTCGACATAAGAGCTATGTAGACGCTCGAAGAACGGATTTAGAATTCTTTGATGGTGATCTTGTATACTTGAAGGTTTCCCTACTGAGAGGTGTAGTCCGATTTGGGAAGACTGGGAAATTGGCGCCTGGATTTATTGGTCCATTTCCTATTCTCGAAAGGATTGGAACTCTCGCCTATAGAGTGGAGTTGCCTGACCGGTTGCTGGGGGTCCACAATGTATTTCATGTGTCCCAACTCTGAAAGCATGTTCATGATCCAGATTTAGTTGTGGAGGAAGTAGCACAACGAGATTTGGAGATTACCCCGACCCTAGCAGTGAGAAGGGGGCCAGTGAAGATTGTGGGCAAAGAGACTCGAGTGCTGAGGAACAAGAGGATCCATTTAGTTAAGGTGCAGTGGAGCGGGGATCTTAGAGACTGTACGTGGGAGACTGAGGATAGAATCAAACAGACCTATCCCAATTGCAGAGTGGATATCTCCAAGTAGCTTTTATGCTGAGGTACATTTATATTACCTTGCATTCTCCGTTTTGTTTCCCACTTTACTATTATTTCCTTTTCGAGGAAGAAAAGCTTTTAAGTGGGGGAGATTGTAACAACCCGGAAAATCCGAACCAATTTAAAAATTTTATTTTGGCTATTTCAGTGAATTTTAAATAGTTAGAATAATTTACTTTAAATAATAACGATTAAAAATTTATTTTAATCGAAGTTAGAGAAAATATATTCATTTTGATTTCTAAAGGAATTAGAAATAGTACGGTAGTTTGAAAAGTCAAACCTGTACTTTGACCAAATGTATCAGATTCAAAATTTAATGGATTTTAGTGAAACCAAAAATATCTAATTCTGTTTGAAAATATCTTTCCAATGAATCTGAAAATTCAAAATTTCATAACGGAAATCAAAAGTTATGGTCAGTTGAATATTCAGAATGGTCGCTATAGTATAATTTATAGCCCGTATAAATGGCCATTTTTCAAACGACCTCCATTTTCGATGAAACCACTTTTGTTGGATCCGGAATGTCGAATTATTGCTAAGTTTAATTTTCCGGAATTTTTGGAATTAATATGTGAGCGTGGCAAACGAAAATGTGGTTTGTCAATTTCAGTCAAATCTGATTGACTTAAAAATGGCCATTTTTCGAACAGTCTCAGAATGCGACGAAATTAATTTTGTTAGGACCGTATCGTCAAAACAAAGCCATAAATATTTTTTCTGGATTTTTCTGAGTTCGTATGTGGCCCCGGTAGATTTAAATATACGATCAAATTAATTTAACAAATGATTTAAATAATAAATTAAAGATTTCAGGCCATAGACAGTCGTTTGGGATGACGAGACCTAGACCATTAGATCCAGAACAAGGGCTGTTGGGTGGGGTCAACTCTGGTTGGAATGAAAAAGGATTGGATTAAAACTTTTGGATTTATTTGCAAAAATTAACATTAAAATAATATAAAATACGCCTCATCTCCTTCAAACCCTAACATCTACTGTAGCCGCTTCCCCCTTCACATCTATGACCGATTTTGTTCTAAACTTCCACAACTAATTTCCACCAATCCACTCAACGAAAACCCCTACTTCTTTAGACCTTATTGAAGAGATTTTCACTCTCTTTCCATCCATACGGATAACAATACCCGAAATTGAACAGCCGCCGAGTATTTTCGCTCCAAACCCGCCGAATTGAAGCCGCCGCCCAGCCTACCAGAGGCGTGCGAGTTCAGGGTGGTTGGGGTCTTTTGGCGCGCCTCCTATAGCACTACGACGTGGTGAAGCCAGATTGCCTTCTAACTGATCGAATTTGGAGCAAACCTAAAATCTAAATTTGAACAAAAGGAGGAAGTAGACGACCTGTTGTCTGTAAGAAGAAGAAGGTGTTCTACCCTAATTAATTTATTATTTTATTAAATTTAAAAATGTTACGACCTAAATTAAATCATAACTTATTCACTCGGACTCGAAATTTTATGATTTCAGATCCTACACGCTCGTGAAACCGAGATCTACGCTGCTGTCCAGACTAGATCCAATTCCGAGCAGTTCAAATTTTGGCCAATTTGCAACACGACTGTGAGATTTCTTTTTTATAATTAATTAATTTATTTAATTTATTTTCTATGTAATGATCGCATGTATATGATTTAGATCTACTTTGTTCTGACATTTTGGATGATGTTTGATCTGTTGTTTGGTGATGGAAAATTATAGATCTATATGTGTTAGTTATATATTATGTTATCATTTTTTTTTATTTTGAATTGAATCAATTTTTCAATTCAATATAAAATATTATTTTGTCAATTTTAATTGAATTGAATCAGTTTGTCAATTCAATATAAAATATTATTTTGTCAATTTTAATTGAATTGAATTAGTTTGTCAATTCAATATGAATATTATGTTGTCTTTCTTATTGAATTGATTTGTTAATTCAATAAATATCATTTCGTCATTTTTATTGAATTGGATTAGTTTTCCAATTCAATTGAAAATACATCATTTTTGTCTATATTATTGTATTGAAATTGAATTGTCAATACAATTGAAAATATATCATTTTTGTCCATATTATTGTATTGAAATAGAATTGTCAATACAATTGAAAATATATCATTTTTGTCTATATTATTGTATTGAAATAGAATTGTCAATACAATTGAAAATATATCATTTTTGTTTATATTATTGTATTGAAATAGAATTTTCAATACAATTGAAAATATATCATTTTTGTCTGTATTATTGTATTGAAATAGAATTGTCAATACAATTGAAAATATATCATTTTTGTCTATATTATTGTATTGAAATAGAATTGTCAATACAACTGAAAATATATCATTTTTGTCTATATTATTGTATTGAAACGGAATTGTCAATACAATTGAAAATATATCATTTTTGGAATATATATTGTATTGAAAAAAGTTATTCTTTTATTTGCATTCTTTGATGCAAATATACAATGAATTAAAAAGTTATTCTTTTATTTGCATTCTTAGATGCAAAAATATATTGAAATAAAAAGCTATTCTATTATTTGCATTCTTTGATGCAAATAAACATTGAAATAAAAAGTTATTCTTTTATTTGCATTCTTTGATGCAAATATACATTGAAATAAAGTTGTCCTTTTATTTTCATTCTTTGATACAAATAAAATTTTGAAATTGGAAGTTGAATTTTTATTTGCATTCCTTGATGCAAATAAAACATAGTTTTAAAAAGGTTATATTTTATTTGTATTTTAGATACAAATTAAAAACATGATTTGTAAAGTTACATTTTTGTTTGCAATTTAGATGCAAACAAAACATTAGAATTAAAGTTGCATTTTTCTTTGCAATTTTAGATGCAAACAAAACATTAGAATTAAAGTTACATTTTTGTTTGCAATTTTAGATGCAAACAAAACATTAGAATTAAAGTTACATATTTATTTGCAATTTTAGATGCAAACAAAACATTAGAATGAAAGTTGCATTTTGTTTGAGATTTTAGATGCAAAAAAAACATTAGAATTAAAGTTGCATTGTTGTTTGCAATTTTAGATGCAAACAAAACATTAGAATGAAAGTTGCATTTTGTTTGCAATTTTAAATGCAAACAAAACATTAGAGTTAAAATGCATTTTTAGAATTAAAGTTGCATTGTTGTTTGCAATTTTAGATGCAAACAAAACATTAGAATGAAAGTTGCATTTTGTTTGCAATTTTAGATGCAAACAAAACATTAGAGTTAAAATTTCATTTTTGTTTGCAATTTTAGATGCAAACAAAATATTAGAATTAAAGTTACATTTTTGTTTGAAATTTTAGATGCAAACAAAAAATTAGAATTAAAGTTACATTTTTTTTTTTTTTGCAATTTTAGATGCAAACAAAACATTAGAATGAAAGTTGCAATTTTTTTTTTTTTTTTTTTTTTTTGCAATTTTAGATGCAAACAAAACATTAGAATGAAAGTTGCATTTTCGTTTGCAATTTTAGATGCAAACAAAACATTAAAATTAAAGTTACATTTTTATTTGCAATTTTAGATGCAAACAAAACATTAGAATTAAAATTACATTTTTGTTTGCAATTTTAGATGCAAACAAAACATTAGAATTAAAGTTGCATTTTTGTTTGCAAATTTTTGAATGCAAGCATACCATTAGAATGAAAGTTGCATTTTTATTTGCATTCTTTGATGCAAATAAAACATGGATTAAAGGTTGCATCTTTCTTTCAAATTAGAATTTACCTTTTTATTTACAATTTAGATGTAAATAAAAGAATAGGATTAAAGGTATCATTTTTTACTTTTAAATTAGAGACAATACAAAGGTAGAATTTAAAAAGTTACATTTTAGTTACATTCTAGTTGCAGCAAAAATGATAAGAATTAAATTATCATCTTTATTGTTATTTTGGAGACAATAAAAATAATAGATTTAAAATATCATTTTTTAATCATATATTTAGATGCAATAAAAATAGTGGAAATAAAAATCATATTGTTATTATCATTTGTTTTCAACATAAAGAGTGAAAATTAGGAAAATATATTTCTAATGTGATTTAATTACCATCGGAAATAATTGGTCATTAAAAACATGATTCATTCCAAATCATCATTTTCATCTTGTTAGAATTATGGAAATCATATATAAAATTCCTAACATGAATGTAGACCATATTTGGCTTGTTTATGATCGTTTGAAAAGTAGTTGAAACCGCCATTGATTTATATATATATAAATTAAAACGAAATGCACGCGGTAGTTCGCGTTTCGGCAATCGTAACTTTAAACGATTACACCGTAAGATCCGACCGTCGTATTTTCCCAAAACCGGAACCATTAGGATCGCTTTGGGAAGATCTTTCCAATGATATGAATTTTGTTAAAATCCAACGGTTAGATTTTAAGTTATGTGTAAATCAAATTTTGGTAAAAACAGCGCCAGGGCCGCCCATCGACCCGAAGCGTCGTTTAATTATATTGAGCTATTTTTAAATAAATAAAAATAGAGATAATTCGTTATAAATTAATATTTACGATATTAAATGGTTTAAATGGTTTATGGATGCGTGTCCAACATTGAATTTCATGCCATGTAACTTAATTGATATCTATTAATATATTTCTGAGGTGGTGGAGGATTTATCATCTTGCTAAACACCCTTCTTTGAGACGCACGAGCTCGAAGGTTATATATTGGTAGTTATCGATCGCATGGTATGGACTGTCAATGTGACATGCCAAGATGCAATTTATCGAGGCTTTTGTTGAAAAGCAGAGCCTTGTGGATGATGATCAAATCATAGCCTATTTAGGCATAGCTTTGTGTATTACATTACCTCGCGAGCCTCACACCCCGGCAGAGTCAAAAACGGGACAAGAGAACACAGGGAGTGCACATGTTTTTTTCTAGCTAGAAGTGGTGTTTGGGTTTTTACAAGACCCGGCATTTTTACTTATGTCGTTGATGGAATGAGGCGGCTCGAATTTTTATTGGTCTCCAATGGCCAATTTATAGGTCC
Source organism: Allium sativum (assembly GCA_030737875.1). NCBI lineage: Eukaryota > Viridiplantae > Streptophyta > Magnoliopsida > Asparagales > Amaryllidaceae > Allium > Allium sativum. The sequence goes on along the minus strand of CM060926.1, from coordinate 682,283,011 downwards.
AATAGGATCGGGGAGCGTGTATTCAGGAATAACTAATCCACTAAAATATTTGTGGACCGACCCTGCAGGATCCAAGGGTTCGCCAGCGTCCGAATCCTGAGACATTGCTAGAGTGTCTCGAATCGGTTAGGAGATCGTCCCTAGCCTTGACTCATGATGGAAACCAACCTCCAATACGTCACTACAGTTTTGATTGTATACCTATATATGGCGACATAGTATATGGTAGCTATGCCATCTAGGATTGATACATTTACTTTGAAGTATTTTTGAAACATATTAGACACTAGTAATAATATTAAAAATATAATTTTCTACGTATCAAACATTTTTTATCATTATAATGTAAAACTCTATCCTCCGTTTGCGTTGCATTGTGCGATGGGACTTGAGTCTTATAATGATTTCATTTTCTAAAAAGCATTGTGTTGTTTTTGACTTAAAAATTTATAAAACTTATGCACTGGCAATCCAATGGAGCAAAACTCGTTCCGCATTAGCGGCGTGGTCCAATGATTAGCCATATTATTAGTATAGTAAGATTTCTCATACCATTCCCATGACTGACTCGTAGTTTGTTTCACTTTGCAAACTCGGGTGCCCTCTTTCCACACGGGCAGCCAATTGACCGGTTTTAGGTAGGGATGTTTTCTGGACTAGAGTTGACTAATGAAGATGTTGGAAGATCTTTTCTTTTTATCTTTATTTTCTTCTTGAGATTTTGAGACAGTATTGGATATCGATGCATAATTAACTACGACATAATAACCTAACAAAACTATCCCATGACTGACTCAGAGTTTATTGTTTCTACCTAAACTCTGGGTGCCCATATTTTCAACACGGGAAGTCAGTAGTTTTGGTTTTGCAGATTATTTCATTTAGCGGGATTCTGGATCGAAGCTTAAAGCTGTGTCCAGAGCATTGATAGTCTTCCGCTGTGTTAATTTATTTGTTTCTACTGCATTGTATTATATTTATTGTAAAATTATTTTCTGCTATTTATTATTTTTGATACTCTGATATTCTGTACTCTGATGTAACATTATTATGATGTTTATAAAAGTCTTCTATTGTTTGTTCTGATGTGTTGTGCACCCAAAGTTAGTGCATCCGCCTTTTTGGTTAGATTTAAGTCGGTTTAACGATCGATTTGGATCAACCGAGAAGGAGGGTCACTACATATGGTATCAAAACTCGTTTTATAATTAAAATAAATTTATTTGTTCTAACTTCGATTTAAATTAAAATTATTATTTTAGTTATTTTAATGGATTTTGAATATTTAAAATGATTTATTTTAAACAATAACGACTAAAAATTTATTTAAATTGAAGTTAGAACGTATAAATTTATTTTAATTATAAAATGAGCTTTAATACCATACGTAGTTCCCCTCCTTCTCGATCGATCCAAATCGATCGTTAAACTGACTTAAATCGAAACAAAATGGTGGATACGCTAATTTTGGGCGCACTACACATCAGAACAAACAATAAACGACTTTTATAAACATCATAATAATGTTACATTAGAGTATAGAATATCAGAGTATCGAAAATAATATACAACAGAAAATAAATTTACATTAAATGTGATGCAATGTAGCTGTAAGAACCCGTAACTTCCCCGTGAAGGAAAACACGAATACTTTGAGAACAACACACAAAAGGACGCAAACGGAAGAACATTTCATTGTTATTACAACAATTCCATCAGATACAAGAATATACAGAGTATAAATGAATAAATTACATTCAATAAATATCAGAGATTTAAATTACATTTAAATACATCGCAGCGGAAAATAATACAAAAGCACAACTAGAAGTAATGCACGGATACAGAGCTTTCCGAGCATCGTTCCAGCTGTAAATCAGGATCCTGTGAATATAAATCTGCAAAACCAAAACTACAAGTTGCCCGTGCGGAAAATAGGGGCACCCAGAGTTTAGGTTAAAACAATAAACTCCAGGTCAGTCATGGGACTGGTGTGAGAACTAAAACAGTTATTAATCTTGGTTTTAAAGTTAGGTAAATCAAGGGACCACGCTGTATAACACGGAACGGGTTTCCTCCCAAGAATACCAGTGCATAGAACAAACAGCGCAATGCTAAATAAAGAAAAATGAAGCTGTTATAAGACCCAGGTCCCATCACACAATTCAACGCAAGCCGGAGGATAGGGTTTTCCCTTATAACAGCCAAAGCATGCTTGATACGTTTAAAACACATTATTTTGATATTACTATATGTGTATAGTGTCAAAACAATTTCACATCATAAATATCAATCATAGGCGGCATAGCTACCATCTACTATGTCGCCATACTAGGCTCTACAAATAAAACTGAAACACACGTATTGGAATTTGGATTCCGTCATGAGCCGAGGCAAGGGGCAAGCTCCTCTCCGATTCGAGACACTCTAGCAAATGTCCCAGGACCCCACTATGATCCTTGGATCTTCAGGGCCGGTCCTCTCTTACTTTTGAGGATTGGCAATTCCTGAACACACGTTTCCCGGTCCTTACAGACCTATATCCGAGGCGCCTCGTATCCAACAACCACCCAGGTGAAAAGTATATAAATGTCAGGGCTGGTAGGTCACTGACACCACCCTAGCTAGAAAGAAACGTCGTGCTCTCCCTGCAGTCACTATCCCGTTTTTGACTCATACCGAGGTGTGAGGCTCGCGAATTCACGTTATACACAAAGCTACGCCACGCAGGCCGTGCTTTGATCATCAACCACAAGACTTTGCTTTTCAACAGAAGCCTTGATCAATTGCCACTTACGCATGCCACATTGGCAATTCACTCCACGCGACTGATGTCCATCGATATACAACCTCTGAGCTCGTACGTCTCAGAGAAGGGCGTTAAGCAAGAGAATAAATTCTCCGCCGCCAAACAAATGTATATTTAATAGAGATCAATCAACACAGAATAAAATCCAATGTCAGACACACAATCCATTTACAAGTTCGTTCTGGGTCTGAACGAAACCGGAGGCACTTTCCTCGCATATCCATCCATCTCCAAGTACGTCTGGACGATCACCAACTGTTTCCCTCATCTCGGGTGTACAGCCCAATCAAGATCATCAGTAATCACCCAAACGATGTGAAGACTTCCGGTCTTCAACCACCGTCTTCATCTTCGACATCTCGTCGAATCGGTTATTCAGAATGGGTATAACCCGGCCTTTCTGAATAACCCACGTATATAATAAACAAATGTTACACAAACACAATGAACGCCTCATTCCAATTCAGAATATTCTTTTATTCACAAAATCACATTCTTAGGGAAATGTTCCCATTAATTTTATCCAAGATAAATTCTTCTAAATTTATTCTTTAATCCTCCTTTGGATATCATTTCTAACTAGTCGGGATTAACAAACCACACCGAAGTAATTATTTAGTTTATTTCCCAATCCCAACCTATATATCCCATGGAGAAAACTGGTAATACTCCACATCTAACACCACGGTGTTATCTGTAAAATTAATTACCATTTCACGTTCAAATCTAATTAAAGATTTAACTATCGCTTTGGAGCAAAACTGGTGGTACTCCATTCTCGATCACTTTTCTGATTTGATAATTTAAATTATCAATTCACATTTTAATCTAATTAAAGATTCATTAAAACCACACTTAGTCTTAATTCTTTCAGAAATCAACATCTTGCCTTTAACTGGGTTAAAGAACCAATGTCATCTAAAACACGATTCACGATAAACCCAAATCACATTTGATATTAAATACAAGGCTCTGAATAGAAAATATATCGGCTTATATTCAATATCAAATTCTGAAACCAACAAATATCGTATTGGAAATAACGATATATAATATATCTTTCAAATTCCCAAAACAATATTTGTATAGTCACGAAATCCAACATCGAAATATCCCGAAGATAATTTCGATTCAACTCCAGTCCAGTCCACGTATTGGAAATTATCGATTATTTTCAAAATCACTTTCAAATTCAATTTATTTATTTCAAAAATAAATTGATTTTAATTCTAGTTCAAAACCAGTTCATTTCGATAAAAATCTATTTTTACCTTCTAATGTGGAATTTTCCAGCCCAATTCTTTCCAATTCACATATTATAATTTTACACAAATTATAGATATTTTTGATAATTTTATCAAGGCCCGTACAGTCGATTTCCAACAACGGCCATCGAACTGCACTTACAGCGACCTTTTTCGAATTTGATTTGGACATAATTCCAAATCCAACCGTTAGATTTCAAATTTCTAACATTTATTGGAAAGCTCTTTTCGATACGAACCCAACGGTTCCGGTTTTAGGAGAATCCGACGGTCGGATCTCCCGCAACGTCAATTCGAAGTCAATGGTCGAAATTCACGAACTACCGCGGCGCGGCGCGTTCTATTCAGGCCATTATATATATAATATATATATATATTATATATATTTCGTCGATTTCCTTTTAAAACGTATTTTATAAATCGTTTCAAATTCGTTTCAAAAACAATTTCAACTTCATCTTCAATTTCAAATCGATTTGATTTCAATTCAATTCGAGTTCATTTCAATTCAGTTCAAATTCAAATTCAAATTCGTTTCAATTCAATTCAATTCGAATTTACCTTCTATTTGATTCAATTCGAATTCGTTTCAAATTGATTTCAATTCAATTTCAGTTCATTTTAAATTTCAATTTCAATTTAATTCAATTTGAATTCATTTCTATTTTATTCGAATTCAAATTCGTTTCAATTCAATTCGAATTTACCTTCTATTTGATTCAATTCGAATTCGTTTCAAATTGATTTCAATTCAATTTCAGTTCATTTTAAATTTCAATTTCAAAATATTTAATTTCGAAATCACTCTTCAATATTCATTATACAACGAATAAAATCGATATAAATATCGTTCGCGTCAAAATAACGCATCTCTAATCAACACGGATTTATATTTTCAAAACTTCTATATTCTATCCAACAAATGAATATTTATCCCATTTAACACATGACTCTACATTTCTTTCAACACACGACTAATCTCAACACATGAGTACTGTCAACACATCACTATTTTTGTTATGTAAAATATTTTATAAAACTAAGGTATCTATCGTTTGATTTTCAATTAGACTTCTACTGGGAAGTAGTTCTAATTTTAAATGTGATAAAGATGTAATTTATTTTATTTAAAATATTTTACTCAACACATGAATAGTTTCAACACATGATCATCGTCAACACATGACTATTTTTATATTCAACACATGAATTTTCTTTTATAATATTCATTGTTTTCCCGATTGGAATGAGGCCCAATCAATCACCATATAATGTTAATTATATGGATTCCATACAACACATGTATATAATAGCATTGAAAAATAATCAATCATCAACCAAAGTGCACTACACTGTATAAGCATCAAATATAGATATCTGACGCTTATAACAGCCTGTCAATCAATCGATCGACATATTTAATCAATCAGGATGAGTGAACTTCAAATTTCATCCCAACACCCGTGTGGGGTTTCAAACAATCAAACACAGATTTTATTTGTGCAGTTGGGCGATGTGTAAAATTTATCGTCCCAATCAATGTCAGTCAAATCAGTGTATATAAACAAATCGGCCGATTTGTTTATAAATATTCATTTATCCATTTCACGTTAAAAATTATATTTTTAACGATAAAACATTTTATTTTAACACATGAATTTCTATTCAGTTCATTTATTCAATAAAATGATATTTTTATTTTTCTAACATATTTTAGAAAATTTCGGCGGCATAACGGCACGATACTAGAAACGGGACGAGGCCTAGCCTTATCCCCGGTCTAGTGAAGGCCCACGCCATTCACACATCAATCAAATCAATTTCAATTCACCCAATAATTCAATTCAAACCTATTAGACTAACCAACTACACAACCAAACAATTTAACAAACAAGCCATCCATGGTCTGTGGATGACGGGTGTCGGGTGCTACTAAGCACCGTCTGCATCCTAGTATATATATATAACTAGAAAAAGAAATTGAAAGGTGAGAAGTTCTCACCGATAGCTATCCAATCTCCACGGCACTTCATTGATAGAAATCTTCTTCATTCTCGCCTTTTTACCATCTTCGTTGCCCGTAGTCACTACGTATATAAAAATCACACATCTTTATATTTTTGATGTCTTTAAAATAAAAAAACACATTTTTATTTATTCACTTTCAAATTAAAATTCATATTTTCATAATCACTTTGTATATTTAAAAATCGAATTTTTACTATGCTATTCAATATATAAAAATCATATTTCCTTACCGCTAATATATAGATAAAAATTCTATTTTTATAACGCTATTCTCTATATAAAGATTTCGCCTTTTCAAAAATATAGATTTCATCATTATAAAAATCATCACTTTACTTCAACGTATATAAAATAAAAATCAGATTTTTATTTCGCTACATATACAAAGATGATATTTTTATATTCTCTATCCTATAAAGATTATATTTTTAATACTTTAAAAATATAAAAATAATATTTTTAATATTTCTATATAGTAAAGATTATATTTTTAATACTTTAAAAATATAAAAATCATATTTTTATCACTTTAAAAATATAAAGATCATACCTTTCTTGTTTTTAAAACCCAAATCTTTTCTTGCATATAAAATCAGTTTTATAAACCTATATAAAATCAGTTTTATAAACCTATTATACACTAAACTAAATAAACAAAGAACTTACATTGCCTAAAAATTGCATCTTAGCCGGCGGGGGCCCACATTGGTCAATGACGATCCGGGAAGGGGCGGAGCAGGTGTCTGAGGCGGAGGCAGGGGTGCGGTGACTGTCGGCTAGGTGGGAATGGCGTTGGCTTCGACTGGAGGGGGCTTCAGTCCGAACAGGGCTGTTGGTCGCGGGTAGGGCTGCGCAGGAGGTGCTGGAGGATCGTGGGGTGGTGCGGTGGTCGGAGTGCTGGCCGGCGTGGCGGTTCAGGCTTCGGGCGTGGATTCAGGTGGCGGTTTCGATCAGATTGGGGGTCGTGGGGTTAATGGATGCAGAGGAGAGAGGGAGGGAAGGGAGTTGGCGGCGTAGGGAGGCTCGATGGCCGGAGGGGGGTGCGGTGGTGGTGGTCTGGCAGAGGGCGGCGCGGTTTTAGGGTTCAGTGGGTTTTTTTTTCTTTTTTTTTTCGATTTTCTGATTTGAACGAATGTATAAAAAGGGGGGGGGGGCAGAACGAGATTAAGGGGAGGGAATATTTTTTTTTTAATTAATTTCTCTCTCCTAAGTTGACTTTTCATACGCTCTCGAAATCGAACCCACCGCTTGTCGTCCATAGCGTTTTACCCCCATTCCAAATCCAATGGGATATGTATCGCAAGCTGGTTCGTTTGTTTTGATCAGTTTTCCTTTGAATTTTCATTTAAATCATTATATTGAATTTTAAACGTACATTTCAAATTACCGGGGCCACATACTAACTCTATAAATTCCTGAAAAATATTTTCTGACTTCGTATTGACGATACGGTCCTAACTAAACTAGTTTCGTCGAATTCTGAGACCGTTGGAAAAATGGCCAATTTCCAGTCGATTAAAATCAACTGAAACTGGTCAAACGCGTTTTCCTTTGCCACGCTCACATATTGATTCGAAAAATTATGAAATTTGAAACCTAGCAATAACTTGACATCACGGACCCAACAAAAGTGGTTTCGTCGAAATCCGAGGTCATTTGCAAAATGTCTATTTTTAAGGGCCTGAATTCCATAGCGACTATTCAGAATTTTCAACTGGACATATCTTTTGATTCCCGCTATGAAATCTCGATTGGTCGGATTCAATAGAAAGATATCATCAATTAGATCCTATGATTTTTGGTTTCACTAAAATCCGGATTGTTTTGCACCCGGTATATTCAATTGAAGTTTGAAATCGAATTATCGAACTACCGCGCCATTTTCAATTCTATTTATAATTATATATAAATATTTTCATTCTAACGACGACGGATATAATATATACGTTCGAATTCTATTCAAAATAAATTTCTCGTCGATTTTATTTAAAATAATCTATTTTAAATAATCAAAATTCGCTAAAATCGCTAAAATAAAAATTTCAAACTGGCTCGCATTTTACGGGTTATTACAGCAGCGGAAACAAATAAACTAACACAACGGAAGACTATCAATGCTCTGGACATAACTTTAAGCTTCAATCCAAAATCCTGCTAAATGAAATAATCTGCAAAACCAAAACTACTGACTGCCCATATTGGAAATAGGGCATCTAGAGTTTAGGTAGAAACAATAAACTCTGAGTCAATCATGGGACTGGTGTGAGAACTCGCTCACCAAATAATTTTGTTAGGTTATTGTGTCGTAGTTAATTATGCATTCTAGGTTGCTAGTTAGAAATTGCATCATGCGGTTATATTTCCCTTTACATGTAATATCGTTTTTGTAGTTCAACACTTGATTTGTTCACGAATACCTTGCATTAGAAGCGTAGTATGGATATTAACGACACTCACATTTCATACTACATGGATGGACACTTGTGGTGCCTTAAATGGCTTTGGATGTTGAGTATTTATTTATTTATGATTATTATATGCGATTAATGGTTGATGATTGATATTGTTGTATATGGCGCAAGCCAGTAGTCAGGAGAGGGGTAATGCATCGACATTATTCCGGTTCTACAAATAGCACCGTTATAATGATTTTTTTTAAAACAGCGATATATAAAATTATATATACAGTAGTTGAAATTGGAATAAATATTTATTTACAAGTCGGATGACTTGTTTATGTACACCTATTTAACTGATATTGATTGAAACGATAATTTTTATGCATCGCCCAAATGCACAAATAATTATTAGTATTTGTTGGTTGAAAACCCTTCACGGGTACTGGGATGATATTTGACATACACTAATCCCAATATTTAGTTGTATGTCAATTGATGGGTTGACAGATTATGGTGATCCATTATTTATTTATTTTAATGCTTATACAGTTGTAGAAGGCACCCTGGATGATGTTTGAACATCTAATGATTGTTTATCATTATTTTTACACACATGCGATGTATGAAATCCATATAAATTAAATTATATGGTGGTTGATTGAGTCTGATTCCAATTCAAAAATATGAATGAAAATTTTAAAATAATATTTGGTGAATTATAAAAAAATATGGTTTTGATGTCCGATTTTGGATGGACATGAAAATATTAAAGTGAATGAAGCCAAGATAAGTAGATTTGCGCCATTTTAAGTCAAACGGATTTTTCTGTTGATTTTATTCATTTTATAAATGGATACGAAAAGAAAATGGATTTCAAAATCAGACATTTTGAATATATTATCATTTTAATATTATAATGATAAGGAATATTCAATTTTGATTTAAAATTGAAAATGAAGTTGGAATCATTTTAAAATTAATTTATAAACGATTTATAAAATACGAGAAGTGGTATAAACAAAATATGCTTGGTTGTTGATATTGATTGTGATTGATTGATTGCTTGGATTGTGCTCGACTAGTTTATGAGCAAAATATGCTTTTACATTTAGCATTGGGTTGGGTAGAAATATTTGTATGCTAACATCTTGTGAAACACTTCACAATTTGACTACGAGATATTTAGCGATGTTGTTGAGTTCATTTCAAATTTAATGAATGATTTTGAAACGAGATTTTCTTAAGTGAAAAGAAATGTATTCCCGATTTTGGACATGGAATGTTTATAAAAATATTTTATAAAATAGAAAGGATTTCGAGGGCTAAACCCGATGTTATCGAAAAGATTTCGAAATGTATTATGTGTTTGACATTGTAGTTCATCACATAACCAATTAGTTGCCATAAATGATATATCTGTTTGGTTGTGAAGAATTTATTCTCTTGCTTAACACCCTTTTTTGAGACGTACAAGCTCAAAGGCTATGTGATTAATAGTGACTGATCATATGTGTGAATTGATGATGTAAATTACTATAGTTTTAAAGTACTTGTGATTATTATGTTGTGAAATGATTTTCCCCACTTTGGGATATAAAACAATTTAGTATGTGGCTAAAGATTTGGGTAACCCTGGTTGACTAAAAAGTGTGAGGGCGGTGTATTTTCCCCGAAGGCGTGGGATGTTTCACCGTTAGTGTAGCCTGCTCCATAGTGGGAATTGCACATATATATATCAAGTTGGTGAGGCGCGTAAAACATTGTATGAGGGCAGAATACCTCCCGATATTTGGTTGCATATCTTTTTGTATGCATTGTGATGTTTTGGAATTCATATTTCCGGAGATTTTGGTTTGAGATCCCGAAGTGAAACTATTTTGATATAAAGCTAGATATGTATTTCAAATGATTTGAAATAAGAATCAGGAAATAAAGTCCAAAGAAATAATATCTGTAAAGTGAATTGGATTTGGAAAAATCTAAATTTAGGATTAAGCCTAAATGGATAGATTGAGGAATTGTATCTCGTATGATGCAATGTAGATCCATATGTCTATTATTGGTTGTTGTTTATGCACTGGTATTCATGGGGGTGAACCCGTTCCGTGTTATACTGCATGGTCCCATGATTTATCCTATTTTAAAGTAAAAGTTTAATAACTGTTTTGAGTTCACACACCAGTCTCATGACTGACTCGGAGTTTATTGTTTCTACCTAAAATATGAGTGCCTATATTCTCCATACGGGCAGTCAGCAGTTTTGGTTTTGCAGATTATTTCATTTAGCAAGATTTTGGATCGAAGCTTAAAGTTGTGTCCAAAGCATTGATAGTCTTCCGCTGTGCTAGTTTATTTGTTTCCGCCGCATTGTATTACATATATTGTAAATTTATTTTCCGCTGTATATTATTTTCGACACTCTGATATTTTGTACTCTGATGTAACATTATTATGATGTTTATAAAAGTCTTCTGTTGTTTGTTCTGATGTGTTGTGCGCCCAAAGTTAGCGTATCCGCCTTTTTGGTTTGATTTAAGTCGGTTTAACGATCGATTTGGATCGACCAAGAAGGAGGGTCACTACATATGGATCTATTTATAAAGTGAAATCTCAGTTTCTTACATTTGTTAGAAAGATATAATTAAACTGATTCTAACATTTCTTGTTATACTGAATCCGATTTATATTGAATTATGTACATTCATTTGAAATTAAAAATGCAACTTCATTTTCAATTTTAAATAAAAATTGAATATTCCATATCATTATAATATATATAAATTCTCATTCTCTTTCCAATCTAATTAAAGATTCATTAAAACTCCAACTTTAAGTATAATAGCCAAACTTACAATAACGGTATGGATTGACAATGTGACATGCTGAGATGCATGGATCAAGGCTTTTGTTGAAAAGCAGAACCTTGTGGTTGATGATCAAAGCATAACTTTAAGGAGCACGACTTTGTGTAGCATTAATTCACGAGCCTCACACACCGGTATGATGGTGAACTGATGGTTAGGTTAATATGCTTTTGAGATGAGGATGGACACCCTTAGGGCTGTCACGGATTCGGTCGACCGAGATGGGTTGGGTATGGCCGCTCCATATCTAGTAGGGATAGGGCACACCCCCAGTCCCAGAAGGATAGAGTAAGCAGTGTTTTCCAATGACCTAGACTTAAGCCGTAGTGATACTTGTTTCCTGGATATTGGCGAATGTGCAATACGGTGTTTTCCAATGACCTGGACTTAAGCCGTTGAGTATTGCACTACGTGATCAATCTTTCGAATCAACCGCCATCATCATGGAAATCCAAACTTCCAATATGACATTTTTTGGTTTTAGTTGTAAACCTATGTATAGCGACATAATATATGGTACCTATGTCGTCTATGATTAATACATTTATATTTTAAGTTGATTTCTTCACTTATAGTAATAATAAAAGATAAATTTTGCGTACTAAGCATATTTGGCTATTATAAGATAAAAATCTATCCTCCGGCTTGCATTGCATTATGTGATGGGACCTGAGTCTTATAATAGCTTTATTGTTCTTTTATTTAGCATTGCGAGTTTTGTTTTATGGCATTCGTGGGAGGAAACCCGTTCCGTGTCATACGGCGTGGTCCCGCGATTTACCTAACTTTAAAATAAAATTAATAATTGTTTTAGATCTCACACCTGTCCCATGATTGACTAAACTCTGGTGCCCATATTTTCCATATGGGCAGCTAGTAGTTTTGTTTTTGCAGATTTCTACTAAACAGGATCCTGGTTTACAGCTGAAGCTATATTCGGAAATCTTTGTATCCATGTATTTCCTTCAGTTGTGTTAGTTGATGTATTTCCGCTGTGCATTATATTTATACATTATGTTTATGTATTTAAATTTAATTTAAATCTCTGAATTATTTTCCGCTGTATATTATTTATCTGAACTCTGATATCTTGTACTCTGATGTAAATTATTGTAATAGCAATGAAATGTTCTATTTTTTGTGTTCTGATGAGTCGTGTTCTCAAAGCAATCCGGGCTCCCCCGTCTCTTCGGGGATAGGGGAAGTCTGGGTTGTTTCAGTTTGGTATCAAAGCTTTGGTTAACTCAATCTTTTGGGGTGCAACTCGTTAGAACAGAACAAAAGACTCATCAAATATAGGATTAGTAATATTCTATGAAAGAAAACTCATTAGGGATTGGATCAGTAGTATCCTAGAAGGAGAAACTCATTAGAGATGGGGTTAGTAATGCCCCATAATGAGTTGAGAGTTATGTGTTTATAAGCAACGTATTTGTGAATATATATATATATAATCCGATTTTAGAAAATATATTTTTGAGTATATAATAGTTATATATTTGAAAAGCTAATCAACTAATTGATTGCTGATTGTGTAGTATGATTATTAATTTAACTATTAAAATATTGGAATGATAAAACCAATAAGAAAATGAAAGCTGAATTAAGTCAACTCGAGTCAAATATTGAACTAAATTGAAAATTGATTGGAATTGCATACATGTACATATATATGTGTGAATAGGCCATAGCATGGAAGTTAAGAAGAGGAATAAAATTGTATGCCCTACAAATAGGTACATGTTTACTGTATTTATTGGGTTTTGATGATTTTATGAGCCTATTAGCAAGCCGCTTGACTTTTTCTTTTTCTTTTTGATTGATGAGGGCCATGTGTGGCAAGTGTGGTTTTGGCCGATCAACCCGTAAAAAGGAGGTTATGGCGAATTTTTTTGAAAATTTAAGGCGTTAGCCAAATTTTTGACAAATTAGAAAGTTCTTAGAAACTGAAAAGTTGAAGAACTCAAGCCAGAATGAAAATTGAGTTGGTTAGTTAAACAACTTTCAGCTCCATTACTTTTTGAGGATGAAAAGATTTTAAATGGGGGAGATTATAACAACCCAGAATTTCTGAACCAATTTAAAATTTTTATTTTAGCTATTTTAATGGAAATTAAAATTTTAAAATGATTTATTTAAAATATAATGACTAAAAAATTATTTTTCTCGAAGCTAGAATGTAAAAATTAAATTTTAATTATAAAAAGAGCCTGAAATGATGCGGTAGTTTGAAAATTCGATTTTAAATTTCAATTTAATGTACAGAATTCAAAATAAAATGGATTCCAATAATATGAGAAATGTTAGGATATATTGAACTGTAATTTTCTAACGGATGTAAGAAACTGAGATTTCACTTTATAAATTTCAAGTTATGTCCGGTTTAAAATTTAAAATATTCGCTATGGAATTTATAAATATTTTAATATAATATATAACCCTTAAAAATAGCCATTTTGCGAACAGCCTCCGTTTTCGACGAAACCTTTTGTTGGATACAAAATGTCAAATTATTATTAGGTTTCAAATTACATAATTTTTGGAATTAATACGTGAGCATACTAAATTTAAACATATTTTCAATTTCAGTTTAAATTTAATCTACTAGAAAAAGGCCATTTTTCAAACAGTCTCCAAATTTGATGAAATTAATTTTGTTAGGACCATATCGTCAAAACATAACTAGATTTAATTTTTCTGCAATTTTTGGAGTCAGTACGTGGCCCCGCTAAATTAAAATGTACGTTTAAATTCAATATATTCATTTATATTTTAATTTAAAGAAAAACTGATCTAAATAGTCGAAATGGCTTACGAAACATATTCCATTGTGTCTGTATTGGGGTTATTTAGCAAGGGGCAACAGTCATTGGGTTTCGTTTGGAGTTCGAAAATGTATCGGGATAATTTGTGAATTAAATATTTATTTAATTATAATATATATATATATATATATATGTGGATCAAAAACCTTTATCTCTTTCACCATGGTCAACCCATTCGTCTGAGCCACCTCCGGATGATTAAAGGCCGGCATCGCTCAACTTTTCTCTTTAAGATTTCTCACAATCCACTCAATAAATTCAAATATCTACAAAACGAAAACGATAGAGATTTTTATGCTCTTCGATTCCATATGGATTTGATTAAATATGGTGCTGTAAATCATCTAAATTTCTTGCTCAAGGTGATGACTTTCAAATGCTTTCTGAAGAGGACCGGGGCATTGAGCTTCACGCCATTCAAGGCGGTGGTAGGCGGCGCCAGGGCGCTGCGCATGGGGAGGTTCGATCTGACTCCGGTGCTTTGGTCGACGTGCGAATTGAAGCCCTAAGATTGAAGAAACAGTCGGCTTTACTCCAGAAATTAGAAACAAGGAAGAAAGGGGTTATTACCTTAATTATTAATATTTAATTATGTAATTATGAAATGAAAGGTAAAAATTATCATATCTTTGTCATATGAGGACGGAATTGGACGATTTCAGATCCACTGGAATTGTGATGAAGAGAGCTTGCAATGGACATACTAAAACTGAAACGGAGCAAATTAGAATTTGGAGCAAATTTAAATCCAAAGGTACCAAAATCATCAGTTAAAGACCGACGAAGTGGAAACCAATGTGAGAACTTCTCACTATAATACTTGTACAGTTATTTATTTTATAACAGCATATATGAACTACTAGTATTGATTTTTATCAGTTTTTAATTAATAAAAAAAATTGTACGGTGCCTGATAGCTCACATTCACTATTGTTATAAAACCATGGATGATTAAATTGACTGTATTGTGTTGTGATTGTGATGTGAAATGGAGTAAATAAAATATATATGCGTTGTATAAAAATACACATATGCGATGTGAAAAAAAATATGCGATGTGAGTAAAATATATATGCGATGTGAATAATATATATATATATATATATATGCGATGTGAAAAATATAGATGTGATGTGAATAATATATATCTGCGATGTGAAAAATATATATATGCGATGTGAAAAATATATATGCGATGTGAAAAATATATATGTTGTATAAAAATAGAAATGGATAAAATGGTCATGAAATGGAATAAATATTTGTTCGTTAAAAATATAAAATTTAACATATATATGCGATATATACAATGGTCATGAAATGGAATAAATATTTGTTCATTAAAACTATAATTTTTAACATATATATGTGATATATAAAATGGTCATGAAATGGAATAAATATTTTTTCGTTAAAACTATAATCAACATATATATATATGCAATATATAAAATGGTCATGAAATGAAATAAATATTTGTTCATTAAAAATATAATTTTTAACTTTATATGGAATATTCAATTTTGATTTAAAATTGAAAATGAAGTTGAAATGGTTTTAGAATGAATTTATAAATGAATTTATAAAATACGTTTTAAATAAAAATCGATGATATATATTATATTTAATGGCTTGAATAGAACTCGTCGCGCCGCGACTGTTCGCGAACTTCGACTTTTAACTTCAAATCGATGTAACGGGAGATTCGACTGTCGGATTCTCCTAAAACTGGAACCGTTGGGTTCGTATCGAAAAGATCTTTCCAACGAATATAAGATATTTAACTTTGAACGGATGGATTTCAAATTATGCTCAAATCAATTCCAGAAAAAGTCGCTATGGATGTAGTTCGGTGGCCGTTATTGGAAACCGATTGTAAAGGCCTTAATAAAGTCATTATGTAAAGTCATAATAACTGATTTGGAACGATTTTGGATGAAAAATTCCAAGTTTGAAAAGATAAAAATATATTTTTATCGAAATGAACAAGTTAATAACTAGAATAATAATCCAATTATTTTTAGAAATAAAAAATTGGATTTGCGAATGGGTTTTTACATAACTAGGAATTCCATATAAAATTGGAATGGATTTGAATGGGAAAAATCTTCGGAATATTTCGATATTGGATTCCGTGATTATACAGATATCGTTATTGCCATACGATATATATAGGTTTCAGAATTTGATACTGAATATAAGCCGATATAATTTCTATTTAAAGCCTTGTTTAATATCAAATTGGATTTTGGGTTTGTCGTTAATGTTTCTTAAATAACATTGTTCATAAACCCAGTTGAGAAAAGAATAAATCTTTTAATTAAGATTTAGAGAAGTTTACCAATTAATTAATATTTAATTGGAGTTGAATTGAAACTGGATTTTTGGGTTTACCGTGAACTGTGTTTTAAATAACATAAATTCTTTAACCTAATTAATAGTGAAGACATGATCTGGAATTTATAAATGTTTTAATTAAGATTTAATGGAAATTTTCCAAAGCAAAGTTTTCCAATTTAATATATTAAATTGGAATTGAATGGAATTCGATTTGGTAATAATCGAGATGAGCTTATGTGAAGGAAGACCGTTACTATATATGGAATTTAAAAGGCCTTACCATTATACCATTTATATTATTAGTCTGATATGGAAATTCATATTGATTACGACTAATCTGATTTCCTGAAGGTTCCATTTTTATGGAAGATGATTTTGGGTTTATCATGAACTGGGTTTTAAATGGCATTAGTTCTTTAACCCAAGTAAAGACAGGATTTATTTTCTAAATTTGAATAATCATTAAATAATTATTTTAGGAGATTAAAACTAAGTGAAGTTTTTAACGAATCTTTAAATAGATTGAAATGCTAATGTGGTAATTAAATTTGCCAAATTTGAGAAGTGTTCGAAAATGGAGTATCATCAGTTTTACTTCATGCGATAGTTAAATCTTTAATTAGATTTGAACATTGAATGGTAATTGAATTTACCAATAACACAGTGGGTATTAGATATAGAGCACTACCAGTTTTTCTCCAAGGGATGAATAGGTTGGGAGTGAGAAATAAAATAAATGATTACTTCGGTAAGGCTCAATAATCACGACTAGTTTGATAAACCTTAATTTGTTTTGAAGTTGTGAAAAGATAATAAAAAATCTTTTGAAATGGTTTCCAAGTTAAGATGTAAACTAGAGGTTTAAATGAATTAAATCTTTGATAAGATTTATGGGAATAATTCTCAATGTAAAGAATATTTGAATAAAAGAATATTTTAGATTGGAATGAGGCGTATGATGTGTTTTTATAGTACTTGATTATAAGATACGCTAGTTATTCGGAAAGACCGGGTTTAACCCATTCTGAATAACTGATACGACGATTAAAAGTCAAAGATATTGAAGATGGTGCAAAACCGATGATCTTCACATCTAATGGATTACTACTGATGCCCTGGATTGGTTAGCTCCCAGGAAGGGGTTATAGTGGTAGTTGTCCAGACGTACTTGTTGATTTTACGGATATGCGAGGGCCTCTCTCCTATATTGGACATATGGGGCGAGGATAAGGTGCCTCCGGTTTCGTTCAGGCCTGGAACGGACTTGCAAATGGATGGTATGTCTGACGTTGTATTCCTTTATGCTGTATTCGTTGATCCCTGCTAAATATATATCTATTTGGTGGCGGAAAATTTATTCTCTTTCTTAACACCCTTCTCTGAGACGTAGGAGCTTTAAGGTTATATATTGGTAGAAATCGATGGTATGATTTGGATTGGCAATGTGACATGCTGAGATGAATGGATCAAGGCTTTTGTTGAAAAGCAGAACCTTGTAGTTGATGATCAAAGCACAACTTTAAGGAGCACAGCTTTATGAAGCATTAATTCGCGAGCCTCACACGCTGGTATGATGGTGAACTGATGGTTAGGTCAATATACTTTTGAGATGAGGATAGACACCCTTAGGGTTGTCACGGATTCGATCAGCCGAGATGGGCTGGGTGTGGTCGCTCCACATCTAGTAGGGATAGGGCATACCCCCTGATTCCCAGAAGGATAGAGTAAGCGGTGTTTTCCAATGACCTGGACTTAAGACGCAACGATACTTGTTTCCTAGATATTGGCGGATCTGCATTACGGTGTTTACCAATGACCTGGACTTAAACCGTTGAGTGTTGCACTACGTGATAGATCTTTCGCATCAGCAGCCATCATGATGGAAATCCAAACTTCCAATACGACATTTTTCGGTTTTAGTTGCAAACCTATGTATGGCAACATAATATATGGTACCTATGCCGTCTATGATTGATACATTTATATTTGAAGTTGATTTCTTCACTTATAGTAATAATAAAAGACAAATTTTGCGTACCAAGCATATTTGGCTATTATAAGGTAAAACTCTATCCTCCGGCTTGCGTTGTATTATGTGATCAGACCTGAGTCTTATAATAGCTTCATTGTTCTTTTATTTAGCATTGCGAGTTTTGTTTTATGGCATTCGTGGGAGGAAGGCCATTCCGTGTCATACGGTGTGGTCCTGCGATTTACGTAACCTTAAAATAAAGTTTAATAATTGTTTTGAGTTCTCACACCAGTCCCATGACTGACTCGGGGTTTATTGTTTCTACCTAAACTTTGGGTTCCCATATTTTCCACATGGGCAGTTTGTAGTTTTGGTTTTGCTGATTATTTCATTAAGAGGGATCCTGTATCGAAGCTTAAAGCTATGTCCAGAGCATTGATAGTCTTCCGCAGTGTTAGTTTATTTGTTTCTGCTGCATTGCATTACATTTGTTGTAAATTTATTTTCCGCTGTATTATTTTCGATACTCTGATATTATGTACTCTGATGTAACATTATTATGATATTTATAAAAGTCTTTTGTTGTTTGTTCTGATGCGTTGGGCGCCCAAACTTAGCGTATCTGCCTTTTTGGTTCGACTTTAAATCGGTTTAACGATCGATTTGGATCCACCGAGAAGGAGGGTCACTACATAAATAACTGTACAAATACGAATTACCAGTGTTGACTTTTATCTGATTGTATGTGACATTACTTGAATTCAACACATGAACTACTCACGTCTCATCTGCACAAGAAGCGTTGTTTGAATAAACGACACTCATATTTCAGACAATGTGATACACTTTGTGACTGTTGAAATTTAATTATTAATATCTATTTATAATTTAAATGGTGAAAATTGGTTAATTAGAAAACTGATTCAAACTGAATTAGAATTGGTTAAATTTATTAATCAATGATTTATTCAAATCGACTGTTGTTGTCCGAAAACCCCACACAGGTATTTGGACGATATTTGACATGCATTAGTCCCAATATTTAGTTGTATGTCATCGATTGATTGACAGACTGTTGCAAGCGTTATTTATTTTAATGCTTATACAGTTGTAAAATGCACTCTGGATGATGACTGACTGTTTAATGATTATTTATAATTACTGTTGAATACATGCGATGTATGAAATCCATATAACTGAAATTATATGGTAATTGATTGAGTCCCTTTCCGATTTAGAATATCAACAAATATTTTGAAATAATATTCAGTGAAGGATCAAAATAGTGATTTTAATGTTCGATTTTGGATGGACACGAAAATATTGAAATGTGAAGCCGAGTTAAGTAGTTAAACGCCATTTTTACTCGAACGGGTTTATAAATCGATTTTATTCATTTTATAATGAATATGAAAAAGAATCGATTTCAAAATCTGGTATTTTGAAAATATTATCATTTTAATATTATAAAGATATGGGATATTCAATTTGGATTTAAAATTGAAAATGAAATTGGAATCGTTTTTAAAACGAATTTATAAAATACGTTTTAAATAGAAATCAACGATATATATATTATATATATTTAATGGCTTGAATAGAACGCGCCGCGTAGCGACCGTTCGCGAATTTCGACCATTGACTTCAAAGGGACGTAACGGGAGAACAAACCATCGAATTCTCCTAACATCGGAACCGTTGGGTTCGTACTGAAAAGATCTTTCCTATGAGTATAAGAGATTTGAATTTGAGTGGTTGAATTTCAAATTATGTCCAAATCAATTTCAGAAAAGGTCGCTGTGGATGCAGTTCGGTGGCCGTTATTGGAAACCTATTGAAATGGCGATATTAAAATTATTAAAAATATGAAATAATTGTGTAAAATCATAATAAATGATTAGGAAAGATTTTGGAATAAAAATTCCAAGTTTGAAAAGATAAAATACATTTTTATCTAAATGAACTAGTTATTAACTAGAATAATAATCCAATGTTTTTAAATAAATAAATTGGATTTGTAAATGGTTTTTGAAATAACCAGAATTTTCCAAGGTATGAATCGGAAAGGATTTAAATGGAAATAATCTTCGGAATATTTCGATATTGGATTTCGTGACTATACGGATATCGTTGAGGAATTTGGAAGATATAGATATCGTTATTCCCAATACGATATTTGTTGGTTTCAGAATTTGATATTGAATATAAGCCGATATAATTTCTGTAATAACCCGAAAATCTGGGCCAGTTTAAAATTTTTATTTTGGCAATTTTAGCGAATTTTGATTATATAAAATAGATTATTTTAAATAATATCGACGAGAAAATTTATTTTGAATATAATTCGAACGTATATATTATATACGTCGTCGTTAGAATATAAATATTTATATATAATTATAAATAGAATTGAAAATGGCGTGGTAGTTCGATAATTCGATTTCAAATTTCAATTGAATGTACCGGGTGCAAAATAAACCGGATTTTAGTGAAACCAAGAACATTATGATCTAATTGATGATACCTTTCCAACGAATCCGACAAATCAAGATTTCATAGCGGGAATCAAAAGATATGTCTAGTTGAAATTTCTGAATAGTCGCTATGGAATTCAGGCCCTTAAAAATAGACATTTTGCAAACGACCTCGGATTTCGACGAAACCACTTTTGTTGGATCCGCGATGTCAAATTATTGCTAGATTCCAAATTTCATAATTTTTCGAATCAATATGTGAGCGTGGCAAAGGAAAACGCGTTTGACCAGTTTAGTTGATTTTAATCGACTGGAAAATGGCCATTTTTCCAACGGTCTCGGAATTCGACGAAACTAGTTTTGTTAGGACCGTATCGTCAATACGAAGCTAGAAAATATTTTTTTGGAATTTTTAAAGTTAATATGTGACCCCGGTAATTTGAAATGTACGTTTAAAATTCAATATAGTGATTTAAATGTAAATTTAACGGAAACTGATTGTAACAGTCGAATCAGCCTACGATACATATCCCATTGTGTTCGGAATGGGGGTAAAATGCTATGGACGACAGGCGGTGGGCCTCGTTTCGAGGTCGTAAGTAAAAGTCAACCTTTTTTTTTGAAAATTAAATTAAATAAAATTTAAAATATATAGACCCCCCCTTTTCTCGTTTTCATTCAACAGAAACGAAAAAAAAGGGGGGAAAGAACGGAGACGGAGGAGCTGCCGCTCCTCCGATCGACGCGCGCCGCTCCCCAGGAGAGCCGCCGCCGCTGCTTCATCTCCTCCTCCCCTTCCCCTGGCGCGCCGCCGCAAGCAGAAGCCCCCCCCCCATCCCAGAGCCGACGCGAGCCCCCCCCCCTTTACCCAAATCGAATGCGCCACCTCCCCTCCTCATCTCCAACGCTCCAGTCCCCATTCCGCCGCCTGGACCACCGCCTCACCCCCACCGCACCTCCTCCACCCCGCTGGCCCCGCCGACAACCCCGACAGCCCTCTACCGAGTGCAAGGACCCCTCCTCTCCATTTGAAAACAATGTAAGTTTTAAATTCAAGTTTTATTTAGTTTTCTAAATTTAAAAACTGAATTTTATTCGATAGGAAAATTTAAAAATATGATCTTTATATTTTTAAAGTAATAAAAATATGATTTTTATATTTTTAAAGTATTAAAAATATAATCTTTATTAAGTAGAAGTAGTAGAAATATGATTTTTGTTTATGTAGAGAATTAAAAATATCATCTTTGTGTATGTAGCAAAATAAAAATCTGATTTTTATTTTATATACGTCGAAATAAAGTGCTGATTTTGAAATAAAGGCGAAATCTATGTTTTTGAAATGGAATTTTTATCTATATGACACCAAAGTAAAAATTCGATTTTTATATATTGAATTGCATAGTAAAAATATGATTTTTAAATTGAAAGTGAATAAATAAAAATGTGATTTTTATTTTAAAGACATCAAAATATAAAAATGTGTGATTTTTATATATGTAGTGGCTAGGGGCAATAAAGAAGATGAAAAGGCGAGAACGACGAAGATCTCTACAATAGGAGTGTCGTGGTATTGGATAGCTTTTGGTGAGAACTTCTCACTCTGAACTTCTTTTTTTTAAATTATATATATATATATATATATATATATATATATACTAGGATGCAGACGGTGCTTAGTAGCACCCGACACCCGTCATCCACAGACCATGAATGGCTTGTTTGTTAAATTGTTTGGTTGTGTAGTTGGTTAGTCTAATTGGTTTGAATTGAATTGTTTGGTGAAATGGAATGGATTTGATTGATGTGTGAATGGCGTGGGCCTTCACTAGACCGGGGATAAGGCTAGGCCTCGTCCCGTTTCTAGTATCGTGCCGTTATGCCGCCGAAATTTTCTAAAATATGTTAGAAAAATAAAAATATCATTTTATTGAATAAATGAACTAAATAGAAATTCATGTGTTAAAATAAAAGGTTTTATCGTTAAAAATATAATTTTTAACGTGAAAGTGAATAAATGAATATTTATAAACAAATCGACCGATTTGTTTATATACACTGATTTGACTGATATCGATTGGGTCGATAAATTTTACACGTCGCCCAACTGCACAACTAAAATCTGTGTTTGATTGTTTGAAACCCCACACGGGTGTTGGGATGAAATTTGAAGTTCACTCATCCTGATTGATTAAATATGTCGATCGATTGATTAACAGGCTGTTATAAGCGTAAGATATCTATATTTGATGCTTATACAGTGTAGCGCACTTTGGTTGATGGTTGATTATTTTTCAATGCAACTATATACGTGTGATGTATGAAAATCCATATAACTAACATTATATGGTGATTGATTGGGCCTCATTCCAATCGGGGAAAATAATGAGTATTATAAAAGAAAATTCATGTGTTGAATATAAAAATAGTCATGTGTTGACGATGATCATGTGTTGAAACTATTCATGTGTTGAGTAAAATATTTTAAATAATAAAAATTACATCTTTATCATATTTACAATTAGAATCTACTTCACGGTGGAGTCTAATTAAAATCAAATGATAGATACCTTAGTTTTATAAAATATTTTACATAACAAAAATAGTGAGGTGTTGACGGTACTCATGTGTTGAGATTAGTCTTGTGTTGAAAGAAATATAGATTCATGTGTTGAATAGAACAAATATTCATTTGTTGAATAGAATAACGAATTATTAAAATATAAAGCCGTGTTGATTAGAGATGCGTTATTTTGACGCGAACGATGTTTATATCGATTTTATTCGTTTTATAATGAATATTGAAAAGTGATTTCAAAATTTAATATTTTGAAAGGAAATTCAAATTGAATTAGATTAAAATTCAAATTGAAATTTTATTGAATCAATTTGAAATGAATTCGAATCGAATAGAAAATGAATTCGATTCGAATTGAATAGAAAGTGAATTTGAATTCGAATTGAATAGAAATGAATTCAGATTGAATTAAATTGAAATTGAAATTTAAAATGAACTGAAATTGAATTGAAATGAATTCGAATTGAATTGAAATCAAATCGATTTGAAATTGAATATAGTGTTGAAATGGTTTTGAAACGAATTTAAAACGATTTATAAAATTCGTTTTAAAAAGGAAATCGACGAAATATATATTATATATATATTATATATATATAATGGCCTGAATAGAACGCGCCGCGCCGCGACAGTTCGTGAATTTCGACCATTTATTTCAAACGGACATTGCGGGAGATCCGACCGTCGGATTCTCCTAAAACCGGAACCGTTGGGTTCGTATCGAAAAGAACTTTCCAATGAATATTAGAAATTTGAAATCTAACGGTTGGATTTGGAATTATGTCCAAATAAAATTTGAAAAAGGTCGCTGTAAGTGTAGTTCGATGGCCGTTGATGGAAATCGACTGTACGGGCCTTGATAAAATTATTAAAAATATCTATAATTTGTGTAAAATCATAAGAAATGATTTGGGAAAAATTGGGATGAAGAATTCCACATTTGAAAGGATAAAAATAGATTTTTATCGAAATGAACTAGTTTTGAGCTAGAATTAAAATCAATTTATTTTTTTAAGTAAATAAATTGAATTTGAAGTGATTCTAAAAATAATCAATATTCCCAATACGTGGATTGGACTGGAGTTGAATCGAAATTATCTTCGGAATATTTCGATGTTGGATTTCGTGACTATACAGATATTGTTGTGGGAATTTGAAAGATATATTTTATATCGTTATTTCCGATACGATATTTGTTGGTTTCAGAATTTGATATTGAATATAAGCCGATATATTTTCTATTCAGAGCCTTGTATTTAATATCAAATGTGATTTGGGTTTATCGTGAATCGTGTTTTAGATGACATTGGTCCTTTAACCCAGTTAAAGGCAAGATGTTGATTTTTGAAAAGATTAAAACTAAGTGGAGTTTTAATGAATCTTTAATTAGATAAAAATGTGAATTGATAATTTAAATTATCAAACCTGAAAAGTGATCGAGAGTGGAGTATCACCAGTTTTACTCCAAAGCGATAGTTAAATCTTTAATTAGATTTGAACGTGAAATGGTAATTAATTTTACCGATAACACCGTGGTGTTAGATGTGAAGTATTACCAGTTTTCTCCATGGGATATATAGGCTGGGATTGGGAAATAAACTAAATAATTACTTCGGTGTGGTTCGTTAATCCCGACTAGTTTGAAATGATATCCAAAGGAAGATTAAAGAATAAATTTAGAAGAATTTATCTTTGATAAAATTAATGGAAACCTTTCCCTAAGAATGTGATTTTGTGAATAAAAGAATATTCTGAATTGGAATGAGGCGTTCATTGTGTTTGTGTAACATTTGTTAATTATATACGTGGGTTATTCAGAAAGGCCGGGTTATACCCATTCTGAATGACCGATTCGACGAGATGTCGAAGATGAAGACGGTGGTTGAAGACCGGAAGTCTTCACATCGTTTGGGTGATTACTGATGATCTTGATTGGGCTGTACACCCAGGATGAGGGAAACAGTTGGTGATCGTCCAGACGTACTTGGAGATGGATGGATATGCGAGGAAAGTGCCTCCGGTTTCGTTCAGACCCAGAACGAACTTGTAAATGGATTGTGTGTCTGACAGTGGATTTTATTCTATGTTGATTGATCTCTATTAAATATACATCTGTTTGGCGGCGGAGAATTTATTCTCTTGCTTAACGCCCTTCTCTGAGACATACGAGCTCGGAGGTTGTATATCGATGGACATCAGTCGCATGGAGTGAATTGCCAGTGTGGCATGCGTAAGTGGCAATTGATCAAGGCTTCTGTTGAAAAGCAAAGTCTTGTGGCTGATGATCAAAGCACGGCCTGTGTGGCGTAGCTTTGTGTATAACGTGAATTCGCGAGCCTCACACCTCGGTATGAGTCAAAAACAGGATAGTGACTGCAGGGAGAGCACGACGTTTCTTTCTAGCTAGGGTGGTGTCAGTGACCTACCAGCCCTGACATTTATATACTTTTCACCTGTGTAGTTGTTGGATATGAGGCGCCTCAGATATAGGTCTGTAAGGACCGGGAAACGTGTGTTCAGGAATTGCCAATCCTCAAAAGTAAGAGAGGACCGGCCCTGAAGATCCAAGGATCATAGTGGGGTCCTAAGGCATTTGCTAGAGTGTCTCGAACGCGGAGAGGAGCTTGCCCCTTGCCTCGACTCATGATGGAATCCAATTTCCAATACGTGTGTTTCGGTTTTATTTGTAGAACCTAGTATGGCGACATAGTGGTATGGGTCATTCATGCCACCTATGATTGATATTTATGATTGAAATTGTTTTGACACTATACACTTATAGTAATATCAAAATAATGTGTTTTAAACGTATCAAGCATGCTTTGGCTGTTATAAGGTAAAAACCCTATCCTCCTGCTTGCGTTGCATTGTGTGATGGGACTTGGGTCTTATAACAGCTTCATCTTTCTTTATTTAGCATTGCGCTGTTGTTTTATGCACTGGTATTCTTGGGAGGAAACCCGTTCCGTATTATACGGCGTGGTCCCTTGATTTACCTAACTTTAAAAATAAAGAATTATAACTGCTTTAGTTCTCACACCAGTCACATGACTGACCTGGAGTTTATTGTTTTAACCTAAACTCTGGGTGCCCCTATTTTCCGCACG
This sequence comes from Allium sativum, assembly GCA_030737875.1. NCBI lineage: Eukaryota > Viridiplantae > Streptophyta > Magnoliopsida > Asparagales > Amaryllidaceae > Allium > Allium sativum. Next base: position 682,256,350 of record CM060926.1, on the reverse strand, counting down.
GGCAGCTAGTAGTTTTGGTTTTGCAGATTTATATTCACAGGGTCCTGATATACAGCTGGAACGATGCTCGGAAAGCTCTGTATCCGTGTATCACTTCTAGTTGTGCTTTTGTATTATTTTCCGTTGCTATGTAATTTATTGTAATCTCTGATATTTATCGAATGTAATTTATTCATTTATACTCTGTATATTCTTGTATCTGATGGAATTGTTGTAATAACAATGAAATGTTCTTCTGTTTGCGTTCTGATTTGTCTTGTCCTCAATTCTATCCGTGCTTTCCTTCACGGGGAAGTTCGGGTCGTCTCAATTTCCATTTAGAGCCTTATAGTTGAGAATTAAAGAAATCTTTAATTAATATTTAGAGAAGTTTACCAATTAATTTAATTGGAATTGAATTGGAAGTTGAATTTGGGTTTATCGTGAACAATGTTTTAAATAACATTTGTTCTTTAACACGATTAACAGTGCATATATGATTTGGAATTTATAATCTTATAATTAAGATTAATGGAATTTTCCAAAGTAATTTTTTCTAATTTAATATATTAAATTGGAATTGAATGGAATTCGATTTGGTAATAATCGAGATGAGCTTCTGTAAAGAAAGACAGTTGCTATTTATGGAATTTAAAAGGCTTTGCCGTTATTCCATTAATAGTATTAATTTGATACGGAAATTTATATCGATTATATATTGATCCGTTTTCCGTGAAATTCCATAGTTAATGGAAGATGATTTGGGTTTATCGTGAACTGTGTCTTAAATGACATTGGCTCTTTAACCCAAGTAAAGACAAGGTTAATTTCTTAAAGTTGAATAATCGTAGAGTAATGATTTTTGAGATTAAAAACCAAGTTACAGTTTTAATAAATCTTTAAGTAGATTAAAATGAGAATGAGATAATTAAATTTATCGAATTCATGAAATGTTTGGGAATGGAGTACCACCAGTTTTACTCCAGACGATAGTTAAATCTTTAATTAGATTTGAACGTGAAGCAGTAATTAAATTTACCGACGACACCGTGGGTGTTAGATATGGAGTACTACCAGTTTTTCTCCATAGGATGAATAAGTTGAGATTGGGTTAATAAAATAAATGATTACTTCGGTAAAGGCTCGATAATCCCGACTAGTTAATAAAATCTATTGGAATTGATATCCAAAGGAAGATTAAAGAATAAGTTTAAAAGAATTTCTTTAATAAAATTAATGGGAACCTTTCCCTAAAAAGTGAATATTTGAATAAAAGAATATTCTGAGTTGGAATGAGGCATGTGATGTGTTTTTATAGCACTTGATTATTGATTATTGATTATAAAATACGCGAGTTATTCAGAAAGACCGGGTTTAACCCATTCTGAATAATTGAAACGACGATTAAAAGTTGATGATACGAAGACGGTGGTTAAACACCGGAGATCTTCACATCGTTTGGATGAATACTGATGTCTTGATTGGGCGGTACACCCAAGAAAAGGTAATAAGTGGTGATGGTCCAACCGTACTTGGAGATCGACCAGATATGCGAGGACCTCTCTCCTGTATTGGACATATGGGATGAGGAATAAGGTGCCTCCGGTTTCGTTCAGACCCAGAACGGACTTGTAAATGGATGTGTGTGTGACATTGGATTTCATTCTGTGTTGATTGATTTCTATTAAATATATATCTATCTGGTGGCGGAGAATTTATTCTCTTTCTTAACACCCTTCTCTGAGACGTACGAGCTTAGAGGTCATATATTGATATTCATCGGTTGTATGGCGTGAATTGTCAGTGTGGCATGCTAAGATGCAAATGATTAAGGCTTTTGTTGAAAAGCAGAGTCTTGTGGATGATGATCAAAGCACGGCTTTAAATAGCGCAGCTTTGTGTATAGCGTTAGTTCGCGAGCCTCGCACCCCGGTATGAATCTAAACTGGGATAAGGGACCCAAGGAGTGCATGACTTTTCTTTCTAGCTAGAAGTGGTGTCACGGTATGGAGCCCATACAATTTTACTTATGTGGATGATGGAATGAGGTGCCTCAGATATTGAGTCCCTAGTGGCTCAGAGATAGGTCCGACAGGACCGGGAAATGTGTGTTTAGGAATAACCAATCCACTAAAATAAGTATGGCCTGACCTTGGAGAATCCAAGGGCTTGCCAGCGTCGAGCCCTGGGTCATCTTCCTAGAGGTGACTCGAATCGGTAAGGAGACTATCCCTTGCCTTGACTCATGATGGAAATCCAATTTTCAGTATGACATTTTTCGATTTTAGTTATAAACCTATGTATGGCGGCATAATATATAGGACCTATGTCGTCTAGGATTGATACATTTATATTTGAAGTTGTTTTTTACACTATGCACTTATAGTAATATCAAAATGATTTGTTTTAAATGTACCAAGCATGTTTGGCTATTTTAAGGGAAATCTCTATCCTCCGGCTTGCGTTGCATTGTGTCCGGAATGGGGGGTATTTAGCTAGGAGCAACAATTGTTGGGATTCATTTGGAGTTCGAAAACATATCGGAATAATTTGTGAATTTAATATTTATTTAATTATAATATATATATTAGTCAAAACCCTTTATCACTTTCACCACGGTCAACCCGTTCTTCTAAGCCGCCTCCAGACGATTAAAGGCCTGCGTCGCTCAACTTTTCTCTTTAAGATTTCTCATAATCCTCTCAACAACTTCATAGATTTATAAAACGAAAACGATAGAGATTTTTATCCTCTTCGATTCCATATGGATTTGATTAAATATGGTGCGGTAAATCGTCTAAATTTCTTGCTCAAAGGTGAGGACTTTCGAACGCTTTCTGGAGAGGACCGAGGCATTGAGCTTCATGCCATTCAAGGCAGCGGTAGGCGGCGCCAGGGCGTTGCGCGTGGGGAGGTTCGTTCTGTCTCTGGTGCTTTGGTCGATGAGCGAATTGAAGCCCTAAGATTGAAGGAATGGTCGGCTTTCCTCCAGAAATTAGAAACGAGGAAGAAAGGGGCCCTTAATTATTTAATTAATTTTAATTATGTAATTTTGAATTGAAATCTAAAAATTATCATATCTTTGTCATACGAGGATGGAATTGGACGATTTCAGATCCGCTAGAATCATGATGAAGAGATCTTCGCAATGGGACAGACTAGAACCAAAATGGAGCAAACTAGAATTTGGAGCAAATTTAAATCCAAATGGTACCAAAATCATCAGTTAAAGACTGACGAAATGAAAACCAATGTGAGTACTTCTCACTGCAATACTTGTACAGTTATTTATTTTATAACTACATATATGAACCGTCGGTATTGATTTTTATCAATTTTTAATTATCACAAATGTTGTACGGTGCCTGTTAGCTCACATTCACTACTGTTTAAAAACCATAGATGATTAAATTGACTGTATCGTGTTGTGATGTGAAATGGAGTAAATAAAATATATATATGCATTATGAAAAAATATATATGCGATGTGAAAAAATATATATGCAATGTGAATAAAATATATATGCGATGTGCATAATATATATATGCGATGTGAAAAATATATATATGCAATGTGAAAAAAATATGCGATGTGAATAATATATATATATATATATGTGTGTGTGTGTGTGATGTGAAAAATATATATATGCGATGTGAAAAATATATATATGCAATGTGAAATATATGTATGCTGTATAAAAATAGAAGTGGATGAAATGGTCATGAAATGGAATAAATATTTGTTCGTTAAAAATATAATTTTTAACATATATATGCGATTTATAAAATTGTCATGGAATGGAATAAATATTTGTTCATTAAAAATATAATTTTTAACATATATATATGCGACATATAAAATGGCCACGAATTGGAATAAATATTTGTTCATTAAAAATATGATTTTTAACATATATATGCTATATATAAAATGATCATGAAATGGAATAAATATTTGTTCATTAAAAATTTATTTTTTAACTATATATGGAATATTCAATTTTGATTTAAAATTGAAGATGAAGTTGAAATCGTTTAAAATTGAATTTATAAAATACATTTTAAATAAAAATCGATGATATATATATATATTATATATTAAATGGCTTGAATAGAACTCGCCGCGCCACGACCGTTCGCGAATTTCGACCATTAACTTCAAATCGATGTAACAGGCGATCCGACCGTCGGATCCTCCTAAAACCGGAACCATTGAGTTCGTATCGAAAACATCTTTCCAAAGAATATACGTGATTTAACTTTGAACGGTTGGATTTCAAATTATGTCCAAATCAATTTCATAAAAGGACACTTTGGATGCAGTTTGGTGGCCGTTATTGGAAACCGAATGTAAGGGCCTTAATAAAATCATTAAAAATATGGAAAAATTATGTAAAATCATAATAACTGATTTGGAACGATTTTGTATGAAAAATTTCAAGTCTGAAAAGGTAAAAAATATATTTTTAGCGAAATAAACTAGTTAATAACTATAATAATAATCCAATTATTTTTAGAAATAATAAATTGGATTTGCGATGGGTTTTCACATAACCAAGAATTCCATATAAATTTGGAATGGATTTGAATGGGAATAATCTTCGGAATATTTCGATATTGGATTCCGTGATTATACAGATATCGTTGAGGAATTTGGAAGATACAAATATCGTTGTTCTCCATACGATATTCGTTAGTTTCAAAATTTGATATTGAATATAAGTTGATATAATTTCTATTTAGAGCCTTGTATTTAATTTTAAATTGGATTTTGGGTTTGTCGTAAATGGTGTCTTAAATAACACCGTTCTTAAACCCAGATGAGAAAAGAATAAATCTTTTAATTAAGATTTAGAGAAGTTTACCAATTAATTAATATTTAATTGGAATTGAATAGAAATCGGGTTTTTGGGTTTATCGTGAATTGTGTTTTAAATAACATTTCTTCTTTAACCCAATTAATAGTGAAGATATGATTTGGAATTTATAATTTTTTTATTAAGATTTAGTGGAAATTATCAAAAGTAAAGTTTTCCAATTTAATATATTAAATTGGAATTGAATGGAATTTGATTTGGTAATAATTGAGATGAGCTTCTGTGAAAGAAGACTGTTACTATATATGGAATTTAAAAGGCCTTGCCGTTATTCCATTTATATTATTAGTCTGATATGGAAATTCATATTGATTACGATTTATCTGATTTCCGTGAAGGTTCCATTTTTATGGAAGATGATTTCGGGTTTATCGTGAACTATGTTTTAAATGACACTGGTTCTTTAACCCAAGTAAAGACAGGATTTATTTCCTAAATTTGAGTAATCATTAAATAATGATTTTTGGAGATTAAAACTAAGTGGATTTTTTAATGAATCTTTAATTAGATTGAAATGCTAATGTGGTAATTAAATTTGCCAAATTTGAGAAGTGTTCGAAAATGGAGTATCACCGATTTTACTTCATGCGATAGTTAAACCTTTAATTAGATTTGAACGTTAAATGGTAATTGAATTTACCAATAACACAGTGGGTGTTAGATATGAAGCACTACCAGTTTTTCTCTTGGGGATGAATGGGTTGGGATTGGGAAAATAAAATAAATGATTACTTCGGTAAGGCTCGATAATCCTGACTAGTTTGATAAACCTCAATTTGGTTTAAAGTTGTGAAAAGATAATATAAAATCTTTTGAAATGTTTTCCAAGTGAAAATTTAAACAAGAGGTTTAAATGAATTATATCTTTGATAAGATTTATGGGAACAATTCCCAATGCAAAGAATATTTGAATAAAAGAATATTATGGAATATTTGGGGTGTATGATGTGTTTTAATAGCACTTGATTATAAGATACGCTAGTTATTCGAAAAGACCAGGTTTAACCCATTCTGAGTAACTGATATGACGATTAAAAGTCAAAGATATTGAAGACGGTGAAAGACCGACGATCTTCACATCGAATGAATTACTACTGATGCCCTGGATTGGTAAGCTTCCAGGAAGGGGTTAAAGTGCTAGTTGTCCGGACGTACTTGTTGATTGTCTGGATATGCGAGGGCTTCTCTCCTATATTCCCAATTTTGGATAGGGAATGTTTTATAAAAATGTTTTATAAAATAGAAAGGATTCCGAGGGCTAAACCTAATGTTGTTGAAATGTAAATTTATTATGTGTTTGACATTGTAGTTCATCACATAACGAATTAGTTTCTATTGATGATATATTTGTTTAGTGGCGGAGAATTTATTCCCTTGCTTAACACCCTTCTTTGAGACGTACGAGCTCAAAAGTTATGTGATTAATAGTGACTGATCATATGTGCGAATTGCTAATGTAAAGTACTATAGTTTGAAAATACTTGTGATGATTATTTTTTGAAATGATTTCCCTACTTCGGGATATGAAATGATTTGGTATGTGGCTAAAGATTCGGGTAACCCTGGATGACTAAAAGTGTGAGGGTGGTGCATTTTCACCGAGGGCGTGGGATGTTTCACCGTCAGTGTAGCCTGCTCCATAGTGTGAAGTGCACATGTATATATCGAGTTGGTGAGGCGCGTACAGATTGTCTAAAGGCTGAATACCTCCCGATATTTGGTTGCATATCGTTTTGTATGCATTGTGATGTTTTGTAATTCATATTTATAAAGATTTTGGTTTGAGATCCCAAAGTGAAATCTATTTTGATATGAAATCTAGATATGTATTTCAAAATGATTTGAAATAAGAAATCGGGAATAAAGTCCAAAGGAATAATTTCTGTAAAGTGAATTGGATTTTGAAATGTGAGATGCATGGATTTCCGTGAACTACTAAAACCGGAACCGTTGGGTTCGTATCGAAAAGATATTTTCAATGAATATAAGAGATTTAAATTTAAACGGTTGGATTTCAAATTATGTCCAAATCAATTTCAGAAAAGGTCGCTATGGATGTAGTTCAGTGGCCGTTATTGGAAACGACTGTAAGGGCCTTAATAAAATTACTAAAAATATGAAAAAATTATATAAAATCGTAATAAATGATTTGGAAAGATTTTGGATAAAATATTCCGCATTTGGAAAGATAAAAGACATCTTTATCAGAACAAATTGTTTTACAACTTGAGATAAGAACTGAAAATAATTAAAATGGCTTTAATCTGACTAGAATTTTCCAATATAAAGATTGGAATGGATTTAAATGGAAATAATCTTCGGAATATTTCGATATTGGATCCCGTGATTATACGGATATTGTTGAGGAATTTGCAAGACACAAATATCGTTATTCCCAATACGATATCCGTTAGTTTCAGAATTTATTATTGAATATAAGCCGATATAATTTCTATTTAGAGCCTTGTATTTAATATCAAATTGGATTTTGGGTTTGTCGTGAATGGTGTCTTAAATAACACTGTTCTTAAACCCAGTTGAGAAAAGAATAAATCTTTTAATTAAGATTTAGAGAAGTTTGCCAATTAATGCATATTTAATTGGAATTGAATTGAAATTGGATTTTTGGGTTTATTGTGAACGGTGTTTTAAATAACATTTGTTCTTAACCCAATTAAGAGTGAAGATATGATTTGGAATTTATAAATCTTTTAATCAAGATTTAATGGAAATTTTCCAAAATAAAGTTTTCCAATTTAATATATTAAACTGGAATTGAATGGAATTCGATTCGGTAATAATCGAAATGAGCTTCTATGAAGGAAGGCCGTTAGTATATATGGAATTTAAAAGGCTTTGACAATATTCCATTTATATTATCAGTCGGACACGGGAATTTAAATCGATTATACACTGTTATGATTTCCGTGTAGATTCCATTTTAATGGCAGATGCTTTTAGTTTATTGTGAATGATGTTTTAAATGACATTCGTTCTTTAACCCAGTTAAAGATAGGATTTATTTCCTAAATTTGAATAATCATTAAATAATAATTTTTGGAGATTAAAACTAAGTGGAATTTTAATGAATCTTTAGTTAGATTGAAATGTTAATGTGGTAATTAAATTTTCCAAATTTGAGAAGTGTTCGAAAATGGAGTATCACCAGTTTATCTTCATGCGATAGTTTAATCTTTAATTAGATTTAAACGTTAAATGGTAATTGAATTTACCAGTTACACAGTGGGTGTTAGATATGGAGTATTACCAGTTTTGCTCCATGGGATGAATAGGCTAGGATTGGAAAAATAAAATAAATGATTACTTCGATAAGGCTAGATAATCCCGACTAGTTTGATAAACGTTAATTTGGTTTAAAGTTGTGAAACGATAATACAAAATCTTTTGAAATGGTTTCCAAGTGAAGATTTAAATGAATTAAATCTTTGATAAGATTTATGGTAACAATTCCCAATGTAATGAATATTTGAATAAAAGAATATTCTGGATTGGGAGACGTATGATGTGTTTTTATAGCACTTGATTATAAAATATGCGAGTTATTCGGAAAGACTGGGTTTAACCCATTCTGAATAATTGATTCGGCGACTAAAATTCGAAGATATTGAAGGCGGTAGTTGAAGACTGGCGATATTCACATCGAATAGATCGCTACTGATGCCCTGGATTAGTTAGCTCCCAGGAAGGGGTTATAATGGTAGTTGTCCAGACATACTTGTTGATTGTTCGGATATGTGAGGGCCTCTCTCCTATATTGGACATATGGGACGTAGAATAAGGTGCCTCTGGTTTCTTCAGACCTAAAACGGACTTGCAAATGGATGGTGTGTCTGACATTTTATTCCTTTATGCTGTATTCGTTGATCTCTTTTAAATATATATTTGTTTGGTGGCAGAGAATTTATTCTCTTTCTTAACACCCTTCTTTTAGACGTACGAGCTTAGAGGTTATATATTGGCAGAAATTAATGGTATGGTATGGATTGATAATGTGACATGCTGAGATGCATGGATCAAGGCTTTTGTTGAAAAGCAGAGCTTGGTAGATGATGATCAAAGCATAGCTTTAATTACACATCTTTTTGTAGCGTTAACTCGCGAGCCTGACACACTGGTATGATGGTGAATTGATGATTATATCAGTATGCTTTTGACATGAGGATACACACCCTTTATGATTGTCATGGATTCGGTCGACTGAGATGGGTTGGGTGTGGCCACTCCACACCTAGTAGGGATAGGGCACACCCCCAATTCCTAGAAGGATAGAGTAAGCGGTGTTTTCCAATGACCTGGACTTAAGCCGCAGTGATGCTTGTTTCCTGGATATAGGCGGATGTTCATTACGGTGTTTTCCAATGAACTAGACTTAAGCCATTGAATATTGCACTACGCGTTAGATCTTTCGAATCAACAGCCATCATTATGGAAATCCAACTTTCCAATAAGAGCTCTGAAGTTTTTGTTGTATACCTATATGGCGACATAATATATGGTACCTATGTCATCTATGATTGATACATTTATATTCGAAGTTGATTTCTTCACTTATAGTAATAATAAAAGATAAATTTCACGTACCAAGCATATTTGGATATTATAAGATGAAACTCTATCCTCCGGCTTGCGTTGCATTGTGTATGGTGTCTGAGTCTTATAATAGCTTCATTTTTCTTTTATTTAGCATTGCGAGTTTTGTTTTATGGTATTCATGGGAGGAAATTCATTTTGTGTCATACGGCGTCATCTCGTGATTTTCCTAACTTTAAAATAAAGATTAATAATTGTTTTAATTCTCACACCAGTTACATGACTGACTCGGAGTTTATTGTTTCGGTGCCCATATTTTCCACACGGCAGCTAGTAGTTTTGTTTTTATCATAAATATTTCTTTTTCCAGAATCCTAGATTACAACTGGAGCTATATTCAGAAAGCTTTGTGTAACAACCCGGAAAATCCAAACCAATTTAAAAAATTTATTTTGGTAATTTTAATGAATTTTGAATATTTAAAATGATTATTTTAAATAATAACGATGGGAAATTTATTTTGAATAGAATTAGAATGTATATATTTATTCAAATCGACGTTAGAATATACATATTTATTTTAATTATAAAAGGAATTGGAAATGGCGCGGTAGTTTGAAAATTCGATTTCAAATTTCAAATGAATGTACAAGATTCAAAATAAACCGGATTTTAGCGAAACCAAAAATATTAGAATCTATTTGAAAATATCTTTCCAACGAATCTGAAAAATCAAAATTTCATAACGGGAATAAAAAGTTATGCCCAGTTGAAATTTCAGAATAGTCGCTATGGAAAATATAGCCCTTAAAAATGGAAATTTTGCAAACGACCTCCGTTTTCGATGAAACCACTTTTGTTGGATCCGGGATGTCAAGTTATTGCTAAATTCCAAAATTCATAATTTTTGAAGTTCACATGTGAGTGTGGCAAAGTAAAACATGTTTTGACAATTTCAGTAAATTTGGATCGACCAGAAATTTTCCATTTTTCAAACGGTCTCCAAATTTAACAAAATTAGTTTTTTTAGGACCCTATCGTCAATACGAAGCTAGAAATAATTTTTCTGGAATTTTCAGAGTCAGTATGTGACCCCAGTAAATTGAAATGTACGTTTAAAATTCAATATAAGGATTTAAATGTTAATTTAAATGAAAACTGATCGTAACGGCTGAATTGGGTTACGAAACATGTCCCATTGTGTTCGAAATGGGGGTAATTAGCTAAGGGTGACAGTCGTTGGGTCTCGTTTGGAGTTCGAATGCGAAAACACACCTTTTGAAAATAAAATAATAATTTAATAATATATATATATATATTAACATAACCATTCTCTCTCACTCCAAACCATTCGTTCTAAACCCGATACCCTCCTTCCTAATTAACGAAACCGCGGCCGATACCCTTCCATCGCCACCGCACCTGTAGCGCCACCCCTCCCCAGGCGCACCGCCCCCTCTCCATCACCTTCGACCACCCCATCCCCTCCTCCGACCTCCTCTTCTCTCTTCTCTTCTTATTTAAAGCCCCACGCCCTAAATCAGTACCGCCACCACCCAACCCGAGCGTGACCACCACCTCCGTCTGCCGATTGCTCCCCGCACCAGCCACCTCTTTCCCCCAGCGACGCAATAACTCCACCCCCTCTTGAAAATCAACAGTGAGTTTTGTTTTACGTTTATTTTATTTTCCAGTTTTAAATATATAATAGCCTGTATAAAAAATCTGATTTTTTTTTATTCATATGTATGCAAGATAAAAATTCAATTTTTACATGTAGAAAACTGAGATTTTTATATGTAGAAAGTGGAGATTTTTGTATTTAGAAAGGTGAGATTTTTATAAAAATGAAGGCGAAATAAAAATGTATGCTTTTATATATAAACATCACATAAAGTTGGGGTTATTATTCATATAAAGATATGATTTTTTTATATAATAGAGAATATAAAAATATGATTTTTATATACGCAGTGAATCAAAAATATGATTTTTAGATGTGTAGAGAATTAAAAATATGATTTGTATATTGTTTAGATAATAAAAATATGTTTTTTATATTGTTTAGATAATGAAAATATGATTTTTATTTTGTGTAGATAATAAAAATATGATTCTTATATTGTTTAGATAATAAAAATATGATTTTTATATAATAGGGATAATAAAAATATGATTTTTGTAATATAAATAACGATATGAAAATATTATTTTTAGTTAGATAAAAATATAAATTTTATCGTATGTATGTAATAATATAAAGATTCGATTTTTATATAAGAAATAGAATATAAAATATAATTTTTATATAGAAAGAAGCGTTGTAAAAATATATGAAGTAGAAATAAAAATATGATTTTTATTTATTGGAATGAAGCGATAAAAATGTGATTTTTATCTATGAACAACGTGAAGAAGATTGCGTTGGAATTTTGAATAGATTCCAAACCATCGTCCGTTAAAGAATAGCGGAGTGGATCCCAAAGGTGAGAATTCCTCACTTTTATTTTATTTTCTAGTTAAAATATATACTAGGATGCAAATGGTGCTTAGCAGCACCTGACATCCGTCATCCACAGACCGTGGATGACTTGTTTGTTTGTTTGATTATGTTGTAAAAATTGATGGTGTGATGTGGAATGAAATAAAATATTTTATAGTTAAAAATATAATTTTTAACGTGGATATGAATAAAATAAATATTCAGCTACAAATCGAACGATTGGTTTATATTCACACATTTGACTGATGTTGATTGGGACGATAAATTTTACACATCACCCAACTGCACAAATAAAATTCATTATTTGTTGATCGAAACCCCACACGGGTATTGGGATGATATATGACATACACCGGTCCCAATAATTAGTTGTATGTTAATCGATTGGTTGATAGACTGTTATAAGCGTTGAATATTTATATTTAATGCTTATGCAGTGTAAAATGCACTTTGGACGATGGTTGAATGTGTTTGATTGTTGTTCTGTACATGTATGTATGAAATCCATATAAATCACATTATATGGTAATTGACTGTGTCTGATTCCAGTTCAGAAAGAAGGAATATTTTAAAATAACGAATATTTTAATATAATATTCAGTAAAAGATCAAAACTGATTTTGATGTCCGATTTGGGATGGACACGAATATGTATAAATATATAAAGCCGTGTTGATTAGTTTAATGCATTTTGACGTAAACGATATTTATATCGATTTTATTCATTTTTATAATGAATATCGAAAAGGAATTGATTTCGAAATATAATGTTTTGAAAATATTATCATTTATATATCGATGATATGGAATATTCAATTTTGATTTGAAATTGAATATGAAGTTGAAATCGTTTTGAAAACGAATTTAAAACGATTTATAAAATACATTTTAAATGGAAATCGACGATATATATATTATACATATTACATATATAATATAATGGCCTGAATAGAACGCGTCGCGCTGCGGCAGTTCGTGAATTTCGACTATTGACTTCGAACGGACATTACGGGAGATCCGACCGTCGGATTATCCAAAAACCGGAACCGTTGGGTTCGTATCGAAAAGAGATTTCTAACGAATATTAGAGATTTGAAATATAACGGTTGGATTTGGAATTATGTCGAAATCAAATTTGGAAAAGGTCGTTGTAAGTATAGTTCGATGGCTGTTTATGGAAATCGTTTGTATAGGCCTTGATAAAATTATTAAAAATATCAATAATTTGTATAAAATCATAATGAATGATTTGGAAAGAATTGGGATGAAAATTCCCATATTTGAAAAGATAAAAATATATTTTTGTCGAAATGAACTAGTTTTGAACTAGAATTAAAAATCCAATATTTTTAAATAAATAAATTGGATTTGAAATGGTTTTGAAAATAACCAGAATTTCCAACATATAAATTGGAAATGGGTTTGAATCGAAATTGTCTTCGGAATATTTCAATGTTGGATTTCGTGATTATACAGATGTTGTTATGGAAATTTGAAAGATATATTTATTCGTTATTTCCAATACAATATTTGTTGGTTATGGCATTTGATATTGAATATAAGCTGATATATTTTCTATTCAGAGCCTTGTATTTAATATTAAATGTGATTTTGGGTTTGTCGTGAATGGTGTCTTCATTAACACTGTTCTTGGACCCAGTTGAGAAAAGATAAAATCTTTTTATTTAGATTTAATGAAGTATACCAATCAATTGATATTTAATTGGAATGGTTTTGAAATTGGTCTTTGGGTTTATCGTGAACGGTGTTTTAAATAACACTTGTTCTTTAACCCTATTAACAGTGGAATAAGATTTTGGGTTGTCGTGAATGGTATCCTTAATAATACTGTTCTTACACCCAACGGAGTTAAGAAAATCAGAAACTAACTGGAGATTAGTTAAGTTGAATGGTTTCCTAGGTATTGATCTGATGTTGGTTTCGGCCTTCGGGGTTAATACTTAGGGAATTGTTCACTTGCTAATTTACTGTTAAAGGCTGATGAAATGGAATGTGATTTTGGGTTTATCGTGAATCGTGTTTTAAAGGACATTGGTTCTTTAACCCAGTTAAAGACAGGAATAAGATTTTGGATTGTCGTAAATGGTATCTTTAATAATACTGTTCTTAGACCCAATGGAGTTAAGAAAATCAGAAACTAACTGGAGATTAGTTAAGTTTAATGGTTTCCTGGGTATTGATCTAATGTTGGTTTCGGCCTTCGGGGTTAATACTTAGGGAATTGTTCACTTGCTAATTTACGGTTAAAGGCTGATGGAATGGAATGTGATTTTGGGTTTATCGTGAACCATGTTTTAAAGGACATTGGTTCTTTAACCCAGTTAAAGACAGGAATAAGATTTTAGGTTGCTGTGAATGGTATCTTTAATAATAATACTGTTCTTAGAACCAATGGAGTTAAGAAAATCAGAAACTAACTGGAGATTAGTTAAGTTGAATGGTTTCCTGGGTATTGATCTGATGTTGTTTTCAGCCTTCGGGGTTAATACTTAGGGAATTGTTCACTTGCTAATTTACGGTTAAAGGCTGATGGAATGGAATGTGATTTTGGGTTTATCGTGAACCGTGTTTTAAAGGACACTAGTTCTTTAACCCAGTTAAAGACATGAATAAGATTTTGGGTTGTCGTGGATGGTATCTTTAATAATACTGTTCTTAGATCCAATGGAATTAAGAAAATCAGAAACTAACTGGAGATTAGTTAAGTTGAATGGTTTCCTGGGCATTGATCTGATGTTGGTTTAGGCCTTCGGGGTTAGTACTTAGGGAATTGTTCACTTGCTAATTTGCAGCTAAAGGCTGATGAAATGGAATGTTATTTTGTGTTTATCGTGAACCGTGTTTTGAAGAACATTGGTTCCTTAACCCAGTTAAAGACAGGATATGATTTCCCAAGCTAAACAATCGTTCATATTGATTTTTGGGAAGATTAAAACCAAGTGGAGTTTCAATGCATCTTTAATTAGATTGAAATGATATCCAAAGACAAAATAAAGAATAAATTTAAAGAATTTATCTTTGATAAAAATTAATGGGAACCTTTCCCAAAGTATTAGAATATTTGAATAAACGAATATTCTGGATTGGAATGAGGCGTATTTTGTGTTTTTATAACACTTGTTTATTATATACGCAAGTTATTCAGAAAGACCGGGTTTATCCCATTCTGAATAACTAATTCGATGATGTGTCGAGGATGAAGATGGTGGTGGAAGACCGGAGGTCTTCACATCGTTTGGATGATTACTGATGTCTTGATTGGTTTGTACACCCAAGGCAAGGTAATATAATAAATGGTGATCGTCCAGACGTACTTGGAGATCGATCGCATATGCGAGGGCCTCTCCCTTGTATTGGACATATAGGGGACGAATAAGGTGCCTCCGGTTTCATTCAGACCTAGAGAGAACTTGTAAATGGATATGTGTCTGACATCGGATTTCATTCTGTGTGATTGATAGACATCGGTTGCATAGCGTGAACTGCCTGTGTGGCATGCTGAGATGCAAATGATCAAGGATTCTATTGAAAAGCAGAGTCATGTGGTTGATGATTAAAGCATGGCTTTAATATAGCGTAGCTTTGTGTAGGGTTAATTCACGAGCCTCACACCCCGGTGTGGACCAGAAACGGGAGAGGACTTCAGGGAGGACATGCGTTTCTTTCTAGCTAGGAGTGGTGTCAGCGTTTTGCACGCCCTGACATTTTACTTATGTGGATGATGGATAACGAGGAGCCTCGGTTATATCGGTCGTTCTAGGGCCGATGGTTTGGTTGGGATATGACCAGTTTACGCCCCATAGAGCGGAAAACACATTGTTCATGCATTTTAATCCACTCCGTGTGGACCGGCCCTGACGATTCAAAGGCTTGACTGAGTACTTTCCTGAGGCTCGGGCTAGAGAGTCTTGAAGCGGTAAGGACGATCCCTTGCCTTGGTTCACAGATGGAAATCCAACTTCCAATACGTGACTTTGCGGTTTTGATTGTAGAGCCTAGTATTGGCGACATGATATATGGTACCCATGCCGTCAAGGATTGATACATTTATATTTGAAGTTGTTTTATACACTATGCACTTATAATAGTATCAATGATTTGTTTTAACGTACCAAGCATGTTTGGCTATTATAAGGGAAAACCCTATCCCCCGGCTTGTGTTGCATTGTGTGATAGGACTTGGGTCATATAATAGCTTTATTTTTCCAAAAAGAAATGCACTGTTTTGTTATATGCACTGGTATTCTTAGGAGGAAACCCGTTCCGTGTTATACGTCGTGGTCCCTTGATTTACTATTTTTGAAAAGTAAAGATTTAATAACTGTTTTAGTTCTCACACCAGTCACATGACTGACCTGGAGTTTATTGTTTTAACCTAAACTCTGGGTGCCCCTATTTTCTGCACGAGCAGCTAGTAGTTTTGATTTTGCAGATTTATGTTCACAGGACCCTGGTTTATAGCTGGAACGATATTCAGTGTAACAACCCGAAAATCTGGGCCAGTTTAAAATTTTTATTTTGGCCATGTTAGCGAATTTTGATTATTTAAAATGTATTATTTTAAATAATATCGACGAGAAATTTACTTTGAATATAATTCGAACGTATATATTTATATACGTCGTCGTTAGAATATAAATAATTATATATAATTATAAAAGGAATTGAAAATGGCGCGGTAGTTCGATAATTCGATTTCAAACTTCAATTAAATGTACCGGGTGCAAAACAATCCGGATTTTAGTGAAACCAAAAACATTAGGATCTAATTGATAATATCTTTCCAACGAATCCGAAAAATCAAATTTTCATAGCGGGAATCAAAAGATATGTCCAGTTGAAAATTCTAAATAGTCGCTATGGAATTCAGGCCCTTAAATATGGGAATTTTTCAAACGACCTCGGATTTCGACGAAACCAGTTTTGTTGGGTCCGTGATGTAAAATTATTGCTAGGTTTCAAATTTCATAATTTTTCGAATCAATATGTGAGCGTGGCAAAGGAAAACGTGTTTGACCAGTTTTAGTTGATTTTAATCGACTGGAAAATGACCATTTTTCCAACGGTCTCAGAATTCAACGAAAATAGTTTTGTTAGGACCGTATCGTCAATACGAAGCTAGAAAATATTTTTCTAGAATTTTTGAAGTCCGTATGTGACCCCGGTAATTTGAAATGTCCGTTTGAAATTCAATATAGGGATTTAAATGTAAATTCAACGAAAACTGATCGAAACGATTGAATCAGCTTGCGATACATATCCCATTGTGTTCGGAATGAGGGTGAAACGCTATGGACGACAGGCGATGGGCCTCGTTTCGAGGTCGTATGTAAAAGTCAACTCTTTAGGATTAAATAATTAAATAAATAAAAAAAAAGCTACCTTCCTCTCCTTAACTCCTCTCTGCCCCCCCTTTATTTCATTAGTTCGATGGGAAAAAAAAAGAAAAAGAAAAAAAAAGAGAAACCGTCGATGACGGAAAAACCGCGCCTCCACCCTCGTCGACCATCGCACGCCACCCCACCGAAGTCCGGCCACCACACCTCCCCCTCCGGCCTTCTTCCCTCTCCAAACCGCCAAGACCCAAAGCAACCCGCCCCTCTTCAATTCAGAGCGCCACCACCATCCAGGGACGCCACCACGACCTCCAACTGCCACCGTGGCCTGCCGCCGGCCTGAGCAGCCCCACCACCACCCAATTCCGACGTTGGACCCCCCTGCAAACGAAGACGAAAAAAAAGAGAAAGGTGAGTTTTTGTTTAGTTTAATCCATTTAAATTTAAATACACTATTTAAACTCAGTTTTTACGTATTAAAAATCATCGTTTTGCAAATGAATTATATATAAACTAATTTAGAATAAAGTTTTGATTTTTATTTATATATACAACGATATAAGGAGGGGATTTTTATATACATATCAATGGTATAAAAATATGATTTTTATATGAATATGTTTAAAATTAAAAATATGATTTTTATATTTTTTTTAAAGCATTAAAAATATGATTTTTACATTTTTAAAGTATTAAAAATATAGTCTTTACTATGTAGCGACTATAAAAATATGATTTTTGGTTAGGTAGAGAATTAAAAATATAATTTTTACATGATAGGAATACTAAAAATATAATCTTTATATGTGTAGAAAAATAAAAATGAGATTTTTATAAAGATGAAATCTTTAAATTTGAAAAGGCGAAGTCTATGTTTTTATAAAGGCGAAATCTTTATTTTAGAAAAGGCGAAATCTTTATATGGAAAATAGCGTGATAAAAATATAATTTTTATCTATATAACATAGTAGTAAAAATTCGATTTTTATATATTGAATAACGGAATAAAAATTCGATTTTAAAATGTAGGAAGCGATTATAAAAATATGATTTTTATTTTAAAGACATCAGCAAATATAAAAATGTGTGATTTTTATATATGTAGTGGCTACGGGCAACGAAGATGACGGATGCGATAGCAATGAAGATTTCTATCAATGAAGTGCCGTGGAGCTAGGATAGCTATTTGTGAGAATTTCTCACATTTCAATTTCATTTTCTAGTTATATATATATACTAGGATGCAGTCGGTGCTTAGTAGCATCCGACACAATCGTCCACAGACCATGGACTTGTTTGTTTGGTTGCATAAATTAGTAAGATGATTTGATTTGAATTTGGTTGTTAGGTGAATTTGATTGATGTGTGAATGGCGTGGGCCTTCACTAGACCGGGGATAAGGCTAGGCCTCCTCCCGTTTCTAGTATCGTGCCGTTATGCCGCTGAAAATTTCTAAAATATGTTAGAAAAATAAAAATATCATTTTATTTGATTAATGAACTGAATAGAAATTCATAGGTTGAAATAAAATGTTTTTATCGTTAAAAATATAATTTTTAACGTGAATATGAATATAGTGAATGTGAATAAATAAATATCAATTTACAAACCGGACGGTTTGTTTATGTACACTGATTTGACTGATATTGATTGGGTCGATAAATTTTACACATCGCCCAACTGCACAAATAAAATCTGTGTTTGATTGTTTGGAACCCCACACGGGTATTGGGATGATATTTGACGTACACTAATCCCGATTGTTTAGTTGTATGTCGATCGATTGATTGACAGGCTGTTATAAGCGTTGAATATTTATATTTGATGCTTATACAGTGTAGAATGCACTTTGGATGATGGTTGATTATTCATCGTTATTGATATATACATGTGTTGTTGAAAATCCATATAATTAACATTATATGGTGATTGATTGGGCCTCATTCCAATTTAGAAAATAAAGAATAATATAAAATAAAGGTTCATGTGTTGACAGTACTCATCCATTGAGATTGGTCATGTGTTGAACGAAATATTTTAGTAATAAAATTTACATCTTTATCAATATAAAATAAAGGTTCATGTGTTGACAGTACTCATCCATTGAGATTGGTCATGTGTTGAACGAAATATTTTGATAATAACAACTATTTTGGAAAAAAGAAATATTTGAAATAGAATATTTGAAAATAGAAATTTATGAAGCCGTGTTGATTTGATTGACGCCATTTTGACGTGAACGATATTTATATCGATTTTATTCATTTCGAAATGAATTGAATTAAAAACGAATTCGAAATGAATTGAATTAAAAACGATTTCGAAATGAATTGAATTGAAAACGATTTCGAAATGAATTGAATTGAAAACGATTTCGAAATGAATTGAATTGAAAACGAATTCGAATTGAAAACGATTTCGAAATGAATTGAATTGAAAACGATTTCGAATTGAATTGAAAACGATTTCGAAATGAATTGAATTGAAAGCGATTTCGAAATGAATTGAATTGAAAACGAATTCAAATTGAATTGAAAGCGAATTGAAATGAATTCAAATTGAATTGAAACTTGAATTGAATAGAAATGAATTTTAAAACGAATTTATAAAGAAGAATTCAATTTTGATTTGAATTGAAAAGGAAGTTGAAATTGCTTTTGAAACGAATTTAAAACTATTTATATAATTCGTTTTAAATAGAAATCGACGAAATATATATTATATATATTATATATATAATATAATGGCCTGAATAGAACGCGCCGCGCCGCGGCAGTTCGTGAATTTCGACCATTTATTTCAAACGGACATTACGGGAGATCCGACCGTCGGATTCTCCTAAAACCAGAACCGTTGGGTTCGTATCGAAAAGAGCTTTCTAACGAATATTGGAAATTAGAAATCTAACGGTTGGATTTGGAATTATGCCCAAATCAAATTTGAAAAAGGTCGCTGTAAGTGCAGTTCGATGGCCGTTGATGGAAATCGACTGTACGGGCCTTGATAAAATTATTAAAAATAGTAATAATTTGTGTAAAATCATAAGAAATGATTTAGAAAGAATTGGGATGAAAAACTCCATATTTGAAAAGATAAAAATAGATTTTTATCGAAATGAACGAGTTTGGAACTAGAATTATAATTCTATTTATTTTTAAGTAAATAAATTGAATTTGAAAAGGGTTTTAAAAATAACCAGAATTTCTAATGATTGCATTGGAGTGGATTTGAATCGAAATTGTCTTCGGAATATTTCGATGTTGGAATTCGTGATTATACGGATGTTGTTACGGAAATTTGAAAGATATATATTTATATCGTTATTTCCAATACGATATTTGTTAGTCATGGAATTTGATATTGAATATAAGCCGGTATATTTTCTATTCAGAGCCTTGTATTGAATATCAAATGTGATTTGGGTTTGTCGTGAATGGTGTCTTCACTAACACTGTTCTTGAACCCAGTTGAGAAAAGATTAAATCTTTTTATTTAGATTTAATGAAGTGTACCAATTAAATAATATTTAATTGAAATTGAATTGATATTGATTTTTGGGTTTATCGTGAACCGTGTTTTAAATAACACTTGTTCTTTAACCCGATAATTAATGAATGTGATTTTGGGTTTATCGTGAACCGTGTTTTTAAATGACACTGATTCTTTTACCCAGTCAAAGATTAAAACTAAGTGGAGTTTTAATGAATCTTTAATTAGATTGAAATAATCGAAATGGAGTATCACCAGTTTTGCTCCAGGCGATAGTTAAATCTTTAATTAGATTTGAACGTGAAATGGTAATTGAATTTACCGATAATACTGTGGTGTTAGATATGAAGTATAACCAGTTTTACTTCATGGGATGAATAGGTTGGGATTGGGAAATTAAAACCAATGATTACTTCGGTAAGGTTCGTTAATCTCGACTAGTTGAATCGAAATTCAAAAGGATAGATTAAAGAATAAATTCAAGGAATTTATCTTAGATAAAATTAATGGGAACCTTTCCCTATGAATGTGAAATTTAGAAACTAACTGTCGGTTAGCCAAGCAGAATGGTTTTCTGGATATTGATCTGATGTTGGTTTCGGCCTTCGGGGTTAATATTTGGGGAATTATTCTCTTGATTAATTTACGGTTAGTGACTGATGAATTGGAATGAGGCGTATGTTGTGTTTGTGTAACACTTATTTAAAAATATACGCGAGTTATTCGGAAAGACCGGGTTTATCCCATTCTGAATAACTGATACGACGATAAGTCGAAGATGAAGACGATGGTCGAAGACCGGAGGTCTTCACGTCGTTTGGGTGATTACTGATGATCTTGATTGGGCTGTACACCCAAGAAGATGGAAACAGTTAGTGATCGTCCAGACGTACTTGGAGATCGATGGATATGCGGGGTACTAGGTGCCTCCGGTTTCGTTCAGACCCAGAACGGACTTGTAAATGGACTGTGTGTCTGACATTGGATTTTAGTCCGTGTGATTGATCTCTATTAAATATATATCTGTTTGGCGGCGGAGAATTTATTCTCTTGCTTAACGCCCTTCTCTGAGACGTACGAGCTCAGGGGTTATATATTGATGGATATCAAACGCATGGAGTGAATTGCCTGTGTGGCATGCCTAAGTGGCAATTGATCAAGGCTTCTGTTGAAAAGCAAAGTCTTGTGGTGATGATCAAAGCAAGGCCTTTGTGGCGTAGCTTTGTGTAATGTTTACTTCGCGTGTTTCACACCCGGTATGAACCAAAAACGGGAGATAGACCTCAGGGAAGGCACGTGTTTCCTTCTAGCTAAAAAGTGGCGTCAGTGGTTTTACACGCCCTGACGAGTTTGACTTATGTGGTTGTTGCTGTTGTGAGGCGCCTCGGATTGATCGGTCGTTCTCGAACTGATGGAGTCATTTAGTTGGCTCACCTACGCCTCATAGGGCGGGGAAACGCATGTTCAGTGTTTAAGTTTAATCCACATCGGTGGACTGGCCCTGACGATCCAAGGGTCACTCGAGCTCTGATCCTGAGACACGGGCTAGAGCGTCTCGAATCGGTTGAGGACTATCTTTTGCCTCGGTTCATAGATGGAAATCCAATTTCCAAATACGTGACATTTGCGGTTTTATTTGTAGAGCCTAGTATGGCAACATAGTGGGATGGGGCACTTATGCCTCCTATGATTGATACTTATGATTTGAAGTTGTTTTATACACTATGCACTTATAGTGGTATCAAATGATTTGTTTTAAACGTATTAAGCATGTTTGGCTATTATAAGGGAAAACCCTATCCTCGGCTGCGTTGCATTGTGTGATGGGACCTGGGTCTTATAATAGCTTCATTTTTAGAAAAGCATTGCGTTGTTTACTTATATGCACTGGTATTCTTGGGAGGAAACCCGTTCCGTGTTATACGGCGTGGTCCCTTGATTTACTTATCTTTAAAATAAAGATTTACAACTATTTTAGTTCTCACGCCAGTCACATGACTGACCTGGAGTTTATTGTTTTAACCTAAACTCTGGGTGCCCCTATTTTGACATGGGCAGCTAGTAGTTTTGGTTTTGCAGATTTATATTCACAGGATCCTGGTTTACAGCTGGAACGATATCCGGAAAGCTTTGTATCCGTATATCTACTTCTAGTTGTATATTGTATTATTTTCCGCTGCGATGTATTTAAATGTAATTTAAATCTCTGATATTTCTGTGTAATATTCATTTATACTCTGTATATTCTTGTAATCTGATGCATTGTTGTAATATACAATGAAATGTTCTTCTATATGCGTTCTGTTGTGGCTTGTTCTCGAACTATCCGCTCTTTCCTTTACGGGGAAGTTACGGGTTTTCACAGTTGGTATCAGAGCTTTGGTTTACAAAGCTTAGAGAACAAGACACATTAGAACCATATGAAAGAATTCATCAGATATTGGATTAGTAATATCCAACGAGAATGACTCGTTAGAGATGGGATCCGTAGTATCCTAGAACGAGTGTGAAGAGTTTATTTTTCAAATGAAAACAAATTTTGATTTGAAAATTTAAATCAATTATTCGTATTTGATTATTTATTTATATTGATGTGGACAATCCAGAATATATAGATTTTGCGTATACGTCTGATCCGCGTGTATTCAAAGTTTTAATATATTGGATAGATATAGCATCACACTCTAGTCGCCCGAAGATGATATTGATGATAGCGATCGCATCATCAACATTTATGTTCGAGTTTCGAAGGTGTTATTTTCTATATATTTCCATTAGACTGGTGTGAGAACCAAAACTAATATAGCTAGAATACATTGTTGTGATTTGGCACCAAAACATGATTTTTTGTATATGTATCAAAATTATGAATTTGAAACGTTAAATTCACTAATTGATTGATGTTTGTGTTGTTTGTTCATTTGTTTGCTAATTTTGAACCATTATGCTTAATCGAACCAAATATTGAACTATATTGAAAATTGGTCGCATTTGCTTGCATATACATATACTTATATTGAACAGGTCATAGCAAGGAGACTAGAGCAGAGAATAAAATTTGTTTGCCCGACAAATAGGTACATGTTTACTACATAATTTACTGTTTTGTTTGGGTGATGATGATTTTATGAGCCTATTGGCTAGCCGCTTGGCTTTTTCTTTTTGAGATCTGAAGGACCGGGGGAGCTATTTGAAATTCCCCGATGCTCCCGGTGCAGGGGAGGTTATGGCGAAATTTTTCGAAAATTTAGGGTGTTAGCCAAATTTTTGAAATTTTTGAAAATTCTCAGAAACTGAAAAGTTGGAGAACGGAAGAAAGATCGAACGTAGAGCTGATTAATCAAACCACTTTCGACTTTGTTCCTTTTCGGGGACGAAAAGTTTTAAGTGGGGGAGACTGTAACAACCCGAAAATCTGGGCCAGTTTAAATTTTTTATTTTGGCAATGTTAGCGAATTTTGATTATTTAAAATGTATTATTTTAAATAATATCGACGAGAAATTTACTTTGAATATAATTCGAACGTATATATTTATATACGTCGTCGTTAGAATATAAATAATTATATATAATTATAAAAGGAATTGAAAATGGCGCGGTAGTTCGATAATTCGATTTCAAACTTCAATTAAATGTACCGGGTGCAAAACAATCCGGATTTTAGTGAAACCAAAAACATTAGGATCTAATTGATAATATCTTTCCAACGAACCCGAAAAATCAAATTTTCATAGCGGGAATCAAAAGATATGTCCAGTTGAAAATTCTGATTAGTCGCTATGGAATTCAGGCCCTTAAAAATGGGAATTTTGCAAACGACCTCGGATTTCGACGAAACCAGTTTTGTTGGGTCCGTGATGTAAAATTATTGCTAGGTTTCAAATTTCATAATTTTTCGAATCAATATGTGAGCATGGCAAAGGAAAACGTATTTGACCAGTTTCGGTTGATTTTAATCGACTGGAAAATGGCCATTTTTCCAACGGTCTCAGAATTCGACGAAAATAGTTTTGTTAGGACCGTATCGTCAATACGAAGCTAGAAAATATTTTTCTAGAATTTTTGAAGTCCGTATGTGACCCCGGTAATTTGAAATGTTCGTTTGAAATTCAGTATAGCGATTTAAATGTAAATTCAACGAAAACTGATCGAAACTATTGAATCAGCTTGCGATACATATCCCATTGTGTTCGGAATGAGGGTGAAACGCTATGGACGACAGGCGGTGGGCCTCGTTTCGAGGTCGTATGTAAAAGTCAACTCTTTAGGATTAAATAATTAAATAAAAAAAAAAGCTACCTTCCTCTCCTTAACTCCTCTCTGCCCCCCCGTTATTTCATTAGATCGATGGAAAAAAAAAAGAAAAAAAAAAAAAGAGAAACCGTCGATGACGGAAAAACCGCGCCTCCACCCTCGTCGACCATCGCACGCCACCCCACCGAAGTCCGGCCACCGCACCTCCCCCTCCGGCCTTCTTCCCTCTCCAAACCGCCAAGACCCAAAGCAACCCGCCCCTCTTCAATTCAGAGCGCCACCACCATCCAGGGACGCCACCAC
The DNA here is from genome assembly GCA_030737875.1 of Allium sativum. Classification (NCBI taxonomy): domain Eukaryota; kingdom Viridiplantae; phylum Streptophyta; class Magnoliopsida; order Asparagales; family Amaryllidaceae; genus Allium; species Allium sativum. The sequence continues at coordinate 682,231,033 of CM060926.1, read as the reverse complement.
GACCTCCAACTGCCACCGTGGCCTGCCGCCGGCCTGAGCAGCCCCACCACCACCCAATTCCGACGTTGGACCCCCCTGCAAACGAAGACGAAAAAAAGAGAAAGGTGAGTTTTTGTTTAGTTTAATCCATTTAAATCTAAATACACTATTTAAACTCAGTTTTTATGTATTAAAAATCATCGTTTTGCAAATGAATTATATATAAACTAATTTAGAATAAAGTTTTGATTTTTATTTATATATACAACGATATAAGGAGGGGATTTTTATATACATATCAATGGTATAAAAATACGATTTTTATATGAATATGTTTAAAATTAAAAATATGATTTTTATATTTTTTTTAAAGCATTAAAAATATGATTTTTACATTTTTAAAGTATTAAAAATATAGTCTTTACTATATAGCGACTATAAAAATATGATTTTTGGTTAGGTAGAGAATTAAAAATATAATTTTTACATGATAGGAATACTAAAAATATCATCTTTATATGTGTAGAAAAATAAAAATGAGATTTTTATAAAGATGAAATCTTTAAATTTGAAAAGGCGAAGTCTATGTTTTTATAAAGGCGAAATCTTTATTTTAGAAAAGGCGAAATCTTTATATGGAAAATAGCGTGATAAAAATATAATTTTTATCTATATAACATAGTAGTAAAAATTCGATTTTTATATATTGAATAACGGAATAAAAATTCGATTTTAAAATGTAGGAAGCGATTATAAAAATATGATTCTTATTTTAAAGACATCAGCAAATATAAAAATGTGTGATTTTTATATATGTAGTGGCTACGGGCAACGAAGATGACGGATGCGATAGCAATGAAGATTTCTATCAATGAAGTGCCGTGGAGCTAGGATAGCTATTTGTGAGAATTTCTCACATTTCAATTTCATTTTCTAGTTATATATATATACTAGGATGCAGACAGTGCTTAGTAGCACCCGACACAATCGTCCACAGACCATGGACTTGTTTGTTTGGTTGCATAAATTAGTAAGATGATTTGATTTGAATTTGGTTGTTTGGTGAATTTGATTGATGTGTGAATGGCGTGGGCCTTCACTAGACCGGGGATAAGGCTAGGCCTCCTCCCGTTTCTAGTATCGTGCCGTTATGCCGCTGAAAATTTCTAAAATATGTTAGAAAAATAAAAATATCATTTTATTTGATTAATGAACTGAATAGAAATTCATAGGTTGAAATAAAATGTTTTTATCGTTAAAAATATAATTTTTAACGTGAATATGAATATAGTGAATGTGAATAAATAAATATCAATTTACAAACCGGACGGTTTGTTTATGTACACTGATTTGACTGATATTGATTGGGTCGATAAATTTTACACATCGCCCAACTGCACAAATAAAATCTGTGTTTGATTGTTTGGAACCCCACACGGGTATTGGGATGATATTTGACGTACACTAATCCCGATTGTTTAGTTGTATGTCGATCGATTGATTGACAGGCTGTTATAAGCGTTGAATATTTATATTTGATGCTTATACAGTGTAGAATGCACTTTGGATGATGGTTGATTATTCATCGTTATTGATATATACATGTGTTGTTGAAAATCCATATAATTAACATTATATGGTGATTGATTGGGCCTCATTCCAATTTAGAAAATAAAGAATAATATAAAATAAAGGTTCATGTGTTGACAGTACTCATCCATTGAGATTGGTCATGTGTTGAACGAAATATTTTAGTAATAAAATTTACATCTTTATCAATATAAAATAAAGGTTCATGTGTTGACAGTACTCATCCATTGAGATTGGTCATGTGTTGAACGAAATATTTTGATAATAACAACTATTTTGGAAAAAAGAAATATTTGAAATAGAATATTTGAAAATAGAAATTTATGAAGCCGTGTTGATTTGATTGACGCCATTTTGACGTGAACGATATTTATATCGATTTTATTCATTTCGAAATGAATTGAATTAAAAACGAATTCGAAATGAATTGAATTAAAAACGATTTCGAAATGAATTGAATTGAAAACGATTTCGAAATGAATTGAATTAAAAACGATTTCGAAATGAATTGAATTGAAAACAATTTCGAAATGAATTGAAAACGAATTCGAATTGAATTGAAAACGATTTCGAAATGAATTGAATTGAAAACGAATTCGAATTGAATTGAAAACGATTTCGAAATGAATTGAATTGAAAACGATTTCGAAATGAATTGAATTGAAAACGATTTCGAAATGAATTGAATTGAAAACGAATTCAAATTGAATTGAAAGAGAATTGAAATGAATTCAAATTGAATTGAAACTTGAATTGAATGGAAATGAATTTTAATACGAATTTATAAAGAAGAATTCAATTTTGATTTGAATTGAAAAGGAAGTTGAAATTGCTTTTGAAACGAATTTAAAACTATTTATATAATTCGTTTTAAATATAAATCGACGAAATATATATTATATATATTATATATATAATATAATGGCCTGAATAGAATGCGCCGCGCCGCGGCAGTTCGTGAATTTCGACCATTTATTTCAAACGGACATTACGGGAGATCCGACCGTCGGATTCTCCTAAAACCGGAACCGTTGGGTTCGTATCGAAAAGAGCTTTCTAACGAATATTGGAAATTAGAAATCTAACGGTTGGATTTGGAATTATGCCCAAATCAAATTTGAAAAAGGTCGTTGTAAGTGCAGTTCGGTGGCCGTTGATGGAAATCGACTGTACGGGCCTTGATAAAATTATTAAAAATAGTAATAATTTGTGTAAAATCATAAGAAATGATTTAGAAAGAATTGGGATGAAAAACTCCATATTTGAAAAGATAAAAATAGATTTTTATCGAAATGAACGAGTTTTGAACTAGAATTATAATTCTATTTATTTTTAAGTAAATAAATTGAATTTGAAAAGGGTTTTAAAAATAACCAGAATTTCCAATGATTGCATTGGAGTGGATTTGAATCGAAATTGTCTTCGGAATATTTCGATGTTGGAATTCGTGATTATACGGATGTTGTTACGGAAATTTGAAAGATATATATTTATATCGTTATTTCCAATACGATATTTGTTAGTCGTGGAATTTGATATTGAATATAAGCCGGTATATTTTCTATTCAGAGCCTTGTATTGAATATCAAATGTGATTTGGGTTTGTCGTGAATGGTGTCTTCACTAACACTGTTCTTGAACCCAGTTGAGAAAAGATCAAATCTTTTTATTTAGATTTAATGAAGTGTACCAATTAAATAATATTTAATTGAAATTGAATTGATATTGATTTTTGGGTTTATCGTGAACCGTGTTTTAAATAACACTTGTTCTTTAACCCGATAATTAATGAATGTGATTTTGGTTTTATCGTGAACCGTGTTTTTAAATGACACTGATTCTTTAACCCAGTCAAAGATTAAAACTAAGTGGAGTTTTAATGAATCTTTAATTAGATTGAAATAATCGAAATGGAGTATCACCAGTTTTGCTCCAGGCGATAGTTAAATCTTTAATTAGATTTGAACGTGAAATGGTAATTGAATTTACCGATAATACTATGGTGTTAGATATGAAGTATAACCAGTTTTACTTCATGGGATGAATAGGTTGGGATTGGGAAATTAAAACCAATGATTACTTCGGTAAGGTTCGTTAATCTCGACTAGTTGAATCGAAATTCAAAAGGATAGATTAAAGAATAAATTCAAGGAATTTATCTTAGATAAAATTAATGGGAACCTTTCCCTATGAATGTGAAATTTAGAAACTAACTGTCGGTTAGCCAAGCAGAATGGTTTTCTGGATATTGATCTGATGTTGGTTTCGGCCTTCGGGGTTAATATTTGGGGAATTATTCTCTTGATTAATTTACGGTTAGTGACTGATGAATTGGAATGAGGCGTATGTTGTGTTTGTGTAACACTTATTTAAAAATATACGCGAGTTATTCGGAAAGACCGGGTTTATCCCATTCTGAATAACTGATACGACGATAAGTCGAAGATGAAGACGATGGTCGAAGACCGGAGGTCTTCACGTCGTTTGGGTGATTACTGATGATCTTGATTGGGCTGTACACCCAAGAAGATGGAAACAGTTAGTGATTGTCCAGACGTACTTGGAGATCGATGGATATGCGGGGTACTAGGTGCCTCCGGTTTCGTTCAGACCCAGAACGGACTTGTAAATGGACTGTGTGTCTGACATTGGATTTTAGTCCGTGTGATTGATCTCTATTAAATATATATCTGTTTGGCGGCGGAGAATTTATTCTCTTGCTTAACGCCCTTCTCTGAGACGTACGAGCTCAGGGGTTATATATTGATGGATACCAAACGCATGGAGTGAATTGCCTGTGTGGCATGCCTAAGTGGCAATTGATCAAGGCTTCTGTTGAAAAGCAAAGTCTTGTGGTGATGATCAAAGCAAGGCCTTTGTGGCGTAGCTTTGTGTAACGTTTACTTCGCGTGTTTCACACCCGGTATGAACCAAAAAGGGGAGACGGACCTCAGGGAGGGCATGTGTTTCCTTCTAGCTAAAAAGTGGCGTCAGTGGTTTTACACGCCCTGACGAGTTTGACTTATGTGGTTGTTGCTGTTGCGAGGCGCCTCGGATTGATCGGTCGTTCTCGAACCGATGGAGTCATCTAGTTGGCTCACCTACGCCCCATAGGGTGGGGAAACGCATGTTCAGGGTTTAAGTTTAATTCACATCGGTGGACTGGCCCTGACGATCCAAGGGTCACTCGAGCTCTGATCCTGAGACACGGGCTAGAGCGTCTCGAATCGGTTGAGGACTATCTTTTGCCTCGGTTCATAGATGGAAATCCAATTTCCAAATACGTGACATTTGCGGTTTTATTTGTAGAGCCTAGTATGGCGACATAGTGGGATGGGGCACTTATGCCGCCTATGATTGATACTTATGATTTGAAGTTGTTTTATACACTATGCACTTATAGTGGTATCAAATGATTTGTTTTAAACGTATTAAGCATGTTTGGCTATTATAAGGGGAAACCCTATCCTCGGCTGCGTTGCATTGTGTGATGGGACCTGGGTCTTATAATAGCTTCATTTTTAGAAAAGCATTGCGTTGTTTACTTATATGCACTGGTATTCTTGGGAGGAAACCCGTTCCGTGTTATACGGCGTGGTCCCTTAATTTACCTATCTTTAAAATAAAGATTTACAACTGTTTTAGTTCTCACACCAGTCACATGACTGACCTGGAGTTTATTGTTTTAACCTAAACTCTGGGTGCCCCTATTTTGACACGGGCAGCTAGTAGTTTTGGTTTTGCAGATTTATATTCACAGGATCCTGGTTTGCAGCTGGAACGATATCCGGAAAGCTTTGTATCCGTATATCTACTTCTAGTTGTGTATTGTATTATTTTCCGCTGCGATGTATTTAAATGTAATTTAAATCTCTGATATTTCTGTGTAATATTCATTTATACTCTGTATATTCTTGTAATCTGATGCATTGTTGTAATATACAATGAAATGTTGTTCTATATGCGTTCTGTTGTGGCTTGTTCTCGAACTATCCGCTCTTTCCTTTACGGGGAAGTTACGGGTTTTCACAGTCAGAAAGCTCTGTATCCGTATATTCTTTTCAGTTGTGTTTTGTATTATTTTTCTGCTGCATTGTAATTTGTAAATCTCTGATATTTAATAAATGTGTAATATTTATTCATATTCTGTAATATTCTTGTATTCTGATGAAATTGTTGTAATAAGCAATGAAATGTTCTTCTGTTTGTGTACTGATTGGTCATGTCCTCAATACAATCCGTGATTTCCCATAAGGGGGATTTTGGGTCGCTTCACTTTGTGTCTATGTGTTTCTTTCAGTTGTGTTAGTTGATGTATATCCGTTGTACATTGTATTTATACATTCTATTTATGTGTATATTTTCCGCTGTTTTGTAATTTAAATCTCTGATATTTTTCTGCTGTATATTATTTGAACTCTGATATATTCTTGTACTCTGATGTAAAATTGTTGTAATAGCAATGAAATGTTCTAATGTTTGTGTTCTGATGCGTTGTGTTCTCAAAACAATCTGGGCTCCTAGCTCTTTGACGTGGGCTACTTCAATCGGCGGCAGGTGGTGCTGAGCAGGCCCGGCGATGATGAGAAGCTTTGGAGCGATGGGTTCGATTGTCCAGAAGGGGGAAAGATGATGAAAGGGTATTAACCCTTAATTAGGAAAATAATTATTATTTAATTAATATAACAATGTAATTAAAATATTCAATGTATAAACTTGTATAACTTTGTCATACGAGCGCGGAATCATGCAATTTCAGAAGCGTTGGAATCCCAATGACGCGAGCTTCACAACGAAACTATCTAGAACAGAAACAGAGCTAGTTAGGATTTGAAGCAAATTTAAACCTGAATCATACCAAAATCTTCAAATAAAGACTGGTGGAGTGGAACCCAATGTGAGAATTCTCTCACTAAAATATTTGTATAGTTATTTATTTTATAACTGAAATTATATGCCAGTATTGATTTTTATTTGTTGCATGTGACATTGCTGGAGTTCAACACACGAACTCACACAAATCATTGAAATTAGAAGCTATGTATAGATATTAGCGACACTCTCATTTCATACTTCGTGGATGGACACTTGTGGCGCCATAAATGGCATTTGGTGTTGAGTAATTATATATATATATATATATATATGCGATGTGAAAAATATATATATATATACGATGTGAAAAATTGTATATATGCGATGTTAAAAATATATATATACGATGTGAAAAGTAATATATATGCGATGTGAAAAATTATATATATATGCGATGTGAAAAATATATATATGCGATGTAATATATATATATATATATATATTTATATGCGATGTGAAAAATTATATATATGCGATGTGAAAAATATATATATGCGATGTGAAAAATTATATATATGCGATGTGAAAAATATATATATGCGATGTGAAAATTATATACATGCGATGTTAAAAAAAGAAAATATGTGATGTAAAAAATTATGTATATGCAACGTGAAATATATATATATGTGATGTGAAAAATATATATATGCGATGTGAAAAATATATATATGCGATGTGAAAATTATTGTAAGGTTAAAAATATAATTTTTAATGTATATATGCAATGAATAAAATTGTCATGCTATAGAATAAATATTGGATCGTTAAAAATATAATTTTTAACATGAATATGCGCTGTATGAAATTGTCATGTAACGGAATAATGATTGGATTGTTAAAAATATAATTTTTAACATATACATGCACTGTATAAAATTGTCATGTAATGGAATATTCAATTTTGATTTAAGATTGAAATGGAAGTCGGAATTGTTTTTAAAACGAATTTATAAAAATGTTTTAAATGGAAATCGACGAAATATTTTATATATATATGGTTTCAATAGAACGCGCCACGCAACGACTGTTCGCGAATTTCAACCATTGACTTCATATGGACGTAACGGGAGATCCGACCGTCGGATTCTCCTAAAACCAAAACCATTAGGTTCGTATTGAAAATATCTTTCCAATGAATACAAGAGATTTAAATTTGAACGGTTGGATTTCAAATTATGTCCAAATCAATTTCAGAAAAGGTCGTTATGGACGCAGTTCAGTGGCCGTTATTGGAAACCGACTGAAAGGGCCTTAATAAAATTATGGAAAAATTGTGTAAAATCATAACTAATAATTTAGAAAGATTTTGGATGAAAAATTACGCATTTGGAAAGATAAAAGATATTTTTATCTGAATGAACTAGTTATTAACTAGAATAATAAACCCATGTTTTTAAATAAATAAATTGGACTTGTAAACGGGTTTTGAAATAACCAGAATTTTCCAATGAATGAATTGGAATGGATTTGGAATGGAAATTATCTTCGGATATTTCGATATTCAATTCCGTGATTATATTGTTATTGTTGAGGAATTTGGAATATATATATATATATATCATTATTCCCAGTACGATATTTATTGGTTTCAGAATTTGACATTGAATATAAGCCGATATAATTTCTATTTAGAGCCTTATATTTAATATCAAACGGGATTTTGGGTTTATAGTGAACAATGTTTTAAATAACCTGAGTTCTTTAACCCAATTAATAGTGAAGTTATGATTTGGAATTTATAAATCTTTTTATTAAGATTTAATGGAAAATTTTCAAAGTAAAGTTTTCCAATTTAAAATATTAAATTGGAATTGAATGGAATTCGATTTGGTAATAATCGAGATAAACTTTAGTGAATGAAGACCGTTACTATTTATGGAATTTAAAAGGCCTTGCCACTATTCCACTTATAGTATTAGTTTGATATGGAAATTTATATCGATTATATATTGATTTATTCTCCATAAAGATTCCATAATTAATGGAAGATGATTTTGGGTTTATCGTGAATTGTGTTTTAAATAACATTTGGTCTTTAACCCGAGTAAATGCAGGATTAATTTCCAGAACTAATTGATGGTAATTAAATTTACTAAAACATGAGGTGTAGAATAAACCAAATATACTTGATTGTTGATATTGATTGTGATTAATTGATTGTTTGGATTGTGCTCAACCAGTTTACGAGCAAAATATGCTTTTACATTTATCATTATGTTGGGTAGAAATTTTTGTATGCTAACATCTTGTGAAACACTTCACGAATTGACTATGAGATGTTTAGCAATGTTGTTGAGTTCATTTCAAATTTAATGAATGATTTTGAAATGATATTTTTCTTTAGTGAAAAGAAATGTATTCCCAATTTTGGACAGGGAATGTTTTATAAAACAGAAAGAATTTCGAGGGATAAACCCGATGTTGTTGAAATGATTTCGAAATGTATTATGTGTTTGACATTGTAGTTCTTCGCATAACCAATTAGTTGCTATTGATGATATATCTGTTTGGTGGCAGAGAATTTATTCTCTTGCTTAACACCCTTCTTTGAGACGTACGAGCTCAAAGGTTATATGATTAATAGTGACTGATCATATGTGTAAATTGCTAATGTAAAGTACTATATTTTGGAAAATTACCTGCGATTATTATGTTGTGAAATGATTTTCCCTTCTTCGGGATATGAAATGATTAGGTATGTGGCTAAAGATTCGGGTAACCCTAGAAGACTAAAAGTTCATGGGCATTGTACGGTGTAGCCTGCCCCATGTGTGGGAGGTGCAATATATATATATATATATATATATATATATATATATATATATCGAGTTAGGGAGGTGCGAACCCATCGCCTTGTCTGAGGGCTGAATACCTCCCGATATTTGGATGCATACTTGTTTGTATGCATTGTGATGTTTCAGAATTCATATTTCCAAAGATTTCGGTTTGAGATACCGAAGTGAAATCTACTTTGATATAAAAGTTAGATATGTATTTCAAAATGACTTAAAATAAGAAATCGGAAAATAAATCCAAAGAAATAATTTCTGTAAAGTGAATTGGATTTGTAAAAATCTAAATTTGGGATTGAGCCTAAATGGGTAGATTGAGGAATTGAATGTTATATGATGCATTGTAGATCCATATGATTGTTATTAGTTGTTGTTTATGCACTGGTATTCGTGGGGGTTAACTTGTTCCGTGACATACGGTGTGGTCCCACGATTTACCTTATTTTAAAGTAAAGTTTAATAACTGTTTTGAGTTCTCACACCAGTCCCATGACTGACTCGGATTGTATTGTTTCTACCTAAACTCTGGGTGCCCATATTTTCCACATGGGCAGTCAGCATTTTTAGTTTTGCAGATTATTTCATTTAGCAGGATTCTGGATCGAAGCTTAAAGCTGTGTCCAGAGCATTGATAGTCTTCCGCTGTGTTAGTTTATTTGTTTCCGCTACATTGTATTACATTTATTGTAAATTTATTTTCTGTTGTATATTATTTTTGATACTCTGATATTCTGTATTCTGATGTAACATTATTATGATGTTTACAAAAGTCTTCTATTGTTTGTTCTAATGTGTTGTGCGCCCAAAGTTAGCGTATCCGCCTTTTTGGTTCGATTAAAGGAGAGTCATTACATATCGTATTGTTGTTGGATCTAGATTAACCCCAGAGGGGGGGAGGCTGAATAGGGTTTATCACAATTTTTAACTGAATTAAAAATCTAAGGGATATATAATAATAAACATATTACAGAATATAACAGAAACATAAATGCAGAAAATAAATCACACACGGATATACCCAGCTTCGGCAAAACCTTGCCTACTGCTGCATTCCTAAGGTTTCTACTAGGTGATAGAACAGATCCCGCATACAAGACCATGTACACTCGCAAACTCTGCTCCTATTCTAACCCTACGCTCAAAACCATGGACTGATCAAATTCCCTAGATAAAATTTCCCCTAGTTTTACAGTCACTAGTAAACTGCCAATTCAACCCCTAACTGGTTCCCCCTAGATTTTTGCAGAATATAGAACTGTTCAAATGGTTTTTACAACACACAAAAAAACAATACAAAACAAATAAATAAAAACTCTAGGAAATAGAAATAAGGGTCATCCCCTTTATCACTCAAAGAATAGGCCGTCCATGTTGTGTTGCACCCTTCATTCCTTAGACTCGATCACTTTCTCTTTTCTCTGGAGAAAATTAAATGGCGGTGGCTCTCTAGGGTTTCTCTGGAAATCCAAATTTTGATGTCAATGATGATTCAAATCGATTCTCTGAAGCTTGAATAGTTGTTGCTTCTTCGTTGTTGACTTGCCCCTCTCTGTTGCGATCAAAACCGTAAAGGATGTGAGTTATTCGATTCTCTTGAACTCTTTGAATTGTTTGTTTTATTGGTTTTTGCTCAATGATTCTTCCAGTGATGATTGGTATTAAAATAGGGTAAATGGCAAACCCTAAATCACTCTGATTTCACTTATGACCTTGACGAATTTGCATGTGATTTCCACTTTTGTTACCTCGGCTTTGATAGAGAAAATTTGCGTGATTGATTTTTGATTAAACTCAGACATGTAAAAGTCTTCCTCTGGATGATTTGTTTACACTGTTGTGATTCCCATATTTGACATTCTCGAATTAAAAATGATTCCTTGACTTTTAAATAGATCGATGCACCTTGACTTGATTTTGTTCCTTCAATGAATTTGGTTAATTCAATTTCACTTTGTGATTACTGAATTTTGTTGCCTTGAACTAAAATAGGAAATAAAATATTTGTTTCATCCATTTGCCATTGCTGAGAATAATGTTGCCTTGAACCTCCTTGCGTGATTTTTATGAAAAAATGCCAAATATATTTTTCAATTCTAGAAACAGTTTTATTGCAGAATTGATTTGATTCCAAAGTAGAAAAAAATATACTCGTGAACTTCTTGCACTGATTTAAGTCTAGAATGTTTTAAAGACTTTTCCAAAATATTTCTTTATTGATATCATAAAAAAAAAAGGATTTGCAGTTTTCTGGAAAACGAACCTTAAATCCAGATTTATATTGTGATCCATTGTTTAATTTCTGGAATAGATATTTCAAAAAATCTTACCACCATATATATACAAGTCAAGCTGATCCATACTGAGTAATTAGCACTTCCAAATGTGATTGAACTGATTTGCTTACTGCATTTAATTTGCACCATATATCCATGAAATTTCTCACACATACCATACTGTTGTGTAGAAATAAATTTGCTGTAGCTTCACTTGAGATTCCTCATGTATATTCATGTACATGGCGATTTGAGTCAATGATGTGTCCATATGAATTGTGTATGCACACACACTATGTATCATGTTATACTTGATGCTATATATATTTTCAGTTTTGATACACTTGAACCATTATGCTTTACCTGCTTGAATATGTCACCTTGGCCATGAACATGTGCATGGACTTGATCACCATCCATGTGTCGATTTGCCATGCTGTTTGTTAGCTGTCTTGATTACTCTGCTCATGCATGTTGTGTCCATCTGCTTCTATTCCACTTTGCTATTTTTACCCATCTACATAACACATCAGCACCATGGATTTATGCCATTCTTGCCTTGACTGATATGTTGCTTCATATCATGTTACTGAATTGTGCCATGACTGTTTGAATGTTAGTCTGTTCATGCATTTGCCACTTTTCTGTTTTCACACCCATTTTCATGCTGCTCCACTTTGCACTGTTCTTGACTTGACCATGTTCTAGCTCGACCACTTTTACACTGTAGTCTGTCACACAGTCTTGATAGCTTGTATCCAGAAGTAGACTGATCTGTTTTGCTTTGTGTTTGATGCTGCATTGGTCAAAACCGCATGTATTCAAGTAATAAGCAGAATTGCACCATCCTTGCATTTCTGAATTGATCATCTCCATTATCATATGCTGCTCTATATACAATGCTGTTGTAGTTGATCCATGCTAGATCATGGTTGTAAACTGGCTCGGCCCCGTGCTATGTGTACTTTGTTGTATCACAAGTGCCATGCTATTTTGTTTCTCCTATGTTTATTTCTATATCGCTTGTAAATGATTCATTAATTTTAGTGTCTGTTTTTAACTTGTTGCATTTGGCACTTTGTTGCCTCGGCCATTTTGCTTTATACTTTGAGATGTGTTGACTTTGTTTTCATGTGCACTGAGTTGAGAAGGTCCACGTGGCTACTCCTTAGTTGCACGCTGATTGGCGAGGCAGTGCACACGTATATATTTATACACGTGTGTATATGCAGCCATCAGAAGAGATTTCCTGTCCCTGCATTGATATATATATATATATATATATATATATATATATATGTTGTCTGCCTTGTGGTATTCACGGTGTATCAATGTGAATATCACAAGTTGTCTAGACATAGTCAGATAAATCAGATCGAGTCAGAAAAATGATGAGATACACACCGAAATTCTGAGGCAAATAAATTTTCAAAAATAAAAATTATATTCGCATGTGTTCAGTATTATTTCTGTTGTAGTGTACTGTGTGTTTGTTTCATGTGACAGGTATGAAGATTGGACTGACGAAGAACTGTGAAGACTGAAAACATAAGTTGACAGTGAAAAGTAAATAAAAGACTGAATGTATATATAAAATGTAATCATGTCAAAGAATGTACTGAGTGATGAGTGTTATAGTAAGGACCAATGTATGATTGTATAATGAGAGAATTGTACTGGTATTTGTAATAAACAAGTTTGATTGAAATAAAATATCATTTTATTGTTGTCAAACAAGCTTGTCTATTTTATTCTGTTTATTTATAAGTACAATATTCTGTGATGTGATTAAATAGTGGAGTTGTAAATAATTGTACTGTTTGAAAGTTTGAAAATATAATATTCAATTTAAATAGAATACTTTATGAATATATGAATGTCGGTACAGTCGTATTCTATTTAAATATAAATATTATATTCCTGTCTGTGTTGTAGATTACCAGTACAAGTACAAACACATTTAATAATAAAATATATTTGTTTTTTATCATCAAACAAAAATCATTTAATTGTGTATACAACTATGTTATATACAACAACTGTAACAACCCGGAATTTCTTAGCCAATTTAAAATTTTTATTTTGGCTATTTTAATGGGTTTTAAATATTTAAAATGATTTATTTTAAATAATAACGACTAAAAATTTATTTAAATCAAAGTTAGAACGTATAAATTTAAAATTTAATTAAAATGAGTTTGAAATGGTGCAGTAGTTTGAAAATTCGATTTTTAATTTCAAATGAATATACAGAATTCAATATAAATCGGATTTCAGTAAAAAAAGAAACATTGTAATATTTTGAACTGGTATTTCACTTTATAAATTGAAAGTTATGACCAGGCGAAAAATTTGAATAGTCGCTATGGAATATATATATATATTAAATTATATATAGCCCTTAAAAATAGCCATTTTGCAAACGACCTCCGATTTCGACGAAATCACTTTTATTATATCCGAAATGTCAAATTATTGTTAGGTTGCAAAATTCATAATTTTTGGAATTAATATGTGAGTGCTGTAAATTTAAACGCATTTTCAATTTCAATTTAAATTTAATCAACCAGCTAAAAAGACCATTTTACAAACGGTCTCCAATTTCGATAAAATTAGTTTTGTTTGGACTGTATCGTCAAAACATAGCTAGATTTTTTTTCTGTAAATTTTGGAGTCAATATGTGACCCCAGTAAATTAAAATGTACATTGAAATCAATATTGACCAGTATATTAATTTATATTTTAATTGTGATAAAAACTGATCAAAACAGTCGAATTGGCTTACGAAACATTTCCCATTGTGTCTGGAATAGGGGTGTTTGGCTAGGGGAAGCAGTTGTTGGATTTCGTTTGGAGTTCGGAGGTTAAACAAGGAATAAATGAATTAAATGTATTATAATATTATATATATATATATATTAATATCTTAACAAAAACCGTAGTTAATCATTTAGAAAAAATGCCACCGCTGGGAGCAATCAATGGCCATTCTTCTTCGATTTTAGATTATAAAAAATCTATCAATCCACTTTGAATTTCATCCCCTTCCCAAAACAAATAGAACTTTGTTTGCACTTCCGATCAGTATGGTTTTGATCGTGTTTAATCTTACGAGTTGGCCAAATCGTCCTCTTAAAGTTGCCATGCTCACACATGTTTTCAGGAGGGAGGAGGGCTTTGAATTTGCTGAGAATCACGGGGTAGGGGGAGAGTGCATAGGCGGACGTCAACATGGTGTCAGATCGCCGACCGGTGCCTTGGTGATCTTGTGGTTTAGAACCCTAATCATCGTGTTAGGTTCGGTTTTGGCTGAAGCATGTTCATGAGTAACGAAGAGAAAAAGAGGGAAAGGTTATTAGTGTAATATATATTTAAATTATATTAAATTATGTTAAAACTTATAATGCCATAACTTTTTCATATGGAATCAAAATCGCGCAATTTCAGAAGCGTTTGAATCGCAAAGAGGAGAGCTTCACAATGGAACTGACTAGAACGAAAACGGAGCTAGTTAGGATTTGAGGCAAATTTAAGCCCAAACCATACTAAAATCACTAATCAAAGATCAACGAAGTGGAAGCCAATGTGAGAACTCTTTCACTCAAATCATTTTTGTAATGTTATTTATTTTTAGAGTTCAACACACAAACTCTACAAAATCATCTGAAATATGTGCGATGTACGGATATTAGTGACACTTGCACTTCATACTCTGCGAATGGACCTCTCTGGCACCGTAAATGGCATTTGTTTGTTGAGTATTTATTTATACGGATGGTTTGGTGATTTGTCTATTGTGATTGCGATATTGAAATGGAGTAAATAAAATATATATGCATTGTATAAAATATATATGCATTGTGTAAAATATATATGTGTTGTATAAAATATATATGTGTTGTATAAAATTTGTATGTGTTGTATAAAGTATATATGCGTTGTACAAAAATGAAATACGATAAAATTGATTGTGTGATTTGGAAAATGGTCATGTAATGGAATAATCATTGGATTGTTAAAAATATTATTTTTAGCTTATATATGAGATATATAAAATTGTCATGTAATGGGATAATTATTGGATTGTTAAAAATATTATTTTAAGCTTATATATGAGATATATAAAATTGTCATGTAATTGAATAATCATTGAATTGTTAAAAATATAATTTTTAACATATATATGCACTGTATAAAATTGTCATGTAATTGAATATTCAATTTTGATTTAAAATTGAAAATGGAGTTGGAATTATTTTAAAATGAATTTATAAACGATTTATAATATACAATTTAAATGGAAATCAACGATATATATATTATATATATATAATTAATGGCCCGAATAAAACGCGGCGCCCAGCGATCGTTCGCGAATTTCGACCATTGACTTCAAATTGATGTAACGGGAGATCCGACCGTCGGATTCTCCTAAAACCGGAACCTTTGGGTTCGTATCGAAAAGATCTTTCCAATAAATTTAAGAGATTTAAATTTGAACGGTTGGATTCTAAATTACGTCCAAATTTTTTTCAGAAAAGGTCGCTGGAATGCAGTTCGGTGGCCGATATTGGAAACTGATTGTAAGGACCTAAATAAAATTATTAAAAATATGGAGAAATTGTGTAAAATCATAATTAATGATCTGGAATGATTTTGGATGAAAATTCCAAGTTTGAAAAGATAAAAATATATTTTTTATCGAAATGAACAAGTTTATAACTAGAATAATAGTCCAATTATTTTTAAATAAATAAATTGGATTGAAAATGGGGTTTTAAAACAACTAGAATTTTCCAATGAATAAATTGGAATGTATTTGAATGGAAATAATCTTCGGAATATTTCAATATTGGATTTCGTGATTATACGGATATTGTAGAGGAATTTGGAAGAAATAGATATCGTTATTCCCAATACGATACCTGTTGGTTTATGTATTTGATGTTGAATATGAGCCGATATTATTTCTATTCAGAGCCTTATATTTAATATCAAATTGGATTTTGGGTTTATAGTGAAAAAGTTTTAAATAACAGTCGTTCTTTAACCCAATTAACACTGAAGATATGATTTGGAATTTATAAATCTTTTTATTAAGATTTAATGAAAATTTTCCAAAGTAAAGTTTTACAATTTACTAAAAGAAAATGGAATTGAAGGTAATTCGATTTGGTAATAATCGAGATGAGCTTCTGTAAAGGAAGACCATTACTATTTATGGAATTTAAAAGGCCTTACCGCTATTCCACTTATAGTATTAGCTTGATACGGAAATTTATATCGATTATATACTATTATGGTTACCATGAAGATTCCATTTTGATGGAAAGATGATTTTGGGTTTATCATGAACTTTGTTTTAAATAACATTTGTTCTTTATCCCGAGTAACGATAGGATTAATTTCCAGAAAGATGAACAATCATTAAGTAATGATTTTAGAGATTAAAACGAAGAAAAGTTTTAATAAATCTTCAATTAAATTTGAATGAATAAATGGTGATTAAATTTACCAAAACATGAGATGTGGTATAAACCAAATATACTTGGTTGTTGATATAGATTGTGATTGATTGATTGTTTGGAGTATGCTCGACCAGTTTATGAGCAAAATATGCTTTTATATTTAGCACAGAGTTGGGTAGAAATATTTGTATGCTAACATCTTGTGAAACACTTCAGGATTCGACTATGAGATGTTTAGCGATGTTGTTGAGTTCATTTCAAATTTAATGAACGATTTTGAAATGATATTTTTTTAAGTGAAAAGAAATGTATACCCGATTTTTGATAGGGAATGTTTTATAAAACAGAAAGGGTTTCGAGGCCCAAACCCGATGTTGTTGAAATGATTTTGAAATGTATTATGTGTTTGGCATTGTAGCTCATCACTTAATCGATTTGTTGCTATTGATGATATATAAGTTTGGTGGCGGAGAATTTATTCTCTGACTTAACACCCTTCTTTGAGACGTACGAGCTCAAAGGTTATGTGATTAATAGTGACTGATCGTATGTGTGAATTGCTAATGTAAGGTACTATAGTTTGAAAGTACATGTGATTATTATGTTGCGAAATAATTTTCCTTACTTCGGGATATGAAATGATTTGGTATGTGGCTAAAGATTCGAGTAACCCTAGATGACTAAAAGTGTGAGGGCGGTGTATTTTCCCCGAGGGTATGGGTGCTGCATCATCAGTGTAGCCTGCTCCATAGTGGGAGGTGCACACACACACACACACACACACACACACACACACATATATATATATATATATATCGAGTTGATGAGGCGCGTACAGCCTTTTCTAAGGGCTGAATAACTCCCAATATTTGGTTGCATACTTGTTCGTATGCATTGTGATGTTTTGGAATTCATATTTCCAAAGATTTTGGTTTGAGATTGCAAAGTGAAATCTACCTTGATATAAAGCTAGATATGTATTTCAGATGATTTGTAATAAGAAAACGAGAAATAAAGCCCAAAGGAATAATTTCTGTAAAGTGAATTGGATTTTGAAAATCTAAATTTAGGATTAAGCATAAATGGATTGATTGAGGAATTACATGTCGTATGATGCATCGTAGATCTATATGACCATTATTGGTTATTGTTTATACACTGGTATTCATGGGGGTAAACCCGTTTCGTGATATGTGGCATGATCCGGTGATTTACCTTATTTTAAAGTAAAGTTCAATAACTATTTTTAGTTCTCACCAGTCCCATGACTGACTCGGAGTTTATTGTTTCTACCTAAACTCCGGGTGCCTATATTTTCCACATGGGTAGTTAGTAGTTTTGGTTTCGCATATTATTTCATTTAGAAGGATTTTGGATCGAAGCTTAAAGCTGTGTCCAAAGCATTGATTGTCTTCCGCTGTGTTAGTTTATTTATTTCCGCTACATTGTATTACAATTTATTGTAAGTCCGTTATGTAATATTTATTTGAACTCTGATATTTTTTACTCTGATGTAACATTATTATGATGTTTATAAAAGTCTTCTATTGTTTGTTCTAATGTGTTGTGCTCCCAAAGTTAGCGTATCCGCCTTTTTGGTTCGATTTAAGTCGGTTTAACGATCGATTTGGATCTACTGAGAAAGAGGTTCACTGCATATGGTATCAGAGCTTTGGTTAACTCAAATCTTTGGGGTGTAACTCGTTATAACAAAGTAAAAGACTCATCAGAGATTGGATTAGTAATATTCTATGAATGAGAAACTCATTAGAGATTGGTTAGTATTGCCCTAGAATGAGTTGAGAGTGACAAGTTTATAATTAATGTATTTGTGATTATATATATATAATCCGATCTTAAAAAAATATGATTTTAAGTATATAAAAGCTATATATTTGAAAAGCTAATCCACTAATTGATTGCTTGTTGTGATGTTTGATTATTCAGTTAACTAATAAAATTATTGGAATGATAATTAATTTAACCAATATGAGAATGAATATTAAATTAAACCAAACTAAATATAATATAGAGCTGAATAGAAAATTTAGTTCGAATTGGATTTATATATAGATAGAGACGCATATACATGTATGTTGAGCAGGTTATGAATTCGCTATTGAGTAAAGAAATATATTGCATGCCCGACAAAAAGGTGCACCTTAATGAGTTGTTTGCGCAATTTTATTTATTATATCACCTATTGTGAGTGTTTTTGGATGCGTTGTGATGGTTGTTCTGTGTGGGATGATAAACATACGCCAAAGGATAGCAACAAATAAATTATGAACTACACCGCATGGCATACTACATGAAGACAGAATATCATATCATATTCCATATAAGCATTTGGTGCTTATATGATGAGGTTTGGATTACCATACGAGCGAGACATTTGTATGGCGATGATTGAATTACAAGTTGAACAGAAGACTGATTATGGAATTAGTTAAGAAATACATGTAAAGATGCTCGGGGTAGGATTTAATAAAAACCCTACATAGGTCTGGAGATGACAAAAATTCAAGTCTCTCTTGTTGTTAATTAAGGTACATGGATTATTTTATTTCCAACACTAGGGCAAGGTATGAGATTTCAACTTTTTACACGTCTCCCTTGAGCATAGATAGGACACAAAAATTATGTATCCTTTTTATTAATTTATTGGGTGCCTAATACAGTCCAATAAAATTTTCAAACTCTCTCCATACAAAGGAGGTTATGGCGAAATTTTTCGAAAATTTAGCATGTTAGCCAAAAAAATTTAAGAAATTAGAAAGTTTTTAGAAACCGAAAATTTGAAGAACTCAAGCCAGAATAAAAGTTGAGTTGGTTAGTTGAACAACTTTCAGCTTCGTTCCTTTTCGAGGAAGAAAAAATTTTAAGTGGGGGAGATTGTGATAACCCGGAATTTCTGAACCAATTAAATTTTTTTATTTTAGCTATTTTAATAGGTTTTGAATATTTAAAATGATTTATTTTAAATACTAACAACTAAAAATTTATTTAAATCGAAGTTAGAACGTATAAATTTAAAATTTAATTAAAACGAGTTTGAAATGGCGCGGTAGTTTGAAATTTTGATTTCCAATTTTAAATGTATATCCAGAATTCAATATAAATCGGATTTCAGCAGAACAAGAAAACATTGGAATATTTTGAACTGTAATTTTCTAACGAATGTAAGAAACCGGTATTTCACTTTATAAATTGAAAGTTATGACGAGATGAAAATTTAGAATAGTCGCTATGGAATATATATATATTAAATTATATATAGCCCTTAAAAATAACCATTTTGCAAACGACCTCCGTTTTCGATGAAATCACTTTTGTTGCATCTGGAATGTCAAATTATTGTTAGGTTTCAAAATTCATAATTTTTGGAATTAATATGTAAGCGTGTTTTCAATTTCAGTTTAAATTTAATCGACCAGTTAAAAAGGCCATTTTACAAACGGTCTCAAAATTCGACGAAATTAGCTTTATTAGGGCCATATCGTCAAAACATAGCTAGAAAAAAAAATTGTAATTTTTGGAGTCCGTATGTGACCCCAGTAAATTAAAATGTATGTTGAAATCAATATTGACCATTATATTCATTTATATTTTAGTTGTGATAAAAACTGATCAAAGCTGTCGAATTGGCTTACGAAACATATCCCATTGTGTCCGGAATAGGGTATTTGGCTAGGGGCGGCAGTTTATCTTCGATTTTAGATATATATTATAATATTATATATATATTGAATTTCATCCCCTTCCCCACACAAATATTGTAGAACTTTGTTTGCTCTTTCGATCAATACGGTTTTGATCGTGTTTAATCCTTCGAGTTGGTCAAATCGTCCTCGTGAAGTTGCCGCGCTTGCACGCATTTTCAGGGGGGAGGGCTTCGAATTGGCTGAGAATCACGGGGTAGGAGAGAGAGCGTAGGCGGATGTCGACATGGTGTCAGATCACCGACCAGCGCCTTGGTGATCGTGCGGTTTGGAACCCTAATCATCATGTTAGGTTCGGTTTTGGCAGAAGCGTGTTCATGAGTAACAAAGAGATGAAGAGGGACAGGTTATTGGTGTAATATATATATATATATTATATTAAATTATGTTAAAACTTATAATGCCATAACCTTTTCATACGGAACCAGAATCGCGCAATTTCAGAAGCATTGGAATCGCAGAGAGGAGAGCTTCACAATGGAACTGACTAGAACACAAACTGAGCTAGTTAGGATTTGAGACAAATTTAAGCCCAAACTGTAGTAAATCACCAATCGAAGACTGACGGAGTAGAAACAAATGTGAGAACTCTCTCACTCAAATCATTTTTTGTAACATTATTTATTTTTGGAGTTCAGCACACGAACTCAACACAATCATTTGAATTAGAAGCGGTGTATGGATATTAGCGACACTCGCATTTCATACTCCGCGAATGGACCTTTGTGGCGCCGTAAATGGCATTTGGTTGTTGAGTATTTATTTATATGGATGGTTTGGTGATTTGTGTATTGTTGTTGTGATATTGAAATAGAGTAAATAAAATATATACATGCGTTGTATAAAAAATAAATGCGTTGTATAAAATATATGTGCATTGTATAAAATATATATGCGTTGTATAATATATATATACACACACACACACGTTGTATAAATTATATATGCGTTGTATAGAATTGAAATGCGATAAAATTGATTGTGTGATTTGGAGAAATGGTCATGTAATGGAATAATCATTGGATTGTTAAAAATATTTTTTTTGGCTTATATATGAGATTTATAAAATTGTCATGTAATAGGATAATTATTGGATTGTTAAAATTATTATTTTTAGCTTATATATGAGATACATAAAATTATCATGTAATGGAATAATTATTGGATTGTTAAAAATATAATTTTTAACATCTATATGCAATGTATAAAATTGTCATGTAATGGATTATTCAATTTTGATTTAAAATTGAAAATGGAGTTGGAATCTTTTAAAATGAATTTATAAACAATTTATAAAATACATTTTAAATGGAAATCGATGATATATACATTATATATATTTAATGGCCAGAATAGAACGCGTCGCACAACGACCATCCGCGAATTTCGACCGTTGACTTCAAATTGATGTAACGGGAGATCCGACTATCGGATTCTCCCAAAACCAGAACCGTTAGGTTCGTATTGAAAAGGTCTTTTCAATGAATATAAGAGATTTAAATTTGAATGGCTGGATTCTATATTATGTCCAAATCAATTTCAGAAAAGGTCTCTGTGAATGCAGTTGTGTGGCCGATATTGGAAACCGACTGTAAGGGCCTAAATAAAATTATTGAAAATATCAAAAAATTATGTAAAATCATAATTAATGATTTGCAAAGATTTTTTATGAAAAATTCCACGTTTGAAAAGATAAAAATATATTTTTATCGAAATGAACTAGTTAATAGCTAGAATAATAATCCAATTATTTTTAAATAAATAAATAAATTGGATTGAAAACGGGTTTTAAAATAACTAGAATTTTCCAATGAATAAATTGGAATGGATTTTAATGGAAATAATCTTTGGAATATTTAGATATTGGATTCCGTGATTATACGGATATTGTTGAGCAATTTGGAAGACATAGATATCGTCATTCCCAATACGATACCTGTTGGTTTCAAAATTTGATGTTGAATATAAGCCGATATTATTTCTATTCAGAGCCTTATATTTAATATCAAATTGGATTTTGGGGTTTACAGTGAACAATTTTTTTAATAACTGTCGTTCTTTAACCTAATTAACAGTGAAGATATGATTTGGAATTAATAAATCTTTTTATTAAGATTTAATGAAAATTTTCCAAAGTAAAGTTTTCCAATTTAATTAAAAAAATTAGAATTGAATGGAATTCAATTCGGTAATAATCGAGATGAGCTTCTGTAAAGCAATACCATTACTATTTATGGAATTTAAAAGGCCTTGCGCTATTCCACCTATAGTATTAGTTTGTTGCGGAAATTTATATCAATTATATATTGTTATGGTTTTCGTGAAGATTCCATTTTGATGGAAGATGATTTTGGGTTTATCGTGAACTTTTAAATAACATTTGTTCTTTAACCCGAGTAACGGTAGGATTAATTTCCAGAAAGTTGAACAATCATTAAGTACTGATTTTAGAGATTAAAACAAAGAAGAGTTTTAGATTTGAATGAATGAATGGTGATTAAATTTACCAAAACATGAGATGTGGTATAAACCAAATATACTTTGTTGTTGATATAGATTATAATTGATCGACTATTGCTCGACCAGTTTATGAGCAAAATATGCTTTTACATTTAGCATTGGGTTGGGTAGAAATATTTGTATGCTAACATCTTGTGAAACACTTCACAATTTGACTATCAGGTGTTTAGCGATGTTGTTGAGTTCATTTCAAATTTAATGAATGATTTTGAAATGATATTTTTCTTGAGTGAAAAGAAATGTATTCCCGATTTTGGATAGGGAATGTTTTATAAAGCAAAAAGGATTTCGAGGCCTAAACCCAATGTTGTCGAAATGATTTCGAAATGTATTATGTGTTTAACATTGTAGTTCATCACTTAACCGATTAGCTACTATTGATGGTATATCTTTTTGGTGGCGAAGAATTTATTCTCTTGCTTAACACCCTTCTTTGAGATGTACTAGCGTAAAGGTTGTGTGATTGATAGTGACTGATCATATGTGTGAATTGCTAACGTAAAGTACTATAGTTTGAAAGTACTTGTGATTATTATGTTGTAAAATGATTTTCCCTACTTCAGGATATGAAATGATTTGGTATGTGGCTAAAGATTCGAGTAACCCTGGTTGACTAAAAGAGTGAGGGTGATGTACGTTCCCCGAATGCGTGGGAGGTGCATCGTCAGTGTAGCCTGCTCCATAGTGGGAGGTTCGGTGCACACACACACACACACACACACACACATATATATATATATATATCGAGTTGGTGAGGCGCGTACATCCTTGTCTGAGGGCTGAATACCTCCATATATTTGGTTGCATACTTGTTTGTATGCATTGTGATGTTTTGGAATTCGTATCCAAAGATTTTGTTTTGAGATCCCGAAGTGAAATCTACTTTGATATAAAGCTAGATATGTATTTCAAATGATTTAGAATAAGAAATTGGGAAATAAAGTCCAGAGGAATAATTTCTGTAAAGTGAATTGGATTTTGAAAATCTAAATTTGGGATTAAGCCTAAATGGGTAGATTGAGGAATTGCATGTTGTATGATGCATCATAGATCCATATGACTATTATTGGTTATTGTTTATGCACTGGTATTCATGGGGGTTAACCCATTCTGGACATGCGGCGTGGCCCCGTGATTTACCTTATTTTAAAGTAAAGTTTAATAACTGTTTTTAGTTCTCACACCAATCCCATGACTGGCTCGGAGTTTATTGTTTCTACCTAAACTCTGTTTTCCCATATTTTCCACATAGGTAGTCAGTAGTTTTGGTTTTGCAGATTATTTCATTTAGCAGAATTCTGGATCGAAGCTTAAAGCTGTGTGCAGAGCATTGATAGTCTTCTGTTGTGTTAGTTTATTTGTTTCCACTGCAATGTATTACAATTTATTGTAATTCCGCTATGTAATATTTATTTGAACTCTGATATTTTGTATTTTGATGTAACATTATTATGATGTTTATAAAAGTCTTATGTTGTTTGTTCTGATGTGTTGTGCACCTAAAGTTAGCATATCCGCCTTTTTGGTTCGATTTAAGTCGGTTTAGCGATCGATTTGGATCGACCGAGAAGGAGGGTCACTACATATAATTCCAATTAAATTAATCGGTAAACTCCTTGACGTAAGCATATATATATATATGTGCGTTGTGATGATTAACATATTAAAAATAATGTTAATATTAATGTGGTAGTTGAAATTAAATTATAAATATCCATTTATAATTAACAGTAAAATATTGGTTAGCTTAAAATATAATTTTTAGCTTATATATGAGATATATAAAATGGACATGTATTGAAATAAATATTGGTTGCCTAAAAATATTATTTTTAGCTTATATATGAGATATATAAAATTGTCATGTAATGGAATATTCAATTTTGATTTAAAATTGAAATAGAAGTTGGAATCGTTTTTAATACGATTTATAAAATTCGTTTTAAATGGAAATCGATGACATATTATATGTATATGTATATATATTATAACATCCCGCCTCCGCTAGGGTCACTCGCAAAGGAATGCACTAGCTTTAGAGGGGCATTATTGGTAAACATGCACAGAAATATCACAAGACAGAACATATAAAATAGCGGAAGTAAAATCGAACTTTCATAAACATGAATACATAAGGTCTAAAGCCTTTTACATCAGAGTACATCAAAACCTGTCTTGCAATAGTAAAGAAGCATAAAGACTTTTTCATAAATTATTCCCCAAATAAAAACAGTAAAGTAGCCATAGCCAGGAAAAGTCCAAGCCATAAATGATGACCTTCAAGCAGAAGAAGTCCGAACTAAACAGCAGTGTTTCCTCCCTGTAACCTGGGGGTGGGGAACGGAAGAAAAAAGGCGAAACAAAACGGGTCAGTCAAAAAGACTGAGTAAGCCCTATCTACTATTAGTATAAAAACTAGTAAAGTTAACTGACATGAGAAACTGAGATGAACATAAGCATGATAACAAGATAGGTAAGCTAAATCAAAATAACAGGATGAACTACTGAACTCAGATAAACTAAGATGTCATGATAAATTACGATGTCAAGACAATACAAGGTATCACATCGTCAGGTTCCTATCAAGTATAATATTCCAAGATATCTATCACGGATAACGTCCCATGGTATCTATCCTGTATATCTGCTCTGCACCTACCATACTAGTATCCCAACTGTATTACGTGTTATCCGTGAATGACCCTTACTCAAAAGTCGTGTAATGGTCCATGTCAACCTAATATGCCGCATATATAGGTTACTCAACTCATATGTTTCTTTCCATGTATAAGTTCAGTCCTTTGCCGTAGGCTGTACGGGCTTTCCCATGTAAACGGTTTATCCTTGAAGTTGTTTTGGACTGCAACCCTTGATCTAGTTGTGTTTCCTTACCATGAACTATTGCGCGTCCACTTAGGATTTATGCCACCTAGGACCGCTAGGGATTATGCTACCTAATGAACGTTTCCGTGTCTCGGTTTGGGTTTTGGCCACCTAGGACCACTAGGGATTACGCTACCCGTCAACCGCGCCCTTGATCCCACGTATGTATCGTGAATCGTTTTCCATGTCTAGATGCACATGTTCCCCAATGTGCCATCCGAGTTCCGTGCCAGGGCAAATCAAGAAATACGGAACACGGTCGGGAGCTTTAAATCGTCTGCCGATGCAGATATCAAGGTCTGTTTTTGTACCCGTGGCTATGGTCCCACGTGACCCCTCCCTCAACTACTGAAAGGCAATCCAAGAAAAATCATGTATAACAACCACTCCACGGCCCCACTATAGCCCACTTTCCTACAGGCCAACCTCACCTATGACTCGATAGCAAGCACATGGTCTGTTGGGGGTTCCCTGCCTTTCTGCACGTACACGATTGACTAAAGATGGTAGGTAGTCAGCGATGCGCTATCCAGGGCAAAAACAAGAATCGTCGACTCCACGCTAATCCATCCCAGTCTTTAGGTTGCTCGCATAGCAACCAAGGCATACTCTTGGTCCTTCTAACGCAGACCTTAACCTCTCATGGGCCTAGTATAATTACCTGGCAGCCCACAGAGGGATCCCAAGAATATCCTCACGTCCCCCGAAGCTTCCGCTTCGGCACCCAGTGCGCTGGAGCTTTTATCCAAGTCAGATAACTTGCTCCCCCTCGTATACTAAGCAATGACCTACCGTATCAGGTTACTCATCGTTTTTGAGAATTAGTCCTATGTCCTTAGCTAAGAATTATTACTTAGTTACCCTTAACTAAGGTTTACCACTTAGCTTCATTTCCCGTTATCCTTGATTAACCACGGTTTTCTACCTAGTTCTTCTAGCTAGGGTTTACATAATAGATTAAGTGTCACTTAAGTTCATGACTTAATCCCGTCTACAAATCATGTCAAAATTGGCTAAGTATCCAAGTTCAAGGCTTAACCCATCTACAAATCATGTCAAAATTGGCTAAGTATCCAAGTCCAAGACTTAACCCTACAAACCATGCTAAAGTTGATTAAGTATATATTAACTTGACCCTATGAAATTACTTAGTCAAACCGGTCAAGTGTATTCAAGCGATTCATGACTTAGCCTTATCATGTTTTCACGTTATATTGGTTAAGTATGGGTTAACTTAACCTCAATAAATTCACGAGTTAGATTGGTTAAGCATAGATCACTTAACCACATCAAATTAACGAGTTAGATTGGTTAAGTTTAGGTCACTTAACCTCTTCAAATTAACGGGTGAGATTGGTTAAGTATAGGTCACTTAACCACTTCAAATCATCGTGTTAGATTAGTTAAGTATTTAACTTAACCCCATTAAACTACCAAGTGGGATTAATTAAGTCTAGGCTAACTTAACCTCATCCGATTATCATGTTTAGACTAGTTGAGTCTAATCTTAACCCCATCCATTAACTGTATCTTTTGGTTAAGTGTCATTAAGAAAACTTACTTAACCTTACCAAATTATCGTGTTGGATTGATTAAGTGTTGGTTAACTTAATCCCCGTCCACTAGTCGTATAAAAATGGTTAAGTGTCATTAGGCAAATCAAGTTACTTAACCTACCCAACCTTGTCATGTTTTGTTAAGTATCATTAGCCTAATCCAATTACTTAACCCATTTGTCCATGTCATATTTGGTTAAGAGTCATTAATCAAATTAACTTAACCCTATCATGTGGCATTAATTTCTTAATGCACCCCAACCTCTCACATTAGACTTTGTTGTGGTTACTAGTTAAGCCGGTCGGTTCCGGGTAGCTTTACACCACAACTTGGTCTAACCTCGGGTTCAAGCACAACATGACCAACTTCTCACATTGGGTCCTATTGTTTGCAACTACTAGTTAGGCCGGTCGGTTCCGGGTAGCTTTATGTTGCAAACTCAACCCAACCTCGAGTTGGCCACTTTCATGTTTAGTCTAGTGTCATGTTCATATTCAAGTTTTCAAGCAATTGGGTAGACCTAACTTAATAGGTAAATTCCCAATGGGTAGACCTAACTTAATAGGTAAATTCCCAAGCTTATGTTTTTATGCATACTTACATGTCACTTCCATGTTATATTTCAAGTCATGTTTTCAAGTATAAACACATGTCATATTTAACGTTACACGTTGTCATGTTTATACCCATTTACCCAAATCATGTTCATATCATTATGTTTTCCCATAATGTGACCCCAACGCTTTTTAAACTCGCATATACGTTCGCAACAACGTAATGGATTAAAAGAAGAGACTTGGCAAAGGCATGACAAAAATGGATATTAAGCCACAAGTTAATCATGGTGGCAAATGAGGCACAAATGTGTTCATTAGCTTGCATGTTACATTCTTAAGCCTCAAAACATGCATAAACCCAAACTTGGCACATAAGCGAATCATGGTGACAAAAGACATGGAATGATGACTAGAAACTCGCATATGCCATCATACAAGGGTTATGACTTTATATGTAAGTTGACATAAAAAGCTTATGAAGGTTCTCATGTTGCATAATGCAACATTTCAACATAAAGGTTGTGGCTTTTAGCTCATAAGATCAAGATAATGACTTCATAAGCTTGCATAACATGATAGCATGTATCATTCTCAATGATCAAACCCAAACTTGCAACATGAACATTTAACTTCATAGTTAATATCTAAGAGTAGGGAAAGGGCTTACATTGCTATGAAGGCCTAAATCGATTAATCTAAAGCTTGTGATGAAGCCTATGCATGCCATCACCCAAAAACCCAAAGATGAACACTCCAAATCAACAAAAATACCATCTTTATGAACAAAGATCAAAGATTTTGCCTTGAAATCAACTTGAGAAGCTCTCATACTAACATAGGGACTCTCTAATACTCTCATGATCATGAAACCTCTCATAGAAATGAAGTGGAGGCTAGGATAGTTGAGTGGAGGCCATGAGAGTAGCAATTTTGCCATAGTTTAGTTGCATGAATGAATAATGAGGATTTAGGATAGGTTAGGGTCTTATTTATAGATTAGGCAAGTGTTTTAGGCCATAGGATTAAACCTAGATTCAATCCAAGCCATCAAAGCATGTCTTGGGGAAGAAGTCAAGTGTAGGAACCATCTAGGGCCTTTAGATTAAAGATGAACCATGAGAACCATCCAAATGCAAAATCTGCATTTGAGCGAATCGGCCCACGGGTTGACAGCCAAACACCCTGGATTAACCCCTAGTCGACCCAGCGGGCTAGGGTCGACCTCAAAAATCGGCCGGTTCGGTTATTCCCCTCTCCTAATTCGCTGTTTTGAACATTTTTGCATATTTATTTATTTAATTTTCAATTATATATATATATATATCAATATATATATATTTCTTTGCGCAACATATTTCACTTAATTAAGTACACTTTAATTTGGGAATTTTTCGTGAAACTTCGCGAGGCCATATCTTGGTCATACGGACTCCGATTTTCGAAAACTCGGACTCTATTTCGCGTATTTTTACAAGACGAACGCAATGGCATAGCCCGTTTCCCTTGATTCAGATTTTACAGTTTAATTCTGCCTCCATTTATGTTATAACAGGTTATTGAAAATACGGGTTGTTACATTCTCCCCACCTTTTAGGATTTCGTCCCCGAAATCTCCAAGTTAGGAAGAACATATCCTACCATCCATCATCCATCTACTCAAAACATCATCCACAAGCAACCATTGTCCTTAGATGATTTCTAATGCTGTATGAATATATGCAAAACGTGTGTGTACATGTTCCTTAGCTAATGCTAATGATCAGGCCTGAATAATCTTTCTAATGCAAAATATGTATAGTGCCATGAATCCAACATGTATGCAAATAGTCCTAGCCATATAGGTACTATATGCGTGCACAATCATTCATTCATATGCAACAACCGCATGATAATACATTCGATTTCATCCATAAACAAGTATAAATACTCGTGCATATGCAATATGAAATGTGACCGAGTCGAGCTAGTATCTAATGTGTATTCGCGCATCCATGAGCAACCACTTGCAACCACTTGCAACCATATCAATCATAACATGTTTCAAATACATGTTTACATCCATAGGGTTCTACCTAGGATTCCCTGGAACAGGGTCGAGAAGAAAAACAAGACAAACTCCTTACGGGGTTTGTAACAGAAAATAGGACCGAGAGGATGTCCACAAAAGATAGCCTACAAGTAAGCTCTACAGAAAACAGGGATCAAGGATATACTCCCAAAAGAGATATCATGCGCGTATATAGTTTTTGACCATCAGAGTCGTATTTCCTCGAGCTTAATTCCATTGTGCCTTGACCGTCTTTTAACTTCGCGATTTCGTAGCTTCCTATTTCCTGTTTCCATAACATGAGCTGGAACTCATTTCTTCGTCGCCTCTCGTTCCACTTGCACACTTGGCGCAAACATGACTGCGTACTCATGATCTCATGCAAGCTTTCCAAAATTCACTAGTGAACCTTGGATCTCGTTTATATACTATAAGGTATTCCATGTAGAAGAACTTTCTCTTGAAAGTAAACAGATGTCAACCAGGTTATCATGCGCACTTACTAGGATGATCTCTATAACCCATGCATAAATGAAGTAAACCATCCATCTTATTGGCGAACACCACTCGATCGGGCTTCAAATTTCCAATAAAGGCATCAAGGGATTCTAAGTAACTAGTCATGACAGAACCTCAAAAAGGTTACCCGATACTTCGAGGGCATTACCAAGGCTAGTCAAAAGGTCTAACTACCCTCCTATCAAAACCGAGAGTGGCACCACCTACTGGATAACCACTTCATCCCTAGAATCCATCCTTAGCTTATAAACATAAGCATTATTTCCAAACTCAACACTTGGCATAGACATTCCCAAATCCAAACAAGTCATGTATAAATGGACTGATTCTCCAATAGGACTTTGAGACAAGAATGGGATTCTCTATTACGCTAGTACTTAAGGTGCAGAGACTCAACTATCGAAGCAAACTTAAATGATGCGGGGATCAAAACAAAGTCTTGGCGGGATGATAGAAAAGAAGAGCTAAACTTTTAACAAGATCGTTACCCTCCTTCCGAGGTACCCTAGAAATGAGAGCACACTATTACCCTCCTGATGATCTTGTCCTTGTCCCATAATACTTAACTATCCACCCCGTTTTACCATGCCAAAGGTACTCTCTCGTCATGGGTTTCATTGTTCCTCTTTCTCCCTCCTTTGAGGACTAAGCCATACCAACAAGTTGTTCTTCCTTAAGCTCGTATCCTTTATCCTCTTCCTCACTATCCTTTCTTATAACGCGGCCACTGGTCTCTCGAGAACCACCTCCATCGTAAGGAAAACACTTTCGTAGATAGAAAAGACTAGTCGCAGTTAAAACCACTATGACTACAGATGGAGGAAAGAAAGGAAAAGAGATTCAATTAAGGAAACAAGGATAGTGCTAATGGCCTTTGGGGAATAGCCTTTTTCTTTTAAAAGAAAATTTTCTTGAAAAATGCTTCTTTATAAACGATTTTCAAATAGTTTTCAGAAGGTCTTTAAAAACTTTTGCCCAGTCTGGTAACCTTCTGCTCTGATACCAAATTATAACATCCCGCCTCCGCTAGGGTCACTCGCAAAGGAATGCACTAGCTTTAGAGGGGCATTATTGGTAAACATGCACAGAAATATCACAAGACAGAACATATAAAATAGCGGAAGTAAAATCGAACTTTCATAAACATGAATACATAAGGTCTAAAGCCTTTTACATCAGAGTACATCAAAACCTGTCTTGCAATAGTAAAGAAGCATAAAGACTTTTTCATAAATTATTCCCCAAATAAAAACAGTAAAGTAGCCATAGCCAGGAAAAGTCCAAGCCATCCATGATGACCTTCAAGCAGAAGAAGTCCGAACTAAACAGCAGTGTTTCCTCCCTGTAACCTGGGGGGGGAACGGAAGAAAAGAGGCGAAACAAAACGGGTCAGTCAAAAAGACTGAGTAAGCCCTATCTACTATTAGTATAAAAACTAGTAAAGTTAACTGACATGAGAAACTGAGATGAACATAAGCATGATAACAAGATAGGTAAGCTAAATCAAAATAACAGGATGAACTACTAAACTCAGATAAACTAAGATGTCATGATAAATTACGATGTCAAGACAAAACAAGGTATCACATCGTCAGGTTCCTATCAAGTATAATATTCCAAGATATCTATCACGTATAACGTCCCATGGTATCTATCCTGTATATCTGCTCTGCACCTACCGTACTAGTATCCCAACTGTATTACATGTTATCCGTGAATGACCCTTATTCAAAAGTCGTGTAATGGTCCATGTCAACCTAATATGCCGCATATATAGGTTACTCAACTCATATGTTTCTTTCCATGTATAAGTTCAGTCCTTTGCCGTAGGCTGTACGGGCTTTCCCATGTAAACGGTTTATCCTTGAAGTTGTTTTGGACTGCAACCCTTGATCTAGTTGTGTTTCCTTACCATGAACTATCGCGCGTCCACTTAGGATTTATGCCACCTAGGACCGCTAGGGATTATGCTACCTAATGAACGTTTCCGTGTCTCGGTTTGGGTTTTGGCCACCTAGGACCACTAGGGATTACGCCACCCGTCAACCGCGCCCTTGATCCCACGTATGTAT
This sequence comes from Allium sativum, assembly GCA_030737875.1. Taxonomy (NCBI): domain Eukaryota; kingdom Viridiplantae; phylum Streptophyta; class Magnoliopsida; order Asparagales; family Amaryllidaceae; genus Allium; species Allium sativum. Next base: position 682,198,175 of record CM060926.1, on the reverse strand, counting down.
CGTGAATCGTTTTCCATGTCTAGATGCACATGTTCCCCAATGTGCCATCCGAGTTCCGTGCCAGGGCAAATCAAGAAATACGGAACTCGGTCGGGAGCTTTAAATCGTCTGCCGATGCAGATATCAAGGTCTGTTTTTGTACCCGTGGCTATGGTCCCACGTGACCCCTCCCTCAACTACTGAAAGGCAATCCAAGAAAAATCATGTATAAGAACCACTCCACGGCCCCACTATAGCCCACTTTCCTACGGGCCAACCTCACCCATGACTCGATAGCAAGCACATGGTCTGTTGGGGGTTCCCTGCCTTTCCGCACGTACACGATTGACTAAAGATGGTAGATAGTCAGCGATGCGCTATCCAGGGCAAAAACAAGAATCGTCGACTCCACGCTAATCCATCCCAGTCTTTAGGTTGCTCGCATAGCAACCAAGGCATACTCTTGGTCCTTCTAACGCAGACCTTAACCTCTCATGGGCCTAGTATAATTACCTGGCAGCCCACAGAGGGATCCCAAGAATATCCTCACGTCCCCCGAAGCTTCCGCTTCGGCACCCAGTGCGCTGGAGCTTTTATCCAAGTCAGATAACTTGCTCCCCCTCGTATACTAAGCGATGACCTACCGTATCAGGTTACTCATCGTTTTTGAGAATTAGTCCTATGTCCTTAGCTAAGAATTATTACTTAGTTACCCTTAACTAAGGTTTACCACTTAGCTTCCTTTCCCGTTATCCTTGATTAACCACGGTTTTCTACCTAGTTCTTCTAGCTAGGGTTTACATAATAGATTAAGTGTCACTTAAGTTCATGACTTAATCCCGTCTACAAATCATGTCAAAATTGGCTAAGTATCCAAGTTCAAGGCTTAACCCATCTACAAATCATGTCAAAATTGGCTAAGTATCCAAGTCCAAGACTTAACCCTACAAACCATGCTCAAGTTGATTAAGTATATATTAACTTGACCCTATGAAATTACTTAGTCAAACCGGTCAAGTGTATTCAAGCGATTCATGACTTAGCCTTATCATGTTTTCACGTTATATTGGTTAAGTATGGGTTAACTTAACCTCAGTAAATTCACGAGTTAGATTGGTTAAGCATAGATCACTTAACCACATCAAATTAACGAGTTAGATTGGTTAAGTTTAGGTCACTTAACCTCTTCAAATTAACGGGTGAGATTGGTTAAGTATAGGTCACTTAACCACTTCAAATCATCGTGTTAGATTAGTTAAGTATTTAACTTAACCCTATTAAACTACCAAGTGGGATTAATTAAGTCTAGGCTAACTTAACCTCATCCGATTATCATGTTTAGACTAGTTGAGTCTAATCTTAACCCCATCCATTAACTGTATCTTTTGGTTAAGTGTCATTAAGAAAACTTACTTAACCTTACCAAATTATCGTGTTGGATTGATTAAGTGTTGGTTAACTTAATCCCCGTCCACTAGTCGTATAAAAATGGTTAAGTGTCATTAGGCAAATCAAGTTACTTAACCTACCCAACCTTGTCATGTTTTGTTAAGTATCATTAGCCTAATCCAATTACTTAACCCATTTGTCCATGTCATATTTGGTTAAGAGTCATTAATCAAATTAACTTAACCCTATCATGTGGCATTAATTTCTTAATGCACCCCAACCTCTCACATTAGACTTTGTTGTGGTTACTAGTTAAGCCGGTCGGTTCCGGGTAGCTTTACACCACAACTTGGTCTAACCTCGGGTTCAAGCACAACATGACCAACTTCTCACATTGGGTCCTATTGTTTGCAACTACTAGTTAGGCCGGTCGGTTCCGGGTAGCTTTATGTTGCAAACTCAACCCAACCTCGAGTTGGCCACTTTCATGTTTAGTCTAGTGTCATGTTCATATTCAAGTTTTCAAGCAATTGGGTAGACCTAACTTAATAGGTAAATTCCCAATGGGTAGACCTAACTTAATAGGTAAATTCCCAAGCTTATGTTTTTATGCATACTTACATGTCACTTCCATGTTATATTTCAAGTCATGTTTTCAAGTATAAACACATGTCATATTTAACGTTACACGTTGTCATGTTTATACCCATTTACCCAAATCATGTTCATATCATTATGTTTTCCCATAATGTGACCCCAACGCTTTTTAAACTCGCATATACGTTCGCAACAACGTAATGGATTAAAAGAAGAGACTTGGCAAAGGCATGACAAAAATGGATATTAAGTGTAACGTCCCGCCAATTTGACCGTCTCAAATTGGTGATTAAACCAACTTAAAACGTTCAAATCGACGGATCGTTATTTAGCTTATAGAGTTCAAAATAGAATCAACACAGAAACACAGAATAAATAGAAGGAACAGTATTCAACAGCAAAACTATAACTTTTATATATGTCCAGAATTTATAATATAAGACTTTCTATACAGCGGAATGAAAAATACAGTTTAAAACAAGGAAAATATTTACGGTGTTAAATCTTCAGAGTGCGCTTCTTTGGAATCCCAGTCTTGCCAATCTTCAAATTTCTAAGCTGTGAGCTCTAAATCTGTAACGCTCAGGGTCTGACTCGAGCATTCCATGTAAAAACATAAAACACTCGAGTCAGGATTAATCATAGTTCAGGTAAATAAATTTCAATAGAAACTGAGTATAATAGTAAATCCTAACTTTCAACATACATATGAGATAAAAATTGGTGTAGTATCTATTCTTATCGATGTGCGTAGTCCATTCTATAACAGTTTAAATTCAAATATCGTATCTGTTCAATTCAGTTAACTACATCATTTCATAACCAAGTATGATATTTATACTTATCAGTTTTCATTTCAGGTCAAACGGTTATGAAAGCCTGCATGTACACACGTGTACACGTACATGTGTGCACTGCCTTGGCATCCCATACCCAACAAATGCAACCGCAAGTATATGGATACAACACAGCATAGGTTTAGGCAAGCAACAGGTTACAATGCAACCGGGTGCATGTACATGTCAGTGGAAACCATAAAAATCAAGGAAGGCAAATAAAGTACAACCACAATAAATAAAACAGATATCAAATTTTCCATGATCCAATCTAAGATGTATACGATGTTAGCTCACTTCATGGCATATGAACAAGTACTCGACACCAAGGTCTAAGGTCAGGTGAACACAGTTGCTATAAACTTGACAGCAAATAGAAGATAGCCATATTACAGTAAATAAAGGGTGATCAAGTAATCAACAGTAAATACAAAGTGGCCAAGTGATCATGCATCTGCAGTAACTACAAATGAGGCAAGTGATCATGTATGTTAAATATAATTATATGGCCACAATACAATATGCAGCAACAATACCAAGATTCATACATAAATTGATTTCAGGACTTCCAAATAAGATAGCAGAAAGTGACCCAAGTGGGAAACATATAGCAAAGGGTACCAACTGGATACCTATAAGTATGACAGCGAGAAAACGATAGCAGACCACCTACATGCACTTATGAAACTGAGCGTGTGCACTAGTGACTAGTCCATTCTCAGGTTACTCCTATTTAATCAAGTAGCAACTAGTATATATGATAAGAAAGGAAAGGTTGTGTACTCCACTGTCTATTGTATTTTGTTTCCAGGTTTTTGTCTACTTGTCTTTCCCTTTGATGACAAAACATGCATTTCTCATGTGTACTACAGAATTTCATAACGTGTGATGAAATAGCAGGATTCATTAAGAAAATTTGTATGTGACAGGGTAATAAAAGGTGACAGGTACCAAAAATCAAGACAACATGTGTCACTAATCCCATGCATAAGTGTATTCAACAAGTCCAATTTCAATTGCAACAAGGAAGTCCCTGCTTTATAACTTGTGAACAATACAGTTTCAGGTTTCCGAAAATAAGATCCAAGGCATGAATCAACATATATTCTGATTCTCCATTTTTTTATATGAACTAACTCAACTAAAGTGTAACGACCCGCAAATCCGTGCTATCTGAGTTGACTAAATACATCACACGTCCAACCCAAATAACACAGAAATACGAACCATTAATAGAAAGAAGATAGAGGGTGAGAATAGATAAGATAGAAAACTTAGAATAGAAGAAAAAACGAAGATCACAACTCACAGCGGAATGAATAAAATATATTATATAACATAACTTTTGAAATACAAATCAGTAACTTTATGTACATACCATCATCAGAGCACAACAGCCGTTCCTGGAATAGTTATAAACACCTGTTTCCAGATACAACCATAGTACACCGCGGAATATATGATAGTCTATATCTAACTGGTGAAGCCTCCTGCTTCCAGCTCTTCCAAGTGAATCTGAAAAATCCCAACTACTTGACTGCCCGTACAAATTTGGGCACCCAAGAGTTTAGGGAAAACAAAACAAAATAAACTCTGGGTCAGTCATAGGACTGGTGTGAGTAAACTCCAACCACTTGTTTAACTTTAAAAGTCCTTTCAAAAGAAAAGGTAATAGTAAGACCAGCCCACACATAAACACGGACGGTTTTTACCTTACTATAACCCAAAACACTTTGATACGAAAATTCAGTGATATTATAATAATGTCTACATCAAGTAAATAACCAAATAGCAGAACGCTTGCATCCCACGCTCCACATAATATTATAAAATCAAAAAAACCGCATGGCGCTTATTGGAGATTAGATTTCCAACATGACAAGGTATGGGACCACCTTCCGATGATGTATCTCTAGAGGCGAATACACCTGGGTTCAACAAGAACGTCTTGCAACCCGGCCCACACATGACCGACCACTCATTTCGCTTGAGTGTATCGAATGTATATCACCAACGGTTGGACTCAAACCACCGTTTCCCGAATGGGCAGAATCGATAGATTTAGAAACAAAAGGAATTTCTCTAGATAGGTGATTATACACCCTAATGGGTGCGACCCACATAGCCATGCTGCCTGCCCGATTTTTGTCCTTTCCCGGTTGTTGAGGCCTGAGGCTACGATTTCTTACCATTCATTGATAGCACAATCACTTTGAATGCCACATCATCAGATCCGTTAATCACTAATTGATTTGCACAAATATTCTGGATGTTATGCTAAGGGAATAAATCCGTTGCAACCATATATACTCATACAGACCAACCCATTTGATCATTGGAAATATTCTGTCAGACATTCGTCCATATACGTTCGTTCTGGGATTGAACGAAACCGAAGGCACTATTTCTATTAATAGAAAAAGCCCTTGCACTTCACTCCGTCTTCAATATATTCAGCATACTTGGTTCGCAACGCTTATGCCAATACGGAGTGGTTCTTCGGATAATAATCCAACCGGTCTCTCCATATTGACAACGATGGTCAAAAACTTCGATAGTCTGTGATTTAACTATCGAATAAAAACAAGTGTTCATCCAAACATATCAAACAAATCACTGGGCTCTTTAATTAATATTTCATTAATTAAATCTCTTCTATATTCTCTTATCAATATTTGTTAACCAAATATTTTCAATAATCATCTTGCCTCTTACGCCATTTGGAAAACGTTTCCAAATATCAACTTCTTTTATTTTCTATATATTAGAAAAATCTCTATTTGCAATTGGAAACAATTCCAATCACTTATCTCTATCCCTTTTTGTTTACAACATTCGATTTTTATATTCACTTTCCTATCGAATATTCAATACGTCGATACAATGATTTCTAATTATCAAAATATCTTAAAAATATTCTAACTTCTTAAATTTCCGGAAAAATTCGCCATAACCTCCCCTGTATCGGAAGCATCGGGAAATTTCAAATAGCTTCCCGGTATCTTCCTCAATCAAAAAGAAAAAAAGAAAAGCCAAGCGGCTTGCCGATACGGCGCATAAAATCTCATATATGAATTAAACATGTACCTTTTGTCGAGCACATAAATTTAAATCTTCATATACTTCATATCAAACCTGCTTACACATGTTCACCTGTTTCCAATTCAATTCAATACCATCTAATCGTTTGAATTTAGTTTCGCCCATTTATTCTTTAATTAGTCATTTTGCCTATTTCACTTCTTTGTTGAACATAACATGTTCAAACAAAATATTTAACTCGTTCATAACCAAATTGAATTTCAATTTCAATTTTAGTTTCCTTTTTGATTTCGAATATAAATTTCCAAATCGAATTTACTAATTCAAACCCCAATATCCATTCGAAATCTCCTTAACTAATTTCTATTCAATTTAGTTAATTCAATAAATCAAAATCTGGTTTCTGTTTCAAAAATCAATTCATTACTCCACCTGAGTTCACATATATTCTATAACTCAAATCTGAGATTTTCTAAATAGAAATGCGGATTTTATTTGCTTAAAATCCTTTTATAAATGAAATAAACCGTTATGGTTTTTAAATAGTTCTGGCGCTGTTTTTCTGAAAATTTGATTTTGACATAACTCAAAATCTATACGACGAAATCCAGATTTTTCTCCTTCATTAGAAAACTATTATCAAACCGGTCCTGACGTTTCTTGTTTCAAAGAATTTCGACTTCAATTGCGTTCTGTATATTCAATTGAAGTTCGAATCGCTATTTTACGAACTGCAGCGCTGCGGCGAGTTCGTTTTAATTATATTTATATATATAAACCTTTTAAACTTCTTTTGAATGAAATTCAATTCCATTCTGATTTTAATATATTCAAATCCATAGTTTCAATTCCATTTGAATTCCATATTCAAATCCCATAGTTAATTCTATTTCGAGTTCTATTTGAAATTCTATTTTCAAAGCTTTAATTCAAGTTCTACTTTGAAATTCTACATTTGAATTTCCTTATTCAAATCCCATTTCCAATCTCCATTTAAATTTCTATACTCAAATCTATTTTCATTCTATTAGAATTTCAAATCTCATATTAAACTTCACTTTGAATTCAAATACCATATTTAAATTTTTCTTGAATTCAAATTCTATATTTATATCCCTTGGATTCAAATTCTAGATTTATATCTCTTGAATTCCAATTCTGGATTTAAACTCCATTCTCAAATTTTGTTTGAAATTCCTATATTTAAAGTCTATTTGAATTCTCGAATATCCCAACTCCATTTGAAATTCAAATATTCAAACTCCATTTAAATTCTATTTGAAATTCTAAATGTTTCAAATTCCATTTTCTCTTATTTGAAATTCCCAATATTTCAAATTACATTTTTCTTTTATTTGAAATTCCATTTTTGAATTTCCTTTATTACAATCCCATTTGAATTCCTTTGAATTCAAATTCTATTTCAAAACTATTTGGATTTCCTATTTTGAAATCCTATTTCAATCCTACTTTGAAATCCTACTTTCAAAGTTTATTTCAAATTCTATTTTGAAATTCCATATTCCAATTTCTACTTGAATTCCTATGTTCAATTTCATGTTCAAATTCAATACTTGAATTTCTATTTCAAATCTCTATTCCAATTTCATATTTGAATTCCATTTCAAATCTCTATTCAAATTTCATATTTGAATTCCATTTCAAATCTCTATTCAAATTTCATATTTGAATTCCATTTCAAATCTCTATTCAAATTTCATATTTGAATTCTTCTTTGAAATTCTATATTTCAAATTCTATTCAATTCTTCTTTGAAATTCTATATTTCAAAGTCTGTTTTCTATTTGAACTCTTATATCCAACTTCTTTAAACAAGTCTCGACTTCAATTCCCTTTGAAATCGATATTTCTATTTTCTTTTGAAGATAGATGTCTCATTCCAAGTTCACACTTGTATTTCTATTTCTGAATTATCAAATGATAATTCCTTTCTCTTCATTTTATAACTTCGTTATAAAAGAACTATTTATAAACTTCGTTTATAAAGGAACTACTTGTTATTTTTTTTCAAAACCAAGTTATATATTTTTATTCCATTTAGAAATTCAAATTCTATTTAAAAATAGAATTTTCCCTTTTAAAATCTCAAATATCCTTCCACGATATTTTAAATAAATTAACACTTAGCCCAGTGATATTTAAAACAATCAAATCACCCAATTTTCAATCATTTTATTTTTTTCACATCATATATGAATATATATGAAATCAAACAAACAACAAACAAACAAATAATATATTTTTGAGGAATCCAGTTGGATTCCTCCAACCTGTTTTCCTGCATCCACAGATGTTAGCACATAAATAATACCCATTCTGCTTCGTGGCAGAATATCGCGGTATAGAAGGTCATCCACTAATCATAGCATGGGGCGTATAGGGTAATCATCCGCTATGAAACTGCGGGCATCCGCTAATGGGACTGCGGGAATCCAACCAATCAATCAACCCAATATATATATATAATAGCCTAAATAACTAATATATATAAAACAAGCAGAAACATTCAAACAAGCAACAACAATTATTTTTAACGAAATAAAAATAATTAGAAATAAAAGGTGAGTGAGATTTACTCACCGTAATTTTTAACTGTGCTGAATATTCACTGAAGCATACTATATAAATTGCACAGCGATTCCCCCATTTCTGTTTTCCAATGTAAAACAATAATTAATAAGGTTCCAGTTATCGAATTAGACTAATTTAATTAATTTTCCATGTATAAAGTAATTCCAAATTAACTCTTAACATTACTTAATATGATTAATCTAAAATTATCTTTTTAGCAACAGATTTCTTTTATAAAAACTAAATTTCCAATTATATAAACTAGCTTCTAATTATAAAAATCCAAAATTATTTCACATAAATACTTAAGTTAATTTCATATCTTGAATAAATTCATACCTTAACAATATAATTTAACTTAAAAAATTTGATAACCTTATACCTATAGTTAAATTTAACAATTGAACGTTTATTCAAACTACAACTAAATAAAGTGAATAATCTACTTTATTTGAACAAATATAGTTAACTTAAATTAAGAATTTAATTACCTTAATTCTCTGAAATCACTTTCTTCCTAGAATTGAATACACAGCAAATTCGAATCCAACATTCACCATCATTGTATACTGTCCTTCCCCTTGGCCTCGATTTCTCACTACTGAACCTTCCCTTCTTCATCGATCACCCATCAATACCGTGACTTCCCACCTGTCTGCTGCCATCATATCTTCAACCGCCAGTTCTAGATCGCACCACTCTCAGACCTCGACTACCGACATCCCCAGAAACAACCCTCCCCAAATGTCACACGCCTCTTGCCTTAGTCGAACCCTTCGATCTTGTCGTCTTGCCAGAACCTCGAGCCAATTGCCGATCGAAGACCCCAGATTTGGAACCCTATTTCGATGAGACCAAGAATCGTACCCTGCCCCAAATCGCGATTTTTATTGATTCACAGAAACGGATTTTGGGTCTCCGCCATTTTCTGAAATGGGTCGGCTTCTGTTTGAATTGAAAAGAACTATACGAGTTGAATAGAAATAAATCAAGCCATTTTTAATTTTGTTGGATGAGATTGGGGAAACAGAAGGGGTAGGTCGCGATTTTATAGAAGAGGGAGGGAACCAGACGTACTAAAGCATTTAAGGGATGTTGGCATAAGTACAAGCAAATCCCTTTTTATTTTATTTAAAAAGATTTTCCCATTAATTTGATTTGATTTCGACCTTATCCACAATCAAATATCTCGGGTTCACAATTAAAAATCGCGAACCGCTATTTTAGCGTACCGACCGTCGTTATAATGTTATAACGCTATTTTGAATTCAACGAAATAGATTATACAATTTAATTTGAACGTATATTTAAAATAGCCATATTAAATCAATTTAAATTCAAAACAAATAAATTATTCAATAATAAAATTCTATTATCATCGTTCATATGGTATATATATATTGATCTTCTGAACCGTTTCGATTCAGTTTTATCTTTGAATTAAATTATTCAGTTCTTGTATTTCGATAATTATCAAAATAAATCGTATTTTGATTATTTAATCGATAACCCAATAAAATTCCATTTATATGATAAATTCAATATTTAAAACCATACTAAATATTTAAAATAAATCGACCAAAAATCCGGTTCGTTACATAAAGTCACCATGAGTTTAAAATATGTGGGTGACAATACTATCCTGAATCAACTGTAATCTTTATAACCCTGACAATGTTCTTTAGTGAAGGAACTGTACACAATTGAATAAATGAACAATCTATGTTCCACTCAAATAAAGGTGTTGCACACTTGTAATTATCGCAAATCCAAAATGATAGATGATCGTGCTACTGTCAAAAGAAGTTTCCATAATAAAACATGCATGGCTGAAGAATATATATGCAGCAACATGTTTCCATGATCAAAACACACCATCTCATAAATATGTTTACAATCCAAACAAGCCCATACTCAAGTTCCTGGAGCATAAACATTGAGTTCAAGAGCACGATAACCAACCAATGGACAGCAGTATCTTATACTTGGCAAATAAACAGGCAGTTCAAAGTCTTATACGTTCATATAAGTGTGAGTCCAACATATATATGGCAACAGGGTGCCTTCAGCATGACACCAGTTTTTCATGAATTCAACAAGGCATGAAATCAATTCAAAACTGTTTTCGGAATTGATATGTTAATATCTGCATGTAGCTGAGAGTGACTAAGGGAAAATCTCATTTAAAAATAAAAGACTACATCCCTGGTTTCGAAAACAGAAGAAAACCATTTTTCTTTAATTTAAGAAGAAATGATTTTACATTTGAAATATCCCAGATGACCATGTTTTTCTAATGTTTATAAACATTCACAAGTAAAATATTTTTACTCAAGAAACCAGGTAAACGATTTCAAGGCAAGTATCAATTCATGATGATTTAGCATGCACAAAATATGGCAAGAATTCCTTTCATTCCCGATCAGTATCCCAAGATCCCAATCACAGTTTCATGGCAACAAATTGATGCAGTGAAAACAAAACTAGAAAATCACATAAGAGTTAAACTGACTGGAAACAAGCAGCCAATCATGATGTTCAAGGTGTTTTAAATCGTAACAACCATGCACAAATCAGCCAAGTCATTCAGAAATGCAAACAACAACCAGATTTATACTATCACATTCAATTTTTTATGAACTTAAATTACTTGAACACAGATTAATCAGTCGTGAGTTCCAAGAGAAACTCACCTTTTAACTGCAACGAAAACACAGAGGATGACTTGATGGCTTCAGCGGCGACGATTAGTGAAGGCTAGGCCTCGACGCAAACAAGATAATGCTGGACTTCGAATTGGGGAATAATTTTCTCGATTAGGGTTCTAGGAAAAGAAAAGGCGGTGACTTCATGAGTTGGTGGCTCGCATTGTTTGATTGAAGTTGAAAACGTCGTACTGAAGGGGAAAGGGTCTGTGGTGACGCTTCGAACGATGGTGGAGGCGGCGTCTTTGATTTCGAACTTAGGGTGAAAGCCTGATTTGGTTATAAAGGAAATTTATTTCTTTGGGGAGGAGCGATTTCCTTCTTTCGAATTGGGGATGAAGAAAACTTCCAAAGACCATGGATTTTTATAAAAGAGAGATTGATTTTCGGTGGAGGAAATGGGAGACGAGGGTTTCAATTTATAAAGTGTGAACCGTGGGAGCCAAGGTATTTCAACTAAGGAAGGCAATATCTGAGGAGGCAACATACCGGAAAGAGATTTATTAAGGTTTTACTATACCGCGAATTTACCACTACGCGTACTAAATTTGTACCGCTATCCCAATCATCTAAATGCAATAAAATTATACGGACTTTTTCATTATTGTGTACTAACTCCAACAAAGTTGTTCTGATTGTAAACAGCCGCCTGTACACAATGTTAATTTAAATTTATCGGTTCACATATTTATTCGGTTTTGTCCACCAATAACTCTGTCCAATCCCAAATTTGAAATGTGAAATTCATATACACAAATACACACATATCTAAGCAAATTCCGATATATTTTAACAAACTCCAATTTATTTAACGATAACGTCGTATATTTTTAACTTCAACTATTTAACAATAAATATTTGATTCTCTATCAACCATAATAAATTAAATATTGAATTCAATTCAACTCAAAATAATACATTTGATTTTAAATTCTAACTCCAATATCAATAAAAATGATCATTCATCATAAAATCTTTAATTAATCCAATATTCCAGCTGTCAAAATTTCTGGGTCGTTACATTAAGCCACAAGTTAATCATGGTGGCAAATGAGGCACAAATGTGTTCATTAGCTTGCATGTTACATGCTTAAGCCTCAAAACATGCATAAACCCAAACTTGGCACATAAGCGAATCATGGTGACAAAAGACATGGAATGATGACTAGAAACTCGCATATGCCATCATACAAGGGTTATGACTTTATATGTAAGTTGACATAAAAAGCTTATGAATGTTCTCATGTTGCATAATGCAACATTTCAACATAAAGGTTGTGGCTTTTAGCTCATAAGATCAAGATAATGACTTCATAAGCTTGCATAACATGATAGCATGTATCATTCTCAATGATCAAACCCAAACTTGCAACATGAACATTTAACTTCATAGTTAATATCTAAGAGTAGGGAAAGGGCTTACATTGCTATGAAGGCCTAAATCGATTAATCTAAAGCTTGTGATGAAGCCTATGCATGCCATCACCCAAAAACCCAAAGATGAACACTCCAAATCAACAAAAATACCATCTTTATGAACAAAGATCAAAGCTTTTGCCTTGAAATCAACTTGAGAAGCTCTCATACTAACATAGGGACTCTCTAATACTCTCATGATCATGAAACCTCTCATAGAAATGAAGTGGAGGCTAGGATAGTTGAGTGGAGGCCATGAGAGTAGCAATTTTGCCATAGTTTAGTTGCATGAATGAATAATGAGGATTTAGGATAGGTTAGGGTCTTATTTATAGATTAGGCAAGTGTTTTAGGCCATAGGATTAAACCTAGATTCAATCCAAGCCATCAAAGCATGTCTTGGGGAAGAAGTCAAGTGTAGGAACCATCTAGGGCCTTTAGATTAAAGATGAACCATGAGAACCATCCAAATGCAAAATCTGCATTTGAGCGAATCGGCCCACGGGTTGACAGGCAAACACCCTGGATTAACCCCTAGTCGACCCAGCGAGCTCGGGTCGACCTCAAAAATCGGCCGGTTCGGTTATTCCCCTCTCCTAATTCGCTGTTTTGAACATTTTTGCATATTTATTTATTTAATTTTCAATTATATATATATATATATCAATATATATATATTTCTTTGCGCAACCCATTTCACTTAATTAAGTACACTTTAATTTGGGAATTTTTCGTGAAACTTCGCGAGGCCATATCTTGGTCATACGGACTCCGATTTTCGAAAACTCGGACTCTATTTCGCGTATTTTTCCGAGACGAACGCAATGGCATAGCCCGTTTCCCTTGACTCAGATTTTACAGTTTAATTCTGCCTCCATTTATGTTATAACAGGTTATTGAAAATACGGGTTATTACATATATATATATATTTATATTTATATATATAATGGCTTGAATAAAACGTGCCGCGCAGTGACCGTTTGCGAATTTCAACCATTAACTTCAAATTGACACCACGGGAGATCCGACCGTTGGATTCTCCTAAAACTGGAATCATTGGGTTCTTATCGAAAAGATTTTTCCAATGAATATAAGAGATTTAAATTTGAACGGTTGGATTTTAAATTATGTCCAAATTAATTTCAGTAAAGGTCATTGTGAATGCAGTTCGGTGTCCAATATTGGAAACCGAGTGTAAGGGCCTTAATAAAATTATGGAAAAATTGTGTAAAATCATAATAACTGATTTAGAAAGATTTTAGATGAAAATTTCCAAGTTTGAAAAGATAAAAATATATTTTTATCAAAATGAACGAGTTAATAACTAGAATAATAGTCCAATTATTTTTAGAAATAATAAATTGGATTGAAAAATGGGTTTTAAATTAACCAGAGTTTTCCAGTTCATAAATTGGAATGGATTTGGAATGGAAATTATCTTCAGATATTTCGATATTGAATTCTGTGATTATACAGATAATGTTGAGGAATTTGGAAGATATATATATATATATATATATATATATATATATATATATATATATATATATATGTATATATATCATTATTCCCAATACGATATTTGTTGGTTTCAGAGTTTGATATTGAATATAAGCGGATATAATTTTATTTAGAGTCTTGTATTTAATATCAAACGGGATTTTGGGTTTGTCGTGAATGATGTTTTTAATAACATGAGTTTTTTAACCCAATTAACAATGAAGTTATGATTTGGAATTTATAATCTTTTAAATAAGATTAATGGAATTTTCTAAAATAAAGTTTTCTAATTTAATATATTGAATGGGAATTGAATGTAATTCGATTTAATAATCAATATGATCTTCTGTGAATGAAGACCGTTACTATTTATGCAATTTAAAAAGCCTTACTGCTATTCCACTTGTAGTATTAGTTTGATATGGAAATTTATATCGATTATATGCTGCTATGATTTCCATGAAAGTTCCATTTGAATGGAAAATGATTTTGTGTGTATCATGAATTGTGTTTTAAATAACATTTGTTCTTTAACCCAGGTAAAGGCAGGATTAATTTCTAGAAAGTTGAATAATCATCGTAGTGCTTTTTGAGATTAAAACTGAACTGGAGTTTTAATAAATCTTTAATTAAATTGGAATGAATGAATGGTAACTAAATTTACCAAAACATGAGATGTGGTATAAACCAAATATACTTGGTTATTGATATTCATGACTGTGATTGATTGATTGTTTGGATTGTGCTCGACCAGTTTATGAGCAATATATGCTTTTACATTTAGCATTGGGTTGGGTAGAAATATTGGTATGCTAACGCGTTGTGAAACACTTAACGATTTGAATATGAGGTGTTAGTGATGTTGAGTTCATTTCAAATTTAATGAATGATTTTGAAATGATATTTTTCTTAAGTGAAAAGAAATGTATTCCCGATTTTGGACAGGGAATGTTTTATAAAACAAAAAGGATTTCGAGGCCTAAACCCGATGTTATCGAAATGTATTATGTGTTTGACATTGTAGTTCATCACATAACTGATTAGTTGTTTCTAATGATGTATCTGTTTGGTGGCGGAGAATTTATTCTCTTGCTTAACACCCTTCTTTGAGACGTACGAGCTCAAAGGTTATGTGATTAATAGTGACTGATCGTATGTGTGAATTGCTAATGTAAAGTACTATATTTTGGAAAGTACTTGTGATTATTATGTTCTGAAATGATTTTCCCTACTTCGAGATATGAAATGGTTTAGTATGTGGCTAAATATTCAGGTAACCCCAAGGACTAAAAGTATGGGTGAGATGGCGGTGTAGTCCCCAAGGATATGGGATTGTGCATCGTCAGTGTAGCCTGCTCCATCGTGGGAGGTGCAAATATATATATATATATATATATATATATATATATATATCGAGTTGGTAAGGTATATACCCTTTGCCTTGTTGACGGGAGAAACGTCCCGATATTTGGTTGCATACTTATAAGGACCCGAAACTTCCCCAGTCTCCGAAGAGAAGAGGAAGTACGGATTGCTTTGAGGACAAGACGAATTAGAACACAAACGACAGAACATTTCATTGCTTATTACAACAATTTACATCAGAATACAAGAATATACAGAGTATGAAAAAATAATATACATTAGAAAATATCAGAGATTAAATTACATTACATAGCAGCGGAAAATAATACAAAACATAACCGAAGGAGATAAACGGATATAGAGCTTTCCGAATATCGTTTCAGTTGTAAACCAGGATCCTATGAATATAAATCTGCAAAACCAAAACTACTAGCTTCCCGTGTGGAAAATAGGGGCACCCAGAATTTAGGTTAAAACAATAAACTCCAGGTCAGTCATGTGACTGGTGTGAGAACTAAAATAGTTATTTAAAGCTTTTCTTTAAAGTTAGGTAAATCAAGGGACCACGCCGTATAACACGGAACGGGTTTACCCCCAAGAATACCAGTGCATAAAATAAACAACGCAATGCTAAATAAAGAACAATGAAGCTATTATAAGACTCAGGTCCCATCACACAATGCAACGCAAGCCGGAGGATAGAGTTTTTACCTTATAATAGCCAAAAATGCTTGGTACGTGAAATTTCATATTTTACTATTACTATAAGTGTATAGTGTCAAAACAATTTCAGATATAAATGTATCAATCATAGACGGCATGAGTGCCGCATCCCACTATGTCGCCATACCAGGCTCTACAAATAAAACCAAAATGTAACGTATTGGAAGTTGGATTTCCGTCTGTGAACCAAGGAAGGGATCATCCTGTGCTAATTCGAGATGCTCTAGCCCGTGTCTCAGGAACAACCGCAACTGCACCTTGGATCGTCAGGGCTGGTCCACTCGATCTGGATTAAAATGCCTAAACACTGCGTTTCCCGCCCTATAGGGCGTCAATCTGGTCTATATAAAGACCATCTTTCGGCTCCGCGGAGACCGAAATAACCGAGGCGCCTCGCTATCCATCATCCACATAAGTAAAACACCTGGGCGTGCAAAACCTAGACACCACTCCTAGCTAGATGGAAACGCATGCCCTCCCTGATGTCCTCTCCCGTTTCTAGTTCACACCGGGGTGTGAGGCTCGCGAATTAACGCTACACAAAGCTACGCTATATTAAAGCCGACCTTTGATCATCAACCATAAGACTTTGCTTTTCAATAGAAGCCTTGATCATTTGCATCTCAGCATGCCACATAGACAATTCACGCTATGCAACCGATGTCTATCAATCACACAGAATGAAACCCGATGTCAGACACATATCCATTTACAAGTTTGTTTTGGGTATGAACGAAACCGGAGGCACCATATTCCTCTTCCCATATGTCCAATACAGGAGAGAGGTCCTCGCATACCCGGTCGATCTCCAAGTACGTCTGGACGAACACTACTTATTACCTTGTCTTGGGTGTACAGCCCAATCAAGATACCAGTAATCATCCAAACGATGTTATAACCTCCGGTCATCCACCACCGTCTTCATCCTCAATATATCGTCGAATCAGTTATTAAGAATGGGATAAATCCCATCTTTTTGAATAACTCGCGTATATAATAAACAAGTGTTATAAAAACACAACATACGCCTCATTCCAATCCTGAATATTCTTTATTCAAATATTCACATTCTTTGGGGAAAGGTTCCCATTAATTTTATCAAAGATAAATTCTTTAAATTTATTCTTTAACCTTCCTTTGGATATCAAGTCAAAACCAAATTATGGTTTACCCAAACTAGTCGGGATTAGCGCGCCTTACCGAAGTAATCATTTGTTTAATTTCCCAATCCCAACCTATTCATCACATGAAGCAAAACTGGTAATACTTCATATCTAACACCACAGTGTTATCGGTAAATTCAATCACCATTTCACATTCAAATCTAATTAAAGATTTAACTATCGCCTGGAGTAAAACTGGTAGTACTCCATTCTCGATCATTTCTTGAATTTGATAGTTTTAGTTATCAAATTCACCTTTCAATCTATTTAAAGATTCATTAAAAATATGATTCAGTTTTAATTTCCAAAAATGATTACTTAATAATTTTTCAATGTTAAGAAATTAATCTTATCTTTAACTGGGTTAAAGAACTAATGTCATTTAAAACACAGCTCAAGATAAACCCAAAATCACATTCCATTAACAATGGAAACTTCACGGAACACAGATCAATATATATAATCGATATGCACTTCCATATCCAACCGATAATATAAATGGAATAATGGCAAAGCCTCTTAAATTCCATATATAGTAACAGTCTTCCTCCACAGAAGTCTACTTTGATTATTACCAAATCGAATTCCATTCCATCCCAATTTATTTTATTAAATTGGAAAACTTCACTTTGAAAATTTTCCTTTAAATCTTAACAAAAGATTTATAAATTCCAAATCACATTTCGCTGTAGATCGCGTTAAAGAACGAATGTCGTTAAAACATTGTTCACGATAAACCCAATTCACATCCCATCAGTCTCTAACCGTAAATTAGTAAGAGAACAATTCCCTAAGATAAATCCCAAAGGCCGAAACCAACATCAAATCAATGTCCAGGAACCTTTCAACTTAGCTAATCTCTGGTTAGTTTCTAATTTTCTTAACTCAACTAGGTTTAAGAACAGTGTTAGTGAAGACACCGTTCACGGCAAACCCAAAATCCGATTTGATATTAAACACAAGGCTCTGAATAGAAAATATATCGGCTTATATTCAATATCAAATTCTGAAATCAACAAATATCGTACTGGAATAAGGATATATATATGTCTTCCAAATTCCTCCACAGTGTCCGTATAATCACGGAATCCAATATCGAAATATTTCGAAGACAATTTCGATTCAAATCCATTCCAATTTATATATTGGAAATCATGGTTATTTTTAAAACCATTTCAAATCCAATTTATATATTTTTAAAAAAAATTGGATTATAATTCTAGTTCAAAATTAGTTCATTTCAATAAATATCTATTTTTATCTTTTCAAATATGGAGTTTTTCATCCCAATTCTTTCCAAATCGTTTCTTATGATTTTACATTAATTATTGATATTTTTAATAATTTTATCAAGGCCCGTACAGTCGATTTCCATAAACGGTCATCGAACTTCACTTACAATGACCTTATCCAAATTTGATTTGGACATAATTCCAAATATAACCGTTAGATTTCAAATCTCTAATATTCTTTGGAAATCTCTTTTCGATACGAACCCAACGGTTCCGGTCTTAGGAGAATCCGACGGTTGGATCTTCCGTAATGTCCGTTCGAAGTCAATAGTCGAAATTCACGAACTGTCTCGGCGCGACGTGTTCTATTCAGACCATTATATATATATATTATATTATATATTTTGTCGATTTCCATTTAAAACGTATTTTATAAATCGTTTTTAAATTCGTTTTCAAAACGATTTCAACTTCATATTCAATTTCAATTTAATATTGAATATTCCATATCATCGATATATAAATGATAGTATTTTCAAAACATTACATTTCGAAATCAATTCCTTTTCGATATTCATTATAAAAATGAATGTAATCAATATAAATATCGTTCACGTCAAAATGGCGTTATCTAATCAACACGGCTGTATATATTTAAATATATCCGTGTCCATCCTAAATCGGACATCAGAATCATATTTTGATCCATTACTGAATATTATTTTGAAATATTCATTATTTGAAAATATTCGCTATTTTCTGAACTGGAATCGGACATAGTCAATTACCATATAATGTCATTATATGGATTTCATATAACACATGTATATAAAAACAGTGATAAATAATCATCCATCAACCAAAGTGCGCTCTACACTGTATAAGCATTAAATATAAATATTTAACACTTACGACAGCCTGTCAATCAATCGATCGACATACATCTAAACAATTGGGATTACTGTACGTCAAATTTCATCCCAACATCCGAGTGGGTTTTCAATCAACAAACACTAAATATTATTTGTGCAATTGGGCGATGTGTAAAATATATCGTCCCTATCAATATCAGTCAAATGGGTGTACATAAACAAATCGTCTGATTTGTAAATGAATATTTATTTTATTCATATACCCATTAAAAATTATATTTTTAACGATACAATATTTATTCAGTTCATTTACACAATAAAAGTGATATTTTTATTGTTCTAACATATTTTAGAAAATTTTGGCGTCATAACGGCGCGATATCAAAATCGGGTAATGTCTAGCATTACCCCTCTCCTGATATTGGCTCGCGCCATACACATGTAACAATTCTAATCAATTCATTTCACCCAAGCAACTAAATTCAACCAAATAATCTAATCAAACAAACCAAACAATCAAACAAGTCGTCCATGGTCTAGGGATGACGGGGAACAGTTCATATATCCAGTTATAAAATAAATAACTGTACAAAGAAAATAATAGTGAGGAGTTCTCACCTTTGGGATCCATTCCTCCATTCTCTATCGCTGAACGGTTCGGATTTGCCCAAAATTCCAATGTGATTTTTTCCCGCTGTTCATAGTAAATATCAAATTCTTTTTCCAATGCTAAAAATTATATTTTTACTTCGCTAAAAATTATATTTTTACTTCAAAACCACGCGTGTAAAAATCGCATCTTTAACACGATGTTTACATTATAAAGATAATATTTTTACTTTGCTACATAAATAAAAATCATATTTTTATATTCTCTATTATATAAAAATTCTATTATTAATCCGCTACTCATATAAAAATTGAATCTTTATTCTTGCTACTTCATGATAAAAATAAAGCTCATATTTTTATATCGATGTTTGCATTATAAAATCATATCATTTATGATTCAAAAATACGATCTTTTCCATTTCAAAAATTCGATCTTTTCTATTTCAAAAATTCGGTCTTTCTATTTCAAAAATTCAATCTTTTCTATTTCAAAAATTCGATCTTTATAATAATTTCATATAAATAAAAATATAAGCTTTTCATAACTTTAAAAATCTAACCTTGACATGTTCTAAAAATCTAATCTTTTCATGTTCTATAACATATATATAAAACTGATTGTATATGTATATATAAAACGCATTAAATTAAATAAATAAATGTAAAAACTCACCTTTTTATGTATGGGTCCAATTTACTTGATGGAGGAGGTTCACAGTTCGAATCGGGGATGAGGAAGGGCACGTCGGGTAGGGGATGGGGCAGGTGGTGTCGTCGATCGGGTGGGGGAGGCTCTAGCACGGCGGTGGGCTTGGGGCGTGGCCGACATTGGTCAAATCGGGTTAGGGTTTGGGGTTAGTTGCTGAAGAGAGGGAACAACGATCGACGGAGGGGAGGGGGGTTCATTAGAGGTGGCGGTGGTCTCCCCTTGGTGGCGCGATGTCGCGATGGGGGAGGAGCATCGATCGCATTTTGTTTTGTTTCTTTTTTCCTTTTTCTTTTTATTTGTTCCGTTTGATTTAATACAGAAGAGAGAGAGAGGAGGAAGAGTATAGGGGGTAGGATAATATAAAATTATTTTTATTATTTAATTCCTTTTTAAATTCTATAAAATGCATTTCACATTCGAACTCTGAATCGAACCCACCGACTATCACCCCTAGCTAATAACCCCTATTCCGAACATAACGAGATACGTTTCGTAAGTTGATTCGGCTATTTCGATCAGTTTCCATTTAAATTAACATTTAAATCATTATATTGAATTTTAAACGTACATTTCAATTTACTGAGGTCACATACAGACCCTAAAAATTCCATAATAATAAATTTGCCCTATGTTTTGACGATATAGTCCTAATAAAACTAATTTCGTCGAATTTGGAGACCGTTTGAAAAATGGTCATTTTCTGGTCGATCCATTTCAACTGAAATTGACAAAACATGTTTAATTTTTCCACACTCACATATAGATTCCAAAAATTATGAAAATTGGAATCCATCAATAATTTGACATTTCGGATCCAACAAAAGTGGTTTCGTCGAAAACGGAGGTCGTTTGCAAAATCGCTATTTTTAAGGGCTAAAATTCCATAACTATTCTGAATTTTCAATTGGGCATAACTTTTTATTCCTGCTATGAAATTTCAATTTTTTGGATTCACTGGAAAGATATTTTCAAATAGATTCAAATGTTTTTGGTTTCACTAAAATCCGGTTTATTTTGAATCCTGTACATTCATTTGAAATCGAATTTTCAAACTACCGCGCCATTTTCAATTCCTTTTATAATTAAAAATAAATTATTATATTCTTACTTCAATTCAAATAAATATATACGTTCTAATTCTATTCAAAATAAATTTCTTGTCGTTATTATTTAAAATAAATCATTTTAAATAACCAAAATTATTAAAATTGCCATAATAAAATTTTAAATTGGTTCTGATTTTCCGGGTTATTACAATCTCCCCCACTTAAAATCTTTTCATCCTCGAAAAGGAACGGAGCTGAAAGTTGTTTTACTAATCAACTCAACTTTCAGTTTGGCTTTCATTCTTCAACTTTTCAGTTTCTAATAATTTTCCAATTCTTCAAAAAATTGGCTAACACCTTAAATTTTCGAAAAATTTTGTTGTAACCTCCTTTGTACGGGAGCACCGGGAAAATCCCCAAACCACCACATAGGCCTCTCCAATCAAAAAGAAAAAGAAACAGCCAAGCGGCTAGCCAATCGACTCATAAAATCATCAAAACCCACTAAATTTTTAAACATGTACCTATTTGTCAGGCTACAATTTTATTCCTCTTCTTTAGCTTCCTTGCTATGACCTGTTCAATGTACATACATGTACATGTATGCAAATGCGATAAATTTTCAATAAAGTTCAATATTTGATCAATTTGGTTATATTTACTGTTCTTTCACATAATGGTTTTATTAAATAACAAATAATCATACAACACAACCATCAGTCAATTAGTGAATTAACATTTCAAATTCATAATTTTGCCATATATATGGAAAATCATGCTTTTGATACAAATTTACAACAATAACCCTATCTAGTTTTGGTTCTCACACCAGTCAATTGGAAATATATGGAAATCCCACTTTCGAAACTCGAACATAAATGCTGATGATGCTATAGCAATCATCAGAACCATCTCCGTGCAACTAGAGTGTGATTCTATATCCATCCAGTATATTGGAGGCTTCAAATACACGTGGATTAGATGTATATTAAAATATCTATATACTTGATTGTCCAAATTCAAAATAAGATAAATAATCAAATACATATAATAAAATTTAAAATTTCGAAACAAAATTGGTTTTCATTTTTTATTTCAAAAACACTAATCTTCACACTCG
The DNA here is from genome assembly GCA_030737875.1 of Allium sativum. Lineage (NCBI taxonomy): Eukaryota > Viridiplantae > Streptophyta > Magnoliopsida > Asparagales > Amaryllidaceae > Allium > Allium sativum. Next base: position 682,175,276 of record CM060926.1, on the reverse strand, counting down.
TCCTAGGATACTACTGATCCTATCTCTAACGAGTCATTCTCAATGGATATTACTAATCCAATCTCTGATGAATTCTTTCGTTTGGTTCTAATGTGTCTTGTTCTCCAAGCTCTGTAAACCAAAGCTCTGATACCAACTATAAGGACCCGAAACTTCCCCGGTCTCCGAAGAGAAGAGGGAGAACGGATTGCTTTGAGGACAAAACGAATTAGAACACAAACGACAGAATATTTCATTGCTTATTACAACAATTTACATCAGAGTACAAGAATATACAGAGTATGAACAAATAATATACATTAGAAAATATCAGAGATTAAATTACATTACATAGCAGCAGAAAATAATACAAAACACAACTGAAGGAGATAAACAGATACAGAGCTTTCCGAATATCATTCCAGCTGTAAACCATGATCCTGGGAATATAAATCTGCAAAACCAAAACTACTAGCTACTCATGTGGAAAATAGGGACACGTAGAGTTTAGGTTAAAACAATAAAATCCAGGTCAGTCATGTGACTGGTATGAGAACTAAAACAATTATTTAAAGCTTTTCTTTAAAGTTAGGTAAATCAAGGGACCACGCCGTATAACACGGAATGGGTTTACCCCCAAGAATACCAGTGCATAAAACAAACAGCGCAATGCTAAATAAAGAACAATGAAGCTATTATAAGACTTATGTAACACCCCGTATTTTCGGAAAATATGTTAAGTAACGAATCAAATAATACTTAATTATAGATGTGAGAATCAAGGGAAACGAATTACGCCATTGCGTTAGTCTCAAAATTCTGCTTGAGATAGAATCTGAGTTTGCGTGAATCGGACTCCGTATGAAGAAGATATGGCCTTCGGAAGTTTCAATAAAAACCAGCCCGAAATTCAAAAATTCAGATTTCGAAATTCAAAACAGACACCTGGGCTGGGCGGGAAAATTCCTGCCCAGGGCCCAGGTCGACACTAGGGTCGACCTCCCCACCCCTTCCATATTTGGAGACATCCATTTTTCCTGCACCTGGACGCCTTTCTGACCGGATTCGTGAGCTCTAACCTATTTAAACACCTCCAAACCTAGCTTTCTCTCCACACAATTTCATTCTGCCTATACTCTACCTCTATTCTAAGTAAAAAATAAGAATAGCGTCGCTACTCTACTGAAATCTAAGCTAGGACTAGTGCATCTTCTTCCAATCTGAATAGAATTAAAAGAACGACTGATCTACATTGAAGGAAAGCTATTCAGCTTCAGAAAACAGATTTCAGAAAAACACGACTTGCTTATATTTTGTAAGTACAGTTATATTTCCGATTTAAACATTAATCGGAAGTTATGGCTTGTAAGAAACTGATATTAGAACGGTGCCTATTAGTTTATCTATGTGGATTCATGTTTATTCATGCGATTTTTCTATGTTATATTCTTATGATGAAACTATTGCCTACGACTATGGCTAAGACTATGAGACTTTTTCCTAAGACTATGACCATGAAACTGTTGCCTATGAAATTATTGCCTGTGACTATGATTCGTGACTATGAGACTGTTGCTCACGACTATGATTCATAACTATGAGACTATTGCCTATGACATTGATTAAGAAATTATTGTGATTAGTCGCCCAAGACTATTGTGGTTAAATACCTATATCTATTGTAGTTAGTTGCTTATTCCTATTCCCATTGTTACAATTAACCAAACAGGTTGTACCTTGAACTAGCATTATGTTGGACCAAATCACCTGTGCCTATTCCCTTAATTATGTTGGATCTCATATTTAGTGTGTAACTTAGCTAGTTTATTCCTATTCACTATTATGTACATCGAACCTGTTGGAGCCATTATTTTTGCATGTCTATTCTTTTATATCAATTCTTGTGCTTATCCCCTATTCCTTTTGTTAGTGTCATTTCATGAGTACTTAGAAAACTTGTGAAATCATGTTATACGTAAGATTATGATGCGGGGATTGGGCGTAGCTTAATTAAGTTAATTTGGCAAAATAAATATGTTGGCATAATCTAAATTGGCTATAATAGTGAATAATTTACATGCATATTAGACTTGGGCATAAATTGATAAATTTTAATTGGTCGCAAAGTATGTATTTGGCATGTAAACCAAGTTTTGGACATAAACGGTAAACTAGAATATTAAATCTAGTTTTGACATGAGCTGTAAATTGGAATATTAATCTAGATTGGGCATGAACTGTAAAAGAGGAATATTAAATCTAAATTGGTATAAACTGCAAGTTGGGCTAATTGATTGGTAAATCAAGTTTTGGGCATAGAATATAAGTATGTTGATTAGCATGACAAATGAATATGATCTAGGCTAAATTGATTTATGGAAATTTACATAAATAGTAAATATGTAAATTAGAGAAGAGAAAAACGCCTAACTCGAGGTTAGGTTGAGTTGTGGTGTAAAACTGCCCGTAACCGCCTGGCACATCCAGTAACCACAAAAATACCTGTCTAATGTGAGAGGTTAGTGCATCAAGCCCAGAAAGACCCGAGGTTAGACTGAGTTGTGGTGTAAAACTGCCCGGAACCGACCGGCATATCCAGTAACCACAACAATAACTATCTAATGTGAGTGGTTGGTGCTTTAATTAATCAATTAAAGCTCATGAACAATCAAGCTAGAAATGGTGAGGTTAAGTAATTAAGTAAACACTTAACCAATTTAACATGTTAACAAGAGAAGAAGGGTGGGGTCAGGTAATTGAGAAAACACTTAGCCAATTCAACATGTTAACTAGACAAGATTGATAGGGGTTAAGTTAATTTGTACACTTAACCAACTTAACATGTTTACAAGGCAAGATTTGTAGGGGTGAAGTAACTAAGGAAACACTTAACCATTATAACATGTAAACTAGACAAGTGGGTAAGGTTAAGTAAATGTTTAACTGTTATAACATGCTAACTAGACTATATGGTGGGGTTAAGTAAACTTAGAACACTTAGCCATTATAGCATGATAAATAAATAGGGTTAAGTTAATGAGAGACACTTAACTAATATTACCTGACAAACGAGTAAGGTTAAGGAACACTTAACCAATTTGACATGATGTAGGGGTGGGTTAAGTCAATATGAACAACTAGATAACACTTAACCAATTTGACATGATATATGGGTAGGTTAAGTCAACGTAAACTACGGGATGACACTTAACCAATTTAACATGACAAGTGAATGGGTTATGTTAACTTGATTTGACTGATGACACTTAACCAATCCAACATGACGAGATAGAGAACAAAGTAGTAAACCTTAGTTAAGAGGATTAAGTAGTAAACCTTAGTTAAGAAAGCTAACGATTCAGGAAACTAAGTAGTGAACCTTAGTTAAGAAAGCTAATGATTCAGGAAACTAAGTAGTAAACCTTAGTTAAGAGAACTAAGTAGTAAACCTTAGTCAAGAAAACCAAGTCGAATACGAGGAGAAGCGAACGTCCATCTGAACATGAAGAAGGCTCCAATGAACTAGGTTACGAAGCACGCGGCTTCGAGGGGACGTGAGGGTACTCTTGGTATCCCTCTGTGAGGCTGCAGATGATCCTCCTGAGCTCACAGAGGTTAAGATATGCGTTAGAAGAGCCAAGGGAATGCCTTGGTTGCAATAATAAGGCAACCTAAAGACCAGGATGGACCAACGTGATTCGGCGAGACCAGTTTTTGCCCTGTGATAGCAACTCGTCGTCTACCTACCATCTTGAGTCAGTCGAGATACGTGAAGCGGAAAGGCGGAGAACTCCAAAAGACCATATACTTGATATCTAGTTATGGGTGAGGTTGGCCAATAGGTTTGTGGGGGCATAGAGGGCCTGCGTACAGTTCTCATTCTTGATTTTCTTGGGTACCTTTCATTTGTTAGTTGAGGGAGGGGTCTAGTGGGACCATAACCACTGTAAAAGCAGACATTAGCATCTGCAATCGGCAGATATCTGAAAGCTCCCGACCGAGTTCCATGTTTCTTGATTAGCCCTACCACGGGGCTCGGGTCGCACATATAGAGGACATGTACATCTAGACATCGATAACGATTCACGATACAAACGTGGGGAAATTCTAGGAACATATACCGCTCTGGGTAGTGTGTCTGTAACGACCCGGATTTCGAGCGACTTTGGTTATCGTCATAAACGCGATGTCGATAACCAAAACGTCGAAAAATCCTGGTAATTAGTGAAAGAAATTAGAGGGTGAGGATAGATAAGATAGAAATTTAGAATAGAAGAAGAAGAACACAACATCAGAGTAACACGAATCTCACAGCGGAACGAATAACATATAATATATGTAACATAACTTTGAAATATACATCTGTATTTGAATATACATCATTATCAAAGTACAGCACTTACAACACAGCGGAAATAACTATAGCTATAACATCCTGAAGCCTCCTGCTCCAGCTCTTCAACTATATCTGTAAAATCCCGACTACTTGACTGCCCGTACAAATTTAGGCACCCAAGAGTTTAGGGAAAACAACAAAGTAAACTCCGGGTCAGTCATGGGACTGGTGTGAGTAAAACAGTTTTAAAACAGTTCGAACAAGTAAACGATATCTCATAAGACCACGCCGCATAACGGAACGGGTTTTTTCCTTATGAGAATCCAAAATATCTTTATATCAAAAACCTTTTGATATTATAATAATGTCTATCAATCACAGTATATATAATCATCTAGCAGAAACGCTTTCATCTCACGTTCTACATATATAGTATTCAATCAAAACCGCAAGCACGTATTGGGTAATGGATTTCCAACTATGACAAGGTATGGATCCACCTTTTGCTCGTGTACCTCTAGAGAGGAATACACTGGGTTCAACAAGAACATCTTGCAACCCGGTCACACATGACCGACCACTCATTTCGCTTGAGTGTATCGAATGTATATCACCAACAGTTGGGATCAGCAACCGTTTCCCGAATGGGACAGCATCAACAATAGATTTTTAGAAATGAATGAAACTCTAGATCAGGTGATTATACACCCTACTTCGGTGCGACCGACTTAGCCACGCTGCCTGCCCGATTTCTGTCATTTACCGGATGATGAGGCTAGAAGCTACGCTTTATCATCACATCAGATTCACTTTGAATGTCACATCATTGAATCCATCCAATCACCGATTGATGTCCTCAACCATACATTATGTGTTAGCTAAGAGAAGTTTCCTTCTCCGCTTCCACTCTTGGTACAGTTGGAGAAATCAATATACGTGATCGTCTGGACATATTCTGTCAGACATCCGTCCATACAAGTCACCCAGGAACAGGATGAACCGAAGGCACTATTCTGTAAACAGGATAGCCCTTGCATAACTCCGTCTTCAATTTCCTTTGGCATATATGATTCGCAACACTTATGCCAATACAGAGTGGTTCTTTGGATAATAATCCAACCGGTCTCTCCATATTAACAACGTTAAAATGGTCAAAACTTCGATAGTCTGTGATTTAACTATCGAATAAAACAAGTGTGCAAACAACGATAATATTTCCAAATGGAAATTATATCGATCAAACATCATTTAACATTCATCTCTTTATTTCATTAATTTACTTATTTCCTGTTTCCCTACGTTCAATATTCCTTATTTTCTAAATTGGGAAAATATACGTTATTAACAATGGAAAACATTTCCATTTCTTTGTTTCTTTATTAGAAAACATTCTTTGGTTTCTTATTTGGAAAACATTTCCAAAGCTTCTTCATTGGACTTAGACAGATGTTTAAACAAACCATCGCGATGCCAACTCAAACCATTTCCTTTACTGCCGAACCTTAACCATTCCTTAGTTAAAAACGAAGCCAATCAAGTTGGGGTAGAACTACCTCTCAGACCTTAACTGAACAACATTTCTAACTTTGAAATGGGCAAAGTTCACTTTGTATTCCATTTACTAACTTCCTTACTTAACCCTCCTTCGAATAGCTATATTCGATTGACTCTTTTTACTTAACACCTTTGGACTAACCCCTATCAATCAACTCTATTGGACTAACACTATTTGACTAACGCTATTTATTTACTCATTTCACTTACTCTTTTCGAATAAACTATATTCGATAATTCCTTTTACTTTCTATTCTAATAACTATATTCGATTTACTCATTTTCTTCTATTCTAATCGATTAAACTAACATCGATTATCTCCTTTCAACTTTATTCTCTAATCGATTAACTAACATCGATTAACTTCTTTTTAACTTTATTCTCTAATCGATTAACTAACATCGATTAACTCCTTTTTAACTTTATTCTCTAATCGATTAACTAACATCGATTAACTCCTTTTACTTTATTCTCTAATCGATTAATTAACATCGATTAACTCCTTTTACTTTATTCTCTAATCGATTAACTAACATCGATTAACTCCTTTTACTTTATTCTCTAATCGATTAACTAACATCGATTAACTTCTTTTACTTAACTACGTTTTCCGTTACAACTATTTCCTTTTTATAACGTTTACTTACCATTACAAATATATCCTATTTATAACTTCTATTTACCGTTACAAATATATCCTATTTATAACTTCTATTTACCGTTACAAATATATCCTATTTATAACTTCTATTTACCGTTACAAATATATCCTATTTATAACTTCTATTTACCGTTACAAATATATCCTATTTATAACTTCTATTTATTTTCTAAATAAATATCCCTTTTATAAAACCGTGTTCGTTTTATAAATATTTCCTTTTATAAAATCCTATGATTTTATAAAATTCCTTTATTTCAATATACATTGAAATACTTCTTTTTACATCCCAGGGTTTCTTATGATATTAAAAATATCATATAACAATGATCAATATCATTCCAACGCTTATAATCCATAACAGATTATAGAACCCACCATATATCACAATATATGCAAAACAGTAAAATAAATGTTGAGGAATCCAGTTGGATTCCTCCAACCTGTCTCCCTGCATCACAAATGTTAAACAATATAGATAACATCACTTTTCAGTTCTATATGATATATTCTGTTAAACAGAATCGATATAGAAAATTTAACTAACTGACTAGCAGTTCAATCAAACAATCAACACACAGTAAATCAGTCAATATCTAACAGTTCTAAAAATACAACATGAAATTATAAACTGTTCAGAGTTGGTGAGATTTACTCACTTTGGACTATCATCGTCAATAACGATAATTGTCGCTTGATTCAGACAACTTATTTTGCTATAAATTGTGACGGACTCCAATTGACTCGCGGTCAGTTCCATTGTGGAGTGCTCGTCCATACGATCCCAACGCAACTTACGGTTCGTCAATCTGATATCGTATGACGAAGATACTGCATTGTAAAGTTAATACACTATTTTATTTAAAATATAACTTAGATTTTCCCTTTAAAAGTTCGTGCCTTACCCACCATCAACCGGCCCAATAACCCTTAAATAAAAACCCACCCGTATGCCTCTCCTTCCCAAATCGACATCCTCCCTCCAGTAAACACAACTCCACCCAAATGGCACCGTTGACCGCCGATTGCTCCTCCTCCAACCACCAATTTAAGTCGCCACCACCTCCATTCCACTCAGCAACTCGACCGCCTTCACCCCATACCCAAACCACTCCGTTCGATCTGCCTGCTCCAGAACTCGAGCGTAGTTCACTCCGCCATCCACCCTGTCACCATCCACCGAGTTGGCCACGACCATCACCAAAACACTCGCCACCTCCGCCTCATCAAACGCCCCAACCCTCGTCAGGCCCGATGCCCCAAATATCACCAACACCCGAACCCTAGAACTCGCTCGTGAATTTCCAGCGACGAACAATAATGTCGAACCACAAAGTAAGCATACCAGGGTGTAGTGTCTTCTTCCAGGATCTCCAATATGTTCGGTTTAGGATTTAGAGAGATTTATTTGTAATTGTTTTGATTTTTGTTTATGGGAAAAACTCACTGTAAACACCCAGTGCGGTGATATATAGTTGTAGGGGTGGTTGGTTTCATTTGTGGTTGAGAAGGGATGGACTTGGCTTGTTTTAGATCAGACAAAATATTGGATATTTTTATTTATTTATTTTATTAATCTTATATAGTGTATTTGTCTTCTAAAAATCACTGCGAACACATACGACGCCTAAAAATCATGAAAACTGACACGTTGATAGAATTTGACATTACGGTCCCAACGAAACTGGTTTCGTCAAATTCCGACTCCGTCTGCTCATACAGCGTATTTTTAACCGTCGAAATACTGACTGTTTTACACTCTAAAAATTCGTACGGCCACACAGTGACTCTAAAAATCACGAAACTTGGAATCGAGCAACTATTTGACATTGCGGATCCGACAAAACTGGTTTCGTCGAATTCTGACTTCGTTTGCAAAAGTGGCTATTTTTAACGCTCTAAATAGTCTATTTAAATATATGAATATATTTAAATATTATTAAATTAAATATTAATAAATTAATATTATCGTATATATCCATATACGATGTCGTCCGGCTCCAGAATATCACCTCAGATTTTATGACTTGATTTCCAGACTCCAGATTATCCCGATATTCAGTTCGTATCGAAAAATTGATTTATAACGTATATAAAGCGTCGCAAATTATAAAGGAATTCTACAGCGACTTTTCTGAAATTTGATTTGGACGTAAATCAAAATCTACACGACGAAATCCCGATTTTTCTCTTCTACTAGAAAGATATACTCCACCAGCTCCACGCGTTTCTTGTTTCACAGAAATCCGGCTTAAAACGAATCCTGTACATTCAGTTGAAGTTCGAATCGCCAATTTACGAACTGCAGCGCCATTTCGAGCTCGTTTATAATTATATTATAAACTATACGTTCAACTGTCATTTATATAATATATTCGTTATTCTACTTCAAATTCTAAGTTGAATAAAATATCACAGATGATCCGATTCACACCATATCGTCATTTCAGCCAAATTCTGATTATTTCAGAATTATATATATTATTTAATTATTATTTTAATTAAATATTTACTATTATTAAATTCCACGATCATTTAATTCACTAACCCACCATTTATACAATTAAATAAATTAATCATAATACCCCTGCCAATGCGGGTCATTACAATCTTCCCCACTTAAAATAATTTCGTCCTCGAAATTGCTAAAAGGTAGAAGACGACCCTATCGACTGGTTAGAACATATTTGTTCACTTCTTAACTTCAGTTTCAACTGAACCAATTTAATTTCAATTAAATTATTAATCAATTCTTACCAACGAAAATTTTCAAAAATCCTGAAATTTTTCTAACGCCTTAACTTTTCGAAAAATTTCGCCAGCACCTCCTTTGTACTGTTCAATATCTCAAACTCCAACTCGCCTCTCTGGGCCATCTCCAACCCAAAAGAAAATCAAACAGCCAAGCGGCTTGCTAATTCGGCTCATAAATCTTATATCCAATAGGAATATAAACTTGTACCTTTTGTCGGCATATCATTATATCCTTTCCACCTATTATCACTTCAGCGGATACAAGGGTCATCCCAATCAAATTCCCATTTGCTTTTATCCACAACAAAATCATTCGCTTATATCCTAAGTCGAATTTTATTTCAAATTCGAGTTCCATTCTCGATTTCAATTCCTAACTTGATTATCACATCACACTTCAAATTTTAATCTCACAATCCAATTTGTCTTTATATCATTCTAATTCAATCTCAGTTACCACTTTACTGGCTTTACTTTAATTCAAATTTTGCTTTCACAAATTTCTGTTAAATTTGTTTTTAATTCAAACAGTCTTTCCCTGGGAGTTTTTCAACAGTTTACTCTTTCCAAAAATCAAATTTTCCTTTTTGAAATTTAACTGAGCCCGTAATCAATATTCCATTAGTTAAATCTCTTCTCTATTTCTTTATCAATATTTGTTAACCAAATATTTTCAATAACCATATTGGCCCTTTATGGTATTAGGAAAACATTTCCGAATATCGCCTTCCTTTATTTTCTAAACTTTTGGAAAATATATGCTATTTATAATTGGAAAATATTCCAATTACTTATCTCTTTTCTGATCTCGTTTATTTCTATACTTAGGAAATATATATATATATATTTTTTTTATATTTCCAGCTTACACTTATTTGGGTTAAAACGGATGTTGTGTAAAACATCGTTACGACAACCCAAATACTATATTCAACTAACTCTTATTCAACATTGACCTTCGAGCCTGAAATCTTACTATTTATTTGTTAATAATGAAATCAATCAAGTTGGGGTATAACTACCTCTCAGACCTTGACTGAATAACATTTATAACTTCAAAATAGATATGACTACTTACTCGAATAATCAATACCATACAACTACTTATTCACTTTTAAACACATATAAACTTTCTCTTTCTATTCTTACTAGATTTTATTCTTAGTCTTCCTTTTTATTTTACTATTCTATTTCTAAGCTCGTTTCCTTATCGACTTATATATATATATCGATACATTGATTTCTAACTATCAAATTATCTTAAAAAAATATTCTAACTCCTTAAATTCCAAGAAAAATTCGCCATAACCTCCTTTGTACTGGGAGCATCGGGATATTTCAAATAGCCTCCCATGGCCCTCACCAATCCAAAAGAAAAAGAAAAAGCCAAGCGGCTAGCCGATACGGCGCATAAAATCTCATATATGAATTAAATACATACCTTTTTGTCGGGCATTCTATTTATATACCTTCATACCTTATCCATACCTATCTCATGTATATTCATACATTTCTAATTCATTTCAACTTAATCCAATCGTTTTAACTTATTTCGTTAAGTGATTTTCAAATTACTGGTTTGCCCATTTCACCTTTTTATTTGAATATACATGTTCAAATATAGGTTTAACTTGTTTATCAACTAATTGAATTTCATTTCAATTTTATTTGAATTTCCTATATTCAAATTCCATTTCGATTCTCTTATTCAAATTCTATATTTTCAATTTCATTTCAAATCTCTTATTCAAATTCTATATTTTCAATTTCATTTCAAATCTCTTATTCAAATTCCATATTTTCAATTTCATTTCAAATCTCTTATTCAAATTCTATATTTTCAATTTCATCATTACTCTATATGAATTCTATATTCAATTTTCCATTATTTAAATCTTCTTTATTCAAATCTCATTTAATTTCTATATTCAAATCCCCTTTGAATTTTCTTTATTCACATTCTAAGTTTGAACTTCCTTTATTCAAATTCCTTTTCAAACTTTCTTTATTCATCCTTTGCATAAGTCTCGATTCCAATTCCTTTTGAAATCGATATTTCTACCCTTTGAAAATAGATTTCCCTTTCAACTCCACACTTGTATTTTTATTTCTGAATTATCCAATGATAATTCTTTTCACTTCATTTATAAACTTCGTTTATAAAGGAACTTCTCGTTTTATTTCTTTTAAAACGAGTTAATATTTCAAATCTATTTAAAAATTCAAATTCTATATTATAATTCCCATTTTGAAATTCAACACACTTGTCTTTCCCAAAACAAATTCAAAACAGTATCTCTGGTAGTAATTCGTCACTTACAACTCGAAAATGAATACTGATGATGCAGCTGTCATCATCAGAATCTATTTTCCAGCGATCGAAGTGAGTTCAACACTATAAAACCATTTATAATCATTTCCACTTTGAAATTCATTTCAAAATATAATTCACACTGCCTGTAAAACAATTTAAAATCTCCCAGGATCTTAAATTTTCCTTACTCTTAATCCAAATCTATTTACAAACCCTTATCCAATTCTCTAGAGTTTTAACTCAATTTTTGGTTTAAAATTTTAGATTCAACTCATCTGATTTCACGTATTTCACTTATATGAATTCTGATTGGTTATTTACATAACCATTTAATTTATAATCTTACTCGATTATAATATCAACTAATATATCCAATATGTATCAAATATACTTTGGGTAAAATTTTTCATTTACCCTCTTTCAAAACATACCATGATGGTTCATCGTATTCGAGTGTTTAGTAACTCCTACCGATACAGTGGATCAAACAGACCGACCAGAACTCATAAACGACTCAACCAATGCATCTCCACGATATAAAACAAATTTTTATATCAATAACAAATACGTTCACTCGTATATACACTCAACTCAATCTAGGGTATCACTAGCCCTATCTCTACCGAGTCACGCCACAAAGCCAAGTAATTCTTAACATGGCTCTGATACCAACTGTAACGACCCGGATTTCGAGCGACTTTGGTTATCGACATAAACGCGATGTCGATAACCAAAACGTCGAAAAATCCTGGTAATTAGTAAAAGAAATTAGAGGGTGAGGATAGATAAGATAGAAATTTAGAATAGAAGAAGAAGAACACAACATCAGAGTAACACGAATCTCACAACGGAACGAATAACATATAATATATGTAACATAACTTTGAAATATACATCTGTATTTGAATATACATCATTATCAAAGTACATCACTTACAACACAGCGGAAATAACTATAGCTATAACATCCTGAAGCCTCCTGCTCCAGCTCTTCAACTATATCTGTAAAATCCCAACTACTTGACTGCCCGTACAAATTTAGGCACCCAAGAGTTTAGGGAAAACAACAAAGTAAACTCCGGGTCAGTCATGGGACTGGTGTGAGTAAAACAGTTTTAAAACAGTTCGAACAAGTAAACGATATCTCATAAGACCACGCCGCATAACGGAACGGGTTTTTTCCTTATGAGAATCCAAAATATCTTTATATCAAAAACCTTTTGATATTATAATAATGTCTATCAATCACAATATATATAATCATTTAGCAGAAACACTTTCATCTCACGTTCTACATATATAGTATACAATCAAAACCGCAAGCACGTATTGGGTAATGGATTTCCAACTATGACAAGGTATGGATCCACCTTTTGCTCGTGTACCTCTAGAGAGGAATACACTGGGTTCAACAAGAACATCTTGCAACCCGGCCACACATGACCGACCACTCATTTCGCTTGAGTGTATCGAATGTATATCACCAACAGTTGGGATCAGCAACCGTTTCCCGAATGGGACAGCATCAACAATAGATTTTTAGAAATGATTGAAACTCTAGATCAGGTGATTATACACCCTACTTCGGTGCGACCGACTTAGCCATGCTGCCTGCCCGATTTCTATCATTTACCGGATGATGAGGCTAGAAGCTACGCTTTATCATCACATCAGATTCACTTTGAATGTCACATCATCAAATCCATCCAATCACCGATTGATGTCCTCAACCATACATTATGTGTTAGCTAAGAGAAGTTTCCTTCTCCGCTTCCACTCTTGGTACAGTTGGAGAAATCAATATACGTGATCGTCTGGACATATTCTGTCAGACATCCGTCCATACAAGTCACCCAGGAACAGGATGAACCGAAGGCACTATTCTGTAAACAGGATAGCCCTTGCATAACTCCGTCTTCAATTTCCTTTGGCATATATGATTCGCAACGCTTATGCCAATACAGAGTGGTTCTTTGGATAATAATCCAACCGGTCTCTCCATATTAACAACGTTAAAATGGTCAAAACTTCGATAGTCTGTGATTTAACTATCGAATAAAACAAGTGTGCAAACAACGATAATATTTCCAAATGGAAATTATATCGATCAAACATCATTTAACATTCATCTCTTTATTTCATTAATTTACTTATTTCCTGTTTCCCTACGTTCAATATTCCTTATTTTCTAAATTGGGAAAATATACGTTATTAACAATGGAAAACATTTCCATTTCTTTGTTTCTTTATTAGAAAACATTCTTTGGTTTCTTATTTGGAAAACATTTCCAAAGCTTCTTCATTGGACTTAGACAGATGTTTAAACAAACCATCGCGATGCCAACTCAAACCATTTCCTTTACTGCCGAACCTTAACCATTCCTTAGTTAAAAACGAAGCCAATCAAGTTGGGGTAGAACTACCTCTCAGACCTTAACTGAACAACATTTCTAACTTTGAAATGGGCAAAGTTCACTTTGTATTCCATTTACTAACTTCCTTACTTAACCCTCCTTCGAATAGCTATATTCGATTGACTCTTTTTACTTAACACCTTTGGACTAACCCCTATCAATCAACTCTATTGGACTAACACTATTTGACTAACGCTATTTATTTACTCATTTCACTTACTCTTTTCGAATAAACTATATTCGATAATTCCTTTTACTTTCTATTCTAATAACTATATTCGATTTACTCATTTGCTTCTATTCTAATCGATTAAACTAACATCGATTATCTCCTTTCAACTTTATTCTCTAATCGATTAACTAACATCGATTAACTTCTTTTTAACTTTATTCTCTAATCGATTAACTAACATCGATTAACTCCTTTTTAACTTTATTCTCTAATCGATTAACTAACATCGATTAACTCCTTTTACTTTATTCTCTAATCGATTAACTAACATCGATTAACTCCTTTTACTTTATTCTCTAATCGATTAACTAACATCGATTAACTCCTTTTACTTTATTCTCTAATCGATTAACTAACATCGATTAACTTCTTTTACTTAACTACGTTTTCCGTTACAACTATTTCCTTTTTATAACGTTTACTTACCATTACAAATATATCCTATTTATAACTTCTATTTACCGTTACAAATATATCCTATTTATAACTTCTATTTACCGTTACAAATATATCCTATTTATAACTTCTATTTACCGTTATAAATATATCCTATTTATAACTTCTATTTACCGTTACAAATATATCCTATTTATAACTTCTATTTATTTTCTAAATAAATATCCCTTTTATAAAACCGTGTTCGTTTTATAAATATTTCCTTTTATAAAATCCTGTGATTTTATAAAATTCCTTTATTTCAATATACATTGAAATACTTCTTTTTACATCCCAGGGTTTCTTATGATATTAAAAATATCATATAACAATGATCAATATCATTCCAACGCCCATAATCCATAACAGATTATAGAACCCACCATATATCACAATATATGCAAAACAGTAAAATAAATGTTGAGGAATCCAGTTGGATTCCTCCAACCTGTCTCCCTGCATCACAGATGTTAAACAATATAGATAACATCACTTTTCAGTTCTATATGATATATTCTGTTAAACAGAATCAATATAGAAAATTTAACTAACTGACTAGCAGTTCAATCAAACAATCAACACACAGTAAATCAGTCAATATCTAACAGTTCTAAAAATACAACATGAAATTATAAACTGTTCAGAGTTGGTGAGATTTACTCACTTTGGACTATCATCGTCAATAACGATAATTGTCGCTTGATTCAGACAACTTATTTTGCTATAAATTGTGACGGACTCCAATTGACTCGCGGTCAGTTCCATTGTGGAGTGCTCGTCCATACGATCCCAACGCAACTTACGGTTCGTCAATCTGATATCGTATGACGAAGATACTGCATTGTAAAGTTAATACACTATTTTATTTAAAATATAACTTAGATTTTCCCTTTAAAAGTTCGGGCCTTACCCACCATCGACCGGCCCAATAACCCTTAAATAAAAACCCACCCGTATGCCTCTCCTTCCCAAATCGACATCCTCCCTCCAGTAAACACAACTCCACCCAAATGGCAGCGTTGACCGCCGATTGCTCCTCCTCCAACCACCAATTTAAGTCGCCACCACCTCCATTCCACTCAGCAACTCGACCGCCTTCACCCCATACCCAAACCACTCCGTTCGATCTGCCTGCTCCAGAACTCGAGCGTAGTTCACTCCGCCATCCACCCTGTCACCGTCCACCGAGTTGGCCACGACCATCACCAAAACACTCGCCACCTCCGCCTCATCAAACGCCCCAACCCTCGTCAGGCCCGATGCCCCAAATATCACCAACACCCAAACCCTAGAACTCGCTCGTGAATTTCCAGCGACGAACAATAATGTCGAACCACAAAGTAAGCATACTAGGGTGTAGTGTCTTCTTCCAGGATCTCCAATATGTTCGGTTTAGGATTTAGAGAGATTTATTTGTAATTGTTTTGATTTTTGTTTATAGGAAAAACTCACTGTAAACACTCAGTGCGGTGATATATAGTTATAGGGGTGGTTGGTTTCATTTGTGGTTGAGAAGGGATGGACTTGGCTTGTTTTAGATCAGACAAAATATTGGATATTTTTATTTATTTATTTTATTGATCTTATATAGTGTATTTGTCTTCTAAAAATCACTGCGAACACATACGACGCCTAAAAATCATGAAAACTGACACGCTGAAAGAATTTGACATTACGGTCCCAACGAAACTGGTTTCGTCAAATTCCGACTCCGTCTGCTCATACAGCATATTTTTAACCGTCGAAATACTGACTGTTTTACACTCAAAAAATTCGTACGGCCACACAGTGACTCTAAAAATCACGAAACTTGGAATCGAGCAACTATTTGACATTGCGGATCCAACAAAACTAGTTTCGTCGAATTCTGACTTCATTTGCAAAAGTGGCTATTTTTAACGCTCTAAATAGTCTATTTAAATATATAAATATATTTAAATATTATTAAATTAAATATTAATAAATTAATATTATCGTATATATCCATATACGATGTCGTCCGGCTCCAGAATATCACCTCAGATTTTATGAATTGATTTCCAGACACCAGATTATCCCGATATTCAGTTCGTATCGAAAAATTGATTTATAACGTATATAAAGCGTCGCAAATTATAAAGGAATTCTACAGCGACTTTTCTGAAATTTGATTTGGACGTAAATCAAAATCTACACGACGAAATCCCGATTTTTCTCTTCTACTAGAAAGATATACTCCACCAGCTCCACGCGTTTCTTGTTTCACAGAAATCCGGCTTAAAACGAATCCTGTACATTCAGTTGAAGTTCGAATCGCCAATTTACGAACTGCAGCGCCATTTCGAGCTCGTTTATAATTATATTATAAACTATACGTTCAACTGTCATTTATATAATATATTCGTTATTCTACTTCAAATTCTAAGTTGAATAAAATATCACAGATGATCCGATTCACACCATATCGTCATTTCAGCCAAATTCTGATTATTTCAGAATTATATATATTATTTAATTATTATTTTAATTAAATATTTACTATTATTAAATTCCACGATCATTTAATTCACTAACCCACCATTTATACAATTAAATAAATTAATCATAATACCCCTGCCAATGCGGGTCATTACAGTGTCCTAGAATAGGGGGCATCGTTCGATAGGTAGCATAATCCTTAGTTAGACCTAGGTCGCGTAAACTCTGAATCCGAGAAGCGTTCAATAGGTAGCATAAACCCCAGTGGCCCTGGGTAGCGTAAACCGTGGTTGAATCGAGGATGCATTCAATAAGTAAACCCTAGTTGGATCTAGGTAACACTCGATGGATAAGGGACAGCATACACAATAAAAAGGGGGTTATTTTATCATGAACACACGATGCTAGTTGAAACAGTCCTTAGTGGGTGCAGAAAAATAGGAGTGGGTGCGATAGCCAATTCCGTTAATCTTACCTTGTCTTGTTTTAGGATTATCTTATCACTATGGTATGGTTCTAAGCTCAGTTTGTTCATGTCATAGTCCTTTTCTTGTTTACATGCTGAAGTATAACTGGACTTAGCAGACTTATGTCTGACCTAGTTTGTTTTCGCCTCTTTTCTTCCGTTTCCACCCAAGTAACCAAGGATGGAATAGTTCAGCTCATTTTGGACCGTTACTCTTTCCGAGCTTGAAGATTCTTTGACGCATTGCTTTGAACTCCATTTTCTACTGCTATGGCTGGCTCATGCTTTATTGGGGAATATCATTGTCAGATTATGCTTCTTTATTTTGAACAAGACAGACGCTTTGTTGTAATAAGTATTGGTGTTGTAAAACAATCTTTGTACAAGCTGTGTTTTAATCAATAAAGGTTATTTATTTTCCGCTGCGTTATTTGTCTGTCTTGTAATTTTTCTGCAAGCTGAACCAAAAATGCTCCACCGAAGTTAAAGCATTCCCTTTGTGAGTGACCTTAACGGAGGTGGGGTGCTACACTTGGTATCAAAGCTAAAGGTTACCGCATCAGAAAAAATGATTTGAAAAATTATTTTCAAACCGTTTTAAAAGAAGCATTTTCAAAAGAAAAGTTTTGTTTTAAAGGCATATTCCCCAAAGCCATATGCACTATCTTTTGACCCTCTGCTTGAATCCTTGTTTCCTTCTTTCTTGAGTCTCCGAGGCTCCTGGCTTTCTGGGAGGTAACCTCATCGCGACATGGTTCCGTAAGCTTGATGAGACTACAACACTTGTCAAAGGGCAAATAAGCGCCTAACTTCCATCTGTAGCTGTAATTTTCTTTCGAGCTTTTAGGATTCTCCGTGCGATGGAGGCAGCTTTCGAGAGACATGTCAACAAGTTACACAAGAATGGCAAAGTTGAGAATGAGGGAGTTTGGCTAAGGAGCACAACACAAGGATGAAGAACCCATGGATATGGACTTGGTTCACAAAGGAGGGGAGGAAAGAATAGTAAAACCTAAAACAAGAGGAAGTATCTTTATTTTGGTATAACGGGTCGTATAATTATGGGCAAGGGCAAGAACAAAGGACAGGATTTTCCGGAAGGCAAGTACATGATCTCATCGCCAGCATACCTGAGAGAGAGGCAGTAAGATTTCTGTTGATAGAGTTTTCCCCTTTGATCATTCTGTTAGTACTCCTTCTGATTTTAGTGTTTCACATTCGTATATATCTGCTTCCATAGTTGAGTCTCTGCACCTAGATATTGTATAGTAGAGGTTCCCATTATAGTCTCAAGTCCAATTGTTGGTTCGGCTCATTTATCGTTGACTTGTGAGGATTTGAGAATAGCTATATTAATGCTTATGTTTTTTATTTCATGGGCTATGGGTTGATTCTAGGCATGGATTGGTTAGCTAGTAATTGTGAAACGAGGGTAGTTAGACTTTCGACTTGCCTCGGGAATACCCTCGAGATTTCGTGCGATGCTAAGGGATCAGTTTGTCTTAGCTACCTAGAATAACTTTATTTATCTATCGATGATTTTCGATCCGTTGGAGTAGTCCATGAGTATGCAAGATATTTTGATTAGGGTAGGGGTTTTCCCCCTAAAACTTGAGACAGACTTCTGCATATATCTAGATGACACTACAAAGCCAGTTATGCGATCAACGATAATTTTGGAGCAAGATTGGTGAGGATAGCCAGAGTCGGTAAAATGCTCAATTGTTTGGTTGTTTTGTTAGTATCATCTCACATAGATCATCCAAATTCGGAGGAGGTATCCCTTGGGTGCTTGTCTGGTATTGGTTTAGGCCTTTGGGGCTTGTACTTGAGGGATGTCGAGTTCGACTAGGATGGTTTGCGTGAGAAATAAATGGTTGGGGCTGGCACCCTAAGTTAGACTGACCTTAAGAGAGGTAAAGAGCACATAGTAACCATCAGCTTTAGACCCTCAGATTTGCAACATGATGGATAAGCTAAGTAGAGGAGAGACCTCTAATCATCTTGGGATATACAATTGATATCGGGGTTAACATCTGTTTATCTTGAAAAGATAGTTCGACTATATTGGATACCCTCTAGCACAGTAAGTGACCAAGGTCCTATCTTTACTAGTGAGTTGTGGAAATGGACGTCAAGAAGTTTCGCAATCGTGATGTTAAATTAGATAAGGTACAGTATCGTGAAACTCGAGAAAATGCGACTTCGAAGACTGAAGACTAGATACGCGCATCATACCCTTTTGAGGGTATATCCTTGATCTCTTTTTCTAGGAATTTTATGCATTCTTGTTTCTATCTTTCTAGGTATATTCTCTAGATCATATCTTCGATCCTTAGGTAGAAGCCAATGGATGTAAACATGTTTGATGGTTGCAAGTAGTTACTAGTGGTTGCTCGTGAGTGTATACACACACACATTAGGCACTTGATTGGCTCAGTCACTTTCATATTACATATGCATATATGTATTTGTGAAACTTGATGTGTTATCATATGGACGATGCATTTGTATGAATGATTGTGCACTCATGTAGAAGTTATAAAATAATATTAGGAGTAATTGCATGCATGATGGACGCATGGCACTGACATGATTTGCATTAAGGAGGACAACTGAATCAGTAGACCGCCTGATTTTGCATTAAATAAGGATATATACACACACTATGCATATGATCATGAAAGCATTAGAAATTTTTTTAAGGACAATGAATGCCCGTGATTGAATGGTTGAGTAGATGGATGATTGGATGGTAGGATAAACATTCTTCCTAACTTAGAGGTTTCGGGGATGAAATCCTTTAAAGGAAGGGAGAATGTAACACCCCGTATTTTCGGAAAATACGTTAAGTAACGAATTAGAGAATACTTGATTATAGATTTGAGAATCAAGGGAAACGGGTTACGCCATTGCGTTCGTCTCGAAATTTTGCTTGAGATAGAATCCGAGTTTGCGTGAATCGGACTCCGCATGTAGAAGATATGGCCTTTGGAAGTTTCAATAAAAACTAGCACGAAATTCAAAAAATCAGATTTCGAAATTCAAAACAGACACCCGGCCTGGGCGGGAAAATTCCCGCCCAGGACCGAGGTCGACACTAGGGTCGACCTGGGGGTCGACCTGGGTAAACAGGTCGACACTAGGGTCGACCTCCCCCCTCCTTTCCAGATCTGGAGACAGATCCATTTTTCTGCACCTGGACGCCTTTCTGACCGGTTTCGTGAGCTCTAACCTATTTAAACACCCCCAACCCTAGCTTTCTCTCCACAAAATTTCATTCTGCCTATACTCTGCCACTATTCTAATTAAAAAAATAAGAATGGCGTCGCTACTATGCTGAAATCTAAGCTAGGACTAGTGCATCTTCTTCCAATCTGAATAGAATTAAAAGAACGACTAATCTACATCAAATGAAAGCTATCAGCTTCAGAAAACAGATTTCAGAAAAACAAGACTTGCCAAAATTTTGTAAGTACAGTTATATTTCCGATTTAAGCATTAATTGGAAGTCATGGCTTGTAAGAAACTGATATTAGAACGGTGCCTATTAGTTTATCTATTTGGATTCATGTTTATTCATGCGATTTTCCTATGTTATATTCTTGTGATGAAACTATTGCCTACGACTATGGCTATGACTATGAGACTTTTTCCTAAGACTATGACCATGAAACTGTTGCCTATGAAATTGTTGCATATGACTATGATTCGTGAGTATGAAACTGTTTCCCACGACTATGATTCATAACTATGAGACTATTGCCTATGACATTGATTAAGAAATTATTGTGATTAGTCGCCCATGACTATTGTGGTTAATTGCCTATATCTATTGTAGTTAGTTGCTTATGCATATTCCCATTGTTACAATTAACCAATCAGGTTGTACCTTGAACTGGCATTATGTTGGACCAAATCACCTATGCCTATTCCCTTAATTATGTTGGATCTCATATTTAGTGTGTAACTTGGCTAGTTTATTCCTTTTCACTATTATGTACATCGAACCTGTTGGAGCCATTATTTTTGCATGCCTATTCTTTTATATCAATTCTTGTGCTTATCCCCTATTCCTTTTGTTAGTGTCATTTCATGAGTACTTAGAAAACTTGTGAAATCATGTTATACGCACGATTATGATGCGGGGATTGGGCGTAGCTTAATTAAGTTAATTTGGCATAATCAAAATTGGCTATAATAGTGAATAATTTACATGCATATTAGACTTGGGCATAAATTTATAAATTTTATTTGGCCGCAAAGTATGTAATTGGCATGTAAAACAAGTTTTGGACATAAACGGCAAACTAGATTATTAAATCTAGTTTTGACATGAACTGTAAATTGGAATATTAATCTAGATTGGGCATGAACTGTAAAAGAGAAATATTAAATCTAAATTGGTATAAACTGCAAGTTGGGCTAATTGATAGGTAAATCAAGTTTTGGGCATGGAATATAAGTATGTTAATTGGCATGACAAATGAATATGATCTAGGCTAAATTGATTTATGAAAAATTTAAATAAATAGTGAATATGTAAATTAGAGAAGAGGAAATTGCCAAACACGAGGTTAGATTGAGTTGTGGTGTAAAACTGCCCGGAACCTCCCGCCACATCCGGTAACCACAACAATACCTGTCTAATGTGAGAGTTTAGTGCATCAAGCCCAGAAAGACCCGAGGTTAGACTGAGTTGTGGTGTAAAACTTCCCAGAACCGACCGACATATCCAGTAACCACTACAATACCTGTCTAATGTGAGTGGTTGGTGCTTTAATTAGTCAATTAAAGCTCATGAACAATCAAGCTAGAAATGATGAGGTTAAGTAATTAAGGAAACACTTAACCAACTTAACATGTTAATAAGACAAGAAGGGCGGGGTTAAGTAATTGAGAAAACACTTAGCCAATTCAACATGTTAACTAGACAAGATTGATAGGGGTTAAGTTAATTTGGACACTAAACCAACTTAACATGTTAACAAGGCAAGATTTGTGGGGGTTAAGTAACTAAGGAAACACTTAACCATTATAACATGTAAACTAGACAAGTGGGTAAGGTTAAGTAAATGTTTAACCGTTATAACATGCTAACTAGACTAGATGGCGGGGTTAAGTAAACTTAGAACACTTAGCCGTTATAGCATGATAAATAAACAAGGTTAAGTTAATGAGAGACACTTAACCAATATAACCTGACAAACGAGTAAGGTTAAGGAACACTTAACCCATTTGACATGATGTAGGGGTGGGTTAAGTCAACATGAACAGCTAGATAACACTTAACTAATTTGACATGATATATGGGTAGGTTAAGTCAACGTAAACTTCGGGATAACACTTAACCAATTTAACATGACAAGTGAGTGGGTTAAGTTTACTTGAATTGACTGATGACACTTAACCAATCCAACATGACGAGATAAAGAACTAAGAAGTAAACCTTAGTTAAGAAAGCTAACGATTCAGGAAACTAAGTAGTGAACCTTAGTTAAGAAAGCCAACGATTCAGGAAACTAAGTAGTAAACCTTAGTTAAGAGAACTAAGTAGTAAACCTTAGTCAAGAAAACCACGTAGAATACGAGGAGGATCGAACGTCCATCTGATCATGAAGAAGGCTGCAATGAACTGGGATACGAAGCACGCGGCTTCGATGGGACGTGAGGGTACTCTTGGTATCCCTCTGTGAGGCAGCAGAAGATCCTCCTGGTCTCACAGAGGTTAACGTCTGCGTTAGAAGAGCCAAGGGTATGCCTTGGTTGCAATAATAAGGCAACCTAAAGACCAGGATGGACCAGCGTGATTCGGCGAGACCAGTTTTTGCCCTGTGATAGCAACTCGTCGTCTACCTACCATCTTGAGTCAGTCGAGATACATGAAGCGGAAAGGCAGAGAGCTCCAAAAGACCATATACTTGCTATCTAGTTATGTGTGGGGTTGGCCAATAGGTTTGTGGGGGCATAGAGAGCCTGCGTACGGTTCTCATTCTTGATTTTCTTGGGTGCCTTTCATTTGTTCGTTGAGGGAGGGGTCCAGTGGGACTATAGCCACTGTAAAAGCAGTCCTTAGCATCTGCAATTGGCTGATATCTGAAAACTCTTGACCGAGTTCCGTGTTTCTTGATTAGCCCTGCCATGGGACTCGGGTCGCACATATAGAGGACATGTGCATCAAGACATCGATAACGATTCACAACACATACGTGGGGAAAGTCTAGGAACATATACCGCTCTGGGTAGTGTGTCCTAGACTAGGGGGCATCATTCGATAGGTAGCATAATCCCTAGTTGGACCTAGGTCGCGTAAACCCTGATTCTAAGAAGCGTTCAATAGGTAGCATAAACCTCAGTGGCCCTAGTTAACGTAAACCCTGGTTGAATCTAGGAAGCATTCGATAAGTAAATCCTAGTTGGATCTAGGTAACACTCGATGGATACGGGAATGCATACACAATAAAAAGGGGGTTATTTTATCATGAACACATGATGCTAGTTGAAACAGTCCTTAGTGGGTGTAGAGAAATAGAAGTAGGTGCGATAGCCAATTCTGTTAATCTTACCTTGTCTTGTTTTAGGATTATCTTATCACTATGGTATGGTTCTAAGTTCAGTTTGTTCATGTCATAGTCCTTTTCTTATTTACATGTTGAAGTATAACTGGACTTACCAGACTTATGTCTGACCTAGTTTGTTTTCGCCTCTTTTCTTCCGTCCCCCCCAAGGTAGCCAGGGAGGGAATAGTTCAGCTCATTTTGGACGGTTACTGTTTCCGAGCTTGAAGATTCTTTGACGCATTGCTTTGAACTCCATTTTCTACAGCTATGGTTGGCTCATGCTTTATTGGGGAATATCATTTTCAGATTATGCTTCTTTATTTTGAACAAGATAAATGCTTTTTTGTAATAAGTATTGGTGTTGTAAAACATTCTTTGTACAAGCTGTGTTTTAATCAATAAAGGTTATTTATTTTCCGCTGCTTTATTTGTCTATCTTGTAATTTTTCTGCAAGTTGTACCAAAAATGCTCCACCGAATTTAAGACATTCCCCTTGTGAGTGACCTTAACGGAGGTAGGGTGTTACAACTTAGGTCCCATCACACAATGCAATGCAAGCCGGAGGATATAGTTTTTAAATTATAATAGCCAAAAATGCTTGGTACGTGAAATTTCATATTTTACTATTACTATAAGTGTATAGTGTCTAAACAATTTCAAATATAAATGTATCAATCATAGACGACATGAGTGCCCCATCCCACTATGTCGCTATACTAGGCTCTACAAATGTAACACCCCACGTCCATTAATGTCACTTGCAAAGGGAATGCATTAACTTCCATGGATCATTTTAAGTGAATATAGAACAGAAAATCACAACAAGACAGATATAAAGTAGTACTTGGAAATTTAAAACTTTATTTATTGCAGCAGAAGGTAAATATGTTTGGTTACATCATCAAAACCATAAACCAATGTCAAGTTCATCATATCCATCTTGATAAAACAAAGTACATAAACTGAAAGACATAATCCCCAACATCAAAATAGCCATAAATAAAGAGAAGCTGAACTTTACTTCAGCGATCCAAGCAATCTTCTAAAAGCAGTCCAAATCAAGCTCCACTGGTGCTAGTTCCAACCTGAGCACCTTGGGGGGAGGGGGGAAGGAAAAAAGAGGAGGAAACAAATGGGGGTCAGACATTATGTCTGGCGAGTGCGTTAACTTTAACAATATAATTAACAAAGTAACTATGCCAAGGCATAAGTTGGAAAATAAGGAAATGATCATGAACCATTGAGTATGGCAGAGTAAACAAGGAAACAAGATGAACAACGATATCGTTAAAGCGCACCTAACCCACTAAGATAGTTACTAAACTACACCAACACTATGAGATAATTGCTATACCGTACCGCCACTAGTATACTGCACCACCACTAGTCACCCTAAGGTTGATCCCGCCTGCAGACTTAATAATGATATTGGTAGTTTCGTGCACCCCTAGCTGCCTTCATAGGTGTCGTCTGCCCCTATCTCCACTAGGTGTACCCACTACCCCAAGCGATCGGCTCCCTAACTCGTAGATACCCATGCTGGCCCCACAGTGGGGTGTATCACTCCCCAAAGTGGCAACCCGATACCACCAAGAATGCACGGCTTATACCTACACGATGCAACAACGTCTTACCTACCAGCCCGGGTCCACACACGCATATGAACCCGTTGGACTTGCGTTGCCACCGCTAACCCGGTTTGGCCTCTTACAGTCAAGCCCAGTAAGCGTGTCCCGTCCTCGACTTGGTTCGAGCCCAAAAAGATACGTATGGGTTACTGGTTGAAGCGGGCACCCATTACTTGACACAAGCTATCCACCAAAGGTTGGTCCCCTCTAGTACATCCCACTTAACCCACTTCTTATTCATGTTTCAATTACATGTTTCAATTTTGGTTAAGTGTTTCTAATCGTATTTCCAAATGCCACCCAAGGCACCCACTTGATTCCACATGCCACCCAAGGCACCCACTTAACCCCCCTCATGCCCCGCTACATGCTTATCTGGTTAAGTGTTTCTTAATTCATTTAGACCGTAACCTCATAAAGACCTCTCACATTAGACTGACATTTGTGGCAGCTGGATTTGTCGGACGGGTCCGGGTAGTCTTACTCCACAAAAGAGCGTAACCTCGTGTCTTTACAATTGTTACGTATTTAGTTTGTGCCTAAGACCTCTCATATTAGACTGGCATTTGTGGTAGCTGGATTTGTCGGGCGGGTCCGGGCAGTCTTACACCACAAAAGAATCTAACCTCGTGTCTTAGACGGTTAATTACTCCTAATTACTCATTCCCCAATTTGAATTACTTTCCCTATTCAAATTATCAATCAATTCCAAATTTAACGATGTCCATAATTGACTCAATTATGTCCATCCATTTATGGTGTGTAAAATCATACCAATTTTCACCACAATTATATTTTATGCCTTTTAAGGCATTTATGCCAATTAAATCTTTTTAATATTATCCCCTTTACCCCACGTGGTACATTTGTTCGTTTAACGTAAAATTATATGTTAGACTCGAATAGTCTAACTCATGGAATAAAGAGAAAACATCATAATATACACATAATTAAAACATAAATCTAACATAGGGGTGAACTTGCATATGTGAATGATGTTTTACATCTAAAACTTGCATAGGCCAAAATTACAACTTGCACAAACAACATATGTCATGGATCCAATCTAAAGGTGTGAACTTGATGAGAAAATGGCCACAAACTTGCATAAATAACATATGTCATAGATCTATATTTGCATAGGTAATAATCCTAAACTTGCATAACATGATTCATATCCAACTCATAAACTTACATAGGTGATTTATACATCGCAACAATGGTGCAAACTAGTATCTAACATGTAAAGTATCATGTAGAATTTAGCATATAACTCACACATGTTATAGCCTAACTTTCAATTAAATTTTCACATAAACTAGGTGTCATAACCATGTAAGTTCACATATAATTCTAACCAACTTGTATATGATTCATGTTTAAATCAAAATCCAAACTTGCATACATATGATTTATCATATGAGTCAATATAGCAAACTAGCATAAGAAACATGATGATTCAACTAGACATAAGCCAATCATAGGATTATAACAATTATAACATGGGTGATAGCATCATAACTTTACATCGTAAATGATAGCATCATAACATAATATCATAGAAATTACAACACAATTATACAACATAATTACAACATGCAATCAACAATTCATATCATATCCAAATTATCCGCATTATAATTCAATCCAATTCATTTACTAATTATTTTGTTAAAACTATCGAACTCACAACTCAAAAGCAGTCTTAAGTTCTAAATTCTGATTTCTGGAGTTAAATTAGCTCTCCTTTGAAGAAGATTCGCTGTTAGGGTTGAATAGTTCTGATTTGGTTGTTGTTCTTCCTCTTTAATTTTTGTGGCGGCTGCTCTAGGGTTCAATACAACAGCATGACGGCCATAGTTTCAATTTTAATTCTGATTTAGGGTTTGAGTCTATGGGTCTTTTTATAGAATTTTGAATTAATTTAAGACGTCAGATGATCTTAGGGTTAATCAAAACCATTCAATCATGATAGGGTGATGAGTCAGCCCTAATGACTCGGTAAGGAGTCAGAAAGGACTCAACAACATGTGTCAGCCTGAACCAGAAAGATGTGCAGGTTTACTGCCTTAGCCTGGGCGCACTTGGCAGGTGCGCCAGTGCAAATTTGTACTGGAGCACTTCCCAAGTGCTCCAGTGCAATCCCCCCTTTTTTTTCTTTAAACTTCGTTCGTCCATAATTCCTTCATCTGGTATCCGTTTCCCGCAAACTCGGACTCTATTTCAACCAGAATTCCGAGACGAACACAATGGAGGTGCAACCTCATTCCTTTAATTCTCACATCTGAGATTAATTATTCTTTATTTTAGTTAATTCAATTATTCAAAAATACAGGGTGTTACATTCTCCCCTCCTTAAAGGATTTCGCCCCTGAAATCTCCAAGTTAAGGAGAATGCATATCCTACCATTCAAACAACCATCTACTCAACCGTCAAACACGGGCATCCATTGTCCTTATAAAATTTCTAATGCTATATGAACATATGCAAGAAGTGTGTGTATATGTTCCTTATCTAATGCAAAATCAGCCGGTCTACTGATTCAGTTGACCTCCTTAATGCAAACCATGATAGTGCCATGCGTCCATTATGTATGCGAAAGAACCTTATCGATACATATCATTTATACATGTGTGCACAACCATTCACCAAAATGCAACATCAATATGATGGTACAACCATTATACAACCATTAACTTAAATATGTACACACATTTATATGCAATATGCAATATGAAGTGACTGAGCCGATCTAGTGCCTAAGTGTGTGTATATATGCATCCACGAGCAACCACTAGCAAACACTTGCATCCACATGCATCCATCATCCATAACATGTCTCAAACACATGTTTCAACCATAGGACTACCCAATCTAAAGGTCAAAGATACTAGCGAGAGGACATACTAAAGATAAGATAAGTACAAGATAAGCGATAAAGGAGAAATTAAAAGACATACCCTCGAAAAGAAAAGGGTATAATGAACGCATCTTCGCTTCTGTCTCCCAAGTAGCATTGCTCTCATCATCTCCCCATTGCACTTTGACTAGTTTGACCTCTCGATTCCTCAACTTCTTAGTCTTCGACCTAAGAATGCGCGTAGGAGCTCGTCGAATCGTCGCATCGCGCTCTATCTCCACCTCTCTAAGCAAGCTCGGCTCTACCACTTCCACGGTCTCGTGCAAGCACTTCCTCAAATGTGATACATGGAATACGTCGTGTACACCACTAAGTCTCTCGGGCAACTCCACTCTATACGCCATCTGCCCAATCCTTTCCTTAATAGGAAACGGCCCTACGAACCTTGGTGCTAACTTCCCAACGGACCCAAAGCGAACGACGTTCCGTAATGGAGACACCTTGACAAAGACCATGTCCCCAATATCAAACTCAAGATCGGTCCTCCTCTTGTCCGCATAAGATTTCTGTCTATCTTGCGCCGTCTTCATCCTCCCTCGAATCAAATCGATCTTTTCCGAAGTCTCTCTAATCATATCGGGTCCAAGCAAGATCTTATCTGTAGACTCCCACCAACATGTAGGCGAACGACACGGCCGTCCATAAAGAGCCTCGAACGGTGCCATGCCAATGCTAGACTGAAAGCTATTATTATATGCGAACTCTACCAACGGAAGATGTTCCTCCCATTACCTCCGAAATCTAAGACACACAACCTCAATAAGTCCTCTAGAATACGATTCACCCTCTCGGTCTGGCCGTCCGTCTGAGGATGATATGCGGTGCTCAAACATAACTGAGTCCCTACCGCATCTTGCAAGCTCTTCCAAAATTCGCTAGTGAAGATGGGATCGCGGTCGCTCACTATGTTAGAAGGAACACCGTGCAAACGAACTATCTCTCGAATGTATACGGAGGCTAACCATGGAGCAGTCCTCTTACTCTTTACGGGAATGAAATGGGCGCTCTTAGTAAGTCTGTCTACCACGACCCAAATCCCCGTATTACCCTTTCTCGATCTCGGTAATCCGTTAATAAAGTCCATCGAGACGCTTTCCCACTTCCATTCTGGGACCTCCAATGGGTGAAGCAATCCACCGGGCTTCTTTTGCTCTGCTTTTACTTGTTGGCACACCAAGCATCTAGCGACATTTTCAGCCACATCTTTCTTCATGCCGGCCCAAAAGTAAACTCGTCTCATGTCCATGTACATCTTGTCCCCGCCGGGATGAATGGTCATCTTCGAACGATGGGCATCATCAAGAACGGTCTTCCTCAGATTCTCGTCCCGTGGTACACAAAGTCTACCATCCCTACGCAACCAACCCTTATCATCGAGGGTATACCTACGGAGATTGCTCGATGACTCCCCTCCTTTGATCTTTTCTACTAACTCAACCAACTGTGGGTCGTCTCGCTGTGCCTCGCCAATCCGTCCCAAAAGCGTATTTCTGACCTCTAAGGATGCTAGCAAACCGGGTACAAAGTCAATGGAAGGTGTAAAGTCAAACGTAGAGATGAACTCTAAACTTCGCCGCTCAACAAACAACGGACTCAAGGACAACCTTTTTCTACTTAAGGCATCTGCCACCACGTTACCCTTGCCAGGGGTATATGCTATCTCGAAGTCGTAGGATGCTAAGAACTCCATCCACCTTTTCTGCCTTAAGTTCAAGTCCTTCTGAGAGAACAAATATTTTAGCGATTTGTGGTCAGTGAACAATTCGAATTTCTCGCCAAGAAGATAATGACGCCAAGACTTAAGTGCGAAAACAATAGCGGCCAACTCTAGGTCATGTGTAGGGTAATTTCTTTCATGCACTCTCAACTGCCTTCCACCATAGGCTATTACCCTTCCCTCCTGCATTAAGACTGTGCCTAGTCCTGTCCCACAAGCATCGGTATAAACGGTAAATGGCTTACTCCCATCTGGCAACACTAAGACTGGGGCTGTGGTCAAAGCTCTCTTTAAACGTTGGAACACATCATCACAATCTACGTCCCACGTGAAAACTAAGTTCTTCTTCGTCAAGCGTGTTAATGGAGCTGATATTTTTGCGAAGTCTTAGATAAACTTCCTATAATAGCCGGCCAACCCTAAGAAACTCCTCACCTCGGTAGAATTTTTAGGAACCTTCCAATCTTGGATGGCCACTATCTTCGCGGGATCCACGGCTATCCCTTCTTTGGAAACCACGTGCCCTAAGAATCGCACTTCCTTCCTCCAAAAGTGACATTTAGAAAAAATTTCTTTAAGGCTATGCGCTCGAAGAGTCTCCAACACTTCCCTAAGATGTAGGGCATGCTCTTCCCCGGTTTTAGAAAAGATCAAGATGTCGTCCATAAAGAATACCACGAATTTATTAAGGTACTCCCTAAACACCCTACTCATCAAATCAACAAAGTATGTGGGGGCATTTGTCAAACCAAAGGGTATCACAAGCCACTCGAAGAAACCGTCTGGAGTCCTAAAGGCAGTCTTGTCTATGTTATCCTCAGCCACTCTCAACTGATGGAAACCCGTGGCTAAGTCCAACTGCGAAAACACTGAGGCACCAACTAACTGATCGAAGAGATCGTCAATCCTCGGCAGTGGGTGTCTATTCTTCTTAGTAAGCTTATTAAGTTCTTTATAGTCCACACAAAGTCTAAGGGACCCATCCGCCTTCGTGGCAAACATTACTGGAGCACCCCACTCCGATATACTACGTTTGATGAACCCCTTCTCAAGCAATTCTTTCACTTGCTTACTGAGTTCTCTTCTCTCTCTTGGAGCCATGTGGCGCACTGGCAATGCAACTGGCTTTGCATTGTCCACTAGATATATTCGAAAGTCTATCTCACGTTTTGGGGGTAAACCCCTCACCTCATCGAAGACATCAGCATATTCACCGACTATAGGAACAGAATGTAAATCATCATCGGATGCGTCAAGGAATTCTAGGTAACTAAGCATTACCGGACCTCTAGGGTCACAAGAAATATCAAGGGTCTTTCCAGAACGAGTCAACAATCTAACTACCCTTCTTTCACAATCTAGGATGGCCCCATATCTAGTTAGCCAATCCATACCTAGAATTAAACCGTAGCCCATGAAGCCAAGAACAAAAGCGTTGCATTCAAACTCAACGCCCAATATAAACACTCTCAAATCCCGACAAATCATATAAAGATGAGCTGAACCACCAATAGGATTTGAGACTACTAAGGGATCAGTAACTAGACTAGTATCAAGGTTCAGTCTTTCAACTAATGATGTAGAAATAAACGAATGCGATGCGCTAGAATCGAATAAAGTACAGACAGGGTGATCAAACAGAAAAACTAAACTTTCAACGGAAATTGCTCTACCTCGTTCTTGCTGCGGTGGGACCACGAGAACCTGGACTTGTCCCCTTTCCTGCCCTGGTGCCATAAGAGCTTGCACCTGTCCTCCCGAGGTAGACCCTGCCCTCTGCCCTTTCTTTGGGAAGTCCTTAATAAAATGTCCCGCTTCGCCACAGTGAAAACAACCAGTCTTCTTTTTCTTCCTACAGTCTTTGCTTAAATGGCCGGGTGTCCCATAGTCAAAGCATTTCTTCTTCCCCTTAGCATTGTTGCCTTTGCCAGCTTTCTTGTTCTGTTGTTGCTGTTGCGACTTCTTTTGATCCCCTTTCTTCTCAGGTGCCTTATTAGCATTGGCGCCCTTCTCCTCTTCATGCATGAGTGCCATGTCAACTAACCTCTCAAAGGTAGCCCCCATGGGAATGTGGGTCATAGCTAACCCATGAAGCGGCTCGTTCAGACCCTTAACAAATCTTAGAGCCTTCTTCTCTGGAGTGTTCACCAAGTCTAAGCCAAACCTTGCCAATTGGTTGAATTTGTTAATGTACTCTTTCACCGATAGATTCCCTTGCTTCAGTGACAAAAACCTTTCCATGTATAGATTCTCTTCAGCCCGTTTGAGAAACTTCGCCTCAAACCTCTGCCTAAAATCTAGCCATGTATCGACTAGACGTCCCCCATTAGTGACCTCCCACGAAAACGAGGCCTCATCCTTCATTAGCCAGGAAGCTAGCTGGACTTTTTCTTCCATTATCCACCTTAAAGATTCCAAACAATTCTTCCACCTCCTTTAGCCAGTTACGAGCTTCAACAAATGTCTCCGTCCCGTGAAAAGGTTTTCCACCCATTGCTCTAAAGTCGTTACATATCTTTGCGAAATTATCGACACGAGGAGGAGGAGGAGGAGCATTTGCTGGACCAGCGGTGGTGGCCCTAGCCTCGAGATATTGACGAAACCAACCGGGTACATGAACACCCTCTGGTATCTCAGACGCTTCAGACATGCTGAAACGAAAAAGGAAAGATTCAATTCAAAAAGGACTGAAGGAAAGATATATGTCTCTTGGGGTTATGCTTTCTAAAATATACTTTTCTCTTGAAAATACTATCCTTAAAACATACTTTTGAAAGTATTTCTTTATAAAAATTGCTTTGAAAAATAGTTTTTCAAAATTCATATCTGTTCTGGTAACCTTCAGCTCTGATACCACGTGTAACACCCCACGTCCATTAATGTCACTCGCAAAGGGAATGCATTAACTTCCATGGAGCATTTTAAGTGAATATAGAACAGAAAATCACAACAAGACAGATATAAAGCAGTACTTGAAAATTTAAAACTTTATTTATTGCAGTAGAAGGTAAATATGTTTGGTTACATCATCAAAACCATAAACCAAAGTCAAGTACATCATATCCATCTTGATAAAACAAAGTACATAAACTGAAAGACATAATCCCTAACATCAAAATAGCCATAAATAAAGAGAAGCTAAACTTTACTTCAGTGATCCAAGCAATCTTCTAAAGCAGTCCAAATCAAGCTCCACTGGTGCTAGTTCCAACCTGAGCACCTAGGGGGGTGGGAGGGAGAAAAGAGGAGGAAACAAATGGGGGTCAGACATAAAGTCTGGCGAGTGCGATAACTTTAACAATATAATTAACAAAGTAACTAGGCTAAGGCATAAGTTGGAAAATAAGGAAATGATCATGAACCATTGAGTATGGCAGAGTAAACAAGGAAACAAGATGAACAACGATATCGTTAAAGCGCACCTAACCCACTAAGATAGTTACTAAACTACACAAACACTATGAGATAATTGCTATACTGCACCGCCACTAGTATACTGCACCACCACTAGTCACCCTAAGGTTGATCCCTCCTACAGACTTAATAATGATATTGGTAGTTTCGTGCACCCCTAGCTACCTTCATAGGTGTCGTCTACCCCTATCTCCACTAGGTGTACCCACTACCCCCAAGCGATCGGCTCCCTAACTCGTAGATACCCGTGCTGGCCCCACAGTGGGGTGTATCACTCCCCAAAGTGGCAACCCGATACCACCAAGAATGCACGGCTTATACCTACACGATGCAACAACGTCTTACCTACCAGCCCAGGTCCACACACTCATATGAACCCGTTGGACTTGCGTTGCCACCGCTAACCCGGTTTGGCCTCTTACAGTCAAGCCCAGTATGCGTGTCCCGTCCTCGACTTGGGTCGAGCCCACAAAGATACGTATGGGTTACTGGTTGAAATGGTCCCCCATTACTTGACACAAGCTATCCACCTAAGCTTGGTCCCCTCTAATACATCCCACTTAACCCACTTCTTATTCATGTTTCAATTACAATGTTTCAATTTTGGTTAAGTGTTTCTAATCGTATTTCCAAATGCCACCCAAGGCACCCACTTAACCCCCTCATTCCTCACTACATGCTTATCTGTTTAAGTGTTTCTAAATTCATTAAAACCGTAACCTCATAAAGACCTCTCACATTAGACTGGCATTTGTGGCAACTGGATTTGCCGGGCGGGTCCGGGCAGTCTTACACCACAAAAGAGCCTAACCTCGTGTCTTTACAACTGTTACGTATTTAGTTTGTGCCTAAGACCTCTCACATTAGACTGGCATTTGTGGTAGCTGGATTTGCCGGGCGGGTCCGGGCAGTCTTACACCACAAAAGAGTCTAACCTCGTGTCTTAGATGGTTAATTACTCCTAATTAATCATTCCCCAATTTGAATTACTTTCCCTATTCAAATTATCAATCAATTCCAAATTTAACGATGTCCATAATTGACTCAATTAT
The DNA here is from genome assembly GCA_030737875.1 of Allium sativum. NCBI lineage: Eukaryota > Viridiplantae > Streptophyta > Magnoliopsida > Asparagales > Amaryllidaceae > Allium > Allium sativum. The sequence goes on along the minus strand of CM060926.1, from coordinate 682,140,380 downwards.
GTCCATCCATTTATGGTATGTAAAATCATACCAATTTTCACCACAATTATATTTTATGCCTTTTAAGTCATTTATGCCAATTAAATCTTTTTAATATTATCCCCTTTAACCCACGTAGTACGTTTGTTCGTTTAACGTAAAAATATATGTTAGACTCGAATAGTCTAACTCATGGAATAAAGAGAAAACATCACAATATACACATAATTAAAACATAAATCTAACATAGGGGTGAACTTGCATATGTGAATGATGTTTTACATCTAAAACTTGCATAGGCCAAAATTACAACTTGCATAAACAACATATGTCATGGATCCAATCTAAAGGTGTGAACTTGATGAGAAAATGGCCACAAACATGCATAAATAACATATGTCGTAGATCTATATTTGCATAGGTAATAATCCTAAACTTGCATAACATGATTCATATCCAACTCATAAACTTACATAGGTGATTTATACATCGCAACAATGGTGCAAACTAGTATCTAACATGTAAAGTATCATGTAGAATTTAGCATATAACTCACACATGTTATAGCCTAACTTTCAATTAATTTTTCACATAAACTAGGTGTCATAACCATGTAAGTTCACATATAATTCTAACCAACTTGTATATGTTTCATGTTTAAATCAAAATCCAAACTTGCATACATATGATTTATCATATGAGTCAATATAACAAACTAGCATAAGAAACATGATGATTCAACTAGACATAAGCCAATCATAGGATTATAACAATTATAACATGGGTGATAGCATCATAACTTTACATCGTAAATGATAGCATCATAACATAATATCATAGAAATTACAACACAATTATACAACATAATTACAACATGCAATCAACAATTCATATCATATCCAAATTATCCGCATTATAATTCAATCCAATTCATTTACTAATTATTTTGTTAAAACTATCGAACTCACAACTCAAAAGCAGTCTTGAGTTCTAAATTCCGATTTCTGGAGTTGAATTAGCTCTCCTTTGAAGAAGATTCGCTGTTAGGGTTGAATAGTTCTGATTTGGTTGTTGTTCTACCTCTTTAATTTTTGTGGCGGCTGCTCTAGGGTTCAAGACAACAGCATGACGGCCATAGTTTCAATTTTAATTCTGATTTAGGTTTTGAGTCTATGGGTCTTTTTATAGAATTTTGAATTAATTTAAGCCGTCGGATGATCTTAGGGTTAATCGAAACCATTCAATCATGATAGGGTGATGAGTCAACCCTAGTGGTTCAGCAAGGAGTCAGAAAGGACTCAACAACATGGGTCAGCCTGAACCAGAAAGCTGTGCAGGTTTACTGCCTCGGCCTGGGCGCACTTGGCAGGTGCGCCAGTGCAAATTTGTACTTGCGCACTTCCCAAGTGCGCCAGTGCAATCCCCCTTTTTTTTCTTTAAACTTCGTTCGTCCATAATTCCTTCATCCGGTATCCGTTTCCCGCAAACTCGGACTCTATTTCAACCAGAATTCCGAGACGAACACAATGGCGCAACCCCATTCCTTTAATTCTCACATCTGAGATTAATTATTCTTTATTTTAGTTAATTCAATTATTCAAAAATCCGGGGTGTTATAACAAATAAAACCAAAATGTCATGTATTGGAAGTTGGATTTCTGTCTGTGAACCATGGCAAAGGGATCATCCTGTGCTAATTCGAGACGCTCTAGCCCGTGTCTTAGGAATAGCCGCAACTGCACCTTGGATCGTCAGGGCCGGTCCACTCGATGTGGATTAAAATGCTAGAACACTGCGTTTACCCGCCCTATGGGGCATCAATCTGGTCTGTATAAAGACCAACCTTTGGCTCCGCAGAGACCGAAATAACCAAGGCGCCTCACTATACATCAACCACATAAGTAAAACGTCTGGGCGTGCAAAACCCAAACACCACTCCTAGCCAGAAGGAAAAACATGCCCTCCTGATGTCCTCTCCCGTTTCTGGTTCACACCGAGGCGTGAGGTTCGCGAATTAATGCTACACAAAGCTACGCTATATTAAAGTCGTGCTTTGAACATCAACCACAAGACTCTGCTTTTCAATATAATCCTTGATCATTTGCATCTCAGCATGCCACACAAGCAATTCACACTATGCAACCGATGTCTATCGATCACACAGAATGAAACCCGACGTCAGACACACATCCATTTACAAGTTCGTTCTGGGTCTGAACAAAAACGGAGGCACCTTATTCCTCGTCACATATGTCCAATACAGGAGAGAGGTCTTCGCATATCAAGTCGATCTCCAAGTACGTCTGGACGATTACCACTTATTACCTTGGCTTGGGTGTATAGCCCAATCAAGACATCAGTAATCATCCAAACGATGTGAAGACCTCCGTTCTTCCACTACCGTCTTCATCCTTGGCATATCGTCGAATCAGTTATTCAGAATGGGATAAACCCGATCTTTCTAAATAACTCGCGTATATAATAAACAAGTGTTACAAAAACACAATATATGCCTCATTCCAATCCAGAATATTGTTTATTCAAATATTCACATTCTTTGGGGAAAGGTTCCCATTAATTTAATCAAAGATAAATTCTTTAAATTTATTCTTTAACCTTCCTTTGGATATCAATTCAAACCTAATTATGGTTTAGCCAAACTTGTCAGGATTAGCGCGCCTTACCGAAGTAATCATTTGTTTAATTTCTCAATCCCAACCTATTCATCCGATGAAGCAAACTGGTAATACTTCATATCTAACACCACGGTGTTATCGGCAAATTCAATTACCATTTCACCTTCAAATCCAATTAAAGATTTAACTATCGCCTGGAGTAAAACTGGTGGTACTCCATTCTCGATCATTTCTTGAATTTGATAATATTAGTTATCAAATTCACCTTTCAATCTATTTAAAGATTCATTAAATTCTGATTCAGTTTTAGTTTCCTAAAATCATTACTTAACGATTTTTCAATGTTAAGAAATTAATCTTATCTTTAACTGGGTTAAAGAACTAATGTCGTTTAAAACACAGCTCACGATAAACCCAAAATCACATTTTATTAACAATGGAAACTTCACGGAATATAGATCAATATATATAATCGATATGCACTTCCATATCCAAATGATAATATAAATGGAATAACGGCAAAGGCTCTTAAATTCCATATGTAGTAACAGTCTTCCTCTACAGAAGTCTACTTCGATTATCACCAAATCGAATTCAATTCCATCCCAATTTATTTTATTAAATTGGAAAACTTCACGTTGGAAAATTTCTTTTAAATTTTAACAAAAGATTTATAATTTCCAAATCACATTTCGCTATAGATCGGGTTAAAGAACGAAAGTCGTTAAAACACAGTTCACGATAAACCCAATTCACATCCCATCAGTCTCTAACCGTTAATTAGTAAGAGAACAATTCCCTAAGTATTAATCCCAAAGGCCGAAACCAACATCAGATCAATGCCCAGGAAACCATTCAACTTAGCTAATCTCTAGTTAGTTTCTAATTCTCTTAACTCAACTGGGTTTAAGAATAGTGTTAGTGAAGACACCGTTCATGACAAACCCAAAATCCCATTTGATATTAAATACAAGGCTCTGAATAGAAAATATATTGGCTTATATTTAATATCAAATTCTGAAATCAACAAATATTGTATTGGAATAACGATATATATATCTTCCAAATTCCTCCATAATGTCCATATAATCACGGGATCCAATATCGAAATATTCCGAAGACGATTTCGATTCAAATCCATTCCAATCTATATATTGGTAGTCCTGGTTATTTTTAAAACCATTTCAAATCCAATTTATTTATTTTTTTAAAAAATAGATTATAATTCTAGATCAAAACTAGTTCATTTTGATAAAAAACTATTTTTATCTTTTCAAATATGGAGTTTTTCATCCCAATTCTTTCCAAATCGTTTCTTATGATTTTACACTAATTATTGATATTTTTCATAATTTTATCAAGGCACGTACAGTCAATTTCCATAAACGATCATCGAACTGCAATTACACGACCTTTTCCAAATTTGATTTGGACATAGTTCCAAATCCAATCGTTAGATTTCAAATCTCTAATATTCTTTGGAAATCTCTTTTCTATATGAACCCAACGGTTTCGGTTTTAGGAGAATCCGACGGTTGGATCTCCCGTAATGTCCGTTCGAAGTCAATGGTCGAAATATGCGAACTGCCGCGGCACGGCGCGTTCTATTCATGCCAATATACATAATATATTATATATATTTCGTCGATTTCCATTTAAAACGTATTTTTTAATTCGTTTTCAAAACGATTTCAACTTCATATTCAATTTCAATTTATTATTGAATATTCCATATCATCGATATATAAATGATAGTATTTTCAAAACATTATATTTTGAAATCAATTCCTTTTCGATATTCATTATAGAAATGAATAAAGTTGATATAAATATCATTCACGTCAAAATGGCGTTATCTAATCAATACGGCTATATATATTTAAATATATTCGTGTCCATCCCAAATCAGACATCAAAATCACATTTTGATCCATTACTGAATATTATTTTAAAATATTCATTATTTGAAAATATTTGTTATTTTCTAAAATGGAATCAGACACAATCAATTACCATATAATGTCATTATATGGATTTCAAACAACACATGTATATAGCAACAGTGGTAAATAATCATCCATCAACCAGAGTTCGCTCTACACTATATAGGCATTAAATATAAATATTTAACGCTTACAAGAGGCTATCAATCAATCGATCGACATACAACTAAACAATGGGATTAATGTACGTCAAATTTCATCCCAATACCCGTGTGGGGTTTCAATCAACAAAACTGAATATTATTTGTGCAGTTGGGCGATGTGTAAAATATATGGTCCCAATCAATATATCAGTCAAATGGGTGTACATAAACAAATCGTCTGATTTGTAAATAAATATTTATTTTATTCATATACCCATTAAAAATTATATTTTTAATGATAAAATATTTATTCGGTTCATTTACACAATAAAAATGATATTTTTATTGTTCTAACATATTTAGAAAATTTTGACGGCATAACGACGCGATATCAAAAACAGGTAATGTCTAACATTAGCCCTCTCCTGATATTGGCTCGCGCCATACACACGTAACAATTCTAATCAATTCATTTCACCCAAACAACCAAATTCGACCAAATAATCTAATCAACCAAACCAAACAATCAAACAAGTCCTCCACGGTCTGCGGACGACGGGGAACAGTTCATATATGCAGTTATAAAATAAATAACTGTACAAAGAAAATTATAGTGAGGAGTTATCGCCTTTGGGATGCATTCCTCCATTCTCCATTGCTGAACGGTTCGGATTTGCCTAAAATTCCAATGCAAACTTTCCCGCTGTTCATAGTAAAAATCACATTTTTATTCCAATGCTAAAAATTATATTTTTACTTTGCTGAAAATTATATTTTTACTTCGCTAAAAATTATATTTTTGCTTCGCTAAAAATTATATTTTTGCTTCAAAACCATACGTGTAAAAATCGCGTCTTTAACACGATGTTTACATTATAAAGATAATATTTTTACTTCGCTACATAAATAAAAATCATATTTTTATATTCTCTATTATATAAAAATTCTATTTATAATCCGTTACTCATATAAAAATCGAATCTTTATTCTCGCTACTTCATGATAAAAATAAAGTTCATATTTTTAAATCGATGTTTGCATGATAAAAATCATATCTTTTTTGATTCAAAAATCCGATCTTTTCCATTTCAAAAATTCGATCTTTTCTATTTCAAAAATTCGATCTTTTCTATTTTAAAAATTCGATCTTTTCTATTTCAAAAATTCGATCTTTATAACCATTTCATATAGATAAAAATATAAGCTTTTCATAACTTTAAAAATCTAACCTTGACATGTTCTAAAAACTAATCTTTTCATGTTCTATAACATATATATAAAACTGATTTTATATGTATATATAAAACGCATTACATTAAATAAATATATGTAAAAACTCACTTTTTTATGTATAGGTCCAATTTACTTGATGGAGGAGGTTCACGGTTCTAATCGGGGCTGAGGAAGGGCGCGTCAGGAAGGAGATGGCGGCAGGTTGATGTCGTCGATGGGGGTGGGGGAGGCTCTGGCACGGCGGTGGGCTAGGGGGTGGCCGGCGTCGGTCAAATCGGGTTAGGGTTTGGTGGTTAGTTGCTGAAGAGAGGGAACGGAGATCGACGGAGGGGGGGTTCATCAGAGGTAGCGGCGGTCTCCCCTTGGCGGCGCGATGTCGTGATGGGGGAGGAGCATCGATCACGTTTTTTTTTTCTTTTTATTTGTTCCGTTTTATTTAATACAGAAGAGAGAGGAGGGAGAGTATGGAGGTAGGGTAATATAAAATTATTTTCTTATTTAATTCCTTTTTAAATTCTATAAAGTGCATTTCACATTCGAACTCTGAATCGAACCCACCGATTATCGCCCCTAGCTAACTACCCCTATTCCGAACATAATGGTATATGTTTCGTAAGCTGATTTGGCTATTTCGTTCAGTTTCCATTTAAATCATTATATTGAATTTTAAACGTACATTTCAATTTACTGGGGTCACATACAGACACCAAAAATTCCAGAAAAATAAATCTGGCTATGTTTTGACGATACGGTCCTAAAAAAACTAATTTCATCAAATTTGGAGACCGTTTGAGAAATGGCCTTTTTCTAGTCGATTCATTTCAACTGAAATTGACAAAACACGTTTAACTTTGCCACGCTCACATATTGATTCCAAAAATTATGAAAATTGGGATCTAGCAATAATTTGACATTCTGGATCCAACAAAAGTGGTTTCGTCGAAAAAATAGGTCGTTTGCAGAATCGTTATTTGAAGGGCTAAAATTCCATAGCGACTATTATGAATTTTCAACTGGGCATAACTTTTTATTCCCGCTATGAAATTTCAATTTTTCGGATTCGTTGGAAAGATATTTTCAAATAGATTCAAATATTTTTGGTTTCAGTAAAATCTGGTTTATTTCGAATCCTGTACATTCATTTGAAATTTGAAATCAAATTTTCAAACTACTGCGCCATTTTCAATTCCTTTTATAATTAAAAATAAATAATTATATTCTAACTTCGATTCAAAAAAAATATATACGTTCTAATTCTATTCAAAATAAATTTCTTGTCGTTATTATTTAAAATAAATCATTTTAAATACCCAAAATTCATTAAAATTGCCAAAATAAATTTTTTAAATTGGTTTTGTTTTCTGAGTTGTTACGATACTTGTTTGTATTCTTTATGATGTTTTGGAATTCATATTTCCAAAGATTTTGGTTTGAGATCCCGAAGTGAAATCTACTTTGATATAAAAGATAGATATGTATTTCAAATGATTTGAAATAAGAAATCAGGAAATAAAGTACAAAGAAATAATTTATGTAAAGCGAACTGGATTTGGAAAAACCTAAATAATATTTTTATTAGTTATACTAATAATCAAACATTAGAACAAACAACAGAAGACTTTTATAAACATCATAATAATTTTACATTAGAGCATCGAAAATAATATGCAGCAGAAAATAAATTTACAATAATTGTAATACAATGCAGCGGAAACAAATAAACCAACACAACGGAAGACTATCAATGCTCTGGACACAACTTTAAGCTTCGATCCAGGATCCCAAAAATTATGAAATTTGAAACCTAATAATTTGACGTGAGCTACTTCGATCCCCCAATCTACCCATTTAGGCTTAAATCCCAAATTTAGATTTTTCCAAATCCAATTCACTTTACAAAAATTATTTCTTTGGACTTTATTTCCCGATTTATTATTTCAAATCATTTTGAAATACATATCTAACTTTCATATCAAAGTAGATTTCACTTCGGGATCTCAAACCAAAATTTTTGGAAAGATTTTGGATGAACAATTCCAAGTTTGAAAGGATAAAAATATATTTTTATCGAAATGAACTAGTTATTAACTAGAATAATAATCCAATGTTTTTAAATAAATAAATTGGATTGAAAAAGGGTTTTAAAATAACCTGAATTTTCCAATGAATAAATTGGAATGGATTTGAGTGGAAATAATCTTTGGAATATTTCGATATTGGATTCTATGTTTATACGGATATTGTTGAGGAATTTGGAAGATATAGATATCATTATTCCCAATACGATATTTGATGGTTTGGAACAACCCGGAATTTCTGAACCAAATTAAAAATTTATTTTAGCTATTTTAATGGGTTTTGAATATTTTAAATGATTTATTTTAAATAATAACGACTAAAAATTTATTTAAATTGAAGTTAGAACATATAAATTTATTTTAATTATAAAACGAGCCTGAAATGCCGCGGTAGTTTGAAAATTTGATTTTAATTTTCAATTGAATATATAGGATTCAATATAAATCGGATTTCAGTAAAACATTAAACGTTTGAATTTGTTTAACTATATCTTTCTACCAAATGTCAAAAATTGAGATTTCACTTTATAAATTGTAAGTTATGACCAGTTTAAAATTTAAAATAATCGCTATGGAATTTATATATATTTTGATATAATATATAACCCTTAAAAATAGCCATTTTGCAAACGACCTCCATTTTCGACAAAACCTCTTTTTTTTGGATTCGGAATGTCACATTATTGTTTAGTTTCAAATTTCATAATTTTTGGAACTAATATGTGAACATGGAAAATTTAAACGTGTTTTGAATTTCAGTTTAAATTTAGTCGACTAGATAAAATGCCATTTTTCAAACGGTCTCCAAATTCAACGAAACTAATTTTGTTAGGATCGTATCGTCAAAACATAGCTTGATTTCAATATTCATAATTTTTGGAGCCAGTATGTGGCCCCGGTAAACTAAAATGTACGTTAAATTCAATTTTGACCGTTATATTAACTTATATTTTAAGTTTGATAAAAACTAATCAAAACAGCCACATTGGCTTATGAAACATATCCCATAGTTTCCGGAATGGGGGTATTTGGTTAAGGATGATAGTCGTTGGAGTTCGATTAAATTTCGAATGTTAAATTCACTTTTAAAAAATTAAATATAATAAAATAAAAAATATATAAATAACTAAACAAAACCCAAGCCGTGGTCATCTTCATTTCAGCGCCATCATAATCATTCTTACGACCAGAGCTGCTCCAATGTAATCCTCCATTGTCTCTCAAAATACGACGAATCAAGTCATGAAATTAAAACAAAAATTATAGAGATTTTTCCTAGCTTCAAAACTATATGGTTATGATCATTTTTAGTTGCGCGTAGAAGCTGAAATCGAGCCTCAAAAGGCGTGAATTTGGACCAAAATTCAATAGGGTAGGGGGACCAAGCTGGTAGCCACTCCAGGCGGTGGTGGTTCTCACGGAGCCGCTTCAGGTGGCACCGGTTGATCTGAGTCTGGTCGAGCATGGAACGGGCGGGGCGGAAACCTGAATTTGAAGAATGGGTTCAATTTATCAGCTGAGGATAAAAGAGGGAGACGACGGAGATTAAATAGGTTAAGTGTAAATATAATTTAATTATATAATTAATTAATTAATTAATGTCATTAATGCACTAATTGCCATATCTTTTCCATACGAGGTCGAAATCCGACGATTTCAGTTGCGTTGGATTCGTAATAATGAACACTACAACATGGAACTAACCAGAACAGAAACGGAGCAAGTTGAATTTTTAGCTAAGTTAAACGCACGTTTAATTTAGTTTAAAAATAAAATCCTTTAATAAAGAATGATAGAGTGGAACCCAACGTGAGATCTCTCTCACTCAAATTATTTTTGTCATGTAATTTATCTTTGGAGTTCAACACACGAACTCTACACCAGTCATTTGAAATTGAAGAGATGTATGGATATTAGCGATACTCGCATTTCATACTCCGCAAATGGACATTTGTGGCGCCGTAAATGGCATTTGGTTGTTGAGTATTTATTTATATGGATGATTTGGTGATATGTGTTGTGATTATAATGTTGAATATATTAAAAATAATGTTAACATTAATATGGTACTTGAAATTTAATTATATATATCCATTTATCATTTAAACAGTGAAAATTGGTTAATTAGAAAAATAATTCGAATCAAATTAGAATTGGTTAATTTATTAACCAGTGATTAATTTGAATTGATTGGTGTTGTTTGAAAACCCCACATGGGTATTGGGATGATATTTGACATACACTAATCCCAATATTTAGTTGTATGTTGTTGACAGCAAAAAATGTCAAAAACACCAAAGATTCCTATTACTAGGGATAGTTAATTCGGTCATAAGACTAAGTAAGAGAAAGCGGTAAATGACACGAGAATTTATAGTGGTTCGGTAGCAGATTAGGCTTACGTCCACTTTGGAAAGGTGTTGGAATTTTATTAATTACTCAAGAATTACAAGATAGAGTCATGCTCATAAAATTTCATTACATTCACTTTCATGATGGTCACGTGCTAGGTATTTGGGAAAAAGAATATTTAATTCTCCTTCTTCCTCAAATGGGAGATGCCATTAATGGGTCTCATGAAGCTCTAAGAAGGTCTCAAGTGAAGAAAATCCCACCCCCCTTTGAAGTGTGAGGCCATGGGCTATTTATAGGAGTGGAGAAAGGTAGGATTAGGTAGGAGTAGGTAAGAATGGGGGACCACATGCAGATTTTCGCACCCCCCATGGCACTAGCAGGAAATTCGCACCCGCCACACGCACTAGCAGAATTTTCGCACCCGGGGTTGAGTGCGAAAATTCGCACCTGCTGGGTGCGAACTTTCGCACCCTGCTGAGGGGCGAAGTCCGCCTCATGGGTGGAGCGAAGGCCCTGGGTATAGGCGTTTTGATGGCTCGTGGTTCGAGTTCACGGCTTGAACTGCGAGGCCTTTGTTTGGCAATGTTTGGAGGAGTGGCGAGGTTCGCGGAATTCGTTGGCTTAATCCTAACTTTTGAGTCGATCTGGTGATTTTGGGCAACACACTTGTTGGCGGAAATCCTGACTTTTTAGTCAATCGCCGCTGGGACTATGGGGCTCGGACCCGCTTGACGGCTTGTCTTCGGCTCGGAGCATGGCTCGCCTTCGGCTCGGACGCGAACGGATACTGATGGAGGTCGCGTTTAAGGGATGCGACATCCTGCTAGTGCCCAGACTCGAGTCTTCTGGTACTGGACCCCGGATGATATTCGTGACGCCTCTAGGCTGTAATATTATGCGATATGTTAAGTCGAGCGCGTCTTCCGTACTTTTGGGAACCAGACCAAAAGGTCAGTTAACATATGTCAATCGATTGGTTGACAAACTGTGGTGAGCATTTTTTATTAATTTTAATGCTTATACAGTTGTAGAATGCACTCTAGATGATGTTTAATTATTTATTATTATTGTTGAATACATGCGATGTATGAAATCCATATAACTAAAATTATATGGTGATTGATTGAGTTGCATTCGGATTCAGAATATGAATGAATATTTTTAAAATAATATTCAGTAAAGAATCAAAATATGATTTTGATGTCCAATTTTGGATGGACACGAAAATAGTGAAATGTGATGCCGAGTTAAGTGGTTATACGCCATTTTTACTCCAACAAAATTTTCTATCGATTTTATTTATTTTATAATGAATATCGAAAAGATTTGATTTAAAAATATGACATTTTGAAAATATTATCATTTTAATATTATAATAATATAGAATATTCAATTTTGATTTGAAATTGAAAATGAAGTTGAAATCGTTTTAAAACGAATTTATAAATATTTTGTAAAATACGTTTTAAATAGAAATCGATGATATATATTATATATATATAATGGTTTGAATAGACGCGCAGCGACCATTCGCGAATTTCAACCATTAACTTCAAATTGATGTAATGGGAGATCTGACCGTCAGATTCTCCTAAAACCCAAACCGTTGGGTTCGTATCGAAAAGATCTTTCCAAAGAATATAAGAGATTTAAATTTTAACGGTTGGATTTTAAAATATGTCCAAATCAATTTCAGAAAATGTCGCTATGAATGCAATTCGGTGGCCGTTATTGGAAACGACTGTAAAGGCCTTAATAATATTATTAAAAGTATGGAAAGAATTGTGTAAAATCATAATAAATGATTTGGAAAGATTTTGGTTGAAAAATTCCAAGTTTTGAAAAGATAAAAGATATTTTTATCTAAATGATCTAGTATTAACTAGAATAATAATCCAATGGTTTTTAAATAAATAAATTGGATTTGTAAAGGGTTTTAATATAACCAGAATTTTCCAAAATAAATAATTTGGAATGGATTTAAATGGAACTTATCTTCGGAATATATTGATATTGGATTCCGTGATTATACGGATATTGTTGAAGAATTCGGGAGATACAGATATCGTTATTCCGAAAACGATATTTGTTTGTTTCATAATTTGACACTGAATATAAGCCGATATAATTTCTATTCAAAGCCTTATATTTAATATCAAATTGGATTTTGGGTTTGTCGTGAATGGTGTCTTTAATAACACCATTTTTAAACCCCATTGAGAAAAGAATAATTCTTTTAGTTAAGATTTAGAGAAGTTTACAATTAATTAATATTTAATTGGAATTGAATTGTAATCGGATTTTTGGGTTTATCGTGAACAATGTTTTAAATAACATTTTTTCTTTAACCTCATTAATAGTGAAGTTAAGATTTGAAGTTTATAAATCTTTTAATCAAGATTTAATGGAAGTTTCCAAAGTAAAGTTTCCCTTTTAATTTATTAAATTGGAATTGAATGGAATTCGATTTGGTAATAATCGAGATGATCTTCTGTGAAGGAAGACCTAGACTATGTATGGAATTTAAAAGGCTTCATCGTTATTCCATTTATATTATTAGTCTGATACGGGAACTTATATCGATTATACACTGGTATGATTTCAGTGTAGATTTCATTTTGATGGAAGATGATTTTGGGTTTATCGTAAACGATGTTTTAAATGATATTCGTTCTTTAACCCACTTAAAGATGGGATTTATTTCCTAATTTTGTATAATCATTTAATTATGATTTTTAGAGATTAAAACTAAGTGGTGTTTTAATAAATCTTTAATTAGATTGACATGTTAATGTGGTAATTAAATTTTCCAAATTTGAGAAGTGTTCGAAAATGGAGTATCACCAGTTTTACTTCATGCGATAGTTAAATCTTTAATTAAATTTGAACGTTAAATGGTAATTGAATTTACCAATAAGACGGTACATGTTATATATGGAGTACTATCAGTTTTACTCCAAGGGATAAATTGGTCGGGATTGGAAAAATAAAATAAATGATTACTTGGGTAAGGTTCGCTAATCCCGACTAGTTTGATAAACCTTAATTTGGTTTAAATTTTGAAAAGAATATTTAAATAAAACAATATTCTGGATTGGAATATGGTGTGTGATGTGTTTTTATAGCACTTGATTATAAGATATGTGAGTTATTCAAAAGAATGGGTTTAACCCATTCTAAATAATTGATACGACGACTAAAAGTCGAAGATATTGAAGGTGGTGGTTAAAGACCGGCGATCTTCACATCGAAAGGATTGCTACTGATGCCCTGGATTGGTTAGCTCCTAGGAAGGGGTTATAGTGGTAGTTGTTCGTACTTACTTGTTGATTGTCCGGATATACGAGGTTCTCTCTCCTGTGTTGGACATATGGAACGAGGAATAAGGTACCTTCGGTTTTGTTCAGACCAAGAACGGACTTGTAAATGGATTGTGTGTCTGATGTTGTATTCCTCTATGTTGTATTCATTGATCTTTGCTAAATATATATCTGTTTGGTGGCGGAGAATTTATTCTCTTGCTTAACACCCTTCTCTGAGACGTACGATCTTAGAGGTTATATATTGGCAGAAATCTATGGTATGGTATGGATTGACAATGTGACATGCTGAGATGCATGGATCAAGGCTTTTGTTGAAACGCAGAGCCTTGTGGATGATGATTAAAGCATAGCTTTAATTAGCATAGATTTGTGTAGCATTAATTCGCGAGCCTCACACACCGGTATGATGGTGAACTGATGGTCAGGTCAGTATGCTTTTGAGATGAGGATAAATGATCTTAGGGTTGTCATTGATTCGGTCAACCGAGATGAGCTGAGTGTGGCCGCTCCACACCTAGTAGGGATAAGGTACACCCCTCCGATTCTCAGAAGGATAAAGTAAGCAGTGTTTTCCAATGACCTGGACTTAAGCTGCAATGATACTTGTTTCCTGGATATAGGCGGATGTGCATTATAGTGTTTTCCAATGAACTGGACTTAAGCCGTTGAGTATTGCACTACGCGATAGATCTTTCAAATCAGCAGCCATCATGATGGAAATCCAAACGTCCAATATGACATTTTTCGGTTTTAATTGTATACCTATATGGCGACATAATATGTGGTACCTATGTCGTCTATGATTGATACATTTATATTTGAAGTTGTTTTTGACACTATGCACTTATAATAGTATCAAATGATTTGTTTTAAAACGTACCAAGCATGTTTGGCTATTATAAGGTAAAACTCTACCCTCTGGCTAGCGCTGCATTATGTGATGGGAACTGAGTCTTATAATAGCTTCATTTTTTCAAAAAGCATTGCGTTGTTTTTTATATCGTCTTATTTCAAGTTTTGGTATTCATATGGAGTAATCATGTTCCGTGTTATATGGCATGGTCCCTTGATTTACCCAACTTTAAAAATAAAGTTAATAACTATTTTAGTTCTCACACCAGTTCCATGACTGACTCATAGTTTATTGTTTCTACCTAAACTCTGGGTGCCCTTATTTTCCACACGAGCAGCTTGTAGTTTTGGTTTTCGCAGATATTTCTTTTCACAGGATTCTGGATTACAGCTAGAGCTATATTCGGAATGCTTTGTATCCGTGTATTTCATTCAGTTGTGGTTGTTGATATTTTCCACTGCACATTATGTTCAAAATGTAATCTCTAGTGTTGTATTTCCGTTGTGTAATATTTATTCATACTCTGATACATTCTTGTACTCTGGTGCAATTGTTGTAATAGCAATGAAATATTCTCGTGTTTGCGTTCAGATGCATTATGTTCTCAAAGCAGTCCGCCATCTTTTTCGGTTTAGGCCGACCGGGAAGTTCGGGTCCACTCACCTACTACACTACACTATATATGTATACGATATAGTATTCATCAAAAAAATCATAAATACATCTCTCATACATTTATATGCTCGTGAACTTTAGGTAAAATTGATTAACCAAAGCTCTGATACCAAATGTGCTGACCATCCTAAACCTCCTGCACTGAACTAGGAAATGGCGCGTTGTAGGACGTGCCAGACCAATATGAGACAATCACAAGGTAGAATAATTCGAAAATAGAACCTGTCATATAACTCACAACACACGGATAATATAAAATTGTAAAATATATAACATGATATAGTAATGAAGCATAACTGTACATAGAATCGAATTTCCATAAGACCATACAATCTTGGGTACAACAATTCTCGATACATGAATCTCTGAAAGTATGCCTCACTACATCCCTTAGATTCTAAATAACATCAACATACAATGGAAATAAAAAGATATCGCTAAAATAGTAGAAAGTAATTATACACCAGCCCCCTACTCGTCACCGCAGAGCAACACCGGCACCAAACCTGCTACCTGTTATTCAGTCTGCCATCCATCAAACTGATGAACAACCTAAGGTAATAGGAGTGAAACATAAAACCTTGATTCAGAAAACAGTTTTAGTGAGCGATAAAATAGCTAACGAATAGTTACACGGGATAATATGAATATAGGCAGATCGACCAACTAATCTGCCCATCAACCAACAAGTTAACATGTAAAGTCCATCCATCACATGTCACGTCTGAAATAGGAAAGGACAACCCCTAATCCCGCTTCTCTTCAACATCATACAGTGGTGGCCCACCCAGAGAAAACAGAGAAGAAAACATAAAATCAACCCTAGCATCCACAACATCCAATGTCCTAGCCATCACCGACTACAGTTGTGAATACATCAGTTATTAAACTTGCATTTCATTGGTCAAAAGAGCTAATGGAAAACCCCTATTCTGGCCAAACTACCCTACGCCATCGTGACTCGTATGTTTGCCTCCTAATCAGACAACTAGATCACTCCTACCTAAGCGATCCAAGGTAATAGATCCTACCTGATCCTTATGGGCGTCCCCAAGATACCTTTGCGTTGAGTCCGCTAGAACACTTCAATAACCAACGGTTCCTTGGCGCTTCAAATCTATTGAGCCTTTCTTCATGGAGACATCACTTCTTTAGTTAAGCCGCCTCTTGAACTAATTCCATTATCATCCCTGGTTAGCTCCTACCTTAATCAACCATATTCATCCCTGATTAACTCCTACCTGAGTCAATCCTTCATCAAACAGTATCGTATACCATCCCACGACCATTGTTACATCAATTTAGCTTCCACCACTCCTGCCTGAGTTCACAATCGAAGCACCATTCACCTTTGAGTTGCACATCAATCATCTGAAATACGTTTCAATCCAAACTTCTCCAGCAACATCAAGAAGCCAAGACAACCAAGCCCTCAAGTTTCACCCTTCCCTAGCCTACCCTGGCCTGCCCTCATGGGTCGGTACCGACCTTCATGGGTCGGTACCGACCTTCATGGGTCGGTACCGACCCTTCCACTTAACCAATTTATCTAAGTGGTTAGCCCTATACCCATTCATGTCTCAAGTGCATCATTCTGCTACAATCTCCAATTGTTTCGACGTTCAATTTGAAGCTTCTGTCGGTCTATTCATATCTCGAGCACCCATCACAAATTAACTTCGAATGATCTGAAATTTCACCAGTAGCCTCGACTTACCAACGCAAAGCCACATACAAAAATTCATCACCATATGACCCTTCTCCATGGGTCGGTGCCGACCTTCATGGGTCGGTGCCGACCTTTGTCCTTAGCTTGTATAGACATGAATTCTTTCAAGCCCCAATTTCACATCTTCCAGGGCGCCTTTGCCAAGTTTCATTTGAATCTGATCGTCTGAACCTCTGATTTGCTCTGTTTTTCAATCCTATGGTTCTACGGCAACAATCTAACATGCAGTTCAAGCAATACAATTAATTTCATAAAAACAAATATCAATCCATATAGCAATGACCATACAAACATGAACAATTCATAAACATAGCATAAACATGTCGCAATTATGAGATCTAGCATGATTTGGATTTAAACATATGAATAAACATGACTAACTTATTAATTATCTGGTTAATATGATCAAATTAGGTTTTCCTAGTGTTTCTAGGTTTGACTTAAACATATATGATCATATCTAAGGTGATTTTGACTTGAAACATATGAATATATTCCTAGTTCACCCATACAATCTGTAGCTTCCATGTTAAAGATATCTATCACTCACCAATTTCTAGATTTGATGTAAATTCAATGAGATCAGATCTAGACAGCAATGAAATCCCTTGAATTTGATGCAATTTGATGTGATCTAATCCTCTTTGATGATGATTTACTCTTCCCTGATGATATATCTTTTAGATGCAATCTACAAGAATTTGATTGAAGAAGATGGAGAAATAGGTTTTTAGGCTGAACCTGGAGAATCATAGACGCTCAACCTAAAACTTATAATAAAGAGAGTAACCATAATTTTCTACCCAAGTCCCCTTATTTATATCTGTTGGCCTAGGTCTAATGGGTATGCCGGTCTGCTTAAACGCAAGCGGAAATTTAAAATAGCAATTCTTCCCGAACCGTTGAACCAAATCCTTCATGTGACCACTCTACGGAATCTTAATCCACCATTCCGATCCAATGAAATTGATTTTAGAAGCTGATTCAATTCCTATCAAAAGTTATAGTCCAAACAAAAACTCAAGTTAAAAATGGTTATAATTGAATCTGGTAAAAATTATGGACATGTCATATCCCCATGAATGACATACTAAAATATGAGAATGATCCTCCCACCAGGGAATAAAATAAAAATATTTTACGATCGATCAATACGTAAAATAAGGGTCGTCACATAAGATTTGTCCGGACTCTAATTTGTTGATGGTGAATCTTAACAAACTTAAAAGCAGCGACGGTGAGTATGGTGAGCCTGCTAGAAGCTAGTCGAGTTTTCTACGTAACAGACATACAAAATCCTGATGGTCCATTGTACGATGTTCACCTAAACGTCTGACCGATAACATGGATGATTACGAGATGACAACAAATTTCTAGTTCATTTTAAAAGAACAGCCAAATTTAGAAGCATTGTTAAAATGTATCGAAGGCAAATAGATGAACTTGATTTTGGGTCCATGTCTTTTTTTAAGCATTGAATATTTGGGATGTTTGATGATTTTTAACATTGATGATTTTAGTTGTAATATTAGAGTTGTTGAATGTTTGTTGCCCTTTATGTTATGGCTATGTGTTTCCTTACATTCAACATGTGTATGCATGGAACTATTGCTGACTTTTAATTTACTTATTTTGTTTCATTTAGCGATCGGAGTGCAGGGTAAGAATAGAATTTGCTTTTGGTTTTGGATTGAAATACTCTAATCTTGATTGTTTCATAATTATTATCGAAATACTATTAATCTTGACTATTTCATAAGTTTCATTTAGTGGCTTTCTGATTACAAGAAGTGAATATTTGTGATTGTTGAAGTTATTGGAGGGAGTACACAGTGATGGTGGCAGGGAGGTAGATGATAGTTTATGTGGCAATTGCAGAGTTGTGAACCTAATGTTTTTAAGTCAGTTCAATGACTTGTAGACTTTTGTAAACAAAACTGCTGTAAAATAAAGTAAAACACAATTAAACCAACACAAGTGAAAACAAAGCACACAAGATATGCTGAGTTTTCTATATGGAGTAAAATTTTGTGCAGAAGATGAAAGGCCTAACTATGTGAATAGTGCATGATTGATTGCATATATGCCTCAGTTACTTTTCCACTCACATGCTTTGGAACTATTGATTTTATAACATGAATAACTATTTATTTCCCTTTTGTTTTTGATCTTGCAGTAGAAGCTTGTACTTAGTTCATATACTAGTTTTATTTGCTATCGTGTGTTGGAATATGACGTCTAAAAATATGAATTACTTACACAAAATGTCGGCTAGTCATAGTAATGCATCACAACATAGAGAAAGCATAGAAGACACTGTTCCTCCTCCATTAGCAAAAAAAAGTACTACATAGTCGTTGAAATGGATGGTGCAAAAGGTGACGACTCATCAAAGCGGGCTTCTCGTTGCGGGGCTCTGATCCGAAGGCATATTTCTATTAGTTACGACAATTGGAGGAAAGCTGATTCTTTTTACAAGGACAGCTTATGGCGAGCTTCTTTATTCTTGCATATGTAAAGCACAAAATTATAATCAAAATCATTTAACTTTTCTATTAAAGGATTTTGACTTGAATATAAATGCAGATGTTGCTGAACCTATCTTGGAGAAATATTTTCCAGAATATATAAGAATGGCAAGATCACATTTGAGGAAGACATATATTAAAACAAAAGAAAAAGAGATTTCGCCTAGGCATCTTGCAATTGAAAACTGACCTAATGACATCGATAAAGTTCAGTGGGAGAAGTTCATCGACAATGAGTATATAGACAAGAAGAAAAAACAATGCAAGATGAATAGCAATAACAAGGGAAAGAATAATATAAATCATATATTGGAAAGGAAATCTTATGCTAGGCTGCAAGAAAAATTGGTTTGTATAAGTCAATTCTTTTTGTGGTTATTTTAGATAATACTCTATAGCTGTTAAATATATTTATATTTATTCACATAGGAAAAGGAAAATCCGGAATGTAAACCTAAACAAGCAAAAGCATGGACAAGTAAAAAAACTGGAGAAATGCTTCCATGTGCAACTGAAAAATATGTAAGTTAATATTCTAACCTTATATGACTAGCCGTTGAGAACTACAAAACTATCTAGATTATTGCTATCAACAAAAATAGATAGAAATCTAAGATATGCCTCATTAAACGCAGATGTTTAGTTTT
The DNA here is from genome assembly GCA_030737875.1 of Allium sativum. Classification (NCBI taxonomy): domain Eukaryota; kingdom Viridiplantae; phylum Streptophyta; class Magnoliopsida; order Asparagales; family Amaryllidaceae; genus Allium; species Allium sativum. Next base: position 682,120,258 of record CM060926.1, on the reverse strand, counting down.
GTTGTAGTGACTTTCGAAGCTCCAAGCATAGTTATTATTCTTTTGGCCAAATAAAAAAAATTGGCTTGCTTGTGTTTTTTTTTATTTAGCACGAGCATTTTATTAATATAAATTGCTGCAAATAATATTTCTTGGACCATAGATACGTACATCAAAAACAATATTTTTTTCTATTCATATTTCATTTATGCTTATAAAATAGTTGACATTGATAGAAGGTTATAGAATATTTATATTGCACCCACTATATAGTAGGATATTTTATTTATGCTTATAAAATTTGTAGGCATTGATAGAAGCAGCTGAAGAAAGACAAAAACTAAAATTTTGAAAGAGACCCCGAAGTTAAAATTTTTGGAGATGCGGAAGGAGGAATTATTGCAGCGCTATTACTCTATGCCTAATGCAAAACAAGTTAGACCCATGAAAGCTTAAAAGGCAATAGTCAATTATCGAGAGAATGCGAATCATAAATGGAGAGAGGAAATGAAGAATAATAAAAATCAGATGTACGTAGAGATGAAAACAATGAGTTCGTCTATCGTTGATTTGAAACAATGCATGATGTTTCTTGTAAATCGATTTGAAGGAAATGTGACGACAACAAGACTGAATGATGCTTCCAATACCGAGAAAAATATCAGTAATCTGATACCTAGCAAAAGTGCTCCATATATAAAGTGATAGTATCGCCTACAGAAGGAAAACAGTCAGTAATGCCATTAGGACCAGGTTCGACAGAGGTAGCGAGAGGGCATATCGGGATGCATATTATGTGTCATGGTAGAAATGTGGTTAAAGGAAAACAAGTTGTTTGGGTGGAGGATGTTATCGATCCAAAATCTTCACTTTTTGATGCACCATAAAATGGCCATTACACACTATGCGATCTAGTTGGAGGGGTTTTGTGATTTACCCCGAGTATCTCGTCTACGTTATTAGTAAAATACTGTAAGTTCATTTTAATTTTTTGTTGCTACCTTTTTTCACTACCAATTTCTTTTATTCATATAGGATACCAGTTACACGCATAATTCAAAGCTCACACGATCCTAATTTTGCAACTTGGCTCAGAACACGAAAGCTTAATCTCCTTGAATCCTATATTATTTAACCATTGTTTCTATTTTATTTATGTTGTTAATCGACAATGGATTGTTCCTATATTCTGATTGGTGGTTCCTTGAAACTAAAACAAAATAATAATCTACGTATCCGGTTGAGTCGACATTGAGTTATGATTTCAGTTGCTTACTTGAAAGGGTGTACCATATTATTGTTTGTTTTTATTTGTTCATGAGGAAACCGGTTGGAGTCATAATACTCTTCCTAGTGCACCTAGCATGTTCCGCAAGCACCACATTAGTGGCTGATCTTAGCGTATGCACATGGTAAGCTCTTAGCACGTCACCATATTATTGTTGCTTTTGATAGTATATTTATGGTTTTTTATTTTATCATAACAAATTGTGATTTTTTTTATATATACAGCTTTGGTTAGATTATATCTATTAATATATAAGTTTACATGTTAGAGTAAAGGTTTACTGGTTACATTGGCTTGTTTTCAGGGTATGCCAAACGTATATCAATACCACCTGGATAAGCAATTAATAGACCAAGGTTATCAAAACCTATTGTGCTTTTGCAGTTCAAGTTTCAACATTTCTCTTTCCCTAAATGCAACTTTCAGTCTTAAATTCATTCATACCTCATTTGTATGGATTTTCTACCAATCTAAGGAACTGCATGTATAATGTGTCAGTTGCTGAGGACCATCCCAATTTCACCTCCTATCAAAAGTTTCAATTTTAATCAATTTGTCAGTTTTTCTTTAGAGACTAGATTATGAAAATATGTTTGTTCAAAATATATTTGTTTGTTACCATGAAGAGTGAGATTAGTTCGCTAGTAGGCTATTGTGAAGAAAAAGGATCTTCTGCGCTTTATTGTTGAGTCTGTTACATAATAGATCTCTGGATTATTGATTGTTTATCATATTCACACAAGCTAGTCAGATTTCTTATCATAAGCTAAATTAGTTAAACATTGCTTTCCATACATCTTTTTATACTTCAGCTAGTGGATGGTTTGTTTCGTAACTATTAACTACTTGGTAATAATTTCTATTAAAGTCTTGGTACATTTAATAGGACAAAAAGTTTGACTATTTTAATCTACATTACAAGCTTTTCTTTTCTTTCCGTAATGCGACTTTAAATTACAATTCATAGCATTAGAGCATAGTTACATCGATTATAAATGTAGGCATGATAAGATTTGAAGCTTTGGATTTAGATAATGTAATATGGATACCGTACATGACACCATGTGAGCGGATTTCTCTTTGATTACCACAAAAATATAATTGCAACTGTTCTGTTATTTTAAAGCCAGGGAAGTCTGATTTTCCAGCGTTTACTGTCCACATAATAAAATGATCTTGAAAACATACTATACTGTAGGCTTCTTGTTCCATGAATATTGCAAGTGGGGATGCAGAAATTAATATGGTTTGTATCATGAGACTGCCGATGCCATATAAACCACATATGCAGTTCCATGTCTTAACATATTTACTTGAATATGACCTATTTCCAAATCATTAGTGTGCGGCAAATGGGTGGTAGTTCGACCACATTATGCATTCTTTTCTATAATAGGCCACAACATGCATTCTTAACTTGATATCAATGATTTAAAGCGTTTTCATTACAATTTTACATAAATTATTCAATGATTTTTTAGTTGTGGTCCATTCAATGATAGTACTAAAACTAATGTTCTATTGTGAATCACTTTTTAAGGCTTATAAATTCGCTGAAGTGGACACTTTGTGCGAGTATAATCAGTAGCTTATGCATGAGGGATAAATTTCCATGGTTAAATGATCTATTCTTTAGCTTGTGGATCTGCTAACATCAAATTTTTTGATGCATGCTTTCATTTTTACAATATTTCACTATTTGTACATATTTAACTTAGAGTTCTTATGTTTCATTGATATATAGCTGCATAAGGTCATAAATTGAATTTCGTATTTTAAACTTTAGTGCTTCACCAGTAGTATACGTTAATGGAAAAGTCCAGGTACTAGAAAGTCAAAGATATCTCAACTTATCAGCTAACACTCAATTATTTTGGTGAAGGTCTTTTAAGCTGGTAACCTAAATGGATTTTTACTTTTGGGTTTAACACCAATATAATCCATCATATAAGACATATAGGATCAACATATTTTCTATTCTTCTAAAATCTATGTCAGATAAATTATGCATGGGGTCATGAGCTTAGCAAAGAAAATGGAAATGCTGGTGAAAGAGTTGCTTGTGGTGGGTTTCTTTTTTCTTTTATACTGATTTACCACCATGTTTTTTGGTTTCCTGTTGCAACTATTCATTATCTGAAATGGACATGGTCGCTTGCTGATATTTTTGATCATATTCTTCTCATGTATGCTTATCTGCACCATTCAGTAATATTGTTTTAACCATTCTGTTTTAACTAGATTTTGCTTTTGTAACGAAATTCATGAAAATGCTTCTTACTAGTAATGCTGATTTGTAAATTTATAATGTTATCTTCTCAAGTATGCAGAGATCAAAATAAAAAATAGTCAATTACCTGATATTTATGTCCAGTCAAATTTTTCATAGAACATGTTCCGATTTAAATATTTTTGCAGGTATTATAGGGTTTCAAGCTTAGGCTTTATCTCCAGTTCTTTGTTTAGCTATTGTAGCATGGTCCTATAGTGTTTGTATCAAGGAATGCTTATTCTCTGCAGTATGTTTGTATGTAAATTGCATCTGTATGTGTTGCTGCCTTGTATTATCCACGGTATGGGATATGAGAAGACTTTATGGTTTGAAACTTATTATGTATGTTAAAAATGGTGTATAGCTGTTATGTCAGTATTTTAACTTGTTATGTTTGCTAGTTTAAATTTGGTATGTTCTGCATGCTATTTACTATTCTAATGCTCTTACTGTGTATATAGCCAACAATAGCACTGAATATATATCTATGCATGTTTGATATAAAATATAGGTGTTTTATGTATGTAGTGTATTATATACAACTTGTCACGATTATTAGTGTGGTAAATGCGGGAGTAGTCATTACAAATAATATATAAACCATGATTATAACCGTTAGTGATCATAGAATAGTAACGGTTATAAGCGTTACAATCCCAGCATTAACCACGTTTATAACCATCGGGAGAGTAAACAATATCACACATATATAACCGTTAGGAAAGTAAATATTATCACACTTATAACCGTTGAAGAAGTAAATATTATCACACTTATAACCGTTGGAGAAGTAAATATTATCACACTTATAACTGTGAGGATAAAAAATATTATCTCGCTTATAACCATGATAATATGCTTTGATTTTGTCACGGATATAACCGTGATAACACGCGTGAAAAAAATCACCATCGCGTATTGGCTTAACGATTATAACCGTGAGTAAACTACTTACTCATGGTTATAAGCATGACAATTTGGCCATCTTGATGTTGTGAAATACACTTCATGTGCTTATAATTTTATGCTTTAATCAAGTTCGTGTATTGCAATATACATTTAATGAATAAGACAAGTTTCATTATAATAACACTAAGAAGGAAGTAATCTACTCATCTTGATGTATATCAAGATTTTCATTACAACAATACTTAAAAGAATGTTGAAATCTATCATCGTCCATGTCTTTGGCATTCTTTATAACCACAAATGTTATTTATATTCTTTAAAAACTTATATATTTTAATAAGTTTTGCATATTGCAACCACCACTTCAAGGGATATTAAAAGTTTCATTACAAAAATTCTTAAAAGTAGGAAGTAATTACTTATAAGGAATTATATCATGAATTTCATCATAAGATTACTTCAAAAAATGTTGTGATTCATATTTCTTGTTCTTTGAATTCTTTGTCACTACCAAAGTTTTTTACATTCTTGCAGAATTTGTATACTTTCATTGTTTGTACCTTCACTACAAGAAAAGGAGTTATCTACAATTGAAACTCACAGCATTTTGGTCTCCATGCTGTAGAAATCAAGCAGGAGTACGTTGGTTTTATCTTAAAATGTTGAGATAAATTTAAGCGGGAATGAATTTTCACTTCCCTCCACTATTACTAAAATCGGCCACCAATCCTTAATATTTCCCCAAAATTTTAAATTCTCAATTACAAATTTTCTATCCAGTTTTCGTCGCCGCCTGGTCTCGTCTCACCGTCGAATCTCTGGTCACTTCGCACTGTTGCTCTTGGTCTCTCGGTTGTTATAACGGAAGGCAATCGGTTCCAGTGGATGAATTTCCATTCCAGTGGAGGTCGGACCGGTAGATCCCGTTCAGTCTTCGTCGTCCTTAAAGTTGTTGTAAGCGTTGCCTTGATAATTTAGCATTTTTCATTGATTAACCGATGTTCAGTTTTTTCTAACATCTGGTATGCCTGCTGAAAATGTTGACTGTGTTATTAGCATTTTATAAGTTGTTGTGTCTCATTTAGTATCACTGTTTTATTTTAGTAATTTTGTTAATTTGATTGTACTCAACAATAGACTATTACTTCAAATTTTAGAAATTTGTTTGCTTATGTAGTAGATGATAATGGATAAAAATTGGGTGAAACTACACAGGTAACTATATAATTCTCAATATAAATGTAGTTTTAAAATCATATCCTATATTTTGACAAAAGCTAAAAGATAAATTTTTTCAAAGAACTAGTAGTGAGTATTAGCAAGGAGCTCGGAAGTTTGTGGATACCACTATGAAAAATTCTGGAAATGTAGAAAAAATTCTATGTCCTTGCGTAGATTATCGAAATCTTAGTCATCAATATGAGAAGGTGATAGTTGAGCATCTGATTATAAGAGGAATGGATCGTGTATATAAGACAAGTAGGTGGTATTGTCACAGTGAGCACATAAATATAAGCACAGATGTTAAGTTCGATGATATATATGATTTATTTGAAGCTATCGATTTTGAAAATGAAGATTTCATCAATTATACTTTTTTCGATGATGATAAAGCTGAAGATAGCGCAAAAAAACGAGAGGATGATTTGTTAAGGAACTTCGAAGAAGCAAAAGCCTCGTTGTATCCTGATTGTATCGATCAAACAAAATTATCTATCATCCTCGCCTTGTATAATCTTAAATGTGAGACTGGTTTGTCTGATACCGGCTTCGATAAACTTCTAAATGTGCAACAATTATTGTTGCCAAAAAATAATATACTTCCAAAAACATTATATGAGGTAAAAAAGTTTCTCAAAATATTCGATATGGGTTTTGAAAAAAATCATGCTTGTAAAAATGATTGTTGCCTTTTTAGAAGAGAGTACAAAGATTTGGAAAGTTGTCCTAAATGTGGTGTGTCATGATGGAAGAAGAATGAACATACTAATGAAATTATGCATGACATTCCGGTTAAAGTTTTGAGATATTTTCCAATCTTTCCTAGATTTAGAAGAATGTTTAGATCTCAAAATACAGCAGAAGATTTAAGATGGCATTTTAGTAATAAAAGCAATGATGGGAAAATGCGTCATCCTATGGATTCAATAACATGGAATGTAGTAGATGAGAAATGGGAATCGTTTGCAACTGATCCACGCAATATAAGACTTGGTCTTGCTACCGATGGTGTTAATCCTTTTATGACAATGAGTTCCAAGTATAGTTGTTGGCTTGTGATGCTTGTGACATACAACCTCTCACCAATATTATGCATGACAAAAGAAAATTTATCTTAACATTGTTGATTCCTGGTCCAAAGCAACCAGGAAATGATATTGACGTATATTTGGAGCCATTAATTGAAGATTTGCAACATTTGTGGAGTAATGGAGTTCAAACTTATGTTGCCTTTAGTAGATCGCTTTTTAACATGAGAGCGATTTTACTATGGACGATAAATGACTTTCCAGCGTATGGAAATGTTGCTGGATGTTGTGTGAAAGGTAAAAATGGTTGTTCATTATGCGGTATCAATACTCACCATCGATGGTTGAAACATAGTCGGAAGAGTGGTTATATGGGTCATAGAAGATTTTTACCCCCTTCAGATTCATTGAGAAATAAAAAAACCTGGTTTGATAATACTATAGAAAATGGTCATAGACCTAGAGTTTTGTCTGGAAGAAACATCTCTGCTATTTTGAAAAACTTTCTGAATAATTTTGGGAAAGAAATCAAAAATGTAAATAATAATAATAGCAAGAATGGGAAGGGTAAGAAGAAAAAAATTAAGCAGGAGAGTAGGAAGAGAAAAAATACTAATAAAAAATAAATAGAGGTGAAGATGGCGATCTTGTGAATATAGGGCTATCAAGGTGGAAAAAACGATCAATCTTCTTTGATTTACCATATTGGGAGGTTAGTTTTTTTATTTTTCATTGATCAATAATACAGTTCTTTAGTAATGAAATTTAACATTGTTGATTTTTGTAGGAACTGCCAATTCGTCATAATTTAGACGTAATGCATGTAGAAAATAATGTTGGTGAAAGCGTAATAAGCATGATGCTGCATGATAACAAATCGAAAGATGGAATTAATTGTAGAAAAGATTTGGAAGAGTGGAGAATTCGACGTGGCCATTATGCACAATCTCGTGGAACAAAATCATATCTTCCACCTGCTCCATATACATTGTCCAAATCTGAAGAAAAAAAATTGTAAAAGACAATATGATTTTAAGGGACCTGATGGGTATTGCTTGAATTTCAAGAGCTCCATATCATTGGAGGATAGTAAAATTAGCTATTTGAAGTCACATGACTATCATGTCCTGATGCAACAGTTGTTGTCGGTTGCAATAAGAGGATTGTTACCGAAGAAGCCAAGGAAAGCAATAATTCGTTTATGTTTGTTCATCCATAAATTATGCCAATGTGTTCTTGATAGAGAAAAACTACAACATCTTGATGATGAGATTATTCTAATTTTATGCGAACTTGAAAGATATTTTCCACCTTCGTTCTTTGATATAATGATACACTTGACGGTTCATCTTGGAAAAGAAGCCAGATTATGTGGACCGGTCCATTTTCGTTGGATGTACCCATTTGAAAGATACATGAAGACACTAAAACATTATGTAAGAAACACTGCATGGCCTGAGGGGTGTATTCAGAATCCTATCTTGCAGAGGAGTGCATGAAATATTTTAGTGAATTCTTAAAGAAATCAGGAAAAATAAAAGAGAAGGAAGTCCGAAATGAAGATTATGAAAATGATGTCATACTTGAAGGACGACCAACTTAAGCTTGCAAAATAATTACACTGTCCGAGAATGAGAAACAAGCTGCTCATTTGGCTATGCTAATGAATATGGCTATAGTGGAACCATTTGTAGAGTAAGTGACTAGTACATTTTGTTCTATTGTTCAATTATTTTTATAGTGCAACTTATCTGTTTTTTTTCCTTTTACAATAGTTTGCATCTTTAGGAGTTGCAACACTCAAACAAGCGCATAGAAAAAATTGTGACCTTCCTTTGGAAAACCCACACAAATAACTTTGCTGATTGGATTAAGAAGAAAGTGAACTGAATTTTAAAATATATTCTCATTAATTTTGAATATATTATTCTCGAGATCTAACATAAATAATAATTTCATTTATAGATACCTTATGATGCGAACGATCACGACACAATGTTAAAATGGATCGCTATGGTCCAAGGAGTAGTGCATTGTCTTGTACAGGTTAAATCATCAATGGAGAACGTTTTCACACAAAAGATATTGAGAGAAAAACTCAAAATAGTGGAGTCACTTATGATGCAACCACCATTTGTAGGGCTAGCACAAAAGATATTTCTCAAGTGGTTGACATGATTAATTACTTATTATGGGATGTTGACAGATATATTTTTGTTAGACTATCATGCCTTTTATGTTCCCGTCTTTAAGTGTCATTGGACAAATTTAGGAAATGGTGTGACAGTAGAAGATGGATTTACCCTTGTCAATTTACAACAAAAACAAGCTTCATTTTCAAAAGATCCGTATATCCTTGCATGTCAAGCAAAACAAATTTTCTATTCAAGGGAAGATGATGATTCTAATTGGTATGTTGTGATGAGGGCACCGTCAAGAACTTTTCATGAAATAGATACAGATGAATCATTGAGGAATTTAGCATGGATATAGAAAATTTTGAAGAAACCGATATGGAGATTGATGATGCTGCCGAGGATCTTGGCTATGTTAGGGAAGATTGCAAAGGAATACTTGAGTAAATATATCACTAGCTATGTCTGGATACCTATTCAGGTATAATATTATAGTACCCAGACGTCTGAGTACTTCTTCGGGATTAATATTTTAGGCTCAAAAAAAAATCCAGACATCTGGGTAAAATATCATAAGTCTGTATTCTTCTGCAGACATAATTCTCTAGCCCGAGAAATCTATCAGACGTTTGGCTAAACTAACCAGACAACTGAATATTTATTCAGGCATATTACTTTAAACCAAAAAAAATCCAGACGTCCGGATAAAATATCAGACGTCTGATGTAATGACCCACATTCTACGCATTGAAGGATCGTAGAATATTCATTGTTTTCATATACGAAGTAGTATGGTCATGTAACTTTTGGAGACGACTATTGGGGTCATTTCCCACGTTCAAGATTTTTGCCAATTTTTAAATGACCGTTTTGCCCCTAGCTGATATTGTTTCGCCCATAACTTTTGACTGCTAAGGGGTTTTGACCTGAAGCCTCTTCCATTAGATCAGGATGATGGTTTACCTTTCCATAGAGTGGTCACATTAGCCAAGCGGACTTACCGTTTGGGAGATATGGCTGAATTAAGGTTTAGAAGTTGAAAACAGCTTAATCGGGCTTAATTGGGTAATTAACAGCAAGGCTCAGTGAGGGATTTCGGGATTTGGGGTATTTAACGGCTGTTAGGGTTAGGAATTTCGGTTTTTACTCATTTTCTAGCCGTTACATACATTATAGAAACCCTAACAATGGCCTCCAACATCTAGAATCACCTCTAATCACTTTCTAATCAAGTATTAGCCTAATCTTCCCCAAATTAAGGAGAAATAGCACCAAAGCAAGGTGGAGCTGCTGTTAGACATTGGTATTCGGCCAAATCAGAGGAGTTTCAGTTCTGAAAGTTTTAATTGTGGCAAAGGTGAGTGATTAGCATTGTTTTTACACTAATTACAGTTAATTAGGGTGATTAGTGTTAATTAACGAAATTATGCAAGCTAAAAATCTGGAAAAATGTTTAGAAATTCTAAAATATTATTTTAGGGCTCTGATAGAAATTTGGGCTAATTCGGATAAATTTTGCTAATCCTATCATTAGTTATGCTTAAACTTGATTAAAGGGAAAATATGGGTTTTTGGGTATGTTTGATCCATTTCAACACATTAGATTGTTGTTTAGGTGTTTATTGTTGATTATATATGTTGCTATGACTGTATAGTATGCTTTGTGATTGATTAGAAGAGTTAGAATGGTCGAAAACGCCGTCGTACGGTGTAAAACAGTCATTGGAAAAGTTGCAGGAAATGTGCATAGTTTCGGACCGGATCGGATCGGGTATGGGGCTCGGATCGGATAAGGGAACTGGGCAAGGGGATTTGATTCGGATCGGAATTTGGCACTAGAGGAGGCTTGGCAAGTAGGAAGGCCACTCATATTAAGTTGGGGTTGGGATCGGACTGAAGCTTGGTGTGGAGATCGGATCGGACTAGAACTAGGGGACGAGATCGGACGAGGCGAGAGGAGCTGGAGTATTTGAACCGAACTAAATGAAAGGTGGCAACCCGAACCAGATGGAGACTATCGAACCGAACCGACCTGAAGTGGAACACCAAACCGAACGGGAAGCCTAGGGGTGACGTATTCGAATTGAACTGACTGAAGCAAGCCGAACCGAACCACATATGGAGGCCGAAACGAACCGGATTGGAGCTACGATTACGTGATGACTCTTCTGAAGACCAACTCCAATTCGACCAAAACCCAAGATGCAAAGGAGGTCCAGATGGGAGGTTGTTACTCAGGATCCAAATGGGATCAACGAGTTGACTTCATGATTGGACTTTGCTGCGGGACATGTGCAAAGGGGTTATCAACGTCTACAGCTTTGATTCACCACCGAGACAGATGTTAGGTTGCGTATCAGTGCAGTGGGGTAGTCATTTCTCCATGGGGCAGAGTGATCGTAGCATGGCTATGAGCCAATGTAGTGGAGTCATCATGACTTCATGGAGCAGAGTGGACATAGCAAGGATTAGTGGCTATGGATCAGTGCAGTGGAGTCGTCATGACTCCATGGGGGCAGAGTGATCAAAGCAAGGATTTGGGTGATCAAAGTGGTGGATATCGTATTCTTTACGCACTGAGTGAGAGATGTGAGGATGGTTGCTATGCTTGATTGTTTGCCATCATTATGACATGCACACCCCCTCCCCCGTATCTTTACACCATATGTTAATGTCACCTTAGAGTATTGTACATCTTGTTGTGCTAACTCTTTGGCTGCAGGTCCAGGTTCAGGTATGGTTTAGTATACCTGTTATTGTTCTGTTTTGCTGCTTATCGCTCATACCAGACTTTTTTCTGACCCAAAGTTTATTTCTCTTCTTATTACTCTGGGTGTTCTTAAACGGGAAGACTAGAGACTGGTCAGCTGGTTGTGCACGAGTAGCTTTCCAGAGACGAGTAGGAGGCTTACATGTACTATTCTATATATATGCTCCTTGTGTCGCTGCTGGTCACTACTTTGGGCACTAGTAGTGTACCTTTCCTTTAATTTGCTTTAGACACAGTTTTAAAAGTTGTAATAAAGGTGATGTTGAAAATTAGCCGTTCGATTTTTTGCTGCTATGATGGTTTAGTTTTCAGCTTATGCACTGTCTCGTCTATTTTATGTTTATTATTATATTTTATTCCATGCGCTGTGAGACATTCTACAGGTTCCTTGCTAGTTCAAATTCCCTTCTTTTCCTTTCTTCGGCGACCATCCCGTGCTGGTTGGACAGCGGCACAGCGCACTTTCATTGGAAATGTCGACTGGTGCAGGGCGGGTCATTACATTTGGTATTAGAGCCAGGTTGCGTAGTTAACCTAGGGAAGACACCAGAGAGAGAAAGTAAGTATATGAGAGCGCGTATTTGTGGTATTTTGGTTTTCAAAAGCTATACATATATATATATACTATTAGTGTATTTAAGGATGAAGTCACATTGCACTGGCACCACTGAAGAGATGGTTAATCGTTTTCCCCTTACAGATTGAACGATGAGCCGATATACAAGGGGTACTGGTAGAGGAGCTAATAATGGAATGCTCCTGATATGAGGACGATATTCACTGACTTCATGAGAGAGATGCTTAGAAATGTGCAAGGAGCAGTTCGCAATGCTGCAAATGGTGGTGGTGCAGCGATGCAGGCGCCTAGAGCCGATTTCGCCAAGCTTTGCAAGGATTACACTAGTCTTAGTGGGAAGCCGTTCCACGGGACGGAAACGGCTACAGAAGTTCAGGATTGGCTTGATAGCTGTGAGCGCATCTTCTAAGATTTGGGTATTGAGGATGCGAGGAAGAGAAATCTAGCATCCTGTCAGCTGCAAGGACGAGCAATGAATTGGTGGAATGCCATAAAGGCAGCTACTCCTGAGGATCAAGTTACTTGGGATAAGTTCAAGGCTCGATTCAGTGAAAAGTTTATCCCAGCTGCTCAGAAGACAGAGTTGTTTAAGAAGTTCTTGGAGCTTAAGCAGAATGGTAGGGCAGTCTCGGACTATATTGCTGAGTTCGATACTTTATCCAAGTATGGATTATCCCTTATCGACACTCACGAGAAGAAGAATGAGAAGTTTATAACAGGCCTAGATCAGTACTTGGGGGAAAGGCTTATAAACCATATCAATGAGACATTTGAATCGATTATGGGGAAAGAATTGAGGTCAGAGATCCTTTATCCTAAACCTAGGACTGAAGTCACTGTCGCATCTGCAAAGGGGCCAAAGCCGCAAGCAAGCGGCGGAGGCAAGAATAATTCTCAGAATAAAACAAAGCAGAGTCAGAACCAAGCTAAGGATGGTCAGAAAAAGAGCAAGAAAGATGTTGAGTGCTTTAGCTGTGGCAAGAAGGGCCATTATGCTAAAGAATGTCGAGCAAAGCCAGCAGACAAGAAGTGCTTGAACTATGGCCAAGTGGGACATCATAAGGATAAGTGTCTGCAATCCCCAAAAGAAAAGCGGATTGTGAAAGCATATGCTATTAATGTTGTTCCTTCTTCATCGAATGCCCCCAACTGCGGCGGAGAAAGGAAAGAATGTCTTCATTCAAGGTATGCTTTCTGTTTATGATGTTCCTGTTCAAGTATTGTTTGATACCGGAGCTTCCCGTTCCTTAATATCTAGTGACCTTGTAGATAGGTTAGGATTGGAACCTGAGATAGTAGATAGACCTTTAGAGGTGACAAACCCGATTGGTGGTTTAACTAGCCTTTGTATGATTTGTCGTAATGTGGTCTTATCGAGTCATGGATGCATGTTTGTTTGTGATTGCTTTATTTTGGGCTTTACTGGGTTTGGCATTATTTTGGGAGTCGATTGGATCCAAAGGTACGGGGTGGTGGTAGACTATGAGGGCTTTTTGGTGACAGTTAAAGCGGATGATGGGCGGAGGGTAGTGATTGGTGGTCTACCTAGTGATGGGGTAATGGCTAGTTTTCTTAATTCCCTTGACATCCTGCATGATGAGTTGTCAGATGTGCCCGTGGCTGGCCAGTATCCGGACGTCCTCGAGGAAGTGACCAGACTTCCAACACACTGAGAGATTGAGTTTCGGATTGATTTAGTGAAAGATGCCAGACCTATAGTGATGCCACTTCATCGTATGGCACCAAGGAGCAGCGAAAGCTCGGGGTGCAAGTAAGCGATCTGTTGAAGAAGGGATTTATCAGAAGAAGTATTTCTGAGTATGGAGCACCAGTTGTGTTTGCTACCAAGGTAGATGGTTCCCTTCGATTGTGTGTGGACTACCGCGAGTTGAATAAGGTGACGAGGAAGAATAAGTATCCTCTACCGCGGATAGATGATTTGTTTGATCAGTTGAGTGACGCAAGAGTGTTCTTCCAGTTGGATCTCGCGAAAAGTTTTCATCAACTTGGGGTGGAAGCTGAGAGTATAGCTAAAACGGCCTTTCGGACACCGTTTGGATTCTATGAGTGGTTGGTCATGCCATTCGGGTTGACCAATGCACCAGCATATTTTGTGGATCCTATTAATAAGGTATTCAGGGATCAATTGAACAAGTTTTTTCTTGTGTTCGTGGACGATATCTTGGTTTATTCGAGGACAAAGGAAGAACACAAGGAACATCTGAGGATAGTGATGGAGGTGTTGAGAAAACACCAATTGAAAGTAAAGTTCTCTAAGTGTCACTTCTGGAGGAGGGAAGTAAGATTCTTGGGCCATGTTTCAGAGAATGGTATTGCCGTGGACCCTGCGAAGGTGGCTACGGTACAAGATTGGTTTACGCCCAAGAATGCAACAGAAGTAAGAAGTTTCTTGGGATTGGCTGGATATTATCATAAGTTTATCCAAGACTTCTCCCAGATAGCAGCACTGTTGACTCAGTTGACCAAGAAGAATCAAGCTTTCGTCTGGGATGAAAAGTGCGAGAATGCATTCAAGAGTCTAAAGGAAAAGTTGACATGTGCACCAGTGTTAGTCATTCCTAAAGGGAATGAAGAGATGACGGTATACACTAATGCATGTGGTACCGGACTAGGTGTTGTATTGATGCAAGGAGGTAGGGTTGTAGCTTATGCTAGTCGGCAACTGAAACCACATGAGAAAAGATATCCTACCCATGATTTGGAATTGGCAGCGATCGTGTTCGCATTGAAGATGTGGAGACATTATCTCTTGGAAGAAAGATTCGAGTTGTTTACTGATCATAAATCGTTAAAGTATCTTTTCTCACAGAAGGATCTAAATCTCCAACAGCAAAGATGGTTAAAATTCTTGGCTTCCTACGATTTCGATATCGCATATACGCCAGGAAAGGGAAATGCGGTAGCTAATGCATTGAGTAGGAGACATGCCAGTTTAGGGGCTATGTTTCTAGAATGGAAGCAACTGGAGTACATCGCTGGGTATGATTTCAGACCAAAGTGCGAATTGGATTCAGAAGTATTAGCAAGTTTGACGATCAGACCCACTTTGATTGAGCGGATTGGTTCCAGTCAGAGAGACGATCCTAACCTATTGGAAATCATCTCCAAGTTAGAGATTGGTATCGACGAGGAGATGAACAAGTATGGGCTTAATCGAGATAGATGACTTAGAAAGAATGGAAGACTAGTTATGCCCAATGTCAATGGATTGAGAGATGAAGTGCTTAGAGAATGTCATCACTCAAAACTGGCTATACATCCCAGCGGTAACAAAATTTATCGAGACATGAAGCAGACCTACTACTGGGAAGGAATGAAAAGAGACGTTGGGAAGTTTATATCCAAATGCATGAACTGCCAGTTGGTTAAAGCTGAGCAAAAGAAGCCTAGTAGTTTGTTGCAACCATTATAAATTCCAGAATGGAAATGGGAACAAGTCTCATTAGATTTCATCGATGGGTTACAAGGGACTAGATCGGGCCATGATAGCATTTGGGTGATTGTGGACCGACTGACCAAGAGTGCAAGGTTTATACCCGTCAAGTCGAATAGAACAACAGCTAAGTTAGCAGAACTGTATATGAAGTGGGTAGTGAGATTTCATGGAGTACCCAAAGGCATTGTAAGTGACCGAGATCCATTGTTCGCTAGTGGATTTTGGAAAAGCATACAAGAGGCGTTAGGATCAGAATTACATCTCAGTGCTGCGTATCATTCTCAAACTGACGGTTAGACGGAGAGGGTGTGTATTAGAAGATTTCTTGAGAGCTTGCATATTGGAATTTGGTGGATCGTGGGATGACCATTTGCATCTAGTAGAGTTTGCATATAATAATAGTTATCAATCCAGTATTAGTATGGCTCCATTTGAAGCTTTGTACGGAAGACCGTGCAACTCACCGTCATGTTGGTTAGAAACCGGTGAGAAGTTTGTGCTTGGACCAGATGTGATAAGTGAAACCTCAGACAAGATTAAGATCATCCGACAATGAATGAAGGCTACCTAAGATAGGCAGAAGAGTTATGCTAATAAGAGAAGAAGAGATTTAAAATTCTCCATTGGTGACTTGGTTTTTGTCAAGATTTCTCCATTAAGGAGCGTGATACGATTTGGTAAGAGAGGCAAGTTAACACAAAGATTTGTTGGTCCATTCCCAGTTCTCGAGCAAGTTGGGAATTTGGCATATAAAGTTGAATTATCAGAGAAGATGGCAGGAGTTCATAACGTATTTCATGTTTCCCACTTAAGGAAATTCATGCACGACCCTAGTGTAACTATTTCACCTGATCAGTTGGACGATATCGAGGTTGAACCTGAGGCGATTGGGAACCGCAGGCCTATGCGTATTGTTGGGAACGATACGAAGCAACTTCGAAAAAAGGCGGTGAAACTAGTCAAAGTTCAGTGGGTCGAGGATGAGAATGACTGTACTTGGGAGACAGAGGAGAGCAGTAAGAAGACGTATCCAGAGCTTTTTGCCTGGTAAGATTTTAATTGCGACTTAGTTTTCCGCATGCTAGGATATACTTGTTTGTTGTTTTGTATGTTTGATTGTTGTGAATGGTTGAAAGGCATGCATGATCCTTTGCTTGTTTCTTAGTTAAGGAATTTCAGGGGCGAAATTTCTTAAGGGGGGAGAATGTAACGACCCGCATTCTATGCATCGAAGGATCATAGAATATTTATTTCTTTCACATACGAAGTCGTATGGTCATGTAACATTGGGAGATGACTATTGGGGTCATTTCCCATGCTCATGATTTTTGCCGATTTTTAAATGACCGTTTTGCCCCTAGCTGATCTTTTTTTGGCCATAACTATTGATTGGTAAGGAGTTTTGACCTGAAACCACTTCCATTAGATTCAGATGATGGTTTACTTTCCATAGAGTGGTCACATTAGCCAAACGGACTTACCATTTGGGAGATATGGCTGAATTAAGGTTTAGAAGGTGAAAAACAGCTTAACTGGGTTTAATTGTGTAATTAACAGCTAGGCCCAATGGGGGATTTCGGGATTTGGGATATTTAAGGGCTGTTAGGTTTAGGGATTTCGGGTTTTACTCATTTTCCAGTCGTCACATACATTATAGAAACCCTAACAATGGCCTCCAACATCTAGAATCACCTCTAATCACTTTCTAATCAAGTATTAGCCTAATCTTCACCAAATTAAGGAGAAATAGCACCAAAGCAAGGTTGGAGCTACTGTTAGACATTAGTATTCGGCCAAATTAGAGGAGTTTCAGTTCTGAAAGTTTTAATTGTGGCAACAGTGAGTGGTTAACATTGTTTTTACACTAATTACAGTCAATTAGGGTGATTGGTGTAAATTAACGAAATTATGCATGTTAAAAATCTGGAAATTTTTTTAGAAATTCTAAAATATTATTTTAGGGCTCTGATAGAAATTTGGGCTAATTCCGATAAGTTTTGCTAATCCTATCATTAGTTATGCTTAAACTTGATGAAAGGGAAAATATGGGTTTTTGGGTATGTTTGATCCATTTCAACACATTAGATTGTTGTTTAGGTGTTTATGGTTGATTATATATGTTGCTATGACTGTATGGTATGCTTTGTGATTGATTAGAAGAGTTAGAATGATTGAAAACGCCGTCGTATGGCGTAAAATAGTCGCTGGAAAAGTTGTAGGAAATGTGCAGAGTTTCGGACAGGATCAGATCGGGTATGGGGCTCGGATCAGATAAGGGAACTGGGCAAGGGGATTTGATTCAGATCAGAATTTGGTACTAGAGGAGGCTTGGTAAGTAGGAAGGCCACTCATATTGAGTTGGGGTTGGGATCAGACTAAAGCTTGGCATGGGGATCAAATCGGACTAGAGCTAGGGGACGGGATCGGAAGAGGCGAGAGGAGCTGGAGTATTCGAACTGAACTGAATGGAAGGTGGCAACCCGAACCAGATGGAGACCACCAAACCGAACCGACCTGAAGTGGAACACCGAACCGAACGGGAAGACTAGGGGCGATGTATTCGAATCGAACTGACTGAAGCAAGCCGAACCGAACCACATCTGGAGGCTGAACCGAACCGGATTGGAGCTGAGATTACGCGATGATTTTTCTGAAGACCAACTCCAATTTGACCAAAACCCGAGATGCAAAGGAGGTCCACATGGGAGGTTGTTACTCAGGATCCAAATGGGATCAGCGAGTTGACTTCATGATTAGACTTTGCTGCGGGACGTGTGCAAAGGTGTTATCGACGTCTACAACTTTGATTCACCACCGATACGGATGTTAGGCTACGTTTCAGTGAAGTGGGGTAGTCATTACTCCATGGGGCAGAGTGATCATAGCATGTCTGTGAGCCAGTGCAGTGGAGTCATCATGACTTCATGGGGGCAGAGTGGACATAGCAAGGATTAGTGGCTATGGATCAGTGCATTGGAGTCGTCATGACTCCATGGGGCAGAGTGATCGTAGGAAGGATTTGGGTGATCAAAGCGGTGGATATCGTATGCTTTACGCACTGAGTGAGAGATGTGAGGATGGTTGTTATGCTTGATTGTTTGCTATCATTATGACATGCACATCCCCTCCCACGTATCTTTACACCATATGTTAGTGTCACCTTAGAGTATTGTACATCTTGTTGTGCTAACTCTTTGGTTGCAGGTCCAGGTTCAGATATGGTTTAGTATACCTGTTATTGTTATGTTTTGCTGCTTATCGCTCATACCAGACTTTTGTTTGACCCATAATTTTATGTTTCTTCTTATTACTCTGGGTGCTCTTAAACGGGCAGACTAGAGACATGTTAGCTGGTTATGCACGAGAAGCTGTCCGGGGACGAGCAAGAGGCTTACAAGTACTATTCTATATATATGCTCCCTGTGTCGCTGCTGGTCACTACTTTGGGCATTAGCAGTGTACCTTTTCTTTACTTTGCTTTAGAGATAGTTTTAAAAGTTGTAATAAAGATGATGTGGAACATAAGCTGTATTTGGATTTTCTGCTGCTATGATGGTTAAGTTTTCAGCTTATGCACTGTCTCGCCTGTTTTATGTCAAGTATGTTATTATTATATTTTATTCCATGCGTTGTGAGATATTCTACAGGTTCCTTGATAGTTTAAATTCCCTTCTTTTCCTTTCTTCGGCGACCGTTTGGAAATGTCGGCTGGTGCGGGGCGGGTCGTCACATCTGAATTCTTCTGCAGATAGTTTTTTTTAGACAGAAAACACTTTTAGACGTCTGGATAAAATATCTAGACGTCTGAAATCATCTTTAGGCATTTTACTTTAGGCCGTAGAGAAGTCCAGATGTCTGGTTAAAATTTCAGATGTCTAATTGATATTCAGATTGCTTTCTTTTTCTACTCTCAAACGTCTGTAAAAATAGCCAGACGTCTGACACACTTGTTTCACCTGTGCATGTTTTCCTTGTTGTCGAGCTATAGCCATGTATAATTAAAGTTCTGTATCCACAATAACATACCCTAATTACATAACAATAGCATATCCTAATTACATAATAATAACATACCCAAATATCCTAACGAACATATCAACAGCGTGTCTGAATTGCATATTGAACATAACATATCCAAGCTGAAGGTTTTACTTAATTTCTGGTTAAGAATTTACTTGGTGATCCACTAGGTGGATGCATTTTAGCTTACGGACCTATTCGTAATTTCATGCTTATTAGCTTTATTCAAGTGACAAATGTTGCTTCACTTAACGTAATGAAAATTGCAACTCCTTGCAGTTCAGCAATTTATTTTGAAACAACCTTTACTATATTTGAAGCAAACTGTGTTGTGCAAATAATATATATTTGTGTTGCTGTACATGGGAAATGTTTTTATGGGGACATCTGTTTTTCCATTGCAGCAAAAGAAAAAGAGATAACCTCAGGAAAACACTTCCCTACAACAGCACAAATGTATATTACCTACACTACACAGTTTGCTTCAAAGATAGTAAAAGTTGCTTCAAAATAAATTGCTGAACTGCAAGTAGTTGCAAATTTCATTACATTAAGTGAACCAACATTTGTATCTTGAATAAAGCTATTAAAGCGTGAAAGCCCGAATAGGTCCGTGAGCTAAAATGCACCGCCTAATGGATCACCGAGTAAATTCTTCAGCTTGGTCACACTTCGTCTGCATCATAGTCTGTTAACAGTTAAGATACACAACTAAATATGGATAACTTGAACTTTAATCACAATTTTAATTTTAAACATACGCATACAAACTTTATACAATAGAGTTAGGCAAACTTACTAGTATGAGGCGGTTGACAATAAGAGGACGCCATTGAAGTTAATTTTAGAGGAAAATTTTGATTTTTGGCCATTGAAATTAATTTTAGGAGGCAACTGAAGTTTATACCCAAATGATGCCTAAACCAGCAATTTATATCCGTTATAGGTTCACAAAAGATAAATCCAGAGGTAGAATAAATTCAAGCTAGACACTTCTGCATGTACAGGCTTGACACATGGTTTCTAAGTTGTGGTACGCTCAAAAGGTGAATTAATGAACCATGGCTATATGCCAAAACATAAAAAGTTGGACCCTGTTTTTAAAAGATGACTCAATATGTGTATATACACGTATCTCCTCATCTAGAACTTATCAAAATGAGTTGTTCATAACAGGTGAATCAATGAATAAATATCCAGACGTCTGAATGATTCTTCATTTACAGACATTTGAAAAATAGACGTTTGATTTAAGGTATTTTCAACCCAAGGAAGTTTTTCAGATGTCTGGTAATAGTTTTAGACGTCTATGTTGAATGATATTTAAACCAATGTATATTTTCAGACGTTTGCTAATTTTTTTCAGACGTCTGATTTTAGTTTTCCTGTTTTTTATTTTAACCCTGTCAATTTGCATAATTATGTACATAATTGCATCACAATCACCACCAATTAATAATTACTTGCATAATTGTATACTTAATTCTTTATTCACTCATTAGCTCTATGATTTAATTTATAAAAACATGCATATACCTTGATATTATTTTATTATTATAATCACTTCTGTTTTGTAGTAAACATATTTAAACTGTTTCAAATATTACATGACAGACCACTAGTTTCAAGTCAAACATTAAATGCAAGTTGATTAGTGTTCATGGAGAGAAAGAAGCTGTTGCTGAAGGACGCGTGTCTTCGACTGACCCAAATGCGATGGTCCATTTTGTTCGTTTGGGAGAAGGTGCCGTTAAAGTTTGGGTTGATATTGTTAAAGTTCCAAATGTACCTTTATGGAGACCTACATCTGAGTTTGAGTTTATTGAACATGCAATTGGTTCTACTATAGCTTTGCCTTCTGCAAATGTCGCCTCAGGATTGTTTTCAAGTAAGAATGACTTATACTTCTCTTTACTTATCGTCTGTATGAATGATGGAAATACTCCTTATTATGATTGTTTTGGTAGAATTTTACTTCAAGCATGATTTCCCTTTTCACCTCTTAAAACTGAATTAATATTTAAATTTTGTTTAGGTAGATAAAACCGGAAAAAAAAAAGATACAGTGACCTAGATGTGCTCAAACATTTTGATCTTATACAATTTTCTTTCTTGCAATCAGATGTTGATGTTTGATGCATGACGAAAATTCAACTTTGGAGCACACAAGCTTGGACTTTGAACGGTTTATATTTTTCTTTTTTGTCAGTAAGCATCTTTTGTAAAAACAAGTTAGATGGGAACATCGATTCCAAAATGTTATGTCCAACTATTGTATATTTGGCATATGGAATTATTATAACTTATGTGACATAGTTTTATAATTCCAATTCTTTTGTGTTGTTTGAATTTCGTGATGATTTTGAACTGCATTGTGTAAAAATGATAAATGCTGATAGATGCAGCTCAACAACTCTACAGAAACGCTGTGATATATTTTGAAAACGTTGTGATATGTAGAGAGTAACAACATTTCTACCCAGAAATAAACGCTGTAATATATGACGGAAAACGCTGTGCTATATAAATGGTCATAATATTTCTTGACGTTACAAAACGCTGTTATATAGTTTGAAAAACGCTGTGGTATGTAGAGAGTAACAACTTTCCTAATCAAAAATGAACGCTGTAATATATGATGGAAAACGCTATGCTATATGGACGGGCATAACATTTTTTGACGTTATAAAACGCTGTATAAACATAATGGCAAAGCCAATTAAAACGTTGTATAAGACATAACAACAACACCAACTAAAACGTTGTAGTATCTTTTTTTTCTACAACATTTTTAAAGTATTGTGGTAGCCCCCATGACCTATAACAGCGAGTTGTTAGACAGCGTTCTTCGAAACGCTGTAAAATTATATAACAACGTTTTTTCAACGTTGTCAATGAACATATTTCTTGTAGTGCTTTAGGATATTCTAAATGTTTCAAACACCTTCACTACTTTAATCAATTCAAATATCTCTGAAAGTATAATGCTCATGTCATATAATATGTTATTGACACTGTATTGTGCTTCAGTATTTTAATGTGCATTTGCCATTTTACATACATGTTTCTAGTTATATTTTGCGGACTACCGATCCATATTTTTCATTTAGGAAAGGATTCATGATGGCAAATCATGTTCTCCCCTAATTCAAGGTTTTTAATCTAGTAATGAACATAAGAGCTTTATTATTTATAAATTTATCATCGATAATTATTTGTTGTCAGATCTCGATATGATTGTTTGTGATGTTTTTATTTATCATGTTTTAGGTACCTAAACCGCTTCTAGGGTTATTTGACAATCATGTCATGGGTTTCTTTCAAAGAACCCTTAAGTGTTTCTTTAAGAACACTCACCTCCTTTATTTGGCATCTTTGTGGCTTACTCTAAAAATATTTTGAAATGACTTTTATACCATTTCCGCTGTGGTTTACCCCTTTTGATCCTTCAAAGATTCAAATCTATACTGGAGAAAGTTGCTACTAGAGATATAATTGATAATGTATTTAAGTTTGTTAATATTTTGCATCACTTTATATGTTAAAAATACTTAACATTGGTGATGAACATGTATCCCTTTATACTCCCCTCAATGTTGACAAACATTGCCAGATTAAATAGTAAACCCTCTCTGGATTCTCATTTTTTATCCATTATCACATTATTGTTAGCAAATACATTACATTTATTTCAATTGTAGAAGGACAACGCTTTTATTGGTTGATAAGATGCATATGTTTTATATTACTTATTCTCTTTCACTAATTTAGTAACTTAGAGGAATTTTCTAATTATATAAATCACTTGAATAGACACATGACTTCATCTCATTCAATATTTATGTCAATCAACTTTTTGAATTGCTGAATAATATATGCATAATTTGTAATATGATTGTAACAACCCGTATTTTAACAACGTGTTAAGACAAGAATCAAGGCAGAATTAAATATTAAAATCAAAATCAGGGAAAACGGGTTGCGCCATTGCGTTCGTCTCGGAAAAATACGCGAAATAGAGTCCGAGTTTTCGAAAAACGGAGTCCGTATGACCAAGTTATGGCCCAATGAAGTTTTCAGAAAATTCCAAGCCCGAAAACAGTTCAAATTCGAATTCAGATTTAAATTTCAACCATGGCAGAATGGGTGGGAATTTTCCCGCCCCAGGCAGGGTCGACACAGGGGTCGACACCAGTGTCGACCCCCCCAATGGGTCGACACCCATGTCGACCCATGGGTCGACACCCATGTCGACCCAGGGGTCGACCCCCCCGGTCGGACCAATTTTTCTGGTGCACCTGTTTTGGCTCCTGGGTCTTGTTTTAGGGGCTTGTGGCGATTTTGGATGGCTCAGACCTATTCTAGGGTTAATCTAAAGGCTGAAATCAATTTCCTACAACTATAAAAAGACCCTAAGACCTAGCCTAAATCATACTATTTCATTTTAGCACTCATGCAGCCGCCATTAAACCTAGAACTCTAAATTAAAAATACAAAGAACAAAAATTAAAGAAGACGAAGGATGATTCTTGAAGGCTACAACTAGAAGCTACAACAACTACGACGCTTTAGACAACGGATTTAGGGCTATTTGATTTAAAGTTTTGATTTGGATTGCTTGCTTCATATTGTAAGTTCTATGTCACTTTTTAGGCAAAAACGCTAAAATAACATGGACATGCTATGAATTGAAACCGGATTTAGGAACTATTATTAATCCATGTTTATATTGTTTAACTTTGAATCAAAATTTGGGAATATTGCTATGTTAATGTTGCAAGTTAAACTTATCATGATGTTGATGTTGTTATGAATCACATGGGCTTAATTTTATTGCAAGTTGAACAAATACATGTCCATGGAATCATTATGTTCATTGAAATCCTCATGTTGATTAAACCATGCCTATGATGCTAATTAAACCATGTCTATGGTATTAATGGAACTATGCCTGTGATGTTAATATACCTATCATGCTAATGACAAATTGGGAATTGCTAGGTCATGATGAAAAGTTGGAATCATTATGTTTATAATGCTAGATGAGAATCATTATGTTAAAAATACTAAATTGGAATCCACTATGCCTATTAGAATTAATGTTTCATGTTTGTAATAAAATTATTATTATGCCCGCAATGATTATTATGCCTAGGATGTAAAGTTGAATTCATCATGTTGAACTAAGTTGGAACCATTACTATGCCAAGTTATCATCATGCTAGTATTGAAACCATGTGATATGTTATAGCCTGTTTATTATGCAAGTGATGTTGGAATTGTCACGTATGCCTATCACATGTTTGGTGTCATTCCCCTTTATCTCTTGAATTGTTTATGCTTGTGAACGAAGTACGTTTATATACGTTGGGGATACGATTGGGTAGAATAGGCAAAACTTGAATTGATTATAATCATAAACCCTGAAATTTGGCATAAGTAGAACATGAAATATGGCACGAAAACTCGACTTGAACATGCCATAACTTGACTTGAAACATGCCTTAGTTGGGCACGAAATTGACATATGAACATGCTATGAAAATAGCACGAATCTGATAAGAACATGGGCATGACTTTAGAAAACAAGAAAGTGGCCAACTCGAGGTTTGGTTGAGTTTGTAGTGTAAACCTGCCCGGAACCGCCTGGCAAATCCAAATGCTACAAACAATAGGATCCAATGTGGGTAGTTGGTCACATCGCGCTTGAAACCCGAGGTTGGGTTGAGTTCGTAGCGTAAACCTGCCCAGAACCGCCCAGCAAATCCAGTGGCTACGAACAATAAGATCCAATGTGAGTGGTTCGGTGCATTAACGAATCAATTAATGCCAATTAGGGTTAAGTCATGAACATGAAAAGACAGCTTAACCAACTTGAACACGATTTGTAGGGCTAAGTCATGAACTTGAAACGACAACACTTAGCCAACTTGACATGACACGTAGGCGGGTTAAGTCGCGAATTTAAATGAAATACTTAACCATCTTGACACGACTAGACTGGAAAAGGATTAAGCCACGAATTACATGACTTAATCGGTTAGGCGGGTTAGGTCACGAATTACATGACCTAATCTGTTAGGTGAAACCCTAGACACGACCCTTTTCAGCAGTAACCCTCTAGATGTATCAAGGTACCCTGGGGCTAGGCCGGGTGGGGCACGATTACTGGGCTGATTGTAAGAGGTGAACGACGGCAGTGGGGTATGCCAGTGTAGGTTGGGTGGACTACGGTCGTGCACGTATTCCGGGGCAGGCACTGGGTATCCATAGATTTATCTGTGCATCTTGAATCATGTCAGGGGTTGACACCCTAGGGCTGATACACCCGAAGGTGGATCCAACACAGGTGACTACATTCGTGATTAGCCGTATGACACGGACACTTGACGAGCTAGAACTTGTAGGGAGCCGATCGACTAGATAATCGCTCCGTAGGACCCCGTACTTGGGTCAGACCCCGTTTTAGGGTCATTTCATGATATTGGGCCGTGGGATTTATTTCGTGATTAACTTGTGACATGGGCTTAGTATACTAGTACAGTCGATGCGAATCTCGAACATGTGATGCTTTACTTGACTTGTCTTGACTTATCCCGATCTCCTTAGTCTGTCTTGTTCACCTTGACACCATTCTTAAGTTTAGTTCCAGTTCATACATGACAGGTTGTTTTAACCGTTTTTACACTGAAAGTCACTAGGACTTACTCAGTCTTTATGACTGACCCTTTTCCTTTCGCCTCTTTTACTTTCGTTCCCCCCCCCCCCAGGTTCTCAGGGAGGAAACACTAGCTCTTAGCCTGGATATCACTTGCTTTGGCTCAGCATGTACGGTTTGCTATGGCTGCTACTTTTACTGCACTTGGCGAATAAACTGTTTTTCTGTTTTTAAGTTATTGCTTCTTTGGCTATTATTACAAGACAGTTGTAATGAAGTTGTTATTTGAAATGATTTGTAGAGACATGGTTTATTTTGGAATAAAATGAAGTTCTGTTTTACTCATAAATTCTTCCGCTGTTTACTTAATTATTTATTTATGTTCTGTCTTGTGATATCTGCATGCATGTTACCTCATTTAACGCCCCTCCAAAGCTAGTGTCCTTGTAAGAGTGGCATTGGTGGAGGTGGGGTGTTACACTTGGTATCAGAGCAGAAGGTTACCAAGACTGGGCAAAAGTTTTGAAAACCTTTTGATTTTTTTTTCAAAACCATTTACAAAGAAGCACTTTTCAAGAAAAGTTGGTTTATTTTAAAAGGCTATTCCCCAAAAAGCCATTAGCACAATCTTTGTTTCCTCTTTTGAATCTTTTCCTTTTTCGTTTTCAGCTTATCATGGCCGACGATCTTAATCTTCCCGAGGGTGTCAATATACCCACTTGGTTCCGTCGTTTCCTCGAGGCTCGGGCTAATGTGGCAGGCCCAGCCAATCCTCCTCCTCATCCTCCTCAACCTCCACGAGAAACCGCTTTTTCAAAGATATGCAAGGACTTTAAGGCCATGGGCGGAAAGGATTTCCTAGGAACAGAGACTTTTGTTGAGGCACGGAATTGGTTGAAGGAAACCGAAGACTTGTTTGTTATCTTTGAGGTAGAGGACAATAGGAAAGTATAGTTGGCGGCATGGCTCATGAAAGAGGAAGCTTCTTATTGGTGGGAAGTCACCAACGCTACTAGGCCCATTGAGACTTGGGCGGACTTTAGAGGGAGATTTGGGCTTAAGTTCTTGTCATCGGCAGAGGAGAAATGGAACGGTTTCTGGCCCTTAAACAAGGAAATATGACAGTTAAAGAATACGTGAACCGTTTCAATCAGCTTGCTCGCTTCGGATTGGAGTTAGTCAACACTCCTCAGAAAAAGGCGCTACGTTTTGCACGAGGCTTGAACGAGCCACTACATGGTTTGGCCATGACTCATGTGCCCATGGGGGCGACCTTTGAAAGCTTGGTGGATATGGCCCTACTGTATGAGGAAGATAAGAAGGGCAAGAAAGAGGTCAAGCCCAATGATTCTCAGAATAAGAAGGTAGACCCCGAGAAAGGAGGCAAGAACGACAACTCACGTGATAAAAGGAAATGCAATTTCTGTGGTACCGAAGGGCACATAGCCAAGGATTGTAGAAAGAGGAAGAGAAAGCAAGGTGAATGTTTTCATTGTGGGGAGACTGGACACATCAGCAAGGACTGCCCTAAAAAGCAGACCGGACCTTCTGGGGGTACATCGTTAACTTCTTTTTCTAGATGCTTTGTTTTATCTTGTTATCTCCTCGATCCTATCTTGAGAACCATAGGTAGAATCTTTTTGGATGTAAACATGCAATTGAAACATGTTATGATTGCGAAATGGTCGCAAGTGGTTGCTCGTGGATGCATGAATACACGTTAGGCACTAGATCGGCTCAGTCACAGTTTCATACTTGCATATGCATGAGTGTTTATTTTGGAAACTTGGTTGTACTATCATTTGGTTGTTGCATATGATTGAATGTTTGTGCACTCATGTAGAAATTATGAATTATAATAGGAAAATTTTGGATACATATTGGATTCATTTCACTAAACATATTTTGCATTTAGAAGATCAATCAGGCCTGATCATTAGCATTAGCTAAGGAACATATACACACACTCTTTGCATATGTTCATAAAACATTAAAAGTCTTTTAAGGACCATGGTTGCTTGTGGATGATGTTTTGAGTAGATGGATGATAGGATGGTAGGACACATCCTCCCTAACTTGGAGATTTCGGGGACGAAATCCTTTAAGGAGGGGAGAATGTAACAACCCGTATTTTAACAACGTGTTAAGACAAGAATCAAGGCAGAATTAAATATTAAAATCTAAATCAGGGAAAACAGGTTGTGCCATTGCGTTCGTCTCGGAAAAATACGCGAAATAGAGTCCGAGTTTTCGAAAAACGGAGTCTGTATGACCAAGTTATGGCCCAATGAAGTTTTCAGAAAATTCCAAGCCCGAAAACAGTTCAAATTCGAATTCAGATTTAAATTTCAACCATGGCAGAATGGGCGGGAATTTTCCCTCCCCAGGCAGGGTCGACACAGGGGTCGACACCAGTGTCGACCCCCCCAATGGGTCGACACCCATGTCGACCCAGGGGTCGACCCCGCCGGTCGGACCAATTTTTCTGGTGCACCTGTTTTGGCTCCTGGGTCTTGTTTTAGGGGCTTGTGACGATTTTGGATGGCTCAGACCTATTCTAGGGTTAATCTAAAGGCTGAAATCAATTTCCTACAACTATAAAAAGACCCTAAGACCTAGCCTAAATCATACTATTTCATTTTAGCACTCATGCAACCGCCATTAAACCTAGAACTCTAAATTAAAAATACAAAGAACAAAAACTAAAGAAGACGAAGGATGATTCTTGAAGGCTACAACTAGAAGCTACAACAACTACGACGCTTTAGACAACGGATTTGGGGCTATTTGATTTAAAGTTTTGATTTGGATTGCTTGCTTCATATTGTAAGTTCTATGTCACTTTTTAGGCAAAAACGCTAAAATAACATGGACATGCTATGAATTGAAACCGGATTTAGGAACTATTATTAATCCATGTTTATATTGTTTAACTTTGAATCAAAATTTGGGAATATTGCTATGTTAATGTTGCAAGTTAAACTTATCATGATGTTGATGTTGTTATGAATCACTTGGGCTTAATTTTATTGCAAGTTGAACAAATACATGTCCATGGAATCATTATGTTCATTGAAATCCTCATGTTGATTAAACCATGCCTATGATGCTAATTAAACCATGTCTATGGTATTAATGGAACTATGCCTGTGATGTTAATATACCTATCATGCTAATGACAAATTGGGAATTGCTAGGTCATGATGAGAAGTTGGAATCATTATGTTTATAATGCTAGATGAGAATCATTATGTTAAAAATACTAAATTGGAATCCACTATGCCTATTAGAATTAATGTTTCATGTTTGTAATAAAATTATTATTATGCCCGCAATGATTATAATGCCTAGGATGTAAAGTTGAATTCATCATGTTGAACTAAGTTGGAACCATTACTATGCCAAGTTATCATCATGCTAGTATTGAAACCATGTGATATGTTATAGCCTGTTTATTATGCAAGTGATGTTGGAATTGTCACGTATGCCTATCACATGTTTGGTGTCATTCCCCTTTATCTCTTGAATTGTTTATGCTTGTGAACGAAGTACGTTTATATACGTTGGGGATACGATTGGGTAGAATAGGCAAAACTTGAATTGATTATAATCATAAACCGTGAAATTTGGCATAAGTAGAACATGAAATATGGCACGAAAACTCGACTTGAAAATGCCATAACTTGACTTGAAACATGCCTTAGTTGGGCACGAAATTGATATATGAACATGCTATGAAAATAGCACGAATCTGATAAGAACATGGGCATGACTTTAGAAAACATGAAAGTGGCCAACTCGAGGTTTGGTTGAGTTTGTAGTGTAAACCTGCCCGGAACCGCCCGACAAATCCAGTTGCTACAAACAATAGGATCCAATGTGGGTAGTTGGTCACATCGCGCTTGAATCCAGAGGTTGGGTTGAGTTCGTAGCGTAAACCTTCCCGGAACCGCCCGACAAATCCAGTGGCTACGAACAATAAGATCCAATGTGAGTGGTTCGGTGCATTAACGAATCAATTAATGCCAATTAGGGTTAAGTCATGAACATGAAAAGACAGCTTAACCAACTTGAACACGATTTGTAGGGCTTAGTCATGAACTTGAAACGACAACACTTAGCCAACTTGACATGACACGTAGGCGGGTTAAGTCACGAATTTAAATGACATACTTAACCATCTTGACACGACTAGACTGGAAAAGGATTAAGCCACAAATTACATGACTTAATCGGTTAGGCGGGTTAGGTCACGAATTACATGACCTAATCTGTTAGGCGAAACCCTAGACACGACCCTTTTCAGCAGTAACCCTCTAGATGTATCAAGGTACCCTGGGGCTAGGCCGGGTGGGGCACGATTACTGGGCTGATTGTAAGAGGTGAACGACGGCAGTGGGGTATGCCAGTGTAGGTTCGGTGGACTACGGTCGTGCACGTATTCCGGGGCAGGCACTGGGTATCCGTAGATTTATCTGTGCATCTTGAATCGTGTTAGGGGTTGACACCCTAGGGCTGATACACCCGAAGGTGGACCCAGCACAGGTGACTACATTCGTGATTAGCCGTATGACACGGACACTTGACGAGCTAGAACTTGTAGGGAGCCGATCGACTAGATAATCGCTCCGTAGGACCCCGTACTTGGGTCAGACCCCGTTTCAGGGTCATTTCATGATATTGGGCCGTGGGATTTATTTCGTGATTAACTTGTGACATGGGCTTAGTATACTAGTACAGTCGATGCGAATCTCGAACATGTGATGCTTTACTTGACTTGTCTTGACTTATCCCGATCACCTTAGTCTGTCTTGTTCACCTTGACACCATTCTTAAGTTTAGTTCCAGTTCATACATGACAGGTTGTTTTAACCGTTTTTACACTGAAAGTCACTAGGACTTACTTAGTCTTTATGACTGACCCTTTTCCTTTCGCCTCTTTTTCTTTCATTCCCCCCCAGGTTCTCAGGGAGGAAACACTAGCTCTTAGCCTGGATATCACTTGCTTTGGCTCAGCATGTACGGTTTGCTATGGCTGCTTCTTTTTACTGCACTTGGTGAATAAGCTGTTTTTCTGTTTTTAAGTTATTGCTTCTTTGGCTATTATTACAAGACAGTTGTAATGAAGTTGTTATTTGAAATGATTTGTAGAGACATGGTTTATTTTGGAATAAAATGAAGTTCTGTTTTACTCATAAATTCTTCCGTTGTTTACTTAATTATTTATTTATGTTCTGTCTTGTGATATCTGCATGCATGTTACCTCATTTAACGCCCCTCCAAAGCTAGTGTCCTTGCAAGAGTGGCATTGGTGGAGGTGGGGTGTTACAATGATCTCATAACTAACTTCAGGTTTTTAGTCGAATATATATATATATATATATATATGTGTGTGTGTGTGTGTGTGTGTGTGTGTATGTGTGCGCGCACACGTCCATGTATTAAAACTATATTATAAATTTCCATATTCTTTCTTGTTTGAGTCGCTAATTTTTAAAACAAACTATTACAAATATACAAACTATTAATTTATATTTATTGAGCAATGTCAACGTGAATCTTTGAGACTACACGATACTGTTCAAAGAATCTGGTTTTGAACTATATTAAACTTCTAGTTCAAATAAATATATAAACAATTTCAGGTTGTTAAAATTTATTCTTCTGTACAATATGTAAATGTAGATATATAAGTAAGGTACAACTTATTTTGAAATATTTGGATGCATCATCATCACCCCATGTGATGATTTGTTTATCTTTTCCAACTTCTTTAAGAAGTACAATGTTATCACTTCAACAGTTTCAATAAAGCTTCAGGCTTTTGTATCATGAATTATTTCAAGTTTATTTATTGAGGAACTTTAGGTTCCATATATATACATATATACATATACATATACATACATATATATATATATATATAGTATATTAATTTATGATGAACTTCTGGTTCTCAATCTTTTTGCGTACTTTTAATCAAGAAGCTTTTACATTATTACTAATTAGGGAAAAGTGGTAAGCTTTCAAACTTGTAACCTTTATCAAATGTTTTCATAATGCAAGACTTTAGGTCTCAGAATTTGAGTTATACAACTTGTTGTTTAAAAAAAATTCTTTATACAACTTCAGGTTGTGGTTCTAACCTTTTTTATTTCTTTCATTACATTATATATTACTTGCTAAATATATTGAATAATAATATATATGTTTATTATTATTCCAAACACAAACATACATGATTTAACTTACGATAACTAATGCATTTAATACATTTATGATAACAAGGTAATATAATATATTACCATAATGATATATTTAATGCATTTATTTAAAAACAATGGAAATAACCATTATGTGGTCTAAATATATGAATAAAATGAATAAGTTTTACTAAAACCAACAGAAAAAAAATTCAGATCTAGCTGCAGTATTAACCAGGGTAACATTAAAATGAGCACCTTAAAGTTATAATGTATTTCTCAATAATCATATTTTCTAAAAATGCCATATATATGTGGAAATTCTTTATGCATCCTTGTTTTGAAATATTATTCACTGCATCCCTCTCT
The DNA here is from genome assembly GCA_030737875.1 of Allium sativum. Classification (NCBI taxonomy): domain Eukaryota; kingdom Viridiplantae; phylum Streptophyta; class Magnoliopsida; order Asparagales; family Amaryllidaceae; genus Allium; species Allium sativum. The sequence continues at coordinate 682,087,372 of CM060926.1, read as the reverse complement.
AAGTTTCGTTATAAAGCGGATCCATATTTCCTTTAGCAAGATTATATACACACACACACACACAAAATATCTAAAAAGTTGAGTAGAAGAGTATAAGCACATAATCAAGATTTTACATTCTCTAACATGAATGGTTCAAGAATTTACAGATCTATACATAAATTCACATTCATAAATAAAAATAACTAACATGTCTCAAATTCGAGTTATTTCCCTCATAAGGAAATTAACTCAGAATTATTATTATCGTTATTATGAAAATGTTTGTTTTTTCTGAAAACATAATTTCCTTTTTTTTGCATATACTTAAAGTGTGCTAAATCAAGATCAATGTTGGATCTGAATTTTTTACGATCTTTGGGATGCGTATTTTCTTTATAAAAGTTTTTTTTAAGAAACAATAAAATACCTCTTCTAAAAATATGAATTATATTTCAAAACACCATCCAATACCAAAAATTTCAAAGTGAAAACTATATTCATAAAACATGTAAAGATCTGAAAAGTTAACATTAGTATAATGAGATCTGAAAAATAGATCTACTAAAACATAAGTCCAAATCTTCACTGATAAATGATATCATTATTTATGTTTTGAAACACAATAACTTCACAAATAAATGATATCGTTATTTCGTATTCTAAAATTACATGAATAATACTTTAGTTTTTATTATAATTACATATTATTATTGTGTATTTTAAATTGAAGTAACTTCTCTAGAAAGTGCTTTTATTCATGTATGAGAGTCATTTTACTATTTTTCTTCAAGAAGATAATATTTATTATAAATATAATGATCTATTCTAACAATAAATGTATACAAAAAATTATGTGTAACATAAAATTTGAATATAAGCCTTTTTCTTTCAATGAAACTGTGACGGCCCGCCTCATACCAGCCTGCATTTCCTCCAAAAGTGCGCTATACACATGCCCGACTAGCACAAGACGGTCGTCAGAAGAAAGGAAAGAAGGGAATGAACTAATCAAAGAACCTGTAGAATGTCTCACAGCGCATGGGATAAAATATAATAATAACATACTTGACATAAAACAGGCGAGACAGTGCATAAGCTGATAACTAATAATCAATGTCAACATCAAAGCAGCGGAAATCCAAATACAGCTTATTACAACTTTCCAAATTTACTGTCTCTAAACAAAAGAAAGCTGAAATAGAAGATACACCAACAATGCCCAAGCAGTGATCTTCAACAACACAGGGAGAATACTATATATATATATCACGTGGAAGCCTCCTGCTCGTCTTCGGATCATCTACCCGTGCATCACCAGCTAACCTGTCTCTAGTCTGCTCGTGTGAGCACCCAGAGTAATAAGAAGAGACATAAAACTCTGGGTCAGACATAAAGCCTGGTGTGAGCGATAAGCAGCTAAACAAAACAGAACAATAACAAGTATAATCCAATCATACCTGAACCTGGACCTGCAACCAAAGAGTTAGCACTACATACCGTACAATACTCTAAGGTGCCGCTAACATATGGTGTAAAGAATACGGGGGTGGGGGTGTGTATGTCATAGTGATGTCAAACAATCAAGCATAACAACCATCCTCACTTCTCTCACTCAGTGCGTAAAGCATACGATATCCACTACTTTGGTCACCTAATACTTTGGGCCATGGCGGAATCCAATCCCGTGTAACTATCACTACAAGCCCACTATCCATCTCTTAGTGGTGAACCAAAGTTATGAATACTGACAACTCCTTAGCACACGTCCCGCAGCAAAGCCCAACCATGAAGTGAACTCATTGGTTCCCATCCGAATCCTGAGCTTTAACTTCTCACTTGGACTTCCTTTGCATCTCGGGTTTGGTCGAATTGGAGTGGGTCTTCAGAAAAGTTGTCGCACAGTAACAATCCTAGAACTCGGTTCGGTTCGGTAGCGTCGGTTCGGGTCGGTCCTCCATCCTTGCCATCTTCCATTCGATTCGGGTCGGGTGCTTCACTCCGGGTCGGGTCGGGGTCCTCCTCCTCCGGGTCGGGTCGGGGTGCTGTCCTCCTTCGAGTTCACGCTCCTCCTTCGATCAGCTTCCTCGTTTTCCATCTACTCCGATCCGATCCGATCCCTTCGTCTTGCTCCAGTCGTAGCCTCCCATTCGTGAGTCGATCCGGTCTGGCCTCTATTATGCATCCGATCCGATCCGCTCTCTCCTACTCCGATCCGATCCTGCTCCATAGTTCCGATCCGATCCTGTTCCATAGTTCCGATCCGATCCCCCTGTCCACTCCAACTCTAAGTAAACGGCCTTCCTTTTTGCCAAGTCTCTTATGTGCCAAACTCCAGTTCGGTTCGGATTACCTTGCCCAGTTCACATGTCCGATCCGAGCCCCCCATCCGATCCGATCCGAAGCTCTGCACAGCTTTCTGCAACTTTTTCCAGCGAGTGTTTACGCCATTCGACGACGTTTTCGACCATTCTAACTATTGAAATCAATCACAAAGCATTTCATACAGTCATAGCAACATGCATAATCAACCACAAACACCAAAACAACAATATGATAGGTTAAAACGGATCAAACATACCCAAAAATCCATATTTTCCCCTTAAGCATGTTTAAGAACAACTATTGATAGGATTAGTAAAACTTAACCAAATTAGCCAAATTTTCTAACAGAGGTCTAAAGCAATGTTTATGAATTTCTGAATATTTTTCCAGAATTTTGTCACGCTTAATTTCGCTAATTAACACTAATCACCCCTTAATCCCCTAAAGCATGGTCTAACCATACTATTAGCAAAACATGTCCAAATTAACCCAAATTTTTATCAGAGCCGTAAATTATTATTTTAGAATTTTAGGAATTTTTCTAGATTTTTCTGAGCCATAATTTCGCTAATCTCCGCTAATTACCCTAATTAGCCGTAATTAGTGAAAAACAATGCAAATCACTCACCTTGGCCACAAATGAAATTCTCAGAACTGAAACTCCTCTGATTTGGGGCGAATACTGATGTCTAACAGCAGCTCTAACCTTGCTCTGGTGCTTTTTCTCCTTAATTTGGTGTTGCTAAGCCTAATCTTCAATTAGAGAGTGATTTGGGGTGTTTTAGATGTAGGAAGCCATTACTAAGGTCTCAAGGAGGTTTGTGGCGGCTCAAAACTGAAATGAAAGTGATAACCTAACCCTATTCAGTCCTCCTATACCTCTAAACCCGAAATTCCCCTTGGGCCTAACTGCCAATCACCCGGTCAAGCCCAATTAAGCTGTCTTTCACCATCTGAAACTTGTTTCAGCCATACCTCCCAAACGGTGAGTCCGTTTGGCTAATGTGACCACTCTACGGAAAGAGAAACTATCATTCAAAGCCAACGGAAGTGGTTTCAGGTCAAAATTCATTTCCAGTCAAAAGTTATGGCCAAAACAGTGCCAACTAGGGGTAAAATGGTCATTTAAAAATCGGGAAAAATCATGAACATGGGAAATGACCCCAATAGTCGTCTCCCAAAGTTACATGACCATACGACTTCGTATGTGAAAGAAATAAATATTCTACGATCCTATGATGCGCAGAATGCGGGTCGTTACACTCTCCCCCCCTTAAGAAATTTCGTCCCCGAAATTCCTTAACCCCAAAACATACACAGGATCCCGCATGCCTAACACCCACATACAACAATCAAACATGCAAAGCAAGCAAACAAGTCTATCCTAGCATGCGGAAAACTAACAAGGGAAGAACCATCGCCCCTTGGACTTTCACTAATTTCGCCGTCTCTCTTCGTAATTTCTTCGTATCGTCCTCGACAATGCGAATCGGTCTCGCGGTTCCCAACCGCCTTGGGTTCTATTTCGATATCGTCCAACCGGTATGGCGAACTAGCTAAATCAAAATCATGCATAAACTTCCTTAACTGAGAAACATGAAATATGTCATATTCTCTTGGCATCTTTTTAGGTAACCCAACCCTATCCATCAAATTACCAATTACATTCCAAATGTCCTTTCAAGTCTAACCCGAATCTTGCCTACATCCATACTGCATGTCCAACGTATATTCACCTCCTAGAGGCAAACTGGATCCATCCAATGACCCTAGGCACTACATCCATATCTGTACTGTACGTCCAACGTACATTCACCTTCCAAAGGTGAACTAGACCCATCCAATGAATCCAGGTACTCCACCTATATCTGTACTGTACGTCCAACGTACATTCACCTTCCAAAGGTGAACTAGACTCATCCAATGAATCTAGGTACCCTACCTATGAGTCCAAGTCCCACTTGAAACTCCTATATCCACTGAATCTCCAAGACCAACGGACGCTCCACAATTCCCAAACATACTTCAAGTCTAACGTAAAGTATCTTCGTATCCGTTATATCACCATGACTAACGAACTCGTCCCATTTCCATTCAACAGAATCCTACAGGTGATAGTCTACTCAAGAGAAGAAAGGTAGGAACAAACATAACAACCATAGCATCCATCAAACAAGTCCTATCTATCACCTGCTAAAAGCCATGAATACATCAACACCTATATGTCTGGTCCAACCAACATCAATAACTAATGGAAGCCCAGCCTCCAAACGGACTACCGTACGTCCAACGTACGTTTATCCTCCAAGGATAACTAGATCACGTCCAACGTATCCAAGGTAATGGGCGTCCCCATATACCCCTGCTTTTAGTCCTCCTAAAATACTTGAGTCCAACCCAAGTCTACCCATTATCTTGCTGCCCTCTCGAGTCCAACTCGAGCCGAATCTAATTCCTTGCAGCCTTCTCGAGTCTAACTCGAGTCAATCTATTACACATCCATACTAAGACCCAGTCTTGAGTATCCATTACCTACAAACTCTAGTCCAACGTGAGTCGTCTCCCTATTCGTTGCATCTCTAGGATCAATCGAACGTCTATTTTCTTTTACGAGTTCAAGTCCAACTTGAATCGTCCTAACCTTCGTTGCATATTCCTTGACCAATGAACACATCCTATTCTTTCAAAAAGAACATCAACATAGGGTCCTAAACAATTCATTACTTTGCGTCTTTCTCGAGTCCCACTCGAGTCATCTCCTAACTCTATCGAGTCTAACTCGGGGCAATCCTTACCATCGAATAGTCTTATCCTGTTACAGCTGCCCATCATTCCTCGAGTAAACCAAGATATCATCCAATGAAAATCACAACAACCACTTATCTCCCACGCAGACCACCCTAGTCGACCTCGACATTCCCCAAGCACAAGCCCCAAAGGCCTAAACCAATATCAGACAAGCACCCAAGGAACATCTCCTCCGAGTTCAGACAACCTGCGTGAGATGATATGAGCAAAACATCCAAACACTCAAGCATCCATATCTGACTTTGGCAATCCTCGCCAATCTTGCTTGAAACTATCGTCGATCACTTGACCAAATCCTGACCATCCAATGTACATTTTCTTCTTTAACTCCCGTTATCATCTTCTACATAAGGTAGGCAATCTAATACCACCCTACGTCCATCATCCACTCTAATGGTCGTCAAAGGCTCTTCACAATCTACTGTCACTCTATACCTTTGGAGTCAATCGGCTCCCAAAATCAAGCAAAACCTAGTAAAGCTCGAAATAAAGCAATCACAACAAACATACATCCATGACTCGATAAGACCATATTATGACAAATCCTACAAAAGCTAGCCAAACCACCTATCGGGTTTGTCACTACTAAAGGTCTATCGACTATCTCGGGTTCCAATTCCAACCTATCTACCAGGTCACTTGATACGAAGGAATGGGAAGTCCCGATATCAAACAAAGCTAGAACATGAACATTATAAATAGAAAGCATACCTCGAATAACGACACCTTTTTCCTTCTGCGCCGCAGTTGGGGCATTCGACGAAGAAGGAACAGCGTTGATAGCATATGCTTTCACGATCTGCTTCTCCCTAGGAGGTTGTGGACATTCATTCTTGTGATGTCCCGCTTGCCCACAATTGAAGCACTTCCTTTCCCCAGGCTTTTCCCGACAATCTCTAGCATAGTGGCCCTTCTTGCCACAGCTAAAACACTCAGAATCTTCCCTGCTTTTCTTCTTTGGACCATCCTTAGCTTGGGCCTGATTCTGCTTCCTTTTGTTCTGGGGATTCTCCTTACCTCCACCGCTTGCTTGCGGCTTTGGTTCCTCTGCTGATGCAATAGCAACCTCAATCTTTGGCTTAGGGTAAAGACTCTCTGACCTTAATGCTTTCCCCACAATCGAGTCAAACGTCTCATCGATGTGGTTTATAAGCCTTTCCCCCAAGTATCCATCCAAGCCAGTTATAAACTTCTCATTCTTCTTCTCGGCAGTATCAATCAAAGATAATCCATATTTCGACAAAGTGTCGAACTCAGCAACGTACTCCGAGATAGCCCTGCCATTCTGCTTCAACTCTAGAAACTTCTTAAACAATACCGACTTCTGAGCAGCTGGGATAAACTTATCGCTAAAGCGAGCCTTGAACTGATCCCAAGTAATCTGATCCTCGGGAGTAGCTGCTTTGATAGCATTCCACCAATTCATTGCCCGTCCTTGCAGCTGACGGGATGCTAGCCTTCTCTTCATCGCATCCTCGATACCCAAGTCCTCAAAGATGCGCTCGCAGCTATCCAACCAATTCTGAACATCCGTAGCCGATTCCGTTCCGTGGAACGGCTTTCCACCAAGGTTAGTATAATCCTTGCTCAGCTTGGCGAAATCGGCCCTAGGCGCCTGCACCGCTACGCCACCACCATTAACAACATTAGGGACTGCTCCCTGAACATCCCTAATCATATCCCTCATGAAGTTGGTGAACATCGTCCTCAAGTCTGGGTCATTTCCATTGTTACCCCTTCGACCATTGTTCCTCAAGTTTCGGTTCATCGTTCAATCTGTAAAGAGAACGAATTAGCCATCTCCATGGTGGTACTAGTGCAGTGCGACTTCATCCTTAACTATACTAATAGTATATATATCTATATAGCTTTGAAAACCAATTTTGAAAAATCAAAATAATAGCAAATACGCGCTCTCATATACGTATACTAACTCTCCCTGATGACTTTCCCCAGGTTAACTACGCAACCTAGAGCTCTGATACCAAGTGTGACGGCCCGCCTCATACCAGCCTGCATTTCCTCCAAAAGTGCGCTGTACACATGCCCGACTAGCACAAGACGGTCGTCAGAAGAAAGGAAAGAAGGGAATGAACTAATCAAAGAACCTGTAGAATGTCTCACAGCGCATGGGATAAAATATAATAATAACATACTTGACATAAAACAGGCGAGACAGTGCATAAGCTGATAACTAATAATCAATGTCAACATCAAAGCAGCGGAAATCCAAATACAGCTTATTACAACTTTCCAAATTTACTGTCTCTAAACAAAAGAAAGCTGAAATAGAAGATACACCAACAATGCCCAAGCAGTGATCTTCAACAACACAGGGAGAATACTATATATATATATATCACGTGGAAGCCTCCTGCTCGTCTTCGGATCATCTACCCGTGCATCACCAGCTAACCTGTCTCTAGTCTGCTCGTGTGAGCACCCAGAGTAATAAGAAGAGACATAAAACTCTGGGTCAGACATAAAGCCTGGTGTGAGCGATAAGCAGCTAAACAAAACAGAACAATAACAAGTATAATCCAATCATACCTGAACCTGGACCTGCAACCAAAGAGTTAGCACTACATACCGTACAATACTCTAAGGTGCCGCTAACATATGGTGTAAAGAATACGGGGGTGGGGGTGTGTATGTCATAGTGATGTCAAACAATCAAGCATAACAACCATCCTCACTTCTCTCACTCAGTGCGTAAAGCATACGATATCCACTACTTTGGTCACCTAATACTTTGGGCCATGGCGGAATCCAATCCCGTGTAACTATCACTACAAGCCCACTATCCATCTCTTAGTGGTGAACCAAAGTTATGAATACTGACAACTCCTTAGCACACGTCCCGCAGCAAAGCCCAACCATGAAGTGAACTCATTGGTTCCCATCCGAATCCTGAGCTTTAACTTCTCACTTGGACTTCCTTTGCATCTCGGGTTTGGTCGAATTGGAGTGGGTCTTCAGAAAAGTTGTCGCACAGTAACAGTCCTAGAACTCGGTTCGGTTCGGTAGCGTCGGTTCGGGTCGGTCCTCCATCCTTGCCATCTTCCATTCGATTCGGGTCGGGTGCTTCACTCCGGGTCGGGTCGGGGTCCTCCTCCTCCGGGTCGGGTCGGGGTGCTGTCCTCCTTCGAGTTCACGCTCCTCCTTCGATCAGCTTCCTCGTTTTCCATCTACTCCGATCCGATCCGATCCCTTCGTCTTGCTCCAGTCGTAGCCTCCCATTCGTGAGTCGATCCGGTCTGGCCTCTATTATGCTTCCGATCCGATCCGCTCTCTCCTACTCCGATCCGATCCTGCTCCATAGTTCCGATCCGATCCTGTTCCATAGTTCCGATCCGATCCCCCTGTCCACTCCAACTCTAAGTAAACGGCCTTCCTTTTTGCCAAGTCTCTTATGTGCCAAACTCCAGTTCGGTTCGGATTACCTTGCCCAGTTCACATGTCCGATCCGAGCCCCCCATCCGATCCGATCCGAAGCTCTGCACAGCTTTCTGCAACTTTTTCCAGCGAGTGTTTACGCCATTCGACGACGTTTTCGACCATTCTAACTATTGAAATCAATCACAAAGCATTTCATACAGTCATAGCAACATGCATAATCAACCACAAACACCAAAACAACAATATGATAGGTTAAAACGGATCAAACATACCCAAAAATCCATATTTTCCCCTTAAGCATGTTTAAGAACAACTATTGATAGGATTAGTAAAACTTAACCAAATTAGCCAAATTTTCTAACAGAGGTCTAAAGCAATGTTTATGAATTTCTGAATATTTTTCCAGAATTTTGTCACGCTTAATTTCGCTAATTAACACTAATCACCCCTTAATCCCCTAAAGCATGGTCTAACCATACTATTAGCAAAACATGTCCAAATTAACCCAAATTTTTATCAGAGCCGTAAATTATTATTTTAGAATTTTAGGAATTTTTCTAGATTTTTCTGAGCCATAATTTCGCTAATCTCCGCTAATTACCCTAATTAGCCGTAATTAGTGAAAAACAATGCAAATCACTCACCTTGGCCACAAATGAAATTCTCAGAACTGAAACTCCTCTGATTTGGGGCGAATACTGATGTCTAACAGCAGCTCTAACCTTGCTCTGGTGCTTTTTCTCCTTAATTTGGTGTTGCTAAGCCTAATCTTCAATTAGAGAGTGATTTGGGGTGTTTTAGATGTAGGAAGCCATTACTAAGGTCTCAAGGAGGTTTGTGGCGGCTCAAAACTGAAATGAAAGTGATAACCTAACCCTATTCAGTCCTCCTATACCTCTAAACCCGAAATTCCCCTTGGGCCTAACTGCCAATCACCCGGTCAAGCCCAATTAAGCTGTCTTTCACCATCTGAAACTTGTTTCAGCCATACCTCCCAAACGGTGAGTCCGTTTGGCTAATGTGACCACTCTACGGAAAGAGAAACTATCATTCAAAGCCAACGGAAGTGGTTTCAGGTCAAAATTCATTTCCAGTCAAAAGTTATGGCCAAAACAGTGCCAACTAGGGGTAAAATGGTCATTTAAAAATCGGGAAAAATCATGAACATGGGAAATGACCCCAATAGTCGTCTCCCAAAGTTACATGACCATACGACTTCGTATGTGAAAGAAATAAATATTCTACGATCCTATGATGCGCAGAATGCGGGTCGTTACAGAAACTTTTTCTTCCATTGATTTTTTAGATTCTTTCCTATTATTGAATTATAGGTCCTTTTGCTATAAGCAAATATTAAACTCGCTTATATGCATTGAGGCTTTATTTCTGCTTTTGAAGGCTTTAACTTTTCAACTTTTTACGTATGAACTTCAGTCGCTCATTTGAAAGAATCGTGAGTTTTCAATTTCAATTCCAATGATAAATCAATTTTTTATTGAATTAAATGGTGCATGTTGACACACTTTTTTGGTCAAAATTGTCACTTGTCAGGATTTTGTTTAGCAACACGTTCAAGCGTTAACAACATCGTCAGAAAACACAAAGCGATTGGGTAGAAGTCGTGACGTGGACATAAAAATGGCCCAAAACCCCTTTAGATGATCTCTTTTAGGTCCGGAAACATCTATTACGGTGCTTTATGTAGTGACTCTTGTAACCCTCTTAATTAGCTTTAGGTACACCTTTCGTTTGGTAAAAACGGACTTGCGGCTTGAAAGTTATGCCTGTTTCCATGAACGTGTGTCGGTCACTCAGAATCATCGGATCAACTCAGTATGACGAGCCAAGGATTCGACAAGCCTCGCACTTTTTCGTATTCCCCGGAGGGATATGAAATTCGTATCTCTCAGAGGGATATGAATTTCCTTCTGCACTTCATTCACGGACCCGAAATTCTGCTATGTGGGTCTCGTTTCCAATCTACTCCACCAACAACTCCCACCTATAAATACCCCCATGCTTGGTCTTCATTTGGATCCTATTTGCCTTGATTTTTGGACTTCTAGAGCTCCAAAAGCATCATTAATGGCTTTCATCTTCTTCCCCATGACTATTGGACATAACATGGATCATTAAAACGTTGCACAAATGTTTTTCATCAATTTTTAGACATTAACAAGCATGATTACACAACTTTTGGACTTCTTGGAAATTGAAGCAAAATTTGGACATAGTTGACTAAGTGAACTCATTCCTACTCAACGAAGAATAAGAAGGACAATTTAGTCAAAGTTTAGGACTAACATACTTTTTATATTTCTATCGCAATGCTTTGTGCTCAAATATTATCCAAACTTGTACAATTTTGTAATCATATATTATATGATGAATGATTACTATAAAGTAGACATAGGCATTAGTGCTGAACCACTATAAAAAGTTGTGTTCTCTCACATTATTTTGCTTTACTTTTGGATTATTGTGTTCACAAGGGTTGGCGCGTGCTGAATAAAGCGACAATTCCATACGTCAACACTTTACCATTATATTTTATACCCATAATTTTGTTGGATATACATAAAATAAATATTTTTTTCAAAAGATGCTTTGTCTTCAGTCTTTCCGAAAATATTACGTATGAAAAGTAAGTAGATCAAAAAAGATAAAATTAAATCTATATCATCAATAATGAAAACAACATATATAATCAAGGCTCCATCAAAATGGATTTAAAAAACTCTAAATTTAGATCTGCAAAGGATTGAAAGAATAAATTTGAACATATATATGGGGTCAATAAAACCGAATAGATCTAAAAAAAGATAGATCTATTAGAGTCCAATCTAAATCTATAAAAAATATAGGAAAAACGAATCTAGAAGTATGAATCAAGAATTCTTACGTAGAAAATAATTGCACAACTGAGACAACCTAAACTTCTCCATAAGGGAAAGCCCGGATTGAGTTGAGAACATGACAAATCAGAATGCAAACAATAGAACATTTCATTGCTATTACAACAATTACATCAGAGTACAAGAATATAACAGAGTATGAATAAATAATATACGTCAGAAAAATATCAGAGATTATATTACATAGCAGCAGAAATTTAAATATATAAATACAATGACTAACACAACTGAAAGAGATACACGGATACAAAGCTTTCTGAATATAGCTCTAGGTGTCCAGGATCCTGGGAAAATAATATCTGCAAAACCAAAACTACTAGTTGCTCGTGTGGAAAACATGGGCATACAGAGTTTAGGTTAAAACAATAAACTCCACGTCAGCCGTGGGACTGGTGTGAGAACTAAAACAGTTATTTAAAACTTTACTTTATAAATAAAATAAATCCAGGGACCACGCCGTATAACATGGAACGGGTTTTCTCCCAAGAATTTAGTGCATAAAACAGTTTATAAGCAGCACAATGCTTTTCGAAAAATGAAGCTATTATTAGACTCAGGTCCCATCACACAATGCAACGCAAGCCGGAGGATAGAGTTTTACCATATAATAGCCAAACATGCTTGGTACATTTAAAACAAATCATTTTGGTATTACTATAAGTATATAGTATCAAAATCACTTCAAATATAAATGTATCAATCATAGACGGCATAGCTGCCATATACTATGTCGCCATACTAATTCTACAACTAAAACTGTAACAACCCGTATTTTCAATAACCTGTTATAACATAAATCGAGGCAGAATTTAATTCTAAAATCTGAATTAAGGGAAACGGGCTATGCCATTGCGTTCGTCTCGGAAAAATACGCGAAATAGAGTCCGAGTTTTCGAAAATCGGAGTCCGTATGACCCGATTAAGGCCCAACGAAGTTTTCAGAATAATTCAAAGTAAAAACAGATTTCAAATTCAAGATTGAATTTGGAAATTTGGGCCAGTTTGGGCCAGGCGGGAAAATTCCCGCCAGAGCACCCAAGTCGACAGCCCTGTCGACTTGGGAGTCGACTTGGTTGGACCCAAGTCGACAGCCCTGTCGACTTGGCTGTCGACTTGGTCCAGCCGGGCAGTTCTGCCTGGTGCACCATTTTGAGATTGTGTTGAGCTTGGGGGCCAGATTCGATTTTAAGGGCTGAGATTGCAACTAGGGTTTAATCCTATGGCCTAAAGCACTTGCCTAATCTATAAATAAGACCCTAAGCTAGCCCTAAATCATCATTAATCAATCCTACAACTAAACTATGGCAAAATCAATCCTCTCATGGCCTCCACTCTCTTCATAAAATTCCTAAATAAATTTCTATGAGATTTTCCATGCATACAAGTGTTTTCAAGCTTGTATGAGTATCATTAGCTTGCATTCAAGTCAAGTTTCTATATTTGCATCATAAAGAAAGAGTTTTGATCATTTTGGCTCAAGGGTTTTGCTTGCATTTTGGGTTTATTTGATTTCATAAGGGCTTTGGCATTGTAAGCCCTTTTCTACTTTCATACTTAAACTCTAAAGTTAATGAATGATGCAAGTTGTGTTTGATCATTATGATATGATATGCAAGTTTATCATGTTATGCAAGTTTTCTATGATGTAATATGCAAGTTTATCATGTTATGCAAGTATGCTATGATATGATATGCAAGCTCATCATGTTATGTTATGCAAGTTTGATATGCAAGTTTGTCATATGATATGCAAGTTGTGTTATGCAAGTTTGGGTTGATCCTTTTTGTTCGTGTTATCATGTTATGCAAGCTTATCTTGGGTTTATGAGCCTAAAGCTCCAAGCTTTATGCTAAAGTTTGCATTTTGGCAACATGTAGGTTATCATATCCCTTATGATAACTTGCATGTGAGGCTAAATGCGAACTTATGGCCATTTCTGCATGTCATTTATCACCATGTATCACCAATATGCTAAGTTTGGTTTTATGCATGCTTTTGAGGCCAAAATATGTAATATGCAAGTCTATGAACATATGTATCTTTCATATGCCACCATGTTAAACTTGTGGCTTCAACACTCTTATGTCATGAATTATGCCAAGTTCCCTCTTTCTATCCTTTATGCGCTATTGCGATATGTAAGCGATGGGATTGCGTTTGGGGTTGGGTAAACTTAAAAGACATAAAAACATAAGCTTGGGAATTTACCTATTAAGTTAGGTCTACCCTTTGGGAATTTACCTATTAAGTTAGGTCTACCCAAATGCTTGAAAACTTGTAACATGTTTTGGAAACATGATGGACATGACACTTAGAAAAGATAAGTGTGACCAACTCGAGGTTGGGTTGAGTTTGTAGTGTAAACCTACCCGGACCCGCCCGGCTTAACTAGTTGCTACAAACAATAGGACCCAATGTGAGAAGTTGGCCATGTTGTACCTTGGACCCAAGGTTAGACCAAGTTGTGGTGTAAAGCTATCCGGACCCGCCCGGCTTAACTAGTAACCACAACAAGGTCTAATGTGAGAGGTTAAGGCACATTAATTAATTAATGCCTCGTGATTAGGGTTAAGTCATGGTCCACTTAATACTTAACCAATTTGGGCTTGGTAGATTAATCGGGGTTAAGTCGTGAACTCATCGTTACACTTAACCAAGTTAATCCATGAATTAGCAAGAGGGTTAAACCGTACTTAACCCACTAGAAAAATCCTAGCAATGGGGGCCCACTCCAGCAGTAATACCAAGTTCGTATCATCATGACCTTAGGGACTAGGCTAGGGTGGGGGCACGATTACTGGACTGGAGGTAAGTGACCAAAAGCGACGGCAGAGGGTACGCCGGTGTAGTTCCGGGCGGACCATGGTCGTGCACATAGTCCGAAGCCGGGGAAAGCATGCACGGGTACCAGTAGATCGAGACTGCGCACTCATGCTTATGGTGTCCAGGGGTTGCCACCCTAGGGCTTGATACACCCGACGGGAGACCCTGCACAGTCTGACTACAATTATGTTTGGGTCGTATTGACACCAACATGTGACGAGTTAGGCTTTTAGGGAGCCGATCGACTAGACCGTTTGGTTGGACCTTGTATTAGGGTCATTTCATGTTATTGGGCCAAAGCTTGGGCCAAGGGATCAATACTTGTTTATTCCAGTCATGTTAGTTTGCTAGTACACCTGTGGTGCAAAACCTTAAACCTGATTATGCGATGACACCTTTATCTACCTTGTTAGTTAATCACCATGCTAGTATGTTGTTATCCTTATGTTCATCCCTGCTGCTCATGCCAGTTAACTTTATCAGTTTACATTGATTGTAGTAGGGCTTACTCAGTCTTTTTGACTGACCTGTTTTCTTTCGCCTCTTTTCTTCCGTTCCCCCCCCCCAGAGGTTCTCAGGGAGGGAATATTGGAGCTTAGTTGGATTTCTGATCGATTGCTTGTGGGATTTTAGCTCATGTACGGTCTTGACATGAAGCTAGCTATGGTTATCACTTATTTTGGGGATAGTACTTATGTATTTCAGTTTTTGCAGTAATGTTGTTTTTATCTAGACTCGTGTATTTGGAAAGTTAACATTGTGTTGTACCAGACTTGTTTTGGAAATGGTTTGAAAATCTTCTGCTGTTTTATCTATGTTATTTGCTCTGTTTACATATATACATATGTTCTTGTTCTGCCTTGATATATCATTATGCATGTTTACCTGATTCAAACGCCCCTCCAAAGTCAGAGTGCTTGCAAGAGTCACCCTGGCGGAGGCAGGGGTGTTACATTTGGTATCAGAGCATATGATTTACGAGAAGGAACAAAAAGGTTTTTAGAAAACTTTTGGAAAACTATTTTCAAAATAAAGTATTTTCCAAAGAAAAGTCTAGTTTATTTTAAAGGCTATTCCCTAAAAAGCCATTAGCAAAATTCCTTCGTTTTTCTCCATTCTGAATCTGTCTTTTTCTTCGTTTTCAGTATGGCCGATAACTTTGCTATTCCGGAGGGAGTGCACGTACCTGTTTGGTATAGGAGACTTTTGGAGGCTAGGGCGACCGAAGCCGGCCCCGCGGACGTTCCTCCTCCTCCTCCAGTAGTTAATGCTCCTCCTCCTCCAGTAGTTAATGTTCCTCCTCCTCCTGTCGCTGAGGTTCCTCTTCCTCCTCCCCCTCAGCATCCTCAAGCTGACTTCGCAAAGACTTGCAAAGATTTCAAAGCAATGGGTGGCAAGAACTTTCAAGGCACTGAGACTTTTGTAGAGGCCAGAAATTGGTTGAAAGAGACCGATGATTTATTCGCTATCTTTGGGTTAGATGATCAGAGGAAGATCTTGTTGGCGGTTTGGCTTATGAAGGATGAAGCCGCTTATTGGTGGGAAGTCACCAATGGTACTAGGCCTATTGAGACTTGGGCCGATTTCAGGGCAAGGTTCGTGCTTAAGTTTCTATCTTCTGCTGAGGAGAATCTGCAAATGGAGAGGTTCATAACTTTGAAACAAGGAGATATGTCTGTCAAAGAATATGTGAACAAGTTCAATCAGTTAGCTCGTTTTGGCTTGGATATGGTGAATACTCCTCAGAAGAAGGCTCTTCATTTTGCTAGAGGATTGAATGAGCCGTTGCAGGGATTGGCTATGTCACATATTCCCCATGGGGCCACATTTGAGAGTTTGGTTGATATGGCGTAACTTCAGGGAGATGTCAAGAAAGAGATCAAGACGAATGATACTCAAGCCAAGAAGACTGATTCCCAGGGAAAAGGAAATCAGGGTAATCCAAGTGGGCAGAGCAGTCAAGGCAATCAGAACAAGAACAAGAGTCAAGGCAACAAGGGGAACAACAACAAGGGCAAGAACACTAAGGGGAAGTGCCATTATTGCGGTTCAGTTGGGCATCTTATTAAGGATTGTAAGAAGAGGAAAAGGAAGAATGGTGAATGCTTTTTCTGCGGTGAGACTGGACATTTCAGTAAGGATTGCCCAAAGAAGCGAGGGCAAGGCCAGGGTCAGACTCAGCGTGCTGGACCTTCAGGAGGGCAAGTTCATGCTCTCAATACCGCTCCAGTTCCCGATCGAGGTAGTATTTCTGTTGAGAGCCTTGTATATATTTCTGATTTTCCAGTTCGTACCTTGTTTGATTCTGGTGCATCGCATAGCTTTATCTCATCTGATCTTGTTGATAGTTTGCACCTTAGTACTAGCTTGGTAGATGATCTCGTCTGTGTCTCAAATCCTATTGGGGGTTCCGCCCATTTGTCTATGATATGTGGGGATTTGAGGATCTCTATACTGAGTGTAGAGTTCTTGTGCAGTGCTTATGTTCTTGGTTTTAGGGGATACGGATTGATATTGGGCATGGATTGGCTGTCCAGATATGGAGCCATTCTTGATTGTGAGCGTAGGGTTGTGAGGCTCGTGACTCGCCTCGGAAACACCCTAGAGATTTCTTGTGATCCGAGAGGTCCCGTCATGTTGTGCTATCTTGAATCACTCGACTCGTCAATGGAAACTCTTTAGTCTGTGAGAGTGGTTCGAGAGTATCCGGATGTTTTTGATGAAATTAGGGGGTTGCCCCCTAAGCGAGAGATTGATTTCCGCATTTATCTGGTGGATAATGCAAAGCCGGTTTCTTTGCCCGTTCGGCACATGGCTCCGCGTGAAAGGCGGGAGCTAAGTAAGCAAGTAAAGGAGTTGCTTGAGAAGAACTTCATTAGACGAAGTATATCTGAATGGGGAGCGCCTGTGGTATTTGCTACCAAGGCAGATGGTTCTCTCCGACTTTGTGTTGACTATCGAGAGCTGAATAAGCTGACGAAGAAGAACAGACACCCGTTACCGAGGATTGATGACCTCTTTGACCAGCTTGTTGGTGCTTCTGTTTTCTCTCAGCTTGATCTTGCTACTGGATTCCATCAGCTCAGGGTAGCTGAAGATAGTATAGACAAGACTGCGTTCAGAACGCCGGATGGATTCTTCGAATGGCTTGTCATGCCATTCGGTTTGACTAATGCACCCGCATATTTCGTGGACTTGATGAGTAGGGTGTTCAGAGAGTTCTTGAACAAGTTTGTCGTGGTCTTCGTAGATGATATTCTGATCTTCTCTAGGGATGAGGAAGAGCACGCAAGGCATCTCGTGGAGGTGATGGATACGCTTAGAGCGCATCAGTTGAAGGCCAAGTTCTCCAAGTGTCACTTTTGGAGAAGGGAAGTTAGATTCCTTGGGCATATAGTATCTAAGCAAGGCTTAGCGGTGGATCCCGCTAAGGTAGTTGCAGTTCAGGATTGGAAGACTCCAAGGAATGCAACCGAAGTAAGAAGTTTTCTAGGTCTTGCAGGCTTTTACCGGAAGTTCATCAAGGACTTCGCGAAGATATCCGCTCCTCTCACTAAATTGACGAAGAAGAATTTAGTTTTTGCTTGGAGCATAGAATGCGAGCTTACTTTTCAGAAGCTCAAGAGAGCCCTCACATCAGCACCTGTTCTAGCTTTGCCTGATGGAGGGAAGTTATTTACAGTATACACCGATGCATGTGGCACGGGGTTAGGAGCTGTTCTGATGCAAGAAGGAAGGGTGATATTCTTTGGCGGTAGACAACTCAAAGTGCATGAGAAGAATTATCCCACTCATGACTTAGACTTGGCAGCAATAGTATATGCACTCAAGGCTTGGCGCCATTATCTTCTGGGAGAAAGATTTGAGCTTTATACCGATCACAAGTCATTGAAGTATCTCTTTTCTCAGAAGGATCTGAATCTGAGGCAACAAAGATGGATGGAATTCTTGGCGTCCTACGATTTTGAGATAGCCTATACCCCTGGCAAGGGGAATGTGGTAGCAGATGCATTGAGTAGAAGAAGGTTGACTCTGAGTCCTCTATTCGTTGAGATGAAGAATTTAGAGTATGTGGCAACCTTTGATTTCTCTTTGGCGATTGAGTCGATGACCGGTTTTTTAGCATCTCTAGAACTCAGACCTACCCTTCTTGATCAAGTTGGGGCTTCGCAGAGAGAAGACCCTCAGATAGTTGAGATTATGGATAAGCTGATTCGAGGAGAGGCGTCTAGTCATCTCGCTCGATATTCTATTGATGACAAGGGTTGGCTGAGGAGAGACGGAAGGTTATGTGTTCCAATGGTAGAAGATTTAGTAAGAAAAGTTCTGGAGGAAGCGCATCGCTCTAAGTTGACTATACATCCGGGCGGAGATAAGATGTATAAAGATATGAAGCGCATTTTCTTTTGGTCTGGGATGAAGAAGGATGTGGCAGAGTTTGTCTCTAGATGTATCATTTGCCAGCAAATTAAGGCCGAGTCGAAGAAGCCCGGTGGGCTATTGCATCCTCTAGACGTTCCACTTTGGAAGTGGGAGAGTATTTCCATGGACTTTATCGATGGGCTACCAAGGTCAAGGAAAGGGAATACGAGCATTTGGGTTATTGTGGACAGACTTACGAAGAGTGCTCATTTCGTTCCGGTGAAGAGCAAGAGGACCGCATCTTGGCTAGCGTCTGTATATCTTCGTGAGATTGTGAGACTACATGGAGTCCCTTCTAGTATAGTCAGTGACCGTGACCCAATCTTTACAAGTCAGTTCTGGAATAGCTTGCAAGAAGCCATGGGCACGAGGTTGAATCTAAGTACTGCTTATCACCCACAGACGGACGGTCAAACCGAAAGGGTGAATAGGGTACTCGAGGATCTGTTGAGGCTTTGTATTCTGGATTTTGGTGGTACTTGGGAAGAACATCTTCCTCTTGTTGAGTTTGCATATAATAACAGTTATCAGGCAAGCATAGGGATGGCACCATTCGAAGCTTTATATGGGAGGCCGTGCAAGTCGCCTACATGTTGGTGGGAGACTACATATAAGCTTATACTTGGGCCTGATATGATCAGAGATACATCCGAGAAGATCGAGTTGATTCGGAGACGGATGAAAGCGGCCCAAGACCGACAGAAATCCTATGCTGATAAGCGAAGAACTGATTTGGAGTTTGATGTTGGGGATATGGTTTTCGTGAAGGTTTCTCCTTTGCGGAATGTGGTCCGATTTGGAGCCGTTGGGAAGTTAGTACCGAGGTTTGTTGGACCATTCCCTATCATAGAGAGGATCGGGCAGATGGCTTATAGAGTGAAGTTGCCCGAGAAGCTTGCCGGAGTACACGATGTTTTTCATGTCTCGCATCTCCGGAAGTGTTTACATGAATCAGCAGAGGTTGTTGAGCCAAGTGTTCTGAAAGATGTGGAAGTGGAGAAAGAGGCTACCTTGAGGAGAGCTCCAATTCGTATCTTGGGGACGGAGACCAAGAAGCTAAGGAATCGAGAGGTCAAGTTGGTGAAGGTTCAATGGGGTGAAGCCGAAGAGGACGCAACTTGGGAAACCGAGGAGAAGATGCGTGGGCTTTATCCATTCCTTTTTGAGGGTACACTCTCAATCTCTTTTCTTTGTTAGCATATCTTTCTCTTTGCTATCCACGTTTATCTAGTTTATCGTGTAAATCTTGTCATGAGAACCTTAGGTAGAAACCCTTTGGATGAAACATGTGTTTGAAACATGTTATGCTTGATGGTTGCAAGTGGTTGCAAGTGTTTACAAGTGGTTACTCGTGGATGCATTATACACGTTAGGCACTAGATCGACTCACACACTCCTCATATTGCATATGCATGAGTGTTTATGCTTATTCATGGATGAAAATTTTTGTGTTATCACATGGATGTTGCATATGGATGTATGTTCTGTGCACACATAGATGTTATACATTATGTTAGGAATTGCATACATATGGATTCATTTCACTAACATAATTTGCATTGATGATATTTGCATTAGATAAGGACATATACACACACCTTTGCATATGTTCATACAACATTTAGAATCTTGTAAGGACAATGATTGCTCGTGGATGATGTTTTGAGTAGATGGATGATTGGATGGTAGGATACGTTCTTCCTAACTTGAAGATTTCGGGGACGAAATCCTTTAAGGAGGGGAGAATGTAACAACCCGTATTTTCAATAACCTGTTATAACATAAATCGAGGCAGAATTTAATTCTAAAATCTGAATTAAGGGAAACGGGCTATGCCATTGCGTTCGTCTCGGAAAAATACGCGAAATAGAGTCCGAGTTTTCGAAAATCGGAGTCCGTATGACCCGATTAAGGCCCAACGAAGTTTTCAGAAAAATTCAAAGTAAAAACAGATTTCAAATTCAAGATTGAATTTGGAAATTTGGGCCAGTTTGGGCCAGGCGGGAAAATTCCCGCCAGAGCACCCAAGTCGACAGCCCTGTCGACTTGGGAGTCGACTTGGTTGGACCCAAGTCGACAGCCCTGTCGACTTGGCTGTCGACTTGGTCCAGCCGGGCAGTTCTGCCTGGTGCACCATTTTGAGATTGTGTTGAGCTTGGGGGCCAGATTCGATTTTAAGGGCTGAGATTGCAACTAGGGTTTAATCCTATGGCCTAAAACACTTGCCTAATCTATAAATAAGACCCTAAGCTAGCCCTAAATCATCATTAATCAATCCTACAACTAAACTATGGCAAAATCAATCCTCTCATGGCCTCCACTCTCTTCATAAAATTCCTAAATAAATTTCTATGAGATTTTCCATGCATACAAGTGTTTTCAAGCTTGTATGAGTATCATTAGCTTGCATTCAAGTCAAGTTTCTATATTTGCATCATAAAGAAAGAGTTTTGATCATTTTGGCTCAAGGGTTTTGCTTGCATTTTGGGTTTATTTGATTTCATAAGGGCTTTGGCATTGTAAGCCCTTTTCTACTTTCATACTTAAACTCTAAAGTTAATGAATGATGCAAGTTGTGTTTGATCATTATGATATGATATGCAAGTTTATCATGTTATGCAAGTTTTCTATGATGTAATATGCAAGTTTATCATGTTATGCAAGTATGCTATGATATGATATGCAAGCTCATCATGTTATGTTATGCAAGTTTGATATGCAAGTTTGTCATATGATATGCAAGTTGTGTTATGCAAGTTTGGGTTGATCCTTTTTGTTCGTGTTATCATGTTATGCAAGCTTATCTTGGGTTTATGAGCCTAAAGCTCCAAGCTTTATGCTAAAGTTTGCATTTTGGCAACATGTAGGTTATCATATCCCTTATGATAACTTGCATGTGAGGCTAAATGTGAACTTATGGCCATTTCTGCATGTCATTTATCACCATGTATCACCAATATGCTAAGTTTGGTTTTATGCATGCTTTTGAGGCCAAAATATGTAATATGCAAGTATATGAACATATGTATCTTTCATATGCCACCATGTTAAACTTGTGGCTTCAACACCCTTATGTCATGAATTATGCCAAGTTCCCTCTTTCTATCCTTTATGCGCTATTGCGATATGTAAGCGATGGGATTGCGTTTGGGGTTGGGTAAACTTAAAAGACATAAAAACATAAGCTTGGGAATTTACCTATTAAGTTAGGTCTACCCTTTGGGAATTTACCTATTAAGTTAGGTCTACCCAAATGCTTGAAAACTTGTAACATGTTTTGGAAACATGATGGACATAACACTTAGAAAAGATAAGTGTGACCAACTCGAGGTTGGGTTGAGTTTGTAGCGTAAACCTACCCGGACCCGCCCGGCTTAACTAGTTGCTACAAACAATAGGACCCAATGTGAGAAGTTGGCCATGTTGTACCTTGGACCCGAGGTTAGACCAAGTTGTGGTGTAAAGCTATCCGGACCCGCCCGGCTTAACTAGTAACCACAACAAGGTCTAATGTGAGAGGTTAAGGCACATTAATTAATTAATGCCTCGTGATTAGGGTTAAGTCATGGTCCACTTAATACTTAACCAATTTGGGCTTGGTAGATTAATCGGGGTTAAGTCGTGAACTCATCGTTACACTTAACCAAGTTAATCCATGAATTAGCAAGAGGGTTAAACCGTACTTAACCCACTAGAAAAATCCTAGCAATGGGGGCCCACTCCAGCAGTAATCCCAAGTTCGTATCATCATGACCCTAGGGACTAGGCTAGGGTGGGGGCACGATTACTGGACTGGAGGTAAGTGACCAAAAGCGACGGCAGAGGGTACGCCGGTGTAGTTCCGGGCGGACCATGGTCGTGCACATAGTCCGAAGCCGGGGAAAGCATGCACGGGTACCAGTAGATCGAGACTGCGCACTCATGCTTATGGTGTCCAGGGGTTGCCACCCTAGGGCTTGATACACCCGACGGGAGACCCTGCACAGTCTGACTACAATTATGTTTGGGCCGTATTGACACCAACACGTGACGAGTTAGGCTTTTAGGGAGCCGATCGACTAGACCGTTTGGTTGGACCTTGTATTAGGGTCATTTCATGTTATTGGGCCAAAGCTTGGGCCAAGGGATCAATACTTGTTTATTCCAGTCATGTTAGTTTGCTAGTACACCTGTGGTGCAAAACCTTAAACCTGATTATGCGATGACACCTTTATCTACCTTGTTAGTTAATCACCATGCTAGTATGTTGTTATCCTTATGTTCATCCCTGCTGCTCATGCCAGTTAACTTTATCAGTTTACATTGATTGTAGTAGGGCTTACTCAGTCTTTTTGACTGACCTGTTTTCTTTCGCCTCTTTTCTTCCGTTTCCCCCCCAGGTTCTCAGGGAGGGAATATTGGAGCTTAGCTGGATTTCTGATCGCTTGCTTGTGGGATTTTAGCTCATGTACGGTCTTGACATGAAGCTAGCTATGGTTATCACTTATTTTGGGGATAGTACTTATGTATTTCAGTTTTTGCAGTAATGTTGTTTTTATCTAGACTCGTGTATTTGGAAAGTTAACATTGTGTTGTACCAGACTTGTTTTGGAAATGGTTTGAAAATCTTCCGCTGTTTTATCTATGTTATTTGCTCTGTTTACATATATACATATGTTCTTGTTCTGCCTTGATATATCATTATGCATGTTTACCTGATTCAAACGCCCCTCCAAAGTCAGAGTGCTTGCAAGAGTCACCCTGGCGGAGGCAGGGGTTTTACAAAAACCGAAATGTCACGTATTGGAAATTGGATTTCCATCATGAGTCAAGGCAAGGGATGCACTCCTTACCGATTCGAGACACTCTAGCATTTGCCTCAGGATCCCCCGTAGTGAACCCTCTGATCCTGCAGTGTCGGTCCACCCTTACATTTGTGGATTGGTTATTCCTAAACACATGTTTCCGGGACCTATTAGACCAATCCATCGGCCCCGTAGTGACCGATATATCCGAGGTGCCTCGCTATCCATCATCCACATAGGTAAAATATAAATGTTTGGGCTCCATACCATGCCACCACCCATAGCTAGAAAGAAACGTCGAGCACTCACTGCGTTCCCTTATCTCATTTTTGACTCATACCGAGGTGTGAGGCTAGCGAATTAACGCTCTACACAAAGCTATGCTATTTAAAGTCGTGCAATGATCATCAACCACAAGACTCTTCTTTTCAACAAAAGCCTTGATGATTTGCATCTCAGCATGCAACACTGAAAATTCATGTCATGCGACTGATGTCTATCGATATATAACCTCTAAGCTCGTACGTCTCAGAGAAGGGTGTTAAGAAAGTGAATAAATTCTCCGCCACTAAATATATATATGTTTAATAGAGATCAATGAACACAGAATGAAATCCAATGTCAGACATACATCCATTTACAAGTCCGTTCTGGGTCTGAACGAAACTGGAGGCACCTTATTCCTCGTCCCATATGTCCAATATAGGAGAGAGGTCCTCGCATACCCGGTCGATCTCCAAGTACGTCTGGACGATCACCACTTATTACCTTGCCTTGGGTGTACAGCCCAATCAAGACATCAGTAATCATCCAAACGATGTGAAGAACTCTGGTCTTCAACCACCGTCTTCATCGTCGTATCAGTTATTCAGAATGGGTATACACCCGGACTTTCCAAATAACTCACATATCTCATAAACAAGTGCTACAAAAGCATAACATACGCCTCATTCCAATTCAGAATATTATTTTATTCAAATATTCACATCATTAAGGAAAGGTTCCCATTAATTTTATCAAAGACAAATTCTTTAAATTTATTCTTTAATCTTCCTTTGGATATCAATTCAAACCAAATTAAGGTTTATCCAAACTAGCCGGGATTATCGAACCATAGCAAAGTAATCATTTCTTTTATAATCTCAATCCCAACTTATTCATCCCATGCAGCAAAACTGGTAATACTCCATATCTAATACAACGGTGTTATCGGTAAAATTAATTACCATTTCCCATTCAAATCTAATTAAAGATTTAACTATCGCCTGGAGTTAAAACTGGTGGTATTCCATTCTCGATCATTTACCAAATTTGATAATTTAAATTATCACATTCACATTTCAATCTAATTAAAGATTCATTAAAACTCCACTTAGTTTTAATCTTTCAACAACCATTATTAATGATTATTTAACTTTGGCAAATCAAACATGCCGCATCGACAATCTACACCATACCATTGATTTTTACCGATATATAACCTCTAAGCTCGTACGTCTTAGAGAAGGGTGTTAAGTAAGAGAATCAATTCTCCGCCACCAGATAGATATATATTTAGCAAAGATCAACAATACGGTTCGAAATACAATGTTAGACATGTAATCCTATCTTTAACTGGGTTAAAGAACTAATGTCGTTTAAAACACGGTTCACGATAAACCCAAAATCACATTCCATTAACCATGGAATCTTCATGGAAAATAGATCAATATATAATCGATATCAATTTCTGTATCCGAATAATAATATAAATGGAATAACAAAAAATCCTTTTAAATTCCATATATATTAATATTCGTCCTCCACATAATCTCACTTCGATTATTACCAAATCGAATTCCATTCAATTCCAATTTAATATATTAAATTGGAAAACTTTACTTTGGAAAATTTCCATTAAATCTTAATAAAAGATTTATATATTCCAAATCATAGTTCGCTGTTAATTGGGTTAAGGAAGGTATGCCGTTAAAATCACATTTCACAATAAACCCAATTCACATTCTATTTTATTCCAATTACTAAATATAATTGGAAACTTTAATAATCTTAATTAAAAGATTTATTCTTTTCACACGGGGTTTAAGAACAGTGTTACTGAAGACACCACTCACGACAAACCCAACCCAGACGAAAACTAAGTTCCCATTCACGACCCATGTAACAAGCTACACCAAGTAAGAAGTGTAAAATAATTAGCTCATAAGGACCGCCATTAATCCAATTCGATATTAAATATAAGGCTCTAAACAGAAATTATATCGGCTTATATTCAATATCAAATTTTGAAACCAACACATATCATATGGGGAATAACGATATATATCTATCTTCCAAATTCCTCCACAATATCCGTGTAGTCACGGAATCCAATATTGAAATCTCTTGAAGAATATTTCTATTCAAATCCATTCCAATTTATATATTGGAAATTTCTGGTTTTATTAAAACCCTTTATAAATCCAATTTATTTATTTAAAAATTATTGGATTTCAAATCTAGTTAATAACTAGTTCTTTTTGATGAAAATGTATTTTTTTTCTTTACAAAAGTGGAATTTTTCATCCAAATTCTTTCCAAATTATTTATTATGATTTTACACAAATTATTAATATTTTTAATAATTTTATCAAGGCCCGTACAGTCGTTTTCCAATAACGGCCACCAAACTGCATCCATAGCGACCTATTCCAAATTTGATTTGGACATAATTCCAAATCCAACTGTTAGATTTGAAATCTCTTGTATTCATTGGAAATCTCTTTTCGATACGAACCTAACGGTTCCAGTTTTAGGAGAATCCGACGGTCGGATCTCCCGTTATGTCCATTTGAAGTTAATGATCGAAATTCGTGGACGGTCGCGGTGCGACACGTTCTATTCAAGCCATTAATATATATATATATATATATATATAATATATTTCGTTCAAAACGTATTTTATAAATTCGTTTTAAAAATGATTCTCACTTTCACTTCAATTTTAAATTAAAATTGAATATTCCTTATCATTATAATATTTAAATGATAATATTTTCAAAATAT
This sequence comes from Allium sativum, assembly GCA_030737875.1. NCBI lineage: Eukaryota > Viridiplantae > Streptophyta > Magnoliopsida > Asparagales > Amaryllidaceae > Allium > Allium sativum. Next base: position 682,060,871 of record CM060926.1, on the reverse strand, counting down.
CAGATTTTGAAATAATTTCCTTTTCGATGTTCATTATAAAAATGAATAAAATCGATACAAATATCGTTCGCGTTAAAATGACGCAAATCTAATCAACACAGCTTCACATGTTTCAATATTCTCGTGTCCATCCAAAATCGAACATCAAATTCGCATTTTAATCCTTTACTGAATATTATTTTAAAATATTCATTATTTTAAAATATTTCCTTATTTTAAAATATTCGTTCCTTTTCAATTGAAATCATACCCAATCAGTTACCATATAATTTATTTATATGGATTTTATACAACACATGTACACAACAATAATGACAAACCATCATCCATCATTCAGAGTGCATTAAACAACTGCATAAGCATTGAATATAAATAATTAACGCTTACAACATTTTGTCAACCAATCGATTGACATATAACTAAACAATTGGGATTAATGTACGTCAAATATTATCCAAATACCTGTATGGGGTTTCAACCAACAATTACATAATATTATTTGTGCAGTTAGGCGATGTGTAAAATTTATCATCCCAATCAATATCAGATAAATAAGTTTACATAAATAAATCATCCGATTTGTAAATGAATATTTATTTTCATTTCAGGAGAATTTTATGCTGTTCAGATATACGTTAAAAATTATATTTTTAACGATAAAATATTTATTTCAACACTTCACTATTTTATATAGTTCATACATTCAATAAAAGTGATATTTTTATCATTCAAACATTTTATTCAACACATGAATATTTTATATAGTTCATACGCACATTAAAAATTATATTTTTAATGAATAATATTTATTTCAGAAAATTTCGGCATTATAACGGTGCGATATTAAAACTAAAGTAATGTCTAACATTACCCCTCTCCAAATACTAGCTCGCGCCATACACAATAATCACAACCAATTCAAACAATCCCACAATCAATACAATTATTTCACCACAATACAGTCAATTCATCACCATACAATTCAAACAAACAACCATGGTTTGTACAATAAATAGTGTCGGGGGTTACTAAGCTCCGTCTGCATCCTAGTATATATTTAACTGTAAAATAATTAAAGTGAGAAGGAGTTCACACTTTGGGATCCACTCCGTCGTTATTTTCTAACGCTCTGATTTGTTGTTCTGGTGTCAGACTTCGCAATCGAGCTCCAATCTTCACGCCGTCTTGTTTTCTAGCTTAAACACGCTATTCCGGACAACTTTCATTTAGCGGCCTTTCTTCCGAAAATACTCCATTTCGCCGGAAATTGCGAAAAGACATAAATCGGACAGCATATTTTGGACGCGTTTTCTGAACAACTCAGAAAATCGTGCTCTTCAATTTTGGTATTGTAGAAATTTGGTCAGAAGCGCTCACATTGGGAGATATTGGCTAAAACATGTCTGGGTGCTAATTGCAAAAGCTGAAATTAAAAAAATTGCGGTTTTTGGAGGTGGAGGGGCCCACAGTTGCGGCGGATAGTCTCAGGGGGGTGCAGCGTGGGTTGCTGAGGGGTCGGGGGTGGTGCGGCAGGCAGGAGGCGGGCCCGAGGGGGGGTGGCGGCGGTTTTGTGGTGGGTTTGGGCTTTGAGAACTTAGAGATGGAAAGGGGGAAGGAGGAGGCGATGGGGGAGGGGGGTGGCCAGTGCGGGAGGTTGCGCGGCGGCCGCGGTGGCGTGTAGTGGGGGCGACGCAGGCGGTGGCGGCGGGTCTAGGGTTCCGTTTCTTTTATTATTATTATTTTAAACTGATCGGGGAGAGAGAAAGTAAGGGGGTATTATATAATATATATATATATATATATTTATTTATTTAATTATTTTAAATTCCAAAAAGTAACTTTTTCATTCGAACCCCAAATCGAAACTAACGACTTTCGTCCCTAACCAAATACCTCCATTTCAGACACAATGTGATATGTCCAGTAAGCTAATTCGACTGTTTCGATCAGTTTTCATCAAAATTAAAATATGAATTAATTTAACGTTCAAAATAGTTTTCATCAAAATTAAAATATGAATTAATTTAACGTTCAAAATTGATTTCAACGAACATTTTAATTTACCGGTGCCACATACTGACTTCAAAAATTCCAGAAAAATAAATCTGGCTATGTTTTGACGATACGGTCCTAATAAAACTAATTTCGTCGAATTTGAAGACCGTTTGAAAAATGGTCATTTTCCAGTCAATTAAATTCAAATTGAAATTACCAAACCAGTTTTAATTCACTGCGCTCACATATTAATTTCAAAAATTATGGAAATTGGAATCTAGCAATAATTTGACATTCCGGATCTAACAAAAGTGGTTTCGTCGAAAACGGAGGTCATTTGCAAAATGGCTATTTTTAAGGGCTATATATTATTAAAAATATATATAAATTCCATGACGACTATTTTAAATTTTAAATTGGACATAACTTTCAATTTATATTATGAAATCTGAATTTTTCACGTTCGTTAGAAAGATATAATTAAACAGGTTCAAATATTACTTGTTTCACTGAAATACGATTTATATTGAATTTTGTATATTCATTTGAAATTTAAAATCGAATTTTCAAACTACTATGTCATTTCAGGCTCGTTTTATAATTAAAATAAATTTATACGTTCTAATTCGATTTAAATAAATTTATAGTCGTTATTATTTAAAATAAATCATTTTAAATATTCAAAATCCATTAAAACAGCTAAAATAAAAAAATTTAATTGGTTTTGAAAATCTGGGTTGTTACAATAACAAGTCTATAGATCTATTAAGCAAGCATTCTTAGTAGAAAATAATTGCATAACAAATCTATAGATCCATTAATCAAACATTCTCAAACAGGAAATAATTGCATAACAAATCTAGAAATCCATGAATCAAAAATCCTCAAATAAAAATTACTTTCATGTAAAATCCATAAATGAAGATCTAAAAAATTTCAAATCTGAATATTAACAAATTAAAATAGTTCTGATAAAATCTCGTTCGGATAACGTGTTATAAAATAAAACATGGAGATATAATATAAGAAGTGAAATCATTAAAGAGAACATAAGATATGGAAATCGTTAAAGAGAACATACGATATTAGGCAGAGAACCTTTATTTCTACTGATTCAGATTTATTTACAACACACATGATTTTTCTAATTATAAGACTTCACATGTTCTAATAATTACAATAATGTCCTTTGCATTAAGCGTATTCACCCTTAATATTCTAATATATTATAACAAGAATCGATTTTCAAAGAAAACACAAGTTTTATCTTCTTTATGTTTCCTAATTCGTTGTTATATTAATATCCAATAATTGACTAATTCATGCTGCAAGTGAATGGAGTTTGATGCTGAATCTATGATACTGAATCGAATTTGTGAATAACCAAGCAGTTATCTAAAATAATTGGCAACAGCAATACTGAATCTAGGATCATAACAAGAATATATGTGTTTAACTGATATGAGTTGTCATGCAGCGCCAAATATACTTGATCAGCTAAATAAGGTTATGAAAATAGATAAATAAGATTATATAGAAATAGAAAAGGGACTACTATTCACGCTGACTTGTTGGTTTTGTGAATGACTGAATAGTTCATCTCCAAAAGGCATACAAATTGAGGTTGACAATAACCGTTATAGCGAAGAAAAATCATTACTTTCGCAGCAAAATCAAGCATATAATAGCAGCTATCAACTCTAAGAGCATCCCAACGGGGTGTGGGTTGTTCTTCAACCGACCCCAACGGAAAAGCAAAAAAAAAAAAAAAAAAAAAAAAAATGATCAAGGTTGATTCAGCAACCCTACAAGTTGTTGGAGCAACCGATTGGTTGCTCCACGAACTCCGACTTAGCAGCCTTTGAAAAAGCTGGATAAGCGTAAATACCTTAGCCGGTTTTTTCAAAGCTCCTCCCCCTTAGCCAGCTTAAGGAGGAGGGAGGGTCTTGCCTTAACCGGCTTTGAAAAAGCCGGTTAAGGCAAAAACAACTACCAGTCTATTGGGGTTGCTCGGGTCAACCGGCTTCGACTTGACCGCGAGCAACCCCCCGTTGGGATGCTCTTACTTCTTCAATCAAGCAAAACGGAAAAAGGGAGACGATCCAAAGCCCAACTTCAGTGAACAAAGTTGGTGACCAATATTTATTTCATGTTTCACACATACACAAATATTTACTAGTGAAGCAAACCCGAACTATCACTCATGTATTATTTATTTCATATTTCACACATACATACACACATATACATAACACACATATACATAGCGTTCAAGATATATCGAACTCTTTTATTATAGCATACATTCAGTAACATGTAGGAGTAAAAACAGTGACATTCAGGTGAAGAATAATGCCAGCTAAAGGATCAAAATAGACGGTGTCATAAAGTGCATAACCTCTAGCAAGTCTAAACTTTCCAATACCTCCTACAACACTAACCTCTCTGGAAAAATTGCCAAGAGTGTTTCTTCCGGACACAGTAAGCCAGCTTCCACTGTACTTTCCTTCTACAAAACCCCAGTTAGCCTGAAGCAGTGAAGCAAATTCTGTGCGCGAGGCAGATGCAGCCGTTCCCTGAGCGAAGCCAATGGCCTTGGATGATGGCTCGGGTCCTTTTCTTATTATATCGTCGAATACAAATATGTCACCGAAGTTTGTTCCGTTCTTGTTCTGACCTGCAACGAGTACTGATGTTCGATTGTCAGCTAAGTAGGATTCGTGTATGTAGAAACTAAGGCTGGTCTTCTTCTCTTTGCAACGAGGAAATGTTGCAAAGGAAAGAACTGGTAAGAACATGGCCATGAGGATTAGGGTTTTAGTAGTCATATTTGGAAGTATGATTGAGTTGCAAATTTAACTTTGTGTATGCAATCTAATTATAGACAACCGAATAAGTGTAAAGTCAATGCCTCCAATCAATTCCCAAGTCAAATGCCTCCCGTCATACCCCAAGTAATTATTTAATTAGGCCGCGAGAGCTGGCCATTGCTTTGCTCTACACCTTGTAAAGTATGTTAAGTTAAGCATATGTACATATTATATACAGGAAGACATCTGACAAAGGAAGTTCAGTGTGAACTCATGGGAAAAAAAACAAGTTGAAAAAATCATAGAAAATAACTGTTTTACTTTTTAAATACAGTAAAAAAAATAGTTATGGACTATGATGAGCGATATCGTTACAGTGTAGGAGTTTACTAATGCAAATTGGCACATTTGCTGATTTTAAATGATTAGATGACAAACGCTGGATCCCATTTTCTTGCCCCTGACCTGATTTAGTCATCTAATTGTTAAAGACCAAGATCTAAACTGTATGATTTTACCATAGAATGGAAGAGGGTTTGTTTTTTTTTTTTTTTTTTTTTTTTTCATACTGTCATTTATTCTTTTATGAACACTTCCACCCTTGATTCAAATCAACTTTATAACGTATCAACTATTTATGCTGCATGTAATAATGTAATTTTATAAGCATAACTCTGCTAACACACGAGCCGATCCTGAAACATAAAAAAATTATCGAAGACCCTAGACAAACAGATATCAAAAATCCTAGGCTATCCGGACACGTTCAAGTATATGCAGTATGAGATCGGAGACTCTAGACGATTGTGGCTTACTCTAGCGTCATCCCCACATTTTTTCCCTCATTTTCCACCCCCATCAATTTTTTATATATACCATAACTAACTAATTTTACCCTAAAATTGTTTAGACTAATAAGACCTTTTTCTTTCCCTGATTAATCTCTGTTTTTTTTTTTCTCTTTTTTCCCCTTCTTTACTGTTATTGTAAACACGAATGACCTTACTAATGATAAAATATGTGAAGAAAACAATTTTTTGAAAGAAGATTGTGATTTTATAGAAAATAATGAAAATGAAATAATGAATTTTAGGTGTCTTGAAAATTCGTATGCATTTCTCAGGATGAATGAAAGTTTTTCTAATGTTTTCTGCAAATGGACTAGAATTTAATAGTAACATAGACTAGGCCAAACTTAAACCTAGTGCTTAACACACATGGATTGCTATTGAAATTAATGTAGTGTAATACACTGCATAATTTTATCTTACGTTATCAAAATTTGACTAATTTTACTTTTTTCAGATTGTAGTGTTGAATGACAAAAAGAAGAAGGAATTATCATTGACTACACACTTAGAGTACGTATGTGTTCTTCATAAGTAATTTAATAATTAATTTTGGACAAGATTACTTATATAACGTATTTTTATTCTTTTTCAATGATACACATATTTCGGCCTACTGGAGGGAAAATAAAAGAGTAGACGGACTGAACAACTACAAGGGTTTTAACCACTGTGAATGAAGTGGAGGATATGTTTACAAGAGTAGAGGATATATATGTTGTAGTTACTTTGAAAGTTTGATATTAATTGCTAAAAATGAAGTCCAATAGTTTTTATCACTGTGAACGAAGTGGAGTATGGACCATCGAGAGAGCACTGAAAAAAACATTCCTCGATTAAACAGAACAAAAAAAGTGCAACAGTTCATTTTTAATAAGACTTTCTACCGCAAATGAGTGGAGATTAGACGTAAAGTGTGGCATGCACAACCATTATGCACACTGTAGTAGCAAGGTCCATTCTTCTATCAGAAGATTAATGATAGAAGAAAAAGATAATTATGTTAAGACTTTCTCGGATGTTGTTAAGAAAGAAATGACGGATTGAATAAACAGTCCCACGTCACGGAATAAGTTAAAGGAATGGAGTACAAATATGACTTGGTAAACACGTAACATTGGGAATTCCTTTCGTTACAAGGATGTGTATACCAACTCATTTGCGTGCGCCTTATGCATGAGGAAAGGGCCTTTGTTCCGGCTGATGTTACATAACAAATAAATTATTGAGGCTTATAAGATTTTGATGGAATCAAGAGTTATTTTACACACATTGAAAAAAAATGATCCATCCAATTGCATAACAATAAAGACAGTTTCGAGCTGGATATTTACAAATGCAATACCTTTTAAGAAAATTTCCACATAATTACTAATTTATGTTGAGCATATACAAGTATAGATTTATTCCGGACATTTCCACATTTTCTTGCCATGATTACACTTATAGAACAAAAAATATAGAATGTGATTATTGAAAATTGTTGGTGTTACATCTATAAACTAGACATTTTGTATTATTGCTGCTTATCTCATATCCGAACGTGAGAATTATTATATTTGGAATTTAAGGCGTTTGCCATTGGTAATAATTGATTATGATGTTGAAATTCCTAGTGTCATTTTTATGGATCAAGAAATAGTTTTATAAATGCCATTGATGGTTATAATATTTGTAATTACAAGAGAAAGATATATTACTAACCGTTACACGTTAGATTTGAATGCGTGATTACTTAATCATCACGGTGGATTATCCAAAAAGATGACCTGATGGCTCGTACATGAGCAAGAATAGTAACACAAAATTGTGAATAAGCAGATTCGCACTAATAAGACACTGAAAATTGGCTAGGTATAGAAATACTCCAAAAACACTAATAAGACACTGAAAATTGGCTAGGTATAGAAATACCCTTAGCCGGATTTTTCAAAGCCCCTCCCACTTAGCCAGCTTAAGGGGGAGGGCCTCGCCTTAACCGGCTTTGAAAAAGCCGGTTAAGTAGCCAGCTTTGAAAATGGGAGCAACTCCCAGCCGACTTTTTCAAAGCCGGTTAAGGCAAAAACAACTCCCATCCTATTGGGGTTGCTCGGGTCAACTGGCTTCGACTTGACTGCGAGCAACTCCCCACATTGGGATGCTTCTACTTCTTTAGTGAAGCAAAACGGAAAGAGGGAGACGATCGAAAGCCCAACTTCAGTGAACAAAGTTGGTGACCAGTATTTATTTCATGTTTCACACATACAGAAATATTTACTAATGAAGCAAACCCGAACTATCACTTATGTATTATTTATTTCATATTTCACACATACATACACATATATACATAACGTTCAAGATATATCGAACTCTTTTATTATAGCATACATTCAGTAACATGCAGGAGTAAAAACAGTGACATTCAGGTAAATAATAATGCCAGCTGAAGGATCAAAATAGACAGTGTCATAAAGTGCATAACCTCTAGCAAGTCTAAACTTTCCAATATCTCCAACAACACTAACCTCTCTGGAAAAATTGCCAAGAGTGTTTCTTCCGGACACTGTAAGCCAGCTTTCACTGTACTTTCCTTCTACAAAACCCCAGTTAGCCTGACGCAGTGAAGCAAATTCTGTGCGTGAGGCAGATGCAGCCGTTCCCTGAGCGAAGCCAATGGCTCGGGTCCTTTTCTTATTATATCGTCGAATACAAATATGTCACCGAACAGTTCTTGTTCTGACCTGCAATGAGTACTGATGTTCGATTGTCAGCTAAGTAGGATTCGTGTATGTAGAAACTAAGGCTGGTCTTCTTCTCTTTGCAACGAGGAAATGTTGCAAAGGAAAGAACTGGTAAGAACATGGCCATGAGGATTAGGGTTTTAGTAGTCATATTGCAAAGGAAACATCTGGTTTTGAACTGTATTGAACTTCTGGTTCAAATAAAGTATATAAACAATATCAAGTTGTTAAAATTTATTCTTCATAATAATATGTAAATGTAAATATATAAGTATGATACAACTTATTTCGAAATCTTTGGATAGGGAGGGCAATGGATACCCCAAAAATCCGAAATCCGTATCTGAAAAGCGGATAAATATCCAATATCCGAAAAAAGGGATGCGGATACGGATATACAGATATCCGCATCCGAAAATTATCCGACCGAATTTTTTTTGACATTATGCTAAAAAATATATGTATTTTAGTACAATGAATCAGATTTATTTATTACTTTACTAAGTCGATTGTCTCTGTTATATGCGCTAGATGCATATTAGCTGCTCAAATCTATTTAATTTCATCATATATGTTTATTTTCAATACTTTAATGATCAACGGAATTAAAAAACATTTATGTTAAACTACAAAATTTTCATTTATATTTCTTGATTTATCGATCGTTGGCGGATAGGATAATATCTGATATTCATCCGTATCCGCAGATACGGATATCCGATATCCGAAAATGATTTTAGATACGGATACAGATATAGCACCATCTGAGTCCAAAAGTATCCTTTGACATCCCAACTTTGGATGCATCATCATTATCTCATAAGATGATTTGTTTATCATTTCTCACTTCTTTAAGAAGTACAATGCTATCATTTCACATAGTTTCAATAAAGCTTCAAGCTTTTAAATTATGAATTATTTCAAGTTTATTGATTGATAAACTTTAGGTTCCATAATGCATATATATATATATATATCAAGTTTATTGATTTATGATGAACCTCTTGTTTTCAACCTTTTTGTGTACTTCTAATTTAGAAGCTTTTACATTCTTAATAATTAGGGAAAAGCGATAAGATTTTGATCGTAAACTTTATCAAAAAGATTTTTTCTTCATAATGCAAGACTTCAGGTCTCAAAATTTTGAGTAATGATCTCTTCTAACAATAAATTTCTATAGAAGATATATGTAACATAAAATTTGAATATAAGTCTTTTGCTTTTCATTTATTTTTCAAATCCTTTCCTATTATTGAATTATAAGTCCTTTGCTATAAGCAAACATTTAATGCACTTACATGCATTGATGCTTTATTTCATCCATTGAAGGCTTTAACTTTTTAGCTTTTTTCATATGAACTTCTGGTTCCTCATTTGAAAGAATAATGAGTTTTCAATTTCACTTCTAGTGATAAATCAATATTGCTATTGAATTTAAATGCTACCTGATTGACATTGAAATGTGTTTATTTTATGCTCTTATATCTTATCTTTTGTATATAAATAAATATTACTTGGGTATTGTTTTGTTACTTTTACAGATATTCCAACCCAGCCCGCATGCAACCAGAAATGTAGAGAAATAGAGTTCAATTTGCTGTGTATTTGCATTTTGAAGAATTATAGATGAAGGTATCACATCTAGTTGCTGTTGGACAAGAAAAGGATTGATAAAAAGGCTTTGAACATCACAAATCAATGAAGAAATGTCAAGGAAGCAAGAGGAAAAAGAGAAAAGGCCCAAATTTGCTTTATTTATCAAAGGCCCATTTATGTTTCTCATTGTAAACTAATTAGTGATGTAATGACCAGGCCCATTTATCATTAGGGTTAGGGTTAGGGTTTGGCTATCTACTCTATATATACCCTTGTAATGGCATTGTAGCCACCATCCTATATCTCATCTCATCTCTTATTCCATTGTTCTAATAAAAGTTCTTCTTTCTCTTTTATTTTCTGCATTTTTTTGTTTTCTTAGCAACTAGTGTTGCCTACACGATTAGATTCGGTAGAACACTATTTGTATTTTGCACTTATTTGCATTAGTGATTTACCGTCTGATTAGATTCAGCGGAAATCCTAATTTTAATTCTTGTTTGTTATTTCAATTTCTGCTTTTTATTATTTTCTTAGGTCAAATTGGGTTTGATTAGATTCAAATCTAATTCATAGTTTCATTTGCTTTCCATTGAAATTGTGATTTGATCGTCGGTTCAGTTAGATCTGTTCTGAATCAAATTACAGTTTTAATTTTGTTTTGTTTGCAAAATCAATCTCCAAAGTTCGTCTAACACGCCCACGAAACATATAAATAATAAAATTTAACTTTCCTCCCTGTGTTCGACCTGTATGCTACACACCTGTATGCTTGCAGAATTTATTACAAATGTCGCGCTTTTCTAATTCATAGATTAGCAACGATCAAGTTTTTGGCGCCGTTGCCGGGGAGGCAAAAATTAAATTTTATTGTTTATTTAATTTCTGATTCGTGTTAGTTTTTATTTATTTATTTCAGTTTTCTTTTGTTTTCTTCTATATATAAAAAAATCTTAATTGAGTAGATTTGGTGTTGTTCAATGATACCACAATCTTTCAAATAAGAGAAAAAATTTCTTGCCATTATTTGCTTTCAATTTCTTTCCTTCCTTCTCATCTATTTTCTTCCTCTCTTCTATAAACAAAAACAAAAACAAAAACAAAAACAAAACAAAACAAAAAAAAGGCAATTTTTTTTTCTTTTTTTTCTTTCCCTGTGCTGCCTGATTTCTTGCTTGCCTCTTTTTCAATCTTCTTTGACTTCTTTCCCCTTTTCAATTTTGTTTCTTTTACATTCCTTTCTCTTTCTGTTTTTACTACAATATTTAAAAAAAAAAAATCATTCTCCACCGTAAAAAAAAGGAAAAAAAAACAAACAACAAATTTCTTTCTATTCTTTTCCCTTTTTTTTCTGCCTTTGATCATCATCTTCTTTCCTTTGGCCAAACCTCTCCCCAATCATCATACAACCCCCCAGCGAACCATACCTCCCATCCACGCAACCGCTCCTCTACACCTCGATCATTGTCGCCCAAATCCAACAAAGACTCCACGTTCAAAAGCCATTACATAACAGCACTCTTCATTGTTTCCACAATTCAGATCGATCACATCACATTCACCATCCCAACTCCACACTCGCAACAAACTTCTCCAAAGCGCACTGACAAACAAACCCACATCACTTCCACGCAAACAATCACAGAGTTCTTCAAGCTTTAAACAATTGAAGCTCCACTGACCTTTCTGTCCTCTTTTCCAAAGCAACAACCTTCCAGGCACCCTCAACACCAACACCTTCACGTCCTTCACCAATATATATATAAAAAAAAAACTCCTTTCAATTTCACCAATCTTCCACCAAACGCTGCATAGCTCCACCGGTACCACAATCATCACCACACCGTACGCAAAACACAGTCACCCACTCCCATAGATTCTCACATAAGTCAAACACCCTCAACCGAACCCAAAATCAAAACCATTTCTGCAAATCCTAACCGAAACCGCAAGTTGCTAATTTGAACCCATTCGCAGCCGAGAAAAAAAGGGGGCCTGATTTTATTTCCATTTTTTTTTTTTTTTTTTTTTTGCGAGATTTGTTCCCTGAATCACACGAACTTCTTATGGAATGATTTGATTGGAGTTATCTTCGATTTGAGGAGAAAATTTGCAGTTATATTTGAGAAGGAACGCATGTGATTTGTTTCTGAATAAAAAAAAAGGAAAGCTTGCGTTTTATTTGAGGAGAAGGGGGCGTAAGAGTTGGTGTATCAGAGAAAAAGGTTTGTATTTGGGCTTGTGGAAAGCAATTTGCCAATTTGACTTAACAGGGGCGTGTCTTGTTTTCACAATATTTGGACAGGCTTGTTTTGTAATCTTAATTTTGCATTTGGGCTGGCTTGTTTCAGTTAATCTCATTGAGTACGAATTGAGAGCCTGGTTGATTTCAAGTTAGGAAGCACATTTGGTTTTAGTTCACTAGGACAATTGGTTTTGTTTGTCTGTTTTCCCATATTTTTTTTTCTTTTTCTTTGGGTTTTTGTTTATTTATTTAGTTTAGTTTAGCTTAATCTTTCATTATAGTCTAGTTCTTGTTTTATTTCTAATTTCTTTTGTTTTATTCTCTTTTCATTCAAAAAAAAAAAAAAAAAAAGGAGAATTTTTCAAAAACAGGTACAGCTGAAATTTAAAAAAATAGGGTCTTAAAAAAAAAAAATTCGGGCTCCTAGCCCGAACCCGTGCCGCAGCGCAGTCAAGCAATTAATAGAAGGGGACAACAAGAAGCAGCGGACGATTCAAATGGGGTGGAGCGGTTGCACACCAAGTGGGGTGTGAACGCGCTAGCGCTTCCCAAATTCACTGGAGGACTGCCGATCAAGGTGAAAACTTTTAAAACTCTACAGGTGCTCGGCTGCAAAGAAAAAAATATATAGACAATTGTTGTAAAAATTTTCTGCAGGGGCAGCGGCTTGAATGTAAAAAATTTAATCGTTGATTTATATTTCTGTGACTGTTCTGTGTTGTTGCAATTTCTGAATCTATTTGGTGAGGAGCGAATTTCGATAATTAAAATCATCACTTCCATCGTTTTTCAACAGATTAGATATTTCAAATTATTTAACTACAAAAGTGTATTTCATGAAATTGATTTTCTCAACGGTTTGATCGCGGATATATATTAGTTCAATTTATTGAACTTCTAGCAAAAGAGGTTGCATACTACCCGTAAAACATTGGTCGTATCCCTTAGTATTTATACTATACGTGAACGGCCATAAGACCCTCTTCCCCCTTCAAATCGAGATTATCAATTAATGAGATATACTAGTGTACGTTATTTATTTTGAAGTGAAGCTCATTTTGTCAACCTCGAATCTAAGATTTTCTTTGTTTACATTTGATAACGATGAGTGAAAACAGTGTTAGCCAACATAATTCTCCTAGGGGTTCTCGAGTAAATCAGAACTTTCCAAACGAGTTGGATCAAAACCGAGTAAATCAAAACTTTCAAAATCTCAATTTGGAAATGAATAGACCCTTATCTCTTCGAGAACGTTGTTATCCAAATAGAACCGTTCAACCCTCTGTCATCGTGTTTCCACCAGCTGAAGGAAATTTTGAGCTTAAACATTCTTTCATTCGAGGGGTACCAAAATTCACTGGTTCTGAAAATGCTTATGAATTTTTAAGTGAATTTGAATTGTATTCAACCACAACTCAAATGCAACAATTATCCAATGAATCAATCAAGCTAAGGCTAATTCCATTCTCACTACTTGAAAGCGCTAAACGATGGCTAAATTCTCTTCCCAACCAGTCAATAAGAAGTTGGGATGAATTCGTCAGTGTATTCCTGAAAAAGTTTTTCCCTTTTCACAAAACTCTAAAAATTCGAACTGAAATACATCAATTTTCTCAAAATGAGGGGGAAACTTTTTCAAAATACTTTGATAGGTTCAACCAATTACTGTATAGTTGTCCTCATCATGGAATCATAAAAGATCACTTATGTCAAATTGTATACGAGGGTCTAAACTATCAGGCTAGAATTCAACTAGAATCAATGTGTGGGGGAGATTTTATGTCTAAAACGGCCGATGAAGCTTGGAAATTCTTAGAGGATTATTCTGAAAGGGACATGCAATGGGAGTCCATTCGTGTTCCCATCCGTGCTTCCACTAGAGGAGTGCATGTCGTGGACACAATTCATATTCCCTTAGAGACTCAAACTCCTCAATTCAATGGACTACCCCAATATTACCTTCATGACCAAGTCAATGTCATAGCCCAAAATAGTCTTTACTCATCCACATCTGACCCTAGTTGGAGAAATCATTCAAATCTCTCATGGTCTAATCCAAATAATGAAGTAAATCCATCTCACATGATACCGAATTCGAATAACCAAGCTCCATTTTCTTTTGGTCCTCAAACTTCTCAAGTTTCACCTCAATCTGAGCCTTCGAGTGAACCATATAGGCATTCTAACTTTCAATCTACTTCGTCTTCTCAATCGTCACCAGAAATTGTGCGTTTAGAGAAACGAATGGAACAAATGATGTATCTGCTAAAGGAACTAGGGAAAAATAATGAGAATGAAAATTTGTCTAGTCAACCCGAGGCGAATCCAAAATATAATTCTCGTACCGTGAACTCTTGTAAGGACAAAAACATTAATTCGAACAACTCAGTCATCACCCTCAGATCAGGAAAAACGGTTGACAACAGTGTCGGCAATCCCGACAATCATTCGATTTCAACCCCAATCGAAATCCTTGACACTCATCCAATGACTACTAATGCCCACCATTCTGAACTTTCTAAACTTCCATCGAATGTTGGCAATCGCAACATCTCCTCCTCTAATTACAGCAATCCCAACATATCTTCTTCTAATGTCGGCAACCCCGACAACATGTCTTCCCCTAATGTTGGCAATCCCAACAAACCATCTTCTACACCCGTGGCTCTTTCACTTTCTATATCGAAACCTTCTTCTTCGAACGATCAAAAGTCTGAAAGAGTCTATAAATCAGTAGCTCCATACCCTCATAGACTTAACAATAAGAAGAAGGATGCGAATTTCGAAAAAATTCTTGAAATCTTCAAACAAGTTCGTGTCAATATTCCACTCTTAGACACTATCCAACAAATTCCACAATACGCCAAGTGTCTCAAAGAGCTATGCACCCAAAAACGAGCCACCAACATTCCCAAAACTGCCTTCTTAACGGCAAATACTAGCTCTGTTTTCTCAAATCCTTCACTAATCAAGTACAAGGATCCCGGTTGCCCTACAATCGGTTGTAAAATAGGAAATACTCACATCAGTCACGCCTTACTTGATCTTGGTGCAAGTGTCAACCTTCTTCCCTACACTGTTTATCGTCAACTTGGACTAGGAGAGTTGAAACCTACGAATATCACACTTCAACTAGCTGATCGATCTTTTAAAAAACCCTTAGGCATTGTTGAAGATGTCTTGATTCAAATTGAACAATTTTATTTTCCGGTTGACTTCATAGTTCTTGAAACCGAGCCTGTTTCGAATCCAAATAATCAGATTCCATTGATATTGGGTCGACCATTCTTAGCTACCTCGAATGCCATCATCAATTGTAGGTCCGGCCTACTTCGACTATCATTTGGGCACTTAACCATCGAACTGAATATTTTTCATCAACCCAAAGAAATCGAAATAGGAGAAGTCGACATAATAGAAACAGTTTTGGATGACACGTCTAATTTATCTCCTCAGAAAACTTCACTTTCTTCAATAGACGTGACCACTATGTCTTTTGAAGAATTATTTGAAGATGAACTTAAGCTTTTAAATGGAGAAAATGAATATTTGGGAAGTCTCAAAGATAACCATAATTGCATATCATCAAAAGAAATTATGATTGAAAACTCAAATTTATGGGATTATGATAATCTTCAGTTGAATAATACAAATCATTGGCACGATAAAAAAATTGTTGGAAGGATTTTGATCTCAGAATCCATTGATATGCCTAGGGTACCTCACAAATCAAACATGAAATCATCTTGCATCATTTTCGACAAAGGCAAGTGTAGGGGGAAAAGGAAATTTCATTCTTCACAAACCATTCATCATCTTCATAGATTTCGTCTTGCATATGATTTTCATACGCAGATAGTTGCTAAATTGCATTTTATTTTACAAATCATATTGCAATTAATCCATCGTTGGTTTCTATCTTTCACATTCAGAAAAAAATTACAGTGTGGACACTGTTTAGTTCTAGTGTGGGGGGAGTCTGCATTGCATTCTTTTGATTTTTCTCTGATTTTTCTTTCTTTTCAATTTCAGCCATTTAGATAGGACCATCATGCATTTTAGACTGCACTAACATAGACTGCACTAACATGCCATTTTTTTTTTTTTGAAATACGACTCATTTTCAATTGATACAGCAAAATAAGTTTACAATTTGTAGCCAGTTGATAGTATTTTTCTCTCTCAACTTAGATCGAATAGGAAATATAATGAAAAGTTTAATCTTGAGGGATAATAGTGCAACCGGTACATAGGGAGATTCTTAGGTGATGGCCATGAAATCTATTCTATATTGTAGACTTTGTTTAAATAAGTGGAGGACTTAAAATACTTATAATGGCTTGTCGAATCTTTAAAACTAAGTTGTGTTAAGTTGAATTCGTGTAACTCTCTTTTGTGCTTATATTTTCAATAATAATAGTAATCCAAGGGTATCCAACATTGCTTGTATATCGAGCGTTGGTGTGCAAACCCGCCAAGCTCTATCCGACACGTTGTTGAAAAAGTCAAAGTTGGAATATCTTGGTCTCATTTTATGAGATTGGACACCTAAGGATTACCGACACGTTGTTGACAAAGTCAAAGTCGGCCTGCACAATCCGCCAAGCTCTTTACCTACTCTCTGTTAGTCCGTAAGGCAGTGCATGGGTGGTAAACCTTGGTCTTTTTAGTTAGGTGTATGTACTTAATCATAAATCTTAAAATTTTATAGAATAAAGAATAAGCGATGATACCCAAACACTTCTTGACCTTATTGATTTGACTAGCCATACATGAGAAAATTAGAATACCACTTTGCAAACTGTGCCAAGCAAACTAAGAATTTATTTCATGGCTGCACTATGTTATCGACCGAACTAACTGGCCAAACTGGAATTTAACATTTGAAAACTTGATTTGTATTGAAAATTTGTGACAAGTCGAGGTATCTAAAATAAAATCAACTGGTTAGAAATTATTGACTTAATTTGTTGTACCACTTTCCTGAAATAAGTCGTGTTGTCATTTTTCGTTTTTAGTTTTGCATATGTCCATTGCATTCATGTAATTTCATTAGAATCATAGCATACTGCATTTGGATTTTGTGGGTAGTATCCGCTGAAAACCCTCACGAGACACCACTCGTCCTACTAGGGACACCTAGAGGTTTAACGGCTTGTTGCATACGCTCAATGCAATCGTGTTTCCTACGAAAGTGTGACCTATCTAGTTTAGTTTTTCATTTTTTGTTTTACTCGAGGACGAGTAAAAGATAAGTGTGGGGGTATTTGATTGACATTGAAATGTGTTTATTTTATGCTCTTATATCTTATCTTTTGTATATAAATAAATATTACTTGGGTATTGTTTTGTTACTTTTACAGATATTCCAACCCAGCCCGCATGCAACCAGAAATGTAGAGAAATAGAGTTCAATTTGCTGTGTATTTGCATTTTGAAGAATTATAGATGAAGGTATCACATCTAGTTGCTGTTGGACAAGAAAAGGATTGATAAAAAGGCTTTGAACATCACAAATCAATGAAGAAATGTCAAGGAAGCAAGAGGAAAAAGAGAAAAGGCCCAAATTTGCTTTATTTATCAAAGGCCCATTTATGTTTCTCATTGTAAACTAATTAGTGATGTAATGACCAGGCCCATTTATCATTAGGGTTAGGGTTAGGGTTTGGCTATCTACTCTATATATACCCTTGTAATGGCATTGTAGCCACCATCCTATATCTCATCTCATCTCTTATTCCATTGTTCTAATAAAAGTTCTTCTTTCTCTTTTATTTTCTGCATTTTTTTGTTTTCTTAGCAACTAGTGTTGCCTACACGATTAGATTCGGTAGAACACTATTTGTATTTAGCACTTATTTGCATTAGTGATTTACCGTCTGATTAGATTCAGCGGAAATCCTAATTTTAATTCTTGTTTGTTATTTCAATTTCTGCAATTTCAATTTCTGCTTTTTATTATTTTCTTAGGTCAAATTGGGTTTGATTAGATTCAAATCTAATTCATAGTTTCATTTGCTTTCCATTGAAATTGTGATTTGATCGTCGGTTCAGTTAGATCTGTTCTGAATCAAATTACAGTTTTAATTTTGTTTTGTTTGCAAAATCAATCTCCAAAGTTCGTCTAACACGCCCACGAAACATATAAATAATAAAATTTAACTTTCCTCCCTGTGTTCGACCTGTATGCTACACACCTGTATGCTTGCAGAATTTATTACAAATGTCGCGCTTTTCTAATTCATAGATTAGCGACGATCACTACCCATTATATTTTATACCCATAATTTTGTTGGATATACATAAAATAAACAATTTTTTCGAAGAGATATTTTTTTCAGTCTTTCAAAAATTATTAGACATGAAAAATAAGAGTAAATCGAGGAAGATAAATTTAGATCTACGTCTATGTCATAAATAATGAAAACAACATATATAGTCACGGCTCCATCGAAATGGATTTGAAAAACTCAAAATTTAGATTTACAAAGGAGTGAAAGAATAAATCTAAACATATATCTAGGGTCAATAAAACTAATTAGATTTAAAAAAATAGATACATCACAACCCAATCTAGATCTACAATTTTTTAATCAGAAAAACGAATCGAGAAGTATGAATCACGATTTCTTAAATAGAAAACCATTGCATAACAAGTCCATAGATCCATTAACCAAGGATTCCCAAACAGGAAATAATTGCATAATAAATCTAGAAATTAATGAATCAAGAATCCACAAACAAAAATTACTTACATGACTAATCCATAAATGTAGGTCTAGAATATTTTAAATCTGGATATAAACAAGTTGAGAACTTATTACAAAATAAAACAAGGACATAATAAAAGAAGAGAAACTATTAAAGAGAACAAAAGATAAAATGAAGTCATTAAAGAGAACATAAGATATTAGAGAGAGCCTTTATTTCAATTGTTCAGATTTATTTACAACACATATGAGCTTTTTATTTATAGGCTTCATATATTCTAGCAATTATAATATCCTTTGCATTAAGTATATTCACCCTTAATATTCTAATATATTACAGCAAAAATCGATTTTCGAAGAAAACACAAGCTTTTTCTTCTTTATGTTTCCTAATTCATAGTTATATTTGTTGTGATTTGTGATATTAAATAACATGGATGCTGAAGACGACATGAGTTTTGGAGTTCGGTAACTCAATGTATTGCAAGATGCAGCTGAAAGGGGTACAAAATGGATAGAGGCAAGTTTCCTGTTTTTGACCGCTTATTTTAGGAATATCGAGGAAGAGGCAGGTTTCCTATTCTTGACCGATTATTTTAGGAATATTGAGAAAGCGACAGATTTCCTGTTTTTAAATGGTAATTTTAGGAATATATCCCTCAAATATATTTTGAGGGGCAAATTTTATATTTTGCATGGGTCTTCTATTCTCCTATATAAAGAGCTTTCAGGATTGGATTAGGTTATGGCCGAATTGAGTTGGAAGATTGAGAGACTGTGTGCCTCCAGGGCTTGTGCCCTGGAGAGGAAGTCTAGGGATTAGAACTGAGAGAAGCTATTCCTATTTGTGCCTCCAGATTGTCCAAGGGTTTGCCATCGTTCTTCATTATTCTCCTTCTCCAACAATAGTTCTAGTCATCTAGATATTCTTTACCTTTCACTATAAGTTTATTGATTCAATTGTAGTTTGTTTACTTTTGGTTTTTGATCCCTTGAGTGTAAACAAAATTGGATTTGTGAATAAATAAAGAGGGTGGTTCGATGAAATATCTTGTGTTTGTGCGTGAAATTTCATATCTGTGTTGTTTTTTCCGTAGAATCATCTTAAGTAATTGGGTGAATAAGATCCTGGTCGCTTCCCAAAGGCGCAATACTCCTAACAATTGGTATCGGAGCTAGATCATAGCAAAGCTTAGAGTGATTTTAGATTGAAAAAAATTGATTTTTTTTTTGAAAAATTTGATTTGTGTTATGTCGGATACGATGACATTTCCGAAGATGACTATTTTTGACGAAAGATATTGGAGAATTTGGAAGCCTAAGATGGAGGATGTGTTTTACCTCAATGATCTTCATGATTCGATTGATGGAGATTGGAAGAATCCCTCAGATATGGATGAAGGAAGATGGAAAAATACGAAAAAGAAGGCGATTGGTTTAATTTGCATATACCTTGGTTATCGGTTCAAGTTTTTGACTTGGGTCTTCACGTTGATGGTGCCCGAAGGATCGATAGAGATCGGAGAAGGAGCTTTAGTCAAGTGGTAGGCAATTGTCGATTTGGAAAATCCACAAGGTGGAGATCTTTGTGGTATTACAAGCACTTTTAGGCCGCTAGTTTTGCGTGGTGCAGCTCATAGTGGAAGATGCATCTTTTGCAGACGGTGGGTTGTGTTTGTCATTGAGTTGGTGTGGTCGTAACCTGTTCAAATCGACTATGTGCGATTGTTACCCAAAAATCAGTTGAGTACTCTATAATGTGTGATTGTAGCCCGTAAATCAATTGGGTGTGATTGTAGCCCTGAAATCAATCGAGTCATTGTATTTCGAAAACAGGTGGAGTGTATCTCGTTGCCTTGAAAACAAGGGTTGTATTAATTGAGAGTATGTGGTGGTTGAAAGAGCTAGGTTGACTTGTTTGGAGATTGTTGGAGTGTTGATATGATTTCAGATTAAGGTGCATTAATTTGTGATTTGTGATATCACATGTCCATGGTAGTCTAATGACTTGTTTGTTTATGTGATTTCATATCAAGGTGTAATGTTGTGATTTTTTATATAAAATAACATGGATGTTGAAGATGACGTGAGTTTTGAAGTTCGGTAACTCAATGTATCGCAAGATGCAGCTGAAAGGAGTACAAAATGGACAGAGGTAGGTTTCCTGTTTTTATACGGTTATTTTAGGAATATCGAGAAAGGGGCAGGTTTCTTGTTCTTGACCGGTTATTTTAGGAATATTGAGGAAGTGGCATGTTTCCTGTTTTTCAACGATAATTTTAGGAATATATTCCTAAAATATATTCTGAGTGGTAAATTTGATATTTTGCCTGTGTCTTCTATTCTCCTATATAAAGAGCTTTCAGGATTGAATTAGGGCACAGCCTAATTGAGTTGGGAGATTGAGAGGTTGTGTGCCTCCAGGGCTTCTGCCTTGGAGATGAAGTTTAAGGATTAGGATCGAGAGAAGCTATTCCTATTTGTGCCTCCAGATTGTCCAAGGGTGCGCCGTTGTTCTTCATTGTTCTTCTTCTCCAACAATAGTTCTAATCATCTACATATTCTTTACCTTTCTCTATAAAGTTATTGATTCAATTGTAATTTGTTTACTTTTGGTTTTTGATCCATTGAATATAAACAGAATTTGTTTTGTGAATCAATAAAAAGGATTGTTGGGTGGAATATCTTGTGTTTGTGCATGTAATTTCATATTTGTGTTGTTTTTCCATAGAATCATCTTTAAGTAATAAGATCATGTTCGTTTCCACAAAAGTACAAATTTTCTAACAATATTAATATCTTATAGCTGACTAATTCGTGCTGCAAGTGAATGGAGTGTGATGCCAGTAACAATAAGAACATAGTTCCACCTGGAAATGTAGCTAATATAAAATTCTGTACAAATAAATAGTAAAACAAGTTTTATGAATAATTAAGTATTTATTTATGAAAATGCTAATAATCTTCTTGTTTTATATAATAGTACCAAAAACATAATGAAAAAAAAGTCTCGTGGCACAGTGAAAATAATAAAAGCAAAACATTGGGACTGTTACAAACAAAGAAAGATATTGTATAAATGTAAAAAGGATTAATATTCACATTTACCAGTCGATTTTGTGAATAACCAAGCAGTTATCTATAAAAAATTGGCAACAGCGATACTGAATCTTGGATCATAACAAGAATACATGTGTTTAACCGCTATGAGTTGTCCTACAACGCCAAATATACTTAATCGGCTAAATAAGGTTATGAAAATTGATAAATAAGATTTTGTAGAAATATAAAAGGGACTACTATTCACGCTGACTTGTTGGTTTTGTGAATCACTGAATAGTTCATTTGCAAAAGGCATACGAATCAAGGTTGACAATAACCAGTTATAGCGAAGAAAAATCATTCATCTCACAGCAAAGCCTAGCATATCAGCTATCAACTATCACTTCATCAGTGAAGCAAAACTGAAAAAGGGAGACAATCCGAAGCCCAACTTCAGTGAACAAAGTTGGTGACCAGTATTTATTTCACGTTTCACACATATACAAATATTTACTAATGAAGCAAACCCGAACAATCCCTTACGTATTATTTATTTCATATTTGACACATACTGACATACACACATATACATAATATATGGAACTCTTTTATTATAGCATACATTCAGTAACATGTAGGAGTAAAAACAGTGACATTCAGGTGAAGAATAATGCCAGCTAAAGGATCAGAATAGACGGTGTCATAAAGTGCATAACCTCTAGCAAGTCTAAACTTTCCAATACCTCCTACAACACTAACCTCTCTGGAAAAATTGCCAAGAGTGTTTCTTCCAGACACAGTAAGCCAGCTTCCACTGTACTTGTAGTGGAGGAATTTTGATTCAAGACCGCTCAAATCAAAAATCCCCAACGCCGCAGAAAACGAGATCATGGTAATAGTGCAAAAACAACCAATCGAACAATCTTAATCTTATCCAAGACAATCACAATCACCAAATAATGGAAATAATAGAGCAATAACGATAAACTAAATCACACAGGGATTTATAGTGGTTCCACCGACGTCTTGTCAGTGTACGTCCACTTCGAGAGAGAAACCTTTATTAATATCAATAGAAGAGTACAAGAGATTGATTACAATGATCAAATTTACTAGAAAAATTTGATTTTGTGGAGAAAAGAATTGAAGAAGATTAGGATTGCCAAAACCCTCATTAGAATAAATCTTGATCTAATCTCTTGATTTGTCATATCTCCTTTTGGATTTGATGTAGCTTATATAGGCATAGAGAAGTATATGGAAATTCCCAAAATTTCCTCTAGATCCGAAATATTCTCCAGATCCAAAATATCCTCCAGATCCAAAATATTCTCCAGATCCAAAATATCCTTCAGATCCAAAATATTCTCCAGATCCAAAATATTCTCTATAATAGTATCGCATACTTCAACACTCCACCTCGATACTATATCCATCTACATCACAACCTTCAATGCACCCAAGCATTTCCTTCTATCTTCAATCAAAAAAGCTTGAATGTTTCCCCAATGAACTCTGGCATAGCCACCGTCCATGGCACTTCACTAACGAGTTCAGGCATAGCCCCCACCCGTCAATAAAGTGTTGAAACATCCAACTCCTAAACCAGTCCCACCAAAAGACAATGTACTCGGGAGTGAAAACGAGTACTTACCATGAAGATAGAACAACAACCTCTCACCGATACTCTTCTACACCCAAGTTTCTCTCTCAACTGTGCCACCTCGTGGCACCTAGCATCTCTCCAAGCGAATTAAGTTCGAGCAATGCTCGAACTTCCCAACCGTCAATGTCTTAGTGAACATGTCCGCCGCGTTATCCTTTGTGTGCACTTTCCGAAGGCATACTTGCTTGTCTTCGTCCATGGCTACTAGAAATGACTCTCTCACTTCAATATGCTTCGTTCGTGAGCTAAACGCCAAATTCTCCGCCAAATGTATAGCACTTTGGCTATCACATCGAACATCAATACTCTCATGTTCGAAACCCAGGTCACACAATAGTCGCTTCAAATAGAGTGCCTCCTTTGCCGCTTCCACAGCGGCTATCAACTCCGCCTCCGTAGTGGATAAAGCAACTACGGTCTGCAATCTCGATCTCCAACTAATGGCCGTACCACCAAGTGTGAAGATATATCCGGAAGTTGATTTCCTCCGATCCCTATCACCGGCGTAGTCCGAGTCACAATAACCAACTAACTTGCAACTCAATCCATCACTACCACCAAAAACAAGACCATGAGATGCTGTGCCTTTCAAGTATCTTAATATAGCCTTCACGGCTTCCCAATGCGATTTCCCCGGATTAGCCATATACTGACTAACCACCCCGACGGCATTTGCAATATCGGGCCTTGTACACACCATGGCATACATCAAGCTACCAACCGCACTTGCATATGGCACCTTTGCCATATAAGCCTTGTCTTTCTCTCCGATAGGTGATCCCTTATCCGAAAACTTCATATGTAAAGGTAACGGTGTATTTAACGCCTTTGCATTCTTCATGTTAAACCGGCAAAGCACCTTCTTAATGTACTCCTTTTGAGTCAATCTCAACTCAAAACGCTTTCGGTCCCTTACAATCTCCATGCCCAAGATCTTCTTTGCTTCTCCAAGGTCTTTCATCTCGAACTCCGCCTTTAATTTCTCTTTCAACTTGTTGATTTCTGCCTTGTCCTTAGAAGCAATGAGCATATCGTCCACATACAAGAGTAAATACACCCAACAATCATTTCCTAACCTCTTGAAGTAAACGCAAGCATCCTTGATGCTTCGATGGAAGCCACTTTTAAGCATGAAATGATCAAATCTCTTGTACCATTGCCTAGGTGATTGCTTCAAACCATATAGTGATTTCTTCAACTTGCAAACTAGTTCTGACTTACCTTCTACAACAAACCCTTCCGGTTGCTCCATGTAGATGTCTTCATCCAAGTCTCCATGCAAGAAGGTGGTTTTCACATCTAGTTGCTCCAACTCCAAGTCGTAAATAGCAACTAATGCAAGTAGTATCCGGATAGAAGTATGCCTCACAACCGGTGCGAAGATCTCATCATACTCCTTTCCTTTCCTCTGTGCAAACCCCTTAGCCACTAGCCTAGCTTTGTATCTTCCATCGTCCTTCACCTTATATATCCATTTGCACCCAATAGAACGGTTTCCTTGAGGAAGTGGAACCAACTCCCAAGTCTGGTTCTTCATCAATGATTGCATCTCTTCCTCCATGGCGCAAATCCACTTCGAGCTATCACTCGAACCCATGATGTCATCAAGGTCCATCGGCTCATTTTGGACTACATGAAGAGCATAGTCCAAATTCTCAGAAAAGCTAAGATAGTTCCAATCACCATATCTTTCGGGTGTCCTTATAGCACGCCGACCAACCCGAGTAGCAATACCATCACCCGGTCTTCCTTCAGCTCCACCTTGAACTGAATCTTCTCTAGGCTCGTGCACATCACCAACACTACTAGAGGAATCCTGTGGACTATGTGATGTAACATCAACCGCATTCACCTCTCAAGCACCTCCAACAACTCTACTCTCTCTAGGTCTGAAAGTGAGAATAACTTCCTTCTCCTTTGATTCACCATGAACCAAATCCGGAACATCCGATGAGCCTTCGTTCTCCTTGAACATAGCCGACTCATCAAAAGTAACATGACGAGAAACCATAGCCTTCTTCGTTTCCAGATTCCAAATCCGATAGCCTTTGACGCCATCCATATATCCGAGAAAAATCCCTTTGAAAGCTCTAGGTGAGAGCTTATCATTCCCCGGATCATGCACATAAACAGGACTGCCAAATACACGAAGATAACTCAAGTCAATGCTCTTCCCTTTCCACACTTCCTCTGGAATTTTGTTATCAATAGCCGAGCACGGAATTCGATTAATAATATGCACCGCAGTTGACAAAGCTTCGGCCCAAAATCCCTTAGACAAACCCGATGTCAATCTCAAGCATCGAGCTTTCTCTAGTAGAGTTCGGTTCATTCTCTCCGCCACTCCATTAGATTGCGGATTTCCCAGTGTAGTAAAATGCCTCCGAATACCATGATGCTTGCAAAAATTCAGAAACTCTCCGGAAACATACTCGCTGCCATTATCGGACCTAAGAACCTTCAAAGATTTTCCACTCTCATTCTCAACAAGAGCCTTCCATTCTTTGAATCTTGCAAATGCCTCCGACTTGGCCTTCATTACATACACCCAAACCTTCCGAGAAAAATCATCAATGAAAGAAATATAATATCTTGCTCCTCCCAAAGAAGCTACAGGCGCTGGTCCCCAAACATCCGTGTGCACATACTCAAGAATCCCTCTTGAATCATGTTTTCCTTCACCGAATGATACTCTAGTTTGCTTCCCCATGACACATTCCTCGCAAAACTCCAACTTGCTGAAACTCTCACCATCAATCATCTCCCTTCGACGAAGAACATCTAAACTCTTCTCCGAGACATGACCCAATCTCAAATGCCACAGCCGTGTAGCATCTAAGCCACGAGAACTATCAACACTGACACAAGTTTCGCCTTGCATGGTCACTCCTTGAAGCAAATAAATACCATGAGTTCTAGCACCCCTCATAACCACAAGCACACCCTTCGAAACCATCAAGCTATCACTCTCAATCGTGATCTTGCAACCTAAAGAATCCAACTGTCCCAAAGTGATAAGCGACTTCCGTAGTCCCGGAACATAGCGCACATTAGTGAGAGTACGAACCACTCCGTCAAACATTCGAATTTGCACGGATCCAATGCCCTTCGACTTGCAAACTGCACCATTTCCCATAACAATTGATTTTCCTTCCTGTTCAACATAAGAAGAAAAACAATTCCTATCAGGCGTCATGTGATATGAAGCCCCCGAATCAAGCACCCAATCGCTGCCCGAAACATCTGATGCTACTGCCGACAAAACATCTACGTCTCCCTCACCAACATCTCTCTCCACCGCAACTGATGAAGATGCTACTTCCTTCTTCCCCTTCTCTGGACAATCATTCTTCCAGTGACCAGGTTTCTTACATATAAAACACTTTCCATTTCTTTCCTTTGACTTTCCTCTTCCACCGGGCTTCTTAGACTTAGAACGCCCCCGGTTTCCCTTCTTCTCTGACTTTTCTTTCTCCGCAAATAAACCTTGACCATTACCAGCACCTCTACTACCATCACTCAGCTCCTTCATCTGATCTCGCAATTCCTCACTAAGAAGACCCGTCTTGACATCATTTAGAGTCAATGTATCCTGGCCATAGATCAAACTGTTTGAGAACCCAGTATAGCGCTCAGGCAACGAACATAGCAATATCATCGCCTTCTGCTCCTCCTCAATCTTCAAATCTACCGCCTTCATCTTCATTAGAAAATCATCAAACACATTTAAGTGCGCCTTTAGCGAAGTTCCTTCCTTCATCTTGTAGGTAAAGAAAATCCGCAACAAGATCAGTCGATTTGTGAGTGATTTCTTCATATACAACTCCTCCAACTTGTTCCAAATACCTTTAGCAGTCGTCTCACCACTAATTTCGGAAATAACATTCTCTCCCATGGCAAGTTGAAGTGTAGTGAATGCCCACTCTTCCATTTCTTCTCTCTCCACATCTGAGATGTCCTCTGACAATAAATGTGTATCAAACACTACGCGATGTACCCGATTCTGCCTAAGAACCGCTTTCATCTTCCACTGCCACTTTTCGAAATCATTATCGCCATTCCACTTGTCGATAACCAATTGTGAACCAGCAGCTGCATACGACCCACATACATAAGGAGCTACGCCACTTGGACCAACTGTTGATGAATTATTTGAACCTGATTCCGGCATTTCTACAACTATCTACCAACACCAATGCTCTGATACCAAATGTAGTGGAGGAATTTTGATTCAAGACCGCTCAAATCAAAAATCCCCAACGCCGCGGAAAACGAGATCGTGGTAATAGTGCAAAAACAACCAATCGAACAATCTCAATCTTATCCAAGCCAATCACAATCACCAAATAATGGAAATAATAGAGCAATAACGAGAAACTAAATCACACAGGGATTTATAGTGGTTCCACCGACGTCTTGTCAGTGTACGTCCACTTCGAGAGAGAAACCTTTATTAATATCAATAGAAGAGTACAAGAGATTGATTACAATGATCAAATTTACTAGAAAAATTTGATTTTGTGGAGAAAAGAATTGAAGAAGATTAGGATTGCCAAAACCCTAATTAGAATAAATCTTGATATAATCTCTTGATTTGTCATATCTCCTTTTGGATTTGATGTAGCTTATATAGGCATAGAGAAGTATATGGAAATTCCCAAAATTTCCTCTAGATCCGAAATATCCTCCAGATCCAAAATATCCTCCAGATCCAAAATATTCTTTACAATAGTATCGCATACTTCAACAGTACTTTCCTTCTACAAAACCCCAGTTAGCCTGAAGAAGTGAAGCAAATTCTGTGCGCGAGGCAGATGCAGCCGTTCCCTGAGCGAAGCCAATGGCCTTGGATGATGGCTTGGGTCCTTTTCTTATTATATCGTCCAATACAAATATGTCACCGAAGTTTGTTCCGTTCTTGTTCTGACCTGCAACGAGTACTGATGTTCGATTGTCAGCTAAGTAGGATTCGTGTATGTAGAAACTAAGGCTGGTCTTCCTCTCTTTGCAACCAGGAAATGATGCAAAGGAAAGAACTGGTAAGAACATGGCCATGAGGATTAGGGTTTTAGTAGTTATATTTGGAAGTATGATTGAGCTGCAAATTTAACTTTGTGTATGCAATCTAATTATAGACAACCGAATAAGTGTAAAGTCAATGCCTCCAATCAATTCCCAAGTCAAATGCCTCCTGTCATACCCCAAGTAATTATTTAATTAGGCCGCGAGAGCTAGCCATGCTTTCATGATCTACACCTTGTAAAGTATGTTAAGTTAAGCATATGAACATATTATATACAGGAAGACATCTGACGAAGGAAGATCAGTGTGAACTAATGGGAAAAAAACAAGTTGAAAAAATCATAGAAAGTAACTGTTTCACTTTTTAAATATAGAAAAAAAAGTTGCATAGATTAGTGCTTAGCACACTTGGATTGCTATTGAAATTAATGTAGTGCTTAGCACCAGGGCCGGCTGGGGGGCTAGGCGGAGCAGGCGGCCGCCTAGGGCAACCCCCCGGCCGGGGCAACAACCACTGATGGTTGTCAGTGATGAAGAACTTTCTTCTATAAGTAACACTTAATGGTAATAGTTTAACAAGACAGTAGTGGGCGGGTTGGATGTGTGCTGGAATCCTAACTGCAAGGTGATGGGTTCAAACCTGGGTAGCATCAAATTTTCGAAAGCTTTTTATCCCTAGCTGAGGTTTTTGCAGGCTTTTTAGTCCCAGTAGGGCAACATTTGCCAGTATGCTAGCTTACTAACTTTGCATGTTGCCTAGGGCAACCCATATTGTAGCACCGTCCCTGCTTAGCACACATGGATTGC
The DNA here is from genome assembly GCA_030737875.1 of Allium sativum. Taxonomy (NCBI): domain Eukaryota; kingdom Viridiplantae; phylum Streptophyta; class Magnoliopsida; order Asparagales; family Amaryllidaceae; genus Allium; species Allium sativum. The sequence continues at coordinate 682,031,407 of CM060926.1, read as the reverse complement.
TATTGAAATTAATGTAGTGTAATACACGCATAATCTTATCTTACATTATCAAAATTTGACTAATTTTACTTCTTTAGATTGCAGCGTTGAATGACAAAGAGACGAAGGAATTATCATTGACTATACCAATGAGTTTACTTAGCATATGTTCTTCATAAGTAATTTAATTTTGGAAAAGATTACTTATATAACGTATTTTTATTCTTTTTCAGTGATAAACAAATATTTCCTAATGAAGGGAAAATAAAAGAGTAGATGGACTGAACAACTACAAGAGTGGGATACGTTGTAGTTACTTCGAAAGTTTGATATTAATTGCTAAAAATGAAGTCCAGTAGTTTTTATCACTGTGAACGAAGTGGCATATGGAGACTGGAGACTTTCTACCGCAAATGAGTGGAGACTAGATATAAAGTGTAGCATGCACAATCATTATGCACATTGTAGTAGCAAGGTCCATTCTTCTATCAGAAGAATAATGATAGAAGAAAAAGATAATTATGTTAGGATTGGCTCGTATGTTGTTAAGATAGAAATGACGGTTTGAATAAATAGTCTCACATCATGGAATAAATTGAATGAATGAAGTAAAAATATGAGTTTGAAGGCATGTGGCATCAGAAATTCCTTTTGCTACAAGAATGTATGCGTCAATTCATATGTGTACCTCCTATGCAGGAGGAGGGAGAGCTTTGTTTCGGTTGTCGTTACATAATAGTGGTGACAGGAGCTTTATTCCAATCGTCGTTGCATAACAAATAAATTATTAATTCTTATAAGAATTTGATGAAATCAAGAGTTATTGTACATACATTGAAAAAAATAATCTATCCAATTGCATAACAATAAAGAAAGTTTACTGCGATTTGTCCAAACAAAAAAGAATTGGTCGAGCTAGACATTTACAAATGCAATACCTTTTAAGAAAATTTCCACATAATTACTAATTTATGTTGGGATATAATAAATTTATTATGGGCATTTCCACATTTTCTTGCCATTAGTTGCACTTATAGAACAAAAAATATAGAATGCGATTATTGAAAATTGTTGGTGTTACATCTACAAACTAGACATTTTGTATTGTTGTTGCTTATCTCGTATCCGAACGTGAGAATTATTATATTTGGAATTTAGGGTGTTTGCCACGGGTAATAATTGATTATGATGTTGAAATTCCTAGTGTCATTCTTATGGATCAAGAAAAAGTCTTGTAAATGTTATCGATGGTTATAATATTTCTAGTTACAAGAGAAGAATATAATATTAACCCGCCTTCCAAAAGATCCTTACACGTTGGATTTGAATGCGTGAATTATTTAATCATCATGGTGGATTATCCGAAAAGATGACCGGATGGCTCGTACACAAGCAAGAATAGTAACACAAAGCTGTGAATAAGCGGATTTGCACGAATAAGACCCAAAAAATTGGCTAGGTACATAAATACTCCAGGAAGGAGTTTAGATCGGTATGGCGTAAAAGAAATCGGATTGGTGTGACACAACTAGCACGTCCTAAATTGGTAGGACTTCCACTCCAGGGACGGATCGGTTTGGTGCAATTGGAACAAAATGACTTGGATGGGAGGACAACACTTCGGATCGGTAGGAACTAAGGTTGGCTCAATAAAATTACTCTGAGTCGGTTTAACAAAATAAAGGAGAAAGGAAGGCTACACGAACTGGATTGGTTTAAACTCAGTTAAATCGAACAAGATCGGTACCAATCTGGATTACCCTTGATCAGTATTGATTCGAGCCTCCAACTTAATATGATCTAATCCAAACCTTTATGACTTAGTCGCCTCAACTCTCTGACGTTTCTATGGATTTTCAGGCCAATCTAGATTGAACTAATCCGTAAATAGTAGACCTAAGGCACAAGCTTTGCCATTTTCCAAAGAGCAACTATCAACTCCTTACCTCTACTATCATACAAAAACCAGCTGCACTTGTAACCAGTAATATAAATAAAAGATTACAACAAGTGGACATAGGCAAGAATTTGCTGGGCATAATAAAAATTCTGTGTGCTTTACTATCTTTTGCATTTCTTTATCTGGATATGTATTTGGATTTATGTAATTTGCATTTCGGGTGTCGATGCCATATTTGGCACTAAGCATTGTTGGCACATCTAGAAGGGGCACATGGATTAAAGACTTAGGAACTTGAGTTTGGCTTGAAGAAATGGTTAAGAAGAATAAGCATGAGACACTAGCAGAAGGGACCGGACAAGAACTGGTGGAATCCTTCTGCATACCTAACTAGGGAAGACATGGATAACTTGGTAACAAGTTTGGTTGGTTAGGCAAGAAGGCACGTTGAAGAGGCAAAAGGAGATGATGACTACTTTCCTCCAACAAATTGGAAAAGCAGAACAACAAGGAAGTCAGAATCAAGGTACTGGATTAAGGACCAGCGGGCAAGAGAAAACAACAATTAACAGGGGGCAAACATTGAGTAATTGACTTAGGTCAATGCCGATACAACCATTCGGATCGGTACAGATCTAATTCAGGTAGAGGGAATACTCCTAGGACTTAAGGATAGAGATGTTGGAATCTACGAGCGAATGTAAAAGCTTGCAAACTAGAACAAGAAACAAGGCACTAGGCGCAAACTTAAAGCAACCCGGGATTATTCCTAATTATGGAACTCAAGTTCTACTAAACCGAATCCTATGATCGGTGATGATATGAATGTGATCGCTAGAGTTGAACATGCTGGCTTAGAGAATCTCGGTACTTGGTCAACAGGTATCGACGGTGATAACTGGAGGTAGTTTCTCAAGAACAATGATAGGTTTTTGGATGTTATCCGATGGGCTATGAGAGATGTCTGATTAATAAAGATATGGATAGTATACATCAAAGTCCATTCATTTTGAATATCAGGAAATCAAGAAACCTGTCAGACTCCAAGCTTTGTGTTTGGACGCTTACAGTGGAAGAACAGATCTAGTCATTTATTTGATAAGATATATGTGGTATATGGAAGTGCTGATGGCATGTGAAGAGGTTATGGCTAAATGTTTCCCACTCTTCCTATCATATTTTGCAGCTCTTTGGTTTAGGTAGCTTGGAAATGGTTTGGTTAATAGTTGGATGGATTTGATTGAAATTTTTATGGAATAATTTTGGGTTAACATAATGCGCCCTTAGACCATGATGACTCTCATAACAATTAAGCAAAGGACGAATGAGATTCTACAGGTAATTTTAGCATGGTTTAACGCTTCAATGGCATTGGTGGATTGGGACAATCCATCAATGGTTCTCATGATTACAGTTTCTAGGATTTCGGACAATCGAACTTCAAAGTATCCTTGGAACGAGATTCTCATAGATATCTCGGAGAATTCTATCATGAAGCAGATAGATGCTTATGACACGTGGATGCAGAAGCTCATAGAGAGGCATTGGAAGTAAACACAATTAAGGCGAAGAACCATTCATATCAGTTTTTGATAAAGAAAGGTGGAAGCATAATGTAGAGAGTTGTTATGGTATATCAGAAAGGCAGAGGAGAGATCCCGAATTTTACTCTTGGGAAATTTTAAATGCAACTTTTAAAAGGATTTAGCTATATACAGGATATTGTCTTTCATATGAATGATGGTTAGGAGGGAGCCTTCAGAGTGTGAACATGAATCCAAAACCACTATTTATTCCATGACATGGACGGGCATAACATGAATGAATGCTGGCATTTAAAGGATATAATTAAGGAAAGGTTAGGAATGGTCAACTGACATAATATGTTTGTAGTAAAACATCAACGATGGACAAGAGCAGCAGTCAATTACATGTAGATCCAGGCGGGATTAGCTCGCATGGAGGGATTACCATCAAATAGTTATTTGGTATTGGACAATAAAAGGCTAAGTCTCTTATACACGTACAAGGACTGGAGAGACCCTTGGGCATGCTCTGAGATGAAGGTAAACCATCTGAATTTATATTTTATTAATAAATTTATCATAGATTGGCTAATCCACTTACTTTTGTATAGGAACTGGTAAAAAGCTAGGAAAGCTCTGAGATAGCAATAAACCTATAGCTTTTCAAATGTAATAAAAAAATATGTTTTTGGTACTTCAATAAAATTACTTGGTGAATATGGAATATGCTTGTTGAGAATGGAACTAGAAACTAGATTTTAACTTTGGTAACTCACTAGTCACCAAAGACAGACCGTGCTTGACAAGGTTTAGACAAAATCACTAGAACATAGTGAGGCATTTAATTAGTCGTCGGGTATGGACTATGCCCAATAAAAGTGTAGTCCATTTCGTTTGGACCTAGTGGAATCGCTTATACAGGTTGCCAATTGTAGGTAATACTTGGCAAGGTTTGGGTCACTTCTTCAAGACTTAGTGAGGCACATGATCGGCCATCAAGTATGGACTATGCTCGGTAAGGTTTGGGATGTCTGGGCAACAGGTTCGCTCGATCGATCGTCGGATATGGAATATGCCTAGTAAGAGCTAGACAGAGGCTAAGGTCATTGAATATGGACTATGATCAACAAGGGCCTGGAGATACCAAGGATTCACCCGAAGATGCCATGGACTTGGATTTCAACTCGGAATAGCTGCGGATTTGATTTTGGACATGAATTTTGGCTTTGGATGTGGAATGGATATAGCTTGCACAAAAAATCCAAAGAGATCATGATACAGAATTTGACATTAGTTATGGATCTGGATTTGGCTTTGGATATTGGATACTGGATTTTAGATTGGCATCGAAATTGACTCTGGATTGACAAACTCAGACACTTATGGATTACGGACTTTGGAGTTATGATAATACAAAACAGATCTTCCACAACTAGATATGTTTTGGGAGGGCAAGTGTAAACCCGTGTTTTTGCAAAGTCGTTACACATCGAATTTGAGCATATGTTAGTTAATCATCATGGCGAATTGCCGAAAGCGGTGATCAGATGACTTAGACACAGGCATGGATAATAATATAGACTTGTAGATAAGCATATTCGCTCCAATCAAATACTGAAAATTGGCTAAGTATGGAAATACTCTGGGAAGGAGTTTAAATCGGTATAGCATTAATGATACCGTATTAATGTGATAAGACTAGATCGGTAGGACTTCAACTCCAAGATTGGATCGCCTTGGTGCAATCTGAACAAAACAACTTAGATGGGAGCATAACACTTCAAATCGGTAGAAACTCGGATTAGCTCAATAAAATTAATCCAAGTCCATTTAATAAAACATAGGAGAAAGGAGGGCTATAAGAACTAGATCGGTTCATATCTAGTTAAAGTAAACCAAACCAGTATCGATCCATATTTTCTTAAATTGGAACCAATTCAAAACTCCAATTTAGGGTTATCTGGTCCAAACTTCTGTGGCTTGGTCGCCTCGATTACCAAGACTTCCCCGTGGGTTTTCAAGTCGATTTGGATTGAACTCGACTATAAATAGGTAACCTAGGTCATTCGAAAATGATCTTCCTTCTTCTATCTAGATGTGGAAGCTCTTCCATTTTGTAGAGAGAAATTGTCAACTCCTTACCTCTGCTCTCATACAAACAAAGAACTATACTTGTAATTAGTATTGTAACTAAAAGATTACATCAAGTGAGTGTGGATCGGAGTTTTTTGAACAACTATAAAAATTCTGTGTTTTTTACTATTTTCCGCATTTCTATGTCTGGATTTATACTTGAATTTGTGAAATTTGTGTTTGGTGTGTTGGTTTCATATTTGGCGCTAAAATATTTTAAATATCAGATGATATTATCCAAATATTCACTATATAGAGAGTCTATAAAATAGTCCCTTGCGCAGTAGTCTGTAGTTACAAGACATATTTTCTATTATTTTCCTTTTTGCTAGGTAGTACAAAATACAGTAACATCTTTATTTTGTATTAATCCTTCTTCTTTAAACTTTATCCTTGTAATTATGTTTAATGCTTCTTTCTAAAATTGTAATATGGATATTTATTCCTTTCGAACTAAACAAAATATTACTAGCTTCCCAAATCAAGTGATATTAATCTTCCATTTTATTTCACTTTTTTGCATCTTACACTAATACTGTAAATTTTCTGATATTTATGCATACTCCTTTTTTCCTTCGTTTCAAGCCCGAACTTACTTATGTGTTCAGATTTATTCTTATTATAATAACTTGTGCATCTAAATCTAAACCTTTAAGATTTACAGTTAATTATGTATAACTTGAATAAGTTAATTTTTGTAATTAACTTAGACATAATAATGTCCATTTCAGTTATCAAAACTAAAATCGAACGATATCATATATCATCGTCATCATAAAAGGTATATAATTTTATCCACTTCCCTGTAAAATCACTCCAAATATTAGTTCTGATTCAAATCCAATCCTATTATCCATAATCTTTCCTTTTGTAATCCCTATGTGGAACCACAAGTTGGAATTTATAAAGATTTATATATCTAGATCTAAATAATATAATTTAACTAGACATGAAAATCAGACCTAAAATCTTAACTCAAACAAATGACCCATTTTGAATGACCCCCATCCTAGATGCACAATTTCTTCCTCCAATTTGTGGATCAGAAGGCCTAAATTTAGAATATATTTTCTTTGAAGAATTGAAGGAGAAAGAAAAGTGATAGGGTTTCTACACTCATTTAAATAAAATGAGTTTGGAGGCTATTCCTACATGTTTATTTATACGGGTTCAAATCTTCTTTGTTTGTCGGATCGAAAACAGATAAAATTCGTATGCATATTTAGCTACATTCACTTGGACTCAATCATGTTTAGGTTGACATGTATTATTGAGTGGTTCACCTTCCTGGGTTGCAATGCTTGAATAATGCATGGCCTCCATCTATGTATTAATATTGTTTATAATGTTATAACGTTATATTTATATTATGTTAATGTTTTATTTGGGTTCCATTATTTCTCGATTCATTCCATTTATATGGTGCGTTAATTTTTCAAGTTCAAACGAAAGTTTATTTATGTAATTCCCACGTATGTATGTCAAATATATATATGCTTCGAACGTCAATAAATTTTCCATACAAAATTCGTTCAAAGTGTATTATATATGTAAATTGATCTGAAAATCACCATGAATGCGATGGTATGCGTCTCGTGGGCTAATTCGAGCAACTCCAAAAATATTCATTTTCTCTAATAATAATTAAATCATATTAATTAGCTATTCTAAAAAATATAGGGTGTTACATTCTCCCATCCTTTAGGAATTTCGTTATCGAATTAAGCAAGGGAAAAAACCATGTATTCCCTCGCACCTCCTTATATAATCATATCCATTTAGCTACATCCAATTTTGCAACCATCTATGTCGTTATGCAAAATGTGTAACATGCAAGTATATAAATTTCTAAGTGTTACCTCCTACATACAAACTCTTTTCTTTTAAGAATTGTTTTCAAAACATGATTCAAAAATCCTAAATATACCTGCAATTCTACATAAATGCAATGCTTTTAAAATCAAATATAGTTTTTCATCCAATTTTTCCTACACTCCTACTAAATATAAACATAGTTCAATCAATTTTTGCATCTAAAACTCTATCACACAACTGTTAATACTCGAATTTCAAAACAACCTAATTTTCCAAACTCGATTCTTATGTTAGAAAAATTTAGAAAATGGAAAATTTTGCATTTTCCACTTCACTTTAAGACACCCCTTTCCCCGTGCTAGGAACTTTTCTAGTGCTTTTACAAAAATCCTATTTTTTCCAAGTATAGTTTACAAAAGAAAGTTTTTCTTTTTTAATTCTACAAAATTTATACAGAAGAATTCCTTTTTCATTTTAAGTTTTCATTCCTTATTACTGTTACTACCTTTATTTAGATTTGTAATCTTCTTGTATTTCTTCTTATTAGTTACATTATATGTTAAAATTCTTTTGGAGTGATCATTATAGAACGAAATAAAAAGACCATCTCACTAATAAGCACTGGTTTTACAACAATAAATATGTAGCAGTGGCGTCGGAGTACATACTAATAACTAAAAGAGAATAAAAAAATCCTATTACGAGGCGATACTAGATACAACTATTGGATGCAGCTTCTACATAGGGCTAGGTGTACTAGGAATGTGTAATCCACGAAAAAATAGGGTCCTGATCACTGAATTCAAAAACTCAAATGCTCATCTTGCCTCCTCCTACTCTCTACAAGCTCACGATGCATACAAATGATCTCCTGCAATCCGTTGAGGATCTCCTGATGCTCTTGATCTATCAGCTCTTGTCTCTCTATGATGGTCCTCACCTGCTAACTCATATCCGCTAGCTCTGCAAGTTGAGAGGATCCTTATCCATGGGGTCCATGCTGCCGTGACATAAAAGGATCTAGTATTGTCCATAAGACAAGGACCCAACTGTTGCTCTGCAAGCTCTGCACCCTCTCTAAGTGGTAGTGATAGAAAAGCATGTTCAATCTCAAAGTACTACAACACCTCATAGTGTGGGGAACTCTACTATAGAAGCTCTGGCTCAATGGGATACTGAGGCTGCAGAGGATGTAGGGCCTCTAACTCTATACCCATTCTCTTCAAGGTAGATGCATCAACCAGTGGATGTGAAATATTAGTGTAGCTTTCTCGGTCTAGTTCGACTCTCGCCCATATGAATACTGTAGTCCATAGGTGGCAAAAAGTGAGGGAAGTCCTATTGCCACCAACCTCCCCTACATACCAAGACATTATAACTCTGGACAAGTTCATCGTAATTCCTTCAAATAATGCATAAGTTGCTTTCCTGACTATCAAATAAATCACCAAAACTCACCGCCTAAGGGATAAGATTATATTGCAGAATGCATGTTGCCAACCTACCTAATGAGCATATCGTCCAACGTGCCATGCATGATGCTAGAGTTCTATAAAAAAATCCCTAAGATGGCATCCTCCGCCATCTTGATCTGGTCAAGATCCTGATAGTTCCCCTAATGCTTAATATGGTACCTAGCTAGGCGTCCGTAAATGCTACCCTTACCCTCTTGACCTCCAAGTCGAAGGTCACCTCATCATCCAAAGACTCGGACTATACATTAGCATAGAAAAGACGCACAAAACTCGAATATCCCAACCTAACGAAGGTGTCGAGACTGATAATCTGAATCAATCCCGCCTCTGTGAAAAGTTGCTACAACGCTATACCATGAAAGTCGCTGAACTTGACCACCCTTCCTTGAAAAATCTGATGAGCGGTCGTTTTTCGATAAGATTTCACAATGTTCCTCCTACTCTGACACCATGCTATCTTTTATGGTGTCGGTTCACAGTAAGGTTAATCAATGCTTGCGTAAGTCATAGCCAAAAAAATTCAATTTTCAAAAAAGGAGTATGGAAAGGGATAGATATGCGAGCATGCTTTGGTTTATATAATTCTTAAGGAAAATGGTGGAGTTTTGATGTCAACTAGGTGATGGAAGGGTGTGATTTTCCGGTCGTTGATTGGGGTCGACTGGAGCAGAAACAGAGACGAAGAAATGACCAATCGTTCATTTTAATATGTGCATGATCAAAGGGCCAGGTCGACCAGTCTTGTTTTTCTTATCTGCTCACTTCGTCCCATCCTAGTTAAGTCCAAGCCTACTGTAATATTTTTCTGGTGGCCAAGTCATTGTTACAACTTCCTCTTCAAATCTCGGGGTTTACGCTACCCTCTAAGTAAAGCCTTCATGTCTTCAACTTTTCGACTGCACCTACGCACCAAATCCATGTCTTACCCTTTCCATTTCTAATTCTTAGACTTTCCTCTTACTTATATCACCCAATCCCATAACTTACATATATATTTCTGTCAAAACAAGTATGCTTTTGGTCTTAATCCAAAATTATGTTTGAAAAACTCTTTACTTCCAAATATCTTAAAATTATGGGTTTTAGATTTAAAATTCCAAAAAGTTAAAATCTTTTCATGTTCTAAAATTCTGTTTATGGTGCTTGACTCAAAGTGGACTCTCAACTTCCTTTTTCCCAATCATCAGTTCCTCCATGGTTATCCATTTTTATACTGAAATCTACCTCTATACCACTAGTATACAATATACATATATGCCTAATCCATTATTTTTGTTAAATACTACTGCTTATCCATAATTTTAAGATAACTTCTAAATTATGGATAATTAACATATAAATTCTCAACTTTATACAAAGCTTGTTGTGCATCATATTCCATAATCACTGTAGGACCTATTACTCTTGGATTTTCTTAATCCAAATCTTGATGTATAAAACAATTTCCAAAATATCTCTATATGTTATCCTTTAAAAGTAGGTTTCTTAGGATATAGTTTTTATATATATAATATTTATACTTTAAAATTACAAATACATTCACTTACTGTATATTAAGGGACTACTAAACATATACTCTGATACCAAATGTAACGACACAAACCCTATTAGATGCAATTTTTTCACGAAATACTAAAATCTAAGTCCATAGAAGTTCGAGATGGTTGTTTAGTATCCTGAAAATAGACAAATACTAATATATCAAAGCTCAACTAAATAACTCATAGTCGAAATGATTAAAGTATAATAGTAAACATATACTCACCAAAGGAATGAAACTTTATAGAATGTTAAACGACCATTTAGCCCGGCTACCAAAAGCAGTACATGCCCACACGACTCTGCCCATCGCATGGTTCACAGCCCGGAAGCGTTGCCGAAACACTCAAGACTCAAGCCCAAATGGATTCACACAAGAATAGTCGTCATGGCTCGTCGAATAGATCAAAATAGCCTAAGTCCATGGAATTTCGTATCTCGGAACCCCTCAGCATTTCGTATCCCAGATAACCTCCACTTTTCGTACTCGGCCTTACCTCCCAGAATCAAGTGGGAATTCGTATCCTTGCTTAACGAACCATATTTTGTATCCCATACTCCCACGGATACGAAATAATCCAGGTACGAAATCAACTGATATAGGACAAGGTAGATATGAAGTGGATACAGACAAGGAGGATACAAAGTGAAACAAGGTGGGGGCGGATATGAAATGAGGCGATACAGGGGATTCAAAGTTTCAGAAAATGAGAGAGAAAAATTGGATAAATCCCCGGGATTCGTACCGATCTTGGGGTACGAATTGTGGATGTGGGTCCCACACTTCACCTAGTCCCACCTGCTCCGCTTCCTTCAGCTCTCCTATGAATACCCTCAACTTTGTAGCGTGAAAAAGGTTGGTTCCAAGATCTTTGAACACTCTAGGCCGAAGAATAGCTTCCTACAACTCCAAGCATACTCCATAAATCTGGGAAGACGAAGAAGCTTCATGTTGGACAGTTGGACCTTTTTGGGCTACTTCGATATTTTTGGAATAGGGAACTTACCTCCATTTCGGACATGCTAGAACCTTGTTTCCACCATTGCCATTTTAATGACATGGAACTATTATTCCTCCAATTGTAAACTTGTATAAAGAGCATACTAAAATAGAAAATCGATTCAAAGTGAATGCAGGCCTTCGTGGGCCGAACCACTATAAACACCATGTCATTTAATTTCCTGTATTATTTCCACCCTTGACGTTTAGTTTCATTGTCTTGGAACTCGTTGGATGTTGCGCCAACATTACATGTCAACATTTTTGTGCTTTCACTGAGAGACTAAAGACTTCACCTTTTCTATCGTTTGTTCACCAAAACTTGGAAGCGCTACTTAGGTCTGTCGAGACTTACCGACCAAGCTTATCGATAATGGTGATCAAAGGAAAGATTATCGATATCAGACATTCTATGGTTGATCCTGACTCGAAAAGCCCTCTTAAGCCTCGACTCACCGATCTTCCGACCAATTCGTAAGTTGATACTTTTTTCGATCCTAAGACTTTGGTTACCCGAACTCAATTTTTCGATGTTGCAAAAAAATTGAGAGAAACATAAAGAAGCCTCAACAAATAAATCAAGCAGAATCTTTGATTAATGTAATGACTTCAGAAACATGCTCAATGAGACATCTTTCTCCTTCAAGCAAATAGATTGCTCAGCCTCCTCCTAATCACGACTCCTCGAGCGTCATTCCCATTTCTCTCTACAATAACCTTCACCGAAATCAGAAAATCAATCATGATGGCGCTGGAACCGCCAAGAGGAAACACGTAATCCCGACCATTCCCGGCTTGGGATTAATCTCACCTAAAGGATAAGCGCACAACCTCTCGTTTGGTAGGATCGACCTAATTCAATTTGGAACTTCATGCATATGCTTCGAGCAGTAAATTAGGCCAAAGTTCCCACTCATCGACCTTTGTAAAGTCAAAGAACCGAGGTTGAAGATTCTTTAGACGAAGCCGACATTTATCTGAAAAGATGTCCAAGACTTCACACTCCCGATTCGGGTCACGATCGCTGGTACCTAGCGAAGATCCAAACTCCTATTATCGCTAACCTGATCCGTAGCCTTACAAAGGAATCATGGGGATACGTCATCGACGATAGGAAACTAGCGCGATACGTAACCCCTTTATCGAAGATGTGCTCAATGCCAAATGGCTCAACACTTCAACATGCCATAGATAGAGGCTTACTTGAGGAAATCAGACCCTCGAGACTTCATAAAACATTACAAATCACATATGGATGTTGCCCACGCCATAGACACTCTGAAATGCAAGTGTATCCTTATCTTTCTAGAAGACGTACCCCTTTTATGTTTCACTCGATGCCCAGTTAGAACCATCTTAACCTTTGATCAGCTCATAAAGGATTTGATCACATAATTCGGGATGTACATCTCCCAAGGCAGTAGGGAAAATTATGAAAAGCTATCTCGAAAGGTTCGACAACACATTGGTGGATTTAGAAGACCCAAATCCCCGTATTGTCTTGGCCAAACTTTCCAAGGGTATCCATCTCAATTCCAAATTTGGAGCATGGATTGACCGAAACTAACCAGAGACTTTTGAAGTGTTCTATGAGAAAGCCAACTATTTCCTATGCTAAGAAGAAGCACAAAGGAATCAAGCTCCTCATTATGACAAATTACCACGAGATGAATTTCAACCAACCAGGACCTTTCCTAGCAATTAGATTTCTCGAGTCATCCTTTCGACTCAGCAAGACTGCAGCAGAAATAAGCGGCTTAGACATCGGTGCTGCAACGCATGACTTGTCGTACTAGAGTTACACCTCATACAAACTTGGTTGTACGTATTCCCAAAAGTAGTTTGATTGTATTTTAGAATTTCAACAAGTTTTTTGGGTTTCCTTATAACTGACTTTGTTGTAATCCTTGTATTAAGTGTCAAAGCATTAGCCTCATCTTTCGAAATTCATCCGTGGATCACCGGAGTACCGCTACCGCAAATACAATCAAATCAACTCAATAACGCTTACCTCAGAGACCGGAGGCAGGTATCATAAGTCCATCGAATTTAGCCAACCTTCCTATGCTACAGCGTACTAAGATGGCGATCTGTTGGCACCATCACTAATCCCAATGGTTAGTACACGACCTATCTATTATCAAGCATGTGTGGGAGTCTATCCGTTGGTGCCAGTCGAGCTAGTGTGATACTGAATGCTTGCTTGGCTAACTCCGATCCTTAAAATTGAATTCAAGTATATGATAGAACCAACGATGTCCACTTCAAACTTCACAATGTCTCGAGATTAGCAACTGAAAGGAAGACTTAAGAGTGATGTCAGCCTCCTATAACTCTGCACAACTTAAGTTTCTCAAGAGTGGATTTTCAACCAACCTGAATCTAAGTGCAACACAAAGTCACATTACACAGCACAACTTTCGGAAAGTGTAAGAGCACTTGAGCATTTAGAACGACAACTTCCATTGATGCAGTGGTCTCTGAGGTCATCATCGGGGAAACTGGTCCGTGACTCACTACTACCTTTCCCTCTTTCGTTGGAGACAAAACGGGAATGAGAAGCAAAGACCCTTCTCCAACGAAAACCTCCTTTTCGCTGCCATTATGACCATCTGCCTCTGTCTGAGCTCTGGCCATCTCCCAGTCAGTTGGGGACATGTCGGGAAGCACTGCCGGAGGCACACACAAAAGCGGGCCTTAGGCACCAATCCTCCACTAGTTCCCGCTACCATCTCCATCAATGTAGTGGTCTCTGAGGTCATCATCGGAGAAACTGGTCTGCAACTCACTCCCACCTTTCTCTCCTTCATCGAAGAAGAAATGGGAATGAGAAGCAAACCTCTTCTACAACGATTACCTCCTCTTCGTTGTCCTCATGGCCATCCGCCTCCACCTGAGATTCGGTGTAACAACCCAGCTTTCCCGTGTAGTTTAAGCCGACATTTAAATACACATGTCAATTCAAAATGCGTAGAAAAGTAGATAGTTAAAAGAAATAAGTTAGAGGGTGAGAAAAATAGAAAGAAAGAAAAGTTATAATAAAAGAATAAGAAGAGCACAAACACATCAAAATCAGAGTAGACACGAATCTCACAGTAGAATAAATGAAATATAATATATCAAAGCTCTTTACACAAAGAGAAGACTAGTGTATACACATGAATAGAGTCATCAGAGTATGTCACCAATTTGGCCTATCAAATGCTAATAAATACAACACATACACCAGAAATAAATTAATATGAGAAAATACGAGAATACATCTCGACTCTAGCTCCACTTATGAAGCTCCAAGAAAATCCAATGCTACATAGAAAATATACTCAGTCTGACCCGAGTATTACATACACGAATAAGTCTGGGATACTTTCAGTGAGAAATCTCACATCATAAAAAAACTATCTTAACTTTAGAAAACCATTAAAAAGAAATGAAACTATCGTAAGACACGACCAAATTTAAACATGGAACATGTCTATCAAATCACAAATAAAATAAGAATATAGTCGTATTGGAGATTGGATTTCCAACATGACTCGGTATTGGAGAGCCTTCCAATTAGTGTCCTCAAGAGATGGAACAGTAGGGTTCAACAAGAACATCTTGCAACACGACCACACATGACCGACCATTCATTCAACTTGATGTACCAAATATATCATCACCGTGCTTGTTGGCCATCCAACCATACCTATTCCAAAGCATACAAAAAGGGACATCGATTTCTCTATATCAGATGATGATATACCCTAATGGGTATGACCCTCATAGCCATGCTGCCTACCCAATTTTAGTCATTTCCCGGTTGATAAGGCTTGAGGTCATGATTACCTTTTCAGAGCAGCACACTAAAACTTTGAATGCCACATTGTCAGATCCATCCAATCACTAATTGATTTGCACAAATATACTCTGGGTTTAAGCTAAAAGAGGTTGCCTTCTCCGCCACTATATTTGGTATATTTATAAAAATCAATATACGTGATCTTTTGGAAATACTCTGTTAGACATTTGTCCATACCAGTTCGTCCTAGGACTGAATGAAACCGAAGATACCTCAGAATAAGAGGTTTACTACCATGAGTTTAATCTTGGTAATGAAATAATGACATCAACGAGCAACCCCCTCGATCCAAAGATTTATGTCTTTAAATATAATCGTCCCTACAAGTTAGTTTCGAACGCAAAGTTGGTTCGAAGTGGTATTGGGTTCGGTTCCCATCCCGGTCTCTTCGAACTAGCTCATCAATACTCAAAACAATATCCGTTGATAGCCTGGGTTTTCACTATCAAATCAAAAATAGTACATTTATGTACATCAGTAGCGTCAGTCCTTTCAATTCAAACCATTCATTATAACATTTCATCGATTCTTATAAATCGAATCCATATACTTATCTCAATGGAATAAGTATATTCACATATCTCTTGTTTTTGCTACTTTGAAAACCATAACCATACATTATCTGTTCGGAATAAGCATGTTCACAAAAACATATACTTTTCAATACTTTGAAAATATCTCAATATACTTACTCAATAGTATACGTTTAATCACTAATCTTATACGGCCAAAACAGTGAGATACATTGTTTATTATAAACCTGAAGGTTTATATTCAACTTGTAAACCTTTATTTCAAGTTTTTATTATCCCTGATGGAAATAAGAATAAATTTTAATTCCAATCATCACCTTCCTTTCAACTAATACTATCTTTTGGGTAATAATGAAGATGTTCAAGTTGGGGTATCTTTGTTACCTCTTAGACCTTGATTCGACCACACTTTTACGTTCAAGATGAATATAAGTTATTAACAAAAAATCCGATAATTAGTAAATGTCACATTAAGTTCCATTTACTGTTCATTTGAAATATGATTTTTAAAACCCTATCCTTGCCTTCTGAAATCTCATTTACTTTTCAAATCATATTTACTTAATTTAGGTAAAACATTCTTTTAAAAACAAAACCATTAACTTTGAAACACTACAACCAAGCTTCGATTCTATTATAAATAGAATCCATTTATAGAAATATTTATAAGTTATTACAAAACTTATTTTAGTTTTAACTCAATAATACCTAATTTCGTACTTAAATTATTCACATTTAAGTTGAATCATTATAACTTAACTTGCATCATCCATTTTAATTTATTTTAAGCTTCTCTATGGATTTCCACCTCACACTTCACAACTCTAAGTTAAACTTTATTATAGTCATTTTTAAGTTTATAAACCAAATTTATCTTGACAGTGGAATCATTTACAATGTTAATTCGTTTACAAACTTGGTTTTATATCTACGTCAACTTGGATTTCTAAAAATCCAATTAAATAGAATTCTTAATAAGAATTCGATTGATAACTGACTTATTTTAGTAAAACTCACTTAAAAATTCATTTAACTGAAAACATAGTCTTATGACTTCATAAATCCATTAAATGAATCCCAATTACCGGTTCATTGCCCTGATTATTACTAAATAAATAATAATTAACCTTAATATTGAAATAAAAATAATTTACTTTATCATTAATTATTAATAAAATAATAAATTTATCTTAAGAAGTTATTAAAAATAATAATTAACTATATTAGTAATCAAACTAATCATCTTTATTCACAGTTAATCAGAAAGTTATTTAATCTTCAAGAACTGTATTTAATTTCACATAACTATTTTTCACCACTACGACTATTAAATTAATTGACCATAGGTCAATTAAATGATAAACTTCAAATAAACAGTTGACTTAGTCAACCCGAGAACATGGTTAACTTATTAACCAATTTCGGTTAATCTTCCCTTTTTAATTAATTAATAATATAATTATTTTAAATAATTTCACTTAATTGTTTCTTTTAACCAATTCATCCAAATTATTAACCCTTAGGTTAATCTCTAACTTATTGCTTATAAAATTTGTTAAAGTACAAGAATCTGTTAAATCAAATCATTTTACAACTACTTATAAAGTTAAATAAAAATTGATTTCCTTTTTTATAAAACTTTATTTAAAATAATTTATATAAAAATAGATTTTAAAAATCCAACTTAAGTTTTAAAATAATTTTTGTAACTTCAGTTGAGTCAACTTACCTAACGGTAAATCAATGTTTGTAAAACGATGGATTTTCAGGCCGCCTGCTGCCAATCACTTAATCAATACTGTATATTGATTAATATACATCAATATTGAATTTTTAATTCAATTATTAACATCCAAATAGGTTTCATTACCATCAATGTCAGATATCGTATTTAAATAATATGAAATCAAATAATATTAAAATAATTGAGGAATCTCGTTTAATCCCTCCAATCTGTTCTTCCCTGCATCACTATTAAAATAACAGTTTATATATACAGAAAATAGACAATTCAACCAATTCATTTAAAAAGAATCTTCTGCTTAATAGCAGGTAGTGTCAAGGTTTGATCCGTTCATAGATGGGAATTTTTAACCACAATCAAACAATCAGCCAATTTATCAACAATCAGTTGAACAACCAAACAAACAACAATCATCCAAATCATTCAATATACAATCAATTATATCACATAGTTAAATATAGACTGAACAATGGATATTTATAATGTGATATAATTTTAAGGAGTATTCCAGAAATTGTGGGTTGATAACTCACCAATCGTTCAATCGACGATTCAACATCGTTTCACTTAATTTTAAACATGCATTTAAAATTAAACAAAATTCAGACTAGCTCCAACATATCCCAATTTATCACGGCCTTGTAGTATTCGTCGAGACAGTCACAACGCTTCTTGTTTTGCTTGATTCTGATAATGTATGCATAAGTTATGATCATTACGAGTTATATACAAATTAAACGATATTAACATTTAAATAAAAATTAATTGATCACCCCTAATTATGATTACTACTAATCCTCTCCCTCTAATTACTTCTTCCCCAACGAAAACAAGTTGCCTTTGAACTCAACACATCCCATTTCCGAAACTTCCTCCCATCATTTCTCCCTCATCTTACAATGAAAACCTAAGCAGTCTTCACCAGTCTTTTCCTCTTTGCCTAAGCTTCAATCCAGTCACCATCTACGCGAGCTTGCACCAACGTTGAAAAACGCGTTAAGGATAACCCTGATCACGGCTATAGTACAATGACCCAAGCAGTCTTCAACATTCTTTTCCTCTTCGCCTAGGCTTCACTCCAGTCACCATCTACGCGAGCTTGCACCAACGTTGAAAAACGCGTTAAGGATAACCCTGATCACGGCTATAGTACAATGATCGACATCTATTAACACAGAATCATCCTAATTCACACGAGTAGCTAATCGATGCTACAAATCCAAATAAAATACTCAAATCTCGAATTAAAGCCTCTATTTCACGAATTCACCCAATCCCTCAAGTCATCACTATTTAGTGCAAAAAAACAATAATCTTGGAACCCTTTGAAACTCATACCAGATCAAAGCTCATGATCTTGTGAGGCTAAAGAATCAAATGGTTTTTGATTTCATTTTAAAAAAATTTGAAGATTATTATCAATGGCGTGCCAACGGCTGATATTTTTGTTCGTGGTTGACCAGAACGATACGAGGAACGAGGGTTAGGATGTAAACGATGTTATATAGAATAGGTTTATTATTATTTTATTCGATTTAAATCAATATGATATGTTATCGCTATTTATCGTTTGACGTTCTTTATTTGTATGATCACATATAAAGTCCGATCGCGACGAAAATGGACCTCCTCTTATAGTTTGACATTCCGGACTCAATGAAACTTCTTTCATCGAAATACGAGTCTATTTGTAAAAGTAGAACTATTATAAATATTAAATCGTTAATCGATATACATTCATTCAGCGCACGCTCGCATAATAACTCTGATTGGCACGAAACTTAACATCTAGCAATAATTAGCCATTACGGATTCAATAAAATTTGTTTCATCGAAATTCGAGGTCGTTGGAAAATTATCTATTTCTTTATGTTAAATTAGAATGATAAAAATATAAATTAATTCCACAATAATGGAATTTAATAATAAATCATTGTTATCATATATATTTAAATAAAATTATACATAGCTTCAAAATAAATTAGTTTGAGCTTTAAACTCGATGTTTTCATTTTCAAGTTAAACCGATATTCATTTTATTCAAAATCCTTTTATTTTATTAAATAAATCGTTATGGTTCATAAACGATTCTATAGCGACTTATTGAAAATTTGATTTTGACAAAACTAATAATCTACAAGATGAAATCTCGAATTTTCTCTTCCATTAGAAAACTGTGAGCCAAAAGATCCGAAAGATCCTAGTTTCAAAGAATTTCGACCTATATTGGACCCTGTAAACTCAATTGAAGTCCAAAACATAAAACAACGAACTAGGGGTGAGTGTTCGGTCAGTTCGGTTGATTTGGAGGTAAAACAAAGAGTTTGAACTGAAAATTTTCAAAACAGAACAGAAATAATTTCGGTTAATTCAGTCAGTAACATATCTAACCGAACTTGAAGGATATGTTATTATCCAAATGATTAATTCACTCAAATTCAAACTTAAATTTATGCATGAAGGGATGTTATTCACCGAAATTTTATGTTTACAATAAAATTTTACTTATTTTCAACAAAAAGCCGTTGTATTTTATTACTAATTCAATTATTTAAAGTGCTACAATATCATTAAATTAGATAATACAATAAATGTAACACCCTACGTCCGTTAATGTTACTCACAAAGGGAATGCATTAAGTTTCGTGGAGCATTATAAGCAAAAACAGAACGGAATATTACAAGACAAAAAAGTAGAACTTGAAAATTTTGTAATTTTATTGCAGCTGAAACAGAAATAAGTTTGATTACATTTCCAAATACCAAAATCAAGTATATAATATCAGTCTTGTACAAAACCTTTAGAGTACATAATTTTAAAGCCATAATCCCCAAAAGAAAAATGCCATAAGCAGAATCGAAGCCAAGCAATATACCTTTCAACTTCAAGCTGGAAGAAAGAGATATCTGAACTAAGTTTGAGTATTTCGTCGCTAAGAACCTGGGGGGGGAGGGAACGGAAGAAAAGAGGCGAAGCAAACTAGGCCAGACATAAGTCTGGTGAGTCCAGTGACTTTAACAATATAATCATTAAAGTAACAGGATAAGAACATAAACTGGAAAGCAAGAAATGACTGTAGAATAAATAGGCATGACAAAGCAGACAAGATGAACAAGATATAACGTTGATTGAGCTTCTAATCACTATAGGATAATTAGTACACTTCACCAATGCTAGTAACGCCGTATCATTACTAGTTACACCGCACCCTTACTAATCCCATACTAAAAGTTGATCCCTCTTATTAATCATGATAGTGGTAGTTTCGTTTACTCCTAGCTGTTATCGTAGGTGCCCCTTTTTGCTCCTACCCCCACGAATTGTACCTACTACCTTCCTCGTTTGACCGGCTCCGTAACTCGCATGTATTATTACTTGTGTCATTCGGCCTCGCTTGTACGTAGATACCTGTGCTGACCCCATCATGGGGTGTATCAATTCCCATGATGGCAACCCGACACGATTCAAGATGCATAGTGTATACTACTGATGCCCAGCGCCTGCTTTTTCCACTCCGAAGCATGTGCACATCCATACTACGTCGGAACCTACACTTCTCCACCACTCGCCGCTATTTTGACCGCTTATAATCAGCCCAGTAATCTTGCCCCACCCTGCCTAGCTCAGGGTACCATGATACATCTATGTGGGTTACTGCTGAAATGGGTCCCCGTTACTAGGGTTTCCTAATCAATATGTTATAATGGTTAAGTGTTCTCAATTTAACTTAACCCTACCCATTTTCTTAATTAACATGTTGTACTAGTTAAGTGTTGACTATTCATATGTTACTTAACCTTCTCACTGATTCACGCATGTTTATTTAACGGTTAAGTTTATGGGCCTGTATATACTAATATTACCCACTTACCCAAGATTTACTTAACCCTTCCCCTTATCAAGTCCATATGTATTATTGGTTAAGCTTGCCTTAATCCTATCCACTTTGTTCATGTAATATTGGTTAAGTTGTCTTCTTGTCCATGATAACTTAATCCACCCACCTAACATGTTGTATTGGTTAAGTGTCGCCTGTACATATGTTACTTAACCTTTCCATTTTTAGCATGTCTGTTCCTTAGCTTTAATTTATTCACTAAAGCACCAACCTCTCACATTAGAACTGTTGTTTGCGGTTGTTGTATGTGCCGGGCAGTTCTAGGCAGACTTCTATCGCAAACTCATTCTAACCTCAGGTTTTTGGGCTTAATGCGCTAACCTCTCACATTAGATCTATGTTGTTGCGGTCGCTGGATGTGCCGGGCGGTTTCGGGAAGTCTTACACCGCAACTCAATCTAACCTCGGGTTAGGCACGTTCATCTTTTAGCCAATTTACATATTTACCATTCATGTCCAAGTTTATATGTAAATTATCCAAAAGTGTTGCCAATTCAAGTTATGCCACATTTTCTAGTTATGCCCAAAATTAATTATATAATTACAACCCCTTTTTATGCCAATTACATAATATTCAATTTTACCCAAACTTTTCCCTAACATTCCCACGTCGTTCGTACATATAGTTCATGTGACACGTTAGGCTCGCAATTACACAAACTCATAACAATAAAAAGGAAAAAGGGAAGAAACACATGACATCATAACTGGCATAAAAATATAGATCTAAGACGGCATAAATCTAGTAAACGTATAAAAATAGATCCAATCAACATATGGAATGCGAATTAGCATAGGTCTACACATAAACTTGCACGGATTTAAACATATGAGCTGGTGTGGATCTAATCATATAAACATGTAGATCTAAACATATGAACATATAGTTCTAAACATATGGAATGATATGGATCTAATCATATAAACATGTAGATCTAAACATATGAACATATAGTTCAAAACATATGGACTGATATGGATCTAATCATATAAACATGTAGATCTAAACATATGAACATATAAAATATGATCTTACATATATAAACATGATATGCATATAATCTTTCATAACTTGCATAGATCGAGAAAATTTGCATACATAACTTGCATACGTAATTAGGCATATGAATTAACATAGAACATAAATTGCATATAATGAATCAAATCAAGCAAAAATAAAAACAAACTTTGCAAAGACATAAACTTCATATGATTTACAAACATTTTCATACAGTCTAATTCATAACTCATCACAATTACGTTTAAACAATCATCTTATGAAAGTAACTGCACTCACAGAAAACAGAGCTTGAATTCTGGGATCTTATTTCTAAAATTGTTAAGCTAATCCGTTGATGTAGGCGTTGATTCGTTCGTTGTTGTTCTAGAATTCCTTTTCGCAATTCCTAGGCTTTGAATATTTATCTCTTATCTTTTTATCTTTAATCTACAATTTGATATGTTATGGTGGCGGCTAGGTTAGTTTGTAGATGAACATCATGACGACATCATAGTTTAGGGTTGTGAGGTCTAGGGTTGAGGTTTGGGGGTGATTATATAGAACTTTAGGCTTAGTATGGGCCTTTAGATCAACCTTAGAGTCATCAAAGCCATCCAAACCCAAGAAGCCAACTAGAACATGAAACATATGCTCTAACACCTCAGAAAATTGTCATTATCCAGATCAGTTCGCCGGTGTTGACCCTACCGGGGGGTGGGGGGTCGACACCTATGTCGACACCCCCTGGGGGGTTGACACCCCTGAGCGGGAAATTTCCCGCTCAACTGTTTTCTGAAGTTTTGAAATTTGAATCTGCTTTAATTATTTAATTTAATTTCTTCTTAAACTTGAAAACTTCTAATCTCCATAACTTCTTCATACGGAGTCCGATTCACGCAAATTTGGACTCTATCTCAAACAGAATTCCGAGAGGAATGCAATGGCATAACCCGTTTCACCCAATTCTTCTTTTAAAGAATAATTATTCTTTAATTATATCTTATGTCCCGTTTTAAAATTACGGGGTGTTACATTCCCCCCACTTAAAGGATTTCGTCCCCGAAATCTTCAAGTCAAGAAGAATGTGTGTCCTACCATCCAACAGCCATCTACTCAACCATTCAATCACAGGCATCCATTGTCCTTAAAGAGGTTTCTAATGCTTTCATGATTATATGCATAGTGTGTGAATATGTCCTTACCTAATGCAAAATCAGCGATCTACTGATTCAGTTGACCTCCTTAATGCGAATTATGTCAGTGACATGAGTCCATCATGTATGCAATTATTCGTAATCGTACTTTATAACTTCTACATGAGTGCACAATCATTCATACAAATGCAATATCTATATGATAACCCATCAAGTTTCAATCCATATACAAATACATATATGCATATGCAATATGAAAATGACTGAGCCGATCTAGTGTCTAATGTGTGTGTAAATGCATCCACGAGCAACCAACTTGCATCCACCAAACATAACATGTCTCAAACACATGTTGACAACCATAGGATTTTCCTACCTAAATATCAAGAATGTAATCCAGAGGATGCACTAAATGATAGGACAAGTCTAAACAAAGTGATAGAAAAAGGAGAAATTAAGAGTATACACTTTAAAATGAAAGGGTACAGCGGACGCATCTTGTCTCCCATCTTCCAAGTCGCGTCTCCTTAATCATCTCGTCATTGGATTTTAACCAACTTGACCTCTCTGTTGCGTAACTTCTTGATCTCCGATCCAAGGATGCATGTAGGAGCTCGTATAATCGTGGCATCTTGCTCCACTTCTCTAAGCATGCTCGGCTCCACTATTTCCGCGGTATCATGTAAACACTTCCTCACATGCGACACGTGAAACATGTCATGAACACCACTAAGTTTTTTCGGCAACTTCACTCTGTTGTTTGTCCAATTCTTTATATAATGGGGGATTGCCCTACGAATCTTGGTGTTAATTTCCCCGCACTCCCTAAAGCGAACTACGTTCCTCGACGGTGACACTTTGACAAAAACCCTGTCTCCGACATCGAACTCAAGGTCGGTTCATCTCTTGTCAGCGTTTGGCTTTTGTCAGCCCTATTCCGTCTTCATCGATCTTCGAATCAAGTCTATCTCCTTAGAAGTTTCCCTAACCATGTATGCCCAAGTAAAATCTTATCCGTAGATTTCCACCAACAAGTTGGTGATTGACACGGTCGTCCATAAAAACCCTAATACTAGCTTAATAACTATTGTTATAAGCGAACTTCACAAATGGAAAGTGCTCTTCTCATGTCCTCCAAAATCTAGAATGCATAACCTCAAAAGATCTTCAAGGATTCTATTCACCCTTTCTGTCCGTCCATCCGTCTGTGGACGATACGCGATGCCCAAACATAACTGCGTACCTACTGCCTTTTGCATATCACCTTTTCCTCTTGCATCGAAAATTGCTCCAAGCCCTGCCTCGTAAGTACAGGTATATATTGTTAATAGTTTGCTCCCATCTAGAAAATTTAAAACTGGGGCTGATACCTTTGCAAAGCCCTTAACTAACTTACTATAGTAGCCCGCCAACCCTAGAAAACTTCTTTCTTCCGTTGCTTTTATAGGAACCTTCCAATCTTGGATTGCCACCACCTTTGTAGGATCCACTGCTATCCCTTCCTTAGAGACCACGTGTCCTAAGAACCTCACTTCTTTCCTCCAAAATTGACATTTGGAGAACATAGCTTTTAGTTGATGCGCACTAAGGTCTCTAAGACTTCCCTAAGATGGAGGGCATATAAGACTTCCCTAAGATGGAGGGCATACTCTCCCTCGCTTCTAGAGAAAATCAAAATACTATCCACATAGACTACCACAAACTTGTTTAGGAACTTCCTAAACACCCTACTCATCAAGTCTACGAAATATGTGGGTGCATTCGTCAACCAAAAAAAAGTATGACGAGCCCTTCGAAGAAACCATTAGGAGTCCTAAAAACAGTCTTATCTATGCTATCCTCAGCTACCCTCAAGTGGTGAAATCCTGTAGCTAAGTGCAATTGCGAGAAAACTGAAGCACCAGCTAACTGATAGAACAAATCATCTATCCTCGGCAATGGGTGTCTATTCTTCTTCGTGATCTTGTTCGGCTCCCTATAGTCCACGCACAATCTAGGCGAACCATAAGTCTTCGTAGCAAAAACAACTGGAGCACCCAATTCTGAAATGCTTCTTCTTATGAACCCTTTCTCAAGTAGCTTCCCTACTTGTTTATTGAGTTCACTCCTCTCTCTCTCTCAGAGCCATGTGGTGCACTGTTAATGCAATTGGCTTTTCATTATCTACAAAGTATATTTGGAGGTCTATCTCGCGCCTCGGGGGTAGACCCTGAACCTCATCAAAGATGTCACCATACTCACGGACTATACGAACAGATTTCAAATCATCGATGAATGCGTTAAGAGATTCTAGGTAGCTAAGCATCATCGAACCCGTAGAGTCACAAGAAATATCAAGGGTCTTTCCACAACGAGTCAACAACCTAACTACCCTCTTTTCACAGTCTTGGATGGCACCATGCCTGGCTAGCCAATCCATCTCTAGAATCAAGCCATAGCCCGTGAAACCAGGAACGAAGACATTTCATCCAAACCCAACGCCCAAGATAGACACTCCCGAAACCCGACAAACCATAGATAAGTGAGCCGAACCACCAATAGGATTTGAGACTACAATGGGATCCATAACTAGACTAGTATTTAGGTGCAGCGTTTCAACTAATGAAGCAGATACAGATGATTGCGGACCGCAAGAGTCAAACAAAGTTCGAACTGGATGACTGAAAAAGGAAAATCAAACTTTCAACAGAAATGCTTCTATTTCTCTCCTGTCCTAGTGCCATGAGAGCATGAACCTGTCCTCCAGAAGTAGGTCCTATCCTCTGTCCATGCCCTTGTTCTTACCTCCTTGGGTAATCTTAAATCATATGTCCTGCCTCGCCGCAATGGTAACAACCATGCTTCTTCTTCTTCCTATAGTCCTTAATTATATGGCCTACTATACCAAAATAAAGACACCTTCTTTTGTTAGTTAATTATTCTTTCCACTTTCTCCTTTACCTTCTTCGTGGATTAAAGCCATATTAACAAATTCCTCATCCTTGGGTTGTGTTCCTCAGCCTAAACTTCCTCATGGACCAAGCAGCTAGCTGAACATTCCTTCCATTGTCTATTTCCAAGATACCAAACGAGTCCTTCACTTCCTTGAGCCAATTTATAGCCTCGACAAACGTCTTAGTCCCATGAAAAGGTTTTCCGCCCATCGCACCGAAGTCCTTCCATATCTTAGGAAAGGCATCTAAACGCGGAGAAAGAGACGCAAGAAGGAAAAAGGAAGAGATTCGAAACAAAGAATCAAAAGATAGATATATGGCTTTTGGGGATTATGTTTTTCATAGTAAATCTTTCTCTTGAAAACCCCTTCCTTGAAACATGTTTTTGAAAATAATACTTTTGAAAACGGTTTTCAAAATCTTTTATCTGTTCTAGTAACCTTCAGCTCTGATACCACGTGTAACACCCCACGTCCATTAATGTCACTCATAAAGGGAATGCATTAACTTTCAGAGTACATAACGGAATATTACAAGACAGAAAAAGCAGTACTTGAAAATTTTGTAGTTTTATTGCAGCAAAAACAGAAATAAGTTTGATTACATTTCCAAATACCAAAATCAAGAACATAATATCAGTCTTGTACAAAACCTTCAGAGTACATAATTTTAAAGCCATAATCCCCAACAGAAAAATGCCATACGCGGAATCAAAGCCAAGCAATATACCTTTCAACTTCAAGCTGGAAGAAAGAGATATCTGAATTAAGCTTGAGTACTTCCTCCCTAAGAACCTGGGGGGAGGGGGACGGAAGAAGAAAGGCAAAACAAACTAGGTCATACATAAGTCTGGTGAGTCCAGTGACTTTAACAATATAATCATTAAAGTAACAGGATAAGAACATAAACTGGAAACCAAGAAATGACCGCTGTTAGATCGAAATTTGGACCTAACACCCAAATTGTTATAAACTGTAGAGAATTCTAAATGAGGAACAAGGAAAAAGAAAATAACACTCAGAATTTATAGTGGTTCGGCGTTAACGAGCCTACGTCCACTTTATATCTTATTGATTATGCTTAAAAAGCTAATACAACAGTAATTCTCTCAATATTTCAGTGGTTTGACAACAATGGCGGATTCAGTACTCACTATTGCCAAAAAGCCTCCCGAAAAATGCCAAGCTCTGGGCTATTTATAGCTGATTTTGTCTGGCGGATCGCGGACACGTGGCACGAATCCCGAGATTACCGGATCGCATCGCCACCATTGAAGAAACAGTCAAACTAGCCGTTGTGAACAGGTGTCGTCAGATCCGTGCGATTCGGATCGCTGAAGACCAGCTCGTGGTTGAATGGGTCAGAGGGTTCGGTTCGTACCAAGGGATCGGATCGCCTGGAGGTGCTGTTCGTCGACGAGATGGGAGCGATCCGTTCCTGGGCGAGTCGATAGAGTGCGATCCATTCCTGGGCGAGTCAATGGCGTGCGATCCATTCTAGGGCGAGACGATGGCGTGCGATCCATTCTTGGGCGAGACGATGGCGCGCGATCCATTCTTCCAATCTCTTGGGGGACTTGGTTCCCTGGTCTCCTTTTATGAATGATCCTGGATGGCTTGGTCAAAAAGCGAGCCAACATTTTGCCCCCTCGAAGTATGTTTTATTGATGATGAAACATGCTTCGAAGATTCTTATTTACCCTCTCCTGAAGGGATGTAAGTCAACAGTCGCATTGGTTCAAATCGACATATGTATGAGTCGGATCGCCATAGGACGACACGATCCGATTTGGTCATCTGCTCGTCTCGTGCCGAGTTCCTAGGCTCTTGTACGAAACGGGGCGTATCTTCCTTCGAGTCGTGTCGGGCTTTGAGTTTTGTGGGCCATCATTTCAAAGCGGTCCGTGGGCTTCTTTGCGATTCCATCTTTGGATCGTGGCCTGTAGGGCGCTTCGTGGACCGAATAAGACAAAAAGGGGGGGAGACAAACGGTCTCCTTCTTTGCCTATATAAGCCGGCGCCCCCTCTTCATTCTCCTTCTTCTTTCTCTCTGCCGAATCGTTTCGCGTGAGCCATTGAAAAACGAACCCTACCTTTTAAACTCTCGAAAATCCAAGTATTCTCTCTGTTTTTAGAAAGGTAACTTTATAGAAAGCACTCTCATATCACTTTCCTGAATTTCTACGGCTGATTCGAGGGAGAAACAATATAGATCCGCGACTTTCTGAATAAATTACCAAGCCGCCATGGCCATTGAGCGTGGAGCTCAGACCTTGAGGATGGGAAGGAGACGAGGAAGAAGAAGGATGCAGAGGGGGAAGGAAGGCCGACTCGGATCGTGGTCAAGGATTGAAAACGAAAGCAAGTGGCGAGACGAAAGATGGCGGTGGCAACAAAGGGTCGTATCGTGGCAGTCGCAACGGTTCGTGAGGGAGCCTTCCCTTCGTCCGGCGATTCGATGAGGGGCGATCTCCTTGCCCTACGATCCGGAAAGGGGCGATCCCTCTGCCATGCGAATCGAAGGGGGAGATCCCTCTGGTATGCGATCCGTCTCGCGGATGGTGATACGAAGAAATTTCAGACTTTAATCAACGCCTTGTCGCCACAAAACTCTGAACAGTTAGGATAGAGCCTTGATGTTGGTCTTTCTGGACTAAATGACCTCACGATTTGACTGCATATGACGACTAACGACTTCTGATAACCTTGACTGCTTTCATGCTTTATTATTGCTTTTAATAATGCGCACACACAAGCACACACACCAGCACTTGCACACACGGGGGACGGGTAGTGTTGATCTTATCGTTCATATTTTCTCGTCCTAGCAGCAATGTCGAACGATCACTCTTCCTCAAGATCTGTAGCCGAAACGGAATCCGAGACTCCTGGACAGTATAATCCTCAAATTCCTCCAATCAAGCCAGGAGGTGAAGATTCTGGATCTGAATATGAAGCCACAGAATCAGATCCGACAGAAAGTACGTCATCCAGCAACAACTCCGAGTCTGACGAGCGAGCTCCGGATGAAGTCCCAGGCGCGATCGGGATAGATAAATTCTCTGACTCTTTAGCATCCAAGCTTGACGAGATAAAACTCAAGAGAATCTGCTTAAGACACGGCATTCCTTGGGACGATGTCTTGACACCTGGAAGCGAAGACAGACCCCATCTAGCACCGGAAGGATACATGTCGATCAGTCGAACAATGTGTCTAGTGGGAGCCATTCCTCTGTTCCCTCCAATTGCCATTGAAACTCTGAGACGATTAGGCATTGCCCCGATGCAGCTTCATCCAAATGCCTACGCATCTCTATACTCTTTATATGTCGCTTATGCGGAGATCTTGCATGCCGAACTCAAATTCAGAGATCTGGTGTTCTTCTTTCTCTTCAAGCACCGTTCTTCTGCAACTCCCAACTTTTCCTTTTTTGAATCAGTGGCGAACAGGAAAGTCCTGTATGACGGATACAGCAACATCGGGGATCCTAAGTCCGACTGGTTTTACATAAGAATACAGGCTGGATGCTCACGGAGATGGCTCAAATCAAGTAAACTTTGATCGCCTAGTTGAATATCTTGCTTGAGGAGTCTAAGTAATAACATTCTTCCGCTTTTTCCTTTGTCTTAAACAGATCATGTCTTCCCGAAAACAGAGGGTGCATTATACAACAACCGGTTGTCCATTCTTTTGCAAAGCAGATCCGACTTTTTAAGGATTAAAAAATGCATTACGGATGACAACCTTCATAAGCATCGCCTCTTGGATAGGAAATTTGGACTTGGAACTGGCGGCAGACCTTATAAATATGTGCCCCCAACGGAAGGAGAGGGAACTTCACAAGCGGTGGAAACAACCAAATTTCACAAAAGTCCTTCTCCGATAGTCATCCAAGACGAAGAAGACTTGAACGTATACAGAGGGGATGAGTCCCGTGGTGATGTGTCGAAGGAAATCCCTACCTCTGCTCCAATGGAAACTGTCGGTGATGACGAATTGACAGAGGAACAGTTATTCGACGAGCTGAATAAAATCCCTCTACCCGACATTGAATACACAGAAAAAGACTTCGGCGAGGAGCCTTTCTTTTCTGCTCCCGAAGAGGCGACTGATTCAACAAGGGGACGAGAAACGGGCCAGATGAGCCTGTCTCCAGGCCCGGGTCTGTTAAGGGGAATTATATGGGATGCACACCTCACACACACTGCCTGACCGTGCACTATTATATTGTGGATGTTCAAAGTGATAATATGCTCTTCTTTTCTTTTTGCAGGATCGATGTCGCGCAGGAAATCTTATTCGTACCGTTCTCTTCGCGAAGGCACCCCCAGCCTTCGTTCGGGTACTGAGCGCCCTCGCGGTCCTTCTCATAAGCCGAGCTCTTCGCAACCTCGATCTCCACCCAAATCAACTTCTACCAGGCCTTCTAGTCATCCAACAATTCCGACCGGGGGGAAGACACTTCCAAAAGAGTTGACTCCTCCAAAGAGTGCGCCTTCCCACAGTCGGTCGTCCAAAAGGCGTCACGAATCCAAAGATGGGGACAGAGATTCATCCAAAGACACTGAGCAAGAGAGAAGCAACATTGTTCCCACCAGCCAACCAGAGTTAGCTGCTTCCGGTTCACGGGATTACGTTCACGGTCCTGAAATCCAAGGTAGGCTGGAAAAGCTACGGGAACAATTTCCAGGAATGTTCTTTGATAGGATGGTCTTTGTTCCTGCCTTGGAACCAGTCCCTAAAAACTGGGATAAAGAAGTTATCGGGCATATCCGTCACGTGGCCAAGCAGTACGAGATGATGAAAAAGCACGCACTTAATCTTTCGGAAGTCATCCGAACACTAGAAATAGAAGCTCACAGGTCTAAAGCAAAACTTGAAAATAACGAAAGGGCTAGGACAAAATTAGAGAAGGACCTGGAAGACGCTCAAGCCCAGCTCGCTTTGGCACAGAGAGACGCTGCAAACTATAAAACTGAATTAGAAAATGCCAAGCAGCGCTTTCATTCAGAACTGGATTCCAATAGCCAGGAGAAAATGGCCTTAAAAAAGGAGGTTGAAGACCTCAGAATGGCCAACATCGAATTAGCAACGGCACAAGGCCATTTTTTGACGGAGAAGGCTGCTTGGGAGGCGGAAAAAGCGAGTCTAAAAGAAAGGTTGGCTCTGGCAGAGGCGGAAAAAGTGATCTTGAATGATCAGGTGGCAGACGCGGAGAAACGAGCAGCTCTTGCCGAAAAGAACGTCGATAGCGCCATTGAAATGGCCACTGCCTCCAACAACAAACTCCTTGAAAGAGAGAAAGAAATTGAGGGGTTTGAGGAGATGATCTTTGATTTCCTCGGTCAGGT
This sequence comes from Allium sativum, assembly GCA_030737875.1. Classification (NCBI taxonomy): domain Eukaryota; kingdom Viridiplantae; phylum Streptophyta; class Magnoliopsida; order Asparagales; family Amaryllidaceae; genus Allium; species Allium sativum. The sequence goes on along the minus strand of CM060926.1, from coordinate 681,999,582 downwards.
TCTCAAAACTCGCAATATCTCATGGATCCCGGATTATCATGTTACTTTGGCCAACTTATGGGATGCCATCGTGGAAGGCGAAAAACATAGACTGGGGGTCGAAGAGATCGATGAAGATGAATTGATGAAAAGCATCCTAAGGGACAACGAGCCTGAGGATCTGGCGGAGGGTCGTCGCTTAATCCTAGCGGAAATGGAGAAGGAGAGAACCATGGCTAAAGGCAAAAGCAAAATTGACGAAGGTTCCAGCTCCGCCGCGAAGTCTAAAACCTCCGAAGTTGAGGAGTATCACCCTGACAATCCGCTAATCCCCCTAGGCTTAACTCCCGTGGTTGCGGGAGCATCCGGATCTACTCAAGAGGGAGTATCTGCTGAAGCTACCTTTCTCTTTTCCCAACAATTTGCTAAAGCGATTGCGAATTGTCGTCGTCTAACAGGACAACCCATTGAATTAGTAATGTGTGTCCCTCATAATGCAGGTGGCGAGCCCGTCGACGAGGGCGTTGGAAAAGAGAGAGAACTGGAGGAGGAGACCGTCCTGCCGGGTGCTGGTCCCGATGTACTCAAGGATGCCGAGACCATCGAAGCTTTAAAAGACATGGATGGTCGCCACGTGGATGACGAAGAAGATACTACCGGCACCAAAAAGGCCGACGATGATGATGATGATGAGGAACCTCTGGCCAGCCGAAAGGCCAGACAAGAAAAAGAGTTGGCTTTAAAGAAGGTGGGGGATGAGGCTTTGGACGTGGTCCCTCTTGCAGAGTTCGATCCCAAAACTGGGATGATTATGAAAATCCAGTCCAAGTCCATCAGCCGGCAACTTCACTTTGCAAACCCCGATGACTTCCCGGCTTCCCTCTCCAGCAGAAGCAATGGAAAAGAAGAGGAAGAGGAAAACTCAGAGGAGTCAGATGCCCCCCTTATGGACAAGCGGAAGAGGAAGAAGGAGGATCCATCTGAAGCCGACAAGGAGAGGCTGGAGAGGCAGAAGCGAGAGAAGATATCAAAGCATAAATAGGATGTTTATTGATATTTTGTCTTTTAAGTTTTCCACTGGCCAGGAAGTGTAATTGTGAGACTGGTCCTCACTTTTGTTTCTAACTTGTTTTCACTTTGCTGATTTGCAGTACATAAACAAGGATTTGTTTCTTCTTACATCATTGTGTACCTGTATTCATAGAAACTCTCCACGTTTAGTCGTTAGCCAACTATTAATAATCATAAGTCAGTCAATCAACAGGAAGAAGAATGTTCATGCTATGTTACACTGTTATATCAAAGTTTAGTGTTTGCATAGGAGCGCGTGATGCCCCCTAATCAATTGTTAGAGTTTTATGCTAGGCGATTTGTTCGTTCCCCGATCCTTCAGCGGGGAAGGAGCTATTTCTCAGCGCTCAATCGGAGACGCCTTTATACTCTCTCTCTCTCTCTGGAGAGTTAAAGTTCGAGCTCAGCGATTCATTCGCTCCCCGATCCTTCAGCGGGGAAGGAGTTCTTTCTCAGCGCTCAATCGGAGACGCTTTTATACTCTCTCTCTCTCTCTCTGGAGAGTTAGAGTTCGAGCTCAGCGATTCATTCGCTCCCCGATCCTTCAGCGGGAAAGGAGCTCTTTCTCAGCGCTCAATCGGAGACGCTTTTATACTCTCTCTCTCTCTGGAGAGTTAGAGTTCGGACTCAGCCGTCTGCGATCATGCATGCTCCTCAAACTCGTCTCAGGTTTACATTTTAATCCAAGCTCCGAGGATTAAAACCAGTCGGACAAGCAGCTAGAGCATTCACCAAGGCTTTGGGTTCCTCTGATTAGTTTACGAGAGGAACTGTCGGCACCGGACTTCGGGTACCTGCATTATTCACACTGATTTTCATAGGCAAATAAATAAAGATGCAATAAAGGTAAATGACACACAGTATTTTTATAGTGGTTCGGTCGAATCATGACCTACGTCCACTTTGTAATCTCTTGCTTTAAGGAATCAGACTGTTGTAGGCAAGTCATGCCCTGTACATAGTTTTTTTTTTTTTTTTAACAAAGCCAAAGAATAAATTTGAAGCCTCTCATGTTAAATATGGCCGTAGATGTTGGGCATTCCACACTCTGGGGATTTCCTTTCCATCTACGGTTGCCAGCTTGAAGGTTCCATTATCAAGCTTGCTGAGAATAGAGTACGGTCCTTCCCACTTCGCTCCCATATGAGTTGGGGGTGGAAAGACACGTTTCAGAACCAAGTCTCCGGGTTCCAAGGTTCGGGCTCGGACCTTTTTGTTGTAATATCGGGCGACCTGTTGTTTGCATCTCAGAGCACGCAGGTCGGCTTCATCCCTCTTTTCTTCGATCATATCCAGGGACTCAAGGAGCAATTCATTATTGGACATTGGATCATAATAGGTCACCCGATGAGAAGGTACCTTTATCTCAATCGGGATGACTGCTTCCGTTCCAAAAGCAAGGGAGAACGGGGTATGTCCTGTCGCTGATTTATATGTCGTCCTGTAGGCCCATAGTGCCAAGGGCAATTCGTCAGCCCACATGGCTCTAGCCCGCTTCATTCTTCTTTTCAGAATGGACTTTATTACTTTATTTGCAGCTTCGACTTGCCCGTTCGATTGTGGGTGTGCCACGGAGGTGTATCGATTCTCGATGTGGTATTTTTGGCAGAAGTTTCTGAATTCAGCACTATCAAATTGAGTTCCGTTGTCTGTTATCACAATCTTTGGAATTCCAAATCGGCAAATGATGTTTCTCACAATGAAGTTGATCACTCGTTTAGTTGTGATTGTAGTTAGTGGTTCTGCCTCGACCCACTTAGTGAAATAATCTATGGCCACAATAGCAAACTTTGCTCCACCCCTTGCTATGGGGAGACTTCCTATGATATCAATTCCCCACATAGCAAATGGCCATGGACTCATCATTGTTTTTAACTGGCTTGGAGGCGCTCTAGGTATCTTTGAAAATCTCTGGCATGCATCACATCGTCGTGCATATCTTACTGCATCCTTGTTTATGGTAGGCCAGAAGTAACCATGCCGCAATATCTTTTTCGCCAAAGTTTGCCCTCCAGTGTGATCGCCACATTCGCCCTCGTGGACTTCTTGCAGCACACGTTTGATGTCATCGTGGGCTATACATCGAAGGAGGGGCATTGAAAACCCTTGCCTATAAAGAACTCCGCCTTGCAATACGTATCGGGCGGCTTTACGAATTACTTTACGTCTCTCGCTTTTCCTGGATGGAAGCGCTCCTCCCATTAGGAAATTCTTTATAGGGGTCATCCAGGATTCCCTTTCTGGTTCCGTCTCTAGTAATAGGTCGATTTCCATCTGGTCAATGCTGGGGGACCGAAGTACTTCAACGGGGGCTAGCCCTATCGTTTCAGGATCGTTAGAACTAGCCACCTTTGCCAACTTGTCTGCCTGCTGATTTTCTGACCGCGGAATATGAGATATGCTGTAGTGATCAAACTCATTGAGCAGCTCTTTCACTTTTTTTAAGTATAGAATCAATCTTGCTCTTTTAGCTTGGAATCTCCCAGTAACTTGGTTCACAACTAACTTGGAATCGCAGAAGATGTTCAATTTTGTGACTTCTAGCATCTTTGCAATCTTTAATCCGGCTATCAAAGCTTCGTATTCAGAATCGTTGTTAGTGGCCTGAAACTCCATTCGGATGGCATAAGTTATCAATCGTTTCTCGGGGGTTTCAAGCACTATTCCAGCGCCGGATCTTTCGTTGTTTCTAGCACCATCAGTATATAATCTCCAGACATTAGGGTCGAAAAGTAAGTTTGAGGGTTCCACTTCTTCGTTTGCTATGTCTTCTTCAGGAACAGTGAACTCTGCTATGAAGTCAGCTATCGCCTGCCCCCGAATTGATCGCCTGGGCTGAAAGTTCAAGTCAAATTGACTTAACTCAATATTCCATTTGAGTAACCTTCCAGATGCTTCCGGTCTCTGTAAAACTTTCTTGAGTGGGTGATCAGTATATATGGTAATAGGATGTGCCTGAAAGTAGTGCCGAAGTTTTCTGGAGGCAATCAGTAAACTATACGCCAGTTTTTCTATCCGTGGATAATTACGCTCGGCTGCTGTCAATTTTTTTCTCACATAATACACAGGTCTTTGGACCTTTTCCTCTTCCCTTACCAATGCTGAGCTGACTGCATGAGATGATACTGCCAAATACACGAATAAATCCTCGTGGTCTATTGGTTTAGATAGAATTGGAGACTTCTCCAAGTGTCTGAGCAAATTCTGAAACGCTTCTACGCAGTCAGGTGTCCATTTAAAGTGGCGTTTTCCTCGCTTTATTAATTCGAAGAATGGGATGCACTTATCCGTAGCCCTGGAGATAAATCTGCTTAGTGCGGCCACTTTTCCGGCAAGGCTTTGCACATCCCTAATTTGCCTAGGTTCCTGAATGTTCCTGATTGCCGTGATCTGGTCCGGATTAATCTCGATACCGCGCGAACTGACAATGAATCCTAAGAATTTTCCAGAAGCAACACCGAATGAACATTTGGTGGGATTGAGTTTCATCCCATACTTTCGAAGAATGCCGAACATCTCTGCCAAGTCAGTAGTGTGTTGAAAGGATTGCTTGGATTTAACCAACATATCGTCGACGTATACTTCCATTGTTTTCCCGATTTGGTTATAAAACATTCTGTTGACCAGACGTTGGTACGTAGCGCCTGCATTCTTCAAACCAAAGGGCATTACTACGTAACAATATAATCCCAGATCAGTGATAAAGCTAGTATGCTCTTGGTCCGGAATGTGCATCGGAATTTGGTTGTATCCTGAATAAGCATCCATGAATGAGAGAAGCTCATGACCTACCGTCGAGTCTACCAACTGGTCAATTCGAGGTAATGGGAAACTATCCTTTGGACAAGCTTTGTTTAGATCCGAGAAGTCGATACACGTTCGCCACTTTCCGTTGGCCTTCTTTACCAGGACTGGATTCGAAATCCAGTCTGGGTAAGTGGAATCTCTGATAAACCCATTACTCTTTAGCTTTCCAACCTCTTCTTTCAAGGCAGCGGACCTCTCTGGGCCCAGCATTCGCCTTTTTTGCTTTACTGGAGGATGTTTGGGGTTAATGCTCAAAGAATGGCTCATGATTGATGGGGATATCCCGCACATATCCGCATGGGTCCAAGCGAATACATCCAAGTTGTTCTTTAAGAAAGTCGTCAATTCTTCGGCAAGAGTCGGACTTAACTGGGATCCAATCTTAAGGACCTTCTCCGGATCACTGTCATCGATTGGCACATCCACAGTTGCTTCGTTGGGAGTTGCCGTTCTGCCCCCGGGTTCTTGATCCTCTCTGGGATCCATATCCTCGGGCATCACTCTAGGCAACTCTCCAACAATTATCCTCTTTAGTTGCTATAAGGTTTCCGCCCCCAAAGGGGGAGGAGTGCCTTTAGTTTCGGTATCCCCGCCGTTGCGAAGCAACTTTAATTCGGCAACATAACATGCTCGCGCAGCAACTTGATCCCCTCTGACGATACCAATGCCAGCTTCTGTGGGGAACTTCAATAGCAAGCACCAGGGGGCTATACAGGCTCTAAATTTTGCGAGGGCCGGTCGGCCCAAGAAGGCATTGTATGGCGATTCGACATCCAAAACCACAAAGGGAAGGATTCTCACTCTCTGGCGTTCTCCTTCCCCAAGTGTAACTGGCAATTCTACATAACCCATAGGTGCGGTGGATGCTCCGTTGAATCCACGAATCCATCCTTGGCAGGGCTTCAAGTCTTTTATCTCAAGATTCATCTGGTCAAAGGCTTTTTTGAAAAGGATATTAACGGAACTCCCGTTGTCCACCAGTACCTTATGAACAGTGGCTGGCCCAATGGGTATCGTAATTACAAGTGGATCTTCAGTTGGAGCATGGACCCCGATGCTTTCTCATTCTCGGAAAACAACGTCATCAGTCATCATCTTTTGCTGCTTCACCGGGACACTGTCCTCGGGGTTGCTACATTCCCCCACTTCGAGGTGTTGTTTGGCTGCGTTGACATATTGATCTAAAGCTTTGGAACTATGCCCAGCAAGGTAAAGTCCACCGATCACGGTGTTGATTACAATATTCTTTCCCTTTTGCTGAGCAGTTGGCCTAGCAGCAAGTTGATTTTGATTCTGATTCGGGGCCTGCACTGCTTGCCCCCTGTCCCTAGGCGTTACTCTGTATTCGTCTAGCTTCCCTTCTCGAAGCAGCCTTTCGACTACGTCCCTCAGGTGACGGCATTCATTCGTCGAATGGCCGTGGATTTGATGAAAGAGGCAAAACTTCCCTGTCTCACGCTCTTTTTCTGTCGACTCTCTAGGAGGTGGCCTCTTATTCTGGAGGACTTCATACGCATCCATGAAGATATTTTCCAGAGTGTCATTTATGGGTGTATAACTTTCAAAGGCCCTGGGACGAGTCCTTCTCTGGGAGTCGTTCCCTCGGCCCCTCTTCCGGCTGTTGCCGTTAGCATTGTTATTGTTGTCACCCGGTCGGCGACCACCCTGGTTCTGATTTCCGACGTTAACCTCAACTTTCCCCGAGCTGTCTCCAGTCTGTTTGATGGCGACATTGCTCTGAACTTCTTCCTTATCAGTTGTTTTAAGCTTTCGGTTCGCGTATACCTCTTCCCGGCGTAGATGTACATTGGCTTTCTCATAGAATAATTCTCTGGTGTGGGGTGGTTTGCCTGCCAAGTACCTCCCGAATTCAGTGTCCTTATCCACTCCATCAATTAGTGCTGCGACAATGGTCGGCTCATGAGGATCTTTGACCTCAGTGGTGGCCAAATTGAAACGATCCAGGTACATCTTTAGACTTTCGCCTGGTCGCTGTTTGACAAGAAATAGATCGATCACGCTTTTCGTCTTCTGTGCGTAGATACAGAATTGCTCTACGAACTTCTCGCTTAGTTCCCTGAAGCTAGAAATCGATCTTGCCGGCAGGCGAGTAAACCATAGCAAATCCACGTCCTCCAGGAATATGGGAAACGCTTTACACTTAACCGCGTCAGAAGCGGCGGCAGCAGTCATCGACCAAGAGTATCTCATTAGGTGCTGAACAGGATCAGACCTCCCTGCATATCGGTTCATTTGTGGCATGCTGAAACGCCTTGGAAAAGTTGCATCCAAAATATCGTCAGTAAAAGGAGTATGACTGCGGTCAATCCCCCAATCTTCGTTCCGCTGTCCACGGCTGTCAGCCAAAATCTGGCGAACCATGGCTGCAACGTTTGCACTAGTCAAAGGAGGTTCGGGGTCAGTGCCTCTGGCCCGACGAGGTTCTCTGATCTCTCTTCGGGGAGTAGCTACAAAGTCCGGGGCTTGGACGGGGTCTTGCTGCCCCCTGTTATCATGAGTATGCGTACGGCGACGGGGCTGAGGTGGTCTGTCATGCACAGGACTGTTCACACCTCGAGTCCTGAGGGTTGTTGCTTGACCATCCATATTACGGTCTGTGGGTCTTGCCCCTAGTTCTTCTTCTTCTTGTGAGGGCAGGGTCCCGAACCGAAGCTGTTCTATGTTTTCGGCTCTTTCATACGGTCGCCGCGGAGGTCTCGGCGATTCTTCAGATGAAGAGGAATATGCTGGGGTGAGTGGACGAACTGGCGATGTTCTTTTCCTTGTTAGCTCATCAAGTCTTCTATCCATAGCCGTCAGGTTTTGCCGTAGGATAGAACTTTCCTGCCTTTGGGCGGCCAACTCATCAAATAACCTATCCCACATTTCGACAAAGCGGGAAAGATCCCCCTCAGTGACAGGAGCAGCAGGATCATAGTGGTCATCATCACCCTCTCTTATGGGCAAAGTGCTCGGACCGGGTCGAGCAGAGGTTCCAGGACGATAGGAGTGGGTCATAGGTTCTTTTCCAGGTCGAGTTGTATTCTGACCATCAGTTCGGGTAGCTGCGGTTCGTGGAGGGCGGTTCGCTGCGCCCCCCTGAGATCGACTCGTGGTCATGGTGCGCGGAGGCTGCGAGGTGTTGCCCCGGGATCGAGTAACAACCCCTTCAGTAGCACGGATCGTCTCGTTCTCATCGACTCGGAACGAGGTGTTTTCATCGGATCGGATCGCCCCCTGCGCTCCGCGATCCAGAGTCTCTTCGTTGCCCAGTTCGTGTACACTCTCCTCGATCGTTTCGTTGGTCTGCGAAACTTTAGATCTTTTTCCAGCCATGATATCCGAATCGCTGGAATCTTCAAGAAAACGAATGACGAAACTTTAAGACTGAGATTCTCAGTGAAAGCACCAAAAATGTTAGATCGAAATTTGGACCTAACACCCAAATTGTTATAAACTGTAGAGAATTCTAAATGAGGAACAAGGAAAAAGAAAATAACACTCAGAATTTATAGTGGTTCGGCGTTAACGAGCCTACGTCCACTTTATATCTTATTGATTATGCTTAAAAAGCTAATACAACAGTAATTTCTCTCAATATTTCAGTGGTTTGACAACAATGGCGGATTCAGTACTCACTATTGCCAAAAAGCCTCCCGAAAAATGCCAAGCTCTGGGCTATTTATAGCTGATTTTGTCTGGCGGATCGCGGACACGTGGCACGAATCCCGAGATTACCGGATCGCATCGCCACCATTGAAGAAACAGTCAAACTAGCCGTTGTGAACAGGTGTCGTCAGATCCGTGCGATTCGGATCTTTGAAGACCAGCTCGTGGTTGAATGGGTCAGAGGGTTCGGTTCGTACCAAGGGATCAGATCGCCTGGAGGTGCTGTTCGTCGACGAGATGGGAGCGATCCGTTCCTGGGCGAGTCGATAGAGTGCGATCCATTCCTGGGCGAGTCAATGGCGTGCGATCCATTCTTGGGCGAGACGATGGCGTGCGATCCATTCTTGGGCGAGACGATGGCGAGCGATCCATTCTTCCAATCTCTTGGGGGACTTGGTTCCCTGGTCTCCTTTTATGAATGATCCTGGATGGCTTGGTCAAAAAGCAAGCCAACAACCGCAGAATAAACAGGCATGACAAAGCGGACAAGATGAACAAGATATAACGTTGATTGCGCTTCTAATCACTATATGATAATTACTACACTGCACCAATTCTAGTAACAACGTATCATTACTAGTTACACCGCACCCTTACTAGTCCCATACTAAAAGTTGATCCTTCTTATTAATCATGATAATGGTAGTTTCGTGTACTCCTAGCTGCTATCGTAGGTGCCCCTTTTTGCTCCTAACCCCATGAGTTGTACTCACTATCTTCCTCGTTCGATCGACTCCCTAACTCACATGTATTATTACTTGTGTCGTTCGGCCTTGCTTGTATGTAGATACCTGTGCTGGCCCTATCATGGGGTGTATCAATTCCCATAAAGACAACCTGACACGATTCAAGATGCACAGTGTATACTACTGATGCCCAATGCCGTTTTTTTCCACTTTGGAGCACGTGCACGCCCATACTCCATCGGAACCTACACTGCTGCACCACTCGCCGCTATTTTAACCGCTTATAATCAGCCCAGTAATTGTGCCCCACCCTGCCTAGCTTAGGGTACCATTATACATCTATGTGGGTTACTGCTGAAATGGGGCCCCGTTACTAGGGTTTCCTAATCAACATGTTATAATGGTTAAGTGTTCTCAATTTAACTTAACCCCACCGATTTGCTTAATTATCATGTTGTACCGGTTAAGTGTTGCCTATTCATATGTTACTTAACCTTCTCACTGATTCACGCATGCTTATTTAACGGTTAAGTTTGTGGGCATATATATACTAATATTACCCACTTACCCAAGATTTACTTAACCCTTCCCCTTATCAAGTCCATATGTATTATTGGTTAAGCATGCCTTAACCCTTTCCACTTTGTTCATGTAATATTGGTTAATTTGTCTTCTTGTCCATGTTAACTTAACCCACCCACCTAACATGTTGTATTGGTTAAGTATCGCCTATTCATATGTTACTTAACCTTTCCATTTTTAGCATGTTTGTTCCTTAGCTTTAATTTATTCACTAAAGCACCAACCTCTCACATTAGAACTGTTGTTTGCGGTTGCTGGATGTGCCTGGCGGTTCCGGGCAGACTTCTACCGCAAGCTCATTCTAACCTCGGGTTTTTGGGCTTAATGCGCTGACCTCTCATATTAGATCTATGTTGTTGTGGTCGCTGGATGTGCCAGGCGGTTCCGGGCAGTCTTACACCGCAACTCAATCTAACTTCGAGTTAGGCACGTTCATCTTCTAGCCAATTTACATATTTACCATTCATGTCCAAGTTTATATGTAAATTATCCATAAGTGTGGTCAATTCAAGTTTTGCCACATTTTCTAGTTATGCCCAAAATTAATTATATGATTACAACCCATTTTTATGCCAAATACATAATATTCAACTTTTACCCAAACTTTTCCCCTACGTTCCCTCATCGTTCGTACGTAAAGTTCATGTGATACGTTAGGCTCGCAATTAGCCCAACTCAAAACAATAAAAAGGAAAAAGGGAAGAAACACATGACATCATAACTGGCATAAACAATATAGATCTAAGACGGCATAAATCTAGTAAACATATAAAAATAGATCCAATCAACATATGGAATGTGAACTAGCATAGATCTAAACATAAACTTGCACGAATTTAAACATATGAGCTGGTATGGATCTAATCATATAAACATGTAGATCTAAACATATGAACATATAGTTCTACACATATGGACTAATATGGATCTAATCATATAAACATGTAGATCTAAACATATGAACATATAGTTCTAAACATATGGACTGATATGGATCTAATCATATAAACATGTAGATCTAAACATATGAACATATTATCTTACATATATGAACATGACTTGCATATAATCTTTCATAACTTGCATAGATCGAGAAAACTTGCATACATAACTTGCATACATAACTAGGCATATGAATTAACATAGAACATAACTTGCATATAATGAATCAAATCAAGCATAAATCAAAACATAGTTTGCAAAGACATAAACTTTATATGATTTACAAACATTTTCATACAGTCCAATTCATAACTCATCACAATTACATTTAAACAATTATCTTGTGGAAGTAACTGCACTCACAGAAAACAGATCTTGAATTCTAGGATTTGATTTCTGAAATTTCTAAGCTAATCCATTGTGTAGGCGTTGATTCGTTCATTGTTGTTCTAGAATTCCTTTTCACAATTCCTAGGCTTTGAATCTTTATCTCTTATCTTTTCATCTTTAATCTAGAATTTGATTTCTTATGTTGGCGGCTAGTTTAGTTTGTAGATGAACAGCATGACGGCATCATAGTTTAGGGTTGTGAGGTCTAGGGTTGAAGTTTGGGGTGATTATATAGAAGTTTAGGATTAATATGGGCCTTTAGATCAACCTAGGAGTCGTTGAAGCCATCCAAACCCAAGATAGCCAACCAGAACATAACACATATGCCCTAACACCTCAGAAAATCGTCACTGTCCAGATCAGTTTGCAGGTGTCGACCTGTAACGACCCGGATTTTCGGTGACTTTGGTTATCGACATAAGCACGATGTCGATAACCAAAACATCGAAAAATCCCGGTAATTAATGAAAGAAATTAGAGGGTGAGAATACATAAGATAGAAACTTAGAATAGAAGAAGAAGAAGAAGAACACAACATCAGAGTAACACGAACCTCACAACGGAACGAATAACATATAATAGATAACATAACTTTGAAATATAACAGTTATGTATACAATAGCACTTATCATAGTACAACACTTTCAACACAGCGGAAATAACTATAGCTATATGATCTTGAAGCCTCCTGCTCCAAGCTCTCCAAGTATATCTGTAAAATCCTGACTACTTGATTGCCCGTACAAAATTGGACACCCAAGAGTTTAGGGAAAACAACAAAGTAAACTCCGGGTCAGTCATGGGACTGGTGTGAGTAAAACAGTTTAAACAGGTATATGAACAAGTAAAGGATATCTCATAAGACCACGCCGCAGAACGGAACGGGTTTTTCCCTTATGAGAATCCAAAATATCTTTATATAAAAAACCTTTTGATATTATAATAATGTCTATATACAAATAGATATCAACTAGCAGAAACGCTTTCATTTCACGTTCTACATATATAGTATACAATCAAAATCGCAAGCACGTATTGGATAATGGATTTCCAACTATGACAAGATGTGGAACCACCTTCCGATCAGTGTACTCTAGGAACGATACACTGGAGTTCAACAAGAACATCTTGTAACTCAGCCACACATGACCGACCACTCATTTTGCTTGAGTGTATCGAATGTATACCACCAACGGTTGGGATCAGCAACCGTTCCCGTATATATATATGGGACAGCATTGATAGATTAAATAAACAAATGAATATTCTCTAGATATGTGATTATACACCCTACTTCGGTGCGACCGACTTAGCCATGCTGCATGCCCGATTTCTGTCATTAACCGGTTGATAAGGCTTGAGGTTACGCTCTATCATCACATCAAATTCACTTCGAATGCCACATTGTCAGATCCATCGAAAATCACTAATTGACGTCTACAACAGTACATTACGTGTTAGCTAAAAGAAGTTTCCTTCTCCGCTTCCACTCTTGGTACGGTTGAAGAAATCAATGTACATTACCTTTCTGGAAATACTCTGTCAGACATTCATTCATACAAGTCATCCTCATTCACTTAGAATGTCACATCGTCATACCCGCCAAATCACAAATTGACTTATTCAAAAATAACATGGGTATACAGCTAAGAGAAACGAATTCCTCCGCCATCAAACGTGAATACATTTGAACAGATCAACTTACGCGATCCATTGGATATACTCTGTCAGACCTTCGTCCATACAAGTTGTCCTGGGACTGGGCAAACCGAAGGCACTATTCAGTATATCCATCTTAGTCACTGTTATCTAAGACTTATACAGCAACCCTTGCATTTTACTCCATCTTCAATTATCTTTGGCATATATGATTCGCAACGCTTATGCCAATACAGAGTGGTTCTTTGGATAATAATCCAACCGGTCTCTCCATATTAACAACGTTAAAATGGTCAAAACTTCGATAGTCTGTGATTTAACCATCAAAGAAAAACAAGTGTGCAAACAACAATATTATTTCCAGATGGAAATTATATCGGTAAATCATCAACATATATCTATATATATATTCACATTGCCTTATTTTCTATGTTTAGAAAATATATGTTATTAACACTGGAAAACGTTTTCCATTTGCTTATTTAAAAATCACTACTCTTCCCCAACTATCAGTCCCTGACTGTGAACTAGTATGAGAACAATTCCCTAAGTATAAATCCCGAAGGCCGAAACCAACATCAGATAGACACTTAGAAAACCATTCAATTTACTAATCTCTAGTCAGTTCTAATTTTACTTAACTCTATTTGATTAACTCTGATTGATTAACTCTAACTGGTTAATTCTAACCGATCAACTCTAACTGGTCAACCTTAATTAATTAACTCTAACTGGTTTGACTTGGTTTGACTAACTCAATTTATTAACTCGACTGACTAATTCAACTCGATTAACCTAACTTGATTTACTTATCTCGATTAACTGAACTAATCACTTTGATTAACTCGACTAATTCACTTTGGTTAACTTAACCTATTCACTTAACTAATTCACTTAGTTTAACTTAACTAATTCACTTAACTCCGGTCGAATAAACTATATTCGATAACTCCTCTAACTCTATTCGAATAAACTATATTCGATTAACTCATTTACTCTATTCGAATAAACTATATTCGATCAACTCATTTGATTTAACTCTAATCGATTAACTCCATCGAATAAACTATATTCGATAACTCCTTCGATTTAACTAATATTCTATAACTCTCTTCGATTAACTAATAATCGATAACTCCTTCGAATAAACTATATTCGATAATCTCCTCTCGAATAAACGATATTCGATAATCTCCTCTCGAATAAACGATATTCGATAATCTTCCCTTTCAATTTAACAAATCGATAACTCCTTTTCTCTATTCGAATAACTAATTCGAATCACTCTTATTTATTTAACTCTATTCGAATAACTAATTCGATTAACTCTAACTGGTTAACTCTAACTGATTAACTCTAACTCTAATCGATTTCTCCTATTCGAATAACTCCTATTTGATAACGTTTATTCATTTATAAAGATTTACTTTTAGTAACGGTTCTTCACTTTATAAATGTCCTCTTTAATAATGTTACTTCACTTACACAAGTGTTGGGTACATATTCTATTTAAACTATCGGTGTTGAAACCAATATCTCTCCTCTATATAAGTTCAGACTTATATATTTCATTTATCAAATGATAAATATTTATTTAATTTATAAACTATTATTTATAAATTAATCCTTTCTATTTATCTGTTAAAAACAGATTTCCAATTTCTATTCATCTTCTAAATATTCTTCTGATTTAGCTCTATTTATTTATCCAATAAATATCCCTTTTGTTTAATCCTATTTATTTAACAAATAAATATCTCCTTTAATCTTTATTTATTTCCTAAATAAATAAACCCTTTTACTTTTATTTATTTCCTAAATAAATAAATTCTTTTAACTCTTTATTTATTCCCTAAATAAATAATTCCTTTTAACTTGCTTTCAAATATATTTCCTTTATATTTGATTTCAAATATATCTCTTTTTACCCCTTTTTGAATAGCATATTCGTTTTACTAACTTTCGAATACCATATTCGATTTACTCCCTTCGAATACCATATTCGATTTAACTCCTTTCGAATAGCATATTCAATTTACTTTATTCACTTTATAAAGATTTCCTTTTTAACAACGTTTTATTCATTTGGGAAGATTTACTTTTAAATAACGGTTCTACACTTAAAAAATGATTTCCTTTTTATAACGTTTCCTTTTCAATTCTATTTGTAAATGGTTTATAAATATTTCCTTTTCAAATTTATTCTTGAAATATTCTAACTCCTTAAATTCTCTGAAAAATTCGCCATAACCTCCTTTGTAACGGGAGCATCGGGAAAATCCCCAAACCCGCCACATAGGCCTTTCCATTCAAAAAGAAAATGGTTTGTAATTATTTCCTTTTTGAATATCTCCTATTTATAAATATTCCAATTTATAAACATTTCTTATTTATAAATATTCCACTTTATAAATATCTCTTATTTATAAATATCCCATTTTATAAATATTCTATTTTCAATATCACTTTGAAAATCCCCTTATCAACATTTCGGTATGTTATGGTATTTTAACATATCAAATTACGATGTCTAATCTCGTCCATACACACACAATCAACAACAGGTTATAATTCACATCATATATTAAAATATATGAAAAACAATAAAATAACTATTGAGGAATCCAGTCGGATTCCTCCAACCTGTTTCCCTGCATCCAGAGATGTTACACAACATGATTGTCATCACTTTCAGTTCAATATGAATTATTCTGATAAACAGAATCAATATATAACTATCTAACTGGTTATATTATATATATATATATATATTTATTTATATATATATCTATAATATTTCATTAACTGACTAGCAGTTCAATCAACAGTCAACACACAGTCAATCAGACAATTTCTAATAGTTCTAAAAATACAACATGAAATTATAAACTGTTCAGAGTTAGTGAGATTTACTCACAGTTGCGCGTTAACCATTGAATAATGGTTTGCGTTATTCGACTCAGTCGGACAATTTATTTTGCCATAAATTGTAACGAGCTCGGATTCACTCCCGGTCAGTGTCATTGTGTTGCTCCCGTCCATACGATCCTAACGGATCCAACCGTTCGGAATTCTGATACTGTATGTAATAGATATGTCTTTTATAAGTTAACACATTTAATTTACATTCTAATTTAAAATAAATAATTAGTTGGGCTTTAGTATTAAAACCGGCCCATACCAAATTGATTTAACCCAGCCCGCTTGAAGACCCTCTTCCCCGAATTCCTGAACGAGACCTGCTCCTCAAAACACAGCCATTTTCCCCAAATTCAATTCACCACCGATCCACTATCTTTCAACCGCAACCCACACCATCACCACCATCGTCCATCTCATCGACCCCTCCACAATCCTATACCCTTCTTGACGGCCTCGCACCCACGTACCCAGACCCGACAACACAGTCTAAACCCAAATCATATCGGAACCACCGAACTCGAGTAGAATAGAATTTCTCCAACCTTACACAGATGAAACTGCACTCCACTATAAACACAAATCCATCATCGATTCGAGCTCAAACCCATTGTATTACGACCGAACTCGAACCCTAGCTTTCCTGTTCGAAAATGGCTATGCGGAAGACTCGATCGCACCCTTCAAAACTTACAACAAACTGAAGAGGAACTTAGCAGGAATCCAACCATATATGGTTTAGGATTTATAAGAATTTATTTGATTTCTTTTTGAATTTGTTTGCTCTTGAACTTTACTGTAAGAGAAATAAAAAGCAAACGACGGAAAAATTATGTGTTGACCTGAGAATGATTTGTTTCTAGGTTAAGGAGAAGTTTACGGTATTATATAGTAAAATTTTAATAATTAAATATTCGATTATTTAATATATTTTATAGCAACCGTTGATTTTATCCGTCCTCTAAAATTCCTGTGGTCACACATGATACCCAAAAATCACCAAACTGGACATGCAGCTACAGCTTAGCATTACGGTCCCAACGAAACTGGTTTCGTCGAATTTCGACTCCGTTTGCTCACACAGCGTATTTTTAACGGTTGAAATACTGACTGTTTTTCACTCTAAAAATCCGTACGGCCACACAGTGACTCTAAAAATCACGAAACTTGGAATCTAACAATAATTTGATGTTGCGGATCCAACAAAATTAGTTTCGTCAAATTCTGACTTCGTTTGCAAAAGTAGCTATATTTAAAGCGCTGAACAGACCGTTTAAATATATAAATATATTTAAATGTAATTAAATAAAATATTAATAAATTAATATTATCGTATATATTCGTATATGATATCATCCATCTCCAGAATATCACATCATATTTTATAACACGATATTTCAAAATTCCAGATTATCCCGATATTCAATTTATATTGAAAATCGATTTATAACGTAATTAAAGCGTCGCGAATTATAAAGGAATTCCACAGCGACTTTTTCTGAAATTTGATTTGGACGTAAATCAAAATCTACACGACGAAATCCCGATTTTTCTCTTCCACTAGAAAGATATACTCCACCAGCTCCAAACGTTCTTGTTTCACAGAAATCCGGCTTAAAACGAATCCTGTATATCCAATTGAAGTTCAAATCGCCAAATCGCGAACTGCCGCGTCGTTTCAAGCTCTATTTTATTTATATTATAATTCTACGTTCAAACTGATGTCGATTGAATATATTCGTCAATATAATTCAACTCTAAGCTGAATTACATCTTAGGGATGACCCCGTTCACAGAATATTGTGATTTCCAATATTTTTGATTATTTCGACATTATAATATATTTTATTATATTATAATTATTAATTAAATATTCAATATTATTTAATTCACGTTCTCGATATCGATAAATCGATGTTTAATAATTAAATAAATTAATTATTCAACAGCTAAAAATGCGGGTCATTACACGACCCTACGGGGGGGTCGCACCTATGTCGACACCTCCTGGGGGGTCGACACCGCTGAGCGGGAAATTTCCCGCTCAACTGTTTTCTAAAGTTTTGAAATTCGAATCTGCTTTAATTATTTAATTATTATTTTAATTTAATTTCTACTTAAACTTGAAAACTTCTAACCTCCATAACTTTTTCATACGGAGTCCGATTCATGCAAACTCGGACTTTACATCAAGCAGAATTCCGAGACGAACGCGATGGAGTAACCCGTTTCACCCAATTCTTCTTTTAAAGATTAATTATTCTTTAATTATCTCTTATGTCCCGTTTTAAAATTATGGGGTGTTACAATAAAATTTCGGTTAACAAAAGAAAATTATTTTACAAACCGAATTCAAACCGATTTAGTTACAAAACCAGACCGAAGCGACCAAAATAAACCGGTTGATTGGTTAATTTGGTTCTAGCTAGATATTGCTCACCCCTACTACGAACTGTCGGGATGCTGCGGGCTCGTTTTAATATTATTAATTAATATGTTCCAAATTTGTTTAATAAATGAATTCCTTATTATAATTCAGATCTAAACTGAATTAAATCATTTTATATTGTTCAATTCATATTATATTGCAAATCCAACTTATTTTAACTATTTCAAAATAAAAATATTATTTCACAATTTATATTAGTAAAATATTCAAAATCGTAATACTTGGATTGTTTAAAATTCCAAAACACTATTCTAATATTTAAATAAATTAGTTATTTGACTATGAAAATTTGGAATGTTACATCCAGTTACCTCCCAATCAGCTGAGAGAACGTCGGGAAGAACTACTGGAGGCACACTCGGAACTAAGCCCGGGGGTACCAGTCCTTAACCAGTACCGTCGACCATCTCCAAAGACGCAGTGGTCTCTGAGGTTGTCATCGGAGAAATCGGTCTACGTATCACTCCCACCTTTCTCTTATTCATCAGCTATGAAGCGAGAATGAAACGTAAACCCTCTTACCCAACGGATGCCTCCTCTTCGCTGTCATCATGGCCTTGCGCCTCTACTCGAGCTTTGAACACTTCCCAATCACATGGGGCACGTCGGGAAGCACTACCGAAGGTACACTTATAATCGGTCCCGGGGCACCAGTTCTCGTGATCGTCTCCATAGACATAGTGGTATCCGAGGTCGTCATTGGAGAAACCGGTCTGCGACTCACTCCCACTTTCTCTCCTTCATTGGAGATGAAACAGGAATGAGAAAGAAAACCTCTTCCTCATCGGACATTTCAACTTCGCTGTCATTATGGGCTTAAGCCTCCACTTATGCACTGGCCACTCCTAGTCAGCTGGGGACACGTCTTGAAGCACTACTGAAGAAACACTTGAAAGTGGGCCTAAGGGCAATGGTCCTCCATAAGTTCCCGCAAACATCTCCACCGACGTAGTGGTCTTTGAGGTCATAGTTGGAGAAAC
Source organism: Allium sativum (assembly GCA_030737875.1). NCBI lineage: Eukaryota > Viridiplantae > Streptophyta > Magnoliopsida > Asparagales > Amaryllidaceae > Allium > Allium sativum. The sequence goes on along the minus strand of CM060926.1, from coordinate 681,980,449 downwards.
CAGTCTACGACTCATTCCTACCTTTCTCTCCTTCGTTGGAGATGAAGCTGGAATGAGATGCAAACACTCTTCCCTAACGAATACCTTCTTTTTTCTATCATTATGGCCTTACGCCTCAATCTAAGCTCCGACCACCTCCCAATCAGATGGGGAACGTCGAGAAGCACTACCAAAAGCATACCTAAAAGCGGCATGGGGGAAATGGTCCTCCACCCGTTCGCGCAGCTGTCTCCATCGACGTAGTGGTCTCTAAGGTCATCGTTGGAGAAATCATTCTACGACTCACTCTCCCCTTTCTCTCCTTCATTGGAGATGAAATGAGAATGATAAGCAAACCCTCTTCTCCAAATAACACCTCCTTTTCATTGTTATCGTGGCTATTCACCTCCAAATGAGCTTCGGCCACTCCCAATCAGTTGGGGGCATGTCGGGAAGCACTACTAGAGGCATACACAACTAAGAACAAGCCCGGGGGAACTATACCTCCACCAGTCCTGTATCCTCATGACTATCATCTTCTCCGTGACTCATAGAGTGACATTTTTGGACCAAGCCTATCACGTGTAGAAGATGGTCTAGAATCAAAGTATTGACATCATAAAAGTCGTCTATGAAGCCCCTCGAGGCCAAGACTCTCCACATGAAAACATCTCGAAATGCGATGACAGCCTTTTGTTCATAGCTAAAACCATTGTCATTGTCGAGCGTAGATGCAATACTTAGGATGAATCACAATCACAATGTGATTGTATTAAGAATCGAATCTTGAATTTGACAACTCAACTCTATGACCAGATCTTATATAAATAACCTATTGGTCAATTCAAACAAGTTTTCTTATCAAGCGTCATGGCGATCAGCTGCGTGATGTTTGATTTCAATCCAAAATCAATCGTGCGATGTCATGTAACGATCCACACCCGCGAACTCGAACTCAGGATTGAAGAAAACAACATAACTACGACCTCGTGGAAAAACAGGAAAAAGTGGCTAGCTTCCGGAATGCAAAGCTGAAAATTCAAATCACTATACACTTACCATAAATTCTCATGTTTTCGCGGTCTAAAACCGAATTCCTGAAGTTTTGAGACTTCTCCAACTAACTCAAATATAAGTGTAACGACAAGTTAATTTACATGAATACAATGCTAGAAAATGTATAGAGTGCTTGATCCCTTAGAGCGATATGTGATATAAGCAAAGTAAGAAAACTTTCATTCACATATCAAAAGTACATCCTTTTACTAACAACACGATGTACATCAAAACAACATCGTGCCTCCAAAAGGGGAGCATCGTTCTCGCACATTCTAACGGCCTACAGAAACAAAGATTTATCTACAATAATCACCTAGTGGAGCCAATCTTCTTCCCATTCTTCTTCTCAGACTTGGTCCCGAGTAGCTCATACCTCTTCCTTCTCTTCCTCTTCGACTCTCCATTGCCTCCGGATCCTTCCTGCTTCTTCGGTGGAGTTGGAAAAGGGCGAGGCCTGAACTCATGCCCGCTGGTCAAGGATGTGGGGAGGACCCATACTGGTTCTTTTTCTTTAGTGATATATATGGTCTCCAATTTGGGGAAGATTTCCTTTACTGTAGAAGGAAGAGCTTCAACGATGGCCACCAAAGTTTCAATCTTCTCAGCCTATTTCTTAGCTTTCCTACCTCCTTCTCAGCTTTCTTCTCCCCTTGAGTTCGGCCTTTAGCTTTGCCTCATCCTAGGCCTTCAGCCTCTCAATTCCTCATCGGCCATCTTCTGGAATGCCATGCCCTCAGCCTTCTTATGGGCCTCTTCCTTAGCTTTGTCCCTCGCCTCTTCCCGAGCCTTGATCCTAGCCTCCTTGTCCGCCTTTCTCATCACTTAAGTTCTTCAAACTTCGTTAACAATTAGGCATTCTATGTTTCGATCAATTCGTGCATTGACTGCCTACCTGCCTTAGTTTGTCTGGTCACTTGGACATCTACATCCTTCTTGTCCTTGTCCTACTCAAATAATCTAAAGTAAACGTTCACCATTACCTCTCTCATTTCCAATTCAAGGTCTTCAAGTCGACCGAAATCTTTCTCCATTTGCCTCTTATAGGAATTCACATCAGATATGGTCCCGACAGCCGTCGTCATTTTAGTCCCGGATCTCGTCCTCACTTCGAAGGTAGCTACACGTTGAGGAAAAAGTAAAGTCAGCTCACTTCCACTTCATTATATCATATTTGTAGATATCAGTGAGTAAATGGATTTACCTTTGGGCGCTTGCTATGTCGTTCCCGTTGATGCTAATCTTTCGATGGTTGATGGGAGTAAACTCGGAGCTTGTGCGAAAGGTCCACAAGTAGAAGCGGCATGAATAGTTTGTTGTTGTTGATGAACGACCTCGTGAGCAATTATGATGCTCTCAGTCACGATGGTTTTACCCTTCTCAGCAACACATCTTTCCCCCTCCTCCACCTCAGCATCTTCCTTAAGCAATTGTCTCCCTTCCGCCAGCACCTGATGTTCCTTCTTATGTCAAGTATTGGTCCATCAACAACGCCTCATCTATCGACTCCACCTCCCTAGTAGCAGCTTCGTCCCCCACCAACCTCTCCCAATTCAAAGCCAAATTCCAGGCGTAGTCATAGATCCATAAGAGCCCACCATGTCGAGACATTTGAACGTATAAATCCAAGACTATCGGCTCCATGTCCCTCTCTACTTCCTCTTAGTCTCCCCTAACTCGGGCTCAGAGCTCTTCGAGCTGAGCCTCGTGCTCAGCTCTGATCGCATCCGATTGGCCAAGCGCTTCCAGATTCGAAGCTTCTGCTGCCTTCTTCTCCTTTTTAGCCTATTCAAGATTGACACAATTTTTTTCAAGTGCTTTCTTGATCTCCTCATTTTCCTTTATTAGGCGTAGAGTCGCTTCATTCTCCTTTCCGAGGCTCTCGTTCTCCTCAGTCGACGCCTGGTTGTCCAACCTGAGTTGCTGCACCCCTTTGTTATCCTCCTACAACCGAAGGTTCTCCTATGACATATCCATGTTGTCCATCTTTAGTGTGGTAGCTCGTGCCGATACGAAGGCCGACACAAATTTATGTTATTCACGGTCTATGGCCATGTCTTCTTTAACCCTTTCAACTTCCCTTTTCAGCCCATCTATTTCGACAACAGAGAGTTACCAAATAAAAAGTGTTAATCAAATACACAAAAATAAATGTGGATCAGAACCATGTCTTACTCATCTCCTCTTTCAGACTCGCGAGACTGTTCCTCTCAAGCTTAACCTTGATTTGCAAGCCTTGCATCTCCGCTCTTTTTTTGGAAGATCAGATCCAAGAGTCTCCTTGAATACTTATACAGTTCTTGTATTTATAATAGACAGTGTATACCCATGACCGAGTATCTTCGTTGATGTGTAGTGGGATCTGATAAATGTCGGGCAACCACAATAACTCTTCAAAGTAAAAGCTGGGGAATGACTTATACAATAATTACTTCTTCACCTTGTGGCTCGATTCGGGAATCGCCGACATATCAGGCATTGTTGGGCCCTACTGCCTCACAATTCTTCCGTTGGTTCCTAAACCTCCTTCACTAAGCCCTACCCTGCCTACACCTATCGTCATCAGTGCAGGCGTCAAGAAATAGGGATGTAGGACTATGCTGCCTAATGCTTTGTTTTCAATGTCTCTCCTCCTCTTTTGGCATCTCCAGTCTCATACTAGCTGACAGAGGCACCGAGTGCGGGGAGTACTCTCAATTGCGACTGTTACCTTTGAACTCATTAGGTTTCTTCTTTGTGTGTAACATTTTAGTTTTTAAGAAGTCGCTTATAACGCCTATTTTCTACCGACGAGAGTGCCTTTGGTCTTGGTACTTGTCGCTTTCCCGAGTCATGACGTATGCACAAAGAAAATCTTGAATTAGAATTAAACATCCTACATGTGCGGAACAAGTGTTGTGCTATGTAGTGCTTGTGAGTGTGTGTATCCCAAGTGTTCCCCCCAACGGACTAGGTGTCGGCTTTCTTGGAGGGGTAACTTCCCCAACGCTTGACAATCAGCTTTAGACACTAGTACTTCCAAGCCCAAAAGACGATGTCCATATCGGAACCAAGTCTATCCCCTTGAATTAGTGTAAACTTCCATCGACACAGCTAGCCCAGAAGTCATAGCTGGAGAACTTCGTTCGAAAGCCTCTCCCAACCTCGTCTCCTCAGTTTGGGAGGGAACAGGAGTGGGTTGTGATCCATACCCTCCGGCGAGCTCCTCCCCATCACCATTGTCGTCGCCTGCATTCCCCTGAGCTCCTGCACTTTTCTCCTCAACCGTGGATACAACAAGAAGCATGATAGGGGGGAATTCTTCCTGTGGACCTAGAAGAGATTCTCCTCGCTCAGCTTCTACCTTTCCTGGTACTTCTTCATTGCCATATCAACCTTCAGGAAGTAGACCAAATATGTAGACGAGATGGTCCGATAGCAGAGTTTGGGCATTACAAAATCCTTTAGGTGCATTCCTCAATGCCAGGACTCATCCCAGATATTTTTCACTTTTTGAAATCCATGGAATATCTTCGATGTGAAATTCAAGATAGTTTCAAGCTTACGACTTAATTAACTTGGGATACAGTGTATGATTTAAGTAATTACGGCCTTCAAGCAATATGCTCGCGAATCCTGTTGGGCATCGAACGTAGAACTAGTCCTGCTTAAAATAGCCGAGTTTGTTCCATGCTCTTAGGATGAAGCGACTGTTGGCTTGTTCCTTTAAATAGACAAGGGAAGGAGAGATAGTGTTTCTTTTCTTCGTAGAGTAGAGATATCAGATGTCTTCCTCAGTCGGTTCTACACCCAACTACTCTATATACAAGATTTAAGTGCTAAGCAGGAAGGTGTATGCGTTAGCTTGAAGCTGTGTTGGTACTAGGCGAAAGAAGTACAAAATATCTCGGATGTATGGGCACGATCAGGGAACGCATCCGACAGAGCACGTATGCTTGTTCTATGCAATATACCCCTCTAGAGGAGCGTTCCCTTATCTTCCTTTCTGGGAACCAGAACATCATCGATATTCTTTATTTCGCACAAATTTGCTTCAAGGAAGCTTTATCTATTCGTGATATAATAGAATCAGAGGGATTCTTAAGAATCACGGTATCTTCCATCATGTCCGGCACTACGAGAACGCCTTCCTATTTGCCACCCGCATCCTTCTCTTCCAACGATCCCTGTGTTACAATTTTTGCTTCTTCTTGAACCACTGGTTCATCCACGCTCATTCAAATGTTGTGAACCTTCCGGTTGTCCCTCTTGTTCGTGCACACTGGATGGGCCTACTTGTTGGGAAAAGGTGGAAGCTTTGGTAACCTCATGATCACTAACCGATGGGCTAGAACTGTGTGAAGACTCATTAGGGATCAAAGATGTTTCTACAGCTTTGGCTGCCAAGCCTTGGAGTCGTATGGAGATTCTCTTTGCCACTGTAACTGTACTTGCAAAACAGATTCATTAGTAACCACACTGAAATCTCTAGCCCCCATGTTAGTGTGAACTAGTGTGGAATGTGTAGGGCCATGCATACTAGTACAATTACAGAAAAATAATTTAGAGCATAGCCCCGACTTGTTGCTTTTAAACCAAAACCATCATCATCGCTAACCAAAGTAACAAATTCTAAATCAAATCGGGATAACATGATGATTGAGTTGAAAATCTAATCTTATAGTTTATGGTTCAGTCACATGTCCATAGTCCATGTTTATGCTCTAATCCTATATGCATATCTGAATCATCAGTCCCAACGGGTTCATCCTGCGAGTGTTAACATGCTATGCGATTATATGTTCGTTCCAATTCTCAATTCAATCATATGACATTGTGAAAAAACTCAGATTCACAAAATTAAGAATTCGAATTCAAGAATTTCTTATGTTTCTAGGATACAATATTTTATTCCATATCCCCACATGCTCAAGAAACTTTCCATCTCAAACATTCCCACTAAAAACCACCAAGTTTCAGGATGCCGAAGACGTCTCAGGATCTCCGAATACATCATGTGTTGGAATACAAAACCATATTTTGTATCCCAATAACACTTACAAAGACAATCCAGAAACGACTGAGTCTTGGATATAAAGTCAAGATTTTGTATCCCCAGCTTCAGCATTTTCCGGCCTAAGCAGCTCGTATGAATCTGGCTTCGCTACTCTTTCTCATTGATCCCGCCTCCTCATGCCACTTTGTATCCCTGCAGTTGCCATTTTGGAGAAAAATGCCAAAGCCCCTGGGATACGAAATCTTCGTATACCTGCCTCAGCAATTTTTCAAAACCCACTAATATCTTTGTCTCCCCCACACAAAGCTTCAAGCCTCCTCCTCCTTAAACTCCTCTAACCTCCACCATGTAACTTCCTCCGCATCCACAACTCACTGCCACTTCGGTCGGCCTTAACGTCAAACTCCCACATCTCCCGTACCCATCTCCATGAACCAATACACTCAGATCGAGTCAATACAAAATTAAATCTAACCCACCCAATTCGATGTTGATTCAACGAGGTGCTCTGGAGGTATTTGAAGGTGTATGGTCGGAGCTAATGCTATGGGCTGCTTATGGAAAGGTAGTAGGAGTTTGAAGTCCTATGGGAAATGAAATGCTCTAAGCAACAGGGATATGAAAAGTGAATGGATGGAATTCGTATTCCACTAATATATGTGGAAGGATGGAGGGCTTGGCTTCTAGAAAAAAATTCTAAGTATCGAAAGCGATACTGATCCCACAGAAAACTAAAAGCAAGGGAGAGAGGGGGGAACAAAGCTTATCTACTTCGGCATCGGTGAAAAACTCCTGAACTCCAACAATGACGACGATCGCACATACAAGTTTTTGAAATTTCGACCATTGAAACCAACTTGAATCATTAAACGATCGTGTATGTATGAATCTGGATGATTTTTGCAGAACACGCCAAATGATCAAGTCCTAATTCGATGATGTTTCAGTAATCAACTTAAGTGATCGTGCGCCTGAGTCATGACTACGATCATGCTTACACGCTTTCAGAATCTCGATTGTTAAAAACAACTCATATCATTAACCAATCGTGTACTCGTCAACTCAAATAGTCTGCGAGTACATGCCAAATAATCGAGTCCCAATTCGATAACTTTTTGCAAGCTAACTTGCGCGATATCATGCCCACGGCATACCATTAAACATCACATCACTTATTTCAGACTTTTGTTATATCTTGAAATCACGTGCAAACGTGTAAGAGAATATGTGACCTTCTGCCAACAACAATTGTTCTGCACTTCGGTGTAAGTGAACGTCGGTGTCTAATGTTAGGTTTCTTGAGTCAACAGGAAATGAGCGTGCGGTTAAGCTATCATGCATGATTCCAATCTGAGTGAAATCTCAACAATACTTGAATTCCGCAATTACATCGACAAACTACGATGAAGCTTTACGACAACTCAATGGAAAGATCACGATCAGTAGCTCGACATGACGTGGAGACTTTCCCGACTTCCAAGAATGCTTGTCTCAAATCAAAGCATGTCATGTTATCACAAGACATCCTTTATGGGGAAAGTTTTAATCGACCTTTTTGCTCAGATACCAAAAGCATTCTAAGCCCACATGACTTGGTCCATCGCATGGTTCATTGCCTGAAAGCATTGCTGAAAAACTTAGGACTCAGGCCCAGATGGAGCCGCACAAGAATATTCAACCCGCCTCGTTGAACTATTTAAAATAGCCTAAGTCCATAGAATTTTGTATCCCGAAACCCCACAGCATTTTGTATCCCATGTATTTCATCTTCTAGCTTCACATCCCCACATTTTCCACCAAACTAAAACTTTTCATATCCGGCTTACCTCCTAGAACCATTAGGAATATGTATCCCGGCTTCACGCGCCATATTTCATATTCATACTCCCACGGATAAGAAATAAAGGAGGTACAAAATCAAGTGATACAGGACAGGGCAGATACAAAATGGATCTAGATAAGTGGATACAAAGTGAAGCAAGGCATGGTGGATACGAAATGAGGCAAGCTAGGTGATTCAAAGTTTCAGAAACAAGGGAGAAATTTTGGCTAAGTTCCCACGAGTCATACCGATCCTGGAATCGGTATCGATCCCCGGGTACGAATTGTGGATGTGGATCACGCACTTCACACACTACTACAAAAGTGGGCATATTCGACACTATTTTACTGTGGCCGTAGATCAGGAAAGCGTTGCCATAGGCCCTTTTTTCAAATAGGCAACACCAAGGGGGCGTGGCATCCGCGGCCGTTGCATTAGCCTTCTAAGGCAACGCTTTTACACATCTAAGGCCACAGATAGAAAGTGTTGCATTATAACCCTATTGCAACAGTATATGCATGTAATGCAACAACGTACAGCGTTGCCTTAAGTAGAAGCCAGAGCCTGGCTTCCAGGTCATGGTAGTGGGGGCCACATGCACTTTCCACGTGAGTTGCCAATGTGTCGCATGCCACGTCAGCTGCACATGTGTCACATGCCACGTCAACTATCCACGTGGAACCACGTAAGGTGTGGGCCCCACGTGCCGTACCATTGTGAAATTAATAATAGTACACTTAATGCAACACCACAGCATAGTCTAATGCAACACCACAGCACAGTCTAATGCAACACCACAGCACAGTCTAATGCAACACCAGAAAACATCAACTGCAATGGTAAAAAATCAAATGCAACACTAGAAAAAAAAATCAACTACAGCTGTAATACAACCCTATAATTACAATCTGCAGTACATATATTCAATCCAAAACATTGTACCACTTTCATACATATATACCAAAATATTCATACAATAAATCCTCCCAAAACATTCATAACCACAGTCAGACCAACCAATTATATATACCCATTCACTAGTGTCATCACCAGCACATACCACAAGTGCCATCATCCAAACATACCAAAAGTGCCATCACAAACACATACCACAGTGCCATAATTCAAAAGAACATAACATAACACAAGTGCTAACACATACCATCCAAATACTTCAGTCAGTTGCCGGGGTTACAGGGGTAACAAGGTCATCTTCATCACTTGTTGTGGTGACACAAAAGTCTCCGACGTCTAAATTAAGATCTGGATTGGCTTCACTAAGCTTTTTTAACACCAATGACACATTCTCTTTCACTTTTTTGTTCACCTTTTCTTCCAAATCCGCCTTAAGCTCTTGCCTTATTTTTTGGGCCAGCTCTTGCACATAACTGTCCGAAGAATTAGGAGTTGTTGGAGACTTCTCGGCCATTTTTCCTCGCCTTCCTACAAGCCAGTTCCGCGTGTGGCTCTTCCCACCAGAAACAAGTGCATCTGCCTCAGTAATATTCCCTGCATCCACCATTGCTTGAACCTTCGCCTACAAAATGAAAACCAGGCAAGCATATATATAAATAGGCAGCTGGCAGGAATGAATTTATTAACAGAACTTGTTTTCTTTCAAACTAACTATGTGTTCGATTTAATAAGCAGCTGCAACAAACGTACAATGTCCCAATTATACTGACACAAGTATTGCTATTTCAGTATCTAATTATATATGTACTCACATATTTGGCCTTTAGTTCATCCGTGTTAGTCTTGTAACTTCTACCCGGTTCTCGTTTATATGTTTCCAAATAAACCAAGGCAGCGGATGGGGAGGCTTTTTCTGGGTCCTTCTTTGTCTGTCAAGTATTACGATTACCAACAATTAAACACAATTTTTAACATTCAATGTTAAGTATTTACAGATCTAGCTGCTGCCTATGAACATTGAGACAATGATATATAAAATATAAATCATGTGATATAACAAATTAGAATTATCATGTGGCCAATTCAACTCAATCACAAAAAAATAACTTAAGTTCAAAAAAACACATATTATCTTTTCTTTGGCTACTGCATGAGTTTTGGGACCCATGGTATGTGTCTCATTTAGTGAATTACGATGCGCGGAATTAGAATTAGCTAGGGCCTGGAAATCCAAAAGAAAAAAATATTACCACTAAACAAGGATAATGCGAACTACTAAAGAATCGATTAGCACTAAACAAGATAATGTGAACTACTAAACATTATAAAAATGTGAATATCATTAAAGTCGTACCTGAACTGCTTCATCCTGCCAGTATTCCAAGAGTATTTTAAAATCCTCCAACGGAATTGTACTCGATCTATTTGCAAGCCTTTCCTCATCAGTTGAATATTTTTTATAATACCATGCTTTGATGCGAGACTTGTACTGCCTCCAAGAGTCGTTAAGCGTGTTCAAGACCCACTTGTGTCCTTCTTCCGGAATGACATACCTAGCCTACAATATATCAATCACAAAATTCAGGAAACAAACTAATTAATTAAAACCAAACATTTAGGAAGTCAGTTGGTATGGTTAAGGAAATTAGATTATACCAGAGCATAATCCAACATTTGTCGCTTTAATGAATCTGGAACAACATGCCAATTGATGTAAGTTAGAGACACATTACCCTTTGCTATTGTCCTAAGAAAATTGCTTAACTCTGTAATATTATCAGATACTGGCTGACCATCCTCATTCAACTTAATGACTACTTTATCATCAGGGGCTCTAGCATGCACCTTGGTCATTTTTGACTTCCTTGTAGGTTTTTTTGGACCTTGTACTTTATCTACCAGGTTCAAAAAAATAATAGAAAATAGACACAGTCAACAGTGCAGTGCAGGGCACAGATAAAGAAACATTATATTGTACCTGTACCTACTTCATCTTCCTGTGCAATCCATTCCTCCTCTAATCGATCCATAAGATTTCCCATTGTTTCAGGTGCTTCAACATTCTGCTTTTGACGTTTCTGCATCGCTAAATAAGAAGAAACTAAACCAGCAGCTTCACATGAAGTGGTTGTTTGTTTGAACAATTTGCTACGTGTAGGTTTTAAAACGGATGGACGACACATTATAGGTTTTAAAACTCCTGAAAAAGATGGTGTAATTTTCTTCAAGTTTGTTAATGTTTCTGCGATTTTCGCCCGGTCACTTATTTTCTTTGGAGTGGGAGTGTGTTTCTTGATCAACTCCCTGTTGGAGCCAGATTTCTTTGGAGAGGGGGTGCAGGTCATCGCTTCCTTCTCAATTTCAATGGCTGCATTGGTTCGCGAACGAGTTCTTGGTCCAGGTAAAGGCTCGTTTGACTTTACAATTTTGATTCTCTACAATTAAGTCGAAGGTCAAGATTTTTTACGTTCATAAAGGCAAAGACAATAAGTAATAAACAAATAACTTCTTTATACCTCCGAATCCGATGAATCATCAGTGACGTCTTCGCCAGCATTTTCTGGGATGTATTCATCATGTCCAGCAACATCTTTACCTTTATCTTTCTTATTTTGTGCGGCAGCCTCTTGCATAAAATTAACCAATGAAGGCACTCCAAGTGATCTACTAACTGCATCGTTTTCTTGCATTCGCGTGATTCTCTCTTGTTCATACTTCGTCAAAACTGATGGTTGTGAGAACTGCAAGCAGATTAGCATTATTACGCACCATCGATGATAAATTTAAGCTAGTTAACCAAATAGAGTCAACGCATAAACAATTCTCGCTATTTTGACAGAATGTATGCAGAACAAATAGTTACTGGGATTAGCTGCAGCCTTCATGGTCGGAATAGGACATCGACACAGTAATAGAAACAACTAAAATCTAGTTCTTGCTTTTACATGCAGAATTTTAATAAAAAGTAGTTTGAAATAAAAGATTTCATCCGAATTAATAAAACTGAAATGAAAACTGAAAAATACCTGAACAACAGCTTCATTCTCTCGGGTATCATCATCATTATCTATTTCATTTTGTACATTTAATTTCCTCCTGGTTCCTTTGTCCGTCACAGTAACATCTTCTTCATCCTTATTCATATCATCAGGCTCCGGCGATTGTTTCTTCTGACCAACTTGAGTTGGGATGTTTTTCATCATTTGGTGTTGCTGCTGAAGTCTATGTGCAGTAGTATACCTACGCTTTGCAACCGGCTTCTTAGCAGACCTTGGAACAAAAAAAACGAAACGATGGCCTCCTTCGTAGTTCCTTACACACACAGATATATATATATATATATATATATATAAGAATGGATCTATATTACATATACTATATACCTTGAATTATGTTTTTCCTTGGCCGTATGATTACATGTGGCTGCAGTTGAGTCACCGGCTCAATGTCTTTGTCAATGGTGTTGTCGATGTAAAAAACCACTTCTTCTTGCTTATTAATGCAGCCCTGTATGTACTCGTTTAGTCCTTGTCATTCAATATTAGCTGCCAGCCACCCCTCGTTCCTTTGCTGATGATATAGACTCCTCCTATTTCAGTGTAATGGAGAGCATCTTTAATAAAGTCCATAAGCACACTATAAGAAAAGCGGTCTACATCATAATTTGATACTATGAAGGGATCTCCACCAATGTAACATGTCTTTCGAAACTGTTTGCCATGTTGCAGTCGGATAGTAATAAGTTCATCCATCCTATAAAAAATAAATACATTAGAACAAGGTACATGCATGTTTAAGTAGACAAAAAACAACAACTATAACATTTTGGTCTATAACCACAGTCAGATGACAGTAAAGAAAGACATTTAATCATAAAACATGTGAACAGTGTAGATTGCATTATGAGAAAAGAGTGACAAATACATTCACCAAAGATAATAGTTCCCAGCTAAAATAATAAGTGCCAAATACATCATAAATTAGATCAAATTAAAGCAAGAAGAAAGAGGAATTTTTTATCCTAATGAGACGGAATAGGATCAGGAACTTCTGCTTCAACTTCTGTTTCTAGTTATATTACGGGGACATCATCCCTAATCCAACCCACATCAACAACTTCTGGTTCTAGTTTACCACATATGCCCATATCATGTGACCGCGTATTGCTCATGTCTACTTCCATTGCATTCTGATTTTCAGTATCACACCAATCTCGCGGCAATTTTTTAATAACGTAATGACTGTTCTTTTCAACTGCATCTTCCACATAAAATACTTGCTGCACTTGCGAAGACAGGACATAAGGCTCAGTTTTATGGCACTTGATAAAATTTACTCAAGTATGACCATATGAATCTTTTTCCTCTTGGTACCAGCAACACTTAAAAAGGACCACGGTGAAAGCTCCCCAATAATCAAGCTTAAAAATTTCTTCGATTGATCCGTAGTAATTGACATCACCCACTATTGAGTTTTGGTCTTTCGAACTTGCAAAGCTGGTGGTTTTGGCACTCAAAAATACACCACTATTTTGTGTGGTACAACGAGAATCTCTAAATTTTGTGTGGAATCTGAATCCATTTACTATATAACTGGTAAACTTCCTAGCTACTCGATTAGGACCTAATGCAAACAACTCTAAATCTGTTGAAATATTGCCCTTTTTCAGAACCTCTTCTTTAAGCCAATTCCAAAACTTTTTGAAATGTTCTCATTCCCTCTTGTATCTTCCTGGATTTGGAAGATCATCCACAATAGCTCGATGAACCCTAAATAATAATTAAGGTAAAAAAACTATGAAATGCAGATGTTAATTTATAGTTAACGAAAATGATACAGGAACTTAAGAACTTACTCGATCAAACTCTCAATTTCTTGATTACCGGAATTTAACAGAATATAGCGATGCGTTGCCTTCCACTCTGCATCTTTCAAATTGAACATCTTCCTATCTTTATTCTTCTTTGTTCCAATATGATATTCCAAATCTATTGGACATCTTCCAAAATCAATCGACGTGTTTGTTGTTCCTCCATCAACGCTTAAAAATCTTGAACAGAAGGTCACACACTCTTCTGCCAAGTAACCTTCTGCAATCGAACCTTCCGGTATGTTTCTATTTCGCACATAAGATTTCAACTTTCCTAGATATCGCTCAATGGGATACATGCATCTAAGATGTTCAGGCCCGCCGTATTCGATTTCTCTACATAAATGAACAGGCAAGTGTACCATTATATCGAAAAAAGCCCGTGGAAAAATAATTTCAAAATGACAAAGTATCTCGACAATTTCTTTTTGCAGTCTTTTGATATCATCCACATCGATAACCTTGCTCCATAGTCCTCTAAGGAATGCACTAAATTTGATCATTGATAACGCAACCTCGGGTTTTGACGCTTTCTTCACGGCAAATTGTAACAAATAGTGGAGTATGAAATGAGCATCATGGCTCTTATATCCCACAACCGTTCTCTCTTTCATGTGCACGTACCGACTAACATTCGAGGCACAACCGTAGGGAAGTTTGGCGTTCTTCAATACAGAGCAAAAGATTTCTTTTTCCTTATTTGTCATATCAAATATTGCAGCTCTAATTTCAACATGCTTTCCGTCACCACATTCAACAGGATGAAGTTCCTTCCTTATGCCTAATTCCTGTAAATCCAAACAAGCGTTTAGGTAATCCTTCGACATGCGACCTATATTAAGTAAAGTACCTAATATTTTGTCGCATATGTTCTTCTCTATGTGCATGGCATCCAGGTTATGTCGAAGGGGATTATGGCACCAGTATGGTAAGTCAGACAATATTGACCTTTTTTTAAAAGGGCCATCGCTTTTACCAGGTTTCTTCGTCTTATCCCCAAACATATTTTTGAACCCCCGCACCTATTTTTGAACCCCCGCAATAACTCTTCAATATCAGTTCCTGATAGTATTTATGGAATGCTCCCCATTTCAGTTTCGCCATTAAATCTCATCTTATCCAGCCTCCACTTATGTGTAGGATCAAGAAACTTTCTATGGTGCATATAACACATTTTTTTGCTATGCTTCAAATAATTTGAAGAAGTTTCATAATGGCATACTGGACACGCTAGTTTCCCCTTCGTGCTCCAACCTGACAACATGGCATATCCCGGAAAATCACTAATGGTCCATAAGACGCTTGCACGTAAATTAAAATTCTCATCAGTCAAGGAATCATATGTTTCGACGCCAACATTCCATAACGCTTTCAATTCCGCAATTAAAGGCTGCATATATACGTCAGTACTGTTCTTTGGAGAATCTAGACCATATATTAATGTTGAAAGAATCAAATTCTCTTGTTTCATGCATAACCAAGGCGGAAGATTGTAGTTTACCAACATAATTGGTCATGTACTACAACTTGAATTCATTGAACGATATGGATTAAATCCATCAGATGCTAGACCCAATCTAACATTATGATTTTCTGATGAAAAATCAGGATAGCGAGCATCCATCATCTTCCATGCCACACCATCAGCCGGATGTCTTAGTTTTCCATCTTCTTTTCATTCCACTTGGTGCCATCTCATGAGTTTGGAAAATTCTTTGCACATAAACATCCTTTGTAACCTTGGTCTTAGAGGAAAATACCTCATAACATTTGCCGGCACTTTGGGAATCGACTTTGATGGATCATTATTATCAACGATGTCTTCTTTTTCTTTTACAGCCCACCTCGAAAAACCACAAATGTCACAAGTCTCTTTATCTTTATTCTCTGCCCAATATAACATGCAATGGTTTGGGCAGGCATGTATTTTATGGTAATCAAGACCTAAATCCTTAATTACATTCTTTGCAGCGTAGGAAGACAAAGGCAACTGGGCATCAGGAAAGGCTTCTTTTATAAGCTTTAGTAATTCCCTAAACGCAGACTCGTTAATTCCATAAGCACATTTTAAATGATAAAGCCTGATCAAGAAACTTAGTCGAGAAAATTTAGTGCAGCCAGGATATAACGTTTTTTTTTCCTTCTTTAACATGCCGATAAAATTTCTCGGCCTCTGGATTTGGTTCTACTACAAAGTCCCTGAGATTTTGACCAAATTTGTAACCTGCACATTTGAACATCACAGCCAAATTATCCTCAAAATCCATCTCCGTTGCACAATCCATATGATCATCAAATCCTAATAATTTTGTCTGTGAAACTTCACAAATCCACCCGGTATGTAATGGAGAAGGGCCATTAAAAATAAGATGATCGCATATGACATTTTCACAATACCAATTACGTTATGTACATTTTTTGCAGGGTCACTTCATCTCATCACCTACTTTATAAATGGGAAATGCATTTCTTAGAAAAGCTGTTACCCCTCTTACATATTCTGCACTCGATCTCGGAAGTCCTATCCATATGTAATACTCACTATCCATTGTCACAATCTAACCATGGCCTAGCAAGACCAAATTTGATTCCACTAATAGTTTCAAGACACGAACAAGGGCTATCCTGTAAGGTTTGACTAAATTAGGAATACAAACAAAACAAGTTAATAATTTACAAATATACATAATCAGTATGATGACACAAAGACGATTGTTTTGATATGAATTATCGCTAACTTTTGGAACTGAGTTATCAGGATAATACATAAAACAAGCAACTAAGGATACTGACCACAAATTCATAACATTACATGACTGCACCAAAACAAAACAGTACAGATACAAAGACCATACAGGCGACACAAAGACGATGCAGTTGTACCTAATACAAAATACGATGCAATAATTTAATTTTGTCTTCTAATGTTTAGCCCTTGAAGCTGGTCGTTAAGTCTACTAACGTTAGTTCGAAAACCAATAACTCGATTTTGCAGCGTTGTAAGTTGATGTTGTAATTCATTTGCGTACTCAGCGGCTCGACTTGGAAACTGTTGGTCAATCCACTGCCAAAAGGTACACTCTGTGGGATAAACATGACATCTAAAATAACGGCGACCAATGTTGAATCCAATCGAAATAACATCTTCTACAGCGGCATACCCACAATCACACTTTATGATTGGTAAGTCAGCTTGTTGTTCGTTAACCACTTGGTTGTTTTGATGCTAGTGATGCAAGGCAGCACGACCATGTCGTAGCATCGCTCTTTCTTCATGTCGTTCTTCTTCTAGCCGTTGTCTTCGGAGTTCTTCTTGCTCTAGTTCATACTCATGCAAATCATCGTAGTGCCTTTCTTGCATCTCTATATAAAAATCAATAGGAGTTTCTGGTGATGATGGGTTTGACAATCCTAGATCACCCATGCCCAGGGTATCTTCGTAGTCATATGATGTAGGAAGAGAAATAGGCATTATTTAACTACAAACAGAAATAGACATTTAAACATTTAAATTGGATTTCTTTTGTCCTCTAAATTTTGTTTCCACCTATCGAAATAAGCATTATTTACCAATACATCAATGGTTTGGCAAACATAAAAATACAGAACATACATAATTTCAACACATGCAAACATATAAATACAACACTTCAAGTATAAAAACCCTAATTTAAGGCAATCGATATACCCAAATCAGCCAGAGAATTTGAACGTACACCAAAATAAGTTAGCAACGAAATCTACTAAATAAAACCGAAATGATGAAGCCCTAACTACCTGTAATTGTCCTAAATGATCCAAATTGGAGGTGTAAAGTTTGTAATATAGGAGCAATCAAAGGTTTATAGTTTGTAACCGGAGGTACAGATTTACAGTAGCAATCGGAGGTGTTCTTGGACGGATTTCGTGGAGAGAGAAACAGATCAAAGGAGGAGTACGGGAGAAATTTGTTTTAGGGGAAAGTATTTCGTGAATGGGGAAACTATCACGCCAAATTTTCACTAAGCTGTAGCAAGGATCGGCTTGAACCGTTGGATTAATCTACATCTACGGTTCTTTATTTTTTTAAAATGATAACGTGGATCGCTGACTTGGCATGTATTTATCTAATGCAACACTTTGAACTGGTGTAGCAAGGATCGGCTTGAACCGTTGGATCAATCTACATCTACGGTTACATATTTGTTTAAACTGATAACGCGGATCGCTGACTTGGCATGTATTTATGTAATGCAACACTTTGACCTGGTGTTGCACGTCATAGCACAAGAATTCCAACCGCAAACTGCGTTCACATCTAATGCGACAACAAATGAATGTTGTTGCAGAAGATCAAAGAATGCATAGCTATCGCCACACTTTTCATGCAACGCACACAAATTAGTGTCGAATATGCCCACTATTATAGTAGTGACCTACTCCACTTCTTCCAGCTCTTCCATAAATACCTTTAACCCTACAACGTGAAAAGGGTCGGCTCGAAGCTCTTTGAACACTCTAGGAAGAAGAAGACTTCCTACAACTACCCATGAATACTCCATCACTTCGGGAAGAAGTAGAAGCTTCATCTTGGACACTTGGACCTTTTTGGGCTGCTTTGGCATTTCTAGGATAGGGAACTTAGCTCCACTTTGGACAAACTAGAACCTTGTTTCCACCATTGCCATCGTAATGAAATGGAGCTATTGTTTCTACCATTGTAAACTTGTAAAACGAGGTAATAAAAGAGCAAAGCCATTCAAAATGGATGTAGGCTTCGCGGGCCAAACCACTATAAACACCATGTCATTTAATTACCTACATTATTTCCACTTTGGATGTTTAGTTTCATTGTCTTGGAACTCGTTGGATGTTGCGCCAACATTTGCATGTCAATATAGACTATGTGTCTCTAAGCTAAATAACATTTGCCTTCTATTTAACCTGCGGGTTGTTGTGAGGGGGAAGGGGGTCAAAACTAATATTTTGGTGAATGAAAAAATATTTAATTTTAAGCATTGTACTACATATATCATTCTATTACCGTCTTGTTATATTACTTTATTAAAGTTGTGCTACTCTCATATGTTTGCGTAAATCGTATCCATCTACTCCCTAGTAGATCTGACTTTATAAACAATGTACATATGTAGACATATCCCCTTGGATTGTCTTGGTTCTAAGTACTATCCACGATACCTTTTGTATCCTCCTCGCTAAGATTCTACCTTATCACCATGAGAGTGTTGAAACTACTTATGTAAAGGACAGCCAATAATGCTTACAAATAAATGTTCCACAATATGATAATAAAGCATGTAAACTACAACTTTAATGAATTGCTTCAATGCATACATTTGTCCACAATGGATCACAGAAATACCTACAGTATGGACCTATACATAATCATTTTTATATGCTCCTAGGCTCATAGGTGTCACTAATGCATAGCCTGTACAGAAATCAATCAAAGATTTACAACATCCATATAAGTGTCTCTAAGGTCGTTCCTTTTATCATCACAACTATAGACCTGCACGGCTACACCTCAACTAATTGGAAGGAGTTTCTCATGGGTTAATAATCTTGCCTAAAAACAAACAAATTAAAGCAACCATATGCCATTACCACCATTAATCAGCATTCCCATAATGAAAGATCACTGGCCTATAGAGCTCTAATCCAAGTCCTTCCCTGTGATCGCTGTTTATTGACGATGAGTAGTACATGGGGGACTACTATCCTTCAAATATGTGCCAAACAACAAGTAACATGAATACACTAATTACCCGTCATCCTTTAGACTTCTTGATACATTCAAGACATACCCTCTTGGTGAACTCTACATACCCTACCTCCAATGGACTGCCCATATGCCTGCATCGGAGGGCCATCTTAGTGTTTCCTCCATGCTTCTTTGAAGCCACTTATTTACCTATGCTGAAAAACTGCTGGTTTGTCATCGGTACGGACTTCCTCTTGCTAAAGGATCTGCGATGGATTGCCTATGATGGTCCACATCTAGATTTCCTTTGGAATGTTCTAAATGCGTCTTATGACATTATTGATTAAACCTTACCCTTTATTGGACTCTATGCCTAATCTCTTCTAATGTCTTTAGCTTATCTTTTCTTTTCTCACTTATTTTGTTGTTTTACTATGATATTTAATCCTTTTTAGGTTCTTTACCATTACATGATAGTCTCAATCCGAAAACTATACCTACTTGTCATCAACTACTTGTTATGATAATTATTTTATTCTCTTTCTTTGTCTACATGCCTTAAAGATGGATATTCATTCATTCCTTAATTAGTCTCTTGCATCTTTACCATTCAAGTTTTTCTCTCTTATTTAGCCTAAAAGGATTCAACTTGATTATTTCTCCTTTTTATTTTTACTTTCATCTTAATTGTTATATTTTATTTTTTTGCTACCATTGCAAGTCTTATTCTTGTTGGGCTACTCATATTCCAGTGGGTTGGCTAGTGAGGCTTTAGAAGTCTATTTCCATATTTACTATAAAATAATCCACTGTGCAGTATTCTATAATTACAAAACAACTTTTTTATTCCTTTCCTATTTTCTGGGTAGTACAAGATACAGTAATACCTCTATTTTGTACTAGTCCTTCTTCTTTTAACTGTATCCTGCAATTTCATTACTTCCTTCTAAAACTTGCGATATGGAAATCTATTCCTTTTCGACTAACCAAAATATTATTAACTTCCCAAATTTGGTAACATTAAATTCCCTTATTATTTCACCTTTTCGTATCTGGCACTATTACTACAAATTTTCTCTTATTTAGGCTTATAATTTTTTTCATTGTTTCAAGCAAGATTTACTTATGTGTTCATATTTATTCTTGTTAAAATAACTTGTATATCTAAATCTAACACCCTTACGAATTACAGTTAAATATGTTTAAGTTGAATAAGCTTATTTTTTAATTAGCCCAAACATAATAATGTCCATTTCAACAATCCAAATGGGAATAAAAGATATCATATATCATCATCATAAAAGATAAGTAATTTATCCACTCACTTGTGAAAGCACTCCAAATCTCAAATCCGATCTAAATACAATCCTATAATTCATAATATTTCCTTTTGTAATCCCTATTTGAAACCGAAAATTGGAGTTTATGCAGATCTATAAATCTGGATCTGAATAATATAATTTAACTAAATATGAAAATCAGATTTGAAATCTAATCTCATACGAGCAACCCATTTTGGATGACTCTTGTACCAGATCTATAATCTTTCCCTCTAATTTGGGAGACGGAATATGGTACATATATTTTATGAAGAATTGCAGGAGGAAGAAAAATGATAAGGCTTTCATGCCCACTTTGGAAAAATTAAGCTTGGAGGCAAGCGCTGAACGTTTATTTATCGGTTCGAACTGCGTTGTTCGTCGGATAAAAAATAATCGATACGTATATTATTGGGACCCCTATAACGGTCGATCCGTCTGGGTTGCACCACGTGAAAAACACATAGTCTCCTTCTATGTGTTAGTTTTATTTATAAAATTTTGTTTGTATAATGTTAATGCTTTATTTCAGTTCCTTTATTTTTTGATTTATTTCCTCTTATATCTTGCGTTAATTTTTCAAATCAAATGTACGTTTATTTATGGAGTTTCTACATATATATACATATGTATACATGCGTTTACATATATAATTACTCCTCCAACACCAAACTTCAAACATTAACTACTTTTCTACATAAACGTCGTTCGAAGTGTATTGTATATGTTAATTAATTAGCAAAATCACCAGGTACCCGATGGTCTAAGTCTCATGGCCAGATTCCAACAATACCAGTAAGGACCATTTTCTCTATTTAATAATTAAATCATATGTGTAACAAGAAACAATCATCAATGATAATTTTATGATTAATAACACGCTTATGTTTATAAATAAATTAAAGATCCAGAATTACGGAAAACATGAGTGATCATAATAAGATCTTTCCTTAATGTGAAATGTTGACCTGTAGTCCATAATATATAATTAGAAACACACGAACACACACGCGCGCGCACACTCACACACATGTATCACATTGAAATTATTGAAGCTTGTAAAGTTTCACCAACATATTAAGTGTCATGGCCATGATATTTTTAGAAATAATTGAATTGATAGAAGTAGGGAATTGTTTGAAACAAATTAAATAGCTTGAAGTTATAAATACTGGTTAAATCATACTAGACAATGAAAATACACAAGTCCTTAAAGAGTATAAATATTTGTGGTTATAAAGAATGGAAGGATTAAGGAACATAAATTAACACCTTCTTTTAAGTATTATTGTAATGAAATCGAAAACTATTAACAAAGGAATTAAAGCATGTGAAGTGTTTCCATAAAAATAGTATAAGAAGTGAACAAAATGCAAACTATATTTAGAGGAAACAATATTGGAAGAATCAACTGTATCAAAGACAAATGTTTATAAATGATGAACCTCTACAAGAGGAAAAATATAACAATTGTCTACTAGTAATTAATTTTTTTAAAGCATGTTTAAGCCATGTTACATGTGTTGATGAGAAGTGTTTTTAAATGATTTAAATTATGAAGATATAAATTCAAACTTAAAGGGAAAATTATAAAATTGGGAGAGAATACATAAATATATCATAATGTACAATTTTTTCCCCACCATTATATTTTCCTATTGTGTTTTCTTTGTAAGGTTTTCGCAGGCATTACATTGATCCATAAGTATCAAACTTCATTTATACAATGAATTTTTAAATGTGATATATATACAACATTCTATTTTTTCTTCTTCGCTAGGATTTTTCTTATTGGGTTTTTCTTTTTATGGTTTTGGTGAGACGTCATCCTAATGATAAAGCATTAAACTTCATTTAATGCATAGGAAACTAGAATATGTTATTGTACATTTTTTCTTCGTTATGATTTTTCGCATTTGGTTTTTCTTTGCAACTTTTAACTAAGAATTATTATGATCAAGAAGTATCAAATATCTATGATAAAACAAGATATTAAAATGTATCAAAGTACTCTCTTTTTACCTTTACTATGATTTTTCCTATGGGATTTTTTGAAGGCTTTGATATGGCATTATATTCACTAAGAAGTTTCTGTGACGGCCCGCCTCGCACCAGCCGACATTTCCCTGTAATGCACTATACCGATGTCCAACCAGCAAGGGACGGTCGCCAAAGAAAGGAATTTAAACTAACAAGAAACATGTAGAATGTCTCACAACGCATGGGATAAAATATAATAATAACATAGCTTTGACATAAAATAGGAAAGACAATGCATAAGCTGAAAACTAAACCAACATAGCAGTGGAAAGATTCAAAATACAGCTTATGATCTAAACCATCATTTTTACAGCTTTTAAAACTGTCTTTAAAGCAAAATAGGAAGGTACAGTACTAATGCCCAAAGTTGTGACCAACAACAACACAGGGAGAATATATGGGAACAATACATGTAAGCCTCTTACTCGTCTTCGGACAGCTACTCGTGCATAACCAGCTAACATGTCTCTAGTCTGCTCGTTTAGGAGCACCCAGAGTAATAAGAAGAGATATAAAACTCTGGGTCAGACAGAAGTCTGGTATGAGCAATAAGTAGCAAAAGCAGAACAATAACAGGTATACATAACCGTACCTGAACCTGCAACCAAAGAGTTAGCACAACAGGATGTACAATACTCTATGGTGACACTAACACATGGTGTGAAAATAATGGGGAGGGTGTGTGCATTTCAAGGTGATAAATAACATCTAACATTGCAATCATCCTCACATCTCTCACTTAGTGCGTAAAGTATACGATATCTACCACTTTGATCATCCAATTCTTTGTTACGATCACTCTGCCCCATAGAGTCATGACGGCTCCACTACACTGATCCGTAACCACTAATACTTTGCTATGTCCACTCTGCCCCATGGAGTCATAACAACTCCACTGCACTGGCTCATAGCCTCGCTACGATCACTCTGCCCCATTAAGTCATGACAACTTCACTACTCTGGTCCTTAGCCAATAATCCATCCCTCAGTGGTGAGTCAAAGTTATAGACATCGATAACCCCTTAGCACACGTCCCACAGCTAAGTCCAACCATAAAGCTAACTCGTTGGTTCCCATTTGCATCATGAGTAACAACTTCCCATTTGGACTACCTTTGCATCTCGGGTTTTGGCCTTGTAACACCCCACCTCCGCTAGGGTCACTCACAAAGGGAATGCACTAGGTTTGGTGAAGCATTATCGAGGTAAACATGCACAGAAATATTACAAGACAGAACATATATAAAACAGCGGAAGTAAAACAGATTTCATTTTATTATAAAATAAGGTCTAAAGCCTTTTACATCAGAATACATCAAAACCTGTCTTGCAATAGTAAAGAAGCATAAAACCTTTTCATAAATTATTCCCCAAAATAAAGCGGTGAAGCAGCCATAGCCAAGAGAAGACCAAGCTATACATGATGACCTTCAAGCATAAGTGGTCCGAACTAAACAACATCATTTCCTCCCTGAAAACCGGGGGGAAACGGAAGACAAAGAGGCGAAACAAAACGGGGTCAGTCATAAAGACTGGTAAGTCCTATCTACTTCCAGTATAAAAACAGGTAAAGGTAACATGACATGCATAAACTGAAAGTAAACATAAGGATGCCGACAAGATAGATAAGCTAAACCAAGATAACTGGATGAACTACTGTAACCAGATAAACTAAGGTATCATGATAAACTACGGCGTCAAGATAAATCGAGGTATCACATCGTCAGGTTTCTATCAAGTATACTATCCCAAGGTATCTATCATGTATTACATCCCACGGTATTTATCATGTATATTTGCTCTGCACCTCTCGTACTAGTATCCCAACCCGCGTCATGTGTTAACTATGAATGTCCCTAGCCCAATGTCATGTAATGGTCCATGTCAACCTAATATATAGCATATGTAGGTTTTCCCAACTCGTATGTTCCTTCCCATGTATAAATTCAGTCCTTTGTCGTAGGCTGTACGGGCTTTCCCCTGTAAATCTATACCACCTCAACGTAGTACCCTTTTTTCCTTGAAGTTGTTTTGGACTGCTACCCTTGATTTGGTTACGTTTCCTTACCATGAACTATCGCGTGTTCACTTAGGATTTATGCCACCTAGGACCGCTAGGGATTATGCTACCTAATGAACGTTTCCGTGTCTCGGTTTGGGTTCAAGCCACCTAGGACCGCTAGGGATTATGCCACCCGTCAACCACGCCCTTTGTCCCACGCATATATCGTGAATCGTTTCCACGTCTAGACGCACATGTATCTCAATGTGCCACCCGAGTTCCATGCCAAGGCAAATCAAGAAATACGGAACTCGGTCGGGAGCTTTAAGTCGTCTACTGATGCAGATATCAAGGTCTGTTTTTGTATCCGTGGCTATGGTCCCACGTGACCCCTCCCTCAACTACTGAAAGGCAATCCAAGAAAAATCATGTATGAGAACTACATCCCGGCCCCACTATGCCCCACTTACCTATTGGCCAATCTCACCCATAACTCGATAGCAAGTATATGGTCTGTTGGGAGTTCTCTGCCTTTCCGTACGTACACGATTGACTAAAGATGGTAGGCAGTCGGCGACGTGCTATCCAGGGCAAAAACAAGTATCGTCGACTCCACGCTAATCCATCCCAGTCTTTAGGTCGCTCGCATAGCAACCAAGGTATACTCTTGGCTCTTCTACCGCAGACCTTAACCTCTGTGAGGCCGGATTTCATGGACCGTCTGCCACCTCATAGGGGGGATACAAAGAGTACCCTCACGTCCCCCGAAGCTACCTCTTCGTCACCCAGTTCGCTGGAGATTTTTATCCAAGTAAGATAAGTTGCTCCTACTCGTATACTAAGCGATGACCTACCGTTATCAGATTACTCATCTATTTGTGAACTAGTCCCATGTCCTTGGCTAAGACTTATTACTTAGTTATTCTTAACTAAGGTTTACCACTTAGCTTCTTTTCCCGTTATCCCTGATTAACTACGATTTTCTACCTAGTTCCTCTAACTAGGGTTTTGTCTATTGGGTTAAGTGTTGTTATTCAAGCCCATGACTTAACCTGCATTCCAACCATGTCATAATCGACTAAGTGTTCAAGTTCCAGGCTTAGCCCTACAACCCGTATGTCGAATTGGCTAAGTATATCAAACGGTTTACGACTTAACCTTATCCACTTGTTATTTTAGTTCGGTTAAGTGTAGGTTACTTATCCTCACCTAAGTATCGTGTTTGGATTAGTTAAGTGTGGATTACTTAACCCCATCTCCTAATCGTCTTATATGGTTAAGCGTCATTAAGAAATCAAGTCCGATTCCACTTAACCTACCCATTTGTGTCATATCGGTTAAGTGTCATTAGTCAAATTTACTTAACCTTTTCTTGTGGCATTAATTAGATTAATGCACCCCAACCTCTCACATTAGACTTTGTTGTGGTTACTAGTTAAGCCGGGCGGGTCCGGGTAGCTTTACACCACAACCTAGTCTAACCTCGGGTTTTAAGTGCTATATGACCAACTACTCACATTGGGTCCTATTGTTTGTAGCCACTAGTTAAGCCGGGCGGGTCCGGGTAGATTTATGCTACAAACTCAACCCAACCTCGAGTTGGCCACTTTCATGTTCTCTACATATCATGTTCATGTCAAATTTAGACCCCTTTTTAAGTCCATGTTTCCATGTAGCCCCATGTCAAGTTTTCGTGTCATATTCACGTTATTTATCGTTTCACGTTACATGTAATTTCACATCAAGGTCATAGCCAATTTTCAAGTTTGCCAAAGTTACCCAAAGCGTGTCCCCAACGCACATGAAAGAGAAACATATTTGGGATAATATGACAAAGATGGGTACAAGATGGCAAAGATGAATCACAAGTTAAGCATGGTGAAAGTTGAGGCAAAGGTGTTCATATAACTAGCATATTGCATATTGGCCACTAAACATGCACGATGTCATAAAGGGATTGGCCCCAAACGTGAATATTGTCATAAAGGATTTGGCCTCAAGCATGCAAAGTATCATAAGGGGGTTTTGGTCCCAAACATGCATATTATCATGAGGGGTTTGGGTTCATTTATATGCATAAGCCCCAAGTCATGTTCATGCACATATTTCACAAGTCAAAGTGGTTCCAAGTGTTCATCCCAACTTTCCACAAGTAAAGGTTCAATCTTGCATGGCAAACTAAGTCCAATGCAATATGAGTAACTTGATTTAGTCACTAAACATAGCCTAAAGTCATAGATTCAAGCAAATGAGACATGACAAGGTTCATATAGGCTAGCATACTTAGTTTAATCTCGTTTTATTCCATGCCATCATTAAGACTACCGTTTAGATCTAGAAGTAGCTAGAACTTACATAGCGAGGCTTAGGGAAGGATCATGCATCGTCTTGACAAAGAAAGGTGGCTCCTTTGTTTAAGAATCGTCATGAAACTTGCATAGCAACATTGACCCACTCCATTGATTTGATGTAGCAAGCTAGCACCTTTGATTCGGATCCGATTTGCATGCATAGTCTCTAGGAATTGGAGATGGAGGCCATGATCACTTGGCATTTGGGCAGCACTTCGTGGCATGAGTGATTTGTGAGGGTTTAGGGTAGGCTTAGGGGTCTTTTTATAGGGATTAGGAGTAGTTTAGGCCTTTAGATTAACCCTAGGATAGATCAGAACCGTCAGAATTCGTCACAAGCCCCCAAAATCGGTTCAAACAGCAAGCAGGTGCACCCAGGTTGCCTGGGCTCGACTAGGCAGGTCGACACCGTGTCGACTGGGCAGTCGACACGGGGGTGGCTGTGTCGACTGCGCAGTCGACACGCCTGTCGACTCCACCTGGGCGGGAATTCTCCCGCCCTTCCCCCCTGTGTGTTTGAATTTTGAATTCTGCCCTAGTTTTAAACTGTTTTGAATTTGAAATTTTCTGAAAACTTCGACGGGCCATAACTTGGTCATGCCGATTTTCGAAAACTCGGACTCTATTTCGCGTATTTTTCCGAGACGAACGGAATGGTGAAATCCGTTTAACTTAATTCTTAGAATATAAACAGAATATCTCTTATTACCATAGTTCTTTAATTAACCCGCTCACGTATCCCTATTTATAATTATATATAAATCTCTTTTTTTCAAAGCTAAAAGAATGCGGGGCGTTACATTCTCCCACCCTTAAGGAATTTCGTCCCCGAAATTCAATAAGAGTAGGATTTATGTCCCCCCATTGCCACCCAAAAGTGTTCAACCAATTGTTGCAACCATGTGCACATGTGCAAAGTGAATTACATTGTAGTAAAATATGTATGCCTAACTTGTGGTACCACCTATATGGATGCAGTTTCCTTGAAAATTTCTTTTTCAAAACATGATGCTCTCACCCTAAATATACTTGCAGTTCTAAATGAATGAAAAAATTTACGAAAAACATTTTCATCCAAATTTTCCCACACCCTTATAAAATAAGAGTGTTGGCGCATCCAAGATCCTACCATCCATTTTTAATTTTAGAAAAATCTAATTTTCTAAATCTTACACAACGGAAAAATTTACCTTTCTCCCGCTTATTTACTTTCCCGTTTTTCCTCGTCTATATATATTACCGTGCAATATTTTCAGGGTTATCTCAAGCACAACAGTTTTCATTAAGCAAACAACGTGCGGATTACATTAAGATAATTTCAGTACATGGTTACAACTAGATAAAAATAAAATAATGCCCTACGGATACACTAATAGAGGTCAAGCCTAACGGAAGTAGCTACGATTGAGCTCCTCTATGCTATCAAGCCTCTCTCCCTGTCGTCGATTCCCCTGCCTAACCTCTAACTGTAAGTCCTGAAGTCCAGCTCCTAACTGATCGTAGGAGGTACCCATATCGTGTAGCATCTGTTGCTGAGTCTGAGCTAGGTCTACCTGTGCCTGTAGCATCTCCTGCTGTGTCCTCAGTATGTCATGGTGGCCCCTAACTATACGAGCTTGCTGCTCCGAAACATACCTCAGCTCAGACCTCCAATCTGGATCCCTACTAACCCATGGGTCCCACCCGGACATATCTGCAGCCCCCTGTGCCGGGGTCTGGGAAGTCCAAGCTCCTTCCCAAGCCTGCTCTGCATGTGCTTGCCCAAACCCCTCTGATGTCGTCTGCTGGGGTTCCTCGAAATATCCGAGCTGACTATCATGTGGCTCGTCCTCTTGTTCTTCCTCCTCGTCACCCTCATCCTCTCCATCATGTTCCATAGGCTGTGGCTCTTGCAGCTGTTGCAACTGTATACCCATCCTTGTTAGTGCAGCCACGCTAATAATACTAGAGGGATGAGAAGAAAGTACTACAAAATCCTCGTCGTGTAGATCAACGCCACTCCGCATAAAAACCGTAGTCCATAAATTTCCAAAGCAAATATTGGAAATCCTTACTTCCCTAGTGGTATGGTACTACTGTAAGATAGTTCGGGCCCAGTTCATTTGTATACCCCCAAATATAGCATAGGTAGCAATCTTAATGACGTGTGGAATTCTATCGAACCCAGCATTATGCCCCGCAAGATTATACTGCAATATCCTGATAACAAATCTAGCTAGTGGGCGTAGATGATCATAATCCCACTGTCTTTCAAGCTCATTAAAGAAAATCCTACGCCATATAGTATTATCATTCATCTCAAGATCCGCTGTATCCATTCCCGTACCGCGGATATTTAACATCTCACCAAACTGGACCTCATTAATATAAATATGAGTACCCTTAACCTTTGAACTATAGGTTACTAAACCCTCATCATCATCCCCAATTTCTAAAAATGCGTCAAAAAGCCTTACCAAACGCTTGACGCTCCTCCTCTCGGCGGTGCGTGAGTCCAAGATAGAAATCAAACCCGCTTCCTCAAACAAGCTTTCCACGGGGGTTCCCGCAAAATCAGCAAATCTCACCGGACGGCCTAATAGTAACTTCATGTTGGCGCTCTTCGCGTATTGCTCAACTATCTCCTGTCGCTCATCGCACCATTCTATCTCTTGTGGTGTTAATTGAGGGTAAAGCTCAAGAAGGTTCTCCATGGCGATTTGAGCACAAATTGAGAGAGGAAAATTATAGATCTGGATAGAGGATGGCTCTAGCTTCGATTTGAGACTGGTTTTTCAAAAAATAGTGGAGAAACGAGGCGGTGGGAGGTGGAGGAAGTTGTAACACCCCACGTCCATTAATGTCACTCACAAGGGGAATGCATTAACTTCCATGGAGGTTATAAGTGAATATAGAATAGTAAAATTACAACAAGACAGATATAAGATAGTACTTGGAAATTAAAAACTTTATTTTATTGCAGCAGAAGTCAAAACATGTTTGATTACATCTTAATACCATAAATCAGAGTCAAGTACAATATCCATCTTGATAAAACAAATACATAATCCCATTACACAAATAGCCATTATATAAAAAAAGATAACAAGCTGGACTTTACTTCAGCAGTCCTAGCTTTCCGAAAGAGATACGCAATCCAATCTGACTCCACTAGAGCTGGGTCCAACCTGGGGATCTGGAGGGAGAAAAATATGGAAAAGAGGGGGGTCAGACATAAAGTCTGGCGAGTATGATAATTCTACAATACTATTATCAAAATAACTAGACTAAGGCATAAACTAGAAAACAAGGAAATGTCTATGAAAGAGCAGATAAAGGACATAGACAATCGCTAAAGGCAACTTTTTAGGCACTCCTTAATTACTAAAGGATAATTATTACACTGCACCACACTGGTCTGCTAACACTGATATTACTGGCGCTTGCTAATCAATATAGGATAATTATTATATTCTATTGTACTGTACCGTTCTGTACTGTACTAACACTAACTGCACCCATACTAGTCGCTCTAGAAACTTGATCCCTCTTGGTTAAATAGAATGATGATAGCTTCGTGTACTACTAGATGTACCCGCTATCCTCCTCGTTTAACAGTATATCTCTAGCTGCTACCATAGGTAACCAACGTGTACCTATCCCCTCTAGATGTACCTCCTTAAATGGTAATTCCATGTACTCCTAGCTGACGTCATAGGTGCCGCCTGCTCCTATCTCCACTAGGTGTACCCCCTTAGTAATTAAATGATAGTGGTAGCTCTATATACCCCTAGCTGACTACATAGGGCCGCCTGCTCCTATCTCCACTAGGTGTGTCCACTACCCTACCCCATTCGATCGGCTCCCTAACTCGTAGATACCCGTGCTGGACCCACAGTGGGGTGTATCACTTCCCTAAAGTGGCAACCCAATACAACGGAGATGCACGGCTTATACCTACACGATGCAACAACGTCTTACCTACCAGCCCAGGGCCACGCACGCACGTGAACCCGTTGGACTTGCGTTGCCACCGCTAACCCGCTTTGGCCTCTAACAATCAGGCCCAGTAGGCGTGTCCCGTCCTCGACTTGGGTCGAGCTTACAAAGATACGAAATGGGCTACTGGTCTGAAAAGGTCCCCTACCAAGCTTCCCACCTAGGCTTGGTCCCCTCTAGTATATCCCACTTAACCCCTCCATGTCTACTTACATGTCCGAATTTGGTTAAGGGTTCTTATAGTAATTCCACCTGCCACCCAAGGCACCCACTTAACCCCCATGTCCCACTTACATATTTACTTTGGTTAAGTGTTACTAATCATATTTTCTTATGCCACCCAAGGCACTTACTTAACCCTTTAGTCATGTTCATTTACATGTGTGTTTGTTTAAGTCTTTACTAATCGTATTTCAAATGCCACTAAGGGCAACCACTAGATTCCTCATGCCACCCAAGGCACCTACTTAACCCCCATGTCCCACCTTACATGATTATCTGGTTAAGTATTTCTTAATTCATTAAGGCCATAACCTCATAAAGACCTCTCACATTAGACTGGCATTTATGGCAGCTGGATTTGCCGGACGGGTCCGGGCAGTCTTACACCATAAAAGAGTCTAACCTCGTGTCTTTACAACTGTTATGCTTTAGTTTGGGCCTAGGACCTCTCACATTGGGCCGACATTTGTGACTACTGGATTTGCCGGGCGGGTCCGGGCAGGTTTACGTCACAAATGAGTCCAACCTCGTGTCCTAAGCATTGATTATTATTAATAATCCATTTTCCCCCAATTTTAATAATTCCCTATTTGAATTATTAATTAATTTCCAGTTTTAACGATGTCCATAATTGACTCAATTATGGCCATCCATTTATGGTATACAAAATCATACCAAATTTCATCACAAGTTCATTATATGCCATTAAAGGCATTCTAATTCAAGTTAATCCATAATTAGATTATGTCCATTACTCCACATTAATTTTCCAATTAATGACTTAATTAAATTTTTCCACCTTTTAAGGCAATTTCTTAACATCTCAATTTTGTTATATGCCTTTTTAAGGCTATCTCATGCAAATTCTAAATATTAAATCTTTTAATATTATTCCAACCCTACGTTGTACGTTTCGTTCATTAAACGTAAAATATACGTTAGACTCGAATAGTCTAACTCATAGCATAAAAGAAATTATCATAGCAACCAAAACATATACATGTGACTAAAATAGATCTAGTCATAAAAAGGGTGAAACTTGCATATATGTCCAAAATACAACTTGCATAAGAATTATACATGTCATGGATCTAAAGGTGTCAACTTGTTCATGATTCACATAATATGATCTTAATCCAATTTCATAAACTTGCACAGGTACATGTGTGAATCAACATCATCTAACTTAACAATATGGTTTTATATGGATACACCTCACTTAATAGGCAAATTCCCATAATCAAGTTTCATTTAATCATAGATTCATGTTTATGGGTACACCTAACTCAATAGGCAAATTCCCATAATCAAGATCCATTTAATTTTTAGAAGAAAAACATAAACTTTAAAACATGATCCAATTCGCATAAATAACAACATCATGATTTTACAACTTGTACGATTCAACACAACTTAGCATGATATCATAATCATATAACTTATGGATTTCCAACATGTGTGATAATATGAGATCTACAACATATATAAGATTTACAACATAACATAGCATGGTTTACAACATAGCATAGCATGATAGCATAATGTTGCATAACATGATTTACATCATAGCATAACATAGCATAGGAGCCTTTACAACATATAATTCACAACAACATATGACAGCATAATAGAATAACAAGAGATCCACAATACAGAATTTACAATTACAATTCATATCACTTTCTTGTGATCCAATCATAACTTAATCAAATTATTTTATAATATCATTGTGGGAATCATCATACTCACAATTTTAAGACGAGAAAGAGAAAGAGTCTTTTGATTTGTTGTTGAGTAGATTTAGTTTGTAGGTTAGGCTTTCTTCTTCTTCTTTAATTTGCGACGGCTACGCTGAACTCCATGGCAACGGCATGACGGTGGCTCTCCAATTTTCAAGTGATTTAAGGTTAAAGTCTAACCACTTATTTATAGATGTTAGGATGCATTTAGGCCATTAGATTTACCCTAGAATAGATTAGAGCCATTAGATTTCGTCCAGCCCTCAAAACACAGCCCGAAAACCCAACCAGATGCACCCAGGTCGCCTGGGCTCGACCAGGGAGGTCGACACCCAGGTCGACTCTGGTGTCGACCTGCCCCCCCCCCCCAGGTCGACTCCCAAGTCGACCTGTAACAACTCGTATTTCGATAACATGTTAAAACGAGAATCAAGGCAGAATTTAATTTTAAAATTCTGGATCAAGTAAAACGGGCTATGCCATTGCGTTCGTCTCGGAAAAATACGCGAAATAGAGTCCGAGTTTTCGAGAATCGGAGTCCGTATGACCAAGTTATGGTCCGTCGAAGTTTTCAGGGTTTCCAAGTTTGAAAATCACCTAGGAAGTCCAAGTTTTTGGGTAGGCGGGAATTTTCCCGCCAAAGCCCATGTCGACAGGGGAGTCGACAGGGCTGTCGACACCCCTGGACCCCAAGTCGACAGGGCTGTCGACTTGGGTGTCGACTGGGTCCAAAACACAATCTCGTGTTTTGTGGCCTGGTGCACCTGGATGCAGTCTTGGTCTGGTCTGATGGGCCTGTGACGATTTCTGTGGTCTAGATTAATCCTAGATCTAATCCTAGGGCCTAAAACTATCCTAATCTCTATAAAAAGACCCTAAACCTAACCTAAATCCCTAAAAAATCAAACCTAGCAACTAAGTGCTGCCAAAATCAATTTTGATCATGGCCTCCATCTCAAATCCCTAGAGCCTATGCACTCAAATCAAGTTCAAATCAAAAGGTGCAAGCTTGCTACACCAAATCA
Source organism: Allium sativum (assembly GCA_030737875.1). NCBI lineage: Eukaryota > Viridiplantae > Streptophyta > Magnoliopsida > Asparagales > Amaryllidaceae > Allium > Allium sativum. The sequence continues at coordinate 681,946,432 of CM060926.1, read as the reverse complement.
AGGCCAAATCAACGTTGCTATGCGAGTTTCATGACGGATCTTCATCAAAGGAGCCACCTTTCTTCGCCAAAACGATGCATGCTCCTAGTCCTCTTGCCATGCTAGGTAAGTTCTAGCTACTTTTAGATGGAAACGGTAGTTTTGATAATGACATGGGATAAAATGAGGCTAAACATGATTATGCGAACCTATATGAACCTTACCATGCCTCTTGTGTTCATATTTATGATCTTAGGCCATGTGAGTGACTTAATCATGCCTCTCATGCTATGCATAACCTAGTTTAACTTGCAAGTTCGGATCTTTATGCATGAAATGCTAGCATGAACCTTTAGGTACCACTTTACTTGTGAAACATTGGCTAAGACAAGATTTTGGGGTTTATGCATGTTTATGAACCCAAACCCCTTATGCTAACATGCAAGTTTGTGGCCAAATCCTCCATGAGATTATGCATGCTCGTGGCCAATCCCCTCTTTTAAGTTGTGCATGTTTATGGCCAAACCCTTTTTGATAATATGCATGTTTGTGGCCAAATTACCTTATGACACTATGCATGTTTATGGCCAATCTCTTTATGATGTTATGCATGTGGAAGCCAAGCCCTTTTTGGAATCATGCATGTTTTGAGACCAATATGTGACATAGTATCCTTACTATGTTGACTCGCTTTGCTTGCGTTGGGGAAAACACGATTTTGGGTAGTTAGACAAACATGAACATGTCGCAAAATCTTAACTTGAATATGACATGTGTTTATACTTGAAAATATGACTTGAAAGATAACATGGAAGATGACATGTAAGTATGCATAAAAACATGAGCTTGGGAATTTACCTATTAAGTTAGGTCTACCCTTTGGGAATTTACCTATTAAGTTAGGTCTACCCAAATGCTTGAAAACTTGTAACATGTTTTGGAAACATGATGAACTTAGATAATATAAGTGTGGCCAACTCGAGGTTGGGTTGAGTTTGCAACGTAAAACTACCCGGAACCGACCGGCCTAACTAGTAGTTGCAGACAATAGGACCCAATGTGAGAAGTTGGTCATGTCGCGCTTAAGACCCGAGGTTAGACTAGGTTGTGGTGTAAATCTACCCGGACCCGCCCGGCTTAACTAGTAACCACAACAAGGTCTAATGTGAGAGGTTAAGAGTGCATTAATTAAATTAATGCCACATGATAAGGTTAAGTAAATTTGACTAATGACACTTAACCGATATGACACGAATGGGTAGGTTAAGTGGGACCGGACTTGATTCCTTAATGACACTTAACCATGCAAGATGATTAGGAGATGGGGTTAAGTAATCCACACTTAACTAATCCGACTGGGTAATTAGGTGGGGTTAAGTAATCCACACTTAACTAATCTAAACACGGTAATTCGATGGGGTTAAGTTAAACACTTAACCAATTTAAACTTGGTAATTCAATGAGGTCAAGTAACCCATACTTAACCAACTTAACTTGGTAATTTAATGGGGTTAAGTTAAACACTTAACTAATTTAACACGATGATTTGATGAGGTTAAGTGACCTATACTTAACCAATCTAACTCGTTAATTTGATGAGGTTAAGTTAATCTACACTTAACCAATCTAACGTGAAAACATGATAAGGCTAAGTCACGAATCACTTGAATACGCTTGACCGATTTGACTCGGTAATTTGACAAGGTCAAGTTAATTTATATAATTAACCAATCTAAAATGATAATTAGACGAGGTTAAGTTATGGATTGCTTAATATACTTAGCCAACTTGACACATGGTTTGTAGGGTTAAGTCTTGGACTTGGATACTTAGCCAGTTTCGACATGTTTTGTAGACGGGTTAAGTTGTGAACTTAAGTGACACTTAACCCATTAGATAAACCCTAATTCGGAGGATTAGGTAAATAACCATAGTTAACAAGGATAATGGAAATAAGGCTAAGTGGTAAACCTTAGTTAAGGGAAACTAAGTAATAATTCTTAGTCAAGGAAATTTGGACCACTTCTTAGATAGATGAGTAACCCGATACGGTAGGTCATCGTTTAAGTATACGTGTAGGAGCAGGCTATCTGATTTAGATAAAGGCTCCAGCGAACTGGGTAACGAACCAGCGGCTTCGGGGAACGTGAGGATATTCTTGGTATCCCTCTGTGATGTCGCAGATGATCATCCTGGGCTCACAAGAGGTTAAGGTCTGCGTTAGAAGAAACAAGAGTATGCCTTGGTTGCTATACGAGCGACCTAAAGACTGGGATGGATAGCAGTGAGTCAACGAATACATGATAGTGCCCTAGATAGCAAGTTCGTCGATCATCTACCATCTTGAGTCAAGCGTGTATGTACGGAAAGGCGGGGAACACCCAACAGACCATAATTGCTATCTAATTATGGGTGAGGTAGGCCGTAGGATGTGGGCTGGCCGGAGTGTAGTTCTCATGCAAGATTTTCTCTTGTGTTGCCTTTCACTAGTTGAGGGAGGGGTCTCGTGGGACCATAGCCACGTGTAGAAAAGCAGACCTTAGTATCTGCATCGGCAGATAAATCTAAAGCTCCCGACCGAGTCCTGTATTTCTTGTTTTGCCCTGTGACAGGACTCGGATGGCACGATGTGATACATGTGCATACAGTTATAGAAAAACGATTCACGATGAATGCGTGGGAAAAAGGGCGCGGTTGAGGGTTAGCGTAATCCCTAGTGGCCTAGGTGGTTTGACCCAAACCGAAATACGAAAGCGTGCAATAGGTAAGCGTAATCCCTAGTGGAGCTAGGTGGCGTAAGTCCTAGTAGTTTAAACGATGATTCATATGGAAGAGCCTAGCTAGAACAAGGGTGACAGTCCAAACGATTTCAAAGATAATACGACATGAGGAAGCCCGTACGAGGTACGGCAAAGGACTGAACTTATATACATGGAAAGAAACATATGATTTGAGTAACCTATATATGCGATATTAGGTTGACATGGACCATTACACGACTTTGAGCACGGGACATTCATGGTTAACACATGACGCGGGTAGGGATACTAGTACGAGAGGTGCAGAGCAAATATACATGTTAGAACTAGGAAGAATATACATAATGGATACCGTGGGATGTTAGGCGGGGTAGATACCTTGGGATAATGTACTCGATAGAAATCTGACGATGTGATACCTTGACTTATCATAACACCGTAGTTTATCACGATACCTTAGTTTACCTTGCCGCAGTAGTTCAGTCGGCTACCCTGGTTTATCTATCTTGTAGTTATCCTTATGTTTACTTTCCGTTTATGCATGTCATGTTACCTTTACCTGTTTTTATACTGGAAGTAGATAGGACTTACTCAGTCTTTTTGACTGACCCGTTTTGTTTCGCCTCTTTTCTTCCGTTTCCCCCCCAGGTTACAGGGAGGAAACAATGCAGTTTAATTCGGACTTCTTCTGCTTGAAGGTCATCATGGATGGCTTGGACTTCTCTGGGCTATGGCTACTTTACTGTTTTACTTGGGGAATAATTTATTAAAAGTCTTTATGCTTCTTTACTATTGCCAGACAGGTTTTGATGTACTCTGATGTAAAAGGCTTTAGACCTTATTTATTCATGTTATGAAAGTTTGATTTTACTTCCGCTATTTATATATGTTCTGTCTTGTGATATTTCTGTGCATGTTTACCAATAATGCCCCTCTAAAGCTAGTGCATTCCTTTGCGAGTGACCCTAGCGGAGGCGGGGTGTTACAATTTGGTATCAGAGCAGAAGGTTACCAGACTGGGCAAAAGTTTTTAAAGACCTTCTGAAAACTATTTGAAAATCGTTTATAAAGAAGCATTTTTCAAGAAAATTTTCTTTTAAAAAGAAAAAGGCTATTCCCCAAAGGCCATTAGCACTATCCTGGTTTCCTTGATTGAATCTCTTTTCCTTTCTTTCCTCCATCTGTAGTCACAGTGGTTTTAACTGCGACTAGTCTTTTCTATCTTCGAAAGTGCTTTCCATGCGATGGAGGCTGTTCTCGGGAGACCAGTGGCCGCGTTATAAGATAGGATAGTGAGAAAGAGGATAAAGGATACGAGTTTAAGGATGAGCAACTTGTTGGTATGGCTCAACTCAGAATGAGAGAGAAAGATGAACAATGAAACCCATGACGAGAGAGTGCCTTTGGCATGGTGGAACGGGACGGATAGTTAAGTATCATGGGACAAGGACAAGATCATCGGGAGGGCAGTAGTATGCTCTCATTTCTAGGGTGCCTCGGAAGGAGGGTAACGATTTTGTTAAAGGCTTAGCTTTTCTTCTCTATCATCCCGTTAGGACTTCGTTGTTCGTATCATTTAAGTCTGCTTCGGTAGTTGAGTCTCTGCACCTTAAGTACTAGCGTAATAGAGGATCCCATTTTTGTCTCAAAGTCCTATTGGAGAATCAGTCCATTTATACATGACTTGTTTGGATTTGGGAATGTCTATGCCAAGTGTTGAGTTTGGAAATAATGCTTATGTTTATAAGCTATGGATGGATTCTAGGGATGAAGTGGTTACCCAGTAGGGGGTGCCACTCTCGGTTTTGATAGGAGGGTAGTTAGACCTTTTGACCAGCCTTGGTAATGCCCTCAAAGTATCATGTGACCTTTTTGAGGTTCTGTCATGACTAGTTACTTAGAATCCCTTGATGCCTTTATTGGAAATTTGAAGCCCGATCGAGTGGGGTTCGCCGATAAGACGGATGGTTTACTTCATTTATGCATGGGTTATGGAGATCACCCTAGTAAGTGCGCTTGATAACCTGGTTGGCATCTGTTTACTTTCAAGAGGAAGTTCTTCTACGAGAAATACCCTGTGGTACGAAGTCCGAGATTCACTAGTGAATTTTGGAAAGCTTGCATGAGATCATGAGTACGCAGTCATATTTGCGTCAAGTATTTTAGGAAAAGGATAAGTGCAAGTGGAACGAGAGGCGATGAAGAAATGAGTTCCAGCTCATGTTATGGAAACAGGAATAAGAAGCTACAAAATCGCGAAGTTAAAGGACGACTTTGATGGTCAAAGACTAGATACGCGCATGATATCTCTTTTTGGGAGTATATCCTTGATCCCTGTTTTCTGTAGAGCTTACTTGTAGGCCATCTTTTGTGGACATCCTCTCGGTCCTATTTTCTGTTACAAACCCCGTGAGGAGTTTGTCCTGTTTATCTTCTCGACCCTGTTTCAGGGAATCCTAGGTAGAACCCTATGGATGTAAACATGTATTCGAAACATGTTATGATTGATATGGTTGCAAGTGGTTGCTCGTGGATGCGCGAATACACATTAGATACTAGCTCGACTCGGTCACATTTCATATTGCATATGAACGAGTATTTATACTTGTTTATGGATGAAATCGAATGTATTATCATGAGGTTGTTGCATATGAATGAATGATTGTGCACGCATATAGTATCTATATGACTAGGACTATTTGCATACATGTTGGATTCATGGCACTATACATATTTTTGCATTAGAAAGATTATTCAGGCCTGATCATTAGCATTAGCTAAGGAACATGTACACACACGTTTTGCATATATTCATATAGCATTAGAAATCATCTAAGGACAATGATTGCTTGTGGATGATGTTTTGAGTAGATGGATGATGGGTGGTAGGATATGTTCTTCCTAACTTTGAGATTTCGGGGACGAAATCCTAAAAGGTGGGGAGAATGTAACAACTCGTATTTCGATAACATGTTAAAACGAGAATCAAGGCAGAATTTAATTTTAAAATTCTGGATCAAGTAAAATGGGCTATGCCATTGCGTTTGTCTCGGAAAAATACGCGAAATAGAGTCCGAGTTTTCAAGAATTGGAGTCCGTATGACCAAGTTATGGTCCGTCGAAGTTTTCAGGGTTTCCAAGTTTGAAAATCACCTAGGAAGTCCAAGTTTTGGGGTAGGCGGGAATTTTCCCGCCAAAGCCCATGTCGACAGGGGAGTCGACAGGGCTGTCGACAGGGCTGTCGAAAGGGGAGTCGACAGGGCTGTCGACACCTCTGGACCCCAAGTCGACAGGGCTGTCGACTTGGGTGTCGACTGGGTCCAAAACACAATCTCGTGTTTTGTGGCCTGGTGCACCTGGATGCAGTCTTGGTCTGGTCTGATGGGCCTGTGACGATTTCTGTGGTCTAGATTAATCCTAGATCTAATCCTAGGGCCTAAAACTATCCTAATCTCTATAAAAAGACCCTAAACCTAACCTAAATCCCTAAAAAATCAAACCTAGCAACTAAGTGCTGCCAAAATCAATTTTGATCATGGCCTCCATCTCAAATCCCTAGAGCCTATGCACTCAAATCAAGTTCAAATCAAAAGGTGCAAGCTTGCTACACCAAATCAAGGCCAAATCAACGTTGCTATGCGAGTTTCATGACGGATCTTCATCAAAGGAGCCACCTTTCTTCGCCAAAACGATGCATGCTCCTAGTCCTCTTGCCATGCTAGGTAAGTTCTAGCTACTTTTAGATGGAAACGGTAGTTTTGATAATGACATGGGATAAAATGAGGCTAAACATGATTATGCGAACCTATATGAACCTTACCATGCCTCTTGTGTTCATATTTATGATCTTAGGCCATGTGAGTGACTTAATCATGCCTCTCATGCTATGCATAACCTAGTTTAACTTGCAAGTTTGGATCTTTATGCATGAAATGCTAGCATGAACCTTTAGGTACCACTTTACTTGTGAAACATTGGCTAAGACAAGATTTTGGGGCTTATGCATGTTTATGAACCCAAACCCCTTATGCTAACATGCAAGTTTGTGGCCAAATCCTCTATGAGATTATGCATGCTCGTGGCCAATCCCCTCTTTTAAGTTGTGCATGTTTATGGCCAAACCCTTTTTGATAATATGCATGTTTGTGGCCAAATTACCTTATGACACTATGCATGTTTATGGCCAATCTCTTTATGATGTTATGCATGTGGAAGCCAAGCCCTTTTTGGCATCATGCATGTTTTGAGACCAATATGTGACATAGTATCCTTACTATGTTGACTCGCTTTGCTTGCGTTGGGGAAAACACGATTTTGGGTAGTTAGACAAACATGAACATGTCGCAAAATCTTAACTTGAATATGACATGTGTTTATACTTGAAAATATGACTTGAAAGATAACATGGAAGATGACATGTAAGTATGCATAAAAACATGAGCTTGGGAATTTACCTATTAAGTTAGGTCTACCCTTTGGGAATTTACCTATTAAGTTAGGTCTACCCAAATGCTTGAAAACTTGTAACATGTTTTGGAAACATGATGAACTTAGATAATATAAGTGTGGCCAACTCGAGGTTGGGTTGAGTTTTCAACGTAAAACTACCCGGAACCGACCGGCCTAACTAGTAGTTGCAGACAATAGGACCCAATGTGAGAAGTTGGTCATGTCGCGCTTAAGACCCGAGGTTAGACTAGGTTGTGGTGTAAATCTACCCGGACCCGCCCGGCTTAACTAGTAACCACAACAAGGTCTAATGTGAGAGGTTAAGAGTGCATTAATTAAATATATGCCACATGATAAGGTTAAGTAAATTTGACTAATGACACTTAACCGATATGACACGAATGGGTAGGTTAAGTGGGACCGGACTTGATTCCTTAATGACACTTAACCATGCAAGATGATTAGGAGATGGGGTTAAGTAATCCACACTTAACTAATCCGACTGGGTAATTAGATGGGGTTAAGTAATCCACACTTAACTAATCTAAACACGGTAATTCGATGGGGTTAAGTTAAACACTTAACCAATTTAAACTTGGTAATTCAATGAGGTCAAGTAACCCATACTTAACCAACTTAACTTGGTAATTTAATGGGGTTAAGTTAAACACTTAACTAATTTAACACGATGATTTGATGAGGTTAAGTGACCTATACTTAACCAATCTAACTCGTTAATTTGATGAGGTTAAGTTAATGTACACTTAACCAATCTAACGTGAAAACATGATAAGGCTAAGTCACGAATCACTTGAATACGCTTGACCGATTTGACTCGGTAATTTGACAAGGTCAAGTTAATTTATATAATTAACCAATCTAAAATGATAATTAGACGAGGTTAAGTTATGGATTGCTTAATATACTTAGCCAACTTGACACATGGTTTGTAGGGTTAAGTCTTGGACTTGGATACTTAGCCAGTTTCGACATGTTTTGTAGACGGGTTAAGTTGTGAACTTAAGTGACACTTAACCCATTAGATAAACCCTAATTCGGAGGATTAGGTAAATAACCATAGTTAACAAGGATAATGGAAATAAGGCTAAGTGGTAAACCTTACTTAAGGGAAACTAAGTAATAATTCTTAGTCAAGGAAATTTGGACCACTTCTTAGATAGATGAGTAACCCGATACGGTAGGTCATCGTTTAAGTATACGTGTAGGAGCAGGCTATCTGATTTAGATAAAGGCTCCAGCGAACTGGGTAACGAAGCAGCGGCTTCGGGGAACGTGAGGATATTCTTGGTATCCCTCTGTGATGTCGCAGATGATCATCCTGGGCTCACAAGAGGTTAAGGTCTGCGTTAGAAGAACCAAGAGTATGCCTTGGTTGCTATACGAGCGACCTAAAGACTGGGATGGATAGCAGTGAGTCAACGAATACATGATAGTGCCCTAGATAGCAAGTTCGTCGATCATCTACCATCTTTAGTCAAGCGTGTACGTACGGAAAGGCGGGGAACACCCAACAGACCATAATTGCTATCTAATTATGGGTTAGGTAGGCCGTAGGATGTGGGCTGGCCGGAGTGTAGTTCTCATGCAAGATTTTCTCTTGTGTTACCTTTCACTAGTTGAGGGAGGGGTCTCGTGGGACCATAGCCACGTGTAGAAAAGCAGACCTTAGTATCTGCATCGGCAGATAAATCTAAAGCTCCCGACCGAGTCCTGTATTTCTTGTTTTGCCCTGTGACAGGACTCGGATGGCACGATGTGATACATGTGCATACAGTTATAGAAAAACGATTCACGATGAATGCGTGGGAAAAAGGGCGCGGTTGAGGGTTAGCGTAATCCCTAGTGGCCTAGGTGGTTTGACCCAAACCGAAATACGAAAGCGTGCAATAGGTAAGCGTAATCCCTAGTGGAGCTAGGTGGCGTAAGTCCTAGTAGTTCAAACGATGATTCATATGGAAGAGCCTAGCTAGAACAAGGGTGACAGTCCAAACGATTTCAAAGATAATACGACATAAGGAAGCCCGTACGAGGTACGGCAAAGGACTGAACTTATATACATGGAAAGAAACATATGATTTGAGTAACCTATATATGCGATATTAGGTTGACATGGACCATTACACGACTTTGAGCACGGGACATTCATGGTTAACACATGACGCGGGTAGGGATACTAGTACGAGAGGTGCAGAGCAAATATACATGTTAGAACTAGGAAGAATATACATAATGGATACCGTGGGATGTTAGGCGGGGTAGATACCTTGGGATAATGTACTCGATAGAAATCTGACGATGTGATACCTTGACTTATCATAACACCGTAGTTTATCACGATACCTTAGTTTACCTTGCCGCAGTAGTTCAGCCGGCTACCCTGGTTTATCTATCTTGTAGTTATCCTTATGTTTACTTTCCGTTTATGCATGTCATGTTACCTTTAACTGTTTTTATACTGGAAGTAGATAGGACTTACTCAGTCTTTTTGACTGACCCGTTTTGTTTCGCCTCTTTTCTTCCGTTTCCCACCCCCCCAGGTTACAGGGAGGAAACAATGCAGTTTAATTCGGACTTCTTCTGCTTGAAGGTCATCATGGATGGCTTGGACTTCTCTGGGCTATGGCTACTTTACTGTTTTACTTGGGGAATAATTTATTAAAAAGTCTTTATGCTTCTTTACTATTGCCGGACAGGTTTTGATGTACTCTGATGTAAAAGGCTTTAGACCTTATTTATTCATGTTATGAAAGTTTGATTTTACTTCCGCTATTTATATATGTTCTGTCTTGTGATATTTCTGTGCATGTTTACCAATAATGCCCCTCTAAAGCTAGTGCATTCCTTTGCGAGTGACCCTAGCGGAGGCGGGGTGTTACACGACCCCCAGGTCGACCTGGTCTGGGCGGGAGTTTTCCCGCCTGCCTCCATTTCTGCGTTTTTGAAATCTGTTTTAAAATTTGAATTTTTCGTGAAACTTCTCGAGGCCATATCTCGGTCATACGAAATCCGATTTACAAAATTTCGGACTCTATTTCGCGTATTTTTCCGAGACGAACACAATGGCGCAGCCCGTTTCCCAATATTCTTATATTTGGAATTAATTATTCTTTCATTTGTGAATATTAGTATTAACTGATTTACTGGGTGTTATAGAAGTGAAGGGGTTTTTGGGTTTCTTGGTGGCTGGAAGGGAGACGCACGAAATGTGCTTCGGAGCTGAAGGCTGTCGGCCTTCGTGCCTTTTTTTTCTGCTACAGGGGGGCGTGTCGACAGGGCAGTCGACACGAGGGGGGGTCGTGTCGACTGCGCAGTCGACACCCCTGTCGACTTGCCCCTTCAAATTTTTTTTTCCTTCTTGCACAGCGATCCTCTTTCTTACCATCCCTTCTTATAATACGGCCACAAGCCTCTTGGGGACTACCTCCATCTCACGGAGAACACTTTTGTAGCTAGAAAAGGCTAGTCGTACTTAAAACCACTATGGCTACAGATGGAGGAAAGAAAGGAAAAGAGATTCGACAAGGAAACAAAGGATAGTGCTAATGGCTTTTGGGGAATAGCCTTTAAAAACTTTTCTTGATAAATGCTTCTTTATAAACGGTTTTTCAAATAGTTTTCAGAAGGTTTTAAAAACTTTTGCCCAATCTGGTAACCTGGCTCTGATACCAAATGTAACACCCCACCTCCGCTAGGGTCACTCACAAAGGGAATGCACTATGTTTGGTGAAGCATTATCGAGGTAAACATGCACAGAAATATTACAAGACAGAACATATATAAAACAGTGGAAGTAAAACAGATTTCATTTTATTATAAAATAAGGTCTAAAGCCTTTTACATCGGAATACATCAAAACCTGTCTTGCAATAGTAAAGAAGCATAAAACCTTTTCATAAATTATTCCCCAAAATAAAGCGGTGAAGCAGCCATAGCCAAGAGAAGACCAAGCTATACATGATGACCTTCAAGCATAAGTGGTCCGAACTAAACAACATCATTTCCTCCCTGAAAACCGGGGGGGAAACGGAAGACAAAGAGGCGAAACAAAACGGGGTCAGTCATAAAGACTGGTAAGTCCTATCTACTTCCAGTATAAAAACAGGTAAAGGTAACATGACATGCATAAACTGAAAGTAAACATAAGGATGCCGACAAGATAGATAAGCTAAACCAAGATAACTGGATGAACTACTGTAACCAGATAAACTAAGGTATCATGATAAACTACGACGTCAAGATAAATCAAGGTATCACATCGTCAGGTTTCTATCAAGTATACTATCCCAAGGTATCTATCATGTATAACATCCCACGGTATTTATCATGTATATTTGCTCTGCACCTCTCGTACTAGTATCCCAACCCGCGTCATGTGTTAACTATGAATGTCCCTTGCCCAATGTCATGTAATGGTCCATGTCAACCTAATATATAGCATATGTAGGTTTCCCCAACTCGTATGTTCCTTTCCATGTATAAATTCAGTCCTTTGCCGTAGGCCGTACGGGCTTTCCCCTGTAAATCTATACCACCTCAACGTAGTACCCTTTTTTCCTTGAAGTTGTTTTGGACTGCTACCCTTGATCTGGTTACGTTTCCTTACCATGAACTATCGCGTGTTCACTTAGGATTTATGCCACCTAGGACCGCTAGGGATTATGCTACCTAACGAATGTTTCCGTGTCTCGGTTTGGGTTCAAGCCACCTAGGACCGCTAGGGATTATGCCACCCGTCAACCACGCCCTTTGTCCCACGTATATATCGTGAATCGTTTCCATGTCTAGACGAACATGTATCTCGATGTGCCACCCGAGTTCCGTGCCAGGGCAAATCAAGAAATACGGAACTCTGTCGGGAGCTTTAAGTCATCTGCTGATGCAGATATCAAGGTCTGTTTTTGTATCCGTGGCTATGGTCCCACATGACCCCTCCCTCAACTACTGTAAGGCAATCCAAGAAAAATCATGTATGAGAACTACATCCCGGCCCTACTATGCCCCACTTACCTATTGGCCAACCTCACCCATAACTCGATAGCAAGTATATGGTATGTTGGGAGTTCTCTGCCTTTCCGTACGTACACGATTGACTAAAGATGGTAGGTAGTCGGCGACGTGCTATCCAGGGCAAAAACAAATATCGTCGACTCCACGCTAATCCATCCCAGTCTTTAGGTCGCTCGCATAGCAACCAAGGTATACTCTTGGCTCTTCTACCCCAGACCTTAACCTCTGTGAGGTCGGGTTTCATGGACCATCTGCCACCTCACAGGGGGGATACCAAGAGTACCCTCACGTCCCCCGAAGCTACCGCTTCGTCACCCAGTTCGCTGGAGCTTTTTATCCAAGTCTGATAAGTTGCTCCTCCTCGTATACTAAGCGATGACCTACCGTTATCAAATTACTCATCTATTTGTGAACAAGTCCCATGTCCTTGGCTAAGACTTATTACTTAGTTATTCTTAACTAAGGTTTACCACTTAGCTTCTTTTCCCGTTATCCCTGATTAACTACGATTTTCTACCTAGTTCCTCTAACTAGGGTTTTGTCTATTGGGTTAAGTGTTGTTATTCAAGCCCATGACTTAACCCGCATGCCAACCATGTCATAATCGACTAAGTGTTCAAGTTCCAGGCTTAGCCCTACAACCCGTATGTCGAATTGGCTAAGTATATCAAACGGTTTACGACTTAACCTTATCCACTTGTTATTTTAGATCGGTTAAGTGTAGGTTACTTATCCTCACCTAAGTATCGTGTTTGGATTAGTTAAGTGTGGATTACTTAACCCCATCTCCTAATCGTCTTATATGGTTAAGCGTCATTAAGAAATCAAGTCCGATTCCACTTAACCTACCCATTTGTGTCATATCGGTTAAGTGTCATTAGTCAAATTTACTTAACCTTTTCTTGTGGCATTAATTAGATTAATGCACCCCAACCTCTCACATTAGACTTTGTTGTGGTTACTAGTTAAGCCGGGCGGGTCCGGGTAGCTTTACACCACAACCTAGTCTAACCTCGGGTTTTAAGTGCTATATGACCAACTACTCACATTGGGTCCTATTGTTTGTAGCCACTAGTTAAGCGGGGCGGGTCCGGGTAGATTTATGCTACAAACTCAACCCAACCTCGAGTTGGCCACTTTCATGTTCTCTACGTATCATGTTCATGTCAAATTTAGACCCCTTTTTAAGTCCATGTTTCCATGTAGCCCCATGTCAAGTTTTCGTGTCATATTCACGTTATTTATCGTTTCACGTTACATGTAATTTCACATCAAGGTCATAGCCAATTTTCAAGTTTGCCAAAGCTACCCAAAGCGAGTCCCCAACGCACATGAAAGCGAAACATATTTGGGATAATATGACAAAGATGGGTACAAGATGGCAAAGATGAATCACAAGTTAAGCATGGTGAAAGTTGAGGCAAAGGTTTTCATATAACTAGCATATTGGCCACTAAACATGCACGATGTCATAAAGGGATTGGCCCCAAACGTGAATATTGTCATAAAGGATTTGGCCTCAAGCATGCAAAGTATCATAAGGGGGTTTTGGTCCCAAACATGCATATTATCATGAGGGGTTTGGGTTCATTTATATGCATAAGCCCCAAGTCATGTTCATGCACATATTTCACAAGTCAAAGTGGTTCCAAGTGTTCATCCCAACTTTCCACAAGTAAAGTTTCAATCTTGCATGGCAAACTAAGTCCAATGCAACATGAGTAACTTGATTTAGTCACTAAACATAGCCTAAAGTCATAGATTCAAGCAAATGAGACATGACAAGGTTCATATAGGCTAGCATACTTAGTTTAATCTCGTTTTATTCCATGCCATCATTAAGACTACCGTTTAGATCTAGAAGTAGCTAGAACTTACATAGCGAGGCTTAGGGAAGGATCATGCATCGTCTTGACGAAGAAAGGTGGCTCCTTTGTTGAAGAATCGTCATGAAACTTGCATAGCAACGTTGATCCACTCCCTTGATTTGATGTAGCAAGCTAGCACCTTTGATTCGGATCCGATTTGCATGCGTAGTCTCTAGGAATTGGAGATGGAGGCCATGATCACTTGGCATTTGGGCAGCACTTCGTGGCATGGGTGATTTGTGAGGGTTTAGGGTAGGCTTAGGGGTCTTTTTATAGGGATTAGGAGTAGTTTCGGCCCTTAGATTAACCCTAGGATAGATCAGAACCGTCAGAATTCGTCACAAGCCCCCAAAATCGGTTCAAACAGCAAGCAGGTGCACCCAGGTTGCCTGGGCTCGACCAGGCTGGTCGACACCGTGTCGACTGGGCAGTCGACACGGGGGTGGCTGTGTCGACTGCGCAGTCGACACGCCTATCGACTCCACCTGGGCGGGAATTCTCCCGCCCTTCCCCCCTGTGTGTTTGAATTTTGAATTCTGCCCTAGTTTTAAACTGGTTTGAATTTGAAATTTTCTGAAAACTTCGACGAGCCATAACTTGGTCATACGGACTCCGATTTTCGAAAACTCGGACTCTATTTCGCGTATTTTTCCGAGACGAACGAAATGTTGAAATCCGTTTAACTTAATTCTTAGACTATAAACAGAATATCTCTTATTACCATAGTTCTTTAATTAACCCGCTCACGTATCCCTATTTATAATTATATATAAATCTCTTATTTTCAAAGCTAAAAGAATGCGGAGCGTTACAGGCCTTCTTCCGAATTAGTTCGGATGTGTGTAGTTCCCCAGTCATCGCCGATTCGGTTCGGTCCTCTCATTCGGTTCGCGGCGCCTCCTCCATAGCATTAGGTTGGTTCGACTCATGGCCCCTATCTCTGGTTCGGATCGGGCTTCTCCACTTGAGCGGTTCCGGTCGTGAGCTCCTTCTATCGAGCGGGTCGGAGAGCTTCATGTGTAGGTGAACCGTGGCATGTGCCAGACGAGTGGTTCGTAGGACATGGAGCACAAGCGGATCGGGGTGTTTCACAAGCAGATCGATTCGGTTCAGGGGAAGCACAATCGGTTGGTTCGGGGTAGGGCGATCTGATCCGGTCCCATTTCCTACACAATTTCCAGCGACCTTCCAGTGACTATTTCACACCATACGACGGCGTTTTCGACCATTCTAACTTTCCTACAGGATTACTTAACATCTCAAACAGTCATAGTAACATATAAGATCAATCAACAATGTCAAAACATCAAGCATATAGGTTATTTTAAATCAAACATACCCAAGAAGCATGATTTTCCCTTTAATCATGTTTAACCATAACTAATGATAGGATTAGCAAAACATATCCAAATTAACCCAAATTTCTATCAGATCCCTAAAACAATATTTAAGAATTTTCATATATTTTTCTAAAATTTTAACATGCATAATTTCGTTAATTAACACTAATCACTCCTAATTAGCCGTAACTAGTGAAAAACAATGCAAATCACTCACCTTAGCCACAAATAAAACTTTAGATTTCAAACTCTACTGTTTTGGGGCGTTTTCCTATGCAACACAGCAGCTCCAACTCTGATTTGCCTTGATTAGGCGTAGATCTTCTTAATTAGTGATTAGATGGTGATTTGGGATGATTTAAGAAGGTGGAGGCCATTGTTAGGGCTCAAAGGATGAAAGTGGCGGCTGTAAAAACTGAAATGAAATGTTTGTCCTAACCCTATCAGCCCTCCTATAACCCTAATCCCAAAATGGGTTATGGGCTTAGCTGCTAATCACCTTAATTAGGCCGGTTAAGCTGTTTTTCACCTTCTAGACCTTATTTCGGCCCTATCTCCCAAACCGTAAGTCCATTTGATCAATGTGACCACTCTATGGACAGGTAAACCATCATCCAAATCCAATGGAAGTGGTTTTAGGTCAAAAGTCCTTACCAATCAAAAGTTATTGTAACACCCCGAATTTTCCGTTAATTGTAAATTAACAAATCAAAGTATAATTAATTCTAAATGAAAGAACTATGGGAAACGGGTCACGCCATTGCATTCGTCTCGGAATTCTGCTTGAGATAGAGTCCGAGTTTGCGTGAATCGGACTCCGTATGAAGGAGTTATAATCTCCAGAAGTTTTAGAATTTGATTTAAAATTCAAACAGCTCAAAAACCAGGCCAAATTCGAATTTCGAACGCACAGGCAGGCTGGGCGGGAAAATTCCCGCCCAGGCCAGGAGGAGGTCGACTATGTAGTCGAACCTCCAACCAGGTTGACACTATAGTCGACCTGGGTGACCTAGGTCGACTATGTAGTCGACCCGGGGGTCGACCTACCTGGTCGACCTGACCTACTGGTCTGGCCCTGACTCGATTTTTGAGGCTTGGTCGTGTCACTAGGACTTACTTGTCGCTTTCTGATTGGCTGCTCTTGAGATGGATGGCCTTGATTAACTCTAGCTTCATCGACGGCTGTAATCAATTTGAAATTCTATATAAACAAACCTAGTCTCAACATAAATTCACACAAATAATATAGAACTAAGGCCGTCATGCTGCTGGAAGGAAGCTAGGAGTAGCCGTCAGTTAGAGAAAGCTTAGAGACGAGTAAAATTAAAGTTAGAACAAGAATCAAACAACGTTAGTCTTCCCAAAGGAAAGCATTTCAAATTCAGAACTCAGATTTCAGAATTCAAGTTCATCATTTGTTACAAGTATAGTGATTTTTCCGATGTGAATAAAATTAAGACCTGATGCGATGTAACATGGAAATGGAATTGTGCTATTGTATAAAGACGATGTTAATCTATGTATTGAAATGATTGTATTGCGAATGGTTGAAATGTTTGTTGGTGATTGGATCCATTCAAATGAAAACAACATCACATGCAAGTTGTATAATTCATGTTATAATCTACACCTATATGTTTATGTGATTATATAAGTTGTATGTCGTATGTCCAAGTTAAGATCTCATGTATATACTTTATGCTAGAACCTTTATGCCTAAATGGTTATGTTCATATACATGCTCCTATGTTTATACAAATGTTGCAAGTTACTAATTGGATCCATGCCAAGATCCACTCTAATACATGTTTCATGTTGTAATTAGACATATGATTGGATCTAGTTTACACCCTTGCGATGAAAGTTATACATACTTTATGGACTTGTCATATGCTAGTTATGTTCGATGTTATGCCTAGATCTAAACATGTTTAGGCTTATGTTGTCTAAATCATATGCTAATTTATGTGACACCTATTTGGTTAGATCCCTATTTTAATGCAAGTTCACATATATGTAAGTTGATTTAGGCTATGTTGCAAATTCACATGTATGTTGATTTAGTCTACGTTGCAAGTTCACACCTATGACATTCATGTTGACTATTTTGCAAGTTCACGCCTATGATGTTCATATTGACTATGCCAAAAATGCCAAGTTTACACCTATGTCATGTTTATGTTTATGAATCCCTTATGTTAATTTTGCGTACGCTAAATTAGGCTAAGTTTTTAGCCTAATATTATATGTTATAAATCATGCGAACGTAAAATTAGGCTAAGATTGTTAGCCTAATATTTAGACGGGGTAACATTGGGAAATTTGGAAATTATACGAATTGCCATGTTTGTCACATGCCAAAATTGGTGGCATTTAAACGATATAAATTCTTATACCAAAAATGTTAAACTTGGAAAGTGGGCCATGACATTTAATTTACATATAACAAGTAATAAAGACAAATATGTAAATTTAGAAAATACGAATATGCTTAACATGAGGTTGGATTGAGTGGTGATGTAAACCTGCCCGGACCCGCCTGGCTGTCTAGTAGTCACAACAATACCTATCCAATGTGAGAGGTTAAGCATTGAGCTCAATAAGGACCCGAGGTTAGACTGAGTTACGGTGTAAATCTGTCCGGAACCGACCGACACATCCAGCAACCGTAACAATACCTGTCTAATGTGAGTGGTCGGTGCTTTAAAAAAGCTAAGGACAGACAGTCAGGATGGTAGGGTTAAGTTAACTAAAACTCTTAACCAATTCAACATGTTAACTAAACTGATGGGTGGGGTTAGGTAAATACAGACACTTAACCACTTAACATGTTTGACTAGAAAACCCTAGTAACGGGGACCCATTTCAGCAGTAACCCAATTAGGTATCATGGTACCCTAAAACTATGCAGGGTGGGGCACGATTACTGGGCTGATTGTAAGCGGTCAAAGCGACGGCGGTGGGTGCAACAGTGTGGGTTCTAACGGAGTGCGGGCGTGCACACACTTTGGAGCAGACAAACAGGGCACTGGGGGCACCAGTAGTATACCCTATGCATTCTAGGATTGTGTCGGGCCGCCACCATGGGACTTGATACACCCCATGTTGGGACCAGCATAGGTATCTACACTCTTTGGGGTCGTATGACACATATGATTTTGTGAGTAGGAGCCGATCTTTAGAAGAAGGGGATCACTTCACCCTCAGCATGGGGTGCCAGTTCAGAACTAATACATGTAGGTGCAGAGATATAGTATGGGGTGCGATAGTATATTCGATTCAAACTGCTTTATCTTAGTCTATGATACTTTCCTATTTCCAGTTTATACTTATCATGCCCTTTTTCTTATTCTCATACTGAAGAGTCACTAGACTTACCAGGCTTTATGTCTGACTCAATTTTTCTTTCGTCTTCTTTTCTTCCGTTCCCCCGCCCCCTAGGTCCACAGGGAGGAAACAACTCAGCTTAGTCAGACTTTTTGCAAGCTTCAAGATAGTAGATGTGCAGTTTGGACTCTCTTTCCATGGCTATGGCTTTTGGACATGTTCTATGGGGATTTATGCAGCTTTTATTATGTTTTATGCTTCTTTATTTAATAACCAAGACAGAAATGATGATGTAATGTTTTGGAAGCTATTATGTGACAGTTATGGAAATGTTTTGTATGAACACATATTTATGAAATAAAAGTCTGTTTGTTTTCCGCTGCTTATATATATGTGTTTATATATCTGTCTTGTGTTTATCTGTGACTTTTACTTATAAACCTCCACCAAAGTTAAGGTATTCCATTTGTGAGTGATCTTAATGGAGGGTGGGGTGTTTCACTTGGTATCAGAGCACGGTTTACCAGACTAGATAAAAAAATTTGAAATTATTTTCAAAAAGAAGTTTAAAGAAGCATCTTTTTCAAGAAAAAGTGTTGTTTTTAAAAAAGGCATAATTCCCCAAACCCATATGCACTATCTCTCTATCCTTTTGTCTTAAATACTTTCCTTTTTGTTCCTGCATGTCTGGAGATCTTAACCTTCCAGAAGGAGTACCGATCCCTGGCTGGTTCTGAAGGTACCTAGAGGCTAGGGCCAATGGTGCGGGCCCAACAGACATTCCCCCTCCCACGGTGGCAGCAATTCTTCCACCTCCTCCTCCTCCTCGTGGAAATACTTTCGCTAAGACGTGTAGAGACTTTAAAGCTATGGGTGGAAAGGACTTTTATGGAACTGAATCATTTGTGGTAGCAAGGAACTGGCTGAAGGAGACCGAAGATTTATTCGTTATCTTTGAAGTTGACGACAGGCAAAAGATACAGCTAGCAGTGTGGTTGCTCAAAGACGAAGCTTCCTACTGGTGGGAAGTTACCCATGCTAAGAGGCCAGTGGAAACTTGGGAAGATTTTAGGATGAGATTTGAGATGAAATTCCTCTCCCAAGCTGAAAGAAGCCTGCAAATGGAGAAGTTCCTAACTCTTAAACAAGGAAGTAAGACAATCAAGGAGTATGTCAATCAGTTTAATCAGCTGGCCAGATTTGGGCTGGATTTAGTAAACACCCAACACAAGAAGGCCCTTCGCTTCGTCAAAGGTCCGAATGAGCCTCTACACAGCCTTGCTATGATCCATATACCTATGGGAGCGACCTATGAAAGCTTGGTGGACATGGCGCTGCTACACGAGGAAGATAAAGGCAAGAAAGAGGCAAAGGCGGAAGTGCCTCAAGAAAAGAAAGAGGGTTTACAGGCTAAGAAAACAGACTTCAAGAAAGGTGGGAAGAACAACAAATCCCATGAAAAGAGAAAGTGCAATTTCCGTGGCATTGTTGGACATATAGCGAAAGACTACAGAAAGAAGAAGGCAAAGATGAATGGTGGTTGCTTCAGTTGCGGTGAGACTGGACACTTGGCTAAGGACTGTCCGAAGAAGCGGGGGCAGGGACAAAGGACTGGATCCACCTCAGGAGGACAGGTTCATGCGCTGGTGGCACCTCCACAGGAACGAGGTAGAAATATTTTTGTAGAAAGCTTAGTTTATCTGTATGATCATCCAGTTCGCACTCTCTTTGATTCTGGTGCATCACACTCCTTTATTTCATCTGTTTTAGTAGAATCTCTGCACCTAGACACTAGTATGGTAGAAGATCCCTTGGTTGTTTCAAATCCAATTGGGGGCTCGGCTTATTTGTCGATGGTTTGCTTGGATTTGAAAATCTCTATTCTAAGTGTTGAATTTAGATGTAGTGCCTTTGTTTTGGGCTTCCCGGGATATGGATTGATCTTAGGCATGGACTGGTTATCCAGTAATGGTGCCATTCTCGATTGTGAGAAGAGAGTGGTTAGGCTCTTGACTCGGCTCGGTAACACTCTAGAAATTTCTTGTAATCCCTTGAATGTTGTTATGCTTAGTTATCTAGAGTCGCTTGATGCTTCTGTTGAGAATTTGCAGTCGGTTAGAGTAGTCCGGGAATATCCGGATGTCTTTGAAGAGGTGAAAGGCTTACCTCCGAAGCGGGAAATAGACTTTTGCATATATCTTGTTGATAATGCAAAGCCCGTAGCTCTGCCTGTTAGACACATGGCTCCAAAGGAGAGAAAGGAGCTCAGTAAGCAAGTTAAGGAGCTTCTCGAGAAGGGGTTTATAAGGCAGAGTATCTCGGAATGGGGTGCTCCAGTGGTGTTCGCCACCAAAGCAGATGGTTAACTACGTCTCTGTGTGGACTATAGGGAGCTAAACAAGCTGACTAAAAAGAATAGACACCCGCTTCCCAGAATAGACGATCTGTTTGATCAGCTCGTAGGTGCGTCAGTCTTATCCCAACTTGATCTAGCTACTGGGTTCCATCAGCTAAGGGTAGCTGAAGATAGTATTGATAAAACGACGTTTAGAACCCCAGACGGTTTCTTCGAGTGGCTTGTCATGCCTTTCGGCTTGACAAACGCACCCGCTTATTTCGTAGACCTAATGAGCAAGGTGTTCAGAGAATTTCTCAATAAGTTCGTGGTGGTCTTCGTAGACGATATTTTGATCTTCTTAAAGAATGAGGAAGAACATGCTCAGCATCTGAAGGAGATCATGGAAACTCTTCGCGTTCATCAGCTAAAAGCCAAATTCTCCAAGTGCCACATTTGGAGAGAAGAAGTAAGATTTCTTGGACATATAGTGTCCAAAGAGGGGTTAGCAGTGGACCCCGCGAAAGTGGTGGCAGTGCAAGATTGGAAGACACTAAGAAATGCAACCGAAGTCCAAAGCTTTCTCGGGCAAGCAGGTTTTTACCGAAAGTTCATTAAGGATTTCGCGAAAATCTCAGCTCCACTTACAAGGCTAACAAAGAAGAATCTAGCATTCGCTTGGGATTTAGACTGTGATATTGCTTTCCAACGCTTAAAAAGGGCTCTTACAACAGCCCCAGTTCTGACTTTGTCGGATGGAGGCAAAATGTTCACAGTATACACAGATGCTTGTGGTACGGGACTAGGCGTTGTTCTGATGCAAGAAGGGAGGGTAGTAGCTTATAGTGGAAGACAATTGAAAGCTCATGAAAAGAACTACCCCACCCACGATCTAGAGTTCGCCTCCATCGTCTTTGCGCTTAAGTCTTGGCGCCATTATCTCCTAGGTGAGAAGTTCGAATTATATACTGACCATAAATCGTTGAAGTATCTTTTCTCGCAGAAACATCTTAATTTGAGGCAGCAAAGATCGATGGAGTTCCTTGCCTCGTATGATTTTGAAAATTCCTATACTCCTGGAAAAGGCAACGTAGTAGCAGACGCGTTGAGCCGAAAGAAGCTGACCTTAAGCCCTCTCTTTGTAGAAAGGAAAAGCTTGGAGTATATAGCCAGTTTTGACTTTATGCCCTCTCTGATTTTGTACCTGGTTTATTGGCATCCTTAGAAGTACGGCCCACTCTTTTAGACTCAATAGGGGCCGCACAATGTGAAGACCCTCAGCTTGTGGATATGATTGATAAGCTAATTAGGGGTGAAACTTCCAGTCACCTCAATAGGTACTCCATTGATGATAAAGGTTGGCTGAGGCGAGATGGAAGGCTATGCGTCCCACAAGTAAGGGATTTAGTAAAGATGGTTCTCGAGGAAGCACATCATTCCAAGATGACAATACACCCAGGTGGAGATAAGATGTACAGAGACGTAAAGAGAGTTTTCTATTGGAGCGGCATGAAGAAGGACGTGACAGATTTCGTTTTTAAGTGCGTGACATGCGAATAGGTCAAGGCGGAACAAAAGAAGCCTGGAGGACTGCTTAATCCTCTAGAAGTCCCGCAATGGAAGTGGGATAGCATTTCAATGGACTTCATCGACGGGTTGCCTAGGTCAAGAAGGGGCAATACTAGTATTTGGGTAATAGTGGACAGGCTCACAAAAAGCGCCCACTTTATACCTATCAAGAATAGAAGGACTGCCTCGTCTCTAGCTTCTCTTTATCTCAAGGAAATAGTTCGACTCCACGGAATACCCTTCAGCATAGTGAGTGACCGAGATCCCATCTTTATAAGCGAATTTTGGCGGAGTCTGCAAGAAGCCATAGGCACACAGTTATGCTTGAGCATGGCCTATCACCCCCAAACTGATGGTCAGACGGAAAGGGTGAATAGAGTATTAGAAGATCTTTTGAGACTGTGCGTCCTTGACTTCGGAGGGACATGGGAGGATCATCTTCCTTTAGTGGAATTTGCTTACAATAACAGCTACCAAGCTACCATCGGTATGGCGCCCTTCGAAGTTTTGTATGGAAGACCGTGCCGATCACCAACTTGTTGGTGGGAGTCTACTGACAAACTTATACTTTGGCCAGACATGATTAGAGAGACTTCAGAAAAAGTAGACTTGATACAAAGGAGAATGAAGACTGCCCAAGACAGACAGAAATCCTACGCCGACAAAAGAATGACTGTCTTGAGTTTGAGGTTGGAGACAGGGTTTTCCTTAAGGTATCTCCTTTAAGGAACGTCGTTCGCTTCGGATCCGCAGGAAAGCTAGCACCAAGATTTGTAGGACCATTCCCTATCGTCGAGAAGATTGGGAAAATGGCTTATAGGGTAGAACTGCCTGAAAGGTTGGCCAGAATTCACAACGTCTTTCACGTTTCACATCCCTGAAAATGTCTACATGAATCTGCGGAAGTGGTGGAGCCAAGCATTCTAGAAGAAGCCGAAGTAGAACGCGAAGCAACTGTGAGGAGAGTTCCAACTCGAATCGTAGGAACTGAAATCAAAAAGCTACGCAACCGCGAAGTCAAGCTCGTCAAAGTTCAATGGAGCGATGCCGAGGAAGACGCGACTTGGGAAACTGAGGACAGAATACGCGCGGCTTACCCTTTTCTTTTTGAGGGTATATCTTTATTCTCTCTTTTTCCTTAAGTTGTGCTTGTATCTATCTTTTTAGGTATATCTCCTCGATCTTACCTTTTATCCTTAGGTAGAAACTAATGGATGTAAACATGTATTTGAAACATGTTATTATTGATGGCTGCAAGTGGTTGCTCGTGGATGCATATACACACACAACTTAGGTTTTAGATCGGCTCAGTCACTTCATATTGCATATGCATATGTGTATTCATATTTGTATGTGGTCGAAACTTGATATGTTGTTATATGGACGTCGCATTTGTATGAATGGTTGCGCACTCATGTAGAATTATAAGTAAGGGAAAAATTTGCATACATAATGGATTCATGACACTTACATGATTTGCATTAAGGAGGTCAACTGAATCAGTAGACCGCTTGATTTTGCATTAGATAAGGACATGTACACACACTGTGCATATGATCATGAAGCATTAGAAGTCTTTTAAGGACAATGGACACCTGTGTTTGATGGTTGAGTAGATGGACGATTAGATGTTAGGATTTACATTCTCCCAGACTTGAAGATTTCGGGGACGAAATCCTAAAAGGAGGGGAGAAGGTAACACCCCGAATTTTCCGTTAACTGTAAATTAACAAATTAAAGTATAATTAATTCTAAATGAAATAACTACGGGAAACAGGTCACACCATTGCGTTCGTCTCGGAATTCTGCTTGAGATAGAGTCCGAGTTTGCGTGAATCGGACTCCGTATGAAGGAGTTATAACCTCCGGAAGTTTCAGAATTCGATTTAAAATTCAAACAGCTCAAAAACAAGGCAAAATTCGAATTTCGAACGCACAGGCGGGCTGGGCGGGAAAATTCCCAACCAAGCCAGGAGGAGGTCGACTATGTAGTCGAACCCCCAACCAGGTTGACACTATAGTCGACCTGGGTGACCTAGGTCGACTATGTAGTCGACCTGGGGGTCGACCTACCTGGTCGACCTGACCTCCTGGTCTGGCCCTGGCTCGATTTTTGAGGCTTGGTTGTGTCACTAGGGCTTACTTGTCACTTTCTGATTGGCTGCTCTTGAGATGGATGGCCTTTATTAACTCTAGCTTCATCGACGGCTCTAATCAATTTGAAATTCTATATAAACAAACCTAGTCTCAACCTAAATTCACACAAATAATATAGAACTAAGGCCGTCATGCTGCTGGAAGGAAGCTAGGAGTAGCCATCAGTTAGAGAAAGCTTAGAGACGAGCAAAATTAAAGTTAGAACAAGAATCAAACAACGTTAGTCTTCCCAAAGGAAAGCATTTCAAATTTAGAACTCAGAATTCAGAATTCAAGTTCATCGTTTGTTGTAAGTATAGTGATTTTTCCGATGTGAATAAAATTAAGACTTGATACGATATAAAATGGAAATGGAATTGTGCTATTGTATAACGAAGATGTTAATCTATGTATTGAAATGATTGTATTGCGAATGGTTGAAATGTTTGTGGTTAAATTTACTTGGTGACTGGATCCATTCAAATGAAAACAACATCACATGCAAGTTGTATAGTTCATGTTATAATCTACACCTATATGTTTATGTGATTATATAAGTTGTATGTGATATGTCCAAGTTAAAATCTCATGTATATACTTTATGCTAGAACCTTTATGCCCAAATGGTTATGTTCATATGCATGCTCCTATGTTTATACAAATGTTGCAAGTTCCTAATTGGATCCATGCCAAGATCCACTCTAATACATGTTCATGTTGTAATTAGACATATGATTGGATCTAGTTTACACCCTTGCGATGAAAATTATACGTACTTTATGGACTTGTCATATGCTAGTTATGTTCGATGTTATGCCTAGATCTAAACATGTTTAGGCTTATGTTGTCTAAAACATATGCTAATTTATGTGACACCTATTTGGTTAGATCCCTATTTCAATGCAAGTACACATATATGTAAGTTGATTTAGGCTACGTTGCAAATCCACATGTATGTTGATTTAGTCAACGTTGCAAGTTCACACCTATGACATTCATGTTGACTATTTTTCAAGTTCACACCTATGATGTTCATATTGACTATGCCAAAAATGCCAAGTTTACACCTATGTCATGTTTATGTTTATAAATCCCTTATGCCAATTTTGCGTACGCTAAATTAGGCTAAGTTTTAGCCTAATATTATATGTTAAAAATCATGCGAACGTAAAATTAGGCTAAGATTGTTAGCCTAATATTTAGACGGGGTAACATTGGAAAAATTTGGAAATTGTAAAAATTGGCATGTTTGTCACATGCCAAAATTAGTGGCATTTAAACGGTATAAATTCTTATACCAAAAATGTTAAACTCGGAAAGTGGGCCATGACATTTAATTTACATATAACAAGTAATAAAGACAAATATGTAAATTTAGAAAATACGAATATGCTTAACACGAGGTTGGATTGAGTTGTGATATAAACCTGCCCGGACCCGCCCGGCTGTCCAGTAGCCACAACAATACATATCCAATGTGAGAGGTTAAGCATTGAGCCCAATAAGGACCCGAGGTTAGACTGAGTTACGGTGTAAATCTGCCCGGAACCGACCGGCACATCCAGTAACCGTAACAATACTTGTCTAACGTGAGTGGTCGGTGCTTTAAAAAAGATAAGGACAGACAGTCAAGATGGTAGGGTTAAGTTAACTAAAACACTTAACCAATTCAACATGTTAACTAAACTGATGGGTGGAGTTAGGTAAATACAGACACTTAACCACTCAACATGTTTGACTAGAAAACCCTAGTAACGGGGACCCATTTCAGCAGTAATCCAATTAGGTATCATGGTACCCTGAAACTATGCAGGGTAGGGCACGATTACTGGGCTGATTGTAAGCGGTCAAAGCGACGGCGGTAGGTGCAACAATGTGGGTTATAACGGAGTGCGGGCATGCTCACACTTCGGAGCATACAAACAGGGCACTGGGGGCACCAGTAGTATACCCTATGCATTCTAGGATTGGGTCGGGCTGCCACCATGGGACTTGATACAACCCATGGTGGGACCAGCATAGGTATCTACACTCTTTGGGGGTCGTATGACACATATGATTTTGAGAGTAGGAGCCGATCTTTAGAAGGAGGGGATCACTTCACCCTCAGCATGGGGTGCCAGTTCAGAACTAATACATGTAGGTGCAGAGATATAGTGTGGGGGTGCGATAGTATATTCGATTCAAACTGCTTTATCTTTGTCTATGATACTTTCCTATTTCCAATTTATACTTATCATGCCCTTTTTATTATTCTCATACTGAAGAGTCGCTAGACTTACCAGGCTTTATGTCTGACTCTATTTTTCTTTCGTCTTCTTTTCTTCCGTTTCCCCCCTAGGTCCACAGGGAGGAAACAACTCAACTTAGTCAGACTTTTTGCAAGCTTCAAGATAGTAGATGAGCGGTTTGGACTCTCTTTCCTTGGCTATGGCTTTTGGACATGTTCTATGGGGATTTATGCAGCTTTTATTATGTTTTATGCTTCTTTATTTAATAACCAATACAGAAATGATGATGTAATGTTTTGGAAGCTATTATGTGACAGTTATGGAAATGTTTTATATGAACACGTATTTATGAAATAAAAGTCTGTTTGTTTTCCGCTGCTTATATATATATGTGTTTATATATTTGTCTTATGTTTATCTGTGACTTTTACTTATAAACCTCCACCAAAGTTAAGGCATTCCCTTTGTGAGTGACCTTAATGGAGGGTGGGGTGTTTCAGTTATAGGAGAAACAAGATTCATCAAGGGAAAAACGGTCATTTAAAAAACGGCAAAAATCGTGAACATAGAAAATGACCCCAATAGTCATTCCCCAAAGTTACACGACCATACAACCTCAGATGAAAAAGAAATAAATATTCTACGATCCTTCGATACGCAGAATGCGGGTCGTTATGCTCTCCTCCCTTAAGAAATTTCGCCCCCAAAATTTCTTAAACCAAACATACAAAGGTATTCCGCATGCCTATCAGTCATTCACAAACAATCAAACATACACAACAAGCACAACAAGACTACCCTAGCATGCAGTTTGCTGACAAGGGAAGAAACTTTCACTATTAAAATCTTACCAGGCAAAAAGTTATGGATACGTCTTCCCTATGCTCTCCTCTGTTTCCCAAGTACAGTGATTCTCATTCTTGCCCCACTGAACTTTGACCAATTTCACCGCCTTCCTTCGAAGTTGATTCATATCGCTCTCGCCAATACAGATCGGCATGCGGTTCCCAACCGCCTCAGGTTCTACTTCGATGTCATCTAACTGATCCTGTGAAATAGTCATATCGGGATCGTGCACGAACTTCCTTAACCAGGAAACATGAAACACATTATGAACTCCCACTATCTTGTCTGGCAACTCAACTTTATATGCCAAATTCCCAATTTACTCGAGAACTGGGAATGGACCAACAAATCTTGGTGCTAACTTGCCTCTCCTGCCAAATCGAATCACGCTCTTTAATGGAGAAATCTTTACAAACACCAAGTCGCCAGCAGAGAATTTCAATTCTCTTAATCTCTTATCAGCAAAACTCTTCTGCCTATCTTGGGCAGCCTTCATTCGCTATTGGATAACCTTGATCTTATCTGAGGTTTCTTTTATCACATTTAGCCCAAGCACAAATTTCTCACCGGTTTCTAACCAACATGATGGTGAGTTGCACGGTCTTCCGTACAAAGCTTCAAATGGAGCCATACCAATACTGGACTAGTAACTATTATTATATGCGAACTCCACTAGATGCAAATGGTCATCCCATGATCCTCCAAAATCCA
This sequence comes from Allium sativum, assembly GCA_030737875.1. Taxonomy (NCBI): domain Eukaryota; kingdom Viridiplantae; phylum Streptophyta; class Magnoliopsida; order Asparagales; family Amaryllidaceae; genus Allium; species Allium sativum. Next base: position 681,917,854 of record CM060926.1, on the reverse strand, counting down.
ATATACAAGCTCTCAAGAGATCCTCTAATATACGATTCACACACTCTGCCTGACCATTGGTTTGTGGATGATACGCAGTACTGAGATGTAATTATGATCCTAAAGCCTCTTGTTAGCTCTTCCAAAATCCACTAGTAAACAACGGATCTCGGTCGCTCACAATGCCTTTGGGTATTCCACGAAATCTCACTACCCATTTCTGTCGTTCTATTTGACTTGACAGTTATATACCTTGCACTCTTGGTCAATCGGTCCATAATCACCCAAATACTATTGTGGCCCGATCTAGTCCTTGGTAACCCATCAATGAAATCCATTGAGACTTGTTCCCATTTCCATTCTGGAATTTCTAATGGTTCCAACAAACCACTAGGCTTCTTTTGCTCGGCTTTAACTAGCTGACAATTCATGCATTTGGATATAAACTTCCCAACATCTCTTTTCATCCCTTCCCAGTAGTAGGTCTGCTTCATGTCTCGATACATTTTGTTACCACCGGGATGTATAGTCAGTTTTGAGTGATGACAGTCTCTAAGCACTACATCTCCCAATTCATTAACATTGGGTACAAGTAGTCTCCCATTCTTTCTAAGGCATCCATCTCGATCAAGCCCATACTTGTTCATCTCCTCGTCGATACCCATCTCTAACTTGGAGATGATTTCCAATAGACTAGGATGGTCCCTCTGACTGGAAACAATCTGCTCAATCAAAGTGGGTCTGACCGTCAAACTTGCTAACATATCTGGATCCAATTCGCACTTTGGTCTGAAATCATACCCAGCAATGTACTCCAGTTGCTTCCATTGAAGAAACATAGCCCCTAAACTGGCATGTCTCCTACTCAGTGCATCGGCTACCGCATTGCCCTTTCCTGGTGTGTATACGATATCGAAATCATAGGAAGCCAAGAATTCTAACCATCTTTGCTGTCGGAGATTTAGATCCTTCTGAGAGAAGAGATATTTTAATGACTTATGATCGGTAAATAACTTGAATCTTTCTCCCAAGAGATAATGTCTCCAAATCTTCAACACGAATACGATCGCTGCCAATTCCAAATTATGGGTAGGATATCTTTTCTCATGCGGTTTCAGTTGCCGACTAGCGTAAGCTACTACCCTACCTCCTTGCATCAACACAGCACCTAGTCTGGTACCACAGGCATCCGTGTATACCGTCATCTCTTCATTCCCTTTAGGAATGACTAACACTGGCACACGCGTCAACTTTTCCTTTAGACTCCTGAATGCATTTTCACACCTTTCTTTCCAAACGAAAGCTTGATTCTTCTTGGTCAACTGAGTTAACGGTGTCGCTATCTTGGAGAAGTCTTGGATAAACTTACGATAATATCTAGCCAATCCCAAGAAACTTCTCATGTCTGTTGCATTCTTGGGCGTAGACCACTCTTGTACCGTAGCTACCTTCGTAGGATCCACGACAATACCATTTTCTGAAACAACATGGCCCAAGAATCTCATTTCCCTCCTCCAGAAGTGACACTTAGAAAACTTTGCTTTCAATTAGTATTTTCTCAACACCTCCATCACTACTCTCAAATGTTCCTTGTGTTCTTCTATCCTTGAATAAACAAGTATATCGTCCACGAACATAAGAACAAACTTATCCAATTAATCCCTGAATACCCTATTTATAAGGTCCAAAAAATATGCTGGTGCATTGGTTAACCCGAATGGCATGACCAACCACTCATAGAATCCAGATGGCGTCCGAAAGGCCATTTTAGGAATACTCTCAGCTGCTACTCGGAGCTGATAAAATCCTGTCGCGAGGTCCAACTGGGAGAATACTCTTGTTCCTTCCAGTTGATCAAACAAATCATCTATCCATGGAAGATGTAACAACCCGCTCATTCGACGATTTTAGATTTAGATATTTTGTCTAAATATATCGTCATATCTTATATGTCACTCAAAATGTAGTTTTTCACAAATGATAAAATTAGGACTCGGGACCACTTCCATTGAGTTCAAAACGTCGTTTACGACCTTTTTGATTATAAACATCGATATGTTTGGAGTTTGGAAATTTTGGAACATTTTTAAGTGTACTTGGCTAGTCCTTTTGTGTTTGGGCTGAACCAAACTCTCCACTTAAACCCCCATCAGCCCATGCGTCTTCCGCCATTCCTCCTCATTCATTTAAAACACGTTTCTTTCTATGAAAATGGGGAAAGAAGATGGTAAATGCAAATTCCTAGCCTAGGGTTTGCAAATTCAAGCCCCAATTCGTGTGCTAATTTGATTCTACAATATGGGTAAGCTCTCTCTTCACCTTCTCCATCTTATTCTCCTCTCAGTTTCGGATTTTTAGTGTGCCTTAACACTCATAAGTCTTCATTTATGTTCATGAGGTGATTTTGGAGGAGCTAATGAGGAAAGGTGGGTTCTTTGCTTGAATTGGAGCTTGTTCTTCGTTAATTGAAACCAAGGTGAGTTCTTTTTGAACTCACATCTATGCCACAAGCCATTGGCCTGTAAAAGTGCAATTTAGTTTCATTGAGTTTGCATATGCTAGTGAATTGTGTAGTTGTGTAACTTAGTCTATTTCGTGTGTTCATATTTCATTGGGTTGAAAATTTTGATAAGGATTGTCCACACAATCTAATTCATATGCTATGAGTTGATTCAATGATATTGTGAAGCTTCGTTGCCGCCCCGGCATAGTTCTAAGCCTTCTTAAGTCGCTTGAATAGTATTTGATTGCTTTGGTTAGAAAATTTACCCGTTTTGGAATTTATGATCAAAACCATTGCTAATCTCGTGTATGTATGTTTGTGCATGTAAGTTTGGTGTTATGAGCTACCCCGATGAGTTTTAGAAGCCTCATATACATGTACATAACATCATAGGCCTTCGGGCATTCGTCGATATCGTTTTGAACATGTTTTCAAGGCAAATTGTGCTCTGGAACATGATTCAGACGTCTGAATATTATATGTCAGACGTCTGACCTGCTCCAAATAATTATAGTTCCAAGTAACAGAATTCATATGTCTGAAAATTATTGTTCAGACGTCTGAATTGGGGCCAAAATGAACTAAAACCCTTCGGGTTCCTGAAAATCCTAATTCAGACGTCTGAAATAAATGATTCAGACGTCTGAATCTGTTTTTCTGCTGTGGACCAGAGGGACCTCGGTCCACAGTCTACACCCATCCGGGCTCTTTCCCGGCCGGAGCTCGGGCCGTTCGGACTTCGTTTGTGAACTTCAGCTTTCCGAATTCACAAATTCCAGTAGCTCGATTCGTAGACTTTGATTCTCAAATGATTCTTTCAATGTGGATCCTTATTGGTCGATTCACATTTGTTTCTGATATGAATTGAATAAGTGATCATTCTAAACCCCATGCGCTCTATTTTGTATATCGAATTTATTCGATACTCTTGTTAAGGTGATTCACGCCATTAAAACGTGAATTATCGACTCGATATCCTTCGAGTCTATTCCGATGTAGTTTAAAACCTTCGGGTGCAAGTTTGGAATTTCGATTCTTTCGTTGTTCGCAATTACAACAGTTATCCCTTGATTTCATGTATGTTGTTGTGATGTGAGTTTATGATTTATGATTTGAATTCACGTCATTGTGACGTGAACCCCCTTGATCGATTTGCCTCGGCAATTGTACTATTGTTTATTGCCACTTTGAATTTAAATAAAGAGGTTTTATGTTATTTAGTAGATATCAAATTCTTGTACTAAAATGGTTTCCAACCTTACTTCATTATACGAAGCTAATTTACAAAATCGTTTTATGAACCTTCTCCAAATCTACTAGTATATATCCTATAAACCTTTTCTCGTTCGTATGAGAAATCTAATTAAACGTCTTAGTAAAATCAAGGACTATGAACCCTTGCTTTTGCTTCGATGGTTAATTCTTGGACTCGTCCGATCGAAAACCGTGGCAATGCTCCTTCTATGATTTTCTCTGTTTTGAATAGGATCCAATTACGAGTGTGTAAATATTCAAGAATAACATGTGGTTATGGGACATGTTGCTATTTTCTTATATTAACTAGCTTGGAGTAATTTCTATTCACCCGGATCGACGTGATCCATTTTATGATTTGGACTTAGCTTCCTGGCTATGTCTCCGGGGGACTGTGGTTCACTGTAATAGTTTACGCACTATCAGGGGAACTCCAGTCAGATAGTTTCCACACTATCTATCGATACCTCCTTTTTACTGCTTGACAGCGAATAAATGTCTCAAACGATGGTTTTTAGACCATCAACTGCCAATTACTTAATTAATACTGCTTATTGATTTAAAACACGACGATTAGATTCAACAACCACATTTATTTAATCATTGATATCTAAATAGGATATAATAAAAATTGGGATAAACAGTTCATAATTAACAATATGAAATGACTTATGTTTTTGTGGTTCTCGATCGCCCGAATGGGATTTACGATTCTTGGATTTCACATATGGGACCTCGGTCCAACTTTTATGACTTGTGTTCTGTGGTCCTCAATCGCCCGAATGGGATTTACGATTCTTGGATTTCACCTATGGGACCTCGGTCCAACTTTTATGACTTATGTTCAGTGGTCCTCGATTGCTCGAATGGGATTTACGATTCTTGGATTTCACCTATGGGACTTCGGTCCAACTTTCTATGATTTATGATGTTTTCTAGAGATTTCACAATTTACATGTTTTCTCTCTACCGGGGTCACGACCCGGGTTTTCTAGGGAGCTCCGGCTCAAACAAATGGGTTAGCTACCTAGAGATCGTATCTCATCTTCTATGAACCTACAGGCCCCCTTTTTGATGTTTCTATGATTTTCTATGATTTATGCGTTTTCTCCCCCTTTATGATTTTCTATGACCACTTTGATGCGATGCGCGTCAATTTGATTTAATTTGGCATTCCATTGTCATTCATGTGTTCAGTTTATTTGGCATTCCGTTGTCATTCATGTGTTCAGTTTATTTGGCATTCCGTTGTCATTCATGTGTTCATTTTATTTGGCATTCCGCTGTCATTTCCTGTTGTGTGCTTTTATTTGAATGTTGCATTCTATATTAGCTATGTGATTATTTAGAGATATTTGTGAACTGACATTTCATTGTCATTCCCTGATTTTGTTGACATGCCATGTTTCATATTTATTTATGATTAGAGGTTATTAGTAGAATCATGTCATCCTGTGTTACGTCTCTTGTTATCTCAGTTTATTTGATAAGTACAGCTAGACTGACTCGTTTATTGTTTATTCCTATAAATAATACTCGGGTTAGACCAAGTCATTTTAGGTACTCCTCTGGGACTCATCGCATGATTGATCTTCCGCTTTCAGCTTGCTACTCTGTCTCCGCAGTTTTATGTACTTTTGTACCTATGGTATTATCTTGTTGTGTACATATCCTTTTATTTAGATCATGGTGCATGTATCTATTCATTTGAGATTGGTGGATCTTCGTTGACCACTGTCTTGTTGTACACATCCTTGGGTTTATTCATATCTATTCCGCCTTTGTGATATGATTGTTCTGTGTCTGGCTTTGAAATATACCATACTTATATTATTGATGTTGTCTATTTTATACTGCTTTCCGGATTGCATATAGCCGTTGCGTAGTTGCCCTATGTGCCAAATGGTCATGTCGGAATTTTAATCAGTATCAGAATTCGATGTGCATTCCTCACATGGAGTAATCATACAATCGGTCGCCCTTCACAAACCTCATTCTCCGTTATGGTCTACGACATTTCTCTGAAATGAACTGGACGATAGTGGGTATAGAGGCGGGGCGTTACAGAAGAGGATACTTATTCTTCCTAGTCACCTTATTCAACTCGCGATAGTCCATACATAAACGAAGGGAACCATCTGCCTTAGTGGCAAACACAACTGGTGCTCCCCACTCGGAAACACTTCTTCGGATAAATCTCTTCTTCAAATGATTGCTTACTTGCACCCCGAGCTCTCGCTGCTCCCTTGGTGCCATATGACGAAGTGGCATCACTATAGGTCTGGCATCTTTCACTAAATCAATACGGAACTCAATCTCTCGGTGTGGTGGAAGCCGGTCACTTCCTTGAAGATATCTGGATGCTGGCCAGCAATGGGAACTCCTGCTAGCTCGTCTTGTGGGATGTCCAGGGAATTTAGAAAACTAGCCATCACCTCATCACTAGGTAGGCCACCAAACACTACCCTCCGCCCATCATCCGCCCTAATAGTCACCAAAAATCCCTCATAGTCTACCACCACCCCGTACCTTTGGAGCCAATCGATTCCCAAAATAATGCCAAACCCAGTAAAGCCCAAAACAAAGCAATCACAAACAAACATATATCCATGACTCGATAAGACCACATTACGACAAATCATACCAAGGCTAGTCGATCCACCAATCGGGTTCGTTACCGTTAAAGTTCTATCGACTATCTCGGGTTCCAATCCCAACCTATCTACCAGGTCACTAGATATGAAGGAACAGGAAGCCCCAGTATCAAATAGTATTTGAACAGGAACATCATAAACAGAAAGCATACTTTAAATGATGACGTTCTTTCCTTTCTCCGCCGTAGTCGGGGCATTCGACGAAGAAGGAACAACATTAATAGCATATGCTTTCACAATCTGCTTCTCTTTCAGAGGTTGTGGACATTTATCCTTGTGATGTCCCATTTGGCCATAGTTGAAGCACTTTCTATCCGCTGGCTTTGCTCGACATTCTTTGGCATAGTGGCCCTTCTTGCCACAGCTAAAGCCCTCAACGTCTTTCTTAACTTTCTTTTTCTAACCATCCTTGGTCTGACTCTGATTCCTTTTATTCTGAGAATTATTCTTGCCTCCACTGCTTGCTTGCGGCTTTGGCCCCTTTACGGATGCAACATCGGCTTCAGCCATGGGCTTAGGATAAAGGATCTCTGATCTCAATAATTTCCCAATAATCGATTCAAAAGTTTCATCAATATGGTTTATAATCCTTTCCCTCAAGTACTGATCTAAGCCTATTATGAACTTATCATTCATCTTCTCAGGAGTGTCAATGAGGGATAATCCGTACTTCGATAAAGTATCGAACTCAGCAATATACTCCGAGATTGCCCTACCATTCTGTTTAAGCTCCAAGAACTTCCTGAACAATTCTGATTTCTAAGCAGCTGGGATAAACTTATCACTGAATCGGGCCTTAAACTGATCCCAAGTAACTTGAGCCGCCTTAATAGCATTCCACCAATTCATAGCCCATCCTTGCAGCTGTCGGGATGCTAGCTTTCTCTTCATTGCATCATCGATCGCTAAGTCCTCGAAGATGCGCTCACGACTATCAACCCAATCCTGAACATCTGTAGCCGATTCTGTTCCGTGGAACGACTTCCCACCAAGACTAGTTTAGTCCTTACAGAGCTTCGCGAAATTGGCCCTAGGTGCCTGCACCGCTACACCACCACCATTTGCAGCATTAGGGGCTGCCCTCTAAACATCCCTAAGCATCTCTCTCATGAAGTCAATGAACATCGTCCTCGTATCAGGAGCATTTCTACTATTGGCTCCTGAACCAGTATTCTTCGTATATCGGCTCATCGTTCAATCTATAAGGAGAAAACGATTAACCATCTCTTCAGTGGTGCCAGTGCAGTGCAACTTCATCTTTAGATACACTAATAGTGTGTGTGTGTGTATATATATTGAAAACCAAAATATCACAAATATGCGCTCTCATATACGTATACTATCTCTCCCTGGAGTATTTCCCTAGGTTAACTACGCAACCTAGAGCTCTGATACCAAGTGTGATGGCCCGCCTCGCACCAGCCGACATTTCCCTGTAATGCGCTATACCGATGTCCAAGTAGCATGGGACGGTCACCAAAGAAAGGAATCTGAACTAATAAGGAACCTGTAGAATGTCTCACAGCGCATGGGATAAAATATAACAGTAACATAACTTTGACAAAATAGGCAAGACAATGCATAAGCTGAAAACTAAACCATCACAGCAGCGGAAAGATTCAAAATACAGCTTATGATCTAAACCATCATTATTACAACTTTTAAAACTGTCTCTAAAGAAAAATAGGAAGGTACACTACTAATGCCCAAAGTATTGACCAACAACAACACAGGGAGAATATATGGGAATAATACGTGTAAGCCTCCTGCACGTCGCCGGACAGCTACTCGTGCACAACCAGCTAACCTATCTCTAATCTGCTCGTTTAGGAGCACCCAGAGTAATAAGAAGAGACATAAAACTCTGGGTCAGACAAAAGTCTGGTATGAGCGATAAGCAGCAAAACCAGAACAACAACAGGTATACATAACCATAACCGAACCTGAACCTGCAACCAAAGAGTTAGCACAGCAGAATGTACAATACACTAAGGTGACACTAACACATGGTGTGAAAATAATGGGGAGGGGGTGTGCATGTCAAGGTGATAACAAACATCAAACATAGCAATCATCCTCACATCTCTCACTCAGTGCGTAAAGTATACGATATCTGCCACTTTGATCACCCAATTCTTTGTTATGATCACTCAGCCCCATGGAGTCATGACGACTTCACTGCACTGATCCGTTACCACTAACACTTTGCTATGTCCACTCTGCCCCATGGAGTCATAACAACTCCACTGCACTGGCTTATAACCTTTTTACGATCACTTTGCCCCATGAAGTCATGACAACTTCATTACACTGATCCATAACCAATAATCCATCCCTCAGTGGTAAGTCAAAGCTATAGACATCGATAACCCCTTAGCACATGTCCCGTAGCTAAGTCCAATCATGAAGTTAACTCGTTGGTTCCTATCTGCATCATGAGTAACAACTTCCCATCTGGACTACCTTTGCATCTCGGGTTTTGGCCTTCTCCCGAATCAGTTCGGATGTGTGTAGTGCCCCAGTCATCGCCGGTTTGGTTCGGTCCTCTCATTCGGTTCATGGCGCCTCCTCCATAGCATCAGGTTGGTTCGGCTTGTGTCCCCTATCTCCGGTTCGGATCGGGCTTCTCCACTTGACCAGTTCGGGTTGTGAGCTCCTTCTCTCGAGCGGGTCGGAGAGTTTCATGTGTAGGCGAATCGTGGCATACTCCAGATGAGTAGTTCGTAGGACATGGAGCACGAGCGGATCGGGGTGTTTCACAAGCAGATCGATTCGGTTCGGGACAAGCACGATCGGTTCGGTTCGGGGTAGGGCGATCTGATCCGTTCCCATTTCCTGCACAATTTCCAGCAACCTTCCAGTGACTATTTCACACCATACGACGACGTTTTCGACTATTCTAACTTTCCTATAGGATTACTTAACATTCGAAACAGTCATAGTAACATATAAGATCAATCAACAATGTCAAAACATCAAACATATAGGTTATTTTAAATCAAACATACCCAAAAAGCATGATTTTCCCCTTAATCATGTTTAACCATAACTAATGATAGGATTAGCAAAACATATCCAAATTAACCCAAATTTCTATCAGAGCCCTAAAACAATATTTAAGAATTTTTACATACTTTTCCTGAATTTTAACATGCACAATTTCGCTAATTAACACTAATCACTCCTAATTAGCCGTAATTAGTGAAAAACAATGCAAATCACTCACCTTAGCCACAAATAAAACTTTAGATATGAAACTCTACTGTTTTGGGGCGTTTTTCTATGCAACACAGCAGCTCCAACTTTGATTTGGTGTTGATTTGCCTTGATTTGATGTAGATCTTCTTAATTAGTGATTAGAAGGTGATTTGGGATGATTTTAGAAGGTGGAGGTCATTGTTAGGGTTCAAAGGATGAAAGTGACGGCGGTAAAACCTGAAATGAAATGTTTTTCCTAACCTTATCAGCCCTCCTATAACCCTAATACCGAAATGGGTTATGGGCCTAGCTGCTAATCACCTTAATTAGGCCCGGTTAAGTTGTTTTCACCTTCTATACCTTATTTCAGCCCTATCTCCCAAATTGTAAGTCCGTTTGATCTGTGTGACCACTCTACGGAAAGGTAAACCATCATCCAAATCCAATAGAAGTGGTTTTAGGTCAAAAATCCTTACCAATCAAAAGTTATAGGCGAAACAATATTCGCTAGGGGCAAAACGGTCATTTAAAAATCGACAAAAATCGTGAACATAGAAAATGACCTCAATAGTCGTTCCCTAAAGTTACACGACCATACGACCTCATATGAAAAGAAATAAATATTCTATGATCCTTCGATACGTAGAATGCGGGTCGTTACAGTATCAAACTCATTTGAACCAATATTGTTTTAATATGATACCCATAACTTTATAAATTGCACACTTTTTCTTGTTCAAGAGTTTTGTAGTTGGATTTTCCTAGCTAAGGTTTTTACTATAGCAATAGACAATATTTATACCATCTAAATCGATTTGTATAAGTAAGATAATAATGTGAAATCAAAAGTGATAACTTCAAGTTATAATATGAGCATTTAAGATTTTGAAGATGCATATTCATGGAATGTTTTAAAATATGTTATTATAAGATGTGAACTTATTAAATGCAAATGATATTATTGTAATCTTCACTATATACAAAGTCTAAAATATAGTGCTCATTTTATTGTATTACACATTTGAAATAAATAACAACATATGCTACCTCTTTTTCTAATGAATTCTTTTCTTCGTATAGTTTACAACATCATTGTTGTTTTCCTCGGTATTCTATGTAAATGGCAAATCTGATAAAACTTACTTGCATTAATATAAAGAAATGTCACAAATAAAAAAAGAGGTAAATTTTTTCAGGATTAGGCAAATTTACATTGTTCGAGAAACAATGATGTTTTTATCTTGAATTTATAAGACCCCTTATTAACAAATTATTTATATGAAAAGTTAGGCTTGATACATGGAAGAATAACATTGTTATGCATGGATTTATATTTTTATTCATTCTGTAAATTATACTTTGAATAAGTTAGCTTCTCATTTTCAAGTGGTCTAATTTTTAAAAACTCAATTATTCTAAGGTTTTCTGATGCTTTTTAATTTTGTAGTGTCAAGGCTATAAGCTTTAAACAAAAAAAACATTTGGCCAAAGGATAAGGCAATTTTGAAAGGTACTAGAAGAGTATGCACTTCCAATTAGAACTTTCATTTACCGATCTCGATGGTTTATTTGAAACTAATTTATTGAAAATAACTCATGTTTACCACAAATAAGAGTTCAAACACTTGCATGGTGTTGTTTCTCATATTTGTTGGTACTTGTTCATTCCAAGCTTGTTAAAGTAATATAAGTGGTTACAAAAATGTCAATCTATGCGTTGTTTTATTATAGCTCATATGAATTTCCATGTGCATGAGAGCTAGATAAACTTAAACAAAATACAAAAATGCCTATAATATAATGGACATACAGTGGTCAAGAGTACACACTGTTGCAAAATGAGAGTCCAGAGAGTTACATATAAGGAAGAAAATGGATGAATTATTACGTAAAGTAATGAAATTGGAATTGCCTCATCAAATGCAAGCTTACAAAAAAACAACAGAAGTTATTTACCCATAAACATCATCACTTGCATCTCCAATCAGTAAAGTGGAAGCTTATAACATATCTCACCATAGTGAAATTTTCGCTAAATTTAAGCGAAAGCATATTTGATCAGGATCTAGTATTGTCTATTTAGATACCAATAAATCTCAACACAAAAGATCAGGAATTAATTATGCAGCCTCACAAAAACAATAGAAGAAATAAGAGACACAGAAGATTTAACGTGGTTCGGATATGAATATCCTACGTCCACGGATACCCAACAACTTCTTTAATTCTTTGTTCACAAGAGGCAATACAATAAGAGAAGAATACAAAACACTCAATATATATTTCTCACCCTATAATTTATACATAAATGGGGATCTTATTGAGAATATGAAGAAGAGATAACTATCGGCTTGTTCACAAAAGGTGGGCAAATTCCTCCTTATTTATAAGAGTAAGGATGAAGGCTTGCCTGATAATAAGCATAGGAAGTTTCCGGATTTTTTTGATTTGGTGTCAATGCAAATCTTGTATATTTGTGATAGTTTCCCCGTATACATATATTTGATTGGTTGCTCAAATCAAATAATATAACTTCTCATTCCATCCAAATTTATTGCCACATATATCAAGATTAAATCGATTAATAAAATCAAATAGCTCTCCCATATCTTTCCAATTTATTGCCCATAATTAATTGATTACAAGAATCAATTAAAATCTTCTCCATAATTGGCATAGATTTAAATCGTCCAATTTTAACACTCCACCACGATTTAAATATATTCATCGATCAACAAAATTAGTTGTTGGCTCAGCGCCTTATGGCGCTCAAGTAGCAGGAAGCAAACTGATCAAGATTGAGCAATGCTCAAACTTGTCTTTTGGAAGTGATTTTGTCATCATATCTTATGGATTATCCAAAGTACTCACCTTCACCAATTTGATCTTGTTTCGTTCTTCTTCAAGCATAAGAAAGAAACATCTGACATCAACGTGCTTCGTCCATGAACAATAAGCTTGATTTTCTACAAGATGAATCATACTCTAACTATCTAAAATTAGCTCTAATGTCTGATGCGCCATTGATAGATCATCCAATAACTGAACTAATTATAATCCTTCTTTTGTTGCTTCCACAATCGATACCAACTCTTCTTTGGAAGTCGACAAAGCTACGATAGATTGCAAATTTGATCTCCATGAAATCGAGCCTATGCCAAGTGTAAAAACTTAGCCCGACACTAACTTCCAAGGATCTCGATCCCCAGCATAATCAGAATCACGGTGTCCTCTAAGAAAGATGTCACCTTCTACTCCACCATATAACAAGCCCAACGAAGAAGTACCTCGAAAATATCTAACAATCCACTTCACTACTTGCCGATGTTTTTTGCCTGGGTTAGACATATATCGACTCACAACACCCACTACATAGGCCAAATCCGGTCTTGTGCACACCATCGCATACATAAGACTACCAACGGCACTAAAATAAAGTATATTAGCCAAATACCTCTTATCGCCATCCAATTTAAAATGAGATCCCAACGGAATGCCAACCGGTTTGACTTTCTCCATACTAAATCGAGCGAGGACTTTCTCGATGTATTGCACCAGAGTGAGCCTTAACTCTCTTCGCTTCCTATTCCTACTTATCTTCATACCCAATATTCTTTGTGCCTTTCCAAAATCCTTCTTGTCAAACTCTCTACTGAGCTCTGTTTTCAACTCCTTCATTCTGAGCATACTCCGAGATGCAATCGACTTATTATCAACATATAACAACAAATAAATCATATCATCATCACATCTCCTAATTTAAATACAATAGTCCTTGAAACTTCTGGAGTATCCCTATGAAAGCATAAAGTTTTCAAACTTCTTATACCATAGCCTGGGAAATTGCTTCAATCCATATAGAGATTTGTTGAGTTTGCAAACATAATCTGGCCTGCTACTATCAATGAACCCTTCCGACTGCTTTAAATAAATTTCCTCATCCAGATCACCATGCAAGAATGCAGTTTTGACATCTAGTTTCTCTAATTCCATATCATAATGAGCAACTAATGCCAAGAGAATACGAGTAGAAGTATGCCTAACAATTGGAGAAAAGATGTCATTATACTCTATCCTCTTCTTCTGAACATACCCCTTTGCTACTAGTCTTACTTTATATATGAGATTTCTATTGCCACCATCTTTCACTCTATAGATCCACTTACATCCAATATCTCTTTTTTTGGTAGGAAGTGGCACCAAATCCAAATTGTGATTTTTTTGTAAAGATCGATCTCCTCTTTCGTAGTAACTAACCAACTGATGTCAACTTATGCAATAGCATCTCTATAATATCTGAGCTCATCATGGAAAAATGGACAACATTTAATGTATATGTTGCCATATCATCAAAGTCAATGTCTTTAATGCTCAAACCAACAAACTCATCAAACCATCTAGGCTTTCTTCTTTCTCTAACAGGCCTAGTCTCTGTATGAGCTCCACCATGAGTCTGATCTTCTAAGTCAACATCGGTACTATCCTCATCAACTACGGTGTCATCGGAAACACCATTTGAATGTCTATGAAAAGAATCAATATGTGACTTGCTTTGTGTTTGGTATTCTTCATAGGTCCTGTCATTGTCATCCGATGAGGAAGGCTCCACCTTCAACATAATATTCTCATCAAACGTTACATGCCGGCTTATAATAAGTTTCTTGCAAATAGGACACCACAACCTATATCCTTTCACTCCTCTTCTATAACCTAGAAAGATACACTTGCGAGCTCTAGGTTCCAGCTTTCCTCAACGCTCATGCACATAAGCTAGACAACCAAACACCTTGAGGAATAAATAGCTAACAGGCTCTCCTTTCCATACTTCTTCAGGGATCTTCATGTCTATGGCAGTAGAAGGTGTGCAGTTGATGAGGAAAGCCGCCACAGATAAAGCTTCAGCCCAAAATCCCTTCTTCAACTTAGCAGTCAATCTGAGGCAGCTAGTTCTCTCTTATAATGTTCGGTTCATCCTTTCTACAAAATCCATTTGACTGAGGGTCGCCTACCATAGTGTATTGGCTCTTAATGCCTTCAGAGTCACAATAGTTGAAGAATACCTGTGATACGAACTCACCGCCATTATCTGAACAGAGAACTTTCAACTTCTTCCCTAATTGCTTCTCCACCATGGATTTCCATTTATGAAATCTAGCAAAGGTTTCACTTTTGGACTTTAGAAAGTATACCCAAACTTTATGAAAGAAATCGTTTATAAATGAAACAAAATACCTGGATCCATCCAAGGATGGGAAAGAGGAAGGTCCCCAAAAATCTGTGTGAAAACAAACCAAAACAGCTTTTTCCTTATGCTTACCAACACCAAAAGAAATCTTCATCTGCTTGCCAAGAACACACTCTTCACAAAAACCAAGCTTTGAATGTCAAACTCCGTCAATCAAACCTTGCTTTCTTAGCTCATCCATGCTGCGCTCGCCAATGTGGTCCATCCACAAGTGCCATAATATAAAAGAGTCTGAATCAACTGAAGTAACTAAAGCTGATTCTCCAAATACAGTAGTGCCCTTTAGTAAATAGAGATTTCCTGCCCTTACTAATTTCATAAAATCATAGAAACCTTAGGTACTTTCATCTTCTCTTCTTCAACTACAATCTTTAGTCCAAGTCTACTTAACCCCCGACAGAAATCAAGCTCCTTCTTAAATCAGGTACATGCCTAACATCAGTAATGGTTCGAATAACACCGTCAAACATCCTAATCTTTATACTAGCAAAACAACCATATGGCAAGAAGCATCATTGCCCATCCGAACTTCTTCTCCATCAATCTCATGGTAAGTGGAAAAAGAGTTCCTATCAGGTGTCATACGATAGGATGCGCCATAATCAATCAACCATAGAGTGCTCTTCCCAAAAGAGCTAGAAGTTATAAACACGTCAATGTCACTCTCTGTATCATATTTCTCCGTTGTTGAGGTTGGAGCTTGCTTTGGGTCTTTTCTTCTTCCTTCATGCTTGAGACATTATGCAATAAAGTGCCCAGGCTTCTTACAATAACGAAAAGTCAACTTCTTAGGCCCCCTAAACCGAGACCTCAAAGAATTCCGTCCTCCATCTTTCTTCGACTTGCTATGGCTTCTACCTCTCCGAACAGATAAAGCCTTTGATATCACTATCAATGCTAGTGCTCGCCAATCTATCTCTTAACACTTTGTTATGAAGACCAGTCTTTACATCAGAAAGGCTAATTTTACTACGGCCATAAATCATGAAATTAATAGAAGCAATATACTCCTTAGGTAAGGAACATAGGAGGATCACAACTTGATCCTCATCAGTAATATCAACATGTTATTCCTTCAGGTTCATAATTAAAGTGGTTAACGCATTTACATGCTCCATAAGATAGGCTTCAGGCTTCATCTTAAACGAATAAAGTTGTTGTAGAATAATCCGATTAGTGAGAGAATTGTCTTGATATGCATCTGATTATGCATCCCATAGTTCCTTCTCCATCTTCTTCTAAGAAAATTCTCTAAGAAATTCATCTAAAAGACTCAATTGAATTGTTGTGAGAGCTTCATCTTCCATCTCTTCCAAATTAGTTGCATCCATATCTTTCAATTTCTCAGACACAAAAATAACTTTATAAGTCTTCTCCTACTTCAATACAGCCTCCATCTTCATCTTCCAAGTACCAAAATCTCTCTTTCCATCAGAACTAGTTACTCCATAATTGATATCAGATCTACCAATAGACTTACTAGAAGTAACCGTTGATATCTAAATAGGAACAATAACACTGGCTCTGATACCAAACTATAGTAGAATTTTTGTTAATTTGAGAGGAAGCGTATTTGATTAGGATCTAGCATTGTCTGTTTAGATACCAATAAATCTCAACCCAAAACAACATGAACCAATTATGCAGCCTCACAGAAGCAATAGTAGAAATAAGAGACACATACGATTTAACGTGGTTCAGATATAAATATCCTACGTCCACGGAGACACAACAACTTCTTTTATTCTTTCTTCACAGGAGGGAGTACAATAAGAGAAGAATACAAAACATTCAATATATATTTCTCACCCTATAATTTATATAGAAATAAGGATCTTATTGAGGATATGAAGAAGATAACACTATTGGCTTGTTCACAAAAGATGAGCAAATGCCTTCCTATTTATAAGAGTAAGGATGAAGGCTTGCCTAAAGATAATCACGAGAAGTTTCCAGATTTCCTTTATTTGGTGTCAATGCAAATCTTGCAATTTTGTGATAGTTTCCCCATATACATATATTTGATTGGTTTCTCAAATCAAATAATACAACTTCTGATTCCATCCAAATTTGTTGCCACATATATCAAGATTTGATTGATTAATCAAATCAAATATCTCTCCCGTATCTTTTCAATTTATTGTCCATAATTAATTGATTACAAGAATCAAATTAAAATCTTCTCCATAACTGGCATAAATTTAAATCATCCAATTTTAACATCACCATCCGAAAAAAACCAACAAGAAGACTTGAAAGGTATTTAAGTTAGGGTGAAAGTGTATCCATTCAATGTTGCAATGTAAAAAAACCAAAATTTGATTCCCATGTTGTTGAGGAAAAAATTAGTTGTTTAAAGGCCAACGAAGATACTTTATTGATAATTGCACTGAAGTGATTTATTATTTTCTATAATTTATTTAACTTTATATTTCTCATAGGTAAAAGTGGCTAAACCTTAACCTAATTATAACATAACAAAAGATTGGAGACCAAATGTGAAAGCAATTGTTGACATTTATATCGATGATAATTAGTGTTCTAGATGCATAGCCTCCCTCTATGATAGTAAATATTTTTTTGGCAAGGCCGACCGGTTTTTAAAGTGATTCATAATTGTTTTTATTATAAATAATAATAAATACAATTTTACAGGAGTAGACCGAATGTCTATCTACTATAATCATTTTTTAAAGTGAACTGTCCACCACAAACGATTTTTATTGTGCACCGCCCACTGCTACTAGACTAGCTTAAAGAACAAAAGCTAACCTAAGCGGTTATACTACGATAAACATTCATAGTTGCCTAGGTAATCACATAGTTATCCACACAAAGAGGAGACAAACCCAACAACTTACAACAATACAATACAATAAATATGACAATAAGAGCACACAAAACAAGCTATAGTAAATCATTATCACATAACACATTCCAGCACAAAATCTTGGCACATTGACGTGAACAAGTAACCTGGATTCTTAACAAAACTGCATCAACTTGGAGTGCCAACCCATGGCAATACATATGAAGCAACATCAACTTGGGTTTGGAATGTTTCCTCTCCGACCCCATAGGTAGAGGAAAACTCGGCATGAGTTAGTAAAATCGGTTGTTCAACAAATCAGTTCAGTAGGAGCAAGGCAAGACGCGAAGAAACTCTAACATCGATGACTATGAACCATACGCAAGTGTGTACACCACACTAAAGGATACTCCCTCGCCTCTGACAAGTGGAACAACCACTAAAGCCAGCACTAAAACGCAATCTCTCAATAAAACCAGAAAGCCCAACGTCACCATAATAACTCACTAGCTCAGAACAAATTGCACAAGAAAGAACACCAAACAAAAATATCACCATAATGAGGAGTAAACTTAATGCATTAACCCTGAGAACCTAGTGTTGAAGAGTACACAAAAAGCCAAAGAAGAAAGATTGTTTTGGTAAGTCGCGAGTCTAGCCTGTGAGCATAAACAGAAAGAAATAACACTGGAAAAAGCAGAAGACACTACGTACAAGGTAAGGAAGGGATGAAAAGTGGAGAAGAAGACTGTGGGTTGATGTGAGATGGAAATCATAGATCTGAAGCGAGAGGGATAATTAGATAGTGTCGGGTTCCTTCGGTACAGATAAAGGAAAAGCTACGAGAAGAATGGGGGAATACCGGAATAGAGGTTGATTGCGAGATGAAGATGAAGAAGATTGGAGCGGCAGAGAAAAGGCGAAAGCCGTAGTCCCTAGGGTTGCCAATTTGCAACACGATCCGGAACCCGACCCAAAACCCACAAGGAAAATTAACGGGTTGACCCGACCCATTTTAATAACGGGTCATCTCAGGGTTAACCTGACTTTAACCCGTTTATAAATGGGTGGGTCTAGGATTGACCCGCGAAACACGAATTTGACCCGACTAACCCGTTTACGGACGCACTATATTATTGTAAAATTCTCATTTTAGCTTGAAAATGAAGGATGTTGTCATCATTCAATTATTCATACACACTAACACTTAACAATTTTCACGTTTTCATGTTTATTCCCACATTAGCAACTTTATAAATTTTTATTCTCATCTTAGCTTGCAACAAGTGAATGACGACAATACCCTTTATTCATGTTTTCATGTTCATTCATACCTTTTTGTACAAATGTTTTTTTAACGGGTTACACGAATCAAACCTGAAACCCGCACGATTATAAATGGGTCAACCTGAAACCGACCCGTTTAATAAACATGTTGAGCTGATCCGATCCAAACACGACTTGACCCAATCCGAATCCGACCCAACCCGACCCATTGACAGCCCTAGTCCCCTTTGGCATAACGAAGGAGCCCTGGCTCTGATTTTAAGATAGATATATGAAAGAAATAAATTGGTTACAAGTTCATAAATAATAATATAAAGAACTCCACGGGTACCAAAATCTTTAAAACAAAATATTTTGTAAACGAGACAGAAATGGTGAATCGCTTAATTTATTTAATTACAGTGGTAAACGGACGACTATACTTTACGTTGGATACATTGTTGCACTTTGGTACAATATTATATATTTTCTGTACTAGCAAACTAATAGGCTTGACTATACCTTACATTGGATACATTGTTGCAAAAGGCAAAGAACGAAGATGTACATATAAAAAATAGCCATCTTGTTCAAGTAAAATTATGCTATTTAAATTTATTATTATTATTTTCAATTTTTAATTGTGTTTTGATTGTTGTACATGTAATTTTAGATACAAGCCATCTAGTATCGTCAATTTATTCAAATGTTTCGAGCATTATTATAAAGAAGCTGAACAATGGGAATATGTATTGCTTAATAAATGGTATTCATCGGAAATGTATAAAAGAAGTGATTATGTATAAAAATAAAGTTAGTACTAAAACAAAGATGATTTTATTTTAATTTGAGGTAACAAGGAGGAAGTACTTTAAAATAAGGCCTGAAAGACACCAAGCTTCGTTTTTATGTTCAAGGACAAACTTTGAATAAAATTAAGTTGAAGGAAAATGCTAGTTATAACTAGCATTATATTTAGTTTTTACAATACATAATTTTTTTATTTTAACTAGCATTATATTCATTTTTATACTAAAGAAAATGCTAGTTTTATTTAACAATATCTTGCAATCTAATTTTTTTCAAAGTTTATATTTAGTCTAAAAATGAAACTTGGTGCCCTTTAGGTTAATTTTTTTTAATAGTTTGTCAATATGCCTATTTTCCACTTTTCGTTTTTGATGAAATTGTTTCTTGTAAGAAAATGGTCCAGATTATAAACGGATCATCCATTTTCTTTAATTTTATGGAATTCATTATCGATTTATGTGCTTTTATTAGAATACAAAAAGTAGCGGAAGTAGAGTAATAGTGAAGCACAACAGAAGCAATGATGACTAGTAGATAAGATGGATAGTAAGAAAAAGCGTCTTATATTGGCATTGTTTAACATACAAAATGTCGCGTATGAACATTCTAATTAGTATAACCACTTTATATGCAATTGAAGTTGTTATTATAACCATATCATTTGCAGTCTTGCAGAGTATGGATATCTATGCTAGTTCATGACATAGGCAATACAGACAACAAGGTCCATACCTAGAAGATACTCATGCCGATATATTGTGTGGCTACCTTAAGGTTGCATTATTAATGAGCTGTAACGGGGTATTTGAGAATGACATTTGAGCGAGGAATTTGAGCGTGTTACTATAGTGAATGAGGAATGTGTTTTTTGAGGCAAACGGGGTATTCGAGCATGGTATCTGAGCGGGGTATTTAATTGTTAAAATAATTTTTTTTATTTAATTAAATACTAATTTCATAAAACAAAACGACTACATTTCATTACTTGAACGCAAATACAAACAAAAAAAAACTACTAGACTGAAAGTAAAACAAGTACATGAAAATCTAAAAAGTACGACGATGTGGTAATGCGCTCAACTCCACTAAAATAAACCCCCCTATACCCTCATTGGTAAAATCCTCAACAATCTCTACATTCCGCGGATCATTGCGGAAAATCATCAGAATCTCCCAACGCTCGACATTTACCTCTCCTCGAACAAGCTCGTAGCAACAGGTAGCAAGATATCTCAAGCGGTCGATCACGAACGAGCGACTCGAGCTGCCACGTTGTACGTGTCTGGGCCTAGAGGGCTGACCATAAGGGGGATTGCCAGTAGTCAGAGAGTCGGAATAATAACCGGTATCGACAGGAGTGAAAGATGCAGCTGGCTCTGGTGGAGGTAGAGGTGCAGTAGGAGGTGCAACCGCAGGAATCGGATATGCACAATCAACGGTACGCAAAACAACCACTAAATAATGTGTCTTGCTCTCGGAACTTCATCGACGCGTTCCTCCTGAATCGCCTAAAAGGTCTGCCAGTGCCGGTAGCCCAGAAATCATCAGAACCGTCTAGAAAATCAAACACTAGATCTCATTCCCCGCCATGTGTCCTGAGCAGTCTATCCTACTTGGAAAAGTCTGTTTCATGTTATCTCATTTATTTTTAATTTGGATTTTATTAAAATCCAGATTATAACGGATGTTCATCGCTGCAGCCACTGAAGAATAGAAGTTGCTAACGCCAGTAATGCGTTCTTCCAGGTACTCCATACAAATGTCTATAAAAGCAAACTCTCATTCTTCCATCCAGTTAGCAAATGGCTGCTACCAGCGGAGGCAGAACAGGTAGACATGCCGCATAACCAAAAAAAATTCAGAAAAAATATATGTTATAGAAATATGAAAAATAAACTAAATGGTATGAAAAAAAATACCATTTTTGAAGCTCGAATAGGTGCGAAAATATTCTGAAATAGAAACTTCCCGATTGTGGTAAAGTCAGGGTAATTCCTTCATTAAGCACGTTGTTAAGTTCTTCGTAACTCTACAGTTTGAATTAGAAATATATTAACCCTAAAACTAGAAAGTGTAACTACATGAACGAAATTATATCAACCCATAATATATAAATAATTATAGGAAGGTCAAGTGCTACATCAAATAATTTGTTTATTAATTGGCTAGACCCTTAGCACAATATAGGGAAAATCATTTTACACTATTTGATTCGATTCATATAAAAGAATCAAACGGCATTACGCATTAAAAACATGATTTGATGACTCATTTCATGCACTTGCTACAAACTAAAATAGAACTTTAAAAGTTGAAATAACAACATGTCTATGAGTCTATTGACCTATTGGTTGGATAATACAATGTGGAATATTTTAAACGCTAACAAATTTTCTCAAAACACGATCGGGATGATACTGTCCTACTATGGTTGTTAAAATAATCAAAGAATTGTTATTGAGAATATTTGTGATAATTTTGTATCATTGAATAATAATGAATACAACAATATAGATGTGTTTATATACAAGTTAGAGTAGGCTTTAAGAATGGCTGGTGCATCTAACATATAATAGTTTAGATAGGGTAGATTGCCGACAACTACCCTATTCTCTATTATGCCCCCCAAACCTTGCATTGTAAGCTAGGGTTTGGAAACATTAAAAAATGGCTACAACGGCTCCTCAAAATCTTCACATCAGAACAAAATCTCTTAGATTTTGAGATTAAACTATTTTGGATCTTGTCTACGACGGAAGATTTAAGCTTTTGTAGTTGTGTTGACCCCGATTTCTTCTGAAATCAGTGGTGTTGAGTAGATCCAAGGTTAAAATGACTTCAATTATTTTATCTGGTTGAAGATCTAAGTTTTTGTAGTTCCAACGACTCAGATCTCCTTTGGAATCAGTGGTATTGAGTTGATCTGAAGTCCATGAGCGAATTGGCTGCTCTCCCTTGATAGATAGTTGATAGAGGTTCCAGATGTTCCTTTGAGCTTTTCTGTGAGCGATTTCTGACTTAGTTCTCTGATGCAAAGATTGTCTCTATGTTTAGTGAAGTACTGCTTTGACAGTGGCTTTGTCCAAATGTCTGCAACTTGGTAAGTAGAAG
This sequence comes from Allium sativum, assembly GCA_030737875.1. Taxonomy (NCBI): domain Eukaryota; kingdom Viridiplantae; phylum Streptophyta; class Magnoliopsida; order Asparagales; family Amaryllidaceae; genus Allium; species Allium sativum. Next base: position 681,895,025 of record CM060926.1, on the reverse strand, counting down.
GTATATGATTTATCCAAATTTTGTCTTTCATAACAAGTTCTAGAAAAAGTAGATGTATAGTTCCATATGCTTTGTCTTATAGTGTAATACAAGATTGGTTGTAATGGCTATAACACTTGGATCATCACACCAAATTATAGCTTTGCCATTGATTTCAACTTTCAGTTCACTTAAAAGTGACTGAACCCATATTATTTCAACAGTGGCACTTGTTATGCTTCTGTATTAAGCATCAGTACTTAACCTAGATACACTACAAGAAAACTTCACATAGACATCGGCTAAAAAATGATGCTTTGATTTTTCGGGAGCGATGTTGCTGTCGGTGATGTCTAAAGTGCCAAATTTTTTTCATCGGTTAAAAAACGATATCGAAGCAGCAATAAGACATCATAAATTAACTAATTAACTGTTGTAATAAGTGTTTTACCATATCAGCTTTTGACCGATCTTAATAGATGGCTTTATACTGATGTCTATGATGGCTTGTTTATGTTGTTTTCCCATCTCATATAGAGAAATATTTATTAAATGAAATACTATTGCACATAATTTAATATTCGAACATTATTTATATTTAATTAAATATTTAATTAAATACATTACATAATCAATTTTACATTGCCGCCTTGCTACAACACTCAGAACAAAGCAAAGAAACATACAGTGAGGCTTCATGTGTGAGGCCGTAACGCAGTATAAAGAGATAGCACCTTCCAACAACAATAGCTAGATCACCCCTAATGGTGCCTGGCTTAGATTTCTGAGGATCAATTACACCAATAAGTTTTCGTCCATATTTATAAGACCTTCTCCTTCCCATACCTACATAGGTACCCAAAAAATGTCGTTTTGGTTGAAATCGTCAATCATAACTTTATTTCTACTAGTTAACAAAGAGTTAACTTACGATGTCAAGGACAGGACCAGAACTGAGGAAATCGCATAGACCATTGAAGAAAGGTCTTTCCTTGAGATCATGATAGTGTCTCCCCGCAAAGTCTTTTGATGGAACTACCAATTAAACGCCAATGAGTTTGAAAACAAACCAATTAACATAAAACAACAACATAGAACGTCAATAAATATAAAGTACTATAACAAAGTAAAGCTGCAACATGGATATGTAAAACATAGCAACATGATATGTAGTCATGGACAAAGAATATAGCTTCATAGTCGGAGAAGCAAGTAGTAAAACATATTATAACTGCATGGTAAAAAAAAAACAGTAGGGTCGAACTTACAATTCAGTGGGATTTAAATGGGGACAGAAGCATCAATATTTGGTCAACATGAATACTGGCCATCCAAATTAGGAGATAAAGCAAGTCTAGGGTAGAGCAGGGGTAAAGTTGAAACCAAGGAAGATGCGGCTGTTTGAGCACAGGTAGGATCAAAATGCCTGTAAACTATTGATAATTGAATATTGAAATAACATAATCAGATTTTCCTTACTAGTTCTTCTCTTTGTATGTTTGCTTCGGTTTGCATTTATTCACATGCTCCTCCCTTTTCTATCGTCTCCTGCTCCAACAATTTATCGCTCTTTCTTCAAAGAAACTCCACCATTCTCCCTTAGCACTTCAATATCAAGAAAACCACTGATGTTAAATCACACGATATAATAATAGAGCATAAGCTCTCTGGCTGTAATAAGAATTCAATTCATGTTAAATTACATAGCATGATATAATAACATAGCATAAATTTACCTCCATGAATTTTGGCATATGACCATCCTTAGTATTTTGAAGAACTAGTTGATTACTTGTAGTGCCTCATTGTGCGACACACTGATCTGTTGATTACATGAATGTAGCTTCCTACATGTGTTCTTTCACCATGCAACAAGCCAATTCATACTCTATGAAGCTTGGTAATTGTAGTTGCATTAGCTCTAGTTAGTCACTGTCAACTCCTCCAAGTCAGTAGACATGCACTTAGTAAGCTCGTATATGCTCCCGCCATCGTAGTACTTCACAACGTTGTATATGCACACCGTGTCAATGCTTTAGCAACTCATATTGCAGTCTATGTTAATTGGTTCAATTCAAGTTTATGTTAACTGGTCGTTTTCAAAAGGAATAAAGGATTATTAGAACTGCTTTTCTGCTTACATTAAATTCTTTTTCTAGCATGATCAAATAAGGGGAAAATACACAATAACAGGACAATTTACAATTTACAGGATAACAGGGGAAAATCCGAGATCAAATCACAATGCAAACTGATATTATTGGAAAAAAATTAATTTTTGCCGCTAGTCTACAGAATATTTAAATTAGGACCTTTAATAGCTAACATCCAAACTAGTACCTTCAACTAAAATCGAATCAGAGATGGCAGAGAGACCTGAGACGGCTACCTGGAGATGGAGATTCGTTTGTGCCGTGAGAGCGGCTACCTGGAGATGGAGTCACCTCTACATAAAAGGGTAACCAAAGAAAGAATAAGAACGAGAGGAGGAGAATCCCTCAGCTACGCAGAGGAGCGATTTCGATATGGTTTGGGGAATTTTTGGATTTGATATGGGGATTTCGATTTAGGGAACGATGGAGGAGCGATTTCCATTTGGGGAAAAATTTCGAAAGAAATAAAAATGACGAAGGAACATATTTAATTCACTGAAGAAAGGAGTTGTTGATGACGTCACAGAGGATGATTGGAGGGTTTTGATGGTCGCGGATTAGAGACGTAATCAACGGCTAGATATAGCCAATTATGAGGGGTACGGATTGACAAAGAGACCTTTGACATCACGCAAGAAGCTGATGTAAATGATACATAGAAACTGATGTTAAAGCACATTTCAATTTATTTATTAATGTAAGATTTTTTTTCTAATTTGTATTTTGCTAAGAAATAAGATATACCCTTTTTGGATGAGGCGTTCAGTTTTTTGGGTACAATCCATCTCAGCAATAATACATAATTTCACTATAAAATATAATTAATAAATACAAACAATAATTAATAAATATTAATTATAATTAATAAATATTAACTATAATTACTAAAAAATATTAACTACAATTTACTAATTATAATATTAACCATAATTAATAAATATTAACTATAATTACTAAAAAATTATTGACTACAATTTACTAATTATAATATAATTTAATAATTATAATATAATTAATAAATATTAACTATAATTAATAAACATTAGCTATAATTACTAAAAAATATTTACTATAAAATATAATTAATGTTATGTAACAACTTAGAAAATCAGAACCAATTTAAAAATTTATTTTATGGAAATTTTAACAGAGATTTGGTCAAAATTTAAAAATTCCATTTTTTTTAAATAACAACAAAGCCCTTAAAAATAGACATTTTGCAAACGACCTTCGTTCGACGAAACCACTTTGGTTGGATCCGGAATGTCAAATTATTGCTAGGTTTAAAATTCCATAATTTTTGGAATTAATATGTGAGCATGGTAAATTAAAACGTATTTGGTAATTTCAGCTTGAATTGGATCGATAAGAAAATGGTCATTTTTCAAACGATCTCCAAATTCGATGAATTTAATTTTGTTAGGACCGTATCATCCAAACATAGCTAGATTTATTTTTCAGGAATTTTTGGAATCAGTATGAAGCCCCGGCAAATTAAAATGTACGTTAAAATCTAATATTGAATGTTTCATATTTTAATTTGAAGAATAACATACTGATACAGTCGAATGGGCTTACGAAACATATTCAATTATGTCCAGAATTGGTTAGTTGGCTAGAGGCGATAGTCATTGGGTTTGCTTTAGAGTTCGTATGTACTAATGGATATTTTTGAAATTAAAAAGAATTAAGTAATTAAATATAAATATAAACCAATAGAAAATTTCCATTCACTTTTCCCATTCCAGAAAAAACCCGTAACCCTAAAATCGAATGGCAGCTGAAGCTAAAACCTTTCCCTCTCCATAACTTTCGGTTCTCTCAATGAAGTTAGATGATGCTGAGGGGAATTTTTTAGAGAATTCCTCCATCTTTATAACGACCCGGATTTCGAGCGACTTTGGTTATCGACATAAGCACGATGTCGATAACCAAAACATCGAAAAATCCTGGTAATTAGTGAAAGAAATTAGAGGGTGAGGAAAGATAAGGTAGAACTAATAGAATAGAAGAAGAAGAACACAACATCAGAGTAACACGAATCTCACAGCGGAACGAATAACATATAATATATGTAACATAACTTTGAAATATACATCTGTTCTTGAATATACATATCATTGTCAAAGTACAGCACTTACAACACAGCGGAAATAACTATAGCTATATGATCCTGAAGCCTCCTGCTCCAGCTCTTCAACTATATCTGTAAAATCCCGACTACTTGACTGCCCGTACAAATTTAGGCACCCAAGAGTTTAGGGAAAACAACAAAGTAAACTCCGGGTCAGTCATGGGACTGGTGTGAGTAAAACAGTTTAAAACAGTTGAACAAGTAACGATATCTCATAAGACCACGCCGCATAACGGAACGGGTTTTTTTCCTTATGAGAATCCAAATTATCTTTATATCAAAAACCTTTTGATATTATAATAATGTCTATCAACACAATATAATAATCATCTAGCAGAAACGCTTTCATCTCACGTTCTACATATATAGTATACAATCAAAACCGCAAGCACGTATTGGGTAATGGATTTCCAACTATGACAAGGTATGGAACCACCTTTCGCTCGTGTACCTCTAGAGAGGAATACACTGGGTTCAACAAGAACATCTTGCAACCCGGCCATACATGACCGACCACTCATTTCGCTTGAGCGTATCGAATGTATATCACCAACGGTTGGGATCAGCAACCGTTTCCCGAATGGGACAGCATCAACAATAGATTTTGAGAAGTAAACGAAACTCTAGATCAGGTGATTATACACCCTACTTCGGTGCGACCGACTTAGCCATGCTGCCTGCCCGATTTCTGTCATTTACCGGTTGATGAGGCTAGAAGCTACGCTTTATCATCACACTAGATTCACTTTGAATGCCACATCATCAAATCCATTCAATCACTGATTGACGTCCTCAACAATACATTATGTGTTAGCTAAAAGAAGTTTCCTTCTCCGCTTCCACTCTTGGTACAGTTGGAGAAATCAATATACGTGATCGTCTGGAAATACTCTGTCAGACATCCGTCCATACAAGTCATCCAGGAACAGGATGAACCGAAGGCACTATTCTGTAAACAGGATAGCCCTTGCATAACTCCGTCTTCAATTATCTTTGGCATATATGATTCGCAGCGCTTATGCCAATACAGAGTGGTTCTTTGGATAATAATCCAACCGGTCTCTCCATATTAACAACGTTAAAATGGTCAAAACTTCGATAGTCTGTGATTTAACTATCGAATAAAAACAAGTGTGCAAATAACGATATTATTTCCAAATGGAAATTATATCGATCAAACATCATTTAACATTCATCTCCTTAGTTCATTTTTCATCTCCTTTTTCCCTATATTCAATATTTCTTATTTTCTAAATTGGGAAAATATACGTTATTAACAATGGAAAACATTTCCATTTCTTGTCTTCTTCATTGGACTTAGACAGATGTTTAAACAAACATCGCTATGCCAACTCAAACCATTTCCTTTACTGCCGAACCTTAACTACTCCTTAGTTAAAAACGAAGGCAATCAAGTTGGGGTAGTACTACCTCTCAGACCTTAACTGAACAACATTTCTAACTTTGAAATAGGCAAAGTTCACTTTATATCCCTTTTACTAACTTCCTTACTTAACCCTCTTCGAATAGCTATATTCGATTTACTCTTTTCACTTAACTTAATTCGATTAACCCTTATCAATTAACTTTATTGGACTAACACTATTGGATTAACTCTATTTGACTAACGCTATTGATTTACTCATTTCACTTAACTCCTTTCGAATAAACTATATTCGATAACTCCTTTTACTTTCTTCGAATAAACTATATTCGATTAACTCATTTGCTTCTACTCTAATCGATTAAACCAACATCGATTAACTCCTTTGCTTTAACCCTAATCGATTAAACTAACATCGATTATCTCCCTTTACTTTAACTCTAATCGATTAAACTAACATCGATTAGTTCCTTTTACTTTAACTCTAATCGATTAAACTAACATCGATTAGCTTCTTTTACTTTAACTCTAATCGATTAAACTAACATCGATTAATTCCTTTGCTTTAACCCTAATCGATTAAACTAACATCGATTAGCTCCCTTTACTTTAACTCTAATCGATTAAACTAACATCGATTAGTTCCTTTTACTTTAACTCTAATCGATTAAACTAACATCGATTAACTCCTTTGCTTTAACTCTAATCGATTAAACTAACATCGATTAGCTCCTTTTACTTTCTATTCTCTAATCGATTAAACTAACATCGATTAGCTCCTTTATTCTATTCGAGTAAACTATTCATTTATAAAGATTTACTTTTAGTAATATTCTTCACTTTACAAATGATTTCCCTTTTATAAAACTCTATTCGTTTTAAAAACATTTTTCCCTTTTTATTTACTTTCGAAATATTTCCTTTTATAAAATCTGTTGATTTTATAAACTCCCTTTATTTCAATATACATTGAAATAATTCCTTTTTACATCCCAGGGTCTTTTATGATATTTATAATATCGAATAAAAATGATCAACATCATTCCAACACCCATAATCCATAATAGAATATATAACACATCATATATCACAATATATGAAAACAGTAAAATAAATGTTGAGGAATCCAGTTGGATTTCTCCAACCTGTTTCCCTATATCACAGATGTTAAACAATATAGATAACTTCACTTTCAGTTCCATATGATATATTCTGTTAAACAGAATCAATATAGAAATTTAACTAACTGACTAGCAGTTCAATCAAACAGTCAACACACAGTCAATCAGCCAATATCTAACAGTTCTAAAAATATAACATGAAATTATAAACTGTTCACAGTTAGTGAGATTTACTCACATTTGCAGTTCACCGTTAAAGAACGATAAACTGTTGTTTGATTTGAATCAAACAGTTTATTTCGCCATAAATTCAAACGAGCACAAATCCACTTCCAGTCAGTTCCAGTGCGTAGCCACCGTCCATACGATCCTAACGGATCTTGTTTCGTCCAATTCCGATCATGTATGAAGAAGTTATGATTTGTTAAGTAAACACACTATCTTCCTTTTAAATAAAACTTGAATATAATTTATCGGGCCTTACCGTCTTCCACTGGCCCATTACCCGTCCACTACTAGACCCGCTCCCACTACTCTTTCTTCCCTGATGAAAATCCTCCTACTAATCTCGTTTACTATGGCCGTTGACTCCATCAATAACTTCTCTTTTCTTCATCAAAATCACGAGAGACCTTTTCAAATCACTTTCTCTTCCAACACCCTTCTTCTTCATCCCAATTATACTCATCTCGCACTTGATTTGAACGATCCAACTTCAGCAACTCAACCTCACTTTTCACAGTAAGGCATCGAACGAATTTTCTCCTTCTATATACCATGAAAATTCAAACAAGAAATTCCGGTATACTCCTCTTCACTCTTTTATACTTCTCGCGACAACCAGCAAAACTCCATCGTCATTTCCCTGCTGTCGTGACCCTCATTCTTACCAAATTCCCCTACGAATCCAACCCAAACCGCTACATTTAAACTCCTCTTTGATCACCACTCCTTTACTCCCACTTCGAAAGCTTCCTCCAGGTTCCCATCTCAGTCCGACGTGGTGCCTGCATCGATACTTTTTGTGATCGATTTACCCCCAAAAACTAGCAGTTAGTCCCGAAAATCCAAGTTAAACCCAACCACATACTTCAAAATTCGAACTACAACCGTAATGACTCAAAATCGTAAATCCTAGAACACTCTGGGAATTTTCCGCGCACAGGAAATGAAGTCGAGTTGAGGAAATGGTATACACGAATTAATCTCTTCCATCATTGAATCCATACGTATATATCTTGAAATTTTCAGAGTTTTATATGAATTGTTTTGATTTATTCTTGCTTCTTAGATCTCACTGTATTTGGATTTCTGAGGAAAACCGGCGGCTCACAATGTCGTTGACCTCACAGCAAAATAAATTTAGGTTTATGAGGGTTTTTAGTGGTGTATTTATATCCTTAGAACTCTTCATGACTAGGTAGACATGTTTCTTTCTGAGCCACAAAACATTGGTGATGTTTGTGTAATAACTTGTTTTCTTCTGAGCCACCAAAACATTGGTGATGTTTGTGTTCAAATGTTCGGTTTCAACATGTTGTTTTGGCAAGAATATCCAAGCACGAAATCTTGAATACATTCATTCATACCAACTAGTTTTAACATTACCTAATATTTTATTCATTACACATTATTTAGACTGAATAGAAATATTTATTAAAAACAATGGAAGTCATGTATGTGCTTGTTAATACTTTAGCGGTACCCACTACAAAGAACTCGCTTATTTATCGACTGCTCTGGACAGAAGTAAAAATACCGTTATAATCAGTGATGTGCCCGGATTTCAAAAATATAAAAATATCGGTAGGTTAACCCATATTTTGAAATCTCAAAATGTTGAATACAGGGTGCGAAACACTCCAAATAAAAAGTTGCTTATTTAATTAATTAAAAATTACAGTAAAATTCTAAAAATTAAATTATCACTACTTCACAAAAGAATCTTATCTAAATTCAACCCCGATATTCAAATATATTGAAATAACCATTATGGCCGATAAACGATTCTATAGCGACTATTCTGAAATTTGATTTGGACATATCTCAAAATCTACCCGATGAAATCCTGATTTTCCTCTTCCACTAGAAAGATATACTCCACCAGCTCCACACGTTTCTTGTTTCACAGAAATCCGATTTAAAACGAACTCTGTACATTCAGTTGAAGTTCAAATCGCCAAATAGCGAACTACCGCGCCATTTCGAGCTCTATTTTAATTATAGTATAAACTATACGTTCAACTGTCGACGATTGAATATATTCGTTATTCAAATTCAATTCCAAGCTGAATTAAATATCACAGATGATCCGGTACACACCATATCGTCATTTCGACCATTCAGAATTAAATATCTTATTTAAATTATTATTTTAATTAAATATTCATCATAATTAAATTCCATGACCATTCAATTCACTAAACCACCATTTATATAATAAAATAAATTAATCATAATACCTCTGCCAGTGCGGGTCATTACAATCTTCCCTACTTAAAATAATTTCGTCCTCGAAATTGCTAAGGTAGAGAACGACCCTATCGACTGGTTAGAACATATTTGTTCACTTCTTAACTTCAGTTTCAACTGAACCAATTTAATTTCAATTAAATTATTAATTAATTCTTATCAACGAAAATTTTCAAAATTCCTGAAAATTTTCTAACGCCTTAACTCTTCGAAAATTATTGCCAGCACCTCCTTTGTACCAGTCAATCGGTCAAACTCCAACTCGCCTCTCTGGGCCATCTCCATCCCAAAAGAAAATCAAACAGCCAAGCGGCTTGCCTATTCGGCTCATCGAAATCTCATACCGTATGAAATATAAACTTGTACCTTTTTGTCGGGCATATCTACTCTGTCACTTCCATATGCTATCAACTCAGCATATACAAGAGTTACCCCAATCAAATCCAATCTGCTTTTATCCATGACACAACCATTCGCTTATATCCTAAGTCGAATTTTATTTCAATTTCGAGTTCCATTGTCGATTTCAAACTCTTAACTTCCCAATCCAATTTTCATTTCAAATTCTTATCCCGACAATCCAATTTTATTCAAGAATAAATTTTTCCTGATATCGTTCTATTTCCATTTAGTTTTCACTTAACTGTTTCAATTCAATTTCAGCTTACTTCCGCAAACTTCTATTTAAATTTGTTCTTAATTCAAACAGTCTCTTCCTGGGAATTTTAAACAGTTTACTTTTAAAAAAAAAAAATCAAATTTTCCTTTTTCAAATTCAACTGAGCCCATAATCAATATTCCATTAGTTAAATCACTTCTCTATTTCTTTATCAATATTTGTTAACCAAATATTTGCAATAACCATATTGGCCCTTTTATGTTGTTGGGAAAACATTTCTGAATATCGCCTTCCTTTATTTTCTAAACTTTAGAAAATATATGCTACTTATAATTGGAAAATATTCCAATTACTTATCTCTTTTCCGATCTTGTTTATTTCTATACTTAGGAAATATTTATAATCATATTTCCAAGTTACACTTATTTGGGTTAAAACGGGTGTTGTGTAAAACATCGTTACGACAACTCAAATACTATATTCAACTAACTCTTATTCAACACTGATCTTCGATCCTGAAATCTTACTATTTATTTGTTAATAATGAAATCAATCAAGTTGGGGTATAACTACCTCTCAGACCTTGACTGAATAACATTTATAACGTCAGAACAGATATGACTACTTACTCGAATAACCAATACCATACAACTACTTATTCACCTTTAAACACGTATACTCTTCCTCTATCTATTCTTACTAGATTTTATTCTTATACTTCCTTTTTGATTTTACTATTCTATTTTTAAGTTCGTTTTCTTATCGACTTCTATATATATCGATACGTTGATTTCTAACTATCAAATTATCTTAAAAATATTCTAACTCCTTAGATTCCTGGAAAAATTTGCCATAACCTCCTTTGTACCTGGAGCATCGGGATATTTCAAATAGCCTCCCATGGCCCTCACCAATCCAAAAAGAAAAAGAAAAAGCCAAGCGGCTAGCCGATACGGCGCATAAAATCTCATATATGAATTAAATACATACCTTTCCGTCGAGCATCTATTTATATACCTTCATACCTTATCCATACATATCTCATGTATATCCATACATTTCTAATTCATTTCAACTTAATCCAATCGTTTTAACTTATTTCGTTAAGTGATTTTCAAATTACTGGTTTGCCCATTTCACCTTTTTATTTGAATATACATGTTCAAATATAGGTTTAACTTGTTTATCAACTAATTGAATTCCATTTCAATTTTATGTTCTATATTCAATTTCGAATATCCATTTACAGATCCAATCCACCTTTCAAAGTTCAACTTCAACTTCAAAACTCGATTAACTAATTCCTCTCGACTTAGTTAATTCTATTCAATTTCTATATTTGAATTTCGTTTCAATTTCCTTATTCAAATTCTATATTTGAATTTCATTTCAATTCTATTTGAATCTTCTATATTCAAATTTCAAATTCAATTCTATTTGAATCTGCTTTATTCAAATTTCATTTTCACTTCTATTTGAATTTTCCTAATTCAAATTCTATTTGAATTTCATATATTTAAACTCCTTTAAATTTCTATATTTAATTTGAATTACAAATATTCAAATTCCTTTTTAAATCCTTTATTCAATTTCTATGTCACTTCTCTTATTCAAATTCTATTTGATTTTTCATATGTCAAATTCTATTCGATTTCTCATATGTCAAATTCTATTCGATTTCTATATTCGAATTTCCTCTTTTCAAATTCTATATCTGAATTGATATATTCAAACTCTATTTCAATTCCATTGAATTTCATATATTCAAACTCCCTTTGAATTTCTATATTCGAATCCTAATATTACTCTATATGAATTCTATATTCAATTTTCCATTATTTAAATCTTCTTTATTCAAATCTCATTTGAATTTCTATATTCAAATCCCCTTTGAAATTTCTATGTTCAAATCCCCTTTGAATTTTCTTATTTCAATTCCATTGAATTTCACATATTCAATTTCTATTTCAAATTTTCTTTATTCATTCTTTACATAAGTCTCGATTTCAATTCCTTTTGAAATCGATATTTCTACCTTAGGAAAATAGATTTCCCTTTCCATCTCACACTTGTATTTTTATTTCTGAATTATCCAATGATAATTCTTTCCACTTCATTTATAAACTTCGTTTATAAAAGAACTATTTATAAACTTCGTTTATAAAGGAACTTCTTGTTTTATTTCTTTTAAACAAGTTAATATTTCAAATCTATTTCAAAATTAAATTCTATATTTGAAACCCCATTTGAAATTCAACACAACTTGTCTTTCTCAAAACAAATTCAAAACAGTATCTCTGGTAGTAATTCGTCACTTACAACTCGAAAATGAATACTGATGATGCAGCTGTCATCATCAGAATCAATTTCCCAGCGATCGAAGTGAGTTCAATACTATAAAACTATTTCTAAACATTTCCACTTTGAAATTCATTTCAAAATATAATTTACACTGCTTGTAAAACAATTTAAAATCTCCCAGGATCTTAAATTTTCCTTATTTTTAATCCAAATCCATTTACAAACACTTATCCAATTCTCCAGAGTTTTAATTCAATTTCTGGTTTAAATTTCAGATTTAACTCATCTGATTTCACGTATTTCACTTATATGAATTCTGATTGGTTATTTACATAACCATTAAATTTATAATCTTTCTCGATTATAATAACAACCAATATATCCAATATATATCAAAATATACTTTGGGTAAACTTATTTTCATTTACCCTTTTTCAAAACATATCGTGCCGACCCATCGTATTCGAGTGTTTAGTAACTCCTACCGATACAGTGGATCAAACTGATCGACCAGAACCCATAAACAACTCAACCAATGAATCTCCACAATATAAAACAAATTTTTATATCAATAACAAATATGTCCACTCGTATATATACACTCAATCTCAGTCTAGGGTATTACTAACCCTGTCTCTACCGAGTCACGCCACAGAGCCAAGGTAATTCACTTAAACCTAAGCTCTGATACCAACTGTAACAACCCGGATTTCGAGCGACTTTGGTTATCGACATAAGCACGATGTCGATAACCAAAACATCGAAAAATCCTGGTAATTAGTGAAAGAAATTAGAGGGTGAGGAAAGATAAGGTAGAACTAATAGAATAGAAGAAGAAGAACACAACATCAGAGTAACACGAATCTCACAGCGGAACGAATAACATATAATATATGTAACATAACTTTGAAATATACATCCGTTCTTGAATATACATATCATTGTCAAAGTACAACACTTACAACACAGCGGAAATAACTATAGCTATATGATCCTGAAGCCTCCTGCTCCAGCTCTTCAATTATATCTGTAAAATCCCGACTACTTGACTGCCCGTACAAATTTAGGCACCCAAGAGTTTAGGGAAAACAACAAAGTAAACTCCGGGTCAGTCATGGGACTGGTGTGAGTAAAACAGTTTAAAACAGTTGAACAAGTAAATGATATCTCATAAGACCACGCCGCATAACGGAACGGGTTTTTTCCCTTATGAGAATCCAAATTATCTTTATATCAAAAACCTTTTGATATTATAATAATGTATATCAACACAATATAATAATCATCTAGCAGAAACGCTTTCATCTCACGTTCTACATATATAGTATACAATCAAAACCGCAAGCACGTATTGGGTAATGGATTTCCAACTATGACAAGGTATGGAACCACCATTCGCTCGTGTACCTCTAGAGAGGAATACACTGGGTTCAACAAGAACATCTTGCAACCCGGCCACACATGACCGACCACTCATTTCGCTTGAGCGTATCGAATGTATATCACCAACGGTTGGGATCAGCAACCGTTTCCCGAATGGGACAACATCAACAATAGATTTTGAGAAGTAAATGAAACTCTAGATCAGGTGATTATACACCCTACTTCGGTGCGACCGACTTAGCCATGCTGCCTGCCCGATTTATGTCATTTACCGGTTGATGAGGCTAGAAGCTACGCTTTATCATCACACCAGATTCACTTTGAATGCCACATCATCAAATCCATTCAATCACCGATTGACGTCCTCAACAATACATTATGTGTTAGCTAAAAGAAGTTTCCTTCTCCGCTTCCACTCTTGGTACAGTTGGAGAAATCAATATACGTGATCGTCTGGAAATACTCTGTCAGACATCTGTCCATACAAGTCATTCAGGAACAGGATGAACCGAAGGCACTATTCTGTAAACAGGATAGCCCTTGCATAACTCCGTCTTCAATTATCTTTGGCATATATGATTCGCAACGCTTATGCCAATACAGAGTGGTTCTTTGGATAATAATCCAACCGGTCTCTCCATATTAACAACGTTAAAATGGTCAAAACTTCGATAGTCTGTGATTTAACTATCAAATAAAAACAAGTGTGCAAACAACGATATTATTTCCAAATGGAAATTATATCGATCAAACATCATTTAACATTCATCTCCTTAGTTCATTTTTCATCTCCTGTTTCCCTATATTCAATATTTCTTATTTTCTAAATTGGGAAAATATACGTTATTAACAATGGAAAACATTTCCATTTCTTGTCTTCTTCATTGGACTTAGACAGATGTTTAAACAAACATCGCTATGCCAACTCAAACCATTTCCTTTACTGCCGAACCTTAACTACTCCTTAGTTAAAAACGAAGGCAATCAAGTTGGGGTAGAACTACCTCTCAGACCTTAACTGAACAACATTTCTAACTTTGAAATAGGCAAAGTTCACTTTATATCCCTTTTACTAACTTCCTTACTTAACCCTCTTCGAATAGCTATATTCGATTTACTCTTTTCACTTAACTTAATTCGATTAACCCTTATCAATTAACTTTATTGGACTAACACTATTGGATTAACTCTATTTGACTAACGCTATTGATTTACTCATTTCACTTAACTCCTTTCGAATAAACTATATTCGATAACTCCTTTTACTTTCTTTGAATAAACTATATTCGATTAACTCATTTGCTTCTACTCTAATCGATTAAACTAACATCGATTAACTCCTTTTCTTTAACCCTAATTGATTAAACTAACATCGATTAGCTCCCTTTACTTTAACTCTAATCGATTAAACTAACATCGATTAGTTCCTTTTACTTTAACTCTAATCGATTAAACTAACGTCGATTAGCTTCTTTTACTTTAACTCTAATCGATTAAACTAACATCGATTAACTCCTTTGCTTTAACCCTAATCGATTAAACTAACATCGATTAGCTCCCTTTACTTTAACTCTAATCGATTAAACTAACATCGATTAGTTCCTTTTACTTTAACTCTAATCGATTAAACTAACATCGATTAGCTTCTTTTACTTTAACTCTAATCGATTAAACTAACATCGATTAACTCCTTTGCTTTAACCCTAATCGATTAAACTAACATCGATTAGCTCCTTTATTCTATTCGAATAAACTATTCATTTATAAAGATTTACTTTTAGTAACAGTTCTTCACTTTACAAATGATTTCCCTTTTATAAAACTCTATTCGTTTTAAAAACATTTTTCCCTTTTTATTTACTTTCGAAATATTTCCTTTTATAAAATCTGTTGATTTTATAAACTCCCTTTATTTCAATATACATTGAAATAATTCCTTTTTACATCCCAGGGTCTTTTATGATATTTAAAATATCGAATAAAAATGATCAACATCATTCCAACACCCATAATCCATAACAGATTATATAACACATCATATATCATAATATATGAAAACAGTAAAATAAATGTTGAGGAATCCAGGTGGATTCCTCCAACCTGTTTCCCAATATCACAGATGTTAAACAATATAGATAACATCACTTTCAGTTCCATATGATATATTCTGTTAAACAGAATCAATATAGAAATTTAACTAACTTACTAGCAGTTCAATCAAACAGTCAACACACAGTCAATCAGCCAATATCTAACAGTTCTAAAAATATAACATGAAATTATAAACTGTTCAGAGTTAGTGAGATTTACTCACATTTGCAGTTCACCGTTAAAGAACGATAAACTGTTGTTTGATTTGAATCAAACAGTTTATTTCGCCATAAATTCAAACGAGCTCAAATCCACTTCCAATCAGTTCCAGTGCGTAGCCACCGTCCATACGATCCTAACGGATCTTGTTTCGTCCAATTCCGATCATGTATGAAGAAGTTATGATTTGTTAAGTAAACACACTATCTTCCTTTTAAATAAAACTTGAATATAATTTATCGGGCCTTACCATCTTCCACTGGCCCATTACCCATCCACTACTAGACCCGCTCCCACTACTCTTTCTTCCCTGATGAAAATCCTCCTGCTAATCTCATTTACTATGGCCGTTGACTCCATCAATGACTTCTCTTTTCTTCATCAAAATCACGAGAGACCTTTTCAAATCACTTTCTCTTCCAACACCCTTCTTCTTCAACCCAATTATACTCATCTCGCACTTGATTTGAACGATCCAACTTCAGCAACTCAACCTCACTTTTCACAGTAAGGCATCGAACGAATTTTCTCCTTCTATATACCATGAAAATTCAAACAAGAAATTCCGGTATACTCCTCTTCACTCTTTTATACTTCTCGCGACAACCACCAAAACTCCATCGTCATTTCCCTGCTGTCGTGGCCCTCATTCTTACCAAATTCCCCCACGAATCCAACCCAGACCGCTACATTTAAACTCCTCTTTGATCACCACTCCTTTATTCCCACTTCGAAAGCTTCCTCCAGGTTCCCATCTCAGTCCGACGTGGTGCCTGCATCGATACTTTTTGTGATCGATTTACCCCCAAAAACTAGCAGTTGGTCCCGAAAATCCAAGTTAAACCCAACCACATACTTCAAAATTCGAACTACAACCGTAATGACTCAAAATCCTAAATCCTAGAACACTCTGGGAATTTTCCGCGCACAGGAAATGAAGTCGAGTTGAGGAAATGGTATACACGAATGAATCTCTTCCATCATTGAATCCATACGTATATATCTTGAAATTTTCAGAGTTTTATATGAATTGTTTTGATTTATTCTTGCTTCTTAGATCTCACTGTATTTGGATTTCTGAGGAAAACCGGCGGCTCACAATGTCGTTGACCTCACAGCAAAATAAATTTAGGTTTATGAGGGTTTTTAGTGGTGTATTTATATCCTTAGAACTCTTCATGACTAGGTGGACGTGTTTCTTTCTGAGCCACAAAACATTGGTGATGTTTGTGTAATAACTTGTTTTCTTCTGAGCCACCAAAACATTGGTGATGTTTGTGTTCAAATGTTCGGTTTCAACATGTTGTTTTGGCAAGAATATCCAAGCACGAAATCTTGAATACATTCATTCATACCAACTAGTTTTAACATTACCTAATATTTTATTCATTACACATTATTTAGACTGAATAGAAATATTTATTAAAAACAATGGAAGTCATGTATGTGCTTGTTAATACTTTAGCGGTACCCACTACAAAGAACTCGCTTATTTATCGACTGCTCTGGACAGAAGTAAAAATACCGTTATAATCAGTGATGTGCCCGGATTTCAAAAATATAAAAATATCGGTAGGTTAACCCATATTTTGAAATCTCAAAATGTTGAATACAGGGTGCGAAATACTCCAAATAAAAAGTTGCTTATTTAATTAATTAAAAATTACAGTAAAATTCTAAAAATTAAATTATCACTACTTCACAAAAGAATCTTGTCTAAATTCAACCTCGATATTCAAATATATTGAAATAACCATTATGGCCGGTAAACGATTCTATAGCGACTATTCTGAAATTTGATTTGGACATATCTCAAAATCTACCCGACGAAATCCTGATTTTCCTCTTCCACTAGAAAGATATACTCCACCAGCTCCACACGATTCTTGTTTCATAGAAATCCGATTTAAAACGAACTCTGTACATTCAGTTGAAGTTCAAATCGCCAAATAGCGAACTGCCGCGCCATTTCGAGCTCTATTTTAATTATATTATAAACTATACGTTCAACTGTCGATGATTGAATATATTCGTTATTCAAATTCAATTCCAAGCTGAATTAAATATCACAGATGATCCGGTTCACACCATATCGTCATTTCGACCATTCAGAATTAAATATCTTATTTAAATTATTATTTTAATTAAATATTCATCATAATTAAATTCCACGACCATTTAATTCACTAAACCACCATTTATATAATAAAATAAATTAATCATAATACCTCTGCCAATGCAGGTCATTACAATCTTCAAATCCATATAAACTTCATCCTCTACCGTTGTGTATTTGTCGAGATCCGAGCCTCCAATGTTCGCCCACCTCGCGCCAGTTTGCTCCGCCATGCCACCACCGAGTTCGACGTGACCACCACCTCCAGGCGCACCTCTCCAAGCGCTACGGCGTGGTGCAACCCGATCGTTCTCTCGTGCAACGGATTGGAATAAATTAGCTGACCTAGTTTTGAACAAGTTTAAAAGGTAACGGCTATGTTCAATTTAAAGGGTTATAACACTTAAAAGCATTGCAAATTTAAATTTATTTGTGAAAATCATATCTTTTTGATACGATATCGAAATCTGATGAAACAAGAAGCATTGGGACTATGACATCGTACACTACATTCTAGAAGTGACCGAAGCAATTTTAGAGCTAACCGTCAATTAAGAAAGAGTGGTACCTAATGTGTGATTTCTAAATTCAAATTGGAATGGAAAAGCGTTGTATAAATTATATAAGCGATGTATAAATTATGTAAGCATTGTATATATCATATATAAACATTGTATAAATTATATAAGCGATGTATGAATTAAACATATGTTGTATAAATCATATATGCGTTGAATGGAAATGAAATATACATATATATATATGTATGTATGTATGTATGTATGTATACCTCCCTCGTCCACAGACCATGGACGATTTGAATTGATTGTGGTGTGAAATTGATTGTGATCATGAATGATTGATTGTGGTTGCAACAAAATTGATTGTGTTTGTGGTAAATTCATTATGTTGTGTAAATGAATGGTATTGTGGAAATTAGGGAAATGAAATTATCATAATGCTGCAAGGCCTAGGATAGCAGAGGAGCCATGCTGGACACGGTGCCGGTGCTAAATACCCTGCCGTTGTAACGCCAAAATTTTCTGAAATGAATCGTATAAAATTGTTGTTGTGTTTGGAATAAATTCTTTGAACGATAAAAATATCATTTTTATCATGTATGTGAAGTATTAAAAATATTCATGTGTTGAATAAATTCTTGGAATAATAAAAATAACAATTTTATTGTATGTATGAACCATTAAAAATATTCATTTGTTTGAAATATATTCTTTAAATGATAAAAATATCATTTTTATCACGTATGTGAAGTAATAAAAATATTCGTGTATTGAATAAATTCTTGGAACAATAAAAATAACATTTTTATTGTATGTATGAACCATTAAAAATATTCATGTGTTGAATAAATTCTTTGGACGATAAAAATATCATTTTTATCATGTATGTGAATTAGTAAAAATATTCATGTGTTGAATAAATTCTTGGAACAATAAAAATGACATTTTTATTGTATGTATGAACCATTAAAAATATTCATGTGTTGAATAGATTCTTTGAATGATAAAAATATCATTTTTATCACGTATGTGAAATAATGAAAATAGTCATGTGTTGAAATATATTTTTTGTTCGCCAAAAGTATTATTTCTATCATATGTATGAAGTGTTAAAATTAACCATTGTTTAAATAAATATTTGTTAGTTAAAAATAATATTTTTAACTTGTTAATGAAGTGAATAAAATTGTCATGTATGGAAATAAATATTTGTTCGCTTAAAATATTATTTTTAGCTTAGATATGCATATATATACATATGCAAAACAGGTAAATGGATTGGTTGTTGAGTAGAGAATTTATTTGCGTGCCCGACAATAGGTAAACCTTAATGAGTTGGTTGCGCAATTTTATTTATTATATAAACTCCTGTGAATACCATTGGATGCGATGTGTTGGTTGTTCTGTGTGAGATTATAAATGTCGCCATAGGATAGCAACAATTAACTTTGAACCACACTACATGGCATACTTCGTGAAGATAACCATGCAAGCATTTGGAGCTTATGTGATGAGGATGGAATTACCATATAAGTGAGAGGCTTGTATGGCGATGACTGAATTACAGGTTGAACTGAAGACTGATATGGACGAAATAAAATGTAACGGTAAATTTCTATATTAAATAAAAAGCCCATACGGGTCAGGAGTTGACAATAATTCACGTCTCTCCTGTTTTTAGATATGGCACATGGATTATTTATTTTCCAACACTGGATAAGGTGATGAGAATTTATTCTCTAGAGTCATGATCTTTACACACTCCCTTGGGCATAGAACAGGTCACTAAAAATTGTGTATGTTGTTTCTGGATTTATTGAGTGCCTAATACGGCCCAATAAATTTCCAAACCCCTCCCCGTACAAAGGAGGTTATGGCAAAAATTTTTGAAATTTAAAGGGTTAGCCAAATTTTTGAAGTGAAAATGGTTTGGAAATTGTCGAATAAATTATATATATATAAATTAAAATAAAACGAATCGCGCAGCTGCAGTTCGTGTTTTGGAATCGTAACTTTAAATGATTATACTGGGAGATCCGACCATCGGATTTTCCCGAAACTGGATCCGTTGGGTTCGCTTTAGAAAGATCTTTCCAACGTAATAAATTTCTTAAAATCCAATGGTTAGATTTTGAGAAATGTGTAATTCAAATCTAAATAAAAACAGCACCAGGGCCGCATAATGACCTAAAGCGCCGTTTAATTAAAATGGGCTATTTTTATATAAATAAAAATAGCGATAAATCGTTTTAAAATATTATAAACGATAGGGAATGGAAATAAACCAATTTTACTTGGTTTATCAGATAGTTTGATGGTTAGATGTATTTGACATGAAATTATTATATTGAATTGAAACGTAAACGTCAAATAATTTAACCAGAAAGAATTGATTTGAGTTCTATGTATACATGAATTATCTGAAAAGGCCAAGTTAATTCTCATTTCAAATAATTGATCGACAATCAAAAATCGAAGATATGAAGATGGTGCAAGATCGGTGATCCTCACATCGTATGGATTGCTACTGATGCCTTATATATGGGTAGCTCCCTTAATGAGGTTACAGTGGTAGTGGTCTGGACGTACTTGTTAATTGTTCGGATGTGTGAGGGCCTCTCTTCCGTATTGGACATATAGAACGAGGAATAAGGTGTCTCCGATTTTGTGCAGACCCAGAATGGACTAGTAAATGGATATGTGTCTGACATTAGATTTCTGTCTATGTTGATTGATCTCTATTAAATATATATCTGTTTGGTGGCGGAGAATTATTTTCTTGCTTAACACTATTCTCTAATACGTACGTTCTTAGAGGTTATATATCGATAGACATCAGTCGCATGGCGTGGAATGTCAATGTGGCATGCAGAGATTCAGTAATCAAGGCTTTTGTTAAAAAGCAGGGTCTTATGGTTGATGATCAAAGCACAACTTTAAATAGCATAGCTTTGTGTATAGCATTAATTCGCGAGCCTCACCTCTCGGTATGAGTCAAAAAGGGGATCATGACCATAGGGAGAACATGACGTTTCTTTCTAGCTATGGGTGGTGTCATGATATGGAGCCCGGACATTTATTTATTTTTACCTATGTGGATGATGGATAGCGAGGAGCCTCGGATATATCGGTCACTACGGGGACGACGAATAGGTCCGATAGGACCGGAAAACATGTGTTCAGGAATACTAATCCACTAACGTAAGTGTGACCGGTCCAACCATTCATAGGGTTCACTGCAGGGGATCCTGAGACATTTGCTAGAGTATCTCGAATCGATCAGGAACCATCCCTAGCCTCGGCTCATGACGGAAATCCAATTTCCAATACGACATTTCGTTTTTGATTGTAAACCCATATATGGCGACATGATATATGGTACCCATGCCGTCTATGATTGATACATTATGATTGAAATTATTTTTGAAACATATATGCACTAGTAATAATATCAAGTGATTTGTTTTATACGTATCAAGCATATTTGGCCATTATAAGGTAGAATTCTATCCTCCGGCTTGCGTTGCATTGTGTGATGGGACTTGAGTCTTATAATGGCTTAATTTTTCTAAAAAACATTGCGTTGTTTAAATGATTTACTTTGTTTTATGCACTGGCAATCTAATGGAGTAAACCCGTTCCGCGTTAGCGGAGTGGTCCTATGATTAGCCTTATTATTAAATAAGTTAAGTAGATTTCTCATACCAGTCCCATGACTGACTCATAGTTTGTTTCACATGCAAAATTGGGTGCCCTTATTTCTACATGGGCAGCCAAGTAACAGGTAGCAGGGTTTATTTTGGCTTAGCACTATAGCTTGGAGTGCACTTTTGGCTGATGGAGTAGACTAGCTTTTATCTGTATTTTGGACTATTAACATTACCGCATGTACTATCTTATGTATATGTACCGCTGATCGCGATGTAGACTGATTATTTCTATTATATATTGTCTTATGTATATGTACCGTTGATCTCGATGTAGACTGATCATTTCTTTTATGCTCTAAGTTGTATCCTATGACTGTGCAACTCTGATCTTTATTAGATTCTATGGTTTCGCTGTCATATTGATGTAAATTATTCTATTTCGTGTTTATGCTATTATCTGTAATCTGCTGATGTTGATTAATGTGTTATATTCCAATGATTATCCTTGCTTCCATGGCACGGGGGTTTGGGGTTACCACATGTTAAGCACATTTCAATTTCTTTATTAATGTCAGAAACAATTTTACTATAAAATATAATTAATAAACATTAACTATAATTACTAAAAAAATTAACTGTAATTTACTAATTATAATATTAACTATAATTACTAAAAAATATTAACTATAATTTATTAATTATAATATAATTAATAAATATTAACTATAATTAATAAATATTAACAATAATTACTAAAAAATATTTACTATATAATATAATTAATAAATATTAACTATAATTTACTAATTATTAATCATTAATAATAATACATTTAACAAGTGATGTAATAGACAACAACATCACTTTAAAAACTATCGTTCAACAAGTAATGTAATAGCTAAGCGGCCTAAGTTTAATTTTTTAAAGTGTATTTAAGACATCAGTCGTTCAATAGATCGATGTCTGAAAAACCAATAACATTAATTTTTAAATGAGCGATGTTAAAAATATATTTTGACATCGGCTGAATTGCAGACGATGTTAAAACTGTGATGTCTATTCTACTTTTTCTTGTAGTGATACTATTGATTGTTTTATGCACACCATGAAATATGGTATTTTTTTCTAGAAAGATAAAGTGTCTAAATGTTGACCTTCTGTCATTAGCCTAATCAGAATCGACATAACCTATTAGATTTAGGACTTTGTTGGCCCTTATGCTTAGGCATAGATTGATGGTTGCCTTTAGGTACCTTAACATTCTTTTAATTCACAGCTATCCAGTGATCACTTAATGGCTTGTGCATATATTGACTTACTTTGTTAACACCGTAAGCGATATCTGTCATTGTAATAGTGACGTATTGAAGGGCATCCACTATGCTTCAATACTGCTTTTCATTTTAAATGGGTTCACCTTTTTCTTTGCTGAGTTGGAGGTTTCTTATCATATGTGTTGGTAGAGAGTTGGCCTTGTCCATTTTCTCTTTTGTGAGAATTTCAGAAATATACTTTCTTTGATTTAAGTGCAGTTCATCATTGGAGTTTCTGTTGACTTCAATTCCAAGGAAGTATGACAGATTTTCTAAGTCCTTTATAGAGAACTCTTTATTTAGAAGTTCAGTGATACTTCTGATTTTTTCAACAATATTACCTATAATTAAGAAGTCATCAATGTATATCATCATGTACGTAATGGTATTATAGAAAACTTGGTAAAAAAAAGAGTTGTTTGAATTTGTTGGGTTGTATCCCAATCTGGACAGAGTTGCTTTAAGCTTGTCAAACCAAACCCTTGGTGACCGTTTAAGACCATATATAGCTTTCCTGAGTTTGAGACCAAGTTTCCTTTTCCCTGTGTCTTGAATCCCTCATGTTGCTCCATATATACTTCCTCATATAAAACACCATTTAAAAGTCATTATTCACATTTGTTTTTTTGATGGTCCAATTCTTGTATAAATAATGGTTAGAATAATACTTATAGTAGTGAGCTTCACAACAGGTGAGAATGTTTCTCTGAAACCAATCCCACACTATTATAAATATCCTTTAGCTACTAATCTTGCCTTATATTCTGATGTTGAACCATCAGGGTTTCTTTTAATTCTAAAAGTCCATTTGCATTCTATGATATTTCTATCTTTATAATGTGGTACAAGTGCCTAGGTATTATTCTTTATAAGAGCATTGAACTCATCCTGTGTAGCATCACTCCACTTATCATTCAGCACAACATGATAGTAATTAGTGGGTTCATCAGAAGATTCTTCAATGTGATATACCTTGGGCTTGAATATGCCACTTTTACCCCTGGTGGTTATATGATACCTGTTTTCCACAGGAATAGTATTGTCCGCTCTGGTGTCTTCCTGTTAATAGGAAGCAATTTTTTTTTTCTGATTATTGTTACTAACACTCTGTTGAGAGTTTCTGCAAGTACTTTCTGGTGATTCAGAGGACTCTTGACCCAGACCATCATTGATCAATGTGTGTTGAGGGCCTGAGTCATCAGAAGGCAGTTGGCTCAGCTGATCACTGTTCTGCCTCTTTACCAGAATAACTTCATTATGAAGGTTGGGTATTGGAGGAATAGATATTTTTGGATTATATGCCTTTTTTATTGTTCTGATTTCTTCCTTACTGAATGGGAATGTTCTTTCATTAAAAATAACATGTCCAGGTAGATAAATTCTTCCATTGTTGACTAGACATTTATAACCCTTATGATTGGACACATAGCCTAGAAATGTGCAGGGTTCAGACCTGACATCAAGCTTGTGTGCATTATAAGGTCTGAGATAGGTGAAGCATAGGCATCGAAAAACTTTCAGTTCATTGTACTTTGGTTTAGTATAAGTTAGAACCTCAACTGGGCACTTAAAATCAAGTTCTTTTGTGGGAAGTCTGTTAATAAGATGCACTGTTGTAGCAAAAGCATCTAGCCAAAATTTTAGTGGCAAAGATGTTTGTGCCAGTAATGTTAATCCAGTTTCAACAATGTGTCTGTGTTTCCTCTCTATAAGACCATTTTGTTCAGATGTGTGTGGATAGGTTGTGTGTGATGCCCTTTTTATTGAAAAATTATTTTAGAATAGAAATTCCTTACCTCCATCAGATTGTAGCACCATTACTGTTTAGCTAATTTTCAACATTTGTAATAAAGTTTACACTGCACTATAAGTCTCATATTTTGATTTCATAAAGTATATCCAAACATGTCTTGAGTAAGCATCAATAAATGGGATATAATAATTATAGTTGTAATCAATGTTCACTTGAGCAGGTCCCCACAAATCCACTGCAACTAGTTCAAGTGGTTTATTATAGGATGTTTCAAAATTTTGAAACATTAGTTTATGACTCTTTCCTAGTTGACAGTATGAACAAAAATAGTGTTTAGGAACACTGATTGCAATATCACTATTATTCAGAACTTGTTTTACAATTTTCATACTTAGAAGACCAAGTTTACAGTGCCATGTATCAAAAGTTTTACAAATTTCATCCTTTTTCAATTTAGACATGTTATGGATAAAATCATTTTTTAAGCCAGCAGTATTCCTTGAATTTCCAACATCAAACTTGTAGCGTCCATTTTTATCATTACTCTACAAAAGAATTTCCCTAGTTAGGATGTCTCTAATTAGGAATTGATTTGGGTAAAATTAGAATGAGATAGTATTGTCTCTGGCATACTCTAACACACTTATAAGATTTTTCTGATGTTGGGCACTTTTAAAAGATTGTTAAGATATAACTGCCTAATACCCTTAATACTAGTGTGTTTTATGTGAGCAGTGTTACCATTACCCATAGAAAGAGATTGTTTACCTCTATATTCCATGTTACCAAGATTGAGATTGCTTAATTTATTTGTCACATGATTTGTGGCTCCTAAATCAGGGTACCATCCTTCATCTTGTACATCAGTAATGCTAACTGACTCATTTCCACTTTCTTCAGAGGTGTTGCTATCACTTTGATTACTAATCATATTTTCTGTTGAATTATTTCTGTTGTTATTTGCAACTTGATTAGTATTGAAATTATTATCCAATCTGAAATAGCATATATTTGCTGTATGACCAAACTTGTCACATATTTGACATTTTAATCTATTGTTGTATCCTCTGCCAGACCTTCCTTTACCTCTACCAACTTGTCCATCCCTTTGGTAAGTGTTTGTTTGATTTTTTTTGAATTTTTTCCACGATCTTGGTTGTTGAATTTACTAGTAGCAAAGTTTATATTAAACTAGGCATTACCTTCCTTCTTTTGTAGAAGTTTGCCCTCATGACTTAATAGCATGGAATATACACTCTGTAATGAGGGAGTTGGCCCAATTGATGTTATGAATTCAAGTACTACTTCATAATCATCTTCAAGTTCACTTACAATGTAAAGAACTTGTTTGTTTTTAGAGATCCTTTGACCAGTACATGAAAGCTAATCACACAAGTTCTTTACCTTCATAAGGAATTCACTCATCGTTGAGTTGTCTTTATTGATATTTTGAAGTTTCCTTTTGTAGTGGAGAATCCTTGGGAGGACTGAGATGTAAAAATTCTTTACAATGTTGACCAAATGTTATGAGATGAATTGCAACCTATTAGTTGTACCAGTAAACTTGTACCCACTAATGACATAATCCAAGAACTTATCAAGTTATCTTGTCTGTACTACGTTGTAAATTTTATGTTTAATACCAGGTTTTCTTCAGCATCTCTTATGTATTTTGCAAGAATTATCTTTGAGTCGTACATAAATTCTTCAAGGCCATAACCTTTAGCTGATGTCCCAAATTGCAGTTTCTAGAGCAGGAAGTTTGATTCATCTAACTGGATTGAGATAAGTTGGTTTTGAGGTTTAATTATTTCTTTGATTAACTATTATGTAATGTCAACTGAAGATTGACCTATTTTCGCCATAGATGTTGGTGAAGCTGATGATACAGGCTAGTCATGATTGAAGGCTCGACAACTGGTTGGCTACGAAAAAGAATCAAAAATGCTTGAAGAACTGAGTTGTGAAACCGAATCACGCAAATGCAGGAATGATCCTTGTATTTGATGATCAAGGATGACACAACGGTGATGATAACCAGATGCTGATGGCTACCGATGCAACCAGTGCAGTTGATCTCTGATCGACTATTTGTGGATGTCACAGGCCAACTAATGACGATTGATAAAGAATCAATCTCCTCTTGAGTCAAATCGCTGAAGAAGCATATGAGAAAACAAATGCAGATTTAATGTAATTTTGTTAAGCAGATTAATGCTCCGATACCATGTTAAGATAATCAAAGAATTGCAATTGAGAAGATTTGTAATAATCCTGTATTATTGAATAATAATGAATACAATAGTATAGATGGGTTTATATACTAGTTAGAGTGGGATTTAAGAGTGCCCCATCTAGAATATTATAGTTTGGATAGGGTAGACAACATTACGCAACTGATATCAACCCTATTCTCCATTAATTATTAGGCACATAACTCGAATACCAAGCAATTTAAGAAGTTGGATGAAAATCTCTTGCGTGCAAGGATAAAAAATTATGTAAAACGATACAAAACAAAACGATGGTGTTGCTATAGTTTTTAAAAACAAACAAATACAATGTTATGATTCAAACTTTATAACATACTACATGTTCTTAAATGTTACCAAGATAAATTCTTAATTCCTAAAATGATGGAATTATTCATGAAGATCACTTGTTGGACCCCCACGTGCTAGTAAAATCTGATGTAAATTTTAGTTCATGAATGCAAATAAATTACATATGCATGTATTCATGGTTCCAGTAATCCTATAAACGTACAACTTGTTTCATATTTGGTCCACTCCTAAGATCAAATTGTCTATTCAACATGAGTTGCGTGATTTCAAAAATAATTATGAATTTCTTTCAAATTACTAATTTGATTTAAGCATTGCACAAACACATGTGAATGCTTTCTATGAATAA
The DNA here is from genome assembly GCA_030737875.1 of Allium sativum. NCBI lineage: Eukaryota > Viridiplantae > Streptophyta > Magnoliopsida > Asparagales > Amaryllidaceae > Allium > Allium sativum. Next base: position 681,866,903 of record CM060926.1, on the reverse strand, counting down.
TATTTTTCCTACTAAATATAAAAGATATGCGTAAGCAACACGTTTGACTTCTTTCTTTCCATTCATCTCAAAAACCATTAAAAAACTCATACAATCTGGTACAAGTTATATCCAACACTCTCCTTAACGCAATTTGCTTTAGTGACACCAGTGCTGGACATTTTTACCATGTTACCACTAACCAGCCATTATCATCCACTACAAACAAAATTGATATCAAACAAATGATAACCAATTTGACTGACATGGTTTTCCAAACCATATGAAAATATGTAGTATGGTAATGGTAATTAACCACAAGTAATAGTAATTACCATATGTACCACATACCTTAAATAATATATATGTATGTATATACACATGTCCATACACACACATTCTTATATTTCATAATATAAGTTTGTTACATAATATCCAACTTCTAATGTGTAAGGATTTAATAGAATATCTAAGAAAATGCAATTATGATATTAGGTTGAATGCAAATTTTTATCATATATTTTAGAAACAGTATAATTTTATATGATATTCTAACTTCGTCCATAAAGTTTTCCTATATTTTTAACTATATAAAATAAGATAGATGAATATAGCGTAATAAATAAAAAATCACTTTTCAATATTTAAATTTTTTAACGTGAAATATCGTAAACAAAAAGATCTCATACTATTAAATGGTAAAAGCCTATTACCAACCTCTACTGATCATTACCAATCATGAAATGAAGTGTTTGTTTTTTAAATACTTTGGTTGGTAATGGTGTGATTTTTCTATTAATGTATAGGTTGGTATGATAATATTTTTTATAGCTAAAAGAGAAAATACTTTGTATTGATGTTGCAAAATATTGTACAAAATGTTTTCGATAATATTTTTTACAATGAATATATGGTTGTATTTATACATAGAGACGTATACAATAGCAAATAAAGTAGCACAAGAAAACCTACATTCAGTTGCAATTATCAGTATCTTGTTTATGCAAATGCAACTGATATTATTTTTTCATGCTTCCTTTTAATTTTATTTGGTCCCACTAATTTTCCCCCTTACCCACTTAATACTAAAATTCTTGTTACGTTTTTTCCATCTCCTTTCCTTGAGAATTGTTACTCTTTCCTCATTGAAATTTTCTATCTTTTTTGCGAAAATATTTCCTCCATCTTGCTCTACTTCTTTCCTTTAACCCGTTTCCCTTCACCTCGACCATCCGCTCTTCCTTCAGACTACGGTCGTTTACTGGCATTTGTTCATAAGCCCTAAATCAACAAACCAAGGTGATCACAAATGCCCTAATTTTGCTAACGTGTTTCAATTTCTGTACTTTTTTGAGTGTTACTACAAGATCCCTTATTACTATAGTTTGCTGTTATCATTTGAATTGATGATAAAATGAGGAAATTTCTTCTGAAGTCAATCACAAAATTTGCATTTTTCTTGCAAGATTCGGCGATAAAATCGCAAACTCCTTATGAGTTGAGTTTTATGACAAAACTCGTAAATTGCTCAAATAGGAGTTAGTGATGGAACTCACATGAAAGAATAAATAAAGTTTGTTAAAAAATAAGAGTAATACTAGTTTTTGTATAATCAAACACAGTTATGCTAAGTTTAACAAACAAAAGGAAAAATTGTACAGACATTGAGAGGTTAAACTAACATTATTCGAATAAAAAGGATGAAATCGCTTGGATGACTTGAATGGTTCAAACTGTTTCTACTCAGCTAGAAAAGATAAGAAAGAACAAATTTTCGTTATAAACATAAAACTAGAGTCTCTCAGCAGACATTATTACTTCATTGTTAAGTGTTAGCAGTGAAATTTATATTATTTGTTTACCTCTGACCCTCAAAAGAATGGGTAAATACCATTTCCCCCCTCTTCTACCATCCAGAGTTACTTTGATACTACCATAAGAACAACTTAGTAATCGTTGTTTTTTTAACGCAGATATCAAGCTAGCATCCTCTCATTGGCATTACATATAGAGTGCATGATCTTAATATGTTGATTCTTACCATGTTTACTATTTTTGTGCAGTTGCGTTTGCAAGCTTTCATGTAAAGTTTCCCATTATACTAAGGTATTAGTTTATTCCTTCATCCTGTCGAATTAACAGTAGTCAAATGTCCCTTTGCAATGGTATTTGTTGATATTTTATATTCTTATTGACTACATGCCCTGCTCACATCATGTTATATATGCTCAGATTATTTTATCTATGTTTGTTTTATTACTTTGTCTTGTTTACATTATACTAGCCATTTTGAAATATGCTGGTCAACATTAAAAATTACAATTATCAAAAAATAATATATTTTTCCACAAACTAACTAGTAGCTTATGCACTTATGTAGTATATTATTTCATGCCGGAGTTACTGATTTAATGATATTCACGATTTTATTGAAATTATGGAATGGTGATCCTCCTCCTATTGTACTTTTACTTGTAGATTTTTTTCAACTTCAGTGCTCTTCCAATACTGTCCTTTCCCCTACTAATTCTTCAATTTTTTCCATAGATATTGCCTATCTTTTTCAGGATTCATCCTTCAATCCTAAAGCAAGGCCAACAAAGAATTAGCATGCCATTTCTCGATTCCAACAACAGTGAGAATTGCCCTGTTAATAACATTGAAATTTATGTTTATTGTTTCTCTCTTATTTAATTTAATCATTTGTTAGAATTCTTTTACTTATTTATGAGATAGGTAAATTAAATTCTGATGTTGTTGTAAGAGCTTAGGATATTAAGTGGAGTCGAAAAATAAACCATCTCTGTTGGAGCTTGTTACATGCCAAGATTCAGTAGGAACCATTTATTATTACAACTCTAGCTGATACAGATAAGACACGGCTAGTGTAATATTATATTATTTAAACCATAGACATTTACCTTATTTCTAGTTTCATGCATTGTATTCTCTATTTATGTAGAAAATTTTATTCAAAAAATACCTTGATGAAAACACACTCAAGCTTTGATGTTTCGATCAACAACAAAGGGTATCGATACATGCATATATAATCTAGGCTTCAGTGCTGCCAACATTTTGTCAACCTATGTTGACACAAACACAATGTGATTTATAATCAATTGCAAAGGGTATTCGAATAATGTGATTATTGTATAGCTATTCCAAGCAGACGACAAAAAACCATATTTTCCTTAACACTTTAACAATTGTATAGCAAAATGACGTGGCTTTTTTCATGGAAAACTGTAGGGGATATTATCCGTCAATACTCTAGTGAAATGGACAATGTAATTGTTAAAATATGCAATACTATATGGTAAAATTGAAGTGGATGGAAGTAGCTTTGTGTCAAAGAAGACGGTTTGCAAATTGGAATTCGTAAGTGAAAGTTATAGGAGTTGAAGTGTTTATTTTTAGTAGGATTCCCTGATAGATGTCTATAGCAGGAATAACAAACATTTGAGGGTATGGGTGAAGTTTCTCGAGAGCTGTGGCAGGCGGCTATGCTTGTAACGAGTAGGATTTTGCCCGGACCTAATCGATCGCAAAATCGACCCAGACCGTTCAAAACCTGCATACGTTAACTTTGGGAATACAATACATTAGAACAACAACAGTAGACTTTTATTACATTATAATAATGTTACATCAGAGTACAAAATATCAGAGTACATTGAATAAAATTACAACGGAAGATAATTTTACAATAAATTAATATAATAGACAGCGGAAGACTCTCTATGCTCTGGACACTGCTTTTGGCTTCGATCTAGGATCCTGCAAAAGATAAATATCTGCAAACAAGCTACTCGACTGCCCGTGTGGAAAATATGGGCACCTGAGTTTGCCAGAGAAACAAACTACAGGTCAGTCATGGGACTGGTATGAGAAATCTTAACTTAACTAATCTAATAATAAGGATAATCACAAGACCACGCCGCTAACGCGGAACGGGTTTACTCCATTGGATTGCCAGTGCATAGAATAAAGTAAAACTTTAAACAACACAGTGCTTTTTAGAAAAATGAAACCATTATAAGACTCAAGTCCCATCACACAATGCAACGCAAACCAGAGGATAGAGTTTTGCCTTATAATGGTCAAAAGATGCTTGATACGATAAAACGGATTTAATATTATTACTAGTGTATATATGTTTCAAAAACATTTCAATCATAATGTATCAATCGTAGACGGCATAGTACCCCATCCTACTATGTCGCCATAATAGTTCTACAATCAAAACTGCATGGTGTCGTATTGGAAGTTGGGTTTTCCATCATGAAATCGAGGCTAGGGATCGTCCTCTCCGATTCGAGACACTCTAGCAAATGCCTCAGGATCCCCCGCAGTGAACCCTTGGATCTTTAGGGCCGGTCCACACCTGTCGAAAGTGGATTGGCAATTCCTGAACACATGCTTCCCGGTTCCTTTAAACCTCCATATAGCCACTAACAACCTGTAAATTCGAGGTACTTCAATCCATCATCCACATAAGTAAAATGCCAGCCAGTTTAAGCACTGACACCACTCTAGCTAGAAAGAAACGTGTGCACTCCCTGTAATCCTTATCCCATTTTTGACTCATACCGGGGTGTGAGGCTCGCGAAGTCACGCTATACACAAAGCTATGCCTAAACAAGCTATGCTTTGATCATCAACCACAAGGCTCTGCTTTTCAACAAAAGCCTTTATCCATGCATCTTAGCATGCCACATTGTCAATCCATACCATACCATTGATTTCTACCAATATAAAACCTCTAAGCTCATACGTCTCAGAGAAGGGTGTTAACCACCAAACATATATATATTTAGCAGAGATCAACGAATACAGTATAAAAGAATACAACGTCAGACATACGATCCATTTACAAGTCCGTTCTGGGTCTAAACGAAACCGGAGGCACCTTATTCCTTGCATATCCGAACAATCAACAAGTACGTCCGGACGGCTACTCTTGACTCCCCTTCAAGGTAGCTACTCCAATCATGGGCCTCAGTAGCAACACAACCATGTGAAGATCGCCGGTCATCAATCACTGTCTTCAACTCTTCAACTTAGATCGACGTATAATCATTTAAAATGAGATTGAACTCAGACTTTTCAAATGATCCTCGCATATATATATATTTTGAAATCATCTCATATCGTTATTCCTATTTAATAACAACCTATCGCTATTTATATATATATATCTATAAATAGCTAAATCTATTTAACGACGCTTCGGGTCGATCGACGGCCCTGGCGCTGTTTTTATCCAAATTTGATTTACACATATCCTGATATTTAACCGTTGGATTTTAACAAAGTTTATATCGTTGGAAAGATCTTCCCAAAGCGGTCCTAACGATTTCAATTTTGGGAAAATCCGACGGTCGGATTTTTCGGTATAATCGTTTAAAGTTACGATTATCGAAACGCGAACTGCCGTGCGCGGTTCGTTTTATTTTAATTTTAATTTATATAAATATAAATATAATTCATTGGCTCGATGCTTTCAAATTATTTATTCTTTAAATAATTTTCTAAACTTCTTATTCAAGTTATTTTTAATGAACCGAAGTCCTTTTCAAAACATGTACATTTTCTTCATTCCTTATATGATAGTAAAAATATACATTAAATCCTATATTTTTGAATACATCTAATATGTAAGTCTAAAATGTCACTTTTATTTCTATGTTATTATTCACATCTATAATGTAGATAAAAATGTACTTTTCATGTTCATGTTTTTATTTACATCTAAAATATAAATAAAAATACGCTTTTTAATTCAAGTTTTTATTCACATCTAAAGGGTGAATAAAAATGTACTTTTAATTTCATGTTTTTATTTATATCTAAAATATAAATAAAAATATCCTTTTTCAATTCATGCTTTATTTATATCTAAAGTATAAATAAAAATGTCAACTTTTATAATAATGTATTTATTTACAACTAAATTGCAAATGAAAAATGTACTTTATATCTTCATATATTCATGTTTCTTTTAATTTGCAATAAATTTGTAAATAAAAATGTTGTAACAACCCGAATTTTATAACATGTTAAAACAAGAAATCAGGGCATAATTAAATTATAAATTAAGAATCAAGCGAAACGGGTTGCGTCGTTGCGTTCGTCTCGGAATTCTGGTTGGAAACAAGTCTGAAATTTCGTAAATCGGAGTCCGTATGACCGAGATATGGCCTCTAGAAGTTTCACGAAAAATCAGAAAACGAAAACAGATTTTCGAAATTCGAATTTAGCCCCAAACAGACTGGGCGGGAAAATTTCCCGCCCAGCCCCAGGTCGATTGGGTAGTCGACCCCCCAGGGACCGGGTCGACTGCCCAGTCGACCTGGGTGTCGACCTGGGGGTGGACCTCCGTGGTCGAGCCAGGTTGGCCTGTGTGCACCTACAGGGTCTTGTGGTCTGGTTTGTTGGCCTGTGACGATTTTGACGGTTCAGATCTAAACTAGGGTTAATCTAAGGGCCTAAACTAGTCCTAACTTATATAAAAACACCATAAGACCTAACCTAAATCACTAAAAATCATTCTAGCAACTAAGTGCTGCCAAAATGCTCCTAAATCATGGCCTCCATCTTCATCATTGAGAGCTTGAGAGTTCTAAACTAAAGCTAAGGAAAAGGAGTAATCTTTCTCCATCAAATCAAGGAGCTACTTATATTCTCAAGGCTTCTAGTGTTGCTACATCATTCCTAGAGCTTCTACAACGATTCTATGACGATTCTTGCTCCTAATTCACTAGCCACGCTTTGTAAGTTCTAGATGCTTTTAGATTGAAACGATAACTTGAATATGACATGTGATGAAGTTGGAATTGGATTTACGCATGATATTCAATCCATGCTCATTCTTGTTCATTTTGGATCTTGACCTTTGGGGATGTTGCTATGACATTAATTTGAACCTATGCATGTTGCAAATCACTTTTTCATGTTCTTATCATGCATGTAATGATGATTTTCTCTCGGATCTTGTTTTATGAAAAGTTTCTACCTTCCCCTATTTATTTTCTTTTGATGAACCTTGGTCGATTTCGGACCTAGGCCTAAACTACGATTTACGTGCGATTTGTATACGGGGGAATATTGGGATTTCACCTATTTGGATATAGGTGTGGGTGGTCGAATTTGTGCATAACATGAACAAGGAAAATTTGGGGTATTACCAATATTATTTGCAAGTTTGGGCATACATGAGTTGACATATGAATTAAATCACGGGTTTTGGGGACTATGTAAGCTAAATCAAGGGATTGGGCTTATGTAAATTAGGCATAAGTGGAATTGGGAACATGAACCATGATGTGGGTTTATTTGGGCATGAACGTGACAACATGTAACTTTGGCTAGAACATGATTCAGGGTAAATTGGCATAAACTTGACATACATGCAAATAGGCGAGAATTGGACATATGTGAAGTGGCTAGGATTGGGTACACATTTTGATGGACATGTAATTGGGAACTTGTGAATATGCTTAGTAATATGTAAAGTAGGGATCTTGACTTAGATGACACATATGTAATTAACAATCTAACGGATGCCTTCGACACGAGGTTAGACTTGAGTTGTGGTGTAATTCTGCCCGGAACCGCCCGGCATATCCAGTGACCACAACAATAATAGTCCAATGTGAGAGGTCGTAGGCAAAGATTAGATTGTGGTAATGCTTGAACCCGAGGTTGGAATGGGTTTGCGGTGTAATTCTGCCCGGAACCGCCCGACATATCCAGTGACCGCAAATAAGTCCAATGTGAGAGGTTGATGCATTAATAAATAATAAATGAATATGACATGAACGGGTGGGTTAAGTAACTTGATTAGACTAATGACACCTAACCAATATGACATGAATGGGTGGGTTAAGTAACTTGATTAGACTAATGACACTTAACCAATATGACATGAATGGGTGGGTTAAGTAACTTGATTAGACTAATGACACTTAACCAATATGACATGAACGGGTGGGTTAAGTAACTTGATTAGACTAAGGACACTTAACCAATATGACGTGGATGGGTGGGTTAAGTAAAACCGGACTTGATTTCTTGATGACACTTAACCATATAACACGATTGGAGGATGGGTTAGTCTAACCTGAATGGGTCGATAACACCCGACTAGTATAACGCGATGCATGGTAAGGTTAAGTAAACTAAAAAGGGTAACACTTAACCGTTATAATTTGACTAGTGGATGGGGTTAATTCATGAATCGCTTGAATATACTTAACCAATCTAACATGGTAACTTGATGGGGTTAAGTCATGAATCGCTTAAATATACTTAACCAATCTAACACGGTAACTTGATGGGGTTAAGTCATGGATCGCTTGAATATACTTAACCAATCTAACACGGTAACTTGATGGGGTTAAGTCATGAATCGCTTGAATATACTTAACCAATCTAACACGGTAACTTGATGGGGGTTAAGTCATGAATCGCTTGAATATACTTAACCAATCTAACATGATAACTTGATGGGTTTAAGTCATGAATCACTTGAATATACTTAACCAATCTGACACGATAATTTGATGGGGTTAAGCCTGAATATACTTAACCAATCTAACACGGTAATTTGATGGGGTTAAGCTTAAATATACTTAACCAATTTGACACGATGATTTGGATAGGGTTAAGTCATGAACCGCTGGAATACGCTTAACCAACTTGACACGTGATTCGTAGGGCTAAGTCATGAACTTGAATGACAACACTTAGCCAACTTGACATGACATGTAGACGGGTTAAGTCATGAACTTGAATGACCACACTTAACCAACTTGACATGCTAGACTGATAGGGGTTAAGTCTTGAATTTAGATGACAACACTTAACCTGCTGGACGGAAACCCTAGTTACGCGGTCCTTTTCAGCAGTAACCCTCTTGGATGTACCTCGATACCCTAGGGACTAGGCTAGGGTGGGGCACGATTACTGGGCTGATTGTAAGCGACCAGAACGACGGCTGAGTTGGTGCGCCATTGTAGGTTCAGGTGGACTATGGTCGTGCACATGAGTCCGGAGTTGAAAAAGCAGGCATGGGCACCAGTAGTTGTACACTGTGCGTGCTTGGAATGGTGTCAGTGATTGACACCCTAGGGCTTGATACACCCTAGGGTGGTCCTAGCACAGAGTAGCTACATTCGTGATTGGGCCGTATGACACCGACACACAACGAGTTAGGACTTGTAGGGAGCCGATCGATTAGATCGTTACGTAGAAAAAGGGCGTTGTTCGATAGGTAGCATAATCCCTAGTGGTCCTAGGTGGCATAAAAGCCTGATCGAATCTAGAAAACGTCCAATAGGTAGCATAATCCCTAGTGGTCCTAGGTGGCGTAAATCCTAGATGAACACACGATAATTTATGATAAGGGAATCTGGCCAGAACAAGGATGGCAGTCCAAGCGATTTCAAGGATGGTGACACTACGTTGTAGTAGTACAGAATAACGTGATGGAACCCGTACGATATACGGTAAGGGACTATACATATACAGGGAAGGGATGATACGAGTTAGGATGCTAGTACGGTTGGTGCAGAGGACGTTAGACATGCGATGTTATTTCGAGTTTATCTTGTTACCTTGGTTATCCTGTTACCTTGGTTATCTTGTTACTTGAGTTTATCTTGTTATCTTAGTTTGATCTGATTATCTTGTCATCATGTTGATGTTCACTTTCAGTTTATACATGTCATGTTACCTTTACCTGTTTTTAGGCTGAAAGTAGCTAGGACTTACCAGTCTTTATGACTGACCCCGTTTTGTTTCGCCTCTTTTTCTTCCGTTCCCCCTAGGTTTACAGGGAGGAAATGTTGCTACTTAGTGCGGATTTTTCTGCTTCAAGATCATCATCTATGGCTTGGACTTTTCTTGGCTATGGCTATTTTACTGTTTTACTTGGGGAATAATTTATGACTATGGCTTTATGCTTCTTTATTATTGCAAGACAGGTTTCGATGTAAGTAATTTAATGGCACTTGGATGTAAAAGGTTTTAGACCTTACTACTTTTATAAAGTAATGAAATCATGTTTTCTTCCGCTGTTTTATATGTTCTGTCTTGTAATATTTCTGTGCATGTCTACCTAGATAATACTCCACCAAAGCTAGTGCATTCCCTTTGTGAGTGACCCTAGCGGAGGTGGGGTGTTACATTTGGTATCAGAGCAGAAGGTTACCAGACTGGGCAAAAGTTTTTAAAACCTTCTGAAACTATTTTCGAAGCCATTTTACAAAGAAGCATTTTTCAAGAAAAGTTTTAAAGAAAAAGGCTATTCCCCAAAAAGCCATTAGCACTATCCTGTGTTCCCTTGATTGAATCTCTTTTCCTTTCTTTCCTCCGCTTGTAGTCACAGTAGTTTTAACTGTGACTAATCCTTTTCTAGCTACGTAAATGTTTTCCGTGCGATGGAGGAAGTTCTCAAGAGACCTGTTACCGCGTTATACAAGAAAGGATAGGAGTGGTTAAGGCGAATGAGGCTCAGAACAAGAAGGTAGTTAAGTACTATAGGACAAGGACATGGGCAAAGAACAAGATCGTCGAGAGGGCAATTGTATACTCTCACCTAAGAGGGATGGTAACGTTTATGTTAAAGGTTTTCCTTTCTATCATCCCGTCAGGACTTTGTTTTGTACATAGCATCCTTTTTTTAAAATCTTGCTTCGATAGTTGAGTCTCTGCACCTTAGTACTAGCACAGTAGAGGGTCCCATTTTTGTCTCAAATCCTGTTGGGGGATCGTCCCATTTATTCATGACTTGTTTGGATTTGAGGACATCTATGACTTTTGGGAATAATGCTTATGTTTTTGAGCTATGGGTTGATTCTAGGGATGAAGTGGTCATCCCGTAAGGGTGCCATCCTCGGGCCGGAAAGGAGGCTAGTTAGACTCTTGACTTGCCTCGATAATACCCTCGAAGCCTCGTGTAACCTTTAGGGTTCTGTCATGATTGGTTACCTAGAATCTCTTGATGCATTTGTCGGTAATCCATTCTAGTAGTGTTCGCCACTAAGGCGGACGATTCATTTCGCTTGTGCAAGCGCTATGGGAAATCACTCTAGTAAGTACACTTGGTAACATGGTTGGCATCTGTTTGTTTCCAAGAGGTAGTTCTTCTGCGTGGAATGTCGCATAGTGAGTAAACGAGATCCAGAGTTCACTAGTGAATTTTGGAAAGCTTGCATGAAAACCAAGAGTACACGGATATGGTTGAGCCAAGTATACTAGAGGGAGAATAAGTAAAAGTGGAACGAGAGGCGACAATGAAGTGAGTCCCAGCACATATTTGGAAATAGGAGTTATGAGGCCACGAAATCATGAGGTTAAAGATGGTCAAAGCACAATGGAATTAAGCTCAAGGAAATGCGACTTAGAAGATTAAAGACAAGATACGCGCATCATATCTCTTTTTAAGGGTATATTCTTGATCCATGTTTTCCTGTAGAGCTTACCCGCATGCTATCCTTTATGTATATCCTCTCGGTCCTATTCTCGATCTTATTTCTGTTGCAAACTCCATAGGGGGTGTGACTCATTGGTTAATAATACATGTCAGGGTTTGAAGGTGTCCGTTAGGTTGACTAAACCTTTTGGGCTTTATAGGATATGGGTTGGGTTTAGAAAGGGATTTCTTGTAATCCAAAAAGGAGTTTATCTTGCTTATCTTCTCGATCCTTTCTTGAGGACCTTAGGTAGAACCCTATGGATGCAAACATGTATTTGAAACATGTTATGATTGATGATTGCGAAATGGTTGCAAGTGGTCGCAAGTGGTTGCTCGTGGATGCATGAATACACATTAGGCACTAGATCGGCTCAGACACATTTTCATGTTGCATATGCATGAGTGTTTATACTTGTTTATGGATGAAATTGAATGTGTTATCATGTGAATATTGCATATGAATTTATGTTTGTGCACACATATAGTGTTTATGTGACTAGGACTATTTGCATACATGTGGATTCATGGCACTAAACATATTTTGCATTGAGGAGATCAATCAGACCTGATCATTTGCATTAGATAAGGAACATATACACACACTTTCTGCATATGTTCATATGGCATTAGAAATCTTTTAAGGACAATGGTTGCTTGTGGATGATGTTTTGGGTAGATGGATGATGGATGGTAGGATACGTTCTTCCTAACTTAGAGATTTCGGGGACGAAATCCTTTAAGGTGGGGAGAATGTAACAACCCGAATTTTATAACATGTTAAAACAAGAAATCAGGGCAGAATTAAATTATAAATTAAGAATCAAGCGAAACGGGTTGCGCCGTTGCGTTCGTCTCGGAATTCTGGTTGGAAACGAGTCCGAAATTTCGTAAATCAGAGTCCGTATGACTGATATATGGCCTCTAGAAGTTTCACGAAAAATCAGAAAACGAAAACAGATTTTCGAATTTAGCCCCAAACAGACTGGGCGGGAAAATTTCCCGCCCAGCCCCAGGTCGACTGGGGAGTCGACTGGGTAGTCGACCCCCCAGGGACCAGGTCGACTGCCCAGTCGACCTGGGTGTCGACCTGGGGGTCGACCTCACTGGTCGAGCCAGGTTGGCTTGTGTGCACCTACAGGGTCTTGTGGTCTGGTTTGTTGGCCTGTGACGATTTTGACGGTTCAGATCTAAACTAGGGTTAATCTAAGGGCCTAAACAAGTCCTAACTTCTATAAAAACACCCTAAGACCTAACCTAAATCACTAAAAATCATTCTAGCAACTAAGTGCTGCCAAAATGCTCCTAAATCATGGCCTCCATCTTCATCATTGAGAGCTTGAGAGTTCTAAACTAAAGCTAAGGCAAAGGAGCAATCTTTCTCCGTCAAATCAAGGAGCTACTTATATTCTCAAGGCTTCTAGTGTTTCTACATCATTCCTAGAGCTTCTACAATGATTCTATGACGATTCTTGCTCCTAATTCACTAGCCACGCTTTGTAAGTTCTAGATGCTTTTAGATTGGAACGATAACTTGAATATGACATGTGATAAAGTTGGAATTGGATTTATGCATGATATTCAATCCATGCTCATTCTTGTTAATTTTGGATCTTGACCTTTGGGGATGTTGCTATGACATTAATTTGAACCTATGCATGTTGCAAATCACTTTTTCATGTTCTTATCATGCATGTAATGATGATTTTCTCTCGGATCTTGTTTTATGAAAAGTTTCTACCTTCCCCTATTTATTTTCTTTTGATGAACCTTGGTCGATTTCGGACCTAGGCCTAAACTACGATTTACGTGCGATTTGTATACGGGGGAATATTGGGATTTTACCTATTTGGATATAGGTGTGGGTGGTCGAATTTGTGCATAACATGAACAAGGAAAATTTGGGGTATTACCAATATTATTTGCAAGTTTGGGCATACATGAGTTGACATATGAATTAAATCACGGGTTTTGGGGACTATGTAAGCTAAATCAAGGGATTGGGCTTATGTAAATTAGGCATAAGTGGAATTGGGAACATGAACCATGATGTGGGTTTATTAGGGCATGAACGTGACAACATGTAACTCTGGCTAGAACATGATTTAAGGTAAATTGGCATAAACTTGACATACATGCAAATAGGCGAGAATTGGACATATGTGAAGTTGCTAGGATTGGGTACACATTTTGATGGACATGTAATTGGGAACTTGTGAATCTGCTTAGTAATATGTAAAGTAGGGATCTTGACTTAGATGACACATATGTAATTAACAATCTAACGGATGCCTTCGACACGAGGTTAGACTTGAGTTGTGGTGTAATTCTGCCCGGAACCGCCCGGCATATCCAGTGACCACAACAATAATAGTCCAATGTGAGAGGTCGTAGGCAAAGATTAGATTGTGGTAATGCTTGAACCCGTGGTTGGAATGGGTTTGCAGTGTAATTCTGCCCGGAACCGCCCGGCATATCCAGTGACCGCAAATAAGTCCAATGTGAGAGGTTGATGCATTAATAAATAATAAATGAATATGACATGAACGGGTGGGTTAAGTAACTTGATTGGACAAATGACACCTAACCAATATGACATGAACGGGTGGGTTAAGTAACTTGATTAGACTAATGACACTTAACCAATATGACATGAACGGGTGGGTTAAGTAATTTGATTAGACTAATGACACTTAACCAATATGACATGAACGGGTGGGTTAAGTAACTTGATTAGACTAACGACACTTAACCAATATGACGTGGATGGGTGGGTTAAGTAAAACCAGACTTGATTTCTTGACGACACTTAACCATATAACACGATTAGAGGATGGGTTAGTCTAACCTGAATGGGTCGATAACACCCGACTAGTATAACACGATGCATGGTAAGTTAAGTAAACTAAAAAGGGTAACACTTAACCGTTATAATTTGACTAGTGGATGGGGTTAAGTCATGAATCGCTTGAATATACTTAACCAATCTAACATGGTAACTTGATGGGGTTAAGTCATGAATCGCTTGAATATACTTAACCAATCTAAGACGGTAACTTGATGGGTTTAAGTCATGAATCGCTTGAATATACTTAACCAATCAAACACGGTAACTTGATGGGGTTAAGTCATGAATCGCTTGAATATACTTAACCAATCTAACACGGTAACTTGATAGGGTTAAATCATGAATCGTTTGAATATACTTAACCAATCTAACATGATAACTTGATGGGGTTAAGTCATGAATCACTTGAATATACTTAACCAATCTGATACGGTAATTTGATGGGGTTAAGCCTGAATATACTTAACCAATCTAACACGGTAATTTGATGGGGTTAAGCTTAAATATACTTAACCAATTTGACACGATGATTTGGATAGGGTTAAGTCATGAACCGCTGCAATACGCTTAACCAACTTGACACGTGATTCGTAGGGCTAAGTCATGAACTTGAATGACAACACTTAGCCAACTTGACATGACATGTAGACGGGTTAAGTCACGAACTTGAATGACCACACTTAACCAACTTGACATGCCAGACTGATAGGGGTTAAGTCTTGAATTTAGATGACAACACTTAACCTGCTGGACGGAAACCCTAGTTACGCAGTCCTTTTCAGCAGTAACCCTCTTGGATGTATCACGATACCCTAGGGACTAGGCTAGGGTGGGGCACGATTACTGGGCTGATTGTAAGCGACCAGAACGACGGCTGAGTTGGTGCGCCATTGTGGGTTCAGGCGGACTATGGTCGTGCACATGAGTCCGGAGTTGAAAAAGCAGGCATGGGCACCAGTAGTTGTACACTGTGCGTGCTTGGAATGTGTGTCAGTGGTTGACACCCTAGGGCTTGATAAACCCTAGGGTGGACCTAGCACAGAGTAGCTACATTCGTGATTGGGCCGTATGACTGTAATGACCCGGATATTTGACGGTGTAATAATTAACTTATTTAATTATTTAAATAACGAATATATTATTTAATCGTCGACGTTAGAATGTATAATTATATTATAATTAAAATCGAGCTTGAAATGGCGCGGCAGTTCGCTGTTTGGCGATTCGAACTTCAACTGAATGTACAGGATTCATTTTAAATCGGATTTCCGTGAAACAAGAAACGTGTGGAGCTAGTGGATTTTATCTTTCTAGGGGAAGAGAAAAATCAGGATTTCGTCATGTAGATTTTGAGATATGTCCAAATCAAATTTTAAAATAGTCGCTATAGAACCGTTTATCAACCGTAACGGTTTACTCGATATAACTAGAGATCGGGTTAGAATTTAAACAAGGTTCTTTTGGGAAATAACGATAATTTAATTTTTAGAATTTTATAGAAATTTTTAATTAATTTAATAAGCAACTTTTTATTTGAAGTATTTGGCACCCTATATCGACATTTCGGGGTTTCACAATATGAGTCCATCTACCGGTATTATTATATTTTTGGGACGGTGACACATTGCTGGTCACAACAATATTTTTATTTCTGTTCCTAGCAGCTCGTATGTGGTAGCGTTGCACATTACTTCATATGTAAGTAATGTATGCAGTATATAAATAAAAAGAATGAAGTAATACAAGCCTTCAGGAGTAACCTAGCTCCAAAGCCAAATACAGTGCACGTCCTTGAATAAAATACATTCCCGTGAGTTTTAATGACAAAATAAAAATCAAATCAACGTGTTACCGTCAACCAAACGTATAGAAATCCTCTACACTTTTCTTAACTTTGAAATGAAACTTCACAGCCGATAGACCCTACTGAGTGCCTATAATATGCTTCAGAGTTAAGTTTTCTTCAACGCTCTGACAACCGACATACGAGTATGAATTGTCACCATCGCGAAACGTGTCTGAGAAGCATCGAATTGTCACCATCGCAACAGACCTATGTCCCCTAAATAGCTTCATGACCAAGTATTTAACTATTGTATACTCAAACCGACAGCCTATACTGTCAACATCAAAACTAAATAATATCTACAAAACCTGTTATGTCCTATATACTATATAATATTGATATTCCTTAGCGAGGAAGGAATAGAAGTCTATATATACGGTACTGAGCAATACACTTCATTTGGTTCCTCTTCTTTCTGGATCTTCGAAAAAAGCCTTCATTCATTTGCGCTTCTCTCTGAAATTAATGGCGCACGTCTTTCTTTTCTCTCGTTCTCTTTCCATATAACCTCAAACATACTACATGAAACCATTCGTTTCTTTCTGTATATGTATCCTACGGCAAGCACACTAGAAGAAAGGAGGCTTCGCATTGAAATCCTGGAAGGTTTTCGAAATGATTTTTGTGGTATATATATGCTGTAGGATCGATGGCAACAACTGTCGATGGTGGCAGTGACGTCAGGACGGAGGTGCGAGAAATCCAGTCGTTGAGGGTGACGAGGTTTGAATAGGTGACTATAACATTGAGGAGTACTGGTTGTGAACTTTTAGAGGTGGTTCTGTGTGTTTTATCGTCACTAATCTGCTATGGGTCATGTGTGGCTGAGATTGCCATTTCATGGAGGTAATGGTGGAAGAAAATTCTGGAGGTGCTGCGTTTTTATGGGGAGCGGGCTTTGATAAGTGTTGGAGGGGTTTCTTTCAGGAGGGAGAAGAGGAGAGTGCGACGAAGTGATGAATGGTGGAAGTGAATGGGAGGTTCAACATGCTGATATGGGGGTGTGTGGCCATTGAGAAGAAGAGGGGACGTGTAGTAGTGAAGAGGAAGGAATTTCAGGGAGTCACGTTGGGAAGAGAAGCTTTGGAGTGAGCATGTGAGGGTATGTTTGTATGGGATACTGTGAAGTATGAAATGGGGTGGAGTAGTATAATGAAGACGCGAGATAAGAAGGGGTGGTGACAGCATGGCAAAACGTTTTGAAAATAGAGGCATGTTCATTTGTAACTGCATGAGATGGGAACTCAAAGTAGGGTGCAGTGATCCTATAGGCTCTAATATAGTTCGAGAGGTTCAAAGTTGGTATTGTCACTGTATTTTTACCAGAGCATTCTAGGGAAGGAGTACGGATCGAAATGAAGTGGCGGAATCTTATGTTAGCCAGCGTGGACCTTGGTGGTGCTGAAGGAAATACATGTGTACGAAGCAAAGTTGAATGTGTTCGTCGTTTCTGAACTGGAGTGAATGGACGTGTTAGGAATGTAAGGAGCAAAGCAGCTCGTTAATGGGATGAAGTAATTGTGTATGTGAAGGAAGGAGTATCTAACAGTAGTTGGAAAGTAACGAAGTGAAGCAGGGAACCGGTAAGAAGAAACAAGGGCCTGCGGGTTCTTGTTTGAGCATGGGCCAGATTTAGATCCGTCGGGATCGTACTGACAAGGACTATGATATGGAACTGAAGTGCGATGTTTCGGAGCTTGTCTAGAAGTATGATGAAATAAAACGTTCTGAACGGAATCAGCGACGGGTATCGTATTTAGCGATAAACCGACAAGGTGAGTAAAACTCACCAACTCTGAACAATTATATTTTTATAACGTACTTTTAGAACTGTTAGATATTGATTGACTGTTGTGTGTAGATTGGTTGATTGAACTGCTAATCAGTTAGTTGAAATTATATATATATACCATTAAATATTGATGTTGCTTATCAGAACATTTCATACTGAAATGAAGTTGATGTTAATTTTATAGTTTAACATCTGTGATGCAGGGGAACAGGTTGGAGGGACCCAACTGGGTTCCTCAATATATAAAATACTGTTTTGTTCATATATTATGATATGTGATGTGTTATATAATCTGTGATGATTATGTGTGCTTGGTTAATAGTAATCATGGTTATACGGTATTTTAAATACCAAAATGAATATTGGAAAGTAAAAAAAAAGGAATATTTCAATGTATATTGAAATAAAGGAATTTTATAAAATCACAGGATTTTATAAAAGGGAAAATATTTCTTAAGTAAATAGAAGTTGTAAATAGGAATATTTGTAACGGTAAATAGAAGTTGTAAATAGGAATATTTGTAACGGTAAATAGAAGTTGTAAATAGGAAATAGTTGTAACGGAAAATAAACGTTATAAAAAGGAAATTGATGAGATATAAAAGAGATAATCGAAATAGAGTAATTGAATATTAGTCATTCAATTAGAAATAACCTGATTTGAGTTAGTTTAATATTAGTTAATCGAATAAGAATAGTCTAATATTAGCTAATCGAATTTAGTAACCGAATACAAGTTAATCAAAAGGAGTTTATCGAATTTAGTTATTCGATAGAGTTAATCAAAAGGAGTTTATCGAATTTAGTTATTCGATAGAGTTAATCAAAAGGAGTTTATCGAATTTAGTTATTCGATAGAGTTAAATCAATAGAGTTAATCGACTTATAGTATTCGAATAAGAGTAAATCAAATAGAGTTAAACAATATTAGAAACTGACTAGAGATTGGTAAGTTGAATATTTTTCTGAGTGTTGATCTGATGTTGGTTTCGGCCTTCGGGGTTTATACTTAGATGATTGTTCTCTTACTAGTTTACAGTTAGGGACTAATAGTTGTGGAATGATAGTGATGCGTAAATGAGGATTGGAAATGTTTTCCAATGTTGAAAACGTATATTTTCTAGTTTTAGAAAATAAGGAAATATGAATATACATATATATATATGATTGATGATTGGATCGATAATTCCATTTGGAATTAAGATCGTTGTTTGTACACCGACATGTTTTCATTTGATAGTTAAATCACAGACTATCGAAGTTTTGACCATTTTACGTTGTAAATATGGAGAGACCGGTTGGATTATTATCCGATGAACCACTCCGTATCGACATAAGCGTTGTGATCAAATACGATGAAGATAATTGAAGACGGAGTAAAGTGCAAGGGCTGTCCTGTTTACAGAATAGTGCCTTCGGTTTCGTTCAGTCCCAGAACGAACGTATATGGACGAATGTCTGACAGAATAGTTCCAATGATCGAAAGAGTTGGACTGTACAAATATATATGGTGGCCAACGGATTTATTCCCTTCGCATAATATCCAGAATCTATTTGTGCAGATCCAACTAATGATTAACGGATCTGATAATGTGGCATTCAAAGTGATCGTGTTATAAATGAATGGAAAGTAAGCATAGCTTTTAGCCTCACATCCGGTAAATGACAGAAATCGGGCAGGCAACATGGCTAAGTCGGTCGCACCGAAGTAGGGTGTATAATCACCTATCTAGAGAATATTCATTTGCTTCTTAAATCTATCAATGCTGTCCCATATATATATACGGGAACGGTTGCTGATCCCAACCGTTGGTGATGTACATTCGATACACTCAAGCGAAATGAGTGGTCGGTCATGTGTGGCTGAGTTGCAAGATGTTCTTGTTGAACTCCAGTGTATCGTTCCTAGAGTACACTGATCGGAAGGTGGTTCCATACCTTGTCATAGTTGGAAACCCAATCATCCAATACGCACCTGCGGTTTTGATTGTATACTATATATGTAGAACGTGAGATGCAAGCGTTTCTACTAGACTGATATCTATTTGTATTTAGACATTATTATAATATCAGTGATACTGCTTTTCAAAGATGTTGGATTCTCATAAGGGAAAAACCCGTTCCGTATTCACGGCGTGGTCTTATGAGATATCATATACCTGTTAAAATGATTTGAGTTTACTCACACCAGTCCATGACTGACCCGGAGTTTATTTGTTTTGTTTCCCTAAACTCTTGGGTGCCTAAATTTGTACGGGCAGTCAAGTAGTCGGGATTTACAGATACACTTGGAGAGCTTGGAGCAGGAGGCTTCAAGATTCTATAGCTATTATTATTTCCGCTGTTGTTGTAAGTGTTGTACTCTGCAATATTATTGTATACATATACTGTTTGTATTTCAAAAGTATGTTATATTTTATTCGTTCCGCTGTGAGATTCGTGTTACTCTGATGATGATGATCTTCTTCTTCTTCTATTCTAATAGTTCTATCTTATCTATTCTCACCCTCTATCTTCTTTCTATTAGTTTCTTGAATTTCCAGTGCAATTTGGGGTTGGACTTGTGTTATTTAGTCAGCTCAAATTGGACCGGATATTCGGGTCACTACAATGACACTGACACACGACGAGTTAGGACTTGTAGGGAGCCGATCGATTAGATCGTTACGTGGAAAAAGGGCGTTGTTCGATAGGTAGCATAATCCCTAGTGGTCCTAGGTGGCATAAAACCCTGATCGAATCTAGAAAACGTCCAATAGGTAGCATAATCCCTAGTGGTCCTAGGTGGCGTAAATCCTAGATGAACACGCGATAATTCATGATAAGGGAATCTGGCCAGAACAAGGATGGCAGTCCGAGCGATTTCAAGGATGGTGACACTACGTTGTAGTAGTACAGAATAACGTGATGGAACCCGTACGATATACGACAAGGGACTATACATATACAGGGAAGGGATGATACGAGTTAGGATGCTAGTACGGTTGGTGCAGAGGACGTTAGACATGCGATGCTATTCCGAGTTTGTCTTGTTATCTTGTTACCTTGGTTATCCTGTTACCTTGGTTATCTTGTTACTTGAGTTTATCTTGTTATCTTAGTTTGATCTGATTATCTTGTCATCATGTTGATGTTCACTTTTAGTTTATACATGTCATGTTACCTTTACCTGTTTTTAGGCTGAAAGTAGCTAGGACTTACCAGTCTTTATGACTGACCCCGTTTTGTTTCGCCTCTTTTTCTTCCGTTCCCCCTAGGTTTATAGGGAGGAAATGTTGCTACTTAGTGTGGATTTTTCTGCTTCAAGATCATCATCTATGGCTTGGACTTTTCTTGGCTATGGCTATTTTACTGTTTTACTTGGGGTATAATTTATGACTATGGCTTTATGCTTCTTTATTATTGCAAGACAGGTTTCGATGTAAGTAATTTAATGGCACTTGGATGTAAAAGGTTTTAGACCTTACTACTTTTATAAAGTAATGAAATCATGTTTTCTTCCGTTGTTTTATATGTTCTGTCTAGTAATATTTCTGTGCATGTCTACCTAGATAATACTCCACCAAAGCTAGTGCATTCCCTTTGTGAGTGACCCTAGCGGAGGTGGGGTGTTACAAATGTACTTCCCTTTCTATGGTTTTTATTTGCATATAAAAAGGCAAATAAAAATATACTTTTTTTCTCTAATCATGTTCACACATACAAAATGTGCTTTTCCCCTATTCATGTTTTTATTTGCAAGTAATTCGCAAATAAAAATATAATCCTCTTCTCTGTATTTCCCATATTACGTTAAAATGTGTTTTTAATGTAAAACATGGTTCCATAATAAAACATGAATCTTTTGTCCGTTCTAATATTACACTGAAAATATGATCTTTTTATTCTCAAAAGAGAATAATGCTAAAAATGTTCCTTTTTCATATTATGTTTTTATTTACATCAAATACGTAAATAAAAATATACTTTTCTATAATCATGGGTTTTATTTACAACAAGAATGTAAATAAAAAGGTGCTTTCTAATTCTAAGTTTTTATTCACATCTATAATGTGAATAAAAATGTACTTTTTCATGACAACAATGTATATTCTTATCTTACACCTTTTTGATAAACAAAAATGTCTGTTTTTGTTTTTTAATGAACAAAAATGTTTATCTTGGTTCAATCCTATTCAATGACAAAAAAAATGTGTATTTTTAGTTTCACTCTTTTTAATTGACAAAAAGGTATATTTTGTCTCATTCTTTCTACTTGGCCAAACATGTATATTTTGGTTTCACTAATATGACACATTTATTTCCTTACCTTTTCTTATGTATTCTAATAACATATAAAAGTCAATTTTATATATGTTCACATTTTTCTATGAACTCTAATGTCATATAAAAGTATATTATATATATTCACATTTTTCTATGACTTCTAATAACATATAAATGGTCATTTATTGGTAATCAATTTTCTATGTTATTCTAATATCATATATCATAATATTTTATACGTAAAATACTTCTTTTCTAGTGATTCACATTACAATAAAAATGTAATTTTTTACTGTCACCTCTTTTCTAATGATTCACGTTACAATAAAAATGTAATTTTATTTGTCTATTCTCACATTTTACATACAATGTAATTTTTAATTCTAATGTCTCATTTTACATAAAATGTAATTTCTATTCTAATGTCACATTTTACATAAAATATCATTCTTATTTCTAATATCTCATTTAAAAGTGGTTGCTTTAATCAATTGGCAATTCTAGTTTATTTTTGTTTCAGCCTTTCTAATTGACAAAAATGTTTATTTTCGTCGCTACAACCTTTTTTTTATTGACAAAAAGTAAATTTTGTCGCTACTACTTTATATTGACAAAAACATGATCTTCGCCACTACTACTTTTTATTCTAATTAGACATTTCTAACATAAATGATCTTTTTATTCTAATTAGAAAATGACACAAATTCTATTAACAAAAATGTTATTTTTGTTTTGTTAACATTAATACATAAAAATGAGATTTCTCTTTTGTCAACATTTTATACATAACAATGTTCCTTTTCTAGTGTTAACATTTTTCTAGCCCTTCATATTAACATAAAAAAGATATTTTCATGTTAAATGAATTCTAACATTTCAACAAAAACAAATAAAAAGGATAACTTTGTTTTTATTGACAATTCTATTTCAACAAAAACATATAACAGTGATATATTTGTTTTACAACAATTTATAATCACAAGATACATATTTGTTTTCATCAAATTTATGATCAAGATGACATATTTGATTTCAATAAAGCAACCATGATATATTTATTTTCATCCAAACTTAATACACACAATTTAGTTCAGTGATTCATCACAACCATAAAACAATCAATATTTCAACAAATATATACACAGCATCAGCATGAATTTAATATGAATTTAAGTTTCACAATGAAATAAATAATGTATTTGATCTTAAAATAGAAATCTCACCAAACAATTCTGATCTGAATTTTCCTCAAATTCTGATTTGCTCAGAATTAGATCTAGTCTGGACAGCAGCGTAGATCTCGTCTCTACGATCGCACATGATCTGAAATCGTTAAATCTCGCGTTCGTACCAACGAGATATGCTTTAATTTACATTGTAAACATTTTAAATAAAATAAATTAAACAAAATAATTAGAAATTACTTCTTCCTCAACAGGAATCGGCCGAGCCTTTTACCTAATACGTTCAGACCTAGGGCTGAGTTTTGCTCGTCGATCGAGGAACTAGAGCTCGATCAGGACACACCACGTGGAAGGGGGAGGGACGACGCCTGTTCGCCGGAGGTAGGGGCCTACTCGGTGGTGCACAGCGGACGTGGCGGCAATCGAAACCCGCGGGTTTTGGTGTGCTGAAACTCGAAGTTCTGGTCACTTGAGGATGATCAGCTCGTATGGAATCATAGCTTAGGAGATGCTCTTCTATTTGAGTATTGAATTGTTGAAAATAATCTAAAGGATTGGGATATTTTGTTGAATAAAATTCGGAGCTCGTAGGCCATTGAAATCCTACATACGACGGTTGCGTATTGAGGAGTTAGGGTTTGTGCATATTTCTTAGTGTATATTTATATTAAAATATTATTTAATTAACCCTTAAGGCCCGTTTAGCCACTAACTACAATTCAGGTCCAACGACAGTCATTCCTAGCTAATAACCCCTATTCTGAACCTAAAGGGCTATGTCTCGTGAGCCCAAACGTCTGTCTTCAGCCTGAATTCTTTAATTTAAATTAAAAACATTTATTATTTAATTTAACCGTATATATAAATTGACCGGGGCTACATACGGACTCAGAAAATTACAGAAAAATTATTTCTGCTTATGTTTTGACGATACGGTCCTAATAAAACTAATTTCGTCAAATTCCGAGATTGTTTGAAAAATGGCTATTTTCAAGTCGATTAAATTTGATTGAAACTGACAAAACACGTTTTCTTTTGCCACGCTCACATATTAATTTGAAAAATTCTAGAAAATTAAACTTAACAATAATTTGACATTCCGGTTCCAACAAAAGTGGTTTCGTCGAAAACAGAGGTCGTTTGAAAAATGACTATTTTTAAGGCCAATATATTATATTAAAATATATGTAAATTCTACAGCGACTTTTCTAAATTTTAAACTGGACATAACTTTTGATTTATAAAGTGAAATTTCAGTTTTTCAGATTCGTTAGAAAGATATGATTAAATATATTTAAATATTTCTTGTTTCGCTCAATTCTGATTTAAAATGAATTCTGTATATTCAGTTAAAGTTTCAAAATCAAATTTCAAACTGCAGCGCTAGTTCTAACTCCTTTTATAATTAAATTAAATTTATTCATTTTATCTTCAATTAAAATAAATTTTCCGTCGTCATTATTTAAAATAAATTATTTTAAATATTCTAAATGCATTAAAATTTCTAGAATAAAAATTTTAAATTAGCCCCAAAATTCCGGGTTGGTGCAACGCTGAAGCAAGAGGCGATAGACGCCTGAGGCAAATTGGACAGACGTCTATAGGTGCAGGAAAAGTTTTCCCAAGGCTCTAGACAGATGTCTGTCACTTCTGGACAAACGTCTAAGGCGGTATTTCTGCTATATCGGGATGAAGATCTTTTAGGCTGATTTGTGAAGGTTCCAGTGGTAACTTGGACAATTGCTACATATTATTCACTTCCTATATAAGCTATATCAGATCCAAAAGGGGTTGTACCAAAAAAGAGATTAAGATCGAAGTTTATTCTAGTAAGGGTTTTGGCAACCCTAATCTTCTTTAATTCTTATCTCCACAAAATCAATTTTTTCTGGTGAATTTTATCATTGTAATTAATCTCTTGTACTCTTCTATTCATATTAATACAGGTTCTCACTCAAAGTGGACGTACACTAACAAGACATCAGTGGAACCACTAAAGTCCCTGTGTGATTTAGTTTTCGTTATTGCTCTATTGTTTTACTTGTTTGGTGATTTTGATTGCCTTGTGGATTGGATTAAGATTATTTTTAGATATTGATTGGTTTTTTTTTGTACGTTTACCACGATCTCGTCTTCCGCTAAGTTGGGGTTTTGATTTGAGCAGTCTTGAGTTGAAATTCTCCACAACATTTGGTATCAGAGATTTGGTGTTGGTAGACGGTTGTAGAAATGCTAGAATTGGATTTAAATTGTGCCTCAATAGTTGGTCTATGTGGTGTAGCTCCTTATGTATGTGGGTCATACGCAGCTTGTGGGTCATAATTGGTTATTGACAGGTGAAATGGCGATAATGATTTTGAAAAATGACAATGGAAGATGAAAGTGGTTCTTAGACAGAATCGGGTACATCAGTGTTAACGGAAAAAAATGTCGTAAACACCAAAGATTCCTGTTATTAGGAATAGTTAATTTGGTCGCAAGACTAAGTAAGAGAAAGCGGTAAATGACACGAGAATTTATAGTGGTTCGGCCGCGGATTAGGCCTACATCCACTTTGGAAGGGTGTTGAAGTTTTATTAATCACTCATGAATTACATGGTAGAGCCACGCTCATTACATTCACTTTTATAATTGTCATATGCTAGGTATTTGAGAAAAAGAATATTTAATTCTCCTTCTTCCTCAAATAGGAGATGCCATTAATGAGGTCTAGGAAGCTCTAGGAAGGTCTCAAGTGAAGAAAATCCAACACCTTTGAAGTGTGAGGCCATGGGCTATTTATAGGAGTAAGGGTAGGTAGGATTAGGTAGGAGTAGGTAGAAATAGGGGACCTCTAGCAGAATTTCGAACTCACCACCTGCACACCTCGAAATTATGAAAACCGGGTATAGGTGCAAAATTTCGCACCCGCTGGGTTCAAATTTTCAAACCCGATGGGTTCAAAATTCCGAACCCAAGCATTGGTTCAAAATTCCGAACCCAGGCATGGGTTCGAAATTTCGCACCCGCTGGGTTCTAAATTCCGAACCCAGGCGTGGGTGTGAAATTTCGTACCCACCGGTTCCAGATTTCGAACCCATGCATGGGTGCGAATTTCGCGTCCTGCCCGGTGTGAAGTCTTTCCGAGGGGCGTGATGATCCCGGGATCGAGCGGTTAAGGCTCATAATTCCTTCGAGGCCCGAGGCCTTGACTTGCGAATGTCTTCTGAATGTCGTGGGGTTGCGAGCGGCGCATTCCTCATCCTGTCTCCTTTGCTCTTGAGCGTCCCTTTTTGGCCTCAACTTCACGCGATACGTTGAGTTGAGCGTGTCTGATGCACTCTTTGGAACCGGACCAAAAAGCTGTTTAACATTATCTCCCCAATGTACGTCTTGTCTTGACACGATATGCTTTGCATTGGTTGAGATGGTAGTTAATCTATTAATTCTTTCTGTAATTCAAAAGGCAAATAAGCGTCAGTTGTTAGGGGATGCGTCGTACTCAAGTCGCTCACTTCCCATAGTGCGTCGCTCCCTTGGATGCGCGGGGATCCATATGCACATGCATGAAATACAGAGAGTGTGGCACACTGCTTCAAACCCTGATGTATGATCATCATCATCATTTTTCTTTTTAAATCTGGTTTGGAAATTTTCGAACCCGAAAGGCTTGAAATTTCAAATCTTGTGGGATCGGAATTTCTAGCCTAGGGGTTAGGGATGTCTTCTGAATGTCATGAGGTTGCGAGTGGCGCAATCCTGATCCTCTCTCGTTTGGTCCTGAGCATCCCTTTTTGGCCTCAACTTCACATGATACGTTGAGTTGAGCGTGTCTGATGCACTCTTGGGAACCGGATCAAAAGGCCGGTTAACAATCGGGTACTGTTTGATACACATTTATTGCTAGCATACATCTCAGATGTGGAGAGATAAGAAATGGAAGAGTGGGCATTCACTACACTTCAACTTGCTATGGGAGAGAATGTTATCTCTGAAATTAGTGGTGAGACGGTTGTTAAGGGTATTTGGAACAAGTTTGGGGAGTTATATACGAAGAACTCACTCACAAATCGATTGATCTTGTTGCGAGCTTTCTTTACCTACAATATGAAAGAAGGAACTTCGCTAAAGACGCACTTAAATGTGTTTGATGATTTTCTAATGAAGATGAAGGCGGTAGATTTGAAGATTGAGGAGGAACAGAAGGCAATGATATCATTACGTTTTTTTGCGTGAGCGTTATACCGGTTTATCAAATAGTTTGATCTATGGCTGATATACGTTGACTCTTGATGATGTTAAAACGAGTCTTCTTAGTGAGGAGTTGTTAGATCAAATGAATAAGCCGAGTGATGAAATTTTTGGTGTAGGTAATGGTCACGGTTTATTTATGGAGAAGGAGAAATCTAAGAAAAAGGGAAATCAGGGGCGTTCTAAGTTTAGAAAGCCCGATTAGATAGGAAAGTCGAAGGAAAGAAATGACAAGTGCTTTATATTTATGAAACTAGGTCATTGGAAGCATGATTATCCAGACAAGTGGAAGAAATAAGTAGTATCTTAATCAGTTGCGGTGGAGAGTGGTGTTGGTAAGGGAGACATATATGTTTTACCGATTATAACATTAGATGTTTCGGGCAACGTATGGATGCTTGATTCGGGGGCTTCATTTCACATGACACCTAATAAGAATTGTTTTACTTCTTATGTTGATTGAGAAGGAAATTCAATTTTTATGGGAAGTGGTGCAGTTTGCAAGTCGAATGATCCTTGCAAATTCAGACGTTTGAAAGAGTGATTTGTACTCTCACTAATGGGTGCTATGTGTTGGGACTACAGAAGTCACTTATCTCTTTGGCACAACTGAATTATTTGGGTAGCAAGATCGCTATTGAGAGTGATAGTTTGAGGGTTTCGAAGGGGGGCTTATGGTTATGAAGGGTGCTAGAACTACTGGAATTTATTTTCTTCAAGGAGTGACTATGGATGAAAAAACTTGTGTTTGTATTGATAGTTCTTGTGGCTTAATGCGACACGGTTATGGAATTTAAGAGTGGGTCATGTCTCCAAGAAGGGTTTGGATGTTCTTCGACAAAGGGAGATGATTGATGGAGAGAGTGTCAACAAGTTGGAGTTTTGCGAGGAATGTGTCATGGGGAAGCAGACTAGAGTATCATTCAGTGAAGGGAAACATGATTCAAGGGGGATTCTTGAGTATGTGCACACGGATATACGGGGACGAGCACCAGTAGCTTCTGTGGGAGGAGGAAAATATTATATTTGTTTTATTGATGATTTTTCTTAGATGGTTTGTGTGTATGTAACGAAGGGCAAGCCAGAGGCATTTGCAACGTTCAAAGAATGGAAGGCTCTTGTTGAGAATGAGAGTGGAAAGACTTTGGAGGTTCTTAGGTCCAATAATGGCAATGAGTATGTTTCCGGAAATTTTCAATTTTTTTGCAAGCATCATGCTAGTCGTAGGCGTTTTACTACATTAGATGATCTACAATCTAATAGAGTAGCGGAGAGAATGAGCCAGACTCTACTGGGGAAAGCTTGATGCTTGAGATTGACATCGGGTTTGTTTACGGGATTTTGGGCCGAAGCTTTGTCAACCTCAGTGCATATTATTAATCAAATTATGTGCTCGGCTATTGATAAGAAAATTCCAGAGGAAATGTGAAAGGGAAAGATCATTGACTTGAGTTATTTTCGTGTATTTGGCAGTCCAGTTTATGTGCATGATCCGGGAAGTGATAAGCTCACGCCTAGAGCTTTCAAGGGGACTTTTCTTGGCTATATGGACGGTGTTAAAGATTATTAGATTTGGAATCCGGAAATGAAGAAGGTTGTGGTTTCTCGTCATGTTACTTTTGATAAGTCGGCTATGTTCAAGGTGAATGAAGGCTCATCGGATGTTCCGAATTTGGTACACGGTAAATCAAAGGAGAAGGAAGTTATTCCCACTTTCAGGCCTAGAGAGAGTATAGTTGTTTGAGATGCTTGTGAGGCGGTAGAGGTTGATGTTACATCACATAGTCCACATGATTCCTCTAGTAGTGTTGGTGATGTGAATGATTCTAGAGAAGATTTAGATCAAGGTACATCGGAAGTAATACTGGGTGATGGTATTACTACTCGAGTTTGTCTCATGCTATAATAACACCCGAAGGGTATGGTAATTGAAAATATCTTAGATTTGCTAGAATTTGGACTATGCGCTTCATGTAGTTCAAGATGAGAGGATGGATCTTGATGACGTCATGTGTTCGAGTGATAGCTCGAAGTGGATTTATTACATGGAGGAAGTGATGCAATCGTTGATGAAGAACCAAACTTGGAAGTTGGTTCCACTTCCTAAAGGAACCCGTGCTATTGGGTGCAAGTGGATATACAACATAAAGGATGATGGAAGATGCAAAGCTAGGCTAGTGGCTAAGGAGTTTGCACAGAGGAAGGGAAAGAGTATAATGAGATCTTCGCACCAGTTGTGGGACATAATTCTATCCGGATATTACTTGCCAAAGTTGCTATTCACGACTTGTAGTTGCAGTAACTTGATGTGAAAACCACCTTCTTGCATGGTGACTTGGATGAAGACATCTACATGGAGTAACCAGAAGGGTTTGTGGTAGATGGTAAGTCGAAATTGGTTTGCAAGTTGAAGAAATCACTATATGTTTGAAGAAATCACCTAGGCAATGGTACAAAAGTTTTGATCATTTCATGCTTGAAAGTGGCTTCCATCGAAGCAACAATGATCCTTGTGTACATTTCAAGAAGTTGGGAAATGATTGTTGGATGTATTTACTCTTGTATGTGGATGATATGCTCATTTGCTTCTAAGGACAAGGCGGAAATCAACAAGTTGAAATTGAAGTTAAAATCAGAATTCGAGATAAAAGGCCCTGGAGAAGTAAAGAAGATTTTGGGCATGGAGATTGAAAGGGATCGAAAGCGTTTTGATTTGAAATTGACTCAAAAGTATTATATTAGAAAAGTGCTTTGTCGGTTTTGCATGGAGGATGCAAAGGCATCAAATACACCTTTACCTTTACATGAAAAGCTTTCGAGTAAGGAATCACCTATCGAGGAGAAACACAAGGCTTATGGCAAAGGTTCCATATGCTTGTGCGGTTGGAAGTTTGATGTATGTAATGATGTGTATAAGGCTCGATATTGCAAATACCATCAGGGTGGTTACTCGGTTTATACTAATCCAGGGAAATCGCATTAGGAAGCAGTGAAGCTTATTTTGAGATACTTGAAAGGTACATCATCTCATGGTCTTATTTTCAGGGGGAGTAAGGAGAAGAATTGCATGTTGGTTGGTTACTGTGATTCAGACTACGCTAGTGATAGGGATCGGAGAAAATCAACTTCTAGATATGACTTCACTCTTGGGAGTACAACCATAAGTTTGAGATCGAAATTACAAACTGTAGTTGCTTTATCCACGACGGAGGTGGAGTTGATAGCTGCGGTGGAGGCAGCAAAGGAAGCACTCTATTTGAAGCGATTGTTCTCAGACTTGGGGTTTGAACATGATAGTGTTGATGTTCAATGTGATAGCCAAAGTGCTATCCATTTGGCGGAGAATTTAGCGTTTTGATCACAAACCAAGCATATTGAAGTGAAGGAGTCATTTCTAGTAGCCATGGATGAAGACAAGCAAGTATACCTTTGAAAAGTGCACACAAAGGTAATCTGGCGGATATGTTCACCAAGTCATTGTCGGTTGAGAAGTTCGAGCATTGCTCGAACTTAATTCGCTTGGAGAGGTGCTAGGTGCCACAGGGTGGCACGGCTGGGAGAGAAACTTGTATGTAGAGGAGTATTGGTAAGAGATTGAAGTTCAAACTTCTTGTTGTGTTTGTCTTTTGTTTTCAACACTTCAAGTGGGGGCTTTGCTTGAACCGTTGGTGGAATGCAATGGGCAGTGGCTATGCCAGAGTTCATTGGGAAAATATTCAAGCTTTCTTGGTTGAAGATAGAGGATGGTTTGGTACCATCAGTCTTGACGGTGGAGATGGAAATAGTATCGAGGTGGAGTGTTAAATTTTGCGATACTATATGGCAGAATTTAAGTGGATGGAAGTAGTTTCGTGTCAGAGAAGACGGTTCGCAGATTGGAGTTCGTAAGCGAAAGTTATATGAGTTAAAGTGCTTGGTTTCAACACGATTCCCTGACAAATGCCTGTGGCAGGCATGACAAATGTCTGAGAGTATAGGGTGGAGTTTCCCGAGAGCTGTGACAGACGTCTATCATTCTAGATAGATGTCTATGCTAAAGCAAGAGGTGACAGACATCTGAGGCAAATAGGACAGACATCTGTGGGTGCAGGCAAAGTTTTCCCGAGGTTATGGACAGACGTTTGTCACTTCTAGATAGACATCTGAGGCGGTATTTCGACTATATCGGGCTAAAGATCTTACAGGCCGATTTGCGAAAGGTCCAAGCGCAATTTGGGCAATTGCTACATATTATTCTCCTCTTATATAAGCTATATCAGATCCAAAAGGGTTTGTACTAGAAAAGAGATTAAGATCTAGGTTTATTCTTATTAGGGTTTTGGCAACCCTGATCTCCTTCAGTCCTTATCTCCATAAAATAAAAATAAAAAATCCGGTGAATTTGATCATTGTAATCAATCTCTTGTAATGTTCTATTGATATTAATAAAGGTTCTCTCTCAAAGTGGATGTACACTGATAAGACGTCAATGGAACCACTATAAAGCCTTGTGAGATTTAGTTTTCGTTATTGCTCTATTGTTTCTCTTGTTTTGTTATTTTGATTGGCTTGTGGATTGGGTTGAGATTGTTTTGATATATTGATTGGTTGTTTTTGTACGTTTACCATGATCTCGTCTTCCGCTGAGTTGGAGTTTTTGTTTTAAGCGATCTTGAGTTGAAATTCCCCATAACGGTAATGTCCAAGTAAATCACATACTAAGATAATTAACAAAGAATTTGGTGTCATCATTGGAATTCTAGTCTTCACGTAAATATGACCTGCCTTTTTTGGTTCTAAAAGTGATTCTTTAATCTTGTTTACTTAATACGATGGAAGGACTAGTAAGTTTAAAATAACATGCACTAGATGCCTGTAGTAATACATATATATATATATATATATACACACACATATACATATATATATATATAACCTTTATTATTATCAGGTAGATAAATGGTAGGAGTGGTGAATCGGGTTGCTGGATTGGATAAAAGATGCGATGATATTAGCAGCTTGAAGAGGAAGGCATTTCAAGTTTCAATGATTTAAGGAATTGGCATCATTTTGAATGGTTGCGGATTTTTCTATTTGTTCGAGGTTAGGATGAAGAGCTTGGAGTAGGTTTTTTGATGAAGGTAGTTTGGGGTTCTGCTATATGATGATTAGTTATTCGATGAGGGTGGTATGCCCACCTTTGTGTTTTGGGAAGAAGAAGAAGAAGAATTGAAAGAATTTAGTGCAGGATGATAGTTTTAAGTGTTTGGGTTACGTAGACCACTCAAAATTCAAGTACACAAAAGGGATATATTTTTTTTGCAAAGCAAGGAATTGAACTAGGGACCTCAAGTAAACATGTTTATTCACACTACTTTACCAAGTTGCATTTTCTTAGTAAAATGTATAGCAACATTTTTATTATTTTAAAGTTGTTTATCACGGGAAACTTTACATTAGAGAACGCACAGGTAATAACAGAAAAGCAGTAGACACGATAAGCATTAACATATTAAGATCATGCACTCTACAGATAATATCAATGAGAAAACGCTTGATATCAGCATTAACAAAACAATAATTACCCAGTTGTTCTTATGGTAGTATCAAAGTAGCTTTGGATGGCAGAAGAAGGGGAAATGGTGCATGCCTACTGTTTTGAGGGCTAAGGGTAAACAAGAAATATAAATTTCAAACTAACAATTAACAAAGCCATAGTAATGTCCGCATAAATATAATTTTTGTTCTAGTAATATATTCCAAACATTTAGTTTTAATCGTAGATTCCATTATTTCTTTGATATAGTTATATGCAAGTTTTGTAGGTACTAATTTTTTGTAACATATTGTCTTCACCTATGTCCTGCTAACTATTCTAATGGTGAATTGATCTAACTTCAATTTCCATAATATTTCTGTACACTAATACAGACTCACATAATTTAGACCACGATCTTAAACCGTAATATATGTAGTATGATTTTTTCGCAAATACGAGATTTATTCCAAAGATATATAGTAATATCAGTAGTATACGAAGAAAAATATATTTATTTTAGGGCTATTTATTTCTTATGTTACATATTCTTCTTATTCAGTTATTGTTCCCCATTTTAAGTTATAGAACCGAATGACAATACTGGGTTGGTTGACTAAGTGTAAGGATATCACCCCCTTATTAGTTGTCTAGCATGCTTGCATTGAATTAGATATGCCTTAGCTTTCAAAATTTGCTGACGAACATCTTTCTGCTTACACACACACACTCTCTCTCTCTCACTAACTCACTCACTCACTTTTTACACAGCACGATATTAGTTATCTATTTTTAGCATTAAATAGTATATGATATGCCATACGCATATAATTTTATCTTCACGTGGAGATGAGTAGAGTCAAAGTGTTGATAACCACAAAATACTACTACTAAACCCAGTACGCATTTTCAAAGATAAAATAGCAAAAATGAGTTATATGTCCCCTTTCTTTTATGCATATATTATTGTCCTTTCGGTGTACATGTTATTGTAAACATATTATGCTCAATTGTTATTTCATATCTAACCGTTCCCACTAGAACACATTTATCAACTATGGAATAGTGGGAGAATAAGGAGACATCCGATGTTATTAGGGTTGTAATTATTTGCATGATGGTATTTACTCATTGATTTCAACATTAACCTTCCCCCTCTCTTTTTCAAAATCAATATCAAATTTTATGTGCATTAGAATATAGGAGTCTGTTTTTCTTTAAATAAACATAACAAAATTATCTCTATTGGTTATCTTTGTTTATGTCTTCAGATAGGTTTCAGATTTTCTTTTCAACTTGAATGCCCAAGAAATAATTCACTTCTTCCAAGTCTTTGATTGAACAAGTTTTGTTGAGATAATCTATGATGTTATTAATTTCATCTTCATTATTTTCTCTCACAGGTATGTCATTTACATAAACAAGTATGTAGATGATATCGTTCCCCTTTATCTTAGTGTATAGAGAGTAGTCGGACCTAGTTATAGAGAATCCAAGGCTTGTGAATGTTACTTTCAGTTTGCTATCCTAAACCCTTAGAGCCTATTTTAGTCAATATATGGCCTTGTGTAATTTACATACTAATCCCTTATTACTATCCTCGTAGTATCCTTTAGGTTGCTCCACATAGACATCTTCCTGTAACTTCCCATTTAAAAAAGCATTGTACATATCAAGTTGTCTTATCTTCCATTGTCTGCTTAATGCAATGGTTATGATTACTTTGATGGTTGTAGGCTTAACAACAAGTGAGCAAGTCTCACTAAAATCAAATCCAAATTGTTGAGAGTATCCTTAGCCACTAATCTTTCCCTTTGTTTCCCATTT
Source organism: Allium sativum (assembly GCA_030737875.1). Lineage (NCBI taxonomy): Eukaryota > Viridiplantae > Streptophyta > Magnoliopsida > Asparagales > Amaryllidaceae > Allium > Allium sativum. Next base: position 681,831,937 of record CM060926.1, on the reverse strand, counting down.
GGGTTCCTTTTTAATTTAAATGTCCACTTGCAATAGATAACAATTTTTTTGATTGGGTGGTGTAACCAAAATCCATGTTTTATTTTCTAATCAAAGCTTTGTATTCTTCATCCATAACATATATGCTGCCATTTTCGACAATTTATGACCTCTTCATCACTTGTGGGTTCTCTATCAGTAATTGTTGCAGTTTATATTTTAGGCTCAAATATCCTTTTTTTTCTTTAGTCACCATGTAATGTTCATTTTCGCCTTGTTGTGAGTTCCATCTGAACTTTTTCTAATGACACATTGGTTTTAATGTTATCATTGTCTTGTTCTCCCAGTTTATTTGTATTGTTGTTAGTATTGCCCTTATGCTCATCATGTTGTTGCATGTCACACATTGATTTTTGAATTTGTTTAGGAGGGAAACCAAACGAAGTCGTGAAACCCCCCTAGTGCACATAGCACATTCCGCGAGCACAACATAAGTGATCGATCTTAGCGTATGCACATGATATCTTTTTTGCAAAGGGAAATATATGTTCATTAAAAACAACATGTTTAGAAATGTATACATTTCCACTACGGTCAAGACAGTTGTATACTTTTCGATTACTTTTGTATTCCAAAACGGTGCATAGTGTTAATCTTAAACTTATCTTGTGCCTGTTGTATGGTTTGAGGTAGGAAAAGCACAAGCATCAAAAAATTCTCAATTCATGATAATTAGGTTTAAATCAAAGCAACATTTCATGTGGGCATTTATATGTCAGAACCTTGGTTGGTGATTTATTTGTCTGGTACACTGATATTGCAAATGCATCTGCCTAAAACTTAAGTGGCAGGGATGCTTGTAACATCGGTGTTAATCCTATTTCAACAACATGTATGTGCTTCCTCTCAATAAGACCATTCTGTTCAGATGTGTGTGGACAAGTTATCCTATGTTTAATCCCTTTTCATCAAAGAATTTCTTTGGTGGTTAAAACTCACCACTACCATCAATCTGAATGGCTTTAATACTATATTCTGTATTTTCTTTTCAATTTGATTAACAAACTGTTTTGTTATACTGTATGCTTTTGATTTACATTTGAAAAAAATGCAAGTGTACCTAATAAAAGCATTTGTAAAAAAAGAAAATACTAGGAGCCTTGGTTAGTTTTGAGTGGAGATGGTCTCCACAAATCTGCTACAACTAATTTAAGTGGATTACGATATGTAGTTTCAGAACCAAAGAATGACAACTTACGACTTTTAATCATTTGACAATAAGTGAAAACATAGCAATATGGTAAATTTTCAACACAAATTTTGTTATCATTCAACAATTGTTTTATAACTATAATGTTGGGATGTCCCAATTTGTTGTGCAAAGTTTCAAATACATTTCTCATATTATCAACATTGAATTCTACATTATCGCAACAATTTCCAGTTTACATCCACCACTTGTTCTAATCTTGCTAAATTTGTAAAGCCCATCATCCAGACTACCCTATAATAATACGTTTTTGTTAAGTAGGTCCTTAACAAGGCAAAATTTTGGGTGAAACTCAAAGTACACATTATTATCATTTGCAAATTGTGCGACACTTGGTCAATTTTTCATTATCATAAGTCCCCTTAAAAGATTATTAAGGTATAGTTGTCTCTTAGCATTGATGTATCCATTACCAATATGGGATATACTTATCTTTCTTTGTTACCCATATGTAAACTTTGCGTACCTGAGTACTTATAGTTTCTCTGTTACCCATATGTATGGTTTGCATACCTAAGCAGTTCTTATTGCTAAGATTGAAGTTTTGTAGATCTTGGTCAAATGTTTAGAGCTCGGGTACCGGTCATTAACATTAATATATCATCATTATTTATAGAATCATCACTGTTGCTTACTTCATCATTAGTTTTTAGAATTGTTTCTTGGCTTGGTTATTTTTGTTAGATTAACATTTGATCCCATTTGATTGTTTTTCCCTTGTTGTGCCACATTGTAACCAAAGTTAAATCTAAAATAACATCGACTAACAATATGTCTAGGATTCTCACAAATTTGACATTTAACTCTACTGTTATCACTCAATCTGGTTCCTCTCCATCTTCCTCTTTATATTTGGCTATCTTGTTTGTTGTTTTAATTAGGATTACCTACTAGTTCTTATTACCTGAAATAGACACGTAATTGACTGAATAATCAGATTGAGTTAGCTTTCTTTGTTCCACTCTTCCTTCATGAGCAAGAAGAGTTGAATGGCTGTAATGTAGATCTAGTATAGATCTTTAAGAGGCAATAAACATGACAAAAGATTCACATTCATCATTCAACCCATTAGTTATGTCCGAAACTTGTTCAGTTTCAGAGATTTTATGACCAGTAGTCCTAACTCGATCACACAAAGTTTTAATTTTGGTAAGATACTCATTCATCGACTATTTTCCTTTGTGATGGTTTGCAGGTGTCTTCGATAGTGCATAATTCTTGAGGCTGACTGTAAGTTAAGAATTTGCTTTATAGCAATCCAAATTTCATAAGACGCGTTACTTTTCGTAATTTGTAATAACAAAATTTGCACTTATAGAAGACATTAGCTAAGATGCAATAAGACCAACTTGCTTCTCATACATTATATAATCTTGATTGTAGATGGTATTTCCACTTTTGTCTTGTGTCAACAGGTGGTACAACGATGGTCCCAGTGATGAATTCTTGAATGTCATACCCCTTCAATAATGTTTCAGCTTGATTTTTCCATATATAGTATGTTGTTTTCTTCATCTAAGGGGATGGTAATTACGTTGCTTTTTGGCTTAATAAGGGTGTTTGTGGAGGAAGGACTCTTACGGCCTTCCTTGTTGTAAATTGCAGAACTCATAGCTTTATTGCTTCTAGCCATTTCTTGATGTAAACAAAAGAGGGTAAAAGGAGTTACGGAATTTCTTGGAAGGCCTGTTAGGAGTATTTTTTTAAGAGAAGAAGGAGGAATTTTTGAGAGGATTATTTTAATGGGGAGGAAATTTTCATTGCTTTCCTTTTGATTACAAATTTTGATTGCATACATACATCAACTTGATTGCCTTGCTTTTATAATGCAGTGCACTCTCTAGAGTATTCTAGGAATGCATCATCTAGAGAATATAAAATAGGAATTCTAGATTTTCCCTTTTATTCAATTCATTAATACAATTGCTAATTTAACAATACAATTAATTATTTCCTAATAAACCAAGATTATTTCCAATATTCCCCCGTAAGTTTGGTTTTTGAACTCCAAGAAGATCTCGCAATCTTTTAAAATTACCAGGCTTTAATGCTTTTGTGAAAATATCAGCAACTTGATTATTTGTTTTGCAAAAATTCAGCTGCACCTCTTCATTTTCAATTGCTTCTCGAATGAAATGATGTTTGATGGCTATATGCTTTGTTCTTCCATGATGGACTGGATTCTTAGCTATAGCAATGGCTGATTTGTTGTCACAATGGATAGTCACAACTTCTTGTTTCTCACCAAAATCATTTAGTATTTTCTTCAACCATATTGCTTGTTGGGTAGCTAGACCAGCTGAAATATATTCAGCTTCTGCAGAAGATTGAGCAACTGTTTGTTGCTTCTTCGAACACCAAGAAAATGCTCCTGATCCAAGAGAAAACACATATCCAGAAGTGCTTTTCATGTCATCTATACTTCCTGCCTAGTCACTATCGCAAAACCCAAATAAATTAGTTTCAACATTATTTTCATATTTGATACCATAGTCCAAAGTGCCTTGAATATATCTCAGCACCCTTTTTGTTGCACCTAGATGGATATGACTAGGATCATTCACGAAATGAGAAAGTAGGCTGGCTGCAAACATGATGTCAGGTCTTGTATTAGTAAGGTAAAATAAATTACCAACTAGGCTTCTGTAGTAACTAGCATCAACCTTCCTTCCCCCATCTTCCTTTTTTAGCTTTTCATTCACAACTAGCGGTGTATCAACCGGATTACACCCAAGCATTCCAAACTTTCTCAATATTTTCTCAGCATATTTCTTTTGACAAATAAAAACTCCATCACCACCTTGAGAGATTTCTATTCCAAGGAAAAAATGCAGCAAGCCCAAATCATTCATTTCATATTTTTTCATCATTTCTTTTCTAAAATCTTCAATCAACTTTAAATTGTTTCCGGTATAAATTAAATCATCTACATAAAGTGCAATAATTAGAATACCGTCCATACCTTGCCGTTTGATATACAAAGCAGCCTCATTTTTGCTCTTCTCAAAGCCTTTCTCCATGAAGTAATTGTCAATATTGCTATACCATGCTCGTGGTGCTTGTTTTAGCCCATAAAGCGCTTTCTTTAGTTTGTAAACTTTTCCTTCTTGTCCTTTAATCTCAAATCCTTGAGGCTGCTCCACGTAAACCTCTTCTTTCAATTCTCCATTCAAGAATGCCGATTTTACATCTAGCTGATATAATTTCCATCCTTTTTGATTCTTCCTTTCGGATACACCGTTTTGCTGAGGTGTATACCTAACGGTTAGTTGCCTCTCCACACCTTCTTCTTCACAAAATTTATCAAAATCATTGGAGTTATACTCCTTTCCCCTGTCACTTCTCAAAACTTTTATGGACCTGCCACTTTGTTTCTCAACAAAAGCTTTAAACTTCTTAAATATAACAAACACTTCAGATTTTTGTCTCATGAAATAAACCCATGCCATGCGGGTCAAATCATCAATGAATAAAATAAAGTACTTGTTTTGAGCATGAGATAATGTGCTCATAGGACCGCATACATCCGTGTGTACTAATTCCAACACTTCTTTGGCTCTCCTTGATCCTTCTTTTGGAAACTGTTGCCGATGATGTTTTCCAAGTACGCAGCCTTCACATACTCCATGTTCTTCTTTTTTTATTGTTGGCAACCCGTACACCATCTTCTTTTGTGAAAGCAATGTGAGACTATTGTAGTTTAAGTGCCCAAGTCTCTTATGCCATAAACTAGTGTCGTCTTTCTTGGCTGTTTTTGCTCTCATAATTCTTGGGAATATGGTGTTTGACACTCCTCTTTGAATCATTCCAAGAACTCCAGCATCTGTGATTCTTTTCTTTTTTAATACTTCAGTTTGAGCTACTATACGTTCTGCCGCAGCTGTTGAGTCTTCATATCCTTTCTTGATGAACTCCAAGACATCCAAGGAGATGAACAAAGTCTCCATTTTTACCGCCCAAAAATCATAATTTTCTCCTTCAAATAAAGGAACTTGGACATTGCTATAGGTGGAGTTGATGCATGCTGAAGTATTGCTTGGAGAAGCCATTACTTTGCACTTTGCACTTTTTTTTTTTAAATTGCAAGGATCTAGAGCTCTGATACCACTGTTAGGAATATTTTTTAAGAGAAGAAGGAGGAATTTTTGAGAGAATTATTTTAATGGGGAGGAAACTTTCATTACTTTCCTTTTGATTACAAATTTTGATTGCATACATACATCAGCTTGATTGCCTTGCTTTTATAATGCAGTGCACTCTCTAGAGTATTCTAGGAATGCATTATCTAGAGAATATAAAATAGGAATTCTAGATTTTTCCTTTTATTCAATTCATTAATGCAATTGCTAATTTAACAATACAACCAGACATGTCTTGACAAATGAAGGAAGGTTATAAACTACAACCAGGAATGTCTTGATCAAACGAGGACTTGCAGTCTGATGATCAAAACGCAACGGCTAGGGAAGAAAGTGATGAAAATTCCCAATATGTATGAAGCCGAGGGAATGACACAACAGCGAGAAAGGTACCTCTTCAGTGATGATATTACTCTAAGAAGAGAATAATCCAAGCTTTTCTATTCTTTATAGTTGAATTATCCCGACTTTGATCGAAAAAAGGTGATTATTCCATTAGACAGTTCTTGTTCTGATACCATAAAAAAGAAAATACTTTGTATTTGTTAACCCCGTTATTAAAGTGTGCTTTAAGAAATAATACACAGGGTCGTCTGAATGTAAGTCAGCAGTTTAGCATGATGGATCATTTGTACTAAGCAGGCATGGGTCGTTTAGAAAGACCTATGGATCAGTTGTAATTAATCATCATATGGATCGGAAATAACTCGCTTATTGGATCGTTTGTATTAATACAATTTGCTATGTGGACTATTATTGAATAATTGGTGGATCTCCTATATTATACATGGACACAACTGACCGACCACAACTATCCTATATAACACGTGTTTGCATGTTCTTTCAAATATATACAACAGGGACTGTGAGCAAAAGCCTATGTGATGGGTCATTTAATGTAAGAAGTTCATGTGGCGCCATATGAATGAAGATGGAGCCTTAAAGTATTCAAGGGTCGTTCACATTTAATATGTTACATGGGTCATGCAATATGCATTTACATGAATCAGGCTTATTAATGCCACGTGTGTATTGATAGGGCCATCCCCTTTCTATGGATCAACAGATACAATAATGTGGAGCAGGCATAGTTACTTAAAGGCTTATACGTTTCCTATTGTTAACAAAAGAATGGGTTTGTTTGCTTGTATATGTTAATGTGAGTGGTGGCTCACATATGAGTATGAAGGAGCGAATGCCTTTATATGGATCTGAAGGATTTCATGCAAGCGTGTTATAATATGGATCGGGCATATTATGTATAACGACGGAGCAGACAAAATGTAAAAGGCGGATTGGTATATTTATGTGAGATGACACGTGGCATGGATCGGTGCTTCTCATGGTCACAGCTATACATCGTGATTCGATTGCTACAAAATGGGGATGATCCGTATGTATAATGCAGTAGAAAAGCAACAAGATTAATGCTACGTAGACATGCTTGAGCCGAACATTATAATCCTAGTTCGTGCATAATCCGGAGCATGGCATAAGAAGATGCATGCAGCGGTTTATACAAAGGCAACGTAAAATAAAGCCACGTGGCAAGATTAGATGGGTCGTGTGAAGAAACTTGTAGCTGGTCGTGTGAGTGAAACATGCGGGTCGTGTGGATATATTAAAGGCAAAGCATTATGTAGCGATCAAAATCATTCAGTCAGGTCGTTGCTTATTGAACCATTTCTTAAGGACCAAGAAAAAGTCAGGCCACTCACAACCTAACTAGTTAGGTCGCCCAAACGACCCGAACGCCTGCGACCTAATTTTTATCCTCTCCACTTCACTACCCCACCATTTCCTTCATTCAAGGGACCGATTTCTCCTACCACGAAGTGCTGCCATTTTCATTCTCCAACATCTTAAACAATCCTCAAACTCCATTATACCTCTTTCAAGCTCCAATTCAACATCTTAATCATCATAAAATTGTCAAGAATCATTTAAATGCTCGATTATTGAAGATCTACTTCAACAATCTTTGCAATCAAAGAGATCTAATCATTTTCATAGTGAAATTGAGAGAATTAAGTGATTAAAGAGAAAGAAATAGAGAATATTGTTGTACAGAGAAAAGATGAAAAAAGTTATAGAAAATGTGTACCTTGTAATGTTGAGAAATGAAATCCCTCTTCAAAGTAGATGTAGGCAAGATCTAAGGCCGAACCACTATAAATCTCTGTCTTTTTACTGCTATTGTGTTTGTGGTTTCCCATAGTCTAGATTCATATAAATTGAAGGTGTAATCACACTTTCCGGTGTGTTAGTGATTAATTTTTGACATTAAATTTTTTGGGGCCCACTGTGGGGCCATATCCACATCCAAAGGTCAAGTGCTTTGTGGGGACCTCAAAGTTTGAAGCCTGTTTTCTATGATTGATCTTCATGGTTTAGAAGTCAGGCCCATTCAAAAGTTTTCTACGAAAAATTGGAGTGTTGCACGAAATTATGACTCCATTAAAGAAGGGTGGTAGCAAGCACACTAGAGGTTTGGAAATGTTGATAATGAAGATATCACTACTCCACAAACTAATCACTCAAATACTAGTCAATTCTCAGGAGACAGAGTTGACATAACTCGAGATGAGTTCGATACGATTGTCGCTAGCTTGAATCGACAAATGAAAACTTTAAATAAAGCCTTAATGGGTAAGCTAGATGCATTTCTTACCGCTCAAGCTATTCCTATACCTCGAAGAATTGATTTGGAAAAACACAGTAAATCAGCAAGAGTTTCTGGTAATGCTATTGAAAATGTCTCTGCCACTTCTCAAACTAACGATCTGACTGTTGGCCAAACTACGAGAGATGTTGTTACTCGAGAAGAGATTGATGCTGTTATAACCAATTTATATTTGAAAATTGATGCTTTGAATGTGACGTTGTTGAACTAGCTCTGTGCTCTCAAAGTCGCTCAATTCGATCTTGTAAGTTGTATAATAAACATCTATTTGGAAGGGAACACATACTCCTCTACTTCAGATCTTCACAGAGAAAAGTGCAATTATCATGGAAAAAATAAAGATGAGCCCTAGTGCCCTTTCTTTCCCCATCATTGAGGAGGACAGTAAGAAGAATGTCAAGGGGCATAAGAGTGAAAACGAGTACGAAGGAAGAGAGGAGAATAATAACAAGAGATTCCGCTTTTTTCCAATCCGAAAAGTGGCCTCCTCCAAATGATACCCCAGATAACATCTTCTTTGCTAATAATGATAAATGGTACTTTCCAGAACCACCATCATCTTTGAAAATATGAGACAAGGTAGCGAAGTCTGGAAGGTTCTGCCAATACCACAACCAGTATGACACTTGTGACGGTAGACATCTAATGAATTCAATTGAGAAGTTGATTAGTGTAATGACCCGCATTGGCAGAGGTATTATAATTAATTTATTTAATTATATAAATAGTGATATAGTGAATTAAACGGTGGTTTAATTAAACAATGATGAATATTTAATTTAAAATTATAAATTAAATATTATATTAAATTCTAAAATAATCAGAATTAGCTGAAATGGCGATATGGTGTGAACTGGATCATCTATGATATATAATTCAGTTTAGAATTGAATTAGAATAACGAATATATTATATAAACGACAGTTTGAACGTAGAATTATAATATAATTAAAATCGAGCTTGAAATGGCGCTGTAGTTCGTAAATTGGCGATTCAAACTTTAACTGAATATACAGGATTCATTTTAAGCCGGATTTCTGTGAAACAAGAAACGTTGGGGGCTGGTGGAGTATATCTTTCTAGTGGAAGAGAAAAATCAGGATTTTGTCGTGTAGATTTTGAGATATGTCCTAATCAAAATTTAAAATAGTCGCTATAGAATCGTTTATCGACCGTAACGGTTTATTCAATATAACTAGTTATCGGTTTCGAATTTAGACAGGGTTCTTTTGAGACATAACGATAATTTAATTTTTAGAATTTTACTGTAATTTTTAATTAATTAAATATGTGACTTTTTATTGGGAGTATTTTGCACCCTGTATCAACATTTTGAGGTTTCAAAATATGAGGTAATCTACCGGTATTATTATATTTTTGGGATCCTGGCACCTTACTCATCTCAACAGTATTTTTATTTTTGTTCATAGCAGTCGATAAATATATGAAGTTCATTATGACCGGTCTACTTTAATGCTAAATTTTTATATGCATAAGTGAATAAATATGCTTACCTTAGTTATGAACTAACGTGTACCTACCGTTCACTGTGGAAACTCAAACCTTTTTCCCATTCTTTCTCCGATCAAAACAAAGCCACACCTCCAAATCTTTCCAACCACACAAACAATGATAAACATGCATGGCTTCACGTAGACAAATTTAAATGATATAAATACCCTCAACGCCTTAAGCTAATACTCTTCCAATCTCTTTGCTGAAACAAAAGGAGCCGCCACATCAAGCAGGGCTCGACGGCAAGGTAGCCTCTTTCTCGAGCTGGGAGTCAGAACTTCGATTGTAGTTCAGTGGGGTCAGGCGTGAGCAAGGAGATTAGTGGTAATCCTTGGTGGATGTAGGCGGAGAAGGCTGACCCGAGTACGACAGTTGTAGGAGATAAACACTGGAGGGATGAGACGACCCGATTTCCCGTTTTCACGGAAACAAGGTTATCTTTTGGAATATAACACAGAAACAGATAATAGCAGAACAGAATTAAATAAATACACCAGAATGAACAACAAAATATACTGGATAAAAGTAATCATCAGAGTTACACAGTATACAGGATCTTACTTAGTACAAATACAGTTCAGCTATACATAAATGTCTACAGCGGAAATAAACAAAATATGTACAATAGGAGCTGAACAGCATAAAAAGAAATAAATGATAGAATCCATCTTCAGCTCCAGCTATCCAGAAGAGAACCAGCTAAACCTGAATACAAGGCTGCCCGTGTAGAAAAAGGGGCACCCGAGTTTGAGAGTGAAACAAACTACGAGTCAGTCATGGGACTGGTATGAGAAATCCACTCAACACATATATAATTGGCTAATCACAGGACCACGCCACTTTCGTGGAACGGGTTTACTCCATTGGATTGCCAGTGCTTTAAAACAAATCTTTCTTTTAAACATCGCTATGCTTTTTATAAAAATGAAGCCGTTATAAGACTCAGTTCCCATCACACAATGCAACGCAAACCGGAGGATAGAGTTTTTACCTTATAACGGCCAAAATATGCTTGATACGAATAAAACAAAGGCATTTGATATTATTGCTAGTGTATATATGTTTTGAAAACAATTTCAAATCATAACTATCAATCATAGACGGCATTAATGCCCCATACCACTATGTCGCCATATATAGGTATACAATCAAAACCGCACAATCACGTATTTGGAAATTGGATTTCCGTCATGAACCAAGGCAAAAGATAGTCCTTACCGAATTCGAGACGCTCTAGCCCGCCCCTCAGGAACAGCCGCAACTGCCCCCTGGATCGTCAGGGCCGGTCCACCGATGTGGATTATTATGCCTGAACAATACGTTTCCCCGCCCTTTGGGGCGTAAACGAGCCAACGAATGACTCCATCGGACCCGGATCGTCCGATCAAACCGAGGCGCCTCGCAACAGCAACAACCACATAGGTGAAAAGTATATAAATGTCAGGGCTGGTAGGTCACTGACACCACCCTAGCTAGAAAGAAACGCATGCCCTCCCTGAGGTCCTTCCTCCCGTTTTAGGTTCCTACCGGGGTGTGAGGCTCGCGAATTCACGTTACACACAAAGCTACGCCACACAGGCGGTGCTTTGATCATCACCACAAGACTTTGCTTTTCAACAGAAGCCCTGATCACTGCATCTTAGCATGCCACACAGAATAAATCCTATGTCAGACACACAGTCCATTTACAAGTCCGTTCTGGGTCTGAACGAAACCGGAGGCACTAAATACCTCGCAAACCCTTTGATCAACACGTACGTCTGAACGATCACCACTCATTATCCATATTTCGGGATGCCTCCCAATCAGGACCTCGGTTACCATCCAAACGAGGTGAAGATCTCCGGTCTTCGACCATCGTCTTCATCTTCGAATTTCAATCGTCGGTCGATTATTCGAAATGAGAATTAACTCGGCCTTTTCAAATAATTCACGTATATTCAGAATTTCAAATCGATTTATTTCAATGGTTAAATTATTCAACAACACCAATTGTGTTCTTTAATATAGTTTTCACACCAAACACATTCAACCATCAAACATCACATAAATCAAGCAAATTCAGTTTATTTCCATTCCATATCGCTTACGATATTTTATAACTATTTATCGCTATTTTTATTTATTTTAAAATAGCTAATATATTCAAAACGACGTTTCGGGCCATAACGTGGCCGTGGCGCTGTTTTTCTTCAGATTTGATTTACACATATCTGAAAATCTAACCGTTGGATCTTCACAAAATTTACATCATTAGAAATGTCTTTTCAAAACGAATCCAACGGTTCCAGTTTCGGGAAAATCCGACGGTCGGATCTCCCGGTACAATCGTTTGAAGTTTTGATTTCAAAATACGAACTGCAGCGTCGTTATTCGATTAAATATAATTTTATTTATATATATAAATAAATATAATCGTTTCTGGCGCTGTTTTTCTTCAGATTTGAATTAAACATTCCAGACAATCCAACCGTTGGATTTCTACAAGGTTGGTGCCGTTGGAAAGATTATTCCAAGGCGAACCCGACGGTTGAGGTTTCGGGAAAATCCAATGGTCGGATTTCCCGTACTAGTCGTTTGAAATTACGGTTTCGAAATACGAACTGCACGGCTTCGTTTCGTTTTAATTTTATTTATATTTATATAGTTATATAAATATAGTTCATTCAACGATTTCAATATCGTTTTAACTTCAAAAAATTTTCTAACTCCTTAAATTTTGGAAAAATTTCGCCATAACCTCCCCTGTACCGGGAGCGTCGGGAAATCGCAAATAGCGTCCCGGTCCTTCTAATCTCAAAAAGAAAAAAAAAAGAAAAAGCCAAGCGGCTAGCCAATAGGCTCAAAATCATCACCCAAACAAATCAGTAAATGTGTACCTATTTGTCGGGCACAAAATTTTATTCCTCTTCTCTAGCCCCTTTGCTATAACCTGTTCAAAGAATATTGCATGTACATATATATACAGTTCATATCATTTTTCATTTTCTATTCAACTTCATATTTGATTTCTATTAGGTTTTAAAAACACCATTCATTCTAATGTTACATAAATAGGTGCAAATCATTTCATTAGCTAATTAATGAATATTTCAACTCATATATGTTTATTTTGAACAAGTGGCTATTTTCAACATTTCACATTTCAACGATTTATGCATACAATAAAAATGTGATTTTTATTGTAAAACGATTCATTTCAAAACACTATTTTTCTATATAGTTCACATAGTCGATAAAAGGTGATATTTATTATCAAACAGTTTATTTCAAAATATGAATACCATTCAACACATGAATTTCTAAACAACGAATGAATATCAATTCAACACATGAATGTTTTCAATAGTTTTTATATATCGATAAAAATGTGATTTTTATTATCGAACGATTTATTTCAAAATATGAATACCATTCAACACATGAATTTCTAAACAACGAATGAATATCAATTCAACACATGAATGTTTTCAATAGTTTTTAGATATAGATAAAAATGTGATTTTTATTATCTAACAGTTTATTTCAAAATATGAATACCATTCAACACATGAATTTCTAAACAACGAATGAATATCAATTCAACACACGAATGTTTTCAATAGTTTTTAGATATAGATAAAAATGTGATTTTTATTATCTAACAGTTTATTTCAAAATATGAATACCATTCAACACATGAATTTCTAAACAACGAATGAATATCAATTCAACACACGAATGTTTTCAATATAAGGAATAAATATAGTTTAAGCATATGAAAATAATTCAAACACACAAATATTATTCAAAATTTCGGCAGCATAACGGCAGGGTAGTTACACCGGCACCGTCCCTAGTACGGCTCCTCGCTCTACCTTAAAACCTCGCGGTTTTTGACAATGGGAATCATGCATCTAATTCGCACGCAGGCGGCATGTTTATATTTTTTTTCCATTTCCACAAACTAATCCTATGTGGTTTCAACCAAATATTTTCCAATCACAATTGGGTATTTTTCAACCACAATCAACCAATATCAATCACAAACAATCCCAAACAATCAATCAATTCCAACCAATAAATATCGTCCATGGTTTGTGGACGAGGGGCGTATATATATATATATATATATAGATATTTATATATAGCAGTTCATTTTCAACTCATATATGTTTATTTATAAAAAGAATTTGAAGAGTGAGAAATCCTCACCAATAGCTATCCACTCACACGATTGTTCCTTAATAGAAACTTCGCCTACTTCGCCTTGTTGTTGCTTTCGTTTCCCGTATTCTCTACATAAGTAAAAATCGAATTTTTACCATGCTATTCAATATATATAAAAATATGATTTTTACTTTTGCTTTCACATATAAAAAATATGATTTTTGCTTTCACATATAAAAATATGATTTTTGCTTTCACATATAAAAACATGATTTTTACCTTCGCTTTCACATATAAAAACATGTTTTCTATTTTTGCTTTCACATATAAAAATATGTTTTCTATTTTATAAGTCATTTTTAAAATCAGTTTTTATATTCTTTAAAATTTCTTTAAAATCAAATCAGTTTTTCTCTTTTTTTTTTTTTTTATAAATGCAGTTTTATTTTATTTATTTTTTATTTCAAAAACAGGTTTTTATACTTTTTATAAAATTCAGTTTAATACTTATTAAACAAATCACAGTATTTAAAATCAGAACTTAAAACAAAAATAAAATAAATAAATCAAATTAAAAAAAACTTACAGTGCTTCGAAGAAGGGGGGGGGATGCTGATGTCGGCGGCGGCACTTCTGGGGGGGGGAAATGAAGGCGTCGGAGGAGGTGGGCGTTCGCTGGTTCGAACGGTGGTGTCGCGACTGGATTCGACGGGGGGTGCTCGAGGTGGAGGCGGAGGCTGCGGGGAGGCGGTGAGTGGCTTCGAGATGGGGGGTGGCGGCGTGAGTTCGTCGGCGGCTCGAGGTTGGGGGGGGGGCGGCTCCGATTAGATTTAGGTTTTTGGTTTTTTTTTTCTTTTTTTTTTTCTTCTGTTTCGAATTATAACTAACGGGGGGGGGGGCCAATCAGAAGGGAAAAAGGGGGAGAAAGAGTACCCTTTTTTTTTTTTTTTTTTATTTAATTTAAATTTGCAAAAGGGTTGACTTTCATCCACGACCTCGAAACGGGGCCCACCGCCTGTCGCCCATAGCGTTTCACCCCCATTCCGAACACAATGGGATATGTATCGCAAGCTGGTTTGATCATTACAATCGGTTTCCTTTTGAATTTACATTTAAATCACTATATTGAATTTTAAACGCACATTTCAAATTACCGGGGTCACATACTAACTAGAAAAATTCCAGAAAAATATTTTCTAGTTTCGTATTGACGATTCGGTCCTAACAAAACTAGTTTCGTCGAATTCTGAGACCGTTTGAAAAATGGCCAATTTCCAGTCGATTAAATTCAATAGAAACTGGTCAAACGCGTTTTCTTTTGCCACGCTCACATATTGATTCGAAAAATTATGAAATTTGAAACCTAGCAATAACTTGACACTGCGGACCCAACAAAAGTGGTTTCGTCGAAATCCGAGGTCGTTTGCAAAATGTCCATTTTTAAGGGCCTGAATTCCATAGCGACTATTCAGAATTTTTAACTGGACATATCTTTTGATTCCCGCTATCAAATTCCGATTGGTTAGATTCGTTAGAAAGATATTACCAATAAGATCCTAATGTTTTTGGTCTCACTAAAATCCGGATTGTTTTGCACCCGGTATATTCAATTGAAGTTTGAAATCGAATTATCGAACTACCGCGCCATTTTCAATTCTATATATAATTATAATTAATTATATTCGTTTTCAAATGTCGATTCAAACTCAGTTTTCATCGTCATTAACTAAAATATTTATTTTAAATATTTAAAATCCATTATTTTAGCCAATTTAAAATTTTTAAATTGGTTCAGATTTTCTGGGTCGTTACAATCTCCCCCACTTAAAACTTTTCGTCCCCGAAAAGGAATAAAGTCGAAAGTGGTTTGATAATTCTACGATCACACAATACAACAACCAATTTGTTTTTAATATTCAGAGTATAGAATAAACAATGCACATCCATGGGAAGAAAATAGCAACAGAATAGAGAATTAAATGGTAATGCAAAGTAGGGTAAATGTACCTTGCACCGGAGTCAATCAGAGATATCTACTCGGCATCTAGGATAAGCTTTCTGAATGCTCTCCTCAGTTTCCCAAGTACAATCTCGCGGATCTCCACTCCATTGCACTTTGACTAAGTGAACCTTCTTGTTCCTCAGCTCTTTGGCTTCTTTGCCGATAATCTTTAGCGGCTCTCGCCTCACAGCTAATTCTGGAGTAATTTCTATGTCCTGCTGAGCTGCTTCTTCCACGATCAAGTCTGGATCATGAACGTGCTTTCGAAGTTGAGATATATGAAATACATCATGCACACCAGGCAACCAGTCAGGCAATTTGACCCTATAAGCGAGAGTTCCAATCCGTTCCAGAATAGGAAACGGACCAATAAATTTGGGTGCTAGCTTTCCAGTTTTACCGAACCTGATAACTCCTCTCATCGGCGATACTTTCAAATATACATAGTCGCCAACCTCAAAGGATATATCTCTTCTTCTTTTATCGGCATAGCTCTTTTGTCGGCTTTGAGCGGCGAGCAATCGTTTCTTAATAAAATCGACTTTGTCGGCCGCTTCTCGAATCATATCAGGACCCAACACAAGTCTATTTCCTGGTTCGACCCAGCAAGCAGGAGATCGGCAAGGTCTACCATACAATGCTTCGAATGGCGACATTGTCAGACTCACCTGGTAGCTGTTGTTATAAGAGAACTCAGCCAAATGTAGATTGTCTTCCCATGATCCACCGAAATCTATAACACAAGCCCGCAATAGATCTTCTAGAATGCGATTCACCCTCTCAGTCTGACCGTCTGTCTGAGGATGATAAGCGGTGCTCAAGTTTAACTTCGTTCCCAGCTCGACTTGAAATGCTTCCCAGAATTTACTAGTGAATATTGTATCTCTATCACTGACTATACTGAGCGGCACTCCATGCAGTCTAACTATTTCCCTGAAGTATATCTGCGCCAGACTCTGAGCAGTTCTGTTTGATTTGACAGGTATAAAATGGGCGGTCTTCGTGAAGCGATCTACGATCACCCAAATACTGTCATTTCCTTTTCTGGTTCTGGGCAAACCATCAATGAAATCCATGGAGATATGCTCCCACTTCCAACCAGGAACTTCCAGCGGTTGTAATAATCCAGCCAGTTTCTGTTGGTCGCTTTTAACTAGCTGGCAAGTAGGGCATCGACTAACATATATCGAAACGTCTCTTTTCATAGCCTTCCACCAGAAAGTTCTTTTGAGATCGTTATACATTTTGGCCACACCAGGATGGATACTCAGCTTGGACTTGTGACACTCGTCTAACACTTCCCTTTTTAACTCTGGGATGTCAGGAACACAAATCCTTCCTTTTAATCTCAAGGTCTCGTCGTTATCTATTTGAAAACACGAGGGTTCGCCTTTCTGAATCCTTTTGATCATATCTTTAATAAAGTTATCCTCCTTCTGAAGAATAGATATTTTGTCAATCAAGGAAGTCGTGATAATAAAGCTGGCGATCATTACATTCTTTCGACTCAGCGCATCGGCCACGACATTGGCTTTCCCTGGAGTATATATAATTTCAAAGTCATATGCTGCAAGAAACTCCAGCCAACGTTGCTGCCTCAAATTCAAGTCCTTCTGAGTGAACAGATACTTTAATGACTGATGATCTGTAAACAGTTCGAATCTCTCACCGAGAAGATAGTGTCTCCAGATTTTCAAAGAGAATATGATAGCCAATAACTCAAGATCATGAGTTACATAGTTTTTCTCGTGCGGCTTCAGTTGACGGCTAGCATAAGCAATTACTTGGCCTCTTTGCATTAACACTGCGCCAAGGCCTTCTCTAGAAGCATCAGTCCAGACTTTTAGATCCTGGTTGCCATCAATGATGGTTAACACTGGAGCTGTTGTTAATCTTAACTTTAGCTCTTCAAAAGCCTCCTCACTCTTTTCAGTCCATTTGAACTTAGAATGCTTCTTTGTAAGCTTCGTTAAGTGGCCAGATATCTTCGAAAAGTCTTTAACGAACTTCCGATAATAGCTAGCCAGTCCAAGAAAACTGCGAACTTCAGTGGGAGTACTGGGCTGTTTCCAATTTTGAATGGCTGTGATTTTGCTTGGATCCACAGCGATTCCATCTTTCGATACGACATGGCCCAGAAATTTCACTTCATCTTGCCAGAATATACATTTGGAAAACTTTGCTTTCAATACATTCCTTCTGAGGATTTCTAACACTTGTTCCAGATGCTTTTCATGTTCGGCCTTTGATTTAGAGAAGATTAGAATATCATCAATAAAAACCAGAACGAATTTATTCAAAACCCCTCTGAACACTCTATTCATCAGATCGACGAAATAAGCTGGAGCGTTACATAAGCCGAACGGCATTACTAACCACTCGTAGAATAAGTCGGGGCCTCTGAACGCTGTCATTGGAACACACTCTTCGGCAATTCGAAGTTGATGGAAACCTGTAGCTAGGTCCATTCGCGAAAATACTTGTGCTCCATTTAATCGATCCAACAAATCATCTATTCGCGGCAATGGATATTTGTTCTTTATGGTCTGCTTGTTCAAATCACGATAATCCACACATAGACGTAGAGTACCGTCAGATTTTGGGACAAACACCACTGCTGCACCCCAATCAGAGAAACTAGGCCTTATCAGACCTTTCCATACTAGTTGTCTTGTTTGATTGTCTAATTCCTCCTTCTCTTTCAAGGACATTCTTCGAATAGCGTGAACTACCGGCCTTGCATTCGGAATCAAAGCAATCTTGAAATCTATTTCTCTCTGCGGAGGTAAGCGAACAACTTCTTCGAACACATCCGCATAGTTCTTGACAACAGGAATGTCTTTGATGAGGTCAGGAATATTCTCTGTGACTTCAGGGATATTTTCTATTTGGGCTGGAGAAACATTCAAAGCTGCCCAGAAGTCCTTTCTATTAGCATTCTGACCTTCACAGGGAATGGTTATATAATCACCTGATTTAATCTTCGCCTTTACGACCCTCTCGGCGCATTTGACTTCAGCTTCATATTTGGTCAACCAGTCTAACCCCAAGATAAGATCAAACTCTTTGAAATTCATGACGACCGCGATGGTAGGAAACCGATAACGAGAGAAAGAAACCGGCACTCCACAAATCCAACTGAGATCAATGGAACCCCCAACTGGATTCTGGAC
This sequence comes from Allium sativum, assembly GCA_030737875.1. Taxonomy (NCBI): domain Eukaryota; kingdom Viridiplantae; phylum Streptophyta; class Magnoliopsida; order Asparagales; family Amaryllidaceae; genus Allium; species Allium sativum. The sequence continues at coordinate 681,813,027 of CM060926.1, read as the reverse complement.
AGTCATTGGTTCCTTGAGCTTCTTCAAATTCAAATCCAGTTTCTTAGCTGCATCTTTGGAAATGAAGCTTCGTGACGCGCCTGTGTCAAACAGTACTTTAACTGGGATGTCTTTGACAGTTAGCGTGCCTTCTAAAACATCTGGCCTTTCCTGAATAGCTGAGGGCTCAGAAGTTTCTGCCACTTCATTCACTTGAACTATCTCAGTCTTTTTCAACTGCCAGCAATCTTGCTTTACGTGACCAAACTGGTCGCATTGATTGCACCTTTGCTTTCCTTGAAAATCCTTCTTTGCTTTAGATCCACTCTTTCTTTGTTCGTTCCAAGATTTGCAACTTATCGCCAAATGTCCTTTTCTATTGCAGCTTGAGCACGTGGCGGTCATTATTCGTTCGTTCCCAGATTCAGCCCTTTTTCTCTTGGCACTGGGCCTCTTATTGACTTCAGACCTCGTACTGGTTTCAGGAATATCAGTTTCTGACCCTGTTTTGTCACTAGAACAGACTTCTTCTTCGTCGCGCAACATTCCTTTCTTATGGAGATCTTCGTACTGATAAGCCATATAAATCATTTCTGAGAAAGGAAGCTTCACATGCCCCAATACCTTATTCTGGTATTTCCTTTGAAGTCCGTGAATAAATCTCAGATTTTTCCTCTTCGGATTTTGAATTAGATGAGGAGCAAAGTGAGAAAGTTCATTAAATTTCTTATGATATTCGGGAATTGTCATGTCTCCTTGTATCAGATAAGAAAATTCGTCGCATAGTCGCTCTGTCGCTTCGGGAGGAGTAAATCTTTCTAAGAAAATCACTTTGAATCTGTCCCAGGTGATATCACCTTCTGGATTATCCTTAACAACAGAATCCCACCAGAACAAAGCTTCATCTTCCAGTGCCCAGGAGGCCAGTAATCTTTTCTGGTCATCCCTAAGCTTTAATGCTTCGAATATTTTCTCAACCGAACGAATCCAAGCTTGGGTTCTCATAATAGATTCTTCGCCCGAGAACGGCTTTCCACCCAGATTTCTATACTTCATGAATAGAGCTTCAATATCCGGGCTAGTATTACTTCTTCTGTTTCTGGCACTCATTTTCTAGTTCTTCTGCAAATAGCAGATCAAGTGTCAGGTCACAGAAAAGGTATTTTAAAATATAGAGACAAATACTTGAAGTGTAAATGTGTCTATCGAAGTGTATTCATTCTGCTTTACTCATACTAGGATATTGTTGATCCTATCTGTATTGAGTTACCCGTCCTAGAACACTACTGGTTCTATTTCTGACGAGTTCGTTCAAATGTTATATTCCAGAACTAAGCTTAACCAAAGCTCTGATACCACGTTGAGACCTCCCGATTTCCCGTTTTCACGGAAACAAGGTTATCTTTTGGAATATAACACAGAAACAGATAATAGCAGAACAGAATTAAATAAATACACCAGAATGAACAACAAAATATACTGGATAAAAGTAATCATCAGAGTTACACAGTATACAGGATCTTACTTAGTACAAATACAGTTCAGCTATACATAAATGTCTACAGCGGAAATAAACAAAATATGTACAATAGGAGCTGAACAGCATAAAAAGAAATAAATGATAGAATCCATCTTCAGCTCCAGCTATCCAGAAGAGAACCAGCTAAACCTGAATACAAGGCTGCCCGTGTAGAAAAAGGGGCACCCGAGTTTGAGAGTGAAACAAACTACGAGTCAGTCATGGGACTGGTATGAGAAATCCACTCAACACATATATAATTGGCTAATCACAGGACCACGCCACTTTCGTGGAACGGGTTTACTCCATTGGATTGCCAGTGCTTTAAAACAAATCTTTCTTTTAAACATCGCTATGCTTTTTATAAAAATGAAGCCGTTATAAGACTCAGTTCCCATCACACAATGCAACGCAAACCGGAGGATAGAGTTTTTACCTTATAACGGCCAAAATATGCTTGATACGAATAAAACAAAGGCATTTGATATTATTGCTAGTGTATATATGTTTTGAAAACAATTTCAAATCATAACTATCAATCATAGACGGCATTAATGCCCCATACCACTATGTCGCCATATATAGGTATACAATCAAAACCGCACAATCACGTATTTGGAAATTGGATTTCCGTCATGAACCAAGGCAAAAGATAGTCCTTACCGAATTCGAGACGCTCTAGCCCGCCCCTCAGGAACAGCCGCAACTGCCCCCTGGATCGTCAGGGCCGGTCCACCGATGTGGATTATTATGCCTGAACAATACGTTTCCCCGCCCTTTGGGGCGTAAACGAGCCAACGAATGACTCCATCGGACCCGGATCGTCCGATCAAACCGAGGCGCCTCGCAACAGCAACAACCACATAGGTGAAAAGTATATAAATGTCAGGGCTGGTAGGTCACTGACACCACCCTAGCTAGAAAGAAACGCATGCCCTCCCTGAGGTCCTTCCTCCCGTTTTAGGTTCCTACCGGGGTGTGAGGCTCGCGAATTCACGTTACACACAAAGCTACGCCACACAGGCGGTGCTTTGATCATCACCACAAGACTTTGCTTTTCAACAGAAGCCCTGATCACTGCATCTTAGCATGCCACACAGAATAAATCCTATGTCAGACACACAGTCCATTTACAAGTCCGTTCTGGGTCTGAACGAAACCGGAGGCACTAAATACCTCGCAAACCCTTTGATCAACACGTACGTCTGAACGATCACCACTCATTATCCATATTTCGGGATGCCTCCCAATCAGGACCTCGGTTACCATCCAAACGAGGTGAAGATCTCCGGTCTTCGACCATCGTCTTCATCTTCGAATTTCAATCGTCGGTCGATTATTCGAAATGAGAATTAACTCGGCCTTTTCAAATAATTCACGTATATTCAGAATTTCAAATCGATTTATTTCAATGGTTAAATTATTCAACAACACCAATTGTGTTCTTTAATATAGTTTTCACACCAAACACATTCAACCATCAAACATCACATAAATCAAGCAAATTCAGTTTATTTCCATTCCATATCGCTTACGATATTTTATAACTATTTATCGCTATTTTTATTTATTTTAAAATAGCTAATATATTCAAAACGACGTTTCGGGCCATAACGTGGCCGTGGCGCTGTTTTTCTTCAGATTTGATTTACACATATCTGAAAATCTAACCGTTGGATCTTCACAAAATTTACATCATTAGAAATGTCTTTTCAAAACGAATCCAACGGTTCCAGTTTCGGGAAAATCCGACGGTCGGATCTCCCGGTACAATCGTTTGAAGTTTTGATTTCAAAATACGAACTGCAGCGTCGTTATTCGATTAAATATAATTTTATTTATATATATAAATAAATATAATCGTTTCTGGCGCTGTTTTTCTTCAGATTTGAATTAAACATTCCAGACAATCCAACCGTTGGATTTCTACAAGGTTGGTGCCGTTGGAAAGATTATTCCAAGGCGAACCCGACGGTTGAGGTTTCGGGAAAATCCAATGGTCGGATTTCCCGTACTAGTCGTTTGAAATTACGGTTTCGAAATACGAACTGCACGGCTTCGTTTCGTTTTAATTTTATTTATATTTATATAGTTATATAAATATAGTTCATTCAACGATTTCAATATCGTTTTAACTTCAAAAAATTTTCTAACTCCTTAAATTTTGGAAAAATTTCGCCATAACCTCCCCTGTACCGGGAGCGTCGGGAAATCGCAAATAGCGTCCCGGTCCTTCTAATCTCAAAAAGAAAAAAAAAAGAAAAAGCCAAGCGGCTAGCCAATAGGCTCAAAATCATCACCCAAACAAATCAGTAAATGTGTACCTATTTGTCGGGCACAAAATTTTATTCCTCTTCTCTAGCCCCTTTGCTATAACCTGTTCAAAGAATATTGCATGTACATATATATACAGTTCATATCATTTTTCATTTTCTATTCAACTTCATATTTGATTTCTATTAGGTTTTAAAAACACCATTCATTCTAATGTTACATAAATAGGTGCAAATCATTTCATTAGCTAATTAATGAATATTTCAACTCATATATGTTTATTTTGAACAAGTGGCTATTTTCAACATTTCACATTTCAACGATTTATGCATACAATAAAAATGTGATTTTTATTGTAAAACGATTCATTTCAAAACACTATTTTTCTATATAGTTCACATAGTCGATAAAAGGTGATATTTATTATCAAACAGTTTATTTCAAAATATGAATACCATTCAACACATGAATTTCTAAACAACGAATGAATATCAATTCAACACATGAATGTTTTCAATAGTTTTTATATATCGATAAAAATGTGATTTTTATTATCGAACGATTTATTTCAAAATATGAATACCATTCAACACATGAATTTCTAAACAACGAATGAATATCAATTCAACACATGAATGTTTTCAATAGTTTTTAGATATAGATAAAAATGTGATTTTTATTATCTAACAGTTTATTTCAAAATATGAATACCATTCAACACATGAATTTCTAAACAACGAATGAATATCAATTCAACACACGAATGTTTTCAATAGTTTTTAGATATAGATAAAAATGTGATTTTTATTATCTAACAGTTTATTTCAAAATATGAATACCATTCAACACATGAATTTCTAAACAACGAATGAATATCAATTCAACACACGAATGTTTTCAATATAAGGAATAAATATAGTTTAAGCATATGAAAATAATTCAAACACACAAATATTATTCAAAATTTCGGCAGCATAACGGCAGGGTAGTTACACCGGCACCGTCCCTAGTACGGCTCCTCGCTCTACCTTAAAACCTCGCGGTTTTTGACAATGGGAATCATGCATCTAATTCGCACGCAGGCGGCATGTTTATATTTTTTTTCCATTTCCACAAACTAATCCTATGTGGTTTCAACCAAATATTTTCCAATCACAATTGGGTATTTTTCAACCACAATCAACCAATATCAATCACAAACAATCCCAAACAATCAATCAATTCCAACCAATAAATATCGTCCATGGTTTGTGGACGAGGGGCGTATATATATATATATATATATAGATATTTATATATAGCAGTTCATTTTCAACTCATATATGTTTATTTATAAAAAGAATTTGAAGAGTGAGAAATCCTCACCAATAGCTATCCACTCACACGATTGTTCCTTAATAGAAACTTCGCCTACTTCGCCTTGTTGTTGCTTTCGTTTCCCGTATTCTCTACATAAGTAAAAATCGAATTTTTACCATGCTATTCAATATATATAAAAATATGATTTTTACTTTTGCTTTCACATATAAAAAATATGATTTTTGCTTTCACATATAAAAATATGATTTTTGCTTTCACATATAAAAACATGATTTTTACCTTCGCTTTCACATATAAAAACATGTTTTCTATTTTTGCTTTCACATATAAAAATATGTTTTCTATTTTATAAGTCATTTTTAAAATCAGTTTTTATATTCTTTAAAATTTCTTTAAAATCAAATCAGTTTTTCTCTTTTTTTTTTTTTTTATAAATGCAGTTTTATTTTATTTATTTTTTATTTCAAAAACAGGTTTTTATACTTTTTATAAAATTCAGTTTAATACTTATTAAACAAATCACAGTATTTAAAATCAGAACTTAAAACAAAAATAAAATAAATAAATCAAATTAAAAAAAACTTACAGTGCTTCGAAGAAGGGGGGGGGATGCTGATGTCGGCGGCGGCACTTCTGGGGGGGGGAAATGAAGGCGTCGGAGGAGGTGGGCGTTCGCTGGTTCGAACGGTGGTGTCGCGACTGGATTCGACGGGGGGTGCTCGAGGTGGAGGCGGAGGCTGCGGGGAGGCGGTGAGTGGCTTCGAGATGGGGGGTGGCGGCGTGAGTTCGTCGGCGGCTCGAGGTTGGGGGGGGGCGGCTCCGATTAGATTTAGGTTTTTGGTTTTTTTTTTCTTTTTTTTTTTCTTCTGTTTCGAATTATAACTAACGGGGGGGGGGGGCCAATCAGAAGGGAAAAAGGGGGAGAAAGAGTACCCTTTTTTTTTTTTTTTTTTATTTAATTTAAATTTGCAAAAGGGTTGACTTTCATCCACGACCTCGAAACGGGGCCCACCGCCTGTCGCCCATAGCGTTTCACCCCCATTCCGAACACAATGGGATATGTATCGCAAGCTGGTTTGATCATTACAATCGGTTTCCTTTTGAATTTACATTTAAATCACTATATTGAATTTTAAACGCACATTTCAAATTACCGGGGTCACATACTAACTAGAAAAATTCCAGAAAAATATTTTCTAGTTTCGTATTGACGATTCGGTCCTAACAAAACTAGTTTCGTCGAATTCTGAGACCGTTTGAAAAATGGCCAATTTCCAGTCGATTAAATTCAATAGAAACTGGTCAAACGCGTTTTCTTTTGCCACGCTCACATATTGATTCGAAAAATTATGAAATTTGAAACCTAGCAATAACTTGACACTGCGGACCCAACAAAAGTGGTTTCGTCGAAATCCGAGGTCGTTTGCAAAATGTCCATTTTTAAGGGCCTGAATTCCATAGCGACTATTCAGAATTTTTAACTGGACATATCTTTTGATTCCCGCTATCAAATTCCGATTGGTTAGATTCGTTAGAAAGATATTACCAATAAGATCCTAATGTTTTTGGTCTCACTAAAATCCGGATTGTTTTGCACCCGGTATATTCAATTGAAGTTTGAAATCGAATTATCGAACTACCGCGCCATTTTCAATTCTATATATAATTATAATTAATTATATTCGTTTTCAAATGTCGATTCAAACTCAGTTTTCATCGTCATTAACTAAAATATTTATTTTAAATATTTAAAATCCATTATTTTAGCCAATTTAAAATTTTTAAATTGGTTCAGATTTTCTGGGTCGTTACAAGGGACTCACAGATCGTGGGATTCAGACACTTGCGAATGGAATTGTGGGTTCACTGGAACCCATGAGTTGGTGAATGGAGACTGAACTTCGTCGGTGATGGAAGCCAGTGGGTTGGACAGACGTTGGTGCGTGGACTGACGAACGCCGGTCAGTAGTGGAAGGGAGGGGGAAACGTCGAAGTTAAGAGGAAGGGTTCTTAAATGAATAGAAGGAGCAGCAGCATTTCAGGTCTTGGGGATTTAAGGTGGAATAAGATGAGCGTGGAGGAGTTTGTATCGCGGGATGGAGGAGGGATTTTCTGAAGCAGGCAACGAGATTTCATCTGGAGGAGATGAAGCAAGAAAATGCGGGTCGGGTTTGTTTGAATGGGCGGACACTAAGGTTAAAGCCCAAATTTAAATATCTTAAGTTATTTTTAAATTTGAATTAATGTATTTAGTTTAAAAATTCATATCTCTCTCATATATTATCAGTTTGACGAACCGTAAATTGCGTCGGGATCGTACGGACGTCAGCTACAACATGGAACTGACTGGAGGTCCATTCAAGCTCGTTACAATTTATAGTGAAATAAATTGCCTGATATGAATCAACGACAATTATCGTTAATTAACGATGATAGTCCAATGTGAGTAAATCTCACTAACTCTGAACAGTTTATAATTTCATGTTGTATTTTTAGAACTGTTAAATATTGGTTGATTGACTGTGTGTTGACTGTTTGATTGAACTGCTAGTCGGTTAGTTGAATTTCTATATTGATTCTGTTTAACAGAATATATCACATGGAACTGAAAGTGATGTTATCTATATTGTTCAACATCTGTGGATGCAAGGAGACAGGTTGGAGGAATCCAACTGGATTCCTCAACATTTATTTTACTGTTATTCATATATTATGGTATATGATGTGATATATAATCTGTTGTCGATTATATGTGTTTGGACGATATTGATCATCGTGCTTTGATATGTTGAATGCCATAACATACCGAATTGTTGAAAAGGGAATTTCAAAGTGAATATTGAAAATAAACTATTTATAAAATCAAAGGATTTTATAAAAGAGAAATTATTTAGAAAATAATAGAAGATTTTATAAAGGAAATAGAATAAAAGGAAATAGAATAAAAGGGGATAGAATAAAGGAATATCTATTTAGAAAATAAATAGAATAAAGGAATATTTATTTAGAAAATAAATAAAATTATAAAAGGAATATTTAGTTGGAAACTAAATAGGATTATAAAAGGAAGTTAACGGGATATAAAAGAGTTAATCGAATTTAGTTAATCGAATATAGTTATTCAAGATAGAGTTAAAAACAGACATAGTTACTCGAATTAGAGTTAAACAAATGGAGTTAATCGAATAGAGGTAAAGAAATAAAGTTAAACAAGATTAGAAAACTGAATAGAGATTAGTTTAGTTGAATAGTTTTCTGAGTATCGATCTGATGTTGGTTTCGGCCTTCGGGGTTTATACTTAGGGAATTATTCTCCTACTAGTTTACAGTCAGGGACTGATAGTTGTGAAATGATAGTGATATGTAAATAAACAATGGAAATGTTTTCCAGTGTTAATAACATATATTTTCTAAACATATAAAATAAGGAAATATATATATATGGTTGATGATTGATCGATATAATTTCCACCTGGAAATAATATCGTTGTTTGCACACGTGTTTTTATTCGATAGTTAAATCACAAACTATCGAAGTTTTTGACCATTTTAACGTTGTTAATATGGAGAGACCGGTTGGATTATTATCCAAAGAACCACTCTGTATTTGCATAAGCGTTGTGAATCATATATGCCAAAGATAATTGAAGACGGAGTAAAGTGCAAGGGCTATTGTATAAGTCTTAGATAACAGTGCCTAAGATGGATGTATTGAATAGTGCCTTCGGTTCATCCTATTCCTGGGTGACTTGTATGGATGGATGTCTGACAAAGTATTCCCAGACGATCACGTACATTGATTTCTCCAACCGTACCAAGAGTGGAAGCGGAGAAGGAAACTTCTTTTAGCTAGCACATAATGTATTGTTGAGGACGTCAATCGGTGATCTGATGGATTTGATGATGTGGCATTCGAAGGAAATCTGATGTGATGATGAAGCGTAACCTCAAGCCTCATCAACCGGTAAATGACAGAAATCGGGCAGGCAGCATGGCTAAGTCGGTCGCACCGAAGTAGGGTGTATAATCACCTGATCTAGAGTTTCATTTATTTCTAAAAATCTATTGTTGATGCTGTCCCATTCAGGAAACGGTTGCTGATCCCAGCCTTTGGTGATATACATTCGATACACTCAAGCGAAATGAGTGGTCAGTCATGTGTGGCCGGGTTGCAAGATGTTCTTGTTAAACCCAGTGTATTCCTTTCTAGAGATACACTATCGAAAGGTGGTTCCATACCTTGTCATAGTTGGAAATCCATTACCCAATACGTGCTTGCGGTTTTGATTGTATACTATATATGTAGAACGTGAGATGAAAGCGTTTATGCTAGATGATTACTATAATGTGTTGATAGACATTATTATAATATCAAAAGGTTTTTGATATAAAGATATTTGGATTCTCATAAGGGAAAAACTCGTTCTGTTATACGGCGTGGTCTTATGAGATATTGATTACCTGCTTGAACTGTTTTAAACTGTTTCACTCACACCAGTCCCATGACTGACCTGGAGTTTATTTGTTTGTTTTCCTAAACTCTTGGGTGCCTAAATTTGTATGGGCAGTCAAGTAGTCGGGATTTACAGATATACTGGAAGAGCTTGGAGCAGGAGGCTTCAGGATCATATAGTTATAGTTATTTCCGCTGTGTTGTAAGTGTTGTACTTTGATAATGATATGTATATTCAAGTACATATGTATATTTCAAGTTATGTTATATATATTATATGTTATTCGTTCCGCTGTGAGATTCGTGTTACTCTGATATTGTGTTCTTCTTCGTCTTCTATTCTAAGTTTCTATCTCATCTTTCCTCATCCTCTGTTTTCTTTTTATTAATTTCCTGCTTTTCAGTTTAATTTGGGGTTGGACTTGTGTATTTGGTCAGCTCAAATTGGACCGGATTTTCGGGTCATTACAATTAGAAAGAACATGTTACAATAGTACGTCAGGAAATCACATGAGCAAAGTCCCTTTCGACTCCTCGGGGGCAAAACATACCTTCTAATCAATCAGGACGGAATGGCAAAGCTCCATCATGGAATGGTGCGAGGCCAATGCTCAGTACCATAGCAGGTGGTTCTCGCTCAGCCGACAAAATCTGGGAAAAGATGGAAAGTTATTCAGACACTATAGAGTATAGTCCTACAGAAACAACGATTCATGTGGAATTAACAGCTCTATTAATCCGATGATTGTTCGATACTACGCACCGAAGCCCAGCAGAAAGCTTTCAAATACGAAGACCTTGTCTTGAAATGGGAAATGACTAACGTTGGAGTTCTAGGACCTAATTGGCATGGGCCTTATAAATCAGCCAAAGACTCTTGGATGGCACCTTCACTGTAATAACTATTGACGGGGTTCAAATACTAGGAGCATGGAATAGAGATAGCTTTCGTCAATTCCCTGCATAAAGCATTCCTCGCTTATTATCAAAAATTGTCATACTTTCTTCTACAAAAATATACATCCCCTGGCAAAGGAGGGATTGTAATTGAATATCATATCTACTACTAAGAGCATGCCTACTTAAGTCAATCTCTTATTTTGCCAAATTTCCGTTAATGCTAAATCTGCTTAAAGATGATTTTATATTGTAGGCTATCCGATGAGGGCTTATTCCTTTAAAGTCCCATAAGACATTACGACCCCAATAACACTATCTCAAATGCCGAGTGCTATTAACGTCAATATGCACAAGTGCAAAGATAAAGAGCACCGCCTTGAAAAGTGAACGGAAAGAGTCATAAAGAGTCGAATGTTGAAAAAGTGCAGCAAGCAAACGTAAGGGTTGTAACTTCCACTGAAAGGAAAAGTATCGAAGTGAGGGGTCCAGGGCCCTAGTTCTTTAACTAAGATGTCTTACTAAGTCAAGCATTCGTGAAGGAACTAGCGTCTTCCCCGTGGAACGATACAATAATAGAAAGCCTCTTAGCCAACATAGATTTCAACCGAAGAGAGGCACCCAATGAGATCGTCAATGTCTGGAAGTACCTGACCCAATTACAAAAAACGTTAGGGTAAAATGAATGACCTCTTCAGAGGCGGCCAATTAATTCGTGTAGCATCTGATCATATCAGATGCGACGAATGTTGGGCTCTAACGACCTCTTCGGAGGTGTCCAATTAATTCGCGTAGCATTTGATCATCTCAGATGCGGCAAATGTTGGGCTTTAATGACTTCTTCAAAGGCGTCCAATTAATTCGTGTAGCGTCTGATAATCTCAGATGCGACGAATGTGGGGCTTTAATGACCTCATCGGAGGCGTCCGATTAATTCGCGTAGCGTCTGATCATCTTAGATGCCATGAATGTTGGGCTTTAATGACCTCTTTGGAGGCGTCTGATTAATTCGTGTAGCAACTGATCATCTCAGATGCGACGAATGTTGGGCTTTAATGACCTCTTCGGAGGCGTCCAATTAATTTGCGTAGCGTCTGATCATCTCAGATGCAATGAATGTTGGCTTTAATGACTTCTTCAGAGGTGTCCAATTAATTCGCGTAATGTTTGACCATCTCAGATGCGGCGAATTTTGGGCTTTAATGACCTGTTCGGAGGCATCCAATTAATTCGCATAGCGTCTGATCATATCAGATGCAACGAATGTTGGGCTTCAATGACCTCTTCGAAGGCGTCCAATTAATCCGCGTAGCGTTTGATCATCTCAGATGCGATGAATGTTGGGCTTAAATGATCTCTTCGGAGGCATCCAATTAATTCGCGTAGCATTTGGTCGTCTTAGATGCGATGCATGTTAGGCTTTAATGACCTCTTCTGAGGCATCCAATTAATTCGTATAGCATCTGATCATCTCAAACGCTGCGAATGTTGGGCTTTAGTGACCTCTTCGGAGGTGTCCAATTAATTCGCGAAGCGTTTGATTTATTCAGATGCGTCGAATGATGGGCTTTAACCCAAGTCCTTTATGGGGCATCCTTTGTGAATCTACCGATGCTTGAATTAATCTATCTAATTGATTGATGAAAGTTTTCAATGCCTTAATTAACTAGCTGGATAGTAGACAAACATTGGGCCAAAAATATTGTGAGACCTCCCAACCAGAGGCATAGATATAAAATGTAACAACCCGTATTTTCAATAACCTGTAATAACATAAATTGAGGCAGAATTAAATTATAAAATGGGAATCAAGGGAAACGGGCTATGCCATTGCGTTCGTCTCGGAAAAATACGCGAAATAGAGTCCGAGTTTTCGAAAATCGGAGTCCGTATGACCCAGTTAAGGCCCATTGAAGTTTTCAGAAAAATCCTAAGTAAAAACAGATTCAAATTTAAAGAATTGGGCCAGCTGGGCCAAGGCGGGAAAACTCCCGCCAGGGGCCCCATGTCGACAGGCCTGTCGACAGGGTCCCCAGGGAGTCGACTGCCCTGTCGACAGGGGGTAGCCAGGCAGATTAGCCTGGCGCACCTCTTTGGTTTGGGCTTGGTTTGGGCTTGGTTGTGTGGTCTGGTTCTAGAGAGTTCCTAAATCTGACGGGCCAAAATTCACCTAGGGTTAATCCTATGGTCTAAATCACTCTAATCTTCTATAAATAAGCCTCTAATCCTACCCTAAAACCCTATTATTCATTCTAGCAACAAAACTATGCCAAAATCCAAACTCTCATGGCCTCCACCTAAAAACCCTAGCCTCCAATCCCTTCATGAATCATCCCTATGAAGATATGATGATCATACAACCTTTTCTATGTTGTATGAATGCTTAATAACTTGCATACTTCATTAAGTTGCAAGTTTGATTTGCTAAGTTTGTGTTTTTGGGATTTTGCAAAAGGGTTTTCTTATTTGAAGCTTTGTTTTGGATTTTCAAAGGGCTTCTTCATCTTATTTGGTGGATTTGTAACTTGTTTATATTGGTAAGCCCTCTTACCTTCATTTTAGAACTTTAAAGTTAATGTGTGATGAAAGTTGGGGTCTATGCATGTTTGATAAGCTATGCATGTTTATGCAAGTTTGCTAAGCCATGATTTGTATGTTTATTGAGTTATGCATGGTTATGCAAGTTTGTTAAGCCATGATTTGTATGTTTATTGAGTTATGCATGTTTATGCAAGTGTATTAAGCCATGATTTGCAAGTTTAACAAGTTATGCATGTTTATGCAAGTTTACTAAGTCATGGTTTGCAAGTTTAACAAGTTATGCATGTTTATGCAAGATTTCTAAGTCATGGTTTGCAAGTTTAACAAGTTATGCATGTTTATGCAAGTTTACTAAGTCATGGTTTGCAAGTTTAACAAGTTATGCATGTTTATGCAAGATTTCTAAGTCATGGTTTGCAAGTTTAACAAGTTATGCATGTTTATGCAAGTTCACCAAGTCATGATTTGCAAGTTTAACAAGCTATGCATATTTATGCAAGTTTAAAATGACAAGTTGTGCATGTTTGACAAGTTGTGCATGTTTGACAAGTTATGCATGTTTATGCAAGTCCACTATGTCATGTTATGCATGTTTATGGCAATATGCAAGTTCACTATGCTAAGTTACGCAAGTTTAACATGTTATGCACGTTTATGGTAATATGCAAGTTCACTATGCTAAGTTGTGCAAGTCTAACATGTTATGCATGATTGTTGTGCAAGTTTATCATGTATGTTGTGCCAAGTTCCCTCTTCCTATCCTTTATGCGCTACTACGAATATGTAAGCGATAGAATGACGTTGGGGGTTTTGGGTAAACTTAAAATACATGAAAATATAAGATTGGGAATTTACCTATTAAGTTAGGTCTACCCCTTGGGAATTTACCTATTAAGTTAGGTCTACCCAAGTAATTGTTTGACTTGTGATTATGTTTTGAAATGAAGTGGACATGACACTTAGAAAACATAAGTGTGGCCAACTCGAGGTTGGGTTGAGTTTGTAGCGTAATTCTACCCGGAACCAACCGGCTTAACTAGTGGCTACAAACAATAGGACCCAATGTGAGAAGTTGGTCATGGGGTGCCAAGACCCGAGGTTAGACCAAGTTGTGGTGTAAAGCTACCCGGACCCGCCCGGCCTAACTAGTAACCACAACAAGGTCTAATGTGAGAGGTTAAGGTGCATTAATTTAATTAATGCCTCATGATTAGGGTTAAGTCAGGGTCCACTAATACTTAACCAATTTGGGGATTCGAGGATTAGATGGGGTTAAGTAGTTACACTTAACTAATTTAATCCAGGATTAGTGAGGGGTTAAAACCACACTTAACCCTCTTAGAAACCCTAGCAACGTGGTCTGTTCCAGCAGTAATCCCAGTTTGGTATCATTCACAACCCTAGAGGCTAGGCTAGGGCGGGGCACGATTACTGGACTGATGTAAGCGACCAAAGCGACGGCTGAGTGGTACCGCGGTGCGGGTCCGGCGGGCTACGGACGTGCACGTAGTCCGATGTTGGACAAACTCGAGGCACGGGTACCAGTAGATCTGGGTTGTGCATTATTGCTTAAGTGTCCGGGGTTTGCACCCGAGGGCTTGATACACCCGAAGGTGGACCCAGCATAGTCAGACTACATCCATAGGTGGGCCGTATGGACATCAACACTTGACGTGTTAGGCTTATAGGGAGCCGATCGACTAGACCGTGGGCTGAACCTTTTATTAAGGTCACTTCATGTTATTGGGCCAAAGTTGGGGCTAAGGGATCAATACCTGTTATGTTGGTTTTCTAGTACACCGTGGTGCAAAACTTAGCCATGTTTTATGCGATGACACCTCTATCTATCTTGTAGTTAATTTACCATGCCAGTATGTTGTTATCTATGATCATCTCAGTTCCCATCATGATGTTAACTTTATTAGTTTATAGACTGATCGTAGCAGGGCTTACTCAGTCTTTTTGACTGACCCGTTTTGTTTCGCCTCTTTTCTTCCGTTTCCCCCCCCCCAGGTTCTCAGGGAGGGAATACAGGAGCCTAGCTTGGATCTTAGCTGCTTTCTTGGATAGCTCATGTATGCTTTGGACTTGGGCTTGCTATGGTTTCTTCCACTTTGGGAATAGCTACTATTATGTTTTCTTTTTCAGTTTCAGATGATGTTATTTCATGTACTAGACTTGTTTAATTGGGAAATTGACATTTTGATGTACCAGACTTGTTTTTGAAATGGTTTAAAAATCTTCCGCTGTTTTATTTACTTACTCTGTTTATATATATATATGTCATGTCCTGCCTTGCTATATCATTATGCATGTTTACCAATAATGCCCCTCCAAAGCTAGTGCATTCCTTTGCGAGTGACCCTGGCGGAGGTGGGGTGTTACATTTGGTATCAGAGCGTATGGTTTACGAGAAGGGATAAAAAGGTTTTAAAAACTTTTGAAAAACTATTTTCAAAACCAAGTATAAAGTATTTTCCAAAGAGAAGTCTAGTTGTTTCAAAAGGCTATTCCCCAAAAGCCATTAGCACTATCCTTTGACTCCTCGTTTGAACTCTTTTCCTTTCGTTTCCAGCATGTCCGATAATCTCGTCTTGCCCGAAGGAGTAACGATACCTGTAACACCCCGAATTTCACTTAACACTATTGGTTAATAATTAAAGTATAATTAATCTCAGATGTGGGAATTAAGGGAAACGGGTTGCGCCATTGCGTTCGTCTTGGAAAAATACGCGAAATAGAGTCCGAGTTTGCGTAAAACGGGTACCGTATGAAGGAGATATGGACGAACGAAGTTAGGCAGAAAAACCGGAAACAGACCAGGAATGCACTGGCGCACTTGTAAAGTGCGCCAGCACAAAAATACACTGGCGCACCTGGGAAGTGCGCCCAGGTCGGGGCAGAAAACCTGCACAGTTTCTGGAGAGTTCTATGGCCTGGTGCACCTGTTTGGAGTCTTGGCTGGCTTGGTGGGCTGGTTTCTAGAGATTTCCTAAATCTAATGGTCCTAATCTATTTAAGATCTAATCCTATGGTCCTAAAACACTACCTAATTCTATAAATAAGACCCCAACCCTCTACTTATTCATTCATAATTAGATCTTGTAACTAAACTATGGCAAAATGAAACTTGAAGAGCCTCCACTTCAATTCCTAAGAGGGTTTGCAAGTTCATCAACATCTTCTACCACTTTGGAGTTTAATTCTACATCATTAGCTTGCTAATTAAGGCTAAGGGTGAGTTTCTATCACTTTAGCATCAATTGTTAAATTAAGTAGATTGGATGTGATGAGACTTATGGTCTTGAATGCGGATTAGTGAGTTGGAATCATATGTGATGATATGCTAATCTATGTTTAACACTAATCCTAAGTTTATGCATGTTTCATATGTAAGTTTATGTTTAATATGTGGATTTATGCATGATTAACAAGTGGGTTTATGCATATTTATGAAGTTGGTTTATGCATATTTATGAAGTTGGTTTATGCATATTTATGAAGTGGACTTATGCAAGTTATGTATATGCCTAAATGCAAGATTAACATGATATGAAAGCTTATGCAAGTATGTGAATGCTTATGCAAGTTATATGTATGATGTTATGCAAGTTCATATGCAAGTTAGGTGTATGATGTTATGCAAGTTCATATGAAAGTTAAGTGTATGATGTTATGCAAGTTCATATGAAAGTTAAGTGTATGATGTTATGCAAGTTCATATGAAAGTTAAGTGTATGATGTTATGCAAGTTCATATGCAAGTTACATGTATGATGCTATGCGAGTTCATATGCAAGTTATGTGTATGATGTTATGCAAGTTCACCTTGATCTAACCTATGAACACTTATGCAAGTCACCTTTAAATATACGACATATGTATGTTCATGCAAGTTGGGTTATTAGTAATGCAAGTTGGGTTAATATCATGATGTAAGTAGACACCTTTTAACCCATGTTAATATATGCTAAGTGAAACCCATGTTATTGGTGAAAGAGTCTTCCCGTGAAAATATGTCGTGTTAGCATAAGTACGTGGGAAACGATGGGGTTAATAAATATGTTAATAAAAGTATGTTGAAGTGGGTACGATTAAGCATACCATGAAAATAAATTAACATAAGTGGGAATTTACCTATTGAGTTAGGTCTACCCCATGGGAATTTACCTATTGAGTTAGGTCTACCCATGTTATAAATAAATTGATATTAATTAGGGACAATTAATATGGGGGTGATTAATTAGGTGTAATTAATCGACTAAGACACGAGGTTAGGCTCTGTTATGACGTAAGACTGCCCGGACCCTACCGGCTTAACCAGGCGGTCATAACAGCCAGTCTAATGTGAGAGGTCTTAGCCACAAATTAAATACGTGATTAAAGTAAAGACACGAGGTTAGACTCTGTTATGACGTAAGACTGCCCGGACCCTACCGGCTTAACCAGGCGGTCATAACAGCCAGTCTAATGTGGGAGGTCTTTATGGGAAATCACGGTCTTAATTAATTAAGAAACACTTAACCATATTAGCATGTAGTGGGACATGAGGGGTTAAGTGGGTGCCTTGGGTGGCATGTGGAAATCTAGTGGTTGCCTTGGGTGGAAATAGAAAATACGATTAGAATACTTAACCAAAAGTGAAACATGTAAATTAAACATGATTAAAGGGTTAAGTAAGTGCCTTGGTGGCATGGGGGAAATCTAGTGGGTGCCTTGGGTGGCATGTAGGAAATCTAATGAATGCCTTGGGTGGCAATTTAAAATAAGATTAGATGACTTAACCAAGTTTTTAAACATGTAAGTGGACATGATAACTAAAGGGGTTAAGTGGATTACACTAGATAAACAACAAGCTTAGGTGGGTGGCTTGTGGAGGGCCCATTACAACCAGTATCCCATATGTATCTTTGTAGCTCGGCCCAAGCCGGGGACGGGACACGCATACTGGGTTTGTCTATAAGTGGCCAAAACGGGGATTAGCGGTGGCAACGCAGGCCCATCGGGTTTCATATGCGTGTGTGGGCCCGGGACTGGGAGGTAAGACGTTGTTGCATCGTGTAGGTATAACCCGTGCACCAGCGTTGCTTTTGGGTCGCCACTTTGGGGAATGATACACCCCACTGTGGGCCCAGCACGGATATCTACGTTAGGGAGCCGATCGCTTGGGTAGTGGGGTACACCTAGTAGAGATAGGGGCAGACGGCACCTATGTAGTCAGCTAGGGTACAGGAAACTACTGGTTATATGGGGTACACCTAGTAATGATAGGGGCAGACAGCACCTATGTAGGGGTACTAGAAACTACTGGGTAAAAATTACTAAGTACATTTAGTGGGATCAACCTTTAAGTAGGAATTAATCTTAGGTAGGTAAAACTGGTGTGGTGCAGTGTAGGAATTATCTTTGAGTAGGTCTGGGGCGGTGTAATTTAGTAATTATCCTTGGGTGGGTAAATGCGTCTTTACGGTTATCTTGGTTTATCCTAAGTTTGCCAAGCTGCTTGGTGTAGCCATTCATCCCCAGTCATTACCGTAGATCAACTCATGTCTTCTCTGGTTACTTTAATGATTGTATGGTTAAAGTTATAGAGCTCACTCAGACTTATGTCTGACCCCGTTGTTTTTATCTTTTTCCCAACCCCAGGTTGTTAGAGTGGGCCTAGTTCAAGTGGGCTTTGGTCAGTCTGCTATTTCTATCCTTTTGGAGCTTGGACCGTGGTGTAAAGCTCAGCTATCCTTTTCTATTGTGGCTATTGTACTTAGTGGGATTATGTATTTATTTTATCAAGATGGATATTTTGTACTTAACTTTGATATGGTTCTGTGATGTAACCAAACATGTTTACTTTCTGCTGCAATGAAAATGATGTTTTAAATTCTCAAGTATCACTTATATCTGTCTTGTTGTAATTTTACTGTTCTATATTCACTTATAATACTTCACCGAAACTAAGGCATTCCCCTAGTATGAGTGACCTTAGCGGACGTGGGGTGTTACAATACCCGATTGGTTTCGTCGGTACTTGGAAGTCACGGCACCGGTCCCGGGTGTCCCCAATGTTGTCTCCCCAGTCGAGGCTGCCGTTCCTCCTCCTCCTCCCGTAGCTGATGTTCCTCTTCCCCCTCAGCCTCCACAAGCGGATTTTGCGGAAACTTGCAAGAACTTTAAGAGGATGGGTGGCAAGAATTTTAATGGAACAGAGACTTTTGTAGAAGCAGGGAATTGGTTGAAAGAGACCGAAGATCTTTTAGCCACCTTTGATATAGGTGACCGCAGGAAGGTTTTACTAGCAGTATGGTTGCTAAAGGAAGAAGCTGCACGTTGGTGGGTAGTCACCACCGCGACCAGGCCAATTGAGACTTGGGATGACTTTAAAGGAAGGTTTGGACTGAGATTCTTATCACTGAAGCAAGGGGACATGACTATTAGGGAATACATAGATAAGTTTAATCAACTGGCTCAGGTCGATACAGCTCAGAAGAAGGCCCTACACTTTGCTCTAGGATTAAACGAGCCATTACATGGTTTGGCCATGTCTCATATACCCTTGGGGGCGACTTTCGAGAGTTTGGTGAATCTGGCACTACTTCAAGAAGAAGATAACAATGACAAAAAAGAGGTCAAGGCGAATGAGTCTCAAGACAAGAGAGTAAATTCCGGGAAACGGGGCAAGAATAACCACAACCGCAAGAACAAGCTAAGAGGGAATATGAAATGCAACTTCTGTGGTAAAATTGGACATATAGCCAGGGAGTGTAGGAAGAAGGAAAAGAGAAAGCGGGGCGAATGCTTCATTTGTGGAGAGTTTGGACATTTCAGCAAGGATTGCCCGAGGAAACAAGGGCGAGGCCAGACTCAGTGTGCTGGACTATCGGGAGGGCAAGTTCATCCCCTCAGCACCAGCTTATGATAGAGGTAGCGTTTCTGTGGAAATCTTGTTTACATTTTCTGATTTTCCCTGTTCGAACTTTGTTTGATCCTGGCACATCGCATAGTTTTATTTCATCTGATCCAGTTGAAAGTTTTGCACCTAAGTACTAGTGTAGTTGATGATCCCGTATGTGTTTCAAATCCAATTGGGGGTTCTGCCCGTTTGTCTATGGTCTGAGTGGATTTGAAAATTTCTATCTTAAGTATAGGATTCTCGTGGGATGTTTATATTCTCGGTTTTCAGGGGATATGGGTTGGTTTTGGGCATGGAATGGTTGTCCGGTTTTGGAGCCATTCTGGGTTTTTGTAGATAGGGGTGTGAGGCTCACGACTCGCCTCGGTAATGCCCTAGAAATTTCTAGCAACCCTATGGGTCCCGTCGTGTTATGTTATCTTGAAATCCCTCGACTCGTCTATCGATAGTTTGAAATCGGTGAGGGTGGTCCGAGAATATCCTGATATCTTGGGGAAGGTAAAGGGGTTATCCCTAGACGTGGGATAGATTTCCGCATTATCTGGTTGGTAATACCAAGCCAGTTTTGTGGCCGGTTAGGCACATGACCTCACGAGGTGAAAGTTAAGAAAGCAAGTCAAGGAGTTGCTTGAGAAGAACTTCCTGAGACGAGGCATTTTCGAGTAGGGTGCTCCAGTAGTACTCGTTACTGATGTGGACAGTTTGCTTCGCTTATGTGTTGATTATCGTGAGGAGAATAGACAACGGCTACCAAGGATCAATGATTTGTTTGATCAGCTTGTAGGAGCATCTGTTTTTCTTTTAATCTAGCTACCGGATTCCATCAGCTTAGGATGGCTAAGGACGGAATTGACAAGACTGCATTTAGGACTCTAGATGGATTTTTAGAATGGCTAGTCATACCATTTGGTTTGACTAACGCACCCGCGTATTACGTAAACTTGATGGGTAGGTTGTTTAGGGAGTCCTTGAACAAGTTTGTCATGGTCGTCATAGACGATATTTTGATCTCCTCAAAAGAACGAGGAAGGACATGCTATGCATCTCAAGGAGGAGATGGATACGCTTAGAGCCACCAGTTGAAGGTCAAGTTCTCCAAATGTCACTTTGGAGGAAAGAGGTTGGATTTCTTGGGCACATAGTTCCTAAGTAAGGCCTAACGGTGGATTCCGCTAAAGTGGCTGCGGTTTGAGACCGGAAAGCTCTGAGGAGGGCAATTGAAGTAAGAAGCTTTCTCCGTTTGGCTAGTCAGTTGGCATTACCTGAGCTTAGACTTACTCTTCTGGATCAAGAAGGAAAGTTTCGCAAGGGAAGTGTGAAAACATCTCGATAGATTATATGGATAGACTACCTAGATCAAAGAAAAGGAATACGGGTAGGTGGATCATAATAGGTAGACTCACGAAGAGTGCTCATTTCAGTCCGATGAAGAGCGAGAGGACTGCATCAGGGTCAGCAACGGTTTACCCTCAAGAAGTTGGCCAGTTTTGAAATAGCCTACAGAAAGCCACGGGTAGGCAACTGAATCTAGGTATGGCCTATCACTCATAGGCAGATGGTTCATTTCGATTTAAGCACGAGTTATAGAAAATCAACTACCAACGTGGATTGGTATTTTCAAGAAAAGTTCTGCTGCATGGAATACTTTATAGTAAGTAGACGAGATCCAGGATTCACTAGTGAATTTTGGAGAGCTTGCACGAATCATGAGGTTATAATTATGTTTAAGCCAAGTATACAGAAAGAAGAATAAGTGGGAAAGAAAGACGAGAGGCAATAATGAAATGAGTCCAACTCGAATTTGGGAAATAGGAGTTAGGAAGCCAAGGAATCATGAAGCGGAAGATAGTCAAAGCACAGTGGAGTTAAGCTCAAGGAAACGTGACTAAGAAGAGTGAAGACTAGATACGCGCATCATATCTTTGTAGGAGTGCATCCTTGATCTTTGTTTTCCTGAGGAGCTTGCTTGCAAGTTATCTCTTGTATATATATATCCTCTCGGTCCCATTCTCGACCTTATTTCTGTTGTAAACTCCATAAGGGGGTTAAGACTCATCAGTTAGTACTGTATGTCAAAGTTTGAATGGATTTCTTGTAATCCAAAAAGGAGTTTGTCTAGTTTATCTAGTTCATCGTGTTTATCTTGTCATGAGAACCTTAGGCAGAAACCCTTTGGATGAAACATGTATTTGAAGCATGTTATGCTGGATGGTTGCAAGTGGTTGCAAGTGTTTGCAAGTGGTTGCTCGTGGATGCATTATACACATTAGGCACTAGATCGGCTCGCACACTCTTCATGTTGCATATGCATTAGTGCTTACATTTATTCATGGTTGAAACTTGTTGTGTTATCACATGGATGTTGCATATGGGTGAATGTTATGTGCACTCATATAGATACTATGAATTTAGGAATTTGCATACATATGGATTCATTTCACTGACATACATATGCATTAAGGAGGTTTACTGTATCAGTAACCGCCTGATTTTTGCATTTGGTAAGTACATATACACACACTTTTGCATATGTTCATCCAGCATTTAGAATCTTGTAAGGACAATGATTGCTCGTGGATGATGCTTTGAGTAGATGGATGATTGGATGGTAGGATACGTTCTTCCTAACTTGAAGATTTCGGGGACGAAATCCTTTAAGGAGGGGAGAATGTAACAACCCGTATTTTCAATAACCTGTAATAACATAAATTGAGGCAGAATTAAATTATAAAATGGGAATCAAGGGAAACGGGCTATGCCATTGCGTTCGTCTCGGAAAAATACGCGAAATAGAGTCCGAGTTTTCGAAAATCGGAGTCCGTATGACCCAGTTAAGGCCCATTGAAGTTTTCAGAAAAATCCTAAGTAAAAACAGATTCAAATTTAAAGAATTGGGCCAGCTGGGCCAAGGCGGGAAAACTCCCGCCAGGGGCCCCATGTCGACAGGCCTGTCGACAGGGTCCCCAGGGAGTCGACTGCCCTGTCGACAGCCCTGTCGACAGGGGGTAGCCAGGCAGATTAGCCTGGCGCACCTCTTTGGTTTGGGCTTGGTTTGGGCTTGGTTGTGTGGTCTGGTTCTAGAGAGTTCCTAAATCTGACGGGCCAAAATTCACCTAGGGTTAATCCTATGGTCTAAATCACTCTAATCTTCTATAAATAAGCCTCTAATCCTACCCTAAAACCCTATTATTCATTCTAGCAACAAAACTATGCCAAAATCCAAACTCTCATGGCCTCCACCTAAAAACCCTAGCCTCCAATCCCTTCATGAATCATCCCTATGAAGATATGATGATCATACAACCTTTTCTATGTTGTATGAATGCTTAATAACTTGCATACTTCATTAAGTTGCAAGTTTGATTTGCTAAGTTTGTGTTTTTGGGATTTTGCAAAAGGGTTTTCTTATTTGAAGCTTTGTTTTGGATTTTCAAAGGGCTTCTTCATCTTATTTGGTGGATTTGTAACTTGTTTATATTGGTAAGCCCTCTTACCTTCATTTTAGAACTTTAAAGTTAATGTGTGATGAAAGTTGGGGTCTATGCATGTTTGATAAGCTATGCATGTTTATGCAAGTTTGCTAAGCCATGATTTGTATGTTTATTGAGTTATGCATGGTTATGCAAGTTTGTTAAGCCATGATTTGTATGTTTATTGAGTTATGCATGTTTATGCAAGTGTATTAAGCCATGATTTGCAAGTTTAACAAGTTATGCATGTTTATGCAAGTTTACTAAGTCATGGTTTGCAAGTTTAACAAGTTATGCATGTTTATGCAAGATTTCTAAGTCATGGTTTGCAAGTTTAACAAGTTATGCATGTTTATGCAAGTTTACTAAGTCATGGTTTGCAAGTTTAACAAGTTATGCATGTTTATGCAAGATTTCTAAGTCATGGTTTGCAAGTTTAACAAGTTATGCATGTTTATGCAAGTTCACCAAGTCATGATTTGCAAGTTTAACAAGCTATGCATATTTATGCAAGTTTAAAATGACAAGTTGTGCATGTTTGACAAGTTGTGCATGTTTGACAAGTTATGCATGTTTATGCAAGTCCACTATGTCATGTTATGCATGTTTATGGCAATATGCAAGTTCACTATGCTAAGTTACGCAAGTTTAACATGTTATGCACGTTTATGGTAATATGCAAGTTCACTATGCTAAGTTGTGCAAGTCTAACATGTTATGCATGATTGTTGTGCAAGTTTATCATGTATGTTGTGCCAAGTTCCCTCTTCCTATCCTTTATGCGCTACTACGAATATGTAAGCGATAGAATGACGTTGGGGGTTTTGGGTAAACTTAAAATACATGAAAATATAAGATTGGGAATTTACTTATTAAGTTAGGTCTACCCCTTGGGAATTTACCTATTAAGTTAGGTCTACCCAAGTAATTGTTTGACTTGTGATTATGTTTTGAAATGAAGTGGACATGACACTTAGAAAACATAAGTGTGGCCAACTCGAGGTTGGGTTGAGTTTGTAGCGTAATTCTACCCGGAACCAACCGGCTTAACTAGTGGCTACAAACAATAGGACCCAATGTGAGAAGTTGGTCATGGGGTGCCAAGACCCGAGGTTAGACCAAGTTGTGGTGTAAAGCTACCCGGACCCGCCCGGCCTAACTAGTAACCACAACAAGGTCTAATGTGAGAGGTTAAGGTGCATTAATTTAATTAATGCCTCATGATTAGGGTTAAGTCAGGGTCCACTAATACTTAACCAATTTGGGGATTCGAGGATTAGATGGGGTTAAGTAGTTACACTTAACTAATTTAATCCAGGATTAGTGAGGGGTTAAAACCACACTTAACCCTCTTAGAAACCCTAGCAACGTGGTCTGTTCCAGCAGTAATCCCAGTTTGGTATCATTCACAACCCTAGAGGCTAGGCTAGGGCGGGGCACGATTACTGGACTGATGTAAGCGACGGCTGAGTGGTACCGCGGTGCGGGTCCGGCGGGCTACGGACGTGCACGTAGTCCGATGTTGGACAAACTCGAGGCACGGGTACCAGTAGATCTGGGCTGTGCATTATTGCTTAAGTGTCCGGGGTTTGCACCCGAGGGCTTGATACACCCGAAGGTGGACCCAGCATAGTCAGACTACATCCATAGGTGGGCCGTATGGACATCAACACTTGACGTGTTAGGCTTATAGGGAGCCGATCGACTAGACCGTGGGCTGAACCTTTTATTAAGGTCACTTCATGTTATTGGGCCAAAGTTGGGGCTAAGGGATCAATACCTGTTATGTTGGTTTTCTAGTACACCGTGGTGCAAAACTTAGCCATGTTTTATGCGATGACACCTCTATCTATCTTGTAGTTAATTTACCATGCCAGTATGTTGTTATCTATGATCATCTCAGTTCCCATCATGATGTTAACTTTATTAGTTTATAGACTGATCGTAGCAGGGCTTACTCAGTCTTTTTGACTGACCCGTTTTGTTTCGCCTCTTTTCTTCCGTTTCCCCCCCCCCCAGGTTCTCAGGGAGGGAATACAGGAGCCTAGCTTGGATCTTAGCTGCTTTCTTGGATAGCTCATGTATGCTTTGGACTTGGGCTTGCTATGGTTTCTTCCACTTTGGGAATAGCTACTATTATGTTTTCTTTTTCAGTTTCAGATGATGTTATTTCATGTACTAGACTTGTTTAATTGGGAAATTGACATTTTGATGTACCAGACTTGTTTTTGAAATGGTTTAAAAATCTTCCGCTGTTTTATTTACTTACTCTGTTTATATATATATATATGTCATGTCCTGCCTTGCTATATCATTATGCATGTTTACCAATAATGCCCCTCCAAAGCTAGTGCATTCCTTTGCGAGTGACCCTGGCGGAGGTGGGGTGTTACATAAAAACTTCTCCACGAAGAAACACTGGACTAACCAATAAAGCCGGGATTCCTATTGTATTGACAAGCTCAATGGCTTCACGCATATTGGCAAGTTTGAAGGGCTCTCGCTGGCAAAGTTGAAGCTTCTAGAACGTCAACCACAATCAAGAAAACTCGGCAAGCTGTTCACATCTAGCTTTTGCAGCTCGTAACGACCCATGGTGTGTGGGCAACACAACCCTATAAGGATTGGATAATGTTCTGAAAACATACCATGGGTCATCAGGATATCGCAACAAGCAAAAAATTGACTTGCACTCAACAAAGAGGCAGATACACTCGAAAATATATAAGGCAAGGTGTGGGAAAAATGGAAGATCTTGCCTTTGAAGCTTCACAAAATGACCACGCCTTCAAAATGAAGCATTTGAAAATTTTGATAAAATCGATACGCTTGACATGTCGATAGGACTCTCTACACCGATGAAGATTAACCTTGGAGACCCAATCATAATCTCTCAATGCAGAAGCTTCCTCATTTGCAAATCTCCAATCGTAAATAATTCAAAGAAAGCGACAGTAATCTGCTTCAAACCTAAGAACAAGCGATGCTTAAAAGGAGACTGTGCGAATATGGCATAATTCGAATCCAATAAAGCGATAATGCTCCCTAAGGAATTGAAGCTAATATCCATCGATGATGTCATTATGAGATATAAAAAGAAGATCGAGCAATAGTCATGCACAGGGACAAGCCATTGTAAGGTTGAGATTCAAAGTTTTATATAGCCCTGGATGATCCACGATATCAAACACAGTTGGAAAAGATAACAATTCCGCAAGGCTACAACATACAAAAGAAGCATCTCAGAATAAGGAGAAAATCAATATGAGCAAAGGTAGGAATAACGCAAGAAGTGATTCATTTTTGCCCAACATTTAAGCTCCAAGACTCACATTTCTCGAGATGGATTCTACAAAAGCAAAATACAAAATGCTGGCTTTGTACTACTAATTAAGCAATGCACATAAGCCACTTAGTTTCTCAAAAACCCTACAGTTATTGGCACCCAAAATGATTGGCGGAGAACATGAGCTATGCTGACTGGGGTATCGCTAATAATTCTATGAGTTAGGTTGGATCTAAAAACTTCATTAGACAAACTGTCAGGATCTTTGGATAAGGATATATGCCAAGAGAAACCATCCAATAAAAATGGACAAATGTTGCACCATTGATCGTCAAAATAAGGCAAAGGGTTCAAATGAGTCCAATGTGCATCGTCGACTAATTCAAAAGCCATGTGCAAATTCAAATTCAAATTTGTGAGTCCAATCAAGCTGCTGTGACAAGCCTAAAGACAAACAATCAGCAAGTTCCACTTTCCCTGGCAATTTCATGTTAGATTCTGGAATGCTAAACTGAATGCATGCTTGATTAAAGGCATATCGAGTCATCACAAAATGGCATCTCTTTGGCAAAATGTCAAGAGGATGGGAATAACCAAAGGCTAGTTCGTCTACAATCTAGATGTTGCGGTCACTCTAGCCTCAGAATTCCAAATTGAAGCTCCAATTTGAGCAAAAGTGAGCAAGAGTGATCTCCTTTCCAGAATGATAACTACTCGTCTGTTCAGTATTCACTCTACACATGAAGTCTCGGATAATAAGTGACATACAGCACACATTTCATAAAATGTGAGCCATCATACAAAATTATTCTAGTCATTAAAAAGTGAAGCTTGAAATCTACAGTGGGCATGTGTCGATTAGTTGATCTCAAGCGTCGTTGCAAATTCAAACTAGAGTGTCGTATCTATACAGCCATAGTTTGACAAGTTATGAATTTAACCATCGAACAAAATAGTTTTGTGTAGGCGCGTCATTCAGTTCTAGTCTGTAAATTTGTTGTAGTTCACTTTTATTAACTAATCCGTTATCGATGCGGACGGTCGATGATGAAGTATAAAGTCCAAAAATGCACATGTTGCTTGTTATTGTAAGACCAGTAGAAGAAAAAATAAGCGTTCAGATGTCAAGTTAAAAGCCTAGGTTGTGATTGTGCTTGAGTCGCTTGATGATAATAGGCTAAAAGAGTGTTTTCCAATGCTCGAGCCTTAGGTCGCTTAACGACCCAAGTCCCAGATCGCTCAACGACCTAAGTCCAAGGTCACCCAATGACCTAAGTCCCAGATCGCTCAACGACCTGAAAGACCAGTTCGTCCAATGACCTAAGGACCTTTAGTCGTCCACCAACTCAAACATTTTGGGTCGTCCAGGCTTCGTGTATACACCAGAGGGCAAGGCTTATGAGTCCATGGATTCGTGTGTCAAAATCGAGCAATCCATAAAAGGATGGTGTGTTAATTTCATGTCCTTTGACTTTGAAAATCAATAAATTACAGATTATCACAAAGCACCATTCATCTCCGAGTGAACAATCGAGCGTAATTCAGTACACAAGAAGTTTTGAGCTACAATTCATTTCAGCATGCAATAGATTTCATACCGCTTCGATCCTGAAATGTCGTACTCGATTCAAAGTATTTTACATAGAAATATCACACGCTGCCAACGAATCATAAACATTTGATTTAAGAGAATTTGTTGAATTCAGGTTTGAAACATATGACACAGGAGTACAAATCCCTAAGTGTTCGACAACTTCAAAATAAAGATTCGACAAAATCATTCCAGACTTCATCAACAAGGTCAACTGCCGAATCCAACTTTAGCAAAATACAATCAGACTCAGTCATGATCTGCACTCCAAAATCATTACATACATAATCCAAAAAATAATTAAAAGTGTATAACATACATGGATTGTGATCATCAACTGAGATTCGGTCATGACAACATATGTTGAAGTTCGATCAATAGAATACAACCAATCAAGGGAAAAAAGCAAAGCAAATCATGTGCCATACCAAATCTGAGATCATACATATCATCAGTTATCAAGATCAATTCAAAAGCATTGCAATCGATTTGAATTCTAAAAGTCATTACCAAGCCAACAGAGAATCCAATCAACAAATTGTTGGAATACACATCAAATTTGTTGTATTTGGTTAGAGCCTACCAGTTGAATTCAAGTACAAACTGCAGTTCAGTCAATCCAAATTCACAAACAAATCATCAAATCAGCGCATACTCAGTCCAATCATCGAGTCTGAGCCCAAAATCTAGCTTAAACCCTAAATGCTAATTAATCATTTCGATGCAAAATTTGAAAGAGTTGCCATCCAAGGCTTTTTGGAAATAAGGGCAGGCTCTAGCTAAGCAACGTCGAGACAATTCAGATCTCATGTATTTGGCTTCGAATTGATTTAAACTGGCTATGGTTTTGAAAGCAATTGGCGATACTAGATCCATATGAATGGCGATAGAATTGATCGGCGATGAGGTTGATTGAAGAAGAAACGCCAAGTCCTGGTAACATAGTTTTTCAGAGATCCTTTTCCACCATTAAAATGCTCTTTTGACTGAGGAGATAAAGTGAAGAAACATTGGCCCAAAAACAATGTAAAAGTGGTGTTGAATGTGCCCTTCCGATCCATCATATGAGCTGTATGAAATCCATTTGGTGAACCAAAAGTTGCATAGCCCATCACAAGTTAAAATGTACCCATTCATTAAGTGAAAGTAATCACGACCCGTCAAAATGCAATCAAAGCCGTCAAGAGGCATTCATAATCCATCAAGGAGCATTGTGTTTATTGAGATTTCGAAGCTCATGTTTTTGCACGCAAAAAAAAACAAGCTCCGAGGGCAAATGTGTTAATCTCGTTATTAAAACGTGGTTCAAGAAATAATACACAGGGTCGTATGAATGTAGGTCGACATTTTAGCATGATGGATCGTTTGTACTAAGCAGCATGGGTCGTTTAGAAAGACATATGAATGTGTTGTAATTAACCAACATATGGATCAGAAATAACTCGCTTATTAGATCGTTTGTATTAATACAAATTGCCACGTGGGCTGTCATTGAATAATTGGTGGATCGCCTATATTATACATGGACACAACTGACCGACCGCAACTATCCTATATTGCACTTGTTTGCATGAATCGTTCAAATATGTATAGCAGGGATTGTGAGTAAAAGCCTATGTGATGGGTCGTTTAATATAATAAGTCCATGTGGCGCAATATGAATGAAGATGGAGTCTTAAAGTACTTAAGGGTCGTTCACATTCAATAAGTTACATGGGTCGTGCAAGATGTATTTGCATGGGTCGTGCAATATGTATTTATATGGATCGGGAATATTAATGCCACGTGTGTATTTGATAGGGCCATCCCCTTTCTATGGATCGACAGATATAATAATGTGGAGCAGGCACAGTTACTTCAAGGCCAATACGTTGCCTATTGTTAACAAAGAATGAGTTTGTTTACTTGTATATATATTAATGCGAGTGGTAGCTCATGAATGAATGTGAAGTAGCGAATGCCTTTATATGGATCCGAAGGATTTCATGCAGGCATGTAATAATATGGATCAGGCATATTATGTATAATGATGAAGCGGGCAAAATGTAAAAGGTGGATCGGTATATTTATGTGAGCTGACACGTGGCATGGATCGGTGCTTCTCATGGTTACACCTGTACATCGTTAGTCGGTTGCTACAAAATGAGGACGATCCATATGTATAACGCAGTAGAAAAGCACCAAGATTGATGCTACGTGGACATGCTTGAGCCGAACATTATAATCCTTGTTTGTGCATAATCTGGAGCATGGCATAAGAAGATGCATGCAGCTGTTTATACAAAGGTCAAGTAAAATAAAGCCACGTGGCAAGATTAGATGGGTCACGTGAAGCAACTAGTAGCAGGTCGTGTGAATGAAACATGTTGGTCGTGTGGGTATATTAAAGGCAAAGCATTATGTAACGGCCAAAATAATTCAGTCAGGCCGTTGCTCGTTGAACCATTTCTTGAGGACCAAGACAAGGTCAGGTCGCTCATAACCTAACTAGTCGGGTCTCCCAGACGACCCGAATGCTTGCACAATTTTCAGCCTCTCCACTTCACTTCGACGCCTATAAATAACCCACCATTTACTTCAAGCGACCAATTTCTCTAACCACGAAGTGCTGTCATTTTCATTCTCTATCCTCAAACTCCATTAAACCTCTTTCAAGCCCCGATTCAACATCTTAGTCATCATTAAATCATCAAAGATCACCTAAGTGCTCTATTATTGAAGATCTACTTCAACAATCTTCGCAACCAAAGAGATCTAACCATCTTTATGGTGAAATCGAGAGAATCAAGAGATTAAAGAGAAATAAATAGAGAATATTGTTGTAAAGAGAAAAGATGAACAACGTTATAGAAAATGCGTACCTTGTAATGTTGAGAATGATAATGAAATCCCACTTCAAAGTGGACATAGGCCAGATCTAAGACCGAACCACTATAAATCTCTGTCTTTTTTTATTGATTTTATGGTTGTGATATTCCATATTCTAGATATAGATAATTTGAAGGTGTATTCACACTTTCCGAGGTGTTAGTGATCAATTTTTGACATGAACAGTATTGATAATGCAGAAAACTGTACAAAATGATTTCAATAATATTTTAGGGGAAAGTCTATCTAAACACAAAATTTTGACACAATTGGTGACACAATGGATCTTCACCATTGGATTTCCCTATGAGTTCAACTCCTCCACAAAAGGACAAAAAGATCTAATGGTCGAAGATTTATTTCTTTATATTTATATCTAATTTTATATCCAAATAGTCATCCCCATATTTTAGAATGAATAGATGCCTGCATTAATGAGTATTGTTAATGCCACTCCAAAAACGGTTTAAGGGGGGGTCACTTTTGTTTTTTTTTTAAATTTACTAAGGGGAGAATCAATTAACATAGCCACCTTAACAATTTATAAAATTTAGACCAAAATGTCCTTCTATTATTTTACCCTAATTACATTTTATTGTTGGTTAAACCCTAATCATCTTCGTCTTCTCAGATTAAACAACTAATCACTTTTTTCATGAAGTAACCAATTTCTAATGAAATTGCTAATGAAAAAGAACATAATATAATTTTTACTCAAAAAAGAGAACAGCTTATTGAGTTTGTTGAAGAAATCACCGAAAAGGTACCAATTTACTAGAAAAAACGGAGATCCATTTTCGATTATCTATTTTCGGTATGTTATTTCCAAATTTGTACTGAATTTCAGTATGTTCTTGCAATGTTTTCATAATCCGACCGTGAATCAAACCGTGAGGACTCAGGGTCTAAGGTTTTGAAGGTCTGACCGGTCGAACCGTCAAGAATCGCATATGCTTGTTAATAGTGAAAATGTGGATAATCAAGTTTTATGTGTACTCAAAAAAATAAATAATAAAGTCTGAAGTCATCTATTTATTCACTAACATTAATAGATTCCATGATATAATCAAATAGCAAGAGCACAAACAAACACACATGTTTTTAGAATGAAGCGTTAAAGTTTACAGTTTAGATATTGGAACAATTATGATTTCTTGAAATATTTTAGTTGTTATTTTCAAAACAATACAAAAGATGAATCAGAGAGAATTACACAATGAGAAGTAGGGAATAACAAAAAACCGTGGTTTATCCCTTAAAATTGAAGGTTGGACAGCAGGTTTGGAGGCCCAACCAGGGTTCATGCATGAATAAGGTCTGAATGTGTTTCGCGCCGAGATGGTCCAAGGTTCAGGGTTATTCGAGGTTGGACCGTGGTAAAGTCGGATTATGAAAACTATGTGTTCTTGTTGATTTTTACCATGTTTTATGTATTTGAATGGAGGGTAAAATCGGGTTCTTTTATTGGATTTTTCATTGTGTTTGACTCCCCTTAACAATTTAATTTTTAATGGAGTGAAAATAAAATATGAAATTCTAATATCCATTTTTGGAGTAGCATTAACAATAGTCATATTTATACATAGGGACATGTAAAAGTTGGGCTTCGGTTCCCTTGTAACTGCTTGATTGGCTTTTGTTGCGGCCCGCATCTACATACGGAGATAGTTACTTCAGGTTGCGACTTTATTAAGGGCAAAGTCTCAGTACCGAATGGGATTCACTCCTAAGTGACACTATCTAAATTATTAACTATCAAAGATCATATAAGAATTGATCAAGTGTTTGCATAGGTTAAAATTTGTTTGCTTATCAATACTCACAGCATTACGAAGTCACTTTGATGTTATAAGCTCATGAAAAATATAATATATGTATACGTATGAAATATACGTCTCACTGATATGAAATGTTTGGCTGAACTTTGAATGTTTCTTATGGCTTATTGGAAGAACAACCCTTGACTTTAAACATCTGCATCAAAACTTGCTTATTTTTGCTTATAGCTAATGTGCCATATATGAAATAGGGTTTAAATTTCACATTTTAAATAGTTCAACCGAAACTTAATTCACACAAGTTAACTCTTGAGTTTATATCCAACATAAACGCTATATATAGAGTTTCTGCATTGAGCAAATTGAAGTTATTCTGATTGTAATTGTGGTGTGATTCTGTGTCCATTTATACTGCTGGTGTCCAGATAAACTACATATAAACTATTACCGAACCATGCAAGGTATTAACTATTGAATATAAAGCTAAAACAAGAATGAAAACACGCAAACAGATGTGGTCAATGTTATATTTTTCATACATAGCGTGAAATCTACTGATACAAGGGACAAAATAATCAAATAAAGTCCAATATAATGCCCAATGAGATCTGTGCGCCTACAAATAAAAGTATTTTATTCATAGTTTTGCCTTCAGAATTAACCATTTTGGTTGACTTTTATGCGGCATACAATTTTGTCTGGAAAATTTTAGAAAGAAGAAAATATAGGAAAATACAAAAAGAACCCTTCATCTGCAATTTCAAGGGACCGTCTAAGATGCGTTTGATGCGTCGGATGATTCAAATCATTTCCAACTCCCGTTCAAGCCATTGGAAGAAAACGAGCCATTAACCAAGAATGCGTCGGATGATTAGATATGTTGAACCGTTTTCTGACAATGGCTACTCCCCTCCTTCCATCCTTCAGCCTGCATATTGTTTGTTCGCTCATCTCCTACTTTCCTACTACAGATCAACTAGTAAAACAGATTTTCGTCAATCCGCAATAGTAATTGGGTATTATTTTACACTATCACGGTACCACATATAGAAAAGAAAAAAATTCATGCACATCATTTTTTTTTGATATTTTTTGAAATATTCAAAAAAATTCTAACCACTTATGTTAACATCCATAGAACCCATTCAGGCATTCTGTCAAGCATCTGGTAAGCGACAACTCAGGTCGTTCATTTTCATGTAGATCGAGCACCACCTCTGAACGAGCTCATACACTGATCGGTCGAGCAGTTCAGGCCACCCAAATCCATCAACTGATTCGATGATTTGAATTTGAAATTCAAAGAGCAGTTCAGGCTGCAAGCTACGAAAGCTAAGGTCTCTTACATCAATGAAGCAGGATCCGGGAGAATTCGTCAAGGCTTTACTCAAAATATTTAATGATGATGTATTTGAAGTAGGAAATCTCGAGCCTCGCATGATCTTACTGTCTCTAATCGGCACCATAGATGAGAAGAGAGAATTCGTTAGATGGATTAAAACAAAAGAACCGAACACGCTTGAGAAATTCCATAAAAAGGCCGAGGAGTACATGAGAGTCAACACTAATCCTGTACCTCTTCAGATTAACGATGCTAACCTGCTTCTTGAAGCTCCCAAAAATGTTGTTATCCAATATAATCAGAAGAGTAATTAGGGATAAAAGCGCGCCAACGACGGGAACGACAACAAGGCTATTGAGAAGTCTCGCCTTTTCAATTCATCAGAGCTGATGCCCTTGAATGACACTCCTGAAAATATCTATCTTGCAACAAAGAATTCTGAAGAGTATGTGGTGCCAAATCCAATGAGCATAAGCGACAAAGCAGCAAACTCGGGGAAATTCTGCAGATTTCACAACCATCCTAGTCATAACACCAATGAGTGCCGACACCTGAAAAACCTCATCAAGGAGTTAATAAGGAAGAATAGGCTGCAACAGTATGTAAAAAATCCACAGACCATGAATCCTTCTGCAACTCCTCAAGGGCCAAGGGCATCAAATAATCAGTCTGGTCCAAGCAACAGAGCTCCTGCTAAAATCAATCCATGGCCAATCATCAACTAAGGATCAATGATTGGTGGTCCAGTTTCAATGGCTCAGAATAAGCGATCAACATTGCCCCCGCTTTACTTCATGCTCTATTTCTACTTTAGTTCATGCTTTACTTCATGTTTTACTTTCTGTTATATTAAAACCTTCTTGTAAACAGTCTGTAATAATCTACAAATGATGCACTGAGCATTAGCTCTACGACTAAGAGCATATCTGTCTGAATGAACTTCTTGCTTGCAAAATTATATGTCAAACCAAAAATTACTTAAAAGAATGATTTCATATTGCAGGCCATCTGTCGAGCGCTTGTTCCTGTAACGTCACGACCCGAAAAATGCTAGTTCAAGTGCCGAAAGCTGTAAACATCAAAATGCACAAATGCAAAATAGAAAAGCACCGCCTTGAATAGCGAATGATGTAACTCCCCGTGTTAACATTAAACTAACGAATTGAGGAATAATTAATTTTAAATGTGAGAATCAAGGGAAACGGGTTACGCCATTATGTTCGTCTCGGAATTCTGGTTGAGATAGAGTCCGACTTTGCGTAAATTGGACTTCGTATGAAGAAGTTATGGCTGTCGGAAGTTTCCAGAAATTCAAATTTAAATTCAAAAATGAATTCAGACTCAGAACCGGGCAGGGCGGGAAATTTCCCACCCCAGGCCAGGTCGACCAGGAGGTCGACCTTAGTGTCGACCTACCCTATAGGTCGACCTGGGGGTCGACCTTTGGGTCGACCTACCCTCCTCGAGCAGATTTGAATCAAGCCCAATTCTGAGCTGCTGCTAAGTCATTAGGGCTGAGTTGGCTTTTTGGATGGTTCAGATTGCTTCTAGGTTGATCGGATGGCCTAAATTAATCCTAATCTGTATATAAACACACATAGACTCATACCCTAAACCTAATAAAAATTAGAACCATGGTCGTCATGCTATCACCCCGCAACCTAGAGTAGCCGCCACCAACTAGTAGCAAAGTAAAGCTAATCAACTCAATTCAACTAAAGTCTATAACAACAACAATGAATTTGTCTACTTCAAAGGCGAGCTAATTCAACTACAGAACATAGATCCCAGAACTCAAGACCTTCTTTGAGTTGTGAGTTCAATTTCTTTAATAAAATAATTAACAAGTTAATTAGGTTGAGTTATAATTTGGGTTATATGGCTATGTTTGTGAATCATTGGAAAAATGTGATATTTTGGGAATATATGCTAGTTGTTCATAATGATAGTTTTTGTTGTGGATCCCTTTGTATATGCCCAATCACCTATGTTCAACTTGATTCATGTTTGACATCATTTTATATGCAAGTTTGGGTGTAGATTATACGCTAGTTTCTATGTGAATTGTACACAAGTTTACATGTAAACCAAGTAAAATGACTATATGAAAGTTAAGGTAGTAATTGGATTCACATATATGCAAGTTTACACCTTTAGGTTTAGATCTATGACATACATAGTTTTATGCAAGTTTGTGACTATGGACTATGCAAGTTTGGGTGAAAACTATATTCATACCTGCAAGTTCACACCTTTAGGTCTATGTTTAGATTCATGACAACACAAAGTTTATGCAAGATAAGTTGTAATCCTTATTTGTAAGTTAGATCCATTTTGTGTGTTATGCAAATTTGCGATGTTTCTTCCCTTTTATGTGTTAGACTAATTGCTAGTCTAATATATATATATATATATATATATATATATATATATGTCATGATAAGCGAACGAACAACGTGGGGACGATGAGGGTAATATTGAATATACACATATTGAGAATTGGCATGTAATGGCCTTAAAAGGCATACAATTAATTTGAGGCAATAATTGGTATAATTTGTATACCTGAAATAAATAGACATAATTTAGGTGACAATTATGGACATAAGTATATTTGGAATTTATTGACAAATTTGAATAGGGATATTAATCCACTTTGGGGTTAAATAATGATATGTAATAATTAACCGCCTGAGACATGAGGTTAGACTCATTTGTGGCGTAAGACTGCCCGGATCCGCCCGGCAAATCCAGCAACCACAAATGGTAGTCTAATGTGAGAGGTAAAAGGCACGAATTAAATGCGTGACGATTGTAAAGACACGAGGTTAGGCTCTTTTACGGTATAAGACTGCCCGGACCCGCCCGGTAAATCCATCAACCGCAAATGTCAGTCTAATGTGGGAGGTCTTTACAAGGTTACGGTCCTAATAAATTAAGTGACACTTAGCCAGATAAACATGTGGTGGGGGCATGGGGGTTAAGTGGGTGGCCTTGGGTGGCTTGTGAAATACGATTAGAAACACTTAACCAAGTTGAAACATGTAAGAAGACATGAATAAGAAAGGGTTAAATGGGATGTACTAGAGGGGACCAAGCATAGGTGGGAAGCTTGTGTCAGGCATGGGGCCCTTATCAGACCAGTAACCCATTAAGTATCTTTGTGGGCTCGACCCAAATAGAGGACGGAACACGCGTACTGGGTTTGATTTAAGAGGTCAAAACGGGTTAGCGGTGGCAACACAAGTCCAACGGGGTCATGTGCGTGTATGGCCCCAGGATGGTAGGTAAGATGTTGTTGATCGTGTAGGTATAACCGCGCATCTTTAGTGGTATCGGTTTGTCACTTTGGGGAATGATACACCCCATTGTGGGACCAACACGGGTATCTATGAGTTAGGAAGCCGATCGCATGAGGGTAGTGGGTACACCTAGTGGAGATAGGGGCAGGCGGCACCTTTGTAGACAACTAGGGATACACGAAGCTACTATTATGATTACTAAGTTTAGTAGATGGGGATCAACTTTTAGGGTGTTTGGGTGTGGTGCAATGTAGTAATTATCTTATAGTGATTAGGTGCACCTTTAACGTTATCTTTGTTCATCTTATTTCCTTTATTTGCTCTGTCATGCCCATTTGTTCACAGTCATTTCCTTATTTACCAGCTTATGCCTTATACTAGTTACTTTAATGATTATATTGTTAAGGTTATTACACTCACCAAACTTTATGTCTGACCCCTTTGTTTTTACCTCTTTTCTTCCTTTCTCCCCCCCGGTGCTCAGGTTGGGACTAGTACTAGTGGAGCTTGATTTGGACAGCTTTATCTCTTTCTTTTGGAAGTTGCTTGGATTACTGAAGTAAAGTTCAGACTATCTTATTTATGGCTATTTTATATTGGGGTTATGTCTTTTATTTTATGTACTCAGAACTTATTTGTCAAGATGGATAATAAGTGTATTTGCTTTTGTAGTTGGTTTTTGATGTGATGTAACCAAACTATTTCTCCGCTGCAATAAAAGTTGTTTTTACTTTCCAAGTACCAATATATTTATCTGTCTTGTTTACTTTTCTGTTCTATACACAATAAACGCTCCACCAAAATTAAGGCATTCCCTTCGTGAGTGACCTTAATGGAGATGGGGTGTCACAAATGAGAAAAGTTGTAAAGATCCAAACAACGAACAAGCGCTACGAAAAATAAATACAAGAGCTGTAACTTTCGTCGAAGGGGGCACTTCCCCAAGTGAGAGGTTCAAAGCCTCAGCTCCTAAACTGGAATAGCTTGCCAAGTCAAGCATCCGACAAAGGGACTGACATCTGCCCCGTGAAACGATATAACAGCAACCCAATCCATTTGCGTAGTATCTGGAAAACCAGATATGAAGAATGAAATCCATTTGTATAACATCTGACATATCAGATGTGAAGAATGAAATCCATTTGCGTAGCATCTGACATATCAGATGTGAAGAATGAAATCCATTTGCGTAGCTTCTGACATATCATATGTGAAGAATGAAATCCATTTGCGTAGCATCTGACATATCAGATGTGAAGAAAGAATCCATTTGCATAGCATCTGGCACATCAGATGTGAAGAATGAAAACCATTTGCATAGTATTTGGAAAACCAGATATGAAGAATGAAATCCATTTGCGTAGCATTTGACATATCAGATATGAAGGGTAAAAATCCAAAGTCCTCCCTGAGCGGGGGCACTAAATCCAAAGTCCTCCCCGAACGGGGGCACCAAATCCAAAGTCCTCCCCTAGTGGGGGCTCAATTATTAAATCCCAAAGCCCTCCCCTAGCGGGGGCACCAAACATAAGATCTTCCCGAGCGAGGGCACATTGATATAAAAACTTCTCCAAGTAGAAGTCTCAAAATAGTCGGCTAAATTGAAATCCCTATTGTATTGGCGAAGCTTAGGGACTCCATGCATGTTGGAAAGCTCAAATGACTTTAACCAACAAAGTGGAAATCTCTTGTGCGTCAACCACAATTAAGAAAAATCGATAAACTGATTACATGGAGTTTTTATAATTCGTGACGACCCACAGCTTAAGGGCAACCTAATGACTTAAAAGTCGAGTGACGCTTCGAAAGAATACCACGAGTCCATCACAACAAAACAGCTTGGTATAGAGTAGGTAGCATCGAAGCATGATTTGCTATGGCAAACAAAGAGCTGTAACTGGACCTCAACACAAAAGTATACCGACAACAATGTTCATTTCGAAGCCCGCATTTCTCGCAAGAGAAAAATACAAGCTTCGAGGGGGAAAATGTTAACAACTAGAAAATCCATTCAGGCATTCTGTCAAGCACCTGGTACATCTCAGGTCATTTATTTTCATGTAGATCGAGCACCACCTCTGAGCGAGGTCATACACTGATCGGTCGAGCACCAGCATGCCTTGTTGAGCAACAGCCTTTTGTGTGGTCAAGTATCTCCTGCTCGCTCGCGCACTTTAACTCGATCGAGGAGTCCATAAAACCATCGAGCAATGCATATGGGAAGAGCTGATCGTTCACATCCACAAAACTTTGGGACGTTCTTACTTGCCAAGCAGGTCTGCCGTTCACCTCGGAGTCGCGTGGGTCGAGCACTGGTTGGTAAGAGTGGACGAGCCCCTCACATAACCAGGTCGAGCAATAACACCATACATGGGTCGAGCGCCAAGAGAAAGTGAGGTCACTCGCTCATACAATCTTTTGGTTGAGATGCTTTGTTTGGTTTGTTATGGAACAATTTGCTGAAGGAGATAATGTAAAAGAAAGGATGGCATTTCTGTAATAATTATTTCCTCTTTCGCATAAGACAAAGCCGCATGTATTTAGGCTGTAGCAAAGCACGTGGCAGGAGATAATTTCATGCCTTAGTTCCTACTTCACATTAAAACACGGACATTTAGTAGCGGATTCACGTGCTCACTCACACATCAGCTCCCGGTCGTTCGCTCAATGTTTGAGGTAGCGGTCGCACATGCCTTGAGATGCAAGTTGGCGCCAGCCTGGTGCTAACTGTAAAGGAAGCACTGCCAGTTGTGTACAATTGTTCAGTAGAATTTCTGTAAATACAGGTGTGTGCGACCTGTAGCCTATACGCCATAACTACAGCTTTGCCACCCGGGTCTAATTTCTCCTATAAATACCCCCTTTCACAACCATTCAAGGGATCGATTCCTCTACCCCGAAGGGCTGCCCAAATCACCTCTCTGTCATTTTTGAGCACTTGAAGTTCTATACAAACTCCATTAATAGCCACCAAAGCTCACTTCATCTTCCTCTATCGCCAAGTGGATCAAGTTTCCTCCTTCCTCCATTAGAGATCGATTCAAGTTCTCTCCATCATCTCCAAACCAAGATCCATCATTTCCATCATCTCAAGCTTCATTCAAATTCTCTCCTACCGCAATTAATCACCCTCAAAGATTCGATTCATATCTCAACCACCATGGATTCTTCATAGACCCTCAAAGTGCTCAAACCGTGAAGTATACACTCTCGCGTTCTGCGCATTCAAAGAATCCAATCACTTCCATAACGGATTAGAGAGAATCAAATCATTAAAGAAAGGAAAATCATTATAAAAGAGAGAATGGGAAAAAATGAGTTGTGTGAGATGATGAATTTTGTAAATCTCTCGCATGATAATGAAATGGCTTCCAAAGTGGACGTACATCTTCTCTAGATCGAACCACTATAAAAATCCTGTTTCTCTTACTTGCTTTTTCCCCTTTTTTTCCTGTTCACTTTGCATTTGTGGCCCCGTTTTCATTTTGCATATCATTTGGTGAAGTGTGATTTCACACCTTTGGTGTTTGAACCATTTTTGATTCAAACACCTTAAATTGTGGAAAAATTATGGCAGAGTCTCCCTTGTACGGAGGGACATCTGCAATATTGCAGATTCAAGAAATATATATACATCTATCAACATGGTCGGAAATAATTAAAAATCCAATCTCAAAACCCAAATGAAAACCATAATTTTATATTTTGCGTAGGCATTCCTTTTTGCGAGCGTTATTACGCGATAAGCGATAAATTATGCCTGAGCTTGCTTAATTAGCATGGCAAACTGGAATTCACTCTAGAATTCTCTCGGATGAATTTTAAAGTTGAACTAGCTCTTCTGCACCTGTTTTTAACTCCAATGAACCTCATTAGTTTTCGAAACAATGCCGATTAGTTTCAAAAATCCATATCGTCAATTCCAACACACACAATTTAATTCACATGATATTTATTTATAATTATTTCTTAATAATCAATTTACTTCTTTAAATATCCATTCAAATTCATTAAATTTGGGTTAATTTATTCAACTTATTTATTTTAGATTGATTTTCAACCTGGTCTATCCATTTCAGTTTTATATTCAAGCAATCAACCACACAATCCAAACATATATTTCAAATCAACATCAGTAAATCTAAATGATTGCCCATATCATAATAGTTTGAGAAAATTATAACTTTTATTTTTTTATGATATTTAAAAATAATTTTATAAAATTACAAATACGCGCTCTTATATATATATATGTGTGTGTGTGTATATATTCAAACTCAATCTAGGGTATTGCTAACGCTATCTTTATCGAGTTACGCCATAGAGACAAGGTTATTCCTAATCCAATTGCTCTGATACCAAGTGTAATGGCCTGGAAAATTCGACGCTCTAATTTTCAGCAATAATACACAATTTTATATTTTTTGCCAAAAATCCAAGTACCGAAAACCCAGTCTGCTAATAGCAAGAAGTTAGAGGATGAGAAATAGAATATTAGAATAGAAGAAAGAAGAAAAACATATCAGAATCTCACAGCGGAACGAATATAATATAATATATCAAATCTCTTTATATAAAAGAAAACTTCATATATACAAACCAATCATCAGAGTACAACATATATTTGTCACAGTGGAAAATAACTTTAAATAACTAACGGTGAAGCCTCCTACTACCAGCTCCTGAAATTCCAAGCGAAACCTAACCTGGAATTTTACTGGTCTGACCCGAGCACATTTGAAGCAAAGCAAAATTCACCCGGATCAGTCTGGAATACTTTCAGTGATAAATTCACAGCACAAACAACTTTTTTAACTTCGAAAAATTATTTTTGAAAGAAAAGGATAATAGTAAGAAGAAACGACACATATATACGGACGGTTTTTACCTTACTGTAACCCAAAACATTTTTGAAATCAATATCTTTTCAGATATTATAATAGTGTCTAAATACAAATAAATATCAATCTAGCAGAACGATTGCATCTCACGCTCTACATAATAGTATACAATCAAAAGCGCGGGCTCTTATTGGAGAATGGATTCCAACTGTGGCAAGGTATGGGACCACCTTCCGACAATGTACCTCCGGGGATAAATACATTGGGGTTCAACAAGAACGTTTTGCAACCCGGCTACACATGACCGGCCCCTCATTTCTCTTGAGAGTACCAAATATATCATTACCACTGTTGGGGGCTAGCCAACCGAACCGATAGCACATAAAAATAAAATGGACAACCGAAGGCATTTGATTTCTCCAGATCAGGTAAGGATATACCTTTTTAATGGGTGCGGCCCACATAGCCATGCTGCCTACCCGATTTTGTGCCATTCCCTGGTTGATGAGGCTTGAGGTTAAGCTTACAATTTCAGAACAGCACATCTCCATTCACTTTGAATACCACATCATCACAACCGCCAGAAATCACTAATTGATTTCCATAAAAATACTCTGGGTGTAAAGCAAGAGAATAAATTCTCCGCAACCAAACTCGATATGTTTGAACAAATCAACGTATGTGACCCCTTTGGAAATACTCTGTCATACATTCGTCCATACAAGTCATCCAGGATCAGGATAAACCGAAGGCACCCTCCTACTGCATCCTTATATAGGAATCACCCCCAAGGATCAATAGCGGGAAGTCCTTGAAAATCCATAGATTCCAATCATGACAGAGTCACCATCCAAATATCTCTGGCTATAGACCAGAGAAAATTCATCAAGTGATCCTTCCGCTTATGAAGATCCACGATCTTCAATTGCTCTATCTTTAATCAGCATTTTCCCTGTTTACGTATTTGCTGGACATAATGGTTTTCGAATATAAATTCGATCTCGGTCTTTCCGTACTAACAATCGTATGGGCCAGGTTTGATAATCGGTTATTTAACAATCAAATCATAACATATTGTTAAGTACATTGGTAGCTCAAGTCCTTTATATAAATATTTCATTAAACCATTTCGCTGATTCTTAAAATCAATTCATCAACCCTATCTGAATAAAACTCTTTTGTTTTTCATTACTTGAAAACATTAACCATACTTAAATGTATTATTCAAATCCCTTCCTTGCATTTCTTCATCATATTCATTAAGACATCTTTTATTTCCTTTTATCCTAGAACGTCATTTATATTCTCAAAACCTTTTTTTGCATTCCTTTATATCTGAAAATATCGATATAGCTTTATAACCCACTTCCCATTTCCTTTATGATTGGAAATATCATTATACCTATACTTAACCAATCGATATAAATCCCTATCCCATCTTGAAATGGTTAAAATGACATTAAGTATCGTACTTCGTAAAATATAACCTTAAATGGTTTTATTAACTTTAAAATAATTGCGCTCACGGAAATTATAATTATATTTCCAATTCGCAATTCCATTTCAACCCGATATCACTCTTTTATTCGCATTTTCCCATAAACCAAACCATGGACTTATTTCTTTGAATCAGGTATTTACCAAATCTATTATTGGCCAATCAATGCCAAACAAAACATTTTATTGGAAAAGAGTTGAATAGCTTTTTATTTTATTTCTAAATCCTTTGCAATTTAAAGTTGTAGTTCTTACCTTAATAAATCATTCTGGCATCCTTACCCATTACAAATTGATACTATCTCTTGATAATAGTGAAGCTGTTCAAGTTGGGGTATTCTAATTACCTCTCAGACCTTGATCGACAACATTCTTATCTCAAGGTAGATAAAAGCTTGTATAAACCAATACTAAAACTATATCAATAATCCAGTATATTATTCCCATTTCCATTTATCTTGGTTTTATAAACCATTTTCCTTTATTTGAAAACCCATTTTTCATGTCAATTCCCTTTACTTAATCAAGTAAAAATCTAATTTAAACTTTCGCATTAGCTTACAACCACATTTACAAACCTTGTTTATACGATTTGAATTAATTCAAATCATTTTCATACTAGTCCATTTCATAACTTTTATTACGTTTAAAAGAGAATTCCAAATATTTTGAATGTTAATCCCTTTTATACCTTTGCTTTGGAAATTCCTTCTCGATCACCTTGCTTCTATTATGTTCAAAGCTTATTTTCAATGTCACCTTAGCTCTATAGCCATTTATAAACTTATGTTTATACAAATTCGGGAATTACAACAAAAACATTTTATAACTTCTTCTTAATTAGAACCTTATTATATTTCACTTCCCTTTTGGAAAGGAATTGCAATAATTTGAGCGATAGCTTTAATTATTATTAATATAATAATTAACTTCATTATTAACTGAATAATGGTAGTTTATTTCAACAATTAATCACTCATCAGTTAACTTCATTATTAATTAAAGATAGGATA
Organism: Allium sativum; assembly: GCA_030737875.1. Taxonomy (NCBI): domain Eukaryota; kingdom Viridiplantae; phylum Streptophyta; class Magnoliopsida; order Asparagales; family Amaryllidaceae; genus Allium; species Allium sativum. The sequence goes on along the minus strand of CM060926.1, from coordinate 681,768,150 downwards.
AATAAATAATTTTACAAAGATTATTAAACAAAAATCAACTTAATTAATAAATAAACAATTCGATAATCATTTTCAAAATATAGTTAATCAAAGATTAACTAGTTTTAACAACATTCGTCCAGTTTAACGAATAATTTGAAACTATTAATCAAATTAAACCAATTTCCAATTTCAAATTAAATAATCAACTTTGTCAACGGTATATATCAGTTAAACTGTTACTAGTTCTCATTTGTCCTTCCTTCTTAAATTGATTAATAACTTAATTAATTTAAAATATCAGTTAATCGTGTTATAAAACAATTATTTAATTTTACTAACCCATAAGTTATTTATGGTTTTCTGTTTATAAATGACATAAGAATTCCTTATGTAAATCATTCAATAATTCCTTTTATAAAACAAGATTATAAAATATAAATAAAATTATAAAAATTCTATTTTATTTAACTTATATAAAATAAATTTAAAAACTCCAATTCAGTTATAAAATAAATTTATAACTTAAAACTTCGCTATTTGCCTAACGGCAGATCGACGTCATAAAACGATACACTTTAGGCCATCACTGCCGACCACTTAATCAGTACTGCCAATTAATTAAAATCACAACAACAATCTCCATCCATTCAATGATCAACACTCAAACAAGTTTGAATATCATTTGGGTTCAATCAGTTCATATATAAATAATATAAAAATAATCAACATACATAATAATTTGAGGAATCCGGTCGGATCCCTCTAACCTGTTCTTCCTTGCATCATAGATTTTTATAACATTTCATGGTATGATAAAATTTTAAAGTAATAAATTAATGACGATAATATAATTAACAACAACCACTAAATCAACCATAAGCAACCAAGGCATCCAGTCAACCAATGTATATTTTTAGTGGTATTTTAATTATATGAATTTCCACATCATAGCAGTCCAGAAAAGTGTGAGAGGTAACTCGCCATTATTTTAGTTGATGGTTGTAACGTAGTTTTATATAATTCCAAATGAATGTTTGAAATTACACAAAAATCCAATAGCTTCTGTTTTCAACCATTTCTGCTTGACAGCGTGGTGCTCGTCGTCACGATCCCAACGAGCCCTGTTTCGTGAAATTCCGTTTATGTATGAATAAGATACGGTAATTCAAAGTTTATATATTAATCTATTATTAACTAACAAATTCAAATTTAAGTAAATGTTTTAATTATCTTCCTAAACAATTATCTACATCAGTAAGGAAGGATGCATCTTATCCCACCCAATTTTCTGAATCCCGATCCCTTACAGAACTTGTTCCTCTTTCCGCCACTGATGCTTCAAATCATCACCGCCATCACCAACCTCGACTGTAGACCCCACCGACGACGTCTTCAGAACCGCTGTGCCGAGAAGCCCCTAGGCAAGGGACCCCATGTCCCAATTTCACTCACGTTCGCCGCAAATCGAACTCGACTGAACTTCGTTCATACTTGAACTGTGATCACCACTGGTCACCATCGATCGCCAAACTCCTCCAGCACGTCAACCCTGTCACTACGCCACTTTTTGCTTCAGACCCCCGCCACCAATAACCTCCCCAACCACCGGATATTTTCGGAAACTGACCGCCACTTCAAAATAAAACCCAAAAATTAAATATTTCGATCAACCCCCAATTCCGACCACCACAAGCAATATCAGACCTTCGACCCAAAGAGAAAACATCCACCTGCCTCCCCTCTCCAACTTTGCTTCGGACCCATCCTCAAACAGCAACTCACACTCCTCCAATTTGCAGAAAAATGAAATCAGGTTTCGTCGATTTACGGTGATTTCCGACAACCACAGTTCTCCGTTCGCTCTCAAATTTTTACAGTAAGCAGCGATCGAGCCGATCTTCAACTTTTCTTCAGATCTCCTTTGTCGATTTGTAACAACACGCATTCTACGCATCGGAGGATCGTAGAATATTTATTTCTTTCTTATATGAAGTCGTAGGGTCATGTGGCTTTGGGAAACGACCATTGAGGCCATTTCCCATGTTCATGATTTTTGCCGATTTGTAAATGACCGTTTTGCCCCTAGTTGATCTTGTTTCGGCCATAAATTTTGATTGGAAAGGAGTTTTGACCTGAAACCACTTCCATTGGCTTCGAATGATGGTTTACCTTTCCGTAGAGTGGTCACATGTGAAAAACGGACTTACCGTTTAGGAGAAATGGCTGAAATAAGGTTTGGAAGGTGAAAAACTGCTTAACCGGGCCAAATAGGGTGATTAGTGAATGGGCCCATAACCCATTTTGGGATTAGGGTTATGGGGAGGCTGAAAAGAGTTAAGGTTTCATTTCAGTTCCCTAGCCTCCACTTACCTCTTAGAAACCCTAAAAATGGCCTCCAACCTCTAAATCACCTCCACATCACTTTCTAATCAAGGATTAAGCTTAGCAACATCAAATCAAGGGAGATCTTCACCAAATCAAGATTAGAGCTACTGTTTAGCATTAGTATTCACGCCATATCAAAGATTTATTCCAGATCTAAGGTTTATTTGTGGCTAAGGTGAGTGATTTGCATAGTTCCTCACTAATTATGGTTAATTAAGGGTAATTAGTGTTGATTAGAAAATTTATACACTAATAAATTCTGGAAAAATATTTATAAATTCTTAAATGATGTTTTAGACCTCTGTTAGAAATTTGGGTTAATTTGATTAAGTTTTGCTAATCATATCATTAGTTTTGCTTAAGCACGCTTAAGGGAAAATATGGGTTTTTGGCTATGTTTGATCCCTTTTAACCTATCATATTGATGTTTTGGTGTTTGAGGTCACTTCCATCTGTTGCTATGACTTTGTGATTTGTTTTGTGATTGATTAGAATGGTTAGAGTGGTCGAAAACGCCGTCGAATGGCGTAAACAACTCGCTGGACAAAATGCAGGAAATGGACAGGGACCGGACCGGATCGGATGGGGAGGTCCGAACCGAACCGTTCGTGTGGCCCATCCAGGATCCGGCCCCTTGCATCCGAACCGAGCCTGCATGCCATGAGATGACTAGAAATTTGGAGGAAATCACGACCAGACCGATCCGCCTGGAGTTCTCCGACCCGATCCACCAGGGTACCCCGACCCGAACCGGCGATGACGATTTGACTTTGAGACTACGACCCGAACCCGATGGCACCCTCCGATACGATCCGAAGAAGCTTGGTACGAATCGATCCAGTGGGGGATACTGAAGGCCGAACCGAACCGATGGCTGTGAGGAGATCTGAACTGATCCGGTGATGACCAATAACCCGAGATGCAAAGGTAGTCCAAATGGAAGTTAGAGCTCAGGATCCAGTTGGGAACCAATGAGTTCACTTCATGATTGGGCTTTGCTGCGGGACGTGTGCTAAGGAGTTGTCGACGTTCATAACTTCGATTCACCACTGTAAAGGAATGATGGGCTACGTATCAGTGCAGTAGAGTAATCATGACTCGATGGGCAAAGTGATCGTAGTAAGACTATGAGCTAGTGCAATGGAGCCATTATGACTCCATGGGGCAGAGTGGACATAGTAAAGGATTAGTAAGGCTGTGAGCCAGTGCAGTGGGGTGTGTACGACTCCATGGGGCAAAGTGGACATATCAAAGGATTAGGGGCTATGGATCAGTGTTGTGAAGCCGTTGTGACTTCATGGGGCAGAGTGGTCATAACAGAGTGTTGGGTGATCGAAGTGGTGGATATCGTATACTTTACGCACTGAGTGAGAGATGTGAGGATGGTTGCTATGCTTGATTGTTTGCCATCACTATGACATGCACACCTCCACCCCCGTATGCTAGTACACCATATGTTAGTGGCACCTTAGAGTGTTGTACAGTATGTAGTGCTAACTCTTTGGTTGTAGGTCCAGGTTCAGGTATGGTTTAGTATACCTGTTATTATTCTGTTTAGCTGCTTATCGCTCATACCAGACTTTTGTCTGACCCAGAGTTTTATGTCTCTTCTTATTACTCTGGGTGCTCCTAAACGAGCAGACTAGAGACAGGTTAGCTGGTGATGCGCGAGTAGCTGATCTGGAGGCTAGCAGGAGGCTTCCACGTATGATATATATATATATATATATATATATATATATATATATATATATATATATTCTCCCTGTGTCGTTGGTGGTCACTACTTTGGCATTAGTATTGTGCCTTCCTTATCTTGCTTTTAGAGACAGTTTTAAAATTTGTAATAATGATGTTGTGGAACATAAGCTGAATTTGGATTTTCCGCTGCTATGATAGTTTGTTTTCAGCTTATGCACTATCTCACCTGTTTCGTGTCAAGTATATGTTATGATTATATTTTATTCCATGCGCTGTGAGACATATTACAGGTTCTTTATTGATTCTTCGTCTTCTTCCTTTTCTTCTGACGACCGCCCCGTGCTAACTGGACATGTGTACAACGCACTTTTGGAGTAAATGTCGGTTAGTGCAGGGTGGGCCGTCACATTTGGTATCAGAGCTCTAGGTTGCGTAGTTAACCTAGGAAAAGACACCAGGGAGAGATAGTACGTATATGAGGGTGCGTATTTGTGATTACTTTGGTTTTCAAAAGCTATATATATATATACTATTAGTAGTATAAGGATGAAGTCGTACTGCACTAGCACCACTATGGAGATAGTTAATCATTTTCTCTTTACATATTGAACGATGAGTCGAGACACGAGGGGTGCTGGTAGAGGGGCCAATAATTGGAATGCTCCTGACATGAGGACAATGTTCATTGACTTCATGAGAGAGATGCTTAGGGATGTTCAGGGAGCAGTTCCCAATGCCGGTAATGGTGGTGGTCCTGTAGTGCAGGCGCCTAGGGCCGATTTCGCCAAGCTGTGCAAGGATTACACTAACCTTGGTGGGAAGCCGTTCCACGGAACAGAGTCGTCCACGGATGTTCAGGATTGGTTGGATAGCTGTGATTGTATCTTCGATGACTTGGGTATCGAGGATGCGATGAAGAGAAGGCTAGCATCTCATCAGCTACAAGGGCGAGCGATGAATTGGTGGAATGCTATTAAGACCGCCACTCCAGAGGATCAGGTTACTTGGGATCAGTTTAAGGCTCACTTTAGCGACAAGTTTATCCCAGCTGCTCAGAAGTCAGAATTGTTTAGGAAGTTCTTAGAGCTTAAGCAGAATGGTAGGGCAGTCTTGGAATATATTGCTGAGTTCGACACTTTGTCGAAGTATGGATTATCCCTTATCGATACTCCTGAGAAGAAGAATGAGAAGTTCATTACTGGTTTGGATGGATACTTGGGGGAAAGGCTTATCAACCACATCGATGAGACTTTTGAATCGATTATGGGGAAAGCTTTGAGATCAGAGAGTCTTTACCCTAAGTCAAAGACTGAGGTTGCATCTGCAGAAGGGCTGAAGCCGCAAGTAGGCGGTGGAGGCAAGAATAACACTCAGAACAAGAGGAAGCAGAACCAAACTAGGGATGGCCAGAAAAAGAGCAAGAAAGATGTTGAGTGCTTCAGCTGTGGTAAGAACGGCCATTATGCCAAAGAATGTCGGGCCAAGCTAGCGGATAGGAAGTGCTACAACTGTGGCCAAGTGGGACACCATAAGGATAAATGTCCACAACTTCTTAAGGAGAAGCAGATTGTGAAAGCGTATGCTATCAGTGTTATTCCTTCTTCGTCAAATGCCCCAACTGCGGCGGAGAAAGGAAAGAATATCTTCATTCAAGGTATGCTTTCTATTCTTGATGTACCTGTTCGAGTTTTGTTTGATACTGGGGCTTCCCGTTCCTTCATATCTAGTGACCTGGTAGGTAGGTTGGGACTGGAACCCGAGATAGTCGATAGACCGTTGGTTGTGACGAACCCGATTGGTGGTTAGACTAACCTTAATATTATTTGCCAAAATTTGGACTTATCGAGTCATGGATGTACATTTTTTTGTGATTGATTTGTTTTGGGCTTTACTGGGTATGGCATTATATTGGGGGTCGATTGGCTCCAAAGATACGGGGTGGTGGTAGACTATGAGGGCCTTTTGGTGACAGTTAGGGCGGATGATGGGCGGAGGGTAGTGTTTGGTAGTCTACCTAGTGATGGGGTAATGGCTAGTTTTATAAATTCCCTCGACATCCCGCATGATGAGTTGTCAGATGTGCCCGTGGTTGGCCAGTATCCGGACGTCTTCGAGAAAGTGACCGGACTTCCACCACACCGAGAGATTAGGTTCCGTATTGATTTAGTGAAAGATGTCAGACCTATAGTGATGCCACTTCGTCGTATGGCACCAAGGGAGTAGTGAGAGCTCGAGGTGCAAGTAAGCGATCTTTTGAAGAAGGGGTTTATTAGAAGAAGTGTCTCCGAGTGGGGAGCACCAGTTGTGTTTGCCACTAAGGAAGGTGGTTCCCTTCGTTTGTGTGTGGACTATCGCAAGTAGAATAAGGTGACGAGGAAGAATAAGTATCCTCTACCGCGGATATATGATTTGTTTGATCAACTGAAAGGAGCCAGAGTGTTCTCCCAGTTGGACCTCGCGACAGGATTTCATCAGCTCCGAGTAGCGGCTGAGAGTGTTCCAAAAACGACATTTAGGACGCCGTCTGGATTCTATGAGTGGTTGGTCATGCCATTTGGGTTGACCAATGCACCAGCATACTTCGTGGATCTTATGAATCGGGTATTCAGAGATCAACTGAATAAATTTGTTCTTGTGTTCGTTGACGACATCCTTGTTTACTCAAGTATAGAGGAAGAACACAAGGGACATTTGAGGATAGTGATGGAGGTGTTGAGAAAACACCAACTGAAAGTGAAATTTTCTAAGTGTCACTTCTGGAGGAGGGAAGTGAGATTCTTGGGCCATGTTGTTTCAGAGAATGGTATTGTCGTGGACCCTGCGAAGGTGGCTACGGTACAGGATTGGTCTACGCCCAAGAATGCAAAAGACGTGAGAAGCTTCTTGGGGTTAGCTGGATATTATCGTAAGTTTATCCAGGACTTCTCCAAGATAGCAGCACCGTTGACTCAGTTGACTAAGAAGAATCAAGCGTTCGTCTGGGACGGAGTGTGTGAGAATGCATTCAAGAGTCTAAAAGAAAAGTTGACGCGTGCGCCAGTGTTGGTCTTTCCTAAAGGGAATAAAGAGATGACGGTATACACGGATGCTTGTGGTACCGGACTAGGTGCTGTACTGATGCAAGGAGGTAGGGTTGTAGCTTATGCTAGTGGGCAACTAAAGACGCATGAGAAAAGGTATCCTACCCATGGTTTGGAACTGGCAGCGATCGTGTTCACATTGAAGATGTGGAGACATTATCTCTTGGGAGAAAGATTTGAGTTGTTTACTGATCATAAATCATTAAAGTATCTCTTCTCTCAGAAGGATCTGAATCTCCGTCAGCAGAGATGGTTAGAGTTCTTGGCTTCGTATGATTTTGATATCGCATATACACCTGGGAAAGGCAATGCGGTAGCCTATGCCTTGAGTAGGAGACATGCCAGTTTAGGGGCTATGTTTCTTGAATGGAAGCAACTGGAGTATATCGCAGGGTATGATTTCAGACCAAAGTGCGAATTGGATCCAGAGATGTTAGCTAGTTTGACGATCGGACTCACTTTGATTGAGCGGATTGGTTCCAGTCAGAGGGACGATCCTAATCTATTGGAAATCATCTCCAAGTTAGAGATGAATATTGACGGTGAGGAGATGAATTTGTATGGGCTTGATCGAGAAAGATGGCTTCGAAAGAATGGAAGACTAGTTGTACCCAACGTGAATGGTTTGAGAGATGAAGTTCTTAGGGAATGTCATCACTCAAAACTGACTATACACCCTGGTGGTGATAAGATGTATCGAGACATGAAGCAGACTTACTACTGGAAAGGGATGAAAAGAGACGTTGGGAAGTTTATATCCAAGTGCATGAATTGCCAGCTAGTTAAAGCCGAGCAAAAGAAGCCTAGTGGTTTGTTGCAACCATTAGAAATTCCCGAATGGAAATGGGAGCAAGTCTCGATGGATTTCATTGATGGTTTACCAAGGACTAAATCGGGACATGATAGCATTTGGGTAATTGTGGATCGATTGACCAAGAGTGCAAAATTTATACCAGTCAAATCAACCAGAACGGCAGCTAAGTTAGCAGAACTGTATATGAAGTGGGTAGGGAGATTTCATGGAGTACCTAAAAGCATTGTGAGTGACCAAAACCCGTTGTTTACTAGTGGGTTTTGGAAGAGCTTACAAGAGGCTCTAGGGTCAGAGTTATATCTCAGTACCGCGTATCATCCTCAAACCGACGGTCAAACAGAGAGGGTGAATCGTATATTGGAAGATCTCTTGAGAGCTTGTATATTGGATTTTGGTGGATCATGGGATGACCATTTGCATCTAGTAGAGTTTACAGATAATAATAGCTACCAATCCAGTATCGGTATGGCTCCATATGAAGCTTTGTACGGAAGACCGTGAAACTCACCATCATGTTGGATAGAGACCGGTGAGAAGTTTGTGCTTGGACCAGATGTGGTTAGGGAAACTTCAGATAAGATTAAGATCATTCAACAACGGATGAAGGCTTCCCAGGATAGGCAAAAGAGTTATGCTGATAAGAGGAGAAGAGACTTAAAATTCTCCGTTGGTGACTTTGTTTTTGTCAAGATTTCTCCGTTGAAGAGCGTGATACGATTTGGCAGGAGAGGCAAGTTGGCACCAAGATTTGTTGGCCCATTCCCAGTTCTCGAACAAGTTGGGAATTTGGTGTATAGAGTTGACTTACCCGAGAAGATGGCGGGAGTTCACAACGTATTTCATGTTTCCTAGCTAAGGAAGTTCGTGCACGACCCAAATATGACTATTTCACCTGATCAGTTAGAGGACTTCGAAGTGAACCCGAGGCGGTTGGAAACCGCAGGCTGCTTCGTATTGTCGAGTACAATACGTAACAACTTCGAAGGAAGGCGGTGAAGCTAGTCAAGGTTCAGTGGAGCGAGAACGAGAATGACTGCACTTGGGAGACAGAGGAGAGCATTAGGAGGATGTATCCAGAACTCTTTGCCTGGTAAGATTTACTTTGCAATTTAGTTATTCCGCATGCTAGGATAGACTTGTTTTGCATGTTTGATTGTTGTTTTATGGCTGATAGGCATGCGGGACCCTTTGTGTGTTTTGGTTAGGGAATTTCAGGGGCGAAATTTCTTAAGGAGGGGAGAATGTAACAACCCTCATTCTATGCATCGGTGAATCGTAGAATATTTATTTCTTTCTTATATGAAGTCGTAGGGTCATGTGGCTTTGGGAAACGACCATTGGGGTCATTTCCCATGTTCATGATTTTTGCCAATTTTTAAATGACCGTTTTGCCCCTAGTTGATCTTGTTTTGGCCATAACTTTTGATTGAAAAGGAGTTTTGACCTGAAACCACTTCTATTGGCTTCGGATGATGGTTTACCTTTCCGTAGAGTGGTCACATGTGAAAAACGGACTTACCGTTTAAGAGAAATGGCTGAAATAAGGTTTGGAAGGTGAAAAACTGCTTAACCGGGCCAAATAGGGTGATTAGTGAATGGGCCCATAACCCATTTCGGGATTAGGGTTATGGGAAGGCTGAAAAGAGTTAGGGTTTCATTCCATTTCAGTTTCCTAGCCTCCACTTACCTCTTAGAAACCCTAAAAATGGCCTCCAACCTCTAAATCACCTCCAAATCACTTTCTAATCAAGGATTAAGCTTAGCAACATCAAATCAAGGGAGATCTTCACCAAATCAAGATTAGAGCTGTTGTTTAGCATTAGTATTCGCGCCATATCAGAGATTTATTTCAGATCTAAGGTTTATTTGTGGCTAAGGTGAGTGATTTGCATAGTTCCTCACTAATTATGGTTAATTAAGGGTAATTAGTGTTGATTAGCGAATTTGTACACTAATAAATTCTGGAAAAATATTTATAAATTCTTAAATGATGTTTTAGACCTCTGTTAGAAATTTGGGTTAATTTGATTAAGTTTTGCTAATCATATCATTAGTTTTGCTTAAGCACGCTTAAGGGAAAATATGGGTTTTTGGATATGTTTGATCCCTTTTAACCTATCATATTGATGTTTTGGTGTTTGAGGTCACTTCCATCTGTTGCTATGACTTTGTGATTTGTTTTGTGATTGATTAGAATGGTTAGAGTGGTCGAAAACGCCGTCGAATGGCGTAAACAACTCGCTGGACAAAATGCAGGAAATGGACAGGGACCGGACCGGATCGGATGGGGAGGTCCGAATCGAACCGTTCGTGTGGCCCATCCACGATCCGCCCCCTTGCATCCGAACCGAGCCTGCATGCCACGAGATGACTAGAAATTTGGAGGAAATCACGACCGGACCGATCCGCCTGGAGTTATTCGACCCGATCCGCCAGGGTACCCCGACCCGAACTGGCGATGACGATTTGACTTAGAGACTACGACCCGAACCCGATGGCACCCTCCGATCCGATCCGAAGAAGCTTGGCACGAATCGATCCAGTAAGGGATACTGAAGGCCGAACCGAACCGATGGCTGTGAGGAGATCTGAACCGATCCGGTGATGACCAATAACCCGAGATGCAAAGGTAGTCCAAATGGAAGTTAGAGCTCAGGATCTAGTTGGGAACCAATGAGTTCACTTCATGATTGGGCTTTGCTGCGGGACGTGTGCTAAGGAGTTGTCGGCGTTCATAACTTCGATTCACCACTGAAAAGGAACGATGGGCTATGTATCAGTGTAGTAGAGTCATCATGACTCGAGGAGCAAAGTGATCGTAGTAAGACTATGAGCCAGTGCAGTGGAGCCATTATGACTCCATGGGGTCGAGTGGACATAGTAAAGGATTAGTAAGGCTATGAGCCAGTGCAGTGGGGTGTGTACGACTCCATGGGGAAAAGTGGACATGGCGAAAGATTAGGGGCTATGGATCAGTGCAGTGAAGCCGTTGTGACTTCATGGGGCAGAGTGATCATAGCAGAGTATTGGGTGATCGAAGTGGTGGATATCGTATGCTTTACGCACTGAGTGAGAGATGTGAGGATGGTTGCTATACTTGATTGTTTGCCATCACTATGACATGCACACCTCCACCCCCGTATGCTAGTACACCATATGTTAGTGGCACCTTAGAGTGTTGTACAGTATGTAGTGCTAACTCTTTGGTTGTAGGTCCAGGTTCAGGTATGGTTTAGTATACATGTTATTATTCTGTTTAGCTGCTTATCGCTCATACCAGACTTTTGTCTGACCCAGGGTTTTATGTCTCTTCTTATTACTCTGGGTGCTCCTAAATGAGCAGACTAGAGACAGGTTAGCTGGTGATGCACGAGTAGCTGATCCAGAGGCGATCAGGAGGCTTCCACGTATGATATATATATATACACACTACCTGTGTCGTTGGTGGTCACTACTTGGGCATTAGTAGTGTGCCTTCCTTATCTTTCTTTTAGAGACAGTTTTAAAAGTTGTAATAATGATGTTGTGGAACATAAGCTGTATTTGAATTTTTCGCTGCTAAGATGGTTTGTTTTCAGCTTATGCACTGTCTCACCTGTTTCGTGTCAATTATATGTTATGATTATATTTTATTCCATGCGCTGTGAGACATATTACAGGTTCTTTATTGATTCTTCTTCCTTTTCTTCTGACGTCCGTCCCGTGCTAACTGGACATGCGTACAGCGCACTTTTGGAGTAAATGTCGGTTAGTGCAGGGCGGGCCGTCACACGATTCATCATCGATTTGGAGAAATAATTTATTTTGTGAATGGGGTGTTTATTGTAAATTTTTGAACAGTGGAAATGGGTTTGGACGGAATGAACGGAATAGGCTGAAGGATTAGGTGTATTTATAATTAGAAATAATAATATTTTAAGTTGACACGACTAATGATATTTGATTTCGTGTCTATCGCCATTTCTAACCAATTTTTGTTCACTTATGTGCTCACATACAAACTCCATTCGCTACGAGAATGGACCTCATGGTATAATTTGACGTTACGGTCCTAATGAAACTTGGTTCATCGAATTTCGAGTCCGTTTGCTCAAACGGCGCTCATTCACGTCCAAATGGCCATTTTATTTGTATTTAATTTTGTTGTGCTCACAAATTAACTCCAACTGACGTGAACTTGAAACCTAGCAATAATTAGTTGTTACGGTCCCAATAAAATTTGTTTCATCGAAAAACGGAGGTTGTTTAAATAAAGTCCCTTTTTAAGGGTCCAATTTAAATTAAAACAAAACAATTTTAAAATACCTCAATATAGTAATAAAATATTATAATCGGCCATACTTGACCAGAATTTCAAATAATACCAAAATAAAATAACTTGGGTTGAATTCCGAGCCAAAACGATATTAAAAATATTGCAAACCCCTTTTATTTATATAAATAAATGTTATAATTTATAAACGAATTCCATAGAAACTATTTTAAAATTTGATTTGATTGTAAAACAAAATCTACAACACAAAAACTCCATTTTTCTCTTCCATTAGGAAAATATTATCAAATAGATTCGGATGTTTCTTATTTCGAGAAAATCTAACTTATATTGGATCATGTACAGCCAATTAAAGTTCAAAATGCAATATAACGAACTACCACGCCATTGCAGCTCGTTTTATAATAAAATTATAAATTAAATGTTCTAATGTCGTTTAATAAACAAAATTGTTAATAAAATTGCTCGTTCAAATTATATTGCAAACTCAACATTTTCCGACTGTTTTGGAAATAAAATATTATTATACTATTTATATTAATAACATATTCAAAATAAAATGGTTAAATTCAATTATTTAAATTTAAATCAATATTTTAAATAATTAAGTAATTTAAATAATTGGCCAAAAAATACGGGACGTTACAAATAATATTAGAGTTACAAAATTCATATACTAGAAATCATAGATACATAAATGCCTAGTATATAAACAAACGATAGAAATAGAATAATTAAATCACCAAGTTAGCAATATCAAATAGATAACAAGTTGAATCTCCAATAGATCTCCAGCACTTAAAGGATGAATCATCAAAGTTGAACTCCTCGGTCTGACCCGAGAAAAAATTCATAATCAAAACAACACACTCGGATCAGGATTAACAATCTCTACAGTAAATCAACTTAAGTGAAATACTCAAATGAAATGCACAAGTAACTTAAAGAATGTCAAGGATTTCATTCTTTAAGGATCCGGGAAACTAGATATTATATAATACAATAGGCTATTATAATAGTGCCTTTTGTTAAATATAATATTCAAAATAGCATTAATGGGATTACATTTTTACCCTTACACCATTTATAATGTCATAGTTTATACAGATACTGTAAAGTTCACCTTAAACTAGAGGCTATCAGAGGGCACTCCATAGGTACGACACAAATCAAAATCGTAGAGGCTCAATTAGGATAATATAACAAGTCACACGAGGCAATAATCAAGGTAGGATTCTACTAATTGCACACCCGGACTGGTGGTAACGCATAGCCAAAACTACCGCCCACCTCAAACAAAACTCTTATAATCAAAGGTCACTAATCAATCACAAAGTAATAGATATAGTCTCGAAGAAGTGTGTTCGATAGGTGGTACTACCTATAGGAGGTGCTACCTCTATTAATCAAGGTATATCTCATATTTTAGTCATTTTAATTATGACACGAAGGTCAAGGTTATCCATCACTGTTCTCTTACTTCATTAAAGTAACGTTCGCCAAATCAATCTACTTCATTCTAGATCCCCACCACATGCACGGTTGTTAATACCGACATTGGTCTGCTTAACAACCAAACATTTATTTCACACATTGGTCAATTATATTTGAAATCATATTTAAAATATCATAAGTCAAATAATAGTAATATAGATTTTTTTTTTGCAAATAATTACGTTTAAGTATTTAAATGTCATAAATCAGTTCATTATTTGATTATGTTCAATAGTCATAAATCAATTCATTATTTGGTTAAGTTTATAAATCAGAAATTAATTCGTTATTTGATTAGGTTCAAGATTTAGAATTCATATTTACAAAACCGTTTATTAATACATTTTCATTTTGATTTCACAGTCCTATATCTTAAATGTCATAATTTCAAAATCTTTATATTAACAAGTTCAGATTCAAACACTTACTTAATAAATTTATTTCTAATCAATTTACTTTGGTGTCGTAACCGTAAGAAATTCGTTAAAATCCATTCATTATTTAAATTCACATCTTAGGATCAGTTTATCTTAACTTGATAATGTCATTTTATTAATTCATTTAAACCAATCAAGTTATCATTAATTTCTTACTTCTCTTTTAAACTTCTATATACTAATATTTTATAAAAACCCATATATATATAATATAAATTTTAAATAACGTTTATACTATATTAAAAGCTTCATTTTTTTGCTTAAAAAATTTACATTATTTAAATTTTAAAACTAAATAAAATTATAATTTAAAATCTTATGTTTATATTTTATAACATACATTAACTTTCAAATTGAATTTTTATACAAATAATTTTATTTGGAAAGTCCAAATTTTAAGTTTATTAAATTATAAAAAGGGTGCATTTTTTACAGGTCCCTATTAAGTTTCAAAATATAAAAAAAAACCGCTGATAAAAAGAATATAAAATACATCCTTGTTTTTGAATTTCCGCTCAAAAAATACCAGATGTACCCTTACAAACTAAAAAAACTATCCAACAACGAGACGTCATCAATTACTCAGTCAATCCTTCCTTCTATCTCGCTGAAAACCCTAATCCCACAATTCTGCAAATCGTTCGATCACTCCAGGCGTCCATCTCGTACGACCGGACATCGCCGTCGATCCCCCTTGCAACAGCCGCCGCGCCGCCTAACAATGGATCCACCACCATCGACAAACCCGCATCTTCCTCCTCCTTCACCTGTACAGCCCCAAAACTGCACCCATACGCGATGTGACCACCGCCACCGTCGCCGCCCCTAACTGGACTGCCTCCACCTCAGGCGCCGTCTGCTTCACCTCCTCCAACACCCAGCGCCGCCATTTCCCCCCAAACCCACAGTAAGTTTTTTTAACTTCTTTTATTTTATTTTATTTTTTCAATATTATCACCTAATTATTGCAAAACAGTATGCATCTATATAGTATTGTTGCAAATAAGTGTGCATTTATTATTATTTTTTGCTAAAAGCTAATATAGATGCATTTTTTGGCAAAATGTGCATGAATGTATGCAGTTATTGACAATAATTCCATGTTTGTATGCAGATATTTTAAATATCTACATGCTTGTATGCATATATTGACTACATCTGCATGCTTTTATACAAATATCAAGTATATTTGCATGTTTGAAGTCAGATATTAATAATATTTGCATGCTTGTATGTAGATATCCATTTATTTTTGCATATTTGTATGCATGTAATGTACAAACTTTTTTTAATTTATTTATTGTTATGTAAATAATAGGATACTTGTATACTGATATTTCGAAAACCTGCATACATACTAGTATATAGATTGTAAGAATGATTGCATATTTATACCCTTGTTATCAAACCAAATAGAATTATTCAAACAAGGTGTTAATGTTTTATAAATTTTTGCAGCGTTGATTGTGGCATGTTTGTTAATAACATGATGAAACAGAGAAGTGAGAACCAAGAAATCATTGAATATGATGAAGTATATGGTGTTGTGGCTGTTAATGAACAACGTGCTGAGCTTGCTAACGAAATTCTCAACTGTAAACTTTATAGTCGGACTGTTGATAATAATATGTTGACGCAGAAGTTCTTCGAGATTTATGTATTGAATTAAGTTCTACTTCTTTTTCATGATGGTATGAAATGTTGTTTTCTTGTGTGCAGTTATAAACAATATATTGCATACTTTCGTGCAATTTTTTCAATAAAATTGGTTACTTAACTGCAAATATTTGTAGCATTACTTCAAAAACGCTACTGATGTTTTTTTTAATTACTTACTGTACGATCAGTACTTCAGAAGATTTTTGTAGCAGAAAACAAAATTAATACTGCAGAATTCGATGACTAAATTAACAAATTCAAGAATAAATAGGGAAGAAATAATGAAAGCTAAAACAGAGTTTGCACACAAAATGAAAATTTGAAAACTTGCATGCACATAATAAGAATACTTGCATACATCTATGCAACAACAAAGAATATTTGTATATATTATCAGGTATAAAAAATACTTCTGTACCGACATTTAGCGACTATGAATTTATTCATACATATACGCACTTATACAAAATATCAGCAAAGTTAATACAAATATTCAGTATATCAACAAACGGCATCTCTCACTACATCAACAGAACTATAAAAATACAGACGAATAGAGCAACTATCATTGACAAACTTCAACAACACCAAGACAACAACATCAGCAGTAGCACTGTTATACAAACAAGAGATTCAACAAGAAGTAGACAAATTCAGTAGTAATTATTGTATAAAATTACATAAACGTGTTCAAAATAGTAATAAAAATATGCATACATGTATAAAAATATCAGTAATACTTGCATACCTATGTGCAAATTTTAACAAAAGTTATGCATACTAATATTAATAGAGGATGAAAAACACTAGTAAAATGCATATATTAGGAATATATGCATGAATGTATGCAACTTGTCATCATACACGCAAGCAAACATAATTTCAAAAAGAGTACATAAGTACACATATATACAGAATATATGCGTATAGTTATGCAAATTTCCTGAACATATGCATGATTTTATACACGTATTCAGAATTAAAGAAACAAACCCTATAGTGAAAAATTAATAATCACGACTGTACAATCAATAATAAAAAGATAAATTTATCACCTAATTAAATTATCCATCATCAAACCGAGACAGTTTAATAACATCAGAATAATTAATTAAAAAAAAAATAGGCTTGAAATTGCCACGATTTTGATATTTTTTGTTCAAGCGGCATTAAAATTAAGAAAGTCGGCTTTGAAATTTAAATTTTCTTCTTCAATCGTCTGCATCACCAATACACCAATATTTGCAGGACCACTGGATGAAAAAAAAAATCAGGTTAATATGCATTAATCAAACAAAAATATAAAAACAAATTCAGTTAATTATAACTATATGCACTCATATATGCAAGTAATAGAAATATTTGCATACTTATATGAAATTTTAAGAATATTTGCACAAACTATATTAAAAAAATAATCCAGAACACCTGTAATATATCTGACTTCGTCGCCATTCCCCCCTGCAACAGCCGCCACGCCGCCCACCGATGGCTCCACCGCCGTCGACAAACCCACCTCTTCCTCCTCCTTCACCTGTACAACCCAAAAAACGGAACCCCTCCGCGAAGTGAGCACCGCCGCCGCTCCTGAGTGGACTGCCTCCACCTCAGTCGTCGTCTGCTCCCCCTCCTCCATCACCCAGCGCCGTCATTCCCCCTCCTACGATCTGTAAAAATCGATCGATCAAAAATCCTCACAAAGAAGCAGCCGCCATTAGGATGTAAAAACCGCACCCTAAAAATTTAATCGCAAATAAAGGAGGAGCCTCCATTACACAGAACTATTTGATTGTGGAAAAAATAAAACCCTAAAACGTGTATCGTATTACATAAATTACGGCGTGAATTAAGAGAGAAAGGGCATACCTGTAAAAAAATGAGCGGCTATTTCAAAATAGGGATGAAATTTATATGTTTCTAAAGGGGAGGACGTGAGCCTAATTAAGTTTAGTTTTAAGGATGTGAGACTAATTTTCACTTATAAAAATACAAGTTTAACTAAAATTATAAATTTTAGATTTCTATAGTACTTTGATTAAATTAGAATATATTTTAAAATTCAGATAATATTTTTCAAAATAGACCAACGGTGTCCATATATAATTTTCTATATAGGATAAGTAATATGGATATATATTATTTCAATTAGTTTAATATTTAGTTTACAAGTATTTATCATTTCAACTCGCATCCTAATAAATTCAGCTCTAAATTCCTAAATCTACGCAGTGATTCGGGCATGTATCATTTAGACCCATAATGATTTTACAATGTATAGGGAACTTGCAGTGTGAGAACAAAATAAATATAATATTTCAAATAACACATAAAAAATAACACACATCGTAACGATCAAATTCAAGTCATATATGTCACAAGTGTGTGTGTCACATGGCACAAGCTCCATAACAAATAAATCAGGTTTTCTAGAGCAATCGTAACATTTCATATGTCATTTCAAATGATGTCAATTCACATACTAAAAATGTTAATCGTGAGTGAGGATTCTCACCTTACCTGACAAATAAAAGGAAGATGACGCAAGTTGATACAAATACAGATACGAAAAGCATGATGCACAAATCCAACTAACAACATAACTACGTGTTCTATAACACCATGACATGAATAGATTCAATAATCAATATACCACGCAATTTAAAAGAAGGGAGTATAGTGGTTTTGGCTAAGGAAGATGAATTTAAATTTTTACAAAAAGATTACAAAACCAAACAAATATTTTGATGATTTTGAAGTTTATTTTTTAATCAATAAACCTCAGAATTTGGAGAATTATAAATTGAAAAATTGTTGAAAATTCTTTTCTCTTTGGTGTAAAAAATAGAAACAAATTTTCAATAAAATTTGAAGAAGATACAGCCAAAACAACGACAAATAAATCTTCTAGTCAGAAATACGAGCTTGAAAATGTGTTTGAAATTGGATTCACGATTTTAGCATAGAAGTTTTCAAAGTCTAAAAAGTGTTCAACATGAAAGTTGTAGCTATTTCAATTTCACCCAATGTGAAAAAAAAAGAAAAAGGGGATTCTGGCTTTTTAACAGCAAGTTATAGTCTATTCAATACGGGGTAAAAATTTGAAATAGAATAGAAAATAGAAAAGAGGAAAAGAGGATTAGGGTTAGGATTTTCAAGTGAGACCCACTTGTTGGACGTGGAGAAAGTCATCCAGGTCTTGTGGTGGTGACTAGTTGGAGGTGGTGATGGCAATAAAGGGAAGTAGATGAAGGAGGGTGAGGCAATGAACGTGTTTTGCAGAACAGCAGTAGCTTGAATTTGAGAAGAGAGAAAAAAGAAGTGTCATTTTTTATTTTGATTTCTCTCGATTTCTTTTCTGTTGCAATTTGATTTTAGTGATGATATTTTTTGGGTTTGAGATGTAGATCTAAACATGGAAGATGAAGATGCAAAGAGGATGGAAAAGGAAGAAGAATGAGGGGCTTCTGAAATGACTATAGCAGAGAAGGAAAAAAAATGTAAATTTAAAAATTCGAGGAGGCATTACTGAGTACTAGTTGATAATTAAATAGGTGGGCCTTATGTATTTAATACCCATTCAAACCCAAACCATTGAAAAAGTCAAGATATAGATTTATTTCAAACAATATATATATATATATATATATATATATATGTGTGTGTGTGTGTGTGTGTGTGTGTATATATATATATGGAACAAAACGATGTTCGTCTTACGTGTTTTTACAGTTACAAACGCGATTTCCGGAAAAACGAAATTGAAATTTAACAAAAAAGTTGTTGGATGCTCAAAATTCAGTACACTCATAAAAAAGTTAAATTCAAAATTTGACAATTTTTAAAATTTTAAATTCAAATTTGATACAATTTGACACAAAGCTAACTTTTTCGGAAAATCATATATTTTAGTAGATTTAATACATCAATATATTTGTTAATTCAATTTCAATATTTAAATTTAAGTTTTTATAAATTTTGCTTAAATTTAAATAACTCAGCTTAAGCTAGTTAAACAAGTACATTCAAATTTGACAGTTGTTTGATTTCACCTTTCAAAAGGTACTTACTTTTGTCCATATACAGAATCTAGTTCATTTATTTTATTTAGTTCCAAATTAGTTGAAGTTTTAAATATTAAAATTTTAAATTCCAACCAATTCATAGAATTAAAATCAAATACAAATTCAGGTTGCTACAACCTCCCCCACATTAACCTTTATGTCCCCAAAAAGGAACAAGGCAGAGAAATATAAATAGAGCAATAATATATACAAAATTAAGTTATACATATTTGTTAACTTACTTAGATTAACATATGGGGTTAAATTTAAATCAAAATTTTATATGTTTCACACACATTTCAATATGGTTTCAAGTATCCACTCGACGTGTCGATTGGTAGTATATGGTTATCTCACTTACGAAACCTGAAAACAAACATCAATGATGATATAGTCATGATACCAATCATTCTCAAGCGATTAAAGTGAGGTTCTATTTTTGTAGTGACCTAGAAATTCTGATATTTTGAAAATTCGAGTATTCAAGAATTTATAATAACCGCACACGGATCTAGATGCATACGCTCATTTTTAAATACAGTTCCAAAGAGTATAAACATCAAACAGAATAACTGCGCACTGTTCTGAATACATACTCCAATTTTGGAATATGATTTCAAAAGTATAAACAAGTACAGGTATACACACATGCATGCAAGCAGATCCTAGCACATAGAAGAGGATATTTGCCATGAAAAATTACACACTAAAATCTAGGAAAAGACAACCACATCCCATCCATTATAATATCTAAGTTTGGAGACAGGTAGTTTAGCAAATCCCCAGGCCTTGAAACCCTAATTTGAATTGCCTATAAATACATGCTTATATTTCTCTTTTTACCCCATTTTCTATTTCACTTTCTTCTCCGTTCTTCTCTCCTTCCAAGCTTCACTTTGATGGCTACTTAGCTTAGGAAAAATAAGAGAGAATCCACTAAACTACCTCTAAATTCAAGCAAACTAAAGATCTATACTTCTCTCAACAAGACATTAACAACCATACAAGTTTCTTGGAGTTTGAAGTCCTTCTCCGCCAAATTCTAAGGGAGGCCAAACTATAAAGAGGAAAGGGAGGAGGTTGTGAATTTGGTAGATTACCCGACGGCATAGCTTTGACTTAGGAATTTCCAGTAGAGATCTAGGAGCTTTGGGGTGAGAATACTCTTACTTTAATTAGCTAAAAGTAGATTTAATTTTCTCATGAATGCAAGTATGTTTGGTTGATGCTTGAAATGTTTTATAATAAGTTATTATAATTAATATGTGATGTATGACATGTTTAATGAAGTTATATCATGGTCTGGTAGTAAATAAATTAGAAAAACTTCAGTTAATAATCATATAGTCACATATAATTGGTTAAGTTCATTTATGATTCACCAAGTAAAACAAGTTACTTATCTCATATATATTTACATGTGAATGTGTTGGATGCAAGGTTTTAAATTTCGGATTTTGGCTAATATCTCAGAAAAATATCTCGGCTATCTCGGGCGATATTTGAAACATTTATAACTAAACTAGCTGCCAAATCTCGGATTTTGGCTAATATCTCGGATTTTTTATCTCGGCGATCTCAGGGAGATTTAAAAGCCTGGTTGGATGACATGGTTGTTTACAAGATGTTTGCAAAGTCATGTAAAGACACATCGACAAGCACTAGTGGATAGAACACTCTATTCACGAAAAGAAATTGTGTAATAATGTTATTTATCTCCTCAAAATTTGATTTTACATGATATAATAAAGTAAATGAACAAAGAAGTATATGGCAATTCCTTAGAGTATAGTCTAGTACCACCTGTGAGATCTAACAGGAAGTTTTCCTATTAGGCGAGGGGTAGGAAAAACTGAAAGGAAAAGTCGGATATCTGACTAGGTGTCATAATAAAGATATTGATTTGACTAGGTGTCATAATAAAGATAAAGTTTTGATTTTCCATAAAGTAAAAACATTTAAAGGGAGGAGATCTAATCAAATGATAAAAACTAAAGAAAAACCTTTTATCGATGGTTGGTTTCGAAGAAAATCGAGATCAGATTTGGGTGATTCCTATCTGAAAACTACTTTGAATTAACTTACCGGTTTAAATGCGGAAGTTGTTGAAGGAAGGAGAACTCTCCGTTGAATTGAAGCTCGGAGATTTTCATGATAAGAGGAATGCTCGTTGATAACCTCTGTTTGGCCACTAAGGTAAAAGTAGCAGATATCCTTATTATGGGATGTTCGTTGATGCAAGGATCGTGGCCACTACGAACTAGGGAAGCAGTGGGATGGTGCCTTCTGTTCATCCTGCTCCTAGATGAATTGTAATGGACAAATGTCTGAAAGAGTATTTCCAGCGACCACGAACGTTGACTTTTACAAACATACATATGTTTGGTAGTGGTGACTTTAACCTTTACCCTAACACCCAGAGTATTTTTATGGAAGTCAATCAGTGATTGACGGATATGAGAATGTGTCATTTTAATATATGAAGTGCATTAAAGTGAAAAAGGTAAAGACATTACCATATCAAATCCTCACACCCATGAATAGATGAAACAGGGCGTGCATGCGACGTAGGAAGGATATTGTCATCACCCTTCTAGATTAAACACTGAATGTTGATTAATTAATGTGTGATCCCAAGATATTCGGTAAAGACCGGGGCAAATGTAATATTTAGCCCGTTTTCGAAATATGATCAAGTTTGGCCTTGTAAGCGCATCGGGTGGGTAGCTCGGATGCACTCTTCTATAGGTGCATTGTACGATGGGGTAGTCCCTTACCCTAGTCAATGTTGGAAATCCAGTACCATATAAGTTCCTGAGAATTTTTATTGTATAAGATGAAGGTTATTAATGGGCATACTTTCAGCTGTATTTGGATAAGTTTAATTGAATAGTGTTTTCAAAGTATAGACAATAATAATACTAAATGATTTGGCGTATCAAAGGTTTTAGTTACCATAAGGTAAAAACCCATCTGTCAATTTATTTATAGGAATGGTATTATGCGATACCTTTTATTTTCAAAAGAAAACAAGTTTTAAAGTATTCTCACACCAGTCCCATAACTAATTCTAAGTTGTTCCTTTTATAAACTCTAGGTGCCTCTATTTTTCTACGAGCTTCCTAGTAATCAGGATATGGATGGAGCATTCAAGAGCTGGAGCATCTTGGAGCTTGGAGTTGGTTCACTTATGAAGATATTACCTATTTATTTATATTTCTGCTGAAGATTATGTATCATCTACCTATATATGTATTTTGTACTAGCAAGTGTGGGAATAGGCAGTTATAACTATTCCTGCAGGGTTAGTACCGATTGTGACTTATATGTACAATTGCTTAGACTGATGATTTGTACTCTCTATATGTTAAATTATATATTATCATGACATTAGGGAGATTCTCTGTATCTATTTTCTGTGTTTTATTTCTTTACCCTGATTATTCAACTTTCGTACACTTGAATCTGCAACATGTGAACATTCGAACATGTTAGTGTCCGTTTTCGAGGGTTCAAAATTTGGGTCATCACATCGTGGTATTAGGGCTTTGGTTAAGTGTACACTGAGGCTTTGTTGGGTAAATATTTCATCAGAGATAGGATTAGTATTATCCTAGGATGAGTAACTCATTAGAGATAGATTTAGCAATACTCTAGAATGAGTTTAAGAGTATATTATTTATGAGTACGTAGTTGTAATTTTAACTGGTATAAGAATTATACAGGTTATCGTTATGATTTTTGCTTTCCCCAAAGAAATTTTTTATGTTCTAAAGATATCTTGTTATTTCCAAGTAGTCAAGATGGTAGATACAAGAAGAAGAAAGCAAGCAAGGGTTGGTGGCTGTAGTATTGCAACTAATGGCATAACTCGAGATGCTAGAGCCAGAGAGAAGAATAATCAGGCACCAAATGATAGTAATGAAGTTCCAGATCTAACTCCTATGGAAGAAGTTGTAACATCTGGTCAGAATGCGTTACTTCCTTGGCAACCTCAAATAGATTTCTCAGTCATATGCAAGAAGTACACCTATCTAGCTGGAAATCCGTTCAAAGGAACAAAATCAGTAGTGGAAGTACAGGCATTGCTCTAAATGTATGAGAAGATATTTATAGGTCTCGATCTTGCCAATGAGTAGAAGCGAGTATTAGTTACTTGGCAACTACAAGGCAATGCCTTGGTATGGTGGGAAGCTTACACAATGAATGATCCAGAAGATGGTTTCTCTTGGGAATAATTTGAGGAAGCTTTTTGTAACGATCCATATGTTATGTATGAAACAATCATAAAATAATTATATTTTACTCTATAAGTGGTCGAATCATTCTCAGATTTTAATATGTTATTCATGGGGATGTGAGACATGTCCATGATTTCTAACAAATTCAATTATGACCATTTTCCCCTTGAGTTTGCTATTTGGGCCATAACTTTTGAAAGAAATCGAATCAGGTGCTCAAATTGATTTTATTAGAATTGAATGGTGGTTTAAGATTCCGTAGAGTGGTCACATGAAGGATTTGGTTTAGCGCTTTGGGAGGAATCGTTGTTTTAAGTTTCATCTTTTATTAGGCAGACTGGTCAACGACTAATAGGTTGATCGGCCAATCCCATTAGACCTACAACCTACTGATATACATAGGGGCCTAGGGAAAGAACAAGGGTTACTGTCTTCATTATAAACTTTAGGTTGGGCATTTGTGATTCTCCGGTTCAACCTAAAACTCTATTCTCCATTCTTTTCAAACCAATTCATAGCATATTGCATCTAAAAGGTAGATCATCATTAAGAGAAGTTAGATCACATCAAATTGCATCAAATTCGAAGATTATCAGTGCTGTCCAGATCTGATCTCATCGGTTTTGCAATGAATTGGAGTTTAGGTGAGTGATATATATCTCTTACACTGAGGTAGAGGGTTGTATGGGTTAGATCTATGTTAATTTCATTCATATATATTATTATCACCTTAGATCTGATCATATATGTTTAATTCTAAATTAGAACCCTAGTTAAACCTAATTTGATCATATTAACTAGGTAGTTGTTAGGTTAATCATGTTTATACCTATATTTAGATCCAAATCATGATAGATCCTATGTTTATGATATGTTCATGGCATAATTGTGAATTGTTCAAGTTTGTACGATTAGTTCTGTATAAATTGATGTTTTTTCAAATGGAATGATTGCATTGTTTGAGTTGTTCGTTACAGTTGGATGTCGTAGATCTTAGGATTGAAGAACATAGCAAATTGGTGGTTCAGATGATCGGATTCAGACGAAACTTGGCTGAGACACTCTGGAAGATGAGTGATAGGGGAACGAAAATTTTCATGCCAAGAGGAGCTAAGTACATAAGTCAACACTGATCCATGATGGGTAGGCACCTACTCATGTGGGTTGATTTGGTGGCATTGTTTTTTGGTGGTGTGGCTTCGAGTTGATAAATTGGAGCTTCCTGTAAGATTTCAAGTTATTCGGGGTTGATTCGAGATGGGTTGAAGGTTGATTGCTCGAGATCTGGACAGATCGGCAGAAGGTTTTATTGAAATGTTAAAATGCTTGGAAAATGGCCTGAAAGGAAGTGCTCGAGATAAGAATGGACAGAGGCCAGCTACTTAGCCAAGATTCGCTAAGTGGATGGGTCGGCACCGGCCCACAAGGGGGGGCCTGGTACATATGATTTTTTGGGAGCTTGATTGTAGTTGATTCGAGAGGTTTATAGTGAAGTTTGGATTAAAATGGGCTTTATATGATGGATTTGCAAATAAAAGATGGTTAGTGCTTCGGTTGTGAACTCATATTGGAGTGGTCGAAGCCGGATTGATGTGACACTGGTCATGATTCGATATACGATCCTGAATGATGACGGTTTGACAGGACGGGAGTCAATCATGGATGATAATGGAATTGTTCGAGAATGAATTGAGTTAACAAGATGAAAGGCTTGATATATTTGACGTGCTAAGTGATCTAATCAAAGTGTTCTAGTATACTCAAAGCAGGGGTATTGTGGGGATGACCTTTAGGAACAGATTCGAGATATCATGTACCCTGGGTAGTCATGATGGGCCAAGTTGTCTTTGTCGAGTAATGAAAACATGTGAGCCACGATGGTGTATGGTGGTTTGGCAAGAAACATGGTTTTTCCATTATCCCTTTTAATCGATGAAAGCAAGTTCGATTATCAATGGGTTCAAGGCGGCAGTCGGTGATGGCTAGGATGATGTTATGGATGATATGGTCAATTGTGTAGCTTCTTCTCTATTTTCCCTGGGTAACTATCACCATAGGTTGTCGAAGAGAAGCGGGATTGGGGGTTGTCCTTCTTATTCTGTAATGGCATGTGATGGATGGTTTTCACATGTTAACTTGTTGGTTGTTAGGCAGATCAGATGGTTGATCCACCTATATTCATACATCTTAAGTACCATTGTTAGCTATTTTATCGCTCATTAAGACTGTTGTCTGACTCAAGGTTTTATGTTCCCCTCTTATTAATTTTGGTTGTTCATCAATGTTGTTGATGAGAAGACTGAGTAGCAGTCGTACGTTTGGTGTTGTTGATGTTGTGCAGTAACGAGCAGGAGGCTGGCATACTATTACTACCTACCATTTAGATATTTCTTTTCTAATTCCGCTATATGTTAATGGTTCTTAAGACTCTCGGGGATGTAGTGAGCCATATTATATTCAGAGATTCTTTACTCAGATGTATTATACTTGAGATTCTATGGTTTAATGAAGATTTGATTTTGTGATCAGTTATGCTTCACTACTAAATCCTTTTGTATATCTTATTATTTTATATTATCCATGCGCTAAGAGTTATGTGACAGGTTTCATTTCAAGTTATTCTACCCTAATGATTGTCCCATATCGGCCTGACACGCCATATAGCGCACCATTCCTTAGTTTGGTGCAAGAGGTACGGGGCGGTTGTCACATTTGGTATTAGAGCGAGGTAAATCGATTTTACTAAAGTTCGCGAATATAAATGCGTATGAGAGACGTATTTGTAATTGTATTTGGATGATTACTATATTATATACGTATATAGTATAGTAGGTTAGTAAGCACTTGAACACCAATGTGGCTTTCTATAATGTGAGTTGACTCTCTTTTTAGAGTAAGAATGAGTCGATGAACTTCGAGACACGCTGCTAGGGATGAGCCTACGACTAGAGGGGTAGGTGACGGTAGCCAGTCGGAAGCTTCAACTACTATGCCCGATTATCCTGCTATGTTCAAGGCCATGATGGCAACAACCTTGAGGAGGATGCCCACTCCAGGAGTGGCAGTAAATGGTGGTCTTCCTGTGCAGGCACCTAGGGCAGTGGATTTCGTTAATTTGTGCAAGGATTATACTTCTCTGGGTGGAAAGCTGTTTTTTGGGACAGAATTGACGGTTGAAGTCCAAAATTGGTAGGATACCTATGTTCAAATTTTTGGAGACTGGAATTGATGATGCAACTAAGAAGAAAGTTGCATCGAGGCTGCTGCAAGGTCAAGTGATGGATTGGTGGAATTCTATTACCTTGGAGACGCCAGAAGACCAGATTACTCGGGAACAGTCTAGAACTAAGTTTGAGGAGAAGTTCATTTCTACGGTCCAGAAATCGATGTTGTTTAAGAAGTTTATTGAGCTTAAGCAAGGTGGTCGACCATTGTTTGAGTATGTGGCTGAGTTTGAAGCTTTATCTAAGCATACTCATTCATATATTGAGACTCTTTATTAGAAAAGAGAGAAATTTATTTTGGGATTAGATGAGAATATTAGGAAGCAACTGATCGACCATATTAATGAAACTTTTGATAAATTAGTTGAGAAGGCTATAAGGAAGGAGAGCTTGTTTCCACAAAAGGTTGAGGCTGTTGTTGAGAATAAAAAGGAGAATTCGAAACCACAACAAGGTGGTGATAATAATAAAAAGTGGAATGTTAAACGAAAACGGCAACAACAAGGGAAGAACGACCAAAAAAGCCAAAAGGCGAGATTACTTGCTATAACTTCTAGTAGAAGTGTCATCTTTCCAAGGATTGTAAGAACGCTAAGGTGGAAAAGAAGTGCTTTAGCTGTTATAAGCCTGGGCATATGAAGAAGAATTGTCTAGATCCACCAAAGGATAAGCAGGTTTTGAAGGCGTTTGCTTTAGATGCTATGCCATCTTCCTCGATGTGTCTGACTTCGGAGGAGAAGTGGAAGAGTGTTATTGTGCAAGGTACACTTTCTATCAGAGATATTTCTGTTCGAGTTTTGTTTGATACTGCAGCATCACATTCTTTTATTTGTAGTGAGCTTGTTTGCAAGTTAGGTTTAGAACCTGAGATTGTTGACAGACCACTAGTCGTGATTAATTCAGTAGGGGGTTTGTCCAACCTTTGTATGCTTTGTCGTGGTCTAGTTTTATCGAGTCATGGTTATTCTTTTGTGTGTGATTGTTTTGTTTTGAATTTCGATGGGTTTGGGATTATATTGGGTATGTATTGGCTTAAGAAGTATGCAACTATTGTGGATTGCGAGAGGCTTTAGGTGACAATTAGTGGTGTGGAAGGTCAAACGATTGTGATACGTTGTCTACCAAAGGATGGAGTTTTGGTTAGATTTTTAAATTTTCTTATGATTTCACGGAATAGGTTGTCATCTGTGCCAATTGTACGAAAATTTTCAGATGTGTTTGACGAAATCAGAGGGTTTCCATCGCAGCGAGAGATCAAGTTTCAGATTGATTTAGTGGATGGAGCCAGATCTATTATATTACCTCTTAGGTGAATGATGCCTAAGGAACATCGAAAGTTAGAGGTGCAAGTGAACGATCTTCCAAGTAAAGAATTCATTCAGAGAAGCGTATCTAAATGGGGTGCACCAGTTTTATTTGTGATCAAGGCTAATGGATCATTATGATTATGCATGGATTATCGTGAGCTGAATAAGGTGACCAAGAAGAACACGTATCCATCACCTAGAATCGATGACTTGTTTGGTCAGCTTCACGATGCCAAGGTGTTTTCCTAAATAGATTTAGCAACGGGATTTCACCATTTGAGAGTGGCTTGGGAAAGTATGTTGAAAGCAGCTTTTAACGCCATCTGGATTCTATGAGTGGTTCGTGATGCCGTTTTGATTGACTAATGGACCAAAATATTTTGCAGATCTTATGAATCGAGTTTTTAGAGATCGGTTTAATAAGTTTGTACTTGTGTTCGTGGACGATATATTGGTTAATTCCAGGATTAAGGAAGAACACAAGACGCACTTGAGAATTGTTTTCGAAGTCTTGCGAAAGCATCAGTTGAGAGCTAAGTTTACGAAATGTCACTTCTTGAAGGAAGAATTGTTATTCTTGGGTCATGTCATGTCAGGATAAGGAGTAACTATGGATCCCGCTAAGGCAGCAGCAATTCAGGATTGGGATCGACCCAAGAATGTGATGGATGTAAGGAGCTTCCTTTGTATAGCTGGATATTATCGATAATTTATCAAGGATTTCTCTAAGATAGCTACACCATTAACCAAATTGACGAAGAAAAATCAGGTCTTCACATGGGATGCGAAGTGTGAGAGAGCTTTTGGAATTTTTAAAGAATGATTGACAAGTGCTCTGGTATTGACTATTTCAAATGGAAACGAAGAGATGATAGTATATGTGGCACCGGACTTTGAGCAGTTCTAATGCTAAAAGATAGAGTCTAGCTTACGCGAGTCAACAATTGATGCCACATGAAAGGGATACCTGAATCATGATTTGGAGTTGGCAGCGATAGTATTTGCTATGAAGATTTGGAGATACTATTTGTTGGGAGTTAGATTTGAGTTGTTCACAGATCATAAGTCATTAAAGTATCTTTTCTCCCAGAAGGTTTTGAATCTTCGGCAGCAACGATAGTTAGAGTTTTTGGCGTCATATGACTTTGGTATAGCCCATACTCCAGGAAAACGTAATGCAGTGGCTGATGCATTAAGACGAAGACATGCTAGTTCGGGAGCCATGTTTTCAGAATGGAAGCATCTCGAGTATTTGGCTAAATTTGATTATAGATTTCGTTGTGAGTTAGAACCCGAGATGTTAGCAAACTTGTCGATTAAGCCGACTCTCGTTGATAGGATTGGCGAAAGCCAAAAACGGGATGATAAGATTACAAAAATCATTTGAGGGTTAAAGATGAGAGTGGAATCCGAGGGATTTAAGGATTACGAAGTCGATCGACATGGTTGGCTTCGCAAGAATGGATGGCTAATTGTTCCTAATTTGGATGGATTAAAGGATGAAGTTTTAAGGGAGTGTCATCATTCTAGACTGACGATTCATCCTTGTGGCAATAAGATGTATCGAGATATGAAACGAGTTTACTACTTGGAAGGTTTGAAGAGGGATGTCAGTAGATAGCTAATTGTTCCTAATTTGGATGGATTAAAGGATGAAGTTTTAAGGGAGTGTCATCACTCTAGACTGACGATTCATCCTTATGGAAATAAGATGTATCGAGATATGAAACGAGTTTACTGCTTGGAAGGTTTGAAGAGGGATGTCAATAAACTTATCTAGAAATGTATGAACTGTTAACTAATTAAAGCCGAGCAAAAGAAACCGAGCGGACTATTACTGCCATTGGAAGTTCCTACATGTAAATTGGAACAAGTGTTAATGGATTTTATTGATGGATTACCAAGGACAAAGGCACAAAATGATAGTATTTGGGTTGTCGTGGATCGTTTGACCAAAAGTGCAAGGTTTATTTTTGTCAGATCAACTAGGGCTGCATCGAACTTGGCTAATTTATATCTTAAGTGGGTAGTCGATTCCATGAAATTCCGAAGATTGTTGTTAGCGATCAAGGTCCATTATTCACTAGTGGGTTCTGGAAAAGTTTGCAAGAAATATTGGGAATCGAAGTTTGCTTGAGTATAGCGTATTATCCCCAAACAAATGGTCAGACCGAGAGAGTTAGTCGAGTGTTGGAATATCTTCTTAGAGCTTGCATATTGGATTTTGGAGGACCATGTGAAGATCATCTGCATTTAGTCAAATTTGCATAAAATATTAGTTACCAGTCGAATATTGGAATGGCACTGAATGAGGCATTGTACGGAAAACCATGTAATTCTCCATTTTTTTGGTTAGAAATAGGCGAGAAGTTAGTACTTGGGCGTGTGATGATAAGAGAAACTATTAATAATATTTAAGTCATTCGGCAACGAATGAAAGCATCCCAAGATCGTCAGAAGAGTTATGCCGATAAGTAGCGAAAGGACTTAGAATTCTCAGTCGGAGATTTGGTATTTGTTAAGATATCACCTCTTCAAAATATAGTTCATTTTGGAAAGAAAGGGAAGTTAGTGCCATGATTTTTGGGCCGTTTCTAATTGTCGAGCGTATTGGGAAGCTTGCTTATAGGTTGGACTTACCCGAGAAGATGGCGATTGCATAATATGTTTCACATATCATTTCTATGAAAGTTCATACCTGACTCGAATGTTACAGTATCTCCTGATCAACTTGAAGATTTTGAAGCCGAGCCCGAAGTTTCTAGGCCTCGTAAGTCACTTCGTGTCATAGGGAATGACATGATACAACTTAGGAGGAAGGTTGTTAAGCTAGTTAAGGTACAAGGTAGCGAGAACGATGACGATTGCACATGGGAAACATAAGAGAGTATGGAGTTGACCCATCTAGAACTCTTTGAGTGGTATATCCAGAATATTATATATTATTTGTGCCATTGTGTCTTGTGGTATTAGAAGTTTTGCATGCTAGGATAATATTTTTGGATGAATGAATTATTGGATGCTAGATTGCATGGTAGATTGGCTGCTCGTGGATGGTAGGTATGCAAAATACCTTGTTTGCTCATGTTTGCTTGGGATTTCGGGGGAGGGGGGATTACTAAAGGACGGAGAATGTTGTGACTCGTATTTTACATATCGACCGATCCTAAAATAATTATATCTTTTTCTCTAAGTGGTGGGTCATTCTCAGATTCTAATATGTTGTTCATGGGGATATGAGAATTGTCCATGGTTTATACTAAATTTATGACCATTTTGCCCTTGCATTTGCTATTTGGGCCACAACTTTTCGTACGAATCGAATCAGGTGCTAAGATTGGTCTATTTGATCAGAATGGTGGTTTACGATTCCATAGAGTGGTCACATGAAGGATTTGGTTCAGTGGTTTGGGAGGAATCGCCGTTTTAAGTTTCAGTTTGTTTTAGGTAGACCGGTCAGCGGCTAATGGGATGATCAGCCAAGCCCATTAGACCTATGACCTATAGGTATAACAGTGGGACTTGGAGAGAAAACTAGGGCTACTCTCTTCATTCTAAACTTTAATTAGGCTTCTGTGATTTCCTTAAAACCTAAAACCCTATTTCTCCATCCTTTTCGTATCAATTCATAGAAAATTGCATCTAGAAGGTAGATCATCATCAAGGGAATTTAGATCACATAAAATTGCATCAAATTCAAAGATTATCAGCGCTATCCAGATCTCACCTCATCGGGTTTTCATCGAATTGGGGATTATGTGGGTGATAGATATCTCTCACACAAAAGCAAAGGGTTGTATGGGTTAGATCTATGTTAATCTCATCCATATATATTGTAATCACCTTAGATCTGATCATATTTGTTTAATTCTAATTTAGAAACCCCTGGAAAACCTAGTTTGATCATATTAATTGGATAGGTTTTAAAATACTCATGTTTATACCTATGTTTAGATCCAAATCATGTTAGATCTTATGTTTATGATATGTTTATGCTACAATTATGAATTGTTCATGTTTGTACAATCAGTGCTGTGTGAATTGATGTTTGTTTTGATTGAATTGATTGTGTTGTTTGTTAGAATTGGATGTCATAGATCTTAGGATTGAAGAATAGAGAAAATCAGAGGTTTAGATGGTTGGGTTCATACAAAACTTGGCGGAGACGCTCTAGAAGATGAGGGATTAGGGCACGAAAATTTTCCTGCCAAGAGGAGCTAAGTACATAGGTCGGCGTTGACCCATGTAGGTTGATCAGGTGGCGTTATTTTTTGGTGGTGTGTCTTCGAGTTGATAAATCAAGGCTTCATGCAAGATTTCAAGTCATTCGAGGTTGATTCGAGATGGGTCGAAAGTAGATTGTTTGAGATATGGATAGACTGGCACAAGTTTCTATTGGAACGTCGAAATGCTTGGAAAATGGACTGGAAGGATGTGCTCGAGATAAGTTTGGACCCGAGGCCAGGTACTTAGCCAAGATTGACTATGTAGATGGGTAGGCACATACCTATTAGGGGAGGCCTGGTGCCTATGAATTTTTGGGAGCCTGATTGTAGTGGCTTCGAGAGATTGCTGGTGAAGTTTGGATTGAAAAGGGGTTTAGATAATGGATGTGCAAGTAAAAGATGGTTGGTGCTTCGATTGTGAACTCGCATTGGAGTGGTTGAAGCCGGACAGATGGGACACTGGTCGTGATTCGATATGCGATCCATTTTGAAGATGGATTGACAGGATCAGAGTTAATCATGGATGATAATGGAATGGTTCGAGAATGAATTGAGTGCCAAGATGAAAGGCTTGATAGGTTTGATGCGCAAAGGAATCGTCGGTAATCGAAATGTTCTAGCAAACTCAAGGTAGGGGTATCGTGGGGACCTCGTTAGGATCAGATTCAAGAGACTGTGTGTTCTAGACATCCATAATGGGTCTAGTTGTCTTCGTCGAGTAAGGTAAACATACGAGTCATGATGGCGTATGGTGGTTTGGCTAGAACCAGGGTTTTTCCATTAGCCCTTTTGATCGACGAAAGTAAGTTCGATTATCAATAGTGTGATGACCACCCATAGCTCCTGCATTATACAAGAGGAATAATGCGCTGAATGATGTGCTAGGATGCTATGGATGATCATCAAGTAGGTAAACACCATCAAAACCTGTAGTAAATTTCACAGCGCAAGGATAAAATATAATAGAACATATAGAACAAGCAATAATAGTGAAATCCACTTGCATAGAGACTGTAAACTCTTTAGAGAACCAGTAGATTGATCCATACACCTTAGGATAATATTTCTGTACGAAGGTCCTCACAACATCCCTTAAAGTATACAACATCAGCCAAAACAAAAAATACTAGATAGTAATAAGACTGGTACATGACCCTCTTGCTCAGCATCGATCAGCATCATTGTCCTCACTAAAGCATCACCTGTCACCTGCTACTCATTCTGGTCATCCACAACCGGATGAACAACCCAAGGTAATAAATGGGAAACATAAAACCTTGAGTCAGACAACAGTCTTAGTGAGCGATAAAACAACTAAAAAACTTCATCAATAAAGCTCATGAGAATGGATAGATTTATCAACCACTACCCAACACCAGAGAAGAACTCACACCCGTCTTCCCCACACACAACAGTGACAGCATCATTTACAATCCATAACATTAAGGTAACAACAATTCATCCAAAGCAATCAGAACAACCATCGATAACATTCATAGCATCTAGATCACTTACATGTCTCACGTAGACAATCCTAATTGATTTTAACATCCCTCAAGAACTATACCAGAGGCCTAAACCAATATCAGTCAAGTATTCAAGGAACATCTCCCTCGACGTTGGATAACCCACGTGAGATGGTATAAACAAAACATCCAAACATTCATGACAGGCTCTGACTATCACCACCAATCCTGCTTTGAAACCACCGTTAATTGTATGACAACCAACCTAGCCATGTGTCAAGGGCTAATGGTAACCCCAGTACAAGCACAACTCCATACACCATCATGACTCGTATGCTTGTCTTTTCAAATCTCGACAACTAGGCCTTTATGGCTGCCGAAGTTACGAGGCCCTTCATGACTGCCTAAATTACCTCTGCTTTGAGTCTGCTAGAACTTACGATAACGACAATCTCTCGGCCTTTGCATCTCTAGTTATCATCTCCAACGACTAATCCCAAACTCAAGTCCCACTCTAGCAACCATTATCCACAACCCAACACCTTTTGAGCTATCTGCACATTCGTTTCTTTTCACCAATCAACGAACACATCACATCACTTTGAATATCTTTGTTTGGACTCTCGTCGAAGCCATCATCACCATCAAACCAAACAACATCAATATAAGGTTCAATATAATCCATAGCACTCACACACATTGGCTAAGGAAACCAACCACAATACTTGGTCCATCAATCACAGCACTTAAGAACGCTGCTGAAACTACTCTTGACCGACCCGCTATTTTCTACCCTGCTCGAGCCATGGAAGACCAACCCACTCTTCTTCCAAGACATGACCGACTCGAACAACATCCAATCGTCCAACCAGGTTAGGAGTGACCGACCCGATCAAACCCAGGGACCAAAGAGCATCCCCTATGCACGACCGACCAAGCAAGGATACACAACCAAACAGCTCCTCAACCTGTATTTCTGCTCGAGCTAACCTTGCTCGACCGACCACTTCTATTTGAACCATACTTCCATGCTCCAAACGTGTGCGACCGACCTTTCTGGAGCCTGGACTCGCCCGACCAATCATCCCATTCTAAGCTCGCTCGCTTGACCGACCCTGTTCATCCCCAAGATCGCTTGCTCGACCGATCCCCTTCTGTCTTGTTCCCCAAGAAATCCATCATGGTGCACACCTGACCCTATACGTGCGACCCAAAATATACACCACTCCAGTGCAACTCCAATTTCGACCAAAACTTCGCCAATCAACCAATTCGACGAAACCAACTTATTTGGTTCATCAAGTATCACCACAAGCATGTTATTAAACCAACGACATCACCAAGGAAAATTCATCAATAATTATGTGAAATTCACCAAAATCACCATAAATGCAAATATGAACAAAGCTATAGATCTAACTTGCACAATAACATGAAATAGCATAGAGATAACATAGGATCATGGATTAAACTTACTAAAATAGATCATAGGGATGATTCACATGAAAATGGACTTATAATGGTTTAGATCTATGGTAAAACACTTGGATTTGATGAAAAACATGAACAAACACTCATATGCTTCATTGAATCCATGTGAGAGATGAAAAACACTCACCGATTCTCCAAAACAAGCTAAAATGATAGAAATATGAATCCAGACAGCAAGCACCTTGCACCAAACCCCTTGATCTGTTGAATTCTTGCTTCAATTGATGTAGATTTAGCCTTCAATGGTCTAGATCTATAATTTCCCTCCTTGGATTTTGAATTTTAATGGTGGAAAGGTTTAGAGGAAGGAGGAGCACAAGGCCACCTAATGAGAGAATAGAGAAACTAAAACATTTCTCATACCTCTCACCCCCTATTTATACCCTTCCACTAGCCCACCAATGGGCCTTCCCAAATCAGCCCATTGTGGTTCTCCAAACTTGAACAGCCAACTGAAAACCTTAAAACAACGGTTCCTCCCAAACTGCTGAGCCAAATCTTTAATGTAATCACTCTATGGAAAGACAATCATCAATTCCTTTCTAAGGGCACAAGTCTCACCCTTTGATTCGACCTGA
The DNA here is from genome assembly GCA_030737875.1 of Allium sativum. NCBI lineage: Eukaryota > Viridiplantae > Streptophyta > Magnoliopsida > Asparagales > Amaryllidaceae > Allium > Allium sativum. Next base: position 681,731,731 of record CM060926.1, on the reverse strand, counting down.
GTCAAAAGTTATGCCCTGTACAAGGCTGATAGGGGCAAAATTGTCACAAACAAAATCGGTAAAAATTATGGACATGTCTCACATCCCGATAAGCAACATATCAAAACATGAGAATGATCCAACCCTCAGGGAATAAAATAAAAGTATTTTACGATCTTTCAATACGTAAAATGCGGGCTGTTACAAATAGATTCAAGGCAGTAGTCGGTGATAGCTAGGATATTGGATGTTATGGATGATATGGTCGTTTGTGTGTTTTCTTCTCTGTTTTCTCCTGGTAAGCTATCACCCTAGATTTTCGAAGAGAAGCGGGATTAGGGGTTTTCCTTTACTATTCTGTAATGGCATGTGATGGATGGTTTTCATGTGTTAACTTGTTAGTTGTTGGGCAAATCAGATGGTTGATCCGTCTTATTCATATAATCCTAAGTAACTTTTGTTCGATGTTTTATCGCTCACTATGACCATTGTCTTACTCAAGGTTTTATGTTTCCCTCTTATTATCTTGGGTTGTTCATTAATGTTGTTGATGATCAGACCAAGTAGCAGGTAGTATGTAACAATTGGAAATTTCGCTCGATCCGAATCGATCGCTAAACCGACCAAGACCGTTCGAAACCCCTGATTGTTTTGAGAACATGACAAATCGGAACACAAACAGAAGAACATTTCATTGTTAGTTACAACAATTTCAGCAGAATACAATAATATACAGAGTATGAATAAATATTAAACATCAGAGAAATATTAGAGATTTAAATACATTACTGCAGTGGAAAAATAATACAACACACAACTGAAAGAGATATACGGATACAAAGCTTTCCGGTTATCATTCCAGCTGTAAACCAAGTTCCTGTGAATACAAATCTACAAAACCAAAATTACTAGCTACTCGTGTGGAAAATAGGGGCACCCAGAGTTTATGTTAAAACAATAAACTCCAGGTCAGTCATGTGACTGGTGTGAGAACTAAAACAATTATTAATCTTTATTTTATAGTTAGGTAAATCCAGGGACCACGCCGTATAACACGGAATGGGTTTCCTCCCAACAATACCAATGCATAAAACAACAGCGCAATGCTAAATAAAGAACAATAAGCTACTTTAAGACCCAGGTCCCATCACACAATGCAACACAAGCCGGAGGATAGGGTTTTACCTTATAATAGCCAAAGAATGCTTGATACGCTAAATTTCATCTTTTATTATTACTATAAGTGCATAGTAATAAAACAATTTCAATCATAAGTATCAATCATAGACGGCATAAGTGCCCCATACCACTATGTCGCCATATATAGGTTCTACAATCAAAACCGCAAAGTCACGTATTGGAAGTTGGATTTCCATCTATGAGCCGAGGCAAGGGATCGTCCTCACCGCTTTGAGACAATCTAGCCCATGTCTCAGGATCAGAACGCATCGACCCTTGGAGCGATAGGGCCGGTCCATCGATGTGGATTAAAATGCCTAAACACTATGTTTCCCCGCCCTTTGGGGGCATAAATGAGCCAAATGATTCCATCGGCTCCACATAGTCACCGATATATCCGAGGCGCCTCGCAATGCAACAACCACACAGGTGAAAATAATATAAATGTCAGGGCTGGTAGGTCACTGACACCACCCTAGCTAGAAGGAAACGCATGCCCTCCCTGAGGTCCTCTCCCGTTTCTGGCTCACACCGGGGTGTGAGGCTCGCGAATTAACGCTACACAAAGCTACGCCACAAAGGCCGTGCTTTGATCACCAACCACAAGACTCTGCTTTTCAACAGAAGCCTTGATCATTTGCATCTCAGTATGCCACACAAGCAATTCACGCTATGCAACCGATATCAATCACACAGAATGAAATCCAATGTCAGACACACAATCCATTTACAAGTCCGCTCTGGGTCTGAACGAAACTGGAGGCACCTTGTACCTCGCATATCCATCGATCTCCAAGTACGTCTGGACGATCACCAAATGATTCCCTCCTCTTGGGTGTACAGCCCAGTCAAGATCATCGGTAATTATCTAAACGATGTGAAGACCTCCAGTTTTCGACCACCGTCTTCATCCTCGACACACCGTCGAATCAGTTATTCAGAATGGGATAAACGCGGTCTTTCTGAATAGCTCGCGTATATAATAAACAAGTGTTACACAAACACAACGTACGCCTCATTCCAATTCAGAATTTTCTTTTATTCAAATATTCTTACACTTTGGGAAAGGTTCCCATTAATTTTATGAAAGATAAATTCTTTAAATTTATTCTTTAATATTCTTTTGAATATCAATTCAAACCAAATTATGGTTTATCCGAACTAGTCGGGATTAGCGAACGTTACCGAAGTAATCACTTGTAAAATTTCCCAACCCCAACCTATTCATCCCATGAATTAAACTGGTCATACTTCATATCCAACACCACGGTGTTATCGGTAAATTCAATTACCATTTCACGTTCAAATCTAATTAAAGATTTAACTATCGCTTGGAGCAAAATTGGTGATACTCCATTCTCGATCATTTCAATCTAATTAAATATTCATTTAAAACTCCACTTGTTTTTAATCTTCCCAAAAATCACTATAAATGATTATTTAACTTGGGAAATCATGTCATGTCTTTAACTGGGTTAAAGAACCAATGTCATTTAAAACACGGTTCACGATAAACCCAAAATCACATTCCATTTACATTGGAATCTTCATGGAAAAGAAATCGATATATATAATCGATATAAACTTCCATATCCGACTAATAATATAAACGGAGTAACGACAAAGCCTTTTAAATTCCTGATATATTAGTTGTCTTCCTCCATAGAAATTCACTTCGATTATTACCAAATCGAATTCCATTCCATTCCAATTTATTTTATTAAATCAGAAAACTTCACTTTGGAAAATCTCCTTTAAATCTTAACAAAAGATTTATAATTCCAAATCACATTTCACTGTAAATCGGGTTAAAGAACGAATGTCGTTAAAACACAGTTCACGATAAACCCAATTCACGTTCCATTAATTATCAAGTTAAAGAATAAATGTTATTTAAAACACCGTTCACAATAAACCCAAAAATCAGTTCAAATTCAATTCCAATTAAATAACATTTAATTGGTATACTTCATTAAATCTAAATAGAAAGATTTAATATTTTTCTCAACTGGGTTTAAGAACAGTGCTAATGAAGACACCACTCACGACAAACCCAAATCTCATTTGATATTAAATACAAGGCTCTGAATAGAAAATATATTGGCTTATATTCAATATCAAATTCTACGACCAACAATATCGTATTGGAAATAAAGGTATAAATATATCTTTCAAATTTCCATAACAATATCTATATAATCACGAAATCCAACATTGAAATATTCCAAGGACAATTTCGATTCAAATCCATTCCAATTCAATTATTGGAAATTCTGGTTACTTTTAGAACCCTTTCAAATCTAATTTATTTATTTCAAAAATAAATGGATTATAATTCTAATTCAAAACTAGTTCATTTCGATAAAAATCTATTTTTATCTTTTCAAATATGGAGTTTTTCATCCCAATTCTTTCTCAATCATTTCTTATGATTTTACACAAATTATTACTATTTTAAATATATCAAGGCCCGTACAGTCGATTTCCATAAACGGCCATCGAACTGCACTTACAGCGACCTTTTCCAAATTTGATTTGGACATAATTCCAAATCCAACGGTTAGATTTCTAATTTCTTGTATTCGTTAGAAAGCTCTTTTCGATATGAACCCAGCTGTTCCACTTTTAGGAGAATCCGACGGTCGGATCTCCCGTAATATCCATTCGAAGTCTATCATCGAAATTCGCGAACTGCCACAGTGCGGCGCGTTCTATTCAGGCCATTATATTATATATATAATATATATTTCGTCGATTTCCATTTAAAACGTATTTTATAAATCGTTTTAAATTCGTTTTCAAAACGATTTCAACTTCATATTCAATTTCAAATCAAAATTGAATATTCCATACCATCGATATATAAATGATAATATTTTCAAAACATTAGATTTTGAAATCAATTCCTTTTCAATATTCATTATATAATGAATAAAATCGATATAGATATCGTTCACGTCAAAATGGTGTCAATCTAATCGACACGGCTATATAATCGTTATTTTAAAATATTCATTCTTTCTGAACTGGAATCAGACACAGTCAATTACCATACAATGTGATTTATATGGATTTCATACACACATGCACATAACAATAATCAAACATAGTCAACCATCACCCAAAGTGCATTCTACGCTGCATAAGCATCAAATATAAATATTTAACGCTTATAACAGCCTGTCAATCAATCGATCGGCATACAACTAATTATTAGGACTAGTGTATGTCCAATTTCATCCCAACACCCATGTGGGGTTTTCAAACAATCAAAACACAGGTTTTATTTGTGTAGTTGGGCGACGTGTAAAATTTATCGTCCCAATCCATATCAGCCAAATGTGTGTACATAAACAAATCGTCCGATTTGTTTATAAATATTTATTTTATATACACATTAAAAATTATATTTTTAACCATAAAATAATTTATTCCATTCCACATCACACAATAGATATTCACACCACAAACAACAAACAAACAAGTCGTCCATGGTCTGTGGACAACGGGTGTCAGGTGCTGCTAAGCACCGTCTGCATCCTAATATTTATTTCAACTAGAAAACAAATTATAAGTGAGGAGTTCTTACCTTTGGGTTCCACTCCACCATTCTTTAATTCTGAACGGTTCAGATTTGGATTTGTTTTCCACCAGTTCCATCGCAATTATTTTCACGCTATTCATAGTAAAAATCACATTTTTATCGCTTCATTCCAATAAATAAAAATCACATTTTTATTTCTACTTCATATATTTTTACGACGCTTCTTTCTATATAAAAATTATACTTTTATATTCCTACTTCTTATATAAAGATCGAATTTTTATTTCGACGCTATAAAAATCACATTTTTATTTCAACATATATATAATAAAAATCAAATTTTTTATTTCGCTACATATATAAAAATTATATTTTTATATTCACTATTATATAAAAATTCTATTTTCAATCTGCAACTAATATATAAATCGAAATTTTATTTCGCTACAACATATACAAAAATCGTATTTTTATATTCTCTATCTTATAAAAATCATATTTTTATAATCTCCACTACATAAAAATCATATTTTTATTATCCCTAAAATATAAAAATCATATTTTTATTATCCCTACAATATAAAAATCATATGTTTATTATCCCTACAATATAAAAATCATATTTTTATTATCTCTATAATATATAAATCATATTTTTATTATCTCTATAATATAAAAATCATATTTTATTATAAATAATAAAAAAAAACTTTGTCGTCTCTTCTTTCTTATAAAAAAATTCAATCTTTTTGTTGTCCATATAATGCCTTTAATTTATATAAATAAAACAAAAACTAAATCAAATAAGAACAATGTCATAAAAAAACATGAAGGGAAGGGATACTCACTGTTTTCGGGTTTTTTTACTGTCGGGGGGGGGGGGGGGGAGGCATAAGCGGTGCAAGAGGTTAGGGGCACGGCGGTTCGATCTACGGTGATTGGCTGCTCCCGATTCAGTTGGGTTAGGGCACGGTTATTAGAAGAGGAGGGAGAAGCGCGAGAGGGGGAAAGAAGGGGGAGGGGCGGTAGACCGCGCGGTGGCGGCGGTGATTCTCTTGGGGGGAGGCGACGAGATCGCGATCCTCGCTTCCTTTTTTTCTTTTTTCTTTTCGATTCTGATTTTGAACGCAGGGGGGGTTTGACTTTCAAAAGAAAAAGGGAGGGGGTTTATTTAATTTAAATATTTTAATAGTTTATAAAAGTAACTTTTTAACATGAACTCCAAACTAGACCCGCCGATTGTTGCCACTAGCTATTTACCCCCATTCCGAACACAATGAGATGTTTATCGTAGGCCAATTCGACCGTTACGATCAGTTTCCGTTGAATTTAAAATATAAATCTTTATATATTCAATTTAAATGCACATTTCAATTTACTGTGGCCACATACAGTCTCTAAAAATTCCCAAAAAATATTTTCTGGCTTCGTATTGACGATACGGTCCTAACAAAACTAATTTCGTCAAATTCTGAGATTGTTTGAAAAATGGTCATTTTCAGGTCGATCCAAATTGACAAAAACTAACAAAACGCGTTTTCTTTTTCCACGCTCACATATTGACTTCAAAAATTACGAATTTTGGAATCTAGCAATAACTTGACATCCCGGGTCCAACAAAAGTGGTTTTGTCGAAAACGAAGGTCATTTGCAAAATTTCCATTTTTAAGGGCCAAAATTCCATGGCAACTATTCTAAAGTTTCAACTGGACATAACTTTTTACTCCCGCTATGAAATTTTGATTTTTCGGATTCGTTGGAAAGATATCTTCAAATAGATTCTAATATTTTTGGTTTCGCTAAAATCCAGTTTATTTTGAATCATGTACATCCATTTGAAATTATAAATCGAATTTTCAAACTACCGCGCCATTTTCAATTCCTTTTATAATTAAAAATAATTATTTATATTCTAACGACGACTCAAAATAAATATATATGTTCTAATTCTATTCAAAATAAAATTCTCGTCATTATTATTTAAAATAATTCATATTAAATATTCAAAATTCATCAAAATTGCCAAAATAAAAATTTTAAATTGGCTAAGATTTTCCGGATTGTTACAATCTCCCCACTTAAAACTTTTCGTCCCCGAAAAGGAACGAAGCTGAAAGTTGTTTTACAAATCAACTCAACTTTCATTATTTTCATTACGGCTTAAGTTCTTCAACTTTTCAGTTTCTAAGAACTTTTCTAATTTTTCAAAAATTTGGCTAACACCCTAAATTTTTGAAAAATTTCGCCATGATCTCCCCTGCACGGGAGCACCGGGAAAATCCCGAAATTTCCATGCAGGCCTTTCTAATCTAAAAAGAATAAGAAACAGCCAAGCGGCTAGCCACTCGGCTCATAAAATCATCAAAAACCCAAGAAATATAATAAACATGTACCTATTTGTCGGGCAAACAATTTTACTCCTCTGCTCTAGCCTCCTTGCAATGACCTGTTCAAACATATATATGTACATGCATGCATTTTCAAACAATTTTCAATTCAGTTCAACATTTGATACAATTTGGCTAAATGCTTCAAATTTTAATTAATCAACCAATAATCAAACAACACAATTAGCAATCAATTTGTTGATTAGCTTTTCAATTTCATAACTTTGATACATAGTCCAAAAATACGATTTTTGATGTCAAATCACAACAATAAGCCCTATCTAGCTTTGGTTCTCACACCAGTCAATTGGAATCATACAGAAATCCCACTTTCGAAACACGAAAATAAATTCTGATGATGACGCGTCAATCATTAGAATCTTGTCTGAGCGACTAGAGTGTGATTCTATATCTATCCAGTGTATTAAAACTTCGAATACACGTGGATCAAACGTATACGCAAAATCTTCATATACTGGATTGTCCAAATTCAATATAAAATAAATAATCAAATACGAATAATTGGTTTAAATTTTCAAAACAAAAATTGTTTTCATTTAAAAAAAATACTCTTCACACTCGTTCTAGGATACTATTGATCCCATCTCTAACGAGTCATTCTCCTTGGATATTACTAATCCAATCTCTGATGAATTCTTTCGTATGGTTGTAATGTGTCTTGTTCTCGAGCTTTGTAAACCAAAGCTCTGATACCACATGTAATAATTGGAAATTTCGCTCGATCTGAATCGATCGTTAAACCGACCAAGACCGTTCGAAACCCCTGATTGTTTTGAGAACACGACAAATCGGAACACAAACAGAAGAACATTTCATTGTTAATTACAACAATTCCATCAGAATACAAGAAAATACAGAGTATGAATAAATATTAAACATCAAAGAAATATCAGAGATTTAAATACATTACTACAGCGGAAAAATAATACAATACACAACTGAAAGATATATACGGATACAGAGCTTTCCGGATATCATTCCAGCTGTAAACCAGGTTCCTGTGAATATAAATCTGCAAAACCAAAACTAATAGCTGCCCGAGTGGAAAATAAGGGCACCTAGAGTTTAGGTTAAAACAATAAACTCCAGGTCAGTCATGTGACAGGTGTGAGAACTAAAACAGTTACTAATCTTTATTTTACAGTTAGGTAAATCCAGTGACCACGCCGTATAACACAGAACGGGTTTCCTCCCAAGAATACCAGTACATAAAACAACAACGCAATGCTAAATAAAGAACAATGAAGCTATTATAAGACCCAGGTCCCATCACACAATGCAACACAAGCCGGAGGATAGGGTTTTACCTTATAATAGCCAAAGAATGCTTGATACGCTAAATTTCATCTTTTATTATTACTATAAGTGCATAGTATTAAAACAATTTCAATCATAAGTATCAATCATAGACGGCATAAATGCCCCATACCACTATGTCGCCATATATAGGTTTTACAATCAAAACCGCAAAGTCACGTATTGGAAGTTGGATTTCCATCTGTGAGCCGAGGCAAGGGATCGTCCTTACCGCTTCGAGACAATCTAGCCCATGTCTCAGGATCAGAACGCATCGACCCTTGGAGCGACAGGGCCGGCCCACCGATGTGGATTAAAATGCCTGAATACTGCGTTTCCCCGCCCTTTGGGGCGTAAATGAGCCAAATGACTCCATCGGCTCCACATAGTCACTGATATATTCGAGGCACCTCGCAATCCACCAACCACACAAGTGAAAATAATATAAATGTCAGGCTGGTAGGTCACTGACATCACCCTAGATAGAAGGAAACGCATGCCCTCCCTGAGGACCTCTCCCGTTTCTGGTTCACACCGGGGTGTGAGGATCGCGAATTAAAGCTACACAAAGCTACGCCACCAAGGTCGTGCTTTGATCATCAACCGCAAGACTCTGCTTTTCAACTGAAGCCTTGATCATTTGCATCTCAGTATTCCACACAGGCAATTCACGCTATGCAACCAATATCAATCACACAGAATGAAATCCAAAGTCAGACACACAAACCTTTTACAAATCCGTTTTGGGTCTGAACGAAACTGGAGGCACCTTGTACCTCGCATATCCATCGATCTCCAAGTACGTTTGGATAATCACCAACTGATTCCCTCCTCTTGGGTGTACAGCCCAATCAAGATCACCAGTAATTATCCAAACGATGTGAAGACCTCTAGTCTTCGACCACCATCTTCATCCTCGACACACCGTCAAATCAGTTATTCAGAATGGGATAAACCCGGTCTTTCTGAATAACTCGCGTATATAATAAACAAGAGTTACACAAACACAACATACGCCTCATTTCAATTCAGAATTTTCTTTTATTCAAATATTCTAACAATTTGGGAAATGTTCCCATTAATTTTATCAAAGATAAATTCTTTGAATTTATTCTTTAATCTTCTTTTGAATATCAATTCAAACCAAATTATGGTTTATCCAAACTAGTCGGGATTAGCGAACCTTACCGAAGTAATCACTTGTTAAATTTCCCAACCCTAACCTATTCATCCCATCAAGTAAAACTGGTCATACTTCATATCTAACACCACGGTGTTATCGTTAAATTCAATTACCATTTCACGTTCAAATCTAACTAAAGATTTAACTATCGCCTGGAGCAAAACTGGTGATACTCCAGTCTTGATCATTTCAATCTAATTAAAGATTCATTTAAATCTCCATTTTGTTTTAATCTTCCTAAAAATCACTATCAATGATTATTTAACTTGGGAAATCATATCCTGTCTTTAACTGGGTTAAAGAACCAATGTCATTTAAAACACGGTTCACGATAAACCCAAAATCACATTCCATTTACAATGGAATCTTCATGGAAAACAAATCGATATATATAATCGATATAAACTTCCATATTCGACTAATAATATAAATGGAATAACGGCAAAGCCCTTTAAATTCCAGATATATTAGTTGTCTTCCTCCACAGAAATTCACTTCGATTATTATCAAATCGAATTCCATTCCATTCCAATTTATTTTATTAAATTGGAAAGCTTTACTTTGGAAAATCTCCTTTAAATATTAAGAAAATATTTATAAATTCCAAATCACATTTCACTGTAAATCAGGTTAAAGAACGAATGTCGTTAAAACACAGTTCACGATAAACCCAATTCACATTCCATTAATTATCGGGTTAAAGAACAAATGTTATTTAAAACACCGTTCATGATAAACCCAAAAATCAGTTCAAATTCAATTCCAATTAAATACCATTTAATTGGTATACTTCATTAAATCTAAATAAAAAAATTTAATCTTTTTCTCAACTGGGTTTAAGAACAGTGTTAATGAAGACACCATTCACGACAAACCCAAATCCCATTTGATATTAAATACAAGGCTCTGAATAGAAAATATATCGGCTTATATTCAATATCAAATTCTACGACCAACAAATATCGTATTGGAAATAACGATATAAATATATCTTTCAAATTTCCATAATAACATCTGTATAATCACGAAATCCAACATCGAAATATTCCAAGGACAATTTCGATTCAAATCCATTCCAAATCAAATATTGGTAATTCTGGTTACTTTTAAAACCCTTTCAAATCCAATTTATTTATTTCAAAAATAAATGGATTATAATTCTAGTTCAAAACTAGTTTATTTCGATAAAAAATCTATTTTTATCTTTTCAAATATGGAGTTTTTCATCCCAATCATTTCTTATGATTTTACACAAATTATTACTATTTTTAATAATTTTATCAAGGCCCGTACAGTCGATTTCCATAAACGGCCATTGAACTGCACTTACAACGACCTTTTCCAAATTTGATTTGGAAATAATTCCAAATCCAACCATTAGATTTCTAATTTCTTGTATTCGTTAGAAAGCACTTTTCGATATGAACCCTACCGTTCTGGTTTTTGGAGAATCCGATGATCGGATCTCCCGTAATATCCATTTGAAGTCAATGGTCGAAATTCGCGAACTGCCGTAGCGCGGCACGTTCTATTCATGCCATTATATTATATATATAATATATATTTCATAGATTTCCATTTAAAACATATTTTATAAATCGTTTTAAATTTGTTTTCAAAATGATTTCAACTTCATATTCAATTTCAAATCAAAATTGAATATTCCATACCATCGATATATAAATGATAATATTTTCAAACATTATATTTTGAAATCAATTCCTTTTCGATATTCATTATAAAAATGAATAAAATCGATATAGATATCGTTCACATCAAAATGGCGTCAATCTAATCGACACGGCTATATACATTTAAATATATTCGTGTCCATCCCAAATCGGACATCAAAACCAAATTTTGATTCTTTTCTGAATATTATTTGAAAAATATTCGTTATTTTAAAATAATCGTTATTTTAAAATATTCATTCTTTCTGAACTGGAATCAAACACAGTCAATTACCATACAATGTGATTTATATGGATTTCATACACACATGCATATAACAACAATCAAACACAGTCAACCATCACCCAAAGTGCATTCTACGCTGCATAAGCATCAAATATAAATATTTAACGCTTATAACAGCCTGTCAATCAATCGATCGACATACAACTAATTATTGGGACTAGTGTATGTCCAATTTCATCCCAACACCCGTGTGGGGTTTTCAAACAATCAAACACAGGTTTTATTTGTGCAGTTGGGCGATGTGTAAAATTTATCGTCCCAATCCATATCAGTCAAATGTGTGTACATAAACAAATCGTCCGATTTGTTTATAAATATTTATTTTATATACACGTTAAAAATTATATTTTTAACCATAAAATAATTTATTCCATCCCACATCACACAATCAATATTCACACCACAAACAACAAACAAACAAGTCGTCCATGGTCTGTGGACAACGGGTGTCGGGTGCTGCTAAGCACCGTCTGCATCCTTGTATTTATTTCAACTAGAAAACAAACTATAAGTGAGGAGTTCTCGTCTTTGGGTTCCACTCCACCATTCTTTAATTCTGAACGGTTCAGATTTGGATTTGTTTTCCACCGGTTCCATCGCAATTCTTTTCACGCTGTTCATAGTAAAAATCACATTTTTATCGCTTTATTCCAATAAATAAAAATCACATTTTTATTTCTACTTCATATATTTTTACGACGCTTCTTTCTATATAAAAATTATATTTTTATATTCCTACTTCTTATATAAAGATCGAATTTTTATTTCGATGCTATAAAAATCACATTTTTATTTCAACATATATATAATAAAAATCAGATTTTTATTTCGCTACATATACAAAAATTATATTTTTATATTCTCTATTATATAAAAATTCTACTTTCAATCCGCTACTAATATAAAAATCGAATTTTTATTTCGCTACAGCATATATAAAAATCGTATTTTTATATTCTCTATCATATAAAAATCATATTTTTATAATCTCCACTATATAAAAATCATATTTTTATTATCCCTATAATATAATAATCATATTTTTATTATCCCTAAATCATATTTTTATTATCTCTATAGTATAAAAATCATATTTTTATTTATAAATAATAAAAAAAATCAAACCTTTGTCGTCTCTTCTTTCTTATAAGAAAATTCGATCTTTTTGTTGTTCATATAATGCCTTTAATTTATATAAATAAAACAAAAACTAAATCAAATAAGAACAATGTCATAAAAAAAACATGAAGGGAAGGGATACTCACTATTTTCGGGTTTTTTTTACCGTCGAGGGGGGGGGGGCATAAGTGGCGATAGAGGTCAGGGGCACGGCGGCTCGATCTATGGTGACTGGCGGCTCCCGGTTCAGTTGGGTTAGGGAACGATTATTAGAAGAGGAGGGAAAAGCGCGAGAGGGGGAAAGAAGGGGGACGGGGCGGCAGACTGCGCGTTGGCGGCCGTGTTTCTCATGGGGGGCGACGAGATTGTGATCCCCCTTCCTTTTTCTCTTTTTTTCCTTTTTTTCGATTCCGATTTTGAACGTGGGGGGGTTTGACTTTCAAAAGAAAAGGGGAGGGGGTGGTTATTTAATTTAATATTTTAATAGTTTATAAAAGTAACTTTTTAACACGAACTCCAAACGAGACCCGCCGACTATCGCTCCTAGCTATTTACCCCCATTCCAAACACAATGGGATATGTATCGCATGCCAATTCGACCGTTACTATCAGTTTTCGTTGAATTTAAAATATAAATCTTTATATATTCAATTTAAACGCACATTTCAATTTACCGGGGCCACATACAGTCTCTAAAAATTCCCGAAAAATATTTTCTAGCTTCGTATTGACGATACAATCCTAACAAAACTAATTTCGTAAATTCTGAGATTGTTTGAAAAATGGCCATTTTCAAGGCGATCAAAATTGACAAAAACTGACAAAACACGTTCTCTTTTGCCACGCTCACATATTGACTTCAAAAATTACGAATTTTGGAATCTAGCAATAACTTGACATCCCGGATCCAACAAAAGTGGTTTCGTCGAAAACGAAGGTCGTTTGCAAAATTTCCATTTTAAAGGGCTAAAATTCCATAGCGACAATTCTGAATTTTCAACTGGACATAACTTTTTATTCCCGCTATGAAATTTTGATTTTTCGAATTCGTTGGAAAGATGTCTTCAAATAGATTCTAATATTGTTGGTTTTGCTAAAATCCGGTTTATTTTGAATCCTGTACATCCATTTGGAATTTGAAATCGAATTTTCAAACTACCGCGCCATTTTCAATTCCTTTTATAATTAAAAATAATTATTTATATTCTAATGACGACTCAAATAAATATATATGTTCTAATTCTATTCAAAATTAATTTCTCATCGTTATTATTTAAAATAATTCATTTTAAATATTCAAAATTCATCAAAAATGCCAGAATAAAAATTTTAAATTGGCTAAGATTTTCCAGGTTGTTACAATCTCCCCCACTTAAAACTTTTCGTCCCCGAAAAGGAACGAAGCTGAAAGTTGTTTTACAAATCAACTCAACTTTCATTATTTTCATTACGGCTTAAGTTCTTCAACTTTTCAGTTTCTAAGAACTTTTCAAATTTTTCAAAAATTTGGCTAACACCCTAAATTTTCGAAAAATTTCGCCATAACCTCCCCAGCACGGGAGCACCGGGAAAATCCCGAAATTTCCATACAGGCCTTTCCAATCCAAAAAGAAAAAGAAACAGCCAAGCGGCTCATAAAATCATCAAAAACCCAAGAAATATAATAAACATGTACCTATTTGTTGGGCAAACAATTTTACTCCTCTGCTCTAGCCTCCTTGCAATGACCTGTTCAAACATATATATGTACATGCATGCATTTTCAAACAATTTTCAATTTAGTTCAACATTTGATACAATTTGGCTAAATGCTTCAAATTTTAATTAATGAACCAATAATCAAACAACACAATCAGCAATCAATTTGTTGATAAGCTTTTCAAATTCATAACTTTGATAAATAATCCAAAAATCCGATTTTTGATGCCAAATCACAACGATAAGCCCTATCTAGCTTTGGTTCTCACACCAGTCAATTGGAATCATATAGAAATCCCACTTTCGAAACACGAAAATAAATGTTGATGATGACGCGTCAATCATCAGAATCATGTATGAGCGACTAGAGTGTGATTCTATATCTATCCAGTATATTAAAACTTCGAATACACGTGGATCAAACATATATGCAAAATCTTCATATACTGGATTTTCCAAATTCAATATAAAATAAATAATCAAATACGAATAATTGATTTAAATTTTCAAAACATAAATTGTTTTCATTAAAAAAATACTCTTCACACTCGTTCTAGGATACTACTGATCCCATCTCTAACGAGTCATTCTCCTTGGATATTACTAATCCAGTCTCCGATGAATTCTTTCGTAAGGTTCTAATGTGTCTTGTTCTAGAGCTTTGTAAACCAAAGCTCTGATACCACATGTAACAATTGGAAATTTTGCTCGATCTGAATCGATCGCTAAACCGACCAAGACCGTTCGAAACCCCTAATTGTTTTGAGAATACGACAAATCGGAACACAAACAGAAGAACATTTCATTGTTAATTACGACAATTCCATCAGAATACAAGAGTATACAGAGTATGAATAAATATTAAACATCAGAGAAATATCAGAGATTTGAATACATTACTGCAGCGGAAAAATAATACAATACACAACTGAAAGAGATATAAGGATACAGAGCTTTCCGGATATCATTCTAACTGTAAAGCAGGTTCTTGTGAATATAAATCTGCAAAACCAAAACTAATAGCTGCCCGTGTGGAAAATAGGGGCACCCGGAGTTTAGGTTAAAACTATAAACTCCAAGTCAGTCATGTGGCTGGTGTGAGAACTAGAACAGTTATTAATCTTTATTTTACAATTAGATAAATCCGGGGACCACGCCGTATAACATGGAACGGGTTTCCTCCCAAGAATACCAGTGCATAAAACAACAGCGCAATACTTAATAAAGAACAATGAAGCTATTATAAGACCCAGGTCCCATCACACAATGCAACACAAACCGGAGGATAGGGTTTTACCTTATAATAGTCAAAGAATGCTTGATACGCTAGATTTCATCTTTTATTATTACTATAAGTGCATAGTATTAAAACAATTTCAATCATAAGTATCAATCATAGACGGCATAAGTGCCCCATACCACTATGTCGCCATACATAGGTTATACAATCAAAACCGCAAAGTCACGTATTGGAAGTTGGATTTCCATCTATGAGCCGAGGCAAGGGATCATCCTCACCGCTTTGAGACAATCTAGCCCATGTCTCAGGATCAGAACACATCGACCCTTGGAGCGACAGGGCCGGTCCACCGATGTGGATTAAATGCCTGAACACTGTGTTTCCCCGCCTTTTGGGGGCGTAAATGAGCCAAATGACTCCATCGGCTCCACATAGTCACCGATATATCTGAGGCGCCTCGCATTCTAACAACCAAACAAGTGAAAATAATATAAATGTCAGGGCTGGTAGGTCACTGACACCACCCTAGCTAGAAGGAAACGCATGCCCTCCCTGAGGTCCTCTCCCGTTTCTGGTTCACACCGGGGTGTGAGGCTCGCGAATTAACGCTACACAAAGTTACGCCGCAAAGGTCGTGCTTTGATCATCAACCACAAGACTCTGCTTTTCAACAGAAACCTTGATCATTTGCATCTCAGTATGCCACACAGGAAATTCACGCTATGCAATCGATATCAATCACTCAGAATGAAATCCAATGTCAGACACACAGTCCATTTACAAGTCCATTCTGGGTCTGAACGAAACTGGAGGCACCTTGTACCTCGCATATCCATCGATCTCCAAGTACGTCTGGACGATCACCAACTTATTCCCTCCTCTTGGGTGTACATCCCAATCAAGATCATCGGTAATTATCCAAACGATGTGAAGACATCCGGTCTTCGACCACCGTCTTCATCCTCGACACACCGTCGAATCAGTTATTCAGAATAGGATAAACCTGGTCTTTCTGAATAACTCGCGTATATAATAAACAAATGTTACACAAACACAACATACGCCTCATTCCAATTCAGAATTTTCTTTTATTCAAATATTCTTACACTTTGGGAAAGGTTCCCATTAATATTATGAAAGATAAATTCTTTAAATTTATTCTTTAATCTTCTTTTGAATATCAATTCAAACCAAATTATGGTTTATCCAAACTAGTCAGGATTAGCGAACCTTACCGAAGTAATCACTTGTAAAATTTCCCAACCCCAACCTATTCATCCCATGAAGTAAAACTGGTCATACTTCATATCCAACACCACAGTGTTATCGATAAATTCAATTACCATTTCATGTTCAAATCTAATTAAAGATTTAACTATCACCTGGAGCAAAACTGGTGATACTCCATTCTCGATCATTTCAATCTAATTAAAGATTCATTTAAAACTCCGCTTGGTTTTAATCTTCCCAAAAATCACTATCAATGATTATTTAACTTGGGAAATCATATTCTGTCTTTAACTAGGTTAAAGAACCAATGTCATTTAAAACACGGTTCATGATAAACCCAAAATCACATTCCATTTACATTGGAATCTTCATGGAAAACAAATCGATATATATATAATCGTTATAAACTTCCATTTCCGACTAATAATATAAATGGAATAACGGCAAAGCCTTTTAAATTCCAGATATATTAGTTGTTTTCCTCCACAGAAATTCACTTCGATTACTACCAAATCGAATTCCATTCCATTCCAATTTATTTTATTAAATTGGAAAACTTTACTTTGGAAAATCTCCTTTAAATCTTAACAAAAGATTTATAAATTCCAAATCACATTTCACTGTAAATCGGGTTAAAGAACGAATGTCATTAAAACACAGTTCACGATAACCCAAAAATCAGTTCAAATTCAATTCCAATTAAATACCATTTAATTGTTATACTTCATTAAATCTAAATAAAAAGATTTAATCTTTTTCTCAACTGGGTTTAAGAACAGTGTTAATGAAGACACCATTCACGGCAAACCCAAATCCCATTTGATATTAAATACAAGGCTCTGAGTAGAAAATATTTCGGCTTATATTCAATATCAAATTCTATGACCAACAAATATCGTATTGGAAATAACGATATAAATATATCTTTCAAATTTCCATAACAATATCTATATAATCACGAAATCCGACATTGAAATATTCCAAGGACAATTTCGATTCAAATCCATTCCAATTCAATTATTGGAAATTCTGGTTACTTTTAAAACCCTTTCAAATCAAATTTATTTATTTCAAAAACAAATGGATTATAATTCTAGTTCAAAACTAGTTCATTTCGATAAAAATCTATTTTTATCTTTTCAAATATGGAGTTTTTCATCCCAATTCTTTCCCAATCATTTCTTATGATTTTACCCAAATTATTACTATTTTTAATAATTCTATCAAGGCCCGTAGAGTCAATTTCCATAAACGGCCATTGAACTGCACTTATAGCGACCTTTTCCAAATTTGATTTGGACATAATTCCAAATCCAACCGTTAGATTTCTAATTTCTTGTATTCGTTAGAAAGCTCTTTTCGATATGAACCCAACGGTTCTGGTTTTAGGAGAATCCGACTGTCGGATCTCCCATAATATCCATTCGAATTCAATGGTAGAAATTCGCAAACTGCCGCAGCGCGGCGCGTTCTATTCAGGACATTATATTATATATATAATATATATTTCGTCGATTACCATTTAAAACGGATTTTATAAATCGTTTTAAATTCGTTTTCAAAACGATTTCAACTTCATATTCAATTTCAAATCAAAATTGAATATTCCATACCATCGACATATAAATGATAATATTTTCAAAACATTATATTTTGAAATCAATTCCTTTTCGATATTCATTATAAAAATGAATAAAATCAATATAGATATCGTTCGCGTCAAAATGACGTCAATCTAATCGACACGGCTATAAATATTTAAATATATTCGTGTCCATCCCAAATCGGACATCAAAACCAAATTTTGATTCTTTTCTGAATACTATTTGAAAAATATTCATTATTTTAAAATAATCATTATTTTAAAATGTTCATTCTTTCTGAACTGGAATCAGACACAGTCAATTACCATACAATGTGATTTATATGGATTTCATACACACATACACATAACAACAATCAAACACAGTCAACCATCACCCAAAGTGCATTCAACGTTGCATAAGCATCAAATATAAATATTTAACGCTTATAACAGTCTGTCAATCAATCGATCGACATACAGCTAATTATTGGAACTAGTGTATGTCCAATTTCATCCCAACACCCGTGTGGGGTTTTCAAACAATCAAACATAGGTTTTATTTATGCAGTTGGGCGATGTGTAAAATTTATCGTCCCAATCCATATCAGTCAAATGTGTGTACATAAACAAATCATCCGATTTGTTTATAAATATTTATTTTATATACACGTTAAAAATTATGTTTTTAACCATAAAATAATTTATTCCATTCCACATCACACAATCAATATTCGCACCACAAACAACAAACAAACAAGTCGTCCACGGTCGGTGGACAACGGGTGTCGGGTGCTGCTAAGCACTGTCTGCATCCTAGTATTTATTTCAAGTAGAAAACAAATTATAAGTGAGGAGTTCTCACCTTTGGGTTCCACTCCACCATTCTTTAATTCTGAACGGTTCAGATTTGGATTTGTTTTCCACCAGTTCCATCACAATTCTTTTCACGTTGTTCATAGTAAAAATCACATTTTTATCGCTTTATTCCAATAAATAAAAATCACATTTTTATTTCTACTTCATATATTTTTACGACGCTTCTTTCTATATAAAAATTATATTTTTATATTCCTACTTCTTATATAAAGATCGAATTTTTATTTCGACGCTATAAAAATCACATTTTTATTTCAACATATATATAATAAAAATCAAATTTTTATTTCGCTACATATATAAAAAATATATTTTTATATTCTCTATTATATAAAAATTCTATTTTCAATCCGATACTAATATAAAAATCGAATTTTTATTTCGCTACAACATATATAAAAATCGTATTTTTATATTCTCTATCTTATAAAAATCATATTTTTATAATCTCCACTATATAAAAAACATATTTTTATTATCCCTACAATATAAAAATCATATTTTTATTATCTCTACAATATAAAAATCATATTTTTATTATATCTACAATATAAAAATCATATTTTTATTATCTCTATAATATAAAAATCATATTTTTATTGTCTCTATAATATAAAATTCATATTTTTATTTACAAATAATAAAAAAAATCAAACCTTTGTTGTTGGGGTCCCGAAAGAATTACTAGGGAAATACCCCATTTAGAGGCTCATTTACTCCGAAATTTAGACAGAAATGGAATTGTATTGCTGGGATCTTGGATAGAAACCGGCGATATTTTAATAGGTAAATTAACACCTCACACAACGAATGAATCCTCGTATGCCCCCGAGGATAGATTATTACGAGCCATACTTGGCATTCAGGTATCCACTTCAAAAGAAACTTCTCTAAAACTACCTATAGGCGGCCGCGCTTTCTCTTTTGTTTTAGAAATAACTAATTGTTCCTACGGAACCTTATAACGAGGTTGACCATTGATACATAGTCCGTAATTTTTATTTATTATTTACTTCATTTTTTTTTATTTAATTTAATAAAACTAGAAAGGAAAAAGAAAAAATATCTGCTTAGGAATTATGAAATCGCGTAAATGAATTTGATATTCCTTTCATTCTTCCTCTATGTTGCTTACGAAATCTGGTTCTTTTGGGGTTATAATTGATGGTTTTTTCCCACCTCTACTACAGAACCGGACATGAGAGTTTCTTCTCATCCAGCTCCTCACGAATGAAAGGATTCGATAATATTACAGAAGACCATGAATACGAGCAATGTCGTCCCCCACTTGAAGTACGGTACCAGTATTCACAACTTTTACTTCTCTATTATATTGTTCAATACGTTCACGGATAATATTACTAATTTCATCAGCTCGAAGAGTTACCATTAGTGTCTCTTTTTTCTTTTTCGGAAACAAAGGGAAAAAATAATGCCTAAACTCTAAACTAAAGTAAAAAAATAGACGAGATTAATATTAACCGAATTTAGTAGCGCTGCTAATGTGGCTACTAAGCTATTTCTTTGGAAAGCTCCTACTAAGATTGGAAATTCCCCTATAAAGCTGCTAGTACCAGGTGAACTCATATTGGCCAAAGTGGAAGAGAAGGAAATGGTAGAGAGATTCGGACAGGCCCCACCCCGTCTCTACTGGATCTGTTCCCGGGAGTACCCTCAAAAAGGAACCTCTCCTCAGCCATTTCGTTTCGGGTTAAGAAGATGTGAAAGTGCGTTATTATTATTTCGATACAAGACGACACAAGAAAAAGGAGTTCTACCTTTTCTTGTGTCGAATAGAAGATTAGGAAGACTTATAATCCTTCCTAGAGGTACCTGTTGATTTGAGATCTCGCTATCAACTTCTTGGCCTAAAAAAAGTAATTTGTTATTCGTATTAACAGCTACTCTAGGAGGAATGTTTTTATGTGGTGCTAACGATTTAATAACTATCTTTGTAGCTCCAGAATGTTTCAGTTTATGTTCCTACCTATTATCTGGATATACCAAGAGAGATGTATGGTCTAATGAGTTTCCGGGAAAAAGCAGAATATTTGATGGAAGAACAGGAGATCCTTTTGAACAACCTGTTCTAATAGGCAGGTCCTATATCCTAAAATTAATTCATCAAGTTGAGGAATTACAAAAGAAAGTTTTTCAACAAAAATGTGAATTAGGAAGGATTGGTCGACGAAATATGAACCGGAGACTGAATCTTGATATACCTCAGAACAATACATTTTTGTTACCACGAGATCTATTGGCTGCTGCGGATCATTCAAGTATTTAGTTTCACTGATAAGATACAAAGACTTACTTTACATTTAAAATTACACAAAAAAAGATTTTTTATCACAAAGAGGTCTACGAAAAATTTTGGGAAAACGTCAACGGCTGTTGGATTATTTGTCAAAGAAAAATCGAGTACGTTATAAGAAATTGATTAACCAGTTGGGTATTCGGGAGTCAAAAACTCATTAATTTTAAGTTTAATATTGGTTTGAATTTTTTCTTTAGTTATTAAATTTTGCATTTTGATCAACTTCATTTTGCTAAATTCATGGAATACTGAATTGAATTAAGGAAGAAAAATTATGACTGTACCAGCTACAAGAAAGGATCTCATGCCCCAGTAGTCCTAGCCGTAAACGATGGATACTAGGCGCTGCGCGTATCGACCCGTGCAGTGCTGTAGCTAACGCATTTTAAAAAACGGAAAATCCAACGAATACAAGAGTGGTTTTTTTGGGTATAGCAGGACTTGAACCTGCGACCACTAGGTTAAAAGCCCAATGCTCTACCAACTGAGCTATACACCCGATTCGACAAGTCAATAAACAATGTAGATTCGTTTTTTTGGTTCCGGAGAATCCAGCTACAGGAGAACCAGGAACATAAAGCTCTCTCCTTTTTTCCGCCCGACTCTTTGGTCTTAAGAATGCTGGTTTTATTTTAAGAACGAGAGTGAGTTATATAACTCTTCTTCCATTAGTTGATACTTCAAAAACCCCAGTATAAACTGGTACGATTCAATTCAACATTTTGTTCATTCGGGTTTGATTGTGTCATAGCTCTATAATTCGAATTTGGTTTATCGTTGGATGAATTGCATTGCTGATATTGATCCTAAAAAAAAAGGGTAGGTACAGCTAGTCCGTGAATAGCTAACCATCGCACTGTAAAAATTGGATAGGTTCGATCTATGGTCATTGGTGGCCTCCTAACTCCTAAAAGGATCTACTAAATTCATTTGAAAGATTTTTGTCAAAATTTTCATTCACGCCTAATCTATATCGAGTAGACCTTGTTGTTGTAAGAATTCTTAATTCATGAGTTGTAGGGAGGGACTCTTCTTTCTATATATATACAACAACAAATCTGGATATTAACGTTCTTTTTTCTAGTATATTTAAAGAAAAGGATCCTTTCTCTTTTTCTAAATTTTGTATTCTACTTAAAAATTGAAATTCAACAGATCCACAGTTTTTTTTTCTTTTTTTTGTCGAATAGCCGAGATGAATGAATTTTTGACCATAGCGGTGGTCTCCCCCGGACCGCCCGGATCCCACGAGTGAATAGAAAGTTAGATCTACATTGGATCTCACCTGAATCGCCCCATCTATCCTCCTGAGGAGAAGTTTGGTTTCAAACTCCGATTCGAACAGGAGGAGTACGCCATTAAGACTAAGATAAAAAATATTAAGACTAAGCTAAAAAAGACTTCATTGATATTACCCAATTTTGAGGACCAATCCTCACATGAATATACTAGGCACCTTAACTTCCCCCGGTCTTCGGCCCGAGCTGTATGAGGCAGAAACTCGTCCCACGTACGGTTCGGAGGCCGAGCCCCACCCCCCAACAATAATGGTGCGGCTTAGGTCAACTAATACGAATAAGATACAGTTCACTCAACGATTGCCTTTGGGTCCCGAACCAAACTTAATAAGTATCTTATCGGAAACTTAAAACAAAGAAAAAAATTAAGAAAAAGAAATCAATCAAAAAAGGGCGAGTCAAGTGATACAAAAAGAACTCTGTTCTTTGTTAGTCCTATCTATAAGAGGAGAGCATATGAAAAATGTAACCGATTCTTTCAAATTCATTTTGAATTTGATAAATGTATTGCTTGTGAAGTATGTGTTCGTGTATGTCCCATAGATCTACCCGTTGTTGATTGGAGGTTTAAAAAAGAGATATTAAAAAGAAACAATTGTTTAATTATAGTATTTCTTATAAAAAAATCAAACCTATTAAAATACATTCCGTGCTTTTAACCCAACTCAAGCTGAAGAGACTTATTCAATGGTCACTGCTAACCGCTTTTGGTCCCAAATCTTTGGGGTTGCTTTTTCCAATAAACGTTGGTTACATTTCTTTATGTTATTTGTGCCAGTAACCGGTTTATGGATGAGTGCTCTTGGGGTAGTTGGTCTGGCTTTGAACCTCATTGATAAGTGCTACAAGATCTCGTGCATTAGTCGTCGATTCGGCATTGATAATAAAAGAGTGCCCTTTTATTTATTCTAGTAAATGGTTCAAGTGATTTTATTGATATGAGTGTTATATATCAGAAAAATTACCAACTATTCGTTTTTAGCTTTCAATTCGCCTCTGACCATCAAATTAAATGTGAATAACCCGTCCTCCTCTCTTTGAAACAAGGGGCGCTTCCGGTTCTGTGCGTGCTTCAAACAATTTTGTCTTCTCCATATTACCATATCTCTAGAGTCAATAATTTTCTATGAGGAACTACTGAACTTAATCACTTGCTGCCGTTACTCAACAGTTTTCTGTTGCTTCCACGTAATAACTCTACCAAAGGAGATCCTATTATAGGAATAGCGTCCGGCACGCCTGTCACAATTTTTACTGCCCAATAACCAATTTGGTGCCTTTAATTTATATAAATAAAACAAAAACTAAATCAAATAAGAACAATGTCATAAAAAAACATGGAGGGAAGGGATACTCACTGTTTTCGGGGTTTTTTTACTGTCGAGGGGGGAGGGCATAAACGGCGCTAGAGGTCAGGAGCACGGAGGTTCGATCTACGGTGACTGGCGGCTCCCGATTCAGTTGGGTTAGGGCACGGTTTTTAGAAGAGGAGGGAGAAGCGCGAGAGGGGGAAAGAAGGGGGACGGGGCGGTAGACCGCGCTGTGGCGGCGGTGATTCTCTATGGGGGAGGGGGCGATGAGATCGCGACCCCCCCTTCCTTTTTCTCTTTTTTTCTTTTTTTTTCGATTCTGATTTTGAACGTAGGGGTGGTTTGACTTTCAAAAGAAAAGGGGGGTTTATTTAATTTAAATATTTTAATAGTCTATAAAAGTAACTTTTTAACACAAACTCCAAATGAGACCCGCCGACTGTCGCCCTTAGCTATTTACCCCCATTCTGAACACAATGGTATATGTATCGCAGGCTAATTCGACCGTTATGATTAGTTTCCGTTGAATTTAAAATATAAATCTTTATATATTCAATTTAAACGCACATTTCAATTTACCGGGGCCACATACAGTCTCTAAAATTCCCGAAAAATATTTTCTTGCTTCGTATTGACAATACGGTCCTAACTAAACTAATTTTGTCGAATTCTGAGTTCGTTTGAAAAATGGCCATTTTTAGGTCGATCCAAATTGACAGAAACTGACAAAACACGTTTTCTTTTGCCACGCTCACATATTGACTTCAAAAATTATGAATTATGGAATCTAACAATAACTTGACATCCCAGATCCAACAAAAGTGCTTTCGTCGAAAACGAAGGTTGTTTGCAAAATTTCCATTTTTAAGGGCCAAAATTCCATAGCGACTATTCTGAATTTTCAACTGGACATAGCTTTTTATTCCCGCTATGAAATTTTGATTTTTTGGATTTGTTGGAAAGATATCTTCAAATAGATTCTAATATCTTTGGTTTCGCTAAAATCCGGTTTATTTTGAATCCTGTACATCCTTTTGAAATTTGAAATCGAATTTTCAAACTACCGCGCCATTTTCAATTCCTTTTATAATTAAAAATAATTATTTATATTCTAACGACGACTCAAATAAATATATACGTTCTAATTCTATTCAAATAAATTTCTTGTTGTTATTATTTAAAATAATTCATTTTAAACATTCAAAATTCATCAAAATTGCCAAAATAAAATTTTTAAATTCGCTCAGATTTTCCGGGTTGTTACATAGTAGGTTGGCCTCGTTGATGTTGTGCGGTGACGAGCAGGAGGCTGGCGTGCTATTACTACCGGCTATTTAGATATTTATTTTTATTTTCGTTGTATGTTGATTGGTATTTAGACTCCAAGGGATGTAATGAGGCATATTGTATTCAGTGATTCATGTACCCAGATGTATTGTACTTGAGATTCTATGGTTTTATGAAGATTTTATTTTTTGTTCAGTTATGCTTCATTACTATATCCTGTTGTATATTTTATTATTGTATATTATTCATGCGCTGTGATTATACGACATGTTTCATTTCGAGTTATACTTCCCTGATGATTGTCCCATATTGGCCTGGCACGCCATATAACGCACCATTCCTTAGTTCGGTGCAGGAGGTACATGGAGGTCATCACACTTTTACTGAAAAGTATATTCTGGAGGCTGGAAAGGAGGAAATTTACTAAAGTTTTATTAGCTTGGAGCAAGGTGAGATTTCAATGGAACATTACACTGCAAAATTCAAAGAGTTATCGAGATTCACAATGGACTTTGTTAATATGCCAAAGAAGAAGAACGATAGATGTTAACACCAAAATTGGCATCATCCATATATAAAGAGACAAAAGTTACCAAGACAGAAGAACAAATGGCTTTAGGCAATGAACCTGAAACCAAGTAGAGAAAGCCTTGAAGGAAGCTAGGGCAATACTGATATCAAGGTTCGAAAGCTATAGAATAGATATCAGCAGCAAGAAGGTTCAGGTGGCAACTAGGTATCAACACCTAGTGTCGTTAGAAAGACGATACCAAAATTACATCGGCATCAAAGAAGAGGATCGAAAGGATTAAGGCCAATACCAAGGCACAAGGATATCAGTCTGACAACGATAGTAAAATATTAGGAGAAGCAGTAGCAATAAAGCAAAGGCAGCAGGGGAGAAGAGAGTAAAGTAAGGTGTCGGCACCATCATACAGTGGACCATTAGCCTGGTGTTTATCCCTTAAAATCCATACATATATTAGTCTATTAAATCTATGTAAAAACTACAGGCCAAGCGTCATTAGGGTCGGTCGTGCATAGTCCAATCGAATTCAATACACCCAGACAGTTTGTGAAGGGTAAGGGACGATCACACAGAACAAAGTTCAAGCGCCAGTTTAAGGTTAAGCACAGGAACGAAGGTCGCATACATCAGAACAAGTTGGGTCGTCTGCTCAACGCATTCAGGATCGGTCATACAACATAGTACGACCATATGGAGGGGTCTTGCGCATGAAGCTAGTTCAGGAATGGCACTACCCAAGGACAGTAAGGCTCATACATCCTGTAAAGATCGCCCATATTAAGGAAGTCGCTCATTCTTATACCAAAGAAATCGGTCGTACAAGACAAGGAGAAGAATTGGTTCCGGTCAGACGTTCCACTCTGCAGTCCCTCGTTCATACTGCCCCGATCGATTGTACGTAGTAAGGAACACAAAGATGCTAGAGATCGGACATGCATCCCATGTCCGCTCACGGGTTGCAACCCCAGTCGTTCACTCATTCCTCAATCAATCACTAATGCTCCAATCATATGCTACCTAATGGTCTGACATATGTCAACTCCAGGGTGATCGCACTTATATCTTCTCTACAAGCCTTGGTCGGTCGCATATTCATCTATAATCAGATAACCGAAGCTTCAACTAGACACTATATGTCGGTCAATAAAAGGCTTAATAAAATGACCCGGTCGGTCGCTCTTATACCAACCATGAAGCTTTGACAAGTCGCCTTTACACTCCTCACTTGTTTGCCCGTTCAATGTTCTCAGATCTATGCAATCGCCCGCTCCCATGAAGCCGCTTGTGCGGGACAGCTGAATACAACTATCGACAGTTGGCTACTGCTAGGCGGTGTCATTTTTGTAATTAATGAAACGAGTGACCCATAGCCCGCATATATGAACTTCAGCTCATTTCTTCAGGAGAGCTCACCTATAAATAGGCCATGACAACCACCATAAGGGGGATCGACTCTTTGTTGCCACGAAGTGCTGCTAAATTCTTTCCTCCACCATTCCTTAAGCATTTCAACCATCATCTTGATCTCCGCTCAAAGGTTATTCATTCATTTGGCCATGGTATCCATTAGAATCTTATAAGTGGGATAAAATCAAAGACATTCTCCTTCTTCATCGCTCATCCATCCTTCTCCTCCACGGGTTCCACCATTCCTCCATTGAATTCTGTGAATTTAAGCAAGATTTGTATGTAAGAGTGAGAATATTTTGAGAGAATGAGAAGATGTATGAACAAAGAGAGTTTATATGCTTTGTAATCATTGTCAGATAATGCAACCCACCTTCATAGTGGAGTAGGCCTAGTTTAGGGCCGAACAACTCTAAATTCTTTGTCTTTATTTTATTTTCCTCATTTTTTGCTTTTATCCTTGTGATTGCAGCTCCATCTATTTTCCAACCACATTCATGAAGTACGATCCTCATACCATTGGTGTTTGAGAAATTTTTTTGGTGAAAACACCTGGTGACGACACCGAAACCAAGTAGGCAAGTATGTGAAATCGATACTGAGATAGCCGAAAGTTCATAAGGAAGCAACTATAGCAATAACACTCAAAAAGAGAAAGAAAAGTAGAAGGTAAAAATCTAGTGTTGATACCAACATATGATAAATAATTAGCCTGGTATCGGCACTAGAACGAGAAGGCAAGTTTACAAAGATGATACCCGAAAACTGACATAGAAAGGAAAATAAGGTCAAGATGTAAGGCTAGCACAAAAGTAACAAGAGTATCAAATAAGTTGGGCCACTCCATAGTGATACGAAACCTGAACATCAATGGTGGCATCATGAATTTGACATTCAGTATAGAAGCCAAAACAAAAGGCTAAGATCAAGTGTCGCGAAATGATACCAAACAAAGGGAAAATTGAGGTATTCAAAGCATTACCGAGTATTCAAGATAGATACATGGTACTGAAACCACAGTGCCGAGGTCTTAGAGGCATAGATATAGATTTGATTTTCAACATAAAAAGCAGCGAGACCAAGACCAGATGATTAGGAGCCAGTGTCATAGAAAATGATTCCAAGTCATAATTGAGGAAGACAGAAGGGTAAACACCAAATATTTAAGATAAAGGCACGAAGCCAAGAACAGACTCCTTAGAGAAAATAAAAGGGTAGAAGTAAGCAAAACAGAGCAAAAGAAGGGCTACTAGTACCTATAGTTTTGATATCGAAGCCTATAAGCGGAAGCAACATCAGTCTATACAGATAATAGAGACGGAAGTCAAATACATAAAGAAATATAGACAACTAAACCAACCTGAGAATTCATTTGATATCGGCACCGAAGTCTCCATAATTCGATATCGAAAGCTGAGAACGGGGGAAAGGAAGTAGAAAAATCGGCATCAGAGCGCATATGAAGGTTTAGCACGGTAACCAAGTGATACAAAAGCGGGCTGAAATAGTGAAAGGGCTCAAAAATCAATACCAAGCAGCGATAGCAGAAGGAGACCAAAAATCTCTATAAATAAGTCCCTAGGGGTCTCAAGTTGGGGACTTTTCCCTCATTCCACAATCTTGTTCTCACTTCTAAGCGAACTAACCCTAATTTGTAAATCAAATTGGGGAATTCTTATGTAACCTTTGCCATGAATAAAATCATTAAAGCCCTTAAAATGGATGTAGGTTTAATCCAGACTGTACCACTATAAATCATTGTGTTCTCAACTATTTTTCATATTATATTGTTTTTGTTGTGCTTATGTGCGTCAACTCTCCTCAACCCAATCATTCCAACAATTACTTAAATACCCTTAATGCGTATATTAGTTTTGATTAGTGACGATTGTTGTAGCCCCATCCCAAGGTAAATGTTGGTCCTCGTGTTTCGTAAGCATGATACTCACCTCTCGAAGAAAGGGTAACAAATCTTCGGACTAAGGGTCTTAATGCCTAAGGAGCAGTGAATTCAATCGAGATTGAAAGGACTATAACACCCTAAATACAGAAGCATAACCCTACATTTTGGTATTAACAAAAAATATCATTAACATTTTGGCGGAAGAAGAGGGGCTTGAACCTTCGATACTTTGGATAACCTACCACATCCCTAGTTGTTTCGTCATGGATTAGGCTATGCTTTGAAGAAAGACTATAGATAAAGAGTATCGACAAGGAGCTTTTGATTATCGAATGGCTACTTCAACATCATTTTTCTAAACTATTTGAAGAATAGTATAACTTTGAACCCCCTTGTGGTTAACCCTTATTTCTCTTACCTCCATCCTTATCTTAAATCTTTCGTCCTTATTTCTCGTTTCATCATAACAAATACTCTCAAAATCAGATGAAGATGGTTAGACCAAGAAATAACTGTGAACATGATTCCAGCACATCATCTGCTTTAGAGAATAGCATACCTTCCTACTTCAATTTAACAAAACTAAAAACCGAAGGATCTTCAACATTAATGATAGGAGTAAGTAATGAGTTGGAGATATTGCACTTGGCTTCACAGATTGATACAACTAGAAAATTCGTTGAAGAAGACTTAGTCCGAAGGTCCCTTGAAGTGGAACCTTATGAAGAAGAATAAAAAATAATAGCACCTTGAGAGCTTTATAGCCAAATTGAGTCTTCATGAAATCTACAGAGCATTCCAGTTTCATAGAGAAACAACTAAGCACTAAAAGAGGTGGTCAGATCATAAGAAAGCGAAAGCCTAAGGTGGCTAGAAGACAGGAAGTGGCAGGGAATCCCCTTCTCCAAAGAGATAATAATGGTTGAAGTTCCATCTGGTATAGAATTACCATAGCTCATATATGATGGGACTAAAGATCCCAAAGTGCATCTCACTATCTTTGAAAGTTACATGGATGCGTACAACATTTCTAAGGCTCCTCAATGTAAGATCTTCCTTACAACCCTTCATAAAGAAGCCAACAAATGGCGTAGACATTATTATGGCCTAGTCATCACAACTTGGAAACAGTTATCTACTGCATTTAACATGCAATTGCATGTACATAAAGAACCAACAATCAACATCTATGATCTAGCCAGAATTAGACAGAAGCCAAAGGAATCTCTTAACCATTATTTGAAGAGATTCATACAGAGTCGCTCAAAGTACAAAGGGCAACAACGAGAGAAAAACTAATAGCTGTGTAATCAAGATTATTAGCACCATCCCACTTTCTGAAGGAACATACCTTAAATAAATGTGAAAGCTTAGGTGATTTTTATTCTAGAGCCGACAAATTTATTCGCATGGAAGAAATGTTTAACATAAAGAAAATCTTGAAGCAAGGTCAAAAGGAGAAAAGCTTTGATTCTAATACCCTCGCAGAAGGCTCTTCAAAGATGTGCAAAGAAAAGGATTATTGTTCCTATCACAAGATAAAGCGACAAAAAACCAGCTAATGTTGTGATTTGATAAAAATAAACAAGCCGAAATGAAAAGAAAGTCTAATTAAGAAATTTGAAGTAAGACCAATGGGAAAGCTGGTTAGAGGCAACGCAACATAGGAATGAGAACTGAACAATAAGTCTCCTATCTCAAATGATTACTTTTATTAGTCGTTTAACTTTGTCTTTTTACTTATGATTAATCAAATATTAATGTAAATTCAAGTGCTACTACAGGTAAAAACCAACCCTATTCAGGCTTATACATACAACAAGATCTCAGGGGGAGCACCTAAAACGCGCCGGACCACTACCTATGTCTCGTCTTGCAGAAGGGAACGAAAGCTCAAGAGGAAGCAGTTAAGGAATGCAATGCATGGATTAAGAGCATGGAAAAGCTATCAGTCAGCGACAAGTTTCGATAAAAGCACCCAAAGAAATACAAAACGAAGAAGCTATCAAATGTCGATCATTGCTTGAATTAAATGAGTGCTTAAAATTTTACATCCTTTGTTTTGAAAATTTCATAAATATTTCTCATGAAATGCATTATATTGAATATTTCTATGAAAAGTGTGGAACCTACCCTTGATAAAAGATATCCAACAAAACCTTTAGAATAAAAGGAAACTCAACAAAGCCTTTGGAAGAAAAGGCAAATCAACGAAGCCTTCGGAAGAAAAGGCAAGTCAATAAAGCCTTCGGAAGGAAGCGCGAATCAACAAAGCCTTCAGAAGGAAGGGTGAATCAATAAAGCCTTTGGAAGGAAGGGCGAACCAATAAAGCCTTCATAGGGAAAGGCAAACCAATAAAGCCTTTAGAAGAAAAGGCACAACAAACAAAGCTTCCGAGAAGAGAACCACCATCAAACAAAGCTTCCGTGGAGGGAAGCACCATTAAACAAAGCTTCCAGGAGAGAAGCGCCATCAAATAAAGCTTCCAGGAGAGAAGCGCCATCAAATAAAGCTTCCTAGAAGAGAAGAAATGACGAACAAAGCTTCCAAAGAGAGAAGCAACATCAATTAAAGCTTCCTGAGAGAGAAGAAACATCAACCAAAGCTTCTAAGAAGAGAAGCAACAACAGAAAAGCTTCCAAGAAGAGAAGCAACAACAAACAAAACATTCGAGAAGAGAAGCTTTATTTCCTACAATTGAGTCGCCTTTGGGGTAGGGCTACAATACCTTCATCTCCTATAATGGAGTCTCCATTGGGGTAGGGCTACAATACCTTCATCTCCTCCTACAATGGAGTCGCCTTTGAGTAAGGCTAAAACCTTCGTCTCCAGCTATTGGGTTGCCGCCTAAGTGGGGCTAGTTATTATAACATATGCATCTTCCCATAAAGGGATTAGTGTCGCTTTCTTAGAGGGTATTCATGCATATGCATATCCTATGGGTTAGGAATAAGGCTAGACATTAGATGCTCAATAGCTGAATAATCAAACATGATTTTTCATTGAATGGTTGGATAGCCAAATGATCTAATGAAACTACCCTGTTGAACGATCAAACAATTGAAAAATTGGATGATTGAACGAAACTACTACTGAATGGTCAAATGGCTAGAAAACTAAACGGAACTACTGTTGAATGACTAATCGGCTCAGAATAAGGTTAATTTATTCCGAAAACATTCCTCTATATATACGCATTCGAAAATTACTTCTCAAGATATTTAAGACTCTTTCGACCACATGTTTTCTCCAAACGAACTTCTGAGAAACCCACACATAATTTATGTTTGTTTAGTCACTTTCAATAATATTTTGATTTCTTAATGGCATTCACATAGGTAGCCTTCGATGATTCTGGCATTACCTAGTGAATTATAAATAGGAAAAAATTCTTTGAATGAAATTCTGATATGCTATTTACCCGAGCATGAGTTTTGGGATTTATATTATGTTTAGAGGGAAACTTCTGATTCTCTATTTACTCGGGTATGAGTCTCGAGGTTTCTGCCAATTTCAAACGTGGATTTCTAATGTCTTATTTACACGAGCATGATTCTAAGGGTTTCTACTAATTTCATATGCAAATTTTTTATTTTTTATTTTTTATTTACTCGAGCATGAGTCTCGGGGTTTCTACTAATTTTAGATGTGAATTTCTAATTTCTTATTTACTCAAGTGTAGGTCTCGGGGTTTCTACTAATTTTAGATGTGAATTTTTGATTTCTTATTTACTCGAGTATGAGTCTTGGGGTTTCTACTAATTTCATATGTGAATTTCTGATCTTTTATTTACTCGAGCATGAGTCTCGGGGTTTCTACTAATTTCAGATGTGAATATCTGATTTCTTATTTACTCAAGGGTAAGTCTCTAGGTTTCTACTGATTTCAGATGTGAATGTCTGATTCCTTATTTACTCAAGCATGGGTCTCAGGGTTTTTACTAATTTTAGATGTGAATATTTGATTTCTTATTTACTCGAGCATGAGTCTTGGGGTTTGTACTAATTTCAAATGTGAATTTCTGATTTCTTATTTAATCGAGCATGAGTCTTAGGGTTTCTACTAAGTTCAGATGTGATTTTCTAATTTCCAATTTACTTGAGTATGAGTCTGGGGTTTCTACTAGTTTCAGTTTGTAGAATTTCGGCCTTCTATCATGAATACCCGAATTCAGGTATTGGACCTCTATTATTGCTTGAAGGAACTCTTTTACACCAACTCAAATCAGAGCTTTGAACCTTTCCCTCATCATTCTAGATGAACAATCTGAACTTATAATACTTCCAGAAATGATCCCTTATATTTACACTATTCTAACACTTGAATCAAGTTATGGATTTTCAATTCTCAATTCAAGGTAAGAAGTTCTGGGCTTCTATCACCATGACCAAGTATGGATTTTAGGCCAA
Organism: Allium sativum; assembly: GCA_030737875.1. NCBI lineage: Eukaryota > Viridiplantae > Streptophyta > Magnoliopsida > Asparagales > Amaryllidaceae > Allium > Allium sativum. The sequence continues at coordinate 681,697,955 of CM060926.1, read as the reverse complement.
AAACCGAGGAATTTTAAATCAAATACTCGGATTAGTGCCTCAAGTCATTGTTTAAAATCTCCAAACAAAGGTTATGGTTTCTTGACACCTCACATAGGGAGGTTTTCTAAACTTATGCTACCTTTACCCCTAATTTCATTAATATATGTTCTTGATTAAAAATAATGCTTGACACATTATAAATGAAATATTGAACACTATGAAAATCATATTACTTCTATTAACACATTATATTTCTCAAAAAATGAAGTTCTGGTCTTAAAATTATAAATAACCAAGTCTAGGTTTTGAGATTTCTATTATTGGCCTTTAAGTTTCTATTACAAGTATCAAAGTCCGGATTTTGAGTTTGCTACTCCACATTTTCAAAAGATGAATTCTTGATAACCGAATTCTTAAATAAGAGTACAGGATTTCCCATTCCTATTAATAGAATTTTTTGTAAAACCTTTAGTATAAGGGTCTACATGAATACATTATTAAATTAGCATGTTGCCTATTTAAACTCATTAAAAGTTCATGATTTTGGAACTTAAACACCAATGCTGCCATCTAAGAAAATTTAAGTTATTTATTATATCCTTATTTTGAAGTATACGAAACTAATGACTAAAAATTTCTTTAATGCTACTTGAGCTACAGAATGCAGTACATGAACTATTAGATTTTTGTCTGAAAGAGCAAAAGCCTCTTTATACTAGGCGACTAGCTGTTAACACCAAAATTTGCATCAGCCAAATATTAGAGAAAGCCTTGAAGAACAAAGGCTTTAGGCAATGACGCCGAAACCAAGTAGAGAAAGCCTTGAAGAATACTAAGGCGATACCGATAGTAAGGTCCGAAAGCTGTAGAATCGATACCGGCAGCAAGAAGATTCAGGTGGAAACCAAGTATCAACACCTAATATCGTTAGAAAGATGATACCAAAATTACATCGGCATCAAAGAAGCGGACCGAAAGGATCAAGGTTGATACCAAGGCACAAGGATATCGGTTCGACACCGATAGTAGAAGATTAGGAGAATCAGTAGAAATAATGCTGAGGTAGTAGGGGAGAAAAGAGTAAATTAAGGACATTGGACCACTAGCCTGGTGATGACACCAAAACCAACAAGGAAAGTATGTGGAATCGATATATAGTATCCGAAAAGGGAGAAACTATAGCAATGATTCAAAACGTGCAAGAAAAGAAGAAGATAAAAGCCCGATGTCGATACCAACGTATATTGAACATTTAGCCTGGTATCAGCACCTGAACGAAATGGAAAATTTACCAAGATAATACCCAGAAAACTGACATCGAAAGGAAAATTAGATCAAGGCATTAGACCAACATTACGGTAACGGTAATGGCAATATTAAATTAGTTGGGCGACTTCAAAGTGATACGAAACCACAACATCAATGGTGGCATCATGAATTTGACATTTAGTATAGAGACCAAAACCAAAGGCTGAGATCTAGTTTCACGAGAGATGATACCAAACATAGGGAAAAGGGAGGTATTCGGAGAATTACCAAGTATTCAAGATAGAGACATGATACCGAAACCACAGTATAGGGGTCTCAGAGGAGGAGATATAGATTTGACTTTCAACTTAAAATGGAGCAAGGCCAAAGCCAGATGATTAGGAGCTAATGTCATGGAAAGATATGCCAAATGATAAGTGAGGAAGACAGAAGGGTCGAAACCAAATATTAAATATAAAGGCCAAGGAACAGACTCCTCGGGGGAAATAAAGGGCTAGAAGCAAGCAAAATAGAGCAAAATAAGTGCTATCAATACCAATAGTTTCAATACCGAAATCGGTTAGCGAAAGCAACTTCAATCGATACAGATAATAGAGATGGAAGCCAAGTACATAAAGAAATGGAGCCAACCAAACTGACACCGAGCAATCGTTTAACACTGGCACTGAAGTCTCCATAATTCGATACCGAAAGACGAGAACGGGGGAAAGTAGATAGTAAAACCGGCGTCAAAGCGCATACAAAGGTTCAACACCGAAACCAAGTGATAAAGAAGCGGGCCGAAATAGTGTAAGTACCCCGAAACCAATACCAAGCAGCGACAACGGAAGGAGATCCAAAATCTCTATAAATAAGACTCTAGGTGTCTTAAGTTGTGGACTTTTCCCTCATTCCACAATCTTGTACTCATTTCTAAAAGAGCTAACCCTAATTTGTAAATCAAATTGGGGATTTCTTATCTCCTCCATGAATAAAATCATTAAAGCCCTTAGAATGGACATAGGTTCAATCCGAACTAAACCACTATAAATCATTGTGTTCTTGACTATTTTGCATATTATATTGTTATTGTTGTGCTTATGTGTGCCAACTCTCCTCATCCCTATCTTTCCAAAAATTACTTAAATACCCTTAATGCATATTTTTGTTCTAATTAGTGACAATTGTTGTATCGCCATCCCATGATAATTGTTGGTCCTCAAATTTCGTAAGTGTGATACTCACCTCTCGAAGGAAGAGTAACTACTCTTTAGACTAAGGTTCTTGATACCTAAGGAGCGGTGAATTTAGTCAAGCTTGAAAGGACTAGATTACCCTAAATACACAAATATAATCCCACATTTGGTGTTAACGAAAAATATCGTTAACAATAGATACATCAAAAGAATGAAGAGCTAGTATTTAAGCAGAATGACTAACCACATCATAATGACTTTAACAGATTTGGTTTACATGGCTTCCAGATATGAAGCAGTTGATAAAGCATTCACACCTGAAGCGCAGAAAGCCGCTAACAACAAAAGAAAGGGACCACCATCAGCGAAGGCTGGAGTTGGTAGGAATAATGTGAAGTGTTACAATTATGGAAAGTAAGGTCACTACTTAAATAAATGCAGAGGTCCTAAAATTCAAAACCATTCGCAAGGAAAACTACACCAATTATTTAGAAAAGCCTCCGTTTCTACTGCAACCAACCGGGCCATTGGAAGAATTAGTGCCCAATGATGAAGAAGGCCGAAGTGGAAAATATTATGCAATAAAGGATGAGCCGTATACTACCAAAGAAGACAAGGACAAGGGAGTACTCGAAGGTAACCTTTATGTTAATGATAAATTAGTTCGAGTTTTGTTTGATGCAAAAGCGTCCCATAGTTTCATCTCTAATTCATTAGCTAAAAAAATACATCTAACCCAACTACGATGGAAACCCCTATTGTTGTGTTCGACCGAATAGGTGGTCCAACTAAGATGTATTTGGGTTATGAGAGTCCAAATTTCCTATAAATCCTAAATATTTTTGGGTGATTTAAAGATTCTAAATTTCATCGGTTTTGAAATTATACTCAGGATGGATTAGATGTGACACACCACGTCCGTTAATGTCACTCATTAAGAGAATGCATTAAGTTTCATGAAGCGTTAAATGTAAATAGAACCAGAACATTACAAGACAGATATAAAAATAGCAGCAGAATAAAAACTAAATTTATTAATCATAAAGCCTCGTGGTTCAAAACATCATATGTCTGCATTACATAAAAAACAATGCATCATAAAAACTTCTGTCTTGATTTTAAACATCAGAGTACAAAATAAAAGAAGCAAATTCCCCCAATAAAAACATAGCTACAATAACAAATATAGGAGCTTGAGCAATACATTTAAGCAGCTCCAACAAAATGATAGTAGAATCCTGGTCAAGCTTGAGTATTCCCACCCTGAGAATCTGGTGGGAAACGGAAGAAAGAAGAGGAAACAAAAAGGGTCAGACATAAAGTTGGTGAGTCCAGTTACTTTAGCAAGTAAATAAGTAAAAGTAGCATGACATACATATAAAGTAAATAAGAGAGATAACATAACAAAAGGCAGGTATGACAAGGTAGACTCGTTAAACATGATAGGGTATATTGCACTTCTAAAGATTACTCCGATTCTCTGCACTGATACAAGTATAATCAGAATGAGATGATCCCAACAACTATAAGATGGTAGACTTAGGCATACTTCTGGTGAGAGGTTTTAACCCCATACAATCCACAGGCTGCCCAACCTAATAGACTCATAAAAAATTTATCAGAGTCTAGATGTAACCTAACAACTACCCTAATCGATCGGCTCCCTACTCCGTAGATACCCTGTGCCTGCCCCACGGTAGGAGGTATCACTTTCTAACATGACAACCCTTCATTGATGTGCACAACCATATCTACTGATGTCACGGTCATCTTATCTCCTTCTGCCCGGACATGCAGGCACACGCTCTGGTCGGTTTGCACCGCCCACACTGTCCTCCATGTTTGGATCTCTTACAATTATCCCAGTAAGCGTTCCCCGACTCTGACCTAGGGCGGAGTCCTCGTTCATATCGTTATATGGATTACTAACCGAAATGGGTCCCACACACAAGATGATATAAGCTCTCCCCTTGTCTTATATCCCCACTAGGATTTTCTCAGGTTATGTATACCTAATTGTGTCTTTAATTACATAACCCCCTCAGGTTAAGTTTGTGGGCCTGTATATAAATATTACCCACCCCTATAACAGCCCGAAACTTCCCCGTAATGGAAAGCCCGGATTGACTTCGAGAATGAGCCACATCAGAACGCAAACAGAAGAACATTTCATTGCTTATTACAACAATTCCATCATAATACAAGAATACACAGAGTAAGAATAAATATTACACATCATAAAATATTAGAGATTACAATTCATTACATAGCAGTAGAAATAATACAAAACACAACTGAAGGAGATATACGGATACAAAGCTTTCCGGATATCGTTCCAGCTGTAAACCAGGATCCTATGAATATAAATCTGCAAAACCAAAACTACTAGCTGCCCCTGTCGGAAATAAGGGCACCCAGAGTTTAGGTTAAAACAATAAACTCAAGGTCAGTAATGTGACTGGTGTGAGAACTAAAATAGTTATTAATCTTTATTTTAAAATTAGGTAAATCAAGGGACCACGCTGTATAGCACGAAACGGGTTTCCTCCTAAGAATACCAGCGCATAAAACAACAGCGCAATGCTAAATAAAAAATAATGAAGCTATTATAAGACTCAAGTCCAATCACACAATGCAACGCAAGCCAGAGGATAGAGTTTTTACCTTATAATAGCCAAAAATGCTTAGTACGTGAAATTTCATCTTTTATTATTATTATAAGTGTATAGTGTCAAAACAATTTCAATCATAAGTATCAATCATAGATGGCATAAGTGCTGCATACCACTATGTCGCCATATATAGATTTACAATTAAAACCGCAAAACGTCGTATTGGAAGTTGGCTTTCCATCTGTGAACCAAGCCAAGAGATCGTCCTTACCGCTTCGAGACAATCTAGCCCATGTCTCAGGAACAGCCGCAACTGCCCCATGGATCGTCAGGACCGGTCCACCCGATGTGGATTATAATGCTTGAACACTGCGTTTCCCCGCCCTATGGAGCGTAAATGAGCCAAATAACTACATCGGCCCCGGATCTACCGATATAACCGAGGCGCCTCACAATCCATCATCCACATAAGTAAAATGTCCGGGCGTGTAAAACCCAAAACACCACTCCTAGCTAGAAGGAAACGCATGCCCTCCCTGAGGTCCTCTCTCGTTTCTGGTTTACACCGGGGTGTGAGGCTCGCGAATTAACGCTACACAAAGCTACACAGTATTACAGCCGTGCTTTGATCATTCACCACAAGACTCTGCTTTTCAACAGAAGCCTTGATCATTTGCATATCGGCATGCCACACAGGCAATTCATGCTATGCAACCGATGTATATCAATCACACAGAATGAAATCCGATGTCAGACACACATCCATTTACAAGTCCGTTCTGGGTCTGAACGAAACCGGAGGCACAATATAACTCACATATCCATCGATCTCCAAGTACGTCTGGATGATCACCAACTGGTTTCCTCCTCTTGGGTGTATAGCCCAATCAAGATCATCAGTAATTATCCAAACGATGTGAAGACCTCCGGTCTTCAACCACCGTCTTCATCGTTGACTTATCATCGATTTAGTTATTCAGAATGGTATAAACCCAGCTTTTCTGAACAACTCACGTATATAATAAACTAGTGCTACACCAACGCAGCATACGCCTCATTCCAATCTTGAATATTCTTTTATTCAAATATTCTTATATTTTGGGAATGATTCCCATTAATTTTATCAAAGATAAATTCTTTAAATTTATTCTTTAATCTTCTTTTGAATATCAATTCAAACCAAATTATGGTTTATCCAAACTAGTCGGGATTAACGAACCTTACCGAAGTAATTATTTGTTAAATCTCCCAATCCCAACCTATTCATCCCATGAAGTAAAACTGGTAATACTTCATATCTAACACCACAGTGTTATCGGTAAATTCAATTACCAATTCACGTTCAAATCTAATTAAAGATTTAACTATCACCTGGAGCAAAACTGGTGATACTTCATTCTCGATCATTTCAATCTAATTAAAGATTCATTAAAACTCCACTTGGTTTTAATCCTCCCAAAAATCAATATTAATGATTGTTTAACTTGGGAAATCATATCCCGTCTTTAACTGGGTGAAAGAACTAATGTAATTTAAAACACGGTCCACGATAAACCCAAAATCACATTCTATTCCATCAGCCTTTGACTGTAAATTAGCAAGTGAACAATTCCCTAAGTAATAACCCCGAAGGCCGAGACCAACATCAGATCAATACCCAGGAAACCATTCAACTTAACTAATCTCCAGTTAGTTTCTGATTTTCTTAACTCCGTTGGGTCTAAGAACGGTATTATTAAAGATACCATTCACGACAACCCAAAATCACATTCCATTAACGATGGAATCTTCATGGAAAACAAAACGATATATTTAATCGATATAAACTTCCATATCCGACTAACAATATAAATGGAATAATGACAAACCCTTTTAAATTCCATATATATTAACAGTCCTCATCCACAGAAATTCACTTCGATTATTACCAAATCGAATTCCATTCCATTCCAACTTATTTTATTAAATTGGAAAACTTTACTTTGGAAAATCTCCTTTAAATCTTAACAAAAGATTTATAAATTCCAAATCACATTTCACTGCAAATCGGGTTAAAGAACGAATGTCATTAAAACACAGTTCACAACAAACCCAATTCACATTCCATTAATTATTGAGTTAAAGAACAAATGTTATTTAAAACACTGTTCACGATAAACCCAAAAATCAATTCCAATTCAATTCCAATTAAATATTATTTAATTGATATACTTCATTAGAGCTAAATAAAAAGATTTAACCTTTTTTCTCAACTGGGTTTAAGAACAGTGTTAATGAAGACACCATTTACGACAAACCCAAATCCCATTTGATATTAAATACAAGGCTCTGAATAGAAAATATATCGGCTTATATTCAATATCAAATTCTACGACCAACAAATATCATGTTGGAAATAACGATATAAATCTATCTTTCAAATTTCCATAACAATATCTGTATAATCACGAAATCCAACATCGAAATATTCCAAAGACAATTTCGATTCAAATCCATTTCCACTTTATATATTGGAAATTCTGGTTATTTTCAAAACCATATCAAATCCAATTTATTTATTTTAAAAATAAATGGATTATAATTCTAGTTCAAAACTAATTCATTTCGATAAAAATCTATTTTTATCTTTTCAAATATGGGATTTTTCATCCCAACTCTTTCCAAATCATTTCTTGTGATTTTACACTAATTATTGATATTTTTAATAATTTTATCAAGGCCCGTACAGTTGATTTCCATCAACGGCCATCGAACTGCACTTACAGCGACATTTTCCAAATTTGATTTGGATAAAATTCCAAAACCAACCGTTAGATTTCTAATTTATTGTATTCATTAGAAAGCTCTTTTCGATACGAACCCAATGGTTCCGGTTTTAGGAGAATCCGAAAGTCGGATCTCACGTAATGTCCATTCGAAGTCAATGGTCAAAATTCGCGAACTACCGCAGCGCGGCGCGTTCTATTCAGGCCATTATATATATACACTATATATTATATATATTTCTTCGATTTCCTTTTAAAACGTATTTTATAAATCGTTTTAAATTCATTTTCAAAACGATTTCAATTTTATATTCAATTTCTAATCAAAATTGAATATTCCATATCATCGATATATAAATGATAATATTTTCAAAACATTAGATTTTGAAATCAATTGCTTTTCGATATTCATTATAAAAATGAATAAAATCGATATAAATATCATTCACGTCAAAATGGCGTCAATCTAATCAACACGGCTTTATATATTTAAAAGGATTCGTGTCCATCCCAAATCGAACATCAAAATCATATTTTGATTCTTTTCTGAATATTATTTGAAAATATTCATTATTTTAAAATAATCATTATTTTAAAATATTCATTCTTTTTGAACTGGAATCAGGCTCAGTCAAACATCATATAATGTGATTATATGGATTTCATACACACGTACACTACAACAATCAAACACAGTCAACCATCATCCAAAGTGCAATCTACGCTGCATAAGCATCAAATATAAATAGTCAACGCTTATAACAGTCTGTCAATCAATCGATCGACATACAACTAAACAATTGGGATTAGTGTACGTCAATATCATCCCAACACCCGTGTGGGGTTTCAATCAATCAAACACATATTATATTTGTGCAGTTGGGCGATGTGTAAAATTTATCGTTCCAATCAATGTCAGTTAAATAGGTGTACATAAACAAATCGTATGATTTGTAAATGAATATTCAGTTTCATTTCAGGAGAATTTCACGCCATTTATTTACATGTTAAAAATTATATTTTTAACGTTAAAATATTTATTTCAACAATTTACTATTTTTAACAGTTCATACATTCAAAAAAATGTTATTTTTAACTAACACTTTATATTTCAGAAAATTTCGACAGCATAACGGCGTGATTTTGAAATCGGGTAATGTCTAGCATTACCCCTCTCCTTTACTGGCTTGCGCCATACCCAATAATCAATTTAATTCACATTCCAAACCACATTCAAACAAATAAATCAATCAACCCCAAACAACCAATCAAACAAGTCGTCCATGATCTTTTGACGACGGAGAACAGTTCATATATGCAGTTATAAAATAAATAACTGTATAAAAAATCCAGTGAGGAGTTCTCACCTTTGGGTTCCACTCCGCCAGTTTTATTTCTGAAATTCAGAACAGTCTGGATTTGCCCGTACTTCCAACGTAGTCTTCTCCACGCTGTTCATATTAAAATCACATTTTTAATATGTTGTTCATATATTTAAAAATCGCTATTTTTATACTGCTACTCACATAAAAATTATATTTCTATGATGCCCTCTTCAGAATAAAAATCATACTTTTATTTCAAAACAACATATATAAAAATCGAATTTTTCTATAATGATTCATATAATGAAAACCACTTCATATATAAAAAACATATTTTTATCCTATCTCTACATATATAAAGATCAAATTTTTATTTCGTTACATATATAAAAATCATATTTTTAGTATCTACATAATATAAAAATCATATTTTTAATTCACTACATATATAAAAATCATATTTTTATTATCTATATAGTATAAAAATCATATCTTCTCATCCTAACGTTATTTATAAAAATATCCTGAATTTAAACAATTAATAAATTAAATAAACAAAAAAAACTCACTTTGAATCAAGAAAAAAAATACAGCAGCTTCGTTGGCCAGAGGAGGAGGTGACGGGGCGCACTCGGTTGGTGCTGACATGCCAGAGGGTGTCTCGTTGGTCGGAAGAGAGGGCTGCGCGACTGGGTTCGATTTGGGGAGGGTTTCACGCGCTTGAAAGGGGGAGGAAGGGGAGGTTCGTGGATTGTTAGAAGAGGGGAGGAGGAGCTGGGGAAGAAGGCGGCGCGGTGCTCGTCAGAGCTGGCAGAGGTGGTCAGTGGGTACGGCGGTCCAGGCGGCGGCTGCTAATCGCGGTGGAGGGCTCAGATCTAGTGGCAACGCAGGCTTCGACGAGGGGGGGGGGGAGAACGGAGGCGCACGGCGAAGGAGGAGGGAGGCACGATGGAGGATCAAATCGGAGGGGATGGGTCATTTTCTCCAATCGGTTTTCATAATTTTTGGGGTATCAGATTTTTGGGAAGAAAGAAAATGGCCTGGGGGTTTATATTATTTTTATTTTATTTATTTATCCCATAAAGCAACTTTTTATTTCAAACTCAAAATCGACCCCACCGACTGTCGCCCCTAGCACATTACCCCCATTATAAACACAATGGGATATGTTTTGTAAGCCAATTCGGTCGTTTCGATCAGTTTTCGCTAAATTTAAAATATAAATCTATATATTAAATTTTAAACGTACATTTCAATTTACCGGGGCCACATACGGAATCTAAAAAATTTCGAAAAATATTTTCTAACTTCGTATTAATGATACGGTTCTAACTAAACTAATTTCGTCAAATTCCGAGACCGTTTGAAAAATGGCCATTTTTAGGTCGATCGAAATTGACTAAAACTGCCAAAACACGTTTTCTTTTGCCACGCTCACATATTGATTTCCAAAATTATGGAAATTTGAATCTAGCAATAATTTGACATCCCGAATCCAACAAAAGTGGTTTCGTCGAAAACCGAGGTCGTTTGCAAAATTTCTATTTTTAAGGGCTATATTTTCCATAGCGACTATTCTGAATTTTCAATTGGACATAACTTTTTATTCCCACTATGAAATTTTAATTTTTCAGAGTCGTTGGAAAGATATTCTCAAATAGATTCTAATATTTTTGGTTTCGCTAAAATCCGGTTTACTTTGAATCCTGTACATTCCTTTGAAATTTGAAATCGAATTTTCGAACTACTGCGCCATTTTCAATTCCTTTTATAATACAAAGTAAATATTTATATTCCAATGAAGATTCCAATAAATATATACATTCTAATTCTATTCAAAATATTTTTCTCATTGTTATTATTTAAAATAATTCATTTTAAATATTCAAAATTCATCACAATTGCCAAAATAGAAATTTGAAATTGGTTCGGATTTCTGGGTTATTACAATCTCCCCCACTTAAAAATTTTCGTCCCCGAAAAGGAACGAAGCTGAAAGTTTTTACAAATCGACTCAACTTTCATTATTTTCATTATGGCTTAAGTTCTTCAACATTTCAGTTTCTAAGAACTTTTCAAATTTTTCAAAAATCTGGCTAACGCCCTAAATTTTCGAATTTTTTTGCCATAACCTCCCCTGCACGGGAGCACCGGGAAAATCCCGAAATTGCCGTACAGGCCTGTCCAATCCAAAAAGAAAAATAAACAGCCAATCGGCTCATAAAATCATCCAAAACCCAAGAAATACAATAAACATGTACCTATTTGTCGGGCAAACAATTTTATTCCTCTTCTCTAGCCTCCTTGCAATGACCTGTTCAATGTATATACATGTACATGTATGCAAATTCAAACAATTTTCAAGTCAGTTCAAAATTTGATATAATTTGGTTATATGTACCATTCTTTCACATGTTGATTTAAATAAATAATCATACAACACAATCATCAATCAATTAGTTGATTATCATTTCAAACACATAATTTTGATACATATACAGAAAATCATGTTTTTGATGCCAATTCACAACAATAAGCCCTATTTAGTTTTGGTTCTCACACCAGTCAATTGGAAATATATAGATATCCCACTTTCGGCACTCGAACATAAACACTGATGATGCAGCTGCATCACCAGAATTATCCCCGGGCGACTAGAGTGTGATTCTATATCTATCCAGTATATTAAAACTTCAAATACACATGGATCAGACGTATATGCAAAATCTTCATATATTGGATTGTCCAAATTCAGTACAAATAAATATTCAAATACGTTGAATAAGGTGTAAATTTTCAAAACAAAATTGTTTTCATTTTAAAAATATACTCTTCACACTCGTTCTAGGATACTGCTGATCCCATCTCTAACGAGTCATTCTCATTGGATTTTACTAATCCAATCTCTGATGAATTCTTTCGTTTGGTTCTAACGTGTCTTGTTCTCGAGCTCTGCAAACCAGAGCACTGATACCAAATATAACAGCCTGAAACTTCCCCGTGAAGGAAAGCCCGGATTGACTTTGAGAACGAGCCACATCGGAATGCAAACAGAAGAACATTTTATTGCTTATTACAACAATTCCATCAGAATACAAGAATACACAAAATAAGAATAAATATTACGCATCATAAAATATCAGAGATTACAATTCATTACATAGCAACAGAAAATAATACAAAACACACCTGAAGGAGATATACAGATACAAAGCTTTACAGGTATCATTCCAGCTGTAAACCAGGATCCTGTGAATATAAATCTGCAAAACCAAAAATACTAGCTGCCCGTGTCGAAAATAAGGGCACCTAGAGTTTAGGTTAAAACAATAAACTCCAAGCCAGTCATGTGACTGGTGTGAGAACTAAAACAGTTATTAATCTTTATTTTTAAGTTAGGTAAATCAAGGGACCACGTTGTATAGCACGGAACGGGTTTCCTCCGAAGAATACCAGTGCATAAAACAACAGCGCAATGCTAAATAAAGAACAATGAAGCTATTATAAGACTCAAGTCCTATCACACAATGCAACGCAAGCTGGAGGATAGAGTTTTTACCTTACAATAGCCAAAAATGCTTGGTAAGTGAAATTTCTTCTTTTATTATTACTATAAATGTATAGTGTCAAAACAATTTCAATCATAAGTATCAATCATAGACGGCATAAGTGCCCCATACCACCATGTCGCCATATATAGGTTTACAATTAAAACCACAAAATGTCGTATTGTAAGTTGGGTTTCCATCTGTGAACCAAGGCAAGGGATCGTCCTTATCACTTCGAGACAATCTAGCCCATGTCTCAGGAACAGCCGCAACTGCCTCATGGATCGTCAGGGCCGGTCCACCCGATGTGGATTATAATGCCTGAACACTGCGTTTCCCCGCCCTATGGGGTGTAAATGAGCCAAATGACTCCATCGGTCCCGGATCGACCGATATAACCGAGGCGCCTCGCAATCCATCATCCACATAAGTAAAATGTCCGGGCGTGTAAAACCCAAAGCACCACTCCTAGCTAGAAGGAAACACATGCCCTCCCTGAGGTCCTCTCCCGTTTCTGGTTCACACCGGGGTGTGAAGCTCGAGAATTAACACAAAGCTACGCTGTATTAATGTCGTGCTTTGATCATCCACCACAAGACTGCTTTTCAACAGAAACCTTGATCATTTGCATCTCAGCATGCCACATAGGCAATTCATGCTATGCAACCGATGTATATCAATCACACAGAATGAAATCCGATGTCAAACACACATCCATTTACAAGCTCGTTCTGGGTCTGAACGAAACCGGAGGCACATTATACCTCGCATATCCATCGATCCCCAAGTACGTCTGGACGATCACCAACTGATTCCCTCCTCTTGGGTGTACAGCCCAATCAAGATCATCAATAATTATCCAAACGATGTGAAGACCTCCGGTCTTCAATCACCGTCTTCATCATTGAATTATCGTTGATTCAGTTATTCAGAATGGGATAAACCCGGCCTTTCCGAACAACTCGCGTATATAATAAACTAGTGCTACCCCAACACAACATACGCCTCTTTCCAATCCAGAATATTCTTTTATTCAAATATTCTTATATTTTGGGAAAGGTTTCGATTAATTTTATCAAAGATAAATTCTTTAAATTTATTCTTTAATCTTCTTTTGAATATCAATTCAAACCAAATTATGGTTTATCCAAACTACTCGGGATTAGCGAACCTTACCGAAGTAATCATTTGTTAAATCTCCCAACCCCAACCTATTCATCCCATGAAGTAAAACTGGTAATACTTCGTATCTAACACCACAATGTTATCGGTAAATTCAATTACCAATTCACGTCCAAATCTAATTAAAGATTTAACTATCGCTTGGAGCAAAACTGGTGATACTCCATTCTCGATCATTTCAATCTAATTAATGATTCATTAAAACTCCGCTTGGTTTTAATCCTTCCAAAAATCAATATTAATGATTGTTTAACTTGGGAAATCATATCCCTTCTTTAATTGGGTTAAAGAACCAATGTCATTTAAAACACGGTTCACGATAAACCCAAAATCACATTCTATTCCATCAGCCTTTAACCGTAAATTAGCAAGTGAACAATTCCCTAAGTAATAACCCTGAAGGCCGAGACCAATATCAGATCAATACCAAGGAAACCATTCAACTTAACTAATCTCCAGTTAGTTTCTAATTTTCTTAACTCCATTGGGTCTAACAACAGTATTATTAAAGATACCATTCACGACAATCTAAAATCTCATTCCATTAACGATGGAATCTTCATGGAAAACAAATCGATATATATAATCGATATAAACTTCCATATCCGACTAACAATATAAATGGAATAACGGCTAAGCCTTTTAAATTCCATATATATTAGCAGTCCTCATCCACAGCACTTCGATTATTACCAAATCGAGTTCCATTCCAATTTATTTTATTAAATTGGAAAACTTTATTGGAAAATCTTCTTTAAATCTTAACAAAAGATTTGTAAATTCCAAATCACATTTCACTGCAAATCGGGTTAAAGAACGAATGTCATCAAAACACAGTTCACAACAAATCCAATTCACATTCCATTAATTATTGAGTTAAAGAACAAATGTTATTTAAAACACTATTCACAATAAACCCAAAAATCAATTCCAATTCAATTCCAATTAAATATTATTTAATTGATATACTTCATTAAATCTAAATAAAAAGATTTAATCTTTTTTCTCAACTGGGTTTAAGAACAGTGTTAATGAAGACACCATTCACGACAAACCCAAATCCCATTTGATATTAAATACAAGGCTCTGAATAGAAAATATATCGGCTTATATTCAATATCAAATTCTACGACCAACAAATATCGTGTTGGAAATGACGATATAAATATATCTTTTAAATTTCTATAACAATATCTGTATAATCACGAAATCCAACATCGAAATATTCTGAAGACTATTTCGATTCAAATCCGTTTCCACTTTATATATTGGAAATTCTGGTTATTTTCAAAACCATTTCAAATCCAATTTATTTATTTTAAAAATAAATGGATTATAATTCTATTTCAAAACTAGTTCATTTCGATAAAAATCTGTTTTTATCTTTTCAAATATGGGATTTTTCATCCCAACTCTATCCAAATCATTTCTTATGATTTTACACTAATTATTGATATTTTTAATAATTTTATCAAGGTCCGTACAGTCGATTTCCATCAACGGCCATCGAACTACACTTACAGCGACCATTTCCAAATTTGATTTGGACCTAATTACAAATCCAACTGTTATATTTCTAATTTCTTGTATTCATTAGAAATCTCTTTTCGATACGAACCCAACGGTTCCGGTTTTAGGAGAATCCGACGGTCGGATCTCACGTAATGTCCATTTGAAGTCAATGGTCGAAATTCGCGAACTGCCGCAGCGCGGCGCTTTCTATTTAGGCTATTATATATATGTATTATATATTATATATATATTTCGTCGATTTCTTTTTAAAACGTATTTTATAAATCGTTTTAAATTCATTTTCAAAATGATTTCAACTTCATATTCAATTTCTAATCAAAATTGAATATTCCATATCATCGATATATAAATGATAATATTTTCAAAACATTAGATTTTGAAATCAATTCCTCTTCGATATTCATTATAAAAATGAATAAAATCGATATTAATATCGTTCACGTCAAAATGGCGTCAATTTAATCAACACAGCTTTATATATTTAAATATATTCATGTCCATCCCAAATCGGACATCAATATCATATTTTGATTCTTTTCTGAATATTATTTGAAAATATTCGTTATTTTAAAATAATCGTTATTTTAAAATATTCATTCTTTCTGAACTGGAATCAGACCCAGTCAATCATCATATAATGTGATTATATGGATTTCATATACACACGTACACTACAACAATCAAACACAGTCAACCATCATCCAAAGTGCATTCTACACTGCATAAGCATCAAATATAAATATTCAACGCTTATAACAATATGTCAATCAATCGATTAACATACAACTAAACAATTGGGATTAGTGTACGTCAATATCATCCCAACACCCGTGCGGGGTTTCAATCAATCAGACATATATTTTATATGTGCAGTTGGGTGATGTGTAAAATTTATCGTCCCAATCAATGTCAGTCAAATAGGTGTACATAAACAAATCATTCTGATTTGTAAATGAATATTCATTTTCATTTCAGGAGAATTTCACGCCGTTCATTTACACGTTAAAAATTATATTTTTAACGTTAAAATATTTATTTCAACACTTTACTATTTTTAACAGTTCATACATTCAATAAAAATGTTATTTTTAACTAACACTTTATATTTCAGAAAATTTCAGCAGCATAACGGCGTGATATTGAAATCGGGTAAGGTCAAGCATTACACCTCTCCTTTGCTGGCTTGCGCCATACCCAATAATCAATTTGATTCACATTCCAAACCACATTCAAACAAATAAATCAATCAACCCCATACAACCAATCAAACAAGTCGTCCATGGTCTGTGGACGATGGGGAATAATTCATATATGCAGTTATTAAATAAATAACTACATAATAAAATTCAGTGAGGAGTTCTCACCTTTGGGTTCCACTCCGCCAGTTTTATTTCTGAAATTCAGAACAGTCTGGATTTGCCCGTACTTCCAACGTAGTCTTCTCCACGCTGTTCATATTAAAATCACATTTTTAATATGTTGTTCATATATTTAAAAATCGCTATTTTTATACTGCTACTCAAATAAAAATTATATCTCAATAACGCCCTCTTCAGAATAAAAATCATATTTTTATTTCAAAACAACATATATAAAAATTGAATTTTTCTATAGTGATTCATATAATGAAAACCGCTTCATATATAAAAATCGTATTTTTATCCTATCTCTACATATATAAAGATCAAATTTTTATTTCGTTACATATATAAAAATCATATGTTTATTATCTATATAATATAAAAATCATATTTTTAATTCACTACATATATAAAAATCATATTTTTATTATCTATATAATATAAAAAATCATATCTTCTCATCCTAACGTTATTTATAAAAATATCCTGAATTTAAACAATTAATAAATTAAATAAACAAAAAAAATCACTTTGAATCAAGAAAAAAATGCAGCAGCTTCGTTGGCCAGAGGAGGAGGTGATGGGGCGCGCCCAGTTGGTGCTGACATGCATGAGGGTGTCTCGCTAGTCAGAGGAGAGGGCTGCGCGACTGGGTTCAATTTGGGGAGGGTTTCACGTGCCTGAAAGGGGGTGGAAGGGGAGGTTCGTGGATTGTTGGAAGAGGGAAGGAGAAGCAGGGGAAAAAGGCGGCGCGGTGGTCGTCAGAGCTGGCAGAGGTGGTCAGTGGGTACAGCAGTCCAAGCGTCGGCTGCTAATCGCGGTGGAGGGCTCGGATATGGTGGCAACGCAGGCTTCGACAAGGGGGGAACACGGAGGCGCACGACAAAGGAGGAGGGAGGCGCGACGAAGGATCGAATCCAAGGGGACGGGTTTTTTTCTCCGATCGGTTAATTTTTGGAGTATCAGATTTTTGGGAAGAAAGAAAATGGCCTGGGGTTTTTATTGAAAATGTTTTATATTATTTTTATTTTATTTATTTATCCCATAAAGCAACTTTTTATTTCAGACTCAAAATCGAACCCACCGACTATCACCCTTAGCACATTACCCCCATTCCGAACACAATGGGATATGTTTCGTAAGCCAGTTCGACCGTTTTGATTAGTTTTCGCTAAATTTAAAATATAAACCTATATATTGATTTTAAACGTACATTTCAATTTACCGGGGCCACATACGGACTCTAAAAGTTCTCGAAAAATATTTTCTAACTTCGTATTGACGATACGGTTCTAACAAAACTAATTTCATCAAATTCCGAGACCGTTTGAAAAATGGTCATTTTCCGGTCGATCGAAATTGACTAAAACTGCCAGAACACGTTTTCTTTTCCCACGCTCATATATTGATTTCCAAAATTATGGAAATTTGAATCTAGCAATAATTTGACATCCCGGATCCAAAAAAAGTGGTTTCATGGAAAACCGAGGTCATTTGCAAAATTTCTGTTTTTAAGGGCTATATTTTCCATAGCGACTATTCTGAATTTTCAATTGGACATAACTTTTTTTCCCGCTATGAAATTTTAATTTTTCAGATTCGTTGGAAAGATATTCTCAAATAGATTCTAATATTTTTGGTTTCGCTAAAATCCGGTTTATTTTGAATCCTGTACATTCATTTAAAATTTGAAATCGAATTTTCGAACTACCGCGCCATTTTCAATTCCTTTTATATTATAAAGTAAATATTTATATTCCAACGACGATTCCAATAAATATATACGTTCTAATTCTATTCGAAATATTTTTCTCATCGTTATTATTTAAAATAATTCATTTTAAATATTCAAAATTCATCAAAATTGCCAAAATAAAAAATTTAAATTGGTTCGGACTTCCGGGTATTAGAACCCCCCTCAGATTTACTTAACCCATCCAATAATTCAAGCATGTTTATTTAATTGTTAAGTTTGTGGGCCTATATATAAATATTACCCAACCCCCTCAGATTTACATAACCCCAACATTTCCACAGGTTATGCTTACCTAATGGTGTGTTTAATTATGTAACCCCAACTAGTTAAGTTTTGTGGGCCTATATGTAAATATTACCCACCCAACCCAAATATACTTAACCCTCTTTTCAACCAAGTTTACTTAACCCCTACTCAAGTTAACATGTGTAGACAATCTCTATGGATTCAACTGGGTAAAGTATTACAGACTAACAAGTTATCCCAATTCACATTAACTTCTTTTCACTTGCCAAAATTCCACTTGCTTATTAATTTCATATAAATATAACTTAATCCATTTAAGTTTATTAATAAGCCCCATCACATGTTATTCTTTGGATTGTAATTAGCGGAAGTAATCTTACAATCTTTCACCCCTGAATTGTAATTAGCGGAAGTAATCTTACAATCCCTTTGTATTATTCATTATCTAATTCCACAGTTACAATAACATGTTTTACTTAATATGTAATTAAGTATACTTCATCTCAGTTCACCTGTTTTCTGTTCATCGTAACACTACAACTTGACGTGTTTACTTATTAACATAATTTTCTTAATTAAGGATTACTAATAAGCTTTCTTTCCTTTTATTATAACCTATGTTATAATCTCTACTTGTCCGTAGGACAAGACTACCCATTATATAACATTTTATTAGAGTAATTAATAATAATAGGATATTATCATTCCCTGTTTACTCCAATTTATTACCATATATCCATTTATGGTCATAACGCACTAGACCTCCCACACTAAACCTACAAATTGCGGATGTTGGTTATGCCGGGTGGCTCCGGGCATACTTCTTCCACAAGTTGGGTTTAAGCTCGTGTCATAGCATGTCTCATATATGTGCACGTAGACCCCTCACATTAGATTCGCCACTTGTGGTCACTGGATATGCTGGGCTTGTTTGGGCAGGCTTCCACCACAAGTGTAATCTAACCTCGTGTCTAAGCACAGTTATAGTTTCTAATTACTGTAATCCTAGGCATTTTATAACAACCCGGAAAATCAGAACCAATTTAAAAATTTTATTTTGGATATTTTATTGAATTTTGAATAGTAAAATGATTTATTTTAAATAATAATGATTAAAATTTTTATTTAAATCAAAGTTAGAACGAATATATTAATTTTAATTTTAAAAGGAGATAGAAATAGCGCGGCAGTTTGAAAAATTGAATTCGAACTTTGACTGGCTGTACAGGATGCAAAATAAATCGGATTTTAGTGAAACAAAAAATATTAGAATCTGTTTAATAATATCTTTCCAACGAATCTGAAAAATTTAAATTTCATAGCGGGAATCATTATGGCCAGTTGAATATCCAGAATAGTCGCTATGGAATTTAATATAATATATAGCCCGTATAAATAGTCATTTTGCAAACGACCTCCGTTTTCGATGAAACTACCCTGGTTGGATCCGGAATGTCAAATTATTGCGGGATCACAATTTTCATACTTTTTGGAATTAATATGTGAGTATGGCAAATGAAATTGTGTTTTGACAATTTCGACCAATTTCGATCAACCAGAAAATGGCCATTTTTCAAACAGCATCCAAATTCGATGAAATTAATTTTGTTAGGACCGTATCGTCAAAACATATCTAGATTTATTTTTCTGGAATTTTTGGAGTTAGTATGTGGCCCCGGTAAATTAAAATGTACAATTAAATTAAATAATTAAATATTTTATATTTAAATTTAAAGAAAAATCTGTCTAAACAATTGAATTGGATTACGAGACATATTCCATTGTGTCTGGAATGCGGGTATTTAGCTAGGGCGACACTCGTTGGGTTTGATTTGGAGTTAGGAGCGATACAGGAATCATGATGAGATTAAATGGAATAAAATAAAATAAAAATAAAATAGAAATACAGTACAAATACGTGTTTCCCTGTAAAACCCTAATCGAATATTGTAGCCGCCATCATACGTTCATGGTTGAAATTGCTTTAAACTTCATCCACTAAAATACTTCAATCTATCCACCAAAACCCATCCGTTCTTTTGGCAATATTATAGAACTTTTCCTCCTCTTCAATTCCATACCCAATTCGACTTCTACCATCAAGTGTTCGTGAAGAACCAACCACCCAAAGTCCCACCGTACATGGCTCCGCCCCTCCATCCAGGAGCGATCGAGCTGGCCATTGGTGGGTCCCCTCTACGCGCCGATATGTCCTCTTCATCGTGCCACTGTCTGATCTTCATTCCGTGCTTCCGGTCTCGAGAAATCGTTAGCCCTAGTTTCTAACTTCCCTGAAAAGTGTCGGCCGTGTTTTCAGATAAGAGGAGGAAGCTGAATTTCTTGGTTAAATTAATTAATTATTTGAATTTAAATGTTGTTAACGAAATAAATTCGTAATTTTCTCATACGTGGATGAAATTCGATGAAATATGAAGCGTTGGGACTGTAAATTCGCGATCTACTTTCCAGAATTGATCAGAGGATTTTTGGAGCAGTTGACAAATTTAGAAGAATTAAAACAGCAATATGAGATTTCTGAATCCAAATTAATTAAATAAAATTATAATAGGATGCAGACGGAGTTTAGAAACTCCCGACACCCGTCGTCCACAAACCATGGACGATTTGATTGTTTTGTGGTATGTAATTGGTTGATTTTTGGTGTTTAATTGTGGTTGAAAAATGAAATTGGTTGATGTTGTGGCATTAGACTGCCTAGAAAATGTATTAGGAAATTAAAATCCATGTGAAGCTGCGAGGCCTAACGTAGTGCGAGGAGCCGTACATCGGGACGGTGCCAGTTTTAATTACCCTGCCGTTATGCTGCCGAAATTTTCTGAAATATTTTGTGTTATAAAATATTCATGTTGTTATATAATAATTGTTTGAATAATATGAAAGTCGGAATTTTAACATATATATATGAAGGTGATCATTATATGTCTACTTAAAATCTACATTTTCAATGTAATCAAAAATGGTCATTTGTTTCACAAAAATGAATTTACATTTGATTTTAAATTTTTAATGTCAATGTAACATTAAAAATAAACATCTATATAGAAAATGAATTTACAATTGATTTTACCTTTTTAATGTCAATATGAAATTAAAATAAACATTTAGAAAAAATGAATTTACATGTGATCTTACATTTTTAATGTAAATAAAACCTTAAAATAAACATTGTAGTATAAATTGTATTTACATTGCAATTTACATTTTTATGTATATGAATCATTAAAAATACTCACTGGGGTGGAAGGAAAATATAATAACAATAAAAATTCATATTTTATTGTATATAAGAAAACCTACATTTTTAATGTAAGAAAAGTTACATAAGAAAATTCACATGGTTAATTAAAGTAAAGAATTAAAGTTACATTTTTATATGTAATTAAAGTAAAGAATTAAAGTTACGTTTTTATATGTAATTAAAGTAAAGAATGAAATTACATTTTTGTTTGTAATCAAATAAAATATGATAGAAATTTACATTTTTTCAATGTAAATTTCAGAATGAAAGTTACATTTTTATATGTAATTAAAGTAAAGAATGAAAGTTACATTTTTATATGTAATAAAAGTAAAGAATGAAATTACATTTTTGTTTGTAATCAAATAAAATATGATAGAAATTTACATTTTTTCAATCTAAATAAAATATGATTAGAAATTTACATTTTTCAATGTAAATAAAAGAATGAAATAGAAATTTGCATTTTTCAATGTAAATAAAAGAATGAAATAGTAATTTGCATTTTTCAATGTAAATAAAAGAATGAAATAGAAATTTACATTTTTCAATGTAAATAAAGAATGAGATAGAAATTTACATTTTTAATGAAATAAAGATTTCATTAGGAAGATTACATTTTTTATATGTAAATAAAGAATGAAGTGAGAAATTACATTTTCCAATGTAATGATAAATTGAAATAAAAATTTACCTTTTCAATGTAGTAATACATTGAAATAAAAGTTTGCATTTTCAATGTGATAATGCATAGAAATAAAAGTTTACATTTTTCAATGTAACAATATATTGAAATAAAGGATTACATTTTCCAAGGTAATAAAGTGATAAATAAAAAAATATTCATTTTTTAATGTAATATATTATTTCATATATAAAAGAAATCAATATTGATTCGAAGTGGTGTTGAAATTTTCAAACAATTTACATTTATATAATTATATATAAATATAAATTAAAATAAAACGAATCGCGCCGCTGTATTTCGAGTTTGGAAATCGTAACTTTAAACGATTATACCGAAAGATCCGACCGTCGAATTTTCTCAAAACTGGAACCTTTCTGGGTTCGCTTTGGAAATATCTTTCCAACGATATAAAATTCGCTAAGATCCAACGGTTAGATT
Organism: Allium sativum; assembly: GCA_030737875.1. Taxonomy (NCBI): domain Eukaryota; kingdom Viridiplantae; phylum Streptophyta; class Magnoliopsida; order Asparagales; family Amaryllidaceae; genus Allium; species Allium sativum. The sequence continues at coordinate 681,674,816 of CM060926.1, read as the reverse complement.
TTGAGAAATGTGTAAATCAAATATTGGTGAAAACAGCGTCAGGGCCATGTAATGACCCGAAGCGTCGTTTAATTAAAATGGCTATTTTTAAATAAATAAAAATAGCGATAAATCGTTATAAATTATTATATACAATATGGAATGAAAAGAATTGATTTAAATTATATATATTCGAGAATTATTTGAAAAGTCCGAGTTAACTCTCATTTCAAATAATTATACGATGATTGGAAGTCGAAGATTTGAAGACGGTGATTGAAGACCGGCGATCTTCACATCGAATGGATGACTATTGATGCCCTGGACTGATTTGCTCCCAGGAAATGGTTATAGTGTTAGTTGTCCGGACATACTTGTTGATTGTTCAGATTAGCGAGCACCTCTCTTCCGTATAGGACATATGAGACGAGGAATAAGGTGTCTTCGGTTTCGTTCAGACCCAGAATGGACTTTTAAATGGATGTGTGTCTGACATTGGATTTCATTCCATGTAAATTGATTTATATTTAATATATATCTGTTTGGTGGCGGGGAATTCATTCTCTTGCTTAACACCCTTCTCTGAAACGCACGAGCTCAGAGGGTATATATTGATAGTTATCGATCACATGGCGTGAATTGTCAGTGTGGCGTGCCAAGATGCAAATGATCAGGGCTTATTGTTGAAAAGTAGAGCCTTGTGGTTGATGATCAAAGCACAGCTTTATTGTAGCATAGCTTTGTGTATAGCGTTACTTCGCGACCCTCACACCCCGGTATAAACCAGAAACGGGAGAAGGATCCAAGGAGAACATGCGTTTCTTTCTAGCTTGAAGTGGTATCTGGTTTTACAAGCCTAGATATTTTTACTTATGCAGATGATGGAAAGCGAGGTACCTCGGATATTGAGTCCCTAATGGCTCTATTTACGCCCCATAGGGCGGGGAGACGTATTGTTCAGGAATTTCATATAATCCACTAACATATGTGTGGACCGGCCCTGTGGCTCCAAAGGGATTGGCTGAGTACTTGTCCAGAGACATGGGCTAGATTGTCTCGAATTCAGTAAGGACTGTCTGTTTCCTTGGTTCATGATGGAAATCCAACTTCCAATACGACCCATACGATTTTGATTGTAAACCTATATTTGGTGACATAGTATATGGTAACTATGCCGTCTATGATTGATATATTATGATTGAAATGTTTTTGAAACATATATACACTAAAAATAATATCAAATCCGTTTTTATCGTATCAATCATTTTTGACCGTTATAAGGTAAAACTCTATCCTCCGGTTTGCATTACAATATATGATGGGACTCGAGTCTTATAATGGTTTCATTTTTCCAAAAAGCATTGCGTTGTTTAATGATTTACTTTATATATGCACTGGTAATCCAATGGAGTAAACCCGTTCCGCGTTAGCGGCGTGGTCCTGTGATTAGCCTTATTATTAAATAGGTTAAATAGATTTCTCATACTGGTCCCATGACCGACTCGCAGTTTGTTTCACTTTGCAAACTCAGGTGCCCTCTTTTCCACATGGGCAGCCTTGTATACAGATTTTAGCAGATTTATTCTGGATAGCTATGGAGCTAAAGATGGATCTTATCATTCCTATTATGCTGTCCAGACTTCATTTAGTATATTATGTTTGATTCCGCTGCAGACATTTTATATTAAGTTGTCATTTTAGATTCAATTGAAAACTGTATTATGTTCTAAGTATGATCCTATTATGTTGCATAACTCTGATGATATATTATTCCCAGTGTAATTTGATGTACTTTATCTGCTGTAATTCTATATTTCTGTTCTGTTGTTATTGTTTATGTGTTATATTCCAATGATTACTACTGGAGTTCAGGGTTATCACACATTTCTTTATTAACACATTTTTACCTATGTCGATATAGGTTTCATGCCCCTTTTTCCCAATTATGTTCATAATGAATTATATGCCCGAAATTCATATACATCAACATTATTCAAGTTATGCCAAATTCCCCGTTTACAAGTTATGCCCAATTTCAATGTTTTCCCTCGTTTTCCCCGTTTAACGTATTTGCATTTTTCAATGGCATGTCTATACTCGAAAGTAACCTGGCTATATAAAATAAGAAGGGAAAGATAAAAGGGAAGATGACAGAAATAATTATTCTAACAAAATTGACATAAACATATAAAGGCATAATGATACGATGGGCATATGAGAATAGATCTGGTGAACATAAGATGATGGAACTGTTTATAACATAGTAGGGATGTCATAATAGGCATGATAAGATCTAAATAATAATTTAGATGTCTAACTAATAACTAATCCAATTCAACCACAAGCATGATAGGTACATGGTGGTATAAATAGCAAATTAGATATATAATTAAAGGTAGATCTGACATGATAAAGTTTAGGATCAAAGTCATAGATATGCCAGAATATCACAGGTTCACAAATTATTACAGATCCGACATGATAAAGGTTAAGATCCAAGTCATAGATATCTCAGAATATCATAGGTTCACAAATTATTACAGATTTGACATGATTTGGGCAGTTACAGGCATAGATCCAAATTATAGCCATATCATATTTCACTTTTTAATTATTTAAATCCAAATGCAACTTGAAACTCACAGCATTTGGATCTAGAAAGATAAAAGAAGAATAGCAAAGGTTGAATCACAGATCTACACTTGAATCTTTAAACTTGATTGCAGAAGAAGAAAAGGATTTTGTTCAGTCCAGGCACCGACAGCATTTTGGAGTACATTGATTTAGGTGTGGAGAAACAAGATAAATGGGGCCTTATTTATAGCATAGGTTCAATGAATCAACCCACAAAATAAGTCCACGTTCAAAAACATGAATCTGCCTAGATCTGTAGGGGGGTCGACCCCTCCCTTTGGGTGTTGACCCCGGGGTCGACCCCAAAGAGCCTGGGTCGACCCCTGGGTCAACCCAGAAGGGTCTCGGGTCGACCCCCAGAAATAGTCGATTCGCTGCTTTCCCGTTTCTGGTCTTCCTCTTGGCTACTTTGAATTATTTGAATATTTTGATTTGTTTGTATATATGTAATTCTCTTGTGTGTATACAAACTTCAAACCTTCATAACTTCTTCATATGGTGTCTGTTTTATGCAAACCAAATGTCTATCTTGACCAGAATTTCAAGATGGATGCAATAGCATAGTCTATTTCCCTTAATTTAGAGTATTAAATTAATTATTTTTTAATTTATCCTATTTAGTGTTGTTAAAATTACGGGGTATTACATTAGAAGACCACATATAATATGAAAAATGATTGAAAATAAAGAACATAAACATCATTTGGAGATTGTTTTGCTAATATTAAGAAGAAATGTACAAAAAGAAAAAATTTCGAAGTGGTGTTTTTAAAAGGAAGTAAGATTCCTTCGACATATGATGTTAGAAAAAGGAGTTTTAATGGACCCTAGGGCCTAGGAAGATTATAACTATTTTGGATTGGAAACAACTGAAAACTCAAAAAGGTACCAGGAGCTTTTTAGGTCTAAAAAGCTATTTTCGAAGATTCATACAAGACTTCTCGAAGATCGCCTCTCACCTAACTAAGATAACTAGGAAGGGCCTTAAGTTCGAATGGATGCCCAACTGCGAGGAAGCGTTCCAATAACTTAAGCAGAGATTGACAATCGCTTAATACTAAGCATATCTGATAATAACAATGGTATAACGGTGTATATAGATGCATGCAAAGAAGGCCTAGGAGCAGTACTTATGCAGAATGAGAAATTAGTCGCTTATGCGAGTAGACAACTAAAGACTTATGAGAAGAATTATGCCACTCATGACTTAGAACTTTGGCTGTAGTATTTGCATTAAAGATGTAAAGGCATTATTTGTTGGGTGAGAAGTATTTGAAGTATGTTCTAACCCAAAAGAATCTGAGTTTGAGGAAGCAGCACTGGATAGAGTCCTGAAGCATATGACATGGACATTCAGTATAAGCAAGGCAATTCCAATATAGTAGCATATGCATTGAGCAGGAAGCATTCAGTAAAAACTTGTTTGATTGTCGCTCCAAATCTTCTAGATAGAATTTCCAGTAAACAACAAGATGTTCCATATCTAAGGGGTATCCAGAGCGATAATACTGGAGGAGAAAATTCAGGCTTTAAAGTAGATTATAATGGCATATTAAAGACCAATGGACGAATTTGTGTGCCAGATGTGGATGATTTAAGGAAAGAGATATTGGTAGAAAGTCACTAGAACAAACTCACTATTCACCCAGGAGTCAATGAAGTGTATAATGACATGAAAAGAACTTTCTGGTAGAAGATCATAAAGAGAGACCTATTCATCCATATAAGCCGATGCGCAAATTGTCAACAAATCAAAAGTGATCAGAAGAAAACTGGTTGATTACTTCAACCGCTTGAAATTCTAAGATGGAAATGGGATGAAGTATCGATGGATTTTATCGATGGTTTTTCGCGAACTAAAAAAGAGAATAAAGGTATCTGGGTTATTGTTGATCTCCTATCTAAATGCACATATTTTATCCTTGTAAAGTTAACTCGAGCATCTATGACTCTAACCCTGATCTATATGAAAGAGATAGTCAGATTGCATGGAGTTCCTATTAGCATTGTAAGTGATTGAGAACTATTGTTTACCAGTCATTTCCGGAAAGCTTTGCAGACAGCTTTGGGAACAAAGATGAGTATTAACACCGCTTATCATCCTCGGACTTACAAGAAAATGGAAAGAGTTATTTGAGTTTTAGAAGATCTTTCACAAGAATGTGTTCTAGATTTCAAATAATCATGTTAGACTTATCAACATCAAGTTGAATTCGCATATAATAATAGTTATCAAGTAAGTATTGGGATGGCACCGTATAAAGCACTTTATGGTCGACTGTGCAGATCCCCATCAGGTTAGATCAGAACCAGTGATCGACTGGTACTTGGTACTGAAATGATTAAATAAGCATTAGAGAAAGTAGATATTATTCGCAAGAGATTGAAGGAAACACAAAGTAGACAAAAGAGTTATGTAGACAAGAGGTGCGGAATCTAGAGTATAATATTGGCAATCACGTATTTCTGAAAGTATCTCCAATGAGTGGAGTTATTCGTTTCGGAAAGGTAGGTAAATTAGCAGCAAGATATATCAGTCCTTATCCTATTCTTGAGCGGATTGGGCCATTAGCATACCGAATCAAGTTATCAGAACGATTATCAGGTGATTTAGATGTGTTTCATATTTCGTAGCTAAGAATGCCAAATGCAGTTATCGAAGAAGCTTCTCAAAAAGATTTGGAAGTAGAGCCAAACTTAACCATCATTAGATAACCTATGTAGGTTTTTGATTGAGAAGAAAAATGATTAAGAAGGAAGGTTGTACATTTGGTTTTAATTAAGTGGAGTGGAGATCCTGAAGATCGTACTTGGGAAACAAAAGATAGGATGAGGAAAGCTTATCGAGAATTTAGATTGGATTTAAATTAATGAAATCACTATGTATGTATTTCAAGATATTTTGATACATACATATATCTATCTTTTTGGTTGTCTCCTTATTATTAATTTCGAGGACGCAATTCTTTTATGTAGGGGAGAATGTAACGACCCAGAAATTTTAATATTTTGAAAATTCGATTTTTAATAATTTAGAACAAATGCCCATAGTTCTGGATATATTCACTCATTTGTAAATACGGTTCCAAAAAGTATAAACATCATATAGAATAACTACACACGATTCTCGATACATACTCATTTTGGAATACGATTTCAAAAGCATAAACGAATACTGGTATACACATATGTATACGAGAAGATGATAGCACGCGAAAGAGGATATTTTCCATGAAAAAGTACAACTAAAATTCGGGAAAGGACAACCACATCCCATCCATCAAATCGGCCATAATATCTAAGTTTGGAGTGGGGTAGTTTGGTAAATCCCTAGGCCCTAAAACCCTAATTTGAGTTGCCTATAAATACATGCTTATATTTCTCCTTTTTCCCCATTTTCTATTTCAGTATCTTCTCCATTCTTTCTCTCCTTCCAAGCTTCACTTTAATGGCTTCTTAGCTTAGGAAAAATATGAGAGAATCCACTTAAACTGCCTCCAAATTCGTGCAAACCAAAGATCCATACTTTTCTCAACAAGACATTAATAACCATGCAAGTTTCGTGGAGTTTGAAGTCCGTCTCCACATAATTCTAAGGGAGGCAAAACTATAAAGAGGATGGGGAGGAGGTTTGAAGTTGGTAGCTTACCCGACGGCGTAGCTTTGTCCTTAGGAAGTTCCGGTAGAGATCTAGGAGCTTTTAATTGAGAATACGCTTACTTTAATTAGCTAAAAGTAGGTTTAATTTGATCATGAATGCAAGTATGGTTGGTTGAATTCTAAAATGTTTAATAATAAGTTATTATGGTTAATATGTGATGTATGACATGTTTAATGAAGTTATAACATGGTTTGGTAGTAGATAAATTAGAAAAAGTGCAATTAGTAATCATATAGTCACATATAATTGGTTAAGTTCATTAATGATTCACTAAGTAAAACAAGTTATTTATCTTGTATATGTTTGCAAATGAATGTGTTAGATGCCATGGCTGTTTACATGATGTTTACAAAGTCACATAAAGACACATCGACAATTACTAGTGGATAGAACACTCTATTCACGAAAGGAAAAGAATTATGTAATCATGATATTTATCTCCTCAAAATTTTATATGACACGATATAATTAAATGAACAAAGGAGTAAGTGGTAATTCCTAAGAGTACAGTCTAGCACCACCTGTGAGATCTAATCGGAAGTTTTCATGTTAGGCGAGGGATGAGAAAAACAAAACGGAAAAGTTCGACATTTGACTAGGTGTCATAATAAAGATACTGATTTGACTAGGTGTCATAATAAAGATAAAGTTTTGATTTTGCATAAAGTAAAAATATTTAAAAGGAGGATATCTAATCATTGATTGATATTGAAGAAAAATCTTTTATCAATGGTTGGTTTCGAAGAAAATCGGGATCAGATTTGGGTGATTCCTATTCGAAAACCACTTTGAATCAACTTAAGGGTTCGAACGCGAAAGCCATTGAAGGAAGAGGAACTCTCCCTTTAATAAAAGCCTGGAGGTTTTCATGATAAGCTGATTGCTCGTTGATAACCTTAGTTTGGCCACTGAGGAAAAAGTAGCATATATCCCTTATTATGGGATCTTCGATGATGCAAGGATCGTGGCCACTGCAAACTTGGGAAGCAGTGGGATTGCATATTCGGTTCATCCCGTTCTTGGATGACTTGTAATGGGTGAATGTCTAACAGCGTATTTCCAGCGATCCTAAACGTTGACTTTTACAAACATACATTTGTATGTGATGGGGATTTTAACCCCTAGCCTAACACCCGGAGTATTTTTATGGAGTCAGTTAGTGAATAATGGATACGACAATGTGACATTTTAAGATATGACGTGTGTTAAAGTGAATAATGTATAAGACAATGTGACATTTTAAGATATGACGTGTGTTAAAGTGAAAAAGGTAAAGACGTTACCTTATCAAAAAAAATCAAGTAGCTAAAAAGAACATGGAAATAATGGCGGCCTCGTCTTCATTAATCCCTTATTCCTCGAAGTCAAATCTGCGAACAAAGGTAGATTTTTTCGTCGATTCCGATCAGTGTGTGGCTAATCCTCCAGATCTAAGTCAATCTCCACAACATACTAAGTGAGTTATTTCTCCAACCCATGGTATTTCTTCTTCACTCAATCTGGATTCTAGATCTGAATTTCCTGAGTTAGTTATAAAAGATCAGGCTTTTAATGATAAAGATAGTTCTTTTCATTCGAAAGCTTGGTTAGATGTGGTCACCGAAAGTAAATATCATCAGAAATCCATTTAACTATCATATTTTGAACCCTCGACTAAGGATAACTTCAAAGTTGTTGTTAGTAATGAAGATTTCATCAATAAAGCTAGAGAGAAGTGGTGCAATTGCATAAACTTTTAGTGTATGGGAGTAAACTGTATTCTCAGATTTTAAAGGAATATATTGATAGAAATTGGAATCTAAGTGGGAAATATAAGCTCTACGCACGGGAGAATGGTTTCTTTATAATTAAGTTCGACAATGAAGATGACTGTGAAAGAATCCTTGATACAGGTCCATTTTTTATAATAAGAGGTTGGTTTTTATGAAAAAGTGGCAACCATGAATGAAATTATCACGCGAGTTTCTTCACTCCATACCAATTTGGGTTAAACTTCCCAATTTAGATTTAGACTTCTGGTCCCTGGAGACAATTAGTAGAATAGTTTCTTTAATTGGTCACCCTATTAAACTTGATAGTTACACTGAGGAAATTCTTCGCATTTCTTATGCTAGATTATTAGTTGAAGTGAATATCTATTTTATATTTCCTAAGTTTATACCTATCCAATTCTTTGATGGCAATATAGTACGGCAAAAAGTTTTGTAAGAATGGGTTCCTTCAGCTTGCTCTAATTGCAAAATATTTGGTTATTCATCAGCGGTTTGCAAGGCTTCTAAAATATGGGTACCCAAAGAGAATCCTAAGTTATGGAGATTGATAAAAGTTTGAGGAATTAGGGTATGTCAAGGGAAAATACTTCTGTATCTGCAGTGAAAGAATCAATAAATAAAGATGTTGTGTTTAGATCATTAAAGATTATAGAAGTACATCATTCGAAGGCAGATCAAATTTTAGCTTATGAGAATATTATTAGAATTTCTAATCCCTATGATGCTCTTACTGTAAATATAGATTATATGCAAGAGGATCAACTAGCAAATAAAGAAAAACGTGCTAAAGACATCTCTAAAGTTGATGGGAAAAAAGAAGTTGCTAAGGAAACTGTTAATACAGAGAATGTTAACAGGGTAGAAGTTGCTGGTAAGGAAAATAATAAGACACAAGCTATTTCATGTATTAATGAGGAGACGGTAGATCAAGATAAGATTAGTAATTCTGATAATTCAATTTAGCAAGAAGTAGACTTCAATTTACAGGCTTTACTTATGGATGAGTAAGATAGCTCCTTTAACAATGTTAAAAGGAGAAGAAATAGAGCTAGAACTAATAAACTAAAGGGTGAAAACATTGTTATAGGTAATGAGCCATTAGTGGAGACAAATCCAGAGTGGATTATATTTTTTTTCTCAATTCAAAATGAAATCAAAACTAAAAAAAGTCGAGAGGATAGTGGTAATCCTAGTGATGTGATGAAAGGTGACATTTCTAAAACATAAGTCACTTATAATTTTATGTGGGAGGCGCTTCTATCAATGTTGGATTTATTGCTAGGCATGTTTTGATCATCCTATGTTGTTCTAGTTCTAGCTTGCTTTGGATACTGCTGACTTTCTCTTTTGGGTTTTCAAGCACTTGGGTCATCTTGGTGATCTCAAAGTAATTTCTAATGGTTTTGTTTCTGGCATGGCCTACATGGTTTTTCCATTTTGGTGCTTTGAAGCTGTTGCCTAGTTGTCTTCGAAATATGGATTATAACTTGGTTTTAGTTTTTCTTTGTTTTTTCCTGTGTTTGGCTAGTGTAACTTCTGTATTTTATTTTGTTAGCCTTGCTGTGTTTTTTTGATTGAGACGGATAAGTTGTTGTTTTGTATAGTATTCATTTAGGTAGTTGTTGTATTTTATGTACGGCTTTATCTCATACCCCGAAATGTTAATATAAGTACCCCTCTTTCAAAAAAAAATCTCACACCCCGAAATGGCTTAAATAGGGTGTGCGACAAGATTATAGGGGTGCATGCGACCTAGGAAGGATATGGTCATCACCTTTCTAGATTAAACACTGAATGTTGAGTATGTGGTGTGGGATCCCAGAATAGGTCGGTAACGACCAGAGCAAATGCCATCTTGGGCCCGTTTTCGAAGTATTATCAGGGCCAACCTTGTAAGTGCATCAGGCGGGTAACTCAGTTGCACTCTTCTAGACGTGCAATGTAGGATAAGATAGTCCCTTACCCTAGTCATTGTTGGAAATCCATTTCCAGATAAGTTCCTGCGGATTCCTATTGTGTAAGCTGAAGGTTATGAATAGGCGTACTTTCGGCTGTATTTGAATAAGTTTAATTAAAAATTGTTTTGAAACAATAAACATTAATAATAATATCAAATGATTCTTGTATCAAAATATTTGGTTACCATAAGGTAAAAACTCGTCTATCTATTTATTACGAGCATGGTCTTATGGGATGCCTTTTATTTTCAAAAGAAAACGAGTTTTAAAGTTTTCTCACACCAGTCCATGACTGACCCGGAGTTGTTCCTTTTATAAACTCTAGGTGTCCCTATTTTTCTATGAGCATCCTAGTAGTTAGGATATGGATGAAGCATTTTGGAGCTGGAGCTTCCTGGAGCTTGGATTTTGATTCACCTATGAAGATATTACCTATTTATCTTCATTTCCGTTACAGTTTATGTATCATTTACCTGTGTATGTATTTTGTACCAACAAGTGTGGGAATAGACAATTATAACTATTCCTCGGGTAAATATGGATTGTGACTCTGACGTACAGTTGCTTAGAGTGATGGTTTGTACTCACTATATTTTTAATTATATATTATTATGACGTTGGTGAGATTATGTATTTCTATTTTCTATCTTTTATTTCTTTACCCTAAGTATTCAACTTTCCTGCACTTGAATCTGCGACATGTGAACACTTGAACGTGTTAGTGTCGGTTTTCAAATGTTCAAAATTTTAGTCGTTACAATATAGATCTAGTACATATAGTTTTTAATACATACATTTATCAGACGTATAAGACCAATTTTAGCATCAAGTAAATACTCAAAACATTTTCCTTTTTTAAAAAGAATAGATAAAAAGCTTTTACAAGTTGTATAAGTTATAAATAATATATTTCAAAACTTTGATTACAAATATTAAGTAGAAATATTTTGATCATTCCCCCACTAATATATTTATTAATATTTAACTTTAATTTTTTTAGTAAATCTGATTAACTCAAAGTTTGTGAATGTACATCATGTTTCAAAGCAATATATATTGTACTACCATATAGTAACATTGAGATAAATTTAGTTTAGTGAAAAACTTTATTCTTGTGTCACATACAAACTCCATTTTAATTTAGTTATATTGAAGTTTACATTAACATTCAAATTTAATTTAGTTTCAATCTTATAATTGTCTAGAATACTAATTAAGTTCAATTTATATTTACATACAATTTTAGTTTATATCTGACTCAATTTTCATTAAATCAAATCTATAGAAATATAATTTTACTAGCCTTAATATAAGTAAGTTTAACTTTAAATCAGTTGTATTTACCTATAAACTTAGTGGATTTCCTCATGTTGGTTCACCAGATTGATCTTGGTGTTTGCAATGCTTGGGTCAGACCGAATTTTACAAGTTCCGATTAGGATGCTATGGACATCAAAAGATATGCTGGAGAAGTTTAGATGTATTAGTGTTTATTCCGCTACGTGTTATATATGAGGACAAATTATTATAATTGTCTAGGTGCATTGGTTTTATGGTTTACTTTGATGATTGTAAGTATTATTTCAAGCTCTCAATAAAGATTTGTTTCTATAATATATTTTGTTCTGCTGCGATGTGAGACTCTATATTGTGTTGGTTAGTTGGTTCTTCTTCTTTTTATTCTATTCTAATATTTTTGTATTTCTACTTCTCGCTCTCTGTAACGACCCGGATTTTTGGTCGGTTTATTTTAAACATTTAATATTGTTTTAAATGTTGAATCGATAATATATATGGAATTTTATATTGAGTTATCGATTCAATAATCGATTACGATTTAATTTCAAGTATATCCAATTATCGTAATGTTGAAAACGACTAATAATTGAATTTAGAAGTTAAAATAGAATTGAAGCAATTCAAAAGGTCAATATATATTGTATTTGACTATAAATGATGATAATAATAATTTATTGTAGAGGAATTGGTTATTTCTAAATTTAAATTATATTATATAGATTTAATATGGCTATTTTATATATACGTTTGAATTAAAATTTATAATCTATTCTGTTGAGTTCAGAACTGTGTTATAATGTTGAAACGTCAGTTGTTACATTAGAATAGCGGTTCGTGAGTTCAAGTTGTGAACCCTAAGATATTGCTGGTGGATAAGCTTAAAATCAAATCGATATCATTTTAAATAAAATAGAAATCTTTTTATTTCAAATCATATTAAATTAAAATCCAATCGAATTTAACTTTCGTCTACTTAACCGTACCTAACATTGAAAATCTATCACCTAAATGGTACCTTATGCAGACCTATACTCCTCTCCTCATTTCTATTTATACGCAAATGCCTCACTCTCCTTTCTCATCTGTTTTTTAGTTCCTTAGGGAATCGAAATAAAATAATTTCCTCTATTTCATTTTAATTACCAATCAAATAAATAAAAATGGTTCCTTCTTCAAATATATGATCCACGAAATCCCCCTTTTATATCATGCATCCCCCTTTCATTTTGCAATTAGTTCTTCACAGCATAAAAACCATAATTTCAAAAGAAATGTCCACGCTCCACAAAATTAGTTCGAAATCAAAGCCTTTATTTGAATTTATGGGATTTCTTCTCTCGATCTTCGATCCTATCAACTTCGTTCCAAGTTCCAGCGAACATCCACGAGCTTGACATCGCGCCAGTCGCAACCTAGGGTTGTTGTTCATCGCTAATTCAAGCAAGTGTGGGGTCGATAAGCATGGCGTTGTGGTCATAGTATGAAGGCGCACGGGTGGGGTGTATTCGGGGGAGATGCATGATCGAAATTTTAGTAGTCTATAGCTCGACAAGGAGGGAGTCACGATTATGTTTAGACGCCTAAGGGGGACGCGATGGTGACTGGGCTTGAAAATTGAAATTTGTTGATGTTTGTAGCTAACAGCGAATGAAGGAGAACAAATCGCAAGCTCAGGGGAGTCCGATATCGAGCCATGAATCGACTTTGGGAAAATGAGTTGTGTTGATGGCTGGCAGATAAAGGAGTAGTGAGTGTGTAAATTGTTAGTGGTTGCAGTGCTGAAGTGTGCGAGTTGAAAGGGATAAAAATGAGGATTAACAGTAGCTTAAAAACATGATTTCTGGAATTGCGGGAGAAACGGGGTCTTCACAAGGATTTTAGGATAATTAAGGTAATTTTTTATTTTTGAAATTCATAAATTATAAGGAGACTTGTTTATACAATTGGTAACTTATTAAAGTAAATTATTTTATTTAATCAGTTTATATAAAAGAAATTAGTTAGTAAAAAAATAAAATTGTAGACTAATCGTTTGAGTAGAATTAAGGTTTAATTTGAATTTGGTTTATACGTGGGTAATTGATTAAATTAAATTAGTCTAATTCGATAATTGAAATTTTATTAATATTGCTTACATTGAAAAACAGACGGTTCGAAGAATCACTATTAAATCTACATAATAAGCTTCTTTGAGTATTCAGCAAATAAAATCACGGTGAGTAAACTCACTCTCTGGTTTGTTTATAATTTTATTATAAACGAATTTTTATTTTAAATAATTGTTATATGTTGTTTGTTGATTGCTGGGATACATTTAAATATTTTTTGTCGCTATTATATATATATATATTAGTTATTTAGGCTAGGTGGTTGTGGCTATTATATATATATATATTGGTGATTAGATATTTACCGCAGTACCATTAACGGATGCCTGAAGTATCGTTAGCGGATGACCCTGTGCGCCCCCACAATATGATAGTGGATGACCTTCTATACCGCGATATCCTGCCTTGAAGCAGGATGGGTACTGTTTATGTTGGCTAACATCTGTGGATGCACGAAGCCTGGTTAGAGGGATCGAACTGGATTCCTCAAAATTATTTTTGTTTGTTTTCATATATATATATATATATATATATTATCATATATGATGTGGTAGAAAATCTGTGATTGATAATTGAGTGTTTTGGGTGTTTAAATATCACTGGGTCTGAATGTTGATTTATAAAAATATTGTGAAAACGGATTCTGAGATTTAAAGGGGAAATCTCTTTAAAAAATAAAATTTGAATTTCGAATGGACTATAGAAATATTAACTCGTTTTGAATGTAGAAAACAAGTATTGAAATTATAAACAATGCTCATAAATTAAATAATATGGGAAATTAAAGTGAAATTATAAACGATGTTTATAAATTAAATAATGTGGGAAATTGAAGTGAAATTATAAACGATGTTTATAAATAAAATACTATAGGGAATTGAAGTGAATTTATAAACGGTGTTTATAAATGAAATGGTAAATTTATTATTTGGATAATTTGAGAAATCAAAATTCAGATGTGAATTTTAAAGGGGAAATTGAAATTAGTTTCAAAGAGTAAGAGTGAAATCTATTCTGATGTTCAGAATGTAAATTGAATTAAAATAAATCCGTATAGATTTATGATTTGAATTCAATTATATCGAATTTATTTAAGTTAAAATATTTTTAGAAAATATATTAGGATTGTATTAAATAAAAGTTTAAATTTAAATATAAAAGTAGATTGACTGTTTATGTATATATGTATAAGTTACAATTAATAAAATATGCCAGAATAGGAGTTGGGTTTCAAATGGATTTGAAATGGAAACTAGTTTTAAATTATAAAACAAGGAAGTTAAATTTTGTAATTGATGTTTATAAATTAAGTGAGATGATTATCATTGGATAATATGAAATTATAAATTCAAATATGAATTTAAAAGTGAATTGGAAAGTGTTTTGAAACAGAACGATCGATTATATTTCGGAATTCGGAATATAAACTGAATTGATAAAAATCCAATGGATTTATAATTGAAATCGATTATATTGAATTTTATGAATAATTTATTTGTAAAAGGAATTGGAATTTAATATAGAAGATCGAAGTATAAATAAATTTTAACTGAGTTACGAAATAATCAACGATTTAGAATTATCGAAATGTTAAGTTAGATTTGGTAAACTGGTTTAATTTATATTCAATAATTAAGACATGGAATTGAAATTTGTATAATAAACGAAGTTTAACATTTATATTTAAATATAATTAAAACGAACTCGCCGCGGCGAGGTAGTTCGTAATTTGGCGATTTGAACTTCGATTGAGTATATAGCACTCAATTTAATTCGGAATTCTTTGAAACAAGAACCATCAAGACCGATTTGATAATACTTTTCTAATTGAAGAGAAAAATCGGGATTTCGTTTAATAGATTTTGAGTTATGTCAAAATCAAATTTCCAGAAAAACGGCGTCATATTCGTTTAAAATCCATAACGGTTTATATAAAAATTAATATAAAGATTTTTAGTAAATAAAATTGAATTCCATTAGAAAAATCCAGATTTGAGTTATAAAATAAATATGAACTCAAATGGAGTAAATGAACTGATTTTTGAAATAAAAATCATATATTTTTTTACTTATTGAATAGAATTAACTGATTTGAAGAACAATTAGTTAATGGAATTTTAAATTGAACTTGGACTTTGGATACGTGAGTTGAATTTGTGAAATTATATTCGAAATTGAATTTGAAACCTGAGTTGGAAATGGAATTCGATTTGTTTAAAAATGAATTAAAATATATTTGAATGTGATATGTTCAAATAAGAAGTGAAATAGGATAAAGAGTTACATAAAGTATAAATTAGCAAATTGAATAGGGCAAAATGAAAATGATGAACGGAGTTGGAATAAAGTGGGAATGATATATATTAGACAGGTATGGAATGAAGTGTATGAAGTTTATATTTCGAGTGCCTGACAAAAAGGCACATGTTTAAATTCCATATGAATTTTATGCACCGAATCGGCAAGCCGCTTGGCTTTTTGATTTTCTTTTTGAATGGAAAGGGCCTAGAGAGGCAAGTTGGAGTTTGAGCTATTGACTGGTACAAAGGAGGTGCTAGCGAATTTTTTCGAAAATTTAAGGAGTTAGAATATTTTTAAGACAATTGATAACTAGAAATCTATATATCAATATACATAGAATTCGATAAGGAAACGAACTTAAAATAGAACATTATAAACAAAAAGAAAATCTATAATTAAATCTAGTAAAAATAGAAAGAGAAACGTATACTGTTTTAAACAAAAAGAATTATATATTTATATAGTGTTGATTATTAAAGATAAGTAGTCTTGTCCGTTTTGAAGTTAAGAATGTTATTCAGTAAAGGTCTAAGTGGTAGTTATACGCCAACGTGATTGATTTCATTATTAATCGATATATAGAAGGATTTAGTCTTGAAGATAAGTGTTTGAATAAGATTTAGTTGAATGCAGTATTTTGGGTTGTTGTAACGATGTTTTACACAACATTCGTTTTAACCCAAGTAAGTGAATTTTGGAAATGTAACAATAAATATTACCTAAGTATAGAAATAAATGAGTTTGGAAAAGAGATAAGTATTTGGAATGTTTTACAATTATAAATAGAAGATATTTTCTAAGTATAGAAAATAAAAGAAGGTGATATATGAAAATGTTTTGCCGATCGCGAAGAGGCCAAGATGATTGTTGAAAATATTGGATTAACAAATATTGATAAGGAAATAGGGAAGTAATTTTATTAATGAAATATTAATTAAGGGGCCCAGTGATTGTTTGATGTTTTGAATGAATGTTTGCTATTCTTCGATAGTTAAATAACCAACTACCGAGGTATTGACCACTATCGTTGTCAATATGGAGAGACCAGTTGGATTATTATCCGAGAACCACTCTGTATTAGCAGTAGCATTGCGAATCAGATTATATGAAGATAATCAAAGATGGAGTAAAGTGCAAGGGCATTTTCTATTAATTCTAGGTAGAAATTGCGTAAGATGGATTAATGGAAATTGCGCCTTCGGTTTCGTTCAGTCCTAGAAGGAAGTTGTATGGACGAATGTCTGACAGAGTATTTCCAATTATCGCAAATGTTGGTCTGTATAAATATATATGGTGGCGGAGATTTTATTCTCTTTACATAATATTAAGAATATATTTGTGCAAATCAATTAATGATTAACGGGTCTGATAATGTGGCATTCAAAGTGATTGTGCTTTCAATGAATGGTAAGTAATCGTAGCCTCAGGCCTCAGCAACCGGGAAATGACAAAAATCGGGCAGGCAACATAGATAAGTGGGTAGCTCCCAATTAGGGTGTATTACCACCTATCTAAAGATAAGTTATTTCCTTCTTTAATCTATTCTGTGCTGTCCCTTTTGGGAAACGGCTGTTGATCCCAACCGTTGGTGATATACATTCGATGCACTCAAGCAAAATAAGCGGTTGGTCATGTGTGGCCGGGTTACAAGATGTTCTTGTGGAACCCTGTGTATCCCCCTCTAGAGATACATTATTGCAAGGTGGTTCCATACCTTGTCACAGTTGGAAGTCCATTATCCAATAAGTGCTCACAGTTTTGATTATATAATATATATGTTGAGCGTGAGATGCAAACGTTCTGCTAAATGATTATTTAGTTGTGGTTGATAAACACTATTATAATATCATAAGAATTTTGATATAAAGATTATTTTGGGTTATCGTAAGGTAAAAACCATCTGTGTTTATGTGTGGATCAGTCTGAGGCTATGATTACTTACCATCATTTCGCAAAAGGGAAAAACTCATTCCGTATTATAAAGCATGGTCTTATGAGATATCGTTCCGTATTATATGGCGTGGCCTTATGAGATATCGTTCCATAAAAACCATCATTTCAATATCAAGTATTTTGGATTTTCATAAGGGAAAAACTCGTCCTGTATTGTACGGCGTGGTCTTATGAGATATCGTTTATTTTCTCAAGCTGCTTTAAATTGTTTACTCATACCAGTCCCGTGACTGACCTAAAGTTTATTTTTCTATGTTTTCCCTAAACCCTTGGGTGCTCAAATTTGTACGGACAGTCAAATAGTCCAGGATTTTACAAATTTATCTAAAGGAGCTAGGGGTAGGAGTCTTCGGTGTTAGATATTTAGAGTTTATTCCGATGTGTTGTATTTGTGATATACTCTGATGATGTATGTAAGTTTAAATACAGTTGCATTTCAAAAGTGATTATTTATATATTATATTTTGTTCCGCTATGATTGTGAGATTCTGTGTCGTTGTTTCTGTTCTTCTTCTATCTTCTTTATTTCATAATGATTTATATTTTCTGTGCAATTTGGGTTGGATATGTAGTGTATTTAGTCAACTTGGATAGTACAGAAATTCGGGACATTACACTCTCTATTTTATATCTATTAACTATTAGGCATCGAAACCTACCGGGTCGTTACAGCAGGACTAGATGTAGGGTTGGTTAATCCGAACTAGCATTAAAATCTGAGTTTTCTTTACTTTTATGCATTTTAATTTATTACTTACTTATTCTCTGATTACTTGCTTCTTGTTGCAATTTTAGTAAATACTGTTTTAAATTTCTCAATATGTAGTAAATACATATTTTACCACTTTTAGTGGCTTAATAGCCTTAAGATCCATCCAACACTGTGTAGTCGACACCCCAGTTTCCAACAATTGGTGTCAAAGCACTAATTTTTTTAAAAAATCAATTGTTTTTTGAAAAGTATGAATGGCTAGTGACAATAGTAACACCTTTATTAATACTTTTGTAAAAGGGAAATCTACCACTAGGCCCCTTCTCTATGATGGCGGCAATTATGCTTCTTAGGCTTGCAAGATGAAATTTTATTTATAGTCTAATGGTTTAGATATTTGGAACATTACCCAAATAGAATACATAGATCCTCAAATTGAATATTCAAAATAGGCACTAGACCAAAAGACACAAGAACTTAATAATTCTAAGGTCATGAACATTATATTTTGCTCCTTAGATAGAAATCCATTTAATCGAGTGTATGTTTGTTATTCTGCATATGAAATTTGGAGAACATTGCAAGTCATACAAAGAAGGCACTAGTAAGGTAGAAGACAAAGATATTTATGCTAAACCAAATGAGCCTATTTTTGATATGTATTTACTTGCGAACAAATTGAACAATTGTAAACAACTATTTAATTTGTTCGGATTACCTAAACAACAAGGATTATTGTAAAGGGTGTCAGACCCTAGGACCAAAATTATTTTAACTAATAAATTCAATCAGATTATTCCAAAAGTTTGATTGTTTGAAACCAACAGAAAATAAAAAAAAAGAGTTTTTTATAATAAATGAAAACAACTAGGGAGTTATGACATAAACTAAATTAATAATCATCAATAGCCAAACAGATTAATATAGATCTAACTCATTTTAAAAGGCAAGTATTATTATTTCACACAACAGCAATTACAGCGATTTACAGTATATCCTAAACTATACATCACTCAGGCACTTTTTAAGCGGTGTTGAGAAAAAATGATATACAGTATATTGATCGGCTCGGAAAAAACTCAATACCACTGACTAACAGATGTACAAATGATTGCAAAAAAAAACATTAACCCTGACACCATTAGCATATTAATCCAGACACCATTAGCATACTTGAAAATCTACTGAAACAGTAACTAAGAACAAAACACCATTATAAAAGCTCCCAAAAACATCAGATTACCACTGTGTATCAGATAACAAGCTCCTATTCAAAGATTACCACACAGTGGCATATATATTCAGGCAAAAACTTCACAAAATTGACATAAAAAACTGCAACCCACGTCATTTCAGTATGGTCAAAGATAACACCCGGTTTACTTCGAGTATGTCTTAATGATGAATTAATTAAAACATCATTTAGAAACTTGTCTTCATCCAACTTTTCAATTTGAGCATTACGCTCAGCTGCAGTTTTCCTCTTTGAACGCCTTTTGCTACTCTTGGAGATGTGTTTTGAACCACTATGAATGGCAGAATTATCTGTTGTAGCTGATGAATTGCCATTACCATGATTGACATCCTGATGTTCATCTGCACCATCTAAAGGCAATTTATCTGATATATTCTCCACTGAATCATCTATATCACCTGTAATAACCTTGTTACTGTTCTGGCCTTCAACTCAATAACTATGATCATGAATTACACCATTATAATCACCATTAACCTCATTACCCATATTCTCTCCATCAACCCCATTGGTATGATCATTATGTATACTATCAACATGACCATTAACATCATTACCTATATTAACATCATTAACTACATCTCCATTTACATTACCCATATTAACAATGTTAACTACATCACCATCCTGAGTGCCAGAGCTAACATTACCCATTCCAGTATTTCCATCACCATTAACATCATTAAACTCTTTCCCCTTATCAAAATCATTAACATCATCATTCAGTGCCTCCTGAAACCCAAAACTTACATTACTCATAACAGTATCCCCAACGGGAGTAACATCATTAACAACTTTCCTCACATCTACAGCTTGTTTTGCATTTCCTGCAATATCATTATTCAATACCTCAAACTGATTCACATTACCCATTTCAGCAGCTCCAACTGCATTTCCTATTTTAACATCTTTCCTCTTCCAATATTGTTTTTTTTTACATTTTTCCAGCTAGCCTGATTAATTGAAGTATGAATAATCATATTCCTATTTCCATTATTGATGTTTCCACCATCATTAACCATACCATCCTTTGACTGGTTTGAATTCCTCATATCAGCTATACGATTAAACTCAAAACTAATAGTATCATAACCAAAAATCTTGCAGAAAAAACAGATCTTAGGTTTCCAATAATAGGACAATTGAACGGGAGGGGGGGCACTTATCACCTAGATATGTAAATTCTAAGGATTCAGTAAGCTCAAAATCAGGGGTAATCACCACTAGAGCCTTAGCATATCTAAATCGACGTGTTCTTTTTGTACTGCTATCAAAGCAAATTAATTTTCCAATATGGCAAATAATCCAATTTATATCTAAAAGAGTCCACAAAATCATCGGAATTCTATAAAAGTGAATCCATATCGACACTTTCCTAATTTGAGATTGAGTGTTTTCTATTGATGGATCCCAATTTGAAATTATGAACATTCTACCTCGAATAAAGATTGGATTAGATTTAAGGTTCCTATCTCTATCATCAAAACTCAAAGTAAAAATGAAAAACATTATGCTTAATGTCAACCTCACCTTGTAGCTTCCAATAACGGTACAAGAAATTGACCACTGAGAGATACGATAAGGATCCATCCAAGAAAAATCCTATCAGATTGCTACTCCAGTAATTCAAACCTTCCTTCTTGATCAGATCTGGCACTGCTTTCGGTCGCCCATCCCTAGGAATATTGAAATGCTACGGATAATATACCCAACCATTCTTAGGAAGAGACTTAAAGAGAGAAGCGTAGTCAACTTTAGTGAAAGAATGGTAGAAGAATTTCGACGATTCAAGATTTGAGTTAACATTGGAGAATTAGGGATATTGACATTGGTATGAGTGAAGTTAGAATCAGGATTACCGGAATTTACAGCTTTGAAATTATCAGGAATAGGGTTTGACGAACTCACACCTGAAAAAGGATTTGAGAAATTTGCAAAAGAGGGGTTAGCAGAAGAGGGATTTACATCAGGAGGTGGAGGATCAGGAAAAATAAGAGGAGAGGGGCGCGATGGAAAAGGTTGAAAGGAGGGGATGAAGGCAGAGGAAAAGGAAGAAAAGGTATTGCCAACAGACGCCATTAACGATGGTCTTGAAAGAATTTTCATTCACTATATCATATGGATCTAACTCATGTTTCTACCACAAACATAAATCAACGTAATTAGGTTTTTAGAAACAAACACGTGAAGAACGACTAGCATAGCCTATGCAGGAGCTAAGCTCTTATATAACCATAAGCTATCAGGACAGATTCACTACTTTATTTCTAAAACCCTAAAAATTAGATATAAGTCTAATAAGTGTTAGATCAAACTCGAATATACCCTATGAAGGAGCATGGTTCTTATACAACACAAAGTATGAAGGTTTAGATCTAACTCTAGGTTCAGATCTCGATCTATATGCATAAAATCCTAATCTCTTTGGATATGTGATTCATACTGAATCTAGTTTATAAGCATCATCACCCCCTAATTAAAGGGGATTAGCTAGACATAGCTAAATGAGAAAAAGCGAAGAAGAAAAGAACAAACATAAATAAAATGAAATAAAACAAAAAGTAAAGAGAAAAGAAGAAGAATAGTTTTATTCCAGGAGAAGGTTTACAGAATAAAACCTATAACAATTCTAAATGAGAGAGATACAGGTGTATTTATAGTTGCCATGACCAAGATTAAGTGGCCAATTACAAGATGTAGGACAAATTTTTTGCCAAAATAACAAATAAACCGACGTGAAGGCATTTGAATGGACATTCAAATGTCATGGAAAAATAGCTTGCGGGCATCAAACAGCATCAACTTCGATCGTTTTGAGCATGAATAAGAACTCCATGACATCTGAGACAAGTGATCTTTATGAAATGGCACTGAATCTTGACTTTAAAGTACGCGGCAAAAGGTGGTTGAACAACAACATTTCTTCACGTCTTCAAGCTTCAATCCTACCTGTAACAACCCGTATTTTAATAACGTGTTATAACCATAAATCAATGCAGAATTAATTATTAAAATAAGGATCAAGGGCAAAGGGTTACGCCATTACGTTCGTCTAGAAATTCTGCTTGGAAACGAGTCTGAGTTTTCGAAAATCGGAGTCCGTATGACCAAGTTATGACCCTTCAAAGTTTCAGAAATTTCAAGTTCAAAAACAGCTCAGAATTCGAATTCAAATTTCGAATTCAAACCCCAGAATGGACTGGGCGGGAAATTTCCCACCCAGGACCAAGTCGACCTGGGGGTCGACCATAGTGTCGACCTGCCCAGGACCAGGTCAACCATAGAGTCAACCTGGGTGTCGACCTGGTTGTTGATCCCATTTTTGAGTCAGAGTTCACTCTGATGTTTCTAGTATGATTTCTGTCTAAATTCGTTGGCCTGACCCTATATAAACAGCCCCTAACTCTAGTCTCTCTACACAAATTCTCTCTGGCCTTATGCTGCTAAAACTCTGGTTGAAAAGTTAGAGAAAAGGGATTGCTTCTTCTCCAACAAGGCTACGTGTAGAGTATTGCTATTTGGGGGATTTCTGTTGGACTCGAGATTCAACATCGCCTCTTTGTTTTCTAATTCTCTAACCACGATCTGTAAGCCCCATTTACTTTTAGATCAAAACTTTAAACTTAATATGGACATGTTGTAAATTTAAATTGAACCTAAGTATGACAATTATCTTGGATCTATCATTATGTATCTTGGATCTATCATTGTTCATTTTGGATCTAGTATTTTGGATCTACTATTTGTTCACCTTGGATCTATTCATCTTGAATCTTGACTTGTGGTAATATTTATATGAAATTGATTTGGGGCCTATATATGTTGTAGATCTAAAACCCCTAATGTCCATAATATTCATGCATGCGATGTTGAATTAGTTGTTATTCACAAGTTTGGGGTTATTATCTTATGTCAACTGTTACCATGACTATCACCCTATTTTGCTAGATTTGATATTTGAGACCACTACTCCATATGCCAGTATTGTTGTAATCGTTTATCTCAAGTTATACCATGCTTGACTTGTAATCACTTTTGCCACCTTATGCCCGTTCTTTCTATGTTATTCCCTAATTATATTTGTTTGTATCAATTCGAATTCACATGCGATGGGAATACGATTTGGGTAGTTTAGGCAAACCTGAATTTACCATGAACTTAGAACATGAACATTATTATAACTTGAATCTGAATATGAACATGAAACTTACCTTGAAACTTGTCACGAACTTGATATGAGACATGAACATGGTCATGACTCTAGAACGAACTTGAAAATGGCCAACTCAAGGTTGGGTTGAGTTTGCAGTGTAAATCTGCCCGGAACCGCCCGGTGAATCCAGTGACTGCAAACAATAGGATCCAATGTGGGTAGTTGGTCATATCGCACCTAAAACCAGAGGTTAGACTATGTTGTGGTGTAAATCTGCCCGGAACCACCCGACAAATCTAACGACCACAACAACTAGTCTAATGTGAGAGGTTGGGGTGCATTAATGAATTTATGCTACATGATAGGGTTAAGTCATGAACATGAAAGACAACACTTAACCAACTTGATACATGATTGGATAGGGTTAAGTCACGAATTTGAATGACAACACTTAACCCATTAGAAACCCTAGTTACGCTGTCCTTTTCAGTAGTAACCCACTTAGATGTATCACGATACCCTGGGGCTAGGCAGGGTGGGTCACGATTACTGGGATGATTGTAAGCGACCAGAACGACGGCTGAGTTGGTGCGCCATTGTAGGTTCAGGCGGACTATGGCCGTGCACGTAGTCCGGAGTTGAAAAAGCAGGCATTGGGCACCAATAGGTTTACTCTGTGCGTGCTTGATTCGTGTCGATGATTGGCACCCTAGGGCTTGATACACCATATGGTGGACCTAGCACAGGTGACTACATTTCGTGATTGGGCCGTATGACACAGACACATGACGAGCTAGAACTTGTAGGGATCCGATCGATTAGTAGATCGTACTATAGGACCCCGTAATGGGTCATTTCAAGATATTGGGCCAAGGGATCATTTCATGGTTAATACTTGACATGGGTTAGAATACTAGTACAGTTGGTGCAGCGAATCTTGAATATGCGATGCTAGACTTGACTTATCTTGTTACCTTAGTTATCATACCAGTCCTGTTATCATCCTTATGTTTAATTCCAGTTTTCACATGCCATGTTACTTTTACTAGTTTTTATGCTGAAAGTCACTAGGGCTTACCAGTCTTTATGACTGACCCTTTTTCTTTCGCCCTTTTTTCTTTCATTCCCCCCCAGGTTCTCAGGGAGGAAACGCTAGCTCTTAGCTTGGATTTAGCTTGCTCTCTGTCAGCTCATGTACGGTTTGGTCTTGAGCTATGCTATGGCTGCACTTCTGCTATTTTTGGGGAATAATTTACTTTTGTTATCTTAAGTTTATGCTTCTTTATTTAGAACTTGATGTAATGGAATAATTTGTACTTTGGATATATGAGGTTTTGACTCTTTTCTTGAAAGTAATGAAATTTGGTTTTTAATTTCTACCGCTGCTTTATTTATGTTCTGCCTTGTGATATCTCTGTGTATGTTTACCTAGATAGTACTCCACCAAAACTAGTGAATTCCCTTTGTGAGTGACCCTAGCGGAGGTGGGATGTTACATTTGGTATCAGAGCAGAAGGTTACCAGATGGGGCAAAAGTTTAAAAAAAACCTTCTAAAACTATTTTCCAAAACCATTTATAAAGAAGCATTTTTCAATAAAAGTTTTATGTTTAAAATGGGCTATTCCCCAAAAGCCATTAGCACTTTCCTTTGTTTCCTCATTTGAATCTTTTTCTTTTTCATTTTTCAGCATGTCTGATCTTAACCTTCCTGAGGAAGTACCCGTACCTGGATGGTTCCGAAGGTACTTAGAAGCTAGGGCCAACGGCGCGGGCCCGACAGACATCCCTCCTCCTCCTCCCCCAGTGGCCGCGGTTCCTCCTCCTCCTGGTACCGGCTTTGCCAAAATATGCAAAGACTTTAAAGCAATGGGCGGCAAGAACTTCGTTGGAACTGAAACCTTCGTTGAGGCACAAAAATGGCTAAAGGGGACTGAAGACTTGTTTATTATCTTCGATGTGAAGGATCATAGGAAAGTTCAGTTGGCAGCATGGTTGTTGAAAGAGGAAGCTGCATTTTGGTGGGAAGTCACCAACGCTACTAGGCCAGTTGAGACTTGGGCAGACTTTAGAGAGAGGTTTGGGCTTAAATTCTTATCGTCAGCAGAAGAGAACCTTCAGATGGAGAGGTTCCTAGCACTTAAGCAAGGGGACATGACCGTTAGGGAGTACATGAATAAGTTTAATCAGCTTGCTAGGTTAGGATTGGACTTGGTTAACACAGCTCAGAAGAAGGCTGTATGCTTTGCTTGAGGATTGAACGAGCCACTACACAGTTTGGCCATAACTCATATACCCATGGGGGCGACCTTTGAAAGCTTGGTGGATATGGCCCTACTTCATGAGGAAGACAAGAATAGCAAGAAGGAGGTTAAGCCTAATGAGACTCAGAATAAGAAGGTCGACTTCAAGAAGGGAGGCAACAAGAATAACAAGAACAACAACAACAATACTAACAAACCACGTGAGACAAGGAAGTGCAACTTTTGTGGTATTACGGGACATCTAGCTAAAGACTGTAGAAGGAAGAAGAGAATGTTGGGTGAATGCTTTCATTGTGGAGATACTGGGCACATCAGCAAAGATTGCCCTAAGAAGCAAGGGCAGGCCCAGCGAGCATGACCTTCTGGAGGGCAGTTGCATGCTCTCAACACCACTCCAGCACTTGACCGAGGTAGTAATATTTCCATAGAAAGCCTTGTTTACATTTCTGAATTTCATGTTCGAACCTTATTTGACTCTGGCGCATCGCATACTTTTATTTCTTCTGATGTTGTTAAAAATCTGCACCTAAGTACTAGTCTGGTTGAGGATTCCGTTATAGTTTCAAATCCAATTGGGGGCTCCGCTCATTTATCTATGATGTGTGCGGATTTGAGGATTTCTATCTTAAGCGTAGAATTCACGTGTAATTCTTATGTTCTCGGATTTATGGGATACGGTTTGATCCTAGGTATGGATTGGCCATCCAATTATGGAGCCATTCTTGATTGTGAACGAAGGGTAGTGAGGCTCATGACTCGCCTTGGTAATACCCTTGAAATTTCTTGTAACCCTAAGGGTCCGGTCATGTTGTGTTATCTTGAATCTCTTGACTCGTCCATCAACAATTTGCAATCTGTAAGAGTGGTCCGAGAATATCCAGATGTCTTTGATGAGGTGAAGGGGTTACCTCCTAAATGGAGATAGACTTCCGAATTTATCTTGTTGATAATGCCAAGCCAGTCTCATTGCCCGTTAGGCACATGGCCCCGCGAGAAAGAAGAGAGCTCAGTAAACAACTTAAGGAGTTGCTTGAGAAAAATTTCATAAGACGAAGCATTTCTGAATGGGGTGCTCCGGTGGTATTCACTACTAAGGCGGATGGTTCGCTTCGTCTATGCGTAGATTATCATGAGTTAAACAAGCTAACTAAGAAAAATAGACACCCACTACCAAGAATCGACGATTTGTTTGACCAGCTTGTGGGAGCATCTGTTTTCTCTCAACTCGATCTAGCCACAGGATTCCATCAGTTTAGAGTGGCTGAGGATATCATTGACAAAATTGCGTTTAGGACTCCAGATGGGTTCTTCGAATGGCTCGTCATGTCGTTTGGGTTAACGAATGCAACCGCGTACTTTGTAGATTTGATGAGTAGGGTGTTTCGGGAGTTCCTTAACAAGTTTGTAGTGGCTTTCGTGGACGATATTTTGATCTTCTCAAAGGATGAAGAAGAGCATGCTAGACATCTCAAGGAAGTCATGGATACGCTTAGAGCACACCAGTTAAAGGCTAAGTTCTCCGAATGCCATTTTTGGAGGAAGGAAGTTCGGTTTCTTGGACATGTAGTTTCTAAGCAAGGCATAGCCGTGGACCCCGCAAAGGTAGTTGTGGTGCAAGACTGGAAAATTCCTAAGAACGCAACAGAGGTGAGAAGCTTTCTCGGTTTGGCAGGCTATTATAGGAAGTTCATTAAGGACTTCGCTAAGATTTCAGCCCCTCTTACTAGGTTAACAAAGAAAACCTAGCGTTTGCATGGGACATAGAATGTGAGATTGCTTTTCAGAGACTCAAGAGAGCCCTCACCACAGCTCCAGTTTTGGCATTACCCGACGGAAGTAAGATGTTTACGGTGTACACAGATGCATGTGGCACAGGATTAGGCGCTGTCCTAATGCAAGAAGGGAAAGTGATATGCTATGGGGGTAAACAACTTAAAGTTCATGAGAAGAACTATCCCACACATGACTTGGAGTTGGCGGCGATCGTTTTTGCACTTAAATCTTGGCCCCATTATCTTCTAGGGGAGAGGTTTGAGCTGTATACCGACCACAAATCGCTTAAGTACCTCTTCTCACAGAAAGATTTGAATCTGAGACAACAGCAGTGGATGGAATTCTTGGCATCATATGACTTCGATATAGCTTATACCCCTGGCAAGGGTAACGTGGTGGCGGATGCGCTAAGTAGGAAAAGGTTGACCTTGAGCCCCTTGTTTGTTGAAAGGAAAAGTATAGAGTTTATAGCAACCTTTGATTTTACACCTGCTATTGAGTCACTGACTGTTACGTCAGCATCTCTTGAGTTAAGACCGACACTTCTAGATCAAGTAGGGACTTCACAGAAGGAAGACCCACAGATAGTCGAAATCATGGACAAGCTGATTAGTGGTGAGACGTCAAGTCACCTCGGTAGGTATGCCATAGATGACAAGGGATGGCTAAGGCGTGATGGAAGGCTATGTGTCCCACAAGTGGGAGACTTAGTAAGGAAAGTCCTCGAGGAGGCGCATCACTCGAAGATGACCATACATGCCGGAGGGGATAAGATGTACAGAGATATGAAACACATTTTCTTTTGACCTGGAATGAAAAAGGACGTGGCAGAGTTCGTTTCGAAGTGCATGGTGTGCCAACAAGTAAAGGACGAGTCGAAGAAGCCCGGTGGGCTATTACATCCTTTGGAGGTTCCGCAATGGAAATGGGAGAGTATCTCAATGGATTTCGTGGATGGGCTGCCCAGGTCAAGGAAGGGAAATACTAGCATATGGGTCATAGTGGATAGACTCACGAAAAGTGCTCACTTCATTCCGGTGAAAAGCAAGAGGACCGCATCATGGCTAGCATCTATTTACCTTCGAGAGATAGTACGGTTTCACGAGTTTCCTTCTAGTATAGTTAGTGATCGTGACCTGATTTTCACTAGCCAGTTTTGGAATAGTCTACAAGAAGCAATGGGTACACGACTAATTTAAGCACGGTCTATCACCCACAGACGGATGGACAAACCGAAAGGGTAAATAGGGTACTAGAGGATCTTTTGAGGCTATGCATTCTTGACTTTGGTGGTACATGGGAAGACCATCTTCCTCTCGTGGAGTTTGCATATAATAATAGTTACCAAGCTAGCATCGGAATGGCACCGTTCGAAGCCCTGTATGGAAGACCGTGCAAGTCGCCAACTTGTTGGTGGGAGATGACAGACAGGCTTATACTTGGGCCCGACATGATAAGGGACACTTCTGAGAAGGTTGAGTTGATACGAAGATGGATGAAAACGACCCAAGATAGACAGAAATCTTATGCAGACAAGAGAAGGACAGACCTAGAGTTCGAAGTCGGAGATATGGTCTTTATAAAAGTTTCTCCTTTACGCAATGTGGTTCATTTTGGAGCGGTTGGAAAGCTAGCACCAAGGTTCGTAGGACCGTTCCCTATCACTGAGAGGATTGGGCAGATGGCCTATAAGGTAGAATTACGTGAGAAGCTGACCGGAGTACACAATGTCTTTCACGTCTCGCATCTCCGAAAGTGCTTACATGAGTCGGCCGAAGTGGTTGAGCCAAGCATCCTTGAAGGCGTAGAAGTGGAAAAAGAAGCAACATTGAGGCGAGTTCCGATTCGTATCTTAGGAACGGAGATCAAGAAGCTAAGGAATTGAGAAGTCAAGCTAGTTAAAGTACAGTGGAGTGAAGCCCAAGAAGACACAACTTGGGAAACCGAAGAGAAGATACATGCACTTTACCCATTTCTTTTTGAGGGTACATTCTCGATCTCTTTTCCAATAAAATTGAAAACCTTTCGTATCATGCTTTTACTACCTATGTTTGCCTTGTTATCTTCTCGATCTTATCTTGAGAACCTTAGGTAGAACTATATGGATGTAAACATGTGATTGAAACATGTTATGGTTGATGTTTGCAAATGGTTGCAAGTGTTTGCAAGTGATTGCTAGTGGATGCATGACACACATTAGGCACTAGATCGGCTCAGTCACATTTTCATGTTGCATATGCATGAGTGCTTATACTTGTACATGGATGGAACTTGTTATGCTATCACTTGGATGTTGCATATGAATGAATGTTATGTACACTCATGTAGAGATTATAAATTATGTTAGGAATTTTCATACATGTTGGACTCATTACACTAACATATTTTGCATTAAGGTGGTTTACTGAATCAGTAACCGCCTGATCTTTTGCATTAGATAAGTACATATACACACACTTACTGCATATGTTCATACAACACTAGAAATCTTTTAAGGACAATGGTTGTCTGTGGATGATGTTTTGAGTAGATGGATGATTGGATGGTAGGATATATTCTTTCTAACTTAGAGATTTCGGGGACGAAATCCTTTTAAGGAGGGGAGAATGTAACAACCCGTATTTTAATAAGGTTTTATAACCATAAATCAAGGCAGAATTAATTTTTAAAACAAGGATCAAGGGCAACGGGTTACACCATTACGTTCGCTCGAAATTCTGCTTGGAAACGAGTCCGAGTTTTCTAAAATCGGAGTCCGTATGACCAAGTTATGACCCTTCAAAGTTTCAGAAATTTCAAGTTCAAAAACAGCTCAGAATTCGAATTCAAATTTCGAATTCAAACCCCAGAACGGACTGGGTGGGAAATTTCCCGCCCAGGACCAGGTCGACCTGGGGGTAGACCATAGTGTCGACCTGCCCAGGACCAGGTCGACCATAGAGTCGACCTGGATGTCGACTTGGTTGCCGAGCCCATTTTTGAGTCAGAGTTCACTCTGATGTTTCTAGTCCGATTTTTGTCTAAATTCGTTGGCCTGACCCTATATAAACATCCCCTAACTCAAGTCTCTCTACATAAATTCTCTCTAGCCTTATGCTGCTAAAACTCTGGTTGAAAAGTTAGAGAAAAGGGATTGCTTCTTCTCCAACAAGGCTACGTGTAGAGTATTGCTGTTTGGGGGATTTCTGTTAGACTCGAGATTCAACATCGCCTCTTTGTTTTCTAATTCTCTAACCACGATCTGTAAGCCCCATTTACTTTTAGATCAAAACTTTAAACTTAATATGGACATGTTGTAAATTTAAATTGAACCTAAGTATGACAATTATCTTGGATCTATCATTATGTATCTTGGATCTATCATTGTTCATTTTGGATCTAGTATTTTGGATCTACTATTTGTTCATCTTGGATCTATTCATCTTGAATCTTGACTTGTGGTAATATTTATATGAAATTGATTTGGGGCCTATATATGTTGTAGATCTAAAACCCCTAATGTCCATAATATTCATGCATGCGATGTTGAATTAGTTGTTATTCACAAGTTTGGGGTTATTATCTTATGTCAACTGTTACCATGACTATCACCCTATTTTGCTAGATTTGATATTTGAGACCACTACTCCATATGCCAGTATTGTTGTAATCGTATATCTCAAGTTATACCATGCTTGACTTGTAATCACTTTTGCCACCTTATGCCCGTTCTTTCTATGTTATTCCCTAATTAGATTTGTTTGTATCAATTCGAATTCACTTGCGATGGGAATACGATTTGGGTAGTTTAGGCAAACCTGAATTTACCATGAACTTGGAACATGAACATTGTTATAACTTGAATCTGAATATGGACATGAAACTTACCTTGAAACTTGTCACGAACTTGATATGAGACTTGAGCATGGTCATGACTCTAGAACGAACTTGAAAATGGCCAACTCGAGGTTGGGTTGAGTTTGCAGTGTAAATCTGCCCGGAACCGCCCGGTGAATCCAGTGACTGCAAACAATAGGATCCAATGTGGGTAGTTGGTCATATCGCACCTAAAACCCTAGGTTAGACTATGTTATGGTGTAAATCTGCCTGGAACCGCCTGGCAAATCCAGTGACCACAACAACTAGTCTAATGTGAGAGGTTGGGGTGCATTAATTAATTTATGCTACATGATAGGGTTAAGTCATAAACATGAAAGACAACACTTAACCAACTTGATACATGATTGGATAGGGTTAAGTCACGAATTTGAATGACAACACTTAACCCATTAGAAACCCTAGTTACGCGATCCTTTTCGGCAGTAACCGACTTAGATGTATCACGATACCCTGGGGCTAGGTAGGGTGGGGCACGATTACGGGGCTGATTGTAAGCGACCAGAACGACGACTGAGTTGGTGCGCCATTGTAGGTTCAGGCGGACTATGGTCGTGCACGTAGTCCGGAGTTGAAAAAGCAGGCATTGGGCACTAGTAGGTTTACAATGTGCGTGCTTGATTTGTGTCGATGGTTGGCACCCTAGGGCTTGATACACCCTATGATGGACCTAGCACAGGTGACTACATTTCGTGATTGGGCCATATGACACAGACACATGACGAGCTAGAACTTGTAGGGAGCCGATCGATTAGTAGGTCGTACTGTAGGACCCCGTAATGGGTCATTTCATTATATTGGGCCAAGGGATCATTTCATGGTTAATACTTGACATGGGTTAGAATACTAGTACAGTTGGTGCAGCGAATCTTGAATATGCGATGCTAGACTTGACTTATCTTGTTATCTTAGTTATCATACCAGTCCTGTTATCATCCTTATGTTTAATTCCAGTTTTCACATGTCATGTTACTTTTACTAGTTTTTATGCTGAAAGTCACTAGGGCTTACCAGTCTTTGTGACTGACCCTTTTTCTTTCGCCCCTTTTTCTTTTGTTTCCCCCCCCCCAGGTTCTTAGGGAGGAAACGCTAGCTCTTAGCTTGGATTTAGCTTGCTTTCTGTCAGCTCATGTATGGTTTGGTCTTGAGCTATGCTATGGCTGCACTTCTGCTATTTTTGGGGAATAATTTACTTTTGTTATCTTGAATTTATGCTTCTTTATTTAGAACTTGATGTAATGGAATAATTTGTACTTAGGATATATGAGGTTTTGACTCTTTTCTTGAAAGTAATGAAATTTGGTTTTTAATTTCTACCGCTGCTTTATTTATGTTCTGCCTTGTGATATCTCTGTGTATGTTTACCTAGATAATACTCCACCAAAACTAGTGCATTCCCTTTGCGAGTGACCCTAGCGGAGGTGGGGTGTTACACTACCTTAAAACAAGTACGGAGTGGGTAGCGTCATATTGGTATAAAAGTGACGTTTTCAACCTTTAACAATAAATTAGTAAAAAGGTTGTTAAGTATACCAATATAAGAAAAACTTATCGAAACATGAATGTAAATCGACTAAAACTTGGGTTTGAATAATGTGGCATATCAAAGAAGAATGCTACAATGAGTTATTTCTCCTTAATTGGGCCAAGTCAAATTTAGAACTTACAAGTTTAAAATTTTGAGTGGAAGAAATATTATGCATGAAAAAAGACTCAGAAAATCCAATAAATGTAGGTGCCAAATCATTTTTATTTGATTTTTTTATTTGCACATTCTAACATGTATAACAAGGGTTGACACGCTTACTCCAGAACACAATTGACATCTGCACAGTCTCAAGCTAGCATCTTAAAAAGACTCATTAGACCCAATGAATAAATAATGTTCATTCCCATTACCTAACAATTCAACTTATCAATAAAGATAATCCTTGTTCAATGAATGGCCTAGTTCATAAAATTTGATTGCTAATGTACTGTAAATTCCCCCCCCCCCCCCCACAATTGATTATGACTGTGTCCCCACAGTCGTTAATCAAACATATCTTAGTGAAAGGATAATATTTACATATGTACAAAAGAGGGTTAGTGCATCTTACCGAATATTATGTGGTGCTTGGAGGACCATGAGCTCTTCCTCTTGGTCGGGTATTGGTTCCTAGTAATGTTTAAGGCGTTGACCATTGACCTGATAGGATGATCCATTGGTTGGATTCTCAATTTATACCGCACCATATGGAAAAACGGTACATACAGTGTAAGGTCCCGTCCATCTAGATTTTAATCGGAAATAAATGCAATTTTGAGTCATACAACAAACTTTTTGATCTGGCATAAAGGTTTTATGTAAAATTGATTTATCATGAAAAACCTTCGTTCTCTCCTTATAAATTCGTTCATTTTCATAGGCATCATTTTGAATTTCATCAAGTTCATTAAGTTGTAGCTTCCTAACTTCACCTGCTTGCTCTAAGTCAAGATTTAAAGTTTTTATTTCCCATAACTCCCTATGTTCTAGTTCAACTGGAAAATGACGTGGCTTACCAAAAACCAACTGTTATGGGGACACGCTTAAGTTTGTTTTGAAAGCGGTGCAGTAAGCCCAATGAGTGTCGGTTTACTTTTGGGACCAATCTTTCCGATTTCGATTCACAGTTTTCTCAAGGATTTTATTAATCTGCCTATTCGATACTTCAACTTGCCCATAAGTTTGAGGATGGTAAGGAGTGGATAACTTGTGGGTTATCGAATACATTCTCATGAGGGCTTCAGAAGAACGATTACAAAAGTGTGTTCCTTTGTCGCTAATTATTATGTGAGGTGTGCCAAACCTAGAAAAGATGTTTTCTTTTAAGAAGCGCATAACAACCTTATTATCGTTTGTTTTACATGGAACAGCTTTGACCCATTTAGAAACATAATCAACGGATAAGAGAATATAAAGATTCCTTAAAGAATTAGGGAAGGGTCCCATGAAGTCTATACGCCAACGTCAAAATTTTTGACTTCGTAAATAGGGTTTAGAGGCATCATATTTCGTTTACTAATTTTCCATAAGAATTAACATTGATCACAAGTTTTGCAACATTCGTAAGTGTCTTTGGAAAGGTTGGGCCAGTAGATTCCCGATTAGAGAACCTTTTCGGTTGACTTCTTGGAACCAAAGTGACCACCACAGGCTTGGTCATGATAGAAAGATAGGACACTACGAGTTTCAGTGTCGGAAACACACCTTCAGATGATTTGGGCAGGACAGTTATTGAAAAGATACGGGTCATCCCAATAAGAATGTTTCTCATGGGATAAGAATTTTTGTCTATCTTGCTTCGACCAAAAAGAAGGGGTATGTTTGGTAACTAAGTAGTTGACAGTGTCAGCGAACCAAGGATCAGTGGATAAAGAAAAGAACTGTTCATTCGGAAAATTCTCTTTGATTGGAAGAGAAGAAGACGAGGCATTTGGAAGACGAGACAAGTGGTCCGCAATAATGTTGTCGGGTCTTTTTTTATCCTTAATGGTAATGTCAAATTCTCGAAGTATAAGGATCCAATGAATGAGACGAGCCTTAGCATCCTTTTTAGTGAAAAGGACCTAAGTGCGGAGTGATAGGTATGAACAATGATGTGTGAGCCAAGTAGATAAGGTCTGAATTTTTCTAGAGCAAAAACGACTGCCATAAGTTCTTTTTCAGTGGTCGTGAACTGATTTGAGCGTCGTTCTAGGTCTTAATCGCATAATAAATGACATGAAGAATTTTATCGATATGTTATTCTAAGGCAGCACCTATAGCGAAATTCGAGGCGTCACACATGATTTCAAAAGCCAGTTTCCAGTTAGGATAGAAGATGATAGGGGCAGAGACAAGTTCGTTTTTGAGATACTCAAAAGATGAAATACAATCAGAGTTGAAGTCAAAAGGAACATTCTTACCAAGAAGTTTAGTCAAAGTTTAAGTGATTTTGCTAAAGTCCTTTGTAAAGCAACATTAAAAGCCATCATGAACTAAAAAGGATTGGATGTCCTTAATGGATTTGGGAATGGGAAGATTAGAGATAACTTCAATTTTGGCTTTGTCTACTTCAATTCCTTTATTAGAGAGGACATGTCCTAAAAGAATGCCATGTTTGACCATGAAATGACATTTTTCCCAATTAAGAGTTAAGTGTTTATCTTCGCAATGGTTAAAAATAAGATCAAGGTGATGTAAACATTCAGTGTAAGAGTCCCCAAAGGTGGAAAAATCATCCATGAAAACTTCCAAAAAATTGTTCGATCATATCAGAAAAAATGCTAACTATGCACTTCTAGAAGGTTATAGGTGCATTACAGAGACCAAAAGGCATACGACGGTACACAAATGTACTAAAAGGACAAGTGAAAGTGGCCTTCTCTTGGTCCTTAAGAGCGATAAGGATTTGATTATAACCTAAGTACCCGACAAAGAAACAGTAGTACTCGTGATTGGCTAATCGTTCTAACATTTGATCGATAAATGGCAGAAGGAAATGATCCTTACGCGTTGTAGCGTTAAGTTTCCTATAATCAATGCAAGCACGATAACCCGTCTGGGTGCGGGTTGGGACAAGCTCGTTAGCTTCATTTTGGGTTATGGTTATCCCTGATTTCTTAGGTACGTCATGAATCGGACTAACCCATTGACTATCAGAAATCGATTAGATGATTCCATTGTCAAGACATTTAAGGATTTCATCATGAACTTCTTCTTTCATGATGGGGTTTAGTCGATGTTGGTGATCACAAGTGGGCTTGGCATCATCTATAAGATGGATTCGATGTTGGACTATCGAAGGACTAATCCCCTTATTATCAGCCTTGGACCAACCAACTGCTTCCTTGTTTTTCTTAAGGATGGGGATGAGCAATTGTTCATGTTCTATAGCAAGGTCAGAAGCGATAATGACAAGAAGAGTTTCATTATCTCCTAAGTAAGAGTACTTAATATGATTAGGAAGCACTTTGAGTTCGGATTTCGGAGATTACTCAACCGAAGAAATTGGTTAAGGGATAGACTCAGTTGTGATTGGCTCGATAAGAATTGACTCAAAGACATTTTCAGGGATATCATGAAACAAACTTTCGTAATTTGATTCAATTTCTTTGTTTAGATGGTCGAGCTCAGGTTCATTGTCATAGACCACATGGATTTCATAAAACTGGTCCACATAAGAGTTAGGAGAGTTTTCTATTCTAAAGATATTTAGTTTAATGGTCATGTTACCAAAAGAAAGTTTCACTGACCCATTTCTACACTTGATAAGCGCATTAGAGGTTGCTAAGAAGGGTCATCCTAAAATCAAAGGGATTTGGGTCATAGGATTACTTAACTATTGAGTTTCTAGGACGATGAAGTTAACTGGAAAGATGAATTCGCCTACTTTTATCAATACATCCTCAATTTTGCCCACAAGTTCCTTAATTGAATGGTGAGCAACCTGAAGGGTAACCATGGTAGGTTTCAGTTCTCTAGTCCTAATTAGCAATAGACGGAACATGGAAGAAAATTAACACTAGCACCTAAGTCTAGAAGGCATCTATCGATTTTCTTGTCCCTAATAGTACATGATATTATCGGGCAGCCAGGATCTTTGTATTTCACTGGCATTGATTGGGACAAGACTTTGCTAAGTCCGACGGCTAAGAAAACTTTCTTAGGTACATGAGGGTGTCGTTTTTGGGTACATAAGTCCTTGAGGAAACGATGTCAAGAAGAGGAATGTTAACTTTCACTTGTTTGAAAATTTCCAACATCTTTTCCAGTTGGTCGGAATGTTTCTTTGGTCTAAGACGATGAGGGGATGGAATAAGAAACTCAATAGGTCGGTCTACTTAAGTTGGAGAAGAATTAGATTCAAAATTTGGATCAAGATCATTAGTGGTTTTAGAAGAGTCAAGAGGAATATTCGGTAAGTTATTTGGATTTTCAACTTGATTACCGATTTTCTTTTCGGATAGTAAAGTAGTGACAGCACTCAATTGAGTTAGACGGCTATCCTGGATGGCATGAGCTTGGTTTGGACTAGGATTTTGACTCTTGGGGTTTGGAATGGGTTGACTCGGGAAAGTGCCTCTTTCCATTCACATATAGAAGTGGCTAACTGACTCGTTTGCATTTCAAGTTTAGCGATCGATTGACTCATGTTTTGCACATACGAAGTCAATAAATTTTGTAAATTGCTATTTGATTGGAGATTTTGAGTCATTGCTTTAGTCAACGTTTCAAGACTTTTCTCAAGTGATGTCAATTGTTTATCGTCTTGGAGAACAAAAGATTGTTGCGCTTGATTTTGAGAAGGTGACGCAAAATTTTGGAATTGATTTTGTTGAAAGGGAGGATTTGAAGGATTATTTGAAAATGGTTGAAAAAAGGGTCGAACCAAATTCAGATTTTCATTGTTTTGGGCCCAAGAGAAGTTAGGATGGTTTCTCCAACCCGGATTGTACGTTGGTGGAGAATGAGCCGTTTCTAACTTTATTAAATATGTTGAGTTGTTCTAACGAATGTGGGCATTGATTGGTAATGTGGTTAGGATTGTTACATTTGTAACATGAGGGTTGAGACACTTGAGCTTGATTTATTCGAGTTGATGAAAGGAAATTATTGAATTTGGTCAACATCGCGTCTATTTTTGCTTCTAAGGCCGTTGTAGATCCTACCGAATCAACGTTTGATCGGGAATAAATCGATTTCTCATTAGATCTTCTCATTGAACTGATTTTTCGGCAAAATTTTCAAGAAATTGCCAAGCGACATCTTGATTTTGTGCTATAAAGTTTCCCTGGCATATCGATTCGAGCATGCTTCGAGAGTTATTTTCGAGTCCATCGTAAAAAATTTGACAAAAAGTCCATTTTCCGAAATTGTGATGTGGACATTTGACTAGAAGTTCTTTAAATCTTTCAAAATATTTTGCAAAGGATTCACCACCAAATTGATGAAAATTAATGATTTCATTTCAAATTTTGGATGTTTTTTCCAAGGGGTAAAATTTCATTAGAAGAACTTTCACAAGTTCATCCCAAGTTCCAATCGTATTTGAAGGCAAGCTACAAAACCATTTTTTGCATAATCGGTAAGTGAAATTGGAATTAACCTAAGTTTGATTCCATTGTCACTTAGTTGTTGAAATTTCATGGTCACACAAACTTGTTCAAATTTGGTTAAGAAAATGTAGGGATCATCGCATTCAAGATTGCCGAATTTTGGAAGAGTATTTATGTGGTTCAAATGAATTTCAAAGTGGTTACCCGTTGGGGTGTGCAATATGATGCAAGAAGGAATAGAAACCTGATTGGGGAAAATTCTATCCATAAGGGTTCGAGGAGGAGTTTCTTCGGCCACAATTAAGGAATGTTTGTTCGAACTAAACGATTAGTTAAAGGATCACGAGTCCAACAACTCGTGCACTAGCGCAAAGAATAAGAGAAGAGGAGAAAGAATAAATTTTAGAAGAGAATAGAAGAAAAAAATTCTTCTTCTTTTTTATTTTTTTAAGAGAAAGAAAAGTTAAATTTTTACAAAAAGGATTTTTTTTTTGGTTTTTTTATAAGAAGAAAAAGAAGTTAAAATTTTCTAAAAAAATGTTTTAAATGAAATTCTTTTTGTTATTTTTTATTGTAATTCACAAAACAATCAGAAACACAGAAATTAGCTATAGTAATATTTTCTGTCCTTAATAGCTCCTAACTGAAAATTTATAAACCATATAATTTCAAACTACATAAGTAAAAAGTCAAAGCCAGATCCGACCAAGATTTATCAGTGCACCACAAATCACTGTAGCAATGCAGCTAAAGTTTTAAGAACTGATTGATTTTGAAACTCTACCCTTTCTTGGACACTGGGAGAGTTAGCTTGTATAGTCCTAGTTATTAAGAAAATAAACTTTAACTTAATTGAGCATGTGATGCCTTTAAGTCCAGAGTCTACATTTTTTATTTATTAATGTCGCTTTTTCCTATTATGAATGCAATTTTCTAGAATATTTTAATCAATCATAGAACAGTCTCAGAATAATAAATTATAGAAATAAATTTTTTAGAAGCAAACCACGGCACCTACACGAAATCTTTGCAAGCAAACTTTTATATATTTCAAGCAGCAAAAGACCCTATAGAGTTTAGAAAATTTTCACTTAGATCGGCAGTCTGTCCAGTGCAACTGAGTAGTGCTAGCGCGTTAACACCGTACTTGGTGTGCAATCGCTCCAACAATTCAAATTCTGCAACTTCAAATTGCTTGACCTCTAAAATCTTTGAGTTGTTGCTTGACTGTTTTTTTTAGTCCTTGTTTCTTTTACTTTGATTGATTCTTTTTTTTGTGGAAATAATAATAATATTAATAATAATAAACAACTACAAAGAGCAGAAAACACAAGAAGAAAGGAAATTAGAAAAAAATAAATTAAAAAATCGAAACACTAAACTAAAAAAACTCTTATCACAAACCAATAACTCATACACTCAGAATAAAAGAGACTTCACGCA
Organism: Allium sativum; assembly: GCA_030737875.1. Taxonomy (NCBI): domain Eukaryota; kingdom Viridiplantae; phylum Streptophyta; class Magnoliopsida; order Asparagales; family Amaryllidaceae; genus Allium; species Allium sativum. Next base: position 681,634,615 of record CM060926.1, on the reverse strand, counting down.
CTCAACTCGGGCAATTAAAACAAGCCTTGTACTCCGTCAAAACACAAAATGCACTAATTAAGTGGTATGACCACATTAGGTAAAAAATAAATCACAAAACAAGGTCATGCACGTTTACCAATATTAAAATTACACTACAGTCTTACCACCCTTGTAGTTTTGAAATTCAAATCCACAAATGTGTAAATAGCATGCAAGGTATTTTATTTGTTTCCAGGCAAAACCCAAACGAAATAAGGAAAAGAAAAATCACGCCTCCAAATATAGCTAGAAAAGAAAACACGCAAGACCCCAGTAGGAACTTCCCCCTTTTAAATCGCGATGGGAATTCACGATGAAACAAGCATCTCGGAACCCCTTTTTCGTCTTTTTTTCGAACTGCGATTGTTTGAATTGGGATATGCTGAGCCAATTTGGATCTCGGTGATGTTTTCGTCTTGGGTTGGGAAGGTGGCGTTTTGGGTATGGGATGAGGTGTTAAGGTATTGGCGGTTAACTGGGCAGTGAGGAAGTTTCGTACATGAATTTAGAATGAGTTAAGGCTGTTTGGAAGAAAGGGACTATGATGCGTGGACTGTGGTTGTGAGATGCGTGATGGTGGTCTGCTGTTCGCGCGTTGGGGAATGGTATAATTTGAATTGGTGATATGGTGGTGAGGGCTTTGATGATTTCAATTGGGGTTTCAGATACCCTAATTCACTGCGATTTAGTGATTTAGGGTCTTCGAACTTTGTTGATGGAGTTAAGTGATTGGTGAATAACAATTTCTGGGTGTGCGCGAGCTTATGGGTAAGGACGTAGGGTATCACAGTGGGTTTGGTGGATTATGACAATGGATCTTGCATGACGTTGTGGGATTTGTAAGATTGTCCAAATGCTAGTGCGTGAGTTTCCGGTGAGATATTGATGGACTGGGTTCAGCGGTGTAGTATGTGATTGACATGGTGATAGTTCGAAAGGGAACTGGAATTGTGGTTTGACAATGGAGTGTGAACTTGGTGTGATGAGATTATGTTGCTAGTGGTATAATAGGATGGGGTAATAGCTGGTGTGATGGTGCAGTGGTGATTGTCGGAGAGGAAGTTGAGTGTCAAGCCGAAGTGATGTGAATGTTGTGGTATTGGAGTTGAATTGCGGTTTCAAGACTGAAGGTGGTAGATTGCTGTGGAGGTGTTGTTGAGGGTATGAAGATGGTGAAATTGGAGAAGTATGGTGAACATGTGATGACTGCCCATAACCCCTGCAGTAAACAAGAGGAATAATGAGTTGAAAGGTGTGCTAGGTAGCTACGCTGATCATTAAGGCAAGGTAACAATCACGCAATCTGTCGTAAACTCACAGCGCAAGGATAAAATATAATATAACATATAAAACAGGTAGTGATAGTGAAGCAGAAAACACTAAACTTTTGTGACAACTAGAAAGTAATTCCAATACACGTGGATAACAACAATAGTGTTTGTACAATTTGCCTCACTACAGCACTCAGAGAAATAACAAACAACGGAAATCTAAATACTAGATAATAGGTAAAATAAACACCAGCCTCTTGCTTGCCTCCTAACAGCAACACCGTCTTCACTAAGCTATCACCTATAACCTGCCACCTAGTCTGCCCATCCAACAATTAGATGAACAATCCAAGGTAATAAGAGGGAAACATAAAACCTTGAGTCGGATAACAGCCTTAGTGAGCGATAAACAGCTAAAAAACTTCATTAATAAAGTACATGAAATGGATAGATGAATCACTATTATATCCAGCTCCAGAGAAGAACTTACACTGCCTTCCCCACACCAGATAGTGATAGCCTTTACAATACATAAATCCAAAGGGACCCCAATTCAGCCATGACAATTAGAACAACCCTTCATGCACGACAAAGGAAACTCATACAACCTTTAGTTATATCTCATGGAAACCACCCAAATTGAACTTGGCATCCTTTAAGTACAAGAAACAGAGGCCGAAACCAATATCAGACAAGCTCCCAAAGAACACCTGATTCGAAGTCAGATAATCTCCGTGAGACGGTACAACCAAAGCAACCAAGCATTCAAACATTGACGACTAACTCTGGCTATCACCGCCAACCTTGCTTTAAAATCATTGTTAATCGTATGACTAGCTAACAACCTACCATCAACTGCCAAGTACTATACACAACGCCCCGGTTCTAGCAAAACCCCACACGCTATACACAACACGTTTCTAGGCCATACACGATGCCCAGGGTACTCGACCTACAACCGGTCTTCAATTGTACCCCAGCTTTGAGTCCATTAGAACCAATGACAACGATAATTCCTCGGCCTTCTCATCTTTAGTCGTTATCAATTACGACTATTCACTAGCTCAAGACACTTTAGAGCTACTACTTCACACGAACTAAATACGTCCTTGAGTGGTTTCCACATTCACCACATTTGATGAACAAATCACCTTACTTTTCCATTCCCCATGGAATTCGCTTCGAAGTTATCACCACTTTCGAACCAAAGAAAACATCAATCATGAGGTCTAAAACAATCCATAGCATCACATCAACTTGCTAGAGAAAATAAACTTCAACACTTAAGTCAACCACCACAGCGTTTTAAAAGCACTGCTTAAAACTCATCATGACCGACCAGAATAGGACCGAACCACTCGCCTGGCTTGAACCGACTCGCCGCGACCGACCCATTTCCTCCCTGAGTTTAAGATTCGACTAACCTACCTTATCCTTTGGGGTCGACCGACCCACATACCCAGCTCGACCGACCCGATTCCTTCCTGGCTTCAAGACTCGATCGAACGACCACTCAGATAGGACCAACCTGAAGCCACCACATCAATCCCTCAACTCCACACTGGAACGACCGACCTACTTCAGACCGATTAGGTGTGCACCGACCTGGCCAGCTTTCAAGTGACCGGCCCAGTCCAACGTTGCACAACCTTTGACCGACCTAACTGGCTTTTTCTCCAAGACAGAGATGGTTGACCCGACCAGGATGGTCACGACCTACCCAAAACCTGCACTTCAGCAATCCAACTCCCATTTTGATACAAACTTCGCCATATGACATATTCGATGAAATCAACTCATCCAATTCATCAAACATGGTATGAAACCATTAGCAACATGAATACGACGATTTTCACCAAAATTATGCAAATCACTCCAAAATCATAATGAATGATCATGTGAACAAAACTATAGATCTAACTTGCATAAACACATGAAATAACATTTGAATTACCAGTTTAAACTTCCTAATATAGATCCTAAGGTGATACATATGAAAATGAACTTACCAATGCATAGATCTATAAGAAAACACTCGAATTTGATGAAAAACATGATCAAACACTCATACACTTCATTGATTCCATGTGAGAGATGTAAACCACTCACCAATTCTCTAAAACAAAGAAAAAATAGTGCAACATGAATCCAGACAGCAAGGAACTCAATCTAAACTCCTTGATTTGATGAATTCGCTCTTGAAACGATGTAGATCTAGCCTCCGATGGTGTAGATCTTCGATTTCTCAAACGTAGATCTCGATTTTAATGGTGGAAAGGTGTTAGAGGAAGGAGGAACATAGGCCACCTAATGAGAGAATAGAGAAACTAAACAATTTCTCATACCTCACACCCCCAATTTATACCCTTCCACTAGCCCACTAATGGGTCTACCCAAATCAGCCCATTAAGGCTTCACAAACCCGAACAACCAACTGTTAAACCTTAAAATAGTGATTCCTCCCAAACTGCTGAGCCAAATCTTTAATGTAACCACTCTCCGGAAAGGCAATCATCATTTCCTTTCCAATGACATAGGACTCACCCTCTGATTCGACCAAAGTCAAAAGTTATGCCCTATAGAAGACTAAAAGGGAAAATGTTCACAAATAAAATTAGTAAAAATTATGGACATATCTCACATCCCCCATAAGCAACATATTGAAATATGAGAATGATATAGCCCTCAGGTAATAAATTAAAAATATTTTACGATCCTTTGAAACGTAAAATGCGGACTGTGACATTCTCCCCCAGCCCCCCTAGTAATTTCGCCCCAGAAATTCCAAGTAAACATATGCAATCACAACAATTCTGCATGCCTATCATCCATGCGAAACCAATTTTATCATCCAAACTAGAAACCATCAATCCATGCATCCATAGCCTTATCCTAGCACGTGGAATTCTATCAAACAAGATACAACGATATAGCGCTGATATGATATCAAAGGGTTCTACTGACAAAGAGTCATGGTTGAGTCGCTTTCATGCTCTCTTCTGTTTCCCGCGTACAATCGTCGCAATCTTCACTCCATTGTACCTTGACTGGCTTGATTGTTTTCCTCCTAAGCTGTTTCATGTCATTTCCCACAACACGAAGCAGCTTACGAGGTCTCGCAACTACGGTCTCTACTTCTAGATCTTCGTACTGCTCTGGAGATACCACCACATTCGTATCATGCATGAACTTCCGTAGAAACGACACATGGAGCACTTAATGCACACTCAAAATCTTCTTGGGTAACTCAAATCTATATACGAGCTTTCCAATTCGCGCGACTATCGGAAATGGTCCAACAAACTTAGGAGCCAACTTTCCTTTACTTTTGAATCGAACCACATGCTTCAACAGAGAAATCTTCATGAAAACCACATCGCCAACATCGAATTCCAAATCATTTCGACGCTTAACAACATAACTCTTTTGACGATATTGGGCTGCCTTCATTCGTTGTCGAACGATCTCGATACAATTCGAGGTTTCTCTAATCATCTCAGGTCCGATTGTCAACACATCTCCAGTCTCTAACCAAGAAGCTGGAGAATTGCAAGGACTCCCATACAATGCCTTGTATGTTGCTATCCCAATGCTAGACTGATAACTATTGTTATATGCAAACTGAACTAGATATAGATGGTCTTCCCATGATCCTCCGAAATCCAACACACAAGCTCTTAGGGGATCTTCCAAAACTCGGTTAACCCTCTCGGTCTGACCATTAGTTTAGGGATGGTAAGCCATACTGAAGCACAACTCAGTTCCCAAAGCTTCTTGCAAACTTTTCTGAAATCCACTTGTAAATAATGAATCTCGGTCACTCACTATACTCTTTGGGAAACCATGGAATCGAACTATCCATTTCGCATAAAGTTCAGCCAACTTTGACGCCATCCTAGTCGACTTGACAGGAATGAATCTTGCACTTTTGGTCAATCTATCCACGATGACCCAAATCCCTTCATTTCTTGCCCTGGTTCTAGGTAGGCCTTCGATAAAATCCATCGATACTTGCTCCCACTTCCACATAGGAACCTCTAATGTTTGAAGCAAACCACTCGGCTTCTTTTGTTTAGATTTCACCAACTGACAGTTCATGCACTTGGAAATGAACTTTCCAATATCTCGCTTCACCCCCTCCCAGAAGTAAACTCGCTTCAAGTACTGATACATCTTATTACCACCAGGATGAATCATCAACTTTGAGTGATGACATTCCCTCAGAACCTCATCTCTCAATCTGTCGATATGACGCACAAATAGTCTTCCTTGCTTTCAAATCCAACCTTCTCGATCATCTTCGAATTCCTTATCTTCTGGTTCTAGTTTCTGGATGAACTCAACAAGCTTTGCATCTCACTTTTTGTAACGACCCGGGGAATTTACGATCTTGGTTATCGACATAAACTCGATGTCGATTACCAAGCATCAGAAATACCGGATAGTTAATGAAAGAAGTTAGAGGGTGAGAATAGATAAGATAAAATATTAGAATAGAAGAAGAAGAACATACAACAACATCAGAGTAACATGAATCTCACAGCGGAACGAACAACATATAATAGATAACATATCTTTGAAACAAAATCTGTACGTGAATATACATATCATTATCAAAGTACATCACTTACAACACAGCGGAAATAAACAATTGCTATATAATCATGAGGCCTCCCGCTCCAAGCTTTCAGTATATCTATAAAATCCGGACTATTGATTGCCCGTACAAATTTGGGCACCTAAGAGTTTAGGGAAAACAAAACAAAATAAACTCCGGGTTAGTCATGGGACTAGTGTGAGTAAACAATTTAAAACAATTTGAGAAGATAAGACATATCTCATAAGACCACGTCGTATTACACGGAACGAGTTTTTCCCTTATGAGAATCCAAACACTTGATTTGAATTTCAAAATCCTTTTGAAAGAAACGATAATCTTTATATCAAAACTCTTTTGATATTATAATAATGTCTATCAATCACAATATAATAATAATCTAGCAGAACACTTTCATCTCACGTTCACATATATAATATATAATCAAAAACCGCGGGCGCCTATTGGTTAATGAATTCCAACTAGCAAGGTATGGGACCACCTTCCGACAGTGTATCTCTAGAGAGGAGTACACCAGGTTCAACAAGAACATCTTGTAATCCAGGCTAAACATGACCGGTCACTCATTTCGCTTGAGTGTACCAAATGTATTGTCACCAATGGTTGGGATCAGCAACCGTTTCCCGAAAGGGACAGCGTCGAAATATATTGTAGAAGTAAATGGAATTTCTCTAGATCAGGTGACAATACACCCTAATTAGCAGCTAACCACTTAGCCATGCTACCTACCTTATTTTATACCATTTCCTGGTTGTGAGGCTAGAGGCCAAAACATACAGATCACATCTTTATTTACTTTGAACGTCACATCGTTATACCCGCCAAATCACAAATTGATTTCCTTAAAAATACAACGGGTATACAGCTAAGAGAAACGAATTCCTCCGCCACCAATCGTAAATACATTTGAAGAGATCAACTTACGCGATCTATTAAATATACTCTATCAGACATTCTTCCATACAGGTCGCCCTAGGACTAGACAGACTGAAGGCACTATTTTGTAAACAGGATAGCCCTTGCATAAATCCGTCTTCAATTATCTTCATCATATTTGACTGCAACGCTAACGCCCATACAGAGTGGTTTTCAGATAATGAATCTGATCCCGGTCTCTCCGTATTGACGATGGAAAAATGGTCAAAAACTTTGATAGTCGGTGGTTTAACTATCAAAGAAAAACATGTGTGCAAACAACGATATTATTTCCAGATGGAAATTTTATCGATCAATCATCAATCAACATTTATTCATTTACCCATTTCTCGTTTCCGCATATTCATCAAATCCTTATTTTCTAATTTTAGAAAATATATGTTATTAACTTTGGAAAATGTTTCCATTTCTGATTCATGCATCACTATCTTCTCACATACATCAGTCTCTAACTGTAAACTAGTAAGAGAACAACCCCCTATGTATTAACCCCGAAGGCCGAAACCAACATCAGATCGGTACCTAGAAAGCCATTCAACTCAATTAATTTTCAGTCAGTTTCTAATTTCAAAAATTCCATTTAAATTCCTAAATCAAACCCCAAATTCCTTTATAATATTTTATTTGCAAAATATTTACTTTAATCTAATTTTTCACATAGAATGTGAATAGTATTTCTTTATATAATCAAAACAGTTTGATTTCGTATTTAAAAACAATATCTCAAATCCAAATTCTGTTTATATTTTCATTTGTAGAATTATTCATACAAATCTCCTTTTTATTTCTAACACTTAAATCTCATTTATAATTCCCTTTATATAATTCTATTTATTCTATATAAATCCTTATATATAATTCTATTTATTTTATATAAATCATTTTATATAATTCTATTCATTTTATATAATTCTATTCACTTTCCAAATATTTCCTTAATTATATTTTCCAATATTTTTATTCCAAATATTACCTTTTATAATATCATATTTATTTCATATATAAATATTTCATTTTCAATATTCACTTTGAAAATTTCCTTTTACATTCTAGTATTTCATATTGTATTTAAAATACCAAATAACATGACCAGTGTCATCATAATCAATCACAGATTATACATCACGTCATATATCACAATATATGAAAACAAACAGTATTATAATATTGAGGAATCCAGTTGGATCCCTCCAACCTATCTCCCTGCATTCACAGATGTTAAACAATATATATAACATCGATTTCATTTCAATATGAAATATTCTGATAAACAGAATCAATATTTGATTAACGATTTATATATATATATATATATATATATATATCGTTATCTACAATTTTAACCAATAAATCGGCAATTCAATCAAACAATCAACACACAACAATTAACCATCATTTATAAATACTAGATTATATTTATAAAAATATAAATTGTACAGAGTTAGTGAGATTTACTCACGTTGGCAGTTCGTCGTTAAATAACGCTAAACTGTTGGTTGGTTCATACCGACAATTTATTTCGCTATAAATTGTAAGACGAGCTCCAATTCACTCCCCGTTAGTTCCATGGTATAGCCCTCGTCCATACTATCCCAATGGATCAAGTTTTGTCCAATTTTGATAAAGTATGTAATAATTATCAGCATTTCAAGTATGAGTATATATACACATCATTAATTTTGATTAAATATCAATTTAACTAATTAATTTAAATCCTTAATTACCCCTTACCACTATTAACACCTTCTTTACTCTCAACAGTATCAGCCGAACCCGTATACCATTTCCATGGCCAATTTCCCAAAACTTCATCTCCCTGAATCTCCTTTTCTACTTAATGGAATTCAAAATAAAAACAATCATCATCTTTCTCTTCAAATTCCTCAACAATCCAACCCATTTACGAAGAACCGATGCTCACACTCATTGTTTCATCTCCAAACATTTCATAGACCATTAGCCTCTTCATTTTCAACTCTCTTCCCATACCCTTCTCTCTGACTCGCGTTCTTTCACAAAGATGGATTCGCAGCAGCTCCTTCGTGACCCTACAGAACCCATGAACTATTTTAACACGTTATATATACTCAATCAAATAATTAACCAATAACTTAAATTTAATTAAAAAGCTAGCTACCTTGTTAGCTACCAAACACCAGCTCTCATCTTCTTCTTCTAATCACGCAATAGGAGACCGTCTTCTTCCAAACCATTTCTATATTTCTTGAACCACTTTCACTCCTCTCATATTTCACTAATCTACAAACAAAATACACCAAATCCTTTAATAACGTTTCACTGTCCTTACTCCTTCTTCCCCAACCAATTTCTCCTGCTCCAGCCAAAACAATAAACGCACCCTCATCTGACTTCACCGCCCCTTATCCACCATGTCTCTCCATGAAATCCTAAACCGTGATCACTGGCCAACTCCTCATCTCAAACTCCTTCTCCCTATTCCCACTCTGAAGCACTCGCATCCATCATAACACTTGCGACATTGGACGGGTACAGTAACAGTACCGACATTAATCACCGCAGATTTTACCCAAACTCGCCACACAAGTGCTAACCAACCTCACTAATCCAATACTCATACCAGTTCGAGGATTAATGTTTCAATTTCCAACGATTTTGAACCCTAGGCGTCGCTAAAGAATAGACATCCCACACAGTGATGTCGAACTGCTCCAAATCGATACTAGATTGAAGAGGAACCCAATGCAAAGCTGAATATAATTTTCTCATGATTTATAGTCTTCTATCTCATTTGTTTTGAATTTTTCAACTTGCGATTTCGAGAGAAAAGAGAACAAAATTGCGGCGGATTTATCTGTTGACTACTGAAGGAAATGATTTAGGGTTAGGGGTGTTAGGTACTTACAAGATATGTTTTGGCTTGTAATAGAAGCTTCCTTCATTTTATTTATTTATTATATTGTTACCGCTGCAACTATTTGTATTCTAAAAATCTATATGATCACATACGATACCCAAAAATCGCGAAAATGGATATACACCTTCAGTTCGACATTACGAACCCAACGAAACTTGTTTCGTTGAATTCCGAATCCATTTACTTACCCAGCTTAATTTTAAAGGTCAAATTATCGATTGTTTTTCTCATTAAATCCGGTACGGCCAATACTGACTCCAAAAATCATGGAAATTGAAATCTAACAATAATTTAATATTCCGTATCTAAAAAATTTGGTTTCGTCAAATTTGGAAGTCGTTTGTAAAAACGACTATTTTCTAAGGCCCTAAATAGACCGTTTAAATATTAATATATTTAAAACAATTTAAATTAAATATTAATAAATTAATATTATCATATATATTCACATATAACATCATACAGATCCAAAATATACAGTTCTGGATTTCTAAATCGATATTTAAAAATCACATATTCAATCGATATTCAATTTATATTAAAACGCTGTTATATTAATTAATAAACGTTATATTTTAATAACGATTTCCATAGCGATTATTTCAAAATTTGATTTAACCATAACTAATAATCTATAACACAAAATCTGAATTTTTCTCTTTCATATGAAAATTATTATCTACAAGATTCCATCGTTTCTTGTTTCACAGAATTCTGACTTATATCGGATCTGTTTTATCCAGTTAAAGTTTGAATCACCAAATTACGAACTACCGTGACATTACGGGCTCGATTATAATTAATACGTTCAATTGTCGTTTATATAATATATTCGTTAATGTAATTCAACTCTAAACTGAATTAAATTAGTTAAATCATCTGATTCACACAACATTGTGAACTCTACTATTTCCGACTATTTTGGAAATATATATATTATTATATTATTTATATCAATTAAATATTAAATAATATTTAATTTTGGTCATTTTAAATTACCAAACCATTATTTAAATAATTAAATAAATTATTTATTATCCGTTAAAAATATGGGTCGTTACATTCTTCCCCCCTTAAAATAATTTCGTCCTCGAAATTGCTAAGGTAGAAAACAAACCCTGTTAACTGAGTTAAAATTATTCATTTACTTCTTAACTCCAGTTTCACTGAACCAATTTATTTTAATAAATTATTAACTCATTTCTATTATCATAAATTTTCAAATATCCTGAAAAATTTCTAACACCTTAAATTTCTGAAAAATTTCGCCAGCACCTCCTTTTTATGGCTTAATCGGTACAACTGCAACTATCCTCTCTGGGCCATCTCCAACCCAAAAGAAAATCAAACAGCCAAGCGGCTTGCCAAACAGGCTCATAAAATCACCAAACTCATATACAAGTAAACTTGTACCTTTTTTTGGGCATTTCATTATATCATTTCCATCTGCTGCCAATTCAGGATATACCAATATCATCCCAATAAATCTCTAATCAGTTTATATCCTCAAACCCAACCATTCGCTTATACCTAAGTCGAATTTCATTTCAAATCAAAGTTCCATTCTCGATTTTTGATTTCTTAACTCATCAATCCAATACCATTTCAGATTCCTATTTAATTTGTTTTCAATTCAAACAATTCCTTCCTGGGAATTTTAAAACACTTAGTTTAAAAAAAAAAATCAAATATTTCTTTTTGGAATTCAAACCAACTTGCTTTTCTGAAAACAATTCAAAAACAAAATTTTTGGTAGTAATCCGCCACTTACAACTCGAAAATGAACACCGATGATGTCATGATCATCATCAGAATCTATTTCCAGCTATCGAAGTGAGTTCAATACTATATCGCTTTCAACACTATATTTAAACACTTCCATTTTGAAATTCGTTTCAAAATACAATTTACAATGCTTCAAAACAATTTAAAATCTCCCAGGATTTTAAAATTCTCTTATATCCAATCCATATTCATTTACAAACGCTTATTCAAATTTCCATAGTTTTAATCAATTTTGATTTAAATTCAGATTTAATTCACTTCGTAATACTTATTTGAAATTTGATTGGTTATTTACATAACTATTTCAAATATAATCTTATCTGATTATAATCACAACTAACACATTCAATATACGATAATACTTCAAATATTAATCATACTTTTATATCAAAATATGATTTAGGTAAAATTATATCATTTACCCTCTTTTCAAAACATATCATTTCGGTTCATCGTATTCAAGTGTTTATAAACTCTACCGATACAGTAGATCAAACTGATCGACCAGAACCCATAAACAACTCAATCAATAAATCTCCACAATATAAAACATTTTTTTATAAAATCTACTAATACGCTTTCTCGTATATATACACTCAACTCAATCTAGGGCATTACTAACCCCATCTCTACTGAGTCACACCACAGAGCCAAGGTAATTACTTAACCTTTAGCTCTGATACCACTATAATGAAGCGGGTAATTTACGACCTTGGTCATCGACATAAACTCGATGTCGATTATCAAGCATCGGAAATACTAGATAGTTAATGAAAGAAGTTAGAGGGTGAGAATAGATAAGATAGAAAATTATAATAGAAGAAGAAGAACATACAACAACATCAGAGTAACACGAATCTCACAGCGGAACGAATAACATATAATAGATCACATATCTTTGAAACAAAATATGTATTTGAATATACATATCATTATCAAAATACAGCACTTACAACACAGCGGAAACAAACAATTGCTATATAATCCTGAAACCGCCTGCTCCAAGCTTTCAATATATCTGTAAAATCCTGACTACTTGACTACCCGTACAAATTTAAGCACCCAAGAGTTTAGGGAAAACAAAACAAAAATAAACTCCGTGTCAGTTATGGGACTGGTGTGAGTAAACATTTTAAAACAGTTTGAGAAGATAAACCATATCTCATAAGACCGCGCCGTATTACACGGAACGGGTTTTTCCCTTATGAGAATCCAAACACTTGATTTGACTTTCAAAATCCTTTTGAAAGAAACGATAATCTTTATATCAAAACTCTTTTGATATTATAATAATGTCTATCAATCACAATACAATAATCATCTAGCAGAACGCTTTCATCTCACGTTCCACATATATAACATATAATCAAAAACCGCGGGCACTTATTGGTTAATGAATTCCAACTAGCACGGTATGTAACCAACTTTCGACAGTGTATCTCTAGAGAGGAATACACCGGGTTCAATAAGAACATCTTGTAACCCAGGCTAAACATGACTGGTCACTCATTTTGCTTGAGTGTACCAAATGTATTATCACCAACGGTTGGGATCAGCAACCGTTTCCCGAAAGGGACAGCATCGAAATATATTATAGAAGTAAATGGAATTTCTCTAAATCAGGTGACACTACACCATAATTGGAAGCTAACCACTTAGCCATCCGACCTACCCGATTTTATACCATTTCCTGGTTGTGAGGCTAGAGGCCAAAACGTACAGATCACATTTACTTTGAATGTCACATCGTCATACCCGCCAAATCACAAATTGATTTCCTCAAAAATACAATGGATATATAGCTAAGAGAAATGAATTCCTCTGCCACCAAAAGTAAATATGTTTGAAGAGATCAACTTACTCGATCTATTAAATATACTCTGTCAGACATTCTTCCATACAGGTCGCCTTGGGACTGGACAGACCGAAGGCATCATTCTGTAAATAGGACAACCCTTGCAAAACTCCGTCTTTAATTATCTTCATCATATTAGATCGCAACGCTAACGCCCACACAGAGTGGTTTTCAGATAATGAATCTGATCCGGGTCTCTCCGTATTGACGACGGAAAAATGGTCAAAAACTTTGATAGTCGGTGATTTAACTATCAAAGAAAAATATGTGTGCAAACAACAATATTATTTCCAGATGGAAATTCTATCGATCAATCATCAATCAAATTTATTCATTTCCCCATTTCTCGTTTCCATATATTCATCAAATCCTTATTTTCTAATTTTAGAAAATATACGTTATTAACTTTGGAAAACGTTTCCATTTCTGATTCACGCATCACTATCTTCTCACATATATCAGTCTCTAACTGTAAAATAGTAAAAGAACAACCCCCTATGTATTAACCCCGAAGGCCGAAACCAACAACAGATCGATATCCAGAAAGCCATTCAACTCAACTAATTTCCAGTCAGTTTCTAATTTCAGTAATTCCATTTAAATTCCTAATTCAAACCCCAAATTCCTTTGTAATATTTTATTTGCAAAATATTTGCTTTAATATAATTTTTCACATAGAATGTGAATAATATTTCTTTATATAATCAAAACAGTTTGATTTCGTATTTAAAAACAATATCTCAAACCCAAATTCTATTTATATTCTCATTTGTATAATTATACATACAAATCTCCTTTTTATTTTTAACACTTAGATCTCATTTATAATTCCCTTTATATAATTCTATTTATTCTATATAAATCCTTTTATATAATTCTATTTATTTTATATAAATCATTTTATATAATTCTATTCATTTTATATAAATCATTTTATATAATTCTATTCATTTCCCAAATATTTCCTTAATTATATTTTCCAGTATTTGTTTTCCAAATAATGCTTTTTATAATATCATATTTATTTCATATATAAATATTTCATTTTCAGTATTCACTTTCAAAATTTCCATTTACATTCCAGTATTTCATTTTGTATTTAAAATACCAAATAACATGACCAGTGTCATCGTAATCAATCATAGATTATATATCACATCATATATCACAATATATGAAAACAAAGAGTATTATAATATTGAGGAATCCATTTGGATCCCTCCAACCTGTCTCCATGCATTCACAAATGTTAAACAATATATATAACATCGATTTCATTTCAATATGAATAATTCTGATAAACAAAATCAATATTTGATTAACGATTTATATATATATATATCGTTATCTACAATTTCAACCAATAAATCGGAAATTCAACCAAACAATCAACACACAGTAATCAATCAACATTTATCAATACTAGATTAAATTTATAAAAATATAAATTGTACAGAATTAGTGAGATTTACTCATATTGGCAGTTTATCGTTAAATAACGCTAAACTGTTGGTTTGTTCAGTCCGACAATCTATTTCACTATAAATTGTAACGAGCTCCAGTTCACTCCCAGTCAGTTCCATGGCGTAGCCTTCGTCCATATGATCCCAACGGATCCGGTTTTGTCCAATTTTGATAAAGTATATAATAGTTATCAGAATTTCAAGTATGAGTATATATACACATCATTAACTTAGATTAAATATCAATTTAACTAATTAATTTCAATCCTTAATTACCCCTTACCGCTATTAACACCTTCTTCCCTCTCAACAGTAACGGCCGAACCCGTATACCATTTCCATGGCCAATTTCCCAAAACTTCATCTCCCGAATCTCCTTTTCTACTTAATGGAATTCAAAATAAAAACCATCATCCTCTTTCTCTTCAAATTCCTCAACAATCCAAACCATTCACAAAGAAATGACGCTCACACTCATTGTTTCATCTCCAAACATATCATACACCATTAACCTCTTCATTTTCAACTCTCTTCTCATACCCTTCTCTCTAACTCGCGTTCTTTCACAAAGATGGATTCGCAGCAGCTCCTTCGTGACCCTACAGAACCCATGAACTATTTTAACACGTTATATATAATATATACTCAATCAAACCATTAAACAATAACTTAAATTTAATTAAGGAGCTAATTAGTTTGTTAACCGCCAAACACCAGCTCTCATCTCTTCTTCTACTCATGTAATATGAGACCATCGTTTTCCAAACCATTTCTGTATTTCTGTAACGACCCGGATTTTGAGCGACTTTGGTTATCGACGTAAGCTCGACGTCGATAACCAAAACATCGAAAAATCCCGGTAATTAATGAAAGAAATTAGAAGGTGAGAATAGATAAGATAGAAACTTAGAATAGAAGAAGAAGAAGAACACAACATCAGAGTAACACGAACCTCACAGCGGAACGAATAACATATAATAGATAACATAACTTTGAAATATAACAGTTATGTATACAATAGCACTTATCAGAGTACAGCACTTACAACACAGCGGAAATAACTATAGCTATATGATCCTGAAGCCTCCTGCTCCAGTTCTTCAATGTATCTGCAAATCCCGACTACTTGACTGCCCGTACAAATTTAGGCACCTAAGAGTTTAGGGAAAACAACAAAGTAAACTCCGGGTCAGTCATGGGACTGGTGGGAGTAAAACAGTTTAAACAGGTATATGGACAAGTAAACGATATCTCATAAGACCACGCCGCAGAACGGAACGGGGTTTTCCCTTATGAGAATCCAAAATATCTTTATATCAAAAACCTTTTGATATTATAATAATGTCTATGTACAAATAGATATCAACTAGCAGAAACGCTTTCATCTCACGTTCTACATATATAGTATACAATCAAAATCGCAAGCACGTATTGGATAATGGATTTCCAACTATGACAAGGTATGGAACCACCTTCCGATCAGTGTACTCTAGGAACGATACACTGGAGTTCAACAAGAACATCTTGCAACTCAGCCACACATGACCGACCACTCATTTCGCTTGAGTGTATCGAATGTACATCACCAACGGTTGGGATCAGCAACCGTTCCCGTATATATATGGGACAGCATTGATAGATTTAAGAAACAAATGAATATTCACTAGATAGGTGATTATACACCCTACTTCGGTGCGACCGACTTAGCCATGCTGCCTGCCCGATTTCTGTCATTTACTAGTTGATGAGGCTAGAAGCTACGCTTTATCATTTCATCAGATTCACTTCAAATGTCACATTGTCAGATCCATCGAAAATCACTAATTGACGTCTACAACAGTACATTACGTGTCAGCTAAAAGAAGTCTCCTTCTCCGCTTCCACTCTTGGTACGGTTGAAGAAATCAATGTACGTGACCGTCTGGAAATACTATGTCAGACATCCATCTTCATTCACTTAGAAATGTCACATCGTCATACCCGCCAAATCACAAATTGACTTATCCAAAAATAACACGGGTATACAGCTAAGAGAAACGAATTCCTCCGCCACCAAACGTGAATACGTTTGAACAGATCAACTTACGCGGTCCATTGGATATACTCTGTCAGACCTTCGTCCATACAAGTTGTCCTGGGACTGGACAAACCGAAGGCACTATTCCGTATATCCATCTTAGTTACGGTTATCTAAGACTTATACAACAGCCCTTGCATTTTACTCCGTCTTCAATTATCTTTAGCATATATGATTCGCAACGCTTATGCCAATACAGAGTGGTTCTTCGGATAATAATCCAACCGGTCTCTCCATATTAACAACGTTAAAATGGTCAAAACATTGATAGTCGATGATTTAACTATCAAATAAAAATGTCCGCGTGCAAACAACGATCTTATTTCCAAATGGAATGTCAATCGATCAATCATCATGTATATCTATACATGTTTTCCTTATTTTCTATATTTAGAAAATATTTGTTATCAACGTTGGAAAACATTTCCATTGTTTATTTACGTATCACTATCCTTCCACAACTATCAGACTCAAACTATAAACTAATAAGAGAACAACTCCCTAAGCATAAACCCCGAAGGCCGAAACCAACATCAGATCGATACTCAGGAAACCATTCAACTTATTAATCTCTAGTCAGATTCTAATTTTGCTTAACTCTATATTCTTTAACTCCATTCGCTCAACTCTAGATCGCAGCGATCACAATGGTTACGCCTGATTCCCTCAGGAAACATCCGACCGCCGTAGGCTATTTACAGCCCTGCGAATTATGCTAGCAGTCGTGCTAAATGGCAACTCATCCTGAATAACTATGTTTGTTTTAACTCTAACTGTTTAACTCTAACTGTTTAACTCTAATCGTTTAACTCTAACTGTTTTTACTTGGTTTGACTAACTCAATTTATTTACTTGACTGACTAATTCAACTCGATTACCCTAACTTGATTTACTTATCTCGATTAACTGAACTAATCACTTTGATTAACTCGACTAATTCACTTTGGTTAACTTAACCAATTCACTTAACTAATTCACTTAGTTTAACCTAACTATTCACTTAACTCCTGTCGAATAAACTATATTCGATAACTCCTCTAACTCTATTCGAATAAACTATATTCGATTAACTCCTTTACTCTATTTGAATAAACTATATTCGATTAACTCCTTTGATTTAACTCTAATCGATTAACTCCCTTCGATGAACTAACATCGATACTCCTTTCGATGAAACTAACATCGATTAACTCCTTTCGATTACCATATTCGATTTACTTTATTCACTTTATAAAGATTTCCTTTTTAACAACGTTTTATTCATTTGAAAAGATTTACTTTTAAATAACGTTTCTACACTTTAAAAGTGATTTCCCTTTTTAACAACGTTTTCTTTTCAATTCTATTTGTAAACGGTTTACAAATATTCCCTTTTCAAATTTATTCTTGAAATATTCTAACTCCTTAAATTCCCGGGAAAATTTGCCATAACCTCCTTTGTATCGGGAGCATCGGGAAAATCCCCAAACTCGCCACACAGGCCTTTCCATTCAAAAAGAAATGTTTTGAATTTATTTCCTTTTCAAATATCTCCTATTTATAAATATTCCAATTTATAAACATTTCTTATTTATAAATATTCTACTTTATAAATATCTCTTATTTATAAATATCCCATTTTATAAATATGCTATTTTCAATATCACTTTGAAAATCCCCTTTGTCAACATCCCGTATGTTATGGTATTCAATCATATCAAATCACGATGTTCAATCTCGTCCATACACACACAATCAACAACAGGTTATAATTCACATCATATATTAAAATATATGAAAAACAATAAAATAACTGTTGAGGAATCCAGTCAGATTCCTCCAACCTGTTTCCCTGCATCACAGATGTTAGACAATATAGATAACATCACTTTCAGTTCCATATGATATATTCTATTAAACAGAATCAATATAGAAATTTAACTAACTGACTAGCAGTTCAATCAAACAATCAATACACAGTCAAACAGACAATTTTAACAGTCCTAACAATACAACATGAAATTATAAAATGTTCAGAGTTAGTGAGATTTACTCACTTTTGCGCGTTAACCGATAAATATCGGTTTGCGTTCATTGATTCAGTCGAACAATTTATTTCTCCATAAATTGTAACGAGCTCGGATTGACTCGCGGTCAGTCCCATTGTGTTGCTCCCGTCCGTACGATCCCGACAGATCTTGTTTCGTGCAATTCTGATCACGTACGAATAAGTTACGATGTTAACAAGTTTGTACTATTAAAAAAAATAAAAATTCAATTTCCTTTCTAATTAATTGGGCTTCACCTTATAACTAGGCCCACTTACTTCCTTAATGGCCCGAACCCGCACAGTAATCTTCCTCTCCCAACACCGAACCACGCTTCAGCAAAATCACCATTTCCGGGTTTATAAACACCACGCACTTCATAATTTCCCATCAACCATTCCTTAAACACTCCAACTATCAGAGCAACACTGCCACCATATCAGACCTCCACTGGTCCCGTTCAACACTCCAGCACCCTCCGTTCAAACAAGAAAACAACCTGCTTCTTCAAATACTCCACGGCTACCCAAACCACAACTTCATTTCCCCCCTCACGTATCCAAACTCCTACATCAAAACACAAGCAGTAACAAAAACAAGGTACGAACTCAACAATCAAAATCAGAACTTCACCGTTCTCCTTCTGAAACCCGCAATTTCTTCCATCTCCTCACTGATATCGGAGCAGCATACTTTTGGAGGACGACCTCCTTCTTCGATTTCTGTTCTCAGCAGGTCCGAGCTCACGGCACCCTACCAAGATCGACACCTCGGTCACGCTCATCACCCACCGTGCTAACCTCAATTGCCGAACTTTTTTAATCACAGAAAACCCAAAAAATAACACAAACTCTTCGATTCTCCCTGACCATCTTCGATCTGAACTCGAAATCACTCCTAAATGCTCCAGTCGATCGAAAAGGCCAGCCCTAGCTTCGCTGGGAGGGCGCTGCGAGGCACACAGTCGAACTCGGTGAAAACCATACTAGCTTGAAGAGAATCAGCAACCGAATCCATACGTATATAGATTTTGATTTATGAAATTTTGTAGGATTTGTTGTGGATTTATTTGCTCCGATTTTTTTTTTGTTTGAGAAAGAAGGGACTGACGGCTTGGTTTGTTTGGCCAGAGGAATGCGAGAATTAGGTTTGAGAAAAATTGGTGGTAGGGTATTTATAAGGTAAGTATATTATTTTATATTCAACCGTTGTCTATACACACTGTTTAAAAATCCCTGTGATCACATACAATACCCAAAAATTACAAAAATGGACATTCTGCTACAGCTCGACATTACGGTCCCAACGAAACTGGTTTCGTCGAATTCCGACTCCGTATGCTCACACAGCGTATTTTTAACTGTCAACATACTGACTGTTTTACACTCTAAAAATCCGTACGGCCACACAGTGACTCTAAAAATCACAAAACTGGAAATCTAACAACTATTTGATATTGCGGATCCAACAAAACTGTTTTTCGTCGAATTCCGACTTCGTTTGCAAAACCGGCTATTTTTAAAGCTCTGGATGACCCATTTAAATATATAAATATATTTAAAAATTATTAAATTAAATATAAATAAATTTATATTATCGTATATCTTCACATATGACATCGTCCAGCTCCAGAATATCACCTCAGATTTTATGACTTGATTTCCAGACTCTAGATTATCCCGATATTCAGTTCGTAACGAAAAATCGATTTATAACGAAATAAAGCGTCGCAAATTATAAAGGAATTCTACAGCGACTTTTCTGAAATTTGATTTGGACGTAACTCAAAATCTACACGACGAAATCCCGATTTTTCTCTTCCACTAGAAAGATATACTCCACCAGCTCCACACGTTTCTTGTTTCACAGAAATCTGGCTTAAAACGAATCCTGTACATTGAGTTGAAGTTCAAATCGCCAAATAGCGAACTGCAGCGCCATTTCGAGCTCGTTTATAAATATATTATATACTATACGTTCAACTGTCGTCGATTCAATATATTCGTTATTATATTTCGAATCGAAACTCAACCACATCTCGTATGCTATTCAATTCACACTCTATTGTGAATTCTACTATTTCTGAGTATTTCGATATTTATAATTTATTATTCATTATAAATATTAATTAAATATTCAATATTATTTAATTATGGTTCTCGATATCGCTATAACGATATTTAATAATTAAATTAATTAATTATTCCATCTCTAAAAATGCGGGTCATTACATTCTTCCCCACTTAAAATAATTTCGTCCTCGAAATTGCTAAGTTAGAGGACGACCCTGTCTATTGGAATTCCTAAGATTTGTTTACCCCTTATTTCTGATTTTAACTGAACCAATTAATATCGACTAAAATATTTATTCATTTCGACTAATTAAAATTATCAAAAATTCTGAAAATTTTCTAACACTTTAACTTTTCGAAAAATTTCGCCATAACTTCCTTTGTACAGCCATATCGGTAAAACCACAACTCGCCTCTCTAGGCCTTCTCCAACCCAAAAGAAAATCAAACAGCCAAGCGGCTTGCCAATTCGGCTCATAAATTCCAAACTCATATAAAATATAAACTTGTACCTTTTTGTCGGGCATATTAACCTTATCACTTCCATATGCTATCTACTCAGCATATACCAGTGTTATCTCAATCAAATTCCAATCAGTTCGTATCCTCATATCCAAATTGAATTTCATTCGAAGTCCAATATCAAATTCCAAATTATTGACTTATCAATTTGGTTCCATTCTAGATTGTCTCTAATCCAATTCAATTTTATTTAACTCAGTTCAAGTTGAATTTCAATTTATTTAGTCATTTATACCATCTCAATCTATTTAACTTCATTAGTTAAATTTTAATTTCAGAACTCAAATTCCTGGGTTTATTTCAAATCAATTTGAAATCGTAATACCAATTCAAAACCTTTGAACTTCTAAACAACTTGTTTTCTCAAAACAATTCAAATCAAAATCTTTGGTAGTAATCCACCACTTAGAAACTCGAAAATCACACCGATGATACTGCGCAGTCATCATCGGAATTATTTTCCAGCGACCCAAGTGACTTCAATACTATATCATTTTCAAAACCATTACTAAATACTTCCATTTGAAAACATTTCAAAATCTCCCAGGAACTTAAAATTTCCTTATTTTAATTCCAAATATGATTTAAATTCAGATTCAATTCATCTTATTTCATACACTTTACTTATATGATTCTGATTAGTTATATATAACCATTTCACTTTATAATCTCATTCGATTATAATTACAACCAACATATCTAATATATGATAATATATTACATATCCATACTGTGTCGGTTCATCGTATTCAAGTATTTATTTACTCCTACCGATACAGTGGATCAAACTGATCGACCAGAACTCATAAACAACTCAGCCAATGAATCTCCACAATAAAAAACCATTTTTATATCAAATACAAATACGCACTCGTATATATACACTCAAACTCAATATAGGGTGTTACTAACCCTATCTCTACCGAGTCACGCCACAGAGCCAAGTAATTCTTAACTTAAGCTCTGATACCAACTGTAACGACCCGGATTTTGAGCGACTTTGGTTATCGACGTAAGCTCGACGTCGATAACCAAAACATCGAAAAATCCCGGTAATTAATGAAAGAAATTAGAAGGTGAGAATAGATAAGATAGAAACTTAGAATAGAAGAAGAAGAAGAACACAACATCAGAGTAACATGAACCTCACAGCGGAACGAATAACATATAATAGATAACATAACTTTGAAATATAACAGTTATGTATACAATAGCACTTATCAGAGTACAACACTTACAACACAGCGGAAATAACTATAGCTATATGATCCTGAAGCCTCCTGCTCCAGTTCTTCAATGTATCTGCAAATCCCGACTACTTGACTGCCCGTACAAATTTAGGCACCCAAGAGTTTAGGGAAAACAACAAAGTAAACTCCGGGTCAATCATGGGACTGGTGTGAGTAAAACAGTTTAAACAGGTATATGGACAAGTAAACGATATCTCATAAGACCACGCCGCAGAACGGAACGGGTTTTTCCCTTATGAGAATCCAAAATATCTTTATATCAAAAACCTTTTGATATTATAATAATGTCTATGTACAAATAGATATCAACTAGCAGAAACGCTTTCATCTCACGTTCTACATGTATAGTATACAATCAAAATCGCAAGCACGTATTGGATAATGGATTTCCAACTATGATAAGGTATGGAACCACCTTCCGATCAGTGTACTCTAGGAACGATACACTGGAGTTCAACAAGAACATCTTGCAACTCAGCCACACATGACCGACCACTCATTTCGCTTGAGTGTATCGAATGTACATCACCAACGGTTGGGATCAGCAACCGTTCCCGTATATATATGGGACAACATTGATAGATTTAAGAAACAAATGAATATTCACTAGATAGGTGATTATACACCCTACTTCGGTGCGACCGACTTAGCCATGCTGCCTGCCCGATTTCTGTCATTTACTAGTTGATGAGGCTAGAAGCTACGCTTTATCATTTCATCAGATTCACTTCAAATGTCACATTGTCAGATCCATCGAAAATCACTAATTGACGTCTACAACAGTACATTACGTGTCAGCTAAAAGAAGTCTCCTTCTCCGCTTCCACTCTTGGTACGGTTGAAGAAATCAATGTACGTGACCGTCTGGAAATACTATGTCAGACATCCATCTTCATTCACTTAGAAATGTCACATCGTCATACCCGCCAAATCACAAATTGACTTATCCAAAAATAACACGGGTATACAGCTAAGAGAAACGAATTCCTCCGCCACCAAACGTGAATACGTTTGAACAGATCAACTTACGCGGTCCATTGGATATACTCTGTCAGACCTTCGTCCATACAAGTTGTCCTGGGACTGGACAAACCGAAGGCACTATTCCGTATATCCATCTTAGTCACGGTTATCTAAGACTTATACAACAGCCCTTGCATTTTACTCCGTCTTCAATTATCTTTAGCATATATGATTCGCAACGCTTATGCCAATACAGAGTGGTTCTTCGGATAATAATCCAACCGATCTCTCCATATTAACAACGTTAAAATGGTCAAAACATTGATAGTCGATGATTTAACTATCAAATAAAAATGTCCGTGTGCAAACAACGATCTTATTTCCAAATGGAATGTCAATCGATCAATCATCATGTATATCTATACATGTTTTCCTTATTTTCTATATTTAGAAAATATTTGTTATCAACGTTGGAAAACATTTCCATTGTTTATTTACGTATCACTATCCTTCCACAACTATCAGACTCAAACTATAAACTAATAAGAGAACAACTCCCTAAGCATAAACCCCGAAGGCCGAAACCAACATCAGATCGATACTCAGGAAACCATTCAACTTATTAATCTCTAGTCAGATTCTAATTTTGCTTAACTCTATATTCTTTAACTCCATTCGCTCAACTCTAGATCACAGCGATCACAATGGTTACGCCTGATTCCCTCAGGAAACATCCGACCGCCGTAGGCTATTTACAGCCCTGCGAATTACGCTAGCAGTCGTGCTAAATGGCAACTCATCCTGAATAACTATGTTTGTTTTAACTCTAACTGTTTAACTCTAACTGTTTAACTCTAATCGTTTAACTCTAACTGTTTTTACTTGGTTTGACTAACTCAATTTATTTACTCGACTGACTAATTCAACTCGATTACCCTAACTTGATTTACTTATCTCGATTAACTGAACTAATCACTTTGATTAACTCGACTAATTCACTTTGGTTAACTTAACCAATTCACTTAACTAATTCACTTAGTTTAACCTAACTATTCACTTAACTCCTGTCGAATAAACTATATTCGATAACTCCTCTAACTCTATTCGAATAAACTATATTCGATTAACTCCTTTACTCTATTTGAATAAACTATATTCGATTAACTCCTTTGATTTAACTCTAATCGATTAACTCCCTTCGATGAACTAACATCGATACTCCTTTCGATGAAACTAACATCGATTAACTCCTTTCGATTACCATATTCGATTTACTTTATTCACTTTATAAAGATTTCCTTTTTAACAACGTTTTATTCATTTGAAAAGATTTACTTTTAAATAACGGTTCTACACTTTAAAAATGATTTCCCTTTTTAACAACGTTTTCTTTTCAATTCTATTTGTAAATGGTTTACAAATATTCCCTTTTCAAATTTATTCTTGAAATATTCTAACTCCTTAAATTCCCGGGAAAATTCGCCATAACCTCCTTTGTATCGGGAGCATCGGGAAAATCCCCAAACTCGCCACACAGGCCTTTCCATTCAAAAAGAAATGTTTTGAATTTATTTCCTTTTCAAATATCTCCTATTTATAAATATTCCAATTTATAAACATTTCTTATTTATAAATATTCTACTTTATAAATATCTCTTATTTATAAATATCCCATTTTATAAATATGCTATTTTCAATATCACTTTGAAAATCCCCTTTGTCAACATCCCGTATGTTATGGTATTCAATCATATCAAATCACGATGTTCAATCTCGTCCATACACACACAATCAACAACAGGTTATAATTCACATCATATATTAAAATATATGAAAAACAATAAAATAACTGTTGAGGAATCCAGTCAGATTCCTCCAACCTGTTTCCCTGCATCACAGATGTTAGACAATATAGATAACATCACTTTCAGTTCCATATGATATATTCTGTTAAACAGAATCAATATAGAAATTTAACTAACTGACTAGCAGTTCAATCAAACAATCAATACACAGTCAAACAGACAATTTTAACAGTCCTAACAATACAACATGAAATTATAAACTGTTCAGAGTTAGTGAGATTTACTCACTTTTGCGCGTTAACCGATAAATATCGGTTTGCGTTCATTGATTCAGTCGAACAATTTATTTCTCCATAAATTGTAACGAGCTCAGATTGACTCGCGGTCAGTCCCATTGTGTTGCTCCCGTCCGTACGATCCCGACAGATCTTGTTTCGTGCAATTCTGATCACGTACGAATAAGTTATGATGTTAACAAGTTTGTACTATTAAAAAAAATAAAAATTCAATTTCCTTTCTAATTAATTGGGCTTCACCTTATAACTAGGCCCACTTACTTCCTTAATGGCCCGAACCCGCACAGTAATCTTCCTCTCCCAACACCGAACCACGCTTCAGCAAAATCACCATTTCCGGGTTTATAAACACCACGCACTTCATAATTTCCCATCAACCATTCCTTAAACACTCCAACTATCAGAGCAACACTGCCACCATATCAGACCTCCACTGGCCCCGTTCAACACTCCAGCACCCTCCGTTCAAACAAGAAAACAACCTGCTTCTTTAAATACTCCACGGCTACCCAAACCACAACTTCATTTCCCCCCTCACGTATCCAAACTCCTACATCAAAACACAAGCAGTAACAAAAACAAGGTACGAACTCAACAATCAAAATCAGAACTTCACCGTTCTCCTTCTGAAACCCGCAATTTCTTCCATCTCCTCACTGAAATCGGAGCAGCATACTTTTGGAGGACGACCTCCTTCTTCGATTTCTGTTCTCAGCAGGTCCGAGCTCACGGCACCCTACCAAGATCGACACCTCGGTCACGCTCATCACCCACCGTGCTAACCTCAACTGCCGAACTTTTTTAATCACAGAAAACCCAAAAATAACAGAAACTCTTCGATTCTCCCTGACCATCTTCGATCTGAACTCGAAATCACTCCTAAATGCTCCAGTCGATCGAAAAGGCCAGCCCTAGCTTCGCTGGGAGGGCGCTGCGAGGCACACAGTCGAACTCGGTGAAAACCATACTAGCTTGAAGAGAATCAGCAACCGAATCCATACGTATATAGATTTTGATTTATGAAATTTTGTAGGATTTGTTGTGGATTTATTTGCTCCGATTTTTTTTTTTGTTTGAGAAAGAAGGGACTGACGGCTTGGTTTGTTTGACCAGAGGAATGCGAGAATTAGGTTTGAGAAAAATTGGTGGTAGGGTATTTATAAGGTAAGTATATTATTTTATATTCAACCTTTGTCTATACACACTGTTTAAAAATCCCTGTGATCACATACAATACCCAAAAATTACAAAAATGGACATGCTGCTACAGCTCGACATTACGGTCCCAACGAAATTGGTTTCATCGAATTCCGACTCCGTATGCTCACACAGCGTATTTTTAACTGTCAAAATACTGACTGTTTTACACTCTAAAAATCCGTACGGCCACACAGTGACTCTAAAAATCACGAAACTGGAAATCTAACAACTATTTGATATTGCGGATCCAACAAAACTGTTTTTCGTCGAATTTCGACTTCGTTTGCAAAACCGGCTATTTTTAAAGCTCTGGATGACCCATTTAAATATATAAATATATTTAAAAATTATTAAATTAAATATAAATAAATTTATATTATCGTATATCTTCACATATGACATCGTCCAGCTCTATTACCTCAGATTTTATGACTTGATTTCCAGACTCTAGATTATCCCGATATTCAGTTCGTAACGAAAAATCGATTTATAACGAAATAAAGCGTCGCAAATTATAAAGGAATTCTACAGCGACTTTTCTGAAATTTGATTTGGACGTAACTCAAAATCTACACGACGAAATCCCGATTTTTCTCTTCCACTAGAAAGATATACTCCACCAGCTCCACACGTTTCTTGTTTCACAGAAATCTGGCTTAAAACGAATCCTGTACATTGAGTTGAAGTTCAAATCGCCAAATAGAGAACTGCAGCGCCATTTCGAGCTCGTTTATAAATATATTATAAACTATACGTTCAACTGTCGTCGATTCAATATATTCGTTATTATATTTCGAATCGAAACTCAACCACATCTCGTATGCTATTCAATTCACACTCTATTGTGAATTCTACTATTTCTGACTATTTCGATATTTATAATTTATTATTCATTATAAATATTAATTAAATATTCAATATTATTTAATTATGGTTCTCGATATCGCTATAACGATATTTAATAATTAAATTAATTAATTATTCCATCTCTAAAAATGCGGGTCATTACAATTTCTTGAACCACTTTCAATCCTCTCATATTTCACTAATCTACAAACAAAATACACCAAATCCTTTAATCACATTTGTAACACCCCATGTCCATTAATGTCACTCACTAAGGGAATGCATTAACTTTCATGGAGTATTATAAGTGTATAGAACAGAATATAACAAGACAGCTACATATATTGGTATTTTAAAAATCTAAAACAACTTCATTGCAGTGGAGAAATAGTTTGGTTACAACGCCAAAATCAACAATAAAACCAAGTACACTTAATATCCATCTTGACAAATTAATTTCTGAGTACATAAAAAAAAGTATAACCCTAACATAATTAGCCATAAAAAGAGATAAGCCGAACTTTTACTTTCAGTAATCCAATCACTTCCAAAAGAGAGAGAAAGAGATCCAAATCAAGCTCCACTAGGCCCACCCTGAGAACTTAGGGGGAAACGGAGAGAAAAGGGGCGAATCAAACGAGGCAGTCCAGTAACTTTAACAATACAATCATTAAAGTAACAGGATAAGAACATAAACTGGAAAGTAAGAAATGACTGTAACATAAGCATGTATGACAAGGTAAGCAAGATGAATAAAATAAACGTTGATTGCGCTTCTAATTACTACAGGATAATTACTACACTGCACCAACCCTATTTACTCTGAAAGTTGATCCCTCTTACTAATCATAATGGTAATAATAATAATAATAATAATAATAATAATAATAATGGTAGTTTCATGTACCCCCAACTGCTGTCATAGGTGCCGCCTGCCCCTATCTCCACTAGTTGTACCCAGTATCCTCCCCATTCGATTGGCTCCCTAACTTGTAGATACCCGTGCAGGTCCAACAGTGGGGTGTATCACTCCCCAAAGTGATAACCCGATACTACTAAAGATGCACGACTTATACCTACGCAATGCAACAACGTCTTACCTACCAGCCCGGGCCTACGCACGCTCATGACCCCATTGGACTTGCGTTGCCACCGCTAACTCATTTTGACCTCTTACAATCAAACCCAGTAAGCGTGTCCCGTCCTCGACTTACTTCGAGCTCACTTAGATACTGAATGGGTTACTGGTTGAAAAGGGTCCCCACACTTGACACAAGCTTTCCACCTACGCTTGGACCCCACTAGGATTTCCCACTTAACCCCTTCTTATTCATGTCTTCTTACATGTTTCAACTTGGCTAAGTGTTTCTAATTAAATTTCACATTTCACCCACTTAACCCCACGTCCCACTACATGCCTTATCTTGGTTAAGTGTTCTTTAATTCATTTTAACTGTAACCTTGCAAGACCTCCCACATTAGATTCCCTTTGCGGTTGCTGGATTTGCTAGGCGGGTCTGGGCAGTCTTATACCGCAATTTGAATATAACCTCGTGTCTTTGCAATTATTACACATTTAATTTATGTCTTTGACCTCTCACATTAGACTACCGTTTGCAGTTGCTGGATTTGTCGGGCGGGTCCAGGCAGTCTTATACCGCAAACTAAGTCTAACCTCGTGCCTCATGCGTTCATTCTCTCATTTTATTATTCAACCCCAATCTGAATTAATATCCCTATTTCAAATTGTCCATAATTTCCAATTCAAGATATGTTCATAATTATCATCTAAATTATGTCCATAATTTTCTGTGTATATAAATTATACCAATTTATGTCTCAAGTTAATTACATGGTTACTAACCAATTTTTGCCAATTACATAATATCCAGTATTTCCCAAACTATTCCTCAACGTTTCCTCGTCGTTCGTACATATAATTCACATAATACGTTAGGCTCGCGTTTAGCCTAACTCATAGGAAAAGGAAAAGAAAGAGACATAGGCCATCCAATCTGGCATAAAACAATAGAGATATAATTAAGAATGTGTAACATAAACTTGGCATAGCACAACATAAATCTAATTAAGCATATAAACATGAACTAGAATATAAGATGGATCCAATTAACATAGGCAATGTGAACTGACATAGATCTAAACATATAATCTGGCATGGATCTAAACATATGAACTGACACGGATCTAAACATTTAAGCATAAACTTGCATAGATGAACATAACTTGCATATAAACTTGCACAAATGAATATAACATGCATATAAACTTGCATAGAACATAATTGCATAGAATGAAACTAATCAAGCATATGGAATTAGACATAAGAATTAACATCATAAAATGAATCTACTTACATATGATAACAAACTGGCATATATCAACAAAATAGATGATAATAGAACTGGCTAATAACATATGATTCAACAGGTATATTCATACAATCCAAATCACAACTTATCCTAATTATTTTAATTAATTATCTTGTGAAAGCAACTTTACTCACAGTTATAGAAGAAAGAGTAGATTCGTTCGTTGTTGTTCTAGAATCCCTTTTCACAATTCCTAAGCTTTAATTCGTTGGAGAAGAGACTAACTTAGTTTAGGATGCAGCAGCATGGCGGCTTATGAATGAATCTAGTTTAGATTAGGGTTTAGGTTTATGGGTGTTTATATAGATGTGTAGGATTAATTAGAGCCCTTAGATTAGTTTAGGATCAATCTAAAACATACACAATGACACATCACTCAACCAACCAAATGAAGCCACCTAAGCCCTAAAATCAAAAAAATCGTCACCCGAACACGTCAGCCCAACCTGGCCGACACGGGTCGACCCCCCTATATGGAGGTCGACACCTATGTCGACACCCCTATAGGGGGGCCGACACCTATGTCGACCCCCTAGGGAGGGTCGATACACTGAGCGGGAAATTTCCCGCTCAACCCAATTCTGCTGTTTTGAAATTCGAACAGGTTTTAGCTTATTAATTATTATTTTAATTTAATTTCTGTTTAAACTTGAAATCATCTAAGCTCCATAACTTCTTCATACGGAGCCTAATTTACGCAAACTCGGACTCTATCTTAAGCAGAATTCCTAGACGAACGCAATGGTGTAACCCATTTCACTTAATTCTTCTTCTAAAAATTAAGTGTCCTTAAATTTGTTAAATTAATATTTTAAAATTACGGGGTGTTACAACGTTTCATTGTCCTTACTCCTTCCCCAACCAATTTCTCCCGCTCTAGCCAAAACAATAAACGCACCCTCATCTGACTTCACCGCCCCTTGTCCACCACGTCTCTCCATGAAATCCTAAACCGTAATCACCGGCCAACTCCTCATCTCAAACTCCTTCTCCCTATTCCCACTTTGAAGCACTCGCATCCATCATGACACTTGCGACATCGGACAGGTACAGTAACAGTATCGACATTAATCACCACCGATTCTACCCAAACTCGCCACACAAGTGCTAAACAACCTCACTAATCCAATACACATACCCAGTTCGAGGATTAATGTTTCAATTTCCAACAATTCTGAACCCTAGGCGTCACTAAAGAACAAACATCCTGCACAGTGATGTCGAACTGCTCCAAATCGATACTAGATTGAAGAGGAACCCAAAGCAAAGCTAAATATAATTTTCTCATGATTTATAGTCTTCTATCTTATTTGTTTTGAATTTTACAACTTGCGATTTCTGGAGAAAAGAGAACAAAAGTTGCGGTGGATTTATCTGTTGACTACCGAAGGAAATGATTTAGGGTTAGGGGTGTTAGGTACTTATAGGATATGTTTTTAGCTTGTAATAGAAGCTTCCTTCATTTTATTTATTTATTATATTGTTACCTCTACATCTATTTGTATTCTAAAAATCTGTATGATCACATACGATACCCAAAAATCACGAAAATGGACATACACCTTCAGTTCGACATTATGGATGCAACGAAACTTGTTTTGTCGAATTCCGAATCCATTTGCTTACCCAGCGTATTCTTAAAGGTCAAATTATCGATTGTTTTTCTCATTAAAATCCGATACGACCACATACTTACTCCAAAAATCATGGAAATTGAAATCTAACAATAATTTAATATTCTAGATCTAACAAAATTGGTTTCGTCAAATTTGGAGGTCGTTGTAAGAATAACTATTTTCTAAGGCCCTAAATAGACCATTTAAATATTAATATATTTAAAACAATTTAAATTAAATATTAATAAATTAATGTTATCGTATATATTCACATATAACGTCATAAAACTCCAAAATATACATATCTGGATTTCTAAATCGATATTTAAAAATCACATATTGAATCGATATTCAATTTATATTAAAATGCTGTTATATTAATTAATAAACGTTATATTTTAATAACGATTTCCATAGCGACTATTTCAAAATTTGATTTGACCATAACTTACAATCTATAACACAAAATCTTAAATTTTCTCTTTCATATGAAAATTATTATCGACAAGATTCCATCGTTTCTTGTTTCACAGAATTCCGACTTATATCGGATCTGTTACATCCTGTTAAAGTTCGAATCGCCAAATTAAGAACTACCGCGATGTTACGGGCTCGATTATAATTAATACATTCAACTGTCATTTATATAATATATTCGTTAACGTAATTCAACTCTAAACTGAATTAAATTAGTTAAATCATCTAATTCACACAACATTGTGATTTCTACTATTTCTGACTATTTTGGAAATATATATATTATTATATTATTTATATTAATTAAATATTTAATATTATTTAATTTTGGTCATTTTAAATTACCAAACCATTATAATAATTAAAAATTATTTATTATCCGTTAAAAATACGGATCATTACACTTTTGCCTTTCGCCAATCCTTTAGATAAGAGTAGGTCTTATTGATAAGCTTGCCAACATTTCAGGTTCTAACTTACACCTTGGACTGAAATCAAAACTTGCTAAATACTCGAGGCTCTTCCATTCCGAAAACATGGCTCCCAAACTTGCGTGTCTTTGACTCAACGCATCTACCCCTATGTTGCCTTTGCCAGGTGTATAGGCTATACCATAATCATATGACACTAGGAACTCTAACCACCGTTTCTGCCGAAGATTCAAATCCTTTGGGGAGAAAAGGTACTTTAATGACTTGTGATCTATAAACAACTCGAATTGAACTCCCAACAGGTAATGTCTCCACATCTTCAAAGCAAATACAATTGCCACTAGCTCCAAATCATAAGTTGGATAATTCTCCTCATGCGGCTTTAGCTGTCGACTCACGTAGGCCACATTCTTATTCTTTTGCATCAGTACTGCTCCAAGTCCAATACCGCATGCAACGGTGTATACCAGCATCTCTTTGTTCCCACTTGGAATGGTCAATACAGGAGCATTCATCAATTTCTCCTTTAGTATCTCGAACACTTGTTCACACTTTGCATCCCATGTGAACACTTGGTTCTTCTTCGTTAATCTTACCAATGGTATAGCTATTGTGACACCCCACATCC
The DNA here is from genome assembly GCA_030737875.1 of Allium sativum. Taxonomy (NCBI): domain Eukaryota; kingdom Viridiplantae; phylum Streptophyta; class Magnoliopsida; order Asparagales; family Amaryllidaceae; genus Allium; species Allium sativum. The sequence goes on along the minus strand of CM060926.1, from coordinate 681,601,170 downwards.
GTTAATGTCACTCACAAAGGGAATGCATTAAGTTTCGTGAAGCGTTATAGGTAAACAGACACAAAATTTTACATGACAGGCATAAATAAGATAACAATGGAAATTTAAACTTTTATTCAAACACAAATCATACAGCATGGCTCAAAATACCATGAGTCTCAAAAACCATTACAACAACATAACTTCGGTCTTTCAACATCAGAGTGTATAAATACTAAAAAGAAAACATAATTCCCCAAATAAAAGAGAATACGCCATAGTAGAGAAAAAAACTTGAGCCATACTTCAGAAGCAGCTCTAACAAGATGATATATGAGTCCTCACTGAGCCTGAGTGTTTCCTCCTTGAGAACCTGAGGGGAAACAAAAGAAAGAAGGAGAAACAAGAGGGACAGACATAAAGTCTGGCAAGCCTAGTGACTTTTAGCAAGTAAATAAATAAAAGTAACATGACAAGCATATAAAGTGGATAAGAGAGATCACTACATATATGGCAGGTGTGACAAGGTAGACAGGATAAGGTGTATATGATTCTCTAATGATTACTCTGCACTATTACTAGCATAACCAGAATGAGATGATCCCTTCTACTATAAGGTGGTAGACTTAGGGCACACATCCAAATGTACCCTACCACTACCTTAATCGATCGGCTCCCTATTCCGTAGATACCTTGTGATGGCCTCACAGTAGGAGATATCATTTCCTAAAGTGGCAACCCTTCATTTCCCAAGATGTGCATAATCATATCCACGGGTGTCACGGTCGTCTTATACCCTCTGTCGGCTCGTGCACGCACATGGCCCGGTCGGTTTGCGCCGCCCACACCGTGCTCCACGTTTGGATCTCTTATAATCAGTTACTAAGTGTGTCCCCTCTCCACCTAGTACGAAGTAATTTTATTTGATACCTATTCCGGGTTACTGACTGAAATGGGTCCCACACAATATGATACAAGCTCTCCCCTTTGTCTTGTATCCCCCACTAGGTTTTCACTGATTATGTATACCATTAGGTGTCTTTAATTATATAGCCCTATCCCGGTTATACTTACCCTAAAAGGTGTCTTTAATTACATAACCCTATTATTTCCTCCGGTAATGTATACCACTAGGTGTCTTTAATTACATAACCATATCGGGTTAAGTTGTGCACCTATATGTAAATATTACCCACCCCCTCCAGATTTGCTTAACCCATCCACTATCCAATAAATTTACTAAATCCTAACTTTAGTTCACAATCATACATCACTATGGATTAGATTTTGTTAAGTAGTCCAATTCATTACCATGTCCATTTATGGTACATAATGGGCTAGACCTCCCACATTAGGCCTACAATGTGTGGATGCTAGATACGCCAGTCGGGTCCGGGCAGACTTATTCCACAGTTGGGCCTAACCTCATGTCATAACCCAATTCATATTTGCATACTTAGAAATCCCGCATTAGGTTCAACATTTGTGGCTGCTGGATATGCTGGTCGGGTCCGGGCAGACTTCCACCACTAATGCAACCTAACCTTGTGTCATAAGTACAGTTACAATTCCTAATTGTAATTACTAGACATTCCATTATTAATTAATTGATCAATTAATTAAACCTTTCCCTTTATAGGTGTTAATGCCCACTCTACCTAATAATTTGAATTAATGTCCAAAAATGTTCATATTCAAATTATGCCAATATTAACCCTTTTTCCCTCGTTCCTTAACTAGCGTCCTCACAAAATTGATGGCATGCCTAGGCTAGACAATAGCTCAGTCATAAACGATAATAGGGAAAATAATGGTAATATAACCAAAGTGATCATTTTAGTAAAATTTGGCATAAACATAAACTAGCATGGTGATAAGGTGGACATATGAGCATAAAACAGATGAATTTGTGGCAATTACTAGTTTTACATAACTATGGTGTCATAGTGAGCATAATGAGGTCTTAATTGACCATTTAGGTGTCCAACTATTTAGATCCAACATAATTATAATGTAGTCAAAAAGAAGATCTAACATAATTAAGATGACATACTAGCATGTTTAGATCTAAATATGGATTTAGATGTCCAATTTACGACATACATAAGTTGACCACAATATGATAGGTGAAAGGTGATTTACATAAAGAATTGGATCTAACCAATATTGTAACAGTCCAAATTGACAGGTTTACATTAACCAAAAAATAGTTACAATTCAAGATCCTCAAAGGCGACATAATAGAATAACCACAATTGCATTGGATCTAGAGAAATAGATCTATCATGGCATAGTATTAGATTCAACAATAGCATAGATTCATAGTTTACAACATATCCAAATCACAGTCTTTCATGATTTACTTTTAAATATTCAAATCTAAAAGTAACTATAAACTCACTGCGTTAGGATTAGAAAATATAAGAAGAATGGATCTTGAATCTTTAGACTTGATTTGCAAAACTGATAGTTGTTTGAAGAAAACGGATTCGTCTTAGTTCGCACACCGGCAGCATCTGGCTTCCATGATTTCCAATGAAGAAAATAGGAGAATTGGACACATATATATAGTTGCCAAGCCCCCTGAAACCGAGTGCCACATCAGTCCTAGGGGTGTCGACACCCCTGTGGGTGGGTCGGCCCATAGGTCGACACCCCTTAAAGGGGGTCGACCCCGGTGTCGACACCCCTCTAGAGGGGATGACCCCCTAGAGTGGGAAATTTGCTGCCTTGATGAATTTTTTATTTTCGAACTGTTCTGGATAGGTTCTGACTTATACGTGACTCATATGTGTATATATGTTCTTTCTACGCGTATACAAACTCAAAACCCTCATAACTTCTTTACACAGCGTCCGTTTTACGCAAACCAAATGTCTATCTTGACCAGAATTTCGAGACGGCCGCAATGGCGCAGTCCTTTCCCTTAATTCTGAACATTAAATTAATTATTATTTAATTTATCTTCTTTAATGTTAACAAAATTACGGGGTGTTACATTCTAACAAAATTACGTGGTGTTACGTTCCCCCTACTTAAAGGATTTCGTCCCCGAAATCTCCAAGTTGAGAAGAATGCATATCCTACCATCCATCATCCATATACTCATCCATCAATCACTGGCATCCATTGTCCTTAAGGATTTCTAATGCTTACATGAATATATGCAAAGGTGTGTGTATATGTTCCAACACTAATGCGAAGATCAGGCGGCCTACTGATTCTGTTGACCTTTTTGATGCAATGTATGTTAGTGCCATGAACCCAGTATTTATGCAAATAATCCTATTATAACATGTAAGATCTATATGTGTGCACACCCATTATCCAAATGCAACATCCCATATGCTAACTCATCCATTTCCATCCATAAAAGAAAAGAAAATGCACACACATCCATATGCAGTATGAGAGTGATTGAGCCGATATAGTGCTTAATGTGTGTGCATATGCGTCTACAGGCAACCACTAGCAAACACTTACATCCACTTGCATCCATTAAACATAACATGCCTCAAACACATGTTTACATCCATAGGATTCCTATCTAAAGGTCGAAAAATACTATGCATAAGATATACTCTAGTGATAGAAACAAGTACTAATAAAACTTTAAAAAAGGAGTTAAGAACATACCCTCAAAAAGGAAAGGGTACGAAGCATGAATCTTGTCTTCGGTCTCCCAAGTCGCATCCTGTGGGTTATCTCCCCATTGAACCTTTAGCAACTTGATCTATTTATTGTGTAGCTTCTTAACTTCGGATCCTAGAGTACGGGTAGGGACTCGCCTGACTGTTGCCTCCCGTTCCACTTCGACTTCTTCCAACACACTCGGCTCAACAATTACTGCGGTGTCATGGAGGTTCTTCCGCAGATGAGAAACGTGGAAAACATCATGAACATCGGGTAGATTTTCTGGGAGCTTCACTCTATAGGCCATTTGGTCAATCCTCTCAGTTATGGGAAATGGTCCCACAAACCTAGGTGCCAACTTCCCTACCGATCCGAAGCGAACCACATTCCTCAGAGGTGATACTTTGATAAAAACTAAGTCTCCCACTTCAAATTCGATGCTAGTTCTTCTCTTGTCTACATAGGACTTCTGCTTATCTTGAGCTGTCTTCATCCGTCGTCGAATGAGGGCAATCTTTTCGACGTTTCCCTAACCATATCTGGTCCAAGTAATAATCTTTCTATATATTACCACCAACAAATTAGTGATCTACGGGTTCGTCCATACAATGCTTAGAAGGGTGCCATGCTGATGCTGGTCTAATAGCTATTTTTGTAGGCAAACTCTACTAAAGGAAGATGCTCTTCCAAAGTCCCTCCGAAGTCTAGGATACACGGCTTCAAAATATCTTCAAGAATCATGTTCACCCTCTCCGTCTGTCGATCGGTCTGAGGATGATAAGCGGTGCTCAAACACAACTTTGTACCTAATGCTTCTTACAACCTCCTCCAAAATTCGCTGGTAAAGATGGGGTCACGATCGCTTACGATTCTGGAAGGTACTCCATGAAGACGAACTATCTCATGAACGTAATGTAACACCCCATAATTTTATAATATTAAAACTGACAAATTAAAGAATATTTTTTTAGGGAAACAGGTTGCGCCATTGCATTCATCTCGGAATTCTACTTGAGATAGAGTCCGAGTTTGCGTAAAACAGATACAGTATGAAGAAGTTATGGAGCTTAGAAGATTTCAGTTTAAACCAGAATTATAATAATAATTAATATCAAACTCGAAATTCAAATTAGCAAGAAGCGGGATGGGCAGGAATTATCCGCTCTAGGGTGTCGACCCCCCCAGGGGAGTCGACATAGGTGTCGACCCCCTACAAGGGTGTCGGCATAGGTGTCAAACCCCCCTGTAGAGGTCGACCCCATCGGCCAGATCTAGACAGTGACGAATTTTGGAGAATTAGGGCTTATGTGGCGTTCTCTGATTGGCTGAGTGATGTGTTTTTCTGGTTTGGATGGTTTAGATGGATCCTAACCTAATCTAAAGGCACTAATTCACCTAATACACCTATATAAACACACCTAGACCTAACCCTAATTTCATTAAACAAATCCATGGTGCCTCCATGCTGCTCAAAACTAAATTAACCTAGCCTCCACCAAAAAAGTAAAATTCAAGTTGGAAGATAAGAATAAAAGCCTACATCAACGATTTAGTTAATCAACTTCAAAAATCAGTATTTAGAATTATTCTCTATCCTTAATCCTACCACTGTGAGTCCACGTTAGTTTCGCTTATAATTAATTAAAAGTAATTGTGATAAGTTTGTGAATTGGACTATATGAACATGCCTGTAAAATGGATCTTATCATGTTTGGTGAATTCTTATCTCTTAGATTCATACCTAAAGTTCATGTTCCATATGCCTTATTGGATCTATCTTACTGCTCTATGCCAATTTATGTTTCAAATGCTAATTGGATCTATCTTATTGTCCCATGTCAGTTTATGTTCCATATGCTAATTAGATCTATTTTGTTGCTCTATGCCAGTTCATATGCCTAATTAGATCAATTTTATTGTTTTATGCCAGTTTATACTTCTTATGCTTATTTTTATGCCAGTTTTGATGTCATGGTTCTCTTCCATCTTCTCTTCTTTTCCTTTTTATGAGATTAGGCTAACTGCGAGCCTAACATTTTATTATATGTACGAATGACGTGGGAACGTTGTGGTAAAAGTTTGGGGAAATTATTGAATAATATGCAGTTGGGCATAAAAAGACTTGAAATCATGTAATTGATTTGGGGCATGAATTGGTACAATTTGTTAACATGAGATTATGGGCATAAATTCGTATTAAAATGATGAACATAATTTAGATTGGAAACTATGGGTATATATTATAATCCAAATTGGGGACATGAATTGAGAAAGTGATAATGAACGCCTAAGACACGAGGTTAGATTTGAATTTCAGTGTAAGACTGCTCGGAACCGCCCGGCACATCCAACAACCGAAATTTTGTAATCTAATGTAAGAGATCAAAGGCAGAAATTAGATATGTAATAATTCAAAGACGCGAGGTTAGATTCGGATTGCGGTATAAGACTGCCCGGAACCATCGGGCATATCTAGCAACCGCAAGACGACAATCTAATGTGGGAGGTCTTGCAAGATTACGGTTATAATGAATTAATAAACACTAAACCATGATAAGACATGTAGTAAGATATGGGGGTTAAGTGGGTGACATGGGTGACATGTGAAATATAATGTGAAGCACTTAACCATGGTAAAACATGTAAGAAGACATGGGAATAAGAAGGGGTTAAGTGGGAATTCCTAGTGGGGACCAAGCTTAGGAGGGAAGCTTGTGTCAAGTGTGTGGACCCTTTTCAACCAGTAACCCACTTTGTATCTATGTGAGCTCGAACTAGGTCAAGGACGGGACACGCTTACTGGGTTTGATCGTAAGAGGTCAATAAAGAGTTAGCGGTGGCAACGCAAGTCCAACGAAGTCATGAGCGTGCATGGGTTCGGGCTGGTAGGTAAGACATTGTTGCATCGTTAAGGTATAAGCCGTGCATTTTAGTTGTATTGGGTTAACACTTTAGGGAGTGATACACCCTACCGTGGGACCAGCACGGGTATCTACGAGTTAGGGAGCCGATCAAATGGGGAGGGTAGTGGGTACAACTAGTGGAGATAGGAGCAGGCGGCACCTATGACAGCAGCTAGGAGCACACGAAACTACCATTATTATTATGATTAGTAAGAGGGATAAACTTTCAGTATGGGACTAGTAATGGTGTAGTGTAATTAGCATTGGTGGGGTGTAGGAATTATCTTATAGTGATTAGAAGTGAAATCAACGTTATATCCTGTTCATCTCGTTCACCTTGTCATACTTGCTTATGTTACAGTCATTTCCTATATCCAGTTTATGTCCTTATCCTGTTACTTTACTAATTATATTGTTAAAGTCATTGGACTCACCAGACTTTATGTCTGACCTGTTTTGTTTTGCCTCTTTTCTTTCCTCCCCCCCCCACCCAGGTGCTCAGGGTGGGACTAGTGGAGCTTGACTTGGATTTCTTTCTTCTTGAAGTACTTGGAAGTGTTGATAGTAATGCTCAGCTTTATCTCTTTTCCATTATGGCTATTTGGAGTGGGATTATGATTTTACTTTTGATGTACTCTAATAATAAGTTCGTTCAAGATGGATATTTGTGTACTTGACTCTAGTATGTGGTTTTGATGTTGTAACCAAACATGTTTTGCTTTTCCGTTGCAATGAATAAATTTTGAATTTTCTTAAGTACCATTTTATATATCTGTATTGTGATATTCTGTTCTATACTCTTATTATACTCCATGAAAGTTAATGCATTCCCTTAGTAAGTGACATACATGGACGTGGGGTGTTACAAGTGGTATCAGAGCTGAAGGTTACCAGAACAAATAAAAGATTTTGGAAAATCATTTTCAAAAGCATTTTTAGAGAGAAGTATTTTCAAAAACATGTTTTAAAGAGAGTATTTTCAAGAGAAAAGTTTATTATGAAAAAATATAATCTCCAAGAGCCATATATCTATCTTTCGATTCTATGTTTTGAATCTCTCCCTTTTTCCTTTTAGTATGTCTGGTAAACCCGAAATACCCGAGGGCGTACAGATACTAAGCTGGTTCAGAAGGTATCTGGAGGCAAGGGCTAATGCCGCAGGCCCAGCAAATGCTCCTCCTCCTCCCTCTCCTCGTCAAGACGCTTTTTTGAAGATATGCAAAGGCTTCCGTGCGGTGGACGGAAAACCGTTTCATGGGACTGAGACGTTTGTCGTGGCCAGAAATTGGCTTAAGGAAGTGGAGGACTTGTTTGGTATGTTTGACATAGACGATGGAAGGAAGGTTCAGCTAGCTGCTTGGTTGATAAGGACGAATCCTCATTTTGGTGGGAAGTAACAAATTGAGGGCGCGTAGTGGAGACATGGATGTATTTTAGACAAAGGTTCGAGTTGAAATTTCTTTCACAAGCAGAGGAGAGTTTATACATAGAGAGGTTCTTGGCTTTGAAACAAGGGAGTTTGTCTGTGAAGGAGTACGTTAACAAGTTTAACCAGTTAGCAAGATTTGGTACGGAATTAGTTAATACACCACATAAGAAGGCCTTGAGATTTGCCAAGGGTGTGAATGAACCATTGCACGGGTTAGCTATGTCCCACTTTCCTATGGGGGCTACTTTCGAGAAACTTGTTGACATGGCGTTGATGCATGAAGAGGAGAAAGGTGCTAATGTAGATAAGGCACAGGATAAGAAAGGGGATCCAAAGAAGGAACAACAACGAAAAAATAAAGGTGGTAAGGATAACAAGGGCAAAGGGAAGAAAAGATGTTTTAATTGTGGAACACCGGGCCACTTGAGCAAGAACTTAGGAAGAAGAAGAAGACGTGAAACACCCCACCTCCGTTAAGGTCACTCACAAAGGGAATGCATTAACTTTGGTGAAGCATTTTAGGTAAAGACACGGATAACTTACAAGATAGGCATATAATTAGCGGAAAACTGAAATCATTTCATAAATAGCGTGGTTCAATCAAAACATTACAAACATTGTCTCAAAACCCAACTTCTAAATTATTACAATGAAACATTTGTCTTGATTTAAAACTCCAAGTACATAAAGAAGCATAAAACATTAGTAAAGCAGCATAAATCCCTAATAAAAGTGTAACCATAGCCAAAGCCCAAGAAGAAAGAATCCAAGCAATACATCTACTCTCTTCAAACTGGAAAAGGTCTGCACTAAGCTGACGTATTCCCTCCCTGCGAACCGAGGGGGGGAACGGAAGAAAAGAAGGCGAAAGAAAATAGGTCAGACATTAGTGAAACACCCCACCTCCGTTAAGGTCACTCACAAAGGGAATGCCTTAACTTTGGTGGAGGGTTATAGGTATAAGACACAGAAAAATTTACAAGATAGATAAATATAAGCAGCGGAAATCAAACATTTATTGCATACGTGGTTCAATACAAAAGCATTACAGCAAATTGTCTCAAAATAACTTCCAAAACATTACATCATAATTTCTGTCTTGATTATTTAATAAAGAAGCATAAACCATAAATAAAACTGCATAAATCCCCAAGTGTAGTGTCCAAAAGCCATAGCCAAGGTAAGAGAGTCCCAATCATATATCTACCTTCTTGAAGCTTGCAAAGAGTCTGACTAAGCTGGAGTATTCCCACCCTGTGGACCTGGAGGGGGGGGGGAGGGAGGGAACGGAAGAAAAGAGGACGAAATAAAATAGGTAAGACAATAAGTCTGGTAAGTTCAGTGATTACTAGTATTTAAACAAGGAAAGGGATCATGACAGTAATAACAAAACATAGGACAACACCCTAATATAAGATAAGATGAACATGTGATCGCACCCATTACAGTAGTCTCTGCACCTACTAACCATTGGTTCAACCAGCCTCACGTGTTCATAACGAACGATCCCCTTAATGATCGGCTTCTACTCGCATGCATTCATATCCTGTGTCATTCAGCCCCGCTTGACTGTAGATACCTGTGCTGGTCCCACCATGGGGTGTATCAGTCCCTCTTGTGGCAACCCGACACGATTCAAGATGCACAGTGTATACTACTGATGCCCAGTGCCTTCTTTTTCCACTTCGGAGTACGTGCATGCCCGTCCTCCGTCGGAACCTACACTGATGCACCAACCGCCGACGTTTTTGACCGCTCATAATCAGCCCAGTAATCGTGCCCGCCCCTGCCTAGTTCAGGGTACCATGATACATCTATGTGGGTTACTGCTGAAATGGTCCCCGTTACTAGGGTTTTCTAATCAACATGTTTATTTGGTTAAGTGTCCAAGTTTACCTAACCCCACCCATCAGTTTAGTTAACATGTTGAATCGGTTAATTGTTTCCTTAATTGACTTAACCCTACCAATCTTGACTTAGCTTTAATTTATTCATTAAAGCACCAACCACTCACATTAGACAGCTCTTGTTGTGGTCACTGGATGTGCCGGTTGGTTCCGGGCAGTTTTACACCATAACTCAGTCTAACCTCGGGTCCTTTTTGGGCTTGATGCACTAACCACCCACATTAGACAGGTCTTGTTGTGGTCACTGGATGTGCCGGTCGGTTCCGAGCAGTTTTACACCACAACTCAGTCTAACCTCGGGTTAGGCATATTCGTTTTTTCTAAATTCACATATTTTCTATATATGTCTACTTTTATATGTAAATTAATCTTAATTTAATCATGCCATAATTATCCTTTTGATTATGCTCACAATAAATGGTATACCAAATATACCATTTCACGAACCAATCTATGCCATGAAATTTTCATGTTTTCCCAACGCTACCCCTGTGGTAAGTTCACATAAATTACATAAAATGTTGGGCTAGTAAATTAGCCCAACCCATAAACAAAAAGGGTAACAAACAAGGGACATGAAATAAGCATACAATAACATACTTTTAACTTATCATGTGTAACTTGGCATAGAAGTATCACTAACTTAATTAAACAGGTAAGGGTGAACTTGTGACTAAGTTGGATCTAATTATCATGTAAACTTGATATAGGTCTAACATGGAGGTTTAACATATAAACACAATTTTAAACCACAACTTAGCATATTAACTTATGTATGTGAAAACATAAGAAAGCTACTATAAACATATTTAATCACAACTTAGCATGATAACTTATGTATGTTAAAACATAAGAGGGCCACAAATCCAATCTAGCAAGATAAATAGGTTCAACTTAACATAGTTCTAAATATACATAAATGTTGATCTAACATGTAGGCATGTGATTTAGATAATAAACTTGCAAGTAATTACCAAATTATAACATGACATGTTCATCACTAAGTTGGCATAATAAGTTCATTACCCAATCATAATAGATTCCAATAACATACAATATGGTACGTTCATCACCACAAACATATAGGCATGATTAATCGCAACGGTAATTTAAGATAAATGAGAATCATACTTTATTTATCTTATACACAAGCATCATTCTATATTCGAGTTACAACATGTCATGATTTCATTTAAAAGAACGTTTAAATCTACGTAATAACCAACTTACAAACTAAAAGGAATTCTTGATTTCTGGAATCCGAAATTCTGAAGTTGAAATGCTCGCCTTTGATGTAGATCGTTGAATTAGATTAGTTTTAATTTGATTTTGATGTAGGCTTTTATCTTGTCTTTGAATTGAAAGCGGTGACGGCTACTCCAAGTTCTCTATTAACGGCATGACGGTTCCAAGATTATTTTTGTGTGATTTTAGGTTGAGTATTAGGTTGTTTATATAGAATTTCAATTTAATTAGATCCGTTGGATGAACCTAGAGTTAACCACAACCATTCAGACCAGATCAGAACTGCCCAGAAACCCCAGTGACTCAGCAACAAGTCATAAGTCATCAAAATTCAGATCTGGCCGGGGGGGAGGGTAGGTTGACCCCCAGGTCGACCCCTGGGTCGACCCCTAGGTCGACCTGTAGAGGGGGAGGTCGACACTAGGGTCGACCCCCTGGTCGACCTGGGTCCTGGGCGGGAATTTTCCCAACAGCCCGCTTCTGACTTCTGTTTTGATTTTTTAATCCGGTTTCGAGTTGTTTGAATTTATTTGAATTTCTGAAACTTCTGAAGGCCATAACTTCTTCATACGAAGTCCAATTCACGCAAACTCGGACTCTATCTCAAGCAGAATTCCGAGACGAATGCAATGGCGTAACCCGTTTACCTTAATTCTCAGATTTGAAATTAAGTATTGTTTAATTCGTTATTATAACGTTAATAGAAAATACGGGGTGTCAAGTAAAAGGATCATGACATGAATGAACTGAACATAGGACAATACCATAGAAATAAGATAACATAAGATAAGGTAAGATAAACTGAATATACTTATCGCACTCATTTCCAGTTCTCTGCACCTACTACGAATGTTTCAACGACCATCATGTGTTCATAACAAAGTGATCCCTTTCCTAATCGGCTTCTACTCGCATGCATTTCTTGTGTCATTCGGCCCTGCTCGATTGTAGATACCTATGCTGGTCCCACCATGGGTTGTATCAATTCCTATTGTAATGGCCCGCAAATCTGTACTATCTGAGTCGACTAATAACACCACACGTCCAACCCAAATTGCATAGAAATACGAATCATTATTAGAAAGAAGTTAGAGGATAAGAAATAGAAAGAAACAAATGTTAGGATAGAAGAAAACAAAGCAGACAAATCTCACAGCGGAACGAATAAAATATATTATATAACATAACTTTTGAAATACAACTCATTAACTTTATATACATACAATCATCAGAGCACAACAATTATTCCTGGAACAGTTATAAACACCTATTTCCTGATACCACATAATACACAGCGGAAATATGATAGTCTATAGCTAACAGGTGAAGCCTCCTGCTTCCAGCTCTTCCAAGTGAATCTGAAAAAATGTGACGGCCCGCCCCGCACCAGCCAGCATTTCCTCCGAAAGTGCGCTGTACACATGCCCGATTAGCACGGAGCGGTCGCCAAAGAAAGGAAAGAAGAGAATGAACTAATCGAAAACCTGCAGAATGTATCACAAAGCATGGAACAAAATATAATAATAATAATATAATCTTGACATAAAACAGGCGAGATAATGCATAAGCTGAAAACTAAACCAACATAGAAGCGGAAATCCAAATACAGCTTATGGTCCAACATCATTTTTACAACTTTAAACTGTCTCTAAATCAAAAGAAAGCTAAAGTAGAAGATGCACTGCTAATGCCCAAGCAGTGATCTTCAACAACACAGGGAGAATATCCATATGTATCATACGTGGAAGCCTCCTGCTCGTCTCCGGATCAGCTACTCGTGCATACCCAGCTAACCTGTCTTTAGTCTGCTTGTGAGAGCACCCAGAGTAATAAGAAGAGACATAGAACTCTGGGTCAGACAAAAAGTCTGGTAGGAGCGATAAGCAGCTAAACAGAACAATGATAGGTATACTAAACCATACCTAAACCTGCAACCAAAGAGTTAGCACTACATATCGTACAATACTCTAAGGTGCCACTGAATAGATGGTGTAAAGATAATGGAGGTGGGGGTGTGCATGTCATAATGATGGCAAACAAATCAACCATAGCAATCATCCTCACATCTCTCACTCAGTGCGTAAAGCATACGATGTCCACCACTGTCAATCACTAGACCCATCGAAGTAGTGATGGAGTTCGACTTGTACAACTACTGCTACTACCAAGCTTACCACATGGAGTCATGACCAAATCTTTACAAATGACCCCACTTCATTGATCTATAGCTCTTTAGTTGTACCTAGGCCACTATGGCCCCGAATCCGTTCACGTACTCCCTACACATAATGATTCAAAGTTACAGACATCGACAACCCTAGCACACGTCCTGCAGCAAAGCCCAATCATGATGCTCACTCATTGGTTCCCATCTGGATCCTGAGTCAAAGCTCCTCATTTGGACTTCCTTTGCGTCTCGGGCTTTGGTAGAATTGGAGTTGGCCTTCAGAAGAGTCGTCATATAGAAATAGAAGTACACATCTGGTTCGGTTCGGTCACCCACGCTCGGTTCGGTTCGGGTTCATCTCCTTCATGCGGTTCGGTTCAGCTTCTCACATGTGGCTCGGTCTGGTCCGGTGGTAAAGTGCCAAGGTCCTCCTTATAGTGTCAAGTTCCGATCCGATCCAACCTTCCTTGTTGTCTCTTTCGTTTGCACGCCTCAGAAGATACCTGCTCTGGTTCGGTTCGGTAGCCGATCCGATCCCACGCCCTAGCTCCGATCCGATCCCCTTTTTGTCTACTCCGATCCGATCCATTTTTTGTCTTCTCCGATCTGATCCCCTGCCCAACTCCAACTCTAAGCAAATGGCCTTCCTTCTCGCCAAGCCCCTTATGCTAAGTTCCATTCCGAATCGAGTTCACTTGCCCAGTTCTCCTATCCGATCCGAGCCCAATAATCCGACCCGGACTGGTTCTAAACCCTGCATATTTCCTGCGACTTTCCAGCGACTGTTTTACGCCATACGACGATGTTTTCGACCAATCTAACAGTTTTAATCAATCAAAAAACATGTCGTACAGTCATACTGACATAGAGAATCAACCATAAACATCCAAACAACAACCATAGCATGTAAAATGGATCAAACATATCCAAAATCCCATATTTTCCCTTAAGCATGTTCTAGCAAATCTAATGATATGATTAGCAAAACTTAACCAAATTAACCCAAGTTTCTAACAGAGGTCTAAAACATCATTTAAGAATTTATAAATATTTTTCCAGATTTATTAGTGTATAAATTCGCTAATCAACACTAATTACCCTTAATTAACCGTAATTAGTGAGGAACTATGCAAATCACCCACCTTAGCCACAAATAAAACCTTTAGAACTGAAACTCTACTATTTGGGCATGAATACCAATGCAACTCAACAGCTCTACCTCGATTCTTGTGCTAATCCGCCTTGATTTGATGTACCTAAGCTGAATCCTTGATTAGAAAGTGATTTGGAGGTGTTTTAGAGGTTGTAGGCCATTGTTAGGTTGAAGAGAGGGTTTGTGGCGGCTGGAAAATGAGTGAAAAACTGAAATCCTAACCCTAGCGGCCCTCAAATACCTCTAATCCCGAAATCCCCCATTGGGCCTAGTTGTTAATCACCCGGTTAAGCCCAATTAAGCTGTTTTTCACTATTTGAAACTTGTTTCAGCCATATCTCCCAAACAGTAAGTCCATTTGGCTAATGTGACCACTCTACGGAATTGTAAACCATCATCCGGAGCCAATGGAAATGGTTTCAGGTCAAAACTCCTTTCCAATCAAAAATTATGGCCAAAAAAGTATCGGCTAGGGGCAAAACGGTCATTTAAAAATCGGCAAAAATCATGAACATGGGAAATGACCCCAATAGTCGTCTCCCAAAGTTACATGACCATACGACTTCGTATGTGAAAGAAATAAATATTGCACGATCCTTCGATGCGTAGAATGCGGGTCGTTACACTCTCCCCCCCTTAAGAAATTTCGTCCCTGGAATTCCTTAACCCAAAACATACAAAGGATCCCGCAGGCCTACCAGCCACAGACAACAATCAAACATGCAAAGCAACCAAAACAAGCCTATCCTAGCATGCGGAAAGACTAAATCGAAATTGAAATCTTACCAGGCGAAGAGTTCTGGATACGTCTTCCTAATGCTCTCCTCTGTCTCCCAAGTACAGGCATTCTCATTCTCGCCCCACTGAACTTTGACTAGATTCACCGCTTTCCTTCGAAGTTGCTTCGTATCGTTCCCAACAATACGCATAGGCTTGCGGTTCTCAACCGCCTCGGGTTCAAATTCGATATCATCCAACTGATCAGGTGAAATAGTCACATTTGGGTCGTGTACGAACTTTCTTAACTGGGAAACATGAAATACGTCATGAACTCCTGCCATCTTCTCTGGTAATTCAACTTTATATGCCAAATTCCTAATTTGCTCAAGAACTGGGAATGGACCAACAAATCTTGGTGTTAACTTACCTCTCCTGCCAAATCGTATCACGCTCTTCAATGGAGAATTCTTGACAAACACCAAGTCGCCAATGGAGAACTTTAATTCTCTTCTCCTATTATCAGCATAACTCTTCTGCCTATCTTGGGCAGCCTTCATTCGTTGTTGGATAACCTTAATCTTAGCTGAAGTTTCTCTTATCACATCGGGTCCAAGTACAAACTTCTCACCAGTTTCTACCCAACATGACGGTGAGTTGCACGGTCTTCCGTACAAAGCTTCAAATGGAGCCATACTGATACTGGATTGATAGCTATTATTATATGCAAACTCTACTAGATGCAAATGGTCATCCCATGATCCACCAAAATCCAATACACAAGCTCTTAAGAGGTCTTCTAATACTCGATTCACCCTCTCTGTCTGTCCGTCGGTTTGAGGATGATATGCGGTACTGAGATGTAGTTCTGATCCTAACGCCTCTTGTAAGCTCTTCCAAAATCCACTAGTGAACAACGGATCTCGGTCACTCACAATGCCTTTGGGTATTCCATGAAATCTAACTTTATATACAGTTCCGCTAACTTAGCTGTCGTCCGGTTTGACTTGACGGGTATAAACCTTGCACTCTTAGTCAATCGGTCCATAATCACCCACATGCTATCATGGCCCAATCTAGTCCTTGGTAACCCATCAATGAAATCCATTGACACTTGTTCCCAATTCCATTTTGGAATTTCTAATGGTTGTAACAAACCACTAGGCTCCTTTTGCTTAGCTTTAACTAGCTGACAGTTCATGCCTTGGGATATAAATTTCCCAATGTCTCTTTTCATCCCTTCCCAGTAGTAGGTCTGCTTCATGTCTCGATACATCTTGTTACCACCGTGGTGTATAGTCAGTTTTGAGTGATGACATTCTCTAAGCACTTCATCTCTAAATCCATTGACATTGGGTACAACTAGTCTTCCATTCTTTCTAAGCCATCCATCTCGATCAAGCCCATACTTGTTGTAATGACTCGCATTGGCAGAGGTATTATAATTAATTTATTTAATAATACTAATAGTGATTTAGAGAATTTAATGGTCGTGGAATTAAATAATGGTGAATATTTAATTAAAATAATAAATTAAATGATATATTTAATTCTGAAATAATCGGAATTGGCTGAAAAGGCGATATGGTGTGAACTGGATCATCTGTGATATTTAATTCAGTTTAGAATTGAATTAGAATAACGAATATATTATTTGAACGACAGTTTGAACGTATAATTATATTATAATTAAAATCGAGCTTGAAATGGCGCTGCAGTTCGTAAATTGGCGATTCGAACTTCAACAGAATGTACAGGGTTCGTTTTTAATCGGATTTCTGTGAAACAAGAAACGTTAGGAGCTGGTGGAGTATGTCTTTCTAGTGGAAGAGAAAAATCTGGATTTCGTCGGGTAGATTTTGATTTACGTCCAAATCAAATTTTAGAAAAGTCGCTGTGGAATTCCTTTATAATTTATAAAGGAATTATTTATTTTTTTAAAAGGAATTTCAATATAAATCGAATATCGGGTTGACCCAGATTGAAATATCAAGTTAGAAATTTATATAGAAATATTCTAGAGCTGTATGGTATTCCAATGTGAATATAGACGATAATATTTATTTTTAAATATTAAATTTAATTATATTTAAATATATTTATATATTTAAATAGGCTATTTAGAGCTTTAAAAATAGCCACTTTTGCAAACGAAGTCGGAATTCGACGAAACTAATTTTGTTGGATTTGCAATGTCAAATAGTTGTTAGATGTCAAGTTTCGTGACTTTTAGAGTCAGTATATGGCCGTACCGATTTTTAATGTGAAATACAGTCGATAATTTGACCTTTAAAAATACGCTGTGTGAGCAAATGGAGTTGGAATTTGATGAAACCAGTTTCGTTGGGACCGTAATGTCGAACTCTACCCACATGACAATTTTCTTGATTTTTAGGTATCGTGTGTGTTCGTAGGGATTTTTAGAGTTCCAAAGCCAAAATAAAATGATGAAAATAAAATATAAAATAATAACATAAAAATATCTTAACTATTTTCTCTGATTAACAAGGAGGCCACGCATCCTCTTCTCAGCCACAATCACAAGTTTAAAAGCAAATTCACACCGCCACTTATCCTTCAGCAAAACACAAAAAGAAAAAAAATCATACAAATCAAAATAAAAACTTATAAATCCTAATATATATAAATTCGAGTTGCTCAGGAAGGGGTCTTCGTTTTTGTGTGGAAACCAGGGAACTCGATGGCTGTTCTCGAGTTCAATATTTGCAACAGAAGTGCTAGGGTTAAGTGTTTTGCGGTTTGTGGTGTTTAATCGACAAAATTGAAGTTTGTAATGGGTTCAGGGGGTCGCGTTGAATGTGTGGCCGACATTGGGTAGTTTTCCGGCACCAGAGGTGTCGCAACCCGGCAATGGAACAGCCGTAGTCACGGGTTACGGGGAGGCATCGAGTTGGGTTAAACTGGGACGGATTTGTTGAGATTTTGATGGAAAAGGGAGTGGTATAATCAGATTGAATGGTCTTGGAGTATTTGATGGTACGGTGGTGTTCAAAGAAGTGGGAATGGCGTTTCTGTTGGGCGTAGCTGGTATCGGGGAAGGAGAAGGATTGGGCGGGTTGAGTATGTATGGTGATGGGCCGAGTTTGTGAGGGTGAGCCCATTAAAGAAATTTAGTTTTAGGTTTTATTTTAAAACAAAAAAATGTACTAACTTTATATTATCATAACTCGGTCACACATGAACGAAATTCAGTAAAACAAGATCCGTTAGGATCGTATGGACGACAACTACCAACTGGGACTGACTTGGAGCGGATTGAAGCTCGTTTGAATTTATGGAGAAATAAATTGTTTGATTCAAATCAAACAAATAGTTTATCGTTTTTTAACGATGAACTGCCAAAGTGAGTAAATCTCACTAACTCTGAACAGTTTATAATTTCATGTTGTATTTTTAGAACTGTTAAGTATTGGCTGGTTGACTGTGTGTTGACTGTTTGATTGAACTGCTAGTCAGTTAGTTGAAATTTCTATATTGATTATATTTAACAGAATATATCATATGGAACTGAAAGTGATGTTATCTATATTGTTTAACATCTGTGATGCAGGGAAACAGGTTGGAGGAATCCAACTGGATTCCTCAACATTTATTTTACTATGATTCATATATTTTTATATATGATGTGATATATAATCTGTTGTTGATTATGTGTGTTTGGACGATAGTTATCGTTGTTATATGGTATGTTATATACCATAAGGAATACTGGATGTGGGAAAGGGGATTTTCAAAGTGTATTTTGAAAATGAATTATTTATATAAAATCGATGGATTTTATATAGAAAAGGAAAAGGATTTTTATAAAAGAAAATATTTATAAAATCAAAGCATAAGTTAGAATAAAAGGAAATATTAATGGTTAGAATAAATAGAAAAGATAAAAGAAATATTTATTTGTTAAATAAATAGAATTGAAAAGGGAATAGTTATTTGTTAAGTAAACAAATAGAAAAGAAGTTAATTCATAGGAGTTAATCGAATAGAGTATGAGTTAGAGTTAACCAGTTAGAGTTAATAAATTAGGGTTGATCAGTTAGTTTATCAGTTAGAGTTATCAGTTAGAGTTAACCAGTTAGAGTAGAGTTAACCAATAGAGTAATTAAATAGAGTTAATCGAATTAGAATGAATCAATTAGAGTTAGTCGAATAAGGAGTTATCGAATATTAGTTATTCGAATAGAAAGTAAAAGGAGTTAATCGAATATAGTTTATTCGAATAGAGTTAAAGGAGTTAATCGATGTTAGTTTAATCGAAAGGAGTTAATCGAATATAGTTTATTCGAATAGAGTTAAAGGAGTTAATCGATGTTAGTTTAATCGAAAGGAGTTAATCGATGTTAGTTTAATCAATTAGAGTTAAAGCAAATGAGTTAATCGAATATAGTTTATTTGAATAGAAAGTAAAAGGAGTTAATCGAATATAGTTTATTCGAATAGAGTTAAAGGAGTTATCGAATATAGTTTATTCGAAAGGAGTTAAGTGAAACGAGTAAATCAATAGTGTTAATCCAATAGAGTTAATCCAATAGCGTTAGTCCAATAGAGTTAATCCAATAGCATTAGTCCAATAGAGTTAATTGATAAGGGTTAATCGAATAGAGTAAATTGAATAGAGTTATCGAATATACCTTATTCGAAGGAAAGAATTATCGAATAAGAGATGATTCGAAAGAGAGTTACGTAAGGTAGTTTGTTAAAGAATTAAAAGGTGAACTTTGTCTATTTCAAGGTTAGAAACGTTGTTCAGTTAAGGTCTAAGAGGTAATTATACCCCAACTTGATTAATTCCATTTTTAATTAAGGAATGGTTAAGGTTCGATAGTGAAGGTGGGTTAAAGGAATTTAGTTAATAAGCGTAATGGTTTGAGTTGGCATCGCGATGGTTTGTTTACACATCTGTCTAAGCCCGATGATAGAGTTTTGGAAATGTTTTCCAAATAAGAACCAGAAATGTTTTTTTTTGATATAGAAAACAAGAAATGGAAATGTTTTCAAATGGTAATAACATATATTTTCTAAATTTAGAAAATAAGAAATGTTGAATATAGGGAAACAGGAGATGAAAAATGAACTAAGGAGATAAATGTTAAATGATGTTTGATCGATATAATTTCCCTTTGAAAATGATATCGTTGTTTGCACACGTGTTTTTCTTTGATAGTTAACTCACAGACTATCAATGTTTTGACCAATTTACGTTGTTAATATGGAGAGACCGGTTGGATTATTATCCAACGAACCACTCTGTACTGGCATAAGCATTGCGAATCATATATGCCAAAGATAATTAAAGACGGAGTAAAGCGCAAGGGCTATTGTATAAGTCTTAGATAACAGTGCCTAAGATGGATATACTGAATAGTACCTTCGGTTCATCCTGTTCATGGGTGACTTGTATGGATAAATGTCTAACAGAGTATTTCCAGAAAGGTCACGTACATTGATTTCTTCAACCGTACCAAGAGTGGAAGCGGAGAAGGAAACTTCTTTAGCTAACACGTAATGTACTGTTGTAGACGTCAATTAGTGATTTTCGATGGATCTGACAATGTGGCATTCGAAGTGAATCTGATGTGATGATGAAGCGTAACCTCAAGCCTCATCAACCGGTAAATGACAGAAATCGCGCAGGCAGCATGGCTAAGTCGGTCGCTCCGAAGTAGGATGTATAATCACCTGATCTAGAGTTTCATTTACTTCTAAAAATCTATTATTGATGCTGTCCCATTCGGGAAACGGTTGCTGATCCCAACTGGTGGTGATATACATTCGATACACTCAAGCGAAATGAGTGGTCGGTTATGTGTGGCCGGGTTGCAAGATGTTCTTGTTGAACCCAATGTATTTTTTTCTAGAGGTACACTAGCGAAAGGAGGTTCCATACCTTGTCATAGTTGGAAATCCATTACCCAATACGTGCTTGCGGTTTTGACTGTATACTATATATGTAGAACGTGAAATGAAAGTGTTTCTGCTAGATGATTATTATATTGTGGTTGATAGACATTATTATAATATCAAAAGGTTTTTGATATAAAGATAATTTGGATTCTCATAAGGGAAAAACCCGTTCCATTATACGGCGCGGTCTTATGAGATATCGTTTACTAGTTTGAACTGTTTCAAACTGTTTTACTCATACCAGTCCCATGACTAACCCAGAGTTTATTTGTTTGTTTCCCTAAACTCTTGGGTGCCTAATTTTGTACGGGCAGTTAAGTAGTCGGGATTTACAGATATACTGGAAGAGCTGGAGCAGGAGGCTTCAGGATCATATAGCTATAGTTTATTTCCGCTGTGTTGTAAGTGCTGTACTTTGAAAATGATGTATATTCAAGTACTAAGTTATATTTCAAAGTTATGTTATATACTATATGTTATTCGTTCCGTTGTGAGAATCGTGTTACTTTGATGTTGTGTTGTTCTTCTTCTTCTATTCTAAGTTTCTATCTTATCTTTCCTCACCCTTTGTTTTATTTCTATTAATTTCCTGATTTTCAGTTTAATTTGGGGTTGGACTTGTGTTTTTGGTCAGCTCAAATTGGACCAGAATTTTGGGTCATTACACTTGTTCATCTCTCCGTCGATTCCCATCTCTAACTTTGAGATGATTTCCAATAGGTTAGGATCGCTCCTCTGACTGGAACCAATCTGCTCAATCAAAGTGGGTCTGATCGTCAAACTTGCTAACATTTCTGGATCCAATTCGCACTTTGGTCTAAAATCATACCCAATGATGTACTCCAATTGCTTCCATTCTAGAAACACAGCCCCTAAACTGGCATGTCTCCTACGTAGTGCATCAGCTACCGCATTGCCCTTTCCTGGTGTGTATGCGATATCGAAATCATATGAAGCTAATAATTCTAACCACCTTTGTTGTCGGAAATTTAGATCCTTTTGAGAGAAAATATACTTTAATGATTTATGATCGTTAAACAACTCGAATCTTTCTCCCAAGAGATAATGTATCCACATCTTCAATGCAAACACGATCGCTGCCAATTCCAAATCATGGGTAGGGTACCTTTTCTCATGCGGTTTCAGTTGCTGGCTTGCATAAGCTACAACCCTACCTCCTTGCATCAATACAGCACCTAGCCCTGTGTCACATGCATCCGTATATACTGTCATCTATTCATTCCCTTTAGGAATGACTAACACTGGTGCACATGTCAACTTTTCTTTTAGGCTCTTGAATGCATTCTCGCACTTTTCGTCCCAGACAAAAGCTTGATTCTTCTTGGTCAACTGAGTCAACGGTGCTGCTATCTTGGAGAAGTCTTGCATAAACTTACGATAATATCCAGCTAATCCCAAGAAACTTCTTATGTCCGTTGCATTCTTGGGCGTAGACCAATCTTGTACCGTAGCCACCTTCGCAGGATCCACGGCAATACCATTCTCTGAAACAACATGGCCCAAGAATCTCACTTCTCTCCTCCAGAAGTGACACTTGGAAAACTTTGCTTTCAATTGGTGTTTTCTCAACACCTCCATTACTATTCTTAAATGTTCCTTGTGTTCTTCCTCTGTCCTCGAATAGACCAAAATATCATCCACGAACACAAGGACAAACTTATTCAATTGATCTCTGAATACCCTATTCATAAGATCCACAAAATATGCTGGGGCATTGGTCAACCCAAATGGCATGACCAACCATTCATAAAATCCAGACTGCGTCCGAAATGCCATTTTAGCTATACTCTCAGCTTCCACTCTAAGCTGATGAAAACCAGTCTCGAGATCCAACTGAGAGAATATTCTCGCGCCACTCAACTGATCAAACAAATTATCTATCCGCGGTAGAGGATACTTATTCTTCCTCGTCACTTTATTCAACTCGCGGTAGTCTACACACAAACGAAGGGAACCATCCGCATTGGTAGCAAACACAATTGGTGCTCCCCATTCAGAAACACTCCTTCTGATAAATCCCTTCTTCAAAAAATCGCTGACTTGCACCTCGAGCTCTCGCTGCTCCCTTGGGGCCATACGATGAAGTGGCATCACTATAGGTCTGGCATCTTTCACTAAATCAATACGGAACTCAATCTCTCGGTGTGGTGGAAGCCCAGTCACTTCCTCGAAAACGTCCGGATACTGGCCAACCACGGGCAAACCTGACAACTCACTATGCGGAATGTCGAGGGAATTCAAAAAACTAGTTATTACCCCATCACCCGGTAGACCACCAAACACTACCCTCTGCCCATCATCCGCTCTAGATGTCACCAAAAAGCCCTCACCGTCTACCACCACCCCGTATCTTTGGAGCCAATCGACTCCCAAAATAATGCCAAACCCAGTAAAGCCCAAAACAAAGCAATCACAAACAAACATGCATCCATGACTCGATAAGACCACATTATGACAAATCATGCTAAGGTTAGTCGAACCACCAATCGGGTTCGTCACTACTAAAGGTGTATCGACAATCTCGGGCTCCAATCCCAACCTATCTACCAGGTTACTAGATATGAAAGAACTGGAAGCCCCGGTATCAAACAAAACTCTAACAGGAACATCATAAACAGAAAGCATACCTTGAATAACAACATTCTTTCCCTTCTCCGCCGCAGTTGGGGCATTCGACGAAGAAGGAATGGCATTAAGGGCATATTCTATCACCATCTGCTTTTCTTTAGGGGGGTTGCGGACACTTGTCCTTGTGATGTCCCACTTGGCAACAGTTGAAGCACTTCCTATCTGCTGGCCTGGCCCGACAATTAATAGCATAATGGCCCTTCTTACCACAGCTGAAGCACTCAACATCTTTCTTATTCTTTTTCTGGCCATCCTTATTCTGGTTCTGCTTCCTCTTATTCTGAGAACCACTCTTGCCTCCACCACTTGCTTGTGGCTTTGGGTCCTCTGCAGATGCAACCTCGGTCTTTGACTTAGGGTAAAGACTCTCTGACCTTAATGCTTTGCCCACAATCGATTCAAACGTCTCATCGATGTGGTTAATAAGCCTTTCCCCCAAGTACTGACCCAAGCCATTTATGAACTTCTCATTCTTCTTCTCGGCAGTATCAATAAGAGATAACCCATACTTCGACAAAGTGTCGAATTCGGCAATATACTCCGAGACAGCTCTGCCATTCTGCTTGAGCTCCAAAAATTTCTTAAACAGTACTGACTTTTGAGCAGCTGGAATGAACTTATCGCTAAAGCGAACCTTAAACTGCTCCCAACTAATCTGATCTTCAGGAGTAGCTGCCTTTATAGCATTCCACCAATTCATTGCCCGTCCTTGCAGCTGACAGGATGCTAGCCTTCTCTTCATCGCATCTTCGATACCCAAATCTTCGAAGATAAGCTCACACTTATCCAACCAATCCTGAACATCCGTAGACGATTCCATTCCGTGGAACGGCTTCCCACCAAGACCAGTATAATCCTTATTCAGCTTGGTGAAATTGGCCCTAGGCCCTGCACTATTGGACCACCACCATTACTACCATTGGGAGCTGCCCTCTGTACATCCCTAAGAATCTCCCTCATGAGGTCAGTAAACATCTTCCTCATGTCAGCAGCATTCCCATTATTGGATCCCCTACTGGCACCTCTTGCGTATCCGCTCATCGTTCAATCTGTAAAGAGAAAACGATTAACCATCTCCATAGTGGTGCTAGTGCAGTGCGACTTCATCCTTAGCTATACTAATAGTATATATATAGCTTTTGAAAACCAAAATAATCACAAATACGCGCTCTAGTATACGTATACTATCTCTCCTGATGACTTCCCTAGGTTATCTACGCAACCTAGAGCTCTAATACCAAGTGTGACGGCTCGCCCCGCACCAGCCGGCATTTCCTCCGAAAGTGTGCTGTACACATGCCCGATTAGCACAGAGCGGTCGCCAAAGAAAGGAAAGAAGAGAATGAACAAATCGAAAACATGTAGAATATCTCATAGCGCATGGAACAAAATATAATAATAATATAATCTTGACATAAAACAGGCGAGACAGTGCATAAGCTGAAAACTAAACCAACATAGCAGCGGAAATCCAAATACAGCTTATGGTCCAACATCATTATTACAACTTTAAACTGTCTCTAAAGCAAAAGAAAGCTAAAGTAGAAGATGCACTACTAATGCCCAAGCAGTGATCTTCAACAACACAGGGAGAATATCCATATGTATCATACGTTGAAGCCTCCTGCTCGTCTCCGGATCAGCTAATCGTGCATACCCAGCTAACCTATCTCTAGTCTGCTCGTGAGAGCACCCAGAATAATAAGAAGAGACATAAAACTCTAGGTCAGACAAAAAGTCTGGTATGAGCGATAAGCAACTAAACAGAACAATGACAGGTATACTAGACCATACCTGAACCTGGACCTGCAACCAAAGAGTTAGCACTACATACCATACAATACTCTAAGGTGCCACTGAACAGATGGTGTAAAGATAACGGGGGGTGGAGGGGTGTGTGCATGTCATAATGATGGCAAACAAATCAACCATAGCAATCATCCTCACATCTCTCACTCAGTGCGTAAAGCATACGATGTCTACCACTATCAACCACTAGACCCATCGAAGTAGTGACAGAGTTCGACTTGTACAACTACTGCTACTACCAAGCTTACCACATGGAGTCATGACCAAATCTTTACAAATGACCCCACTTCATTGGTCTATAGCTCTTTAGTCGTACCTAGGCCACTATGGCCCTGAATCCGTTCACGTACTCCCTACACATAGTGATTCAAAGTTACAGACATCGACAACCCCTTAGCACACGTCCCGCAGCAAAGCCCAATCATGAAGCTCACTCATTGGTTCCCATCTGGATCCTGAGTCAAAGCTCCTCATTTGGACTTCCTTTGCATCTCGGGCTTTGGTCGAATTGGAGTTGGCCTTAAGAAGAGTCATCATGTAGAAATAGAAGTACACGTCCGGTTCGGTTCGGTCACCCACGCTTGGTTCGGTTCGGGTTCATCTCCTCCATGCGGTTCGGTTCAGCTTCTCACATGTGGCCCGGTCCGGTCCATGGTAAAGTGCTAAGGTCCTCCTTATAGTGTCAAGTTCCGATCCGATCCAACCTTCCTTGTTGTCTCTTTCGTTTGAACGCCTCAGAAGATACCTGGTCCGGTTCGGTTCGGTAGCCGATCCGATCCCACGCCCTAACTCCGATCTGATCCCCTTTCTGTCTTCTCCGATCCGATTCCCTTTTTGTCTTCTCCGATCCGATCCCCTGCCCAACTCCAACTCTAAGCAAATGGCCTTCCTTCTCTCCAAGCCTCTTATGCTAAATTCCAATCCGAATCGAGTCCACTTGCCCGGTTCTCCTATCCGATCCGAGCCCAATAATCTGATCCGGTCCGGTTCTAAACCCTGCATATTTCGTACGACTTTCCAGCGACTGTTTTATGCCATACGATGGCGTTTTCGACCAATCTAATAGTTCTAATCAATCAAAAAACATTCCATACAGTCATAGCAACATAGAGAATCAACCATAAACCTCAAAACAACAACCATAACATGTAAAATGGATCAAACATATCCAAAATCCCATATTTTCCCTTAAGCATGTTCTAGAAAATTTAATGATATGATTAGCAAAACTTAACCAAATTAACCCAAGTTTCTAACAGAGGTATAAAACATCAATTAAGAATTTGTAAATATTTTTGCAGAATTTATTAGTTTATAAATTCGCTAATTAACACTAATTACCCTTAATTAACCGTAATTAGTGAGAAACTATGCAAATCACCCACCTTAGCCACAAATAAAACCTTTAGAACCGAAACTCTATTGTTTGGCGCGAATACCAATGCAACACAGCAGCTCTATCTCGATTCTGGTGCTAATCCGCCTTGATTTGATGTTGCTAAGCTTAATCCTTGATTAGAAAGTGATTTGGAGGTGTTTTAGAGGTTGGAGGCCATTGTTAGGTTGAAGAGTGGGTTTGTGGCGGCTGGAAAATGAGTGAAAAACTGAAATCCTAACCCTAGCAGCCCTCAAATACCTTTAATCCCGAAATCCCCCACTGGGCCTAGCTGTTAATCACCCGGTTAAGCCCAATTAAGGTGTTTTTCACTATCTGAAACTTGTTTCAGCTATATCTCCCAAACGGTAAGTCCATTTGGCTAATGTGATCACTCTACAGAATTGTAAACCATCATCCGGAGCCAAATGAAGTGGTTTCAGGCCAAAACTTCTTTCCAATCAAAAGTTATGGCCAAAACAGTATCAGCTAGGGCAAAACGGTCATTTAAAAATGGCAAAAATCATGAACATGGGAAATGACCCCAATAGTCGTCTTCCAAAGTAACATGACCATACGATTTCGTATGTGAAAGAAATAAATATTGTACGCCTTTGATGCGTAGAATGCGGGTCGTTACAAAAATCCTGACTACTTGACTACCCGTACAAATTTGGGCACCCAGGAGTTTAGGGAAAACCAAAACAAAATAAACTCTGGGTCAGTATGGGCCTGGTGTGAGTAGACACCAATCATTTGTTTAACTTTAAAAATCCTTTTGAAAGAAATGATAATCGTAAGACCGATCCACACATAAACACGGATGGTTTTTACCTTACGATAACCAAAAATATTTTTGATATCAAATCCAGTGATATTATAATAATGTCTACATCAAATAAATAGAATCTAGCGAAACGCTTGCATCTCACGCTCCATATATAATATAAAATTTAAAACCGCAGGGGGTTTATTGGAGATTGGATTCCGACTATGACAAGGTATGGAACCACCTTCCGATAGTGTATCTCTAGAGGGGAATAAACTGGGTTCAACAAGAACGTCTTGAACCCGGTCCACACATGACCGACCACTCATTTTGCTTGAGTGTATCGAATGTATATCATCAACGGTTGGGATTAGCAACTGTTTCCCGAATGGGACAGCATCGAATAGAATAAGGAATTAAATGAATTTCTCTAGATAGGTGATTATACACTCTAATGGGAGCGACCCACATAGCCATACTGCCTGCCCAATTTTTGTCATTTCCTAGTTGTTGAGGCCTGAGGCTATGATTTCTTGCAATTCATTTATAACACAATCACTATGAATGCCACATTGTCAGATCCGTTAATCATTAATTGATTTGCATAAATATATTCTGGATATTATGCTAAGAGAATAAATTCTCCGCCACCATATATATTTACGCAGACCAACATATGAGATCAATGGAAATACTCTATCAGACATTCGTCCATATACGTTCGTTTTGGGATTGAACGAAACCGAAGGCACAATTTCCATTAATAGAAAAAGCCCTTGCACTCTACTCCATCTCTGATTATCTTCATACAATCTGATTTGCAACGCTACTGCTAAAATGGAGTGTATCACAGATAACAATCCAACAAGTCTCTCCATATTGACAACGATATTAGCAAACACTTCGATAGTCGGTTATTTAACTATCGAAGAAAAATAAATAAACATTCCAACCATCAAACAAACCACTGCGCCTCTTAATTGCTATTTCATTAATTAAATCACTTCTTCATTTCCTTATCAATATTTGTTAACCAAATATTTTCAATAATCGTCTTGGCCTCTTACGCTGTTTGGAAACATTTCCATATTTCGCCATCTTTTATTTTCTATACTTAGAAAATATCTTCAATTAATAATTGGAAAATATTCCAATTACTTCTCCGTTTCACGACAATTCATTTCTATACTTAGGAAATATTTATTTTTATATTTCCAAATTTCCACTTACTTGGGTTAAAATGAATGTTATGTAAAACATCGCTACAACAACCCAAAATACTGCATTCGACTAAATTCCTTTAAACATTTCTCTTCGAGACTGAATTTTGCTATTTAACAGCAAATAATGAAATCAATCGAGTTGGGGTATAATTACCTCTTAGACCTTGACTGAAAATATTATTAACTTCAAAATAGATAAGACCACTAACTCGAATAATCAACACCATATTAAATCAATTTTCCATTTCTAAAACACGTATACGCTTCTCTTTCTATTTTTAATAATCTAATTTATAGATTTCCTTTTTGTTTATAATATTCTATTTTTAAGTTCATTTCCTTATTGAATTCTATATATATCGATACATTGATTTCTAACTATCAAATTTTCTTAAAAATATTCTAACCCCTTAAATTTCTAGAAAATTTGCCATAACCCACTTTGTAGCGGTCAACAGTTCAAACCTCAACACGCCTCTCTAGGCCCTTTCCATTCAAAAAGAAAATCAAAAAGCCAAGTGGCTTGCCGATTCAGCACATAAAAACACGTATGGAATTTAAATGTGTACCTTTTTGCCGAGCACTTAGATTAAATTCTTCATACACTTCATTCCAAACCTGCTTAACCTATATGCGTCCATTCTCAATTTATTCCAACTCAATCTAATCGTTTGAACTTGATTCGCTAATTTATCTCCTTATTAGCTCTTTTGTCTATTTCACTTTTTATTTGTACATATCACATTCATATATATTTTAATCTACTCATGAACCCAATCCAATTCCGTTTTCAACTCGTTTTGCATATTTGATTTCGAATATAAATTTTCAAATCTCTTTCACTTATCCAACGCCCCATTTCAATTCAAATCTAAATTAACTCTTTATTCTTCAAACTAGTTAAATCTATTTAATAACTAAGAATCTGATTTTTGTTTCAAAAATCATTTCACTGACTTCACTGGAGTTCATATTTATTTTATATCTCCAGTCTGGATTTCTTCAATGGCAAATTTGGATTTTATTTCCTAAAAATCCTTTTATTTATTTAAATAAACCCTTATGGTTTTATAATGGTTATGGCGTTGTTTTTCAAATTTAATTTTGACATAACTCAAAATCTATAAGATGAAATCCAGATTTTTCTCTTTCATTAGAAAACTCTTATCAAACCGGTGCCGATGATTCTTGTTTCAAAGAATACCGACTTAAATTGAGTTATATATACTCAATTGAAGTTCGTAACGCCAATTAACGAATTGTCGCGCTGCGGCGAGTTCATTTTAATTATATTTATATATATATATAATTTTAAACTTCATTTAAAATAAATTCAACTCCATTCTAATATATTTTTAATATATATCAAACCAATTTTCCCAATTCAACTCAATAATTCTGATTATCTATAATCTTCGATTTTTCCTTACTCAGTAATATATTTATTTATACTTCGATCTTCTATATTTAATTCCAATTCCTTTTATAAATAAATTATTTATAAAATTCGATATAATCGAATTTCAATTATAAACCCATTGAATTCTTCTCAATTTAGCTTATATTCCGAATTCCAAAATATAATCAATCGTTTTGTTTCAAAGCACTTCCCAATTTACTTTTAAATTCCTATTTGATTTTAAATGGTTTAAATTATCCAAATGATAATTTATTTCATCAAATTTATAACACTATTTATAAATTCAACTTCCTTGTTTCAAATATTTAAACAAGTTCCCTTTTCAAATTTCTATTTGAAACTCCATCCCCTTGATATTCCGAATTGCGGAATAAAACCATTGTTCCCTTTCGAATGATTTCAAATTCTATTTTTAAATTCATATTTGAATTTAAATATTCAAATTATCCAATGATAATTAATTCATTATATTTATAAACACCATTTTATAAATTTCCTTGTTTTATAATTAAACAAGTCTATTTCGAAATCTATTTAAAACCAAAATCTTATTTTGGAAATTTCAATTTATAATAACTTATATATATAACACCCAATTTATTTTCATATTCAATTTAACTTCTATTTAATTAAATTCGAATTAATCGAATTCAAATCATAAATCCTTACGAATTTATTTAGTTCAATTTATATTCTGAACATCAGAATAAATTCCATGGTTTATTTCTTTAAAACGATTTCCCCATTTCTATTTTCAAATTCACATTTGAATTTTAAATATTCAAATTATCCAATGATAATTTTTCCACTTTATTTATAAATACCGTTTGTAAATTCATTTCCATTCTCTGCATTATTAATTTATAAACACATTTATAAATTCACTACTTGTTTCATGTATTCAAGCAAGTTAATATATTTATAGCCCAATAGAAATTCAAATTCTATTTTAGATAAATAGATTTTCCCCTTTAAATTTCAAAATATCCTTTTCCTTGATGTTTTTATATATCAACATTTCAGGTCCGGTGATATTTTAACCAATCAAAAATATCAATTATCAACCATAGATTTTCTAACACATCATATATGCTAATATATATGAGAACAAACAAATAATAATATTTTTGAGGAATCCAGTTGGATCCCTCCAACCTGTTTTCCTGCATCCATAGACGTTAGCCAACATAAATAATACCCATCCTGCTTCGAGGCAGGATATCGCGGTATAGAAGGTCATCAACTCATATATCGTGGGGCGTATAAGGTCATCCGCTAATGATACTGCAGGCATCCGTTACTGCGGGAACTATCCGATCACCAATATATATATATATATATATATAACCACAAACACCAAGCCTAAATAACAAATATATATTTAATAATAGCCACAATAATATTTTAATGCAACCAAACAACCATCAAACAATTATTTTTAACTGATAAGAATAATTCTAAATAAAATTTGAGTGAGATTTACTCACCTGATTTTTTATTGATAGAACACATCGAAGACGTTTGATTCAAATTCCATCTATCTCCGAAAAATCCAAGTCCATTGCTCGCTATGAATCTATTGATAGAACACATCGAAGACGTTTGATTCAAATTCCATCTGTCTCCGAAAAAATCCAAGTCCATTGCCCGCTATGAGTCTAACTTGACTCGTGTTAACATTTGGACCTTATACAATTTAAGTATAGTATTTATAAATGTTTGAATTGTATTAGCTATATTTATTTCCTCTTAACAAAAAT
Organism: Allium sativum; assembly: GCA_030737875.1. Lineage (NCBI taxonomy): Eukaryota > Viridiplantae > Streptophyta > Magnoliopsida > Asparagales > Amaryllidaceae > Allium > Allium sativum. Next base: position 681,569,107 of record CM060926.1, on the reverse strand, counting down.
CATATTTTTATCTAAAAATATAGATCCTGTACCATAATCTTTTTCTTTTATTTTCCTTCTTCTTGCCTTTGATTTCCATTACAAGCCGTGAATCATCGAGTTTGACCCCCAAATCTATTTTCGAGCTTCCAGAAAACAAACTACTGATGTAGTATTTGCAAAACCTGGTTCCCTTTTGAAACAGCGAATTCAAGTTCTTCCCTGCCAATATATACATGCAGCTACTACCGGGTCCTTAAAACAAGATTTCAACCTACTTCCAGGTTATTGCAACCCATTTTCCTACCGCTAACTCCAACCTCAGTCCGTACTTACTGCACCTATCATCCCAAAAACACAAACCCGTAATTCCTATTCATCCTCAACATCAAGTTACTCAGTTGCAAACAATACTAGTATTGCTTCTGCCAAAATCAAATTTCAGCTCCACACAATTCCTTCCATAGTTTTCAAAAAGTCACAAGCCATCTCCAATGAACTCGGCATCACGCACTCCAGATCTCCTCGATCACCAGTATTCCATTTCGACCATCACAACTTCCGTCAATGGTATACGCGACATCGATCATCACAAACCTTCCCAAAACTTGTCAGCGCATGCCTACTTTCGAACTCCAACACAGCGGCAACCCCATGATTACTAAGTACCCCAAAGACCTTCTATGAGTAAAATCGCACAGTCGAGATCACCTCTGGCCCTTTCTAGATCATCGCAATCCTTCACGCTCCTACAGTAACCGGTATGAACGGAAATGAGATTGAGCTTCCCCATTCCATCGCGATTCAGGTCTCGCATTGCTTCAGGAAAAATCGGCATTGCCTCTGTACCCAATAGCAACATCACGATATCAAAAACTCCACAACCGATGCTCATCTGCTTCAGCGAACTTCAATCCACAAACCGATTTGGCTAGTTCTTCTAAAATCCTTTAACTCAAAACGCCAATAAACCCTAAACTTAAATTCAGCCCGTTGAACCCTCCAAAAGAATATTGCAAGCTCCAGTTTGATTTCGGATTACGACTTTGTTTGAACGGATTTGGTTTGGTATTTATTTCATCGAACAAATTATAAAAAAAGAGGTGGCCTCATACACATTTTCTGCGCGGAGAAAAATGAAAATGAAAATGTAAAGGTAAAGTCGTTATTTTATAATGGAGATATGCTTCTTGGTTAAGGAAACGAAGGTAGGTAATTTACTGGGTAAGGTTTATCAAGGGTAGGTTTTAAGTGTATTTAGCTTAGGAAGGAAGGTATTATATATATTTTTTATTTTAATTTTAAATTAAAACCAGTATCCTTTAATTTTAAATTATCATGCTACTCTGAAACCCTGTCTGAGCGCAACAGGTGTCCATTCTAGAGTTATACCGCTATTCTGAACTCACTGGGATAGGTTCCGAAGCTCAATTCGATCATATAGAGAAGATATAAATTTAAATCGATATAAATTGAATTAAAAACAATTAATTCTTCGATAATAAATTAATATTATTATTCTAATTCAAACAGAATCTTGTATTGATCTTCTGAACCGTTTTCAGTTCAATTATAAATTTGAATTCAATTAGATTTATTTTCGTATTACGATAATTTAATATATTCGATATTAAATCGAAATCAATTATTAAATCGATAACTTAATATAAAAATTCATTTATATCATCTTCTCACATTTAATATATTTAAAAAATATATTAAATATTCAAAATTAATTGATCAGAAAAATCCGGGTCGTTACATTCTTCCCCCATTAAAAGAATTTCGTCCCCGAAATTAAGAAGTTAGGAAAAATGAGGCAAACTCATTAACTTTTCAAAATCTGTTTATGTTGAAACTCAACATTTCATACTTCTACGAATTATAGTCCTACCGAAACTTTTGGTTTTCATTTCTATGCAATCAAATTCATTGAAATTGATTCTAATTTATTTATTTACTTCAATCTATTTAACTTGCTTAAGTTAAATTTAAATTTCAGAATTCAAATACCCGGGTTTTCATTTCAAGTCCTTCAGAAATCACAAAAATATATACATATATTTATAACCATTTCAAATTCATAACATTTGAATTTTCAAACCAACTTGTTTTTCTTTCAAACAAAATTTCATCAAAAACTTTTCTAAGGTAGCAATTTATCACTTAGAAACTCGAAAATGAATACTGATGATGTTGCAGTCATCATCAGAATTATTTTCCATCCACTAAAGTGAGTTCAATGCTTTATCATTTTCAAAATCCAGTCCAAAATGATTTTTACTTAAAAATCCTTCAAATACAAACCTATATTGCACTAATATACTTCATAAAATACTTTCAAACTTCCCAGGATTTAAATTCCAAATTTTGGTTTGAATTCAATTTTAGTTCATCTCATTTGTATATTTCATTTATATACAAATTATATTTCGATTAAATATATCCATTTCAATTTTATAATCTCATTGGATTATAATATTAACATCCAACACATCCATATAATATAATAATTCCAGAAAATTAGTCTTTTCTATATCAAAATAGAATTTTTGGAAAAATTATTTCATTTACCCACTTTTAAAACATTATTGTGTCAAATTTCTCTATTCAAGTGTTTAGAAATTCCTATCGACTTCGTGGCGTCCCACGATTCGATCAGAATTCATAAACCACTCAACAGACTAGCCAACACAATATAAAACGATTTTTATATCGATTAACAAATACGCTTTCTCGTATAAATATACTCAACTCATTCTAGGGTACTATTGACCCTATCTCTAATGAGCACAACCCCATCAAAGCCTAGGTATTTGCTCAACCAAAGCTCTGATACCAACTGTAACGGCCCGCAAATCCGTACTATCTGAGTCGACTAATAACACCACACGTCCAACCCAAATTGCACAGAAATATGAATCATTATTAGAAAGAAGTTAGAGGATGAGAAATAGAAAGAAAGAAATGTTAGAACAGAAGAAAACAAAGAAGACAAATCTCATAGCGGAACGAATAAAATATATTATATAACATAATTTTTGAAATAAAACTTAGTAACTTTATATACATACCACCATCAGAGCACAATCGTTATTCCTGGAACAGTTATAAACACCTGTTTCCAGATACCACATAGTAAATAGCGGAAATATGATAGTCTATAGCTAACAGGTGAAGCCTCCTGCTTCCATCTCTTCCAAGTGAAACTGAAAAATCCCGACTACTTGACTGCCCGTACAAATTTGGGCACCCAAGAGTTTAGGGGAAAAAAACCAAAATAAACTCCGGGTCAGTCATGAGACTGGTGTGAGTAAACCCCAATCATTTGTTTAACTTTAAAAATCCTTTCGAAAGAAATGATAATCGTAAGACCGATTCACACATAAACACGGATGGTTTTTACCTTACAATAACCAAAAATATTTTTGATATCAAATCTCGTGATATTATAATAATGTCTGCATCAAATAAATAGAATCTACCGGAACGCTTGCATCTCATGCTCCATATATAATATAAAATTTAAAACCGCAGGGCGCTTATTGGAGATTGGATTCCGACTATGACAAGGTATGGAACCACCTTCTGATATTGTATCTCTAGAGGGGAATACACTGGGTTCAACAAGAACGTCTTGCAACCCGGCCTACACATAACCGACCACTCATTTCGCTTGAGTGTATCGAATGTATATCACCAATGGTTGGGATCAGCAACTGTTTCCCGAATGGGACAGCATCGAATGAATAAGGAATTAAATGAATTTCTCTAGATAGGTGAATATACGCACTAATGGAAGCGACCCACATAGCCATGTTGCCTGCCCGATTTTTGTCATTTCCCGGTTGTTGAGGCTTGAGGCTACGATTTCTTGCAATTCATTTATAACACAATCACTATGAATGCCACATTGTCAGATCCGTTAATCATTAATTGATTTGCATAAATATATTCAGGATATTATGCTAAGAGAATAAATTTTCCGCCACCATATATATTTATACAGACCAACATATGCGATCATTGGAAATACTGTGTCAGACATTCATCCATATACGTTCGTTCTAGGATTGAACGAAACCAAAGGCACAATTTCCATTAATAGAAAAAGCCCTTGTACTCTACTCCATCTCCTATTATCTTCATATAATCTGATTCGCAACGCTACTGCCAGTACGGAGTGGTTCATGGATAATAATCCAACCGGTCTCTCCATATTGACAACGATATTGGCAAACACTTTGATAGTCGGTTATTTAACTATCGAAGAAAAATAAATAAACATTCCAACCATTAAACAAACCACTGGGCCTCTTAATTGTTGTTTCATTAATTAAATCACTTCTTCATTTCCTTGTCAATATTTGTTAACCAAATATTTTCAATAATCATCTTGGCCTCTTACGCTATTTGGAAACATTTCCATTTTTCGCCATCTTTTATTTTCTATACTTAGAAAATATCTTCTATTAATAATTGGAAAATATTCCAATTACTTCTCCATTTCACGACAATTCATTTCTATACTTAGGAAATATTTATTTTTATATTTCCAAATTTCCACTTACTTGGGTTAAAACGAATGTTATGTAAAACATCGCAACAACAACCCAAAATACTACATTTGACTAAATTTCTTTAAACATTTCTCTTTAAGACTGAATCTTGCTATTTATCAACTAATAATGAAATCAATCGAGTTGGGGTATAATTACCTCACAGACCTTGACTGAAAATATTATTAACTTCAAAACAGATAAGACGGCTAACTCGAATAATCAACACCATATTAAATCAATTTTCCTTTTCTAAAACACGTATACGCTTCTCTTTCTATTTTTAACAAATCTAATTTATAGATTTCCTTTTTGTTTATAATATTCTATTTTTAAGTTCATTTCCTTATCGAATTCTATATATATCGATACATTGATTTCTAACTATCATATTTTCTTAAAAATATTCTAACTCCTTAAATTTCCGGAAAATTTCGCTATAACCCCCTTTGTACTGGTCAATAGTTCAAACCTCAACTCGCCTCTCTAGGCCCTTTCCATTCAAAAAGAAAATCAAAAAGCCAAGTGGCTTGCCGATTCGACGCATATTATGGAGTTTAAACGTGTACCTTTTTGTCGAGCACTTAAATTAAATTCTCCATACACTTCATTCCAAACCTGCTTAACCTATATGCGTCCATTCTCAATTTATTCCATCTCAATCTAATCGTTTGAACTTGATTCGCTAATTTATCTCCTTATTAGCTCTTTTGCCTATTTCACTTTTTATTTGTACATATCACATTCATATATATTTTAATCTACTCATGAACCCAATCTAATTCCATTTTCAACTCGCGTTACATATTCGATTTCTAATATAAATTTTCAAATCTCTTTCACTTATCCAAAGCCCCATTTCAATTTAAATCTAGATTAACTCTTTATTATTCAAACTAGTTAAATCTATTTAATAACTAAGAATCTGATTTTTGTTTCAAAAATCATTTCATTGACTTCACTGGAGTTCATATTAATTTTATATCTCCAGTCTGGATTTTTCTAATGGAAAATTCGGATTTTATTTCCTTAAAATCCTTTTTATTTATTTAAATAAACCGTTATGGTTTTATAATGGTTCTGACGCTGTTTTTCTAAAAAATTGATTTTGACATAACTCAAAATCTATAAGACGAAATCCAGATTTTCCTCTTCTATTAGAAAACTATTATCAAATTGGTCCCGACGATTCTTATTTCAAAGAATTCCGACTTAAATTGAGTTCTATTGTAACAACCCGGAAAATCTGAGCCAGTTTAAAATTTTTAATTTGGCTATTTTAGTGAATTTTAGATATTTAAAATAAATTATTTTAAACAATAGTTACGAAAAGTATGTTTGAATCGACATTTGAAAATAAATATAATTATTTTTAATTATAAACAAGGCCTGAAATGACGCGGTAGTTCAAACTTTGACTGACTATACCGGGTGCAAAATAAAAATGATTTTAATGAAACCAAAAATATTTAAATTTGTTAGTGGATATTTTTCTAATGAATCTGAAAAATCGAAGTTTCATAGCGGGAATAAAAAGTTATGGCCAAATGAATTTTCAGAAAGGTCGCTATGGAGTTTGTATAGCCCGTGAAAATAACCATTTTGCAAACGACCTCAGAATTCGACGAAACCACTTTTGTTTGATCTGGGATGTCAAATTATTGCTAGGTTTCAAATTTCATAATTTTTGAAGTTAGTATGTGAGCGTGGGAAAGGAAAATGTGTTTGGTCGATTTCTGTTAAATTGGATCGACCAGAAAATGACCATTTTTCAAACGGTCTCAGAATTCGACGAAACTAGTTTTGTTGGGACCGTATCATCAAAACATTGCTGGATTTATTTTTCTGGAATTTTTAGAATCAGTATGTGGCCTCGGCAAGTTGAAATGTACGTTCAAATCAAATATTGAATGCTTTATATTTTAATTTGAAGGAAAACTGACTGAAATAGTCGAATGGGCCTACGAAACATATCCCATTGTGTTCGGAATGGAGGTATTTGGCTAGGGACGACAGTCGTTAGGTTTGGATTGGAGTTCGTATGAGATAAGGGGTATTTTAGAATTTTAAAAATTTTAAAAAAATTTAAAAAAATATCGTTGGCCAGCCATTTCTCTCTCCCCTTGTTTTCTCTCTCCCCGATAGCCGATTAAAGGCGGAAACCCCTTCAATCCTTCCCATCCATTTTCTGGCCAAACCGCTTCGATTCAGACCTCGACCCAGTTGAGGATTTTGTAGCCCTCGACGAGAGCTTCGAATCCATACCCACCACCCTCCGTCTCGTCGCATGTAGCTCGCGAATCACCTCCCTGAAGTCGTCGACTTCAAGCCGTCGCCGCTCGTGCCTAGGACCACCGAAGCGGACCCCACTTCTGGTGCAGGTGCGCCCCTCCTAGCGCTACAACGTGGTGCTACCCGATCGGCGTATCGAGCTACGAATTGGAAGTAAATCCGTGACCTAGTTTTGAATATTTTCAGAAAGGTATCGGCTTGTTTATTTTGAACTGATTTTTACACTTTTAAGTGTTGCAAACTTGTAAAAATCATATCTTTTTGCTATATGGACGAAATCCAATGAAACAAGAGACACAAGGACCGTGAGGACGTCTTCTACATTCTAGAAGAGACCGCATATTTTTCTGAGCCTTCTGCAATTTTTGGTTGAGTGGAACCCAATTTGAGATTTCTAAATTATAAACGATATGGAAAACAACGATGTATAAATTATATAGTCGAAGTATGAGTTATATAAGTGTTGTACACCACATGTATAAGCGTTGTATAAGTTGTATGTTCGATGTATAAGTTATATATGCGTTGTAAAAATGATATACGCGTTGAAATAAATTGAAATGATATTGAAATGAAATCTAAATATAGTTATATACGTATATATATATATATATATACTCCCCTCATCCACAGACCATGGACGATATATATTGGTTGTGATATTGTTTGGATTATTGGTTGATGTGAAATTTAGTGAATATCACGAATGGCTGATTTGAAATGATTGATTGTGGTTGAAATCCCAATAGGATTAGTATATGGGAAAATTCGTCTACTTACGAACTAGATATTGAAAATCCCCATTGTCAAAAGCTGCGAGGCTTTAAGGTAGAGCGAGGAGCAGTACTAGGGACGGTCCCGGTTTTAACTACCATGCCGTTATGTTGCCGAAATTTTCTGAAATATTTCTGTGTTTGATTTATATTCATGTGTTGAATGTTGAAATTAAATTCATGTGTTGAGTGTTGAAACAAAATTCATGTGTTAAATAGAAATTCATGTGTTGAAATAAATTCATGTGTTGAATGGAGTCTGTGTATTGAATAAATTCTTTGAAAGATAAAAATAACATTTTTATCATATATATAGACTATATAAAATATTAGTGTTTTAAATAAATTATTTTAAGACCAAAAATAACATTTTTACCTTATATAAAAACTATATAAAATAATCGTGTTTTGAAATAAATTGGTTTACAATAAAGATATCATTTTTATTATATATACCAACTATAGAAAATATTCATGTGTTGAATAAAGGACTAAAACGATAAAAATCATATTTTTATCGTGTGTGTGAAGTCAAAAACATTCATGTGTTGTATATATAGATTGAACAATAAAATCTACATTTTATTGTGAATATGAAGTGCTAAAAATATTCATGTGTTAAATAAATATTTTTGATGATAAAAATATCCATTTTTATCAAATATATGTAGTTAATATGGCTTTGAAATCGAAGAATGAATTATATATATATATAAAAATAAATAAAATAAATCGAATAACGAAGCTGCAGTTCGTGTTTTGAAACCGTGATTTCAAACGATTAGTGCGGGAGATCCGACCATTGGATTTTCCCGAAACCGAATCCGTTGGGTTCACTTTGAAAATATCTTTCCAACGACACCCACTTTGTGAAGATCCAACGGTTGGATTGTCTGGAATGTTTAATTCAAATCTGAAGAAAAATAGCGCCAGAATCGATTATATTTATATATATATAAAAATATAACTAAATTAAATCGAATAACGACGATGCAGTTCGTATTTTGAAATCGTAACATCAAACAATTATACCGAGAGATCCGACCGTCGGATTTTCCCAAAACTAAAATCGTTGGATTCGTTTTGAAAAGATCTTTCTAATGATATAAAATTTGTGAAGATCTAATGGTTAGATTTTCAGATATGTGTAAATCAAATCTGAAGAAAAACAGCGCCACGACCGCGTGATGGCCTGAAGCGTCGTTTGAATGAAACAGCTATTTTTAAATAAATAAAAATAGCGATAAATCGTGATAAAAAATTAAAAACGATATGGAATGGAAATAAACTGAATTTTCTCGGTTTATGTGATATTTGATGGTTGAATGTGTTTGGCGTGAAAGTTACATTAATGAATTTAATTATTGGTGTCGAATAATTTAACCATTGAAATAAATTGATTTGATATTCTAAATATACGTGGATTATTTGAAAAGGCCGAGTTAAATCTCATTTCAAGTAATTGATCGGCGATGAGAAGTCGATGAAGAAGACGGTGGTTGATGACCGGAGATCTTCACCTCGGTTGGATGATAACTGACGTCTTGATTGGGAGGCATCCCGAAATATAGATAATAAGTGGTGATCGTCCAGATGTACGTGGAGATCGATGCATATGCGAGGTATGTAGTGCCTCCGATTTCGTTCAGACCCAGAACGAACTTGTAAATGGACTGTGTGCCTGACATTGGATTTTGTTCTGTGCTGATTGATCTCTATTAAATATATATCTTTTTGGCGGCGGAGAATTTATTCTCTTGCTTAACGCCCTTCTCTGAGACGTACGAGCTTAGAGGTTATATATCGATAGAAATCAGTCACATGGAAAGAACTGCCTGTGTGGCACGCCTGAGTGGCAAATGATCAAAGCTTCTATTGAAAAGCAATGTCTTGTGGTTGATGATCAAAGCACGGCCTATGTGGCATAGCTTTGTGTATAACGTGAATCCGCGAGCCTCACACCCCGGTATGAGCCAGAAACAGGAGTGGACCTCAGGGAGGGCATGCATTTCCTTCTAGCTAGGGTGGTGTCAATGACCTACCAGCCCTGACATTTATATTATTTTCACCTGTGTGGTTGTTGTTGTTGCGAGGCGCCTCAGATATATTGGTGACTGTGTGGAGCCAATAGAGTCATTTGGCTCATTGATGCCCCAAAGGGCGGGGAAACGCAGTGTTCAGGCATTTTAATCCACATCGGTGGACCGGCCCTGTCGCTCCTAGGGTCACTCGAGCTCTGATCCTGAGACACGGGCTAGAGCGTCTCGAATTCGGTAAGGACTATCTTTTGCCTTGGTTCATGATGGAAATCCAATTTCCAAATACGACACCGTGCGGTTTTGATTGTATATATATATATATATATATATATGGCGACATGATATATGGTACCCATGTCGTCTATGATTGATAGTTATGATTGAAATTGTTTTTGAAACATATATACACTAGCAATAATATCAAAGGATTTGTTTTGCTCGTATCAAGCATATTTTGGCCATTATAAGGTAAAACTCTATCCTCCGGTCTGCGTTGCATTGTGTGATGGGAACTGAGTCTTATAATGGCTACATTTTTATAAAAAGCATTGCGATGTTTAAAAGATTTACTTGTTTTAAAGCACTGGCAATCCAATGGTGTAACAACCCGTATTTTTGAATAACATGTTATAACATAAATCGAGGCAGAATCAAACTGTAAAATCTGAATCAAGGGAAACGGGCTGTGCCATTGCGTTCATCTCGGAAAAATACGCGAAATAGAGTTCGAGTTTTCGAAAATCGGAGTCCGTATGACCGAGATATGGCCTCGCGAAGTTTCACGAAAAATTCAAATTCAAAACAGATTCAAATTTCAGAAAATCAGGGTAGGCGGGAAAAATCCCGCCCAGACCAGGTCAACCTGAGGGTCGACCTGGGTGTCGACCTGGGTGGGACCAGGTCGACTGGGGAGTCGACCCCAGGGTCGACCTAAGGGTCGACCTGCCTGGTCGGACCCAGGCAACCTGGTGCACCTATTTTGGCTGTTTTGACCTGTTTTGTTGGCTAGTGACGGGATTTGATGGCTCTGATTGAATCTAGGGTTAATCCTATGGCTAATACTATCCTAATCTTCTATAAAAGGACCCCTAAGCCTAGCCTAAATCACCATTAATCAATCCTACAACTAAACTATGCCAAAATGATTCTTGATCATGGCCTCCATCCTCTTCATGAAAGTTTGAGTGTTCAAATCAAGTAAAAGAGCCCTCTTTCTTCCTTAAAGAATCCATCTTTCTTCATAGCAAATCAAAGAAGCATCTTATTTTCTCAAAGCTTGGATTGGATCTTATTTTATTTGCGGATTTGCTAGTGGCTTCGTCTCAATCTTTATATATATTAATTCTAGTCTTCATAGCATTGTAAGCCCTATACTACTCTTAGATTCTAACTATGAAGTTAAATGTGATATGTTACAAGTTGAGTTTGGGATTAAGTATGATATATGCTTTGATCTTATCATGTTATGCATGAATATATTCTATGCATATTTGAAAACCTATCACCTTGACCTTGTGGGCTAAAAGCTTCAAGCTTTAAATTAAAGGTTGCATTTTGGCAACATGGAAGTTATCATATCCCTTATGATAACTTGCATGTGAGGCTAAATACGAACTTCTAGCAACTTCTACATGTCATTTATCACCATGTATCACTTATATGCTAAGTTTGGTTTTATGCATACTTTTGAAGCCTAATAATGCTATATGCGAACTTTTAGCCATCATCCTATGTCCTTCATAATCATGTTTCACCTATTTGCTTAAGTTGGTATTATGCATGTTTTGAGGCCTATGATGTAATATGCAAACTTATGAACCTATTTATGCCTCATATGCCACCATGTTTAACTTGTGGCCATAGCATCCTTATGCTAGCTTGTGGCCAAATCACCCTTATGCTATTTGATATGTATGAGGCCAAGTCACCTTTTATGCTATCACACATGATGATGCTATATGCTAGTATGTTGAACCCCTTTCGGCCTCAAATGTCACCATGTTTAACTTGTGATAGACTTTGCCATCTTATACCCACCTTGTCATGTTGTTATGTCCCCTCTTTGATCAATTTGCGTGATGCAAATTTACGTGCGATGGGAATACGTATGGGTAGTTGGGCAAACTTAAATAACATGAGAACATGACTTGAAAATATGACATGAAAATTTGACATGTGTTTATGCTTGAAACATGGACTTGGACATGACTTCTAGAAAACATGAGAATGGCCAACTCGAGGTTGGGTTGAGTTTGTAGCATAAATCTACCCGGAACCGACCGGCTTAACTAGTAGCTACAAGCAATAGGACCCAATGTGAGTAGTTGGTCATATCGCACTTAAAACCCGAGGTTAGACTAGGTTGTGGTGTAAAGCTACCCGGACCCGCCCGGCTTAACTAGTAACCACAACAAAGTCTAATGTGAGAAGTTGGGGTGCATTAAGTTAATTAATGCCACATGGTAGGGTTAAGTCATGGATTACTGGAATATACTTAACCAAATGAACATGATGGATTGATAGGGTTGAGTCATGAACCACTTGAATATTTAACCAAATGAACATGATGAATTGATAGGGTTAAGTCATGAATCTTGGATAACTTAACCAACTTGATACGTGATTTGGATAGGGTTAATCACATTTAACCCATTAGAAACCCTAGTTGCGGGGTCCTTTTCAGCAGTAACCCATCAGAGCGTATCGGGATACCCTAGGGACTAGGCTAGGGGTGGGGCACGATTACTGTGCTGATTGTAAGTGACCAAAAAGGGACGGCTGTTTTGGTGCGCCATTGTAGATTCCGGCGGACTATGGTCGTGCACGTAGTCGGGATGAAATACAGGCATGGGCACCAGTAGGTTTGGACTGTGCATGCTTGTTTTGGTGTCAGGGGTTGGCACCCTAGGGCTCGGATACACCCTAGGGTGGACCTAGCACAGTCGACTACATCTCGCGTTTGGGCCGCATGACACCGATACACGACGAGTTAGGCTTATAGGGAGCCGATCGACTAGACCGAGTAGTTGGACCTCGATTTAGGTCATCTCATGATGTGGGCCAGCTTTGGGCCAAGGGATCATTTCTTGATTTTACTTGACATGGATTAGAATACTAGTACACACCCGGTGCAACTTAACCTTGTATATGCGATGCCACACTTGATCTATCTTGTTAACTTTTCACCATGCTAGTTATCACCCTATGTTTCATCTCTGCTTCACATGACCAGTTAACTTTATTAGTTTTTATACTGATAGTAGATAGGACTTACCAGTCTTTTTGACTGACCCGTTTTCTTTCGCCTCTTTTCTTCCGTTTCTCCCCCCCCCCCTTAGGTTCTCAGGGTGGGAACATTGGAGCTTAGTTTGGATCTTTATAGCTTGCTTACTGGATTTGCTCATGTACGGTTTTGGACATTGAGCTAGCTATGGTTTATCACTTCACTTTGGGGATAGTACTTTATGTATTTCAGTTTTTCAGTTTATGCTAGACTTTGTTTTGTTGGAAAATAATGATCAAGTACTTTGTTGTAACATGACTATGGTTTTGAAATGCTAGTTTGATCCGCTGCTTTATTTACTCTGTTTTACTTACATGTTCTGTCTTGTGATATCTGCATGCATGTTTACCTTGTTTAACGCCCCTCCAAAGCCAGTGTGCTTGCAAGAGTTACCCTGCCGGAGGTGGGGTGTTACATTTGGTATCAGAGCATAAGGTTTACAAGATTTGAGCAAAAGTGTTTTTGAAACTTACCTTTTGAAAAACTATTTTCAAAACCAATTAAGTATTTTCCAAGAAAAGTCTAGTTATTTTAAAAAAGGCTATTCCCCAAAAGCCATAGCACTATCCTTCGTTTCTTCGTTCTGAATCTATCTTTCTCTTTTTCCAGTATGGCCGATCTTAACCTTCCCGAGGGAGTGACCATTCCCGGATGGTTCCGGAGGTACTTGGAGGCTAGGGCCAACGATGTGGGCCCAGCAAATACCCCCAATATAACTGAGGTTCCTCCTCCTCCTCCTCCTCAGAATTCGCAAGCAGATTTCGCTAAGATTTGCAAAGACTTTAAGGCGATGGGTGGCAAGAACTTTATTGGGACGGAGACTTTTGTGGAGGCAAGAAATTGGTTGAAAGAAACTGAAGATCTCTTCGCTATCTTTGATGTGGAAGATCGTAGGAAAGTTCTGTTGGCGGTATGTCTATTGAAAGGGGAAGCTGCTTATTGGTGGGTAGTCACCACCACTACTAGACCAATTGAGACTTGGGATGACTTTAGGAGAAGGTTTGGACTAAAGTTTCTATCATCGACAGAAGAGAACCTTCAGATGGAGAGGTTCCTATCTCTAAAACAAGGGGACATGACCGTTAGGGAATACGTGGATAAGTCTAATCAACTTGCTCAGTTCGGTCTAGAATTGGTAAACACAGCTCGGAAGAAGGCCATCCACTTTGCTCTAGGATTGAATGAGCCATTGCGCGGTTTGTCCATGTCTCATATACCCCTGGGGGCGACCTTCGAGAGTTTGGTGAATATGGCCCTACTTCAAGAGGAAGATAAGAGTGGCAAGAAGGAGGTCAAGGCAAAGGAGTCCCAAGGCAAGAAGGAAGATTCCGGAAAAGGAGGCAAGAACAACAACAGCAAGGACAACAAGTCAAGAAAGAAGAGGAAGTGCAACTTCTGTAGGATCACTGGACACATAGCTAAGGACTGTAGGAAGAAGAAGAGGAAGTTGGGCGAGTGCTTTCTCTTTGGAGAAGTTAGACACCTCAGCAAGGATTGCCCCAAGAGGCAAGGGAAAACTCAGCAAGCAGGACCCTCTGGAGGGCAATTGCAGGCTCTCCTCGCTCTTCCATCTCTTGATCGAGGTAGTGTTTCTATAGAAAGTCATGTTTACATTTCTGATTTCCCTGTTCATACCTTATTTGATTTTGGCGCATCGCATAGTTTTATTTCTGATCTTGTTGAAAGTTTGCACCTAAGTACTAGTCTAGTTGAGATCCCGTTAGTGTTTCAAATCCAATTGGGGGTTCCGCCCATCTATCTGCGATTTGTATGGATTTGAAAATCTCTATCTTGAGCGTAGAATTTGTGTGTAATGCTTATGTTCTCGGGTTCACGGGATACGGGTTGATCTTGGGCATGGATTGGTTGTCCAGTTATGGGGACATTCTCGATTGTGAGCATAGGGTGGTGAGGCTCATGACTCGCCTCGGTAATACCCTAGAAATCTCTTGTAACCCTAGAGGTCCCGTCATGTTATGTTATCTTGAATCTCTTGACTCGTCCATCGATGATCTGCAATCTGTAAGGGTGGTCCGAGACTATCTTGATGTCTTTGAAGGAGTAAGGGGGTTACCCCCTAAGCGGGAGATAGATTTCCGCATTTATCTGGTTGATAATACCAAGCCAGTTACATTGCCCGTTAGGCACATGGCCCCACGAGAAAGAGGAGAGCTTGGTAAGCAAATCAAGGAGTAGCTTGAGAAAAATTTCATTAGGCGAAGCATTTTAGAATGGGGTGCTCCGGTGGTATTCGCTACTAAGGCGGATAGTCCATTTCACTTAAGCATGGGTTAGAGAAATCACCCTAGTAAGTACATTTGGCAACATGGATTGGCACTTTTTTTCAAGAGATAGTTTTCTGCTAGGATACCGTATAGTATGTAAACAAGATCCAAGATTCACTAATGAATTTTGGAAAGCTTGCATGAAACCAGGATTACGCAGTTGGGTGGAAGCCAAGTATTTTAGGCAAAGAATAAGTGGAAGGGGAATGAGAGGCAACGGTGAAATGAGTTCTAACTCGTATTTTGGAAATAAGAATTAAGAACTACGGAATTGTGAAGTTAAAAGACGGTCAAGGCACGATGGAATTAAGCACAAGAAAATGCGGCTTAGAAGATTGAAGACTAGATACGCGCATTAAATCTCTTTCTAAGAGTATATCCTTGATCCCTAGTGTTCCGTAGAGCTTACTCGCATTCTATCTTTTAAGTATATCCTCTCGGTCCTATCCTCAATCTTAGTTCTGTTGCAAACCCCATAAGAAGTACGACACGCCTATTTGTGATATAGGGGTTGGGGTAAAGATGTTCGTCACCAAACCATTTGGGCTTTATGGGATATGGGTAATAATTGATAGACTTACAAAGAGAGCCTATTTTATTCCGGTGAAAAGCAAGAGGGCCGTATCATGGCTAGCATCTGTTTATCTTCGAGAGATAGTGCGGTTGCATGGAGTTCCTTCTAGCATAGTTAGCGATCGTGACCCAATTTTCACTAGCCAGTTCTGGAATAGTTTGCAAGAAGCGATGGGTACGCGATTGAATCTGAGTACAGCCTATCACCCCCAGACGGATGGCCAAACCGAAAGGGTGAATAGAGTGCTAGAAGATCTTTTGAGACTTTGTGTTCTTGACTTTGGTGGTACAAGGGAAGACCGCCTTCCTCTTGTAGAGTTTGCTTATAATAACAGCTACCAAGCAAGCATAGGAATGACACCATTCGAAGCTTCGTATGGGAGGACGTGCAAGCCACCAACATATTGGTGGGAAGACGACGGATAAGCTTATAATTGAGCCCGACATGATAAGGGACACATCCGAGAGGGTTGAATTGATTCGAAGACAAATGAAAACGGCCCAAGACAGACAGAAATCCTATGCAGACAAGCGAAGGACAGACTTAGAATTTAAAGTTGGAGATATGGTCTTTGTGAAGATTTCTCCTTTGCGAAATATGGTTCATTTTGGGCGGCTGACACCAAGGATCGTAGGACCCTTCCCTACTAGAGAAAGAGTTGGGAAGATGACTTATAAGGTGGAATTGCCGAGAAGCTGGCCGGAGTGTGTAATGTCTTTCATGTCTCGCATCTCCGGAAGTGTTTGCACAGATCCGCCGAAGTGGTTGAACCAAGTATTCTTGAAGACATGGAGGTAGAGAAAGAGGCAACCCTGAGACGAGCTCCGATTCGTATCATGGAAACGGAGACAAAGAAGCTAAGAAGCAAAGAAGTTAAGCTTGTTAAGGCGCAATGGAGTGAAACAGGGGAAGACGCAACTTGGGAAACCAAGGAGAAGATGCGTATGCTTTATCCATTTCTTTTTGAGGATACATTTTCAATCTCTTTTCCTAGATTGGTATATCTTCCCTTGGCTATCCATGTTTCGTAAATCTTGTCATTAGAACCTTAGGTAGAAACCCTTGGATGAAACATGTATTTGAAACATGTTATGCTTGATGGTTGCAAGTGGTTGCAAGTGTTTGCACGTGGATACTCGTGGATGCATGATACACATTAGGCACTAAGATCGGCTCACACACTTTCATGTTGCATATGCATGAGTGCTTATACTTATTCATGGATGAAACTTGTTATGCTATCACGTGGATGTTGCATATGGATGAATGTTATGTGCACTCATGTAGAGACTATAAGTTAAGTTAGGAATTTGCATACATATGGACTCATTTCACTAACATGTTTTGCATTAAGGGGGTTTACTGAACCAGTAACCTCTTGATTTTCGCATTAGATAAGTACATATACACACACCTTTGCATATGATCATACAACATTTAGAATCCTTTAAGGACAATGACTGCACGTGGATGATGTTTTGAGTAGATGGATGATGGATGGTAGGATACGTTCTTCCTAA
Organism: Allium sativum; assembly: GCA_030737875.1. Lineage (NCBI taxonomy): Eukaryota > Viridiplantae > Streptophyta > Magnoliopsida > Asparagales > Amaryllidaceae > Allium > Allium sativum. The sequence goes on along the minus strand of CM060926.1, from coordinate 681,551,803 downwards.
CTTGGAGATTTCGGGGACGAAATCCTTTAAGGAGGGGAGAATGTAACAACCCGTATTTTTGAATAACATGTTATAACATAAATCAAGGCAGAATCAAACTGTAAAATCTGAATCAAGGGAAACGGGCTGTGCCATTGCGTTCGTCTCGGAAAAATACGCGAAATAGAGTCCGAGTTTTCGAAAATCGGAGTCCGTATGACCGAGATATGGCCTCGCGAAGTTTCACGAAAATTTCAAATTCAAAACAGATTCAAATTTCAGAAAATCAGGGTAGGCGGGAAAAATCCCGCCCAGACCAGGTCGACCTGGGGGTCGACCTGGGTGTCGACCTGGGTGGGACCAGGTCGACTAGGGAGTCGACCCCAGGGTCGACCTGCCTGGTCGGACCCAGGCAACCTGGTGCACCTATTTTGGCTGTTTTGACCTGTTTTGTTGGCTAGTGACGGGATTTGATGGCTCTGATTGAATCTAGGGTTAATCCTATGGCTAATACTATCCTAATCTTCTATAAAAGGACCCCTAAGCCTAGCCTAAATCACCATTAATCAATCCTACAACTAAACTATGCCAAAATGATTCTTGATCATGGCCTCCATCCTCTTCATGAAAGTTTAAGTGTTCAAATCAAGTAAAAGAGCCCTCTTTCTTCCTTAAAGAATCCATCTTTCTTCATAGCAAATCAAAGAAGCATCTTATTTTCTCAAAGCTTGGATTGGATCTTATTTTATTTGCGGATTTGCTATTGGCTTCGTCTCAATATTTATATATATTAATTCTAGTCTTCATAGCATTGTAAGCCCTATACTACTCTTAGATTCTAACTATGAAGTTAAATGTGATATGTTGCAAGTTGAGTTTGGGCCTAAGTATGATATATGCTTTGATCTTATCATGTTATGCATGAATATATTCTATGCATATTTGAAAACCTATCACCTTGACCTTGTGGGCTAAAAGCTTCAAGCTTTAAATTAAAGGTTGCATTTTGGCAACATGGAAGTTATCATATCCCTTATGATAACTTGCATGTGATGCTAAATGCGAACTTCTAGCAACTTCTACATGTCATTTATCACTATGTATCACTTATATGCTAAGTTTAGTTTTATGCATACTTTTGAAGCCTAATAATGCTATATGCGAACTTTTAGCCATCATCCTATGTCCTTCATAATCATGTTTCACCTATTTGCTTAAGTTGGTATTATGCATGTTTTGAGGCCTATGATGTAATATGCAAACTTATGAACCTATTTATGCCTCATATGCCACCATGTTTAACTTGTGGCCAAAGCATCCTTATGCTAGCTTGTGGCCAAATCACCCTTATGCTATTTGATATGTATGAGGCCAAGTCACCTTTTATGCTATCACACATGATGAGGCCATATGCTAGTATGTTGAACCCCTTTCGGCCTCAAATGTCACCATGTTTAACTTGTGATAGACTTTGCCATCTTATACCTACCTTGTCATGTTGTTATGTCCCCTCTTTGATCTATTTGCGTGATGCGAATTTACGTGCGATGGGAATACGTATGGGTAGTTGGGCAAACTTAAATAACATGAGAACATGACTTGAAAATATGACATGAAAATTTGACATGTGTTTATGCTTGAAACATGGACTTGGACATGACTTCTAGAAAACATGAGAATGGCCAACTCGAGGTTGGGTTGAGTTTGTAGCATAAATCTACCCGGAACCGACCGGCTTAACTAGTGGCTACAAGCAATAGGACCCAATGTGAGTAGTTGGTCATGTCGCACTTAAAACCCGAGGTTAGACTAGGTTGTGGTGTAAAGCTACTCGGACTCGCCCGACTTAACTAGTAACCACAACAAAGTCTAATGTGAGAGGTTGGGGTGCATTAAGTTAATTAATGCCACATGGTAGGGTTAAGTCATGGATTACTGGAATATACTTAACCAAATGAACATGATGGATTGATAGGGTTGAGTCATGAACCACTTGAATATTTAACCAAATGAACATGATGAATTGATAGGGTTAAGTCATGAATCTTGGATAACTTAACCAACTTGATACGTGATTTGGATAGGGTTAATCACATTTAACCCATTAGAAACCCTAGTTGCGGGGTCCTTTTCAGCAGTAACCCATCAGAGCGTATCGGGATATCCTAGGGACTAGGCTAGGGGTGGGGCACGATTACTGGGCTGATTGTAAGTGACCAAAAAGGGACGGCTGGTTTGGTGCGCCATTGTAGATTCCGGCGGACTATGGTCGTGCACGTAGTCGGGATGAAATACAGGCATGGGCACCAGTAGGTTTGGACTATGCATGCTTGTTTTGGTGTCAGGGGTTGGCACCCTAGGGCTCGGATACACCCTAGGGGGGACCTAGCACAGTCGACTATATCTCGCGTTTGGGCCGCATGACACCGATACACGACGAGTTAGGCTTATAGGGAGCCGATCGACTAGACCGAGTAGTTGGACCTCGATTTAGGTCATCTCATGATGTGGGCCAGCTTTGGGCCAAGTGATCATTTCTTGATTTTACTTGACATGGATTAGAATACTAGTACACACCCGGTGCAACTTAACCTTGTATATGCGATGCCACACTTGATCTATCTTGTTAACTTTTCACCATGCTAGTTATCACCCTATGTTTCATCTCTGCTTCACATGACCAGTTAACTTTATTAGTTTTTATACTGATAGTAGATAGGACTTACCAGTCTTTTTGAATGACCCGTTTTCTTTCGCCTCTTTTCTTCCGTTTCCCCCCCCCCCTCAGGTTCTCATTGTGGGAACATTGGAGCTTAGCTTGGATCTTTATAGCTTGCTTACTGGATTTGCTCATGTACGGTTTTGGACATTGACCTAGCTATGGTTTATCACTTCACTTTGGGGATAGTACTTTATGTATTTCAGTTTTTCAGTTTATGCTAGACTTTGTTTTGTTGGAAAATAATGATCAAGTACTTTGTTGTAACATGACTATGGTTTTGAAATGCTAGTTTGATCCGCTGCTTTATTTACTCTGTTTTACTTACATGTTCTGTCTTGTGATATCTGCTTGCATGTTTACCTTGTTTAACGCCCCTCCAAAGCCAGTGTGCTTGCAAGAGTTACCCTGCCGGAGGTGGGGTGTTACAAATGGAGTAAACCCGTTCCGCGAAAGTGGCGTGGTCCTGTGATTAGCCATATTATAAAATATGTTAAGTAGATTTCTCATACCAGTCCCATGACTGACTCGTAGTTTGTTTCACTTGCAAACACGGGTGCCCCTCTTTCTACACGGGCAGCCTTGTATTCAGGTTTTAGCAGGCTCTTTCTGGATAGCTGGAGCTGAAGATGGATCTACCATTTATCTCTTTTTATGTTGTTCAGCTCCTGTTGTACATATTATGTTTTGTTTTCCGCTGTAAACATTTATATATAGCTGAACTGTATTTTGTACCAAGTATGATCTTGTATACTGTGTAACTCTGATGATTATATTTATCCAGTGTATTCTATTGTACATTATCCGGTGTATTTATTTATTTCTGTTCTGTTGTTTCTGTTTATGTGTTATATTCCTAAGATTACCCTTGCCTCCGTCGTACGGGGTTTTGGGGACGTCTCATCGTGGTATCAGAGCTTTGGTTATGCTTAGTTCTGGAATATAACATATTAATGAACTCGTCAGAAATAGAACCAGTAGTGTTCTAGGACGAATAACTCATTACAGATAGGATCAGCAATATCCTAGTATGAGTATAGCAGAATGAAATAACACCTCGATAGACACATTTACATTCAAGTATATGTTTCTATGCTTTATAATATCTTTTCTGTTGACCTGACACTTGGTCTGCTATTTGCAGAAGTACTAGAAAATGAGTGTCAGAAATAGAAGAAGGAATATGGAACTAGATATTGAGGATCTATTAATTAAGTATCGAAATATGGGTGGAATACCGTTCTCGAGCAAAGAATCTATTATTAAAACACAAGCTAGGATTCGTTCTGCTGAGAAAATCTTTGAAGGTTTAAAGCTGAGAGATGACCAGAAAAGATTACTGGCATCTTGGGCACTCAAAGACGAAGCTTTGTTCTGGTGAGATTCGATTATTGAGGATAATCCAGAAGGTAATATTACATGGGATCGACTTAAAGATATTTTCAGTAAAATATTTATTCCTCCAGAAGCAACTGAGCGATTATGTGATGAATTTTGTTATCTGATACAAGGAGATATGACCATTCCAGAATATCATAAGAAATTCAATGAACTTTGTCATTTTGCCTGGCATCTAATTGAAAATCCAAAGAGGAAGAATTCGAGATTTATTAACGGGCTTCAAAGAAAGTACCAAAGTAGAGTAATGGGGCATGTGAAGCTTCCTTTTTCTGAAATGATATACATGGCTTATCAGTATGAAGACCTCCATAAGAAAGGTCTTTTGAACGATGAAGAGGAAGTCAGTTCTAGTAACAAAGGGGAGTCTGAAACTGATAGTCCTAAGGCCAATATGATGTCTGAGGCCAGTAAGAAGCCCAAAGCCAAGAGGAAAAGGGTTAAATCTGAGAAAGGACCAGTAACGACTGCCATATGCAGCAACTGCAAGAAGCCAGGGCATTTGGCGATAAACTGCGAACCCTTAAAGAAGCGATTAAAAGGTGGACTTCAATCCAAGAAGGGATTTCAAGAAAATAGGAAGTGCAGTCAATGCCATTAGGTCGGTCATCTTTCAAAGGCTTGCCAGCTATTCAAGAAATCTGAAAAGGTTCATGTAAATGAAGTGGCAGAAACTCCATCACCCTCAACTAGTCAGGGAAGGTCTGATGTTTTGGAAGGCACACTTAATGTCAAAAATATTCCAGTTAAAGTACTATTTGACACAGGCGCGTCACGAAGCTTTATTGCAAAGAATGCAGTTAAGAAGTTGGATTTGTGGGGTGCCTGTGTCTTTTTCCTGTTATAAGTTCCCTACCATCTCAATCGTCATGAATTTTACTGAATTTGATCTTATTTTGGGATTGGATTGGTTAACCAAATACGAAGCAGTGGTTAAATGTGCCAAGAGAGTTGTTAAGGCAAAGGCCCAATTAGGGAACTATATAACCATACCATGCGTGGGTCCGAATTCTGATACACTGCTACAAAAGTAGGCATATTCGACACTAATTTGTGTGCGTTGCATGAAAAGTGTGGCGAAAGCTATGCATTCTTTGATCTTCTGCAACAACATTCATTTGTTGTTGCATTAGATGTGAACACAGTGTTGCGGTTGAAATTCTTGTGCTGTGACTTGCAACACCAGTTCAAAGTGTTGCATTACATAAATACATGCCAGGTCAGCGATCCGCGTTATCAGTTTAAACAAATAAATAACCGTAGATGTTGATTAATCCAACGGTTCTTGCCGATCCTTGCAACACCAGTTCAAAGTGTTGCATTACATAAATACATGCCAGGTCAGCGATCCGCGTTATCAGTTTAAACAAATAAATAACCGTAGATGTTGATTAATCCAACGGTTCAAGCTGATCCTTGCTACAGCTTAGTGAAAATTTGGCGCGATAGTTTCCCCATTCACGAAATACTTCCCCCCAAAACAAATTTCTCCAGTACTCCTCCTTCTGTCCGTTTCTCTCTCCACGAAATCCGTCCAAGAACGCCTCCGATTGCTACTCTTCCTCAGGTTACAAACTATAAACCTTCGATTGCTCCTATTTTACGAACTTTACACCTCCGATTTGGATCGTTTAGGACAATAACAGGTAGTTAGGGGTTCATCATTTAGGTTTTATTTAGTTGATTTCATCTCTAACTTATTTTGATCTGCATTCAAAGTCTCTGGGTGATTTGGGTATACCGATTACCTTAAATTAGGGTTTTTATACTTGAAGTGTTGTATTTATATGTTTGCATGTGTTGAAATTGTGCAAGTTCTGTATTTTTATGTTTGCCAAACCATTGATGTATTGGTAAATAATGCCTATTTCCAAAGGTGTTAACAAAATTTAGAGGATAAAAGAAATCCAATATGAATGTTCAAATGTCTATTTCTGTTTGTAGTTAAATAATGCCTATATCTCTTCCTACATCGTATGACTACGAAGATACCCTGGGCATGGGTGATCTAGGACTGTCAAACCCATCATCACCAGAAACTCCTATTGATTTTTATATAGAGATGCAAGAAAGGCACTACGATGATTTGCATGGGTGATCTAGGACTGTCCTTGTATCATCACACTGATTATGTATATTTGTAAATTATTAACTTGTTTTGTTTGTATTTCTAATTTAGTCTAACATTACAGGGTAGCCCTTGTTCGTGTCTTGAAACTCTTAGGGGTATCAAATTTAGTCTTACTAAGCCGTGGTTAGATTGTGGCAATGGATAGTGAGTATTACGTATGGATAGGACTTCCGAGATCGAGCGCACAATATGTAAGAGGGGTAACAGCTTTTCTAAGAAATGCATTTCCCATTTATAAAGTAGGTGATGAGATGAAGTGCCCCTGCAAAAAATGTACAGAACGTAATTGGTATTGTGAAAATGTCATATACGATCATCTTATTTTTAATGGCCCTTCTCCATTACATACCGGGTGGATTTGTGAAGTTTCACAGACAAAATTAATAGGTGTTGATGACCATATGGATTGTGCAACGGAGATGGATTTTGAGGATAATTTAGATGTGATATTCAAGTGTGCGGGTTACAAATTTGGTCAAAATCCCAAGGACTTTGTAGTAGAACCAAATCCAGAGGCCGAGAAATTTTATCGGCATGTTAAAGAAGGAAAAAAACCGTTATATCCTGGTTGCACTAAATTTTCTTGACTAAGTTTCTTGATCAGGCTTTATCATTTAAAGTGTGCTTATGGAATTAACGAGTCTGCGTTTGGGGAATTACTAAAGCTTATAAAAGAAGCCTTTCCTGATGCCCAGCTGCCTTTGTCTTCCTACACTGCAAAGAATGTCATTAAGGATTTAGGTCTTAATTACCATAAAATACATGCCTGCCCAAACCATTGCATGTTATGTTGGGCAGAGAATAAAGATAAAGAGGCTTGTGACATTTGTGGTTTTTCGAGATGGGCTGTAAAAGAAAAGGAAGACATCGTTGATCATAATGATCCACCAAAGTCGATTCCCAAAGTGCCGGTAAATGTTATGAGGTACTTTCCTCTAAGACCAAGGTTACAAAGGATGTTTATGTGCAAAGAATTTTCCAAGCTTATGAGATGGCACCAAGTGGAACGAAAAGAAGATGGAAAATTAAGACATCCGGCTGATGGTGTGGCATGGAAGATGATGGATGCTCGCTATCCTGATTTTTCATCAGAAAATCGTAATGTTAGATTGGGTCTAGCATCTGATGGATTTAATCCATATCATTCAATGAATTCAAGTTATAGTACATGGCCAATTGTGTTGGTAAACTACAATCTTCCGCCTTGGTTATGTATGAAACAAGAGAATTTGATTCTTTCAACATTAATATCTGGTCCAGATTCTCCAAAGAACAGTATTGACGTATATATGCAGCCTTTAATTGCGGAATTGAAAGCGTTATGGAATGTTGGCGTCGAAACATATGATTCCTTGACTGATGGGAATTTTAATTTACGTGCAAGCGTCTTATGGACCATTAGTGATTTTCCGGGATATGCCATGTTGTCAGGTTGGAGCACGAAGGGGAAACTAGCGTGTCCAGTATGCCATTACGAAACTTCTTCAAATTATTTGAAGCATAGCAAAAAAATGTGTTATATGAACCATAGAAAGTTTCTTGATCCGACACATAAGTGGAGGCTAGATAAGAGGAGATATAATGGCGAAACTGAAACGGGGAGCATTCCAGAAATATTATCAGGAATTGATATTGAAGAGTTATTGCGGGGGTTCAAAAATCGGTTTGGGGATAAGACGAAGAAACCTGGTAAAAGTGACGGCCCTTTTAAAAAGAGGTCAATACTGTTTGACTTACCATATTGGTGTCATAATCCCATTCGACATAACCTGGATGCCATGCACATAGAGAAGAACATATGCGACAAAATATTAGGTACTTTACTTAATATAGGTCGCATGTCGAAGGATCACCTAAACGCTCGTTTGGATTTACAGGAATTGGGCATAAGGAAGGCCCTTCATCCTGTTGAATGTGGTGATGGAAAGCATGTTGAAATTAGAGCTGCAATATTTGATATGACAAACAAGGAAAAAAAATATTTTGCTCTGTATTGAAGAACGCCAAACTGCCTTACGGTTGTGCCTCGAATGTTAGTCGGTACGTGCACGTAAAAGAGAGAACGGTTGTGGGATATAAGAGCCATGATGCTCATTTCATACTCCACTATTTGTTACAATTTGCTGTGAAGAAAGCGTCAAAACCCGAGGTTGTGTTATCAATGATCAGATTTAGTGCATTCCTTAGAGGACTATGGAGCAAGGTTATCGAAGTGGATGATATCAAGAGGCTGCAAAAAGAAATTGTAGAGATACTTTGCCATTTTGAAATGATTTTTCCACAGGCTTTTTTCGATATAATGGTACACTTGCCTATTCATTTATGCAGAGAAATCGAATACGGTGGGCCTGAACATCTTAGATGCATGTATCCAATTGAGCGATATCTAGGAAAGTTGAAATCTTATGTGCGAAACAGAAACAGACCGGAAGGTTCGATTGCAGAAGGTTACTTGGCAGAAGAGTGTGTGACCTTCTGTTCAAGATTTTTAAGCGTTGATGGAGGAACAGAAAACACGTCGATTGATTTTGGAAGATGTCAAACAGATTTGGAATATCATATTGGAACAAAGAAGAATAAAGATGGAAAGATGTTTAATTTGAAAGATGCAGTTTGGAAGGCAACGCATCGCTATGTTCTGTTCAATTCCGGTAATAAAGAAATTGAGAGTTTGATCGAGTAAGTTTTTAAGTTCCTATATCATTTTCCTTAACTATAAATTAACATCTGCATTTCGTAGTTTTTTGACCGTAATTATTATTTAGGGTTCATCGAGCTTTTGTGGATGGTCTTGCAAATAGAAGAAGATACAAGAGGGAACGAGAACATTTCGAAGAGTTTTGGAATTGGCTTAAAGAAGAGGTTCTGAAAAAGGACAAGATTTCAACAGATGTAGAGGTGTTTGCATTAGGTCCTAATCGAGTAGCTAGGAAGTTTACCGGTTATATAGTAAATGGATATAGATTCCACACAAAATTTAGAGATTCTCGATGGACTACACAAAATAGTGGTGTATTTTTGACTGCCAAAACCACCAGCTTTGCAAGTTCGAAAGACCAAAACCCAATAGTGGGTGATGTCAATTACTACGGATCAATCGAAGAAATTTTTGAGCTTGATTATTGGGGAGCTTTCACAGTGGTCCTTTTTAAGTGTTGCTGGTACCAAGAGGAAAAAGATTCATATGGTCTTACTCGAGTAAATTTTAGCAAGTGCCATAAAACTGATCCTTATGTCCTGTCTTCGCAAGTGCAGCAAGTATTTTATGTGGAAGATGCAGTTGAAAAGAACAGTCATTACGTTATTAAAAAATTGCCGAGAGATTGGTGTGATACTGAAAATGAGAATGTAATGGAAGAAGACATGAGCAATACGCAACCACATGATATGGGCATAGGTGGTGAACTAGAACCAGAAATTGTTGATGGGGGTTGGATTAGGGATGATGTCCCCGTAATACAACTAGAAACAGAACTAGAAGCAGAAGTTCATGATCCTGTTCCGTCTTGTTAGGACAAAAAATTCCTCTTTCTTATTGCTTTAATTTGGTCTAATTCATGATGTATTTGGCACTTTTTTTTTTAGCTGGAAATTATTATCTTTGATGAATGTATTTGGCACTCTTTTCTCATATTGCAATCTACAATGTTTGCATGTTTTATGATTTAATGCTATGTTCTTTACTGTCATCTAAATTGGTTATAGACCAAAATGTTATAGTTGTTGTTTTTTGTCCACTTTAACATGCATGTACCTTGTTCTAATGTATTCATTTTGTACAGGATGGATGAACTTATTAATATCCGACTGCAACATGGTGGACAGTTTCGAAGGGCATGTTACGTTGGCGGAGAATCCTTCGTAGTAACAAAATATGATGTAGACCGGTTTTCTTACAGTGTGCTTATGGACTTTGTTAAAGATTGTCTCCATTACACTGAAATAGGAGGAGTCTACATCAGAAAAGGAACGAGGGGTGGCTGGCAGCTAATACTGAATGACAAGGACGTAAACGAGTACGTACAGGGCTGCAATAAGCAAGAATACGTGGTTTTTTACATCGACAACACCATTGACAAAGACAGTGAGCCGTTGATTCAACTGCAGCCACATGTAATCATACGGCCAAGGAAAAACATAATTCAAGGTATATATGTATATGTAATATAGATCCATTCTTATATATATCTCTGTGTGTGTGTACAGAACTTTGAAGGAGGCCATCGTTATTATTTTTATTGTTCCAGGTTCTGCTAAGAAGCCGGTTGCAAAGCGCAAGTATACTACTGCACATAGACTTCAGCAGCAACACAAAATGATGAAAAACAACCCAACTCAAGTGGGTCAGAACAAACTATCATCGGAGCCTGATATGGATAATGATGAAGAAGATGTTACTATGACGGACAAAGGAACCCGGAGGAAATTAAATGTAGAAAATGAAACAGGTAAAGATGATGTTACCCGAGAGAATGAAGCTGATGTTCGGGTATTTTTCAGTTTTCATTTCAGTTTTATTAATCCGGATGAAATCTTATTCCGACCATGAAGGCTGCAGCTAATTCAAGTAACTGTTTGTTCTTTGTGCATGCATTCTGTCAAAATAGCAAGAACTGTTTATACGTCAACTCTATTTGGTTAACTAGCTTAAATTTATCATCGATGGTGAGTAATAATGCCAATCAGCTTGCAGTTCTCACAACCATCAGTTTTGACGAAGTATGAACAAGAGCGAATCGCGCGCATGCAAGAAAATGATGCAGTTAGTAGATCACTTGGGGTGCCTTCATTGGTTAGTTGTATGAAAGAGGATGCCGCACGAAATAAGAAAGATAAATGTAAAGATGTTGCTGGAAGTGATGAATACATCCCAGACAATGCTGGTGAAGACGTCACTGATGATTCATCAGATTCGGAGGTATAAAGAAGTTATTTGTTTATTACTTATTGTATTTGCCTTTATGAACGTAAAAAATCTTGAACTTCAACTTAATTGTAGAGAATCAAAATTGTTAAGTCAAAGGATCTTTTACCTGGACCGAGAACTCGTGCGCGAACCAATGCAGCCATTGAAATTGAGAAGGAAGCGATGAAGCGCACCCCCTCCAAAGAAAGCTGGCTCCAACAAGGATTTGATCCTGACATTCACTCCCACTCCAAAGAAACTCAGTAACCGGGAGAAACAGACAGAAACATTAAAGAAACTTACGAACCCTACACCGTCTTTTTCAGGAGTTATAAAACCTACAACGTCTCGGCCATCCATTTTAAAACCTACATGTAGCAAATTGTTCAAACAATCAACCAGTTCATGTGAAGCTGCTGGTTCAGTTGCTGCTTATTTAGCGATGCGGAAACGTCAAAAGCAGAACGTTGAAGCGCCTCTAACAATGGAAAATCTTACCGATCGATTAGAGCAGGAATGGATTGCACAGGAAGATGAAGCAGGTACAGGTATATATATAAATAATAATGTTTCTTTATCTGTGCACTGCACTGCACTGTTGAGTGTGTCTTTTTTCTATTCACATTTTTGAACCTGGTAGATAAAGTATAAGGTCCAAAAAATCCTAGAGGGAAGTCAAAAATGACCAAGGTGCATGCTAGAACCCCTGATGATAAAGTAGTCATTGAGTTGAATGAGGATGGCCAGCCAGTTTCTGATAATATTACAGAGTTAAGCAATTTTCTTGGTACACTAGCAAAGGATAATGTGTCTCTTACTTACATCAATTGGCATGTGGTTCCTGATCAATTAAAGCGACAAATGTTGGATTATGCTCTGGTACAATCTAATTTCCTTAACCATATACAGTTCAACTGACTTCCTAAATGTTTGGTTTTACTTAATTAGTTTGTTTCCTGAATTTTGTGATTGCTATATTGTAGGCTAGGTATGTCATACCGGAAGAAGGACACAAGTGGGTCTTGAACACGCTTAACGACTCTTGGAGGCAGTACAAGTCTCGCATCAAAACAAGGTATTATAAAAAATACTCAACTGATGAGGAAAGGCTTGCAAATAGGCCCAGTACAATTCCGTTGGAGGATTTTAAAATGCTCTTGGACTACTGGGGGGATGAAGCAGTTCAGGTACGGCTTTAATGATATTCACATTTGTATAATGTTTATTAGTTCACATTATCTTGTTTAATGCTAATCTTTAGTAGTTCACATTATCCTTGTTTAGTGCTATTTTTTTTGGATTTCCAGGCCCTAGCTGATTCTAATTCCGCGCATCGTAATTCGTTGAATGAGACACATACCATGGGTCCCAAAACTCATGCAGTAGCCAAAGAAAAGATAGTATGTGTTTTTCTGAACTTAAGTTATTTTTTATTGTGATTGAGTTGAATTGACCACATGATAATTCTAATTTGTTATATCATTGAATTATTGGTAATCCTAATACTTGACAGAGAAAGAAGGACTCAGAAAAAGCCTCCCCATCCGCTGCCTTGGTTTATCTAGAAACTTATAAACGAGAACCGGGTCGAAGTTACAAGACTAACACGGATGAACTGAAGGCCAAATACGTGAGTACATATATAATTAGATACTGAAATAGCAATACTTGTGTCAGTATAATTGGCACATTGTACGTTTGTTGGAGCTGCATATTAAATCGAACACATATATAGTTAGTTTGAAAGAGAACCAGTTCTGTTAATAAATTCATTCCTGCCAGCTGCCTATTTATCTATATGCTTGCCTGGTTTTCATTTTGTAGGCGAAGGTGCAAGCAATGGTGGATGCTGGAAACATTGCTGAGGCAGATGCACTGGTTTCTGGTGGGAAGAGGCACACGCGTAACTGGCTTGTAGGAAGGCGAGGCAAATTGGCTGAAAAGTCTCCAAATCCTGGTTCTTTGGACAGCTATGTCCAAGAGTTGACAAAAAAAATAAGGCAAGAGCTGGAGGCGGACTTGGAGGAAAAGGTGAATAGAAAAGTTAAAGAGAACGTGTCGTGGGTGTTAAAAAAGCTAGGTGAAGCCAATCCATATCTAAATTTAGATGTCGGAGACCTTTGTGTCACCACAACAAGTGATGAAGATGCTGACAATTGTACTCCTTCAACCCCGGCAACTGACTGAAGTATTTGGATGGTATGTGTTAGCACTTGTGATATATTCGGATTGTTCTTTTAAATGATGGCACTTGTGGTATGTGTTTGTGATGACAGTACTTGTGGTATGTTTTGGTGATGGCAGTACTTGTGGAATGTGTTGGTGATGATACTTGTGAGTTGGTATATATAATTGGTTGGTCTGACTGTGGTGATGAATGTTTTGGGAGGAATTGTTGTATGAATATTTTGGTATATATGTATGAATGTGGTACAATGTTTTGGATTGAATATATGTACTGCAGAATCTGTAATTACAGGGTTGTATTACAGCTGCAGTTGATTTTTTCCTGGTGTCGCATTTGATTTTTGTGGTGTTGCGTTAGACTGTGATGTGGTGTTGCATTAGACTGTGCTGTGGTGTTGCATTAAGTTTAACATTATTAATTCCACAATGGTACGGCACGTGGGCCCCACAGCTTACGTGGCGCCACGTGGATAGCTGACGTGGCATGTGACACATGTGCAGCTGACGTGGCGAGCTGACGTGGCATGTGCCACGTTGACAGCTGACGTGGAAAGTCAATGCGGACCCCACTATCATGAGCTGGAAGCCAGGGTCTGGCTTCTACTTAAGGCAACGCTGTATGTTGTTGCATTACATGGATATGCTGTTGCAATAGGGCAAAAGTTCTACTTAAGGCAACGCTTTCTTTCCGTGGCCGTAGATGGACAAAAGCGTTGCATTAGATGGCTAATGCAACGGCCGCGGATGCCACGCCCCCCTGGTGTTGCCTATTTGAAAAAAGGGCCTACGGCAACGCTTTTTTGATCTACGGCCACAGAAGAATAGTGTCGAATATGCCCACTTTTGTAGTAGTGATAGAAAAGACTTTTGGTCAGCTCTGGATGTTTCTCCTGCTCAAATAGAAAATATCCCTGTAGTCACAGAGAATATTCCGGACCTCGTAAAAGATATCCCTGTCGTCAAGAGTTATGCAGATGTGTTTGAAGAAGTTGTTAGCTTACCTCCGAAGAGAGAAATTGATTTCAAGATCGCTTTAATTCCGAATGCAAGGCCAGTAGTGCACGCTATTCGGAGGATGACTCTAAAGGAGAAAGAAGAATTAGATAATCAAACTCGACAGCTTGTATGGAAGGGTCTGATCAGGCCAAGTTTCTCTTATTGGGGAGCAGCAGTGGTGTTTGTCCCAAAGTCAGATAGTACTCTTCGACTGTGTGTGGATTATCGTGACTTGAATAAACAGACATTGAAGAGCATATATCCATTGCCACGGATTGATGATTTGCTGGATCAATTGAACGGTGCATAAGTATTTTCAAGGATGGACCTAGCTACAGGCTTCCATCAGCTTCGTATTGCTGAAGAGTGTGTTCCTATGACAGCATTCAGAGGTCCCGATTTATTCTATGAGTGGTTAGTAATGTCGTTCGGCTTATGTAACGCTACTTTCTATTTTGTGGATTTAACGAATCGAGTATTCCGCGATGTCTTGAATAAATTTATTCTCGTTTTCATTGATGACATATTGATCTTCTCTAAGTCAGAGAGCGAGCACGCAGAACATTTGGAACAAGTATTGGAAATTCTCAGAAAGAATGTCTTGAAGGCCAAACTTTCCAAATGTATATTCTGGCAAGAAGAAGTCAAGTTTCTTGGCCACGTTGTATCAAAAGAAGGAATTTATGTGAATCCCGGTAAAATAACCGCTATTCAAAATTGGAAGCAGCCTAGTACTCCCACAGAAGTTCGAAGTTTTCTTGGATTAGCTAGTTATTATCGGAATTTCGTCAAAGATTTTTTGAAGATATCTAGTTCCTTAACGAAGCTTACCAAGAAGCACACAAGATTCAAGTGGACTCCCGAATGTGATGAGGCTTTTCAGAAGCTAAAGTTAAGATTAACAACGGCTCCAGTGTTAACGATTATCGATGGCAATCAAGACTTGAAAGTCTGGACAGATGCCTCTAGAGAAGGCCTTGGTGCAGTATTAATGCAAAGAGGTCAAGTGGTTGCTTATGCTAGCCGTCAGTTGAAACCGCATGAGAAAAATTATGTTACTCATGATATTGAGTTGTTAGCCATTGTATTTGCTTTAAAAATCTGGAGGCACTATCTTTTGGGTGAGAAGTATCTGTTCACCCAGAAAGACTTGAATCTGAGGCAGCAACGTTGGCTAGAATTTTTTGCAGCATACGATTTTGAGATTTTGTACACTCCAGAGAAAGCCAATGTTGTGGACGATGCGTTAAGTAGAAAGAATGTAATGATCGCCAGTTTTATTATTACGACTTGACTGATTGATAAGATATCTGCTCTTCAGAAGGATGATAACTTCATTCAAAGGATCAGAGAAAGAATACATAAAGGCAACCCCTTGAGTTTCCAGATTGATAACCAAGGGGTTCTAAGGCTAAAGGGTCGAATTTGTGTTCCTAGCATTTCTGAGCTCCGGAGGGAAGTACTAGATGAATGCCACAAGTCAAAGCTAAGCATCCATCCGGGAGTGAGCAAAATGTATAATGATATTAAGTGCGCATTCTGGTGGAGGTCGATGAAGAGAGACATTTCTTTATATGTTAGCAGATGCTCTACTTGCCAACTAGTCAAAAGCGACCAACAGAAACTGGCTGGATTGTTGCAACTGCTTGACATTCCAGGTTGGAAGTGGGAACATATTTCCATGGACTTCATAGATGGTTTCCCAGAACCAAGAAAGGAAATGACAGTATTTGGGTGATTGTAGATCACTTCACGAAGACCGCCCATTTTATACCTGTCAGATCCAATAGAACTGCACAAAGTCTAGCACAGATTTATTTCAAAGAAATTGTTAGGCTACATGGAGTGCCGATCAGTATAGTTAGTGATAGAGATCCAATATTTACTAGCAAATTCTGGGAGACATTTCAAGTAGAACTGGGAACGAAGCTGAATCTAAGCACCGCCTATCATCCTCAGACAGATGGTCAAACTGAGAGGGTGAATCATATACTAGAAGATTTATTGCGGGCTTGTGTTCTTGATTTTGGTGGATCATGGGAAGACCATTTGCATTTGGCTGAGTTTTCCTACAACAACAGCTACCAAGCGAGCCTAACAATGTCACCATTTGAAGCATTGTATAGTAGACCGTGCCGATCTCCTGCTTGTTGGGTTAAACCTGGTAATAGGCTTGTATTGGGACCAGATATGATTCGCGAAGCTGCGGATAAAGTCAATTTCATTAAGAAACGATTGCTAGCAGCTCAAAGCCGACAGAAGAGCTATGCAGACTTGATAAGGAGGGATTTAGCATTTGTTGTTGGTGACTATGTGCATCTAAGGGTTTCTCCGATGAGAGGAGTAATTCGATTTGGCAAAACTGGGAAGTTGGCGCCCATATTTATTGGTCCATTCCCTATTCTTGAATGGATTGGAACCCTTGCTTATAGAGTTCAATTAGCTGATTGGTTGCCTGGAGTACATGATGTATTTCATGTTTCTCAACTTATAAAGCATGTACAGGATCCGGACTCGGTTGTGGAAGAAGCCGCACAACAGGAATTGGAAATTACTCCAGAATTGGCTGTGAGAAGAGAGCCGATAAAGATTATTGGCAAAGAAACCAAAGAGCTGAGGAACAAGAATGTTCACTTAGTCAAAGTGCAATGGAGTGGAGATCCGCGAGATTGTACTTGGGAAACAGAGGAAAGCATTAAGAAAGCCCATCCTAAGTGCAGGGTGGATATCTCTGATTGACTCTCGTGCAAGGTACATTTACCATATTTTGAAATTTCCATTATGTTCTCTACTTTGTTGTTATTTTCTTTTCATGGATGTAAACTTTTAATTCTATAGTCTGATTATTTTAAAAGAGTATATGAATCAATTAGTATATTTTTGAAAATTTAAAAACAAATTGATTGTTGTTTGTGTTGTATGATAGTGGATTTGATTAATTAAATTATTAGAATGATAGTTAATTTAATCAATGAATGAAGGGTAAATCTATGCAATTAAATCACATATTGAACTAATTTAAAAACAGATTGAAATATATACATATGCAATGTATATGTGGGAACAGGTAAATGGATTAGCTGTTGAGTAAAGAATTTATTTGCAGGCCCGACAAATAGGTAAACCTTAATGAGTTGGATGCGCAATTTTATTATTATATCAACTCCTGTGAATGTCATTGGATGCGGAGTGCTGGTTGTTCTGTGTGTAATAATAAACGTCGCCATAGGATAGTAACAATTAATTTTGAACTACACTACATGGCATACTTCTTGAAGATAGACATACTTCATCATATACCACATTAGCATTTGAAGCTTGTGTGACGAGGTTGAAGATTTACCATACGAGCGAGAGGCTTGTATGGAGATGATTATATATTACAGGTTGAACTGATGACTGTTATGGACTACATAAAATGTAACGGTAAATTACAAGATTAATAAAAACCCCACACGGGTCTGAAGATGACAATAAACACGTCTCTCTGGTCATTAAGACACAAAAACCATTTATAAGGTGATGAGAATTTATTCTCTGGAGTTATGATCTATACACACTCCCCTGTGGACACAGGAATATATCACTATAAATATGTGCATGCTTATTAGGATTTATTGGGTACCTAATACGGCCCAATAAATTTCCAAACCCCTCCCCGTACAAAGGAGGTTATGGCGAAATTTTTCGAAAATTTAGGGTGTTAGCCAAATTTTTGAAGAATTTGAAAATTCTTAGAAACTGAAAAGTTGAAGAATGAAAGCCAGAATGAAAGTTGAGTTGGTTAATTAAACAAGTTTCGACCTCGTTCCTTTACGATGACGAAAAGTTTTAAGTGGGGGTGATTGTAACAACCCGGAAAATCTGAGCCAATTTAAAACTTTTAATTTGGCTATTTTATTGAATTTTAGATATTTAAAATTAATTATTTTAAATAATAGCGACGAAAAGTATGTTTGAATCGACGTTTGAAAATAAATATAATTATTTTTAATTATAAACAAGGCCTGAAATGGCACGGTAGTTTCAAATTTTGAATTCAAACTTTGACTGACTGTACCGGGTGCAAAATAAAATGGATTTTAGTGAAACCAAAAATATTTTAATCTGTGGATATTTTTCTAACGAATCTGAAAAATCGAAGTTTCATAGCGGGAACCAAAAGTTATGGCCAAATGAATTCTCAGAAAGGTCGCTATGGAGTTTATATAGCCCGTGAAAGTAGCCATTTTGCAAACGACCTCAGAATTCGACGAAACCACTTTTGTTGGATCCGGGATGTCAAATTATTGCTAGGTTTCAAATTTCATAATTTTTGAAGTTAGTATGTGAGCGTGGCAAAGGAAAATGTGTTTGGTCGATTTCTGTTAAATTGGATCGACCAGAAAATGGCCATTTTTCAAACGGTCTCAGAATTCGACGAAACTAGTTTTTTTGGGACCGTATCGTCAAAACATAGCTGGATTTATTTTTCTGGAATTTTTAGAATCAGTATGTGGCCCCGGCAAATTGAAATGTACGTTCAAATCAAATATTGAATGTTTTATATTTTAATTTGAAGGAAAACTGACTGAAACAGTCGAATGGGCCTACGAAACATATCCATTGTGTTCAGAATGGGGGTATTTGGCTAGGGACAACAGTCGTTGGGTTTGGATTGGAGTTCGTATGAGACAAGGGGTATTTTAGAATTTTAAAAATATATAAATAAATAAATAAATATCATTGGACAGTCATTTCTCTCTCCCCCTGTTTTCTCTCTCCCCGATAGCCGATTAAAGGCGGAAACCCCTTCAATCCTTCCCATCCATTTTCTGGCCAAACCGCTTCGATTCAGACTCGACCCAGTTGAGGATTTTGTTGCCCTTGACGAGAGCTTCGAATCCATACCCACCACCCTCCGTCTCGTCGCCTGTAGCTCGCGAATCACCTCCCTGAAGTCGTCGACTTCAAGCCGCCGCCGCTCGAGCCTAGGACCACCGACCCCACTTCTGGCGCAGGTGCGCCCCTCCTAGCGCTACAACGTGGTGCTACCCGATCGACGTATCGTGCTACGGATTGGAAGTAAATCCGTGACCTAGTTTTGAAGATTTTCATAAAGGTATCGGCTTGTTTATTTTGAACTGAGTTTTACACTTTTAAGTGTTGCAAACTTGTAAAAATCATATCTTTTTGCTATGTGGACGAAATCCAGTGAAACAAGAGACACCAGGACCATGAGGACGTCTTCTACACTCTAGAAGAGACCGCATATTTTTCTTAGCCTTCTGCAATTTTTGGTGGAATGGAACCCAATGTGAGATTTCTAAATTATAAACGATATGGAAAACAACGATGTATAAATTATATAGTCGAAGTATGAGTTATATAAGCATTGTACACCACATGTATAAGCGTTGTATAAGTTGTATGTCCGATGTATAAGTTATATATACGTTGTAAAAATGATATATGCATTGAAATAAATTGAAATGATATTGAAATGAAATCGAAATATAGTTATATACGTATATCTATATATATACACACACTCCCCTCGTCCACAGACTATGGACGATATATATTGGTTGTAATATTGTTTGGATTATTGGTTGATGTGAAATTTGGTGAATATCATGAATGGTTGATTTGAAATGATTGATTGTGGTTGAAATCCCAATAGGATTAGTATATGGGAAAATTTGTTTGCGTACGAACTAGATATTGAAAATCCCCATTGTCAAAAGCTGCGAGGCTTTAAGGTAGAGCGAGGAGCCGTACGAGGGACGGTCCCGGTTTTAACTACCCTGCCGTTATGCTGCCGAAATTTTCCGAAATATTTCTGTGTTTGATTTATATTCATGTGTTGAATGTTGAAATTAAATTCATGTGTTGAATGTTGAAACAAAATTCATGTGTTGAATAGAAATTCATGTGTTGAAATAAATTCATGTGTTGAATGGAGTACGTGTATTGAATAAATTCTTTGAAAGATAAAAATAACATTTTTATCATATATATAGACTATATAAAATATTAATGTTTTAAATAAATTGTTTTAACACCAAAAATAACATTTTTACCTTATATATAAACTATATAAAATAATCGTGTTTTGAAATAAATTGTTTTAAAATAAAGATAGCATTTTTATTATATATACCAACTATAGAAAATATTCATGTGTTGAATAAAGGACTAGAACGATAAAAATCATATTTTTATCGTGTGTGCGAAGTCAAAAACATTCATGTGTTGAATATATAGATTGAACAATAAAATCTACATTTTATTGTGAATATGAAGTGCTAAAAATATTCATGTGTTGAATAAATATTTTTGATGATAAAAATATCCATTTTTATCAAATATATGTAGTGAATATGGTTTTGAAATCAAAGAATGAATTATATTTATATATATATAAAAATATAAATAAAATAAATCGAATAACGAAGCTGCAATTTGTGTTTTGAAACCATGATTTCAAACGATTAGTGCGGGAGATCCGACCATCAGATTTTCCCAAAACCGAAACCGTTGGGTTCGCTTTGGAAATATCTTTCCAACGACACCCACTTTGTGAAGATCCAACGGTTGG
This sequence comes from Allium sativum, assembly GCA_030737875.1. Lineage (NCBI taxonomy): Eukaryota > Viridiplantae > Streptophyta > Magnoliopsida > Asparagales > Amaryllidaceae > Allium > Allium sativum. The sequence continues at coordinate 681,530,907 of CM060926.1, read as the reverse complement.
ATTGTCTGGAATGTTTAATTCAAATCTGAAGAAAAACAGCGCCAGAATCGATTATATTTATATACATACATATATATATAATTAAATTAAATCGAATAACGACGATGTAGTTCGTATTTTGAAATCGTAACTTCAAACGATTATACGGGGAGATCCGACTGTTGGATTTTTCCCAAAACTGAAACCGTTGGATTCGTTTTGAAAAGATCTTTCTAATGATATAAAATTTGTGAAGATCGAACGGTTAGATTTTCATATATGTGTAAATCAAATCTGAAGAAAAACAGCGCCACGGCCGCGTTATGGCCTGAAGCGTCATTTGAATGAAACGGCTATTTTTAAATAAATAAAAATAGCGATAAATCATGATAAAATATTATAAACGACATGGAATGGAAATAAAATGAATTTTCTTGGTTTATGTGATATTTGATGGTTGAATGTGTTTGGCGTGAAAGTTACATTAATGAATTTAATTATTGGTGTCGAATAATTTAACCATTGAAATAAATTGATTTGAAATCCTAAATATACGTGGATTATTTGAAAAGGCCGAGTTAAATCTCATTTCAAGTAATTGATCGGCGATGAGAAGTTGATGATGAAGACGGTGGTTGAAGACCGGAGATCTTCACCTCGGTTGGATGATAACTAACGTCTTGATTGGGAGGCATCCCGAAATATAGATAATAAGTGGTGATCATCCAGACGTACGTGGAGATCGATGGATATGTGAGGTATGTGGTGCCTCCGGTTTCGTTCAGACCCAGAACGAACTTGTAAATGGATTATGTGCCTGACATTGGATTTTGTTCTGTGTTGATGGATCTTTATTAAATATATATGTGTTTGGCGGCGGAGACTTTATTCTCTTGCTTAACGCCCTTCTCTGAGACGTACGAGCTCAGAGGTTATATATCGATAGAAATCAGTCGCATGGAGTGAACTGCCTGTGTTGCACGCATGAGTGGCAAATGATCAAAGCCTCTGTTGAAAAGCAAAGTCTTGTGGTTGATGATCAAAGCACGGCCTGTGTGGCATAACTTTGTGTATAACGTGAATTCGCGAGCCTCACACCCTGGTATGAGCTAGAAACGGGAGAGGACCTCAGGGAGGGCATGCGTTTCCTTCTAGCTAGGGTGGTGTCAGTGACCTACCAGCCCTGACATTTATACTATTTTCACCTGTGTGTTTGTTGCTGTTGCGAGGCGCCTCGGATATATCGGTGACTGTGTGGAGCCGATAGAGTCATTTGGCTCATTGACGCCCCAAAGGGCGGGGAAACGCAGTGTTCAGGCATTTTAATCCACATCGGTGGACCGGCCCTGTCGCTCCTAGGGTCACTCGAGCTCTGATCCTGAGACACGGGCTAGAGCGTCTCGAATTCGGTAAGGACTATCTTTTGCCTTGGTTCATGATTGAAATCCAATTTCCAAATATGACACCGTGCATTTTTGATTGTATATATATATATATGCCGACATGATATATGGTACCCATGTCGTCTATGATTGATAGTTATGATTGAAATTGTTTTTGAAACATATATACACTAGCAATAATATCAAAGGATTTGTTTTGCTCGTATCAAGCATATTTTGGCCATTATAAGGTAAAACTCTATCCTCCGGTTTGCGTTGCATTGTGTGATGGGAACTGAGTCTTATAATGGCTTCATTTTTACAAAAAGCATTGCGATGCTTAAAAGATTTACTTGTTTTAAAGCACTGGTGATCCAATGGAGTAAACCCGTTCCGCGAAAGTGGTGTGGTCCTGTGATTAGCCATATTATAAAATATGTTAAGTAGATTTCTCGTACCAGTCCCATGACTGACTCGTAGTTTGTTTCACTTGCAAATTCGAGTGCCCCTCTTTCTACACGGGCAGCCTTGTATTCAGGTTTTAGCAGGCTCTTTTTGGATAGCTGGAGCTGAAGATGGATTCTACCATTTATCTCTTTTTACGCTGTTCAGCTCCTGTTGTACATATTATGTTTTGTTTTCCGCTGTAGACATTTATGTATAGTTGAACTGTATTTTGTACTAAGTATGATCCTGTATACTGTGTAACTCTGATGATTATGTTTATCCAGTGTATTTTATTGTACATTATCTGGTGTATTTATTTATTTCTGTTCTGCTGTTTATGAGTTATATTCCAAAGATTACCCTTGCCTCCGTCGTACGGGGTTTTGGGGACGTCTCATCTATATACTCAATTGACGTTCGAAACGCCAATTCACGAACTACCACGCTGCGGCGAGTTCGTTTTAATTATATTTGTATATTTAAACTTTTAAACTTCATATAAAATAAATTCAACTCCATTCTAATATATTTTCAATATATATCAAACCAATTTTTCTAATTGAACTCAATAATTCTGATTATCTATAATCGTCGATTTTTCCTTACTCGGTAATATATTTATTTATACTTCGATCTTCTATATTTAATTCCAATTCCTTTTATAAATAAATTATTTATAAAAATAATCGAATTTCAATTATAAACCCGTTGAATTCTTCTCAATTCAGCTTATATTCCGAATTCCGAAATATAATCAATCGTTTTGTTTCAAAACACTTCCCAATTTACTTTTAAATTCCTGTTTGATTTTAAATGGTTTAAATTATCCAAATGATCATTTATTTCACCAAATTTATAACACTATTTATAAATTCAACTTCCTTGTTTCATATATTTAAACAAGTTTCCTTTTCAAATTTCTATTTGAAACTCCATCCCTTTGATATTTCGAATTGCGGAATAAAAACCGCTGTTCCCTTTCGAATGAATTCAAATTCTATTTTTAAATTCATATTTGAATTTAAATATTCAAATTATCCAATGATAATTAATTCATTATATATATAAACACCATTTTATAAATTTCCTTGTTTTATATTTAAACAAGTCTATTTCGAAATCTATTTAAAACCAAAATCTTATTTTGTAAATTTCTATTTATAATAACTTATATATATGTAACACCCAATTTATTTTCGTATTCAATTTAACTTCTATTTAATTAAATTCGAATTAATCGAATTCAAATCATAAATCCTTTCGGATTTATTTTAGTTCAATTTATATTCTGAACATCAGAATAAATTCCATTGTTTATTTCTTTAAAACGATTTCCCTATTTCTATTTTTAAATTCACATTTGAATTTTAAATATTCAAATTGTCCAACGATAATTTTTCCACTTTATTTATAAACACCGTTTATAAATTCATTTCCATTCTCTACATTATTAATTTATAAACACATTTATAAATTCACTACTTTTTTCATATATTCGAACAAGTTAATATATTTATAGCCCAATTGAAATTCAAATTCTATTTAAGATAAGTAGATTTTCCCCTTTAAATTTCAAAATATCTTTTTCCTTGATATTTTTATATATCAACATTTCAGGTCCAGTGATATTTTAACTAATCAAAAATATCAATTATCAACCATAGATTTTCTAACACATCACATATGATAATATATATGAGAACAAACAAATAATAATATTTTTGAGGAATCCAGTTAGATCCCTCCAACCAGTTTTCCTGCATCCATAGACGTTAGCCAGCATAAATAATACCCATCCTGCTTCGAGGCAGGATATCGCAGTATAGAAGGTCATCCACTCATATATCGTGGGGCGTATAGGGTCATTCGCTAATGATATTGCAGGCATCCACTAATGGTACTACGGGAACTATCCGATCACCAATACATATATATATATATATATATATATAATAACCACAAACACCAAGCCTAAATAACTAATATATATTTAATAATAGCCGCAGTAATATTTTAATGCAACCAAACAACCATCAAACAATTATTTTTAACTGATAAAAATAATTCTAAATAAAATTTGAGTGAGATTTACTCACCTGATTTTTTATTGACAGAACACATCGAAGACGTTTAATTCAAATTCCATCTATCTCCGAAAAAATCCAAGTCCTTTGCCCGCTATGAGTCTAACTTGACTCATGTTAGCATTTGGACCTTCTACAATTTAAATATAGTATTTATAAATGTTTGGTTGTATTAGCTATATATTTTTCCTCTTAACAAAAATCATATTTTATCTAAAAATATAGATCCTATACCTTAATCTTTTTCTTTTATTTTCCTTCTTCTTGCCGTTGATTTCCATTACAAGCCGTGAATCATCGGGTTTGACCTTCAAATCTATTGTCGAGCTTCCAGAAAACAAACTACTGATGTAGTATTTGCAAAACCTGGTTCCCTTTTGAAACAGCAAATTCAAGTTCTTCTCTACCAATATATACACGCAACTGCTACCGGGTCCTTAAAACAAGATTTCAACCTCCTTCCAGGTTATTACAACCCATTTTCCTACCGCTAACTCCAACCTCAGTCCGTACTTACTACACTTGTCATCCCAAAAACACAAACCCGTAATTCCCATTCATCCTCAACAACACGTTACTCAGTTGTAAACAATACCAGTATTGCTTCTGCCAAAATCGAATTTCAGCTCCACACAATTCCTTCCATAATTTTCAGAAATCACGAGCCATCTCCAATGAACTCGGCATCACGCACTCCAGATCTCCTCGATCACCAGTATTCTATTTTGACCATCATGACTTCCATCAATGGTATACGCGACATCGATCCTAACAAACCTTCCCAAAACTTGTCAGCGCATGCCTACTTTCGAACTCCAACACAGCGGCAACCCCATGTTTACTGAGTACCCCAAAGACCTTCTATGAGTAAAATCGCACAGTCAAGATCACCTCTGGCCCTTTCTAGATCATCGCAATCCTTCACGCTCCTACAGTAAACGGTATGAACGGAAATGAGATCGAGCTTCCCCATTCCATCGTGATTCAGGTCTCGCGTTGCTTCAGGAACCATCGACATTGCCTCTGAACCCAACAACAACATCGTGATATCAAAAACTCCACAACCGATGCTCATCTGCTTCAGCGAACTTCAATCCACAAACCGATTTGGCCAATTCCTCTAAAATCCCTCAACTCGAAACGCCAGTAACCCTAAACTTGAATTAAACCCGTTGAACCCTCCAAAAGTATATCGCAAGCTCTAGTTTGATTTCGGATTACGACTTTGTTTGAATGGATTTGGTTTGGTATTTATTTCATCGAACAAATTATAAAAAAAGGAGGTAGCTTCATACCCATTTTCTGTGTGGAGAAAAATGAAAAGGAAAATGTAAAGGTTAAGTCATGATTTTATAATGGAGATATGCTTCTTGGTTTAGGAAACGAAGGTAGGTAATTTACTGGGTAAGGTTTATCAAGGGTAGGTTTTAAGTGTGTTTAGCTTAGGAAGGAAGGTATTATATATATTTTTTATTATTATTTTAAATTAAAACAAGTATCCTTTAATTTAAATTATCATGCTATTCCGAACCCCTTTCTGAGCGCAACAGCTGTCAATTCTAGGGTTATACCGCTATTCTGATCTCACTGGGACAGGTTCCGAAGCTCAATTCGATCATATGGAGAAGATATAAATTTAAATCGATATAAATTGAATTAAAAACAATTAATTCTTCTATAATATATTAATATTATTATTCTAATTCAAACAGAAGTTTGTATTGATCTTCTGAATTGTTTTCAATTCAGTTATAAATTTGAATTCAGTTAGATTTATTTTCGTATTACGATAATTTAATATATTCGATATTAAATCGAAATCGATTATTAAATCGATAACTTAATATAAAAATTCATTTATATCATCTGCTCACATTTAATATATTTTTTATTTAAAAATATTCAAAATTAATTGATCAGAAAAATCTGGGATGTTACACCAATGGTGGCAACCCGACACAAATTCAAGATGCACAGTGTATACTACTAATGCCCAGTGCCTGCTTTACCACTCCGGAGTACGTGCACGTCCATACTCCATCGGAACTACACTGCTGCACCCCCTACCGCTATTTTGACCGCTTATAATTAGTCCAGTAATCGTGCCCCACCCTTCCTAGTTCAGGGTACCGTGATACATATATGTGGGTTACTACTGAAATGGGTCCCCGTTACTAGGGTTTCCTAATCAATATGTTATAACGGTTAAGTGTTCTCAAAATTTACCTAACCTCACCCATCTGTTTTGCTAACATGTTGTATTGGTTAAGTGTTGCCTTAATTAACTTAACCCTACCATTCTTAGCCTGTCTGTTCCTTAGCTTTAGTTCATTCATTAAAGCACCAACCTCTCACATTAGATCTATTATGTTGCGGTCGCTGGATGCGCCGGCCAATTCCGGGCAGTCTTACACCGCAACTCAATCTATCCTCGGGTTTTTAGGGCTTAATGCGCTAACCTCTCACATTAGATTTATATTGTTGCGGTAGCTGGATGTGCCGGGCGGTTCCAGGTAGTCTTACATCACAACTCAATCTAACCTCGGGTTAGGCATGTTCATCTTTAGCCAATTTACATATTTGTCATATGTGTCCAAATCTATGTGTCAAATTTTCAACAAGTCTAGTAAATACAAGTTTATTCCCCATACCCAAGCTATGCCCAAAATTTACTAAATTAAATTATACCCAACTTTCCCCACGTTATAATCGCACGTACAGCGAGATTCAATCTAAGTTCCGAATGAACTTAGTATTCACAAAAGCAAGTAAAAAAAGGAAAAATAGAGAAGGAGCATAAGAATTTACATAAGGAAAAATAGGCATGTAAAGATGTACCAAATTCAAGAATCATGTTTCAATGTTGTACATTAACACTATGTGTAGACAAGCTAAGCAATTCACACCATAGGTATAAAGGTTATGTAGAATTGGACTTAAGAGAATTACTAATTTAATATACAACATGATAAGTCCAATTTGATAAATCACAATAGTCTCATAGGCATAGGTTGCACAACATGAAAAGTTCCATCCTATCAATCAAAACAGTCTCACAGGAATGATAGGTTCATTTATGTCAGTCCAACAGTCTCATAGGCACGGTAGGTTCTATTATGTCAGTCCAACAGTCTCATAGGCATGATAGGTTCTATTATGTCTGTCCAACAGTCTCATAGGCAGGATAGGTGCCATTACATCAATCACAATAGTCTTATAGGCATAAGCAATTTAAATTAGACAAAAGGATAGGCACGAATCAGAATTAGGCATCGTTCTAGATCCGATTATTACAGTTATGATTTCTATTAGATGTTTAAATCTAATTAATAACTAAACTTACAGAAAAAGGACGGATCTTGTATTCTGGGATCTGATTTCTGAATTTGAAAAGCTATCCTTTGATGTAGACATTTGATTTGAAGTTCTTCTAATCGATTACTAGTTTGGATTTATTTTTCTAGTTAGGAGAAGATGAAGGAGGCTAGGCTATCTTATAGATGAACAGCATGACGACGCCATAGTCTAAAGGTTATAAGGTTAGGGTCTAGGTTTGGCTACGTATATATAGATGTCTAGGATTAATTCTAGCCTTTAGATTAGTCTTGGAGAAATCAGAGCCATCAAACCAAAGAGATGTGTCATCCAACCAATCATAGCACGACACATAAGCCCTAACACCTCAGAAATTAGTCATTGGCCAATCAGGGAAGGCCACATCAGCTCAGAGCTACTAAAATTCGTCACAGGAAATAGATCTCAAAGGGGTCGACTCCCTACGGGGGGGGGTCGACACCCTAAGCGGGGATTTTCCCGCTCAGCCTGTTCTGTTTGAATTTTGAATTTTGAGCTAGATTTATTATTTAATTATTATTTTCTGTTTATTCTTGAAATCTTCTGAACTCCATAACTTCTACATATGGAGTCCGATTCACGCAAACTTGGACTCTATTTCAAGCAGAATTCCAAGACGAACGCAATGGCGTAACCCGTTTCCCTTATTTATTCTTCTAAAAATTAAGTATTCTTAGATTTGTTAATTTTAATATTCATAGAAAATACGGGGTGTTACATTCTCCTCTTCTTAAAGGATTTCGTCCCCGAAATCTCTAAGTTAAGAAGAATGTACCCTAACATCCAACATCCATATACTCAACCATCAATCATAGGCATCCATTGTCCTTAAAAGGTTTCTAATGCTTTCATGATCATATGCATTGTGTGTGTGTATATGTCCTTATCTAATGCAAAATCTGGCGGTCTACTGATTCAGTTGACCTCCTTGATGTGAATTATGTCAGTGCTATGAGTCCATCATGTATGCAATTATTCCTAATTGTATTTTGTAACTTCTACATGAGTGCACAATCATTCGTACAAATGCAACCTTCATATGATAACACATCAAGTTTCAATCCATATATAAATTCATATATGCATATGCAATACGAAAGTGACTGAGCCGATCTAGTACCTAGTGTGTGTGTGTGTGTGTATATGCATCCATGAGCAACCACTAGCAACCACTTTCAACCACTTGCAACCATCAATCATAACATGTTTCAAATACAAGTTTGCACCCATTGGTTTCTACCTAAGGATCAAGAATAGGACCGAGGAGATATACTTAAGAGATAGATACAAGCATGCATAAACTTTTGGAAAAAGAGATCAAGAATTTACCCTCAAAATGATAAGGGTAGGCTGCGCGTATCTTGTCTTCAGTCTCCCACACCGCGTCTTCCTCAGCATCAATCCATTGTACTTTAACTAGCTTGACCTCACGATTATGTAGCTTTTTAACTTCTGTACCCAAGACACGAGTTGGAACTCTTCTCACTGTTGCTTCTCGTTCCACTTCTATTTCCTCTAGTATGCTTGGCTCCATAACTTCCGCAGACTCATGTAAGCACTTTCGTAGATGAGAGACATGAAAGACATTATGTACTCTAGCCAATCTTTCGAGCTGCTCTACTTTATAAGCCATCTTCCCAATCCTCTCAATGATAGGAAATGGCCCTACAAGTCTTGATGCCAATTTTCCCACGGATCCAAAGCGAACGACATTCTTCAAAGGAAATACTTTTAGAAAAACTCTGTCTCCAACCTCAAACTCAAGGTCGGTCCTTCTTTTATCAGGGTAGGTCTTTTATCCATCTTGTGCGGTCTTCATTCGTCTTCGTATTAAGTCCACCTTCTCTGAAGTTTCTCTGATCATGTCAGGCCCAAGTACGAGCTTGTCTGTAGACTCCCACCAACAAGTTAGTGATCAGCATGGTCTTCCATATAAAGCCTCAAAGGGTGCCATGCCTATGGTGGCTTGGTAGCTATTGTTGTAGGCGAACTCCACCAAAGGAAGGTGATCCTCCCATGTTCCCCCAAAATCAAGAATGCACAATCTCAAGAGATCTTCTAATACTCTGTTCACTCTTTCCGTCTGACCATCGGTTTGAGGGTGATAAGCAGTGCTTAAGCATAGCTGTGTGCCTACAGCCTTTTGCAAACTCTTCCAAAACTCGCTCGTAATGATAGGGTCTCGATCACTTACTATGCTGGAGGGTATTCCTCGCAGTCGAACTACCTCTTTAAGATAAATGGATGCTAACAATGAGGCAGTCCTCTTGCTCTTAACAGGTGTATAGTGAGTGCTTTTAGTGAGCCTGTCCACCATTAACCAAATACTGGTATTGCCCCTTCTTGATTTAGGTAACCCATCAATAAAGTCCATCGAAATGCTATCCCATTTCCACTGTGGTACCTCGAGAGGATGAAGCAGACCACCAGGCTTCTTCTTCTCTGCCATGACTTGCTGGCATATCAAGCATTTAGAGACAAACTCAGCTACATCCTTCTTCATGCCATTTTAGAAGAAAACCCTTTTTATGTCTTTATACATCTTGTCCCCACCTGGGTGTATGGTTAACTTAGAATGGTGTGCCTCTTTGAGAACAGTCTTCACCAAATCCCTTGCTTGTGGGATGCATAGTCTTCCATCCCATCTCAACCAACCCTCGTCATCGATGGAGTATCTATTGATGTGACTAGAAGTCTCACCTCTAATTAGCTTATCCATCACATCAACTAGTTGAGGGTCATCACGTTGTGCGGTTCCTATTGAGTCCAAAAGAGTAGGCCGCACCTCTAGCGATGCTAACAAACTAGGTACAAATTCAAAGGAGGGTCTAAATTCAAAGTTTGCTATGTACTCCAAGCTTTTCCTTTCTACAAAGAGAGGACTTAAGGTTAGCTTTTTCCTACTTAAGGCATCTGCTACCACATTGCCCTTGCCAGGAGTATAAGCAATCTAAAAATCATATGAAGCAAGAAATTTCATCCACCTTTGTTGCCTTAAGTTAAGAACTTTCTGTGAGAAAAGGTACTTTAACGATTTATGGTCAGTAAACAATTCAAACCTTTCTCCTAGCAGGTAGTGACGCCATGACTTAAGAGCGAAAACAATGGCAACTAGTTCTAAATCATGAGTTGGGTAGTTTTTCTCATGTACCTTGAAATGCCTTCCTCCATAACAAACTACTCTGCCCTTTTGCATCAAGACAGTGCCCAATCCTATACTGCATGCGTCTATGTACACTGTAAACATCTTACTCCCATCAGGCAATGTCAGAACCGGGGTTGTTTCTAGAGCCCTTTTCAGTCGTTGGAAAGCAACATCGCAATCCAAATCCCAAGCAAAAGTTAGATTCTTCTTTGTCAACATAGTAAGTGGAGTTGAGATCTTTGCAAAGTCCTTAATGAACTATCTGTAAAATCCTGCTAGCCCGAGAAAACTTCGTACTTCGGTTGCATTCCATGGGATCTTCAATCTTCCACCGCAATTACTTTTACGGGATCCACAGCTATCCCCTCTTTGGACACTACATGTCCAAGAAACCTTACTTCATCTGTAACACCCCGTGTTTTCAATAAACCATAAAGTAACGAATTAAAGAATAATTAATTCTAAATTTGAGAATTAAGGGAAATGGTTTACGCTATTGTGTTCGTCTCGGAATTCTGGTTGAGATAGAGTCCGAGTTTGCGTGAATTGGACTTCGTATGAAGAAGTTATGGCCTTCAGAAGTTTCAAAAATTAAAAATTAAAAATTAAACACAGAAGAGGGTAGGGCAGGAAAAATTCCCGCCCAGGCCAGGTCTATCAGGAGGTCGACCCTAGTGTCGACCTACCCTACAGGTCGACCTGGGGGTCGACCTACCCCCCTGGGTAGATCTGAAAGGATGGCGATTTCTGACTCGCTGCTAAGTCATTAGGGCTGAGGTGTTATCCTATCTTGACTGGATGGTCTTGATTACTTTGTGGGTTAATCTGACGGCTCTAAATTAATTAAACCTCTATAAAAGCAACCTAACTCTCAACAGTAAATCATAAACATTCATACCAAGAGCCGCCATGCCGTAAATGGTGAACCTAGAATAGTCGTCATCTCTTTCAACTCAAAGGCAAGATTGAAGCTACATCAAAATTAAATCTAATATAATTCAACTAAGAAAATTCAACGATCTACGTCAAAGGCAAGCAATTCAATTTCAGAATACAGATCCCAGAACTCAAGATTTCGTTTTTGTTTGTAAGTGTAGTTATCTTTCAGATGTGAATGAATTAAAGACATGGTTTGTAATGAATTGTAAAATAGAATTGTATCAAGTTGTATGTGATGCTGATTTGTGTTTATTCATGTCTATTCTATCGTATATGCCTATGAATTATTATGGTCTATCGAACCTATCATGTTATGTGGAAATTGGTGAATAAACCTATGGTGTTATGAAATTATCATATATACGTTTGGTGATATTATGATACATACAAGTTTTAGGCTAAGTCACGTCGTTTATGCCTAATTGTTTAGATACATTATGCATACATGTTTAGATCTACGACCTTGTATAATTTGGTGATTATATCTATATGTTGTATGTCAATTAGAAATTATGCCATGTTTATGCAAGCTAAGTGATGCTATCATGTTATGAATACATGCAAGTTTATAGGTTAAAACATGATTATGTAAACCTATATGTTTAGTTCTACAACTTTATATGTTTGAACCATATGCCTTTATGTTAGATCAATATTAGCATGATTCAATCCCTATGCACGTTCATCACTACACGTCTAATTAGATTATGGTAGTTATTTGTAAAACTATTATTTTATGACTCATGTTGAATAGATCTAGTTTGCAAGTTCATAATTAAAAGTATATTATGCCAAGTTCATGTGACACATCTGTAGTTACATCCATATTTTTGTATGATGTTGGAATGTTGCAAGTTCCTCTTTTTCCCCTTTTAGTTTATTAGTTAGGGTAAGATGTCGAGCTAACATCCTATGTAATTTTACGAACGTACAACGAGGGTAACGTTGGGGAAAACATGAGAATTATACATAATTAACATATTTGGATCATAACAATGTAAATGGTATGGCATTGAAATGATATAATTTACTTACCAAAAATTATGAATTTGATTTAGAAAGAAAGTGGGCCATGAGAATAAATTGTTGACAAATTTACATATAAGCATAAAAGGATATATATAAATTTAGAAAAGATGAATATGCCTGACCCGAGGTTAGACTGAGTTGTGGTGTAAAACTACCCGGAACCGACCGACACATCTAGTGACTACAACAATACCTGTCTAATGTGGGTGGTTAGTTTATCGAGCCCAAAAAGGACCCAAGGTTAGACTGAGTTGTGGTGAAAAACTGCCCGGAACCGACCGGCACATCCAGTGACCACAACAACACCTGTCTAATGTGAGTGGTTGGTGCTCTAATAAAGCTAAGGCAAGAGTGGTAGGGTTAAGTCAATTAAGGAAACACTTAACCAATTCAACATGTTAGCTAAACTGATGGGTAGAGTTAGGTAAATTTGAACACTTAGCCAATTTAACATGTTGGCTGGAAAACCCAATAACGGGGACCCATTTCAGCAGTAACCCACATAGATGTATCATGGGACCCTAAACTAGGCAGGGTGGGGTACGATTACTGGGCTGATTATAAGCTGTCAAAAACATCGACGGTGGTGCATCAGTGTAGGTTCCGGCGGAGTACGGGCGTGCACGTACTCCGAAGGGGAAAAAGCAGGCACTGGGCATCAGTAGTCATACACTATGCATCTTGAATCATGTCAGGTTGCCACCATAGGATTTGGTACACCCCGTGGTGGGACCAACACAGGTATCTATAGTCAAGTGGGGGCCGAATGACACACGTGATAAAAGCATGCGAGTAGGAGCTGATCGATATAAGGGGATCATTTCACCAAGAACACGTGGTGCTAGTTGGACAAATATAAGTAGGTGCAGAGAATTAAACATGGGTGCGATGTATATTCGTTTTATCCTGCCTTATTTAGTTTTATGTTAGTTTGTTGTTCTAGTACTGTCCTTTTTTCAGTTTATTCCTATCATGACCTTTTACTTATTCACACACTAAAAAGTCACTAGACTTACTCAGACTTTTGTCTGACCCATTTTTCTTTCGTCTTTTTTTCTTTCGTTCCCCCCCTCTCAGGTAGCCAAAGAGGGAATGGCTGAGCTTAATTTGGACCGTTCATATTTCCAAGCTTGAAGACTCTGTGATGTATGGCTTGGAATCTCTTATTTTTGGCTATGGCTTTGGATACACTAGACTTGGGGATTTATGCAGTTTTATTTATGCTTCATGCTTCTTTATATAATAATCAAGACAAAAATTATGGTGTAATGATTTGAAAGTTGGTTTGAACAGTTTGTTGTAATGTTTTGTTATAAACCACATTTGAAATAAAGTTAGTTTTATTTTCCGCTGCTTATATATATATATATATATATATATATATATATATATCTGTCTTGTAAATTTTCTGTGTCTTTTACCTATAATACTCCACCAAAGTTAAGGTATTCCCTTTGTGAGTGACCTTAACGGAGGTTGGGTGTTCCACTTGGTATCAGAGCAAAGGTTTACTAGATCAGATAAAAGTTTTTGAAAACTATTTTCAAAAATAAGCATTTTTCAAGAAAAAGTGTTATTTTATTTTAAAAGGCATAATCCCCTAAATCCATATGCATTATCTTTCTAACATTTGTTTTGAATCTTTCCTTTTTCGTTTCAGCATGTCTGGAAATCTTAACCTTCCAGAGGGTGTACCGATACCAGGCTGGTTCAGGAGGTACCTAGAGGCTAGGGCCAACGACGCAGGCCCAGTAGACATTCCTCCTCCCCGAGCTGTAGTGGTTCCTCCTCCTCCTCGTGCAAATGCTTTCTCAAAAATATGTAGGGACTTTCGAGCCATGGGGTGAAAGAACTTCAATGGAAATGAATCCTTTGTGGAAGCAAGAAACTGGCTCAAAGAAACTGAGGATTTGTTCGATATCTACGAAGTGGATGATAGGCAGAAGACACAATTGGCGGTATGGTTGCTCAAAGACAAAGCCTCCTATTAGTGGGAAGTCACTAACGCTGAAAGACTAATTGAAACTTGGATGGATTTTAGGATGAGGTTTGGAATGAAATTCCTCTCACAAGCTGAATGAAGCCTACAGATGGAGAAGTTCTTAGCTCTCAAATAGGGAAGTATGTTGGTCAAGGAATACGTTAACCAATTCAATCAGCTTGCTAGGTTCGGATTGGAGTTTGTGAACACTCCACATAAGAAGGATCTCTGCTTTGTTAAAGGATTGAATGAGCCACTGCACAGCGTAGCTATGTCCCATATATCTATGGGTGCGACTTATGAGAGACTGGTGGACATGGAACTATTACAAGAAGAAGATAAGGTTGGCAAGAAGGAGAAAAAGGTGTAAGCATCTCAAGATAAGAAAGGGGAAGGATCACAGAGCAAGAAGATAGACTCCAAGAAAGGCGGGAAGAGCAACAAAACCCGTGTCAAGAGGAAGTGCAATTTTTGTGGCATTCTTGGACATCTGGTTAAGAACTGCAGGAAGAAGAAAAGGAAGATGGGTGGCTATTTCCATTGTGGCGAGGCAGAACACATGGCTAGGGATTGCCGAAGAAAGCAAGGGCAAGGGCAGAGAGTTGGATCTACTTCTGGAGGGCAGGTTCATGCTCTCATGGCACCTCCGCAAGAACAAGGTAGAAACGTTTCTGTTGAGAGTTTTGTTTATCTTTTTGATCATCCTGTTCGTACACTCTTTGATTCTGGCGCATCACACTATTTTATATCTACTGCTTTAGTTGAATCTCTACACCTAGACACCAGTTTAGTAGAGGATCCCTTGGTTGTTTCAAATCCAATTGGGGGCTCAACTTATTTGTCAGTGATTTGTTTGGATTTGGAAAATTCTATATTAAGTGTGGGGTTTAGATGCAATGCCTATGTTTTGGGTTTCATGGCCTATGGGTTGATTCTAGGCATGGATTGGCTATCCCGTAATGGTGTCATCCTCGACTGTGAAAAGAGAGTGGTTAGACTCATAATTCGCCTTGGTAACACTCTCGAAATTTCTTGTAATCCCATGAACTTTGTTATGCTTAGCTATCTAAAATCTCTTGATGCGTCTATTGAGAATTTGCAGTCTGTTAGAGTAGTCCGTGAATACTCGGATGTCTTTGAAGAGGTTAAAGGGTTACCTCCGAAAGGGGAGATAGACTTCCGCATATACTTCGTTGATAATGCAAAACCCGTCGCTCTACCTGTTAGACACATAGCTCCAAGGGAGAGGAAAGAACTCAGCAAGCGAGTTAAAGAGCTGCTTGGGAAGGGGTTTTTAAGGTGGAGTATTTCGGAATGGGGTGCTCCAGTAGTGTTCGCAACTAAAGCGGACGGTTCGCTTAGTCTATGTGTTGATTATAGGGAGCTAAACAAGCTGACCAAGTAGAATAGGCACCCACTCCCAAGAATAGACGAATTATTGGATCAGCTTGTAGGTACATCGGTTTTCTCCCAACTAGATTTAGCTACTGGGTTTCCTCAGCTGAGAGTGGCTGAAGACAGCTTTGACAAGACCGCGTTCAGAACTCCGGATGGTTTCTTCGAGTGGCTTGTCATTCCTTTTGGCCTGACAAACGCACCTGCTTACTTCGTCGATTTGATGAGAAGGGTGTTCAGGGAGTTCCTCAATAAGTTTGTGGTGATCTTCGTAGACGACATTTTGATTTTCTCGAAAAGTGAGGAAGAGCATGCTCAGCATCTAAAGGAAGTCATGGACACTCTTCTGCACACCAGTTAAAAGCAAAATTCTCAAAATGCCACTTCTGGAGGGAAGAAGTAATGTTTCTTGGACACGTTGTGTCCAAAGAGGGATTAGCTGTGGACCCCGCAAAAGTAGTTGCGGTGCAAGATTGGAAGGTCCCACGGAATGCAACCGAAGTCCGAAGCTTCCTCGGACTAGCGGGCTTTTACCAGAAGTTCATCAAAGATTTTGTGAAAATCTCAGCTTCACTTACAAAGTTGACAAAGAAGAACTTAACTTTCACTTGGGATTTGGATTGCGATATTGCTTTTCAATGCTTAAAAAGAGCTCTAACAATAGCCCCAGTTCTGACATTGCCGGATGGGAGCAAGATGTTTACCGTATACACGGATGCTTGTGGTACGGGACTAGGTGTTGTCTTGATGCAAGAGGGGAAGGTAGTAGCTTATGGAGGCAGGCAGTTGAAAGTACATGAGAAAAACTACCCAACCGACGACCTAGAGTTGGCTGCCATCGTCTTTGCGCTTAAGTCTTGGCGCCATTATCTCCTAGGTGAGAAGTTTGAATTATATACTGACCATAAATCATTGAAGTACCTTTTCTCGCAGAAAGATCTTAACTTGAGGCAACAAAGGTGGATGGAATTCTTGGCATCCTACAATTTCGAGACTTCCTATACCCCTGACATGGGCAATGTAGTAGCAGACGCCTTGAGTAGAAAGAAGATGACCTTAAGCCCTCTCTTTGTTGAAAGGAAGAACTTGGAGTATATAGCCAACTTTGATTTTAGACCCTCTGCCGATCATGTGACTGGTTTGTTAGCATCGCTAGAAGTGCGGCCTAATCTTTTGGACTCAATAGGGACCGCACAACGTAAAGACCCTCAGCTAGTTGATGTGATAGATAAGTTAAGTAGGGGTGAGACTTCTAGTCACCTCAATAGATACTCCATCGATGATAAGGGTTGGTTGAGGCGGGATGGAAGGCTATGCATCCCACAAGCAAGGGATTTGGTGAAGAAAGTTCTTGAAGAAGCACACCATTCCAAGTTGACCATACAAACCGTGGAGACAAGACGTATAAAGACGTAAAAAGGGTTTTCTATTGGGATGGCATGAAGAGGGATGTAGCTGAATTCGTCTCGAAGTGCTTAGTATGCCAGCATGTCAAGGCGGAACAAAAGAAGCCTGGTGGTTTGCTTCATCCTCTAGAGGTCCCACAGTGGAAAGGGATAGCATCTCGATGGACTTTATTGATGGGTTGCCTAGGTCAAGAAGAGGCAATACCAGTATTTGGGTAATAGTGGACAGGCTCACAAAAAGCGCTCACTTCA
This sequence comes from Allium sativum, assembly GCA_030737875.1. Taxonomy (NCBI): domain Eukaryota; kingdom Viridiplantae; phylum Streptophyta; class Magnoliopsida; order Asparagales; family Amaryllidaceae; genus Allium; species Allium sativum. Next base: position 681,513,514 of record CM060926.1, on the reverse strand, counting down.
TACCCGTTAAGAGTAGAAGGACTGCCTCATCTATAGCATCCATATATCTTAAAGAGATAGTCCGACTCCATGGGATACCCTTTAGCATTGTTAGCGACCGAGATCCTATCTTTACGAGCGAGTTTTGGAAGAGCTTGCAAGAAGCTGTAGGCACACAATTATGCTTAAGCACGGCCTATCACCCCCAAGCCGATGGTCAGATGGAGAGGGTGAACAGAGTATTAGAAGACCTCTTGAGATTATGCATTTTTGACTTCGGAGGAACATAGGAGGATCACCTTCCTTTGGTGGAGTTTGCCTACAACAATAGCTACCAAGCCACCATAGGTATGGCAGCCTTCGAAGCTTTATATGGAAGACCATGCCGATCACCAACTTGTTGGTGGGAGTCTACAGATAAGCTCATACTTGGACCATATATGATTAGAGAAACTTCAGAAAAAGTGGACTTGATACGAAAAAGAATGAAGACTGCCCAAGATAGACAAAAGTCCTACGCAGATAAGAGAAGGACCGACCTTGAGTTTGAGGTTAGGGACAGGGTTTTCCTTAAAGTATCTCTTTTAAGGAACGTCATTTGCTTCGGGTCTGCAGGAAAGTTGGCACCAAAATTTGTAGGGTCGTTTCCTATCATTGAAAGGATTGGGAAGATGGCTTATAGAGTAGGGCTGCCCGAAAGATTGGCTGGAGTTCATAATGTCTTTCACGTTTCTCACTTATGATAGTGCTTACATGAGTCTGCGGAAGTGGTGGAACCAAGCATATTAGAGGATGTAGAAGTAGAACGAGAGACGACTGTGAGAAGAGTTCCAACTCGTATCTTGGGTACAGAAGTCAAAAAGCTACGCAACCGCGAAGTCAAACTTGTTAAAGTTCAATGGAGTGATGCTGAGGAAGACGCGACTTGGGAGAGTTAGGCCAAAATACACGCAGCCTACCCTTTTCTTTTTGAGGGTACATTTTTGATCTCTTTTTCCTTAAGTTTGTTCATACTCATATCTATCTTTTTAGTATTTTCCTCAGTGTCGTTCTCGATCCTTAGGTAGAAACCAATGGATGTAAACATGTATTTGAAACATGTTATGACTGATGGTTGCAAGTGGTTGCAAGTGATTGCTAGTGGTTGCTCGTGGATGCATATACACACACTTTAGGTATTAGATCGGCTCAGTCACTTTCATATTGCATATGCATATATGTACTTATATATGATTGAAACTTGATGTGTTATCATGTGGATGTTGCATATGTATGAATGATTGTGCACTCATGTAGAAAGTATGATTAGGGAAGATTGCATACATTATGGATGCATGCCACTAACATGACTTGCATTAAGGAGGTCAACTGAATCAGTAGACCGCCTGATTTTGCATTAGATGAGGACATATACACACACTATGCATATGATCATGAAGCATTAGAAGTCTTTTAAGGACAATGGACGCCTGTGTTTGATGGTTGAGTAGATGGACGATTGGATGGTAGGATATACGTTCTTCTTGACTTGAAGATTTCGGGGACGAAATCCTTTAAGGAGGGGAGAATGTAACACCCCGTGTCTTCGATAAACCTTAAAGTAAAGAATTAAAGAATAATTAATTCTAAATGTGAGAATTAAGGGAAACGAGTTACACCATTGCGTTCGTTTGGGAATTTTGGTTGAGATAGAGTCTGAGTTTGCGTGAATTGGACTTCGTATGAAGAAGTTTTGGCCTTTGGAAGTTTCAAAAATTCAAATTCAAACACAGAAGAGGGCAGGAAAAATTCCCGCCCAAGCCAGGTCGACCAGGAGGTCGACATACCCCCCCCTCCCGGGGAAGATCTGAAAGGATGACGATTTCTGACTCCCTGCTGAGTCATTAGGGCTGAGGTGTTATCCTATCTTGACTGGATGGTCTTGATTACTTCTAGGGTTAATCTGACGGCTCTAAATTGATTAAACCTCTATAAAAGCAACCTAACTCTCAACCCTAAATCACAAATATTCATACCATGAGCCGCCATGCGGTCAATGGTGAACCTAGAATAGCCGTCATCTCTTTCAACTCAAAGGCAAGATTGAAGCTATGTCAAAATTAAATGTAATCTAATTCAACTAAGAAAATTCAACGATTTACGTCAAAGGCGAGCAATTCAATTTCGGAATACAGATCCCAGAACTCAAGAATTCCTTTTTGTTTGTAAGTGTAGTTATCTTTCAGATGTGAATGAATTAAAGACATGGTTTGTAATGAATTGTAAAATAGAATTGTATCAAGTTGTATGTGATGCTGATTTGTGTTTATTCATGTCTATTCTATTGTATATGCCTATGAATTAATATGGTCTATCGAGCCTATCATGTTATGTGGAAATTGGTGAATAAACCTATGGTGTTATGAAATTATCATATATATGTTTGGTGATATTACGATACATACAAGTTTTAGGCTAAGTCACGTCGTTTATGCCTAATTGTTTAGATACATTATGCATACATGTTTAGATCTACGACCTTGTATAATTTGGTGATTATATCTATATGTTGTATGTCAATTAGAAATTATGCCATGTTTATGCAAGCTAAGTGATGCTATCATGTTATGAATACATGCAAGTTCATAGGTTAAAAACATGATTATGTAAACCTATATGTTTAGTTCTACAACTTTATATGTTTGAACCATATGCCTTTATGTTAGATCAATATTAGCGTGATTCAATCCCTATGCACGTTCATCACTACACGTCTAATTAGATTTTGGTAGTTCTTTGTAAAACTATTATTTTATGACTCATGTTGAATAGGTCTAGTTTGCAAGTTCATAATTAAAAGTATATTATGCCAAGTTCATGTGACACTTCTGTAGTTAGATCCATATTTTTGTATGATGTTGGAATGTTGCAAGTTCCTCTTTTTCCCCTTTTAGTTTATTAGTTAGGCTAAGATGTCGAGCCTAACATCCTATGTAGTTTTGCGAGCGTACAACGGGGGCAACGTTGGGGAAAACATGAGAATTATACATAATTAACATATTTGGCTCATAACCATGTAAATGGTATGGCATTGAAATGATATAATTTACTTACCAAAAATTATGAATTTGATTTAGAAAGAAAGTGGGCCATGACAATAAATTGTTGACAAATTTACATATAAGCATAAAAGGATATATATATATAAAAAAAAAATTTAGAAAAGACGAATATGCCTAACCCGAGGTTAGACTGAGTTGTGGTGTAAAACTTCCCGGAACCGACCGGCACATCCAGTGACCACAACAATACTTGTCTAATGTGGGTGGTTAGTGCATTGAGCCCAAAAAGGACCCGAGGTTAGACTGAGTTGTGGTGTAAAACTGCCCGGAACCGACCGGCACATCCAGTGACCACAACAACACCTGTCTAATGTGAGTGGTTGGTGCTCTAATAAAGCTAAGGCAAGAGTGGTAGGGTTAAGTCAATTAAGGAAACACTTAACCAATTCAACATGTTAGCTAATCTGATGGGTAGGGTTAGGTAAATTTGGACACTTAACCAATTTAACAAGATGGCTGGAAAACCCTAGTAACGGGGACCCATTTCAGTAGTAACCCACATAGATGTATCATGGGACCCTGAACTAGGCAGGGTAGGGCACGATTACTGGGCTGATTATAAGTGGTCAAAAACATCGGCGGTGGTGCATCAGTGTAGGTTCCGGCGGAGTACGGGTGTGCACGTACTCCGGAGTGGAAAAAGCAGGCACTGAGCATCAGTAGTCATACACTGTGCATCTTGAATCATGTCAGGTTGACACATAGGATTTGATACACCCCGTGGTGGGACCAGCACAGGTATCTACGGTCTAGCGGGGGCCGAATGACACACGTGATAAAAGCATGCGAGTAGGAGTCGATCGATATAAGGGGATCATTTCACCAAGAACACGTGGTGCTATTTGGACAAATATAAGTGGGTGCAGAGAATTAAACATGGGTGCGTTTTATATTTAGTTTATCCTGCCTTATATAGTTTTATGTTAGTTTGTTGTTCTGGTACTGTCCTATTTTCAATTTATTCCTATCATGACCTTTTTCTTATTCACACACTGAAAAGTCACTAGACTTTCTTAGACTTATGTATGACCCATTTTTCTTTCGTCTTCTTTCCTTTCGTCCCCCCCCTCCATCAGGTAGCCAGGGAGGGAATAGCTGAGCTTAATTTGGACCGTTATCTTTCCAAGCTTGAAGACTCTGTGATGTACGGCTTGGAATCTCTTATTTTTGGCTATGGCTTTGGACACACTAGACTTGGGGATTTATGCAGTTTTACTTATGCTTCATGCTTCTTTATATAATAATCAAGACAGAAATTATAATGTAATGATTTGAAAGTTGGTTTAAACAGTTTGATGTAATGTTTTGTTATAAACCATGTTTAAAATAAAGTTAGTTTTATTTTCCGCTGCTTATATATATATATATATATATATATATATATATATATCTGTCTTGTAAATTTTCTGTGTCTTTTACCTATAATACTGAAACACCCCACCTCCGTTAAGGTCACTCACAAAGGGAATGCCTTAACTTAGGTGGAGGTTTATAAGTAAAAGCCACAGATAAACACAAGACAGATATAAATACACATATTTTAAACAGCGGAAAACAAACAGACTTTTATTTCATCAATACGTGTTCAAACAAAACATTTCCATATTTGTCTCAAAATACTTCCATCATTACAACCTCATTACTGTCTTAATTATTAAAGAAGCATAAAACATAAATAAAAGTAACAAAAATCCCCATAGTGATATCCAAAGCCATAATCCGAGCAAAAGAGTTCCAAACCATACGTCTACGGTCTTGGAGCTTGCAAAGGGTCTGACTGAGCTGAGTTGTTTCCTCCCTGTGGACCTGGGGGGGAAACGAAAGAAAAGAAGACGAAAAGAAAATAGAGTCAGACATAAAGCCTGAGTAAATTTAGTAACTCTTTAGTATGTGAACAAGAAAAAGGGCATGATAGATATAAACTGAAAACAGGAAAGTGTCACAAGCTAAGGAAGTGTCGTTTAGAATCGAATGTGCTATCGCACCCACACTATATCTCTGCACCTACTTGAGCTTATTTTAACTGGCACCCCATGCTGAGGGTGAAGTGATCCCCATTTTCTAAAGATCGGCTCCTACTCGCGTAAACATGTGTCATACGGCCCCCAAGAATTGTAGATACCTATGCTGGTCCCATCATGGGGTGTATCAAGACCCATGGTGGCGACCCCGACACAATTCTAGAAGGCATAGGTTATACTACTGATGCCCCCAGTGCCCTGTTTGTCCAATCCGGAGTGTGTGCAAGCCCGCACCTTGTTAGAACCTACACTATTGCACCCACCGCCGTCGCTTTGACCGCTTACAATCTGCCCAGTAATTGTGCCCCACCCTGCTTAGTTTTAGGGTACCATGATACCTAACTTGGGTTACTGCTGAAACGGGTCCCTCGTTACTAGGGTTTTTCTAGTCAAACATGTTAAGTGGTTAAGTGTCTGTATTTACCTAACCCCACCCATCAATTCTTGTTAACATGTTGAATTTGGTTAAGTGTTTATAGTTGACTTAACCCTACCATCTGTCCTTAGCTTCTTAAAGCACCTGACCACTCACATTAGACAGGTCTGGATGTGCCGGTCGGTTCCGGGCAGGTTTACACCGTAGCTCAGTCTAACCTCGGTTCCTTATTGGGCTCAGTGCTTAACCACCCACATTGGATAGGTATTGTTGTGACAACTGGACAGCCGGGCGGGTCCGGGCAGGTTTACATCACAACTCAATCCAACCTCGGGTTAAGCATATCGTGTTTTCTAAATTTACATATTTTATTACTTCTCAATTATATATGTAAATTTCATTTTCTTTATTCTTGGGTATAACAATTCATACCGCTAGAATGTCATTGCCGTTGGCATGTGCCAACCATGCCAACTTATATTTTTAATGTTTTACACCCAACGTTATTACCCCCGTTTGTACGTTCGCAACATTATAACAAGTGTTGGGCTTGACAAAATTCAGCCCAACTTTATAAACGTGAGAAGAAGGGGAAACCAAGAACATGTAATATTTCACATAAAGGTGTGTGGCGCATGAACTTGCAATTTAGCGATTCAACATAAATTATGGGTCATGTGAACTTGCATTCAAATCAAAGTATAACTAAGTAGGTGACATATGAAATGGCATAGTTTAGGCTTATACAAACTTGTGTTTAAACATGTTTAACTTGGCATAATGTCAACCGCAAAACTAGCATGTTGTATATTCACCAAAATGTCCAATTTTAACATCTAATCATATAGCCTACTTCAACATGAACTTGCATAGTTTATGAAACCCAAACGATACTTAACATAGATCCAATTATACTTACAAATAAACATAAGAATGTGTTCATAGGTTTTGGGTCATGTAGGCATAAAAGGTCTCAAATCTATAACATGTTTACATAAATTCTAACTTAGACTAAGGGAATGTATATAGTACATGCCATCAACATAAACATAAAGGGATCAATTTCTAGTTTTTGCCGCAACTTGCTATTGCTATTACTTTCATATACAAATGTCCAATAGGCTTGCATCAATCAATTTATGCCACAAATATCAATACACAAGTCATGACAGAATTATTACAATACACAGAATTCATACAATAACACAATTCTATTTTCATTTACATCGAATCACGTCACAGTTTTTATTCATATTCTGAAAGGTCACTATACTTACAACGAATGCAGAATCTTGAATTCTGCATTCTGAATTCTGAAATTGAGATGCGCTCCTTTGGGTAGATTAACGTTGCGTTGATTAATTTGATTAAGCTTTAGTTTTCTTCTTCTTAATTTGATTCGTCTCTAAGCTTCTCTCTCTTGACGGCTATGCTCAATTCCTTCCTGGCAGCATGACGACTCCCATCTTATATTTTTTGTGAATTTTTAGTTGAGACTTAGGGTGTATTTATAGATTTTTAAATTGTTTTGAGCCGTCAGATGAAGACAGGAGGAATCTAGACCATACAAAATTCAAAGAGCCAATCAAGAGGTGACATGTCAGCCCTAGTGACACACCGAGCCACAGAAATTCGAGCCAGAGCTAGACCCAGCCAGCCAGGTCGACCAGGTAGGTCGACTGGCAGGTCGACACACAGGTCGACACTATGGTCGACCTGGGGTGGCCAGGTCGACACCCAGGTCGACACTATGGTCGACCTGGGGTGGCCAGGTCGACACCATGGTCGACCCTATGGTCGACCTGGTCTCTGGGCAGGAATTTTCCAGCCTAGCCCAGTTTAAACTTGTTTTTCGAATTTCGAATTTGAAACTGAGCTGTTTGAATTTTAAATTTTATTCTGAAACTTCCGAAGGTCATAACTCCTTCATACGGAGTCCGATTCGCGCAAACTCGGACTATATCTCAAGCAGAATTCCGAGACGAACGCAATTGTGTAACCCGTTTCCCTTAGTTCTTTCATTTAGAATTAATTACACTTTAATTTTTGAAGCTTAATGTTATAGAATTCACGGGGTGTTACATTCTCCCCCCCCCCCCCTTAAAAGGATTTCGTCCCTGAAATCTTCAAGTTAGGAAGAATGTATATCCTACCATCCAACAGTCCATCTACTCAACCAACAAACACAGGCATCCACTGTCCTTAAAAGACTTCTAATGCTTCGTGATCATATGCATAGTGTGTGTACATGTCCTTATCTAATGCAGAAATCAGGCGGTCTACTGATTCAGTTGACCTCCTTAATGCGAATCATGTAAGTGTTATGAATCCATTATGTATGCAAATTTTTCCTACTCATGATTCTATATGAGTGCACAACTATTCATACAAATGCGACGACCATATGACAGCATATCAAGTTTCAACCATATACAAATGAGAATACATATATGCATATGCAATATGAAGTGACTGAGCCGATCTATAACCTAGGGTGTGTGTGTATATGCATCCACGAGCAACCACTAGCAATCACTAGCAACCATTTGCAGCCATCATCCATAACATGTTTTCAAATACATGTTTGCATCCATTTGTTTTCTACTTAAGGAGTTAGGAAAAGGACCGAGGAGGTATACCTAAAAAGATAGATAAAGCATAACTTAAGGAAAAAGAGAGATCGAAGATGTACCCTAAAAAAGAAGAGGGTAGGCAGCGCGTATTCTGTCCTCAGTTTCCCAAGTCGCGTCTTCCTCGGCGTCGCTCCACTGAACTTTAACGAGTTTGACTTCGCGGTTGCGTAGCTTTTTCACTTCAGTTCCTAAGATGCGGGTTGGAACTCTCCTCACAGTTGCTTCATGTTCCACTTCGGCTTCTTCTAGAATGCTAGGTTCCACCACTACCGTAGACTCATGCAAACACTTCCGGAGGTGAGAAACATGAAAGACGTTGTGAACTCCGGCCAGACTCTCGGGTAGTCTAATCTATAGGCCATCTTCCCAACCTTCTCGATGATAGGAAACGGTCCTACAAATCTTGGTGCTAGCTTTCCCGTGGATCCAAAGCGAACGACGTTCCTTAAAGGAGATACCTTAAGGAAAACCCTGTCCCCAACCTCAAACTCAAGTTCGGTCCTTCTTTTGTCGGCGTAGGATTTTTGTCTGTCTTGGGCTGTCTTCATCCTTTTCTTTATCAAGTCCACTTTCTCTGAAGTTTCTCGAATCATGTCTGGCCCAAGTATAAGCTTATCTGTAGACTCCCACCAACAAGTTGGTGTTTTGCACGGTCTTCCATACAAGGCTTCGAAGGGCGCCATACCAATGGTAGCTTGGTAGCTGTTGTTGTAGGCAAATTCCACTAAAGGAAGGCGATCCTCCCAAGTCCCTCCAAAGTCAAGAACGCAAAGTCTCAAAAGATCCTCTAAAACTCTATTCACCCTTTCCGTCTGGCCATTGGTTTGGGGGTGATAGGCCATGCTCAAACATAACTGTGTGCCTACAGCTTCTTGCAGACTCCGCCTAAACTCGCTTGCGAAGATAGGGTCTCAGTCACTAACAATGCTGGAGGGTATCCCATGATGTCGAACTATTTCCTTGAGATAAAGAGATGCTAGAGATGAGGCAGTCCTTCTACTCTTGATAGGTATGAAGTGGGCGCTCTTAGTAAGCCTATCCACTATTACCCAAATGCTAGTATTGCCTCTTCTCGAACTAGGTAGTCCATCAATGAAGTCCATTTAAATGCTATCCCAGTTCCACTGTGGGACCTCTAAAGGATGAAGTAGTCCTCCTGTAAAGACCCGTAAATTCCCGCTCTTTGGATCGACCATAAACCACATAAGTCTGACCCAAAGGTCGGAAATCCACGAATACTTTAACTTTGGGAATACAACAACATCAGAACAATAACAGCAGACTTTTATAACATCAATAATAAATGTCACATCAGAGTACAGAATATCAGAGTACATCGAATAAATTACAGCGGAAGATACATTACAATATATTAATACATTGCAGCGGAAACAATAAAACTAAGGCAGCGGAAGACAACTATGCTCTGGACACAGCTTTAAGCTTCAATACAGGATCCTGCTTGAGATAAGAACCTGTAGACAAACTACTCGACTGCCCATGTGGAAAAGAGGGCACCCGAGTTTGTAAAGGTGGAAACAAACAACGGGTCAGTCATGGGACTGGTGTGAGAATTCTTAACTAATTTAACTAATAGCTATAAGGCAAATCCAAGGACCACGCCGCTAACGCGGAACGGGTTTTATTCCAATGGATTGCCGTGCATAATTTAAGTAAATCGTCAAAACAACACAATGCTTTGTAGAAAAATGAAATCACCATAAGACTCAGGTCCCATCACATAATGCAACGCACACCAGAGGATAGAGTTTTACCTTATTGTGATTAAACATGCTTGATACGTTAAAAACGAATTTGATATTATTATTAGTGTGTATATGTTTTAAAACATTTCAAAGTAAATGTATCAATCCTAGGAAGCATAGGTACCCATATATTATGCCTCCGTACTAGTAATACAATCAAATTCGTCGGTTCGTATTTGGATTTTTGGTTTCCATCATGAGTCAAGGCTAGAGAGGAGCTCCTTACCGATTCGAGCACTCTAGCTAGTGTCTCAGGATTCCCCGTGGAGAACCCTTGGATAGCTGCAGGGTCGGTCCGCAAATACAGCTTAGCGGATTAGTTATACCTGAATACACGTTTCCCGATCCTATAGGACCTATCCGAGGCGCCTCATTCCATCATCCACATAAGTAAAATGTCAAGCCGTGTTAAAACCCAAACACCACTTCTAGCTAGAAAGAAACGTGCTGCTCTCCCTGCGTTCCCTTCTCCCGTTTTAGACTCTACCGGTGTGTGAGGCTCGTGAAGTCACGCTATACACAAATCTATGCCTAAACAGGCTATGCTTTGATCATCCCACAAGGCCTGCTTTTCAACAAAGCCTTGATCAAATGCATCTTAGCATGCCACATCGTCAATCCATACCGTACCATTGATTTCTACCAACATATAACCTCTAAGCTCGTACGTCTCAAGGAAGGGTGTAAAACACCAAGCAGATATATGTTTAGCAGAGATCAACGAATACAGTATAAAGGAATACAACGTCAGACATACAATCCATTTACGCGCTTATGCTCTGGGTTTGAGCGAAAGCCAAAACCGTGCAATCAACACTACGTCCGGACGGCTACTACTGTCACCCCTTCAAGGTAGCTACTCCCATCATGGGTCTCAATAGCAACACACCCATTCGATGTGAAGATCGTCGGCCTTCAATCACCGTCTTCAAATCTTCGAAACGTCGTATCATTATTTGGAATGAGAGTAAACTCGGACTTTCCAAATAATTCTCGCATATATAAATTTGAAAACAAATTCATATCGTTAATATTAATTTATAACGATCAGTCTTTATTTTTTTTATTTATATAAAAATAATTAAATTCTATTTAGCAATACTTCATATAACAGGAGACAATGGCGCTGTCTTTACCCAAATTTGTTTTACACGCTTCTCTAAATCTAACCGTTGGATTTTAATATACTTCATATCATTAGGAAGATCTTCCCAAGGCGAACCTACCGGTTTCAGTTTTGGGAAAATCCGTCGGTCGGATCATACGGTATAATCAATTAAAAGTACGATTCTAAAATGTGAACTACCACGCTCGATTCAAGTACTTTTAATTTATATATATATATATATATATATATATATATATATATATATAATTTATATAAATATAATTTCTCGTCCATTTCATTTTACTATATTTTGCTAACAACAAATCTTCTTATTTATATCCAATATTGATATATATATCATCACACACAACAATGTTTTCTTTTATTTTTCAATTTCCATAAATATACTATACACAAAATGTATGTTTTGTGTATCATTCCAATTACAACAAAAAAATAAGTATTTTCGTGTTTCATTTCCATTACAACAAATATGCATATTTTGGTGTCCACTTCTTTTCTATACAAATGAATATATTTTTGTTTGTTTAATTTCAATATAACAAAAATAATAATTTTGCTATTCTTTTAAATGCCAAACAAAAATAATAATTTTTCTTATCTCTTTCAATGTAAAACCAAAATGATCTTGACTATTTAGAATGGCAATGTAAATTCCGTTCTTAAGTTACACCATAAAAATGAAATCTTAATTTACAATGTAATGTCATACCTTAACTACATAATAAAAATGTAATTTTAATTTACAGTGCAATTTCTCATTCATAGTTACATATAAAAATGTAAATTTTGTTCGCTTGCCAAATTTCATACCATAGTTACAAAAAATATAATTTTTATTTTCAATGCCAATTCCACATCATAGTTAAAAATGTAATTTTTATTTGCAAAGCAAATATCATAACTTTAGTTCAAATAAAAATGTAATTTTTATTTGCAATGCAAGTTCTCATTCTAAGTTACATAATAAAAATGTAATCTTTATTATCAATGCACATTCCTACTTTTGTTTACATATAAAACACAAATTCTATTTAAAATGCGAGTTCATATTTTTGTTTTACATAATAAAAATGTAAATTTTATCGCTACCATTTTCCATTGATAAAAATATGATCTTAACCATGCATTTCATTTCGTATGCAGTATATATAACAAATAAATATATTTCCTTCATATCCAATACATGACATTACCAATTAAATATATCTTCTTTACATGCAGCATAACAATGAACTTTTTATTAACAAAAAGAAACGCAGCAAAAATGCAGTTTGAAATGTATTCATTTTATCGTAACTCAAATGACGATAAGAATGAAATGTTAACATCGCTATTTTTATCGCACCAGAAATATCGATAAAAATGTGATATTAACATTTCTCTTTTACCGCATCAAAATATTGATAAAAATATAAACATTCCAATTTATACTTTTATTTACATCTGACATGTAAATAAAAATATGACTCTTCAAAACATGCTTTTACTTACATCTAAAAGGTAAGTAAAAATGCTACTGCTAAATTCATATATATTTTTTTTTATCAAAAATGTAGGTAAACATTGCAACTTTTTAATTCATCAATTTTGACACTAAAAAGGTGTCTACTTTTATCTAAACTATCATGACACAAAAAGGATTTTTTTTTTTTTACATCGAAAAGAAATAACAATAAAAATGATTCTTTTTAATGTTAAAAAGAATCAGCGACAAAAATGTTCCTTTTTACCATTAAGAAGAAATAGCGACAAAATGTTTCTCCTTATCTACAAAAGAAATATTGACAAAAAGGGTTTCTTTTTATCGACAAAAAGAAATAAATAATGTTTCCTTTTCATCGACACAAAGAAATAAAAATATAAAATGTTTTGTCCTTCTTTTACAGTTGATAAAAATGTATATTTTTATCTTTCTTCTACATTTGATAGAGAAGTATAAATTTGGTTCACTTTTTTTTTATTATTAATAATTCACATTACAATAAAAATATAACTTTAATTGTCTATTATCACATTTACATAAAATGTACTTTTCTATCTAATGCTACAATTTACATAAGATGTAAATTCTATTTCTCATATAACATATTACATAAAGTGTAACTTCTATTGTCTTTCTATTTTCTTTTCTTGTTAACATAAAAAAAAAAACTATGTTAAATCGTCCCAAACATTTCTTCCTAACATAAAAAAAAACATTTTATGTTAAATCTCTCTTACCAATTTCTTTTAACATAAATAATTTATGCTAAATCCTTCTTAACATTCTTATTTGTTAATTTACATAAAATGTAAATTTTCTTCCTTCTATTTGTTCTATTTACATAAAATGTAAATCAATAGTTTATTTACATAAAATGTAAATTTTCCTTTTCAATTATCTTATTTACATAAATGTAAATTTCTTTTCTAATTATTCAATTTACATAAAATGTAAATTTTCTTTTTTTAATTCTATTTACATAGAAAATGTAAATTCTGTCTTACATACCTAATTAACAAAAATTGTTAATTTTGTCTTGTCGTCAATTCTAACACAACAAAATATAGTTTGATTTCGTCGTCAATTCCAACACAGCAAAATATAAGGTGTTATATTTATCAGTTTAATGTCCATAAGGTAAACATGACAAAATATGACATTTTATTTGGATTAAAGATTCTAACCTGATCTAATTCCCAAACAAGATAGTATATTTAATTGGATTAAAAATTCTAGTTTAATCCATTTTGCAAAACATGATGATTTTTGTTGTACTCATCAGATCAAAATAACACAACAACAGATCTAAACAATACAATCCAATTCATCAGAACCACAATCACAATTCATCACAGTGCAAATCTAATTAAATAAGATACAAACAATTATCTAACAGCGATAAAATAATTAATGTAATTAATTAAAATTAGAAATTCTCACATTGAATTTTGACCGAAATTTGACTGTCTGCGTTTCAGCTGCGGTCTGCGCCATCACGAAGCTCTCGGAAAGACGAGTCCAACGCAACTTACGGTTTGTAAAACGGACCTCGTATGAGAGAGATATCGATTTTTAAACATTGGATAAATTAAATTAAATAAATAAATTAATATAATAATACCCTTCTTTCTCGTTTGAAAAACACGGCCGATACCTGTACACGCACGAGACCCATCTACCGCTCTTCCTTCTTCTGGACGCACGCAACCCGAGGCATCTTGGCGCCGATCAGATGCTGCCACGACGAAGACCACCCCGAGCTCCACCTTCGGCCGAAACCCCATCGAACTCGGCCTCCTTCCTTGGCCAGAAAACACCCAAAAACGCAGCCACTTCTCGGACGAAATTCGCAAAATCCATGAATCAAAACCCGATCTTGACCGTATAGATTTGTAGCTCTCTGAATCCTCTTCGATTTGGTATATCATACGTCGATTTTCGTTGAACGGATTGAGAGATATTAGCGTTTGAAATTGGGTTGATTTCAGCCATTAAAATCTGGGCGGCGGCTGCTCCATTGAGAATTAGGGTTTCAGCCGTTTTTTTTAATATTATTTTATTAATAAATCTCGAAATTTGTGCTAAAAAGGTGGATTTTTGGACTTTGTCCGATTTGGGCCTGCTTACTGTCGATCTTAACGTTTTGAGGCCTTCTGAACGCGATAGGCTATGTCCCGGGCTCCAATTCTGATGTCTGTAACGTTTTTTTTCGGTTTTAATTTAAAAATGCAATATAAAATAAATAATTTAATTTCTACCGTACATTTAAATATGCCGGGGCCACAAATTAACTTCAAAAATTCCCGAAAATTATATTTAGCTATGTTTTGACGTTGCGGACCTAGAAAAATTAATTTCGTTCAATTCTGAGCTCGTATGAATTTTTAAAGTCAAAAATTGTCCGTTCACACTGAGAAATCAATTATAATTATATATTAATTCTAAAAATTACCGAAAAATCATTTTTAGCTTTATTTTGACGATACGAACCCAACAAAATTATTTTCGTCAAATTCTGAGACTTTTTGAAAAATGGCTATTTTTAAGGCTTTTAAGTTTAACTAAAATAGTCAAAACACATTTTCTTTTCCCACACTCACATATTAATTCGAAAAATTCTGAAAATTGAAACCTAGCAATAATTTGACATTCCTGTTCCAACAAAAGTGGTTTCGTCGAAAACAGAGGTCGTTTGAAAAATGACTATTTTTAAGGCCAATATATTTAATATTAAAAATACATTTTTAAACAAATAATTTCCGAAACTCGAAATATATAAGTGTTTACTGTTTTTCAATGCAGAAACGTTATTCTGAACTCAATGGAAGTGGTTTCGAGTCCAAATTCCTTCATATGCAAAAAGTAGCATTTTTGACCTTTATATATTTCATAGCGACCTTTCTAAATTTTAAACTGGGCATAACTTTTGATTCCCGCTATGAAATTTCGATTTTTCGGATTCGTTAGAAAGATATTTTTAAATAGATTCTAATATTTTTGGTTTCACTAAAATCCGTTAAATTTTGCATCCTGTACGGTCAGTCAAAGTTCAAGTTTGACTTTTCAAACTACAGCGCTATTTCTAACTCCTTTTATAATTAAAATTAAATTATTCATTCTAACTTCAATTCTTAATCATTATTATTTTGAATAAATCATTTTAAATACCAAAAACTCATTAAAATTACTAAATTTAAAATTTTAAATTGGCCCCAAAATTCAGGGTTGTTACACCTCCAGGTTTCTTCTGTTCCGCCTTGACCCGTTGGCAGGTCATGCACTTAGAAACGAAATCTGCCACGTCTTGCTTCATGCCGCTCCAAAAGAAAGTCCTTTTTATATCCTTGTACATCTTATCACCGCCAGGGTGTATAGTCATCTTGTAGTGATGCACTTCCTTGAGAACCTTCTTTGTCAACTCCCTTGCTTGTGGGACGCATAATCTTCCATCTCGCCTCAGCCAACCCTTTTCATCGATGGTGTATCTACTGAGGTGACTAGAAGTCTCACCCCTAATAAGTTTATCAATCACATCAACAAGCTGAGGGTCTTCACGTTGTGCAGCCCCTATTGAGTCTAAGAGAGTAGGGCGTACTTCGAGAGATGCCAGCAAACCCGATACAAAATCCGAGGATGGCCTAAAGTTAAAACTGGCTATATACTCCAAGCTTTTCCTTTCCACAAAGAGCGGGCTTAAGGTCAGTTTCTTTCGGCTCAACACGTCTGCTACTACGTTGCCTTTGCCGGGAGTATAGGAAATTTCAAAGTCATACGAGGCAAGAAACTCCATCCATCTTTGCTACCTCAAGTTAAGATCCTTCTGCGAGAAGAGATATTTCAACGATTTATGGTCAGTGTATAATTCGAACTTCTCACCTAGGAGATAATAACGCCAAGACTTAAGCGCAAAGACGATGGAGGCTAACTCAAGATCGTGGGTTAGGTAGTTCTTTTCATGAACTTTCAATTGTCTTCCGCCATAAGCTACTACCCTTCCTTCTTGCATTAGAACAGCGCCTAGTCCCGTTCCACATGCATCCGTGTATACTGTGAACATTTTGCTTCCATCTGGCAAAGTCAGAACTGGGACTGTTGTGAGAGCCCTTTGTAATCGTTGGAAAGAAAACTCACAGTCCAAATCCCAAGTAAACACCAGATTCTTCTTTGTTAGCCTTGTGAGTGGGGCTGAGATTTTCGCGAAATCCCTAATAAAATTTCGGTAAAAACCGGCTAGCCCAAGAAAGCTTCGAACTTCGGTTGCATTTCTTGGTGTCTTCCAATCTTGCACTGCCACCACTTTCACGGGGTCCACAGCCAACCCCTCTTTGGACACTATATGCCCCATAAATCTTACCTTCTTTCTCCAAAAGTGACACTTGGAGAATTTGGCTTTTAGCTGATGTGTACGGAGAGTTTCCATGATTTCTTTCAGATGCTGAGCATGCTCTTCCTCATTCTTTGAGAGGATTAAGATATCATCTACGAAGACAACCACAAATTTGTTGAGGAATTCTCTGAACACCCTGCTCATTAGGTCTATGAAATAAACGGGTGTGTTTGTCAAGCCGA
Source organism: Allium sativum (assembly GCA_030737875.1). Taxonomy (NCBI): domain Eukaryota; kingdom Viridiplantae; phylum Streptophyta; class Magnoliopsida; order Asparagales; family Amaryllidaceae; genus Allium; species Allium sativum. The sequence goes on along the minus strand of CM060926.1, from coordinate 681,496,454 downwards.
AAGGCATGACAAGCCACTCGAAGATACCGTCTGGGGTTCTGAACGTCGTCTTATCAATGCTATCTTCAGCTAATCTCAGCTGATGGAACCCAGTTTCTAGATCAAGTTGGGAGAAGACCGACGTTCCTACAAGCTGATCAAACAAACCGTCGATTCGGGGAAGAGGGTGCCTATTTTTCTTAGTCAATTTGTTTAACTCCCTATAGTCGACGCAAAGGCGAAGCGAACCGTCCGCTTTGGTTGCGAACACCACTGGAGCGCCCCATTCCGAAATGCTCCGTCTAATGAACCCCTTTTCGAGAAGTTCTTTTACCTGCTTACTGAGCTCCTTTCTCTCCTTTGGAGCCATGTGTCTGACAGGTAAAGCTACAGGCTTTGCATTATCCACAAGATATATGCGGAAGTCTATTTCCCGCCTCGGAGGTAAGCCTTTCACCTCCTCAAAGACATCCGGATATTCCCGGACTACTCTAACTGATTGCAAATTCTCATCAGAAGCATCAAGCGACTCTAGATAACTAAGCATAACAGCATTCAAGGGATTACAAGAAGTTTCTAGAGTGTTACCAAGCCGAGTCAAGAGTCTAACTACTCTTCTCTCACAATCAAGGATGGCACCATTACTGGATAACCAGTCCATGCCTAAGATCAAACCATATCCCGAGAAGCCCAAAACAAAGGCATTACAACTAAACTCAACGCTGAGAATAGAGATTTTCAAACCCAAACAAACCATTGACAAGTAAGCGGAGCCCCCAATTGGATTTGAAACTACTAAGGGATCCTCTACCATACTAGTGTCTAGATGCAGAGATTCTACTAAGGTAGATGAAACAAAAGAGTGTGATGCGCCAGAGTCAAAAAGTGTGCGAACTGGATGATCATAAAGATAGACTACACTTTCTATAGAAATATTACTATCTCGTTCCTGCTGAGGTGCCACTAGCGCATGAACTTGACCCCCTGAAGTGGATCCGGCTTTCTGTCCCTGCCCTTTCTTCTTTGGGCAGTCCTTAGCTTGGTGCCCAGTTTCTCCACAATGGAAGCAACCACCCATCTTTGCCTTCCTTTTTCGGCAGTCTTTTGATATATGTCCCACAATGCCATAGAAATTGCACCTTCTCCTCTCATGGGGCTTATTGTTCTTCCATCCTTTCTTGAAGTCTGTCTTCTTTGCTTGTAGACCCTCTTTCTTCTCTTCCACCTTGGTGTAGTAACCCGCATTTTAGCTGTTGAATAATTTATTTATTTAATTATCAAATATCGATTTATCGATATCGAGAACGTGAATTAAATAATATTGAATATTTAATTAATAATTATAATATAATAAAATATATTATAATGTCGAAATAGTCGGAAATAGTGAAATTCACAATTTCATGTGAATTGAATAGCATACGAGATTTGGTGGAGTTTCGATTCGAAATATAATAACGATTATATTGAATCGACGATAGTTGAACGTATAGTTTATAATATATTTATAAACGAGCTCGAAATGGCACGGCAGTTCGCTATTTGGCGATTTGAACTTCAACTGAATGTACAGGGTTCGTTTTAAGCCGGATTTCTGTGAAACAAGAAACGTGTGGAGCTGGTGGAGTATATCTTTCTAATGGAAGAGAAAAATCGGGATCTCGTCGTGTAGATTTTGTTTTATGTCCAAATTAAATATTCAGAAAAACAGCGGTATATTCGTTCGTGGCCATAACAGTTATTTAAAAATATTTGAATATCGGGTTTGAATTTAGACAAGGTTCTTTTGAGATATAACGATAATTTAATTTTTAAAATTTTACTGTAATTTTTAATAAATTAAATAAGCAACTTTTTATTTGGAGTAATTTGCACCCTGTAACAATATTTTTGGGTTTCACAATATAAGTTAACCTACCGGTATTATTATATTTTTGGAATCCTGGCACATCGCTGATTACAACGGTATATTTATTTCAGTCTGCAGCGCTCGTACATGGTATAATTGTACGTAGCAGGGTATGCAACTTTTACAAACTTTTTAAAGGAAAATGTATACACGGTGGAGGCTTCTATACCATAAAACATAGCTGAAGACGTGGACCATAAACCAACCAAGGTCAAAAGCAAAAACGTGGACAAACCCCTTCCAAGAATTTCAAATCAAACCTTATATAAATCCTTATAAGTACCCCACTAATAACCCTTATGACCTAATCCCTCATTTCTCAAGTCAAAGAATCGGCCGCCACAAAACAAAACAGAAAACGAGAGATCCATTCTTCATAAATTCGAAACAAATAAAAGGAAATACTATAAATCCTAAAATGAAGGTATTCACCGTCCTCATCTCAAGCTCTTCACGATAATACCAGTTTGGTGATACTCGCTCAAAGGAGCTGTGTTCGGGATGGTCACAGTAGACCTAGGGTTCGGCAATACTCGGTTTTTGAAGCATCGATTCGAAAATATGGTTCGAGATGAATGAAATGGTGTCGGTGAGGAGCTGATATGGGGCGCGTCGATGATGTTATGGGTTGAGGGTCGTTCTTTGAGTGCCAGGAAGGAGGTTGCGGAAGTCATAAACAGGTCAGAGGGAGTTTCGGTTTTCAACAGAAATTTATGGGCAAGGAGGAGTCGATTGAGTTAGCACTGTTATGGGTTCTATTTGATTTTCGGTCCTTGTCTTGAGGTCAAGCTGGAATGTACAGCAGCGTTTTGTGGTCTGAAGGTCACGATGGGGCAGAAGGGATCGAAGAGATAGGAATGGCAGTGGCCATAGTAATACTGGAATCTGAGAAGATGTGGGAATAATAAGAGAAGAACAAAATGTGAAAAGGGGTTTCTTTGTTTAACTGGGAACGAAAGTTGGGGTTACTGTATAAATGGAACAGAACGTTGATGCAACAAATGGTTGGGAGAGATGTGTGGATAAGAAGAGAAGAGTGAGGAGGTGGTTTGGTTGCGGCATTCACATCAGTTGAGGCTATATTCTCTTCAACATGTTCTTTCCGGGATGCAACTGTGTTTCCCCAACATTTGAAATTGGGACCGTGAGTTATTTGGTGGTTTACAAGGTGAACCGCGTTTGTATATTCGGAGGAGAAAGGGGAAAAAAACGGGCCTGGGCTCGATGGGCTTCATTTCAGAAGTGAGCCCAAATAAGGATTTTAATTTAGTTTAAATTAATTTATATAACGTATAAACTTGTACTCGTTATAACTGAGCATACCTTATCAGAATTGAGCGCCGTTGGATCCGTTGGGATCGTATGGATGGGAGCAACACAATGGAACTGACTGGAAGTCCATCGGAGCTAGTTACAATTTATGACGAAATAAATTGTCCGTCGAAGTCAAATAACGCAAACCGTTATTTAACGGCTAACGCGCAAATGTGAGTAAAACTCACCAACTCTGAACATTTTATATTTTCATGTTGTATTTTTTTAGAACTGTTAAAAATGTCTGATTGTTGTGTTTTCGTTGATTGATTGAACTGCTAGTCAGTTAGTAGAAATATTATATATATGTATATATATAAACTGTTAAATATTCATATGTCGATTCTGTTTATCAGAATATTTAACAGTGAAGTGAAATCGATGTTATTCTATGGTCTAACATCTGTGATGCAGGGAAACAGGTTGGAGGAATCCGACTGGATTCCTCAACAGTTATTTTATGGTTTTTCATATATTGCGTTATATGATGTGATATATAATCTGTTGTTGATTGTGTGTGTATGGATGATATTGAACATCGTGATTTGATATGATTGAATACCATAACATACGAAATGTTGAAAAGGGAATTTTCAAAGTGATATTGAAAATAGAATATTTATAAAATGGGATATTTATGAATAAGAAATGTTTATAAATTGGAATATTTATAAATAGGAGATATTTGAAAAGAAAATAAATTCAAAACATTTCTTTTTGAATGGAAAGGCCTGTGTGGCGAGTTTGGGGATTTTCCCGATGCTCCCGATACAAAGGAGGTTATGGCGAATTTTCCTGGAAAGTTAAGGAGTTAGAATATTTCAAGAATAATTTTGAAAAGGAAACATTTGTAAACCATTTACAAATAGAATTGAAAAGGAAACGTCATAAAAAGGAAATCATTTTTTTAAGTGTAGAACCGTTATTTAAAAGTAAATCTTTTCAAATGAATAAAACGTTGTTAAAAAGGAGAAATCGAATATAGACATTCGAAGTTAGTTAATCGAATATAGACATTCGAAGTCAGTTAATCGAATATGGTATTCGAAGTTAGTTAATCGAATATAGACATTCGAAGTTAGTTAATCGAATATAGACATTCGAAGTTAGTTAATCGAATATAGACATTCGAAGTCAGATAATCGAATATGGTATTCGAAGTTAGTTAATCGAATATGGTATTCGAAGTTAGTTAATCGAATATGGTATTCGAAAGTTAGTTAATTGAATATGTTATTCGAAAGGGGTTAGTTAAGTCGAGTTAGTCAAATAGAGTTAACCAGTTAGAGTTAATCAGTTAGAGTTAACCAGTTGGAGTTAATTAGTTAGAGTTAATCAATTAGAGTTAAAACGAACTAGTGTTAATCAAATATAGTTATTTGAGACAGAGTTAGTCAAACATAGTATTCAGGGTAAGTTGCCATCTTGTACGACTGCTAGCGTAATTCGCAGGGTTGTAAATAGCCTAAGGCAGTCGGATGTTTCCGGAGGGAGTCAGGCGTAACCATTGTGATCGCTGCGATCTAGAGTCAAGCGAATGGAGTTTTGATCGAATGTTAGTTATTCGATAGGAGTTAATCGAGTTGAGAAATAAGTTAAGTTAAATAATTTGAGTTGATCGGGCGGTTCGGTCAAGTTAGTCGAGCCTAGTTAATCGAATCGAATTGATCGAACCAAGTAAATCGAGTTAGTCGAGTCAAGTTAAGTTACTCGAGTTAAGTTCGTCGAGTTAAATTAATCGATGTTAGTTTCATCGAAAGGAGTTATCGATGTTAGTTTCATCGAAGGGAGTTATCGATTATAGTTTAATCGAAGTGAGATTTTCAAATATGAGATATTTGAAAAGGAAGAGTTATCGAATATTAGTTATTCGAAGAGAGATTATCGAATATCGTTTATTCGAGAAGGAGTTAATCGAATATAGGTTATTCGAAGAAGAGTTAATCAAATAGAGATTTCTCGAAGAGAGTTAAATCGGCAAATTCGATTATATCGAATTCGGGAAAGGACTTATACTTTCCAGTGTTTAAATAGAGATTTATTTATTTATAAATAAATAAATGTTAGGTTAATTATTCACTAATAAGAATAGATGTTATAATTAAAGTTAGATAATTCGAAAGTAGGGATTTTAACGTTATCGTTATAACCAATGTTTTAAATATAGAAGTGGATTAATAAAATTTAATCCGAGAAAGGCGTAAAGAAGTTGTTAAAGATTAAAAGATAAACTTTGACCATTTCGAAGTTATAACGTTGTTCAGTTAAGGTCTGAGAGGTAATTATACCCCAACTTGAGTGACTTCCTTCTTAACTAAGAAATGGTAAGGTTTGATCGTAAAGGATTTTTGGAAATGTTTTCCAAACGAGAATCAGAAATGTTTTCTGATAAAAGAAAATAAGAATTTAGAATATAGGGAAACAGGAGATAAGTAAATAAATGAACTAAAGAGATTTATGTTAAATGATGTTTGTTCGATATAATTTCCATCTGGAAATAATATTATTGTTTGCACACTTGTTTTTCTTTGATAGTTAACTCACAGATTATCGAAGTTTTGACCATTTTAACGTTGTTCATATGGAGAGACCGGTTGGATTTTTATCCAAAGAACCACTCTGTATTGGCATAAGCGTCGCGAATCATATATGGCAAAGATAATTGAAGACGGAGTAAAATGCAAGGGCTATCCTGTTTACAGAATAGTGCCTTCGGTTTGTCCAGTCCCAGGACAACTTGTATGGACGAAGGTCTGACAGAGTATATCCAATGGATCGCGTAAGTTGATCTGTTCAAACGTATTCACGTTTGGTGGCAGAGGAATTCGTTTCTCTTAGCTGTATACCCGTGTTATTTTTGGATAAGTCAATTTGTGATTTGGCGAGTATGACGATGTGACATTTCTAAGTAAATGAAGATGGATGTCTGACATAGTATCTCCAGAAAGGTCACGTACATTGATTTCTTCAACCGTACCAAGAGTGGAAGCGGAGAAGGAAACTTCTTTTAGCTGACACGTAATGTATTGTTGTAGACGTAAATTAGTGATTTTCGATGGATCTGACAATGTGGCATTCGAAGTAAATCTGATGTAATGATAAAGCGTAGCTTCTAGCCTCATCATCCGGTAATGACAGAAATCGGGCAGGCAGCATGGCTAAGTCGGTCGCACCGAAGTAGGGTGTATAATCACCTATCTAGTGAATATTCATTTGTTTCTTAAATCTATCAATGCTGTCCCATATATATATACGGGAACGGTTGCTGATCCCAACCGTTGGTGATGTACATTCGATACACTCAAGCGAAATGAGTGGTCGGTCATGTGTGGCTGAGTTGCAAGATGTTCTTGTTGAACTCCAGTGTATCGTTCCTAGAGTACACTGATCGGAAGGTGGTTCCATACCTTGTCATAGTTAGGAATCCAATCATCCAATACGAGCTTGCGATTTTGATTGTATACTATATATGTAGTAACGTGAGATGCAAGCGTTTCTGCTAGATTGATATTTATTTGTACTTAGACATTATTTTAATATCAGAATGATATTGCTTTGAAAAGTTCTTTGGATTCTCATAAGGGAAAAACCCGTTCCGTATTCACGGCGTGGTCTTATGAGATATCATATACCTGTTTAAATGATTTGAGTTTATTCACACCAGTCCCATGACTGACCCGGAGTTTATTTTGTTGTTTTCCCTAAACTCTTGGGTGCCTAAATTTGTACGGGCAGTCAAGTAGTCGGGATTTTACAGATACACTTGGAGAGCTTGTAGCAGGAGGCTTCAGGATTCTATAGCTATTATTATTTCCGCTGTTGTTGTAAGTGTTGTACTCTGATAAGGGTTAGTGTATACATATACTGATGTTATTTCAAAGATATGTTATGTTATATTTTATTCATTCCGCTGTGAGATTCGTGTTTACTCTGATGATGATGTTCTTCTTCTTCTTCTATTCTATAAGTTCTATCTTATCTATTCTCACCTTCTAATTTCTTTCATTAATTACCGGGATTTTTCGATGTTTTGGTTATCGACGTCGAGCTTACGTCGATAACCAAAGTCGCTCAAAATCCGGGTCACTACAGTTGGTATTAGAGCATTGGTTTAGTTATTACCTTGGCTCTGTGGCGTGATTCAGTAGAGATGGGATAAGTAATATCCTAGACTGAGTTTGAGTGTATATATACGAGTGCGTATTTGTATTTAATATAAAAATAGTTTTATATTGTGGAGATTCATTGGTTGAGTTATTTATGAATTCTGGACGATCAGTTTGATCCACTGTATCGGTAGGGATTACTAAACACTCGAATACGATGAACCGTCATGGTATGTTTTGAAAGAGGGTAAATGGAATAATTTTACCCGAATATATTTGATATAGTATATTGGTTATGTTGGTTGTTATTATAATCGAGTAAGATTATAAAGGTAAAATGATTATAAATGACTAATCAGAATTCATATAAGTAAAGTATATGAAATAAAATGAAGAAAAATCTGAATTTAAATCAGATTGGAATTTAAAATAAGGAAATTTTAAGTTCCTGGGAGATTTTGAAATGTTTCCAAAATGGAAGTATTTGGTAATGATTTTGAAAATGAATATAGTATTGAACTCACTTTGATCACTGGAAAATAATTCTGATGATGGTGTACACATCATCAGTGTGATTTTCGAGTTATAAGTGACGGATTACTACCCAAGATTTTATTTTCAAATTTGTTTTGCGAAAACAAGTTGTTTAAGAATTCAAATGTTTTGAATCGGTATTATGATTTCAAATTGACTTGAAATAAGAGCCCAGGGATTTAAATTCAAGAATTTAAAATTTAACTTGTTAAGTTAAGTAAAACTGGGGTGATAAGAGAATAATCTGAAATAGAATTTCATTGATGAGTTAAGAATTTGAAATTGATATTGGAGTTTGAATGGAATTTGGTTTAGATATAACCGAATGATTGGATTTGAGAATAAATTGATTTGAGTTGATTGGAATGACATCGGTATATGTTGAAGTGATAACAGATTGAAGGGATATAATGATATGCCCGACAAAAAGGTACCAGTTTATATTTGATATGAGTTTGAGATTTTGATGAGCCGAATTGGCAAGCCGCTTGGCTGTTTGATTTTCTTTTGGGTTAAAGAAGGCCCAGAGAGGCGAGTTGGAATTTGAGATATCGACCAGTACAAAGGAGGTGCTGGCGAAATTTTTCGAAAAGTTAAGGCGTTAGAAAATTTTCAGAATTTTTGAAAATTTAGTTAGTCGGAATAAATTAATATTTTAGTCGATATTAATTGGTTCAGTTGAAACCATAGATAAGAGGTAATCAGATAAATTTTTACCCAGTGGATAGGGTCGTCCCCTAGCTTAGCAATTTCGAGGACGAAATTTTATTAAGGGGGGAAGATTGTAGTAACCCGCATTTTAGCTTTTGAATAATTTATTTATTTAATTATCAAATATCGATTTATCGATATCGAGAACGTGAATTAAATAATATTGAGTATTTAATTAATAATTATAATATAATAAAATATATTATAATGTCGAAATAGTCGGAAATAGTGAAATTCACAATATCATGTGAATTGAATAACATACGAGATTTGGTGGAGTTTCGATTCGAAATATAATAACGATTATATTGAATCGACGATAGTTGAACGTATAGTTTATAATATATTTATAAACGAGCTCGAAATGGCACGGCAGTTCGCTATTTGGCGATTTGAACTTCAACTGAATGTACAGGGTTCGTTTTAAGCCGGATTTCTATGAAACAAGAAACGTGTGGAGCTGGTGGAGTATATCTTTCTAATGGAAGAGAAAAATCGGGATCTCGTCGTGTAGATTTTGTTTTATGTCCAAATTAAATATTCAGAAAAACAGCGGTATATTCGTTCGTGGCCATAACAGTTATTTAAAAATATTTGAATATCGGGTTTGAATTTAGACAAGGTTCTTTTGAGATATAACGATAATTTAATTTTTAGAATTTTACTGTAATTTTTAATAAATTAAATAAGCAACTTTTTATTTGGAGTAATTTGCACCCTATAACAATATTTTTGGGTTTCACAATATAAGTTAACCTACCGGTATTATTATATTTTTGGAATCCTGGCACATCGCTGATTACAACGGTATAAATATTTCAGTCTGCAGCGCTCGTACATGGTATAATTGTACGTAGCAGGGTATGCAACTTTTACAAACTTTTTAAAGGAAAATGTATACACGGTGGAGGCTTCTATACCATAAAACATAGCTGAAGACGTGGACCATAAACCAACCAAGGTCAAAAGCAAAAACGTGGACAAACCCCTTCCAAGAATTTCAAATCAAACCTTATATAAATCCTTATAAGTACCCCATTAATAACCCTTATGACCTAATCCCTCATTTCTCAAGTCAAAGAATCGGCCGCCACAAAACAAAACAGAAAACGAGAGATCCATTCTTCATAAATTCGAAACAAATAAAAGGAAATACTATAAATCCTAAAATGAAGGTATTCACCATCCTCATCTCAAGCTCTTGACGATAATACCAGTTTGGTGATACTCGCTCAAAGGAGCTGTGTTCGGGATGGTCACAGTAGACCTAGGGTTCGGCAATACTCGGTTTTTGAAGCATCGATTCGAAAATATGGTTCGAGATGAATGAAATGGTGTCGGTGAGGAGCTGATATGGGGCGCGTCGATGATGTTATGGGTTGAGGGTCGTTCTTTGAGTGCCAGGAAGGAGGTTGCGGAAGTCATAAACAGGTCAGAGGGAGTTTCGGTTTTCAACAGAAATTTATGGGCAAGGAGGAGTCGATTGAGTTAGCATTGTTATGGGTTCTATTTGATTTTCGGTCCTTGTCTTGAGGTCAAGCTGGAATGTACAGCAGCGTTGTGTGGTCTGAAGGTCACGATGGGGCAGAAGGGATCGAAGAGATAGGAATGGCAGTGGCCATAGTAATACTGGAATCTGAGAAGATGTGGGAATAATAAGAGAAGAACAAAATGTGAAAAGGGGTTTCTTTGTTTAACTGGGAACGAAAGTTGGGGTTACTGTATAAATGGAACAGAACGTTGATGCAACAAATGGTTGGGAGAGATGTGTGGATAAGAAGAGAAGAGTGAGGAGGTGGTTTGGTTGCGGCATTCACATCAGTTGAGGCTATATTCTCTTCAACATGTTCTTTCCGGGATGCAACTGTGTTTCCCCAACATTTGAAATTGGGACCGTGACTTATTTGGTGGTTTACAAGGTGAACCGCGTTTGTATATTCGGAGGAGAAAGGGGAAAAGAATGGGCCTGGGCTCGATGGGCTTCATTTCAGAAGTGAGCCCAAATAAGGATTTTAATTTAGTTTAAATTAATTTATATAACGTATAAACTTGTACTCGTTATAACTGAGCATACCTTATCAGAATTGAGCGCCGTTGGATACGTTGGGATCGTATGGATGGGAGCAACACAATGGAACTGACTGGAAGTCCATCGGAGCTAGTTACAATTTATGATGAAATAAATTGTCCGTCGAAGTCAAATAACGCAAACCGTTATTTAACGGCTAACGCGCAAATGTGAGTAAAACTCACCAACTCTGAACAGTTTATATTTTCATGTTGTATTTTTTTAGAACTGTTAAAAATGTATGATTGCTGTGTGTTCGTTGATTGATTGAACTGCTAGTCAGTTAGTAGAAATATTATATATATGTATATATATATAAACTGTTAAATATTCATATGTCGATTCTGTTTATCAGAATATTTAACAGTGAAGTGAAATCGATGTTATTCTATGGTCTAACATCTGTGATGCAGGGAAACAGGTTGGAGGAATCCGACTGGATTCCTCAACAGTTATTTTATGGTTTTTCATATATTGCGTTATATGATGTGATATATAATTTGTTGTTGATTGTGTGTGTATGGATGATATTGAACATCGTGATTTGATATGATTGAATACCATAACATACGAAATGTTGAAAAGGGAATTTTCAAAGTGATATTGAAAATAGAATATTTATAAAATGGGATATTTATGAATAAGAAATGTTTATAAATTGGAATATTTATAAATAGGAGATATTTGAAAAGAAAATAAATTCAAAACATTTCTTTTTGAATGGAAAGGCCTGTGTGGCGAGTTTGGGGATTTTCCCGATGCTCCCGATACAAAGGAGGTTATGGCGAATTTTCCCGGAAAGTTAAGGAGTTAGAATATTTCAAGAATAAATTTGAAAAGGAAACATTTGTAAACCATTTACAAATAGAATTGAAAAGGAAACGTCATAAAAAGGAAATCATTTTTTTAAGTGTAGAACCGTTATTTAAAAGTAAATCTTTTCAAATGAATAAAACGTTGTTAAAAAGGAGAAATCGAATATAGACATTCGAAGTTAGTTAATCGAATATAGACATTCGAAGTCAGTTAATCGAATATGGTATTCGAAGTTAGTTAATCGAATATAGACATTCAAAGTTAGTTAATCGAATATAGACATTCGAAGTTAGTTAATCGAATATAGACATTCGAAGTCAGTTAATCGAATATGATATTCGAAGTTAGTTAATCGAATATGGTATTCGAAGTTAGTTAATCGAATATGGTATTCGAAAGTTAGTTAATTGAATATGTTATTCGAAAGGGGTTAGTTAAGTCGAGTTAGTCAAATAGAGTTAACCAGTTAGAGTTAATCAGTTAGAGTTAACCAGTTGGAGTTAATTAGTTAGAGTTAATCGATTAGAGTTAAAACGAACTAGTGTTAATCAAATATAGTTATTTGAGACAGAGTTAGTCAAACATAGTATTCAGGGTAAGTTGCCATCTTGTACGACTGCTAGCGTAATTCGCACGGTTGTAAATAACCTAAGGCAGTCGGATGTTTCCGGAGGGAGTCAGGCGTAACCATTGTGATCGCTGCGATCTAGAGTCAAGCGAATGGAGTTTTAATCGAATGTTAGTTATTCGATAGGAGTTAATCGAGTTGAGAAATAAGTTAAGTTAAATAAGTTGAGTTGATCGGGCGGTTCGGTCAAGTTAGTCGAGCCTAGTTAATCGAATCGAATTGATCGAACCAAGTAAATCGAGTTAGTCGAGTCAAGTTAAGTTAGTCGAGTTAAGTTCGTCGAGTTAAATTAATCGATGTTAGTTTCATCGAAAGGAGTTATCGATGTTAGTTTCATCGAAAGGAGTTATCGATGTTAGTTTCATCGAAGGGAGTTATCGATTATAGTTTAATCGAAGTGAGATTTTCAAATATGAGATATTTGAAAAGGAAGAAATATCGAATATTAGTTATTCGAAGAGAGATTATCGAATATCGTTTATTCGAGAAGGAGTTAATCGAATATAGGTTATTCGAAGAAGAGTTAATCAAATAGAGATTTCTCGAAGAGAGTTAAATCGGCAAATTTGATTATATCGAATTCGGGAAAGTACTTATACTTTCCAGTGTTTAAATAGAGATTTATTTATTTATAAATAAATAAATGTTAAGTTAATTATTCACTAATAAGAATAGATGTTATAATTAAAGTTAGATAATTCGAAAGTAGGGATTTTAACGTTATCGTTATAACCAATGTTTTAAATATAGAAGTGGATTAATAAAATTTAATCCGAGAAAGGCGTAAAGAAGTTGTTAAAGATTAAAAGATAAACTTTGACCATTTCGAAGTTATAACGTTGTTCAGTTAAGGTCTGAGAGGTAATTATACCCCAACTTGAGTGACTTCCTTCTTAACTAAGAAATGGTAAGGTTTGATCGTAAAGGAGTTTTGGAAATGTTTTCCAAACGAGAATCAGAAATGTTTTCTGATAAAAGAAAATAAGAATTTAGAATATAGGGAAACAGGAGATAAGTAAATAAATGAACTAAAGAGATTTATGTTAAATGATGTTTGTTCGATATAATTTCCATCTGGAAATAATATCATTGTTTGCACACTTGTTTTTCTTTGATAGTTAACTCACAGACTATCGAAGTTTTGACCATTTTAACGTTGTTCATATGGAGAGACCGGTTGGATTTTTATCCAAAGAACCACTTTGTATTGGCATAAGCGTCGCGAATCATATATGCCAAAGATAATTGAAGACGGAGTAAAATGCAAGGGCTATCCTGTTTACAGAATAGTGCATTCGGTTTGTCCAGTCCCAGGACAACTTGTATGGACGAAGGTCTGACAGAGTATATCCAATGGATCGCGTAAGTTGATCTGTTCAAACGTATTCACGTTTGGTGGCAGAGGAATTCGTTTCTCTTAGCTGTATACCCGTGTTATTTTTGGATAAGTCAATTTGTGATTTGGCGGGTATGACGATGTGACATTTCTAAGTAAATGAAGATGGATGTCTGACATAGTATCTCCAGAAAGGTCACGTACATTGATTTCTTCAATCGTACCAAGAGTGGAAGCGGAGAAGGAAACTTCTTTTAGCTGACACGTAATGTATTGTTGTAGACGTAAATTAGTGATTTTCGATGGATCTGACAATGTGGCATTCGAAGTAAATCTGATGTAATGATAAAGCGTAGCTTCTAGCCTCATCATCCGGTAATGACAGAAATCGAGCAGGCAGCATGGCTAAGTCGGTCGCACCGAAGTAGGGTGTATAATCACCTATCTAGTGAATATTCATTTGTTTCTTAAATCTATCAATGCTGTCCCATATATATATATACGGGAACGGTTGCTGATCCCAACCGTTGGTGATGTGCATTCGATACACTCAAGCGAAATGAGTGGTCGGTCATGTGTGGCTGAGTTGCAAGATGTTCTTGTTGAACTCCAGTGTATCGTTCCTAGAGTACACTGATCGGAAGGTGGTTCCATACCTTGTCATAGTTGGGAATCCAATCATCCAATACGAGCTTGCGATTTTGATTGTATACTATATATGTAGTAACGTGAGATGCAAGCGTTTCTGCTAGATTGATATTTATTTGTACTTAGACATTATTTTAATATTAGAATGATATTGCTTTGAAAAGTTCTTTGGATTCTCATAAGGGAAAAACCCGTTCCGTATTCACGGCGTGGTCTTATGAGATATCATATACCTGTTTAAATGATTTGAGTTTATTCACACCAGTCCCATGACTGACTTGGAGTTTATTTTGTTGTTTTCCCTAAACTCTTGGGTGCCTAAATTTGTACGGGCAGTCAAGTAGTCGGGATTTTACAGATACACTTGGAGAGCTTGGAGCAGGAGGCTTTAGGATTCTATAGCTATTATTATTTCCGCTGTTGTTGTAAGTGTTGTACTCTGATAAGGGTTATTGTATACATATACTGATGTTATTTCAAAGATATGTTATGTTATATTTTATTCGTTCCGCTGTGAGATTCGTGTTTACTCTGATGATGATGTTCTTCTTCTTCTTCTATTCTATAAGTTCTATCTTATCTATTCTCACCTTCTAATTTCTTTCATTAATTACCGGGATTTTTCGATGTTTTGGTTATCGACGTCGAGCTTACGTCGATAACCAAAGTCGCTCAAAATCCGGGTCACTACACTTGGTCTCTTTCTTGCCGTTGTCTTCCTCGTGTAGCAACGCCATGTCCACCAAGCTTTCATAAGTCGCTCCCGTGGATACACGGGTCATAGCAAGGTTGTGTAGAGGCTCATTCATACCCTTGACGAAGCGAAGTGCCTTCTTGTGTTGGGTGTTTACTAAGTCTAGCCCAAATCTGGCCAGCTGATTAAACTGATTAACTTACTCCCTGATTGTCATACTTCCCTATTTCAGAGTTAGAAACTTCTCCATTTGCAGGCTTCTTTCAGCTTGGGAGAGGAATTTCATCTCAAACCTTGTCCTGAAGTCTTCCCATGTTTCCACCGCCCTCTGAGCTTTGGTAATTTCCCACCAATAGGAAGCTTCATCTTTAAGAAACCATATTGCTAGCGGTATCTTTTGCATGTCATCAACTTCGAAGATGACAAACAGATCCTCAGTCTCCTTTAGCCAGTTTCTTGCTCCTACAAAGGATTCTGTCCCATAAAAGTCTTTCCCACCCATAGCCTTGAAGTCTCTACATGTTTTTGCGAAGGCATTTCCACGAGGAGGTGGAGGAGGAGGAACCGCGGCCACTGGAGGAGGGATGTCTGCTGGGCCCGCGCCATTGGCCCTTGCTTCTAAGTACCTCCTAAACCAGCCGGGTATCGGCACTCCTTCCGGGAGGTTAAGGTCTCCAGACATGCTGAAACAGAAAGGAAAAATTCAAAACGAAGGATAGAGAGAGATAGATAGGGCACATGGCTTTGGGGGATTTTGTCTTTTTATAAATATAACACTTTTTCTTGAAAAATGCTTTTTAAAACTTTCTTTTGAAAACAATTTCAATTTTTTTTTATTTTTTTATCTTATCTGGTAAACCTAAGTGAAACACCCCACCTCCGTTAAGGTCACTCACAAAGGGAATGACTTAACTTTGGTGGAGGTTTATAAGTAAAAGCCACAGATAAACACAAGACAGATATAAATACACATATTTTAAACAACGGAAAACAAACAGACTTTTATTTCATCAATACGTGTTCAAACAAAACATTTCCATATTTGTCTCAAAATACTTCCATTATTACAACCTCATTACTGTCTTGATTATTAAAGAAGCATAAAACATAAATAAAAGTAACAAAAATCCCCATAGTGATATCCAAAGCCATGATCCGAGCAAAAGAGTTCCAAACCATACGTCTACGGTCTTGGAGCTTGCAAAGGGTCTGACTAAGCTGAGTTGTTTCCTCCCTGTGGACCTGGGGGGGAACGAAAGAAAAGAAGACGAAAAGAAAATAGAGTCAGAAATAAAGCCTGAGTAAATCTAGGAACTCTTCAGTATGTGAACAAGAAAAAGGGGATGATAGATATAAACTGAAAACAGGAAAGTGTCACAAGCTAAGGAAGTGTCGTTTAGAATCGAATGTGCTATCGCACCCACACTATATCTCTGCACCTACTTAAACTTATTTTAACTGGCACCCCATGCTGAGGGTGAAGTGATCCCCATTTTCTAAAGATCGTCTCCTACTCGCGTAAACATGTGTCATACGACCCCCAAGAATTGTAGATACCTATGCTGGTCCCACCATGGGGTGTATCAAGACCCATGGTGGAGGCTCCGACACAATTCTAGAAGGCATAAGTAATACTACTGGTGCCCCCAGTGCCCTGTTTGTCTGCTCCGGAGTGTGTGCACGCCCGCACCCCATTAGAACCTACACTGTTGCACCCACCGCCGTCGCTTTGACCGCTTACAATCAGCCAGTAATCGTGCCCCACCCTGCCTAGTTTCAGGGTACCATGATACCTAACTTGGGTTACTGCTGAAACGGGTCCCTCATTACTAGGGTTTTTCTAGACAAACATGTTAAGTGGTTAAGTGTCTGTATTTACCTAACCCCACCCATTAATTCTTGTTAACATGTTAAATTTGGTTAAGTGTTTATAGTTGACTTAACCCTACCATCTGTCCTTAGCCTCTAAAAGCACCTAACCACTCACATTAGACAGGTATTGCTATGGTTACCGGATGTGCCGGTCGTTTCCGGGCAGGTTTACAACGTAGCTCAGTCTAACCTCGGGTCCTTATTGGGCTCAATGCTTAACCACCCACATTGGATAGGTATTGTTGTGACTACTGGACAGCCGGGCATGTCCGGGCAGGTTTACATCACAACTCAATCCAACCTCGGGTTAAGCATATCGTGTTTTCTAAATTTACATATTTTATTACTTCTCAATTATATATGTAAATTTCATGTTCTTTATTCTTGGGTATAACAATTCATACCGCTAGAATGTCATTGCCGTTGGCATGTGCCAACCATGCCAACTTATATTTTTAATGTTTTACACCCAACGTTATTATTCCCGTTTGTACGTTCACAACATTATAACAAGTGTTGGGCTTGACACAATTCATCCCAACTTTATAAACGTGAGAAAAAGGGGAAACCAAGAACATGTAATATTTCACATAAAGGTGTGTGGCGCATGAACTTGCAATTTAGCGATTCAACATAAATTATGGGTCATGTGAACTTGCATTCAAATCAAAGTATAACTAAGTAGGTGACATATGAAATGGCATAGTTTAGGCTTATACAAACTTGTGTTTAAACATGTTTAACTTGGCATAATGTCAACCGCAAAACTAGCATGTTGTATATTCACCAAAATGTCCAATTTTAACATCTAATCATATAGCCTACTTCAACATGAACTTGCATAGTTTATGAAACCCAAACGATTCTTAACATAGATCCAATTATACTTGCAAATAAACATAAGAATGTGTTCATAGGTTTTGGGTCATGTAGGCATAAAAGGTCTCAAATCTATAACATGTTTACATAAATTATAACTTAGACTAAGGGAATGTATATAGTCCATTCCATCAACATAAACATAAAGGGATCAATTTCTAGTTTTTGCCACAACTTGCTATTGCTATTACTTACATATACAAATGTCAAATAGGCTTGCATCAATCAATTTATGCCACAAATATCAATACACAAGTCATGATAGAATTATTACAATACACAGAATTCATACAATAACACAATTCTATTTTCATTTACATCGAATCACGTCACTGTTTTTATTCATATTCTGAAAGGTCACTATACTTACAACGAATGCAGAATCTTGAATTCTGGATTCTGAATTCTGAAATTGAGATGCGCTCCTTTGGGTAGATTAACGTTGCGTTGATTAATTTGATTAAGCTTTAGTTTTCTTCTTCTTAATTTGATTCGTCTCTAAGCTTCTCTCTCTTGACGGCTATGCTCAATTCCTTCCTGGCAGCATGACGACTCCCATCTTATTTTTTTGTGTGAATTTTTAGTTGAGACTTAGGGTGTATTTATAGATTTTTAAATTGTTTTGAGCCGTCAGATGAAGACAGGAGGAATCTAGACCATACAAAGTTCAAAGAGCCAATCAAGAGGTGACATGTCAGCCCTAGTGACACACCGAGCCACAGAAATTCGAGCCAGACCCAGCCAGCCAGGTCGACCAGGTAGGTCGACTGGAAGGTCGACACCCAGGTCAACACTATGGTCGACCTGGGGTAGCCAGGTCGACACCATGGTCGACCCTATGGTCGACCTGGTCTCTGGGCGGGAATTTTCCCGCCCAGCCTAGTTTAAACTTGTTTTTCGAATTTGAAAGTGAGCTGTTTGAATTTTAAATTTTATTCTGAAACTTCCGAAGGTCATAACTCCTTCATACGAAGTCCGATTCGTGCAAACTCGGACTCTATCTCAAGCAGAATTCCGAGACGAACGTAAGGCGTAACCCATTTCCCTTAATTCTTTCATTTAGAATTAATTACACTTTAATTTGTGAAGCTTAATGTTATAGAATTCACGGGGTGTTACAAATACTCCACCAAAGTTAAGGCATTCCCTTTGTGAGTGACCTTAACGAAGGTTGGGTGTTTCATCATCTCCCCAAAAATGGCATTTGGAGAATTTTTCTTTCAGCTGATGTGCACTAAGAGTGTCCATAACTTCCCTTAAATGCAAAGCATGTTCTTCCTCACTTTTTGGGAAAATCAAAATGTCATACACGAAGACCACTACAAATTTATTAAGGAACTCTCTGTATACCCTACTCATCAACTCTACAAAGTAGGCAGGTGCGTTTGTCAAGCCAAAAAGCATAACAAGCCATTCGAAGAAACCATCCGGGTTCCTGAACACAGTCTTATCTATGCTGTCCTCAGCCACTCTTAGCTGATGAAATCCGGTGGCCAGATCTAGTTGGGAGAAAACTGAGGCACCTACGAGCTGGTCGAACAAGTTGTCTATTCTAAAAAGTGGGTGCCTATTCTTCTTGGTCAATTTGTTTAGCTCCCTATAGTCCACTCACAGGCGAAGTGAACCATCTGCTTTGGTTGCAAACACCACTGGAGCACCCCATTTAGAAATACTCCACCTTATGAACCCCTTTTCAAGCAACTCTTTAACTTGCTTGCTGAGCTCTTTCCTTTCCGTTGGAGCCATGTGTCTAACGGGTAAAGCAAAAGGTTTTGCGTTATCAACAAGGTATATGCGGAAGTCTATCTCTCGCTTCGGAGGTAAACCCTTCAACTTTTCAAAGACATCCGAGTATTCACAGACCACTCTAACAGATTGCAAGTTTTCAACAGACGCATCAAGAGATTCTAGGTAACTAAACTTAACAGAATTGATGGGATTACAAGAGATTTCGAGAGTGTTACCGAGTCGAGTCATAAGTCTAACCACTCTCTTTTCACAATCGAGGATGGCACCATTACTGGATAACCAATCCATGCATAGAATCAACCCATAGCCCGTGAAACCCAAAACATAAGCATTACATCAAACCCAACGCTTAGTATAGAAATTTCCAAATCCAAACAAATCATGGACAAATAAGCCAAGCCCCCAATTGGATTTGAAACAATCATGGGATCCTCTATTATACTGGTATCTAGGTGCAGGGATTCAACTAAAGCAGTAGATATAAAAGAGTGCGATGCGCCGAAATAAAAAAGAGTACGAACTGGATGATCAGAAAGATAAACTAAACTCTCAACAGAAATATTTGTACCTCTTTCTTGCGGAGGTGCTATGAGAGCATGAATTTGTACTCCAGAAGTGGGTCCAGTCTCTGCCCTTGCCCTTGCCTTTTTGGGCAATTCTTAGCCATATGCCCTATCTCGCCGCATTGAAAGCAACCACCCATCTTCCTTTTCTTCTTTCTGCAGTCCTTAATCAGATGTCCAGGTATGCCACAAAATTTACACTTCCTCTTGTCACGGGGTTTGTTATTCTTTCTGCCTTTCTTGGAATCCATCTTCTTATTCTGCGATCCCTCCACTTTCTTGTCTAGAGGTTCATCCACCTTTGCCTCTTTCTTGCCACCCCTGTCTTCCTCCTGTAACTGTGCCATGTCCACCAGTCTCTCAAAAGTCGCACCCATAGGTATATGGCACATAGCTAGGCTGTGTAGCGGTTCATTTAACCCTTTCACGAAACGGAGAGCCTTTTTATGTGGAGTGATTACCAACTCCAGTCCAAATCTAGCCAGCTGGTTGAATTGGTTGACGTATTCTTTAACCGATAGGTTTCCCTGTTTGAGTGCTAAGAACTTCTCCATCTATAGGCTTCTTTCAGCTTGCGAGAGGAACTTCATTTCAAATCTCCTTATGAAATACTCCCAAGTTTCGACTGGTCTCTCCGCATTAGTAACTTCCCACCAGTAAGAGGTTTCGTCCTTAAGTAACAATACAGCCAATTGTTTCTTCTTCCTATCGTCCACTTTGAAGATAACAAACAAATCTTCTGTTTCCTTGAGCCAGTTTCTTTCTTCCACAAATGACTCAATCCCATTAAAGTTCTTTCCACCCATAGCTCGAAAGTCCCTACATATCTTCGATAAAGCATTCACCCACGGAGGAGGAGGAGGAACGACTGCCGCTGGGGGAGGAGGAACGTCTGCTGGGCCTGCGTCATTAGCCCTAGCCTCCAGATACCTTCTGAACCAGCTAGGTATCGGTACGCCCTTGGGAAGATTAAGATCCCTAGACATGCTGAAACGAAAAGAAAAGGCTCAAAACAAAGGATATAAATATAATGCATATGGCTTTGGGGATTATGCCTTTAAAATAAAACAACACTTTTCTTGAAAATGCTTCTTTAAATTTCTTTCTGAAAAATAGTTTTCAAAAACTTTTATCTGATCTTGTAAACCATCGCTCTGATACCAAGTGAAACACCCCACCTCCGTTAAGGTCACTCACAAAGGGAATGCATTAACTTTGGTGAAGCATTTTAGGTAAAAGACATAGATAATTTACAAGACAGACATATAAACAGCGGAAAACTGAAATCATTTCATAAATAGCGTGGTTCAGTCAAAACATTACAAGCATTGTCTCAAAACCCAACTTCTAAATTATTACAATGAAACATCTATCTTGATTTAAAACTCCAAGTACATAAAGAAGCATAAAACTGTAGTAAAGCAGCATAAATCCATAATAAAAGTGTAACCACAGCCATAGCCCAAGAAGAGAGAATCCAAGCAATACATCTACTCTCTTCAAACCGGAAAAGGTCTGCACAATGCTGAAGTATTCCCTCCCTGCGGACCTGGAGGGGGGAAATGGAAGAAAAGAAGGCGAAAGAAAATAGGTCAGACATAAGTCTGGAAAGTCCAGTGATTATTCAGCACGTACACAAGTAAAAGGATCAAGATATGAATAAATTGAACATAGGGCAATAACATAGAAATAAGATAACATAATATAAGGCAAGATAAACTGGATATACTTATCGCACTCATTTCCATTTCTCTGAACCTACTAAGAATGTTTCAACTACCATCATATGTTCATAACAAAGTGATCCCTTTCCCGATTGGCTTCCACTCGCATGCATTTCTTACTTTTGTCATTCGGCCCCGCTCGATTGTAGATACCTGTGATGGTCCCACCATGGGGTGTATCAATTACTATGGTGGCAACCCGACACAAATTCAAGATGCACGCCCGTCGGAACTACACTACTGCATACCCTGCCGCTATTTAACTGCTTATAATCAGCCCAGTAATCATGCCCCACCCTGCCTAGTTTAAGGTACCGTGATACATCTATGTGGGTTACTACTGTAATGGGTCCCCGTTACTACGGTTTCCTAATCAACGTGTTATAACGTTCTCAAAATTTACCTAACCTCACCCATCTGTTTTGCTAACATGTTGTATTGGTTAAGTGTTGCCTTAATTAACTTAACCCTATCATTCTTAGCCTGTATGTTCCTTAGCTTTAATTCAATCATTAAAGCACCACATTTGATTTATATTGTTGCGGTCGCTGGATCTGTCGGGCGGTTCTGGGCAGTCTTACACAGCAACTTAATCTAACCCCGGGTTTTTGGGGCTTAATGCGCTAACCTCTCATATTAGATTTTTATTGCTGCGGTAGATGGATGTGTCGGGTGGTTCCGGGCAGTCTTACACCGCAACTCAATCTAACATTGGGTTAGGCATGTTCGTCTTTAGCCAATTTACATATTTGTCATATGTGTCCAAATCTATGTGTCAAATTTTCCATAAGTCTAGTAAATACAATTTTATGCCAAATTTCCAAGCTATGTCCAAAATTTACTAAATTAAATTATACCTAACTTTCCTTGCATTATAATCACACGTACAACGAGATTCAATCTAAGTTCCGAATGAACTTAGTATTCACAAAAGCAAGTAAAAAGGGGAAAAATAGAGAAGGAGCATAAGAATTGACATAAGGAAAAATAGGTATGTAAAAATGTACCAAATTCAAGAATCATGTTTCAATGTTGTACATTAACACTATGTGTAGACAAGCTAAGTAATTCACACCATAGGTATAAAGGTTTGATAGAACTTGACTTAAGAGAATTACTAATTTAATGTGCAACATGATAAGTCCCATTTGATAAATCACAATAGTCTCATAGGCGTAGGTTGTACAACATGAAAAGTTCCATCCTATCTATCACTACAGTCTCACAGGCATGATAGGTTCATTTATGTCAGTCCAATAGTCTCATAGGCATGATAGGTTCTATTATGTCAGTCCAACAGTCTCATAGGCATGATAGGTTCTATTATGTCAGTCCAAAAGTCTCATAGGCATGATATGTACCACTACATCAATCACAATAGTCACATAGGCATAAGCAATTTAGATTAGACAAAAGGATAGGCACGAATCATAATTAGGCATTGTTCTAGATCCGATTATTATAGTCATGATTTCTATTAGATGTTTAAATCTAAATAATAACTAAACTTATAGAAAAAGGATGGATCTTGTATTCTGGGATCTGATTTCTTAATTTGGAAAGCTATCCTTGGATGTAGGTGTTTGATTTGAAGTTCTTCTAATTGATTACTAGTTTGGATTTATTTTTCTAGTTAGGAGAAGATGAAGGAGGCTAAGCTAGCTTGTAGACGAACAGCATGACGACACCATAGTCTTAGGGTTATGAGGTTAGGGTCTAGGTTTGGCTACGTATATATAAATGTCTAGGATTAATTCTAGCCTTTAGATTAGTCTAGGAGAAATCAGAGCCATCAAACCAAAGAGATGTGTCATCCAACCAATCATAGCACGACACATAAGCTCTAACATCTCAGAAATTAGTCGCTGGCCAATCAGGGCCACATCAGCTCAGAGCTACTTAAATTCGTCACAGGAAGAAGATCTCAAAGGGGTCGACTCCCTACGGAGGGGGGGGCGACACCTATGTCGACTCCCCTATAAGGGGGTCGACACCTATGTCGACTCCCCCTGGGAGGGTCGACACCCTGAGCGGGAATTTTCCTGCTCAGCCTGTTCTGTTTGAATTGAATTTTGAACTGGATTTATTATTTAATTATTATTTTCTGTTTATTCTTGAAATCTTCTGAACTCCATAACTTCTACATACAGAGTCCGATTCACGCAAACTCAGACTCTATCTCAAGCAGAATTCCAAGACGAACGCAATGGCGTAACCCGTTTCCCTTGATTATTCTTCTAAAAATTAAGTGTTCTTAGATTTGTTAATTTTAATATTTACAAAAAATATGGGGTGTTACAAGACGGGTTGCTTCCAGTGTAGTGAGGTCGGACTTGTGATTAAAGACTGCCCAAGGAGGCAAGGACAAGGGAAAGCACAGAAGGCAGGATCTACTTCTGGAGGGCAGGTTCACGCTCTCATGGCAACTCCACAAGAGAAAGGTAGAAACATTTCAGTTGAAAGTTTGATTTTCCTTTTTGATCATCTTGTTCGTACTTTGTTTGATTCTGGCGCTTCACATTCGTTCATATGTGCTTTTATTGTTGAGTCTCTGCATCTAGATACTAGTACAGTAGTGGATCCCATTAGTGTCTCAAATCCTATTGGGGGTACGGCTCATGTTTTTATGTTATGTCGAGGTTTGAGAATTTTTGTGTATGGAATTGAGCTCGAATGCAATGCTTATGTGCTTGGTTTCACGGGCTATGGGTTGATTCTAGGAATGGACTGGCTAGCCAAATATGGTGCCATTCTCGACTATGAAAGGAGGGTAGTTAGATTGTTGACTAGATTGGGTAATACTCTCGATATCTCATGCGATCCTAAGGGTTCGGTATCCTTAGCTACCTAGAATCTCTTGACACATCTATTGACGATTTGCAATCTGTTCGAGTAGTCCGTGAGTATGAAGATGTCTTTGAGGAGGTTAGGGTCTTACCTCCAAAACGCGAGATAGATTTCCGTATATACTTGGTGGACAATGCAAAGCCAGTTGCATTGCCGGTGCGACACATGGCTCCAAGAGAAAGGAGGGAGCTGAGTAAACAAGTGAAATATTTGCTTAAGAAAGGGTTCATAAGAAGAAGTAACTAGGGGTGGGGTGCTCTAGTTGTTTTTGCTACAAGACTGATGGTTCACTTAGACAGTGTTTGGACTACAGGGAGCTAAATAAACTCACAAAGAAAAATAGACACCCATTGCCGAGGATAGATGATTTGTTCAATCAGTTGGTTGGTGCTATGGTTTTCTCGTAGTTGGACTTAGCTACAGTATTTCATCAGTTGAGGGTAGCTGAGGATAATATAGATAAGACTGTTTTTAGGATTCTCGATGGTTTCTTTGAATGGCTAGTCATTCCTTTTGGTTTGACAAATGCACCCGCATATTTTGTAGACTTGATGAGTAGGGTGTTTAGGGAGCTTCTAAACAAGTTCGTGGTAGTCTTTGTGGATGATATTTTGATATTATCTAGAAGTGAGGACGAGCATGCCCTACGTCTTAGGGAAGTATTAGAGACCCTTCGAGCACATCAACTCAAAGCTAAGTTCTCCAAATTTCATTTTTGGAGGAAGGAAGTGAGGTTCTTAGGGCACATGGTCTCTAAGTAAGGGATAACTATGGATCCCGCGAAGGTAGTGGCAATCCAAGATTGGAATATTCATAAGAATGCAACAGAAGTAAGAAGTTTTCTTGATTTGGCGGGCTATTATAGAAATTTCATTAAGGACTTTGCTAAGATATCAGCCCCACTTACTCGATTGACCAAAAAGAATTTAGCCTTTTCTTGGGATGTTGACTGTGACGATGCTTTCCAACATTTGAAGTGGGAATTGACGACAGCTCCAGTTTTAGTTTTGCCGGATGGGAGTAAGCCATTCATAGTGTATACCGATGCTTGTGGGATAGGGCTTGGTGCAGTTTTGATGCAGGAGGGAAGGGTGATATGCTATGGTGGAAGACAGTTGAAGGTCCATGAGAAGAATTACCCTACCCACGACTTGGAGTTAGTTGCCATAGTTTTTGCGCTTAAGTCTTGGCAACACTATTTGCTTGGAGAGAGGTTTGAGTTGTATACATACCATAAGTCGCTTAAATACTTGTTCTCTCAAAAAGATCTAAACTTAAGGCAACAGAGGTGGATGGAGTTCTTAGCATCCTATGATTTTGAGATTGCATGTACCCCTGGCAAGGGTAACGTTGTAGTAGACGCCTTGAGTAGAAATAAGTTGACTTTGAGTCCTATGTATGTCGAGCGACAGAGCTTAGAGTATATCTCTACCTTTGACTTTAGACCCTCTATTAATTATGTACCCGGTTTGTTGGCATCATTAGAGGTGCGACCTACGCTTTTGAGACAGATAGGTGCGGCACAGCAAGATGACCCACAGTTGATGGAGATAGTAGAAAAGCTCATAAGAGGGGAGTATTCGAGCCATCTTAGTAGGTACATTATAAATGAGAGAGGTTGGTTGCGTAGGGATGGAAGACTTTGCGTATCACGAGATGATAGTTTGAGAAGGAAAATCCTTGAAGAGGCACATCGTTCTAAGATGACCATACATCCGGTGGTGACAAGATGTATAGGAACATGAAGCGAGTTTTCTTTTAGGCCGGAATGAAGAAAGGTGTGGCTAAGTTCATTTCTAGATGTTTAGTGTGCCAGCAAGTTAAGGTTGAGAAAAAGAAGCCTGGCGGGTTGCTTCACCCTTTAGAGGTTCCACAGTGGAAATAAGAAAGTGTTTCCATGGATTTCGTTAACGGGTTGCCGAGGTCAAGGAAGGGTAATACGGGGATTTGGGTAGTAGTAGATAGACTTACCAAGAGCGCCTATTTCATTCTCGTTAAGAGTAAAAGAAAAGCGGCATGGTTAGCATCTATTTATCTCCAAGAGATAGTTCATCTACTGGCATACCTTCTAGTATTGTGAGCGATCGAGATCCCATTTTCACCAGTGAGCTTTGGAAGAGCTTGCAAGAGGCGGTAGGAACGCAATTGTGTTTGAGCACTGCTTATCACCCTCAGACGGATGACCAAACCGAAAGAGTGAATCGAATTATAGAAGATCTTTTGAGGTTATGCATCTTGGACTTTGGAGGGATATGGGAGGAACATCTTCCATTAGTAGAGTTCGCCTACAACAACAACTATCAGACTACTATTGGCATGGCACCTTTTGAAGCTCTATATGGACAACCTTGCTGATCACCTACTTGTTGGTGGGAATCTACGGATAAGATTTTGCTTGGGCCCGAGATGATTAGGGAAACTTCAGAGAAGATGGACTTGATTCAAAGACGCATGAAGACGGCACAGGACCGACAAAAGTCATATGCTGATAAGAGAAGGACCGATCTTGAGTTCGATGTTGGAGACATGATCTTTGTTAAAATATCACCGTTGAGGAATGTAGTTCTCTTTGGAGCTGTAGGGAAATTGGCACCAAGGTTCGTAGGGCTTTTCCCCATTACAGAGCGAGTTGGACAGATGGCCTACAGAGTGAAGTTTCCCGAGAAGCTTAGTAGTGTGCATGACGTGTTTCATGTGTCGCATTTGAGGAAGTGTTTACATGATATTGTGGAAGTAGTAGAGCCGAGCATGCTTAGAGAAGTGGAAGTAGAGAAAGATGCCACGATTAGATGAGCTCCTACATGCATACTTGGATCGGAGGTCAAGAAGTTACTCAACCGAGAGGTCAAGTTAGTTAAAGTCCAATGGGGAGATGATTAAGGAGACGCGACTTGGGAAATGGAATATAAGATACGTGCATCGTACCCTTTCCCTTTTGAGTGTATGTTCTTAAATCCTCCTTTTTATACCGCTTTGCTTATACTTATCGTTTAGTGTATCCTCTCAATTATATCTTCGATCTTTAGGTAGAAAATCTTATGGTTGTAAACATGTGTTTGAAACATGTTATGTTTAGTGGATGCAAGCGGTTGCTCGTGGATGCATTTACACACACTTTAGGCACTAAGATCGGCTAAGTCACTTACATAATGCATATTGCATATATTTGTTTATTGATTGAAATTTGATGTGTTATCACATGGATGTTGCATTTGAGTGAATGATTGTGCACTCATATAGAAGTTATAAAGTGCATTAGAAATAACTGCATACATAATGGACGCATGGCACTATCACATTTTTCATTAAGGAGGTCAACTAAATCAGTAAACCGCCTGATCTTTGCATTAGATAAGGAACATATACACACACTTTTGCATATGTTCATATAGCATTAGAAATCTTTTAAGGACAATGGATGCTTGTGGATGATGGATGAGTAGATGGATGATTGGATGGTCGGATACATTCTTCTTAAGTTGGAGATTTCGGGAACGAAATCCTTTAAGGAGGGGAGAATGTAACCCCCCGTAATTTTATAATATTAAAATTGACAAATTAAAAAATACTTAATTTTTATTTACGGAAACGGTTGCGCCATTGCGTTCGTCTTGGAACTCTGCTTGAGACAGAGTCCCAGTTTGCGTAAAACGGATACAGTATGAAGAAGTTTTGGAGCTTAGAAGATTTCAGTTTAAACCAGAATTAAAATAATAATTAAAATCAAATTCGAAATTCAAATTAGCAAGAAGTGGGATGGGCGGGAATTATCCGCTCTAGGGTGTCGACCCCTCCTAGGGGAGTCGACATAGGTGTCGACCCCCTATAGGGGTGTCGACATAGGTGTCAACCCCCCCTGTAGGGGCCGACCCCCTCTGCCAGATCTAGGAAGTGACGAATTTTGGAGAATTAGGGCTTATGTGGCATTCTTTGATTGGCTGGGTGATGTGTTTTTCTGGTTTTTCTGGTTTGGATGGATCCTATTCTAATCTAAAGGCCCTAATTCACCTAATACACGTATATAAACACACCTAGACCTAACCCTAATTTCATTAAACAAATCCATGGCGCCTCCATGCTGCTCAAAACTAAATTAACCTAGCCACCAAAGCAAATAAAATTCAAGTTGGAAGATAAGAATCAGAGCCTACATCAACGATTTAGCTAATCAACTTCAGAAATCAGAATTCAAAATTATTCTCTATCCTTAATCCTACCACTGTGAGTCCACGTTACTTTCACTTATAACTAATTAAAAGTAATTATGATAAGTTTGTGAATTGGACTATAAGAACATGCCTGTAAGATGAATCATATCATGTTTGGTGAATTCTTATCTTTTAGATTTATACCTAACGTTCATGTTCCATATGCCTTATTGGATCTATCTTATTGTTCTATGCCAGTTTATGTTCCAAATGCTAATTGGATCTATCTTATTGTCCTATGTCAGTTTATTTTCCATATGCTAACTAGATCTATTTTGTTGCTTTATGCAAGTTCATATGCCTAATTAGATCTATTTTTTTGTTTTATGCCAGTTCATACTTCTTATGCTTATTTTTATGCCGGTTTTATGCCATGGTTCTCTTCCCCTCTTCTCTTCTTTTCCTTTTTATGAGATTAGGCTAACTGCGAGCCTAACATATTATTATACATACGAATGACCTGGGAACATTGTGGGAAAAGTTTGGGAAAATTATTGAATAATATGCAGTTGGGTATAAAAAGATTTGAAATCATGTAATTGATTTGGGGCATGAATTGGTACAATTTGTTTAACATGAGATTATGGGCATAAATTTGGATTAAAATGATGAAAATAATTTAGATTGAAATTATGGGTATATATTATAATCCAAATTGGGGACATGGATTGAGAAACTGATGATGAACACCTAAGACAAAAGGTTAGATTCGAATTTTGGTATAAGACTGCCCGGAACCCCCCGGCACATCCAGGAACCGCAATTTTGTAATCTAATGTGAGAGGTCAATGGAAGAAATTAGATACATAATAATTCAAAGACACGAGGTTAGATTCAGATTGTGGTATAAGACTTCCCGAAACCGCCCGACATATCCAGCAACCGCGAGACGACAATCTAATGTGGGAGGTCTTGCAAGATTACGGTTATAATGAATTAATAAACACTTAACCAAGATAAGACATGTAGTAAGACATGAGGGTTAAGTGGGTGAATTGGGTGACATGTGAAATATAATTTGAAGCACTTAACCATGGTGAAACATGTAAGAAGACATGGGAATAAGAAGGGGTTAAGTGGGAATTCCTAGCGGGGACCAAGCTTAGGAGGGAAGCTTGTGTCAAGTGCGTGGCACTTTTCAACCAGTAACCCACTTTGTATCTATGTGAGCTTGAACTAGGTCGAGGATGGGACACACTTACTGGGTTTGATCGTACGAGGTCAATAAAAAGTTAGCGGTTGCAACGCAAGTCCAACGGAGTCATGTACATGCATGGATCCGGGCTGGCAGGTAAGACGTTGTTGCATCGTGTAGGTATAAGTCGTGCATTTTAGTAGTATAGGGTTGCCACTTTAGGGAGTGATACACCCTACTATGGGACCAACACGGGTATCTACGAGTTAGGGAGCCGATCGAATGGGGAGGGTAGCGGGTACAACTAGTGGAGATAGGAGCAGGCGACACCTATGACAGAAGCTAGGAGTACACGAAACTACCATTATTATTATTAGTAGTAAGAGGGATCAACTTTCAGTATGGGACTAGTAATGGTGTGGTGTAATTAGCATTGGTGTGGTGTAGGAATTATCTTATAGTGATTAGAGGCGAAATCAACGTTATATCCTATTCATCTTGTTCACCTTGTCATACTTGCTTATGTTGCAGTCATTTCTTATATCCAGTTTAAGTTCTTATCCTGTTACTTTACTAATTATATAGATAAAGTCACTGGAGTCGCCAGACTTTATGTTTGACCTATTTTGTTTCGCCTCTTTTCTTTCCTTTCCTCCCCCCCCCCAGCTGCTCAGGGTGGGACTAGTGGAGCTTGACTTGGATTTCTTTCTTCTTGAAGTACTTGGAAGCGTTGAGAGTAATGCTCAGCTTTATCTATCTTCCATTATGGCTATTTGGAGTGGGATTATGATTTTACTTTTAATGTACTCTGATAATAAGTTCGTTCAAGATGGATATTTATGTACTTGAGTCTAGTATGTGGTTTTGATGTTGTAACCAAACATGTTTTGCTTTTCCGCTGCAATGAATAAATTTTGAATTTTCTTAAGTACCATTTTATATATCTGTCTTGTGATATTCTGTTCTATACTCTTATAATACTCCATGAAAGTTAATGCATTCCCTTAGTGAGTGATATTAATGGACGTGGGGTGTTACACATAAATTGTTGCTAACCATGATGTCATCCTCTTACTCTTAACTGGAATAAAGTGAGAGCTCTTAGTGAGTCTATCTACCACAACCCAGATACTGGTGTTGCCATTCTTCGATCTAGACAAACCATCTATGAAATCCATAGAGACGCTCTCCCATTTCCACTAAGGAACCTCCAAAGGATGAAGTAATCCTCCGGGCTTCGTTTTCTCAGCTTTAACTTGCTGGCAAACTAAACATTGAGAAACAAATTCGGCCACATCTTTCTTCAGCCCAGTCCAAAAGAAAACCCTCTTCATGTCTATATACATCTTATCGGCGCCTGGATGAATGGTCATCTTAGAATGGTGGGCTTCTTCTAGGACTGCCTTTATCAAAATTCCAGTTTACGGAACACAAAGCCTTCCACCTTGTCTCAACCACCCCTTTTTCATCTATGGTATATCTACTGAGATGACTACAAGTCTCCCCTCTTCTGAGCTTATCCATGATGTCTAAAATTTGTGGGTCACCTTGTTGTGAAGCTCCTATCTAGTCCATAAGAGTTGGTCGTATCTCCAAGGATGCAAACAAATCAGGGGAAATCTCGATGGAGGTCCTAAAATCAAAAGCTGATATGAATTCCAAGTTCTTTCTTTCCACAAACAGAGGACTTAGGGCCATCCTCTGTCTACTTAGTGTGTCTGCCACCACATTACCCTTGCCAGGGGTATAAGCAATCTCGAAATCGCAAGAAGATAGAAACTCCATCCATCGTTGTTGCCTTAAATTGAGGTCTTTCTGCGAGAACAGATACTTGAGAGATTTATGATCAGTGTATAACTCAAACTTCTCTCCAAGTAAATAATGAAGCCATGCCTTTAACGCGAATACTATGGCAGCTAGTTCTAGATCATGGGTGGGGTAGTTCTTTTCATGAACCCTCAACTGTCTACCCCTATAACACATTACTTTCCCTTCTTGCACTAGAACCGCGCCAAGTCCTGTACCACACGCATCAGTGTAAACGATAAACACCTTACTCCCGTCAGGAAGGGTCAAGACCGGGGTTGTTGTCAGAGCCCTTTTCGGTCGTTGGAAAGCAACATCACAGTCTATATCCCATGAAAATGTCAAGTTCTTTTTCGTCGGCCTGGTGCGTGGGGCTGATATCTTTGTGAAGTCCTTAATTAAATTCCTATAGCAACCTACTAACACAAGAAAGCTTCTCACCTCGATTGCATTTTTAGGAACCTGCCAATCTTGCACTGCAACCACCTTCGCGGGATCTACGGCTATCCCTTCTTTGGAGACCACGTTCATTAAGAATCTCACCTCTTTTCTCCAAGAATGGCATTTGGAGAACTTCGCCTTAAGCTGATGGTCACAGAGAGTTTTCAAAACTTCTCTCAAATGTTAGGCATGCTCTTCTTCGCTTTTGGAGAAGATCAAATATCATCAACAAAGACTACAACATATTTATTTAGGAACCCCCGAAACACCCTACTCATCAGATCGGCAAAATAGGTGGGTGCATTGGTCAGCCCAAAAGGCATCACTAGCCATTCAAAGAAACTGTCCGAAGTTCTAAAAGCAGTCTTATGTATGCTGTCCTCAGCCACCCTGAACTGATGAAACCCCATGGCCAAGTCTAACTGAGAAAATACCGAGGCACCAACAAGTTGATCAAATAAATCATCAATCCTCGGGAGCGGGTGCCTATTCTTCTTGGTGAGTTTATTCAACTCCTTATAGTCAACACAAAACGAAGCGAACCATCCGCCTTAGTTGTGAATACTATTGGAGCACCCCATTCAGATATGCTTCGTCTGATAAACCATTCCTCAAGCAGCTCCCCTGCTTGCTTACTCAGCTCCCTCCTTGCCCTCGGAGCCATGTGGCGCACTGGCAATGCAACTGGCTTTGCATTGTCCACCAAATATATATGAAAGTCGATCTCGCGCCTTGGAGGTAAGCCCCGAACCTCATCAAAAATATCAGAATAATCCCGGACTACTGGAACAGATTGCAAGTCATAGATAGATGCATTAAGAGACTCTAGGAAACTAAGCATAACTGAACCTTGTGGGTCACAAGAAATTTTGAGGGTCCTCCCATTTTGGGTCAGAAGCCTAATAACCCACTTCTCACAATCCAGAATGGCACCGTACGTGGTAAGCCAATCCATTCCTAGAATCAACCCATAGCCCATAAACCCGAGAATATATGCATCGCATTCAAACTCGACGCCTAACACAGATATTTTCAAACCCCGACAAATCATAGATAAATGAGCCGAACCACCAATGAGGTCTGAAACAACTACAGGGTCCACTACACTAGTAATTAAGTGCAGAGATTCAACTATAGAACTTGATATAAATGAATGTAAAGTGCTAGAATCAAAAATTGTTCTAATAGGATGGTTTGAAAGAGAAATTAAACCTTCCACAGAATTTCTTTTACCACTATCAGTAGCATTGATCGTGAGAGCATGCACCTGCCTCCAGAAGTTCCTGTCCTTTGACCGTGTCCCTGTGATCCCTGTTTTCTTCGGGCATTCTCTAGCAAAATGTCTGACCTCTCCACAGTGGTAGCAAGAGTTCTTCCTTCGCTTATAGTCTTTAATCAGGTGACCTTCCTTTCGATAATTATGACATTTTTTCTTATCCTTGCCTTTATCATTTTTCCCTCCATTCTTCTGCTGTTATTGTTGTTGCTGCTGCTACCCCTTCTTGGGCCATACCTTCCTGTTTTGCGATGTCTCCTCAGCCTTCTTTTCTCCCTTATCTTCCTCATACGTTAGGCCCATATTGACAAGCTTTTCAAAAGTGGCCCCTATTGTAATATGGGACATGGCTAGCCCATGCAGAGGCGCATTCAGCCCTTTAGCAAATCGCAAAGCCCTTTTGTGCGGCATATCCACTAACTCTAAACCGAACCTTGCTAGTTGGTTGAACTTATTCACATACTCTTTTATGGTCAAGTTTCCTAGTTTGAGTGCTAAGAATCTCTCCATCTGCATGCTTCTCTCAGCTTGGAGAAAATTTCATTTTGAACCTCTGTCTAAAATCCTCCCAAGTTTCCACCGGACGTCCAACTTGGGTGACTTCCGACCAAAATGAGGCTTCGTCTTTTAGTAGCCAGGCGGCTAACTGAACCTTACTTCTATCCTCTAATTCAAAGATTACGAACAAGTCCTTGGTCTCCTTGAGCCAATTCCGAGCTTCTATGAATGTCTCGTTCAAATGGAATGGCTTCCCTCTCATAGCATGGAAGTCTTTGTAGATCTTGGCGAAGTTATTTACTCTTGGAAGGGGAGGAGGAGGAATGACTGGTGCAGCTGGGGAGGAACATTTCCTTGGCCTTCAGCAGACGCCATGGCCTCCAAATATCTATAGAACCATCCGGGTATTGTAACACCCTCTAGGGTATTAGGAATGTTTTGTTCCATAGACATGCTGAAAAAAGGAAAAAGAAAGAGATATAGACAAAGGACCGAAGGATATTACATATGGCTTTTTGGGGAATGTTTCTCAAAACAGACTTTTCTTTTTGAAAATGCTTTCTGTTAAAATATTTTTGAAAATACTTTTCAAAAACTTTATCCAATCTGGTAACCTTTAGCTTTGATACTAAGTGTGACACCCTATGTCCATTAATGTTACTCGCAAAGGGAATGCATTAAGTTTGTGAAGCGTTATAGTTAAACAGACATAGAATTTAACAAGACAGACATAAATAAGATAGCAACGGAAATTTAAACTTTTATTCAAACACAAATCGTACAACATGATTCAAAATACCATGAGTCTCAAAAACCATTACAACAACATAACTTCTATCTTTCAACATCAGAGTACATAAATACTTAAAAGAAAACATAATCCCCCAAATAAAAGAGACAACGCCATAGTAGAGATAAAAACTTGAGTCATACTTCGAAAATAGCTCTATCAAGATGATATCTGAGTCTTGACTAAGCCTGAGTGTTTCCTCCCTGAGAACCTAGGGGGAAACGGAAGAAAGAAGGAGAAACAAGAGGGTTAGACATAAAGTTTGGTGAGCCTAGTGACTTTTAGCAAGTAAATAAATAAAAGTACATGATAGGCAAATAAAGTGGATAAGAGAGATCATTACATAAATGGATGTGTGACAAGGAAGACAGGATAAGGTGTATATGCTTCTCTAACAATTACTCTGCACTATTACTAGTACAACCAGAATGAGATGATCCCTTCTACTATAAGGCGGTAGACTTAGGGCACACGTACAAATGTACCCTAACCACTACCCTAATCGATCAGCTCCCTATTCCGTAGATACCCTGTACTGGCCCCACAGTAGGAGGTAGCATTTCCTAAAGTGGCAACCCTTCATTTCCCAAGATGTGGACAACCATATCTACTGGTGCGTCTTATCCCCCTCTGCCTGGCTCATGCACGCACATGGCCCGGTCAGTTTGCACCGCCCACACCGTCCTCCACGTTTGGATCTCTTACAATCAGTCAGTAAGCATGTCCCCTCTCCGCAGAGTACAGAGCACTTTTATTTGATACCTACTCTGGGTTACTGACTGAAATGGGTCCCACACAATATGATACAAACTCTCCCTTTTGTCTTGTATCCCCTACTAGGTTTTCACGGACTATGTATACCATTAGGTGTCTTTAATTACATAGCCTTATACTAATTATGCTTACCCTAAAAGGTGTCTTTAATTACATAACTCTATTATTTCCTTCGGTTATGTGCACCACTAGGTGTCCTTAATTACGTAACCTTATCGGGTTAAGTTGTGGGCCTATATGTAAATATTACTCACCCCCTCCAGATTTGCTTAACCCATCCACTATCTAATCAATTTACTTAACCCTAACTTTAGTTCACAATCATGCAATCCCTATGGATTAGATTTGGTTAAGTAGTCCAATTCATTACCATGTCCATTTATTGTTCATAATGAGCTAGACCTCCCACATTAGGCCTACAACGTGTGGATCCTGGATATGCCGGTCGGGTCCGGGCAGACTTATTCCACAGTTGGACCTAACCTCGTGTCATAGCTCGATTTGTATTTGCATACTTAGAACTCCCACATTAGGTTCAACGTTAGTGGCTGCTGGATATGTCGGTCGGGTTCAGGCAAACTTCCACCACTAATGCAACCTAACCTCGTGTCAAAAGTACAATTACAATTCCTAATTATAATAACTAGACATTCCATTATTAATTAATTAATCAATTAATTAAACTTTTCCCTTTATAGGTGTTAATGCCCACTCCACCCAATAATTTGAATTATATGTCCAAAAATGTTCATATTTAAATTTTGCCAATATTAACCCTTTTCTCCCCATTCCTTAACTAGCGTCCTCACAAAATTGACGGCATGCCTAGGCTAGACAATAGCCTAGTCATAAACAATAATAGGGAAAATAATGGGAATATAACCAAAGTGATCATTTTAATAAAACTTGGCATAAACATAAATTAGCATGGTGATAAGGTGAACATATAATCATAAAACTGGTGAATTTGTGGCAATTACTAGTTTTACATGACTATGATGTCATAGTGAGCACAATGATGTCTTAATTGACCATTTAGGTGTCCAACTATTTATATCCAACATAATTATAATGTGGTCATAAAATAGATCTAATATAATTAAAATGACATACTAGCACGTTTAGATCTAAATATGGATTCACATGTCCAATTTACTATATATCTAAGTTGACCACAATATGATAGGTGAAAGGTGATTTACATAAAGAATTGGATCTAACCAATATTGTAACTGTCCAAATTAACAGGTTTACATTAACCACAATATAGTTACAATTCAAGATCCTCAAAAGCGACATAATAGAATAACTACAATTGCATTGGATCTAGAGAAATAGATCTATCATGACATAGTATAAGATTTAACAATAGCATAAATTCATAGTTTATAACATATCCAAATCACAGTCTTTCATGATTTATTTTTAAATATTCAAATCTAAAAGTAACTAGAAACTGACTTTTTTAGGATTAGAAAACATAAGAAGAATGGACCTTGAATATCTAGACTTGATTTGCAAAACTGATAGTTGTTTGAAGAAAACGGATTCGTCTCAGTTCGCACATCAGAAGCATCCAATTTCCATGATTTCCAATGAAGAAAATAGGAGAATTGGATACATATATATAGCTACTAGGCCACCTGAAACCGAGTGCCACATCAGCCCTAGGGGTGTCGATACCCCTGTGGGTAGGTCGACCCATAGGTCGACACCCCTTAAGGGGGGTCGACCCCCTAGAGTGGGAAATTTGCCACCTTGACGAATTTTTGATTTTCGAACTGTTGTGGATAGAGTCTGACTCATATCTGACTCATATGTGTATATATGTTCTTTCTGCGCATATACAAACTCAAAACCCTAATAACTTCTTCATACTGTGTCCGTTTTATGCAAACCAAATGTCTATCTTGACCAGAATTTCGAGACGGACGTAATGGTGCTGTCCGTTTCCCTTAATTCTGAATATTAAATTAATTATTATTTAATTTAACCTCTTTAATGTCAACAAATTATGGGGTGTTACAGCTACCTTGAAGATGTCCTTGAAAAACCGTTGGTAATAACCTGCCAACCCAAGGAAACTCCGAACATTCGTTGCATTCCTAGGCCAATCCCAGTCCTGGATTGCTGCCACATTAGCGGGTTCAACCACTATCCCATTTCCAGAAACTACATGGCCTAACCTAAGAATCTCACTTCATTCTTCCAGAAGTGACACTTTGAAAACTTAGCTCTAAGCTGATGCTTTCACCAGATTACTAACACAACTCTCAAGTTTGTCTTGTGTTCTTCTTCATTTCAGGAGTAAACCAGAGTATCATCATCCACGAACACAAGCATGAACTTGTTCAACTAATCTTTGAAAACTCTATTCATAAGATCCATAAAGTACGCTAGCGCGTTAGTCAACCCAAATGGCATCACCAACCATTCGAAAAATGCGGATGGTGTTCTAAAAGCAGTCTTCGGCACCTTATCCTTTGCCGCCCTCAACTGGTGAAATCCCGTTGCTAAGTCCATCTGAGAAAACACTTTGGCTCCATAAAGCTGATCGAACAAGTCATCAATCCTTGGCAACAAATACTTGTTTTTCTTGGTCACCTTGTTCAGCTCGCAATAGATTACACACAACCTTAAAGAGCCATCTACCTTGGTTGCCAACACGACCGGTGCACCCCACTCGGAAACCCTTCCAAATTAATCCCTTTCCCAAAGGGTCACGAAATTGCACCTCTAACTCTCGTTGTTCCTTAGGCGCCACCTGCCTAAGAGGCATAATGATTGGTCTAGCACCCTCGACCAAATCGATCCTAAACTCGATCTCATGATGCGGCGGCAAACCTTTTGACTTCATTAAAGACATCCTCATACTCTTATGCGATTAGCACAGATGACAAGACTTCCCATGGAATCTTAAGCGAATATAGATAGCTAACAAAGACACCCTCTTCGCGCTTACATCTAATCAACACTTTCGCCCTTCCATATCCACGACTCTCACATCTAGCTTCTCGCAATTCACCCTTGCTGCATACCTCTTGAGCCAATCCATGCCCAAGATGATCCCAAACTCAGTGGAGTTTAGAACAAAGCAATCATACATAAAAGAGCAACCACGAATCGACAACACTAGACCACGACACAATATGCACAAACTAGATGAACCACCAACTAGATTAGTCACAATCAATGGTTTACCACAAATTTCGAGTTCCAAACCCAAGCGGCACACAAGCTCATTGCAAATGAATGAACGCGATGCTCTAGTATCAAACAAAACTCGAACTGGAACACCATAAACAGAAAGAGTACCTTGGACAACGACACCCTTTCCCTTCTCTTCTACAGTAGGAGCTCTTGAAGAATACGGCACTGCCCCCAAAGCATATGCCTTAACCACTTGCTTCCCTTTAGCTAATTCTGGACAATCCTTCTTCTAATGTCCTGGCTTCCCACACTTGAAGCACTTGTTTTCAGCTTTAGGACTCTTGCATTCACTAGCAAAATGGCCCTTCTGCCAACAATTGAAGTAGGTCACCTCTTCCTTCTATTCTTCTAGCCATTTTCCCCTTCTGCTGTTTCTGCTTCCTCTTCTTGTTATTACCACCTTGTTGTGGCTTCTACTCTTCCTTTGGTGCAACAACAGACATCTTCTTAGGAAACAGACTTTCGTGCCTCAAAGCCTTCTTGACGATCTTCTCAAAACTATCATCGAGGTGATCCACAAGCTAATTCCTAAGATTTTCATCCAACCCCAAGACAAACTTCTTGTTCTTTTGATAAGGAGTATCCAAATATGAACGAGCATACTTCGAAAAAGCCTCGAAGTCAGAAATATAATCAAGAACTAGTCGAATATTTTGCTTAAGCTCCACAAATCTCTTAAAAAGAATAGACTTTTGCACGGCAGAGATAAACTTTGCTTCAAACTTGGCTTGGAATAGCTCCCATGAAATATCCTCTTCAGGGGTCTCAAGTGTGACAGAGTTCCACTAGTCCATTGCTCTGCCCTCTAACTGCCTTGATGCAAGCTTCCTCTTTGCTACATCATCAATGCGCAATTCCTTGAAGAACTGGACACAAGTATCCAACCATCTCTGGATCAACTCAATTGATTTTGTGCCCAGGAACTATTTCCTACCCCAATGATGTAAATTCTTTGCACAGCTTTGCAAATTCCACAACTCTAGGCACTTGGATTCTAACATCAACCGCAACTTCCAGTGGAGCGGGGGCCCTTCGCAGGCATGCTTCTCTCATAGCTTCAAACATAGTCCGGTAGTCAGGTGCCCCGAAATTACCCTCTCCAGGCACAACTTCTCCTCTAGCAGAT
The DNA here is from genome assembly GCA_030737875.1 of Allium sativum. NCBI lineage: Eukaryota > Viridiplantae > Streptophyta > Magnoliopsida > Asparagales > Amaryllidaceae > Allium > Allium sativum. Next base: position 681,456,813 of record CM060926.1, on the reverse strand, counting down.
TGCTTCGCATAACGTCTATTCATTCAAAATATGCAAACTAGAATGATTAGCCACTTGCAAGAAAACTGCTAATAGAGTACTAACTCTACTATACTATATAGTATCACATAGTAGACATCCAATTGAAATCTATAAGTACATCTCTCTACGTAATTACGTCCTTGAACTTTGGCTAAAATCGTTAACCAGAGCTCTGATACCAAATGTGACGACCTCCCACAACCCCTGGACTAAACAAGAGGAATAATGCGCTGAAAGGTGTGCCAGGCAGCTATGGATGATCATCAAGGCAAGCTAACAATCGCAGAACATGTCGTAAACTCACAACGCAAGGATAAAATATAATAGAACATATACAACAGGTAGTGATAGTGAAGCAGAAAACACTAAACTTTCATGACAACTAGAAAGTAATTCCCATACATGTGGATAACAACAATAGTGTTTGTAAATTTGCCCCACTACAGAACTCAGAGAAACAACAAACAATGGAAATTTAGATAGTAGGTAAAATAAAACTCCAGCCTCCTGCTTGCCTCCGAATAGCAACACCGTCTTCACTAAGCTATCACCTTCCACCTAGTCTGCCCATCCAATAATCGAATGAACTGCCCAAGGTAATAAGAGGGAAACATAAAACCTTGAGTCAGACAACAGTCTTAGTGAGCGATAAACCGCTAACAAACTTCATAAATAAATAATATGGGAATGGACAAATGAATAACTAATCTATCCAGCTCTAGAGAAGAACTTACACCTGCCTTCCCCACACCTGATAGTGATAGCCTTTACAATCCATAAATCAAAAGGGACAACAATTCAGCCATGGCAATTAGAACAAACACTCATACACGGCAAAGGAAACTCATACAACATTTAGTTATATCTTATGGAAACCACCCTAATCGAACTTCGCATCCTTTGAGTACAAGCCCTAGAGATCGAAACCAATATCAGACAAGCACCCAAAGAACACCTTATTCAAAGTCAGATAATCCCCGTGAGATGGTACAACAAAGCAACTAAGCATTCAAACATTCATGACTGACTCTGGCTATCGCCACCAACCTTGCTTTGAAATCATCGTTAATCGTATGACTAGATAACAACTTGCCATCAACTGTCAAGGACCATACAAGACGCCTTGGTTCTAGCAAAACCCCACATGTTATACACAACACATGTCTAGGCCATACACAATGCCCAGGATACATAACCTACAACCGGTCTTCAATTGTACCCCTGCTTTGAGTCCGCTAGAACTTATGACAACGATAATTCCTCGGCCTTCTCATCTTTAGTCGTTATCAATTACAACTATTCACCAACTCAAGACACTTTAGAGCCACTACTGCACAAGAACTCAATACATCCTTGAGTCATTTTCACATTCACCACATCTGATGAACAAATCACCTTACTTCATCATTCCCCATAGAATTCACTTCGAAGTTATCACCACTTTCGAACCAAAGAAAACATCAATCATGAGGCCTGAAACAATCTATAGCATCACATCATTTTGCTAGAGAAAATAAACCTCAACAATCAAGTCAACCACCAAAACGTTTTAAAAGTGCTGCTGAAAACTCATCATGACCGACCAGAATAGGACCGACCCACTCGCCTGGCCCGACCCGACCTGCCACGACCAACCCGTTTCCTCCTTGAGTTTAAGACTCGACCAACCCACCTTCTCCTTTGGGACCAACCGACCCACATACCCAGCTCGATCGACCCGATTCCTTCTTGGCTTCAAGTCTCGACCGACCCCACCCACTCAGATAGGACCGGCTCGAAGCCACTACATTAATCCCTCAACTCCACACCGGAATGACCAACCCACTTTATAACGATCAAGTATGGACCGACTCGACCAGCTTCCAAATGACCGACCGAGTCCAACGTTGCACAACCTATGACCGACCCAACTGGCTTGTTCTCTAAGACAGAGTTGACCGACCCGACCGACCAGGATGGTCACGACCAACCCAAAACCTGCACTTCACCAATCCAACTCTGATTTCGACACAAACTTCGCCAAATGATTAATTTGATGAAATCAACTCATCCAATTCATCAAATATGGCCACATATGACGATTTTTACCAAAATTATGCAAATCACTCCAAAATCATAATGAATGATCATGTGTACAAAAGTATAGATCTAACTTGCATAAACACATGAAATAGCATAGGAATTACCGGCTTTAACTTGCTAATATAGATCCTAAGGTGATACATATGAAAATGAACTTACCAATGCATAGATCTATAAGAAAACACTTGAATTTGATGAAAAACATGATCAAATACTCATACACTTCATTGAATCCATGTGAGAGGTGTAAACCACTCACCAATTCTCCAAAACAAAGAAAAAATGGTGCAACATGAATCCACACAGCAAGGAACTCGATCTAAACTCCTTGATTTGATGAATTCGCTCTTGAATTGATCTAGATCTAGCCTCCAATGGTGTAGATCTTCGATTTCCCAAACTTAGATCTTAATTTTAATGCTGAAAAAGTGTTAGAGGAAGGAGGAACATAGGCCACCAAATGAGAGAAAAGAGAAACTAAACCATTTATCATACCTCCTACCCCCTATTTATACCCTTCCACAAGCCCACTAATGGGCCTCCCCAAATCGGCCCATTAAGGCTTTACAAACTGAACAGCCAACTGTTAAACCTTAAAACAAAGATTGCTCCCAAACCGTTAAGCCAAATCTTTCGTGTAACCACTATACGGAAGGACAATCATCATTTCCTTTCCAATGGCACAGGTCTCACGCTCTAATTCGACCTGAGTCAAAAGTTATGCCCTGTATAAGACTTACAAGAGCAAAATGGTCACAAATAAAATTAGTAAAAATTATGGAAATGTCCCACATCTGCATAAGTAACATATTAAAATATGAGAATGATCCAATCCTCTGGGAATAAATTAAAAATATTTTACGATGCTTCGATACGTAAAATGCAGGCTATTACAGAACGTGATTTTGGGTATGAGATGCAGTGTGATGACTTCGTGATTAGTCGGGTTTTGATGTGTGGAAAGTTGTGACGATAGATTTTGTAATGGCTGGAGATAGGAGAGAAAAGAAGTTTATGAAAGGTTTTTTTGCGATACTTATAAAAGAAGAAATGAAAGAAGTTGGAAGGAGATTGAAAAATGGAAACAAATCATAAAGAAAATTTGGAAAAGAATTTGAAAAAAGGAAAGAAATTTATAGAAGGGAAAAGAAATAAATGAGAGGGAAGGAAATAAATCAATGAATTGTGGCAAGTTCTTTTTTTTCCTCCCTCTTATCTTGGAGATTTCAGTATCAGTGATTTAATACCAAATCATCTAAGCAAGAATTTTCTTCTATATATGAAAGAAAACAAAACGAATAAAATAAAAATATTTTTGTATTTTTTCTTTTATGAAAAAATAAGAAAATAAAAACAAAAACTGAAGGATTTACTAATAAAAATTATTTTGATCCCCGCAACTGCGCCAAAATTTGTTTACGAACAAATTGAACAATTGTTAACAATTATTTAATTAATTCATTCGGCTTTCCAAACAACAACGGTTATTGTAAAGGGTGTTGAACTCTAGAACCAAAATGTTTTTTACAAGGCTTACGGGGTTGAGTGGACCCCTACCACTTTTATTGAAGAACCGGAGAAAATTAAAGAAAATACAACACACAAGAAAATATAGAAACATAGTACTTCAAACACGAGAAGACAAACACAACACAAGAAAAAAGTTACAAAAGGATGATCAAAATACCAGGATCAAAAGTAAAGCTTAAATGTCGAATTCCTTCTCTGATGTCCAACTGAACACATCTCCTAAATTGATCATTTGTCTTCACTTTACTACCATTAAATACATGAGCATTTCTATCTCCAAACAGTGTACATAAACTTTTTAAGCACATAGTTTAGTAATCTACCTCTTTAGCTTTTCCTTCCTATTTTGTTGAGCAAAATATTCAATTGAATAGTTGCATCTTGAATGGCATCATTTCTCCCAATATTGAATATCAGTTCTCGCCATAAGGAAAAGAGAGACTGACACTGAAAGAAAAAATGTTCAATATTCTCATTTTCGTTACAACAGAACACACAGACTTAGTCACACTGAAGACCCCTTTGCGCTAGCTTGTCCTTAGTAAATAAGGAACAATTAATGAACTCCCACATGAAGAGATTTTCACGTGCACAATTATCTTTAGCCCATATTTTCCTGCTCCATTTACAAGTCGGCATTGCATTAATTCCAGCCATACTTTCATACAATCTCTTAATCTGGTATTTATTTCCACAGTCACACCAAACCGTCATGTTCGCTCCAAAACTGCCTAACTTCAAATGATTAGCTTTTATCCATGTTTTACTGATGCTGGCAACATGTGTAGGAGGCAAACATAAGTTCCCATCAACAACATAATTAAGTTCTTTGGCATTGCTGTTAATACCGGAAGGCAACATTTCAAGATGCATGAGGACTCTTGTAAGAATTAATCCATTCTCTAAACATGGGCGAACTTCGGAATCAAGTGAGATCGAGTACTTGAACCAAGGAAGAATGACAGATCTTAACTTGAAAATGCATCTCCAAGTCCAGCTTAACTTCTGAGGCTAGCTCATATTTCAGAAGTTCCTGTCTTAAATTAGATTGTGCTTCGACCATTTAACCCATAAGCTATCAGTATCATTGAGGAAGTCGTCGATATGCTTGATGAAATCTGCTCTATTCCACTACTTTAAGTTGACAATTCCCTTGCCGCCTTTTATTACAGGACTTTCAACTTTTTTAAAAGCAATCGGGGATACGTATCTGCCTTCACTTTTACCTTTCCATAAGTATCTCATAAATGCAGTTCTTACCATAGTAACAAGTGTAGAAGGAAGAATAAAGGTCCATGACCGTTGTACTTGCATAGATAACCGATTCAATAAGAGTAAGTCTCCCTGCTTGGCTCAGCAATCTGTAAGTCCAAAAGTTTAGTCTAGTAGTAATCTTATTAAACAGGGTTAAGCATTAACTAATTGTAATCTTAGCAGTAGTGAGAGGAAGACCAAGGTAAGATAATGAATCTAAGATGTTGGAGAGACCAGTTCTAATTTGATTGGCTTGAGTTTGATGTTCTGAGATACCCGCTACTTTCATATTGGACTTTAGAAGATTAACTCTAATTTCAGTGATTACATAGAACTCATTCAATGTTTCAAAGATTGTGTTAATTGTTTGCACAGAAGGGTTACAGAAAATTACGAGATCTTCTGCAAACATAAGAGAGGAGACCCTAGGTTCATAACACATAGGGTGTAATTTGAACAAACCATTATCAATCTTTTGATTCACCATTTGTATGAGCATCAACATCACTACTATAAATATATAAGCGGATATCAGATTTCCTTGTCGCATTCCCTGCTTACTGCTGAAGTACCCAACATTAGATCCATTTATGAGAATAGAGAAGTGTGCTGAAGAAATACATGTAAGGATCCAAGCAACAAAATGATGAGGGAAGTTCATATAACCTAAAATTAGAACAAGAGAATCCCACTGAAGCATGTTGAAGGCTTTCATTATGTTGAGTTTGAACATAGCCCTAGGACTAATATTAGAGTGAGAATAACCATTTAAGAGCTCATGAGAGAGAAGAACATTATCCAATATATTACGTCTAGGTAAGTAAGATGCTTGATTAGAAGAGATTATAGATGGGAGTACCTTTTTGAGTCTTGAAGCTATTACCTTGGCAATGCATTTTTATAGGGTGTTACAACATGAGAAGGGTATAAAGTCAGAGACTCTGGTAGAAATTTTCATCTTAGGAATTAGTGCTATATTTGTGGCATTGAATGAAGGCAGCATACTAGATTTGAGGAGGACATGTCTAACAAATTGCAAAAGTCATGCCAATGAACATTCAGCAAGAAGAATAAAAGAAAGCATTGAAGTCGTCAGGTCCTCTAGATGAGTTTTTACTGAGAGAGAGCATTGCTTCTTTGACTTCATTATCTGTAACTTCCTTAGCAGAGATTATTAATCAATAGTAGATAGTTTAGGTAAAATGTAAGGATCAACCAAATCAATATTAGGGATGAAGTTGTCTTTATTACCAAATAGTCAGAAAAATGTGTTAAGAAAGCATTTTCAACATCACCTTGATTGACCATAGCCACGCCATTCTTATCAACAATACGAACTATGTTATCTTTACATTTCTTGTTTTTGAGCAAAGAATGGAAATAAGCACTTTTGCTATCACCATCAATCTTCCATCTGATACATGCTTTCTATTTAATCATCATGCCTTTAAGGTTAAGAGCATTTTGATATTGACTGGACATGTAATTCTCAGTTTTGAGGATACATTGGGTTAGAAGGATCTACCATCACAATAATTTGAATTCTCCTCAGTTTTTCTCTCCAAAACGAACTCTGTTTGCGACCGCAACCATATTTTTGGTTAGCCCATTCTCTAAGTTTGATCTTCGTTGTCCTAAGCTTAGCTTGTAATACAAAAACAGGGTTACCAAAGGTTGGTTTCTCCCAAGTTCCTTTAACGATGTCAAGGAACTCAGGGTCATCAACCCAATTATTAGAAAATTTAAAACTTGAATTTCCTTTCATGTCTAGCTCATTTAGGTAACGGATTAAAGGAGAATGGTATGAGAGTAGGAAAGGGGGCATGCTACATTGAAGGGCAGGCAAACAGATAAAAGATTTTGCATTGCAGAATGCATGATCAATTAAGGAATAGGTTCTAGGACCATCCCTCTTTACGTTATTCCAAGAGAAAGGCATTCCTGCACATTTGATATTTATGAGATCTGCTTGTTCAAGGGTGTTTCTAAGAGGAATAATTTCGGGGATGAAGAGGGGATTACCACCAATTCTTTTAGTGGTTTCAAAACAGCAGTTGAAATCACCAAGAAGGAACCAAGCATGAGTAGATTGTCTTAACGAATGGATGGATTTGAACAGTCGTTGTCTGGGAAGGTAACTATTCGTAGCATAAATGAAAGTTATGTAGTAGGAGGAATGATCTTTGAGATTGATGGCATGATAGTGGATGTGTTTGTCAGAGGAGTGTAGAGGACTCAAAGTCAAAATGTTAGGAGTATAAAGAACTAGAATTCTTCGATAAGGAGCTTCGACTAGGTTGTGAATATAGTGCCAAGAGGGATTGATGTACTTTGCAGCCCAAAAAGTCAACTCAAGGTTAAGTTCCGTTTCAACAATAGCTAGAATACTTAACTTGTTTTCAGAAATTAGAAGTTTACATTGGTCGAGTTTAGTGTCATGGTGGCATCCTCTGATGTTCCACACACAAACGGTTTTCACCATAAATTAAACTATAGGGGGAGGGCACCTCTATATTTCATACTCCTTAGCAAGTACTGGTTTTGAGCAAAACTAGGAGTGCTTAAATATGGGGAAGTGGTGGTTACGTCAAGTGGTTCAGTAGAGAATGAGTCGAGGGATGGTACTTTGAAAGCTTGAGGTGGACGAATTTTGGAGTATATGTTGTCGTCATTTAGAGAGGGGGGAATAAATTCAGGTCTTGAAGACGTAGTGATGATTGGGTCTAGAGGGGAAGTCTGAGATGTGGAGTTGTGCATGCATGCAGTTTCATTATGGATGGTATTATGGAAAGGAATTGTTTCGAGAAAGGATGTCATCATTTATTACAATTGGATTTGCAATGGCCTTGCCTTAACTTTGCATGTCAACTGCATTGTCTAACGCGTTGATAGTTTCATCTACTTTTTCTTTTCCTTGCTTTATCTCACTTCTTTCTTTTAAACATTCTTGCATTGTAAACTCTTGAAAGAAGTTGTTCACTTCAGTTTCAAACGCAATTTCCTCATTTATTTCATCAAGAACTTTTATATCATGTTCATAAGCTGATGAGTGGTGCTTTTTTCTTTTCAATAAGATTTCAAGTGAGGGCATTGGCATGTTGGCAATTTCTTGAGTATCCACATTAGCAAATACCTCATCCAATTCATTACTTTCCTCTGCTTGTTCTGTTTCTATTTCAATTTCACCTTCTTCAAGAGCATTAAAGCTATTTCCTTTTATCTATTTCTATAACTTCAACTGTGTTTTTCCTAACCCAACTGCCTGTTGATTCATGATATTTTTGATTCATGACAACAAGAAATGGAAAATAATGAAGACCACATCAAATAGCTAAGTCCATATATATGAGTATTGAGTCGTGTTAGTAATATGTTAAAATCTATCCTCAAAGTATAACACGAATGCACAAAATTGTCAAATTTATAAATATATGCTCAAAAAACCAGTTGAAACTGGACTGGTTATGTAACCAGTCGACTGGTATAAAAAGGACCAGTCGACTGGTCATTGACCAGAAGTCCAGTAACGGCTAGTAGCTGAGCATATTTAAATATATATACTATTTTCCTTCTTAACCAGTTGACTAGTGCTTTTCATGCCAGTCGACTGATCAGAGATTAACAGTAAATTTTATGAAAAGTCACCTTCTTTCATGAAGAGATTCCTCTTCAACTATGAACAGAAATAGATGCAACTCTTTGCTGAAACTCTTCATGACCGAATGCTACTATTCTACATTTATATAAGCACAACATGTTTTCCAAATCACATATTCTCATTTATTCTACTCGAATCTCTAATTTACATTTCTATACTCACTGCATTCTAAAAGCTCTCTTAAATTCGGGTTACTTGTTGAATCTTGGATATTATTTCAAATCTCTCAATTCAACAAGCAACATACTTCCTTAAATCTTCACATACACATCAAATACTTGAGAATAAGATTACAAGAAGGGGGTACTTGATTGTGACTATTCAGTGTTGATATGAGAACACATTTAGAAGTCAAAACTACTTGTAATTGTGAAGTCCTATGTTGGTGCTCAGGCGGGGACATTCTTGTTGGTGCTCGGGTGTATTTGCAACCTATTCCTCTGGTTTAAGAGAGGCCATGTTAGTGAATTCCGAAGAAGAGCTTCGGGACTGGACGTAGGATGGGAAGTCTGAACCAGTATAAAATTCTTGGTGTTTTTTACTTACAGCATTTACTTCTTATTTGTGATATATCGATATAGCTTACATTTACCTACGTAACTATTGTAGCTTACTAGTTAACTTATCATATACGATTCCGTTATATCCATATAAAGATCCTACTTAAGACATACACACCGACTATTCATTTGGCATCAGAGTGAAGTCACCATTTAACTGTAAAACCGTTATTTGATACTTAGTTTGCATGGATAATAACACTAGTACAAGTGATAATACTGGATATACTGAAGGCTAATCTACTGCAAGGCCACCCTTCTTCAATGGCATGAATTATAGTTATTAGGCTACTCGTATGAGAATATACATGCAAGAAAACAGTTTTGAAGCTTGGAATATTACACAGAAAGAATATACTCAACCCACTACACTATATAATGAATGGTCTGCATCTGAAAAAGCAGAGGCTACTGCCAAATCTAAAACCATGAATATGTTGGATTGTGCCTTGGATATAAACAATTTTAACTGAGTTTGTATGTGCAACACAACATATGAAATCTGACGAACACTCAAAATAACTCATGAAGGAGCTAACAAGGTCAAAGATATCTGTGACGACCGCCCATAACCCCCGCACTAAACAAGTGGAAAATGCGCTGAAAGGTGTGCCAGGCTGCTATGGACGATCATCAGAGTAGGTAAACACATCGAAACCTGTCGAAGAGCTCAAAGCGCAAGGATAAAATATAATAGAACATATACAACAGGTAATAGCAATGATGTATCATATAACAAACTTTTGAAACTTTCTCAACATCTAGAAAGATTATCCAACTGATATCAAAGTTTGTACATAAGGCCTCATTATAACTCTCAAGCAACTCAAACAGCGGAAACAGAAATACTAGATAGTAATAAAACTGGTACGCCAGCCTCCTGCTCGTCATCGCTCAGCTTCCTCGTCTCACTAAGCTCCATTACCTGTAACCTGCTACTTAGTCTGCCCATCCACAACCGGATGAACAACCCAAGGTAATAAGAGGGAACATAAAACCTTGAGTCAGACAATAGTCTTAGTGAGCTATAAAACAGCTAACAAACTTCAATAAGAAAGTATATGAGAATGGGTAAATGAACAACTTGTCTACCCACAACACCAGAGAAGAACTCAACCTTATCTTCCCCACATCGGACAGTGATAGCCTTTACACCAAGCATTTCAACCATTAATCCATAGAAACCAGAATAACCATTTGTTCATAGCAAACAGAAACAATCAACAATAGCAATCATGGGATCAAGATTATATATCTCATGCAAAACATCCAGCATACATGACAGACTCTGGCTATCACCGCCAATCCTGCTTTGAAACCATCGTTAATCGTATGACGGCCAACCTTGCCATATGTCAAGGGCTAATGGTAACCCCAGTTCTAGCATGAACTCCATATGTCCAACCTTGACACTAGGCCTTTCCCCAAGACCCAGGGTACTCGACCAGCAACCTTCTAGTCTTTTGGGTGCCCCCATCGTACCCCTGCTTTGAGCCTGCTAGAACTTACGACAACGATGACCTCTCGGCCTTCGCATCTCTAGTCGTCCAACCTTGACGATGTTTCATAGCTCAAGCAACCTTCTCGAGCAGCCATTATCCATCAACTCACGACCTTTGAGTTGTCACCGAACACATTCATCACTTCGAGCCTTCCTACTTGAACCACCTCGAAGCTACACCATCACCGAGCCCTCTGGGAGGACCCCAAAACCGACCCCTCCTGGGAAGACCCAAAACCTGCTCTTCCTGGGAAGACCCAAAACCTGCTCTTTCTGGGAAGACCCAAAACCAACCCTTCCTGGGAAGACCCAAAACCGACCCTTCCTGGGAAGATCCAAAACCTGCTCTTCCTGGGAAGACCCAAAACCGACCCTTCCTGGGAAGACCCAAAACCGACCCTTCCTGAGAAGACCCAAAACCGACCCTTCCTGGGAAGACCCCCTTCTGGTCCTTCTGGACCGACCAGACCCTCTTCTGGTCCTTCCGGACCGACCAGAATCCTTCTGAACCACCCAGACTCCCTTCTGGTCCTTCTGGACCGACCAGAACCTTCTCTGCTCCTTCTGGACCGACCAGAACCTTTTTTGGTCCTTCTGGACCGACCAGAACCTTTTCTGGTCCTTCTGGACCGACCAGAAACCTGCACAGCTCCTTTTCGACTTCGATTTCGACCAAAACTTCGCCAAACGACGAATCCGACGAAACCAGCTTATCCGATTCATCTAAATGCAACCACAAACATGTTATGCAACCAACAATTTCATCAATCTAACAATTTCCATCAAAACACATAAATTTCCCAAAACATGATAAGTGAATCATATGAACATAAAAACGGATCTAACTTGCATACACTTGTGAAAAATCATGAAATTAACCATTTAAATTATCTAGATCAGATCCTAAGGTGATTCATATGTAAAATGGACTTGGCATGGTGTAGATCTAAAGAAAATAACATGAAAATGATGAAATTAACATTCTATAACTCACATACTTTCATGAATCCGAATGAGAGATGTAAATCACTCACCGGTTATCCAAAACAAAGCTAAAACGATGAAAAAGCAATCCGGACAGCGAACACTTCGAATCAAACTCTTCAATCCGATGAATTCGCCCTTGAAATGATGTTGATCTAGCCTCGAATGGTATAGATCTTCGATTTCCCTCCTTGGATTTGGAATTTTAATGGTGGAAAGGTGTTAGAGGAAGAAGGAGATCAAAGCCTCCCCATAAGAGAATGGAAAATTCCAACCTTTCTCCATATCCCTTACCCCCTATTTATAGCCTCCACCAACCCCTTAATGGGCCTTCTCCAAATCAGCCCATTAGCCTTCCAAAACCTGAACAGCCAACTGAAAAACCTTAAAACAACGATTACTCCCAAACCGCTGAACCAAATCCTTAATGTAACCACTCTACAGAAAGAGAATCATCAATTCCTTTCCAATGGCACAGGTCTCACCCTCTGTGTGACGGCCCGCCCCGCACCAACCGACATTTACTCCAACGGTGCGCTGTACACATATCCAGTTAGCACGGGACGGTCGTCAGAAGAAAGGAAAGAAGAGAGTGAACGAACAAGGAACCTGTAGAATGTCTCACAGCGCATGGAATAAAATATAATAACAACATACTTGACATAAAACAGGTGAGACAGTGCATAAGCTGAAAACAAACTAACATAGCAGCGGAAAATCCAAGTACAGCTTATGATCCAAAGCCAACATTATTACAACTTTTCAAACTGTCTCAAAAAGCAAAAGCAAGATAAGGGAGGTACACTACTAATGCCCAAGTAGTGACCACCAACGACACAGGGAGAATATCTATATATATCATATGTAACACCCCACCTCCGTTAAGGTCACTCACAAAGGGAATGCCTTAACTTTGATGGAGCGTTTTAGTAGATATAACAGAAACTTACAAGACAGATAAACAGTACTTGAAAAATTATAACTTTATTACAGCGGAAAAAAGAAATCGGTATGGTTACATCCTTTCAAATCACAATATCAGAATTCAAGTACAAAATATCAGTCTTGTACAAAAGCCTTCAGAATGCATAGTTTAAAATCATAATCCCCACAGAAGAAGACAAGCCATACTTTAAGCACTTCAAGTAGAAGAAATCTGGATTAAGCTAGAGTATTCCCTTCTACAAAACCTGGGGGGAAACGGAAGAAAGGAGGCGAAACAACAAGGGTCAGACAAAAAGTCTGGCAAGTCCAGTGATTTTCAGTTATGAACAGATAATAATAACATGACATGAAAATAAAACTGGATGAGAGATAACTGTAACAGGTGTAGCAGATATAACAGAAGAACAGAATGATATAAGCTATTGCTTTACACTTCTCTGCACTAATACTAGTATAACAGAATTAGGTATCACCCTAATGTCTAAACTGAAACAGAAACGGGTACAGAATAATTTCCACAGAAGAGAATGCTAGTAATGGGCCTTTACCACCCCAACAGAAACGGACAGAAACAGAATGCTAATATTGGGCCTTTACCCACCGAACAGAAACAGACAGAAACAGAAATAGATTAATCCCTACGGAAACAGAATGTAGAATTAGGTGTACACTAGTAAATGGGCCTTTACCACCCGAACAGATGGTACCACGCAGAAACAGATAGGTGTTACCACCCAACAGAAACAGACGGTACCAACAGAAACAGACAGAACTAAGTGTACCCTAAAACCCTACCCTAAGCGATCAGCTCCCTAATACATAAATACCCTATGTCGGTCCCACAGTAGGGTGTATCACTCCCTAAAGTGACAACCGATTGGCACAGACCTATTTACAGATGTCACGGCGTCTTACATCCACTGAGGCAGGCTGGGATCCATGCACGCACATGACCCGGTTGGAACGCACCATCAACACCCCTCGCCATTATCAGAATGAACCGCTTATAATTAGTTCAGTGTGCCCGAACCCTACCTACTGTTGGGTCAAAGTTTTGATACCAGAAAGGGTTACTGACTAATATGGGTCCCAAACAACAGATGACACAAGAAATTCCCCTCCTAACCTTGTGTCCCCAAACTAACAGATTTCAGACTAACTTGTTTACAAATTTCAGACATACAGAATTCAGATCAACTAGTTCACAGATCAGATAAGTTTTCAGACTAACGGATCAGATATACGGATTTAACAGATTTACAGATTTGTCTAACTTTGCAATTGGGCCTACAGATTCACGGAACAGATTAATTAAATTCATCAGTCTAGTGGGTTTAATCCTATCCGCCCAACACGTTTTAGACATCATATTTATCTCAGATTTTCATTAATTAAATATTAATGCCCAGACCTCTCACATTAGACTGACAGTTTGCGGCTACTGGTTAGGCCGGTTGGTTCCGAGCAGATTTCTGCCGCAAACTGAGTCTAACCTCGGGTTTCAAGCACGTTATGACTAACTTCTCACATTAGAACCTATTGTTTGCGGCCATTGGATGTGCCGGGCGGTTCCGGGCAGAATTACGCCGCAAACTCATTCTAACCTCGAGCCAGCCATGTTTATCTTTGCGGCCAATTAATTAATAATTTACCATTTATGCCCACGCCTAATATACATGTCAATTATTCATAGCTAATTCAGATTATGTCAATAACAGACTGAATATATCAACTTAACAGATATAGCAGATAACAGATTTTCGCAGATTAGGCGACTTAACGGATTCAGCAGATTAAGTAATTTAGCAGATTTAGCATATAACAGATTTGGCATTTTCAGCAGACTTAGCAGATGACAGATTTGGCAGATGAACAGATCTAGTAGACTAGGCAGTAGAGCAGAACTAGCAGATTAAGCAATATAACATAACTAGCAGATTAGGCAATATAACAGAACTAGCAGATTAGGCAAATATAGTAGAACTAGCAAATTAAGCAAATATAACAGATTTAATCATTCCTTAAAGTTTCACAAACATATCTTGCCTAATTATAAATTTGGCCTAAGTTTGCATGCCTAAATAGTTGTCATGATTCACACTAGGATCATATACCCCACGTTTGCATTGAATTTACATGTCACAGATTATGGTCATAATTTACATGTCCCAATTTAGTTCAACTTGCCTAGTACAAAAGATTCACATATAAATTATACCAAATATAGCCATCGATTTCAATGCATGTCATATATTCAAAAATCTCCTACTTAGGTGTTATTCACATTTGATAGTTATCAAATCTTAATATAGATCTTCACACCTAAGTCAAATTCTCTTTCAAATCATGAATTGTTATATAAACAATATGCCCAACAATCTAGTTATAACAGATCTTAATTCAAAATATGCGTTATATCCAATGTCTCAAGTCACATGTTAACATACCATGGTTCCTCTTCTTCCAATTCACAGAATATGCATAGATCTAAATCTAGTTTACAACCTATGTCCTTTTTCTTAAATCAGTCACAGATTAGCCATGTCCAATTATGCCACATTCATTATTTGTCCCAAACATTTTAGCGTTCGTGCGGTACTCTCTTAGGAGATTGGCACAGGCTCGTAGTAGCCTGGCTATAGAACAGAAAGAAGAAGAGATACAGAATAAAATAGATCAGAACAGAACATACACAATCTCAAATTCAGATTTACAATCATGTCACAATTATGATTAAATTTATATCGGAAAATAAATGCACTTGCCTTGGTTGGATTAAAGAAAGAACTTTAATTGTTGTAGAATTGTTGCAGAAGCTTTAATCTCTAGTTTGAATTGAGTTGCTTAGGTTGATGTTGATTAGCTTCTAGTTTTGATTCCAGCAGAGTAGCGACGCCATTTTTTTATTTATTTAGAACAGAGGCAGAGTAGAAGCAGAATAGAATTGTGTGTAGAGAAGGCTAGGTTTGGGGCTGTTTAAATAGGTTTAGGCAGATGAATCTGGACAAAAATCGGACTAGAAACATCAGAACGAACACTGGCCCAAAAATAGGCTCGGGGACCAGGTCGACACCCAGGTCGACTACCCAGTCGACCTGGTCTGGGGGGTCGACTGCCCAGTCGACTCCCCAGTCGACCTGGGTCTGGGCGGGAAATATCCCACCCAGTCTGTTCTGCGTTTGAAATTCGAATTTTGAATTCGAATTCGAGCTGTTTTGAACTCTGAATATTTCTGAAACTTTGGAGGGCCATAACTTGGTCATACGGACTCCGATTCTCACAAACTCGGACTCGTTTTCAAGCAGAATTTCGAGACAAACGCAATGGCGCAACCCGTTTCCCTTGATTCTTATTTTAAAAATTAATTATTCTCTGATTTATTACTTATACGTTCATAGAAAGTACGGGGTGTTACATTCGCCCCTCCTTAAAGGATTTCGTCCCCGAAATCCTCAAGTTAAGAAGAATGTGTCCTACCATCCAACATCCATCTACTCAATCATCAGTCATTGGCGTCCATTGTCCTTAGAAACTTCTAATGTTGTATGAACATATGCAAAAGTGTGTGTATATGTTCCTTATCTAATGCAAAGATCAGGCGGTCCACTGATTCAGTTGACCTCCTTAATGCGAATTATGCCAGTGCCATGAGTCCAACATGTATGCAATTTTCCTACTCGATACATATCATTTCTATATGAGTGCACAACCATTCAGTCATATACAACATCCATGTGCTGAGTCAATCATTTTGCATCCACAAAAATTGAAAATGCTCACACATCCATATGCAGTATGAGAGTGTTTTCGAGCCGATCTAGTGCCTAGTGTGTGTATATGCATCCACGAGCAACCACTAGCAACCACTTGCATCCACTTGCAACCATCAAATATAACATGTCTCAAACACATGTTTACACCCATTAGTTTCTACCTAAAGTTCGAAGATTCGATCGATAGGATACAGTCGAATGATGGAAGCGAGTACAGATAAAACAAAAACTTGGTTCCCATTAGACATGGGTCCTAAGTATCGTCTCCGAAGACCGAAACCAACATCAAATTGACACCCAGAGGATTACCCTCTTTAGGTAATGTCAAAACTGGAAATCTTAACCTTACCGGGAATATTCAGATATTTACAGATTACTGGTACAGATCAGGTTACTGAACTAAGCATGATAAAACCCAGAATGTATGCGTCCTACTTGACACCTAACACAGATATCTCTCAAACCCCAATCTATCACAAACAGATTAGTCATAACCCTTATGGGTTTGGGTCTACAGCGGAATCAGAAACAATACTAGTATTAAAGTGCAGAGTATCGATTACAGAATCAAAATGCCAGAATCAGAAAGAGTTTTAACTCAACAATCAGATAAGAAAATTAAACCTTCTACTTAAATTTTCTTATTTCTACCCTATCTGCCAGTCCCTTGAGCATTCGCCTGTCCTCCAGAAGTGGGTTCTGCCCTCTGCCCTTGCCCTCGTTTCTTCGGGCAGTCCCTAGTGAAGTGTCCCATCTCACCACAGTTGAAGCAAGTGCCCTTCCTTTTTCTGAGTCGAGCTTCCACAAGTAAAGCACTTTTTCCCCTTCTTATCTTCAGACTTCTCATCCTTCTTTTGTGTTTCCTTTTTGGGCCATGCTTTCTTATTCTGTGGTTCTTCCTTCTTTGTCTCTTTCGGGCCCTTGTCTTCCTCGTGCAGTAGTGCCATGTCCACCAATTTCTCGTAAGTCGCTCCCATGGGTACATGGGTCATGGCTAGGCTATGCAGTGGCTCGTTCAATCCTTTAACAAAGCGGAGAGCCTTCTTATGCTGATTGTTGACTAAATCCAATCCGAACCTAGCCAGTTGGTTGAACTGGTAGACGTATTCCTTGACCGTCATACTTCCTTGCTTAAGAGATAAGAACTTTTCCAGTTGTAGACTTCGTTCAGCTTGCGAGAGGAATTTTGTCTCAAACCTTGTTCTGAAATCCATCCATGTTTCAACTGGCCTCTCGGCGTTAGTGACTTCCCACCAATAGGAAGCTTCGTCTTTGAGCAGCCATACCGCCAACTGTACCTTCTGCCTATCGTCCACCTCGAAGATAACGAATAGATCCTCAGTTTCTTTGAGCCAGTTCCTCGCTTCTACGAATGATTCAGTTCCCTTGAAATCCTTCCCACCCATGGCCCTAAAATCTCTACAGATCTTTGAGAAAGAAATTGCACGAGGAGGGGGTGGAGGAGGGGGATCATTTGCTGGACCTACGGCGGCGGTCCTAGCCTCAAGATATTGACGAAACCAACCGGGCACATGAACACCCTCTGGTATCTCAGATGCTTCAGACATGCTGAAACGAAAAAGGAAAGATTCAATTACAAAAAGGACTGAAGGAAAGGTATATGGCTCTTGGGGATTATGATTTTCAAAATAAGCTTTATTTTTGAAAATACTTCCTTTCAAAACCTTTTTGAAAATAGTTTTAAAAAACTTTACCCAATCTGGTAACCTTCGGCTCTGATACCAAGTGTAACACCCCACCTCCGTTAAGGTCACTCACAAAGGGAATGCCTTAACTTTGATGGAGCGTTTTAGCAGACAGAACAGAAACTTACAAGACAGATAAACAGTACTTGAAAAATTATAACTTTATTACAGCGGAAAACAGAAATCAGTATGGTTACATCCTTTCAAATCACAATATCAGAATTCAAGTACAAAATATCAGTCTTGTACAAAAGCCTTCAGAATGCATAGTTTAAAATCATAATCCCCACAGAAGAAGACAAGCCATACTTTAAGCACTTCAAGCAGAAGAAATCTGGATCAAGCTAGAGTATTCCCTTCTACAAAACCTGGGGGGACGGAAGAAAGGAGGCGAAACAACAAGAGTCAGACAAAAAGTCTGGCAAGTCCAATGATTTTCAGTTATGAACAGATAATAATAACATGACATGAAAATAAAACTGGATGAGAGATAACTGTAACAGGTGTAGCAGATATAACAGAAGAACAGAATGATATAAGCTATTGATTTACACTTCTCTGCACTAATACTAGTATAACAGAATTAGGTGTCACCCTAATGTCTAAACTGAAACAGAAACGGGTACAGAATAATTTCCACAGAAGAGAATGCTAGTAATGGGCCTTTACCACCCCAACAGAAACAGACAGAAACAGAATGCTAATATTGGGCCTTTACCACCCGAACAGAAACAGACAGAAACAGAAACAGATTAATCCCTACGGAAACAGAATGTAGAATTAGGTGTACACTAGTAAATGGGCCTTTACCACCCGAACAGACGGTACCACGCAGAAACAGACAGGTGTTACCACCCAACAGAAACAGACGGTACCAACAGAAATAGACAGAACTAAGTGTACCCTAAAACCCTACCCCAAGCGATCGGCTCCCTAATACATAAATACCCTGTGTCGGCCCTAGAGTAGGGTGTATCACTCCCTAAAGTGACAACCGATTGGCATAGACCTATTTACAGATGTCACGGCGTCTTACATCCACAGAGGCAGGCCGGGATCCATGCACGCACATGACCCGGTTGGAACACACCATCAACACCCCTCGCCATTATCAGAATGAACCGCTTATAATTAGTTCAGTAATCGTGCCCGGACCCTATCTACTGTTGGGTCAATGTTTTGATACCAGAAAGGGTTACTGACTAATATGGGTCCCAAACAACAGATGACACAAGTAATTCCCCTCCTAACATTGTGTCCCCAAACTAACAGATTTCAGATTAACTTGTTTACAAGTTTCAGACATACAGAATTCAGATCAACTAGTTCACAGATCAGATAAGTTTTCAGACTAACGGATCAGATATACGGATTTAACAGATTTACATATTTGTCTAACTTTGCAATTGGGCCTACAGATTCACGGAACAGATTAATTAAATTCATCAGTCTAGTGGGTTTAATCCTATCCGCCCAACACGTTTTAGACATCATATTTATCTCAGATTTTCATTAATTAAATATTAATGCCCAGACCTCTCACATTAGACTAACAGTTTGCGGCTACTGGTTAGGCCGGTTGGTTCCGGGCAGATTTCTGCCGCAAAATGAGTCTAACCTCGGGTTTCAAGCACGTTATGACTAACTTCTGACATTAGAACCTATTATTTGCGGCCACTGGATGTGCCGGGCGGTTCCGGGCAGAATTACGCCGCAAACTCATTCTAACCTCGAGTCAGCCATGTTTATCTTTGCGGCCAATTAATTAATAATTTACCATTTATGCCCACGCCTAATATACATGTCAATTATTCATAGCTAATTCAGATTATGTCAATAACAGACTGAATATATCAACTTAACAGATATAGCAGATAACAGATTTTCGCAGATTAGGCGACTTAACGGATTCAGCAGATTAAGTAATTTAGCAGATTTAGCATATAACAGATTTGGCATTTTCAGCAGACTTAGCAGATGACAGATTTGGCAGATGAACAGATCTAGTAGACTAGGCAGTAGAGCAGAACTAGCAGATTAAGCAATATAACAGAACTAGCAGATTAGGCAATATAACAGAACTAGCAGATTAGGCAAATATAGCAGAACTAGCAAATTAGGCAAATATAACAGATTTAATCATTCCTTAAAGTTTCACAAACATATCTTGCCTAATTATAAATTTGGCCTAAGTTTGCATGCCTAAATAGTTGTCATGATTCACACTAGGATCATATACCCCACGTTTGCATTGAATTTACATGTCACAGATTATGGTCATAATTTACATGTCCCAATTTAGTTCAACTTGCCTAGTACAAAAGATTCACATATAAATTATACCAAATATAGCCATCGATTTCAATGCATGTCATATATTCAAAAATCTCCTACTTAGGTGTTATTCACATTTGATAGTTATCAAATCTTAATATAGATCTTCACACCTAAGTCATATTCTCTTTCAAATCATGAATTGTTATATAAACAATATGCCCAACAATCTAGTTATAACAGATCTTAATTCAAAATATGCGTTATATCCAATGTCTCAAGTCACATGTTAACATACCATGGTTCCTCTTCTTCCAATTCACAGAATATGCATAGATCTAAATCTAGTTTACAACCTATGTCCTTTTTCTTAAATCAGTCATAGATTAGCCATGTCCAATTATGCCACATTCATTATTTGTCCCAAACATTTTAGCGTTCGTGCGTTAATCTCTTAGGAGATTGGCGCAGGCTCGTAGTAGCCTGGCTATAGAACAGAAAGAAGAAGAGATACAGAATAAAATAGATCAGAACAGAACATACACAATCTCAAATTCAGATTTACAATCATGTCACAATTATGATTAAAGTTTATATCGGAAAATAAATGCACTTGCCTTGGTTGGATTAAAGAAAGAACTTTAATTGTTGTAGAATTGTTGCAGAAGCTTTAATCTCTAGTTTGAATTGAGTTGCTTAGGTTGATGTTGATTAGCTTCTAGTTTTGATTCCCGCAGAGTAGCGACGCCATTTATTTTTTATTTAGAACAGAGGCAGAGTAGAAGCAGAATAGAATTGTGTGTAGAGAAGGCTAGGTTTGGGGCTGTTTAAATAGGTTTAGGCAGATGAATCTGGAAAAAAATCGGACTAGAAACATCAGAACGAACGCTGGCCCAAAAATAGGCTCGGGGACCAGGTCGACACCCAGGTCGACTGCCCAGTCGACCTGGTCTGGGGGGTCGACTGCCCAGTCGACTCCCCAGTCGACCTGGGTCTGGGCGGGAAATTTCACGCCCAGTCTGTTCTGCGTTTGAAATTCGAATTTTGAATTCGAATTCGAGCTGTTTTGAACTCTGAATATTTCTGAAACTTTGGAGGGCCATAACTTGGTCATACGGACTCCGATTCTCACAAACTCGGACTCGTTTTCAAGCAGAATTTCGAGACGAATGCAATGGCGCAACCCGTTTCCCTTGATTCTTATTTTAAAAATTAATTATTCTCTGATTTATTACTTATATGTTCATAGAAAGTACGGGGTGTTACATCATACGTGGAAGCCTCCTGCTCGCCTCCAGATCAGCTACTCGTGCATCACCAGATAACCTGTCTCTAGTCTGCTCGTGTGAGCACCCAGAGTAATAAGAAGAGACATAAAACTCTGGGTCAGACAAAAGTCTGGTGTGAGCGATAAGCAACAAAACAGAACAATAACAGGTATAATCCAATCATACCTGAACCTGGACCTGCAACCATAGAGTTAGCACTACATACCGTACAATACTCTAAGGTGCCACTAACATACAGTGTAAGAGATACGGGGGTGGGGGTGTGCATGTCATAGTGATGTCAAACAATCAAGCATAGTAATCATCCTCACATCCCTCACTCAGTGCGTAAAGCATACGATATCCACTACTTTGGTCACCTAATACTTTGGGCCATGACGGAATCCAATCCCGTACAACTATCACTACAAGCCCACTATCCATCTCTCAGGGGTGAGCCAAAGTTATGAATACCGACAACTCCTTTGCACACGTCCCACAGCAAAGCCCAATCATGAAGTGAACTCTTGGTTCCCAACTGGATCCTGAGCTCTAACTTCCACTTGGACTACCTTTGCATCTCGGGTTTTTGTTTCCTCCTGTTCGGGTCGGTCGGTCAAGCACCTTTCATTCTGGTCGGTTTTCACCATCTCTACCCTGGTCGGTCGGTATTGCCCCCCCCCCCCGGTCGGTCGAACATTTCACCATTCCTGGTCGGTCGTACTTCACCATCCCTGGTCGGTCGTACTTCATCATCGTATGGGGTCGGTCGAACATCGCATAGTGGTCGGTCTTGCCCAGCCTGGTCGGTCTCCCTAGTCGGTCGAACACTTCATACAGGGTCGGTCGTGATGTCCTCCTTCTATTCGGGTCGGTCGTGAGCTCGGGTCGGTCGGTCAAAACCTTCCCCTGGTCGGTCTAACTCGACCCAAAGAAAACCTGCACCATTTCAGCAAGCTATTTTCGCCTCTCGACGGCGTTTTCAACCATTCTAACTTTATAATGCAATCATAGGTCATACCAAACAGTAGTAGCAACATGTATAATCAACCATAAACACCAAAACAACAGTTTAATCATAACAATATGGATCAAATGTACCCAAAACCCATGTTTTCCCCTTAATCATGTTTAAGAACAACTAAGCATAGGATTAACAAAACTTAACCAAATCAGCCAAATTTTATAACAGAGGCCTAAAATAATATTTTGGAATTTCTAAATATTTTTCCAGATTTTTATGATGCATAATTTCGCTAATTATCACTAATCACTCCTTAATCCCCTAAATTCCGGGATTAGAAAAATTAGTCGAAATCAACCCAAATTCTCATCAGAGGCATAAAATAATGTTTTAAAATTTTAGGAATTTTTCTAGATTTTTTTGAGCCATAATTTCGCTAATCTTCGCTAATTACCATAATTAGCCGTAATTAGTGAAAAACAATGCAAATCACTCACCTTTGCCACAAAGTAAACAATAGATCTGAAATGATTCTCTGTTTGGGTCGAATTCTAATGTGTTCCAGCAACTCTCTCTCTGATTTGGTGCTACCCTCCCTTGATTTGATGTAGTTTTGCTTAATCTTCGATTAGAAAGTGATTAGAGACGATTTGGGATGAAATTAGAAGGTGGAGGCCATGGCTAGGGTGAAAGACATGTTTGTGGCGGCTGGAAAATGAAATAAAATTCGTTTTCCTATTGTTCTCAGCCTCCCCATAACCCTAATCCCGAAATGGGTTATGGGCCTTCTTGCTAATCACCTCAATTAGGCCCGGTTAAGCTGTTTTTCACCTTCTAAACCTTGTTTCAGCCATATCTCTCAAACGGTGAGTCCGTTTGGCTAATGTGACCACTCTACGGAAAGGTAAACCATCATCCGAATCTAATGGAAGTGGTTTCAGGTCAAAACTCCTTATCAATCAAAAGTTATGGCCGAAACAAGATCAGCTAGGGGCAAAACGGTCATTTAAAAATCGGCAAAAATCATGAACATGGGAAATGACCCCACTAGTCGTTTCCCAAAGCCACATGACCATACGACTTCGTATGAGAAAGAAATAAATATCCTACGATCCTCCGATGCGTAGAATGCGGGTTGTTACACTCTGATTCGACCTGAGTCAAAAGTTATGCCTAGTACAAGACTGACAGGGGAAAAATGGTCATAAACAAAATCGGTAAAAATTATGGACATGTCACACATCCCCATAAGCAAAATATTAAAAGATGAGAATGATCCAACCCTCAGGGAAAAAAATAAAATTATTTTACAATCTTCCGATACGTAAAATGCGGGCTGTTACATTCTCCCCCCCCCCCCTTAAGAGTTTCGCCCCCGAAATTCCAAGCAAATACAAGCAACTACAACAATTCCGCATGCCTATCATCCATGAGAAGCCAATCCTATCATCTAAACTAGCAACCATCAAGCCATGCATCCATAGCCTTATCCTAGCACGCGGAATTCTATCAAACAACAACAAGATACAACGATATAACGACGATACAATCTAAGGGTTCTACCGATGAAAAGTTCTGGATGAGTCGCCCTCATGCTCTCTTCCGTCTCCCATGTACAATCGTCGCCATCTTCACTCCATTGTACCTTGACTAGCTTAACCGTCTTCCTCCTAAGCTGTTTCGTGTCATTCCCCACAACACGAAGTGGCCTATGAGGTTTCGCAACTGCGGTCTCGACTTCTAAATCTTCATACTGTTCTGGAGATACCACCACATTCGAGTCGTGCACAAACTTTCGTAGAAACGACACATGGAAAACATTATGCACACTCGACATCTTCTCGGGTAACTCCAACCTATATGCGAGCTTTCCTATTCGCTCGACTATCGGAAATGGTACAACAAACCTAGGAGCCAACTTCCCTTTACTTCCGAATCGAACCACATGCTTCAACGGTGAAATCTTCACGAAAACCATATCTCCTACGTCGAATTCCAAATCCTTACGACGCTTATCGGCGTAACTTTTCTGACAATCTTGGGCCGCCTTCATTCGTTGTCGAACAATCTTGATACAACCCGAGGTTTCTCTAATCATTTCAGGCCCAAGTACCAACTTATCTCCAGTTTCTAACCAACAAGCTAGAGAATTGCACGACCTTCCATACAACGCCTCGTATGGTGCCATCCCAATACTCGACTGGTAGCTATTATTATACGCAAACTCAACTAGATGTAGATGGTCCTCCCATGATCCTCTGAAGTCTAACACACAAGCCCTCAGGAGATCTTTTAAAACTCGGTTGACTCTCTCGGTCTGACCATCAGTTTGGGGATGATATGCCGTACTTAAACACAATTCGGTTCCCAAAGCTTCTTGTAAACTTTTCCAAAATCCACTCGTGAACAATGGATCCCGGTCACTTACTATACTCTTTGGAACACCATGGAATCGAACTATCCATTTCACATAAAGCTCAGCCAATTTTGATGCTGTCCTAGTCGTCTTGATAGGAATGAACCTTGCACTTTTGGTCAAACGATCTACAATGACCCAAATCCCTTCATTCCCTGTCCTAGTTCTAGGTAGTCCATCGATAAAATCCATCGATATCTGCTCCCACTTCCATGTAGGAACCTCTAATGGCTAAAGTAAACCACTCGGCTTCTTCTGTTCAGCTTTCACCAACTGACAGTTCATACACTTGGAAATGAATTTTCCAATATCTCTTTTCATCCCTTCCCAGTAGTAGGCTCGCTTCATGTCCTGATACATTTTATTACCACCAGGATGAATCATTAGCTTCGAGTGATGACATTCTCTCATAACCTCATCCCTCAATCCGTCGACATCAGGAACAACTAATCGTCCTTGCTTTCGAAGCCAACCTTCTCGGTCGACCTCGAACTCTTTATCCTCTGGTTTCAGTTTCTGAATAAACTCGACAAGCTTCGTATCTTTCTTTTGGCCCTTGCCAATCCTTTCGATAAGAGTAGGCCTTATCGACAAGCTTGCCAATATCTCAGGTTCCAACTCACACCTTGGCCTGAAATCGAACCTTGCCAAGTACTCGAGGCCCTTCCATTCCGAAAACATCGCTCCCAAACTTGCGTGTCTTCGACTCAATGCATCTGCAACTGCATTGCCTTTGCCAGGAGTATAGGCTATCCCAAAATCATACGATGCTAGAAACTCTAACCATCGTTGCTGCCGAAGATTCAAATCCTTTTGGGAGAAAAGATACTTCAACGACTTGTGATCCGTAAACAACTCGAATCGTACTCCCAACAGGTAATGTCTCCACATCTTCAGAGCAAACACAATCGCTGCCAACTCCAAATCATGAGCCGGATATTTTCTCTCATGTGGCTTTAGCTGTCGACTTGCGTAAGCCACTACTTTATCCTTCTGCATTAGCACTGCTCCAAGTCCAGTACCACACGCATCAGTATATACCACCATCTCTTCATTCCCACTTGGAATGGTCAACACAGGTGCACTCGTCAATATCTCTTTCAAAATTCCGAATGCTTGTTCACACTTCGCATCCCATGCGAATACTTGATTCTTCTTCGTCAATCCTGTTAATGGTGCAGCTATCTTGGAGAAATCCTTGATAAACCTTCGGTAATAACCAGCCAACCCAAGGAAACTCTGAACATCCGTCGCATTCTTAGGTCTATCCCAATCCTGGATTGCTGCAACTTTAGCGGGGTCAACCGCTATACCTTTTCCAGAAACAACATGACCTAAGAACCTCACTTCATCCTTCCAGAAGTGACACTTTGAGAACTTAGCCTTAAGCTGATGCTTTCGCAAGATCTCTAACACAACTCTCAAGTGCGTCTTATGTTCTTCCACATTTCTGGAGTAAACCAGTATATCATCCACGAATACCAGCACGAACTTACTCAACTGATCTCTGAACACTCTATTCATAAGATCCACAAAATACGCTGGCGCGTTAGTCAACCCGAATGGCATCACCAACCACTCGAAAAACCCGGACGGTGTCCTAAAATCAGTCTTTGGCACACTATCCTTAGCCACTCTCAATTGGTGAAATCCCGTTGCCAAATCCATCTGAGAAAACACTTTGGCTTCGTGAAGCTGATCGAACAAGTCATCAATCCTTGGCAACCGATACTTGTTCTTCTTAGTCACCTTGTTCAACACACGATAGTCCACACACAATCTTAACGAGCCATATGCCTTAGTTGCAAACACGACTGGTGCACCCCACTCGGAAACACTCCTACGAATGAATCCTTTTCCCAAAAGGTCACGAACTTGCACCTCTAACTCTCGTTGTTCCCTAGGCGCCATCCGCCTAAGGGGCATAACAATTGGTCTAGCACCTTCGACCAAATCGATCCTAAACTCGATCTCACGATACGGCGGCAACCCTTTGACCTCGTCAAAGACGTCTACATACTTATTAGCGATCAGCACTGATGATAGGTCTTCCTGTGGAATCCCAAGCGAATATATATAACTCACGAAGACCCCGTCTTCGCGCTTACATCTAATCAACACCTTTCGCCCTTCCACATCCCCGACCCTCACCTCTAGCTTCTCGCAATTCACCCTTGCCGCATATCTCTTGAGCCAATCCATGCCCAAGATGATCCCATACCTAGCGAAGTTAAGAACAAAGCAATCACACATAAAAGAGCAACCATGACTCGATAACACTAGACCACGGCAAATCATGCACAAACTGGACGAACCCCCAACTGGATTAGTCACGATCAATGGTCTATCACAAATCTCGGGTTCCAAACCCAAGCGACACACAAGCTCATTGCAGATGAATGAATGTGATGCTCCAGTATCAAACAAAACTCGAACTGAAACACCGTTAACAGAAAAAGTACCTTGCACCACGACACCTTTCCCCTTTTCCTCTACAGTAGGAGCTCTTGAAGAAGATGGCACGGCTTCTAAAGCATATGCCTTCACAATCTGTTTGCCCTTAGCTGATTCTGGACAATCTTTCTTCTCATGCCCAGGCTTTCCACACTTGAAGCACTTCTTCTCAGCTTTGGGATTCTTACACTCATTTGAATAATGACCCTTCTGTTGGCAGTTAAAGAAAACCACCTCACTCTTGGGTTTCTTTTGGACATCCTTTCCTTTCTGTTGTTGCTGCTTCCTCTTTTTATTATTACCACCCTGCTATGGTTTCTGAGCTTCCTTGGTTGCAGCGACAACAATTGCTTCCTTGGGAAACAAGCTCTCATGGAGAATAGCTTTTTCCACAATCTTTTCAAATGAATCATCAAGATGGTCCACAAGCGGTTTTCCAATATGAGCATCCAAACTCAAGACAAACTTCTCGTTCTTCTGATAGGGCGTATCAATGTATGAATGAGCATATCTAGACAAACCTCAAAATCAGAAATGTAGTCAAGAACTGTTCTTCCATCCTGCTTCAACTCTACGAACTTCTTGAAGAGAACGGACTTCTGAGCAGTGGAGATAAACTTTGCTTCAAACTTAGCTTGGAATGGATCCCATGAAATCTCCTCTTCCGGAGTCTCGAGTATGACAGAATTCCACCATTCCATAGCCCTGCTCTGCAGCTGCCTTGATGCAAGCTTTCTCTTCATTGCATCCTCAATACCCAAGTCTCCAAAGATTCGAACACATGAATCCATCCACCTCTGAACCTCTTCATGTGGTTCAGTTCCCTTGAATGGTTTCCCTCCTAGAGATGTAAAGTCCTTGAACATCTTTGCAAAATCTACTCTAAGAACTCGCACACCTACATCTACCGTAGCCGCCACTGGAGCGGGTACCCTTCGCATAATTGCTTCTGCCATGGCTTCAAACATGGCCGGGTAATCTGGTTTGTCACCATTTCCCCCTCCAGTATTAGCTCTCCTAGCAGCATGTCTTGATGGTCGTCTACTCATTCTAAATCTGCAATCTAGAATAATTAGCCACTTCCAAGAAAACTGCTAAAGAGATACAACTGCTACTACTATATATGTTAATATACATATAGTAAACATCCAACAGAAATCTACAAATACGTCTCTCCTACGTAATTACGTCTTTGAACTTTGGCCAAAATCGTTGACCAGAGCTCTGATACCAAATGTGACGATCGCCCATAACCCTCGCACTAAACAAGTGGAAAATGCGCTGAAAGGTGTGCCAGGCTGCTATGGACGATCATCAGAGTAGGTAAACACATCGAAACCTGTCGTAGAGCTCACAACGCAAGGATAAAATATAATAGAACATATACAATAGGTAATAGCAATGAGGTATCATATAACAAACTTTTGAAACTTTCTCAACATCCAGAAAGATTATCCAACTGATATCAAAGTTTGTACATAAGGCCTCACTATAATTCTCAAGCAACTCAAACAGCGGAAACAGAAATACTAGATAGTAATAAAACTGGTATGCCAGCCTCCTGCTCGTCATCGCTCAGCTTCCTCATCTCACTAAGCTCCATTACCTGTAACCTGCTACTTAGTCTGCCCATCCACAACCGGATGAACAGCCCAAGGTAATAAGAGGGAACATAAAACCTTGAGTCAGACAATAGTCTTAGTGAGCGATAAAACAGCTAACAAACTTCAACAAGAAAGTATATGAGAATGGGTAAATGAACAACTTGTCTACCCACAACACTAGAGAAGAACTCAACCTTATCTTCCCCACATCGGACAGTGATAGCCTTTACAACAAGCATTTCAACCATTAATCCATAGAAACCAGAACAACCATTTGTTCATAGCAAACAGAAACAATCAACAATAGCAATCATGGGATCAAGATTATATATCTCATGCAAAACATCCAGCATACATGACAGACTCTGGCTATCACCGCCAATCCTGCTTTGAAACCATCGTTAATCGTATGACGGCCAACATTGCCATATGTCAAGGGCTAATGGTAACCCCAGTTCTAGCATGAACTCCATATGTCCAACCTTGACAATGTCCAACCTTGACACTAGGCCTTTCCCCAAGACCCAGGGTACTCGACCAACAACCTTCTATTCTTTTGGGTGCTCCCATCGTACCCTTGCTTTGAGCCTGCTAGAACTTACGACAACGATGACCTCTCGGCCTTCGCATCTCTAGTCGTCCAACCTTGACGATGTTTCATAGCTCAAGCAACCTTCTCGAGCAGCCATTATCCATCAACTCACGACCTTTGAGTTGTCACCGAACACATTCATAACTTCGAGCCTTCCTACTTGAACCACCTCGAAGCTACACCATCACCGAGCCCTCTGGGAGGACCCCAAAACCGACCCCTCCCGGGAAGACCCAAAACCTGCTCTTCCTGGGAAGACCCAAAACCGACCCTTCCTAGGAAGACCCAAAACCGACCCTTCCTGGGAAGACCCAAAACCGACCCTTCCTGGGAAGACCCAAAACCTGCTCTTCCTGGGAAGACCCAAAACCGACCCTTCCTGGGAAGACCCAAAACCGACCCTTTCTGGGAAGACCCCCTTCTGGTCCTTCTGGACCGACCAGACCCTCTTCTGGTCCTTCCGAACCGACCAGAATCCTTCTGAACCACCCAGACTCCCTTCTGGTCCTTCTGGACCGACCAAAACCTTCTATGCTCCTTCTGGACCGACCAGAACCTTTTCTGGTCCTTCTGGACCGACCAGAACCTTTTCTGGTCCTTCTGGACCGACCAGAAACCTGCACAGCTCCTTTTCGATTTCGACCAAAACTTCGCCAAACGACGAATCCGACGAAACCAGCTTATCCGATTCATCCAAACGCAACCACAAACATGTTATGCAACCAACAATATCATCAATCTAACAATTTCCATCAAAACACATAAATTTCCCAAAACACGATAAGTGAATCATATGAACATAAAAACGGATCTAACTTGCATACACTTGTGAAAAATCATGAAATTAACCATTTAAATTATCTAGATCAGATCCTAAGGTGATTCATATGTAAAATGGACTTGGCATGGTGTAGATCTAAAGAAAATAACATGAAAATGATGAAATTAACATTCTATAACTCACATACTTTCATGAATCCGAATGAGAGATGTAAATCACTCACCGATTATCCAAAACAAAGCTAAAACGATGAAAAAGCAATCCGGACAGCGAACACTTCGAATCAAACTCTTCAATCCGATGAATTCGCCCTTGAAACGATGTTGATCTAGCCTCGAATGGTATAGATCTTCGATTTCCCTCCTTGGATTTGGAATTTTAATGGTGGAAAGGTGTTAGAGGAAGAAATAGATCAAAGCCTCCCCATAAGAGAATGGAAAATTCCAACCTTTCTCCATATCCCTTACCCCCTATTTATAGCCTCCACCAACCCCTTAATGGGCCTTCTCCAAATCAGCCCATTAGCCTTCCAAAACCTGAACAGCCAACTGAAAAACCTTAAAAAAGCGATTTCTCCCAAACCGCTAAACCAAATCCTTAATGTAACCACTCTACGGAAAGAGAATCATCAATTTCTTTCCAATGGCACAGGTCTCATCCTCTGATTCGACCTGAGTCAAAAGTTATGCCCAGTACAAGACTGACAGGGGCAAAATGGTCACAAACAAAATCGGTAAAAATTATGGACATGTCACACATCCCCATAAGCAACATATTAAAAGATGAGAATGATCCAACCCTCAGAGAATAAAATAAAATTATTTTACGATCTTCCGATACGTAAAATGCGGGCTGTTACAATATCCATGCTTAAAAACCTGTTTCAAAATTTCAGAATGAACGAGAATAAGTCTATAAATGACATGTACTCCTGTTTTCAAAATATTTATCAATCTCTACTAGGATTAGGAGAAAAATACTCCAATTTGATATAGTTTCAAAAACATTAAACTCCTTAATGGATGAGTGGGAAAGAAAGGTATTAGCTATTGAAGAAGCTAATGATCTTTCTGCCATGAAACCCGAAGAG
Source organism: Allium sativum (assembly GCA_030737875.1). Classification (NCBI taxonomy): domain Eukaryota; kingdom Viridiplantae; phylum Streptophyta; class Magnoliopsida; order Asparagales; family Amaryllidaceae; genus Allium; species Allium sativum. The sequence goes on along the minus strand of CM060926.1, from coordinate 681,425,356 downwards.
TTACTCGGTAATCTCACGTCCTATGAAGTAAATTTGCAGGCAAAGAAAGAACATGTTCAAGACAAGAAATTTTTATCTTTCCATGCTGAGAAAGATGAGTCAGATTCGGACGAAGAAGAAATTTCATTTGTAGCAAAGAATTTCAGAAATTTTTTGAAATACAGAAAAGGCCAGAGTAAGAATATGAAAAAGAATTGGATAAAAGAACTTGACCCAGCCTTGGTAGAATGGTTCAACTGCCGTAAAACCGGATGTTATCAAAAGGATTGTCCAGAATTGAAGAAGAATCGCAACAAAAAGGAGAAATCAAAAGGACGAGCTTTCTCAGTCACTTGAGATAATTCAGATTCATCATCTTCTGACAGTGATAGTGATAGTGACAACGAGCAAGCAACCGTATGTTTAATGGCAAAGGATACCGAGGTCAGTAATTTTTACTTATGGTGAATTAATAGAAATTAATAGAAAAGTTTTAGAATCTAGAAATAATTTTAAGAGAAAGTATAAACAAGTAAATGAAGATAGAAAAAGAGAAAAATTTGAAAGATATTTATTAAAAGATGAAAAAGAGATACTATAAGATGAGATTAGAAAATTACAAGAATCTTTATCAGTTACAAATTCTCAGATTTCTATGTTGAGTCAAGAAATTGAGACTCAAAAGAATAGAAATGATATACTAGTTTCTGGGAATCATGATTTGAATACTAAGGTTAAAATTATAGAATTAGAAATTTCTAGTCTAAAAGTTAAATAGGATAGTATTTCTAAAAATGTTAACAATTTTAATAAAGGTAGAGAAAATTTATTTAAGATACTAGAAAATTCTCAACCGGTTTCTAGTACAAAAGGGCTTGGATATATTCAAAAAGTCAAATCTAAAAAGAAATCTAGTCCTAAGAAATCTTGTACTAAACCTGTAATTAGAAAACTAGACATAGATAATAAGAAAAATCCTTCGAGAAACATTAGTATATGGGTTCCAAAAACCAATAATATATTGTTTAGAAATAAATATATTAAGAATTTCTGAGATACTGTTCATAACAATATTAATTATATTTTCAAAAAGGACTCTGAACCCTCTTGAGTTTGGTTTCCTAAGATTTGACCCTTAGGACCCTAATGAAGGAAGTGGGTACCAATAAAATTCTAAATTATTTTTTGTAAGTACCACTCAACAAAAATAGAGGAAAATCGATACTCGATAGTGATTGCTCAAAACACATGACAGGAGATAAAGAGATGTTAACAAATATTATCTACTCAAAAGGAGGAACTGTCACATTTGGAGATAATTCCAAAGGATATATCATCGGCAAAGGCGATATGAGCAACTATGGTATAGCTAATTCACCTCTTATTTCTGATATTTTATTAGTTAAAAACTTAAAACATAATTTATTAAGCATTAGTCAATTATGTGATAAAGGTTTTAAAATATCATTTTCCGAAAATAAATGTAGTATATTAGATTCAAACCAAAATCTTATTTTTGAGGGAAACCAAGATAAAAATATTTATATTTTGAATATGGCAGTTAATAATAATCCAAGTATGTGTTTATTAGCCAAGGATAATGATCCTTGGCTATGGCACAAACGATTTTGTCATATTAACTTTAAAACGATAAACAAGATTTCTAAAAATGAACTTGTAAGAGGTTTACCAAAAATAAAATTCAAAACTGAGAATTTGTGTGATGCTTGTTAGCTTGGGAAGTTTACTAAATCCTCTTTTAAGTCTAAAAAGGTTATATCAACATTACAGCTGCTTGAATTCTACATATGGATTTGTTCGGGCCAACTCAGATTCAGTCCGTAAACCATAGTAGATATGTATTTGTAATTGTTGATGACTTTTCAAGATACACTTGGACTATGTTTTTAAAGAATAAAAGTGACACATTTGCTCTCTTTAAAATTTTGTCAAACAAACACAAAATTTAGCTGACTTAAAAGTAAAGAATATCCGAAGTGATCATGGAGGAGAATTTGAAAATAAGAAATTTGATTTATTGTGTAAAAAGAAAGGAATTTATCATAATTTCTCTTTTTCTAGAATTCCACAAGAAAATGGAGTTGTAAAACGTAAAAATAGAACTACAAGAATGTGTTAGAACATATTAAATGGAAGTACACTGCCAAAGTATTTTTGTGCTGAAGGAGTTGCTACGGTTTGTTATGTTTTGAATCGTGTTTCCATTCAACCTCTTACTAAAAACACTCCATACGAACTTTTTACTGGAAGAAAACCAAATATTTCGTATTTTAAAGTATTTGGTTCAAAATGCTTCATTTTAAATACAAAAATCAACTTGGAAATTTTGATTCAAAATCCGACGAACGAATATTTTTAGGATATTCTGAGCGTAGCAAAGCTTATCATATTTTCAATAAGAAACCCAATCACTTCATGATTCATTTGACGAAAATTTTATTCAAAATTCTTTCAATTCAGTATTATGAAAATAATTCGTCTCATGATGATGATATTGAAATATATAAAGAAGATGAAAATATTGTTCATAATAACATAGAAAACATTACTACCGAAATTCAAGATAATATAGATAACCAAAATATTCTTGTTAATGAAGTTAGATCTCCACAAGAATATTATGAGACCATCCGACTCAAAATATCATTGGAGAAATAACTTCGAATGTAAGAACAAGAAGCCGGCCTAATTTAGTAAGTAATGTAGCTTTCTTATCAAATATCGAGCCCAAAAACCCTAAAGAAGCATCTACAGATGAAAATTGGATAATCGCCATGCAAGAAGAATTAAACCAGTTTGAACGTAATAAAGTCTGGGAATTAGTTCCAAGACCAAATGATCAAAATGTTATTGGTACAAAATAGGTTTACAAAAATAAAGCAGATGAATTGGGTAATATTATTAGAAATAAAGCTAGGCTTGTAGCACAAGGGTATAACCAAGAAGAAGGAATTGATTATGAAGAAACATTTGCCCCTGTTGCTCGACTAGAAGCTATTCGAATCTTACTAGCATATGCATGTTATCATAACTTTAAACTATATCAAATGTGTGACGACCGCCCATAACCCCCGCACTAAACAAGAGGAATAATGCGCTGAAATGCGTGCCAGGCTGCTATGGACGATCATCATAGTAAGTGAACACATCGAAACCTGTCGTAGAACTCACAGCGCAAGGATAAAATAAAATAGAACATATACAACAGGTGATAGTAATGAGGTATCATATAGCAAACTTTTGAAACTCTTTCAACATCCAGAAAGATTTTCCAACTGATATCCAAGTTTGTACATAAGGCCTCACTACAACTCTCAAGCAACTCAAACAGCGGAAACAGAAATACTAGATAGAATAAACTGGTATGCTAGCCTCCTGCTCGTCATCGCTCAGCTTCCTCGTATCACTAAGCTCCATTACCTGTAACCTGCTACTTAGTCTGCCCATCCACAACCGGATGAACAGCCCAAGGTAATAAGAGGAGACATAAAACCTTGAGTCAGACAATAGTCTTAGTGAGCGATAAAACAGCTAACAAACTTCAACAAGAAAGTATATGAGAATGGGTAAATGAAAAAAACTTATCTACCCACAACACCAGAGAAGAACTCATCCTTATCTTCCCCACATCGGACAGTGATAGCCTTTACGACAAGCATTTCAACCATTCATCCATAGAAATCAGAACACCCATTCAATCATAGAAAACACACATGACATCCAGATAAGTCTCACGCAGACAACGCTAATCGAGTTTAACATTCCTCAAGTACTCTCGCCAGAGGCCTAGACTAATATCACTTAAGCACTCAAAGAACGTCTCCCTCGACTTTGGATAATCTATGTGAGATAGTACAAACAGAACAACTAATCATCCATGACTGACTCTGGCTATCACTGCCAATCCTGCTTCGAAACCATCATTATCGTATGACGGCCAACCTTGCCATATGTCAAGGGCTAATGATAACCCCAGTTCTAGCATGAACTCCATATGCCCAACCTTGGCAATGTCCAACCTTGACACTAGGCCTTTCCCCAACCAGAAAGACCCAGGGTACTCGACCAACAACCGGTCTTTTGGGCCTTTCAACGATACCCATCGTACCCCTGCTTTGAGCCTGCTAGAACTTACGACAACGATGACTTCTCGGCCTTCGCATCTCTAATCGTCCAACCTTGACGATGTTTCATAGCTCAAGCAACCTTCTCGAGCAACCATTATCCACCAACTCACGACCTTTGAGTTGCCTCCGCATTCGTTGTTCCACCTTGATCAACGAACACATTCATCACTTCGAGTCTTCCTACTTGAATCACCTCGAAGTCACGCCATCACCGAACCAAAACACATCACCTCGAAGTCACGCCATCCTTTTTGGTTCGTACCCGAGTTGTACCCGAAAACGTACTTTTTTCAGAAAACGACCCTGCCAAAACCGACCAGAAACTTGCTCCAGAATGACCAGCCAAAAACCGACCAGCCTTGCTCTAGAACGACCCGCCAAAAACCGACCAGCCTTGCTCCAGAACGACCCGCCTCCATGCAGCTTTGGATCGACTCGATCTCCTTGCAGCTTTGGATCGACTCGACCTCCTTGGGACCGACCAGCTTTGGATCGACCCCGTCAAGACCGACCAGATTTTGCTCCACCTGACCGACCAGCTCCTTCAGAGCGACCAGGATTTGCTTCCAGTAAAAACCAACCAGAATTCCACCATCTGAAACCGACCAGAATGCCACCATCTGAAACCGACCAGAAACACTTCTGCTCCTTCTGGACCGACCAGCTTAAACCGACCAGCTCCCTGACTTGCTTCCCAAGCCATACTATGACCGACCACCTCATTCCAGACCGACCCGACCAACTCCAGGACGACCAGAAACCTGCACATCTCCAATTCGACTCCGATTTCGACCAAAACTTCGCCAAACGACGAATCCGACGAAACCAGCTTATCCGATTCATCCAAACGCAATCACAAACATGTTATGCAACCAACAATATCCTCAATCTAACAATTTCCATCAAAACACATAAATTTCCCAAAACATGATAATTGAATCATATGAACATAAGAACGGATCTAACTTGCATAATCTTGAGAAAAATCATAAAATTAACCATTTAAATTATCTAGATCAGATCCTAAGGTGATTCATATATAAAATGGACTTAGCATGGTGTGGATCTAAGGAAAATAACATGGAAATGATGAAATTAACATCCTAAAACCCATATACTTGCATGAATCCGAATGAGAGATGTAAATCACTCACCAATTATCCAAATCTAAGCAAAAGCAATGAAAACGCAATCCGGACAGCGAACACTTCGAATCAAACCCTTTAATCCGATGAATTCGCCCTTGAAACGATGTTGATCTAGCCTCGAATGGTATAGATCTTCGATTTCCCCCTTGGATTTGGAATTTTAATGGTGGAAAGGTGTTAGAGGAAGAAGGAGATCAAAGCCTCCCCATAAGAGAATGGAAAATGCCAACCTTTCTCCATATCCCTCACCCCCTATTTATAGTCTCCACCCACCCTCTAATGGGCCTTCTCCAAATCAGCCCATTAGCCTTCCAAAACCTGAACAGCCAACTGAAAAACCTTAAAACAGCGATTTCTCCCAAACCGCTGAACCAAATCCTTAATGTAATCACTCTACGGAAAGGGAATCATCAATTCCTTTCCAATGGCACAGGTCTCACCCTCTGATTCGACCTGAGTCAAAAGTTATGCCCTGTACAAGACTGACAGGGGAAAAATGGTCACAAACAAAATCGGTAAAATTTATGGATATGTCTCACATCCCCATAAGCAACATACTAAAAGATGAGAATGATCCAACCCTCAGGGAATAAAATAAAATTATTTTATGATCTTCCGATACATAAAATGCGGGCTGTTACAAAATGGATGTTAAAAGTGCTTTCTTAAATGGTTATATTAAAGAGAGAGTATATGTTGAACAACCTCCATTATTTGCTCATGAAAAATTTCCTGATCATGGTTTCAAATTAAAAAAGGCATTATATGGTTTGAAACAAGCACCTCATGCTTGGTATGAACGTCTCGAAAACTATTTATTAGATTCAGGATTTCAAATTGGAAAGGTTAATCAAACACTTTTTATTAAGAAAGCTAATAAATATATTTTAATAGTGCAAATATATGTCGATGACATTATCTTTGGATAAACAAACGATCAATTATGTCAGGAATTTTCAAAAATAATGAACAATGAATTTGAAATGTCACATATGGGAGAACTATCTTACTGTCTGGGTTTACAAATTAAACAATTATCAGATGGAATTTTCATTAATTAAGAAAAATATTGCACTAATCTAATATAACGTTTTGGAATGGAAAACACTTCAAGTAAACCTACACCAATGAGTACAACGACACATTTAGATAATGACGAAAATGGTAAAAGTGTCGACCAGAAGTTATATGAAGCATGATAGGTTCACTTCTGTATTTAACTGCTAGTAGACCAGATATTATGATGAGTGTTTTCTTATGTGCTCGTTTTCAAGATAATCCAAAAGAATCACATTTGAAGGCAGTAAAACGTATATTACGTTATCTTAGCAGTACTAAAGATTTTGGATTTTTCTATCCGAAAGATTCTTCCTTCGAATTAGGTTCATACAGCGACATTGATTTTGGAGGATCACGGACGGATCGTAAAAGTACAAGTGGAACCAGTCATTTTATCGATAAATCACTTATATCTTGGTTCAGCAAGAAATAGAATTGCGTTTCATTGTCAATGTGTGAAGATGAGTATATATCTGCAGCACTAGCTTGTGCTCAAGTAATATATATGCAACAAACACTAAAAGACTTTAACAATAATTTAACTAATTCCACAATTTATGGCGACAATACAAGTGCAATAAATTTATCTAAAAATCCGGTGAGTCATTCTAGAACTAAACATATTGATATACGACATCATTTCTTGAGAGACAATATTGAAAAACAAATCATCAACTTAGAATTTGTAAAGTTGGAAAATCAAATTGCTGACATATTTACTATACCCCTATTAGAGAATACTTTCATAAGAATTCGAAGAGAATTAGGAATTGTAACATATAAAGATCTCTGAAGACTTATAATATTCTCGATTTTTTTTCATAGCATGTATTCATGTTTGTCAATGACAAAGGGGGAGAATATTATTGATTATATGCTTATATATATATACTATGTGCTAACATTTTGATTACAGGAAATTACACGGTAAGTATATACTATATTATGAACTAACAAAATGTTGTAGAGTTTTAGGGGGTGTTAAATATATATACAAGCATACATTCAGGGGGAGCAATTAAATATTTCAAACAGAATGCGAGATATTGTCATCAATCAAAAAAGGGGGAGAATGCCGATTCGTGATATTTTGGATTCATGACAACAAGAAATGGAAAACAATGAAGATCGCTTCAAATAGCTAAGTCCATATATATGAGTATTGAGTTGTGTTAGTAATATGTTAAAGTCTATCTTCAACGTATAACACGAATGCACGAAATTTTCATATATATATATATATACATATACATATATATATATATATGTGTGTGTGTGTGCTCAAAAAATAACTGAAACTGGATTGGTTCTGTAGCCAGTCGACTGGTATAAAAAGGACCAGTCGACTGGTCATAGACTAGAAGTCCAGTAAAGACTAGTTGCTGAGCATATTTAAATATTTATACGATTTTCTATCTTAACTAGTTAACTAGTGCTTTTCATACCAGTCAACTGATCAGAGATTAATAGTAAATTTTATGAAGTCACCTTCTTTCATGAAGAGATTCTTCTTCAATTATGAACAGAAATAGATGCAACTCTTTGCTAAAACGCTTCATGAAAGAATGATACTATTCTACAATTATATAAGCACTATAAACATGTTTTCCAAATCACTGATTCTCATTTATTCTACTTTAGTCTCTATTTTATATTTCTATACTCATAGCATTCTAAAAGCTCTCTCGAATTCAAGTTACTTTTTGAATCTTTGATATTATTTCAAATTTCTTGATTCAACAAGCAACATACTTCCTTCAATCTTCACATACACATCAAATACTTGAGGATAAGATTATAGGAAGGGTGTACTTGATCGTGACTATTCAGTGTTGATACGAGAACACATTCAGAAGTCAAAACTACTTGTACTTGTGAAGTCCTATGTTGGTGCTCGGGTGGGGACAACCTTGTTAGTGCTCGAGTGTATTGCAACCTATTCCTCCGGGTTAAGAGAGGGCATGTTAGTGAATTTCGAAGAGGAGCTTCGGGACAGGAAGTACGACGGGAAGTCCGAACCAGTATAAAATTGCTGGTGTTTTTTTACTTACTGCATTTACTTCTTATTTGTGATATATCTATATAGCTTACATTTACCTGCGTAACTACTGTACCTTAGTTAACTTATCATATACTATTCCGCTATATCCATATAAATATCCTACTTAAGTCATACACACTGACTTTTCATTGCCTTGTCCTGGCGAACCAAAACCATTTTCTCTAGTGTTAACTACATTTTTATTCCTCCTGTTTCCTACCAAATGTCATTTTTCTTTTTCTCTATTGTCTTATGTTGGGTTACTCTTTTTAACTGCTTCTCTAACGCTAGATGTAGTGTTAATCTGCTGACTTCTATTTTTTGCTTTTCCCTTCCTCACTTGATTTATCTACTTTATCATAATTAACACTTATATGGCCAAATGACTTATAAAGGCTGCATATGTCCGATTTCTAAAGATATTCAATATAAATTCGTTGTACTCCTCCCTCAACTGTCTCTACCAGAAAGTCATTCAGCAGTTCCTTGTCAGAGTTAACCTCTATTAAAAATTTCACACATTCTAATCTCTGCCTACTCTCCATCATCTCATCCATACACAGAAGATTCCCTACCATACTACTTATCCAATTGATGCCGAAGTTGAACCAGGCAACAATCAGAATATTGTAAAACTTTACCCAAACAGGAACTGATTCTACATTACCACAGACATTACTGATGGAAGGGCCAAACTTTTTAATAATAAATTCTTCATGATTATGGGGTCAGCCTGTAGAATTCTAGTTTTATCTTCATCGCAAGTAAAATCAAATAGATACAAGACTCCATCAGATTTTTCCTTTATCGAACCTTTAAGTCTCCAAAGAAAATTAAGCTTGGCAACGACTATAGTATAAGAAAGAGATTTATCTAAGAAAAAACCGACCACCGATTCATTCCATACCTACCTGCCAGCCTCTGGAACACCAAGAATCATTTTCAATATGCCATTTTCAATAGTTGGTATCAACTTAACAGGAACGTACTTCCCAGTGTTTAAGGGATTACGCTTGAACAGGTAAGAAGTCCATGGTTATTGAATTATTTTGTCCTTGATTTATGTATGATTGGAAGAGGAGAGTTTGGTTGAAATTAGAGGATTGATAAGAGATGGGCCGGGTGGGTTTAGAGGAGGATCAAGCAGCGGGGGAGCGATGGGTGGTAGGCTCGAGGAAGGGTTGGCAAGATATGTTCGGCGATTGGATTGGGCAGGAAAGGACGGGGGGTATGGGCAGACATGAAAGGTGAGAGGACGATGAATTTTGGGTGATATTATTAAAATATTCTATTTTCTTTCGAATTGACTCTAGGACCAAAATTATTTTAACTAATAAATCCAATTAGATTATTCCAAAAGTTTGATTGTTTGAAAACAACAGAAAATAAATAAAAAAGGGAGTTTTTTTATAATAAATGAAAGCAATTAGGGAGTAATGACATAAATTGGATTAATAATCATTAATATCCAAATAGACTAATATAGATCCAACTCTTGTTTATATCACAAATATGAATCAACGATAATTAGGTTTTTAGAAACAAACATGGGAATACCGACAAGCATAGCCTATGCAGGAGCCAAGCTCTTAAACATCCATAGGCTATAAGGACAGATCACTACTTTATTTCTAAAACCCTAAAAATAGATCTAAATCTGATAAGTGTTAGATCTGTAACAACCCATAAATTTCCATATATTTAAATTTACGTTGGTATAAATAAATTGAACAATGATAGTTAAAAACGTAAATTTTGGTGAATTTGAGAATAATGACTATGTGAAGTGAACATATATAACACTTTTATTTAGCTTATATGAGGAAAAGGTTGAATTTTTAATTATTATTAGCATAACTAAATAAGATGTGAGTTGTTTGGTTCATAAAGGAAATTTAGACATTACATTGTCATTAATAAAATTTGAAAAACTAAATTACTTGAAATCTATTTATATACTTGATTTTTGGATAATTTTTAATGATCATAATAATAAAGTAAATTTCCTTGAATATAAATGAAATTTTAATTTAATTATGTTGATTGAGAATTGGAATTTTGAATTTAAATATTTATGAATTCGAATGGAATTTGTATTATTTAATGTATAACTGGAATTGAATGTTAATGGCAAATAGATGATTTTGGGGACTTAAAATTTATGAAATTGTTATAAAATTTATTTAAGCTATAATTGAATTAAAATGGAATTCAGTAAATATTTAAATTGAATTAAAATAGTTAAATGAATGATTGAATATTTTATTAATTAATTAACCGTGAAATTTAACCGTTGGGTAACTGTCTCGGAATCCGACGAAACCAGTTTCATCGGATCCAAAATGGTGAATTATTGTAGAGTTTCAATTTGCTTTATAATCGGACTTGTCGTTTGATTGTACGGAATAAAATGTGAATGGAATCAATGTAATTGGATAATTGTTTGTTTCTTCTATTGGACCTTCTATACATATATATAAATAGAATTCTCTCCACCTCATCATCCCATTTCTCATCCATGTATATTTTCTATTTTCCGATTTATTTCTCCAATGGCAAAAACAAATTCAAAACCCTAGATCAAAAGTAAAAATACAAACTTTGAATTCAAATCTCCTCAAACCATAGCAAATTATATACCGAATCAAAGGCCTCGACGATACAAAGCTACAGATACCATTTGTTTCGACATGTAGTACCTGAAGTTGCAAGAAATTAATGGTCAAAGCTGCCGTTTTTGAAACCCTAAGCTCAAACTTGGGGTTTTCGGATTTCAGCAGAAATTGGAGAATCTGGGATATGGGTTTTGTAGAGAGGGTACTTACGAGTGAAACAGTGGTATTCGGAGGTTCTATTGCTCAAGGGATCACCGAAAATCAGCGTTTTAGGGTTCGAAAAGCCCTCCGTTCATCACTATCGCCGGCGAGGGGAAGGCCACCGGAAGCGGAGGCACTAGTACAGGGAGGTGCGGTTTTCGATGTATGTCACGATGGAGGTGGCCTAGTGCCTTCTAGTGGTCGACGAGGTGAGAAATTGGTGGTCAAAGGAGGAGTTGCAAATGGGTTCACTGTAGCAAAACTATGGAGGGCAGGAATTCGAGTGTACATGGCGTATTCTGAGTGGGTGGGTGTTTATTTTATTTATTATATATATTAGTGTATGTCATTGTTCTAATGCACGTGTCTTTTGCATACGGACTCGGATTTGGATGCGGTTGGGTACATTGGAATCGTGGCGAAATTGTGGACGATCTGAGACTGGTTTGGCTGCATTTAGAGACTATAAAATTTTGGCCTTAGGTTGGACGTTTGATCAACTAAAGACCCAAAGGTGAATGATTTTCTCACTCACATCAATTGAATTGTTCCCATATTTATTAAATTAGATTATGAAATAAGTTTGGTTGCATGGTTGTGATTGATTGTTAGTGGTTGCTTAAAATTGACATGCGAGTGTGTTAACATGCAAATGGAAATCGATAATTAATTATTTAAATTTAATTTAATTTGTAGTTGAGAACCTGACTCTTGTAACCAGTGAAATAGTTTAATACTTATCAACTGGATGGAATGGTTGTGCTGGATGTTTTGGTTGAAATTGATTACTTAATTGATATTGACACTGCTAATGCTTCATATTTAGTTTATTGTATTGCATGTTTATTATGATGATTAATTCCAATTTACCCTTGATGTTACGGGCATCTAATAAACCCGGGATTTATCGATTTAAAATAAATTAAGAACATAGGTTGAAATGATAAATATCTGTGACCCTGATTTGGATTGAAATGATATATATCGATTCCTCGAATGTCGAAAAATTAAATTAATCACTTGGCCACAAGATAGAAAAATAATATATAGACATCGGTTGGTTAAGTGATTTTTTCTAAAATATTCAAAAGTCTATTCAATGGAATATTATTTAAAGGAAATGTGTTCATTTCAATGAATTTTATTTTCCTTTAAAACATGAACCTTGAATGATTATGAAATTTTCAAGAGAATTGTCTGAAACAAATTGAGAATTTTAAAATGGGATTTTAAGTCTGTCTTGGGGTTACAAATTTATGGTAAAATGTGAAATAGATAAATTCTCCATGAATTAAGTTTTGGAAATGAAAGTTATTTGATATATTCGGAATTACTTCAAATTTGATATGAATTTGGGTTGAATCCTATAAATCGAATGGTTGGTTCGAATGGTGTTTGAAACAAGATATTGAAACTATGTAAACTCCATTGAGCCTGGAGTATAGATTCAAGTATTTGAAATTTAGAAGAAAGAAACAATTATGGTTTAAAGAATTTTATTTATAAAGATTATATATACACACACACTGCTTGATTTCAAATAAACTATTCCTTTTCTTAAAAATTTATTTATTAAAACTTTTAACCTATAAACTATTTTGTTATAAATAAATTTCCCTTATATTTTATTACTTAATTATTCAGTAAACTTTTAATTTATGTATGTACATAGCGATTTAAATTATCTTATTTTATTCAAACTACTATGTTCTATATATATATTATATAAAGATTTTCTTTATAAGCATCTATTTTTCATAATTATATTTTATGAATTGTAAGTTTCTTCTGAATGGAAAGTGTTTGGATTTAAACCATTGTTTCAAATGGAGTTGAGATAAAGTTGCATTCTATTGAATTTGAATCGACTGAAAATTGATTGTAATATGGAATTGTAAGTTTTATTCTACTTGAATATAAATTGAATCTCCAAAATGATTAAAATGAGTTGATAGGAAATATATATTCTATTTGAATATGAATGGATTCCAACCATAAATCGATTTTGAAATAGTTATGATCTTTGATATGAAGTACATTCCACTTGAATATAAATTGATTAGAAATATTATATGATTATAACATACTGATGTGGAAATATATTCTTGTTTGGAATATAATTATTTTGGAATGATGGTGATATGTTGATATGAATTTTATTCTATTTTGAATATAAATGGGGTTCGGAACAAACATGATGTTTTGGATATGAAAGCGAACCTTTGTGAAAAGTAAAAGAACCGACCGATGTGAAAAATGTAAGCGTTGGTTGTTAAAGAGGCCGAAGTCGGTAAGTGGCATACTCTCTGTCAGTGTCGATACCACTTTAACAATTGTGCACGTGATGAAGTATCTGGTACGAAGCATGATGACTTGGAGGCGATGACTGGACTAAGAAAGGTGAATGATGACGAAATGGCCTTGACCTTCAGGTCATAATTAAAATGACTAAAACAGGAGCTATGCCGTGACTAATAGAGGTAGCACCTCTTATCGGACGCACTTCTTCGATACTATTTCTATGACTATGATGATGATTTGGGCCCTTTTGATTTGGGAGTGTGTTCCGAGGTGGGCGGTAGTGGCTGCTATGCGTTACCACCGGTCTGGGAGTGCAAATGGTAGAATCCTACCCTGGGTACTGCCTTGAGTGCCTTGTCATACGTTTCCTTATCGAGCCATATGATTTTGATTTTGTGTTGCTTTTTATGGAGTGCCCTGTGATAACACTAGTACGGTGAATTTACGGTACTGTATAGACTGTGATGCCTATAAACGGCGTAAGGGTAATATGGTAATCCCGCTTATGCTATTTTTATTATATTTATTTTCCTGGATAAACACTATCATAATAGCGTACTATACTATGTATGCATTAGTTTAACGGATCCTTTAGAGGTAGAATATCCTGTAACATCTCTTGAGTTACTGCACCCACTACACTTAGGTTATTTCATATTTTAATTTGACTAATATGAGAATGATTTAGTACTGATCCGAGTGTTTGTTATGTTTTCTTTTTATGCAATACGCTCGGGTCAGCAGAAGTTTGCAGTTAACGAAGACGAAGATTTGGTATATATATCTATTGTATATATATTTTGTTTTCGCTGCATTACTGTATATGCTTGTACTAGTGTAACTCTGATGATTAGAAGAAGTGTAACTCAAATATATATGTTTTTAAATGCTTTTGACCTATTATTTGTTTATCATATGTTGTCTTTCCGCTGTGAGTTTCTATAATTGTTTTTCTCTTCTTTCTTCTTTTTCTACTTTTCCCGATAACGACCTGTATCTGTGAATCGTTTGTGTCGACATGTGTGGATTGCTGTCGATTTGAACAGTCAAAAATTCAGGTCGTTACAAGTTGGTATCAGAGCCAGGTTAGCGATAGCCTTGGCTCTGTTTGGGAAGTAACTCATTAGATATAGGGTTAGAAATGCCCTAGAATGAGTTTGAGAGTATATACGAGAGAACATACTTGTATTTTTCATATAAAATGGTTTTATGTTGTGTTGATTTGTTCTGTTGAATATTTATAGATTCTGGTCGATATATGGGATGTCGTGGTATCGATAGGAATTTCTAAATAATCGAACAGAATGGATCGACATAATATTGTTTTGGATTATAATTTAAGTGTATCAAATATATTATGGGTTTTAAATGTATATGCATTTGTTGTTAGTAGGTAATGATATTAAGTCACTATCAATATAGTTAACTAGTAATAAATCTAGTAAAAATTGATAGTAAAATATGATCTGAAATTGAAATAAATGTACCCTGGAACTTGAGAATTTGATTCTGTTGCTTTAGAAATTGGATTTGCAAAGATTCGAAAATATGGAATTCAAAGAGAGTAATTTCAATATGGAAATGGATTTCCAAGGATTTTAAAGGAATAAGTGTGTAATCCCTTCTTAGATATTTGAAATGACTTCAGTAATGAGCGCACACATTATCGATGTTTATTTTGAAGAGTTTGAGTAGAGGAGAGACCACTCAATGATAATTATAACGTGTTGACAAAGGATTTTGGATTTAATCCCATATGGTATAAATTTAATATAAAGGTATTAGTATATATTATTTAAAGTTGAATTTAAGATTTTCCCAGAATTGAAAATTTCTATGTTCTTTATTAATTAAGGATTTGGATTTAAGTTTTATATGGCATGATTTTCTATAAATAGTATAAGAGCATATATTATTTTAAACTTAGTTTAAGCCCGGAATCAAAGGATTTAAGTTCATCTTAACTAATGATATTGGTTTAAGTACTAAATTTACTCGTTTCATTAGAATTTTGATTTTGGAAACTAGGAACTGGACTTAAGTATTAAGAGAAAGAAAAATTGCCATTTAAATGCTTAAGCGTAAGTAATAATAAAGTTTAAACAAATTCCAAAATCGGTCGATAAGAGTGCTGGAGAAATAAAAAAAATTAGTTTGAAACTACATTCAATTGAAGTCGGCTAAAATAAATTGGAAAGTTTTGTTGTGTAAATAAAATGGAAATAGCTTATGGCTTGGAATAATTTAATAAAGCATATTAAGTTAGTTCGAGAAGGGGTTGAAAGGAATTTATGTTAGTTTATAGAATATGAATGGTCGATAAATTAAAAATAAGGAATT
Organism: Allium sativum; assembly: GCA_030737875.1. Classification (NCBI taxonomy): domain Eukaryota; kingdom Viridiplantae; phylum Streptophyta; class Magnoliopsida; order Asparagales; family Amaryllidaceae; genus Allium; species Allium sativum. The sequence goes on along the minus strand of CM060926.1, from coordinate 681,409,524 downwards.
CAATGGTAAGTTAGTCTACATGTGAAATGAAGGCATAAAAATCTAAATAGGGTAAACCTCATTAGGGCAATATATCGAATGTAAATATAGGTATGAATAATGAAACGAATGGAATGCGAATCATTTCGTCGAATGGAATATAATTTAATTTGAGTAAAGGAATTTAGTTAAATAAAGTTTAACTAAAGAAATCGAATAATAATGGTTGAGAACTAAGTATAAGATTGAGTTATGAACAGACCTTAATTCAATTCATGATTTGTGAGTCAAACAAATAAATTGAGTTAATGGACTAAGATTTAATTTAAAATGAAAATGAGAATAAGTGAATAAGGAAATGGTTAAAGGTATGAATCGAGGTGCCAAAACAAGAGAAATGAGATGCAAATATAAAAATCTGGCTTATTCGGAATAATATAATTGTTAAATGAATTCTAATTTAAGAACTAAATATTTTGAAATGTGCTATAAAAATAAAACTTAATCTAAGTTGGATGGATTAATGGGTAAGTAAATGAAAATTCAGTAATAAGATAAAATAAGAGGGTTTATATAAAAACCATAGTTGACCTTAATCCATTAATATAGATTCAAAGTTAACTAAATCGAATGAGGAAATAAAATAAATTGGGAATGGGAAATATGAAAGAAGGTGTAGGAAATATTAAACCGAAGCCTAATTTACTAAATTATAATATCGAAAAATTTGAAACTAAGTAGATTCTATTAAGTCAAATGAATTAGAATAAATGGAAGTGTACTCGAGAAATTTAATTTGGTTGATTTAGAACCAAATATAAATGAAATGAGGTGAGGATGAACTTAAATAATTAGAATAAATAAAGTCGAATTTAATTCAAATGAATGGCTAATCGAATATGCACAAATGGAACGACATTTGGTGTAATATGGATGAAGTAAATAGGAATAAGTAATGAAATGTGGTAATTGGACCAAGGTTAATGAATTAATGATTTAATATAATTGAGTTAGTTTGGAAAGTAAAATGAATTCAAGTTTTAACTAGAGTTTAATGCTCAGAATGAAATGGGAAAATGGATAGAAAATATATTGGAATTGAGTAAACAAATTGAATGCAAATCCATTTCTCGAGTAATTAAATGATAACAAATTTTAGAGTGTTAAGGGTTCACAAATTTTTTGGAATTGGAAGGTTTGAACTTGAAAATAAAATAAATAGATGTTTATGCGAAAAGCTGAACTATTCGATAAGCTGAAGCTAAAATGACCATAACTTTCGAATGGATGATCGAAATTCGACGATTCTTGATTTTTTGGAAACCTTAGAAATCGAGCTAAAACTTTCATTAGAGCCATGTCGAAATTTTCATGTTTACTAGGCTGAAATTCAAGTTTTAGTCATAATACTATGCGCAGAAAATCAAAAACTGAAGCGTATATCAATATTGTTTTAACCATAATTTCCTAACGGAGCATCGGATTTTGATGTGCTTGTACATTTCGGAAAGCCCAAGATGTAAACTAGAACTTTTTATTAATCTACTGGGTAAAATTTTGCTGTTTAAAGGGTTTAAAACTGGGTTGAACAACTCAGGCCTGCATTTTTTATTGTGTGGGCTGAAGCGTTCGCCTTTGCTAAAACATTCATAACTTTTGAACACATCCGAATTCGACGAGTCCGGGAAATTCGAAATCCTGAAAAGAATGCAATGATTTTTGCCTGTGCTTTAGTCAATTCCAACATTTAAAGGGTGATAAACCTCATTTTGTTCGCTGGACTGTCGTTAACATTTTGGTTTTATAGTTGAAATGATTGGTATATGTTTTATAGATTATATATATTTGCTATGTATTATATATATTTAATTCTTATGCATATGTGAGTATGTAGCAGGTGTAAGGAAGTCGCGCTACGCTTTGGAGCTCGCTTGCGCTAAATATTAAAGGGCTAAGATAAATAAAATTGCAAATAACGCTAAAGAAGGTACGTACTTGTGTTATACGATTTTTGTGATTATACATATATTGTTTTCCCCGTTATTGGGATGCCTCATCGTTCGATGAGATGTTTATTTGGATTTATATATGTATTATGATTTTTTTCGAACCTCTCCGCACAGAGGAGATGCTGCCAAAATTTTCTATGATTTTGGGAGTTAAAAAAATTTATGAGATTTTTCGACTTGAAAACTTATTTTTATACATGCTATTCAATATGTATGGATTTGAAAGTATGCATGTGCTCAGTATTCTGTTTCGTTCTCTTTTCGAGGACGAAAAGATTTAAGTGGGGGAGAATGTAACAACCCATAAATTTCCATATATTTAAATTTATATTGAACAATGATAGTTAAAAATGTAAATTTTGGTGATTTTTAGAATAATGACTATGTGAATTGAACATATATAAGACTTCTATTTAGCTTATATTAGGAAAAGGTTGAATGTTTAATTATTATTAAGATAATTAAATAAGATTTGAGTTGTTTGGTTTATAAAGGAAATTTAAACATTACATTGTCATTAATTAAATTTGAAAAACTAAATTACTTGAAATCTATTTATAAACTTGATTTTTGGTTAATTTTTAATGATCAAAATAATAAAATAAATTTCCTTGAATATAAATGAAATTTTAATTTAATTATGTTGATTGAGAATTGGAATTTTGAATTTAAATATTTATGAATTCGAATGGAATTTGTATTAATTTAATGTATAATTGGAATTGAATGTTAATGGTGAATAGATGATTTTGGGGACTTAAAATTTATGAAATCCTTTTATAAAATTTATTTAAGCTATAATTGAATTAAAATGGAATTTAGTAAATATTTAAATTGAATTAAAATAGTTAAATGAATAATTGAATACTTTATTAATTAATTAAACGTGAAATTTAACCGTTGGGTAACTGTCTCGGAATCCGACGAAACCAGTTTCATTGGATCTGGAATGGTGAATTATTGTAGAGTTTCAATTTACGTTACAATTGGACTCGTCGCTTGATCGTATGGAATAAAATGTGAATGGAATCAATGTAATTGGGTAATTGTTTGTTTCTTCTATTGGACCTTTTATACATATATATATAAATAGAATTATCTCCACCTCATCAGCCCATTTCTCATCCATGTATATTTTTTATCTGCCGGTTTCTTTTTCCAATAGTAGAAATAAATTGTAAACCCTAGATCGAAAATAAAAATACAAACTTTAAAATCAAATCTCCTCAAACCATAGCAAATTATAGATGAATCGGAGGCCTCGACGATACGAAGCTACAGGCACCATTTGTTTCGGCATACAGTACCTGAGGTTGCTGGAAATTGGTGGTCAAAGCTGCTGTTTTCGAAACCCTAAGCTCAAAATTGGGGTTTTTTGATTTCAGCAGAAATTAGAGAATCTGGGATATGGGTTTTGTAGAGAGGGTACATACGAGTGAAGTGGTGGTAGTTGGAGGTTCTATTGCTCAAGGGATCACCGAAAATCAGCGTTTTAGGGTTCAAAAAGCCCTCCTGAGATAACCCGAACTTCCTCGTCGAGGGAAAGCCCGGATTTCTTTGAGAACATGACGAATCGGAACAAAACAGAAGAATATTTCATTGCTTGTTACAATAATTCTATCAGAATACAAGAATATACAGAGTATAAATAAATATTATACATCAGAAAAATATCAGAGATTTACAAATTACAATGCAGCGGAAAATAATACAAAACACAACTGAAAGGAATATATGGATACAGAGCTTTCCGAATATCATTCCAGCTATAAACTAGGATCCTGTGAATATAAATCTGAAAAACAAAAACTACTAGCTGCCCATGCGGAAAATAGGGGCACTTAGAGTTTAGGTTAAAACAGTAAATTCCGGGTCAGTCATGTGATTGGTATGAGAACTAAAACAGTTATTAATCTTTATTTTAAAGTTAGGTAAATCCATGGACCACGCCGTATAACATGGAACGGGTTTCCTCCCAAGAATAACAATGCATAAAACAACAACGCAATGCTACATAAAGAACAATGAAGATATTATAACACTCAGGTCCCATCACACTATGCAACGCAAGCCGGAGGATAGAATTTTTACTTTTTAATAGCCAAAAATTCTTGGTACGTGAAATTTCATCTTTTATTATTACTATAAGGGTATAGTGTCAAAACAATTTCAATCATAAGTATCAATCATAGACGGCATAAATGCCCCATACCACTATGTCACCATATATAGGTTTACAATTAAAACCGCAAAATGTCATATTGGAAGTTGGATTTCCATCTGTGAACCAAGGCAAGGGATTGTCCTTACCGCTTCGAGACTCTCTAGCCCGAGCCTCAGGAAAATACTCTGTCAAGCCTTTGGATCGTCAGGGCCGGTCCACTCGATGTGGATTAAAATGCCTGAACACTGCGTTTCCCCGCCTATGGGGCGTAAATGAGCCAAATGACTCCATCGGCCCCGGATCGACCGATATAACTGAGGCGCCTCTAATCCATCTTCCACATAAGTAAAATGTCAGGGCATGCAAAACACTGACACCACTCCTAGCTAGAAAGAAATGCATGCCTTCCCTGATGTCTTCTCCCGTTTCTGGTTCACACCGGGGTGTGAGGCTCGCGAATTAACACTACACAAAGCTACGCCACAAAGGCTGAGCTTTGATCATCAACCACAAGACACAGCTTTTCAACAGAAACCTTGATTATTTGCATCTCAGCATGCCACACAGGCAATTCACGCTATGCAACTGATGTATATCAATCACACAGAATGAAATCCGATGTCAGACACACATCCATTTACAAGTTCGTTCTGGGTCTGAATGAAACCGGAGGCACCTTATTCCTCCCCCATATGTCCAATACAGGGGAGAGGTCCTCGCATATCCAGTCGATCTCCAAGTACGTCTGGACGATCACCACTTATTACCTTGCCTTAGGTGTACAGCCCAATCAAGACATCAATAATCATCCAAACGATGTGAAGACCTCCGGTCTTCAACCACCGTCTTCATCCTCGACACATCGTCGAATCAGTTATTCAGAATGGGATAAACCCGGCCTTTCTGAATAACTTGCGTATATAATAAACAAGTGCTATAAAAAACAACATAACATACGCCTCATTCCAATCCAGAATATTTCTTTATCCAAATATTCATATACTTTGGGAAAGGTTCCCATTAATTTTATCAAAGATAAATTCTTTAAATTTATTCTTTAATATTCCATTGGATGTCATTTCAATCTAATTAAAGATGCATTAAAACTCCACTTGGTTTTAATTTTCCCAAAAATCAATATTAACGATTGCTTAACTTGGGAAATCATGTCCTGTCTTTAACTGGGTTAAAGAACCAATGTCATTAAAAACAAGGTTCACAATAAACCCAAAATCATATTCCATTCCATCGACCTTTAACCGTAAATTAGCAGGTGAACAATTCCCTTAGTATTAACCCCGAAGGCCGAAACCAACATCAGATAAATACCCAAGAAACCATTCAACTTAACTAATCTCCAGTTACTTTCTTATTTTCTTAACTCCGTTGGGTCTAAGAACAGTATTATTAAAGATACCATTCACGATAACCCAAAATCTCATTCCATTGCTAATCGGGTTAAAGAACAAGTGTTATTTAAAACACCGTTCACGATAAACCCAACGATCAATTTTCATTCAATTCCAATTAAATATATTAAATTGGAAAACTTTACTTTGGAAAATTCTCGTTAAATCTTAGTAAAAAGATTTATAAATTCCAAATCACATTTCATTGTAAAGCGGGTTAAAGAACGAATGTCGTTAAAAACACAATTCACAACAAACCCAAAATCACATCAGTCTCTAACAGTAAATTAGTAAGAGAACAATTCCCTAAGTATTAACCCCGAAGGCTGAGACCAACATCAGATCAATACCCAGGAAACCATTCAAATTAGCTAATCTCCAGTCAGTTTCTAATTTTCTTAACTCCATTAGGTTTAAGAACAATATTATTAAAGATACCATTCACGACAAACCCAAAATCTCATTTGATATTAAATACAAGGCTCTGAATAGAAAATATATCGGCTTATATTCAATATCAAATCCTGAAACCAACAAATATTGTATTGGAATAACGATATATATATCTTCCAAATTCCTCCAAAATATTCGTATAATCACGAAATCCAACATCGAAATATTTCGAAGACAATTTTGATTCAAATTCATTTCCAATTTATATGTTGGAAATTCTGGTTATTTTTAAAACCATTTCAAATCCAATTTATTTATTTTAAAAATAATTGGATTATAATTCTAGTTCAAAATTGGTTTATTTCGATAAAAATATATTTTTAACTTTTCAAATATGGGATTTTTCAGCCCAATTCTTTCCAAATCATTTATTACGATTTTACACTAATTATTGATATTTTTAATAATTTTATCGAGGCCCGTACAGTCGATTTCCATCAACGGCCATCGAACTACACTTACAACGACCTTTTCCAAATTTGATTTGTACATAATTCCAAATCCATCCATTAGATTTCAAATCCCTAGTATTCATTAGAAATCTCTTTTCGATACGAACCCAACGGTTCTAGTTTCAGGAGAATCCGACGGTCGGATCTCCAGTAATGTCCATTCGAAGTCAATGGTCGAAATTCGCGAACTATCGCAGCGCGGCGCGTTCTATTCAGGCCATTATATTATATATATACATATATATATATATATATACAACAACAACAAAGCCATATATCCCAAACAAGTTGTGGTTGGCTAGATATGGAAACCAAAATTAAAATAAAATAAATAATGATGATAATAATATATATATAGGGTTTAAAATAACCAAACAGATAAAAAGTTGTCTGAAAAAGGTTTTTATTTAAATAATAATAATAAGTAAAAAGGTTCAATAAACGTGAAATAAAATCTAAAATAGTAACAAAAAGTAAAAAAGTTCAATAAAAGTGAAATAAAGTCTATAAAAAAACCCTAAGGTTCTGGTACATGCATTGCCAATTTCCATGCACTCCTATCAACTACCAGCTCTTCAGATAAACTCAGTTACTTAAATCTCTCTTTATTATCTGCTCCCATGTCATTTTAGGTCGACCTCTACCTCTCTTTGGGCCTTCGGCGTGGCCTATAATTCCAACGCATACAGGTGCATCGTATGGTCTACGTTGGATATGTCCAAACCATCTCAAGTGGTATTGGACTAACTTCTCTTCAATAGGTGCAACTCTAAGTTTTTCCCAAATATCCTCATTTCTTATCCGATCTCGTCTGGTATGCCCACAGCTCCAACGAAGCATCCACATCTCTGCTACACTTATCTTCTGGACGTGTTGCCACTTAGTAGGCCAACATTCTGCACCATATAACATTGCAGGCCTGACCATATCCAAGCCTCGATATAGCGCGTCGCTAAGAGGGTTACGCCCCCAACGATATATCATAATATATATATTTCGTCGATTTCCTTTTAAAATGTATTTTATAAATCGTTTTAAATTCGTTTTCAAAATGATTTCAACTTCATATTCAATTTCAAATCAAAATTGAATATTCCATATCATCGATATATAAGTGATAATATTTTCAAAACATTAGATTTTGAAATCAATTCCTTTTCGAAATTCATTATAGAAATGAATAAAATCGATTTAAATATCGTTCACGTCTACATGGCGTTAATCTAATCAACACGGCTTTACATATTTGAATATATTCGTGTCCATCCCAAATCGGACATCAAAATCAGATTTTGATCTTTTACTGAATATTATTTTAAAATATTCATTATTTTAAAATAATCGTTATTTTACAATATTCTTTCTTTCTGAACTTGAATCAGACACAGTCAATTACCATATAATGTGATTATATGGATTTCATACACACATGTACACAACAACCATCAAACACAGTCAACCATCATCCAAAGTGCATTCTACACTGCATAAGCATCTTATATAAATATTCAATGCTTACAGCAGCCTGTCAATCAATCGATCGACAAACAACTAATTATCGGGACTAGTGTATGTCATATCATCCCAATACCCGTGTGGGGTTTCAAACAATCAAACACAGGTTTTTATTTGTGCAGTTGGGCGATGTGTAAAATTTATCGTCCCAATCAATATCAGTCAAATGTGTGTACATAAACAAATCGTCCGATTTGTTTATGAATATTTATTTAATTCATATACACGTTAAAAATTATATTTTAACTGTAAAATATTTTTAACTATAAAATATTTTATTCCATTCCATATCACACAATCAATTTTCACAACAAATTCAAATAAACAAACAAGCCGTCCATGGTCTGTGGACGATGGATGCCGGGTGCTGCTAAGCCACATCTGCATCCTAGTATATATTTCAACTAGAAAATAGAACAAAAGTGAGAAGTTCTCACCGTGGGTTCCACTCCTCCATTTTGTTTATGAATTTCTAACCAGTCTGGATTTGCCCAAAATTCCAAATTCATTTTCACGCTGTTCATATCAAAATCACCTTTTTAATATGATGATTATGTATTCAAAAATCACATTTTTCATAGCGCTACTTCATATATAAAAATCCAATTTTTATGGTGCTATCACCTATACAAAATCATATTTTTACTTCGCTACTTTTCTTCTAATAAAGCTTATATTTTTATATTGCTCTTCTTCTAACAAAGATTATATTTTTATAACTCTACCTAAATAAAAATCATATTTTTATTACTCTACTTAAATAAAAATCATATTTTTATTCCATATAAAAAATCATATCTTTTCGCATATAAAAAATCTATGCTTTCTTCTTATAAAAATCGCTTTTTGCTAAATAAAAATCAATTCTTTCTAACGATGTTCAAATATATAAAAATTAAATTTTTATATAGTTATTCATATATTAAAAATAATTTTTTTATACAGTGCTTTATAAAATAAAAATCAAATCTTTAACGCTTTTAAAAATCAAATCATTAACGCTTTTAAAAATCAAATCTTTAACGCTTTTAAAAATCAAATCTTTTTAAACATTAAAAAACAGATTTTTTTAACCATGTTTGCCATATAAAAATCAGTTTTCTCCTACTATGTTTGCCATATAAAAATCAGTTTTATCCTACCATGTTTGCTATATAAAAATCATATTTACACACTACTATTATATACAAACAAATTGAAAATAAAAATCAAATTAGAATGCTCACGTTGAATCAAGCAAGGGGCGTTGGGTGGACTCTGACCGGCGGCGGGGTCGGAGAACGGCTGCAGGTGGCGGTGCAGGCGAGGTTAGGGGTTTGTAATAACCCGGAAATTCTGAACCAGTTTAAAATTTTTATTTTGGCAATTATGGCGAATTTTCTATATTTAAAATGAAGTATTTTAAATAATATCAACGAAAAATTTATTTTGAATATAATTAGAACGTATATAGTTATATAGATCGTCGTTAGAATATAAATAATTATATATAATTATAAAAGGAATTGAAAATGGCGCGGTAGTTCGATAATTCGATTTCAAACTTCAATTGAATGTACCGGGTGCAAAACAAACCGGATTTTAGTGAAACCAAAAACATTAGGATCTAATTGATAATATCTTTCCAACGAATCCGAGAAATCGAAATTTCATAGCGGGAATCAAAAGATATGTCCAGTTGAAAATTCTGAATAGTCGCTATGGAATTCAGGCCCTTAAAAATGGACATTTTGCAAACGACCTCGGATTTCGACGAAACCACTTTTGTTGGATCTGTGATGTCAAATTATTGCTAGGTTTCAAATTTCATAATTTTTCGAATCAATATGTGAGCGTGGGGAAGGAAAACGCGTTTGACTAGTTTCAGTTGATTTTAATCGACTGGAAAATGGCCATTTTTCCAACGGTCTCGGAATTCGACGAAACTAGTTTTGTTAGGACCGTATCGTCAATACGAAGCTAGAAAATATTTTTCTGGAATTTTTCGAGTTAGTATGTGACCCCGGTAAATTGAAATACGCGTTCAAATTCAATATATAGAGCTATATGTTGATTTTGACGGAAACTGATCGAAACGATCGAATCAGCCTATGATACATATCCCATTGTGTTCGAAATGGGGGTAAAACGCTATGGACGACAGGCGGTGGGCCCCGTTTTGAGGTCGAAAATAAAAGTTGCTTTTTGGTGGAAAATTAAATAATTAAATAATAAAAAAATAAAATAAACCCTATTCTCTCCCTTTATTCGTTCTGCCCCCCCCCCCCCGTTCTTCATTAATCAGTTCGAATCAAAAAAGTTAAAAAAAAATAGAGAAAAAGGTGGGATCGCGACCTCGTCGCCCCCCTAGAAGATCGCCGCCGCCACCCTGTGGTTCGCCGCCCGCCTCTTCCACTTCTCCTCCCTTGCCCTTCGATCGGCGCCACCTCCGAACCCACCCCCCCTTCCCCTACGCCACCGCGCAACCGGTTCCCCCCCCCCCATCGCCTGACCTCCGCCCTCCCTTCCACCTCCTTGACCTCCGACGAGGAAGCACAGCCCCCCTCCCCTTTTCAACTCGCGGAAAAAGGTGAGCTCTTAAACTAATTTTTTATATATTTACAAACCATAGAAAAATGATTTTATTATATAGAGATTTAGGATTTTTAAAACTGATTTTTACATGATTTTTAAAACTGAAAATTATTTGATTTTTATATGGTAAAAGACGTGATTTTTATATGGTAAAGGACGTGATTTTTATATGGTAAAAGACGTGATTTTTATACGGTAAAAGATGGGACTTTTAGTAGTGAAAAGGCAAGAGTTTTAAATAGAAAGGCGAAATCTTTATATTGTAGAAGGATAAAAATATGATTTTTACATAGTGGGAACTATAAAAATATAATCTTTATAGGATAGAGAATATAAAAATATCATCTTTGTATATGTAGCAAAATAAAAATCTGATTTTTATTATATATACGTTGAAATAAAGAGGTGATTTTTATAGTGATGGAATCTTTACATTTGAAAAGGCGAGATCTTTATATAGAGAATGACGATGTAAAAATTCGATTTTTATCTATATGATAATGATTGTAAAATTTCGATTTTTATCCATATAGCATGATTGTAAAAATTCGATTTTTATCCATATAGCATGATTGTAAAAATTCGATTTTTATCCATATAGCATGATTGTAAAAATTCGATTTTTATCCATATAGCGTGATAGTAAAAATTAGATTTTTATATATTGAATAGCGAAGTAAAAATAGAATTTTTATTTATATATTGAATAGCGAAGTAAAAATTCGATTTTTATACATGTAGTGGCTACGGGCAACGAAGATGACAAAGATGCGATAACGATGAAGATTTCTATAAATGAAGAGTCGTGGGTATTGGATAGCTATTGGTGAGAATTTCTCACTCTTCAATTTCTTTTCTAGTTATATATATATACACTAGGATGCAGACGGTGCTTAGTAGCACCCGACACAATCGTCCACAGACCATGGACTTGTTTGTTTGGTTGTGTAGTTGGTTAGATTATTTGGTTTGAATTGAGTTGTTTGGTGAAATAAAATTGATTTGATTGATGTGTGAATGGCGTGGGCCTTCACTAGACCGGGGATAAAGCTAGGCCTTGTCCCGTTTCTAGTATCGTGTCGTTATGCCGCCGAAATTTTCTAAAATATGTTAGAAAAATAAAAATATCATTTTTATTGTGTAAATGAACTGAATAGACATTCATGTGTTGAAATAAAATATTTTATCGTTAAAAATATAATTTTTAACGTGAAAGTGAATAAAATATTCATTTACAAACCGGACGGTTTGTTTATGTACACCTATTTGAAGGACATTGAGTGGGACGATAAATTTTACACATCGCCCAACTGCACAAATAAAATCTGTGTTTGATTGTTTGAAACCCCACCCGGGTATTGGGATAAAATACGGCGTACACTAATCCCAATAATTAGTTGTATGTCGATCGATTGATTGACAGACTGTTATAAGCGTTAGATATCTATATTTGATGCTTGTACAGTGTAGTACACTTTGGATGATGGTTGATTATTTATCGTTGCTATTATATGCATGTGTTGTATGGAATCCATATAATTAACTTTATATGGTAATTGATTGGGCCTCATTCCAATCGGGAAAATAAAGAATATTATAAAATAAAGGTTCATGTGTTGACAGTACTCATCCGTTGAGATTAGTCATGTGTTGAACGAAATATTTTAACAATAAAATTTACATCTTTATCATATATAGAATTAGAAATCAACTGGAAAATAGATAAGATGAGTGGTCTCTTGGGTATTGATCTGATGTTGGTTTCGGCCTTCGGGGTTAATATTCAGGGAATCGTTCTCTTACTAATTTACGGTTGGAGTCTGATTTAATATCAAACGATAGATACCTTAATTTTCATAAAATATATTAAATAACAAAAATAGTCACACGTGGACAGTACTCATTCATTGAGATTAGTCATGTGTTGACAAGAATAAATATTCATTTGTTGAATAGAATAACAGAATTATTGAAATATATAAAGCCGTGTTGATTTGAGATGCGCCATTTTGACGCGAACGATATTTATATCGATTATATTCGAATTGAATTAGTTTTGAATAGAAAACGAATTTGATTTGAATTGAATATATAACGAATTGAATTCAAATTGAATAGATAACGAATTCGAATTGAATTGAATAGAAAACGAATTTGATTTGAATTGAATATATAACGAATTGAATTCAAATTGAATAGATAACGAATTCGAATTGAATTGAATAGAAAACGAATTTGATTTGAATTGAATATATAACGAATTGAATTCAAATTGAATTCAAATTAAATAGATAACGAATTTGATTTGAATTGAATAGGAAACGAATTTGATTTGAATTGAATATATAACGAATTGAATTCAAATTGAATAGATAACGAATTTGATTTGAATTGAATAGAAAACGAATTTGATTTGAATTGAATAGATAACGAATTTGATTTGATTTGAATAGAAAATGAATTGAATTTGATTGAATAGAAAATGAATTGAATTTGATTTGAATAGAAAATGAATTGAATTTGAATTGAATAGATAACCAATTCGAATTGAATTGAATAGAAAACGAATTTGATTTGAATTGAATATATAACGAATTGAATTCAAATTGAATAGAAAACGAAATGAATTAGAATTGAATAGAAAATGAAATGAATTCGAATTGAATTAAAATCGATTTGAATTGAAATCAAATAGAAATGAAAGTAAAAAGGATTTATAATAGAAAATTCAATTTTGATTTGAATTTGAAATAAAGGTTGAAATCGTTTTGAAAACGAACCTAAAACTATTTATAAAATTCGTTTTATATAGAAATCGATGAAATATATATTATATATATTATATATATAATATAATGGCCTGAATAGAACGCGCCGCGCTGCGGCAGTTCGTGAATTTCGACCATTTATTTCAAACGGACATTACGGGAGATCCGACCGTCGGATTCTCCTAAAACCGGAACCATTGGGTTCGTATCGAAAAGAGCTTTCTAACGAATATTAGAAATTTGAAATCTAATGGTTGGATTTGGAGATACGTCCAAATCAAATTTGGAAAAGGTCGTTGTAAGTGCAGTTCGATGGCCATTGATGGAAATCGACTGTACGGGCCTTGATAAAATTATTAAAAATATCAATAATTTGTGTAAAATCATAAGAAATGATTTGGGAAAAATTGGGACGAAAAACTCCATATTTGAAAAGATAAAAATAGATTTTTATCGAAATGAACTAGTTTTGAACTAAAATTAAACTCGTTTATTTTTAAATAAATAAACTGGATTTGAAATGGGTTTTAAACAGAATTGATTTGTGGGTGTATCGTGAACAATGTTTTCAATAACATTTGTTCTTTAACCCGATAATAAATAGAATGTGATTTGGGTTTATCGTGAACTGTGTTTTAAATAACACTAGTTCTTTAACCCAGTAAAAGGAGTTTTAACGAATCTGCAATTAGATTGAAATGGAGAATTGATAATTTAAATTATCAAATTTAGAAATTGAGCGAGAATGGAGTATCACCAGTTTTGCTCCAAAGCAATAGTTAAATCTTTAATTAAATTTGAACGTGAAATGGTAATTAATTTTACCGATAACACTGTGGTGTTAGATATGGAGTATTACCAGTTTTGCTTCATGGGATGAATAGGTTGGGATTGGGAAATAAAATAAATAATTACTTCGGTATGGTTCGCTAATCTCGACTAGTTTAGAAAACCATAATTTGGTTTGAAACGACATCCAAAGGGAGATTAAAGGATAAATTTTAAAGAATTTATCTTGGATAAAATTAATGGGAACCTTTCCCTAAGAATGTGGAATTGGAATGAGGCGTATGTTGTGTTTGTGTAATATTTTTAATATACGCGGGTTGTTCGGAAAGTCCGGGTTTATACCCATTCTGAATAACCGATTCGACGATATGTCGAAGATGAAGACGGTGGTCGAAGACCGGAAGTCTTCACATCGTTTGGGTGATTACTGATGATCTTGATTGGGCTGTACACCCAAGATGAGGGAATCAGTTGGTGGTCGTCCAGACGTACCTGGAGATCGATGGATATGCGAGGAAAGTGCCTCCGGTTTCGTTTAGACCCAGAACGAACTTATAAATGGATTGTGTGTCTGACATTGGATTTTATTCTGTGTTGATTGATTTCTGTTAAATATATATCTGTTTGGCGGCAGAGAATTTATTCTCTTGCTTAACGCCCTTCTCTGAGACGTACGAGCTTAGAGGTTATATATCAATAGATATCAATCGCATGGCATGAATTGCCTATGTGGCATGCTGAGTTGCAAGGATCAAGGCTTCTGTTGAAAAGCAAAGTCTTGTGGTTGATGATCAAAGCACGGCCTTTGTGGCGTAGCTTTGTGTATAACGTGAATTCGCGAGCCTCACACCTCGGTTGTAGTCAAAAACGGGATACGGACCGTTGGGAGAACACGACGTTTCTTTCTAGCTTTGGTGGTGTCAGCGACTTACCAGCCCTGACATTTATATACTTTTCACCTTTGTGATTGTTAAAATGAGGCGCCTCGATTATAGGTCTGTAAGGACCGGGAAACGTGTGTTCAGGAATAACTAATCCTCAAACGTAAGAGAGGACCGACCCAGCCGAATCCAAGGGTTGCCCAGAGTGTGTAGTCCTGGGACATTTGCTAGAGTGTCTCGAAGCGGAGAGGAGCTTGCCCCTTGCCTCGACTCATGACCGAAATCCAATTTCCAATACGTGTATTTCGGCTTTATTTGTAGAGCCTAGTATGGCGACATAGTGGTATGGGGCACTTATGCCGTCTATGATTTATATTTATGATTGAAATTGTTTTGACACTATACACTTACAATAGTATCAAATGATTTGTTTTAAACGTACCAAGCATGTTTGGCTATTATAAGGGAAAACCCTATCCTCCGGCTTGCGTTGCATTGTGTGATGGGACCTGGGTCTTATAATAGCTTCATTTTTTCGAAAAAGCATTGCGTTGTTTATCCTATGCACTGGTATTCTTGGGAGGAAACCCGTTCCGTGTTATACGGCGTGGTCCCTTGAATTACTCTCTTTTAAAGTAAAGTTTTAAATAACTGTTTTAGTTCTCACACCAGTCACATGACTGACCTGGAGTTTATTGTTTTAACCTAAACTCTGGGTGCCCCTATTTTCGACACGGGCAGCTAGTAGTTTTGGTTTTGCAGATTTATATTCACAGAATCCTGGTTTACAGCTGGAATGATATCCGGAAAGCTCTGTATCCATATATCACCTTCAGTTGTGCTTTGTATTTTTTTCCGCTGCTATGTAATTTATTGTAATCACTGATATTTATCGAATGTAATTTATTCAATTATACTCTGTATATTCTTGTATCTGATGGAATTATTGTAATAGCAATGAAATGTTCTTCCGTCTGCGTTCATTTGTGTGTTGTTCTCAAAAGTATCCGCTCTTTCCTTCACGGGGAAGTTACGGGTTCTTACAGTGGTATCAGAGCTTTGGTTTACAGAGCTCGAGAACAAGGCACATTAGAACCCTACGAAAGAATTCATCAGATATTGGATTAGTAATATCCAATTAGAATGACTCGTTAGAGATAGGATCAGTAGTATCCTAGAACGAGTGTGAAGAGTGTATTTTTCAAAATGAAAACATTTTTGTTTTGAAATTTTAAATCGTTTTACACGTATTTGAATAATTTATTTATATTGAATTTGGACAATCCGCTATATAAAGATTTTGCATATACGCGTCATGAACGTATATTCGAAGTTTTAATATACCGGATAGATATAGGACCGCACTCTAGTCGCCCGGACATGATTCTGATGATGGCGCACCATCACCAGTATTTATTTTCGTGTTTTGAAGGTGTGATATCTATATATTTCCATTAAGTTGGTGTGAGAACCAAAACTAATATAGATAGATTTATTTGTTGTGAATTGGCATCAAAAACAAGATTTTCAGTATATGTATCAAATTTATGAATTTGAAACTCTAATTCACTAATTGATTAATGTTTGTGTTGTTTGTTTATTTGTTTGATAATTTTGAACCATTAAGCCTAATTGAACCAAATATTGAATTGTATTGAAAATTGGTCGCATTTGCTTGCATATACATATACTTACATTGAACAGGTCATTGCAAGAAGGCTAGAGCAGAGAATAAAATTTGTTTGCCCGACAAATAGGTACATGTTTACTATAATTTACTGTTTTGTTTGGGTGATGATGATTTTATGAGCCGATTGGCTAGCCGCTTGGCTTTTTCTTTTTCTTTTTGAGATCAGAAGGCCTATATGGCAATTTCGGGATTTTCCCGTGGCTCCCGGTGCAGGGGAGGTTATGGCGAATTTTTTTGAAAATTTAGGGTGTTAGCCAAATTTTCGAAAATTTGAAAATTCTCAGAAACTGAAAAGTTGGAGAATGGAAGCCAGATCGAACATAGAGTTGATTAATCAAACCACTTTCGACTTTGTTCCTTTTCGGGGACGAAAAGTTTTAAGTCGGAGAGATTGTAATAACCCAGAAATTCTGAACCAGTTTAAAATTTTTATTTTGGCAATTATGGCGAATTTTTTATATTTAAAATGAAGTATTTTAAATAATATCGACGAAAAATTTATTTTGAATATAATTAGAACGTATATAGTTATATAGATCGTCGTTAGAATATAAATAATTATATATAATTATAAAAGGAATTGAAAATGGCGCGGTAGTTCGATAATTCGATTTCAAACTTCAATTGAACGTACCGGGTGCAAAACAAACCGGATTTTAGTGAAACCAAAAACATTAGGATCTAATTGATAATATCTTTCCAACGAATCCGAGAAATCGAAATTTCATAGCGGGAATCAAAAGATATGTCCAGTTGAAAATTCTGAATAGTCGCTATGGAATTCAGGCCCTTAAAAATGGACATTTTGCAAACGACCTCGGATTTTGACGAAACCACTTTTGTTGGATCCGTGATGTCAAATTATTGCTAGGTTTCAAATTTCATAATTTTTCGAATCAATATGTGAGCGTGGGGAAGGAAAACGCGTTAGACCAGTTTCAGTTGATTTTAATCGACTGGAAAATGGCCATTTTTCCAACGGTCTCGGAATTCGACGAAACTAGTTTTGTTAGGACCGTATCGTCAATACGAAGCTAGAAAATATTTTTCTGGAATTTTTCGAGTTAGTATGTGACCCCGGTAAATTGAAATACGCGTTCAAATTCAATATATAGAGCTATATGTTGATTTTGACGGAAACTGATCGAAACGATCGAATCAGCCTACGATACATATCCCATTGTGTTCGGAATGGGGTAAAACGCTATGGACGACAGGCGGTGGGCCCCGTTTTGAGGTCGAAAATAAAAGTTGCTTTTTGGTGGAAAATTAAATAATTAAATAATAAAAAAAGAAAATAAACCCTCTTCTCTCCCTTTATTCGTTCTGCCCCCCTCGTTCTTCATTAATCAGTTCGAATCAAAAAAGTTAAAAAAAATAGATTAAAAGGGGGGATCGCGACCTCGTCGCCCCCCCAGAAGATCGTCGCCCGCCTCTTCCACTTCTTCTCCTCCCTTCCCCTTCGATCGGCGCCACCTCCGAACCCACCTCCCCTTCCCCTGCGCCACCACGCAACCGATTTCCCCCCCCTCGCCTGACCTCCGCCCTCCCTTCCACCTCCTTGACCTCCAACGAGGAAGCACAGCCCCCCCTCCCCTTTTCAACTCGCGGAAAAAGGTGAGCTCTTAAACTGATTTTTTATATATTTACAAACCATAGAAAACTGATTTTATTATATAGAGATTTAGGATTTTTAAAACTGATTTTTATATGATTTTTAAAACTGAAAATTATTTGATTTTTATATGGTAAAAGACGTGATTTTTATATGGTAAAGGACGTGATTTTTATATGGTAAAAGACGTGATTTTTATACGGTAAAAGATGGGATTTTTAGTAGTGAAAAGGCGAGAGTTTTAAATAGAAAGGCGAAATCTTTATATTGTAGAAGGATAAAAATATGATTTTTACATAGTGGGAACTATAAAAATATAATCTTTATAGGATAGAGAATATAAAAATATCATCTTTGTATATGTAGCAAAATAAAAATCTGATTTTTATTATATATACGTTGAAATAAAGAGGTGATTTTTATAGTGATGGAGTCTTTACATTTGAAAAGGTGAGATCTTTATATAGAGAATGACGATGTAAAAATTCGATTTTTATCTATATGATAATGATTGTAAAAATTCGATTTTTATCCATATAACATGATTGTAAAAATTCGATTTTTATCCATATAGCATGATTGTAAAAATTCGATTTTTATCCATATAGCATGATTGTAAAAATTCGATTTTTATCCATATAGAGTGATAGTAAAAATTCGAT
The DNA here is from genome assembly GCA_030737875.1 of Allium sativum. Classification (NCBI taxonomy): domain Eukaryota; kingdom Viridiplantae; phylum Streptophyta; class Magnoliopsida; order Asparagales; family Amaryllidaceae; genus Allium; species Allium sativum. Next base: position 681,390,564 of record CM060926.1, on the reverse strand, counting down.
TTTTATATATTGAATAGCGAAGTAAAAATAGAATTTTTATTTATATATTGAATAGCGAAGTAAAAATTCGATTCTTATATATGTAGTGGCTACGGGCAACGAAGATGACAAAGATGCGATAACGATGAAGATTTCTATAAATGAAGAGTCGTGGGTATTGGATAGCTATTGGTGAGAATTTCTCACTCTTCAATTTCTTTTCTAGTTATATATATATACACTAGGATGCAGACGGTGCTTAGTAGCACCCGACACAATCGTCCACAGACCATGGACTTGTTTGTTTGGTTGTGTAGTTGCTTAGATTATTTGGTTTGAATTGAGTTGTTTGGTGAAATAAAATTGATTTGATTGATGTGTGAATGGCGTGGGCCTTCACTAGACCTGGGATAAGGCTAGGCCTTGTCCCGTTTCTAGTGTCGTGCCGTTATGCCGCCGAAATTTTCTAAAATATGTTAGAAAAATAAAAATATCATTTTTATTGTGTAAATGAACTGAATAGACATTCATGTGTTGAAATAAAATATTTTATCGTTAAAAATATAATTTTTAACGTGAAAGTGAATAAAATAAAATATTCATTTACAAACCGGACGGTTTGTTTATGTACACCTATTTGAAGGACATTGAGTGGGACGATAAATTTTACACATCGCCCAACTGCACAAATAAAATCTGTGTTTGATTGTTTGAAACCCCACCCGGGTATTGGGATAAAATACGGCATACACTAATCCCAATAATTAGTTGTATGTCGATCGATTGATTGACAGGCTGTTATAAGCGTTAGATATCTATATTTAATGCTTGTACAGTGTAGTGCACTTTGGATGATGGTTGATTATTTATCGTTGCTATTATATGCATGTGTTGTATGGAATCCATATAATTAACTTTATATGGTAATTGATTGGGCCTCATTCCAATCGGGAAAATAAAGAATATTATAAAATAAAGGTTCATGTGTTGACAGTACTCATCCGTTGAGATTAGTCATGTGTTGAACGAAATATTTTAACAATAAAATTTACATCTTTATCATATATAGAATTAGAAATCAACTGGAAAATAGATAAGATGAGTGGTCTCTTGGGTATTGATCTGATGTTGGTTTCGGCCTTCGGGGTTAATATTCAGGGAATCGTTCTCTTACTAATTTACGGTTGGAGTCTGATTTAATATCAAACGATAGATACCTTAATTTTCATAAAATATATTAAATAACAAAAATAGTCACACGTGGACAGTACTCATTCGTTGAGATTAGTCATGTGTTGACAAGAATAAATATTCATTTGTTGAATAGAATAACGGAATTATTGAAATATATAAAGCCGTGTTGATTTGAGATGCGCCATTTTGACGCGAACGATATTTATATCGATTATATTCGAATTGAATTTGTTTTGAATAGAAAACGAAATTGATTTGAATTGAATAGATAACGAATTCGAATTGAATTGAACAGAAAACGAATTTGATTTTAATTGAATATATAACGAATTGAATTCAAATTGAATAGATAACGAATTTGAATTGAATTGAATAGAAAACGAATTTGATTTGAATTGAATATATAACGAATTGAATTCAAATTGAATAGATAACGAATTTGATTTGAATTGAATAGGAAACGAATTTGATTTGAATTGAATATATAACGAATTGAATTCAAATTGAATAGTTAACGAATTTGATTTGAATTGAATAGAAAACGAATTTGATTTGAATTGAATAGATAACAAATTTGATTTGATTTGAATAGAAAATGAATTGAATTTGATTGAATAGAAAATGAATTGAATTTGATTTGAATAGAAAATGAATTGAATTTGAATTGAATAGATAACGAGTTCGAATTGAATTGAATAGAAAACGAATTTGATTTGAATTGAATATGCAACGAATTGAATTCGAATTGAATAGAAAACGAAATGAATTCGAATTGAATAGAAAACGAAATGAATTCGAATCGAATTAAAATCGATTTGAATTGAAATCAAATAGAAATGAAAGTAAAAAGGATTTATAATAGAAAATTCAATTTTGATTTGAATTTGAAATAGAGGTTGAAATCGTTTTGAAAACGAACTTAAAACTATTTATAAAATTCTTTTTAAATAGAAATCGACGAAATATATATTATATATATAATATAATGGCCTGAATAGAACGCGCCGCGCTGCGGCAGTTCGTGAATTTCGACCATTTATTTCAAACGGACATTACGGGAGATCCGACCGTCGGATTCTCCTAAAACCGGAACCGTTGGGTTCGTATCGAAAAGAGATTTCTAACAAATATTAGAAATTTGAAATCTAACGGTTGGATTTGGAGATACGTCCAAATCAAATTTGGAAAAGGTTGCTGTAAGTGCAGTTCGATGGCCATTGATGGAAATCGACTGTACGGACCTTGATAAAATTATTAAAAATATCAATAATTTGTGTAAAATCATAAGAAATGATTTGGGAAAAATTGGGATGAAAAACTCCATATTTGAAAAGATAAAAATAGATTTTTATCGAAATGAACTAGTTTTGAACTAAAATTAAACCCGTTTATTTTTAAATAAATAAACTGGATTTGAAATGGGTTTTAAACATAATTGATTTGTGGGTTTATCGTGAACGGTGTTTTCAATAACATTTGTTCTTTAACCCGATAATAAATAGAATGTGATTTGGGTTTATCGTGAACTGTGTTTTAAATAACACTAGTTCTTTAACCCAGTAAAAGGAGTTTTAATGAATCTGCAATTAGATTGAAATGGAGAATTGATAATTTAAATTATCAAATTTAGAAATTGAGCGAGAATGGAGTATCACCAGTTTTGCTCCAAAGCAATAGTTAAATCTTTAATTAGATTTGAACGTGAAATGGTAATTAATATTACCGATAACACCGTGGTGTTAGATATGGAGTATTACCAGTTTTGCTTCATGGGATGAATAGGTTGGGATTGGGAAATAAAATAAATAATTACTTCGGTATGGTTCGCTAATCTCGACTAGTTTAGAAAACCATAATTTGGTTTGAAACGACATCCAAAGGAAGATTAAAGGATAAATTTTAAAGAATTTATCTTGGATAAAATTAATGGGAACCTTTCCCTAAGAATATGGAATTGGAATGAGGCGTATGTTGTGTTTGTGTAATATTTTTAATATACGCGGGTTGTTCGGAAAGTCCGGGTTTATACCCATTCTGAATAACCGATTCGACGATATGTCGAAGATGAAGACGGTGGTCGAAGACCGGAAGTCTTCACATCGTTTGGGTGATTACTGATGATCTTGATTGGGCTGTACACCCAAGATGAGGGAATCAGTTGGTGGTCGTCCAGACGTACCTGGAGATCGATGGATATGCGAGGAAAGTGCCTCCGGTTTCGTTCAGACCCAGAACGAACTTGTAAATGGATTGTGTGTCAGACATTGGATTTTATTCTGTGTTGATTGATTTCTGTTAAATATATATCTGTTTGGCGGCAGAGAATTTATTCTCTTGCTTAACGCCCTTCTCTGAGACGTACGAGCTTAGAGGTTATATATCGATAGATATCAATCGCATGGCATGAATTGCCTGTGTGGCATGCTGAGTTGCATGGATCAAGGCTTCTGTTGAAAAGCAAAGTCTTGTGGTTGATGATCAAAGCACGGCCTTTGTGGCGTAGCTTTGTGTATAACGTGAATTCGCTAGCCTCACACCTCGGTATGAGTCAAAAACGGGATACGGACCGTTGGGAGAACACGACGTTTCTTTCTAGCTTTGGTGGTGTCAGCGACTAACCAGCCCTGACATTTATATACTTTTCACCTTTGTGGTTGTTGGAATGAGGCGCCTCGATTATAGGTCTGTAAGGACCGGGTAACGTGTGTTCAGGAATAACTAATCCTCAAACGTAAGAGAGGACCGGCCCAGCCGAATCCAAGGGTTGCCCAGAGTGTGTAGTCCTGGGACATTTGCTAGAGTGACTCGAAGCGGAGAGGAGCTTGCCCCTTGCCTTGACTCATGACGGAAATCCAATTTCCAATACGTGTATTTCGGCTTTATTTGTAGAGCCTAGTATGGCGACATAGTGGTATGGGGCACTTATGCCGTCTATGATTTATATTTATGATTGAAATTGTTTTGACACTATACACTTACAATAGTATCAAATGATTTGTTTTAAACGTACCAAGCATGTTTGGCTATTATAAGGGAAAACCCTATCCTCCGGCTTGCGTTGCATTGTGTGATGGGACCTGGGTCTTATAATAGCTTCATTTTTTCGAAAAAGCATTGCGTTGTTTATCCTATGCACTGGTATTCTTGGGAGGAAACCCGTTCCGTGTTATACGGCGTGGTCCCTTGAATTATTCTCTTTTAAAGTAAAGTTTTAAATAACTGTTTTAGTTCTCACACCAGTCACATGACTGACCTGGAGTTTATTGTTTTAACCTAAACTCTGGGTGCCCCTATTTTCGACACGGGCAACTAGTAGTTTTGGTTTTGCAGATTTATATTCACAGAATCCTGGTTTACAGCTGGAATGATATCCGGAAAGCTCTGTATCCATATATCACCTTCAGTTGTGCTTTGTATTTTTTTCCGCTGCTATGTAATTTATTGTAATCTCTGATATTTATCGAATGTAATTTATTCAATTATACTCTGTATATTCTTGTATCTGATGGAATTGTTGTAATAGCAATGAAATGTTCTTCCGTCTGCGTTCATTTGTGTGTTGTTCTCAAAAGTATCCGCTCTTTCCTTCACGGGGAAGTTACGGGTTCTTACAGTGGTATCAGAGCTTTGGTTTACAGAGCTCGAGAACAAGGCACATTAGAACCCTACGAAAGAATTCATCAGATATTGGATTAGTAATATCCAATTAGAATGACTCGTTAGAGATAGGATCAGTAGTATAATAGAACGAGTGTGAAGAGTATATTTTTCAAAATGAAAACATTTTTGTTTTGAAATTTTAAATCGTTTTACACGTATTTGAATAATTTATTTATATTGAATTTGGACAATCCGCTATATAAAGATTTTGCATATACGCGTCATGAACGTATATTCGAAGTTTTAATATACCGGATAGATATAGGACCGCACTCTAGTCGCCCGGACATGATTCTGATGATGGCGCGCCATCACCAGTATTTATTTTCGTGTTTCGAAGGTGTGATATCTATATATTTCCATTAGGCTGGTGTGAGAACCAAAACTAATATAGATAGATTTATTTGTTGTGAATTGGCATCAAAAACAAGATTTTCAGTATATGTATCAAATTTATGAATTTGAAACTCTAATTCACTAATTGATTGATGTTTGTGTTGTTTGTTTATTTGTTTGATAATTTTGAACCATTAAGCCTAATTGAACCAAATATTGAATTGTATTGAAAATTGGTCGCATTTGCTTGCATATACATATACTTACATTGAACATGTCATAGCAAGGAGGCTAGAGCAGAGAATAAAATTTGTTTGCCCGACAAATAGGTACATGTTTACTATAATTTACTGTTTTGTTTGGGTGATGATGATTTTATGAGCCGATTGGCTAGCCGCTTGGCTTTTTCTTTTTCTTTTTGAGATCAGAAGGCCTATATGGCAATTTCGGGATTTTCCCGTGGCTCCCGGTGCAGGGGAGGTTATGGCGAAATTTTTCGAAAATTTAGGGTGTTAGCCAAATTTTTGAAAATTTGAAAATTCTCAGAAACTGAAAAGTTGGAGAATGGAAGCCAGATCGAACATAGAGTTGATTAATCAAACCACTTTCGACTTTGTTCCTTTTCGGGGACGAAAAGTTTTAAGTGGGGGAGATTGTAATAACCCGGAAATTCTGAACCAGTTTAAAATTTTTATTTTGGCAATTATGGCGAATTTTCTATATTTAAAATGAAGTGTTTTAAATAATATCGACGAAAAATTTATTTTGAATATAATTAGAACGTATATAGTTATATAGATCGTCGTTAGAATATAAATAATTATATATAATTATAAAAGGAATTGAAAATGGCGCGGTAGTTCGATAATTCGATTTCAAACTTCAATTGAACGTACCGGGTGCAAAACAAACCGGATTTTAGTGAAACCAAAAACATTAGGATCTAATTGATAATATCTTTCCAACGAATCCGAGAAATCAAAATTTCATAGCGGGAATCAAAATATATGTCCAGTTGAAAATTCTGAATAGTCGCTATGGAATTCAGGCCCTTAAAAATGGACATTTTGCAAACGACCTCGGATTTCGACGAAACCACTTTTGTTGGATCCGTGATGTCAAATTATTGCTAGGTTTCAAATTTCATAATTTTTCGAATCAATATGTGAGCGTGGGGAAGGAAAACGCGTTTGATCAGTTTCAGTTGATTTTAATCGACTGGAAAATGGCCATTTTTCCAACGGTCTCGGAATTCGACGAAACTAGTTTTGTTAGGACCGTATCGTCAATACGAAGCTAGAAAATATTTTTCTGGAATTTTTCGAGTTAGTATGTGACCCCGGTAAATTGAAATACGCGTTCAAATTCAATATATAGAGCTATATGTTGATTTTGACGGAAACTGATCGAAACGATCGAATCAGCCTACGATACATAACCCATTGTGTTCGGAATGGGGGTAAAACGCTATGGACGACAGGCGGTGGGCCCCGTTTTGAGGTCGAAAATAAAAGTTGCTTTTTGGTGGAAAATTAAATAATAAAATAATAAAAAAATAAAATAAACCCTCTTCTCAACCTTTATTCGTTCTTCCCCCCCCCCCCCCCCCCCCCCGTTCTTCATTAATCAGTTCGAATCAAAAAAGTTAAAAAAAAATAGAGAAAAATGGGGGATCGCGACCTCGTCGCCCCCCTAGAAGATCGCCGCCGCCACCCTGTGGTTCGCCACCCGCCTCTTCCACTTCTTCTCCTCCCTTCCCCTTCGATCGGCGCCACCTCCGAACCCACCCCCCTTTCCCCTGCGCCACCGCGCAACCGATTTCCCCCCCTGGCCTGACCTCCGCCCTCCCTTCCACCTCCTTGACCTCCAACGAGGAAGCACAGCCCCCCTCCCCTTTTCAACTCGCGGAAAAAGGTGAGCTCTTAAACTGATTTTTTATATATTTACAAACCATAGAAAACTGATTTTATTATATAGAGATTTAGGATTTTTAAAACTGATTTTTATATGATTTTTAAAACTGAAAATTATTTGATTTTTATATGGTAAAAGACGTGATTTTTATATGGTAAAGGATGTGATTTTTATATGGTAAAAGACGTGATTTTTATATGGTAAAAGATGGGATTTTTAGTAGTGAAAAGGCGAGAGTTTTAAATAGAAAGGCGAAATCTTTATATTGTAGAAGGATAAAAATATGATTTTTACATAGTGGGAACTATAAAAATATAATCTTTATAGGATAGAGAATATAAAAATATCATCTTTGTATATGTAGCAAAATAAAAATCTGATTTTTATTATATATACGTTGAAATAAAGAGGTGATTTTTATAGTGATGGAATCTTTACATTTGAAAAGGCGAGATCTTTATATAGAGAATGACGATGTAAAAATTTGATTTTTATCTATATGATAATGATTGTAAAAATTCGATTTTTATCCATATAGCATGATTGTAAAAATTCGATTTTTATCCATATAGCATGATTGTAAAAATTCGATTTTTATCCATATAGCATGATTGTAAAAATTCAATTTTTATCCATATAGCATGATTGTAAAAATTCGATTTTTATCCATATAGCGTGATAGTAAAAATTCGATTTTTATATATTGAATAGCGAAGTAAAAATAGAATTTTTATATATTGAATAGCGAAGTAAAAATAGAATTTTTATATATTGAATAGCGAAGTAAAAATTCGATTTTTATATATGTAGTGGCTACGGGCAACGAAGATGACAAAGATGCGATAACGATGAAGATTTCTATAAATGAAGAGTCGTGGGTATTGGATAGCTATTGGTGAGAATTTCTCACTCTTCAATTTCTTTTCTAGTTATATATATATACACTAGGATGCAGACGGTGCTTAGTAGCACCCGACACAATCATCCACAGACCATGGACTTGTTTGTTTGGTTGTGTAGTTGGTTAGATTATTTGGTTTGATTTGAGTTGTTTGGTGAAATAAAATTGATTTGATCGATGTGTGAATGGCGTGGGCCTTCACTAGACCGGGGATAAGGCTCGGCCTTGTCCCGTTTCTAGTATCGTGCCGTTATGCCGCCGAAATTTTCTAAAATATGTTAGAAAAATAAAAATATCATTTTTATTGTGTAAATGAACTGAATAGACATTCATGTGTTGAAATAAAATATTTTATCGTTAAAAATATAATTTTTAACGTGAAAGTGAATAAAATAAAATATTCATTTACAAACTGGACGGTTTGTTTATGTACACCTATTTGAAGGACATTGATTGGGACGATAAATTTTACACATCGCCCAACTGCACAAATAAAATCTGTGTTTGATTGTTTGAAACCCCACCCGGGTATTGGGATAAAATACGGCATACACTAATCCCAATAATTAGTTGTATGTCGATCGATTGATTGACATGCTGTTATAAGCGTTAGATATCTATATTTGATGCTTGTACAGTGTAGTGCACTTTGGATGATGGTTGATTATTTATCGTTGTTATTAAATGCATGTGTTGTATGGAATCCATATAATTAACTTTATATGGTAATTGATTGGGCCTCATTCCAATCGGGAAAATAAAGAATATTATAAAATAAAGGTTCATGTGTTGACAGTACTCATCCGTTGAGATTAGTCATGTGTTGAACGAAATATTTTAACAATAAAATTTACATCTTTATCATATATAGAATTAGAAATCAACTGGAAAATATATAAGATGAGTGGTCTCTTGGGTATTGATCTAATGTTGGTTTCGGCCTTCGGGGTTAATATTCCGGGAATCGTTCTCTTACTAATTTACGGTTGGAGTCTAATTTAATATCAAACGATAGATACCTTAATTTTCATAAAATATATTAAATAACAAAAATAGTCACACGTGGACAGTACTCATTCATTGAGATTAGTCATGTGTTGACAAGAATAAATATTCATTTGTTGAATAGAATAACGGAATTATTGAAATATATAAAGCCGTGTTGATTTGAGATGCGCCATTTTGATGCGAACGATATTTATATCGATTATATTCGAATTGAATTTGTTTTGAATAGAAAACGAATTTGATTTGAATTGAATAGAAAACGAATTTGATTTGAATTGAATAGATAACGAATTCGAATTGAATTGAATAGAAAACGAATTTGATTTGAATTGAATATATAACGAATTGAATTCAAATTGAATAGATAACGAATTCGAATTGAATTGAATAGAAAACGAATTTGATTTGAATTGAATATATAACGAATTGAATTCAAATTGAATAGATAACGAATTTGATTTGAATTGAATATGAAACGAATTTGATTTGAATTGAATATATAACGAATTGAATTCAAATTGAATAGATAACGAATTTGATTTGAATTGAATAGAAAACGAATTTGATTTGAATTGAATAGATAACGAATTTGATTTGATTTGAATAGAAAATGAATTGAATTTGATTGAATAGAAAATGAATTGAATTTGATTTGAATAGAAAATGAATTGAATAGATAACGAATTCGAATAGAATTGAACAGAAAACGAATTTGATTTGAATTGAATATATAACGAATTGAATTCAAATTGAATAGAAAACGAAATGAATTCGAATTGAATAGAAAACGAAATGAATTCGAATCGAATTAATATCGATTTGAATTCAAATCAAATAGAAATGAAAGTAAAAAGGATTTATAATAAAAAATTCAATTTTGATTTGAATTTGAAATAAAGGTTGAAATCGTATTGAAAACGAACTTAAAACTATTTATAAAATTCGTTTTAAATTGAAATCGACGAAATATATATTATATATATAATATAATGGCCTGAAGAGAATGCGCCGCGCTGCGGCAGTTCGTGAATTTTGACCATTTATTTCAAACGGACATCACGGGAGATACGACCGTCGGATTCTCCTAAAACCGGAACCGTTGGGTTCGTATCGAAAAGAGCTTTCTAACGAATATCAGAAATTTGAAATCTAACGGTTGGATTTGGAGATACGTCCAAATCAAATTTGGAAAAGGTCGCTGTAAGTGCAGTTCGATGGCCATTGATGGAAATCGACTGTACGGGCCTTGATAAAATTATTAAAAATATCAATAATTTGTGTAAAATCATAAGAAATGATTTGGGAAAAATTGGGACGAAAAACTCCATATTTGAAAAGATAAAAATAGATTTTTATCGAAATGAACTAGTTTTGAACTAAAATTAAACCCGTTTATTTTTAAATAAATAAACTGGATTTGAAATGGGTTTTAAACATAATTGATTTGTGGGTTTATCGTGAACGGTGTTTTCAATAACATTTGTTCTTTAACCCGATAATTAATAGAATGTGATTTGGGTTTATCGTGAACTGTGTTTTAAATAACACTAGTTCTTTAACCCAGCAAAAGGAATTTTAATGAATCTGCAATTAGATTGAAATGGAGAATTGATAATTTAAATTATCAAATTTAGAAATTGAGCGAGAATGGAGTATCACCAGTTTTGCTCCAAAGCAATAGTTAAATCTTTAATTAGATTTGAACGTGATCTGGTAATTAATTTTACCGATAACACCGTGGTGTTAGATATGGAGTATTACCAGTTTTGCTTCATGGGATGAATAGGTTGGGATTGGGAAATAAAATAAATAATTACTTCGGTATGGTTCGCTAATCTCGACTAGTTTAGAAAACCATAATTTGGTTTGAAACGACATCCAAAGGGAGATTAAAGGATAAATTTTAAAGAATTTATCTTGGATAAAATTAATGGGAACCTTTCCCTAAGAATATGGAATTGGAATGAGGCGTATGTTGTGTTTGTGTAATATTTTTAATATACGCGGGTTGTTCGGAAAGTCCGGGTTTATACCCATTCTGAATAACCGATTCGACGATATGTCTAAGATGAAGACGGTGGTCGAAGACCGGAAGTCTTCACATCGTTTGGGTGACTACTGATGATCTTGATTGGGCTGTACACCCAAGATGAGGGAATCAGTTGGTGGTCGTCCAGACGTACCTGGAGATCGATGGATATGCGAGGAAAGTGCCTCCGGTTTCGTTCAGACCCAGAACGAACTTGTAAATGGATTGTGAGTCTGACATTGGATTTTATTATGTGTTGATTGATTTCTGTTAAATATATATCTGTTTGGCGGCAGAGAATTTATTCTCTTGCTTAACGCCCTTCTCTGAGACGTACGAGCTTAGAGGTTATATATCGATATATATCAATCGCATGGCATGAATTGCCTATGTGGCATGCTGAGTTGCAGGGATCAAGGCTTCTGTTGAAAAGCAAAGTCTTGTGGTTGATGATCAAAGCACGACCTTTGTGGCGTAGCTTTGTGTATAACGTGAATTCGCGAGCCTCACACCTCGGTATGAGTCAAAAACGGGATACAGACCGCTGGGAGAACACGACGTTTCTTTCTAGCTTTGGTGGTGTTAGCGACTTACCAGCCCTTACATTTATATACTTTTCACCTTTGTGGTTGTTGGAATGAGGCGCCTCGATTATAGGTCTGTAAGGACCGGGAAACGTGTGTTCAGGAATAACTAATCCTCAAACGTAAGAGAGGACCGACCCAGCCGAATCCAAGGGTTGCCCAGAGTGTGTAGTCCTGGGACATTTGCTAGAGTGTCTCGAAGCGGAGAGGAGCTTGCCCCTTGCCTCGACTCATGACGGAAATCCAATTTCCAATACGTGTATTTCGGCTTTATTTGTAGAGCCTAGTATGGCGACATAGTGGTATGGGGCACTTATGCCGTCTATGATTTATATTTATGATTGAAATTGTTTTGACACTATACACTTACAATAGTATCAAATGATTTGTTTTAAACGTACCAAGCATGTTTGGCTATTATAAGGGAAAACCCTATCCTCCGGCTTGCGTTGCATTGTGTGATGGGACCTGGGTCTTATAATAGCTTCATTTTTTCGAAAAAGCATTGCGTTGTTTATCCTGTGCACTGGTATTCTTGGGAGGAAACCCGTTCCGTGTTATATGGCGTGGTCCCTTGAATTACTCTCTTTTAAAGTAAAGTTTTAAATAACTGTTTTAGTTCTCACACCAGTCACATGACTGACCTGGAGTTTATTGTTTTAACCTAAACTCTGGGTGCCCCTATTTTCGACACGGGCAGCTAGTAGTTTTGGTTTTGCAGATTTATATTCACAGAATCCTGGTTTACAGCTGGAATGATATCCGGAAAGCTCTGTATCCGTATATCACCTTCAGTTGTGCTTTGTATTTTTTTTCCGCTGCTATGTAATTTATTGTAATCTCTGATATTTATCGAATGTAATTTATTCAATTATACTCTGTACATTCTTGTATCTGATGGAATTGTTGTAATAGCAATGAAATGTTCTTCCGTCTGCGTTCATTTGTGTGTTGTTCTCAAAAGTATCCGCTCTTTCCTTCACGGGGAAGTTACGGGTTCTTACAGGGTTTCAGGGAGCTAGGGTTCTTGGCGTTGCAGTTTCTGAAGGAGGAGGGGTTTGAGGAGGTTCTCCGACCGGAGAAAGGCAGGGAAAGGCGGATCGAGGGGGGTGGCGCGACGGGCAACCGAGGCGATGTGGGCGCGACTCCGATGGGCGGGTTAGGGTGTAGTCAACGCGGGTTTTTTTATTTTTATTTTCTTTTGAATGGTCTGAGTGATGAGGAAAGGGGGGCTACATTATATAAATACATTTATTTAATTTTTAAATCTAAATCCAAAAGGTTACTTTTTAATCCGAACTCCATAGCGAGCCCAACGACTGTCGTCCCTAGCTAATTTCCCCCATTCCGAACACAATGGGATATGTTTCGTAAGCCAACTCGTCTGTTATGATCAGTTTCCGTTCAAATTAAAATATAAATCAATATATATTCAATTTGAACACACATTTTAATTTACCGGGGCCACATACTGATTCTGAAAATTCCAGAAAAATTATTTCTAGCTTCATATTGACGATACGGTCCTAACAAAACTAATTTTGTCAAATTTGAAGACCGTTTGAAAAATGGCCATTTTCTAGTCGATCCAAATTGACTGAAACAAGCACATTTTCTTATGCCACGCTCACAGATTAATCCCAAAAATTATAAATTTTGGAATCTAGCAATAATTTGACATTCTGGATTCAACAAAAGTGGTTTCACCGAAAAGGGTGGTCGTTTGCAAAATGCCTATTTTTAAGGGCTATATTTTCCATAGCGACTATTCTGAATTTTCAATTGGGCGCAAGTTTGTATTCCCACTATGAAATTTGGATTTTTCAGAGTCGTTGGAAAGATACTTTCAAATTGATTCTAATACTTTTGGTTTTGTTAAAATCCGGTTTATTTTGAATCCTGTACATTCATTTGAAATTTGAAATCGAATTTTCAAACTACCGTGCCATTTTCAATTCCTTTTATAATTGAAATAAATATTTATATTCTAACATCGATTCGAATAAATATGTACGATCCAATTTTATTCAAAATAAATTTATCGTCGTTATTATTTAAAATAATTCATTTTAAATTTTCAAAATTCATTAAAATCACCAAAATAAAATTTTTAAATTGGCTCGGATTTTCTGGGTTGTTACAATCTCCCCCACTTAAAACCTTTTCGTCCTCGAAAAGGGAGCTGAAAGTTGTTTAACTAATCAACTCAACTTTCATTATTTTAATTATGGCTTAAGTTCTTCAACTTTTCAGTTTCTAAGAATTTTCCAATTCTTCAAAAATTTGGCTAACACCCTAAATTTTCGAAAAATTTCGCCATAACCTCCCCTGTACGGGAGCACCGGCAAAATCCCAAAATTGCCATACAGGCCTTTCCAATCCAAAAAGAAAAGGAAACAGCCAAGCGGCTAGCCAATCTGCTCATAGAATCATCAAAAACCCCAAGAAATACAATAAACATGTACCTACTTGTCGGGCAAATAATTTTATTCTTCTGCTCTAGCCTCTTTGCTATGACCTGTTCACTGGATACACATGTATATACATGCAATTTCAAACAATTTTCAAATCAGTTCAATATTTGGTACAATTTGGTTATATACAGCGTTCTTTCACATAATGGTTGAAAGGAATAATCATACAACACAACCATCAATCAATTAGTTGATTAGCTTTTCATATTCATAACTTTGATATATATATATATATAGAAAATCATGTTTTTGATGCCAATTCACACAATAGCCCTATCTAGTTTTGGTTCTCACACCAGTCAATTGGAAATATATAGAAATCCCACTTTCGAAACTCGAACACAAATACTGATGATGCCATGGTCATTATCAGCATCAACTACGAGCGACTAGAGTGTGATTCTGTATCTATCTAGTATATTAAAACTTCGAATACACGTTTGCAAGGCGTATATGCAAAATTCTTATACATTGGATTGTCCAATTTCAATACAAATAAAATATCCAAATACGTATGAATAAGGTTTAAATTTTCAAAACAAAGTAGGTTTTCATTTTAAAGATATACTCTTCACACTCGTTCTAGGATAATGCTGATTCCATTTCTAATAAGTCATTCTTATTGGATATTACTAATCCAATCTCGGATGAATTCTTTCGTATGGTTCTAACGTGTCTTGTTCTCGAGCTCTGTAAACCAAAGCTCTGATACCAAAATGAGACGACCCGAAATTCCCCGTCGAGGGAAAACCCGGATTGCTTTGAGAACACGACGAATTGGAACACAAACAGAAGAACATTTCGTTGCTTATTACAACAATTCCATCATAATAAAAGAATATACAGAGTATAAATAAATATTATACACCAAAAATATCAGAGATTTATAAATTACAATGCAACGGAAAATAATACAAAACACAACTGAAAGGAATATACGGATACAGAGCTTTCCGAATATCATTCCAGCTGTAAACCAAGATCATGTGAATATAAATCTGCAAAACCACAACTACTAGCTGCCCATGCAGAAAATAGCGGCACCCAGAATTTAGGTTAAAACAATAAACTCCCGGTTAGTCATGTGACTGGTGTGAGAACTAAAAAAGTTATTAATCTTTATTTTAAAGTTAGGTAAATCCAGGGACCACGCCGTATAACACGAAACAGGTATCCTCCCCAGAATATCAGTGCATAAAACAGCAGCGCAATGCTAAATAAAGAACAATGAAGCTATTATAAGACTCGGGTCCCATCACACAATGCAACGCAAGTCGGCAGATAGAGTTTTTACCTTATAATAGCAAAAAATGCTTGGTACGTGAAATTTCACCTTTTATTATTACTATAAGGGTATAGTGCCAAAACAATTTCAATCATAAGTATCAATCTTAGACGGCATAAGTGCCCCATACCACTATGTCACCATATATAGGTTTACAATTAAAACCGCAAAATGTCGTATTGGAAGTTGGATTTCCATCTATTAACCAAGGAAAGGGATCGTCCTTACCGCTTCAGGCTCTCTAGCCTGAACCTCAGGCAAGTACTCTGTCAAACCTTTGGATCGTCAAGGCTGGTCCACTCGATGTGGATTAAAATGCCTGAACACTGCATTTCCCTGCCCTATGGGGCGTAAATGAGCCAAATGACTCCATCGGCCTCGGATCGACTGATATAACTGAGGCGCCTCCTATCCATCATCCACATAAGTAAAATGATTGGGCATGCAAAACGCTGACACCACTCCTAGCTAGAAAGAAACACATGCCCTCCCGGATATCCTCTCCCGTTTCTGGTTCACACCGGGGTGTGAGGCTCGCGAACTAACGCTACACAAAGCTACGGCACAAAGGTCGTGCTTTGATCAACAACCACTAGACTCTGCTTTTCAAAAGAAACCTTGATCATTTGCATCTCAGCATGCCACACAGGCAATTCACGATATGCAACCGATGTATATCAATCACACAGAATGAAATCTGATGTCAGACACACATCCATTTACAAGTTCGTTCTAGGTCTGGACGAAACCGGAGGCACCTTATTCCTCCCCCATATGTCCAATATAGAGGAGAGGTCCTCGCATATCCGGTCGATCTCGAAGTACGTCTGGACGATCACCACTTATTACCTTGCCTTGGGTGTACAGCCCGATCAAGACATCAGTAATCATCCAAACGATGTGAAGACCTCCGGTCTTCAACCACCGTCTTCATCCTCGACACATCGTCAAATCAGTTATTCAAAATGGGATAAACCAGGTCTTTCTGAATAACTCGCGTATATAATAAACAAGTGCTATAAAAACACAACATAACATATGCCTCATTCCAATCTAGAATATTTCTTTATCCAAATATTCATACACTTTAGGAAAGGTTCCCATTAATTCTATCAAAGATAAATTCTTTAAATTTAATCTTTAATCTTCCATTGGATATCATTTCAATATAATTAAAGATGCATTAAAACTCCACTTGGTTTTTATCTTCCCAAAAATCAATATTAACAATTTCTTAACTTGGGAAATCATGTCCTGTCTTTAATTGAGTTAAAGAACCAATGTCATTTAAAACACGGTTCACGATAAACCGAAAATCACATTCCATTCCATCGGCCTTTAACCGTAAATTAGCAAGTGAACAATTCCCTAGGTATTAACCCCGAAGGCCGAAACCAACATCAGATCAATACCTAGGAAACCATTCAACTTAACTAATCTCCAGTTAGTTTCTGATTTTCTTAACTCCGTTGGGTCTAAGAATAGTATTATTAAAGATATCATTCACGACAACCCAAAATCTCATTCCGTTGGTAATCGTGTTAAAGAACAAGTGTTATTTAAAACAGCGTTCACGACCAACCCAAAGATCAATTTCCATTCAATTCCAATTAAATATATTAAATTGGAAAACTTTACTTTGGAAAATTCCCGTTAAATCTTAATAAAAATATTTATAAATTCCAAATCACATTTCATTGTAAAGTGGGTTAAAGGGCGAATGTCCTTAAAAACACAGTTAACAACAAACCCAAAATCACATCAGTCTCTAACTGTAAATTAGTAAGAGAACAATTCCCTAAGTATTAACCCCGAAGGCCGAGACCAACATCAGATCAATACCCAGGTAACCATTCAACTTAGTTAATCTCAAGTCAGTTTCCAATTTTCTTAACTCCATTGGGTTTAAGAACAGTATTATTAAAGATACCATTCACGACAAACCCAAAATCTCATTTGACATTAAATACAAGGCTCTGAATAGAAAATATATTGGCTTATATTCAGTATCAAATTCCGAAACCAACAAATATCGTATTGGAATAACGATATATATATCTTCCAAATTCCTCCAAAATATTCGTATAATCACGAAATCCAACATTGATATATTCCGAAGACAATTTCGATTCAAATCCATTTCCAATTTATATGTTGGAAATTCTGGTTATTTTTAAAACCATTTCAAATCCAATTTATTTATTTTAAAAATAATTGGATTATAATTCTAGTTCAAAACTGGTTTATTTCGATAAAAATATATTTTTATCTTTTCAAATATGGAATTTTTCAGCCTAATTCTTTCCAAATCATTTATTACGATTTTACACTAATTATTGATATTTTTAATAATTTTATTGAGGCCCGTATAGTCGATTTCCATCAACGGCCATCAAACTACACTTACAACGACCTTTTCCAAATTTGATTTGGACATAAATCCAAATCCAACCATTAGATTTCAAATCCCTAGTATTCATTAGAAATCTCTTTTCGATACGAACCCAACGGTTCCAGTTTCAGGAGAATCCGACGGTCGGATCTCTCGTAATGTCCATTCGAAGTCAATGGTCGAAATACGCGAACTGCCGCAGCGCGGCGCGTTCTATTCAGGCCATTATATATATATATATATATATAATATATATTTCGTTGATTTCCTTTTAAAACGTATTTTATAAATCGTTTTAAATTCGTTTTCAAAACGATTTCAACTTCGTATTCAATTTCAAATCAAAATTGAATATTCCATATCATCGATATATAAGTGATAAAATTTTCAAAACATTAGATTTTGAAACGATTCCTTTTCGATATTCATTATAGAAATGAATAAAATCGATATAAATATCGTTCACGTCCAAATGGCGTTAATCTAATCAACACGGCTTTATATATTTAAATATATTCGTGTCCATCCCAAATCGAACATCAAAATCAGATTTTGATCTTTTATTGAATATTATTTTAAAATAATAGTTATTTTAAAATAATCGTTATTTTACAATATTCTTTCTTTCTGAACTAGAATCAGACAAAGTCAATTACCATATAATGTGATTATATGGATTTCGTACACACATGTACACAACAACCATCAAACACAGTCAACCATCATCCAAAGTGCATTCTACACTGCATAAACATCAAATATAAATATTCAGTGCTTACAACAGCCTGTCAATCAATCGATTGACATACAACTAATTATCGAGACTCGTTTATTTCATATCATCCCAATACCCATGTGGGGATTCAAACAATCAAACACAGGTTTTTATTTGTGCAGTTGGACAATGTGTAAAATTTATCGTCCCAATCAATATCAGTCAAATGTGTGTACATAAACAAATCGTCCGATTTGTTTATGAATATTTATTTAATTCATATACACGTTAAAAATTATATTTTAACTGTAAAATACTTTTAACTATAAAATGTTTTATTCCATTCCATATCACACAATCAATTTTCACAACAAAATCAAACAAACAAACAAGTCGTCCATGGTCTGTGGACGACGGGTGTCGGGTGCTGCTAAGCACCTTTTTCATCCTAGTATATATTTCAACTAGAAAATAGAATAAAAGTGAGAAGTACTCACCGTGGGTTCCACTCCTCATTTTGTTTCTGAATTTCTAACCAGTCTGGATTTGCCCGAAATTCCAACTTCATTTTCACGCTGTTCATATCAAAATCACCTTTTTAATATGATGATTATGTATTCAAAAATCGCATTTTTCATAGCGCTACTTCATATATAAAAATCTAATTTTTATGGCGTTATCACCTATATAAAAATCATACTTTTACTTCGCTACTTTTCTTCTAATAAAGATTATATTTTTATGTTGCTTTTCTTCTAATAAAAATTATATTCTTATAACTCTACCTAAATAAAAATCATATTTTTATTACTCTACTTAAATAAAAATCATATTTTTATTCTACATAAAAAATCATATTTTTCGCATATAAAAAATCTATGCTTTCTTCTTATAAAAATCAATTGTTGCTAAATAAAAATCAATTCTTTCAAACAATGTTCACATATATAAAAATTAAATTTTTATATAGCTATTCATATATTAAAAATCAAATTTTTATATAGTGCTTTATAAAATAAAAATCAAATCTTTAACGCTTTTAAAAATCAAATCTTTAACGCTTTTAAAAATCAAATCTTTTTAAACATTAAAAATTAGATTTTTTTTACCATGTTTGCCATATAAAAATCAGTTTTCTCCTACTATGTTTGCCATAAAAAAATCAGTTTTCTCCTACCATGTTTGCTATATAAAAATCATATTTACACACTGCTATTATATATAAACAAACTGAAAATAAAAATCAAATTAGAATGCTCACGTTGAATCAAGCAAGGGGGCGTCGGGGTGGACTCTGACCAGCGGCGGGGTTGGAGAATGGCTGCATGTGGCGGCACAGGCGAGGTTAGGGGTTTCAGGGGGCTAGGGTTCTTGGCGTCGCGATTTCTGAAGGGGGGTTTGGGGAGGTTCTCTGATCAGAGAAAGGCGGGGTAAGGCGGATCGAGGAGGGTGGCGCGATGGGTAACCGAGGCGATGTGGGCACGACTCCGATGGGGGGGTTAGGGCATGGTCAATGCAGGTTTTTTCTTTTCTTTTTAATGGTCTGAGTGAAGAGGAAAGCGGGGCCTATATTATATAAATATATTTATTTAATTTTTTAAATATAAATCCAAAAGGTTACTTTTTAATCGAAACTCCATATCGAGCCCAACGACTGTCGTCCCTAACTAATTACCCCCATTTCGAACACAATGTGATATGTTTCATAAGCCAACTCGTCTGCTATGATCAGTTTCCATTCAAATTAAAATATAAATCAATATATATTCAATTTGAACACACATTTTAATTTACTGGGGCCACATACTGATTCTAAAAATTTCAAAAAAATTATTTTTAGCTTCGTATTGATGATACGGTCCTAACAAAACTACTTTCGTCATATTTGAAGACCGTTTGAAAAATGGCTATTTTCTGGTCGATCCAAATTGACTGAAACTGTTCAAACACGTTTTCTTATGCCACACTCACAGATTAATCCCAAAAATCATGAGTTTTGGAATCTATCAATAATTTGACATTCCGGGTTCAAAAAATGTGGTTTCGTCGAAAACGGATGTCGTTTGCAAAATGGCTATTTTTAAGGGCTATGTTTTCCATAGTGACTATTCTGAATTTTTAATTGGGCGTAACTTTTTATTCCCGCTACGAAATTTGGATTTTTCGGATTCGTTGGAAAGATATTTTCAAATTAATTCTAATATTTTTGGTTTTGCTAAAATCCGATTTATTTTGAATCCTGTACATTCATTTGAAATTTGAAATCGAATTTTCAAACTACCGCGCCATTTTCAATTCCTTTTATAATTGAAATAAATATTTATATTCTAACGTCGATTCAAATAAATATATACGATCCAATTTTATTCAAAATAAATTTCTCTTCATATTAGATATTAAAAATTCATTAAAATCACCAAAATAAAAATTTTAAATTGGCTCGAATTTTCCGAGTTGTTACACCTCCGTTCATCACTGTCGCCGCCGAGGGGAAGGCCACCGGTAGTGGAGGCACTAGTACATGTTGGTGCGGTTTTCGATGCAGGTCACGATGGACGTGGTCTCGTACCTTCTGGTGGCCGAAGAGGTGCGAAATCGACAGTCAAAGGAGGAGTTGTGAATGGGTTCACTTCGACGGGTTCACTGTAGCAGAACGATGGATGGCGGGAATTCGAGCTGACGTGGCATGTTCTAAGTGGGTGGTTTATTTTATTTATTATAAATATTAGTGTATGTCATTGTTCTAATGCCCGTATCTTTTGCATATGGACTCGGATTTGGACGCGGTTGGGTGCGTTGGAATCATGGCGAAATTGCGAACGATCTGAGATAGTTTTGGCTACATTTAGAGAGTGTAAAATTTTGGCCTTTGGTTGGACGTTTGATCAACTAAAGACCCAAAGGGGAGCGATTTTCTCGCTCACAACTAACTGAATTTATCCTGTATTTATTAAATTAAATTATGAAATAAGTTTGGTTGAATGGTTGTGATTGATTGTGAATAGTTGCTTAAAATTGACATGCGAGTGTGTTAACATGCAAATGGAAGCCGATAATTAATTAGTTAAATTTAATTTAATTTCTTGTTGAGAACTTGACTCTTGTAATTGGTGAAATAGTTTAATACTTATCAATTGCATGGAATGGTTGTGATGGATGTTTTGGTTGAAATTGATTACCGAATTGATATTGGCACTGCTAATGCTTCATATTCAGTATATTGTATTTCATGTTTATTGTGACGATTAATCCCAATTTACCCTTGATGTTACGGGCATCTAATAAACCCGGGATTTATCGATTTAAAATAAATTAGGAACACGGGTTGAAATGATAAATATCTGTGACCCTGATTTGGATTGAAATGATATATATCCATCCCTGGAATATTGAAAAATTCAATTAATATCACTTGGCCACAGGATAGAAAAATTATATACAGACATCGGTTGGTTAAGTGATTTTTTTTTAATATTCAAAATTCTATTCGGTGTAATTTTATTTAAAGGAAATGTGTTGATTTCGATGAATTTTATTTTCCTTTAAAACATGAACCTTGAATGATTATGAAATTATCAAGAGAATAATCCAAAACTAATTGAGAATTTTAAAATGAAATTTAAGTATGTCTTGGGGTTACAAATTTATGGTAAAATGTGAAATTGTTAAATTCTCCATGAATTAACTTTTGGAAATGAAAGTTATTTGAGTATATTCGGAATTACTTCGAATTTGGGTTGAATCCTATAAATCGAATGGTTGGTTTGAATGGTGTTTGAAACAAGATATTGAAACAATGTAAACTTCATTGAGCCTGGAGTATAGATTCAAGTATTTGAAATTCGGAAGAAAGGAACAATTACGGTTTAAAGAATTTTATTTATAAAGATTAAATAAATATATATATATACACACATGCTACCTGATTTCGAATAAACTGTTCCTTTTCTTAAAAATTTATTTATTAAAACTTTTAACCTATAAACTATTTTGTTATAAATAAATTTCCCTTATATTTTATTACTTAAAATTATTTAGTAAACTTTTAATTTATGTATGTACATAGCGATTTAAATTATCTTATTTTATTCTAACTAATATATTATATATTATATATATATATATATTACAAAGATTTTCTTTATAAGCATCTGTTTTTCATAATTATATTTTATGAATTGTAAATTTCATACGAATGTAAAGTGTTTGGATTTAAACCATTGGTTCAAATTGAGTTGAGATAAAGTTACATTCTATTGAATATGAATCGATTGAAAAGTGATTGTAATATGGAATTGTAAGTTTTATTCTACTTGAATATAAGTGTAATCTCCAAAATGATTAAAATGAGTTGATAGGAAATATATATTCTATTTGAATATGAATGGATACCAAACCATAAATCGATTTTGAAATAGTTATGATCTTTGATATGAAATACATTCCACTTGAATATAAATCGATTTGAAATATTGTATGATTATAATATACTGATGTGGAAATATATTCTAGTTTGGAATATAATCGGTTTGGAATGATGACGATATGTTGATATGAATTTTATTCTATTTTGAATATAAATGGGGTTCGGAACAAACATGATATTTTGGATATGAAAGCGAACCTTTGTGAAAAGTAAAAGAACCAACCGATGTGAAAAATGTAAGCGTTGTTTGTTAAAGAGACCGGAGTCAATAAGTGGCATACTCTCTGTCAGTGCCGATACCACTTTAACAACTGTGCACGTGATGAAGTATCTGGTACGAAGCATGATGACTTGGAGGCGATGACTAGACTGAGAAAGGCGAACGGTGACGAAATGGCCTTGACCTTTGGGTCATAATTAAAATGACTAAAACAGGAGCTATACCATGACTAATTGAGGTAGCAACTCTTATCGGACACACTTCTTCGATAATATTTCTATGACTATGATGATGATTTGGGCCCTTTTGATTTGAGAGTGTGTTCCGAGGTGGACCGTAGTGGCTGCTACGCGTTACCACCGGTCCGGGAGTGCAAATGGTAGAATCCTACCCAGGGTATTGCCTTGAGTGCCTTATCATATATATCCTTATCGAGCCATACGATTTTGATTTAGTGTTGATTTTTATGGAGTTCCCTATGATAACACACGTATGGTGAATTTACGGTACTGTATAGACTGTAATGCCTATAAACGGCATAAGGGTAATATGGTAATCCCACTTACGCTATTTTTATTATATTTATTTTACTAGATAAACACTATCATAATAGCGTACTATACAATGTATGTATTAGTTTAACGGGTCCTTGAGAGATGGACAATCCCATAACATCTTTTGAGTTACTGCACCCTTGACACTTAGGTTATTTCGTATTTTAATTTGACTAATATGAGAATGATTTAGTGCTTATCCTAGTGTTTGTTGTGTTTTCTTTTTATGCAATATGCTCGGGTCAGCAGAAGTTTTCAGTTAACGAAGATTACTTTGCCTTGAAGATCGAAGATGAAGATTTGGTATATATATCTATTATATATATTTTGTTTCCGTTGCATTACTGTATATGCTTGTACAAGTGTAACTCTGATGACTGGAAGAAGCGTAACTCAAATGTATATGTTTTTAAATGCTTTTGACCTATTATTTGTTTACGATATGTTGTCCTTCCGCTGTGAGATTCTGTAATTGTTTTTCTCTTCTTTCTTCTTTTTCTACTTTTCCAATAACTACCTGTATTTGTGATTCGTTTGGGTCGACATGTGTGGACGGTCAAAAATTCAGGTCGTTACAAGATAAAACTCAAATATACCATGTAAAGGAGCATGGCTCTTATACGAAATAGAATATGAAGGTTCAGATCTAACACTTAGTTCAGATCTAGATCTATGTGCATAAAATCCTAATCTCTTTAGCTATGTGATTCATATTGAATCTAGTTTATAAGTTTCATCACCCCATAATTAATGGGGATTAGCTAGACATAACAATTGAGAAAAAGCAAAGAAGAAAAGAACAAACATAAATAAAATAAAATAAAACACTATAGAGAAAAGGAGAAAAATAGTTTTATTCCAGGAGAAGAGTTTATAGAAAAAAAACCTAAGACAATTCTAAATGAAAGAGATACAGGTGTATTTATAGTTTCCATGACCAAGACTAAGTGGCCAACTAAAAGATGTGGGACAAAAGTCATGCCCAAATAACAAATAAACTATAACGATCCAAGAATTTTTCAATGTTTAATATATGATATAATTTCAATTTTCTGAATATCAAGTGAAGTTAATAAGGTTTAAATACAAATATTGTTTTAAAAATATATATGAGCTTGAATAAATATTTTGATTAATTAGGATATGAATAACTTATTTTAAGATCACATTTAAGATTTTGTTGAAACAAATATTTTAAATATTAATAGGTAATAACATTATTTAGTTTTATAAAATATATTGTTTTCCATAAAGATTTGTTGAGTATCTAAATCTCATTTTCAATAAGTTATATTTGATAAATGATATGAATAAAATATTTAGATAAATCTTAAGTAAAATATTGGTTACACATATAGGTATTGGAAATTTACTACATTTATAAATGTTACTAAGGTGTAACTAAAAATAAAAAACTTAAACAAATAAATGGGTTAATATTGGCAAACATGCATTGGTTGATTTTAAATAAGTATTATTTGCCCTCTTAGTTGTCCAAATGCATGATATTGAGTCCACGAGAAGCAAGTGTCCTTTAACCTAATAACTAAAATACCCTTTCAAATTTTCTGTATAAACACATGTATCTTCCCCTGCTCAAATCTTAGCTGAAAATCCTCACGCCTGATTCCTTCTTCCTTCTCTATAAAGATTTCCAGTAAAATGAAAACCACCTTTCTTCTTCAATCAAAATTACATATCTCCTAATCCATTCGATTCTAGCCAAAATGATCAACGTGAATGCTGTCCGGATCTTCATTTTTGATTTTTAGAAATTAACAGATCGGTATTTCGTCAATCATCGGCAGAGTTATTCCCAATTTACAGAGGAATGGAATATTTGTGTAAAGAACTTTGGAAAATCTTTTCTCCCAATCCAAAAAGAATTGATTAACACCGTCAACACTGTTGAGATCAGAAGAAGGCGTATTATTTTTCATGCGAATTTGAGACGATTCCGTGCCGATGATTTGAGAAGCTGAAAACCAGGGTTGGATTTCATCGGAGAATCATGCAACGATAGGACAAATGGAGCTTGGCTTGACGACGAGGATGGAGTGAGCTTCGATGGCGCGAAATCCGGAATGGTTCGGTGCATAAATGAGGAGCGTGGCATTAAGGTTCACGCAATTTTTTTTGGCTCGGTCGACAGATCAGATTTCGAACAAAGGCGTTGGGGTGGTGGCGAGTTGGTGCAAGGCGTAGAGGAAGAGAAGAGAAACTTGTCAGCAGTCTTGGATCAAAGATTGGCGGAGTTTGGCGGGTCTACACATACATGGAAATGTCGGGTTCCAGGCGTGAATTAGGAGCGGATCATGGAGAAGAAGAAGAAGAAAAGGGAAAGTGGATCGGGTCTTCAACGTGAGGAGCTTTTGGGCTGGCCCCGAATTGATTTGGGTATAATTCTTTTATTCTTTTAAGTTTAGATTTAAAACTTTATCAGCTAATATCTCGTTTGTTTTAACTTGGATTTAAGCACCGTCGGGTCCGTTAGAATCGTATTAAGAAATAGAATCTGTTAATATATAAGTTTGGTAATTTTAGCAAAGAATAAATTATAATAAAATAAATTGAAATATACTTGTATATATATATGACAATATACAACAAACAATGTTATTAATTCAATTCCAATATATATAATTAGCATAACAATCACCGGCTGCTGATGGAAATGGGATTGGAAGAAATATGAGTTGCGGTATCAGTGTTTGTTAACTTTTTTGTCCTGGTATTGAAGATTTTGGAGCTATTTCGGTGAGAACTCCTAATTTATTTATTTATTTAAATTAGTAGTGAATGAATAATGAGTTATGATAGATCATTGGTTGGATACAGATGTTATTGTGTGAATGAATGTGCATGTAATTAGATAACACACTTAACACTGGTAAGCATTATTGACTGTAACGGTTGTGCACAGCTGAATTGTTTGTTTATTGGTTATGATGATAATTCATGTTCATCTGATGTATATGGTTGATTTATTATGATTGCATGAAAGCACGCACAACAATGTAGTTGTGGAATTATACAGATGATCGATTTAATCCTCCTTCCATACAAATGAAGATTGATTTCAAGTAATAAAATATT
Organism: Allium sativum; assembly: GCA_030737875.1. Classification (NCBI taxonomy): domain Eukaryota; kingdom Viridiplantae; phylum Streptophyta; class Magnoliopsida; order Asparagales; family Amaryllidaceae; genus Allium; species Allium sativum. The sequence continues at coordinate 681,363,797 of CM060926.1, read as the reverse complement.
ATTCTTTTAAGTCCAGTTTAATTTGAAAAGAGATTTGGAAAGTGAAATATAATTTTTATAATAATATATACCAGACCGTTCTAGGATGACAGAGAGGATAGTGTTTAGGCTTGGGTTTGGAAATACAGTTTCCTGCTCTCTCTGGCTATCCCTAACTAGTCTGACGGATGGGATGGTTAATTCAAAATATAATTTGAAATTTAAATTCAAAGTTGTTTAAACTTAGAAATAAATTTGAATTTTAAACTAATAATGTCGCATAGTGACATGCATGAATATTAAATTTAAATTTCAAATAAAAGGGTTTGGAATTCCTATTGTTCACAGCTTATTTAAATTTAAATTAAGTTTGGAAATTTAATCGAGAAAGATTCAAATATGTTTTGATGCAAATAATTTTAACTATTATTAGTAGATAATGAAACAAGGTTTGAAAACTGTGATAAATCTACCTTATTAATTTAAAGTAATTAGAATTGAATTTTTGAATGATTTGGAATATACTTGATTTGAATGGCTACTGCGGCGCTTTTCGTAGCGTTCCAAACATTATTATCACATTTTCAAAGATAAATAGGTTTTGGAGTTGATAGATCGCGAACCATTATTTCAAAGGGTTAAAAGGATTGTAAATAGTTTGGAAGGATTTTAAGTGATTAGATATTTGTATATGGAATTATTTATTAATTTTAAGGTTAGAAATTGAAAGGAAATGAGTTAGATAGAGTTTGTGTCGGATATTCGATATGTAATTCCAAAGTTGAACAAATACTATCAGAAGCATTAGAAAATATTTACATCAAGGTTCTGATAGTGCTTGTTGAGTTGTGAATTAAGTTGATTTAACTCTATCAAACTTCTATTTGAATATAAATTGTCTGGATGATTGTAAACGGAAATGTAATCCAGATAAAGATTTGGTAAATTGGAAGGAGTAAGGGAAGGGATAAAGAAGTACATTTTGAAGTATAAGAATTGAAAGGTTATGTTTGAAATAAAAGGGTTGGTAAATCGAATATTATATTTCAAGGAAAGAGTTAAGATGGTAATGATATTTATGATCAATCCAACCTTGATTTGTAAATGAATGGATAACAATTGGAAGGAGATCGAATTGAAAATCTGTGTGGTCCATAACTATTGTTTTAAGAATACGCTTATTGCTTGGAAAGACCGGGATTGGATTTAAATCCGAAAACCATTCCAAGTAATAATACGATGCATGAAGCAAATTCAAGACTTCGAATCGATGAGTGAAAACTGGGAATCTTTGAATTGATTAGGATTAATTGTTGATATCTCGAATCGGGCCGTACACCCGATTTGAGATTATAAGTGGCATGAGGTCTGGGTATATTTGGAGATTTTTGGATTTCGTTCTGTTCAGACCCAGAATGGACTTGCATGGATTGTGTATCTGACATTGTAATTGACAGCATAACATTGATTTCCATTGATATGTATCTAGTTTGTGACGTATGAGCTCGAAGTGGTTATGTATAGATGGAAATCAGTGATCATGTTGTGAATGGACAATGTGACATACTTAAGAATGAAATGAGCATGTATGATCTAGGCATTGCTTATCTAGGCATGCTTTGAGTATGAAGTGACATCGATAAACCTCACACCCCGGATGATGAGAAACCGGCGGTTAGGTTGTGTGTGTAATTGACAGCATAACATTGATTTCCGTTGATATGTATCTAGTTTGTGACGTATGAGCTCGAAGTGGTTATGTATAGATGGAAATCAGTGATCATGTTGTGAATGGACAATGTGACATACTTAAGAATGAAATGAGCATGTATGATATAGGCATTGCTTATCTAGGCATGCTTTGAGTATGAAGTGACATCGATAAACCTCACACCCCGGATGATGAGAAACCGGCGGTTAGGTTGTGTGTGTGTGTATATATATATATGAAATGATGATGAAGCTGCAACAGTGGGAAACCACTTATGAACTTGAGGAATAAGGTATGTTCTGGGGTCCGTGTCTGGACGAAAACCGTTGCTCTACCTCGCGATTTGTATTGGTTCTCGTGTCTGGATGAAAACGCCGTGATTACATTTCGTTTGTATTCCGATTGATCTTTCGTGCCAGGAATCATCATGTTGGAAACCCAAATCTCCAATACGTGCCACACGGTTTTGGTTTGTATATAGATATAGCGACATAATATTATGGGTATTAAGTCGTCTAAGAGTAATACATTTATTTGCAAAGTGGTTTTCCACATTATGTAATAATAATGTTGAAAGAGGATTTCTCGTATGAAGGAATATTTGGTTATCATAAGATTAAACTCGCCCATTTGGTGTGCGCTTGCATTGTGTGATGTGGGACGAGCTTATAATACCCTCATTTTCCAAAAGTCATTGCAATTTTATGTGCACGAGCATTCACATGGAGTAAACCCGTTCCGCGTTAGCGGCGTGGTCTGGTGAATTTCCCAACTTTAAAAAAATAAATCTTAAGCAACTGTTTTATGTTCTCACACCAGTCCCATGACTGACCTGGAGTTTATTGTTCCTTCCTAAACTCTGGGCACCCATTAATTTTTCACACGAGCAGCTAGTAGTTTAGTTTTGCAGTTATGATTCATTGGAGCGAGGGTCAAAGCGCTTTCCGAGTTGGAGTCCACGCAAGAGTTTGAAGCTTCTACTGGATCGTTTTATTCTTCTGCCGAGAGTATATTAATATTTTTTTCCCGCTGTATATATGTTATAGCTCCGATGTTCCATGTAACTCTGATGTAATAGTATATTGTGCAATAAAAGTTCTTCTATTTTGTGCAATATATGTATGTACCCATAACAATTCGTCTTTGTGAACGGTTTAAGTTGGTTTAATTACCGGCCAAAATCGGGCAAAAAGATGGGTCATTACTGTTGGTATCAGAGCTTTGGTTATACAAAGCTATGGGGTACGACATATTTTGAACAAAGGATAGGACTCATCAGAGTTATAACATCTCATTAGAGATAGGGTTAGAAATGCCATAGAATGAGATTTTGGGATATTTCGTTGAGGGAGCGTATTTTGAAAATATAAGATATTTTTGAACTAAGTAAATCATTTTGGAAGCATTGTTATTTTGAAATATAATTAAAGATAAGGGTTTCAATTATTTTATTCGACGTCACAATTGGATATTGAGTATGTAAGGATTTTGAATATACGTCTGATCAACGTATATACGAAGTCCAGTATATACTAGATATATGTAGAATCACACTCTAGTCGCTTGAAAATAAATTCTGGGATGAGCGCGACATCGCTGATATTTATTTTTAGGTTTCGAAGGTGGGATGACTATATAATTCTGATTTAAACGTTGAGGAGTACTTAAATCATTTAACTAAGTGTTTTAATGAATAAATCTTAATAAAATGGTTTGATAAATTTATTTAACTTGGGAAAACAAACTAGAAGTTTTGAAAAGAGAAAAAAAATGAGATTAGCTTAACATACTTAAGGACTTTGAACCCCTTAAACCTTGGATATGTTAAACAATAAGTAATTGAATAATTAAAAAGACATATTTTAAGAGTAAATCTCACTTAAAGAATTGAGGAATGAATTATTGAAAATGCACATAAGAAAGATAATTTACCCATATCCCAAATTGACAAGAATAATGGATCAAATTATAACAAACATTTGAATATGAATTTTGGAATATAATAAGTTGTAATCAAAGAAGATATCATACTCCTCAATGGGTGTTAAATAATAGAGTTGAACCTATACCTAACATGAATTGTGAATGATAAATTACAAGTTAAATTAATTTGCTTAGAAGTAAATTTTTGCAATCAAACTTCCCTTGAGAAATTTGAATGTGACTTTTTGACTTATGTTAAGAACTTGTATAAAGGATGATTTGAAATACAACTAACATCTAAGTAGGGGAGAAAACTACTCTTCCCTATTGAGACGGTATGAGTAACTGGAAATTATTTAACAAGCAATCATTTATGATGCAAAGGAAATATTAAAGTAAAGTTTACCTAAATTGAATTGTCTGTAATTGTATCGTTAGGTGCACTCGATTTTCTATCTTGACCTACATTTGTTCCATTTTCGAACCATTTGTTCTTGAAAAGCATCATTCATCCCCTTTTATCTTATGAACTTGGTCAAGTAATTTAATTCAAACATTCATTTTGATACTGAACTTTTATCTATAGCTTGACTTAAATGCGTGCAATTCGATTTGTCGAACGAAGCCCAGTTTTAAAATTCAAACTAGAAATGATGATCAATTCAAAATATTATGTTGACGAAATCTCAATAAATAGACGTTGCCAAGTAATTAAAAGTGTTTGAAATAAAGGGTCTGACTTATACAAGAAATTTGGATTTATAAATATTAGTTGATTTTGAAAATTTAACTCAAATGCTTGAATAAATGCTTGAAACAATACTAGTTTGAAATATGCTGAATCAGAGTAGGGTGGAGGAAGCATGATGTTATTTTAAATGGATGATTTTTCCAACTAGTTGAGTAAAGAAATTTTTCCAAAATAAGCTTCAACATTTGAAGAAGGAAGAAGAAAATCATATACGTTGGATTTCAAACGAATTAAGAAAGAAAAGGTTTATTTGATTATGTGAATATGAAACTAAGGGATGAAATCCAACAATAGAAGATATGAAAATTTACCGTAGATCTTGGAAATATTTGGAACAATTTAGGGTTTGAGCTAAAAGAAGTTAAAAACGACTTACGTAGTAAATGTTCATTTAAAACTATAGAATGTAGAGAGGCTTATTTGAAAAGCTACTAAAGAAATCATATTGGTAATAGGTGATTAAAGGGAAGATTATATGATTATATGAACATTAATTTATGTAAGTATTTAGATATTTCAAAATAAATTGAAACTTATGAATACGATCCTTAAAATTTCCGACTTAGAAATTTTGAAACATAATTTGTATGTTTGAAGTTGAAATTTTATTCTCAATTGAATGAATTTTCCAATTATTTTGGATGTGATGAATGAACTATAAATAAAAGAAATTTTGACACTAGAATTTCGATATTTTGAAATGTTTGGAAATAATAAGTATTTGTAAATTATGGTTGCAAAATGATTTTGCAACGACCCGTGTTCTACGCATCGGAAGATCGTAGAATATTTATTTCTTTTTCATATGAAGCCGTATGGTCGTGTAACTTTGGGGAACGACTATTGGGGTCATTTCCCATGTTCATGATTTTTGCCGATTTATAAATGACCGTTTTGCCCCTAGTTGATCTTGTTTCGGCCATAAATTTTGATTGGGAAGGAGTTTTGACCCGAAACCACTTCCATTGGCTTCAGATCGTGGTTTACAATTCCGTAGAGTGGTCACACTAGCCAAACGGACTCACTGTTTGGGAGATATGGCTGAAACAAGGTTTAGAAGGTGGAAAACATCTTAACCGAGCCTAATTAGGGTGGTTAGCGAGAAGGCCCATAACCCATTTCGGGATTAGGTTTATGGGGAGGCTAAGAACAGTAGGGAAACGAATTTTATTTCATTTTTCAGTCGTCCAAAACTATTCCTTAACCCTAGCCATGGCCTCTACCTTCTAAAATCATCCAAAATCGCTATCTAATCAAGTATTAAGCTTAGCAACGCCAAATCAAGGAAGATCTTCACCAAATCAGTGTTAGAGCCGCTGTTAGACATCATTATTCACCCAAATCAGTGAAGTTTTAGTTCTGAAAATTTTAATTGGGGCAAAGGTAAGTGATTTGCATTGTTTTTCACTAATTACGGCTAATTAGGGGTGAATAGTGATAATTAGACAAATTATGGCTCAGAAAAATATGAAAAAATTTATAAAATTCTTAAATATTATTTCAGGGCTCTGATAAAAATTTTGGGTTAATTTGGACATGTTTTACTAATTGTATGGTTAATTCATGATTAAGGGGATTAAGGGGAAAATTATGCTTTTTGGGTATATTTGATCTAAAATATTTCATGTGAACGATATTTTAATTATTTTGATTGATTCTATATGTTGTTACCGCTGTTTGGAATGTTTTGCGATGTCATAGAAAGGTTAGAATGGTGGAAAACGCCGTCGTTTGGCGAAAATAGCTTGCTGGAAAAGTTGCAGATTTTCAAAACCGGTTAGGAGGAACACCCGATCCGATCCGGATAGGAGCCAGACACCTGATCCGATCCGGATAGGAGAAAGACACCCGAACCGATCCGGATAGGAGAAAGACACCCGAACCGATCCGGATAGGAGGAAGACACCCGAACCGAACCGGATCGGAGAAGGAGAGAAGGAGATTCGAACCGAACCGGATAGGAGGAGACCCGAACCAGATAGGAGGAAGAGACCCGAACTGAACCGGATAGGAGGAAGACCCGAACCGAACCGGATAGGAGGAGGAGATCCGAACCGAACCGGATAGGAGGAGGAGACCCGAACCGATCCGGAGGAGACCAAAACCCGAGATGCAAAGGTAGTCCAAATGGGAAGTAGAACTCAGGATCCAGTTGGGAACCAACGAGTTAACTTCATGAGTTGGGCTTTGCTGCGGGACACGTGCAAAGGGGTATCGACGTCTATAGCTTTGACTCACCACGAAAAGACGGATATTGGTTACGGATCAGTGCAATGGAGTTGTCAAGACTTCATAGGGCAGAGTGATCGTAGCAAGGCTATGAGCCAGTGCAGTGGAGCCATCATGACTTCATGGGGCATAGTGGACATAGCAAAGGATTAGTGGCTATGGATCAGTGCAGTGGTGTCATTATGACTTCATGGGGCAGAGAGATCATAGAAGGCATGGGGTGGTCAAAGTGGTAGATATCGTATGCTTTATGCACTAAGTGAGAGATGTGAGGATGGTTGATATGCTTGATTGTTTGTCATCACTATGACATGCACACCCCACCCCCGTATCTTTACACCATATGTTAGTGGCACCTTAGAGTATTGTACAGTATGTAGTGCTAACTCTTTGGTTGTAGGTCCACATTCAGGTATGGTTTAGTATACCTGTTATTGTTCTGTTTTGCTTCTTATCGCTCATACCAGACTTTTGTTTGACCTAGAGTTTTATGTCTCTTCTTATTACTCTGGGTGCTCTTAAACGGGAAGACTAGAGACAGGTTAGGTTGTATGCATGAGTAGCTGTACCGGAGACGAGCCGGAGGCTCCCACGTATAACATATATAGATATTCTCCCTATGTCGCTGCTGGTCACTACTTTGGGCATTAGTAGTGTACCTTTCCTTTACTTTTCTTTAGAGACAGTTTTCAAAAGTTGTAATAATGATGATGTGGAACATAAGCTGAATTTGGATTTTCCGCTGCAATGATGTTTAGTTTTCAGCTTATGCACTGTCTCGCTTGTTTATGTCAAAGTATGTTATTATTATATTTTATTCCATGCGCTGTGAGACATTCTACAGGTTCCTTGTTAGTTCAAATTCCTTTCTTTTTCTTTCTTTGGCGACCGTCCTGTGCTTGTCGGGCATTGGCACAACGCACTTTCATTGAAAATGTCGACTGGTGCGGGGCGAGTCGTCACATTTGGTATCAGAGCTCTAGGTTGCGTAGTTAACCTAGGGAAAGACACAAGGGAGAGACAGTACATATATGAGACCACGTATTTGTGATATTTTGGTTTTCAAAAGATATGTATGTATGTATGTATGTGTGTGTATATATATATGCTATTAGTATATCTAAGGATGGAGTCACACTGCACTGGCACCACTGAAGAGATGAATAATCATTTTCTCCTTACAGATTGAACGATGAGTCGACATACGAGGGGTACTGGTAGAGGAGCCAATAATGGGAATGCTGCTGACATGAGGACGATGTTCACTGACTTCATGAGAGAGATGCTTAGGGATGTTCAGAGGGCAGTTCCCAATGCTGCTAATGGTGGTGGTGCAGAGGTGTAGGTGCCTAGGGCCGATTTCGCTAAGCTCTGTAAGGATTACACTAGCCTTGGTGGGAAGTTGTTCCAAGGAACGGAGTCGGCTACGGATGTTCAGGATTGGTTGGATAGCTGTGAGCGTATTGTAACGATCCGGAAATTAGCGATCTTGGTTATCCGATATACAACACATATCGAACATCCAAGGATCGAAAATACCCGGATGGTTAATGAAAGAAGTTAGAGGGTGAGGATAGATAAGATAGAAACTTATAGAATAGAAGAAGAACATCATCATCAGAGTAAACATGAATCTCACAGCGGAACGAATAAAATATAACATAACTTTTGAAGTACAAACATTATGTATACAATAATACTTATCAGAGCACAACACTTACAACAACAGTGGAATAAATAATAGCTATAGAATCATGAAGCCTCCTGCTCCAAGCTCTACAAGTATATCTGTAAAATCCCGACTACTTAACTGCCCATACAAATTTAGACACCCAAGAGTTTAGGGAAAACAAAACAAAATAAACTCCGGGTCAGTCATGGGACTGGTATGAGTAAAACAGTTTAAAACATTTTGAACAAGTAAACGATATCTCATAAGACCACGATGTATAACAGAATGGATTTTTCCCTTATGAGAATCCAAAATATCTTTATGTCAAAAACCCTTTTGATATTATAATAATGTCTATCAACCACAATATATTAATCATCTAGCAGAAACACTTTCATCTTATGTTCTACATATATAGTATACAATCAAAACCTCAAGCACGTATTGGGTAATGGATTTCCAACCATGACAAGGTATGAAACCACCTTCCGATCAGTGTACTCTAGGAACGATACACTGGAGTTCAACAAGAGCATCTTGCAACTCAGCCACACATGACTGACCACTCATTTCACTTGAGTGTATCGAATGTATATCACCAACGGTTGGGATCAGCAACCGTTTCCCGCATATATAAGGGACAGCATTGATAGATTTAAGAAGCAAATGAATATTCTCTAGATAGGTGATTATACACCCTACTTCGGAGCGACCGACTTAGCCCATGTTGCCTGCTCGATTTCTGTCATTTACCGGATGTGAGGCTAGAAGCTATGCTTATCCTTTTACATATCATATCTTCATTTACTTGGAATATCACATCGTCATACCTGCCAAATCATTACCAATTTCCCTAACGATATCACGGGTATGAAGCTAAGAGAAACGAATTCCTCCGCCACCAATGTAATACATTTGAAGAGATCAACATGTATGATTCGTTAGGAATACTCTGCCAGACATTCGTCCATACAAGTTGTCCTGGGACTGGACAAACCGAAGGCACTATTCAGTACATCCATCTTAGGCAATCGTTATCTAAGATTTATACAACGGCCCTTGCACTTTACTCCATCTTCAATATATTCAGTATACTTGATTCGTAATGCTTATGCCAATACGGAGTGGTTCTTTGGAAAATAATCCAACCGGTCTCTCCATATTAACAACGTTAAAATGGTCAAAACTTTGATAGTCTGTGATTTAACTATCAAAGAAAAACATGTATGCAAACAACGATATTATTTCCAGATGGAAATTATATAGATCAATCATCACTGAACATTTATCTCTTTAGTTCATTAATTTACTTATCTCCTGTTTCCATATATTCAACATTTCTTATTATCTATTATCAGAAAACATTTCTGATTCTTATTTGGAAAAAATTTCCAAACTCCTTCACTGGATTTAAACTGATGTTTAAATAAAACATCGCTATGCCAACTCAAACCATTTACTAAATTCAGTTAACCATCATTCACTATCAAACCTTACCATTCCTTAGTTAAGAAGGAAGTCAATCAAGTTGGGGTATAATTACCTCTCAGACCTTAACTGAACAACGTTTTAACTTCGAAATAGTTAAAGTTTATCTTTCAAACCCTTAACAACTTCCTTACGTAACTCTCGGATTCTATTTACGTATCCACTTCTTTATTGAAAACATTGATTATAACGATAACGTTATAATCCCTACTTTCGAAATATCTAACTTCAGTTATAACTTTTATTCTTTAATATGGATAAATAAATAAACATCTAATAAATAAATCTTGATTTAAACACCGGAAAGTATAAATACTTTCCCCGAATTCGATAAAATTGAATTCGACGTATAACTCTCTTTCGAGTAATCTCTATTTGATTAACTCTTCTTAGAATAACCTATATTCAATTATCTTTCTTTGAATAACTTATTCGATTAACTCACCTCGAATAACTTATATTCGATAACTCTTTCTTTTGAATACACGATATTCGATAATCTCTCTTCGAATAACTAATATTCGATTACTCCTTTTCGAATAACTAAATTCGATTAACTCCTTTCGATTTAACTAAAATCGATAACTCCTTACTATTAAACAAATCGATAACTCCTTTCCTTTAACCCTATTTGAATAAACTATATTCGATACTCCTTTAACTCTATTCGAATAACTAATATTCGACTAACTCCTTTCGATTAACTCATTTGGATTAACTCGGTTTGTTTAACTCATCTTGACTAACTTTACTTAATTAACTCGACCTGTTTAACTCAACTAGATTAACTCTTATCGAATAACTAATATTCGATTTACTTATATTCGAATAACTATGCTTGTTTTAACTTTATTTCGAATAGCTAATATTCGATTTAACTCCATTCGCTTGACTCTAGATCGCAGCGATCACATTGGTTACGCCTGATTCCCTTAGGAAACATCCAACTGCCTTAGGCTATTTACAGCCCTGCGAATTACGCTAGCAGTCGTACGAGATGGCAACTTATCCTGAATAACTTTGTTTGACTAACTCTTCTTTAGCTAACTTTATTTGATTAAATCTAGTTCGATTTAACTCTGATCGATTAACTCTAACTGATTTACTCTAACTGGTTAACTCTAACTGATTAACTTTAACTAATTAACTCTTATTCGAATAACTAATTTTCGATTTACTAACTTTCGAATACCATATTCGATTAACTAACTTTCAAATAACATATTCGATTGACTCCCTTCGAATAACTAATATTCGATTACTTTATCGATTTATAAAGATTTCCCTTTTTATAACGTTTATTCATTTGAAAAGATTTACTTTCAATAACGGTTCTTCACTTTACAAATGATTTCCTTTTAATAGCGTTTTCCTTTTTATAACGGTTTCCTTTTTACAACATCCTATTCCATTATAAACAAATTTCCTTTTTATAACTCTATTTATTTTCTAAATATTTCCTTTTCAATTCTATTTGTAAATGTTTTACAAATATTTCCTTTTATATACATTCTATTTATTCTCTAAATAAATAATCCTTTTATACCTCTATTTATTTCTTAAATAAATATTCCATTTTAATTCTATTTATTTAACAAATAAATAATTCTCTTATCTTTTATATTAATTCTATTTGCAAATGGTTTGCAAATATTTCCTTTATAATCTAGTTGCAAATGGTTTGCAGATAATTCCTTTAGGGTTTTATTTCTAAGTATTTCTTATTTATAAATAATCCATTTATAAATAAATTTCTATTTATAAATATTCCATTTATAAATAATTCCTTTTATAAAATCTTCTTTGATTTTATAAATATTATCTCTTTTATAAAATCCTTTGATTTTATAAATAATCTATTTTCAATATTCATTTTGAAACTTCCCTTCCCCACATTCCGATATGTTATGGTATTCAACATATCAAATCACGATGATCAATATCGTCCAAACACATAAAATCGACAACAGATTATATATCACATCATATATCACAATATATATGAAAAACAGTAAATTAAATGTTGAGGAATCCAGTTGGATTCCTCCAACCTGTTTCCCTGCATCATAGATGTTAAACAATATAATTAACATCGATTTCATTTCAATATGAAATATTCTGCTAGACAGAATCAATATTTGATTAACGATATATATCTATATATCGTTATCTATAATTTCAATCAATACACAGACAATTCAACCAAATAGTTAACACACAACAATCAACAGATAATTATCAGTTCTAAGAATACGTTGTAAAAATAGAACTGTTCAGAGTTAGTGAGTTTTACTCACATTGGACGATCATCGTTAATAACAATAATCATCGCTTGATTCAGACGGATAATTTATTTTGCCATAAATTGTAACGAACCCCAATTCACTCCCAGCCTAGCCACCGTCCATACGATCCCAACGGATCCAAGTTTGCCTGATTCTGATTATGTATGGCGATGTTATGCATTTACAAGTTAATACGTTATATAATTAAACAAATACTTAAATTATAATAACTAAAATCCAATTGGGCCTCACCATTTCATTTCTTGGCGCATGTACCTACGGTGTAAACCCAACCCGCTATTAACCGTTCTTCCCAGATGGAAGAAAACACCTGCTCCTCCCTTTCAAGACATTTCTGCATCCTCAACACCTCGTCGCTCCATTCCTACTCACAAAAATCCAAAACAGAAAACTCCATCCTCTTCCCCTTCCACATCTCCATCTTTCCGCATCTGTCAAGCTCAACTCGAGCTCAAGATCTCCGTCGCGTTCTGCAGCAGGTAACGACATCGACAGAAAATCCATCAACAACTTCCAGCTTCGAATCATTCCAGCCATTTCACTCAAGTGTGATTCAGTATCACAAACCCAATACCAACACCATAAAATGAATCACTGCTTTAATTCTTCACCTCTCCGAACCCTAGAAATTTCTGTTTGTATTTTCGAATCAAGCTCAGTGTCCATCCCAGCAAAACGCACGTTCGGTTGAATGGTAACAAAAGAGGGTTCGAAATGTATATATATATATGGTGATTCTAGAAATCTTTAACTTACGTATTGATTTTTTTGAAAGCTATGAAAACTTGCTGGAAATTCTCTGAAAAGGAGGGAACTAAAGCTTCCAGTGTTATTTATGGATTGAGGAATGATTTTTCTTTGATTCGATTTTTATTTTCTAAACTCACGTTGGATCTGGTTTGGGCGAAAAAGAAACAATGCTGGAACCAGTTCGTATTTATAATATGTGGTGATTCCTTTTTTGGATTATTAAATGCCACGATCTTGTTTTGAGGACCAAGGGAAACTAGCGGTTGAGAATGATGAGGGCGTGGCCCTTTTTCCACGTTTTAAAAACAAAAATATAGATACCCCTTTGTACACTATTTTGTTTATATATACGAACTGCAACTGACAAAGATAAAAATACCCTTGTATTGAGCAGTGCTCTACGATCCCAAAAATATAATAACATCGGTAGGTTAACTCATATTGTGAAACCCCAAAATATTGATATAGGGTGCAAAATACTCCAAATAAAAAGTTGCTTATTTAATTAATTAAAAATTACAATAAAATTCTAAAAATTAAATTATCGTTATGTCTCAAAAGAACCTTGTCTAAATTGGAAATCGATATCTAGTTATATCGAATAAACCATTATTGTCGATAAACAATTCTATAGCGATTATTTTAAAATTTGATTTGGACTCAACTCACAATCTACACGACGAAATCCTGATTTTTCTCTTCCATTAGAAAAATATACTTCACCAACTCTGAACATTTCTTGTTTCACAGAAATCCAATTTAAAGCGGCTTCTGTATATTCAGTTAAAGTTCGAATCGCCAATTTACGAACTGCAGCGCCATTTCGAGCTCGATTATAATTATATTATAATTTATATGTTCAACCATCGTTAATTAAATATATTCGTTATTATAATTCAACTCTAAACTGAATTATATATTTTGAATTTCCCAATTCATATCATATCGTCATTTCAGCCAATTCTAATTATTTCAAAATTAAATATATTATTTAATTATTATTATAATTAAATATTCACTCTTATTTAATCCAACGACCATTAAATCCTCTTAATCACCTTTTAAATAATTAAATAAATTAATTATTATATCGCTGAAAATGCGGGTCATTACACGTATCTTCGAAGACTTGGGTATCAAGGATGCGATGAAGAGAAGACTAGCATCCTGTCAGCTGCAAGGACGGGCTATGAATTGGTGGAATGCTATTAAGACAGCTACTCCAGAGGATCAAGTTACTTGTGATCAGTTTAAGGCCTGATTCAGTGATAAGATTATCCCAGCTTCCCAGAAGTCAGAATTGTTTAGGAAGTTCTTGGAGCTTAAGAAGAATGGTAGGGCAGTCTCGGAATATATTGCTGAGTTCGATACTTTATTGAAATATGGACTATCTCTTATTGATACTGCCGAGAAGAAGAACGAGAAGTTCATAACTGGTTTGGATGGATACTTGGGGGAAAGGCTTATTAACCACATCGATGAGACGTTTGAATCGATTGTGGGGAAAGCATTGAGGTCGGAGAGTCTTTATCCTAAGCCAAAGACTGAGGTTGCTGTTGTACCTGCAGGGGAGCCAAAACCGCAAGTAGGCGGTGGAGGCAAGAATAACTCGTAGAATAAGAGAAAACAGAACCAAGCAAAGGATGGCCAGAAAAAGAGTAAGAAAGATGTTGAGTGTTTCAACTGTGGTAAGAAGGGCCACTATGCCAAAGAGTGTCGGGCCAAGCCAGCGGATAGGAAGTGCTTTAACTGCGGCCAAGTGGGACATCACAAGGACAAGTGTCCGCAACCCCCTAAAGAAAAGCAGATTGTGAAAGCATATGCTATCAATGTTGTTCCTTCTTCGTCAAATGCCCCAACTGCAGCGGAGAAAGGAAAGAATGTCGTTATCTAACGTATGCTTTCCATTTACGATGTTCTAGTTAGAGTATTGTTTGATACCGGAGCTTCCAGTTCCTTCATATCTAGTGACCTGGTAGATAGGTTGGGAATGGAACCCGAGATAGTCGATAGGCCATTGACAGTAACGAACCCGATTGGTGGTTCGACTAGCCTTAGTATGATTTTCCGTAATATGGTCTTATCGAGTCATGTATATATGTTTGTTTGTGATTGCTTGGTTTTGGGCTTTACTGGGTTTGGCATTATTTTGGGAGTTGATTGGCTCCAAAGATACGGAGTGGTGGTAGATTGTGAGGGCTTTTTGGTGACAGTTAGAGCGGATGATGGGCGGAGGGTAGTGTTTGGTGGTCTACCCAGTGATGGGGTAATGGCTAGTTTTCTAAATTCCCTCAACATCCCGCATGATGAGTTGTCAGATGTGCCCGTGGCTGGCCAGTATCCAGACGTCCTCGAGGAAGTGACCGGACTTCCACCACACCGAGAGATTGAGTTCCATATTGATTTGGTGAAAGATGCCAGACCTATTAAAACACCCCACCTCCGTTAAGGTCACTCACAAAGGGAATGCCTTAACTTCGGTGAAACGCTTTAGGTAAAAGATGCATATAAATTACAAGACAGACAAATAAAACAGCGGAAAATAAAGTCATTTTATTAACAATGTGATTCAGTCAAGCTTTTACAAAAAAATTCTCAAATCATACTTAAAAGTAATACATAGAACTTCTGTCTTGATTTCTTAACTTCCAAGTGTAAAAGAAGCATAAAAATAACAATGATATTCCCCAATAAAGCATGAACCAGCCATAGCAGTGGAAGAGAGAGTCCAAAGCAATACACCAACTAATCTTCAAGCTTGGAAAGAGAAAAGGTCCAAGCTAGGCTGAGCTATTCCCTCCCTGACTACCTGGGGGGAACGGAAGAAAAGAGGCGAAAAACAAACTAGGTCAGACATAAGTCTGGTAAGTCCAGTGATCTTTCAGCATGCAAACAAGATAAAGGATCATGATATGAATAAACTGAAAATAGGACAATACCATAAAAGCAAGATAACTAAAGACAAGATAGGTGCAAGGTGAACTGAATGTGCTTCTACTTTTTCTCTGCTTCGCTACTACTCTGTTAATCTGATTTCTATATTTATCTCTACACCACCTAACTAGTGTCCCAACTAGTAATCTGCATAAAATGATAATCGTGATCCCAACCTCCGTAATTGTGGTAGCCTTCAGGTGTACATCTATCGTGAGGATTCCACCTCAATCAGACTAATTGCCATGAACATGTTAGATGTACCCTTACTACCCTATCGATCGGCTCCCTACTTATATTAATGTTCCATGTGTTTGTGTCAATCGGCCCTCTCTTGCATCCGCTGGTCCCACCATAAGGTGTATCAATCCTTGTGATAGCGACCCGACACGATTCAAGATGCACAGTGTATAACTACTGGTACCCAGTGCCTACTTTTTCCCACTCCGGAGTACGTGCACGCCCGTAAACCGTTGGAACCTACACTGACATAACCCGTGCCACTGCTTTGACTGCTTATAATCAGCATAGTAATCGTGCCCCACCCTGCCTAGTTCAGGGTACCGTGATACATCTATGTAGGTTACTGCTGAAATGGGTCCCCGTTACTAGGGTTTCCTTATTGGTTAAGTTTGTGGGCTTATATATACAAATATTACCCACCTACACGAAATGTACTTAACCCTCCCACTGGTTTTATCATGTTTACTTAACGGTTAAGTTTGTGGGCCAATATGTACTAATATTACCCACCTACACAAGATGTACTTAACCCTCCCATCGATTCAAGTATGTTTATTTAACGCTTAAGTTTTGTGCGCCTATATGTACTAATATTACCCACCAACCCGATATGTACTTAACCCTCCCACACATTATGTCATATTGGTTAAGTGTTGTCCATCCATGTTAACTTAACCCACCCATTCATCGTGTCATGTTGGTTAAGTGTTCCTTATGAACTTGACCCTCCTTATATATCATGTTGGATCGGTTAAGTGTTTCCTATTAACTTAACCCCGTTCGTTCATCAAGTTATATTGGTCAAGTGTTTCTTGTTAACTTAACCTCACGTATTCATCTTGTTGTATTGGTTAAGTGTCATCAATCAATTTTACTTAACCCACCTACGTGTCATGTTACTTTGGTTAAGTGTTGCCTTCTTGTATTAACTTAACCCTACTACAAATCAAGTTATATTGGTTAAGTGTTGTCCTCTTATTTTAACTTAACCTTTCCATAAATCAAGTTATATTGGTTAAGTGTTGCCCTCTTGTTTTTACTTAACCTTACCACAAATCAAGTTATATTGGTTAAGTGTTTCTTATTACTTAACCCTACCCATTCATCATGTTATACTGGTTAAGTGTTTCCTATTAACTTAACCCTGGTCATTCATCTTGCTATAACGGCTAAGTATTCTAAGTTTACTTAACCCCACCTTCTAGTCTAGTTAACATGTTAAACTGGTTAAGTTTTCTAAATTTACTTAACCTCACCACTTGTCTAATTAACATGTTATAACGGTTAAGTGTTCTAAATTTACTTAACCTCACCACTTGTCTAATTAACATGTTATAACGGTTAAGTGTTCTAAATTTACTTAACCTCACCACTTGTCTAATTAGCATGTTATAATGGTTAAGTGTTCTAAATTTACTTAACCTCACCCATCAGTTTAGTTAACATGTTGAATTGGTTAAGTGTTTCCTTAATTGACTTAACCCTACCAATCCTGACTTAGCTTTATTAAAGCACCAACCACTCACATTAGACAGGTATTGTTGTGGTCACTGGATGTGCCGGTCGGTTCCGGGAAGTTTTACACCACAACTCAGTCTAACCTCGGGTCCTTTTTGGGCTCAATGCACTAACCACCCACATTAGACAGGTATTGTTGTGGTCACTGGATATGCCGGTCGGTTCCGAGCAGTTTTACACCACAACTCAGTCTAACCTCGGGTTAGGCATATTCGTCTTTTATAAATTTACATATTTCTTATTTATGACAAATTCCATACGTAAATTATTCCCAATTTAATTATGCCATAATTATCCTTTTAATTATGCTCACAATTAATGGTATACTAAATATACCATTTCATGAACCAATCTATGCCATGTAATTTTTCATATTTACCTTACATATTTATATGTAAATTATAAATCAATTATTGTAATGGCCCACTTTCCTTCTAAATCACGTTCAAAATTTTAGGTATATAGATTATACCATTTTCATGCCACTTATCATGCTTATGTGTCAAACATGCCAATTACATGTAATTTTATGTTTTCCCCAATGTTACCCCCGTTGTACATTCGCAAAATTACATAGAATGTTAGGCTCGATATTTTAGCCTAACTTATAAAACAAAAAGGGGAAAAGTGGAACTTTGCAACATTCCAACATCATACAAAAGTATGGATCTAACTACACATATGTCACATGGATTTGGCATAGAACAATATACTTTTAACTATGAACTTGCAAATTTGATCTATGCAACATGAACCACAAGCATATGAATTTACATAAAACTATACAAGTTAAACTTGGCATGTAGTGGTGAACTTGCAAATTAGATCTATCATAAAGGCATATGGATCTAACATATAAAGTTGTAGATCTAAACATATAAGGTCGTAGATCTAAACATATATGCATAATGGCTCTAAATAATTAGGCATAAACGACATGACTTAGCCTAAAACTTGTATGTATCATAATATCACTAAACTTACATATGATAATTTCATTCCCAAATTCCTATACAACATCATAGGTTTACTCACCAATTTCCACATAACATGATAGGTTCGATAGACCACAATAGTTCATAGGCATATATGATAGAATAGACATGAATAAACATGAATCAGCATCACATACAACTTGATACAATTCTATTTTACAATTCAATACAAATCATGTCTTTAATTTATTCATATCTGAAAGATAACTACACTTACAATCAAAAGGAAAAACTTGATTTCAGGGATCTGTATTCTGAAACTGAATTTCTCGCCTTTGATGTAGATCGTTGAATTCTCTTAGTTGAATTAGATTAGTTTTGATTTGATTTTGATGTAGCTTCTGTCTTGCATTTGAGTTGAAAGGGATGACGGCAATTCTAGGTTCACCATTGACGGCATGACGGCTCTAGGAATATTTTTGTGTGGCTTAGGGTTTAGATTTAGGTTTCTTATATAGAAGTTTGATTTAATAGAAACCGTAAGATTAACCTAGAGCAAATCAAAGCCATTCAGACAAGATAGAATAGCACATCAGCCCTAATGACTCAGCAAGTAGTCCACCAGAACCAATCAGTTGCCACATCTGCCTTTGAGCGAATCGGCCTACGGTAGACAGCCAAACACCCTGAATCAACCCCTAGTCGACCCAGCATGGCTTGGGTCGACCTCAAAAATGGGTCACTTCGGTTATTCCCCCTCCCGATTCGTTTTTTTGAACTTTTTTGCATATTTATTTATTTAATATATATATATATATATATTTCTCATATGCATACAAACTTCAAGGCTTAATAACTTCGTCATAAGGTATCCGTTTTATGTAAACCAAATGTCTATCTTGACCAAAATTTTGAGATGAACATAATAGCGCAACCAATTTCACTTAATTCTTCTTCTAAAAATTAAGTGTTCTTGAATTTGTTAACTTTAATATTCTCAGAAAATCCGGGGTGTTACGTTCTCCCCTCCTTAAAGGATTTCGTCCCCGAAATCTTCAAGTTAAGAAGAATGCATCCTAACATCCAATCATCCATCCACTCATCCATCATCCACAAGCACCCATTGTCCTTAAAAGACTTCTAATGCCATATGAACATATGTAGAGTGTGTGTATATGTCTCTTATCTAGTGCAAAATCAGGCGGTCTACTGATCCAGTTGACCTCCTTAATGCGAACCATGAGAGTGTCATGCGTCCAATATGTATGCAAATATTCCTAATCATGTAAATACTATATGTGTGCATATTCACTCATCCATATGCAACATCCATATGATAACACATCAAGTTTCAATCCATATACAAATACATTCATATGCATATGCAATATGAAAGTGACTGAACCGATCTAGTGCCTAATGTGTGTATATGCATCCACGAGCAACCACTTGCAACCATCAATCATAACATGTCTCAAACACATGTTTTCATCCATTGGCTTCTACCTAAGGATCGAGGATAGGACCGCAAGGATATACTTAAAAGATAAAGACTAGCATGCAAATAAATATTACAGAAAAAGGAGGAATCAAGGATATACCCTAAAAAAGGGTATGATGCACGTATCTAGTCTTCAGTCTTCTAAGTCACATCTTCTTTGAGCTTCACTCCACTGTACCTTAATTAATTTAACTTCACGATTGGGAAGCTTCTTGACCTCCATTTCCAAAACCCACTAGTAAAGATAGGACCTCGATCACTTACTATGCTAGAGGGTATCCAATGTAGTCGAATTATATTTCCAAGATAAACGGATGTTAACCATGATACCAAGTGTATATACTAAGATGATTATAGGTCTCTCCTCTACTTAGCTTATCCATCATGTCACAAATCTGAGGGTCGATATCTCTCACGCAAACCATCCTAGTCGAACTTGACATCCCTCAAGTACAAGCCCCAAAGGCCTAAACCAATATCAGACAAGCATCCAAGGAATACCTCCACCGAATTTGGATGATCTATGTGAGATGATACTAGCAAAACAACCAAACAATTAAACACTTAACCGACTCCGGCTATCCTCGCTAATCTTGCTCCAAAACTATCGTTGATCGCATAAATGGATTTGCATTGTCCACTGGATATATGCGGAAGTCTATCTCGAGTTTTTAGGGGGAAAACCCTTAACCTAATCAAAAACGTCTGCGTGCTCATGAACTACTTTAACGGATCGCAAATCGTCGATAGATGCATCAAATGATTCTAGGTAGCCAGGAAAAGCTGATCCCTTAGGATCACACGAAATCTAGAGGGTATTCCCGAGGCAAGTCGAAAGTCTAATTACCCTCCTTTCACAATTTCTAGCTAACCAATCCATGCCTAGAATCAACCAATAGCCCATGAAACCAAAAACATAAGTATCTCAAATCCTTATGAACCAAAGATAAATGAGCCGAACCACAAATTGGATTTGAGACAATGATGGGATCTTCTACTATACAAGTACTAAGGTGCAGAGACTCAACTATGGAAGAAGATATAAACGAATGTGAAGCGCTAAAATCAAAAAGAGTACTAACAGGATGATCAAAAAGAAAATCTAGACTTTTTCAACCGAAGCTTTACTACCTCTCTCTCATGTTTGCTGGCGGTGAGAGCATGCACTTGCCTTCCGGAAAATCCTGTCCTTTGTTCTTGCCCTTGTCCTTAATTATACGACCCGTTATACCATAATAAAGATACGTCCTCTTGTTTTAGGTTTTACTATTCTTTCCTCCCCTCCTTTGTGAACCAAGTCCATATCCATGAGTTCTTCATCCTTGTGTTGTGCTCCTTAGCCAAACTCCCTCATTCTCATCTTTGCCATCCTTGTGTAACTTGTTGATAGGTCTCTCGAAAGCTGCCTCCATCGCACGGAGAATCCTACAAAGCTCGAAAAAAAATTAGTCGCAGGTGAAACTACTACGGCTATAGATGGAAGTTGGGTACTTGTTTGCCCTTTGACAAGTGTCATAGTCTCGTCGAGCCTACGGAACCATGTTGCGATGAGGTTACCTCCCAGAAAGCCAGGAGCCCCAGAGACTCAGGAAAGAAGGAAACAAGGATTCAAATAGAGGATCAACAGATAGTGCATGTGGCTTTGGGGAATACACCTTTAAAACAAAACTTTTCTTTTGAAAATGCTTCTTTTAAAACCATTTTGAAAATAATTTTTCAAATCTTTTATCTGATCCGGTAACCTTCAGCTCTGATACCAAATGAAACACCCCACCTCTATTAAGGTTACTCACAAAGGGAATGCCTTAACTTCGGTGAAGCGCTTTAGGTAAAAGATGAAGATAAATTACAAGGCAGACAAATAAAACAGCGGAAAATAAAGTCATTTGATTAATAATGTGATACAGTCAAGCTTTTACAACAATTTTCTCAAATCATACTTAAAAGTAATACATAGAACATCTGTCTTGATTTCTTAACTACCAAGTGTAAAAGAAGCACAAAAATAACAATGATATTCCCCAATAAAGCATGAACCAGCCATAGCAGTGGAAGAGAGAGAGTCCAAAGCAATACACCAACTAATCTTCAAGCTTGGAAAGAGAAGAGGTCCAAGCTTGGTTGACTTGTTCCCTCCCTGACTACCTGGGGGGAATGGAAGAAAAGACGCGAAAAACAAACTCGGTCAGACATAAGTCTGGTAAGTCCAGTGATCTTTCAGCATGCAAACAAGATAAAGGATCATGATATGAATAAAATGAAAATAGGACAATACCATAAAAACAAGATAACTAAAGACAAGATAGGTGCAAGGTGAACTGAATGCGCTTCTACTTTTTCTCTGCTTTGCTACTACTCTGTTAATCTGATTTCTATATTTATCTCTGCACCACCTAACTAGTGTCCCAACTAGTAATCTATATAAAATGATAATCGTGATCCCAACCCCCGTAATTGTGGTAGCCTTCAGGTGTACATCTATCGTGGGGATTCCACCTCAATCAGCCTAATCGCCATGAACATGTTAGATGTACCCTTACTACCCTATTGATCGGCTCCCTACTTGTATTAATGTTCCATGTATCTGTGTCAATCGGCCCTCTCTTACGTGTAGATACCATGTGTTGGTCCCACCATAAGGTGTATCAATCCTTATGGTAGCGACACGACACGATTCAAGATGCATAGTGTATAACTACTGGTACCCAGTGCCTGCTTTTTCCCGCTACGGAGTACGTGCACGCCCATAAACCGTCGGAAACCACACTGACGTACCCCCTGCCGCTGCTTTGACTGCTTATAATCAGCCTAGTAATCGTGCCCCATCCTGCCTAGTTCAGGGTACCGTGATACATCTATGTGGGTTACTGCTGAAATGGGTCCCCGTTACTAGGGATTCCTTATTGGTTAAGTTTGTAGGCCTATATATACAAATATTACCCACCTACACGAAATGTACTTAACCCTCCCACCGATTCTAGCATGTTTACTTAACGGTTAAGTTTGTGGGCCTATATGTACTAATATTACCCACCTACACGAGATGTACTTAACCCTCCCATCGATTCAAGTATGTTTATTTAACGGTTAAATTTCGTGGGCCTATATGTACTAATATTACCCACCAACCCAATATGTACTTAACCCTCCCGCACATTATGTCATACTGGTTAAGTGTTGTCCATCCATGTTAACTTAACCCACCCATTCATCGTGTCATGTTGGTTAAGTATTCCTTATGAACTTGACCCTCCTTACTTATCATGTTGGATTGATTAAGTGTTTCCTATTAACTTAACCCTGTTCGTTCATCAAGTTATATTGGTCAAGTGTTTCTTGTTAACTTAACCCCACGTATTCATCTTGTTGTATTGGTTAAGTGTCATCAATCAATTTAAGTTAACTTAACCCACTTACATGTCATGTTACTTTGGTTAAGTGTTTCCTTCTTGTGTTAATTTAACCCTACTACTAATCAAGTTATATTGGTTAAGTGTTGCCCTCTTATTTTAACTTAACCTTTCCATAAATCAAGTTATATTGGTTAAGTGTTGCCCTCTTGTTTTTACTTAACCTTACCACAAATCAAGTTATATTGGTTAAGTGTTTCTTATTACTTAACCCTACCCATTCATCATGATATACTGGTTAACTTAACCCTAGTCATTCATCTTGTTATAAAGGCTAAGTGTTCTAAGTTTACTTAACCCCACCTTCTAGTCTAGTTAACATGTTAAATTGGTTAAGTGTTCTAAATTTACTTAACCTCACCACTTGTCTAATTAACATGTTATAACGGCTAAGTGTTCTAAATTTACTTAACCTCACCATTTGTCTAATTAACATGTAATAACGGTTAAGTGTTTAAATTTACTTAACCTCACCACTTGTCTAATTAGCATGTTATAATGGTTAAGTGTTCTAAATTTACATAACCTCACCCATCAGTTTAGATAACATGTTGAATTGGTTAAGTGTTCCCTTAATTGACTTAACCCTACCAATCTTGACTTAGCTTTATTAAAGCACCAACCACTCACATTAGACAGGTATTGTTGTGGTCACTGGATGTGCCGGTCGGTTCCGGGCAGTTTTACACCACAATTTAGTTTAACCTCAGGTCCTTTTTGGGATCAATGCACTAACCACCCACATTAGACAGGTATTATTGTGGTCACTGGATGTGCCGGTTGATTCCGAGCAGTTTTACACCACAACTCAGTCTAACCTCGGGTTAGGCATATTCGTCTTTTCTAAATTTACATATTTCTTATTTATGACAAATTCCGTATGTAAATTATTCCCAATTTAATTATGCCATAATTATCCTTTTAATTATGCTCACAATTAATGGTATACTAAATATACCATTTCATGAACCAATCTATGCCATGTAATTTTTCACATTTATCCAACATATTTATATGTAAATTATAAATCAATTATTGTCATGGCCCACTTTCCTTCTAAATCACGTTCAAAATTTTAGGTATATAGATTATACCATTTTCATGCCACTTATCATGCTTATGTGTCAAATATGCCAATTACATGTAATTTCATGTTTTCTCCAACGTTACCCCCATTGTACGTTCGTAAAATTACATAGAATGTTAGGCTCGATATTTTAGCCTAACTTATAAAATAAAAAGGGAAAAAGAGGATCTTTGCAACATTCCAACATCATACAAAAGTATGGATCTAACTACACATATGTCACATGGATTTGGCATAGAACAATATACTTTTAACTATGAACTTGTAAATTTGATCTATGCAACATGAACCACAAGCATATGTATTTACATAAAACTATACAAGTTAAACTTAGCATGTAGTGGTGAACTTGCAAATTAGATCTATCATAAAGGCATATGGATCTAACATATAAAGTTGTGGATCTAAACATATAAGGTCGTAGATCTAAACATGTATGCATAATGGCTCTAAACAATTAGGCATAAACGACATGACTTAGCCTAAAACTTGTATGTATCATAATATCACCAAACTTACATATGATATTTCATTCCCAAATTCCTATACAACATCGTAGGTTTACTCACCAATTTCCACATAACATGATAGGTTCGATAGACCACAATAGTTCATAGGCATATATGATAGAATAGACATGAATCGGCATCACGTACAACTTGAAACAACTCTATTTTACAATTCATTATTAATCATGTCTTTAATTTATTCACATCTGAAAGATAACTACACTTACAATCAAAAGGAAAAACTTGATTTCAGGGATCTGTATCCTGAAACTGAATTGCTCGCCTTTGATATAGATCGTTGAATTCTCTTAGTTGAATTAGATTAGTTTTGATTTTGATGTAGCTTCTATCTTGCCTTTGAGTTGAAAGAGATGACAGCAATTCTAGGTACACCATTGACGGCATGACGGCTCTAGGAATATTTTTCTGTGGCTTAAGGTTTAGATTTAGGTTGCTTATATAGAAGTTTGATTTAATAGGAACCGTCAGATTAACCTAGAGCAAATCAAAGCCATTCAGACAAGACAGAATAACCACATGAGCCCTAATGACTCAGCAAGGAGTCCATCAGAACCAATCAGATGCCACATCTATCTTAGAGCGAATCGGCCCACGGGTTGAATGCCAAACACCCTGAATCAACCCCTAGTCGACCCAGCGGGGCTTCGGTCGACCTCAAAAATGGGCCAATTCGGTTATTCCCCCTCTCGATTCGCTGTTTTGAACTTTTTTGCATATTTATTTATTTAATTTTTATATATATCTATATATATATATTTTTCTCATATGCATACAAACTTCAAGGCTTAATAACTTCTTCATAAGGTATCCGTTTTATGCAAAACAAATGTCTATCTTGACCAAAATTTTGAGATGAATGTAATAGAACAACCCATTTCACTTAATTCTAAAAATTAAGTGTTCTTGAATTTGTTAATTTTAATATTCTCTGAAAACTCGGGGTGTTACACCTATAGTGATGCCACTTCGTCGTATGGCACCAAGGGAGCAGCGAGAGCTCGGGGTGCAAGTGAGCGATCTTTTGAAGAAGGGATTTATCAGAAGAAGTGCTTCTGGGTGGGGAGCACCAGTTGTGTTTGCTACCAAGGCCGATGGTTCCCTTCGATTGTGTGTGGACTACCGCGAGCTGAATAAGGTGACGAGGAAGAATAAGTATCCTCTACCGCGGACAGCTGATTTGTTTGATCAGTTAAGTGGCGCGAGAGTGTTCTCCCGGTTGGATCTCGCGAAAGGTTTTCATCATCTTTGGGTGGAAGCTGAGAGTATAGCTAAAACAACATTTCGGACGCCGTCTGGATTCTATAAGTGGTTGGTCATGCCATTTGGGTTGACCAATGCACCAGCATATTTTGTGGATCTTTTGAATATGGTATTCAGGGATCAATTGGATAAGTTTGTTCTTGTGTTCGTGGATGATATCTTGGTTTATTCAAGAACATAGGAAGAACACAAGGAACATTTGAGGGTAGTGATGGAGGTGTTGAGAAAACACCAATTGAAAGCAAAGTTTTCTAAGTGTCAGTTCTGGAGGAGGGAAGTGAGATTCTTGGGCCATGTTGTTTCAAAGAATGGTATTGCCGTGGACCCTGCGAAGGTGGCTATGGTACAAGATTGGTCTACGCCCAAGAATGCAACGAACATAAGAAGTTTCTTGGGATTAGCTGGATATTATCGTAAGTTTATCCAAGACTTCTCCAAGATAGCAGCACCGTTGACTCAGTTGGCCAAGAAGAATCAAGCTTTCGTTTAGGACGAAAGGTGCAAGAATGCATTCAAGAGTCTAAAGGAAAAGTTGACGCATGCAGCAGTGTTAGTTATTCCCAAAAGGGAATGAAGAAATGACAGTATATGCGGACGCATGTGGTACCGGACTAGGTGTTGTGTTGATGCAAGGAGGTAGGGTTGCAGCTTATGCAAGCCGGCAACTGAAACCACACGAGAAAAGATACCCTACCCATGATTTGGAATTAGCAGCGATCGTGTTCACGTTGAAGATGTGGAGACATTATCTCTTGGGATAAAGATTCGAGTTGTTTACTGACCATAAGTCGTTAAAGTATCTTTCCTCTCAGAAGGATCTAAATCTCCGTCAGCAAAGATGGTTAGAGTTCTTGGCTTCCTATGATTTCAATATCGCATATACACCAGGAAAGGGCAATGCGGTAGCTGATGCATTGAGTAGGAGACATGCCAGTTTAGGGGCTATGTTTCTTGAGTGGAAGCAACTGGAGTACATTGTTGGGTATGATTTCAGACCAAAGTGCGAATTGGATGCAAAAATGTTAGCAAGTTTGACAATCAGACCCACTTTGATTGAGCGGATTGGTTCCAGTCAAAGGGACGATCCTAACTTATTGAAAATCATCTCCAAGTTAGAGATGGGCATCGTTGAGGAGATGAACGAGTATGGGATTGATCGAGATGGATGGCTTAGAAAGAGTGGAAGACTGGTTGTACCCAACGTGAATGGATTGAGAGATGAAGTGCTTAGAGAATGTCACCACTCAAAACCAACCATACATCCCGGTGGTAACAAAATGTATCGAGACATGAAGCAGATCTACTACTGGGAAGCGATGAAAAGGGACGTTGGGAAGTTTATATCCAAGTGTATGAATTGCCAGTTAGTTCAAGCTGAGCAAAAGAAGCCTAGTGGTTTGTTACAACCATTAGAAATCCCAAAATGGAAATGGGAACAAGTCTCGATGGATTTCATCGACAGTTTACCAAGGACTAGATCAGGTCATGATAGCATTTGGGTAATCGTAGATCGATTGACCAAAAGTGCGAGGTTCATACCCGTCAAGTCGAATAGAACTACAGCTTAGTTAGCGGAACTGTATATGAAGTGGATAGTGAGATTTCATGGAATACCCAAAGGCGTTGTAAGTGACCGAGATCCGTTGTTTACTAGTGGATTTTGGAAGAGCTTACAAGAGGCGTTGGGATCAGAATTACATCTCAGTACCGTATACCATCCTCAAACCGACGATCAGACAGAGAGGGTGAATCGTATATTGGAGGATCTCTTAAGAGCTTTTATATTGGATTTTGGGGGATCATGGGATGACCATTTGCATCTAGTAGAGTTTGCCTATAATAACAGTTATCAATCCAGTATTGGTATAGCTCCATTTGAAGCTTTGTATGGAAGACCGTGTAACTCACCATCATGTTGGTTGGAAACCGGTGAGAAGTTTGTGCTTGGGCCGGATGGAATAAGAAAACTTCAGACAAGATCAAGATCATTTAATAGCGAATGAAGACTGTCCAAGATAGGCAGAAGAGTTATGCTGATAGAAGGAGAAGAGAATTGAAATTCTCCGTTGGTGACTTAGTATTTGTCAAGATCTCTCCATTAAATAATGTTATTCGATTTGGTAGGAGAGGAAAGCTGGCACCAAGATTTGCTGGTCCATTCCCAGTTCTCGAGCAAGTTGGGAATTTGGCATATAGAGTCGAGTTTCCTGACAAGATGGCGGGAGTTCACAACGTATTTCATGTTTCCCAGTTAAGGAAGTTCATGCACGACCCCGATATGACTATTTCACCTGATCTGTTGGATGATATCGAAGTAGAACCCGAGGCGGTTGGGAACCGCAAGCCGATTCGTATTGTCGAGCATGATACGAAGCAACTTCAAAGGAAAGCGGTGAAACTAGTAAAGATTCAGTGGGGCGAGGATGAAAATTACTGTTCTTGGGAGACAGAGGAGAGCATTAGGAAGGCGTATCCAGAACTCTTTGCCTGGTAAGATTCTACTTGCGATTTTGTTTTCCGCATGCTAGGATAGAATTATTTGTTTGTTTTGTATGTTGATTATTGTAAATGATTGGTAAGCATGCGGGACCCTTTGTATGTTTTGGTTAAGGAATTTCAGGGCCGAAATTTCCTAAGGAGGGGAGAATGTAACGACCCACGTTCTACGCATCAGAAGATCATAGAATATTTATTTCTTTTTCGTATGAAGTCGTATGGTCGTGTAACTTTAGGGAATGACTATTAGGGTCATTTCCCATTTTCATGATTTTTGCCGATTTTTAAATAACCGTTTTGCCCCTAGTTGATCTTGTTTTGTCCATAACTTTTGATTGGAAAGGAGGTTTGACCTGAAATCACTTCCATTAGGTTTGGATCGTGGTTTACAATTCCATAGAGTGGTCACATTAGCCAAACGGACTCACCGTTTGAGAGATATGGCTGAAACAAGGTATAGAAGGTGGAAAACAGCTTAACCGGGCCTAATTAGGGTGGTTAGCGAGAGGGCCCATAACTCATTTCGGGATTAGGGTTATGGGGAGGCTGAGAACAGTAGGGAAACGAATTTTATTTCATTTTTCAGCCGTCTAAAACTATTCCTTAACCCTAGCCATGGCCTCTACCTTCTAAAATCGTCCAAAATCGCTTTCTAATCAAGGATTAAGCTTAGCAACGCCAAATCAAGGAAGATCTTCACCAAATCAGTGTTAGAGCCGCTGTTAGACATCAGAATTCACCCAAATCAGCAAAGTTTCAGTTCTGAAAATTGTGGCAAAGGTGAATGATTTGCATTGTTTTTCACTAATTAAGGCTAATTAGGGGTGATTAGTGATAATTAGCTAAACCATGGCTCAAAAAAATCTTGAAAAATTTGTAAAATTCTTAAATATTATTTCAGGGCTCTGAGAAAAATTTGGGTTAATTTGGACATGTTTTACTAATTATATGGTTAAGTCATGATTAAGGGGATTAAGGGGAAAATCATGCTTTTTGGGTATATTTGATCTAAAATATTTCATGTGAATGATATTTTAATGTTTTTGATTGATTCTATATGTTGTTACCGCTGTTTGGAATGTTTTGTGATGTCATAGAAAGGTTATAATGGTGGAAAATGCCGTCGTTTGGCGAAAATAGCTTGCTAGAAAGAGTTGCAGATTTTCAGAACCGGTTAGGAGGAACACCCGATCCGATCCGGATAGGAACAAGACACCCGATCCGATCCGGATAGGAGAAAAACACCTGAACCGGTCCGGATAGGAGAAAGGCACTCGAACCGATCCGGATAGGAGAAAGACACCTGAACCGATCCAGATAGGAGAAAGACACCCGAACCGATCCGGATAGGAGGAAGACACCCGAACCGAACTGGATAGGAGGAGGAGACCCGAACCGAACCGAATAGGAGAAGGAGACCCGAACCGAACTGGATAGGAGGAGGTGACCCGAACCGGATAGGAGGAAGAGACCCGAAGCGAACCGGATAGGAGGAAGACCCGAACCGAACTGGATAGGAGAAGGAGACCCAAACCGAACCAGATAGGAGGAGGAGACCCGAACCGATCCGGAGAGACCAAAACCCGAGATGCAAAGGTAGTCCAAATGGAAAGTAGAACTCAGGATCCAGTTGGGAACCAACGAGTTAACTTCATGAGTTGGGCTTTGCTGCGGGACGTGTGCCAAGGGGTTATCGACGTCCATAGCTTTGACTCACCACGGAAAGACAGATATTGGTTACGGATCAGTGCAGTGAAGTTGTCATGACTTCATGGGGCAGAGTGATCGTAGCAAGGCTATGAGCTAGTGCAGTGGAGCCATCATGACTCCATGGGGCAGAGTGGACATAACAAAGGATTAGTGGCTACGGATCAGTGCAGTGGTGTCATTACGACTCCATGGGGTAGAGTGATCATAGCAAGGCATGGGGTGGTCAAAGTGGTAGATATCATATGCTTTACGCACTGAGTGAGAGATGTAAGGATGGTTGCTATGCTTGATTGTTTGCCATCACTATGACATGCACACCCCCACCGCCGTATCTTTACTCCATATGTTAGTGGCACCTTAGAGTATTGTACAGTATGTAGTGCTAACTCTTTGGTTGCAGATCCAGGTTCAGGTATGGTTTAGTATACCTGTTATTGTTCTGTTTTGCTGCTTGTCTCTCATGCCAGATTTTTTTCTGACCCAGAGTTTTATGTCTCTTCTTATTACTCTGGGTGCTCTTAAATGGGCTGACTAGAGACAGGTTAGGTGGTATGCACGAGTAGTTGTACCGTAGATGAACATGAGGCTCCCACGTACGACATATATATATATATATATATATATATATATATATACACACATTCTCCTTGTGTCGCTACTGGTCACTACTTTGGGCATTAGTAGTGTACCTTTCCTTTACTTTGCTTTAGAGACAATTTTCAAAAGTTGTAATATTGATGAGGTGGAACATAAGCTGTATTTGGATTTTCCGCTGCTATGATGTTTAGTTTTCAGCTTATGCACTGTCTCGCCTGTTTATGTCAAAGTATGTTATTATTATATTTTATTCCATGCGCTGTGAGACATTCTACAGGTTCCTCGTTAGCTCAAATTCCTTCCTTTTTCTTTCTTTGGCGACCGTCCCGTGCTGGTCGACTGGTGCGGGGCGGGTCGTCACAGATTTACAACTTCGGGATATGAAATGATTTGGTTTGTTCGAGTAACCATGACTAAAACTGGGTCGTGATGAGGAATTGGATTTCGTTAGAGTGGTGACACTCAGTTGCCCTGTCATGAGGATGAACTTCTCGAACTAATAACATATAGATTTCATCATAGTATATTTTAAATTTTGAAAGCAAAATTTGGTTTTGGACGTCCCGAGGTAAACTATGTTTCGCTCTATAAATATGTAGTGTTTCAATGAAATGAAAAGTGGGATTCTAAGTCCGAGAAATCATTTTGAGTTCAAATGCTTTCAAATTTTAATTAAAACTCAAACTTCTTTAGATTGGCCTTTATATCTTCTAATATAACAATCTATGTTTTGTATAAATAAGCATTTGATATAAGAGTTTTACCAATTTAATCATATGAAAATTTTACTCTTATGAGCCATTCTGGTAAGTTTCAAGGTTAATAAAATTTGTAAATAATTTTGTTTCAACAAATTTATAGGTGAGATTTATTTGGTTTATGTATAATTTTATGCACTCTCCTTTTCGAGGACGAAAAGTCTTAAGTGGGGGAGATTGTAACGATCCAAGAATTTTTCAATGTTTAATATATGATATAATTTCAATTTTCTGAATATCAAGAGAAGTTAAAAATGTTTAAATACAAATATTGTGCTAAAAATATATATATGAGCTTGAATAAATATTTTGTTTTGATTAATTAGGATATGGATAAATTATTTTAAGATCACATTTAAAATTTTATTGAAATAAATATTTTAAATATTAATAGGAAATAACATTATTTAGTTTTATAAAATATATTGTTTTCCATAAAGATTTGTTGAGTATCTAAATCTCATTTTTAATAAGTTATATTTGATAAATGATATGAATAAAATATTTTGATAAATCTTAAGTAAAATATTGGTTACACATATAGGTATTGGAAATTTACTACATTTATAAATGTTACTAAGTTGTAGCTAAAAATAAAAAACATAAACAAATAAATAAATGGGTTAATATTGGCAAACATGCATTGGTTGATTTTAAATAAATATTGTTTTCCCTCTTAGTTGTCTAAACGCATGATATTGAATCCACGAGAAGAGACAATACCCTTTCAAATTTCCTGTATAAACACATTCCCCTGGTCGAATCTTAGCTGAAAATCCTCACGTTTGATTCCTTCTTCCTTCTCTGTAAAGATTTCCAGTAAAATGAAAACCACCATTCCTCTTCAATCAAAAATACATATCTCCCAATCCATTCAATTCTAGCCAAAATGATCCATGTCAATGCTGTCCAGATCTTCATTTCTGATTTATAGAAATTAACGGATCGGTATTTCGTCAATCATCTACAGAGTTATTCCCAATTTACAGAGGAATGGAATATTTGTGTAAAAAACTTTGGAAAATCTTTTCTCCCAATCCAGGAAGAATTGATCAACACCGTCAACACCGTTGAGATCACCAGAAGGCGTAGTATTTCTCATGCGAATTTGAGACGATTCCATGCTGATGATTTAAGAAGCTGAAAACTAAGGTTGGATTTCATCGGAGAATCATGCAACGATAGGAGAAACGGAGCTTGGCTTGACGACAAGGATGGAGTGAGCTTCGATGGCGCGAAATCTGGAATGGTTCGGTGCATAAATGAGGAGCGTGGCATTAAGGTTCACGCGATTTTTTTTGGTTCACTCCAGGCTCGGTCGACAGATCGGATTTCTAACAAAGGCATTGGGGCGGTGGCGAGTTAGTGCAAGGCGTAGAGGAAGAGAAGAGAAACTTGTCGGCAGTCTTGGATCGAAGAATGGTGGAGTTTGGCGGGTGTACACATGCACGGCAATGTCGGGTTCCAGGCATGAATTAGGAGCGGAGCACGGAGGAGAAGAAGAAGAAAGGGGGAAGTGGATTAGGTCTTCAACGTGAGGAGCTTTTGGGCTGGGTCCGAATTGATTGGGGTATAATTATTTTATTCTTTTAAATTTAGATTCAAAACTTTATCGGCTAATATCTCGTTCGTTTTAACTCGAATTTACCCACCGTCGGGTCCGTTAGAATCGTATTAGGAAATATAATCCATTAATATATAAGTATGGTAACTTTTGCTAAGAATAAATTATAATAAAATAAATTGAAATATCCTTATATATATATGACAATATACAACAAACAATGTTATTAATTCAATTCCAATATATATAATTAGCAGAACAATCACCGGCTGCTAATGGAAATGGGATTGGTAGAAATATGAGTTGCAGTATCAGTGTTCATTGGCTTGTTTGTCCTGGTAGTGAAGATTTTGGAGCTATTTCAGTGAGAACTCCAAATTTAATAATTTATTTAAATTAGTAGTGATTGAATAATGAGTTGTGACAGATTATTGGTTGGATACGAACGTTATTGTGTGAATGGATGTGCATGTAATCAGATAACACACTTAACATTGGTAAGCATTATTGACTATAACGCTTGTACACAGCTGAATTGTTTGTTTATTGGTTGTGATGATAATTCATGTTCATCTGATGTATATGGTTGATTTATTATGATTGCATGAAAGCTCACACAACACTGCAGTTGTGGAAGTATACAGATGATCGATTTAATCCTCCTTCCATACAAATGAAGATTGATTTCAAATAATAAAATATTATTCTTTTAAGTCCAGTTTAATTTGAAAGAGACTTGGAAAGTGAAATATATTTTTTATAATAATATATACCAGACCGTTCTAGGATGACAGAGAGGACAGTGTCTAGGCTTGGGTTTGGAAATACAGTTTCCTGCTCTCCCTGGCTATCCCCAACTGGTCCGACGGAAGGGATGGTTAATTCAAAATATAATTTGAAATTTAAATTCGAAGTTGTTTAAGCTTAGAAATAAATTTGAATTTTAAACTAATAATGTCGCATAGTGACATGCATGAATAGTAAATTTAAATTTCAAATAAAAGTGTTTGGAATTCCTATTTTTCACAGCTTATTTAAATTTAAATTAAGTTTGGATTGGAAATTTAATCGAGAATAGATTCAAATATGTGTTGATGCACATAATTTTAATTATTATTAGTAGATAATGAAACAAGGTTTGAAAATTATGATAAATCTACCTTATTAATTTAAAGTAATTAGAATTGAATTATTTGAATTTTTTAATGATTTGGAATATACTTGAATTAATTGGCTATTGCAGCGCTTTTCGTAATGCTCCAAACATTATAATCACATTTTCAAAGATAAATAGGTTTTGGAGTTGATAAATCGCGAACCATTATTTCAAAAGGTTAAAAGGGTTGTAAATAGTTTGGAAGGATTTTTAGTGATTAAATATTTGTATAGGGAATTATTTATTAATTTTAAAGGTTAGAATTTAAAAGGAAATGAGTTGGATAGAGTTTGTGTAGGATATTCGATATGTAATTCCAAAGTTGAACAAATACTATTAGAAGCATTAGAAAATATTTACGTCAAGGTTCTGATGTGCTTGTTGAGTTGTGAATTTATATCTGATATAAGTCGATTTAACTCTATCAAACTTCTATTTGAATATAAATTGTCTGGATTATTGTAAACGCAATTGTTATCCAGATAAAGATTTGGTAAATTGGAAGAAGTAAGGGAAGGGATAAAGAAGTACGTTTGGAAGTATAAGAATTGAAGGGTTATGTTTGAAATAAAAGGGTTGGTAAATCGAATATTTTATTTCAAGGAAAGAGTTAAGATGATAACGATATTTATGATCAATCCAACCTTGATTTGTAAATGAATGGACAACAATAGGAAGGAGATCGAATTGAAAATATGTGTGGTCCATAACGATTGTTTTAAGAATACACTTATTGCTTGGAAAGACCGGGATCGGATTTAAATCTGAAAACCATTCCAAGTAATAGTACGACGCATGAAGCAAATTCAAGACTTGGAATCGACGAATGAAGACTGGGAATCTTTGAATTTATTCGGATTGATCGCTGATGTCTCGAATCGGGTTGTACACTCGATTTGAGGTTATAAGTGGCATGGGGCCTGGGTATATTTGGAGATTTTCGGATTTTGTTCCGTTCAGACCCAGAATGGACTTGCATGGATTGTGTTTCTGACATTGTAATTGATGGCATAACACTGATTTCCATTGATATGTATCTGGTTTGTGACGTATGAGCTCGAAGTGGTTATGTATAGATGGAAATCGGTGATCATGTTGTGAATGGAAAATGTGACATACTTAAGAATGAAATGAGCTTGTATGATCTAGGCATTGCTTATCTAGGCATGCTTTGAGTATGATGTGACATCGACAAACCTCACACCTCGGATGATGAGAAACTGGCGTTTAGGTTGTGTGTGTGTGTATATATATATATATATATATATATATGAATTAATGATGAAGCTGCAACAGTGGGAAACCACTTATAAACTTGAGGAATAAGATATGTTCGGGGATCCTTGTCTGGACGAAAACCGTTGATCTACCTCGCGATTTGTATTGGTGTTCGTGTCTGGATGAAAAAGTCGTGATTACATTTCATTTGTATTCCGATTGATCTTTCGTGCCAGGAATCATCAAGTTGGAAACCCAATCTCCAATACGTGCCACATGGTTTTGGTTTGTATATAGATATGGCGACATAATATTATGGGTATTATGCCGTCTAGGATTAATACATTTATTTGCAAAAGGGTTTTCCACAATATGTAATAATAATATCGAAAGAGGATTTTTCGTATGAAGGCATTTTTGTTTATCATAAGATAATGCTCACCCATTTGGTGTGTGCTTGCATTGTGTGTTGTGGGATGAGCTTATGATAGCCTCATTTTGAAAAAGTCATTGTGATTTTATGTGCACGGGCATTCACATGGAGTAAACCCATTCCGCGTTAGCGATGTGGTCTGGTGAATTTCCCAACTTTAAAAAATAAATCTTAATAAACTATTTTATGTTCTCACACCAGTCCGATGACTGACCTGGAGTTTATTATTCCTTCCTAAACTCTGGATGCCCATTAATTTTTCACACAAGCAGCTAGTAGTTTAGTTTTGCAGTTATGATTCATTGGAGCGAGGGTCAAAGCGCTTTCCGAGTTGGAGTCCACACTAGAGTTTGAAGCTTCCGCTGGATCACTTTATTCTTCCGCTGAGAGTATATTTATATTTTTTCTTCCGTTGTATATATGTTGTAGCTCTGATATTCCATGTAACTCTGATATAATAGTATATTATGCAATAAAATTTCTTCTATTTTGTGCAATATATGTATGTACCCATAATAATTCATCTTTGTGAACGGTTTAAGTCGGTTTAATTATCGACTAAAATCGGGCAAAAAGACGGGTCGTTACGTAAAACAATGTAAAGGCATGTGAATGGACATTCAAATGTCATGGAAAAATAACTTGCGGGCATCAAACGGCATCAACTTCAATCGTTTTGAGCATGAATAAGAACTCCACAACATCTGAGGCAAGCGATTTTTGTCAAAAGGCATTGAATCTTGACTTTAAAATATGCGGCATAAGGTGGTTGAATAACAACATTTCTTTAGGTCTTTAAGTTTTAATCCATCTCTAAAAATCAGCAATCTTCTTGCACCAATTCTTCAAGCTTTTCAACAATTAAGTGCATCAATCCATTCATCTTAAGTAATCTGAAAACACAACTATAAATACATAGTATAAATTATTTTGAAGAGAAAACAAAACAAACAAGGAGATGAAATATACACATTTACGTGTATATAAATATTTTTTATATTTATTATAGATTTCAATTTGATTATCATTAGGAAAGAAAATTAAGGAAGAAGATCAAGTCAAAAATACATCGAATTCACTTCCTAGTGAAAGGAATTAAAAGACTTTGGCAGTTGAAGAAGCCAATGATATTACTACTATGGCAATAGAAGAATTAATTGGTAATCTAATGTCTTATGAAGTAGAGTTTCAGGTTAGAAAAGAGAATTGAAGAAATGAGAAGAAATCTGTAACGTCCCGGAAATTTGGACAATTTGAAATGATATTTATTAAAGATTAAACTATTAATAATCAATGTTATATTGATACTTGAGTTAAAAATTTAAAACCGAATATATGGTTCTATTGAATATTGAATTCAGAATGGTCAGTTATGAATCAAATATTTGTTGTTGCATATTTGAATTTGAATGTGGTTGAATATTTGAATTAGAATTAAAATTCGATTGAGAAATATAAACGGTCGAAATTTAAAATAAGCCTTATTGACGTTAAAATAAATTGGAGATTTTATTTAAATATATGGAAGTTGGCTGGATATGTGTGTATTTGCAGATATAAATAGATTGGAGCTTAGCATGTGAAATTTGGGAAAACAAAACGGAGTCATTTTGGTGGTAGAATAAAATTATATAGGGATCGCTTCTTTACTTAAACATTGCGCTGCAAATTTCTTCATGCTTAAGCCATCAAATATAGCCTGCACTAAATAAAACCGGAAACTATAAATTAAACAAACAAAGGGTTCCTTCTCTCGCACACTATCGTATGCCGTGCTCCTCACGTTTCCTTGGATGCCACGGCTCCGTTGTTATAAAAGCACGCCGCTTGGTCCAATTCCTTCAGAGAAAATCTATTCTTTTCCCCTTTTAAAAACCAGTGTTCCTCTCCCCTTTCATTCAGGAAGGAAAAAAAAATCCATCTTTTTCCAATTTTCTTCAGATCGTAGCCCTCTTCCTTTTCTTTAATGGCCGAAATCCTTATCGCCTTAATGAAATCACCTCCCCTAAATTAATTAAATTGCTTTGCCTCTTTCCGAAATCGCTCCTACTCCAATTAAAATTAAAAATCCGTCCTTTTCAAATCGATTACCGTCGCCGATGCTAGCTGCAGCACCACTTCGAGGACCAACATCGCAGCACCTCCTTTTCAATCGCCCGAATAGCTACGTTTGCATGACATCGCCTGCGCCTTCTTCCATTTCTGCGACGGTGAGCATCTCACTCACGATTAATCCTTGTTTCAAGTAAATTGATTTCAATTTAAGCTAAATATATGACAGTTGAGTTGCGGTTGTCTATGTTTGAGAACCTTGTTGCTTTGTTCCTATTATGTTTATGCTTACTGTGAGTTTTATGCGTATGGTTAACTTACTTTTAAATAATTTAACTTTGTAGGAAGTGAATTGAAATTTATTGGGGTTGTTTGGATCGTGTTACCACTTATTGCTTTGCCTGACCTGATTTTCCCCTATCATTTGGTTGTTCCCTTAGTTTTGGATTTTGGCTATTTGTTCCGATTTAGAGCATATACATGCTGGAAGTAGTAGCTACGCATATGGTTAATAGGTGACGATAGCGATTTGGTTATCCTACCTATATATATAAGCCTGGTATCTACATGTAATTGATACACCTAAGATCTGTCTTCCCCTACTTGAAACTGAAAACTGAAAAAAGAAGAAAAAGAAGAAAAAAAAAAAGCATTCTTTTTTTTGTGTAATTCTTACTGTGCTTTGTCAACTTGAACCTGAAATATACTTTTATATGTATATGTTAACATTTGGGTTTGTTTTTAAGTTGAGGTAGTCTTTATACATATCTGCAAGAATTAGTGTCTTACCCATGACATTCAATAACATTTTGACACATACATATCCAGTTATGCTAGGCTTTTGACTCTTGTTGGAATGATGGCCTTGAATGAATTACACTTGAACTGTACAAGTTTATTAGTTATTAAAACTGAAGTCATTTGCATATACCACTCATGTTTACCAGTTTACCTTGTTTCGTATACATGAAGGATCTTGACTTGACAGTTATTAACTTAAAAATCTGGACTTGGTTCGTCTATAATCCGTGCTAGCCTGGTAACTCAAACTTGTGTAGTCATTCTCGCATACCATCAAAATGTGTAGCTATACCCTGTATATAAGTGAATGCCTGTATGTGTATGCTTATATATGTATACACTGATAGTAGACATACAAGTTTCCATACAAGTTTCGGCCCTTATAATTATTTCCATTTTGTATACTGTCTTTCCATGACCACCAATGCCCCTTGTCTGATTTCAAATATATTGGCTTATTTAGGAAATCCTGTCAGTTTGAATATATGTTGTCGGTTTTATGAGAAAACTGTTTTTGTTCCTTCCATATACCTACCGTGTTCAAACTTGCATAACTTGTGTCAAGTATATGCTGCATAAATAAACCTGCATGTGCCATTTAGAAAACTGTGAACACATGACGCCATATACCCTCCTGTCTTGAGTTTGAAACCGTAAACACTTGCTACATGTTGAAGAAACCATCTTTTTGAGTTAGTAACCTCTCCATGCTGTTTGGGAATTAAAATAAATAAGTACATGTTGTCCTATACTAGTAGCATGTTATATTTTAAACCCAATGAGTCATTATCGAATTAAGACAGTAGTGTTTTCGACCAGAACCCAATGTTACTTTCGAGACTGCATTTCCTTACTATCGTAATATCATTTGAACCAAAAATATAATTATGTAATCACTTGTATTAGTGCATAATAAAGATACTAAACCTTATATTTTGGAAACCAAGATTAAGACAGTGAGAATTGTCGTGTGATATTAATGTTGTGGAGAAGTCTGTTAAGGATTTAACTTCTCATACTTGCAATAACGATAAGTATATTTCTTTCGACTATAAAGAAGATCAACTAGATTTGGTTCATGTTTACTTGTGTTGCCTTAATACCCTAACCTTGTGACGTTCACTGGCCTTTGTGTGTCGGGGTGTCCATATTTGGCCTGCTCATTTGGGTTATCTTGTTGGGAATCGCTTGTGCTCTTGAACCTGAGTCACTGCACATGCATTGTCTTGATTAAATCAAAATGTTATTTGTTTAAATAACCCCTGCTGTCACTTTAGGGCCACGTTTGCTGCTGCACTGTAGTAGTTGGGTCAGTAAGGACTTGTTGTATTTTCATTCCACCAGTTGATGTTAGGACTACTGTCTCATCATGTTTGTGCCATATTTTGTGTAAGCCTGCACATGTCCACTATGAGTGTTATGTTATTCTTATGACCTGAAGCCTTATTCAAAACCATTCCTTGCTTGTAAACTTGTTGTGCAAACATGGAGTAGATGAGTTTCACCTTTCATTTTCAGGTTTGGATCTAAGATAGCCGGATTTATATTATATTTGTGCTTGAACATGGCCATCCTTGAATTACATTAAAATACATATGGCTAAAAGTTTCATTCAGCCACTTAAAATATAAAGTTAGATTTGCTAATATATGTTGGCAAACGAAAGCCTCATGTCATTTTAAATAAAACGTATTGGCTATGTTCATGATGTGCTCATGTGTTTGTTCACTGTGATGACCACCTGCGTTTGTTTCCTTCTTATGTGATGGACCACTCGCGTACACATATGGGGGTGCGAGTCCCATTCTATTTGATATTGTGTTGTAATTCACTACTTTATTTTATGATTCACCGCGCACATGTGTTCGTTCACGGGATGCTGGGGCTGTGCACACGTGTACTTGTATACGTGTGCATATGCAGGCTTCTGTGATCGTTGCCCCAAACTAAAATTGACAAGCGCATAAAAATATGTTGATGTTAGAATTTACTATTATATTCAGTTTAGATTGAAGTTAATTTACTTGAACTATGATTAATCCTGACTCGAGTATTTTTATGTTTTGCATGGAATGCTCGAGTCAGACCCGAGCAATGCAGATTGTAAGGATCATAAATTAGGATTCGAAGATTTGTGAAGCTGAGGATTTCAGAAGAAGACGCACTCTGAAGATTTCAAACAGTAAATTATTTTTCTTGTATTCAAAGCATGTTTCAATATTCCGCTGTATATAGAAAAATATTGTATTTAAAATTCCGATTTATAAATAAAAGTTTTATTTCGCCATTTAATACTGCTAATATATTGATTCAGTGTTTCTGTGTAGATTTTGTGTTTAAACTTGGTAAGCTAAGTACGCTCCGTCGGTTTGAGCATTTAAAGTTGGTTTAACCACCAATTTGAAGTGGTCAAAAAGGCGGGACGTTACAAGTGGTATCAGAGCTTTGGTTTATTCAAAGCT
Source organism: Allium sativum (assembly GCA_030737875.1). NCBI lineage: Eukaryota > Viridiplantae > Streptophyta > Magnoliopsida > Asparagales > Amaryllidaceae > Allium > Allium sativum. The sequence goes on along the minus strand of CM060926.1, from coordinate 681,322,323 downwards.
TAGCTTATTGAGTTTAAAAACGGATCTTGAAAATAAAGCGATTTTGAAAAATAATTATTTTGAAATATCAAATATTTTGAAACTAGTGTTTTGAAATAAATACAGCGGAAATAAAAATTTATTTTGAGATTTAAAATCTTGTTCGGAATCCCCAGTCTTCAGAAGTCTTCGAATCCAGGTTTGCGAGAATTGTTCTTCAATAAGTTCCCTTAGGATTTGAATCTAGAATCCATCATCGGATGGTATCTAGTATAGATAGGAGAGAATCAACGAATTAATTTCGTTAAGCGTGAATTTTAGAAATCAAAAATAACTGAAGTTGATTGTAAATAAGAATTCAGTTTGAATAGAAAAGGAAAAATTTGAAATCATTTCAAAGAAAAAAACGATGAAGTTTATTTTGAAATTAAGAATATAAGTTGATGAAATAAAATAAAAAGGGGTTAAGTGAAGAGAGCTAGTAAGTGTCAACAAGTATGTGGGAATAACGATGTTGTATTTAACATCTGTTGAATCCAAATTACGAATTTAGAAATGTTTTCAAGAGGATAAAGTACATTTTCGTCAGAAAATGAAGATTTGCAAATATATTGAAATGTTTTCCCAATAATAATAAGAGATTTCGTAAAATTGTAAAAATATGAATATGATAATTGGAAATGTTTTCCAGAAAACCGTGAGGGACTAACGAGTTCTGAAAAATCAGAATGGGGAGGACTAAAGAGCAAAAAGCCGCACGTCGAGAACGAAGAGCGGCAGAACGTAAAAGAAAGGAAGAAGCAATGATGGAATACGAGAAGAGAATTAAGGGAAAACAGACAGCCGGCCCCTATGACAATGTCATTTGTTACAGATGTCAGAAAAAGGGACATTATGCGGCTACGTGCGGAGAGAGGGACAAGGGAAATAAGAAGGAAGGAAAAATTTACCGATCCAATATTTTTTGTTTTAAATGTAGAGAGAAGGGACATTTTCCCAGTCGGTGTCTCAAAGTGAGGAAGAAGAAGCCTGCCATTGCTGAGACGTCTGAGGAACCAATCACTTGTTATCATTGTAAGCAAGATGGACATATAGCTCGAAATTGTTCCGAGAGACAACAAGGAAGACAGACAATATTGTGCTCCGCTAGAGAGAGAACTGTGAAGTATGTAGATAAAGATGGCTCCATCTCGTATTATTGTAAGAACTGCAAGGAGTGGGGTCATGTGGATGAGGAATGCACAAATCTTTTTGTGGAGACTCCAGAACCATGAATATCATGAAAGTAGTTTACGCAAAGATGTGGATCATCGATCGAAAAGCAGAAAATCCTCGAAGATTGTGAATCCTAGTTAAGTCAGCTCTGTTTCGTAATACTATCGTTGTAATTCTTAAACTCCTATGTAGGTATTTTAAAAAAAAAAGACTATGTATAATTATTTGAATGGAATGGTTATGGAAGAATTTGAACTCTATGAAGTTGCTATTAATGGTTTAATCTTATAAGGTTATTTGAAATCTTGAAAATAAAATATTTCTGAGTAGAAATTATATTAATATTGTTTTCATAAAAGTAGATTCGTAAACTGAATTCGAGGGTTACGTGAGAAATAATTTGATAAGAAAGTGAAGTTAAGAAAGTGGAAACTAACCGGAGATTGGTCAAGTTGGATGACTTTCTAAGTGTCAATCTGATGTTGGTTCCGGCCTTCGGGATTGATATTTAGAGAGTGGTTCGCTTACTAATTTACAGTCGATGGATGTGAAAGAGTAATTGTGTGAATGAAAATTTTGTTACAAGAGTGAAAATTCTGGAATTTTGAAAACACAAAAATTTGGGTGATAAACGTAATAATTGGAAATCTGGAAGAAAAAATTGGTTTATAACCAATAGATCTATAAATCCGAGTTGGAAAGGACATCAAGTATTTGAAGTAGTTAATAGATCAAAGCTAAAATTTTGAAATCGGAATGAATTTTGAGAATATTCGATTTTGGGTATTAGAGAAATATGATTTCATAACTTGTATGGGAAAATGTAGTGAATTGAATTTTTTTGGATTGAAAGGTAATCGATTAAAATAAAATCTTATATAACGGAATTTATATAAGACGAGATGTTTGAAATATGATTTGGGAAGGAAATCTTATGTAAATGACATAAGTATGGTTTATGAAATAAAATATTATATGTATATAGTATAGTATGTTTTTCAAAGTAAAGATAAGGAAAGTACCTTCCTTCTCTTGAATTTCGAGCTTGGTTGAGATATGCTGCTGGTGGGAGTAGGTTGTCTGGACATAAAACTCATGAGTTACCATTGAGCACGACTGCTAGCGTAATTCGCAGGGCTGCAGATAGCCTACGACGGTCGGATGTTTCTTGAGGGAATCAGGCGTAACCATTGTGATCGCTGCGATCTAGAGTCGTGGGAATTCGACCGTGTAGCGAAATTTGTAGGGCTGCAGATAGCCTAAGGCGGACGGATGTTTCCTGAGGGAATCAGGCGTAACCATTGTGACTGCTGCGATCTACAGTCGAATTGTAAGGGCGTAATCCGCAGAGCTGTGAAAGCTTACGGGTATGGATGTTTCCTGGGGGACCCAGGCGTAACCATTGTATACCTGCGGTCCACATGGCATATCTACACGTGAAAGAGATGTAACCACTAGAGTTACTAAAGGTAGAATGAGCCATGAAATGTTGAGATATCTTAGTGATTGTGAGCCACCGGTTTGATGCAGCAGTTAGTCTTTGTGACTTGATTGGTCTTCGTGACCTGATTGGTCTTTGTGACTTGTTTGTCCTCGTGACTTGAAATATCTTCATAAGTCCATGATCGGTTTCCGTGATTTTGAGATAGAGCGGCCAGCGCTCAATGACCTTAGATTGTCTTTTGATTCTTAATTATCTTTCGTTGATTTGTCCATGACGAAATTCGCAGGGAAGTGATTTCCTATGGATATGGATGTTTTCTGGGGGATCCAGACGAAACCATTGTGTATCTGCGATTCAGGAACAATCAACATATCACTATCACATTGGTACTTTCCGTATCTGTTTTTAGAAAGGATTTTTAAAACATTTTCACTAGGGGTTGAAGCAAGGATATTTAGTACTTGAAGATTTTAGTCGTGCGCCTGGCCAGCGTAAGACTAACGTCTGTGAGAACGACAATAGACTTGTCAAAACTTCTAGCTATCAAGTATTTTTAAATAAATAATTTGTCTAAATAAGTTAAGAAAAGGAGTTTTCGAAGCACTTCCAATTACATGGCTTTAGAGTAAAATACAAATATATATTTTTGCATGAATTTCGTGTTATAAATACTATCAAAGATTTCGGATTTTGGAAATTTTCAAGTCAAGAAATTGTAACTTGAAAAAGAAATGTATTTACACTCGTCAATGAGTGTTGAGTAGGATTAAATGGATTGAATGTAAAAAAAAAAAAAAAAAAAAAAAAAAAAAAAAAAAAGATTGGATTGATGGTTGCAAAGCATAGACCCATTACAAGGCAATGATGAATAAGTAAATGTTAATCGATGAGATTTACAAAGAAATTTGGAATAAGTTGTGACGAACAAATCCAACTTGCGCAAAATTTGAAATTTGAGAGAATGATTTCAATAAGAAATATGATTTTCCGAATTAATTGAATATGATGACTAAACAAAGAAGGTCGATAATTTAAATATCGATATTTAAATGAGTTGTGAAGAAATTACCCACGAATATGAAAATTTTGAAGTGTACATTGGCATAACTCTAGCGATCTCTCCTTTTCGAGGACGAAAAGTTTTAAAGGGGGGAAGAATGTAACGTCCCGGAAATTTGGACAATTTGAAATGATATTTATTAAAGATTAAACTATTAATAATCAATGTTATATTGATACTTGAGTTAAAAATTTAAAACCGAATATATGGTTCTATTGAATATTGAATTCAGAATGGTCAGTTATGAATCAAATATTTGTTGTTGCATATTTGAATTTGAATGTGGTTGAATATTTGAATTAGAATTAAAATTCGATTGAGAAATATAAACGGTCGAAATTTAAAATAAGCCTTATTGACGTTAAAATAAATTGGAGATTTTATTTAAATATATGGAAGTTGGCTGGATATGTGTGTATTTGCAGATATAAATAGATTGGAGCTTAGCATGTGAAATTTGGGAAAACAAAACGGAGTCATTTTGGTGGTAGAATAAAATTATATAGGGATCGCTTCTTTACTTAAACATTGCGCTGCAAATTTCTTCATGCTTAAGCCATCAAATATAGCCTGCACTAAATAAAACCGGAAACTATAAATTAAACAAACAAAGGGTTCCTTCTCTCGCACACTATCGTATGCCGTGCTCCTCACGTTTCCTTGGATGCCACGGCTCCGTTGTTATAAAAGCACGCCGCTTGGTCCAATTCCTTCAGAGAAAATCTATTCTTTTCCCCTTTTAAAAACCAGTGTTCCTCTCCCCTTTCATTCAGGAAGGAAAAAAAAATTCCATCTTTTTCCAATTTTCTTCAGATCGTAGCCCTCTTCCTTTTCTTTAATGGCCGAAATCCTTATCGCCTTAATGAAATCACCTCCCCTAAATTAATTAAATTGCTTTGCCTCTTTCCGAAATCGCTCCTACTCCAATTAAAATTAAAAATCCGTCCTTTTCAAATCGATTACCGTCGCCGACGCTAGCTGCAGCACCACTTCGAGGACCAACATCGCAGCACCTCCTTTTCAATCGCCCGAATAGCTACGTTTGCATGACATCGCCTGCGCCTTCTTCCATTTCTGCGACGGTGAGCATCTCACTCACGATTAATCCTTGTTTCAAGTAAATTGATTTCAATTTAAGCTAAATATATGACAGTTGAGTTGCGGTTGTCTATGTTTGAGAACCTTGTTGCTTTGTTCCTATTATGTTTATGCTTACTGTGAGTTTTATGCTTATGGTTAACTTACTTTTAAATAATTTAACTTTGTAGGAAGTGAATTGAAATTTATTGGGGTTGTTTGGATCGTGTTACCACTTATTGCTTTGCCTGACCTGATTTTCCCCTATCATTTGGTTGTTCCCTTAGTTTTGGATTTTGGCTATTTGTTCCGATTTAGAGCATATACATGCTGGAAGTAGTAGCTACGCATATGGTTAATAGGTGACGATAGCGATTTGGTTATCCTACCTATATATATAAGCCTGGTATCTACATGTAATTGATACACCTAAGATCTGTCTTCCCCTACTTGAAACTGAAAACTGAAAAAAGAAGAAAAAGAAGAAAAAGAAGAAAAAAAAAAAGCATTTTTTTTTTGTGTAATTCTTACTGTGCTTTGTCAACTTGAACCTGAAATATACTTTTATATGTATATGTTAACATTTGGGTTTGTTTTTAAGTTGAGGTAGTCTTTATACATATCTGCAAGAATTAGTGTCTTACCCATGACATTCAATAACATTTTGACACATACATATCCAGTTATGCTAGGCTTTTGACTCTTGTTGGAATGATGGCCTTGAATGAATTACACTTGAACTGTACAAGTTTATTAGTTATTAAAACTGAAGTCATTTGCATATACCACTCATGTTTACCAGTTTACCTTGTTTCGTATACATGAAGGATCTTGACTTGACAGTTATTAACTTAAAAATCTGGACTTGGTTCGTCTATAATCCGTGCTAGCCTGGTAACTCAAACTTGTGTAGTCATTCTCGCATACCATCAAAATGTGTAGCTATACCCTGTATATAAGTGAATGCCTGTATGTGTATGCTTATATATGTATACACTGATAGTAGACATACAAGTTTCCATACAAGTTTCGGCCCTTATAATTATTTCCATTTTGTATACTGTCTTTCCATGACCACCAATGCCCCTTGTCTGATTTCAAATATATTGGCTTATTTAGGAAATCCTGTCAGTTTGAATATATGTTGTCGGTTTTATGAGAAAACTGTTTTTGTTCCTTCCATATACCTACCGTGTTCAAACTTGCATAACTTGTGTCAAGTATATGCTGCATAAATAAACCTGCATGTGCCATTTAGAAAACTGTGAACACATGACGCCATATACCCTCCTGTCTTGAGTTTGAAACCGTAAACACTTGCTACATGTTGAAGAAACCATCTTTTTGAGTTAGTAACCTCTCCATGCTGTTTGGGAATTAAAATAAATAAGTACATGTTGTCCTATACTAGTAGCATGTTATATTTTAAACCCAATGAGTCATTATCGAATTAAGACAGTAGTGTTTTCGACCAGAACCCAATGTTACTTTCGAGACTGCATTTCCTTACTATCGTAATATCATTTGAACCAAAAATATAATTATGTAATCACTTGTATTAGTGCATAATAAAGATACTAAACCTTATATTTTGGAAACCAAGATTAAGACAGTGAGAATTGTCGTGTGATATTAATGTTGTGGAGAAGTCTGTTAAGGATTTAACTTCTCATACTTGCAATAACGATAAGTATATTTCTTTCGACTATAAAGAAGATCAACTAGATTTGGTTCATGTTTACTTGTGTTGCCTTAATACCCTAACCTTGTGACGTTCACTGGCCTTTGTGTGTCGGGGTGTCCATATTTGGCCTGCTCATTTGGGTTATCTTGTTGGGAATCGCTTGTGCTCTTGAACCTGAGTCACTGCACATGCATTGTCTTGATTAAATCAAAATGTTATTTGTTTAAATAACCCCTGCTGTCACTTTAGGGCCACGTTTGCTGCTGCACTGTAGTAGTTGGGTCAGTAAGGACTTGTTGTATTTTCATTCCACCAGTTGATGTTAGGACTACTGTCTCATCATGTTTGTGCCATATTTTGTGTAAGCCTGCACATGTCCACTATGAGTGTTATGTTATTCTTATGACCTGAAGCCTTATTCAAAACCATTCCTTGCTTGTAAACTTGTTGTGCAAACATGGAGTAGATGAGTTTCACCTTTCATTTTCAGGTTTGGATCTAAGATAGCCGGATTTATATTATATTTGTGCTTGAACATGGCCATCCTTGAATTACATTAAAATACATATGGCTAAAAGTTTCATTCAGCCACTTAAAATATAAAGTTAGATTTGCTAATATATGTTGGCAAACGAAAGCCTCATGTCATTTTAAATAAAACGTATTGGCTATGTTCATGATGTGCTCATGTGTTTGTTCACTGTGATGACCACCTGCGTTTGTTTCCTTCTTATGTGATGGACCACTCGCGTACACATATGGGGGTGCGAGTCCCATTCTATTTGATATTGTGTTGTAATTCACTACTTTATTTTATGATTCACCGCGCACATGTGTTCGTTCACGGGATGCTGGGGCTGTGCACACGTGTACTTGTATACGTGTGCATATGCAGGCTTCTGTGATCGTTGCCCCAAACTAAAATTGACAAGCGCATAAAAATATGTTGATGTTAGAATTTACTATTATATTCAGTTTAGATTGAAGTTAATTTACTTGAACTATGATTAATCCTGACTCGAGTATTTTTATGTTTTGCATGGAATGCTCGAGTCAGACCCGAGCAATGCAGATTGTAAGGATCATAAATTAGGATTCGAAGATTTGTGAAGCTGAGGATTTTAGAAGAAGACGCACTCTGAAGATTTCAAACAGTAAATTATTTTTCTTGTATTCAAAGCATGTTTCAATATTCCGCTGTATATAGAAAAATATTGTATTTAAAATTCCGATTTATAAATAAAAGTTTTATTTCGCCATTTAATACTGCTAATATATTGATTCAGTGTTTCTGTGTAGATTTTGTGTTTAAACTTGGTAAGCTAAGTACGCTCCGTCGGTTTGAGCATTTAAAGTTGGTTTAACCACCAATTTGAAGTGGTCAAAAAGGCGGGACGTTACAAAATCACTAGCACATAATGCTTTAATCTCCAAAGATGAACCAAATGATGATGTTGTTGATGATGAAATTGAGTTTCTTACCAAGAAGATAAAGAAATTCTTGAAGTATTGGATAATGAACAAACTTTGAGAAGCTAACAATAGTAATTTTAGAAACGGAAATGTTGTAAGAAAATTCGAATGTGATAAACCTAATCATTTGAAAAGAGACTGTCTCAACTTGAAAAAACCAAAGTACTTTTAAAATACTTTCAATAAGGAGAGGAAATAGGTATTCAATGCAACATGGGACGATTCAAATACATCATCAAGTGATAGTGATTCAAAAACAGAAAATTCCAGCATATGCACCATGGAAATGAATGAATATGGAATTTTAGTAAAGAAATTACTAATGTTTTGAATGATCTGCATCGGAGATATAAAATACTTAGGTAAGAGCTCAACGATAGTTTGGTAGAAACAAGTAGATTAAAAATATCTAATAAAACATTGATTGAAGAGAAACAATGTCTAGAAGATGAGATTGAAAGACTTAATGAGTATACTTATGAAAAAGATTTAACGCTTTGAAGTTTTGAAAAGTTAAAAAGTGAAAATGAATCCTTAAAATCAGAAAATCTTTAATGAAGTGAGAGATCACATATCTGAATTTCAAAATAACTTCTCTGCATGGTGTTATTCTTAACCATAGTAAGTATTTTGAAAAAATGAAAATTGATATTGATAAATTTAACAAAAGGAATGATAATCTACAAAAATTATTATCTACGTTTAAAAACACAACGAATAAACATGGACTTGGATACACCTCTAAGGCTAAATTAAAGAAAACTAGTACTCAAAGTACTAAGTTTGTTAAGGCTACCAAGTTCAAACCAAAACAAAGGAAATTAAAGTTAAAACCTTTAAATAGGTTCGTTAATTTAAAGATTCCAAAAAGACTGAATAATATTGAAGTACAAAATATATTGATAATTTTATTAATAAGGTTCATTGATCTAATGATTATATTATAAAAGGGCATTCAAACTCTTCATGAGTTTTGCATGCCAGAGCTTAACCTCATGGACCCCAAAATAAAAAGGATACCAGTGTATTCAGGTACCAAATAGCGGATGCTCAAAGCATATGATATAAATCTACTGAACCCTGGATAAATTTGAAAAGAATTTGTTATCGGCATCGGCAAAGTCGGTAACTATAAAACTCATCTACTTATTTGATAAAGTTTATTTCATGTTTTGAATTTATTTGGTTTTCCCTCTTGTGTTTATTTATATGCATTTATCTCTATATACAAAATCTACATATTGTCTAACATTGAGTTAGATGACTCTTTTTGCTCTTTTTTTGATAACAAATGGAGAGAAAATGTATAACTATACAAGACAAAATGATGGGTGAATGCATAAAGTAAGTGGGAGTAAAATATAAAAGTACTATATTTTATCTATCAAATGTTTATATGGTTATCACTATGCAGTTAAAGCGCTCAATGGATACACTATGGCGAAGATGCAAAAAGTTGTAGGGGGATAAAGCGAGGAAATAACGGGATATAATAGATGAGTATAAGCTTATATATAAAGCTCGTATTATTGCTCATACAAATATATAAATGATAAATAAATGAAAAATTAAGATTGAACTTAATTATAATTAGTACATTCTTAATTTTAAATAAAATCATAAGCAAATATATCAAAATAAATGTAAACTTTTATTTAGCTTGATTAAATTTAATAGAATTTCTGAAAAATATATGTTAAAAGATTATTTTAAGAAACCAAATTTAAAAAAGTTATAATGTATAAATATCATTTTTAAATTCATTTCTTTTATAGAAGATATAGCGGAATATAGCTAAAATAATAGGATATACTGGGAAATTCGAAAACGTATTCAAGCATCAAGAAGAAAGGCTATTTCAGAGGTTATTTGGAAATAGCATAGCAGTGGAAATCCGCTACACGATATAGCGAGGATATGGTAGGGTAATAGCAGGGCATTAACTGCATAGGTTTGTAAACATAAAAAAAGGGAAATTGTTAACACATTAGGTATTGATTTTGATGACAACAACCATATAAACATTACTACTAATGTTTCTTCAGTTGCACATTTACATTAGATATATTATGAAGATGTTTATAGAGATAAACAAGAGTACAAAAGAAGAAATATATAAGAAGGTTAATCACAACAAATGGAAGAATTATAGAGGAAGGGTAATCAGAGTAATTGAAGACCAAAACTTATTAGAAAAGAATACTGAAGGACAGGGATGTTTGAAGTAATGAGGAAACGGTTGAACCTTAGAATATCTTGGTAATGATCCCATGAAAATTAAACTTGAAGCTCACCAACTACAAACCTCAACAAAACCTCCAAAATCCACAAATATAAGGAAATTTGAATAGCTGAAAATTTGCAACACTTATTAATGTTGCTACTCATTTTGTAACACTACCATGTCGATATGGGTATCCTACCATGTCGACATACTAGCCATTTTCAGAATTTCTAATTTCAAATGAAGATACATTTCCTTACATCTCTTCACCAAAATACATCTCTTCAATCACTATATAAAGGCCTTTGAAATTAATTTTGACATTAAGAATTCTTAATTTTCTCCGACCTCCATCTTCTCCAAACTTTTGCAATATAAATCCAATAAATAATTTCCAATTATCTTTTCAAATCCACTCTCTTTCACCCCAATTCTTCACAGATTTGTGTACCACACATTACTATAGAGTTGTACAAGAGTTCACATCATTCTCTCTCTAACTTCATCGTATTTTCTCAAAGAATTCAAAGACACATTGTCATTGGCAGTTTATAGGATCATTGTACCAAATCTGCAGGATCTATATTGAAGATACGACTACTTGCCATATTTTGTTTTAGTGATAAGGAGAAGATTTTCTTGTAGCCTGTAAACTTAGGAGGGTGTGTCTTGTAGCTTATGAAATCAAGATTGTAAAGGTGTTCTCGGCACCCATGGAAAGCAAGCAGTTATAGCGAAATTCTACATGGTGGAGTGTAGGACTGGATGTAAGATTGGTTATTCCGAACCAATATAAAAATCCGGGTGTTACTTGCTTTTCTGCATTTTACTTTATTACTTACTTATTCTCTAATTACTTGTTTCCTATTGCAATTTGAGTAAATATTGTCTTATATTCATAAGTAAGTAGTTAACACACATTTCACCACTTCTAGTGTCTTAATAGCCTTAAGATCCACCGAACACCGTGTTGTTGACATTCCAGTTTCCAAACATATTTTTGGCTGGAATTTTGGGAAGTTGTCGTTGATTAAGATGTTGTTCACAGTTTATTTTTGCTTCGTTTTTGTTGGTGATGTGAGATTTAGAATCCTCAACATTTCAAGTCTTTCTTTTCCATGTTTCTGTTAGTGACACACCATAGTGAGATGCCCCATGTAATTACTTATCCTTTAAACTACTCAAAAGTTTGTATCGTAAACATCTCCTTACTTCTAAATACTATAAGTGGCATATGGTTGAGGTAAAATTAGAATAAAACACTAAACCAAGACATCGATGATATCTCAAAACAGAATGAATATCATTATAAAATACTTAGAATACATCAACTTAGATAGCATAAAATTTCGAATAAATATCTGATACAATAGCTTTATAGAAATAACAGGTCTGTCTAATGTAAAAAAATAACAAGTATATATAACTCAAAACATCGACTTTATGCCTCCAAAATGCTCCAACTGCATAGTAGTGTACCCCAAAAGTGCCAGACTCTAGAATTACCCAGCTAAGAATCTGAGAGTCATCATGACATAAACAAATAAAAAAACATGGTTTAGATACGAATGTTGATGTAATAGGAACTATCTTAAGATACTGTATACTAAAACAATGTACAAATAAGCATGAACCACTAAATCATAGCCAACCCTCTCCGTAAATGTGGCCTAGGGTTAATCCGAACTATCTATAAATAGATAAAGTAAATCCATCTAAAATGTAGGGGTTCATTCCACTTCTTCTCTTCTATAATAATAAGTTAGCATAATATATCTCGCTGCATTAGCCAGATAATATATAACACAATACCAATATATCATAATTAACCCATGATCATATAAAAATAATCACCACTACTCAGATCGATAAGGTACACCTTGATCATATAAAAATAATCACCACTACTCAGATCGATAAGGTACACCTCAATGCATATAGTCACCTAGGTCAAAGCTGAATAGGTACGCAATAGTGCTATTGTCACTACTATTAGACCAAGTTCTATATGAGTATTTACTAAGGAACACCATTTTCCAGCCTGCTATCATCTAAGCCGTAAATGATTCGCTATTGAGAAACTCCATGTCTCACCCCGCTATGATCAAAATCCTAGAAGACCTGATACTAAGGAACTCTAAGTCTCAGCCTGCTATCACCAAAATCCTAAATGACTGAATATTAGGGAACTCCAAGTCTCATCCCACTATCATCAAAATAGTATTAGATTACTCACTATTGAGAACTCTAAGTCTTATTGCGTTATCATCTAAATCATATGTGATTCATTACTAAGCAACCTCATGCCTCCGTCCATTTTCATCTAAAATGTATGGGATCCCTACACATGGCTCCAACAACCATAGCCTAACACCCACAGGACATCTATAACAAAAACCCTATACTGGCCCAGATTGCATTTGAAATTGGACACATAATGGTAATATCATAATACTCTTCAAGTATAGCCTCCCAGTCTACATTCAAATAAGCTAATTTGGAATATATGCTCAAAAAGTCCCTACCAGGGCACCAAAAATTGAATTACTCCAAAACATACCAAACTTCCTCAGGTTGTACCTCATGAAAATTGATGAACAATGATTCAAATTATGCTTTAATTCGATTTCATATGCGAAAGTTATTGTACTTTGAATTTCCAACCAAGCTGGACGATAGAGTAGCAGATCTGACATCTAACATATGCATTTGATCATCTGAAACCTTAGCTAAATGTCTAGTGTAACGACCCGGAAAATCTGAACCAATTTAAAAAATTTAAATTGGCTAAAATAGTGGATTTTAAATATTTAAAATAAATATTTTAAATAATAGCAATGAAAAGTGAGTTGAATCGACGTTTGAAAATAAATATAATTACTTTGAATTGTAAATAAGGCCTGAAATGGCGCGATAGTTTCAAAATTTGAATTCAAACTTCGACTGACTGTACCGGGTGCAAAACAAAGCGGATTTGAGTGAAACCAAAAATATTTTAATCTGTTAGTGAATACCTTTCTAACGAATCTGAAAAATCGAAGTTTCATACCGGAAAGCAAAAGTTATGGCCAAATGAATTTTCGGAAAGGTCGCTATGGAATTTATATAGCTCGTGAGAATGACCATTTTGCAAACGACCTCGGAATTCGACGAAACCACTTTTGTCGGATCCGGGATGTGAATTTATTGCTTGGTTTCAAATTTCATAATTTTTGAAGCTAGTATGTGAGCGTGGCAAAGGAAAATGTGTTTTGGTCAATTACAGTTAAATTGGATCGACCAGAAATGGGCCATTTTTCAAACGATCTCAGAATTCGATGAAACTAGTTTTGTTGGGACTGTATCGTCAAAACATAGCCAGATTTATTTTTCTGGAATTTTTCGAATCAGTTTGTGGCCTTGGCAAATTGAAATGTACGTTCAAACTAAATATTGAATGTTATATATTTTAATTTGAAGGAAAGCTGACTGAAACAGTCGAATGGGCCTACGAAACATATCCCATTGTGTTCGGAATGGGGGTAAAACGCTGGGGACGACAGTCGTTGGGTCTGGATTGGGGTTCGTGAGAGAAAGAGGGTATTTTCGAAATTTAAAAATATATAAATAAAAAAAATATGATTGGCCCTCACTTTTTCTCTCTCCCCGCTTCTTCCCAGATACCCTCGAAGTCGACGGCGAAACTCCTCCCTCGCTTCCCAACCATTTTCCGGTTGGGGGCGTCACATCTAGTCCATCAAGTTAGACATTTGAACAAAGTTTTTAGTCATTTCTTGAACTCGGTTAGATGTCTAATTTATAAAATCAGACGTTTCGCTGCTTATCAGCAGCTCATTTGCACTTTCAAATTTCATACAACCTTAACTTTTAATTATAGCTCTAAATGACTCTTCGTTTCTTCTGTTTTCGTCTATGTAGTTAATGCAATAGTTTGGATTCAATAAGGCGAAGATGTGAAAATCAACTAGGAAGAAATCGAGGGAACAGTGGGGATGTAGCAGATGACTCTAAAATAACAAATAAAACTCAAGCTTAAGGTTTATACATATATATAAATGATAATTAAATGAAAATTTAACATCCAATTTAATAATAATTAGTACATTTTTATTTTTAAACGAAAACGTGTGTATATATATTTTACTTAATGTAGATTTTTACCAAACTTAGTTAAATTTAATAGGATATTAAAGTGATTTTGGTTCTAAAAATATATGTTAAAAAATTCAATCAAAAGGCTAATTTGACATGTTAATTCATAAATGAAAATTTTAAATTGATTTCTTTTATAGAAAATATAGCAGGAATATTGCGGAAATAATGCTATATATCAGAAATAATGGTTTAAAGCAAGAAGGATATTTTAGGGGTTATTTTGGGAAATCGTAGGGGTAGAAGTCCACTATGGGATATAATGAGGTTAGAGTTATAATTGTGAATTTTTTTATACAATCTAGATTATTTTAACTGCGAACTTGAACACATTTTGAAATTGTTGTCTTTTTAGTGCCTTCGGTATATGGCTCTGTATAATTGAGATACGCCAATGGGATATCATTCTAGGGAATACTCGCATCTAAAGTGAATCCTTTTTAGATACATGAATTTTATTATGATCTATTTCACGAAAATGTGACTAGAGTGTCAAAGACAAAATTGAAGTTTTTCGTAAAAAAAAGAAAAAAATTATTTAAAATGGAAACTTGTTCTTATGTAAATTGATTGTAAAATGTTTCAGCATAGTGTCCAACATCCATTTTGTATCTTCTATACGAAAATATTCAATTCACATAAGATCTTCCTGAATAAACACGCTTTTCAATATGCTAGCTTGGCAACACAACACCAAATCATATTTGTCATAGTCGAGTTTGCATTGGGATGAACACCGATGACAATATTCTGACAAATCATTCGTGAACTTAAATGAACAACAAATTGGTTGATTCAACCTTAATTTCTTCGATGTATAGTAGTATATGTATGAACACACCCATCGTATGGTTTCGAGATGAATCTACACCTTTTCAATAGGTCATCCGAGAAAAGAAGAGTTAAATGCTTGATTACACTCATCGAAATGACCTTTACAAAATAGATTGGTTTCATAGCTAAACACGTAACAAGAAACATTTCACGTTCTGGACTTCACTGGAACAATTATTCATTCTGGTGAGCTCTCATGCAACTTAGCGCATATGGGGGTCACTATGGGTACCTGGGATGCCGCAATGAATTGTGTTCAGTTAATCAAACAATGATATTCCTATATAAATAAGAAAACTCAAATAATTCTAGCTACATTGCAATATCAATTTTAATTGTCACTTAACTCCAAATGCACACATACCTATATCCACACATGTGGGTACATATGAGAAAATCAGCCATTACTAAATGAAATATTACTTTTATTAACTAATATTTCTAAAAGAATGAAACATCTACTTTTATTTTTTGAAAGTGGATATAACTTTATTAGGGCAATTTCAGCCCAAAAGCGAAGTTGTATGGAAGATTTTCAACAGCACATGATTAAAATCAGCATACGATGATGCATCCACAAATAATATAATTAAACAAGTATATCTTTCCAATTACGAACAAGATTCGAAAACCTCCAACAAACCAAAATGGATAGCGACGGCCACGCTTTTGACGAATTGTTCATGGCAGCCTTTGGCTTCCACCTTCAGTACAAGATTCCAGCAAATCCAGTGGATCCCCTTCTCCACTACTAGTTAATCGTACTTTTGAGGGTAACGTAAGTCTTCTTCCATGATTTTTGACGATTAATCGTACATCTAGTTCAATTAATTTTGCTAATTCATCCACTGATTGTCGTTTATTCTGGAATGTACGCCTATTTCTCTCCTTCCATAACCATTAAAGGGTAATTATCAAGCAAATGCCTTAGATTTCTATGCTAAAATCTACTTTTATTATTTTATAAAATCATAAACTATTTGGTAGATATTTATTACAACTCACTAGTTCTCTAATCATTTTAATTATGAGTTTAGAGCTCCAAAATCCCTTAATTAGCTTACTAATATTTTTATTAATCAATTCAAATGAATTAATTACTTATTGCTAATGATATGTACATTACTCTACATAATTAATCCAAACTCAAGAAATAACACCACTATAGGCACCCAATCTGCCAAGATCATATTTACTGCTTATTAGGTGTTCTAAAAATAAATTATTTAGGTCTTAGGAAGTAAATTAGCTAAGGAAAGCATGTTTATAACAATAATACAAGTTCAAACATTAGCATGGAAATCTCTAGATTAGTTCATTTGATTTTATAATTATCAATAAACAAAGTATTAAGTGTAACAAATTATTTAATAAGGAGAATCATCCTACCTACCTCTTCTCTTCCAAATCAAGCTCCTAATCATCAAAATCCAATTAAATTCAAACTATAAATTTGAGATCTTTTAACGAAATCAATTTCATGCTAATTCCTTTGCTGGTTTTATAGAAAAAACTATCCCTCGATTAATAACAAAGTCGAACTAGTTAGAAAACTATAACCGTGACCTACAAATTTTATCCTCACAAATACAGATGAGTTTTCATTCCTTAAAATTTGATGTTCGGTATGAAAAGTAAACTTCCCATACCACCATAAGTTAAAACAGTCATTTATGGAAAATAAACCTCATTTCCTTTTATAAAATTCCTTTTAATAATATCTATTATATTTACAAACCTCTAATTCATTTATAAAAAATCTTTTGCATGTCACTAAAACTATTTATGTAGCTTCTTTTATATATCTCTAAAATAAATCTCGTATATTGCTATGAATTAACAAAGGTGATTTATTAGTCTAACTTATCAAATTGATATCGTTTCGCTTTGTATAAAATATGATATATATATATATATATATATATATTGTTTTCTTTTCAAAATAGCATTTCTAAATCTATAGGTTAATGCAAAATTTTAAATTAAATGCTTCGCCAATATTTTTTCCAAAATATTTTTATCTAGCTTTTTTAGAAATAGAATCACTTGTTATAAAATACAAGCTTCAATTTTCTTTATAATGAATATTAAATTAAAATTTCTATAGAACAAATATTTACCAAAATTATTTTTAAACACTTCGTATATGTTAGAAAAGCATAATAAAAAGGTTAAAGTAAAATAGAGAAGTTCTAAAACTATTTGTAAATAATATGCCTTCGAAAATGCCATCAAAAAGTCACATTTAAAGCCATTCTTCGGATCAAAACCACTTTTTAATTAAATGATTTATTCGTAATATTTCTTAATACTAAAAAATTTCCTAAAGCTACTATAACACTTAACCGATATTATCGCTATTTTCGTTTGAAAAAGAAATTGGATTTGTTAACATATTAAAGTCACATTCAATATGACCAAACTACGTACAAAGCTTTTGGAGCTCAACAATTTATATAACAAGTATGTAAATGAATATAAAATTAGTAGTATTTTTCTAAGATTAGGCACTTTATACATAAGTCTAAGTAGTGTATAACATAATACATGATAAATGAGTTACGTCTCGCTAAGTGGGATTCGAACCCATAACATCTCAAACCATGTCATCATGTATTAACCACTTGGACAATCATGCTTGTTAATTTAAATCAACAATGGCAAGGAATTCCATTGGATGCCTCTATAATATTCTCCAGCAAAACATTTCATATAACATCTGCTTTCTAAAGCGAGAATTGAACCAACACCCAAACAAATATTAATAACCATAACACAATTTAAAACAATTAACAATCAATAGTTAGCTATCATTTACTGAATATTAATTAATCCATGTATTAATTAATTTTAAAAACCACCTTTAATTTATAAGCGTGGAACAAGGATTTATTCTACTTGATGGTTATTCAAAATAATATTTTCAATTAAGATATGGCATAACAATGTTTTGTCTTTATAAAAAGATATCACAAGCGAAGAATAATTAAGTTACTACATTAATATTTAGAATAACGAAATTGTATTCAGTCACTATTACTTTATCAGTAATATGTACTGCATTGATATTAGCAACAATTTACACCATACGTATAATGTAAAAATCCGTGGGTTAAATGAATTTAAAATGAATGCGATATGGCTTTTTAAATTTAATTTACATAGTTCATATGATTTAAAACAACTAACGTATGATTACTCATGCCCAAAATCCAATAGACCTAAGTCAAAACTTCCCAGGCCAAAACCCACTTTCAGTGGTGCTTCAAAATTTACAAAGCATCTGCCTAAGAATTAAAAGTCAAGAACGTCGCTCCCTTACCATTTAGTGTGTTCTCGCAGCCAAAAAATGGCACATTCAGGAAGGTGCTCGCGTTGGACGCGTCGGACGCCAACAAAAGTTTCTCCACTCAAAAGGAGCGCTGGAGGAACGTTGGAAATCAAGCCGTTGGCGTCCGAGGCGTCTAGCGTCGGACGCCAATGGCTTGATTTTCAACGTTCCATTTCCCTCCCTATAAATCACCTTCCACCTCCTACCTCTTCACCCCACTCTCTTCAATCCATCTACACTTCTATTCTTCAATCCGCGCAGAAGTTGGTTTTTTTTTCAGTTTGTTGTTTATGTTATAAGCCGTTACTTAACATAGTTTTTTTTTCATTTATTTTTTTATTGATTTCTAGTAAATGTTATTTTTCTATTTTCCAGAATTGCCAGCAGAAAAAGTGCAGATCACTGGTCATTTACCGTAACTCAGATTATGTTGCAATGTGCAGTTGAGGCATATACAGCTTGTGGCAGCAACAAAAAGGGTGTTCACAAAGCCATTGCAAAAAAGTACAACAATACCATACAAAACTATCCAGATCTCGAACTGATAGACGAAACCAAGATCAGACATAAATATGATAGTCTTCGATGAGATTGGTTGATTCACTGATGAACAAGACTGGTGCTGGTTGGAATGTTTATAATGGAATGATTTCTGGAAGCAATGAATGGTGGGAAGATCGTGTTAAGGTTCGTGAACTTCATTTTTAACCATTTATTTGAAGATAGATTCTTACGATTGTGTTTTTTCTTTTAGGAATTTGGACCATTTGTTATGAAATATAAGAAACGTCCGCTAGAAACTTGGGGCTGATGCAACAATTATTTCGCGAGACTAATGCTACTGGTCAGTCGTCCTACACTCCTACAGCAATCGTACAACCATCATAGACTAGTACGTTGCCTTCAAGATAGGCCACATTTGATAGAACATGGGATTTTGATGGGTTTTTAATCCACTAGATGCAATACAAAATGATCATATTCCAAATTTGAATTCGCCAACAAATCCCCCATTGCAACAACCATCAATGAATGCACCAATTTACGAAGCTCCACTAATCCCTCCTTCAACCCAAATTAAAATGAATCCCCACTATCAACCAACTTCATGCCCCGGTTCTAGAAGACGACAGGGTGAAAATGAGGAGAAGATGACTGTGCTCATTGACCTAATGCACGAGAGATAGATGAAAAAATCTCGCATACATTCTGATCCGAATACGGGTACTAGTGTGGAACCAACGGGAAATTCGACAACTTATGCGAATGTAGTTACTCGCATTCAACGTCTTGGAGAAGGAGGCGAATTTAATGTTGCATACGCTTTAGTACATGTTATGGAACCCGGCAAGACTAAGATGTTCACTCTTATTCCTGACGATCTAGCGAAAAACTGGTTGATATCAGGGCTTGCAGACAACGCCACACAAAATAATACCAAACTTATCTGATAAATCAAGGTGGTGCCAACAAGGAGGATGTTCATGTTATCATATTATTGTATTTTTATTGTATTTCTATTTGTATTTCCTTTGTGTAATGACATGTAGTCATTTTATTTTGTCCAATTAAGTACTTAATTAATTCAAAACAATTAATTTAATAATTAAAAATACCCCGCTTAAATACCATGCTTAAATACCCCATTCGCAGCAAAAAATACATATCTCGTTCGCTACAGTACTCCACTTAAATACCCTGCTTTCATTCGTCAAGAACGCACCCTTATAGTCGCCAGCTTCCCGCTGTTTGACCTGCCTTCGACCCACACACCTCTAGAAAACCCTACGTCAAACTCAATGCTTCCTATCACTAACAAAAATGAGAAATTCAACCCATAATCAATGATCATCGAAACACTAAATTGAGACTGACCAAGCTATTCCAACTACCGCCACTACTTCCACGTAGACTCCATCTTCCTGCTAGCACCGTCCTTTGATCCTCTAGCCACCTAGAAAACTAAAATGAACGGAAACGTTTATCTACCGGCTATGTCCAACTTTGGTCACCTTATACCTTATGAGAACCACTAAAAATCTTATCTTGCCACCATAGTTTGCTGATTTTTGTTTCATGCTAGTTGAGAAGCCATCTTATTCGGCCACCATTGTTATCAAGCAATTCTGGACATCATACTGAATGAAATAACAAGAGACTATTAAAAAAAAATTAGACATGACAATAACCCTTTTTATAGTTCATGTCTTTATAAGTTGATGACGGATTCGAAGATGTGGAGTTTTGAGGTCAAAAGGGAGTGTTGTTTCAATTTATAGAAAAAAGAAAAAAAGTTGAAAATGGGTGTTGTTTATTGTTGTGTGTGTTGATTCAGTATGGAAAATTAAAATGCAAAAGATAGGATGTGCTCTGTCAAATTAACCCAAAGCTGATTGCAAAATATTTTTTGGCTTCAGCTATTACCATCCCTCCATTTACACCACCAATTATAATATAAAAATTCAAATTTGATTTTTACCCTTTACCCATTAATTAGATATTAGATTTTTTTTTTTCAATTTGTCTTAGCATATACCACCTTTTTCGAATAAAATTATGGGATAAGTAAAGTTTCAAATGGTAAATATCTGTCGATGAATGTAAATCAACACCACCACCGCCTATGGCATTGATACTTATGTAACAACTGGGAATTTCGCTCGATCCGAATCGATCGCTAAACCGACCAAGACCGTTTAAAAATATAAATTTAACGTGAATGTGAATAAATAAATATTCATTTACAAATCAGATGGTTTTTTTATGTACACCCATTTGAAGGATATTTATTGGGACGATAAATTTTACATATCGCCCAACTGCTTAAATAAAAATCTGTGTTTGTTGATTGAAACCCCACACGGGTATTGGGATGATATTTGATGTACACTAATCCCAATTATTTAGTTGTATATCAATCGATAGGTTGACAGACAGTTGTGTAGCGCACTTTGGATGATGGTTGATTATTTATCAATGTATAATATTTATTCATACTCTGTATATTCTTGTACTCTGATGGGAATTGTTGTAATAAACGATGAATTGTTCTTCTGTTTGCGTTCTGATTCGTCTTGTCCTCAAAGCAATTCGTGCTTTCCTTCACGGGGAAGTCACGGGTTACTACAGCTTATTTATGTAAATAGATAAGAAAAAATCGACAATAAAATTTGAGACTTATGACACTACTTTGATCTTCTTTCTTCTTATCTTTATCTATATTTATTTGTCTCCGTTGTTGATCGCTGAAGAGAAAAGGGGCTTTGGAAAATTTTGAAGAATAAAGAAGGTGCTAAATAAGAAAGAAATAAAATAATGGGTAAAGTAATAAATATAACCATAAAAATGGTAAGGAATGTTGGATCTAGAATAACTCTAGAGGAGGGGTGAATAGGGTTTAACACAGTTTTTCGCTGAATTAAAAATCTGATAGGATATTAAATAATAAACAGATCATAGAATACAGCAGAAATAAAAAGCAGAAAGGAAATAACACACAGAGATACCCAACTTTGGCAAAATCCTGCCTACTGCTGCATTCCTAAGGTTTCTACTAGGAGTTAATAACAAATCCCGTTTACAGACACTGTAAACTCGCACTCCCTGCTCCTGTACTAACCCTACGCTCAAAACCCTAGACCGGTCTATATCCACTAGACCAGATTTTCCCTAGTTTTACAGACACTAGTCGACTGTCTAGTTAAACTCCTAAACTAGATCACCAATCTAGAATTTTACAGACTCTAGAAAACTGTTTTGACGGTTTTTCAAATAAAAAACAAAGATACAAAACAAAATTGCAAAGCAAAACCCTAGCTTTAAAAAGGAATATAAAAACCCCCTTTTAACACTTCTAACTAGCATGGCCGGCCATCTTCATGTGTGTTGCACCCATTTGTTTTTGTCCCTTTCACTTTCCCTTTTGCTCTGGGAAACAAAAAAATGGCGGTTGGTGCTTGAACTAGGGTTTTTCAGAAACAACCAAATCGCGATGCTAGACAGATTCTATGCGACGGCTTCTCTGATTTCTTCTTTGCTCTTAATGCTCGTGATAATGATTTGGTTATCCTCTTGCGATCGAGAACCTTGGTGAGTAAATTCTGAATCGATTTGCTTCTTGTTCTTTGAAATTGTGGTTTTTTGTTTTTCGATCTCACCTGCCTGTGATGATGGGTGCATAATATAGGATTATAAAATCCTTTAATCCCTCTGATTTCGTTAAAATGACTCGACTGATTTTGCTCTCAAATTGTTGTTGGCTGTCTTGATAATTTCTGATTTTGCTCACGAGTTTCCATAAATGATTTGGTCTGAAATATTGGGTGATTCCTCTTTTGAAAAGGCTCGATTTAAAAACTTTGAATGATTTTATCAAATCTAGAAAATGTCCATGATTTCCTCTTTTGGCTCCCTTAAAAAAACTTGCGTGATTTTACATACAAAAGATCATTTCTGGAAAAACAAAATATATGATTTGTTTCCTTTAATTCCTTGTGTGATTGAAACATTTCTGGAAATGAATTGTTGTCATGCTCGAATTCATTTACCCCTGTTTTCACACTGACTTCTTCTTGCCAAATGTTGATTGTGTGATTCTGGAAATTGTTAAACACTTGCCAAATATGATTCTCCATTTCTGGAAATAAAATCTGATTTCTTTGAAACTGTATGAGCATTTCTGGAAGCACATTTAATGATTTTCTTGGCACAAATGTTTGTTTATGCACCATTCACTTTGACTTGACCTTGAGAACATGTTGATGTTCTAAAATTGAACAGATTGAATTTCTTGAAGTAAATATTAGTATTTAAACCTTGCCAAAACATGTGAGATTGAAATCTGTGCATGCTAAACTGAAGTTTGAACCTTTCTCCATTTCATGTCCAAAATAAAACCATTGATTTATGCATATCTTTGGAAATTATGCCCATTTGATGGTTGTGTTGCACCATTACAGTTTCACTTCACATTTGTTGTTTCACTCATGTATACTGAAGTGTTGCTTGTTGTATTTGAGTATCCTTGACCAATCATTTTTGGCATGTCCATTTTTGCTGTTGATATTTAATCCTGTGTGCATCACCACCTTAAAAGCTGCCTGCATCTTGACTTGTTGACATGTGCACCAACTAGCTGCATCATTGAACATTGTGCTGATCTGCCATGCTTGAAACTGCCCAGTTTGTAAAAACAATTTATTATGCTGCTAGAGTAGTTCCATAAGTTAACCTGCCATGTCACTATGCTGCACTTGAAAAAAATGGTCCATTGTTGCTTGATATTGTTCATGCATATGCCATGCTGTGTTGTTTTATCATCACCTCTTTGTGCCCATCATTACATGATTGTGTAGTTGCACCCTTTAACCATTCTGAACATGCTATTGATTTGGATGTTGGTTTGAGCTCCATCTTGTATTTAACCTAATTTGACATTTCTTGCTTGTGTAAATCCACTACTATGCTGACTTTTTGCATGCTTGTTTGCTAATACTTGCATGTATGTTGATGTTGTATTTTCACTTGTGCACTTGAAAGTCTGGAGGAACTTTTATTACATGCAGTTGTGTCCATATTCATTGATGTCTCGAGCATGTGTGTTGCACTATCTTACATCCTACACCATCATTATAGCTGCACTTTGGCTCGACCACTTTGAAATTTGCGGCTTGCATTTTGTTTATCCATGCACCATTTTTTCTTGCTGACTTGATATGTTGTTTGCCTCGACCATCTTTGTATTATGTTGCAATTTATAATGTGCTCGGCCAATTGTGTTGAGCAGTCTTCATGCTTGACCATGGTTCGACCGATTTGATATGTTGTGCACGGAGTCGAGATGGTCCATGTGGCTACTCCTCAGTTGCAAACTGATTGGCGTGGCAGTGCACACGTTTGTATATGCATCCATCAGACAAGATTTTCTGTCCTTGTTCATATACAAACTAGCTGCCTAGACACAGATTAATCCGATCAAGTCATGAAAAATGATGAGAAACACACCAGAAATCTGAGGCAAATAAATTTTTAAAATAACAAAAATTATATCTGCTAAAATTTAAAATATTATTTCAATGTCAGATACCGTGTGTGTTTCTTTTGTATGATAGGTGTAGATGACTGGACTGACAGTGAAGATGCTGTGAAGACAGAGGACAGAAGACAGAAGACAAAAGAATAAAAGACAGTGTCAACGAATGTAAATGTATCAGTGAATATATATGGAAGTGAAAATGTATGTATATATGACAAGGTGACTGTATGAGTGTTGTAGTGATTCTGTAGTAAAGGAGTTGTGTATATGAAAAAGATTGTACTGTTTATATGTAATAAAAAAGTTTGATTGAAATAAAATATTATTTTATTGTTGTCAAACAAACTTATCTATTTCATTCAGTTTATTTACATGTACAATATTCAGTGAATGTTTAAATAGTGGAGTTACAAATAGTTGTACTGTTTGAATGTTTGAAATATAATAATTATATTTAAACAAAATACTTTGAATATTTGAATGTATTCGTATTCTATTTTAAATTTAGATATTATACTCATGTCTGTGTTATATATATAAAACAGTACAGTAACAAACACATTCAAAATAATATTTTATTTGGTTGTTATCATCAAACAAAAATCATATAATTGTGTATACAACACCGTTATATACAACAATCTCCCCCTTTTGATGATGACAAACAAATAAAAGATTTTGAACACTATAACTGTGTTTGACAGTGAATATTGAACTCCCCATACTTATTAGCTCCCCCTACCATAGAAACTCCCCCTATAACTGTGCATGAGTGAAATGTATGAATAATAATGAATTTTCAAAATTAAAAATATTTATAAAATATTCACTCACGAATCAATGAATCAAAATCTCAACCCATTCTCCCACTTTTGTTATCATCAAAAGGATTCAGAATTTGAAATACAGATGAAAAGTGACTAATAAATATAATATCAGCATAAGAGGAAGACCAACCATCATAAATTTCAATCAATCAAACAAAAATCATAATATTATGAGAACAGGTGGCATATTTCACATTTTAGAGAATGAAGGATTTACGATGAATTTCATACATAATGGAGAGAATTTTAAAAACAAATCATTTACAATTATTTTCAAAAGATTTTTTATAAAAATAAAGCATAAAAACAGTGATGGAATTGGACTATAATTAATAATTCAATTTAAGTGACAAAATCGAATAATCTTAAATCCCAATATCTATCAATCAACAAATCATAATACGTCATAAGATTTCAACACATTTCACAGATGTGAAAGATGGATTGATATGCTGGCTTTTTAAACACCAAGGAGAATTTCATATTAATTTTAATTTATAGCAAATTATTCTTTTTTCTTTTTATTTTATTTAAGAGCACACTGACCACTCATAACAAATGCTTGGATTTTTAAATGAGGCCAGTCACAACTTAAATTATAAGTTGTCTCATAACCATGCATAACCAGAGCTTGGATTTTTAAATGAGGTAAGAGACACACTTATGTATTAATTATATATTTTTTCATTTTCAGCTTTAAATAGAAAAACTCCTCGGTATATACTACCAATATGAATGATAGAAATGTGGTAGGAACAGAACTGGACTGTGAAATAAATTTCTAAATTAATTATATTATGAAATATGACCAACTGTACCGGGATCATTGAAAATTCTTAGTTTCACTAATTTTGAATAATAACACAGTTACATTTCCATCACAAATATTTCCACTATTTATTCAAAAAAATTAAAAAAATATTAACTCACCATATTTATGTAAAATCATAATGGAATGTAGAAGGATGATAGATAATGAAGATGGTCGTGAAATAATTGCCAGTTCAAAGATATTATAATAAATATTCAACCATCATGAAAATTCAGATTAATCTCCTCTTGTTGTGAAATATACTGCAGTCACAATTCATCACAATTTAAAAATCTGATAATAATTTTGGTGAACTATAAATACAACACAATTTGGATATTGATCTCAATTTCTGAATGAATAAAAAACAAATAATTTTAAAAATGAGAATCAATTACAAGAGGAATTTAGAGGGAAATATATAAGAAAAAAATATATACAAAAAATATTCAGCACTTCTAAACTGATACCACTTGATGTCTCTATACATGAGGATTTTAAAAATGATATTGGAGACGAACAAAGATATCTCAGACAACAGAATCTTAATTACAAAGCCTAAGTAGACACGGTCAGCAAATCAAGCAAACTAATTTCATCAATCAGAGCATGGTATAAACAAGCAGTCACCAAAAATTATTTTGAAGAACAATATTTGAGCAGCACAAAAAACTAGATTCAACTCAGACTTGTCAAGATGACGGTCACATAAGATGACTCATGATCTAATAAATATACTGTTTATTTGAAATCATTTGAGAAATATGAAACTCTCAAGATTCAGTGAATCAGTCACACCAGAATGTAAATATCAGATTCAAGATATGTGTGTGGTTCAACAAATCAGAAACTTCAAATGATTTTAAACAAACATATATTCAAATCAAATAATCATGAAAACAAAGAGATTTAAGACCGGATTTTCAAATAATTTTTCACAAGAATTTCTGACAAGCACAAAGGATTTTTCAGACTATTTACATCAAGTTTGAGTAATAATTCATGATCCAAAAAAATAGTGGTTTATTCAAAATCACTTGAACAAATGTAAATCTTGAGATACAATGAATCAATCACATATGATTAAATTTTGGATCTGAGAGGTGTGTGAGATTCAAAATATTTGAAATATTCAAGTGATCTCAAAAAACAAAAAAAATCATAATGATCATGAATAAAGAAGAATTTCAAGATGTATCACTGATTCAAGATAGAAAATCAACATATCCAAGCCAATCTGAAAAATAGTGAAATTATCACAACTGATAAATATTGACGTGCTGTAATGAGTATAATATTTCAAGCTCTTCTAAACTGAATTAGAAGAAACCCAAAACAGCAGATATATATGAAATTTCATTAAATATTCAGATCTTCAAATTTTTAGAATTTATACTAACAGTGTTCAAGATATGATATGAATGCTTCAGCACTGTTAGAAATTCACGGATCAGAAAATAAACTTCAAAACAATTGCAGAAATATTTACAAATTTGAATTTAAGATCTGGAAATAACTAAAACATTAGAGTTCTATTCAAATAAAGTGAATTTTCAGAAAATATGAATTCTACAATTGGAAGTTTAAGAAAGTACAAAAGAAAGACAAAAATATATGGTAGTGACAAAACAAAATAGAAGAGATAAAGAAAATAAATAGAAAGGGTAGAAGGAGGAATACACAAAGAAAAAGAAAAAATATTTACAAAGGTTGAGTTTAGAGGTTATACCTGAAATTGACGTGAGTAAATAAATCTCTAACTCAACAAATCTTGGCTAAAGGAACTGTAAAAGATACAGAATTATATACTAGCTTGATTTCAAATTTCCTTTCAGCACAGCAGTTCCTCTGCCTCCTTTGGTACCTAACTATTAAGAGGATTGAGTGGTCTAACGAAAGTAGTAAAACCACTCACAGTTTTGTTCACATCTTTTGGTACCCAAATCTGTTTGTACAACAAACCATCAGAATTTACTTAAGTACCCTTTGGAATCCAGATTTGTTTGAATCTAGTCAAGGATGTTTTATCTTCTTTTGGGATCCAAGATTGTTTAAATGGATTGTTATAAAACAGATTCTGATTTCGTTTGTGATTTAAAAATTCTTTGGAATTTTTAGAGTTCAAATTTTCAAAACGATCCTTCTTGAAGCAGTTTAAGGAATTTACAAAATCACAAGAATTTAGCTTTTCAAAATCATTTGTTTTCCCAAAACCAAGACCTCATTTATTTCCAACAGAAAATTGGTTTTTCAACAACATATTCAAAGATTCTTCACCGTTTGAAAATTTAGCCAAAATGGATTCAAGTTGTTGAATTTCAGTTTTAATATCACCATTTTATTTCAATAATTCTGAACATCGATTTTTAGTGATCTTATATCTTTCAAGATCAGATTTTAAAATCAAAATTTCATTTTTAAGCAAATTAATTTTGGTTTGGGACTCAAAAATCTGAGATTCAGAAAGTTTTTGTTTTTCAAACTCAAATTTCTTGGATTTTTCAATCTCGTTTTCCAGTTCTTTCAAAATCAAATCGGATTTCAACAAATTCTCCTTTTCAGCAATTTCAAATTTGGAATTTATATCAGTCTTAAAATTTTCAAATTCCTTTTGTAAAAAATTATTCAAACTTGATAACTCATTCTTGTTTTCTTTTAAGATCGGAATTTATTTTTCAAACTTTTGAATGTTTTTATTGAGATGAACAAGATTGGTTTTCAATTTCAAACAATTTTTGCAATCGGAATTTGAAGAACTTTTAAAATGTTCTAGTTGTAATTCCAAATCATCCATTTTGCTGTTCAACTCAGAATTCTTAGATTTCAGAGATTTGTTTTTAGATTTGAGTTTATCAACAGATTTAGTCAAATCAACGCACATATAAACTAAATCTTCGTATGAGAAATTTTTTGTTTCAGCATCTGTTGATTCTCCATCATCTGATCCTTTTGAATTTTCATTTGTAAATCCGGTTAAACAGAACTCTGAATCTGAGTTGACTTTCTCGGGTTTTGAGCTACCGTTGTCAGATCTTCCATACTTCGTATTGAGAGTATCCTAGATTTCCTGTGCAGATAAACAATGGCATAAACTGTTCAGTACTAAGATAATTAAATATAATTTTCATAGCATGGGTATTGAAAGAAATATCTACACTATCAAATCCAATCATAAAAATATCCCAATATTTAATATTAACAGATTTTAAATAAAATTCCATTTTGGATTTACAGTTTAAAAAATCTGTTCCATCGAAAATAGTTGGAGATGAACTGGACTGACTCTCTATCGACTGACAACTAGTAATCACCATTACTCTAGAGTTAACAAAAATACCTGCTCTGATACCACTTGTTGGATCTAGAATAACCCTAGAGGGGGTGAATAGGGTTTTACACAGTTTTTCATCGAATTAAAAATCTGACAGGATATTAAATAAAAAATAGATCACATAATACAGCAGAAATAAAAAGCAGAAAGGAAATAACACACAGAGATACCCCGCTTCGGCAAATCCTGTCTACTGCTCCGTTCCTAAGGTTTATACTAGGAGTTAATAACAGATCCCGCTTACAGACACTGTAAACTCGCACTCCCTGCTCCTTTACTAACCCTATGCTCAAAACCCTAGACTGGTCTATATCCAATAGACCAGATTTTCCCTAGTTTTACAGACACTAGTAGACTGTCTAGTTAAACTCCTTAACTAGATCACCAATCTAGAATTTTACAGATTCTAGAAAACTGTTTTGACGATTTTTCAAATACAAAACAAAGATACAAAATAAAAATGCAAAGCAAAACCCTAGATTTAAAAAGGAATATAAAAACCCCCTTTTAACACTTCTAACTAGCATGGCCGGCCATTTCATGTGTGTTGCACCCATTTGTTTTTGTCCCTTTCACTTTCCCTTTTGCTTTGGGAAACAAAAAAAGGGCGGTCGGTGCTTGAACTAGGGTTTTTCAGAAATACCCAAATCGCGATGCTAGAGAGATTCTATGCGATGGCTTCTCTGATTTCTTCTTTGCTCTTAATGCTCGTGATAACGATTTGGTTATCCTCTTGCGATCGAGAACCTTGGTGAGCAAATTATGAATCGATTTGCATTTTGTTCTTTGAAATTGTGGTTTTTGGTTTTTCAATCTCACCTGCCTGTGATGATGGGTGCATAATATAGGATTATAAAATCCTTTAATCCCTCTGATTTCGTTAGAATGACTCGACTGATTTTGCACTCAAGTTGTTGTTGGTTGTCTTGATAATTTCTAATTTTGCTCACGAGTTTCCATAAATGATTTGGTCTGAAATTGTAATAACCCGGAAATCTGAGCCAATTTAAAATTTTTATTTTGGCAATTTTAGCAAATTTTGATTATTTAAAATGAATTATTTTAACTAATAACGACGAGAAATTTATTTTGAATAGAATTCGAACGTATATATTTAATAGATCGTCATTAGAATATAATTATTTAATTATAATTATAAAAGGAATTGAAAATGGCGCGGTAATTCGATAATTCGATTTCAAAGTTTAAAGGAATGTACCGGGTGCAAAATAAACCGGATTTTAGTGAAACAAAAAATATTTGAATCTAATTGAGAATATCTTTCAAATGAATCCGAAAAATTGAAATTTCATAGCGGGAATCAAAAGATACGTCCAGTTGAAAATTCAGAATAGTCGCTATGGAATTCTGGCCCTTAAAAATGGATATTTTGCAAACGACCTCGGATTTCGACGAAACCACTTTTGTTGGATCCGTGATGTCAAGTTATTGCTAGATTTCAAATTTCTTAATTTTTCGAATCAATATGTGAGCGTGGCAAAGGAAAACGTGTTTGACCAGTTTTAGTTGATTTTAATCGACTGGAAAAAGGACATTTTTCAAACGGTCTCAGAATTCAATGAAATTAGTTTTGTTAGGACTGTATCGTCAATACGAAGCTAGAAAATATTTTTCGGGAATTTTCAGAGTTCGTATGTGGTCCGGTAAATTGAAATGCACGTTCAAATTCAATATATAGAGTTATATGTTGATTTTGACAAAAACCGATCGAAACAGTCGAATCAGTTTGTGATATATATCCCATTGTGTTCGAAACGGGGGTAATTAGCTGTGGACGACAGGCGGTGGTCCTCGTTTAGAAGTCAAAATTAAAAGTTGCTTTTTGGAAATAAATAAATGAAATAAATAAATAACCTCATCCCTCTCTCCTATACCCTCAGCCCCCCCATTTCATTTTGAACAGAAATAAATAAATAAAAAGGGGGAGAATCGATCGGGGAGGAGTCGCGCCCCCCCAGGCAGCGCGCCGCCGCCAGAGGCAAGGGCCCACCCTCCTCTCTTCCTCCTCCGCTTCCTCCTCCCCTTCTTCTTTTCTGACCGAGCCCTCCTCCTTGCCCTAGCCGCGCCGCCTCCCCTAGCCTCCAAGACCAACGTCAACCCCCCCTGAAGCCGCAGGCCCCCTCGAGCACCCCTCCGACAGTGAAAACCCCCATTCCTTGATCAATCAATGTAAGTTCTTTTATTTATTTATTTTTATTTACTTATTTTATTTATATGAAGTAAACAGTTTATAAAAAAAATCAGTTTTTTTATATAGTAGAAGGAATAGAAATGATTCTCAGATTATAGATATGATTTTTATATTTTTGAAAGAATAAAAATTCGATTTTTAATTTATAGAAGATATAAAAATATGATTTTTATATAGTATGGATAATAAAAATATGATTTTTATAAGGTAGAAAATATAAAAATACGATTTTTATATAATGTAGAGTAATAAAGATGTGATCTTTATAGAAGTAGCCATATAAAAATATGATCTTTTTATCATAGGAAGAATAAAAATATGATTTTTATTCATGTAGAGTAATAAAATATAATTTTTATTATATTAC
The DNA here is from genome assembly GCA_030737875.1 of Allium sativum. Taxonomy (NCBI): domain Eukaryota; kingdom Viridiplantae; phylum Streptophyta; class Magnoliopsida; order Asparagales; family Amaryllidaceae; genus Allium; species Allium sativum. The sequence goes on along the minus strand of CM060926.1, from coordinate 681,290,268 downwards.
TAGCGGTGTAATAATAGAATTTTTATCTATATAGTAGCGGTATAAAAATAGAATTTTTATCATGGAAGTAGCGTTGTAAAGGAGTGATTTTTACATATGAAGCCGTGATATAAAATACGATCTTCATATATATAAAAATATAATTTTTATATAGAGAATAGCGTGATAAAAATATAATCTTTATTATATGAACAGCGGTGTAAAAATAGAATTTTTTTTATCCATATATAGTGATTATAAAAATGTGATTTTTATATATGTAGTGAATACGGGCAACGAAAGTGACAAAAGGCGGGAACGACAAGATTTCCTACATAAGAAGAGTCGTGGCGTTTGGTTTAGCTAGAAGGTGAGAACTCCTCACTTTTATTTTTATTTCTAGTTTGAAATATATACTAGGATGCAGACGGTGCTTAGTAGCACCCGACACCCGTCGTCCACAGACCATGGATGACTTGTTTGTTTGGTTGCTATGTTGTGAAATTTAATTGTGTGATTTGGAATAAAATATTTTATAGTGGAAAATATTTTATAGCTAAGAATATAATTTTTAACGTGTATATAAAATAAATAATTATAAACAAATCGTAGGTTTGTTTATATACACTAATTTGATTGCTATTGATTAGGACGATAAATTTTATACATCGCCCAACTGCACAAATAAAATATGTGTTTGTTGATTTGAAACCCCACATGGGTATTGGGATGATATATGACATACACTAATCCCAATAATTAGTTGTATGTCGATCGATTGATTGACAGACTGTTATAAGCGTTAAATATTTATATTTGATGCTTATACAGTGTAGAATGCACTTTGGATGATGGTTGATTATTCGTCATTGTTGATATATACATGTGTTGTATGGAAATCCATAGAAATAAAATCTTCGGTAATTGGTTGGGCCTCATTCCAGTTTTGAAAAGAAATATTTGAAATAGAATATTTGAAAAAGAAATATTTGAAATAGAATATTTGAAATAGAATATTTGAAATAGAATATTTGAAAAAGAAATATTTGAAATAGAATATTTGAAACAGAATATTTGAAATATAATATTTGAAAATAGAAATATATGAAGCCGTGTTGATTAGATTGACGCCATTTTGACGTGAACAATATTTATATCGATTTTATACATTTTATAATGAATATCGAAAGTGATTTCAAAATCTGATATTTTGAAAAGAATTGAAATTCGAATTAAAATTGAATAGAAATGAATTCGAATTGAAATTGAACAGAAATGAATTCGAATTGACATTGAATTGAATTGAAAACAAACTGAAATTGAATTAAAAATCGATTTGAATTGAAATCAATTTGAAATGAATTTAAATCGAATTTATAAGGAAAAATTCAATTTTGATTTGAATTTGAAAAGAAGTTGAAATCGTTTCGAAAATGAATTTAAAACGATTTATAAAATACGTTTTAAAAGGAAATTGACGAAGTATATATTATATATATTATATATATAATATAATGGCCTGAATAGAACGCACCGCGCTGCGGTAGTTCGTGAATTTCGACCATTGACTTCGAATGGATATTACTTGAGATCCGACCGTCGGATTCTCCTAAAACTGGAACCGCTGGGTTCGTATCGAGAAGAGCTTTCTAATGAATATCAGATATTTGAAATCTAATGGTTGGATTTGGAATTATGTCCAAATCAAATTTGGAAAAGGTCGTTGTAAGTGCAGTTCGATGGCCGTTGATGGAAATCGACTGTACGGGCCTTGATAAAATTATTAAAAATAATAATAATTTGTGTAAAATCATAAGAAATGATTTGTGAAGAATTGGGGTGAAAAACTCCATATTTGAAAAGATAAAAATAGATTTTTATCGAAATGAACTAGTTTTGAACTATAATTATAATTCTATTTATTTTTAAAATAAATAAAGTGGATTTGAAATGGTTTTAAAAGTAACCAAAATTTCCAATAATTGAATTGGAAGGGATGTGAATCGAAATTGTTTTTGGAATATTTCGATGTTGGATTTCGTGATTATACAGATAGCGTTATGGAAATTTGAAAGATACATAGATATCGTTATTTCCAATACGATATTTGTGGGTCGTAGAATTTGATATTGAATATAAGCCGATATATTTTCTATTCAGAGCCTTGTATTTAATATCAAATGTGATTTGGGTTTGTCATGAATGGTGTCCTCATTAACACTGTTCTTAAACCCAGTTGAGAAAGAGATTAAATCTTTTTATTTAGATTTAATGAAGTGTACCAATTAAATAATATTTAATTGGAATTGAATTGGTATTGATTTTTGGGTTTATCGTGATCAGTGTTTTAAATAACACTTGTTATTTAACCCGATAATTAATGGAATGTGGTTTTGGGATTACCGTGAACCGTGTTTTAAATGACACTGATTCTTTAACCCAGTTAAAGATTAAAGCTAAATGGAGTTTTAATGAATCTTGAATTAGATTGAAATGATCGAGAATGGAGTATCACCAGTTTTGCTCCAGGCGATAGTTAAATCTTTAATTAGATTTGAACGTGAAATGGTAATTGAATTTACCAATAACACTGTGGTGTTAGATATGAAGTATCACTAGTTTTACTTCATGGGATGAATAGGTTGGGATTGGGAAATAAAATAAAAGATTACTTCGATGTGGTTCGCTAATCCCAACTTGTTTGAATTGATATTCAAAAGAAGATTAAAGAATAAATTTATAGAATTTATCTTTGATAGAATTTATGCGAATCTTTCTCAAAGAATAAGAATATTTGAATAAAAGAATATTCTAAATTGGAATGAGGCGTATGTTGTGTTTGTGTAACACTTGTTTATTATATACGCGAGTTATTCAGAAATACCGGGTTTATCCCATTCTGAATAACTGATTCGACGTGGTGTCGAGGATGAAGACGGTGGTCGAAGACCGGAGGTCTTCACATCGTTTGGGTGATTACTGATGATCTTGATTAGGCTGTACACCCAAGAGGAGGGAATCTGTTGGTGATCGTCCAGACGTACTTGGAGATCGATGGATATGCGGGGTACTAGGTGCCTCCAGTTTCGTTCAGACCCAGAACGAACTTGCAAATGGACTATGTGTCTGACATTGGAATTTATTCTGTGTGATTGATTTCTATTAAATATATATCTGTTTGGCGACGGAGAATTTATTCTCTTGCTTAACGCCCTTCTCTGAGACGTACGAGCTCAGGGGTTATATATTGATGGATATCAATCGCATGGAGTGAATTGTCTGTGTGGCATGCCTAAGTGGCAACATGATCAAGGCTTTTGTTGAAAAGCAAAGTCTTGTGGTTGATGATCAAAGCACGACCGGTGTGGCATAGCTTTGTGTAGTGTTGATTCGCGAGCCTCACATCCCGGTTGTGAACTAGAAACGGGAGAAGTATCCAGGGAGGGCATGAGTTTCTTTCTAGCTAGAGGTGGTGTCAGTGCTTAAACTAGCTGACATTTATATTATTTTCACTTGTGTGGTTGTTGCTGTGGCGAGGCGCCTCTGTTTGATCGGACGATCCGGGTCCGATGGAGTCATTCGTTGGCTCATTTACGCCCCAAAGGGCGGGGAAACGCAGTGTTCAGGCATTTTAATCCACGTCGGTGGACCGACCCTGTGGCTCCTAAGGGTCAATGCGTTCTGTCCCTGAGACATGGGCTAGATTGTCTCGAATCGGTGATGACTATCTTTTGCCTCGGTTCACAGATGGAAATCCAACTTTCAATACGTGACGTTTCGATTTTATTTGTAGAGCCTAGTATGGCGACATAGTAGGATGGGGCACTTATGTCGTCTATGATTGATACTTATGATTTGAAGTTGTTTTATACACTATGCACTTATAATAGTATCAAATGATTTGTTTTAAACGTATCAAGCATTCTTGGCTATTATAAGGTAAAACCCTATCCTCCAGCTTGTGTTGCATTGTGTGATGGGACCTGGGTCTTATAATAGCTTCATTTTTCTTTATTTAGCATTGCGCTGTTGTTTTATGCACTGGTATTCTTGGGAGGAAACCCGTTCCGTGTTATACGGCGTGGTCCCTTGATTTACCGAACTTTAAAATAAAGATTAATTATTATTTTAGTTCTCACACCAGTCACATGACTGACCTGGAGTTTATTGTTTTAACCTAAACTCTGTGTGCCCTTATTTTGACACGGGCAGCTAGTAGTTTTGGGTTTGCATATTTATATTCACAGGATCCTGATTTACAGCTGGAACGATACTCGGAAAGCTCTGAATTTGTGTATTACTTTCAGTCGTGTATTGTTTTATTTTCCGCTGCTATGTAATGTATTGAAACCTCTGATATTTTCTGATGTATATTATTTGTTTATACTCTGTATATTCTTGTATTCTGATGAATTGTTGTAATTAACAATGAAATGTTCTTCTATCTGCGTTCTTTTGTGTGTTGTACTCGAAGTATCCGCTCTTTCCTTTCCGGGGAAGTCACAGGTCTTCACAGTTGGTATCAGAGCTTTGGTTTACAAAGCTCAGAGAACAAGACACGTTAGAACCAAACGAAAGAATTCATCAGAGATTGGATTAGTAATATCCGATGAGAATGACTCGTTAGAGATGGGATCAGTAGTATCCTAGAACGAGTGTGAAGAGTATATTTTTAAAATGAAAATGAATTTTGTTTTGAAAATTTAAACTTTATTCAACGTATTTGAATATTTATTTGTGTTGAATTTGGACAATCTAGTATATGAAGATTTTGCATATACGCCTAGCTAGCGTGTGTACGAAGTTTTAATATACTGGATAGATGTAGAATCATACTCTAGTAGCCCGAAGATGATTCTGATGGTTGAGTACTCATCGTCAGAATTTATCTTCGAGTGACGAAAGCGTGATATTTATATATTTCCAATTGGCTGGTGTGAGAACCAAAGCTAGATATGGCCTATTGTTGTGATATTGCATCAAAAATGTGATTTTTGACTATATATCAAAGTTATGAATTTGAAATGATAACCAATTAATTGATTGTTGATTGTGTTGTTTGATTACTGTTTGATTAATTAAAATGTTAAACCTTTAGCCAAATTGATCAAAAAGTGAATTGTATTGAAAATTTGTCGCGTTTGCATACATATACATGTACTTACATTGAACAGGTCATAGCAAGGGGGCTAGAGCAGAGAATAAAATTGTTTGCCCGACATATAGGTACATGTTTACCATAATTTACTGTTTCGTTTGGGTGATGATGATTTTATGAGCCGATTGGCTAGCCGCTTGGCTTTCTCGTTTTCTTTTGGATTGAAGAAGGCCATTGGAGGCTATATGAAATATCCCGAAGTCCCCGGTGCAGGGGAGGTTATGGCGAAATTTTTCGAAAATTTAGGGTGTTAGCCAAATTTTTGAAAAATTTGAAAGGTTCTTAGAAACTGAAAAGTTGAAGAACTTAAGCCGTAGTGAAAATAATGGAATTGATTTGTTAAACAACTTTCGGCTTCGTTCCTTTTCGGGGACGAAAAGTTTTAAGTGGGGGAGATTGTAGTAACCTGGAAATCTGAGCCTATTTAAAATTTTTATTTTGGCAATTTTAGCAAATTTTGGTTATTTAAAATGAATTATTTTAAATAATAACGACGAGAAATTTATTTTGAATAGAATTCGAACGTATATATTTAATAGATTGTCATTAGAATATAATTATTTAATTATAATTATAAAAGGAATTGAAAATGGCACGGTAGTTCGATAATTTGATTTCAAAGTTTAAAGGAATGTATCGGGTGCAAAATAAACCGTATTTTAGTGAAACCAAAAATATTTGAATCAAATTGAGAATATCTTTCCAACAAATCCGAAAAATTGAAATTTCATAGCGAGAATCAAAAGATACGTCCAGTTGAAAATTCAGAATAGTCGCTATGGAATTCTGGCCCTTAAAAATGGAAATTTTGCAAACGACCTCGAATTTCGGCAAAACCACTTTTGTTGGATTCGTGATGTCAAGTTATTGCTAGGTTTCAAATTTCGTAATTTTTCGAATCAATATGTGAGTGTGGCAAAGGAAAACATGTTTGACCCGTTTTAGTTGATTTTAATCGATTGGAAAAAGGCAATTTTTCAAACGGTCTCAGAATTCGATGAAATTAGTTTTGTTAGGACCGTATCGTCAATACGAAGTTAGAAAATATTTTTCGGGAATTTTTAGAGTTCGTATATGGCCCCGGTAAATTGAAATGCACGTTCAAATTCAATATATAGAGTTATATGTTGATTTTGACAAAAACTGATCGAAACAGTCGGATCAGTCTGCGATACATATCCCATTGTGTTCGGAATGGGGGTAATTAGCTATGGACGACAGGCGGTGGGCCTCGTTTAGAGGTCGAAATTAAAAGTTGCTTTTTGGAATTAAATAAATAAATAAAAACCTCACCCCTCTCTCATATACGCTCAGGCCCCCCTCCCCCGATTTCATTTTGAACAAAAATAAATAAAAAAAGGGGGAGAATCGATCGGGGAGGAGTCGCTCCACCCCCCCCCCCCCCCCAAGCAGCACGCCGCCGCCAAAGGCAAGGGCCCTCCTCCCTCCTCTCTTCCTCCTCCGCTTCCTCCTCCCCTTCTTCTTTTGTGACCGAGCCCTCCCCCCTTGCCCTAGCCGCGCCGCCTCCCCTAGCCTCCAAGACCGACGTCAGACCCCCTCCCCCCCGAAGCCGTAGGCCCCCTCGAGCACCCCTCCGACAGTGAAAACCCCCATTCCTTGATCAATCAATGTAAGTTCTTTTATTTATTTATTTTTATTTACTTATTTTATTTATATGAAGTAAACAGTTTATAAAAAAAATCAGTTTTTTTTATATAGTAGAAGGAATAGAAATGATTCTCAGATTATAGATATGATTTTTATATTTTTGAAAGAATAAAAATTCGATTTTTAATTTATAGAAGATATAAAAATATGATTTTTATATAGTATGGATAATAAAAATATGATTTTTATAAGGTAGAAAATATAAAAATACGATTTTTATATAATGTAGAGTAATAAAGATGTGATCTTTATAGAAGTAGCCATATAAAAATATGATCTTTTTATCATAGGAAGAATAAAAATATGATTTTTATTCATGTAGAGTAATAAAATATAATTTTTATTATATTACTAGCGGTGTAATAATAGAATTTTTATCTATATAGTAGCGGTATAAAAATAGAATTTTTATCATGGAAGTAGCGTTGTAAAGGAGTGATTTTTACATATGAAGCCGTGATATAAAATACGATCTTCATATATATAAAAATATAATTTTTATATAGAGAATAGCGTGATAAAAATATAATCTTTATTATATGAACAGCGGTGTAAAAATAGAATTTTTTTTATCCATATATAGTGATTATAAAAATGTGATTTTTATATATGTAGTGAATACGGGCAACGAAAGTGACAAAAGGCGGGAACGACAAGATTTCCTACATAAGAAGAGTCATGGCGTTTGGTTTAGCTAGAAGGTGAGAACTCCTCACTTTTATTTTTATTTCTAGTTTGAAATATATACTAGGATGCAGACGATGCTTAGTAGCACCCGACACCCGTCGTCCACAAACCATGGATGACTTGTTTGTTTGGTTGCTATGTTGTGAAATTTGATTGTGTGATTTGGAATAAAATATTTTATAGTGGAAAATATTTTATAGTTAAAAATATAATTTTTAATGTGTATATAAAATAAATAATTTTAAACAAATCGGAAGTTTATTTATATACACTGATTTGATTGATATTGATTGGGACGATAAATTTTACACATCGCCCAACTGCACAAATAAAATATGTGTTTGTTGATTTGAAACCCCACACGGGTATTGGGATAATATATGACATACACTAATCCCAATAATTAGTTGTATGTCGATCGATTGATTGACAGACTGTTATAAGCGTTAAATATTTATATTTGATGCTTATACAGTGTAGAATGCACTTTGGATGATGGTTGATTATTCGTCATTGTTGATATATACTTGCGTTGTATGGAAATCCATAGAAATAAAATCTATGGTAATTGATTGGGCCTCATTCTAGTTTTGAAAAGAAATATTTGAAATAGAATATTTGAAAAAGAAATATTTGAAATAGAATATTTGAAATAGAATATTTGGAAAAGAAATATTTGAAATAGAATATTTGAAATAGAATATTTGAAAATAGAAATATATGAAGCCGTGTTGATTAGATTGACGCCATTTTGACGTGAACGATGTTTATGTCGATTTTATACATTTTATAATGAATATCGAAAGTGATTTCAAAATCTGATATTTTGAAAAGAATTGAAATTCGAATTAAAATTGAATAGAAATGAATTCGAATTGAAATTGAACAGAAATGAATTCGAATTGACATTGAATTGAATTGAAAACAAACTGAAATTGAATTAATAATCGATTTGAATTGAAATCAATTTGAAATGAATTTAAATCGAATTTATAAAGAAAAATTCAATTTTGATTTGAATTTGAAAAGAAGTTGAAATCGTTTCGAAAATGAATTTAAAATGATTTATAAAATACGTTTTAAAAGGAAATCGACGAAGTATATATTATATATATTATATATAATATAATGGCCTGAATAGAACGCACCGCGCTGCGGTAGTTCGTGAATTTCGACCATTGACTTCGAATGGATATTACGGGAGATCCGACCATCGGATTCTCCTAAAACTGGAACCGCTGGGTTCGTATCGAAAAGATCTTTCTAACGAATATCGAATATTTGAAATCTAATGGTTGGATTTGGAATTATGTCCAAATCAAATTTGGAAAAGGTCGATGTAAGTGCAGTTCGATGGCCGTTGATGGAAATCGACTGTACGGGCCTTGATAAAATTATTAAAAATAATAATAATTTGTGTAAAATCATAAGAAATGATTTGTGAAGAATTGGGGTAAAAAACTCCATATTTGAAAAGATAAAAATAGATTTTTATCGAAATGAACTAGTTTTGAACTAGAATTATAATTCTATTTATTTTTAAAATAAATAAAGTGGATTTGAAATGGTTTTAAAAGTAACCAGAATTTCCAATAATTGAATTGGAAGGGATGTGAATCGAAATTGTCTTTGGAATATTTCGATGTTGGATTTCGTGATTATACAGATAGCGTTGTGGAAATTTGAAAGATATATAGATATCATTATTTCCAATACGATATTTGTGGGTCGTAGAATTTGATATTGAATATAAGCCGATATATTTTCTATTCAGAGCCTTGTATTTAATATCAAATGTGATTTGGGTTTGTCGTGAATGGTGTCTTCATTAACACTGTTCTTAAATCCAGTTGAGAAAGCGATTAAATCTTTTTATTTAGATTTAATGAAGTGTACCAATTAAATAATATTTAATTGGAATTGAATTGGTATTGATTTTTGGGTTTATCGTGAACAGTGTTTTAAATAACACTTGTTCTTTAACCCGATAATTAATGGAATGTGGTTTTGAGTTTACTGTGAACCGTGTTTTAAATGACAATGATTCTTTAACCCAGTTAAAGATTAAAACTAAGTGAAATTTTAATGAATCTTTAATTAGATTGAAATGATCGAGAATGGATTATCACCAGTTTTGCTCCAGGCGATAGTTAAATCTTTAATTAGATTTGAACGTGAAATGGTAATTGAATTTACCAAAAACATCGTGGTGTTAGTTATGAAGTATCACCAGTTTTACTTTATGGGATGAATAGGTTGGGATTGGGAAATAAAATAAATGATTGCTTCGGTGTGGTTCGCTGATCCCGACTTGTTTGAATTGATATTCAAAAGAAGATTAAAGAATAAATTTAAAGAATTTATCTTTGATAAAATTAATGGGAATCTTTCTCAAAGAATTAGAATATTTGAATAAAAGAATGTTATAAATTGGAATGAGGCGTATGTTGTGTTTGTGTAACACTTGTTTATTATATACGCGAGTTATTCAGAAAGACCTGGTTTATCCCATTCTGAATAACTAATTCGACGTGGTGTCGAGGATGAAGACGGTGGTCGAAGACCAGAGGTCTTCACATCGTTTGGGTGATTACTGATGATCTTGATTGGGCTGTACACCCAAGAGGAGGGAATCAGTTGGTGATCGTCCAGACGTACTTGGAGATCGATGGATATGCGGGGTACTAGGTGCCTCCGGTTTCGTTCAGACCCAGAACGAACTTGCAAATGGACTGTGTGTTTGACATTGGAATTTTTTCTGTGTGATTGATTTCTATTAAATATATATCTGTTTGGCGGCGGAGAATTTATTCTCTTGCTTAACGCCCTTCTCTGAGACGTACGAGCTCAGGGGTTATATATTGATGGATATCAGTCGCATGGAGTGAATTGCCTGTGTGGCATGCTAAGTGGCAATATGATCAAGGCTTCTGTTGAAAAGCAAAGTCTTGTGGTTGATGATCAAAGCATGACCTGTGATGCATAGCTTTGTGTAGAGTTGATTCGCGAGCCTCACATCCCGGTTGTGAACCAGAAACGGGAGAAGGATCCAGGGAGGGCATGCGTTTCTTTCTAGCTAGAGGTGGTGTCAGTGCTTAAACTGGCTGACATTTATATTATTTTCACCTGTGTGGTTGTTGCTGTTGCGAGGCACCTCGGTTTGATTGGGCGATACGGGTCCGATGGAGTCATTCGTTGGCTCATTTACGCCCCAAAGGGAGGGGAAACGCAGTGTTCAGGCATTTTACTCCACGTTAGTGGACCGGCCCTGTGGCTCCTAAGGGTCGATGCGTTCTGTCCTTGAGACATGGGCTAGATTGTCTCGAATCGGTGAGGACTATCTTTTGCCTCGGTTCACAGATGGAAATCCAACTTCCAATACGTGATGTTTCGATTTTATTTGTAGAGCCTAGTATAGCGACATAGTGGGATGGGGCACTTATGCCGTCTATGATTGATACTTATGATTTGAAGTTGTTTTATACACTATGCACTTATAATAGTATCAAATGATTTATTTTAAACGTATCAAGCATTCTTGGCTATTATAAGGTAAAATTCTATCCTCCGGCTTGTGTTGCATTGTGTGATGGGACCTGTGTCTTATAATAGCTTCATTTTTCTTTATTTAGCATTGCGCTGTTGTTTTATGCACTGGTATTCTTGGGAGGAAACCCGTTTCGTGTTATACGGCATGGTCCCTTGATTTACAGAACTTTAAAATAAAGATTAATAACTGTTTTAGTTCTCACACCAGTCACATGACTGACCTGGAGTTTATTGTTTTAACTCAAACTCTGGGTGCCCTTATTTTGACAGGGGCAGCTAGTAGTTTTGGTTTTGCAGATTTATATTCACAGAATCCTGATTTACAGCTGGAACGATACTCGGAAAGCTCTGTATCCGTGTATTACTTTCAGTCGTGTATTGTTTTATTTTCTGCTGCTATGTAATGTATTAAAACCTCTGATATTTTCTGATGAATATTATTTGTTTATACTCTGTATATTCTTGTATTCTGATGAATTGTTGTAATTAACAATGAAATGTTCTTCTGTCTGCGTTCTTTTGTGTGTTGTTCTCGAAGTATCCTCTCTTTCCTTTCCGGGGAAGTCACGGGTCTTCACAGAAATATTGGGTGATTCCTTTTTTGAAAAGGCTCGATTTAAAAACTTTGAATGATATTATCAAATCTGGAAAATGTCCATGATTTCCTCTTTTGGCTCCCTTAAAAAAAACTTGCGCGATTTTACATACAAAAGATCATTTCTGGAAAAATAGAATATATGATTTGTTGCCTTTAATTCCTTGTGTGATTGAAACATTTCTGGAAATGAATTGTTGCCATGCTCGAATTCATTTACCGCTGTTTTCACACTGACATCTTCTTTCCAAATGTTGATTCAAAGATTCTGGAAATTTTTAAACACTTGTCAAATATGATTCTCCATTTCTGGAAATAAAATTCTATTTCTTTGAAACTGTATGAGCATTTCTGGAAGCACATTTAATGATTTTCTTAGCACAAATGTTTGTTTATGCACCATTCACTTTGACTTGACCTTGAGAACATGCTAATGTTCTACAGTTGAACAGATTGAATTTCTTGAAGTAAATGTTAGTATTTAAACCTTGCTAAAACTTGTGAGATTGAAATCTGTGCATGCTAAACTGAAGTTTGAACCTTGCTCCATTTCATGTCCAAAATAAAACAATTGATTTATGCATATCTTTGGAAATTATGCCCATTTGATGGTTGTGTTGCACCATTACAGTTTCACTTCACATTTGTTGTTTCACTCATGTATACTGAAGTGTTGCTTGTTGTATTTGAGTATCCTTGACCAATCATTTTTGGCATGTCCACTTTTGCTTTTGACATTTAATCCTGTGTGCATCACCACCTTGAAAGCTGCCTGCATTTTGACTTGTTGACATGTGCACCAACTAGTTGCATCATTGAACATTGTGCTGATCTGACATGCTTGAAACTGCCCAATTTGTAAAAACAATTGATTATGCTGCTAGAGTAGTTCCATATAAGTTAACCTGCCATGTCACTATGCTGCACTTGAAAAAGATGGTCCATTGTTGCTTGTTCATGTTCATGCATATGCCATGCAGTGTTGTGTTATCATCACCTGTTTGTGCCCATCATTACATGATTGTGTAGTTGCACCCTAGAACCATTCTGAACATGCTATTGATTTGATTGTTGGTTTGAGCTCCATCTTGTATTTAACCTGCTTTGACATTTCTTGCTTGTGTAACTCCACTACTATGCTGACTTGTTGCATGCTTGTTTGCTAATACATGCATGTATGTTGATGTTGTATTTTCACTTGTGCACTTGAAAGTTTGGAGGAACTTTTATTACATGCAGTTGTGTCCATATTCATTGTTGTGTCGAACATGTGAGTTGCGCTATCTTACATCCTAGACCATCATTGTAGCTGCACTTTGGCTCAACCACTTTGAAATTTGTTGCTTGCATTTTGTTTATCCATGCACCATTTTTGCTTGCTGACTTGATATGTTGTTTGCCTCGACGATCTTTGTACTATGTTGCATTTTATAATGTGCTCGGCCAATTGTGTTGAACAGTCTTCATGCTTGACTATGGTTCGACCGATTTGATATATTGTGCACCGAGTCGAGATGGTTCATGTGGCTACTCCTCAGTTTCAAACTGATTGGCGTGGCAGTGCACACGTGTATATCTATACACGTGTGTATATGCAGCCATCAGACAAGATTTTCTGTTCTTGTTCATATACAAACTGGCTACCTAAACACAGATTAATCAGATCAAGTCATGAAAAATGATGACAAACACACCAGAAATATGAGGCAAATAAATTTTTAAAATAAAAAAATTATATCTGCTAGAATTTAAAATATTATTTCAATGTCAGATACTCTGTGTGTGTTTCTTTTGTATGATAGGTGTAGATGACTAGACTGACAGTGAAGATGCTGTGAAGACAGAGGACAGAAGACAGAAGACAAATGAATAAAAGACAGTGTCAGTGAATGTAAATGTATCAGTGAATATATATGGAAGTGAAAATGTATGTATATATAACAGAATGACTGTATGAGTGTTGTTGTGATTCTGTAGTAAAGGAGTTGTGTATATGAAAAAGATTGTACTGTTTATATGTAATAAACAAGTTTGATTGAAATAAAATATTATTTTATTGTTGTCAAACAAACTTATCTATTTCATTAAGTTTATTTACATGTGCAATATTCAGTGAATGTTTAAATAGTGGAGTTACAAATAGTTGTACTGTTTGAATGTTTGAAATATAATATTTATATTTAAACAAAGTACTGTTGAATATTTGAATGTATTCGTATTCTATTTTACTTTTAGATATTATACTCCTGTCTGTGTTGTAAATACAAAATAGTACAGTAACAAACACATTCAAAATAATATTTATTTGGTTGTTATCATCAAACAGAAATCATATAGTTGTGTTTACAACACCATTATATACAACAATGATAATAAAAGAATAGGTGAGAAAAATAAAAGGTGGGGTGAGAATTTTATTTTAAAAATACTGAGGTGGGAAAAACAATTGGTGGGGTGAGAATAAACATAGCCAATTTTTTTAATTCGAACTTTTTGGGTACCCCTATAAAAGTTCCCTTTCAGAGCTTGATTAGAGCACTCCCAACGTAATGGGTTGTCGAAGGTCAAATCAAGCTCGTTTGTCCTTCAACTCAACCGGGAGAAGTCATATACTCCCTTAGCCGGCTTATTTTAAGCTGGCTAAGGATATTTCTTCAAAAAAATTATGCTTTAACAACCTATTATTTAGCCTAAATAATAGCTTGTTGAGGACAAAATAATAATTGTGCATATATTAGCCGCCTTATTTAAAGCCAGCTAACCTTAGCCGGCTTTAAATAAACCGGCTATACCCCTTTATAAAGCAACCTTTGGGGTTTCTTTGGCAACCTTTGAGGTTTCCAAAGCAACCCGAATTAGATTTACTGACCCCGTCAGGGTCAGTTGCTTACCAACCGACTCTCGATTAGGAATGCTCTTTGGTCATCAATGGGGACTAGAACACCCCTCAAAAATTATCGTCGCTTTTCCTATTCCTCTTCCCTTTCTTCGAATAAGAATCAAATCTTCGTTCCTACTATCTCTTCTTCTTAGCTTACTCCATCATTGATTTAATTGAACTCCGGAACCACCAAGTTAAACTTTCGTTCCCTATTGTCTCCCATACAGAATTTGTGACATGGACTTTCCTGGTTGCGCACTCGGTCATGTGTTGATTCTATAGTGTATATGTTTTCCATATAGTCTCCTGCCTCACCAACGTAGTCTTTGGTAGTCGCACTACACTCCCCACCCTATTTTTCCTCAAGCGTAACTATCCCTTCACTGTTATGTAGTTAGATCTAGGTAGGTTGCTGGATCAGTTCTGTTGTATATAACAATTATATGATTTTTTCTATGATAACAAACTTATATATATTATTATAAATATGTTTGCAATTGTACTATTCTACCACATCATAGCCAGAATTAAATATTTATATTTAAATAGAATACTGCTGCACAAGAATTTAAATATTCAAACAGTATTTTATTAAAATATAAAATTTTGTTTCTACATTTGAATAGTACAAATTTAGCTCCACTTTTTTTACATCTCACTATAAAATAATTTTCAATTTTATTTGTTACATTACTCCTCACTACAGCACTCAGCTACATTCACTCATATAAAAAAACTGTTACATCCACTGACACGCTCACTGAAACGTTTATCTTCTATCAGACCACTGTCCCTTCAATCTGTCTTCTCTGTCAGTCCAGTAACCTACTTATCTGTCATAGAAACACACACAATAAACAGAAACAAAATATTTTTAAATTCTAGCATATATAATTTTATTTTAAAATTTATTTTCCTTGAAATTTTGGTGTGTTTCTCATCATTTTTCATGACTTGGTCTAATTTATATATTCATCCGTCTGTGTCTAGACTACTTGCAATATTCACAGTTATTCACTGTAAATACCATAAGGTAGACATCTTCTCTAGTTCTCACACACATATATATATATATATTCTGTACATACATGTGTTTGTATATACACATATATTTTATATAGGCATAACTGGTCAATCATTGAAACAGCAAGGGACAAATATATCAAGTATGATGTGATCTGGTGAAGCTTGACAACACAGGCATGCAGCACGTATTCATGAACACACAAGTGCAACAAAACAGGAAGAGCAACACGTATATACAAACATATATACACATTTGTATATATATATACATGAATGTATACAATGACATATATAAGGCAACATGATGATGAACATTCATTCAGACTCATGCGACAACAAGCCAAGGCACATGGGCAAGACATATGGCATGTTCACATGTAAAAAGGTGTGTGGCAAGTATAACAAGGCAAGTGACAACATGAAAATAAACCAGTGTACATAAGGGATCATGCACATCAAAATGTCCACAAAAAGGTCAAACAGCAAGGTCAAAACATGTTAAGCTCATATGTACATTCAACGACAAAGCAGGTAAGTGCAAGCCCATGTATTCAAGTCAAAAGAAAGATAGTGGTTTGCAACGTATGGAGTCAAGCTGGGTTTAATATGCACAAAGAATGGTGCAAATTCAGTGTATAGCCAGATTGACATAGAGAGGCACTACATCAACGAAGCAATACACAGAAGTATTCAAGTGCATCATAATTTACACATGTGATAGAAAAACACATGGCTGAACAGGTCAACGAAACATAATACAACACATAGTCAAATACATGGCAGCATCAAGTACACAAGACCAATGCATGCACAAGCTAACATGCAGCAGTCATAGTTCAATGTTGGTAAAACAAGTTTAGATGTAGCTGCAATGAAGGGACAAAGACAAACTAGCAAGTGAAACAAATTATATGTAGCATACATAAATTACAAAAAGGCAGACCAGTTGAACACATTGTACACAAGTTCCAAAGGATGCCGAAATCAAGGAGATTGAATGTGAACAAGAGTCACAAAGGTGCAACTTATACATGGAACTTCATGAATGCACAAATGGAAATTTATTCGTGCCAAATACATATAGCAAACGCTAGATGACATCACACAAATGAGGCAGGTCGAAATATAAATGCACATGGGTGCATAATCATGAATGGGTACAACATGAAAGATGAAAAGTTCAGAAATCACCAAGTTGTTATTTCCAGAAGGATAAATATACGTTTTCTTTTTTAATCGATATTTTCATGAAGGGACAAAATCAAACTCAAGGAATTCATCATACAATTAATTCTAGCAAGAAAAACATTGCCTAAAATAAATATTCACGTTTGCCAAATATTTCCAGAAGATCATGTAGCTAGGTTAATCAAATGCAAAATCGGCATGCACAATTCTAGGCATGATATTTGTTCAAGAGTTTCCTAAAATCTCCTAATCAATCAAGCATTCACATTGAAAATTGTTTACAGAAAATAGCAAGCATATTTTTGGGCGAGAAGCAAATTGTTTTGTTTCCAGTTTTGAACAATGTTATATTTGGCAAAACATTTTTGGAAATGGTTTTCAAAATGACAAGGATTTAGCAACAAATTCAAAGACCGGTTTTTCGGCAAATCTTATGAAGATCTTCCAGAAATAACCATGTCACCCACAGCATGTATGCCAAGAATATCATTTGTGTGTGTCTAAAAACCCAATTTCACATTCTTGGCAACAAATAAAGCAACAAAATCACCCAACATTTTTGCAGACCAAATAAATATGAAATCAGAGTTAATTTAGGGTTTTAGAATCCTATAAATAATTATTATTCATCATCGGCAATATTTTATCGAACACCAAGCAACAAAATAAGAAGTTAAAAGAAAATTCAATTCAGATTACTCACAGAAGTTTTCTATCGCAAGCACCCCAAATCAAACGACGAGGAGCAATAATAATCTAGCAACAGAGAACAATTTTCAAAAATCATGACTGAAGTCGCAATTTGGAGAATAGAAGAAAACCCCAAATTTTAATGGGATCTGTCACCGCTGAGTTAAGCAAAGGAGGAAGCCAATGGTTTATGTGTTAAAGGGGGACCGTCCATTCTTATTTTACAAAGGGAGTTATTTTATTTTGTTTTGAATTGTTTTATTTTCTAACCGATCTATCAGATTTTTTTATTATGTTTGTAAAAATTAGGGTTTTCTAGTTATAGGATTTATAACTAGTGTTTATGAGTTACGGGTTTGTAATTCGAGGAAAATCTGATCTTGGGTATAAAGATCAGCGCAGGATTTTGAGCGTAGGATTAGAACAGCAACATGGTTTGCGAGTTTACATGGTTTTTGTAAGCGGAAGTCTGTTTTAATACCTAGTAGAAATCTTAGGGAATATACAGTAGGCATGGTTTTCCGAAGCTAGATAAAATCTATGTCGTTTACTTTCCGCATTTATTTACTCTATTAATATCTGTGCTCTGATATTTTTAATATCTTGTAAAACTGTAATAAACCCTATTCACCCCCCTCCATAGGGTTAATTTAGATCCAACAAGTGCTTTTAGAGCAGATATTTTATTAACTCTAGAGTCATGGTGTTCCCTAGTTGTCAACCTAGAAAGTCAGTCTAGTCGTGTTCCAACTATTTTTAATGCTAAAGAAATTTTAAAATGAATCCTATTTAAAATTTGTTAATATTAAATGTTGGGATATTGTTATTAACGGGTATGATATGGTAGATAGGAATGGCATCGGATTTAACTTTCGTACTAAACATATTTTATATTCCTATATTGATGATGTCCTGCGCAATCATATCTCCCACTATTTGACTGCACAAGAAATCTGGAATACTCCCAATACAAAGTACGGAAGAAAAGACAACTACTCAAAACCTCAGAAGACCAACTCAGATTCAGATCTATGCTTAAAAGGAGAAACTGATAATGATTTCGATGGAGACTCAACAGACGATGAGACAGGAAATTTCTCTTATGAAGATTTAGTTTATATGTGTACCAGTTTAACTAAATTTGTTGATAATCTCCTATGGAAAAACAAATCTCTGAAATCTAAAAATCATGAGTTGACTAACAAAATTAATATTTTAGAATCAAATCTTGAAAACATCATAACGTCTTCAAACTCTGTTTGCGAAAATTGTTTATATTTGAGAAATGTTCTTGTTCATCAAAAGGAAAATATTCAAAAGCTTGAATATGAAATTCTGACCCTAAAAGAGAACAAGATTGAGCTTATAAGTACAAAAAAAATTTGCAACAAGAATTTGAAATTTTTAAGACAACTGAAAAATCCAAATATGAAATTGCTGAGAAACAAATTTTTCATAAAACTAAATCAATCATGAATAAACTTGAAAAAGAGATAGAAAAATTCAAGAGTTCTAAAAAACATCAATTTAAAAAACACATTCAATTTGAATTTGAGGTTTTTTAGTCCAAGACCAAACTCAAATTGCTTGAAAATGAAATTTTGGTTTGAAACAAATTGATGCTGAAAAAAGAAAGATCAATATTAATCGTTGTTCAATTTTGATGAAAGAGAATAGTAATCTGAAATCCAAAATTAATGACCTTGAGTTGAGTTTGAAACATTTTTCAATCGGAGAAAAATCTTCGAATTTGTTGTTGAAAAACTAAATTCTAGTGATTTCAAAAATCCTTCAAATTGCTTTAGAAAAGGTCACTTGAAAATTTGAACTCTGAAAATCTGAATGGATTTTTAAATCACAAACGAGATGAAAATTTGTTTAGAAATAACTCATTTAAACATTTTCGTATCCTAAAGGGAAATAAAACAATTTTGACTAAATTCAAACAAAATTTGGGTTCCTAAGGGTACAAAAGTTAATTCTGATGGATTGTTATATAAACAAGTCTAGGTACCAAACGCGTAAACAAAACTGTGAGTGATTTTACAAAAAAATTTAGACCAACCGATACTCTGAATGCTTAGGTGCCAGAGGCTGGTTGATGAATGACTTCTAGAAGAATTAAAGTTTGTTCCATAATTGAATTGAAGCTATTCGATATATGTTCCTCAGCCAAGATTAATGAGTTGGAGATCCACAACATCTATTGTAAATCAGGTATGATAACCAAAACCTCTTCTATTAATATCCACTGTTTTTATTCTTCTTCATTTATTCCTCATTCTACCCCTTTTATTCATTGTTTTGATTATGGTTATTTTCTTTGTCACTGCCACTTTTTTTCACTTATTAACTTCAAATTGTAGAATTCTTGGTTTTCTGAAAATTTGTTTCATTTGTATAAAGATCTCATGTTTTAATGACTTTTAGATCTTGAATTCAAATTTGAAAATATCTGTAATTGTTTTGAAGTTTTATTTCATGAATTCCTAACAGTGCTGAAGCATTATTATAATGTCTTGAACATTATTAATTTGAATTCTAAATTTTTGAAGATCTGGAAAATTAATGAAAATTCACACATCTCTACTATTTTGAGTTTGTTCTAATTCATTTTGGAAAAACTTGAAAAATTATACTCATTTCAGCACACTACTATTTTTTAGTTGTGATAATTTCATTGTTTTTGGATTGGCTTGTCTATTTTGAGTTGAAAATCTTTTTGCATAGATTTATGTGTTGCATCTTGAAATTCATTTCTAAATCATGACCATTTGGCTTGGATATTTGATTGTTTGAAATCATTTGAAATTATGGATCTCGTGAATCTCACACTCTTCTTGGATTTTGTAACACCCCCTATTTTCTGTGAACATTAAAGTAACAAATTAAAGTATACTTCATTTTTAAGAGAAGAATTAAGGGAAACGGGTTATGCCATTGCATTAGTCTCGGAATTCTGCTTGAGATAGAGTCCGAGTTTGCGTAAATCGGACTCCATATGAAGAAGTTATGACCTTCAGAAGTTTCAGGGGTTTGAATAAAATAAAACAACTCAGCTCAAAATTCAAATTCGAAATTCAAAACACACACCCGGGCTAGGCGGGAAATTTCCCGCCCAGGATCCAGGTCGACCAGGGGGTCGACCTGGGTCACAAAAGTCGACCATGGGGTCGACCTCCCCCTCCCCTTTTCCAGATCCAAGTACAGATTCACTTTTTTGTATTTAGATGCCCATTCTGACCAGATTCGTTGCCACTAAGCTATTTAAACACCCCCAAACCTCACTTTCTCTCCACATA
The DNA here is from genome assembly GCA_030737875.1 of Allium sativum. NCBI lineage: Eukaryota > Viridiplantae > Streptophyta > Magnoliopsida > Asparagales > Amaryllidaceae > Allium > Allium sativum. The sequence goes on along the minus strand of CM060926.1, from coordinate 681,269,545 downwards.
ACTTTGTTTTGCCAATACTCTACCCTAATTCATAACAAAATAAATCAAAGACGGGATTATGCTGCTCAAGTCCTTTGTAGAAATAAAGTTTAGAATTCTAGTAGAGATTCAAAGGCCAATTCAATGATTTCAACAACAATTTCTAAGAATCAAATCAAATCTAAATTAGAAGAACAAATAGTCTACTTCAAGGGAGAGCTATTCAGTTTCAGAATACAGATCCCGGAATTCAAGACCCTTCTGTAATTTGTAAGTTCACGTTACTTTCAGAAATAAAAGTTAATTGTGATTCTGACATTGTAATAAATTTGGATCTGAGATTATGCCTGTCTTTCTATATCCTTTGGATTTATCTCATTGATAATATTATGTCTGTTCTTTGTCTCCACTTTCCTTCTTCCCTTTTTGTTTTATAGCCAGGCTACTACGAGCCTGAACCAGATATCATAAGAGATGAACGTACGTTGGAAATAAAAATAGCCATAAATTATGATTTGGACATGACCATCGCTAAAATTTGGGGAAAATATTAAATTGTGTATAATTGGACATATGACTTGAGATTCAAAACATAAAGTATTGGACATATGACTTGAGGTTCAAAACCTAAAGTATTAGACATATGACTTGAGATTTGAGGCATAAAGTATTGGACATATGAATTGGGATTTGAGGCATAAAGTATTGGACATATGACTTGAGATTTGAGGCATAAAGTATTGGACAAATGACTTGGGATTTGGGGTGTAAATTGAACTATAAAATGTAAGTTCAAGTTATTTTCAGTTTTAAACACCTAATAGTGATTTTGGCATATAATGAAATAGATCTAAGTCCATGCTTGATGATAAGACAAACCTTTTAGATTAATTCCTATCTTCCTATTGAGTCAATGATTTACATGCCTAGGAAGTTGTTACTCAATCATGCCTGTCTTTGTAGGACATCGTATATATAATCCTTTTAGGTTCATGATGTTATTTATATCAGATCTATATGTCTATGAGGTTATTTCTGTCAGTTTGTTTCAGATCTATCTTTGTTATACCCCAACTCTAACTGATCTGTAATCCTCTTAGGTCCAAAATATTTGACAGATCTACCATTTTAAATGCCTGTTTTATGCCTACTCTCATTTATGTTCCTCTTTCGTCCCCTTTATTTTATGAACCTAGGTTAACATCGAATCTAGACTGAAACTTGTTATACGTGCGGTTGGAATGCAGGGGTATTGGGGAATAGTCTATTTGGTAAGGATGGAACATAATTCTGTAACTTATGATTTGGGGCATAATTTGTCTTTGTTGCGACTTTGGGGTAAATGGAAATATTACATCTGGATTTGGCGCAAACTATAAATTGGGGTATTAATCTAGATTGGGAGCAAAATTGTAAATTAGAATATTAATCTAGATTGGGCATAACCATTGGTTAAGATGGAAAGCATAATGTATATTGGGGCATGACTATTATTGCAAACTTGGAAAGATTAGATGTAGTCTAATTTGAGTGATAACTCGAAATTTGAACTTGGGGGCCATAACTTGCAATTAGTTTTGTTGGGCTTAACTTGAGAATTGGAATATGACTGTTTGGGATAATTAGCATATAAATCTAGACTTGGACATTTATGGAAAATGGGGCATTGACAACAATTGTGAATAATTTACATATAATCTAACCCGAGGTTAGATTGAGTTGTGGTGTAAAACTGCCCGGAACCGCCCGGCACATCCAGTAACCACAACAACACCTATCTAATGTGAGAGTTTAGTGCATCATGCCCAAGAAAAACCCGAGGTTATATTGAGTTGTGGTGTAAAACTGCCCGGAACCGCCCGGCACATCCAGTAACCGCAACAACACATATCTAATTGTAATAACCCGGAAGTCCGAGCCAATTTAAAATTTTTATTTTGGCAATTTTAGTGAATTTTGATCATTTAAAATGAATTATTTTAAATAATAACGACGAGAAATTTATTTTGAATAGAATTCGAACATATATATTTATTCGAATCGTCGTTAGAATATAAATATTTATTTATATATAAAAAAGGAATTGAAAATGGCGCGGTAGTTCGATAATTCGATTTCAAATTTCAAATGAATGTACCGGGTCAAAATAAACCGGATTTTAGTGAAACCAAAAATATTAGAGTCTAGTTGAGAATATCTTTCCAACGAATCCGGGAAATCAAAATTTCATAGCGGGAATCAAAAGTTACGTCCAGTTGAAATTTCAGAATAGTCGCTATGGAATTCCGGCCATTAAAAATGGCCATTTTGCAAACGACCTCGGATTTCGACGAAACCACTTTTGTTGGATCCGTGATGTAAAGTTATTGCTAGATTCCAATTTTCGTAATTTTTCGAATCAATATGTGAGCGTGGCAAAGGAAAACGCGGTTGGCCAGTTTCAGTTGATTTTAAATCGACTGGAAAATGGCCATTTTTCAATCGGTCTCTGAATTTGATGAAATTAGTTTTGTTAGGACCGTATCGTCAATACGAAGCTAGAAAATATTTTCGGGAATTTTTAGGGTCCGTATGTGGCCCCGGTAAATTGAAACGTGCGTTCAAATTCAATATATAGAGTTATATGTTGATTTTGAGGAAAACTGATCGAAACAGTCGAATCGGCCTACGTGGCATATCCCATTGTGTTCGGAATGGGGGTAATTAGCTAGGGGCGATAGGCGGTGGGTCTCGTTTCGAAGTTAAATAAAAAGTCAACTTTTTGGAAATTATTAAATAATAAATATATAAACTAATACCCTCCCTCCTCTCTATCTCTCTTCATTCAGATCCGAAATAAAAAAGAAAGAAAGAGAAAAGCCCTAACCACCCCGTCGTTCAATCCCGATCGCGCTCCTCCAGGTGGCGCTGCGCCACCGCGCCTCAGGCGGGCCTCTCCAGCAGCGCCGCCCCTCAGCAACCCCCCCCCCCCCGACGCCCTTTCTTCTTCCACTCAGTCGCGAGCCATGGCCCCAAATCAGCCACCGCAGACCTCCTCGAGACCACCACCACCGTGAGTCACTCTCCGACGCCTCAGCCACCTCCTCCGCCCTACCCTACCTCGATTTCGACTGTAGAACCCCGGGACTCCGCTGTATGTGTTTCCATTTAAAATAATTAGTTTAGTTAATTAAAAAGAATGATTTTTAATCAGTTTTTATATATGTAATTCGTTTTAAGGTAATTTTTATTTAAACAATATTTTCGCTGTTTTGTTTCATTGTTTTAGTTTGTTTAAAAATCATTGTTTTGAAATTAAACAACATTGAAGAAAGGTGTTGTTTTTATATGTGAATATGGTTATGAAGATCGAATTTTTTTTAGGAAGATATGATTTTAAAAAAGTAAAAGGATGCGATCTTTAGAAAATTAAAGCTTCAATTTTTATAGTGTTAAAGGCGAAGTTTTATAGTGTTAAAGGCGAAATTTTTATAATATAGGAGAAGTATAAAAATCTAATCTTTTATATTGTAGAAGTATAAAAATATAATCTTTTATATTGCAGAAGTATAAAAATATAATCTTTTATATTGTAGAAGTATAAAAATATAATTTTTATAAAGTAGAAGTATTAAAAATATGATTTTTATATAATAGAGAAAGTAAAAATTCGATTTTTATATATTGAATAGCAAAGTAAAAATTCGATTTTTATATATTGAATAGCAAAGTAAAAATTCGATTTTTATATATTGAATAGCGAAGTAAAAATGTGATTTTTATATATGTAGTGAATACGGGCAACGAAAGTGTCAGACGATGAAGATTTCCTACATATAAAGAGTCGTAGCGTTTGGATTAGCTAATCGGTGAGAACTTCTCATTTTAAATCTTTTTTTTCTAGTTAAATTATATACTAGGATGCAGACGGTGCTTAGTAGCACCCAACACCCGTTGTCCACAGACCATGGACGGCTTGTATGCTTGTTTGTTTGATTTTGTTGTGTAGTTGATTGTGTGATATGATGTGAAATGAAAATAAAATATTTATATAGTTAAAATATTTTATAGTTGAAAATAGAATTTTTAACGTGTATTTAAAATAAATAATTATAAACAAATCGGAGGTTTGTTTATATACACTGATTTGATTGATATTGATTGGGACGATAAATTTTACACATCGCCCAACTGCACAAATAAAATCTATGTTTGATTGTTTGAAACTCCACACAGGTATTGGGATGATATATGACATACACTAATCCCAATAATTAGTTGTATGTCGATCGATTGATAGACAGACTGTCATAAGCGTTAAATATTTATATTTGATGCTTATACGGTGTAGAATGCACTATGGATGATGGTTGATTATTTATCGTTGTTATTTTATACATGTGTGGTAGAAAAGCCGTGTAATTAACATTATATGGTAATTGATTGGGCCTCATTCCAGTTTTGAATAGAAACATTTGAAAAGAAATATTTGATTAGAAATATTCGAAATAGAAACATTTGAAAAGAAATATTTGAAAATAGAAATATATGAAGCCATGTTGATTAGATTGACGCTATTTTGACGTGAACGATATTTATATCGATTTTATTCATTTTTCAATGAATAACTGAATAGATTTGAAATTGAATAGATTTGAAATTCGGTTTAAATTGAAATGATTTGAAATTCGAATTAGATTGAAATAGAATTGAAATCGTTTTTGAATTTAATTTAAAACGTTTTGAAATTGAACTGAAATCGATTTAAATTGAAACCGATTTGAATTGAAAAGAATTGAAATTCGAATTGAATTGAAATCGATTTGAAGTAAAATTAAAACGAATTTATATTGAAAAATTCAATTTTTGATTTGAATTTGAAATGAAGTTGAAATCGTTTTGAAAACGAATTTAAAACGATTTATAAAATACGTTTTAAAAAGGAAATCGACGAAGTATATATTATATATATAATATAATGGCCTGAATAGAACGCGCCGCGCTACGGCAGTTCGTGAATTTCGACCATTGACTTCGAATGGATATTGCGGGAGATCCGACCGTCGGATTCTCCTAAAACCTGAACCGTTGGGTTCGTATCGAAAAGAGCTTTCTGACGGATATTAGAAATTGGAAATCTAACGGTTGGATTTGGAATTATGTCCAAATCAACTTTGAAAAAGGTTGCTGTAAGTGCAGTTCGATGGCCATTGATGGAAATCGACTGTACGGGCCTTGATAAAATTATTAAAAATAGTAATAATTTGTGTAAAATCATAAGAAATGATTTGTGAAGAATTGGGATGAAAAATTCCATATTTGAAAAGATAAAAATAGATTTTTATCGAAATGAACTAGTTTTGAACTAGAATTATAATTCTATTTATTTTTAAAATAAATAAATTGGATTTGAAATGGTTTTGAAAATAACCAGAAATTCCAGGAATTGAATTGGAATGGATTTGAATCGAAATCATCTTCGGAATAGTTCGATGTTGGATTTCGTGATTATACAGATGTTGTTATGGAAATTTGAAAGATATATATATATATATCGTTATTTCCAATACGATATTTGTTGGTCATAGAATTTGATATTGAATATAAGCCGATATATTTTCTATTACGAGCCTTGTATTTAATATCAAATGTGATTTGGGTTTGTCGTGAATGGTATCTTCATTAACACTGTTCTTAAGCCAAGTTGAGAAAAAGATTAAATCTTTTTATTTAGATTTAATGAAGTGTACCAATTAAATGACATTTAATTGGAATTGAATTGGTATTGATTTTTGGGTTTATCATGAACAGTGTTTTAAATAACACTTGTTCTTTAACCCGACAATTAATGGAACGTGATTTTGGGTTTATCGTGAACCGTGTTTTAAATGACACTGATTCTTTAACCCAGTTAAAGATTAAAACTAAGTGGAGTTTTAATGAATCTTTAATTAGATTTAAAAGATCGAGAATGGAGTATCACCAGTTTTGCTCCAGGCGATAGTTAAATCTTTAATTAGATTTGAACGTGAAAGGGTAATTGAATTTACCGATAACACCGTGGTGTTAGATATGAAGTATTACCAGTTTTACTTCATGGGATGAATAGGTTGGGATTGGGAAATAAAATAAATGATTACTTCGGTGTGGTTCGCTAATCCCGACTAGTTTGAATTGATATTCAAAAGAAGATTAAAGAATAAATTTAAAGAATTTATCTTTGATAAAATTAATGGGAACCTTTCCCGAAGTATAAGAATATTTGAATAAAAGAATATTCTGGAATGGAATGAGGCGTATGTTGTGTTTGTGTAACACTTGTTTATTATATACGCGAGTTATTCGGAAAGACCAGGTTTATCCCATTCTGAATAACTGATACGACAATAAGTCGAAGGTGAAGACGGTGGTTGAAGACCGGAGGTCTTCACGTCGTTTGGATAATTATTGATGATCTTGATTGGGCCGTACACCCAAGAGGAGAGAATCAGTTGGTGATCGTCCAGACGTACTTGGAGATCGATGGATATGCGGTGTACTAGGTGCCTCCAGTTTCGTTCAGACCCAGAACGGACTTGTAAATGGACTGTGTGTCTGACATTGGATTTTATTCTGTGTGATTGATTTCTATTAAATATATATCTGTTTGGCGGCGGAGAATTTATTCTCTTGCTTAACGCCCTTCTCTGAGACGTACGAGCTCAGGGGTTATATATTGATGGATATCAAACGCATGGAGTGAATTGCCTGTGTGGCAATTGATCAAGGCTTCTGTTGAAAAGCAAAGTCTTGTGGTGATTATCAAAGCACGGCCTTTGTGGCGTAGCTTTGTGTAGCGTTGATTCGTGAGCCTCACACCCCGGTGGTGAACCAAAAACGGGAGAGGACCTCAGGGAGGACATGCGTTTCCTTCTAGCTAGAAGTGGCGTCAGTGGTTTTACACGCCCTGACGAGTTTGACTTACGTGGTTGTTGCTGTTGCGAGGCACCTCGGTTTTATCGGACGATACGGATCCGATGGAGTCATTCGTTGGCTCATTTACGCCCCATAGGGCGGGGAAACGCAGTGTTCAGGCATTTTAATCCACATCGGTGGACCGGCCCTGACGATCCAAGTGGCTTGACTGAGTACTTGCCCTGAGACTCGGGCTAGATAGTCTCGAATCGGTAGAGGACTATCTTTTGCCTCGGTTCACAGATGGAAATCCAACTCGGGCTAGATAGTATGGCGACATGATATACGGTACCCATGCCGTCTATGATTGATACTTATGATTTGAAATTGTTTTTGACACTATACACCTATAGTAATAATAAAACATGAAATTTAGCGTATCTAGCATTCTTTGGCTATTATAAGGTAAAACCCTATCCTCCGGCTTGCGTTGCATTGTGTGATGGGACCTGGGTCTTATAATAGCTTCATTTTTCTTTATTTAGCATTGCGATGTTGTTTTATGCACTGGTATTCTTGGGAGGAAACCCGTTCCGTGTTATACGGCATGGTCCCTTGATTTACCTAACTTTAAAATAAAGATTAATAACTGTTTTAGTTTTCACACCAGTCCCATGACTGACCTGGAGTTTATTGTTTTAACCTAAACTCTGGGTGCCCTTATTTTGACACGGGCAGCTAGTAGTTTTGGTTTTGCAGATTTATATTCACAGGATCCTGATTTACAGCTGGAACGATACTCGGAAAGCTTTGTATCCACGTATTACTTCAAGTTGTCTATTGTATTATTTTCCGCTGCTATGTAATGTATTGTAATCTCTGATATTTTATAATGTGTAATATTGATTCATACTCTGTATATTCTTGTAATCTGGTGGAATTGTCGTAATATACAATGAAATGTTCTTCCGTCTGCTTTCTTTCGTGGCTTGTTCTCGAAGTATCCGCTCTTTCCTTCACGGGGAAATTACGGGTTCGGACAGTTGGTATCAAAGCTTTGGTTTACAAAGCTCAGAGAACAAGACACATTAGAACCATACGAAAGAATTCATCAGATATTGGATTAGTAATATCCAATGGGAATGACTCGTTAGAGATGGGATCAGTAGTATCCTAGAACGAGTGTGAAGAGTATATTTTTAAAGTGAAAACAAATTTTGATCTGAAAATTTTAAATCAATTATTCGTATTTGATTATTTATTTTGTATTGATTTGGACAATCCAGTATATCAAGATTTTGCATATACGCCTTGCAAACGTATATTCGAAGTTTTAATATACTGGATAGATATAGAATCACACTCTAGTCGGCCAGAGACGATTCTGATGATAGTCTAGACATCATCAGAATTGGTATTCGAGTTTCGAAGGTGTGATATCTATATATTTCCATTAGACTGGTGTGAGAACCAAAATTAGATAGGGCTTATTGTTGTGATTTGGCATCAAAAATGTGATTTTTTGACTATATAGCAAAATTATGTTTTTGAAATGATAATTCACTAATTGATTGATGGTTGTGTTGTTTGATTATTGGTTGTTTAATTAAAATTTTAACCATATGGCCAATTTGAACCAAATAGTGAGTTGTATTGAAAATTAGTCGCATTTGCTTGCATATACATGTACTTACATTGAACAGGTTATTGCAAGGAGGCTAGAGCAGATGAATAAAATTGTTTGCCCAACAAATAGGTACATGTTTACCATAATTTACTGTTTTGTTTGGGTGATGATGATTTTATGAGCCGATTGGCTAGCCGCTTGGCTTTTTCTTTTGGATTGAAGAAGGCCATGGGAGGCTATATGAAATATCCCGAAGTCCCCGGTGCAGGGGAGGTTATGGCGAAATTTTTCGAAAATTTAGGGTGTTAGCCAAATTTTGGAAAAATTTGAAAAGTTCTTAGAAACCGAAAACTTGAAGAACTTAAGCCGTAAAGAAAATAATGAAAGTTGAGTTGATTTGTTAAACAACTTTCGGCTTCGTTCCTTTTCGGGGATGAAAAGTTTTAAGTGGGGAAGATTGTAATAACCCGGAAATCCGAGCCAATTTAATTTTTTTATTTTGGCAATTTTAGTGAATTTTGATCATTTAAAATGAATTATTTTAAATAATAACGACGAGAAATTTATTTTGAATAGAATTCGAACGTATATATTTATTCAAATCGTCGTTAGAATATAAATATTTATTTATATATATAAAAGGAATTGAAAATGGCGCGGTAGTTCGATAATTCGATTTCAAATTTCAAATGAATGTACCGGGTGCAAAATAAACCGGATTTTAGTGAAACCAAAAATATTAGAGTTTAGTTGAGAATATCTTTCCAACGAATCCGGGAAATCAAAATTTCATAGCGGGAATCAAAAGTTACGTCCAGTTGAAATTTCAGAATAATCGCTATGGAATTCCGACCATTAAAAATGGCCATTTTGCAAACGACCTCGGATTTCGACGAAACCACTTTTGTTGGATCCGTGATGTAAAGTTATTGCTAGATTCCAATTTTCGTAATTTTTCGAATCAATATGTGAGCATGGCAAAGGAAAACGCGTTTGGCCAGTTTTAGTTGATTTTAAATCGACTGGAAAATGGCCATTTTTCAAACGGTCTCGGAATTTGACGAAATTAGTTTTGTTAGGACCGTATCGTCAATACGAAGCTAGAAAATATTTTTCGGGAATTTTTAGGGTCCGTATGTGGCCCCGGTAAATTGAAACGTGCGTTCAAATTCAATATATAGAGTTATATGTTGATGTTGACGAAAACTGATCGAAACAGTCGAATCGGCCTATGTGGCATATCCCATTGTGTTCGGAATGGGGGTAATTAGCTAGGGGCGACAGGCGGTGGGTCTCGTTTCGAGGTTAAATAAAAAGTCAACTTTTTAGAAATTATAAAATAATAAATATATAAACTAATACCCTCCCTCCTCTCTATCTCTCTTCATTCAGATCCGAAATAAAAAAAAAAGAAAGAGAAAAGCCCTAACCACCCCGTCGTTCGATCCCGATCGCGCTCCTCCAGGTGGCGTTGCGCCACCGCGCCTCAGGCGGGCCTCTCCAGCAGCGCCGCCCCTCAGCACCCCCCCCCCCCCGACGCCCTTTCTTCTTCCACTTAGTCGCGAGCCATGGCCCCAAATCAGCCACCGCAGACCTCCTTGAGACCACCGCCACCGTGAGTCACTCTCCGACGCCTCAGCCACCTCCTCCGCCCTACCCTACTTCGATTTCGACTGTAGAACCCCGGGACTCCGCTGTAAGTGTTTCCATTTATAATAATTAGTTTAGTTAATTAAAAAGAATGATTTTTAATCAGTTTTTATATATGTAATTCGTTTTAAGGTAATTTTTATTTAAACAATATTTTCGCTGTTTTGTTTCTTTGTTTTAGTTTGTTTAAAAATCATTGTTTTGAAATTAAACAACATTGAAGAGAGATGTTATTTTTATATGTGAATATGGTTATGAAGATCGATTTTTTTTTTAGGAAGATATGATTTTAAAAAAGTAAAAAGATGCGATCTTTAGAAAATTAAAGCTTCAATTTTTATAGTGTTAAAAGCGAAGTTTTATAGTGTTAAAGACGAAATTTTTATAATATAGGAGAAGTATAAAAATATAATCTTTTATATTGTAGAAGTATAAAAATATAATCTTTTATATTGTAGAAGTATAAAAATATAATCTTTTATATTGTAGAAGTATAAAAATATAATTTTTATAAAGTAGAAGTATTAAAAATATGATTTTTATATAATAGAGAAAGTAAAAATTCGATTTTTATATATTGAATAGCAAAGTAAAAATTCGATTTTTATATATTGAATAGCAAAGTAAAAATTCGATTTTTATATATTGAATTGCGAAGTAAAAATGTGATTTTTATATATGTAGTGAATACGGGCAACGAAAGTGTCAGACGATGAAGATTTCCTACATATGAAGAGTCGTAGCGTTTGGATTAGCTAGTCGGTGAGAACTTCTCACTTTAAATCTTGTTTTTCTAGTTAAATTATATACTAGGATGCAGACGGTGCTTAGTAGCACCCGACACCCGTTGTCCACAGACCATGGACGGCTTGTATGCTTGTTTATTTGATTTTGCTGTGTAGTTGATTGTGTGATATGATGTGAAATGGAAATAAAATATTTATATAGTTAAAATATTTTATAGTTGAAAATAGAATTTTTAACGTGTATTTAAAATAAATAATTATAAACAAATCGGAGGTTTGTTTATATACACTGATTTGATTGATATTGATTGGGACGATAAATTTTACACATCGCCTAACTGCACAAATAAAATCTGTGTTTGATTGTTTGAAACCTCACACGGGTATTGGGATGATATATGACATACACGAATCCCAATAATTAGTTGTATGTCAATCGATTGATTGACAGACTGTCATAAGCATTAAATATTTATATTTGATGCTTATACGGTGTAGAATGCACTATGGATGATGGTTGATTATTTATCGTCGTTATTTTATACATGTGTGGTAGAAAAGCCATGTAATTAACATTATATGGTAATTGATTGGGCCTCATTCCAGTTTTGAATAGAAACATTTGAAAAGAAATATTTGAATAGAAATATTCGAAATAGAAACATTTGAAAAGAAATATTTGAAAATAGAAATATATGAAGCCGTGTTGATTAGATTGACGCTATTTTGACGTGAACGATATTTATATCGATTTTATTCATTTTTCAATGAATAACTGAATAGATTTGAAATTGAATAGATTTGAAATTCGGTTTAAATTGAAATGATTTGAAATTCGAATTAGATTGAAATAGAATTGAAATCGTTTTTGAATTTAATTTAAAACGTTTTGAAATTGAACTGAAATCGATTTAAATTGAAACCGATTTGAATTGAAAAGAATTGAAATTCGAATTGAATTGAAATCGATTCGAAATGAAATTAAAACGAATTTATATTGAAAAATTCAATTTTTGATTTGAATTTGAAATGAAGTTGAAGTCGTTCTGAAAACGAATTTAAAACGATTTATAAAATACGTTTTTAAAAAGGAAATCGACGAAGTATATATTATATATATTATATATATAATATAATGGCCTGAATAGAACGCGCCGCCGCGCCACGGCAGTTCGTGAATTTCGACCATTGACTTCGAATGGATATTGCGGGAGATCCGACCGTCGGATTCTCCTAAAACCAGAACCGTTGGGTTCGTATCGAAAAGAGCTTTCTACCGGATATTAGAAATTGGAAATCTAACGGTTGTATTTGGAATTATGTCCAAATCAACTTTGAAAAAGGTCGCTGTAAGTGCAGTTCGATGGCTGTTGATGGAAATCGACTGTACGGGCCTTGATAAAATTATTAAAAATAGTAATAATTTGTGTAAAATCATAAGAAATGATTTGTGAAGAATTGGGATGAAAAACTCCATATTTGAAAAGATAAAAATAGATTTTTATCGAAATGAACTAGTTTTGAACTAGAATTATAATTCTATTTATTTTTAAAATAAATAAATTGGATTTGAAATGGTTTTGAAAATAACCAGAAATTCCAAGAATTGAATTGGAATGGATTTGAATCGAAATCATCTTCGGAATAGTTCGATGTTGGATTTCATGATTATATAGATGTTGTTATGGAAATTTGAAAGATATATATATATATCGTTATTTCCAATACAATATTTGTTGGTCGTAGAATTTGATATTGAATATAAGCCGATATATTTTCTATTCCGAGCCTTGTATTTAATATCAAATGTGATTTGGATTTATCGTGAATGGTGTCTTCATTAACACAGTTCTTAAGCCCAGTTGAGAAAAAGATTAAATCTTTTTATTTAGATTTAATGAAGTGTACCAATTAAATGACATTTAATTGGAATTGAATTGGTATTGATTTTTGGGTTTATCATGAACAGTGTTTCAAATAACACTTGTTCTTTAACCCGACAATTAATGGAACGTGATTTTGGGTTTATCGTGAACCGTGTTTTAAATGACACTGATTCTTTAACCCAGTTAAAGATTAAAACTAAGTGGAGTTTTAATGAATCTTTAATTAGATTGAAAAGATCGAGAATGGAGTATCACCAGTTTTGCTCCAGGCGATAGTTAAATCTTTAATTAGATTTGAACGTGAAAGGGTAATTGAATTTACCGATAACACCGTGGTGTTAGATATGAAGTATTACCAGTTTTACTTCATGGGATGAATAGGTTGGGATTGGGAAATAAAATAAATGATTACTTCGGTGTGGTTCGCTAATCCCGACTAGTTTGAATTGATATTCAAAAGAAGATTAAAGAATAAATTTAAAGAATTTATCTTTGATAAAATTAAGGGGAACCTTTCCCGAAGTATAAGAATATTTGAATAAAAGAATATTCTGAATTGGAATGAGGCGTATGTTGTGTTTGTGTAACACTTTTTTATTATATACGCGAGTTATTCGGAAAGACTGGGTTTATCCCATTCTGAATAACTGATACGACGATAAGTCGAAGGTGAAGACGGTGGTTGAAGACCGGAGGTCTTCACGTCGTTTGGATAATTATTGATGATCTTGATTGGACCGTACACCCAAGAGGAGAGAATCAGTTGGTGATCGTCCAGACGTACTTGGAGATCGATGGATATGTAGGGTACTAGGTGCCTCCGGTTTCGTTCAGACCTAGAACGGACTTGTAAATGGACTGTGTGTCTGACATTGGATTTTATTCTGTGTGATTGATTTCTATTAAATATATATCTGTTTGGTGGCGGAGAATTTATTCTCTTGCTTAACGCCCTTCTCTGAGACGTACGAGCTCAGGGGTTATATATTGATGGATATCAAACGCATGGAGTGAATTGCCTGTGTGGCATGCCTAAGTGGCAATTGATCAAGGCTTCTGTTGAAAAGCAAAGTCTTGTGGTGATGATCAAAGCACGGCCTTTGTGGCGTAGCTTTGTGTAGCGTTGATTCGCGAGTCTCACACCCCAGTGGTGAACCAAAAACGGGAGAGGACCTCAGGGAGGACATGCATTTCCTTCTAGCTAGAAGTGGCGTCAGTGGTTTTACACGCCCTGACGAGTTTGACTTATGTGGTTGTTGCTGTTGCGAGGCGCCTCGGTTTGATCGGACGATCCGGGTCCGATGGAGTCATTCGTTGGCTCATTTACGCCCCATAGGGCGGGGAAACGCAGTGTTCAGGCATTTTAATCCACATCGGTGGACCGACCCTGACGATCTAAGTGGCTTGACTGAGTACTTGCCCTGAGACTCGGGCTAGACAGTCTCGAATCGGTAGAGGACTATCTTTTTGCCTCGGTTCACAGATGGAAATCCAACTTCCAAATACGTGACATTTGCGGTTTTGATTGTAGAGCCTAGTATGGCGACATGATATATGGTACCCATGCCGTCTATGATTGATACTTATGATTTGAAATTGTTTTTGACACAATACACCTATAGTAATAATAAAACATGAAATTTAGCGTATCAAGCATTCTTTGGCTATTATAAGGTAAAACCCTATGCTCCGGCTTGCGTTGCATTGTGTGATGGGACCTGGGTCTTATAATAGCTTCATTTTTCTTTATTTAGCATTGCGCTGTTGTTTTATGCACTGGTATTCTTGGGAGGAAACCCGTTCCGTGTTATACGGCGTGGTCCCTTGATTTACCTAACTTTAAAATAAAGATTAATAACTGTTTTAGTTCTCACACCAGTCCCATGATTGACCTGGAGTTTATTGTTTTAACCTAAACTCTGGGTGCCCTTATTTTGACACGGGCAGCTAGTAGTTTTGGTTTTGCACATTTTTTTCCACAGGATCTTGATTTACAGCTGGAACGATACTCGGAAAGCTTTGTATCCGCGTATTACTTCTAGTTGTGTATTGTATTATTTTCCACTGCTATGTAATGTATTATAATCTCTGATATTTTATAATGTGTAATATTGATTCATACTCTGTATATTCTTGTAATCTGGTGGAATTGTCGTAATATACAATGAAATGTTCTTCCGACTGCTTTCTTTCGTGGCTTGTTCTCGAAGTATCCGCTCTTTCCTTCATGGGGAAATTACGGGTTCGGACACTAATGTGAGTGGTTGGTGCATTAATAAATCAACTAATGCTAATGAACAAGATGAATGAGTAGGGTTAAGTTCATAGGAACACTTAACCAATATAACATGGATGACTAGGGTTAAGTAATGAGAAACACTTAACCAATATGACAAGATGGATGATTAGGGTTAAGTTAATAAGAAACACTTAACCGGTATAGCATGATAAATGGAAAGGGTTAAGTTAACACTTAACTAATATAACTTGATTTGTGGTTGGGTTAAGTTAACACAAGAAGGCGTCACTTAACCAAAGTAACATGACATGATGAGTAGGTGGGTTAAGTTAACTTGAATTGACAGATGACACTTAACCAATACAACAAGACGAACACGTGGGGTTAAGTAACAAGGAAACACTTAACCAATATAACTTGATGAACGTACGAGGTTAAGTAAATAAGGCACTTAACCAACATGACACGATGAATGGGTGGGTTAAGTTAACATGAATGGACAACACTTAACCAATATGACATAATGTGCGGGAGGGTTAAGTACATATCGGGTTGGTGGGTAATATTAGAAAATATAGGCCCACAAAACTTAGCCGTTTAATAAACATGCTTGAATCGATGGGAGGGTTAAGTACATCTCGTGTAGGTTGGTAATATTTGTACATATAGGCCCGCAAACTTAACCGTTAAATAAACATGCTTGAATCAGTGGGAGGGTTAAGTACATATTGGGTTGGTGGGTAATATTAGTAAATATAGGCCCACAAACTTAACCAATAAGGAAACCCTAGTAACGGGGACCCATTTCAGCAGTAACCCACATAGATGTATCATGGTACCCTGAACTAGACAGGGTGGGGCACGATTACTGGGCTGATTGTAAGTAGTCAATGCAGCGGCAAGGGGTACGTCAGTGTAGGTTCTGACGGTTTACGGGCGTGCACGTACTCCGGAGTGGGAAAAAGCAAGCACTGGGTACTAGTAGTTATACACTGTGCATCTTGAATCATGTCGGGTCGTTATCTTAATGATTGATACACCTTATGGTGGGACCAGCACAGGGTATCTACACACAAGGGTGGGCTGATTGACACAGACACAAGAGAAATGAATACAAGTAGGGAGCCGATCGATAGGGTAGTAAGTGTACATCTAACATGTTCATGGCAATTAAGGCTGACTGGGGTGGAATCCTTACGATAGATGTACACCTGAAGACTACCACAATTACGTGGATTGGGATCAAGTTATCATTTTGTACAGATTTCTAGTTGAGACACTAGTTAGGTGGTGCAGAGATAGATACAAAAATCAGAACAACAAAGTAATAGCGAAGCAAAGAAAGAGTAGGAGCGCATTCAGTTTATCTTGCCTTATCATACCTTATGTTTATCCTAAGTTATCTTGTTATCCCTGTTATCATGGTATAGTCTTATATTCAGTTTATTCATGTCATGATACTTTTACTTATATGTTGAAAGTCACTGGACTTACCAGACTTATGGCTGACTTAGTTTTGTTTCGCCTCTTTTCTTCCGTTCCCCCCTCCCCCCCCCCCGGTTCACATGGAGGAAATGTTATCACTTAGCTCAGTTTTCTTTCCAAGCTCGAAGATAGTCGATGTATTGCTTTGGACTCTCTCTTCCACTGCTATGGCTGGTTCATGCTTTATTGGGGAATATCATTGTTATTTTTATGCTTATTTTATACTTGGAAGTTTTTGAATCAAGACAGAAATTCTATGTATTACTTTTAAGTATGATTGAGATAACTGTTGTAAAAGCTTGACTGGATTAAGTTGTTAATAAAATGACTTTATATTCCGCTGCTTTATTTGTCTGTCTTGTAATTTATCTGCATCTTTTACCTAAAATGCTCCACCAAATTTAAGGCATTCCCTTTGTGAGTGACCTTAACGAATGTGGGGTGTTTCATTTGGTATCAGTGCTGAAGGTTACCGGATCAGATAAAAGATCTGAAAAATTATTTTCAAAACGGTTTTAAAAGAAGAATTTTCAAAAGAAAAGTTCTTATTTTAAAGGCATATTCCCCAAAGCCATAAGCACTATCTTTAGATCCTCTGTTTGAATCCTTGTTTCCTTCTTTCCTGAGTCTCCGGGGCTCCTAGCTTTCTAGGAGGTAACCTCATCGCGGTATGGTTCTGTAGGCTCGATTAGACTACGACACCTGTCAAAGGGCGAAGAAATGCCCAACCTCCATCCATAGTCGTAGTAATTTCACCTACGGCTAATTCACTTTCGAGGTTTGTAGGATTTTCCATGCGATGGAGGCAGCTTCAAGAGACCTATCAACAAGTTACACAAGGATGGCAAAGATGAGAATGAGGGAGTTTGGCTAAGGAGCACAACCCAAGGATGAAGAACTCATGGATATAGACTTCGTTAACAAAGGAGGGGAGGAAAGAATAGTAAAACCTAAGACAAGAGAAAGTATATTTATTATGGTACAGCAGGTCGTATAATTAAGGATAAGGCAAGAACAAATGACATGATTTTCAGAAGGGCAAATACATGCTCTCACCGCCAGCGTACCTGAGAGAGAGGTAGTAAGATTTCTATTGAAAGAGTTTAGTTTTTCCTTTTTGATCATCATGTTAGTACTCTTTTGATTTTAGCACTTCACATTCGTTTATATCTGCTTCCATAGCTGAGTCTCTGCACCCTAGAGCTTGTATAGTAGAAGATCCCAGTATTGTCTCAAATCCAATTTGTGGTTCGGCTCATTTATCTTTGGTTTGTAAGGATTTGAGATACTTATGTTTTGGTTTCATGGGCTATGGGTTGATTCTAGGCATGGATGGGTTAGCTAGTAATTGTGAAAGGAGGGTAGTTAGACTTTCGACTTGCCTTGGGAATACCCTCGAAATTTCGTGCGATTCTAAGGGATCAGTTTGTCTTACCTAGAATCACTTTATCTATTTATCGACGATTTTCGATTCGTTGTAGTAGTCCATGAGTGCGCAGATGTTTTGATTAAGGTTAGGGGTTTGTCCTCTAAAACGTGAGGTAGACTTCTACATATATCTAGTTCACAACGCAAAGCCATTATGCGATCAACGATAGTTTTGGAGCAAGATTGGTGAGGATAATCAGAGTCGGTTAAGTGCTCAATTGTTTGGTTTTTTGCTAGTATCATCTCACATAAATCGTCCAAATTCGGAGGAGGTATTCCTCGGGTGCTTGTCTGATATTGGTTTAGGCCTTTGGGGCTTGTACTTGAGGGATGTCAAGTTCGACTAGGATGGTTTGCATGAGAGATATCGACCTAAGATTTGTGACATGATGGATAAGCTAAGTAGAAGAGAGACCTCTAATAATCTTAGTATATACACTTGGTATCATGGTTAATATCTGTTTATCTTGGAAAGATAGTTCGACTACATTGGATACCCTCTAGCATAGTAAGTGATCGAGGTCCTATCTTTACTAGTGGGTTTTAGAAGCTTCGCAATCATGAAGTTAAATTAGTTAAGGTACAGTGGAGTGAAGCTCAAGAAGATGCGACTTAGAAGACTGAAGACTAGATACGAACATCATACCCTTTTTAAGGGTATACCCTTGATTCCTCTTTTTCTGTAAAGTTTATTTGCATGCTAGTCTTTATCTTTAAGTATATCCTCTCGGTCCTATCCTCGATCCTTAGGTAGAAGCCAATGGATGTAAACATGTGTTTGATACATGTTATGTTTGGTGGATGCAAGTGGTTGCAAGTGTTTGCTAGTGGTTGCTCGTGGATGCATATACACACATTAGGCACTAGATCGGCTCAGTCACTTTCATATTGCATATGCATATGAATGTATTTGTATATGGATTGAAACTTGATGTATTATCTTATGGATGTTGCATATGGATGAGTGAATATGCAAACATATAGTGTTTACATGATTAGGGATATTTGCATACATGTTGGACGCATGACACTCTCATGATTCGCATTAAGGAGGTCAACTGGGTCAGTAGGCCGCCTGATTTTACATTAGATAAGAGACATACACACACACTCTGCATATGTTCATACGACATTAGAAACCTTTTAAGGACAATAGATTGATGTGATTGAATGGTTGAGTAGATGGATGTTGGATGTTAGGATATACGTTCTTCCTAACTTGAAGATTTCGGGGACGGAATTCTTTAAGGAGGGGAGAATGTAACACCCCGTATTTTCTGTGAACATTAAAGTAACAAATTAAAGTATACTTAATTTTTAGGAGAAGAATTAAGGGAAACGGTTATGCCATTGCGTTCGTCTCGGAATTTTGCTTGAGATAGAGTCCGAGTTTGCATAAATCGAACTCCGTATGAAGAAGTTATGACCTTCAGAAGTTTCAGGGGTTTGAATAAAATAAAACAGCTCAGCTCGAACTTCGAATTCGAAATTCAAAACACACACCCGGGCTGGGCGGGAAATTTCCCGCCCAAGACCCAGGTCGACTATGGGGTTGACCTGGGGGTCGTCCTCCCCCCCCCCCCTTTCCAGATCCGAGGACAGATTCACTTTTCTGTATTTAGACGCCCATTCTGACCAGATGCGTTGCTCCTAAGTTATTTAAACACCCCCAAACCTCACTTTCTCTCCACACAACTTCATTTTTCCTATACTCTACCCTAATTCATATCAAAATAAATCAAAGACAGGATTATGCTGCTCAAGTCCTTCATAGAAATCAAGTTTAGAATTCTAGTAGAGATTCAAAGGCCAATTCAACGATTTCAACAACTATTTCTAAGAATCAAATCAAATCTAAATTAGAAGAACAAATAGTCTACTTCAAGGGAGAGCTATTCAGTTTCAGAATACAGATCCCATAATTCAAGACCCTTCTGTAATTTGTAAGTTCACGTTACTTTCAGAAATAAAAGTTAATTGTGATTCTGACATTGTAATAAATCTGGATCTGAGATTATGCCTGTCTTTCTATATCCTTTGGATTTATCTCATTGATAATATTATGTCTGTTATTTGTCTCCTCTTTCCTTCTTCCCTTTTTGTTTTATAGCCAGGCTACTGCGAGCCTGAGCCAGATCTCATAAGAGATGAACGTACGTTGGAAATAAAATTGGGCATAAATTATGATTTGGACATGACCATCGCTAAAATTTGGGAAAAATATTAAATTGTGTATAATTGGACATATGACTTGAGATTCAAAACATAAAGTATTGGACATATGACTTGAGGTTCAAAACATAAAGTATTGGACATATGACTTGAGATTTGAGGCATAAAGTATTGGACATATGACTTAGGATTTGAGGCATAAAGTATTGGACATATGACTTGAGATTTGAGGCATAAAGTATTGGACATATGACTTGGGATTTGGGGCATAAATTGAACTATAAACATGTAAGTTCAAGTTATTTTCAGATTTAAACACCTAATAGTGATTTTGGCATATAATGAAATGGATTTAAGTCCATGCTTGATTATAAGACAAAACTTTTAGATTAATTCCTACCTTCCTATTGAGTCAATCATTTACATGCCTAGGAAGTTATTACTCAATCATGCATGTCTTTATTGGACATATGATAAATAATCCTTTTAGGTTCATGATGTTATTCATATTAGATCTATATGTCTATGAGGTTATTTCTGCAGTTTGTTTCGGATCTATCTTTTTCATACCCCAACTCTAACTGATCTGTAATCCTCTTAGGTCCAAAATATTTGACAGATCTACCATTTTAAATGCCTGTTTTATGCCTACTCTCGTTTATGTTCCTCTTTCGTCCCCTTTATTTTATGAACCTAGATTAACCTCGAATCTATACTGAAACTGGTTATATGTGTGGTTGGAATGCGGGGGTATTGGGGAATAGTCTATTTGGTAAGGATGGAACATAATTCTATAACTTATTATTGGGGGCATAATTTGCCATTATTGCGAACTTGGGGTAAATGGAAATATTACATCTGGATTTGGCGCAAACTGTAATTTGGGGTATTAATCTAGATTGGGTGCAAAACTGTAAATTAGAATATTAATCTAGATTGGGCATAACCATTGGTTAAGATGCCAAGCATAATGTATATTGGGGCATGACTATTATTGCAAACTTGGAAAGATTAGATGTAGTCTAATTTAAGTGATAACTCGAAATTTGAACTTGGGGGCCATAACTTGCAATTAGTTTTGTTGGGCATAACTTGAGAATTGGAATATGACTGTTTGGGATAATTAGCAAATAAATCTAGACTTGGACATTTATGGAAAATCGGTCATTGACAACAATTGTGAATAATTTACATATAATCTGTAAACATGTAAATATGTGAAAAGATGAATATGCCTAACCCGAGGTTAGATAGAGTTGTGGTGTAAAACTGCCCGGAACCGCACGGCACATCTAGTAACCACAACAACACCTATCTAATGTGAGAGGTTAGTGCATCATGCACAAGAAAAACCCGAGGTTAGATTGAGTTGTGGTGTAAAACTGCCCAGAACCGCCCAGCACATCCAGTAACCGCAACAACACATATCTAATATGAGAGGTTGGTGCATTAATAAATCAATTAATGCTAATGAACAAGATGAATGAGTAGGGTTAAGTTCATAGGAACACTTAACCAATATAACATGGATGACTAGGGTTAAGTAATGAGAAACACTTAACCAATATGACATGATGGATGACTAGGGTTAAGTTAATAGGAAATACTTAACCGGTATAGCATGATAAATGGAAAGGGTTAAGTTAACACTTAACCAATATAACTTGATTTGTGGTAGGGTTAAGTTAACATAAGAAGGCGACACTTAACCAAAGTAACATGACATGATGAGTAGGTGGGTTAAGTTAACTTGAATTGACTGATGACGCTTAACCTATACAACAAGACGAACATGTGGGGTTAAGTAACAAGGAAACACTTAACCAATATAACTTGATGAACGGACGGGGTTAAGTAAATAAGGCACTTAACCAACATGACACGATGAATGGGTGGGTTAAGTTAACATGAATGGACAACACTTAACCAATATGACATAATGTGCGGGAGGGTTAAGTACATATCAGGTTGGTGGGTAATATTAGTAAATATAGGCCCACAAAACTTAACCGTTTAATAAACGTGCTTGAATCGATGGGAGGGTAAAGTACATCTCATGTAGGTTGGTAATATTAGTACATATAAGCCCACAAACTTAACCGTTAAATAAACATGCTTGAATTAGTAGGAGGGTTAAGTACATATCTGGTTGGTGGGTAATATTAGCAAATATAGGCCCACAAACTTAACCAATAAGGAAACCCTAGTAACAGGGACCGATTTCAGCAGTAACCGACATAGATGTATCATGGTACCCTGAACTAGGCAGGGTGGAGCACGATTACTGGGCTGATTGTAAGCGTTCAAAGCAGCGGCAGGGAATACGTCAGTGTAGGTTCCGACGATTTACGAGCGTGCACGTACTCCGGAGCGGGAAAAAGCGGGCACTGGGTACCAGTACACTGTGCATCTTAAATCGTGTCGGGTCGCTATCATAAGGATAGATACACCTTATGGTGGGACCAACACAGGGTATCTACACGTAAGGAAGGGCCGACTGACACAGACACAAGAGAAATGAACACAAGTTAGGAGTCGATCGATAGGGTAGTAAGGGTATATCTAACATGTTCATGGCAATTAAGGCTGACTGAGGTGGAATCCTCACGATAGATGTACACCTGAAGGCTACCACAATTACGGGGATTGGGATCACGTTATCATTTTATAAAGATTTCTAGTTGGGACACTAGTTAGGTAGTGTAGAGATAGATATAGAAATCAGAACAACAAAGTAGTAGTGAAGCAAAGAAAGAATAGAAGCGCACTCAATCTATCTTGCCTTATCATACCTTATGTTTATGCTATGTTATCTTGTTATCTCTGTTATCATGGTATTGTCTCATATTCAGTTTATTCATGTCATGATACTTTTACCTGTTTATATGCTGAAACTCACTGGACTTACCATACTTAAGTCTGACCTAGTTTTGTTTCGCCTCTTTTCTTCCGCCCCCTCTGGTTCACAGGGAGGAAATGTTATCACTTAGCTCAGTTTTCTTTCCAAGCTCAAAGATAGTCGATGTATTGCTTTGGACTCTCTCTTCCACTGCTATGGCTGGTTCATGCTTTATTGGGGAATATCATTATTATTTTTATGCTTCTTTTATACTTGGATGTTTTTGAATTAAAACGGAAATTCTGTGTATCACTATTAAGTATGATTGAGATAACTGTTGTAAAAGCTTGAATGAATTAAGTTGTTAATAAAATGACTTTATTTTCCGCTGCTTTATTTGTCTGTCTTGTAATTTATCTGCATCTTTTACCTAAAATGCTCCATCAAAGTTAAGGCAATCCCTTTGTGAGTGACCTTAACGAAGGCGGGGTGTTTCAGATTTTAAATTAATAATCTTTTGTGATCAATTCATTGAATCCTGAAATTTACACATCTCTTCATGTGAATTCAAATATATATTTTTAAAACTTGGATCATGAATCATCTTTTTTGCTTGTTAGGAATCATTCCGAAATATTCTCTTGTGAAACTTATTCTGAAATTGAAAGTTTGTTGCTCTGATAAAAAGAACTGATTTGTTAGTTTTTGACTAATTGGGCTTGGTGATTTAAACTGAAAATTCTGTGCTTTATTTTTCATTGGTCACTATGGACAATTAGGAACTTAAGTGGTATCAGTTTAGAAGTGTTGATTTTATTTTTTCTCATCTTGTATAGATCATTCGAAATCCCTCTTGTGATTGATATTTTCAATTTTGAAAATAATTTTTGGTTATTTATTAAGAAACTGAAATCAATTACCAAATTGAACTGTATTTAGAACTCATCAAAATTATTATCAGATTTTTGAAATTGTGATGACTTGTGATTATACTATATTTCACAACAAGAGAAAAATTTATTTAAATTTTCATGATGATTGAACAATTCTTATAATATCTTTGAATTGGCGCTTATTCATGACCATCTTCTTCTTCTATCATCATTCTATCATCCATCATGATTTTATATTAATGTGGAGAGTTTATTTTCTAAAAAATCATCTTAAATATATGGTGTCAAAATTTGTGATGGAAATGTGATTGTATTATTTTTCAAAAAAAAGTGATAATTGAAATTCTTAAAAAAAATCCCGGTACAGTTGAGCGTATTTCATAATGTGATTAATTTAGAAATTTATTTCACAACCATCTCTTTACCCGCCATATTTCTATCATCCATTTTGGTTTTATGTACTGAGGAGATTTTTTATAATAAGTGTTTCTCTAACCTCATTTAAAAATCCAAGATCTGGTCATGCATGGTTATGAGATTACTTATATTTTAAGTTGTGATTGATCCCATTTAAAAAACCAAATCTGGTTATGTGTGGTTAATGTGCTCTTAAAATGGAAAAGAAAAAGGAAAGAAAATAAATAAAATTATATATATATATGAAATCTTCCTAGGTGTGTTAAAAACCATCCTATCAATCCATTCTCTAATTTGTGAAATGTATTAATATTTTATGGTATATTATGATTTCTTGATTGATAGTCAGTGGAATTTGAGATTATTTAATTTTGTCACTTAATTTGAATTTATAAACATATTCCAAATCCATCATTGTGTTGTGCTTGTTTTAAAATTTTAATTGGAAATAATTAAATTCATTGTTTTCAAAACTCTCTCCATTTTATAAAATTCATCGTAAATCCATCATTCTACAATGTGAAATTTGTTTCTAGTTCTTATAATATTGTTAATATAGATTTATGCTGAACATTCTCTCTCTTGATCTGATTTTATATTTCTCATCACTATTTTAATTTCTATATCCTTTTGATGATAACAAAAGGGGAGAATGGTTAAGACTTTGATCGATGAGTGGATATTCCTTGAATATTTCAATATTGAAGTTTCAATTATTGTTTTCCTTTCACTCATGCATATATGTAGAGGGAGCTTTGTTGTGGGGGAGCACATATATAGGGGGAGTTCCACAACCAACTATCAAACACATTGTTTCCAAAATCTTATTATATGTTTGTCATCATCAAAAGGGGGAGATTGTTGTATATAACCATTAAAAGATTTTTGTTTGATGATAACAAACATATATATATATATATATATATATATATATTAAATGCATTTGCAATTAAACTATTCTACTACATCACAGACAGAATTAAATATTTACATTCAAATAGAATACTACCGCACAAGAATTTAAATATTTAAACAGTATTTTATTAACATATAATATTTTATTTCTACATTTGAATAGTACAAATTTATAACTCCACTATTTGTGCATCTCAGTGTAATACAATTTCCAATTTCATTTGTTACATTACTCCTCAATACAACACTCAGCTACATTAACTCATATATAAAAACTGTTACATCCTCTAACACACTCACTGACACATTTATCTTTAATTTGACCGTTGTCTCTTCAGTCAGTCTTCTATGTCAATCCAGTCACCTACTTACCTATCATAGAAACACACAAAGTAAACTAGAACAAAATATATTTAAATTCTAGCAGATATAATTTTGTTTTAAAATTTATTTGCCTTAGAATTTTGGTGTGTTTCTCATTATTTTTCATGACTTGATCTGATTTATATATTCATTCATCTGTGCCTAGACTGTTTTTGATAATCACAGCGATTCACTGTAAATACCACAGGTAGACATCGTCTTTTGTTCTTATATATATATATATATATATATATATATATATATATATATATTCTGCACATACATGTATACACATACATGTGTATATATATACACCTATATTTTGTGCAGGGACAATATGGTCAATGATTAAAACAGCAAGGGACAAATATATCAAGTATGATGTAATCGGGTGAAGCTTGACAACACAGGCATGCTGCAAGTATCCATGAACACACAAGTGCAACAAAACAGGAAGAGCAACACATATATACAAACATATATATATACACCCACACATTGTAACAACCCAAACCTCCCCGTGAAGGAAAGCCTGGATTGCTTTGAGAACACAACAAATCAGAATACAAACAGAAGAACATTTCATTGCCTATTACAACAATTTACATCAGATTATAAGAATATACAGAGTGTGGATAAATAATAAACATTTAATATACATCAGAGATTTAAATTACATTTAAATACATAGCAGCGGAAAAATAATACAAAACATAACTGAAAAAGATAAACGGATACAGAGCTTTCCGAATATCATTCCAGCTGTAAACCAGGATCCTGTGAATATAAATCTGCAAAACCAAAACTACTAGCTACCCGTGTGGAAAATAGGGGCACCCATAGTTTAGGTTAAAACAATAAACTCCAGGTCAGTCATGTGACTGTTGTGAGAACTAAAGCAGTGGTTAATCTTTATTTTAAAGTTAGGTAAATCAAGGGACCACGCCGTATAACCCGGAACGGGTTTACCCCCAAAAATACCAGTGCGTAAAACAAACCGCGCAATGCTAAATAAAGAACAATGAAGCTATTATAAGACTCAGGTCCCATCACACAATGCAACGCAAGCCAGAGGATAGAGTTTTTACCTTATAATAGCCAAAAATGCTTGGTACATGAAATTTCATCTTTTATTTTTACTATAAATAAAGAAATCAACTTCAAATAAAAATGTATCAACGATAGACGGCATGAGTGCCCCATCCCACTATGTCGCCATGGCAGGCTCTACAATCAAAACCGCAAAATGTCGTATTGGAAGTTGGATTTCCATCTGTGAACCAAGGCAAGGGATTGTCCTTACCGCTTCGGGACGCTCTAGCCCATGTCTCAGGCAAGCGTGCAGGCAAGCCTTGAATCGTCAGGGCTGGTCCACTCAATGTGGATTAAAATGCCTGAACACTACGTTTTCCCGCCCTATGGGGTGTCAATCTAGTCTGTATAAAGGTCATCCATCGGCTCCGCAGAGACCGAAATAACCGAGGCGCCTCGCTATCCATTATCCACATAAGTAAAACGTCAGGGCTTGCAAAACGCTGACATCACTCCTAGCTAGAAGGAAACGCATGCCCTCCCTGAGGTCCTCTCCCGTTTCTGGTTCACATCGGGGTGTGAGGCTCGCGAATTAACGCTACACAAAGCTATGATATATTAAAGTCGTGCTTTGATCATCAACCATAAGACTCTGCTTTTCAGCAGAAGCCTTGATCATTTGCATCTCAGCATGCCACACAGGCAATTCACGCTATGCAACTGATGTCTATCAATTGCACAGAATGAAATCCGATGTCAGACACACATCTATTTACAAGTTCGTTCTGGGTCTGAACGAAACCGGAGGCGTCTTATTCCTCATCCCGTATGTCCAATGCAGGAGAGAGGTCCTCGCATATCCGGTCGATCTCGAAGTACGTCTGGACGATCACCACTTATTACCTTGTCTTGGGTGTACAGCCCAATCAAGACATCAGTAATCATCCAAACGATGTGAAGACCTTCGGTCTTCCACCACTGTCTTCATCCTCGACATATCGTTGAATCAGTTATTCAAAATGGGATAAACCCGGTCTTTCTGAATAACTCGCGTATATAATGAACAAGTGTTATAAAAACACAACATACGCCTCATTCCTATCCAGAATATTCTTTATTCAAATATTCACATTCTTTGGGAAAGGTTCCCATTAATTTTATCAAAGATTAATTCTTTAAATTTATTCTTTAATCTTCCTTTGGATATCAATTCAAACCAAATTATGGTTTATCCAAACTAGTCAGGATTAGCGAACCTTACCAAAGTAATCATTTGTTTAATTTCCCAATCCCAACCTATTCATCTCATGAAGTAAATTTGGCAATACTTCATATCTAACACCACGATGTTATCGGTAAATTCAATTACCAGTTCACGCTCAAATCTAATTAAAGATTTAACTATCGCCTGGAATAAAACTGGTGGTACTCCATCTTCGATCATTTCTCGAATTTGATAATTTAAATTATCACATTCTCATTTCAATCTAATTAAAGATTCATTAAAACTCCAATTCAGAATTAATTTCCAAAAATCATTACTTAATGATTATTCAGAGTTAAGAAATAAATCTTATCTTTAAGTGGGTTAAAGAACTAATGTCATTTAAAAACACAGCTCACGATAAACCCAAAATCACATTCCTTTAACAATGGAATCTTCATGGAAAACAGATCAATATATATAATCGATATGAACTTCCATATCCAACCGATACTATAAATGGAATAGCGACAAAGCCTCTTAAATTCCATATATAGTAACAGTCTTCCTCCACAGAAGTCCACTTTGATTATTACCAAATCGAATTCCATTCCAATTTATTTTATTAAATTGGGAAACTTCACTTTGGAAAATTTCCTTTAAATCTTAACAAAAGATTATTAATTCCAAATCACATTTCACTGTAAACTGGGTTAAAGAACGAATGTCGTTAAAAACATAGTTCACAATAAACCCAATTCACATTCCATTTTATTCCAATTATTAAATATAATTGGAAACTCTAACAATCTTAATTAAAAGATTTATCCTCTTCACGTGGGGTTCAAGAATAGTGTTACTGAAGACACCATTCATGACAAACCCAAAATCCCATTTGATATTAAATACAAGGCTCTAAATAGAAAATATATCGGTTTATATTCAATATCAAATACCACAACCAACTAATATCGTATTGGAAATACCGATATAAAAATATCTTTCAAATTTCTATCTATATAATCACGAAACCCAACATCGAAATATTCCGAAGATAATTTCGATTCAAATCCATTCCAATTTATATATTGGGAATTCTGGTTATTTTTAAAACCATTTCAAATCTAATTTATTTATTTAAAAATTTTGGATTATAATTTTAGTTAATAACTAGTTCATTTCGATAAAATCTATTTTTATCTTTTCAAATAGGGAAATTTCGTCGATTTCCATTTAAAACGTATTTTATAAAAAAAAAAAAATTCGTTTTCAAAACGATTTCAACTTCATATTCAATTTCAAATCAAAATTGAATATTCCATATCATCGATATATAAACGATAGTATTTTCAAAACATTAGATTTTTGAAATCAATTCCTTTTCAATATTCATTATAAAAATGAATAAAATCGATATAAATATTGTTTGCGTCAAAATAGCGCATATCTAATCAACACTGCTACATATATTTAAATATATTCGTGTCCATCCCAAATCGGACATCAAAATCAGATTTTGATCTTTTACTGATTATTATTTTAAAATATTCTTTATTTCAAAATATTCGTTATTTTAAAATATTCATTCTTTCTGAACTGGAATCAAATACAGTCAATTACCATATAATGTTATTTATATGGATTTCACACAACAAATGTGTACAACAACAGTGATAAATAATCATCCATCATCCAGAGTGCATTCTACACTATATAAGCATTAAATATAAATATTCACCGCTTACACAGCTTGTCAACCTATCGATTGACATATCACTAAATATTGGGATTAGTGTATGTCCAATATCATTCCAATACCCGTGTGGGGTTTCAATCAACAAATAATGAATTTTATTTGTGCGGTTGGGCGATGTGTAAAATTTATCGTCCCAATTCATATCAGTCAAATGGGTGTACATAAACAAATCGTCTGATTTGTAAATGAATATTTATTTTATTCATATACCCTTTAAAAATCATATTTTTAACGATAAAACATTTATTCAGTTCATTTACACAATAAAATGATATTTTTATTTTCTAACATATTTTAGAAAATTTTGGCGGCATAACGGCGCGATATCAAAATCGGGTAATGTCTAGCATTACCCCTCTGCTGATATTGGCTCGCACCATACACACATAACAATTCTAATCAATTCATTTCACCCAAACAACCAAATTCAACCAAATAATCTAATCAACCAAACCAAACAATCAAACAAGTCGTCCATGGTCTGTGGACGACGGGAACAGTTCATATATGCAGTTATAAAATAAACAACTGTATAAGAAAATTATAGTGAGGAGTTCTTAGCTTGGGGTTCCACTCCGTCATTCTTTAGCGGACGATGATTTGGATTTACCCGACATTCCAACTCCATCTTTCCATGTTGTTCATAAATAAAAAAATCACATTTTTATTTCACCGCTACATGGATAAAAATCACATTTTTATTACTTCGCTATATTTATAAAATTCAAATTTCTATAGCGCTTAAAATCGAACTTTTTATATAACTAAAAATCAAATCTTTTCGCTACAACATATATAAAAATCGAATCTTTATAGTATGAAAAATCATATTTTCTCGCCACTTCATATAAATAAAAATCATATTTTTATTTCAAATCTCTATACGTAAATATCGTATTTTTATATTTCTAACTTCATGATAAAGATAATATTTTTACATTTTAAAAATCTAGTCTTTCTTTAAATAAAAATCAATTCTTTTCTTTTTAAAAAAATTTAACCTTTCTCTTTATAAAAATATAAACTTTCTACTTATAAAAATATAATCTTTCTTCTTTTAAAAATCTAAACTTTTTCTCTTTTAAAAATTCAACCTTTTCGCTATATAAAAATTCAGATTTTTCTATGATAACAAAATAAAATAAAAAGGTAAAAACTCACTGTGCGTTGACAAAAAGGGGGAAGGAGGGGCTTCAGGTTGGAGGCGGGCTCGTCGGAGGTCTGGTGGCCAAGGCGGTCGGCGGCTAAGGCGTCAGGGTGGGCGGTGGTGGCGTTGGTTTTCGCTGTGGGGCTTTAGGGTGGGTTCGATTTGGTGCAAAAGGGAAGGAGGAGATGAACGGCGGTGGAAGGGGGAGCTAGGGAGGGGGTCGCGGCGAGCAGCGGTGGTGGGTGGCGGCTCCGTCGACGTGGGGCTAGGTCACGACCCCCTCTCTTTTTTTATTTGATTTCGTTGAAAACAACTATTGGGGGGAGAATGAAGAAAAAGGGGGGCTAGTTTATATATTTAATTATTATTATTATTTTGTTTTATTCTCCCAAAAATGTTGACTTCTTATTCGAACTCGAATCGAGACCCAACGACTGTCGCCCCTAGCTAATTACCCCCATTCCGAACACAATGGGATAGGTATTGCAAGCTAATTCGACTGTTTTGATCAGTTTTCTTCAAAATTAAAATATAAATCTATATATTCAATTTCAAACGAACATTTCAATTTACTAGGGTCACATATGGATCCCAAAAATTCCCAAAAAAATATTTCTAGCTTCGTATTGACGATATGGTCCTAACAAAACTAATTTTGTCAAATTTGAAGACCATTTGAAAAATGGTCATTTTCTGGTCGATCCAAATTGACTGAAACTGAAAAAACACGTTTTCCTTTGCCACACTCACATATTGATCCCAAAAATTATGAATTTTGGAATCTAGCAATAACTTGACATCCCAAATCCATCAAAAGTGGTTTCATCGAAAACGGAGGTCGTTTGCAAAATGGCTATTTTGAAGGGCTATATTTTCCATAGCGACTATTCTGAATTTTCAACTGGGCATAACTTTTTATTCCCGCCATGAAATTTCAATTTTTCAGATTCATTGGAAAGATATTTTCAAATAGATTCTAATATTTTTGGTTTCTCTAAAATCCGGTTTATTTTGAATTATGTACATTCATTTGAAATTTGAAATCAAAATTTTAAACTACCGCGCTATTTCCAATTCCTTTTATAATTAAAATAAATATTTATATTCCAATGACGATTCAAATAAATATATACATTCTAATTCTATTCAAATTAAATTTCCCGTCGTTATTATTTACAATAAATCATTTTAAATATTCAAAATTCATTAAAATTGCCAAAATAAAAAATTTAAATTGGTTCTGATTTTCTGGGTTGTTACACACACATTTGTGTGTATATACATGAATGTATATAGTGGCATATATTAGACAACATGAACATTCATTCAGACTCAAGTGACAACAAGCCAGTGCACGTGGGCAAGCCTCATGGCATGTTCACATGCACAGAGCAATGTGGCAAGTAAAACAAGGAAAGTGACAACATGAAAACAAACCAGTGTACACAGGGGATCGTGGACATCAACATGTTCACACAAAGGTCAAAACAACAAGGTCAAAACGGGTTCAACTCATATGTACATTCAAGGTCAAAGTAGGCAAGTGCAAGCCTAGGTGTTCAAGTCAGAAGCAAGACAGTGGTTTGCATATGTATGGAGTCAAGCTGGGTTCAATATGCACATAGAATGGTGCAAATTCAAGGTATAGCCAAATTGACAAAGAGAGGTACTACAACAATGAAGTAATACACAGCAGTATTCAAGTGCATCACAATGTATTCACGTGGTACACAAACACATGGCTGAACAGGTCAAAGAAACACAAGACAACACACAGTCAAATACATGGCAACATCAAATACACAACATCAATGCATGCACAAGCTTACATGCAATAATCATAATTCAATGTTGACGAAATAAGTATAGGTGCAGCTGCGAAGAAGGGAAGAACACAAACTAGCAAGTGCAACAAATTACATGCAGCATACACAAATTACAACAAGGCAGAGCAGTTGAACACAAATGTGTAAAGAAGTTCCAAAGACTGCAGAAATCAAGGAGATTGAATGTGAACAAGAGTCACAAAAGTGCAGCTTATACATGGAACTTCATGAATGCACAAATGGAAATTTATTCAAGGCAAATACATACGGAAAATGCTCAATTACATCACACGAATAAGGTAGGTTGAAATATAAATGAACATGGGTGCACAATCATGAATGGGTACAACAGGAAAGATGCAAAAGTTCAGAAATCACCAAGTTCCTATTTCCAAAAAGATAAATATAAGGTTTCCATTTTAATTGATATTTTCATGAAGGGACAAAATCAAAGTGAATTAATTCATCATGCAGTTAATTCGAGAAAGAAAAACAATGCCTGAAGCAAAAAATTCACGTTTGCCAAATATTTCCAGAAGATCATGTAGCTAGGTTAATCAAATGCAAAATCGACATGCACAATTTCAGGTAAGATATCAATTCAAGAGTT
This sequence comes from Allium sativum, assembly GCA_030737875.1. NCBI lineage: Eukaryota > Viridiplantae > Streptophyta > Magnoliopsida > Asparagales > Amaryllidaceae > Allium > Allium sativum. Next base: position 681,236,458 of record CM060926.1, on the reverse strand, counting down.
TCCTGAAATCACCCAATCAGTCAAGTATTCACGTTGCAAATTGTTTCCAGAAAATAGCAAGCACATTTATAGGCAAGAAATAAATTGTTTTGTTTCTAGTTTTGAACAATGTTATATTTAGCGAAAAACAATTTTGGAAATGGTTTTCAAACTGATAGGGATTTATCAACAAATTCAAAGAATAGATTTTAGGCAAAACATATCAAGATTTTCCAGAAATAAACATGTCACTCATAACATGTATGCTAAGAATATCATTCGAGTGTGTCCAGAAACCCAATTTCACATTCTCAACAACAAATAAAGCAAAAAAACCACTCAACTTTTTTGCAGGCTAAATCAATGAGAACTAAGAGTTAATTTAGGGTATAGATAACACCTCTTCATCATCGGCAATACTGGAACGAATACCAAGCAACAAAATTAAGAGCTAAAAGAAAAATCAGTTCAGATTACTTACAGAAGTTTTCGATAGCAAGCACCCCAAATCGAATAACGAGAAGCAACAACAATCAAGAATCAGAGAACAATTTTTAGAAACCACGACTGAACTTGCGATTTGGAGAATCAAAGAAAAACCATAATTTTAATAGTGTCGGTCACCACTGATTTAATCAAAAAAGGTAGCCAATGGTTTATGTGTTAATGAGGGACTGGCCATTCTTATTTTAGAAAGGGGTCATTTTATTTTATTTTATATTGTTTTATTTTCTTTTGTAATCGATCTATCAGATTTTCTAATTTGTCTGTAAAAACTAGGGTTTTCTAGTTATAGGATTTATAACCAAGGTTTACGAGTTACGGGTTTGTAATCCAGGGAAAATCTGATCTTGGGTATAAAGATCGGTGTAGGATTTTGAGCGTAGGATTATACCATCAACAAGGTTTGCGAGTTTATATGGTTTTTGTAAGCTGATGTATGTTTTAGTACCTAGTAGAAATCTTAGGGAATGCAGCAGTAGGCAGGGTTTGCTGAAGCAAAGTAAAATTTGTGTCATTTACTTTTCGCATTTATTTATTCTGCTATTATCTGTGATGTGATATTTTTAATATCTTGTAAAACTGTAATAAACCCTATTCACCCCCTCCCCCCTCTCCCTCTAGAGTTAATCTAGATCCAACAGGTTCTCCGACGAGCTTTGGTGGATCTTGCATTTCAATGGGTTTGATTGTGCTTCTAGATCTACGGTCGCACTGGGATTAGTTCCGGAGGTCGGATGTTGCAAGCGGTTTGGCTTCGTTCAATATGATGCTACAGGTACTTTGCGTGAGTGGGTTATGGTTGTTGTTGTATTTTCCATTTGATGTGTTTTGTCTTTTTAGGTTGTCGACTTAGTGGTTGGTTTGGTGGGTTGTTTTTCTTGGTGCTCTTTGGCCATTGGGACTTTTTTGGATTAATTATGTTGTGCAAACGCTATGCAAACCTAGATCTCTTAGAGATTTCATGCAACGGAAAGACTGTTGTTGGTGTGTTTGTGCTTATCCAACCTATATGATGTTCGGTCATGGACGTTGATGTTGATGTTATAGTTCTATAGTCATGGAATGTGTTCTTTTGGGTTTTTGTTTTGATAACATGTAATAGTTGTTGAAATTGGGTATTGTGCTCATTCAGTGTTTTTGCTATCAAGTTATTGCTTGTTAGTACGGAAAGTTATGCTGGCTGATACTATATGCTACTTATACAGAGTTTGATGCTATTGGTTTTACTAAAGCAATGGTCTTGGTGAAAGTTTAATTGGGTTTTTTATGTGTGTTAGCTGCTAATTATGTAATTTGTGCAGTCTGTGTTGTAAGTCAAATTGTCTTTGGGTTATTATATTGCCTTTGTTTTTGTTAGTTTGGTGACAGCTTGTATGATGTATGTTATGTTGCTCCCTGCGTGGAGAACTGTTTATGGACAATCCACTCTAAAAACTGTAATTGTAGTTTAGGTACATAGCCTAGCTCCTATAATATAAACTATAATAATGATAGTGGTCGGTCCACTTAAAAAATCGTACGTAGTAGATACACAAACTATCTATCTCCTATACCTATTGTATTTATTATTTGTTATACTACAGATCACTTTAAAAACCGGTCGGTTTTGCAAAAAAAACTTTTTGGGTACCCAACAACATAATACTACGTTTGCATATGTACTATGAACGACAGAAATAAAAATATAATCATGAAAAATAATGTGAAACGATCCTAATACCACCAAAAATAAACAAATTAACTAATTCTATGTTGTTTAAAAAATACTAGTGCTTTTCGCAAAATGAATCAATTTTTACTTTAATAATTTCCTATTTAAAAATAATGGAAATATCCTATAAATTCATTTAAAAATACATTCTTAAAGTCATTTTAAAAAAATTGATTTTCCATTATATTTGAATAAAAGTTAAATACTTAGATGAATTAAATCTTCTTGCTCGAAACATTGAAAATTTTGAATTCTTACACTTGGCTAGAGACCTTGATTTTGGGTTGACTTCAGTTGACCATAAATCTTATCTCATATAACCGAGGAGACGAATCCACTTTGAAATAGCATTTCGCTTTCAATGCTTCAACTCGATCCAAAAGTAGTCTTTGATAGATGTCATGCCATAATTTGATAATGTTTAAAGAGAAGCTCCCACATTGAAGATCAATAGTATTCTCAAATCATGAGAACTAAGTAATTTTTTCACACCAATATTATCTTTTTGACCTTGTTCATATTAACCAATAGAAACTATCGAGTGAGTCATTCCATATTTATCTAATACCTATTAGTACGTAACTCCTTGGTCCCCGTAGCAGTGATGAGTAATGCATTGCTCAACCTATGAAGAGCGCTGCATAATATAGTCTTAATGGATGCCTTAATATTCAATCTCATTGTATGTTTAATTTTATTTTGATAAATTACTTATGGTTACAACATTTCGTATATACCACGACAAAACATACTATTTATGTTTTTCTATTAAATTTATACTTTTAACTAAATTAATTAATTAACATAGTATATTATATTAAGCATATAATAGAAAAAAATATCTTTCTTTCAAATAAGATTAATTGGTTATCGAGTTAGATATGTGTAACAAATTACATAATTGCTCATAGAGCATATTCCAGACTCTATTAATCATTACCTGCGATGCTACCAATGTAGTGTTGACGTTGTTACTTATGGCATCCACACATTGTTAATAAGTTGTAGAACTACCATGCCTTGATGTCGCCACTCTCTGGAGAATCCATAGCTAATGCTGCACTTCATCATTTTCAATTACTTAGAAAAGTGAATTCCCTCTGTTGCATTGCCCTAGCTTGCACTATAAGTCCATCACCTTGGCCTTTATGTAGCAACCTTCGTATTGGGCAGTTACCTGCAATAATGATTAATAAACAATTAATTAAGACGTAAATAATACTGTTACAAGATAATTGAAATAATTATCTATGTTGGTTTTAGATTTGAGTTTTTGGAGTTTAACTGTAGAAAAATGGAGAAAAATGATATTTAATCATTTAAAATGATCATAAGGAGTTTTGATGAAAATATATTCAATTCGTGATAAGTTGGATGAAATAAATTCAAATAATGTATTTAGGGTAATAAGTATTAGGGTTAGGCGTTTATTATGGTTAACCGACTGAACCGATTCAACTGACTTTAACTGAACTGCATTAGCTGACAAATTCGATTTGTCAAACATTCGGTTAACCGACCGACATTAACCGGCCAAATTACGGTTAACCATAAAGAAACATCGATTAACCGTTAATCGAAAATGCACACACATATACCTAGAAACACACAGAAACACACATGCACATCCATACATACATACATACATACATACATATATATATATATATATATATATATATTAAATACCCAGAGAACCAAGCTTTCGCTTATAAACTCTGAGGAAGTTTGCAAATGTCCGCTTCACATACTCTAGGTAAATCTCACCTATAACTGTAGCTGGTGAGAATCGAACCCTCGACCTCTTTGGGTGAGCGCCGCATGTCCTTACCAGCTGAGCTACAGTTACGGACACACATACACGCGCGCACACACATACACACACGCACACGCGCGCGAACACACACACACATATATATATATATATATATTACAAGACTGATAACATACACACATGCATACACACATACACACATACATATATATATATATACATACATATATATTCTAAGACATTTTCAAAAAGAAATTGTAAAACCGATAACATAAATACTATCATTAACATTTCTTGCACATAAATACTATCATTACCATTTCTTGCAGCCTATATATACATGTCATATATATATATATATTATGTACATATATGTAAATATACATACATATATATTAGTAATATAGTAGTTATGATGCTCTGATATATACATATATACTAATATATGTATATATATATATTAAAATATATTATAATATACATTTATACACATTGTATTATTATATATATTATGGTTAACCGAGTTAACTGATTCAATCGACCTCAACCGAACCGCATTAACTGACAAATTCGATTAACCGAGCATTCAGTTAACCGGCGGTTCAGTTAACCAAAAATATAAATCTATTAGTGCAGTTAACCGACCGCGCCCACCCCTAATAAGTATGTAATACAAATGATTTGAAGTTAAATTTGTTCTAAATGGAATATTTGGAATGAATTGGACTTCAAATTCAATATTTGGAAGAAAATAAAATTTTAAAATCAAAAACAAAATTTAGAAGACTTTACAATGTGTGATTTTTGATAAAAATAAGTGTTTAAAAGATCTACATGCAATTTATTGATATAAATTGTAATATATATGAGCAAACAATGAATTATTGAGTAGATTTTGTTTTCCATATATAATAAAATTGTGAATAAAATGAAAAATGTGAATATATTACCTGGAAAATATATATTTGTGTGTAAAAACTAATTTTAGAGTCTTTATACATTTACACTACAAGAAAATATGTTATTAATAATGCTAATGGACAGCACATTATTTTAAAGCGCTATCTTTGACCCCTAACTATTTACTTTTTTACTGAATTTGTTCTTTTCCGGATAAGACAAAATGGATAACGCTTGACCCCAAAAGAAAATATTCCCCTCCCAAACTTTTCTTTCCCTCTCAAAACACTTGCTCGGTTCGTCTTATTCCCAAAATCAAAACAAAACCTAGGTCTCCCTTCTAATCTCTCGTCGCTCACCATCGAATCGCCATATCTGATCTCCAATCATCAATCTCAGCAGTTCCTAAGTCGACATGTCATTCAGAACCCTAAATCATCTACTCGGATCGGATTTCTCATCCAAAACCCTAAAATATATGATCAGCTTTCTAGGTTAGAAATTTATAAGTTATGTTTATTAACTATTTTATTTTGATTTTATCTTCTAATTATGATTTTCAGTGAGAATAAGATGGTAGTGTGCCATTCTTCAGTTTATAAAATAAGATGGTGGTTGTTTAATTCGAACTATTTTTCATTTTTTCTACCTACATTATTGATTATCATTTATTTTTTGGGGACTACATAATGACGAAAATGTTTTCATTTGGTTTTCGTCAAGGTTATACCGATGAAATATTTTACTCTATAATTATTGGGGTAGAAAACAATTTGTGTCAAGATGGTACAATAGTAGGAGTTGTTGTAGTTCTTACTGCACAGTTTCAGGTTCAGCTACATTACTTGAACAAAACACATTTTTGAGTCTGTTGTGTGTGTTTAGTTTAATTATTTACAATAAGCGTGAGTATATTCAATTTTTCAGGTCGAGCTTTCTCTGAAGATGCTGAAAGTAGGAAAGCATGTTTTACAAGGTAATTATGAAACTGATGTAGTTTATATATATATATAAGCATAAATTATTGTATATGATTAAAACATTCAGTGCGTACTGACATGACTATAGACGAATTTATCTTCATTTTTTCTCTTTATGTTAATCTTCCATGGAACTAATGAATTTTGGACACATTGTTTCTTTCTATGGGCGGGTATGTAGAGAAACCTACTTCTAAATGTAAGTAATCTTTTACATCTCTTTTAGTGTTTGTGTGCCTTAATATACCGTGCCACTTGGCTATGTTTATAAACTAATGAAATCAAAGCTGCTTAAAAACTCCATATCACATTGGTTGATCTTTTATATTACTAGCTACAATTAAGCCTATTTTCTATTTCAGTTTTGACAATTTAGTTTGATGGAAGTTTCAATCCATACACAGTTGCATTGTCACTATTCTCTTGGAACTGTATAGAAGTTATGATTTAAGCTACTTGTATATTACTAAATAAGTCTTACAAACAGGCTTTATTCAATTTTATATGGTTGGGTGAATTGACTATATGATTTTTGGTGTCTGAGTGAATAAAGCCGTATATAAATTGCTTTATCTTTCTCCTCCATGCATTTATCAAACTTTGTGTTCCATTTTTAACTTAAATTTTACAATGTAAGTATTTATTCGAAAGCTTTGAAAAGTACATTCACATGTCTTGCATATTGAATTTAGATTCTAAATTTTTATTTATTTTGACAAGTCTTCTTAATAGTTGTATATGTAGTTTCAAACGTCCAAAAATTATATATTTCAGAGTCAAACGTGCGTGTATACGTATTCTTCTTGGAACAATGTGATATATAAACAATAAAAGAAAACGTATTTGATTAAGACCTACTCTATTTGGGAAGCAACTGTATGCTTGACATCATCTTATAAAAACATCCTTTATGTTTATTTGGTAAAAACAGATAACTGGAAAATGATTATACCCTGATATATTTATGGATACTATCCATTGTTCAAAAGATTATACCTCCGTTTAAAAAAAATTCTCACCCTGTTTAGAGTTAGTAGCAAGTATTTTAACAGCTACTACTTCCATAGTTGGCGTTTGAGCTTTGTAAATAGGGCCAACTGCAACTTGATCTATCATTGTTATAAAATTAGAAGTAGCTTTCTGCATATCTTTGAAAATATGTGTTGAACTAAATTATCAGTTAAAACATGAATGGCAATTTTGTAAGGTTAAAGTTCATGTAACTACTTTTAACCTTCATTATCTACAAAGATAACCCTTACGAATCTAGCATAGCTACCATAAACTTACGTTTTAATAATGGTCAAATTTTTTTTTTGACTTTTGTCAGTGTCAAATAAATTTTGTAACTAATGCTTAATAAGAGTCTTCATTTTTTTTAGTCTGCTTTATATTGTGACAACCAACCATTTTTTCATTTTTCTTAAAACCTACATTATTATTATATAATAATCAGTGAGTTGCATTTTTAAAGCATAGGAGCCTTTGAAAATTTTCTTCCTTTCTGAAATTGAAACAGCGCGTACTTACCTCTTCCCTGTCATTCCTTTGGTTTTCCCTTTTCTTAATCTTCCTCTTCGACCTCCTCTTCCTCCAATCTATGTTTAACTGGTTCCTCTTCCTCTCTTCACTTCCGAAACTAGCTCTTCACGATCCTCGCACTTACAACCTTTACCCCACTGTCAATGTTTTCGTTGCTTCCTCTCAGCGTTCCTAACCCCTCTGAGACGACCCGAACTTCCCCGTGAAGGAAAGCACGGATAGAATTGAGGACAAGACAAAATAGAACGCATACAGAAGAACATTTCATTGTTATTACAACAATTCCATCAGATACAAGAATATACAGAGTAAAAATGAATAAATTACATTTGACAAATATCAGAGATTACAATAAATTACATAGCAGCGGAAAATATACAAAACACAACAGAAAGTGATACACGGATACAGAGCTTTCCGAGCATCGTTCCAGCTGTAAACCAGGATCCTGTGAATATAAATCTGCAAAACCAAAACTACTAGCTGCCCGTGCGGAAAATAAGGGCACCCAGAGTTTAGGTTAAAACAATAAACTCCAGGTCAGTCATGTGACTGGTGTGAGAACTAAAATAGTTATTTAAAGCTTTTACTTTTAAAGTTAGGTAAATCAAGGGACCACGCCGTATAACACGGAACGGGTTTCCTCCCAAGGATACCAGTGCATAGAACAAACAACGCAATGCTAAATAAAGAAAAATGAAGCTGTTATAAGACCCAGGTCCCATCACACAATGCAACGCAAGCCGGAGGATAGGGTTTTTACCTTATAACAGCCAAAGCATGCTTGATACGTTTAAAACACATTATTTGATACTATTATAAGTGTATAGTATCAAATCAATTTCAATCATAAATATCAATCATAGGCGGCATGAATGACCCATACCACTATGTCGCCATACTAGGTTCTACAAATAAAACCGAAACACACGTATTGGAAATTGGATTCCATCATGAGTCAAGGCAAGGGGCAAGCTCCTCTCCGCGTTCGAGACACTCTAGCAAATGCCTCAGGACCCCACTATGATCCTTGGATCTTCAGGGCCGGTCCTCTCTTACTTTTGAGGATTAGTTATTCCTGAACACACGTTTCCCGGTCCTTACAGACCTATATCCGAGGCGCCTCGTATCCAACAACCACACAGGTGAAAAGTATATAAATGTCAGGGCTGGTAGGTCACTGACACCACCCTAGCTAGAAAGAAACGTCGTGCTCTCTCTGCAGTCACTATCCCGTTTTTGACTCATACCGAGGTGTGAGGCTCGCGAATTCACGTTATACACAAAGCTACGCCACACAGGCCGTGCTTTGATCATCAACCACAAGACTTTGCTTTTCAACAGAAGCCTTGATCAATTGCCACTTACGCGTGCCACACTGGCAATTCACTCCATGCGACTGGTGTCCATCGATATACAACCTCTGAGCTCGTACGTCTCAGAGAAGGGCGTTAAGCAAGAGAATAAATTCTCCGCCGCCAAACAGATGTATATTTAATAGAGATCAATCAACACAGAATAAAATCCAATGTCAGACACACAATCCATTTACAAGTTCGTTCTGGGTCTGAACGAAACCGGAGGCACTTTCCTCGCATATCCATCGATCTCCAAGTACGTCTGGACGATCACCAACTGTTTCCCTCATCTTGGGTGTACAGCCCAATCAAGATCATCAGTAATCACCCAAACGATGTGAAGACTTCCGGTCTTCAACCACCGTCTTCGTCTTCGACATCTCGTCGAATCGGTTATTCAGAATGGGTATAACCCGGTCTTTCTGAATAACCCACGTATATAATAAACGAATGTTACACAAACACAACAAACGCCTCATTCCAATTCAAAATATTCTTTTATTCACAAAATCACATTCTTAGGGAAATGTTCCCATTAATTTTATCCAAGATAAATTCTTCTAAATTTATTCTTTAATCCTCCTTTGGATATCATTTCAAACTAGTCGGGATTAACGAACCATACCGAAGTAATTATTTATTTTATTTCCCAATCCCAACCTATATATCCCATGGAGAAAACTGGTAATACTCCACATCTAACACCACGGTGTTATCGGTAAAATTAATTACCATTTCACGTTCAAATCTAATTAAAGATTTAACTATCGCTTTGGAGCAAAACTGGTGGTGCTCCATTCTCGATCACCTTTCAGATTTGATAATTTAAATTATCAATTCACATTTTTAATCTAATTAAAGATTCATTAAAACTCCACTTAGTTTTAATCTTTTCAAAAATCGATATCTTGCCTTTAACTGGGTTAAAGAACCAACGTCATCTAAAACACGATTCACGATAAACCCAAATCACATTTGATATTAAATACAAGGCTCTGAATAGAAAATATATCGGCTTATATTCAATATCAAATTCTGAAACCAACATATATCGTATTGGAAATAACGATATAAAATATATCTTTCAAATTCCCATAACAATATCTGTATAGTCACGAAATCCAACATCGAAATATCCCGAAGATAATTTCGATTCAACTCCAGTCCAATCCACGTATTGGGAATATTGATTATTTTTAAAATCACTTTCAAATTCAATTTATTTATTTCAAAAATAAATTGATTTTAGTCCTAGTTCAAAACTAGTTCATTTCGATAAAAATCTATTTTTATCTTTTCAAATATGGAATTTTCCAGCTCAATTCTTTCCAATTCATATATTATGATTTTACACAAATTATTAATATTTTTAATAATTTTATCAAGGCCCGTACAGTCGATTTCCAACAACGGCCATCGAACTGCACTTACATCGACCTTTTCTAAATTTGATTTGGACATAATTCCAAATCCAACCGTTAGATTTCAAATTTCTAATATTCATTGGAAAGCTCTTTTCGATACGAACCCAACGGTTCTGGTTTTAGGAGAATCCGACAGTCGGATCTCCCGCAACGTCAATTCGAAGTCAATGGTCGAAATTCACGAACTGCCGCGGCGCGGCGCGTTCTATTCAGGCCATTATATATATAATATATATATATTATATATATTTCGTCAATTTCCTTTTTAAAACGTATTTTATAAAATGTTTTAAATTCGTTTTCAAAACCATTTCAACTCTATATTCCATTTCAAATCAAAATTGAATATTTCATATCATTACTATATAAATGATAATATTTTCAAAACGTTATATTTTGAAATCACTACCTTTTCTATATTCATTATAAAAACGAATATAATCGATATAAATATCGTTCACGTCAAAATGGCGCAACTCTAATCAACACGGCTTTATATTTTTCAAAAACTTCTTTATTCTATTCAACAAATGAATATTTATCCCATTCAACACATGAATCTATATTTCTTTCAACACACGACTAATCTCAACACATGAGTACTGTCAACACATCACTATTTTTGTTATGTAAAACATTTTATAAAACTATGGTATCTATCGTTTTGATTTTAATTAGACTCCACCGTGAAGTAGTTCTAATTTTAAATATGATAAAGATGTAAATTTCATTGTATAAAATATTTCACTCAACACATGAACATCGTCAACACATGACTATTTTTATATTCAACACATGAATTTTCTTTTATAATATTCATTGTTGTCCCAATTGGAATGAGGCCCAATCAATCACCATATAACGTTAATTATATGGATTTCCATACAACACATGTATATAATAGCATTGAAAAACAATCAACCATCATCCAAAGTGCACCACACAACTGCATAAGCATCAAATATAAATAATCGACGCTTACACAGTCTGTCGACCAATCGATCGACAATAATTAAATAATTGGGATTAGTGTACGCCAAACATCATCCCAACACCCGTGTGGGGTTTCAAATCAACAAACACTGAATATTATTTATGCAGTTGGGTGATGTGTAAAATTTATCATCCCAATCAATATCCTTCAAATAAGTGTACATAAACAAACCGTCCGGTTTGTAAATGAATATTTATTTATTCACATTCACTATATTCATATTCACGTTAAAAATTATATATTTTTAACGATAAAACATTTTATTTTAACATATGAATTTCTATTCAGTTCATTCTTTAAATAAAATGATATTTTTATTTTCTAACTTATTTTAGAAAATTTCGGCGGCATAACGGCACGATACTAGAAACGGGACGAGGCCTAGCCTTATCCCCAGTCTAGTGAAGGCCCACGCCATTCACGCATCAATCAAATCAATTCCATCTCACCAAACAATTCAAACCAAACAACTAACCAACTACTCAACCAAACAATTTAACAAACAAGCCATCCATGGTCTGTGGATGACGGGTGTCGGGTGCTACTAAGCACCGTCTGCATCCTAGTATATATATATATAACTAGAAAAAGAGAATTTAGAGTGAGAAGTTCTCACCGACTAGCTATCCCAATACCGTTACTCTTCTTATGTAGAAATCTTCGTCGTTCTCGCCTTTTGTCACTTTCACCGCCCGTAGTCACTACATATATAAAAATCACATTTTTATATTGTTGCCATGTATATAAAAATCACATTTTTATATTGTTGCTATGTATATAAAAATCACATTTTTCTACTACTACTATATAGATAAAAAATTCTATTTTTACAACGGTGTTCATATAATAAAGATTATATTTTTATATCGCCACTTATATAAAAATCACATCTTTGCTTCTTTTACATAATAAAGATCAAATCTTTAATACTTCTATAATGTAAAAATCATATTTTTATCATCTCTATAACATAAAAATCATATTTTTATTAACTTCATATGTCAAAAATCATAGAAGCTTTAAAGCGGAGAAAACTCACTTTTTTTTCTAACGCCTTTTCTGAACTGCTGAATTGTTGTTCGAGCTCCAGACTTCGCATACAAACTCAAATCTTCAATCCATCTTTTTTTCCAGCACAAGCACGCCATTCTGAACAACTTTCGCCTAAGGAACTTTTTGCCGAAAATGCTCCAATTCGCCAGAATTAGCGAAAGTACACGAATTTTGCCGCTTCTGGACAGCAGACTTTAAACGCGTTTTCTGGACAACTCCGCAATGCAAAATAGGACTTATCATATACCAAATCGAAGAGAAAATCGTGCTCTTCGACTTTGTTCTTGAGGAACTTTGGCTAGAAACGCACGGTTTGGGAGTTATTCACGAAATGGTGACAGGGTGTTTTATGCAAAAACGGGAATTTTTGTGAAAAAGAGGGATTTTGGATTTGTGGGGCCCACGACCAAGGGGAGGGCGGCCAGTGGCGGAGGCGGGCCTGATGGGGCATGGGGAGGCTGCAGCGAGGTGGTGGAGGCGATGGAGGAGCCCATGGTGGCGGGTGGTGGTGGATTTGGGGGCTAGGGTTCATGAAATTGGAAGAGGGAAAGAGGAGGAAGGAGGAAGAGGCGCTGGTGGAGGTGGGAAAGGAGGAAGAGGCGCTGCGTTTTTTTTCTTTTTCCTTTTCCTTGCGTGCATTCAACGAGAGGGAGAGAGAGAGGGAGAGGGAGAGAAAAAGGGGGGGGGGGGGTTTGACCTTATATAATTATTTAATTATTTAATTCCAAAAAGCAACTTTTTATTTCGAACTCGAAATCGAACCCACCGACTGTCGTCCCTAGCTAATTACCCCCATTCCGAACACAATGGGATATGTATCGTAGGCTGATTCGATCATTTCGATCATTTCGATCAGTTTCCGTCAAAATCAAAATATAACTCTATATATTGAATTTGAACGCGTATTTCAATTTACCGGGGTCACATACTAACTCGAAAAATTCCAGAAAAATAATTTTTAGCTTCGTATTGACGATACGGTCCTAACAAAACTAATTTCATCAAATTCTGAGACCGTTGGAAAAATGGCCATTTTCCAGTCGATTAAAATCAACTAAAACTGGTCAAACGCGTTTTCCTTAGCCACGCTCACATATTGATTCGAAAAATTATGAAAATTGGAATCTAGCAATAACTTTACATCACGGACCCAACAAAAATGGTTTCGTCGAAATCCGAGGTCGTTTGCAAAATTCCCATTTTTAAGGGCCTGAATTCCATAGCGACTATTCAGAATTTTCAATTGGACATATCTTTTGATTCCCGCTATGAAATTTTGATTTTTCGGATTCGTTAGAAAGATATTATCAATTAGATCCTATTGTTTTTGGTTTCACTAAAATCCGGATTGTTTTGCACCCGGCACATTCAATTGAAGTTTGAAATCGAATTATCGAACTACCGAGCCATTTTCAATTCTATTTATAATTATATATAAATATTTATATTCTAACGACGACGCGTATAATATATATGTTATAAATATATTAAAAATAAATTTTTCGTTGATATTATTTAAAATAATCTATTTTAAATATTCAAAATTCGCTAAAATTGCTTAAATAAAAATTTTAAACTGGCTCAGATTTTCCGGGTTATTACAATCTCCCCCACTTAAAACTTTTCGTCCCCGAAAAGGAACAAAGTCGAAAGTGGTTTGATTAATAAGCTCTACATTCGATCTGGCTTGCATTCTCCAACTCTTCAGTTTCTGAGAATTTTCAAACTCTTCAAAAATTTGGCTAACACCCTAAATTTTCGAAAAATTTCGCCATAACCTCCCCTGCACCGGGAGCATCGGGGAATTTCAAATAGCTTCCCCGGTCCTTCTAATCTCAAAAAGAAAAAGAAAAAGCCAAGCGGCTAGCCAATAGGCTCATAAAATCATCATCACCCAAACAAAACAGTAAATTATAGTAAACATGTACCTATTTGTCGGGCAAACAAATTTTATTCTCTGCTCTAGCCTCCTTGCTATGACCTGTTCAATGTAAGTATATGTATATGCAAGCAAATGCGACCAATTTTCAATATAATTCAATATTTGGTTCAATTAGGCATAAATGGTTAAAATTATCAAATAAATAAACAAACAACACAAACATCAATCAATTAGTGGATTAGAGTTTCAAATTCATAACTTTTGATATATATACAAAAAATCATGTTTTGATGCCAATTCACAACAATAAATCTAGCTATATTGGTTTTGGTTCTCACACCAGTCTAATGGAAATATATAGAAATCACACCTTCGAAATTCGAATATGAATACTGATGATGATGCACCATCATCAGAATCATCCCCGGATATCTAGAATGTGATTCTAAATCTACCCAGTATATTAAAACTTCGAATATACGTTCATGACGCGTATATAAAAAACTTTTATATACTGGATTGCCCATATCAATATAAATAAATATTCAAATACGTATAAAACGATTTAAATTTTTAAAACAAAATTGTTTTCTTTTGAAAAATATACTCTTCACACTCGTTCTAGGATACTACTGACCCTATCTCTAACGAGTCATTCTAATTGGATATTACTAATCCAATATCTGATGAATTCTTTCGTATGGTTCTAATGTGTCTTGTTCTCGAGCTCTGTAAACCAAAGCTCTGATACCAAACTGATACGACCCGAACTTCCCCTTGAAGGAAAGCACGGATAGAATTGAGGACAAGACAAAATAGAACGCATACAGAAGAACATTTCATTGTTATTACAACAATTCCATCAGATACAAGAATATACAGAGTAAAAATGAATAAATTACATTTGACAAATATCAGAGATTACAATAAATTACATAGCAGCGGAAAATATACAAAACACAACAGAAAGTGATACACGGATACAGAGCTTTCCGAGCATCGTTCCAGCTGTAAACCAGGATCCTGTGAATATAAATCTGCAAAACCAAAACTACTAGCTGCCCGTGCGGAAAATAAGGGCACCCAGAGTTTAGGTTAAAACAATAAACTCCAGGTCAGTCATGTGACTGGTGTGAGAACTAAAATAGTTATTTAAAGCTTTTACTTTTAAAGTTAGGTAAATCAAGGGACCACGCCGTATAACACGGAACGGGTTTCCTCCCAAGGATACCAGTGCATAGAACAAACAACGCAATGCTAAATAAAGAAAAATGAAGCTGTTATAAGACCCAGGTCCCATCACACAATGCAACGCAAGCCGGAGGATAGGGTTTTTACCTTATAACAGCCAAAGCATGCTTGATACGTTTAAAACACATTATTTGATACTATTATAAATGTATAGTGTCAAATCAATTTCAATCATAAATATCAATCATAGGCGGCATGAATGACCCATACCACTATGTCGCCATACTAGGTTCTACAAATAAAACCGAAACACACGTATTGGAAATTGGATTCCATCATGAGTCGAGGCAAGGGGCAAGCTCCTCTCCACGTTCGAGACACTCTAGCAAATGCCTCAGGACCCCACTATGATCCTTGGATCTTCAGGGCCGGTCCTCTCTTACTTTTGAGGATTAGTTATTCCTGAACACACGTTTCCCGGTCCTTACAGACCTATATCCGAGGCGCCTCGTATCCAACAACCACGCAGGTGAAAAGTATATAAATGTCAGGGCTGGTAGGTCACTGACACCACCCTAGCTAGAAAGAAACGTCGTGTTCTCCCTGCAGTCACTATCCTGTTTTTGACTCATACCGAGGTGTGAGGCTCGCGAATTCACGTTATACACAAAGCTACGCCACGCAGGCCGTGCTTTGATCATCAACCACAAGACTTTGCTTTTCAACAGAAGCCTTGATCAATTGCCACTTACGCGTGCCACACTGGCAATTCACTCCATGCGACTGGTGTCCATCGATATACAACCTCTGAGCTCGTACGTCTCAGAGAAGGGCGTTAAGCAAGAGAATAAATTCTCCGCCGCCAAACAGATGTATATTTAATAGAGATCAATCAACACAGAATAAAATCCAATGTCAGACACACAATCCATTTACAAGTTCGTTCTGGGTCTGAACGAAACCGGAGGCACTTTCCTCGCATATCCATCGATCTCCAAGTACGTCTGGACGATCACCAACTGTTTCCCTCATCTTGGGTGTACAGCCCAATCAAGATCATCAGTAATCACCCAAACGATGTGAAGACTTCCGGTCTTCAACCACCGTCTTCGTCTTCGACATCTCGTCGAATCGGTTATTCAGAATGGGTATAACCCGACCTTTCTGAATAACCCACGTATATAATAAACGAATGTTACACAAACACAACAAACGCCTCATTCCAATTCAGAATATTCTTTTATTCACAAAATCACATTCTTAGGGAAATGTTCCCATTAATTTTATCCAAGATAAATTCTTCTAAATTTATTCTTTAATCCTCCTTTGGATATCATTTCAAACTAGTCGGGATTAACGAACCATACCGAAGTAATTATTTATTTTATTTCCCAATCCCAACCTATATATCCCATGGAGAAAACTGGTAATACTCCACATCTAACACCACGGTGTTATCGGTAAAATTAATTACCATTTCACGTTCAAATCTAATTAAAGATTTAACTATCGCTTTGGAGCAAAACTGGTGGTGCTCCATTCTCGATCACCTTTCAGATTTGATAATTTAAATTATCAATTCACATTTTTAATCTAATTAAAGATTCATTAAAACTCCACTTAGTTTTAATCTTTTCAAAAATCGATATCTTGCCTTTAACTGGGTTAAAGAACCAACGTCATCTAAAACACGATTCACGATAAACCCAAATCACATTTGATATTAAATACAAGGCTCTGAATAGAAAATATATCGGCTTATATTCAATATCAAATTCTGAAACCAACATATATCGTATTGGAAATAACGATATAAAATATATCTTTCAAATTCCCATAACAATATCTGTATAGTCACGAAATCCAACATCGAAATATCCCGAAGATAATTTCGATTCAACTCCAGTCCAATCCACGTATTGGGAATATTGATTATTTTTAAAATCACTTTCAAATTCAATTTATTTATTTCAAAAATAAATTGATTTTAGTCCTAGTTCAAAACTAGTTCATTTCGATAAAAATCTATTTTTATCTTTTCAAATATGGAATTTTCCAGCTCAATTCTTTCCAATTCATATATTATGATTTTACACAAATTATTAATATTTTTAATAATTTTATCAAGGCCCGTACAGTCGATTTCCAACAACGGCCATCGAACTGCACTTACATCGACCTTTTCTAAATTTGATTTGGACATAATTCCAAATCCAACCGTTAGATTTCAAATTTCTAATATTCATTGGAAAGCTCTTTTCGATACGAACCCAACGGTTCTGGTTTTAGGAGAATCCGACAGTCGGATCTCCCGCAACGTCAATTCGAAGTCAATGGTCGAAATTCACGAACTGCCGCGGCGCGGCGCGTTCTATTCAGGCCATTATATATATAATATATATATATTATATATATTTCGTCAATTTCCTTTTTAAAACGTATTTTATAAAACGTTTTAAATTCGTTTTCAAAACCATTTCAACTCTATATTCCATTTCAAATCAAAATTGAATATTTCATATCATTACTATATAAATGATAATATTTTCAAAACGTTATATTTTGAAATCACTACCTTTTCTATATTCATTATAAAAACGAATATAATCGATATAAATATCGTTCACGTCAAAATGGCGCAACTCTAATCAACACGGCTTTATATTTTTCAAAAACTTCTTTATTCTATTCAACAAATGAATATTTATCCCATTCAACACATGAATCTATATTTCTTTCAACACACGACTAATCTCAACACATGAGTACTGTCAACACATCACTATTTTTGTTATGTAAAACATTTTATAAAACTATGGTATCTATCGTTTTGATTTTAATTAGACTCCACCGTGAAGTAGTTCTAATTTTAAATATGATAAAGATGTAAATTTCATTGTATAAAATATTTCACTCAACACATGAACATCGTCAACACATGACTATTTTTATATTCAACACATGAATTTTCTTTTATAATATTCATTGTTGTCCCAATTGGAATGAGGCCCAATCAATCACCATATAACGTTAATTATATGGATTTCCATACAACACATGTATATAATAGCATTGAAAAACAATCAACCATCATCCAAAGTGCACCACACAACTGCATAAGCATCAAATATAAATAATCGACGCTTACACAGTCTGTCGACCAATCGATCGACAATAATTAAATAATTGGGATTAGTGTACGCCAAACATCATCCCAACACCCGTGTGGGGTTTCAAATCAACAAACACTGAATATTATTTATGCAGTTGGGTGATGTGTAAAATTTATCATCCCAATCAATATCCTTCAAATAAGTGTACATAAACAAACCGTCCGGTTTGTAAATGAATATTTATTTATTCACATTCACTATATTCATATTCACGTTAAAAATTATATATTTTTAACGATAAAACATTTTATTTTAACATATGAATTTCTATTCAGTTCATTCTTTAAATAAAATGATATTTTTATTTTCTAACTTATTTTAGAAAATTTCGGCGGCATAACGGCACGATACTAGAAACGGGACGAGGCCTAGCCTTATCCCCAGTCTAGTGAAGGCCCACGCCATTCACGCATCAATCAAATCAATTCCATCTCACCAAACAATTCAATTCAAACCAAACAACTAACCAACTACTCAACCAAACAATTTAACAAACAAGTCATCCATGGTCTGTGGATGACGGGTGTCGGGTGCTACTAAGCACCGTCTGCATCCTAGTATATATATATAACTAGAAAAAGAGAATTTAGAGTGAGAAGTTCTCACCGACTAGCTATCCCAATACCGTTACTCTTCTTATGTAGAAATCTTCGTCGTTCTCGCCTTTTGTCACTTTCACCGCCCGTAGTCACTACATATATAAAAATCACATTTTTATATTGTTGCCATGTATATAAAAATCACATTTTTATATTGTTGCTATGTATATAAAAATCACATTTTTCTACTACTACTATATAGATAAAAATTCTATTTTTACAACGGTGTTCATATAATAAAGATTATATTTTTATATCGCCACTTATATAAAAATCACATCTTTGCTTCTTTTACATAATAAAGATCAAATCTTTAATACTTCTATAATGTAAAAATCATATTTTTATCATCTCTATAACATAAAAATCATATTTTTATTAACTTCATATGTCAAAAATCATAGAAGCTTTAAAGCGGAGAAAACTCACTTTTTTTTCTAACGCCTTTTCTGAACTGCTGAATTGTTGTTCGAGCTCCAGACTTCGCATACAAACTCAAATCTTCAATCCATCTTTTTTTCCAGCACAAGCACGCCATTCTGAACAACTTTCGCCTAAGGAACTTTTTGCCGAAAATGCTCCAATTCGCCAGAATTCGCGAAAGTACACGAATTTTGCCGCTTCTGGACAGCAGACTTTAAACGCGTTTTCTGGACAACTCCGCAATGCAAAATAGGACTTATCATATACCAAATCGAAGAGAAAATCGTGCTCTTCGACTTTGGTCTTGAGGAACTTTGGCTAGAAACGCACGGTTTGGGAGTTATTCACGAAATGGTGACAGGGTGTTTTATGCAAAAACGGGAATTTTTGTGAAAAAGAGGGATTTTGGATTTGTGGGGCCCACGGCCAAGGGGAGGGCGGCCAGTGGCGGAGGCGGACCTGATGGGGCATGGGGAGGCTGCAGCGAGGTGGTGGAGGCGCTGGAGGGGCCCATGGTGGCGGGTGGTGGTGGATTTGGGGGCTAGGGTTCATGAAATTGGAAGAGGGAAAGAGGAGGAAGGAGGAAGAGGCGCTGGTGGAGGTGGGAAAGGAGGAAGAGGCGCTGCGTTTTTTTTCTTTTTCCTTTTCCTTGCGTGCGTTCAACGAGAGGGAGAGAGAGAGGGAGAGGGAGAGAAAAAGGGGGGGGGGTGACCTTATATAATTATTTAATTATTTAATTCCAAAAAGCAACTTTTTATTTCGAACTCGAAATCGAACCCACCGACTGTCGTCCCTAGCTAATTACCCCCATTCCGAACACAATGGGATATGTATCGTAGGCTGATTCGATCATTTCGATCAGTTTCCGTCAAAATCAAAATATAACTCTATATATTGAATTTGAACGCGTATTTCAATTTACCGGGGTCACATACTAACTCGAAAAATTCCAAAAAAATAATTTTTAGCTTTGTATTGACGATACGGTCCTAACAAAACTAATTTCATCAAATTCTGAGACCGTTGGAAAAATGGCCATTTTCCAGTCGATTAAAATCAACTAAAACTGGTCAAACGCGTTTTCCTTTGCCACGCTCGCATATTGATTCGAAAAATTATGAAAATTGGAATCTAGCAATAACTTTACATCACGGACCCAACAAAAGTGGTTTCGTCGAAATCCGAGGTCGTTTGCAAAATTCCCATTTTTAAGGGCCTGAATTCCATAGCGACTATTCAGAATTTTCAACTGGACATATCTTTTGATTCCCGCTATGAAATTTTGATTTTTCGGATTCGTTAGAAAGATATTATCAATTAGATCCTATTGTTTTTGGTTTCACTAAAATCCGGATTGTTTTGCACTCGGCACATTCAATTGAAGTTTGAAATCGAATTATCGAACTACCGCGCCATTTTCAATTCTATTTATAATTATATATAAATATTTATATTCTAACGACGACGCGTATAGTATATACGTTATAAATATATTCAAAATAAATTTTTCGTTGATATTATTTAAAATAATCTATTTTAAATATTCAAAATTCGCTAAAATTGCCAAAATAAAAATTTTAAACTGGCTCAGATTTTCCGGGTTATTACACCCTCGCTTCCTACTCTTAGGCCATTACGATGACATCGTGACTGCCTCTGTCGCCGCTTCCATCATCGAAAGGTGTTCCATGCCGTTCTCAGATTTACCTTTGCGTTTTGTAATATGCGGCAAAGTGCTTCTTCGCTTTACTTTTTTGTTAAGAAATCCTATTTATCAACATCTTTTGTTGAACATTATATGTAAATTATGAGGTCAAACGACATATCTTTCATCTTTATACTAATTTTGCTCTTAAAGACTCTTTTGCTGTAAAAAAGTGTTTGTTGGTGCTTTCCTTCATTTTCCATTCATAGCTGCATTGTTTTACATCGGAATATGTACTGATTCCTTTGTGCCGGGCCAGTTTAAAAATAAACTTATATTGCAAGAACACTTGGTATACTATAAGTGGAAGTTTAGTTAGACTATTTCGTGGCTGTTTTTGAAATCCATTCATGAGGTTTGTGTATAGATAGGTTCATGTTTTTATATTTTTGGTTGACATTTTTGATCCAACTATAGAATCGATAGATTTCTCAGGTGAAAGGTGTTGCAGACAGCATTGTTTTGACATTTCTAGCTCTCACTAACGAATTCCACTGATTTCTCCTGTATTATATATTTATATTATTAAAAAGTAAATTTTCTGAATTAGCATGTAATACCTCCTTCAGTTTTCCAGTAAAACATAACTAAAATGAAAGAGGTTTTGGTAAAATCATTAGCATCTCATGAATGGAAAGACATGTATATTACAGGATGTTTTCATCCCTGATTTTGTCGTTTAGTATGATGAGAACCAAACTTTGATGTTATCAATGTTTTGTATAAACATCAAGTTCATTCTCTTTCAAAATTGTTTGAACAAAATTTCAGGTTAATTGCAAAGTCGTCGATCCACTGTTGGATTACTACGAGTAGGATAAAAATTGGCCACCTGCTATTACTAAGGACGACTGCTCTTGCTTATCATTGTGTTATCGAGCAAGTTTTTGAAACCTTGATTTTCCACTATTTATATATCCTATTATGTTCTGCGTGGTTGAATTTAGTTGCACGATTTAGAGAATTTTAACAAATTTATGGTTTCTTTGTTCAGTTTACTTCGTAGGTTTATATTATGAACTATTCAGCTGGAGAGTCAGTAATTTGATTACATATTTTGATCTACTGACACCTTATAATCCATATATAAATAAGAACTATTATATTTTCTAACATTTACATTTGCTATAATTTGGATTTATAAGCTTGAGACTGTATATTAAAATCTACATCATGGATGTTTGTACGATATTTTGGAAGGTGTAATTTCTTTCGACAACTAATTATATCTATATTCCTTTTACTATTTCACAATATCTAAGGGTTAGTTTCTCAAAAATATTAATTTATGTATACTATGTTGTGATATTAGGTTGTAGGCTCAAAGGCTTGGTGCGGCAATGGGAGAAAATTGTTATATACTTGAAAAGCAAACTTGAGCAAATCTGATATCGAGTGAGAGGTTGGCTCAAGAGCATTTATTTTAAATAGCTCTTATTTAATTTCGCTTTCTTAAGGGTGTTATACTTAGTCACCTATTATATGGATTTATAACAATGATCTACAATCTTCATGCACATTTTCATGCAAAACATATAATTAACTACATTCTAATCATTTGTCTATGTTTTAATTCCTGAAGCTCTTAGACTAATGAGCAAGTTAACTTTGCAGCACACTAAAAAATTGTTAAGTTTCACGTAAAATAAAAACCCATCAGTGATATGCATAATTAAGTTATTCACATATCACTATTGACATTGTTTTTGTATGCATCACTTATCTAGCTTTACTGTTGCTCTGGAATAACAAAAAATAAACATCTCCATAACATGAATTTAAATAATTCACTGCATGTGTTTACCAAGTATGTAATCATATACCTTCCTAGGATCGCAGATCCGTTTATGGATATTACGATAACAAGATACACACACATGCATATGAACACACGCACACATGCGTGCACACGCACACACATATATGCATGTATGTGTAATTATAGCTGAATTTTTTGGATAAACTAGTTATTCTCCATAGAATATTGAGTTTGATATGATTTTTGTGGTTGATAAATAATCAGTTTAATAATTATTTTGTGCTCTTTTATTCTAATTTTGTTACAGATAAAATCATGCATCTTATGTATAGCATTGCATTACGCCTTTCAGTTTTATTTTTATTTTTTATTTTTGGGTTCCATGTCTATCCAACCCCAACTTGTTTGGGATTTATGGCTTTGTTGTTGTTAGGTTAATGCAGTTGCATGATTTTATAATGCAAATTCAGGCGTAAATTATACTATTTTTCATAGTTTCACATTTAGATGATTAGAGAAAAAAGTCCAATTTGTGTTATGCAAATTTAGTAGTTTAATATTGTTTTTGAATCATTGCGAACATTACATTAAAAATGCCATATAAAATATGCATTCTTTTTCATGGCATATTAATTTCTATTAGTTTTCTAGGACGACAACAATTCAAACTGTTCATTTCCTTCAAAATAACTAGAGCATTCAGTAACCAATGTATGGCCATCATATATTTACATCTGATGGTTTACAGGTAATTAGCATCTTACTATTTAATTTGGAGCATGGTAGTCCCTAAAGAAAATTTTACTAATAATAAATTAAACTTGCAATTGCCAAAATTATAGCAGGATATTGATCATTATTTTCATTTTTCACATATGTTTGTGGGCATAGATTTAGGTACATGTGTTGAGAATGACATAGACACTAGAACGAATGGAATTGCAGCTTTTAAGTTGTATCGTGGAACTTGTTACCATAAGATATGTTACCCATTTAGTTCACAATCATGACGTAAGAAGTACTTTATAACATGCATGTGTTATATATAGTATAATAAGACAGCAAGTGAGTTCTTCATAGTTTTGACAAAGATAACTATGATACCATCATACATACAGATATTCGAGAAGCAGCCAACAACAATCAAGACTTTTTCTTTTTTTCTTGAGTGGTTCCTGTCGAATCAATACCTTCAATGTTGACGTGAATGTTCATTTAAAACCCGTTAAGCACCTTGATGCAATGCCCCCTTTGAACCCATCTAAGCTCAACCAAAGACCATTCACTGGAAATTTGCTTTAGTATATATTTTCAGTATAATAAGGACAGATATCATCCAAATTAAAGCAGTTACTACTTGAATATTAGTCAACAACCATAAGGGAATCAATTACATTTAACAATAATGTATGACATCTTTTTACTGTTAAATGCAGTGGATCATCATTTTCATTTAATAGTGACATAAGACATCTTTCTACTGTTCAATTTACTGTGTGGTGATTTCTTAATTATGTCTTGCATGTTTGAATGGGAAAATGGCAAGCTTTCATTTTTATTTTAAAGTTTACTGTGAAGGCATTTTGATTTTATGGCTACTTGTAGACTGCTTAGGGGATTATAGGACTACTCAGGAGATTACAAAATAAGATGATACTACTTGTAAACTGCCTTTTAGTCATCATAACCTCATAGTTTATTATCAGGGCCGGCCCTGAGTATTTATGAGCCTAGTGCGGACCCAGAATTTTGGGCCCATAATTTTTTATTTTTTTTTATGAAATTGAACTTAAGTGAAAATGTGATTTTTCTACTGTGCATCTCCATTGAGAAAATTGTGTGTTTCAGCAAATTCATAAAGTTTTTACCCACATTTTCAATTTGTCAACTAGAGGTCCACACAAGCCACATCTCCATTTTAATATATTGATTGATGTCAACAAAGCATACAATCATATCTACTCTTGCACAGATAAATTACTATCAAGTACACGCATCCTAACAAGTAAAAACATCTCTAGTAAAGGTAATACATTTATTTTTGGGCCCCCTGACCTATTGGGCCATGTGCGGTCGCACGGCTCGCACTAGGTCAGGGCCGGCCCTGTTTATTATTAACATTGTTGAATCTTATTTGTTAAGCAATGTTGCACTTCTTATATGCTCTCTTAAAATATTGCAAACTACTTTTTCTTTGTAGTACTATTTAGAAAAGAACATTGAAGCAAGAGAAAGAGAATTAGAATACGAGGTGAAGCATGAGGGAAAGGCACATAAAATAAAGGCTAAATCTAAAACATCCAAGGTAACTTTTTTTAAAAGAAAATTCTTCATTAATTTTCTTCTTAGTTCATGAAACTGAGAAAACTCTTATAGGATTTCATTGGGAGGCTAATGCACATGTTTGGGTGGAAGAAATTTTGCAGAGGTTGTAGAAATAATGTTCTTTACGAGTTCAAGGAACTTAAAGAACTAAAGTATATGAGAACTAAACTCCTCTACAAAGTTGATCTTGTGCTGTAGATACTACTTTCCATTACTAGGTGCTTCCTTTGATTTTCATTTTTTAACTATCAATCCTTACACCATCCAAGTTCATATCTTTAAGATTGCATATTTCTTTATCATTATTTAATATTCATCTGTCACAAATAGACTATTTATATATACAAGTGTCATGTAAAGAGTACTACAATATAAGATACTAAATAGTTTAACAGTGAGGAAAAATATGCATATTCATTCACGAATAGGTGGTAAGTAAATACATTTTATATGTATTGCAAAATGTCATTCAATTAGTTTATTCTTTACGAAAGGAATATACATTTAGTTGTATCCTGGTTTTTGCCGATGTTTTGGAGCTCTAGTTTACATTATTTGATCTTACATTTAGTTCTTATAACATTACAAGTAGAGCAAGAATAAATACAAGCACCTCATTTGTTAAGAAAAATAGCATACCCAATACCCTGGTCCTACGATTCTTTATACCAATGTGATCATTCTATTTCTTATATTTTACTATTTTTTCAAGTAATTTGTTATTAATATATGGTATGGATTCACTTGGCACACTGGGTCTGGAATAAAGACAGTAGGAGCTTTGTGCTAATTACAATATAGTTTTTGTTGTCCTACTGTTGATAGCTAATTATCTTCAGTTCTTTATTGTATATGGACGTGTTTTGGCTGTCACTTTGATCTAGTGGTTCCCGTGGTCGCACTGTACTTAAGTCGATACATTTTTGACTATATAGATGAAAGCTAGAGTAACACATTTTTTTACAAATTATCTTACAATTAAATCTTACATGTGCTTGGTTTGGAAATTTTAGACTCATATATAGTTTGGCAACTTGATAGCATGAGGCACACACTACTTGATGTATCTGTCATGTGTCAATTTAACTGAGTAAATGTGAATAAGTTGGCAAATATGTTGCTTTCCAAACTGAAAGGTAGTATCTCCTTGGACCACCACATGTGATTTTAATAAATAAAATGTCAATACAAGACGTTTTCTCATTTTATTGAATGTTTACTTTAAATTAAAGATAACTTGCATGATGGGACGAACTATGTTTTTATGAATCCGATGCAACAATTTCTACAAGCTAAATCACAATTACTAATGTTAATTCTTTAATACTCAATGTTTTTTTTATACTAATTTAATTATGAATTTCCATTAGGGGTGATTGTTTTCTTCCTTGGTCATTGTTTAAGAAAATTATTCTCTTCAAAATGCATAAGGTGATGTCTTACACTTGCTCGATAAGCTATTAACGCAATATTCTACATGTCATATACTCAAATTAAAAATGGAATTAAATTTTTTTGCAGTGTGATTTTTTTAATAGAAAGAAAAACTGAAATTCAGAGAAACTAATATGAGCTGAAATGCACCGATCAAACTGAAATGCAGAAATATAAAAAACTGAATGGACAAGTAAAAACACAGTATATAAAAAAACTGGAAGAAGTGATTTCATATTTTTTTAATATGAATTAGACTGAAATACACAGTAAAATAGAAGATGATGAAAAGGCAAATCAGAGAGCTAATTGTTAACCAACGAAAAACAAAATACTGAAAAAATGTGCACAGAAGTGTAATATGAAAGAGGCTGGATGAAACAAAATGAGATACAGTCCTACAAACTGATTTGAATTGCCCAGTTAAAATGAAAAAAACTCTAATGCATACTGAAATGAAATCTCACTTTTATTTCACGGAAGCATTTGCATGTACAGCTGTGTTTAACTAGTTATGTTGTTGCATTATTTTCTATCAAAAATTAAAAATAGGATAACACTGTAAAACAACATTTTTGGCCGGCCTCCCTGATATTTGTTCTTCTGAGAACATGTCATGCGATTCTAAATGGTTGATCGATTTCAAGTTTGTGCACAGTGGCTTTGTGTTTCACCATTAAATCTCATGGCCTAAATGACACAGTTCACCACTTGCTGCTCTGATTTGAGTATGAATGTTGTTCCGTATCAATTGTTCTACATTTAATTATCATACATTTTGCATTTGTATTATTATTTAGTTCATGCATCAAATATTTTACTGTTTCTTCCACTGTGCACCACATTTACCTGTAAAATTAATAGTTATAAAAATCCTGTATGCCATATTACTGTTATTATTATTATTATTAACTTTTTTCTGCAAACAAAATAATACCACCTAGATGATTACTACAACAGTCTACACAGTTAGACCATTCTCCAGTGGGAATGGTTGCAGGGTGATTTATTGAACTGATTTGGAGTTAATGTTTAGGTAAAAAGAAGTGTTGGTGAAGTTGCTGGTTCTTGAATTGCGGTTGTTGGATAGTCATGAGTTCTATGCAAGTGGTGCAAATTGTGCTTAACCATGTTTGCGTGGAGGAGGCGGAGGTTGCGAGAAGTGGTGTGTCAGATTTTGGAGGCGATGAGAATCAGCCCCTTGTCATTGGTAATGGAACTCATATGATAAAGGTATGATGTATTAGTATCTTTAATCTCACGTTACTAGGTGCCAATATTCAAGATTCCATGCTATCCTGGTGTGTGCTATCGCATCCCACAAACATGTTAAACAAATTTGAACTGAATATATGTATTGCCAGTTTTGAGTATCTAAGCATTCTAGCACATGTCTATATCAGTCACCTTATGATTTTGAACACAGTTTAATAAAATTTTGCTCAGATCTTTGAATGTAACTTACCCTTTCTTCTTAGTTATAAAGTACCAATGCGGTGAAATGCATCATCTTGTGATTCACGTAATAACATCTCAAAATTTGACGGTGCACATCATAACATTTTCCCTTGTTTTACTTACCAGAATAGAGATTCATAGTTCATAATTTTTTGCATCATGCTAAAGTCTATTGCGAAGAATTTTGGAGGAAATTTTGTAAAGCATGCCGCAATAGAAAATTACCTATAATGACTGGTATTTATAGGCCTATCTGCTTATGGAATAAGTATGATAAAAGTTTGGTTACCACCTTGTGGCAATTTTGTAGATTTATACATATCCCTCACAGCTGATAAAAAATCAAGTTTCCCAATGAAGTTTCATAAATTTAGAACTAGGGCCATTTGGACCAGGATTTGAATCATTATGTACAGAGAATACTGCTCGTTTCACTCTGATATAGTTATGTCTTATAACAGAAACTATTTCCCCTGTTCATTAATAAAAGAAACAAGCTGAAATGGTGGAAAGTCAGAAAAAATAGGACTATAAAACGTTGATGTAAAATAACTTATTACTTCTTGTTCATTCTCCTCTAGCTTGTGTAATAATTATCCATTAGTAGTAATAAAAGCTCTTATATTGTTAATAAATTTTCTGATAGTCATTTTAGAATAAAAATAATAATCCTAGAATTCGTATCTCCTTGTTGTAACCTTTGCCTTTTGTTTTAGGCTCCAGAACTGAATACCTTGCTGCATTTGAAATTTTTATTTAGCTTGGAGCATCTCATTATACAGGAATACATTATTAGGGTCTTAATCCACTGCCAATTTCGGTGCCTTAAGTTCTCGTTCAACTTCACATAGGTACACATCTCCTTTATCCCTTAACTTATTCCATTGTTTCGGCTCCATTTTACAAGCATTTAGTTTATATTGAAGTGATACCTAGGAAAACTCCATGTGACAATTTGTAGCCCTCTTTTAATACATTATCAATAACTATCCATAAATTACCAATCATTATTATGTCAAAAGAGGTAGCCTTTTATTTGAGCAGTAACAATAAGGTGCAGTAAAAGTTGGTTATGATCACTAAATAACTATGATAAGGGTAAAGCTTTCATATTTAGAAACTTGTGAAGGCAACAACTGTTTCCCAATATTTTACCAATATTTGTAGCAAGTCCTCTTCTTCTCCTGATTTTAATTTATTTCCATTGGTTTGAATTTTCAGAAATCTCTACCATTCACCGAAAGCATGCATGAAGAAAGGCTTTGAATAATTGAAGTTCTTAATAATGCATTTGGTACTTGTAGTTTTAAATATGAACTATGTTTTATCTTTTGTTAACTCAAATTAACATCAACATGAGATTAAAAACATATGTATCAAATTTGGTAACTCATGTATTGAACTTATTTGTTGTTAGTTGATACTTTATTTTGTTATCATGAATATGCGTTACATTTGTTGATTATTATATTTTGTTCGTTTATACATTGCTCTTCAAATTGTTATATATGCTGCTTTTGAAATTGTTGTGAAGATTCATTTGATTGCTATTATTATAATATATTAAAAGGTGTTATGAAAGAAAATGTAATATGGGAGCTTGCTGGCAAAGGATATCATCGAATGTGTTATATCTACATATTTTATAGCGGCATATACCCGCTATTGAATTAATATTTTATAGCAGCTATACAGTGTTATAAAAATTCGTTATTTTCATGAAGAATGACATGTTTTATAGCGGTAATAGCGAGCTATTATCCTTACGTATCATAGCGGTAAATAGCCGTTATAAAATTATATTTCTTTTATAGCGGCAGTTTCTGTGTTATAATTATTCAATTGTTTTTTATAACATGTCGATATACAGCGCTTTTCGGACCGTTATAGTTTTGTTTAATAGCGGCTATAAGCCGCTATAAAAGACTATTTCTGTTTTAGTGTTATTTGTATTAAAACAAAGTAATTTGAATAATTTTAGTATTAAGAAATGTAAGTTTTTAACTAACGAAGTGAAAATTTAACATTTTTTGGAAAAATAATTTTTTTAGTAGAGAGTTTGTTAATATGAAGTTGAAACGATATTAAAAAATTAAAAACACATTGTTCGAATTTTCATCAAGGTTGTATTAGTGTTTGACCAATGAACATAAGGTAAGTAGTGTAAAAGTGGTGCAAACATGGCCTAAACCATGTTAATTACATCATTTGAACTTAATTAAGGCCTAGTTATCCATTAGCTACCTTAGTTAGAATAATTAAGCCCATTAACTATTGGATTAAGGAAGGAAAAATTTGGAAGTTCATCATCTAGTATGTACTTTTCTCCTGTAATACCATTTATTCATTATTCCAACTACAACAAAACGAAACCCAACCTCCTTGCAAATTTCTTTTTTCCCCAGCTCTTAAATCTCAATAAGAACTGAAATTAAGTTGTAAAAGCAAGCTACTAGACGGTAATCATCCCAAAACCATAACTCTACTCCGTTATAATATCAGGATTGTGAAATTAGTTTGTTGTATGATAAATCTTCTATTGCATGTATCTAATGATATTTCTACAGGTGTTCTAGCATATACTCATGGCCTAAAAGCTTCAAATTTGTTCCAATCTTTCCTGAAAATTTTGAAATTCGCCAATAAGGTGAGTGCAAACCCATACATTCTAGTTTATACAGTGTTTTGTAAATATCTAATGGTGTTTTAGTGGAATTCTTAGAATCTACTAACAAAAATTTTTAAATTTCTATTTACAATGCAAAACAGCTCTCATTCCAAATTTAAGCTGTTATAGCTTGCTCGCATGTCGAAATGGTGCCAATCTTTTTTGAATGATAGTTTAGTTGTTAATGTATACGAATGTCAATTTTCAAGTCATTCCGACTATTGTAGCAACCTAAAACATGTCACCAAAGTTTGAATCGGAGTTGAATCATGCTTGGGGGAAAAATTTCATGACTAAGCACCCAAGGGTCGACCCCTTTCCTATTAAGTCGACCTAGGTGTCGACTTTGATAGTAAAAGTTTCATGTGTAACTTTTCCTGCTTGCTGTTCTCTATTTTGTTGTTTTGGTGAATATTATTTTGTCCACTTTGATGATTTTGAAGTAGATTTTGATTATGATTTCTTAAGGATTCAATCCAACTAGGACAAGCCAACATTATATAAAATCCTACCTCCTATTTAAAGTGGTTCATGTTGATTTTGAATGTTGCTTCATGAAGAAATTTCGTGTATTTTGACACTATGCATGTTTTATACTATGTTTTTCATAAGTAATTTACAAATATAAAAATTTTTGTCGCTTTGAGACAAAGATAATTTCTTAGATTTGTTTCAAATATAAAACCGTTTTGTTAACACAAAATTTGCATTAGCTAAATATAAAGAGGCGGAAATTCCAAAGCTAGAAGAACAAAGAGCTTTAGGCAACGAAGCCATAACCAAGTAGAAAAAGCCTTGGAGGTAGCTAAGGAGATGCGAAGAGCAAGCTCCGAGAGCTGGGGAATCAATACCAGAAGGAAAAGCTTTGGGGACATCTATATCGACACTAAGAGCAGAAATCTAAGTCGATACTCAGAGTAAAAAGGTTCCGATCCTAACCAAGAAGCGACACCTAGTATCATTAAGGAGACAATACCAAAATTACATCGGCATTAAAGAAGAGGCCCGAGAGAATCAAGGCCGATACCAAAGAACAAGGATATCGGTCCGACATTGATAGAAGAAGATTAGGAGAAGCAACAGCAATAACGCTAAGGCAGCATGGAAGAAAAGAGCTAAGTATGGTATCACCACCAGCATACAATGGACTACTAGCCTGGTGACGACACTGAAACCAGAAAAGAAAGTATATAAAATCGATGCTAAGATGGCAAAGAGTTCACAAGGAAACAACCATAACAATGATTCTAAAAGAGCAAGAAAAGAAGAAGATGAAGACCCGGTGTTGACATCAACATACAATAGATCATTAGCTTAGTGAAGACAATGGAACAAGAAAGACAAGTACATAAAGTCGATATCAAGATAATAAAGACATCAAATGGATACCAAAGCAACAAAGTACAAGAAGCAGTTAATTCAACATCAAGGCAATACCAAAACCATAGTATCAAGATCTCAAAGGTGAAAACATAGATTCGGCACTCAATATGAAGGCAACAAGTCCAAAGCCTAAAGTAGAAAACCAGTATTGTGTAAGACGATACCAAACCCTGAGTAGGGAAGTCAGCTGGATCGATACCAAATATTTAGGAAGAGATCATGAAGCCGAAACCGGGCTCATCAGGGAAAGCTACAGTGTTGGAAACAAACGTAAAAGAATGACGACACCAAAGTGGTGATGACAACATAATTATGACATCAGATTGGTGATACCAGAATGGTGACGAAACAAGAATGGCGACACTGGAGTGGTGGTACCGGAATGACAACACCAGAGTGTTGGCGACAACAAAATGATGACACCAGATTGGTGATACCAGAATGGTGACGACACCAGAGTGATGACTACAGAATAACGATACCAGAATTGTGACAACACCAAGCGACAACAGAATGACGACAGCAAAGAGTTGACAACAAAAAAGTGGCAAGAAAAGGTGGCAACAAGAAGTGTCACCAATAAGTGGCTTTACCACATGACCACCGCAAAAATGGGCCCAAATCCTATGTAAATAACCCCCAAAGGTCACATTTTAGGGGACTTTTCCTCATTCCACAATCCTGCACTCATTTCTAAGAGAGGTAACCCTAATTTGCAAATCATATTGGGGAACTCTTATGCGACCTCCTCCATGAATAAAATTATTAAAGCCCTTAGGTGGACGTAGGTTCAATCCGAACCGAACCACTATAAATCGTTGTGTTCTCTACTATTTTGCATATTATATTGTGTATTGTTTGCTTAAGCGTATCAAAACTCCTCAACCCAATCTTTCAAACAATTATCTAAATACCTTTATGTGTATTTTAGTTCTAGTTAGTGATGATTGTTGTAGCCTTATTCCAAGGTAATTGTTGGTCCTTAAGTTTTGTAAGCGTAATACTCACTCTTGAAGGAAGAGTAACTAATCTTCAGACTAAGTGTCTTGATACCTAAGGAGCGGTGAGTTCAATCAAGCTCAAAAGGACTAGATTACTGAAATAACCCTTCATAAGCCCTTTACCTTTCTACTTGTGTCGAGTTCATGAAGCCCTTATCCCAAGGTAACCATTGGCCCTTAAGTTTTGTAAGCATGATACTTACCTTTTTGAAGGAAAAGTAACTAATCTTCGGGCTTTAGTCCTTGATATCTTGGAAATGGTGAACTTACTCAAGCTTGAAGGAACTAAATAATCCCTTGCTACTACTAGATCTGTACCCTTATTCCCTTATTCCGGTGTTGACGAAAAATATTGTTAATATTTTGGAACTAGCACTAGAAGAAAGGCCTCAACCTCCGATCCTTTTGATAACCTACCACATCTCTAGTTGTTCCAATCTATTGGATTAAGCCTTGAAGAAATAAAGCATAGATAAAGGGTTTTAACAAGAGTCTACTGCTTCAAATGTCATTGATCCAAGAGCTATTTGAAGAATAGTATAACCTTGAACCTCTGTCGTTAATGTGAACTCTCCATAATTATCTTAAACCTTCCGACCTTATTTCTTATTCCATCATAACAAGATACTTTGAAAATTAATTAAAGGATGATTCAATCGGGAAGGAATGGTAGAGAAGGATCCAACACGTCATACATCCTAGAAAACATCACTAACTTGGAAAAACTAGGAACTGGAGGAACTTCAACCAAAAAGAGAAAGTAATGAATTGGAAATATTGCACTTGGCTGTGCAGATGGATACCACTAGAAGATGTATTAAAGAAGACTTGGTCTGAAGGTCCTCTAAAATAGAACCCTATGACGCATAATCGAAAATAATAGCACCTCGAGAGCTTTATAGCCAAACTGAGTCTTTATCAAATATACAGAGCAGTCCAGTTTCATAAAGAAATAACTAAGCATTAAAAGCGGTGGTTAGTTCAGAAGAAAACGAAAGCCTAACATGGAGAGGAGATAGAAAGTTGCAGGGAATCCCCTTCTCCAGAGGGATAATGATGGTAAAGGTTCCATCTGGTATAGAAGAGAACAAACTGGTATATGATGGAACTACACTCGAAGAATACCTCTCCATTTTCGAGAATTATATGTATACATATAACTCTTCTAAAGCCTTTCGATGCAAGGTCTTCATGAAAATTCTTCGTGGAAAAGCTCTTAAATGGCGCACGCATTATCATGGCCTGGTCATTACAACTTGAAAACAATTGTCCACCGCATTCAACACACTATTACATATGCAAAAGGACTCAGTGAGTAGCATATATGATTTATCTAGAATCGAACAAAGACCAGAGGAGTCTCTTAACTGCTATCTAAAACGGTTCCGCAATAAGTCGCTCAAAGTGAAAGGGGCAACGGATAGAGAGAAGCAAAGAGGAATGCGATCAGGGTTGCTTGTACCATCCCCTTTTTGGAAGGAGCGTATCTTAAATGAATGCGAAAGCTTGAATGATTTTTATTCCAGAGCTAACAAATTCATTCGCATGGAAGAAACACTTAACACGAGGAAAAACTTGAAGCAATAACAGAAGACAAAAAGGCTTGGTTCCAATCCCCTTGTAGAAGGCTCTTAAAAATCAACCAAAGGGAAATATTATTGTTCTTATCACAAGATAAGAAGATACAAAACTAGTCAGTGTTGTAGCTTGATAAGAAAGAAACTACGTCAAAAAACAAAGAATAACTGTGATGCTTGGAGTATAACCATTAAAAAAAGTAGTCTGAGACACTGCAACATGAGATTAGAATTTTAACAATAAGTTTCATATATCAAATGATTACTTTCAGTAATCGTTTAACTTTATCTTTTACTTACAATCAAGCAAATATTAATACAAGTTCAAGTGTTATTATAGGTAAAAAAACCAAATCCTGTCTAAGCTTGTGCATACAACGATAGCTCAGGGCGAGCACTTAAGGCACGTCCAACTTCTGCTTATGTCTCTTCCCACGGGAGGAAATGAAAGCTCAAAAGGGAGCACCTAAATAACGCAATACATGAATAAATGACAACAAAGTTATCAATCAATGACAAGCTTCGATGGAAGTTGCTCAGATAAGTATGCAACAAAGAAATGATTAAACATCAACCATAACTCCAATTAAATAAAATTCTTCTAAATCTTATCTCC
Source organism: Allium sativum (assembly GCA_030737875.1). Classification (NCBI taxonomy): domain Eukaryota; kingdom Viridiplantae; phylum Streptophyta; class Magnoliopsida; order Asparagales; family Amaryllidaceae; genus Allium; species Allium sativum. The sequence continues at coordinate 681,201,045 of CM060926.1, read as the reverse complement.
TCTACTTTATAATTTCATGAATTATCTTCATCAAACAAATTATACTAACATATTTGAATGCTTCTATGAAAGGTGTGGAGCATACCCTTGAAGAAAGCCTTTATAAGAAAAGGCAAGTCAAATAAAGCTTCCGAGAAGAGAAGCAACAACAAACAAAGCTTACGAAAAGAGAAGCAACAACAATCAAAGCTTGAAGAGAAGCAACAACAAACAAAGCTTTCAGGAAGATAAGGAACAACAAATTAAACCCCCAAGAAGAGAGGTCACCAAATTCACAAGCTACTACAATGGAGCTACCCCCGGAGTTGGGCTATAATACTCAGAAGCTCCAACAATAGAGCTACCCTCGAAGTAGGGTTAAATATTTCTACCTCTAGCTAGTGGATTTGCCCCCTATGTGGGGGCTAGTTATAACACATGCATCTTCCCATAAAGGGACACATGTCACTCTCTTAGAGAGTAATCATTCATATGCGTATCTTATGGGTTAGGAATAAGACTAGACGTTAGATACCGAATGGCTAGAAAGCTGAATGGAACTTCTGCTAAATGACTCATCAACGCATGATAAGGTTAATTGATTCCAAAAGAAATCCTCTATATGTACACATCCGAGAATTACTTCTCGGGATATTTGATATTGTTTCGTTCACGTGTTCCTCTAAATGAACTTCTGAGAAACCAGCCAATAATTCATGATTGCTTGATCACTTTCAATGACATTTAGATTCCTCAACATCATCCACATGAATGATCTTTAAATAACTTCTTGATGATTCATCCATACTTTTATTATAGCATTTTATCTAACTATAGCATTTCCTAGTAAATTCAGTAGAATGAGATCCTCTGGATTCAAATAAATTTCATTTGAATTGTTGATTTAATTTACGAATGGATGATGCATTCGTCTAAATTTCTGATTTCATTTACGAGTGGCTTTTGCATTTGCCGAAATTCCTGATTTAATTTATGAATGGATGATGCATTCCTATGAATCATTGAATTAATTTATGAATGGGTAATGCATTCATGAATTCCCTTGTCTTATGGACTTTTGAAGTTCTTCTATGGTTCTAAAAGTTCCCCTTTCACTTCGATTTGTGTATGGAAAATGATTTGGGTGTTTATTATTGAGTTTTGATTGCACTTAAGATTAGCAACTTTGAATGAGTTTTGGTTCTACAAATTGGTTTTATTTTCTAATATTTACCTTTGAAGAAAAGAACAGGTCCGAAGAGGGAATCTTCTATTATTAACCTGAATCTGGGTTCGGTTCAGGACTTCTATTATTACCAGAAGTGGAGTTTCGATCTCCTATTATTAATATGAATCTGGTTTGGTTCAGGACTTCTATTATTGCCAGAAACGGAGTTCTGGTCTTCTATTATTAACCTGAATCTGGGTTCGGTTAGGGACTTTTATTATTGACAGAAGTGGAGTTCTGGTCTTCTATTATTAATCCGAATTCGGGTTCGATTCAGGACTTCAATTATTTCCAGAAGTGGACTTCAGGTCTTCTATTAAAAACCCAAATCTGGGTTTGGTTCAGGACTTCTATTATTCCCAGAAGTGGAATTCTGATCTTCTATTATTAACCCGAATCTGGGTTTGGTTTGGGACTTTTATTATTGCCAAAAGTGGAGTTCTAGTATTCTGCTATTAACCCACATCTGGGTTCGGTTCAGAACTTCTATTTTTCCCAGAAGTAGAGTTTTTGCCAGAAGTAAAGTTCTGGTCTTCTATTGTTAACTCGAATCTGGGTTCGGTTCAAGATTTCTATTATTTCCAGAAGTAGAGTTTTGGTCTTCTATTATTAACCAAAATTTGGGTTTTGGATTCGGGACTTCTTTTATTATTATACCTGAATCTCGGTGTGGTTCAGAACTTTCTCTGTTGTTAATACCCGAATATGGGTCTCGAGGTCATGGTTCTTATTTCCCAAAAAACGAGCTTCTGGAATTCTGCTACACAAACTCAAGCTTTGGGCCTTTCCTTTCATATTTCCAAATGGATATCTTGAACTTATAAAACATTCAGAAATGAGTCCTTATATTTATATTATTCTAACACCCGAATATAAGTTATATATTTTCTATTCTCATTTCTAGGAAGGGGATTTTTGGATTTTAATGTCATATCCAAGTATGGAGTTCTGCCCTACTACCTGATTTCTTAAAATAAATTTTTCAAATCAATACTGGAGGTGGAACCTCATATCTTCTACTTTGAAACCTTCTGATGAATGTTATGATTTCTCAATGTCTCGCATAGGGAGGTTTTCTAAACTTTTGATAGCCAAAATAATTGTAATGCTCTTATCTCAAATTTCATTTTCTATACGGTTTTGATTGAAAACAATGTTTGACACATTATAAGTGAAATATTGAACGTGATGCAAGTTATATTACTTTTATGAACATATCATGTTTCTCAGAAAACGAGGTTCTGGTCCTTGAATTATAAATGACCAAGTCTAGGCTTTGAGATCTCTATTATGGACCTTTGAATTTCTGTTACAAGTATCTAAGACTAGATTTTGAGTTTGCTATTCCACATTTTCAAAAGTTGAACACTTGATAGCTGAATACCCATTTAAGAATTTCAGTTTTCCCATTGTTGTTAATAGAAAAACCTTAAGCTTTAGAGCTACCAGCATAAGGATCAACATGGATACTTTATTGAATTAGCATGTTGCCTATTTAAACTCATTAAAAGTTCGTGATTTTGGAACTTAAACCCTAGTGCTGCCATCTAAGAAAATTTAATGTTATTTCTTGTATCCTTATTCTGAAGTACACGAAATTAATGACCAGAAATTTCTTTAACACTACTTGAGTTACAGAAAAGCAGTACAGGAACTATTGGATTTTTGTCATAAAGAACAAAAGCCACTTTATACTAATGGGGGTTTAACTATTAACACCAAAATTTGCATCAGACAAATATAAAGAGGCGGAAGTTCCAAAGACAAAAGAACAAAGAACTTTAGGCAATGAAGTTGGAACCATATGGAAAAAGGCTTGAAGGCAACTATGGCAATGCCGAGAGCAAGCTCCAAGAGTTGGGGACCGGTGCTAGAAGAAAAGGCTTTGGGGACAGCTACATCGACACCAAGAGAAAAAAGCTAAGCCGATACTAGTAGCAAAAAGGTTCAGGTCGCAACCAAGCAAGCTAACCCGATACCAATAACAAAAAGGTTCAGGTCGTAAGCAAGCGGTAGCACATAGTATCGTTAGGGAGACAATACCAAAATTACATTGGCATTAAAGAAGAGGCCCGAGCGAATCAAGGGTGATATCAGAGAACAAGGATATCGGTCTAACACCGATAGCAGAAGGTTATGAGAAGCAGCAGCAATAACACTAAGGAAGCATGGAAGAAAAGAGCAAAGTATAGTGTCGGACTAGCCTGGTGATGATACCAAAACAAGGAAAGCAAGTATATAAAATCGATACCAAGATGGCAAAGAGGTCGTAAGGGAACATCTATAACAATGATTCTAAAAGAGCAAGAAAAGAAGAAGATGAAGACCCGGTGTTGACATACAATGGATCATTATCTTAGTGACAACACCAGAACATGGAAGACAAGTACATAAAGTTGATTCCAAGATAACAAAGACATCGAATAGATACCAAAGCAATAAAGTACAAGAAGCAGTTAATTCAGCATCAAGGCCGATACCGAAACCAGGATATCAAGATCTCAAAGGTGAAAACATGGATTTGACACTCAATATGAAGGCAATAAGTCCAAAGCCTAAAGTAGAAAACCAGTATCGTGTAAGACTATACCAAAACCTAAGTAAGGAAGTCAGTTTGATCGATACCAAATATATAAGAAGAGATCCTGAAGATGAAACCAGGCTCATCAGGGAAAGCCACAGTGTTAAAAACAAGCATAAATGATGACACCAGAGTGGTGATGACAACATAATGGCAACACTAGATTGGGGACACCAGAATGGTGATGATCCCAAAATGACGACACCAGAGTGGTGATACCAAAATGATGACACCAGATTGGTGACGACAACAGAATGATGACACCAGAGCGGTGATACTCGAACGGTGATGGCACTAGACTAGGACAAAAAAATGACGATACCAGAATGGTGATGATAATAAAATGACGAAAGCAAAGAGGTGACACCAAAAAAGTGGCAACAAAAAGTGAAAACAAGAAGTGGCATTACCACATGACCGCAGCAAAAAGGCGAACTAATCCTCTATAAATAATACATCAAGTATCACATTTTGGGGACTTTTCCTCATTCCACACTCTCATACTAATTTCTAAGAGAGTTAACACTAATTTGTAAATCAAATTGGGGATTTCTTATTAACCTCCTCCATGAATAAAATCATCAAATCCCTTAAAGGGGACGTAGGTTCAATCCGAACCGAACCACTATAAATCATTGTGTTCTCTACTATTTTGCGTATTATAATGTGTATTGTTGTGCTTATGCATATCAACTCTCCGTAACCCAATCTTTCCAACAATTACCTAAATACCTTAACATGTATTTTTGTTTCGATTAGTGACGGTTGTTGTTGCCCCAGACCAATATAATTGTTGGCCCATAAGTTTCGTAAGCATTATAATCACCTCTTGAAGGAAGAGTAACTAATCTTTGGGCTGAGGGTCTTGCTACCTAAGGAGCGGTGAGTTCAATCAAGTTCAAAAGGACTAGATTAGCGAAATAACCCTTCATAAGCCCTTTAGCTTTCTACTTGTGTCGAGTTCATGAGGCCCTTATCCCAAGGTAACTGTTGGTTCTTGATTTTCATAAGCGTGATACTCACCTTTTTGAAGGAAGAATAACTAATCTTCGGGATTAAGACCTTGATATCTAGGAAACGGTGAAGTAACTCAAGCTTGTAGGAACTAAATAATCCCTAGGTACTCCTAGGTCCGTTTCCTTATTCCAGTTTTGACAAAAAATATAGTTAACACGTCTTATGGCTATATAATGTGTAATATTTTCAGTATATCGAGATTTTCAAAGAAATATCCAAATGATTTCAACTTTTTTATAAATTCGTTTTCTCAAATCCAGTATTTTCAATATATGAAATCATACGTTTTTGCACCTTCGAGTAGATGAGGAATAGATTTAAATAATAAAATAAACCATGTGTTATGGGACACGTAGGTTAATTATATTAGTTAATTCTGGACTTGTTGACTAAAGCTATTTTCCAAGTGTGGAGTAGAATGGATAGTAGTAAATCGATTATTGAAACGTGTGGTACATGGCATACTACTTTCACTTTTCGTGTTACTGTTGGAAGTCTGTGACATACATTTTCTATTTGTTGTGGAAATACCTACTTCAGAGGCAAGCTAGACTCAGGCGCAGTCTTGTATACGTATTCAATTGACCGAAGAGGGTCAAATTACACTCGGCCGGGGGTTATAGTGACGGAGCTTGAATACATAAATAGTAATTGGCAAAGCAATCTATTTTGTTGATACACTTGTAGAATTTGTTGTTTTGGATTTATTTGATGCTTTTGATGACTTTTTTTGATCGATTTTTTGGATCCAGATTATGTTAATGATGAATTTCACCTGTAGCCTAAGAGCTATTTTGTAGCATATTTATATTTGGTGGTCATTCATAAGTAGAATTTTCCTTTGTTTTTCTTTGGAGTTTTGATGATTATATATACATATATGTGTGCATGTGCTTAGCTCAATGCTTAGCACCTATTGTTGGGAGTGAACCTTATTGCTATTTATGCAGTTCATGAGACCTTATATGATGATAGTGGTAATTTTCTACATTACCTTTATGTTAAACTAGCAGAAAACTACTCTTCTTCATTCGAGAAGAGTTACCCCTTTTGAAACTATATATATGTATGTATGTATGTATGTCATCTACTCAGTATTTAAACTAGACTGACCCATGTATTTAATTACTCAGGTCAGAATGAGAAAATTTGAGGTCAACTTATGTGTAGATGCCTGCTTTACCAGCTTTTAGTTATGGATCGTTATTATCTTTTAGATGCCTTAGCTAGCATATTTTGACTACTTGTTTAGTGTTGTTCCACGTATTCTTTCATTGTATTATAATCAATTTGACTCATTTATCCATTTTGTAGTTTGTATAACCACTATTTTGTGACATTGTGTACTAATTGTGAATCATATCTGTATAAATAGTTATGTTTGTTGTTAAGTGACTTGTGTTTGTTTTTTATAATTGTCTTTTCTTTTGGATTTATCTATAGCCACTAAGAATTAAGTATGTCGATCCACTTGAGGTAAGAAAAGTAAAAAAAGATGATGGCAACATCGATGCACTTGATATATTGCATATGTATGCATATATATATATATATATATTAGTAGCTTAATTTTTTTTAGTCATTTTCAGGTTACAGGTAGTTGTTTTATGCTGTGAAGATTACTGGAGAGCGGTTTATGGAGAGTTACTTTTCATCATTGTGTTTATATGTAATTTTTTAGTTGTTATTGTATTTTATTGGAGAGACTATTGTATAGGAGTAGATATACTTCAATATTGGGTGGTGGCCTTGTCGGATCTCGATTTTGAAGTATGATGGTTTATCTGAAGTTCATCTATCTACCTTCCTACACATATGATTCATACTTCAAGGCTGTTATGTACTAGAGATCATATGCCAGACATGTTCTGGCAGACATTATAGACTATATATTTCTTTCTATATATATATATATATATATATATATATATATATATATATATATATATATGCTCTCTTCTTTTCTAGAAGATCACACATTTTTGGATTCAAACAAATCGATGTACTTAATACTTTTTAATAAAAGACTTATAGATGGTTGCTCCAAAATAGCCTTATTCTCTGCACTAGCAGACAGAATTACCTAGTAATACTCTTTGTTAGTGTAGGTCTCAGGGTAGGGTGTTACACTCCATCTTGGCTTGCCATAGCCGCCACCAAGCATTGTGCTAACCTCTAACGGTTTTCCCATTCTCCTTGTCCTTAACCCTGCCTTGCCTAACTCCATACCTTGCCTTAGCACTCTTATACATGATCTCCACCAGTACCCAATGTCGCACCATTTATAATACACTTTTCCTATTGTTGCATATGTAGTCATTGCAAGCAAATGACATATGCAACACCTCTACAAGCAACCATCATTGTAAGATACCTACCTCTGCCAGTATAGTTAAATGCACTTATTTAGTTTTTGCTTATTTATATGATTTGATGTGTAATTGTTATTATAATTTAATTTACATAAGCTTTTATAAAATATTTGATCTAACAATATGTCTTAAGAAACCATGTCTTTTCATTATACTGTTATTCATATTTGCTACTTGAAAGACAACTCAATAAATCCTAAAACAACTCAGCCTGATCCGAGTATTACATACACGATCCGTCTGGCTTAAACATATCAGTTATAATACCACATGTGAATATGAAGCAGTATAAATAAGAATTCCTTTTGACACAAAAGGAATTATATAAGTCTAAGACAACAATTAATTAATGAGACATTATAGCAAAATAGCCTATGAAATCTCAAGGATAACAACAAAAATCACGAGGAAGAATTCATTTCCATCAAAAGATAACATATAAACTCGTAGATGACTTTCTTTAGCTGAAAGTAATCAATATTTTTAAATAGCGTCAAAATAGCTCTATGGCCGTAAAATCAACAAGTCATTATAGAACTGGATCCAAAATATCAAATGGCCGTTAAAACAACAAAATGTCATAAAATGGATCCAAACAAAAAGTTGCACCAGTATCAACAAAATAAAACTATCCGCTAAGTACTATAGCTTTCGGATCTACCTAGAATTACAATATTTGGATCTACCCAGAATTCTAACGTTTGGGTCCACTGAAAATTACAACTTTTGGATTTACCCAGAATTATAACTCTGGGATCTAGCCATAATTACAACGTTTGGATCCACCCAGAATTATAACATGATTTTGGATCTATCCAGAATCATGTTTTTTTATCTACATAGAATAATAACATAATTGATATGAAGGTCTAATACTGGCTAAATACCATAAACATGTCCCAAACTTATAGTTAGTAACCCAAGTAGTGGTAACTATGCATCCCATACCACATGTTCCCTCTACCGATTCACTACTACTAGTCGACTCCACACTGGAAATCAACAAATTACAAGGAGTCGCAAGAATAACAACTTAAATTAGATATGTATATAATTAATTAATTTCATATACCTTCATGTCCCATACCATGAGGTTTATGATATCATATAATCACAATCACGCCTTCTCAAAGGGTGCAAAATGTGTGAGTTTATATATATTGAAAACACTTGGTTTAAGAAAACAGATTATAAAATGGTTTCGAGGACACTTGGTTTATTTCTTTAAACTCCTTTATAATTAGGAAAATAATTATGCATAATACTGCTTTGAGGCGATTTTTAATTTTAAAACAAAAGTATAAAACCATTTGCCTCAAAGAGATACAAAAATCTATTTACATATAGTTGCTTAAAATTCATTTTATAAACTGAGCTTGTGTCACAAATTCACTGAAATTCAACATAGAACTTAAACCAAAGATTAATACAAAGCTACGAATTTAGAACACGAATTCGATAACGATATAGGCTTATATCATTACGATCGTTAATTCAGTCTAACAACTCACGAGGCAAAATATAAATAGGTCAGATCAAAATAATGTACACATGAATCAATTTGCATCAGTTCTGTCGTCACTTAGAGATGTAACCTGATCCAGGTGAGACAAAAAGCATGCATGAGTCACTTATTAAGGTTGCGGTCCATGAAAATAGAAAGCACGCTCCAATTACAAGAATTATGGGTCATTCCCTGACTCATATGCATGAATCATCAATGATCCATGGTGGTAATGGCATGTATACTAATAGAGTCGAGTTACGGAGTGTGCGGAACACGGGTCGGTCACAGGCGCAGTAACTTCAAGGCCAAAGGCTATGGATCGGCTATGTTCCACACTGCTTAAGGCATACATGTATTGGCATGGATGCTGATGTAAGGATGTGATCCAATGAAAGCAGAAGGCATGTAAGAAAAGGGAAGTGTGCCAAGAAAAGAAAGCATGGATCATTTGTGATGTAATCATGGATCGTGACTTACTCATTGCTCATAGATCAGGTTATTGTTGCTATGTAATAATGGAACGCATGCCATACTTGGGTAGCAAGCATGCATGAAGCTTACGTAGCAGATCACTGATGGATTGCCTTCGACCTGAGATGATGAATCGCCTTTGGTTTCAGACGATGGATCGCCTTCGGCCTGAACTGATGGATCGCCTCCGACCTGAACTGATGGATCGCCTTCGACCTGAACTGATGGACTGCCTTCGACCTGAACTGATGTATCGTCTTCAACCTAAGATGATGGATCGCCTTTGGTCTCAGACGATGGATCGCCTTCGGCCTGAGGTGATGGATCGCCCATAACCATATAAACAGCTCGCGTCAATTCAGTTGGGAAAGCATGGATCAGTGGGCACATATATATATATATATATGTATGTATGTATGTATGTATATGTATATATATGGATCATGATATAGGCATGGATTGTTCTAGTTTAATGGTGGATCACTGGAGCTATTTGAGTTGGCATATGAAGAAATCATAAATCATGCACGATTGGATCATGGAACACATGACTAGATCGTGGCACATATAATTGGATTGTGGCAAATATGAAGTTGGCAATACTTTAGCCCGCCATTTCATGTTAAGGAGATCCAACCACATGGATCGCATGCCACGATGAGTGAATCTTGTGCACACTACAAGCTCTCAAACACTCATGCCCCTGTCCATAAATACCATACCACCTCACACATAAAGGGGGTTAGATTTTCTCCTCCCGAAGAACTGCCATTACTGATCTCAAGCTTCTCCAACATCATTCAAGCTTCTCCAACATCATTCTTCCCAAGAAATCATCGAACTTCTTCATCGAGCTCGATTATCGAAGATTAAATCCGATAATCATTGTTATTTGTGGAATTTGAGTGCATTTCTATGGTTGAATTAGAGAATTGTTATAGAATCATTATAAATCATCGAGAAAGTTGTAAATTGAGAAAAAACTTGTAATTTGTAATGGAGAAATCAATGGGCTGTGCATTCAAAGTGGACGTAGGCCTAAATAGTGGCTAAACCACTATAAATCATGTGTTCTACTTTTCTTTTCTGCTAATTTCTACTTTCAATTTTGTTTTTCTACAGTCTAAAGGTGTTTCTATACCTCTTTGGGTGTAAGCGTTGTTTTTTGGTGTTAACACTGATTAAAGCCAAAGTATTTCATTACCAAAATGACATAGAAATTCATCAGATAAACAACAGGCTACAGGAAATTTCCTGCATTTATTTACTCTACAGGGCACGATACATCCCCTACATAGGTCGACTTGTGTCGTCCCATCCCATGCTTGGTCGATCCATGTATCAACTCAATGGGGGTGTGAGTCGACTCATAATACGTGGTTTCCAACGAATAGAAAATCTAGTTCACTTGCAACTTTGGATGGATTTCAAGAACAATTAACAGCATGATTTCAACATGCAATGCATTACAAGATGTGACGACTACCCATACCTCCTGCACTAAACTATAGAAAAGGTGCGTTGTATGACATGTCAAGCCAATATGGGATGATCATCAAAGAAAGTAAACAGAAACAGAACCCGTCGTATAACTCGCAGCTCATGGACAATAATAACAATAACAACAACATCAACATCAACAATGCTAATAATATACAACTGGGTATAGTAGTGGAGCATAACAAAGCAGGAAATCTCAAATCTATAAAATCTCAAAATATCAAGCACAAAACGTCTCAATATTTAATATACTAATACATCAAGCCTCACTACATCCCTCATCAGAGTATAACAAGAAAAAATAGAAGAAATCGTCAAAATAGCTACAGTAAGAATAGTAGTATGCCAGCCTCCTGCTCGTCACTGCACAACATCATCGTCATCAATTTGTCAAATGTACTCAATTTACTCATCATCATCGTTGATGAGCACTCCAATATACTAAGAGGAAACCTAAAACCTCGAGTCAGACTACAGTCTAGTGTGAGTGATAAAAGACTATCAAGTTGATAGTAAACAGTTCAAGTGTTACCTGACCTATCCATCCAACCAAAGATTTAGCACATAATAATCTCATTAAATACACTACCCGAACATATAGAATTAAATAGTAATCAGAATAGGATTCTTAATCCCCACCACTCTTCAGTATCCTGCGGTAATAGCCTACCAAGAAAAAAATAGAAGAGAATGCACAAACAACCATATCATCCATAACAAATAATAATCTAGTTATCACCGACTATAGCCTTGAATACATCAATATACGAATAAATTGCAATTGGCATTTGTCAAGGGATAATGAAAACCTTCGATTTAGTCAGATACTGTGTTTGCGGAACCCATAGTTCAACACATTTCCTTCAGGACCTAAGTGCCTAGCAACTGGACACTATCGTAGATCTACCGAGATTACTCGACCTCCCCAACCCTAGTGGGCGTTCCCACAATGCCTCTGCTTTGGGTCTGCTAAAATCCTTCAAACCATCGACTATTCCTTAGCTCTTCCGATCCAATGAGCTAGCCACAACTCTGCCATTTAGCTCGAGTCAGTCCAATATCGCGCAGTGTCATACCACTTTGAGCTGCATATCATTTTTTCCCAGAAACACTCTCTCCTGAGTTCACAATCGAAGAATCAACACTACTTTGATAACAACTTCCCTCCCTACAAGTGATTAACAAATACAAACCATCATCATGCGCCTAAAGACAATAGCTTCTCACCCTAGGACAACTGGCCCATAACCATTAACCGTGATGAACCGGTATCGTTCTATCCCCTATGGATCAGTACTAGTCCACACACTTGGCCAATTTTTGGCTAAGTGTTGGATCACTACATTCGACGCCTCGAACATATCCTTCTGGTCTATCCACATCTCGAATCGCCTTTCTAAATATTCACCTAGCGGTCCATCAACGAGTATTCGAGCGTTTGCACTTTGATCCATCCAATTATCACCAAACTTTGCGCTTGACCTACTATTGACCTTAATAAGCCAAGCATGAAGTTTTGTTGCCTCCTCGACTATCTGTAACGGAACGATACTGATCCATAGGCTATGAACCGGTATCGGTTCATATACTTACATAATTTTCTAACGAAAATTTCTAAGCACCATCTCGATACACTTCAGAGCTTCTTCCCCAAATTTCATTTGAATCCGGTCATCTAAACTTTTGATTTGCTTTGTTCTTCGATTCTAAGCCCTCTGATACACAATTCTAACAAACAAATCATGCATAACATACAGTTAAACCAATCAAACAACAATTCATTAAACTTCAATCATGAACAATCATATGAATGCATACAAACGTGATTCATCTCATAAAAATCACAAATCTAGCACAATTTGATATTGAAAACTTATTAAACATAATGGATCCAACTAATTACAAAACATGATCCAATTAGGTTATCCTAGAGCATCTAGTTCTGAATTAAACATGTTTGATCTGGTTTAAGGTGAAATTAGCATATGAGGTATTCGGTTAGCCTAATTAACATATACAATCCATAATATGCATGTGAGAGTTCTCTATCACTCACCAAAATATTGATTTGAGGCTATATAGATGATACTAAATCAAGACAACAAAGAAACAGTGAAGGAAACACTTGAATTCAAAGTAAAATAGTGAGATCCAATCTCCCTTGATGTAGATCTTGCTTCTGGATATAGAATGATTTAAGAGAGAAATCCGGAGATTCACAAACGCTTAACCTAATATGTGGGATGAAGAGAAGAACCCTAATTCTCTCCCCAAACTCCATATTTATGATCTCAGGTCATTAGTCTAATGGGCTTACTAATCAACCCATTAGCTGCTAATTAACCTTGCTAGCATAAACAAAAACTTAAAATAACATTTCACATAAACCGTTGAGCCAAATCTTTAATGTGACCATTATATGGAAAGAACAACCACCATCCCGATCCAATGAGATTAATTTCAATACTTGATTCGGTCCTTAGTAAAAGTTATGGCTAAAACAGTAAGTTAGAGGGTTAAAATGGTCGCAAAAAGATCTGGTAGAAATCATGGCCATGTCTCACATACCCATGAGTAACATATTGAAATTTGAGAATGATACAACCTTTAAGGAATTAAACAGATTTATTTTACTATCCTCCAATACGTAAAATAAGGGTCATTATGTTCTCTCCTTTTAGGAATTTTGTCCCCAATATTACAAGCTAGCACGAGCAAACAAAGAACCCCACATGCATACCATCAACGAGTAGCTAATATACCATCCAACAATCCCTGTAACCAAAATCTTACCCTAGAATGTAGAACTCTAAAAGCACAAGACACAATGGTACAAGTAAGATATCGTATATGAAACATGCCACTCAAAGAGTTCTGAATGGGACATCTTCATTCACTCTTCTGTTTCCTTTGTAAATCATCTTCATCCTCGCTCCATTGTACCTTGAAAAACTAAACGGTCTTCCTTCTAAGCTGTTTTCTATGATTCCCAATGATATGAAGCGGCTTATGAGGTCTAGAAACTTTCGGCTTTACCTCTATGTCTTCCCTCTGATCTAGAGATACTATCAAATTGGGTCGTGCTTGAACTTCCATAGATACAATACATGAAAAACACTATGCACACTTGCTATTTTCTTAGGTAGATTCAATCTATAAGCAAACTTCCCAATACGCTTGATAATTGGAAACAACCCAACAAATCTTGGGGCTAACTTGCATTTCCTTCCAAATCAAATAACATTCCTCAAAGGTGAAACTTTAACAAACACCAAGTATCCTATCGAGAATTCTAACTCCTTTCTCCTTTTATTGACGTAACTCTTCTGGCAATCTTGGGCTGGTTCCATTGATTGTCGAACGATCTTAATCTTATCCATCATTTCCCTTATCATGTCCGGTCCAAGTACAAAATTTTCTACAGAATATAACCAAGAAGAAGATGAATTGCGCGGTCTACCATACAACGCCACATATGGTGCCTTACTAATGCTTCAATTGATAACTATTGTTGTAGGTAAAATCAACTAGATATGGATGGTCTTTCCATGATCCTCCAAAATCCAATACACAAGCACTTAGAAGATCTCCCAATATTCAATTGACTCTCTCTGACTAACCATCAGCTTGGATATGATAAGTCATTGAGACGACCCGAACTTCCCCGTGAAGAGAAGCCCGGATTGAATTGAGGACAAGCCACATCGGAACACAGACAGAAGAACATTTCATTGCTTATTACAACAAGTCCATCAGATTACAAGAATACATAGAGTATGAATAAATATTACACATCATAAAATATCAGAGATTTAAATTACATTACTGTAGCGGAAAATAATACAAAACAAAACTGAAAGAGATATACGGATACAGAGCTTTCCGGATATCATTCTAGCTATAAACCAAGATCCTACGAATATAAATCTGCAAAACCAAAACTACTAGCTGCCCATGTCGAAAATAGGGCACCCAGAGTTTAGGTTAAAACAATAAACTCCAGGTCAATCATGTGACTGGTGTGAGAACTAAAATAGTTATTAATCTTTATTTTAAAGTTAGGTAAATCAAGGGACCACGCCGTATAGCACGGAACAGGTTTCCTCCCACAAATACCAGTGCATAAAACAACAGCGCAATGCTAAATAAAGAACAATGAAGCTACTATAAGACTCAGGTCCCATCACACAATGCAACGCAAGCCGGAGGATAGAGTTTTTACCTTATAATAGCCAAGAATGTTTGGTACGTAAAAATTCATGTTTTATTATTACTATAAGTGTATAGTGTCAAAACAATTTCAATCATAAGTATCAATCATAGACGGCATAAGTGCCCCATACCACTATGTCGCCATATATAGGTTTACAACTAAAACTGCAAAATGTCGTATTGGAAGTTGGATTTCCATCTATGATCCAAGCCAAGGGATCGTCCTTACCGCTTTGAGACGCTCTAGCCCGTGTCTTAGGAACAGAACGCATCGTCCCTTGGATCGTCAGGGTCGGTCCACTTGATGTGGATTAAACTTAAACCCTGAACACTGCGTTTCCCCACCCTATGGGGCGTCAACGAGCCAAATGACTCCATCGATCCCGGATCGACCAATATAACCGAGGCGCCTTGCAATACATCATCCACATAAGGAAACGCATGCCCTCCCTGAGGTCCTTCTCCCGTTTCTGGTTCACACCGGGGTGTGAGGCTCCCGAATTAACGCTACACAAAGCTATGCCACAAAGGTCGTGCTTTGATCATCAACCACAAGAATCTGCTTTTCACCAGAAGCCTTGATCATTTGCATCTCAGCATGCCACACAGGCAATATATGCCATGCGACTGATATCTATCGATATATAACCTCTGAGCTCAACACAAAATAAAATCCAATGTCAGACACTCAATCCACTTACAAGTCCGTCCTGGGTCTGAACGAAACCGGAGGAACTTTATTCCTCACATATCCATCGATCTCCAAGTACGTCTGGACGATCACCAACTGATTCCCTCCTCTTGGGTGTACATCCCAATCTAGATCATCAGTAATTATCCAAACGATGTGAAGACCTCCAGTCTTCGACCACCATCTTCATCCTCGACATATCATCGAATCAGTTATCCAGAATGGGATAAACCCGTTCTTTCTGAATAACTCGCGTATATAATAAACAAGTGCTATAAAAACACAACATGCGCCTTATTCCAACCCAGAACATTTCTTTATTCAAATATTCTTATACTTTGGGAAAGGTTCCCATTAATTTTATCAAAGATAAATTCTTTAATTTTATTCTTTAATCTTCTTTTGAATATCCATTCAAACCAAATTATGGTTTATCCAAACTTGTCGGGATTAGCGAACCTTACCGAAGTAATCATTTGTTAAATTTCCCAACCCCAACCTATTCATCCCATGAAGTAAAACTGGTAATACTTCATATCTAACACCGCGGTGTTATCAGTAAATTCAATTACCATTTCACGTTCAAATCTAATTAAAGATTTAACTATCCCTTGGAGCAAAACTGGCGATACTCCATTCTCGATCATTTCTTGAATTTGATAATTTTAGTTATCAAATTCACCTTTCAATCTATTTAAAGATTCATTAAAACTCTAATTCAGTTTTAATTTCCAAAAATCATTACTTAATGATTATTCAAATCCAGGAAATAAATCATGTCTTTAACTGGGTTAAAGAACTAATGTCATCTAAAACACAGCTCATGATAAACCCAAAATCACATTCCATTAATTATGGAATCTTCATGGAAAACAGATCAATATATATAATCGACATAAACTTCCATATCCGACTAATAATATAAATGGAATAACGGCTAAGCCTTTCAAATTCCAGATATATTAGCAGTCTTCCTCCACAGAAATTCACTTCGATTATTACCAAATCGAATTCCATTCCATTTCAATTTATTTTATTAAATTGGAAAAGTTTACTTTGGAAGATCTCCTTTAAATCTTAACTAAAGATTTATAAATTCCAAATCACATTTCACTGTAAATATGGTTAAAGAACGAATGTCGTTAAAACACAGTTCACAATAAACCCAATTCACATTTCATTAATTATCGGGTTAAAGAACAAATGTTATTTAAAACACCGTTCACGATAAACCCAAAAATCAATTCCCATTTCAATTCCAATTAAATATTAATTAACTAGTATACTTCATTAAATCTAAATAAAAAGATTTAATCTTTTTCCCAATTGGGTTTAAGAACAGTGTTAATGAAGACACCATTCACGACAAACCCAAATCCCATTTGATATTGAATAAAAGGCTCTGAATAGAAAATATATCGGCTTATATTCAATATCAAATTCTACAACCAACAAATATCGTATTGGAAATAACGATATAAATATATCTTTCAAATTTCCATAACAATATTTGTATAATCACGAAATCCAACATCGAAATATTCCGAAGACAATTTCGATTCAAATCCATTTCCAATTTATTTATTGGAAATTCTGGTTATTTTTAAAACCATTTCAAATCCAATTTATTTATTTTAAAAATAAATGGATTATAATTCTAGTTCAGAACTAGTTCATTTCGATAAAAATCTATTTTTATCTTTTCAAATATGGAGTTTTTCATCCCAATTCTTTCCAAATCATTTCTTATGATTTTACACAAATTATTGATATTTTTAATAATGTTATCAAAGCCCGTACAGTCGATTTCCATAAACGAACATCGAACTGCACTTACAACGACCTTTTCCAAATTTGATTTGGACATAATTCCAAATCCAACCATTAGATTTCTAATTTATAATATTCGTTAGCAAGCTCTTTTCGATATGAACCCAACGGTTCCGGTTTTAGAGAATCCGACGGTCGGATCTCCCGTAATATCAGTTCGAAGTCAATGGTCGAAATTCGCGAACTACCGCAGCAAGGCGCGTTCTATTCAGGCCATTATATATATATATATATATATATATATATATTTCGTCGATTTCCTTTTAAAACGTATTTTATAAATCGTTTTAAATTCGTTTTCAAAACGATTTCAACTTCTATCTCAAATTCAAATCAAAATTGAATTTTCTAATATAAATTCATTTTAAATTCATTTCAAATCGATTTCAATTCAAATCAATTTCGATTCAATTTCAATCCGTTTTAAATTCAATTCAAAACGATTTCAATTCTATTTCAATTTAACTTGAATTTCAATTCTATTTCAATTTAATTCGAATTTCAATTCTATTCGAATTTCAATTCTATTTCAATTTAATTCGAATTTCATTTTTATTCGAATGTCAGTTCTATTCGAATTTCAATTAAATTTCAATTTAATTCGAATTTCAATTCTATTTGAATTTAAATTCTATTTGAATTTCAATTCTATTTCAATTTTAATTTGAATTTCAAATTCAATTTCAATTTAATTCGAAAATAAATTTTCCATATCATTTCAATATTAAAACGATAATATTTTTAAAATATTCGATTTTGAAATCACTTTTCGATATTCATTATAAAACGAATAAATCGACAAAATTCTCGTTCGTGTTAAAATGGCGTTTAACTACTTAACACGACCTCACATTTCAATATTCACTAAATATTATTTTAAAATATTCGATAATTCTGAACCGGAATCAGACACAGTCAATTACCATATAATGTGATTTATATGGATTTCATCACACATGTGCACAACAACAGTGATAAATAAACATCCATCATCCAGAGTGCATTCAACACTGTATAAGCATTAAATATAAATATTTAACGCTTATAACAACCTATCAATAAATCGATCGACATACAACTAAATATTAGGATTAGTGTATGTCCAATTTCATCCCAATACCCGTGTGGGGTTTCAGACAATCAAATACATATTTTATTTGTTCAGTTGGGCAATGTATAAAATTTATCGTCTTAATCAATATCAGTCAAATCAGTGTACATAAACAAATCGTCTGATTTGTAAATTTATATTTTTATTCACATACACGTTAATTTTTTTTGTTAACGATAAAACATTCATTCGGTTCATTTACACAATAAAAATAATATTTTTATTGTTCTAATATATTTTAGAAATTTTCGGCGGCATAACGGCACGATACTAGAAACGGGATAAGGCCTAGCCTTATCCCCAGTCTAATAATGGCCTGCGCCATACCAATCAAATCAATTTCACATTCACACCACAAACCAATATTCAACCAAACACATCAATCAACCAAACAAAACAATCACACTAGTCGTCCATGGTCTGTGGATGATGGGGGAATAGTTCATATATGCAGTTATAAATAAATAATTGTATAAATAAATTCAGTGGGAGAGTTCTCACCGTGAAGCTAAACCAAACGCCGCGACTCTTCATATGTAGAAAATCGTCGCCGTGCTTCCAACGAGATCTGTTTCACGTGGTATTTTGTTAAAAATCACATTTTTATTTCAACGCTATAAAAATCACATTTTTATTTTTCTTTCTACATAATAAAAATCATATTTTTATGGCGCTATCACATATATAAAAATCAAATTTTTATACCGCTAATCCGTATATACAAATCGTATTTTTATTATCGTTACATGTACATAAAAAATCAAATCTTTATTCTCATGTTAAACATATAAAAATTATATTTTTAGAGCGAAGTTATCTAAATAAGAATCATATTTTTATTATCTCTATAATATGAAAATCACATTTTTATTATCTCTATTATATAAAAAAATCATATTTTTATTATCTCTATAATATAAAAATTACATTTTTATTACCTCTACTATATAAAAATCATATTTTTATTATGCTAACTTATATATAAAAACCTAATTTTATATCATTAAAAATTAAATCTTTGTATGGTTAAATATCCTAGCTTTTCATAAATAAAAATATAACCTTTTCTGAAATAAAAAATCAAACCTCTATCAAATGTTTTTCTGTAAATTAAAACTGATCTAAATACCTTAAAACTGATTTTCTATAAACAATTAAAATTGATTTATAAATAAAATAAAATAAAACTCACCTAAATCCGGTTTTTCAGAGGAGTGGAGGGAGTTGCTCGCGAGGTGGCGCTGGGGGGTGGTGCTCCGGTGGTCGGGTTGGCTGAGCGATGGCGCAGGGGGCTAGGGCTGGGCGTCGTTGGAGTTTGGTGGGGGGATTGAGGTCGCGATGGGTCTTCGGGGCTGCGTCGAGGCGAGAAGGAGGAGGGGGGTCCGGCGGTGGCGCCACCTAGGGGGGCGCACGTGATGTTGAACGTCGACCGGGGGGCTCTAGCGGTTTTTTTTATTTGATTTAGAAAAGAAATGAACGGGAGGGGGCTCTGAGAGGGTATAGAGATATTTTAGTTTTTTTTCATTTTATTTTCAAAAAGTACCCTTTCATTTTGAACTCGAAATCCAACCCACCGACTGTCGTCCATAGCTAATTACCCCCATTCTGAACACAATGGGATATGTATCGTAAGCCGATTCGGCCGCTATGATCAGTTTCCACTAAATTTAAAATATAAATCATTATATTTTAAATTCAACCGCACATTTTAATTTACCGCAGCCACATACTAACTTCAAAAATTCTAGAAAAAATATTTCTAGCTTCGTATTGACAATACGCTTCTAACAAAACTAATTTCGTCAAATTCTGAGACCGTTAGAAAAATGGTCATTTTTGGTTGATCGAAATTGACAAAAACTGTCAAAACACGTTTTCTTTCGCCATGCTCACATATTGCTTCAGAAAACTATGAATATTTGAATCTAGCAATAATTTGACATTCCGATTCCAACAAAATTGGTTTTGTCGAAAACAGAGGTCGTTTGCAAAATGGCTATTTTTAAGGGCTAAAATTCCATAGCGACTATTCTAAATTTTCAACTGGACATAACTTTTTATTCCCGCTATGAAATTTTAATTTTTCGGATTCGTTGGAAAGATATTTTCAAATTGATTCAAATATTTTTGGTTTCGCTAAAATCCAGTTTATTTTGAATCCTGTACATTCATTTGAAAATTGAAATCGAATTTTCAAACTACCGCGCCATTTTCAATTCCTTTTATAATTAAAATAAAATATTTATATTCTAACGTCGATTCAAATAAATATATACATTCTAATACTATCCAAAATAAATTTCTCATCATTATTATTTAAAATAATTCATTTTAAATATTCAAAATTCATTAAAATTGCCAAAATAAAAATTTTAAATTGGCTCGGATTTTCCGTGTTATTACAGTCGTACAAATATATAGCTTATTTCCCAATGCTTCTTGCAAACTCTTTCAAAATCCACTTGTAAACAAGGGATCAAGATCACTTACTATAATATTTGTTATTCCATGGAATCAAACTATCTACTTAATATAACTCTGCCAAGTTAGATGCCTTCCTAGTTGATTTGACTAGAATAAACCTTACGCTTTTGTCCAAGCAATCCACAATAACACATATACCATTATATTATGCCCTTGTCCTTGGCAAACGATTGATAAAATCCATCGGTACATGTTCGCACATCCATATAGGAACTTCTAGCGGTTGTAATAATCCACCTGGATTCTTCTGATCAGCTTTAACTATTTGGCAGCTCATACACTATGAGATAAATCTCTAGACATCCCCTTTCATACATTTCTATTAATAAACTATCTTCGTTTCTTGATACATCTTGTTAGCAGCATGATGAATAGTTAATCTAGAACGATGACATTCTATCAGAACCTCATATCTCAATCCTTCCATATTAGGAACAACCATTCTTCCATCCTTGTAAAGGCAACCATCTCGATCGACTTCGTAACTCTTTAGTTCCTCGTAACTGACTCTCATTTACAATCTCTGAAGAATCTTGATAAGTTTAGCATCTTGGTTTTGGCTCACGCCAATCCTTTTAGTGAGAGTGGGTCTAATCGACAAGCTTGACAACATTTCAGGCTCTAACTCACAGTGAGGCATGGAATCAAATCCATCCAAATACTCGAAGTGTTCCCATTCTATAAACATGGCTCCCAAATTCGCATATCTTCTACTCAACGCATCAATCATTACGCTCTTTCCATGGAGTATAGGCTATACCAAAATCATACGATGCTAGAAAACCTATCCACTGTTGTTGCCGAACACTCAAATCCTTTTGGGAGAAGAGATACTTCAATGACTTATGATCTGCGAATAACTCCCAACAAATAATGCCTCCACATCGTTAGAGTAAGAACTATCGCTGCTAACTCCAAGTAGTGAGTCGAGCAATTGCTTTCATGTGGATTTTGTTGTCGACTCTCATATGCCACAACTTTATCTTTCTGCATTAGCACTGTTCCCAATTCAGTGCTACATGCGCAGGTATACACAACCATCTTGTCATTTCCACTTGGAATAACTAATACAGGAGCAATATTCATTCTCTCTTGCAATACCGTGAAGGCATGTTCGCACTTTGCATCCCATGTGAAGGTCAGATTCTTCTTTGTCAATCTAGTCAATGGTGTAACTATATTTAAATTTTTTTGGATAAAACATTAATAATATCCAACTAAACCAAGAAAACTCTTAACAACCGTAGCATTCTTAGGTTGATCCCAATCCTAAATCACAACAAACTCAGCGGGATCCACTGTTATTCCTTGTCCTGATAGGACATGACTCAAGCACTCAACTGATGCTTTTGGAAGATTTCCAATATGATTCTCAAATGTGTCTTTTGTTCTTCCTTATTTTCGAAACAAAATAATATATCATCCACGAATACAAGCATGAACTTATTCAATTATTCTCTGAAAACTCGATTCATAAAAGATTCACAAAATATACGAGCGCTTTAGTCAATCCCAAGGCACCACCAACCACTTATAAATTAGGATGGTGTCCTAAAAGCAGCCTTCGGCGCACTATCCCTAACAATCTCAATTGGTGAAACCCCATCACCAAATCCATTTGAAAAAAATAACCTTAGCTTCGTGAAGCTGGAAAAACAAGTCATCAATACTCGGTAATGGGTATTAGTTTTTCTTGGCCACCTTATTCAGCTCATGATAATCCACATACAATCTCAATGATCCATTAGCCTTAGTCGCAAACACAACTGGTGCACCCCACTCGGATATGCTTCTCTGAATGAATGCTTTACTCAAAAGATCGTTAACTTGCACCTCTAATTCTCACTGTTCTCTAAGTGCAATCCTCCTAGCAGACGTAACATTAGATTTGGTCCATCCACTAGATCAATACGAAATTCAATTTCCTATTGTGGCGACAGCCTTTTGACCTCGTCAAAGACATCAGAAAACTCTCGAACGATCGGTATCGACAACATTTTTTTCCATGAAATCATAAGCGAATATACAAAGCTGATTAGGACCCCATCCTCTCATAGACAACGTATCACAACCGTTTCCCTTTCACATTCTCGATTGTCACCTCGAGCTTCTCGCAATCCACCATAGCTGCCTATCTCTTGAGCCAGTCCATACCCAGCATAACCTCATACCCACCGAAGTTCAAAACAAAGCAATCACGCACAAAAGAGAAACCGTGACTCAATACGACTAGAACAGGACAAAGCATACAAAGACTAGAAGAACCACGTACTGGGTTAGTCACAACCAATAATCTATCAATAATCTTAGGTTCTAAACCTAAATTGCAAACAAGCTCATTATAGATAAAAGAATGTGATGCTCTAGTATCAAACAAAATTCGAACTGAAACACTTTTGATAGAAAGCATACCTTGAATAACAACAACCTTCCCCTCCTCAGCGCCAGTTAGGGTTCTTCAAGAAAATGGCACAACATCCAACACAAATGTCTTAACAATCTACTTATCCTTTGATATACCTAAAAATTCTTCTTCAAGAACTCATTTTTATTATAGATGAAGCAATTCTTTTTGACCTCTATAGATTTACAATATCGCGAATAATGGTCTTTCTAAGGCAGTTAAAGCATGCAGCTTCATCCTTGAGTTTCTTATGAATATTTTTCCCTTGATGCCACTGATTTATCTTTCCTTTTCGTTTCTTCTTACTAACATAACCTTGTCGGGGATTAAATCCCTCATAGTGCCAGTAGCAGCAGCAATTCCCTTAGGAGAGGTGTTTCTATGTTTCCTCTGAAGCAACATTGATCCCTTCATCCCTATTCTTGACTCGACACTAAAGTTGCTTCAAAATCATTCTCCTCCTCAAAGTATAATCTTCCTCTGTAAAAGGATAATCCTCATCCTGCTCAGTAATGTCAACCCTAAGTTCCTACATATGAGCACCACTATCTATTTCTACTTCTGGAGAGGGAATTCTCCCCGTATCCAGTGCCATCTTGGCCTCGACCATTAGCCACACCTAATCCACCACTCTGTTCTTCTCCTCTAGAAGCGGGATTGTCCTTAGCGGCATTCTTTCTTGACGAATCAATCTTTATCTAAAACAAGAATGATCAGTCAATTTTGAGAAAGGTCGTAATGGTGCTCAAGTGCCTATTAAACTATAATACTATATATTATAATATAGTAATCATCTAAACAAAATTACAAATACGTCCCTCATATGCTTTTATGCTTTCGAACTTTGGGTAAAATCGATTAACTAGGATCTGATGCCAAGTGTGACGACTGCCTTATACCTCTTGCACTAAACTATGAAAAGGTGCTCTACCTGACAAGCTAGACCGATATGGGACGGTCATGAAGGAAAGTAAATCGAAACAGAATCTATCGTACAACTCACAATGTATAGACAATATATAATACAAAATATACAACCGGATATAGTAATGAATAATAACAAAGAAGGAAATCCCATCTCCATAAAAAATTTAGGATATCAAGTAAAAAAAACATATCAGTAACTGTATGTCTGAATACATTAAGCCTCACTACATCCCTCATCAGAATATAACAAGCAAAAATAGTCGAAATCGTCCAAATAGCTACATATTAATAATAGTAGTATGCTAGCCTCATACTCATCATCGCACAAGATCATCATCACCAATCTGTCACCTACACTCAGTTTGCTTATCGTCATCATTGATGAGCACCCCAAGGTAATAAGAAGAAACATAAAACCTTGAGTTATACAACAGGTTGGTGGGAACGATAAAAAACTATCAACAACTACATAGGATAAGATGATAATAGACAGTTCAAGTCTTACCTGACCTATTCCTGCAACCAAAGAGAAAACATATAATAATCTCATTAAACATGCTACTTGAACATACAGAAGTAGACACTAATCAGAATAGGATTCCCAATGCCCAGCTCTCGTCGTTATCCTATAGTGATAGCTATTAACCCTGTTAAAACACAGTTCTAACCACCGAGTCGGTCGCAAATATGGATCGTGCTTAACAATGTGGATCGGTCAGTTACAAAACAAAGCTAATGGATCGGTCGGGTATAAGGCAAACGGGTCGGTCATGTTCATACAATAGCAGGTCGTCCTATTATGCAAAGCATCGGGTCGGTCCATTTCATTTAGAGTGGGTCGGTCTTGATCACTTGAAGAACGGACCGGGTCGGTCAGTACCAAGGAACCGGGTCGGTCAGTATCAATGGACCGGGTGGTCAGTACCAAGGAACCGGGTCAGTCAGTATCAATGGACCGGGTTGGTCAGTGTTAAAGCACAGGGTCGGTACCATTTTCGGGTCGGTCCTATAAGAGGCTAACCGGGTCGGCACTAGTTAGTTCAGCACTGTTTTAAAACTCTGAGTCGGTCGCTCCTTTTGTATACACCGGGTCGGCTCCAACATTTAAGCTACATGGATCAATCCACATCTCTACACTGCGACACAATAAGCATGCTACATGTCAGCAATGTAAGCTGGGAGAAAACCAAATGAGTCTTCACGCAAGAGCAATTCTCATTATACATGCATGCCACATGTCGATGTAAAGATGCAACATGAAGGATGGACATGGTATAAAAGAATGGTTACGTAACACCACACAAATGGACAGGCCATTCATATATCAGGCCAGAATGGATCGGCTTCATAGGGCATTTTTAACGTGACCCTCTCAACGGATCGCCAGGTCACAAATAATAGTGTACGCTTAATGTGATAGAGTTGCCTGGGCTAGTTAAGTATTGGTGCGAACATATGGTTTGACATGTACTATAAAATATAAGAGAACAACATACATATCGTATGCACCGTTCGTCATAACGCAATGAGGGATCAATCTGCAAATACAAAATGGTGTGTCGATCTCAAATAATGACACGTGGAGCGGTTGCTTTCTCCTTTGTATGGGACATCTCCAGTAAAGTATGAAGGCAGTCGAGTAGCATAACTTTAGAATAGTGCAAATATTGCATGGAATAATATCATACAAACCACCACGTGAATGGATGCCACGTGGACCAGTGTCATACTTAGAGAACTGGTCGACATAAAATGAATGAATTTGGGTTGGTCTTGAAAGATGCAGGAGCAACATCAAACAAAACACGCGGTGGCACCTGTGTAATTAACTGGGTCGATCCATTCATAGAACTAGAACAATACATTGCAAGCAAACTGGATCAGTGCATTGGATAAAAATGGGTCGGTGCATTCGTTTATATCTTGGCCGGTCACGTTAGAGAATAAAGTGGATCGGTCAATAAAGCTTTTTTGGATCGGCCATATTCAATT
The DNA here is from genome assembly GCA_030737875.1 of Allium sativum. NCBI lineage: Eukaryota > Viridiplantae > Streptophyta > Magnoliopsida > Asparagales > Amaryllidaceae > Allium > Allium sativum. The sequence continues at coordinate 681,174,739 of CM060926.1, read as the reverse complement.
TGCGGTGGCAGAACTATAATTTATGGAATGCGCTAGCTGTGTACAGCTGTAAAATGGACCAGTAGCATTTTTGTAAATAAGTTTTAGGCCGACCCAGGTTTATGGTCGACCCAAACTCTGCACTCCACAATTATGAGACTGTCACTACCCCCAAACTACACCTATGAATAGCTCATTTCTCCACAATTCAAGGGACTGATTCCACGACCCCAAAGGCTGCCAAAATCATTCCTCAACCCTTCTAAAGCTTCTAAAAACTCCATTAATGGCCACCAAAATTCTCTCCTTCTTCCTCCTACATGAAATGGATCTAATCTTCTCCAAGCACCATTAATTCACACTCCGATTTGCTCCAAGTGATCTCCGATCGCCATTGCTCCTCTTCAAAGCACGCATCTAATACCATTTTCATGATGGAACCAAGGAAAAGTATATAATTACATGATCCAAACTGTTCCTTCTCGAATCCAAGTGAGATCAAAAGGGGAAAGAGAGCAAAAAATAGAGAATCATTGTAAAAGTGATCAAGTGTAATAAATGCGATATACGAGAAGATACTATATGTAATTCTCCCCATGATAGTGAAAAATACTTTAAAAGTGGACGTAGATCTTTGCTAAGATCGAACCACTATAAAAGTCCCGTGTCTTTTACTTTTTTCTGTCCATTTATTTTGCGATTGCGTCTCTTTTAATTTCTAACCATATTGGTGAAGTGTGATTTCACACCATTGGTGTTTGAGTCATTTTTGATTCTAACAATAGCATACCTTGAGAAAATAAAAGAGAATGCATAAGCAATCATAGCATCCATAACAAATAATAACCTAGTTATCACTAACTAATGCCTTAAGTACATCGATAACCAAATGACTGGCCATTTCCTTTCGTCAACGGCTAATGAAAACCCCAAATTGAGCCAGACCACCGTGTTTGTGGAACTCATAGTTCAACATGTTTTCCTTTAGGACCCAAGTTCCTAGCAACTAGGTACCACTACATAGCTACCCAGGGTACTCGATCTCTCCGATCTTAATGGGCATCCCTACGATACCTCTATTTTGAGTATGATAAAATCATTCAAACCATCGACTATTCTTTGGTGCTTCTGAATCCATAAGCTACCCACGACTCCGTCGTTTAGTTCAAGTCTCACTCGACTTAGTCCATTATCTCGTAGCGTTATACCACTTTGAGCTGCATATCACTTTCTCCTTCGACCACTCTCGCCTGAGTTCACAATCGAAGAATCAACACTAGTTTGACAATAACTTCCACTCGTAGAAGTGATCAACAAACAGATACCATCATCATGCTCCTAAAGACCACTGCTTCTCACCCTAAGGCCCCCGACCCCTAGCCATCAACCGTGATGGACCAATACTGGCCCATCCCCTATAGATCAGTATTGTTTCATACATTCATCCCATTGAACATATCCCTCCGGTCCATCCACATCATGGATCGCCTTTCCAAAGCTTCATCTGCCACTCCATCAACGAGTATTCGAGCATTTGCACTTCAACCCATCCAATCATCACCAAAATTTGTGCATGAATTGCTATTGACCGCAATAAACCATGAATGAAGTTTTGTCGCCCCTCGACCATCCGTTATGGATCGATATCAGTCCATAGGCAATGGACTAATACTGGTCCACATACTTAGAGAATTTTCTAACGAATTTTTTTTAGCACCATCCCGATACACTCCAAAACTTTTCTGCCAAGTTTCGTATGAATCTGGTCATCCGAACCTTCGAACTGCTCTGTTTTCCGATTCTAAGCCCTGCGACACATAATTTCTATACAAACAAATCATGCATAACATATAAATAAACCAATAAAACAACAATTCATCAAGTTTCAACCATGAACAATCACATGGATGCATACAAACATGATTCATACCATAAAAACCACAAATCTAGCATAATTTGATATTAAAGAATACAAAACATGATGGATTAGCGAAATATAATATGATCAAAGTACGATTTCCTAGTGCGTCTAGATCTGAATTAAACATGTATAACCTAGTTGTAGGTGAAATCAACGTATGAGGTGTTTGATTAACCTATTTAACACATGTAATCCATAGTAGCATATGACGTGTTCAGTTAACCTAATTATCACATATAATCCGTAGTAAGCATATAAGAGATCTCTATCACTCACCAAACATAGATCCGAGGCGATATAGATGAAACCATATCTGGACAGCGAAGAGATAGCGAAGAAAACACTTGAATTCAATGCAAAACACAAAAGATCCAATATCCCTTGATATAGATCTTGCTTCTGGATGCGATATAGAATGATTTGAGAGAGAAATTAGGTTGAACTGGGGATTCATAAAATCTCAACCTAATGTGTGGAATGAGGAAAAGAACCCTGATTCTCTCCTCAAACCACCTAATTATAATCTCAGGTCATTAGTCTAATGGGCTTACTAATCTGCTTATTAGGTGTTAATTAACCTGACCAGCATGAACGAAAATTTAAAACAGCGATTTCTCCTAAACCATTAAGCCAAATCCTTAATGTGACTATTCTATGGAATGGCCAATCACTATCCTTATCCAATGAGACAAATTTCATCACTTGATTCTGGCCTTAGTAAAAGTTAAGGCTAAAACAGTTATTTTAGGGTAAAATGGTCACAAAACGACCTGGTAAAATCATGGATGTCTCACATCCCCATGAGAAACAAATTATAATTTTAGGATGATATGACCTACAAGGAATTAAGTACTATTATTTTACAATCCTCCAATATATAAAATACAGGTCGTTACATAGAAAAACTACAAGTTTCTAGCAACATATCAAAATAAGTTTGACATGAATCCAATATAAGGTGGTGACACAACAAACATACAAAGATGGTTATGGACTAGGAATGTTTCTAAGAATAATCTTTCTCAGGAAGTTATTTACAAAGAACGAAAATCATATTCAACACAAAATCAAACAAATTCAACAATTAAACATAGAAAAAAGATTTAAACTAGAAGCTGTATGTGTAACAACTTACCTTACATGGATTTGCATGAATTTGGGCTTCCTACATCTTCCAGCAGTGAATGCTTCAATATGAATGGACTCTGAAACTTACTGTAACTTCCTCTTGAGAATCTCAAAAAGAAATTGTTTGATTCTTTGACTACGATTACTTCTTTGCCAGAAAGGGGGGGTGTTTAATTCTCTTTTATTTAATTTGAAATAAATTCGCCTTTAGGTACATAAAGGAAAGGGATGATGTTATTTCCTTCTTTAGGACATTTCTACATGAGGAAAAAAAATACTAAGAAGGAAAAAGGAATGCAACCCTTTATCTATCCTTCATTTTCCAGGGTGTTATTTTGTTAGTGAATGGGTTTATCCTCTTTTCTCAGACCAGACAACTTAATGAGGCAAAATAATTATATTATACACAATATTAAGTACCCACACATCTTTATCTCATTTACAATGCACACATATAAACCAAGCTATGCTTATATTTATAATTACAAACATACATATACAAGTATATCTTGAAACATTGTAAGTATTATGTCTAATACAATTTTTGGTAAAACTTTATATTTAAACAAACACACTTCTTAAGTTTTAATTCATGAGAATCTCCTTTTCTTGATGAAACAACACTAAATCTTAACAAAAATATCTCAATACACTTAAACATTGATTCCTAACCAATGTTTACATTTTTATATTTTATTTGCAACATATTTAAATTCAAAGGCATAATTTCAATAATAATATGTTCTTCATCTTAATTAATCAATTAATATTTCCAAGAATCATTTTAAAATACAATTATTATTTTATAATTCCTATAAGTTACATTTTCCAACCATAAATTCACAATTTGTTAATTATCTTGTTATAAACAATTTGGCACTTCATATTAAAAATATATTTTTTACACTTTAACATTGATCACGAATCAACATATTATCTTTTCAATATTCACCTTAATGATAATTTACAAGCATGGATTGGAATAGATTTCTTATTATATCAAAGGTATTTAATTTTTTCCAATACACACAATTCAAAAAATCACAAATTCTTCACTTTTCCATTTTAAATTATTATACGTGTTAGGCTTATGAACTCGTATTTTACTCCTCTTAGATTTGAATTGTACAGAATATACTAAACTGTTTAGTCTAGATACCTAAAAATCTGGTTCATTACAACAGGTGTGGACACAATATATTATTCATAAAGAAAACTACTAGTAAACATACAATATATACACATCTATATTACTCGTACAATGAAATATAATTGGAACAGGTCTGTAACGACCGCCCATAACCACTGTACTAGACAAGAGGAATAATGCGTTGAAAACCGTGCTAGGCAGCTATGGACGATCATCAAAGTAGGTAAACAACATCGAAACCTATCGTAGGACTCACAACGCAAGGATAAAATATAATAGAACATATACAACAGGTAATAGTAATGAGGCATTATATAGCGAACTTTAGAAAACTTTCTCAACATCATGAAACGTTATCCGACTGATACTAGAGTTTGTACATAAATCCTAAGTACAACACTCATAGAGCACTCAAACAACGGAAACATAAATACTAGATAGTAATAAAACTGGTACGCCGGCCTCCTGCTCGCCTCGGCACAGCAGCATCGTCCTCACTAATCACCTGTAATCTGCTACCTAGTCTGCCCATCCACAACTGGATGAACTGCTCAAGGTAATAAGAGAAGACATAAAACCTTGAGTCAGACAACAGTCTTAATGATCGATAAAACAGCTAACAAACTTCAACAATAAAGTATATGAGAAGGAATAGATAAACATACTAATCTACCCGCAACACCGGAGAAGAACTCAACCTTATCTTCCCCACATCAGATAGTGATAACCTTTACAATAAGCAATTCAACCATTCATCTATGGAAACCAGAACACCCATTCAATCATGGCAAAGCACTCATAACATCCAGATTATATATCTCATGCAAACCATCCTAATTGAATTCAACATCCCTCAAGCACAAGCCCCAAAGGCCTAAACCAATATCAGATAAGAACCTAAGGAACATCTCTTTCCACGTTGGACAATCTACATGAGACGATACAAGCAGAACAACTAATCATCCATGACTGACTCTGGCTATCACCGCCAATCATGCTATGAAACCATCGTTAATCGTATGATGGCCAACCTTGCCATATGTCAAAGGCTAATGGTAACCCTAGTTCTAGCATAAACTCCATACGCCTTTCAACGATGCGTATGCATGTCTGACCTTGACAACTAGGCCTTTCAACGATACCCAGGGTACTCGACCTACAACCGGTCTTTTGGGCACCCCCATCGTACCCCTGCTTTGAGCCTGCTAGAACTTACAATAACAATAATCTCTCGGCCTTCACATCTCTAGTCATCCAAACCGACGACTTTTCATAGCTCAAGCAACCTTCTCGAGCAACCATTACCCACCAACTCATGATCTTTGAGTTGTCACCTCATTCGCTGCTCTACACCGATCAACGAACACTTTTCAACACTTCGAACCTTCCAACCTGGATTTACTTCGAAGTCACACAATCACCGAGCCAATTACACCATTGTGCTATGTCTAGGGTTTGGGTGTTTGTCCCCAAAAATATATTTTTTCAGACCTTTTTGTTCAAATCTGAGTCGTACCTGAAAATATAAATTTTCAGAAATTTACCCTGTTCGACCGACCTTCACACTGCTCGACCGACCCTTCAAACTGGTAGAACCAACCAAAGTGACTGACCCTCCCAGCTTGGAGCAACCAACCCGCCACTTTACCACTTTCAGACTTCACAACTGCCCCGATAGGAGCGACCGACCCTTTACTCAATCATAGGCTCACTCGACTAAATCCTTTTTCCTCCAGGCTCACTCGTCTGCTTGCCTTACACCCAGCTCACTCGACCGACCAACTAGCTTGCTCTCCCGAGCCTGCTTTCTGTCTTGTTTCCCAAGAAATCACACCCTGGAGCGAACAACCCCCCTACGTGCGACCCAAAACCTGCACTTCATAATTTCTACTTCGATTTCCACCAAAACTTCGCCAACCGATAGATTCGACGAAATCAACTCATTCAATACAATCATAAGCTTGTTATGAAACCACCAACATCATGAAAATGACAATTATCATCAAGTTATGCAAATTTCACCAAAAGCCATAATAAATAAACATATGATCTAAATTGTGGATCTAACATCCATAACCATATGGAATAGCATAGAAATTACCTATCCAAACTTGTTAAATCAGATCATATGGTGGTTAATATGAAAATGGACTTAACATGGCATAGATCTATGGAAAAACACTTGAATTTGATAAACATGCACAAACACTAATATACTTCATTGAATTCATGTGAGAGATGTATATCACTCACCGATTCTCCCAAACAAGCAAAGATCAATGAAAAAGGAATCCGGACAGCAAGCAGCTCACAGCAAACACCTTGATCCAATGAATCCTTACTTCAATAGTCGTAGATCTAGCCTTCAGTGGTGTAGATCTATGATTTCCCTCCTTAGATTTGGATTTTTAATGGTGGAAAGGTGTTAGAGGAAGAAGGAGCACAAGGCCACCCAATGAGGAAATGAAAAACTAGACCATTTCCCATATCCCTCACCCCCTATTTATAACCTCTCATCAACCCACTAATAGGCCTCTCCAATTCAGCCCATTATGGCTTACCAAACCTGGACAACCAACTGAAAAACCATAAAACAACGATTCCTCCCAAACCGCTAAGCCAAATCTTTAATGTAACCACTCTACGGAAAGGCAATCATCAATTCCTTTCCAATGGCACAGATCTCACCCTCTAATTCGACCTGAGTCAAAAGTTATGACATGTGCAAGACTGACAAGGGCAAAATGGTCATAAACAAAATCGATAAAAATTATGAAAATGTCTCACATCCCCATAAGCAACATACTAAAAGATGAGAATGATCCAACCCTCAAGGAGTAAAATAAAAATATTTTACGATCTTCCAATTTGTAAAATGCGGGTTGTTACATTCTCCCCTCTCCATTAAGAATTTCGTCCCCGAAATTCCAAGAAAACATAAGCAACCACAACAATTCCGCGTGCCTATCATCCATGAGAAGCCAATTCTATCATCTATACTAGCAACCATCAAGCCATGCATTCATAGCCTTATCCTAGCATGCGAAATTCTAACAAACAACAACAAGATACAATGATATAACGATGATGCGATATTAAAGGGTCCTACCGACGAAGAGTTCTGGATGAGTTGCCTTCATGCCCTCTTCCATCTCCCATGTATAATCATCACCATCTTCACTCCATTGTACCTTGACTAGTTTAATCGTCTTCCTCCTAAGCTGTTTCATGTCATTCCCCACAACACGAAGCGGCTTACGGGGTCTCGCAACTGCGGTTTCAACTTGTAGGTCTTCGTACTGCTCTTGAGATACCACCACATTCGAATCATGCACGAACTTCCATAAAAACGACACATGGAAAACATTATGCACACTCAACATCTTCTCAGGTAACTCCAATCGATATGTGAGCTTTCCAATTTGCTCAACTATCGGAAACAGTCCAACAAACCTAGGAGCCAACTTTCTTTTACTCCCAAATTGAACTACATGCTTCAATGGCGAAATCTTCACGAAAACCATGTCAACGACGCCAAATTCCAAATCTTTTTTACGCCTATCAGCATAGCTCTTCTAACGGTCTTGGGCTGCCTTCATTCGTTGTCGAATGATCTCGATACAATCCGAGGTCTCTTTTATCATCTCAGGCCCAAGTATCAACTTATCCCCATTCACCAATCAACAAGCTGGAGAATTACACGGCCTCTCATACAACGCCTCATATGGTGTCATCCCAATGCTCGACTGGTAGCTATTATTATATGCAAACTCAACTAGATGTAGATGGTCCTCCCATGATCCCCAAAATCCAACGCACAAGCTCTTAGGAGATCTTCCAAAACTCGATTGACTCTCTCGGTCTAACCATCAATTTGGGGATGATATGATGTACTCAAGCACAACTCGATTCCCAAATCTTCTTACAAACTTTTCCAAAATCCGCTAGTGAACAACGAATCTCGATCACTCACTATACTCTTTGGAATATCATGGAATCTAACTATCCATTTCACATAAAGTTCAGCCAATTTCGACGCCGTCCTAGTCTACTTGACAGGAATGAATCTTGCACTTTTGCTCAAGCGATCCACGATGACCCAAATCCCTTCATTTCCTGCCCTGGTTCTAGGTAGTCCATCAATAAAATCCATCGATACTTGCTCCACTTCCACGTAGGAACTTCCAATAGCTAAAGCAAACCACTCGCTTCTTCTATTCAGCTTTAACTAACTGACAGTTCATGCACATGGAAATAAATTTTCCAATATCTCTCTTCATCCCCTCCCAGTAGTAGAATCACTTCATGTCATGATACATCTTATTGCAACGGGGATGAATCGTCAATTTCGAGTGATGACATTCTCTCAGAACCTCATCTCTCAATCCATCAATATCAGGAACAACTAATCGTCCTTGCTTTCGAAGCCAACCTTCTCGATCGACCTCGAACTTTTTATCCTCTGGGTCCAACTTTTGGATAAAATCGACAAGCTTCACATCTTGCTTTTGGCTCTCGCCAATCCTTTCGATAAGAGCGGGTCTTATCGATAAACTTGCCATCATTTCAGGTTCCAGCTCGCACCTTGGCCAGAAATCAAACCTTGCCAAATACTCGAGGCTTTTCCATTTCGAAAACATCACTCCTAAACTTGCGTGTCTTCGACTCAACGCATCTGCAACTGCGTTACCCTTACCAGGAGTATAGGCTATACCAAAATCATATGATGCCAGAAACTCTAAACATCGTTGCTGCCGAAGATTTAAATCTTTTTGGGAGAAAAGATACTTCAACGACTTGTGATCCGTAAACAACTTGAATCGAACTCCCAACAGGTAATGTCTCCATATCTTTAGAGCAAGCACAATCGCCGCCAACTCTAAATCATGAGTTGGGTAATTCTTCTCATGCGGCTTTAGTTGTCGACTCGCGTAGGCCACAACCTTATCCTTCTGCATCAGCACTGCTCCAAGTCCAGTACCACATGCGTCAGTGTATACCACCATCTCTTCATTCCCACTTCGAATGGTCAACACAGGGTCACTCGTCAGTCTCTCCTTCAGGATTCCAAACGCTTGTTCACACTTTGCATCCCACGTGAACACTTGGTTCTTCTTCGTCACCTGTCAATGGTGCAGCTACCTTAGAGAAATCCTTGATAAACCATCGGTAATAACCAACCAACCCATGGAAACTTTGAACATCCTTCGCATTCTTAGGCCTATCCCAGTCCTGAATTGGTGCCACTTTAGCGGGGTCAATCGCTATCCCATTTCCAGAAACAACATGACCTAAGAACCTCACTTCATTCTTAGAAAAGTGACACTTCGAAAACTTAGCCCTCAGCTGATGCTTTCGCAAGATGTCTAACACAACTCTCAAGTGCGTCTTATGTTCTTCCTCATTTCTGGAGTAAACCAGAATATCATCCACGAACACAAGCACGAACTTGTTCGACTGATCTCTGAACACTCTATTAATAAGATCCACGAAATGCACTGGCGCGTTAGTCAACCCGAATGGCATCACCAACCATTCGAAGAAACCAGATGGTGTCCTAAAAGTGTTCTTTGGCAAACTATCCTTTGCCACCCTTAATTGGTGAAATACCTTTGTCAGATCCATCTGAGAAAACACTTTGGCTTCGTGAACCTGATCGAACAAGTCATCAATCCTTGGCAACGGATACTTGGTCTTCTTAGTCACCTTGTTCAACTCGCGATAGTCCACACACAATCTTAACCAGCCATCCGCCTTGGTTGCAAATACGACTGGTACATCCCAGTCGGATACACTCCTCCGAATGAATCCTTTTCCCAAAAGGTCTCTAACTTTCACCTCCAATTCTCGATGTTCCTTAGGCGCCATCCGCCTAAGAGGCATAACGATTAGTCTAGCACCCTCGACCAAATCGATCCTAAACTCGATCTCATGATGCGGCGGCAACCCTTTGACCTCGTCAAAGACATCTACATACTCATTAGCGATCAGCACTAATGACAGGTCATCTTGTGGAATCCCAAGCGAATATAGATAACTCATGAAGACCCAGTCTTCGCGCCTACATCTAGTCAACACCTTTCGCCCTTCCACATCCCCGACCCTGACCTCTAGCTTCTCTCAATTCACCCTTGCCGCGTATTTCTTGAGCCAATCCATGTCGAAGATGAACCCATACCCAGTGAAGTTAAGAACAAAGCAATCACAAACAAAAGAGCAACCATGACTCGACAACACTAGGCCACGGCAAATCATGCACAAACTGGATGAACCCCCAACTGGATTAGTCACGATCGATGGCCTATCACAAATCTCGAGTTCCAAACCCAAGCGACAAACAAGATCATTGCAAATGAATGAATGCGATGCTCCAGTATCAAACAAAACTCGAACAGAAACACCGTTAACAGAAAGAGTACCTTGCACCACCACACCCTTTCCCTTCTCCTCTATGGTAGGAGCTCTTGAAAAAGATGGAACAGCTTCCAAAGCATATGCCTTCACAATTTGCTTGCCCTTAGATGATTCTATACAGTCTTTCTTCTCATGCCCAGGCTTTCCACACTTAAAGCACTTCTTCTCAGCTTTGGGGTTCTTGCACTCACTAGCAAAATGGTCTTTCTGTTGGCAATTAAAGCAAACCACCTCACTTTTGGGCTTCTTTTGGTCGTTCCATATCTGTTGTTGTTGCTTCCTCTTCTTATTATTACCACCATGTTCTTTCTTCTGTTCTTCCTTAGGTGCAACAATAGACATCTTCTTAGGAAACAGACTTTCATGCCTCAAAGCCTTCTTAACGATCTTCTCAAGGTTATCATCGAGGTGATCCACAAGTTGATTCCCAAGATATTCATCCAATCCCAAGACAAACTTCTTGTTCTTTTGATAAGGAGTATCCACATATGAACGAGCATAGTTCGACAACGCCTCGAAGTCGGAAATACAGTCAAGAACTGGACGACCATTCTGCTTAAGCTCCACAAATCTCTTAAACAGAATAGACTTTTGCACGGTGGAGATAAACTTCGCTTCAAACTTATATTGGAATAGCTCCCATGAATTATCCACTTCAGGGGTCTCAAGTGTGACAGAGTTCCACCAGCCATTGCTCCGCCCTCTAACTGCCTTGATGCAAGATTTCTCTTTATTGCATCACCAATGCCCAAGTCCTTGAAGTTCCTAACACAAGTATCCATCCACCTCTGGACTTCTTCAACTGGTTCGGTGCTCTTGAATTGTTTTCCTCCCAATGAAGAAAAGTATTTGCATAGCTTTGCAAATTCTACAGCTCTAGGCACAGGAACTCCAACATCAACCGTAGCCGCCACCGGAGCAGGAACCCTATTCATGATCGTCTCCGCCATGGCCTCGAACATGACTGGGTAGTCTCGTTCGCCACCATTTCGCGCTCCATTATTAGCTCTCCTAGCAGTGTGTCTTGATTCTCATCTACTCATTCTAAATCTGCAATTTAGAATAATTAGCCACTTCCAAGAAAAACTGCTAAAGAGATACAACCGTTACTACTATATATGCTAATATATATATATATATAGTAATCATCCAACTGAAATCTATAAGTACGTCTCTCTTACGTAATTACGCCTTCGAACTTTGGCCAAAATCATTGACCATAGCTCTGATACCAAATCTGACGACCGCCTATAACCCCTGCACTAGGAAAGAGGAATAATGCGCTGAAAAATGTGTCAGGCAGCTATGGACGATCATCAAAGTAGGTAAACAACATCGAAACCTGTCGTAGGAGTCACAGCGCAAGGATAAAATATAATAGAACATACACAACACGTAATAGTAATGAGGCATCATATAATAAACATTAGAAAACTTTCTCAACATCATGAATGGTTATCCGACTGATACCAAAGTTTGTAATAAATCCTCACTATAACACTCATAGAGCACTCAAACAGCGGAAACAAAAATACTAGATAGTAATAAAACTGGTACGCCAGCCTCCCGCTCGCCTCCACACAGCAGCATCGTCCTCACTAATCACCTGTAACCTGCTACTTAGTCTGCCTATCCACAACCGGATGAACAGCCCAAGGTAATAAGAGGAGACATAAAACCTTGAGTCAGACAACAGTCTTAGTGAGCGATAAAATTGCTAACAAACTTCAACAATAAAGTATATGAGAAGGGATAGATAAACATACTAATCTACCCACAACACCAGAGATGAACTCAACCTTATCTTCCCCACATCGGACAGTGATAGCCTTTACAATAAACAATTCAACCATTCATCCATGGAAACCAGAACACCCAGTCAATCATAGCAAAGCACTCATAACATCCAAATTATATATATCTCATGTAAACCATCCTAATTGAATTCAACATCCCTCAAGCACAAGCCCCAGAGGCCTAAACCAATATCGGACAAGCACCTAAGCACCATCTCCTTCGACGTTGGACAATCTACATGAGACGGTACAAACAGAACAACTAATCATCCATGACTGACTCTGACTATCACCGCCAATTATGCTTTGAAACTATCGTTAATCGTATGATGACCAACCTTGCCATATGTTAAGGGCTAATGGTAACCCCAGTTTTAGCATAAACTCCATACGCCTTTCAACGATACGTATGCATGTCCAACCTTGACAATTAGGCCTTTCAACGATACCCAGGGTACTCGACCTACAACCGGTCTTTTGGGCGCCCCCATCGTACCCCTGCTTTGAGCCTGCTAGAACTTATGACAACGATAATCTCTCGGCCTTCACATCTCTAGTCATCCGACCTGACGACTTTACATAACTTAAGCAACCATTATTGTAACACCCCACCTCCGCTAGGGTCACTCTTTCGGGGGCACTAGCTTCTGGGGGGCGTTAGAACTGGGTAAGTATGCATAATGATATATCAAGGCAGAATAAGAACATAAATATATATGTTAAACAGAGTAAGTGAGAATAAAACAGCGGAATATCTCAAACCATCTCAAAACAAGTTTAGTACATCATAAAGTCAACTGCCAAAATAAACATGTCTAGTACATCATAAACAGAAATACTGAAATACATAGTGCTATCCCCAAAATAAAGATGATAAACCATAGCGAGCTCAATGTCCAGACATACATGAGCTATCCAGCAAACAAGCAAGCGATCCAAGCTAAGCACCACTGTTCCCTCCCTGAGAACCTTGGGGGGGGGAAACGGAAGAAAAGAAGCGAAAGAAAACAGGTCAGTCAAAAAGACTGGTAAGCCCTACTACGATCAGTCTATAAACTAATAAAGCTAACATCATGATGGAAACTGAGATGAACATACTGGCAATAGATAAAGGTGTCATCACATAAAGAAGATTAAGCTTTGCACCACAGTGTACTAGCAAACTAACTTAACAGGTATTGATCCCTCAGCCCAAACTTTGGCCCAATTGCATGAGGTGACCTTAATACAAGGTCCAGCCCAACGGTCTAGTCGATCGGCTCCCTATAAACCTAACACGTCAAGTGTTGGTGTCCATACGGCCCACATATGGTTGTAGTCAGACTGTGCTGGGTCCACCTTCGGGTGTATCAATCCCTCGGGTGTCAACCCCAGACACCTAAACAATAATTCACAGTCTAAACCTACTGGTACCCGTGCCTCGAGTTTGTCCAACACCGGACTACGTGCACGTCCGTAGCCCGCCTGGACCCGCACCGCTGTACCACTCAGTCGTCGCTTTGGTCGCTTACATCCGTCCAGTAATCGTGCCCCGCCCTAGCCTAGCCTCTAGGGTTGTGAATGATACCAAATTGGGATTACTGCTGGAACAGACCACGTTACTAGGGTTTTCTAAGAGGGTTAAGTGTGGTTTAACCCCTTACTAATCATGGATTAAATTAGTTAAGTGTAACCAACAGTTCACCACTTAACCCCATTTAATCCCTCGTATCCCCAAAATTGGTTAAGTATTAGTGGGCCATGACTTAACCCTAATCATGAGGCATTAATTAATTTAATTGTGCCTTAACCTCTCACATTAGACTTTGTTGCGGTTACTAGTTAAGCCGGCGGGTCCGGGTAGCTTTACACCACAACTTGGTCTAACCTCGGGTCCAAGGTACACATGACCAACTTCTCACATTGGGTCTTATTGTTTGTAGCAACTAGTTAAGCCGGTCGGTTCCGGGTAGGTTTACGCTACAAACTCAACCCAACCTCGAGTTGGCCACACTTATGTTTTCTAAGTGTCATGTCCACTTTATTTCAAAACATAATCACAAGTTTAACGAATACTTGGGTAGACCTAACTTAATAGGTAAATTCCCAAGGGGTAGACCTAACTTAATAGGTAAATTCTCAATCTTATATTTTCATGTATTTTAAGTTTTACCCAAAACCCCCCAACGTCATTCTATCGCTTACATATTCGTTATAACGCATAAAGGATAGAAAGAGGGAACTTGGCACAACATACATGATAAATCTTACATATCATAATAAACATGCATAACATGTTGAACTTGCATAACTTAGCATAGTGAACTTGCATAAACATGCATAACTTGTTAAACTTGCAAATCATGGCATAGTGAACTTGCATAAACATGCATAACTTGTTAAACTTGCAAATCATGGCATAGTGAACTTGCATAAACATGCATAACTTATTAAACATGCATAACATAGCATAGTGAACTTGCATAAGCATGCATAACTTATCAAACATGCACAACATAGCATAGTGAACTTGCATAAGCATGCATAACTTATTAAACATGCACAACATAGCATAGTGAACTTGCATAAGCATGCATAACTTATTAAACATGCACAACATAGCATAGTGAACTTGCATAAGCATGCATAACTTATTAAACATGCACAACATAGCATAGTGAACTTGCATAAGCATGCATAACTTATTAAACATGCATAAATCCCAACTTTCATCACATATTAACTTTAGAGTTTCTAAAATGAAGGTAAGAGGGCTTACAAATATTATGAAGACTCAAATCTATTAATAAAGATTGAGAAGCCCCTTTATGCAAGCATATAAAAACCCAAAACAAAGCTCCAATTAACAAAAATCCCAAAAACTCTAGCTTAGCAATTAAAGCTTGCAACTTGATGATGTATGCAAGCTAATGATCATTCATACAACTTAGAAATGTTTGTATGAACATCATAATCTTCATAGGAATGATTTATGAAGAGGTTTGGAGGCTAGGGTTTTTAGGTGGAGGCCATTTGAGAATTCAATTTGACATAGTTTGGTTGCTAGAATGAATAATGAGGTTTTAGGGTAGGATTAGGGGCTTATTTATAGAAGATTAGAGTGTTTTTAGCCCTAGGATTAACCCTAGGTTAGTTTAGGCCCGTCAGATCTCGGAATTCTCTAGAACCAAGCCACACAACCAAGCCCAAATCAAAATGGTGCGCCAGGCAAAACTGCCTGGCCACCCCGTGTCGACAGGGCTGTCGACAGGGCAGTCGACACCATAAGACCCCTGTCGACATGCCTGTCGACATGGGGGTCCTGGCGGGAGTTTTCCCGCCTGACGCCAGTTAGCCCTAATCCTTGTTTTTAATTTAAAATTTAAATCTGTTTTTAACATGTAAATTTCTGAAAACTTCAATGGGCCTTAACTGGGTCATACGGACTCCGATTTTCGAAAACTCGGACTCTATTTCGCGTATTTTTCCGAGACGAACGCAATGGCATAGCCCGTTTCCCTTGATTCAGATTTTTGAATTAAATTCTGCCTCGATTTATGTTATAACAGGTTATTGAAAATACGGGTTGTTACATTCTCCCCTCCTTAAAGGATTTCGTCCCCGAAATCTTTAAGTTAGGAAGAACGTATCCTACCATCCAATCATCCATCTACTCAAAGCATCATCCACGAGCAACCATTGTCCTTAAAAGATTCTAAATGCTGTATGAACATATGCAAAAGTGTGTGTATATGTACTTATCTAATGCAAAGATCAAATGCAAAATATGTTAGTGAAATGTATCCATATGTATGCAAATCCCTAACATAATGTATAATATCTACATGCGTGCTCCATCATACATCCATATGCAACATCCATGTGATGGCATACAAATTTCATCCAAGAATAAGCATAAACACTCATGCACATGCAATATGAGGAGTGTGTGAGCCGATCTAGTGCCTAATGTGTATCATGCATCCACGAGTAGCCACTTGCAAACACTTGCAACCATCAAACATAACATGTCTCAAACACATGTTTCATTCAAAGGGTTTCTACCTAAGGTTCTCATGACAAGATTAGCACGATAACTAGATAAACATGGATAGCAAAGAGGAAGATATGCTAACAGAGGAAAGAGATTGAGAGTGTACCCTCAAAAAGGAATGGATAAAGCCCACGCATCTTCTCCTCGGTTTCCCAAGTTGCGTCTTCTTCGGCTTCACCCCATTGAACCTTTACCAGCTTGACCTCTCGATTCCTTAGCTTCTTGGTCTCCGTCCCCAAGATACGAATCGGAGCTCTCCTCAAAGTTGCCTCTTTCTCTACTTCCACGTCTTCAAGAATGCTAGGTTCAACCACCTTAGCTGACTCATGTAGGCATTTTCGGAGATGCGAGACATGAAAGACATTATGCACTCCGGACAGCTTCTCGGGCAATTGCACTTTATAAGCCATCTTCCTAATTCTCTCTACAACTGGAAATGGTCCAACAAATCTCGGTGCTAACTTCCCAACAGCTCCAAATCGGACCACATTCCGCAAAGGAGAAACCTTTACGAAAACCATATCCCCAACCTCAAACTCCAAATCGGATCTTCGCTTATCAGCATAGGATTTCTGTCGGTCTTGGGCCGCTTTCATCCGTCTTCTAATCAACTCGACCTTCTCGGATGTATCTCTGATCATGTCAGGCCCAAGTATGAGCTTCTCTGTAGTTTCCCACCAACATGTAGGCGACTTGCACGGCCTCCCATATAAAGCTTCAAATGGTGTCATCCCTATGCTTGCCTGATAACTGTTATTATATGCAAACTCAACAAGAGGAAGATGGTCTTCCCAAGTACCACCAAAATCCAGAATGCAAAGCCTCAACAAATCCTCAAGTACCCTATTCACCCTTTCTGTCTGACCGTCCGTTTGTGGGTGATAGGCCGTACTCAGGTTCAACCTCGTGCCCATAGCTTCCTGCAAACTGTTCCAGAACTGACTAGTAAAGATTGGGTCACGGTCACTGGCAATACTAGAAGGGACTCCATGAAGTCTCACAATCTCACGAAGATATATGGACGCTAGCCAAGATGCGGTCCTCTTGCTTTTCACCGGAATGAAATGAGCACTCTTTGTAAGCCTATCTACAATAACCCAAATGCTCGTATTCCCTTTCCTTGACCTTGGAAGCCCATCAATAAAGTCCAAGGAGATACTCTCCCACTTCCAAAGTGGAACGTCTAGAGGATGCAATAGCCCACCGGGCTTCTTTGACTCGATCTTAACTTGCTGGCAAATGATACATCTAGAGACAAACTCCGCCACATCCTTCTTCATCCCAGGCCAAAAGAAAATACGCTTCATATCTTTGTACATCTTATCCCCACCCGGATGTATAGTCAACTTGGAGCGATGCGCTTCCTCCAGAACATTTCTTACTGAATTTTCTACCATGGGAACACATAACCTTCCATCTCTCCTCAGCCAACCCTTGTCATCAACAGAATATCGAGCGAGGTGACTAGACGTCTCTCCTCGAGTCAGCTTATCCATAATCTCAACTATGTGAGGGTCTTCTCTCTGTGAAGCCCCAACTTGATCAAGAAGGGTAGTCCTGAGTTCCAGGGATGCTAAAGAACCGGTCATCGACTCCATCGCCAAAGAGAAATCAAAGGTTGCCAAGAACTCTAAATTCTTCATCTCAACAAATAGAGGACTTAGTGTCAACCTTTTTCTACTCAACGCATCCGCTACAACATTCCCCTTGCCAGGGGTATAGGCTATATCAAAATCGTAGGACGCCAAGAATTCCATCCACCTTTGCTGCCTCAAGTTCAGATCCTTCTGCGAAAAGAGATACTTCAAAGACTTATGATCAGTATACAGCTCAAATCTCTCTCCTAGAAGATAATGACGCCAAGCCTTGAGTGCATATACTATCGCTGCCAGCTCTAGATCATGAGTGGGATAATTCTTCTCATGCACCTTAAGTTGCCTTCCACCAAAACATACAACTCTGCCTTCTTGCATCAGAACGGCGCCCAATCCCGTGCCACAAGCATCAGTGTACACGGTAAACATCTTACCACCATCGGGTAAAGCTAGAACTGGTGCTGAGGTAAGGGCTCTCTTGAGTCTCTGAAAAGCAAGCTCACAGTCCATATCCCAAGCAAAAACTAAGTTCTTCTTCGTCAACTTAGTAAGAGGAGCGGATATCTTCGTGAAGTCCTTGATGAACTTCCGGTAAAAACCCGCAAGACCTAGAAAACTTCTCACCTCGGTTGCATTCCTTGGAGTCTTCCAATCCTGAACTGCAACCACCTTAGCGGGATCCACCGCTAAGCCTTGCTTGGATACGATATGCCCAAGGAATCTAACTTCCCTTCTCCAAAAGTGACACTTGGAGAACTTGGCCTTTAACTGATGCGCTCTAAGCGTACCCATCACCTCTACAAGATGCCTCGCGTGCTCTTCTTCATCCTTGGAGAAGATCAGAATATCATCCATAAAGACCACGACAAACTTGTTCAAGAACTCCCGAAACACCCTACTCATCAAGTCCACGAAATACGCGGGTGCATTCGTCAAACCGAACGGTATAACAAGCCATTCAAAGAATCCATCTGGAGTTCTGAATGCAGTCTTGTCTATACTATCTTCAGCCACTCTGAGCTGATGAAATCCAGTAGCAAGATCAAGCTGAGAGAAAACAGAAGCACCAACAAGCTGGTCAAAGAGATCATCGATCCTCGGTAACGGGTGTCTGTTCTTCTTAGTCAGCTTATTCAATTCTCTATAGTCCACACAGAGTCGAAGAGAACCATCTGCCTTAGTAGCAAACACCACAGGCGCTCCCCATTCGGATATACTTCGTCTGATGAAGTTCTTCTCAAGTAACTCCTTTACTTGCTTGCTGAGCTCCCGTCTCTCACGCGGAGCCATGTGCCGAACGGGCAAAGAAACAGGCTTAGCATTATCCACCAGATAAATGCGAAAATCAATCTCTCGTTTAGGGGGCAACCCCTTAACTTCTTCAAAAACATCTGGATAATCTCGGACCACCCTTACTGACTGAAGGGCTTCCTCTGACGAGTCGAGAGATTCAAGATAGCACAACATGACGGGATCCTTCGGATTGCATGAAATCTCTAAGGTGTTGCCAAGGCGAGTCACAAGCCTCACAACCCTATGCTCACAATCAAGAATGGCTCCATATCTGGACAGCCAATCCATGCCCAATATCAATCCGTATCCCCTGAAACCAAGAACATACGCACTACACAAGAACTCTACACTGATTATAGAGATCCTTAGATCCTCACATATCATAGATAGATGAGCAGAACCCCCAATGGGATTCGAAACACAAACGGGATCATCCACTAAGCTAGTACTAAGGTGCAAACTATCAACAAGATCAGATGAAATAAAGCTATGTGATGCACCAGAATCAAACAAGGTACGAACTGGAAGATCAGAAACATAAACAAGGTTCTCAACAGAAACACTACCTCGATCGGGAACTGGAGCGGTATTGAGAGCATGAACTTGCCCCCCTGAAGGTCCAGCCTGTCCTTTCTTCTTCGGACATTCCTTGCTGAAGTGTCCAGTCTCACCACAGGAAAAATATCCACCACTAAGCTTCCTTTTCTTCTTCCTACAATCCTTAGCAAAGTGTCCAGGCGCACCACAGTAATTGCACTTTCCCTTGCCTTTGTTGTTGTTCCCCTTCTTGTTCTTGCTCTGATTCCCCTGACTACTTTGACCACCTTGATTGCCTTTACCTTGAGAATCAGTCTTCTTTGCTTGAGTATCACTCGACTTGACCTCTTTCTTTCCATCTCCTTGAAGTAGAGCCATATCAACCAAACTCTCAAAAGTAGCCCCATGCGGAATATGTGACATCGCCAAACCCTGCAGCGGCTCATTCAACCCTCTAGCAAATCGAAGAGCCTTCTTCTCAGGAGCGTTAACCATATCCAAACCAAAACGGGCCAGCTGATTAAACTTGTTCACATACTCCTTGACAGACATATCACCTTGCTTTAATGCAATGAACTTCTCCATCTGTAAATTCGCCTCAGCAGAAGATAGAAACTTGGCCACAAATCTAGCCCTCAAATCAGCCCAAGTCTCGACCGGCCTCGTCCCATTGGTGACCTCCCACCAATAGGCTGCTTCGTCCTTCAAAAGCCACACTGTCAATAAGATCTTCCTCTCGTCATCAATCCTAAAGATAGCAAACAAGTCCTCAGTGTCTTTCAGCCAATTCCTAGCTTCAACAAAAGATTCCGTGCCTAGGAAATTCTTGCCTCCCATCGCCTTGAAGTCTTTACAAACCTTCGTGAACTCAACCTGAGGATGCTGAGGGGGAGGAGGAGGAAGAGGAGCCTCAGCAACTGGAGGAGGAGGAACATTAGCAACGGGAGGAGGAACAGGAACCACCGGAGGAGGGACATTAGGGAGAGGATTCTCAACTACAGGAGGAGGAGTGGGAGTAGGGTTTGCGGGGCCAGCTACCGCCCTCGCTTCTAGAAGTCTCCTATACCAGAGTGGTACATTTACTCCATCCGGGATGGCAAGATTCTCAGCCATACTGAAACGAAAGATAAGATAAGATTAGGTCAAGGGAACGAAGGATAACGCTAATGGCTTTTTGGGGAATAGCCTTTTAAAATACTAGACTTTTCTTTGGAAAATACTTTATACTTGTTTTGAAAATAGATTTTCAAAAGTCTTTTAAAAACTTGTTTTTCTTTCTTGTAAACCATATGCTCTGATACCAAATTTGTAACACCCCACCTCCGCTAGGGTCACTCTTTCGGGGGCACTAGCTTCTGGGGGGCGTTAGAACTGGGTAAGTATGCATAATGATATATCAAGGCAGAATAAGAACATAAATATATATGTTAAACAGAGTAAGTGAGAATAAAACAGCGGAATATCTCAAACCATCTCAAAACAAGTTTAGTACATCATAAAGTCAACTGCCAAAATAAACATGTCTAGTACATCATAAACAGAAATACTGAAATACATAGTGCTATCCCCAAAATAAAGATGATAAACCATAGCGAGCTCAATGTCCAGACATACATGAGCTATCCAGCAAACAAGCAAGCGATCCAAGCTAAGCACCACTGTTCCCTCCCTGAGAACCTGGGGGGGGGGGGGGAAACGGAAGAAAAGAAGCGAAAGAAAACAGGTCAGTCAAAAAGACTGGTAAGCCCTACTACGATCAGTCTATAAACTAATAAAGCTAACATCATGATGGAAACTGAGATGAACATACTGGCAATAGATAAAGGTGTCATCACATAAAGAAGATTAAGCTTTGCACCACAGTGTACTAGCAAACTAACTTAACAGGTATTGATCCCTCAGCCCAAACTTTGGCCCAATTGCATGAGGTGACCTTAATACAAGGTTCAGCCCAACGGTCTAGTCGATCGGCTCCCTATAAACCTAACACGTCAAGTGTTGGTGTCCATACGGCCCACATATGGTTGTAGTCAGACTGTGCTGGGTCCACCTTCGGGTGTATCAATCCCTCGGGTGTCAACCCCAGACACCTAAACAATAATGCACAGTCTAAACCTACTGGTACCCGTGCCTCGAGTTTGTCCAACACCGGACTACGTGCACGTCCGTAGCCCGCCTGGACCCGCACCGCTGTACCACTCAGCCGTCGCTTTGGTCGCTTACATCCGTCCAGTAATCGTGCCCCGCCCTAGCCTAGCCTCTAGGGTTGTGAATGATACCAAACTGGGATTACTGCTGGAACAGACCACGTTACTAGGGTTTTCTAAGAGGGTTAAG
Organism: Allium sativum; assembly: GCA_030737875.1. NCBI lineage: Eukaryota > Viridiplantae > Streptophyta > Magnoliopsida > Asparagales > Amaryllidaceae > Allium > Allium sativum. The sequence continues at coordinate 681,152,556 of CM060926.1, read as the reverse complement.
TGTGGTTTAACCCCTTACTAATCATGGATTAAATTAGTTAAGTGTAACCAACAGTTCACCACTTAACCCCATTTAATCCCTCGTATCCCCAAAATTGGTTAAGTATTAGTGGGCCATGACTTAACCCTAATCATGAGGCATTAATTAATTTAATTGTGCCTTAACCTCTCACATTAGACTTTGTTGCGGTTACTAGTTAAGCCGGCGGGTCCGGGTAGCTTTACACCACAACTTGGTCTAACCTCGGGTCCAAGGTACACATGACCAACTTCTCACATTGGGTCTTATTGTTTGTAGCAACTAGTTAAGCCGGTCGGTTCCGGGTAGGTTTACGCTACAAACTCAACCCAACCTCGAGTTAGCCACACTTATGTTTTCTAAGTGTCATGTCCACTTTATTTCAAAACATAATCACAAGTTTAACGAATACTTGGGTAGACCTAACTTAATAGGTAAATTCCCAAGGGGTAGACCTAACTTAATAGGTAAATTCCCAATCTTATATTTTCATGTATTTTAAGTTTTACCCAAAACCCCCCAACGTCATTCTATCGCTTACATATTCGTTATAACGCATAAAGGATAGAAAGAGGGAACTTGGCACAACATACATGATAAATCTTACATATCATAATAAACATGCATAACATGTTGAACTTGCATAACTTAGCATAGTGAACTTGCATAAACATGCATAACTTGTTAAACTTGCAAATCATGGCATAGTGAACTTGCATAAACATGCATAACTTGTTAAACTTGCAAATCATGGCATAGTGAACTTGCATAAACATGCATAACTTATTAAACATGCATAACATAGCATAGTGAACTTGCATAAGCATGCATAACTTATCAAACATGCACAACATAGCATAGTGAACTTGCATAAGCATGCATAACTTATTAAACATGCACAACATAGCATAGTGAACATGCATAAGCATGCATAACTTATTAAACATGCACAACATAGCATAGTGAACTTGCATAAGCATGCATAACTTATTAAACATGCACAACATAGCATAGTGAACTTGCATAAGCATGCATAACTTATTAAACATGCATAAATCCCAACTTTCATCACATATTAACTTTAGAGTTTCTAAAATGAAGGTAAGAGGGCTTACAAATATTATGAAGACTCAAATCTATTAATAAAGATTGAGAAGCCCCTTTATGCAAGCATATAAAAACCCAAAACAAAGCTCCAATTAACAAAAATCCCAAAAACTCTAGCTTAGCAATTAAAGCTTGCAACTTGATGATGTATGCAAGCTAATGATCATTCATACAACTTAGAAATGCTTGTATGAACATCATAATCTTCATAGGAATGATTTATGAAGAGGTTTGGAGGCTAGGGTTTTTAGGTGGAGGCCATTTGAGAATTCAATTTGACATAGTTTGGTTGCTAGAATGAATAATGAGGTTTTAGGGTAGGATTAGGGGCTTATTTATAGAAGATTAGAGTGTTTTTAGCCCTAGGATTAACCCTAGGTTAGTTTAGGCCCGTCAGATCTCGGAATTCTCTAGAACCAAGCCACACAACCAAGCCCAAATCAAAATGGTGCGCCAGGCAAAACTGCCTGGCCACCCCGTGTCGACAGGGCTGTCGACAGGGCAGTCGACACCCTAAGACCCCTGTCGACATGCCTGTCGACATGGGGGTCCTGGCGGGAATTTTCCCGCCTGACGCCAGTTAGCCCTAATCCTTGTTTTTAATTTAAAATTTAAATCTGTTTTTAACATGTAAATTTCTGAAAACTTCAATGGGCCTTAACTGGGTCATACGGACTCCGATTTTCGAAAACTCGGACTCTATTTCGCGTATTTTTCCGAGACGAACGCAATGGCATAGCCCGTTTCCCTTGATTCAGATTTTTGAATTAAATTCTGCCTCGATTTATGTTATAACAGGTTATTGAAAATACGGGTTGTTACAATTATCCACCAACTCACGACCTTTGAGCTATCACCTCATTCGCTGCTCTAAACCGATCAGCGAACACTTTTCAACACTTCGAACCTTCCAACCTGAATTTACTTCTAAGTCACACCATCACTGAGCCAATTACACCACTGCACTGCGGCTAGGGTTCGGGGGTTTGCCCCCAAAAAATATTTTTTTCAGACCTTTTTGTTCAAATCTGAGTCGTATCCAAAAATATAAATTCTCAGAAATTTACCCTATGCGACCGATCCTTCACACGGGTCGACCGACCCTTCACATTGGTAGAACCAACCAGAGAACGACCGACCCTCCCAACTTTGAGCGACCGACCGGCCACATTACCACTTCCAGGCTTCCCGATCGACCCCTTTACTCAACCATAGGCTCGCTCGATCGAACTCTTTTTCCTCTAGGCTTACTCGACCGCTTGCCTTACACCCAGTTCGCTCGACCGACTAACTCCCTGGCTCTCCCAAGCCTGCTTTCTATCTTGTTTCCCAAGAAATCACACCCTGGAGCGAACGACCCCCCTACGTGCGACCCAAAACCTGCACTTCATAATTTCTACTTCGATTTCCACCAAAACTTCGCCAACCGATAGATTCGACGAAATCAACTCATCCAATACATCCAATACAATCATAAGCATGTTATGAAACCACCAACATCATGAAATGACAATTATCATCAAGTTATGCAGATTTCACCAAAAACCATAATAAATGAACATATGATCTAAATTGTGGATCTAACTTGCATAATCATATGAAATAACATAGAAATTACCTATATAAACTTGTTAAATCAGATCATAGAGTGGTTAATATGAAATTGGACTTAATATGACACAGATCTATAGAAAAACATTTGAATTTGATGAGAAACATGCACAAACACTCATATGCTTCATTGCATTCATGTGGGAGATGTAAATCACTCATTGATTCTCCCGAAAAAGCAAAGATCAATGAAAAAGAAACCCGGACATCAAGCACCTTGCACCAATCACCTTGATCCGATGAATCCTTGCTTCAATAGTCATAGATCTAGCCTTTAATAGTGTAGATCTATGATTTACCTCCTTAGATTTAGATTTTAAATGGTGCAAATGTGTTAGAAGAAGAAGGAGCACAAAGCCACCCAATGAGGAAATGAAAAACTAAATCATTTCCCATATCCCTCACCCCCTATTTATACCCTCCCATCAGCCCACTAATGGGCCTCTCCAATTCAGCCCATTATGGCTTACCAAACTTGGACAGCCAACCGAAAAACCTTAAAACAACGATTGCTCCCAAACTACTAAGCCAAATCTTTAATGTAACAACTCTACGGAAAGACAATCATCAATTTTTTTCCAATGGCATAGGTCTCACCCTCTGATTCGACCTGAGTCAAAAGTTAAACCTCGTACAAGACTGACAAGGGCAAAATGGTCACAAATAAAATTGATAAAAATTATGGACATGTCTTACATCCCCATAAGCAACATATTAAATGATGAGAATGATCCAACCCTTAGGGAATAAAATAAAAATATTTTACGATTTTCCAATACGTAAAATGTAGGCTGTTACAAGGTCAAAGTTGGAACGTGTAGCGGTGAAAACGTTTCCTATCCTAATAGTAATCAGGCAGTTTACAAGTTCGTAACTAAGTTCCTAAAGTTGAACTTGTACCTCTAACAACATATTGTATTTGGACAACACTTGGACCAAAACTCTATCACTGACAGTCATAAACATTTTTGATAGTTTAAGTCAGCAGTTCAAATCATTTAATTTTGATGGTTCAAATCGTTTTTGATGGAAACAGGTAAACCTAATTAAAACCAATAAAAATAAAAATCAAGCTAAACGAATCAAATTAGGTTTGTTTGGTTCAGTTGGTTATTATATTTAGCCAAACTAGAAATGATTCACATTCTATGTTTATAATACACATTGTAATTTGACATGCATAAACCTGTATAAATGATTAAAGTATTCTTACTTATATTCTTGTCATTTCTAATTACAGTTTTGACGTCATGTATATATTAAAAAGGGATCACTAAATCAAGATAGAACAAATTATTACAAAATTACTAATTGTGAAGAAAAAAAGTATTCTGTTAATTTGATTAAATCTAGGGGTGTAAACGAGTCGGACCGGACCGGACGAAGGTGTGTTCAAGCTCTGTCCTATAAGAATTCGGATGGATACGAACTTTACATTATATAGCTTCGGATCGAGCCGGATAACAGACTATCGTGTCTGATATAGCTTTGGATAATAGAAAAACATTGAACATTTTAGATCGGACCGAACACTAGTGCGTCCAAGCTCTGTCCTATAAGAGAATCGGACGGACACGGACCGGATATCTTGTAGCTTCGGACCAAGCCGGACAACGGACTGTCCTGTCCAATATACAGCCCTACTTAAATTGATTACCAAACTAAATTTTTTAAGGATCGTTTTGTAAGCCAATCTTATTTCAAGAAAAAAACGTTCTGGAAAAAAATGGGCAAAGTCCGGATTCATTTCATCTCCATGCTCGAACTCCTACTGTTGGAGATGCTATCGTCACCACTCTTTGCCGTCCATGCACAAGAGCAATTCACATTTTGTCAAGCAGGAAAACAATACTGTTGAGTGAGCTCAACGCACATACTGCTAAAACGGAGACTTCTCTTACTAATTTATAGCGATCAGACAAACATTTCTGGCAAAACTATCTAAAAGACAAATACTACAAATGAATTACATTTCGGCAAACATGATTCTTCTCTTGTTGCGTAGTAATTCCGTTTTGGTAACCAGGGCTCATAAATTACGGCAAGTATTTATCTTGTTCCATCTGTCAATAGAATACTCAATCATGAATTCTATCTAGTTACAATTAATCATACTAGCATATATTACAGTTCCTCCCAGTCAGGTTCATTATTTACACAGCCTTCACCAATGGCTTCATCGCTTAGTATCCTAATAATCTTCCTACACGTCTCCTCCATTTCCTTTTCAACTTGCTACAAAGAAAAGAAAACAAATCTTCATTTCTACTTACACGACATAATCACAGGAGACTCCCCAACTTCTTTGGTCGTAGCAAAACCGCCGAACACCAAAAATTCACTATTCGGGTTTGGTTCACTTGCCATGATCGACGATCCACTTACTGACACACCCGACATAAATTCAAAACTGATCGGTAGAGCACAAGGCATGTATGCACTTGCTTCCCAAGAAGAAGCTGGATTGTTTATGTTTTTCAATATTGTGTTCAACACTGGCAAATTTAATGGGAGCATGATCGCAATTCAAGGAAGGAATCAAGTATTTAACGATGTTAGAGAGATGGCTGTAGTCGGAGGAAGCGGAAAGTTTAGGTTTGCAAAAGGATACGCTTTAGCAAAGACTTATGACTTTAACCTAACTAGCGGAAACGCCATCGTTGAGTACACTGTGCACGTTATTCATCATTGAGGGTAAATCGAGTATTTGGTTTAGTTTTCTGTTATAATAGCATGTGATTTTGTATGAACTGTGAAGTCAACCATTCAAGATGTAATAGAAAAAACACTTGCCCTTATTGTTCTATTGTATACCTAGTTTCAACTTTCACAAAATATAGCATACATAAACTGAAGAATCTATTGTTTCATCAAACACACTATGCATGCTTAAGAATATATAAACTCTTTCGATTTAATATTCAGTAACAAGTAGGAGTGAAAACGGTGACATTCATGTGAAGAATAATGCCAGCTGAAGGATCAAAGTAGACGGTGTCATAAAGTGCATAACCTCTAGCAAGTCTAAATCTTCCAACGCCTCCAACAACACTAACTTCTCTGGAAAAATTGCCAAGTGTGTTTCTTCCGGACACAGTAAGCCAGCTTCCACTGTACTTCCCTTTGAAAAAACCCCAGTTGGCTTGAAGTAAAGATGCGAACTCGGAGCGTGAGGCTGATACAGCAGTGCCCTGAGCATAGCCAATGGCTTTGGATGATGGTTCGGGTCCTTTTCTTATTATATCGTCGAATGCAAAAGTGTCACCGAAGCTTGTTGCATTGATGTTTTGACTTGCAACACGTACTGATGTTTTGTTTTGGGTTAATTAAGATTCATGTATGTAGAAATGGAGGCTGATTTTCTTCTCTTTACAGCGACGAGTTGAAGATGATGACAAGGAAAGAATTGGTAGGAATATGGCTACGAAAATGAGGATTTTGACTGACATTCTGAACTTGGCTAGAGATGCAAATTTAACTTCTTGTATGCAATCTATTTATAGGCAACATTCTGAGTGTAAAGTCCAAACCTCTTGTTAAAATATTAATGTTTTGGATCGTTTACTTAACTAAAAAAATAATTATGAATCTTTTTCTACCAACCAGCATGCTAAGATTGGTATATTTATATAACACTAGTGAAAGGAATCTCTTGGATCTCAGTAATTAATCACATTCGCATAACAATTGCTACACCAGTTCAGTAGCTAGTATTAAACACCACTATTGAAGAAAGTGTGTGTGGGGGTGTGTACAGTAATATGCACACTGGCAATTGACATAGGAAGAGAAGTGTGAACACATGGGAAAAATACACATTAAAATGCTCATTGAAGCAGTGGGCTAGTTGTTTTAATGCACTAATTGGCTACTTGTCGATTTTGTAAGACCAGATCACAAACGCTAGATCCGAGTTTTATGCCATTGACTTTTTATTCAATTTTTGTAGTAGGAAATCTACATACTAGACTTTTATCAAGGGAGGTAAAGGTTTTATTTATCTATTTATTCAAAGTCATATCCTTTCCCAATATACTAGTATAATGGCACAATGGGAAAACTGACGCAAAGATATTCAGTATGAAATAAAAATTATTTATTAAAACATATTTCAAATTAGATTTTATATAAAAAATTATAGGATAAAATCAAGCCCTTCCATAGCAAGGGCAAAATAAAGTTCTCCCATAGCAGAGGCAAAATAAAAATCTTGTCTTTCCATAGTAGAGGCAAGTCCCTTCATAGCAAGGGTAAAATAAAGTCCTCCCACAGTAGAGTCAAAATAAAAATCTTGTCCTCCTATAGCAGAGGCAAATCCCTCCATAGCAAGGGCAAAATAAAATCCTCCCATAGAGAGGCAAAACAAAGTCCTCCCATAGAAAGGCAAAACAAAGTCCTCTCATAGCAGACGCAAGTCCCCAAAGGTTCGCTGGAATCCGTAAGCGTGAAACGAAGCGTGGGAGTTCGTAGCGCGAAGCGATGTAGCCGTCACCACAAAAATCGTTGGAGTTTGCTTTGCAAAACAATACAACAGTCAAGAATCCTTTCCATACAAAAAGCGACTTCTCTATAGGAGAAATCAACAACGCTCAATGAACTCCATCATGTTGATTCAGTCGACAAGAAAAGACAAAACGTTGGATTAAAATGACCTCACTAAAACACGGGGCATCCAACGGAATCTCCAATGTCAAAACTAATCAACAATGTAAACAAGCTTTGAGCAGTCAAAATTCTTCCCATAGTGAAGGCTGGTAATGACCTCCAAAGCCGGACACCAATAATCAAAAAACGTCTCCGAAGAGAAGCAAAAAAATAAATCACAAATATGTATTTCTCAAGTGTGAAATATCGTACACCAACATATAAGTCAATAAAATAATAATGTTTGAAATCCACAATCGGCTTTAGTCGACTAGTTGATTTTAAGCGTTGATGTGAATTCGAATTAGGATATCGTATTTGTTCAAACAATATCTGACGGGTTATAAACCGTCACGTAAAATAATTCTGTGTAGACACTTTAACCAATTCAAAATAAATTTCGCTATAATTCATTTCCTGATAAGTAACTAATCCACTATCGATATGGACAGCCGATGGTGAGTATAAAGTCCAAAATTGTGCAAATGCTTGTTTTGATTACAGAACAGGTGACATGAAACATATGAATTCAAAGCATGGTTTGCTTAAGCAAATGAAAAGCTATAACCGGACCTCAATACAGAATATATCAACAACAACGTTCATTTCGAAGCCCGCATTTCTCGCAAGCAAAAAATACAAACTTCGAGGGGTAAATGTCAACACTGTTAAAACACAGTTCAAGGTGCCGGGTCGGTCTATTTAGAGCGGACCGTCTCGGTCGCAAATATGAATCGACCTCAACATGGCAGATCGGTCTGTTCTTTAAGGCATTGGATCGATCCATTTAGATAGCAACGGGTCGGCCAAGTATCGGATCGGCTTAGTCTCAAAGCATCGGGTCGGTCCATTACCTTTAGAGCGTGTCGGTCCATTCAGAACGGATCGGGTCGGCCAAGTATCGGATCGGCTTAGTCTCAAAGCATCGGGTCGGTCCATCCCGTTTAGAGCGGGTCGATCCATTCAGAACGGTTCTCGGGTCGGTCAGTTGCAAAACACTGGATCGGTCACCACATCGGGTCGGTCAATATCAATGGACCAGGTCGGTCAATTACACCGGGTTGGTCATTTTTCATATTGGTCAGTGCACGTTAAGTCGATCAGTTCTGACATGGGACGGCTTCAGTGAACAAGTACAGACCGACATCACAACCAATATGTTAAGTCATATAGAGCTCACTACATACCAAATGTGATGCCACGACAATATCCAAAGGCACGCTGGAACTATGACACACATGCAACGTGTATAAAGTGGTCACGTTAAGAAGTGTATCACGTAAAGGGTTGGATCAACGCATGCAAGTATATGGAACGACAATACATGAATGAAGGCCGCATGGCACCTTCGAATGTGATTTGGGATGGTTAACGTTATTGCAGCAAGCATGTTAACCAAAGAAGAGTATTGGTTAATACGATATATATATATATGTGTGTGTGTGTGTGTGTAATATATCATATTTTGATATGGGACTGTAATGATATAGAGGAGTGAACGTTAGTGCATGATTGTGGAAATGCAGTGCATTAAAAACAAAGTCATGTGGCATTCAGATCTTAGTTAATGTAATAAAACATGTGGATCAGTACATTACAATCTGGGTCGGGCATATTATACATGCGGTGGCATTATAGTCATTTGCCTGGATCAACATACAGAATAATCATTGGATCGACACTATGTGTTGTTATACACGTGGAGCGGCTACAATATTGAATGGAACTGGATCGGTTCTACAAAAGACGGTCAGTCCTGAAGGATAAAACTGGACCGGTGCATTCAAAGCTGAACTGGATCGGTGCATTATAATTAAGACTGGATCGGTATATTATAAATAAGTTGGGTCAGTACAGTGAACAAAAGTGGATCGGTGCATTCATTTATTTTGGATCGGTCATGTACAAAAAGCGGTGGCAGAATTGTAAACATGGACCCCAACAGCTGTATACAACTGTAAAGTGGACCAGTGGCAATTCTGTAACTAAGTTTTAGCCCGATCCAAATTTACGCCCGATCCAAACTCTGCATCCCGTAATTACGAGACTACCACTACCTTCAAACTTCGCCTATAAATAGCCCCTAGCTCCACAATTCAAGGGACCGATTCCACTACCCCAAAGGGCTGCTAAAATCATTCCTCGACCGTTCTAAAGCTTCTAAAAACTTCATTAATGGCCTCCAAACTTCTCTCCTTCTTCCTTTTATATGGAATGGATCCCATCTTCTTCGAGCACCATTAATTCACACTCTGATCTACTCCGAGTGATCTCCAACCGCCATAGCTCCTCTTCAATGCACGGATCTAAAATCATTTTCATGATGAAACCAAGGAAAAGTATATAATTACACAATCCAATCCGTTCCTTCTCGAATCTAAGTGTGATCTAAAGCGGAGAGCAAAAAGTGGAGAATTATCACAAAAATGGTCAAGTGTAATTAATGCGATGTATGAGATGATAAAAATTTGTAATTCTCTCCATAATGATGAAAAGTGATTGAAAAGTGGACGTAGATTCACATTGAATCGAACCATTATAAATATCCCATGTCCTTTACTTATTTTTCTCCATTTATTTTGCGATTGTGGCCTTTTTAATTTCTAACCATAATTGGTGAAATGTGATTTCACACCATTGGTATTTGAGTCATTTTTGATCCAAACATTTTGCCGCCCGCCATGGGGCTACGTTTCGCATCTCCTTCCTTCACACTTTTCTCAAGTCTAAAAGTCTTGCATTGAAGTTCTAAATCACCTCCTTCTCCGAAAATTACGACATCGGAAATGCCGATAATGCCGCTAATGAGATTACGTCACTTGCAAACCGTCTAGATGTTGGTGAAAACTCGGTAAGTGGAGTCGGTGTGACTAGAAATGAATTAAACGCCGCTATTGCCAACGTAAACAACCGAATGGATGCCTCTACTAAAGCAATGATGGAGAAACTCGACGCCATCATTAATGCTCAACCAAATCAAGCCCCTCCGAAAGTTCATGTTGATGTCGAAGAGAATGATAAATCACCCGCTTCCTATCATAACCGCAATGACAACATGGAAGACGATTATGATTGGGCAAGTGACAAAGACGAAGCTAACATCGAAGAATTGAAATTAAAAGCCAAGAACAATTCCGAAGTGAATGCTCGAAAGGTCACTAATCATGTCACGGGGGTACCTTCTCGTCGAGAAGTCAAAGGGCCAAAACTCTCTAATCAAGATCGTATGCCTAGACGAACATTTGGAAAGGAACTCAGCTTCACAGAGCGCCATAACACTGAAGAATACATCTCAGATATGATAGAACGAGCCATGAAAAGGAATCAAGCTAGCAAAGACGATGAAAGAGAATGAGACTTCTCTTCTGAAAGGACTCTGTTCACCGAAAGAATCCTTGAAGCTTAATGTCTAAAGAAGTTTAATCCTCTTACTTTGCCTCCGTACAACGGCCTTGTTGATCGCAACTACTTCCTATTCAAATACGAATGTCATAGAGTGCAGCTAAGGCGATTTATGAGATGAGATGCACATATTTTTCCTCTCTACTTAGAAGGTGTTGCATCATTATGGTTCACAAAGCTGCCACCCAAATCCATAGACCGTTTCTATGACCTAACCAAAAAGTTGAAGGAGTAATTCCGCTTATACGGTACCAAAGTCAAGGACGCTATAACACTCTCAGCCATGAAGCAGAAGCCAGGGGAAACCGTCAAAGCCTTCCTCAGTCGATTCAATATTGCCTTGTCCGAAGTAAGGAATCTAGAACCACGCATTGTCCTCATGGATCTAGTTGACGCTATAGACAAAACAAGCGAATTTGGAAGATGGATTAAGATGAAGTAACCGACTACGCTTGACAAGTTCTATAAGAAAGCAGAGGAGTACATGAGAGTGGACGATAATCCTATACCTCTTCAGAACATTGGTGGTAACCAACTCCTTGAAACTCCTAAAGGTGCAGTTATTCAATCCAACCAGAAGAATAACGAAAACGACAACAAAGCTAATAAAAAGTTTCATCCTCTTGACTCGTCTGATCTAACACCTCTGAATGACACTCCTGAGAACATTTATCTTGCCACAAAGGATGCAGAAGATTATCCGGAGCCTCGGCCAATAAGAATGAATGACCATATGACCAAATCTGGGAAGTTCTGTCGGTTTCATAATCATCCAGGCCACAACACCAATGAGTGTAGGCATCTGAGATCATTGATTGAAGAGTTGATTAAGAAGAACCGTCTGCAACAGTATGTGAAGAATTCCCAAGATGCAAATCCTTCTACAACCACCTAGGGGCATCAAATGACCAATCCGGCCCAAGCAACGTAGCTTTTGCTCAAGCTATTTCAAGGCTGATAATCAACTGACAACCGTTGATGATGATCTGATATCTACGACTCATAATAAACGATCACTATCGCCTTTACTATACTTCTTGCATTACTCTTCGCTATGTTCTACTTTCTTGTAAATAGTCTGTAATGATTTACATTCATTGACCGAGCAATAGCTCTACAAATGAAGTATTACCTGCCTGTATAAATCTATAACTTGCCAAATTTACATGAAAATTTGTTAATAGACGATTTTTCATTACAGGCTATCCAATGAGCGTTTTCTCTCTCAAGGCCTGACGAAGCGAGGCAATTTGGACGAACACAAGTTCAAATGGAAAGTGCTTTAACCATTAATATGCATAAAGCAAAGATGGAAAGCACCACCTTAAAGAGTGAGTGAGAGGAATTGCCAAGAGTTAAACGGTGGAGAGTTCAGCAAGCATACCCAAAATTAAGGCCATAAGTTCCAAGGGGTCACAACCTCTCAGTCTGGCTACGATTGCTTACCATAGTTAAGCATATCCGACATAAGGATTGATGTTCACCTTCTGGAACAACGCCAAAATAAAGTCCTCCCATAGAGAGGCAAAATAAAGTACTCCTATAGAGAGGAAAAATCAAAATCTTGCCCTCCTATAGAGAGGCAAAACAAAGTCCTTCCATAGAGAGGCAAAACAAAGTCCTCTCATAGAGAGGCAAAATCAAGACCTCCCATAGCAGAGGTAAAATAAAAATCTAGTCCTTTCATAGAGAGGCAAAATAAAGTCCTCCCATAGAGCGGCAAAATCAAGTCCTCCCATAGAGAGGCAAAATAAAGTCCTCCCATAGAGAGGCAAAATCAAATCCCTCCATAGCAAGGGTAAAATAAAGTCCTCCCATAGCAAAGGCAAAATAAAAATGTTGTCCTCCTATAGCAGAGGCAAGTCCCTCCATAGCAAGGGTAAAATAAAGTCCTCCTATAGCAGAGGAAAAATAAAAATGTTGTCCTCCCATAGCAGAGGCAAGTCCCTCCATAGCAAGGGAAAACAAAGTCCTCCCATAGAGAGGCAAAATAAAGTCCTCCCATAGAGAGGCAAAATAAAGTTCTCCCATAGTAGAGGCAAGTCCCTAAAGGTTCGCTGGGATCCGTAAGCGTGAAACGAAGCGCGGGAGTTCGTAGCGCGAAGAGATGTAGCCCTCACCACAAAGATCGTTGGAGTTTGCATTGCAAAACGATACGACAGTCAAAAATCCTTTCCATACAGAAAGCTACTTCTCTATAGGAGAAATCAACAACGCTCAATGAACTCCATCTTGTTGATTCAGTCGACAAGAAAAGACAAAACGTTGGATTAAAATGACCTCGCTAAAACACGGGCCATCCAACGGAATCTCCAATGTCAAAACTGATTAACAATGTAAACAAACTTTGAGCAATCAAAATTCTTCCCATAGTGAAGGCTGGTGATGACCTCCAAAGTCGGGACACCAATAATCAAAAACTTCTCCGAAGAGAAGCAAAAAATAAATCAAAAATATGTATTTCTCAAGTGTGAAATATCATACACCGACATATAAGTCATTAAAATAATAATGTTTGAAATCCATAGTCGGCTTTAGTCGATTAGTTGATTTTAAGCGTTGATGTGAATTCGAATTAGAATATCATATTTATGCAGACAATATCTGATGGGTTATAAACCGTCAAGTAAAATAATTCTGTGCAGACACTTTATTCAATCCAAAATAAAGTTCGCTATAATTCGTTTCCTGATAAGTAACTAATCCGCTATCGATATGGACAGTCGATGGTAAGTATAAAGTCTAAAATTGTGCAAATGCTTGTTTTGATTACAGAACAGGTGATATGTAGCATATGAATTCAAAGCATGGTTTGCTATAGCAAATGAAAAGCTATAACTGGACCTCAATACAGAATATATCAACAACAACGTTCATTTCAAAGCCCGCATTTCTCGCTAGCAAAAAATACAAACTTCAAGGGGCAAATGTTAACCCTGTTAAAACACAGTTCAAGGTGTCGATTCGGCCTATTCAGAATGGACCGGGTCGGTCGCAAATATGAATTGACCTCAGCATAGCGGATCGGCCTGTTCTTTAAGGCATTAGATCGGTCCATTCAGATAGCAACGAGTCGGCCAAGTATTGGATCGGCTTAGTCTCAAAGCATCGGGTCGGTCCATTCCATTTAGAGCGGGTCGCTCCATTCAGAACGGGTTGGGTCGACCAAGTATCGGATCGTCTTAGTCTCAAAGCATCGGGTCGGTCCATTCCCTTTAGAGCGGGTCGATACATTCATAACGAATCGGTTGGTCAATTGCAAAACACCAGATCGGTCACCACATCGGGTCGGTCAATATCAATGGACTGGGTCGGTCAATTACACCGGGTCGGTCATTTTGCATATTGATCAGTGCATGTTAAGTCGATCAGTTCTGACATGGGATGGCTTCAGTGAACAAGTACGGACCGACATCACAACCAATATGCTAAGTCATAGAGCTCACTACATGCCAAATGTGATGCCACGACAGTATCCAAAGGCACGCTGGAACTATGACACACATGAAACGTGTATAAAGTGGTCACGTTAAGAAGTGTATCACATAAAGGTTTAGATCAACGCATGCAAGTATATGGAACGGCACTACATGAATGAAGGCCGCATGGCACCATCGAATGTGATTTGGGATGGTTAATGTTATTGCAGCATGCATGTTAACCAAAGAAGAGTATTGGTTAATACGATATATATAGTAATAAATCATATTTTGATATGGGACCATAATGATATACAGAAGTGAACGTAACTGCATGATTGTGGAAATGCAGTGCATTACAAACAAAGCCATGTGGCTTTCAGATCTTAGTTAATGTAATAAAAAATGTGGATCAGTACATTACAATCTGGGTCGGGCATATTATACATGCGGTGGCATTATAGTAATTTACATGGATCAACATACAGAATAATCATTGGATCGGCACTATGTATTTTTATACACGTGGAGCGGCTATAATATTTAATGGAACTGGGTCGGTTCTACAAAAGACGGTCAGTCCTGAAGGATAAAACTGGACCGGTGCATTCAAAGCTAAACTGGATCGGTGCATTATAATTAAGATTGGATCGGTATATTATAAAATAAGTTGGGTCGGTACAGTGAACAAAAGTGGATCAGTGCATTCATTTATTTTGGATCGGTCATGTACAAAAAGCGATGGCAGAACTGTAAATACTGGCCCCGACAGCTGAATACAACTGTAAAGTGAACCAGTGGCATTTCTGTAAATAAGTTTTAGCCCGATCCAAATTTACGCCCGATCCAAACTCTGCACCCCGTAATTATGAGACTACCACTACCTTCAAACTTCGCCTATAAATAGCCCGTTGCTCCACAATTAAAGGGACCGATTCCACTACCCCGAAGGGCTGCTAAAATCATTCCTCGACCATTCTAAAGCTTCTAAAAACTCATTAATGGCCGCCAAACTTCTCTCCTTCTTCCTCCTACATGAAATGGATCTCATCTTCTCTGAGCACCATTAATTCATACTCTGATCTACACCGAGTGATCTCCAATCGCCATAGCTCCTGTTCAATGCACAGATCTAAAATCATTTTCATGATGGAACCAAGGAAAAGTATATAATTACACAATCCAATCCGTTCCTTCTCGAATCTAAGTGTGATCTAAAGCGGAAAGAGAGAAAAAAGTGGAGAATCATCACAAAATGGTCAAGTGTAATTAATGCGATGTATGAGATGATAAAATTTGTGATTCTCTCCATAATGATGAAAAGTGATTGAAAAGTGGACGTAGATTCACATTGAATCGAACCACTATAAAAATTCCGTGTACTTTACTTGTTTTTCTCCATTTATTTTGCGATTGTAGCCCTTTTAATTTCTAACCATAATTAGTGAAGTGTGATTTCACACCATTGGTGTTTGAGTCATTTTTGATCCAAACAAAAACAAATGATAAAACACTCACTATGAAAAATTCACTCATATTGAAAATCTATACAAACTAGGGAGACAGAATCCAAAGACAGTATAGTCTCCATCTAAACCTGACCTTGTATATGACAAAACAACAACCCATAAGAAATAGACATGCTTCTCTTCTCCCTAAATGCAAGAAAACACTAAGCACCGGAAGAAGAACCGAGACCGAAGACAGATAAACTTGCCAACTTTTTTATATAAAAAAATTGTTCTATTCTTTTTCCTCTTTATTTGGTTGACCATATAATTCCATTCAGGGTCGTCAATCATACGGATTTCGTATGTGCATGGAATTCGTCAGGTGTCTCATCGGTCTCTTTTGTTCTATCCTTATGTACAGTCTTTATTCTTGTCACAATATGTTTGACAGATTTGTTGGCCATGTTGTTGCCATTAGGGGCTTCCATATCATCAGCTGTAGCTTGAGAATCCATATCATCAGGCTCGGAAGAAATCATATCACCTTCATTTTGTTTAAGATCCTGCTTTTGGGTCTCTGTACTGTTATCCTATTGAACTGTAGCACAACCGAGGACTTAAGTAGAAGTACCTACAAGATCTTGCAACTTTCAGCGCTGCCCATCATTATCAATTCCATCAAATTATTAGGGCAAGAAGTAGGAGCCATTCGTTTGGGAATCCATACTTTTGTAAACTGACAGACATTTTCTATATGACCAAAACTATGACAATTCAAGCATCTGGGCAGAAACCACTCATACTTAACTTCTTGCATTACTAATTGATCATCCTCTCTGATAAAAATGGAATTTGTCCAGGATAAGATAATTTGTTGGAAACTTCAACCAACACCCAGGAAAAAGCAATTTTCCTTATTCCTTCTATAAACTCATCTAACTTAAGAGGGTTTCCAAGCACTGAAGAAATACAACTTCTATCCTACTCTGACCAAAATCGAGTGTCAATCTTGGTAATCATATCCATATAGGTATAGTACTTAAAATCTCTTTATTAAGCTTCATTCCTATCTTTCAACATTTCACCATCATTGATATCCTGTTATAAAAATAAGGGTCACCTTTCGGAATTTTATCACAATATTTTTCTTTATTTTCTAACTTAATGATGAAAAAAATACCATATTCTTTAGAGTAAATAGCAAGATCTTCAACCGTCTTCCATACTCTATAAATATACGTATTTTAAAAAAAGTAATGCAGTTTTGAATCAACAACATAAATAACAATTACATTTTCCCACTGTAATCGTGCCTTTTGAACATTTTTCGATGTCATTTTATCATAACTCACATTTTGAAATTCTTTGGATTGATAGAATATAAGTGGTATATAGACGAAAATCTGGTTACATGAAACGACATCTTTTCAAGCACGGGTGTCTTCACGAGTTTGTCGCTGGGAGTTCACCGATTACTCTGAATTCGAAATTGATGGAGTAGGCAGAGACAGGAGGGGAGCACCATCCGGAAAATTAGGCTGACTAGCTGATCTAGCTCCCATCGAAGTAGATAATTTTCCTTCAGCAAGCGTTGCTTTGAATGTGTTAGGCTCGGGTATCTACACATTAGTCTCATGATAATTAATTATTTAAGTTCTTAGCTTTAATTTAAAATAAAATCACTTTAATTGAACTTTACACCAAAATAGCACAGTACATTTTATTTTGTTTATGTAGCTCGAATGTTGAAATATTCCCACAATCACCCTATGAGTCACATATGTAATATTCTTACAAGTTTGTATAACTTTATGAGCTTCAAATTCTGTTAGCTATAACACGAGTCACATATGGAATTATTTGGTTTCATCTTCTGAAATGACGCAGACCTTACATATGGAATTAGATCTTAATACATGAGGATTTAGTAGTTGTTAACGCCTGTGTAATTTGAGGATCATAACTCCTTATTTATAATGTCAACGTTTTCTAATTTGTTTCTTTAATAAGTTAAAATGGCTCGGGTATCTACACATTAATCTCATGATAATTAAACATTTAAGTCTTAGCTTTAATTTAAAATAAAATCACTTTCGCAGTTTTCTGTATGTTAACTCAACTTTTTTGACTTAATAAAGTAATGGCAGACGCCTCATTTCACGCTCGAAATCCCTAGATCTGTCCTTCTTGCGCCAGCGCCTCCTCATCATTTCTCTCCTCCGCTTCTCTCCGCTCCACCCTAATGGCCAAGAAAAAGAAGTCTCAGTCCTCATCCTCTATGACGACGAGATCTGCAAGTCGAGCTCAACGCCCTGAATCCTCTTTAGAATCTGAGAATGAAGCAGCACCTGATGCTGACAGCGCTCCACCTAGATCTGTTTTCACGCTACCTGCATCCCACCCGTTGAATGTCCTTATCGACGAAATCGCCGCAGAACGTACTCCCTCATCTCCGCAGTCTCTGTTAAAGGGTAAATATACAACTCTCTTGATTAAAAATGCTCCCGTTTGGTCTTTGCCTGGTATGAGTTCTAGTTCAACGATAGTTGGGAAATCAAAAGAACGAATTAATTTGGTAGTGGACTTGGGTAACGTTGGTTCATATGCTGATAGTATTGCTCAGCAGCATTTCAATTATGATGGAGTGACCGGCCTTCAATCTATTATCCCTGAAACTAGTACTGATCTCCAGCGCCCTTCAGCTGCTCGACAGAACGCCACAACCAACCTGAATAATTCACTAGCTTCCCAATTACCTCCTCTTCTATACTCTCCTAATTCCCCGACCTTTAACAATAATATCTAAGTTCTTACCTCTGATGAACCTGTACAAGTCACAGCTGAGAAGAACTCTAACCGAAAAGCCCCCAAGAAATGGACGACTTTATTTGATTCTCTTCCTCGTGTTGCGGGGGAATACATGCCGGTGGACTTTGAGATTCCCATTGATGACTCTGGATCTGTCCCTCCGTGGGAAATTCATGAAGAAGCTGAAAATTTTTGGAATGATAATATTGTTGGTTTCTTTTTGGACTCTAAGTTGCCTTCTGTTGATATGCGTACTACATGTCGAACCTTTTGGCAGATTCGTGAACCAATGAAAATGACGTATGTCGATGGCTTATTCTACTTCAAGTTCTCGTCTGCTACTGAGAGGTTACGTGTTCTCGAAGCTGCCCCTTCTATAATTGAAGGCAGACCATTTATAGTGACTCCTTGGAGTGCTTCGATTGATAGAGTTCGTGAGCAGGTCCTTTCTATTCCTGTCTGGGCGCAGTTTAACCACATTCCCTCATTGCTACAGCCTCTTCTTGGCCTAAACTGGCTTGCATGTCATATTGGTAAACTTAAATGCTTTGATGCTAATACTGTCGCTAGAAGAAGCTTAGTTTTTGCTAGAGCCTTGATTGAGATTACACCTGAAAAAACACTACCTACTCAGATAAAAGTCAAATTAGACAATCGTGTGCACTATGTGGATGTCAAATATAGGTGGCAACCAGACATTTGCACAAGTTGCAAATCATTTAGTCATTGCTCTGATGCGTGTACACAGGTCGTGGATATGCCTCTCCCAGCTAAGAATCCCTTACCTAAGCCGCCGAAACGTGTGTGGGTTCCGACTGGTAGGTTGGTTGCTCAGGAAGTTCCAGTAGCTATTCTGCCTGATGTACCCCCTGATCCTGACATCACTTGGAACGAGCTAGAGAATGCTTGGGTTCACTCTCCCTCTGGTATGCACTGTGACAAAAATGAAGTTTTCTTTATTTTTTTTGATGATAAAGTGGAAGATCGTAGTCGTTTTTTCTTCAAACCTGACGGAGATAAATTGAAAATGATAACTGATGGTGAATTTGGAGAAAACAATGAAATACTCGTGCAGGACTCTTCTTGGGATCAAAACCGTCTTCTAACACCTAATAACATGGATGATTTGGCTCTTCACTTTCGGAACTATAAGCGTATTATGACACCGTACACTGGTTTTTTCTATGTCGATGACGATGATGGCGTTGAGCATTAGGTTCTTTCTTGGTGAAGAACTATAAGCAACACAGTAATCTATAACAACCTGTATTTTTTTAATAACCTGTTATAATATAAATCGAGGCAGAATTTAATTATAAAATGTGAATCAAGGGAAACGCGCTATGCCATTGCGTTCGTCTCGGAAAAATACGCGAAATAGAGTCCGAGTTTTCGAAAATCGGAGTCCGTATGACCCAGTTAAGGCCCATTGAAGTTTTCAGAAATTTCCATGTTAAAAACAGATTTGAATTTTAAGTTCAAAAACAGAAATTAGGGCAAACTGGCGTCAGGTGGGAAAACTCCCGCCAAGACCCCCATGTCGACAGGCATGTCGACAGGGGTCTGAGGGTGTCGACTGCCCTGTCGACACAGGGTGGCCGGGCAGTTTTGCCTGGCGCACCATTTTTGATCTGGGCTTGGTTGTGTGGCTTAGTTCTGGAGACTTCCGAAATCTGATGGACCTAAACTAACCTAGGGTTAATCCTAGGGCTAAAAACACTTTAATCTTCTATAAATAAGACCCTAATCCTACCCTAAAACCTCATTTATTCATTCTAGTAGCTAAACTATGGCAAATTGATTTCTCAAATGGCCTCCACTTAAAAACCCTAGCCTCCACCCTCTTCAAAAATCATTCCTATGAAGATTTTGATGTTCATACAAGCATTTCTAAGTTGTATGAATGATCATTAGCTTGCATACATCATCAAGTTGCAAGCTTTATTGGCTAAGCTAGAGTTTTTGGAATTTTTGTTAAGAGTTTTCTTATTGGAGCTTTGTTTTGGGTTTTTATATGCTTGCATAAAGGGCTTCTCAATCTTTATTAGTAGATTTGTGTCTTCATAATATTTGTAAGCCCTCTTACCTTCATTTTAGAAACTCTAAAGTTAATATGTGATGCAAGTTGGGATTTATGCAAGTTTATTGAGTTATGCATGTTTATGCAAGTTCACTATGCCATGTTATGCATGTTTAATAAGTTATGCATGCTTATGCAAGTTCACTATGCCATGATTTGCAAGTTTATTGGGTTATGCATGTTTATGCAAGTTCACTATGCCATGATTTGCAAGTTTATTGGGTTATGCATGTTTATGCAAGTTCACTATGCCATGATTTGCAAGTTTATTGGGTTATGCATGTTTATGCAAGTTTACTATGCCATGTTATGCATGTTTAATAAGTTATGCATGCTTATGCAAGTTCACTATGCCATGTTATGCATGTTTAATAAGTTATGCATGCTTATGCAAGTTCACTATGCCATGTTATGCATGTTTAATAAGTTATGCATGCTTATGCAAGTTCACTATGCCATGTTATGCATGTTTAATAAGTTATGCATGCTTATGCAAGTTCACAATGACATGTTATGCATGTTTGACAAGTTATGCATGTTTATGCAAGTTCCCTATGCCATGTTAGGCAAGTTTAACATGTTATGCATGTTTATGGTAATATGCAAGTTCACTATGCTAAGTTATGCAAGTCTAACATGTTATGCATGTTTGTTGTGATATGCAAGTTCATCATGTATGTTATGCCAAGTTCCCTCTTCCTATCCTTTATGCGTTATTACGAATATGTAAGCGATAGAATGATGTTGGGGGGTTTGGGTAAACTTAAAATACATGAAAATATAAGATTGGGAATTTACCTATTAAGTTAGGTCTACCCCTTGGGAATTTACCTATTAAGTTAGGTCTACCCAAGTATTTGTTGACTTGTAATTATGTTTTGAAATAAAGTGGACATGACACTTAGAAAACATAAGTGTGGCCAACTCGAGGTTGGGTTGAGTTTGTAGCGTAATTCTACCCGGAACCTACCGGCTTAACTAGTGGCTACAAACAATAGGACCCAATGTGAGAAGTTGGTCATGTGGTGCCAAGACCCGAGGTTAGACCAAGTTGTGGTGTAAATCTACCCGGAACCCACCGGCTTAACTAGGTAACCACAACAAAGTCTAATGTGAGAGGTTAAGGTGCATTAAATTAATTAATGCCTCATGATTAGGGTTAAGTCAGGGTCCACTAATACTTAACCAATTTGGGGATTCGAGGGATTGAAATGGGGTTAAGTTGTGAACTGTCGGTTACACTTAACCAATTTAATCCATGATTAGTGAAGGGTTAAATCGCACTTAACCCTCTTAGGAAACCCTAGCAACGTGGTTTGTTCCAGCAGTAATCCCAGTTTGGTATCATCACAACCCTAGAGGCTAGGCTAGGGCGGGGCACGATTACTGGACTGATGTAAGCGACCAAAGCGATGGCTGAGTGGTACAGCGGTGCGGGTCCAGGCGGGCTACGGACGTGCACGTAGTCCGGTATTGGACAAACTCGAGGCACGGGTACCAGTAGGTTTAGACTGTGCATTATTGCTTCAGTGTCTGGGGTTGACACCCGAGGGCTTGATACACCCGAAGGTGGACCCAGCACAGTCTGACTACATCCATATGTGGGCCGTATGGACACCAACACTTGACGTGTTAGGCATATAGGGAGCCGATCGACTAGACCGTTTGGTTGGACCTTATATTAAGGTCACTTCATGTTATTGGGTCAAAGCTTGGGCCAAGGGATCAATACCTGTTATGTTGGTTTGCTAGTACACCGTGGTGCAAAACTTAACCTTGTTTATGCGATGACACCTCTATCTATCTTGTAGTTAATTTATCATGCCAGTATGTTGTTATCTATGATCATCTCAGTTTCCATCATGCTGTTAACTTTATTAGTTTATAGACTGATCGTAGCAGGGCTTACCAGTCTTTATGACTGACCCGTTTTCTTTTCGCTTCTTTTCTTCCGTTTCCCCCCCCCCCCAGGTTCTCAGGGTGGGAACATTGGTGCTTAGCTTGGATCGCTTAGCTTGCTTGCTGGATTAGCTCATGTACGTTTGGATATTGAGCCCGCTATGGTTTATCACTCTCATTTGGGGATAGTACTTATGTATTTCAGTTTATCAGATGATGTTTTTATCTAGACTTGTAATTTTGGGAAATTGACATTTTGATGTACCAGACTTGTGTTTTGAAATGGTTTAAAAATCTTCCGCTGTTTTATCTACTTACTCTGTTTATTTACATATATATATGTCATGTCCTGCCTTGTTATATCATTATGCATGTTTACCTTGTTTTAAAACGCCCCACCAAAGTCAGAGTTGCTTGCAAGAGCCACCCTGGCGGAGGTGGGGTGTTACATTTGGTATCAGAGCATATGGTTTACGAGAAGGGATAAAAAGGTTTTTAAAACTTTTGAAAAACTATTTTCAAAACCAAGTATAAAGTATTTTCCAAAGAAAAGTCTAGTTATTTTTAAAGGCTATTCCCCAAAAGCCATTAGCACTATCCTTTGACCCCTCGTTTGAACTCTTTTCTTTTCGTTTCCAGCATGTCTGATAATCTCATCCTGCCCGAAGGAGTAACAATACCCGATTGGTTTCGTCGGTACTTGGAAGTCACGGCACCGGTCCCGGGTGTCTCTAATGTTGTCTTTCCAGTCAAGGCCGCTGTTCCTCCTCCTCCTTCCGTAGCTGATGTTCCTCTTCTCCCTCAGCCTCCACAAGCGGATTTTGCGGAAACTTGTAAGAACTTTAAGATGATGGGTGGCAAGAATTTTAGTGGAACAGAGACTTTTGTAGAGGCAAGGAATTGGTTGAAAGAGACCGAAGATCTTTTAGCCACCTTTGATATAGGTGACCGCAGGAAGGTTTTATTAGCAGTATGGTTGCTAAAGGAAGAAGCTGCATGTTGGTGGGTAGTCACCACCGCTACTAGGCCAATTGAGACTTGGGATGACTTTAGAGGAAGGTTTGGACTGAGGTTCTTATCACTGAAGCAAGGGGACATGACTATTAGGGAATACATAGATAAGTTTAATCAACTGGCTCGGGTCGATTTAGACTTGGTTAATACAGCTCAGAAGAAGGCCCTACACTTTGCTCTAGGATTAAACGAGCCATTACATGGTTTGGCCATGTCTCATATACCCTTGGGGGCGACTTTCGAGAATTTGGTGAATATGGCCCTACTTCAAGAAGAAGATAACAATGACAAGAAAGAGGTCAAGGCGAATGAGTCTCAAGGCAAGAGGGTAAATTCCGGGAAACGAGGCAAGAATAACAACAACCGCAAGGACAAGCCAAGAGAGAATAGGAAATGCAACTTCTGTGGTAAAGTTGGACATATATCCAGGGAATGTAGTAAGAAGAAGAGAAAGCGGGGCGAATGCTTTCATTGTGGTGAGTTTGGACATCTCAGCAAGGATTGCCCGAGGAAACAAGGGCAAGGTCAGACTCAGTGTGCAGGACTATCTGGAGGGCGAGTTCATCCCCTCAACACCGTTCTTCCAGCTCATGATAGAGGTAGTGTTTCTGTTGAAAGTCTTGTTTACATTTTCTGATTTTCCCTTTTCGTACTTTGTTTGATTCTGGCACATCGCATAGTTTTATTTCATCTGATCTAGTTGAAAGTTTGCACCTAAGTACTAGTCTAGTTGATGATCCCGTATGTGTTTCAAATCCAATTGGGGGTTCTGCCCGTTTGTCTGTGGTCTGAGTGGATTTGAAAATTTCTATCTTGAGTATAGAATTCTCGTGGGATGTTTATATTCTCGGTTTCAGGGGATATGGGTTGGTTTTGGGCATGGAATGGTTGTCCTGTTTTGGAGCCATTCTTAGTTTTTGTATATAGGGTTGTGAGGCTCATGACTCGCCTCGGTAATACCCTAGAAATTTCTAGCAACCCTATGGGTCCCGTCATGTTATGTTATCTTGAATCCCTCAACTCGTCTATCGATAGTTTGCAATCTGTGAGGGTGGTCCGAGAATATCCTGATATCTTGGGGGAAGTAAAGGGGTTACCCCTAGACGTGGGATAGATTTCCGCATTATCTGGTTGGTAATACCAAGCCAGTTTCGTGGCCGGTTAGGCACATGACCTCACGAGATGAGAGTTAAGAAAGAAAGTCAAGGAGTTGCTTGAGAAGAACTTCCTGAGACGAAGCATTTTCGAGTAGGGTGCTCCAGTAGTATTCGTTACTAATGTGGACAGTTTGCTTCGCTTATGTGTTGATTATCGTGAGAAGAATAGACAACCGTTACCAAGGATCGATGATTTGTTTGATCAGCTTGTAGGAGCATCTGTTTTCTTTTGATCTAGCTACCGGATTCCATCAGCTTAGGATGGCTAAGGATGGAATTGACAAGATTGCGTTTAGGACTCTAGATGGATTTTTAGAATGGCTAGTCATGCTATTTGGTTTGACTAATGCACCCGCATATTACGTGAACTTGATGGGTAGGGTGTTTAGGGAGTCCTTGAACAAGTTTGTCGTGGTCGTCGTAGACGATATTTTGATCTCCTTAAAAGAACGAGGAAGAGCATGCTAGACATCTCAAGGAGGTGATGGATACGCTTAGAGCCACCAGTTGAAGGTCAAGTTCTCCAAATGTCACTTTGGAGGAAAGAAGTTGGATTTCTTGGGCACATAGTTCCTAAGTAAAGCTTAGCGGTGGATTCCGCTAAAGTGGTTGCGGTTTAAGACCGGAAAACTCTGAGGAGGGCAATTGAAGTAAGAAGCTTTCTCCGTTTGGCTAGTTAGTTAGCATTCCCTGAGCTTAGACTTACTCTTCTGGATCAAGAAGGGGGTTTCACAGGAAGAAGACCCGCAGTTAGTCAAGAACATGGACCAGTTGATTCGAGGCGAGATGTTAAGTCACCTCGCTAGATATATTATAGATGACAAGGGATGACTAAGGCGCGATGAGAGATTATGTGTTCCCCGAGTGGAAGACTTGGTAAAGAAGGTTCTTGAAGATGCGCATCACTCGAGGAGGTGGCCGAGTTGGTCTCAGGATGCATGTTGTGCCACCAGGTTAAGGCCAAGTCATAGAAGCCCGGCGGGCCATTACCTCCATTGGAGGTTCCGCAAGGGAAGTGTGAAAACATCTCGATAGATTATGTGGATGGACTACCTAGATCAAAGAAAGGGAATACGGGTATGTGGGTCATAATAGGTAGACTCACGAAGAGTGCTCATTTCAGTCCGGTGAAGAGCGAGAGGACTGCATCATGGTTAGCAACGGTTTACCCTCAAGAAGTTGGCCAGTTTTGAAATAGCCTACAGGAAGCCATGGGTAGGCAACTGAATCTAGGTATGGCCTATCACTCATAGGCGGATGGTTCATTTCGATTAAGCATGAGTTATAGAAAATCACGTTTATAAGGGTAATTGGCAACATGGATTGGTATTTTCAAGAAAAGTTCTGCTGCGTGGAATACTTTATAGTAAGTAGACGAGATCCAGGATTCACTAGTGAATTTTGGAGAGCTTGCATGAAATCATGAGGTTACAGTTATGTTTAAGCCAAGTATACAGAAAGAAGAATAAGTGGAAAAGGAAGACGAGAGGCGATAATGAAATGAGTTCCAACTCGAATTTGGGAAATAGGAGTTAGGAAGCCAAGAAATCATGAAGTAAAAGACGGTCAAAGCACAGTGGAGTTAAGCTCAAGGAAACGTGACTAAGAAGAGTGAAGACTAGATACGCGCATCATATCTCTTTTTAAGAGTGCATCCTTGATCCTTGTTTTCCTGTGGAGCTTGCTTGCAAGTTATCTTTTGTATATATCCTCTCGGTCCCATTCTCGATCTTATTTCTGTTGTAAACTCCATAAGGGGGTTATGACTCATCGGTTAGTACTATATGTCAGAGTTTGAATGGATTTCTTGTAATCCAAAAAGGAGTTTATCTTGCTTATCTTCTAAGATCTCTTTTTAGCATATCTCTCTGTCCATGTTTATCTAGTTTATCGTATTTATCTTGTCATGAGAACCTTAGGTAGAAACCCTTTGGATGAAACATGTATTTGAAACATGTTATGCTTGATGTTTGCAAGTGGTTGCAAGTGTTTGCAAGTGGTTACTCGTGGATGCATTATACACATTAGGCACTAGATCGGCTCACACACTCTTCATGTTGCATATGCATGAGTGTTTATACTTATTCATGATTGGAACTTGTTGTGCCACCACATGGGTGTTGCATATGGATGAATGTTATCTGCACTCATATAGATACTATGAATTATGTTAGGAATTTGCATACATATGGATTCATTTCACTGACATACATATGCATTAAGGAGGTTTACTGTATCAGTAACCGCCTGATTTTTGCATTAGGTAAGTACATATACACACACTTTTGCATATGTTCATACCACATTTAGAATCCTTTAAGGACAATGATTGCTCGTGGATGATGTTTTGAGTAGATGGATGTTGGATGGTAGGATATGTTCTTCCTGACTTGAAGATTTCGGGGACGAAATCCTTTAAGGAGGGGAGAATGTAACAACCTGTATTTTTTTAATAACCTGTTATAATATAAATCGAGGCAGAATTTAATTATAAAATGTGAATCAAGGGAAACGGGCTATGCCATTGCGTTTGTCTCGGAAAAATACGCGAAATAGAGTCCGAGTTTTCGAAAATCGGAGTCCGTATGACCCAGTTAAGGCCCATTGAAGTTTTCAGAAATTTCCATGTTAAAAACAGATTTGAATTTTAAGTTCAAAAACAGAAATTAGGGCAAACTGGCGTCAGGTGGGAAAACTCCCGCCAAGACCCCCATGTCGACAGGCATGTCGACAGGGGTCTGAGGGTGTCGACTGCCCTGTCGACAGCCCTGTCGACACAGGGTGGCCGGGCAGTTTTGCCTGGCGCACCATTTTTGATCTGGGCTTGGTTGTGTGGCTTAGTTCTGGAGACTTCCGAAATCTGATGGACCTAAACTAACCTAGGGTTAATCCTAGGGCTAAAAACACTTTAATCTTCTATAAATAAGACCCTAATCCTACCCTAAAACCTCATTTATTCATTCTAGTAGCTAAACTATGGCAAATTGATTTCTCAAATGGCCTCCACTTAAAAACCCTAGCCTCCACCCTCTTCAAAAATCATTCCTATGAAGATTTTGATGTTCATACAAGCATTTCTAAGTTGTATGAATGATCATTAGCTTGCATACATCATCAAGTTGCAAGCTTTATTGGCTAAGCTAGAGTTTTTGGAATTTTTGTTAAGAGTTTTCTTATTGGAGCTTTGTTTTGGGTTTTTGTATGCTTGCATAAAGGGCTTCTCAATCTTTATTAGTAGATTTGTGTCTTCATAATATTTGTAAGCCCTCTTACCTTCATTTTAGAAACTCTAAAGTTAATATGTGATGCAAGTTGGGATTTATGCAAGTTTATTGAGTTATGCATGTTTATGCAAGTTCACTATGCCATGTTATGCATGTTTAATAAGTTATGCATGCTTATGCAAGTTCACTATGCCATGATTTGCAAGTTTATTGGGTTATGCATGTTTATGCAAGTTCCCTATGCCATGTTAGGCAAGTTTAACATGTTATGCATGTTTATGGTAATATGCAAGTTCACTATGCTAAGTTATGCAAGTCTAACATGTTATGCATGTTTGTTGTGATATGCAAGTTCATCATGTATGTTATGCCAAGTTCCCTCTTCCTATCCTTTATGCGTTATTACGAATATGTAAGCGATAGAATGACGTTGGGGGGTTTGGGTAAACTTAAAATACATGAAAATATAAGATTGGGAATTTACCTATTAAGTTAGGTCTACCCCTTGGGAATTTACCTATTAAGTTAGGTCTACCCAAGTATTTGTTGACTTGTAATTATGTTTTGAAATAAAGTGGACATGACACTTAGAAAACATAAGTGTGGCCAACTCGAGGTTGGGTTGAGTTTGTAGCGTAATTCTACCCGGAACCTACCGGCTTAACTAGTGGCTATAAACAATAGGACCCAATGTGAGAAGTTGGTCATGTGGTGCCAAGACCCGAGGTTAGACCAAGTTGTGGTGTAAATCTACCCGGAACCCACCGGCTTAACTAGGTAACCACAACAAAGTCTAATGTGAGAGGTTAAGGTGCATTAAATTAATTAATGCCTCATGATTAGGGTTAAGTCAGGGTCCACTAATACTTAACCAATTTGGGGATTCGAGGGATTGAAATGGGGTTAAGTTGTGAACTGTCGGTTACACTTAACCAATTTAATCCATGATTAGTGAAGGGTTAAATCGCACTTAACCCTCTTAGGAAACCCTAGCAACGTGGTTTGTTCCAGCAGTAATCCCAGTTTGGTATCATCACAACCCTAGAGGCTAGGCTAGGGCGGGGCACGATTACTGGACTGATGTAAGCGACCAAAGCGATGGCTGAGTGGTACAGCGGTGCGGGTCCAGGCGGGCTACGGACGTGCACGTAGTCCGGTATTGGACAAACTCGAGGCACGGGTACCAGTAGGTTTAGACTGTGCATTATTGCTTCAGTGTCTGGGGTTGACACCCGAGGGCTTGATACACCCGAAGGTGGACCCAGCACAGTCTGACTACATCCATATGTGGGCCGTATGGACACCAACACTTGACGTGTTAGGCTTATAGGGAGCCGATCGACTAGACCGTTTGGTTGGACCTTATATTAAGGTCACTTCATGTTATTGGGTCAAAGCTTGGGCCAAGGGATCAATACCTGTTATGTTGGTTTGCTAGTACACCGTGGTGCAAAACTTAACCTTGTTTATGGGATGACACCTCTATCTATCTTGTAGTTAATTTATCATGCCAGTATGTTGTTATCTATGATCATCTCAGTTTCCATCATGTTGTTAACTTTATTAGTTTATAGACTGATCGTAGCAGGGCTTACCAGTCTTTATGACTGACCCGTTTTCTTTTCGCTTCTTTTCTTCCGTTTCCCCCCCCCCCCCCAGGTTCTCAGGGTGGGAACATTGGTGCTTAGCTTGGATCGCTTAGCTTGCTTGCTGGATTAGCTCATGTACGTTTGGATATTGAGCCCGCTATGGTTTATCACTCTCATTTGGGGATAGTACTTATGTATTTCAGTTTATCAGATGATGTTTTTATCTAGACTTGTAATTTTGGGAAATTGACATTTTGATGTACCAGACTTGTGTTTTGAAATGGTTTAAAAATCTTCCGCTGTTTTATCTACTTACTCTGTTTATTTACATATATATATATGTCATGTCCTGCCTTGTTATATCATTATGCATGTTTACCTTGTTTTAAAACGCCCCACCAAAGTCAGAGTTGCTTGCAAGAGCCACCCTGGCGGAGGTGGGGTGTTACATAATCTGTCCATGAGAGCTAGTTCATGTTTTGTGTCGACAGCAGGTTCCTACTGTTTACTTTTTCTTACTTGGTTATGATGTTATCTTTGCTATTATGATGTAATGATAGTGACTGGACACTACAAACCAGAAATGTTACTCTGTGCATGTGCAGAGTACCAGTTTCCATTTATATAATAAAGGTGTTTGCGGTCACCTTAAAAACCGGTCGGCCTTGCCAAAAAAATAAAATAAAATCACTTTAATTAATTGAACTTTACACCAAAATAGCACAATAAAATTTATTTTGTATATGTAGCTCAAATGTTTCCAACAATCTCCCTATGAGTCACATATGTAATATTCTTACAAGTTTGTATAACTTTATGAGCTTCAAACTTTGTTAGTTATAACACGAGTCGCATATTTATCATAAGCATGACCTAATTTATTATTTATTAACACAACTTAAACCATCAAACTATAATACAATCTCTAGTCCACTTTTCGAGTCTTGCGAAAATGAAATGAAACTAAAAATGAAATCTATTTTGAGCATGCACTATTTGCTATTAACTTTTTTCTTCTAAAAAAAGTTCTTTAAATACTAATAAGAAAAAAGTTACAACTAAAGGGAGATTCAGGAAAAAAATGGTAGGAGTGTTTGCGATTTTAATACTCAAAAAACATTCTATGTTCCGTAGTAACTCTTTAACAAACGAGCATCGAACTCAAATATATACAAGAAACAAAGAACTAATAAAGAAAGACCTGCAACCTGAAACTATACCAACTTCAAACTATAACATTGATTGGCAGGTCGACTTCTACTTTTTTCCTTTTGTTTCGCTTGTTTGTTTCATATCTTTTCCCTTTGCTTTTAACTGAAAAATCATATTATGCTATAAGAGGTTGTTGATGACATCCAAAGATTGTAAAGTAGAGAAATCAGGTACGGTATCTGCTAGATACTTTATCTTGCAATGTTTGGCTTTAGTAAGGGAGCTCATAGATTATTTGATTTAATATTAGATGCGTCATGTTGACCTGGTTGGTGTTTTTCTTCATCCATTGCATGTTCTTCGTTTTAATCGAGTTTCCCTATGGCAGTCACCTCATAAATTATGTTTTAATTGTTATCATTAATATTTGGAAAAACTTTAAGTTGTTCATTATGTAAAACAATAGATAGAAAACAGTAGATAGAATACTAGGACTAGAATTGTTAGACTTTTCAATTTGATTTGAAATTTGCGCTTGTGCTATATGAGTTTCCATTTGGTTACACTATCCATTAATTTGATCTCTTTAGGTAGCTGAGTATTAACGTTATCTTAACTGAAGTTTTCCAATATGGGAGAGTCTTCAACATTTATATTTTGAGAAGCATCCACCTTCACATGTGCATTATTTGATGATGTGTTGTTGTCAGTGACAAAAACCCACACTTCGCTAAATTAATAACTATTTTCCGATTGTTTAAAACTTCGACAATTTTGATACTTGATCGATTTCCATTCGTCTTAACGTCTTACATAAAAAGTTTATTACTTTCATCAAGAATTAGGGTTTTCTTTGGGTAGGAAAATGAGTTAGGATCTTCCACTAGTACTTTAGTGTAAGAAATTTTTATGATTCCTTTATTCTAACTATCTAATTTTATAATGGTTCCCAATACTCGGACAGTACGACTAATACCTTCTATGGTCCAATAGTCTAAAGGAAGGTTAGGCAATCAAATCCAAAAAGGAATTGATAGTAGTAAATCTTTGTTTAAGTGCATACTATAGTCCATTATTTCATAATCATAAGTTTTAGGTCATAGAAGTATGGATCATCCTCTAGAATTTTATTGCAATCCTTTTTAAAATCAAATTTTATAACATAAAATTCATTTCCTTTGAAAGAAATGGTGAAATTCTCTAATGGTTTCCACACTATGAATCTAAGCTTTGTAAAATGTAAAATGTAGTTTTGAACCAATTACATAAATGACAATATCATTATTTCATTGATTTCTTGCTTTATTAACAATTTCTATGGTTACTTTTGCGTAATTACTAAAATTTTATTCTCTAGGAGAAAAAACTTCAAGAGAACGTTGACATGGATTTGATTATCTCTAAGAACAGCTTGCCAGTTTAAACAAATATGAGGAGACATAACAGATGGTGGATTAGGAAATTGAGATTTAGATCTATTAAAGGAAGACGAGAGCGAAGAAGTAGAAGGCAGCGGAGGTTGAAGGCTGGATGCCGGAGGAAAGGCAGGGGCAGAGCTTGCTTTTGCAAAGCTCAAAGATGGCAGATCAGGGAACGAGGATGAGAGGAGACTAGAAGGATGACTGCCATGGCTGGAGGAAGGGTGATTGCTTTTTCCTAATGCAGTTTATGTGAATTAATTCTTCAAATTACACTTATAAATAACTATTGTTAATCCATCGCTATCTAGAGATACAGTGGTTTTTGGAAAAACGAGATCAGAAGGTGCTGACGGAATTAAAGGCGCGGGCTGGAAAGATCGAGAAATGGAAGTTTTGGGGGTAACCAATAAAGTATGAAATCTTATATTTTGAAACCTTAGATCCCAACTTTTTGTTACTATTAATTTGTAATATGGAGAATGCAACACCCTACATTTTAAATTAAATAATAAAATAAAATTGATAAAATTTTCTAAATTAGATCATGGAACTAGCGTCATTGCGTCCGTGACGATTTTCTGATCAATTTAGACTTATGATTTGCAGAAAACGGACTTAAAACGAAGAAGATATCATTAAATGAAGCTTCAGAGCAAACACCAAAAAAATAAAAGGAACACATACAAAACTTAGAGTTCCCATTGTTCTAATTTTGTGAACAAAAACACGGTATGGTTGAGCACTTGCCTCTCAAGTTGAAGCACGCGAGTTAGAATACCACCAACATCATGTTTTAAATTTTTAGATGGCCAACCAAAAAGATGCATATTCTAAGAGAAAAGTATACTTGTATGTACATATAAGAAAAGATTATGTATATGAGTGTGTGTGTGTGTGTTTATATGTATGTATATACATGAAATTCAAAAGTAACACGCAATTAATCAAAACAAGTAAGAAATAAATTTCGAGATAACGTTGTTTGAATTACTAAATAAATGGAGTTGTGCGTAGATATAAACGCATAGATTTAAAAATCTATTTCGCGCGCGGTTTCATTCTTCTACCTCAACTGTCTCTCTCGTGCATATCTCGATTTCACCATTGATCTCCATCGCTGTTTTTTTAGACGTGCGTATCTCGATCTCTAACATTACTCTTCAAACATATTAATCGCCCATTTCAGATTGCAAATTCGATCTCTTTTACATCGATTGACAAATCATTGTCGAGATTACATCGATTAATTTTTTTTCTGTTATAATCATTTCAATTTAATGTTCATTTTTGCAATTAGGTTTTTTTAATTTCTCAAGGTGATTCATGGCTTCTGTTTGTTCTATAATTTTAATGTTTGGCCATTTAGCAGTTGGGAATCAGTTTTGTATTTTTTTTAGGTATCAGTTTTGTTTAATTAACTGTGTTTTATATTTGTTTGTTATGTTTTTGATGTTGTATTTGTTATGTAGTTGTATTGTTGCATTGACTCTGTATTACAATCGAACTTGTTTTAGTTTAATCAATCAAACTGTGATGTAAATATTTTATGTTAATTTTTTTTTTGAAAACATTACAACAGTTTTTAGGTATCAGTTTTTTTTTTTTTGGTTATCAGTTTTGCTGTATTAACTGTGTTATGGTTTTTTTTTCATTTGTTTTTGTTGATGCGTTAATTTTGTAGTTGTATTGTTGCATTAACTTTGTAACTCAATAGAACTTATTTCATTTTAATCAATCAAATTGTGATGTAAACATTTTCTATATTAGTTTTTCGTTAAAATATTATAGCAGTTTTTAGGTATCAGTTTTATATTTTGTTAGGTATCAGTTTTATGACTTTGTGTATCAGAATAGTGTCAAGTGGGTTGCAATTTTGAGTTGTTTGCTTTGGTAAATGAATTTTTTAATACACAACATTAATTCTAACTGATACCTACTGATTAAAAAATAATACCAATCAACTCAATTCAATTCTCACAAAAATGATATTTATTCTCAATAATACCGACTGATATTAATTCATCACTTGTATATAATGTTGCTATGATCAAACCACTTGTATCATATGATACCTACAATGATATAGAATTAATACCCAGTCACTGAAGTAAGTAAATAAAAAATAAAATTGATACCTATAGTAGTGCAAAACTGATACCCATAAATTGAGAACAATAATAAAACTAGAACTGATACCTACAGAGGCATGAAATAGATATCTAAAAACTGTAAGTAAATAAATAAAAAACAAAACTGATACCTACAGAAGTGCAAAATTGATACCTATAAACTGAAAACAATAATAAAAACAAAATTGATACCTACAGAAGTACAAAACTAATACCCAAAAACTGAAAACAATAGTAAAAATTAAACTGATACTTACACAGGCATGAAACTGATATCTAAAAACTGTAAGTAAGAAAATAATATGAAGCTAGGGATTTTTGTTGTTCGTCCGATTTTTGTGGTTCGATTGCATAAAATGACGCAGATTTTGAATCGGCTACTACTAAGATAATTTCGTGGTAGAAAATTGAACGAGAGTGATTTTTGTCCTTCTGAATAAAATATTAGGCCGCGCCTGCCCTTCTGAATAAAATATTAGACGGCTGTCCTTATGCTTAAATTTTTATTACAAATTGTCCTTGTAAATTAATTACCCTTTTATAAAATAATCAGCGTATTGTCCTTATGATTAAAATTTTAATTACCCTTGTCCTTGTGATTAAAATTATAACGGGATGTCTTTATAGTTAAAAAAGCATTAAATTTGTCCTTGTGATCATTTTCCTGTTCAGAAATTGGTTTTATGAAGGCCTAGTTTTATAACAATATAATTTTTAGATTTTAATCTACTCGTGTTTCAAAATTATTAGGGCTATCGTGTAATTTTAATAAATATAGTTTGATTGGCAGGAAGAAAGGAATTAGAAATGACAAGAATACACCATAATAAATATCCATTCCTCGTGATTTTTAATATCCCTCTCCCTATATATATTGGATACTTTAAATAATCATTAAGATTTTTAAGCTTCAACATTTTGAACACGAAAAGGTTGTTCCAGTTGGTAATATAAACTAGAATATAAATAGTAATTATAAATTTGATTTATAGATACGAAACCGTTAGTTTATAATAAATTCCGTTTCTAGAAAAGTTTAAATTTCTTCGAAAAGGATAAGAAAAATCCTTCGTCTGAATTTTTTTGGGTACTTGATTTTGAATCATCTGTTTGTTGTCAGCTAGGTAAGGGGAAATCCGTTTTAATTCATATTACGGATTTCTAGCTGAATTATTTTTGGAACTCGTTCGTTCATTGTGTGGTCGCAGCATCGTTGTTGAGACTATAAATCTGTGGAGTTGGTTCAAACGATCTTTGATACCGTCATGATGAAGATAAATGTTTTTCGGATCGCATTAAATCTTAAAAGATAACGCAGGAAGGTTAATATTGTAGTCCGGCCTAATAAGTTCAAGGTTCAATCTTTATCCAAAGCCATTTAATAATTGACCGTCTAGCGTTATGCATGAACGGTCGACTAGTCGATGAGTTTTGGTACAACTTGGACCGAGGACTGAACCGTAAAAGTTGCTTCCAAATCAACCGCTTAACTTCTTTCTTTCGTCATTCCTTCCTCATATAGCCAAACTACATTACTATCTATCCTCTCTTTCTTTATTGTTGCATCGTCTACTCTTTTTCATGCTAGTTTGCAAGCTAAATCTTACCTCACTAATACTCCAAGATCTAATTTATTCTCTCTGACCGTTTCTTGGCCTATAATACCTAGTTTTAATATTCGATCCTTCTCACACCATTTAAGTCTCCTCCTTAGGTAGAGATCATTCGGTTGGATCGAAATGAGCAAAAAGGTCTCAATGCTTTAGGGCTGAGAAAATTTATTAAGGTAGTTGGACTTGCACCGGCCAGTTGCTTTGAGATCCTAAAATGTGTTTTGTTTTTTGTGTTGCATCCGCCTTTGCTATACCTTGTGTGAATAGGTTCTTTCAAAGGCGATCGTTGTTTCAAAGATGAAGAATAAAGATATCTTTGGATGGTTTTTCTGAGGAGAGTCTCGATGAGATTTTAGAGGAATTTGTATTGTATGCGGACTTATATGGTCTTTTGTTTGACCAGGTTTGGAGATTTTGCAGCAAATCTCTTTTTCTTGATGTCGGTTTTTGTGTTCAGGAATCTATGTTCGAACTACCCATGTAGACATGTGACCCATTTAGCACATCATTCTATAAATGGGAAGTTATGACTAGATTTGTCTCATGATGCGAAAATTTAGTTTTTTGCTTGATCGATGGCGTTACTATCATTTAGTGCCGCATCATATTCGATTCAACTTGTGTCCTTGTCTGTTGTCTCATGGAGTTACTTTCTGTGAATTCACCTATCCGTTTTGTCCTTAGACAATATTAGGTATATTCGCATGAGAAGCAGTTTTGTGGTTGGTTTCTTTTCTCATCACAAATTCTCTCTTAGAAGAGGCGGTGATGTGGTAACCCCCAACAATACCAGCAAGGTTTGTAACACGAGATTCAGCATTTTGCCACCAAATTATGATTAATCAAAGATCACAAATTGGTTAGGGCTCCGGCCGTGGAGAGAGAGACATCTCGTTGTTCATAGCCTTTGTTTTGCGAGTTTTGGTGTTGTTATTTTGTCATCGTCTTTGTTGTTTTCCCTTTCCAGCATCGGGTGTAATTTGTGTTTGTAACTGCTAGTAATGAAAATTGCATGATTTTGGTTAATGAGATTTCTGTATTTAAAAGTGTTTTGTCGTTCACGCATACTTACCTGAATGAAATCTCGTTCATAAACTAGCAATTTGTTCTAGAGCTGGAAAGAATAGAATTTTGTGTCAGATAAATTTTAATTAAGGACCGGTTCCACATCACGGGTATATAAATAAATAAATAATCGCTCTTTATTGAAACTAAAATTTATTTTGGCCTCTTGTGTGATTTCTATTTTCGCATTTTTGTGCAACTGACTTCCTTTTTCGCTGACATGTGACTTGAATCGTTTAAATTCCCGCAAAATACATTTTTGAAATTTTTGGAAAATGTCGTTCGAAAAAAAAAATCATTTTCTAATTTTATAGGAAAGTGAAATGGTTTTGAAAAGAAATTTTCAAAATGAACGTAACAGGTTTTCAAGCAGAAATTTATTTTTGTGAAAAATTTCGATTTTTGGTCATATGAACGGTGTAAGGAAGCTTTTTGGATGCTTTGTGTGTGCGTTTTAGCGGTGCAATAGGACCAACGATACAATAACAAAGTTAACGGTGACAAGGAAAAGGCTGTTTTAGTCTTGGAAACGCTGTTTCCATACCTTGTCAATGAAGCACGCGAGCTATTAATTAACTCGTTTTACATTTTAGAGCTTGTTTTAAGCCTCCTTTACAGTCTACAGATGGACAATTTCAAAGTATTTTCGATAGCTGAGGTGAAAATTTCACTATAGGGCGAAAAATGGAAAAGTTGTAAGCGGAAAAAATATGTTAAATTACTTCGCTTGGATTTCCTTTTTCCGGTTTAGGAGAAACAAAATAGCAAACAATTACATTGCGTGAAATTTTGGATGGTAGGGTTTGGATGCAAAATTGGTTGCTTCACACTTTTATTCCTAATTGTGTGCGCGTAATAGATGAAAAAGAGTTTTCAAAAGTTGCATTCATATAGAACTGATAGTATATTTAAAAATGTTTTGTATCATGTTTTCAAAAATATTTCCAAAATTTAATGCAAACATATAGGAGGATCCGATTAGAATCATCTTGCATGCTTATTTTATGGTTGAAGTGCATTATGTACACCATGTACATATACACATGGTTGCAAAGTGGATGTACACAAATTGGTTGTGCAGAATAGGGCTATAGGTGTCAGAATTTCGGGAAGAAAGTACTTTTAAGGAGGGAAGAATGTAAGAACCCAGAATTTTGGAAATATAAATTAATTATTAGAATTTCATAAAATAGGAATTTCTACAAATGATGCAATTTGACAACGAAACTTTAACGGATGCGTTCGTCTTGGAATTCTAGTCAACTTTCATGTTTGGAGTTTCGCGAGCATAGTCCGTATGAAAAAGTTACGGACAAAATACGAAAAATAAATAAATCAGAATTTAAATAAATATTATACCTTATATAACTAGCCGATCTGGGCATCTGATTACCCAGGCGGTCGACCATAGCAATCGACCTACTGGGTGTCAGTTTGCCCAGTGTCGGCTAGGTTTTTAGGGTTTGGTTTATAATATTTATAAAACAGATGGACGGATATAACTTAAAACTAATCCGACGGTTCAAGGCCAATCCCACCCCTATAAATAAAGGGGTAAGGCCTCATTCGTTTCTACACAAATCTATAGTGGCAGCGGAGCTCTGCCATTTTCCTCCTTCTCCAAACCTAATTTCTAAAATAAAAATATATTCATACACAACAAATCAAATCCAATTCATATGAAATTGGGAGGATTAACAGATCTAATGGAAAAGGATGCAATTTGACGCTCCAAATCAGATTCTCCCCTCTCTTCCTGTTTTCTTACATCTCTACAGATCTGGAATTTTCCCCTTTCCAGATAAATTGTAGACTTATAAGAATCTGGGGATTGTAGGCCTAAAAGGTTAAAAATTTGGATTTGGAGGCTATAACGTGAGTGGGAAATTTACGAATACAGTTATAATAACTTATCTATTTCATTTGAATTAGATCTAAATTTTTATGCCTATTTCCTAACAGATCTGTTCATTTAAGTATTGTAAATTGATTACCATCAGATCTGATTATAAACACTGTTAAAACTTGTGAATTGTAGGTTATGGTTATGCTTAACATCAACTGTAGGATTCTTAAACTTGTTCACACATGTTC
Organism: Allium sativum; assembly: GCA_030737875.1. Lineage (NCBI taxonomy): Eukaryota > Viridiplantae > Streptophyta > Magnoliopsida > Asparagales > Amaryllidaceae > Allium > Allium sativum. Next base: position 681,113,659 of record CM060926.1, on the reverse strand, counting down.
CAACAGTTATGTTGTAAAATATGTTGTAGTTGTTGCATAGTACTGTAGATCTGGAAATCAGTCCCATTTAAACACAAATTAGAAGTAGTTACATTCCAGATCTTTAGTTCAATGTTGAATAACAAAGTATGTAAATTTGGGTAAAAAGATGAAATTGGTAAATTATGTGATTGTAATATTAAAAGGAATATGCATGTTGTATTCAATATTGTGGGTTTTGGCTTAATTGTTATAAATATGGCGGTTTCCTCCTTTTGGATAAAAAGACATTATTTTGAAATCACAAGAGATATGATTAAAAGGATTAAAAAGGGAAAAGTGGTGCAAATGTATGTATAAATATAAATATATATATTTGTGCGTAATTTGCATCAACTATTCCAAATTATATATTTACATATATTTCTTGTGATTTGGAAATATGTCAATTCCACTAATTAGGCATTATTTACAATGATTAGAGCTAATGATCTTTTATGAGATTTGAAACCTTTTGGAAAGATTGAATACAAATGGGAATGTGTGGTTATTGATTAAACCAAAACATTTAAATTAAAAATAAGAATAATAATAAAAAAATAATAACTATGTTGACCGCACGAAAACATAAATATATATATATACCTATTATCTGTCCAAATCAGCGTAAAACGGTAAAATATACAATGTATTGAATGTTCGAATAAGGTTCAAGAATGGAATTATATGTAAATGTAATTCATATTGAATTAATATATTTGTGATGACCATTTGTAGTAATCAATATAATCAATTTCCATAAATAGGACCGCAAATCAATAAATAACCATTGTAACCAATATGGATTGAGGGAAAATAAATGTAATAGGAAAATGGTTATTATTTAAATTCCTAAAATCAATTAGGATAAATGTAACAACCCGGAAAATCTGGGCCAGTTTAAAATTTTTATTTTGGCAATTTTAGCGAATTTTGAATATTTAAAATGAATTATTTTAAATAATATCGACGAGAAATTTATTTTGAATGGAATTCGAACGTATATATTATACGCGTCGTCGTTAGAATATATTATAATTATATATAATTATAAAAGGAATTGAAAATGGCGCGGTAGTTCGAAAATTCGATTTCTAATTTCAAATGGATATACAGAATTCAATATAAGTCAGAATTGAACGAAACATGAAATATTTGAATCTGTATAACTATATCTTTGTAACGAAGTTAACAAACTGAGATTTCATTTTAGAAATGATAAGATATGTCCAGTTTAAAATTAGAAATAGTCGCTATGGAATTTATATATATTTTTATATATATAAGGCCCTTAAAAATAGCAATTTTGCAAACGACCTCGGATTTCGACGAAACCAGTTTTGTTGGGTCCGTGATGTTAAGTTATTGCTAGATTCCAAATTTCATAATTTTTCGAATCGATATGTGAGCGTGGCAAAGGAAAACGCGTTTGACCAGTTTCAGTTGATTTTAATCGACTGGAAAATGGCCATTTTTCAGACGGTCTCAGAATTCGACGAAACTAGTTTTGTTAGGACCGTATCGTCAATACGAAGCTAGAAAATATTTTTCGAGAATTTTTAGAGTTAGCATGTGACCCCGGTAATTTGAAATGTGCGTTTAAAATTCAATATAGCGATTTAAATGTAGATTTAAAGGAAACTGATCGAAACGATCAAATCAGCTAGCGATACATATCCCATTGTGTTCGGAATGGGGGTAAAACGCTATGGACGACAGGCGGTAGGCCTCGTTACGAGGTCGTATGTAAAAGTCAACTATTAGCAAAATAAAATAATAATAATAAAAAAAAAATCTCTCTTCCCCTTTATTACCCTCTGGCCCCCCCCCCCCCCCCCCGTTCTAAATTATTTCAACAGAAAGGAAAAAGAAAAAAAAACCTAATCGATCTGATGCCGTCGCCCAAACCCCCCCAACCGCCTCCGATGACCGCCGCCTTGACCTCGCCGCCTCCCCCTCCCACTCGCCGCCGCCGCCTCCCTCCCCAGATCGATGCCACCGCCGACGAACTCCCCCGCCGATGCCCCTCCTCACGAGCGACGCCCGAAACCCCCCCCCCCCCCCCTTCTGTAAGTCCTTTTTTTTGTCTTCTTCTTTTTTTTATTTTATTATGTTATTTCTGTTTTTATTTTTAAGTTTAAATACTGATTATATTTAAGTTCAAAAACTGATTTTTTTTATAATGTTTAAAACTGATTTTTTATAATGTTAAAAACTGATTTTTTATAATGTTAAAAACTGATTTTTTTATAATGTTAAAAACTGATTTTTTTATAATGTTAAAAACTGATTTTTTATAATGTTTAAAACTGATTTTTTATAATGTTAAAAACTGATTTTTTATAATGTTAAAAACTGATTTTTTATAATGTTAAAAACTGATTTTAAAAGAAAAAAAATGATTTAAAGCTGATTTGAAAAGAAAAAAAAACTGATTTAAAATGAATTTAAAAACTGAATTTTTAAATATTAAAAACTGATTTTATTTTAAGAGATTAAATAGAAAAAGATTTGAATTTTAAATAGAAAAAGATTTGAATTTTAAATGGAAAAAGATGAGAAGTTTAAAAAGGTGAAATCTTTAAGTTTAAAAAGGTGAAATCTTTAAATTTAAAAAGGCGAAATCTTTAAATTTGAAAAGACAAAATCTTTTTAGTTGAAAAGACGAGAACTTAGAAGTTAAAAGGCGAAACCTTTATATTTTAAAGGGAGTGAACTTTATATTTCAAAGGGCGGAAACTATATATTTTATAACGTTGTAAAAATATAATCTTTGTCTATTTTAAAAGCGTGTTAAAAATATAATCTTTTATATTACAGAATAATAAAGATAGGATTTTTATATATTGAACTTCGATAGAAAGATAGGATTTTTATATATTGAACTTCGATAGAAAGATAGGATTTTTATATATTGAACTTCGATAGAAAGATAGGATTTTTATATATTGAACTTCGATAGAAAGATAGGATTTTTATATATTGAACTTCGATTAAAAATATGATTTTTATATATTGAACATCGAAGTAAAAATTCGATTTTTATATATTGAATAGCAAAGTAAAAATGTGATTTTTACGTATGTAGTGAAAGCAGCAACGAAGGTGACAAAAAGGCGAAACGATGAAGACTTCTGCAAATGAAGAGCCGTGGAGCTAGGATAGCTATATGTGAGAATTTCTCACCTTTCAATTTCTTTTTTTCTAGTTATATATATATACTAGGATGCAGACGGTGCTTAGTAGCACCCGACACAATCGTCCACAGACCATGGACTTGTTTGTTTGACTGTTTGGTGATTGATTGCGATATTGGTTTTGAATGTGGTTTGTGGTGTGAAAAATCGAATCGATAAATTGGTTAGGATTAGACGTGCGCCGTTATAAGGCGAAGGAGTAAGGCTAGGTTAGACTCTTACTCCAAATTTTGTGGTTTGCATAACGAATTGATTTGATTGATGTGTGAATGGCGTGGGCCTTCACTAGACCGGGGATAAGGCTAGGCCTCGTCCCGTTTCTAGTATCGTGCCGTTATGCCGCCGAAATTTTCTAAAATATGTTAGAAAAATAAAAATATCATTTTATTTAAAGAATGAACTGAATAGAAATTCATATGTTAAAATAAAATGTTTTATCGTTAAAAATATAATTTTTAACGTGAAGTGAATAAATAAATATTCATTTACAAACCAGACGGTTTGTTTATGTACACCTATTTGAAGGACATTGATTGGGAAGATAAATTTTATACATCGCCCAACTGCACAAATAAAATCTTTGTTTGATTGTTTGAAAACCCCACACGGGTGTTGGGATGAAATTTAAAGTTCACTCATCCTGATTGATTAAATATGTCGATCGATTGATTGACAGGCTGTTATAAGCGTTGAATATCTATATTTGATGCTTGTACAGTGTAGTGCACTTTGGTTGATGGTTGATTATTTTTCAATGCTATGATATATATGTGTTGTATGAAAATCCATATAATTAACTTTATATGGTAATTGATTGGGCCTCATTCCAATTTGAAAAATAAAGAATATTATAAAATAAAAGGTCATGTGTTGAACGAAATATTTTAGTAATAAAGTTTACATCTTTATCAATATAAAATAAAAGTTCATGTGTTGACAGTACTCATTCATTGAGATTGGTCATGTGTTGAACGAAATATTTTGATAATAACAACTATTTTGAAAAAGAAATATCTGAAATAGAATATTTGAAAATAGAAATTTATGAAGCCGTGTTGACTAGATTGACGCCATTTCGACGTGAACGATATTTGAATCGAATTGAAAACGATTTCGAAATGAAATGAATTGAAAACGATTTCGAAATGAATTGAATTGAAAACGATTTCGAAATGAAATGAATTGAAAACGATTTCGAAATGAAATGAATTGAAAACGATTTCGAAATGAATTGAATTGAAAACGATTTCGAAATGAATTGAATTGAAAACGAATTCAAATTGAATTGAAAGCGAATTAAAATGAATTCAAATTGAATTGAAATTTGAATTGAATAGAAATGAATTTTGAAACGAATTTATAAAGAAGAATTCGATTTTGCTTTGAATTGAAATGGAAGTTGAAATAGGTTTTGAAACGAATTTAAAACTATTTATATAATTCGTTTTGAATACCAATCGACGAAATATATATTATATATATTATATATATAATATAATGGCCTGAATAGAACGCGCCGCGCCGCGGCAGTTCGTGAATTTCGACCATTTATTTCAAACGGACATTACGGGAGATCCGACCGTCGGATTCTCCTAAAACCGGAACCGTTGGGTTCGTATCGAAAAGAGCTTTCTAACGAATGTGATAAATTAGAAATCTAACGGTTGGATTTGGAGTTACGTCCAAATCAAATTTGAAAAAGGTCGCTGTAAGTGCAGTTCGATGGCCATTGATGGAAATCGACTGTACGGGCCTTGATAAAATTATTAAAAATAGTAATAATTTGTGTAAAATCATAAGAAATGATTTGTGAAGATTTGGGATGAAAAACTTCATGTTTGAAAAGATAAAAATAGATTTTTATCGAAATGAACTAGTTTTGAACTAGAATTATAATTCTATTTATTTTTAAATAAATAAATTGAATTCGAAAAGGGTTTTAAAAATAACCAAAATTTCCAATGATTGCATTGGAGTGGATTTGAATCGAAATTGTCTTCGGAATATTTCGATGTTGGGATTCGTGATTATACAGGTGTTGTTATGGAAATTTGAAAGATATATATATTTATATCGTTATTTCCAATACGACATCTGTTAGTCGTAGAATTCGATATTGAATATAAGCCGATATATTTTCTATTCAGAGCCTTGTATTGAATATCGAATGTGATTTGGGTTTGTCGTGAATGGTGTCTTCACTAACACTGTTTTTGAACCCAGTTGAGAAAAGATTAAATCTTTTTATTTAGATTTAATGAAGTGTACCAATTAAATAATATTTAATTGGAATTGAAATGATATTGATTTTTGGGTTTATCGTGGACAGTGTTTTAAATAACACTCGTTCTTTAACCCGATAATTAATGAATGTGATTTTGGGTTTATCGTGAACTGTGTTTTAAATGACACTGATTCTTTAACCCAATTAAAGATTAAAACTAAGTGGAGTTTTAATGAATCTTTAATTAGATTTAAATAATCGAAATGGAGTATCACCAGTTTTGCTCCAGGCGATAGTTAAATCTTTAATTAGATTTGAACGTGAAATGGTAATTGAATTTACCGATAACACTGTGGTGTTAGATATGAAGTATTACCAGTTTTACTTCATGGGATAAATAGGTTGGGATTGGGAAATTAAAACCAATGATTACTTCGGTAAGGTTCGTTAATCTCGACTAGTTGAATCGAAATTCAAAAGAGGAATAAATTCAAGAAATTTATCTTGGATAAAATTAATGGGAACACTTCCCTATGAATGTGAAATTTAGAAACTAACTGTCGGTTGGCCAAACAGAATGGTTTTCTAGATATTGATCTGATGTTGGTTTCGGCCTTCGGGGTTAATATTTGGGGAATTATTCTCTTGATTAATTTACGGTTAGTGACTAATGAATTGGAATGAGGCGTATGTTGTGTTTGTGTAACACTTATTTAAAATATACGCGAGTTATTCGGAAAGACCGGGTTTATCCCATTCTGAATAACTGATACGACGATAAGTCGAAGATCAAGACGGTGGTCGAAGACCGGAAGTCTTCACGTCGTTTGGGTGATAACTGATGATCTTGATTGGGCTGTACACCCGAGAAGATGGAAACAGTTGGTGATCGTCCAGACGTACTTGGAGATCGATGGATAGGCGGGGTACTAGGTGCCTCCGGTTTCGTTCAGACCCAGAACGGACGTGTAAATGGACTGTGTGTCTGACATTGGATTTTAGTCTGTGTGTTTGATCTCTATTAAATATATATCTGTTTGGCGGCGGAGAATTTATTCTCTTGCTTAACGCCCTTCTCTGAGACGTACGAGCTCAGGGGTTATATATTGATGGATATCAAACGCATGGAGTGAATTGCCTGTGTGGCATGCCTAAGTGGCAATTGATCGAGGCTTCTGTTGAAAAGCAAAGTCTTGTGGTGATGATCAAAGCACGGCCTTTGTGGCGTAGCTTTGTGTAACGTTTACCTCGCGTGTTTCACACCCGGTATGAACCAAAAACGGGAGACGGACGTCAGGGAGGGCATGCGTTTCTTTCTAGCTAGAAGTGGCGTCAGTGGTTTTACACGCCCTGACGAGTTTGACTTATGTGGTTGTTGCTGTTGCGAGGCGCCTCGGTTATATCGGTTTCGGCCGAATGCATTCTGGTCGGCTGACGGACCAGACTTACACCCCATAGGGTGGGGAGACGTATTGTTCAGGCATAATAATCCACATCGGTGGACCGGCCCTGAGGATCCAGGGGGCAGTTGCGGCTGTTCCTGAGGGGCGGGCTAGAGCGTCTCGAATCGGTTGAGGACTATCTTTTGCCTCGGTTCATAGACGGAAATCCAATTTCCAAATACGTAGCTTTGCGGTTTTATTTGTAAACCTATATATGGCGACATAGTGGCATGGGACGCTCATGTCGCCTATGATTGATACTTATGATTTGAAGTTGTTTTATACACTATGCACTTATAATAGTATCAAATGATTTGTTTTAAACGTATCAAGCATTCTTTGGCTGTTATAAGGGAAAACCCTATCCCCCGGCTTGCGTTGCATTGTGTGATAGGACCTGGGTCTTATAACAGCTTCATTTTTCTTTATTTAGCATTGCGCTGTTGTTTTATGCACTGGTATTCTTGGGAGGAAACCCGTTCCGTGTTATACGGCGTGGTCCCTTGATTTACCTAACTTTAAAATAAAGATTAACTGTTTTAGTTCTCACACCAGTCACATGACTGACCTGGAGTTTATTGTTTTAACCTAAACTCTGGGTGCCCTTATTTTGACACGGGCAGCTAGTAGTTTTGGGTTTTGCAGATTTATATTCACAGGATCCTGGTTTACAGCTGGAACGATATCCGAAAAGCTTTGTATCCGTATATCTCCTTCTAGTTGTGTATTGTATTATTTTCCGCTGCGATGTATTTAAATGTAATTTAAATCTCTGGTATTTCTGTGTAATATTTATTCAAACTCTGTATATTCTTGTAATCTGATGCATTGTTGTAATATACAGTGAAATGTTCTTTGGTATGCGTTCTGTTTTGTCCTGTTCTCAAACGATAGGGCGTTTCGAACGGTCTGGGTCGGTTTAGCGACTGGTTCGGACCGAGCGAAATTCCTTGCCGTCACAGTTGGTATCAGAGCTTTGGTTTACCAAGCTCAGAGAACAAGGCACATTGGAACCATACGAAAGAATTCATCAGATATTGGATTAGTAATATCCAATTAGAATGACTCGTTAGAGATAGGATCAGTAGTATCCTAGAACGAGTGTGAAGAGTATATTTTTCAAATGAAAACAATTTTTGTTTTGAAAATTTAAATCAATTATTCGTATTTGATTGTCTATTTATATTGAGTTGGACAGTCCAGTATATATAGATTTTGCGTATACGTCTGATCCACGTGTATTCGAAATTTTAATATACTGGATAGATATAGAATCACACTCTAGTCGCCCGAAGATGATTCTGATGATAGTTCGAACATCATCAGAATTGGTATTCGTGTTTCGAAGGTGTGATTCTCTATATATTTCCATTAGGCTGGTGTGAGAACCAAAACTTATATATAGCTAGAATACATTGTTGTGAATTGGCATCAAAAACATGATTTTTGTATATGTATCAAAATTATGAATTTGAAACTCTAATTCACTAATTGATTGATGTTTGTGTTGTTTGTTTATTTGTTTGATAATTTTTAGCCATTTAGCCTAACTAATCGCATATTGAACTATATTGAAAATTTGGTCGCATTTGCTTGCATATGCATATACTTATATTGAACAGGTCATAGCAAGGAGGCTAGAGCCAGAGAATAAAATTTGTTTGCCCGACAAATAGGTACATGTTTACTACATAATTTCCTGTTTTGTTTGGGTGATGATGATTTTATGAGCCTATTGGCTAGCCGCTTGGCTTTTTCTTTTTCTTTTTGAGATCTGAAGGACCGGGGAAGCTATTTGAAATTCCCCGATGCTCCCGGTGCAGGGGAGGTTATGGCGAAATTTTTCGAAAATTTAGGGAGTTAGCCAAAATTTTGAAATTTTGAAAATTCTCAGAAACTAAAGAGTTGGAGAATGGAAGCCAGATCGAACATAGTGTTGATTAATCAAACCACTTTCGACTTTGTTCCTTTTCGGGGACGAAAAGTTTTAAGTGGGGGAGATTGTAACAACCCGGAAAATCTGGGCCAGTTTAAAATTTTTATTTTGGCAATTTTAGCGAATTTTGAATATTTAAAATGAATTATTTTAAATAATATCGACGAGAAATTTATTTTGAATGGAATTCGAACGTATATATTATACGCGTCGTCGTTAGAATATATTATAATTATATATAATTATAAAAGGAATTGAAAATGGCGCGGTAGTTCGAAAATTCGATTTCTAATTTCAAATGGATATACAGAATTCAATATAAGTCAGAATTGAACGAAACAAGAAATATTTGAATCTGTATAACTATATCTTTGTAACGAAGTTAACAAACTGAGATTTCATTTTAGAAATGATAAGATATGTCCAGTTTAAAATTAGAAATAGTCGCTATGGAATTTATATATTTTTTTATATATATAAGGCCCTTAAAAATAGCAATTTTGCAAACGACCTCGGATTTCGACGAAACCAGTTTTGTTGGGTCCGTGATGTTAAGTTATTGCTAGATTCCAAATTTCATAATTTTTCGAATCGATATGTGAGCGTGGCAAAGGAAAACGCGTTTGACCAGTTTCAGTTGATTTTAATCGACTGGAAAATGGCCATTTTTCAGACGGTCTCAGAATTCGACGAAACTAGTTTTGTTAGGACCGTATCGTCAATACGAAGCTAGAAAATATTTTTCGAGAATTTTTAGAGTTATCATGTGACCCCGGTAATTTGAAATGTGCGTTTAAAATTCAATATAGCGATTTAAATGTAGATTTAAAGGAAACTGATCGAAACGATCAAATCAGCTAGCGATACATATCCCATTGTGTTCGGAATGGGGGTAAAACGCTATGGACGACAGGCGGTAGGCCTCGTTACGAGGTCATATGTAAAAGTCAACTATTAGCAAAATAAAATAATAATAATAATAAAAAAAAATCTCTCTTCCCCTTTATTACCCTCTGCCCCCCCCCCCCCCCCGTTCTAAATTATTTCAACAGAAAGGAAAAAGAAAAAAAAACCTAATCGATCTGATGTCGTCGCCCAAACCCCCCCCAACCGCCTCCGATGACCGCCGCCTTGACCTCGCCGCCTCCCCCTCCCACTCGCCGCCGCCGCCTCCCTCCCCAGATCGATGCCACCGCCGACGAACTCCCCCGCCGATGCCCCTCCTCACGAGCGACGCCCGAAACCCCCCCCCCCTTCTGTAAGTCCTTTTTTTTGTCTTCTTTTTTTTTTTTTTTTATTATGTTATTTCTGTTTTTATTTTTAAGTTTAAATACTGATTATATTTAAGTTCAAAAACTGATTTTTTTTATAATGTTTAAAACTGATTTTTTATAATGTTTAAAACTGATTTTTTATAATGTTAAAAACTGATTTTTTTATAATGTTAAAAACTGATTTTTTTATAATGTTAAAAACTGATTTTTTATAATGTTAAAAACTGATTTTTTATAATGTTAAAAACTGATTTTTTATAATGTTAAAAACTGATTTTAAAAGAAAAAAAATGATTTAAAGCTGATTTGAAAAGAAAAAAAACTGATTTAAAATGAATTTAAAAACTGAATTTTTAAATATTAAAAACTGATTTTATTTTAAGAGATTAAATAGAAAAAGATTTGAATTTTAAATAGAAAAAGATTTGAATTTTAAATGGAAAAAGATGAGAAGTTTAAAAAGGTGAAATCTTTAAGTTTAAAAAGGTGAAATCTTTAAATTTAAAAAGGCGAAATCTTTAAATTTGAAAAGACAAAATCTTTTTAGTTGAAAAGACGAGAACTTAGAAGTTAAAAGGCGAAACCTTTATATTTTAAAGGGAGTGAACTTTATATTTCAAAGGGCGGAAACTATATATTTTATAACGTTGTAAAAATATAATCTTTGTCTATTTTAAAAGCGTGTTAAAAATATAATCTTTTATATTACAGAATAATAAAGATAGGATTTTTATATATTGAACTTCGATAGAAAGATAGGATTTTTATATATTGAACTTCGATAGAAAGATAGGATTTTTATATATTGAACTTCGATAGAAAGATAGGATTTTTATATATTGAACTTCGATAGAAAGATAGGATTTTTATATATTGAACTTCGATTAAAAATATGATTTTTATATATTGAACATCGAAGTAAAAATTCGATTTTTATATATTGAATAGCAAAGTAAAAATGTGATTTTTACGTATGTAGTGAAAGCAGCAACGAAGGTGACAAAAAGGCGAAACGATGAAGACTTCTGCAAATGAAGAGCCGTGGAGCTAGGATAGCTATATGTGAGAATTTCTCACCTTTCAATTTCTTTTTTTCTAGTTATATATATATACTAGGATGCAGACGGTGCTTAGTAGCACCCGACACAATCGTCCACAGACCATGGACTTGTTTGTTTGACTGTTTGGTGATTGATTGCGATATTGGTTTTGAATGTGGTTTGTGGTGTGAAAAATCGAATCGATAAATTGGTTAGGATTAGACGTGCGCCGTTATAAGGCGAAGGAGTAAGGCTAGGTTAGACTCTTACTCCAAATTTTGTGGTTTGCATAACGAATTGATTTGATTGATGTGTGAATGGCGTGGGCCTTCACTAGACCGGGGATAAGGCTAGGCCTCGTCCCGTTTCTAGTATCGTGCCGTTATGCCGCCGAAATTTTCTAAAATATGTTAGAAAAATAAAAATATCATTTTATTTAAAGAATGAACTGAATAGAAATTCATATGTTAAAATAAAATGTTTTATCGTTAAAAATATAATTTTTAACGTGAAGTGAATAAATAAATATTCATTTACAAACCAGACGGTTTGTTTATGTACACCTATTTGAAGGACATTGATTGGGAAGATAAATTTTATACATCGCCCAACTGCACAAATAAAATCTTTGTTTGATTGTTTGAAAACCCCACACGGGTGTTGGGATGAAATTTAAAGTTCACTCATCCTGATTGATTAAATATGTCGATCGATTGATTGACAGGCTGTTATAAGCGTTGAATATCTATATTTGATGCTTGTACAGTGTAGTGCACTTTGGTTGATGGTTGATTATTTTTCAATGCTATGATATATATGTGTTGTATGAAAATCCATATAATTAACTTTATATGGTAATTGATTGGGCCTCATTCCAATTTGAAAAATAAAGAATATTATAAAATAAAAGGTCATGTGTTGAACGAAATATTTTAGTAATAAAGTTTACATCTTTATCAATATAAAATAAAAGTTCATGTGTTGACAGTACTCATTCATTGAGATTGGTCATGTGTTGAACGAAATATTTTGATAATAACAACTATTTTGAAAAAGAAATATCTGAAATAGAATATTTGAAAATAGAAATTTATGAAGCCGTGTTGACTAGATTGACGCCATTTCGACGTGAACGATATTTGAATCGAATTGAAAACGATTTCGAAATGAAATGAATTGAAAACGATTTCGAAATGAATTGAATTGAAAACGATTTCGAAATGAAATGAATTGAAAACGATTTCGAAATGAAATGAATTGAAAACGATTTCGAAATGAATTGAATTGAAAACGATTTCGAAATGAATTGAATTGAAAACGAATTCAAATTGAATTGAAAGCGAATTAAAATGAATTCAAATTGAATTGAAATTTGAATTGAATAGAAATGAATTTTGAAACGAATTTATAAAGAAGAATTCAATTTTGCTTTGAATTGAAATGGAAGTTGAAATAGGTTTTGAAACGAATTTAAAACTATTTATATAATTCGTTTTGAATACCAATCGACGAAATATATATTATATATATTATATATATAATATAATGGCCTGAATAGAACGCGCCGCGCCGCGGCAGTTCGTGAATTTCGACCATTTATTTCAAACGGACATTACGGGAGATCCGACCGTCGGATTCTCCTAAAACCGGAACCGTTGGGTTCGTATCGAAAAGAGCTTTCTAACGAATGTGATAAATTAGAAATCTAACGGTTGGATTTGGAGTTACGTCCAAATCAAATTTGAAAAAGGTCGCTGTAAGTGCAGTTCGATGGCCATTGATGGAAATCGACTGTACGGGCCTTGATAAAATTATTAAAAATAGTAATAATTTGTGTAAAATCATAAGAAATGATTTGTGAAGATTTGGGATGAAAAACTTCATGTTTGAAAAGATAAAAATAGATTTTTATCGAAATGAACTAGTTTTGAACTAGAATTATAATTCTATTTATTTTTAAATAAATAAATTGAATTCGAAAAGGGTTTTAAAAATAACCAAAATTTCCAATGATTGCATTGGAGTGGATTTGAATCGAAATTGTCTTCGGAATATTTCGATGTTGGGATTCGTGATTATACAGGTGTTGTTATGGAAATTTGAAAGATATATATATTTATATCGTTATTTCCAATACGACATCTGTTAGTCGTAGAATTCGATATTGAATATAAGCCGATATATTTTCTATTCAGAGCCTTGTATTGAATATCGAATGTGATTTGGGTTTGTCGTGAATGGTGTCTTCACTAACACTGTTTTTGAACCCAGTTGAGAAAAGATTAAATCTTTTTATTTAGATTTAATGAAGTGTACCAATTAAATAATATTTAATTGGAATTGAAATGATATTGATTTTTGGGTTTATCGTGGACAGTGTTTTAAATAACACTCGTTCTTTAACCCGATAATTAATGAATGTGATTTTGGGTTTATCGTGAACTGTGTTTTAAATGACACTGATTCTTTAACCCAATTAAAGATTAAAACTAAGTGGAGTTTTAATGAATCTTTAATTAGATTTAAATAATCGAAATGGAGTATCACCAGTTTTGCTCCAGGCGATAGTTAAATCTTTAATTAGATTTGAACGTGAAATGGTAATTGAATTTACCGATAACACTGTGGTGTTAGATATGAAGTATTACCAGTTTTACTTCATGGGATAAATAGGTTGGGATTGGGAAATTAAAACCAATGATTACTTTGGTAAGGTTCGTTAATCTCGACTAGTTGAATCGAAATTCAAACGAGGAATAAATTCAAGAAATTTATCTTGGATAAAATTAATGGGAACACTTCCCTATGAATGTGAAATTTAGAAACTAACTGTCGGTTGGCCAAACAGAATGGTTTTCTGGATATTGATCTGATGTTGGTTTCGGCCTTCGGGGTTAATATTTGGGGAATTATTCTCTTGATTAATTTACGGTTAGTGACTAATGAATTGGAATGAGGCGTATGTTGTGTTTGTGTAACACTTATTTAAAATATACGCGAGTTATTCGGAAAGACCGGGTTTATCCCATTCTGAATAACTGATACGACGATAAGTCGAAGATCAAGACGGTGGTCGAAGACCGGAAGTCTTCACGTCGTTTGGGTGATAACTGATGATCTTGATTGGGCTGTACACCCGAGAAGATGGAAACAGTTGGTGATCGTCCAGACGTACTTGGAGATCGATGGATAGGCGGGGTACTAGGTGCCTCCGGTTTCATTCAGACCCAGAACGGACGTGTAAATGGACTGTGTGTCTGACATTGGATTTTAGTCTGTGTGTTTGATCTCTATTAAATATATATCTGTTTGGCGGCGGAAAATTTATTCTCTTGCTTAACGCCCTTCTCTGAGACGTACGAGCTCAGGGGTTATATATTGATGGATATCAAACGCATGGAGTGAATTGCCTGTGTGGCATGCCTAAGTGGCAATTGATCGAGGCTTCTGTTGAAAAGCAAAGTCTTGTGGTGATGATCAAAGCACGGCCTTTGTGGCGTAGCTTTGTGTAACGTTTACCTCGCGTGTTTCACACCCGGTATGAACCAAAAACGGGAGACGGACGTCAGGGAGGGCATGCGTTTCTTTCTAGCTAGAAGTGGCGTCAGTGGTTTTACACGCCCTGACGAGTTTGACTTATGTGGTTGTTGCTGTTGCGAGGCGCCTCGGTTATATCGGTTTCGGCCGAATGCATTCTGGTCGGCTGACGGACCAGACTTACACCCCATAGGGTGGGGAGACGTATTGTTCAGGCATAATAATCCACATCGGTGGACCGGCCCTGAGGATCCAGGGGGCAGTTGCGGCTGTTCCTGAGGGGCGGGCTAGAGCGTCTCGAATCGGTTGAGGACTATCTTTTGCCTCGGTTCATAGACGGAAATCCAATTTCCAAATACGTAGCTTTGCGGTTTTATTTGTAAACCTATATATGGCGACATAGTGGCATGGGACGCTCATGTCGCCTATGATTGATACTTATGATTTGAAGTTGTTTTATACACTATGCACTTATAATAGTATCAAATGATTTGTTTTAAACGTATCAAGCATTCTTTGGCTGTTATAAGGGAAAACCCTATCCCCCGGCTTGCGTTGCATTGTGTGATAGGACCTGGGTCTTATAACAGCTTCATTTTTCTTTATTTAGCATTGCGCTGTTGTTTTATGCACTGGTATTCTTGGGAGGAAACCCGTTCCGTGTTATACGGCGTGGTCCCTTGATTTACCTAACTTTAAAATAAAGATTAACTGTTTTAGTTCTCACACCAGTCACATGACTGACCTGGAGTTTATTGTTTTAACCTAAACTCTGGGTGCCCTTATTTTGACACGGGCAGCTAGTAGTTTTGGGTTTTGCAGATTTATATTCACAGGATCCTGGTTTACAGCTGGAACGATATCCGGAAAGCTTTGTATCTGTATATCTCCTTCTAGTTGTGTATTGTATTATTTTCCGCTGCGATGTATTTAAATGTAATTTAAATCTCTGGTATTTCTGTGTAATATTTATTCAAACTCTGTATATTCTTGTAATCTGATGCATTGTTGTAATATACAGTGAAATGTTCTTTGGTATGCGTTCTGTTTTGTCGTGTTCTCAAACGATAGGGCGTTTCGAACGGTCTGGGTCGGTTTAGCGACTGGTTCGGACCGAGCGAAATTCCTTGCCGTCACAATAAATGTTGCAAACGCCAATTAGGAAATTTAAATTACAACCGCAATTAGACACGAGGTCAAGCTTATCTTGTGGAAGAAGTCTGCCCGAAACCGACCAACAAATCCAGCATCCATAGGTGGTCAGCTTATTGTGAGGGGTCTAATGCATAATATAAACATACTAAGGCACGAGGTTAAGTTCAACTTGTGGTAGAAGTCTGCACGGAACCAATCAACAAATCCAACATCCACAAGTAGTCAACATAATATGAGAGGCCTGGTGCATGAATATATATATATATATATATATATCAGTCAACAAATAATAAATAAATAAGAATAGCAAATGTATTTTGGGATACAACAAATAGACATTTCGGGACTAATAAACTAAGGATATCCAGAATTAAGGGTTGCCTTAGGGAAAATATGACCGTTATGGTCATAAATGGCAGTAAACCCATGGATAGAAGAAAAAAGGGGGTTATGAGTATTTTTTTTGGCATAGCCGACCGGTTTTTATAGTGTTCCGTAACACTTTTTATTATGACTAATAATAAAATTACAATATAGCACAGGTGACTGTAGTTAACAGTCAGCTAATTCGGTTTTTAAGGTGGACCGTCCACCGTCATCCTATCTAGGTTACAGATCAGAAGCTAGGCACTTTCCTAGTCTACTATTGCTCCACGCAGGGAGTTACATATTTTGTACCATAAAAAATTACAGCACATACATACTGGACATGCCAGAGTCATTACATTCTTAACGAGGAAGAAAATTACATAAAGTACACACAAGTAGCTGTACCAACACATGGTTTGCACAGTAAATTAACGCATAGGCATACTTAGAGTACAACAAACGGCTGAAAACAGCAGCGGCCATACTTCTCGAGCTCTACACAAAAGCATGGGCAATCTGACATCTGAGACAACAGTTCCTCAGCGAATAATATGTAGTGATGCAAACTAATCAGAGAGTCCAGTGAAGGGGAAGGAGATCGAAGACAAATGAAACAACCACCATCACTCGACAGACCAAAATACACCACCATTTTCATACTGCACTGCAGCGCAAAGAATAGATGCACAGTCAAGGCAAGAATCACCATCGAAAAAAGGCTACGATCAGTGCAAAAGCATCTCGTATGTAGCCCAGTTTCATGACGAAAACCCAACTATGAATTCCCAAACAGAGCCTAGCAGACAGGTAAAACATAGCAAATATCCGAGCTCAATAACCAAAGCATAAACCAAACACCAGAACAAAACACTTCTACCAAACAAATCGAAAGATAAACAAACATCATACTACCAACAAGTCAAAATAAGTAACCAGTGAAAACCCAAAGAGTCGCAAAGTCCCATCCCAGTTGACGCGTAAACGATACAAACCTAATGTGAGCTACTGTTTACCCTAGTTCACCGCATTAGTGACGGCTTCCAGCTATAGCCAAAACCTCCAGCTGAAGAACAAACTTCATGAAAAAGCGAGTAGTTTCCTGAAGAGATCCGAACTAAAGAAGGAAGGTTTGTCAGGGTCAATTATTTGGAGAAGAGGGTTGTTTCAATGAGGAGAATATAAATTATGGATTAAAAGGGCTCAGATTTAATTTCATGGAGAAAGGAACAAATAAGAAACCGCCGTGAGCTCGAACTAGCCAGAAGAGAAACCAAACACCTCAACAGGCGTAGAGATGAGGTTGAGGGAAGTAAGGAAAGTCGAAGCTCAACATGGCCGCTTAGAAAAAGCTTGGATCTGAAATAAATGAAATAGTTTACAGAGAAGCCACCACGTATGACGAAAACAGGGAAAGAGGAAAAGAGACAGTAGAGAAGAAAGGAAAAGGGGAGATACTGAAGCATGAAGAAAAGAAAAGATGGTTTTCCCTGTCGCCATTTATAGTGGCTCTCTGATAAACGAAGCTTTTTTTAATTGAATTGTCGTTTAAATACTAAGTCCAAATTAGGGTAATATTTGAATAAATATCCTAGGGTAAAGAGGTTATAACTTTCCTTATCCACAACTAGTTAATATAAAACTTTAAATTTTAAAGTTGGACTTAGTAGGTTAATAAATATTATTAACCATATTAATCCGTGACGATAATGAATGTTGTACGTATAGCATTTCCTTGTAGAGGGACTAAACGAGAATGACTTAATAACGTAGCCCACCTTATCCCAAATATGGAAAGGTACAGAAGGCTAATGGGATACGAACCAATAACCGTCGCG
Organism: Allium sativum; assembly: GCA_030737875.1. Lineage (NCBI taxonomy): Eukaryota > Viridiplantae > Streptophyta > Magnoliopsida > Asparagales > Amaryllidaceae > Allium > Allium sativum. Next base: position 681,095,632 of record CM060926.1, on the reverse strand, counting down.
TATAGTCCGCTTCCTGGGTCTTAAGCGGCTAGGGTTGAGGAGTCCACCTGGGAATAGGTCTTTCAGTTTAGGGGTCTTAAATGGCAGGTGTGTGTGGGTCTACCCAAACCTGGAAACTAAAACGTCAGATATGGCTACCTATCCTACTGGAAGTAATAAGCGACTAAGGGGGTTATCTAATAAGGTCAACTAGAAGGTATTGCAAACGATAAAATACCATCTCTCACCTTATGCAGGGCAAGGGTATATGCATGAACAACGGAAGCCTTTACTAGTAAGCCCCGTAGCTAGTGCCTTTTAGTTTATGTTAACATTGAACAAATCTTCAAGGAATAATAAGAGTAAATGGAAGTAGATATGTATGTATGTATATATGTGTATATATATATAAACCCCGTAACCATGGGTCTAACCTCGATTAAATAACCAGTCATGCTCTGGTATAAAGGCTTCACAAATATATGAGTAAAATGTCTAGTCTCTGTATTATACTTCGAGGGAAGGGTAGTACAGTGGTGCGTAAACATTTACAAGGTTGGACTAGAATCTCTAACCTTGTTATGCATACATCTTGGGTTGAGCCAAACGGGATACATTTGTGTATTATAATATGTGTTATACATTTCTTATTCACCAGAATCTTGTTGTTCTGACCCCCCTCCTCATTAAAACCACCCAGGTTTTCTAGAGAAGGTCAGGTTCTCACAGGTGTTTAAGTTTGGCTTTCGGTTCTCCTTCTCTCTCATGCTTGGTATTGGCAAAGTGACTTACTTTGAAAAAGGTAGTTACTTGAGTTAATAGTTTATCCTATTTTGTTTCTATTATGAGTTATTTTATCCTACTCTGATTATGCTCATGATCATTTATTGCAGGTACCAGATTTACACGCTCCTTACCTGGACGTGTTTGAGTTTCAATTTTTGTCAAAATTTGGGCATAGAAAAGTGTGGGGTGTTACGTAAAGCCTACGATGGTGGATTAATGCCAAGCTCTGAGGTGTCGATCCAGTGTTGTGCACTCGTGTATTGCGATCAGTTGTTATCACAGCTCAAACATACTACGCAAAAAGTAAACACACCAAGAACATTGTCATCTAAAATTTATTTAGTGATAAACTATCGGTTGTAATAGCCTTTTCTTCACAATGCCTTAAACCTTAAAAACAAAACATTTTTGCAAAGCAGTAGATCTGTATAATAAGCTAAGTAAAATAGCAGTGAAGATGCTCGATGTTCCTTGTCCTTGGTAGTTCGGTGCCATCAATGGTCATTAGCTTGAAAGTACTATCTCTAAGCCTCCGTTAAATGGCGTAACGACCTTCCCAGTAAGGACCGAAACTGTTTCGTGTGGAAAAGATCCATTTTAGGATGAGGTTGCCGATTTCAAAGTGCTTTCGATGGACTTTGGAGTTGAAGTACCGGCCGACTCATTGACAGTGTGCGGCTGCTCTGAGTTCAGATTCGTATCTTTTCTCTTTGAGTAAATTGAGTGATTCCAAGAGAAGATCTTGGTTACTCTTCATATCATAGTACGTGACTAGATGAGATTGGAGTTTAAGCTCAATGGGAATGACAACTTCAGATCCATATGAGAGAGAGAGAGAAGGGAGCGTGATCGATCGCTGACTTATGGGTAGTTTGTTAAGCCCAAAGGACTAGAGGGAGTTCATCTACCCACTTGCCTCTGGCCTTTTCCAAATGCTTCTAGATGGTGGATTTGATAACTTTGTTAATAGCCTCAACTCGTCTAGTGGCTTGAGGATGAGCCATTGTTGAGAATCTATTTCAAAGTGTCGATGGTAGAAGGTCTTGAACTTAGAACTCTCAAATTGGGTCCTATTATCAGAAATAACAGTTTTAGGAACTCCAAAATGATAGAAGATGTCACAAACAACAAAGTTAATTAATATTTTAGTAGTAATTGCTGTGAGGGGCTTGGCTTCGACTCATTTGGAAAAGTAATCAACTGCGACGCACTACAAAAAAAGCATTCAATTAAAGACTGTAAATCAGAGACGGAAAATTTTCAGTTTCGAATTAAGAATTGCTTAATGACTGATAAATTCAGTCTTTTAACTTTTGGTTTTATAGACCAAATGGAAGTCTTTGGTCAATTTGTATGTTCTGAAAAAGTGTAAGTACTGAATTTCAGTCATTAATGGGTGTTTATAGTACTAAATATCTGATAATTAGAATTCTCTTGTTCTTTTTAATTGTATGGCTGAAATTGATGATCCGGGTCATTAGTTTGAGGTGCCATATAAATTGTGCTTGCGGCTAAATGAAAATTGTCCACTTCCTTAATTTAAGGATCTTGGAGGATCCACTTTCCCAGTACGCAATTGAACTATCTTTCTTCTCCATTTATAGAAATAAATGCAAACCTCTGTCTTCTTACTTCTCACTGATTCATAGATCTCTACTCACAAATTTTGTTCCCTTATTTATAGAAAGTTGTTCTTTGTCAGGTATTCGAAATAGAGATCTTTGGTGCTTCGATGGAAAAATAATGGTGAGACATTGTGTAGAAGAATGATCTACAGAGTTCTGGTATATTTTAAGAACAATTTCCTTTAGTTCTACTGTTCTAAAGTTGGATATTTGCAGTTGTTGGCTAATGATTGGAAACAAAGACATTTTCTTCAAGCAAAGGAATGCGATGTTGTAGAGTTGAAGCGGAACAGAAGATCGAAGCACTCCCATGTTCTCTTTCTCTCTAGTCCTTTTGCTTTAAATAGCAGAGCCTCATGCACTGGTGAGCGGTCCTTGTGCGGAGCGATCCATGCTTGGTGCGCCTGAGCGCTTTATGTGCTCAGTAATGCATGTTGGAGACATCTCTAGCGTGTTCATGATTAAATATTCAAAGTACAACCCAGTAGGTGGATGGTTTCATATACGCGAGCTACATAACCATGTGCGTTGTCCCGATAGGGGCGGGTTTCAGTGAGCTTGTTGGGCGGGTACTGGAATGCTTTGGTCCAAAGGAATTCCCTACTGCAGTCATGGTGTTTGGTGGGTGTGAATGAGTGGGGACTTGGGTGGAAGTGAAGAAGTAGGCATGTGTGGATGATGTGAAGCAGGAGCTGCCAAGTGGCGTTATGTTTATGTATCAGAAGTTTTATGCTGATGTGGCAAAGTCAGGTTCACCGACTGGGACAGGGAGGAGCGGCAGCAGAAGGGAAGGATGTGAAAGATGGCGGGATTAGAAACAACTTCTGGATTAAGTGATTTGGAAGTTTGGTTTACAATATTTATATTCATGACTTATAACATAAAATTTTGGTGTTTAATGTTTTAATGAATCATGTACTTATGTATGATGGGTTAATTAGTTAAATATCTATAAGTTTATGCATTGCAACAGTTTATTATTGAGTTAAATATGATGGGTTGTAGTTTCGCCTGCCACCATCTGTATGAATCAATGTCCGATTGCGTTCGAAAAAAAAAGCTTTAAATTATTAGATTGTGGGACTAACTGTGTTCTTCACTGTGCATTGAATGAGATGACTTAAAGTGGCTTCAGTTTTTGTTGATCATAAAAAAAGAAAAAAAAAGAAATATGCATATAATAATTAATGTATTTTTAACTTAAAGACTGATTAGTAAATATCTCTCGGTCTTTAGAATTCTGTCTTCAAACAATTTTGAAACCGAAACGTCAGTCTTTATGTTTTAAGACTGAATGCGCAGTCTCAAACATCTTTAAGACTTGAGAAATAGTAACTGAAAAATTGGTTTTTAATCGGTCTTTAAAAGCAATATAGAGACTGAATTGTGTACATAAAGACTGATATTTTCAGTCTTTAGTTTAATTTTTTTAGTAGTGACGATGGCGTATCGAGCACCGCCTTTGGCCATCAGAAGAGTTCCGATGATATTGATTCCCCATATTGCAAACGACCATGGACTGACCATCTATGTAAGTTATGTAGGCAAGGCTCTTGGAATTTAAGAGAATCTCTGGCATTTGTCAGACTTGCGGGGTGGAGTTTGTTGCATCCCGCTCGTGAATTGTCCAAAAATAGCCATATCGGAGAATCTTTTTTGCCAGAGTTTGCCCTCGAGTGTGGTCATCGCACTCGCCCTTGTGCACATCCAGTAGTACATGATCGTCGTTGTTGTGGGCTACACATCGAAGTAACGGAATAGAGAATCCTCTTCGATAGAGCACTCCATCTTGAATGACATAGTGTGATGATTTGTGGGTGAGCTCTCGTTTTTCTTTTCGGTTGCTAAGGAGGATCTCATGCTGCAAGTAGCTCTTGGTTGGAGTCATCCAAGACTCGGGTTAAGGCTCGGTCTCCATCATCAATATCAAATCTGTCTTCATCTGATCGATACTTGGAGACTTGTGAACTTCGACTGGGATAAGTCCCAAGTATTGCGCATCTCCAGAACTTACTAGTTTGGCCAATGAATCAGCCTTCTTGTTTTGTTCTCAAGGGATGCGAGTGATGATGTAGTGTTCGAAGTTGGAAAGTAATTCACGAATTCGATCAAGGTAGGGAGCAAGTCGTTCTCCCTTGGCTTGATACTCCCCATGCACCTAGTGTACGATGAGATGTGAGTCAGAGTGTATTTGGATAGCCTTGTTGTTGAGTTTAATAGAGATTCTGATTTCACTTCATATTCTACATCGTTATTGGTTGCAGGAAAGTTGAGCTTTAGACTATGACAAATAGAGCATCCTTTGGGAGTAATGAGTACAACTCTGGCGCCAGAATAGTGATTGTTTGATGAACCATCCACAAATAGTTTCTATTGGACATTGGGAGGCCCACTATCTTCTGGAAGATCTTTAAGAATTGTGAACTCTACGATAAAGCATACTAGGTCTTGTCCAAGGATGGCTCGATGAGGGATAAAATTAAGCTCAAATTGACTCAGCTCAATATTCCATTTCAAAAGTCACCCAAACGCTTCAAGTCGTTGAAGGGCCTGTCGTAGAGGCTGGTCAGTGTAGACTTTGATCAGATGAGACTGGAAATATGTCTGAAGCTTCCAGGAAGAGATCAATAGGTCATAATTAAATTTCTTAAGCATTCGATAATTCTTTTTGGCACCTGTCAATCTCTTGCTGATATGATAAACTACCATTGGATACAATCTTCTTCGCGCACTAGCATTGAGCTAATTGCTCGTACATAAACAACTAAATAGATAAATAAATTTTCAAGGTCCACGGGTTTTGATAGGATGGGTGGCCATTCTAAGTGATTCGTAGGTCCTGGAATGCGATAATGCACTCTGATGTCCACGTAAAGTTGCGCTTCCCTTTCCTGAGCAAGTCGAAGAAAGGAATGCACTAGTCCTTTGCTATTGATATGAATCGACTTACAGTGGCAACTTTTCCGTTTAAGCTTTGAACATCTTTGATGTTCTATGGGGCCTAAATATCGCGGATAGCTTGGATTTTTTCTCGATTTGACTCGATTTCCTGTGAGTTGATGACGAAACCTAGGAATTTTCCCGATACAATGTCGAAAGAGCATTTCAAGGGATTGAGTTTCATGCCATATTTACGTAGAATGTCAAACATTTCCACAGGGTTATTAACATGGTCATTCGACACCCTTGTTTTCACGAGCATGTCAACTACGTAAACCTCCATGGATCTCCCGATTTGGTCCTTGAACAATCGGTTGGTCAGTCGCTAATAGGTGGCTTCAACATCCTTAGGACCGAACGACATGAGACATAGCAATAGAGCCCAATGTCGGTAATGAATGAAGTATGCTCCTGATCTGGAAGGTACATTAGAATTTGATGTAGCCTGAGTATGCATCCATGAATGAAAGAAATTGGTAGCCTACAGTTTAATCAACGAGTTGGTCAATCTTTGGAAGCGAGAAGCTGTCTTTTAGGCATGCTTTGTTCAAACCTGAATAGTCGACACATGCGCGCTATTTCACATTTGATTTTCTGACCAAGACCGGGTTGGAGACTCATTCTAGACAGAGGGCGTCGTGGATAAAGCCATTGTCAAGTAGTCTATCCACCTCCTCTTTCAGTGCCATAAATCTTTCTATTACCAAGATTCAACGTTTTTGTTTGACTGGATGATGCTTCGGATCGATATTAAGCATATAGCACGTGATTTTTGGGTCAATGCCGCACATATCGGAATGGGTCCAAGCGAATACATCAAGGATGACTTGTAAGAAATCCACAAGTTCTTCCTTTATTGTTGGGTGAAGCTGTGATCAATTCTTCACGACCTGAGTTGGGTCGGCGGGTTGATTGGAATGTCAACGGTTAGCTCCACCGAAGTAGTCTTTTCATAATTGAGCTCTTCGTTTTCCCATGGATCAATGTCTTAAGAGAGATGTCAGTTGCATCTGAGCCAGGCCTCAGCCTCTAGTGGATGCTATGCACTTACGGATTTCGCGTAGCGGATCTGTTCCGTGCTCTTTCCCTTATCGTTATTGATGGCATCTTTCCATTCTTCAAGATAGTAGGCTCTTGTGGTAGCTTGTTCGCCTTTGACAATTCTGATCTCACACTCTATTGGAAATTTCATAAGGAGGGACCATGGTGCCATATAGTTTCAGAACTCTACAAGAAAAGGACGTCCAAGGAAGACGTTGTAAGGGAAAGGAACATCAATGACCATGAAGACAAAGAACCAGACTCTGCTACGATTCCCATCTCCAAGCTAGACCGACAGTCCAGCTAGACCAACTAGTCGGTTGGATGAACCATTAAATCCATGGATGGTGGCATGACACGACTTTAAGTCTTTGACCTCAAGTTTCATCTGATGACATTGATCGGACCTATGTATATAGAGATGATGAGGGGATCTATGGTTGGAATTTCAATTTCCGTAACATCCCTCTCGTGGAAGACTATGTCATCACGCATAATATTTTGAAGCTTGGTCGGGACAAATTCATCATGGGTGGAGCATGCTTCCAAATGGCATGCTTGGTTGAGCTAGTGTACTCCTCCATGCATCTGAATCTTTCATTTGCGGGGTGAGGCCCCCCGCAAACAGTGTTAATGATGATAGCCCTCGCGGAGGTCCCCGATTGGACGGCCCAGGGGAAGCTTGAGCTTGAGGAGGTGCGGGCATTGAAGGACTGTGGCTGCTTCTTAAGGACCAAGGTCTTGAACATACAGCTTGAGGCAATTCTCTCGAATAATCCTTTCAATGGCATCCTTAAGGTGACGATAGTCGTTGATATTGTGGCCAAACATATCATGGAATCTGCAATATTTGCTAAAAAAATCCTGATCGGTAGATTCTCTGTGTTCGGCTTCATGTATTGTATTACAGGTCTCATGGTAGATTGTATCCAGCTCAGAATTGAGCGGGGTGTAGACCTTGTAAGTCCGATAGCGATCGCGCTTCTTTGGATCTCTGGCCTATTGGTTGTTATAGCTACCTGGCTTGTCGTTGTTTGGCATAGGCTTCATTTGAGCTTTACCTTTGTCAGAAGATTCTCTGATCTATTTTCACTTAGAGCTGTCTTGAACAGTGCTTTGGTGTGGGTTGTATGGATGGCCAGTCTGAGTCGCCAACATAGAAACTGATTTGCCTTCTCATAGAAAGCTTCCAATTCTTTGGCTTCTTCCTATCGATCCAAGCTCCGAATTTGGTGTCCGGCGGAATTCCCTTAGCAAGTTGAACCAAGACGGTGCAAGGCTTGGGATCTTTGACTTCTGCCATGGCGTTGTTAAAGCATTCGAGGTAAGTCTTAAGAGTTTCCACCTTGACCTAGAAGAGATTAGAGAAAGTCAATCTATCTTTTGATCTTGCAATGTGCATCCTGAATTATTTCACCAACTAGGTACTAAGCTGGTCGAAAGTGGAGATGGGTCTCAGTGGAAGTCAAGAGAACCGGAGTAGAGCATGCCTTCAAGAAAGAATGGGAAGCATTTTTATTTCATAGCGTCGGTGGCGCGACTTGAGTCCATATGCCACTCATAATGGTTCAAGAAGTTACAAGGATCAATTTTCCCTAAGTATGCAGTTCACTGAGGTGTATTGAAGCGTCAAGGCCCACGGCCCGAGTGAAGGGGTTACGCCTCATATTAGTTTTCCTAAATGTCTATGGAGTGACCGTGCATTTCTCTTACGATCCTACGGACCATGTCGATGAGAACCGCAGGCTGAACCACCTCTACTGGATTCCAGCAGTCGTAGTCCAGCTCGGGAGTTCGTGGCCATGGGCGTCCTCCATGATGAACATCGGCATCATCTTCAGGTAGGTCATCAACCTCGATTGCTTAGTTCTATTGAGGTTGGTTGGGAAGAACTTGAGCTTGGTTAGCTGCTGGACGCATACGCGCCAAGTTCTGAGTAACGATAGGAAGGTCCTATTGTTGAGGGGTTGGGTACTAGTTCCTTGGTCGTTATTAGGACCCAACCGAGAATAGTCATGTTGACGCGTTCCGTTACTTATGGTGATGGTAGTTCCAACACCATTACAGTTTTCGTTGGTATTAATTAGGGGTGCGCATTAACCGCACCGCCATACGAAAACCGCCTGCACTGAACCGTAAAAGCAGTGTGGAAAACCAGACCGAATCATCTCTTTAAAGCAGGTACTCCAAACTGGACCGACTCGAATGATGTGGTCCGGTTGCGGTTTGAGCTGTTGACCCATCTTTATTAAACCGGACCGAACTAAATAGTTGCACTAGTAATCTTATGATAAATTGTAACTGGCCTCATTTTTCGTATTGGAGGATCGTAAAATATTTTTAATTTATTCCTTGTGGGTTGGATCATTCTCATATTATAATATGTTGTTTATGGGGATGTGAGACATGTCCATAATTTTTTACCAATTTTGTTTGTGACCGTTTCCCCTATCAGTCTTGTATAGGGCATAACTTTTCACTCGGATCGATTTAGGTGTTGAGATTGGTATCATTGGAAAGAAAATGATGATTCCCATTCCGTAAGTGGTCACATTAAAGATTTGGCTCAGCGGTTTGGGAGGAAACGTTGTTTTAAGGTTTAACAGTTGGTTATTCAGGTTTTGTAAGTCATAATGGGCTGATTTGGGGAGGCCCATTAGTGGGCTGGTGGATGCTATATATAGGGGGTACGAGGCATGGAGAATAGTTTACTTTCTCCATTCTCTTATTTAGGAGAGCTTGTGGTCCTCCATTCCTCCATCTTCTTTACCTTTCCACCACTAAAGCTTAGAGAATCGAAGATCTACAACATTTGAAGCCAGATCTACGCAAATCAAAGAGAGAGATCATCAAATTGAAGAGTTTAAAGCAAATTCTTCACTGTCCGAATCTAGATCTAAGTGCTTTTGGGTTATTTTGGAGAATTGGTGAGTGATATGCATCTCTCACACAGATTCAAGCAAGTATATGAATTGTATGCACATATTTTCATCATTTTAAATCGATTTCTCCTTGATCTACACAATGGTAAGCTTATTTTCATATGAATCGCCATAGGATCTAATTTAGCAACTTAAACCGGTAATTTCTATGTTATTTCATATGTTTGGGCAAATTAGATCCATAATTCATGTTCATATGTTCAATTATCATGATTTTGGTGAAGTTTGCATAATTGTGGTGAAAATCGTCATATTCATATTGTTAGTGATTTCATAACATGTTTATGGTCGTATTTGATGAATTAGTTGAATAGATTTCGTCGATCTTGTTATTCGATGAAGTTTTGGTGGAATTTGGTGCTGAATTGGACTGATACAGGGCGTGGGTTGAGCGTGCAGTACAAGTGTAGTACGATGTAGTACAAAATAGGGTCGGTCGAGAAGCTTATGCTCGATCGAGCTGGGTTTCTGGTCGGTCGAGCAGAAGTGGTTCGGGTCGAGCAGCATATGCTCAAGCAAGGTGGGGTTAGTCATACGTACGGGTCGGTCGAGCAGCTTATGATCGGTCGCACACAAGGTTGGGTCGAGCAGGTTGGGTCAGTCAGATTCTGGCCATTCGAACACCAAGGGTCGGTCGTGCATAACAGGGTCGGTCGCACCCCGAAGACATAAGGTCGCTTCTGAAAAGAAAAAAATCGGGCATGATCCAAATTTGAACAAAAGGGCATGGCCGCAGTGCGCTCTAAATGATGTGGTTGGTGGCATGAGCACTGTGGTTTATTTCATAGAAAATGGTTGTAACACTATGAATTGTGTTGAACCATATATCAATGTTATTTGGTTCAGTGATGTTGTGACTTCGAAGTAAGTTCAAGTAGGAATATTCGAAGTATTGAATATGTTTGTTGATCGGTATGGAACAACGAATGAGATGACAGCTCAAAGGTTGTGAGTTGGTGGATAATGGTTGCTCGAGAAGGTCGCTTGAGCTATGAATGATCATCGGGTTGGATAACTAGAGATGCGAAGGCTGAGAGATTATCATCGTCGTAGGTTCTAACAGGCTCAAAGTAGGGGTACAATAAAGATATCTAAAAGACCGGAAGGTTGTTGGTCGAGTACCACCGGTATCGTTGAAAGGCTTAGGTACGTATCATTGAAAGGCGTATGGAGATTCTGTTAGAACCGGGGTAACCATTAGCCCTTGACATATAGCAAGGTTGGTCTCATACGATTAACGATGGTTTCGAAGCAAGATTAGCGATGATAGCCAAAGTCCGTCATGGTTAATTAGTTGCCTTGTTTGTACTGTCTCACGTAAATTGTCCAACGTCGAAGGAGATGTTTCTTGGGTGCTTGTCTGATATTGGTTTAGGCCTCTAGGGCTTGTGCTTAAGGGATGGTGAATTCGATTAGGATGGTTTACGTGAGATACATATAATCTGGATGCTATGAGTGCTAGTGGTATTTTCTTCTGATTGCCATGAATGAATGGTTGTTCTGGTTTCCATGAATGAATGGTTGAATTGTTTGATGTAAAGGCTATCATTGTTTGATGTGGGGAAAACGGGGTTGAGTTCTTCTCTGGTGTTATGGGCTATTAGTTGTTATCTGCCTATTCTCATATACTTTATTGATGATGTTAGATAATTGTTTTATCGCTCACTAAGACTATTGTCTGACTCAAGGCTTTATGTCTCCCTCTTATTACCTTGGGTTATTCATCCGGTTGTGGATGGGCAGACTGACTAGCAGGTGACAGGTGATAGTTTGGTGAGACGACATGTTGATCGATGGTGAGCTGGAGGCTTACGTACCAGTTTTATTACTATCTAGTATTTGCTTCCGTTGTTTGTTGATTCTTCTCTGAGTGTTGCAGTGAGGCAAATTTGTACAGACTTATGTTGAAATCCTGGTGTTGGATATACTTTCTAGTTGTTATGAAAGTTTGGTGCTTTTTGCTTCACTATTATTACCTGTTGTATATATTTTACTATATTTTATCCTTGCGCTGTGAGTTCTACGACAGGTACTGATACTGTTGTTTACCTATAATGATCGTCCACATCTGCCTGGCAACAAATTTCTGTGCATTATTCATCTTGTTTAGTGCAGGGGTTGTGGGCGGTAATCACATAAAATATAGTTAATTCCTATCTAATTATTGATTTTAACAATGTATATTTATGTTGTTGTTATATTAATAATAATTTTTATCACAAAGGAGAAAGTTATAGTTTTAGTATAATAGTTGTTATATCTTTCTTTAGATAAATGTGAGTTATAATCTTATTTTAGTTATCTTACTTAATGTTTATGCATTTATTATAATTGATGCTTGGTCAATGTATTAAAACAATCTCACTTGTCATTAAATGTAAAATTGAAGTATTCAAACAGTTAGAAACCAATCTTTCAATTTTTGATAACATTGTGTGCTTTACCCTTTAAGTTACACTGCATGACACAACTGTAAATTGATTTTTAATGGAAGTAATTCTCTTATTTCATATTTAATATGAGTTCAAATTGAACTGAATCAAAATCGAACCATAATATATTAAAACCAAACCGAATTTGAATTGTTTAAACGAGTAGCATAATGGGTTGTATTTTTTATCAACCATTTGATGCGGAGCGGAGGCGGTTTGAACTCCAAATTGCACCAAACCGACCTACCCCCACCCTTAGTATTAATCCTCCTCCTTTGGCTATGGTTTCCATGGTAAGTATCAAAAGAAGAGCTTTCGGAAACATTCTACTGAGGACGAGGGTTTCTGTTGACTTCAAAGCGAGCGACATCTCGTTGAGCGTTTTCTTGGGGTCACTGGATCAAGTCGATGTTTGTCTTGATCTAATCATTAAGTTATCTCATCCTTTCCTCTAATTTATTATTATGCTTGAAGAATCGGGCATGAGAAACCAGATCTTCCGGGTTGGACCATATCAACCGGAATTTCTGAAGGTTAAGGTTGAAGGGAAGTTTCCATTTTAGTGGTAGTGGAAGTTCCGATCACAATATTCTTTCCTTTCCTAGCCAATATAAGCGAACTTAGTGGGTAGTTCTAAGGGACCTGAGTAGCACTCCTAGTGCAAAACGGAAGACAGTGGGAAAGATGTAAAGTCTTGTGTTTTCAAGGTTCTCAGTGAAAGCACTAGAATGTTGATGCTCAAAATTGACATAACACCCAAAGATTTCTGAATAAACGAAAATAACGTTCGCATAAGGAAATAAAATGCAGAAAGTAATGAATATAGTATTTATAGTGGTTCGGTTTGGATTGAACCAACGTCCACTTTGAAGGCTTTACTAATTTTATTCACTCTTGCAGAAGTACAATGGTGGACATCATCATTACAAGTGATTACAAAGGTAATGATGGTAATTAAGTTTTACTAAGTCCAAGAATGGAGTTTTATCCCTTATTCTCGAGCTTCCTTTGCTGTCCTGGAGTTCTAATCCTTGAGAAATTTGCAATTTCTACTTCCCAAAGATTTGAAGTGCTCTAATGGTGTCCATAGTCAAGAATTCCTTCACAAAGTGTCAAATCAGCCAAATGCCAGCCTCTTTTACAAAGTAGGCCAGGGGTATTTATAGGTAGTGGAGTAGGTGAGATGTGGGGCCTACAGGCCAATTCTCGTACCTCTGGATCGGTACCGATCCCAGGATCAGTACATATCACGGGGTCTCGTATTCCCTGGCCATCTCCCTATGTTTTGCTTCATCGCTTTTGTATCCACTAGCCATATATCTTTTTCGTATCGGGCTATTTCGTATCCTCCACGCTTAGTCGACTTCTGGAGTGCACATTTTGGGGATACGAAACCTGATATGTAGGTAAGATATGAAAAAGGGTATGGAAGGTTGGGTTATGAAATAAATGGAGTTTGGTGGATATGAATCGAGTACTTTTGGAAGTGGCACTAGGATACGAAAATGGACATGGTGGATACCCGAAGAGTTGTAGAGGCTTGAGATACGAATTTATAATATGCTTTTTGGGATACAAAACTAGACTCAGAGTTAGAGTTTTGAGGTGTTCTCGAGGTCGAGGTGACGAAGTCGATATGGATATGGTGGGGAAGCTAGATGCCAATCCCGAGGATGTTGCTTTCATTTGAGTAGCTTTGATGAGTTGTGTCTACCATGCCTGTGCGACTCCATCTTGGCTTGGTTCTCGAATATTTTGGCGACACTTCGAACTGTCGGGTCATGCGATGGGCTGAGTCTTATGGGCTTGAATTGCTTTTAGGAACTGGGCCAAAAGGCCAGTTAACAGTTAATATCATGCATGTTAGGATACATATGGGTGTTATTTTTATGTTTGTTATTGTTTTTCATTCATGTTTGATTATTGATAATGCTTGCGTGTTTATTTATATTTCTATGATTGGTAGGCATGCAAGATAATCGTATTGTTGTATAGTTTATTTATTCAAATGAAATCCATATAAGGCTTGACATATTTGTGTTAGATAAATTTAATTTATTTAGCATGTTTAATCATTTGTTGTTATTTCTATTATGGTGTCTAATCCTCTTTGTTGAGTACATGCCCAGGTACAAAGAAGCAAGAATTGATATGTTTGGATGCTAATTCGTTTTTGTTTGAAATAAGGATTAAAGATCTTAAGGCGAACTTAACACTAGAGGGGGTGAATAGTGTTTAGTGGAATTTTATAATTTTTATAAATCTTTTTGAAATAATCAGAAATAGATACAAATCACAAATATATAACAATTACAGAATAAAACATAGTGCGGAATAAAAAATAATAGCAGTAAAGAAACGGACACACCAGGATTTTAATATTGGTTTGGGGATAACCTACATCCAGTCCCACACAACTCTAAGTTGATGCAAATTTATTTTCAATATAATCTTCAAATACAATCCTCGATTTCACAGGCCATGAGGTCCCCATACCTGTTTCTGGAGTACAGTGATACTCAATTGATTTCCAAGCTACAACCACATCCAATTGATTTATACGGGCTACAACTAAACCTTTTCAATATATTTTTTTTGGAAGGAAGATGTGATAGAACATGATCTTGCAATCTTTGATTAAAGAAACTCGTATAACTCTTAATAGCACTTGAAATCTTGAGAGTGTTTGATAGAGAATCATTCTAAAATAAAATTGTTTTGATTCTCTTTGAAATTTGGCAGATTTTGAGTCTAGAATTTAGAAAATTAAAGGTAGAAATGGAGAGGAGAAAGGAAAGAAGAAGATAAATGAAATTAGTTATGAAAATTCGAATTTAGAAGCCTATTTATAGTTGTCCAACAGTCATATCCTTTCAGGATAGTATTCAAACCAATAGACATAACTTTTGAAATTTAAAATTTCAATATAACGGTAACCATGTCGACATGCCTAGTACCCCATGTCGACATCCCTTAAGCAAAATTTGAAATTTTAATTCTTTTGAAAATAATATAAATGATGTTGAAAAAAATCAAGGTAATTTTGGAGTTAAAACATACTATTTTCTATATAATAAAATAGTATAATAGAGTAAAAATATAAATTAAAAACATTTAATTATAATTTACAAAAGTGATATAAAAATTAATTTAAAATTATAAGTATAAATATAAAAACTTTAAGACTTAATATTCAAAGCTATAGATAAATAAGAAACATAAAAACTTAATATATAAACCTATAAATAAAAGAAAACAATAATATTAAAACTTAAGTAATCATATATAATTAAAACTTAATATAAGTAATAAAATCTAAAATATTTAAATTAGGAGTTAAATTTACATTCCAAGAAATATTAAAACATATATATTTAATAAGAAGTAATTTTGAAATCAAATTTGAAAATAAGATCTAAAATAAAGTAAAAATGTAAGAGACTTGAAATAAAGATTCAGTGTTATTATGGAGTTTTAACAATAAAATCTAGACTCAATAACTTATCATGTTTTCTTGAACACTTGTTACTCATGAGTCTTCAATCCTGAACTCTTCTCCTTCCTAGAAATCTCTATTCATGAATCTCTAAAACTATACGGTCTTTAGACCAATACCTATATATAATTTCTACATATACACTTATATATATATTTCTAAGCAATAGTGTTAGTATATATTTTACAACAATAATAGTTAAAACAAAGTTTTTGTCATCCAAACCATCATCACCAACATCTAAGTCCCTAACATTATTTGCATATAATTGCTAAGCTTGCTTAAAAAGAGATATTTAGTAGATATTGATTTGTGGTTTTTTCCCTTTTGTGCATTTTGATGATTTTTTCCCCATGTATGGGTAGCCACTTTTGGGCCATTATTTTATTTTGAGAGGATGTACCTTGCATGGCGATTTGAGATTTTCCAGATCAAGTTGTACATTGGAGGTACTGTCGAAATTTTCCATCAGTTTTGCCATATTTGGAAAGAAATTCAATATGCGATGCTGAGTTTGATTGTCTCCTCATTTAGTAAGTTATCAATGTTGTTTCCCAACATCGAGTTGTTTGGGAAATAAGTTTACAACGTAGGTGTTTGGCTTGGCTATGCCGATTTCGAATTGGATGATGATTGGACAAAGGAATGGGAATGTTGGCTTTATGCTAAATTCCAAGTCTATTTCCTTTGTTACAATCGCCTTCATTGGTTGTTGTTGAGAGTGGTAAGTGATAATTTATTTTGTATTATCACTTGTTCGAGAGCGTTACGTTATGTGGTTTCATCCTTGAGGATTTTGGAGATGAAATCCTTTAAGGAGGGAAGGATGTAACGACCCGTATTTTAATGGTTGGATATTTAAATATTTTATTTAAATATTGATCGTAAATTATTCGATTGATGGTTCTAAAAGGTGGTTTTTCACAAACGATCAAATCAAGGCGTGAGACTAGTTCTGTTGGGTTCGTTACATTAACAAAAAGTATAATGATTGCTATATTTCGAGTTCGGACCATTTGATGGTCATAACGATCTTGATATACGCATAAAATTATCATTATGAGCAGTAGTCTTAGATCTCAACGAAAGTTACACCATTTGAACTGTATCATTGTAGTGATGCATGTTATCAAATTTTGTGGCAAACGGACCTGTCGTTCGGTCATGCATAAATAAAATGCAAGATTGTTTTAAGTGTAGTTTAATAAGATAAAATAATAAATTAAACTAACTATATTTAAAACCCTAAATTACTATTGGTCGTGTAATATTCATCTCCCTCTTTATAACTTCACCGAATAAAATGGCCGCCACCTCCTATATCTTCAGAAAATCCAATTGATCTAAATACTCAACAATAAATCGTGATATTATGCTCATTGGAATCATGAGAGGGACCTCTATCACCAATGCGAATCTTGAATTATTCAGTGATGATCGAATATGATCCTACTAAAGTAGGATTTTGATTTATATGGGGTTCAAGGTGAAGATGGATCGAATGGAAATCGCAGTTTGCTTGGTGGACGAGAGGAGCACCTACTACGGGAGTTCAGGCAAACTCGATCGCCTTTGTTGAAATTCATGCTTTAGGCTATAGGGAGCGACGAGGATGTCGCATTTTGGTAGGATAGGTGTGTGGATAGGGAGATTGTAACATCCCATATTTTTACGGTCGAATAATTATTTAATTTAATTATTTAAAATATGGTTTGGTAATTTAAAATGGTTTAAATGAAATAACTTTGAATATTTAATTAAAATAATAATCAAATAATATATTTAATTCTGAAATAATCAGAATTAGTGGAATTCACAATATAATGTGAACTGGACAATTTATAATATATAATTCAGTTTAGAGTTGAATTATATTAACGAATATATTATATAAACGATAGTTGAACGTATTAATTATATTATAAATATAATCGAGCTCGAAATGGCGTGGCAGTTCGCAATTTGGCGATTCGAACTTCAACTGAATATACAGAAGCCGTTTTAAATCGGACTTCTGTGAAACAAGAAACGTTAGGAGCTGGTGAAGTATATTTTTCTAGGGAAAGAGAAAATTTGGGATTTCGTCGTGTAGATTTTGATTTATGTCCAAATCAAATTTTAGAAAAGTCGCTGTGGAATTCCTTTATAATTTATAACGATTTATTTATATATATAAAAGGAATTTCATTATAAATCGAATATCGATTTAATCGGAATTTGAAATATCGAGTCATAAATCCAATGGGAGCTGCATGGTATTCCCATGTGAATATATACAATAATATTTATCTTTAAATATTGAATTTAAATTTTTTAAAATATATTTATATATTTAAAAGGGTTATTTAGAGCTTTAAAAATAGCCAGTTTTGCAAACGACCTCAGAATTCGACGAAACTAATTTTGTTGGATCCGCAATGTTAAATTATTGTTAGATGTCAAGTTTCGTGATTTTTAGAGTCAGTATGTGGCCGTACGGGATTTTAATGTGAAAAACAGTCGATATTCTAACGGTTAAAAATACGTTGTGTGAGAAATCGGAGTCGGAATTCGACGAAACCAGTTTCGCTGGGACCATAATGTCGAACTGTAGTTGCATGCCGGTTTTCATGATTTTTAGATATCGTGTGTGTTCGTAGGAATTTTTAGAGTACATAAACAAAAATAAATGAATATAAAACTAAAATATCCCAAGCTAATTGTGAACTAAATAAGGCCACGTACTCGTGTTTTTCATCCACACAAAAATCTCATCCTTTATATATATTCGTTCTCTTAGCCGAAATACACAGAAAACCCAAAAACGTGAATACTTCGAAAGTTCTAAAATCAAAAACAATTCAAAGAAAAATCCTAAAATCAAAATACACAAGTATTCGAGCTCCTGGGATGTTGGACTTCAGTTTCAACCCAGTTTTGTGCATCTCGATCAACATTGGGAGTCCAACGTTTACAACAGCAAACGTAGGGTTCAAGGAATCGAGAGATGTAAGCACTAATGTTTGTTTTTGAGGTCGATTTTGGATTCATGGGATGAAAACACACTTAGCATGGATTTTTGGGGCGGTTTGGTGGTACTTTGCGTCGCGAGTCCCTGTAGCGGACGAATTTGAGTTGAACGACGGATTGTGTTCAGTGAGGGCGAGTTGGATCTTTTGGGTATGGAGCGAAAAAGGATTCGAAGTGGAGTACGTTGGTATTTTTAGTTCGATTGTTTGTTTAAAGAAGGAGGAGATAGGAGGAAGTGAAATACTGTTAATGGCACAGGAAAATGGGAAGGTCACGACACTTGTTTGGGGAAGAAGGGGGTAACGTGGGTCTGGTCTTGAGCAAGGGTGAGTGGGTCGGAATTGAAGGGTTAAGCCCAAGAATTGAGCGAAACAAGATTTGTTGGGATCGTGTGGACGGTGGATACACCATGGAGCTGATTGGGAGTGAATCCGAGCTCGTTACAGTTTATAGAAAAATAAAATTGTCCGTCTGAATCAACAGACGCATATCGTTATTTAACGGTTAACGCGAAATGTGAGTAAAACTCACCAACTCTGAACAGTTATATCTTTTTAACGTTTTCTTAGAACTGATAATTATCTGTTGATTTCTGTGTATTAACTATTAGTTGAATTGCTTATGTATTGGTTGAAATTATATATAACGATATATATATAAATCGTTAATCGAATATTGATTCTGTTTATCATAATAATTTTATATTCGTGTTGTTTAACATCTGTGATGCAGGGAAACACGTTGGAGGGACCCAACTGGGTTCCTCAATATTTATAATATTGTTTTGTTCATATATTGTGTTATATGATGTGATGTATAATTTGTGATTGATTATAATGACAATGGTCTTATTATTTGGTAATGTTAAATACCAGAAGAAATATTGAAATAAAATATTATATAAAATCGAAAGATGTTATATAGAAGGAAGATTTCAAACTGTGCATTGAAATAAAATATTTATAAAACGAAAAGAATTTTATAAAAGGATATTTGCTTAGAAAGGAAATAGAAGGATAAAAAGAATATTTACTTAGAAAGTAAATAAAATTATAAAAGTAATATTTATTTATAAATAGAATTTATAAAAGAAACTATTCAGAAAATCAAAGGATTTTATAAAGGAAATATTTGGAAAGCCAAATAAGAATTGAAAGGAAATATTTGTAAAACTATGACGACCCCATTCCCGATAAGACGGTGGCAAGGGTAATCTTTGGAATATAACACATAAACAGATAACAGCAGAACAGAAATAAATAAATACACCACATAATGTACAATAGAATACACTGGATAAATATAATCATCAGAGTTACACAGTATATAGGATCATACTTAGTACAAAATACAGTCCAGCTATACATAAATGTCTACTGCGGAAAAGAAAACGTGATATGTAATATGGGGCGTAAATGAGCCAACGAATGACTCCATCGGCTTCACATAGTCACCGATATATATCCGAGGCGCCTCGCAAACCAACAACCACATAAGTCAAACTCGTCAGGGCGTGTAAAACCACTGACGCCACTTCTAACTAGAAGGAAATGCACGCCCTCCCTGATGTCCGTCTCCCGTTTTTGGTTCATACCGGGTGTGAAACTCGCGAAGTAAACGTTACACAAAGCTATGCCACAAAGGCCTTGCTTTGATCGTCAACCACAAGACTTTGCTTTTCAACAGAAGCCTTGATCATTTGCCACTTAGGCATGCCACACAGGCAATTCACTTTATGTGTTTGATATCCATCAGTATATAACCCCTGAGCTCGTACGTCTCAGAGAAGGGCGTTAAGCAAGAGAATAAATTCTCCGCCGCCAAACAGATATATATTTAATAGAAATCAATCACATAGACTGAAATCCAATGTCAGACACACAGTCCATTTACAAGTTCGTTCTGGGTCTGAACGAAACCGGAGGCACCTAGTACCCCGCATATCCATCGATCTCCAAGTACGTCTGGACGATCACCAACTGATTCCCTCCTCTTGGGTGTACGGCAAATCAAGATCATCAGTAATTATCCAAACGACGTGAAGACCTCCGGTCTTCAACCACCGTCTTCATCTTTGACTTATCGTCGTATCAGTTATTCAGAATGGTATAAACCCGGTCTTTTCGAATAACTCGCATATATAATAAACAAGTGTTACACAAACACAACATACGCCTCATTCCAATCATCAGTCACTAACCGTAAATTAACCAGAGAATAATTACCCAAATATTAACCCCGAAGGCCGAAACCAACATCCGATCAATATCCAGGAAACCATTCTGCTTAGCTAACCTACAGTTAGTTTCTAAATTTCACATTCTTAGGGAAAGGTTCCCATTAATTTTATCAAAAATAAATTCTTTTAAATTTATTCTTTAATCTTCCTTTGAATATCACTTGAAACTAGTCGGGATTAACGAACCTTACCAAAGTAATCATTTGTTTTAATTTCCCAACCCCAACCTATTCATCCCATGAAGTAAAACTGGTTATACTTCATATCTAACACCACGGTGTTATCGGTAAATTCAATTACCATCTCACGTTCAAATCTAATTAAAGATTTAACTATCGCCTGGAGCAAAACTGGTGATACTCCATTCTCGATCTTTTCAATCTAATTAAAGATTCATTAAAACTCCCTTTAGTTTTAATCTTTAACTGGGTTAAAGAATCAGTGTCATTTAAAACACGGTTCACGATAAACCCCAAAATCACATCACATTTCAACCAGTCCCTAACCGTAAAATAGCAAGTGAGCAATTCCCTAAGTATTAACCCCGAAGGCCGAAACCAACATCAGATCAATACCTCAAAAACCATCCAACTTAACTAATCTCCAGTTAGTTTCTGATTTTCTTAACTCCTTTGGGTCTAAGAACGGTATTATTGAAGATACCGTTCACGACAACCCAAAATCACGTTCCATTAATTATCGGGTTAAAGAACAAGTGTTATTAAAAACACTGTTCATGATAAACCCAAAAATCAATACCAATTCAATTCCAATTAAATATTATTTAATTGGTACACTTCATTAAATCTAAATAAAAAGATTTAATCTTCTTCTCAACTGGGCTTAAGAACAGTGTTAATAAAGACACCATTCACGACAAACCCAAATCACATTTGATATTAAATACAAGGCTCTGAATAGAAAATATATTAGCTTATATTCAATATCAAATTCTACGACCAACAAATATCGTATTGGAAATAACGATATATATATATATATATATATATATATATATATATATATATATATATCTTTCAAATTTCCATAACGCTATCTGTATAATCACGAAATCCAACATCGAAATATTCCAAAGACAATTTTGATTCAAATCCATTCCAATTCAATTACTGGAAATTCTGGTTACTTTTAAAACCCTTTTCAAATTCAATTTATTTATTTAAAAATAAATAGAATTACAATTCTAGTTCAAAACTAGTTCATTTCGATAAAAATCTATTTTTATCTTTTCAAATATGTAGTTTTCATCCCAATTCTTCCCAAATCATTTCTTATGATTTTACACAAATTATTCCTATTTATAATAATTTTATCAAGGCCCGTACAGTCGATTTCCATCAACGGCCATCGAACTGCACTTACAACGACCTTTTCCAAATTTTATTTGGACATAATTCCAAATCCAACCGTTAGATTTCAAACCTCTAATATTCGTTAGAAAGCTCTTTTCGATACGAACCCAACGGTTCCAGTTTTAGGAGAATCCGACGGTCGGATCTCCCGCAATATCCATTCGAAGTCAATGGTCGAAATTCGCGAACTGCCGCGGCGCGTTCTATTCAGGCTATTATATATATATATATATCGTCGATTTCCTTTTAAAACATGTTTTATAAATCGTTTTAAATTCGTTTTCAAAACGATTTCAACTTCATATTCAATTTCTAATCAAAATTGAATTTTTCAATATAAATTCGTTTTAAATTCATTTCAAATTGATTTCAATTCAAATCGATTTTAATTCGATTTGAATTCATTTTCTTTTCAATTCAATTCAATTCAAATTCATTTTATATCCAATTCAATTCGGATTTGTTTTATATTCAATTCAATTCGAATTCGCTTTATATTCAATTCAATTCGAATTCGTTTTATATTCAATTCAATTCGATTTAATTTTATATCCAATTCAATTTGGATTCGTTTTAGATTCAATTCAATTCGAATTCGCTTTATATTCAATTCAATTCGAATTCGTTTTATATTCAATTCAATTCGATCTAATTCGAATTTCAATTCTTTTCAATATAATTCGAATTTCAATTCTTTTCAATATAATTCGAATTTCAATTCTTTTCAATATACATTGAAAAATGAATAAAATCGATATAAATCTCGTTCACGTCAAAATGGCGTCAATCTAATCACCACGGCTTCATATATTTTTATTTTCAAATATTCTATTCCAAATATTTCTATTTCAAATATTTATTTTTCGAATATTTCTATTTCAAATATTTCTCTTTCGAATATTTCTATTTCAAATATTTCTATTTCAAATATTTCTATTTCAAAACTGGAATGAGGCCCAATCAATTTCCATAGATTTTATTTCTATGGATTTGCATACAACGCATGTATATATCAACAACGAAAAATAATCAACCATCATCCAAAGTGGTTTCTACACTGTATAAGCATC
This sequence comes from Allium sativum, assembly GCA_030737875.1. NCBI lineage: Eukaryota > Viridiplantae > Streptophyta > Magnoliopsida > Asparagales > Amaryllidaceae > Allium > Allium sativum. The sequence goes on along the minus strand of CM060926.1, from coordinate 681,072,700 downwards.
AAATATAAATATTTAACACTTATAACAGCCTGTCAATCAATCGATCGACATACAACTAATTATTGGGATTAGTGTACGTCATATATCATCCCAATACCCGTGTGGGGTTTTCAAACAATCAAACACAGATTTTATTTGTGCAGTTGGGCGATGTGTTAAATTTATCGTCCTAATCAATATCAGTCAAATGTGTGTATATAAACAAATCTCCGATTTGTTTATATTAATTTATTTCATTTCATATACACGTTAAAAATTTTATTTTTAACTATAAAATATTTTCTACTGTATAAATATTTTATTTCATTTCACATCACATCATACAATCAACTACACATCAAAATCAAACAAACAAGCATACAAGTCGTCCATAGTCTGTGGACGACGGGTGTCGGGTGTTACTAAACACCGTCTGTATCCTAGTATATAATTTAACTAGAAATAAATTAAAAGTGAGAAGTTCTCACCGAGGGTTCCACTCCTCCAGTTTTATTTCTGAATTGTCTGGATTTTGTTTTGCTGCCGGTCAATTCCATCGCACTTTTATTCACACTGTTCATAATAAAAATCACATTTTTATTTCAACGCTGTAAAAATCACATTTTTACTCTGTACTGTTCATATAAAAACCTCATTTTTATTCTTCTCATTATATAAAAATCATATTTTTATTTTCAAGCTATATATGTCAAATTCTCTCTTTTTTTTTAACAATAATATTTTCAAATCAAAGGTGTTTATAGTTTCAAATCAAAGTTGTTTTTATTTTCAAACCAAAGTTGTTTTTATTTTCGTATCATTAAAAATCGTATTTTTAACTATGCTAAAATCGTGTTTCTAAAGCACCGATATATTTATAAAGTTCGTATTTTTACAACAGGGATATACAACCAAAAACCATATTTTTAAACTAATCTTTTTATATTTTTATAAACAACGCTATTATATTTTTATAAATCATATTTTTATATAAATCATATTTATAAAAATCTGATTTTTATTTCTAAAAATCATATATATATAGATACATATATTTTCTACAACCATATGCTAATTTTAAATTTAAAAGCAATGCAAATTTTATTTTAAAACAAAGATTTTTATGTTAAAACAAATGTTTATTTATAAAACAATGTATATAGTAAATAAATAAATCAGTAAAAACTACCTTTCTCTACGTTTGACTCCTTCAGGAACACAACCGTTCTTTCAGACCATAGCCACCCCTCTAGGGCTTCGATTTGCGCGAAATCCAAGGCTCAAGACGTCGATCTGAAGCTTCCACAAGGATGGCCTTCGGGAGAGCTTTCCAACGCCACCACCCATGCTTTGATCGACGGCCGCATGATGCTTCGATCCTGGAACGAACGGCGGACGTCTGGGCGTCAATCTCGAGCGGAATACGAAACTACAAATCATCAAACCCATACTGATTGATAGCCCTCTCTTTAATCTTTGATTTTAGTTTTGAAATCCTTCCTTATATCGATTTCAATTAGGAGCGATTTGGGTTTTTTAAAATTGGAGCTTTCCGCCGTTGAATGTTGAGGAGCGGCAACTTCTTACAGGTTTGACCATGAAAAGGAGGTTTATTAAAATTGGCCCAGATTTTTCGGGTTGTTACAATCTCCCCCACTTAAAACTTTTCATCCCCGAAAAGGAACGAAGCCAAAAGTTGTTTCACAAATCAACTAAACTTCCGTTATTTTCTTTTCGGCTTATGTTCTTCAACTTTTCAGTTTCTAAGAACTTTTCAAATTTTTCAAAAATTTGGCTAACACCCTAATTTTTCGAAAAATTTCGCCATAACCTCCTTTCTACGGGGAGGGGTTTGGAAATTTATTGGGCCGTATTAGGTACCCAATAAATCCTCTAAAGCATACACATATTTATAGTGATATAATCTGGTGTTTACAGGGGAGCATGTATAGATAATAACTCCAGAGAATAAATTCTCGTCACCTCGTCCCATGTGGGAAATAAATAATCCATGTGTCGTATCTAATGACTAGAGAGACGTGATTATTTTCAACTCCAGACCCGTGTGGGGGTTTTATTAATCTCGGCAATTTATCATTAAAATTTAAATGGTCCATATCAGTCATCAGTTCAACCTGTAATATATAGTCATCGCCATACAAGCCTCTCGCTCGTATGGTAAATCTTCCACCTCGTCACACAAGTTCCAAATGCTTATGTGGTTTATGATGAAGTATGCCTATCTTCAAGAAGTATGCCATACATTGTAGTTCAAAATCAACTGTTACTATCCTATGGCGACATTTATTATTTCACACAGAACAACCAGCACTCCGCATCCAATGGCATTCACAGGGGTTGATATAATAATATTTCGCATCCAACTCATTAAGGTTTACATATTTGTCGGGCACGCAAATAAATTATACTCAACAGCTAATCCATTTACCTATTCAAACATATATAATGCACATGTATATAGTTCTATCTATTTTTAACTCATTTCAATGTGTGATTCAATCGAATAAATTCTACCATTCATTCTCTTATTGATTAAATTAACTATCGTTCTAATAATTTAACTAATCAAATATACTATCACACAACACAAACAATAAGCAATTTGTTTTTAACTTTTCAAAACCATCCAAATTAATTCAAACATTATGTTTCTAAAACCTGACTATCTATATAATCACAAATACGTTATTTATAAACATGTAACTCTCAACTCGTTCTGGGGCACTTCTGACCCCATCTCTAACGAGTCACTCATTCTAGAATGCTACTGATTCTATCTCTAATGAGGATTCTTCTATAGGATATTACTAATTCTACCTCTGATGAGTCTTTTGTTCAGTTCTAACGAGTTGCACCCCAAAGATTTGAGTTAACCAAAGCTATGATACCAGCTGTAACGACATGGATTTCGCCCGGACCTAATCGATCGCTAAATCGACCAAGACCATTCGAATCCCGCATACGCTAACTCTGGGCATACAACACATCAGAACAAATAACAGAAGACTTCTATAAACATCATAATAATGTTATATCAGAGCACAGAATATCAGAGTATATCGAAAATAATACATGGAAGATTAATTTACAATAAATGTAATACAATACAGCGGAAACAAATAAAATAACACAGCGGAAGACCATCAATACTCTGGACACAGCTTTAAGCTTCAATCCAGAATCCTGCTCAATATAAATATCTGCAAAACATACCACTCGACTGCCCGTATGGAAAATAAGGGCACCCGAGTTTGCAAGGGAAAAGCAAACTATAGGTCAGTCATGGGACTGGTGTGAGAAACTCTAAACAGTTATAAACTTATACAAGTGATAAGGCGAATCACAGGACCACGCCGCTAACGCGGAACGGGTTTACCCCCATGAATGCCAATGTATAAACAACAATCAATATAGATATATGGATCTACTATGCATCAATCAACATGCAATATCCCAATCTACCCACTTAGATTAATCACTACACTTAGATTTTCCAAATCCAATTCAATTTACAGAAATTATTCCTTTGGATTTTATTCCCGATTTCTTATTTCAAATCATTTGAAATACATATATAACTTTCTATATCAAAGTAGATTTCACTTCGGGATCTCAAATCAAATCGTTTGGAAATATGAATTCCAAAACATAACAATGCATATAGACAAGTATGCAACCAAATATCGTGCTCCCCATCGACAAGGCAAAGGGTACGCACCACGCAACTCGATATATAAATGTGCACCTACCCCACATAGGAGTAGGCTACACCGACGATGCACCTACCCCACACAGAGGTAGGCTACACCGACCTCTCACCCATACTTTTAGTCTCAGGGTTACCCAAATCTTTAGCCACATACTAAATCATTTCATATCCCAAAGTAGGGAAAATCATTTCACAACATAATAATCACAAGTACTTTCTAAATATAGTACTTCACATCAGTAATTCACACATATGATCAGTCACTATTAATCACATAACCTTTGAGCTCGTACGTCTCAAAGAAGGGTGTTAAGCAAGAGAATAAATTCTCCGCCACCAAACAGATACATCATTAATAGTAACTAATCGAATATGTGATGAACTACATTGTAAAACCATAATACATTTCCAAATCATTTCGAAATCATCGGGTTTCAGGCCTCGAAATCCTTTCTGCTTTATAAAACATTCCCTGTCCAAAATCAGGAATACATTTCTTTTCACTTAAGAAAAATATATCATTTCACAATCATTCATTAAATTTGAAATGAACACAACATCGCTAAACACCTTATCGTCAAATCGTGAAGTGTTTCACAAGGCGTTAGCACACAAATATTTTACCCATCCCAATGCTAAATGTAAAGGCATATTCTGCTCATAAACTGGTCGAGCACCATCCAAACAATCAATCAATTACAATCAATATCAACAACTAAGTAAATTTGGTTTAATCACATCACGTGTTTTAGTAAATTTAATCACCATTCATTCATCCAAATCTAATTAAAGATTTATTCAAACCCATATTGGTTTCATCTCTAAAATCATTTCATATTGATTGTTCTACTTTTTGGAAATTAATCCTACTTTTACTCGGGTTAAAGAACTAATGTCATTTAAACACAGTTCACGAAAAACCCCAAATCCAATTCAATTTACATATTGGAAATTCTGGTTATTTTCAAAATCATTTCAAATCCACTTTATTTATTTTAAAAATAAATAGAATTATAATTCTAGTTCAAAACTAGTTCATTTCGATAAAAATCTATTTTTATCTTTTCAAATATGGGAATTTTCATCCCAATTCTTACCAAATCATTTCTTATGATTTTACACAAATTATTGGTATTTTTAATAATTATATCAAGGCCCGTACAGTCGATTTCCACCAACGGATATCGAACTGCACTTACAGCGACCTATTCCAAATTTGATTTGGACATAATTCCAAATCCAACCATTAGATTTCAAATTTCTAATATTCATTGGAAAGCTCTTTTCGATACGAACCCAACGGTTCCGGTTTTAGGAGAATCCAACGGTCGGATCTCCCGTAATGTATGTTCGAAGTCAATGGTCGAAATTCACGAACTACCGCAGCGCGGCGCGTTCTATTCAGGCCATTATATTATATACATAATATATATTTCGTCAATTTCTATTTAAAATGAATTTTATAAATCGTTTTAAATTCGTTTCAAAAACAATATCAACTTTCATTTCAAATTCAAATCCAAATTGAATTTTTCCTTATAAATTCGTTTTAAATTCATTTCAATTCAATTCAAATTTCAAATTCATTTCAATTCGAATTCATTTTCTATTCAATTAAATTCGAATTCATTTTCTATTCAATTCAATTCGAATTCATTTTCTATTCAATTCAATTCGAATTCATTTTCTATTCAATTCAATTCGAATTCATTTTCTATTCAATTCAATTCGAATTCATTTTCTATTCAATTCAATTCGAATTCATTTTCTATTCAATTCAATTCGAATTCATTTTCTATTTTATATCAAAATCGAATATTTCATATACATGACAATTTTATACAGTGTATGTATATATGTTAAAAATTATAGTTTTAACAATCAAATCATTTTCACGTTTCATATATATATATATATCGTTTTCATTTCATATTTACATCTTTTTCACATTTCATATATATATATATATTATTCATTTCACATCACGATCAATTTTCACACAGAATACAATCAAACAAGTCGTCCATGGTCTGTGGACAACGGGGAACAGTTCGTATATGCGGTTATGAAATAAATAACTGAACAGAAAATTATAGTGAGAGAATTCTCACCTTGATCGGTTTCAGAAATCGTTTATATAACGAATGTTTTTCAATAAATTAAACTGTTCATTTAATTTAGTTATAAATCGCCACTAACTCCAATCACGTTTCAATCAGTTCAGCGGTGTAGTGCTCGCTAAGAGGATTCCAACGGTTTTTGAATCGTTCGATTCTGACTCTGTTTGAAAAAGATATGGAATTTTAAATGTTGGATAATTAAATAAGGAAATTAAATTAAATAATTAACTTCATTTAACCTTTGATAACGTTAGAAAAACGTTGTTGTCTTCTTCCCTTTCTATTTTCTCTCTGCCGATATTCGTTGAACCCAAAACCCAATTAGGGTTTCATTTACGCCGCCGCCCTTGGATGATCGGAGCTCGATCCGAGTACACCACGTGAAACGCCACCCTGCGAGCCCCCACCTCCTTGAACAGTGCGGAACTCGAAGTCCCCCCGCCTTCCCTATTTCAGTTCGACGATTGCTACTCTGGGGGAGGAATTCTCCCAAATCACGAAACTAAACAAGATCATGGCCGTTGGGATTAGAGAGCTCAGAGAGCCCTTCGATTTGCCTCTTGAACCGGTGGAAACGGTTGCGTGGATATGAAGAACGGAAGGGGTGAATTCTGGTGCGATTTGGATCGCTTATCTTGAAACTGCGGCGGCTGTAAAGAGAAGGGAGGCTAGGGTTTATTCTTGGGGGCTTTTATATAATTTTTTTATTATTATTTAATTCAATTAAATTCCAAAAGGTGAATTTCACATTCGAACTTCAAATTAAACCCAATGACTGTCGCCTCCAGCTAATTACCCCTATTCCGAACACAATGGGATATGTTTCATAACCCGATTCGGCTGTTACGATAGGTTTCCATCAAAATTAAAATATAAATCTATATATATTCAATTTGAACGTACATTTTAAATTACCGGAGCAACATACCGACTCAGAAAATTCCAAAAAATTATTTTCTAGCTTCGTATTGACGATACGGTCCTAACAAAACTGATTTCGTCGAATTCTGAGACCGTCTGAAAAATGGTCATTTTCTGGTCGATCAGATTTGACTGAAACTGACAAAACACGTTTTCTTTTGCCGCGCTCACATATTGACTTCAAAAATTATGAAATTTGAAACCTAGCAATCACTTCAGATCCCGGATCCAACAAAAGTGGTTTCGTCGAATTCCGAGGTCATTTGCAAAATGGCCATTTTCAAGGCCTTTATATATATTAAAATATATATAAATTCAACAGCGACTTTTCTGAATTTTAAACTGGACATATCTTTCAACTTCTAAAGTGAAATCTCAGTTCCTTACTTCCGTTAGAAAGATATGATTAAACAGATTCGAATATTTCTTGTTTCGTTCAATTCTGACTTATATTGAATTCTGTATATTCATTTGAACTTTGAAATCGAATTTTCAAACTACCGCGCCATTTCAGGCTCGTTATATAATTAAAATAAATTTATTCGTTTTAACTTCGTCGATAATAAATTTTTCGTTGTCATTATTTAAAATAAACCATTTTAAATATTCAAAATTCAATAAATTTGCCAAAATAAAAGTTTTAAATTGGCCTAGATTTTCCGGGTTGTTACAAAAACACTTACAAATAGAATTAAGGGGAAAATATTTATTTTTTAAATAAATAAAATAGAAAGAGAAATATTTGTGAACAAATAGAAAAAGGAAAATAATTATTTGTTAAATAAATAGAATTCAAGAAAGGAAATATTTGTAAAACATTTACAAATAAAATAGAAAAAGAAATATTTGTAAAACATTTACAAATAGAATTGAAAAAGAATTTATTTATTTATTTAGAAAATAAATAAAGATAAAAAGGGTATTATTTAATAAATAAAGGAGTATTAAGAAATATTTATTTAGAAAATAAATAGAGTTATAAAAGGGAAAATTGGCAGGATATCAAGGAAATAGAAAAGATTTATTTAAAGTGAGATTAAATTGAAATCGTTTTTAATAGATAAATTGGAAAGAATAATTTATAAATAATATTTTACAAATTAAGTAAAATATTTGTCATTAGATAAATGGAATATATAAGTCAGGACTTATATAGAGAAGTAAGAATCGATTTCAACATCGATATTTGAAACTAAATATGGACGAAGTGTTAACCAGTTAGAGTTAACCAGTCAGAGTTAATCGATTAGAGTTAGAGTTAATTGATTTGAATTAGAGTTAATTGATTAGAGTAGAGTTAATTAAATATTAGTTATTCAATTAGAGTTAATCGAATATTAGTTGTTCGATAGGAGTTAGTTAAGTTGAGTTAAATAAGTTGGGTTAATCGAGTTAGAGTTAGTCGAGTATTAGTAATCGAATTTAGTTATTCGAAAGGAATTAATCGATTATAGTTAAATCGAAAGGAGTTAACGATTATAGTTTAATCGAAAGGAGTTAATTGATGTTAGTTTAATCGAAAGGAGTTAAGCGATTATAGTTAAATCGAAAGGAGTTATCGATTATAGTTTAATCGGAAGGAGTTAATCGATGTTAGTTTAATCGAAAGGAGTTAATCGAATTTAGTTATTCGAAAGTGAGATTATCGAAAATAAGTTATTCGAAAGGAGATTATCGAATATAGCGTATTCGAAAGAAAGAGATCGAATATAAGTTATTCGAAGTGAGTTAATCGAACATAAGTTATTCGAAGTGAGTTAATCGAATATAAGTTATTCGAAGAGAGATAATCGAATATAAGTTATTCGAAGAGAGATAATCGAATATAGGTTATTCGAAGAAGAGTCAATCAAATAGAGATGACTCGAAAGGGAGTTATGTGTCGAATTCGATTATATCGAATTCGGGAAAGTATTATTTACTTTCCGGTTTTTAAATCAGGATTTGTTTACTTATAAATAAATAAGAGTAGGTTAATTATTCAAACTAAAGAATAAAAGTTATATTTGAAGTTACATACTTCGAAAGTAGGGATTATAACGTTCTCGTTATAACCAATGTTTTTATAAAAGAAGTGGATTCGTAAATTGAATCCGAGAGAGTCGTAAGGAAGTTTGTTAAAGATTTAAAAGATAAACTTTGACTATTTCGAAGTTAAAACGTTGTTCAGTTAAGGTCTGAGAGGTAATTATACCCCAACTTGATTGACTTCCTTCTTAACTAAGGAATGGTAAGGTTTGATAGTAAAGGATGGTTAAGTGAATTTAGTTAATGAGTGAAATGGTTTGAGTTAGCATGGCGATGTTCGATTTAAACATCAGTTTAAATCCAGCAAAGGAGTTTTGGAAATGTTTTCCAAACAAGAATCAGAAATATTTTCTGATAATAGAAACTAAGAATTTAGAATATATGAAAACAGGAGATAAGTAATTTAATGAACTAAAGAGATAAAAGTTAAATGATGATTGATCGATATAATTTCCATCTGGAAATAATATCGTTGGTTGCACATGTGTTTTTCTTTGATAGTTAAATCACAGACTATCAAAGTTTTGACCATTTTTCCGTCGTCAATACAGAGAGACCGGTTGGATTCTTATCCAAAGAACCACTCCGTATGGGCGTTAGCGTTTCAAATCAAATAGATCGAAGACAAATTGAAGACGGAGTAAAGTGCAAGGGCTGTTGTATAAGTCCTAGGCAGAGATTGCCTAGGATGGATGTATGGAATAGTGCCTTCGGTTTGTCCAGTCCCAGGACAACTTGAATGGACGAATGTCTGATAGAGTATATCTGGTAGGTCACATAAGTTGATCATTTCAAGCGTATTTACGTTGGTGGCGGAGGAATTCATTTCTCTTAGCTTATACCCATGGTATTTTTGGGGAAATCAATTTGTGATTTGACGGGTATGACGATGTGGCATTCGAAGTAAATGGAGGAGTGATCTGTTAAAAGATATGTTTTGACCTCGAGCCTCAACAACTGGGAAATTATAGAAATCGGGCAGGCAGCATGGCTAAGTGGTTCGCAACCAAGTAGGGTATATTGTCACCATCCAGAGAATATTCATATTTGTTACTTCTTTCAATTCTGTATCTCCCGGGAATGGTTATGTTGGTTTACCAACTGTAAGGTGACAATATATTCGATACACTCAAGCAAAATGAGTGGTCGGTCATGTGTGGCTGAGTTGCAAGATGTTCTTGTTGAACTCCAGTGTATCGCTTCTAGAGTACATTGAGCGGAAGGTGGATCCATACCTTGTCATAGTTGGAATCCATTCCCCAAATAAGAGCCCACGGTTTTGATTGTATATTATATATGTAGAACGTTAGATGCAAGCGTTTCTACTAGATTGATATTACTTGTGTTAGACATTATTATAATATCAGAATAATATTCTTTTACTAATGATTTGGGTTATCATAAGGTAAAAACCATCCGTGTTTATGTGTGGATCGGTCTTATGATTATCCTTTGTTTCAAAAGGATTTTGAAAGTTAATTTAAATAATTTGAGTTTACTCACACCAGTCACATGACTGACCCGGAGTTTATTTTGTTTTGTTTTGCATAAACTCTTGGGTGCCCAATTTTGTACGCGCAGTCAAGTAGTCGGGATTTACAGATACTTGAAGAGTTGGAGCAGGAGGCTTCAGAATTATATAGCTATGGTTTTTCCGCTGTGTTGTAAGTACTGTACTTTGGAAATGATATGTATATTCAAGTACAGATTTATATTTCAAAGTTATGTTATGAAATATATTTATTCGTTCCGCTATGAGATTCGTGTTTACTCTGATGTTGTATGTTCTTCTTCGTCTTCTATTCTAAGTTTCTATCTTATCTATCCTCACCCTCTAATTTCTTTCATGGACTATCCGGTAATTCCGATGCTTGATTAGTCGACATCGTGTTTGGTGTCGATAACCAAGATTGCAAAAACCCCGGGTCGTTATAGTGGTATCGGAGCTGAAGGTTAAGTAATTACCTTGGCTTTGTGGCGTGACTCAGTAGAGATAGGGTTAGCAATACCCTAGATTGAGTTTGAGTGCATATATACGAGTGAACGTATTTGTTATTGATATAAAAATCGTTTTATATTATGGAGATTTATTGGTTGAGTAGTTTGTGAATTCTAGTCGATCGGTTTGGTCCACTGTATCGGTAGGAGTTTCTAAACACTCGAATACGATGGGTCGACACGATATGTTTTGAAAAAAGGGTACATGAAAATAATTTTACCCAAAGTATATTTTGATATAGAGAAAATATATATATTGGAATTACAATATATTGGATATATTGGTTGTTATTATAATCGAGTAAGATTATAAATTGAATGGTTATGTAAATAACCAATCAGAATTCATATAAGTGTAGTATATGGAATTAGATGGATTAAATCTGAATTTAGAATTAGAATTGGAATTAAAAGTTGGAGAAGTGTTTGTTAATGGATTTGGAGTTAATATATGAGAATTTTAAAATTCTGGGAGATTTTAAATTGTTTACAAGCATTGTGAATGGTATTTTGAATTGATTTCAAAATGGAAATGTTTAAATATGAGTTTTAAAAAGTGATATAGTATTGACCTCACTTTGATAGATGGGAAATAACTCTGATGATGATGGCCACATCATCAGTGTTCATTTTCAAGTTCTAAGTGACGGATTACTACCAAAGAATTTTGTTTTTGAATTGTTTTGAGAAAAACAAGTTGTTTTGAATCCTGAAAAGGAAAGTTTGATTTTTGAGAAAAGAAAAGCTGTTTAAAACTCCCAAGAAAAGATGGTTTGAAATAAAACCAAATTAAATAGAAATTGTGGTAGTAATTTGGAATTGGATTAAAGCCAGTGAAGTGGAAATTGAATTGAAAATAGAACGATACTGAGTAAGATTGGGTTTTGAATATAATTCGACTCAGGTAAGTAAATGGATTGATTTTTGAATTAAAAACCAGATTTGAGTTATGAGATAAAGGTAACTGATTAGAGGGAATTAATTAGTTAATGAAACGTGGAATGATAACTTAACGTGGTTAAGTATATTGAATTAGTAAGTTAAGAGTTGAAATCAAGAATGGGTCTTGAGTTTCAAATGGATTTGGTTTGGGGTATAAACAGATGATGTGGTTTGAGAATGAATTGATTTGAGATCAAGTTGGAAATGTATCGGTATATGCTGAGTTGGTAGCAAGTGAAAGTGATATAATGATATGCCCGACAAAATGGTACAAGTTTATATTTCATATGAGTTTGGTGATTTATGAGCCTGATTGGAAAGCCGCTTGGCTGTTTGATTTTCTTTTGGGTTGGAGAAGGCCCAGAGAGGCGAGTTGTGGTTGTACCGATTGAGCTGTACAAAGGAGGTGCTAGCGAAATTTTTCGAAAAGTTAAGGCGTTAGAAAATTTTCTTGAAAATTTTCAGTTATAAGAATTAATTAATATTTTAATTAAAGTTTTTTGGTTCAGTGAAACTGAAACTAAGAAGTAAACAAATAAGTTCTAACCCAGTTGATAGGGTTTGTTTTCTACCTTAGCAATTTAGAGGACAAAATTATTTTAAGTGAGGAAGAATGTAACGTCCCATATTTTTACGGTCGAATAATTAATTTATTTAATTATTTAAAATATGGTTTGGTAATTTAAAATGGTTTAAATGAAATAACTTTGAATATTTAATTAAAATAATAATTAAATAATATATTTAATTCTGAAATAATCAGAATTAATGGAATTCACAATATAATGTGAACTGGACAATTTATAATATATAATTTAGTTTAGAATTGAATTATATTAACGAATATATTATATAAACGACAGTTGAATGTATTAATTATATTATAAATATAATCGAGCTCGAAATGGCGCGACAGTTCGCAATTTGGCGATTCGAACATCAACCGAATATACAGAAGCCATTTTAAATCGGATTTCTGTGAAACAAGAAACGTTAGGAGCTGGTGAAGTATATTTTTCTAGGGGAAGAGAAAAATCGGGATTTCGTCGTGTAGATTTTGATTTATGTCCAAATCAAATTTTAGAAAAGTCGCTGTGGAATTCCTTAATAATTTATAACGATTTATTTATATATATAAAAGGAATTTCATTATAAATCGAATATCGATTTAATCAGGATTTGAAATATCGAGTCATAAATCCAATGGGAGCTGTATGGTATTCCCTTGTGAATATATATGATAATATTTATCTTTAAATATTGAATTTAAATGTTTTAAAATATATTTATATATTTAAAAGGGTTATTTAGAGCTTTAAAAATAGCCAGTTTTGCAAACGACCTCAGAATTCGAAGAAACTAATTTTGTTAGATCTGCAATGTTAAATTATTGTTAGATGTCAAGTTTCGTGATTTTTAGAGTCAGTATGTGGCCGTACGGGATTTTAATGTGAAAAACAGTCGATATTCTAATGGTTAAAAATACGTTGTGTGAGCAAACGGAGTCGGAATTCGACGAAACCAGTTTCGTTGGGACCGTAATGTCAAACTGTAGTTGCATGCCAGTTTTCATGATTTTTAGATATCGTGTGTGTTCGTAGGAATTTTTAGAGTACAGAAACAAAAATAAATGAATATAAAACTAAAATATCCTAAGCTAATTGTGAACTAAACAAGGCCACGTACTCGTGTTTTTCATCCACACAAAAATCTCATCCCTTATATATATTCATTCTCTCAGCCAAAATACACAGAAAACCCAAAAACGTGAATACTTCCAAAGTTCTAAAATAAAAAACAATTCAAAGAAAAATCCTAAAATCAAAATACACAAGTATTCGAGCTCCTGGGATGTTGGACTTCAGTTTCAACCCAGTTTTGTGCATCTCGATCAACATTGGGAGTCCAACGTTTACAACAGCAAACGTAGGGTTCAAGGAATCGAGAGATGTAAGCACTAATGTTTGTTTTTGAGGTCGATTTTGGATTCATGGGATGAAAACACACTTAGCATGGATTTTTGGGGCGGTTTGGTGATACTTTGCGTCGCGAGTCCCTGTAGCGGACGAGTTTGTGTTGAACGACGGATTGTGTTCAGTGAGGGCGAGTTGGATCTTTTGGGTATGGAGAGAAAGAGGATTCGAGGTGGAGTACGCTGGTATTTTTAGTTCGATTCTTTGTTGAAAGAAGGAGGAGATATGAGGAAGTGAAGTACTGTTAATGGCATAGGAAAAGGGGAAGGTCACGGCACTTGTTTGGGGAAGAAGGGGGTAACGTGGGTCTGGTCTTGAGCAAGGGTGAGTGGGCCGGAATTGAAGGTTTAAGCCCAAGAATTGAGCGAAACAAGATTTGTTGGGATCGTGTGGATGGTGGCTACACCATGAAGCTGACTGGGAGTGAATCCGAGCTAGTTACAGTTTATAGCAAAATAAAATTGCCTGTCTGAATCAACGGACGCAAATCATTATTTAACGGTTAACGCGAAATGTGAGTAAAACTCACCAACTCTGAACAGTTATATCTTTTTAACATATTCTTAGAACTGATAATTATCTGTTGATTTCTGTGTGTTAACTATTGGTTGAATTGCTTATGTATTGGTTGAAATTATATATAACGATATATATATAAATCGTTAATCGAATATTGATTCTGTTTATCAGAATAATTTTATATTCGTGTTTTTTAACATCTGTGATGCAAGGAAACAGGTTGGAGGGACCCAACTGGGTTCCTCAATATTTATAATATTGTTTTGTTCATATATTGTGTTATACGATGTGATGTATAATCTGTGATTGATTATAATGACAATGGTCTTGTTATTTGGTACTGTTAAATACCAGAAGAAATATTGAAATAAAATATTATATAAAATCGAAAGATGTTATATAGAAGGAAGATTTCAAACTGTGCATTAAAATAAAATATTAATAAAATGAAAAGAATTTTATTAAAGGATATTTACTTAGAAAGGAAATAGAAGGATAAAAAGAATATTTACTTAGAAAGTAAATAAAATTATAAAAGGAATATTTATTTATAAATAGAATTTATAAAAGAAACTATTTATAAAATCAAAGGATTTTATAAAGGAAATATTTGGAAAGGCAAATAAGAATTGAAAGGAAATATTTGTAAAACACTTACCAATAGAATTGAAGGGAAAACATTTATTTGTTAAATAAATAAAATAGAAAGAGAAATATTTGTGAACAAATAGAAAAAGGAAAATAATTATTTGTTAAATAAATTGAATTCGAGAAAGGAAATATTTGTAAAACATTTACAAATAAAATAGAAAAAGAAATATTTGTAGAACATTTACAAATAGAATTGAAAAAGAATTTATTTATTTAGAAAATAAATAAAGATAAAAAGGGAATTATTTAATAAATAAAGGAGTATTAAGAAATATTTATTTAGAAAATAAATAGAGTTATAAAAGGGAAAATTGGCAGGATATCAAGGAAATAGAAAAGATTTATTTAAAGTGAGATTAAATAGAAATCGTTTTTAATAGATAAATTGGAAAGAATAATTTATAAATAATATTTTATTAATTAAGTAAAATATTTATCATTGGATAAATGGAATATATAAGTCAGGACTTATATAGAGAAGTAAGAATCGATTTCAACATCGATATTTGAAACTGAATATGGACGAAGTGTTAACCAGTTAGAGTTAACCAATTAGAGTTAATCAATTAGAGTTAGAGTTAATTGATTTGAAATTGAGTTAATTGATTAGAGTAGAGTTAATTGAATATTAGTTATTCAATTACAATTAATCGAATATTAGTTATTCGATAGGAGTTAGTTAAGTTGAGTAAAATAAGTTGAGTTAATCGAGTTAGAGTTAGTCGAGTATTAGTAATCGAATTTAGTTATTCGAAAGGAGTTAATCGATTATAGTTAAATCGAAAGGAGTTATCGATTATAGTTTAATCGAAAGGAGTTAATCGATGTTAGTTTAATCGAAAGGAGTTAAGCGATTATAGTTAAATCGAAAGGAGTTATCAATTATAGTTTAATGGAAAGGAGTTAATCGATGTTTGTTTAATCGAAAGGAGTTAATCGAATTTAGTTATTCGAAAGTGAGATTATCGAAAATAAGTTATTCGAAAGGAGATTATCGAATATAGCATATTCGAAAGAAAGAGATCGAATATAAGTTATTCGAAGTGAGTTAATCGAACATAAGTTATTCGAAGTGAGTTAATCGAATATAAGTTATTCGAAGAGAGATAATCGAATATAGGTTATTCAAAGAAGAGTTAATCAAATAGAGATTACTCGAAAAGGAGTTATACGTCGAATTCGAATATATCGAATTCGGGAAAGTATTATTTACTTTCCGGTTTTTAAATCAGGATTTATTTACTTATAAATAAATTAGAGTAGGTTAATTATTCAAATTAAAGAATAAAAGTTATATTTGAAGTTACATACTTCGAAAGTAGGGATTATAACGTTATCGTTATAACCAATGTTTTTTATAAAAGAAATGGATTCGTAAATTGAATCTGAGAGAGTCGTAAGGAAGTTTGTTAAAGATTTAAAAGATAAACTTTGACTATTTCGAAGTTAAAACGTTGTTCAGTTAAGGTCTGAGAGGTAATTATACCCCAACTTGATTGACTTCCTTCTTAACTAAGGAATGGTAAGGTTTGATAGTAAAGGATGGTTAAGTGAATTTAGTTAATGAGTGAAATGGTTTGAGTTAGCATGGCGATGTTTGATTTAAACATCAGTTAAAATCCAGCAAAGGAGTTTTGGAAATGTTTTCTGATAATAGAAACTAAGAATTTACAATATATGGAAACAGGAGATAAGTAATTTAATGAACTAAAGAGATAAATGTTAAATGATGATTGATCGATATAATTTCCATCTGGAAATAATAACGTTGGTTGCACACGTGTTTTTCTTTGATAGTTAAATCACAGAATATCAAAGTTTTGACCATTTTTCCGTCGTCAATACGGAGAGACCGGTTGGATTCTTATCCAAATAACCACTCCGTATGGGCGTTAGCGTTTCGAATCAAATAGATCGAAGACAAACTGAAGACGGAGTAAAGTGCAAGGGCTGTTGTATAAGTCCTAGGCAGAGATTGCCTAGGATGGATGTATGTAATAGTGCCTTCGGTTTGTCCAGTCCCAGGACAACTTGAATGGACGAATGTCTGACAGAGTATATCTGGTAGATCATGTAAATTGATCGTTTCAAACGTATTTACATTGGTGGCGGAGGAATTCATTTCTCTTAGCTTATACCCGTGGAATTTTTAGGGAAATCAATTTGTGATTTGACAGGTATGACGATGTGGCATTTGAAGTAAATGGAGGAGTGATCTGTTAAAAGATACATTTTGACCTCGAGCCTCATCAACTGGGAAATGACAGAAATCGGGCAGGCAGCATGGCTAAGTGGTTCGCAACCAAGTAGGGTATATTGTCACCATCCAGAGAATATTCATATTTGTTACTTCTTTCAATTATGTATCTCCCGGGAATGGTTATGTTGGTTTACCAACTGTAAGGTGACAATATATTTGATACACTCAAGCGAAATGAGTGGTCGGTCATGTGTGGCTGAGTTGCAAGATGTTCTAGTTGAACTCCAGTGTATCGCTTCTAGAGTACACTGAGCGGAAGGTGGATCCATACCTTGTCATAGTTGGAATCCATTCCCCAAATGAGAGCCCACGGTTTTGATTGTATATTATATATGTAGAACGTTAGATGCAAGTGTTTCTACTAGATTGATATTACTTGTGTTAAAAATTATTATAATATCAGAATAATATTGTTTTACTAATGATTTGGGTTATTATAAGGTAAAAACCATCCGTGTTTATGTGTGGATCGGTCTTATGATTATCCTTTGTTTCAAAAGGATTTTGAAAGTTAAATCAAATAATTTGAGTTTACTAACACCAGTCACATGACTGACCTGGAGTTTATTTTGTTTTGTTATCCCTAAACTCTTGGGTGCCCAATTTTGTACGGGCAGTCAAGTAGTCGGGATTTACAAATACTTGAAGAGCTGGAGCAGGAGGCTTCAGAATTATATAGCTATGGTTTTTCCTCTGTGTTGTAAGTGCTGTACTTTGGAAATAATATGTATGTTCAAGTACATATTTATATTTCAAAGTTATGTTATCAAATATATTTATTCGTTACGTTGTGAGATTCGTGTTTACTTTGATGTTGTATGTTCTTCTTCGTCTTCTATTCTAATTTTCTATCTTATCTATCCTCACCCTCTAATTTCTTTCATGGACTATCCGGTATTTCCGATGCTTGATTAGTCGACATCTTGTTTGGTGTCGATAACCATGATCGCGAAAACCCCGGGCCGTTACAGTGGTATCGGAGCTGAAGGTTAAGTAATTACCTTGGTTCTGTGGCGTGATTCAGTAGAGATAGGGTTAGCAATACCCTTGATTGAGTTTGAGTGTATATATACGAGTGAACGTATTTGTTATTGATATAAAAATCGTTTTATATTATGGAGATTTATTGGTTGAGTCGTTTGTGAATTCTGGTCGATCTGTTTGATCCACTGTATTGGTTGGAGTTTCTAAACACTCGAATACGATGGGTCGACACGATATGTTTTGAAAAAACGGTAAATGAAAATAATTTTACCCAAAGTATATTTTGATATAGAGAATATATATATATTGGATATATTGGTTGTTATTATAATCGAGTAACATTATAAATTGAACGGTTATGTAAATAACCAATCAGAATTCATATAAGTGTAGTATATGGAATTAGATGGATTAAATCTGAATTTAGAATCAGAATTGGAATTAAAAGTTGGAGAAGTGTTTGTAAATGGATTTGGAGTTAATATATGAGAATTTTAAAATCCTGGGAGATTTTAAATTGTTTACAAGCATTGTAAATGGTATTTTGAATTGATTTCAAAATGGAAATGTTTAAATATGAGTTTCAAAAAGTGATATAGTACTGAAATCACTTTGATAGCTGGGAAATAACTCTGATGATGATGGCCACATCATCAGTGTTCATTTTCAAGTTCTAAGTGACGGATTACTACCAAAGAATTTTGTTTTTGAATTGTTTTGAGAAAAACAAGTTGTTTTGAATCCTGAAAAGGAAAGTTTGATTTTTGAGAAAAGAAAAGTTGTTTAAAACTCCCAAGAAAAGATGGTTTGAAATAAAACCAAATTAAATAGAAATTGTGGAAGTAATTTGGAATTGGATTAAAGCCAGTGAAGTGGAAATTGAATTGAAAATAGAACGATACTGAGTAAGATTGGGTTTTGAATATAATTTGACTCAGGTAAGTAAATGGATTGATTTTTGAATTAAAAATCAGATTTGAGTTATGATATAAAGGTAACTGATTAGAGGGAATTAATTAGTTAATGAAATGTGGAATGATAACTTAACGTGGTTAAGTATATTGAATTAGTAAGTTAAGAGTTGAAATCAAGAATGGATCTTGAGTTTCAAATGGATTTGATTTGGGGTATAAACAGATGATGTGGTTTGAGAATGAATTGATTAGAGATCAAGTTGGAAATGTATCGGTATATGCTGAGTTGGTAGCAAGTGAAAGTGACATAATGATATGCCCGACAAAAAGGTACAAGTTTATATTTCATATGAGTTTGGTGATTTATGAGCCTGATTGGCAAGCCGCTTGGCTGTTTGATTTTCTTTTGGGTTGGAGAAGGCCCAGAGAGGCGAGTTGTGGTTGTACCGATTGAGCTGTACAAAGGAGGTGCTGGCGAAATTTTTCGTAAAGTTAAGGCGTTAGAAAATTTTCAGGATTTTTGAAAGTTTTCGGTGATAAGAATTAATTAATATTTTAATTAAAGTTTATTGGTTCAGTGAAACTGAAACTAAGAAGTAAACAAATAAGTTCTAACTCAATTGATAGGGTTTGTTTTCTACCTTGGCAATTTAGAGGACAAAATTATTTTAAGTGGGGAAGAATGTAATGTCCTGTATTTTTATGATCGAATAATTAATTAATTTAATTTTTTAAAATATGGTTTGGTAATTTAAAATGGTTTAAATTAAATAACTTTGAATATTTAATTAAAATAATAATTAAATAATATATTTAATTTTTAAATAATCAGAATTAGTGGAATTCACAATATAATGTGAACTGGACAATTTATAATATATAATTCAGTTTAGAGTCAAATTATATTAACGAATATATTATATAAATGACAGTTGAATGTATTAATTATATTATAAATATAATCGAGCTCGAAATGGCGCGGCAGTTCAAAATTTTGCGATTTGAACTTCAACCGAATATACAGAAGCCATTTTAAATCGGATTTCTGTGAAACAAGAAACATTAAGAGCTGGTGAAGTATATTTTTCTAGGGGAAGAGAAAAATCGGGATTTCGTCATGTAGATTTTGATTTATGTCCAAATCAAATTTTAGAAAAGTCGCTGTGGAATTCCTTTATAATTTATAACGATTTAATTATATATATAAAAGGAATTTCATTATAAATCGAATATCGATTTAATCGGGATTTGAAATATCGGGTCATAAATCCAATGGGAGTTGTATGGTATTTCCCTGTGAATATATACGATAATATTTATCTTTAAATATTGAATTTAAATGTTTTAAAATATATTTATATATTTAAAAGGGTTATTTAGAGCTTTGAAAATAGCCAGTTTTGCAAACGACCTCAGAATTCGACGAAACTAATTTTGTTAGATCTGCAATGTTAAATTATTGTTAGATGTCAAGTTTCGTGATTTTTAGAGTCAGTATGTGGTCGTACGGGATTTTAATAGGAAAAACAGTCGATATTCTGACGGTTAAAAATACGTTGTGTGAGCAAACGGAGTCGGAATTCGACGAAACCAGTTTCGTTGGGACCGTAATGTCAAACTGTAGTTGCATGTCGGTTTTCATGATTTTTAGATATCGTGTGTGTTCGTAGGAATTTTTAGAATATAGAAACAAAAATAAATGAATATAAAACTAAAATATCCTAAGTTAATTGTGAATTAAACAAGGCCACGTACTCGTTTTTTTCATCCACACAAAAATCTCATCCCTTATATATATTCGTTCTCTCAGCCGAAATACACAGAAAACCCAAAAACGTGAATACTTCCAAAGTTCTCAAATCAAAAACAATTCAAAGAAAAATCCTAAAATCAAAATACACAAGTATTCGAGCTCCTGGGGTGTTGGACTTCAATTTCAACCCAGTTTTGTGCATCTTGATCAACATTGGGAGTCCAACGTTTACAACAGCAAACGTAGGGTTCAAGGAATCGAGAGATGTAAGCACTAATGTTTGTTTTTGAGGTCGATTTTGGATTCATGGGATGAAAACACACTTAGCATGGATTTTTGGGGCGGTTTGGTGATACTTTGCCGCGAGTCCCTGTAGCGGACGAATTTGAGTTGAACGACGGGTTGTGTTCAGTGAGGGCGAGTTGGATCTTTTGGGTATGGAGAGAAAGAGGATTCAAAGTGGAGTACGCTGGTATTTTTAGTTCGATTGTTTGTTGAAAGAAGGAGGAGATAGGAGGAAGTGAAGTACTGTTAATGGCATAGGAAAAGGGGAAGGTCACGACACTTGTTTGGGGAAGAAGGGGGTAACGTGGGTCTGGTCTTGAGCAAGGGTGAGTGGGCCGGAATTGAAGGGTTAAGCCCAAGAATTGAGCGAAACAAGATTTGTTGGGATCGTGTGGACGGTGGCTACACCATGGAGCTGACTGGGAGTGAATCCGAACTCGTTACAGTTTATAGCAAAATAAATTTGTCTGTCTGAATCAACAGACGCAAATCGATATTTAACGGTTAACGAAAAATGTGAGTAAAACTCACCAACTCTGAACGGTTATATCTTTTTAACGTATTCTTAGAACTAATAATTATCGTTTGATTTCTGTGTGTTAACTGTTGGTTGAATTGCTTATGTATTGGTTGAAATTATATATAACGATATATATATAAATTGTTAATCGAATATTGATTCTGTTTATCAGAATAATTTTATATTCGTGTTATTTAACATCTGTGATGAAGGGAAACAGGTTGGAGGGACCCAACCGAGTTCCTCAATATTTATAATACTGTTTTGTTCATAAATTGTGTTATATGATGTGATGTATAATCTGTGATTGATTATAATGACAATGGTCTTGTTATTTGGTACTGTTAAATACCAGAAGAAATAATGAAATAAAATATTATATAAAATCGAAAGATTTTACATAGAAGGAAGATTTCAAACTGTGCATTGTAATAAAATATTTATAAAACGAAAAGAATTTTATAAACGGATATTTACTTAGAAAGGAAATAGAAGGATAAAAAGAATATTTACTTAGAAAGTAAATAAAATTATAAAAGGAATATTTATTTATAAATAGAATTTATAAAAGAAACTATTTATAAAATCAAAGGATTTTATAAAGGAAATATTTAGAAAGCCAAATAAGAATTGAAAGGAAATATTTGTAAAACACTTACAAATAGAATTGAAGGGAAAATTTTATTTGTTAAATAAATAAAATAGAAAGAGAAATATTTGTGAACAAATAGAAAAAGGAAAATAATTATTTGTTAAATAAATAGAATTCAAGAAAGGAAATATTTGTAAAACATTTACAAATAAAATAGAAAGAGAAATATTTGTAAAACATTTACAAATAGAATTGAAAACGAATTTATTTATTTAGAAAATAAATAAAGATAAAAAGGGAACTATTTAATAAATAAAGGAGTATTAAGAAATATTTATTTCGAAAATAAATAGAGTTATAAAAGGGAAAAGTTGCAGGATATCAAGGAAATAGAAAAGATTTATTTAAAGTGAGATTAAATAGAAATCGGTTTTAACAGATAAATTGGAAAGAATAATTTATAAATAATATTTTATAAATTAAGTAAAATATTTATCATTGGATAAATGAAATATATAAGTCAAGACTTATATAGAGAAGTAAGAATTGGTTTCAACATCGATATTTGAAACTGAATATGGACGAAGAGTTAACCAGTTAGAGTTAACTAGTCAGAATTAATCGATTAGAGTTAGAGTTAATTGATTTAAATTAGAGTTAATTGATTAGAGTAGAGTTAATTGAATATTAGTTATTCAATTAGAGTTAATCGAACATTAGTTATTCGATAGGAGTTAGTTAAGTTGAGTTAAATAAGTTGAGTTAATCGAGTTAGAGTTAGTCGAGTATTAGTAATCGAATTTAGTTATTCGAAAGGAGTTAATCGATTATAGTTAAATCGAAAGTAGTTATCGATTATAGTTTAATCGAAAGGAGTTAATCGATGTTAGTTTAATCGATGTTAGTTTAATCGAAAGGAGTTAATCAATTATAGTTAAATCGAAAGGAGTTATCGATTTTCGTTTAATCGAAAGGAGTTAATCGATGTTAGTTTAATCGAAAGGAGTTAATCGAATTTAGTTATTCGAAAGTGAGATTATCGAAAATAAGTTATTCGAAAGGAGATTATCGAATATAGCGTATTCGAAAGAAAGAGATCGAATATAAGTTATTCGAAGTGAGTTAATCGAATATAAGTTATTCGAAGTAAGTTAATCGAATATAAGTTATTTGAAGAGAGATAATCGAATATAAGTTATTCGAAGAGAGATAATCGAATATAGGCTATTCGAAGAAGAGTTAATCAAATAGAGAATACTCGAAAGGGAGTTATACGTCGAATTCGATTATATCGAATTCAGGAAAGTATTATTTACTTTCTGGTTTTTTAATCAGGATTTATTTACTTATAAATAAATTAGAGTAGGTTAATTATTCAAATTAAAGAATAAAAGTTATATTTGAAGTTACATACTTCGAAAGTAGGGATTATAACGTTATCGTTATAACCAATGTTTTTATAAAAGATGTGGATTCGTAAATTGAATCTGAGAGTCGTAAGGAAGTTTGTTAAAGATTTAAAAGATAAACTTTGACTATTTCGAAGTTAAAACGTTGTTCAGTTAAGGTCTGAGAGGTAATTATACCCCAACTTGATTGACTTCCTTCTTAACTAAGGAATGGTAAGGTTTGATAGTAAAGGATGGTTAAGTGAATTTAGTTAATGAGTGAAATGGTTTGAGTTAGCATGGCGATGTTCGATTTAAACATCAGTTAAAATCCAGCAAAGGTGTTTTGGAAATGTTTTCCAAACAAGAATCAGAAATGTTTTCTGATAATAGAAACTAAGAACTTAGAATATATGGAAACAGGAGATAAGTAATCTAATGAACTAAAGAGATAAATGTTAAATGATGATTGATCGATGTAATTTCCATCTGGAAATAATATCGTTGGTTGCACACATGTTTTTCTTTGATAGTTAAATCACAGACTATCAAAGTTTTGACCACGTTTCCGTCGTCAATATGGAGAGAACGGTTGGATTCTTATCCAAAGAACCACTCCGTATGGGCGTTAGTGTTTCGAATCAAATAGATCGAAGACAAACTGAAGACGGATTAAAGTGCAAGGGATGTTGTATAAGTCCTAGGCAGAGATTGCCTAGGATGGATGTACGGAATAGTGCCTTCGGTTTGTCCAGTCCCAGGACAACTTGAATGGACGAATGTCTGACAAAGTATATCTGGTAGATCACGTAAGTTGATCGTTTCAAACGTATTTACGTTGGTGGCGGAGGAATTCGTTTCTCTTAGCTTATACCCGTGGTATTTTTGGGGAAATCAATTTGTGATTTGAAGGGTATGAAGATGTGGCATTCGATGTAAATGGAGGAGTGATCTGTTAAAAGATACGTTTTGACCTCGAGCCTCATCAACTGGGAAATGACAGAAATCGGGCAGGCAGCATGGCTAAGTGGTTCGCAACCAAATAGGTATATTGTCACCATCTAGAGAATATTCATATTTGTTACTTCTTTCAATTCTGTATCTCCCGGGAATGGTTATGTTGGTTTACCAACTGTAAGGTGACAATATATTTGATCCACTCAAGCGAAATGAGTGGTCGGTCATGTGTGGCTGAGTTGCAAGATGTTCTTGTTGAACTCCAGTGTATCGCTTCTAGAGTACACTGAGCGTAAGGTAGATCCATACCTTGTCATAGTTGGAATCCATTCCCCAAATAAGAGCCCGCGGTTTTGATTGTATATTATATATGTAGAACGTTAGATGCAAGCGTTTGTACTAGATTGATATTACTTGTGTTAGACATTATTATAATATCAGAATAATATTGTTTTACTAATGATTTGGGTTATCGTAAGGTAAATACCATCTGTGTTTATGTGTGGATCGGTCTTATGATTATCCTTTGTTTCAATAGGATTTTGAAAGTTAAATCAAATAATTTGAGTTTACTTACACCAGTCACATGACTGACCCGGAGTTTATTTTGTTTTGTTTTCCCTAAGCTCTTGGGTGCCCAATTTTGTACGGGCAGTCAAGTAGTCGGGATTTACAGATACTTGAAGAGCTAGAGCAGGAGGCTTCAGAATTAAATAGCTATGGTTTTTCCACTGTGTTGTAAGTGCTGTACTTTGGAAATGATATGTATATTCAAGTACAGATTTATATTTCAAAGTTATGTTATAAAATATATTTATTCGTTCCGCTGTGAGATTCGTGTTTACTCTGATGTTGTATGTTCTTCGTCGTCTTCTATTCCAAGTTTCTATCTTATCTATCCTCACCCTCTAATTTCTTTCATGGACTATCCGTATTTCCGATGCTTGATTAGTCGACATCGTGTTTGGTGTCGATAACCAGGATCGCAAAAACCCCGGGTCGTTACAGAGATGGTCCGGGCAAGTGAAGATCGATACAAGGAGTCGAACCGTGGTTTTAGTTCATCGATTTGAGGTATGGAACTTTGTATCACTGTTCGAACGTGCACAGTTGGGCATGGGTTGCACGGCTATAGATTTAAATGTCGCTTCTTGCATTGGACTCCTTTTGGCGAGCTCTATGTTTGGACTCTAGTTTGGCCTGGTTTGGCTAAGGTGAGTGATATTATCTCTCACTAGATTATATTTGTTCGTACAATATAGATTTGATGTTTTAAACTGTTTTTTAATTATAAAATGTAATACTTATGATAACTAGACCTAGTAAACAATAAATAAAAATATTGCAAAGTGATTTGAGTAGTTTTAACCTTGGTTAAAACATTTTACCCAACTTGCGCTATTGTGCGTGTTATTTATCCATTTACGCGCTACTGAGCATTGTTTTGACTATATAGCTAGATTTAAATCGTTTGGGCATATATTTCACTTTTTTCACCATAGATAGGCTCTATTTTATTTATTATCGCTGTTATTGAAGTTTTATTCTACTTTAAGAATTTGTTTGACTACATTTGCATGGTTGAATTATTTGCTTAGCATATATTAAAACATCTTTCATAGGCGACCTAGTATTAGGAAAATCTCGATCGTAATGCTTATCGATCGAACACACAGGGTGTCTATTGATTGAGCGCACATGGATGATAGACTCGAGTGGGTGAGATAAATTCTTGAATTAGATTTAGAGTGCATGCTTGGTGACATATTCGAAGATGGAGCGACATTAGAGCTTAATGGATGACCTGAAGACGGAGTATGGACTTGGCGATGAGCTGGATATTACAACGAATGTCGGTCATTTTCCTTGGATGCGTATTTAACCAGTTTTGGTTAAATAAACGATCCGAGTACTCGTTATCGATCACTATGAAGTTTTTGATAACGATTACTATTGTTATTGACCACTTAGGCCAATTTGACATCGACGATGATGCGATTTCGAGGAGCAGAATAAGAAGGTTCTTTCGATAATGGTTTCTATATGATGGCTCTTCAATCAGTAGTTTGGCTTGAGGCGAGGATGTGGTGCTTCTATATAGTGAAGCATCATTCGACGACGATGATCCCAAGATAGGGTGCAAGGCTACTGCAATGGATTTCTTTTCTCCGAGATGCAAAAAAGACGACATTAAGTTGTATTGAGTTGACTGTTGGAGAAAGAGAGATGGGAAACACATAAAGATACCCTGCAACATATGAAGACCATCATGGATAGTTCCTATATTGTTACGACATCGGATAGGAGTCTTTTGGACAGTCCAGTGTTGGATTATACTACGGAGAACGTATGCAAAGGAATTGTCGATTATGCAAGGTTTGGGCGATTATTCGTAAAGAGAGGGTAGGGGTGTGATGACCATTTAAGACTAATGGGTTCCTATTTGGACCAGACAAGGTCCTCTTGGCCATCCAACAATGGGGGACTTATGGCATGCACCTGGGCCTATGAGGGGTCCTTACCTTTGGGACAAGTGGGTACAATATAGGTCTTAGTCGACTAAGTGGCATGGATTCGAGTATCACGGAAACTGTGTGTTACCGTATACTCAACGCACCGAGTGAGTGAATGTGAGGATGGATGATGGACTCTATGGATGTTTATTTATTTACCATCATTAGCACTTAGAAATCTATCACACCCTAGTTATATGGCGTTGACCATAATGTAGCATATATCGACTGTTATGTGCTAACTATGTAGGTGTAGGGGAGGAGCAGGTATGATTGCCCATACCCTCTGTGCTATATATATTATTACGACTTTTATAGTACTTTGAAATCCGTTTATCGCTCACACCAGACTTTTATTTGACCTAAGGTTTTATTTCCCTCTTATTACCTTTAGTGTCCATCGACGATGATGATGAGTAGACCAGGTGACAAATTTAGGTATTTCTAAAGATGTATAGGTACATTCGCAGGAGGTGACATCTTATATATTTATACTTGTATCCTTATTGTTTATTCCACTGTGCCCCACTGTAGAGCTTTGATAGTGTTATGTGTTTATAGACGGTGTATCAGTTGAGTTTGCGTATCTCTTGTATAAACTCTACTATTGTTCTATATAACTGTATGAGTCTCTATACTCTGATTATATGGTTTATATAGTTATTACTATCTCGTTTGTTTTATATCTATTTTTCTTACTATTATATGTTATCTGATGCACTGTAAGATATACGGCAGATTCTACAATTGTGTTTATATTCTTTTCTTTCTCTTATATTTCCTTCTCCTCTTTCCTTTTTCTCTTCTTTTCAATCACTTCTTTCTATTGACGACCGCTTTACATCAATCAGGTGCTTATATCGCGCGAGTTTTTAGTTATAAGCATCGGTGGTGTATGGTGAGTCATCACAGATGTCTATATAAATATACGTATATATGAATATATATGTATGTATATATATATATATCATTTTGTTGCTGGGTGGTATCATTTGGACCAAGGTTTTTGGAAGGCTCAATTAGCTTTGTTTCTGGAACGACACTAGATGATTGTGGATTTCCTAAAAAGGTTGGAAGGTTTGTGGAGCCTCTCAATTTGGCAGCTTCCCTAGGGAGTCGGCCATTGGTGCAGTGAAGGTGATTTCCAGATCTTCCGGTTCTCCTGTTGTAACAACCCTGATTTTTGGGGCCAATTTAAAAATTTATTTTAAGTGATTTTAATGAGTTTTTGGTATTTAAAATAATTTATTTAAAATAAAAAAGATTGAAAGTTGATTTAAATCGAAGTTAGAATGAATAATTTAATTTTAATTATAAAAAGAGTTAGAAATAGCGCGGTAGTTTGAAAAGTCAAACTTGAACTTTGACTGACCATATAGGATTCAAAATTTAACGGATTTGAGTGAAACCAAAAATATTAGAATCTATTTAAAAATATCTTTCTAACGAATCCGAAAAATTGAAATTTCATAGTGGAAATCAAAAGTTATGGCCAATTCAATTTTTAGAAAGGTCGCTGTAGAATTTATATATATATTATATATGGCCCGAAAGGCTACTTTTCACATATGAAGGAATTTCGACTCGAAACCACTTCCATTGAGTTCAGAATGATGTTTCTACATTGAAAAACAGTAAACACTTATATATTTCGAGTTTCGAAAATTATTTGTTTAAAAATGTATTTTTAATATTAAATATATATGCCTTGAAAATAGCCATTTTTCAAATAGGCTCAGAATTCAACGAAAATAATTTTGTTTTGTTCGTATCATCAAAACAAAGCTAAAAATGATTTTTCGGTAATTTTTACATTTAATATATAATTATAATTGATTTTTCAGTGTAAACGGACAATTTTTGACTTTAAAAATTCATTAAAAATTCATACGAGCTCAGAATTGAAAGAAATTAATTTTTCTAGGTCCGCAGCGTCAAAACGTAGCTAAATATATTTTTTGGGAATTTTTGAAGTTAATTTGTGACCCCGGTGAATTTTCATGTACGGTTGAATAAAAAAATAGACAGTAAGCATGTCTAATTCTGAGTTCGGGTCAAATCGGGCCTTAATTGGGTAATTAATTAATATAATAATATAAATATACACCTTAATCCTCAACCCTAATCCTTTCCTACCAAAACACAGCCGCCACCTACATTTCCCATGGCCTAGAATGGCCGAAACTTCCCTCCTCAATATCTCCCAATCCGCTCAATGAAATTCAACATATTATATACCAAATCGAAGCTCTTGAAGAGATCTACAGATCCATATGGTTATGATCGACCAAAAGCGCACGGATTTCAAGGGAAATCACCCCAAATCTGCACCCAACTCAGCCCCGCTGCGCCCACCATGGCCCACCGCACCCTCCACCACTTCAGGCGAACATAGCCCTCTCCTCCCTCTTCGATTTGCCACCTTCCGATCGTCTTCTAGTTGCTCCAATCCCGAGATAAATGGATCCCTAGTTTTGAACTCTATGGGTTCAAATAGAAAAAGTAACGGCCGAACATGATGAAGGAGGAAGATGATTAAGGGTGGGTTGACTGTTCCTAATTACAATTGACTAATTAAATTAATTCAATTTTGTCGATCTAAATTAACTTGTATCTTGCTCGTACGAACTCGGATTTGAACGATTTCAGGTTCGCCACGATCGTGAAACCGAGAGCTTCGCGATGACACTGACTAGGCATGATTCTGAGCAAGTTGAATTTTGGCCAAATTTTGGCTTTGAACAGCGCAGAACTCAATATCAATGTGAGATTTCTTTTTTTTTTAAAAATCAAATTTAATTATTTATTTCAGATATGAAATTATATTTATTTCATGTTTATGTTGTATGTATAATCGTTGAAATGTTGATTTGTGTTGTACTTGCTTGAATCGTTGAACTGAATTGTGTGTAATCACGTTTGACATGACTTTGTGTGTACGACGAAACAACATTTTATTGTATGTATAAAATATACAATATTCAGGTTGTCAAAAATTTGCGTATGAAATAAAAACAACATTTTTATTTGAAATGTGTTATGCCAATCAAAATAACATTTTTGATTAGAAATTTGCTAGAAAAATATGTGCGAACATTTTTATCTCATTTTGTTGAACTAGTTTTTCAACAAAATATGTATACATATTTTTGTGTAATATTTTTTACGTTAAAAGAAAAAGAAAAAGAAAACATTTTGTTAGTAACGTCATATGAGAATAAAAATGCACATTTTGTTAGTAACGTCATATGAGAATAAAAATGCACATTTTGTTGGTAGCGTCATATGAGAATATCATTTTTATGTCAACATGTTAGAATATCATTTTTATGTCGATATGTTAGAATTATCATGTTAATGTTAACATAATAGAATTTTTCATTTTAAGGTTGATATAATAGAATTATCATTTTATGAAATGCCAACATAAAATATTCATTTTAGGTTACGTTGGAACCGTCAACGTAAAATATTCATTTTATGTTATGTTAGAACCGCCAACACAAAAATCACAATTTAGTTATAATATTTTTGGTGTAGAGAAAAAGTACATTTTTAATATAAAATGTTGCATTAGATAATAACGTCATGTTATGTTATTTAGAAATGAATAATTTCACCGTCATGTTATATTATTTAGAAATGAATATTTTCACCGTTATGTTGTGTTAATTAGAGAAACAATATTTTTACCGTCACGTTATGTCAGGTAGAAATGAACATTTTTGCCAATGTAAAGTAGTAGCGACAAAAATCATATTTTTGTCAATGTAAAATGTTAGCAATGAAATTTACATTTTTATTATGTAAACAAAAGTATGAACTTGCATTGTAAATAAATTTACATATTTATATGTAAACAAAAATAGGCATGTGCATTGATAATAAAGATCACATATTTATTATGTAACTTGGAATGAGAACTTGCATTGCAAATAAAAATTTCATTTTTATTTGAACTAAAAATATAATATTTGCTATGCAAATAAAAATTATATTTTTTTTTGTAACTATGATATGAAATTTGGCAAGCGAACAAAATTTATATTTCCCAATGTAGCTATGATATGGGATTTTCTACGCAAACAAAATTTACATTTTTATATGTAACTATAAATGAGAATTTTCTATATAAACAAAATTTACATTTTTATAAGTAACTATAAATGAAAATTTGCACTGTAAATTAGAATTACATTTTTATTATGTAATTAAAGTATGATATTACATTGTAAATTAAAAGTACATTTTTATGATGTCACCTAAGAATAGAATTTACATTGCCATTATAAAAAGTCAGGATCATTTTGGTTTTGCATTGAAAGAGATTAAAAAAAATTATTATTATTTTTGCTTGGCAATGAAAGAATAACAAAGTTATTATTTTTGTTACATGGAAATTAAACAAACAAAAATATATTCATTTGTATAGAAATGAAATTGACACTAAAATATTGCATTTTTGGTTAGGAGTTGAATGACACAAAAAAAAAATACTCATTTTTGTTAGATTATAAGTGCCGTACAAAAATATTCATTTTTGTTGTAATTGGATTAACACACAAAATATACATTTTGTGTATATGATATGTATAAATAAAAAAATAAAAAAATCTTTTTGTCAAATGTGAAAGAATGATAAAATATATACTTTTATCGAATGTAAAAGAATGACGAAAATATTCATTTTGTCAAATGTGAAAGAATGATTAAAATATACGTTGTTATCAAATGTAAATGGAGGACAAAAATATTTATTTTGTCTAATGCAAAGAATGAAATAAAACACATTCATTTTTGTTCATAATAAAAAGGAAACATTCATTCTGTTTGTGCTTTGAAAGTTAACACACAATTTTCATTTTTGGTGAAAGTTAAAAAGAATATTTTTAATATTCTTTTGTTAAAAATGAAAGGTTATATTGTTTATCACCGTTTTTGTCAAATTAAAAGATTTAACTTTTGGTTTATACTTAAAAAGGTGAAAGTTACATTTTTGAGGTAAAAGGAAAAGTATACATTTTAATGTGAATAAAAGAAGGAAAATTACATTTTCATGTAAATGGAACTTAAAGTAAGAGATTTACATTTTAATCAATTGAATTTTTATTAAAAAGGATAACGGTATGAAATTTACATACCCATGTAAAATAATTTCGGTAAAGATTATAACGATGAAACTTATATTTTAATGAATTAGATTTTCATTAAAAAGATTTAAGATATGGAAATTTCATTTTCATGTAAATAGATTAGCACACAAAATTATCGTTTTGTTTGTAATGTAAAATTATTATTTTTGTGTTTTGCATTGAAAAGATAAAAAAATTATCAATTTTGTTACATTGAAATAAACAAACAAACAAAAATACTCGTTTTGTAGAAGTAAAAGTGGATGAACAAAAATATTCGTTTGTTGAAATTGAAATGAAACACAAGAATGCCTATTTTTGTTGGAATTGGTATGATACACAAAATACATTTTGTGTAATTCGAAGGATGAAACAAGAAAATGTACATTGTTATGTATAAGATGTGTATGTGTGTGAAAATAAAAATAAACATTATGGTGTGTACATTGTACGTTAATATTGTATATACGAATAGGAAGGTTTTTCGTTAGCAAAATGTAATGAAATAAAATAAATTTCATTACACATTATAAACATTTCGATAGGTTGTGAAGAAAAACATTCACTACTTGTTATGTAATTACGTTAATGAAATGGAATTCAATTATTTTTATATATAAAAATAAAAATAAAGATAAATCGTTACAAATTACTAATAACGATATGAAATGATTTCCAACTTATATATATACGAGAATTATTTGGAAAGTCCGAGTCTATCTCATTCCAAATAATTTGAACGACGTTTAAAATTCAAGAGTTGAAGACGGCGATGGAAGACCGGCGATCTTCACATCGAAGGGACGACAACTGCTGATGCCCGTGATTGGAGTAGCTACCTTGAAGGGGCTACAGTGGTGGCCGTCCAGACGTAGTGTTGATTTGTACGGATTTGGCTTTCGCTCAGACCCAGAGCATAAGCTTATGAATGGAATGTGTGTCTGACATTGTACTCCTTTATATTGTATTTATTGATTTTCTGTCGAATGTATGAATGTTTGGTGGCGGGGAATTTATTCACTTGCTTAACACCCTTTCATATATTTCGGCAAAGGATTGGTAGTGTGATATGGAGTGACGATGTGGCATGCTAAGATGCATATGATCAAGGCTTTGTTGAAAAGCAGGCCTTGTGGGATGATCAAAGCATAGTCTTTTTAGGCATAGCTTTATGTATAGCGTGACTTCGCGAGCCTCACACACCGGCGGAGTCTAAAACGGGAGAAGGGAACGCAGGGAGAGCAGCACGTTTCTTTCTAGCTAGAAGTGGTGTTTGGGCTTTAACACGGCCCGACATTTTACTTATGTGGATGATGGAATGAGGCACCTCGGATGATAGGTCCTATAGGACTGGGAAACGTGTGTTCAGGAATAACTAATCCGCAACTCGTATGGTGGACCGGCCCTGCAGCTTTCCAAGGGTTCACTGCGGGGAATCCTGAGACATTAGCTAAAGTGTCTCGAATCGGTAGGAGCTCCTCCCTAGCCTTGACTCATGATGGAAACCAAAATCCAAATACGACCCTACGAATTTGATTGTATTACTAGTATGGAGGCATAGTAGTATGGGATACTATTCTTCCTAGGATTTATACATTTACTTTGAAATGTTTTGATATATACTAATAATAATATTAAACTCGTATTTGCTGTATTTAGCATGTTTAATGTAACACCCCGCCTCCGCTAGGGTCACTCGCAAAGGAATGCACTAGCTTTAGAGGGGCATTATTGGTAAACATGCACAGAAATATCACAAGATAGAACATATAAAATAGCGGAAGTAAAATCAAACTTTCATAACATGAATAAATAAGGTCTAAAGCCTTTTACATCAGAGTACATCAAAACCTGTCTTGCAATAGTAAAGAAGCATAAAGACATTTTCATAAATTATTCCCCAAGTAAAAACAGTAAAGTAGCCATTAGCCAAGAAAAGTCCAAGCCATCCATGATGACCTTCAAGCAGAAGAAGTCCGAACTAAACAACAGTATTTCCTCCCTGTAACCTGGGGGGGAAACGGATGAAAAGAGGCGAAACAAAACGGGTCAGTCAAAAAGACTGAGTAAGCCCTATCTAATATTAGCATAAAAACTAGTAAAGTTAACTGACATGAGAAACTGAGATGAACATAAGCATGATAACAAGATAGATAAGCTAAATCAAAATAACAGGATGAACTACTGAACTCAGATAAACTAAGGTGTCATGATAAATTACGATGTCAAGATAAAACAAGGTATCACATCGTCAGGTTTCTATCAAGTATAATATCCCCAAGATATCTGTCACGTATAACGCCCCGTGATATCTATCCTGTATTTTAGCTCTGCACCTACCGTACTAGTATCCCCACCGTGTCATGTGTTAACCAAGAATGACCCTCACTCAAAAGTCGTGTAATGGTCCATGTCAACCTAATATATCGCATATATAGGTTACTCAACTTGTATGTTTTATTCCATGTAAATGTTCAGTCCCTTGCCGTAGACCATACGGGCTTTCCCATGAGATTCTTTATTACTTTAACATAGTTCCATGATCCTTAAGATCGGTTTGGATTGTTACCCTAAACCTAGCTAGGGTCTTCCAACATGAATTATCGTCTGTACAACTAGGACTTATGCTACCTAGGGCTACTAGGGATTACGCTTACCTATTGCACGTTTTTGTATCTCGGTTTGGGTTCAACCACCTAGGGCCACTAGGGATTACGCTAACCGCCAACCGCTCCCTTTTCCCCACGCATTCATCGTGAATCGTTTTTCCATGACTGTATGCACATGTATCACATCGTGCCATCCGAGTCCTGTCACAGGGCAGGTCAGGAAATACAGGACTCGGTCGGGAGCTTTCGATTTATCTGCCGGTGCAGATGCTAAGGTCTGTTTTTCTATCCGTGGCTATGGTCCCACGGGACCCCTCCCTCAACTATCGAAAGACAAGACAGGATAAATCCTGTATGAGAACACGCTACTGGCCAACCCACAATCCTAGCCTTACCGCAACCATAATTAGATAGAAATTATGGTCTATTGGGTGTTCTCTGCCATTCCGTACGTACACGCTTGACCAAAGATGGTAGGTAGCCTGACGAAAAATGCTATCTAGGGTACGACCGTGTCTCGTCGACTATCCCCTATCCATCCCCGTCTTTAGGTCGCTCGCATAGCAACCAAGGCATACTCTTGGTTCTTCTAACGCAGACCTTAACCTCTCATGAGCCTAGTATAATTACCTGGCAGCTCATAGAGGGATCCCAAGAATATCCTTACGTTCCCCGAAGCCGCTGCTTCGTTACCCAGTTCGCTGGAGCCTTTATCTAAATCAGATATTTGCTCCTACTCGTATACTTAAACGATGACCTACCATACCAGGTTACTCATCTATCTATGAACTGGTCTAAATTTCCTTGACTAAGAATCATTACTTAGTTATCCTTCAACTAAGGTTTACCACTTAGCATTATTCCCGTTATCCTTGTTAATTACGGTTACCCACCTAATCCTCCGAATTAGGGTTTATATAACAGATTAAGTGTCACTTAAGTTCATGACTTAATACCGTCTACAAATCATGTCAAAATTGGCTAAGTATCCAAGTTCGAGACTTAACCCGTCTACAAATCATGTCAAAATTGGCTAAGTATCCAAGTTCAAGACTTAACCCTACAAACCATGCTCAAGTTGGTTAAGTATATTAAGAAATTCACGACTTAACCTCGTCCAATTATCATTCTAGATTGGTTAAGTATATATTAACTTGACCCTATCAATTTACTTAGTCAAATCGGTCAAGTGTATTCAAGCGATTCGTGACTTAGCCTTATCATGTTTTCACGTTATATTGGTTAAGTATTGGTTAACTTAACCACAATAAATTAACGAGTTAGATTGGATAAGTATAGGTCACTTAACCACATCAATTCATCATGTTTAGATTAGTTAAGTGTTTAACTTAACCCCATTAAACTACCAAGTGGGATTAATTAAGTCTAGGCTAACTTAACCCCATCCGATTTCCATGTTTAGACTAGTTGAGTCTAATCTTAACCCCATTCGTTAACCGTATTTTTCGGTTAAGCGTCATTAAGAAAACTTACTTAACCTTACCAAGTTATAGCGTTGGATTGATTAAGTGTTGGTTAACTTAACCCCATCCACTAGTCATATAAAAATGGTTAAGTGTCATTAGGCAAATCAAGTTACTTAACCTACCCAACCTTGTCATGTTTTGTTAAGTATCATTAGCCTAATCAAATTACTTAACCCATTTGTCCATGTCATATTTGGTTAAGAGTCATTAATCAAATTAACTTAACCCTATCATGTGGCATTAATTACTTAATGCACCTTCACCTCTCACATTAGACTTTGTTGTGGTTACTAGTTAAGCCGGTCGGTTCCGGGTAGCTTTACACCACAACTTGGTCTAACCTCGGGTTCAAGCACAACATGACCAACTTCTCACATTGGGTCCTATTGTTTGCAACTACTAGTTAGGCCGGTCGGTTCCGGGTAGTTTTACGTTGCAAACTCAACCCAACCTCGAGTTGGCCACACTTATATTATCTAAGTGTCATGTCCATCATGTTTCCCAAAACATGTTACAAGTTTTCAAGCATTTGGGTAAACCTAACTTAATAGGTAAATTCCCAAAGGGTAGACCTAACTTAATAGGTAAATTCCCAAGCTTGTGTTTTTATGCATACTTACATGTCAACTTCCATGTTATATTTCAAGTCATGTTTTCAAGTATAAACGCATGTCATATTTAACGTTACACGTTGTCATGTTTATACCCATTTACCCACATCATGTTCATGTCATTATGTTTTCCCATAATGCGACCCCAACGCTTTTAAACTCGCATAAACGTTCGCAACAACGTAATGGATTCAAAGAAGAGACTTGACAAAGGCATGACAAAAATGGATATTAAGCCACAAGTTAATCATGGTGGCAAATGAGGCACAAATGTGTTCATTAGCTTGCATGTTACACTCTTAAGCCTCAAAAACATGCATAAACCCAAACTTGGCACATAAACGAATCATGGTGACAAAAGACATGGAATGATGACTAGTAACTCGCATATATCATCATATAAGGGTTATGACTTCATATGCAAGTTGACATAAAGATTATGAAGGTTCTCATGTTGCATAATGCAACATTTCAACATAAAGGTTGTAGCTTTTAGCTCATGAGATCAAGATAATGACTTCATAAACTTGCATGACATGATAGCATGTATCATTCTCAATGATCAAACCCAAACTTGCAACATGAACATTTAACTTCATAGTTAATATCTAAGAGTAGGAAAAGGGCTTACATTGCTATGAAGGCCTAAATCGATTAAATTAAAGCTTGTGATGAAGCCTATGCATGCCATCACCCAAAAACCCAAAGATGAACACTCCAAATCAATAAAAACCCCATCTTTATGAACAAAGATCAAAGCTTTAGCTTTGAAATCAACTTGAGAAGCTCTCATACTAACCTAGGGACTCTCTAATACTCTCATGATCATGAAACTTCTCATAGAAATGAAGTGGAGGCTAGGATAGTTGAGTGGAGGCCATGAGAGGTAAAATTTTGCCATAGTTTAGTTGCATGAATGAATAATGAGGATTTAGGATAGGTTAGGGTCTTATTTATAGATTAGGCAAGTGTTTTAGGCCATAGGATTAAACCTAGATTCAATCCAAGCCATCAAAGCATGTCTTGGGGAAGAAGTCAAGTGTAGGAACCATCTAGGGCCTTTAGATTAAAGATGAACCATGAGAACCATCCAAATGCAAAATCTGCATTTGAGCGAATCGGCCCACGGGTTGACAGCCAAACACCCTGGATTAACCCCTAGTCGACCCAGCAGGCTCGGGTCGACCTCAAAAATCGGCCGGTTCGGTTATTCCCCTCTCCCAATTCGCTGTTTTGAACATTTTTGCATATTTATTTATTTAATTTTCAATTATATATATATATATATATATCAATATATATATATTTCTCTGCGCAACCCATTTCACTTAATTAAGTATACTTTAATTTGGGAATTTTTCGTGAAACTTCGCGAGGCCATATCTTGGTCATACGGACTCCGATTTTCGAAAACTCGGACTCTATTTCGCGTATT
The DNA here is from genome assembly GCA_030737875.1 of Allium sativum. Classification (NCBI taxonomy): domain Eukaryota; kingdom Viridiplantae; phylum Streptophyta; class Magnoliopsida; order Asparagales; family Amaryllidaceae; genus Allium; species Allium sativum. The sequence goes on along the minus strand of CM060926.1, from coordinate 681,034,399 downwards.
TTTCCGAGACGAACGCAATGGCATAGCCCGTTTCCCTTGATTCAGATTTTACAGTTTAATTCTGCCTCCATTTATGTTATAACAGGTTATTGAAAATACGGGTTGTTACATTCTCCCCACCTTTTAGGATTTCGTCCCCGAAATCTCCAAGTTAGGAAGAACATATCCTACCATCCATCATCCATCTACTCAAAACATCATCCACAAGCAACCATTGTCCTTAGATGATTTCTAATGCTGTATGAATATATGCAAAACGTGTGTGTACATGTTCCTTAGCTAATGCTAATGATCAGGCCTGAATAATCTTTCTGATGCAAAATATGTATAGTGCCATGAATCCAACATGTATGCAAATAGTCCTAGTCATATAGATACTATATGCGTGCACAATCATTCATTCATATGCAACAACCGCATGATAATACATTCGATTTCATCCATAAACAAGTATAAATACTCGTGCATATGCAATATGAAATGTGACCGAGTCGAGCTAGTATCTAATGTGTATTCGCGCATCCACGAGCAACCACTTGCAACCATATCAATCATAACATGTTTCAAATACATGTTTACATCCATAGGATTCTACCTAGGATTCCCTGAAACAGGGTCGAGAAGATAAACAAGACAAACTCCTTACGGGGTTTGTAACAGAAAATAGGACCGAGAGGATGTCCACAAAAGATAGCCTACAAATAGGCTCTACAGAAAACAGGGATCAAGGATATACTCTCAAAAAGAGATATCATGCGCGTATCTAGTCTTTGACCATCAAAGTCGTATCTCCTTGAGCTTAATTCCATTGTGCCTTGACCGTCCTTTAACTTCGCGATTTCGTAGCTTCTTATTTCCTGTTTCCATACCATGAGCTGGAACCCATTTCTTCGTCGCCTCTCGTTCCACTTGCACTTATCCTTTTCCTATAATACTTGACGCAAACATGAATGCGTACTCATGATCTCATGCAAGCTTTCCAAAATTCACTAGTGAATCTTGGATCTCGTTTATATACTATAAGGCGTTCCATGTAGAAGAACTTTCTCTTGAAAGTAAACAGATGTCAATCAGGTTATCATGCGCACTTACTAGGGTGATCTCTATAACCCATGCATAAATGAAGTAAACCATCCGTCTTATTGGCGAACACCACTCGATCGGGCTTCAAATTTCCAATAAAGGCATCAAGGGATTCTAAGTAACTAGTCATGACAGAACCTCAAAAAGGTTACCCGATACTTCGAGGGCATTACCAAGGCTAGTCAAAAGGTCTAACTACCCTCCTATCAAAACCGAGAGTGGCACCCCCTACTGGATAACCACTTCATACCTAGAATCCATCCATAGCTTATAAACATAAGCATTATTTCCAAACTCAACACTTGGCATAGACATTCCCAAATCCAAACAAGTCATGTATAAATGGACTGATTCTCCAATAGGACTTTGAGACAAAAATGGGATTCTCTATTACGCTAGTACTTAAGGTGCAGAGACTCAACTATCGAAGCAGACTTAAATGATACGAACAACGAAGTCCTAACGGGATGATAGAGAAGAAAAGCTAAACCTTTAACAAGATCGTTACCCTCCTTCCGAGGTACTCTAGAAATGAGAGCATACTACTGCCCTCCCGATGATCTTGTCCTTGTCCCATAATACTTAACTATCCGCCCCGTTTTACCATGCCAAAGGTACTTTGTCGTCATGGGTTTCATTGTTCATCTTTCTCCCTCCTTTGAGGACTAAGCCATACCAACAAGTTGCTTATCCTTAAGCTCATATCCTTTATCCTCTTTCTCACTATCCTTCCTTATAATGCGGCCACTGGTCTCTCGAGAACCACCTCCATCGCATGGAAAGCACTTTCGTAGATAGAAAAGACTAGTCGCAGTTAAAACCATTGTGACTACAGATGGAGGAAAGAAAGGAAAAGAGACTCAATTAAGGAAACAAGGATAGTGCTAATGGCCTTTGGGGAATAGCCTTTTTCTTTTAAAAGAAAATTTTCTTGAAAAATGCTTCTTTGTAAACGGTTTTTTTTTCAAATAGTTTTCAGAAGGTCTTTAAAAACTTTTGCCCAGTCTGGTAACCTTCTTCTCTGATACCACGTGTAACACCCCGCCTCCGCTAGGGTCACTCGCAAAGGAATGCACTAGCTTTAGAGGGGCATTATTGGTAAACATGCACAGAAATATCACAAGACAGAACATATAAAATAGCGGAAGTAAAATCAAACTTTCATAACATGAATAAATAAGGTCTAAAGCCTTTTACATCAGAGTACATCAAAACCTGTCTTGCAATAGTAAAGAAGCATAAAGACATTTTCATAAATTATTCCCCAAGTAAAAACAGTAAAGTAGCCATTAGCCAAGAAAAGTCCAAGCCATCCATGATGACCTTCAAGCAGAAGAAGTCCGAACTAAACAACAGTATTTCCTCCCTGTAACCTGGGGGGGAAACGGATGAAAAGAGGCGAAACAAAACGGGTCAGTCAAAAAGACTGAGTAAGCCCTATCTACTATTAGCATAAAAACTAGTAAAGTTAACTGACATGAGAAACTGAGATGAACATAAGCATGATAACAAGATAGATAAGCTAAATCAAAATAACAGGATGAACTACTGAACTCAGATAAACTAAGGTGTCATGATAAATTACGATGTCAAGATAAAACAAGGTATCACATCGTCAGGTTTCTATCAAGTATAATATCCCCAAGATATCTGTCACGTATAACGCCCCGTGATATCTATCCTGTATTTTAGCTCTGCACCTACCGTACTAGTATCCCCACCGTGTCATGTGTTAACCAAGAATGACCCTCACTCAAAAGTCGTGTAATGGTCCATGTCAACCTAATATATCGCATATATAGGTTACTCAACTTGTATGTTTTATTCCATGTAAATGTTCAGTCCCTTGCCGTAGACCATACGGGCTTTCCCATGAGATTCTTTATTACTTTAACATAGTTCCATGATCCTTAAGATCGGTTTAGACTGTTACCCTAAACCTAGCTAGGGTCTTCCAACATGAATTATCGTCTGTACAACTAGGACTTATGCTACCTAGGGCTACTAGGGATTACGCTTACCTATTGCACGTTTTTGTATCTCGGTTTGGGTTCAACCACCTAGGGCCACTAGGGATTATGCTAACCGCCAACCGCGCCCTTTTCCCCACGCATTCATCGTGAATCGTTTTTCCATGACTGTATGCACATGTATCACATCGTGCCATCCGAGTCCTGTCACAGGGCAGGTCAGGAAATACAGGACTCGGTCGGGAGCTTTCGATTTATCTGCCGGTGCAGATGCTAAGGTCTGTTTTTCTATCCGTGGCTATGGTCCCACGGGACCCCTCCCTCAACTATCGAAAGACAAGACAGGATAAATCCTGTATGAGAACACACTACTGGCCAACCCACAATCCTAGCCTTACCGCAACCATAATTAGATAGAAATTATGGTCTATTGGGTGTTCTCTGCCTTTCCGTACGTACACGCTTGACCAAAGATGGTAGGTAGCCTGACGAAAAATGCTATCTAGGGTACGACCGTGTCTCGTCGACTATCCCCTATCCATCCCCGTCTTTAGGTCGCTCGCATAGCAACCAAGGCATACTCTTGGTTCTTCTAACGCAGACCTTAACCTCTCATGAGCCTAGTATAATTACCTGGCAGCTCATAGAGGGATCCCAAGAATATCCTTACGTTCCCCGAAGCCGCTGCTTCGTTACCCAGTTCGCTGGAGCCTTTATCTAAATCAGATACTTGCTCCTACTCGTATACTTAAACGATGACCTACCGTACCAGGTTACTCATCTATCTATGAACTGGTCTAAATTTCCTTGACTAAGAATCATTACTTAGTTATCCTTCAACTAAGGTTTACCACTTAGCCTTATTCCCGTTATCCTTGTTAATTACGGTTACCCACCTAATCCTCCGAATTAGGGTTTATATAACAGATTAAGTGTCACTTAAGTTCATGACTTAATCCCGTCTACAAATCATGTCAAAATTGGCTAAGTATCCAAGTTCGAGACTTAACCCGTCTACAAATCATGTCAAAATTGGCTAAGTATCCAAGTTCAAGACTTAACCCTACAAACCATGCTCAAGTTGGTTAAGTATATTAAGCAATTCACGACTTAACCTCGTCCAATTATCATTCTAGATTGGTTAAGTATATATTAACTTGACCCTATCAATTTACTTAGTCAAATCGGTCAAGTGTATTCAAGCGATTCGTGACTTAGCCTTATCATGTTTTCACGTTATATTGGTTAAGTATTGGTTAACTTAACCACAATAAATTAACGAGTTAGATTGGATAAGTATAGGTCACTTAACCACATCAATTCATCATGTGTAGATTAGTTAAGTGTTTAACTTAACCCCATTAAACTACCAAGTGGGATTAATTAAGTCTAGGCTAACTTAACCCCATTCGATTTCCATGTTTAGACTAGTTGAGTCTAATCTTAACCCCATTCGTTAACCGTATTTTTCGGTTAAGCGTCATTAAGAAAACTTACTTAACCTTACCAAGTTATAGCGTTGGATTGATTAAGTGTTGGTTAACTTAACCCCATCCACTAGTCATATAAAAATGGTTAAGTGTCATTAGGCAAATCAAGTTACTTAACCTACCCAACCTTGTCATGTTTTGTTAAGTATCATTAGCCTAATCAAATTACTTAACCCATTTGTCCATGTCATATTTGGTTAAGAGTCATTAATCAAATTAACTTAACCCTATCATGTGGCATTAATTACTTAATGCACCTTCACCTCTCACATTAGACTTTGTTGTGGTTACTAGTTAAGCCGGTCGGTTCTGGGTAGCTTTACACCACAACTTGGTCTAACCTCGGGTTCAAGCACAACATGACCAACTTCTCACATTGGGTCCTATTGTTTGCAACTACTAGTTAGGCCGGTCGGTTCCGGGTAGTTTTACGTTGCAAACTCAACCCAACCTCGAGTTGGCCACAATTATATTATCTAAGTGTCATGTCCATCATGTTTCCCAAAACATGTTACAAGTTTTCAAGCATTTGGGTAAACCTAACTTAATAGGTAAATTCCCAAAGGGTAGACCTAACTTAATAGGTAAATTCCCAAGCTTGTGTTTTTATGCATACTTACATGTCAACTTCCATGTTATATTTCAAGTCATGTTTTCAAGTATAAACGCATGTCATATTTAACGTTACACGTTGTCATGTTTATACCCATTTACCCACATCATGTTCATGTCATTATGTTTTCCCATAATGCGACCCCAACGCTTTTAAACTCGCATATACGTTCGCAACAACGTAATGGATTCAAAGAAGAGACTTGACAAAGGCATGACAAAAATGGATATTAAGCCACAAGTTAATCATGGTGGCAAATGAGGCACAAATGTGTTCATTAGCTTGCATGTTACACTCTTAAGCCTCAAAAACATGCATAAACCCAAACTTGGCACATAAACGAATCATGGTGACAAAAGACATGGAATGATGACTAGTAACTCGCATATATCATCATATAAGGGTTATGACTTCATATGCAAGTTGACATAAAGATTATGAAGGTTCTCATGTTGCATAATGCAACATTTCAACATAAAGGTTGTAGCTTTTAGCTCATGAGATCAAGATAATGACTTCATAAACTTGCATGACATGATAGCATGTATCATTCTCAATGATCAAACCCAAACTTGCAACATGAACATTTAACTTCATAGTTAATATCTAAGAGTAGGAAAAGGGCTTACATTGCTATGAAGGCCTAAATCGATTAAATTAAAGCTTGTGATGAAGCCTATGCATGCCATCACCCAAAAACCCAAAGATGAACACTCCAAATCAATAAAAACCCCATCTTTATGAACAAAGATCAAAGCTTTAGCTTTGAAATCAACTTGAGAAGCTCTCATACTAACCTAGGGACTCTCTAATACTCTCATGATCATGAAACTTCTCATAGAAATGAAGTGGAGGCTAGGATAGTTGAGTGGAGGCCATGAGAGGTAAAATTTTGCCATAGTTTAGTTGCATGAATGAATAATGAGGATTTAGGATAGGTTAGGGTCTTATTTATAGATTAGGCAAGTGTTTTAGGCCATAGGATTAAACCTAGATTCAATCCAAGCCATCAAAGCATGTCTTGGGGAAGAAGTCAAGTGTAGGAACCATCTAGGGCCTTTAGATTAAAGATGAACCATGAGAACCATCCAAATGCAAAATCTGCATTTGAGCGAATCGGCCCACGGGTTGACAGCCAAACACCCTGGATTAACCCCTAGTCGACCCAGCAGGCTCGGGTCGACCTCAAAAATCGGCCGGTTCGGTTATTCCCCTCTCCCAATTCGCTGTTTTGAACATTTTTGCATATTTATTTATTTAATTTTCAATTATATATATATATATATATATCAATATATATATATTTCTCTGCGCAACCCATTTCACTTAATTAAGTATACTTTAATTTGGGAATTTTTCGTGAAACTTCGCGAGGCCATATCTTGGTCATACGGACTCCGATTTTCGAAAACTCGGACTCTATTTCGCGTATTTTTCCGAGACGAACGCAATGGCATAGCCCGTTTCCCTTGATTCAGATTTTACAGTTTAATTCTGCCTCCATTTATGTTATAACAGGTTATTGAAAATACGGGTTGTTACATTCTCCCCACCTTTTAGGATTCCGTCCCCGAAATCTCCAAGTTAGGAAGAACATATCCTACCATCCATCATCCATCTACTCAAAACATCATCCACAAGCAACCATTGTCCTTAGATGATTTCTAATGCTGTATGAATATATGCAAAACGTGTGTGTACATGTTCCTTAGCTAATGCTAATGATCAGGCCTGAATAATCTTTCTGATGCAAAATATGTATAGTGCCATGAATCCAACATGTATGCAAATAGTCCTAGTCATATAGATACTATATGCGTGCACAATCATTCATTCATATGCAACAACCGCATGATAATACATTCGATTTCATCCATAAACAAGTATAAATACTCGTGCATATGCAATATGAAATGTGACCGAGTCGAGCTAGTATCTAATGTGTATTCGCGCATCCACGAGCAACCACTTGCAACCATATCAATCATAACATGTTTCAAATACATGTTTACATCCATAGGATTCTACCTAGGATTCCCTGAAACAGGGTCGAGAAGATAAACAAGACAAACTCCTTACGGGGTTTGTAACAGAAAATAGGACCGAGAGGATGTCCACAAAAGATAGCCTACAAATAGGCTCTACAGAAAACAGGGATCAAGGATATACTCTCAAAAAGAGATATCATGCGCGTATCTAGTCTTTGACCATCAAAGTCGTATCTCCTTGAGCTTAATTCCATTGTGCCTTGACCGTCCTTTAACTTCGCGATTTCGTAGCTTCTTATTTCCTGTTTCCATACCATGAGCTGGAACCCATTTCTTCGTCGCCTCTCGTTCCACTTGCACTTATCCTTTTCCTAGAATACTTGACGCAAACATGAATGCGTACTCATGATCTCATGCAAGCTTTCCAAAATTCACTAGTGAATCTTGGATCTCGTTTATATACTATAAGGCATTCCATGTAGAAGAACTTTCTCTTGAAAGTAAACAGATGTCAATCAGGTTATCATGCGCACTTACTAGGGTGATCTCTATAACCCATGCATAAATGAAGTAAACCATCCGTCTTATTGGCGAACACCACTCGATCGGGCTTCAAATTTCCAATAAAGGCATCAAGGGATTCTAAGTAACTAGTCATGACAGAACCTCAAAAAGGTTACCCGATACTTCGAGGGCATTACCAAGGCTAGTCAAAAGGTCTAACTACCCTCCTATCAAAACCGAGAGTGGCACCCCCTACTGGATAACCACTTCATCCCTAGAATCCATCCATAGCTTATAAACATAAGCATTATTTCCAAACTCAACACTTGGCATAGACATTCCCAAATCCAAACAAGTCATGTATAAATGGACTGATTCTCCAATAGGACTTTGAGACAAAAATGGGATTCTCTATTACGCTAGTACTTAAGGTGCAGAGACTCAACTATCGAAGCAGACTTAAATGATACGAACAACGAAGTCCTAACGGGATGATAGAGAAGAAAAGCTAAACCTTTAACAAGATCGTTACCCTCCTTCCGAGGTACTCTAGAAATGAGAGCATACTACTGCCCTCCCGATGATCTTGTCCTTGTCCCATAATACTTAACTATCCGCCCCGTTTTACCATGCCAAAGGTACTCTGTCGTCATGGGTTTCATTGTTCATCTTTCTCCCTCCTTTGAGGACTAAGCCATACCAACAAGTTGCTCATCCTTAAGCTCGTATCCTTTATCCTCTTTCTCACTATCCTTCCTTATAATGCGGCCACTGGTCTCTCGAGAACCACCTCCATCGCATGGAAAGCACTTTCGTAGATAGAAAAGACTAGTCGCAGTTAAAACCACTGTGACTACAGATGGAGGAAAGAAAGGAAAAGAGACTCAATTAAGGAAACAAGGATAGTGCTAATGGACTTTGGGGAATAGCCTTTTTCTTTTAAAAGAAAATTTTCTTGAAAAATGCTTCTTTGTAAACGGGTTTTTTTTCAAATAGTTTTCAGAAGGTCTTTAAAAACTTTTGCCCAGTCTGGTAACCTTCTGCTCTGATACCACGTGTAACACCCCGCCTCCGCTAGGGTCACTCGCAAAGGAATGCACTAGCTTTAGAGGGGCATTATTGGTAAACATGCACAGAAATATCACAAGACAGAACATATAAAATAGCGGAAGTAAAATCAAACTTTCATAACATGAATAAATAAGGTCTAAAGCCTTTTACATCAGAGTACATCAAAACCTGTCTTGCAATAGTAAAGAAGCATAAAGACATTTTCATAAATTATTCCCCAAGTAAAAACAGTAAAGTAGCCATTAGCCAAGAAAAGTCCAAGCCATCCATGATGACCTTCAAGCAGAAGAAGTCCGAACTAAACAACAGTATTTCCTCCCTGTAACCTGGGGGGGAAACGGATGAAAAGAGGCGAAACAAAACGGGTCAGTCAAAAAGACTGAGTAAGCCCTATCTACTATTAGCATAAAAACTAGTAAAGTTAACTGACATGAGAAACTGAGATGAACATAAGCATGATAACAAGATAGATAAGCTAAATCAAAATAACAGGATGAACTACTGAACTCAGATAAACTAAGGTGTCATGATAAATTACGATGTCAAGATAAAACAAGGTATCACATCGTCAGGTTTCTATCAAGTATAATATCCCCAAGATATCTGTCACGTATAACGCCCCGTGATATCTATCCTGTATTTTAGCTCTGCACCTACCGTACTAGTATCCCCACCGTGTCATGTGTTAACCAAGAATGACCCTCACTCAAAAGTCGTGTAATGGTCCATGTCAACCTAATATATCGCATATATAGGTTACTCAACTTGTATGTTTTATTCCATGTAAATGTTCAGTCCCTTGCCGTAGACCATACGGGCTTTCCCATGAGATTCTTTATTACTTTAACATAGTTCCATGATCCTTAAGATCGGTTTGGACTGTTACCCTAAACCTAGCTAGGGTATTCCAACATGAATTATCGTCTATACAACTAGGACTTATGCTACCTAGGGCTACTAGGGATTACGCTTACCTATTGCACGTTTTTGTATCTCGGTTTGGGTTCAACCACCTAGGTCCACTAGGGATTATGCTAACCGCCAACCGCGCCCTTTTCCCCACGCATTCATCGTGAATCGTTTTTCCATGACTGTATGCACATGTATCACATCGTGCCATCCGAGTCCTGTCACAGGGCAGGTCAGGAAATACAGGACTCGGTCGGGAGCTTTCGATTTATCTGCCGGTGCAGATGCTAAGGTCTGTTTTTCTATCCGTGGCTATGGTCCCACGGGACCCCTCCCTCAACTATCGAAAGACAAGACAGGATAAATCCTGTATGAGAACACACTACTGGCCAACCCACAATCCTAGCCTTACCGCAACCATAATTAGATAGAAATTATGGTCTATTGGGTGTTCTCTGCCTTTCCGTACGTACACGCTTGACCAAAGATGGTAGGTAGCCTGACGAAAAATGCTATCTAGGGTACGACCGTGTCTCGTCGACTATCCCCTATCCATCCCCGTCTTTAGGTCGCTCGCATAGCAACCAAGGCATACTCTTGGTTCTTCTAACGCAGACCTTAACCTCTCATGAGCCTAGTATAATTACCTGGCAGCTCATAGAGGGATCCCAAGAATATCCTTACGTTCCCCGAAGCCGCTGCTTCGTTACCCAGTTCGCTGGAGCCTTTATCTAAATCAGATACTTGCTCCTACTCGTATACTTAAACGATGACCTACCGTACCAGGTTACTCATCTATCTATGAACTAGTCTAAATTTCCTTGACTAAGAATCATTACTTAGTTATCCTTCAACTAAGGTTTACCACTTAGCCTTATTCCCGTTATCCTTGTTAATTACGGTTACCCACCTAATCCTCCGAATTAGGGTTTATATAACAGATTAAGTGTCACTTAAGTTCATGACTTAATCCCGTCTACAAATCATGTCAAAATTGGCTAAGTATCCAAGTTCGAGACTTAACCCGTCTACAAATCATGTCAAAATTGGCTAAGTATCCAAGTTCAAGACTTAACCCTACAAACCATGCTCAAGTTGGTTAAGTATATTAAGCAATTCACGACTTAACCTCGTCCAATTATCATTCTAGATTGGTTAAGTATATATTAACTTGACCCTATCAATTTACTTAGTCAAATCGGTCAAGTGTATTCAAGCGATTCGTGACTTAGCCTTATCATGTTTTCACGTTATATTGGTTAAGTATTGGTTAACTTAACCACAATAAATTAACGAGTTAGATTGGATAAGTATAGGTCACTTAACCACATCAATTCATCATGTTTAGATTAGTTAAGTGTTTAACTTAACCCCATTAAACTACCAAGTGGGATTAATTAAGTCTAGGCTAACTTAACCCCATTCGATTTCCATGTTTAGACTAGTTGAGTCTAATCTTAACCCCATTCGTTAACCGTATTTTTCGGTTAAGCGTCATTAAGAAAACTTACTTAACCTTACCAAGTTATAGCGTTGGATTGATTAAGTGTTGGTTAACTTAACCCCATCCACTAGTCATATAAAAATGGTTAAGTGTCATTAGGCAAATCAAGTTACTTAACCTACCCAACCTTGTCATGTTTTGTTAAGTATCATTAGCCTAATCAAATTACTTAACCCATTTGTCCATGTCATATTTGGTTAAGAGTCATTAATCAAATTAACTTAACCCTATCATGTGGCATTAATTACTTAATGCACCTTCACCTCTCACATTAGACTTTGTTGTGGTTACTAGTTAAGCCGGTCGGTTCCGGGTAGCTTTACACCACAACTTGGTCTAACCCCGGGTTCAAGCACAACATGACCAACTTCTCACATTGGGTCCTATTGTTTGCAACTACTAGTTAGGCCGGTCGGTTCCGGGTAGTTTTACGTTGCAAACTCAACCCAACCTCGAGTTGGCCACACTTATATTATCTAAGTGTCATGTCCATCATGTTTCCCAAAACATGTTACAAGTTTTCAAGCATTTGGGTAAACCTAACTTAATAGGTAAATTCCCAAAGGGTAGACCTAACTTAATAGGTAAATTCCCAAGCTTGTGTTTTTATGCATACTTACATGTCAACTTCCATGTTATATTTCAAGTCATGTTTTCAAGTATAAACGCATGTCATATTTAACGTTACACGTTGTCATGTTTATACCCATTTACCCACATCATGTTCATGTCATTATGTTTTCCCATAATGCGACCCCAACGCTTTTAAACTCGCATATACGTTCGCAACAACGTAATGGATTCAAAGAAGAGACTTGACAAAGGCATGACAAAAATGGATATTAAGCCACAAGTTAATCATGGTGGCAAATGAGGCACAAATGTGTTCATTAGCTTGCATGTTACACTCTTAAGCCTCAAAAACATGCATAAACCCAAACTTGGCACATAAACGAATCATGGTGACAAAAGACATGGAATGATGACTAGTAACTCGCATATATCATCATATAAGGGTTATGACTTCATATGCAAGTTGACATAAAGATTATGAAGGTTCTCATGTTGCATAATGCAACATTTCAACATAAAGGTTGTAGCTTTTAGCTCATGAGATCAAGATAATGACTTCATAAACTTGCATGACATGATAGCATGTATCATTCTCAATGATCAAACCCAAACTTGCAACATGAACATTTAACTTCATAGTTAATATCTAAGAGTAGGAAAAGGGCTAACATTGCTATGAAGGCCTAAATCGATTAAATTAAAGCTTGTGATGAAGCCTATGCATGCCATCACCCAAAAACCCAAAGATGAACACTCCAAATCAATAAAAACCCCATCTTTATGAACAAAGATCAAAGCTTTAGCCTTGAAATCAACTTGAGAAGCTCTCATACTAACCTAGGGACTCTCTAATACTCTCATGATCATGAAACTTCTCATAGAAATGAAGTGGAGGCTAGGATAGTTGAGTGGAGGCCATGAGAGGTAAAATTTTGCCATAGTTTAGTTGCATGAATGAATAATGAGGATTTAGGATAGGTTAGGGTCTTATTTATAGATTAGGCAAGTGTTTTAGGCCATAGGATTAAACCTAGATTCAATCCAAGCCATCAAAGCATGTCTTGGGGAAGAAGTCAAGTGTAGGAACCATCTAGGGCCTTTAGATTAAAGATGAACCATGAGAACCATCCAAATGCAAAATCTGCATTTGAGCGAATCGGCCCACGGGTTGACAGCCAAACACCCTGGATTAACCCCTAGTCGACCCAGCGGGCTCGGGTCGACCTCAAAAATCGGCCGGTTCGGTTATTCCCCTCTCCCAATTCGCTGTTTTGAACATTTTTGCATATTTATTTATTTAATTTTCAATTATATATATATATATATCAATATATATATATTTCTCTGCGCAACCCATTTCACTTAATTAAGTATACTTTAATTTGGGAATTTTTCGTGAAACTTCGCGAGGCCATATCTTGGTCATACGGACTCCGATTTTCGAAAACTCGGACTCTATTTCGCGTATTTTTCCGAGACGAACGCAATGGCATAGCCCGTTTCCCTTGATTCAGATTTTACAGTTTAATTCTGCCTCCATTTATGTTATAACAGGTTATTGAAAATACGGGTTGTTACATTTAATCACTATAAGGTAAAACCCTATCCTCTGGTTTGTGTTGCATTGTGTGATGGGACCTGGGTCTTATGGTGATTCCATTTTTCTAAAAAGCATAACGTTGTTGTACGATTTACTTATTAGTTGTTTTTGACACTTTTATGCACGGCAATCCATTGGAGTAAACTCGTTCCGCGTTAGTGGCGTGGTCTTTGGATTTGTCCTATTAATAGTGATTAATTAGTTAAGAATTCTCACACCAGTCCTTGTTTGGCATGCCTGGTAATAGGATGCAGCATGATGGGGGGTTCTCGCTTCGCGGTTTGGTGGCGAACGGGAGACTCTTACCCCCACATGTCCCTGATTAGGGTTGGTAGGCTGCGGCCGGGGGATCCCGAAAGGGTCGCCGTAAAGCAGCGGAATTTGAACGGTCTTGGTCGATTTTGCGATCGATTAAGGTCGGGCAAAATCCGACTCGTTACAGTTGGTATCAGAGCTTTGGTTAGCTCAAATCTTTGGGGTACAACTCATTAGAACTGAACAAAAGGCTCATCAGAGATTGGATTAGTAATATCCAATAAGAATACTCATAGAGATAGGATCAGCAGTATCCTAGAATGAGAAAACTCATTAGAGATGGGGTTAGTAATGCCCTAGAATGAGTTGAGAGTGACAAGCCTATAATATACATATTTGTAATTATACTCTATTTTGGAAAATACGATTTGTGAATATATAAAAAGTTATATATTTGAAAGTTAATCAACTAATAAAATTATTTAAACCAATGAAGAAAATAAATATAAATTAGTTAGTTAATTAATCAACTTTTAGCTTCGTTCCTTTTCGAGGACGAAAAGTTTTTAAGTGGGGGAGACTGTAACAACCCTGATTTTTGGGGCCAATTTAAAAATTTATTTTAAGTGATTTTAATGAGTTTTTGATATTTAAAATAATTAATTTAAAATAAAAATGATTGAAAGTTGATTTAAATCGAAGTTAGAATGAATAATTTAATTTTAATTATAAAAAGAGTTAGAAATAGCGCGGTAGTTTGAAAAGTCAAACTTGAACTTTGACTAACCATACAGGATGCAAAATATAACGGATTTTAGTGAAACCAAAAATATTAGAATCTATTTAAAAATATCTTTCCAACGAATCCGAAAAATTGAAATTTCATAGCGGAAATCAAAAGTTATGGCCAATTCAATTTTTAGAAAGGTCGTTGTAGAATATATATATATATATATATTATGGCCCGAAAGGCTACTTTTCACATATGAAGGAATTTCGACTCGAAACCACTTCCATTGAGTTCAGAATGATGTTTCTACATTGAAAAACAGTAAACACTTATATATTTCGAGTTTCGAAAATTATTTGTTTAAAAATGTATTTTTAATATTAAATATATATGCCTTGAAAATAGCCATTTTTCAAATAGGCTCAGAATTCAACGAAAATAATTTTGTTTTGTTCGTATCATCAAAACAAAGCTAAAAATGATTTTTCGGTAATTTTTAGATTTAATATATAATTATAATTGATTTTTCAGTGTAAACGGACAATTTTTGACTTTAAAAATTCATTAAAAATTCCTACGAGCTCAGAATTGAAAGAAATTGATTTTTCTAGGTCCGCAGCGTCAAAACGTAGCTAAATATATTTTTCGGGAATTTTTGAAGTTAATTTGTGACCCCGGTGAATTTTCATGTACGGTTGAATAAAAAAATTAAAGGATTTATATTAAAAATAAATAAAAAAACGCTGTAAACTTCGAAATTGGGCCTCGAAACATGTCCCATCGCGTTTAGAAGACGTCAAAACATTAAGATAGACAGTAAGCATGTCTAATTCTGAGATCGGGTCAAATCGGGCCTTAATTGGGTAATTAATTAATATAATAATATAAATATACACCTTAATCCTCAACCCTAATCCTTCACTACCAAAACACAGCCGCCACCTACATTTCCCATGGCCTAAAATGGCCGAAACTTCCCTCCTCAATATCTCCCAATCTGCTCAATGAAATTCAACATATTATATATCAAATCGAAGCTCTTGAAGAGATCTACAGATCCATACGGTTATGATCGACCAAAAGCGTACAGATTCCGAGGGAAATCACCCCAAACCTGCGCCCAACTCAGCCCCGCCGCGCCCACCATGGCCCACCGCACCCTCCACCACTTCAGGCGAACATAGCCCTCTCCTCCCTCTTCGATTTGCCACCTTCCGATCGTCTTCTAGTTGCTCCAATCCCGAGATAAATGGATCCCTAGTTTTGAAAACTATGGGTTCAAATAGAAAAAGTAACGGCCGAACATGATGAAGGAGGAAGATGATTAAGGATGGGTTGACTTTTCCTAATTACAGTTGACTAATTAAATTAATTCAATTTTGTCAATCTAAATTAACTTGTATCTTGCTCGTACGAACTCGGATTTGAACGATTTCAGGTTCGCCACGATCGTGAGACCGAGAGCTTCGCGATGACACAGACTAGGCATGATTCTGAGCAAGTTGAATTTTGGCCAAATTTTGGCTTTGAACAGCGCATAACTCAATATCAATGTGAGATTTCTTTTTTTAAAAAAAATCAAATTTAATTATTTATTTCAGATATGAAATTATATTTATTTCATGTTTATGTTGTATGTATAATCGTTGAAATGTTGATTTGTGTTGTAATTGCTTGAATCGTTGAACTGAATTGTGTGTAATCACGTTTGACATGACTTTGTGTGTACGACGAAACAACATTTTATTGTATGTATAAAATTATTAAAATATACAATATTCAGGTTGTCAAAAATTTGCGTATGAAATAAAAACAATATTTTTATTTGAATGTGTTATGCTAATCAAAATAACATTTTTGATTAGAAATTTGCTAGAAAAATATGAGCGAACATTTTTATCTCATTTTGTTGAACTAGTTTTTCAACAAAATATGTATACATATTTTTGTGTAACATTGTTTACGTTAAAAGAAAAAGAAAAAAAAAACATTTTGTTAGTAATGTCATATGAGAATAAAAATGCACATTTTGTTAGTAACGTCATAGGAGAATAAAAATGCACATTTTGTTGGTAGCGTCATATGAGAATATCATTTTTATGTCAACATGTTAGAATATCATTTTTATGTCGATATGTTAGAATTATCATGTTAATGTTAACATAATAGAATTTGTCATTTTAAGGTTGATATAATAGAATTATCATTTTATGAAATGCCAACATAAAATATTCATTTTAGGTTATGTTGGAACCGTCAACGTAAAATATTCATTTTATGTTATGTTAGAACCGTCAACACAAAAATCACAATTTAGTTATAATATTTTTGGTGTAGAGAAAAAGTACATTTTTAATATAAAATGTTGCATTAGATAATAACGTCATGTTATGTTATTTAGAAATGAATAATTTCACCGTCATGTTATATTATTTAGAAATGAATATTTTCACCGTTATCTTGTGTTAATTAGAGAAACAATATTTTTACCGTCACGTTATGTCAGGTAGAAATGAACATTTTTGCCAATGTAAAGTAGTAGCGACAAAAATCATATTTTTGTCAATGTAAAATGTTAGCAATGAAATTTACATTTTTATTATGTAAACAAAAGTATGAACTTGCATTGTAAATAAATTTACATTTTTATATGTAAACAAAAGTAGGCATGTGCATTGATAATAAAGATCACATTTTTATTATGTAACTTAGAATGAGAACTTGCATTGCAAATAAAATTTTTATTTTTATTTGAACTAAAGATATAATATTTGCTATGCAAATAAAAATTACATTTTTTTTTAATTATGATATGAAATTTGGCAAGTGAACAAAATTTACATTTCCTAATGTAGCAATGATATGGGATTTTCTATGCGAATAAAATTTACATTTTTATATGTAACTATGAATGAGAATTTTCTATGTAAACAAAATTTACATTTTTATAAGTAACTATAAATGAGAATTTGCACTGTAAATTAGAATTACATTTTTATTATGTAATTAAAGTATGATATTACATTGTAAATTAAAAGTACATTTTTATGATGTTACCTAAGAATAGAATTTACATTGCCATTATAAAAAGTCAAGATCATTTTGGTTTTGCACTGAAAGAGATTAAAAAAAAAAAATTTTTGCTTGGCATTGAAAGAATAACAAAGTTATTATTTTTGTTACATGGAAATTAAACAAACAAAAATATATTCATTTGTATAGAAATGAAACTGACACCAAAATATTGCATTTTTGGTTAGGAGTTGAATGACACCAAAAAAAAAAAAAAAAAAAAAAAAAAAAAAAAAAAAACTCATTTTTGTTAGATTATAAGTGACGTACAAAAATATTCATTTTTGTTGTAATTGGATTAACACACAAAATATACATTTTATGTATATGATATGTATAAATAAAAAAAATAAAAAAAAAATCTTTTTGTCAAATGTGAAAGAATGATAAAATTTACATTTTTATCGAATGTAAAAGAATGACGAAAATATTCATTTTGTCAAATGTGAAAGAATGATTAAAATATACATTGTTATCAAATGTAAATGGAGGACAAAAATATTTATTTTGTCAAATGCAAAGAATGAAATAAAACGCATTCATTTTTGTTCGTAATAAAAAGGAAACATTCATTTTGTTTGTGTTTTGAAAGTTAACACACAATTTTCATTTTTGGCGAAAGTTAAAAAGAATATTTTTAATATTCTTTTGTAAAAAATGAAAGGTCATATTGTTTATCATCGTTTTGGTCAAATTAAAAGATTTAACTTTTGGTTTATACTTAAAAAGGTGAAAGTTACATTTTTGAGGTAAAAAGAAAAGTATACATTTTAATGTGAATAAAAGAAGGAAAATTACATTTTCATGTAAATGGAACTTAAAGTAAGAGATTTACATTTTAATCAATTGAATTTTTATTAAAAAGGATAACGGTATGAAATTTACATACCCATGTAAAAGAATTTCGGTAAAGATTATAACGATAAAACTTATATTTTAATGAATTAGATTTTCATTAAAAAGATTTAAGATATGGAAATTTCATTTTCATGTAAACAGATTAGCACACAAAATTATCGTTTTGTTTGTAATGTAAAATTATTATTTTTGTGTTTTGCATTGAAAAGATAACAAAATTATCAATTTTGTTACATTGAAATAAACAAACAAAAATACTCATTTTTGTAGAAGTAAAAGTAGATGAACAAAAATATTCGTTTGTTGAAATTGAAATGAAACACAAGAATGCCTATTTTTGTTGGAATTGGTATGATACACAAAATACATTTTGTGTAATTCGAAGGATGAAACAAGAAAATGTACATTGTTATGTATAAGATGTGTATGTGTGTGAAAATAAAAATAAACATTATGGTGTGTACATTGTACGTTAATATTGTATATACGAATAGGAAGGTTTTTCGTTAGCAAAATGTAATGAAATAAAATAAATTTCATTACACATTATAAACATTTCGATAGGTTGTGAAGCAAAACATTCACTACTTGTTATGTAATTACGTTAATGAAATGGAATTCAATTATTTTTATATATAAAAATAAAAATAAAGATAAATCGTTACAAATTACTAAAAATGATATGAAATGATTTCCAACTTATATATATACGAGAATTATTTGGAAAGTCTGAGTCTATCTCATTCCAAATAATTTGAACGACGTTTAAAATTCAAGAGTTGAAGACGGCGATTGAAGACCGGTGATCTTCACATCGAAGGGATGATGACTGCTGATGCCCGTGATTGGAGTAGCTACCTTGAAGGGGCTACAGTGGTGGTCGTCCGGACGTAGTGTTAATTTGTACGGATTTGGCTTTCGCTCAGACCCAGAGCATAAGCTTATGAATGGAATGTGTGTCTGACATTGTACTCCTTTATATTGTGTTTATTGATTTTCTGTCGAATGTATGAATGTTTGGTGGCGGGGAATTTATTCTCTTGCTTAACACCCTTTCATATATTTCGGAAAAGGATTGGTAGTGTGATATGGAGTGACGATGTGGCATGCTAAGATGCATATGATCAAGGCTTTGTTGAAAAGCAGGCCTTGTGGGATGATCAAAGCATAGTCTGTTTAGGCATAGCTTTGTGTATAGCGTGACTTTCGCGAGCCTCACACACCGGCGGAGTCTAAAACGGGAGAAGGGAACGCAGGGAGAGCAGCACGTTTCTTTCTAGCTAGAAGTGGTGTTTAGGCTTTAACACGGTCCGACATTTTACTTATGTGGATGATGGAATGAGGCGCCTCGGATGATAGGTCCTATAGGACTGGGAAACGTGTGTTCAGGAATAACTAATCCGCAACTCATATGGTGGACCGGCCCTGCAGCTTTCCAAGGGTTCACTGCGGGGAATCCTGAGACATTAGCTAAAGTGTCTCGAATCGGTAGGAGCTCCTCCCTAGCCTTGACTCATGATGGAAACCAAAATCCAAATACGACCCTACGAATTTGATTGTATTACTAGTATGGAGGCATAGTAGTATGGGATACTATTCTTCCTAGGTTTATACATTTACTTTGAAATGTTTTGATATATACTAATAATAATATTAAACTCGTATTTGCCGTATTTAGCATGTTTAATCACTATAAGGTAAAACCCTATCCTCTGGTTTGTGTTGCATTGTGTGATGGGACCGAGGTCTTATGGTGATTCCATTTTTCTAAAAAGCATAACGTCGTTGTACGATTTACTTATTAGTTGTTTTTGACACTTTTATGTACGGCAATCCATTGGAGTAAACCCGTTCCGCGTTAGCGGCGTGGTCTTTGGATTTGTCCTATTAATAGTGATTAATTAGTTAAGAATTCTCACACCAGTCCCACGACTGACCCGTTATTTGTTTTCCACCTTTTTGCAAACTCGGGTGCCCTCTTTCCACACGGGCAGTCGAGTAGTTTGTCAACGGGTTTATCTCTTTAGCAGGATCCTGGATTGAAGCTTAAAGCTATGTCCAGAGCATAGTTGTTTCCGCTGCCTTAGTTATTTTATTTCCGGTGCAATGTATTATAATATTGTAATTTATCTTCCGCTGTAATTTTATTCGATGTACTCTGATGTTCTGTACTCTGATGTTATGTTATTATGTTGTAATAAAAGTCTGTTGTTATTGTTCTGATGTTGTATTCCCAAAGTTAACGTAGGCGGAATTTGAACGGTCTTGGTCGATTTTGCGATCGATTAAAGTCGGGCAAAATCCGACTCGTTACACCTGTCTTTGCTGTGGGTTCTCTTCTCTTCCTGGGTCGTCTTACATTTATTGGAGCTCTGATCTTTCAGTTTCTCTTGGGGCTGGGCTATTGAGAGTTTTATTTGATTCTGGTTGTAGTAGTTTTGAGCTATTTGTATTCCAGTCACTAAAGCGTTTCTCTAAGGTGTACTGATTTTGCGAGCCATAGGAGAAAGGTCGGTTTTCTCCTTTTTTTTGTTTATATGCTTCCTTCTTGTTAAAAAATACAATAGTTTGTGCATGTACCATTTCAATCCATGGTGATTTTCCCAACTCTACAAGAACTTGTAGTGTGGGAACAAAATACAAATATCATACATAAATTAGCACATATCGTAACAATCACTTAAAGGATTTTTGTGTCACATATGTCATAAATGTGCTTGTCACATGTGCACAAGTAACACCATAAATATTTGCGAATTTCCTAAAACAATCCTGACACTTCATATGTTATTTGAATAGTGTTAATTTACTTAATGACCAGTTTGTCGTAAGCGACATAAAACCCACCTTTCGTGGTTTTAGATTGCGAAAAACCATAAGACATGCCGACATAGAAATGAATTCACTCACGGATTTCAGACAAGACTTAGCACAGTGGACGACGACCCAAAGCAGCAATAATCGGAACAAATAAGAATTTGGTTTCACGTAACTTTGCACTACCAATTGGCTATCCAAACCTTTGCTTGCAAACAACATATGTTTCTATGTTTGATCTACGTACATGCTTACATGCATGAACCCGTTCATACACGTTTCTTTTCCACCTATTTCTTGTTGCACACACCCTTGTATAAGGTCGTGCATTGACTTTTGCATAACACAACCATGCACAACAACATGCACCACCTCATTTCCAGACCCGGGTTCTAAAAAGGATGAACGGATCACAATAGGAATAACAAGTTCAACGTTGTTGAAATCAAATCCAAGTTGAGCACTGGTATTACCAATGGTAAAATCAGGCGCAATTATCAATAGGTCCAGAGCTGAAATTAACATTGAACGCCGAGATATAGAGATCAAAGATGGAGCAACAGAGAAAGATTGGCTGGATCTGGCAATAGATGTCGAACATTATTTAACAGAAGCCGCAAAACTGGGTTTAGGTTTTCATTTTTCACCATCATAGAGAGACAAAGGGGAAGGAGAGATTAAGTGGACCAATGAAAATAAAGGGTGTGAGGAGAAAAGATGATGCAATGGTGATCTCCATTGGTGGTAGAAAAGGCTACGGTGGTAGAGGAAATGTACGTTCGTTTTTCTTTAAAAAATATTTTATTTTTAAAGAAGCTGGGGATTTAGATCTAAATTAAGAAGAAGATAGAGGAGTAGTTAGGTAAAAGGAGATGGCGTGAGTGATGAATGAAATGGGAAAGTGGTGAAGTTTGGAAAACTAACAGTCTGAGGCACACAAAATTAACAATCGAGTTTGATTTTGTTTTGATTTGAAAAGAAGAACGCATATGAGAATGGAAAAGAAGAGAAACATGGATTAGTATTTCTGTTAGGTGTAGAAAAGAAAGAACAAGTGTTACTTAAACCAGAAAAATTAAAACAAGTGTCCATACTAGTTTATAAATTTAAATTCTCTTTTTTTTTCTAAAGTGAGATATTGATTTCTTACATGTTAATACACAAACCAGCAAAATACAAATGGGATTCGGGACAAGATATACATAACTACAATTTACATGGCATGTACAAGTAATAAGGGTAAATATGCTAATATGCAAAGGGACTTTACTGCAATTTACATGGCATATAGACTCTATAAATAGAGGGATTGTTTAGATTATTTGATCACCTGAATCAACAGAAATAAAAGGTCTCTCCTTTATCTCTTCAGTTCTCCCTAATGGCTTCTCTTTTATTATTTGTTCTATTTTTTTATAACACATTATGAACACGAGATTCTATTAGAGATATTTTTTGAAATCTTCTAAATCTACATCTATGGATTTGTCATGTAAGTAATTTTCATTGAGAATTATTAATTCATGGATTTCTAGATTTGTTCTACAATTATTTTCTATTCGAGAATCTTTGATTAAAGGATCTATGAGTTTGTTATATCTTCTGTTCTTTTAGATCTGATTCAAACTTCTAGATCTATTTTTCTAATTTTTTTAAAGATCTAGTTAGGTTATAATGGATCTGTTTTCTTGATCTAACTATTTTTACTGACCCTAAATATGTATCTAGATCTATTCTTTCAATTCAATGTGGATCGAATTTTGAGTTTTCTGAATCCAATGTGATTATACATGTATTATTTTCATTATTGGTGATATGATCTAATTTTATCTTTCTCGATTTACTATTACTTTTCATATGTAATTCTTTTGGAAAGACCGAATACAGAATACGTCTTGGAAAAAAATGTTTTTTATGTATACCCAACAGAATTATGGGTGTAAAATATAATGATGTTGCATTTAAGCTCAATACCAATATTGATTTATCACTGGAAGTGAAATTGAAACCCATGATGTAAACAAATTCTTTCAAATGAGGAACTTGAAGTTCGTATGAAAAAGACCTGAAGTTCATATGACCTGAAGTTCATATACAATTCTTTTCAAATAAGGAACCTGGAGTTCATATGTGAATGAGGAACCTGAAGTTCATATGAAAATAAGAAACATGAAATAAAACCTCAAAGCATATAATTGCATTTAATATTTGCTTATAGCAAATGACCTATAATAGGAAAGGATTTAAAAGGAAAAGTTTTGATAAAAGGCAAAAGGCTTATATTCCAATTTAATGCTATACATAATTTCCTGAGGAAATTTATTGTTAGAAGAGATCATTACACCTATAATAAATACTTTTTTCTTTAAGAAAAATAGTAAAATGATTCTTATATGTGAATACAAGCACTTTCTAGAGAAATTACTTCTATTTAAAACAGTCGATAGTAGTATATAAATTATGATAAAACTTGAGGTTTGGTTATAGCAAATCTTGAACATATCATATTTCCAAAAGAAATATTTTATCGTTTCTTAGGAAAACTTTTATAAGGAAAATATGCATCCTGAAGATCATATTAAGTCAAGATCTAAATATTGATCTTGATCTTGCATACCGAAAATGAATGCAACAACAATTTTTGTTATAAAATGGAAAACTTAGAACCTGCAGTTTCTACAATGGTAAGAAGTAATTTTGATTTAAAAAGAAAGATCTAAAAGATCTTTATATGGATTGTATAATTTGAATCTAAAACATGTAATTTTTACGTTGTGAATTTTATGCATAGATCTGTAAGTTTTTCGAATCATTCATATTAAAGAATGTAAAATCTTGGTTCTATCATTATGTACTTTTACTCAATTCTCGGTTAGACATTATGCATATATATATATATATGATATTTTAAAAAACATGATTATTGAGAATGCCGTACAACTATAAGTTATTCATTCCATCTTTATCATTGATCAATTCTATAGCTAGATCCAAAATTTTATTCTGTTGATTTAAGTACAATTTATTTGATTCATATATTTGAACCACATAACGGTTATTTCCATTGTTTTTGTACTAAATGCATTAAATGTATCATTATGATAATATATTATATTACTATATTATCATAAATGTATTAAATGCATTAGTTATTGTAAGTTAAACGACGTATGTTTGTGTTTGGAATAAGAATAGACATATGTATTACTATTCGATTTATTTAGCAAGTAATATCTACTGTATTGGAAGAAATAAAAATGTTTGAACCACAACCGAAGTTGTGCAAAAAAAAAAATTAACTAGAAGTTGTATAACTTAATGTTGAGACCTGAAGTCTTGAATTGTGAGAAAAACTTTTTGATAACGTTTACAAGTTTGAAATCTCAACAATTAGCAAGAATGTAAATGCTTCTAAATTAGAAGTATGTTAAAAGATTGAGAAGCAGAAGTTCATCATAAATTATTAAACTTGATATACATATGTATGTGTATATATGCATAGGAACTCGAAGTTCCTCAATCAATGAACTTGGAGTTGTTTATGTATTTTATTTTAATCAGAAGTTTAATACAGTTTAACAACTTGAAGTTTTTTAAATATTTCATTTGAACTAGAATTTCAATATAGTTTAATGACTTAAAGTTGTTTATATATTTCATTTGAACCAGAAGTTCAATACAGTTCCAAACTAGATGTTTTGGATATTATGATACGATCTTTAAGATTCGCATTGACATTGCTTGACAAGCAAAAAATAATGATTGAAAACATATAAACAATATGTTCTACAATCGATAACCCGAATGAGAAAGAATATGCAAATCAATTACATATGTAATACGTGGATGCACGTATATACACACATATGCGAATATTTAATTAACAACCTGAAGTTGTTATGAGCTCATATTATAAATAATGCATATATTATTTAGTAATTCAAAAAGCCGATTGACATCAATATTGAATGACCTGAAGTCATATGCATATTCAAATGATAAAAAATTCCTTCAAGTTACCATATCAATGAAAGGGAATAAGCAATACAATATGAATGCATCTTATCAACTAATTTGAGCATTATCCTCCTACAATTGAAATACATCTAATGATTTACTAGATATAATGCGATAATAGGTCAAAAATGATAATCCAAAGAAGGTTTATTATTTAATGTGACAATGTCCGTCGACATTGAGGGGAAGGATAAAGGGATAATTGGTGTTAAATATTTGCTAATATATAGAATTATGCAAAGTATTAAGTAACTTGCATAAATTATCAATTATGTCCCTAATAGACTTTCTCCAATATAGATTTGAATCCCTGAAGGATCAAAAGGTGAACATCACAGCTAAAAATCTAGTATAAAAGTCAGTTCAAAATATTTTTAGAGTAACTCATAAAGATGCCAAACAATGGAGGTGAGTTTTCTTGAAAAACACTTAAGGGTGCTTTGAAAGAAACCCATGACATGATTGTCAAAATAACCCTAGAAATGGTTTAGGTACCTAAAGCATGATATGTATTGAGATATCAATAAATCATGTATAGAATTGACAAGAAATAATAATCGATGATAAATCAATAAATTATAAAGCGCGTATATTTATAAATGGGTCAAAAATCTCATATTAGAGAGAAACATGATTGGCCATCATGAAATCCTCCAAAATAAGATATATGGACTTGTAGTCCATAAGATATGGACCTGTAGTCCATAAGATAAAATTAGAAACGTATACAATCATAAAAGCACACTAAAGTTACTAAAGCACCATACAATGTTAATAACATGTTATGTGCCATGAGCATTGTAATTTCAAAGATAATTGAATTGATAAAAATAGTGAAAGTGTTTAAAACATTTACAATACCCTGAAGGTATAAACGATGAAAGTATACAAATTCCGAAAGAATTTAAATAACTTTGGTAGTGATAAAGAATGCCAAGAGCAAGAAATGTAGATTACAACATTCTTTTAAGTATTGTTGTGATGAGAATCTTGATATAAGTCATGATGAGTAGATCACTTCCTGCTTTCAAGAATTATTATAATGAAACTCTTAATATCCATTGAAGTGGAAGTTGCAATATGCAAAACTTATTAAAATATATGAATCCCTGAAGAATATAAATAATATTTGTGGTTATAAAGAATGACAAGGACAAGGACGATAAATATGTTTCTGAAGGATATAAATAACGTTTGTTGTTGTAATGAGACTTGTCTTATTCATCAAATGTGCATTGCGATATGCAAACCTGATTGAAGTACAAAATTGTAGGCACATGAAGTGTATTCATAAATGAATATTAGTAGCATACAAATCACAAAAAGAAGGAGTTTTTGAATAAGAAATCGAAATGATAAATGAAGTTGTGAGATACAAAGCATGATTTGTTGCACACGGTTTCCTGCAGAGACTGGGTTTTGACTTTAAAGAAACATGCTCTCCTATTATGGATGTCATATAATTTCGATATTTGATAAGCCTAGTAGTTCCTAAGAAACTTGATATAAGATTAACTGATGTTGTAACAACTAATCTACACGGTGAATTAGATACCGATATTTACATGAGAATCCCAGATGGATATAAGATGCCTGAAGCAAAATCAAGGTCGATGTGCTCATTAAAACTAAGATGACCACTACATGGTTTGAAACTATCCGTAAGAGTATGGTATAACCAACTTAGTGAATATTTAGTAAAAGCTGGATACAAAAACAATCACATTTGTCCATGTGTCTTTATAAAGAAATCGGTAAAGGGATTTGTTATTTTGATCGTATATGTTGATGATATGAATTTGATTCGGACCCCAGAAGAGATCGATGAAACAATAGATTACTTGAAGCTAAAATTTGAAATGAAAGAGCTTAGCAAAATTAAGTATTGTCTTGATCTACAGATCAAGCATAGTACAAATGACATACTAACCCATAAATCAAATTACATTGAGAAAACCTGAAGCGTTTTCAAATGGATAAAGAATATCCACTTTAGTATGCCTATGGTTGTCAGATCACTAGTATTAAAAAAAAGAACCTTTATCATCCAAAAGGAGATGATGAAAATGTACTTGATCCAGAAGTATCAACCCTAACAATAACATATGAAAGTAAGTTAAAATGCACTCTTTTTCCGTATTTAAGTTTTTTCCCATTGGGTTTTTGTTATTAAGGTTTTAACGAGGCATTGCATTGGTCCAGAAGTATCATACTCCTTTTGACGTGGTAAATATGACATTTTATATTGTACTCTTTTTCCTTCACTAAAATTTTTCCTTTTGGGTTTTTCTTAGTAAGGTTTTGATGAGGCAACATTTTAATCTAGAAATATCAAACATCTTTTGATGCAGTAAACTATTATTTATGAAGACAAGGTAGCTTGTGTGGCTCAGATTCAAGTAAATTATATCAAGGGTGATAGGATGGAGCACATTTCTTCTAAATTTCTCTTCACAAATGCAACAGAAAGGACAACTAGAAAGAGAAGAAACAAATCCAGTTTCAAGAAAATTAGGTAGATCTGTTCTCAAAGGCAATTTCACCGTAAAGTCGGACTCGATGCCGCGGTAAAACTAGGAACCGGGTAGATTCTATAGCTAGGTCAATACCCGTCAGGAAGAGAGCTTCTTTGCCGTAATAGGTCGAGGCAAGCCGAGCGACCATAAATCTATCATTACTATATTAATTGGATCCCCGCTTCCCCTCTATTCTCTTCTTAACGCAAAACCTTGCTTCGCCGTATGCTCATATTAACCAAGTCTAATTCGACAAAAAGTGGGCTTCGAGAGAGGGAATGAAAGCCATCGGTCATTAGGGTGAGTGCCCTAATATAGATATGGAGGGAATTCCAATTCCATAAGTAAGGCTGAATGCTTTCGACTCGGGCCAAGCTTTTAAGGAAGCCGACCTTTTCATCTGCCGATGTCGTGGAGCCAGTCTATGATGTTCCAAGTGGAGAACCATTTACCAGTGTCTCATTTGGCTAAGGGGCCAATGCCTTGAGTGATTTTAGTTGCTCCCGTTGAAGTAGATCGAGGAGCTGGCTGCTGAATGGATAAAGCGCCCAACTCATAATTGGCAAATTCGTAGGTTCAATTCCTGCTGGATGCATGCCAATGGGAATGTTCAATAAGTCTATTGGAATTGGCTCTATACGATTTCAAAATGAAGATAACTATCAATACAACTATTAATGTGATTACTCCAACCAAATTTAGTATCATACATGTAATGATAATAGTCGTGATTGTTACTCTTGGACCTACTATTCAAATAATTGGAAAAAAAGTTTCGATAGTAAATTCCATACTCGATCTCATAGATACATATAGAATTCTATGGAAAGTCGTATTCGATGAAAGTCGTATGTACAGCTTGGAAGGAGATCTTTCATGCAATTGCTCTAGGTTTGCACGCAACTACATTAATTTTAGTAAAAGGTGTTTTAGATGCACATAGTTCTAAATTAATGCCAGATAAAAAGGATTTCGGTTATAGTTTTCCTTGGGACAGCCCCCAGACGAATAGCCCGTAATGCTGCGTCTCTTCCGAGACTAGGACCTTTTATCATAACTTCTGCTCGTTGCATACCTTGATCTACTGCAATACGAATAAAATCTAAAGCAGCTGCTTGCGCAACATAGGGTGTTCCCCTTCTTGTGCCTTTGAATCCAGAAGTACCTGCGCCTGTCAAGCCAGGTCCATGCCAGAAATTTTAGCTTAAGAAAACGGAAATTAAGGTGCTTGCGTAGGCATTCTATTAAGCATGGAAAGTGACAACCAATCCCGTATTAAGAAAGAAGCAAGTATTCTTTCGTCTCCTTGCCCCTACATCTAGCATTGGGTAGACCTCATACAATAACTGTCCTAGTTCTACTATATCTTTTGTTTCATTTCTTCTAGAAAAATCACAAAAACTTTTTTGATTATGGATCTACTACCAGAAATTCCATGTGTAATCTCAGCATTCAATGTGTATTCCTGATTAATCTCATTTTTTAATTATTCAACCATTTCATTTTACCAAGTTCAACGTTAGCCGGAAAGACTACCCTCCTTCTCGATATCTCAATTCTAGCATTCGTTAGCAGAAGCAGAGATAGGGGAGTATAGGATTTATTACAACATTAATGTGAAAATGACAGAAGTCGCTATAAAGGGAAGAAGCACATCCTGCACCTGGTCATTCGGAAGGGCCAATTAATATAGTAGGAGTTTTTAGGGCGTATTTGATGAGAGTGCACCAGATCTGATCGTTTTACGCGATTACCTCTTTGATATTCTCATAAATATGGACTTCTCACTTCACTCCTTGGTTAGGAAGAAACCCCAGCTGTCGAATTTAATGCCCTCTCATGTCTTGGGAATTTCTTTAAACGATCGAATAGGAGCAATCAGGCCTTCATCTAGCAAATATTAATGCAATAATGCCTTTCAAATCCTCCTAGCCATTATCCTACTGCAATAATTCTTGCTAAGAATCATGCCTATGTTGTGGAAATTCCTATTGGTAATGTGTTACTCCTTCAGCACGAACTGCGTCTTTTTCTCATAAGACTTCGTTGAGGGCTAAAAAAATAAGAACAAAAAAATCAAATCACACCATCTCTATAATAGGTAAATGCTTTTTTTTCTCCTGAAGTTGTCGGAATTATTCATAATAAAATATTAACTATAATTGAGGAGGTCTTTGAATGGTTAAAGCGCCCAACTCATAACTGGCAAATTCGCAGGTTCAAGTCCTGCTGGATGCACGCCAATGGGAACGTTCAAAAAGTGGAATTGGCTCTGTATCAATGGAATCTCTTTTATATCCTTATTCTATATTTCATCAAACTTCTTTTTTGTAGCTGCCGCCCAACTTCTTATTTATGTGAGAGCCATAAATGTCTTAATCATATTTGCTGTTATGTTCGTGAATGGTTCAGAATATTCTAACGACTCCTATCTTTGGACTATTGGAGATGGAGTCACTTTATTAGCGAGCACTTTCATTCAATTCTTCATTCTATAATGAAATTAAGAATCAATCAAATCTCCCAAATCAACATTCCATAAAATGGTGTATAAAATTTGTAAAACCCCGTAATTTTAAATATTAAATTAACAAATTTAAGAACATTTTTTTAGAAGAAGAATTGGATGAAACGGGTTACACCATTGCGTTCGTCTCGGAATTCTGCTTGAGATAGAGTCCAAGTTTGTGTAACTCGGGCTCCGTATGAAGAAGTTACGGAGTTCAGAAGATTTCAAGTTTAAACAAAAATTAAATTAAAATAATAATTAAAAGTCAAAGCTGTTCAAAATTCGAAATTCGGTCAGAGCGGGAAATTTCCTGCTCAGAGGTGTCGACCCCCCCCCCCCCAGGGGGAGTCGACATTGGTGTCGACCCCCTATAGGGGTGTCGACATGGGTGTCGACCCCCCTGTAGGGAGTCGACCCCTTTTTGATCCAGATCCAGTGACGTATTTTTACAGCCTAGGGCTGATGTGTCGTTACCTGAGTGGCCTGATGATGAATTTTATTGGACTGGATGGCTTGGATGGATACTAGGTTGATCTAAAGGCTCTTAATAATCCTAGACATTTATATATACACTCATAATCCAACCCTAATTCTATTACTCCAAAGCTATGACGTCGTCATGCTGTTCATCTTCAATCTATCCTAGCCACCGCCATCTTCTCCAAACTAGAAATCAAATTAGAGGGCCTCAAATCAACTTTGAAGATTAATCAACATCAAATTTAAGTCTTTGCAACAACAACGATTCAATTATCTTCTCTTAATCCTAGCAATGTAAGTTCATGTTATTTTCAGATTTAAACACCTAACAGTAATCTTGGCATGTAATAAAATGAATCTAAGTCTATGCTTGATGATGAGACAATCTTTTCAGATTACCCCTATCTTTCTATTGAATCTATAATTTTACATGCCTAATAAGTTATTATATCAATTCAATCATGCCTATCCTTGTTAAAAATCGAATATATAATCCATTTTGGTTCATGATGTTATTCTTATGTCTGCGATAATGATTGTATCAGCTTATTCAAGAATCTGTCTTTGTTGGATCTAAATTTATTGTATTAGGTCTGTTGTTACATGCCTATTTTTATGCCTATTCTTATTTTATGCTCCTTCCCTCTCTCTCTTCCCCTATTTCCTTTTTCCTTTATGAACACTGGGTTACCTTCGAACCTAGGTTGAAATCGCGAAATACGAATGATTGGAATATGCGGAATATTTGGGTATAACCTATTTTGGTGAAATTATTGGGCATAACTTGTAATTGATATTGGGGAATAATCTATTTGGTAATGGTGGAACATAATTTGTAACTTGTGATTTGGGGCATAATTGTTATTGTTGCGAACTTGAGGTAAATTGAAATATTAAATCTAGATTGGGTGTAAACTGTAAATTGGAATATTAAATCTAGATCGGCCATAGCTATTGATTGGGATGCCAAGCATAATGTATATTGTGATTTTGGGGCATGACTATTATTGCAAATTTGGGAAGATTAGGTGTAACCTGTTTTAAGCAATAACTCGTAATTGAATTTGTGGGACATAACTTGCAATTGGCTTGGTTGGGCATAACTTGAGAATAGGAACATGACTAGTTTTGTTAATTTGGGAAAATCAGCATATAAAATCAAGACTTGGACATGTATGATAAATAGGTAAATTGGATAAAAGATGAACGTGCCTAACCCGAGGTTAGATAGAGTTGCGGTGTAAGACTGCCCGGAACCGCCCAGCACATCAAGCGATCGCAACAACATAGATCTAATGTGAGAGGTTAGCGCATAAAGCCCAAAACCCGAGGTCAGAATGAGTTTGCGGTAGAAGTCTGCTCGAAACCGCCCGGCACATCCAGCAACTGCAAACAACAGTTCTAATGTGAGAGGTTAAGGCATTAATGAATGAATTAATGCTAATGAACAGGGTTAAGTTAATAGGAAACACTTAACCAAATTCAACATGATGAATGAGTAGGGTTAAGTTAACCAACCTAACATGATGAACGAGTAGGGTTAAGTTAAGGGGAAACACTTAACCAATATAACATGATGTGTGGTAAGGTTAAGTTAACACAAGAGGGAAACACTTAACCAATATAACATGATGTGTGGTAGGGTTAAGTTAACACAAGAGGGCAACACTTAACATATATAACATGATGTGTGTTAGGGTTAAGTAACACAAAAGGCAACACTTAACCAATGTAACATGTTAGGTGGGTGGGTTAAGTTAACATGGACAAGAAGACAACTTAACCAATATTACATGAACAAAGTGGGTAGAGTTAAAACAATAATACATGTGGACTTGATAAGGGGAAAGGGTTAAGTAAATCTTGGGTAAGTGGGTAATATTAGTATATATAGGCCCACAAATTTAACCGTTAAATAAACATGCGTGAATCAGTGAGAAGGTTAAGTAACATATGAACAGGCAACACTAAACCAGTACAACATGTTAATTAAGCAAATGGGTGGGGTTAAGTTAAATTGAGAACACTTAACCATTATAACATGTTAATTAGGAAACCCTAGTAACGGGGACCCATTTCAGCAGTAACCCACGTAGATGTATCATGGTACCCAGAGCTAGGCAAGGTGGGGCACGATTACTGGGCTGATTATAAGCGGTCAAAATAGCGGCGGGTGGTGCAGCAGTGTAGTTCCGATGGAGTATGGGCGTGCACATGCTCCGGAGTGGAAAAGCAGGCAATGGGCATTAGTAGTATACACCGTGCATCTTGAATCGTGTCGGGTTGCCATCATGGGAATTGATACACCCCATGATAGGGCCAACACAGGTATCTACATACAAGCGGGGTCGAATGACACAAGTAATGAATGCATACAAGCGAGGTAAAACGACACAAGTAATAAATACATGCGAGTTAGGGAGCCGATCAATAGGGTAGTAAGGGTACATTTAACATATCCATGGCAATTAGGCAGATAGAGGTAGGATCCTTATAATAGATGTACACCTGAAGGCTACCACAACTGCGGGGATTGGGATCACATTATCATTTTATGCAGATTACTAGTTGGGACACTAGTTAGGTGGTGCAAAGATATAGAAATCAGAATAATAGGGTAGTAGCAAAGCAGAGAAAGAGTAAAAGCGCATTGAGTTTATCTTGCCTTATCATATCTTATGCTAATCTTATCTTGTTCTCCCTGTTATCACGGTATTGTCTTATCTTTAGTTTATTCATGTCATGTTACTTTTACCTGTTTACATACTGAAAATCACTGGACTTACCAGGCTTTATGTCTGACCCATTTTCTTTCGCCTTCTTTTCTTCCGTCCCCCCCCCCCCCGGGTAGTCAGGGAGGGAATAGCTCAGCTTAGTTTGGACCGTTTCTCTTTCCAAGCTTGAAGATTCTTTGATGTATTGCTTGGATCCTCTTATCTTTGGCTATCGCTGTGTTTGCACTTTAATTTGGGGACTTATGCTACTTTACTATGTTTTATGCTTCTTATATACTTGGAAGTTTTCAAATCAAGACAGAAGTTTTATGTAGTACTTCTAAGTATGAGTGAGTCAATTGTTGTAAAAGCTTGACTGAACTACGTTGCTTATAAAATGACTTTGTTTTCCGCTGTTTTATTTGTCTGTCTTGTAATTTATCTGCATCTTTTACCTATAACGCTTCACTGAAGTTAATGTATTCCCTTTGTGAGTGACATTAATGGAGGTAGGGTGTTTCACTTGGTATCAGAGCTGAGGGTTACCCGATTAGATAAAAGATTTGAAAAATTATTTTCAAAACGGTTTTAAAATAAGCATTTCCAATAGAAAAGTTTTGTTTTAAAGGCACATTCCCCAAAGCCATATGCACTCACTTTTGATCCTCTGTTTGAATCCTTGTTTACTTCTTTCCTGAATCTCCGGGGCCTGGCTTTCCGGGAGGTAACCTCATCGCGGCATGGTTCCGTAGGCTTGATGAGACTACGACACCTGTCAAAGGGCGAAAAATGACCAACTTCCATATATAGCCGCAGTAGTTTCACCTGCGGCTAATTTTCTTTCAAGCTTTGTAGATTTTTTCATGCGATGGAGGCAGCTTTCGTGAGACTTGTCAACATGTTACACAAGGATGGTAAAGATGAGAATAAGGGAGTTTGGCTAAGGAGCACAACCCAAGGATGAGAAACTCATGGATATGGACTTGGTTCACAAAGGAGGTAAAAAGAAAGAGGTGTAAGTGGAAGAATCACAGGACAAGAAGGGAGGAAAGAATAGTAAATCCTAAGACAATGGGAAGTGTCTTTATTATGATATTACAGGTCATATAATTAAGGACAAGGGCAAGAACAAAGGACAGGATTTTCAGGAGAGCAAGTACATGCTCTCACTGCCAGCGTACCGGGGAGAGAGGTAGTAAAGTTTCTGTTGAGAAAGTTTAGTTTTTCTTTTTGATCATCCTGTTAGTACTCTTTTTGATTTTAGCGCTTCACATTCGGTTATATCTGCTTCCATAGTTGAGTCTCTGCACCTTAGTACTTGTATAGTAGAAGATCCCATTATTCTCTCAAATCCAATTGGTGGTTCGGCTCATTTATCTTTGGTTTGCAAGGATTTGAGAATAGCTATATTAAGTATTGAGTTTAAGTGTAATGCTTATGTTTTTGGTTTCATGGGCAATGGGTTGATTCTAGGCATGGATTGGTTAGCTAGTAATTGTGAAAGGAGGGTATTTAGACTTTTGACTTGCCTCGGGAATACCCTTGAGATTTCGTGCGATCCTAAGGGATCAGTTTGGCTTAGCTGCCTAGAATCACTTGATGCATATATCGACGATTTGCGATCCGTTAGAGTAGTCCATGAGTACGCAGATGTTTTTGATTAGGTTAGGGGTTTGTCCCCTAAACGCGAGATAGACTTCCACATATATCTAGTTGACAATGCACAACCAGTTGCATTACCTGTACGACACATGACTCCAAGGGGAAAGGAAGGGCTCAGTAAACAAGTAAAAGAGTTACTTGAGAAAGGTTTCATAAGCCGAGGTATTTCTGAATGGGGTGCTCCAGTTGTTTTCGCTACAAAGGCGGATAGTTCACTTCGCTTGTGCATAGATGATATTTTGATTTTCTCTAAGAGTGGGGATGAACATGCTTTGTATCTAAGGGAAATCTCGGATACCCTCCGAGCGCCTCAACTTAAGGCTAGGTTCTCCAAATATCCTTTTTAGAGAGAAGAAGTACGATTTCTAAGACATGTGATATCAAAGGAAGGGATAACAGTAGATCCCGCAAAAGTAGTTACGGTGCAAGATTAGAAGGTCTCAAGGAATGCAACGAAAGTAAGAAGTTTTCTTGGATTAGCGGGCTGGTATAGGAAGTTAATTAAGGTCTTTGTGAAGGTACCAGCCCCACTTACTAGATTGACGAAGAAAAATCTAACTCTTGATTGGGATTTGATTCGTGATGCTGCTTTCCAACGACTAAAGAGAACCTTGACGACAACCCAGTCTTGACATTGCCCGAAGGGAACAAGACGTTTACAGTTTATACGAATGCATGCGGGACAGGGTTAGGCGTTGTTTTAATGCTAGAAGAGAGGGTAGCTTGTTATGGAGGAAGAGAGCTGAAAGTACATGAGAAAAACTATCCTACCCATGACTTGGAATTAGCTGTTATAGTGTTCGCTCTTAAGTTATGGCATTATTATCTTTTAAGAGAGAAATTTTGAACTATATACGGATCATAAGTCCTTAAAATATTTGTTCTCGCAAAAAGATTTGAAATAGAGGCAACAACGATAGATGGAATTTCTTACCTCATACGACTTTGAGATTGCTTATACCCCTAGCAAGGGTAATGTTGTGGCAGGCACCCTAAGTAGAAAGAGACTGGCCTTAAGAAGAGTAAAGTTTGAAGTACATAGCAACCTTTAGCTTTAGACCCTCAGTCAAGTTCGTACCTGGTTTGTTAACATCGCTAGAAAACCGGCCTACGCTTTTGGATCGGATAGGAGTAGCGTAACATGAAGACCCTCCTATTTGTGACATGATGGATAAGCTAAGTAGAGGAGAGAACTTTAATCATCTTAGTATATACACTTGGTATTGTAACAACCCGTATTTCGATAACATGATTAAGACGAGAATCAAGGCAGAATTTAATTTTAAATTCTGAATCAAGTTAAACGGGCTATGCCATTGCGTTCGTCTCGGAAAAATACGCGAAATAGAGTCCGAGTTATCGAAAATCGGAGTCCGTATGACCCGATTAAGGCCCAACGAAGTTTTCAGAAAATTTCTAAGTAAAAACAGATTTCAAATTCAAACTTGAATTTGGAAAATTGGGCCAGTTGGGCCAGGCGGGAAAAATTCCCGCCACAGTACCCAAGTCGACAGCCCTGTCGACTTGGGAGTCGACTTGGTCTGACCAAGTCGACAGCCCTGTCGACTTGGCTGTCGACTTGGCTCAGACGAGCAGTCTTGCCTGGGGCACCTATTTCTATCTTAGCTAGGTTTTTGGGCCTGGTTTGAGATCTGACGGTTCAGGTTGGTCCTAGGGTTAATCTAAGGGTCCTAACTAGCCTAATCTTCTATAAATAAGCCCCTAACCTACCCCTAAACCCTCATTATTCACTCATGTAACTAAACTATGGCAAAATTTCTAATCTCATGGCCTCCACTCAACTATCCTAGCCTCCACTTCATTTCTATGAGAGGTTTCATGATCATGAGAGTATTAGAGAGTCCCTATGTTAGTATGAGAGCTTCTCAAGTTGATTCCGAGGCAAAAGCTTTGATCTTTGTTCATAAAGATGGTGTTTTTGTCGATTTGGAGCATCCATCTTTGGGTTTTTGGGTGATGGTATGCATAAGCTTCATCACAAGCTTTAGTGTAATCGATTTAGGCCTTAATAGCAATGTAAGCCCTTCCCTACTCTTAGATATTAACCATGAAGTTAAATGTTCATGTTGCAAATTGGGGTTTGATCATTGAGTATGATTTATGCTATCATGTCATACAAGTTTATGAAGTCATTATCTTGATCTTAGGAGCTAAAAGCTACAACCTTTATGTTGGAAAGTTGCATTATGCAACATGAGAGTCGTCATAATCTTTATGTCAACTTGCATATGAAGTCATAACCCTTATATGATGATATATGCGAGTCTCTAGTCATCATTCCATGCCTTTTGTCACCATGATTCGTTTATGTGCCAAGTTTGGGTTTATGCATGTTTTGAGGCTTAAGAATGTAACATGCAAGTTAATGAACACATGTGTGCCTCATTTGCCACCATGATTAACTTGTGGCTTAATATCCATTTTTGACATGCTTTTGCCAAGTCTCTTCTTTTAATCCATTACGTTGTTGCGAACATATATGCGAGTTTAAAAGCGTTGGGTTATGTTATGGGTAACTTCTAATGACATGAAGATACAACTTGAAAACATGACTTGAAAGATAACATGGAAGTTGACATGTAAATATGCATAAAAACATAAGCTTGGGAATTTACCTATTAAGTTAGGTCTACCCATTGGGAATTTACCTATTAAGTTAGGTCTACCCAATTGCTTGAAAACTTGAATATGAACATGACACTAGACTAAACATGAAAGTGGCCAA
The DNA here is from genome assembly GCA_030737875.1 of Allium sativum. Lineage (NCBI taxonomy): Eukaryota > Viridiplantae > Streptophyta > Magnoliopsida > Asparagales > Amaryllidaceae > Allium > Allium sativum. The sequence continues at coordinate 680,996,718 of CM060926.1, read as the reverse complement.
CTCGAGGTTGGGTTGAGTTTGCAACGTAAAACTACCCGGAACCGACCGGCCTAACTAGTAGTTGCAAACAATAGGACCCAATGTGAGAAGTTGGTCATGTTGTGCTTGAACCCGAGGTTAGACCAAGTTGTGGTGTAAAGCTACCCGGAACCGACCGACTTAACTAGTAACCACAACAAAGTCTAATGTGAGAGGTGAAGGTGCATTAAGTAATTAATGCCACATAATAGGGTTAAGACAATTTGATTAATGACTCTTAACCAAATATGACATGGACAAGTGGGTTAAGTAACTGGATTTGACTAATGACACTTAACCGATATGACACGAATGGGTAGGTTAAGTGGGACCGGGCTTGATTTCTTAATGACATTTAACCATGCAAGGTGATTAGGGGACGGGGTTAAGTAATTTACACTTAACTAATCCGACTTGGTAATTAAATGGGGTTAAGTAATTAAGGCTTAACTAATCTGAACACGGTAATTAGACGGGGTTAAGTAATTAAGACTTAACTAATCTAAACATGGTAATTAGATGGGGTTAAGTAATCCACACTTAACTAATCTAAACACGGTAATTCGATGGGGTTAAGTTAAAACACTTAACCAATTTAAACTGGGTAATTCAATGAGGTTAAGTAACCAATACTTAACCAACTTAATGTGATGATTTAATGGGGTTAAGCAACTTATACTTAACCAATTATACATGATGGTTTGATGGGGTTAAGTAACCTACACTTAACCAATCTAATACGCGGACCTGATAAGGTTAAGTCACAAGACCTTTTTGAATATACTTAACCATTGTAGTACGATTAGAGGATGGGGTTGAGCTAGCCTATACTTAACCAATCCGACTCGATAATTTGATGGGATTAAGATAATCTATGCTGAATCGATCTAGCAAGATAATCCGATAGGATTAAGGTAAGCTAGTACTTGACCAATTTGACTTGATAGGGTTAAGTCATGAGCCTCTAGGTACACTTAGCCAACTTGTAGGGCTAAGTCTTGAACTTAAATACTTAGCCAATCTTGACGTGATTCGTGGGCGGGTTAAGTCATGGACTTGAATGATAACACTTAACCCAATAGACAAACCCTAGTTGAAAGAACTAGGTAGAAAACCGTGGTTAATCAAGGATAACGGGAAAGGAAGCTAAGTGGTAAACCTTAGTTAAGGGTAACTAAGTAATAATTCTTAGCTAAGGACATAGGACTAATTCACAAAGAGATGAGTAACCTGATACGGTAGGTCATCGCTTAGTATACGAGGAGGAGCAAGTTATCTGACTTGGATAAAAGCTCCAGCACACTGGGTGCCGAAGCGGAAGCTTCGGGGGACGTGAGGATACTCTTGGTATCCCTCTGTGAGGTTGCAGATGATCCGCCTGGGCTCACAAGAGGTTAAGGTCTGCGGTAGAAGAGCCAAGAGTATGCCTTGGTTGCTTTGCGAGCGACCTAAAGACTGGGATGGATTAGCGTGGGGTCGACGATTCTTGGTTTTGCCCTGGATAGCACATCGCCGACTACCTACCATCTTTAGTCAATCGTGTACGTACGGAAAGGCAGAGGACCCCCAACAGACCATGTTCTTGCTATCGAGTCATGGGTGAGGTTGGCCCGTAGGAAAGTGGGCTATAGTGGGGCCGGGGAGTGGTTCTCATACATGATTTTTCGTGGGTTGCCTTTCAGTACTTGAGGGAGGGGTCACGTGGGACCATAGCTACGGGTACAAAAACAGACCTTGATATCTGCATCAGCAGACGACTTAAAGCTCCCGACCGAGTTCCGTATTTCTTGATTTGCCCTGACACGGAACTCGGGTGGCACATTGGGGAACATGTGCGTCTAGACATGGGAAACGATTCACGATACATACGTGGGATGAAGGGCGCGGTTGATGGGTGGCATAATCCCTAGTGGTCCTATGTGGCCAAAACCCAAACCGAGACACGGAAACGTTCATTAGGTAGCATAATCCCTAGCGGTCCTAGGTGGCATAAATCCTAAGTGGATGCGCGATAGTTCATGGTAAGGAAATATAACTAGATCAAGGGTTGCAGTCCAAAACAGCTTCAAGGATAAAACGTTTACATGGGAAAGCCCGTACGGCCTACGGCAAAGGACTGAACTTATACATGGAAAGAAACATACGAGTTGGGAAAACCTACATATGCTATATATTAGGTTGACATGGACCATTGCATGACATTGGGCAAGGGACATTCATGGTTAACACATGACGCGGGTTAGGACACTAGTACGAGAGGTGCAGAGCGGATATACAGGATAGATACCATGGGACGTTATACGTGATAGATATCTTGGGGATATTATACTTGATAGAAACCTGACGATGTGATACCTTGTTTTATCCTGACATCGTAATTTATCATGACACCTTAGTTTATCTGAGTTCAGTAGTTCATCCTGTTATTTTGATTTAGCTTATCTATCTTGTTATCATGCTTATGTTCATCTCAGTTTCTCATGTCAGTTAACTTTACTAGTTTTTATACTAATAGTAGATAGGGCTTACTCAGTCTTTTTGACTGACCCGTTTTGTTTCGCCTCTTTTCTTCCGTTTCCCCCCCCCCCAGGTTACAGGGAGGAAATGCTGTTGTTTAGTTCAGACTCTTCTGCTTGAAGGTCATCATGGATGGCTTGGACTTATCTTGGCTATGGCTACTTTACTGTTTTTACTTGGGGAATAATTTATGAAAAAGTCTTTATGCTTCTTTACTATTGCAAGACAGGTTTTGATGTACTCTGATGTAAAAGGCTTTAGACCTTAATTATTAATGTTTATGAAAGTTCGATTTTACTTCCGCTATTTTATATGTTCTGTCTTGTGATATTTCTGTGCATGGTTACCAATAATGCCCCTCTAAAGCTAGTGCATTCCTTTGCGAGTGACCCTAGTGGAGGCGGGGTGTTACAGGTATCATGGTTAACATCTGTTTATCTAGGAAAGATAGTCCGACTACATGGGATACCCTCTAGCATAGTAAGTGATCGAGATCCTATCTTTACTAGTGAGTTATGGAAATGGAGGTCAAGAAGCTTCGAAATCGTGAAGTCAAGCTAGTTAAAGTAAAATGGAGTGACGCTAAAGAAGACGCGACTTGGGAGACTAAAGACAAGATACGCGCATCCTACCCTTTTCTTTTTGAGGGTACATCCTTGATCTCTTTTTCCATAAATTTATGCATGCTTGTATTTATCTCTTAAGTATATCTCCTCGGTCTTATTCTTAATCCTTAGGTAGAAACCAATGGATGTAAACATGTATTTGAAACATGTTATGATTGATGGGTGCAAGTGGTTGCTAGTGGTTGCTCGTGGATGCATATACACACATATTAGGTACTAGATCAGCTCAGTCACTTTCATATTGCATATGCATATATGTATTTAGATATGGATTGAAATTTGATTTGTTATCATATGGATGTTGCATTTGTATGAATGATTGTGCACTCATGTAGAGGTTATAAGGTACGATTAGGAATAATTGCATACATAATGGACTCATGGCACTAACATAATTCGCATTAAGGAGGTCAACTGAATCAGTAGACCGCCTGATTTTGTATTAGATAAGGACATATACACACACTATGCATATGATCATGAAAGCATTAGAAATCTTTTTAAGGACAATGAATGCCTATGATTGAATGGTTGAGTAGATGGATGTTAGATGGTAGGATATACATTCTTCTTGACCTGGAGATTTCGGGGACGAAATCCTTTAAGGAGGGGAGAATGTAACACCCCGTAATTTTAAATATTAAATTAATAAATTTAAGAACATTTAATTTTTAGAAGAAGAATTGGGTGAAACAGGTTACACCATTGCGTTCGTCTCGGAATTCTGCTTGAGATAGAGTCCAGGTTTGCATAAATCGGGCTCCGTATGAATAAGTTATGGAGTTCAGAAGATTTCAAGTTTAAACAAAAAGTAAATTAAAATAATAATTAAAAGTCAAAGCTGTTCAAAATTCGAAATTTGGTCGGAGCGGGCTGAGCAGGAAATTTCCCGCTCAAAGGTGTCGACCCCCCCCAGGGGGAGTCGACATAGGTGTCGATCCCCCTATAGGGGAGTCGACATAGGTGTCGACCCCTCTATAGGGGTGTCGACATAGGTGTCCCCCCCCCCCGTTGGGATTTGACCCCTTTTTGATCCAGATACAGTGACGTATTTTTACAGCCTAGGGCTGATGTGTCGTTACCTGATTGGTCTGGTGACGAATTTTCTTGGACTAGATGGCTTGGATGGATACTAGGTTGATCTAAAGGCTCTTAATAATCCTAGACATCTATATATACACTCATAATCCAACCCTAATTCTATTACTCCAAAGCTATGACGCCGTTATGCTGTTCATCTTCAATCTAGCCTATCCACCGCCATCTTCTCCAAACTAGAAATCAAATTAGAAGGCCTCAAATCAACTTTGAAGATTAATCAACATCAAATTAGAGTCTCTGCAACAACAACGATTCAATTATCTTTCCTTAATCCTAGCAATGTAAGTTCATGTTATTTTCAGATTTAAACACCTAACAGTAATCTTGGCATGTAATAAAATGAATCTAAGTCTATGCTTGATGATGAGACAATCTTTTCAGATTACCACTATCTTTCTATTGAATCTATGATTTTACATGCCTAAGTTATTATATCGATTCAATCATGCCTATCCTTGTTAAAAATCGAATATATAATCCTTTTTGGTTCATGATGTTATTCTTATGCCTGCGATAATGATTGTATCAGCTTATTCGAGAATCTATCTTTGTTGGATCTAAATTTATTGTATTAGGTCTGTTGTTACATGCCTATTTTTATGCATATTATTATTTTATGCTCCTTCTCTCTCTTCCCCTATTTCCTTTTTGCTATATGAACACTGGGTTACCTTCGAACCTAGGCTGAAATCGCGAAATACGAACGATTGGAATACGGGGAATATTTGGGTATAACCTATTTTGGTGAAATTATTGGGCATAACTTGTAATTGATATTGGGGAATAATCTATTTGGTAATGGTGGAACATAATTTGTAACTTGTGATTTGGGGCATAATTGTTATTGTTGCGAACTTGAGGTAAATTGAAATATTAAATCTAGATTGGGTGTAAACTGTAAATTGGAATATTAAATCTAGATCGGGCATAACTATTGGTTGGGACGCCAAGCATAATGTATATTGTGATTTTGGGGCATGACTATTGTAACACCCCACCTCCGCTAGGGTCACTCTTTCGGGGGCACTAGCTTCTGGGGGGGCGTTAGAACTGGGTAAGCATGCATAATGATATATCAAGGCAGAACAAGAACATAAATATATATGTAAAACAGAGTAAGTGAAAAATAAAACAGCGGACTATCTCAAACCATCTCAAAACAAGTCTAGTACATCATAAAGTCAACTGCCAAAATAAACATGTCTAGTACATCATAAACAGAAATACTGAAATACATAGTGCTATCCCCAAAATAAAGATGATAAACCATAGCGAGCTCTATGTCCAGACATACATGAGCTATCCAGCAAACAAGCAAGCGATCCAAGCTAAGCACCACTATTCCCTCCCTGAGAACCCGGGGGGGGGGGGGGAAACGGAAGAAAAGAAGCGAAAGAAAACAGGTCAGTCAAAAAGACTGGTAAGCCCTACTACGATCAGTCTATAAACTAATAAAGTTAGCATCATGATGGAAACTGAGATGAACATACTGGCAATAGATAAAGGTGTCATCACATAAAGAAGATTAAGCTTTGCACCACAGTGTACTAGCAAACTAACATAACAGGTATTGATCCCTCAGCCCAAACTTTGGCCCAATAACATGAGGTGACCTTAATACAAAGTCCAGCCCAACGGTCTAGTCGATCGGCTCCCTATAAACCTAACACGTCAAGTGTTGGTGTCCATACGGCCCACATATGGTTGTAGTCAGACTGTGCTGGGTCCACCTTCGGGTGTATCAAGCCCTCGGGTGTCAACCCCAGACACCTAAGCAATAATGCACAGTCTAAACCTACTGGTACCCGTGCCTCGAGTTTGTCCAACACCGGACTACGTGCACGTCCGTAGCCCGCCTGGACCCGCACCGCTGTACCACTCAGCCGTCGCTTTGGTCGCTTACATCAGTCCAGTAATCGTGCCCCGCCCTAGCCTAGCCTCTAGGGTTGTGAATGATACCAAACTGGGATTACTGCTGGAACAGACCACGTTGCTAGGGTTTTCTAAGAGGGTTAAGTGTGGTTTAACCCCTCACTAATCATGGATTAAATTAGTTAAGTGTAACCAACAGTTCACCACTTAACCCCATTTAATCCCTCGTATCCCCAAAATTGGTTAAGTATTAGTGGGCCATGACTTAACCCTAATCATGAGGCATTAATTAATTTAATGCACCCAACCTCTCACATTAGACCTTGTTGTGGTTACTAGTTAGGCCGGGCGGGTCCGGGTAGGTTTACACCACAACTTAGTCTAACCTCGGGTTTCACGTGCAACATGACCAACTACTCACATTGGGTCCTATTGCTTGTAGCCACTAGTTAAGCCGGTCGGTTCTGGGTAGGTTTATGCTACAAACTCAACCCAACCTCGAGTTGGCCACACTTATGTTTTCTAAGTGTCATGTCCACTTTATTTCCAAAACATAATTACAAGTTTAACAAATACTTGGGTAGACCTAACTTAATAGGTAAATTCCCAAGGGGTAGACCTAACTTAATAGGTAAATTCCCAATCTTATATTTTCATGTATTTTAAGTTTTACCCAAACCCCCCCAACGTCATTCTATCGCTTACATATTCGTCATAACGCATAATGGATAGAAAGAGGGAACTTGGCACAACATACATGATGAATCTTACATATCATAATAAACATGCATAACATGTTGGACTTGCATAACTTAGCATAGTGAGCTTGCATAAACATGCATAACTTGTTAAACTTGCAAATCATGGCATAGTGAACTTGCATAAACATGCATAACTTGTTAAACTTGCAAATCATGGCATAGTGAACTTGCATAAACATGCATAACTCAATAAACTTGCAAATCATGGCTTAGTGAACTTGCATAAACATGCATAACTCAATAAACTTACAAATCATGGCATAGTGAACTTGCATAAACATGCATAACTCAATAAACTTGCAAATCATGGCATAGTGAACTTGCATAAACATGCATAACTCAATAAACTTGCATAAATCCCAACTTTCATCACATATTAACTTTAGAGTTTCTAAAATGAAGGTAAGAGGGCTTACTAATATTATGAAGACACAAATCTACTAATAAAGATTGAGAAGCCCTTTATGCAAGCATATAAAAACCCAAAACAAAGCTCCAATAAGAAAACCCTTAACAAAAATTCCAAAAACTCTAGCTTAGCCAATAAAGCTTGCAACTTGATGATGTATGCAAGCTAATGATCATTCATACAACTTAGAAATGCTTGTATGAACATCAAAATCTTCATAGGAATGATTTTTGAAGAGGGTGGAGGCTAGGGTTTTTAAGTGGAGGCCATTTGAGAAATCAATTTGACATAGTTTGGTTGCTAGAATGAATAATGAGTGATTTAGGGTAGGTTAGGGTCTTATTTATAGAATAGGCTAGTGATTTAGACCATAGGATTAAACCCTAGTTGAATTAGGTCCATCAGATTTCGGAATTCTCCAGAACCAAGCCACACAACCAAGCCCAGATCAGAAATGGTGCGCCAGGCAAAACTGCCCGGCCACCCCGTGTCGACAGGGCAGTCGACACCCTTAGACCCCTGTCGACATGCCTGTCGACTAGTGGGGTCTTGGCGGGAGTTTTCCCGCCTGACGCCAGTTGTGCCCTAACCCTTGTTTTTAACTTAAAATTTAAATCTGTTTTTAATATGGAAATTTCTGAAAACTTCAATGGGCCTTAACTAGGTCATACGGACTCCGATTTTCGAAAACTCGGACTCTATTTCGCGTATTTTTCCGAGACGAACGCAATGGCATAGCCCGTTTCCCTTGATTCAGATTTTAGAATTAAATTCTGCCTCAATTTATATCTTAACAGGTTATTAAAAATACGGGTTGTTACATTCTCCCCTCCTTAAAGGATTTCGTCCCCGAAATCTTCAAGTTAGGAAGAACATATCCTACCATCCAACATCCATCTACTCAAAACATCATCCACGAGCAACCATTGTCCTTAAAAGATTCTAAATGCTGTATGAACATATGCAAAAGTGTGTGTATATGTACTTATCTAATGCAAAGATCAATGCAAAATATGTTAGTGAAATGTATCCATATGTATGCAAATCCCTAACATAATGTATAATATCTACATGCGTGCTCAGTCATACATCCATATGCAACATCCATGTGATAGCATACAAATTTCATCCAAGAATAAGCATAAACACTCATGCACATGCAATATGAGGAGTGTGTGAGCCGATCTAGTGCCTAATGCGTATCATGCATCCACGAGTAACCACTTGCAAACACTTGCAACCACTTGCAACCATCAAACATAACATGTCTCAAACACATGTTTCATCCAAAGGATTCTACCTAAGGTTCTCATGATAAGATAGACACGATGAACTAGATAAACTAGATAGACATGGAAAGATAAAGAGATTGAGAGTGTACCCTCAAAAAGGAATGGATAAAGCCTACGCATCTTCTCTTCAGTTTCCCAAGTTGCGTCTTCCTCGGCTTCACCCCATTGAACCTTCACCAACTTGACCTCACGATTCCTTAGCTTCTTGATCTCTGTCCCCAAGATATGAATCGGAGCTCTCCTCAAGGTAGCTTCTTTCTCTACTTCCACGTCTTCTAGAACACTTGGCTCAACCACCTCTGCTGACTTATGCAAACACTTCCGGAGATGCGAAACATGAAAAACATTATGCACTCCAGCTAGCTTCTCGGGCAATTCCACTCTATAGGCCATCTACCCGATCCTCTCTACAACTGGAAACGGTCCAACAAACCTTGGTGCCAACTTTCCTACTGCTCCAAACCGAACCACATTCCGCAAAGGAGAAACCTTCACGAAAACCATATCCCCAACATCAAACTCCATATCAGTCCTTCGCCTATCAGCATAAGATTTCTGTCTGTCTTGGGCCGCCTTCATCCGTCTTCTAATCAACTCGACCTTCTCGGATGTATCTCTAATCATGTCAGGTCCAAGTATAAGCTTATCTGTAGTCTCCCACCAACATGTAGGTGACTTGCACGGTCTCCCATATAAAGCCTCAAATGGTGCCATCCCAATGCTCGCCTGATAACTGTTATTATAAGCAAATTCCACAAGAGGAAGATGGTCTTCCCAAGTACCACCAAAATCCAGAATGCAAAGCCTCAACAAGTCCTTAAGTACCCTATTCACCCTTTCTGTCTGACCGTCCGTTTGTGGGTGATAAGCAGTACTCAGGTTCAACCTCGTGCCCATAGCTTCCTGCAGACTGTTCCAGAACTGACTAGTAAAGATGGGGTCTCGGTCACTGACTATGCTAGAAGGGACTCCATGTAGTCGTACTATCTCCCGAAGATATACTGATGCTAGTCCAGATGCGGTCCTTTTGCTCTTCACCGGAATGAAATGAGCACTCTTCGTAAGCCTATCCACAATGACCCATATGCTTGTATTCCCTTTTCTTGACCTTGGCAATCCGTCAACAAAGTCCATAGAAATACTCTCCCACTTCCATAGCGGGACCTCTAGAGGATGCAATAGCCCACCGGGCTTCTTCGACTCAGCTTTTACTCTCTGACAAACAACACATCTAGAGACAAACTCTGCCACATCCTTCTTCATTCCAGGCCAGAATAAAATGCGCTTCATATCCTTATACATCTTATCTCCACCCGGATGTATAGTCAACTTGGAGCGATGTGCTTCCTCAAGAACTTTCCTCACCAAGTCTTCCACCATCGGAACACAAAGCCTTCCGTCTCTCCTCAGCCAACCCTTATCATCTATAGAATATCGAGCAAGGTGACTAGATGTCTCCCCTCGAATCAACTTATCCATAATCTCAATTATCTGAGGGTCTTCCTTCTGCGAAGCCCCAACTTGATCCAGAAGGGTAGGCCTGAGCTCAAGAGATGCTAAAGAACCGGTCATTGACTCAACTGCCAAAGAGAAATCAAAGGTTGCCAAGAACTCTAAATTCTTCATCTCAACAAATAGAGGACTTAGTGTCAACCTTTTTCTACTAAACGCATCCGCTACAACATTCCCCTTGCCAGGGGTATAGGCTATATCAAAATCGTAGGACGCCAAGAATTCCATCCACCTTTGCTGCCTCAAGTTCAGATCCTTCTGCGAAAAGAGATACTTCAAAGACTTATGATCAGTATACAACTCAAATCTTTTTCCCAGAAGATAATGACGCCAAGCCTTGAGTGCATATACTATCGCTGCCAGCTCTAGATCATGAGTGGGATAATTTTTCTCATGCACCTTAAGTTGCCTACCACCAAAACATATAACTCTGCCTTCTTGCATCAGAACGGCTCCCAACCCCGTGCCACATGCATCGGTGTATACTGTAAACATCTTACCACCATCGGGTAAAGCTAGAACTGGTGTTGAGGTAAGGGCTCTCTTGAGTCTCTGAAAAGCAAGCTCACAGTCCATATCCCAAGCAAAAACTAAGTTCTTCTTCGTCAACTTAGTAAGAGGAGCGGATATCTTCGCGAAGTCCTTGATGAACTTCCGGTAAAAACCTGCAAGACCTAGAAAACTTCTCACTTCGGTTGCATTCCTTGGAGTCTTCCAATCCTGCACAGCAACTACTTTAGCGGGATCCACCGCCAAACCTTGCTTAGATACTATATGCCCAAGGAACCGAACTTCCCTTCTCCAAAAGTGACACTTGGAGAACTTGGCCTTTAACTGATGCGCTCTAAGCGTATCCATCACCTCTACAAGATGCCTCGCGTGCTCTTCTTCATCCTTAGAGAAGATCAGAATATCATCCACAAAGACCACGACAAACTTGTTCAAGAACTCTCGAAACACCCTACTCATCAAGTCCACGAAATACGCGGGTGCATTCGTCAAACCGAACGGCATAACGAGCCATTCAAAGAATCCATCTAGAGTTCTGAATGCAGTCTTGTCTATACTATCTTCAGCCACTCTGAGCTGATGAAATCCAGTAGCAAGATCAAGCTGAGAGAAAACAGAAGCACCAACAAGCTGGTCAAAAAGATCATCAATCCTCGGTAATGGGTGTCTGTTCTTCTTAGTCAGCTTATTCAACTCTCTATAGTCCACACAAAGTCGAAGAGAACCATCTGCCTTAGTAGCAAACACCACAGGCGCTCCCCATTCGGATATACTTCGTCTGATGAAGTTCTTCTCAAGCAATTCCTTTACTTGCTTGCTGAGCTCCCGTCTCTCACGCGGAGCCATGTGCCGAACGGGCAAAGAAACAGGCTTAGCATTATCCACCAGATAAATGCGAAAATCAATCTCTCGTTTAGGGGGCAACCCCTTAACTTCTTCAAAAACATCTGGATAATCTCGGACCACCCTTACAGACTGAAGGGTTTCCTCCGACGAGTCGAGAGATTCAAGATAGCACAACATGACGGGATCCTTTGGATTGCATGAAATCTCTAAGGTGTTGCCAAGGCGAGTCACAAGCCTCACAACCCTATGCTCACAATCAAGAATGGCTCCATGTCTAGACAGCCAATCCATGCCCAAAATCAATCCGTATCCCCTGAAACCAAGAACATACGCACTACACAAGAACTCTACACTGAGTATAGAGATCCTCAAATCCTCACATATCATAGATAGATGAGCAGAACCCCCAATGGGATTCGAAACACAAACGGGATCATCCACTAAGCTAGTACTAAGGTGCAAACTATCAACAAGATCAGATGAAATAAAACTATGTGATGCCCCAGAATCAAACAAGGTACGAACTGGAAGATCAGAAACATAAACAAGGTTCTCAACAGAAACACTACCTCGATCGGGAACTGGAGCGGTATTGAGAGCATGAACTTGCCCTCTTGAAGGTCCAGCACGCTGAGTCTGACCCTGCCCTTTCTTCTTCGGGCATTCCTTGCTGAAGTGTCCAGTCTCACCACAGGAAAAACATCCACCACTAAGCTTCCTTTTCTTCTTCCTACAATCCTTAGCAAAGTGTCCAGGCACACCACAGTAATTGCACTTTCCCTTGCCTTTGTTGTTGTTCCCCTTCTTGTTCTTGCTCTGATTCCCCTGACTACTTTGACCACCTTGATTGCCTTTACCCTGAGAATCAGTCTTATTTGCTTGAGTATCACTCGACTTGACCTCTTTCTTTCCATCTCCCTGAAGTAGAGCCATATCGACCAAACTCTCAAAAGTAGCCCCATGCGGAATATGTGACATCGCCAAACCCTGCAGCGGCTCATTCAACCCTCTAGCAAATCGAAGAGCCTTCTTCTCAGGAGTGTTCACCATATCCAAACCAAAACGGGCCAGCTGATTAAACTTGTTCACATACTCCTTGACAGACATATCACCTTGCTTTAATGCAATGAACTTCTCCATTTGTAAATTCGCCTCAGCAGAAGATAGAAACTTGGCCTCAAATCTAGCCCTCAAATCGGCCCAAGTCTCGACAGGCCTCATCCCATTGGTGACCTCCCACCAATAGGCTGCTTCGTCCTTTAAAAGCCACACCGTCAATAAGATCTTCCTCTCGTCATCAATCCTAAAGATAGCAAACAAGTCCTCAGTGTCTTTCAGCCAATTCCTAGCTTCAACAAAAGATTCCGTGCCTAGGAAATTCTTGCCTCCCATCGCCTTGAAGTCTTTACAAACCTTCGTGAACTCAACCTGAGGATGCTGAGGGGAAGGACGAGGAAGAGGAGCCTCGGCAACTGGAGGAGGAGGAACAGGAACCACCGGAGGAGGGACATTAGGGGGAGGATTCTCAACTATAGGAGGAGGAGTGGGAGTAGGGTTTGCAGGGCCAGTTGCCGCCCTAGCTTCTAGAAGTCTCCTATACCAGAGTGGTACGTTTACTCCATCCGGGATGGCAAGATTCTCAGCCATACTGAAACGAAAGATAAGATAGGATTAGGTCAAGGGAACGAAGGATAACGCTAATGGCTTTTTGGGGAATAGCCTTTTAAAATACCAGACTTTTCTTTGGAAAATACTTTATACTTGTTTTGAAAATAGTTTTTCAAAAGTCTTTTAAAAACTTTTTGTTCTTTCTTGTAAACCATATGCTCTGATACCAAATTTGTAACACCCCACCTCCGCTAGGGTCACTCTTTCGGGGGCACTAGCTTCTGGGGGGCGTTAGAACTGGGTAAGCATGCATAATGATATATCAAGGCAGAACAAGAACATAAATATATATGTAAAACAGAGTAAGTGAAAAATAAAACAGCGGAATATCTCAAACCATCTCAAAACAAGTCTAGTACATCATAAAGTCAACTGCCAAAATAAACATGTCTAGTACATCATAAACAGAAATACTGAAATACATAGTGCTATCCCCAAAATAAAGATGATAAACCATAGCGAGCTCTATGTCCAGACATACATGAGCTATCCAGCAAACAAGCAAGCGATCCAAGCTAAGCACCACTATTCCCTCCCTGAGAACCCGGGGGGGGAAACGGAAGAAAAGAAGCGAAAGAAAACAGGTCAGTCAAAAAGACTGGTAAGCCCTACTACGATCAGTCTATAAACTAATAAAGTTAGCATCATGATGGAAACTGAGATGAACATACTGGCAATAGATAAAGGTGTCATCACATAAAGAAGATTAAGCTTTGCACCACAGTGTACTAGCAAACTAACATAACAGGTATTGATCCCTCAGCCCAAACTTTGGCCCAATAACATGAGGTGACCTTAATACAAAGTCCAGCCCAACGGTCTAGTCGATCGGCTCCCTATAAACCTAACACGTCAAGTGTTGGTGTCCATACGGCCCACATATGGTTGTAGTCAGACTGTGCTGGGTCCACCTTCGGGTGTATCAAGCCCTCGGGTGTCAACCCCAGACACCTAAACAATAATGCACAGTCTAAACCTACTGGTACCCGTGCCTCGAGTTTGTCCAACACCGGACTACGTGCACGTCCGTAGCCCGCCTGGACCCGCACCGCTGTACCACTCAGCCGTCGCTTTGGTCGCTTACATCAGTCCAGTAATCGTGCCCCGCCCTAGCCTAGCCTCTAGGGTTGTGAATGATACCAAACTGGGATTACTGCTGGAACAGACCACGTTGCTAGGGTTTTCTAAGAGGGTTAAGTGTGGTTTAACCCCTCACTAATCATGGATTAAATTAGTTAAGTGTAACCAACAGTTCACCACTTAACCCCATTTAATCCCTCGTATCCCCAAAATTGGTTAAGTATTAGTGGGCCATGACTTAACCCTAATCATGAGGCATTAATTAATTTAATGCACCCAACCTCTCACATTAGACCTTGTTGTGGTTACTAGTTAGGCCGGGCGGGTCCGGGTAGGTTTACACCACAACTTAGTCTAACCTCGGGTTTCACGTGCAACATGACCAACTACTCACATTGGGTCCTATTGCTTGTAGCCACTAGTTAAGCCGGTCGGTTCCGGGTAGGTTTATGCTACAAACTCAACCCAACCTCGAGTTGGCCACACTTATGTTTTCTAAGTGTCATGTCCACTTTATTTCCAAAACATAATTACAAGTTTAACAAATACTTGGGTAGACCTAACTTAATAGGTAAATTCCCAAGGGGTAGACCTAACTTAATAGGTAAATTCCCAATCTTATATTTTCATGTATTTTAAGTTTTACCCAAACCCCCCCAACGTCATTCTATCGCTTACATATTCGTCATAACGCATAAAGGATAGAAAGAGGGAACTTGGCACAACATACATGATGAATCTTACATATCATAATAAACATGCATAACATGTTGGACTTGCATAACTTAGCATAGTGAGCTTGCATAAACATGCATAACTTGTTAAACTTGCAAATCATGGCATAGTGAACTTGCATAAACATGCATAACTTGTTAAACTTGCAAATCATGGCATAGTGAACTTGCATAAACATGCATAACTCAATAAACTTGCAAATCATGGCTTAGTGAACTTGCATAAACATGCATAACTCAATAAACTTACAAATCATGGCATAGTGAACTTGCATAAACATGCATAACTCAATAAACTTGCAAATCATGGCATAGTGAACTTGCATAAACATGCATAACTCAATAAACTTGCAAATCATGGCATAGTGAACTTGCATAAACATGTGTAACTCAATAAACTTGCATAAATCCCAACTTTCATCACATATTAACTTTAGAGTTTCTAAAATGAAGGTAAGAGGGCTTACTAATATTATGAAGACACAAATCTACTAATAAAGATTGAGAAGCCCTTTATGCAAGCATATAAAAACCCAAAACAAAGCTCCAATAAGAAAACCCTTAACAAAAATTCCAAAAACTCTAGCTTAGCCAATAAAGCTTGCAACTTGATGATGTATGCAAGCTAATGATCATTCATACAACTTAGAAATGCTTGTATGAACATCAAAATCTTCATAGGAATGATTTTTGAAGAGGGTGGAGGCTAGGGTTTTTAAGTGGAGGCCATTTGAGAAATCAATTTGACATAGTTTGGTTGCTAGAATGAATAATGAGTGATTTAGGGTAGGTTAGGGTCTTATTTATAGATTAGGCTAGTGATTTAGACCATAGGATTAAACCCTAGTTGAATTAGGTCCATCAGATTTCGGAATTCTCCAGAACCAAGCCACACAACCAAGCCCAGATCAGAAATGGTGCGCCAGGCAAAACTGCCCGGCCACCCCGTGTCGACAGGGCTGTCGACAGGGCAGTCGACACCCTTAGACCCCTGTCGACATGCCTGTCGACTAGTGGGGTCTTGGCGGGAGTTTTCCCGCCTGACGCCAGTTGTGCCCTAACCCTTGTTTTTAACTTAAAATTTAAATCTGTTTTTAATATGGAAATTTCTGAAAACTTCAATGGGCCTTAACTGGGTCATACGGACTCCGATTTTCGAAAACTCGGACTCTATTTCGCGTATTTTTCCGAGACGAACACAATGGCATAGCCCATTTCCCTTGATTCAGATTTTAGAATTAAATTCTGCCTCAATTTATATCTTAACAGGTTATTAAAAATACGGGTTGTTACAACTATTATTGCAAATTTGGGAAGATTGGGTGTAACCTATTTTGAGCAATAACTTGTAATTGAATTTGTGGGGCATAACTTGTAATTGGCTTGGTTGGGCATAACTTGAGAATTGGAACATGACTAGTTTTGTTAATTTGGGAAAATCAGCATATAAAATCTAGACTTGGACATGTATGATAAATAGGTAAATTGGATAAAAGATGAACGTGCCTAACCCGAGGTTAGATTGAGTTGCGGTGTAAGACTGCCTGGAACCGCCCGGCACATCCAGCGACCGCAACAACATAGATCTAATGTGAGATGTTAGCGCATAAATCCCAAAACCCGAGGTTAGAATGAGTTTGCGGTAGAAGTCTGCCCGGAACCGCCCGACACATCCAGCAACCACAAACAACAGTTCTAATGTGAGAGGTTAAGGCATTAATGAATGAATTAATGCTAATGAACAGGGTTAAGTTAATAGGAAATACTTAACCAAATTCAACATGATGAATGAGTAGGGTTAAGTTAACCAACCTAACATGATGAACGAGTAGGGTTAAGTTAAGGGGAAACACTTAACCAATATAACATGATGTGTGGTAGGGTTAAGTTAACACAACAGGGAAACACTTAACCAATATAACATGATGTGTGGTATGGTTAAGTTAACACAAGAGGGCAACACTTAACCAATATAACATGATGTGTGGTAGGATAAGTAACACAAGAAGGCAACACTTAACCAATGTAACATGTCAGGTGGGTGGGTTAAGTTAACATGGACAAGAAGACAACTTAACCAATATTACAAGAACAAAGTGGATAGAGTTAAGGCAAGCTTAACCAATAATACATATGGACTTGATAAGGGGAAAGGGTTAAGTAAATCTTGGGTAAGTGGGTAATATTAGTATATATAGGCCCACAAATTTAATCGTTAAATAAACATGCGTGAATCAGTGAGAAGATTAAGTAACATATGAATTGGCAACACTTAACCAGTACAACATGTTAATTAAGCAAATGGGTGGGGTTAAGTTAAATTGAGAACACTTAACCATTATAACATGTTGATTAGGAAACCCTAGTAACGGGGACCCATTTCAGCAGTAACCCACATAGATGTATCATGGTACCCAGAGCTAGGCAGGGTGGGGCACGATTACTGGGCTCATTATAAGCGGTCAAAATAGCGGCGGGTGGTGCATCAGTGTAGTTCTGACGGAGTATGGACGTGCACGTGCTCCGGAGTGGAAAAGCAGGCACTGGGCATCTGTGGTATACACTGTGCATCTTGAATCGTGTCGGGTTGCCATCATGGGAATTGATACACCCCATGATAGGGCTAGCATAGGTATCTACATACAAGCGGGACCGAATGACACAAGTAATGAATGCATACAAGCGAGGTAAAATGGCACAAGTAATAAATACATGCGAGTTAGGGAGCCGATCGATAGGGTAGTAAGGGTACATTTAACATATCCATGGCAATTAGGCAGATAGAGGTAGGATCCTCATAATAGATGTACACCTGAAGGCTACCACAACTGCAGGGATTGGGATCACATTATCATTTTATACAGATTACTAGTTGGGACACTAGTTAGGTGGTGTAGAGTTATAGAAATCAGAATAACAGGGTAGTAGCGAAGCAGAGAAAGAGTAGAAGCGCATTCAGTTTATCTTGCTTTATCATATCTTATGCTAATCTTATCTTGTTCTCCCTGTTATCACGGTATTGTCTTATATTTAGTTTATTCATGTCATGTTACTTTTACCTGTTTACATACTGAAAATCACTGGACTTACCAGGCTTTATGTCAGACCCGTTTTCTTTCGTCTTCTTTTCTTCCGTTTCTCCGCCAAGTAGTTAGGGAGGGAATAGCTCAGCTTGGTTTGGACCATTTCTCTTTCCAAGCTTGAAGATTCTTTGATGTATTGCTTGGATCCTCTTATATTTGGCTATGGTTGTGTTTGCACTTTAATTTGGGGACTTAATGCTACTTTACTATGTTTTATGCTTCTTATATACTTGGAAGTTTTCGAATCAAGACAGAAGTTTTATGTAGTACTTTTAACTATGAGTGAGTCAATTATTGTAAAAGCTTGATTGAACTACGTGTCTTATAAAATGACTTTGTTTTCCACTGTTTTATTTGTCTGTCTTGTAATTTATCTGCATCTTTTACCTATAATGCTTCACTGAAGCTAATGCATTCCCTTTATGAGTGACATTAATGGAGGTGGGGTGTTTCAAAATTGACATGCGTCGACTATATCAATAGACTAATTAAATAATGTGTTATAAATCAGGAGGAGCATATAAAATTATACTATAATGTACCCTTTTCCTTCAAAATATTTTTACCATTGGGGTTTTGTTAGTAAGGTTTCTAATGAGGCATTATTTTGATCCTGAAGCATCAACCCTCATTATAACATTGTAAAACATGTTACCTAAAGATGAAATTGCATCTTTTCCTTGTTTATGATTTTTCCCACGGGGTTTTTCATAAAAAGATTTTTAATGAGGCAAATTAATTTTATCATCTTTGCATATGCATATTCAAGGGGAAGTGTTGTAATATGTATAAGTAATAAAGGCGAATATGCTAATATGCTAAGGGACTTTACTGCAATTTACATGGCATGTAGACTCTATAAATAGAGGGATTGTTTACATTGTTTGGACACCTGAATCAATAGAAATAAAAGGTATCTCCCTTATGTCTTCTGTTCTCCCTAATGGTTTCTCTTTTATTATTTCTTTTGTTTTATTTTATAGCACATACTAGTTTACAAATTTATATTCTCTTTTTTTCTAAAATGAGATATTAATTTCTTACATGTTAATACACAAAACAGCAAAATACAAATGGGATTCGGGACAAGATATACAAAACAAACGCAGTCCGTTTTCCACGTTTTTGATTAAAAATCGCGAATATGGAGTAATGAACATTTGAATTTCATAAAACAAAAGTAATGTTCTTCTTAGAACAAAATCTGAAATTTTTGAAAAAGAAACACTTAGATTCCGAAAACATTTTATTCTCAATAAGTTAATCAATGTTTAACTAAATTAACATAAACAAAACAAACTTGTATGTTTTACTACGATATTTATTTCTCTACTATGTCTAGTTAAACATATCTAAAAAACTAAATTTCGTAATTTAATTCAGATTTTAGATTTTTATGCTATACTGCTAGTCGCAACCGTAAATCGATCTAAATGGAGCGGCCAAACTTTGTCGTTTTCGTTATATAATTCTCTTCATCACTTCAAAAATACTCAATTTTAAGAATCAATGTTTTTTAATAATTGATTTCACGTTCGTTTCAACAAATAAATTCTTAAGTAAACTTGTTGTTTGAATTATTATTTTCAAATTGATCATACCTATTTAAAACTATATTTGGAAATAAAATTCATACATTTTCAAAATAAATTAAATTTTAAATTTCTAAGTTAAATTTTCAGTTATAACATACATTTTAAAACGTTTGAATTTTCAAATCATTACACACTTCCTGCTTAAAGCTTTTTATCCTCCAAAAGGAACAACGTACCAGATCATACTAAGATACAATTTAAATTAAAAGTATTTTGTTTTAAAGGACAAACTTTGCAAAAAAAATGGTGAAAAGTATGGAAAGTTTCAAAATTAGGGAGAAGGGCACATTTACTCTAAAAGTGGAATTCAGGGGGCCCACTATCTTTTTTCCATTTACGCCAACATTTGTTCTTCTCACTAAATTTTAAACTTTCCATATTTTTCACCAAATTTTTTGTTAAGTTTAACATTCTCCCTATTTTCCACTTAAATTAAATACTTCAACTTTTAAACTTTTTCTTAACGTACTAGAAAACTACAAATTATAAGATTTTAAAATCTCAAAAAAATTCTAACACTCAAAATTATGGAAAATCTCATTAGCATCTCTTTTACGCGGTTGGTTTAGAACTTTTTACTATGTGTGTACATAACAATATGCATCTCATCTTAGTGATGAGACATCCCAAACCATAAGAAAACAAATATAAGAATATATATATGTATGTATGTATGTATGTATGTATGTATAGACAAACACACACACCCAAGTACGATATGTAATCCAAGAAGTGCGCTTTATTTAGCGTTATAAGCAAGTTAGATTAAATTTATCAAAGCGAGCTCCATAATTAGAGCACACACCACTGCTACCTACTAAACACTCAACAATAAATGAGAATTACGCATATGTAAGGTAAAATTAACATATATAGCATGAGCAATATATAACATAAGAAAGCATGGCTAGACAACAACAATATCTATGAAACCAATCAGTTCATATAATCTAAGGTTAACATTCAAATATGTAATCTTTCCAATTTTTTAACATGTAATTTATTTTTCATTAAAGTTATTTAAATTATATCTTAGTATGATCTGGTACGTTGTTCCTTTTGGAGGATAAAAAGCTTTAAGCGGGGAGCGTGTAATTATTTGAAAATTCAAACATTTGAAAATGTATGTTGTAACTGAAAATTTAACTTAGAAATTTAAATTTAATTTTATTATGAATATATGAATTTTATTTCCAAATATAAATTTAAATACACATGACTAATTTGAAAATAATAATTCAAACAACAAGTTTAATTTAGAATTTATTTGTTGAAATAAACGTGAAATCTATTATTAAAAAACACTGATTCTTAAAATTGAGTATTTTTGAAGTGATCTAAAGAATTGTATAACGAAAACGAAAAAGTTTGGCCACTCCATTTAGATCGATTTACGGTTGCGACAAGCAGTATAGCATAAATGTGATTGCATTTATTTACTTAAGTAGCATTCTCATTTACCATTTGATTTATTCATTAAACCTTTCATAACATTTACATAAGCGTATAAACACCTTATTATAATTTATTTTTTCTTATAACAAAATATTAATTTGAGTAACTTATATTATATCATAAATTTCTGAGTTATTACGATCTCGAAAACAAAGAAGTAAAGAAACTAGCATTTAAATGATATATCGTTCGCGTACATATCAAATTTGAAATTTATGATATAATATAAGTTATTCAAATTAAAAAAATTATAAGAAAAACTAAATTATAATAAGGTGTTTATACGCTTAGGTAAATGTTATGAAAGGTTTAATGAATAAATTATATGGTAAATGAGAATGTTACTTAAGTAAATAATTGCGATCGCATTTATGCTGTACTGCTTGTCGCAACCGTAAATCGATCTAAATGGAGTAGTGGCTCATATCAAGACATCTTCATCTTCAATGGCATTCATTGTAGTTCCTCCAAACGGCTTTTGATACCCTCCATTGTCTTAGGACGTATTCAGAGTGTTTTGGATGAACTCTTGCAGTTGTCCCTCTCATACGAGTTTTGGAATAATACCAGCTAAGACCTTACACTAATTGGTACATTAATTGTTGTTGCCTTAAGTTTAAAAAACCATCATTCGAAGGCTAAAATTCAGCAGAAGCATGTAAATAAGTAAAGTACTCCCTTTTATATTGTTCAAGAGTGGCAAAGTACATTTTTCTTGAGTTGAACAACCCCCCTTTAATGGTTCCTCATCCCCTCTTTGTTGAGAGTTTGACCGTCATATACATAGAATTTACTAAGGCATCCATTTCATCTAGTATTGGTCATCTAAAGAAATCATTGTAGAAAGATGGTTGGTCGATAATCACAAATAATGCTTCGTAAGTGTGGTAGTAGGGTGGGAGTTTTGTCTGTACCTTTAGTTTTACCTATCCACCTGTGTAGACCCTTTATTGTTGAATCCAAAATTTGGGTCTGGACTGGCACTAACCTCCCCTCCGGAATGTTCATATGGTCAAAGGTGTGCTCGAATATAACAGTAACAACACTTCCAGTGTCTACCAGAATTCTAGTGGCTTTGGACTACCCAATTTGAGCAGTGATCATTATAGGATCGTTGTGAGGATTGTGGATTCCTTTCTAAAGTTCATGTGTTGTTTTAGGCAAGTATATTCCACATCCGAGTACCGAACTACCAGAGCATAAGGTAGAGATATTGATAGAGAGTGTTAAGACGTGAATATATTACTGTTATTGGTAGAACCAAAACACTAAGTCAGGATAAGATATGGTTGAGATGGAATCAACCCACAACTCTCTCTAAATCAGGTGTAACTCCTGAACTAATAATACTTCGTCTTTTGTCTTCTTGATATAATGATTCTTTGCTCCTCGACTCCTTCCAGCAATGTGAGGGCTCCATGGACTACACCAGTGTGATTAAGAGGTTGGCTCATATCAAGACATCTTCATCTTCAATGGCATTCATTGTAGTTCCTTCAGAGGGCTTTTTATACCCACCATTGTCTTAGGATGTATTCAGAGTGTTTTGGACGAACTCTTGCAGTTGTCCTTCTCGTATTAGTTTTTGAATAATACCAGCTAAGATCTTACACTAATTGTTACATTAATTTTTGAATAATACCAGCTAAGCGTATAGAAATTTATGATATAATATAAGTTATTCAAATTAAAATTTTGTTATAAGAAAAATTAAATTATAATAAGGTGTTTATACGCTTAGGTAAATGTTACGAAAGGTTTAATGAATAAATTAAATGGTAAATGAGAATGTTACTTAAGTAAGTAAATGCGATCGCATTTATGCTATACTGCTTGTCGCAACCGTAAATCGGTCTAAATGGAGCGGCCAAACTTTTTCGTTTTCGTTATACAATTCTTTAGATCACTTCAAAAATACTCAATTTTAAGAATCAATGTTTTTTAATAATAGATTTCACGTTTGTTTCAACAAATAAATTCTAAATTAAACTTGTTGCTTGTATTATTATTTTCAAATTAATCATACGTATTTAAATTTATATTTGGAAATAAAATTCCTATATTCAAATTAAATTAAATTTCTAAGTTAAATTTTTAGTTACAGCATACATTTTAAAACGTTTGAATTTTCAGATCATTACGCGCTCCCCGCTTAAAGCTTTTTATCCTATAAAGGAACAACATACCAGATCATACTAAGATATAATTTAACTAACTTCAATGAAAAATAAATTACATGTTAAAAAAATGGAAAGGTTACATATTTGAATGTTAACCTTGGATTATATGAATTGATTGGTTTTATAGATATTGTTGTTGCCATGCCATGCTTTCTTATGTTATACATTGCTCATGCTTTGTATATTAATTTTGTTATGTTATATATTGCTCATGCTATGTATATAAATACGTAGTTGAATGTTAACTCAGAAATTTATTATATAATACAAGTTATTCAAATTAAGTCTACCAATTAAATCTATGCTATGCTTTCTTATGTTATATATTGATCATGCTATGTATGCTTTCATAAATATTAACTCTTATCATTGTTCGTCATCAAGAATCGAGTGAACAATTCTATTTAGAATCAAAATCACATATTCAAAAATAAATCAGAACTATTATGCAAATAGAACAATTTTCATTCAACTATGTATTTATTGCAATGTTTCCTTCTTTTTAGGGTCAAAAATTTGTATTTTGATATATTCAAAGCTATAAACTTGCAAAATATTTAGAACTTCTTCCTTAGTTTATAAAGTTGAAGTTATATAATACTTAAAATTTCATGCTATTGATTTGTTATTTGAAGTCAAAATACTTTTATAACCGAAGACTTAACAAGTTTATTGTCATTCTTAAAAAAAAATTAGGCATAAAAATAGTTGACACCCCAGACATGCTAAAGCGGATTGAATTACGAAAGAAAATGATTTTGTGTACGCTTCATTACTAACGATTATTCCAAAAGGAACATATCTTCATCCTCAGATATCATCGCAAGTCCTTTTTCTTTGAGGTACATGGATGTATTTACGTTTTGGCTTTCAGTTCATCGAGGGATTATATGACTAAGGTTTTGCAAGTCAAGACTCACTGAAACCTTAGGCAAGCTTAAGATCCATTCCCTTCTGAATAATCATTGGCCCTGACGATGGGTTTTTAACCCGAACCTACTTCGAAGATTAATGAACAAAGAATCTTATCTTTCGGAACCCATTAGGGAAGAACAAATTTAGTTATATCCCAAAGAAGGACTCAGGTTTCTTCAATAGCAATTTTCCTTCCCTCTTTTGTGTAAGGTTTCACTACTGTATGCCCTAAGTATTTCATTCCTCCCTGTGGGATCGCAAAATAACTTTGGATAAGAATAATAATATAGATGTTAAAATCATGTATGATCAGCTATTATGCTAGTTAATAACCTATATGGTTAATCTTCCTCTCTTGGAATTAAAATCCATAAGTGGTGATTCCCAATCTCCTTTTTATTATGAATAGACAAATAGGGTTACAGGAATAGAGAAATTCCCAAAATGATTTCTCAAAATAGGGTATTCACTCTACGATCATAGTTACAGATTTTGTAATGAAAATCATTTGTCCTGATTTTGGACCCCTAAGGTCGTATTTATATGTGCGGGTTGACCTGCCTTTCCCCCGATGAGCTTCGTCTTGATGCCCCTTCGGAGGCAGACCCGAAAGCTCATTAAAGTTTTCCTTGGCGGTAAGTAGCTTGCACTTATGGTATAGCCAAAGGACATTTTCGCAAAAGTTGACATAATTAATGCGAGAGGCATGTGTTTAAGAAAGCTCTCGGCTTTTGCTGTTCGCTAGGGATAATTTATTCCTAGACAAAGCATCTTTCAGTAGGATATGTGTCTTACTGAGGACCTTTTGTAAGATATGATGACCTTTTGTAGGGTATGATGTCGTTTCCAATGGATTATTCTTCGAAACCCTTCTATTTGAGTTTTACTAGGGGTTCGCTTTGCTGATTGGGTCAGAAGTGTATTTTCAGAGAGATATTCCCTTCGGTGTTACCGAAAGGGGATTCTTCATTACCACAGATGCATGTTGCCTTTGATGGTTCTTTACCATAGATTTTCTCTTTATCTCTTATTTAGTGACGATACATCCTTCGACTTTTGGAAGAAGTCGTTGGTTTCTTCGGAAGTCTTTATTTTAGTTAATTTTTAAATGACACTGCTTCTCCCTACTTCCTCTAGTAGTTTCCTCCTGTAATTTTGGTGTTCTTTCACCCTGCTTACCTTGGAGAATACTTTTTGGATAACATTAACAATGTGAAAGAAACTTTTGTTCTCTAGAACAATAATCATGAATGCTTTTGTTTTTCCCTGCCTACAAGCTCATTTTTGTTATTACTTTCTTAAAAAAACAATAATAGTGTATAATATAATTTTGCTCAATTGTATTTATTAAAAAGAGTAGGATATTTATTACCCTAATGATGGAAAATTAAGGATTTAAGGGAATGATCAAACTCCTATAGAATAAATAATTAGGGTTTCAAAATCCATATGCAAGTATATAATTATAGAAGTCTGGACCCTTCTTATCAAAGAAGAAGAACTACAAACCTCTTATCTAAATATTAAGATAGCATAAATCCAGATCTTATCTTCTGGAAACAATGATATAGACGAAACTATTTTTTGCTTTCTAAAGTCCTAGATTCAGACAATACGATAAGTAATCAATATATATGAAGCCTTTTAGCTTAAGTAAACCCTAAACCCATATTCGGGTATTGGAATTATAGATATTCATAAACCTTCTTCTAAAAGTAATTAATAAAGATGAAGCCACATAAGACTCAATGAAGACTCGAAACCCAGACTGGGTACTAAAATAATAGAAATCCAGAATCCTTTTTCCGGAAATAATTATTATATATGAAGCCACCTTCGGCTCATAGAAGAACCGAAACCTAGATACATGTATTAAAATAATAGAAACCCAGAATCCTTTTTCTTGAATAAATAATATAAACGAAGCCACCTTCGCTCATAGAAGACCCAAAACCCTTATTCAAGTAATAAAAAAAATAGAAATCCAGAATCCTTCTTCTAGAAATAAATAATATAGATAAAGCCACCTTTGGCTCATAAAAGACCCAAAATCCTTATTTGGATATTAAAATAACAAAAATCTTTAATCCTTCTCCTGAAAATAATTAATTTGGACGAAGTTACCTTCGGCTCATAAAAAACCCAAAACCCATATTCGGGTATTAAAATAATAGAAATCCAGAATATTTTTTCTGGAAATAAATAATATAGACAAGCCACCTTTGGCTCATAGAAGGCCTGAAACCCTGATTCAAATATTAAAATAATAAAATTCTAGAATCCTTCCACCAAAAAAATAGCAGAAACGAAACTACCTTCGGCTTCGAAAAATCCGATGCCCATTTCAGGCTTTTTCTTAAAGTAAAGGCATGCTTTAAGCGCTCTTTTTGAGTTTTTGTTCCCTTCAGTGGGACGGGGCATAAGCAGAGGTAAGGCATGCTCATCTTTAGAGTCGAAGCAAGTTGTGCTTAGTCGAAGGAGAGGCAGGACTTGTTCTAAAAAGAACAAAGGTAGAGCGTGCTCCATTCAGAGTCGGGCGCGTATACCTAGGCGTATCTACCTCTTCTCCAAAGGGTGCCTTAACTGCATTAAGGACATGTGGTGCATTATCCAAGATATATAGATGAGACTGATGACTTACCCTCCACCCTCCAATAGGCGCTTGGGATATACCTAAGGCTTGGAGCCAAGCGCACTACCTTAGGATTACCCTCCTCCCTTTTTGTGGAAGAGCGTTGGTACACTAAGGATTTAAGTGGATGTCGGGAGCATACGCCGGGGATTACCCCTCCTCCCTTTCGGGAAGCACCTTGACTACATTAAGGAATTTTTTGGGTTAATCCGTAATGAAAGGGCATTTCACCTCTAACCAAGTAACATTTCTTATTTTGGGTTTCCAATAGAAACGGATATCCATTATTCTTATCTATGTAGATAGAATCAACAAATCTTATTCATATCTTAATTTCATAAATTTTTCATTTGATATAGATTTCTTTAAGCTTTGATAAAATGTTTCTCTTGATGAATCACTTTACTCATATATGGAGGGAAATAAGGTCTTAAGTGTTTTGCATTCCATGTTCTTGGAACCATG
Organism: Allium sativum; assembly: GCA_030737875.1. Classification (NCBI taxonomy): domain Eukaryota; kingdom Viridiplantae; phylum Streptophyta; class Magnoliopsida; order Asparagales; family Amaryllidaceae; genus Allium; species Allium sativum. The sequence goes on along the minus strand of CM060926.1, from coordinate 680,969,447 downwards.
TTGCCGTCAGGATGACACAAGCGGTAAGTCCCTGTTGGTATTACCGTATGAATAATTTGGTCCTAATGGTCCATCTGTTGGTTCTCTTTATGAATCACTTTACTCATATATGGAGGGAAATAAGGTCTTAAGTGTTTTGCATTCCATGTTCTTGGAACCATGTTGCCGTCAGGATGACACAAGCGGTAAGTCCCTGTTGGTATTACCGTATGAATAATTTGGTCCTAATGGTCCATCTGTTGGTTCTCTTTATGAATCACTTTACTCATATATGGAGGGAAATAAGGTCTTAAGTGTTTTGCATTCCATGTTCTTGGAACCATGTTGCCGTCAGGATGACACAAGCGGTAAGTCCCTGTTGGTATTACCGTATGAATAATTTGGTCCTAATGGTCCATCTGTTGGATTCTTAGTGTTGTCCATTAACCTGGAGCACCAAATAGTAACATGTCATTCTTCTCTGATATTTAGATGTTTAAATAGAAGCTTCATCTTTTAGTATAGGGATCAAGTCCAGGGAGTCCTTCCTTAGTTTCAGGTTCATATCGAATGCATAAGCAACCCTTCAGTGGGATGGTTTCTCACTTTCGATCGGAAGTATTGCTTCACATCTGAAGGTCAAATAATAGGGTGTACGACCTATAGTTGTCTCAGAAGAGGTACGATAAGCCCAAAATACCAATGATAGCTCTTGTACCCAATTTCCTTTAGCCCTATTTATTTGCTTATTTAGCATGGTCTTCATGGTTTTGTTAGCGGCTTCTATAGCACCATTTTTCATCGGTTGCCCTACCAAATAAAAACTCTTAATTCTCCCATTATTAAAACAAAATCGCAAGAACTTCTCGCTTTCGAGTTTTGTTCCATTATTAATATAATATTATGAGGTATTCCAAATTTGGTGATGATATTCTTCATGAAAAAACTTAAAACTTTACCAAAAGTGATTTTCGGAAGCGGTTCTACATCTGCCAATTTGGTGAAATAATCGGTTGCCACTACCGCATATTCGGCACCTTCTTTGGAAATTCGTAACGAGACAATATGGTCAATTCCCAACAAAAAAAATGGGCGCGGACTTGTTATGAGATTTAGATTGGTTGGTGGTAGCCTAGGTATTTTAGGGTATTTTTGACACTTGTCTCATCTTTTTACCAACCTTATGGCCTACTTAGTCCTTTATGCCTAGAAGAATCCCTGTCGTACCATTCTCTTATCCAATTTTACCCCATTAGAGTGATCCCTCATAGAATTATGTGTGTGCTTCCTTCAATAATTTTAGCCTATCTTTAGGACTTACAAATCTCAAATATGGAAGCACATAGCCTATTTTATACAAGATTCCATCCAAAATGGTAAAGTTTGAAGCCTGCCGCTTAATTTCCGTGGCCTCCATCTTATTCGTAGGCAACTTTTCATTAGTCAAATAATCAAAAACAGGTGTCATCCAGTTGCTTTTGTCATATCCTTATAAAGTGTTTTCTTGTTTGAGCAGAATCTCTTGAATTATTCCGTTTTCAACTTCTTCTTGAGCATAAGCTTGCGATCTAGTAAGAATTAAGGATTCCTTTCTCAATTTCTCTTTCCTCAATTTCAGAGTTGCATGATATCTAATAGGAATAATTCGAGTTTTCAGAGCTCCTCTCGAGCTTGCTAACTTAGCAAAATAATCTGCTTGAGAATTTTCTTCTCTTTGAATCTGATGTATTGAGAAATCCTTGAAAGATACTAGCATTCCTAATACTTTCTTCACATATTGAGATAGTTTTGGATCCTTTGTCAGGTATGTTTGGTATAGTTTGCTTATCATTAATTGGGAGTCATTGAAATTTAGATCTGTGGGATCTTAAGTTGTTTTGCTAGAGTTAATCGAACAACCATTATTTCATACTCTGCCATGTTATTTTCTGTGCGGAAATTCAATTTCATGACATAATGTAGGCAATACCCAATTGGTGATATGATAACATACCCTGCTCCCACACCTTGTTCATTAGATGCTCTATCAATAAATAATTTCCATTTCGGCTCTAAATACTTTTCCTTTACTGATAGTTGTTCGATGAATCATGTGCATTCATTTACAAAATCTGTTAAGGCTTGGCCTTTGATAGTCGTCCATGGTTTATAATCTATATCATATTGGCTTAGCTTAATTCTCCGCTTCACCGTCCTTCTAAAGGTCTCTGGTTTACTGAATACTTGTTTAAGGGGAAAGTCGGTTAAGACGTTGATTGGGTGTGCTTGAAAATATGATCGTTGGATTTGGGCTCTAAGAATTAACTTGTAAGACATTTTTTCAAATACTAGGTATTGGGTTACGACATCTTTTAACCTTCGGCTCACATAATAGATGGGAATCTGTGTTGCATTATCATCTTGAATCAATACTGCGCTAACAACTAGTTCTGAGATTGCCACATAAAGATACAAGGCTTCTACATCCTTCGGACTAGACATTATGGTTTTTTTCAAATAATCCTTTAATTCTTGTAATTCCCTTCGGCATTCTTCTCCCTACTTAATTTTTTTTATTTTTGATCACATCAAAGAATAACACACATTTGTCAGTGACCTTTGAGATGAACCTACTTAGGACCGCTACTTTTCATCTAAACTCATTACATCCTTACTCGTTTTAGGTTCGGCCATGTCTCTTATCGCTTTTGTCTGTATAGGAATAGCCAATATCCCTCCCTCACTTATGATGTATCCTAGGAACTTCCCTAAGTGAACCCCAGACATTTGATACTTTTGCATTACCTCGGACATTTCTTCGAGATCCTTTAAATAGTCTTTTGCCCTTCGTGACTTTATCGACATGTTGTCCACATAAACCTCCATGTTCCTTTCCATCTGTCCATAAAGCATCCTACTAACCAATCTCTAATATATGCTTTTGCATTCCTTAGGCTGAAGGGCATAATCTTATAGCGGTATGTTCCATTATAAGTAATGAAGCTTCTTTGTTCCTTTTCAGGTTTAAACATGGATATTTGGTTGCATTTGGAGTAAGCATCCATAGAGATAAAAAATTTGTGTCCACTTGTGGCATCCACTAACTGATCAAATCCAAGTAAAGGGTAGCAATCTTTTAAACAAGCCTTATTCGAATCTGTGTAATCAACACATGTCCTCTATTTTCCATTAGATTTCTTTATGAGAACATGATTTACCAACCATTTTGGGAAGAAGATTTCTTAGATTAACCTATTCTCAAGCAACTCCTTTATTTTTAAGGCTTCCCATCATACTTTTCTGAATTGTTTTTTTTCTTTTATCAGCTAGGGTATATACTTGGACCAATGTTAAGGGAGTGACACACGACCAAAGGGTCTATTTCTACCATGTCGGAATGTGTTCATGTACAAATGTTCTTACTTTCCCTGAGAACAAGGATTAGATCATTTTTCACACGTGGTTCTAAAGTTTTTCCTATTTTGATAGTTTTTCCCAAATTAGTGGGGCATATGCACATTTTCTTAATTTCTTTGGAGACTTCAATCCCTTCGAATTCTCCTCGGCAGTTTAGATCTATCATTATTTCCTCTTTTTGGTTTTTCCTTTTTTGTCTTTTGACCTATAGTTATCTTTTTATGCTTAATAGATTATTATTCCTTAATTTTGCTTTAAATGTTGGGTTTAAAAACCCATCATCCGAAAGCTAAAATTCAGCAGAAGCATGTAAATAAATAAAGTACTCCCTTTTATATTGTTCAAAAGTGGAAAAGTACATTTTTCTTGAGCTAAATTTCTCCCCTTTGATGGTTCCCCATCCCTTCTTTGTTGGGAGTTTGACCATCATATACATAGAATTTATGAAGGCGTCCATTTCATCTAGTATTAATCATCTAAAGAAAGAACTGTAGAAAGAGGGTTGGTCGATAATCACAAATAATGCTTAGAAAGTGTGGTAGTAGCGTGGGAGTCCTGTCAGTACCTTTAGTTTTACCTATCCCATATGTGTAGACCCTTTATTGTTGAATCCAAAAAATGGTTCCGGACTGGGCTCTAACCTCCCCTCCGAAATGTTCATATGGTCAAAGGTGTGCTCGAATATAACATTAACAACACTTTCGGTGTCTACCAGAATTCTAGTGGTTATGGACTGCCCAATTTGAGCAGTGATCATTATAGGATCGTTGTGAGGATTGTGGATTCCTTCCTAAAATACATGTGTTTTTTTAGGCAAGCATGTTCCACATCCGAGTATCGAACTACCAGAGCAAGGTAGAGATATTGATAGTCAGTGTTAAGACGTGAATATACTGCTGTTATTGGTAGAACCAAAACATTAAGTCAGAATAAGATATGGTTAAGATGGAATCAATCCACAACTCTCTCTAAATCAGGTGTAACTCCTGAACTAATAATACTCTGTCTTTTGTCTTCTTGATATACTGATTCTTTGGTCCTCGACTGCTTCTAATAATGTGAGGTCTCCATGGACTCCATTAGTGTGATTAAGAGGTTGGATCATATCAAGACATCTTCATCTTCAATGGCATTCATTGTAGTTCCTCCAGAGGGATTTTGATACCCTCAATTGTCTTAGGACGTACTCAGAGTGTTTTGGACGAACTCTTGCAGTTGTCCGTCTCGTATGAGTTTTTGAATAATACCAGCTAAGACCTTACACTAATTGGTAAATTAATTAGTTTTGTCTTCGTTTATTTGTGATACATACAGTAGTTGCCACTTTTCTTGGCATCTGGATTAGTTTGAGATTTAAGTGGAATGGGGAAGTTTACTTTGCTCCTCGTTGTTAAGTAAATGAAGGATATGAGTTTATTTAAAGCCACCAAGTTGCTATTGGCCTTCCCATCTCGTTTTCTTAGTGTTTCAATCAAAGCCGGGCTTTGATCCTTCTTCCCGAAAGAGGGCTTTCTCCCTTGTATGAGAAATTTCGTCCGTTGCAAATGAACTTGTCACCTCAAATTTGAAATTCTTGTAGATCTTTACACTCATTCACAAAAAGCTCACTATAGAATGGAGTATTTATCTAAAGTCTCGAATGAACGACTATCGACTTAGCTATATCATCCATCCCCTTCGCCTTTATGGCCTTAACATAAAACCTCTTTAGATATTCTCCCAAAAGCTACCTCGGTTGTTTCTTGATGTTAGCAATTGTTGTGAAATGAACAAAGATCCTTTAGGATGCAGAATTGTGTTGAGAATTCATAAAAGAAATGTTCCAAGAATATATCACCCTTTCACAATATTGCCAATACCATTTGGAAGTGCTTCTTGTGTGTCACCGAGAAGAGTCTGCATCGGACAACCCCGAAAGCATTGTATAGATCCATTTGGCTATCGAAAGACATTAGAAGATCATTTGGATCAATGGTTCCTTGATAATTAATGGTTGGAACCTTCAGCTATAATAGAATAATGGATGCCATAATTTCATCAATGAATTGGGTGACTCTTTCATTTCCATTAACTTATGCATCAAAATTCCTCTTCCTCTTGAAGTTGAGTAAGTCTTTGATAGCTTTTGTTGCTAAGTCTTTGATGTAGGCCTATTTAATATGATAATTTGCCCAGTGTCTATCATATCCCTACATAGTGGAGCTCTCGGATTGCTGCTCTTTATTTTTGAGCTTCCCTTGATAGTCTGTCGTTGTAACTTCTTCTTTAGACCATTTAGATTTAAGCTGTGAATGTCTAACTTTGCCTTTGATTTCTAGCTGGTTGGCCTTAGAACCTATTTTTGGGGATTTAACCTCCTGATCTGCAGCTTTCTCTATTTTCCGGGTGCTTCTCTTTTGGAAGACTTTTGAGCAAGCACCATACGAAGTATTGTTATTAGTTCCATCGGTTCCTCTTTCATCTATTTGATTTCTTCAGTGTTCATTACCTCCGTTTCCATGCTAGAAGGTTCCCCTGGGATAGTACTTGATAGATTAAAGGATGACATTATTCTGTTCTCTAGCTTTGCACTTTGTACCACATCTTCATTTATGGTACCAAGCTTCTTAGATTTTGTCTTCATTTTTTCCTACATACATTTAAATGCGATAAGTTAATTTATATTAACCTGAAGGTCGGAGGTTCAAGCCCTCCATCTAACGCCAGAAATGTTAACCACGAAAATGGTTAACACCCCAAACTAGCTAATGTCGATTGAATTACAAAAGAATACACTCTCATTTGGGTTTCATTATCAAAGGTTATTCTGAAAGGAACAAAATTTAATCCTTTGAAATCACGGAAGCCCTTTTTCTTTAAGGTATATGAATGTATTTATGTTTCGACTTTCGGTTCACCGAAGGCTTATAGGACTAAGATTTCGTACTTAAGACCTATCCCCTTCCGGGTGAGCATTGGCCCTATCAAGGGTTTTATCTCAAACCTAATTCAAAGGTTAATAAATAAAGAATCTTAACAAGCAAAACCCATTAAGGAAGGACGAATTTGGTTATATCCCAAAAAGGGAATCAGGTTCGGTCAATAGCAATTTTCCTTCTCCTTTTGGGTAAGGTCTCACTTTTGTTGGCCCTAAGTATTTCATTCATCCCTATGGGATCCACAACATAACTTTGGACAAAAATAACAATATATAAGTTAAAATCATGTGTGATTGGCTATTAAACGAGATAATAGATGATATAATTAACCTCCCTTTCTTAAAGTTAAAATCCATCAAGTTCTGATTTCCAATCTCCTTTTTATTATGCATTGCCAAATGAGACTATAGGAATAGAGAAATCCTCGAATTGAATTCTAAAAGTAGGGTTTGCACTCTATGATCATAATTACATATTTTGGAATGAAAACCAATTGTCCTGATCCTCGACCCCTAGGGTCATATTTATAAGTGCAGGTTGACCCCCTTATCGCCCATTGAGCTTCATTTTGATTCCGATTCGTAGGAGAACCCGAAAGCTCATTAAAGGCGCCCTTAGCGGTAAGCGGTTTGCGCTTATAGTACAGCCAAAGGACATCTTTCGGAAAATGAGGTTAATTACTTTGGGAGGAATGTGTTTATGCAAGCCCCCGGCTTTTGGTGTTAGCTACGAATTGTTTATTCCGAGACGAAGCGTCTTTTAGTATGATATGTGTCTTGCTTTGGACCTTTTGTCGAGTATGATGTCGTTCTTGATGAATAATTTTCAAGAGTCCTTTTATCTGAGTTTTCAAAGGGCTACGTCTTGTTGCTTGGGCCATCAGTGTATTTTCAGAGAGATGTACCCTTCAGTGTTACCGAAAGGGGCTTTTCTTCATTATCCCAGATGTTTTTTTGCCTTTGACGGCTCTTTGCCACAACTTTGATTTTTATCTCTTATTTAGTACGACACAACATTTATCTTTAGTACAAAGTGTTCGGTTTCTTCGGAAGTTTTTATTTTAGTTAATTTTTAAAGGATCTTACTTCTCCCTTCTTTCTCTTGAAACTTCCTCCTGTATTTTGGTCTTCATTCACCCCGTCTACCTTGGAGAATACTTTTTGGCCAACAAGTAGGGTTGCAATTTCTAATGGAAGGTACTTCCATATCTACAATTTGAAAATTTATGATACTATATATAGTATTTCATTTCACCATACTTATATAAATTTTCATTAACATAAGATTCTCCGAATCATATTTTCAGACATATCGTTCTCATATGTATTTCGTTATATATAAGATTATCACTTCATATTGATTACCTTCCAAACCAGTAGTTCTCGAATTAACTTCATTCTTATTTCAATCATTCATATATAAGCTCAAAAACTTTCATATCAAAATATAATTACATAATCAAAAGTTTTCAAAGTGACCATTTCAATATAATTTCAGTTTTGATTTCATATTATGATTTTAACCATCATTTTCTTTATATTGAATATCATTATAATTCAAGTCTTTCAAGAATTTTAAATTGGTAGTTTTAAGTAATATGGTTATGATTCATAAAGTCACATTTGTATAACATTAAACTTCCTTTTAATCGTCACTTTGCTTAAAATATTTCTTAAAACATTTAAAATTTCATACTTATATAATATAAGATTTTATTCAATTTTGTTTCTGATATTTCTTTGAACTTATTTTGATTATCCTTAGCTTAAAATTTAAATCTCATTTGGAAGGGTTGGATTACTCAAAATAATTCGAAAATAAATTATCTATTTAATGATTGGAAATCAGTATTCAGTCATCTCTTCGAGATGTAAAATCAAATTATCCTAATGCATAGGATAGTATCATCCAACGAAATCTCGAGAATCAAACTCCGATTTTTTTAATTATTCAAAATATATACATATTTGTATATCAAATCATGCTTCAGAAATTTAAATCAAATTTATTTTATCAAAATGAACAAGTTGCAAGCCTATTACAGTGGTCTCCCCTACTTTGAAACTCAAGAATTAATTCTGAAGATGTGAAATCTTCATTGAAATTATTTTCCAACGACAGAAATGGGTTCTCCATCCTTTATTTCTTTCGAAGATATTTAGGAAAATCGTTTGAAACATTTCTACTTGAAAATACTTTTATATACTACTAGCATTGTAACAACTCGAATTTCGACAAACTGTTTTTTTTTTTTTTTTTGAAAATTCCGATCTATCGAAGCTCGAGTTGGCTTGTCTGGTATTCTACAGAAAAAATAGAGAGAATAAATATATCAGAGCTCGATAAAACATCTCACAATGGAATAGATAAAATATAATAATCAAATATAGCCTTGCCTAAGTAATAACATTGCCTAACGAGTATCCAAAGACTACCAAATCTCTGTCATAAACCTAACATGCGAGTACGTTATGAGGAGAGGGTTAGAACATAAAGTTCTGGTGACTAGACAAATTATACTTTCTGAAATAACCCTACATATACCGTTCAGTTATGTTTTTTAATTATTAGGTTATTTGGGTTAACAGCACTCGAGACTCTATACTCATGCCGTACCCATCTACTTCCTGGAAGATTAAAACCTAATATAGTATATATGTAGCTAAACCCAACATCTCAATGTACTCCACATAGTACCCTCCTTATACTGTCTCTGTCGTCATGCCACGGAAGCATATGCAATGTCCATCCCACGCCGAATGACATATAGAAATCTATATTATTACGCCACGTAATCGCACAGAACTACCATCGCTATGCTATATAAGTGTATGGATCATCATATCCGAACTCATCGGTCAAATCAATTCTCAACACGAAGTAATTCCTTACTGTCTACAATACACCACCCAGTGCGTGTATCTAGACCCTCACAAGAACGCATTGTCTATTGTAACACGAGTCCAGTAATAGGGCTGCATCCAATGCACGAAACTGGATCGGGAGCTTTTAATATCTTTGAAGGTCTGCTTCGTTAGGCCTACAGTACATATATCTATGGTCTGCATTTTCATGGTGGCTATGGGCCCACCCTGGCCTTTCCCTCAACTAGTGAAAGACTACACCAATAGCTAAGAGACGTGCCCCTATCAAACAATATAACATCCAAATTGGTGTGTCCCGCAACCAACGTCCCGATAGTGAAAGATCAATGGTCTGTAGGTTTAGCTCTAGTCTTTTCACGTCATACTGGCTGCTGACGATAGGTATCCGACGATTATTATCCTGTGTTTGTTCCTGACCCGCCTTTCCCGAGGCAAACCGCCGAATCACCCAACGCTATCCGCCACAGCCTTCTAACTGCCAAACTGCAGTTGCAGTCAAGGTATACTCACCGGGTGGTACCACATAGACCAAACTCATGAGAGTACAACCTAAGCATGTACCGCACAGAGGATCACCATGGAGTACCGTACCACGTCCCGTAGAATAATCATTTGGGCGTGCTCCTCTCGTGTCTCCAGGAACTATGATGATCTACCCCATTGGGTTCTTTACCTTCGTACATGCAGACTAGTCCAAGCGCATCACATTATCGTGTTATTAGATCCTATGTTTAATCTTTTATTCAGACGCTTGCTTTATGTCATCACATTACTAATTAACTTGGTTATCCACATATTCACTTTTTATTCAAGTTACTTGGCTCATTATCTCACGATTGGCTACTTACTTTCTTTATTCAGCTTTATGCCACCGGAGCGGATTTTCGTTTATTATTTATTGCAATTATTAGATTTAATACTTTCAATTATAAGTCTACCAATAATAAGCCTACTTTGTTCTTTCTTACTTAATCATAACCTTGTCTTACACTGTTATCACAACCTATTGTTTACTTATTAACTTAGTTCTCTTATCTAAGGCATATTAATAAGTTTTTTTTCTATATTATAACCTATGTTATAATTTCTCTTGTCCCTAAGACAAGTCTATGTATCATGTTCCATTCTCATTTATATAATTAATTATAATAGTTTATATTCCCCGTTCATCCCATTTGCCCTTGATTCCTCAACATTAACCAAACTTTTACTGTTGTAACATTCATTTATTTAACGTTTTGTGTATTCTCATTATTTCAGGAAAATATTTCACATACCTCATTAGATTGGTTAGTGGAAGGACGTAAAGATCCATTCCCATAATGCACATCAATCAAGATTCCTAGTTGCAAGCTATTTCTTTTATTTTCATCGTGGGAATACATATATATTTTATAGTGTGCAATACGGTAAAAGAATCCCTATTTCACATTAGTCCCTTTTTCCTTTCATTTTTTGCAACTACGTTTATGGTGATTTTATCGTTATGGAAATATATCCATTTTTCCAAAATCCAACTAACTCAATCCACTACTAATTGCCCCTTTTTATTTTCTGAGTTAGATGTTAAATTCCTGTTTTTCATTATCGTTTCCAACAACTATAAATTTTCTCTACAAAATCAGGCTTATCAATTCTATTTCCATTACTATAAATTTCACTGTAATTCTATTTACAACATATTCAATTTGTAATTAAACAACAATCTTAAGAACATATTCATGTTTATTGTAAATTCCACAATTTCAGTATTACATTAATTCTTAATACAAACAGAAGTTAATGGAATAAATTTGTGCAACAACAATATTCTTAACGTACTTAAAAATAAATTATATCGCAATTACCACAAATTACAATTATTTATCATGTTAAGAATTATGGATGTAAACGGTAAATATACAGTTACCCAAAAGATATAATATTAAATCCACTCACCTAACTGCTTTCCGATCCTTGAATTTGATTCAGATCTGCTATTCTGTGGTCTTTCTAACTGAATCTAATATTAAGATAACCATGGATTTAAAAATATGATTCTAAAAGAAGAAGGAAAGAAAGAAACCTAAATAATTCAGATTCACAGGATTTACTTCACCTGACAAGAATTCTGATTACCCAAATTGTAGACCTACATTGTTTATCTTTAAATCTTGAATTAGAATTCCTAAAAGCTAAGGTGGTGTTTGGTTTATTTTTTATTTTTTATTTTAAGTTTCCAACATTAGGTACAAAAAATGGATAGAGTAAATGGACGACGGAGGGGATGAAAGGAAGATGGAGGGGATGACAGGGAGTTTGGAGGGACGACGGTAGGATAAATTGTGTCTCATCCATCCATTATTTCCCAAAACATAAAAAATAAGAAAAAGTTGTTTTTCATTTTATATGTCAAATTCGTTTTCTAAAATGGTCATTTTCTACGTTTTATATATGTTGTTTGCAATTTTGTTATGGTGAAAACAGATAACAAAAAAGGGTGAACCAAATGCACCCTAATATTCTAATTTCTGAAAGATTTGGAGAGGAAAGAAAATGGCAGAGCCTTGGCGTTGTCTCATAAAATATGAGTTAGAGGCTAGGCCCTACTAGTCTATTTGTAGGTATATAGGAGATTCTGGTCCATCTTAATAATATAAAATCTGAATCGCTCGAAGCTGAAAATACAAGTCACAATAACCCAGGTCTGGCCTCAGGTGGGGTCAACCCACCTTCATGGTGTGTCGACCCCATGGGTCGGCCCATGTAAGGCTTAGGTCGACCCAGAGCCTGGGTCCTCAACGTTATTTCAGCCGATATTAATTTTGTTTTAACATTAATCTTAACATTCGTTTTATTTCTAAATATTCCTTATGTAAATTATTATTTTCCACTTATAACACACATCAAATTTCAAATTTATGCATGTATGTACACATACAATATTTTAAATCTTTAGTCGTTAATAACTTTCCCATACTAACTCCGTTAGGTGGAAGTCATATATAAAAATGGATCAAAAAATTACCACGAACACAATGGTATATGTTTCGAGGCTAAATTTTAAAATCATAAATTATCGATATTTTTGTTTAATATTTATATGAAATACAGGGTGTTACAAGCATCGTTTTCTAAAACATTATAAATCAATTTCAAAATTTTCAGGAGTAAATTCTCAAATTTTAGTCGAATAATCTCTTTATTTTAACTAAATCAATATATCATTTTCTTATAAAAATTTATTTCAAAATATGGATTCATTTGGTTAAATTAAATACATAATTCCTATTTCAATGGTTTAATATTATCAACTTATTAATTCATTTAACCTATACACTACATTTGCTGACATTTCAATTATATAATCTTAAGTATATTATTAACGATGGCAAGAACAAATTTAACATTTCAAAATAAATATATTATTCTAAAATTCTTTTAATATTCATAAGTTTAATTATATATTTCAAATCATTATTCCTATATGAATTCATGAGTATCGCACTTAAATTCAAATTACAATTTCAATTATTTTATAAACCTTATTTGTCGTGGTTTTCGTGATCTATTATCTTTAAGTACAAAAATCTTTTTACCAATACCTCGAAAATCCATTTATTAATGTTATAATTTTTTCTCTCTTAAGGTTGTTTTTCTTTCATTATGGTAATTTCAAAATACTTGTTATACATTAATAAATTAAGTTATTAATTAACTCAAAAATTAATACTTAAATACCATAAGCTAAGGTTTTCCCAAACCTTGCTTTGATACTAACTATAACGACCTGCTATTTTCAACCATTCAAATGGATAATGAAACCAACTTAAATCATTTGAAATAGCGTATTGTTATGTTATGAGGTTTAATAAGAATCAATCACGGAATCATAGACATAAAATACTATAATATCTCATATGGAATAAAATAATGTAATACATCAGAGTTACAATATCGAATATGGCAGAAGTATAATACATAAAATCTCACTAATACATATACAAATGACTGAAATAACGGACAGGGACGAGATCATTACAAGTCTCCAGCTTCGAAAGGTGAAACTCAAACTATAACACTGGTTTGACCCAAGAGTAGAGAAAACAAAACGCTTGAGTCAGAACTAGATTCTCATGCGAGAAAATTAACTCAAGTGAAATGTTTATAGAAATGCACAATAACTTAAAGGATGTTAAGGTTCCCATCCTCTAAGGATCCGTGGAACCATATATATAATACAATACGTTATTTTCACTATAGTCATTTTACAAAATCGTACTTTAATAAAATCAGAATTCAAAAACAATTCTCAAATTTTTAACTTTACTATATTTAAGATTCAAACCAATAACTTAATAAACTCATATCAAATCTCTGTATCATATCTTTAAAGTTACTTTAACTTAACTTGATAAATTTTATTGCAATTATGTTAATTAGATCAATTCCAAAATATTGACTTCAAATATATCTTGAAATTGGTTTAACTTAAAACAATTCAATTCATTCATTTTAGCAAATCAAATTACTAAGCTTTATTTAAAACCAAATTGTATATTTCAAAAGATCATGTCTCAATCAATTTAACAATAAAACTTATAAAATCTTAAAGTTGAATTTATCAATAGATTTTGCTTTATTAAAGTTTTAAAAATTCAATCTTATATTAAAGTTACAAAAATTAAATTATTTATTAAGTATTATTTTATAAAATATTTACTTTATATTATTTAAAAAAAATAACTTTCAAAAACATAATCTTAGGCTAAACTTCTTATTAATTCTTATTTAATTTTTTACTCCATTTACAAATTAAGTTACAATTCAATATTAAATTATCTTCAAATTTGAAGTATATGAAAGTTTATATTTATAATTTTTATAAGAATATATTTATATATATAATTACTTATTAATCTACTTTATTATGTTATTTAAATTTCATATATTTAACACTAAAATATTAAAGTTCAAAAGTCTTCAATTTATATTTTAAAACATATATTAACTTATTAATTTAATTTTAAGCTTATCATCATTTTTTTATTGTTAAATCTTATATTTAAATCTTTATTAAATTATATTAAAACCTGAGTTTTAATTAAAAAAATTAATTCAAAGATTCTAAATTAAATTTATTAAATCAAAATATATTTATTAATTTTTGAAAATACTTTAAAGTAAACCAATGGTGTCCGTATATATAATTTTCTACCTAAGTTAAGTAATACAGATATGCATCATTTTAGTTCGTTCAAATAATTTTTTTTGGCCTATCATCATTTTCTCATACTTCCTTGTCTGATAGTTCTCATGATTTTTTTTTCTCCTACAAATGTTCCCAATGCCAAGGTCAGTGATTATGTTGATGCTGCTCTCAAGTCAACATCAAAATCAGTTTCTAAAACTGTTTCAAAGTCTAAGAAGGGTAGGAAGAAGAAAGTAATTGTCAACACTGCAGATGTAGATGATATTGATGAAGGAATTACTTATAATCATGATGAAGTGCTCCCATTAAGTAATCAACATAAGCAGTCTGAAAGGTATACTAGGAGTAATCCTGGCCCTCCTGCAAACCTTTCTAGTTTCTAACTATGATACACAACATATCATTTTGGAATATTAGAGGGATGAATTTACCTCAAAGCAAAGTGAGATCAAATTTTTCATGAAGAAAAGTAATATTCATCTTCTATGTTTATTTGAGACAAAGCTTGATATGGCTTCAACTGCTTCTGCTGCAAACTACATAGCCCCTAAATGGAATTGTGATCATAATCTTGATAATGCATCCTTTGGTCGTCTTCTTACTCTCTGGAGTCCTTCTGTTTTTAAGCTTTCAAAGTTATCCTCATTAGATCAGTTCATCCACTACAGATGTATTTACTTGCCATCCAATTCTACCTTCTTTCTTACCTCATTTTATGCCCATAATGCCTCATCTCTTAGAATTCCCTTCCTTTCTAATCTTTGTAATATTCATCAATCAAACGATCCTTGGATATTAGGGGGGATTTTAATTGTATGTTTTCTTCTTCACAAAAGATGGGTGGTTGTGCCCTTACAGTTAATGATATTGCCCCTCTTAATCAAGCCATAATTTCCTCTAATCTTTTTCCTCTTAATAGCTTTGGTTCTGCTTTCACTTGGTCTAATAAGAGTCATGCTAGTTCACCAACCTTGTGCAAACTTGATCATATTTTTGCTAATTCTTCTTTTTTTCTTGCTTTGCAAATCTTTTTGTCATGTTCTGCCACCTACCATCTCTGATCACTGTCCATTACTTTTATATTAGGGTAATTCAGATGCCATTGTGAAAGGGAAGTCCTCTTTTAAATTTTTTTATTTTTGGTGCTCTCATATTGATTATGCAAGTATTTTGTTGCAGGTTTGGGGTATCTGTACAGGTAGAAATCCTATGGATAAGCTGATTTACAAATTAAGACTTCTAAAGACACATCTTAAGGCCTGGTCTAGTCAAGCATTTGGAGATGCATCCTTTCAGTCTTCTATGGTGAGATCTCAACTTATTCAAGTGCAGAATAATTTAGTGGGCAACCCTTATGATTCACAGCTACAAGCTTTGGAGTTAGAGCTGCAGGATAAGCTTAAGCGTTTATTGGATATAGAATTTCAGTCTTCATGGCAGAAATCTTATGCTAAGAGGGATTTGGAGCAAATAGGAATACAAAGTATTTTCATAATACTTTAAAGGTTAGCAAAATTAAAGAGATGATTCATATGATACAGGATTCTGCTGGTAATATTCTGTCCTCTCAAAGTAGTATAGATAATGCCTTTGTTGACTACTTTAGCTCTTTATTAGCTCCAATTTCATTACCTTTGCTCAATGTGGATCCTCTGTTTAATATTGAATTACCCTGTCTATCCAATGATCATGCGTTAAAGCTTATCAACCCTGTTACTAGTGATGAAATCAAGACAGCAGTGTTTAGTTTGGACTCATCTAGTTCTGGTGGGCCTGATGGCTATAATGCTTGTTTTCTTCATAAAAGCTGGACTACTATTGGTTCTGATATTACTGAAGCAGTTAAATATTTTTCATGAAGAATTCCTTCCTCCATTTTTTACAGCTACCTTTATTGCACCGGTTCCAAAAATTGAAAACCCTTCATGTGTTTCAGATTTTAGACCAATCTCGTGTTGCAGTGTTTTCTACAAGATCATTTCTAAAGTTTTGGCTAATAGGATTCAAGCTGTTCTACCTTTCATTATTTCAAGTAATCAGTCTGCATTTATTCCTGGTAGATCTATAAGTGATAATGTCTTAATTACTCAAGAATTGCTTCATGGATATGATAGAAAGAATATTTCTCCTCGTTGTATGATTAAGCTTGATATTAAAAAGGCTTTTGATAGTGTCTTCTGGTCCTCTATTATTGCCATTTTATCGAGAATGAATTTTCCTAAACCTTTTATGGCTTGGATTTATACATGCATTTCCACACCTATGTTCTCTATTTCCAGACATGGAGAGCTTCATGGTTATTTTAAGGGTAAGCGAGGCATTAGACAAGGTGATCCTATCTCCTCTTACTTGTTCATAATAGTTATGGAGCTTTTTAATGTTGTGGTCTATGAACAAGTGCAGAAAGGAAATTTTCAACTCCATCCTCAATGTAAGAATCCATGTGTTTTGCTGATGATCTTATTATTTTTACCAAGCCAACTATGAAGAATATTCAATGCCTTCTGTCTATCCTTAAGTCTTTTTATGAGATTACTGGGCTGGAGATTAATTTGAATAAATCTCATATTAAAATTGCTGGTTTAAGTCATAATAAGAAGTAAGAGCTGATTACTTTATCTGGCTTGAAGGATCTTCCTGATAATTCTAAATATCTTAGCTTACCATTGTTCACTGGCAGGATCACCAAAGATAAATGTATGCCACTATATGAAAAGATTATTGATCGAATGAAACAATGGTCTACTTGCAATTTATCTTAAGCAGGAAGACTAACTATCATTCAATCCATTGTTATGTCCATGACTACTTATTATATCAGGCATTACATCCTTCCATTAAAGATTATTAATATGATTGTCAATGGTATGAATAAGTTTTTGTGGCATGGGGATCCATTTGTGAAGAAAATCATTCCTATTGCTTTTTCAAAGTTATGTGAAGATAAAAGGAGTGCTGGTTTGGGTTTAATCAATCTTTTTCAATGGAACAAGGCTGCTATTTTGGTTTATTTTGATAAGTTGTTTTCTGAAGATGAATGTTTATGGGCTAAGTATGTAAAGAACAACTTGATTGGAAGGAAGCAATTTTGGACTATGTCTATTCCAAATTCTTGTAGCTAGAGTTGGAGACAAATCCTGAATCTTAGAGGTTTATTGTTACCTTTTATTCGATGTAATGCTAGAAGCTTAAAAGGCTTATCTTTTTGGCACTCTCCTTGGGCAGGTAATGGTTTGATTTTAAGTGAGATTGTAGATTACAATTTGAGAAGGAATAGTGGCATATCTGAGTCTGCTATTGTTGATGATATGATTCATGATGGTGATTTGATTTTACCTCATAGTAGTTCAGCTTTGTTGAGAAGATTATGAGTAGAGATTATTTCCAGTTTCAAGTCTAATAATGATATTGCTACTTGAATGGGGAAAAGTCACTCTATTAGTCGTGTTTATGACCTTTTAATTGGAGATAAGCCTCATTTTCCTTGGCATAAAAGAATTTGGAACCTTATGAGAAATGCAAAGCAGAATTTATTGCTTTGGAAAGTAATGTCCAATGCAATCAACACGAAAGATAAGTTGTGCAAGATGTGAATCATATATGAAGATTCATGTGTATTCTGTAGGTCAGAAACTGAATGCAACACGCATTTATTCTTTGAGTGCTCGTTTGTGTTTCAGTTATGGAGACATGTATTACTAACAGGTAAGTTTCATGCACCTTCTAATATTAGTAAAGAAGAATGGTTTATTCTTTTCAAAGCAAAAAGGTGGAAGAACAGTAAAAGTTTGCTGTTATTGAGGGTATTAAAGATTTTTGTATTTGAATTCTGGACGGAGAGAAATAGAAGAGTTTTTACTTCTCCTATGTTGAGTGTTGATCAGTTGTACTCGCTGATATGCAATGCTATAACAAAGAAAGCGAATTCAGGATGATTGGCAGGTGAAGCAATGTTAATATGAGGCGTGGATACTTTTAGTAGATACTGTAATTAGTCTTATAAGGGTATCTTTTGTAATTGTGGAACAACATTGAGTTTTTTTGGCATTGTCTTATGAGTTGTTATAGTTTTTTTTCTCAATGTTGTTTATTGTACAAGTTTTAAAATTGTTGTATTGAACTCATGTAATCAGTTGTGATGTTGTGAATAAAGTTTAATTGCCTTTCAATTTTTTTTGTTTTTTTTTGTTTTTATCATTTCAACCTGTATCTCAATAGATTTAGGGTGCGTTTTTGACGAACGGTAACGGGACATTTGAGCGTGACATTTGGGCACAGTACTTGAGCATGACACAGTTGTGAACAGGGAATGTTTTTTTTGCTACGAACGGGGTATTTGAGCGGAGTATTTATTTGTTTTGAATTAATTTTTGCGTTTAATTTTAATTTATGTTTCTTATGTGAATGACAACATTGTAATATTAGTCCACATTGTCAAAATATTAAAAGTAGCTTGGTATATATATGAGTATGCAAACAATAGAGACAACTGAAATGAAATTAAATGGGCTTGAATAAACATAAGGCTTAATATGTACACATATATATTTAAAATGTCAAAGATGGGCAAGATAAAATACATACATCATTACAAATATTCATGAATTTCCTAGTTCTAAAACGTTCCTATACATCAATACAAATATTCATGAATTTCCTAAAACGTTCTGTTAGATCGAAATTTGGACCTAACACCCAAATTGTTATGAATGTTATAGAATTTCAAATGAAGAACGAGGAAAAAGAAAATAACACTCAGAATTTATAGTGGTTCGGCGTTAACGAGCCTACGTCCACTTTATATATTATTGATTATGCTTTGAAAGCTAATACAACAAGGATTTCTCTCAATATTTCAGTAGTTTGAAAACAATTGCGGATTCTGTACTCAATATTGCCAAAAGATCCCGAAAAATGCCAAGCTCTGGGCTATTTATAGCTGATTTTGTCAGGCGGGTCGTGATAACACGTGGCACAGATCCCGAGAACATCGGATCGCATCGCCACCATTGAGGAAATGGTCAAATTAGCCGTTGTGGACAGGTGTCGCGATCTGCTTGAAAATCGGATCGTGCAGATAAGGAGAATTGGTCCAGATGACGGTTAGGGACACGTGTCGCCAGATCCGTGCGATTCGGATCGCTGAAGACCAGCTCGCGCTTGAATGGGCCAGAGGGTTCGCCATGCACTAAGGGATCGGATCGGTTCGCTCTGGGCAACAATATAAGTTTGGATCGGATCGCCTGGATGCGTCGTTCGCTGATGAGATGAGGGCGAGACGATGGTGCGCGATCCGATATTGGACGAGACGATGGTACGCGATCCGACGGTGGTCGAGACGATGGTGCGCGATCCGATAGTGGGCGAAACGATGGAGTGCGATCCGTTCCTTCATATTCTTGGGGAACGTGGTTTCCTGCTTTCCTCTTACGAATGATCCTGGGTGGCTTGGTCAAAAAGCGAGCCAACATTTTGCCCCCTCGAAGTATGTTTTATCGATGATGGAACATGCTTCGAAAAATTGTATCTTCCCATCGAATCGCGGGTCACAAAACTCTTCTCTTTCTGCGATTTTCTCAGAATCCTTATTTCTGAATTTATCGATTCGTATCGCGGATTCGAGTCGCGAAATGTCAGCGAGACGTTCGTTCCGTTCTTGGGTGTGCACTTGGTTCTTGGAACGAAGTGGGCTCCCCCTCGAGTCGTGGTGGGCTTTTGGTTCGCGGCCCATTAGTCTTTGGTGGATCGAATAGGACAAAGAAGGGGAGACGAACAGTCATCCCCTTTGCCTATATAAGCTGACCCTCCCCTCTTCACTCTCCTTCTTCTTTGTTTCGAACAGATCATGTCTTCCCGAAAACGGAGGGTCCTCTATACAGCAATCGGTTATCCATTCTTTTACAAAGCAGATCTGACTTTCTAAGGATCAAAAAATGCATTACTGACGACAATCTTCATAAGCATCGCCTTCTAGACAGAAGATTTGGACTAGGGACCGGCGGCAAACCTTATAAATATGTGCCCCCAACGGAAGGAGAGGGAACTTCACAAGCGGTAGAAACAACTAAATTCCGTAAGAGTCCTTCTCCGATAGTCATCCAAGACGATGAAGACTTGAACATATACAGAGGGGATGAGGCCCGCGGTGACGTGTCAAAGGAAATTCCTATCTCTGCTCCAATAGAAACTATTGCTGACGATGACTTGACAGAAGAGCAGTTATTTGACGAGCTGAATAAGATCCCTCTACCCGATGATGTATATACGGAGAAAGACTTCGGAGAGGGGCCTTTCTTCCCTACTTCTGAAGAGGCGATCGCTTCAACTAGAGGACGAGAAACTGGTCAGATGAGCCTGTCTTCAGGCCCGGGTCTGTTAGGGGGAATTATATGGGATGCACACATCACACACGCTGTCCGACCCTGCACTCTTATATCGTGGGTATTCAAAGTTTTAATATACTCTTTTTTTTTGCAGGAACGATGTCCCGTAGGAAATCTTACTCTTATCGTTCTCTTCGTGAGGGCACACCCAGCCTTCGTCCGGATACTGAGCGCTCTCGTGGTCCTTCTCATAGGCCGACGTCCTTGCAACCTCGGTCTCCACCAAAATCAACCTCTACCAGGCCTTCAAATCATCCGACAATTCCGACAGGGGGAAAGAAACTTCCAAAAGAGTTGACTCCTCCAAAGAGTGCACCTTCCCACAGTCGGTCGTCCAAAAGGCATCACGAATCTAAAGATAGGGACAAAGATTCATCCAAAGAGACTGAGAAGGAGAGAAGTGACATTGTCCCCACCAGCCAACCAGAGTTAGCTGCCCCCGGGTCACGGGATTACGTCCATGGTCCCGAGATCCAAGGTAGGCTGGAAAAGCTGCGGGAACAATTTCCAGGAATATTCTTTGACAGGATGGTATTTGTTCCTGCCTTGGAACCGGTTCCTAAAAATTGGGATAATGAAGTTATCGGCCACATCCGCCACGTGGCCAAGCAATACGAAATGATGAAAAAGCACGCAGTTAATCTTTCAGAAGTGATCCGAACGCTCGAAATAGAAGCACACAGATCTAAAGCGAAGCTTGAAAATAACGAAAGGGCTAGGACAAAACTGGAGAAAGACCTGGAAGATGCTCAGTCCCAACTTGCTTTAGCACGGAGGGACGCTGAAAATTATAAGACCGAATTAGAGAATGCCAAGCAGCGCTTTCATTCAGAACTGGACTCTAATAGCCAAGAGAAAATGGCCTTAAAGAAGGAGGTTGAGGATCTCAAAATGGCCAACATCGAATTGAAAACAGCACAAGGCCATTTCGAAGCTGAGAAGGCTACTTGGGAGGCAGAAAAAGCGAGTTTAAAAGAAAGTTTGGCTCTGGCAAAAGCAGAAAAGGTGATTTTGAACGAACAGGTCTCGGATGCGGAGAGAAGGGCAGCCCTTGCCGAAAAGAACGTTGAAAGTGCCATTGAATTGGCCACTGCTTCTAACAACAAGCTCCTCGAAAGAGAGAAAGAGATCGAGGGGTTTGAAGAAATGATTTTCGATTTCCTTGGCCAGGTTCTCAAGACTCGCAACATCTCGTGGATCCCAGATTACCATGTTACTTTGGCCAATCTATGGGATGCCATCGTGGAGGGCGAAAAACATAGATTGGGGGTCGAAGAAATCGACGAGGATGAATTGATGAAGAGCATCCTAAGAGACAATGAGCCTGAGGACCTGGCAGAGGGTCGTCGCCTGATTCTGGCGGAGATGGAAAAGGAGAGAGCCCTGGCTAAGGGTAAAAGCAAAGTTGATGAGGGCTCGAGTTCGGCTGTGGAGCCCAAGACCTCCGGGGTTGAGGAATACCATCCCGATGATCCATTAATCCCTTTGGGTCGAACTCCCTTAGTCATTGGAGCCTCTGCAATTACTCTAGAGGGTGCATCTGCTGAAGGTATCTCTCTCTTTTCCCCACAATTTGTTAAAGCGATCGTGAATTGTCGTCATCTGATAGAACAACCAATTGAATTAGTAACATGTGTTCCTCGTAATACAGGTGGCGAGCCCTGCGACATGGGTGCTGAAAAAGAAAAGGAGGTGGAGAAGGAGGCTGTCTTGCCAGGTGCTGGTATTGATGTACCAAAGCAGGCCGAGGTCACAACAGCAGAAAAAAGCATCCCGGCACCTAGCACTGATGTACCCAAAGATGCTGAGACCATCGAAGCCTTAAAAGATATGGATGGTCGCCATGTAGATGACGAAGAAGACACTATCGGTGCCAAAAAGGTCGATGATGATGACGAGGAAACCTTGGCCAGCCGAAAAGCCAGGCAGGAGAAAGAGTCGGCTTCGAAGAAGGTGGGAGATGAGGCTTTGGATGTAGTCCCTCTCGCAGAATTCGATCCCAAGACTGGGATGATTGTGAAGATTCAGCCCAAATCCATCAGCCGACAGCTTCACTTTGCAAACCCCGATGACTTTCCGGCTTCCCTCTCTGGTGGAAGGAAGAGAAAAGAGGCAGAAGAGGAATCTTCAGGAGAATCGGATGTCCCTCTTATTGACAAAAGGAAGAGGAAGAAAGGGGATCCGTCTTATTCCGACAAGGCGAAGCTGGAAAGGCAGAAGCAAGAGAAGAGGCCAAAGCATAAGTAGGATGCTTGTTGATATTTTGTCTTTTAGGTTTTTCACTGGCCAGGAAATGTAATTGTGAGACTGGCCCTCACCTTCTTTTCTAGGTTGTTTTTCACTTTGTTGATTCATAGTACATAAATAAAAGTTTATCTCTCCTTGCATCACTGTGTACCTGTATTCAGATAAACTTTCCATGTTTAGTCATTAGCTAAATAATAATAATTACAAATCAATCAAACAACAGATAGCCAAAGGAAATTTTTCTTGCTGCGTTGCTGTATTAAAGTTCAGTATATGTATGTGAGCATATGCGCCCCCAATCAGTTGTTATCATAGCATCTGACGGGGGTTTACTAGGAATCGGATAGCCTTGTCGGCAGGTTGCCCCCTATTTCTGAATATGGGGGACTTAGAAGATTTCATAGGATAATTGTTCTTGTGGCACCGAATTCCTGACACCTTTCTCAGTGCTTAATTATAGACTTCTTTGTACTCTCCTGACGGTTGTCAAGGTTAGAGTTTGAATTCAGTAGCTCAGTCGGTCCCCGATCCTTCAGCGGGGAAGGAGATCTTTCTCAGCGCTCAATCGGAGACGCTTTTATACTCTCTCTCTCTCTCTGGAGAGTTAGAGTTCGAGCTCAGCGATTCACTCGCTCCCCGATCCTTCAGCAGGAAAGGAGCTCTTTCTCAGCGCTCAATCGGAGACGCTTTTATACTCTCTCTCTCTCTGGAGAGTTAGAGTTTATGCTTAGGCAGCTCCGATCATGATACACCACCGTTATTCGGGGACGTCGATTTTCGTGTCCTTTATACTCTCTCTCTACTCTGGAGAGTTAGAGTCACGGATCAAGCAGTCTGCAATCATGCATTCTCATCAAACTCATCCTAGGTGTATACTTTAACCCATGCTCCGTGGATTAAAGCTAGTCGGACAAGCAGTTGGAGCCTTTGCCAAAGCTTTGGGTTCCTCCGATTAGTCTACGGGAGGAACGGTTGGCACCGGACTTCGGGTACCTGCATTATTCACATTGATTTTCATAAAAATAAACAGGCAAATAAATAAAGATGCAATAAAGGCAAATGACACACAGTATTTTTATAGTGGTTCGGTCGAATCATGACCTACGTCCACTTTATAATCTCTTGCTTTAAGGAATCAGACTATTCTAGGCAAGTCATGCCCTGTACATAGTTTTTTAACAAAGCAAAAGAATAGATTTGAAACTCTCATGTTAAATATGGCCGTAAATGTTGGGCATTCCACACTCTGGGGATTTCCTTTCCATCTACGGTTGCCAGCTTGAAGGTTCCATTATCAAGCTTGCTCAGAATAGAGTACGGTCCTTCCCACTTCGCTCCCATATGAGTTGGGGGTGGAAAGACACGTTTCAGAACCAAGTCTCCGGGTTCCCAGGTTCGGGCTCGGACCTTTTTGTTGTAATATCGGGCGACTTGTTGTTTGCATCTCAGGGCACGCAGGTCTGCTTCATCCCTCTTTTCTTCGATCATATCCAGGGACTCAAGAAGCAATTCATTATTGGTCATTGGATCATAATAGGTCACCCGATGAGAAGGTACCTTTATCTCAACCGGGATGACTGCTTCCGTTCCAAAAGCAAGGGAGAACGGGGTATGTCCTGTTGCCGATTTATATGTTGTCCTGTAGGCCCATAGTGCCAAGGGCAATTCATCAGCCCACATGGCTCTAGCCCGCTTCATTCTTCTTTTCAGAATGGACTTAATCACTTTATTTGCCGCTTCGACTTGCCCGTTCGATTGTGGGTGCGCCACAGAGATGTACCGATTCTCGATGTGGAATTTTTGGCAGAAGTTTCTGAATTCAGCACTATCGAACTGAGTTCCGTTGTCTGTTATTACAATCTTTGGAATCCCAAATCGACAGATGATGTTTCTCACGATGAAATTGATCACTCGTTTGGTTGTGATGGTAGTTAGTGGTTCAGCCTCGACCCACTTAGTGAAATAATCTACGGCCACAATAGCGAACTTTGCTCCGCCCCTTGCTATAGGGAGACTTCCTATGATATCAATTCCCCACATAGCGAAAGGCCATGGACTCATCATTGTTTTTAACTGACTTGGAGGCGCTCTAGGTATCTTTGAAAATCTCTGGCACGCATCACATCGTCGTGCATATCTTACTGCATCCTTGTTTATGGTAGGCCAGAAATAACCATGCCGCAATACCTTTTTTGCCAAAGTTTGCCCTCTAGTGTGGTCGCCACATTCACCTTCGTGGACTTCTTGCAGCACACGTTTAATGTCATCGTGGGCTATACACCGAAGGAGGGGCATTGAAAATCCTTGTCTATAAAGAACTCCGCCTTGCAGAACGTATCGGGCGGCTTTACGGATCACTTTACGCCTCTCGCTTTTCTTAGTCGGAAGCGTTCCATCCATCAGGAAATTCTTTAGAGGGGTCATCCAGGACTCCCTTTCTGGTTCCGTCTCTAGTACTAGATCGATTTCCATCTGATCTATGCTAGGGGACCGAAGTACTTCAACGGGGGCTAGCCCAGTCACTTCAGGATCGTTAGAACTAGCCATCTTTGCCAATTTGTCTGCCTGCTGATTCTCTGACCGCGGAATATGAGATATGCTGTAGTGATCAAAATCATTCAGCAGTTCTTTCACTTTCTTTAAGTATAAAATCAATCTTGCACTTTTAGCTTGGAATCTTCCAGTGACCTGATTCACGACTAACTCGGAGTCGCAGAAGATGTTCAGCTTTGTGACTTCTAGTTCCTTTGCAATCTTTAATCCGGCTATCAGAGCTTCTTATTCGGAATCATTGTTAGTGGCATGAAACTCCATTCGGATGGCATAGGTTATCAATCGTTTCTCGGGGGTTTCAAGCACTATTCCAGCGCCGGATCTTTCATGGTTCCTAGCACCATCAGTATACAATCTCCAGGCATTTGGATCGAAAAGTAACTTTGAAGGATCAACTTCCTCGTTTGCTATATGTTCCTCAGGGACAGTGAACTCTGCTATGAAGTCAGCTATCACTTGCCCCCGAATTGATCGTCTGGGCTGAAAGTTCAAATCAAATTGACTTAACTCAATATTCCATTTGAGTAACCTTCCAGATGCCTCTGGTCTCTGTAGAACTTGCTTGAGTGGATGATCGGTGTATATGGTGATAGGATGTGCCTGAAAATAGTGCCGAAGTTTTCTAGAGGCAATCAGTAAACTATACGCCAACTTTTCTATCCGTGGATAATTACGCTCTGCTGCTGTCAATTTTTTTGCTCACATAATACACAGGTCTTTGGACCTTATCCTCTTCCCTTACCAATGCTGAGCTGATCGCATGGGATGACACTGCCAAATACACGAATAAATCCTCGTGATCTATTGGCTTAGATAAAATCGGAGGTTTCTCCAAGTGCCTGAGCAAATTCTGAAACGCTTCTACACAGTCAGGTGTCCATTTAAAGTGGCGTTTTCCTCGCTTTATTAATTCAAAGAATGGGATGCACTTATCCGTAGCCCTGGAGATAAATCTGCTTAGCGCGGCCACTTTTCCGGCAAGGCTTTGCACATCCCTAATCTGTCTAGGTTCCTGAATGTTCCTGATTGCCGCGATCTGGTCTGGATTAATCTCAATACCACGGGAAATGACAATGAATCCCAAGAATTTTCCAGAAGCAACACCGAACGAACATTTGGTCGGATTGAGTTTCATTCCATACTTTCGAAGAATGCCGAACATCTCTGCCAAGTCTGTAGTGTGTCGAGAAGATTGCTTGGACTTAACCAACATATCGTCGACGTATACTTCCATTGTTTTCCCGATCTGGTTATAAAACATCCTGTTGACCAAACGCTGATATGTAGCACCCGCATTCTTCAAGCCAAAGGGCATCACCACATAACAATATAATCCCAGATCAGTGATAAAACTAGTGTGCACTTGATCGGGAACATGCATCGGAATCTGGTTGTATCCTGAATAAGCATCCATAAATGAGAGAAGCTCGTGACCTGCCGTCGAGTCTACCAACTGGTCAATCCGAGGTAACGGAAAACTATCTTTTGGACAGGCTTTGTTTAAATCCGAGAAGTCGATACACGTTCGCCACTTCCCGTTGGCCTTCTTTACCAGGACTAGATTCGAAATCCAGTCTGGGTAGGTCGAATCTCTGATAAATCCATTACTCTTTAGCTTTCCAACCTCTTCTTTCAAGGCAGCGGACCTCTCTGGGCCCAGCATTCGCCTTTTTTGCTTTACTGGAGGGTGTTTAGGGTCAATGCTCAAGGAATGGCTTATGATTGATGGGGATATCCCACACATGTCCGCGTGGGTCCAAGCAAATACATCCAAATTGTTTTTTAAGAAATCCGTCAATTCTTTAGCAAGATTCGGACTTAACTGGGATCCAATCTTAAGGACCTTCTCTGGGTCACTGTCATCGATTGGTACATCCACAGTTGTCTCGTTGGGAGTCTCCATTCTGCCCCCGGGTTCTTGATCCTCTCTGGGATCTATATCCTCGGGCATCTCTCTGGGCGACTCTCCAACGATTATCCTCTTTGGTTGCTATAAGGTCTCCGCCCCCGAAGGGGGAGAGGCGCCTTTAGTTTCGATATCCCCTCCATTGCGAAGTAACTTTAGTTCGGCAACATAACACGCTCGCGCAGCAACTTGATCCCCTCTGACGATACCAATGCTAGCTTCTGTGGGGAATTTCAATAACAAGCACCAGGGGGCTATACAGTCTCTGAACTTTGCGAGGGCCGGTCGGCCCAAGAAGGCATTGTAGGGCGACTCAACATCCAAAACCACAAAGGGAAGGATTCTCACTCTCTGGCGTTCTCCTTCCCCAAGTGTGACAGGTTACTCTACATAACCCATTGGAGCGGTGGATGCTCCGTTGAATCCACGGATCCATCCTTGGCAGGGTTTCAAGTCTTTTATTTCGAGATTCATCTGGTAAAAGGCCTTTTTGAAAAGAATATTAACGGAACTCCCGTTGTCAACCAGAATCTTATGAACAGTGGTTGGCCCAATGGGCACCGTAATTACAAGTGGATCTTCAGTTGGAGCATGGACTCCGATGCTTTCTCGTTCTCGGAAAACAACATCATCGGTCATCATCTTCTGCTGCTTCACCAGGGTACTGTCCTCGGGGTTGCTACATTCCCCTACCTCGAGGTGTTGTTTGGCCGCATTGACATATTGATCCAATGCTTTGGAACTGTGCCCAGCGAGATAAAGTCCTCCGATCACGGTATTGATAACAATATTCTTTCCTTTTTGCTGAGCAGTCGGCCTAGCAGCAAGTTGATTTTGGTTCTGATTCGGGGCCTGCACCGCTAGCCCCCTATCCCTGGGCGTTACTTTGTATTCATCTAACTTTCCTTCTCGAAGCAGCCTTTCGACTACATCCCTTAGGTGACGACATTCATTCGTCGAATGGCCGTGAATCTGATGAAAGAGACAAAACTTCCCTGTTTCACGCTCTTTCTCTGTCGACTCTCTGGGAGGTGGCCTCTTATTCTGGAGGACTTCGTACGCATCCATGAAGGTATTTTCCAGAGTATCACTTATTGGTGTATAACTTTCAAAGGCCCTGGGACGAGTCCTTCTCTGGGATTCGTTCCCTCGGTTCCTCTTCCGGTTACTGCCGTTACCATTATTATTGTTGTTACCTGGCTGGCGTCCACCCTGATTCTGATTTCCAACGTTAACTTCAACTTTCCTCGATCTGTCTCCCGTCTGCTTGATGGCGACATTGCTCTGAATTTCCTCCTTATCAGATGTTTTAGCCTTTCGGTTAGCATACACCTCTTCCCGGCGTAAATGTACGTTGGCTTTCTCGTAAAATAACTCTCTAGTGTGGGGCGGTTTGCCTGCCAGGTACCTCCCGAATTCAGTGTCCTTATCTACTCCGTCAATCAGTGCTGCGACAACGGTCGGTTCATGAGGATCTTTAACCTCAGTAGCGGCCAAATTGAAACGATCCAGGTACACCTTTAAACTCTCGCCTGGTCGCTGTTTGACAAGGAACAAATCGATCACACTTTTTGTCTTCTGTGCGTAGATACGGAATTGTTCTACGAACTTCTCGCTCAGCTCCCTGAAGCTAGAAATCGATCTCGCCGGCAGGCGAGTAAACCATAACAAAGCCACGTCCTCCAGGAATATGGGAAACGCTTTGCACTTAACAACGTCAGAGGCTGCGGCAGCGGTCATCGACCAAGAGTATCTCATTAGGTGCTGGACAGGATCAGATCTTCCCGCATATCGGTTCATTTGTGGCATGTTGAAACGCCTTGGAAAAGTCACATCCAAAATATCATCGGTGAAAGGGGTGTGACTGCGGTCGATCCCCCAATCTTCGTTCCGTTGTCCACGGCTATCTGCCAGAATCTGGTGGACCATGGCTGCAACATTTGCAGTGGTCAAAGGAGGTTCAGGGTCAGTACCTCTGGCCCGACGAGGTTCTCTGATCTCTCTTCGGGAAGCAGTCACAAAATCCGGGGCTCGGATAGGGCTTCGCTGCCTCCCGTTATCATGAGTATGCGTGCGGCGACGGGGCTGAGGTGGTCTGTTATGCACAGGACTGTTCATATCTCGAGTCCTGAGAGCCGTTGCTTGACCATTCACATTATGGTTTGAGGGTCCCTCCCCTAGCTCTTCTTCTTCCTGTGAGGGCAGGGTTCCGAACCGAAGCTGTTCTATGTTTTCGGCTCTCTCATACGGTCGCCGCGGAGGTCTCGGCGATTCTTCAGACGAAGAAGAATATACTGGGGTGAGTGGACGAACCGGCGATGTTCTTTGCCTTGCTAGCTCATCAAGTCTTCTATCCATAGCCGTCAAATTTTGCCGCAGGATGGAACTTTCCTGCCTTTGGGCAGCTAACTCATCAAACAACCTATCCCACATTTCGGTGAAGCGAGAGAGATCCCTCTCAATGACAGGAGCAGCAGGATCATATTGGTCATTATCACTCTCTCTTATGCGCAAAGAGCTCGAACCGGGTCGAGCAGAGGTTCCAGGACGATAGGAGCGGGTCATAGGTTCCTTTCCAGGTCGAGTTGTAGTTTGATCATCAATTCGGATAGCTGCGGTTCGTGGATGGCGACTCGCTGCGCCCCCCTGAGGTCGACTCGTGGTCGTGGTACGCGGAGGCTGTGAGGCGTTACCTCGGGATCGAGTAACAACCCCTTCAGCGGCCTGGATCGTCTCGTTCTCATCGACTCGGAACGCGGTGTCTTCATCGGATCGGTTCGCCCCCTGCGCTCCGCGACCCAGAGTTTCTTCGTTGCCCAGTTCGTGCACACTCTCTTCAATCGTTTTGTTGGTCTGTGAAGCTTTAGATCTTTTTCCAGCCATGATATCCGAATCGGTGGAATCTTCAAAGAAGTGAATAGTGAAACTTTAGGACTGAGTTTCTCAGTGAAAGCACCAAAAATGTTAGATCGAAATTTGGACCTAACACCCAAATTGTTATGAATGTTATAGAATTTCAAATGAAGAACGAGGAAAAAGAAAATAACACTCAGAATTTATAGTGGTTCGGCGTTAACGAGCCTACGTCCACTTTATATATTATTGATTATGCTTTGAAAGCTAATACAACAAGGATTTCTCTCAATATTTCAGTAGTTTGAAAACAATGGCGGATTCTGTACTCAATATTGCCAAAAGATCCCGAAAAATGCCAAGCTCTGGGCTATTTATAGCTGATTTTGTCAGGCGGGTCGTGATAACACGTGGCACAGATCCCGAGAACATCGGATCGCATCGCCACCATTGAGGAAATGGTCAAATTAGCCGTTGTGGACAGGTGTCGCGATCTGCTTGAAAATCGGATCGTGCAGATGGGGAGAATTGGTCCAGATGACGGTTAGGGACACGTGTCGCCAGATCCATGCGATTCGGATCGCTGAAGACCAGCTCGCGCTTGAATGGGTCAGAGGGTTCGCCATGCACCAAGGGATCGGATCGGTTCGCTCTGGGCAACAATATAAGTTTGGATCGGATCGCCTGGATGCGTCGTTCGCTGATGAGATGGGGGCGAGACGATGGTGCGCGATCCGATATTGGACGAGACGATGGTACGCGATCCGACGGTGGTCGAGACGATGGTGCGCGATCCGATAGTGGGCGAAACGATGAAGTGCGATCCGTTCCTTCATATTCTTGGGGAACGTGGTTTTCTGCTTTCCTCTTACGAATGATCCTGGGTGGCTTGGTCAAAAAGCGAGCCAACACGTTCCTAACACTTCATATGTCATTTCAATAGCGTTAATTTGCTTAATAATCAATTTGTCATGAGCGAGATAAAGATAAACCCACTCACACACGTCCTTCTCCCATCTATTTGTTGCTGCACATACCTTGTATAAGGTCGTGCACTGCCTTTTTCAAAGCGCAACTACACACAACCACATGGACTACCTCATTTCCAAACCTGGGTTTTAAAAAAGGGTGAATTGAGCAAAATAGGAACAACAAGTTCAACGTTGTTGAAATCAAATCAAAGATGAGCTTCGGTATTACCAACGATAAAGTCAGGCACAACTATTAATAGGCTGAGAGTTGAAATTGACAATGAAGGCCGAGCTGTAGAGGAGCAGCTGAGAAAGATTGGTCAGATCTGTTGATAGATGTTGAACTCTGTTCAACAGAAGCCGCAGAACTAAGTTTAGATTTTCATTTTTCACCATCAGAGAGGGACAAGATCAAAGACAAACGGGAAGGAGAGATTAAAGTAGACCAACGACAATGAAGTGCCCGAGGAGGAAAGATGATGCAGTGGTGATCATATCTAGGTGCGGCAGAAAAGGCTACACCGGTGGAGGAAGCATACATTTTCCATACACACACGTATATATATACACATATATATGTATGTGTATGTGTACATATATGTGTATATATATATATATGTATGTATGTATAAAAGATCTATATTAATAAAAAGAGAGAGGAGGTAGATAGATATAAGGAGATAACGTGAATGGCTATCGAAATGGGAAGGCTGTGAAGTTTGGAAGACTAGCAGTCACAAGGAACACAAAATAAATAGAAGAATTTGGTTTTGTTTTGATTAGAGAAGAAGAATGCAAGTGAGAATGCGGAAGAAGAAAAACATGCATAACTATTTATGTTGGGCTCAAAGAAGAAATAACAAGTGTTGCTCAAATTGGAAAAAATGAAAACAAGTATCTATACTAGTTTATAAATTTAATTTCTCTTTTTTTTTTCGAAATGAGATACTAATTTCAATACATGTTAATGCACAAACCAGCGGAATGAAGATGAGATTCAGGACAAGATACACATAACAAGCACAGTCTATTTTACATGTTTTTGACTACAAGTCATGAATATGGAGCAATGAACGTCTGAATTATGATAATATTCTTAGTATACAATCCAGTATTTAAAGAAAAAGAAATGTCTAGATTTTGAAAACATTTCATTCTCAATCATTTATTCAATATTTAACGATATTAATGTGAATGGACTGAATTTGTGTATTTTACTACGAAATTTATTCCAGTTAAACATATCTCAAATATTAAATTTTGTAATTTAATTCAAATTTTATGTTTTTGCGTTAGTTACGCTATAATGGTTGTCACAAGCATAAATCGATCTGCACAGAGCTGCTGAACTTCAACGTTTTCATTATATAATTCTTTAGATCACTTCTACATAACATATTCGATTTTAAGAATAAATGTTTTTTTTAATAATAATCAATTTCACATTTGTTTCAACAAATAAATTCTGAATTAAACTTATCGTTTAAATTCTTATTTTCAAATTATTCTTACGTATTTAAATTTATATTCAGAAATTTAATTTGTACATTCAAAATAAGTTAAATTATAAACTTCTAGGTTAAATTTTTAGTAACAATGTACATTTTAAAAGTTAGAATTTTCCAATGTTAAACATTTAAACCTCTATATTGCACCAATAAAGTTTCATGTGATTTAGATGAGTATTTACTGAATTATATATGGCTCATCTTCAAATCTAGGTGGATTGGATGTCTCATGAAGATGGATAATGAAATGAATTTAAAATGACACGAGTAGATTAGATGACTCAAGTAGAAGACAGAAAATGACATAAGTGAGAAAGTTCAAAAAATAAGTTACGTCTATGAGTCATGCTCGAGTCATAGGAGATAAGTCATGCTCGAGTCATAGGTGATGAGTCACATCGGATTCATAAATACGGCTCGGATACACCTACAACTCATAGTGGAGACTAGCATTGATATGTGAATTCTTTCGCACCTTGGTTGCACATCCAATATTTGATGTTCTCCTATATATACTGACTCTTTTGCACTAGGAAAACATATTTGATCTTGTTGGAAAAATCATTATTCCTTCAAATCAATAATTCTTTGTTTTTTTCCTCTTCAAACACGATTCATACACCTGTAGCCTAAATCTAAGTACAAACTAATCAATATCTACAGATATATAATTAGCAAAATCGTAATAAAAGATAGATTGAAGTGGACATAGGACGAAATCAGCCAAACCAGTCTAAAAATTCTTACGTCCCTTTTCTTATTTTTTCACTTTACTTGTTGTTTCGTTGACATCTGTGTTTGAAGTTATCTTGATTGTCTCTAAGGCTGGTACTTTCACATTCATTTAATATTGATTTCATTTTTGGAGTTAACAATAATTTTTTTTAACATTATTAAGATTGTTTCTATAGTTCTTCTCCATGAGGGGTAAGTTCTTA
This sequence comes from Allium sativum, assembly GCA_030737875.1. NCBI lineage: Eukaryota > Viridiplantae > Streptophyta > Magnoliopsida > Asparagales > Amaryllidaceae > Allium > Allium sativum. The sequence goes on along the minus strand of CM060926.1, from coordinate 680,935,719 downwards.
TGGACACCACCTTCTACGATTAATGCATTAAAACCTTTTTATGATCTATTCTTGTAATATCACAAACTTCGAGTTGTCTTTTTACGAGATCATCGATTTGCCTATAGCATCGAAAGAACGGAGCTTTTGTCGGACTCAAGTCATAGTCATGGTCAAGAAAAAGGTTATTGATATACCATTTTCCATTTTGACCTAAACTGGAAGTGAGCTTTACCTTGCAACCTATTTTATTTGTTGGTTGGAGCGTTAGTGGTTTGTCGACGGTACAATCAAGCTTTAAATCTGGATTTTGCATCGCCCATAAGCAAATATCGCATATCTTAAGTTCCCATCTTCATTTCTCCTTCTTGATCTTCTTTTCCATTCAAATCCAAATTATTTTGCATAATCCTTAAAGCATTGAAATACCTGTTTAGTGATATCAAAGTTCATGCAGATATTGAGTGTGCTAACTTCTTTTTCAAGTACAGTTGCATTCTCATTTACTATCTCGCCAACCAAGTTTTGACATGCCTCTATAGTTAAAAAAGAACCATTACATATATGAATTTCGTTATGTGATAAATCTATCCTGAAATTATTAAAGGGCAGCATCTAACTCTACATACGAAGATACGCAGATAAGCTCCAAGTTGTAAACTGTATCAATGTATTCATCGGAGCTTTAGTGCAGAATCAACCAAAATAAAAATGTGAACGTTCTACTTTGTACAGTTGTATATTATTTCAGATGTAAAAAAACCTCCTTATTTAGTTGATACATGCATAACAATGATTTCATGTGCAATATCACATAGTTGTATAACTCAGATTGATTTTTGAAAAAAAACATATGACAAAATTAGCTGCTAGAAGAAATTAAACAGTGAAGATGTAATCAAAATATTTTAAAACAAGAGGAGTCAGAATTTCATAATTGTATCACAAAACATTGTGGACAGTTAAGGGTGGTTGCAAATTGGGATCCTTCAGCTTGATTAAAAACAATTTGCAATTTGAGAGAAGAAATCTAACCTTGCGGATCTGTTTTCAAAATCTCGAGGAACAAAATAATGATTAGTTGATCTACTAGGTTGGAGCCCGTGCTTTGCACACGGGCAGTTATGTGACAATGTTTGTGGTGTAATCAAGGTAGATGTCTGAATTAATAATGTGCTGGACATACATTTTGTGGTAGGTGATATAAATTACTGAAGATGCAATGCATGCTTATTGCATGAAGATATAGACAAATGTGATTTATTTTTAAAGCATTGCATTTCTGCCTTTAATGATGTATGCAAGTGTTGATGCTATTCATATAAAGTTAGGATATATGTTCTTCTTAGCATGTTGACGTAGTTGAATATAATTCAAGATAGTTCGTAATATGTTTCATTTACAGCTGCTTGGTTTGAAGCATCCTAGCCAAGAACTAATAATTAGTAAATAAAACTTCAAACTAACATGAACAAAAGGCAGGAGAAATAAATTGCATACTTGATGTGCTTGAAATGGCAGACTATAGAAATAGTCAACGGAGTCCGCTACAACTACAACCTGAAGACATGTAAAATTTTAGCACTTGTAGGATTAAAAATAGAATAAATCGATAATCAATTGCACAATCAAATTAAATATTTCATTAACATACGATACATATATATATATTTTAAATCCATAGTTCTGTCATATTAATATAGGCAGTGGTCTAGTATGCAACCGTTTTTCCACGTTTTCTTCACCTATAAATATCAATTGAGAGACATATTAATAGACTGTGATAATAACGTTACTTTTATATATATCGTATCCAACTATTTCGTATATTGGTTGTTCTCAAGAACCAAGATTTTTTTTTTGTGTGTGTGTGTGTGTGTGGAAGCGGGTCAAGTGAGTGGATACTAAGGAAAGAAATTTCACTAAAATAAAAAGGTCAAAAAAATGTTCATGTGACTAAAGTATGCTCATTTGACTTGCAGATGCTCTCATTTTTGTTGAATGTTTAGTGGTGTAAAAAGTTATTGTTTACACTTGTAAACAAACTAAGAATATATCCACATAAAATCCAGTAAACATGCAAAAATACTAACATTAAAAGTTAGTAGTTCTTACAGCTGATAAGAACTTCGGTTCATATGATGCATATCATAAACTAAATCGTTTATAAAAGTGACTAAAGTGGTGAGGAATATTAGGTTCTCCCATGTTCTCCCTCTTTGTAGGCACATACGTACGTACGTACATACACAAATGAGTGTGTGTGCGTGTGTAGGCATGAATGCGCTTGTGTGTTTAACTTATGGTACATGAATACAAAATAAATCCGATCGTCATGCGATGAGTTTAGAAAATGATTTTGTTTCTCATACATTCATCATACTTGGTTTGACCAATCATGTTTCCTTTTTTAAGTTATTAAATAATATCCATTCTTATGACCAAAGATAAAACTGTACCAGCTCTTTGAAATAAACCAAAGATGTCATCAAGTAGTATCGACCATATTTTCGATCTTCAGCAATGAATTAGTCAATCTAGGTTTCGAACAACAAAGTACTTGCTTGAACAACAAAGTACTGGCTTGGATTACTACGGGAGAATAACCAGGGGGTGAATTTGGAGGACTAGGAAGTGAGGTGTCGAGGTAAATTTTCCCTTACCCATCCTCTGTGTGGAATGGAAGAGCAGTGAAATGAGGCGGAGGAAACTGGATAGAAAGATGAGAGGCGGTTAGTATCTAATTTTCCACTACGAACCTTGTAACAACCCGAAAATCTGGGCCAGTTTAAAATTTTTATTTCGGCAATTATAGCGAATTTTGAATATTCAAAATGAATTATTTTAAATAATATCGATGGGAAATTTATTTTGAATATAATTCGAACATATATATTATATACGTCGTTGTTAGAATATAAATAATTATATATAATTATAAATAGAATTGAAAATGGCGTGGTAGTTCGATGATTCGATTTCAAACTTCAAATGGATGTACCGGGTGCAAAATAAACCGGATTTTAGTGAAACCAAAAATATTAGAATCAATTTGTGAATATCTTTTCAACGAATTTGAGAAATCAAAATTTCATAGCGGGAATCAAAAGATATGTCCAGATGAAAATTCTGAATAGTCGCTATGGAATTCAGGCCCTTAAAAATGGGAATTTTGCAAGCGACCTCGGATTTCGACGAAACCAGTTTTATTGGATCTGCAGTGTCAAATTATTGCTAGGTTTCAAATTTCATAATTTTTCGAATCAATATGTGAGCGTGGCAAAGGAAAACGCGTTTGACCAGTTTCAGTTGATTTTAATCGACTGGAAAATGGCCATTTTTCTAACGGTCTCAGAATTCGACGAAACTAGTTTTGTTAGGACCGTATCATCAATACGAAGCTAGAAAATATTTTTTGAGAATTTTTAGAGTTAGTATGTGACCCCAGTAATTTGAAATGTACGTTTAAAATTCAATAAAGTGATTTAAATGTAAATTTAACGGAAACTGATTGTAACGGCCGAATCAGCTTGCGATACATATCCCATTGTGTTCGGAATGGGGGTAAAACGCTGTGGACGACAGGCGGTGGGTTCGATTTCGAGGTCGAATGAAAAGTCAACTTAGGAAAGAGAAATTAAATTAATTAATTAATAAAAAAAAATCCCCTTTTTCCTTTCCTTATACTCTGCCCCCCCCCCCCCCCGATATTTTCAATTCAGAAAAACAAAAAAATAACAAAAAAATAAAAATAAAATGTCGCGCCCTAGCGCGACTGGCGCACCTACCGCATGCCCCTCTCCATCGCCTCCTTCCTCTTCACCTCCTTCCCGACGATCCCCCTCCTCCTCTGTATCGCACGCAGCCCAAGGACCCCTAGCCCAAACCCTAAGTCGCACAGCTCCTCCCCAGCGTCGAACCCTCCAACCGCGAATCCCCCATCTGTCGCGAGCACCCCAGGTCAGCCCCGCGCCTCCGATCACCCCATCACCGTCGTCCATCTCCTCCAGTGAAACCCAGAGCCCCCCTGCCTTCAACGAGACCCATTTTTGGCAGGGAAAAGGTGATTTTTTTCCCTTATTTTTAATTTCAGTTTTTATATAAAAATGCGATATTTTTATAATGTAAAGATTATATCTTTCATAGAGAAAGAACTGATTTTCTATTTTATAAAAAAGGATTTTTTTTATTTGATTCAAAAACTAATGAAGATGAGATGAAAAGATAATATTTTTAACATTGAAAAGATAACATTTTTAGAAAGGTCAAAATAGGATCTTTGTATATATAATGTTTTGAAAATATATTTATATATATAATTTATATATATGTAAGCATCATTATAGAAAATATGATTTTTCATCGTACATAGTGAAAATTCGTTTTTTATATATTGAATAGTGAAGTAAAAATCCGATTTTTATATATTGAATAGCGAAGTAAAAATTCGTTTTTTATATATTGAATAGCGAAGTAAAAATACGATTTTTATATATTGAATAGCGAAGTAAAAATTCGATTTTTATATATTGAATAGCGAAGTAAAAATTCGATTTTTATATATTGAATAACATAGTAAAAATATGATTTTTATATATGTAGTGGCTACGGGCGAAGAAAGTGATAAGAGACGAGAACAGTGAAGATTTCCTGCATTAGAAGTGCCGTGGAGATTAGGATAGCTATCTGTGAGAATTTCTCACTCTTCAATTTCTTTTTCTAGTTATATATATACTAGGATGCAGACGGTGTTTAGTAGCACCCGACACCCGTCATCCACAGACCATGGATGGCTTGTTTGTTTAATTGTTTGGTTGTGTAGTTGGTTAGATTATTTGGTTTGAAATTGATTTGATTGATGTGTGAATGGCGTGGGCCTTCACTAGACCGGGGATAAGTGTAACACCCCACGTCCATTAATGTCACTCACAAAGGGAATGCATTAACTTCCATGGAGGTTTTAAGTGAATATAGAACAGTAAAATTACAACAAGACAGATATAAAATAGTACTTGGAAATTCAAAAACTTTATTTCATTATAGCAGAAGTCAAAACATGTTTGATTACATCATAACACCATATTCAATGTCAAGTACAATATCTATCTTGATAAAACAAGTACATAATCCCATTACATGAATAGCCATTAAAAAGAAAGATAACAAGCTGGACTTTACTTCAGCAGTCCAAGCTTTCCAGAAGATAAGCGATCCAACTAGACTCCACTAGAACTTGGCCCAACCTGCGGACCTGAAGGGAGAAAAAGGATGGAAAAGAGGGGGTCAGACATAAAGTCTGGTGAATATGATAATTCTACAATACTATTACCAAAATAACTGGACTAAGGCATAAACTGGAAAACAAGAAAATGTCTATGAAGAGCAGATTAAGGACATAGACAATCGCTAAAGGCAACGTTATAGGCGCTCCTAAATACTAAAGGATAAACACTATACTGCACCACACCAGTCACCCTAAAGATTCATCCCACTTAGCTTCACTTAGAAACTTTCCCAATGGCTTTACGTACCCCTAGCTGACTACATAGGTGCCGCCTGCCCCTATCTCCACTAGGTGTACCCTACTTCCCATTATTCGATCGGCTCCCTAACTCGTAGATACCCGTGCTGGCCCCACAGTGGGGTGTATCACTCCCCTAAAGTGGCAACCTGATACAACGGACATGCACGGCTTATACCTACACGATGCAACAACGTCTTACCTACCAGCCCGGGTCCACACACGCATATGAAATCCGTTGGACTTGCGTTGCCACCGCTCCCTGTTTTGGCCTCTTATAGTCAAACCCAGTATGCGTGTCCCGTCCTCGACTTGGGTCGAGCCCACAAAGATACGTTTTGGGATACTGGTTGAAATGGGCCCCCACTATTTACCACAAGCATTCCACCTAAGCTTGTCCCCATTAGTCCATCCCACTTAACCCACTTAGTCATGTTCATTTACATGTGTGTTTGGTAAAGTCTAATCGTATTTCAAATGCCTCTAAAGGCAACCACCAGATTCCTCATGCCACCCAAGGCACCTACTTAACCCCCATGTCCCACCTTACATGATTATCTGGTTAAGTATTTCTTAGTTCATTAAGGCCATAACCTCATAAAGACCTCTCACATTAGACTGGCATTTATGGCAGCTGGATTTGCCGGGCGGGTCCGGGCAGTCTTACACCATAAAAGAGTCTAACCTCGTGTCTTTACAACTGTTATGCTTTAGTTTGGGCCTAGGACCTCTCACATTGGGCCGACATTTGTGACTACTGGATTTGCCGGGCGGGTCCGGGCAGGTTTACATCACAAACGGGTCCAACCTCGTGTCCTAAGCATTGATTATTAATAATAATCCACTTTCCCCCAATTTTAATAATTCCCTACTTGAATTATTAATTACTTCCAATTTTTAACAATGTCCATAATTGACTCAATTATGGACATCCATTCATGGTATGCAAAATCTTACAAAATTGCACCCAATTTATTAATTCCTAATATTACCCCTACCCCACGTTTGAACGTTTATTCGCAAAATATATGTTAGACTCGAATAGCCTAACTCATAGCATAAAAGAGATTATCATAATAACAACATGTATATGTGACCAAATGAATCATAATAAGGGGTGAAACTTGCATATGTCCAACTTGCATAGATTATACATGTCATGGACCTAAAGGTGTCAACTTGTTCAAAATTCACCTAATATAATCTCAATCAATTTTCATAAACTTACATATGAACATGTGTGAATCAACATCATCTAATTTTTTAACAACATGGTTTTATATGGGTACACCTAACTCAATAGGCAAATTCCCATAATCAAGTTTTATTTAATTATAGTTTCAAGTTTATGGGTACACCTAACCTAATAGGCAAATTCCCATAAACAAGATCCATTTAAATTAAGAAAAAAAAACATAACTTTAAGCATGATCCAACAACATCATGATTTTTCAACATAATATAGCATGATTTATAACATGGCATAGTATGGTAGTATAACATAGCTTGACATGATTCTCGACATAGCACGACATAGCATAAGAGAATTTACAACATAGCATGACATAGCATATATAATTTACATCATACGACAACATAATAACATAATAAGAGATCCACAATATATAGAATTTACAATTACAAATCACATCACTTTCTTGTGATCCATTCATAACTGAGTCAAATTAGTTTGTAATAGTCTTGTGAGAATCATCATACTCACCAACAAAAGAAGAGAATTAGAGAGAGAGTTCTTTGGTTTGATTTGTTTTGTTGAGAAGAATTTAGTTGTAGTAGATTAGGCTTCCTCTTCTTTGTTTGTGACGGCTATGCTGAACTCCATGGCAGCAGCATGACGGTAGCTTCTCTAATTTTACAAGTGATTTAGGTCTAGGGTCTACCCACTTATTTATAGATTTTAGAATGCGTTTAGGCCATTAGATTTAACCTAGAAATAACCGCAGCCGTCCAGACAAGATGGGGTTTATCTTGTTGACTCAGCAATGAGTCAGAAGTGACTCAGCAAACACTCAGCATATTAATAAACTTCTATTCATGTCATAAATATATATATTTTTTCTACAATGTACATATTAGATACATCCCCCTTTACTTATTATTGTTTTTATATACATATTAGATACATCCCCTCTCTCACACACTTATTAATATTTTTATATTCATATTAGATACATCCCCTCTCTTACATACTTATTAATATCTTTATATTCATATTAGATACATCCCCTCTTCTACACACTTATTATTATTTTAGCAACTTTAGTGTTAATAGAAAATTCGGGGTGTTACATTCTCCCCTCCTTTTAGGATTTCGTCCCCGAAATCTTCAAGTCTGGAAGAATGTATATCCTACCATCCAGACGTCCATCTACTCATCCATCATACACAGGCATCCATTGTCCTTACAGACTTCTAATGCTTTCATGTTTAAATGCACAGTGTGTGTATATGTCCGTATCTAATGCAAAATCAGGCGGTCCACTGATTCAGTTGACCTCCTTAATGCAACTATGATCGTGCCATGCATCCTTTATGTATGCAAAAGATTCTTAATGCTACATAATACTTCTATATGCGTGCACAACCATCATCTGAATGCAGCATCCATATGATAATACAACCATCGTTCATCCATTTTACTAAATACATCCATATATATGCAATATGCAATATGAAGTGACTGAGCCGATCTAGTGCCTAAAGTGTGTGTATATATGCATCCACGAGCAACCACTAGCAAACACTTGCATCCATTTTGCATCCATCATACATAACATGTCTCAAACACATGTTTCAACCATAGGATTATCCTAACTAAAGGTCAAAGATACTAATGAGAGGACATACTAAAGATAAGATAAGATAAGCTAAGCGATAAAGGAGAAATTAAAAGACATACCCTCAAAAAGAAAAGGGTACAACGAACGCATCTTCTCTTCTGTCTCCCAAGTTGCGTTGCTCTCATCATCTCCCCATTGCGCTTTAACCAGTCTGACCTCTCGATTCCTCAACTTTTTGATCTCCGACCCAAGAATGCATGTAGGAGCTCGTCTAATTGTTGCATCACGCTCTATTTCCACCTCTTTAAGCAAGCTCGGCTCTACCACTTCCGCGGTCTTGTGCAAACACTTCCTCAAATGTGATACATGGAATACGTCGTGTACTCCACTAAGTTTCTCAGGCAACTCCACCCTATATGCCATCTTCCCAATCCTGTCTTTTACAGGAAACGGCCCTACAAACCTTGGTGCTAATTTCCCCACGAACCCAAAGCGAACAACATTCTGTAACGGAGATACTTTGATAAAAACCATGTCCCCAATGTCAAACTCAAGATCTGTCCTCCTCTTATCAGCATACGATTTTTGCCTATCTTGTGCTGCTTTCATCCTCCTTCGAATCAACTCAATCTTCTTTGAGGTTTCCCTAACCATATCGGGCCCAAGTAGGATTTTATCGGTAGATTCCCACCAACATGTAGGCGAACGGCAAGGCCTTCCATAAAGAGCTTCGAAAGGTGCCATGCCAATACTAGACTGAAAGCTATTATTATATGCGAATTCTACTAACGGAAGGTGCTCTTCCCATGTACCCCCAAAGTCTAGGATACAAAGCCTTAAAAGATCCTCTAGAATGCGATTCACCCTCTCGGTCTGGCCGTCTGTCTGAGGATGATATGCGGTGCTCAAACATAGCTGAGTCCCTACCGCCTCTTGTAAACTCTTCCAAAATTCGCTAGTAAAGATGGGGTCACGGTCGCTTACTATACTAGAAGGAATACCGTGCAAACGAACTATCTCCTTAATGTATACAGAAGCCAACCACGGAGCAGTCCTCTTACTTTTCACGGGAATAAAATGGGCGCTTTTAGTAAGTCTATCTACTATAACCCAAATCCCCGTGTTACCCTTCCTTGATCTTGGTAATCCATCCACAAAATCCATTGAGATGCTTTCCCATTTCCATAGTGGAACTTCTAATGGGTGAAGCAACCCACCGGGTTTCTTTTGTTCTGCTTTAACTCGTTGGCACACCAAGCATCTAGCGACGTACTCGGCCACATCCTTTTTCATACCGGCCCAAAAGAAAACCCGCTTCATATCTTTGTACATCTTATCCCCGCCGGGATGAATGGTCATTTTTGAGCGATGAGCATCATCAAGAATGGCCTTCCTTATGTCTTCGTCTTGTGGTACACAAAGTCTATTATCCCTTCGTAACCAACCCTTATTGTCTAGGGTATACCTACGAAGATGGCTTGACGATTCCCCCCCTTTGAGCTTTTCTACTATCTCAACCAACTGTGGGTCGTCTCGCTGTGCCTCACCAACCCGTCCTAGAAGTGTAGGTCTAACCTCCAAGGATGTTAACAGACCGGGTACTAAGTCAACGGAGGGTCTAAAGTCAAACATAGAGATGAATTCTAAGCTTTGTCGTTCAACAAACAACGGACTCAAGGACAACCTTTTCCTACTTAAGGCATCTGCCACCACGTTACCCTTGCCCGGGGTATATGCTATTTCAAAATCGTAGGAGGCTAAGAATTCCATCCACCGTTGCTGCCTTAAATTCAAATCCTTCTGAGAGAATAAGTATTTTAATGATTTGTGGTCAGTGAACAGTTCGAATTTCTCACCAAGAATATAGTGACGCCAAGACTTAAGCGCGAAAACAATTGCGGCTAGCTCTAAGTCATGCGTGGGGTAATTCTTTTCATGAACCCTCAACTGCCTTCCACCATAGGCTATTACTCTTCCCTCTTGCATAAGGACCGCGCCAAGTCCCGTCCCACAAGCATCAGTATAGATGGTAAACGGTTTATTCCCGTCTGGCAGCACTAAGACTGAGGCTGAAGTTAAGGCTCTCTTTAAACGTTGGAACGCATCATCGCAATCTTTGTCCCACGTAAAAACTAGGTTCTTCTTCGTTAACCGTGTTAATGGAGCTGATATTTTTGCGAAGTCTTTGATAAACTTCCTATAATAGCCAGCCAACCCCAAGAAACTTCTTACTTCGGTTGCATTTTTAGGGACCTTCCAATCTTGGATGGCCACCACCTTTGCGGGATCCACTGCTATCCCTTCTTTGGAAACCACGTGCCCTAAGAACCGTACTTCCTTCCTCCAGAAGTGACACTTAGAAAATTTTGCCTTAAGGTTATGCGCTCGAAGGGTTTCCAACACTTCCCTAAGATGTAGGGAGTGCTCTTCTTTATTCTTAGAAAAGACTAAGATGTCATCCACAAAGACTACCACGAATTTGTTAAGGTATTCCCTAAACACCCTACTCATCAAATTAACAAAATATGCAGGGGCGTTTGTCAAACCAAAGGGCATCACTAGCCATTCATAGAATCCGTCAGGAGTCCTAAAAGCAGTCTTATCTATACTATCCTCAGCCACTCTCAGTTGATGAAAGCCAGTGGCTAAGTCCAACTGCGAAAACACTGAGGCGCCAACTAACTGATCAAAGAGATCGTCAATCCTCGGCAGTGGGTGTCGGTTCTTTTTAGTAAGCTTGTTTAGTTCTCTATAGTCCATACAAAGTCTAAGAGACCCATCCTCCTTTGTGGCAAAAACTACTGGAGCACCCCACTCCGATATACTACGTCTTATGAACCCCTTCTCAAGCAACTCCTTTACTTGCTTATTGAGTTCCCTCCTTTCACGAGGAGCCATGTGGCGCACTGGCAAAGATACGGGTTTAGCATTATCCACAAGATAAATTCGAAAGTCTATCTCCCGCTTTGGAGGTAAGCCCTTCACCTCCTCAAACACATCCGGATATTCCCGGACCACTTCTACCGATCGCAGGTTCTCTACAGACGCGTCAAGCGATTCAAGATAACTTAGCATAACGGAATTTATGGGATTACAAAAGATGTCGAGAGCATTACCAAGGCGAGTCACAAGCCTAACTACTCTCCTTTCACAATCAAGAATGGCCCTATTTCTAGACAACCAATCCATTCCTAAAATTAGCCCATAGCCCATGAAGCCCAATACATAAGCATCACATCTAAATTCAACGCTAAGTATAGAGATTTTCAAATCCAAACATATCATGGTCAAATGAGCCGAACCCCCAATTGGATTTGAAACGACCAAGGGATCCTCTACTAAACTGGTGTTCAAGTGCAGTGATTCAACTAATGATGCAGAGATAAACGAATGAGATGCGCCAGAATCGAATAAGGTACGGACAGGATGATCAAACAGAAAAACTAAGCTTTCAACAGAAATTGTTCTACCTCTTTCTTGCAGCGGTGGGGCCGCAATAGCCTGAACTTGCCCCCTTGCCTGCCCTGGTGCCATAAGAGCCTGCACCTGTCCTCCCGAGGTAGACCCTGCCCTCTGCCCCTTCTTTGGACAGTCCTTCACTAAATGTCCCGCATCTCCACAATGAAAACAACCAGTCTTCTTTTTCTTTCTACAATCTTTGCTGAGATGGCCAGGCGTCCCACAATTGAAGCATTTCTTCTTCCCTTTGCCATTATTGTTTTTACCACCCTTCTTATTTTGCTGTTGGGGTTTCTTCTGATCCCCTTTCTTTTCAACTGCCTTATCCTCATGCATAAGTGCCATTTCTACTAGCTTTTCAAAGGTGGCTTTCATAGGGATGTGGGTCATAGCCAACCCTTGCAACGGTTCATTCAAGCCTCTAACGAACCTCAAAGCTTTCTTCTCTGGCGTGTTCACCAACTCCAAGCCAAACCTTGCTAACTGATTAAATTTATTGACATATTCCTTTACTGATGAGCTCCCTTGCTTTAGTGCCAGGAATTTTTCCATATTTAAGTTCTCCTCTGCCCTTGAAAGAAACTTTGCCTCAAACCTTCGTCTGAAATCCGCCCATGAATCAACTGGACGTTCCCCGTTAGTGACCTCCCACCAAAACGAGGCCTCTCCCTTCATTAACCAAGCAGCTAAACGGACTTTCCTCCCATCTTCCACTTCAAAGATATCCAACAATTCCTCAGTCTCCTTAAGCCAATCTCTGGCCTCCACAAACGTCTCAGTCCCTTGAAAAGTTTTTCCTCCCATAGCCTTAAATTCCTTGCACGTCTTTGCAAAAGTGTCAACACGAGGAGGAGGAGGAGGAGGAGGAGGAATGGGTGCAACTAGGGGTGGAGGAGTATCCGCTGGGCCTGCAGTGGTGGCCCTAGCCTCCAAGTATCTCCTAAACCACCCTGGAATCGTCACACCTTCTGGGAGATTAAGATCTTCAGCCATGCTGAAACGAAAAAGGAAAGATTCAAAATGGAGAATTCGAAAGATAAAGATAAGGATGTGGCTATTTGGGATTATGTTTTTCATAAAAACTCTCTTTAAATAACATGTTTTTTTTTTTTGAAAGCACTTCTTCCAAAAATACTTTAGAAAAAAAATATTTTTCTAAAAAAAAAAAAAATTTATCTGTTCTGGTAACCTTATGCTCTGATACCACGTGTAACACCCCACGTCCATTAATGTCACTCACAAAGGGAATGCATTAACTTCCATGGAGGTTTTAAGTGAATATAGAACAGTAAAATTACAACAAGACAGATATAAAATAGTACTTGGAAATTCAAAAACTTTATTTCATTATAGCAGAAGTCAAAACATGTTTGATTACATCATAACACCATATTCAATGTCAAGTACAATATCTATCTTGATAAAACAAGTACATAATCCCATTACATGAATAGCCATTAAAAAGAAAGATAACAAGCTGGACTTTACTTCAGCAGTCCAAGCTTTCCAGAAGATAAGCGATCCAACTAGACTCCACTAGAACTTGGCCCAACCTGCGGACCTGAAGGGAGAAAAAGGATGGAAAAGAGGGGGTCAAACATAAAGTCTGGTGAATATGATAATTCTACAATACTATTACCAAAATAACTGGACTAAGGCATAAACTGGAAAACAAGAAAATGTCTATGAAGAGCAGATTAAGGACATAGACAATCGCTAAAGGCAACGTTATAGGCGCTCCTAAATACTAAAGGATAAACACTATACTGCACCACACCAGTCACCCTAAAGATTCATCCCACTTAGCTTCACTTAGAAACTTTCCCAATGGCTTTACGTACCCCTAGCTGACTACATAGGTGCCGCCTGCCCCTATCTCCACTAGGTGTACCCTACTTCCCATTATTCGATCGGCTCCCTAACTCGTAGATACCCGTGCTGGCCCCACAGTGGGGTGTATCACTCCCCTAAAGTGGCAACCTGATACAACGGACATGCACGGCTTATACCTACACGATGCAACAACGTCTTACCTACCAGCCCGGGTCCACACACGCATATGAAACCCGTTGGACTTGCGTTGCCACCGCTCCCTGTTTTGGCCTCTTATAGTCAAACCCAGTATGCGTGTCCCGTCCTCGACTTGGGTCGAGCCCACAAAGATACGTTTTGGGATACTGGTTGAAATGGGCCCCCACTATTTACCACAAGCATTCCACCTAAGCTTGTCCCCATTAGTCCATCCCACTTAACCCACTTAGTCATGTTCATTTACATGTGTGTTTGGTTAAGTCTAATCGTATTTCAAATGCCTCTAAAGGCAACCACCAGATTCCTCATGCCACCCAAGGCACCTACTTAACCCCCATGTCCCACCTTACATGATTATCTGGTTAAGTATTTCTTAGTTCATTAAGGCCATAACCTCATAAAGACCTCTCACATTAGACTGGCATTTATGGCAGCTGGATTTGCCGGGCGGGTCCGGGCAGTCTTACACCATAAAAGAGTCTAACCTCGTGTCTTTACAACTGTTATGCTTTAGTTTGGGCCTAGGACCTCTCACATTGGGCCGACATTTGTGACTACTGGATTTGCCGGGCGGGTCCGGGCAGGTTTACATCACAAACGGGTCCAACCTCGTGTCCTAAGCATTGATTATTAATAATAATCCACTTTCCCCCAATTTTAATAATTCCCTACTTGAATTATTAATTACTTCCAATTTTTAACAATGTCCATAATTGACTCAATTATGGACATCCATTCATGGTATGCAAAATCTTACAAAATTGCACCCAATTTATTAATTCCTAATATTACCCCTACCCCACGTTTGAACGTTTATTCGCAAAATATATGTTAGACTCGAATAGCCTAACTCATAGCATAAAAGAGATTATCATAATAACAACATGTATATGTGACCAAATGAATCATAATAAGGGGTGAAACTTGCATATGTCCAACTTGCATAGATTATACATGTCATGGACCTAAAGGTGTCAACTTGTTCAAAATTCACCTAATATAATCTCAATCAATTTTCATAAACTTACATATGAACATGTGTGAATCAACATCATCTAATTTTTTAACAACATGGTTTTATATGGGTACACCTAACTCAATAGGCAAATTCCCATAATCAAGTTTTATTTAATTATAGTTTCAAGTTTATGGGTACACCTAACCTAATAGGCAAATTCCCATAAACAAGATCCATTTAAATTAAGAAAAAAAAACATAACTTTAAGCATGATCCAACAACATCATGATTTTTCAACATAATATAGCATGATTTATAACATGGCATAGTATGGTAGTATAACATAGCTTGACATGATTCTCAACATAGCACGACATAGCATAAGAGAATTTACAACATAGCATGACATAGCATATATAATTTACATCATACGACAACATAATAACATAATAAGAGATCCACAATATATAGAATTTACAATTACAAATCACATCACTTTCTTGTGATCCATTCATAACTGAGTCAAATTAGTTTGTAATAGTCTTGTGAGAATCATCATACTCACCAACAAAAGAAGAGAATTAGAGAGAGAGTTCTTTGGTTTGATTTGTTTTGTTGAGAAGAATTTAGTTGTAGTAGATTAGGCTTCCTCTTCTTTGTTTGTGACGGCTATGCTGAACTCCATGGCAGCAGCATGACGGTAGCTTCTCTAATTTTACAAGTGATTTAGGTCTAGGGTCTACCCACTTATTTATAGATTTTAGAATGCGTTTAGGCCATTAGATTTAACCTAGAAATAACCGCAGCCGTCCAGACAAGATGGGGTTTATCTTGTTGACTCAGCAATGAGTCAGAAGTGACTCAGCAAACACTCAGCATATTAATAAACTTCTATTCATGTCATAAATATATATATTTTTTCTACAATGTACATATTAGATACATCCCCCTTTACTTATTATTGTTTTTATATACATATTAGATACATCCCCTCTCTCACACACTTATTAATATTTTTATATTCATATTAGATACATCCCCTCTCTTACATACTTATTAATATCTTTATATTCATATTAGATACATCCCCTCTTCTACACACTTATTATTATTTTAGCAACTTTAGTGTTAATAGAAAATTCGGGGTGTTACAATAAGGCTAGGCCTTGTCCCGTTTCTAGTATCGTGCCGTTATGCCGCCGAAATTTTCTAAAATAAGTTAGAAAAATAAAAATATCATTTTATTGAATAAATGAACCGAATAGAAAATTCATAGGTTGAATAAAATAGTTTGATCGTTAAAAATATAATTTTTAACGTGAATGTGAATAAATAAATATTCATTTACAAACCGGACGGTTTGTTTATGTACGCCTATTTGAAGGACATTGATTGGGACGATAAATTTTACACATCGCCCAACTGCACAAATAAAACCTGTGTTTGATTGTTTGAAACCCCACACGGGTATTGGGATGATATTTAACGTACACTAATCCCGATTGTTTAGTTGTATGTCGATCGATTGATTGACAGACTGTTATGAGCGTTGAATATTTATATTTGATGCTTATACAGTGTAGAATGCACTTTGGATGATGGTTGATTATTCATCGTTGTTATTGTATACATGAGTTGTAGAAAATCCATATAATTAACTTTATATGGTAATTGATTGGGCCTCATTCCAGTTTTAAAATAGAAATATTTGAAAAAGAAATGTTTGAAATAGAATATTTGAAAATAGAAATATATGAAGCCGTGTTGGTTAGATTGACGCCATTTTGACGTGAACGATATCTATATCGATTTTATTCATTTTATAATGAATATCGAAAGTGATTTCAAAATCTGATATTTTGAAAAGAATTGAATATAAACGAATTCGAATTTAAATTGAATATAAACGAATTCGAAATATAAACTAATTCGAATTGAAATGGAATAGAAATAAATTCGAATTGAAATTGAATTGAATTGAAAACGAACTGAAATTGAATTAGAAATCAATTTGAATTGAAATCAATTTGAATTGAAATCAATTTGAATTGAAATCAATTTGAAATGAATTTAAAATGAATTTAAATTGGAATATTCAATTTTGATTTGAAATTGAATATGAAGTTGAAACCGTTTTGAAAATGAATTTAAAAACGGTTTATAAAATACGTTTTAAAGGAAATCGACGAAGTATATATTATATATATTATATATATAATATAATGGCCTGAATAGAACGCGCCGCGCCGCGGCCGTTCGCGAATTTCGACCATTGACTTCGAACGGATATTGCGGGAGATCCGACTGTCGGATTCTCCTAAAACCGGAACCGTTGGGTTCGTATCGAAAAGAGCTTTCTAACGAATATTGGAAATTAGAAATCTAACGGTTGGATTTGGAATTATGTCCAAATCAAATTTGAAAAAGGTCGCTGTAAGTGCAGTTCGATGGCCGTTGTTGGAAATCGACTGTACGGGCCTTGATAAAATTATTAAAAATTATTAAAAATAGTAATAATTTGTGTAAAATCATAAGAAATGATTTAGAAAGAATTGGGATGAAAAATTCCCTATTTGAAAAGATAAAAATAGATTTTTATCGAAATGAACTCGTTTTGAACTAGAATTATAATTCTATTTATTTTTAAATAAATAAATTGGATTTGAAATGGTTTTGAAAATAACCAGATTTTCCAGTGATTGCATTGGAATGGGTTTGAATCGAAATTGTCTTCGGAATATTTCGATGTTGGATTTCGTGATTATACGGATGTTGTTATGGAAATTTGAAAGATACATATTTATATCGTTATTTCCAATACGACATTTGTTAATCGTAGAATTTGATATTGAATATAAGCCGATATATTTTCTATTCAGAGCCTTGTATTGAATATCAAATGTGATTTGGGTTTGTCGTGAATGGTGTCTTCACTAACACTGTTCTTGAACCCAGTTGAGAAAAGATTAAATCTTTTTTTTTAGATTTAATGAAGTGTACCAATTAAATAATATTTAATTGGAATTGAATTGATATTGATTTTTGGGTTTATCGTGGACAGTGTTTTAAATAACACTCGTTCTTTAACCCGATAATTAATGGAAATGTGACTTTGGGTTTATCGTGAACCGTGTTTTAAATGACACTGATTCTTTAACCTAGTTAACGATTAAAACTAAGTGGAGTTTTAATGAATCTTTAATTAGATTGAAATAATCGAGAATGGAGTATCACCAGTTTTGCTCCAAGCGATAGTTTAATCTTTAATTAGATTTGAACGTGAAATGGTAATTGAATTTACCGATAACACCGTGGTAATAGATATGAAGTATTACCAGTTTTACTTCATGGGATGAACAGGTTGGGATTGGGAAATTAAAACAAATGATTACTTCGGTAAGGTTCGTTAATCCCGACTAGTTGAATCGAAATTCAAAAAGAAGATTAAAGAATAAATTCAAGGAATTTACCTTGGATAAAATTAATGGGAACCTCTCCCTATGAATGTGAAAATTAGAAACTAACTGTCGGTTAGCCAAGCAGAATGGTTTCCTGGATATTGATCTGATGTTGGTTTCGGCCTTCGGGGTTAATATTTGGGGAATTATTCTCTTGATTAATTTACGGTTAGTGACTGATGAATTGGAATGAGGCGTATGCTGTGTTCGTGTAACACTTATTTAAAATATACGCGAGTTATTCGGAAAGACCGGGTTTATCCCATTCTGAATAACTGATACGACGATAAGTCGAAGATGAAGACGGTGGTCGAAGACCGGAAGTCTTCACGTCGCTTGGGTGATTACTGATGATCTTGATTGGGCTGTACACCCAAGAAGATGGAAACAGTTGGTGATCGTCCAGACGTACTTGGAGATCGATGGATATGCGAGGTACACGGTGCCTCCGGTTTCGTTCAGACCCAGAACGGACTTGTAAATGGACTGCGTGTCTGACATTGGATATCATTCTGTGTGATTGATTGATATTGGTTGCATGGAGTGGTTTGCCTGTGTGGCATGCTAAGATGCAAATGATCAAGGCTTCTGTTGAAAAGCAGAGTCTTGTGGTTGATGATCAAAGCACGGCCCTGTGTGGCGTAGCTTTGTGTAGCGTTGATTCGCGAGCCTCACACCCCGGTGTGAACCAAAACGGGAGACGGACTTCAGGGAGGGCATGCGTTTCTTTCTAGTTAGGAGTGGCGTCAGTGCTTGAACTGGCTGACGAGTTTGACTCATGTGGATGATGGATTTTGAGGCGCCTCGTGATATCGGTTTCGGCCGATGCTTCTGGTCGGCTGATGGACCAGACTTACACCCCATAGGGTGGGGAAACGTAGTGTCCAGGATTTAAGTTTAATCCACATCGGTGGACCGGCCCTGACGATCCAAGGGCCCACCTGTGTCTGGGTCCTGAGACACGGGCTAGAGTGTCTCGAATCGGTTGAGGACTATCTTTTGTCTCGGTTCATAGATGGAAACCCAATTTCCAAATACGTGACTTTGCGATTTTGATTGTATAACCTATATATGGCGACATAGTGGTATGGGGCATTCATGCCGCCTATGATTGATACTTATGTTTTGAAGTTGTTTTATATACTATGAACTTATAATAGTATCAAATGATTTGTTTTAAACGTATCAAGCATTCTTGGCTATTATAAGGTAAAAACCCTATCCCCCGGCTTGCGTTGCATTGTGTGATAGGACATGGGTCTTATAATAGCTTCATTTTTCTTTATTTAGCATTGCGATGTTTTATGCACTGGTATTCTTGGGAGGAAACCCGTTCCGTACTACGGCGTGGTCCCTTGGTTTACCTAACTTTAAAATAAAGATTAATAACTGCTTTAGTTCTCACACCAGTCACATGACTGACCTGGAGTTTATTGTTTTTGACCTAAACTCTGGGTGCCCTTATTTTGACCCGGGCAGCTAGTAGTTTTGGTTTTTGCAGATTTATATTCACAGGATCCTGGTTTACAGCTGGAATGATATCCGGAAAGCTTTGTATCCGTATATCTCTTCTAGTTGTGTATTGTATTATTTTCCGCTGCTATGTATTTAAATGTAATTTAAATCTCTGATATTTCTGTGTAATATTTATTTGTTTATACTCTGTATATTCTTGTATTCTGATGCAATGTTGTAATATACAATGAAATGTTCTTCCGCCTACGTTCTATTTTGTGGCTTGTTCTCAAACGATAGGGCGTTTCGAGCGGTCTGGGTCGGTTTAGCGACTGGTTCGGACCGAGCGAAATTCCATCTCGTCACAAACCTCTTGAAGGCTTGTGCGCCCTTGAAATCAAACCCTGCAATAACATAGTAATATTGATTATAAATCGATATTCCTTTTTACAATACAATCAAAACATTTTTATCATAATATTCGGATAGATACAACTTATTATTATTATTATTCTAAATGAAATATTTCCTCCAACATCCCATAACATGTCTAAAGCCTACACCATATTATTGATCAATGTATGTATATATTGATGCACAGATGCAAACACATAAGATTAGCAGCAAAGTAATAATCCAACCCATAACTCATTTGCCAAATCTGCATCTTTAGCTTTGGTGCTTGGCTAAAGATTTCTATCATAGAAATATTTTCCTGTCACACGCCTTTAACTTGAGGATGCAGTGCTACGTAGAATGTCGTTGCAGCTCCCTGCTCGGCATTTTGAAGGACCAATCTCCCAATAGTTCGAGAAAGAGCATCCACAATGCTGTGATAGCGAAGAAGATTCGTAATTATTGGTCTAGGGTAAAGAGAAATAGCAGTATTCTCGACTCCCTCTTCCTTGAATTGCCTAGAAAGCATATTGGCATGCAATATGTTTGCAAGTTTAGACTGCCCATAAGCACGTAAGCTACTGTACTGTGATTCACCTTTATTTTGTTAAATCGAACTCCCTCACTATAAGCAAATCTATGCCCGTCAGATGATAAATTAAACAATTCTTCCTTCAATTCCACTCTTACGACGTGTCTTTCATGTTCTGAAGTAAAAGGCGGTTAAGAGAAAACGACCAACATGGTTTGTTGCAAATTGAAGCTCTATAGCATATTTTGAAAGCAAAAATGGAGTAGCCATGACTTCTGCATCATTAATGAGAATATTGAGAGTAATGTTCATAGAATTGAATTCTGAAGCAAATTTCCTAACAGACGCCATCGAGGTTAGGTCCAGCTCCATGACATCAACTTTAGCATTTGTAATAAGACCAGGAATAATTGCTGATGCATATTTCCTGTTTTCACTGCATGAGATAATAAAGCCAGAAATAATTGCTCATGCATATTTCCTGTTTTCACTGCATGAGATAATAAGGCCAGGAATAATTGCTCATTCATATTTCCTGTTTTCACTGCATGAGACAATAAAGCCAGGAATAATTGCTCATGCATATTTCCTGTTTTTACTGCATGAGATAATAAGGCTAGGAATAATTGCTCAAAGATATTTTTGTTCTTTTGCCTATTTATTGCTTTGTATTTGTCAGTACTGTATGAATGAAATCTTTCACAATATCTCTTCTTCTCTACATGGTATCGGAGCTCTTTTAAACACTCACAAATAAGTGCTGCCATGTCTCTCAATAATTCTACAAATCAAAATCTCCTTGCAGCTGCTACCATAACCCCTTCTCAACTCAATTTTCAGATTCCTCCTATTAGCATCAAACTAGACCGAGAAAATTATTCACTGTGGCGTACAACAATCATTTCAGCCCTTGAGACCTTCGATCTTGAATCCTTCGTCTTATCTTCTAATTCCCCACCCGAGTTTCTTCCCACTCCAGATGGTGTTGTGTCCACCATTCCAAATCCGGCATTTCTCGATTGGAAAAAACGGGATCGTTTTGTCCTGCTTTGGATCAAATCAACCCTCTCTGACCGAGCTCTGTCAATTGTTGCTCGCTGCTCCACCTCTTACACGACATGGCTTGCTCTTGATCGCTCTTTCCAAGCGCAAACTAGGGCCCGTCGCATGGCCATGAAGACTCAGATTCAGTCGCTTTCCAAAGGAGCATTACCCATGATCGAATATATCGAAAAGAAGCGCGCCATTGCTGATTCTCTTGCTGAGAATCTTCATCCAGTTTCAGATGAAGATCTCATCAGTCATATCCTTGCAGGCCTGGCCTCTTCCTATGCTCCATTTGTCACTGCCTTCATGATTAATTCTAAAAATTCCTCTGTCGATGATCTGGTTGGACTCCTGCTTCAGGAGGAAGCTCGCTTGGATCATGAAACTACCCGCCAGGCTGCTGCTATTCTTCCTACTCCCATGGTGCCTCCATTAGCCAACACTGCATCCCGTCAATCAAATCGTTCTACCCCACATAACACATATCAAAGCTCTTTCCCCTCCAATTTCCGTGGTGGTGATCAGCGAAGACGTCATCTTCAATGCCAGATATGTGGTCGTAAAGGACATGAAGCCATTGATTGTTGGCATCGAGCTAATCAAGCAGATTATCCATCTCGTCGTCCCAATCCTAGAGCTCGGAATCGGCAGGCCAACATTGCAAATTTCAACAGTCCATCTGCCTTGGACCCTTCATGGTACTTCGATTCGGGTGCAACTGATCATGCCTCTCCTGATGTGGGCAAATTGACGATCTCTGATGACTACAATGGCGACAACAAGCTTCAAGTTGGTAACGGTAACCAATTATCTATCTCTCGTATTGCATCTCATTCTTTACCTAATTTGCGTTTGCCAACCGTCTTAGTTGTCCCTGCCTTAACCAAAAATTTACTATCTGTATCCAAATTAACTAAAGATAACAATGTTTACATGGAGTTTTGGCCTCATTTTTGTTGTGTTAAGGATTTTCAGGGCAGAATCATCCTCCAAGGGCGAGTAGATAATAGTCTTTATAGGTTGTCAGTACCTCCTAATAACCGGAAGATGGCGTTGACTGGTGTTCGAACCTCCTTGGCTGGTTGGCACAATAGGCTTGCACACCCTCATCAACATCTCCTACGGCGTCTTGTTTCTGATTTCCAGCTTCCTGTCACATCAAATAAACCTCCCACAATGTGTGAGCCATGTCAGTTAGGCAAAAGCCATAGATTTCCTCTTTTAAATTCTCATGTTTCATCTGTTAAACCTTTTGCATTGGTGTATTCTGAGGTTTGGGGTCCGTCTCCCTTATTTTCAATTAATGGAAATCGTTATTTTGTTCTTTTTATTGATGATTGTTCTAAATACGTTTGGATATATTTTCTTTCTCACAAATCACAAGTTCTATCTACATTTATCCAATTTCGTTCGATGATCAAAACACAATTTCAGTGTGACATTAAACGACTTCAAACAGATTGGGGGGGTGAGTATCGTAATGTATCCGCTTTTCTAAAAATATGTGGAATTGAACATCGTATCTCATGTCCATATACACCCGAACAAAACGGTGCCGTTGAGCGACGGAATCGCATCATCGTTGAAAAGGGTCTAGCACTCTTAGCTCACTCCTCCCTTCCAAAACAATTTTGGGAACATGCTTTCAAAACTGCTACATACTTACATAACAGAACCATCACACCACTACTTGCCTACAAATCACCATACACCATTCTCTATCATAAAAATCCCGATTACACCTTCCTCAAAACATTCGGATGTCTATGCTATCCTTTCCTTCGCCCATATAACTCTACCAAAATGGATTTTAGATCATTTCCATGTACCTTTCTTGGTTATAGTACATCTCACAAGGGATACCTCTGCTATCACAAGCCTACGTCTCGATTGTATGTGTCTCGATATGTGGTTTTCAATGAATCAATCTTCCCATATGCCTGTGATTCTCAATGCGTAGTTCCTCCATCATCTAGGCCAGCCCAGGAATGTGTCAACACCAGCCTTCTTGATCATCTCACCTCAATCGACACTACACCATCACCGCCTCCTAATTCTCCACAACCTCCCATACAAACTGCTCATACTAACACTCCTCAACATACTTCATCATCGATATCCACATCTCCAAATCCACCTTATCAACGTCCCACTCTCAGCTCACAAGACAAACAATCATATCCTCGTCATTACCGTCCAGCAGAAAATAACCAGCACTCCATGGTTACTCGAGCCGCCACAAACTCCCTCGAACCGAAAGCTTTTTTATCCTCCATCTCCATTGACCAACAAACAGAACCCTGCACTATTTCTCAAGCCCTTCGTATCCCATGTTGGCAAACCGCAATGAAAGCGGAATTTGATGCACTTATGAGAAATAGAACTTGGTCACTTGTTATTCCTCCTTGTAATGCTAATGTTGTGGGTTCTAAATGGATTTTCAGGATTAAAAGACGGTCTGATGGATCGATAGAGCGTTACAAAGCTCGCTTGGTGGCGCAAGGATTTAGTCAAGAGGCCGGTCTTGATTTTTTTGAGACCTTCAGTCCTGTGATTAAGCCTACAACAATCCGTTTGGTGTTGTCCATTGCGCTCTCTCATGGTTGGTTGGTTCGTCAATTAGACATTGACAACGCTTTCTTAAACGGTGATCTGTCAGAAGTAGTTTACATGGTCTAGCCACGTGGTTTCGAAAACCCTTCTATGCCCAACCATGTATGCAAGCTACACAAAGCCTTATATGGGCTTAAGCAAGCGCCTAGAGCATGGTTCACTAAGCTGAAAACTTATCTTGTCTCACATGGGTTTAGAGCTTGTCAGTCTGATACTTCTTTATTTGTGAGTGTCACTCCTTCGGCTACTATCTATGTGCTAGTGTATGTTGACGATTTAATCGTCACGGGTAGCAGCCCTTTTTTCTCTACAATTTGGAATTCCCTTTGTAAAATCTTCTTTTAACGCTTTTACCAGTAGAGACATTCCTTACTGCCATGACTACATGCACACCACATAGTGCAAGCGCACGAGCTGTTTCCACACTAATACCACTTGAAGCACCAGTGACGATAGCAGTTAGTCCAGATCCATCTAGTCCTTCCGTGACTTGCTCCGCAGTTGAATACCAATTGAACCCAGAACCTTCTTTCTTGGTGAATTGCCACATGTCTCTATTTCTTCTGCTTTATTGTTCTCCTCTTTCTTTGATTTCTTGGTCTTTCTTTTTGTTTATTTAGGGTGTGTTCTTTGCAAGCGGACAGCGGACTATTTCAGCGGAGTATTATAGCGGAGAATTGGAGTTAGCAAAAAATGCGTTTGGCGAGTTAAGCGGAACATTTGAGCGGAGAATGTTAACAGTGTGTTAGTAGAATAGAAAAATTGTAAATTACTCCAATTCAGTTCAAACCAACTCCATTACGTAGAGCACTTAAACACGATGGCAACGTAAAAAACCGCGTCTCAAACGGATCTCGTTTGCACAAGTTATTAATTTTTAAAATATGCAAAATACCAAAATTAACTAATTAAACCATAATTAATCAAAACAGATCCGCTAAAAGGTAAACGGACCAAAATCAAGCCGTAGAGAAATGGTCAGTTTCCACTTTAACGAGTTTGGATGCGTCCGATGCGTCGGACGCGTCAAAGAGGAAACATACCATTTCTCTCTCCGTTTCTTCCCCCGAACACACCCTTACATTCTATGGAAAGAGATTAACTGCGGTTGATTGGGAGTAGGAATATCAAAATTCAGTCCATTGTAAATCAACATGTTATACCATATAAACATAAACTAATATATATATATATATATATAGGTTATCCATGTGCCAAAATCATCACTACAGTAACGTCATTGTATCCTTATATACAGGTGATCCATGTGCCAAAATAATCGCTACAGTGATTTTTTGAAATAATGGTAAACGTTCTCATATCAACAACTATCTTTTACAGACCCTATCCATTTATTAATCTGCTCATGGATAATAATTTCTAGGGTGCTTTATCATGTTTTTTCTCAATGGCTAATCAGGTTAGCAAAGCATTTGAAAATAATCTATCAATCTCCAAATCTTTGGCTTTGACAAACTAAATATGGTTGCCTGAGTTTCAAACTACCCAGATGTGAGATTAATCACAAGTGGAACACACAGACTACAAATATATTGCATTACCAAAAAGAATAAAATTAGAAATAGGTATCAAAAGGTCAGAAAATAATCACAAACCTAAAACATATTCATGCATATGACAACTCAACAAAGATAGGTAACAATAACCAAATATAACAAAAGGAGGTGTATTACATAATTATGGGTGTTATGCCGCAACTTCGGACTTATATTCCCTAGCCTGATAAAATTCGAAGAATCCAATCCTAAGAGCCATTAAAGTAACATCTGCGTCATGAGTTCTTTAATGGCACATAGTCAATTTACCGATATATATGGAAAAAATATATAATAAAAAGTGAAATCTGAAACTTGTTTCTTTATATTTTTCATGGAATTCTTTGACTACCAGCAAACCATTAGGCATGCTAAGGTATACATAAAGAGAAATAGATGGGTTAGCCGGTATGGAAAAATTATTTAACCCCAGCCCATGACCAAGGGTAAAGTCATATTGAAAGTGTCTAAATTGCCTTTAGCTTATATCAAAATTTGACATGCTTAATAATTATGAACTACCTACTGTATTGAACGACTTTCCACTCCTGTGGCTACCAAAAGGAAATCATTTAATTATCACATGCAAAGAAATACAAACGATATATTGTTTTTCTTCCTACTGAAAATCTTGAGTAAGATAAACAAAACATTAAAAAAAATCTATCGACAATTCTTAGTAAGACCACCTAAAATATTTGTTTTTGTTTTTTGGTTAATATGATGACTATTGAATGTTGGAAGTGGAACATACCCATTAGGTAACCTATCCATGAGACATGATACTATCAAGTATATTCTTCAATTTTAGGAACTATATTTTTTATAATAGCCAAGATCTTAAGCATCATTACTTTTTGTTTCGAATGAATAGATAATGAATCTGTTACAATTTAAAGATTAGTATGAAATTACAATAAATTGTTTGGCTACACATGTAGTAATATAGTCAAGAAAATAGATAAAGAATTCAGTGGTTTTTTAAAGAAAGAAAAATTATAATTTTAGCAAATTGTATTTAACAACAATCAATTAGAAATGCATAATATGACATTAGAACTTACAAGTATGGATCGGAAAAGTTCCCAAATCTAGATACATGTGACCAATAATAATTTCCAAAATTCCTCGTGATTATCAATATGTTTGAGTAAAGCGTCCATTTCTGATCTGTTTTTTACTTGAATAAAAGAGAAACAACACAACAGAGTATAAAGACAACTTATCTTTTACAGCTTTTCCATTATCCTGCAATTTAGCATCAACTAACTGGATTCTAATTTACGACCAAACTAAAATAATAAAAGTAAAGGAAGGATGACACTCAATAATGAATTTTACATGAAAATATCATGTAGTTTATCATCATTAGTATATCAACTCAAAGAATAAGAAAATAAAATTTAGTTATAGTATAACTTTGGATGTATTACACTTGTAGAACATTAAAAATATTAATGTTTGAGAATCGATGGAGAGTATCAATACCAATGTACTATAGAGTATCAATACCAATGTACTATTTATAAGTTGATGTTAGTGTTTCATAGACAGCATGATACATTTGGGAACTTTTTTTAGAGTAAACTCATTATTTTGGTTTATGGAAAACAATGGTATGTTTTTTGTCTGTGTATTATACCACACTATAACATTTTGATATATCAATATTTAAAGGTCGATGGAGATACTATTTTATTAGTTGAGGCTAGTGCTTCATATGCTATATGATGCAATTAGGATTTTATTTGATAAACCTATTATTTTGGTTTATGAAAAAACAGTGGTATTTTAGCCCAATACGTGCAATTATATTCCATTAAATAAATAAAACTCCTTTTTTCAGATTCAATATACATGTCATGAATATGTAAATGTGAAGCTGTAACATGTTTGGTTTATTACGTTAAGTGTTAAAGATTGTTTATCGTAATCCTGATATAATAACACCTACCTATTCAGGAGCTAATACTTTACTAATCTTTTAATGAGCTAAAAAATGCCATTATTATTCTTTTCATATTATTAACCCACAGATCATAAACTGTTTTAATGCCCACCACTTTTTAAAAATGTTTGGGTTTTTTTTGGGCCAATTTTCCCGTAACAAAGAGCCAAAAGACTATAAACAATGTCAGAAAAATAGTTTTAATTAATGATACTGGTTATATAAAACTACATATTTTTCCATTATGGTTATTAATTTACATCAAGTTCTATTGTTTATACAGAGTTCATTCGCTTGAGAAACTGACAAAAATTATGTAATTAATGCACAAAAAAGCTATGCCAAATCAAAAGTAACATGTACTTATATAATTTGTGATAAGAAGAGGTATTTGTTAAAATAAAGTTCATGACTAACATATAGAATCTGTTAAAATCGCTAAGCATTGTACATGGTAAGTGGAACTATGGAAACCATTGATGTTAGACAGCACGAACATTGTCATTTGGCTTAGCTATCACTATGATAAAATGGAAAGAAAAAAAAGGATACAAATTGATTTTTGTACAAACAACAAAGCATAAAACTATTGAACATGATGCACAACAATAGAAACAAACATGAAACAAAACACTACAATCATTAATAGGCTAGCTATATGTTAAACAGATAGTGATAGTTTAATCAACTGAAATACCTAAGGAGTCTGGAGCAGCTGATCTTCAACAGCAATAAACTCAAAACGACATTTGAGTAGAAGTGGATCTGAAGCAAGAAAAAACAATATGTGTAAAAAAAAACTAAAAAATCAAAAATCAAAAATCATAATGAAGGAAATTTAGGCTAATAATGAGTATCTTTAATCAAACTTTGAATCGAACATAAAAATGACGTCCGAATCGGTTTAAAACCCAAAAAGAGGTCTGAATCGACTCTTCGTCTGATGGGAAAAAAATAACATGTTATAAATTTTATAAAAGAATGCAATACACTTAAAATTGAATAGAAATCGATTTCGGCAATAAAAAACGATACTGGTATGAACCCTAAAATTTTAAAAAAAAAAAAAAAAGGTTCAAGTTAGAAATGAGTACCTGAGATAGAATTAGACCCAAAAATCCACGCTTGAATCGTATTCCGATCAAAAACATCCTTACAAATCGGGTTGGAAATTCATATCGAGCGTAGCCGAAATTAGAGGAAGGGGATTTTGGTTTCAGTTGTTGATACTTCGGTAGAATGCTGTGTTGATTTTAAGATCGGAAGGGAATCGTAAGTATGAAGTGGGTTAAGAGAACGATTCGTTTTACAGTTGCTAGAAATTGGAAAGTAGATGCTGATAATGTGGTAACGCGGCCTAATTTGTTTTATTTTTAATTTGTTTGAGTTTTTTGGTTTATTAGTAAATGTAGATGAGGGATTCAAGGGGATGTGGAGTATGTAGAAAACACTGCATTCTGTGATGCCACGTAAACATAGTTGGAATTGTGCTTTTATGTCTAAGTAATAAGTTAGACCCAAAAATCCACGTTTGAATCGTAGTCCGATCGAAAACGTCCTCACAAATCGGGTTGGAAATTCATATCGAGCATAGATGAAGTTGGAGGAAGGGGATTTTAGTTTCAGTTGTTGATACTCCGGTAGAATGTTGTGTTGATTTTAAGATCGGAAGGGAACCGTAAGTATGGAGTGGGTTAAGAGAACTATTCGTTTGCAGTTGCTGGAAATTGGAAAAGTAGATGCTGATAATGTGGTAACGTGGCCTAATTTGTTTTATTTTTAATTTATTTGAGTTTTTTGGTTTATTAGTAAACGTAGATGAGGGATTCAAGGGGATGTGGAGTATGTAGAAAACGCTGCATTATGTGATGCCATGTAAGCATAGTTGGAATTGTGCTTTTATGTCTAAGTAATAGATTGGTGAAAGAGATGATAAAATACAAAAGAAAAGAGGACTTTTAAGTGAAGAAATTTAAGACTTGAGAGAGAATCTATGCGCAGTAACTGCATACCGATGGACCCCGTGAACAACATTCTGGGTGCACATTTCAGCACCTCTCTTCTTCAAAATTTCGGCCGGCCGGGCTAAAATTAGAAAGGCAATAATCTAGGTGCTTCTTAATCTTCTTAAACCCTACGACACAAATCTTCCTCGACGAATCTGGTTTGAAAATTAAACCCTAAATCTATCGCAATCTTGAACGAATCATCAGCGTATCAACTCATCGAAAATCTAAGTGCAACCGGAAGCCCTCCTCTGGAGTTTCGCATCCCTCTGCGGCGCTCCTTCCCGTTCTCCGCAGGCTTGGGACCCATCTCCACGATTAAGATTTGCAGCAATCGTTGCTCTTTTTTTTTTCTATCATGAAAAAATACTCTAATTTGTGCTGTAAGTTTGCAAAGTTGAATTTTCTTTTTCAGTGTAGATAATTTGCAATGCATGAGGGCAGCGGATTCCGTTCACTTTTTGTAGTTGAATTGTAGCTCTATCTATGGCATTTTGCTTATTGCTTAAATAATTTCAGCTAGCTGCTAGGTTCCAAGTTGGCATAAAAAAATAAATTGAAACCAGCATAATTGTTTGTATATGCTTTCTGAAACTCACTCCATAACATCTCAATCATTTAAGCATAGAAATCAAAACTTGAGGGTAACTTTGAACTTGTAGCGTCTAGTATCATTTAAGCATAAAAAACTCTGTTGTCGGATGAGTGAAAAGAGAAGTTAAATAGAAGAGAAAAATCAATCAAACTTGCCCCTGGGCCCTAGGTGCTTCGATTCGGGTATGCTGCTGCTGCTTCTTATTCCTTTTTTCCCCTTCTAATTGCTGAATTGAGATCATGATGCTGAACCGAATCTCTTTTGATTTTACTTCTATTCGATGCTTAAATGAAATCGCGATTCAATATTTCTGATAGTACACGATCATTTTCCTTGGTTTTTTGCCCCAGTTAAGTGAATTGTTGGCTTTGTCCCTAAGCGAAGAAATGCAAGTTGAACAACATTGTTTGATTACTAATAACCGCCAGTAGCCACAGTTTTTGCTGGAACTCTACGATGACATGATAACTCAGTTTAAATTGCAGACATCAAGAAGTGAAGTACGTGAAGATATTGGCTCTTAACCAGGACAAAAGACGAGAGTTGATTGGGAGAAAAATTAGGTAATTATATTCTTGTCCGTTTATATTATATACACTAGTACAAACCACATGTGCTCATATAGTAGTTAGAGCTATTTCTGTCTAATAGAAAAATGAGTGGACAGATAATCACAATACTTATATGTCAAGATATATTGTTGGTGGCAAATTGGCAGTAAAATTTCATTGATGGATAATAATAAAAGAGTGGTGATGGAGGCTGTATTCCAATGGTAGGACTCTGTGGATGGATAAGGGAATGTTTGCTAAATTAATTTGATATTCCAAGGCACACTGGCCCATATTAGCATACAAGATGCCCCGTACATCCCATGGAAATAGCCTCGACCTCTTTTTGTAGTACAGGCATATGGGACATGGAAGTTAGTTATATATATATATATGTGTGTGTGTGTGTGTGTGTGTGTGTGTGTGTGCACGCGCGCGCGCGCGTGCGTGCGTGCGAGATGTAATGTTTTTGAAGATTAACTGGAAATTGATTTTTATGTTAGATATTTTGGGAAATAAAAAAATTGACCTTTAATTTGTGTATATTATGCAACTGAGCTTTAACTCATATGGTTGTCTTATTGATTCTTGAAAAAATGGATATTGCCAGCGAAGTAGAACATTAAAATCCCAAAAGCTTGAAGTTATGGTTTATTTTTTGTGCATCACAATTCGAAAAATCATTGCTCCTTCATATAACTTGTCTATAATTTGTCTTAACATTAAAACCCAATTGCTCTATGTTTCTAACCTTGAATTCTATCAGCATATGACGTCAGCAAAAAGAGTTTAGCTACAAGATCACTAATCAAAATCTTCACCGTAACTCCATCTGAGTACCTCCTCTTAATCCTCCTCTTCCTCCCTACTCATTGCACAATGAAAGTAGCTGTACGCAGGGCTCGGATCCTAACATATTCTTTTTCTTTGCATTCTCGTCTCTCTCCCATCATATTATCTCACTTTCTTTCAACATCACCTCTATCCGACGATTCAGATGACTCCAGTGATACATTACCTTCCTTTGACAGCAGTGAGTATTCCTTTCCCTCTTCATCATCAGTTCAATCAAAGCTCATTCCAAAAAAACAGGCCACTTGGAACCAGGTTTACCGTGACAAAGCCAATCAAATTCTTTTCAATCAGCATAAAAAAAATCAACCAGAAGACATTATAAGAGTAGAAGACAACGTTGATGAAGAAGCAGCAGGTAGTGAAGAGGAGGACAAAGAGAGAATGCTTGCCAGGACGCTTCTTGAAGCAGCTCTGTTGCCAGCCGATGAGGAGGAGGATGATTCTGTTCACGGTGTTGTGAAGGTGGAAGATCAAAGATCACTGTCTGTTGGGATTATTGGTGCGCCTAATGCTGGCAAATCCTGTCTCACTAATTACATGGTATGCCTTTCTGATATTTTTGGTTCACTTATGCATATGAGAATTCTACATGACTCTAAATTCTCATCAGTATACACTAATATACGACGAAATGACTTATGTTATTTTCAAATTAAACTGTGTGCATGTTACTATAAATTTGATCTGATACTTTTAAGATTTGAATACGTAGCTATTCACAACTCCACGATGGATGGGTTGTATGCATGTTAATCTCTTGCTTAAACTAATGCGGCCTTGCAAATGCAATTGTCAACGGATGCTTTCAGATGCAGGTATTGCCATATCCATATCCACATCCGAAATCATTTTCGGATATCGGATATCCGCATCCTGAGAGAGATCGGATAATTATCCGATCCGCCAATGATTGATAAATTCAAGAACATAAATGAATTTTTTTTAATCTAACATGAAGTTTTTTTTTTCAATCCAATTGATTATTAAAGTGCTAAAAATAAACAACTATGATGATAAAAAATTGTTTTAAGTCATTAATATGTGTTTAGTGTGTATAATATAGACTTTCTACTTAATTAAAAAATTAGTATATTCCATTATCCTAAAATACACATAATTTAAAATTTAATCATTAAAAAAAGCGGATAGATAATTTTCAGATGCAGATGTGCCTATATCCACATCCACATCCGCATTTTTTCTTCCAAATGTCGGATATTTATCCGCTTTTTAGATACGGATGCGGATGGATTTTGGATTTTTTGTGTATCCATTGGCAGCCCTAAAATGCATTACTAATGCTTGATTAGAAGTTCTTATGTTCTCTTATATATCAAGAGTGTCATTAAAAGAACTGTAGTCGGTAAGAAATAATAGTGATCACATACTTCATTTTCATTTTCAAATGTTTTCTTAAAATATTCAAATCAAGATTGCAAATATGTGCAGTTTATTAACATTCATGGTTATATCTGCATGAATTGTTATATTGATCTCAATCATGTGAGAATTTTCGAAAATATTTACTATTTCTCACAGTTTAGCTTCAGCTGAAATAATTTCTTCCGTTAGTCATCCCTAGAGAACGATTCTTTAGTTTTCTTCACATATGGAAATGAGCCTCACTCTTTTTATGGTGTTTGAGATTTAACTTAGTAATTACTGACTCTTAATCATTGTGAAACACCAAAACAATTATCATTATAAACACACATTCCCAAACATCCTGTTTTAGAAAGCAAAGCATGTAAATACCTTGTTGCTTTTTATGTGGTACTTTCATCATTGCATGCAATGTTATTGGGGATAGTTGAATACTCAGATTGGGTAATCTTTTTTGACTGATTTATGCACTGACCTGGTAATAATTTGAACTTGTTACCTTTCGATTTCGATGTAAGTAATGCGTGAATATATGCTTGTAGAAAATTCGGAGGAAAAATATCAATGTTGCAATAAAATTTACACCATTCATTTTACATATAGTAAAGAAAGCTAAAGATACTGCAGCGACTAAGATAGTAATACTTACTAAAAGTTCTGTTGTGAGTTTGTATAATTACTATATATTAAAAGTAAATGGTACACCTCAAAAAGTTTACGGAAGGGTAAAGTATATATGTTCAAAAATTGCAGTTGAGCTACTAAGACAATCTAAATTTTTATTAACTGAAATGCTTCACAAAATTGAAATTTATCATGCCACTAAAACGTAGGCTGCCACTGAGCGATTTAAATCAATTAATAATATTTTTGTTTATGTGAGCTATTGGGTAGGAATTCTAATAACATGTTTTCCTGAATTAATTCTTGATTTCAAGACTGGAACTAAAGTTGCTGCTGTCTCGCGGAAAACTAATACTACCACTCATGAAGTCTTGGGTGTAATGACCAAAGGAAACACCCAAATAGTAAGTACTTTGACAGTCATTTTGTGTTACTCGTATTCAAACTCTTTATTTGTATAAAGGCTATCTTTATGTTAACTTGTTTTCATTTTTTGCAGAGTTTTTTTGATACTCCTGGACTTATGATCGGGAAGGCTGGAGTTCCGTTTAGGACAGAAAAAAAATATCAAGTCGATAACGCTTGGAGTTCAATTGATCTTTACGATCTCTTGATCGTAATTTTTGATATTCATAGGCATCTTACCAAGTATGCTACGGTTTGACCTTCTATTATTTTCTTTTGCATTATCGTGGCTGTGTTTGTATATTGAAAAAACTTGGAATTTACATCCTCCCACATAGGTTACAAGCCTGTCAATTGATTACTTGCAAGGGTGCCAATGCGGGATTCAAATCATTAATCATAAGAGTTCAAATTCAAATCAAAACGGGATCTAAATCGTAGATCTAGAAGGTCTATATTTTAAAGTTTGTAGACACTTATAATGGATTATGATGTTTGAACTGTACATCTTAAAATTCCACTTTATACGATGTTTTGTTTTTATTTTGTTTAGATATCACTGGAATTAAAATTGTGGATGATAAATATATCGAATATATAATTATGTATTGAATAATTTTTCTCAACTGTGGGTTTAAATGAGTTTGGTTCGGAGTATGTAAATCGAATCAGAACGAGAGAGATATTGAAACGGAATTTAATCTTAAGATCTCAACCTTTTTCGTAATATTGATTAGTTTGTCTTTGAATTTGAATTTGAATTTAATTAATTCAAATACCAATTTTAGCTTGGCATACGGTAATCTTAGGCAAAATAAGTCAACAAGAGACATTTATTAATCATTGAAAATTGTGTTTTAAATTCCCTTATTTTTAGGTGTATGAACCTTTTGAAGCATTTTTCCTGATGTATAAATTTTAGTTGCTTTTACCAACGTTGGTATATAGTGCTGTGCATGTAATTTTACTGATGCATTTCCAACAAATAACAATAATTTGATTGACAAATTGATAACCAGTAGTCTTTAGTCTTAAGATTGCCTTACAATGTAATATGTGAGTCGGTATAAATGTAAACTTTTTTTTTTTTGTAGGCCTGATAGCAGAGTGATAAAATTGATTAGAAAACTAGGTGGAAAAGCTGATCCTAGTCAGAAGAGGGTATTGTGCATGAATAAAGTTGACTTAGTAGAGAATAAGAAAAGCTTGCTCAAGGTTAGTGCGGAGTTTGCTGATCTACCTGGTTTTGAGAGGTTAGCAACCATCCATTGTTTTATGTGATAAGATGTGTGGTAAGATCTTATATTTCTGTCTCACCCTTCAATTTTCTAGGCATTTTATGTTATCCGGATTGAAAGGTTCTGGTGTAAAAGACTTAATTCAGTATTTGATGGGTCAGGTATGCTAGTTTCAGTTTATATAGCTACGCTGCGATATCAATTCTAAATATTACTATAATCAAATTAGCATTTTATTTCTGAATTTTGATATTTCAGTTTTTATAATGTTGAATGTGATATACTACTTTATACATCACTATTGGGCAGTCAGCTTTATAGTATCATTACTACTGCCACCGCCAATGAAGTTCTATGTGGTTTAGCTGCCACAAGTATTTCTCGTGTATAATAACTTATATTACCACAATGCACAGCAGTTCGTTCCCTGTTATAACAAAATTTCAAATTATGGATGGATAATGTTTTGCTTGAATAAATATGATTTCAATTATTTCTCAAAGTGTACTCATAGTTAGTAAATTTGTGCTTGACTTGACAGTAGTCACACGACCCAATATTCCAGTATATATTTGAGCTTTATGAATCCCTTGTAATTAGGTATATGCAATTATAAGAAAGGGAGCTTGATTTTTGCTATCATTCACGTTGAATATCTCTATAAACACCCAATTTTATGGTAATTCACCCTTTTGATATTTTTCCACTTTGGTCAACAATTTGCTGAGTGCATTGTTAATTTTCACTCAACAAAACAATATCGAGCAAAACTGTAGTGTAGTTGATGCAGAAGGAAGAAATGAGTGAATTGCAACAAATTTTGCGGTGTATTTAACAATGCTCTTTGTGTATTTAACAATGCTCTTTTGCTTTAATGTGGTTGGTTTTGACTAAATGTTCAAATATATTTTCATGTGTTGTATATGTAGGCAACTAATAGACCTTGGGATGAAGACCCAGCTATCATGAGTGAGGAAACTATGAAAAATATAGCTCTGGAGGTAGTTCGAGAGAAAATGTTGGACCATATCCATCAGGTTTTGTTACAGAATCATAGATATGTGAAAGTAAATAAGCATTCTGTTGTTGGATTAAGTATTTAAACTAAAAATCAAAACAATTTCAGGAAATTCCATATGTTATTGATCATCGGTTAATGGACTGGAAGGAACTGAGAGATGGTTCACTAAGAGTTGAGCAACATTTCATCACACCAAAACAAAGCCAGCGTCAAATTCTTGTGGGAAAGAACGGCTCAAAGATAGGGTACATTCCAATCTTACATGCCTCTTTACTTTTGTTTAAAATTTTCAAATGTTTTTTACCCTACTAACCATTTTTAAGTCCAAAATGTCCCTCAAAATAAATTATATGAACCTGAAATTATTACATTGTGCATTTATGTATCTTATAAGCTTCAATTTTTATTTTTATGAAGGAAAAAATTAAGTGATCTAAGACTACATTTTTTTTTTTTTTTTGCCAAAAATGTTGTCAAATTACTTGTACTTCATCATATTTATTCTGGATTGGCAAATATCTCTGAAGCACAGTATAAGTTCCCCCTAGCATGTTAATACGAAGCAGAAAACATGTGTATGTTGCATCAGCATTGTATTTAGAACTTATATATGGAAGAAATAGGTAAGTTGGATTTAACTTCGCAGTGTTTGTAGTAATGCTTGGAATTATGAGTTAGAAGTTCATAATATGTGGCTCAAGGACATAATGCACTGAAGTTATTTTTATCATGTTGAAATCTTATATCTTTGCAGCTCAGTAATTTGGTCATGCATTTTTTTGATCGGTGTTTTATTTATTTAAAGCACAGTTTGCAACTAAATATATGTTTAGACAGGATTTAATGTTAATTTGCAAACTTGAAATTTATCTTGTAAATTCTTTGTTTGGAGATTCTAATATGCTTTAAGGCATTCGTAATGAAACAAACATTTTCATTTCAATTACCCCACGCGCACACACCTGCACACGCACGCACATAGACATATACAGACACATATTATGATCATCTTAAATAAAAATAAAATCAGCCAGGGAGGATAAAATGGGAATGATTAGCGTTTTTATTTTCTTCCCCTGTCTACAGCAAATGAGGATAAAATGGGAATGATTAACATTTACATGAAATATTTGTTACCAAATTACATTGAAGGGCATGCATCTCATGCAAATATAGTTCTATTACACATATTTGATTGAAATTGTTCACAGTTTTCGTAAACTATAAGCAAAGATAGGTTTTCCGATGACTTGTAAGTAACATGGTTTGTATTATATACTTGACTAGAGCATGTATTAGCTTTATTTAGACTCGTGAGAGTTCCCAAGCATGATGTGACCGTGAATATTTTTATAAACAGTTGACATTTTATTTTTGTTTTTTTGGGGTTAAAGGAGAATTGGCATGGAAGCAAATGAGGAGTTAAGATCCATATTCAAGAGGGAGGTGCATCTCATTCTTGTAGTTCGAGTTGCTCGAAGAAAGAACTCATAAGTGATCACTGAACATTCTCCACTTGAATCTTTTTTTGGCTTTTCGTGCGAACTTGGACATTTTTTTTCGTTCTACACCGCTGGAGAAGCTGGCCATTTCAATTTTATGCTTCACTTTTATTTAATAGCCACAACGCTTTGTAGCAATATTACGAAGCAATATTACGAGTGCGTTTACACTTAATTTTTGAAAGGGAAAATACAAACAACCAGGAGCCATGTGGATACATACGGAGGAGAGATTCAGCATTTCAAGATGTATTTTATATGTACAAGTGTAGGATTGGTATGTGTAAAAAATTAATCATTTACTAGTAGTACTTTGATTAGTGGTGAACTTGATGTCTTGAGTTTGATTATCCTTTGTTATGATCAGATGAATGCTATGTAATTGGCATTAGATGTATTCTCATTTTCTCTGGCACTTTAGATGAAATATGAACCAACTCTGTTTGGTGTAATTAGGATTTTTTTTTTTTTTTTCCTGAATCAGCTTTATCTGTATTTTAATATCAAAACGAGTTGAAGAATGGGCAAATCCTTTTTACTCTTTTGAACACGATTAGAAGGCGGTGGTGGTGGTTCATCAAACGTATCCATTGATTCATTTTGAGCGAATGTTATATCTATGGAAACACAAATCAATTCTCTATTGATTCAAATTGAATAAAAATTATTGCCTTCCATACAGGGAACATAAGTAACGTTAACACATAGGAATGAAGGGGATTTCTTTGGAGTTCATAAATTTGTCAAGGCAAAGAATACTCCTTAAAAACCAACTTTTTTCATGTTTATTTGTTCATTCGCATAGATGGATTTCTATATGTAGAAGCCATGCTTTATTTGTAAAGAAAGATTATAACCATTTTCCAAAAACATGAAATTGGTGTATAATAAAGTAAGAATAGAAGCAAGTAGAGTTGGGGTGACATTCTAATTCATACATATCATATATCCAATATAAATAAGCTCTTGATTTATACTCTAGAAGTCTTAGGGAATACAATAATGTTTATTGACATCTAACATATTCACACATTTTATATATTACACCAGCCCTCTTCCCTCCTTGGAATATACCTGATAAGCTTAATTATCTCATTAAATTTTATTTTATGAAAAGACATAACAAAAAATCATAAATAAAGAAAAGAATATAATTTTATTTCCTCTTTTAAGTAATATGATTTACAATGTTATTACAAGAATTGATACTTCTAAATTAAAATAATTCCTCATTTAAAACCTTACTACAATCTATTAGTGAAAGAAAATAATACATTATAGCATATTTCTAAATTCTTCCTTTGATA
Source organism: Allium sativum (assembly GCA_030737875.1). Taxonomy (NCBI): domain Eukaryota; kingdom Viridiplantae; phylum Streptophyta; class Magnoliopsida; order Asparagales; family Amaryllidaceae; genus Allium; species Allium sativum. The sequence continues at coordinate 680,896,478 of CM060926.1, read as the reverse complement.
CATAACGCATTATTCAAGTAGTCTTTGGCTATAGGCAGTACATATCAATTTTATACAACATCTACTAAAATATTGATTTTTCAAGTACCGTTGTAGATAGGTGTGTTGGATTTCCTTGGAACCGGTTTTGTTTCACCTTCATCATATTTTCCTTTTTATAGTTCATGTGTGAAGAAAATTCATGAGCAATGTGCTTTGTTCTATTATTCTTGATGTTACCTGCGTGAACTAAAGCTACACAGGCTACATTGTTTTCATAAACAATAGTTGATCATTTTGTAGCTGAATGGACTTGACATGTATGTCAAATACGTTTAATCATTAATCATAACTAAATACATTCTCCACTTGCTATATGTAGTGCTAGTATTTCAGAATGATTTTGTAATGCTACTACAAGTGTTTGCTTCATACGCCTTTAAACAGTTGCATTACTGTTGTTATTGAACATATACCTATTTGTGATCTTGTTTCATGTGGATAAAGGTTACCCGGCTAATCGACCACCCCCAGAGTCTGGAAAGCCGTGAGAATAGTACTAAGATGGGAGACTGTCTGGGAAATCCTCTCGCGTTTGAGTACGGAAACCTTTGTCACTGGGTATCCACCTTTAAAAAAGACGACCTGAGTCAGCATAGCCAACTAGATTCGGATTATCACCTATGCTAGAATAAAACAAACCCAAATTTGTTATTCCACGGAGATATTTCATGATGTGCTTTATACCATTCTAGCATTTTTTGCTAATATTGAATCGTATCTTGCTAAAAGATTTACTGAGATTGCAATATTTGGTCTCGTACATTGGGCTAAATATAATAATGCACAAATGACACTGAGATATGGTACTTTTACACGAGATATATTTTCATCTTTTTTTGGACGATGTCATTTTAATATCCAAAGAAATGACAACCATATGCGTACAAAGTGGATGTGTTTTATCCATTTGGAAAAAACTTTTTGATTTTTCTCAATGTTGTTTGATTGGTGGATTATTTGCCATTAGTACTATACTCAATCTGTAGAACGAGATAGTATTTAGTTTTGTCAGGATCTTTCATTTTAAATTCATTTTTAAGTAATTTATTGTTTCCTTAATATTTTTTGAAGCTCCAATCAAATTTATATCATCAACATAAACTGTTAAAATAGCGAATTCTTTATAAAAAGACACGGATAAATGTGATTGCTTTTATATTCTTCTTTTATCAAATATTTACTATGATGGCTATATCATATTCTTCTGGTTTCAATCCATATGTGATCATCTTAGTTTTAATGAGTACATCAACTTTGATTTTGCTTTAGGTAACTTATACCCATCTGGAATTTTTATGTAAATATTAGTATTTATTAATTCACTGTACAGATAAGCTATCACAACATCCATTAATATTATATCAAGCTTTTCTAAAACTACAAGACTTATCAAATATTAGAATATTATGACATCCAAATCAGAAAAATATGTCTTTTTCGTTATTTATTTACGTTGGCTGGGTCATTATCATTATCTTATTACATTCCTGACATTTAGTTATTTCGGTAGCTATTGTGGATGAGGTCACATCATCAGTTATTAATTTACTTTAATCCCGCATTTCTCTATAATTTGTATAAATATTGAGGTCTCGTTTTTATCAAGTATTGGTTTTTTTATATTAAAGCTTCTACAATTTCTTTTATGATAATAGTACCTTTCTAAATTTTAGAAGAATTGAGATTTTCATTTAAGTTATCTTTTAGATCATTTATAGCGTCTTCCTAAGGTTGGTCAATTAATAATTTTTCATTGGACTTTCTATTTCTAGGTGCAATATCTTTTGAACCTATGGGTCTTCTAAACTTTTGTCGTTTACATTCATTTACTTTTGTCGGGTCTTCTAGGACTTCATTTCTAGCTATTGCATTTGCTGCTAGAATAATTTTTTTTAGTTATTTTAGCTGCATCACTATATGCATCTGACATATGATCTGTAGTACTCTGAAGATGCAAATTTCTTTGTACATCATGTCGGCATTGTTTTTAAAGCGACCACAGTGTTACTATGTGAACTTGAACTTTTAAGTAGTTTGCACCGGTTAGGACATGGTATCCTACTTGATTTTTGAGAGAGGAACACTTGAATCAAATTTTTGAGATGAATGAGAGATTTATGAAATGTTGCTTTAGTTATATTAGGAGATTTCCGTAGTTGGATCAAGAAATCAAATTAGAGTTTACATGGATGGAGTCGGGCAACGGACCGTAATTTATTAAGTAATCTTGCGAGAAAACAAAGAGTTGGAATGGGCATCATGTCATTTAGAATGATCTCTAGTAACTATAAATTTTGTTGTAGTATAATTATTGCATGGAATAGTTTGAAGAGGGATTTCTCGGTTGGGTTTACGGCGATTCAGATAATTCCACAAGTGACAAGATGACAGCTTGCCTAGGTGAGCATCATAGTGCACTTAGGCTATTATCCTTATTAACATTGTGGGATTGAGGTAGATATAAATCCAAGAAAACCGAAGCATTTTTTTTTTTTTTTTTGTTTGAATTTGTTCAGAAGGGAAACCGATCGGAGTCGTAAAATCTTTCCTAGTGCACTTAGCCTGATCCGAAAACACCACATAAGTTGAGCTTTGTCCAAAATACAAGGATAGTTGAGGCATTGATTGCTAGATTAATTCGTGAGATTTGAGACTCGATGATCCTGCATATCGTATATGGTATATTTTCTCATAGCGTGCGGATGTAAGAGTCATAGGTATATTGTATTTGAGAAAGAAGTTACATGACTTAGACATTTATTTCTTTTAAGATACAGACGGACTCATTTTGAGTTTATGGTTAGACATGCGTATTTGACTATTGATGGTAGCCAAACATTTTAGTATAGACTCTTCCAAATATATCTCTACTTTCATTTCTTGTTTTTTGTTTGTGACTGTTAGTTGCTTACTGTTGTTTGTGCTTCCTAGGTTGCGTGTTAAGGCTTGTTGCTTACCGTTGTTTCTACTATATAGTTGGAGCTGTTTCTTGTTATTTGATTTTGCATTTGGGTTACTTTTTTTATTGCCGTTTGACTTTTGTAAATTGCTGATTTGGATGTTTGCCCATTACCGTTGCTTACTCTCTGTTGTAGTGATTTGATCATTGTTTGTTACCTGGTCTCTGTTTATTATTCATTGATTGCTTCTTTGTGTGTGTGTATTTGGATTGGAAGTGGAAGCAGCTGGGTTGGATATGCATAGGATTTTTGATCTGTAAGTGAGTTGTTTGATCCCGTTTAATCCATTTTTTGCATTTTTCCTCCACCTTCCTGCATGCATTCCCAGGGCAAAATAATGAAAAAAAAAAAAAAAAAAAAAAGCTCTTTTTGTGCGCCTAGGTCAACCCAACCCTTCAAGCCGGCTCTGATTGTTGAATTTTTTGATTCAAATATTTTATGAAGAGAATGTAATCAATTAAATGATTGATTGATTGGATTGATTAATTAATTGACTAATTGGTGGATTTATTGATTGATTGGTTAATTGATTTATTTATTTATTGGTTAATTGATTGATTTAATATAGAAGGAAAGAAATGAATGATTATATTTTGAAAATACCTTGAAAGGGCAACTTAGATATTTGCTTAGACTTTCTATTCTCTTATATATATGCAGCCTTCTTGGTTAGATTGCGGACATCAGAAGAAGAAACCATGTGAGAATATTTGATGAGGTTGTGTGCCTCCATGCGCTTGCGTCCTGCAGAGGCAGATGTAGAAATTTAGGCTAAGGGTAGCAATTCCTATTTACAACTGAAAAACGCAGTTGGTTCCTTCAGATTGTCCAAGAGTTTGTCGTCATTCTTCATCGCTCTTCTGCTCCAACAATATTTGTAGTCATCTAGATATTTTTTGTCTATCTCAATAAGGTTATTGGTTCAAGTTGTAATTGTTTGTAACGATAGTTGAGATCGATTGTAAACAATTTTTTATTAGTGAATCAATAAAGAGAGTGGTTGGGTGGAACATAGTGTGTTCATATTTCCGATATTTTGTGGTGTTGTTTATTTTTTCAATCAAATTCATCTTCAAGTGATTAGATGTAAAAGATTCTATTTTTTGAGGAGTTTTGTCAAACTTTCGCAGCGTACACAACCCCAACAAGTTGGTATCAGATGGCTAACACTGATCCCATAGCATCCATGTTTGTTACGGCATTGAGAGGAGACCATACAGGTCTGATGCTACTTCATATGTCTCGAAGACGGTGGTACATTTTGATGTAGACTCACTTGAGTTTAACCTCTAATTGATTGCCATGTTTACCTATGACGGTATCATTTAAAACACTGAGGTTATACGTGTATGAATTTTGTGTTAGTTCTATCCTCTTTGTATGCTACAATTAGATACTAGAGAGCTGGCCTGTATATTTTTAAATGCTTAATTGTTCAGATTAGCATTTAATAATAAGAAGCTTTCTTCAGAAAGGTATGAATTTTGTTGGAAATATGGAATGACATATGTCACCACATACTTCTTAGTGTGTGATGCATTCTAATTCATGACTTCCGTGGTATTAGTGGCACACAGAAGGTACTATTAGAATTTCCCCGAAGAACTGAGACTCGGAGAGATTGGTCAATCTTGTTACTTTCTCATGCCCATAACTTAAGGAGGAGATGACATAACACCGTATAATTTTAACAATAAAATATTTAATGTATTTAATTATTTGATTTAAATGTTCAATCACTAAGTATCAAAACCCTCTTATACACAATTTTTGCAAATTGTCGAATTAAGACTTGGGATCATTTCTATTTAGTCCAGATCAATGTTGCGACTTTGATTAAGTATAAGCATCTATATATTTTGATTGACGGAATTTTAGCTAGTCACGACTGATCAATTTATAAAACGATCCAATATGCACCTCTTGTATATGATGGGCTTAAGTCCCAAAACTTTTACCATTAGGTCCTGGTTGCTTCCATGATTTGATTGAATATAAGGGTTTTTATGTTTAGAATTCGGAACTATTAAGAACGTACAGTGCCGGAAGGAGAGGATTTGGGCTAAATCCATTAACCAACGTATAGGTGAGTCGGTGACTAATTCCTCAAGTTCACTTCTCATTAATGTTCATTGCTTATCCTATTTCTGTAATGACCTCATAGTCACTTATTTGTCCACTTTTGATCCCCAAAACCTAACATTAATTTTTTTTTTTTTTAAATAAGCCAAAATCACGTAATCTTCATATGGGATTCTCTATTAGATCTGCATGGACAAAGATATCAACTTTCAAGAGTGAAAATTGATAGGTTTTGATGATTTGACACTTTATTTGGAGAAGAAAAGATAAGAAGATAATTTTCATAGTTTATTTACATGCTATGATTCATGTATTTGTTAACCATGATTACAAAGTGATATGAAATAATATGGAAAATGTTTGTGATGTAATTAGGCTTATGTTTAAGCATTAAACATGTTTATATCATCACATTATCAATTAGAACCTTAAATGACATAGTTTGAAAGTTAGTAACCTAAGAAATTGATTTTAGGTTGATTGAGTGACTACATATGATGCAGTTATAGATAATAGAACAATTACATATGATAAGTAGTGCATGTCGCTAGTTAGTGATAATTAAACTAGTTGGAATGGTTTTGGCAAAGTTAGTAAGCTAATTGAATGAGTGTTAAACAACACACTTATTATAAAGTGATTAAGTAATAATGGTGTGTGACACTTCGAATTTGCACATACGTGTGTGATGTGTGTGTGTGTGTGTGTATATATATATATATATGTATGTGTGTGTGTGTGTGTGCGCGCGCGCGTGCGCACATTTAGGGCAAAGGGGCAGTAAAACCAATATTGTATTGTAGTTAAAATCATTATATGTTTCCTTATGTAGAAATACAATTGTTTGATTATATACATATATTATTGAAACAATTCATAGTAGATATTTCATGTAACACCCCACCTCCGCCAGGGTCACTCTTGCAAGTGCACTGGCTTTGGAGGGGTGTTGGACAGGGTAAACATGCATAAAGATATCACAAGACAGAACATATAAGTAAAACAGAGTAAGTAAAGCAGCGGATAAAACTACTATTTCAAAACCATAGTCAAGTTACATCAAAGTACTGAGTCATTATTTTCCAACTACTACAAGTCTAGAAACATAAACTGAAAATTGGAAATAACATAAAGTAAACTATCCCCCAAAGTAGAAGTGGTAAAGCCATAGCGAGCTCAAGTCCAAACCGTACATGAGCTATCCAGAAAGCAAGCTAAAGATCCAAGCTAGGTGCTAGTGTTCCCACCCTGAGAACCTGGGGGGGGGGGGGGGGGGGAACGGAAGAAAAGAGGCGAAAGAAAACGGGTCAGTCAAAAAGACTGGTAAGTCCTACCTACTATTAGTATAAAAACTAATAAAGTTAACTGGACATGTAAAACAGAGATGAAACATAGGATGATAACTGGCATGGTGAAAAGTTAACAAGATGGATCAAGTGTGGCATCGCATATACAAGGTTAAGTTGCACCAGGTGTACTAGTATTCTAATCCATGTCAAGTATAAACAAGAAATGATCCCTTGGCCCAAAGTTGGCCCAACATCATGAGATGACCTAAATCAAGGTCCAACAACTCGGTCTAGTCGATCGGCTCCCTATAAGCCTAACTCGTCGTGTATCGGTGTCATACGGCCTAATCATGGAATGTAGTTAACTGTGCAAGGTCCACCCTATGGTGTATCCAGCCCTAAGGTGTAAACCACATACACAATTCAAGCACGCACAGTCTAAACCTACCGGTGCCCATGTTCAACTCCGGACTTAATGTGCACGACCATGGTCCGCCTGAACAACCGGTGCACTCTTCAGCCGTCTCTTTTGGTCTCTTACAATCAGTCAGTAATCGTGCCCCACCCTAGCCTAGTCCAGGGTATCCAGATACTCCCAAGTAGGTTACTGCTGAAAAGGGCCACGTAACTAGGGTTTTAAATGGGTTAAGTGTGGTTAACCCTATCCTAACCATGTATTGAGTTGGTCAAGTGTATCCAAGCAGTTCATGACTTAACCCTATCAATACATCGTGTTCAACTGGTTAAGTATATTCAAGTAGTTCATGACTTAACCCTACCAATCCATCGTGTTTAATTGGTTAAGTATTCAAGTAGTCCATGACTTAACCCTACCATGTGGCATTAATTAACTTAATGCACCCCAACCTCTCTCATTAGACTTTGTTGTGGTTACTAGTTAAGCCGGGCGGGTCCGGGTAGCTTTACACCACAACCTAGTCTAACCTCGGGTTTTAAGTGCGATATGACCAACTACTCACATTGGGTCTTATTGTTTGTAGCCACTAGTTAAGCCGGTCGGTTCCGGGTAGATTTATGCTACAAACTCAACCCAACCTCGAGTTGGCCACTTTCATGTTCACTACATGTCATGTCCACGTTCATGTTTTCAAGTATAATCACATGTCATATTTTCAAGTCATGTTTCATGTCATTTAAGTTTACCCATAACGTAACTCCATCGCACGTAAGTTCGCATCAACACAAATAGATCAAAAAAGGGGGAACATAAGAATATGACAAGGTGGGCATAAGATGGCAAAGTCTATCACAAGTTAAACATGGTGATATTTGAGGCAAAAAGGGGTTCAACATACTAGCATATGGCCTCAACATGTATGATAGCATAAAAGGTGACTTGGCCTCAAACATATCAAATAGCATAAGGGTGCTTTGGCCTCGAGCATGCATAATAGCATAAGGGTGCTTTGGCCACAAGCATGCATAATAGCAAATAGGCTCAATACCATTATATGCATGCTAAGGAACATGAGGGGTTAAGGTTTGTTAACATGCATAAGCCATAATCCATCTCATAGCATTTTTCTCAAAGGTCAACATGAATGGTACTAGGTTCATGATAGGTCCACAATCATAGATCAAGAGAGGCATGAATAGATCTATGCATACAATGATAGGTTCAAGGCAAATATTGCACTTAGGTTCAATTCCAATCTACACATGTGTGGCATTAAACTTAGCAAATAGGTGATACATGGTCATAGATGGCATAGGATGATAACTAGTGATTTGCATATAACATCATATGCAAATTAACCTAAAGATTATGAGAGTTTCTATGTTGCATTATGCAACATTCCCAAACAAAGCTCATAGCTTTCAATCCACAAAGTCAAGGTGATAGCTTTACAAACATGCATAGAACAAATCTATGCATAACATGATAGATTCAAAGCACAAATCATACTTAGGCCCAAACACAGACTTGCAACATGTCATTTTAACTTCATAGTTTAAATCTAAGAGTAGAATAGGGCTTACAATGCTATGAAGACTATAAAATAAAACAAGATTGAGACGAAGCCACAATAGCAACACTAAAAACCCCTAATTGAATATAAGCTCCAAGTTGTCTTGAGAAACAAGAAGCTCCTTTGATTTGTATGAAGAAAGATCCTTGTTTTGATGAAGAAAGATGGCTCTTTTACTAGCTTAGAACACTCAAACTTTCATGAAGAGGATGGAGGCCATGATATGAAGGTGGAGGCCATGATTAGGAAGCATTTTGGCATAGTTTAGTTGTAGGAATGATTTGTGTTGATTTAGGCTAGGTATTAGGGTCTTTTTTTATAGAAGATTAGGTTAGTTTAGGCCATAGGATTAACCCTAATTCAGATCTGAGCCATTAATTCACGTCACTAGCCAACAAAACAAGACCCCCCAATCGACTTGGGGCTGGCGGAAATTTTCCCGCCTGTCCTGCTTGGGCTGAATTCGAATTCTGAATTCAAATTTGAACTGTTTTTGAACTTGAAATTTTCTGAAAACTTTGACGGGCCATATCTTGGTCATACGGACTCCCATTTTTGAAAACTCGGACTCTATTTCGCGTATTTTTCCGAGACGAACGCAAGGGCACAACCCGTTTCCCTTGATTCATATTTTAAAATTTAACTCTGTCTTGATTTACGTTATAACATGTTATTCAAAAATACGGGTTGTTACATCCTCCCCATCTTAAAGGATTTCGTCCCCGAAATCTTCAAGTTAGGAAGAACGTATCCTGCCATCCATCATCCATCTACTCAAAACATCATCCACGAGCATTCATTGTCCTTAAAAGATTTCTAATGTTGTATGAACATATGCAAAAGTGTGTGTATATGCACCTATCTAATGCGAAGATCAGGCGGTTACTGATTCAGTAAACCTCCTTGATGCAAGATATGTTTGTGCAATGCGTCCATATGTATGCAAATTCCTAACATGTCTCTGCATGAGTGCACATAACATCCCTCCATATGCAACATCCATGTGATAGCATACAAGTTTCATCCATGAATAAGCATAAACACTCATGCATATGCGGTATGAAAGTGTGTGAGCCGATCTTAGTGCCTAATGTGTATCATGCATCCACGAGTATGCACTTGCAAACACTTGCAACCACTAGCAAACATCAAGCATAACATGTTTCAAATACATGTTTCAACCAAGGGTTTCTACCTAAGGCTCTCATGACAAGGTTAACGAGATAACTAGATAAACATGGATAGCAAAAGAAAGATATGCTAACTAGGAAAGGAGATTAGGAATGTACCCTCAAAAAGGAATGGATAAAGCCCACGCATCTTCTCCTCGGTTTCCCAAGTTGCATCTTCATCGGCTTCACTCCACTGAACCTTTATTAACTTGACTTCTCGATTCCTCAGTTTCTTGATCTCCATTCCCAAGATACGAATCGGAGCTCGTCTCAAAGTTGCCTCTTTCTCTACCTCCATGTCTTCAAGAATGCTAGGCTCAACTACCTCGGCTGACTCATGTAGGAATTTTCGGAGGTGCGAGACATGAAAAACATTGTGCACTCCGGCCAGCTTCTCGGGCAATTCCACCTTATAAGCCATCTTTCCAATCCTCTCTATGATAGGGAAGGGTCCTACGAACCTTGGTGCCAACTTCCCAACTGCTCCAAAACGAACCACATTTCGCAAAGGAGAAACCTTCACAAAGACCATATCTCCAATTTCGAACTCTAAGTCTGTCCTTCGCTTGTCTGCGTAGGGTTTCTGTCTGTCTTGGGCCGCTTTCATCCGCCTTCGGATCAACTCAACCTTCTCGGATGTGTCCCTTATCATGTCGGGCCCAAGTATAAGCTTATCCGTCATCTCCTACCAACATGTTGGTGACTTGCACGGCCTCCCATATAAAGCTTCGAATGGTGCCATCCCTATGCTTGCTTGGTAGCTGTTATTATAAGAAAACTCTACAAGAGGAAGGTGGTCTTCCCAAGTACCACCAAGGTCAAGAACACAAAGCCTCAAAAGATCTTCTAGCACACTATTCACCCTTTCGGTTTGGCCATCCGTCTGTGGGTGATAGGTTGTACTTAGATTCAATTGTGTACCCATAGCTTCTTGCAAACTATTCCAAAATTGGCTAGTGAAGATTGGGTCATGATCGCTGACTATGCTAGAAGGAACTCCATGCAATCGCACTATCTCTTGAAGATAAACAGACGCTAGCCATGATGTGGTCCTCTTGCTCTTCACCGGAATAAAATGGGCGCTCTTCGTGAGTCTATCCACTATGACCCATATCCCATAAAGCCCAAATAGTTTGGTCAACTTGACGGACATCTTCACCCCAACTATATATCACAAACAGGCAAGTCATACTCCTTATGGGGTCTGCGACAAAACTAAGATTGAGAATAGGACCGAGAGGATATACTTAAGAGATAGCATGCGAGTAAGTTCTGCAGAATAATAGGGATCAAGGATATATTCTTAAAAAGAGATATGATGCTCGTATCTGGTCTTCAATCTTCTAAGTCGCATTTTCTTGATCTTAATCCTATCGTGCCTTGACCGTCTTTTAACTTCACAATTCCGTAGCTTCTTAATTCTTATTTCCAAAACATGAGTTAGAACTTATTTCACCGTTGCCTCTCATTCCACTTCCACTTATTCTTTCCCTAGAATACTTGGCTTAAACATAACTGCGTGCTCATGGTTTCATGCAAGCTTTCCAAAATTCGTTAGTGAATCCTGGATCTCGTTTACATCCTATACGGTATTCCACGCAGAAGAACTATCTCTTGAAAACAAATGCCAATCCACGTTGCCAAAGGTACTTACTAGGGTGATTTCTATAACCCATGCTTAAGCGGAATGGACTATCCGCCTTAGTGGCGAACACCACCGGAGCTCCCCATTCTGAAATGCTTCGCCTAGCGAAATTTTTCTCAGGCTACTCCTTGATTTGCTTGCTAATCTCTCTTCTTTCTCGCGGGGCCATGTGCCTAACAGGCAATGAAACTGGCTTGGCATTATCAACAAGATGAATACGGAATTCTATCTCGTGTTTAGGGGGTAACCCCTTAACCTCTTCAAAGACACCAGGATGTTCTCGGACCACTCTCATAGATTGCAGATCATCGATGGACGAGTCAATAGATTCAAGATAACATGACGGGATCCATAGGGTTACCAGAAATTTCTAGGGTATTACCGAGGCGAGTCATGAGCCTCACTATCCTATGCTCACAGTCAAGAATGGCTCCATAACTGGACAACCAATCCAGGACCAAAATCAACATGTATCACATGAAGCCGAGAACATAAGCATTACATGTGAATTCTACGGTCAAGATAGAAATCCTCAAATCCATACAAATCATAGATAGATGGGCGGAACCCCCAATTGGATTTGAAACACTGACGGGATTCTCAACTAGACTAGTACTTAGGTGCAAACTTTCAATCAAGATCGGAAGAAATAAAACTATGCGATGCGCCAAAATCAAATAAGGTACGAACAGGGAAATCAGAAATGTAAACATGACTTTCTATAGAAACACTACCTCGATCAAAAGTTGGAAGAGCGAGGAGAGCCTGCAACTGCCCTCCAGAGGATCCTGCTCGCTGAGTTTGCCTTTGCCCTTGTCCTCGCTTCCTTGGGCAATCCTTACTGAAGTGTCCAGACTTTCCACAATGAAAGTATTCTCCCAGCTTCCTTTTCTTCTTCCTACAGTCTTTGGCTATGTGCCCAATGATCCCACAGAAGTTGCACTTCCTCCTTTCTCTTGACTTGTTGTCCTTGCTGTTGTTGTTCTTGCCTCCTTTCTCGGAATCTACCTTCTTGCCTTGAGACTCATTCAACTTGACTTCCTTCTTACCACTCTTATCTTCCTCTTGAAGCAGGGCCATATTTACCAAACTCTCGAAGGTCGCCCCCATGGGTATGTGAGACATGGCCAACCCGTGCAATGGCTCGTTCAATCCTAGAGCAAAGTGTAGGGCCTTCTTCTGAGCTGTGTTAACCAAGTCTAAACCGAACCGAGCAAGCTGATTAAACTTATCCACGTATTCCCTAACGGTCATGTCCCCTTGCTTTAGTGATAGGAACCTCTCCATCTGAAGGTTCTCTTCTGTCGATGATAGAAACCTCAGTCCAAACCTTATCCTAAAGTCATCCCAATTCTGAATAGGCCTAGTAGTGGTGGTGACTACCCACCAATATGCAGCTTCCCCTTTCAACAGCCATACCGCCAACAGAACTTTCCTACGGTCTTCCATATCAAAGATAACAAAGAGGTCTTCAGTTTCCTTTAACCAGTTTCTTGCCTCAACATAAGTCTCCGTCCCAATAAAATTCTTGCCACCCATCGCCTTAAAGTCCTTGCAAATCTTCGCGGAATCCGCTTGTGGACGCTGAGGAGGAGGAGGAGGAACCTCTGGTACGAGAGGAGGAGGAATGTTAGCCACGGGGGGAGGAGGAGGAATGTTAGCCACGGGGGGAGGAGGAGGAATGTCCGCGGGGCCGGCTTCATTCGCCCTTGCCTCCATGTACCTTCTAAACCAAATAGGTACTGGTACGCCCTCCAAAATGGCAAAATTATCGGGCATACTGAAACGAAGAAAAAGATAGATTCAGAACGAGGAAACTAAGGATAGTGCTAATGGCTTTTGGGGAATAGCCTTTTAAAATAAACTAGACTTTTCTTGGAAAAATACTTCTTTATAATCGGTTTTGAAAATAGTTTTTCAAAAGGTAAGTTTTAAAAACCTTTTGTTCAATCTCGTAAACCTTATGCTCTGATACCAAATGTAACACCCCACCTCCGCCAGGGTCACTCTTGCAAGTGCACTGGCTTTGGAGGGGTGTTGGACAGGGTAAACATGCATAAAGATATCACAAGACAGAACATATAAGTAAAACAGAGTAAGTAAAGCAGCGGATAAAACTACTATTTCAAAACCATAGTCAAGTTACATCAAAGTACTGAGTCATTATTTTCCAACTACTACAAGTCTAGAAACATAAACTGAAAACTGGAAATAACATAAAGTAAACTATCCCCCAAAGTAGAAGTGGTAAAGCCATAGCGAGCTCAAGTCCAAACCATACATGAGCTATCCAGAAAGCAAGCTAAAGATCCAAGCTAGGTGCTAGTGTTCCCACCTTGAGAACCTGGGGGGGGGGGGGAATGGAAGAAAAGAGGCGAAAGAAAACGGGTCAGTCAAAAAGACTGGTAAGTCCTACCTACTATTAGTATAAAAACTAATAAAGTTAATTGGACATGTAAAACAGAGATGAAACATAGGATGATAACTGGCATGGTGAAAAGTTAACAAGATGGATCAAGTGTGGCATCGCATATACAAGGTTAAGTTGCACCAGGTGTACTAGTATTCTAATCCATGTCAAGTATAAACAAGAAATGATCCCTTGGCCCAAAGTTGGCCCAACATCATGAGATGACCTAAATCAAGGTCCAACTACTCGGTCTAGTCAATCGGCTCCCTATAAGCCTAACTCGTCGTGTATCGGTGTCATACGGCCTAATCATGGAATGTAGTTAACTGTGCAAGGTCCACCCTAGGGTGTATCCAGCCCTAAGGTGTAAACCACAGACACAATTCAAGCACGCACAGTCTAAACCTACCGGTGCCCATGTTCAACTCCGGATTTAATGTGCACGACCATGGTCCGCCTGAACAACCGGTGCACTCTTCAGCCGTCTCTTTTGGTCTCTTACAATCAGTCAGTAATCGTGCCCCACCCTAGCCTAGTCCAGGGTATCCAGATACTCCCAAGTAGGTTACTGCTGAAAAGGGCCACGTAACTAGGGTTTTAAATGGGTTAAGTGTGGTTAACCTTATCCTAACCATGTATTGAGTTGGTCAAGTGTATCCAAGCAGTTCATGACTTAACCCTATCAATACATCGTGTTCAACGGGTTAAGTATATTCAAGTAGTTCATGACTTAACCCTACCAATCCATCGTGTTTAATTGGTTAAGTATTCAAGTAGTCCATGACTTAACCCTACCATGTGGCATTAATTAACTTAATGCACCCCAACCTCTCACATTAGACTTTGTTGTGGTTACTAGTTAAGCCGGACGGGTCCGGGTAGCTTTACACCACAACCTAGTCTAACCTCGGGTTTTAAGTGCGATATGACCAACTACTCACATTGGGTCTTATTGTTTGTAGCCACTAGTTAAGCCGGTCGGTTCCGGGTAGATTTATGCTACAAACTCAACCCAACCTCGAGTTGGCCACTTTCATGTTCACTACATGTCATGTCCACGTTCATGTTTTCAAGTATAATCACATGTCATATCTTCAAGTCATGTTTCATGTCATTTAAGTTTACCCATACGTAACCGCACCGCACGTAAGTTCGCATCAACACAAATAGATCAAAAAAAGGGGGAACATAAGAATATGACAAGGTGGGCATAAGATGGCAAAGTCTATCACAAGTTAAACATGGTGATATTTGAGGCAAAAAGGGGTTCAACATACTAGCATATGGCCTCAACATGTATGATAGCATAAAAGGTGACTTGGCCTCAAACATATCAAATAGCATAAGGGTGCTTTGGCCTCGAGCATGCATAATAGCATAAGGGTGCTTTGGCCACAAGCATGCATAATAGCAAATAGGCTCAATACCATTATATGCATGCTAAGGAACATGAGGGGTTAAGGTTTGTTAACATGCATAAGCCATAATCCATCTCATAGCATTTTTCCCAAAGGTCAATATGAATGGTACTAGGTTCATGATAGGTCCGCAATCATAGATCAAGAGAGGCATGAATAGATCTATGCATACAATGATAGGTTCAAGGCAACTATTGCACTTAGGTTCAATTCCAATCTACACATGTGTGGCATTAAACTTAGCAAATAGGTGATACATGGTCATAGATGGTATAGGATGATAACTAGTGATTTGCATTTAACATCATATGCAAGTTAACCTAAAGATTATGAGAGTTTCTATGTTGCATTATGCAACATTCCCAAACAAAGCTCATAGCTTTCAATCCACAAAGTCAAGGTGATAGCTTTACAAACATGCATAGAACAAATCTATGCATAAAATGATAGATTCAAAGCACAAATCATACTTAGGCCCAAACACAGACTTGCAACATGTCATTTTTAACTTCATAGTTTAAATCTAATAGTAGAATAGGGCTTACAATGCTATGAAGACTATAAAATAAAACAAGATTGAGACGAAGCCACAATAGCAACACTAAAAAACCCCAATTGAATATAAGCTCCAAGTTGTCTTGAGAAACAAGAAGCTCCTTTGATTTGTATGAAGAAAGATCCTTGTTTTGATGAAGAAATATGGCTCTTTTACTAGCTTAGAACACTCAAACTTTCATGAAGAGGATGGAGGCCATGATATGAAGGTGGAGGCCATGATTAGGAAGCATTTTGGCATAGTTTAGTTGTAGGAATGATTTGTGTTGATTTAGGCTAGGTATTAGGGTCTTTTTATAGAAGATTAGGTTAGTTTAGGCCATAGGATTAACCCTAATTCAGATCTGAGCCATCAATTCACGTCACTAGCCAACAAAACAAGACCCAGGAGCCAAATCAGGTGCATCAGGCCAAACTGGCCGACCACCCAAGTCGACAGGGGTGTCGACACCACCTGGGGTGTGTCGACTCTCAAGTCGACTCCCCAGTCGACTTGGGGCTGGCGTGAATTTTACCGCCTGTCCTGCTTGGGCTGAATTTGAATTCTGAATTCAAATTTGAACTGATTTTGAACTTGAAATTTTCTGAAAACTTTGACGGGCCATATCTTGGTCATACGGACTCCGATTTTCGAAAACTCGGACTCTATTTTGCGTATTTTTCCAAGATGAACGCAATGGCATAGCCCGTTTCCCATGATTCATATTTTAAAATTTAACTCTGCCTTGATTTACGTTATAACATGTTATTCAAAAATACGGGTTGTTACATTTCATGTAGCTATAGTGTCCATCATGTACAGTAGATGTATGAAAGTCTACTAGATCAAGTAATTGCTCTAATGAAGTGCGAAATGTAAATCGTTAAGTGTTGCGAGTTTGGTTGTGAAATTGGTCCATTTACCAGATATCATTCCGAAGATGTAATCAACCACTCAATTTTTCGGAAGATCTGTAACAAGGGCTTAGATTACTGTGAGAGGCGTGTGAAGAATGTATTCTACAAATACACTATCACACATTGAAGATACTAAAGTTGAAACGACCATTTTATTGTTCATTGTTGTAAATTTTCAAAATTAGTTTTGGGTTATGGGTTTGATTTTTGAAGAGGGAAGCAAGAATAGAAGAAGATAAGGAGTAGGGGTTAGTCCCACATTGTAGAATATAAAGGAGTTTGTCTTTATATAGGTAAAAGCTTGATATATGATATCAAAAGAAAGAAGAGAAGGAGCTATAAGGCAATGGGCCTTAGGCATGAACTTGACATAGATAATAATATTTAAAATGTCAAAAGATGGGCCTTGGGATGTGACGCTTCAGAAGCGTTGTAAAACTGAAAGGGTGCATATGTTTCTGATTCGAACAGAAATGACTATTGCAATTAAACAGTTGCAACGCTTGGCTAATGGATGCCTACTCCCGTCACCTATATATAGAACTACGCAAATCATTTCACATGTCTCTGAATATCGATCTTCTTCTTCCTTAGATATTCTACAACACCGTTATACTGTTGCAAAACAATTCTGTCCGAAATACTTGTAAAGTGTTACAAATTTGAAAGTGTTGCAGAATAGCAAACTTCTTCTTCCTCTTCATTCTATTTTCGATTCTTGCATCGTCAGAAAACTAAATCTAGAGTGTTCTTGGTCGGATCAAAATCGTACAAATTTTGAATCCGATTTCGCTGTTTCAAGGCTTCATTAAATCCTGAAGTCGATAGTTCGATAGCCCTTTTGTACCTGGTGGGTTGAACTATTGTCTGAAAGAATTTGCTATGCAAATCCTTGAAGTCAGAAGTACGACAATCATTCTCCTCCATTAGCAACCACGAAATCCCCAACATTCTTTTGAGTTCTGGAGAGATTCATTACATAACCATCATTAGTTTTCATCACATGGCAAACTCATTAATGATATGAACTTAATTATGGATGTATTTGGTGTTATGAAAGGTCAACAAGTTACCATGTTTGAGAAGTGTGTCCGAAAATGATTGAAAACGATACTCTGACAATGTAACTTTCTTATATGGAGCTGTATATTGACGACGTTTAACTGAAGCACCCATTTTAAATATTTTCATATTCATTTTTTGAAGATGTTTAACTGAAATGAATTTATCTAGGATTGGAACAAAAGAAACGATGTGTCATTTGGAGCTATGGACCGAAAGTTATAGGCATTTGAAGTTTGCATCTGCTCATAACAAGAATTCAGACATCTGAATTTACCATCTAGGTATCTGATTAAGTTTAAGAAATAATCGAAAACTTTGGTCAAGCGTTTGACCTAATGGGCCATATGTCTGGTTGAAGTTTTAGATGCCTAAAGCTATTTGTACGTTTGACCTACTGTTCGATCATCCGGTTTGGCTAGAACTTGAGAACACGATAATTTAAGCTTAAGAAATTTGATTGAGGCGTACTTTGAACCAGTTTTATCATTTTTTGAGGGCTTAGTCCTAGAAAATTTGGTAGATGTTGAAGTACTTTGATTTTGGGGCCTATGCAAGACCACCCTGACATATATTCTAAAACCGAAGATTTTGAGGTAGACATGGAGGATATATCAGAAAAGTATTATGATATGGGGTAATGCGCTTAATTTGGAATGCAATTCAGGTTGGTATGGGGTTTCATTATAGCTACCCGATAGGTTTTGGGCCGTGTCAATTAGAGACTTGTCTGGCTACTCCATATGTTACTTAACGATACTGCTCTAAAATTTTGACCTCAGAGTAGTATAAAATTTGTTCGGTGCTATCCTGTTGTGACACACAAAAGGGTATGGTTTATATTGGTGACCTACCTAGTGTATGGACTTATATTAGTGACATACGCATGTATTGACCTTGTTATGTTGTGCCTTTAATGATAGCGGACAGACAAAAGGAGTTACTCAATAGCTAGTCATCTATGTTTTCGATGACAATAGGCTAAGACATTGAGTTTCTCAGTCGTGGGTCATATGTGATTTACATAGTCTTATAAGGACCACAATAAGCTGTATCTTATTATGATCGCTTGGATGTTATTTGGTCCTACTTTTGTTTTCACGAACTTTTTGGTCTTGCAGTAGTGAGTGTACGTATAGTGGCATGCTTGCTTTATTCATAACAGGGGAAATCACATGCATTATGGCGTATCTTTTTGGTTTTAGTCGTCGTGATTATGTACATTAAATCGTAGCTTATCAGTTTTAGTAGTATGGTCGATGTAGTGGGATCATTGACTGGCCAAGTATTATTGGTACTATATTATTATTATTACTACTACTACTACTATTCTTGCTCTAGAGTAGCATAATGGAGAATATTGTGCCAACTTGTTGCTACGGGAGAAGAGAAAATTATGGATGATTCCCTAAATTTGAGATGGACTCACTATAATTGTTTATAGGAAATCCAGATTTTCTTTGAGCCATGTTTATGGAGAGAGTCAACTATTATTTAATAGTTCACTACTACAAAAGTGGGCATATTCGACACAATTTTTACGTGGCCTTAGATCGAAAAAGTGTTGCATTTTCTCCTTTTTTCAAATAGGCAACATCTGAAGGGCGTGGCATCCGCGACCATTGCCTTAGCTGTAACAACCCGCATTCTACGCATCGGAGGATCGTAGAATATTTATTTCTTTCTTATATAAAGTCATATGGCCATGTGGCTTGGGGAAACGACCATTGGGGTCATTTCCCATGTTCATGATTTTTGCCAATTTTTAAATGACCGTTTTGCCCCTAGTTGATATTGTTTCGGCCATAACTTTTGATTGGAAATGAGTTTTGACTGAAACCACTTCCACTAGATTCGTTTGATGGTTTACCTTTCCGTAGAGTGGTCATAATAGCTAAACGGCCTTACCGTTTGGGAGATATGGCTGAAATAAGGTTTGGAAGGTGAAAAACTGCTTAACCGGGCCAAATAGGGTGATTAGTAAATGAGCCCATAACCCATTTCGGGATTAGGGTTATGAGGAGGCTGAAAAGAGTTAGGGTTTCATTCGATTTTAGTTTTCTAGCCTCCACTTACCTCTTAGAAACCCTAAAAATGGCCTCCAACCTCTAAATCACCGCCAAATCGCTTTCTAATCAAGGATTAAGCTTAGCAACATCAAATCAAGGGAGATCTTCGCCAAATCAAGATTAGTGCTGCTGTTTAGCATTGGTATTCGTGCCATATCAGAGATTTATTTCAAATCTAAGGTTTATTTGTGGCTAAGGTGAGTGATTTGCATAGTTTGCAATAATTACGGTTGATTAAGGGTAACTAGTGAAGATTAGCGAATTTATGCATTAATAAATTCTGGAAAAATATTTATAAATTCGAAAATAATGTTTTATACCTCTGTTAGAAATTTGGGTTGATTTAATTAAGTTTTGTTAATCCTACGATTAGTTTTGCTTAAACATGCTTAAGGGAAAATATGGGATTTTGGCTATGTTTGATCCGTTTCACATGCTAGGATTGTTGTTTTGGTGTTTGTGAATGATTATACATGTTTCCATGACTGTATGATATGATTCATGGTTGTCTAGAAATGTTAGATTGGTCGAAAACGCCGTCGAATGGTGTAAACAGTCGCTAGAAGAAGTTGTAGGATTTTGGCCGATCCGGATCGGATCGGAGGAAGGAGCCCGATCGGAACCACCTTCCACGAGAGCTGCTCACACCCGACCCGATCCGCCCTCGTGGGCATGAAGCTACTCCAACCCGAACTGATGCACTATGGAGAAGCTTGAGAGACCCGACCCGATCCGGAGTGCTTGGGAAGAAGGACCAAACCAGAGGAGTTTTCCATGAAGCCAGGAGGTGTGGACTCCGATCCGAACCGCTGGAGGAAGGCCACCCCGACCCGACCCGCATAGCCACCTCCGAACCGAACCGATGTATGGCGATTGGACTTGAAGGCCCCGACCCGATCCGCCAGGGGTGATGACGATGATCCGAACCCGATGGGAGTACGATCCGAAGCAAAGTAAACGAAGAAGACCGATCTAGAGAAGAAGACCAATAACCCGAGATGCAAAGGTAGTCCAAATAAGAAGTTAGAGCTCAGGATCCAGTTGGGAACCAACGAGCCGACTTCATGAGTTGGGCTTTGCTGCGGGACGTGTGCAAAGGGGTTGTCGGTATTCATAACTTTGGTTCACCACTTAGAGACGGATAGTGGGCTTGTAGTGATAGTTATACGGGAATGGATTCCGTCATGGCCCAATGGATAGGTGACCAAGGTAGTGGATATCGTATGCTTTACGCACCGAGTGAGAGACATGAGGATGGTTGCTATGTTTGATTTGTTTGCCATCATTGAGACATGCACGACCCCACCCCCGTATTCTTTACACCATCTGTTTAGTGGCACCTTAGAGTATTGTATAGCATGTAGTGCTAACTCTTTGGTTGCAGGTCCAGGTTCAGGTATGATTGGATTATACCTATTATTGTTCTGTTTTGTTGCTTATCGCTCATACCAGACTTTTTGTCTGACCCAGAGTTTTATGTCTCTTCTTATTACTCTAGGTGCTCTCACGAGCAGACTAGAGACAGGTTAGCTGGTGATGCACGAGTAGCTGATCCGGAGGCGAGCAGAAGGCTTCCACGTATGCTATATATATAGATATTCTCCCAGTATCGTTGGTGGTCACTACTTGGGCATTAGTAGTGTACCTCCCTTATCTTGCTTTTACCTTTAGAGACAGTTTGAAAAGTTGTAATAATAATGATGTGGAACATAAGCTGTATTTGGATTTTTCGCTGCTATGATAGTTTGTTTTCAGCTTATGCACTATCTCACCTGTTTTATGTCTAGTATATTGTTATTAAATTTTGTTCTATGTGCTGTGAGACATTCTACCGGTTTCTTTGTTAGTTCCTTCATCTTCTTTCCTTTCTTTGGCAACCGTTCCGTGCTAGTTGGGCATGTGTACAACGCACTATCGGAGGAAATGTCGACTGGTGTGGGGCGGGCCGTCACATTTGGTATCGGAGCTCTAGGTTGCGTAGTTAACCTAGGGAAGTCATCAGGGAGAGATAGTATACGTATATGAGAGCGCGTATTTGTGATTATTTTGGTTTTCAAAAGCTATATATGTACTATTAGTATAGCTAAGGATGGAGTCGCACTGCACTAGCACCACTATGGAGATGGTTAATCGTTTTCTCTTTACATATTGAACGATGAGCCGATACGCAAGAGGTGCTGGTAGAGGAGCCAATAATGAGAATGCTTCTAACATGATGACGATGCTTACTGACCTCATGAGAGAAATGCTTAGGGATGTGCGGGGGCAGCTCCCCATGCTGGTAATGGTGGTGGTCCAGTAGTGCAGGCGCCTAGGGTCGATTTCTCCAAGTTGTGCAAGGATTACACTAAACTTGGTGGGAAGTCGTTCCACGGAACGGAGTCGGCCACGGATGTTCAGGATTGGTTGGATAGCTATGATCGTATATTCGACGACTTGGGTATCGAGGATGCAATGAAGAGAAGGCTAACGTCTCGTCAGCTGCAAGGGCGAGCGATGAATTGGTGGAATGCTATTAAGACAGCCACTCCAGAGGATCAGGTTACTTGGGATCAGTTTAAGGCTCACTTTAGCGACAAGTTTATCCCAGCTGCTCAGAAGTCGGACTTGTTTAAGAAGTTCTTGGAGTTTAAGCAGAATGGTAGGGCATCTCGGAGTATATTGCTGAGTTCGACACTTTGTCGAAATATGGGTTATCCCTAATAGATACTGCCGAGAAGAAGAACGAGAAGTTTATAACAGGTTTGGATCAGTACTTGGGGGAAAAGCTTATTAACCACATCGATGAGACGTTTGAATCGATTGTAGGGAAAGCATTGAGGTCAGAGAGTCTTTACCCTAAGTCGAAGACTGAGGTTGCATCTGCAGAGGAGCCAAAGCCGCAAGCAAGCGGTGAAGGCAAGAATAATTCCTAGAATAAGAGGAAACAAGACCAAACCATGGATGGTCAGAATAAGAAAAATAAGAAAGATGGCGAGTGCTTTAGCTGTGGTAAGAAGGGCCACTATGCCAGAGATTGTCGGGAAAAGCCTGGGGAAAGGAAGTGCTTTAATTGTGGCCAAGCGGGACATCACAAGAATGAATGTCCACAATCTCCTAGGGAGAAGCAGATCGTGAAAGCATATGCTATCAATGCTGTTCCTTCTTCGTCGAATGCCCCAACTGCAGCGCAGAAGGAAAAAGGTGTCATTATTCGAGGTATGCTTTCTATTTAAGATGTTTTTGATCAGTTTTGTTTGACAAACTTGAGTTAGTCGATAGACCTTTAGTAGTGACGAACCCGATTGGCTGTTCGACTAGCCTCAGTATGATTTGCCGTAACGTGGTCTTATCGAGTCATGGATGTATGTTTGTTTGTGATTACTTTCTTTTTGGGCTTTACTGGGTTTAGCATTATTTTGGGGAGTCGACCTACTCTGAAGGAATAGTGTGGTATTAGGTACCTACCTAGTGATGGCGATAATAACTGGAGTCAAGGAAGCTGAGAGGTTATCGTTGTAATAAGTTCTAGTTGCCTCTGGGAGGCAAATGAGTGCTCCAATGCTTAGTTGTTTTGCTAGTATCACTTCACGTGGATTGTTCGAATTCGGAGGAGATGTTCCTTGGGTGCTTGTCTGATATTGGTTTAGGCCTTTGGGGCTTGTGCTTGGGGAATGTCAAGTTCGACTAGGATGGTTTGCGTGAGAGATAAATGGTTGCTGCGATTCTTCATCGGATGATATCTTGGTTTATTCGAGGAGTGATGGGCAGCTGTGACATGATAAGACTGTTCAATGGTATAGACTGCCCCGAGTTAGACTCGATAAGGTTATGAGGTGGCTCGACTGGGACTCGAGAAAGATGCAAAGTAATGGATTGTTTAGGACCCTATGCTGATGTTCTCTTTGGATAGTAGAACTTTGAAGAAATAGGATGTGTTTGTTGACCATGGAAGATGCAACGAAGGTTATGACGATTCAAGTTGGACTTGAACTCGTAAAAGAAAATAGGTATTCGTTGATCTTGGAGCTGCAACGAATAGGGAGACGACTCACGTTGGACTAGGGTTTGTAGGTAATGGATACTCAAGACTGGGTCTGAGTTTATGGGTAATAGATTGACTCGAGTTGAACTCGAGGAGGCTGCAAGGAATTGGATTGGCTCGAGTTGGAATCGAGAGGGCAGCAAGATAATGGATAGACTTGGGTGGGACTCAAGTGTTTCAGGCGGACTAAAAGCAGGGGTATCTTGGGACGCCCACTTACCTTGGATCCGTTGGACGTGATCTAGTTATCCTTGGAGTATAAACGTACGTTGGACGTACGGTAGTCCGTTTGGAGGCAGAGCTTCCATTAGATATTGATGTTGGTTGGACCAGACATACAGGTACCGATGTATTCATGGCTTTAGCAGGTGATAGATAGGATTTGTTTGATGGATGCTATGGTTATTGTGTTTGCTTCTACCTTTCTTCTCTTGAGTATCACCTGTAGAATCCTGTTGAATGGAAATAGTATAAGTTCGTTGATCATGGTGATATGAAGGGTGTAAGATACTTTACGTCAGACGTGAAGTATGTTGGGAATTGTGGAGCGTCCGTTGACCTTGAAGATTCAGCGGATAGGAGCTTCAAGTTGGACTTGGACTCGAAGGTAGAGTAGCTAGATACATTGGATGAGTCTAGTTCACCTTTAGAAGGTGAATGTACGTTGGACGTGCAGTGCGAGTATAAGTGGAGTACCTAGGTTCATTGGATGGGTCTAGTTTGCCTCTAGGAGGTGAACGTACGTTGGACGTGCAGTACGAATGTAGGAAGGACTCAAGTTGGACTTGAAAGGACATTTGGAATGTAGTTGAAAATTTGGCGTATAGGGTTGGATTACCTAAGAAGATGACAGTATAGACGGATGCCATAGTACCGGACTGGGTGCGATAGCTGATGCATTGAATATGAGACATGCCAGTTTAGAGGCTATTTTTCTGGAATGAAAGCAACTAGAGTATATCACGGGATATGACTTCAGACCTAAGTGTGAATTGGATTTAGAAACGCTAGTAAGCTTGACGATTAGATCGATTTAGATTAAGTGGATTGGTTCCAGTCAGAGGGACGATCCTAACCTATTGGAAATCACCTCTAGGGTAGAGATGAGAATCAATGGTGAGAGAACGACTATACTTGGGAAGTAGAGAATGACATAAGAAAGTCATATCCAAAACTCTTTGCCTGGTAAGATTTACTTTGCAATTTAGTTATTCCGCATGCTAGGATAGATTTGTTTTGCTTGTTTTGCATTTTTGATTGTTGTTTTATGGCTGAAAGGCATGCGGAACGCTTTGTGTGTTTTGGTTAGGGAATTTCGAGGGCGAAATTTCTTAAGGAGAGGAGAATGTAACAACCCGCGTTCTACGCATCGGAGGATCGTAGAATATTTATTTATTTCTTATATAAAGTCGTATGGCCATGTGGCTTTGGGAGACGACCATTGGGGTCATTTTCCATGTTCATGATTTTTGCCAATTTTTAAATGACCGTTTTGCCCCTAGTTGATCTTGTTTCGGCCATAACTTTTGATTGGAAAGGAGTTTTGACCTAAAACCACTTTCATTAGATTCGTTTGATGGTTTACCTTTCCATAAAGTGGTCATAATAGCTAAACGGACTTATCGTTTGAGAGATATGGCTGAAATAAGGTTTGGAAGGTGAAAAACTGCTTAACCGGGCCAAATAGGGTGATTAGTGAATGGGCTCATAACCCATTTCGGGATTAAGGTTATGAGGAGGCTGAAAAGAGTTAGGGTTTCATTCCATTTCAGTTTTCTAGCCTCCACTTACCTCTTAGAAACCCTAAAAATGGCCTCCAACCTCTAAATCACTTCCAAATCACTTTCTAAACAAGGATTAAGCTTAGCAACATCAAATCAAGGGAGATCTTCGCCAAATCAAGATTAGTGCTGCTGTTTAGCATTGGTATTCGCGCCATATCAGAGATTTATTTCAGATCTAAGGTTTATTTGTGGCTAAGGTGAGTGATTTGCATAGTTTGCACTAATTACGGTTGATTAAGGGTAACTAGTAAAGATTAGCGAATTTATGCATTAATAAATTCTGGAAAAATATTTATAAATTCGAAAATAATGTTTTATACCTCTGTTAGAAATTTGGGTTGATTTGGTTAAGTTTTGTTAATCCAACGATTAGTTTTGCTTAAACATGCTTAAGGGAAAATATGGGATTTTGGCTATGTTTGATCCGTTTCACATGCTAGGATTGTTGTTTTGGTGTTTGTGAATGATTATACATGTTGCCATGACTGTATGATATTATTCGTGATTGTCTAGAAGTGTTAGATTGGTCGAAAACGCCGTCGAATGGCGCAAACAGTCGCTGGAAGAAGTTGCAGGATTTTGGCTGATCCGGATCGGATCAGAGGAAGGAGCCCGATCCGAACCACCTTCCACGAGAGCTGCTCACACCCGATCCGCCCTCGTGGGCATGAAGCTACTCCAACCCGAACCGATGCACTATGGAGAAGCTTGAGAGACCCGACCCGAACCGGAGTGCTTGGGAAGAAGGACCGAACCAGAGGAGTTTTCCATGAAGCCGGGAGGTGTGGACTCCGATCCGAACCGCTGGAGGAAGGCCACCCCGACCCGACCCGCATAGCCACCTCCGAACTGAACCGATGTATGGCGATTGGACTTGAAGGCCCCGACCCGATCCGCCAGGGGTGATGACGACGATCTGAACCCGATGGGAGTGCGATCCGAAGCAAAGTAAAGGAAGAAGACCGATCTGGAGAAGAAGACCAATAACCCGAGATGCAAAGGTAGTCCAAATAAGAAGTTAGAGCTCAGGATCCAATTGGGAACCAATGAGTCGACTTCATGAGTTGGGCTTTGCTGCAGGATGTGTGCAAAGGGGTTGTCGGTATTCATAACTTTGGTTCACCACTTAGAGACGGATAATGGGCTTGTAGCGATAGTTATACGGGATTGGATTCTGTCATGGCCCAATGGATATGTGACCAAGGTAGTGGATATCGTATGCTTTACGCACCGAGTGAGAGATGTGAGGATGGTTGCTATGTTTGATTTGTTTGCCATCATTGCGACATGCACGACCCCACCCCCGTATTCTTTACACCATCTGTTTAGTGGCACCTTAGAGTATTGTACAATATGTAGTGTTAACTCTTTGGTTGCAGGTCCAGGTTCAGGTATGATTGGATTATACCTGTTATTGTTCTGTTTTGTTGCTTATCGCTCATACCAGACTTTTTGTCTGACCCAGAGTTTTATGTCTCTTCTTATTACTCTGGGTGCTCTCACGAGCAGACTAGAGACAGGTTAGCTGGTGATGCACGAGTAGCTGATCCGGAGGCGAGCATGAGGCTTCCACGTATGCTATATATATATATATATATATATATATATATATATATTCTCCCTGTGTCGTTGGTGGTCACTACTTGGGCATTAATAGTGTACCTCCCTTATCTTGCTTTTACCTTTAGAGATAGTTTGAAAAGTTGTAATAATGATGATGTGGAACATAAGCTGTATTTGGATTTTCCGCTGCTATGATAGTTTGTTTTCAGCTTATGCACTGTCTCGCGTGTTTTATGTTAAGTATGTTGTTATTATATTTTGTTCTATGCGCTGTGATACATTCTACAGGTTTCTTTGTTAGTTCCTTCATCTTCTTTCCTTTCTTTGGCGACCGTTCCGTGCTAGTCAGGCATGTGTACAGCGCACTATCGGAGGAAATGTCGACTGGTGCGGGGCGGGCCGTCACATTAGCCCTCTAAGGCAACGCTTTAGCACATCTACTGCCATAGAAAGAAAGTGTTGCATTATAGACGTAATGCAACACTATTTGCACGTAATGCAATAATATTTAGTGTTGCTTGAAAATTAGTTAGATCCTGGCTACCAGGTCACGATAGCGGCGGTCACGTCTGCTTTCCATGTCAGCTGCCTGCGTGTCACATGACACGTCAGCTGCACATGTGTCACATGCCACATCAACTGTGGCGTCAACGTGCCATGTGGACTTTCTACTATTTTAGGTAATGCAACACCACTGTATTATGGAATGCAACACCATTATCTTGAAATACAACATCAGGAAAAAAGCAAGTGCAACGCTTTAATTATAAATTTTGCAATATCAGTTTTGTATATAGAAATAACACATCCGTTATTCATTATCACATTCAAACCTTCAATACATACCTCTTCAATACATACGATCAAATACATAATTTAACGCTTTAAATATATAACATATATGATCAAATACATAATTTAAAAATAGCAAAAGTGCCAACACATACCACCTTCAATACAAGTGCTAAAAATACGATCAGTGTGCATTCTACAAAGTAGCAATGCCATGAACCAGAAACTGTATCTCTCCATGTCATTTCAGGTCCTCCATTTGTCGGTTGTATCTCTCTTCGTCATTTCAGATCCTGCAATTTGAATTTACAAGTTATTTGATAAGTGCATATGTGGTGTGTGCATCTGTGCATTTGGCCATCTAATTAACTTATAAATCTTTGTGAGTTACGCATACAATTATAACAGTCGACCATTCACCATTGGTCAATCATGCTACCTCAGAATTAAGTATGCTTCATCTTCTGTGCAAGCATTTCCAGTTCACATATTTACCTGACACCATCCATCGGTTCCCTCGCACATCCTTTCAAGCTTCAGAACATCATCATCTCCATATCCCCTAAACCCCAATCTTCAAAAGTTTAAAAATAAAATCAATGGAGGACTCGTCTCTATACATCACTGCCACTGTTCTTAAGGGACACCGGAATTTCGAAGTTGTGAATAATGTTCTTAAGGTGACTCTCAATCATAATTCGTGACCTATACGGGCAATACCCAATAACTCTTTTCTAGTATCATGTCCATCGTATAGTAAGCGTGATCATGCGCTAATGTTGAAAGTTATTACAAAACCTGGTGGTGCTATTTACCTGCAAGCATGGTCTAATGAAGAATTTGAGCCTAAACCAGCGTTAAAAGTGGAATCATGGGCTAAAGTTGATGGATTTCCCGAGTTCCTAAAGAGTAATGTCCCTGCTATTGAAGAAATAATGAAGCCAATGGGACGTGTGCTTGCAATTGACGACTGCAACTGGTCTCAGTATGACCATACATCTTTCTACCTGAAAATGCAATTTTATGAAGGCATTGGCAATATCAATACTTTTGTTTCTCAATTCAATAACAAGGTTTTCCTCATTAAGGTTCAGCGATGTACCCATGCTCATCCTGGAACAAGGCCTGAACTTCCTTTTGTGATCAATAGGGAGGAACAGGTGGTTCCATGTTTGCATCATTACAGATGGGAATGGGAAATGGATTCAGATGAAAGATTTGCCGCAATGATACAAGAAGCTTCTGTGCTACCCTCTTACCAAGCTTATTTCCGGAAGCCACCCATGACATACATGTTAATAACCATGCCCCAATGAACCAGATGAATGATCAGTGGGTAGATATAGAAGTTGATCAGGAATTTGACTGGCCAAACTACCTCACCCCTTGTCCTGATGCTGCGGGTCTATCGCATGCTGTGGGTCCATCGCATGCGGTTGCTCACTTCAGACTGGCTCTCCCAGAGCTGCAAAGCCCTAACGAATCAGTTGGAAGTTCCATAGCCCTGCAAAGCCCTGATCTGGTATGAATTGATGCTACTATAATGTCATTTTTTGGATGTATATGTATTAAGTTAACTTTATGATAATTTTGGATGTGGATGTGTATGTTATTTTTTGGATGTGTATCGTATGAACTGGTCGATGCTGCCTTATGATACCTGTGCGTGTATGGTATGAATGATGTGTATTGTATAGACTGATGCTGCCTTATGATACTTGTGCATGTATTGTACGAACTGATGTGCATTGTATGGACTGATGATGCCTTATGATACTTGTGCGTGCATGTTAGGTACGGGTATTTATATCACAAAACCTCAATGCAAACGCATCGTAGTGCATACACACCGCAATGCAAACACATGTAGTGCATACACACCGCATTGCAAACACACCGCAGTGCAAACACACCGCAGTGCTACACATGTATTTGTATG
Source organism: Allium sativum (assembly GCA_030737875.1). Taxonomy (NCBI): domain Eukaryota; kingdom Viridiplantae; phylum Streptophyta; class Magnoliopsida; order Asparagales; family Amaryllidaceae; genus Allium; species Allium sativum. The sequence continues at coordinate 680,866,784 of CM060926.1, read as the reverse complement.
AACTTTATGGCACAAACACACCACAGTGCATACACACTGCAGTGCAAACACACTGCAGTGCATACACACCACATTGCAAACACACCGCAGTGCAAACACACCACAGTGCTACACATGTATTTGTACGAACTTTATGGTACAAACACACCGCATTGCAAACACACCACAGTGCTACACATGTATTTGTATCACAAAACCTCAAGCATACAATTGTACGTCATTTTTTAGATGTGTATGGTATGAACTGATGCTGCCTTATGATACTTTTTTGTATGACTGCTTTATGATACGTAGTACAACATAATATGGATGCAAAACTAAGCATACATTTCCAAAATCGAAACATTGAAATTGGTAGTTTCCAAAATCAAATGGAAAATACCTGTGCATGTTAGATATGGGTGAACGACTTGTCCGGATCGGGAAATTTGTAGCCTCAAGCACATCGCAGTGCAAACACACCGCAGTGCTACATATGTATCTGTATCACAAAACCTCAAGCATACAATTATATGTTAATGTAAATGAACGCAAAGTGCAAATCAATTTTGATGGTAAAGTCCCATTTCCTTAACTACCTTGACCTCTATAATAAACCAATGTCTTTTTCATGCCAATAGCCCGGTTCTCATGGCCTAAAAAGGTACCACTCAGTTAGGTGAAACCTAAATCCTGGTGGCAAACTCATCGGCGCCATCTCCTTTTTTTGGTTTATTGCTGGGTATAATTTTCGAATAAACCTCAGCATAATTCCAAATCCCAAATAAATGGTCAAAGTGCAACTAATCACTCATAATCTAATCTTTCACCAACTAATCACTCATAAGCGAACGAGTTTTCCTAAGTTTGGGATGTCCAAACAACAAATTACTCATAAGCGAACGGGTTTTCCAAAATGTAACAAATGAACTAATTACTAATTGCTCATAATCCAATCTATAATAAGCGCAACTAATTCACAGTGCTATACAAACTGAACCTAAGGGAAAAAACTGGTGATGTCAATGCCCTAAGCAATTAAAGCTAGAAAGCGTTTCAAAGCTTTAACCTTTTCGGAATAAAATTTTCTGTCGAGGAGAGGAGCGATACTGACGTGAATTTAGGTTTAAATTTTTGTCAATAGTAAAAATAGGGAAAAACAATTAGATGATAGAGAAGAAAACGATTTGTGACCAGATTGTTTTTACATTATTTCGTGAAGGGAGAAGATTGCACCAGAATTTCGTCAAAAGAATGCAATGACATGGCTGTCAATGATTGGATGATGGCTAACGTTTAGAACCATCAGACACATAGATGGTTTGAACCGTTGGATTGATCTTGCATCTACGGTTGGGGTTTTTATATGTTGGTAACGCGGATCGCTGAGTTGGATTATATATGGGTAATGATACGCTTTTAACTGGCGTTGCACGTCAAAACACTAGAATTCCCACCGCAGCAGTGCATTCATGTATAATGCAACAACATATGAATATTGTTGCAGAAGATCAAAGAAATCATAGATTTCGCCACACTTTTCATGCAACACACACAAATTAGTGTCGAATATGCTCACTTTTGTAGTAGTGGTTCCTACTTATTTTTATATAGTTTTAATAAACAATATTCTAAAATAATTCCCATCACATCATATTGACGTCTGACCAGATTTTTTCTTTGTCTATTTATGTTATAACAACTGTCAGATATTCAATTGAGTAGTTCGAGAGATGGTACTTTTGGGGATATGCTATTAGAGTACGTAGTTGGAACATTTGAGGCATGTCATCGACACACACACACACATACATATATATATATATATATATATATATATATATGCATGTCGTTGATATATATATATATATATATATATATAGATGTTGTTTTACTATACATGGAAAACCCATTATTAATATATAAGACCATTGTATCAGATATTTATTTGGAACTCTATGCTTTTGGAGATGATATTTTTTAGCTATTATATATAGATATTTGTTTGTTAGTTTCTTCCACCAGTGCAGTCTCTTATATATTATCATTCTATTTATGTTCATGTATATTCTATATGCTATACGTTGTCATTTCGTTGTGAGATTTTATCGATGTCATGGTTTAGTGTTATATTCTAATGTAATCTCGACAATCTGTCCTTTATGGTATATGAAAGTATGGAGACATTGTATGGCACTGGCTTTTAAGTATTATTAAGGGCGTCTTGTTACAGTATTCAATGCCATGGATGCTCAACTCATGCCCATGCCCATACAAATGTCTAACGATTGGACATACTTTCTCACAGACAAAAAATGTGGGTACATGTATAATATCATATCCCGCTAATAAGCATCACAACCCTGAAGTTACCCATCGATCCCCTGACATGCTTACCAATACTTAAAAATCCTCATAAATTTTCGACTTATACTTACATAGATTGCTAAATATTAAGCATACAGATATCTAAAAATGTGGGTACATGCATATTTCTCTAGGTATACGTAGACTATCGTGTCCATAAACTGGAATTACAACCTCACATTCTACTCTACGAGTGATCATAGGTATCTCCACTCGGTTCATCACTAGATGTTGTAGTCACTCGCTACCTCGTGGCATCATCTTTGGAAATTCTCTAGATAACCATTGTAGGTCATAGCGCCATCATATCAAAGTTCCAAAATTATCATCATTATTGCCATCCCAACATGCTATTTTGTCATCTCAGTAATAAACAAACCCAATCCAATCCCTAATCATTTGGTGCTATATACTTCACTCAATATCACACACTTGTCATTCAATACAAGTCATGAACGTATCATCATGGCCAACACCTGATCTCATTTTTTTCTGTCTAGGCATTTCCTTGTCCAAACATAAAGCATTTACTGAAAATCCCTAATTAACCTCCTATTTTACTCAAAGCAACCCCAAAAAACACAAAATCTAATTTCTTGTTCAACCATCGACCAAAGCAACTACCTTAAATCCTTGAGCATGATGCGAAGGAACCACTAAACCACATTTCTTGCTTAACCTACATATGAAAACATTTGATGCCTATTCCCTCAGGAACCCTAAGTAAGGCTCGTGCGAATTTTGCATCGGACCAAAACATGACTCGAATAACCAGGCAGAAATGTTGTAGTATCTTTTATTTTCAAATTCATGTCGATTCCATCGCGATTCTTTATTCATCAACCTGTATTCATTTCATACATGTCTTTGTACCTCCCATTTTGGTCAATTGAATGCCAACGCACAATCCAAAAAGAATCTTAGAATAGCAATATAAATCCATACATAGAACGCGTAAGAGTAAATGACATAGGAATTCATAGTGGTTTGGAAAGTATGTCAACATCCACAATAGGTAATTTCTTGTTTGTAATGTTTGATTATGAGAAGGTGGAGTTAAGAAGTTGTAGTTCGGTAGTAGCATTGTCCTTGCGTTTGAGTGCCAAACGCAAGGAGAAGATGCAATAAAAACATCTCCTAAAAATGTCCAAGTAATGGCGTGTTTATAGATGCTACAAAGCTCTGACCATCCAAGAAGAGAATAATAAAAGTAGGATCCAAAATTGACCACAAAACCGGGGGAGAAAAGCTAATTGACCTAATCCATTATGATTCGATCCGGATTGGTATCGATCTGACGAGAGAGATCTAGATTTATGGCTAATTCGTAGCCTTGTCTTGATGAGCTGCATCCAAATCAAAATACAGTTAAGTGAATCCAAGTTGTGTTAAAGGCATGGCATCGACCCACGCTTTGATGTTTACACTGACCTGGGTCGGCGATTCCATATCTAGGACCGATACGATGAGATTCTATGCATACCGATCTGAGGTGATACTGGCTTAGTCGATCCGAGCCGAAGCTGCTTTGAAAATATGATGTGAGATGATGCACCGATCTGGGGCAGGCTTGGGTAGGACAATTCGAGACAACAGCCTAGGCCTACCCGGATTAAAGTCGTCAAAAACTCCAAGTGTCCATAAAATCCATTACTTTAACCAAGATTTCCCAAGTTCATGTAAATCCATGCTTGAGTCCCAAGTGATCCAGTAATCCATAAAGTAATTGCCTCCCAAAACATGCCTTTCGATGAAAGACGTGTTTTGCATAATCCATAAATCGAGAAGCCATAATCCAAAAGAAGTCTAATAGAAATCCGATAGCCGAAGACTGAAAATCTAGTAAGCCACGATCAGCTAGATTGTATTATTAGAGAACCAAAATCCAAAATCCAAAGAACAAAAGCCAATAGAATCCCAGATCTCTTACAATCATATTATGAGTGAAGCCCATAAATCCTATGATCACTCCGGATCGTAATTATAATAGAAAACCAAATTCCAAAATCTAGGAACTCCAAATATCTAGAAAATCGAAGATATCCAGTAAATCGATATCCAAAATCCAAGATCTAGGGCCTCATTGGGCTTAGCTAGCATGGTATAATCCATACCTTAAAAAAAACATCCGAGTAGTTTTTCCAAGTCCTGAAAAAATTTCTCAGACCCTATCGAGCATAGTCCATACTTGAGTATCGACCAGGCGGTCTTGCCAAATCCTAACAAGATGGCCTTGCTCTTTCCAAGCATAATCCATTCTTGGGGACCAAATATTAAAGTCTAGAATTTCAACTTCTAATTCCATGGTTCACAAGCATAATCCATTCAAGTGAAGTAATCTTATTAAAATTTTAAAATTCCAAGTTATCACAAAATCCAAAGAAAATTAACAATTTTTTTGGGGTATAGAAAACGCTTAGGGATTGCATCCTAATATGTACGTATGTAGGCCAACTTAGCGGTTGTTGTTATAAGTTTATTACTTGAAGGATGGATGGTTTATTGTCGGGTAAAGAGCATGCCTTGGGATTAAGTCCTAATCCAATACAAGGTAGACTGATGTAGCCATCCAAGAACAACATCCGGAAAACCAAAGAATCTGAATCAATTAATGATCTCCTCGTGCGAGCTAGGTTCTGACTAGTTCCTGTTCCGAGTGTTGCGGCTGCACCTGTTTTGCTACTACAATCCTATTCTTGATATATTATGCCAGATCTCTGCGTCTGACATGTTCCTCAATAATATCCTAAAGATGCCCACATTCATTTGTGTTGTGACCATTCAGGTTATGAAAAAAAATAGAGTTTACCATAGTTACTTTCCCTTTACGTTGTTTCCTCTTGGGGAGCTTTCTGAATGGAGAAATTTCATGAAAATCCAAGTTAATATCCTCTAGAGATGCATTGAGCTCCATATAGAAGGGAATTTTGGTTTTCTTCATTGCTGAGTATTCTAATCATTTATGTTAAAGGCTTTTACTTTTCCCTTATCCCTTCCTTTTTCTAGTTCTAAATGGTCATCTATCCTTAATTGTATTAACCTCGAGATTTCCTTTATCCGCTATCGCATCCTGCTGAAGTAGAAATCAATCTGCTTTATAGTATGATTCTCCAAGGTCCCGCAATCAATCCCTTTCCAATGAGAACTTTTAGTCCAAATTATCCACTATGCCTGAGATGGCAGTCGTAAGTACCATGGATGGGTCTGGTCAGTCCATCGATGCATTAAACCTTATTAAATAATTTCGTAGAGTGTCTCCAGTCCTCTTTTTAATTGTCATAAACATCATCGCATACTTAGGTCTAGATATGCGGACCCTAAATTACTTAATGGACCTTTCAATAAAAATACTCAAATTGCCGATAGATTCGACTCTAACCGCCTAAACCTCTTAGTAGTGATATCTGTGAGATAAAAAGGGAAGCCCTTTTCCATGACGCCTTCAGATGCAGCAAACACTTCTATATGGTGCAAGTAATGTATAAAATTGACAGTAGGATCCTTTCAACCATCATAAGCCTCAAACACTAGCAATTTGAAGTTCGGTGGTTTCCCAGAATTCCTTATAACTGAGTGAACAATCCGTGATTAATGTGGTCCATATTCAATTAAGAAATTCTAGCTCGAGAAAACCGTCAATTAAATCTCATTCATGATTCAATTTCCATTGTCGAGTTTCTGCCAATTGCCTAATACAATACCAGTATCCCTAGTTTCTAATACAGATAGGTGGTACGTCACACTGTGACATTACCATTCAAATTGGCCTGACCTGAGAAGCGGGATTGGGTACGAACCGAGTTCTAAGAGCTGGAGGAGCTCTTCCTGCATTTCATGTTCCAGCATCCAAAACACGACAGGCTAAGATGTCGTGATCCAAAACAACCACATCTCGGTGTTTCCCCTCGGTTGTAGGATGTTTGGACCGACACAGATGGGATCTGTATCGATCGGTATTGAAGTTATGAGGTGTTCTTCAAGCCTTATCTTGTCCCTTCCATGCCACTAGGCCAATAGCTTTGTTCTAGAATCTTGGCCTTCCAAATTCCTCCATCTTAGCGAGAAAAGTTATCAACATCTCCTTTTATCTTTTGATGAGTCCTTCATGTCGTTCCAAACAAGATTCAAGTTCCTTGACCACTCTATCCACATCTTTCCGAGTTAGATAGATGGAGAGGTTTCCAACAGAGGAAGCCTCCTGGCTTCCAACCATTCCAATAGCCTCCACCTGAGTAGTAGCATCTGTTATCTTCCTTTTCACTATGATTAAATCCTAAAATAATACAAGTCCTTGAGAAACACGAATCCAAAAGGTAGTCTTCCCTACTAGGTATGCCAAAATGTTGGCACATAATTTTGATAAACTGAATGATAACACCCAAATCCAAAAAGCGATCATAAAATAGAAATAGAAATTAAGACATAGAACGCATAAAAATAAATGAAATAGGGATTTATAGTGGTTCAGAAAGTGTGCCTGTGTAATGGCCCGCCACGCACCAGCCGACATTTCCAATGAAATGCGTTGTGCCGATGTCCAACCAGCACGTGACGGTCGTCAATGGCAAAGGAATTTGAAACTATGAATCATTGAGGAACCTGTATTATATCTCACAGCGCATGGAAAAAAATATAATAATAACATAACTTGATATAAAACAGGCGAGACAGTGTATAAGCTGAAAACGAAACAATCATAGCAGTGGAAAATTCAAAATTCAAAATACATATTATGATCCAGACCATCACTATTACAACTTTTAAAATTGTCTCTAAAGCAAAATATGAAGGTACACTACTAATGCCCAAAGTAGTGACCAACAACAACACAGAGAGAATGTATGGGAATGCTACATATAAGGCTCATGCTCATCTCCGGACAGCTACTCGTGCATAACCAGCTAGCCTGTCTCTAGTCTGCTCATTAAGGAGCACCTAGAGTAATAAGAAGAGACATAAAACTCTGGGTCAGACAAAAGTCTGGTATGAGCGATAAGCAGCAAAAACAGAACAATAACAGGTATACATAACCATACCTGAACCTGTACCTGCAACCAAAGAGTTAGCACACCAGGATGTACAATACTCAAAGGTGAAACTAACACACGGTGTGAAAATAATGGGGAGGGGGTGTGCATGTAATGGTGATAGAAAACATCAAACATAGCAACCAACCTCACTTCTCTCACTCAGTGCGTAAAGTATACGATATCTACCACTTTGATCACCCAATTCTTTGCTACTATCACTCTGCCCCATGGAGTCATAACGGCTCCACTGCATTGATCCATAGCCACTAATTCTTTGCTATGTTCACTCTGCCCTATGGAGTCATGGAAACTCCACTGCACTGGCTCGTAGGCCTGCTACGATCATTTTGCCCCATGGAGTCATAACGACTCCACTGCACTGATCCATAGCCAATATCCGTCTCTCAGTGGTAACACACGTCCTGCAGTGAAGCCCAACTCATGAAGTTATCTCGTTGATCCCCATTTAGATCCTGAGTAATAACCTCCCATTTGGACTTCCTTTGCATCTAGGGTTTTGGCCGAATTGGAGTTGGTCTTCCGAAGAGTCATCGCGTAGAAGTAGAAGTATACATCCGGTTCGGTTCGGTACTCCATACCCGGTTCGGTTCGGTGCTCATAGCCCATGCCTTAGTTTGGTTCAAATATGCATAGTGCTCTAGTCATCATCGGTTCGGTTCGGGTCTCTCATTTAGTTCGGTTCGGATCCTCCTGCCACCACTCCAACTCGTTTCGATTCGATTGCTCCGGCCGTGGTTTGGTTCGTGCTCACCATTTCCGATCCGATCCCCACGCCCTCGCTTCCGATCCGAACCCAACTCCAACTCTATGCAAATGGACTTCCTTCTTGCCAAGCCTCCTCTTATGCCATGTTCTAGTCCGGTTCGAATTTCCTTACTCGGTTCTCCGATCTGATCCAAGCCCTATAATCCGATCCGATCCGAAACCCTGCACATTTTCCAGCGAGCATATATTGCCCATTTTCGCTATATGATGGCATTTTCAACCATTCTAACTTTACTAATCAATCATAAAACATTCCAAACAGTAGTAATATCATATAGGATCAATCAGCAAGATAAAAACATCAAGCATATAGGTTATTTTAGATCAAACATAGCCCAAAAGCATGAATTTCTCCTTATTCTCCTTAATCATGTTTTAACTATAGGATTAGCAAAATATGTCCAAATTAACCCAAATTTTCATCAGAGCCTTAAAATAATATTTAAGAATGTTTACATATTTTTCTAGAATTTTAACATGCATAATTTCGCTAATTATCATAATCACCCCTAATTAGTCATAATTAGTGAAAAACAATGCAAATCACTCAACTTAGCCACAAATGAATTATAGATCTGAACTTTACTACTGTTTTTGGGTCATTTCTATTGCAACCCAGCAGCTCCAACTCTGATTTGATGCTAATTTGACTTGATTTGGCATTGATTTGCTTAATTAGTGACAAAAAGGTGATTTGGAAGTGATTTAGAAGGTGAAGGCCAATGTTAGGTTGAAGAGAGGTAAGTGGCGACTGTAAAAATGACAAAGAAAGGTTCCTCTAACCCTTTTCAGCCCTTATGTAACCCTAATCCTGAAATCCCCCAATGGGCCTAGCTGCTAATCACCATATTTGGCCTGGTTAAGTTGTTTTTCTCCTTCCAAACCTTATTTCAGCCATATCTCCCAAACGGTATGGCTAGTGTGACCACTCTACGGAAAGGTAAACCATCATCCGAATCCAATGGAAGTGGTTTTAGGTCAAAACTCCTTACCAATCAATAGTTATAGGCAAAACAAGAATCGCCAGGGGCAAAATGGTCATTTAAAATTCGGCAAAAATCATGAACATGGGAAATGACCCCAGTAGTCATTCCCCAAAGTTACACGACTATACGACCTCATATGAAAATGAAATAAATATTCTATAATCCTCCGATACGTAGAATGTGGGTCGTTACATTCTCCCCTCTTAAGAAATTTCGCCCCCGAAATTCCTTAACCAAAGCATACAAAGGTGTCCCACATGCCTATCACCCATTTACAAACAATCAAACATACAAAATATCACAACAATCCTATTCTAGCATGCGGTTTACTAACAAGGGAATAACTATCACTATTAAAATCTTACCAGGCAAAGAGTTCTAGATATGACTTCCTTACGCTCTCCCCCGTTTCCCAAGTACAGTCATTTTCATTCTCGCCCCACTGAACCTTGACCAGTTTCACCGCCTTCCTTTGAAGATGCTTCTTATCGTACTTGACAATACGTATCGGCCTACGGTTCCCAACCGCCTTGGGTTCTACTTCGATGTCATCCAACTGATCCGGTGAAGTAGTCATATCGGGGTTATGCACGAACTTCCTTAACTGGGAAACATGAAATACATTGTGAACTCCTGCAATCTTGTCAGGTAACTCAACTTTATATGCCAAATTCCCAACTTGCTCGAGAACTGGCAGTGGACTAACAAATCTTGGTGCTAACTTGCCTCTCCTACCAAATCGAATCACGCTCTTTAACGGAGAAATCTTGACAAACACCAAGTCGCTAATGGAGAATTTCAATTCTCTTCATCTCTTATTAGCATAACTCTTCTGCCTATCTTGGGCAGCCTTCATTCGCTGTTGGGTAATCTTGATCTTATCTGAGGTTTCTCTTATCACATCCGGTCCAAGCACAAATTTATCACCGGTTTCTAACCAACATGATGGTGAGTTGCACGGTCTTCCATATAAAGCTTCAAATGGAGCCATACCAATACTAGACTGATAACTATTATTATACGTGAATTCAACCAGATCCAAATGGTCATCCCATGATCCTCCAAAATCTAATATACAAGCTTCAAGAGATTTTCTAATACTCGATTCAACCTTTCTGTTTGACCGTCGCTTTGAGGATGGTACACGGTACTGAGATGTAATTCTGACCCTAAAGCCTCTTGTAAGCTCTTCCAAAATCCACTAGTAAACAACGGATCTCGGTCACTCACAATGCCTTTGAGTACTCCATGATATCTCACTACCCACTTCATATACAGTTCTGCTAACTTAGCAGTTGTTCTGTTCGACTTGACGGGTATAAACCTTGCACTCTTGGTCAATCGGTCCATAATCACCTAAATGCTGTCATGGCCTGATCTACTCCTTGGTAACCCATCAATGAAATCCATTGAGACTTGTTCCCATTTCCATTCTGGAATTTCCAATGGTTGCAATAACCCACTAGGTTTCTTTTGCTCGGCTTTAACTAGCTGGCAGTTCATGCATTTGGATATAAACTTCCCAACGTCTCTTTTCATCCCTTCCCAGTAGTAGGTCTGCTTCATGTCTCGATACATTTTGTTACCACCGGGATGTATAGTCAGTTTTGAGTGATGACATTCTCTAAGCACTTCATCTCTCAATCCATTAACATTAGGCACAACTAGTCTCCCATTCTTTCGAAGCCATCCTTCTCGATCAAACCCATACTTGTTCATCTCCTCGTCGATACCCATCTCTAACTTGGAGATGATTTCCAGTAAATTAGGATCATCCCTCTGGCTGGAACCAATATGCTCAATCAAAGTCGGTCTGATCGTCAAACTTGCTAACATCTCTGGATCTAATTCGCACTTAGGTCTAAAATCATACCTTGCGATATACTTCAGTTGCTTCCATTCAAGAAACATAGCCCCTAATCTGGCATGTCTCCTACTCAATGCATCAGCTACTGCATTTCCCTTTCCTGGTGTATAAGCGATGTCGAAATCAAAGGAAGCCAAGAATTGTAACTATCTTTGCTGCTGGAGATTTAGATCCTTCTGAGAGAAGAGATACTTTAATGACTTATGATCGGTAAACAACTCGAATCTTTCTCCCAAGCGGTAATGTCTCCACATCTTCAACGCGAACACGATCATTGCCAATTCCAAATCATGGGTAGGATATCTTTTCTCATGCGGTTTCAGTTTCCAACTTGCATAAGCTACAACCCTACCTCCTTGCATCAATACAGCACCTAGTCCAGTACCACATACATCTCTGTACACTGTCATCTCTTTATTCCCTTTAGGAATGACTAACACTTGCGCATGCGTCAACTTTTACTTTAGACTCTTGAATGCATTTTCACACCTTCCTTCTAAGACGAAAGCTTGATTCTTCTTGGTCAACTGAGTTAATGGTGCCGCTATCTTGGAGAAGTCTTGGATAAACTTACGATAATATCCAGCTAATCCCAAGAAACTTCTTACGTCTGTTACATTCCTGGGCGTAGACCAATCTTTTCCTTTAGACTCTTGAATGCATTTTCACACCTTCCGTCCCAGACGAAAGCTTGATTCTTCTTGGTCAACTGAGTTAACGGTGCTGCTATCTTGGAGAAGTCTTGGATAAACTTACGATAATATCCAGCTAATCCCAAAAAAACTTCTTATGTCTATTGCGTTCCTGGGCGTAGACTCTTGAATGCATTTTCACACCTTCCGTCCTAGACGAAAGCTTGATTCTTCTTCGTCAACTGAGTTAATGGTGCCGCCATCTTGGAGAAGTCTTGGATAAACTTACGATAATGTCCAGCTAATCCCAAGAAACTTCTTACGTCTATTACATTCCTGGGCGTAGACCAATCTTGCACCGCAGCCACTTTCGCAGGATCGACGACAACACCATTTTTTGAAACGACATGGCCTAAGAATCTTACTTCCCTCCTCCAGAAGTGACACTTAGAAAATTTCGCTTTCAGTTGGTGTTTCCTCAATACCTCCATCACTGTCCTCAAATGTTCCTTGTGTTTTTCCTTTGTCCTCGAGTAAGCCAAGATGTCGTCCACGAACACAAGAACAAACTTATTTAACTGATCTCTGAAAACTCTACTCATAAGATCCACAAAATATGTTGGTGCATTGGTCAACCCGAATGGCATGACCAACCACTCATAGAATCCATACGACGTCCAAAAGGACGTTTTAGGAATATTCTCAGCTGCTACTCAGAGCTAATGAAATCCTGTCGCGAGGTCCAACTGGGAGAACACTCTTGCTCCTTCCAGTTGATCAAAAAATTCATCTATCTAAGAGGATACTTATTCTTCCTAGTCACTCTATTCAACTCGCGATAGCCCACACATAAACGAAGGGAACTGTCCGCCTTAGTGGCAAATATAACTGGTGCTCCCCACTAGGAAACACTTCTTCAGATAAATCCCTTCTTCAAAAGATCGCTTACTTGCACCCCGAGCTCTTGCTGCTCCCTTGGTTCCATACAACGAAGTGACATCACTGTAAGTCTGGCATCTTTCCCCAAATCAATACGGAACTAATTCTCTCGGTGTGGTGGAAGTCCGGTCACTTCCTCGAAGATTTTCGGATACTGGCTAGCAATGAGAACTTCTGCTCATCCTGCGGGATGTCGAGGGAATTTAGAAAACTAGCCATCACCTCATCACTAGGTAGGCTACCAAGCAGTACCCTCCGCCCATCATCCGCCCAAATAGTCACCGAAAATCCCTCACGGTCTACCACCACCCCGTATCTTTGGAGCCAATCGACTCCCAAAATAACGCCAAACCCAGTAAAGCCCAAAACAGAGCAATCACAAGCAAACATGCATCCATGACTCGATAGAACCAAATTACGAAAAATCATACTAAGGCTAGTTGAACTACCGATCAGGTTCGTCACAACTAAAGGTCTATCGACAATCTCGGGTTCCAATCCCAACCTATCTACCAGGTCACTAGATATGAAGGAATGGGAAGCCCCAGTATCAAATAATACTTGAACATGAACATCATAAATAGAAAGAATACCTTGAATGACGACATTCTTTCCTTTCTCTGCTGCAGTTGGGGCATTCGACGAAGAAGGAACAACATTAATAGCATATGCTTCCACAATCTGCTTCTCTTTAGGAGGTTGTGGACACTTATCCTTTGGATGTCCCACTTGGCCACAATTGAAGCACTTCCTGTCCGCAGGCTTTGCTCAACATTCTTTAGCATAATGGCCCTTCTTGCCACAACGAAAGCACTCTACCTCTTTCCTGTCTTTCTTTTTCTGAACATCCTTGGTCTAACTCTACTTCCTTTTTATTCTGAGAATTATTCTTGCCTCCAATGCTTGCTTGCGACTTTGGCTCCCTTGTAGATGTAATAGCGACCTCGGTCTTCAGATTAGGGTAAAGACACTCCGACCTCAATGCCTTTCCCAAAATGGATTCAAACGTCTCATCGATGTGGTTTATAATCCTTTCCCCCAAGTACCCATCTAAACCAGTTATGAACTTCTAGTTCTTCTTCTCGGCAGTGTCAATAAGTGATAACCCATACTTCGATAAAGTATCAAACTCAGCAATATATTCCGAGACTGCCCTACCATTTTGTTTAAGCTCCAAGAACATCCCAAACAACTCTGACTTCTAGGCAGCTGGGATAAACATGTCACTAAAGCTGGTCTTAAACTGATTCCAAGTAACTTCATCCTCATGAGTAGCTGCCTTAATAGCATTCCACAAATTCATGTCTCGTCCTTGCAGTTGACGCGACGCTAGCTTTCTCTTCATTACATCATCAATCCCTAAGTCCTCAAAGATGCGCTCACAACTATCGAGCCAATCTTGAACATCCGTACCCAATTCCGTTCCATGGAACGACTTTCCACCAAGACTAGTATAATCCTTGTAGAGCTTGGCGAAATCGGCTCCAGACGCCTGCATCGCTGCACCACCACCGTTAGCAGCATTAGGAACTTCTCCCTGAACATCCCTGAGCATCTCCCTCATGAAGGTAGTAAACATCGTCCTCATGTCAGGAGCTTTCCAATTATTGGGTCCTGAACCAGTATTCCTTGTATATCGGATCATCGTTCAATCTGTGAAGAGAAAACGATTGACTATCTCTTCAGTGGTGCGAGTGCAGTGCGACTTCATCCTTAGATATACTAATAGTATATATATATATATATAACTTTTGAAAACCCAAAATATCACAAATACGCACTCTCATATAATATACTATCTCTCCTTGGTGTCTTTCCCTAGGTTAACTACGCAACCTAGAGCTCTGATACCAAGTGTGACGGCCCTCCCCGCACCAGCCAACATTTCCAATGAAATGTGCTATGCCGATGTCCAATCAACACAGGACGGTCGTCAAAGGAAAAGGAATTTGAAACTATGAATCATCGAGGAACCTATAGTATATCTCACAGCGCATGGAACAAAATATAACGATAACATAACTTGATATAAAACATGCGAGACAGTGCATAACTGGGAACTAAACCATCATAGCAGCAGACAGTTCAAAATTCAAAATACAGCTTATGATCCAGACCATCATTATTACAACTTTTAAAACGGTCTCTAAAGCAAAACAGGAAGGTACACTAGTAATGCCCAAAGTAGTGACCAACAACAACACATGGAGAATATATGGGAATGATACGTATAAGCCTCATGCTCATCTTCGGACAATTACTCGTGCATAACCAGCTAGCCTGTATCTAGTCTGCTCGTTTAGGAGCACCCAGAGTAACATGAAGAGACATAAAACTCTAGGTCAGACAAAAGTCTGGTATGAGCGATAAGCAGCAAAAACAGAAGAAAAAAAACAGGTATACATAACCATACCTAAACCTGGACCTGCAACCAAAGAGTTAGCACAACAGGATGTACAATATTCTAAGGTGACATTAACGCATGGTGTGAAAATAATGGGGAGGGGGTGTGCATGTCATGTGTAACAACCCGTATTTTAATAACGTGTCATAACTATAAATCAAGGCAGAATTAAATTTTAAAATAAGAATCAAGGGAAACGGGTTACGCCATTACGTTCGTCTCGAAATTCTGCTTGAAAACGAGTCCGAGTTTATGAAAATCGGAGTCTGTATGACCAAGATATGGCTCTCCAAAGTTTCAGAAAATTCCAAAGTTCAAAACAGTTCGAATTCAAGTTCAAAATTCGAATTTCAAAACCCAGACAGACTGGGCGGGAAAAATCCCGCCAGCACCAGGTCGACTGGGCAGTCGAGCCCCCCATACCAAGTCGACTGGGCAGTCGACTTGGGTGTCGACCTGGTCACCTAGCCTGTTTTTGGGACAGATGTATTTGGTCTTGTTGCCTGTCCAGGTTCAGCTCCCTAAACCCTATATAAACAACCCCTGACCCTAGACTCTCTATCACATTCTTATCCGGCCTTATGCTGCTGAGGTTCTAACTGGAAGATAGAGAACAAGGAGGCTATTCAAGACTTCGTTAGAGCTACGTTGATTTGGGAATTTTCTAGAGATTCTTCTTCTACTCTTCTGCTTTCTCATTCTCTAGGCCACGATCTGTAAGCCCTTTGTCACTCTTAGATCTAAACTGTAAATTTACATGAACACGATGTAAACTGAAATTATGCCTAAACATGATAACTAGGTTGGATCTACCATGGTATATCTTTGATCTATGACTATCCCTTTTAGATCTGTTATTTTGGATCTAGTTTTGTACACCCTAGATCTATTCATCTTAAATTTTGACTTGTGGAATATTAGTATGAACTTGATTTGGACATATTCATGTTTAATCTACAACCCCCATGACCTTTATCTTGACATGCCTGTGATGTTGAATTTATTATTGGGGTTACTATCTTATGTCAATCCTTTACCATGTCTATCACCATATTTTGCCTAGCTGATGTTGAGACCCTATTTCATATGCCTGTAATGTTATAATCATCATGCTTAACTTGTGAACACCTTTGCCATCCTATGACTATCCTTTTTGTGTTATATCCCTATTTTGACATGTTGTATTAATGTGAATTCACGTACGTTGGGGATACGTTTTGGGGTAGATTAGGCAAACTTGAAATTGGCTATGGAATTGACATGATATGACATGAAAATATGACATGAAAACTTGACATGAGAATAAGCCTAAAAACATGAATTTGGGACATGACAATTTGATAACTTGAAAGTGGCCAACTCGAGGTTGGGTTGAATTTACAACGTAAATTTGCCCGGAACCGCCCGGCAAATCCAGTAGTTGCAAATAATAGGACCCAATGTGGGTAGTTGGTCATATAGCACTTTAAACCCGAGGTTAGACTAGGTTATGGTGTAAAGCTGCCCGGACCCGCCCGGCACATCCAGTAACCATAACCAAGTCTAATGTGAGAGGTTGGGGTGCATTAAGTAAATTAATGCCATATGGTAAGGTTAAGTCATGGACCACTTGAATACACTTAACCAGTTTGATACATGTTTGGATAAGGGTTAAGTCATGACCTTTTTAATGACAACACTTAACCCATTAGAAATCCTAGCCACGTGGTCCCTTTCAGCAGTAACCCACTTATAAGTATCACGATACCCTGGGGACTAGGCAGGGTGGGGCACGATTACTGGGCTGATTGTAAGCGGCCAAGAATAACGGCTGAGTAAGGTGCGCCAGTGTAGGTTCAGGCGGACTAGGGTCGTGCACTTAGTCCGGAGTTGAAAAAGTAGGCATGGGCACCCGTAGTACTACATTGTGCGTGCTTGATTTGTGTCAGTGGTTGACACCCTAGGACCTGATACACCCTAGGGTGGACCTAGCACATGTGACTACATTCCGCGATTGGGCCGTATAACACCGACACACGACAAGTAAAGCCGATCGATTAGGATGGATTGTTGGACCCCGTATTGGGTCATTTCATGTTATTGGGTTTAAGGATCATTTCTGGATTTATACTTGACATGGATTTGGACAATAGTACAGTTAGTACAGTAAACCTTGTATATGCGATGCCACTCTTATCTTGTTACCTTTTATTATCATGCCAGTCCAGTTATTATCTTTATGTTTAATCTCAGTTTCTCATGTCCAGTTAACTTTATTAGTTTTTATGCTGATAGTCACTAGGGCTTACCAGTCTTTTTGACTGACCCGTTTTCTTCCACCTCTTTTTCTTTCGTTCCCCCCTAGGTTCTCAGGGAGGAAACTTTAGCTCTTAGCTTGGACTTTGCTTGCTTTCTGACAGCTCATGTACGGTTTGGTCTTGAGCTATGCTATGGCTGCACTCATGCTCTTTTTGGGGAATAATATTGGGCTTATGTTGTTTTAAGTACTTTGCTTCTTTAGAACTTGATGTAATGAAATAATGACTTGGTATTTTGATGTAAGAGGTTTTGACTCTATTTTCCACGTAATGAGATTTGGTTAAATTTATATCCACTGCTTTATATACTCTGTTTAATTTATGTTCTGTCTTGTGTTATCTCTGTGCCTGTTTACTAGATAATACCCCTCCAAAACTAGTGCATTCCCTTTGTGAGTGACCCTAGAAGAGGTCGGGTGTTACATCATGGTGATAGAAAACATCAAACATAACAACCATCCTCACATCTCTCACTCAGTGCGTAAAGTATACGATATCTACCACTTTGATCACCCAATTCTTTGCTATGACCACTCTGCACCATGGAGTCATAACGGCTCCACTGCACTGATCCATAGCCACTAATCCTTTGCTATGTCCACTCTACCCCATGGAGCCACGGAAACTCCACTGCACTGGCTCATAGCCCTGCTACGATCACTTTGTCCCCAAGGAGTCATAACGGCTCCACTTCACTGATCCATAGCCAATATCCATCTTTAGTGGTAAATCAAAGCTATAGATATCGATAACCCCTTTGCACACGTCCCTCAACGAAGCCCAACTCATGAAGTAAACTTGTTGATCCCCATTTGGATCCTGAGTAATAACCTCCCATTTGGACTTCCTTTACATCTCGGGTTTTGGCCGAATTGGGGTTGGTCTTCCGAAGAGTAGTCATGTAGAAGTAAAAGTATACATCCGGTTCGGTTCGGGACTCCATACCCGGTTCGGTTCGGTGCTCATAGCCCATGCCTTGGTTTGGTTCGAATATGCATAGTTCTCCATTCATCATTGGTTCGGTTTGGGTCTCTCATTTGGTTCAGTTCGGGTCCTCTTGCCGCCACTCTAACTCGTTTCAATTCGATTGCTCCAGCCTCGGTTCGGTTCGTGCTCAGCATTTTCGATCCGATCCCCACGCCCTTGCTTCCGATCCGAACCCAATTCCAACTCTATGAAAATGGCCTTCCTTCTTGCTAAGCCTCCTCTTATGCCAAGTTCCCTTCCGGTTCGAATTTCCTTACTCGGTTCTCCGATTCGATCCAAGCCTTATAATCTGATCCGATCCGAAACCCTGCACATTTTCCAGCGAGCATATATCGTCCATTTTCGCCATACGAAGGCATTTTCAACCATTCTAACTTTACTAATCAATCATAAAACATTACAAATAGTAGTAATATCATATAGGATCAATCAACAAGGTAAAAACATCAAGCATATAGGTTTTTTAGATCAAACATACCCTAAAAGCATGATTTTCCCCTTAATCCCCTTAAGCATGTTTTAACTATAGGATTAGTAAAATATGTCCAAATTAACCCAAATTTTTATCAGAACCTCAAAATAATATTTAACTATTTTTAGATATTTTTCCAGAATTTTAACATGCATAATTTCACTAATTATCACTAATCACCCCCAAATTAGCCGTAATTAGTGAAAAACAATGCAAATCACTCACCTTAGCCACAGATGAATTATAGATCTAAACCTTACTACTGTTTTGGGGTGGTTTCTAATGCAACACAACAACTCCAACTCTGATGTGATGCTAATTTGACTTGATCTGGCGTTGATTTGCTTAATTAGTGACAAAAAGTGATTTGGAAGTGATTTAGAAGGTGGAGGCCATTGTTAGGTTGAAGAGAGGTAAGTGGCAGCTGTAAAAATGACAAGAAAGGTTCCTATAATCCTTTTCAGCCTTATGTAACCCTAATCCCGAAATACCCCAATGGGCCTAGCTGCTAATCACCATATTTGGCCTGGTTAAGCTAATTTTCTCCTTCCAAACCTTATTTCAGCCATATCTCCCAAACAGTAAGTCTGTTTGGCTATGGTGACCACTCTATGGAAAGGTAAGCCATCATCCGAATCCAATGGAAGTGGTTTCAGGTCAAAACTCATTACCAATCAAAAGTTATAGGCGAAACAAGATATTCCAAGGGTAAAACGATCATTTAAAATTTGGCAAAAATCGTGAACATGATAAATGACCCAAATAGTCATTCCATAAAGTTACATGACTATATGACCTCGTATGAAAATGAAATAAATATTCTCCAATCCTCCGATACGTAGAATGCGGGTCGTTACAGCTTGCATCCACTGTCGGGTAATCTTTTGTTTATAGCATTTGATTATAAACAGTTGGAGTTAAAGAAGCTCTAATTTGATAGTAGAAATGTCCTTGCGTATGAGTGCTAAAAGCCAAGAGAATATCTAAGGAAAAGATCCCCAAAAATATCCAAATAGTGGTGTATTTATAGCAGTTACAACGTTCGATCATCCAAGAAGAATGAAACAAAATAGAATATAGAATTGACCATGGAACCAGGGGAGAAAACCGGATTAGCTCAATCCATTATGATTTGGTTTGATACCGATTTGTATCCAATCAAGAATAGTACCGATCCAGATGGACCGATGTAAATTCATGTCTAAGTCCTAGCTTTCCCTTGATGAGATGCATTCGAATCCAAATTCCACTCAGTGAATCCAAGAAGTGTTAAAGGTGTTGTACCGATCCACCCTTTGATGTTTACACTGACTCGAACTGGTGATCCCAAAGCTAGGGCCAATTCGATGAGCTTCAATGCATATTGATCCAAAGAGATATGGGCTTGGCCAATCTGGTAAAAAGCTACATAGCATATCCAATGTGAGATGATGCACCAACCCGAGGCAGTCCTTGGTAGGCTATTCCAAGATAATAGTCTAGGCTTACCCAGATTGAAGTCGTTTGAAACTTCAAGTGTTCGTAAAATCCTTCATCCACACTTTTCAGAGTTAAATCCATAATCGAGTCTCGAGCAATCCAGTAATAAAAAATCTAAAGAGTGACCGCTTTGTAAAAGGTCCAGGTGAACATAATACAATGTATGTTCTACATAATTTACGTCAAGGTAATCATGCATCCAAATAGCATGATTAGAGCACCAAGATACCATTTGTTCGTGTTACTACAATAGGAAGATTTTTAAGGTACTATTTGAGTGGCAAAAATGCTCCGTAACTGACTTGGATGCATCCAACATGTACAAGTTGGAAAAAAAGCATTTTACCTTAGAAAGAAAAAGGAGAAAATGAACCATTTGCGTCTAACACCAACGGTTCATTTTTTAGGGCATAAATGCTCTCACCTCCCCATTTTCTATTGAAAACAAGAATTTTGATTAATGTCAAAAAAGCGAAGAGCACTGGAAATCATGTCATGAAGATAAGGTTATATATATACATTGAGTCGTGTTAGAATTATGTTAAAATTTATCCTTAAGTATAACAATAATATACAAAACAAAGTAATATATATATAAGGCTTTGAAAAGCCATAACTGTACAAACTCACCTATACCAGTCGACTGGTAGAAATATGACCAGTTGACTGGTCAGCGTGTTTTTGTACATAACGGCTAGTTTAAAAAGGTTTTAATCCAAATGTTTTAAAGTATGATTCGACCAGTCGACAGATGGTTTTTAGACCAGTCGACTAATTCGAAAC
Organism: Allium sativum; assembly: GCA_030737875.1. Taxonomy (NCBI): domain Eukaryota; kingdom Viridiplantae; phylum Streptophyta; class Magnoliopsida; order Asparagales; family Amaryllidaceae; genus Allium; species Allium sativum. The sequence goes on along the minus strand of CM060926.1, from coordinate 680,845,776 downwards.
AAAAGATTTTTTTATGAAGAGTCACCTTCTTTCATGAATAGATTTCTCTTCGATTATCAATGGAAATGGACGCAACTTTTTACTGAAACTCTTCATGAAGGAATGCTACTCTTCTACTATTATATAAACACTACAAACGTGTTTTCCAAATCACCAATTTTAATTATTTTCTCTTTATTTTCTGATTTGTACTTCTATATTCTTTGCATTCTAAAGCTCTCCTAAATTCAAGTTACTTGTTGAATCTTTGATAACATTTCACATCTCTTGATTCAACAAGCAACAAGTCTTCCTTAAATCTTCACATTCACTTCAAATACTTGAGGATAAGATAATAGGAAGGGTGTACTTCATTGTGACTATTCCGTGTTAATTAAAGAACACACTCAAGAGTCAAAACACTTGTAAATTGTGAAGTCCTGTGTGGGTGCTCAGGCGAGAACATCCTTGTTGGTGCTCGGGTGTATTGTGACCTATTCCTTCAGGTTAAGAGAGGGTGTGATAGTGAATTCCGAAGAGGAGTTTCAGGACTGGACGTAGGGCGGGAAGTCCGAACCAGTATAAAATTGCTGGTGTCTTTTCTTATCGCGTTTTACTTTTATTTGTGATATATTTATCTAGCTTAACTTTTACCTGCATAACTATTATAGATAACTAGTTAGTTTATTATTTATGCTTTATCCATATTAGTATCCTGCTTAGGTCATACACATCGACTCTTTTCATTTGCAATCAGAGCAAGGCAATCATCTAACCATAAAATCGTCATCTAATACATAGTTAATATGGATAATAACACTAATGCTAGCAATAATACTGGATATACTAAAGGCCAATTCATTGCAAGACCACCCTTCTTTAATGGCATGAACTATAGCTATTGGGCTACATGAATGAGGATATATATGCAAGTAAATAGTTTTGATGCATGAAACATCAAACAAAAAGAGTGTACACAACCTACTACTCTGTACACTGAATGGTCTACAAATGAAAAAGCAGAGGCTACCGCCAATGCTAAAGCCATGAATATGTTGCATTGTGCTTTAAATAGAAACGAGTTCAACTAGGTTTGTATGTGCAACACAACATATGAAATCTGGAGAACACTAAAAATAACTCATGAAGGAACTAGTAAGGTCAAACAAAGCAAGATATCTATGCTTAAAAATTAGTTTCAAAATTTTAGAATGAACGAGAATTAGTCAATAAATGACATGTATTCACGTTTTCAAAACATTTATCATTCTTTATTAGGATTAGGAAAAAAATATTCTGATTTTGATATAGTTTCAAAAAAATTAAACTCTTTGACGGATGAATGCGAAAGAAAGGTGTTAGCTATCAAAGAAGCTAATGATCTCTCTGCCATGAAACCCGAAGAGTTAATTGGTAATCTCATGTCCTATGAAGTAAACTTGCAGGCAAAGAAAGCACATATAGAAGATAAGAAATTTTTAGCTTTCCATGCCGAGAAAGAAGATTCAGATTCAGACGAAAAAGATATTGCTTTTGTAGCAAAGAATTTTAGAAAGTTTCTAAAATATAAAAAGGCCAAAGCAAGAATGTGAAAAAGAATTCATCAAAAGAGCCTGACCCTGCACTAGTGGAATGCTTTAATTGTCACAAGATCAGACATTATCAAAAAAAAATTAGAATTAAAGAAAAAACACAAAAACGAAAAATCAAAGAGACGAGCTTTTTCAGTCACTTGAGATAGTTCGGATTTATCTTCTGAAAGTGACAACGACAGTGATAGTGAGTAAGCAATTGTATGCTTCATGGCTAAGGATACTGATGTAAGTGAATTTACTTTTGATGAATTCGTAGAAATTAATACTAAAATCTTAGAATCTAGAAAATGTTTAAGAGAAAGTTTAAACAAGCTAACGAAGATAAAAAGAAAGCAGAATTCGAGAGAGATCTTTTGAAAGATGAAAAAGAGATTTTAGAAGACGTGATTAGAAAATTACAAGAATCTCTTTCAGTAGCAAATTCTCAAATTTCTATGTTGAGTCGAGAAATCGAGACTCAAAAGAATAAAAATGATTTTTTAGCTTCTGAGAACCATGATTTAAATACTAAAGTTAAAATTATAGAATTAGAAAATTCTAGTTTAAAAATTAAACTAGAAAGCATTTCTAAGAATGTTAACAATTTTAACAAAGGTAGAGAGAATTTATCTAAAATATTAGAAAATTCTCAACCGATTTTTGGTAGAAAAGGACTAGGATATGATCAAAAAGTTAAATCAAAAAGGAAATCCAGTTCTAAAAATTTTAATATTGAATTGGAAATTTCTAGTAGTAAATTAACTATTTCTACTAAGAAAAGCTACTCAGGAAATATTAGTATACGGGTTTTGAAAACCAATAATGTTCTTATTAGAAACAAATGTATTAAGAATTTTTTAGATTCTGTTCATAATAATGATAATTATTTTTTCAAAAAGGATCCCGAACCCTCTTGGGTTTGGCTTCCTAAGACTTAACCCTTAGGACCCTAACGGAGTAAATGGGTATGATTATAAATTTTATTTTTTTTGCAGGTACCACCAACGTATGTCCGTGACTAGCTCAAAAAGGAGTTTAAACTAGTACTTATTTTTGTAAATTATCTTTTAGTTAATATACTTCTAAAAAATGTTCTTCTTTTATACATAATTTATTTAATATAGTTTCTCTTTAACTAAAATAGAAATACTATATTTTTAGCACATTATTTAACAGACAAGCCATTCATTAAGTATTATATGCCTAGTTTTTAGCTAATTAATTTCGGTTTAAAGGAACAGTTAAAACTAGTTTTACCATTCATTTGCATGTACTATATTTATTATATACTCTTTTATAAATTCTTTAGAAAAGTTTTCTACTTTAATCAAAACAATATAAACTGTTATCCGAAAAGTTTTCTTGTATCATGTCAAAGAAAGAATGCTTTCCATCAACACCAACCAAGTCCTCTGAGAAAACATCATCAGATTCTATTAATATTATCACATCCCTCACTCTAAATAAAGAACTAAGACTTCGATGGCAAGATTATCGATATACTCCGGATGCCAAGAAAAGAAGAGAGGTTCCGATATCTCCATCAACGAAAGATAAAATAGATGAAATTCATCATTATCAATATGAACAAATGAGGCTACAAAGAGAATTATTTTTTGAGCAAAAACAGACCTCGGATAGGTTGACGTTTTTAGAAACAGTTGCACTCCGTATATGTTGTAGACCGGCTGTAGTTGAACCCAGATATCATCCTCTTTCTGTGACTCCTGAAACACCAAGACCATCTACTTCATGGAATCCTTGGAAAAATCTCCAAAGAGAAAGAAGGCGAGCCCGAATTCATGGAAAAGAACTATCAAGAGAATGAGGGAGTTGGTTCTAAGACCCGAGAAAATCAACCTCACCCGAAGAACAATAATACGCTAATCACAGAAATACTTCTCTTTGCTCAAATAAGATTTGCATTGATGGAAAATGCAAAAATTCATGTCTTTTTTATTTTTGAAACCATTGTAATAATTATGTATTTCTGCTATTTTTAATGAAAATACATAGTCTCTTATCAAGATAATAAACTTAAATAATCTAAACACAAGATAAGTAATCAAAAATATAACTCAAAAATATAAAAATAAAGGGTGCTGTTCATATTATGAGCAACCAGTCGACTAGTAAAATATGAATCAGTCGACTGGTAAAGGGAAACCCAAAAACTGGGTTCCTGCTGTGTTTAGTGCTTTTTAAACCCACTACCCCTATTTTTCCTCACTTCTCAACTTATCTAAAAGCTTGTAAAAACCCTAGAAATTCAAAATTTCATCATGGTACCTCCTAAACGTCAAAGAGACATTAGATCATCTTCAAGAACAAGATCAAAGAAGCCAGTGGAATCCTCTATTGATCAATATCTATGGAATGACCTAGCCAAGAAAAGGTGGAAGCTTTTATCAAATCTGAAATTCATCCTAGGGCCTTTTGCAAAATTTCAAGACTTTAATTCCTATGGGTTGCAACAACTAGCTCATCAAGCTAGACTTGAATCACTCTTAGATTATTCTCAAACAATATCAAAATCAATGTCACCATGATAAGCTATTTTTGGCTAATATGAATTTGGATCATCATAATCCCACTAATCCACAAAATTGTGTTTGGATTATTGCTTGTGGGCAACCTATCTTCATTTCTATTGAAAGACTTGGTCATGTTTTAAATTCACCTACGGATGGGATAACTTTATCCGAATTGAATTTCGAATTTGGGGTAAGTGATGAAGTAAGTCATCTCTTTAATGATGATGATTCAGACGGATCTCGAACCAAAGGGTTACGACCTAGTGCAAGAATTCTTCACCATGTTCTTACACGTACATTTCTACCGCGATCCAGAACACATGATCTTGTATATGCGGATACTTTTCGAGCGTTATACGCTACTTATAGTCACATAAAATAAATTGGATGTAAACAATTATGGACCATCTCCTTCTCTATACACATGGAATGACTACATATTTTCACTATGGCGAGTACTTAATGAGTGTTTTTGAAAGTGTGAAAATTCGTAAACTGGATTCTGACACAATTGAAATAAAAGTTCTAGATAGCAAGAATTTGAAACAAATGCATATGCCTCCTCCAACCATTCATATCATGAGTTTAGAAAGCTGGAAAAAGAGAAGTTTGAATCAACCATCGTCAAGTACTACTCATGCTAATCCCAAAGATATCCGACTAATGGAACCTTCTCAAACGTCAAGACAAGCACTTGATGTAGCTGCTTGCAACCAACTCCTTTTAGAAGCAAGGCTTAAAAGAATGGACAGGAAAGTGGATAAAAAGTTTGATAAAATCAAGGGTTTTCTTGGAAGGATGTGGGAATCAATCTCACGCTCTCTTGCAACTTCTGGACATATATGTGTCATTTTCTTTAAGTATCTATTAGTTTCTGTATTAAATAAATTACAACTCTTTTTGCTTTTGGTTGTGTAAGAACTTATGGTATGAAGCTTTATGTTTTGGTTGTTTTGAACAATATGCATGTATGTAATGACTATGTTTTATTTTGCATCAATGATTTATCTGTTATTCGATTACTTTGTGCTTATAATGTTTAAACACTTTTTAACCGATGACCAGGGGGGAGTTATGTTTTCTATGATAACCATGTTGAATTTATTTATTGAAAATATAAGAACTTACATTTTGTTGTAGGAATCAAAACGGTAAGTTTATAAATTTATCAAATAACAAAATGTTGCAGAAATTCAGGGGGAGCAAATACTCAGGGGAAAAAATAATCAAATATGTTGTCATCAATCAAAAAGGGGGAGAATGTTGAAACCAAGAATTTTGACATCAACAAAGAGAAGAGCAATAGAAATCATGTCATGAAGATAAGGTTATATATACACACACACACACATTGAGTCGTGTTATAATTATGTTAAAAATCTATCCTCGAGTATAACACAAAGATACAAAACAAAGTATATGTATATATATATTTATAAGGCTTTGAAAAAGCCATAACTATACAAACTCAACTCTACCAGTCGACTGGTAGAAATATGACCAGTCGACTGGTCAACGTGTTTTTGTAGATAACGGCTAGTTTTAAAAAGGTTTTAATCCAAATGTTTTAAAGTATGATTCAGCCAGTATACTGATGGTTTTTAGACCAGTCGACTGATTCGAAACAGAAGCCTTTTTATGAAGAGTCACCTTCTTTCATGAAGAGATTTCTCTTCCATTATCAATGGAAATGGACGCAACTTTTTACTGAAACTCTTCATGAAGGAATGCTACTCTTCTACTATTATATAAACACTACAAACTTGTTTTACAAATCACCAATTCTAAATATTTCTTCTCTATTTTCTGATTTGTACTTCTATATTCTTTGCATTCTAAAGCTCTCCTAAATTCAAGTTACTTGTTGAATCTTTGATAACATTTCACATCTCTTGATTCAACAAGCAACAAATCTTCCTTAAATCTTCACACTCACTTCAAATACTTGAGGATAAGATTATAGGAAGGGTGTATACTTCATTGTGACTACTTCATGTTGATTAAAGAACACATTCAAGAGTCAAAACACTTGTAAATCATGAAGTCCTGTGTGGGTGCTCAGGCGGGAACATCCTTGTTGGTGCTCGGGTGTATTGTGACTTATTCCTCCGGGTTAAGAGAGGGAGTGATAGTGAATTCCGAAGAGGAGCTTCGGGACTGGACGTAGGGCGGAAAATCCGAACTAGTATAAAATTCCGGGTGTCTTTTCTTATCGCATTTTACTTTTATTTGTGATATATTTATCTAGCTTAGCTTTTACCTGCATAACTATTGTAGATTACTAGTTAGTTTATTATATCCCTTTATCCATATTAGTATCCTTGAAACACCCCACCTCCGTTAGGGTCACTTTAAAAGGGATTTCCCTAATTTTGGTGGAGGTTTATAAGTATAGGTCACAGATATACAAGACAGATATAAGAACACATATTTTTGAACAGCGGAAAACAAAAACAACTTTTATTTCATTAAAATACGTGTTACACAAACCATGCCATAATTGTCTTACAATTCTTCCAGAAACATAACACCTTCATAACTGTCTTGATTACATTATTTAAAGAAGCATAAAGAAAACATAAATAAACTGCAAAAGTCCCATAATTGCTATCCAAAGCCATAGTCCAAAACGGAAAAGATCCAAGCAATACATTCTTTCTCTTCAAGCTGGATGTGAAACTGGTCAAGCTGCGGTATTCCCTCCCTGTGGACCTGGGGGGGGGGGGGGGGATGAAAGAAAAGAAGGCGAAAGAAAAGTAGAGTCAGACATAAAGCCTGAGTAAGTCTAGGACTATTCAGTCTATGAATAAAGAACTGGGTATGATAACTATAAACTGGAAATGGGAAAGCACCATAAACTAAGTTAAGTTGTCTAGGGTCGAATATACTATCGTACCCCATATTAATCTCTGTACCCATATAAACTAGTTCCCAACAGGCACCCCATGATCAGGGTGAAGTGATCCATTTCTGATGATCGGCTCCTACTCGCATAGTTACATGTGTCTTACGGCCCTCGTTGTTGTAGTTACCTATGCTGGTCCCACCATGGGGTGATCAAGTCCCATGGTGGCGGCCCGACACAATTCTAGAATGCACAGGTATGTTACTGGTGCCCAGTGCCTTATTTTTCTACGCCGGAGTGTGTGCACGCCCGCACCTCTTTAGAACCTACACTGCTGCACCACCGCAGTCGATTTGACCTCTTACAGTCAGCCCAGTAATCGTGCCCCACCCTGCCTAGTTCAGGGTATCCTGATACACCTTGTAGGGTTACTGCTGAAAAGGGTCCCCCGCTACTAGGTTTTCTATTTCTAGCCAACATGCTAAGTTGGTTAAGTGTTTAATAAACCTAACCCCCAATCAGTCTGTTTAGTTTAGAATGTTCCATTTTGATTAAGTATTAATTTAATTTACTTAATCCTATCCATCCCGACTCAGCCTTAATTGTCTTATTAAAGCCTTGACCTCTCACATTAGACAGGTATTGTTGTGGCTGCCTGTTGCCGGTTGGGTCCGGGCAGTCTTACGCCACAACTCAGTCTAACCTCGGGTCCTTCTTGGGCTCCGTGTTTAACCACCCACATTGGATAGGTATTGTTGTGACTACTGGACAGCCGGGCGGTTCCGGACAGGTTTACATCACAACTCAATCCAACCTCGGGTTAAACACATCGTATTTTCTACATTTACATATTTTGTCTCTTTTCTTTTTATATGTAAATATTTGTGGCCCATTATTCAAATTCATCTTTATTGGTTAAAATTTATTTATGCCACTTAATTGTTTTTCAAGGTTGTTGGCATGCGTCAAACATGCCAACACATATGTTCTATATTTTAACCCAAACGTCATTACCCCCGCTTTATACGTTCGCTACAATATAAGATATGTTGGGTTTAACATTTAAACCCAACTTAGCCATATGAAAAAGTGGAGGCTTATAACATGGTGTTTATGAGGTAACATAAAAAGGGGAGTGTGAACGCATGAACTTGCAACATAACGATTCAATTAACATAAAGTAGGCACATGTGAACTTGCAATTGTAATAGCATATAATCATGGCATAAACAATACTTAAACATGAATCATTCTATTCATATAATCATGGCATAAACAATACTTAAACATGAATCATTCTATTCATATGATTATGGCATAAACAATACTTAAACATGAATCATTCTATTCATATAATCATGGCATAAATAATACTTAAACATGAATCATTCTATTCATGTAATCATGGCATAAATAATACTTAAACATGAATCATTCTATTCATGTAAACTTGCAATTGGAATGTAAATCTAACTTAATTGTGTCACATACATCACCATATGGTTTTGATAACAACTTAGGCCTAAAACATGTTTCAACTATGCATAATACCAAACATAGTTTAGTCATGTTCATAAAGGTGCTTACTTTTGTTTCTAATACAAAAGTATGATTTGCTAATTCCAACATAGATTCATATAAACTATAGTACTTAGTCGTATCCAATTACACACTAAAAGTGATCATAAAAGTATGTACATCATATTGGCATAATAGTGAATCATATACTTGCATGAATCCCAAATAAAATACCACAACATATGGTTGTCAACATAAATCATATACTTGTATGAATCCAATCGTATACCATAACATTTCCAAATCGTTTAGAATCAAAATAACATACAAGTATAGATTATTATCGCCACAATTCCATTTCGTTGTTAACTTCCAACGCAAATCACATACTTGCAAATATCCAATCGTATACCATAACATTCCCAAATCGTTTAGAATCAAAATAACATACAAATATAGATTATTATTGCCACAATTCCATTTCGCATTTTACACAAATCAAACGCAATTAATTATTCACATCGGAATAGCACTCTACTTACAACGTATGACGAATCTTCAATTCAGGAATTTGAATTCTGAATTTGGAGATGCTATCCTTTGTTGTAGGCGTTGCTTTGATTTAATTAAAAGCTTTTGATTTATCTCCTAATTGTCTCTCAATTTCTGACGGCTATCTCTAGTCTCTCCTCAGCAGCATGACGGTATCATCTCCATTTTTGTTTGTGTGTATTAGGGTGAGTCTTAGGTCCTTTTTATAGAGTTTTTGAGTTGATTTGGACCGTCGACGGAGCTTGGTTTAATAATAGCCGTTCGTTCAAAGGAGAGACCAACCAGGAGCTGACACCTAGCCCTAGTGACAAGGCAAGGCTCATAAAATCGTCTAAACACAGACTAGGCCAGCCAGGGTGGGCTGGGTTCGACCTGGCTCAGGGGCCAGGTCGACACCCCAGTCGACACCGTGTCGACTTGGCAGTCGACACGGGTGACCCTGGTCGACTGCCCAGTCGACCTGGTTAGCCCCAGGTCGACTGCCAAGTCGACCTGGGTGCCTTGGGCGGGAATTTTCCCGCCTTGGCCAATTGGGCCCGATTTTGAATTTTGAATTGGTTTTTCTGAGCTGTTTTGGTCTGTTTGAATTTTAAACTGAATTCTGAAACTTCCGGAGGCCATATCTTCTTCATACGGAGTCCGTTTTATGCAAACTCGGACTCTATCTCAAGCAGAATTCCGAGACGAACTCAATGGCGTATCTCGTTTCTCTTAATTATTTGATTTGAAATTAATTTTACTTTAATTTGTGAATTTCACTGTTATAGAATACACGGGGTGTTACATTCTCCCCCACTTAAAAGGATTTCGTCCCCGAAATCTTCAAGTTCAGGAAGAATGTATATCCTAACATCCAAACATCGATCTACTCATCCATCAAACACGAGCATCCATTGTCCTTAAAAGACTTCTAATGCTTCATGATCATATGCGAAGTGTGCGTGTGTACATGTACTTATCTAATGCAAAATCAGGCGGTCTACTGATTCAGTTGACCTCCTCAATGCGAATTATGTAAGTGCCGTGAATCCATGATGTATGCAAATTCTCCTATTCATGACTCTATATGAGTGCACAAACATTCATACAAATGCAACATCCATATGACAACACATTAAAGTTCAACCATATACGAATGCAAACATATATGCATATGCAATATGAAGTGACTGAGCCGATCTAAAACCTAGATTGTGTGTATATGCAACCACGAGAAACCACTAGCAATCACTTGCAACCACTTGCAACCATCATCCATAACATGTTTCAATTACATGCTTTCATCCAAAGGGTTTCTTCCTAAAAGATAAGGTCGAGGAGATATACCTAAAAAGATAGATAAAAGCGCAACTTAAGGAAAAAGGAAAGATCAAAGATGTACCCTCGAAAAGAAAAGGGTAGGCTGCGCGTATTCTAGCTTCAGTTTCCCAAGTTGCATCTCCTTCGGCGTCGCTCCACTGAACTTTGACGAGCTTGACTTCGCGGTTGCGTAGCTTCTTCACTTCCGTTCCTAATATGCGGGTTGGAACTTTCCTTACGGTTGCTTCGCGTTCCACTTCAGCTTCTTCTAGGATATTTGACTCTACCACTTCAGCAGACTCATGTAGACATTTTCGGAGATGTGAAACGTGAAAGACGTTGTGAACTCCGGCCAATTTTTCGGGTAGCTCTAATCTATAGGCCATTTTCCCTATTTTCTCGATGATAGGGAATGACCCTACGAACCTTGGTGCTAGCTTTCCTGTGGTTCCAAAACGAACAACGTTCCTTAGCGGAGATACCTTAAGAAAAACTCTGTCCCCAACCTTAAATTCAATGTCGGTCCTCCTCTTGTCGGCGTAGGACTTTTGTCTGTCTTGGGCCGTCTTCATCCTTCTTCGTATTAAGTCTACTTTCTCTGAAATCTCTCGGATCATATCTGGTCCAAGTAAGAGCTTATCAGTAGACTCCCACCAACAAGTGGGAGATCGGCACGGTCTTCCATATAAAGCTTCGAAGGGCGCCATTCCGATGTTTGCTTGATAGCTGTTGTTGTAGGCAAATTCCAACAAAGGAAGATGGTCTTCCCATGTCCCTCCGAAGTCAAGGACGCACAGTCTTAAAAGGTCCTCCAAAACTCTGTTCACTCTTTCTGTCTGGCCGTCGGTTTGGGGATGATAGGCAGTGCTCAAGCATAACTGTGTGCCTACCGCTTCTTGCAGACTCCGCCAAAACTCACTTGTGAAGATAGGGTCTCGGTCACTAACAATGCTGGATGGTATTCCATGGAGTCGAATGATTTCCTTGAGGTAAAGAGATGCTAGGGATGAGGCAGTTCTTTTACTTTTGACAGGTAAAAAGTGGGCGCTTTTAGTAAGCCAATCCACTATTACCCAAATGCTAGTGTTGCCCCTCCTAGACCTAGACAGCCCATCGATGAAGTCCATTGAGATGCTATCCCACTTCCACTGCGGGACCTCTAGAGGATGGAGCAGACCGCTAGGCTTTTTCTGTTCCGCCTTAACCTGTTGGCACACCATACACTTAGAAACGAAATCTGCCACGTCCTTCTTCACGCCGTTCCAAAAGAAAGTTCTCTTTATGTCCTTGTACATTTTATCTCCGCCCGGATGTATCGTCATCTTGGAGTGATGTGCTTCCTCGAGAACCTTCTTTACTAAATCCCTTGTCTGTGGGACGCATAGTCTTCCATCTCGCCTTAGCCAACCCTTATCGTCGATGGAGTATCTGTTGAGGTGACTTGAAGTCTCACCCCTAATTAGCCTATCAATCATTTCCACAAGCTGAGGCTCTTCGCGTTGTGCTGTCCCTATTGAGTCCACTAAAGTCGGGCGTACTTCGAGAGATTATAACAAGCCCGGTACAAAATCGGAGGAAGGCCTAAAGTCAAAGTTGGCTATAAACTCTAGGCTTTGTCTTTCAACAAACAGCGGGCTTAGGGTTAGTTTCTTTCGGCTCAATGTGTCTGCCACTACGTTGCCTTTGCCCGGAGTGTAGGAGATCTCGAAATCGTACGAGGCAAGAAACTCCATCCATCTCTGTTGCCTCAAGTTAAGATCTTTCTGCGAGAAGAGACATTTCAACGATTTATGGTCAGTGTAAAGTTCGAACTTCTCACCTAGGAGATAGTGTCGCCAAGACTTGAGTGCAAAGACGATGGCGGCTAACTCAAGATCGTGGGTCGGGTAGTTCTTTTCGTGCACTTTCAACTGCCTCCCGCCATAAGCTACTACCCTTCCTTCTTGCATTAAGACAGCGCCTAGCCCTGTCCCACATGCATCTGTATAAACTGTGAACATCTTGCTTCCATCTGGCAATGTTAAAACTGGGGCTATTGTAAGAGCCCTTTTTAGTCATTGGAAAGCAAACTCGCAATCCAAGTCCCAATTGAACACTAGATTCTTCTTGGTCAGCCTTGTGAGTGGAGCTAAGATTTTCGCAAAATCCCTTATGAACTTTCGATGGAAACCTGCCAGTCCTAGAAAACTTTGGACCTCAGTTGCATTCCTTGGTGTCTTCCAATCCTGTACCGCTACTACCTTAGCAGGGTCCACAGCTAACCCTTCTTTGGATACTATGTGCCCAAGGAATCTCACTTCTTCTCTCCAAAAGTGGCATTTGGAGAATTTGGCTTTTAGCTGAAGGACTCGCAGAGTTTCCATGATTGCCCTTAAGTGCCGAGCATGTTCCTCTTCACTCTTTGAGAAGATAAGGATATCGTCTACGAAGACCACTACGAATTTGTTGAGGGAATCTCTGAACACCCTACTCATCAAGTCCACGAAGTAAGCAGGTGCGTTTGTCAAGCCAAAAGGCATGACAAGCCATTCAAAGAAGCCGTCTGGGGTTCTGAATGTCGTTTTATCGATGCTATCTTCAGCCACCCTTAGCTGATGAAATCCGAACGCTAAATCGAGTTGGGAGAAAACAGACCCTCCTACAAGCTGATCAAACAGATCGTCAATTCTGGGGAGAGGGTGCCTATTCTTTTTCGTTAGCTTGTTGAGCTCCCTATAGTCAACACATAAACGGAGTGAACCATCCGCCTTTGTAGCGAACACCACTGAAGCGCCCCATTCTGAAATGCTCCTTCTAATGAACCCCTTCTCTAGAAGCTCTTTAATCTGTTTACTGAGTTCTTTCCTTTCCCGTGGAGCCATGTGTCTAACGGGCAACGCAACGGGCTTTGCATTATCTACAAGATATATGCGGAAGTCTATCTCCCGCTTCGGAGGCAAGCCCTTCACCTCTTCGAAGACATCCTAATATTCCCGGACCACTCTAACCGATTGCAAACTTTCAACAGAGGCATCTAGCGATTCAAGATAACTAAGCATAACCACATACGAGGGATTACAAGTAATTTCCAAAGTGTTACCGAGCTGGGTCAGGAGCCTAACAACCCTTTTCTCACAATCAAGGATGGCCCCATTACTGGATAGCCAATCCATGCCCAAAATCAAACCATATCCCGAGAAGCCCAAAACAAAGGCACTACATTTAAATTCTACGCTTAGAATAGAAATTTTCAATCCCACACAGATCATAGACAAATGAGCCGAGCCCCCAATTGGATTTGAAACAATTAAGGGGTCCTCTACCATACTAGTTTTTAGGTGCAGAGATTCTACTAAAGCAGACGAGATAAAGGAGTGTGATGCGCCAGAATCAAATAAAGTGCGAACGGGGTGATCATAAAGATAAACTACACTTTCTACAGAAGTATTTATACCTCGCTGTTGCAGAGGTGGCGTCTCTAGCACATGAACCTGTGCCCCTGAGGTGGATCCAACCCTCTGCCCCTGTCCTCGTTTCTTTGGGCAGTCCTTAGCCATGTGGCATGTCTCACCGCAAGAAAAGCACCCGCCATTCATCTTGGCCTTCTTTTTCCGGCAATCTTTCACTAAGTGCCCCCACTTTGCCACAGAAATTACACTTCCTCTTCTCTTTTTTGTCTTTCCCGCCCTTCTTAAAGTCTGTCTTCTTAGGCTGTAAACCCTCTTTCTTCCCTTGAGAGCTTTCTGCCTTTGTCTTCTTCTTGCCCTTATCCTCTTCGTTCAGCAATGCCATCTGTACCAATCTTTCATACGTAGCTCCCATGGGTATATGGGTCATGGCTAAACTGTGTAATGGCTCATTCAACCCTTTAACAAAACGGAGAGCCTTCTTGTGCGGGGTGTTGACTAGGTCCAGTCCGAACCTAGCCAGCTCATCGAACTGATTAACATACTCTTTGACTGTCTTATTCCCTTGCTTAAGAAATAAGAATTTTTCCAACTGCAAACTCCTTTCCGCGTCTGAGAGAAATTTAGCCTCAAACCTTGCCCTAAAGTCCTCCCATGTTTCCACTGGTCTTTCTGCATTAGTGACTTCCCACCAGTAGGAAGCCTCACCTTTTAGTAGCCACAATGCCAGTTGTACTTTCTGCCTATCTTCTACCTCAAAGATGACGAATAAGTCCTCGGTTTCTTTCAGCCAATTTCTAGCTGCCACGAAGGACTCAGTTCCATGAAAGTCCTTTCCTCCCATAGCTTTAAAATCTTTACATATCTTAGCAAAAGTGTTTCCCCATGGAGGAGGTGGAGGAAGAGGTACTGCTGCAGCTGGATGATTTCTTGCAGCTGGGGAAGGAGGAACGGTAGGACCTGGCTGAGTGGCCCTTGCTTCTAAGAACCGTCTAAACCAACCAGGTATTGGTACACCCTCTGGCAAGTTAAGTTCTTCGGACATGTTGAAACAAAAAGGATAGATTCAAAACGAAGGATAAGAGATAGTACCTATGGCTTGGGGGGACTTTGCCTTTTTAAAATAAAATAATATTTTATCTTTTAAAAATGCTTCTTTAAATTTCCTTTTTGAAAATAAATTTTCAAAAATTTTTATCTTATCTGGTAAACCTATGCTCTGATACCAAGTGAAACACCCCACCTCCGTTAGGGTCACTCTAAAAGGGAATGCCCTAATTTTGGTGGAGGTTTATAAGTATAAGTCACAGATATACAAGACAGATATAAGAACACATATTTTTGAACAGCGGAAAACAACAACAACTTTTATTTCATTAAAATACGTGTTACACAAACCATGCCATAATTGTCTTACAATTCTTCCAGAAACATAACACCTTCATAACTGTCTTGATTACATTATTTAAAGAAGCATAAAGAAAACATAAATAAACTGCAAAAGTCTTATAATTGCTGTCTAAAGCCATAGTCCAAAACGGAAAAGATCCAAGCAATACATTCTTTCTCTTCAAGCTGGATGTGAAAACTGGTCAAGCTGCGGTATTCCCTCCCTGTGGACCTGGGGGGGGGGGAACGAAAGAAAAGTAGAGTCAGACATAAAGCCTGAGTAAGTCTAGGACTATTCAGTCTATGAATAAAGAACTGGGTATGATAAGTATAAACTGGAAATGGGAAAGCACCAAAAACTAAGTTAAGTTGTCTAGGGTCGAATATACTATCGTACCCCATATTAATCTCTGTACCCATATAAACTAGTTCCCAACAGGCACCCCATGATCAGGGTGAAGTGATCCATTTCTGATGATCGGCTCCTACTCGCATAGTTACATGTGTCTTACGGCCCCCGTTGTTGTAGTTACCTATGCTGGTCCCACCATGGGGTGTATCAAGTCCCATGGTGGCGGCCCGACACAATTCTAGAATGCACAGGTATGCTACTGGTGCCCAGTGCCTTACTTTTCTGCGCCGGAGTGTGTGCACGCCCGCACCCCGTTAGAACCTACACTGCTGCACCACCGCCGTCGATTTTACCTCTTACAGTCAGCCCAGTAATCGTGCCCCACCCTGCCTAGTTCAGGGTATCCTGATACACCTTGTAGGGTTACTGCTGAAAAGGGTCCCCCGCTACTAGGTTTTCTATTTCTAGCCAACATGCTAAGTTGGTTAAGTGTTTAATAAACCTAACCCCCAATCAGTCTGTTTAGTTTAGCATGTTCCATTTTGATTAAATATTAATTTAATTTACTTAATCCTATCCATCCTGACTCAGCCTTAATTGTCTTATTAAAGCCTTGACCTCTCACATTAGACATGTATTGTTGTGGCTGCCTGTTGCCGGTTGGGTCCGGGCAGTCTTACGCCACAACTCAGTCTAACCTCGGGTCCTTATTGGGCTCCGTGTCTAACCACCCACATTGGATAGGTATTGTTGTGACTACTGGACAGCCGGGCGGTTCCGGGCAGGTTTACATCATAACTCAATCCAACCTCGGGTTAAACACATCGTATTTTCTACATTTACATATTTTGTCTCTTTTCTTTTTATATGTAAATATTTGCGGCCCATTATTCAAATTCATCTTTATTGGTTAAAATTATTTATGCCACTTAATTGTTTTTCAAGGTTGTTGGCATGCGTCAAACATGCCAACACATATGTTCTATATTTTAACCCAAACGTCATTACCCCCACTTTATACGTTCGCTACAATATAAGATATGTTGGGTTTAACATTTAAACCCAACTTAGCCATATGAAAAAGGGGAGGCTTATAACATGGTGTTTATGAGGTAACATAAAAAGGGGAGTGTGAACGCATGAACTTGCAACATAACGATTCAATTAACATAAAGTAGGCACATGTGAACTTGCAATTGTAATAGCATATAATCATGGCATAAACAATACTTACATGAATCATTCTATTCATATAATCATGGCATAAACAATACTTAAACATGAATCATTCTATTCATATGATTATGGCATAAACAATACTTAAACATGAATCATTCTATTCATATAATCATGGCATAAATAATACTTAAACATGAATCATTCTATTCATGTAATCATGGCATAAATAATACTTAAACATGAATCATTCTATTCATGTAAACTTGCAATTGGAATGTAAATCTAACTTAATTGTGTCACATACATCACCATATGGTTTTGATAACAACTTAGGCCTAAAACATGTTTCAACTAGGCATAATACCAAACATAGTTTAGTCATGTTCATAAAGGTGCTTACTTTTGTTTCTAATACAAAAGTATGATTTGCTAATTCCAACATAGATTCATATAAACTATAGTACTTAGTCGTATCCAATTACACACTAAAAGTGATCATAAAAGTATGTACATCATATTGGCATAATAGTGAATCATATACTTGCATGAATCCCAAATAAAATACCACAACATATGGTTGTCAACATAAATCATATACTTGTATGAATCCAATCGTATACTATAACATTTCCAAATCGTTTAGAATCAAAATAACATACAAGTATAGATTATTATCGCCACAATTCCATTTCGTTGTTAACTTCCAACGCAAATCACATACTTGCAAATATCCAATCGTATACCATAACATTCCCAAATCGTTTAGAATCAAAATAACATACAAATATAGATTATTATCGCCACAATTCCATTTCGCATTTTACACAAATCAAACGCAATTATTTATTCACATCGGAATAGCACTCTACTTACAACGTATGACGAATCTTCAATTCAGGAATCTGAATTCTGAATTTGGAGATGCTATCCTTTGTTGTAGGCGTTGCTTTGATTTAATTAACGTTTCTTTAAGCTTTTGATTTATCTCCTAATTGTCTCTCAATTTCTGACGGCTATCTCTAGTCTCTCCTCAGCAGCATGACGGTCTCATCTCCATTTTTGTTTGTGTGTATTAGGGTGAGTCTTAGGTCCTTTTTATAGAGTTTTTGAGTTGATTTGGACCGTCGACGGAGCTTGGTTTAATAATAGCCGTTCGTTCAAAGGATAGACCAACCAGGAGCTGACACCTAGCCCTAGTGACAAGGCAAGGATCAGAAAATCGACCAAACACAGACTAGGCCAGCCAGGGTGGGCTGGGGTCGACCTGGCTCAGGGGCCAGGTCGACACCCCAGTCGACACCGTGTCGACTTGGCAGTCGACACGGGTGACCCAGGTCGGCTGCCCAGTCGACCTGGTTAGCCCTAGGTCGACTGCCAAGTCGACCTGGGTGCCTTGGGCGGAAATTTTCCCGCCTTGGCCAATTGGGCCCGATTTTGAATTTTGAATTGGTTTTTCTGAGCTGTTTTGGTCTGTTTGAATTTTAAACTGAATTCTGAAACTTTCGGAGGCCATATCTTCTTCATACGGAGTCCGTTTTATGCAAACTCGGACTCTATCTCAAGCAGAATTCCGAGACGAACGCAATGGCGTATCCCGTTTCTTTTAATTCTTTGATTTGAAATTAATTATACTTTAATTTGTGAATTTCACTGTTATAGAATACACGGGGTGTTACAATCCTGCTTAAGTCGTACACATTGACTCTTTTCATTTTCTTCAACAATCCCAAAAATAACCCTCTACTCGAAATTTTCAATTTTTTGCAACACAACAGTGATTTTTTTAGGTAGATATCTACTATTACACTTATTTTTTGCCCGCTATCACATAATTTTCTTCAACAATTTTGAAATTTTATCTTTTTTGTATTATGGCCACTCATCCGCTTTCAGTTCTGCTGCTTCTTCATCCACGCCTATCGCAAATTGGACAAAGACATCAAAAATAAGTGGGACAACTTGATGCATCTCAGGAGGGATTGGAACATATTGTTATAGATTGTAGGGGGTTGATTGGGATGTGGATAGGGAGTGAGCCCATAACCAAGCCTGTGGCGGTACAACACTAAGGTACCACATGTTTAAAAGAGATGCTTCTCTTTAATTCAGGGAGCTAGACGGGATGTTTATGCGGTGCATAGGAAAGAGCACTTGCCATTATCAGATACCGGTAGTTCCACTGCTCAGGCCCAGCTTTATCCTTTGCCTTAGCCTTTCACTGCTATTGACATATCTCTTTATGGAGATTGCATGATTGGTGAGGCCTTACCCCCCAGCCCAGACGCCCATCCTCCAACAGGCCTGTGAGTTTAACCAAACCACACCCGTTAGTTTTGACACATCGTTTCACTGAGGTGGAGTGATGCTATTCTTTTTTTTCTATCGTTATCCACATTCAAAAGTAGGAGATTATAGAGATATTCATAATTTTCCCTCAGTCTTGGACATGATACATGCACTTCTTGATCTCGAGTTGATTAATTATCTTAGTTATCTACTGAGAAGGGTCCACGATACTTATAGTAGTATATCTTTAGGTTTTTTTTATTTGTTGTGGCTTATTTGTTCAATTTTTTTTCTAGTTCATTTGGTTCGCTAGTATTTTGGTAAAAAGTTTGTTACTGTGATTGAATGAAATACTAATTTACCGGTTATGTTTTATTTGCAATTATTAAATGCTATTACACAACAAAACAAATAATTAATTAACTACAAATCAATTAAGTTAAAGTCACATACTAAAATACTCCACTTAAATGACCCGTTTAAAGTCATAAACACGTACCCATTTAACTTCATTCTCAATTCACCTCTTCCGTTACAAGAAAAACACCCTAAATAAGACATAAAATATGACTTTAAATAAGTCAACAAGGAATAAATCACTCATGAAACCTTCCAAAATGCATGTTCTGCACACAAATCGAGGTCAAATAGAAAATGAATGGTCAAGCTCCAATCTTTCTTTCCTAAAGATGTAAATATAGAGATCTCACCATAAGAGAAGTTGGTATCCAAAATGCAAGTAGATACACTGTTTCGTAGTGTTATTTTTATTTTAGCTTGTTTTATTTGAAATAACCATCAGCTAGGTCACACTAATTCAAAGAGAAACCTTCCCCTAATTATTTTCATTTTTGCTTTCTAAGATCATTCCCAACTAGAGGAGGAGGAGTGGCCTTTGCAGGTCAAATCCGCTCTGGTTGTCCCATAGCCCCCTCATAGTAGGAGAATTGATAATGCCCCAATAGAGGACATTAGGTCAGTGTGACACCCCACGTCCATTAATGTCACTCATTAAGGGAATGCATTAAGTTCCGTGAAGCGTTATAGGTAAATAAGAACATAATAGCACAAGACAGACATGTAAAATAGCAACGGAATTAAAAACTTTATTTAAATCAAAACATCATGGTCCTAAATATTGAGTTTACATCATAAGTAACTAATTACATTTATAATCTGTCTTGCCAAAAATATCAGAGTACAAAAGCATAAAACCATATTTCCCTTGCAAAGCCATAATAGAGTTGACAAGAAGTCAAAGCAGTACTTATATATCCAAAAACCAAGCTAAGCTGAAAGAATCCAAATCAACTCTAAGCACTTCCACCCTGAGTACCTAGGGAGGGGACCAAAAGTGAGAGAAGAGGAAACAAAAAGGGTCATACATAAAGTCCGGCAAGTCCAGTTACTTTTGAATATAAATAAATAAAAGTATCATGACAAGTATATAAAACTGGAAGAACAAGATAACAGTAACAATAACAAGTGTGAACTGAGCAAGATAAGATGAACATGAAATATTGCGCTTCTTAAATACATTTCTCTGCACTGCGCAGATACTAGTATATCAGAAATAGAATGATCCATACTAATACCGTTCCATTACATTTTCTTGATTATTAGGTTACTTGGGTTAATAGCACTCAAGACTTATACGCGCATCGTACCCATTTACTTTCCCATGGATTCACCTAATACAATATATGTAATTATATCTCAATATTAAGATACACCCCATAGTACCCCACTTGCACGGTCTCCACCATAAAGAACGCAGTCCCTCATCCTATGCTGGAGTGACGTACAGATCTCTATATACCGATGTTACATTTTGCATATATCTGTCATTACTATGCTACGCAAGCGTACAGACTGCCACCATCGATCGAATCAGATTCCATATCAGAATAATGCCTTCTAGTCTATGATACACCATCCAGAGCAGATATGCATGTATCTAGACTGTCCCACAGATGTACTGTAATTGTAGCTCTATGCCTTAATGGCACATCCTCTAATGAGCACCGAGTTATGTGGTAGGGCTAAACAAGAAACACGGAACTCGGTCGGGGGCTTTTCCATACCTGTACAGGCCGCCTTTAAGTGCCTTCAAATACAGATATTCCTCGGGTCTGTTTTCCATGGTGGCTATGGCCTCACCTCGGCCCCTCCCTCAACCAGTAAAGAGTACAAGAGCTAAGCGACCACCAATAATACAACCAATCTAAACATCCATGTGGCGTCTACCCTCAACCCAGTACCTCGATAGTGAAAGGTGAAATGATATCTTGGGTTTAGCTGTAGTCTTTTCGCATCCCGCTGGCTGTCGATGATGGATATCCGACGATCTACTATCCTTGTTGGTCGTGACCCTCTCTACCTCCTTGTGAGGCAACCATCGAATCACTCTGGTCTCACCTCGTCATAGCATTCTAACTGCATAGCTATATCTGCAGTCAAGGCCCACCCACCTAGTAGTTACACGCAGACCCAACCTCTGCGAGTACAGCCTAAGACATTTGTAAACGCACAGAGGACTACTAGGAGCACCTTACGTACTTCAGGAAGCTTCATGCTTCCGCTTTCAGTCCTTTGGAGCCATCATAAAAATCAGATGAATGTGCGCTCCCCTCGTGTCTTATAACACCTCGATGATCTACCCGTTGGGTTATTCACGCTCAAACGTACGGACTGGTCCAAGTGCCTTTCTTTAATACGTTGTTAGACCCTATTGTCTAAACGTTCTTTTACACGCTTGGCTTACCTCACCAGGTTCCCATTTACTTGGTTATTCCCGTTCATATTGAATTCTTATTCAAATTACCAAGTTTCTCTTGCTTATTAATTTCAGTCATATAACTTAATCCATTTAAGTTTATTAATAAGCCCACAACATGTTATTTTCTAGATTGTGGCCCAAGGTCTGTAATCCTCAATCTATTTTATATTCTTGCTTGGTTACATCATTACAATAACATGTTCTCCTTAGTATATCTTAATTCACATGTTTCCTGATTAACATGTCACTTACCATTTATGACTAAATATAACTTACTTATTTTACAAGTTCTCCTCATTCTTTCTCATTTAATCATAAATTCAATTTACACCGTCACTACAACTTATCGTTGTTTACTTAGCAGATTATTATGCATATCTAATTCTATCATTTCTACAAGTTATGCTTACTTTACAAGGGTGTCTTTAATTACATAACTTTATTACATTTTCCACCGGTTATGTATACCACTAGGTGTCTTTAATTACATAACCTTATTGGGTTAAGTTTATGAGCCTAAATGTAAATATTACCCGCCCCCTCTATTTTACTTAACCCACCCACTACCCATCCAATTTTACTTAACCCTAACTTAAGATCATAATCATACAATCCTTATGGTTTAAATTAGGTTAAGTTGAAACGACACGAACTTCCCCACGTAGGAAAGCACAGATTGTACTGAGGACGAGACACATCCGAACACAAACAGAAGAACATTTCATTGTTTATTACAACAATTCCATCATAATACAAGAATATTACAGAGTACGTATAAATATTACACACCAGAAGAATATCAGAGATTCAAATTACATTACGTAGCAGTGGAAAATAATACAAAACACAAGTGAAAGAGATAAACGGATAAAGAGCTTTCCGGATATCGTTCTAGCTGTAAATCAGGATCCTGTGAATATAAATATGCAAAACCAAAACTACTAGCTGCCCGTGTGGAAATAGGGGCACCCAGAGTTAAGGTTAAAACAATAAACTCCAGGTCAGTCATGTGACTGGTGTGAGAACTAAAATAGTTATTTAAAACTTTACTTTATATCAGATATATCAAGGGACCACGCCTATAACACAGAACGGGTTTCCTCTCAAGAATACCAATGCAAATAACAAAACAACGCAATGCTTGTTGGAAAAATGAAGCTATTATAAGACCCAGGTCCCATCACACAATGCAATGCAAGCCGGAGGATAGGGTTTTCCCTTATAATAGCCAAACATGCTTGATACGTTAAAACAAATCATTTGATACTATTATAAGTGCATGGTGTATAAACAACTTCAAATATAAATGTATCAATCCTAGACGGCATGGGTACCATATATCATGTCGCCAATACTAGGCTCTACAATCAAAACCGCAAATGTCACATATTGGAAGTTGGATTTTCATCTGTGAACCGAGGCAAAAGATAGTCCTCTACCGAATTCGAGACTGTCTAGCCCAAGTCTCAGGCAAGTACTCTGTCAACCTTCGGATCATCAGGGTCGGTCCACCGATGTGGATTAAAATGCCTGAACATTGCGTTTCCCCGTCCTTTGGGGTGTAAATGAGCCAAATGACTCCATCGGCTCCACATAGTCACCGATATATCCGAGGCGCCTCACAATCCAACAACCACACAGGTGAAAATAATATAAATGTCAGGGCTGGTAGGTCACTGACACCACCCTAGCTAGAAGGAAACGCATGCCCTCCATAATGTCCTCTCCCGTTTCTGATTCACAACCAGGGTGTGAGTCCCGCGAATTAACTCTACACAAAGCTATGCCACAAAGGCCGTGGTTTGATCATCAACCACAAGACTTTGCTTTTCAATAGAAGCCTTGATCATTTGCATCTTAGCATGCCACATAGGCAAACCACTCCATGCAACCCGTATCCATCAATCACACATAATGATATCCAATGTTAGACACATAGTCCATTTACAAGTCCGTTCTGGGTCTAAACGAAACCGGAGGCACCTTGTACCTCGCATATCCATCGATCTCCAAGTACGTCTGGACGATTACCAACTGATTCCCTCCTCTTAGGTGTACAGCCCAATCAAGACCATCAGTAATTATCCAAACAATGTGAAGACCTCCGGTCTTCGACCACCTTCTTCATCCTCGACACATCGTCGAATCAGTTATTCAGAATGGGATAAACCTGGTCTTTCTGAATAACTCGCGTATATAATAAACAAGGGTAACACAAACACAAGATACGCGTCATTCCAATTCAGAATATTCTTTTATTTAAATATTCTTGTACTTTGGGAAAGGTTCCCATTAATTTTATCAAAGATAAATTCTTTAAATTTATTCTTTTATCTTCCTTTGAGTATCAATTCAAACCAAATTATGGTTTATCCAAACTAGTCGGGATTAGCGAACCTTGCCGAAGTAATCACTTATTAAATTTCCCAACCCCAGCCTATTCATCCCATGAAGTAAAACTGGTCATACTTCATATCTAACACCACGGTGTTTTCGGTAAATTCAATTACCATTTCACATTCAAATCTAATTAAAGATTTAACTATCGCCTGGAGCAAAACTGGTGATACTCCATTCTCGATCATTTCAATCTAATTAAAGATTCATTAAAACTCCACTTGGTTTTAATCTTCCCAAAAATCAATATTAATGATTGTTTAACTTGGGAAATCATATCCTGTCTTTAACTGGGTTAAAGAACCAATGTCATTTAAAACACGGTTCACGATAAACCCAAAATTACATTCCATTTACAATGGAATCTTAATGGAAAACAAATCGATATATATAATCGATATAAACTTCCATATCCGACTAATAATATAAATGGAATAACGACAAAGCCTTTTAAATTCCAGATATATTAGTTGTCTTCCTCCATAGAAATTCACTTCGATTATTACCAAATCGAATTCCATTCCATTCCAATTTATTGTATTAAATTGGAAAACTTTACTTTGGAAAATCTCCTTTAAATCTTAACAAAAGGTTTATAAATTCCAAATCACATTTCACTATAAATCGGGTTAAAGAATGAATGTCATTAAAACACAGTTCACGATAAACGCAATTCACATTCCATTAATTATCGGGTTAAAAAACAAGTGTTATTTAAAACACCGTTCGCGATAAACCCAAAAATCAATTCCAATTCAATTCCAATTAAATATCATTTAATTGGTATACTTCGTTAAATCTAAATAAAAAGATTTAATCTTTTTCTCAACTGGGTTTAAGAACAGTGTTAATGAAGACACCATTCACGATAAACCCAAATCCCATTTGATATTAAATACAAGGCTCTGAATAGAAAATATATCGGCTTATATTCAATATCAAATTCTACGACCAACAAATATCGTATTGGAAATAACGATATAAATATATCTTTCAAATTTCCATAACAATATCTGTATAATCACGAAATCCAACAACGAAATATTCCAAAGATAATTTCGATTAAATCCATTCCAATTCAATTATTGGAAATTTTGGTTACTTTTAAAACCCCTTTCAAATCCAAGTTATTTATTTCAAAAATGGATGGATTATAATTATAGTTCAAAACTAGTTCATTTCGATAAAAATCTATTTTTATCTTTTCAAATACGGAATTTTTCTTCCCAATTTTTCCCAAATGGCCATCGAACTGCCCTTATAGCGGCCTTTTCCAAATTTGTTTTGGACATAATTCCAAATCCATCCATTAGATTTCAAATATCTAATATTCTTAGAAAGCTCTTTTCGATACGAACCCAACGGTTCTGGTTTTAGGAGAATCCGACGGTCGGATCTCCCGTAATGTCCATTCGAAGTCAATGGTCGAAATTTGCGAACTGCCGCAGCGCGGCGCGTTCTATTCAGGCCATTATATATATATATATATATTATATATTTTGTTGATTTCCTTTTTTAAAATGTATTTTATAAATCGTTTTAAATTCGTTTTCAAAACGATTTCAACATTGTATTCAATTTCTAATCAAAATTGAATATTCCATATCATCGATATATAAATGATAATATTTTCAAAACATTAGATTTTGAAATCTATTCCTTTTCAAAATTCATTATAAAAATGAATAAAATCGATATAAATATCGTTCACGTCAAAATGGCGCATATCTAACCAACACGGTTTTATATATTTCAATAACTTCGTTACTCTATTCAACAAATGAATATTTTCTTCAACACATGAATTTTCCTTTATTCAACACATGAATATATATTTTATTCAACACCTGAATTTTATTTTTATAATATTCTTTGTTTTCCAAATTGGAATGAGGCCTAATCAATTAGCATATAATGTTAATTATATGGATTGCCTACAACACATGTATATAATAGAAACGATAAATAATCAACCATCATCCAGAATGCACCACACAACTGATAAGCATTAAATATAAATAATTAAATAAATAATTAACGCTTATACAGTCTGTCAACCAATCAATCGACATACAACTAAATAATCGGGATTAGTGTACGCCAAATATCATCCCAACACCTGTGTGGGGTTTCAAATCAATAAACACAGATTTTAATTTGTGCAGTTGGGCGATGTGTAAAATTTATCGTCCCGATCCCTATCAGTCAAATGTGTGTACATAAACAAATCGTTCGATTTGTTTATAAATATTTATTTTATATACACGTTAAAAATTATATTTTTAACTATAAAATATTTTCAACTATAAAATATTTTTTCCCATTTCACTTCACACAATCAAATTTCACAACACATCAATTAAATAAACAAGTCATCCATGGTCAGTGGACAACGGGTGTCGGGTGCTGCTAAGCACCGTCTGCATCCTAGTATATAAATCAACTGGAAAATAAATTAAAAGTGAGAAGTTCTCACCTTAGGGATCCACTCCACCATTTCGTATCTCTTAATGGTTTGAATTCAGATTTGTTTGCAATGCCAACGCAGTCTTCTCTACGCTGTTCATATTAAAAATTAGATTTTTATTTCGCTACATATATAAAAATCATATTTTAATATTTCCTATTATATAAAAATTCTATTTTTAATCCGCTATTTATATAAAAATCGTATTTTTATATCGCTGTTCTTCTAATAAAGATTGTATTTTTAAAACGCTTCTCTCTATATAAAGAATATATTTTTATTCTGTTCATATAATAAAAAAATCAATCTTTTCGTTTATAAAAATCTGATCTTCCTTCTATATAAAAATCTGATCTTTATAGCGATGTTTACATACCTAAAAATCACTTCTTTTCATTTTCTAAAAATGTATACTTCATACGAATAAAGATCTCATCTTTACCATGTTAATCCTCTAAATAAAAATCAAATTTTTCATAGTTTCTAACATAGAAAAGTCATATTTTTAATTAAACTAGAACATAAAAATCCTATTTTTAATTATATTATTCACGTATATATATATAAAAAAACTGATTTAAAATCCTTTTTATAACTAATTATATTAAGTAAATAAAACTAAGCAAATAAATAACCAAACTTACAGTTCAAGAGGAAGAGGGGGTGCGCAAGGTGCTGGAGGGGAATTCGCCGGAGGTGGCGTCGCTGGTGGGGCCGAGAGTCTCTGGCGGTGCTGCGGCGAAGGGGGTGTCGGGTCTGGTGCTTCAGGGATGAAATGCGGATTTCAAATCAAGAGGGGGAGAGGGGAGATCGGAGTGAAGGGGGAGGCTGTGATGGGGGCCGGCGGTGGCTCCGCTTGACGCGGCGGTGAGGTAGGGTGACGACGTCGTCGCCATCGATGTGGGATCGGGATTTTTGAAATGGGGGGTTGACTTCTGAAATGCGAGAAGGAGGGGGTGTTTAATAATAATTTATATATTGTATTTAATTCGAATTTCAAAAAGTAAATTTTCATTTCAACTCCAATTCAAACCCAACGACTGTCGCCTCTAGCTAATTACCCCCATTCCGAACACAATGGGACATAGCCGGTAAGCCAATTCGACCATTACGATCAATTTCCCTTAAATTACAATATAAATCAGTATATTGAATTTTAAACGTAAATTTCCATTTACTGGGGGTCAATATTGATTTAGAAAATTCCAGAAAAATTATTTCTAACTTCGTATTGACGATACGGTCCTAACAAAACTAATTTCGTCAAATTCTGAGACCGTTTGAAAAATGGCCATTTTCTGGCGATCGAAATTGACTGAAACTGTTAAAACACGTTTTCCTTTGCCACGCTCACATATTGCTTCTGGAAATTACGAATTTTGGAATCTAGTAATAGCTTGACACTCTGGTTCCAACAAAAGTGGTTTCATCGAAAACAGAGGTCGTTTGCAAAATTTTCATTTTTAAGGGCCAAAATTCCATAGCGACTATTCTAAATTTTCAACTGGGCGTAACTTTTGATTCCTGCTATGAAATTTCAATTTTTCGGATTCGTTGGAAAGATATTCACAAATAGATTCTAATATTTTTGGTTTTGCTAAAATCCAGTTTATTTTGAATCCTGTACATTCATTTGAAATTTGAAATCGAATTTTCAAACTACCGCGCCATTTTCAATTCCTTTTAGAATTAAAATAAATATTTATATTCTAACGACGATTCAAATAAATATATACGTTCTAATTCTATTCAAAATAAATTTCTCATCATTATTAATTAAAATTAATAATTTTAAATATTCAAAATTCACTAAAATTGCCAAAATAAAAAATTTAAATTGGCACAAATTTTCCGGGTTGTTACAATCTCCCCCGCTTAAAACTTTTCGTCCCCGAAAAGGAACGAAGCTGAAAGTTGTTTAACTAATCAACTCAAATTTCATTATTTTCATTATGGCTTAAGTTCTTCAACTTTTAAGTTTCTAAGAACTTTTCAAAATTTTCAAAAATTTGGCTAACACCCTAAATTTTCGAAAAATTTCGCCATAACCTCCCCTGCATGGGAGCACCGGGAAAATCCCGAAATTGCTATACAGGCCTCTCCAATCCAAAAAGAAAACGAAACAGCCAATCGGCGCATAAAATCATCAAAAACCCCAAGAAATACAATAAACATGTACCTATTTGTCGAGCAAACAATTTTATTCCTCTCCTCTAGCCTCCTTGCTATGACCTGTTCAATGTGAGTACATGTATATGCATGCAAATGCGGCTTATTTTCAATCCAACACACTATTTGGTTCAATTTGGCTAAAGGTTCAACATTTAATTAATCGAACAATAATCAAACAACACAATCAACAATCAATTAGTTAATAAGTTTTTCAAATTCATAACTTTGATATATAGTCAAAAATCATATTTTTGGTGTAAAGTTACAACAATATATTCTAACTATATTTTGGTTCTCACACCAGTCAATTGGAAATATATAAAAATCCCACCTTCGAAACTCGAACATAAACTACTGATGCTGACATGTCAATCACCAGTATCATCAGAGTCATTTCCAGGCGACTAGAGTGTGATTCTATATCTATCGAATATATTTGAGTCTTCTAATACACGTGGATCAGACGTATATTAAAATCTCTGTATACTCGATTGTCCAAATCAATTTAAAATAATATTCAAGTACGAATAATTGATTTAAATTTTCAAAACAAAATTTGTTTTCACTTTTATTTTAAAAACATCACTCTTCACACTCGTTCTAGGATACTACTGATCCTATCTCTAACGAGGCATTCTCATTGGATATTACTAATCCAATCTCTGATGAATTCTTTCGTTTGGTTCAATTGTGTCTTGTTCTCCGAGCTATGTAAACCAAAGCTATGATACCACGATGAAACAACCCGAACTTCCCCATGAAGGAAAGCACGGATTGTATAGAGGACAAGACACATCCGAACATAAACAGAAGAACATTTCATTGTTTATTACAACAATTCCATCAGAATACAAGAATATGACAGAGTACGAATAAATATTACACACCAGAAAAATATCAAAGATTCAAATTACATTACATAGCAGCGAAAAATAATACAAAACACAACTGAAAGAGATAAACGGATACAGAGCTTTCTGGATATCATTCCAGCTGTAAATCAGGATCCTGTGAATATAAATATGCAAAACCAAAACTACTAGCTGCCCTATGGAAATAGGGGCACCCAGAGTTTAGGTTAAAACAATAAACTCCAGGTCAGTCAAGTGACTGGTGTGAGAACTTAAACAGTTATTTAAAACTTTACTTTGAATCAGATATATCAAGGGACCACGCCGTATAACACGGAACGGGTTTCCTCCCAAGAATACCAGTGCAAATAACAAAACATCGCGATGCTTTCTGGAAAAATGAAGCTATTATAAGACCCAGGTCCCATCACACAATGCAACGCAAGCCGGAGGATAGGGGTATCCGTTATAATAGCCAAACATGCTTGGTACGTTAAAACAAATCATTTAATACTATTATAAGTGCATAGTGCATAAACAACTTCAAATATAAATGTATCAATCCTCGACGGCATGGGTACCATATATCATGTCGCCAATACTAGGCTCTACAATCAAAACCGCAAATGTCACGTATTGGAAGTTGGATTTCCATCTGTGAACCGAGGCAAAAGATAGCCCTCTACCGAATTCGAGATCGTCTAGCCCGAGTCTCAGGCAAGTACTCTGTCAAGCCTTTGGATCGTCAGGGCCGGTCCACCGATGTGGATTAAAATGCCTGAACACTGCGTTTCCCCGCCCTTTGGGGTGTAAATGAGCTAAATGACTCCGTCGGCTCCACATAGTCACTGATATATCCGAGGCGCCTCGCAATCCAACAACCACACAGGTGAAAATAATATAAATGTCAGGGCTGGTAGGTCACTGACACCACCCTAGCTAGAAGGAAACGCATGCCCTCACTGATGTCCCCTCCCGTTTCTGGTTCACAACCGGGGTGTGAGGCTCGCGAATTAACGTTACACAAAGCTATGCCACAAAGGTCGTGCTTTGATCATAAACCACAAGACTCTGCTTTTCAACAGAAGCCTTGATCATTTGCATCTTAGCATGCCACACAGGCAAACCACTTCATGCAACCGATATCCATCAATCACACAGAATGATATCCAATGTCAGACACACAGTCCATTTACAAGTCCGTTCTGGGTATGAACGAAACCGGAGGCACCTTGTACCTCGCATATCCATCGATCTCCAAGTACGTCTAGACGATCACCAACTGATTCCCTCCTCTTGGGTGTACAGCCTAATCAGGATCATCAGTAATTATCCAAACGATTTGAAGACCTCCGGTCTTCGAACACCGTCTTCATCCTCGACACATCGTCGAATCAGTTATTCAGAATGAGATAAACCCGGTCTTTCTGAATAACTCGTGTATATAATAAACAAGTGTTACGCAAACACAACATATACCTTATTCCAATTCAGAATATTCTTTTATTCAAATATTCTTATACTTCGGGAAAGGTTCCCATTAATTTCATCAAAGATAAATTCTTTAGATTTATTCTTTAATCTTCCTTTGAGTATCAATTCAAACCAAATTATGGTTTATCCAAACTAGTCGGGATTAGCGAACCTTACCGAAGTAATCACTTGTTAAATTTCCCAACCCCAACCTATTCATCCCATGAAGTAAAACTGGTCATACTTCATATCTAACACCACGGTGTTATCGGTAAATTCAGTTACCATTTCACGTTTAAATCTAATTAAAGATTTAACTATCGCCTGGAGCAAAACTGGTGATACTCCATTCTCGATCATTTCAATCTAATTAAAGATTCATTAAAACTCCACTTGGTTTTAATCTTCCCAAAAATCAATATTAATGATTGTTTAACTTGGGAAATCATATCCTATCTTTAACTTGATTAAAGAACCAATGTCATTTAAAACACGGTTCACGATAAACCCAAAATCACATTCCATTTACAATGGAATCTTCATGGAAAACAAATCGATATATATAATCAATATAAACTTCCATATCCGACTAATAATATAAATGGAATAACGACAAAGCCTTTTAAATTCCAGATATATTAATTGTCTTCCTCCATAGAAATTCACTTCGATTATTACCAAATCGAGTTCCATTCCATTCCAATTTATTTTATTAAATTGGAAAACTTTACTTTGGAAAATCTCCATTAAATCTTAACAAAAGATTTATAAATTCCAAATCACATTTCACTACAAATCGAGTTAAAGAACGAATGTCGTTAAAACACAGTTCACGATAAACCCAATTCACATTCCATTAATTATCGGGTTAAAGAACAAGTGTTATTTAAAACACCGTTCGCAACAAACCCAAAAATAATTTCCAATTCAGTTCCAATTAAATATCATTTAATTGGTATACTTCATTAAATCTAAATAAAAAGATTTAATCTTTTTCTCAACTGGGTTTAAGAACAGTGTTAATGAAGACACCATTCACGACAAACCCAAATCTCATTTGATATTAAATATAAGGCTCTGAATAGAAACTATATCGGCTTATATTCAATATCAAATTCTATGACCAACAAATATCGTATTGGAAACAATGATATAAATATATCTTTCAAATTTCCATAACAATATCTGTATAATCACAAAATCCAACATCGAAATATTCCAAACACAATTTCGATTCAAATCCATTCCAATTCAATTATTGGAAATTCTGGTTACTTTTAAAACCCCTTTCAAATCCAATTTATTTATTTCAAAAATGAATGGATTATAATTCTAGTTCGAAACTAGTTTATTTCGATAAAAATCTATTTTTATCTTTTCAAATATGGAATTTTTCATCCCAATTCTTTCCAAATCATTTCTTTTGATTTTACACTAATTATTGATATTTTTAATAATTTTATCAAGGCTCGTACAGTCGATTTCCATAAATGGTCATCGAACTGCACTTACAACAACCTTTTCCAAATTTGATTTGGACATAATTCCAAATCCAACCATTAGATTTCAAATCTCTAATATTCGCTTCTTTTCGATACAAACCCAACGGTTCCGGTTTTAGGAGAAACCGACGGTCGGATCTCCCATAATGTCCATTCGAAGTCAATGGTCGAAATTCGCGAACTACCGCAGCGCGGCGCGTTCAATTCAGGCCAATATATATATATATATATTTATATATAATATATATATATATTTATATATAATATATATATTATATATTTCATCGATTTCCTTTTTTAAAACGTATTTTATAAATCGTTTTAAATTCGTTTTCAAAACGATTTCAACATCATATTCAATTTCTAATCAAAACTGAATATTCCATATCATCGATATATAAATGATAATATTTTCAAAATATCAGATTTTGAAATCTATTCCTTTTCTATATCCATTATAAAAATGAATAAAATTGATATAAATATCGTTCACGTCAAAATGGCGCATATCTAACCAACACGGCTTTATATATTTCAATAACTTCGTTACTCTATTCAACAAATGAATATTTTCTTCAACACATGAATTTTCCTTTATTCAACACATGAATATATATTTTATTCAACACATG
Organism: Allium sativum; assembly: GCA_030737875.1. Classification (NCBI taxonomy): domain Eukaryota; kingdom Viridiplantae; phylum Streptophyta; class Magnoliopsida; order Asparagales; family Amaryllidaceae; genus Allium; species Allium sativum. The sequence goes on along the minus strand of CM060926.1, from coordinate 680,812,610 downwards.
AATTTTCTTTTTATAATATTCTTTATTTTCCAAATTGGAATGAGGCCCAATCAATTACTATATAATGTTAATTATATGGATTGCCTACAACACATGTATATAATAACAACGATAAATAATCAACCATCACTACGCCATAGATGGCCTACGGCAACCCCAAAGAAGTGACGCAGTAGGTGCCAAAAAATGTTGCTATAGGCCAAAAATGATCTGTGGCAACACTTTTTCGGGGTTGCCTTTTGCCGCGTTGCCTTAGAGTCAAAGGCAACACATTTGCAACCCAAAGGCTTCATTGATACAGGTGTTGCCACAGGTACCACTAAAACAAAAAAATACCCTTTCACAACTGCCAAAAACAGTTGTAATATGTCTAGTACAGCTGGCAATGTAATAAAGTCAACCTTTTTTACAACTGTTTCTAGCAGTTGTTAAAATTTGTTTTGCAACTGCTAAAAGTAATTACACCTCAACTGCTATAAATCAAAGATTTCATAATGTTATAATAAATATTATTATAACACAGTATTTTATTCAAATAAATATTTTATTTCAATATTTCAAATGGTACAAATTTTTTGACTCCACATTGTACATTCACTCGTATATTACATAATCATTCATATTTACATACATTCCTCACTACATTGTCACTCGATTCACTCATATGTAGACTCACACATACAAACATAAGCAAGAAAAAATACATGAAAATGATTATATAAACTACTACCTTTATTTTCCCTTCTGATGATTCGCTCGCAACCGCAAACCAACAAAACATGACCAATGGCTTTGAAAATTGAGGCACCTAGAAACATTACTTTGCTCTCAGCATTTAACTCTAGATTTCGCAATGAAAGCCAACTTCTTGGGGTTGTGCCACCAAATAAGCTTAAGAACTATTGCGCAGCCAGTCTTCTCTAGTATCAATTTTACTTGCAAACTTGTTCACAAAACTTCTCCAGTCATCATTGACTTCATTAATCGCATGCTCGGACTTGCTCTAAATAGATATTTTATATAATCTCTAGCCAGTCCGGTTAGTTCTGCACTGCTGATCAAGTAAACGCACTACATGCACCAAGCACAGAACCATTTTCATGCGCGTTTTTGGAACGCACATGAGAACACCAATATTTAACATGAGAACACCAATCTGATCTGGTATGTCCCAATCCATGTTTCTGACAGTGTCTCAGGCCACCAATATTTAACAGAGAACAAAATCAGTAAAAAAAACAAATTGTTAACTATACTGCTTACTTGTTAAGATTTGGAATGTAGCTTGCAACATCCAAGCAAAGCAAGCCATTAAGCCATGATTCAACAGGATCACCAGGCACATATCTTATTGATTCATTCAATTCAATTTTCCTGAAATGCCGACCTGGTATATACAAGTGAAATAATCAAGTTATCCATAAACAGTGTACTTCAAATTTATGATTAATACCAAAGTTGTATGTAAAGCACTACCTTAACATTATCAAAGTTTTTCAAACATTTCACAACGCTTGCAAAATAACGTGGATTGGTCGATTAATAGTGTCGGAAGTACTGAGTGCCTTATTTAACATGAAGGAACAGGGGACACATATTGGAAATCCAATACAGATTACACAAAAGATAATGGGTCCAACACTTGAAACTTGTTAAGAAAGATAAATACATTGAATTACATGGATTGGGGTCCATCATGTGCATTATATGCTTATGACTAAACAGAATTTTGGACTCCAAAATAAGGAAGAAGCAGGAAACACGGGTGAAGATATACCAGATTGATGTCCTTTTCCATTTTGAGTAGTTATTTGACTTTGTGACTGTAATTGATCAAGAAGCTTCAACGATAATGAATGTCCAGTGCCTTCGTAGCTTATAAGGGCCAAGTAAAGACTTCACAATAGGTAGTGGAATTGCAGCAGCCTCGTCGACGACTAGAAGCTCAACTTGAGAAAGCTTATCATAGTCACTTGGCTTTAAATACTGCGAATCAATGCGAAAAATACAAATTAAAGGAGAGAGTAATCTTCAAACCAGAGAGCAGAATAAGGTTGTAGATGAAAACGTTATGTTATACATACTCTCATTTGCACTACGCTGGATAATGAAAGATTATGATTTTGCCGATGGTACTGCACTGCACAACTGAGTTCAAGAGAAATAATTAACAAATATACATAAAACAACAGTCGACTTATATTTGAAATTAAAATTAAGACTTCATAGTTCATACCAGTAGCATCTTCTCTATGTTTTCTTCTCCAAATAGACAGAAAACTCCAATTGGCAACTAATAGATTTATAAACTTCCAAACCTCAATGTATCTTTCCTATATAATAGTACACAACAGAAGTAGCATCGCTGTTCGGTAAGAAATCACATCGTTGTTCGGTAAGAAATCGTTGTTCGCTTGTACTTTTAAGAATGGATAGATTAAATAATCTACTCTAGACTTTGTTTCTTGGATCCTTTTACCAAGGAATGGACGCGGTGTTCCTTCAGTGATAGTGCATGGAATCGTTTCTTCACCTGATGTTTACAGAATATCAGTACGCAAATAAGAAAGTCTCCTTTGTAAAATTACAAGAAAATTTGGAACTATTTCACAAAACTCGCTGAACTGAACCTGTGATTTTGCGCCTGTATTCTTTAGGCTGTGTGACCATATTAGTATCTTTAATTATCATGCAACCAACAGATTCACATGCAAAGATTAGCATCATCCAAAACTGCATATCATCCAAAACTAGAAAGAAGTAGTTAAAGTGAAAAATTCCATTAGTCTTGACAAACTAAAAGCAGAGAACACTTCTTCCTGTAAAAGAATGGCAAAGAAACTGCATATCATCCAAATCTGGCACGCTTAAGAACAACTGGAAACTGTTGGCACCGAATTCAAACAAGTTATAGATGCCAAGCAAAAAATCCAAGTGCCAAATACATATTATACTCCATATAAACCCAAACTACCGCAAACTTTTGGATGATACTATATAACAGGACTGCCTATCACCAAAACCTAATAAATTTGTAACCTCTGATTTATGGATCTGATATTCTTGATATTTTAGATCCCTTGGAGAGTATTGGGGAAAACTCAAACATAAAGGTGCCAGAAGCCATTGAAAAATTTAGGGTAATATCATGAAGAAGCCAACTACTTCACAAAAATTTCAAATCGTATAATACCCAAATACATTTATATATGGAATACTAAACTCAGCAAGTATCGAATCTAAATGAAAATCAACAATAGCATTACTTGCAAGTTGCTGGACAGCCAGTCAAGTCAGAACGTCGATTGCTACTAACATGAACAGGCGCGACTGTTGAAGAGGGCGAAACCCTAGATTTATCGAAGAGGGCAAACCTGAAATCAGCCCGCGACTTGAAATCAGCGTTTAATGTCCAACACAAGCATCGTAAAGTCGCGATTTGTTGAAGGGAAAAACCCTAGATTTGGATTGTCCATTAAAGAGGAACCGACTATATTTTTTGTCTAAGTGAAAAAGAAATAACATGCAGCGGGAAAATGAAAACTTGGGGGGAAAAGGAGCTGAAGCGATGAAGAAAATCAGATTGACGTGGATTGCAACGTACACCGTTAGATCGTTTTCACGCGGATTGGTAACTTTTTTAATTTTTTAATTTGAATATACATATAACTACTAGCAACACAGTGTTCATCTATGCTAACAACTTGAAGCGTGCGTTGCAGTAGAAAAAAAATGGCATAGCAATGGCAACATTGTAGCTAGCAACACCATGCATTTTCGTTGTGATAGGCCATCTATGGCGTAGTGCATCATCCAGAGTGCACTACACAACTGCATAAGCATTAAATGTAAATAATTAACGCTTACACAGTCTGTTAACCAATCGATCGACATACAGCTAAATAATCGGGATTAGTGTACGCCAAATATCATCCCAACACCCGTGTGGGGTTTCAAATCAACAAAGACTGATTTTTATTTTGCAGTTGGGCGATGTGTAAAATTTATCGTCCCAATCCCTATCAGTCAAATGTGTGTAAATAAACAAATCGTCCGATTTGTTTATAAATATTTATTTATTTTATATACACGTTAAAAATTATATTTTTAACTATAAATATTTTCAACTATAAAATATTTTATTCCATTCCACTTCACACAATCAACTTTCACAACACATCAATTAAACAAAGAAGTCATCCATGGTCTGTGGACAACGGGTGTCGGGTGCTGCTAAGCACCGTCTGCCTCCTAGTATATATTTCAACTAGAAAACAAATTAAAAGTGAGAAGTTCTCACCTTAGGGATCCACTCCACCATTTCGTATCTCTTAACGGTTTGAATTCAGATTTGTTTGCAATGCCAACGCAGTCTTCTCTCCACTATTCATATTTAAAATCAGATTTTTATTTCGCTACATATATAAAAATTATATTTTTATATTTCCTATTATATAAAAATTCTATTTTTAATCTGCTATTTATATAAAAATCGTATTTTTATATCGCTATTCTTCTAATAAAGATTATATTTTTAAAACGCTTCTCTCTATATAAAGATTATATTTTTATTCTGTTCATATAATAAAAAAAATCAATCTTTTGTTTATAAAAATCTGATCTCCCTTCTATATAAAAATCTGATCTTTATAGCGATGTTTACATATCTAAAAATCACTTCTTTTCATTTTCTAAAAATTTATACTTCATATGAATAAAGATCTCATCTTTACTATGTTAATTCTCTAAATAAAGATCAAATTTTTTATAGTTTCTACACATGTAAAAGTCATATTTTTAATTAAACTAGAACATAAAAAATCCTATTTTTAATTATATTATTCATGTATATATATAAAAAAACTGATTTAAAATTCTTTTTATAACTAATTATATTAAGTAAATAAAACTAAGCAAATAAATAACCAAACTTACAGTACAAGAAGAAGAGGGGGGCGCGCAAGGTGCTGGAGGGGAATTCGCCGGAGGTGGCGTCGCTGGTGGGGTCGGGAGTCTCTGGCGGTGCTGTGGCGAAGGGGGCGTCGGGTCCGGTGCTTCAGGGATGATACGCGGTTTCCAAATCAAGAGCGGGAGAGGGGAGATCGGAGTGAAGGGGGAGGATGTGGTGGGGGTCGGCGGTGGCTCCGCCTGATGCGGCGGTGAGGTAGGGCGACGGCGTCGTCACCATCGACTTGGGGTCGGGATTTTTGAAATGGGAGGCCGGGGGGGGGGGGGGGTGACTTCTGAAATGAGATAAGGAGGGGGTGTTTAATAATAATTTATATTTTTTTATTTAATTGGAATTTCAAAAAGTAAATTTTCATTTCAACTCCAATTCGAACCCAACGACTGTCGTCGCTAGCTAATTACCCCGATTCCGAACACAATGGGACTTGTCCGATAAGCATTCGACCATTACGATTAGTTTCCCTTAAATTACAATATAAATCAGTATATTGAATTTTAAACGTACATTTCCATTTACTGGAGTCACATATTGATTCAGAAAATTCCAGAAAAATTATTTCAAACTTCGTATTGACGATACAGTCCTAACAAAACTAATGTCGTCAAATTCTGAGGTCGTTTGAAAAATGGCTGTTTTCTGGTCAATCGAAACTGACTGAAACTGTTAAAACGCGTTTTCCTTTGCCACGCTCACATATTGCTTCAGAAAATTATGAATTTTGGAATCTGGCAATAACTTGACACTCCGGTTCCAACAAAAGTGGTTTCGCCGAAAACAGAGGTCGTTTGCAAAATTTCCATTTTTAAGGGCCAAAATACCATAGCGACTATTCTGAATTTTCAACTGGGCATAACTTTTGATTCCCGCTATGAAATTTCAATTTTTGGATTCGTTGGAAAGATATTCACAAATAGATTCTAATATTTTTGGTTTCGCTAAAATCAGGTTTATTTTGAATCCTGTACATTCATTTGAAATTTGAAATTGAATTTTCGAACTACCGCGCCAATTTCAATTCCTTTTATAATTAAAATAAATATTTATATTCTAACGAGGATTCAAATAAATATATACGTTCTAATTCTATTCAAAATAAATTTCTCATCGTTATTATTTAAAATATATCATTTTAAATATTCAAAATTCACTAAAATTGCCAAAATAAATTTTTTAAATTGGCGCAGATTTTCCGGGTTATTACATAAGTAGTCTAATTCATTATCATGTCCAATTATGGTTATAGTGGGCTAGACCTCCCACATAAGGCCTACAACGTGTGGATGCTCGATATGCCGGTCAGGTTCGGGTAGTCTTACTCCACAGTTGGGTCTAACCTCGTGTCTTAGCCTGATTCGTATTTGCACACTTAGACCTCTCACATTAGGCTCAACATTAGTGGCTGCTGGATATGTCGGTCAGGTCCGGCAGACTTCCACCACTAATGCAACCTAACCTCGTGTGATAAGTGCAATTACAATTCTTAATTGTAATTACTAGACATTCCATTTTTATCCAAATCTACTTATGTCATTATAGGTGATTCTTTATCTTTTTCCCCATACTTAATTATACGCCCAATTCACTATCCAAGTCATAGACTTTTACACCCCTTTTCAACTCACCTTTGAATTATGCACCGTATGATCTTTTTCCCAAGTTATAAGCCAAGGCATATATATATATACATATATATATATATGTGTGTGTGTGTGTGTGTGTGTGTATGTGTGTTATGCACAAACTCAAATCTACATATTTTCCAATTTATGTTCCTAGTCCATATTCACCTATTTCAATACAAGTTATACCCAATTCCATATTCGCATATTTTCCAATGTATGCCTAAAATTCATATTCACATACGTCCCAGTTTATGTCCCAAATCAGTACTTACACATGTCCTAATTTATGCTCAATTATATTTTCCAACGTATGCCTAAATTCATATTATCCAACAAGACATATGCCCCTAAACCCATATTTGTATATTTCCAAATTTATGCCCAAATCTAGATCCATATTTACCAATATCAATTATGCCCCAAATTATGTCTTTCCCAATCGTTCCCAATTTCGCATGTTCGCATTTTTCAACGTTAGGCCTAGGCTCGAAGGCAGCCTAACTATAAAAATAAAAAGGGAAAAAGAGGGAGATAAGAGAGAATACGCTTAATAATGAATCAAAAATAAACTGATAGAAATAGGCATAAACTGAATAGGCATATTATGATAAGATTTAACATGGTGGCAATATGAACATATAAAAGCAGATCTGATAATTTTGTCATAATCGAACTGATTAGGCACCGATTCAAGATCCAATTTTTACATACATATCAAGATTACTATTTATATATTTAGATCTAAAAATAACATGAACTCACAGTGAACAAATCTAAGGAAATGGATCCAAATTACTGCGAAGAACATGTTGAATAAGTTGTTGCAGCCATCATTGAATTTGTATAATGTTTGCTGAATTAGATTTTGAGTAGATTATTCAATGTTCGTTGCAACGGAGCTTCGTCGTCACCATTGTTTTTAGATGAATAAAACCTAGGTCAAGGGTCCTTTATATAGCCTAGGGTTCATGAATCTAGCTCCAAAATCTTCTAGGTTCAGAAAAGAAGTTTCCAGAGCCATGGATGGGTCGACCCCCCCTTCAGATGGGTCGATCCATAGGTCGACCCCCCCTTCATGGGTGTCGACCCCTAGGTCGACCCCGGGGTCGACCTCCATGAGCCTGAATCGACCCCTAGGTCGACCCCCAGGGTCTCGGGCCGATTCAAAATGTCGACCCTTCCTCGATTTGCACGCCGGATTTCTGGTTTTGCTGATTTTTGAATATTTTTGAATTTTATATGTGTGTATATCTTTCCTATATGCATACAAACTTCAAACCTTAATAACTTCTTCATACGGTGTCCGATTTACGCAAACCAGGTGTCTATCTTGACCAAAATTCTGAGATGGACGCAATGGCACAGTCCATTTTACTTAATTCCGAATATTTAATTAAGTTTTACTTAATTCATTGTTAATAGTGTATTTCACACTAACTATTCTTTAATTCATCATATTTAGTGTCGTTAAAATTCCGGGGTGTTACATTCTCCCCTACTCAATGGATTTCATCCCCGAAATCTCTAAGTTAAGAAGAACGTATATCCTAACATCCAGCAATCATACATCCATCTAGCAATCACATGCATCCATTGTCCTTAAGGAATTTCTAATGCTTTTATGAATATATGCAATAGTTTGTGTATATGTCCGTAAACTAATGCGAAAGATCAGGCGGTCTACCGATTCAGTTGACATCCTTAATGCAATGTACGTTTGTGCCATCCAACCAAAATGTATGCAAATCATCCTAGTACAACATGTAAGCTCTATATGTGTGCACAATCATCCATCCAAAAGCAAAATCAATGCAACGATACACCCATTTTCATTCATAAAATTTAAAATGTACACACATCAATATGCAAAATGTAAGTTATTGAGCCGATCTAGTGCCTATTGTGTGTGTTTATGCATCCACAAGCATTCACTATCAACCACTTGCATCCATCAAACATAACATGTATCAAAGACATGTTTACATTCATTAGTTTTTTTATCTAAAGACTCGATCGATAGGAGATATTCAAACGATAGATACAAGTATTAATTCGAAGCTTGGAAAAAGAAGTTAAGGACATATTCTCGAAAAGGAAAGGATATGAAGCGTGAATCTTGTCTTCAGCCTCCCAAGTAGCGTTCTCGCGGCCCTTTCCCCATTGCACTCTTACTAGCTTCACTTCTTTGTTGCATAATTTCTTAACCTCCAATCCAAGTATGTAAGCCGGAACTCATCCTATCATTGATTCTTTCTCTACTTTCATTTCCTCTCCCAAGTTTGGCTCCACTAACTTGAACTCTATTCATTTTATCGCCGCTTGGATGAATAGTCATCTTAGAATGGCGGGCTTCCTCTAGGACTGTCTTCAATAGGTTTCCCTTCCTGACATGACTCACCTATCAGACCTCTTCTCAAGTAGCTCCCCTACTTGCTTATCAAGTTCCCTATTTTCTTTTAGGAGTCACATGTCGCAAATCATCGATAGATATATCAAGAGGTTCTAGGAGACTAAGAATGACAGACTGTTTTGGGGTCATAAGAAATCCCGAGAGTCTTTCTATTGCAAGTCAGAAGTCTAACGACCCTCCTCTCACAATCTAGAATTGCTCCATATATGGTTAACCCATCCTTCCTAGAATCAAACCGTATCTTATGAAATCAAGAACATATGAGTCGTAACCAAACTCGATTCTCAAACCCCATCAAACCCTCGATAAATGAGTTATACCTCTAATGGGTTTGAGATACTAACGGGATCCAAAATCATACTAGTATCTAGGTGCAGAGACTCAACTGAAAGATCAGATACAAAAGAATGCGAAGAGCCAGAAAAAGAATCCTCACAGGATGATCAGAAATAGAAATAAATCCTCCGGTGGAAAATTTCCTGCCTCTATCCTGTCCACAAGCTATGAGAACATTAGCTTGCTCCCTAGAAGTTCCTTCCCTCTGGCCTCGTCTTAGTCTCTTCGGCACTCCTTAATGAGGTGTACTGCCTTACCAAAGTGGTAACAAACGCCTTTTTCTCTTTCTACAATCCTTTTCAAGATGACCTATCGTTCTGTAATTATGGTATTTCCTCTTTTCTTCTTTGGGCTGTGCTCCTTAGCCCCAACTCCCTTATTCTCTTTTTTACCATCCTTATGCAACATGCTAACAAGTCTCTTGAGAGTTGCCTCCATCTCATGGAAATTCTTACGAGGCTTGAGAGAAAATAAGACGCAGGTGAAACCACTGCTGCTTAAAGATGGAGGTTGGGCACTTCTTTGCCCTTCGACATGTACCGTAGTTTTAACATGCCTATGGAACCGTGCCAAAATAGGGATACCCTTTCAAGAGGAAACGGTTCTCCGATCAAAAAGGAAAAGAAATCAAGCAGAGAATCAAGAGGATATTTATGGATTTGGGAAATATGCTTTTCAAAAACAGACTTTTTATTTTAAAATACTTTGTTTTTTTGAGACCTTTTTGAAAACCATTTTCAAAGTATTTTATCCGATCTCCTAACCATATGCTCTAATACCAAATGTGACACCCCATGTCCGTTAATGTCACTCACTAAGGGAATGCATTAAGCTCCATGAAGCATTATAAGTAAATAAGAACATAATAGCACAAGACGGACATGTAAAATAATAGTGGAATTAAAAACTTTATTTAAATCAAAACATCATGATCCCAAATACTGAGTTTACATCATAACTAACTAATTACATTAATAATTTGTCTTGCCAAAAATATCAGAGTACAAAAGCATAAAACCATATTTCCCTTGCAAAGCCATAATAGAGTTAACAAGAAGTCAAAGTAGTACTTCTATATCCAAAATCCAAGCTAAGCTGAAAGAATCCAAATCAACTCTAAGCACTTCCACCCTGAGAACCTGTGTGTGTGGGGAGGGGGAAGAGAAGAGGAAACAAAAAGGGTCAGACATAAAGTCCGGCGAGTCTAGTTACTTTTAAATATAAATAAATAAAAGTATCATGGCAGGTATATAAAAATGGAAGAACAAGATAACAGTAAGAATACCAAGTGTGAACTGAACAAAATAAGATGAACATGATATATTGCGCTTCTTAAATACATTTCTCTGCACCGTGCAGATAGTAGTATATCAGAAATAGAATGATCCCTACTAATACCATTCCATTACATTTTCTTCATTATTAGGTTACTTGGGTTAATTGCACTCAAGACTTATACGTGCATCGTACCCATTTACTTTCCCATGGATTCACCTAATACAATATATGTAACTATCTCTCAATATTGAGATACACCCCATTGTACCCCACTCGCATGGTCTCCACCGTAAAGAATGCAATCCCTCATCCTACACTGGAGTGACGTATGGATCTTTATATACCGATGTTACGTTCCGCATATATCTGTCATTACTATGCTACACAAGCGTACGGACTTCCACCATCGATCGAATCGGATTCCATATCGAAATAATGCCCTCTAGTCTACGATACACCATCCAGAGCAGATATGCAGGTATTTAGACTATCCCACATATGTACTGTAATTGTAGCTCGATGCCTCAGTCGCACGTCCTCAAATGTGCACCGAGTTCCGTGGTAGGGCTAAACAAGAAACACAGAACTCGGCTGGGAGCTTTTCCATACCTGTATAGGTCGCTTTTAAGTGCCTTCAAATACAGATATTCCTCAGGTCTGTTTTCCATGGTGGTTATGGCCCCACCTCGGCCCCTCCCTCAACTAGTAAAGAGTACAAGAGCTAAGCGACCGCCTGTAATACAACCAATCTAAACACCCATGCGGCGTCTACCCTCAACCCAATACCTCGATTGTGAAAGGTGAAATGATATCTTGGGTTTAGCTCTAGTCTTTTCGCATCACGCTGGCTGTCGATGATGGATACCCGATGGTCTACTATCCTTATTGGTCATGACCCTCTATACCTCCTCGTGAGGCAACCTTCGAATCACCCTGGTGTCACCTCGTCATAACATTCTAACTGCATAGCTACATCTGCAGTCAAGGCCCACCCACCTAGTAGTTACGCGCATATCCAACCTCTATTAGTATAACCTAAGACATTTGTCATTGCACAGAGGACTACTAGGAGCACCTTACGTCGTTCAGGAAGTCGCGTGCTTCCCTTTCCAGTCCTTTGGAGCCTTCATAAAAATCAGATGAATGTGCGCTCCCCTCGTGTCTTATAACACCTCGATGATCTACGCCATTGGGTTGTTTATGCTCAAATGTACGGACTGGTCTAAGCGCCTTTCTTTATTATGTTGTCAGACCCTATCTCTAAACATTCTTTTATGCGATTGCCTTACCTCATCAGGTTCCCATTTACTTGGTTATTCCCGTTCATATTGAATTCTTATTCAAATTACCAAGTTTCTCTTGCTTACTAATTTCAGTCATATAACTTAATCCATTTAAGTTTATAAATAAGCACACAACATGTTATTTTCTAGATTATGGCCCAAGGTCTGTAATCCTCAATCAATTTTATATTCTTGCTTGGTTATATCATTACAATAACATGTTCTCCTTAGTATATCTCAATTCACATGTTTCCTAAATAACATGTCACTTACCATTTATGATTAAAATAACTTATTTATTTTACAAGTTCTCCTCATTATTTCTCATTTAATCATAAATTCAATTTACACCATTCACTACAACTTATCATTGTTTACTTAGCAGATTATTACGCATATCTAATTTTATCATTTCTACAAGTTATGCCTACCCTGCAAGGGTGTCTTTAATTACATAACTTTATTACATTTTCCACCGGTTATGTATACCACTAGGTGTCTTTAATTACATAACCTTATTGGGTTAAGTTTATGCGCCTAAATGTAAATATTACCCACCCCATCTATTTTACTAAACCCGCCCACTACCCAACCAGTTTTACTTAACCTTAACTTAAGTTCATAATCATACTATCTTTATGGATTAAATTTGCTTAAGTAGTCCAATTCATTATCATGTCCAATTATGGTTATAATGGGATAGACCTCCCACATTAGGCCTACAACGTGTGGATGCTGGATATGTCGGTCGGGTCCGGCAGTCTTATTCCACAGTTGGGTATAACCTCGTGTCTTAGCCTGATTCGTATTTGTACACTTAGACCTCTCACATTAGGCTCAAGATTAGTGGCTACTGGATAGGCCGGTCGGGTCCGGACAGACTTCCACCACTAATGCAACCTAACCTCGTGTCATAAATGCAATTACAATTCCTAATTGTAATGACTAGACATTCCATTTTTATCCAAATTTACCTATGTCATCATAAGTGATTATTTCTCTTTTTCCCCATATTTAATTATATGCCCAATTCACTATTCAAATCATAGACTTTTATACCCCTTTTCAATTCACTTTTTAATTATGCTCTATTTCCCAAGTTATAAGTCAAGGCATATATGTGTGTATGTGTGTGTGTATGTGTGTGTGTGTTATGCACAAACCCAAATCTACATATTTTCCAATTTATGTTCCTAGTCCATATTCGCCCATTTCGATACAAGTTATATCCAAATCCATATTCACATATTTTCCAATGTATGCCTAAAATTCATATTCATATATGTCCCAATTTATCTCCCAAATTATTAATTACACATGTCCCAATTTATGCTCAAATTATATTTTCCAAAGTATGCCTAAATTCATATTATCCAACACGACATATGCCCCCAAACCCATATTCATATATTTCCAACTTTATGCCTAAATTTAGATCCATATTTTCCAATATCAATTATGCCTCAAATTATGTCTTTCCCAATCGTTCCTAATTTCGCATGTTCGCAATTTTCAACGTCAGGCCTAGGCTCGAAGGTAGCCTGGCTATAAAAAAAAGGGAAAAAGAGGGAGAGAAGAGAATCTAGAATAGGCATAATAATAAATCAATAATAAACTGATAGAAATAGGCATAAACTGAATAGGCATATTATGATAAGGTTTAACATGGTAGCAATATGAACATATAAAAGCAGATCTGATAATTATGTCATAATAGAACTAATTAGGCACCGATTCAAGATCCAGATTTTACATACATATCAAGATTACTATTTAAATATTTAGATCTAAAAATAACATGAACTCACCGTGAATAGATTTAAGGAAATGGATCCAAATTACTGCGAAGAACGTGTGGAATAAGTTGTTGTAGCCATCGCTGAATTTATATAATGTTGCTGAATTAGATTTGGAGTAGATTAGGCCATTCAATCTTCATTGCAGCGGAGCTTTGCCGTCACCGTTGTTTTTAGATGAATAAAACCTAGGTCTAGGGTCCTTTATATAGCCTAGGGTTCATGAATCTTGCTCCAGAGTCGTCCAAGTTCAGAAAATAAGTTTCCAGAGCCACGGGTGGGTCGAACCCCCTTCAGGTGGGTCGACCCCCCTTCATGGATGTCGACCCCCCTTCATTGGTGTCGACCCCGGGGTTGACCCCCATGAGCCTGAGTCGACCCCTAGGTTAAGACAACAAGGTCTCGAGTCGACTTCAAAATGTCGGCCATTCCTCGATTTGCGCGCCGAATTTTTGATTTTGCTGATTTTTGAATATTTTTGAATTTTATATGTGTATATATATCTTTCCTATATGCATACAAACTTCAAACTTTAATAACTTCTTCATACGGTATCTGATTTACGCAAACCAGGTGTCTATCTTGACCAGAATTCCGAGACAGACGCAATGGCATAGTCTGTTTTACTTAATTTTGAATATTTAATTAAGTTTTCCTTAGTGTCGTTAAAATTCTGGGGTGTTACAGTCAGCCTTAGTTAGCTAAATAAAAACGACTAAGGTATATGGTATGGATTACGATCTGCAGTCATTGGATCGGAATCTGCATGGTCATTTAGCCAACTTTTATTTGGCGGTTAAATGACCAGGCTATAACCGACTATAGCTCCACTTTACTGCACCTTTCATTTTCTCCTTCCTATTCTCTCCCTCCCTCTTCCATTTCTTCTAGCATATTCTAAAAAAATCAAGAAAGTTTGGAGGCATGTGAGGTAATGGAAGTCAAAGTGTGGGAAATGTATGAACCGAGGAAGATAACATTTCGATTGAAGAAGATACAAATGCTTAGTTTGAAGAAAATATAAAGGTCACACCTCCCTTTAGACGGGATGTGGAAGGTAATGAAGAACTAGATGGGAAGAACATATAAATCCACATATTGATCGGAATTTAGGACCCAACCACGTATTGAGCAATTTATGTACACTACCCGATTATAAATAGCACATAAGCATGCGTGTCGAAGATTCTATAAGATGTCTACTTTTATTCTTCAAGGTCATTTTTAGATTATAAATATAAATATAAAACCATTTATAAATTAGAACATCGAGATCAAGCGCATGGCCTTTTGCCCAAGCATTATTCGTTTATATGCAATGATTAGAAATTATGATACATAAGGCATTATTCACACACTTTTTTGTGAAGTGAGACTATCCTCTATTGCATATGAACTTCATCAATCTTGTAGTAGTTGATTCATTTGGACCCTCAGCTATCCGACTTGGTATTGCTCCTCAAATGTTGCCAAATTGACTCAGAGCACACTAACACATCATGCTCCACACCATCATAGGGTTTGGTTGGATGGTGGATATTCCTACAGTCGTGAGTAGTGATAGATTTATTGATATTCCTCTTGTAGAGGTTACTCAATATCCATATCCAGGTGTTTTTTCATAAGAGGATTTATAGAAGATGTAGCTAGGGTTACAACAGATTATGTACGCTAAGCATTAACGTAGCATATATGATTTGTTAGTTCGTATTAACGAGCATACTTATATTGATGCATAGTAGTACTATCCTAGATCTCAAGTGAATGATGAAGAGGATATACCAGGTCTTGATGATATCAACTTTGATGAATTAAAGACTAATTGTACATGCTGTTGTGCTGAGTATGTTATTGACTATGATGGTGTTTATGTTGTACATGTTATCATGTTGATTATGATGTTGATGTTGATTATTACAATGTTGATGCTGATTATGTTCTTGTTGTATTATCAACACATGTTGCTATGTGCTTGTTGAGACTTCTCCATTTGTTACTATTTGTATTCCACTGCTTATAAATCATTTCCTTCTATCTTCGTAACTTTAAACTTCTAAACTAAAATGTCTACCATTAGTTGGTCTTCTTCGCAGTTATCCATACCCCTGAAAGCACACATTGAAGTTGGTTGCAAGCATGAAATTATGTTACAAACAGATGTGATTGTAAGCCATGAAATGCTTTTGAACCTAGTGGTTAAAGCTTATAACAATCGCTACGACTACTGGATGAGGCGGACTTTCAATCAAGTTGTTTGAATTTTGGTTTGCAATATTTATTATAATACATAATGTAGTTTTTTGGTCACAAAGCATATAGACTTCGTTATAGTTTACTTATGCGTATAGGATCTGAATAAGCTTTAATATTTGCCTCTCAATTATCTTTTTATCCATTTATTGTATGATGCTTATTTTTTGTATATTTGTATTTCGTTTACCAACTGAATATTCTCAGCAGCTTCTATGGTATGCATTTGCGTTGTTTAATGTTTTTTATTAAATAGAGTGTGTAGTTTGAAATAAAGAAGATCATAGTATAAAATGTTCTGTCTAATAAATTATTTAGTTTTGGTTTACGAACAATTATACAACGAATTTTCGAAATTTTGATTTTGACGTATCTTATGATCTACAAGTTAAATCTAGATTTTTCACTTTCATTTGAAAACAATAATCATATAGATTCGAAAGAATCATGTTTCAAAGAATTCCGACTTATATCAGGTCCTATATACCACTCTGAACTTCAAATCAAAAAAATATGAACTACCGCTATGCCATGAGCTCGAACTAATTAAATTTAATTAACTTGTTCAACATTCGTTTAATTCATAATTCATTAATTTATTCTCTTATGTTTTCGTATAAATTTAGCTAAGTCTTTAAATTCATTTTTAAAAAGATCCCCATTTGCACATGTCCACGTTACCTATCCTGCCATAGTAACAACAATAAAACTTAATAAATAGAGGATGCCCCATCGCTCAAATCAATCGCAACAACTCATAACAATGCTAATTTCCTATCTCTCATATTATGAAAATACTGATATGTTGTTAGGCTAACTGTAACAACCCACCCGGAATGGGCCTAAATTCCGGCCAAAAAAGGCCCAACGGAACTTAGAGTCATTATAAATGGATCATTGGTTCCTATAAGGATTACATAAACAGTGCCAACAAAAAAAAATTAGAATCTCATAGTGGAAGGGATAAACTATAATAATAGAAAATAGATGTACCATTAATTAAAACTATAATAATGTCAATTAGATAAAAAAATTAACTGTCATAAAAGGAACATCAATAATAATAGTGTCCCATGGGTCAAATAGTACTACCAAACATGATAATAATAATTATAGCTCCTCCTCCATCTGGTTCCAGTCTCCATGACTCCATCACTTAAGCATTCCCACCGGCTAACCTATTTAACCATTATGAGGAGAGAAGTTAGAACAATTAGTTCTTTTGTGAATGAAAATCACATAAGTTTAAGGAATGTTTATTTCCTATATTTAGCAGCATAAATTCATCAAATTATGTCTATGCAAATTCAACACACAAATTCATGTATTAATTAGGCGAACTATTCTAAACTCACTTAAGGCCAACATGTTTATTTATAAGGGAAGATTCTATTATCACTTAATACCCTATGAGGCAGACTACCTTTGGTCACTTACGACCATTAGATAAATATTTATTTATGAATGGATTCCTTTGATCACTTAAGACCCAATAGCGGACCATAGTCACTCAAGACCTCATATTATAATCGGCAATGCTGTTTAATATCTTCTCTCTATTAATACAAGAAATAATAATCTTCCACTTAATATCGGCTTAGATTTACACTTATTGTCATTTAAGACCCTCTAGTGGATCCATGCATTACTGTATAACTAGTATTAAGCGTGAACTCCTAGCTATTTGATACTTCCTTTAGACGGGCACTCCCTTAGAAATTTTAATACTGCTCACCGTAGGTACACCCTCACACAATAACCTAGATAAGAAGCATACAACTTCTAGAGAACTACCCCACTCAAATTATATTATTTTATTTTAAGACCATTTAATACCTTTTTAAGAGAAAGGCATACCCAACGACCAATTAATACCTTCGTAAGAGCGGGTTCCATGGCTTGGGACCTAAACAAAGGAGTAAACCATAGGAATGAACCTAGACCTAACCACTTAATACCCAAGCAAGGTAGGTCGACCACTTAATATATTCTCGAGGAAGGCCTACTTCACACACATACATAAATAAGACACCTCACATTAAACTGACCATTTATAGATGCTGGATTTGTTGGACAGTTTCAGGCAGACTTCTATTGCAAGTTGGATTTAACCTCGCATCTTTGTGTAATAATTATAATGATCAATGGCACTTAGACCTCACATTAACCTGACTAACTTGTAGATGTTGTAAATGCCGATCATTTCCACGCAGGCTTCTACTACAAGTAAGGATTAACCTCGTGTCTATGTGTCATTAACAACACTAAAAGCCATTAAAACTCACAAAAATACAAATTTCCTATGGGGACATTTAATTTCTAAGTTCCTAATTTAAACCTGTTTAGTACGCAATTAACACACATTTATAATACGTTAATCACAGTATAAATAGTAACAATTATAATGTTAATTAAACACACATAAAGAAATGCCTTAAACCATTGAAATGTCAGTCCCAAAATCAAAATAATGTTTATAAGTTTATTCCCCTAACTTCTTTAACGTGGTATAAAAATGTATATTCATATCCAATCAATAACAAGGAAATAAAAACATATAGCTAAAAATTTATAACCAAGGTTTTAAAAGAATATTTCGATAATAGCACAAACACAAGGTGCAATATTCCATATACATATATGTGTGTGCTTGTGTGTGTGTGTGTGTGAGAATGTAAAATCTCCTTTCTGATACTGCTTCACTTTTCATATGATTTATATACAAAAACTTAAGACTTCAGTGATTTGAATATAATACGTTCAAACTATCTATTTTAGAAATAGATGCTTAAACCTATTAGATCTATAATACCCAAGTCTTATGGTTTATCACACACATATACATAATTTATAATTTACAAGAAAGCGAATCAGACATTTGTCAGAATCTGTACAACGTCCAAAAGTCTATCTTTTATTACATCAATAACCAAAACCTGATTAACAACAATTTATTGACCATTTCTGAAAAATATAAGGGTTTTGGAAGATTTGTTAATGTTTTATTTTCGTGCAAATCCAAACCCTTTAGGCATAACAATCGAAATCTACACTATAGAATATAGAAAATAGAAAATTGATGTACTTTCCACTCACAGTGATAGGAAGAGAAGAATAGTGAATTCAGTGTAGAATCTAACAAATCTAGATTGTGCCTTTCGAATCAACGTACTCCAAACCCCTATATATATTTATATATGAATCAGATTTATAATCTCATCCATATGTACACTATATTTAATTCCAGAATCTATATAATATTTAGATTTAAAAAAGATAGAATATAGGTTAGAAGAAGAGAAAACCCCTAATATGTTTCTGAAATCAAGATAAATGGGGGAGAGACAAAGTGGAGGCATATATAGAAGAGAATGAATGTAGGTTTAGGGAAGCGGCTGGGGTCTTTTATAGTTTGCTAGTGTGTATATGGACCGTAGGATTTGTTGTATAAAATCCGGACTGTCCATTTAAGCAAAATTATATAAAAACCAAAATAAAGAAAACAATCTCCACCCTTTTCTCTTAGAGGAGGTCGACACCCCCCTTAGGATGTGATCAACCTTCAGATCGACCCCTCTTAAGAAAAAGGCAGGGTTAATTTAAATCTCCTAAAACACTCCTTTTTATTTATTATTCTATTAATTACGTTGATTCTCTCCATCTATATTTATATTTGTCCCCTTCTTGTATATATATTATAACACCTCATATTCTGTTAACGTTATAGTAACGAATCCAACAATACTTGATTTAAAATGCGAGAATTAAGGGAAACGGGTTACGCCATTGTGTTCGTCTCGGAATTCAGGTTGAGATAGAGTTCGAGTTTGTGTAAATTGGACTTCGTATGAAGAAGTTATGGCTGCCGGAAGTTTCCAGAAAATTCAAATAAATTCAAACAGCTCGAAAACTAATTCAAATTCAATTAGAAGTCAGAAGCGGGCTGGGTGGGAAAATTCCCGCCCAGGACCCAGGTCGACGAGGGGGTCGACCCTAGTGTCGACCTCCCCCTACAGGTCGACCTGGGGGTTGACCTCCCCCCTCCCCCGGGCAAATCAGAAAGGCGACAATTTTGTGACTCAGTGCTGAGTCACTAGGGCTAAGGTGTCACCCGATCTTCACTGGATGGTTGTGGTTAACCCTAGGATCATCTGACGGCTCAAATTGAATTGAAATTCTATATAAACAACCCAGTGCTCAAACCTAAAAATCACAAAAATAATCCTAGAACTATCATGCTGTCAGTTGAGAACTTGGAGAAGTCGTCGCCAATTCAACGACGAGATAAGAACTTGAATCAAAAATCAAATTAAAAGATTATCAAATTCAACGATCTACATCAAAGGCGAGCTTACCAATTTCAGAATTCAGATTTCAGAACGCAAGAATTCCTTTTTAGTTTGTAAGTTGGTAATTACGCAGATTTAAACGTTTCAAATGAATCACGACATGTTGTAATTTGAATATGAAGTGATGCTTATGTATAAGATTTGATTCTCGTTTATCTTAAAGTATCATTGAAATTAATCATGTCTATATGCTTGTGGTGACGAACATATTATATGTTAATCATGTCTATATGCTTGTGGTGATGAACATATCATATATTAATCATATCTATATGCTTTTGGTGATGAACATATTGTATGTTATTGGATTCTATTATGATTGGGTAACGGATTTCTTTTGCCAATTAAATGGTGAAATATGTCATGTTATAAATTGGTGGTTATTTGCAAGTTTACGATCTAAAACACATGCTTATATGTTAGATCAACACTCATGTATATTTAGATCCATGTTAAGTTGAATCTATTTTGCAAGATTTGATTTGTAGCCCTCTTATGTTTAACACACATAAGTTATCATGCTAAGTTGTAATTCGAATATGTTTATAACAGCTCTCTTATGTTTAACACACATAAGTTATCATGCTAAGTTGTGATTTAAGAATGTTTATAATGGCCCTCTTATGTTTAACACGCATAAGTCATCATGCTACGCTGTGATTCGAATATGTTTATAATAGTTCTCTTATGTCTAACGCACATAAGTTAATATGCTAAGTTTTGATTTAAATATGTTTGTAGTAGCTTTCTTATGTTTTGTCATACATAAGTTAATATGCTAGGTTGTGGTTTAAAATTGTGTTTATATGTTAAACCTCCATGCTAAACCTTTATCAAGTTCACATGATAATTAGATCCAACTTAGTCACAAGTTCGCCTTGACCTGTTTAATTAAGTTAATGATACTTCTATGCCAAGTTTCACGTGATAAGTTAAATGTATGCTATTTTATGATTATTTCATGTCCCTGGTTTATTACCCCTTTTTGTTTATGGGTTTGGGCTAATTTACTAGCCCAACATTTTATGTGATTCATGCGTACGTTCCATGGGGGTAGCAATGGAAAAATATGAAATCATATGTAATTGGCATGTTTGGCACATGCCAATGATTAATGGCATTTAAATGGTATAATTTTTATATACCAAAGATTATGAATATGATTTAGGGGAAAAGTGGGCCATGACAATAATTGATTTATAATTTACTTATAAGTATGAAGGATAAACATGAAAATTACATGGCATAGATTTGGTATATTTGATATACCATTTATTGTGAGCATAATCAATGGATAATTATGGCATGATTAAATTAAGATTAACGTACATAAAGAATTAGACATATATAGAAAATATGTGGATTTTGTAAAAGACGAATATGCCTAACCCGAGGTTAGACTGAGTTGTGGTGTAAAACTACCCGGAATCGACCGGCACATCCAGTGACCACAACAATACCTGTCTAATGTGGGTGGTTAGTGCACCAAGCCCGGAAGGACTCGAGGTTAGACTGAGTTGTGGTGTAAACCTGCCCGAAACCGACTGGCACATCCAGTAACCACAACAATATCTGTCTAATGTGAGTGGTTGGTGCTTTAATTAATTAATAAATTAAGGCTCATGAATAAATCAAGCTAGAAATGGTGAGGTTAAGTAATTAGGGGAACACTTAACTGTAATAACATGTTAACTAGGCAAGTGGGTGAGGTTAAGTAAAATTAGAACACTTAACCGTTACAACATGTTCATTAGACAAGTGGGTGATGTTAAGTAAATTTTGAACACTTAACTGTTGTAACATGTTAATTAAGCAGATGATAGGGTTAAGTTAACTAAGGTAACACTTAACCAAAAAAATATAATGACATGTGATGGGGTTAAGTAATACAAGAGGAAACCACTTAACCAATTATATAACATGATGTATGGGAAGGGTTATGTTAACACGAGAACAACACTTAACCAATATAACATGAATTGAGGTAGGGTCAAGTCAACATCAGAAGGAAATACATAACCAACATGATGTGACGGGTGGATGGGTTAGGTTAACTTGAAATTGATTAATGACACTTGACCAATATAACTTGGTAAGCTAATGGGGTTAAGTTAAATGGGAAATACTTAACTAATATAACCTGATGACTGAACAGGGTTAAGTAAATAAATCACACTTAACCAATCGAACAAGATAAGCGAGAAAGGTTAAGTTAGTCAGAATCACTTAACCAACACGACTTGACGAGTAGGAGGTTAAGTACACATTGGGTTGGTGGCTAATATTAGTAAATATTGGCCCACAAAGCTTAACCATTATATAAACATGCTTGGATCGATGGGAGGGTTAAGTACATTTCGTGTAGGTGGGTAATATTAGTACATATAGGCCCACAAACTTAACCGTTATGAAAACATGCTAGAATCGGCGGGACGGTTAAGTACATCTCGTGTAGGTGGGTAATATTTATATATATAGGCCCACAAACTTAACCAGCAGGAAACCCTAGTAACGGGGACCCATTTCAGCAGTAACCCACATAGATGTATCATGGTACCCTGAAACTAGGCAGGGTGGGGCATGATTACTAGGCGGATTATAAGCGGTCAAAGATAACGGCAGGGGGTACGTCAGTGTAGGTTCCGACGGTTAACGGGCATGCACGTACTCCAGAGTTGGAAAAAGCAGGCACTGGGTACTAGTAGTTATACACTGTGCATCCTGAATCGTGTCGGGTCGCTATCATAAGTGTAACACCCCACCTCCGCCAGTACCACTCTTGCAAGGGCACTGACTTTGGAGGGGCGTTTGAATCAGGTAAACATGCATAATGATATATCAAGGCAGAACAAGAACATATGTATATATGTAAACAGAGTAAATAACATAGACAAAACAGCGGAAGATTTTAAACCATTTCAAAACAAGTCTGGTACAACATAATGTCAATTTCCCAAATAAACAAGTCTAGATAAAACAACATCATCTGAAAACTGAAATACATAAGTGCTATCCCCAAAATAAGTGAGAACCATAGCTAGCTTCATGTAGAAAGCGTACATGAGCTGAAATCCCACAAGCAAGCAATCCAAAATCCAAGCTAGGCTCCTGTATTCCCTCCCTGAGAACCTGGGGGGGAAGGGGACGGAAGAAAAGAGGCGAAAGAAAACAGGTCAGTCAAAAAGACTGAGTAAGCCCTACTACAATCAATGTAAACTGATAAAGCTAACTGGTATGAGCAGCAGGGATGAACATAAGGATAACAACATACTAGCATGATGATTAACTAACAAGGTAGATAAAGGTGTCATCACATAATCAGGATTAAGGTTTTGCACCACAGGTGTACTAGCAAACTAACATGACTTGAATAAACAAGTATTGATCCCCTTGGCCCAAGCTTTGGCCCAATAACATGAAGTGACCCTCATACGAGGTCCAATAACATGAAGTGACCCTAACACGAGGTCCAACCCAAACGGTCTAGTCGATCGGCTCCCTAAGCCTAACTCGTCACGTGTTGGTGTCAATACGGCCCAACCATGATTGTAGTCGAACTGTGCCGGGTCCACCCTTCGGGTGTATCAAGCCCTAGGGTGTCAACCCCTGGACACCATGAACATGAGTACACAGTCCCGATCTACTGGTACCTGTGCATGTTTTCTCCGGCTACGGACTATGTGCACGACCAGAGTCCGCCCGGAACTACACCGGCGTACCACCCTGCCGTCGTTTATTGGTCGCTTACCTCCAGTCCAGTAATCGTGCCCCCACCCTAGCCTAGTCCCTAGGGTCATGATGATACAAACTAGGGATTACTGCTGGAGTGGACCCCCATTGCTAGGATTTCTCTAGTGGGTTAAGTACGGTTTAACCCCTTTACTAATCATGGATTAACTTGGTTAAGTGTAACGATGAGTTCACGACTTAACCCCGATTAATCTACCAAGCCCAAATTGGTTAAGTATTAAATGGACCATGACTTAACCCTAATCATGAGGCATTAATTAATTAATGCACCTTAACCTCTCACATTAGACTTTGTTGCGGTTACTAGTTAAGCCGGTCGGTTCCGGGTAGCTTTACACCACAACTTGGTCTAACCTCGGGTCCAAGGTACCACATGACCAACTTCTCACATTAGGTCCTATTGTTTGTAGCAACTAGTTAAGCCGGTCGGTTCCGGGTAGGTTTACGCTACAAACTCAACCCAACCTCGAGTTGGCCACACTTATCTTTTCTAAGTGTCATGTCCACCATGTTTCCAAAACATGTTACAAATTTTCAAGCAATTGGGTAGACCTAACTTAATAGGTAAATTCCCAATGGGTAGACCTAACTTAATAGGTAAATTCCCAAGCTTATGTTTTTATGTCTTTTAAGTTTACCCAACCCCAAACGCAATCCCATCGCTTACATATCGCAATAGCGCATAAAGGATAGAAAGAGGGAACTTGGCATAATCATGACATAAAAGTGTTGAAGCCACAAGTTCAACATGGTGGCATATGAAATGTACATATGTTCAAATACTTGCATTAGGCCTCAAAAAGCATGCATAACTTGCATATCATATGACAACTTGCATATCAAACTTGCATAGCATAACTTGCATATCATATGACAACTTGCATATCAAACTTGCATAGCATAACTTGCATATCATATGACAACTTGTATATCAAACTTGCATAGCATAACTTGCATATCATATGACAACTTGCATATCAAACTTGCATAACATAACTTGATGAACTTGCATATCTCATCATAGTAAACTTGCATAACACATCATAGTAAACTTGCATATAAACTCGCATATCATACATTTAACTTTAAAGTTTAAGTATGGAAGTAGAATAGGGCTTACAATGCTTATGCAGACTCAAATGAGTATAGCAAATGTAAGAAAACCCTTATGCAACCAATTAAACCCCAAAAATGCAAGCAAAATGGATCAAAACTCTTTCTTTATGGTGCAAATGCAGAGACTTGACTTGAATGCAAGCTAAAGAGGCTCATACAAGTCTAAAAACACTTGTATGCATGGAAAATCTCATAAAACTTGTTTAGGAATTTTATGAAGAGAGTGGAGGCCATGAGAGGATTGATTTTGCCATAGTTTAGTTGCTAGAATGAATAATGATGATTTAGGGTAGGTTAGGGTCTTATTTATAGATTAGGCAAGTGATTTAGGCCATAGGATTAAACCCTAGTTCCAATCTCAGCCCTCAAAACCGAATCTGGCCCCCAAGCTCAACACAAAACCAAAATGGTGCACCAGGCTAAATAGCCCGTCAGAGTCAAGTCGACAGCCCAGTCGACAGGGCTGTCGACTTGGTCTAACCAAGTCGACTCCCAAGTCGACAGAGCTGTCGACTTGGGGTGTTCTGGCGAGATTTTTCCCGCCTGGCCCAAACTGGCCCAATTTTCCAAATTCAAGTTTGAATTTGAAATCTGTTTTTACTTTGGAATTTTCTGAAAACTTCGTTGGGCCTTAATCGGGTCATACAGACTCCGATTTTCGAAAGCTCGGACTCTATTTCGCGTATTTTTCCGAGACGAACGCAATGGCATAGCCCGTTTCCCTTGATTCAGATTTTAGAATTAAATTCTGCCTCGATTTATGTTAAAACAGGTTTTGGAAAATACGGGTTGTTACATTCTCCCCTCCTTAAAGGATTTCGTCCCCGAAATCTTCAAGTTAGGAAGAACGTATCCTACCATCCAATCATCCATCTACTCAAAACATCATCCACGAGCAATCATTGTCCTTACAAGATTCTAAATGTTGTATGAACATATGCAAAGGTGTGTGTATATGTCCTTATCTAATGCAAATATCATCAATGCAAATTATGTTAGTGAAATGAATCCATATGTATGCAATCCCTAACATAATGTATAACATCTATATGTGTGCACATAACATACATCCATATGCAACATCCATGTGATAACACAAAAATTTTCATCCATGAATAAGCATAAACACTCATGCATATGTAATATGAGGAGTGTGTGAGCCGATCTAGTGCCTAACCGTGTACAATGCATCCACGAGCAACCACTTGCAAACACTTGCAACCACTTGCAACCATCAAGCATAACATGTTTCAAACACATGTTTCATCCAAAGGGTTTCTACCTAAGGTTCTCATGACAAGATTAACACGATAAACTAGATAAATATGGATAGCAAAGAGAAAGATATGCTAACAAAGAAAAGAGATTGAGAGTGTACCCTTAAAAAGGAATGGATAAAGCCCACGCATCTTCTCCTCGGTTTCCCAAGTTGCGTCTTCTTCGGCTTCACCCCATTGAACCTTCACCAACTTGACCTCTCGATTCCTTAGTTTCTTGGTCTCCGTCCCCAAGATACGAATCAGAGCTTTCCTCAAGGTAGCTTCTTTCTCCACTTCCACATCTTTCAGAACACTTGGCTCAACAACCTCTGCTGACTCATGTAAACACTTCCGGAGATGCGAGACATGAAAAACATCGTGTACCCCGGCAAGCTTCTCGGGCAACTTCACTCTATAAGCCATCTGCCCGATCCTCTCTATAATAGGGAACGGTCCAACAAACCTTGGTGCTAACTTCCCATCGGCTCCAAATCGGACCACATTCCGCAAAGGAGAAACCTTCACGAAAACCATATCCCCAACATCAAACTCCAAATCAGTTCTTCGCTTATCAGCATAGGATTTCTGTCGGTCTTGGGCTGCTTTCATCCGTCTTCGAATCAACTCGATCTTCTCGGATGTATCTCTGATCATATCAGGCCCAAGTATAAGCTTATCTGTAGTCTCCCACCAACATGTAGGCGACTTGCACGGCCTCCCATATAAAGCTTCAAATGGTGCCATCCCTATGCTTGCCTGATAACTGTTATTATATGCAAACTCAACAAGAGGAAGATGGTCTTCCCAAGTACCACCAAAATCCAGAATACAAAGCCTCAATAGATCCTCGAGTACCTTATTCACCCTTTCGGTTTGACCGTCCGTCTATGGGTGATAAGCAGTACTTAGATTCAACCTTGTGCCCATAGCTTCTTGCAAGCTATTCCAGAACTGACTTGTAAAGATTGGGTCACGGTCACTGACAATACTAGAAGGGACTCCATGAAGTCTCACAATCTCACGAAGATATACAGACGCTAGCCAAGATGCGGTCCTTTTGCTCTTCACCGGGATGAAATGAGCACTCTTCGTAAGTCTATCCACAATAACCCAAATGCTCGTATTCCCTTTCCTTGACCTTGGTAGCCCATCGATAAAATCCATGGAAATACTCTCCCACTTCCAAAGTGGAACGTCTAGAGGATGCAACAGCCCGCCGGGCTTCTTTGACTCGGCCTTAACTTGCTGACAAACGATACATCTAGAGACAAACTCTGCCACATCCTTCTTCATCCCAGGCCAAAAGAAAATGCGCTTCATATCTTTATACATCTTATCTCCGCCCGGATGTATAGTCAACTTAGAGCGATGCGCTTCCTCTAGAACTTTTCTTACTAAATCTTCTACCCTTGGAACACATAACCATCCGTCTCTTCTCAGCCAACCCTTGTCATCAATAGAATATCGAGCGAGATGACTAGACGCCTCTCCTCGAATCAGCTTATCCATAATCTCAATTATCTGAGGGTCTTCTCTCTGCGAAGCCCCAACTTGATCAAGAAGGGTAGGTCTGAGTTCCAGAGATGCTAAAGAACCGGTCATCGACTCAATCGCCAAAGAGAAATCAAAGGTTGCCACATACTCTAAATTCTTCATCTCAACGAATAGAGGACTTGGGGTCAGCCTTCTTCTACTCAATGCATCAGCTACCACATTCCCCTTGCCAGGGGTATAAGCTATCTCAAAATCGTAGGACGCCAAGAATTCCATCCATCTTTGTTGCCTTAGATTCAGATCCTTCTGGGAAAAGAGATACTTCAACGACTTGTGATCAGTATAAAGCTCAAATCTTTCTCCCAGAAGATAATGGCGCCAAGCCTTGAGTGCATATACTATTGCTGCCAATTCTAAGTCATGAGTGGGATAATTCTTCTCATGCACTTTGAGTTGTCTACCGCCAAAGCATATCACTCTTCCTTCTTGCATCAGAACAGCTCCTAACCCCGTACCACATGCATCGGTGTATACTGTAAATAACTTCCCTCCATCGGGCAAAGCTAGAACAGGTGCTGATGTGAGAGCTCTCTTGAGCTTCTGAAAAGCAAGCTCGCATTCTATGCTCCAAGCAAAAACTAAATTCTTCTTCATCAATTTAGTGAGAGGACCGGATATCTTCGCGAAGTCCTTGATGAACTTCCGGTAAAAGCCTGCAAGACCTAGAAAACTTCTCACTTCGGTTGCATTCCTTGGAGTCTTCCAATCCTGAACTGCAACTACCTTAGCGGGATCCACCGCTAAGCCTTGCTTAGATACTATATGCCCAAGGAATCTAACTTCCCTTCTCCAAAAGTGACACTTGGAGAACTTGGCCTTCAACTGATGCGCTCTAAGCGTATCCATCACCTCCACGAGATGCCTTGCGTGCTCTTACTCATCCTTAGAGAAGATCATAATATCATCTACGAAGACCACGACAAACTTTTTCAAGAACTCCCGGAACACCCTACTCATCAAGTCCACGAAATATGCGGGTGCATTAGTCAAACCGAACGGCATGACAAGCCATTCGAAGAATCCATCTGGAGTCCTGAACGCAGTCTTGTCTATACTATCCTCAGCTACCCTGAGCTGATGGAATCCAGTAGCAAGATCAAGCTGAGAGAAAACAGAAGCACCGACAAGCTGGTCAAAGAGATCATCAATCCTCGGTAACGGGTGTCTGTTCTTCTTAGTCAGCTTATTCAACTCTCGATAGTCAACACAAAGTCGGAGAGAACCATCTGCCTTGGTAGCCAATACCACAGGCGCTCCCCATTCAGACATACTTCATCTAATGAAGTTCTTCTCAAGCAATTCCTTCACTTGCTTACTTAGCTCCCGCCTCTCACGCGGAGCCATGTGCCGAACGGGCAAAGAAACCGGCTTTGCATTATCCACCAGATAAATGCGGAAATCAATCTCTCGCTTAGGGGGCAACATCCTAACTTCATCGAAAGCATCCGGATAATCTCGAACCACTCTCACAGACTGAAGAGTCTCCATTGACGAGTCGAGTGATTCAAGATAGCACAACATGACGGGACCTCTCGGATCACAAGAAATCTCTAGGGTGTTCCCGAGGCGTGTCACGAGCCTCACAACCCTATGCTCACAATCAAGGATGGCTCCATATCTGGACAGCCAATCCATGCCCAATATCAATCCGTATCCCCTGAAACCAAGAACATAAGCACTGCACAAGAACTCTACACTCAGTATAGAGATCCTCAAATCCCCACATATCATAGACAAATGGGCGGAACCCCCAATAGGATTTGAGACACAGACGGGATCATCTACCAAGCTAGTACTAAGGTGCAAACTATCAACAAGATCAGATGAGATAAAGCTATGCGATGCACCAGAATCAAATAAGGTACGAACTGGAAAATCAGAAATATACACAAGGCTCTCAACAGAAATACTACCTCGATCGGGAACTGGAGCGGTATTGAGAGCATGAACTTGCCCTCCTGAAGGTCCAGCACGCTGAGTCTGACCCTGGCCTTGCCCTCGCTTCTTCGGGCAATCCTTACTGAAATGTCCAATCTCACCGCAGAAAAAGCATTCACCATTCTTCCTTTTCCTCTTCTTACAATCCTTGATAAGATGCCCAGCTGAACCACAATAATGGCACTTCCCCTTGGTGTTCTTGCCCTTGTTGTTGTTCCCCTTGTTGCCTTGACTCTTTTTCTTGTTCTGATTGCCTTGACTGCTTTGGCCACTTGGATTACCCTGATTTCCTTTTCCCATGGAATCAGTCTTCTTGGCTTGAGTATCATTCGTCTTGATCTCTTTCTTGGCATCTCCCTGAAGTAACGCCATATCAACCAAGCTCTCAAACGTGGCCCCATGGGGAATATGTGACATAGCCAATCCCTGCAACGGCTCATTCAATCCTCTAGCAAAACGAAGAGCCTTCTTCTGGGGAGTATTCACCATATCCAAGCCAAAACGAGCTAACTGATTGAACTTGTTCACATATTCTTTGACAGACATATCTCCTTGCTTCAAAGTTATGAACCTCTCCATTTGCAGATTCTCCTCAGCAGAAGATAGAAACTTAAGCATGAACCTTGCCCTGAAATCGGCCCAAGTCTCAACAGGCCTAGTACCATTGGTGACTTCCCACCAATAAGCGGCTTCATCCTTCATAAGCCAAACCGCCAACAAGACCTTCCTCTGATCGTCTAACCCAAAGATAGCAAATAAATCCTCGGTCTCTTTCAACCAATTTCTGGCCTCTACAAAAGTCTCAGTGCCTTGAAAATTCTTGCCACCCATTGCTTTGAAATCTTTGCAAGCTTTGCGAAGTCAGGTTGAGGATGCTGAGGGGGAGGAGGAAGAGGAACCTCAGCGACAGGAGGAGGAGGAACATTAGCGACGGGAGGAGGAGGAATATTAACTATTGGAGGAGGAGGAGGAACATCTGCGGGGCCGGCTTCGGTCGCCCTAGCCTCCAAAAGTCTCCTATACCAAACAGGTACGTGTACTCCCTCCGGAATAGCAAAGTAATCGGCCATACTGAAAAAGAAAAAGACAGATTCAGAATGGAGAAAAACGAAGGGATTTTGCTAATGGCTTTTTGGGGAATAGCCTTTAAAATAAACTAGACTTTTCTTTGGAAAATACTTTATACTTTGTTTTGAAAATAGTTTTCCAAAAGTTTTCTAAAAACCTTTTTGTTCCTTCTCGTAAACCATATGCTCTGATACCAAATTGTAACACCCCACCTCCGCCAGTACCACTCTTGCAAGGGCACTGACTTTGGAGGGGCTTTTGAATCAGGTAAACATGCATAATGATATATCAAGGCAGAACAAGAACATATGTATATATGTAAACAGAGTAAATAACATAGACAAAACAGCGGAAGATTTTAAACCATTTCAAAACAAGTCTGGTACAACATAATGTCAATTTCCCAAATAAACAAGTCTAGATAAAACAACATCATCTGAAAACTGAAATACATAAGTGCTATCCCCAAAATAAGTGAGAACCATAGCTAGCTTCATGTAGAAAGCGTACATGAGCTGAAATCCCACAAGCATGCAATCCAAAATCCAAGCTAGGCTCCTGTATTCCCTCCCTGAGAACCTGGGGGGGGGGGAACGGAAGAAAAGAGGCGAAAGAAAACAGGCCAGTCAAAAAGACTGAGTAAGCCCTACTACAGTCAATGTAAACTGATAAAGCTAACTGGTATGAGCAGCAGGGATGAACATAAGGATAACAACATACTAGCATGATGATTAACTAACAAGGTAGATAAAGGTGTCATCGCATAATCAGGATTAAGGTTTTGCACCACAGGTGTACTAGCAAACTAACATGACTTGAATAAACAAGTATTGATCCCCTTGGCCCAAGCTTTGGCCCAATAACATGAAGTGACCCTCATACGAGGTCCAATAACATGAAGTGACCCTAACACGAGGTCCAACCCAAACGGTCTAGTCGATCGGCTCCCTAAGCCTAACTCGTCACGTGTTGGTGTCAATACGGCCCAACCATGATTGTAGTCGAACTGTGTCGGGTCCACCCTTCGGGTGTATCAAGCCCTAGGGTGTCAACCCCTGGACACCATGAACATGAGTGCACAGTCCCGATCTACTGGTAACCGTGCATGTTTTCTCCAGCTACGTACTATGTGCACGACCAGAGTCCGCCTGGAACTACACCGGCGTACCACCCTGCCGTCGTTTATTGGTCGCTTACCTCCAGTCCAGTAATCGTGCCCCCACCCTAGCCTAGTCCCTAGGGTCATGATGATACAAACTAGGGATTACTGCTGGAGTGGACCCCCATTGCTAGGATTTCTCTAGTGGGTTAAGTACGGTTTAACCCCTTTACTAATCATGGATTAACTTGGTTAAGTGTAACGATGAGTTCACGACTTAACCCCGATTAATCTACCAAGCCCAAATTGGTTAAGTATTAAATGGACCATGACTTAACCCTAATCATGAGGCATTAATTAATTAATGCACCTTAACCTCTCACATTAGACTTTGTTGCGGTTACTAGTTAAGCCGGTCGGTTCCGGGTAGCTTTACACCACAACTTGGTCTAACCTCGGGTCCAAGGTACCACATGACCAACTTCTCACATTGGGTCCTATTGTTTGTAGCAACTAGTTAAGCCGGTCGGTTCCGGGTAGGTTTACGCTACAAACTCAACCCAACCTCGAGTTGGCCACACTTATCTTTTCTAAGTGTCATGCCCACCATGTTTCCAAAACATGTTACAAATTTTCAAGCAATTGGGTAGACCTAACTTAATAGGTAAATTCCCAATGGGTAGACCTAACTTAATAGGTAAATTCCCAAGCTTATGTTTTTATGTCTTTTAAGTTTACCCAACCCCAAACGCAATCCCATCGTTTACATATCGCAATAGCGCATAAAGGATAGAAAGAGGGAACTTGGCATAATCATGACATAAAAGTGTTGAAGCCACAAGTTCAACATGGTGGCATATGAAATGTACATATGTTCAAATACTTGCATTAGGCCTCAAAAAGCATGCATAACTTGCATATCATATGACAACTTGCATATCAAACTTGCATAGCATAACTTGCATATCATATGACAACTTGCATATCAAACTTGCATAACATAACTTGCATATCATATGACAACTTGCATATCAAACTTGCATAGCATAACTTGCATATCATATGACAACTTGCATATCAAACTTGCATAGCATAACTTGCATATCATATGACAACTTGCATATCAAACTTGCATAACATAACTTGATGAACTTGCATATCTCATCATAGTAAACTTGCATAACATATCATAGTAAACTTGCATATAAACTCGCATATCATACATTTAACTTTAAAGTTTAAGTATGAAAGTAGAATAGGGCTTACAATGCTTATGCGGACTCAAATGAGTATAGCAAATGTAAGAAAACCCTTATGCAACCAATTAAACCCCAAAATGCAAGCAAAATGGATCAAAACTCTTTCTTTATGGTGCAAATGTAGAGACTTGACTTGAATGCAAGCTAAAGAGGCTCATACAAGTCTAAAAACACTTGTATGCATGGAAAATCTCATAAAACTTGTTTAGGAATTTTATGAAGAGAGTGGAGGCCATGAGAGGATTGATTTTGCCATAGTTTAGTTGCTAGAATGAATAATGATGATTTAGGGTAGGTTAAGGTCTTATTTATAGATTAGGCAAGTGATTTAGGCCATAGGATTAAACCCTAGTTCCAATCTCAGCCCTCAAAACCGAATCTGGCCCCCAAGCTCAACACAAAACCAAAATGGTGCACCAGGCTAAATAGCCCGTCAGAGTCAAGTCGACAGCCCAGTCGACAGGGCTGTCGACTTGGTCTAACCAAGTCGACTCCCAAGTCGACAGGGCTGTCGACTTGGGGTGTTCTGGCGGGATTTTTCCCGCCTGGCCCAAACTGGCCCAATTTTCCAAATTCAAGTTTGAATTTGAAATCTGTTTTTACTTTGGAATTTTCTGAAAACTTCGTTGTTCCTTAATCGGGTCATACGGACTCCGATTTTCGAAAGCTCGGACACTATTTCGCGTATTTTTCCGAGACGAACGCAATGGCATAGCCCATTTCCCTTGATTCAGAATTTAGAATTAAATTATGCCTCGATTTATGTTATAACAGGTTATGGAAAATACGGGTTGTTACAATAAGGCTTGATACATGGTGGAGCCAGCACAGAGTATCTACACGCAAGAGAGGGCCAACTGACATAGACATATGGAAACTTAATACAAGTAGGTAGCATAATTCCTAGTTGGACCTAGGTCACGTAAACCCTGAATCCGAGAAGCGTTCAATAGGTAGCATAAACCCCAGTGGCCCTGGGTAGCGTAAACCCTGGTTGAATCTAGTAAGAACTCGATAGTAAACCCTAGATTAGATCTAGGTAATAAACGGAATCCTCATGATAGTTGTACACCTGAAGGCTACCACAATTACGGGGGTTGGAATCACGATTATCGTATTATATAGATTATTAGTTGAGACACTAGCTTGGTGGTGCAAAGATTATAGTAATAGGTGCGATTACATGTTCAACTTATCTTGTCTTATATTAGGGTATGGTCCTATGTTCTGTTACTCCTGTCATGATCCCTTTCACTTGTTTAAATGCTAGTAATCACCGAACTTACCAGACTTATTGTCTGACCCGTTTTCTCTCGTCTCCTTTTCTTCCGTTCCCCTCCAGTTAGTTAGGGAGGGAATAGCTCAGGTTTGTTTGGACCATTACTCTTTCCAAGCTTGAAGACTCTTTGACGTGTTGCCTTGGACTCTCTCTTCTACTGCTATGGCTGGCTCATGCTTTATTTGGAGAAATCATTTTATGCTTCTTTATTTTTGTAAACAAGACAGGATACTTTGGTATTGTAAAACAATCTTTTTACAAGCTGTTTATCAATGAAATAAAGTTTTATTTATTTGCCGCTGCTTTAATTGTCTGTCTTGTAATTTATCTGCATCTTTTACCTATAATGCTCCACCGAAATTAAGGCATTCCCTTTGTGAGTGACCTTAACAAAGGTGGGGGTGTTTCACTTGGTATTAGAGCTGAAGGTTACTGGATTAGATAAAAAGATTTGAAAAAATATTTTCAAAATGGTTTCAAAAGAAGCATTTTCAAAAGAAAAGTTTTGTTTTAAAGGCATATTCCCCAAAGCCATATGCACTATCTTTTGATCCTCCGTTTGAGTCCTTGTTTCCTTCTTTCCTAAGTCTCCGGGACTCCTGGCTTTCTGGGAGGTAACCTCGTCGCGACATTGTTCCGTAGGCTTGATGAGACTGCGACACTTGTCAAAAGGAAAATAAGTTCCTAACTTCCATCTGTAGTCGTAATTTTCTTTTGAGCTTTGTAGGATTGTCCGTGCGACGGAGGCAGCTTCCGAGAGACATGTCAACAAGTCACACAAGGGTGGAAAAGTTGAGAATAAGGGGGTTTGGCTAAGGAGCACAACACAAGGATGAAGAACCCATGGATATGGACTTGGTTCACAAAGGAGGGGAGGAAAGAATAGTAAAACCTAAAACAAGAGGAAGTATCATTATTTTGGAATAACGGGTCGTATAATTATGGGCAAGGGAAAGAACAAGGGACAGGATTTTCCGGAAGGCGAGTGCATGCTCTCACCACCAGCATACCTGAGAGAAAGAGGCAATAAGATTTTGGTTAAAAGAGTTCTTCCTTTTTGATTATCCTGTTAGTACTCCTTCCGATTTTAGCGCTTCACATCTGTATATATATCTGCTTCCATAGTTGAGTCTCTACACCCTAGGTATTGTGTAGCAGAGGATCCCATTATAATCTCAAATCCAATTGCTGGTTCGAACCATTTATCTTTGACTTGTGAGGATTTGAGAATACCTATATTTATGCTTATGTTTTTGGGCTATGGGTTGATTCTAGGCTTTGACTGGTTAGCTAGTAATTATGAAACAAGGGTAGTTAGATTTTCGACTTGCCTCGAGAATACCCTTGAGATTTCGTACGATCCTAAGGGATCAGTTTGTCTTAGCTACCTAGAATCACTTTACTTATCTATCGACGATTTCCGATCCATTAGGGGTAGTCCATGAGTACGCAAGATGTTTTGACTAGGGTAGGGATTTTCCCCCTAAGAACTCGAGACAGACTTCCTCATGTATCTAGATGACACGGCAAAGCCAGTTATGCGATCAACGATAATTCTGGAGCAAGATTGGAGAGGATAGCCAGAGTCGGTAAAATGCTCAATTGTTTGGTTGTTTTGTTAGTATCGTCTCACATAGATCGTCCAAATTCGGAGGAGGTATCCCTTGGGTGCTTGTCTGATACTGGTTTAGGCCTTTGGGGCTTGTACTTGAGGGATGTCGAGTTCGACTAGGATGGTTTGCGTGAGAAATAAATGGTTGGGGCTGGCACCCTAAGTTAGACTGACCTTAAGAGAGGTATCAAGCACATAGTAACCATTAGCTTTAGACCCTTAGATTTGCAGCATGATGGATAAGCTAAGTAGAGGAGAGACCTCTAATCAACTTAGGTATATATAGTTGGTATCATTATTAACACATGTTTTTCTTGGGAGGATAGTTCGACTACTTTGGATACCCTCTAACATAGTAAGTGAGCGAGGTCCTATCTTTACTAGTGGGTTTTGGAAATGGAGGTCAAGAAGCTTCGCAATCGTGGAGTTAAATTAGTTAAGGTACAGTGGAGTGAAGCTCAAGAAGATGCGACTTCGAAGACGGAAGACTAGATACACGCATCATACCCTCTTTCTTGAGGGTATATCCCTGATCTCTTTTGCTAGGAATTTTAGGCATTCTTGTTTCCACCTTTTTAAGTATATCCTCTCGGTCCTATCCTCGATCCTTAGGTAGAAGCCAATGGATGTAAACATGTGTTTGAGACATGTTATGTTTGGTGGTCGCAAGTGTTTGCTAGTGGTTGCTCGTGGATGCATATACACACATTAAGCACTAGATCGGCTCAGTTACTTTCATATTGCATATGCATGAGTGAATTTTTATGCATATGAATTGAAACTTGATGTGTTATCATATGGACATTGCATTTATATGAATGATTGTGCACTCATATAGGAAATTTTGAGTAGGAAATTTTTTTGCATTCATAATGGACTCATGGCACTGACATAATTTGCATTAAGGAGGTCAACTGAATCAGTAGGCCACCTGATTTTGCATTAGATAAGGACATGTACACACATTATGCATATGATCATGAGGCATTTGAAATCTTTTAAGGACAATGGACGCCTGTGTTTGATGGTTGAGTAGATGGGTGATTGGATGGTAGGGTATAAGTTCTTTTCGACTTAAAGATTTCGGGGACGAAATCCTAAAAGGAAGGGAGAATGTAACACCCCATATTTTCTGTTAATGTTATAGTAACGAATCCAACAATACTTAATTTAAAAGGTGATAATTAAGGGAAACGGGTTACGCCATTGTGTTCGTCTCAAAATTCTGGTTGAGATAGAGTCCGAGTTTGCGTAAATTGGACTTCATGAAGAAGTTATGGCTGTTGGAAGTTTCCACAAAATTCAAATAAATTCAAACAGCTCGAAAACGAATTCAAATTCAAATCAGAAGTCAGAAGCGGGCTGGGCGGGAAAATTCCTGCTCAGGACCAAGGTCGACCCTAGTGTCGACCTCCCCCTACAGGTCGACCTTGGGGTCGACCTGCCCCCCTGGGCAAATCTGAAAAGTGACAATTTTGTGACTCAGTGCTGAGTCACTAAGGCTGAGGTGTCACCCTATCTTCATTGGATGGTTGTAGTGAACCCTAGGATCATCTGACGGCTCAAATTGAATTGAAATTCTATATAAACAACCCAATGCTCAAACCTAAAAATCACAAAAATAATCCTAGAGATATCATGCTGTCAGTTGAGAACTTGTAGTAGCCGTCGCCAATTCAAAGACAAGATAAGAACTTGAATCAAAAATCAAATTAAAAGATTATCAAATTCAACGATCTACATCAAAGGCGAGCTTACCAATTTCAGAATTCAGATTCCAGAACGCAAGAATTCCTTTTTAGTTTGTAAGTTGGTTATTACGCAGATTTAAACGTTTCAAATGAATCATGACATGTTGTAATTTGAATATAGAGTGATGCTTATGTATAAGATTTGATTCTCATTTATCTTAAAGTATCGTTGAAATTAATCATGTCTATATGCTTGTGGTGACGAACATATAATATATAAATCATGTCTATATGCTTGTGGTGATGAAAATATTATATATTAATCATATCTATATGCTTGTTGTGATGAACATATTGTATGTTATTGGAATCTATTATGATTGGGTAATGGATTTATTTTGCCAATTAAATGGTGAAATATGTCATGTTATAAATTTTTGGTTATTTGCAAGCTTGTGATCTAAAACGCATGCTTATATGTTAGATCAACACTCATGTATATTCAGATCCATGTTAAGTTGAATCTATTTTGCAAGATTTGATTTGTAGCCCTCTTATGTTTAACACACATAAGTTATCATGCTAAGTTGTAATCGAATATGTTTATAACAACCCTCTTATGTTTAACACACATAAGTTATCATGCTAAGTTTTGATTTAAGAATGTTTATAATGGCCCTCTTATGTTTAACACACATAAGTCAACATGCTACGTTGTGATTCGATTATGTTTATAATAGTTCTCTTATGTCTAACGCACATAAGTTAATATGCTAAGTTGTGATTTAAATATGTTTATAGTAGCTTTCTTATGTTTTGTCATACATAAGTTAATATGCTAGGTTGTGGTTTAAAATTATGTTTATATGTTAAACCTCCATGCTAAACCTTTATCTAGTTCACATGATAATTAGATCCAACTTAGTCACAAGTTCGCCTTGACCTGTTTAATTAAGTTAATGATACTTCTATGCCAAGTTTCACGTGATAAGTTAAATGTATGCTATTTTATGATTATTTCATGCCCCTGGTTTATTACCCCTTTTTGTTTATGGGTTTGGGCTAATTTACTAGCCTAACATTTTATGTGATTCATGCGTACGTTCCACGGGGGTAGCAATGGGAAAATATGAAATTATATGTAATTGGCATGTTTGGCACATGCCAATGATTAGTGGCATTTGAATGGTATAATTTTTATATACCAAAGATTATGAATATGATTTAGGGGAAACGTGGGCCATGACAATAATTGATTTATAATCTACTTATAAGTATGAAGGATAAAAATGAAAATTACATGGCATAGATTTGGTATATTTGTAATCAAAGGATAATTATAGCATGATTAAATTAAGATTAATGTACATAAAGACTTAGACATATATAGAAAATATGTGAATTTTGTAAAAGACAAATACGCCTAACCCGAGATTAGACTGAGTTGTGGTGTAAAACTGCCCGGAACCAACCGACACATCCAGTGAGCACAACAATACCTGTCTAATGTGGGTGGTTAGTGCATCAAGCCCAGAAAGACCCGTGGTTAGACTGAGTTGTGGTGTAAACATGCCCGGAACCGACCGACACATCCAGTAACCACAACAATATCTGTCTAATGTGAGTGGTTGGTGCTTTAACTAATTAATTAATTAAGGCTCATGAATAAATCAAGCTAGAAATGGTGAGGTTAAGTAATTAGGGGAACACTTAACCGTAATAACATGTTAACTAGGCAAGTGGGTGAGGTTAAGTAAAATTAGAACACTTAACCGTTACAACATGTTCATTAGA
Source organism: Allium sativum (assembly GCA_030737875.1). Classification (NCBI taxonomy): domain Eukaryota; kingdom Viridiplantae; phylum Streptophyta; class Magnoliopsida; order Asparagales; family Amaryllidaceae; genus Allium; species Allium sativum. The sequence goes on along the minus strand of CM060926.1, from coordinate 680,772,898 downwards.
CAAGTGGGTGAGGTTAAGTAAATTCTGAACACTTAACCGTTGTAACATGTTAATTAAGCAGATGATAGGGTTAAGTTAACTAAGGTAACACTTAACCAAAAATAATAATATAATGACATGTGGTGATGTTAAGTAATACAAGAGGAAAACACTTAACCAATTATATAACATGATGTATGGGAAGGGTTAAGTTAACACGAGAACAACACTTAACCAATATAACATGAATTGAGGTAGGATCAAGTCAACATCAAAAGGAAATACTTAACCAACATGACGTGACGGGTGGACGGGTTAGGTTAACTTGAAATTGATTAATGACACTTGACCAGTATAACTTGATAAGCTAATGGGGTTAAGTTAAATGGGAAATACTTAACCAATATAACATGATGATAGAACAGGGTTAAGTTAATAAATCACACTTAACCAATCCAACAGGATAAGCGAGAAAGGTTAAGTTAATAAGAATCACTTAACCAACACGACTTGACGAGTAGGAGGTTAAGTACACATCGGGTTGGTGGCTAATATTAGTAAATATAAGCCCACAAAGCTTAACCATTATATAAACATGATTGGATCGATGGGAGGGTTAAGTACATCTCGTGTAAATGGGTAATATTAGTACATATAGGCCCACAAACTTAACCATTAAGAAAACATGCTAGAATCGGTGGGAGGGTTAAGTACATCTCGTGTAGGTGGATAATATTTGTATATATAGACCCACAAACTTAACCAGCAGGAAACCCTAGTAACGAGGACCCATTTCAGCAGTAACCCACATAGATGTATCATGGTACACTGAAACTAGGCAGGGTGGGGCACGATTACTGGGTTGATTATAAGCGGTCAAAGATAAAGGTAGGGGTTTCGTCAGTGTAGGTTCCGACGGTTTACAGGCGTGCACGTACTCCGAAGTGGGAAAAAGCAGGCACTGGTAGTTATACACTGTGCATCCTAAATCGTGTCGAGTCACTATCACAAGGCTTGATACACCTTATGGTGGGGCCAACACAGAGTATCTACATGCAAGAGAGGGCCGACTGACTCAGACACATGGAAACTTAATACAAGTACGTAGCATAATCCCTTGTTGGACCTAGGTTGCGTAAACCCTGAATCCGAGAAGCATTCAATAGTTAGCATAAACCCCAGTGGCCCTGGGTAGCGCAAACCCAGGTTGAATCTAGTAAGCACTCAATAGTAAACCCTAGATTAGATCTTGGTAATAAACGGAATACTCACGATAGTTGTACACCTGAAGTCTACCACAGTTACGGGGGTTGGAATCACGATTATCGTATTATATAGATTATTAGTTGAGACACTAGCTAGGTGGTGCAGAGATTATAGTAATAGGTGTGATCACATGTTCAACCTATCTTGTCTTATATTAGGTATTGTCCTATGTTATGTTACTCCTGTCATGATCCCTTTTACTTGTTTAAATGCTAGTAATCACCGAACTTACCAGACTTATTGTCTGACCCATTTTCTCTCGTCTCCTTTTCTTCCGTTCCCCCCTCCCCCAGGCAGTCAGGGAGGGAACAACTCAGGTTTGTTTGGACCATTACTCTTTCCAAGCTTGAAGACTCTTTGACGTGTTGCCTTGGACTCTTTCTTCTACTGCTATGGCTGGCTCATGCTTTATTTTGGGAAATCATTTTATGCTTCTTTATTTTTGTAAACAAGACAGGATACTTTGGTATTGTAAAACAATCTTTGTACAAGCTGTTTATTATTTGCCGCTGCTTTAATTGTCTGTCTTGTAATTTATCTGCATCTTTTACCTATAATGCTCCACCGAAATTAAGGCATTCCCTTTGTGAGTGACCTTAACAAAGGTGGGGTGTTTCATATATATATATATATACACACACACACACAAATTCTAATATTTAAGAAATATTACAATATGCCAATCAATATATAATTTTATTCCAGATTTATATTTATTTAGTTTGAATTCCAAATCTTATGCTTACACAATTTACCTATAAATTGTTTTAATAATGACTTCTTCATATAGACTCTGTTTTCAACAAATAAAATATGAAAACAGACTAGAATCTCACCATGAATAAAATGTTAATATTTCGTAGCTAAATTCTCATATATCCAAAAAAAAAATCATCCCACTGAATATTTTATAAATTCATTATTGTTTAATATTATTATTATTTATATTTAATTTAATTGCCTATGTCTATTTAGGGTATATTTTATGTGGTGTTACATTTTCTCCCCTTTAAAAGAGATTTTGTACCGAAATCTTTCCGAAGGGGCAAAAAATACAACTCGCTCTAACAACATGTTATAAGCCCAAGTTATTTAGAAAAATCCTTAAAACATCCAATTTTTGATGTGATTATGCACTGCAAACTTACTAAAGTGAGCTCAGTCCTAGGATGAAAGTGTAACATGTGATGCTGTACGTATGAAAAATACCCTAACATGCATATGATTTCTACATGAGTACCTGGTGCATCTGTGTTGCACACAGTTCCTACCATCCAATCTAGCAACCACAATGCAACCATACAATCCTAAAATTTTCGAGAAAGACTACAGAATTTAAAATTTTCATGCCTTCCATCGAGTTTTCCTTAAATGTACTCAGACCAGTCTGACTTAATATTGTGGAGCCTTGTAATTTTGTGCTTCATATATTTTTGGTGGCACGAGACACTAAGGTTTCCTCCTTCGTTACCCTGTGCATCTGTATTGCACACAGTTTCTACCATCCAATCTAGCAACCACAATGCAACCATACAATCCTAAAATTTTCGAGAAAGACTACAGAATTTAAAATTTTCATGCCTTACATTGAGTTTTCCTTAAATGTACTCAGACCAGTCTGACTTAATATTGTGGAGCCTTGTAATCTTGTGCTTCATAATATTTTTGGTGGCACGAGACACTAAGGTTTCCATCTTCGTCCCCATTTCTTGATTAGGCCCTATCAAAATTAGCCAGAGTGTGTGTAACACCCCACACTTTTCTATGCCCAAATTTCGACAAAAATCTTGAAAATAAATGAGCATGAGCATGATCAGAGTACGATAAGATAACTCACAGCAATAGGATAAACTAGTATTAACTCAAGAAACTACCTTTTTAAAGTAAGTCACTTTGTCAATACCGAGCCTAAGAGAGAACGAGAACCGAAAGCCAAACTAAAACACCTGTGATAACCCGACCTTCTATAGAAGACCTGGTGGTTGTAATGAGGAGGGGGATCAGAACAACAAATTTTTGGTAAACAGGAAATGTACAACACAAATTATAATACACAGATGTATCCCGCTTGGTTAAACCCAAGATGTATGCAAAGATGTATGCCTACTAAGGTTAGTAATTCTAGCCTAACCTTGTAAATATTTACGCACGAACTTACTACCCTTCCCAAAGTAGTATTCCAAGATATAATTCCGAGATAGAGTGTTTAATCATATATTTAGGAAGCCTTTAGACCATGATTTAACTGGTTGTTAGATCGAGAAGTGAACCCCTAACTGTGGAGTTATTATATATATACATTTCCATCCAATTACCCTTTATTATTTAACGCCCCACTATCAATGATAGATATGGTGTAGTCTCCCGATCACTAAAGACCCTAGGCGGACTTATTGGTCACTTAATACCTCTCGATAATTTGTTCAACATCCCTATAAACTAGAGGGTACTTGCTACGGGTGCTACTAGCTAAGGCTCCCGTTATTCACGCTTATACCTTTGCGCCGCATAAGGTGAGAGATGGTATTTTAAAGTTCGCAATATCTTCTACCTGACCTTATTTGATAACCCCCTTAGTCGCTTATTACTTCCCGTTGGGTAGGTAGACATATTTGACGTTTTTAGTTTCTGGTTTGGGTAGGCCCCGCACACGTACGCCATTTAAGACCCCAAAAGTGAAAAACCTACTCCCAGTTGGACTCTTCAACTCCAGCCGCTTAAGACATAGGAAGCGTACTACATGCGAAGATTATTAGGTTCGTACCCCATTAACCCTTAGTACCTTTCCCAATTGGGATAAAGTGGGCCACGTCATTATGTCTTTTCCGTTTAGTTACTCTCTACGGAAACATTATATGCATAATATTTATTATCGTCATGGGTTCTTATTGTTAATAATATTTTTACATCATTAACCTACTAAGTCCAACTCTGCTTTAACAATAAGTTCTATGTTCATTAATGTAAGTAAGGAAGCTTATATTCCCTTTTACCCTATGATATTTATTTGCTTATTTCCGTAATTGGACTTAGTATTAAACAACAATCAATCCATTAATCCCCTTATTACACCCATTTACTTCTTATTTCTTTGTTTTATCCCTTTTATGACTATAAATGTCTAAGGCAACCATTTATCAGTCCTAAAATATCTATCTGTTGTACACCAACAGACAATACTATTATTGTTTATTTATTTATTTGTTTCTTGTTATATATATATATTATTTGTGAGCCAGACCTCTCATATTTAGTTGACCACTTATGGTTGCTGTATGTGCCGGTCGGTCCGAGCAAACTTCTACCACAAGTTGAACTTAACCTCATGCCTTGGTACATTTATATTTATTCATTAGACCCCTCACATTAATATGACCACCTACGGATTCTAGATTTTCCAGTCAGTTCCGGGAAGACTTCTACCATATGTTAAGTTTAACCTCTTGTCTAATAGCAGTTATAATTTAAATTTCCTAATTACGGTGTACAACATTTATCCTAATTAATTTAGGAATTGTAACCATTATCCTATTATATTTACTTCCCCCAATCAACCTTGGTTACAATTGTTACTTATTGATTTGTGGTCCCATTCATAGTAATAAGTCATATATAATTGCTACAATGGCCACTACAAATATATTAATTCAATATGGATTACATTTTCATATAATTCCATAATTAAACATCATTCACACATTCAATACAATGTATATTTTACCATTTTATGCTGATTTGGACGGAAAATATCTATCTATTTGTATTTTTTTATGTTCTTGTGCGGGCAACGACGTAGTTATTTTTTATTCTTATTATTATTCTTTTAAATTTAATGATTTGGTTTACTCAATAACCAAACGTTTGTTTTTGCATTCATTCTTTCCCAAAAGGTCTCAAACCTTCCCAAAAGACCGTTAGCTGTAATTATCGTAAATTATGCCTGATTTGTGGAATACACATATTTCAAATTCACAAGAAATATACATGTTTATATATATCTTTAGAATAGTTGATGCAAACTATGCACAAATATATATATATATATATATATATGCACACGTACACTTGCACCACTTTTCTCTTTTTCAATCTTTTTGTCATATCTCTTGCAAATTCAAAATAACATCTTTTTAAAAAAAAAGAGGAAAACGACGTATTTACAACAATTAAGCCAAAACCCAACAACATCGAATGCAAATAGGTACAATTATTTTAAAATTACAATCACACAATTTAACATTTTATCCAATATTCACCTAATTTATTATTCAACACAAAAATTAAAGATCTGGAATATAACTACATCTAAATGGTGTTCAGTGGGACTGATTTCCATATGTACTGTGCTTTACAACAAACCACAATACATCTTACAACAAAATTGTAGGAAATATGTATAAACAAATTTAAGAATCCAACAATTAATATTATCCCCAACCAAAATTCACAATATACAAGTTTTAACAATGTTTATAATCAAATGTGATGGGTGTTAATCAAATTGCAGCAATTTAATTAACATATCTGATGGAAATAGACATAAAATTTTAGATCTAATTCAAATGAAATAAGTAGGCTATTATAACTTTATTTGTAAATTTTCCACTCACCTGAAAGCATCCAAATCCAAAGTTTGAATCTTTTAGGCCTACAATTTCTAAATTTTTATAAATCTACAATTTATCTGAAAAGGGGATAAATTTTAGATCTGTAAATGTGCAAGAAACTATGAAGAGAGGAGAGAATCTTATTTGAAGCATCAATTCACATTCTTTTCCATTGAATCTGATAATCCTCTCAAATTTATATGATTTGGATTTGATTTGTTGTATAAGAATATATTTTTATTTTAGAAATTTGGTTAGAAGAGGGAGGAAAATGGAAAAGCTTCGCTGCTGCCTGTAGATTTGTGTGGAATAGAATGAGGCCTTGCCCCTTTATTTATAGGAGTGGAATTGGCCTTGAACTGTTAGATTCATTTTAGTTTACATCGGTCCATTCGTTTAATATTATATTATAAACAAACCTCTTAACCCGAGTCGTCACTACGCATTTTGACACCCAGTAGGTCGACCGCTTGGGTCGTCAGTTGCCCAGTAAGGTTAGTTAAATAAGTTATATAATATTTAATTATTTTGATATATTTATTTTTCATCCATTATTATATTTCGTCCGTAAATTTTCCATATGAACTCCGTTCGCGAAATACCAAACATGAAAGTTGACTAGAATTCCTAGACGAACGCATTGGTTAAAGTTTCGTGGTCAAATTCCATAATTTGCAAAATTCCTATTTTTAAAATTCTAATAATTAATTCCTGTTGCCAAAATACTGGGTTGTTATATTCTTCCCTCCTCAAAAGGAATTTCGTCTCGAAATTCGGACACTTATTATCCTATTCTACACGACCATTTGTGTGCATCCACTTTGTAAACATGTGTATATGTGCATGGTGTACATAATGTGACTTCAACCATAAAATATGCATTTAAGATGATTCTAAATCAGATCTTCCTATATGTATGCATTAATTTTTGAAATACATTTGAAAACATGTTGCAAAACATCCAAAATATACTGGCAGTTCTATGTGAATGCAAATTTTGAAAATCCTTTTTCATCCATTGTTTCCAAACAATTACGAATACGGGTGTGAAGCAACCAATTTTGCATCCAAAGCCTACCATTCAAAATGCCATGCAGTCTAATTGTTTCCTATTTATTTTCTCTTAAATCGGAAAAAGGAAATCGAAGTGAAGAATTTTTAACATTTTTCCCAATTATAGCTTTTCCATTTCCCACCCTATAGTGGAATTTTCACCTCAGTTACCCAAAATACTCTAAAATTTCTATCCGTAGACTGTAAAGGGGGCTCAAGACAAGCTTTAAACTGTAAAACAAGTTAATTAATAACCCGCGTGCATCATTGACAAGGTATGGAAACAACGTTTCCAAGGCCAAATAACCTTTTCCTTGTTATCATTAACATTTTTATCGTATCGTTGGTCCTATTGCACTGCTATAACACGCACACAAAGCATCCATAAATCTTCCCTATGTCGTTCATGTGACTAAAATTCGAAATTTTTCGCAAAAATAAATTTCCGCTTGAAAACTTCATACGTTTATTTTTAAAATTTCTTTTCAAGACCGTTTCGCTTTCCTACAAAATAGGAAAATGACAAAAAAAAATCTTTCCAAACATTGTTTTCCAAAAACTTTAAAAATGTATTTGGCGGGAATTTAAACGATTCAAGTCACACTTTGGCGGAAAAGGGTAATCAATCGCATAAAAATGCGAAAACTAAAATCATACAAAAGACTGAAACAAATTTTAGTTTTAACAAGGAGTGGTTATTTATATATTTATATACCCGTGACATGGAACTAGTCCTTTACAAAAATTTATCCAACACAAAATTCTGTTCTTTCCAGCTCAAGGACAAATGCTAGTTTATGAACGAGATTTCATTCAAATAAATATGCGTGAATGACAAAACAGTTCAAACATAGAAATATCATTAACCAGTGTCATGCGATTTTTCAATACTAGCAGTTAGAAATACTGCTACAACAACAAAGATTAAGAAAATGCTAGAAAGGGAAACACACGATACAAGATGCAACATGCGCAAGGCATACACTAATAATGACAACAACTACCAATTGTAGGATGGCCTACCTCCGCGTCTGGAGCCTGATCCATCATCACGCCCGCTGTAACGACCCGTATTTTTGAATAGCATGTTATAACATAAATCGAGGCAGAATTAAACTATAAAGTCTGAATCAAGGGAAACGGGCTGTGCCATTGCGTTCGTCTCGGAAAAAATACGCGAAATAGAGTCTGAGTTTTCGGAAATCGGAGTCCGTATGACCGAGATATGGCCTCGCGAAGTTTCACGAAAAATTCAAAACAGATTTAAATACAAAAATTTCAATTTTCAGAAGTGGCGGGAAAATTCCCGCCAGACCAGGGGGTCGACCTGGGGGTCGACTAGGGAGTCGACCTGCACACCAGGTCGACTAGGGTGTCGACCCTAGGGTCGACCTGGGGGTCGACCTCCCTGGTCGGCCAGGTTGGCCTGATGCACTTGAATGGGCTGTTTGGACCTGTTTTGGAGGCTTGTGACGGGATTTGATGGCTTGGATTGAATCTAGGGTTAATCCTATGGCTAATACTATCCTAATCTTCTATAAAAAGAGCCCTAAGCCTAGCCTAAATCATCATTATTCAATTCTACAACTAAACTATGTCAAAAAATTTCCTCTCATGGCCTCCACTCTCATGCTAAAATTCCTAAGTTTATTTATATGAGAGATTTTGAGTTCATACAAGTGTATTCAAGCTTGTATGAGTGTTCTTAGTTTGCATTCAAGTCAAGTTGCAACATTTCTATTACAAAGCAAGGGTTTTTGTTGATTTGGCTCAAGGGTTTTTCATTTGGAGCTTGCATATTTGGGTGATTGCATAAGGGCTTCGTCTCAATCTTTATAATAACTATTTATTTGTGTCTTCATAGCATTGTAAGCCCTTTTCTACTTTCTTTTTATTGAACTCTAAAGTTAAATGAATGATGCAAGTTTGGGGTTGATCATTATGATATGCAAGTTTGGTTGATCATTATGATATGCAAGTTTGGTTGATCATTATGATATGCAAGTTTGGTTGATCTTTATGATATGCAAGTTTGGTTGATCATTATGCAAGTTGGTTTAATCATTATGTATGACACATGTTGCTATGTTATGCAAGTTTGGGTTGATCATTATACACATGTTATCATGTTATGCAAGTTAAACTTGAAGTCGTGAGCTTAAAGCTTCAAGCTTTATGTTGAAGGTTGCATTTTGGCAACATGGAAGTTATCATATCCCTTATGATAACTTGCATGTGAGGCTAAATGCGAACTTCTAGCAACTTCTACATGTCATTCATCACCATGTATCACTTATATGCTAAGTTTGGTTTTATGCATGCTTTTGAAGCCTAATAATGCAATATGAAAGTATATGAACACATGTACATTTCGTATGCCACCATGTTAAACTTGTGGCTTCAACACCTTTTTGTCATGATTATGCCAAGTTCCCTATTTTATCCTTTATGCGTTGTTGCGATTAAGTAAACGATGGGATTACGTTGGGGTTGGGTAACATTATGACATAAACATGGTTTTTATAACATGACGTGATATGTTAGCTTGTAATTATGTTTTGGAAACATAATGGACATGACACTTAGAAAATATGAGTGTGGCCAACTCGAGGTTGGGTTGAGTTTGTAGCATAAATCTACCCGGACCCGCCCGGCTTAACTAGTGGCTACAAACAATAGGACCCAATGTGAGAAGTTGGTCATGTTGTGCACGAACCCGAGGTTAGACCAGGTTGTGGTGTAAAGCTACCCGGACCCGCCCGGCTTAACTAGTAACCACAACAAGGTCTAATGTGAGAGGTTAAAGCACATTAAGTTAATGAATGCCTCCTGATTAGGGTTAAGTCATGGTCAACTTAATACTTAACCAATTTGGGCTTGATGGGTTAATCGGGGTTAAGTCAGGAACCTTGGGTACGCTTAACCAATTTAATCCACGTTTGGATCGGGTTAACAACATTTAACCCGTTAAGAAACCCTAGTTGCGTGGTCCTTTTCAGCAGTAACCCTCTTGATAGTATCATAAGACCCTAGGACTAGGCTAGAGTGGGGCACGATTACTGGGCTGATTGTAAGAGACCAAAAGAGACGGCTGAATGATGCGCCGGTTGTTCAGGCGGACCATGGTCGTGCACAGTAAGTCCGGAGTTGAACACGGGCACCGGTAGGTTTGGACTGTGCATCCTGGAATTGTGTCTGAGGGTTACACCGTAGGGCCGGATACACCCTAGGTGGACCCTGCACAGTCAACTACATTACATGATTAAGCCGTATGACACTGACACTTGACGAGTTAGGCTTATAGGGAGCCGATCAACTAGTCCGTGTAGTTGGACCTTGATTTAGGTCACCTCATGATGTGGGCCAAGCTTGGGCCAAGGGATCAATTCTTGTTTTCACTTGACATGTTGGAATGCTAGTACACCCGTGGTGCAAAACTTAACCTTGATTATGCGATGACACCTTTATCTATCTTGTTAGTTAATCATCATGCCAGTATGTTGTTATCCTTATGTTCATCTCAGCTTCTCATGCCAGTTAACTTTACTAGTTCATGGACAGATAGTAGTTAGGGCTTACCAGTCTTTTTGACTGACCTGTTTTCTTTTGCCTCTTTTCTTCCGTTCCCCCCCAGGTTCTCAGGGTGGGAACATTGGAGCTTAGCTTGGATCTTTATCGCTTGCTTACGGGATTTGCTCATGTACGGTTCTGGACATTGAGCTAGCTATGGTTTATCACTTCACTTTGGGGATAGTACTTTATGTATTTCAGTTTTCAGTTTATGCTAGACTTTGTTTGTTGGAAAATAATGATCAAGTACTTTGTTGTAACTTAACTCTGGTTTTGAAATGCAAGTTTGATCCGCTGCTTTATTTACTCTGTTTTACTTATATGTTCTGTCTTTTGATATCAACATGCATGTTTACCTTGTTTAAACGCCCCTCCGAAGCTAGTGTGCTTGCAAGAGTCACCCTGGCGGAGGTGGGGTGTTACATTTGGTATCAGAGCATAAGGTTTACAAGATTTGAGCAAAAGGTTTTTTTAAACTTACCTTTTGAAAAACTATTTTCAAAACCAATTAAGTATTTTCCAAGAAAAGTCTAGTTATTTTAAAAAGGCTATTCCCCAAAAGCCATAGCACTATCCTTCGTTTCTTTGTTCTGAATCTATCTTTTTCTTTTTCAGTATGGCCGATCTTAACCTTCCCGAGGGAGTGACCATTCCCGGATGGTTCCGGAGGTACTTGGAAGCTAGGGCCAACGATGTGGGCCCAGCAAATACCCCCAATATAACTGAGGTTCCTCCTCCTCCCCCTCCTCAGAATCCACAAGCGGATTTCGCAAAAGTTTGCAAGGACTTTAAGGCGATGGGTGGCAAGAATTTCATAGGGACGGAGACTTTTGTGGAGGCACGAAATTGGTTGAAAGAAACCGAAGATCTTTTCGCTATCTTTGATGTGGAAGGTTCCGAAGAATGCTACCGAGGTAAGGAGTTTCTTGGGGTTGGCTGGCTACTATAGGAAGTTTATCAAGGACTTCGCGAAGATATCAGCCCCATTAACTCGCTTGACAAAGAAGAATTTAGTCTTCGCATGGGACGTAGATTGTGATGACGCATTCCGACGGTTAAAGAGAGCTTTAACCACAGCTCCAGTCTTAGTGTTGCCAGATGGGAGTAAGCCATTTGTTGTCTATACCGATGCTTGTGGGACAGGACTGGGCGCAGTCTTAATGCAAGAGGGGAGGGTAATAGCCTACGGTGGAAGGCAGTTGAGTGCGCATGAGAAAAATTATCCTACCCATGATTTAGAGTTGACCGCTATTGTTTTTGCGCTTAAGATTTGGCGCCATTACCTTCTGGGAGAGAGGTTCGAATTGTTCACTGACCACAAATCATTGAAGTACTTGTTTTCTCAGAAGGATTTGAACTTGAGACAAAGGTGGATGGAGTTCTTAGCATCCTATGATTTCGAGATAGCGTATACCCCTGGCACGGGTAACGTAGTGGCAGACGCCTTGAGTAGAAAAAGGTTGTCCTTGAGTCCATTATTCGTGGAACAACGAAGCTTGGAATATATCTCGATGTTTGATTTCAGACCTTCCGTTGACTATATACCCGGTTTGATAGCATCCTTGGAGGTCAGGCCTGCTCTTTTGGGATGGATTGGTGAGGCACAACGGGACGACCCACAATTGGTTGAGTTGGTAGAGAGGCTCATAAGGGGGGAGTCGTCCAGCCATTTGAGTAGGTACACCCTAGACGATAGGGGGTGCTTGCGTAGAGACGGTAGACTTTGTGTACCGCAAGATGAGGGGTTGAGGAAGGCTATTCTTGATGATGCACACCGTTCTAGGATGACCATTCATCCCGGTGGGGACAAGATGTACCAAGACATGAAGCGAGTTTTCTTTTGGGCCGGTATGAAGAAAGATGTGGCCGAGTATGTCGCTAGATGCTGGGTGTGCCAACAAGTAAAAGCGGAGCAAAAGAAACCTGGCGGGTTGCTTCACCCATTGGAAGTTCCGCAATGGAAGTGGGATAGCGTCTCGATGGATTTTATTGATGGGTTACCGAGATCGAGGAAGGGTAATACGGGAATTTGGGTTGTGGTAGACAGACTTACTAAGAGCGCCCATTTCATACCCGTGAAGAGCAAGAGGACTGCTCCATGGCTAGCTTCAGTTTATCTTCGAGAGATAGTTCGATTGCACGGGGTACCTTCTAGCATAGTGAGTGATCGAGATCCTATCTTCACTAGCGAGTTTTGAAAGAGTTTGCAAGAAGCAGTGGGGACTCAGTTGTGTTTGAGCACCGCATATCATCCTCAGATGGACGGCCAGACTGAGAGGGTGAATCGTGTTCTAGAAGACCTTTTGAGGCTTTGTATCTTGGATTTTGGAGGTACATGGGAAGAGTATCTTCCATTGGTGGAGTTCGCGTATAATAACAGCTTTCAGTCTAGCATTGGTATGGTTCCTTTCGAAGCTCTTTATGGAAGGCCTTGCCGATCATCTACATGTTGGTGGGAATCTACGGATAAGATCTTGCTTGGGCCTGATATGGTTAGAGAGACTTCGGAGAAGATTGATTTGATTCGAAGAAGGATGAAAGCAGCACAAGATAGGCAGAAATCTTACGCGGATAAGAGGAGGACGGATCTAGAGTTTGATGTTGGGGACATGGTCTTTGTCAAAGTATCCCCATTACGGAATGTTGTCCGCTTTGGGTCCGTTGGGAAGTTAGCTCCAAGGTTTGTAGGACCGTTTCCCATTAAGGAAAGGATTGGACGGATGGCATATAGAGTAGATCTACCTGAAAGACTTAGTGGGTTACATGATGTATTCCATGTGTCACATTTGAGGAAGTGCCTACATGAGACCGCAGAGGTGGTAGAGCCGAGCTTGCTTAGAGAAGTGGAGGTAGAGCGTGATGCGACTATTCGACGAGCTCCTACCCGCATCCTTGGGTCAGAGATTAGGAAGTTGAGAAACAGAGAGGTTCGACTAGTCAAAGTGCAATGGGGAGAGGATGAGAGCAATGCTACTTGGGAGACAGAAGCGAAGATGCGTTCACTTTATTCATTCCTTTTTGAGGGTACATTCTCAATCTCCTTTCTTAATTAGCATATCTTTCTATCCGTGTTTATCTTATTATCTCATTAACCTTGTCATGAGAACCTTAGGTAGAAACCCTTGGTTGAAACATGTATTTGAAACATGTTATGCTTGATGGTTGCAAGTGGTTGCAAGTGTTTGCAAGTGGATACTCGTGGATGCATGATACACATTAGGCACTAAGATCGGCTCACACACTTTCATATTGCATATGCATGAGTGCTTATACTTATTCATGGATGAAACTTGTTATGCTATCACGTGGATGTTGCATATGGATGAATGTTATGTGCACTCATGTAGAGATTATAAATTATATTAGGAATTTGCATACATATGGACTCATTTCACTAACATTTTTTGCATTAAGGGGGTTTACTGAATCAGTAACCTCCTGATTTTCGCATTAGATAAGTACATATACACACACCTTTGCATATGATCATACAGCATTTAGAATCCTTTAAGGACAATGACTGCACGTGGATGATGTTTTGAGTAGATGGATGATGGATGGTAGGATACGTTATTCCCAACTTGGAGATTTCGGGGACGAAATCCTTTAAGGAGGGGAGAATGTAACAACCCGTATTTTTGAATAACATGTTATAACATAAATCGAGGCAGAATTAAACTATAAAATCTGAATCAAGGGTAACGGGCTGTGCCATTGCGTTCGTCTCGGAAAAATACGCGAAATAGAGTCCGAATTTTCGGAAATCGGAGTCCGTATGACCGAGATATGGCCTCGCGAAGTTTCACGAAAAATTCAAAACATATTTAAATACAAAAAATTCAATTTTCAGAAGTGGCGGGAAAATTCCCGCCAGACCCAGGGGGTCGACCTGGGGGTCGACTGGGGAGTCGACCTGGGGGTCGACTGGGGAGTCGACCTGCCCACCAGGTCGACTGGGGTGTCGACCCTAGGGTCGACCTGGGGGTCGACCTCCCTGGTCGGCCAGGTCGGCCTGATGCACTTGAATGGGCTGTTTGGACCTGTTTGGAGGCTTGTGACGGGATTTGATGGCTTGGATTGAATCTAGGGTTAATCCTATGGCTAATACTAACCTAATCTTCTATAAAAAGAGCCCTAAGCCTAGCCTAAATCATCATTATTCAATTCTACAACTAAACTATGTCAAAAAATTTCCTCTCATGGCCTCCACTCTCATGCTAAAATTCCTAAGTTTATTTATATGAGAGATTTTGAGTTCATACAAGTGTATTCAAGCTTGTATGAGTGTTCTTAGTTTGCATTCAAGTCAAGTTGCAACATTTCTATTACAAAGCAAGGGTTTTTATTGATTTGGCTCAAGGGTTTTTCATTTGGAGCTTGCATATTTGGGTGATTGCATAAGGGCTTCATCTCAATCTTTATAATAACTATTTATTTGTGTCTTCATAGCATTGTAAGCCCTTTTCTACTTTCTTTTTATTGAACTCTAAAGTTAAATGAATGATGCAAGTTTGGGGTTGATCATTATGATATGCAAGTTTGGTTGATCATTATGATATGCAAGTTTGGTTGATCTTTATGATATGCAAGTTTGGTTGATCATTATGCAAGTTGGTTTAATCATTATATATGACACATGTTGCTATGTTATGCAAGTTTGGGTTGATCATTATACACATGTTATCATGTTATGCAAGTTAAACTTGAAGTCGTGAGCTTAAAGCTTCAAGCTTTATGTTGATGGTTGCATTTTGGCAACATGGAAGTTATCATACCCCTTATGATAACTTGCATGTGAGGCTAAATGCGAACTTCTAGCAACTTCTACATGTCATTCATCACCATGTATCACTTATATGCTAAGTTTGGTTTTATGCATGCTTTTGAAGCCTAATAATGCAATATGCAAGTATATGAACACATGTACATTTCATATGCCACCATGTTAAACTTGTGGCTTCAACACCTTTTTGTCATTATTATGCCAAGTTCCCTATTTTATCCTTTATGCATTGTTGCGATTAAGTAAACGATGGGATTACGTTGGGGTTGGGTAACATTATGACATAAACATGGTTTTTATAACATGACGTGATATGTTAGCTTGTAATTATGTTTTGGAAACATAATGGACATGACACTTAGAAAATATGAGTGTGGCCAACTCGAGGTTGGGTTGAGTTTGTAGCATAAATCTACCCGGACCCGCCCGACTTAACTAGTGGCTACAAACAATAGGACCCAATGTGAGAAGTTGGTCATGTTGTGCATGAACCCGAGGTTAGACCAGGTTGTGGTGTAAAGCTACCCGGACCCGCCCGGCTTAACTAGTAACCACAACAAGGTCTAATGTGAGAGGTTAAAGCACATTAAGTTAATGAATGCCTCCTGATTAGGGTTAAATCATGGTCCACTTAATACTTAACCAATTTGGGCTTGATGGGTTAATCGGGGTTAAGTCAGGAACCTTGGGTACGCTTAACCAATTTAATCCACGTTTGGATCGAGTTAACCACATTTAACCCATTAAGAAACCCTAGTTGCGTGGTCCTTTTCAGCAGTAACCCTCTTGATAGTATCATAAGACCCTAGGACTAGGCTAGGGTAGGGCACGATTACTGGGCTGATTGTAAGAGACCAAAAGAGACGGCTGAATGATGTGCCGGTTGTTCAGGCGGACCATGGTCGTGCACATTAAGTCCGGAGTTGAACACGGGCACCGGTAGGTTTGGACTGTACATCCTGGAATTGTGTCTGAGGGTTACACCGTAGGGCCGGATACACCCTAGGGTGGACCCTGCACAGTCAACTACATTACATGATTAAGCCATATGACACCGACACTTGACGAGTTAGGCTTATAGGGAGCCGATCAACTAGACCGTGTAGTTGGACCTTGATTTAGGTCACCTCATGATGTGGGCCAAGCTTGGGCCAAGGGATCAATTCTTGTTTTCACTTGACATGATGGAATGCTAGTACACCCGTGGTGCAAAACTTAACCTTGATTATGCGATGACACCTTTATCTATCTTGTTAGTTAATCATCATGCCAGTATGTTGTTATCCTTATGTTCATCTCAGCTTCTCATGCCAGTTAACTTTACTAGTTCATGGACAGATAGTAGTTAGGGCTTACCAGTCTTTTTGACTGGCCTGTTTTCTTTTGCCTCTTTTCTTCCATTCCCCTCCCCCCCAGGTTCTCAGGGTGGGAACATTGGAGCTTAGCTTGGATCTTTATCGCTTGCTTACGGGATTTGCTCATGTACGGTTCTGGACATTGAGCTAGCTATGGTTTATCACTTCACTTTGGGGATAGTACTTTATGTATTTCAGTTTTTCAGTTTATGCTAGACTTTGTTTGTTGGAAAATAATGATCAAGTACTTTGTTGTAACTTAACTCTGGTTTTGAAATGCTAGTTTGATCCGCTGCTTTATTTACTCTGTTTTACTTATATGTGCTGTCTTGTGATATCAACATGCATGTTTACCTTGTTTAAACGCCCCTCCGAAGCTAGTGTGCTTGCAAGAGTCACCCTGGCGGAGGTAGGGTGTTACACCCGCGCCAGGAGCGTAGTATGGTGGAGATGCAGCCAATCTCATGCTCCTGCCGGTGCCGCTCATTGCAAACCTCTTGGAGCTGAGGGCCTGGATAGTGCGGAGGGCGGAGAGCTATGGACTCTCCTGGCCAGGCTGTTGGGGCTGCTGAGATGGAGCGGGTAGTGCAGGGACAGGAGCATCCGGCAGTTGAATGCCCATCTTTTGGAGAGTGGCACAGCTAATGGCGGTCGACGTCTTCTTCACCGCCGTATCCCCAGAAAGTCCCACATGGAAGTGTTAGAAGACATGGGTGAGACGGTAACTATAAGGAAAATGGCTCCGTAGTGTGTCGACGAAGGGCTCATAAAGAATCATAAGCACGCACGCCCAATTGAACGCTATGCCGCCAAGAATAGCATAGGTGGAGTGGTGAACAGAAGGATAAATTTGCTCCAAGCTTCCCGTCTTTGGGATGATGTTGTGATGTAGGATGCACACAACTACTCGGGCAATGGGTCGCAGATTAGCAGTGGTCCAGGCTCCGGGGGATCCAAGGAAGATACGCTGAAGAATTTGAGGGTCCTCCATCTCTATAACATCAAGCTCTAATCCGATTGCCGAGATGTCCAAAATCTGAGCTAAGTCATTGTCAGTGAAGTGATGGGGGCTCCCATAACCTCAGATCTGATGACGCAGGACTCGTCATCAATATTGGCATCCATCTGGACATCAAACAGTTGGATGCAGCGCGGATACAGGTTGCGCTCAAAGATGTCGAAGCGCTGGATTAGTGCTGGATCTTCAGCGACAAAAAGCTCCTCTAAACCCAAAGCGGCGAAATCCACAAACTTCACCGGTCGATCAATCTGAAACTCATAACTGGCCATGGCTAAGTAGTGCTTGATCTTCCCCTTATCGCCGTCTTACCAAGCAGATTCCTGAGGCGTGAGACCGAGGTGTTGAGTGTGAGGTGCCATGGGGAAATCGGCGAATTGGGCAAAGGAAGTTGCAAATCTGGAGTATAACTGGTAGAGAACTACACGAGATGGATTTTGGCGGTAATTAGGGACGAAACAGAGTGGGGGTTGCTCGGATTGGAGCTTGAGAAGGAGGAGGGTTTTGGGTTTCGGTGGAAATTGGGGTTTGGAAAGGAATAGTCGGCTGGAACGATATATATATCGTTTCAACCGAAACGGGTCGGGTTCCAGGCCATGCTTACTAACGATATATATATATTATTTGTGAACCATACCTTTCACATTAAGTTGACCACTTGTGGGTGTTGTATTTGCTGGTCGGCTCCAGACAGACTTTTACCGCAAGTTTAACTTAATCTCGTGCCTTGGCACATTTATATTTATGCATTAGACCCCTCACATTAAGCTAACCACCTGTGGATGCTGGATTTGCTGGTCAGTTCCAGGCAGACTTCTACCACAAGTTAAGTTTAACCTCGTGTCTAAATGCAAATATAATTTAAATTTCCTAATTAGGGTGTACAAAATTTTTCCTAATTAATTTAGGAATTGTAACCATTATCCTATTATATTTACTTTCCCCAATCAACCTTGGTTACAATTGTTACTTATTGATTTGTGGTCCCATTTATAACAATAAGTCATATTAATTGCTACGATGGTCACCACAAATATATTAATTCAATGTGGATTACATTTTCATATAATTCCATAATTGAAAATCATTCTAACATTCACTACAATGTATATTTTACTGTTTTACACTGATTTGGATGGATAATATGTATATTATATATTTTTTATGTTTTTGAACGGTCAATGTAGTTATCTTTTATTCTTATTACTATTCTTTTAAATTTAATGATTTGGTTTAATCAATAACTAAACATTGCCTTTTGCATTCAATCTTGCCCAAAAGGTCTCAAATCTTCCAAAAAGACCGTTTGATGTAATTCTTGTAAATTATGCCTGATTTGTGGAATAGACAGATTTCAAGTTCACAAGAAATATACATGTTTATATATATTTTTAGAATAGTTGATGCAAACTACGCTCAAATATGTATATATATATATATAAAAATTTATGCGTACACTTGCACCACTTTTCCCTTTTTCAATCTTTTTGTCATACTCTTGAAAATTCAAAATAAGATTTTTTTTCAAAAAGAGGAGAACGACATATTTACAACAATTAAGCCAAAACCCAACAACATATAATGCAAATAGGTATAATTCTTTTAAAATTACAGTCACATAATTCCACATTTTATCCAATATTCACATAATTTTATTATTCAACACTGAAATTAGAGATCTGGAATATAACTACATTTAAATGGTGTTAAATGTGATTGAGTTCCAGATCTACAATGCTTTACAACAAACCACAATACATTTTACAACACAATTGTAGGAAATATGTATAAACAAATTTAATAATCCCACAATTAATATTATGCCTAACCACAATTCACGATATACAAGTTTTAACATTGTTTATAATCAGATCTGATGGGTTGCAATCCTATTATAGCAATTTAATTAACAAATCTGTTGGAAATAGGCATAAAATTTTAGATCTAATTCAGACGAAATGAGTAGGCTATTATAACTGTATTCGTAAATTTCCCACTCACCTGAAAGCATCCAAATCCAAGGTTTGAATCTTTTAGGCCTACTATTCCTAAATTCTTATAATCTACATTTTATCTTAAAGGGGATAAATTTCAGAATTGTTGATGTGTAAGAAAAAAGGAAGAGATGAGAGAATCTGATTTGGAGCATCAATTCACATTCTTTTCCATTGAATCAAGTACTCCTCTCAATTGTATATGATTTGGATTTGATTTGTTGTATAAGAATATATTTTTATTTAAGAAATTAGGTTAGAAGAGGGAGGAAAATGACAAAGCTTCGCTGCTGCCCACAGATTTGTGTGGAAAAGAATGAGCCTTACCCCTTTATTTATAGGAGTGGAATTAGCCTTGAACCGTTAGATTCATTTTTGTTTACATCCGTCCATCTGTTTAATATTATATTATAAATAAACCTCTTAACCCTAGCCATCACTGGGAACTCTTACGCCTAGTGGGTCGACCGCTTGGGTCTTCAATTGCCTAGTGAGGCTAGTTAAATAAGGTACATAATATTTATTTTTCTAATTTATTTATTTTTAGTCCATTATCGTATTTCATCTGTAACTTTTTCATATGCACTCCGTTCGCGAAATTCTTAGCATGAAAGTTGACTAGAATTTTGAGATGAACGCATCAGTTAAAGTTTCATGGTCAATTTCCATCATTTGTAGAAATCCATATTTTTAAAATTCTAATAATTAATTCCTGTTGCCAAAATTCCAGGTTGTTACAGTGTGAAGGTATCTTATCAAATAAAAATATAAAACATCATGGGCTCGTATCAACAAAATATATTTCATTTCATTTCCCTAATATTGAAAAAGTCCAAAACATAATGCCGACTTTCTAAACTCCACAGGACGCCACTTTTTCGTAAAGTTTAATCACAAATTTGGTTTGAGTAAACTTTACTGATAGTTTTCCACTAACACTTTAGTGATTCACATAGCCCCCTTGAAATACTTCAAGAGTGTTATCCCGATCATCAAAAGTATTATACTATCCGTAAAGATAAACATTATTCCTATTGTCTAAGAGATTTAGGACGCAAACTTTTCTTTTTGTCCACTAAGCTCTGGCTATGTCTTTCGTTTTCCCTTCAGTCTTCAAATGAGTGTGACTAGAAAATTCAAAAATTTCCTAAACCAAAATTTCTAAATCTAACTAACTAACATCTTACCCTATATTAATATCTGGAATATTTTTCTATGCTCCAATTCGTTGGAATTCAAATTCCAATATGGTCTTTGTTTTAATTTCCATAAATTTTCCCAAACAATAATACCGTCATATTTAAAACTAAAAGGAGTGGGTATTGTTTTACTTTGAATGGATAGTGTGATGTACGTGTAAACACATAAAATTACACATCACTCCCGTTTCATTTTATATGTATTCCTTACAATTTCAAAAATAGTCTTTTTGTGAAAAACGACAATAGGGATAATTTATAAAAATTAAACAGGTATCCTTAAGCGAACCAAAAAATGGTCATATTCAAAATAGAAAGGCAAATTTATGCAAATCCAATATTTAAGCCTATTCCTTTATATCATGCTTTAAGTTCTTATTCTTAGGATGGAATTCTCTTAAGCTAAACTTCTTTACTCAATATTCTAAAACTTTGAGTTTATGATATTTCCTCTTCATGAGCTAGAAATTTGATTCCCTTATTAACTTCCAAAGTCCAAATGTAATTAAATGCTAGTCAGGTGTCCTCATAAAATTCTCTTGCCCACAATAAATTTACCAAGTGCTTTTAAATCCCGATCACATAAGCACAAATAAGGATACAATATTTTCACCATGTTATATCATCTTCAAATCATCAAGGGAGACTACTAGTGATTAAAATCTCAAAGTTTAAGAAAAGAAAATATTTCTGAAACTCATCACTTAAAATCAGTGATATAAATGGTAGCAATATCTTAACCCTTTATTCTAAGCTTAACATACCATCCCAATACTTTTTATTCTCCTTAATTTTTTCATTTTCTCAAAGATGTGATCCATCAATAATCTTATTTAATATCCGTAATAGTCGAATTTATACCATTTAACCAATCCTTTCTCAGTTTCTTTGACCTCTTTAAGAATATTAATTTCTCCAAAAAAAATATTCAAGTTCTTTCAAGTTTGGAAATACATCCATTTCCTCAAATTAAACTCCCTTCATATCAGTTCCTATAAATTCTCTTATTAACTACAAATTTATTGCCCATTAAATTTGTAATTAATATCCATAAATCCAAAATTTAAAAATCATAAATTACGTTACTTACACTACACCTATAATTATATATATTGCTTATTGCTCGGTACGTTCATAATCACACTAATTTCTAAACTAAACTATCTAGGGCAACCTAGTTTACAACCAAACCTTGATTTTTGAAGCCCTAATACTTTGCCAACTATTCCAATATAAACCTGTGGGAACGACACAAAAATTTCCAGATTAGGGTATATAACTTATTCTTACTTTGTCCTAGAACCTAGTTTTGACTCGCCTAATTTGCTACCCATATTTTTCAGACCATTGTTTAGGTCATTATTGTTATTCAAACTTTCACACATTCAAAAATTGGTGTTTAATGTTTCACCAAAACCTGAAAAAGTCAAAATTTTCATTTTCCACCAAAATATAATTCTTTGTGAAGAGTTTAATGCTCACTGAACTGAATAACAATACATGCTTTATTTTAAGAAAACATTCTTTGTTAAGAATTCCATTTATTTCAAATGTTATAATAAGGAAATTAGATGCCTCTTTTCAAACTTTTATAGTTTTGGAAGCATTTACCAAGTGTTCTAAAATAAGAGGAAAATAACTTTTTTTTAATGCTTATATTTATTAATGTTTTGAATGTCAGCCATTAACAATTTCCAAGAATGTTAAACGTTTTAAAGTTTTACACAAAAACCCTTTTAAGGCTAGTGAAAAAAATGTTCACATAATCTTAATTAAATATCAAAAATTGAATTAGGCAATTATTAAGTTTCCTAAAATGTTTAATGACATTTATTGCTATATTTTCAAAATATATTTTTACTACAAAAATACTTTTCGAAATATTACTCAAGATCAATACACCTTTTATAAATAAAGCTTGATAACTTTTTTCATATATATTAGAACTTCTATTGCCATGTGTATTTCAAACCTCATAATAATCTATGCTTTGTATTTTGAAAGACTTTTATTATCCATGAATGTTTCTTTTTTTTGAAAAACATAACCATTCATTCTGATTTATTTGCATTTCCAAAGATGATTTACAAAATTCGTTTAGTAGCCATAAATTACAGAATTTATTTATTTTGAGTAATTAATGGTAACTTCTAACCTTTTCCTATTACTCCTCAGAATGCTCATTATTGCAGGTAGGGCTATCAATGAATACCTGTAAATTCCTATATTCGTCCGCATCTGCATCCGAAAAACGGATAAATATCCGATATCCCAAAAACTGGATGCGGATATGGGCACATCCTCATCCAAAAATTATTCGTTGGTTTTTCTCATGATTATAGCTTAAATTTTGTGTATTTTCACATAATTAAATATACTAATTTATTATTTTTATAAAGTTTAAGTCTGCTAAATGCATGTTAATTACTCAAATTTATATATTATATTTATTTACTTTTAGCACTTTAGTAATCAATTGTTTTGAAAAAACTTAATACTAAGATAAAAATATTCATTTATGTTCATTGATTTATCGACCGCTAGTGGAGCGGATAATTATCCGATATCCGTCTGCACCCGCGGATGCGGATATCCAATATTCGCAAATAATTTCGGATGCAGATGTGGATATGGCACTATCCGCATCCGGAAGTATCCGTTGACAGCCCTAATTATAGGGAAATGCTATCTATTACATTATTTCCTTTATTTTAGTAATTCCTCTCTTATTTCAAATAAGCATACCTTGTTTATTAATCCTATATTTCCTCTCCCACCTAATTAATTCTCAAATAAGTTTCACATTCATAATTACAACTATTACTAAGTCTTGAAAGAAAAAACTTTATGGATTTATTTATTTTGTGTGAAACTTAAAATATGGGTGAAACAAGAAAACTAAAAATTCTTGTAAAAATATAAATTTTAGAAGTTGTTATATAGAGACTAACAATTACCAAGTTATCATTAAGATTTCCATTGTTTGTTGAATTTTAAAGAACTTACATCTCTTTCTATTAAAGCTCGTGAATGTAAACTCTTATAGTTATTGGTTTGTTATTTAACTTTTATTATTTTAAAGAATTTACCTTCTGTTTTTCTCAAAAATTCACATTTATAACTTGCCTAACAGAAGAAATGGTAAACTTTTTAAATTTCTCTAAAAATTTTGTGTTTTCTAAAATTATATTTTCAGTTTCTTTCTGAATGGAACTATTACATAATTTGAGCCTATAGATGAAATGTTCCACAATTATATCAAAATTTCATTTATACAAATATTTCAGTGGTATATCAAAAGTCATTTTTGTAGGCTTTCTTGGCAAAGCTTTTTTTTCAAATTGGAAAACATATTTATTCATTTCCATCATCTTCCCTATTCTACCTACTATCTTTTAAACAAAGATTGATGCACACTTTTCCACAAAAGTATGTTCCCTATCTTAACTTCTTTCTTTCATATTCCTATTATTCTTTTTCTTAATATTCCTAATAGTTGCCTTAGAAATGTCTTTTATGTCCATTTAAACCATTTTAAGTAAAGCTCGTTCTTATGGACATTTAATTTCTCATTCCAAGTCAAATATTCATACCTTCGCATACATGGTCTTAATTATTACGTTAGTGTTTTCCATTTCAATATGCTTTCACTTATTGACCACTTAATTCCCTTCAAAATTCGAATTTCCATATTTATTATTATAGAATCTTATACCATTTAACAAAAGTTGTGCTTCCGCTTTTCGTTATAACTCAAGGTATTCTTATGCAATGGACATAAATTTGTCCTTATTATTGGTTATCCTAATGGACACCTATTCCAGATTCTTTTTATTTATTTCTCCCTTATTATCCCTATAAATTATAATTAAATTACAAATTTGATTTTCATTACTACATATTAAATAGGGAGTTTCCATCCTTTCCGCTTTTCCAACTTTGTGGTTCTTGCTGCCATTATGTAGTTATAGATTTCTAAATTAATAAGGAAGTTGCTAAATCATTATACGATTTCTAGGGTATTTCTAGAAATTAATGTCAATTCTCTCCTAAATGGACCTATAGATTCTATTTTATAGAAATATGTATACTTTACATAAATATATAAACTTACATAGAATAAAACCTTTTTGAAAACTCTTTTTCAAAATAACAAGTATGTCGCTCATATGTATCTTTCCCCATGATCAGGTAACCTATGCTCTGATACCAAATGTAACAACCAGCTAGGAATGGGCCAAAATTCCGACTTAAAAATGGATCACTGGAACTTAGAGCCATTCTAAATGGACTGTTGGTTCCTAGAGGGATTACATAAACAGAGCAACTAAAAAAGAAATCAGAATCTCGCAGCAGAAGGGTTAAAATATAATAACAAAAATAGATGTACCGTGAATTAAATGGATTTTGGCAATGCAATGGAGTTGGACCCTCATGTCAATCCAAATGAATCAGTTTTTCCATAGAGGTAAATTTTTGCTTATTAGGCAAGAGGGCAACAAGTTACAAATTCTGTCTTGGTAGGACATGTATTAATCATTGAAATGATAATTAATATGACAGAAACGGAGTCCTAGTGCGGAACACCGTTTGAATATAGTGAATGGGCTCCCTAGGAGTACTCTTTGGAACACTCCTCCCTATGCGCTCTTTGGAGCACTACTTCGCTACTTTTGGTCAAGCCTTGGGCTGTGTGGAACAAATTAGGCCTATAGCTATGGAAACATATAGGTAAGATGGTTCGAGATGGCATATGTAAATATTAATACGTAAATGGTAGATAACGGAGTGGTCCATAGGAGTGACTATAGGAGTAACCAGGAGAGAACCCACAATAATATCAAGTACATCAAATTCTAACTGTGACAAAAGATACATCAATAATAATAATAATATCACATTAGTACAATAGTATTACCAAACATGATAATAATAACAATAACTCCCCCTTTGTCAGTTTCCAGTCTTCATGACTTCATCACTCAAGTGTTCCCACTTACTAACCTGTTTAATTATTATAAAGATGGAGGTCAGAACAATAAGTTCCGATGAATGAAAATCATATAAGTTTAAGGAACATCTATTTCCTATATTTGGCAGTATTAAATCATCAAATTATGTTTATGAAAATTCAACACAAAAATTCATGTATTAATTAGACAGACTAGTCTAAAGTCACATACGGCCAATATGTTCATTTATAAGGGCAGTAACTATTATCACTTATTACTCTACAAAGAGTACTACCATTTGATCATTTAAAGCCACTAAATAAATATTTATCTATAGGTGGATTCCTATGATCACTTAAGACCCTATGGAAAACCCTAGTCACTTAATAGCTCATTTTATAATCGTCAACGGTATTTAAAATCTTCTCTCTTGTAATACGAGAAATGGTAATTTTCCATTTGATACTGGTTCGGTTAGACACTTGTTGTCATTTAAGACCCTCCGATGGACCCATGTGTTAGTATTCAACTAGGATTACATGTGAACTCCTAGCAACTTAATACTTCCCTTAGATAGACAACCTTTTAGAAATTTTCATACTACCCATCCCTAGGTACGCCCTTACACTACCCCTAGATAAGAAATAGACAATTTCCGAAGAACTACCCCACTCAAACACATACCATTTTATATAAGACCATTTAATACCTTTTTAAGAGAAAGTCAAACCCAATTACAACTTAAGACCATTATAAGGGTGGGTCTCATGACTTAGCTCCTAAACCAAGGAGTGAACCTTAGGAATGACCTAATCCTAACCATTTAATACCCAAATAAGGCAGGTTAGCCACTTAATACCTTCTTGAGACATGCCTTCTCCGTACAAATATATGTGTGTGTATATATACACACATACATAAGACATCTCATATTAAACCGACTACCTTTAGATGCTGGATTTGCCAAGCAGTTCCGAGCAGGCTTCTATTTACAAGTTCGGCTTAACTTCGCGACTTTGTGTAATAATTATAATGGCCAATGGCACTTAGACCTCTCACATTAACCCGACTAACTTGTAGATGCTAGATATGCCGGTCGGTTCTGGGTATGGTTCTACTACAAGTAGAGATTAACCTCGTGCCTATATGTCATTAACACTAATAAAATCCACTAAAACTCACACGCATACAAATATCATATGGGTACATTTAATTTCTAATTTCCTAATTAAAACGTATTTAGTATGCAATTAATACACAGTAATAATACGTTAATCACTGTAGATTGTAGTAAATAAAATTTTAATTAAGCGCATATAAAGAAACATCCAAAATCATTGAAATGTTAGTCCTAACATAAAAATAAGGTTTACAAGTTTATTTTGCTAACTTCTTCGACATAGCATCAACATATATATTCATATCCAATCAATACAGGGAAATAAAAATAACTGAGCAAAAAGCTCAGTTTACAGTGGAGAATCGTCAATGGCGTCAAGCCCTCAACTTTCTTTTTATTCTTCTCTTCCGGTGCCATCTCCTCTTCTAATTCGCTTCTCTCATCACTTCTAAACTCTTCTCTAGTCTATCCCCTTCTTGTTTATGTTATGCATGATTCTCCACTGTTAATCTTCTTATCACTGTCAGATCATAGCTTCGTCGTAAAATCTTCCCTATGCAAAGCTTGTTTGCGCTGCAGCTTCTGCTCCAACGTTTAACTACTTACACACTTCTATATCTATGTTCTTTCACAAAATAGATCTAAGCACTGTTTACCCTTTTATCTCCAACCTCATCCTCGCAAGATTCTTCTCCTAGTTAACGTTACTGACAACCACCCTACCGCCGTCGGTGGCATCTGCATGCAACTACAAACCTTGTGCTTGTTATTCAACTGGATATCATCGCTGTTGTATGGTGCTAGGCACTAATGTGGAATTCCATCATGAGCAGTAACTCACTCTGGTTTGTTTAGCTTACGCGTTTCGTTATTGTGATAGGACTAACAACTTTGTGGGTATTCAGTTTTTAACATGGTTTGCCTTGTTGGTATTTCATTGTTGTTGGTACTGTTTAGTTAGGCTGAACTCTTTTGTTTGGGTGTTTGGTTTTCTCTATTCGATAGTACGCTGTTCATTTCCTTTACGTTATCCTCTGTCTGCAAACTGTTTTCTGTGGTGTCTACAAAAATGGGTTATCTTCTTTGGATTGGGCTATATATGAGATGCTTTGCACTAGCCTTAACTTGGTTCTTAGATGAGCTTCTGCCTGTCTGAGTAAATGCTACATGACTTTTTTTTACTTGCAGCACAGAAAGTGTTATGTTGGTGCTTATAGGTTGCCAGTGTTTGGTTTCTACTTGAGTTCCTTTTGGTGAACTTAAATGATTTTCTTTGACCTTTGGCTATACACGAGAGGCATGCCCATGAATTTAGCCTATTTGGGTAGGAGGATTTGTCAGTATAAGTTCCCATTGGTGGCTCTTTTGATTTGTGTCTGGTCAACTCTGTAATTCCCCAGGTTCATCAAGATTATGGTCCTGGTCATTACTTGCAAACCGCTATAAAATCTTCTTCATGTTCTGTAACACCCTGTATTTTCTATGAACATAAAAGTAACAAAACAAAGTATACTTAATTTTTAAAAGAATAATTAAGGGAACGGGTTACTCCATTGTGTTCGTCTCGGAATTCTGCTTGAGATAGAGTCCGAGTTTGCGTAAATCGGACTCCGTATGAAGAAGTTATGGCCTTCAGAAGTTTCAGAAAATTTAAATAAATTAAAACAGCTCAGATTTAAGTTCGAAATTTAAATCACATACCCGGGCTGGGCGGGAAATTTCCTGCCCAGAACCCAGGTCGACCAGGGGGTCGACCGGGGTCTCTTAGGTCGACCAAGGGGTCGAGCTGGGGATTGACCTAGGGTCGACCTCCCCATATTTCCAGATCCAAGGACTGGTTCGTTTTCCTGCATTTGGATGCCCATTCTGACCAGATTCGTTGATCCCTATGCTATTTAAACGCCCCCATACCCCCACTTTCTCTCCACACCAAACCATTGTAACGCTATGCTTCCTCAGTTCTAATTAAAATAAATTAATGGCGTCTCTACTTTGCTGAAACCTAAGCTAGAACTGGTGCTTCTTCTTCTTCCAATCTGAATAGGATTAAAAGAGAACAACTACAACCCTTTTTCTTTTAGAATCCAACCAAGGTGAGTATAGTTATTTTCAGATATGAAATTTAATTATGATTTTGACATGGTTATAAATCTGAATTTGAGATTATGCATATTCTTGTTTAACATATCTATTTTTCTATGTAGATCTATCTTATTAATACTATAGTAACTATTCTGTATCTCTTCCTTCCTTGATCCTTCTATTCTATAGCCAGGCTACCACGAGCCTGAGCCAAATCTCATAAGAGATTAATGCACGAACGCTAAATTTGAGGAAAATAGTGAATGATGCATAATTAGACATGACTGATTTGAGACTAATTTGAGAAAAGAACATATTTTGTAATTTAAGATCAAGATCTGGGCATACCATATATGATAATCTGTGATTTGGAAGAAGGAGAATTATTGTGTATATGACTTAGGCGCAAAGATCTATATTATAATAGGATAACAATTAAATGTGAATATGCCTAAATGGGAATTTCAGATATTAGGCATACGCTGAAATCAAAGGCTATAATTTGGCATAATTCGTATTGTATATCATGATTTGGGATTTTTGGAGAATATTCTGTACTGTGTAAATTTAACTAAAATTTGGAGCATATGTTATATTATGAATTATGACCATAATTTGGGCATGTAAAATTAGGCTGAATTTTAAGATCAAATCTATTAAATTGTCTAATCTGCTGAAACTATTGAAACTGAATACGGTAAATTTGGGGTATGAAAATCTGTAGGCTCGATCTAAAATTGGGCAAAACGAGTTAATAGAACTTTGAATAATCTGCTGTAACTTGTAAAGAAGTTAAATTTGTGGAATTGGCATAATTAGTCTAATATTGGCATAATCTGTGAATGAATACTTTAGCTAAGGATAAGAATGCTGAGACATGAGGTTAGACTCTGTTTGCGGTAGAAGCCTGCCCGGACCCAACCGACTTAACCAACAACCTCAAACTGTCAGTCTAATGTGAGAGGTCGTAGGCATAACTAAAAGATGCTTAGACATGAGGTTAGGTCTGGCTTGCGGAAGAAGTCTGCCCGGAACCGCCCGGCACATCCAGCGGCCACAATCTACCGACCTAATGTGAGAGGTTTGTGCATTAGTAATTAATTAATGCAAATCTAGGATAAATATGATGCCTAAAACATGTTGGGTGGATAATGTTAAATCAACTGGGCGGATGAATCTAATAAACCCGTTTCGTAAATTTGTAGGCCTAATACAAGGTTAGGTGAAACAATCTATAAGTCTGTTAATTTGTATATCTGATCCGTAAATCTGAAAACTTGTTAACCTATATGTCTGATCTGAGAACTAGTTAATCTAAACTTTGTACATCTGGAATCTGTAAGCAAGTAAATATAAAATTTGTTAGTCTGGAGCACAAGGTTAGGAGGGGTAATTACTTGTGTCATCTGTTGTGTGGGACCCATATTAGTCAGTAACCCTTTTCTGGTATCAAAACTATGACCCAACACTAGGAGGGGTCTGGGCACACTTACTGAACTAATTGTAAGAGGTCCACTTTAATAATGGCGAGGGGTGTCGATGGCGCATTCCAACCGGGTCATGTGCGTGCATGGATCCGGTCTGCTCCGAGGATGTAAGACACTGTGACACCTGTAAATAGGGCTGTGTCTATAGGTTGTCACTTTAGCAAATGATACACCCTTCTATGCGGCCGGCACAAGGTATTTATGTATTAGAGAGCCGATCGCTTGAGGTAGATTTTAGGGTACACCTAGTTTTGTTTATTTCTGTTGGTGTACCGTCTATTTCTATTGGGTGGTAAAGGCCCATTAGTTGGGGTGGTAAAGGCCCATTATTAGTATTTTGTTTCCGTACCTTCTGTCTCTGTTGGGGTGGTAAAGGCCCATTACTTGCATTTTGCTTCTGTAAAGATTATTCTGTTTTCGTTTCTGTTTCAGTTTAGACATTAGGGTAACACCTGATCCTGTTATACTAAGTATTAGTGCAGAGAAGTAAGATATAGGTAAGAAGCATATCTTGGTCTGTATCATTTTGTTTTCTTCTATTTAACTTAAGCATACCTACTATTCATGTTGCTGTAATCTCTCATACAGCTTTATTTACATGTCATGATACTACTATCTGTTTATATGCTGAAAGTCACTGCACTCGCCAGACTTTATGTCTCACCTCATTTGTTTTCGCCTCTTTTTCTTTCCGTTCCCCCCCAAGGTGCTCAGGGTGGAACCATAGGAGCTTGATTCAAATTCTCTCTGCTTGAAGTGCTTGAAGTATTGTTTGGCTTTGACTCTACCTTCTTATGGAAGTTTATGTTGGGGATTACGGCTTTAAAATTATGCATTCTGAAGGATTTTGGTATAAGACTGATACTTGTGCACTTGGGTTTTGGTATTGTGATTTTGAAGGATGTAACCAAACTTATTTCTATTTCTATTGTAATAAAGTTATAAATTTTTCAAGTACTTCTTTACGTATTTGTCTTGTAATATTCTGTTATGTTTACTTAAAATGTTTCATGGAAGTTAATGCATTCCCTTTGTGAATGACATTAATGGACATGGGGTGTTACACTTGGTATCAGAGCTGAAGGTTACCAGATTCGATAAAACGTTTTTGAAAACTATTTTCAAAAAGGTTTAAAAAAGGAAGTATTTTCAAAAGAAAAGTTTATTTTGAAAAACATAATCCCCAAAAGCCATATATATGTCTTTCGATTCTCCGTTTTGAATCTCTTCCTTTTTCTTTTCAGCATATCTGGGGTACCCGAGATACCCGAGGGCATACCGATACCAACCTGGTTCAGAAGGTATCTGGAGGCTAGGGCCGCCGCCGCAGGCCCAACAGACGTTCCTCCTCCCCCAGCTGCAGCCACTCCTCCTCCTCCCCCTCCCCGCGTTGATACTTTTTTGAAGATATGCAAATACTTTCGGGCAATGGGTATGAAACCTTTTCATGGGTCAAAGACGTTTGTTGAAGCTCGAAATTGGCTTAAGGAGGTGGAAGATTTGTTTGGTATCTTTGAGATAGAAGATGGAAGGAAGGTCCAATTAGCTGCTTGGTTAATGAAGGACGAAGCCTCGTTTTTGTGGAAGGTCATGAATGAAGAGTATCCAGTGGAGACATGGATGGACTTCAGGCACAGGTTCAAGATGAAATTTATCTCACGAGCAGAAGAGAATTTATACATGGAGAGGTTCTTGGCATTAAAGCAGGGGAATTTATCAGTAAAGAAGTATGTTAACAAGTTCAATCAATTTGCGAGATTTGTCTTAGACTTGGTGAACACACCTGAAAAGAAGGCCCTGAGATTCGTTAAAGGTTTGAATGAGTTGCTACACGGGTTGGCTATGACCCACATTCCTATGGGGGCTACCTTCGAGAAATTGATTGACATGACATTGATGCATGAAGAGAAAGCCAAAAGCAAGAAAAAAGAGGAAAAGCTCGAAGGACCACAGAACAAGAAAGCGTGGCCCAAAAAGGAAACACAAAAGAAGGATGAAAAGTCTGAAGATAAGAAGGATAAAAAGTGCTTTACTTGTGGAAGCTTGACTCATCTGAACAAGGATTGCAGAAAGAGGAAGGGCATTTGCTTCAACTATGGTGAGATGGGACACTTCACTAGGGACTGTCCGAAGAAACGAGGGCAATGGCAGAGGACAAGACCTACTTCTGAAGGGCAGGTAAATGCTCACGTGGCTGGTTGATAGGATAGGGATATGAAATTTTCTGTAGAAGGTTTAATTTCCTTATCTAATTTTTGAGTTAAAACTCTTTTTGATTCTGGCATTTTGATTCTATAATTGAGACTCTGCACTTTAATACTAGTCTTGTTTCTGATCCCGCTATAATCTCAAACCCCATAAGGGTTACGACTCATCTGTTTGTGATAAGTTGAGGGTATCTGTGTTGGGCGTTAAGTTGACTATGACGCACACATTTTGGGTTTTGATAATCTGATATGTACTAGTAGTCTGTAAGTATCTGAATAATTCTTAAAAGGATAGGGTTTTTTACTCGAAGCATGAAGTAGATTTCCAGTATTGACATTGTTTAATGGGAGTAATTCTCTGAGTGTCAATCTGATGTTGATTTCGGTCTTCGGGGTTAATACTTAGAGATTTATTCTATTAACCGATGTGTAATGGGAACAAAACTTCTTTTATAATTGCACTTGCCTCTATCACTCGGCTGTATCCTATCAATCGAGTCCTCGACCTTTAGGTAGAAACTGATGAGTGTAAACATGTGTTTGAAACATGTTATGTTTGATGGTTGCAAGTGGTTGCTAGTGTTTGTTCGTGGATGCATATACACACACTAGGCACTAGATCGGCTCAAAAGCACTCTCATATTGCATATGGACGTGTGCATATTTTTTAATTTTTGTGGATGCAAAATGATTGACTCATCACATGGATGTTGCATTTGGATGAATGGTTATGCACTCATATAGAAATGATGTGTATCAAATAGGATTTCTTGCATACATAAGTGGACTCATGGCACTAACATAAATTTGCATTGAGGAGGTCAGCTGAATTATTAGACCGCCTGATCTTTACATTAGATAAGAGACTTATACACACACTTTTGCATATGTTCATGCAACATTAGATGTTTTCTAAGGACAATGGATGCTTGTGGATGATGGTTGAGTAAATGGGTGATTGGATGGTAGGACACATTCTTCTTAACTTGAAGATTTCGGGGACGAAATCCTTTAAGGAGGGAAAATGTAACACCCCGTATTTTATGTGAACATAAAAGTAACAAAACAAAGTATACTTAATTTTTAAAAGAATAATTAAGGGAAATAGGTTATTCCATTGTGTTCGTCTCAGGATGCTGCTTGGAGTTCGAGTTTGAGCAAATCGGACTCCGTATGAAGAAGTCATGGCCTTCAAAAGTTTCAGAAAATTTAAATAAATTAAAACAGCTCAGATTTAAGTTCGAAATTCAAATCACACATCCGGGCTGGGTGGAAATTTCCTACCCAGGTCAACCAGGGGGTCGACCTGGGGGTCGACTTGGGTCACATAGGTCGACCAGGGGGTCGACCTCCCCCTATTTCCAAATCCAAGGATTGGTTCATTTTTCTGCATTTGGACGCCTGTTCTGACCTGATTCGTTGATTCCTATGCTATTTAAACACCCCCGAACCCCACTTTCTCTCCATACCAAACCATTGTAACGCTATGCTGCCTCAGTTCTAATTAAAATAAATTAATGGCATCTATACTCTACTGAAACCTAAGCTAGAACTAGTGCTTGTTCTTCTTCCAGTATGAATAGGATTAAAAGAGAACAACTACAACCCTTTTTCTTTTATAATCCAACAAAGTGAGTACAATTATTTTCATATATGAAATTTAATTATGATCTTGACATGGTTTTAAATCTGAATTTGAGATTATGCATATTCTTGTTTATCAGATCTGTTTTTCTATGTAGATCTATCTTATTAATATTATAGTAACTATTCTGTATCTTTTCCTTCCTTCTGTTCTATAGCCAGGCTACCAAAAGCCTGAGCCAAATCTCATAAGAGATTGATGCTCGAATGCTAAATTTGGGGAAAATAGTGAATGATGTATAATTAGACATGACTAATTTGTGACTAATTTGAGAAAAGAACATATGTTGTAATTTAAGATCTAGATTTGGGCATACCATATATGACAGTCTGCGATTTGGAAGAAGGAGAATTATTGTGTATATAACTTAGGCGCAAAGATCTATATTATAATAGGATAACCATTAAATGTGAATACGCCTAAATGGGGATTTCAGATATTAGGCATACGCTGAAATCAAAGGCTATAATTTGGCATAATTCGCATTGTATATCATGATTTGGGGTTTTTGGAGAATATTCTGTACTGTGAAAATTTATCTGAAATTTAGGGGCATATGTTATATTATGAATTATGACCATAATTTGGGCATGTAAAATTAGGCTTAATTTTATGATTAAATCTGTTAAATTGCCTAATCTGCTGAAATTATTGAAACTGAATACGGTAAATTTGGGTATGAAATTCTGTAGACTCGATCTAAAATTGAGCAAAATGAGTTAATAGAACTTTGAATAATCTGCTGTAACTTGTAAAGAAGTTAAATTTGTTGAATTGGCATAATTAGTCTAATATTGGCATAATCTGTGAATGAATACTTTAGCTAAGGATAAGAATGCTAAGACATGAGGTTAAACTCTGTTTGCGGTAGAAGCCTGCCCGGACCCAACCGGCTTAACCAGCAACCGCAAACTGTCAGTCTAATGTGAGAGGTTGTAGGCATAACTAAAAGATGCTTAGAAACGAGGTTAGGTCTGGCTTGCGACATAAGTCTGCCCAGAACCGCCCGGCACATCCAGCGGCCACAGGCTACTGACCTAATGTGAGAGGTCTGTGCATTAGTAATTAATTAATGCAAATCTAGGATTAATATGATGCCTAAAACATGTTGGGTGGATAAGGTTAAATCAACTGGGTGGATGAATGTAATAAACCCGTTTCGTAAATCTGTAGGCCCAATACAAGGTTAGGTGAAACAATCTGTAAGTCTGTTAATCTGTATATCTGATCCGTTAGTCTGAAAACTTCTTAACCTATTTGTCTGATCTGAGAACTAGTGAATATGAACTTTGTACATCTAAAATCTGTAAGCAAGTAAATCTGAAATCTTTTAGTCTGGGGACACAAGGTTAGGTGGGTTAATTACTTGTGTCATCTGTTGTGTGGGACCCATATTAGTCAGTAACCCTTTTCTGGTATCAAAACTATGACCCAACACTAGGAGGGGTCCAGGCACGCTTACTGAACTAATTGTAAGAGGTACACTCTGGTAATGGCGAGGGGTGTTGATGGCGCATTTCAACCGGGTCATGTGCGTGCATGGATCCAGTCTGCTCTGAGGATGTAAGACACCGTGACATCTGTAAATAGGTCTGTGTCTATAGGTTGCCAGTTTAAGGAATGATACACCCTTCTGTGAGGCCGGCACAGGGTATTTATGTATTAGGGAGACGATCGCTTGGGGTAGATTTTAGGGTACACCTAGTTCTGTTTGCTTCTGTTAGTGTACCGTCTGTTTCTGTTAGGGTGGTAAAGGTCCATTAGTTAGGGTGGTAAAGGCCCATTATTAGCATTCTGTTTCTGTACCTTCTGTCTCTGTTGGGGTGGTAAAGGACTATTACTAGCATTCTATTTCTGTAAAGATTATTCTGTTTCAGTTTAGACATTAGGGTAACACCTAATCCTGTTATACTGAGTATTAGTGCAGAGAAGTAAGATATAGGTAAGAAGCATATCTTGGTCTATATCATTCTGTTTTCTTTTGTTTAACTTAAGCATACCTATTATTCCTATTGCTGTAATCTCTCATCCATCTTTATTTACATGTCATGGTACTACTATCTGTTTATATGCTGAAAGTCACTGGACTTGCCAGACTTATGTCTGACCTCGTTTGTTTTCGCCTCTTTTTCTTTCCTTTCCCCCTCCCCCACAAGGTGCTCACGGTGGAAACATAGGAGCTTGATTCAGATTCTCTCTCCTTGAAGTGCTTAAATTATTGCTTGGCTTTGACTCTACCTTCTTATGGCAGTTTATGTTGGGGATTATGGTTTTAAAATTATGCGTTCTGTAGGATTTTCGTATAAGTTTTATATTTGTGCATTTGGGTTTTGGTATTGTGATTTTGAAGGATGTAACCAAACTTATTTCTGTTTCTGCTGTAATAAAGTTATAAAATTTTCAAGTACTACTTTACGTATCTGTCTTGTAATGTTCTATTTGGTTTACTTATAATGCTTCGTTGAAGTTAATGCATTCCCTTTGTGAATGACATTAACAGACATGGGGTGTTACATGTTCGCTCATGTTCAGCTTGGCTGTGTGAATGTGGAGCTCGAATTCCCTGTTGCAATCATATGTCATATCTATACTTTACTACGACAATATGGCATGTATTTTGGAGCTGTGCTTTTATGTGGCTCGAAGCAAGTTTTTTACGACTTGATGGGTAGCTTCCGTCTAGTCTAAACATGGATGTTGTTCTCAGCACTAGCTAAAGGCATTTTATGTACTTGTTACTATAGTCGTGTACAATGTAGCTTGTATTATGTAATTCTCCCAGCATGGAGATGTCATATAGTAGTCTAGTTAATTTAACTGGCTCCTGGTTTGTAATCTAGATTAGATACAGTGGAC
Source organism: Allium sativum (assembly GCA_030737875.1). NCBI lineage: Eukaryota > Viridiplantae > Streptophyta > Magnoliopsida > Asparagales > Amaryllidaceae > Allium > Allium sativum. The sequence goes on along the minus strand of CM060926.1, from coordinate 680,735,725 downwards.
AACCCACTATAAATGTCATCAACGGTGGATGGTCCACCTTAAAAACCGAATTCGTTGACTGTCAACCACAGCCAACTGTACCTTTTTGTATTTTTATTATTGGTTATAATAAAAATGTGTTTGCGGTCACCTTAAAAATCGGTCGGCTTTCCCAAAATAAATACAAGGAAATAACAACATATTTCTAAAAACTTGTAACCAAGGTTTAAAAGTTTATTTCAATAATAAAAGAAAGATAGGGTTCAATATTCCAAATATATATGTAAAATCTTCTTTTTGGTACTACTTCACCTTTTAAATGATTTATATACAAAAACTTAAAACTGTAATGATTTGTGTATAATATATTCAAACTGTCTACTTTAGAAATAGATGCTTAAACCTATTAGATCTACAATACTCAAGTCTTATACTTTTCCACACACATATATATAAGTGAAAATTAGGCTTAGGTCCCTAATAAGTTTCAAAATTAGGATTACATCCAGTCCTAAACTTATTATAAATTACATCCCTATTTTTTGAAAATTCATAAAAAAAATAAAAAAAATCACATAAATTATATTTAAATTAAACATGTAAACATAATAAAATTCAGATGAAAACCCACCAAAAAACACATCAAAAATAAAAAATACAAAAGAACAACGAAACTGTAGTATTTAGCATTGAATGATGCATATGTTTGAAATTGTTGCATACATGTATGCAACAATTTCATTGATGTATCTGTGTTAACTTCTATACATACATGTATGCATGTAATATAGAATAAATGCATACATGTACGCATATATTCGTTGTCATGCATATCAGTTCATATTTATTTGCATACACGTATACAAGTATTGGGAATAAATGCATACATGTATGCAACAATCCATAGACATAAATTTTAGTTCATCTTTATTTGCATACATGTATGCAATAAAACAGAATAGCTGCATATACGTATCCAAGAATTCATGCAGATTTTCATTGTAAACTGCTTCATGAATTGTTGCATACATGTATGAAACTATTGTGTTTTTGTGCATACATGTATGCTAATTTTTTCTGAAATCCTCTGGGAATATTTGCAGTTTTTTGAATTTTTTATTTTATTTTATATAGCAGCACATTTTTTCTTTTGAAAAACACTTGACTTGCAAGATAGGGACCCGTTTTGAATATGAAACATGGGGAGCATGTCGTTCTAATTTTCAAACTTTCCAGTGATGTATGCCAAACGAACCCTATATCTAATTTATAATTTACAAGAAAGTAAATTAAACCATTATTAAAAACTACACAACACCAAAAAGCCTATCTTTCATTACATTAATTACCAAAACCCAATTTACAACAATTAATTGACCATTTTTACAAAATATAACGGATTTGGAGGATTTGTTAATGTTTTGTTTTATGCAAATCCAAATCTCTTTAGGCAAAACAATCCAAATCTACACTATAGAATATAGAAAATAGAAAATTGATGTACTTTACACTCACAGAGATAGGAAGAGAAGAATAGTGAATTTAGTGTAGAATCTAATAAATCTAGGCTAAGCCTTTCGAATCAATGTACTCCGAATCCTCATATATATATATATATATATATATATGTATGTATATATATGAATAGGATTTAGAATCTCATATATACACACACACACACACTATACTCAATTGTAGAATCTAGATAATAATTTAGATTTAGAAAAGATAGAATGTAGGTTAGAGGAAAAGAAGAAACCTGACGTGATTCTGAAATCAAGAAAAATGAAGGAGAGACAAAGCGGAGGTGATAAAGAGAATGAATTTGGGTTTAAGGGAGAGGCTTGGGTCTTTTAATAGTTGTTAGTGTTTGTGCGGACCGTAGGATTAATTATATAAAATCTGGATTGTCTATTTAAGCAAAATTATATAAAAACCTAAAATAAAACAAGTCATCTCACCCTCCCTAGGAGAGCGGTCGACCTCTCCTAAGAAACTGGGAAGGAGAATTTAATTCTCCTGAAACATTCCTATTTATTTATTACATTATTGATTCTTTTCATTTTTATTTATTCGTGTATATAAAAATTAAATAAATTTATATACTAATAATAAATTAACCAAGATTATAAAAATTAATTTCATGAGTTAAGTTTTATAAAATTTAAGTAAGCTTATATGAATTAGATTAAGTTGATAATATTTATTATAGTGATAATAATATTAATTTGATTACTATTTATGAAAAAAATAAACTAAGTTTATAATAATGATACTAATAATGGTAACAACAATCATAATAGCAATAATAGGAACGAATAAACTAAGTTTATGATAAAGATTGTAATAAATTAACCAATTTTATGAAAAGTATCCTAATTTGTAATGAAAATAAACGTTCGTGACCTGTTCGAGATGTTTGATGTCCTCCGCCAATTGACATGAAACTGAATCACTTGAAATGCTCTTTTGGCGTTGCGTCGGGAAAATTCTTAGGTTTCATTGTCAATTCTCGAAGCATCAAAGCCAATCCAGATAAGTTCAAAGCTGTCTGGGACATTCAAGCCCCTCGGAGCATCAAGGATGTCCAAAGTTTAAACGACAGGGTCACCTCTTTAAGTCGATTCATCTCAAAAGCCACTGACAAATGTGTTCCCTTTTTCGACTTACTTCAAAAGGGGAAGCACAACTTCGCATGGACCCTATAATGCAACGCTGCATTCAAGGACCTTTTGAATCACGTGGTGTAACGACCCGGGGAATTTGCGATCTTGGTAATCAACACAAACTCATTATCGACTATTCAAGCATCGGAAAAACCAGATAGTTAAAGAAAGAAAATAGAGGGTGCGAATAGATAAGATAGAAAATTAGAATAGAAGAAGAAGAAGAGATCACAACACCAGAATCAGAGTAACACGAATCTCACAGCAGAACGAATAAAATATAATATAACTTTGAAATAAAACCATTATATGTATACAATAACATTTATCAGAGTACAACACTTACAACACAGCGGAAATAGACAATAGCTATATAATCATGAAGCTTCCTGCTCCAGCTTTCCAATTATATCTGTAATATTCAGACTACTTGACTGCCCGTACAAAATTGGGCACCCAAAAGTTTAGGGAAAACAAAACAAAATAAACTCTGGGTCAGTCATGTGACTAGTGTGAGTAAACTCCGACCATTTGTTTAACTTTTTAAAATACTTTCTAAAGAAATGATAATCGCAAGACCGGTCCACACATAAATACGGATGGTTTTTACCTTAGGTAACCCAAAACATTTCTTTAAAATCAATACTCTTCTGATATTATAATAATGTCTAAGTCAAATAAATAGCAATCTAGTGAAAACACTTTCATCCCACGTTCCACATATATTATATATAATCAAACACCGCAGGCGCTTATTGGGTAATGAATTTCCAACTATGATAAGGTATGGAACCACCTTCCGATAAGTGTAATCTAGAAGCGATACACTGGAGTTCAACAAGAACATTTTGTAACTCGACCACACATGGCCGGCCATTCATTTCGCTTGAATGTTCCGAATATATTATCAGCTTACAGTTGGTATACCAACATAACCATTCCCGGGAGATAAAGAATTGAAAGAAGTAACAAATATGAATACCTAGATGGTGACAATATACACTACTTGGGTGCGACCCACTTAACCATGCTACCTGCCCGATTTCTGTCATTTCCCAATTGATGAGGTTTGAGGTCATAACATATCTTTTAACAGATCACTCCTTTATTTGCTTTGAATGCCACATTGTCATACCCGTCAAATCACAAACAGATATCCTCAAAAATACCACGGGTATAAGCTAAGAGAAACGAATTCCTCCGCCACCAACGTAAATACGTTTGAAACGATTAACATACATGATCTACTAGATATACTCTGTCAAACATTCGTCCATTCAAGTTGTCCTGGGACTGGACAACCCGAAGGCACTATTCTGTAAATCCATCTTAGGCAATTTCTACCTAGGATTTTACTGAACAGCCCTTGCATAACTCCGTTTTCAATTATCTTCATCATATTTGATTCGCAATGCTGATGCCATACGGAGTGGATTTCAGATAATATATCTAATCCCGTTCTCTCCGTATTGACAACAGAAATGGTCAAAATCATTGATAGTCGGTGATTTAACTATTAAAGGAAAACATGTGTACAAACAACGGTCGTATTCCCAAATGGAAATCTTACCCATCAATCATCTTTTCAATTCCCATTTATGATTTCCACATACTCATAAGTTCCTTATTTTTTAAAATTAGAAAATTTGCGATATTGACTTTGGAAAATGTTTCCATTTCTGATTCACACATCAATATCTTCCCACCTTTATCAGTCTCTAACTGTAAACTAGTAAGAGAACAACTTCTAGGCATAAACCCCGAAGGCCGATACCAACATTAGATCGATACGCAGAAAGCCATTCAACTAAACTAATTTCTAGTCAGTTTCTAATTTCAGTAATTCCATTTAAATTCCTAATTCAAAACCCAAATTCCTTTATAATATTTTATTTGCAAAATATTTACTTCCATCTAATTTTTCACATATAATGTGAATAATATTTCTTTATATAATCAAAACAGTTTGATTTCGTATTTAAAAACAATATCTCAAATCCAAATTCTATTTATATTTTTATTTGCAGAATTATTCGTATTAATAATACTTCATTTCCAACATTTATAATCTCATTGCAAATTTCCTTTGTATAATTTTATTTATTCTATATAAATCCTTTTATATAATTCTATTCATTTTATATAAATCCTTTTATATAAATCTATTTATTTTATATAAATCCTTTTATATAATTCTATTTATTTTATATAAATCCTTTTATATAATTCTATTCATTTTATATATAAATATTTCATTTTTCAGTATTCACTTTGAAAATTTCCTTTTTACATTCCAACATTTCATATGGTATATAAAATACCAAATAACATGACCAGCGTCATCATAACCAATCATAGATTATATATCACATCATATATCACAATATATGAAAACATACAGTATTATAAATATTGAGGGATCCAGTTGGATACCTCCAACCTGTTTCCCTGCATCACAGATGTTAAATGATATAAATAACATCAATTTCATTTCAATGTGAAATATTCAGATAAAAAGAATCAATATTTGATTATCACTAGATCTATAATTCCAACCAATCAATTAGCAGTTCATCCAAACTAGCAACACACAACAATCAACCATCATTTATCAATTCTAGAAATAGGTTATAAAATATAACTGTGCAGAGTTAGTGAGATTTACTCACCTTAGATTTTATCTCGTTATTAAAACGATTTGTTTTGATAAAATTAAACATATGTTTAATTTATCAAAAATTCCAGCAGCTTCCCATGCTGACCAAACTGGCTCCATCATGTAGTATATGTTAATACGGTCCCAATGTAACCACTCACATCCATTTCTATTGATGTACAGGTAAGATATCATAACAACATGTTATAAGAACATTTTAATTTAATTTAAACTTTGATTTTATTTTAAATGGGCCCTCACTATCTTGTTGAAAGTGTTCGTGTGTACTTGCCAAGTATAATACACTCACAAGGATCGTGTAATATGACGAACAATATTAAAGTATGAAGTAAGAGCTAATCATAAATATAAAATAGTAAATGCAGTAAAAAGGAAAAATACACTAGGGATTTTTATACTGGTTCAGAGCACCGTCCTACATCCAGTCCCAGCCTTCTATCTGGATTTTCACTAACAACAACCTCACTTCACCCGGAGGAACAGGTATACAACACCCGAGCAGCCGAACGGGATTTCACGCCTCTATAAATACGAGGACTTCACAACTTGCCTCTTACAACACGAAGGACTTCAACACTTGCCTGATCACACACAGGACTTCAACCAATACAATGGTTTTGACTTCTGCTTTGTGTTCTTGATTTAACACGGATAGTCAACAGTTTGAGTACAATCTTCCTATAATCTGATCCTCAAGTATATACTTTGAATGCGTAGATTTAAGGAAGTAGAATGCTTGTTGAATCATATGATATTAAATTGATTCAAGGATTCAACAAGTATTTGAAATTTGGAGAGGTTTTGTTTTGCAAAGAATATGAAAATGCAATTCATAAATTAGAGAGAATATAGAATGATTTCGTTATTGTATAACAAGTTTGAAGATGTTTATATAATAGTAGAAAGGTAGTAATTCTTCATGAAGAGTTTCTACAAAAAGTTATGTCCATTTCCTTTGATTATTGAATAGAAATCTCTTCACAAATAGAAGCAACCTTTCAGAAAAAGCTTGTTGTTTCAAAAACGGTCTACAGGTCAAAAATCACATGTCGACTGGTTGAATTTACTTAAGATTGAAAATTCCAGAAAAATAGCCGTTATGTGCAAAAACACATAAACCGGTCGACTGGTGATTTTCAAACGGTCGACTGGTTGATCTGAGAAATGTTTTTGTTTCCAAACAGAAACATAACTGGTCGACTGGTGGTTTTTTGGGCAGTCACCCGTTTTATGGCTGTGGACCAGAGGGCCTTGGTCCACAGTCTAGATTACTCTGCACTCTTTCCCGGTCGGAGCCTGGACCGTTTGGGCTTTTTTTGTGACTTTTCAATTCCTCAAATATACAGATTTCAGCAACAAAGATATGATATTGTTTTATTCATTCGTGTTATACTTTAAGGATAGATTTTAACATATTTCTAACACGACTCAAAGTAAAAAAAAATTATCTCTATGAAATGATCTTCACTGCACCTTTATATGTTGGCATCGATCAAAATCTTGTCTCAACATTCTCCCCCTTTTTGATTGATGACAACACCTTGGATTTTCTCCCTCTAAATATAAAGCTCCCCCTGAATTTCTGCAACAATTGTTAGTTCATGATATAAATAATCTTACCTTTTGATTCCTGCATTAACAAATGTTAGCACACATATACTATTACCATGTTAAACACATAATTTTAAATGATAGTATATGTAACATGAATGATATGAATAATCATAAGAGAAAATATTTCTCCCCCTTTGTCATCGATTAAAAAGAATAAATACCATAATAAGCACAGTAATCGAGAGTAGTAGAGAATACAAATAATTATAGCACCTTTAGGAGATATTGAACCATGTGATTTTTTTGATAAGCTGAGTTTTCAAAGATATATAGAGATACCGAATAACCTTCTCTTTGTTGTGGTGTACCTGCAAAAAATATGACATATATAGTTTTGGTACCCACATGCTTTGTTTGGGTCCACGAGTTAGATGGAAGGTAACCATACCCAAGAGGGTTTAATGGAACCTTTAAAGATAAAATCTTCATTATTAACTACTGAATCAAAATAATCATCGATATATTTTTCTCTTTTTTTAACTTACAGGAACCCAAATACTTAAATAATCTCCAGTGATATTCCTTTTCGTACTTATATATTTATTATAAATACCGCTATTCATAGAAGCATTCGAATTTCTATAATAATTGGGTCTTGGATGAGCATTAGTACTAGCAGTTATATTCTTATTGTACATAAAAGCATATCTAGTACTATTTCTATGATTGGTTTTATTATACCCTATACCACTTTTGTCATGTAAAGGTCGAGATCTAGATAAAATCATGTTTAAATCATTTTGACCTTTATTAAATTTCGCAAACTTATTTGTACATTATTCAAATTTAATTGCAAAATCACGAGTGACAAAAGAATTTTTGTTATTTTGAAAATTATCAATTTCCTTATTTAATTCAGAGTTCTTCCATTTTAAAGCATTCTCAGCTTTGAGACCATAAATTTGAGATCCTGAATTAATTAAAGGAGATTGTAATTTTCCAAAATTTTCTTTTGAATCAGAAATTTTATTTTGCAAAATATTATTATTCACCTTAAAAAAACTCACATTCTTTAGATAATTCCAAATTCTTTTCAGTTAGAGCTCCATTCTCTTTTTCAAGAGACGAAATTAAAGAACTAGAATTATTTAAAGAATCTTCTAATAATTTATTTCTATTTTGCAAAAGATCGACTTCCTTTAAAAGAATATTGTTTTTATCTTTTAATCGCTCATTTTCTTTTTGAAGGAAATCTTTTTGAGAAACAAGCTCTTCTCAGGTATTTTCAAAACATTTGGCTTGTTTTACCAAACGATTGTTTTCTTCTTTTAATTTGGAATTTTCTTGCTCGAAAGTTTTTGATATAGCTAAAATGACTGTATTGAGTTTCAATAATTTTTCATGGTCTAACAAAAGATCTTTATATAATGAATCTGTACATACCGATTGTGATCTGACTTTAGCCATGAGACACTTGTTTCCTTGCTCTCCTGATTCTGCTTTGTTTCTCTTCCATTTTCTAATTCCCTGACTAGATTTCTTTATAGCCATTTGTTCTAGGATGTTGTTACGATCTCTAGAACGCCAGGCTCTGATACCAAATGAAAGTGTGCATGTGTACTTGCCAAGTATAATACACTCACAAGGATCATGTAATATGGCGAATAATATTCAAGTATGAAGTAAGAGCTAATCACAAATATAAAATAGTATATGCAGTAAAAAGGAAAAATCACACCAGGGATTTTTATACTGGTTCAGAGCACCGCCCTACGTCCAGTCCCAGCCTTCTATCTAGATTTTCACTAATAACAACCTCACTTCACCCGAAGGAACAGGTATACAACACCCGAGCAGTCGAATGGGATTTCACGCCTTTATCACAACGAGGACTTCACAACTTGTCTCTTACAACACGAAGGACTTTAACACTTGCCTGATCACACTCAGGACTTCAACTAATATAATGGTTTTGACTTCTTCTTTGTGTTCTTGATTCAACACGGATAGTCAACAGTTTGAGTACAATTTTCCTATAATCTGATCCTCAAGTATATACTATGAATGTGTAGATTTAAGGAAGTAGAATGCTTGTTGAATCAAATGATATTAAATTGATTCAAGGATTCAACAAGTATTTGAAATTTGGAGAGCTTTTGTTTTGCAAAGAATATGAAAATGCAATTCATAAATTAGAGAGAATATAGAATGATTTCGTTATTGTAAAACAGGTTTGAAGATGTTTATATAATAGTAGAAGGGTAGTAATTCTTCATGAAGAGTTTCTACAAAAAGTTATGTCCATTTCCTATGATTATTGAATAGAAATCTCTTCACAAATAGAAGCAACCTTTCAGAAAAAGCTTGCTGTTTCAAAAACGGTCGATAGGTCAAACATCACATGTTGACTGGTTGAATTTATTTAAAATTGAAAATTCCAGAAAAATAGCCGTAATGTGCAAAAACACATAAACCGGTCGACTGGTGATTTTCAAACGGTCGATTGGTTGATCTGAGAAATGTTTTTGTTTCCAAACAGAAACATAACCGGTCGACTGGTGGTTTTTTAGGCGGTCGCCCGTTTTATGGCTATGGACCGGAGGGCCTCGGTCCACAGTCTAGATTACTCTGCACTCTTTCCCGGTCGAAGCCTGGACCATTTGGGCTTTTTCTGTGACTTTTCAATTCCTTAAATATACAGATTTCAGCAACGAAGATATGATATTGTTTTATGCATTCGTGTTATACTTTGAGGATAGATTTTAACATATTTCTAACACGACTCAAAGTAAAAAAACCATATCTCTATGAAATGATCTTCATTGCACCTTTATATGTTGGCATCGATCAAAATCTTGTCTCAACACTCGTGTCGGCCCGCTCACCCAATCAAAACCGTATACCCAGATGCTCCTCCCCCAAACCGCTAGCTCCAACCCGTTCTTCCCTTCTTTTCTTTTTCTATAGTATCATCACTTCTTTTTCCTTTAACCACCGGACCACATAACAATTAACCCTGATGAATATTTGGCCATTGTAGAATAATTGCATGTATGACTGTTTGATTTATTCCACCCTTCCTGCAATTAAAAGCGACTTACGGGACGAGTTTCCATTCCACGTTGTATTTTTATCCACCAGTATTTCATAGTCACTGTCTTTAATTGATTTACAGATAATGGTGGCCACAAATTTAATTATAGGAAAGGGACATTTTTCCATTTTTTTTAATACTTCTTCCCCCTGTAAAAGCAAAAATCCTGCAACTTGTTTATTCACCGAGCGCTTGCGCTGTCTGCTACTACCACCATGTTTCCTGGCACAAACTACCCCAAACTCCACTTGCACACATGTGCTCACAAACTCCCTCCAACTAAAATAACCAAACGTGTATACTGCATGTGCCTCCCATGCAATATGTAAGTAATCTCTACCCTATATTTTTACCACCTGCTACCTTCAACGTTTTCATTAAATAAGAAACTCCTTCATACCGCAAGCTTCAGATATTTCCAATCCCATCCCGATAGACAGAGCACGCAACTCACCTCCCTTCATCATTTTGACTTCACCATCCTTATTCCCTTTCCGAACACCTTCACTTCGTTACCCTTTTTCATCACCTCCCATCCCCCTGGACACCGTGTCTCCATTACCCAGGTCCGACAGACTGGAAACGCTGAACCCCAACAGCTATCGCACAACTAAAAGTGGGCATCAAACTAGAGATCTTGGCCTCGAGATCACAATTACATATATATTTGTATTTTATAGTTTACAGAGGAGTTTGGCTTTTGTTTTGGAAAATGAAAAATATACGAGAGCATCTGTATATTTGTAGTGTAAAGAAAACTTAATGGTTAAAGGAAAAAAAAGGACACAGGTCATTTCCATAAAAGGCTATTAAATGAAGACAGTCATTTAGGTGTGCAGAGATGATAGTAGGCAATTCATGTTATGATTTAGGAAAATTGTCAAATTGCTGTACGATTAGCACTGTGCGATACTTGGTTCTGAAGTTAGGCAAAAATATGTATAAATTATTTGTTTACTTCACTAATGTACACAGAGAAATAATGGTGCAATGGTTAAGTGAGGTGTGTGGAAAGCTTTGTCCTTTACCGGATTTCTTTTATTGCTTCTGAAGTACACACACATGAGGTAGCATCAAATTCAAACTTGAAGTGACCAATTTGATGTATATAGCGTTATGTATTTATCTGGTACCCCGCTACATAAAAAAAATCTCGTTCATTTACGGACTGTTACCGACAAAAATAAAAACACTGTTGAGACGAGCAATCTGCAAGTTTCTAAAAATATAATAATATAGACAAGTAAATTTGTTCTGTGAAACCCCACAACACTGATTTATGGTGTAAAATACTCCACAATAAAAAGTTTTTATTTTCCAAAATAAAAATTACAGAAAAATTCTAAAAATTAAATTATACCTACGTCTCAAAGATCCTATCTAAATTCGAAGCCAATATTTAATTAAAATTAAATATATCATTATGGTTTATAAACGATTCCATAACAACTATTTTAAAATTTGATTTGGACATAACTAACAATCTATACGACGAAAACTTGATTTTTTACTTCCATTTGAAAAATACAGTTCAATGGATTCCAATGTTTCTTGTTTCGTGGAAATCCGAGTTAAAACGAATCTCGTATACTCAATTGAAGTTCAAATCGAAATATTACGAACTGCCGCGATATTTCGAGTTCGATTATAATTTATATTATAAATATTACGTTCAGTTGTCGTTTATGTAATATATTCGTTAATATAATTCAACTCTAAACTGAACTATATATTATAAATGATCCAATTCACACAGTATTGTAAATTCCACTATTTTCGACTATTTTGGAAATTAAATATATTATTCTATTATTTTTATTAATTAAATATTCAATATTATTTAATTAAATGACCATTTAAATTTCTAAATCACTATTTGTATAATTAATAAATTAATTATTATATCGATAAAATATGGGACGTTACATTCCTCCCCCCTTAAAAAAAATTCGTCCTCGAAATTGCTAAGGTAGAAAACAAATCCTATTAACTGATTTAAAAATTATCTGTTTACTTTTTTACTTCAATTTCAACTGAACCAATATATTTCAACTTAAAATATTAATTTATTCCTACTAACAAAAATTTTCAAAAATCCTGAAAATTTTCTAACACCTTAAATTTCCGAAAAAAATTCGCCAGCACCTCCTTTGTACGGGTCAATTGGTACAATTATAACTCGCCTCTCTAGGCCTTTTCCAATCCAAAAGAAAATTAATCAGCCAAGCGACTTGCCAAATCGGCTCATAAAAATCTCATACCCAATATGAAATATAAACTTGTACCTTTTTGTCGGGCATATCGTTATATCCTTTCATTCTGCTACCAATTCAGCAAATACCAATGCCATCCCAATCAACTCCAATTAGTTTTTATATTCTCAAACCCAATCATTCGCTTATACCAAGCCGAATTTTCATTTCAAACCAAAATTCTACTCTTGATTCCAAATTCTTAACTGACCGATCCTACCATTTCAGATTCCTATCTCACAATCCAATTTTATTTGATATTACTCCATTTCAATTCGATTGTACCTAACTGAATTTAATTTCAACTTCAATTTGCTTTCACAATTTTCCGTTTAAATTTGTTTTTAATTCAGACATCCTCTTCCTAGGTGTTTTTAAATAGTTTAGCTCTTTCAAAAATCAAATATTCCTTTTCAGAATACAAAACAACTTTCTTTTCTCAAAACAATTCAAAATCAAAATATTTGGTAGTAATCCGTCACTGACAATTCGAAAATGAACACTGATGATGTGGCCAGCATCATCAGAGTTATTTCCCAACGATCGAAGTAAGTTCAAAACTATATCATTTTTCAAAACCGTTTTTAAACACCTCCATTTTGAAATTATTTCAAAATATCATTCACAATGCTTGTAAAACAATTTAGAATCTCCCAAGATTTTAAAATTTCCTTACATATTTAATCCAAATCCATTTGTTAATACCTCTCCAGGTTTCTAGGGTTTAATTTCAGTCCCGATTCAAATTCAGATTCATTTCATTTCGTAACCCTTATACGAATTTTGATTGGTTATTTACATAACCATTTCAATTATAATCTTATCTGATTATAATCACAAACAACACATCTAATATATGATAATACTTCAAATATTAATCATCCTTTTATATCAAAATATAATTTGGGTAAATTTTATTCATTTACCCTTACTTCAAAACATACTGTGTCGGTTCATCGTAATTAAGTGTATATAAACTCCTACCGATACAGTGGATCAAACTGATCGACCAGAATTCATAAGCCACTCAATCAATAAATCTCCACAATATAAAACAATTTTTTTTATAAAATCTACAAATACGTTCACTCGTATATATACACTCAACTCAATCTAGGGTATTACTAACCCCATCTCTACTGAGTCACGCCACAGAGCCAAGGTAATCACTTAACCTTCAGCTCTGATACCACTATAACGACCCGGGGAATTAGCGATCTTGGTAATTGACATAAACTCAATATCGACTATTCAAGCATCGGAAAAACAGATAGCTAATGAAAGAAAATAGAGAGTGAGAATAGATAAGATAGAAAGTTAGAATAGAAGAAGAAGGAGATCACAACAACAGAATTAGAGTAACACGAATCTCACAGCAGAACAAATAAAATATAACATAACTTTGAAATAAAACCAGTATATGTATACAATAACATTTATCAGAGTATAACACTTACAACACAGCGGAAATAGACAATAGCTGTATAATCCTAAAGCCTCCCGCTCCATCTTTCCAATTATATCTGTAAAATCCTGATTACTTGACTGCCCGTACAAAATTGGGCACCCAAGAGTTTAGGAAAAACAAAACAAAATAAACTCTAGGCCAGTCATGTGACTGGTTTGAGTAAACTCCAACCATTTGTTTAACTTTTTTAAAATCCTTTATAAAGAAATGATAATCGTAAGACCGATCCACACATAAATACGGATGGTTTTTACCTTACGATAACCAAAAACATTTTTTTAAAATCAATACTCTTCTGATATTATAATAATGACTAAATCAAATAAATAGCAATCTAGTGGAAACGCTTTCATCTCACGTTCCACATATATTATATATAATCAAACACCGCAGATGCTTATTGGGTAATGTATTTCCAACTATGACAAGGTATGGAACCACCTTCCGATCAGTGTACTCTAGAAGTGATACACTGGAGTTCAGCAAGAACATCTTGTAACTCGGCCACACATGACCAGCCATTCATTTCGCTTGAATGTTCCGAATATATTATCACCTTATGGTTGGTATACGAACATAACCATTCCCGGGAGATACAGAATTGAAAGAAGTAACAAATATGAATATTCTCTAGATGGTGACAATATACCCTACTTGGGTGCGACCCACTTAGTCATGTTGCCTGCCTGATTTCTGTCATTTCCCATTTGATGAGGCTTGAGGTCATAACGTATCTTTTAACATATCACTCCTTCATTTGCTTTGAATGCCACATCATCATACCCGTCAAATCACAAATTGATTTCCCCAAAAATACCATGGGTATAAGCTAAGAGAAACAAATTCCTCCGCCACCAACGTAAATACGTTTGAAATGATCAACTTACGCGATCTACCAGATATACTATGTCAGATATACATCCATTCAAGTCTGGGACTGGACAGCCCGAAGGCACTATTCTGTAAATCCATCTTAGGCAATTTCTACATAGGATTTTGCTAAACAGCCCTTGCATAACTCCGTCTTCAATTATCTTCATCATATTTTATTCGCAATGCTGATGCCATACGGATTGGTTTTCAGATAATATATCTGATCCCGGTCTCTCCGTATTGACAACGGAAATGGTCAAAATCTTTGATAGTCAGTGATTTAACTATCAAAGGAAAATATGTGTACAAACAACAGTCGTATTCCCAAATGGAAATCTTACCGATCAATCATCATTTCATTTCCCATTTATCATTTCCATATATTCATAAATTCCTTATTCTCAAAAATTACAAAATATACGTTATTAACTTTGGAAAACGTTTCCATTTATGATTCACGCGGTAATATCTTCCCACCTCTATCAGTCTCTAACTATAAACTAGTAAGAGAACAACTTCCCCGGCATAAACCTCGAAGGCCGAAACCAACATCTGATCGATACCCAGAAAGCCATTCAACTCAACTAATTTCCAGTCAGTTTCTAATTTCAGTAATTCCATTTAAATTCCTAATTCAAACCCCGAATTCCTTTGTAATATTTTATTTGCAAAATATTTACTTCCATCTAATTTTTCACATAGAATGTGAATAATATTTCTTTATATAATCAAAACAGTTTGATTTCGTATTTAAAAACTATATCTCAAATCCAAATTCTATTTATATTTTTTATTTGCAAAATTAATTCGTACAAATATTATTTCATTTCCAACATTTATAATCTCATTGCAAATTTCCTTTATATAATTTTATTTATTCTATATAAATCCTTTAATATAATTCTATTCATTTTATATAAATCCTTTTATATAATTCTATTTATTTTATATAAATCCTTTTATATAATTCTATTCATTTTATATATAAATATTTCATTTTCAATATTCACTTTGAAAAAATCCTTTTTACATTCCAGCGTTTCATATGGTATTTAAAATACCAAATAACATGACCAGTGTCACCATAATCAATCACAGATTATATATCACATCATATACACAATATATGAAAACAAACAGTATTAAAAATATTGAGGAATCCAATTGGATCCCTCCAACCTATTTCCCTACATCATAGATGTTAAATGATATAAATAACATCAATTTCATTTCAATGTGAAATATTCTGATAAACAGAATCAATATTTGATTATCACTAGATCTATAATTCCAACCAATCAATTAGCAGTTCATCCAAACAAGCAACACACAGCAATCAACCATCATTTATCAATTCTAAAAATACGTTATAAAATATAACCACGCAGAGTTAGTGAGATTTACTCACCTTAGATTTTATCTCGTTGTTAAAACGATTTGTTTTGACAAAACTAAACATGCGTTTAATTTATCAAAAATTCCAACAACTTCCCATGCTGACCAAACTGGCTCCATCGTGTAGTCTACGTTAATACGGTCCCAACGTAACCACTCGCATCCATTTCTGTTGATGTAGGGGTAAGATATCATAATAACATGTTATAAGAATATTTTAACTTAATTTAAACTTTGATTATATTTTAAATGGGCCATCACCATCTTGTGTCGGCCGACTCACCCAATCAAAACCGTATACCCAGATGCTCCTCCCCCAAACCGCTAGCTCCAACCCGTTCTTCACTTCTTTTCTTTTTCTATGGTATCATCACTTCTTTTTCCTTTAACCACCGGCCCACATACCAATTAACCCAAATGAATATTTGGCTATTGTGGAATAATTGCATGTATGACTGTTTGATTTATTCCACCCTTCCTGCAATTTAAAGCGACTTACTGGATGAGTTTCCATTCCATGTTGTATTTCTATCCACCAGTATTTCATAGTCGCGGTCTTTAATCGATTTACAGATAATGGTGGCCTCAAATTTAACTATAAGAAAGGGACATTCTTCCATTTTTTTAAAACTGCTTTCCTCTGTAAACACAAAAGCCTGCAGCTTGCTTATTCGTCGAGCGCTTGCGCTGTTTGCTACTACCGCCATGTTTCCCAGTGCAAACTACCCCAAACTCCACTTGCACACATGTGCTCCCAAACTCCCTCCAATTAAAATCACCAAACATGTATACTGCATGTCCCTCCCATGCAATACGTAAGCAATCCCTCCCCTATATTTTTACCACTTACTACCTTCAACGTTTTCATTAAACAAGAAACTCCTTCATACTGCAAGATTAAGATATTTCCAATCCCATCCCGACAGATAGAGAACGAAGCTCACCTCCTTTCATCGTTCTGACTTCACCATCCTCATTCCCTTTCCAAACAGCTTCACTTCGTCACCCTTTTTCATCACCTACCATCCCCCCCGGACATTGTGTCTCCATTACCTGGGTCCGACAGATTGGAAACGCTGAACCCCAACAGCTATCGCACAACTAAAATTGGGCATCAGATTGGAGATCTTGGCCTCGAGATCACAATTACATATATATATATTTGTATTTTATAGTTTACAGAGGAGTTTAGCTTTTGTTTTAGCAAAAGAAAAATATACGAGAGCGTCTGTATATTTTTAGTGTAAAGAAAACTTAATGGTTAAGGAAAAAAAGGACACAGGTCATTTTCACGAAAGGGTATTAAATGAAGATAGTCATTTAGGTGTGCAGAGATGATAGTAGACAATTGATGCTATGATTTAGGAAAATTGTCAAATAGCAGTACGATTAGCACTGTGCGATACTTGGTTCTGAAGTTAGGCAAAAATTTGTACATATTATTTATTTACTTCACTAATATACACAGAGAAATAATGGTGCAACAGTTAAGTGAGGTGTATGGAAAGCTTTGTTCTTTACTGGATTCCTTTAATTGCTTCTGAAGCACACACACATGAGGTAGCGTCAAATTCAAACATGAAGTGACCAAGTTGATGTATATAGCGTTATATATTTATCTGGTACCCTGCTATATAAAAAAAATCGTTCATTTACAGACTGTTACCGACAAAAATAAAAACACCATTGAGACGAGCAATCTGCCACGATCCCAAAAGTATAATAATATAGACAAGTTAATTTGTTCTGTGAAACCCCACAACGCTGATTTATGGTGTAAAATACTCCAAAATAAAAAGTGTATATTTTCCAAAATAAAAATTACAGAAAAATTCTAAAAATTAAATTATACCTACGTCTCAAAGATCCTATCTAAATTCGAAGCTAATATTTAATTAAAATTAAATATATCGTTATGGTTTATAAACGATTCCATAACGACTATTTTAAAATTTGATTCGGACATAACTAATAATCTATATGACGAAAACTCGATTTTTCACTTCCATTAGAAAAATACAGTTCAATGGATTCCAATGTTTTTTGTTTCAAAACGAATCCTGTATACTCAACTGAAGTTCAAATCGAAATATTACGAACTGCCGCGATATTTCGAGCTCGATTATAATTTATATTATAATTATTATGTTCAACTATCGTTTATATAATATATTCGTTAATATAATTCAACTCTAAACTAAATTATATTTTATAAATGATCCAATTCACACAATATTGTGAATTCCACTATTTCCGACTATTTTGGAAATTAAATATTTTATTCTATTATTTATATTAATTAAATATTCAGTATTATTTAATTAAACGACCATTTAAATTTCTAAATCACTATTTGAATAAATTAATTATTATATCGATAAAATGCGGGACGTTACACTTAGAGTGACCACCTATCTTTTCTAAACCTGTAGACCACGAGGACTCATACGTTTATTTGGTCGTACCTATGCAGGCAATTAGCTCAGTACTCGTGCGCATTGAAGACCGTGTCCAACGACCCGTTTACTACATCGGCAAGAGATTGTTGGGGGCAGAAAAGAACTACCCAAAGCTCGAGAAGCTATCCTACTACTTGATGATCTCCTCCCGGAAGTTGCAACCATACTTTCAATCTCCCCCATCAAAGTCTACACTGACCAGCTGCTACGATAGGTCCTGCAGCGACCTAAGGCATCTGGACGACTACACAATTGGAACATAGAGCTGAGTTAGATCGAAATCACATTCATTCCTTGCCGAGCCATCCTCGTACAAGCCCTCGCCGATTTCATAGCGATATTCACCATCCCAGAGGAGTCTCCTTCAAGAAACATCAAAGCCACAGATATTTAATGAAAACTTTTCATGGATGGATCTTCCAACAATAATTGCTCTAGCACTGGAGTCATGCTCGTCACTCCAGAGGAACGCCCGATATGCTACACTTTAAGACTCAGCTTCCCTACTACCAACAATGATGCAGAATATGAGGCCTTGATCGCTGGACTTAGAATTGCAATCAAACTTAACATCAAGGCTATCCAGATCTACTCTGCCTCACAGCTCATCGTGCATTAGGTGCAGGGGAATACCAAGTCAAGGGGGCATGACTCGCTCCCTACCTCTCTCAGGTTCATGAACTGCCTACCAACTTCAATCGCTATGTTATCACGCATATCCCCTGAGAACAAAATGAAAAGGCTGACTCATTAGCTAAATTGGCAAGCTCGGGGGATGCGCAAATTGCGGGACTAACACCGATCGAAGTACTTGACTCTCCGAGCATCGACCATATGCAGATTGATTCGGTAATGACAATGGAGGATGAAACGGAGCCTAAGTCTTGGATGACACCGATAAAGAACAACTTATAACAGGAACCCTCCCGGGGAGTTACAAAGAAAGACGAGCACTCATCCGCCAATCGTCTCGCTACATCATTCTGGATGGAGCGCTCTATCGAAGAGGTTTCTCCGTCCCTTTACTTCGATGTGTGGCAAACAACGACGCCACTGTGTGCTACTAGAAGTGCATGAAGGCAAGTGCGACGACCACACTCGAGGGCAAACTCTGGCAAGAAAAATTATCAGATATAGCTATTTCTGGCCCACACTCCCAAAACGCCACAAGCTTCGCCCGCAAGTGCGATGAATGCCAGTGATTCTCAAAGATCCCAAGATCCCCGCCTACCATGCTAACGAAAATGGTTAGTCCTTGGTCGTTTTCCATGTGGGGGATAGATATCATTGAAACTTTTCCAATTGCCAGAGGTGAGGCACGTTATGCCATCGTCGTAGTGGATTACTTAACCAAATGGGCGAAATCCGAAGCTTTCGCTATAATCACCACCAAGAAAGTAATCAACTTCGTCGTCCGCAATATCATCACCCTCTATGTGGTCCCCTAGGCCATCATCTCATATAATGGAACCTAGTTTGAGAGCGCAGAATTCAAGACTTTCTGTCAACGACATAACATCGAAAAGAAATTCTTGGTGGTGGCTCACCCTCAGGCCAATGGGCAAGTCGGGGTTGTCAACAAAGTGATCAAATCCATCATCAAGAAGCATCTGGAAAAAATTGGAGGTTTATGGGCAGACAAGCTCAGTCTGGATCTTTGGGCCTACTGGACCACCTATAAATCAACGACCAGCCACACTCCATTCGCCCTTGCCTATGGATCTGAAGCTTTCATTCCCATTGAGCTAAAACTTCAATCTCATCGAGTTACCTATTACGATCCGAAGACCAAACAAGACTTGCTTTTATCACTCGACTTACTTGAAGAGAAAAGGAACGAAGCTGAACTCAGAGCTGCCTTTCAACGCTAACGAGTAGCCCGATACTTCAATTCTAAAGTCCACCATAAGGATCTCAACGTCGACGACCTCGCCTTGAAACAAATCTTTCCCACACCGACTATTTTCAGTTCTCGCTGGGTAGGTCCATATGTCATACAACGAAGGCTCAGAGATGGAACCTTCATATTAGCGACTGCCGATGGAGCCAAGCTCCCAAGGGGATGGAACATTGAATATATTCGTTGTTATTTCACATAACTTAGTGTATAGTTTTTCCGCTTTCCAACAATGTTTTGTTTTCCTTAAGTTCAAGGCATTGTAAAGGCTGTTACTGCCAAAGTTATTAGTAAAGATAATGTTTAAATTTTCTGTGTCTTCGATGTGTGTACTTCCTACATGATATGTTCGATTAACCATCACAACTAGCTCGCGCACATACAAACACACGAACACCGGAGCGGCACGCCGAGCATGGGAACCGGTACCACCACTTAAGCCTCGAAACAACAACGAAACCGAGGACAAATAACGTCGGATCGGCACCCCAAGCACGAGAGACAGTACTGCCACTCAAGTTTCGAACCAATGATGAAACCGAGTATAAATAACACCTCTCGATTCCCGAGCCCGTGACGCGATCGAGTCTAAATAACATTACTCGAATCTCGAACCAACGACAAGACCAAGTATAAATTGTTCTGCTCCCAAGTTCTTTGAACGTGGGGGCAGCCACCAGCCAAGCTAGTGTTATATCGACCACTCCCATGGCTCCATCCGACCCATCGGGTCAGGATCCGGGAACCTCTCGAACCTCAAACCAACGACGAGACCGAGTGTAAATCGTTTCGTTCCTGTAACGAACCAAGATTTTAGCGTTTTAAAATATGAAATTTATTTGAATTGATATTTAAGAAATTTATATTTGTTTAAAATTTGGAATATAGTCGATTTTAATTTAGTTTTAGTTTGATTTTTTTATATGTATAAATTTAAGATTTTTAGTAGTCGGATCTAGGTTGTTTGATTTAATTTAAATATCGGTAACAAGCCTATTGAATATATTGTTTGTAAAATGAAAATTTTGTTTTAAAAAAATAACTTATATTAAGGAAGTATTTATAATATTAGAATCTAGCTTATTTTAACTTGGTCTTGAACTAAATTGTAAGCTTAAATTTTAATTCTAATCGTTGAACTCTAAATTTGTATTGAAGTGAATTTACTTAAATACGTGGTTTGAAAAATCATAAATTTGCTCTTCAATTTAATTCGAGAAGTGTAATTGAATTTTAGTAAATTTATTTAGTTTTGAATTTTGGTTTAAAATATTACTTAAGTTTGTGTTTAAAAATAGTAAATATACTTTGTAATTAAATGGTACTTATACTTAGAAAAGTATTGTTTAAGTGAATTTTACACTTGTTCAACCCTTGCTGAAATAATTTACACCTGTATAAAATTGGTCTGTGATTTAAACCCGTGTCCTGAGTTCTAAAATTTACTAACACGTGTTGTTTTCCACCGTATGCACCCGTTTTCCATCGAAACACCTTTCCTTGCGTTCAATAGAACTCTACTCCTCTTCTTTGTGTATCAGCCAACTGTTTCTCTGCCAAAATCAAAATTTATCCCCAACTTTGAATTCATGGCCATTTAAATCTTGCTCCATCGCACCGCCTCACCCTATCTTCTATCCTATCTTCTATCTGCTGAAAATCCGAAGCCATAAATCATGAAATTCCAACCCGTCTCCCCTCTTCTCTATAATGTCAGATTGGAGAAAATTGCCACTTCCTTCCCACTACGTTAATGTTACTCTGTCCTTCTTCATGCGTGAGCACCTACCATCAAGCTCCACCACGCATGCGCTACCAAGATTTGCCACTAGTCGTTGATTCCCTCTCTCGCTCGTTCAAATGCCCCACTATCGATTGACTTGCTTCCACACAGATCCAATCGAAAGCTAAAGCCCCCTTCCTCACACAACTGCTTATGGATGTCAAATTGTTTCTGCTGAAGCATGCTTCACACTCTCGAGACAGCAGGCTCCGTTCGCTAACCCAGCATCTGACTGCACCCGTGAACCCAAACTCCTTCACCCGTAGCCACTAGCTGCTCCGGCAACCGCAACAACCGGCTGCACCTAAATGGTTGCCGAGTCCCTTTTCTCCACTGAAAAAATGTAAGTTTACCTTACGATTTGCTTGTTTCAAGTTCGTTTACTTCGCATGCACTGAATACATTTGTTTGTGGGCTGTGTTTGCTGTTTGTTTCCTTTGATTTGTTGTTGTTTTGTATACCATTTCCTTGCATTCATCTAGTCTAGGTATATAAATCGATAGGATGTCTTTAGTTGTTTTGAACTTTGCACTGTGTGTATGCTGTGAAACAAAATCCTTGCTTGCAAAAAAGGAAGGTTCTTGACCACTATCCTTAGTTGTATGTCATACTATAGACACTTGCCTAAAAACTGTATAATTTTAAAAACTTCCGCCTGTCCTCACTAAAACATGTTGCTTGGATTTTTCGTGCTCTGTTTTGATGAATGGAACCCAGTTGCTATACTTGAATTTGCCATACGCAATGTTTAGTGTTTTTATATAGATAGGAGCACCAAAACGTGTATATGTAGCCAAATGCAAGGATACACCTGCTGCCTTGTACTAAAATAGAAATACACATATGTGTGTAAAACATGAAATATGTATTTAAATGTAACAACCCAAAATTTTCGATATTTGAAATATAAATTAATTTAGAGTTTATCGTTAAGATAAATATTTATAGTTGGGCTTGATATAGAATTTGAAATTTTATTTATTTTGAACATAGTAGAATATATTTATATTTGGATTTCGATTTAAAATTTGGGCTTTAAATTTTGTTGAACATATTCGAATAAACTTATAAAAGAAAAATTCCTTCTGCAGATCTAATTTTTCAATATGAATGTGGTTAAAAGAAACATGTGTTATATAATTTGAATTTATTAGAGTATTAAAATTATAAATTAAATTAGGGTTTAATGTTGAAGCAAATATTTATACTTGGATTTAGAATTTATCTATTTGAACGTAATTTGAGTTTACTTCTAATAATCCTTTTGTAAATTTATAGACGGATTGACATTATTACCGAATTTGTACATGTAGCCTTGAATTCTTTTCATTTAATTTTAATATGAACATTGTCGAAATTAAAGTTGGATTTTCAAGTTATTTAACAAATTTGAGTTTACGGTTGTATTGGTGTTTAGCTATTTTCTATCTTCTATTTGTACTAAGCATTCTAACTTTTTAAAATTATTTAACAAATTTAACTTTTTAATTTTTTATTTAGTTATTTAATTTTATTTTGTCTTGACTACTTGTACTTGACCATTTTATTGCAAATATAGTGTATAACTTTTACTTGACTCTTTTATCTAGTGCTGAATTATTTGTACTTAGCTTTTATATATTATATCCTTTGTTTGTTTGTGTTCCTTTGTATTTATGCCTAACATTCTACTTTTGACTACATTACTTGTAATTGACAGATTTTAACGTTTTGATTTTGCTGTCTTATTTAACCTACTTATCTATTTCAACTCAAATCTATTGCTTTTGTAAACTATTGTATTTACCGATTTTATATTAATATCTATTTTTGAAAGTAGTATTCACTTTTGAAATAAAAGTGCCTTTGTAAATTATTTCTCTAATGTAACAATAGTGTAAATTCAAATTTGTTAAGCATAAAATTTAGTTTTAAAATTTGAAACCGAAACTTATTTATATTTTTGAACATGACTGCAAAATATGACGTTTGAATTTAATTTAAATAACTTATGAATTTTGTTTCAAATAAACATTATGTGTAAACTTATTTCAAACAACAATAGTTGAAATACATAAGTAGAAATAAATTGTGAAATAAAATTCGCGTATGTTGCGTTAATATTTAATTTTAATTTACGGTTAGCAGTGGTTGAATTTATAACGTGTTTAAACAAATAAACAGTGTTGTTCGTTTCAGCTGGGTACCATCCACTAGAAATGTTCGTTCAATCCTTTTCTCTCCCACTCAGCCAACATTTAATCTAACAATATCTGATAAAAAAAATTCACTTAAGATTTGAGTGGTGGAAACCATTTACCACCAGTCTTTACCTGTTTGTAGCTTCAACACTTGTCCTACTCTTTGTGAGATTGAATTACACGTTGTGTATTGCTCCTGCCACTGGTCTCCTTCGTTTGAGTTATAAAATACATACCCCATAGCTTCTGTTTACTCAAAATAAATTCCTCCGTTTCCACTTTTCGTTACCAGCAAAGTTTCCCATCGCAACTCTGTAGCACTTCTCTCCATTCGCCACACTGGCAACTACATAGTGGCCTGCTACCCGAATGGCCTTTACCTTAATCGAACCCAAAAGCCACCGCACAAGCTGTAACTGTTACTGAAGGCATGACAGCTGCAACGAGCACCGCGCTGCCTCTTAGTAGCACTCCGACCACTGACAGCTGCGCAACGCGGGACCCGTCACCAGCCCTGGCAACTTCAAGGCATGCTCCCCTCCTCTCTTCATTAAACTCAGAACCTGTTCAACTCGTTCCCCTTCCCAGCTAATCCCAAGAGCATGCACCACCTTTTACCACCGCGCACGAGCTCCTGTTTCCCGTCATCGCCCAAGTGTAAGTTTTCTTATGATCATACTTCCTTTAAGTTGTTGTTTTTATTTCACTTAATAGGATTGCTTGGCCTATTGAAATTTACAAATCCTTGGATTCTGCAATTATTTTCGACCTATCTTTCCTGAACTTGTGCGTGACCTACCACTTCATGTGATACATTGACAAGTATGCATGTGCCATTCATATACACCATCGTTATACTCTACATTGGACCTTGATAATTGATATAGTATTTAGATTCTTGGAATATAAAGATAGGATGGCAGGTTTTCTTTTCTTTTGGCCTGCACTCCTAAGTATGATCATTAGACTGGCACTTACTTTTTGCATCCTAAAAATAACTATGTCAAGCCAGTATATGAACTAATGATTACCACGCAAAAAAAACCTATTTGCATCGGAAGCCTTGTACATTTAAAATAGTAGTTGTACTTGTCTCTTTTATGTCCACATAATACCGCTTAGAGAAAGTATATTGACTGTTATGCTCCATTTTCTTGATTACTTTATGTGTGTCTATTATTTGGCTTGACCCCATTGCATGTTGATTTTTTCCTATCGTGTTGTAGCACACTTTGATGAAGATACTTTATGTTGGTCTTCTTTGAATTTATCATGATTTGTAAAATCCTATAAGAAGAAAATTAGAATCAGTAAAAGTCAAGGGTTTGAGAACTTCAACCTAGGGCTGTCAATGGATACTTTCAGATGCGGATAGTGTCATATCTGCATCCGTATCCGAAACCATTTTTGGATATTGGATATCCGCATCCGCGGATACGGACGGATATCGGATAACTATCCGCTCCGCAAACGATCGATAAATCAACGAACATAAATGAATTTTTTTAGCTTAATATTAATCATTTTCAACCCAATTGATTACTAAAGTGCTATAAATAAATAAATATGATGATAATATATAATTTGAGCGACATGCATGCGTTTAGTAGACTTTTAATTTTGCAAAATAATAAATTAGTATACCTAATTATGTTAAAATATACATAATTTAAGCTAAAAACATGAGAAAAAACGAACGGATGATTTTCGGATGTGGATATGCCTATATCCGCATCCGCTTTTTCGGATATTGGATATTTATTCGCTTTTCAGATGCGGATGCGGATGGATTTCGGATTTTTCGGATATCCATTGACAGCCCCTACTTCAACCAAGACCGGAATTGAAGAGTTTGAAAATTTTGTTCACAGTGTTAAGTTAAATTTCCCAAACCAGTTTCTGTTTATATTATAACTACGGGAATCTAATTGTTGTTCTTTGGAAACTGTTTGCTAGACTTAAATTAACAAAAGCCTGGGTTCTAGAAATTCATATATACGCACTGTTATATACTCGCACGACCTTCAGAATTGCACCAAACTGCGACACCATCTTTGCATTTTCAGTCGGCATACATATATTTATTATAGCAAATTTGAGTATTCTCAGGTTTGCTGGTACATGCCCACCTTGCATGTACTTAACTATGTACTAGTATGTTATAAAGCTTCCGTGGACTTTATGCCTTCGAACCACTAGATTAAGGACGTTCTCTTAACCATGTGCTTCATGCCTTTCTTTTCACCTGCACATGCAGGTACTACTGTGTGGTCTCTTATGTAATCCTGTTATACTAAATTGTAACTTGCCACCATCACATCATGGCATGGAAGTATTTCAACCTTCTATAAATTGTTTTCGGTAGTTCACATGGTTAACATACTCAACTATTTAATATATATATATATATATATATATATATATATATATACACACACACATGTATATATATACACATATATATATATATACACACATATACATATATATATATATATATATGGTTAGGATTAAAATAAATTATATTCGTGTGATTTAATTGAAGTTTGCTAACTTGAAATAAGTTTAATCCTGACTCGGGTGTTTTGTGTATTTTTCATGGAACGCTCGGTCAGACCCTAAGTGTTCCAGGATTTAAAGATTTCAGCTCGCAAAGAGGAGAGGCACGGGGAGACTTGAAGAAGCATGCGTATGCTAAGCTCGAAAAACAGTAAATTTGCTTTAAAGAAATTCATGTATATAAATTTATTTATTTTTCCACTGTGCAGAATAATGTATAAACTTTGGTATTTATATAAAATTTATTCCGTTGCAAATATTGTACTCTGTGATTCTGTGTTAAATTCTGTTTAAACCCTGTAATCCAATAACAATCTGTCGTTTTGAACGTTCTGAGTCAGTTTAATTACCGACTTGGAGCGGTTAAAGAGGTAGGTCATTACAGTTGGTATCATAGCTTTGGTTAATACAAAGCTTGACTTATTCGGTTTAAAACTAATTAGATATAAGGTAGAGATACCTTAGAATGAGCAGAATTAATGTCGGAATCAACGGATTTCAGAAAAATAAACTTTTGAAAGAGATTTTGAAAAAGATTAAAAAAAATTGAAGGAGATTTGGAAATAAAATATTTTAATTAAAAGCTTCTTTTTGGGAATTCTTACTTAAAGCTTTTTGCGATAAAGTTTCTTAGAAATCGGTAATCGAGTTGTTAGACATTATCATGAAAATAGAGATGAATGATGAATTGGTTTTGACAAATATTTAGAAAATTTTCAATTAATATTAAGGGGTTTTGTGAGAAAAAAATTTGAGACTAAAATGGAATTTTCAAAACAATAAAAGTGAACGGTTTATATAAGGACGGTGATTAATTCGAAAACCATTGTTTGGAAAAAGGGGTTTTTATTGAAAAATCAAGTCGGAAACTAAGTATGGATTTTCGAAAATATCTTAAAACTTGGTAAAATTTGAAACATGATGAAGCGAAGCCGGTCCTATTTTAAAATGCTCTTAGTGGAACGTGACTCGGTCGAAATCGCCAATAAAGATTCAACCGTTGCCGATGCTCAATGTTTGTAGGTGCCTCTGGGTTTCCTATCAAATGAAGATGGAGTTAAACTCAAGTCGCCAAACCTGCAAGTTTCACAATAAAAGTAAAGCAGAATCCATACTTCTTTCCAGCCATCTCCTCCCAAATCCAGGAGGATAACGCATGAAAAACCAGTCATGTTTGTACATAGTCAACTTAGGCCACTTTCCATTAAAGAATTTGGTATTGGGCGAAGCTTCCAAGAAATATTGAGATGGCGAAATGTTCGCTCTCCTCTTCAACCGAAACAAATATCGGATGTCCTCTCTGGTGGGTTCCAACTGCAGGTACTCCATATAGGAAACGTAGGTACATAAAAGGGATGAATACACATTTAGATGAAGCTACGATGGCGCAAGGCGAAAGTAGTACACCATATCCCGAATAAAGATGTTGGCCGGGGGAATGAACCCAGTAATGAATACCTGTATGTTCCTGGCAGTGTACCCCTCTGGTGGTGCGCGAGCCTTATCATCTTTTCTAGGCATAAGAACATCTCTTTCGGGAATGTGGAACCGCAAAACTATGCACCTTACCGTTGTTTCATCCACATTAGATAGCACCAAATCTGGTGAATTTTCAAGTACAACCGCGTCCTCTAACATATCTGGTGCCACCGACACACTTTCCTCAACAATATCTATGCGCTCTACCTCCTCATGCTCGATTGGGGAAGGTCGTCTTTCCGGCTGTACCCCCGTGATCAGGTGCTTCCAGCAAACTCATTGCCTGAGAAGGAGTGGACTCTTCGGAAGTCTCAAGCTCGCTGCCCTTAGAGCTAACATCGCTAGTGGAATCAGATGTGCGTAGCGAATTCATTGAAGCCTCGGCTTCCGAATTCAGCTATTTCATAGGCTTTGTCTTCATCGCTAGCTATACTTTCAATACACTAGTGTTACATATCATAGTTTTATAACCTATACCCCTCGTGTTGGTGTAAACAAACATGTGTGTATAGTGGTGTGTCGTGCCATGCTAACACTGTTTTAACATAGAAACGTAGGACACAGTGACGATCACAATGTCTTTGAGACTGTGACCATCGTCGCGATCAACCAGCGTTACCGGGATCTCTTCTGATTGCGACTATGTTACATTTAGAATCAATTAAACATGTTCAACGGTTTGGTAATTCAGTCATTATCCGGTTATACGCTCTAAATTTATATGCTGGATTAAGTTGCCAACCAAATCACAATTAAGGTAGACTTCGATCCAATCGTAAAGTGTCACAAAAACAATGTGAACCCATGGATGAATTATATGAAGTTCGAGCCTCGAACAGGAAAGACAAAGTATGGCCGAAGTAGACTCGAAGCGCAAGGCCAAAACTACCGTACCTCTTTAGAGACACAAAGTCTCGTATCCCAAAAGGGGTACGAAAATTCGTACCCCTACAAGGAGTATGTAAACTCGTATCCCCACCGGAGTACAAAACTTGTACCCCACAAGGAGTATGAAAACTCGTACCCCCGCGAGGAGTACGAAACTCGTACCCCAACGAGGGTACGAAACTCGTACCCTCACGAGGGTTACGAAAAAACGGACCCCTCCATGGAATATGAGCTTCCACGAGTTTGGCCTTATGCTTTAGATCCCTCATTGCTTCGTCTCCCCCTTCTTCTCCACCTCGGGTTCGCCCCTTTACTCGAAATCACACGTCTAACCCTTCTTTTCAAAATCTCATCTCACACAAACTTCTCTTCACCAACCACAAAGTCGAGCTCACGACCCAGGTCGGCCTTGAGATTTGACCTCGTTCTCAACCTGAAAACTATTCACAACTTTCTCCGGTTTCATTGAAAAGCGTGAACGATCTCGAGTTTCATGACATGGCTAACCAATGCTCAGAATCGAGCTCGTGAAAAAATAACACCACCTGCGTTCATATCTGAACCCACATGTGTCATGTTCGAGTTCTTTTGGGTTCTAAGTGTCAGGTTCAAATTACAGGCGAGAAAGAAGAAGAAGAGAAAGGAGGTGGTTAGAATTTATAGAGGAAGGTGGGCTCTATCCCAACAGACGTGTCGTATCCCACAGAGGGATACGAGTTTTCGTATCCCAGTGAGATACGAAAATTTCGTATCCCGCATGCGACACGAAGTCTCGTATCTCCTCGCAAGGTACGAAGATCTCACGCCCTGGACACGGGGCACGCAATACATATATAATATAAAACATATATATATATATATACACACGTGCACTTCATAATACAATATCGTAAATGTGTACGTTTACGTGAACATGCGCGTATACGTTCAAAATACCTACCTAATCGTGAGCAATATATGTGCAAAACTGTGACACCCCGCGTCCATTAATGTCACTCTTTATCAGAATGCATTAAGTTTTAATAAGCTTTATAAGTAAACAGGAACAAAAACATCATAAGATAGATATAAAATAACAACGGAATTAAAACTTTATTAAATAGAAAAGCTTCGTGGTCCAAACCCAATTACATAATAAGTCTGAAATACCGAAAACAAATTACATCAACATAAAACTTCTGTCTTATATCAAAATCGTCATCAGAGTACGATAATACATAAAAACAGCATAATCCCCAAAATATAGCCATAGTAGAGAAGATACGAAATCAAGCGGTACATCTAAGCAGCCCCAAGCAGAATGAAAGAAGAATCTTGTTCAAGCTTGAGTATTCCAGACCTTAAGAACCTGAGTGGGGAAACGAAAGAGAGAGAAGAGGAAATAAAATGGGTCAGACGTAAAGTCTGACGAGTCCAATTGCTTTTAACATATAAATAAGTAAAAGCATCATGATAGGCATATAAACTGGAAAGGGAGATAACAGTGTCATAAGGCTGGTATAACAAGGTAAACAAGATAAACAGAATAGAATATATTGCACTTCTCTAATACTTTTCTCTTCACCAATACTAGTATAACAGAACAAGATGGTAGTCTTAGATGTACTTCTAGTGAGAGGTTTTACCCCATACAATAACAGGTAGCCCAACAAAACTGACGGGTGTTACCCCCAATGATAATAACGGGCTCCTAAACAAGTAAGACTAGATATACCCTAATTACTACCCCCAATCGATCGGCTCCTTTTCTCGTAGATACCCTGCGCTGGCCCCACAGTAGGATGTATCACTTCCTAAAGTGGAAACCCCGTTGTTTACAAGATGCACAACCATATCTACAGGTTTCACGGCATCTTATCATCCTCCCTGTAATCTGGACCCATGCACGCACATGGCCCCGTCAGAATGCGCCGCCCACACCGTCCCCTAGATGGACTTCTTACAACTAACTCAGTAAGCATGCCCTAACCCCGACCTAGCTCGGGGTTCTCCGTTTGATACCAAGAAGGTTACTGATTGATACGGGACCCACACATCGGATAATATAAGCTTCCCCCTGGGCTTGCATCCCCACTACTAGGATTTCAACAGGTTATGCCTACCAGTTTACCAAGATTGCATAACCCCAATAGGTTAAGTTTGTCGGGTTTGTATGTATAACCCGTCCCCACACATTTAACAAGATTAACTTAGCCCTCCCACCGTTGCAAGAATGTTTACTTAAACCCTACTTAAGTTGATAGGTTCATTCAACGATTCAAAAAGGTTAAGTATTACAGGTTTATTACCATTAATTCATTTATGGTTATAATGCGCTAGACCTCTACCATTAAGTCTACCACATGTGGATGTTGGATATGTCGGTTGGGTCTGAGCAGACTTCTACCACAAGTCGGGCTTAACCTCGTGTCTTAGCACCGTTATGTGTATATTTATGCACTCGACCCCTCACATTAGATTAACCACTTGTGGACGCTGGATTTGCTGGGCGGTTCCGGAGAGACTTCTACCACAAGTGTAATCTAACCTCGTGTCTACGTGCAGTTACAATTTCTAGTTACTATAAATCTAGGCATGTTCATTACTAACCAATTTTCATGTTAATAATTCCCCAAATCCCCGTCTGATTCATGCTACAAGTTATGCTCCGGGTTAAAGTTTTAGATCAAATATATATTATGCCCCCCAAATCCCAATCATGATTTACAACATAAGTTATGCCCCAATTTATCATTCCCAATTTCGTGCACTCGCATATTTCAGCGATAGGCCTAGGCTCGAAGGTAGTCTGGCTATAAAAACAAAAAGGGAAAGAGGGAGAGAAGGCAACAAGAGTAGGCATAGTAAATAAAACTGGCATATGATGATAGAATTGGTCATACTAATAAAATAGGCATACAGTGACATGATTAGGCAAAGTAATAGAATAGGCATACGGTGACATGATTAGGCAACTAACAGAATAGGGATATCATGAACATGCATATGAGAACTAAGCAGTAAATTAGGTATACAAGTAATGGCAGATATGTTATGATTCAGGTTATTAATAGGCATAGGCTTAGATTCAAACTTATAAACATGTCAAGATTACTTTTTAGGTATTTATATCTAAAAGCAACATAAACTCACTGTGACTGGATCTAAAGAACAGAGGATTGGTTGTAGATGTTGCAGCACAGATCCTTGAATATGTATAACTTATTGTTGAAGAAGAATAGGCTATTTTAATCTGATTTAGGGCAGCACCTCGTTGTCTCCATTGTTTTTGGTGAATAAAAACAATGAGAATGAGGTCATATATATAGCCTAAGTTTAAGGAATCCTTCTCAGAAATGCGTCCAGGTTCCAGGCTGGAATCTGCCCAGATCTCGGTAGGGTCGACCTCGGGGTCGACATAAGGGTCGACACTCCCGTGGAGGGGTCAACCCATGGGTCGACACCTATAGGGGTCGGGGTCGACCCCTAACGGGCCGATTTCCCTCACCATTTCCGCCGTTTGATTTTGAATTCTGGATTTGTTTAATTTATATATAAACGGCTTATATGTATATAAATTTCAAACCTTAATATCTTCTTTAGTCGATGTCCGTTTTACGCAAACTTGGAGTCTATCTTAAGCATAATTCCGAGACGAACCCAATGGCGCAGTCCATTTTACTTAACTCTCAATATTTATTTAAGTATTCCTCGGTTTATCATTATAATGTTCTTTTAAAATTACAGGGTGTTACATTCTACCCTACTTAAAGGATTTCGTCCCCGTAATCTCTAAGTTAAGAAGAATGTATAACCTAACATCCATCATCCATCTACTCATCATCAATCATAGGCATCCATTATCCTTAAAATATTCTAATGCTTTTATGTACATATGCAAATATTTGTATATATGTCCCTGTACAAATGTGAAAGATCAGGCGGTCTACCGATTCAGTCGACCTCCTTAATGCAATGTATGTTAGTGTCATGAATCCATCATGTATGCAAATAATCCTACTATAACATGTAAGTTCTATCTGTGTGCACAATCATTCATCCAAATGCAACATCCACATGATGATACATCCATTTTCATCCATAAAAGAGAGGAAAAAAAGCATATGCATCCATATGCAGTATGAGAGTGACTGAGCCGATCTAGTGCCTAATGTGTGTGTATATGTATCCACAAGAAACCACTAGAAAGCACTTGCATCCATCAAATATAACATGCTTCAAACACATGTTTGCATCCATGGGTTCCCTACATAAAGGTCGAAGATTCGATCGACAGGATATACTTAAATGATAGAAACAAGCACGAATAAAAGCTTTGGAAAAGAAGTTAAGAACATACCCTTGAAAAGAAAAGGGTACGAAGCGCGAATCTTGTCTTCAGTCTCCCAAGTTGCATTCTCGGGGTCTTCTCCCCAATGAACTTTCGTCAACTTGACCTCTCGATTGCATAGTGTTAGACCAAAAAATGGTCCTAACACCCAAATCGTCGTATTTTGAGCATAGGATATGAAGAAATAACTGAAAAATAGAGAAAAAAGGAAGACAACGAGATTTTTATAGTGGTTCGGCGTTAACGAGCCTACGTCCACTTCATATTTTCTTATTTCACTCATGGATTACAATTACAATGAATATTGTCTTTCAATCACTTGAATTCAATGAATAATTCTCTCTGAATCCATTGAATTTACTGAAGAAGATGGTGGTTATTCATGGAGAAGTGTTGGCTATGGCAGCCATGGATGAGGAGATGCCAAAAGTCCTCTGAAAATGCCATCTGAAGGTGTATTTATAGCTGTAGGAAAGCTCCTGGGAGGACTGGGTCGTGGTAGGACACGTGGCAGGCGATCCATGAAAGTAGGAGCAGGAATAGCCTTAAGAATAGGTCAAAACAGTGCGCTTATCTGCAGGTTCGGTGGTCGGATCGTGGTAATGGGATTGGATCGTGGTCACGGTACGCACCACGAACGGGTCGTGGTCAGAGGGAGCGAGCAGGGTGGTGACGAGTCGGATCGTGACGCGTGAGGGGCGATCCGAGGGGGGCGATCCGATCGAGGGCGAGCTGATGGGGGCGATCCGATGCGATGGCCTGAGTCTTCGATGCTAGATTACACCCATTCACGGAAACGGGCATAACTTTCAAATCGTAAGGCCGATTGAGCCAAACCAAAGCTCAAACTGAAGCTAATTCAAAGGGCTACGAGTATTTGAGGTGAATAGATCCAAATGAGGTCATTTGATAGGGGTTTCGGGCCAGTTTATACTGATGTTGTGATTTTGACCAAACTGCCTTGTGTCTTCTGATGATGCTTCCAATGCCAGAGAGCGATGTTATCCAGAGATTCCATATCAGACAGTA
Organism: Allium sativum; assembly: GCA_030737875.1. NCBI lineage: Eukaryota > Viridiplantae > Streptophyta > Magnoliopsida > Asparagales > Amaryllidaceae > Allium > Allium sativum. Next base: position 680,701,163 of record CM060926.1, on the reverse strand, counting down.
TTTACCAAGAGGTGTGTCAACATGATCTTTGCTTTGGGTAGCCTGGTCACAAAGCAGGCTAACACATAGCTTCTTAACCTTTAATCCAAGAATACGGGTAGGAACTCATCTAACTGTCGCCTCCCATTCCACCTCTACTTCCTCAAGAATACTCGGCTCAACTACTTCGGCGGTATCATGTAAGTACTTCCGTAAATGAGAAACGTGGAAAACATCATGAACGTCGGACAGTCTCTCTGGTTGCTACTCTACAGGCCAATTAGCCAATCCTATCTGTTATGGGAAATGGCCCTACAAATCTTGGTGCCAATTTCCCTACTGATCCAAAAGAAACCGCTTTCCTCAAAGGTGATACCTTGATGAAAACCATGTCTCCTACCTCAAACTCAATGTCAGTCCTTATCCTATCTTCGTAGGATTTCTGCATGTCCTGAGCTGTCTCCATGTGCCTACGAATATGATCAATCTTCTCTGAAGTTTCCTTAATCATCTCAGGTCCAAGTAGAAGCCTTTCTATAGATTTCCACCAACAAGTCGGTGATCTACAGGGTCGTCCATACAATGCTTCGAAGGGTGCCATGCCAATACTAGCCTGATAACTATTGTTTCAGGCGAACTCTACCAAAGGAAGATGCTCTTCCCAAGTCCCTCCGAAGTCTATGATACATAGTCTTAAAAGATCCTCAAGAACTCTATTCACACTTTCCGTTTGTCCATCGGTCTATGGGTGATAAGCGTGCTCAAACACAACTGTGTTCCTAATGCCTCTTGCAAGCTCCTCCAAAACTCACTACTGAATATGGGGTCACAATCACTAACAATACTGGAAGGTACTCCATGTAGACAAACTATCTCACGACGATAAACTACTGCCAACCATGCTGATATCCTCTTACTCTTAACAGGAATGAAATGAGCGCTCTTAGTAAGCCTATCAACTATAACCCAAATACTGGTGTTGCCTTTCCTCGATCTAGGCAAACCATCAATGAAATCCATAGACACGCTCTCCCACTTCCACTATGGGATTTCCAAAGGATGAAGTAAACCTCTGGGCTTCCTTTGCTCAGCTTTGACTGGCTGGCAAATCAAACATCAAGAAACAAATTCTGCTACATCTTTCCGCATCCCATCCCAAAAGAAAACACTCTTCATATCCTTATACATCTTATCACCACCGGGATGAATAGTCATCCTAGAATGATGGGCTTCCTCAAGGACTGTCTTCGACAAACTCCCAACTCAGGGAACACAAAGCCTTCCATCTCATTGCAACCACCCTCTATCGTCCATGAAAAATGTTAACGACAATGTTCGTCATCATCCGGATAACAATATATAGGACATGTGTTCATGGGATTTGACACCGTCATGACTCAAAGTTATCGAAGTACATTTTAAGGCCTATAAATCTAAGCTAGTCTGCCTTCCCCTAAGCATCAGAATTTCAACTCCAATGATTAATTATTTTACCCCCGAAGGACAGATATCGCACATATTGCACGATGGCATTCCGAATCGACCTTGGGAAGGCTATCTAGCCTGATATTGTTAGGCTTTATAAAATTAATGGGATCCTAAATAATGAAGGTGTCACTATGTACTGTGATAAGAGAAATCAGGCTAACATTTCCCCCGATTATGGGTAAGAAGGCATCATGATGTTCATTAACTATGACGATCATTCTGCGTCGGACCAGCACAAGAGAGGGGTCCAAATCATGTGGGAGATCAAGTTATAAACCCACAGATGACCTCCTTTCTCAAGGATCAGGAAATGTTAGGCTCATCATAAGAGTGTCGATCAATCATGGCGAACCGACAAGGCAAAGGGAAGGAGACTTCGTATTTCTATAAAGCCCCTTCTCCATTTCTAAGGTACCCTGATTGATCTTCTCATCAGAAAGGCTAATGTTAACTCCCTGTTTCATCATTATGGTACAACAAAATTATCAAATTGCAATATGTTTAAAACCCAAAATTCTCCGTTCATAAATTGTAGATGCATTACAAGAATTGATGATTTGCTCTTCTTTGTAAGAAAAGAACTGAATTGAGAAATAAAAAGTTCGCCCCCTTTTACGAGGCTCTTGGGGTCCTATTTATAGAGAATTCGAGGTCCTTTTGTTTCTAGGCTATTGGGTCTACATGGACTTCTGTCGGCCGCTTTTTCCCTTGGTCATGGCTCTCGGCTGTCCTGGTGGTGTCGATTACGGTCTTCGAAGTGAGGGTCCCGGACGACTTGGTCTTCCCTTAGACTGACACGGGTTTGTCATCATGGCAGTTGGCAGACGGCGTTTGAACTCCGGGTAGCATCTTCTAAGCGTTGGCTCTCAGACGTAAGCTTTCGGATATAGGCTTTCGGCTTTATCGTGAGTACTTAGAGGAGCCTTCCCTCATGATGTACGTAGATATCTACCAGTTTGAAATCATTGCTGTACTAGGTAGATTAGTACGGGTAGCCTATATCCCCACTTGGATCTCGGTTTAGCCTTTCGGTGGAACTTTTTGGGATGGTTTGGTTCTCTGAAAAGTGGCTTCCGGTGATATCTCTGTTACTTATGAAGGTAGCCCTTAGTCATTCATATAGTCGATTTTCAGAAGCCGGCCCTGGACAATCTTTATGTACTGGCCCGATGCTCTTCTCCCTCTAGAGTGTCGGTGTTAAGTGGGTTAATTCCGATAGTCCTTCTGGGTTTCGATAAGCGGAGCCTGTGCTCTCCTCTTTCTTGATCATTGTCTTAGGTTACCTTTCGTCACGGAACTCTCCTTCGGGTAGTCCCCGTCGGATGGATCGTGCCAGATGAACTTTGCTGGCGTTCTGTAGGTTTTGAGCCCCTTTCTTTCTAAGGGGTGTCAGTCTATGTTGCTCTCGGATCCTTCTTTCCGTGCTTGTATTCATTCAACATCCCTTCACTATCAGCTTATGCTAAGATAATTTTGGTAGTAAAATTTTCCCCTCCAGTGAAGGGGTGTCTTCGACTTTCCAAGTCAAGCTTCCCTTCCAAGCTTTCTCCTATTTATTTATCAATTTTCTCTCAATGCTGGATTACGTCATGGATCCTGGTGAAGGGATCCACTTTCGATGTTTGTGGACAAATGAATTGACCCAGATTCGGGCATTGATATAAATGGAAGACCGAAGATTCCTTCCAGTAATAATGATGTGACGGTCCTCCCCGCACCAACCGAAATTTCCCCTGAAATGCACTATGTCGATGTCCAAAAAGCACGAGACGGTCGTCAAAGGAAAAGAAAGAAGACAATGGATCACCAAGGAACCTGTAGTATATCTCACAACGCATGGAATAAAATATAATAATAACATAACTTGACATAAAACAGGCAAGACAATGCATAAGCTGAAAACTAAACCATCATAGAAGCGGAAAATTCAAAATATAGCTTATGATCCAAACCATCTTTATTACAACTTTTAAAACTGTCTCTAAAGCAAAATAGAAAGGTACACTACTAATGCCCAAAGTAGTGACCAGCAACAACACAGGGAGAATATATGAGAGTAATACGTGTAAGCCTCATGCTCGTCTCCGGGCAGCTACTCGTGCAAAACCAGCCAACCCGTCTCTAATCTGCTCGTTTAGGAGCACCTAAAGTAATAAGAAGAGACAAAAAACTCTGGGTCAGACAAAAATCTGGTATGAGGGATAAGTAGCAAAACCAAACAATAATAGGTATAATCTAATCATACCTGAACCTGGACCTGCAACCAAAGTGTTAGCACAACAAGATGTATAGTACTCTAAGGTAATACTAACATAAAGTATAAATGGGGGTGTGGGTCATGGTGATAGCAAACATCAAACATAGCAATCATCCTCACATCTCTCATTGAGTGCATAAACATACGGTGTCCACCACTCGATCACCCAATCCTTTCCTACGATCACTTTGCTCCGTGGAGTCACAATGACTCCATTGCACTGATCCATAGTGTAACAACCCGAATTTTTAACCACATGTTAAAATAAGAATCAAGGAAGAATTAAATTATAACATCCGAATCAGGGGAAAAGGGATGTGCCGTTGCGTTCGTCTCGGAAAAATATGCGAAATAGAGTCCAAGTTTTCGAGAATCGGAGTCCGTATGACCAAGATATGGTCCGTCGAAGTTTTCAGAATTTTCAGAGTTCAAAACAGATTCGAATTCAAATCAGGAATTCAAAAAGTCAACACAGGCTAAGTCAAAGGGGTTCGACACCACCCCCCCCCCCCCAAGTCGACTGCCAAGTCGACTGGGGAGTCGACACAGGTGGCCTGGCCAGTTTGGCCTGGTGCACCTGACTTCTTCCCCAAGACATGCTTTAGGTCTAGTTTGTTAGCTTGTGACGAATTTCAGTGGCTAGGATCTAAACTAGGGTTAATCCTATGGCCTAAACTATCCTAATCCTCTATAAAAAGACCCCTAACCTAATCTAAAACCTTCATAAATTGATCCTACAACTAAACTATGCCAAAATGTTTAGTCATGGCCTCCATCCTCTTGTCATAAATTATATCTTCATTCACATGAGAGATTACATGATCATATGAGTGATTTCAAGTTTGTATGAGAGTTCATAGGTTGCATTCTAGCCAAAGTTGCAACCTTTCTACTTCAAGGCAAGGATTTCTATTGGTATTTGCTTAAGGGTTTCATTTGGAGCTTATCATTTGGGGGTTTTGGTGTTGTTTGAGTGGCTTCGTCTCAATCTTTGTATTGTATGTCGTTTTATTGCCTTCATAGCATTGTAATCCCTTTTCTACTTTCTTTTTAGACTATGAAGTTAAATGAATGTTGCAAGTTGGGTTTGAACATTAAGTATCATACATGCTATCATGTTATGTATCCTATCATGTTTGTAAAGACATTATCTTGATCTTGTGGGCTAAAAGGTATAAGCTTTATGTTGAATTTTGTATTATTCAACATGAGAGCTATCATATCCCTTATGATAACTTTCATATAATGCTATATGCGAACTTCTAGTCATCTTTCTATGTCACCTATCATCATGATTCGCCTATGTGCTAAGTTTGGGGTTATGCATGTTTTTGAGGCTTAATAATGTAACATGCAAGTTAATGAACACATTTATGCCTCATATGCCACCATGATTAACTTGTGGCCTTATACCCTTTTTGTCATGCCTTTGCCAAGATCCTTCTTAGATCCATTATGCGTTGTTACGAATGTATATGCGAGTTTAAAAGCGTTGAGGTTACATTATGGGTAAACTTTAATGACATGAAACACGACTTGGGGTAAATTGGTATAAACATAACAACATGTAATTTTGGCTATGAACATGGAACTTGAAAACTTGACATGTATGGGTTGTAAGTGTAATAAGACACTAGACCAAACATGAAAGTGGCCAACTCGAGGTTGGGTTGAGTTTGTAGCATAAATCTACCTGGACCCGCCCGGCTTAACTAGTGGCTACAAACAATAGGACCCAATGTGAGTATTTGGTCACATAGCACTTAAAACCCGAGGTTAGACTAGGTTGTGGTATAAATCTACCCGGACCCGCCCGTCTTAACTAGTAACCACAACGAAGTCTAATGTGAGAGGTTGGGCTGCATTAATCTAATTAATGCCACATGAAAAGGCTAAGTAATTTTGACTAATGACACTTAACCGATATGACACGAATGGGTAGGTTAAGTGAAACCGGACTTGGTTTCTTAATGACACTTAACCATATAAGACAATTAGGGGATGGGGTTAAGTAATTTACATTAACTAATCCGACTTGGTAATTTGATGGGGTTAAGTAACCTACACTTAACTAATCTAAACACGGAAATTAGATGGGGTTAAGTAATCCATACTTAACTAATCTAACACGGTAAATTCGATGGGGTAAAGTAATTTACTCTTAACTAATCCGACTTGGTAATTATATGGGGTTAAGTAACTTATACTTAACTAATCTAACACGGTAAATTCGATGGGGTTAAGTAATTTACACTTTACTAATCCGACTTGGTAATTAGATGGGGTTAAGTAACTTAGACTTAACTAATCTAAACACGGTAATTAGATAGGGTTAAGTAACTTAGACTTAACTAATCTAAACACGGTAATTAGATAGGGTTAAGTAACTTAGACTTAACTGATCTAAACACGGTAATTAGATAGGGTTAGGTAACCTACACTTAACTAATCTAAACACGTTAATTCGATGGGGTTAAGTTAAACACTTAACCAATCTAAACTTGGTAACTCAAAGAGGTTAAGTAACTAATACTTAACCAACTTAACATGATAATTTAATGGGGTTAAGTAACTTATACTTAACCAATTATACATAGTGATTTGATGAGGTTAAGTAACCTATACTTAACCAATCTAATATGCGGACCTGATAGGGTTAAGTCACAAGACCTTTTAAATATACTTAACAATTGTAATACGATTAGTGGATGAGGTAAAGTTAACCTATACTTAACAAATCCAACAAGATAATCCGATGAGGTTAAGGTAATCTATGCTTAACCAATCTAACACGATAATCTGATAGGGTTAAGATAAACAAATACTTAACCAATTTGACTTGATGATTGAATAGGGTTAAGTCATGAGCTTCTCGGTATATTTAACCAACTTGTAGGGCTAAGCCTTGAACTTAAATACTTAGCCAATCTGGACATGATTCGTAGGCAGGTTAAGTCATGAACTTAAATGACAATACTTAACCCATTAGACAAAACCCTAGTTCAGGGGACTAGGTGGAAAACAGGGATTAACAAGGATAACAGGAAAGGAGACTAAGTGGTAAACCTTAGTTTGGGAAAATAAGTAATAATCCTTAGTCAAGGGATTTGGACCAGTTCACAGATAGATGAGTAACCCGATACGGTAGGTCATCGCTTAAACACACGAGGAGGAGCAAATTATCTGACTTAGATAAAGGCTCCAACGAACTGGATGACGAAGCGGTAGCTTCGGGGGACGTGAGGGTACTCTTGGTATCCCTCTGTGAGGTGGCAGATGGTCCATGAAACCCGGCCTCACAGGGGTTAAGGTCTGCGGTAGAAGAGCCAAGGGTATGCCTTGGTTGCTATGCGAGCGACCTAAAGACTGGGATGGATTACCGTGGAGTCGACGATACTTGATTTTTGCCGTGGATAGCACGTCGTCAACTACCTACCATCTTTAGTCAATCGTGTACGAACGGAAAGGCAGAGAACTCCCAACAGACCATGTTCTTGCTATCGAGTCATGGGTGAGGTTGGCACATAGGAAAGTGGGGCTATAGTGGGGCCGGGATGTAGTTCTCATACATGATTTTTCTTGGATTGCCTTTAGTAGTTGAGGGAGGGGTCACGTGGGACCATAGCCACGGATACAAAAACAGACCTTGATATCTGCATCAGCAGACGACTTAAAGCTCCCGATCGAGTTCTGTATTTCTTGATTTGCCCTGGCACGGAACTCGGATGGTACATTGAGATACATGTGCATCTAGACATGGAAAACGATTCACGATATATACGTAGGACAAAGGGCGTGGTTGACGGGTGACATAATCCCTAGTGGTCCTAGGTGGCTTAAACCCAAACCGAGACACAAAAACGTTCATTAGGTAGAATAATCCCTAGTGGTCCTAGGTGGCACAAATCCTAAGTGAACACGCGATAGTTCATGGTAAGAAAACATTACCAGATCAAAGGTGGCAGTCCAAAATAACCTCAAGGATAAAACGGTACTACGTTGAGGTGGTATAGATTTACATGGGAAAGCCCGTACAGCCTACGGCAAAGGACTGAACTTATACATGGAAAGAAAACATACGAGTTGGGAAAACCTACATATGCTATATATTAGGTTGACGTGGACCATTACATGACATTGGGCAAAGGACATTCATAGTTAATACACGACGCGGGTTGGGATACTAGTACGAGAGGTGCAGAGCAAATATACATGACAAATATCTTGGGATGGTATACTTGATAGAAACCTGACGATGTGATACCTTGATTTATCATGACACCGTAGTTTATCATGATATCTTAGTTTATCTGGGTACTGTAGTTCATCCTGTTGTTTTGGTTTAGCTTATCTATCTTGTCTTCATACTTATGTTTCATCTCAGTTTCTCATGTCAGTTAACTTTATTAGTCTTTATACTGGAAGTAGATAGGACTTACTAGTCTTTATGACTGACCCCGTTTTGTTTCGCCTCTTTGTCTTTCGTTTTCCCCCCAGGTTACAGGGAGGAAATGCTATTGTTTCGGACTTCTTCTGTTTGAAGGTCATCATGTATGGCTTGGACTTTTCTTGGCTATGGCTACTTTACTGTTTCACTTGGGGAATAATTTATGAAAAGGTTTTTATGCTTCTTTACTATTGCAAGACAGGTTTTCATGTAAGAAAATTCTCTGATGTAAAAGGCTTTAGACCTTATTTATTAATGATATGAAAGTTGGTTTTACTTCCGCTATTTTATATGTTCTGCCTTGTAATATTTCTGTAAATGTTTACCAATAATACCCCTCTAAAGCTAGTGCATTCCTTTGCGAGTGACCCTAGCGGAGGTGGGGTGTTACATTTGGTATCAGAGCAGAAGGTTACCAGACTGGGCAAAAGTTTTTAAATCCTTCTGAAAACTATTTGAAAAACCGTTTACAAAGAAGCATTTTTCAAGAAAATTCTGTTTTAAAAGGCTATTCCCCAAAAGCCATTAGCACTATCCTTTGTTTCCTTGATCGAACCTCTTTTCCTTTCTTTCCTCCATCTGTAGTCACAGTAGTTTTAACTGCGACTAATCCTTGTCTAGCTACGTAAGTGTTTTCCCGTGCGATGGAGGAAGTTCTCGAGAGACCTGTTACCGAAGTTATAAGAAGGGATAATAAGAGCAAGGATAAAGGACACGGGCTTAAGAATAAGCAACTTGTTGGTATGGCTTGATCCACAAAGGAAGATAAGGACAAGATCAGCTAGAGGGTAATTGTATGCTCTCATTTCTAGCGTACCTAAGGGGAATGGTACCGTTTCTGTTAAGGGTTTAGCCTTTCTTTTCTATCATCCCGTCTAAACTTTGTTTTGATCATCGCATCAATTAAGTCTACTTCGATAGTTGAGTCTCTGCACCTTAGTACTAGCATGGTAGAGGATCCCATTTTTGTCCCAAAAATCTGGTTGGAGAGTCGGTCCATTTTTTCATGACTTGTTTGGATTTGAGAACGTCTATGCCAAGTGTTGAGATTAGAAGCAATGCTTCTATTGTTGGGCTATGGATGGATTCTAGGGGTAAAGTGGTTATCCAGTAAGGGATACCATTCTCGGTTTTGAAAAGAGGGTAGTCAGACTCTTGGCTTGCTTTGGTAATACCCTCGAAGTCTCGTGTAACCTTTTGGGTTTTGTCATGGTTAGTTACCTAGAATCACTTGATGTATTTATCGGAAATCCCTGATCCGATCAAGTAACGTTCGCCAATAAGGAGGATGGTTCATTCCGCTTAAGCATGGGTTATAGGAATCACCCTAGTAAGTGCACGTGGTAACATGGATTGGCATCGGTAAACGAGATCCAGAATTCACTAGTAAATTGTTGGAAAGCTTGCGTGAAACCATGAGTACGCAGTTATGGTTGAGCCAAGTACTCTAGGAAAGAATAAGTGAAAAAGGAACGAGACGCGACAGTGAAATGAGTTCCGACTCATACCTTGGAAATAGGAATCAAGGAGCTACGAAATCATGAAGTCAAAGGCGATCAAGGCACACTGGAATTAAGCTCAAGGAAATGCGGCTTAGACGCGCACATCATGTCTCTTTTTAAGAGTGTATCTTTGATCCTTGGTTCACCTGTAGAGCTTGCTTGCATGCTATCGCTTGGTGGATATCCTCTCGGTCCTGTTTCCGTTACAAACCCCGTAAGGAGTTTGTCTTGTTTATCTCCTCGATCTTATCTTGGGAACCTTAGATAGAACTCTATGGATGTAAACATGCATTTGAAACATGTTATGATTGATATGGTTGCAAATGGTTGCAAGTGGTTGCTCGTAGATGCGCGAATACACGTTAGATACTAGATCGACGCACTCACATTTTGCATTGCATGTGCACGAGTATTTATGCTTGTTTGGAAGTTAATGTGTTGTCATGCGGATGTTGCATATGAATGAATGTTGGTGCACACATGTAGTGTTTATATGACTAGGACTATTTGCATACATGTTGGACTCATGGCACTAAACATATCTTGCATTAGAAAGATCATTCAGGCCTGATCATTAGCATTAGCTAAGGAACATATACACACACTTTCTGCATGTGTTCATAAAGCATTAGGAGTCTTTTAAGGACCATGATTGCCTGTGGATGATGTTTTGAGTGGATGGATGATGGATGGTAGGATACGTTCTTCCTAACTTGGAGATTTCGGGGACGAAATCCTTAAAGGAGGGGAGAATGTAACAACCCGAATTTTTAACCACATGTTAAAATAAGAATCAAGGCAGAATTAAATTATAACATCCGAATCAGGGGAAACGGGATGTGCCATTGCGTTCGTCTCGGAAAAATACGCGAAATAGAGTCCGAGTTTTCGAGAATCGGAGTCCGTATGACCAAGATATGGTCCGTCGAAGTTTTCAGAATTTTCAGAGTTCAAAACAAATTCGAATTCAAATCAGGAATTCAAAAAGTCAACACAGGCTAAGTCAAAGGGGGTGTCGACTGTCAAGTCGACACCCTCCCCCCCCCCCCCAAGTCGACTGCCAAGTCGACACAGGTGGCCTGGCCAGTTTGGCCTGGTGCACCTGACTTCTTCCCCAAGACATGCTTTTGGTCTGGTTTGTTAGCTTGTGACGAATTTCAGTGGCTAGGATCTAAACTAGGGTTAATCCTATGGCCTATATCCTAATCCTCTATAAAAAGATCCCTAACCTAATCTAAAACCTTCATAAATTGATACTACAACTAAACTATGCCAAAATATTTAGTCATGGCCTCCATCCTCTTGTCATAAATTCTATCTTCATTCGCATGAGAGATTATATGATCATATGAGTGATTTCAAGTTTGTATGAGAGTTCATAGGTTGCATTCTAGCCAAAGTTGCAACCTTTCTACTTCAAGGCAAGGATTTCTATTGATATTTGCTCAAGGGTTTCATTTGGAGCTTATCATTTGGGGTTTTTGGTGTTGTTTGAGTGGCTTCGTCTCAATCTTTGTATTGTATGTCGTTTTATTGCCTTCATAACATTGTAAGCCCTTTTCTACTTTCTTTTTAGACTATGAAGTTAAATGAATGTTGCAAGTTGGGTTTGAACATTAAGTATCATACATGCTATCATGTTATGTATCCCATTATGTTTGTAAAGACATTATCTTGATCTTGTGGGCTAAAAGCTATAAGCTTTATGTTGAATGTTGCATTATGCAACATGAGAGCTATCATATCCCTTATGATAACTTGCATATAATGCTATATGCGAACTTCTAGTCATCTTTCTATGTCACCTATCATCATGATTCGCCTATGTGCTAAGTTTGGGGTTATGCATGTTTTTGAGGCTTAATAATGTAACATGCAAGTTAATGAACACATTTATGCCTCATATGCCACCATGATTAACTTGTGGCCTTATACCCTTTTTGTCATGCCTTTGCCAAGTTCCTTCTTAGATCCATTATGCGTTGTTGCGAATGTATATGCGAGTTTAAAAGCGTTGGGGTTACATTATGGGTAAACTTTAATGACATGAAACACGACTTGGGGTAAATTGGTATAAACAAAACAACATGTAATTTTGGCTATGAACATGGAACTTGAAAACTTGACATGTGTTGTAAGTGTAATAAGACACTAGACCAAACATGAAAGTGGCCAACTCGTGGTTGGGTTGAGTTTGTAGCATAAATCTACCCGGACCCGCCCGACTTAACTAGTGGCTACAAACAATAGGACCCAATGTGAGTAGTTGGTCACATAGCACTTAAAACCCGAGGTTAGACTAGGTTGTGGTATAAATCTACCCAGACCCGCCCGGCTTAACTAGTAACCACAACGAAGTCTAATGTGAGAGGTTGGGGTGCATTAATCTAATTAATGCCACATGAAAAGGTTAAATAATTTTGACTAATGACACTTAACCGATATGACACGAATGGGTAGGTTAAGTGAAACCGGACTTGGTTTCTTAATGACACTAAACCATATAAGACAATTAGGGGATGGGGTTAAGTAATTTACACTTAACTAATCCGACTTGGTAATTAGATGGGGTTAAGTAACCTACACTTAACTAATCTAAACACGGTAATTAGATGGGGTTAAGTAATCCATACTTAACTAATCTAACACGGTAAATTCGATGGGGTTAAGTAATTTACACTTAACTAATCCGACTTAGTAATTAGATGGGGTTAAGTAACTTATACTTAACTATTCTAACACGGTAAATTCGATGGGGTTAAGTAATTTACACTTAACTAATCCGACTTGGTAATTAGATGGGGTTAAGTAACTTAGACTTAACTAATCTAAACACGGTAATTAGATGGGGTTAAGTAACTTAGACTTAACTAATCTAAACACGGTAATTAGATGGGGTTAAGTAACTTAGACTTAACTGATCTAAACACGGTAATTAGATGGGGTTAGGTAACCTACACTTAACTAATCTAAACACGGTAATTCGATGGGGTTAAGTTAAACACTTAACCAATCTAAACTTGGTAACTCAATGAGGTTAAGTAACCAATACTTATCCAACTTAACATGATAATTTAATGGGTTTAAGTAACTTATACTTAACCAATTATACATGTTGATTTGATGAGGTTAAGTAACCTATACTTAACCAATCTAATATGCGGACCTGATAGGGTTAAGTCACAAGACCTTTTAAATATACTTAACAATTGTAATACGATTAGTGGATGAGGTTAAGTTAACCTATACTTAACCAATCCAACTCGATAATCCGATGAGGTTAAGGTAATCTATGCTTAACCAATCTAACACGATAATCTGATAGGGTTAAGATAAACAAATACTTAACCAATTTGACTTGATGATTGAATAGGGTTAAGTCATGAGCTTCTCGGTATATTTAACCAACTTGTATAAGCCTTGAACTTAAATACTTAGCCAATCTGGACATGATTCGTAGGCAGGTTAAGTCATGAACTTAAATGACAATACTTAACCCATTAGACAAAACCCTAGTTCAGGGGACTAGGTGGAAAACAGGGATTAACAAGGATAACGGGAAAGAAGACTAAGTGGTAAACCTTAGTTTGGGAAACTAAGTAATAATCCTTAGTCAAGGGATTTGGACCAGTTCACAGATAGATGAGTAACCCGATACGGTAGGTCATCGCTTAAACACACGAGGATGAGCAAATTATCTGACTTAGATAAAGGCTCCAACGAACTGGGTGACGAAGCGGTAGCTTCGGGGGACGTGAGGGTACTCTTGGTATCCCTCTGTGAGGTGGCAGATGGTCCATGAAACCCGGCCTCACAGGGGTTAAGGTCTGCGGTAGAAGAGCCAAGGGTATGCCTTGGTTGCTATGCGAGCGACCTAAAGACTGGGATGGATTACCGTGGAGTCGACGATACTTGATTTTTGCCCTGGATAGCACGTCGTCGACTACCTACCATCTTTAGTCAATCGTGTATGAACGGAAAGGCAGAGAACTCCCAATAGACCATGTTCTTGCTATCGAGTCATGGGTGAGGTTGGCCCATAGGAAAGTGGGGATATAGTGGGGCCGGGATGTAGTTCTCATACATGATTTTTCTTGGATTGTCTTTCAGTAGTTGAGGGAGGGGTCACGTGGGACCATAGCCACGGATACAAAAACAGACCTTGATATCTGCATCAGCAGACGACTTAAAGCTCCCGACCGAGTTCCGTATTTCTTGATTTGCCCTGGCACGGAACTCGGATGGCACATTGAGATACATGTGCATCTAGACATGGAAAATGATTCACGATATATACGTGGGACAAAGGGCATGGTTGACGGGTGGCATAATCCCTAGTGGTCCTAGGTGGCTTGAACCCAAACCGAGACACGAAAACGTTCATTATGTAGCATAATCCCTAGTGGTCCTAGGTGGCATAAATCCTAACACGCGATAGTTCATGGTAAGAAAACATAACCAGATCAAGGGTGGTAGTCCAAAATAACCTCAAGGATAAAACGGTACTACGTTGAGGTGGTATAGATTTACATGGGAAAGCCCGTACAGCCTACGGCAAAGGACTGAACTTATACATGGAAAGAAAACATACGAGTTGGGAAAACCTACATATGCTATATATTAGGTTGACATGGACCATTACATGACATTGGGCAAAGGACATTCATAGTTAATACACGACGCGGGTTGGGATACTAGTACGAGAGGTGCAGAGCAAATATACATGACAAATATCTTGGGATGGTATACTTGATAGAAACCTGATGATGTGATACCTTGATTTATCATGACACCGTAGTTTATCATGATATCTTAGTTTATCTGGGTACTATAGTTCATCATGTTGTTTTGGTTTAGCTTAGCTATTTTGTCTTCATACTTATGTTTCATCTCAGTTTCTCATGTCAGTTAACTTTATTAGTCTTTATACTGGAAGTAGATAGGACTTACCAGTCTTTATGACTGACCCCGTTTTGTTTCGCCTCTTTGTCTTCCGTTTTCCCCCCAGGTTACAGGGAGGAAATGCTATTGTTTCGGACTTCTTCTGTTTGAAGGTCATCATGTATGGCTTGGACTTTTCTTGGCTATGGCTACATTACTGTTTCACTTGGGGAATAATTTATGAAAAGGTTTTTATGCTTCTTTACTATTGCAAGACAGGTTTTCATGTAAGAAAATTCTCTGATGTAAAAGGCTTTAGACCTTATTTATTAATGATATGAAAGTTGGTTTTACTTCCGCTATTTTATATGTTCTGTCTTGTAATATTTCTGTACATGTTTACCAATAATACCCCTCTAAAGCTAGTGCATTCCTTTGCGAGTGACCCTAGCGGAGGTGGGGTGTTACACATAGCCACTAATCCATCTCTCAGTGGTGAACTAATGTTATGGATATCGACAACCCCTTTGCACACATCCTGCAGCAAAGTCCAACTCATAAAGTTAACTCGTTGGTTCCCGTCGATCCTGAGTTCTAACTTCCTATTTGGACTACCTTTGCATCTCGGGTTTTGGTTGGATTGGCTTTGATCTTCCGAAGAGTTTACGATCATCGTCGCGTGGTGCTCCCCGTGTCCTTAGGCTCACGGCTCACTCTGGCATCGGCTCGTGGTCCCCTTTTGTATCGGCTCATGGTCCTCTTTCCTTCCTTGCACGGTTCACGACTCGCCATCCTAGGGGTCGCCCCCCGAGGGTTCGCCCTCTTCCTAGGGGTCTCCCTCCTAGGGTTCGCCCCCTTCCTCATGGTCCCCTTCCTAGGGTTCACCCTCTCCCTCACGATCGCCCTCCTAGGGTTCGCCCCTTCCTCATGTTTGCCCTTATAGGGTTCGCCCCCTTCCTCACGATCGCCCTCCTAGGGTTCGCCCCCTTCCTCACGGTCGCCCTCCTAGGTTTCGCCCCCTTCCTCACGATCACCTTCCTAAGGTTCGCCCCCTTCCTAGGGGTCGTGGAGATGTTTCACGAACTGGTTACTAACCAATTTTCTACAACTTTCCAGCAAGCTATTTACGCCACACGACGGCGTTTTGGACCAATCTAACAGTTCTAGGCAATTACAAAACATTCCAAACAGTAATAGCAGCATGTATAGTCAACCATAAACAACATAATAACAATTTAACATGTAAATATGGATCAAACATGCCCAAAACTTTGATTTTCCCTTTAATCCCCTTAATCATGATTTAACCATACGATTAACAAAACATGTCAAAATTAACCCAAATTTCTAACAGAGACATCAATAACATTTCAGAATTTTTACATATTTTTCCATATTTTTCTAAGCCATAATTTCGCTAACTACTAATCAGCCCTAATTAGCCATAATTAGTTAAAAAGTATGTGAATCACTCACCTTAGCCACAAACAAATCTCAGATCTGAAAATATCTCTGATTTGGGTCGAATCTCTATGTAACACACCAGCTCTACCTCGATCTCTATGCTAGTCCGCTTTAATTTGATGTTGATTAGGCTAATATATGATTAAACGGTGATTAGAAGGTGATTTGGGCGTTGGAGGCCAATGTTAGGGTTAAAGAAATGAAAGTGGCGGCTGCAAAAATGTCAAAGAAATGTTTCTCTAGCCCCTTTCATCCCTTAAATACCCCTAATCCCGAAATCCATAATGGACCTAGCTGCTAATTACCCAGTTAAGCCCAATTAAGCTGTTTTTCACCTTCCAAACCTTATTTCAGCCATATCTCCCGAACAATAAGTCCGTTTGATTAATGTGACCACTCTACGGAAAGAGAAACCATCATCTGAATCCATTGGAACTGTTTTCAAGCCAAAGCTCCTTACCAATCAAAAGTTATAGTGAAATAAGATTTGCTAGGGACAAGATGGTCATTTAAAAATTGACAAAAATCATGAACATGGAAAATGACCCCAATAGTCGCTTACCAAAGTTACACGACCATATGACTTCTTAAGAAAAAGAAATAAATATTCTAGGATCCTCTTATGCATAGAATGTGGGTCGTTACATTCTTACCCACTTAAGAAATTTCGCCCCCGAAATTCGTTAACCAAGACAAATAAAGGTTTCCCGCATGCATACCAGCCATTTGCAAACAATCAAACATACACAATAACTTAACAAGGCTATCCTAGCATGCGGTTTACTAACAAAGGGATAACTGTTACTATATGCGAACACAACCAGATCAAATGGTCATCCCATGACCCTCCAAAATCCAATATACAAGCCCTCAAAGATCCTATAATGCACCATTCACCCAAATACCATCATAACCCGATCCAATCCTTTGTAAACCATCAATGAAATCCATTGAGATTTCTTTCCAATTCCATTCGGGAATCTCCAACGTTTGTAGCAAACCACTTGGCTTCTTTGGCTCGGCTCTAACTAACTGGCAGTTCATGCACTTGGTTATAAGCTTCCCAACGTCTCTCTTCATCACTCAATCCTTTTACATTGGATACAAACAGCCTCTCACTCTTTCGAAGCCATTCTTCTCGATCAAGTCCTTGCTTAATCATTGTCTCGCCATAGATACCCATCTCTACTTTAGAGATGATTTCCAATATGTTAGGATTGTCCCTCTAACTGGAACCAATCCACTCAATCAAAATCGGTCAGATCGTCAAACTTGTTAACATCTCTTGATCTAATCCATACTTAGGTCTGAAATCATATCCCGCGATATACTCTAGTTGCTACCATCCCAGGAACATAGCCCCTAGACTGGCATGTTTCCTACTCAATGCACCTGTTACCGCACCTAGTCCGGTACTATAGGCACCCTATATACCATCATCTCTTTGTTCCCCATCGCTAGAACACTATAGGTGATAGTCTACTCAAGAGAAGAAAAATAGGAACAAACATAGCAACCATAAAATCCATCAAACAAGTCCTGTCTATCACCTGCTAAACCATGAATACGTCGATACCCATATGACTGTTCCAACCAATCTCAAGGGCTAATAGAACCCTCGGCTCCAAATGGACTACCGCATGTCCAACGTATGTTTATCCTCCAAGGATAACTAGATCACGTCCAACGGATCCAAGGTAAATGGGCATCCCTAAATACCCCTGCTTCGAGTCCGCCTAGAATACTCCAAAATATCGACGGTTCCTTGGCCATTCATCAGAAGAGTTATCCACAACTCCATCTTCAACTCGAGTCCCACCCAAGTCAATCCATTTTCTTGCAGCCCTCTCGAGTCCAACTCGAGTCAATCCATTACCTTGCCGCCTTCTCTAGTCCAACTCGAGTCATCTCATTACCTTGCAGCCTTCTCGAGTCCAACTCGAGTCATCTCATAGCCCTATCGAGTCCAACTCGGGGCAGTCCACATCATCAAACAGTCTTATCATGTTCCGAGCTGCACCTTATTCCTCGAGTAAACCAAGACATCATCCAATGGAAATCACAACAACTACCAATATCTCACACAAACCATCCTAGTCGAATTCGATTTTTCCCCAAGCACAAGCCCCAAAGGCCTAAGCCAATATCAGACAAGCACTCAAGGAACATCTCCTCTGAATTCAGACAATCTACAGGAGATGATATGAACAAAACAACCAAACACTCGAGCACTCATAACTAACTCTTGCTATCCTCGCAAATCCTTCTTCGAAACTATCGTTGATCTCATGATAGCTCATGCCATATGTCAAGCGTAAATAGCAACCCTAGTTCTAACCAGACTACTGCACGTCCATCGTACATTTTTCTCCCAGAGACAAGTAGAACTTACAACAACGATATTCTCTCTATAACACTAGTCGACATCGCGGGCGACTACCCACAAACTCAGACTCAGTCTCAAGTATCCCTTAGTTCCAGTTATTATTGCCATTACTAGGTAGGTACCTAATACAACCCTATACCCTTGGAGCCAATCGACTCCCAAAATAATGCTAAATCCAGTAAAGCCTAAAACAAAACAATCACAAGCAAACATGCATCTATGACTTTATAAGACCAAATTACAACAAATCTTGAGTTCCAATTCCAAACTATCTACCAGGTCACTAGACACAAAGGAATGGGAAGCCCCATCAAACAAAACTTGAACATAAACATCATAAATAGAAAGCATACCTCGAATAACAACACCCTTCCCCTTTTCCGCCGCAGTTGGGACACTCGACAAAGAAGGAACAGTGTTGATAGCATATGCTTTCACGATCTGCTTCTCCCTAGGAGGTTGCAGACATTTATCCTTGTGATGTCCTGCTTGGCCACAATTGAAGCTTCTCTCCTCCCCCAGGCCTTTCCTGACAATCTCTGGTATAGTGGCCCTTCTTGCCACAGCTAAAGCACTCGCCATCTTTATTATTCTTCTTATTATGACCATCCTTGGTTTGGTTCTGTTTCCTCTTATTCTGGGGATTATCCTTGCCTCCACCGCTTGCTTGCGGCTTTGGCTCCCCTGTAGATGTAATAGCAACCTCGGTCTTCGACTTAGGGTAAAGGCTCTCAGATCTCAATGCCTTTCCCACAATAGATTCGAAAGTATCATCGATATGGTTTATGAGTTTCTCCCCTAAGTACTCATCTAGGCCAGTTATGAACTTCTCTTTCTTCTTCTCGACCGTGTAGATAAGGGACAAATCATTCTTCGATAAGATATAAAATTCAGCAATATATTCCGAGACTGCCCTACCATTCTGCTTAAGCTCCAAGAATTTCCCAAATAATTCTGATTTGTGAGCGGTTGGAATGAACTTATCACTGAATCGGGCCTTAAACTGATTCCAGGTAACTTGTTCCTCGGGTGTAGCCGCTTTAATGGCATTCCACCAGTTTATTGCCCGTCCTTGAAGCTGACGGGATGCTAGCTTTCTCTTCATTGCATCTTCGATTCCCAAATCCTCGAATATGCGCTCACAACTATCTAGCAAGTCTTGAACTTCCGTAGCCGACTCCGTTCCATGGAACGGCTTCCCACCGAGACTAGTATAATCCTTGTATAGCTTGGAGAAATCGGCTCTAGGCGCCTACACTGCTACACCACCACCATTAGCAGCATTAGGAACTTCCCTTTGAACATCCCTAAGAATCTCTCTCATGAAGTCAGTAAACATCGTCCTCATGTCAGGAGCATTCCTACTATTAGCCGCTAAACCCATATTCCTCGTATATCGGCTCATCTTTCAATCTTTAAAGAGAAAACGATTAACCATCTCTTCAGTGGTGCCATTGCAGTGCGGCTTCATCCTTAGATATACTAATAGTATATATATATAGCTTTTGAAAACCAAATATAACAAAAAAGCGCTCTCATATACGTACACTATCTCTCCCTGGTGCCTTTTCCTAGGTTAACTATGCAACCTAAAGCTTCGATACCAAGTGTGACGGCCCGCCCCATACCAGCCGACATTTCCCCTGAAATGTGTTGTGCCGATGTCCAACCAGCACGTGACGGCCGTCAAAGGAAAAGAAAGAAGACGATGAATCACCAAAGAGCCTGTAATATATCTCACAGCGCATGAAATAAAATATAGTAATAAAATAACTTGATATAAAATAGGCGAGACAGTGCATAAGCTGAAAACTAAACCATCATAGCAGCAGAAAATTCAAAATTCAGCTTATGATCCAAACCATCTTTATTACAACTTTTAAAGCTGTCTCTAAAGCAAAATAGAAAGGTACACTACTACTGCCCAAAGTAGTGACCAACAACAACACAGGGAGAATATATGAGAGTAATACGTGTAAGCCTCCTGCTCGTCTCCGGACAGCAACTCATGCATAACCAGTCAACTGTCTCTAGTCTGCTCATTTAGGAGCACCAAGAGTAATAAGAAGAGACATAAAACTCAAGGTCAGATAAAAGTCTGGTATGAGCGATAAGCAGCAAAACAAAACAATAACAGGTATAATCTAATCATACCTGAAGCTGGACCTACAACCAAAGAGTTAGCACAACAAGATGTATAGTACTCTAAGGTAACACTAACATAAAGTGTAAATGGGGATGTGGGTCATGGTGATAGCAAACATCAAACATAGCAATCATCCTCACATCTCTCACTCAGTGCGTAAAGCATACAATATCCACCACTCGATCACCCAATCCTTTTCAATGATCACTTTGCTACATGGAGTCATAATGACTCCATTGCATTGATACATAGCCACTAATCCATCTCTTAGTGGTGAACTAAAGTTATGGATATCGATAACCCCTTTGCACACGTCCTGCAGCAAAGTCCAACTCATGAAGTTAGCTTGTTGGTTCCCGTCTAGATCCTGAGTTCTAACTTCCTATTTGGACTACCTTTGCATCTCGGGTTTTGGTTGGATTGGCTTTGATCTTCCGAAGAGTTTACGATCGTCGTCGCATGGTCCTCCCCATGTCCTTCGGCTCGCAGCTCGCTCTAGCATCGGCTCATGGACCCCTTTTTTGGTCCTCTTTCCTTCCTGGCGCGGTTCCTGAATCGCCATCCTAGGGGTCGCCCCCTTAGGGTTCGCTCTCTTCCGAGGGGTCGACCTCCTAGGGTTTTCCCCCTTCCTCACGGTCACCCTCCTAGTGTAACACCCCACGTCCATTAATGTCACTCACAAAGGGAATGCATTAACTTCTATGGAGGTTTTAGGTGAATATAGAACAGTAAAATTTCAACAAGACAGATATAAAATAGTACTTGGAAATTTAAAAACTTTATTTCAATTGTAGCAGAAGTCAAAACATGTTTGATTACATCATAACACCATAATCAAAGTCAAGTACAATATCTATCTTGATAAAACAAGTACATAATCCCATTACATAAATAGCCATTAAAAAGAAAGATAACAAGCTGGACTTTACTTCAGCAGTCCAAGCTTTCCAAGAGATAAGCAATCCAATCAGACTCCACTGGAACTTGACCCAACCTAAGAACCTGAAGGGAGTAAAAAGATGAAAAAGAGGGAGGGTCAGACATAAAGTCTGGCGAGTATGATAATTCTACAATACTATTATCAAAATAACTGGACTAAGGCATAAGCTGGAAAACAAGGAAATGTCTATGAAAGAGCAGATTAAGGAAATAGACAATCGCTAAAGGAAACGTTATAGGCGCTCCTAAATATTAAAGGATAAACACTATACTGCACCACACCAGTCACCCTAAAGATTGATTCCACTTAGCTTCACTTAGAAACTTTCTTAATGGCTTTACGTACTTCTAGCTGACTACATAGGTGCCGCCTGCCCCTATCTCCACTAGGTGTACCCCACTTTCCATTTTTCGATCGGCTCCCTACTCGTAGATACCCGTGCTGGCCCCACAGTGGGGTGTATCATTCCCCTAAAGTGGCAACCCGATATAACGGAGATGCACGGCTTATACCTACATGATGCAACAACGTCTTACCTACCAGCCCGGGTCCACACACGCATATGAAACCCGTTGGACTTGCGTTGCCACCGCTTCCTGTTTTGGCCTCTTATAGTCAAACCCAGTATGCGTGTCCCGTCCTCGACTTGGGTCGAGCCCACAAAGATACGTTTTGGGATACTGGTTGAAATGGGCCCCCATTATTTCCCACAAGCATTCCACCTAAGCTTGTCCCATTAGTCCATCCACTTAACCCACTTAGTCATGTTCATTTACATGTGTATTTGGTTAAGTCTAATCGTATTTCAAATGCCTCTAAAGGCAACCACTAGATTCCTCATGCCACCCAAGGCACCTACTTAACCCCCATGTCACACCTTACATGATTATCTGGCTAAGTATTTCTTAATTCATTAAGGCCATAACCTCATAAAGACCTCTCACATTAGACTGACATTTATGGCAGCTGGATTTGCCGGGCGGGTCCGGGCAGTCTTACACCATAAAAGAGTCTAACCTCGTGTCTTTACAACTGTTATGCTTTAGTTTGGGCCTAGAACCTCTCACATTGGGCCGACATTTGTGACTACTGGATTTGTCGGGCGGGTCCGGGCAGGTTTACGTCACAAACGGGTCCAACCTCGTGTCCTAAGCATTGATTATTATTAATAATCCACTTTCCCCAATTTTAATAATTCCCTACTTGAATTATTAATTAATTCCAAATTTAACAATGTCCATAATTGACTCAATTATGGACATCCATTTAAGGCATGCAAAATCATATCAATTGCACCCCAATTTATTAATTTCCTAATATTACCCCTACCCCACGTTTGAACGTTTATTCGCAAAATGTATGCTAGACTCGATTAGTCTAACTCATAGCATAAAAGAAAATATTCACAACAACAACATATATATGTGACTAAATAAATCATAACAAGGGGTAAAACTTGCATACATTACAACTTGCATAAGGTTATACATGTCATGGATCTAAGGGTGTCAACTTATTCATAATTCCCATAATATGATTTTGATCAAATTTCATAAACTTGTATAGGACATGTGTGAATCAACATCATTAAGAATATGGTTTTATATGGGTACACCTAACTCAATAGGCAAATTCCCAAAAATCAAAATTCATTTAATCATAGATTCATGTATATGGGTACACCTAACTTAATAGGCAAATTCCCATATTCAAGATCCAATTAATTTGTAGATTCATGTATATGGGTACACCTAACTCAATAGGCAAATTCCCATAATCTAGATCTATTATAAAAAAATACATAAACTTTAAACATGATCCAATTCGCATAAATACTAACATCATGATTTTACAACTTGTATGATTCAACACAACTTAACATGACATCATTATCATATAGCATAAGTATTTCAACATATGTGATAATATGAGATCTACAACATATATAAGATTTACAACATAGCATATCATAATTTGCAACATAGCATGATATGATTTACAACATAGCATAGCATGATTTACAACATGGCATAACATGATTTATAACATAGCATGATTAATCACATATGACATAGCATAGGATTATTTACAACATAATCACTACAACATAACAACATATATATGATAACATAATAGCATAACAAGAGATCCACAACATAATTTACAAATACATAACAATTCATATCACTTTCTTGTGATCCATTCATAACCTAATCAAATTATTTTATAATAATATTGTGAGATTCATCATACTCACAATTTTAAAGAAGAGAAATAGAAAGAGAGAGAGCTTTTGATTTGATTTGAGTAGATTTAGTTTGTAGATTAGGCCTTCTTCTTCTTTAGTTTGTGACGGCTATGCTGAACTCCATGGCAATGGCATGTCGGTAGCTCTCCAATTTTTCAAGTGATTTAGGGTTAGAGTATACCCACTTATTTATAGATGTTAGGATTCATTTAGGCCATTAGATTTAACCTAGAAATAACCGCAGCCATTCAGACCAGATGGGGTTTATCTTATTGACTCAGCAATGAGTCAGAAGTGACTCAGCAAACACTCAGCAAATTAATAAACTTCTATTCATGTTTACATTAACTGCCCATATATATATAAATATATATATATATACACACGCACCTATTCATGAATTCAAATTAATCCATAATTAACTTATGACCATTTCTACACATTAATTTTCCAATTAATGTCTTAATTCCATTTTTCGCCTTTTAAGGAAATTCACATATCTCAAATTTGTTATATGCCTTTTTAAGGCTATTTCGTGCAAATTCTCAATATTAATTCTTTTAATTTGTGAATATTAGTATTAACAGAAATACGGGGTGTTACATTCTCCCCGCCTTAATGGATTTCGACCCCGAAATCTTCAAGTTTATATCCTATCATCAACCATCTACTCAATCAACAAACACTGGCATCCATTGTCCTTATAGACTTCTAATGCTTTCATGTTTAAATGCAAAGTGTGTGTCTATGTCCGTATCTAATGCAAAATCAGGCGGTCCACTGATTCAGTTGACCTCCTTGATGCAATTCATGAAGTGCCATGCATCCATTATGTATGCAAAAGATCCTAATTGCTTACAAACTACTTCTATATGCGTGCACATCCATTCAATCGAATGCAGCATCTATATGATGGTACAACCATTATACATCCATTATACTAAATACATTCATTTATGCAATTTGCAATATGTAGTGACTGAGCCGATCTAGTGCCTAAAGTGAGTGTATATATGCATCCACGAGCAACCACTAGCAACCACTTGCATCCATTTTGCATCCATCATACATAACATGTCTCAAACACATGTTTCAACCATAGGATTATCCTAACTAAAGGTCAAAGATACTAATGAGAGGACATACTAAAGATAAGATAAGATAAGCTAAGCGATAAAGGAGAAATTAAAAGACATACCCTAAAAAAGAAAAGGGTATAGCGAACGCATCTTCCCTTCTGTCTCCCAAGTAGCGTTGCTCTCATCATCTCCCCGTTGCACTTTAACTAGTCTGACCTCTCGATTTCTCAACTTTTTTATCTTCGACCCAAGAATGCATGTAGGAGCTCGTCTAATTGTTGCATCACGCTCTATTTCCACCTCTTTAAGCAAGCTCGGCTCTACCACCTCCGCGGTCTTGTGCAAACACTTCCTCAAATGTGATACATGGAATACGTCGTGTACTCCACTAAGTTTCTCAGGCAACTCCACCCTATACGCCATCTTCCCAATCCTGTCTTTTATAGGAAACGGCCCTACAAACCTTGGCGTTAATTTCCCAACGGACCCAAAGCGAACAACATTCCGTAACGGAGACACTTTGATAAAAACCATGTCCCCAATGTCAAACTCAAGATCTGTCCTCCTCTTATCAGCATACGATTTCTGCCTATCTTGTGCTGCTTTCATCCTCCTTCGAATCAAATCAATCTTCTCCGAGGTTTCCCTAACCATATCGGGCCCAAGTAGGATTTTATCGGTAGATTCCCACCAACATGTAGGCGAACGGAAAGGCCTTCCATAAAGAGCTTCGAAAGGTGCCATGCCAATACTAGACTGAAAGCTATTATTTTATGCGAATTCTACCAACGGAAGGTGCTCTTCCCATGTACCCCCAAAGTCTAGGATACAAAGCCTTAAAAGATCCTCTAGAATACGATTCACCCTCTCGGTCTGGCCGTCCGTCTGAGGATGATATGCAGTGCTCAAACATAGCTGAGTCCCTACCGCCTCTTGTAAACTCTTCCAAAATTCGCTAGTGAAGATGGGATCACGGTCGCTTACTATACTAGAAGGAATACCATGCAAACGAACTATCTCTTTAATGTATACAGAAGCCAACCACGGAGCAGTCCTCTTACTTTTCACGAGAATAAAATGGGCGCTCTTAGTAAGTCTATCTACTATAACCCAAATCCCCGTATTACCCTTCCTTGATCTTGGTAATCCATCCACAAAATCCATTGAGACGCTTTCCCATTTCCATAGTGGAACTTCCAATGGGTGAAGCAACCCACCGGGTTTCTTTTGTTCCGCTTTTACTCGTTGGCACACCAAGCATCTAGCGACGTACTCGGCCACATCCTTTTTCATACCGGCCCAAAAGAAAACCCGCTTCATATCTTTGTACATCTTGTCTCTGCCGGGATGAATGGTCATCTTTGAGCGATGAGCATCATCAAGAATGGCCTTCCTTAAGTCTTCGTCTTGTGGTACACAAAGTCTATTATCCCTTCGTAACCAACCCTTATCGTCTAGGGTATACCTACGAACATGGCTAGACCTCCTTTGAGCTTTTCTACTATCTCAACCAACTGGGGGTCGTCTTGCTGTGCCTCACCAACTTGTCCTAGAAGTGTAGGTCTAACCTCCAAGGATGCTAACAAACCGGGTACTAGGTCAACGGAGGGTCTAAAGTCAAACATGGAGATGAACTCTAAGCTTCGTCGTTCAATAAACAATGGACTCAAGGACAACCTTTTCCAACTTAAGGCGTCTGCTACCACGTTACCCTTGCCCGGGATATATGCTATTTCAAAATCGTAGGAGGCTAGGAATTCTATCCACCGTTGCTGCCTTAAATTCAAATCCTTCTGAGAGAATAAGTATTTTAATGATTTGTGGTCAGTGAACAGTTCGAATTTCTCACCAAGAAGATAGTGACGCCAAGACTTAAGCGCGAAAACAATTGCGGCTAACTCAAGGTCATGCGTAGGGTAATTCTTTTCATGAACCCTCAACTGCCTTCCACCATAGGCTATTACTCTTCCCTCTTGCATGAGGACCGCGCCAAGTCCCGTCCCACAAGCATCAGTATAGACGGTAAACGGTTTGTTCCCGTCTGGCAGCACTAAGACTGGGGCTGAAGTTAAGGCTCTCTTTAAATGTTGGAACGCATCATCACAATCTTCGTCCCACGTAAAAACCAGGTTCTTCTTCGTTAACCGTGTTAATGGAGCTGATATTTTTGCGAAGTCTTTGATAAACTTCCTATAATAGCCAGCCAACCCCAAGAAACTTCTTACTTCGGTTACATTTTTAGGGACCTTCCAATCTTGGATGGCCACCACCTTTGCGGGATCCACTGCTATCCCTTCCTTGGAAACCACGTGCCCTAAGAACCGTACTTCTTTCCTCCAGAAGTGACACTTAGAAATTTTTGCCTTAAGGTTATGCGCTTGAAGGGTTTCCAACACTTCCCTAAGATGTAGGGCATGCTCTTCTTCATTCTTAGAAAAGACTAAGATGTCATCCACAAAGACTACCACGAATTTGTTAAGGTACTCCCTAAACACCCTACTCATCAAATCAACAAAATATGCGGGGGCGTTTGTCAAACCAAAGGGCATCACTAGCCATTCATAGAATCCGTCAGGAGTCCTAAAAGCAGTCTTATCTATACTATCCTCAGCCACTCTCAGTTGATGAAAGCCAGTGGCTAAGTCCAACTGTGAAAACACTGAGGCGCCAACTAACTGATCAAAGAGATCGTCAATCCTCGGCAGTGGGTGTCGGTTCTTTTTAGTAAGCTTGTTTAGTTCTCTATAGTCCACACAAAGTCTAAGGGACCCATCCGCCTTTGTAGCAAATACTACTGGAGCACCCCACTCTGATATACTACGTCTTATGAACCCCTTCTCAAGCAACTCCTTCACTTGCTTATTGAGTTCCCTCCTTTCACGAGGAGCCGTGTGGCGCACTGGCAAAGATACGGGTTTAGCATTATCCACAAGATAAATTCGAAAGTCTATCTCCCGCTTTGGAGGTAAGCCCTTCACCTCCTCAAACACATCCGGATATTCCCGGACCACCTCTACCGTTCGCAGATTCTCTACAGACGCGTCAAGCGATTCAAGATAACTTAGCATAACGGAATTTTTGGGACTACAAAAGATGTCGAGAGCATTACCAAGGCGAGTCACAAGCCTAACTACTCTCCTTTCACAATCAAGAATGGCCCCATTTCTAGATAACCAATCCATTCCTAAAATTAGCCCATAGCCCGTGAAGCCTAATACATAAGCATCACATCTAAATTCAACGCTAAGTATAGCGATTTTCAAATCCAAACATATCATGGTCAAATGAGCCGAACCCCCAATTGGATTTGAAACAACCAAGGGATCCTCTACTAAACTGGTGTTCAAGTGCAGTAATTCAACTAATGATGCAGAGATAAACGAATGAGATGCGCCAGAATTGAATAAGGTACGGACAGGATGATCAAACAAAAAAACTAAGCTTTCAACATAAATTGTTCTACCTCTTTCTTGCAGCGGTGGGGCCGCAATAGCCTGAACTTGCCCCCTTGCCTGCCCTGGTGCCATAAGAGCCTGCACCTGTCCTCCTGAGGTAGACCCTGCCCTCTGCCCCTTCTTTGGGCAGTCCTTCACCAAATGTCCCGCATCTCCACAATGAAAACAACCAGTCTTCTTTTTCTTTCTACAATCTTTGCTGAGATGGCCAGGCGTCCCACAATTGAAGCATCTCTTCTTCCCTTTGCCATTATTGTTTTTACCACCCTTCTTATTTTGCTGTTGGGGTTTCTTCTGATCCCCTTTCTTTTCAACTGCCTTATCCTCATGCATAAGTGCCATTTCTACTAGCCTTTCAAAGGTGGCTCCCATAGGGATGTGGGTCATAGCCAACCCTTGCAACGGTTCATTCAAGCCTCTAACGAACCTCAAAGCTTTCTTCTCTGGCGTGTTCACCAACTCCAAGCCAAACCTTGCTAACTGATTAAATTTATTGACATACTCCTTAACTGATAAGCTCCCTTGCTTTAATGTCAGGAATTTTTCCATATTTAAATTCTCCTCTGCCCTTGAAAGAAACTTTGCCTCAAACCTTCGTCTGAAATCCGCCCATGAATCAACTGGATGTTCCCCGTTAGTGACCTCCCACCAAAACGAGGCCTCTCCCTTCATTAACCAAGCAGCTAAACGGACTTTCCTCCCATCTTCCACTTCAAAGATATCCAACAATTCCTCAGTCTCCTTAATCCAGTCTCTGGCCTCCACAAACGTCTCAGTCCCTTGAAAAGTTTTTCCTCCCATAGCCTTAAATTCCTCGCACGTCTTTGCAAAAGTGTCAACACGAGGAGGAGGAGGAGGAATGGGTGCAACTGGGGGTGGAGGAACATCTGCTAGGCCTGCAGTGGTGGTCCTAGCCTCCAAATATCTCCTAAACCACCCTGGAATCGTCACACCTTCTGGGAGATTAAGATCTTCAGCCATGCTGAAACGAAAAAGGAAAGATTTAAAATGGAGAATTCGAAAGATAAAGATAAGGATATGGCTATTTGGGATTATGTTTTTCATAAAAACCTTCTCTAAATAACATGTTTTTGAAAGCACTTCTTCCAAAAATACATTAGAAAAATATTTTTCTAAAAATTTTATCTGTTCTGGTAACCTTATGCTCTGATACCACGTGTAACACCCCACGTCCATTAATGTCACTCACAAAGGGAATGCATTTACTTCTATGGAGGTTTTAGGTGAATATAGAACAGTAAAATTTCAACAAGACAGATATAAAATAGTACTTGGAAATTTAAAAACTTTATTTCAATTGCAGCAGAAGTCAAAACATGTTTGATTACATCATAACACCATAATCAAAGTCAAGTACAATATCTATCTTGATAAAACAAGTACATAATCCCATTACATAAATAGCCATTAAAAAGAAAGATAACAAGCTGGACTTTACTTCAGCAGTCCAAGCTTTCCAAGAGATAAGCAATCCAATCAGACTCCACTGGAACTTGGCCCAACCTGAGGACCTGAAGGGAGAAAAAGATGAAAAAGAGGGGGGTCAGACATAAAGTCTGGCGAGTATGATAATTCTACAATACTATTATCAAAATAACTGGACTAAGGCATAAGCTGGAAAACAAGGAAATGTCTATGAAAGAGCAGATTAAGGACATAGACAATCGCTAAAGGAAACGTTATAGGCGCTCCTAAATACTAAAGGATAAACACTATACTGCACCACACCAGTCACCCTAAAGATTGATTCCACTTAGCTTCACTTAGAAATTTTCTTAATGGCTTTACTACTCCTAGCTGACTACATAGGTGCCGCTTGCCCCTATCTCCACTAGGTGTACCCCACTTTCCATTTTTCGATTGGCTCCCTACTCGTAGATACCCGTGCTGACCCCACAGTGGGGTGTATCATTCCCCTAAAGTGGCAACCCGATATAACGGAGATGCACAGCTTATACCTACACGATGCAACAACGTCTTACCTACCAGCCCGGGTCCACACACGCATATGAAACCCGTTGGACTTGCGTTGCCACCGCTCCCCGTTTTGGCCTCTGATAGTCAAACCCAGTATGCGTGTCCCGTCCTCGACTTGGGTTGAGCCCACAAAGATACGTTTTGGGATACTGGTTGAAATGGGCCCCCATTATTTCCCACAAGCATTCCACCTAAGCTTGTCCCATTAGTCCATCCACTTAACCCACTTAGTCATGTTCATTTACATGTGTATTTGGTTAAGTCTAATCGTATTTCAAATGCCTCTAAAGGCAACCACTAGATTCCTCATGCCACCCAAGGCACCTACTTAACCCCCATGTCCCACCTTACATGATTATCTGGCTAAGTATTTCTTAATTCATTAAGGCCATAACCTCATAAAGACCTCTCACATTAGACTGGCATTTATGGCAGCTGGATTTGCCGGGCGGGTCCGGGCAGTCTTACACCATAAAAGAGTCTAACCTCGTGTCTTTACAACTGTTATGCTTTAGTTTGGGCCTAGGACCTCTCACATTGGGCCGACATTTGTGACTACTGGATTTGCCGGGCGGGTCCGGGCAGGTTTACGTCACAAACGGGTCCAACCTCGTGTCCTAAGCATTGATTATTATTAATAATCCACTTTCCCCAATTTTAATAATTCCCTACTTGAATTATTAATTAATTCCAAATTTAACAATGTCCATAATTGACTCAATTATGGACATCCATTTAAGGCATGCAAAATCATATCAATTGCACCCCAATTTATTAATTTCCTAATATTACCCCTACCCCACGTTTGAACGTTTATTCGCAAAATGTATGCTAGACCCGATTAGTCTAACTCATAGCATAAAAGAAAATATTCACAACAACAACATATATATGTGACTAAATAAATCATAACAAGGGGTAAAACTTGCATACATTACAACTTGCATAAGGTTATACATGTCATGGATCTAAGGGTGTCAACTTATTCATAATTCACATAATATGATTTTGATCAAATTTCATAAACTTGTATAGGACATGTGTGAATCAACATCATTAAGAATATGGTTTTATATGGGTACACCTAACTCAATAGGCAAATTCCCAAAAATCAAAATTCATTTAATCATAGATTCATGTATATGGGTACACCTAACTTAATAGGCAAATTCCCATATTCAAGATCCAATTAATTTGTAGATTCATGTATATGGGTACACCTAACTCAATAGGCAAATTCCCATAATCAAGATCTATTATAAAAAAAACATAAACTTTAAACATGATCCAATTCGCATAAATACTAACATCATGATTTTACAACTTGTATGATTCAACACAACTTAACATGACATCATTATCATATAACATAAGTATTTCAACATATGTGATAATATGAGATCTACAACATATATAAGATTTACAACATAGCATATCATAATTTGCAACATAGCATGATATGATTTACAACATAGCATAACATGATTTACAACATGGCATAACATGATTTATAACATAGTATAGCATGATTAATCGCATATGACATAGCATAGGATTATTTACAACATAATCACTACAACATAACAACATATATATGATAACATAATAGCATAACAAGAGATCCACAACATAATTTACAAATACATAACAATTCATATCACTTTCTTGTGATCCATTCATAACCTAATCAAATTATTTTATAATAATATTGTGAGATTCATCATACTCACAATTTTAAAGAAGAGAAATAGAAAGAGAGAGAGCTTTTGATTTGATTTGAGTAGATTTAGTTTGTAGATTAGGCCTTCTTCTTCTTTTGTTTGTGACGGCTATGCTGAACTCCATGGCAACGGCATGTCGGTAGCTCTCCAATTTTTCAAGTGATTTAGGGTTAGAGTCTACCCACTTATTTATAGATGTTAGGATTCATTTAGGCCATTAGATTTAACCTAGAAATAACCGCAGCCATTCAGACCAGATGGGGTTTATCTTATTGACTCAGCAATGAGTCAGAAGTGACTCAGCAAACACTCAGCAAATTAATAAACTTCTATTCATGTTTACATTAACTGCCCATATATATATATAAAATATATATATACACACGCACCTATTCATGAATTCAAATTAATCCATAATTAACTTATGACCATTTCTACACATTAATTTTCCAATTAATGTCTTAATTCCATTTTTCGCCTTTTAAGGCAATTCACATATCTCAAATTTGTTATATGCCTTTTTAAGGCTATTTCGTGCAAATTCTCAATATTAATTCTTTTAATTTGTGAATATTAGTATTAACAGAAATACGGGGTGTTACACCTAGGGTTCGCCCCCTTCCTCACGATCGCCCTCCTAGGGTTCGCCCTCTTCCCAGGGGTCGCGGAGATGCTTCATGAACGAGTTACTGACCAATTTCCTGCAACTTTCCAGCAAGCTATTTATGCCACACGATGTTGTTTTCGACCAATCTAACAGTTCTAGGCAATTACAAAACATTCTAGACTGTAATAGCACATGTATAATCAACCATAAACACCAAAACAACGATTTAACACGCAAATATGGATCAAACATACCCAAAACTATGATTTTCCCCTTAATCCCCTTAATCATGATTTAACCATATGATTAGCAAAACACGTCCAAATTAACCCAAATTTCTAACAGAGACATAAAATAACATTTAAGAATTCTAACATATTTTTCTAAGCTATAATTTCGCTAGTTATCACTAATCACCCCTAATTAGCCGTAATTAGTGAAAAGGTATGCTAATCACTCACCTTAGCCACAAATAAATCTCAGATCTGAAAATATCTCTAATTTGGGTCGAATCTCTATGCAACACACTAGCTCTACCTCGATCTCTATGCTAATCTGCTTTAATTTGATGTTGATTAGGCTAATATATGATTAAACGGTGATTAGAAGGTGATTTGGGAATTGGAGGCCATTGTTAGGGTTGAAGAAATGAAAGTGTCGGCTGCAAAAATGACAAAGAAAGGTTTCTCTAGCCCCTTTCACCTCTTAAATACCTCTAATCCCAAAATCCCTAATGGACCTAACTGCTAATTACCCAATTAAGCTCAATTAAGCTGTTTTTCACCTTCCAAACCTAATTTCAGCCATAAGTCCGTTTGATTAATGTGACCACTCTACAGAAAGAGAAACCGTCATCTAAATCCAATGGAAGTGGTCTCAAGTCAAAACTTATTAACAATCAAAAGTTATAGGCGAAACAAGATTCCCCAGGTATAAAACAGTCATCTAAAAATTAGCAAAAATCATGAACATGGAAAATGACCCCAATAGTTGCTGCCCAAAGTTACACGATCATACGACTTCTCAAGAAAAAGAAATAAATATTCTACGATCCTCTGATGCGTAGAATGCGGGTCGTTACAAATGAAGAGTCGAATTCTACCTAGAATCGGGTATTTAAAGATTGAAGAACAGAAACCCTTCTGGTATCAATGATGAGGCTAATCTACCCAGATTCGGGGATTTAAAGATTGAAGACCGGGAACCCTTCCGGTAATAATGAAGATCCGAATCCACCCAGATTCAGGTATTTAAAGATTGAATACCGGTAACCCCTTCCGATATTAATGGAGAGCCAAATCTACCCAGATGCGGGTATTTAAAGATTGAAGATTGGGGTCCCTTCCGGTATTAATGAAGAGCCGAATCCACCCAGATTCGGGTACTTAAAGATTGAAGACCGAGAACCCCTTCCGGTATTAATGAAGAGCTGAATCTACCCAGATTCGGGTATTTAAATATTAAAGACTAGGGACCCTTCTGGTATTAATGAAGAGCTGAATCCACCCAAGTTCGGATATTTAAAGATTGAAGACCGGGTACTCTTCCGGTATTAATGAAGAGCCGAATCCACCCAGATTCGGGTATTTAAAGATTGAAGACCGGGAATCCTTTTGGTATTAATGAAGAGCCGAATCCACCCAGGTTCGGGTATTTGAAAATAGAAGACCGGGAACCCTTCTGGTATTAATGAAGACTAGAATCCACCCAAATTCAGGTATTTAAAGATTGAAGACGGATCCCTTTCGGTATTAATGAAGAGCCGAATCCACCTAGATTTGGGTATTTAAAGATAGAAGACCGGGAACCCTTCTGGTGTTAATGAGGAGCCGAATCTACCCAGATTTCGGGGATTTAGAGAATGAAGACCGTGAACCCTTCCGATATTTGTTGTTTTGGCATTCCTTTTGGATTCGATTGGTGAAGCAGAGGTTGTACGTGCTTCTTGAGCCTCTCTTTGGGCTTTTGATGTCAAAGAAGAGGATGTACGTGCTTTGTTGGCCACTCTTTGGGACTGCGCATCCGGAGTGCTTGGCTAGCTAATCCACAAGCAGGGCCCAAGGACTTACCCGACCTCCCTCTAGGAGGCGCCTTATCCTGATTATCGTAGGCGATGATAAGGTCTTAGAAACTTAGACGGGGCCATCGTAGACACAGAACTAAGATTTACTCTTTTGACGCTCTATACGGACCATCGTAGGTTCTCATAGAGGCTTATACACCACCCCTCGCCGAGGAGTGCCCTATCCTGACCATCGTAACCAATTATAGGGGTTTGCGCTCCCTTCTGCGGGTAACGCACAACATAAGAAGAGGTAGTACGTGCTTAGTTCTAGCTGAGGCAGGACATACTCTTCTACGAGCAGAGGTAGGGAGTGCTAATTTTAGATGCACCGCCATGACCATCCCTGGTGTGAAACGGTGGCTTGTGCTTTTCATGCTTTAACCCTGCCCCCTCTGGTTTGGGTATGGAGAAAGACTAACACATTATCCCCCTCCGGGGGATTCCCTGCCCTGACCAATTTAGCGATGAAGAGGGATTTAATCCTTTTTTCAGCTCGACCCATTTTGGGTCTCTCTTGGTCTAGTGGAACGGTTTCTGTGCCCTTAGCTGTGTAATTATCTTTGGAGGAAAATCTTGTTCCTTATTCCTTTATCGTTGAAAAATATGGTCTTAAATGTTTCGAGTTCCATGTTCTCGAAACAAGATCACCGTTGGGCCTGCATAGCTGATATGTTCCGGGCATAACTTCTTGATGGATGATCAGGGGTCCTTCCCAATTTGGACCGAGAGGTCCATTCGCTGGGTTCTTAGTGTTAGCCATCACTCTTCGTAGCACTAATTCACCTTTAGTGAAGGTTTTAGCTCTGACCTTTGAATTGTAGTATTTCGTAATTCTCCTTTAATATTCAGCGGTTCTGATGCTGCCTCATCTCTTAATCCTTGTATTAAGTTAAGTAATTCCTTCCTTATCTCTTGGTTGGGGTAAAACGCATATGCTATCCTTCTTGGGATTTTGACCTCAACCGGAAGCATATCTTCGCATCCATATGTTAGGAAGAAGGGGGTGTGTCCGTGGCTGTTTTGGTATAGGTTCTGTATGCCCAAAGCATTAAAGGCAACTCTTCTGCCCAATTTCCTTTGGCTTGATTTAGGCATTTTTTAAGGATTGTCTTAATGGTCTTGTTGGTGGCTTCCCCAGCTCCGTTAGCTTTCGGATGGGCTAAGGAGAAACTTTTGATGATTCCATTTTTCTCATAGAATTGGGAGAACTCTTCGCTCTCAAATTGTGTTCCATTGTCCGACATGATTTTGTGAGGAATTTTGAAGTGGGTAACGATATTTTTATTACGAATCTTAATACCTTTTTGTACATGATTGTCGGAAGGGGTTCTACCTCCACCCACTTGGTGATGTAGTCGATAACTACTACAACATATTTAGCTCCACCTTTGGCGAGTGGTAAGGGCCCAATTAAATCTATCCCCCATACATCGAGTGGCCAGGGGCTTGATATAATGGTTAGTTCGCTAGGAGGAAGCTGTGGCACTTTAGAGTACTTCTGACATTTATCACATCTCTTGACATACTCAGCTGCTTGACTAACCATCCGCGGCCAATAATAACCTTGTCGCATGACCCTTTTGGCCAGCTTAACTCCACTAGAATGGTCCCCACACCATCCATCATGAGCTTCTTTTAACAAGCCAATTCCATCTTCGGAATTTACACACCTCAAGTAAGGAAGCGAATGTCCCTTTTTATAGAGTATGTCGTTCACAATCACAAATGTAGGACTTTGGTGTTTTATCCTTCTCGCGTCTTTCTTACTAAGGGATAAAGTTCCTCTTAGGAGGTAATTTACTATGGGAGTCATCCATGTAGTTTTCTGCTGGTGGTTTGTTTCTGTTATGGGTGGTTCCCTATTGGAGTTTTCTTCTTGGTTTTCTTCGTCTTCCCTTCTCAAGGCTTGGGATTTAGTTAAGACCAATAACTCTTTCCCCATTTCTGATTCCTCCTGCTCGATGCATGGCGTTTCTTGATATCCTACCGAACTATTCGAGTTTCGGGGGCCCCCCGGGAGCTGGCTAACTTGGCTAGTGAATTCGCTTGGGCATTCTCCCTGTGGGGTACTTGATGAACTGAGAAGTCCTCAAATAGGTAAAGCATCTTTAGTAACCTCTTCATGTATAAGATCAGTCGCTTATCCTTGGTTTGATATGTATGTTTTATTTGGTTTACCATTAATTGTGAATCACTAAAGATTTCTATCCGTGATATCTTCAATTGTAGTGCCAGATTCAAACCAGCTGTCATTGATACATACTCGGCCACGTTGTTGGTTGCCGGGAACCTTAACTTCATGGCATAGTGCAAGAGGTGTCCATCAGGGGTAATTAAAACATAACCTACCCCTGCTCCCTGCTCGTTCGAGGCTCTATCTACAAAGAGCTTCCATTTGGTCTTTAAGTCGTTTTCTTTAACTGATTGTTCTAAAATGAAGTTCGTGCACTTGTTTATGAAATCTGCTAGGGCTTGTCCTTTAATTGCTGCTCGAGGACCGAACTCGATCTCATATTGGCTAAGCTCGACACCCACATTTAATTAGCATCCTTGAGGTTTTCGGTTTGCTGAACACTTGCTTGAGCAGAAAGCTAGTTAAAATTCTAATAGGGTAAGCTTGGAAATAACCTCTGAGTTTTCGTGCGGTGAGGATTAAGCAATACGCTGGTTTTTCTATAACAGGGTATTGATTTTCTGTGTCCTTTAGCCTTCGGCTAACATCGTAGATAGGATGCTGAGTCCCATTATTCTCTCTTATCAGGACTGAGCTTACTGCATGTTCTGAAACAACCGTATATAGGTATAGATCTTCTCCCTTCTCGGAACTGGACAAAATCGATGGCGTTCCCATATAAACTTTTATATCCTGGAATGCCTTCCTACACTCTTCATTCCATTCGAAATCCTTCTTTTTCTTTATGACGTCAAAGAAATGAACACATTTGTCGGTGGCTTTGGAAATGAACTTGCTGAGGGCTGCTACTTCCCGTTTAGGCTCATGACTTCCTTGCTTGTTTTAGGTTCCTCCATATCTTTAATAGATTGTATTTGGTTAGGGCTATCTTCAATTCCTTGTTCACTTTCCATATACCCCAAAAACTTCCCAGATTGAACTCCAAAAAAAACACTTTTGAGGGTTTAGCTTCATTTGGTAACTTCTTAGGACATTGAACATTTCCTCCAGATCCTTTAGATGGTTCGCTGTTATGGTGGATTTCACTAGCATGTCATCCACATATACTTCCATACTGCACCCAAATTGATCTTGAAACATCTTGTTTACCAGTCTTTGGTATGTTGTCCCCGCATTCCTTAAACCAAAGGGCATCACTTTATAACAAAACGTTCCCCAGTCAGTGATAAAGCTTGTATGCTCCTGGTCGGTTTTATGCATTGGAATTTGGTTGTACCCCGAGTAAGCGTCCATAAGGGATAGTACCTTGTGACCACTCATGGCATCAACCAATTGATCAATCCGCGGAAGAGGATAACAATATTTCGAATAAGCCTTTTTTAAATCCATGTAATCAACACATGTCCTCCACTTCCTATTGGACTTTTTCACTAGCACGGGATTGGCTAACCATTTCGGGTAAAGGAATTCTCGGATAAACTCATTAGTTTCAAACCTTTTGACATCCTTTTTCAAGGCCTCTATCCAATCTCTATTATATTGTCTCTTCTTTTATCGGACTGGAGATACCAAAGGGTCGATGTTTAAGGCATGGCTCATGATAGAAGGGTTGATACCGGTCATGTCTGAATAGGTCCAAGCGAAAACATCTTTGTTGAGCTGTAGGAACCGGATAAGGTCGCTTCTGAGGGGCTCCGTTAGCCTTTTCCCTACGTTGACGACCTTTGGTTTATCCTCCGAATCAACATTTACTTCTTCCATTTCTTCTATTGGTTTTGTTCTTTCAATGTCTCCTCTAGAATCCAAATCAGCGATGATTTCTCCTTCCATAGCCGAGTTCACCTCATCGGACCTTTTCCTCTTTCTTTTCAAAGAAGCGTACCTACCATTAGTGCATTTGTCAGTCTTATTCATTTTTACCTTAGCTTCGAATGAGGGATGTAAGAATCCCCTATTCGAAGGCATAAATACAGTGGAATAATCAAAGTACGAAGAACACTCCCTTTTGTATTTGTCAAACATTGCGAAGTACAACTCACGGGAACTAAACTGTTCTTCCCTGATGGTACCCCATCCCTGTTCGGTTAGGAATTTTAACATAAGATACTTGGAAGAAACGAAAGCGTCCATCTCTTCCAAAGTTGGTTGCCCAAATAAGGAGTTGTAGTAGGACGGTTGATCGATCACAACAAAGAGAGTTTCAAAGGTTTTGTGAAGTGAGGATAGCCCAACTTGAACCAGAACGTTGATCTGCCCCACCGGAATTGACCCCTTAGTGTTGAAATCGAAGATTGGTTCATTTCTTGGTTCTAACTTCTTCTCAAAAATCCCTATCTGATCGAAAGCTTGCTTAAAGATGACGCTGACGGCACTCCCTGTATCCACTAGAATCTTTGAAATAACCGAGAGCCCTATTTGTGCTGTTATCATAAGAGGGTCGTTATGAGGGTGGCTCTTTCTTCATTTCTTTTGGAGAAACGACTAGGTTGTGCATTTTGAGAGCATATCACGCGTTCTTGAACGATTGTTCTTCTTGAATGGAGAAGATTCCCTCTATGGCTTCTTTGTACTGATTTCTGGCTTTCGGACAGCTTCCGATAGGATGTGGCCCTCCATGAATCACATTGATTCGATTTATGGGTGACCCAAAATCTGGGTTGCTCTCCTCCATAGCAACTCCTATCGCATGTACCGAAACCGTCTGCAGTCCACTTGCATGCTGAGCTGATGTTGTCTTATTTAAAACAAATTCCTTTAGATGTCCCTCTCGGATTAGCTTCTGGATAATCCCATCCAATACCTTGCACTCATCAGTCTTGTGTCCATTGGTTTTGTGGAATTCACAATATTTACCACCGGAATGAGGTTCGGGGGCAATTCTTGGCTCTGAGTGAGACGGGGAAGTTATTGACCCTTTATTTTGTGACAACATACACATACGAGATAGGCTTGTTCAGGGAAACCGAATTGGTATTAGAATCTTCCTACCTCGACCTCTTTTGATTTCCTTCGGGGAGCTTTCGTCCAAAGTTCGTCCTTCCTCTTTCCCCTCGAGGCCCGAACTTCCTCTTCGTGAAGTATAATTCATCCATGCGAATAAACTTGTCAGCTTGGAAATGGAAATCTTGCAAGCAACTCTGAATATAAAACTCCTTCTAGAAGGGGGTGTTTTAATTTAGCCCTAAGTGTATGGCAATTAGCTTGTCATGGTCGTTCATATCCTTTGCCTTTAAGGCCTCGATGTCGAACCTTTTCAAATAATCCCAGAGAGAATTCCCTTTCCTCTGTTTGATGTTAGCAATGACTATATAGTCTACGGTTCAATCTTTGTAGATGCAGAACTATGCGGAAAATTCGTAAGAGAATTGTTTCCACGAGGAAATGGTGTTTTCCCTATATTGGCTATACCATTTCGTCGCTTCCCCCTGAAAGGTAACCGGGAAAAGGCAGCTTCTGACAGCTCCGGAAGCATTGTAAAGATCCATCTGGTTGT
The DNA here is from genome assembly GCA_030737875.1 of Allium sativum. Taxonomy (NCBI): domain Eukaryota; kingdom Viridiplantae; phylum Streptophyta; class Magnoliopsida; order Asparagales; family Amaryllidaceae; genus Allium; species Allium sativum. Next base: position 680,660,873 of record CM060926.1, on the reverse strand, counting down.
CGAAAGCCATCAGATGATTGTCAGGTTCAGTCATTCCAAGATACTTTATGGTTGGAACTTTCACTCTCGATGGTACTATGGTGTTCATAATCGATGAATGGAGCTACTCTTTCATTGTCGTTTACCCTATCATCTTGGGTCCTCTTCCCTTTGCTTCCCAACAAGTCCTTGACGGTCTAGGTGAGATCTTTGATGTAAGCTTCCGTGTTGTCATAGTTCACTCTCATGGGATCATAGCCTTTGGAGGTGGAGCTTCCAGACTGTTCCTACTCGCACTGATTCCCTTGATAATCTGTTCCCGTCAGATGGGACTTCTTCTTCTTGGAAGAAGTTGCCTTAAGCTTCTCTTTTGCTTCTGAATGTTGAATGGGAGCCTTTCTTTTCAGAGATTCATTCATCTCTCTCTGACTTGATCTGGTAAGCCTCGAGGACTTCTGTGCCTAGACAGCGTTGACCTGAGCCTGCATTTCTTGGAGTTGCTTTTCCAAAACCAAGATTCTTGCGACATTATCCTCCATGGCGTTTGAGTCTAGTGGTTGTTGTGGATTGGACGTTGTTCCTTTCTCGTTATTATTTGGGTTGAGCACTGGACCCTCATTTCCTTCAAGGGTGACGTTGGGATCCAGCTCTTTGTTTCGATCCTGCAATCTTTACGATTTCATCTTTCCTGCCATAGAGAAATAAATTCATCAAATTAATTTTGACAAATTAACCATAAGGACGGAGGTTCAGGCCCTCCTTCTATAGCCAAAATGTTAACGACATTTTTCGTCAACAACCAGATTACAATATGTAGGTCATGTGTTCATGGGATTTGACACCGTCATGACTCAGAGTTATCATAGTACATTTCGAGGCCTGTAAATCTAAACTAGTCCGCCTTCCCTTGGGCATTAGAAATTCGACTCTACTGATTAATTATCTTACACCCGAAGGATGAATATTGCACGACGGTATTCCGAATTAACCTTGGGAAGGCTATGTAGCTTGATATTGCTAGGCTTTATGAAATTAATGGGTTCCTAAATCATGAAGGTGTCATTATGTACTGTGATAAGAAGAAATCAGGCTAACATTTCCCCCGATTTCGAGGAAGAAGGCATCTTGATGTTCATTAACTCTGATGATCATTCCGCGTCGGACCAGCACAAGAGAGGGGTCCGAATCACGTAGGAGATCAAGTTATAAACCCATAGATGACCTCCTTTCTCAAGGATCAGGAAACGTTGGGCTCATCATAAGAGTGTCGATCAATCATGGCGAACCCTCAAGGCGAGGGGAAGGAGACTTTGTATTTCTACAAAGCCCCTTGTCCATTTCTAGGGTGCCCTGATTGATCTTCTCATTAGAAAGGTTAGTGTTAACTCCCTGTTTCATCATTATGGCACAACAAGGTTATCAAATCGCAAGATGTTTAAGACTCGGAATTCTCCATTCATAAATTGTAGATGTATTACAAGAATTGATGATTTGCTCTTCTTTATAAGAAAAGAACTGAATTGAGAAATAAAAAGTTCGTCCCCTTTTATGAGGCTCTTGGGGTCCTATTTATAGAGAAACTGAGGTCCTTTTGTTGCTAGGCTATTGGGTCCGCATGGGCTTCTATCGGCCGCTTTTTCTCTTGGTCTCGGACGTTTGGCTCTCGGTTGTCCTTGTGGTGCCGATTACGGTCTTCTAAGTGAGAGTCCCGGATGACTTGGGCTTCCCTAAGACTGAAACGGGTTTGTCGCCATGGTGGTTGGCGGATGGCGTTTAAACTCCCGGTAGCTGCTTCTGGGCGTTGGCTCACAGACGTAAGCTTTTGGATTTAGGCTTTCGGCTTTATCGTGAGTACTTAGAGGAGCCTGCCCTCATGATGTACTCAGATATCTGCCGGTTCGAAACCGTTACTGGTTTAGGTACTAGGTAGATTAGTACGAGTAGCCTATATCTCTGCTTGGGTCTTGGTTTAGCCTTTCGGTGGAACTTTTTGGGATGGTTTGCTTCTCTGGAAGGTGGCTTCCGGTGATATCTCTGTTACTTATGAAGGTAGCCCTTCATCATTCATGAAGTCGATTTTCACAAGCCGGCCCTGGACAATCTTTATGTACTGGCCCGATACTCTTCTCCCTCTGATGTGTCGGTGTTAAGTGGGTTAGTTCTGATAGTCCCTTTGGGTTTCGATAAGAGGAGCATGTGCTCTCCTCTTTCCTGATCATTGTCTTAGGTTACCTTTCATCATGGAACTCTCCTTCGGGTAGTCCCCATCAGATGGACTGTGCCAAATGAACTTTGCGGGCGTTCTATAGTTTTTGAGCCCCTTTCTCCCTATGGGGTGCCGGTCTATGTTGCTCTCAGATCCTTCTTTCCGTGCTTATATTCATTCAACATCCCTTTACCGTCAGCTTATGCTAAGATAATTTTGGTAGTAATAGGGAACATAAAGCCTTCCATCGTGTTGCAACCATCCTCTATCGTCTGTGGAATATCTACTGAGGTGACATGAAGTCTCCCTTCTACTGAGCCTATCCAAGATATCTACTAGCCGTGGGTCCTCCCACTGTGAAGTTCCTATCTGATCCAACAACGTAGGTCAAACCTCTAATGATGCCAATATCCCAGATGTAAACTCGGTGGAGGGTCTAAAATCAAAAGTTGATATAAACTCCAAGCTCTTCCTCTCCACAAACAAAGGACTCAAGCTCATCCTCTGCCTACTCAATGTGTTTTCCACCACATTACCATTGCCAGGGGTATAAGCAATCTCAAAGTCATAGAACGCTAGGAAATCCATCCATCTTTGTTGCCTCAAATTGAGATCCTTCTGCGATAATAAGTACTTGAGAGATTTATGATCGGTGTACAACTCGAACTTCTCTCCTAGTAGACAATGGCGCCATGTCTTAAGCACGAATACTATGGCAACTAACTCTAAGTCACTGGTAGGGTAGTTCTTCTTATGAACTCTCAACTATCTACCTCCATAACATACTACCCTTCCCACTTGCATCAGAACCGCACCAAGCCCTATACCACATGCATCAGTGTATACTGTGAACACTTTGTTCCCATCAGGAAAAGTCATGACTGGGGCTGTTGTCAGAGCCCTTTCAATCGCTGGAAAGCATCCTCACAGTCTATACCCTAAGAAAATGTTAGATTCTTCTTCGTCAGTATGGTGAGTGAAGCTGATATCTTTGTGAAGTCCTTAACGAACTTTCTATAATGGCCTGCTAATCCAAGAAAACTCCTTACCTCCATTGCATTCTTTGGGATCTGCCAATCTTGAACTGCAACTACCTTTGCGAGATCTACTTCTATCCCATCTTTAGAGACCACATACCCTAGAAATCTCACTTCTTTTCTCCAAAAATCACATTTGGAGAATTTCGCCTTAAGCATGTATGTAGGAGAGTTTTCAAAACCTCCCTTAAATTTAGGGCATGCTCTTCCTTGCTTTTCGAGAAAATCAAGATGTCGTCAACAAAGACCACAACAAACTTATTTAGAAACTCCCGAAATACCATACTCATCAAATCAAAAAAAACAGGCGGGTGCATTTATCAACCCAAAAGGCATGACGAGCCATTCGAAAAAACCATTTGGAGTTTTAAAAGCGGTCTTGTCTGTATTATCCTCGGCCACCCTCAACCGATGAAATCCTATGGCCAAGTCTAACTGAGAGAAAACAGATGCACCAACAAGTTGGTCAAACAGATCATCTATCCTCAGAAGTGGGTGCCTATTCTTCTTAGTGAGTTTATTCAACTCTCTATAATCCACACGTAAGCGAAGAGAACCATCCGCCTTAGTGGCGAATACTACTGGAGCACCCCATTCAGATATGCTTCGCCTACTAAACCCTTTCCCAAGTAGCTCTCCTACTTGCTTGCTGAGCTCCCTCCTTTCTCTTGGAGCCATATGGCGCACAGGCAATGCAACTGGCTTTGCATTGTCCACAAAGTATATAAGGAAATCTATATCGCACCTCGGAGGTAATCCCCGAACCGCCTCAAAAACATCTGGATACTCACAAACTACTTGTACATATCATAGATCATCGATAGATGCATCAAGCAACTCTAGGAAACTAAGCATGACAGACCCTTTAGTGTCATAAGAAATTTAAAGGGTCCTCTCATGGCAAGTCAAAAGTCTAACGACCCTCCTCTCACAATCTAGAATGGCACCATGCATGGCTAGCCAATCCATCCTTATAATCAAACCATAGCTCATGAAGCCAAGCACATATGTGTCACACTCAAATTCGACGACCAACACAGACATTCTCAAACCATGACAAATCATAGATAAATGAGCCATACTCCCAATAGGGTTTGAGATAACAACGGGATCCAAAACCATACTAGTACTAAGGTGCAGAGACTCAATCGTAGAATCATATATAAAAGAATGTGAAGCTCCAGAATCAAAAAGAGTTCTAACATGATGATTGGGAAGAAAAATCAAACCTTCAATGGAAACCTTCCTACCTCTATCTGGCGCACTGGCTACGAGAGCATGCACCTGCCCTCCGGAAGATCCTGCCCTTTGGCCCTATCCTTGCTTCTTCGGGTAATCCTTAATAAGATGTCTGACTTCTCCACAATAGAAACAAGCATTCTTGCTTTTCTTGCAATCCTTGATCAGATGGCCCACACGCCCACAATTATGACATTTTCACTTGTCTCAGGATTTGTTGTTCTTTCCACCCTTCTTTTGTTGTTGCTGTTGTTCTTTCTTGGGCCACACTTTCTTGTTTTGTAAATCCTCAACCTTAGCTTCTTTCTTTTCACCTTTATCTTCTTCATGCATCAATGTCATATCAACGAGTTTCTCAAAAGTTGCTCCCATCGGAATATGAGACCTAGCCAACCCATGGAGGGGTTCATTCAATCCTCTACTAAACCCCAAAGCTTTCTTGTGCGGGATATTTACTAGCTCTAAACCAAACCTCGCCAATTGATTAAACTTATTAACATACTCTCTAACAGACATTCCTCCTTGTTAAGCACCAAAAACCTTTCCATTTTCATACTTTGCTCGGCTTGAGAAAGAAACTTCATCTCGAATCTCTGTCGGAAATCATCCCAAGTCTCGACTGGACGTCCCCCGTGTGTCACTTCCCACCAAAACGAGGCCTCATCCTTCAACTGCCAAACGGTTAACCGAATCTTCCTACGATCGTCAACTTCGAAAATTCCAAACAAATCCTCCATTTCTTTAAGCCAATTCCTTGCTTCTACAAAAGTCTCAGTTCCTCAGAATGTCTTTCCGCCCATAGCACAAAAATACTTGCATATCTTAGACATATTATCAGCATGTGGAGAAGGAGGAGGATGTACAGTGGCTGCAGCTGGAGGACGGGTGTCTGCTTGGCCTTCGGCATGTGCCATAGCCTTTAGATACATACGAAACCAAGCCGGTATCTGAATGCCCTCAGGAATATTAGGTTTCCCAGACATGCTAAAAATAAACGAAAAGTAAAAAGGGATTCAAACAGAGAATCAAAAGATATTTCATACGGCTTTAGGGAATATGTTTTTCAAAACAGACTTTTCTTTTGAAAATGCTTTCTTTTAAGACTTTTTGAAAACAATTTTCAAAATCTTTTATCCAATCTGGTAACCTTCTGTTCTGATAACAAATGTGACACCCCACGTTCGTTAATGTCACTCTTTATCAGAATGCATTAAGTTTTGTGAAGCGTTATAGGTAAACAGAAACAACACAAGATAAATATAAAATAACAGCGGAATTAAAAAAAATTAAATAGAAAAGATTGGTGGTACAAACCCAATTATATAACAAGTCTGAAATACTGAAAACTCATTACATCAACATAAAACTTCTGTCTTATACCAAAATTATCATCAGAGTACAATAATACATAAAAAGAGCATAATCCCCAAAATATAGCCATAGTAGAGAAGATACGAAATCATGCGGTACATCTAAGCAGCTCCAAGCAGAATGAAAGAAGAATCCTGATCAAGCTTGAGTATTCCCAACCTGAGAACCTTTGAGGGTGAAACAGAAGAGAGAGAAGATGAAAAAAAATGGGTCAGACATAAAATCTGCTGACTCCAGTTGCTTTTAGCATATAAATAAGTAAAAGCATCATGACAGGCATATAAACTAGAAGGGAGATAACAATGTCATAAGGCAGGTATAACAAGGTAAATAGGATATAATATATTGTGCTTCTCTAATACTTTTCTATGCACCAATACCAGTATAATAGAACAAGATGATTCCAACAAGTACAAGATGCTAGAGTTAGGTGTACTTCTAGTGAGAGGATTTACTCCATACAATAATAGGTAGCCCAACAAAAATGACGGGTGTTACCCCCAATGATAATAACGGGCTCCTAAACAAGCAAGACTAGATGTACCCTAATTACTACCCCCAATCGATCGACTCCCTAACTCGTAGATACCCTGTGTTGTCCCCTCAATAGGATGTATCACTTCCTAAAGTGGCAACCCCGTTGTTTACATGACGCACAACCATATCTACAGGTGTCACGGCAACTTATCATCCTCCCTGAAATCCAGACCCATGCATACACATGACCCCATCAGAATGTGCCACCCACACCGTCCCTTAGATGGACCTGTTACAACCAACTCAGTAAGCATGCCCTGACCCCGACCTAGTTCGGGGTTCTCCGTTTGATACCAAGATAGGTTATTGACTGATACGGGTCCTACACACCGTATGATACAAACTTCCCCATAGGCTTGTATCCCCACTACTAGGATTTCAACAGGTTATGCCTACTAGTTTATCAAGATTGCATAACCCTAACAGGTTAAGTTTATCGGGTTTGTACGTATAACCCATCCCCACATATTTAACAAGGTTAACTTAACCCTCCCACTAGTTCAAGCAAGTTTACTTAACCCCTACTTAAGTTGATAGGTTCATTCACTGATTCAAACAGGTTAAGTATTACAAGATTATTACCATTCATTCATTTCTGGTAATTAATGTGCTACACCTCTCACATTAAGTCTACCACTTGTGGATGCTGGATATGCCAGTTGGGTTCGAGAAGAATTCTACCACAAGTAAGACTTAACCTCGTGTCTTAGCACCGTTATGTGTACATTTATGCACTCGACCCCTCACATTAGATTAACCACTTGTTGACGCTGGATTTGTCGGGTGATTCCGGGCAGACTTATACCACAAGTGTAATCTAATCTCGTGTTTACATGCGGTTACAGTTTCTAGTTACTGTAAATCTAGGCATGTTCATTACTAACCAATTTTCATGTTTATAATGCCCCAAATCCCCATTTGATTCACGCTACAAGTTATGCCCCAGGTTAAAGTGTTAGATCAAGTATAGATAATGCCCCAAATCCCAATCATGATTTACAACATAAGTTATGCTCCAATTTATCATTCCCAACCATTCCCAATTTCGTGCGCATGCGTATTTCTGCGATAGGCCTAGGCTCGAAGGTATCCTTTCTATAAAAACAAAAAAGGAAAGAGGGAGAGAAGAGAACTAGAATAGGCATAATAAATAAAATTGGCATATGATGATAGAATTGGTCATACTAACAGAATAGGCATACAGTGACATGATTAGGCAAACTAACAGAATAGGCATACGGTGACATGATTAGGAAACTAACAAAATAGGGATATCATGAAAAGGCATATGAGAACTAAGCAGTAAATTAGGCATACAAGTAATAGCATATCTGTTATGATTTAGGTTACTAACATGCATAGGCTTATATCAAAACTTATAAACATGTCAAGATTACTTTTTAGTTATTTATATCTAAAAGCAACATAAATTCACTATGACTAGATCTAAAGGACAGAGGATTGATTGTAGATGTTGTAGCACAGATCCTTGAATACTATAACTTATTGTTGAAGAAGAATAGGCTAATTTAATCTGAGCTGGGGTAGCACCTCGTTGTCTCCATTGTTTTTGGCGAATAAAAACAATGAGAATGAGGTCCTATATATATCCTAAGGTCAACAAATCCTGCTCAGAAACGCGTCCAGGTTCCAGGCTGGAGTCTGCCTAGATCTCGGTGGGGTCGACCCTGGGTTTGACATAGGGGTCAACACCCCCGTGGAAGGTTCGAACCATGGGTCGACACCCAACGGGCCGATTTCCCTCAGCATTTTCGTAGTTTGATTTTGAATTCTGGATTTGTTTTATTTATATATAAACGACTTATATGTATATAAATTTCAAACCTTAATATCTTCTTCATACGATGTTCATTTTACGCAAACTCAGAGGCTATCTTAAGCAGAATTCTGAGACGAACTCAATGGCGCAGTCCATTTTGCTTAATCCCAATATTTAATTAAGTATTCCTCAGTTTATCATTATGATGTTCTTTTGAAATTATTGGGTGTTACAAAAACACACATTCGTGCACGTTTTGATTCCTCCCAACTATTGTTACTTTTTATTTTTTACTTCCCTTGGCATCGCGCGATGTTGCACAGAAAACGTGTAAGCATATACATGGTGTCAAATTGACGACAACTCGTTTGTGTTGCGACGTAAACAAGAGTCGACAATTAACATTTACATTTTTGAGTTAACAGAGTTACGGCGATTCAACGAAATATTTCACCAACTCAAAGCATATCATGTCAAGATAAGGCATGCTTTAGGGGGTAAATATTAACTGACCTTTTGGTCCGGTTCCCAAAAGTACACTAGACATGCTCGACTCAACACATTGTGTGATGCCAAAGTCTGAAGTGTTGCCAAAATACCAGAGATTCGAGACCAAGCAAAGCCACGCAAGCGCAAACCTCACAACTCCTCAAAGCTGGGCCATGCTCACATTTTTATACCCATCTCCTCTCGAATCCCTCTGTTCGGACGCCCCTGCCTTCACACAAATTCATGCCTGAACCCCTCTACAAATACATCTAACGTATCTCCATGGGGTACGAATTTCGTACCCCATAGGGTAAGAAATTTATACCCCTAAAGTGGGGTACGAGTTTTCTAGCATGACTTAAGAGATCCGAATTTCTAAAGGCGTGCACTCTAGGATCCGAAATGTACTATTGTGGTCCCCAAATCCTATCTAGTCCCACATAACCACTCCATTATAAATACCCCCAAGCTTGCACTTAAAAAGGGTTGGAAACTAGCTGATTTGACCCTCTTGAGAGCTCCAAGTGACCTCTTTACTAGCATCCTTGCTTTGAGGAAGAAGAGGGACAAAAGTGGCTTTTTCCTAAAAGTTATATATGATGATTATGACACCAAAATACTTAGAAATGATAGTAAAAGGATGTCATGAGATAGTATCAAGCTTGTAACTCTTTATTGTCAATAAAATATCAGTGACTCTTCCAAAGTGGACGTAAGCCCCATACGAGACCGAACAACTGTAAATTACTCGTGTTATTTACATGAAGAGCTTTTATTACTAGGTGTATTTCAAATCTCACACTTATCAATGTTTTGTATTTTGAAAAACTTTTATTATCAATGAATGTTTCTTTAAAAAACATAACCATTCATTCTAATTTATTTGCATTTCCAAAGATGCTTTCCAAAATTCATTTAATTGTCATAAATCAAAAAATTTGTTTATTGGAGTAATTAATGGTAACTTCTATCATTTTCTTATGACTCCTCGTAGATTGCTCATTATTACAGGGAAAATGTTCTCTATTCCATATTTTCACCCATTCTAGTAATTCCTCTCTATATTTTCAAATGAGCATACCTTGCTTATTAATCCTATGTTCCCTCTTCTACCCAATTAATTCTCAAATAAGTCTCACATTCGTAATCACAAACACTACAAAGTCTTAAAGGAAAGAATTTCATAAACTTATTTATTTTATGTGAAGTGTGGCATATATAATATGGATAAAACATGAAACTGATAATTCCTGTAAACAATTAAATTTTAGAAGTTGTTACATGGAAACTGTAATAATTACAAGATTATCATTAAGATTTTCATTGTTTATCGTTTTTTAAGGAACTTACATTTCTTTTCTATTAAAGTTCATAAATGTAAACTTTTTTCAGTTATTGATTCACTATTAACCTTTTATTCTTTTAAAGAGTTCATCTTATGTTTTCGTTAAAATTTATATTTCTAGTTTGTCTAATAGAAGAAACAACAAAGTTTTCAAATTTCTCCAAAAGCATTTATACTTTCAAAAATTATATTTATTCTTCTCCTTCAAACATTCATCTTCTACCTACTATCTTTTCAAAAAGATCGATGTCCACTTTTTACAGAAGTCTGTTTCTTATCTCAACTCCTTTCTTTCGTATTCCAATTGTTCTGCCCTTAACCTTCCTAATAGCTACCTTAGAAATGTCCTTTAGGCCCATTTATATCTTTATAAGTAACGCTCGTTCTTATGGACATTTAATTTCTCATTTAAATTCAAATATTCATACCTTCTCATAAATGGCCTTAATTACTTGATTAATATTTTGTGTTTCCAATATTCTTTCACTTATTGACCATTTAGTGCTCTTTCAAATTTAGAATTTCCATACTAACTATTTTAAAAGTTTATACCATCTAATGAAAGTTGTATTTCTGTTTTTGCTCAAAACTCAAGATATTCTTATGCAATAGACATAAATTAATCCTTATTACAGGTTATCCTAACAGACATCTATTCTAAATTCTTTCAATTTATTTCTTCTTATCTTTCATTTTCTTCCTATTTAATAGAGAGTTTCAATCTTTCCCACTTTTCCAAATTTGTGGTTCTTACAGCCATTATGTACGTAGAGATTTCTAAATCGATAAGGAAGTTGTTCAATGCCTGTATGGTTTCTAGGGTATTTCTAGAATTGAAGGTCAACCCTTTCCTAGAAGGACCTACAAATACTATTTTATAGAGATAAGCGTACTTTAAATAAAAAAATATACTTATATAAAGTAAAACATTTGAAAACTCTTTGTCCAAATAACAAGTACACCTCTCATACGTATTATTAACACCAAAATTTGGTACAATACCAAAAGAGAGAGTTGTGTAGAGATTAAATGAAGATCAATAATTATAAGAAATGTAAAATGAGAAAGTTCACACACAGATTTATAGCGATTCGGCATTAATGAGCCTACGTTGGTTGATCGTGCTTAGTCATACCGAACTACCCTTTGGCTGCATCTGACAAGGGAAGAGAGCTTTGACGTCGGGCCTCACTGCTTGGCCCCAAATCGAACATCTCAGGTATGATTCTGCCGCATCATTACACCTTGGTGGGCTACCCGAAAGGCCCATCAACACTTTGCCCCCCAAAGTATGGTGTTTTAAGAACAGAACATACTTTGCAAGCATATGACCTGAACAAACTTTCTCATCTTAATCAGAGAGTCTCAGAGATTGGGCCGAGTATTCCATTTGATGGATCATGAAACCTGCAACGGATCCGTAAGCTACTTCGGGGATGCCAATGGGCTTAGATAGTAATGACGCTTTACTGTCACTGGTCTTATTGGTTGATCCTTAGTTTACCAGTCGCTTTACACGTCAGCCATGTCTGGCCTGAGGGTTACATCAGCCGAATCTAAATAGCCTTTTTACCATATTATATTATAAAGGGAATTTATTTTCTTTTTACCCTATTTTCCTTATTTCGTCTGTTGCAAAAGATTACTTTATCACTTAAAGTGAAAGACTGATGACTGGTCATTGCCTTCACATTAACCCATCTTTCTCAGGTAAAGATCCTTTCTTCATATCATTTTCAGCACATCAATGTCGTTTCGGCATTGGACACCCTTCTTTACTTCGCCATAATCTGGGCCTCATGAGGTTAGTGATCAGGGTCGCTAGCACCAGATCGCCTGAATTTATGGCATTACGGTGGCCTTTGGCAAACCTGATCGCGGATTCGATTAGGCTCTGGCAAGCCCCGAACGATGTCATATCTTGTTAACCCAGTTATTTTATATGGGTGATGAAGTTACCCGCCTTTCTGTGGTTTGAACAAAGTTAATTTCTTCCTGAATCTGACTCCTCTCTTCTATTTCAAATCGACAGCGATTTAATCAATCATGGTCAAGACACGGGGCAATCTCAGGCACGAATTGGCCAAGGACTCGCTTTTTTCAACCAGGGTTGATAGCTCTTCCGGGTCCTCGACCGGTTCTGAGTCAAATTCGAACAACAGTCCTCAAAACCAATCGATAGAAGCATCGGCTCTTCCTGAAGTGGCGCTTGAGTTAAATGTTGCGAATCCAACTCCAATAGCACCTGACATGCTTCCAAGGGCTAAAATCTTGAGAAACCCTCCAGACGCCTTAGAGTTGGAAATAACACGCAAACAATTAAAGAATTTAATGGCCAAACAGAAGATTCCCTTTACGTACGTTCTTCTTCCACAAGACACCGATAGACCTCATAATCCCCCGATGGGTTACATGGCGATGTCTCTACCGATGTGTAACGAGGGAGCCATTCCTCCTTTTCATCTGTTTATTGTCGACTTCTTGCGACGCATGAACTTAACCCCGATGCAATTTCACCCAACGGCCTACGGTAGCCTGCTATCCATGTACTTCTTGTTTATGAGATGTCTGGGGTAACCTCCAACCTTTGATGACCTGGCCTTCTTTTTTCATTTCAAACATAATGAGAAACAATCTCCTTCCCTTCTTTATTTTGAGTCCGCTCGAGGTTGGAAGATTATTTAGGATATTCCAGGTAAAGCGGGTGATCCAAAGAGGGAGTGGTTCTGGATCAGGGAAAAACCGGGATGTGCCCGATATTGGCTCCAATGAAGTAAGCCCATTCATCAATTCAAATATTTGCAATGAATCTCTATTTTCTTTCTTTTTTATCTTCGATTGTCTCTCCTCTAATAGGAGATTATCCTGCAAGGCCTGAAGGGGAGGTGTTTGAGGAAAGATACAGGCGACTGATCAATTTGGAGTTCAAGCAGCGACGGTTTTGGGAATGTCTATCTGACCAACATCTTCATCAATATGCTCTCCTAAATGATAGCAGGTCCATCAGACCTAATAAAGAAGGAACCGGGTCGATTGCTCCTAGTCAGGGTGAAGCGCCTTCAACAAAAAGAAAGCCAAAAGATAACAAGACAGCTCCCTTGGTCGGGGAGTCCTCTGCTCATGTTTCACTTGGGGAGAAAAAGAATCTTGGCGGAAAGAAGCCTACTTCCAAAACACGAGTTCGAAAGGCTGAACGTCGAGAAGCCAAACGCCGGAAGTTCGAACATCGAGAAAGGGAGAAATTCATGTCGAGAAATCTTCGAAGAGAACAGAAGAAGAGCCATCCCGAGAGGTCCCCGCTGAAAACTACTTGACGGATCCTACAGTCGATAAGGATTCCCTCGTGGCTCATAGTTTGCAAGAAGAATGCATCGTATCACCTCTTTCAGGGTTAGAATCAATACAGATGCTCTATGTCATCCTTTCACCGTAGAGTTTAGATCTGAATAATTTCTTTGTCAATCAATCGGAAAGGATGTCAATTGAGCAGGATAACATCAGAGGTATGATTTTTCCCTCAACGTGAGATTCATTTTAAATGATTTGTCATATAACATTTGCTTTGCACGTCACAACACTAATGTGGATCATTTTAACCGCTGTCCATTCTTTCTTTTCAGGGGACATCAACAAGGAATTTTATGGCCTTCTTTTCGCCTCCCTTCCAACAGAGGTCAAATTGGACGAACCCATTCTACAATGCATCGGGAAGGGTAACGACATGGCAAATGACAGCAGCTGGAGGGAGACGGAAAAGAAAGATAGAGATACAGAAAAGACATAGAGAAGAGAAAGAAGAAAAGGGAGGACAACAAGTAGGAAAAAGATGACAGGAAAGCAGAGAAAAGGAAATAATTGGCTCGAGATCAGAGCATGCAAAAGAAGAAAAGCATAGGGAAGCATGTTCGAATATCGCGGGATAAGGAAGAGCTAGGGAGCATGCCCAAAAGGAAAAAAGAGAATGAGCCTTCTAGGCTTCAACTTTCTCCACGCTCTCAAAAAAAGACCCTCGAAGAAGGGGTGAGAGCCGAGCATTCCCGAGCTACACTGAGTCGCCCCAGATCTTTGTCCGAGCCTTCTTCCGTTGATCGAGCCAAAGAGCTGGAATGGGATTTTTCCAATTTATCTTTACAGGGATTGAGCTTGCCCCCGAGCTACAGCCACTATCGGGCAGTTTTTGTCGTCGTATTCGCAGACCATGTTCTGTCTCAATATGACATAATGCGCGAATACGCCGGGCAGGTGAGCGGAATGTTGAAAGAGAAAATGACTGAGATCGCCGAATTGAAAAGGGATATAGCAAGCTATAGGAAGACCTTCGGATCTCTTGAGAAAAAGATTAAGGGCCTGGAGCTATAGGCGGCGGCTGATAAGGAGGAGCATAAGAAAATAGTAGAATATTTGAATACCCAGACCCAGCAGAGGATTCCGAGTGTGACTTCATGAAGGGTGAAATCAAATCTTTAAGGGCTGACAAACTTTGACTGGATTTGGAAGTGCAGAATCTCAAGGACACCCTTCACTCATCAGAATTGGCCAAAGGCTTGGCTGATCAAAATGCTGCTGCGGCGATCGAGCCAGCTAACAACCTAAAGCTCCAGCATGACATTGACATCCAGGCTGTCAAGGTCGAGCATGCTCAAGAAAAGATCGAGTTAAAAAAGGGGCACACCTGTCAGGTTTTCATGTTTTTTGCTAAGTTCCTTCGTCGTAGGGATTTATCCTGGATGTCGAAGTATCCCATGGTTCTAGCTGATGTATGGTGAATAATTATAGGTGAAGAGAGGAAAGAAGAGCGAAGGCAACCAATAGACGAAGAGCTTTTAATGACCCAAATTCTAAATGAGAAAGAGCAGGTGGTGTTGGCTGAGAGGAGAAGGCAGGAAGAGGTTGTAGTGGCGGCAGAACGTCGTAGAGTAAAAGGGAAGTCGATCCCCAAGGGGGAAATTGACAGCAGTTGGATTAAGGCATCTACTTCTTTTGTTGTTGCAAACATTGAGAAAGGCTCATCATCCGTTCTTCCACCTGATCTAGTCGAAGTTGCGGAAGAAAAACTAATCGAACCTGATGCCAGAGGTAGGGTTACTTGTTGATTTTAAGTTTACTTATCCCACCTTGATTTGTATGTTCTCCTCTCCTTTTTTAGGAACCTCTGGGATGAACGAGAGTGCAGAGGCAGACGCTGCCACCAATGAGAGAGAGAGAGTGTTGCGAATGCCGTTGAAGGATCGAAGGCAGAGAGAATTAATATAGGATCATCGGAGGATGACGATATCGAGATAGTCTTAGAGCTGAAGAAAGGTGATCATCCATCTATGACAGAGGTTCAAGCTCCAATGGAGATGGATATTTCTTCCGTAAAACCTGAACCATCTGAAGACACTATGAATGTCCAGCCTATTCGAGCTATTCCACTGACTATTCTTTCTTCGATCGAAGTCCCTCCCTTTGTGGATTCTACCAACACGCAGGCCTTGGCGCCAGTCCCTCGTTCTTTTGGGAGCATGCTTGGAGGACCACGACGTGTGCTGAGCACCAAGGAGGCGGTGGAGATGGTCAAGCAGAAAGAGCTGGCAGAGATGATCGAGCGCGGGGAGATGCCGCCCCCATCTTAAGCTTTTATTTTAATTTCCCTTTAAGGCCTTCTGGGAAGTCTTGTGCGAGTGTGGCCCTCACGTCTTTGTAATTATTGAACTATCTATCCCTGGAGATAATACTCGAAATGTACTTGTCTCGTAACAATATTTTGTAATCATGGCATGGTAATGCGAATGATAATCTACGTGTTTTGCAAATATTTGTGTCACTTGTGTGCAAAAAATGTCATTTAAATTTCTCGTCTTATTTTAGCCTTCGAAGGTTATTTGAACATTACCCTAGCCGGGTTACTTATTGACTCTCTTGCCCCTAGTGTCGAAGGAAGACATTTGGACAATGAACCATTCAGTCGTGCTTAGGAAGATCCAACCCCGATCAGGAGTTGAATGTCATTGAGCGAGTACGCTTTCAGTCTTTTATACTCATCCCTTAGTCGATAAGGGGGAGAGTTCTGTCAAGATTCGAGTGGTCTTTAGTCGAGGTGCACCTTTCACGCTCTTTTGTCGTTTATACTCATCCTCAAGTCATGGGGATTAGAGTTAAGTCCATATGATTTGTCATGGTGTTTAGTTGGCATCACCTTTACTTATAGTTGTCAAGGAGGAGCCAAAAACTAATCGATCAGTCCAAGTTTAAAACAAATAAAGAATCAGAGCATGAATGAAGCTTTTATTCATAAATTGCTACGATCGACAAATTATTACTTATTGCAATGCTAAAAAAAATAAGGAAATAAAGATATTTGGAAAGTCTAAGAAATAAATGCTCTGCATTCCACGCTCTCGGGAAGAGCTCGCCATCGATGGTCAATAGCCTAAAACTTTCATTGTCAAATTTTCGTTGAATGAACCGGTGGCCCATATAGATGGGGACCGGGAAGATCCGCTTCAAAACAAGGTCGCCTACTTCGAAAGTCTTTGGTCGGACCTTCTTGTTGTAATACCGTGCGATTCTTTGCCTATGGGCCGTTGCACGAAGGTTTGCCTCTTCTCTTTTTTCATCAATCGTGTCTAACAATGTCAAGAGAAGTGATTTAATAGATAAGGGATCATAGTAAGTCGTTCTATGTGATGGTACTTCAAGCTCTATCAGGAGAACTACTTCCGAACTATAGGATAAGGCAAAAGGAGTATGACACGTTGCAGTTTTATGGGTGGTTCGATATGCCCATAAGGCCAAAGGCAATTCATCAACCCATTTTCCTTTTTCCCGTTCTAATCGCTTTTTCAAAATGGTTTTGATAATCTTGTTAACCACTTCGACTTGTCCATTATACTGGGGATGTGCAACCACGGTATATTTCTTCTTGATACGATATGTGACACCCCACGTCCGTTAATGTCACTCACTAAGGGAATGTATTAAGTTTAGTGAAGCGTTATAGGTAAACAGACACAGAATATTTACAAGACATATATAAATAAGATAGCAGTGGAAATTTTTAAATTTTCATTTCAAACATAAATCATAATGTCGTGGTCCACAACATCATAAGTCACAAAAACCATTACAATAAAACAACTTCTGTCTTGCATCATTAGAGTACATAAGAATATGAAAAACAAAATTCCCCAGTTAAAAGAGTTAAGCCATAGTAAAGACAAGAACTTGAGCTATACTTCAGAAGTAGCTCCTAGCAAGGTGATATCTGAGTCCTGGCTAAGCCTGACTGTTTCCTCCTTGAGAACCTGGGGGGGAACGGATGAAAGAAGGAGAAACAAATGGGTCAGACATAAAGTCTGGCGAGTCTAGTTACTTTTAGCTAGTAAATAAATAAAAGTAACATGATAGACATATAAAGAGGATAAAAGAGAGATCACTACATAAATGGTAGCTGTGACAAGGTAAGCAAGATAAGTTGTATGTGCCTCACTAATGATTACTCTGCACTATTACTAGTATAACTAAAATGAGATGATCCCTTCAACTATAAGTTAGTAGACTTAGGGCATACGTCCGAGTGTACCCTAACCACTACCCTAATCGATCGGCTCCCTGCCTCGTAGATATCCTATGATAGCCCCACAGTAGGAGGTATCACTTCCTAAAGTGGCAACCATTAAGGTGTGCACAACCATACCTACTACTGTCACGGTCGTCTTATCCCCTTCTGCCCGGCTCATGCACGCACAAGGCCCAGTCGGTTTGCTCCACCCACACCATCCGTCTCGTTTGGAACTCTTATAATCAATCAGTAAGCGTGCCCTTTCTCCGCCTAGTACGGAGTTCTTTATTTGATACCAACTCCAGGTTACTAACAGAAATGGGTCCCACACAATATGGTACAAGCTCTCCCCTTTGTCTTGTATCCCCATTAGGTTTTTCAGTAAATATCTATACCCTTAGGTGTCTTTAATTACATAGCCCTATATCAGTTATGCCTGCCCTAAAGGGTGTCTTTAATTACATAACTTTATTATATTTTCCACTGGTTATGTATACCACTAGGTGTCTTTAATTACATAACCTTATTGGGTTAAGTTCGTAGGCCTATATGTAAATATTGCCCACCCCCTCTAATTTAGTTAACCCACCCACTACCCATCCAATTTTTACTTAACACTAACTTAAGTTCATAATCATCCAATCCTAATGGATTAATTTAGGTTAAGTAGTCCAATTCTTTACCATGTCCATTTATGGTTCATAATGGGCTAGACCTCCTACATTGGGCCTACAACATGTGGATGCTGGATATGCTGATCGGGTCCGAGTAGTCTTATTCCACAGTTGGGCCTAACCTCGTGTCTTAGCCCGATTCATATTTGCGCAGACCTCTCACATTAGGTTCAGCATTAGTGGCTGCTGGATATGCCGGTCGGGTTCGGGCAGACTTCCGCCACTAATGAAACCTATCCTCGTGTCATAAGTGCAATTACAATTCTGAATTGTAATTACTAAATATTCCATTTTTATCCAAATCTACCTATGCCACTATAGGTGATTATTTCTGTGTTTCCCCATTTGAATTAAATTTCCAATTTGTATAAATATTACATAAATTATGCCAATTATAAATCCCTTTCCCCGTTTCCTAACTAACGTATTCACACTTATTTTTGCGGCATCTAGGCTATAAAGCAACCTAGCCATAACAATGAAAAAGGGAATATGACAAAGGTAATAGTTTCAACATATCTTGGCATAAACTAGCATGATAACAAGGTGAATGGACATGTAATTAACATCATCACAAGGTGGACATTAAACTGATAACTTGTGGCAATTACTACGATGTCAAAGCAAGCGTAATGAGATCTAAATTAACCATTTTAGGTATCCGACTATTTAGATCTAGCATAATTAGGGTGACATAGTAACATGTTTAGATATAAAGATGGCTTTACATGTCAAGTTTACAACATATCAAGATCGATCATAATATGAAAAGTGA
Organism: Allium sativum; assembly: GCA_030737875.1. Lineage (NCBI taxonomy): Eukaryota > Viridiplantae > Streptophyta > Magnoliopsida > Asparagales > Amaryllidaceae > Allium > Allium sativum. The sequence continues at coordinate 680,641,898 of CM060926.1, read as the reverse complement.
AAAAGGGGATTTACATAAAGAACTAGGTCTAGCCAATGTTACAGCTGTCCAATTTAATAGATGTACTTTCACCACAATATAGTTACAAGTCAAGATCCACATAGACAACATAATAGAATAACCACAATTATATTAGACCTAGAGAAGCAGATCTATCATGACATAGTGTAGGATATAACACTTGCACAGAATCATACTTTACACCATATCCAATTTACTATCTTTCACAATTTACTTTTATTTATCTACACCTAAAAGCAATCTAGAAACTCACAGCCTTAGGTTTAGAGAATTGAGAAAGAACGGATCTTGAATTCTGAATTTGATTTGCAAAGTATATTGTTGTAGAAAACAGTCATGTCTCAGTTCGCACTCCGACAGCATATGGCACCCATAGTTTTCAATGAAGAAATAGGAGAATTAAGCACATATTTATGGCTGCAGAACCCCCTGAAACCGATTGCCACTTCATCCCCACGGGTGCCGACACCCCTCTATGGGGGGTCGACCCCCTAGAGCAGGAATTTTGCCGCTCTGACAAATTTTTTGAATTTCAATCGTTTTGGATAAAATTCTGACTCATCTCTGACTCATGCGTATATATATAATTTTTTCTTCTCGTATACAAACTTAAAACCCTCATAACTTCCTCATACAGTGTCCGTTTTATGCAAACCAAGTGTCTATCTTGACCAGAATTTCGAGATGGAAGCAATGGTGCAGTCCGTTTCCTCTAATTCTATATATTAAATTAATTGTTATTTAATTTGTCCTATTTAGTGTCGGTACAAATTTGGGGTGTTACATTCTCCCCTACTCAAAGGATTTCGTCCTGAAATCTCTAAGTTGAGAAGAATACATGTCCTACCATCTATCTTCTCATCCACCAACCACTGACATCCATGTCCTTAAAGATTTCTAATGCTCATATGAATATATGTGAGGGTGTGTGTATATGTCCTAACACTAATGCGAAGATCAAGCGATTTACTGATTCAGCTGACCTCCTTAATGCAATGTATGTTAGTGCCATGAATCCAATATGTATGCAAATTATCCTATTATAACATGTAAGCTCTATATGCATGCATACTCATTCGTCCAAATGCAACATACATATGCTAATACATCCATTTCCATCTATAAAAGAAAAGAAAAGGCATACCCATCCATATGTAGTATGAAAGTGATTGAGCCGATCTTAGTGCATAATGCGTGTGTATATGAGTCCACAGTCAACCACAAGAACACAATTGCATCCATTTGCATCCATCAAACATAACACGTTTCAAACACATGTTTACATCCATAGGATTCCTATCTAAAGGGTAAAAAATACTATGGATAAGATATACCCAATTGACAGAAACAAGTACTGATAAAGCTTTGGAAAAAGGAGTTAAGAACATACCCTCGAAAAGAAAAGGGTACGAAGCACAAATCTTATCTTTGGTGTCCCAAGTCGCATCCTCTAGGTTATCTCCCCATTGAACGTTTAGCAACTTGATCTCCTTATTGCGCAGCTTCTTAACTTATGATCCAAGAATACGAGAAGGAACTAGCCTGACTGTTGCCTCTTGTTCCACTTCTACTCTTCCAATACACTCGGCTCAACGATTACTGTGGTGTCATGCAGGAACTTCCGCAGATGGGAAACTTTGAAAACAAAATGAGCGCCAGATAGATTGTTTGGGAGTTTTACTATGTAGGCCATTTGGCCAGTCCTCTCGTTTATGGGAAATGGTCCCACAAACCTAGGTGCCAACTTCCCTACTGATCCGAAGCGAACCACATTCCTCAGAGGTGACACTCTGATAAAAACCATGTCTCCTACTTCAAATTCGAGGTCAGTCCTTCTCTTGTCTGCATAGGACTTCTGCCCATCTTGAGCTGTCTTCATCTGCCATTGAATATGGTTAATCTTTTCGGACGTTTCCGTAACCATATCTAGCCCAAGTAATAATCTTTCTTTAGACTCCCACCAACAAGTTGGTGATCTACAGGGTCGTCCGTACAATGCTTCGAAGGGTGCCATGCCGATGCTAACCTAATAACTGCTATTATAGGAAAACTCTACTAAAGGAAGATGCTCTTCCCAAGTCCCTCCAAAGTCTAGATACACAGCCTCAAAAGATCTTCAACAATTCTATTCACCCTCTTCACCAGCCTATCGGTCTGAGGATGACAAGCGGTGCTCAAACACAACTATGTACCAAATGCTTCTTGCAAGCTCCTCCAAAAATTCGTTGGTGAAAATGGAATCTAGATCACTTTCGATACGGGAAAGTACTACCAGAAGACGAAATATCTCTCAGACATAAATTGCTGCCAACCATGGTGCCGTCCTCTTACTCTTAACTGGAAATAAAATGGGTGCTCTTAGTAAGTCTATCTACAACCACCCAAATGTTGGTGTTGTCCTTCGTTGATCTAGGCAAACCATCTATGAAATCCATGGAGACACTCTCATGCTTCCACTGCGGGACCTCAAAAGGATGAAGTAAACCACTGGGCTCCCTTGGCTCAGCTTTTACTTGTTGGCAAATCAGACGTTGAGAAACAACGCTGCTACATCTTTCTTTATCCCATCCCAAAGAAAACCCCTTCCCAAGTAGCTCCCCTACTTGCTTACTCAGCTCCCTCCTTTCCCTTGGAGCCATATGGCGCACTGGTAATGCAACTTGCTTTGCATTGTCCACCAGATACATACGAAAATCGATCTCGCGCCTCGAAGGTAAGCCCTGTACCTCATCAAAAACGTTAGAATAATCTCGGACTACTAGAACAGATTGTAGATCATTGACAGATGGATAAAGAGACTCTAGGAAAGTTAGCATAACTGAACCTTGTGGGTCACAAGAAATCTCGAGGGTCTTCCCATGACAAATCAGGAGTCTAACAACCCTCCTGTCACAATATAGAATGGCCCTATAGGTTGTAAGCGAACCCATTCCTAGAATCAACCCGTAGCCCATAAACCCGAGCACATACGCGTCGCATTCAAACTCGTTGCCTAACATAGATTTTTCAAACCCCGACAAATCATCAACAAATGAGCCGAACCACCAATGGGGTCTGAAACAACAACGGGATCCACTACCATACTAGTATTAAGTGCATAGATTCGACTACAGAACTAGATAAAAATGAATGTGAAGCGCTAGAATCAAAAAGAGTTCTTATAGGAAGACTGGAAAGAGAAATCAAATCTTCCATGGAAACTTTCCCACCTCTATCTGGTGCACTAGCCACGAGAGCATTCGCTTGCCCTCCAGAGGTTCCTGACCTTTGACCTTGCCCTTGCTTCTTGGGCACTCCCTAAAATAGTGTCCAACCTCTACACAAATGAAGAAAGCATTCTTCCCTTTCCTGCAGTCCTGGGCCAAGTGACCCTCTCGCCCGCAACTATGGCACTTCCTCTTACCCTTAGCCTTATCATTCTTTCTACCCTTCTTCTGTTGTTGTTGCCATCCTTTCTTAGGCCATACATTTTTATTTTGTGTTTCCTCAACCCTAAGCTTCTTCCTTTCAGATTTATTTGAACTTTATCCGTGTTCAGTTCCTGGGCCATCATTTTACTCATCCTTGGACGGTGCTGCTTAGCCTTAACTCCCTTGTTCTCCTTTTTACCATCCTTGTTTAACAAGTTAACAAGTCTCCTGAAAGTTGCCTCCATCGCACGGAAATCCTTACAAAGCTCAAATAAATTAGCCGCAGGTGAAACTACTGCAGATATAGATGGAGGTTAGGCACTTCATTGCCCTTCGACATGTGCCGCAATTTAAACATGCCTATGGCATTATGCCGGAACGGGGACACCTTTCAGGAAGAATCGGTTCCCTAGACAAAAAGAAAAAGGAATCAAGCGGAGAATCGAGAGATATTTCCTATGGCTTTGGGGAATATGTTTTCCAAAATAGACTTTTCTTTTTGAAAATGCTTTCTTTTAAAACCTTTTTGAAAATAATTTTCAAAAACTTTATCTAATCTGGTAACCTTCAGCTCTGATACCAAGTGTGACACATCAAGTTCGTTAATGTCACTCACTAAGGGAATGCATTAAGTTTCGTGAAGCATTACAGGTAAACAGACACAAAATATTTACATGAAAGATATAAATAAGATAGTAGCGGAAATTTTTAAATTTTTACTTCAAACATAAATCTTAATGTCGTGGTCCATAATATCATAAGTCACAAAAACCATTATTAAAAAACAACTTCTGTCTTGCATCATCAGACTACATAAGAATATGAAAAACATAATTCCCCAGTTAAAAGAGTTAAGCCATAATAAGGACAAGAACTTGAGCCATACTTCAGAAGTAGCTCCTAGCAAGGTGATATCGAGTCCTGGCTAAGCCTGAGTGTTTCCTCCCTGAGAACCTGGATGGGAAACAGAAGAAAGAAGGAGAAACAAAAGGGTCAGTCATAAAGTCTGGTGAGTCTAGTTACTTTTAGCCAGTAAATAAATAAAATTATTATGATAGGCATATAAAGAGGATAAAAGAGAGATCTCTACATAAATGGCAGTTGTGACAAGGTAAGCAAGATAAGGTGTATGTGCCTTACTAATGATTACTCTGTACTATTACTAGTATAACTAAAATGAGATGATCCGTTCCACTATAAGTTAGTAGACTTAGGGCATACGTCTGAGTGTACCCTAACCACTACCCTAATCGATTGGCTCCATACACCGTAGATATCCTGTGCTGGCCCCACGGTAGGAGATGTCACTTCCTAAAGTGGAAACCATTAAGGTGTGCACAACCATACCTACTGGTGTCACGGTCGTCTTATCCCCTTCTGCCCGGCTCATGCACGCACCTGGCCCGGTCGGTTTGCTCCGCCCACACCGTCCATCTTGTTTGGATATCTTATAATCAATCAGTAAGTGCGCCCCTTCTCCGCCTAATACAGAGTTCTTTATTTGATACCAACTCCGGGTTACTGACTGAAATGGGTCCCACACAATATGATACAAGCTCTCCCCTTTGTCTTGTATCCCGACTAGGTTTTTCACTGACTATGTATACCCTTAGTTGTCTTGAATTACATAGCTCTATATTAGTTATGCCTACCCTAAAGGGTGTCTTTAATTACATAACTTTATTATATTTTCCACCGGTTATGTATACCACTAGGTGTCTTTAATTACGTAACCTTATTGGGTTAAGTTCGTGGGCCTATATGTAAATATTACCCACTCCCTCTAATTTACTTAAGTAGTCCAATTCTTTACCATGTCCATTTATGGTTTATAATGGGCTAGACCTCCCACATTACTCCTACAACGTTTGGATGTTGGATATGCCGGTTGGGTCCGGGCAGTCTTATTCCACAGTTAGGCCTCACCTCGTGTCTTAGCCCGATTCATATTTGCGCACTTAGACCTCTCACATTAGGTTCAGCGTTAGTGTCTGCTAGATATGCCGGTCGGGTCCAGGTAGACTTCCGCCACTAATGCAACCTAACCTCATGTCATAAGTGCAATTACAATTCTTAATTGTAATTACTAAATATTCTATTTTTATCCAAATCTACCTATGTCATTATAGGTGATTATTTTATGTTTCCCCATTTGAATTAAATGTCCAATTTGTATAAATATTACACAAATTATGCCAATTATAAATCCTTTTTCCCCGTTTCCTAACTAACGTATTCAAACGTATTTTCGTGGCATCTAGCTATAAAGCAGCCTAGCCATAACAGTGAAAAAGGGAATATGACAAAGGTGATTGTTTCAACATATCTTGGCATAAACTAGCATGATAACAAGGTGAATGGACAAGTAATTAACATCATCACAAGGTGGACATAAAACTGATAACTTGTGGCAATTGCTACGGTGATAAAGCAAGCATAATGCCATCTAAATTAACCATTTTAGGTGTCCAACTATTTAGATCTAGCATAATTAAGGTGACATAGTAACATGTTTAGATCTAAAGATGGCTTCACATGTCAAGTTTACAACATATCTAGATCGATCACAATATGACAAGTGAAAAAGGGGATTTACATGAAGAACTAGAACTAGCCAATGTTACAAATGTCCAATTTAACAGATGTACATTCACCAAATATAGTTACAAGTCAAGATCCACGTAGACAACATAATAGAATAACCGCAATTATATTAGATATAGAGAAACAGATCTATCATGATATAGTATAGGAAATAACACGTGCATAGAATCATACTTTAAAACATATCCAATTTACCATCTTTCACAATTTACTTTTATTTATCTAACTTAAAAGCAATCTAGAAACTCACAGCGTTAGGTTTAGAGAATTGAGAAAGAACGGATCTTGAATTCTGAATTTTATTTGCAAAGTATATTGTTGTAGAAAACAGTCCTGTCTCAGTTTACGCTCCGGTAGCATATGGCTCCCATAGTTTTCAATGAAGAAATAGGAGAATTGAGAACATATTTATAGCTACAGAACCCCCTTAAACCGACTGCCACCCCAGCCCTAGGGGTGTTGAATTGTGGGTGGGTCGACCCTTAGGTTGACACCCCTTATGGCGGGTCGACCCCTAGGTCGACACCCCTCTAGGGGGGTCGACCCCCTAGAGCGGGAATTTTGCCGCTTTGCCGAATTTTTCGAATTTCAATCGTTCTGGATAAAATTCTGACTCATTCGTATATATATAATTTTTTCTGCTCATATACGAACTTAAAACCCACATAACATCCTCATACGGTGTCCGTCTTATGCAAACTATGTGTCTATCTTGACCAGAATTTCGAGACAGAAGCAATGGTGTAATCCGTTTCCTCTAATTCTGTATATTAAATTAATTATTATTTAATTTATCCACTTTTAGTGTCGGTACAAATTCGGGGTGTTACATTCTCCCCTACTCAAAGGATTTCGTCCCAAAATCTCTAAGTTGAGAAGAATGCATAACCTATCATCCACCATCCATCTACTCATCTACCAACCACTGACATTCATTGTCCTTAAAGATTTCTAATGCTCATATAAATATATGCGAGGGTGCGTGTATATGTCCCAACACTAATGCGAAGATCAGGCGGTCTACTGATTCAGTTGACCTCCTTAATACAATGTATGTTAGTGCCGTGAATCCAATATGTATGCAAATTATCCTATTGTAACATGTAAGCTCTATATGTGTGCACACTCATTCATCCAAATGAAACATACATATGCTAATACATCCATTTCCATCCATAAAAGAAAAGAAAATGCACACACATCCATATGCAGTATGAAAGTGATTGAGCCGATCTTAGTGCCTAATGTGTGTGTATATGAGTCCACAGGCAACCACTAGCAAACACTTGCATCCATCAAACATAACATGTTTCAAACACATGTTTACATCCATAGGATTCCTATATAAAGGCTGAAAAATACTATGGATAAGATATACTCAATTGACAAAAATAAGTACTGATAAAGCTTTGGAAAAAGGAGTTAAGAACATACCCTCGAAAAGAAAAGGGTATGAAGCACAAATCTTGTCTTCGGTGTCCCAAGTCGCATCCTCTGGGTTATCTCCCCATTGAACCTTTAGCAACTTGATCTCCTTATTGCGCAGCTTCTTAACTTATGATCCATGAATAGGGGAAGGAAATCGCCTGACTGTCGCCTCTCGTTCCACTTCTACCTCTTCCAATACACTCGGCTCAATGATTACTGCAGTGTAATGCAACCATTTCCGCAGATGGGAAATGTGGGAAACATCATGAATGCCAGATAGGTTGTCTGGGGGTTTTACGCTGTAGGTCATTTGGCCAGTCCTCTTGGTTATGGGAAATGATCCCACAAACCTAGGTACCAACTTCCCTACTGATCCGAAGTGAGACACATTCCTCAGAGGTGACACTGTGATAAAAACCAAGTCTCCTACATCAAATTCGAGGTCATTCCTTCTCTTGTCTGCATAGGATTTCTTCCTATCTTGAGCTGTCTTCGTCTGCCATCGAATATGGTTAATCTTTTCGGACGTTTCCCTAACCATATCTGGCCCAAGTAATAATCTTTCTGTAGACTCCCACCAACAAGTTGGTGATCTACAGGGTCATCCGTACAATGCTTCGAAGGGTGCCATGCCGATGCTACCCTGATAACTGCTATTATAGGCAAACTCTACTAAAGGAAGATGCTCTTCCCAAGTCCCTCCAAAGTCTAGATACACAGCCTCAAAAGATCTTCAACAATTCTATTCACCCTCTTCACCTACCCATCGGTCTGAGGATGACAAGCGGTGCTCAAACACTACTATGTACCAAATGCTTCTTGCAAGCTCCTCTAAAAATTCGTTGGTGAAAATGGAATCTCGATCACTTACGATACTAGAAGGTACTACACGAAGACGAACTATCTCTCAAACATAAACTGCTGCAAACCATGGTGTCGTCCTCTTACTCTTAATTGGAAATAAAATGGGTTCTCTTAGTAAGTCTATCTAATACCACCCAAATGCTGGTGTTGCCCTTCGTTGATCTAGGCAAACCATCTATGAAATCCATGGAGATGCTCTCCTGCTTCCACTGTGGGACCTCTAAAGGATGAAGTAAACCACCGGGCTCCCTTAGCTCAGCTTTTACTTGTTGGCGAATCAGACATTGAGAAACAACGCTGCTACATCTTTCTTTATCCCAACCTAAAGAAAACCCTTTCTATAGTAGCTCCCCTACTTGCTTACTCAGCTCCTCTTTTCCCTTGGAGCCATATGGCGCACTGGTAATGCAACTGGCTTTGCATTGTCCGCCAAATATATACGAAAATCGATCTTGTGCCTCGGAGGTAAGCCTTGTACCTCATCAAAACATTAGAATAATTTCGAACTACTGGAAGAGATTGCAGATCATTGGTAGATGCATCAAGAGTCTCTAGGAAACTAAGCATAACCGACCCTTGTGTTTCACAAGAAATCTCGAGGGTCTTCCCATGACAAGTCAGGAGTCTAACAACCCTCCTCACACAATCCAGAATGGCCCCATACGTGGTAAGCCATTCCATTCCTAGAATCAACCCATAGTCTATAAACCCGGTCACATACGCATCGTATTCAAACTCGACGCCTAACATAGATATTCTCAAACCCCGACAAATCATCGATAAATGAGCCGAACCACCAATGGGGTTTGAAACAACAACGACATCCACTACCATACTAGTATTTAAGTGCATACATTCAACAACAGAACTTGATATAAACGAATACGAAGCGCTAGAATAAAAAAGAGTTCATATAGGAAGAGTGGAAAGAGAAGTCAAAACTTCCATGGAAACTTTCTAACCTCTATCTGGTGCACTAGCCACGAGAGCATTTGATTGCCCTCCAGAGGTTCCTGTCCTTTGACCTTGCCCTCGCTTCATTGGGCACTCCCTAGAATAGTGTCCAACCTCTTCACAAATGAAGCAAGCATTCTTCCCTTTCCTGCAGTCCTGGGCCAAGTGACCCTCTCGCCCGCAACTATGGCACTTCCTCTTAACCTTAGCCTTGTCATTCTTTTTGCCCTTCTTCTATTGTTGTTGTCGTCCTTTCTTGGGCCATACCTTTTTATTTTGTGTGTCCTCAACCTTAACACCTTAACTTCTTCCTTTCAGATTTATTTGAACTTTATCTGTGTTCCCTTCCTGGGCCATCATTTTTCTCATCCTTGGGCTGTGCTCCTTAGCCCTAACTCCGTTGTTCTCCTTTTTACCATCCTTGTGTAACAAGCAAACAAATCTCCCTAAAGTTGCCTCCATCGCACGGAAATCCTTACGAAGCTCAAAAACATTAGCAGTATGTGCTACTTTTTAGCTACAGATGGAGGTTAGGCACTTCATTGCCCTTCGACATGTGCTGCAATATAAACATGCCTACGACATTATACTGGAACGGGGACACCTTTCAGGAAGAATCGGTTCCCCAGACAAAAAGAAAAAGGAATCAAGTGGAGAATCGAGAGATATTTCCTATGGCTTTGGGGAATATGTTTTTCAAAACAGACTTTTCATTTTGAAAATGCTTTCTTTTAAAACTTTTTTGAAAATAATTTTCAAAAACTTTATCCGATCTGGTAACCTTTAGCTCTGATACCAAGTGTGACACCCCACATCCATTAATGTCACTCGCTAAGGGAATGCATTAAGTTTCGTGAAGCGTTATAGATAAACAAACACAGAATATTTACAAGACAGATATAAATAAGATAGCAGCGGAAATTTTTAAATTTTTATTTCAAACATAAATCATAATGCGGTGGTCCATAATATCATAAGTAACATAAACCATTATAATAAAACAACTTCTGTCTTGCATCATCAGAGTACATGAGAATATGAAAAACATAATTCCCCAGTTAAAATAGTTAAGCCATAGTAAAGACAAGAACTTGAGTCATACTTCAGAAGTAGCTCCTAACAAGGTGATATCTGTGTCTGGCTAAGCCTGAGTGTTTCCTCCCTGAGAACCTGGGGGGAAATCGGAAGAAAGAAGGAGAAACAAAAGGGTTTGACATAAAGTCTTGTGTGTCTAGTTACTTTTATCCTGTAAATAAATAAAAGTAACATGATAGGCATATAAAGAGGATAAAAGAGAGATCACTACATAAATGGCAGGTGTAATAAGGTAAGCAAGATAAGGTGTATGTGCCTCACTAATGATTACTCTGCACTATTACTAGTATAACTAAAATGAGATGATCCCTTCCACTATATGTTAGTAGACTTAGGGCATACGTCCGAGTGTAACCTAACCATTACCCTAATCGATCGGCTCCCTACCCTGTAGATATCCTGTGCTGGCCCCACAGTAGGAGGTATCACTTCCTAAAGTGGCAACCATTAAGGTGTGCAAAACCATACCTACTGGTGTCATGGTCGTCTTATCCCCTTTTGCCCAGCTCATGCATGCAAATGGCCTAGTCGGTTTTCTCCGTCCACACCATTCGTCTCGTTTGGATCTCTTATAATCAATCAGTAAGTGCGCCCCTTCACCGCCTAGTACGGAGTTCTTTATTTGATACCAACTCCGAGGTACTGACTGAAATGGGTCCCACACAATATGATACAAGCTCTGCTCTTTGTCTTGTATCCCCACTAGGTTTTTCACTGACTATGTATACCCTTAGGTGTCTTTAATTACATAGCCCTATATCAGTTATGCCTACCCTAAAGGGTGTCTTTAATTACATAACTTTATTATATTTTCCACCGGTTATGTATACCACTAGGTGTCTTTAATTACATAACCTTATTGGGTTAGGTTCATGGGCCTATATGTAAATATTACCCACCCCCTCTAATTTACTTAACCCACCCACTACCCGTCCAATTTTTACTTAACCCTAACTTAAGTTCATAATCATACAGTCCTTATGGATTAAATTATGTTAAGTAGTCCAATTCTTTACTATGTCCATTTATGGTTTATAATAGGCTGGACCTCCCACATTAGGCCAACAATGTGTGGATGCTGGATATGCCGGTCAGGTCCGGGCAGTCTTATTCCACAGTTGGGCCTAACCACGTGTCTTATCCCAATTCGTATTTGCGCACTTAGACCTCTCACATTAGGTTCAGCGTTAGTGGCTGCTGGATATGCCGGTCGGGTCCAGGCAGACTTCCATCACTAATGCAACCTAACCTCGTGTTATAAGTGCAATTACAATTCCTAATTGTAATTACTAAATATTCAATTTTTATCCAAATCTACCTATGTCATTATAAGTGATTATTTCTATGTTTCCCCATTTGAATTAAATGTCCAATTTGTAAAAATATTACATAAATTATGCCAATTATAAATCCCTTTTCCCAGTTTCCTAACTAACGTATTCGCACGTATTTTTGCGGCATCTAGGCTATAAAGCCGCCTAGCCATAACATTGAAAAAGGGAATATGACAAAGGTGATAGTTTCAACATATCTTGGCATAAACTAGCATGATAATAAGGTGAATGGACATGTAATTAACATCATCACAAGGTGGACGTAAAACGACAACTTGTGGCAATTACTACGATGTCAAAGCAAGCATAATGAGATCTAAATTAAGCATTTTAGGTGTCCAACTATTTAGATCTAGCATAATTAGGGTGCCATACTAACATGTTTAGATCTAAAGATGGCTTCACATGTCAAGTTTACAACATATCTAGTTCGATCACAATATGACAAGTGAAAAAGGGGATTTACATAAAGAACTAGATCTAGCCAATGTTACAAATGTCCAATTTAATAGATGTACATTCACCACAATATAGTTACAAGTTAAGATCCACATAGACAACATAATAGAATAACCACAATTATATTAGATCTAGAGAAACAGATCTATCATGACATAGTATAGGATATAGCACTTGCACAGAATCATACTTTACAACTTATCCAATTTACCATCCTTCACAATTTACTTTTATTTATCTAAACCTAAAAGAAATCCGGAAACTCATAGCGTTAGGTTTAGAGAATTCAGAAAGAACGGATCTTGAATTCTGAATTTGATTTGCAAAGTATATTGTTGTAGAAAACGGTCATGTCTCAGCTCGCGCTCCAGAAGCATATGGCTCCCATAGTTTTCAATGAAGAAATAGGAGAATTGAGCACATATTTATAGCTGTAGAACTCCCTAAAACTAAATGCCACCTCATCCCTAGGGGTGTCGACACCCCTGTAGGTGGGTCGACCCATAGGTTGATACCGCTTTAAAGGAGTCGACCCCCTAGATCGGGAATTTTGTCGCTCTGGCGAATTTTTTGAATTTAAATCATTTTGGATAAAATTCTGACTCATCTCTGACTCATGCGTATATATATAATTTTTTCTGCTCGTATACAAACTTAAAACCCTCATAACTTCCTCATACTGTGTCCGTTTTATGTAAACCAAGTGTCTATCTTGACCAGAATTTCGAGACGGACGCAATTGTGCAGTCTGTTTCCTCTAATTTTTTAAATTAAATTAATTATTATTTAATTTATTCTCTTTTAGTGTCAGTACAAATTCGGGGTGTTACATTCTCCCCTACTAAAAGGATTTCGTCCCGAAATCTCTAAGTTGAGAAGAATGCATATCCTACTATCCATCATCCATCTACTCATCCACCAACCAGTGACATCCATTGTCCTTAAAGGTTTCTAATGCTCATATGAATATATGTGAGGGTGTGTGTATATGTCCCAACATTAATGTGAAGATTAGGCGGTATACTGATTCAGTTGACCTCCATAATGCAATGTATGTTATTACCATGAATCTAATATGTATGCAAATTATCCTATTATAACATGTAAGCTCTATATGTGTGCACACTCATTCGTCCAAATGCAACATACATATGCTAATACATCCATTTTCATCCATAAAAGAAAAGAAAATGCAAACACATCCATATGCAATATGAAAGTGATTGAGCTGATCTTAGTGCCTAATGTTTGTGTATATGAGTCCACATGCAACCACTAGCAAACACTTGCATCCACTTGCATCCATCAAACATAACATGTTTCAAACACATGTTTACATCCGTAGGATTCCTATCTAAAGAACGAAAAATACTATGGATAAGATATGCTCAATTGACAGAAACAAGTACTGATAAAGCTTTGGAAAAAGGAGTTAAGAACATACCCTCGAAAGAAAAGGGTACGAAGCACAAATCTTGTCTTCGGTGCCCCAAGTCACATCCTCTGGTTCTCCCCGTTGAAATTTTAGCAACTTGATCTCCTTATTGTGCATCTTCTTTACTTCTGATCCAAGAATGCGGGAAGGAACTCGCTTGACTGTCGCCTTCCGTTCCACTTCTACCTCTGTAGTGTCATGCAGGCACTTTCGCAGATGCGAAACGTGTAAAACATCTTGAACGCCGGATAGATTGTCTGTTAGTTGTACTCTGTAGGCCATTTTGCCAATCCTCTCGGTTATGGGAAATGGTCCCACAAACCTAGGTGCCAACATCCTTACTGATCCGAAGCGAACCACATTCCTCAGAGGTGACACTTTGATAAAAACCAAGTCTCCTACTTCAAATTCGAGGTCAGTCCTTCTCTTGTCTGCATAGGGTATCTGCCTATCTTGAGCTGTCTTCATCTGCCATCGAATAAGGTCAATCTTCTCGGACATTTCCCTAACCATATCTGACCCAAGTAATAATTTTTCTGTAGACTCCCACAAACAAGTTGGTGATCTACAAGGTCGTCCGTACAATGGTTCGAAGGGTGCCTTGCCGATGTTTGCCCGATAACTGTTATTATAGGAAAATTCTACAAAAGGAAGATGCTCTTCCCAAGTCCCTCCGAAGTCTAGATACACAGCCTTAAAAGGTCTTCAAGAATTCTATTCACAATCTCCGCCTGCCTATCGGTCTGAGGATGACAAGCGGTGCTCAAGCACAACTGTGCACCTAATGCTTCTTGCAAGCTCCTCCAAAAATTCGTTGGTGAAAATGGAATCTCGATCACTTACGATACTGGAAGGTACTACACGAAGACGAACTATCTCTCGGACATAAATTGCTGCCAACCATGGTGCCGTCCTCTTGCTTTTAACTAGAAATATAATGGGTGCTCTTAGTATGTCTATCTACAACCACCCAAATGCTGGTGTTGCCCTTCGTTGATCTAGGCAAACCATCTATGAAATCCATGGAGATGCTCTCCCGCTTCCACAACGGAACCTCCAAATGATAAAGTAAACCACCGGGCTCCCTTTGCTCAGCTTTTACTTGCTAGCAAATCAGACATTGAGAAACAACGCTGCTACATCTTTCTTTTTCCTATTCCAAGGAAAACCCTTTCTCAAGTAGCTCCACTACTTGCTTACTCAGCTTCCTCCTTTCCCGTGGAGCCATATAGCGCATTGATAATGCAACTGGCTTTGCATTGTCCACCATATATATATATATATGAAAATTGATCTCACACCTCGAAGGTAAGCACTGTACCTCATCAAAAAACGTCAGAATAATCTCGGACTACTGGAACAGATTGCAAATCATTGGCAGATGCATCAAGAGACTGTAGGAAGCTAAGCATAACCGACCCTTGTGGGTCACAAGAAATCTCGAGGATCTTCCCATGACAAGTCAGGACTCTAACAACCCTCCTCACACAATCCAGAATGGCCCCACACGTGGTAAACCAATCCATTCCTAGAATCAACCCGTAGCTTATAAACCGGAGCACATACGTGTTGCATTCAAACTCGACACCTAACATAGATATTTTCAGACCCTGACATATCATCGATAAATGAGCTGAACCACTAATGGGGTTTGAAACAACAATGGGATCCACTGCCATACTAGTATTTAAGTGCATAGATTCAACTACATAACTAGATATAAACGAATGCGAAGCGCTAGAATAAAAAAGAGTTCATATTGGAAGATTGGAAAGAGAAATCAAACCTTCCATGGAAACTTTCCTACCTATATCTGGTGCACTAGCTACGAGGGCATTCGCTTGCCCTCTAGAGGTTCCTGTCCTTTGACCTTGCCCTTGATTCCCTAGGCACTCCCTAGAATAGTGTCCAACCTCTTCACAAATGAAGCAAGCATTCTTCCCTTTCCTGCAGTCCTGGGCCAAGTGACCCTCTCACCCACAACTATGGCATTTCCTCTTAGCCTTGCCATTCTTTCCTCCCTTCTTCTGTTGTTGTTTCCATCCTTTCTTAGGCCATACCTTTTTATTTTGTGTTTCCTCAACCTTAACTTCTTCCTTTCAGATTTATTAGAACTTTCTGTGTTCCCTTCCTGGGCCATCATTTTTCTCATCCTTGGGTTGTGCTCCTTAGCCCTAATCCCTTGTTCTCCTTTTCACCATCCTTGTGTGACAAGCAAACAATTCTTCCGAAAGTTGCCTCCATCGCGCGGAAATCCTTACGAAACTCGAAAAAATTAGCCATAGGTGATACTATTGCAGCTAAAATAGGGGTTAGGCACTTCATTGCCCTTCGACATGTGCCGCAATTTAAACATGCCCACGACATTATGCCGGAACAAGGACACCTTTAAGGAAGAATCAGTTCCCCAGACAAAAAGAAAAAGGAATCAAGCGGAGAATCGAGAGATATTTCCTATGGCTTTGGGGAATATGTTTTCAAAACAGACTTTTATTTTTGAAAATGCTTTCTTATAAAACCTTTTTGAAAATAATTTTCAAAAACTTTATCCAATCTGGTAACCTTCAACTCTGATACCAAGTGTGACACCCCATGTTCGTTAATGTCACTCACTAAGGGAATGCATTAAGTTTCATGAAGCATTATAGGTAAACAGACACAGAATATTTAAAAGATAGATATAAATAAGATAGAAGCAGAAATTTTTAAATTTTTATTTCAAACATAAATCATAATGTCGTGGTCCATAATATCATAAGTCACAAAAACCATTACAATAAAACAACTTCTGTCTTGCATCATCAGAGTACATAAGAATACGAAAAACATAATTCCCCAGTAAAAAGAGATAAGCCTTAGTAAAGACAAGAACTAGAGCCATACTTGAAAAGTAGCTCCTAGCAAGGTGATATCTGAGTCCTGGCTAAGCCTGAGTGTTTCCTCCTGAGAACCTGGGGGGAATGGCAGAAAGAAGGAGAAACGATGGGGTCAGATATAAAGTCTGTTGAGTCCAGTTACTTTTAGCCAGTAAATAAATAAAAGTAACATGATAGGCATATAAAGTGGATAAAAGAGAGATCACTACATAAATAGAAGGTGTGACAAAGTATGCAAGATAAGGTTATGTTCCTCACTAATGATTACTCTGCACTGTTACTAGTATAACTAAAATGAGATGATCCCTTCCACTATAAGTTGGTAGACTTAGGGCATACGTCCAAGTATACCCTAACCACTACCCTAACCGATCGGCTCCCTACCCCGTAGATATCCTGTGTTGGCCCCACAGTTGGAGGAATCACTTCCTAAAGTGGCGACCATTAAGGTGTGCATAACCATACCTACTGGTGTCACGGTCGTCTTATCCCCTTCTGCCCGGCTCATGCACGTACATGGCCCGGTCGGTTTGCGTCGCCAGCACCATCCGTCTCATTTGGATCTCTTAGGATCAATCAGTAAGCGTGCCCTTTCTCCGGCTAGTACGGAGTTCTTTATTTGATACCAACTCCGAGTTACTGACTGAAATGGGTCCCACACAATATGATATAAGCTCTCCCCTTTGTCTTGTATCCCCACTAGGTTTTTCACTGACTGTGTATACCCTTAGGTGTCTTTAATTACATAGCCATATATTAGTTATGCCTACCCTAAAGGGTGTCTTTAATTACATAACTTTATTATATTTTCCACCGGTTATGTATACCACTATGTGTCTTTAATTACATAACCTTATTGGGTTAAGTTCGTGGGACTATATATAAATATTATCCACCCCCTCTAATTTACCTAACCCACCCACTATCCATCCTATTTATACTTAACCCTAACTTAAGTTCATAATCATACAATCCTAATGGATTAAATTAGGTTAAGTAGTCCAATTCTTTACCATGTCCATTTATTGTTTATAATGGGCTAGACCTCCCACATTAGGCCTACAATGTGTGGATGCTGGATATACTGGTCGAGTCCGGGCAGTCTTATTCCACAGTTGGCCCTAACCTCGTGTCTGGGCACGATTTGTATTTGCGCACTTAGACCTCTCACATTAGGTTCAACATTAGTGGCTGCTGGATATGCCGGTCGGGTCCAGGCAGACTTCCGCCACTAATGCAACCTAACCTCGTGTCATAAGTGCAATTACAATTCCTAATTGTAATTACTAAATATTCCATTTTTATCCAAATCTACCTATGTCATTATAGGTGATTATTTCTATGTTTTCCCATTTGAATTAAATGCCCAATTTGTATAAGTATTACATATGCCAATTATAAATTCCTTTTCCCCGTTTTCTAACTAACGTATTCACACGTATTTTGGCGGCATCTAGGCTATAAAGTAGCCTAGCCATAACAATGAAAAAGAGAATATGAAAAAGGTGAAAGTTTCAACATATCTTGGCATAAACTAGCATGATAACAAGGTGAATGTTCATGTAATTAACATCATCACAAGGTGGACATAAAACTGATAACTTATGGCAATTACTACGATGTCATAGCAAGCATAATGAGATCTAAATTAACCATTTTAGGTGTCCAACTATTTAGATCTAGCATAATTAGGGTGACATACTAACATGTTTAGATCTAAAGATGGCTTCACATGTCAAGTTTACGACATATCTAGATCAATCACAATATGATAAGTGAAAAAGGGTATTTACATAAAGAATTAGATCTAGTCAATGTTACAACTGTCCAATTTAATACATGTACATTCACCACAATATAGTTACAAGTCTAGATCCACATAGGCAACATAATATAATAACCACAATTATATTAGATCTAGAGAAACAGATCCATCATGACATAATATAGGATATAACACTTGCACAGAATCATACTTTACAACATAACCAATTTACCGTCTTTCACAATTTACTTTTATTTATCTAAGCCTAAAAGAAATCAAGAAACTCATAGTGTTAGGTTTAGAGAATTGAGAAAGAATGGATCTTGAATTATGAATTTGATTTGCAAAGTATGTTGTTGTAGAAAACGATCATGTCTCAGTTCGCACTCCGGCAGCATATGGCTCCCATAGTTTTCAATAAAGATATAGGAGAATTGAGCACATATTAATAGCTGCAGAACCCCTTGAAACCGACCGCCCCCTGAGCCTTGGAGGTGTCGGCACCCCTGTGGGTGGGTCGACCCATAGGTCGACACCCCTTAAGGGGGGTCGACCCCTAGGTCGACGCCACTCTTAGGGGGTTGACCCCCTAGAGCGGGAATTTTGCCGCTCTGCCGAATTTTTCGAATTTGAATCATTCTCGATAAAATTCTGACTCATCTCTGACCCATGCGTATATATATAATTTTTTCTACGTGCATACAAACTTAAAACCCTCATAACTTTATCATACGGTGTCCGTTTTACGCAAACCAAGTGTCTATCTTGACCAGAATTTCGAGACGGATGCAATAGTGCAGTCTGTTTCCTCTAATTCTATATATCAAATTAATTATTATTTAATTTATCCTCTTTTAGTGTTGGTACAAATTCAGGGTGTTGCACGATACTTCTCACAAAAATCTCTAAACTATGAACTATCGAACTAAGTTCCGTTGTCAGTAATAACGGTTCAGGTTATCCCATACCGGCACATAATGTTCCTGGCAATAAAATTGATGACCTTTTTTGTCATTATCGAGGTCATCTTCTTAGCTTCTTCCCATTTTGTGAAATAGTCTACTGCTACTATCGCGTATCTGGCACCTCCTTTCGAAATGGGCAAGGTTCTGATAATGTCTATCCCCCAAATAGTGAATGGCCAAGGGCCAACCATTTGGGTGATCTCCGTCGGGGGAGCTCGCGGAATGTGCGTGAACCTTTGGCATTTGTCACATCTTTTAGAATAGTTGGCGGCATCTTTATTAACAGTTGGCCAAAAGTATCCATAGCGCAATATCTTCCTGGCTAAGGTTTGCCCCCGGCGTGTGCTCCACAATCTCCTTCATGCACTTCCTTTATTATCTTCTTGATATCATCATTGGCCACACATAGAAACATGGAAACAGAGAACCCTCTTCTATATAGCTGGTCTTTTTGAATTACGTATCTGGAGCCGCACCAAGGCTCGTTTTTCGTTCTTTCTTTTGGGTAACGTGCCGAGGAGGAGGAAATTTTTGATGGGGGTCATCCATGATTATCTCTCGGGTTTAACATCAACCTGGTCGATCACCATTTTCTCAATGCTTGGCATACTCAAGGTTTCTATGGGAACCAGCTCTGTTTTGCCTGGATGGTCTGAGCTGACTAGTTTTTCCAACCTGTCTGCCTTCTGATTCTCCTTTCTAGTAATGTGGTAAATGCTGTATCGGCCCAAATTTTGCAATAATTTCTTGACTTGCTTTAGATAAGAACTCGGCCATTCTCCCTAGGTAAGATATTCCTTACGAACTTAACGTACCACAAGTTGTGAATCACAAAAAATATCAAGCAATGTTATCTTAAGTCTTTCGCGAGTCTTAGCCCAACAATCAGGGCTTCATACTCGGAATCGTTGTTTGTTGCAAGAAATTCAAGCCTCAAGGCATAATAAACTGAACGTCCCTTGGGAGAAAGTAGTACTATACTGGCCCCCGAACGTCGTTCATTTCGGGTTCCATCAGTGTATTGCTTCCAAACGCCTATTCATGTTCAACCTTCAAGGGCTTGGGATTATCATTCCGATCTTCATATTCTGGGGTAGTAAATTCTGCTATGAAGTCAGCTAAGGCCTGCCCCCGGATTGATTTTCGGGATATAAAATTTAAGTCGAACTGGCTTAATTCAATGTTACACTTTAGTAATCTCCCACTTCCTCGGGTCATTGCAAAACTTGTTTAAGGGGTTGGTCGGTAAATATCTTAATTGGATGGGCTTGAAAATAATGCCAGAGTTTCCTTGATGCAATTAACAAGCTATAGGCAAGCTTCTCGATTTTCAGATAATTGCGTTCGGCCCCCGTCAACTTTTTGCTTACATAGTAGACCTACCGTTGTACTCGCTCTTCTTCGCGGAT
The DNA here is from genome assembly GCA_030737875.1 of Allium sativum. Taxonomy (NCBI): domain Eukaryota; kingdom Viridiplantae; phylum Streptophyta; class Magnoliopsida; order Asparagales; family Amaryllidaceae; genus Allium; species Allium sativum. Next base: position 680,621,279 of record CM060926.1, on the reverse strand, counting down.
CAGGACCGAGTTGATCGCATGTGCGGATACTGCTAAATAAAAGAATAAGTCTTCATGGTCAATGAGCTTATAGAGGACGGGAGGTTTCTCCAAGTGATCGATCAGTTTCTGGAAAGCTTCGACACAGTCGGGCGTCTAATCAAAGTTTCGCTTTCCGCTTTTAATTAATTCAAGAAGGGTATACATTTATCAGTCGCCTTCGAAATGAATCGACCCATAGTTGCTATCTTACCCGCCAGGCTTTGAACATCCTTGATTCGTTTAGGCTCCTGAATTCCTTTGAGGGTCGAAATCTGGTCGGGATTAATTTCGATTCCTCGAGAACTCACAATAGAACCCAAGAACTTTCCCGAGGCTACTACGAAAGAACACTTCAAAGGATTCAGTTTCATGTCGTACCTCCGTAGGATGCCAAACATCCTTGAGAGATCATTCACGTGCTCAGACGATTGTTTTGACTTTACTAACATGTCATCCACATATACCTCCATCGTTTTTCCTACCTGATCGTGGAACATCCGGTTGACCTATCTTTGATAGGTTGCCCCTGCATTTTTCAGGCCAAAGGGCATTACCATGTAACAATATAGCTAAGATCAATGATGAAGCTAGTATTCTCTTGGTCCGGAACATGCATAACAATCTGGTTGTACCCTGAATACGCATCCATAAACGAAAGCAGCTCATGCCCACGGATGAGTTGACCAATGATCAATCCTAGGCAGTGGGAAACTGTCCTTAGGGCAGGCTTTGTTTAAATCGGAAAAGTTAATGAAAGTCCTCCACTTCCCATTAGCCTTCTTCACAATTACTCGATTGGCTAATCAATCGGGATAGGTCGAATCCTGAAAAAACCCATTGGCCTGCCATTTACTGATTTCTTCTTTCAAGGCCATCGACCTTTCAGGGCCGAGCATTCGCCTTTTTTGCTTTACCGGAGTATACTTTGGGTCGATGCTTAGGGAGTGAGCTATAATGGAGCGTGAGATTCCACACATATCAGCGTGGGTCAAGCAAACACATATAGGTTTGCTCAGAGGAACTCAGTCAGTTCCCTCGTCCGGAGGGAGTCGAGATGGGATCCAATTTTTAAGACCTTGGTATGGTCATTTCTATCTACCGAAATTTCCACCGTTGCTTTATTCGGGGCGGTCTTTCTACATCCTAGTTCTTCGTCCTCTCTAGGGTCGATATCCTCAACTCTATAGATGGACGGTCTCGACCATGACGTTTTCTATACTTGCTATGCTCCCATTTTTTCACAGGAGGAGGGTCGACTATTGATTTTTTGCTGCCCTTATTCTGGAGATCCTTCCACTCCACTAAGTAACAAGCTCGACCTTCCACCTGGTCTACCCGTACCGTACCAATTCCACCATCAGTTGGGAATTTCAATAGCAGGCACCTTGGGGCGATGTAGGCCTTGAACTCCATTAGTGTTGGTCATCATAAGAACGCATTATATCGGGAGCTAATGTCCATCACAACGAATAGTAGGGGCCTTACTCTCCTCCATTCCCCGTCTCCTAATTCCACGGGCAATTTGATCACTCCAATGGACTCAGTAGAAGATCCATTGAAACCCTATATCTCACCGGAGCAAGACTTCAAGTCCTGCAACTCTAATTTCATCTGTTCATAGGTTTTCTTAAACAATATATTGACCGAACTTCTGTTGTCAATCAACATCTTCCTTACTATTGCCGGGCTGATAGTTCCGGTTATTACCATGGGATCGACCGTCTGAGCTTCTATGCCTATCGCCTCTCTTCCACGAAAGACAACATCGTCTATCTCAGTTTTCCTCTGCTTCATTGGATTTACACTTTCGGGGACACTAGTTTCAGCAACGTCAAGGTGTTTCATGAAACTCACATATTGCTGCATAGCCTAGATAATGAATCTGGCTGTGTGTGGTCCTCCGACTATGACATGCAGTAGCTCGATGAGCGGCCTGACCTTGTCTGGGGATTGAAGCCCCTTACCCTCTGTCCGTGGGGGCTGTCTTATATTCGTCGAGCTTTCCCTCCCGGATCAGCTTCTCTATGATGTCTCTAAGACGCCGACACCCGTTTGTCGTATACCCATATATATCATGGAATAGGCAATATTTTCTAGTCGCTTGTTCCCTCTCCGTGGGATCACGAGTGGGAGGTTTCTTATACTGGACCGTGTTACAGGTGTCAAGATAGATGTTTTCTAGCATGTCATTCAAGGCAGTGTAAGTCTCGAATGCCCGTAACGGTGGTCTCTTTCGAGGGTTCCCCCTCTGTCCTGAGCTCCCATTGGTCCCTCGCCGTTTCGTTTGTCGTGGTTTCCGATATTTACTTCCACTTTTCCTGAGCTGTCACCAGCATGCTTGACCGCGACGTTATTCTGGGTCGATGGGGTAGATGCATTCTTCGGCCTATTCTCCTCCTCCAACTGCGCATCCTCTTGTCATAATCGGATGTGGGCTTTCTCATAAAAAGCCTCATTTGTTGTTGGCGGCTTCCCAATCAAGTATTTTCCAAATTCAGTTTGTTTGTTAATGCCATCGACCATGGCCATTAGAATAGTTTCATGGTTGGGGTTACTGACCTCGGTGGCCGCCCAGTTAAATTGATTAAGTTAATTTCTCAGGGATTCTCCTTTCCCCTGTTTAACTGCCGAGAGTGCCATTACATGATTTGACTTAGTAGTGTGAAGGCGAAATTGAATCAGAAACTTCTCGCTCAAGTCTTTAAAGCTTGGGATAGATTTCGCGGGTAAACGCACAAACCACATGAGCGCTATCTCGCTCAGGAAGATCGGGAAGGCTTTGCACTTGATAGTATCGGGAGCCACCGCCAACTCCATATGCCGGGAGTACCTCATTAGATGTGGTTGTGGGTCATAGGTATCGTCTTACTGATTCATCTGGGGAATATTAAATCTCCAAGGGAATTCGGCTTGTAGGATATCGTTGGTGAATGGCGTGTGGCTTTGGTCGATTCCCCAATCTTCATTTCTATGTTCGTGATTGTTGTTCATGATCAATCGTACCATTGTAGTCAGGTCTAGTGGAACGACTGTGTCTTGGTTGGTTTCTTCGGTCGAACGGGCTCTCCTGGCTCTCTCACCAGGAAATGCTGCCTAACCCAGTACTCAGGCTGTCTCTCTTCCTTCCCGGGTATCTCGGTCGATCATAAGATTCCGGGGAAGGTGAACAGGGATTCGATTCCCTTGGATAGCATTCTGCGGTTGAGGAGGAACTCCTTGGTTTCATGGGGCCATAGGATCGATAATTTCCACCTCGGCCAGGTCGGCCTCGGCTTGTTCGCTTGCCCCCCGGTGGCCCAGACATTTCTCGAGGCGCAATTGTCGTACATTCTTGGCTCTTTCTAATGGGCGTCGGATCCATTGTGGATCCCTGCTACCGTCGGATGACGAAGAGCCTTCTGACACATGATCCAGCTGAGGAGGAGGAAGCCGATGTTCCATGCCTTCTTGAGTTTGGTTCCCGAGCTCCTCCCATTGTCTCGTCATGCGAGTCATATCATGCCGCATCGTGGCATTCTTCCAAGCATGTTCTTTTAGAGCCTCCGTTGTCTCCTGAAGTTGATTTAGCACAGTCGTAAACTCGTACCGAGTGGAGAAGGTTGAGGAAGGACTTGGATCTACCGCAGGGGAGCAAGACAGGTTGGCCCCGAGCAGTTTCAGGTGTGGCCGATCCACTAGCCACTTCCACAGAGGTTCCAACTTGTGGTTGCTTTCTATTATTCCGAGCTGATTTTCCAGCCATAATTTTGATGATGCAGAGATAAAGATGAGATTTTCGTCTCGGACTAGGTGATCCAAAAGTAGAGCAAAAATCTAGACTAGGCTAAGAATTTCAATTCTCAGTGGAAGCACCAAAATGTTGACACCAAAAATTGGTACAACACCAAAAGAGAGAGTTGTGTAGAGATTAAATGAAGATCAATAACTATAAGAAACGTAAAACGAGAAAAATCACACAGAGATTTATAGTGGTTCGGCGTTAATGAGCCTACATCCACTTTATAAGCTTTTATATATTGTCTCTGCTATCAGGCAGAATGATTACAACGGTGGAATGAGGGAATTAAGACTAGAAACAGCTAAAGTTTTCGTAATTCTCCTCTCAAAAAAAAGATCCCCCTTCTAAACAAAAAAAAGGTGTTTATAGGTGATACAGTATTAGGCCATCCTGAACACATGTTCTAAGATCCTCAAGAATAGGTGCTATTGAATGATTCTGTATCTCCCAGAGAATGGGTGTCTTCCTTTGATTATCGACGCGAAGTGGCAGCTGATCCGTATAACCCGGATGATTTTTAAGAAGAAAACATCTACGACGAGCTATTCCTCAGGCAAGCTTTTTGGATCATAATTGAATGCAACGTTGCTGATCATGCTTAGTCATACCGAACTTCTCCCGAGATGCATCTGACAAGGGAAGAGAGCTTTGATGTCGGGCCTCACTGGCTGTCCCCAAATCGAACATCTTAGGTATGATTATGCCGCATCATTACGCCTTGATGAGATGCCCGAAAGGCCCATCAACACGTATAGTCTCCCCGAAATTGGGTAACCTGAGCTCTGATACCAATTGTAATAACCTGCTTGGAATGGACCTTAATCCCAACCTAGAAAGTACCATCGAGACTTAGAGACATTCTAAATGAATCGTTGGTTGCTATAAGGAATTGATATACACTTAAATATGTATATTTTATCCACTATTTAACTTATTTTCTCTTTAAAATAATTGATACTGTGTATTTATAGTTGTGTTTTCAAATTATTTAAGATGAACGGATTGATGCACTTAATTGTTGAAAAGCTTGAAAAATTGGTGCAAAAAGAGTGTTGATCTTTAGAGCTGGATTAAAGCATGAAGATCTGAAGAAATGTTGTTGTTCAACCACCTTCCGCCGCATATTTTAAAGTCAAGATTCAATGCCTTTTCATAAAGACTGCTTGTCTCAATTGTTATGGAGTTCTTATTCATGCTCAAAACGATTGAAGTTGATGCCGTTTGATGCTCGCAAGCTATTTTTCCTTGACATTTGCATGCCCATTCACATGCGTTCACATTGGTTTATTTGTTATTTGGATAATGACTTTTTGTCCCATATCTTGTAATTGGCCACTTAGTCTTGGTCATGGAAGCTATAAATACACTATATATCTTTCATTTAGAATTGTCTTAGGTTTTATTCTGTAAACTCTTCTCTTGGAATAAAACTATTCTTCTCCTTTTCTCTTTATTTTTTGTGTTATTTTATTTATGTTTGTTCTTTTCTTCTTCCCTATTTCTTGTTTAGCTATGTCTACTTAATCCCCTTTAATTAGGGGGTGATGATGCTTATAGACTAGATTCGATATGAATCACATAGCCAAATAGATTAGGACTTTATGTATATAGATCTTGATATGAACCAACAGTTAGATATGAACCTTCAAACTCTGTGTCGTTTAAGAGCTATGCTCCTTCACAGGGTATATTCGTGTCCGATCTAACGTTTATCAAATTTAGATCTAATTTTTAGGGTTTAAAATAATGTAGTGAATCTGTCCTGATAGCCTATGGTTGTTTGAGAGCTTAGCTCATGCATAGGTTATGCTTGCCATTATTCACATATTCGTGTCTAAAAACCTAATTATCGTTGATTCATGTTTGTGACAGAAACATGAGTTAGATCTACATTAATATGTTTGGCTATTGATGATTATTAATCTAGTTTATGTCATTACTCCCTGATTGCTTTCATTAATTATAAAAAAACTCTCTTTTTATTTATTTTCTGTCATTTTCAAACAACCAAACTTTCGAAGTAATTTGATTAGATTTATTAATTAAAACAATTTTGGTCTTAGAGTTCGATACCCTTTACAACAACCCTTGCTGATTAGGAAAGCCGAACGAATTTAATAATTGTTTTGTTCTCGCAAACAAATTTTGGAGTCGTTGCCGAGGAACAAAAATAAATTTTATTAGTAAATCCTTTGGGTTATATTTTTATTTTCTTATTTTCCATTAATAAAAATATATATTTTTATTTTATTCCTTTTGTTTTCTTGTATATATAGAAGAAAATTCTTGATTGATTTGATTTGGTATTATCCAATGATACCTTAATCTTCCTATTAAGAGAAAAAAAACTTGACAATTTTTGTTCTTAATTTCTTTCCCTTTTTTTTCAATTTATATCTTTCCCCTTTTCAACTTTTTTCCTCTTTTGCATATTTTTCTGCTTTTACAACAATAAAAAAGTTCCTTTTTGGCATTATCTCTCTCTTGTGCTTTTGATCTCCTTCTTGTTGTTTCTTCCCATCCCACCAAACTATAGCCTTCCTCCTCTGCATCTTTTCAATCACCAACCACAGTACTTGAAAACCCAAGTCAAAAACATCTTATTCACGCATAAACGCCAATCATCTCTTCTTTCAACCAACCCCTTCAAGCAGTTTCAGTCACCACCCCATATTGTCAACATTTGTTCACTACCATTTCAACATCAACCTGATCAAACCATCACTAAACCAGCAAACAAGCTCCACTATGGTTCACCACCATTCAATCCAAAACTTCACACTCACCTCACTGCCACCGCAACTTCCACCCCCATCACACATCCACCATGTGACCTTCTCAAAACTAAAACAATTCAAATTAGTCGGTACCCAACGCAACAACCTTCGGAATACACCAAACCCCTCTACCAAACTCAAATCGCTACCAAAAATTTCACCTTCATCAAGCACCAAACTCCCTGAAACCCCATCCCCTCCTAGATCTGCGCAATACTCATCACCATAATCTCATCAAAAGCCAAGAATCACCATTGTCATAGTTCAAATCACCACTGTTGCCAAAAGTCAGCAATTTCCAGAACAACTCCACGTTGAAACCAACACTTCTTCACCACTTTGAAAAACTCAGTCCAAATCAAACTGCTACACCAATCCGCTCAAATTACACCCTACCTCTACTCAACTCGCATTCATGCCATCATACCACCAGACAATACTTGTACACTTCCGTACACTTCTTTACATAACCGCTTGCCAAAGTCTAGGCTACCAGTCCTCCATCCCATACACGAACGTCTTCCCCGCTCCACCTAATTCAGATCCTGGATTGAAAAATCCAACACAAATCCTACCACAAAAAATCGAAGGCACAAACATCGAAACCCAATTCAGATTTAAAAAGGAAGGAAAGTCAATTTTTTTTCGTTTGACTTGATTTTGTGCGGATTCTACTGATTTTTCGTTCTTTTATAATTGGGGGGGGGGGCGAGATTTGTTTTCTAATTCGCCTGGGATTTTTTGAGAATAAACAAAATGATAAGAGGTATGTACACTTGACCAAGTTGATTTTCCCGTGCATATTTTGTTTTTCCTGGATTTGAATTTGAGAACTCTAAGAGTGGTTTAACCGTTTTGTGATTTTATATTGCTGAACATTTGACCTTGTTTTGTGAAACCTGGTGTTGATTGATTGATCAGTGCATCTTGTGTTCTCCTGAAGTGAATTTGACACGTTGGTACTAGACCGGCTTTGAGTTACAATTCAGTTTAGTGTTTGTTAATTTAGTTTGGCTTCTTTTCGTTTTGTTTATTTATTTACTTTAAAAAAATCGATTTCTTAGGTAGTTTCTTTTTCTTTAGGAAAAAAGATCATTTCATTTCCTTTTGTTGTTGTTTTTTAGTTTCATTTTGTTTTATTTTTAGTTTCATTTTCTTTCTCTAAAACAAACAAGAGAAAACAAATTCACTCAAGATCAGAAGAAGCAAAAGTCAATCAACAAACAGGGATTTCAGAAGTCAAGCAATTTGTATTAGCAGAATTTGAATTGTTGGAGCAGTTGCACACCAAGTAAGGTGTGAAGGCGCTAGTGCTACTCAGTTGCACTAGACGGACAACCATATCCCATTGTAAAATTTTCTAAACTCTACGGGGTCTGCTGCTGCTTGAAAATTATACAGAAATTGCATGTAAAGATTTCATGTAGGTGTCGCGGCTTGTTTGAAAACAAATTTATTCCTGCAATTTATTATTTTGTGATTAATTATTTTGCCTGTTGATGTATAGTTGAAAATTTAAAATGAACGTGGAATAAATTAAAAAGTTCGTTTTTGAAATAAATTATTTTTGAAATCAAATTGAGGATTCCCCAAAGATCATACAAAAAATATTCGTTAAATTGACAACTAGGATTGATACTCTCTTATGTGTCTAAGGAATGGTAGAGTCTAGAACTCAAACAGGTTCTTAAACCTTCAGTCATGTTTCAACGGTGATTCGTGGCACACTGATAACCTATGTCCAAATCTGGCCTAGACTTGTATTCATATAATCCAAAGTTGTTAATTTTAACATATTTTTTTCTTTAGAGCCAAAAGTTTTGCAACTGATTTTTCAATGAAAAACTCTCTTCTTTTAGTACATGCGCGCTTGCCCCACATACAACCAAAATTGCAATTCTTTTCAAAATTTCAATGATTTTGGGTATAATTTAAATCAGCATAAATTTCAAGTTGAAATTTTTTCAAATAATTTCAATGATAAACCCTTAACTTTGGAAATAAATATTGAATCTTTGTTTGAAATGAGCACACAACAAAATCAAAAAATAAATGAATGGTGTAAATCATACTTGTGCAACAATTCGAGTCAAAGTTTTCAAAATAATCAAAATTCGAATTCACTTCCAAATTCAAACAATTTTGGTTATAACCCCAACCAAATCAATTTCAAACTCCAGAAAGAATTTCAAATTCAAAATGGAAATGTGAATGACTTTTCATATGATTTTGGCAATGGATATAATTTTAATAGTGGTGCAATTAACGATTTTTGTTCTCAACAATTTCTAATTGAAAATTCTCATGTAAATAATTATGGATTTGATTTTGTTGAGCAAATGAACGAAATTTTTGAAAACCACACGGATTTGGTATTTGAAACATACTTGAAATGACGTGACTAACAAAATCAAATTTCAACATGCGATGAGTCAAATGATAATCCACCTTTTACCACAATCAACGATCTTCAACTAACAACTTTTGAATTTGGTGAAAATCTTAATGAAGGTGTTGAAATCTCTGTAATTGATTTGAATTTAAATTCTCTTAAAAATGAAGACGTTAATCTTCAATTTGATCTTCCTCTCTCAAATTAGGAAATTTTTGAAAATTTAGCAACTTCAGATTGTCAACCTGAAAGAAATAATGAAGTTGGTAACAACTGTTTAAGTGAGGACAACTTTGATGAGCGAAAACTTCTTAAACTGATTGACGATAATGTTGTTGGGTCTGAAACTGAAAACGAAACATTTGAGAACTTTGAAATTCTTGAGGTTGAAAACAACGAAACTGCTGAATGTGATCTTAAACACAATGACAATTTTTCTAAAACTGTTGAAACTCCTTACGACTTGATCATTTCAACTAACCTCACTGTGATCACTTGTTTTTCAACGATAAATTTCTGCAGCCTATAAACTCTTTTTGGAATAACACGGTCTTTGAGAAAACGCAATTTTGAAATTTACCAAAAATTCATTGTTTGGTTTTAACTTCAAGTTTACGAATGAACCTTTAGTCAACAAAATTTCAAATATCAAAATAAAACTAAACAATGTTTCTCAAAACAAGTGTGGGGGTGAGAATGATGCACACGTCTCTCAATTTATACATCATATGAACAAATCAAACTTTGTTTTTGAAACTTTTATTGAACCCCGGCTCGATGACCTCTCTTTAGTTGCTACAGAGATTTAATTCGATTTTAGGATTAATTGTAAGCTCAAAATTTTAAAATTAGCAACTCAAACTTTTGAAAAAACAAATTTTTTTCCAAATCTGAAACGTAATATAAAATCCTTTATGATTTGGTTTTCTGTGCTTATGTTGTGTCTCATAATCTTAATGAGGTTGATTCATTGGTCCATTGTGGATCGGTTCATCTATTCGATGACTGCATATTTTCTGCACGCATACCCGGTAAGCCGCGCTACCCTCTTATTTTCTTTCCCTTTCACTAAGATATATCTGATTAACGACTGTGGGGGCATAGTCACACTCAAGTGTATAGGGCAATTTACAATACATCAGCAATCAAATTTTATGAACTAGGTCATTCGTTGAACAAGGACCAACTTAAAATTCATAAATAACACCTTGGTTCTTTATTGATAAGTTGAATTATTGGGTGATGGGAATGAACATTATTTATTCATTGAGTCGTAAGATGCTAGCTTGAGACTGTGCAGATGTCAGTCGTGTTTTAGAGTAAGCGTGTCAACCCTTGTTACACATTTTAGGATGTGCAAGTAAAATAATCATTAAAAAAAGTAAAATAAAAATGATTTTGCATGTACATTTGTTTGATTTTCTGAGTTCGTTTGCATGCATAATATTTTTTCACTCAAAATTCTAAACTTGTAAGCTCTAAATTCCACTTGGCCCACTCAAGGAGAAATGACTCATTATAGCGCTCTTCTTCGATACCCCACATTATTCAAACCTAAGTTTTAGTCGATTTACATCGATGTTTTGACAAGTTCTTCTTATATTGATATACTTAAGAACCCTTTTACTGATTTAATGTTAAAGGTTCGAAAAACGTCGCCTTTTATACCAATATTACACTACCCACTCCGTACTTGTTTTAAGGTAGGCCATATACCACATCTTATTTTATATGGGTTATCTATCTTACGAAACTTTGCTTATCTTTTCTTTCATCTTTTTATATAACATCAATTTAGACTTGTATGTTGAATTAGGGTTACAGAAGTAGAATAACTAAGGCATAAAACTTTCCTTTCATGAAGTGTTGGTTATGATTCGCTTAGTAGAGGAGGAGTCACATGAAATATTATGGTATCATTCCATTCCATCTCCACTCATCTTTCATCATGCATTTATAAAAAAATGCAATAAAGAGAAAATCTCTAAGAATAAAATAATCATTCATCATTCTTGACTATAAAGCATTAATTTCCATTCCATTCACATCCGTCATACCATACTTAGAAGCAAGGATTGTAGTAGAGGAGATGAAAGGAGATGAAAGGAGACAAAATGTCCATATGTGCCTTAGTATTACTTAATCTTTTGTAGCTTGAAGTTCAACTAACACACTTGCCCTCTTGTTTATAATATTTTTAGAACTTACATAATTCTCCTTCATCTATGCATAACTCACATCGAATTACAGTTACAGTGGTGCAAAATTATTCAAAAAAAAAAACTAAATAAATGTTTTGGTGCACATAGTCGATGTGTAGAACTTTGGTTGACACAACGCTCTTAATCTTCAAGGCAATCACAGTGTTATCAAGGAATTACGATTCAGCTTGGAAAATTTTATTCATTTTTGCACCAATAATTGGATGGACAATTTAGAACTAAATCGTTATTATTGTGTTAGGTAAAGTCCTTGGAATTTGAAATACCTTAAATATATTATTTGATTAATCTGCATACATAAGACACTTTGGATTTTGTGGGTAGTATCTACTGAAAAAACTCCCGAGACAACACTTGTCTTACTAGGGACACCTAGGGGTTTAACGTCTTATTGCATACGCTAAATGCAATCGTGATTCCTACTAAAGTGTGACATATCTTATTTTAGGTTATTCGAGGATGAATAAAAAGATAAGCACGGGGGTATTTGATTTACACGTAAATGTGTATATTTTATCTGCTATTTATCTTATTTTCTTTCTAAAATAATTGATATTGTGTATTTATAGTTGTGTTTTCAGATTATTTAAGATGAATGGATTGATGCACTTAATTGTTGAAAAGCTTGAAGAATTGGTACAAGAAGAGTTTTGATTTTTAGAGCTGGATTCAAGCATGAATACTTGAAGAAATGTTGTTGTTCAACTACCTTCTGCCACATATTTTAAAGTCAAGATTCAATGCCTTTTCATAAAGATCGCTTGTCTCAAATGTTATAGAGTTCTTATTTATGCTCAAAACGATTGAAGTTGATGTCGTTTGATGCCCACAAGCTATTTTTCCATGACATTTGCATGCATATTCCGTGCATTCACATTGGTTTATTTGTTTGTTGGGCAATGACTTTTTGTCCCACATCTTGTATTTGGCCACTTAGTCTTGGTCATGGAAGATATAAATACATTGTATCTCTTTCATTTAGATTTTTCTTAGGTTTTATTCTGTAAACTCTTCTCTTGGAATAAAACTATTCTTCTCCTTTTCTTTTTAGTTTTTATGTTATTTTATTTATGTTTGTTATTTTCTTCTTCCCTATTTCTTGTTTAGCCATGTCTAGCTAATCCCCTTTAATTGGGGGGTGATGACGCTTATAGACTAGATTCAAAATGAATCAAATAGCCAAATAGATTAGGAATTTATGTATATAGATCTAGATTTGAACCTTCATACTTTGTGTCGTTTAAGAGCTATGCCCCTTCACAGGGTATATTCGTGTTCGATCTAACGCTTATCAGATTTAGATCTAATTTTTAGGGTTTTAAAAATAATGTAGTGAATCTGTCCTGATAGCCTATGGTTGTTTAAGAGCTTAGCTCCTGCATAGGCTATGCTTGTCGGTATTCACATATTCGTTTCTAAAGACCTAATTTCGTTGATTCATATTTGTGACAGAAACATGAGTTAGATCTACATTAATATGTTTGGTTATTGATGATTATTAATCCAGTTTATGTCATTACTCCCTAATTGCTTTCATTTATTATAAAAAACTCTCTTTTTAATTATTTTCTGTCATTTTCAAACAACCAATCTTTTGGATAATTTGATTGGATTTATTAATTAAAATAATTTTGGTCTTAGAGTTTGACACCTTTTACAACAATCCTTGTTGTTTAGGAAAGCCGAATAAATTTAATAAATTTTTTATTTACAATTGTTAATTTGTTCACAAACAGGAATAAATAAAAAGAGCCAACTAAAAATGAAATCAGAATCTCACAGCGAATGGAATAAAACATAATAACTAAAAATAAATGTACCATTAAATAAAACCATGATAATGTTGATTATTCCAAATTTCAAAAGTCATATCAAGGTACATCTATAATAGTAATATCCTATGAGCACAATAACTTCCAAACATGATGATAATAATAATAAACTCTAAAATCTTCTTCGCCAAGCTCTAATCTTCATGATGCCATCAACTAAACATTTCCGCTTACTAACCTAATTTTGTTAAGAGGAGGGAGGTCAAACTAATAAGTTCTGGTGAATGTAAATCACATAAGTTTAAGGGACGTCAATTTCCTATGCTTGGCGGTATAAAAATTTCAGGTCATGTCTAGGAAAACACACGATAATACACATTTATAAGGGCAGACTTCTGTGATCACTTAATACCCTTCGAGGGGGACTACCATTTGCTGACTTAAGGCCATTTATATTTATCTTATGGGAGGACTCCTTCTGCGATCACTTAATACTATATGGTGGACACTAGTCACTTAAGGTCTCTTTTGCTAGTCGTCAACGTCATTAAATATACTTTCAATGTAAATTAAGAGATAATAAGTTGTCACTTATTACCTTAGGATGGTAGACGACCCCACGTCATTTATGACCCTCCCCCGGTGAACCCCATTGTTACTATCAAACTATCATTACTAGTGAACTCCTAGCCACTTAATACTTCCCTTATATAGATGGTTCCTTTTTTAAATAGGTCATTCACGTGAGTGTCGGAACTCTTAGTATCTTATCCCCAGGTCAACTCTCACATACCCTAGATAAAAAGTGAAGAACTTATAGAGAACAACCACACTCATTCGTAATCGTCTAAGACTATTTAATATCTCATAACAGCACTAGAAAATGCATGTATTCCGATGAGGATTGATAGTTTTGGACGGGCCGTCGACATTCATCGGAAAATCATGAATTATACTGCAGACCCGAGCTTTCTTCTTCCCTATTTCCCTTTTTCTTCTAGCATGAACCCAATGCCCCAAATCTGTTTTTTTTTTTTAACATCAATACGCCATTTTCTTCATTTTGGAACTTCCCCGGCTTCAATTTCAACATCTGGAGCAATCAATTTAAGGTATAATCTCTTATTTTCAATAAAAAAAAAACAAGTTTTTACCCTAAACCTACATATGTATAAATTGTTAAATAGGGCTATTTAGTGATTTATATTGTTTCAAATAGCGTTGCAGTGGTTTATAGCATCTGTTTACTTGCATATTTCATATGATATTGTTAATCTGAAAAATGTATGTATAATTTGCGGTTATTTGTGTATACGCATACAATTGTATATATGTGTCGGTGCTACCATTATACTGTTTTAACTGGAATAAGAGAAAATGCATATGCGAGTTAAGAGTATTACATTGTACTCATTTTGACTTATGCAACGAAGATGAATACATGAGTGTACAAGCAATTTAGTTTGTTGAAAAATGACAACAATACTAAAGCAGCCTTAAGTCGATGAAATACGTTGAATAAATACAACAAAATTAAAAAAAACATTTCTAAATAAAATCACATCTTGACTTATATCCCTTAGAGAGTTTTTGCACCCGTCCGACGGGTAGTGTACATGTTCGTTATATAAATAGTTATTTTGCTCACAAAACGACCATTTATATTCATCTAGTACAATTCTTGTTGGATTTGTCCTTGTACTTGGAGTCTTGGACAAGTTATAAACATAGTAAACAATTATATTTCGCATATTACTTCATTCAAATGGTTCAAAAAATTTCATCGTAACTTTCTTATTATGTTTCCTACGTACACACATCTGTGTACAATGTAGGAAACAAAAGCGAATCGCAGTTGAAATTTAGTTAAATCATTTGAAATGAAATAATGTCTGAAATGTAAGTGTTTACTATGTTTGTAATGTGAAGTAGGATGGCTGACCATGGAAAAAAGATAACTGTTTATATAATTTTTTGTATTGATATGTTAAAAAATAAAATGTGTCATATTTGAAATATTTTTGAATTTGTGAAATAATCATTTAAAATTAAGTATTATAAATGTGTAATGCGTCCATGAAAATAAGCTTTATCAAATTTGTATTCTTGAAAATAAATATTTATTTTTGAACTCGTAACTCATTTTCTTAAATAGGGAAAATAATTGATTATTTTATTGATCGGAGGAGATGGGTGTATAAAAGAAGAAGACCGAGAGGCCCAATAAAAGAAGATTTTTATAATGGTATAAACGTATTTGCTGAATTCGTTTTAAGTAATAACAGAAACGATCTAGAAATTTGTTGTCCGTGTAGTAAGTGTAGGCAATTGAAGTATTTGTTACTAGATATTGTGAAAGTCCACTTATGCAAAAACAGTTTCATTCCAGAAATTTGTTGTACGTGTAGTAAGTGTAGGCAATTGAAGTATTTGTTACTAGATATTATGAAAGTCCACTTATGCAAAAACAGTTTCGTACTTGAGTATCATGTTTGGGATCGGCATGGAGAAGTCGTAGCAAATAGTTCTGTAGAGTCTGAATTGTTAAGTGTTGCTAATGAAACTGTTACGACGACCTGTATAGAAAATATGATTGAAGATGCAACATAATCAATGTTTCCTATGGTTGAACTTGACGACGATGATGGAAATGTTTATCAACCAAATATTGAACTAATTTTTTTTTATCATCTACTGGATGTTGGAAATAAACCTATTTGGGATGGTTGTAATTAAAAAGGGCACTCAGTTGTCATTAATTGCAAAATACATTGCAATGAATTCAAAATACAACATCATTGAAGTCAGGTTTACAGGTATTGTATAAGCTACAAAAAGTCATGTGCCGCCTGATAATTCATTACGCGAAAATCACTACGAAATTTAAAAACTTATGTTGCCTTTTGGTTCACCTTATCAAAAAATAGATACATATTTAAATGGATACATTTGTTTTGTAGAAAAGTCGTAAACCTTAGAAATTGTAAAATATGTAATCAGGAAAGATACAAGCCAAGAAAAAAGAAGGGAAAGGAAGTTCCGTACAAGCGTATACATATCTTACCCATTACTCTAAGGCTTCAAAGATTATATGCAACTTTTATTACTGCATCTCATATGAGATGGCATAGTTGAGAACGGAGGAAGAGGGTACATTGATAAATCTGACTTATGGAGAAGCATGGAAGCTTTCCGATAAAACTTATCCCAATTTTGCAATGGAAATTCATAATGTTAGACTAGGATTATGTTCAGATTGTTTTTCATCATTTTATCATTTGGTCTAAATATTCATCCTGGCCCATTATCATCACACCATATAATTTACCACCATGAGTGTGTATGAAAACACAATATATGTTTCTTACTATTATCGTTCCTGGCCCCGACGATCCGATGAAGAAAACGATGTTTGTTTACAATCGTTGATTAATGAGTTAAAAATAATGTGGTTAGAAACATACGATGTTTCAAAGAAGAAAAAAATTCGTATGTTTGCTTCCTTGTTGTGGACTATAAGTGATTTTCCTGCCTATGCAATGCTTTCAAGATGGAGTACGTACTGTCATCTATCATATCCATATTGCATAGAAAAAATACGAGCGTTTTCTTTACTGCATGATTAGCATATTTCATGGTTTGATTACCATCGATATTTTTCTCCATGTAAATCGTCTCCTCAAAGGAGATAAGAAAAAAATAGCTAATAGAGTAGAAACCAAACAACCACCAACGATATGGCCAAGTGAAGACATATATGAACTGGTTAGGGATACAAAGATATATGCAAAAGGAGTGCAAACAGAAATTCAAGAAAATCGACTAATCATAATTGGTGCAAACAGTCATTTTTTGGGAGTTGTCATATTGGAAACATCTTCTGCTTCGTCATAATATTGATGTGATGCACAATGAGAAAATTGTATTTGATAATGTTTTTAACACATTTTCGAATGTCAAAGGAAAGACAAAGGATGATTTGAAATCAAGACGCGATATAAAAGAATTATGCAAACGTCCTAAGCTTCGTATGAAACCAAATGGTAATAGAAAACTAAAGCATTTAATGAATTAGATAATAATTAAGTTAAAGTTATGTTAAAATGGGTGGAAGGGACAATATTTCCTGATGGGATTTCATCAAATCTTCATACATGTGTTGACTTTAAAAATTGTAGATTGAGCGGACTAAAAAGTAACGACTATCACATAATGATGGAAAATTTATAACCCGTTCTATTTAAAGAACTACTGCCGTTAAAGTTTGGAAGGCGGTAACAAAGCTTAACATGTTTTACAAAGAGTTTTGGTCGACTACATTAAAAATGCAACGTTTACGTAAACTTGAAGTAGATATTACAATATTGCTCTGCAAATTAGAGAAAATATTTATGTCTGATTTCTTCAATGTAATGGAACATTTACCTGTCCATCTCCCCATCTGAAGCACGACTTCGAGATCCTGTCCAATATGGATGAATTCTTCTATTTGAGATGTTTGTAATATGTTACCTGGTAATTTAATTACATTTGAAAGATGGAATTGATGTAAATTAATTTTGCATAGATATTTGAATCATCTGAAGACAAAAGTGAGGCAAAAAGCACGAGTTGAAGGTCTAATATGTAAATCTTACATCAAAGAAGAAGCTTCGTTCTTTTTCTCTCACTATTTCAATGACCATGTGAATATATCATTTGAAAGTGTTCCTCATAATGATAAAGGTGTTGAACAAGAGTACTCTCAAAGCAATGTTATATATTTTTAAACAACATGGTCGACCTTCTGAGAAATATGTAGAAATAAGGCTAAATAAATGATAGAGATCTTCATATAGCACACACTTATATTATTCTAAATTATGCTGAGGTTGCACCATTTGTTAGGTAATCTGAAAGAATGATTTTGTATTTTATTCACTTCTACAATGCATGCGCAAGAAGAATCTTATGTAATATTTTATTTATATATATATATACATACAATATTTATGAATGTGAACACCTGAACGGAGATCTCACTAAAGAACTTTCCAGTTGGTTTTCAAAGCACGTTTGCAAGTCGAAAATTTGTGTTTACGAGCGATTGAAACATCTTGCGATGGAATCAAAGTTAATGTCAAGGCATAGCTAATATATTTCATAAATGGATATAAATTTAAAACCGTGGAATATGGTGCAGAAAAATTAACCAATAATACATCTGTATTTGTTAAAGGTAGCAACGATCCAGAAAATCACATAAATGATTTCTATGGCATTTTAACACAAATTTTGCAACTGAAGTATCTAGACCTGCAGAGGAGATGTTTCTATTCAGATACAATTGGTTTAGCAATGTTCTAGGTTTTGGAATTAATGTGCATAAGGATTATAATCTTATCGAAATAAAGTATACATCGCATTATCACAACTATGATCCTTTTATACTAGCCAAACAAAAATTGCAAGTTTATTACGCTCCTTATCCGTCTCTTAAAAAGACAAAGCAGATTGGCTGGCAATTTTTAAAATAAATGGCAGATTTACATTTGACGGGAGGAATATTCCAAAACAACAAGCTTATAAAGTAGATATTGAGCAAAATAAAGAAATATTATCTACTGACGATCATACAGATTTTGGACCTCTAGTAGATGAATTAAACATTTTGGTAGAAGCATTCGAGAGTACAGAGGAAAATGTCATAGAATGTGAGACTTATTATGAATGAGAATACAATGATGACTGATGTAAATAATGAGCATTATCTTGCTAGTTATAATGTAATTACGCCATATACGACGTATATTTTGCAATTCGTGTAACTATGTTAAATTCTTGATGTACTATGAAATCTGCTTGTCATTATTTTTATGTTATTTGCATTTCTGTGTATTTAGCGATTTATATTAAAACTGCAATGTAATTTGCATATCCTCCAAATAAGAGGCTTAATCTAATTCAAGTATATACAATTCCATTTCCAATTCTGTCATTTATTTAACAAATAATATCATTTATATCATTTAACTATAAAATATATTTCAATATCATGTGATTTTTCTCTTTTAAAACTGTAACAACCCGTAAAATGCGGGCCAGTTTAAAATTTTTATTTTGGCAATTTTAGCGAATTTTATTTATTTAAAATGAATTATTTTAAATAATATCGACGAGAAATTTATTTCGAATATAATTCGACGTATATATTATACGCGTCGTCGTTAGAATATAAATATTTATATATAATTATAAATAGAATTGAAAATGGCGCGGTAGTTCGATAATTCGATTTCAAACTTCAATTGAATGTACTGGGTGCAAAACAATCCGGATTTTAGACAAACCAGAAATCAAAGGATCTATTTGATAGTATCTTTCCAACGAATCCGACAAATCAAAATTTCATAGCGGGAATCAAAAGATATGTCCAGTTGAAAATTCTGAATAGTCGCTATGGAATTCAGGCCCTTAAAAATAGCCATTTTGCAAACGACCTCGGATTTCGACGAAACCAGTTTTATTGGGTCCGTGGTGTAAAGTTATTGCTAGGTTTCAAATTTCATAATATTTCGAATCAATATGTGAGCGTGGCAAAGGAAAACGCGTTTGACCAGTTTCAGTTGATTTTAATCGACTGGAAATTGGCCATTTTTCAAACGGTCTCAGAATTCGACGAAACTAGTTTTGTTAGGACCGTATCGTCAATACGAAGCTAGAAAATATTTTTCGAGAATTTTTAGAGTTAGTATGGGACCCCGGTAATTTGAAATGTACGTTTAGAATTCAATATAGTGATTTAAATGTAAATTCAACGGAAACTGATTGTAACGATCGAATCAGCTTGCGATACATATCCCATTGTGTTCGGAATGGGGGTAAAGCGCTAGGGGCGACAGTCGTTGGGCCTCGATAGGTGTTCGAATTAAAAGTCAACATTTAGGGTTTTGAAAAATAAAATAAAAAAATATATAATTAAACCTATACCTACCTTTCTCCCTCTCTCTCCTTCATTTACCAGTCAACGCCCCCTTTATAAAAAAAAAAAGAGAAAACAAGGGGCCACGAACTCGATCCCGTCGCCCAGCCTCGTCGTGCTCCCCAGACCCGCCGCTACCACCGACCTCACCCCCTCCCCGTCGCCGCCCAGCCGTGAGCGCAACCCCCTCCTCCTTCTTCCAATTCGAGATACCCAAAGCACCGTTCATCACCCAAGCGCCCCCCCCTTAAACCCTAGAGCAGCCCCCCTGGAAGCCAGCGCCGCCTTGCCGCCGACGAAGACGAGTCGCCCCCCCCCTTTCGCAGGTACGTTATTTATTTTAGTTCATTTCTATTTTTAATCTAAAAATTTCGATTTTTGAACAGGTAATAAAAACTGAAATTTTTAAAAAAAGAATAAAAACTGATTTGAAAAGGTTTTAAAACTGAATTTGGAATAAGAAAACTGAAATTTTTAAAAAGATTTTAAAACTGAATTTGGAAAAAGAAAACTGAAATTTTTAAAAATATTTTAAAACTGAATTTGGAAAAAGAAAACTGATTTTAAATGATTTTAAAACTGATTTGAAAAAGTTTGAAACAGATTTTTTTTTGAAAGATTTTAAAAACTGATTTTTAATTTGAACTTTAAAAGGAAAAAAAATTAAACTTTAAAAAGTAAAAGATTTAAAAGAAGTAAGATATAAAACTATATTTTTAAAGTAATAAAAATATAATTTTTACACCATAGGAATATTAAAGATATAATCTTTATTTTTGAAAAGGCGGAATCTATATCTTTGAAATTCGATTTTTATATATTGAATAGCGACGTCAAAATATGATTTTTATATGTTGAACTTCGAAATAAAGATCGGATTTTTATATATTGAACATAGTAGTAAAAATATGATTTTTATATATTGAACTTTGAAATAAAAATTCGATTTTTATATATTGAACTTTGAAGTAAAAATTTGGTTTTTATATATTGAACTTCGAAGTAAAAATTCGATTTTTATATGTTAAATAGCGAAGTAAAAATTCGATTTTTACATAGGTAGTGAAAGCGGGCAACGAAGGTAACCAAAAGGCGAGAACGTTGAAGATTTCTATCAATGAAGAGCCGTGGAGCTAGGATAGCTATATGTGAGAATCTCTCACCTTTCAATTTCATTTTCTAGTTATATATATACTAGGATGCAGACGGTGCTTAGTAGCACCCGACACAATCGTCCACAGACCATGGACTTGTTTGTTTGGTTGCATAGATTAGTTAGATGATTTGATTTGAAATTGAATTGTTTGGTGAAATTGAATTGTTTGGTGAAATTGAATTGTTTGGTGAAATAAATTGATTTGATTGATGTGTGAATGGCGTGGGCCTTCACTAGACCGGGGATAAGGCTAGGCCTTGTCCCGTTTCTAGTATCGTGCCGTTATGCCGCCGAAATTTTCTAAAATAAGTTAGAAGAATAAAAATATCATTTTATTTAAAGAATGAACTGAATAGAAATTCATATGTTAAAATAAAATGTTTTATCGTTAAAAATATAATTTTTAACGTGAAGTGAATAAAATAAAATATTCATTTACAAACCGGACGGTTTGTGTATGTACACCTATTTGAATGACATTGATTGGGTCGATAAATTTTACACATCGCCCAACTGCACAAATAAAATCTTTGTTTGATTGTTTGAAAACCCCACACGGGTGTTGGGATGAGATTTGAAGTTCACTCATCCTGATTGATTGAATATGTCGATCGATTGATTGACAGGCTGTTGTAAGCGTTGAATATCTATATTTGATGCTTATACAGTATAGTGCA
Source organism: Allium sativum (assembly GCA_030737875.1). Lineage (NCBI taxonomy): Eukaryota > Viridiplantae > Streptophyta > Magnoliopsida > Asparagales > Amaryllidaceae > Allium > Allium sativum. Next base: position 680,599,523 of record CM060926.1, on the reverse strand, counting down.
CTTTGGTTGATGGTTGATTATTTTTCAATGCTATGATATACATGTGTTGTATGAAAATCCATATAATTAACTTTGTATGGTAATTGATTGGGCCTCATTCCAATTTGAAAAATAAAGAATATTATAAAATAAAAGTTCATGTGTTGACAGTACTCATTCATTTAGATTGGTCATGTGTTGAACGAAATATTTTGATAATAACAACTATTTTGAAAAAAAAAAATATTTGAAATAGAATATTTGAAAATAGAGATTTATGAAGCCGTGTTGATTAGTTTGACGCCATTTTGACGTGAACGATATTTATATCGATTTTATTCATTTCGAAATGAATTGAATTGAAAACGATTTCGAAATGAATTGAATTGAAAACGATTTCGAAATGAAATGAATTGAAAACGATTTCGAAATGAAATGAATTGAAAACGATTTCGAAATGAAATGAATTGAAAATGATTTCGAAATGAAATGAATTGAAAACGATTTCGAAATGAAATGAATTGAAAACGATTTCGAAATGAATTGAATTGAAAACGATTTCGAAATGAATTGAATTGAAAACGATTTCGAAATGAAATGAATTGAAAACGATTTCGAAATGAATTGAATTGAAAACGATTTCGAAATGAACTGAATTGAAAATGAATTCGAATTGAATTGAAATTTGAATTGAATAGAAATGAATTTTCAAACGAATTTATAAAGAAGAATTCAATTTTGATTGGAATTGAAATGGAAATTGAAATTGCTTTTGAAACGAATTTAAAACTATTTATAAAATTCGTTTTAAATAGAAATCGACGAAATATATATTATATATATTATATATATAATATAATGGCCTGAATAGAACGCGCTGCGCCGCGGCAGTTCGTGAATTTCGACCATTTATTTCAAACGGACATTACGGGAGATCCGACCGTCGGATTCTCCTAAAACCGGAACCGTTGGGTTCGTATCGAAAAGAGCTTTCTAACGAATATTGGAAATTTGAAATCTAACGGTTGGATTTGGAGATACGTCCAAATCAAATTCGAAAAAGGTCGCTGTAAGTGCAGTTCGATGGCCGTTGATGGAAATCGACTGTACGGGCCTTGATAAAATTATTAAAAATAGTAATAATTTGTGTAAAATCATAAGAAATGATTTGAGAAGAATTGGGATGAAAAACTCCATATTTGAAAAGATAAAAATAGATTTTTATCGAAATGAACTAGTTTTGAACTAGAATTATAATTCTATTTATTTTTAAATAAATAAATTGAATTTGAAATGGTTTTGAAAATAACCAAAACTTCCAATGATTGCATTGGGATGGACTTGAACCGAAATTGTCTTCGGAATATTTCGATGTTGGATTTCGTGATTATACAAATGTTGTTATGGAAATTTGAAAGATATAGACATGTATATCGTTATTTCCAATACGATATTTGTTAGTCGTAGAATTTGATATTGAATATAAGCCGGTATATTTTCTATTCAGAGCCTTGTGTTTAATATCAAATGTGATTTGGGTTTGTCGTGAATGGTGTCTTCACTAACACTGTTCTTGAACCCAGTTGAGAAAAGATTAAATCTTTTTATTTAGATTTAATGAAGTGTACCAATTAAATAATATTTAATTGGAATTGAATTGATATTGATTTTTGGGTTTATCGTGGACAGTGTTTTTAAATAACACTCGTTCTTTAACCCGATAATTAATGAAGGTGATTTTGGGTTTATTGTGAACTGTGTTTTTAAATGACACGGATTCTTTAACCCAGTCACAGATTAAAACTAAGTGGAGTTTTAATGAATCTTTAATTAGATTGAAATAATCGAAACGGAGTATCACCAGTTTTGCTCCAGGCGATAGTTAAATCTTTAATTAGATTTGAACGTGAAATGGTAATTGAATTTACCGATAACACTGTGGTGTTAGATATGAAGTATAACCAGTTTTACTTCATGGGATGAATAGGTTGGGATTGGGAAATTAAAACAAATGATTACTTCGGTAAGGTTCGTTAATCCCGACTAGTTGGAATTGATATTCAAAAATAGATTAAAGAATAAATTCAAGAAATTTATCTTGGATAAAATTAATGGGAACCTTTCCCTATGAATGTGAAATTTAGAAATTGACTGTCGGTTAGCCAAACAGAATGGTTTTCTGAATATTGATCTGATGTTGGTTTCGGCCTTCGGGGTTAATATTTGGGGAATTATTCTCTTGATTAATTTACGGTTAGTGACTAATGAATTGGAATGAGGCGTATGTTGTGTTTGTGTAACACTTATTTAAAATATACGCGAGTTATTCGGAAAGACCGGGTTTATCCCATTCTGAATAACTGATACGGCGATAAGTCGAAGATGAAGACGATGGTCGAAGACCGGAGGTCTTCACGTCGTTTGGGTGATAACTGATGATCTTGATTGGGCTGTACACCCAAGAAGATGGAAACAGTTGGTGATCGTCCAGACGTACTTGGAGATCGATGGATATGCGGGGTACTAGGTGCCTCCGGTTTCGTTCAGACCCAGAACGGACTTGTAAATGGACTGTGTGTCTGACATTGGATTTTAGTCTGTGTGATTGATCTCTATTAAATATATATCTGTTTGGCGGCGGAGAATTTATTCTCTTGTTTAACGCCCTTCTCTGAGACGTACGAGCTCAGGGGTTATATATTGATGGATATCAAACGCATGGAGTGAATTGCCTGTGTGGCATGCCTAAGTGGCAATTGATCGAGGCTTCTGTTGAAAAGCAAGGTCTTGTGGTGATGATCAAAGCACGGCCTTTGTGGCGTAGCTTTGTGTAACGTTTACTTCGCGAGTTTCACACCCGGTATGAACCAAAAACGGGAGACGGACCTCAGGGAGGGCATGCGTTTCCTTCTAGATAAAAAGTGGCGTCAGTGGTTTTACACGCCCTGACGAGTTTGACTTATGTGGTTGTTGCTGTTGCGAGGCGCCTCGGATTGATCGGTCGTTCTCGAACCGATGGAGTCATTTAGTTGGCTCATTTACGCCCCCAAAGGGCGGGGAAACGTAGTGTTCAGGCATTTTAATCCACATCGGTGGACCGGCCCTGTCGCTCCAAGGGTCACTCGAGCTCTGATCCTGAGACATGGGCTAGATTGTCTCGAATCGGTTGAGGACTATCTTTTGCCTCGGTTCATAGACGGAAATCCAATTTCCAAATACGTGACTTTGCGGTTTTTTTATGTAAACCTATATATGGCGACATGATATATGGTACCCATGCCGCCTATGATTGATACTTATGATTTGAAGTTGTTTTATACACTACGCACTTATAATAGTATCAAATGATTTGTTTTAAGACGTATCAAGCATTCTTTGGCTGTTATAAGGGAAAACCCTATCCCCCGGCTTGCGTTGCATTGTGTGATAGGACCTGGGTCTTATAACAGCTTCATTTTTCTTTATTTAGCATTGCGCTGTTTATTTTATGCACTGGTATTCTTGGGAGGAAACCCGTTCCGTGTTATACGGCGTGGTCCCTTGATTTACCTAATGATTTAAAATAAAGATTAATAACTGTTTTAGTTCTCACACCAGTCCCATGACTGACCTGGAGTTTATTGTTTTAACCTAAACTCTGGGTGCCCTTATTTTGACACGGGCAGCTAGTAGTTTTGGTTTTGCAGATTTATATTCACAGGATCCTGGTTTACAGCTGGAACGATATCCGGAAAGCTTTGTATCCGTATATCTCTTTCTAGTTGTGTATTGTATTATTTTCCGCTGCTATGTATTTTAATGTAATTTAAATCTCTGATATTTCTGTGTAATATTCATTTTTACTCTGTATATTCTTGTAATCTGATGCATTGTTGTAATATACAATGAAATGTTCTTCTATATGCGTTCTGTTTTTTCGTGTTCTCAAACGATAGGGCGTTTCGAACGGCCTGGATCGGTTTAGCGACTGGTTCGGGCCGAGCGAAATTCCTTGCCGTCACAGTTGGTATCAGAGCTTTGGTTTACAAAGCTCAGAGAACAAGGCACATTAGAACCATACGAAAGAATTCATCAGATATTGGATTAGTAATATCCAATGAGGGTGACTCGTTAGAGATGGGATCAGTAGTATCCTAGAACGAGTGTGAAGAGTATATTTTTAAAGTAAAAACAAGTTTTGTTTTGAAATGTAAATCAGCTATTCGTATTTGATTATTTATTTCATATTGATTAGGACAGTCCAGTATATAGAGATTTTGCATATACGTCTTGCAAACGTGTGTTCGAAAGTTTAATATATTGGATAGATATAGCATCACACTCTAGTCGCCCGGAGAGAATTCTGATGATTGATGCATCATCATCAGAATTTATATTCGAGTGACGAAAGTGAGATTTCTATATATTTCCTTTTGACTGGTGTGAGAACAAAAATTAGATAGGGCCTATTGTTGTGAATTGGCATTAAAAACATGATTTTTGTATATATATCAAAATTATGAATTTGAAACTCTAATTCACTAATTGATTGATGTTTGTGTTGTTTGTTTATTTGTTTGCTAATTTTTAGCCATTATGCCTAATTGTATCAAATATTGAACTATATTGAAAATTGGTTGCGTTTGCTTGCATATACTTGTACTTATATTGAACAGGTCATAGCAAGGAGGCTAGAGCAGAGAATAAAATTTGTTTGCCCGACAAATAGGTACATGTTTACTACATAATTTACTGTTTTGTTTGGGTGATGATGATTTTATGAGCCTATTGGCTAGCCGCTTGGCTTTTTCTTTTTCTTTTTGAGATCTGAAGGACCGGGGAAGCTATTTGAAATTCCCCGATGCTCCCGGTGCAGGGGAGGTTATGGCGAAATTTTTCAAAAATTTAGGGTGTTAACCAAATTTTTGAAATTTTGAAAATTCTCAGAAACTAAAGAGTTGGAGAATAGAAGCCAGATCGAGCGTAGAGTTGAATAATCAAACCACTTTCGACTTTGTTCCTTTTCGGGGACGAAAAGTTTTAAGTGGGGGAGATTGTAACCACCCGTAAAATGCGGGCCAGTTTAAAATTTTTATTTTGGCAATTTTAGCGAATTTTGTTTATTTAAAATGAATTATTTTAAATAATATCGACGAGAAATTTATTTCGAATATAATTCGACGTATATATTATACGCGTCGTCGTTAGAATATAAATATTTATATATAATTATAAATAGAATTGAAAATGGCGCGGTAGTTCGATAATTCGATTTCAAACTTCAATTGAATGTACCGGGTGCAAAACAATCCGGATTTTAGAGAAACTAGAAATCAAAGGATCTATTTGATAGTATCTTTCCAACGAATCCGACAAATCAAAATTTCATAGCGGGAATCAAAAGATATGTCCAGTTGAAAATTCTGAATAGTCGCTATGGAATTCAGGCCCTTAAAAATAGCCATTTTGCAAACGACCTCGGATTTCGACGAAACCAGTTTTATTGGGTCCGTGGTGTAAAGTTATTGCTAGGTTTCAAATTTCATAATATTTCGAATCAATATGTGAGCGTGGCAAAGGAAAACGCGTTTGACCAGTTTCAGTTGATTTTAATCGACTGGAAATTGGCCATTTTTCAAACGGTCTCAGAATTCGACGAAACTAGTTTTGTTAGGACCGTATCGTCAATACGAAGCTAGAAAATATTTTTCGAGAATTTTTAGAGTTAGTATGGGACCCCGGTAATTTGAAATGTACGTTTAGAATTCAATATAGTGATTTAAATGTAAATTCAACGGAAACTGATTGTAACGATCGAATCAGCTTGCGATACATATCCCATTGTGTTCGGAATGGGGGTAAAGCGCTAGGGGCGACAGTCGTTGGGCCTCGATAGGTGTTCGAATTAAAAGTCAACATTTAGGGTTTTGAAAAATAAAATAAAAAAATATATAATTAAACCTATACCTACCTTGCTCCCTCTCTCTCCTTCATTTACCAGTCAACGCCCCCTTTATAAAAAATAAAAAAAAAAGAGAAAACAAGGGGCCACGAACTCGATCCCGTCGCCCAGCCTCGTCGTGCTCCCCAGACCCGCCGCTACCACCGACCTCACCCCCTCCCCGTCGCCGCCCAGCCGTGAGCGCAACCCCCTCCTCCTTCTTCCAATTCGAGATACCCAAAGCACCGTTCATCACCCAAGCGCCCCCCCCCTTAAACCCTAGAGCAGCCCCCCTGGAAGCCAGCGCCGCCTTGCCGCCGACGAAGACGAGTCGCCCCCCCCCCTTTCGCAGGTACGTTATTTATTTTAGTTCATTTCTATTTTTAATCTAAAAATTTCGATTTTTGAACAGGTAATAAAAACTGAAATTTAAAAAAAAAGAATAAAAACTGATTTGAAAAGGTTTTAAAACTGAATTTGGGAAAAGAAAACTGAAATTTTTAAAAAGATTTTAAAACTGAATTTGGAAAAAGAAAACTGAAATTTTTAAAAAGATTTTAAAACTGAATTTGGAAAAAGAAAACTGATTTTAAATGATTTTAAAACTGCTTTGAAAAAGTTTGAAACAGATTTTTTTTTGAAAGATTTTAAAAACTGATTTTTAATTTGAACTTTAAAAGGAAAAAAAAATTAAACTTTAAAAAGTAAAAGATTTAAAAGAAGTAAGATATGAAAACTATATTTTTAAAGTAATAAAAATATAATTTTTACACCGTAGGAATATTAAAGATATAATCTTTATTTTTGAAAAGGCGGAATCTATATCTTTGAAATTCGATTTTTATATATTGAATAACGACGTCAAAATATGATTTTTATATGTTGAACTTCGAAATAAAGATCGGATTTTTATATATTGAACATAGTAGTAAAAATATGATTTTTATATATTGAACTTTGAAATAAAAATTCGATTTTTATATATTGAACTTTGAAGTAAAAATTTGGTTTTTATATATTGAACTTCGAAGTAAAAATTCGATTTTTATATGTTAAATAGCGAAGTAAAAATTCGATTTTTACATAGGTAGTGAAAGCGGGCAACGAAGGTAACCAAAAGGCGAGAACGTTGAAGATTTCTATCAATGAAGAGCCGTGGAGCTAGGATAGCTATATGTGAGAATCTCTCACCTTTCAATTTCATTTTCTAGTTATATATATACTAGGATGCAGACGGTGCTTAGTAGCACCCGACACAATCGTCCACAGACCATGGACTTGTTTGTTTGGTTGCATAGATTAGTTAGATGATTTGATTTGAAATTGAATTGTTTGGTGAAATTGAATTGTTTGGTGAAATTGAATTGTTTGGTGAAATAAATTGATTTGATTGATGTGTGAATGGCGTGGGCCTTCACTAGACCGGGGATAAGGCTAGGCCTTGTCCCGTTTCTAGTATCGTGCCGTTATGCCGCCGAAATTTTCTAAAATAAGTTAGAAGAATAAAAATATCATTTTATTTAAAGAATGAACTGAATAGAAATTCATATGTTAAAATAAAATGTTTTATCGTTAAAAATATAATTTTTAACGTGAAGTGAATAAAATAAAATATTCATTTACAAACCGGACGGTTTGTGTATGTACACCTATTTGAATGACATTGATTGGGTCGATAAATTTTACACATCGCCCAACTGCACAAATAAAATCTTTGTTTGATTGTTTGAAAACCCCACACGGGTGTTGGGATGAGATTTGAAGTTCACTCATCCTGATTGATTGAATATGTCGATCGATTGATTGACAGGCTGTTGTAAGCGTTGAATATCTATATTTGATGCTTATACAGTATAGTGCACTTTGGTTGATGGTTGATTATTTTTCAATGCTATGATATACATGTGTTGTATGAAAATCCATATAATTAACTTTGTATGGTAATTGATTGGGCCTCATTCCAATTTGAAAAATAAAGAATATTATAAAATAAAAGTTCATGTGTTGACAGTACTCATTCATTGAGATTGGTCATGTGTTGAACGAAATATTTTGATAATAACAACTATTTTGAAAAAAAAAATATTTGAAATAGAATATTTGAAAATAGAGATTTATGAAGCCGTGTTGATTAGTTTGACGCCATTTTGACGTGAACGATATTTATATCGATTTTATTCATTTCGAAATGAAATGAATTGAAAACGATTTCGAAATGAATTGAATTGAAAACGATTTCGAAATGAAATGAATTGAAAACGATTTCGAAATGAAATGAATTGAAAACGATTTCGAAATGAATTGAATTGAAAACGATTTCGAAATGAAATGAATTGAAAACGATTTCGAAATGAAATGAATTGAAAACGATTTCGAAATGAAATGAATTGAAAACGATTTCGAAATGAATTGAATTGAAAACGATTTCGAAATGAATTGAATTGAAAACGATTTCGAAATGAATTGAATTGAAAACGATTTCGAAATGAATTGAATTGGAAACGATTTCGAAATGAATTGAATTGAAAACGATTTCGAAATGAACTGAATTGAAAATGAATTCGAATTGAATTTAAATTTGAATTGAATAGAAATGAATTTTCAAACGAATTTATAAAGAAGAATTCAATTTTGATTGGAATTGAAATGGAAATTGAAATTGCTTTTGAAACGAATTTAAAACTATTTATAAAATTCGTTTTAAATAGAAATCGACGAAATATATATTATATATATTATATATATTATATAATGGCCTGAATAGAACGCGCCGCGCCGCGGCAGTTCGTGAATTTCGACCATTTATTTCAAACGGACATTACGGGAGATCCGACCGTCGGATTCTCCTAAAACCAGAACCGTTGGGTTCGTATCGAAAAGGGCTTTCTAACGAATATTGGAAATTTGAAATCTAACGGTTGGATTTGGAGATACGTCCAAATCAAATTCGAAAAAGGTCGCTGTAAGTGCAGTTCGATGGCCGTTGATGGAAATCGACTGTACGGGCCTTGATAAAATTATTAAAAATAGTAATAATTTGTGTAAAATCATAAGAAATGATTTGAGAAGAATTGGGATGAAAAACTCCATATTTGAAAAGATAAAAATAGATTTTTATCGAAATGAACTAGTTTTGAACTAGAATTATAATTCTATTTATTTTTAAATAAATAAATTGAATTTGAAATGGTTTTGAAAATAACCAAAACTTCCAATGATTGCATTGGGATGGACTTGAATCGAAATTGTCTTCGGAATATTTCGATGTTGGATTTCGTGATTATACAAATGTTGTTATGGAAATTTGAAAGATATAGACATGTATATCGTTATTTCCAATACGATATTTGTTAGTCGTAGAATTTGATATTGAATATAAGCCGGTATATTTTCTATTCAGAGCCTTGTGTTTAATATCAAATGTGATTTGGGTTTGTCGTGAATGGTGTCTTCACTAACACTGTTCTTGAACCCAGTTGAGAAAAGATTAAATCTTTTTATTTAGATTTAATGAAGTGTACCAATTAAATAATATTTAATTGGAATTGAATTGATATTGATTTTTGGGTTTATCGTGGACAGTGTTTTTAAATAACACTCGTTCTTTAACCCGATAATTAATGAAGGTGATTTTGGGTTTATTGTGAACTGTGTTTTTAAATGACACGGATTCTTTAACCCAGTCACAGATTAAAACTAAGTGGAGTTTTAATGAATCTTTAATTAGATTGAAATAATCGAAACGGAGTATCACCAGTTTTGCTCCAGGCGATAGTTAAATCTTTAATTAGATTTGAACGTGAAATGGTAATTGAATTTACCGATAACACCGTGGTGTTAGATATGAAGTATAACCAGTTTTACTTCATGGGATGAATAGGTTGGGATTGGGAAATTAAAACAAATGATTACTTCGGTAAGGTTCGTTAATCCCGACTAGTTGGAATTGATATTCAAAAATAGATTAAAGAATAAATTCAAGAAATTTATCTTGGATAAAATTAATGGGAACCTTTCCCTATGAATGTGAAATTTAGAAATTGACTGTCGGTTAGCCAAACAGAATGGTTTTCTGAATATTGATCTGATGTTGGTTTCGGCCTTCGGGGTTAATATTTGGGGAATTATTCTCTTGATTAATTTACGGTTAGTGACTAATGAATTGGAATGAGGCGTATGTTGTGTTTGTGTAACACTTATTTAAAATATACGCGAGTTATTCGGAAAGACCGGGTTTATCCCATTCTGAATAACTGATACGGCGATAAGTCGAAGATGAAGACGATGGTCGAAGACCGGAGGTCTTCACGTCGTTTGGGTGATAACTGATGATCTTGATTGGGCTGTACACCCAAGAAGATGGAAACAGTTGGTGATCGTCCAGACGTACTTGGAGATCGATGGATATGCGGGGTACTAGGTGCCTCCGGTTTCGTTCAGACCCAGAACGGACTTGTAAATGGACTGTGTGTCTGACATTGGATTTTAGTCTGTGTGATTGATCTCTATTAAATATATATCTGTTTGGCGGCGGAGAATTTATTCTCTTGCTTAACGCCCTTCTCTGAGACGTACGAGCTCAGGGGTTATATATTGATGGATATCAAACGCATGGAGTGAATTGCCTGTGTGGCATGCCTAAGTGGCAATTGATCGAGGCTTCTGTTGAAAAGCAAGGTCTTGTGGTGATGATCAAAGCACGGCCTTTGTGGCGTAGCTTTGTGTAACGTTTACTTCGCGAGTTTCACACCCGGTATGAACCAAAAACGGGAGACGGACCTCAGGGAGGGCATGCGTTTCCTTCTAGATAAAAAGTGGCGTCAGTGGCTTTACACGCCCTGACGAGTTTGACTTATGTGGTTGTTGCTGTTGCGAGGCGCCTCGGATTGATCGGTCGTTCTCGAACCGATGGAGTCATTTAGTTGGCTCATTTACGCCCCCAAAGGGCGGGGAAACGTAGTGTTCAGGCATTTTAATCCACATCGGTGGACCGGCCCTGTCGCTCCAAGGGTCACTCGAGCTCTGATCCTGAGACATGGGCTAGATTGTCTCGAATCGGTTGAGGACTATCTTTTGCCTCGGTTCATAGACGGAAATCCAATTTCCAAATACGTGACTTTGCGGTTTTTTTATGTAAACCTATATATGGCGACATGATATATGGTACCCATGCCGCCTATGATTGATACTTATGATTTGAAGTTGTTTTATACACTACGCACTTATAATAGTATCAAATGATTTTTTTTAAGACGTATCAAGCATTCTTTGGCTGTTATAAGGGAAAACCCTATCCCTCGGCTTGCGTTGCATTGTGTGATAGGACCTGGGTCTTATAACAGCTTCATTTTTCTTTATTTAGCATTGCGCTGTTTATTTTATGCACTGGTATTCTTGGGAGGAAACCCGTTCCGTGTTATACGGCGTGGTCCCTTGATTTACCTAATGATTTAAAATAAAGATTAATAACTGTTTTAGTTCTCACACCAGTCCCATGACTGACCTGGAGTTTATTGTTTTAACCTAAACTCTGGGTGCCCTTATTTTGACACGGGCAGCTAGTAGTTTTGGTTTTGCAGATTTATATTCACAAGATCCTGGTTTACAGCTGGAACGATATCCGGAAAGCTTTGTATCCGTATATCTCTTTCTAGTTGTGTATTGTATTATTTTCCGCTACTATGTATTTAAATGTAATTTAAATCTCTGATATTTCTGTGTAATATTCATTTTTACTCTGTATATTCTTGTAATCTGATGCATTGTTGTAATATACAATGAAATGTTCTTCTATATGCGTTCTGTTTTGTCGTGTTCTCAAACGATAGGGCGTTTCGAACGGCCTGGATCGGTTTAGCGACTGGTTCGGGCCGAGCGAAATTCCTTGCCGTCACAAAAACCATGTGTATGTGGCAGGTATATACATGTTGTCGATAGGTAAGATTCTTCACGTTCTTCCAGAGGCGATGGCAGTGGTCCATTGTTGCAGTCCCAGCGTACTATCATTAGCTTAGTACCTAGAGCTCAGGAGTAAGAAGTAAACTTTATTTAGAATTTTTCTACCAACTATGTACTTATGTATATCGTATTTAACACATGGGTTTCTACCTACATCGGTCAAAGATTGTTCTACATGTTTCAAAAGCGGCGTACCAGAAAAGAATGTCAGCTTGTTGGCCGAAGTAGGATAACAACCTATCCCACATCATAGAGTGTATTTGGCAGGATGTCCTTGCAATTATATTCTTCTATTTTTTTTAATGAGTTTTTATGGTTGATATATTGTACATCATTTACTGTTTAATGTTTGTCGTTTATTTATCGTGAAACACCAGTTGAGATGGATATACAGATGGACGACTTGCAGCTGGTCCGACATTACTAGATGCAGAAGACGAGAAAGAACTATAAGGATTCCATATTGCCGACAAAGAAAAAATGAAGAAGCCAAACTGGAGGGGGGAGCATATGGGAAGAATGGCTGAGATATTGGGATACTGACGAGGCGAAGGTAAGTGTATTAAACTTTTTTTAAATATTTGATTCATAGGTAAATATTGTAACACCCCACCTCCGCTAGGGTCACTCTCAAAGGGAATGCACTAGTTTTGGAGGGGTATTATCGAGATAACATCACAGAATTATCACAAGACAGAACATTAATAAAAAATTAAGTGAACAGCGGAAGAATTTATGAGCAAAACAGAACTTCATTTTATTCCAAAATAAACCATGTCTTTTACAAACATTTCAAATAACTTCATTACAACTGTCTTGTAATAATAGCCAAAGAAGCAACAACTTAAAAACGGAAAACATCTTATTCCCCAAGTGCAGTAAAAAGGAGCAGCCATAGCAAACCGCACATGCTGAGCCAAAGCAAGTGATATCCAAGCTAAGAGCTAGTGTTTCCTCCCTGAGAACCTGGGGGGGAACGAAAGAAAAAGAGGCGAAAGGAAAAGGGTCAGTCATAAAGACTGAGTAAGTCCTAGTGACTTTCAGTGTAAAAACGGTTAAAACAACCTGTCATGTATGAACTGGAACTAACTTAAGAATGGTGTCAAGGTGAACAAGATAGACTAAGGTGATCAGGATAAGTCAAGACAAGACAAGTAAAGCATCACATGTTCGAGATTCGTTGCATCGACTGTACTAGTATACTAAGCCCATATCACAAGTTAATCACGAAATAAATCCCATGGCCCAATATCATGAAATGACCCTGAAACGGGGTCTGACCCAAGTAAAGGGTCCTACGGAGCGATTATCTAGTCGATCGGCTCCCTACAAGTTCTAGCTCGTCAAGTGTCCGTGTCTTACGGCTAATCACGAACGTAGTCACCTGTGCTGGGTCCACCTTCGGGTGTATCAGCCCTAGGGTGTCAACCCCTGACACGATTCAAGATACACAGATAAATCTACGGATACCCAGTGCCTGCCCCGGAATACGTGCACGACCGTAGTCCACTGAACCTACACTGGCATACCCCACTGCCGTCGTTCACCTCTTACAATCAGCCCAGTAATCGTGCCCCACCCGGCCTAGCCCCAGGGTACCTTGATACATCTAGAGGGTTACTGCTGAAAAGGGTTGTGTCTAGGGTTTCACCAAACAGATTAGGTCATGTAATTCGTGACCTAACCCGCCTAACCGATTAAGTCATGTAATTCATGACTTAATCCTTTTCCAGTCTAGTCGTGTCAAGATGGTTAAGTATGTCATTTAAATTCGTGACTTAACCCGCCTACGTGTCATGTCAAGTTGGCTAAGTGTTGTCGTTTCAAGTTCATGACTTAGCCCTACAAATCGTGTTCAAGTTGGTTAAGTTGTCTTTTCATGTTCATGACTTAACCCTAATTGGCATTAATTGATTCGTTAATGCACTGAACCACTCACATTGGATCATATTGTTCGTAGCCACTGGATTTGCTGGGCGGTTCCGGGCAGGTTTACGCTACGAACTCAACCCAACCTCGGGTTTCAAGCGCGATATGACCAACTACCCACATTGGATCCTATTGTTTGTAGCAACTGGATTTGCCGGGCGGTTCCGGGCAGGTTTACACTACAAACTCAACCCAACCTCGAATTGGCCACTTTCTTGTTTTCTAAAGTCATGCTCATGTTCTTATCAGATTCGTGCTATTTTCATAGCATGTTCATATGTCAATTTCGTGCCCAACTAAGGCATGTTTCAAGTCAAGTTATGGAATGTTCAAGTCAAGTTTTTCGTGCCATATTTCATGTTCTACTTATGCCAAATTTCACGATTTATGATTATAATCAATTCAAGTTTTGCCTATTTTACCCAATCGTATCCCCAACGCATATAAACGTACTTCGTTCACAAGCATAAACAATTCAAGAGATAAAGGGGAATAACACAAAACATGTGATAGGCATATGTGACAATTCCACCATCACTTGCATAATAAACAGGCTATAACATATCACATGGTTTCAATACTAGCATGATGATAACTTAGCATAGTAATGGTTCCAACTTAGTTCAACATGATGAATTCAACTTTACATCATAGACATAATAATCATTGCGGGCATAATAATAATTTTATTACAAACATGAAACATTAAAGGCATGGTAATTCTGATAGGCATAGTGGATTCCAATTTATTATTTTTAACATAATGATTCTCATCTAGCATTATAAACATAATGATTCCAACTTTTCATCATGACCTAGCAATTCCCAATTTGTCATTAGCATGATAGGTATATTAACATCACAGGCATAGTTTCATTAATATCATAGACATGGTTTAATTAGCATCATAGGCATGGTTTAATCAACATGAGGATTTCAATGAACATAACGATTCCATGGACATGTATTTGTTCAACTTGCAATAAAATTAAGACCAAGTGATTCATAACAACATCAACATCATGATAAGTTTAACTTGCAACATTAACATAGCAATATTCCCAAATTTTGATTCAAAGTTAAACAATATAAACATGGATTAATAATAGTTCTTAAATCCGGTTTCAATTCATAGCATGTCCATGTTATTTTAGCGTTTTTGCCTAAAAAGTGACGTAGAACTTACAATATGAAGCAAGCAATCCAAATCAAAACTTTAAATCAAATAGCCCCAAATCTGTTGTCCAAAGCGTCGTAGTTGTTGTAGCTTCTAGTTGTAGCCTTCAAGAATCATCCTTCGTCTTCTTTAATTTTTGTTCTTTGTATTTTTAATTTAGAGTTCTAGGTTTAATGGCGGCTGCATGAGTGCTAAAATGAAATAGTATGATTTAGGCTAGGTCTTAGGGTCTTTAAATAGTTGTAGGCAACTCATTTATGCCATCAGATCAACCCCAGAGTCAATCCGGACCATCAAAACACATACCAGGCTTCAAAAATGGGTTCTGGGCCAAACCAGGCCGACTAGGTCGACCTGTACAGGGGGGGTCGACTCTAGGGTCGACCTGGCCTGGGGAGGTCGACTCTAGGGTAGACTCGGTTCTGTCTGCTAGAAAGTCTGCTGAAACTTGTTTTGGCCATATCTTGGTCATACGGACTCCGATTTTCGAAAACTCAAACTCTATTTTCACGTATTTTTTCGAGAGGAACGCAATGGTGAAGTCCATTTTACATAATTCCTGATTCTTAAATTAATTATCCTTATTTTACTATCTTTTCCGTTACACACACCGTTACCGAACTAATTTTTCTTCTCTTCCAAATATTAATTAATTCTTCTTATGCATCACCATTATTTACCTATCTAAACATATTTTTATATATTTTATTTCATTTTTAATTATACCTTGATTTCTTGTTTTCACATGTTGTTAAAATTCGGGTTGTTACAAATATCAAAAAATATTTGATCGATAAATAACATATCAAATTTTGAATATATAGGCAGAGTCGGAAAGAAAGTCTCAAACAAGAATATAAATCTCGTCACTCATCGTAGAGGGTCAAAGTCATTTCAACAGTATCTGAAGGAGTTGGTAAATTTAGTAAATGAGAATTGTAAATAGTTATATTATGCTATATAATTTTGAATGTACAATAATTGTATATAATAATCAAATGCGGGAAGCCAAGGCGTAGGGTCTAGTGTCATATATGGATGTATTTACCCGTACCATGTTGTCGAGCATGTAAATCCGGACAGGGAAATCTCCTACACATGGCATGATGATAAATCCAGCAAAAGTCATGTAAGTATATTTCAGTTTATGTAGCAGTAACATTTGTTCTAGTTGTTAAAATATAATGAAATAAGATATCATGATATTAATTTTATCTATATTCTTATTTGTTCTTGCAGGAAAAATTTATGGAACAACAATGGAAGCTCCTCGCTTATACAGGTCGGAAATAGCTAACAACAGATGAGCAAGATGTTATATTTGAGTCAGTTATGGATCCCCCATCGCGGAACAGACGATATGGATTTAGCAATCAAGTGGTAATTAATGATATATAAGAAAATAACAATTTAATAATCTTTTGATGATTTAATCACATGAAAATGCTAAAGTTCCTTTACTTTCTTGAATGATTTGAGTTTTTCAAACATATCCAAACATTCCACACCGATTTCCATAATGTAATAGAAGCACTATCTGCAATCACCATTGGTGTTAATAGTAACCAAGACACAAATATTGCACAATGCATCAAATAATATCTACTTAATTAGAAATACCAATATGATTCAATACCAAATCTAAAACACAAAATTTTATAGTCATCCAAAATACAAAACCAAGATGATTATGGAATGGATGCAAATACATCGTCTTTAACATCTCTAATCTATTTTTTCCATGATTTTCTATTCAAAAATAGAATAACACTTACGAGTTATAGATAATTAATATCATCACACTGGATTATAAGATTATTAAATAATTGTTATGGGCTAGCAATCAGAGATGTAGCAAGCAGGCCAGAGATGATATAGATTTAGCAGAGATTGAAAAATTGCGTGCTATGGTGGTGCAATTAGAGGATCGGAATCGTCGACAGACCATCGAGATTATACAACTGTTGGATCAACATATTAATGAGTACGTGCGGCAATATGGTGGATGTTTTCCTTTTTCTGGTGGCTTTGTAGGTTCTGGAGGTGACTGATTGCTATGATATATATATTTTTGTTCAATATGACTTGGTGGATTATTAGATATGATGCTTTGATGTTTTGTAGATATTATCTGATGGTAGACTTGGTTGTTGTATGGTAGACTTGATGAGTTGTATTTATTGTTATTTAATTATGGACTTTTGGGCATGTAAATATTTGTGTATTGTATAATTAGTTTTTTGATTTAGGTGTGAAATTTGATTTGATTTTATGTAGTTTTCGGTTTGGTGAATTCAGATTGGTTTGATTTTGATTGATATACGGTGTATTAAGATTGTATATTATCAGTGGAATAGTGATTTTCATGAGAAATGTTGTTGGAAGGCAAAATAGAAGCTGAAATATTAAAAAATGCATCTTTTCCAATGGCTCGCGACGGATTTCGGGTCTGACATTAACAATGGTTTTCCAACGGATGCCAACACATGTCGGAAGCCATCGAAAACCATAGGAAGTCATAAAATATGTAACGACGGACGTTTTCGAAAGCCATTGGAAATTTCATTCACCGACGCTCTTATTTTCGATGGTCGTCGACGGTTTTGAGCCATCAGAAAAGCCGTACTTTCTTGTAGTGTAATTACTAGGGAAAGGCGGACCCAATGACCACTTAAAACCTAATAAAAGTGGGTCTCATGACTTAGGTCCAGAACCAAGGAATGAACCTTGGGAACAGACCTAGTCCTAACCATTACTACCCAAACAAGGTAGGTCTGCAACTTAGTACCTTCTCGAGGCTGGCCTACTTCACACAAACACACACACACCCTCAATATGTCCTACATTAAACCGATGCTGGTTTTGTCGAGCGGTTCCAGACAGGCTTCTACTACAAATTGCGCTTGACCTCGCGTCTTCATGTAGTTATTACAATGGCCTACGACACTAAGAAATCTCACACTATCCCGACTTCTTGTAAATCATGTATTTGTCGGTCAGTTCTGGACAGGCTACTACTACAAGTTGGTGTTGACCTTGTGTCATTAATACTAATAAAAGTCATTAATACTCACACGTATACAAATTTTTTATTGGGTACATTTAAATTCGAATTCCTATTTTAGCGTACTTAGTACGTAATTAATACACATTTATAATACGGTAACTATGCTATAAATTGAAATAAATAGAATTTGATTAAAGTATGCATAAAGAAACATCCTAAACGTAGAAATGTCAATCGTAATCTAAATTGAGGTTTATAAGTTTATTTCCTTAACTTCATTAACATAATATATAGTATATATTCACATTCAGATCAATAAACAAATTAACTTGTAACCTCGGTTTTAAAAGATTACTTCAATAATAAAAGAATGAAAATGTGCAGTATGATATATATATATAGTTCCTTTTTGGTACTGCTTTACTTTTCATTTGAATTTATACAAAAACTTAAGATTTTGTTAACGTGTGTTTTAATACGTCCAAAATATTTATTTTAGTTAAATAGATGTTTAAGCCTATATAAGTTACAACACCCAAATCTTATGTTTTTGCACACATATGATTTACAATTAAACAGAAAGTAAATCGGACTATTTTCAATAATATAAAACAAAAAAAAATCCAACTTTTATTACATTCATAATCAAAACCCAATACATTAACAAGATTGACCATTTCCGTAATTTATAAGGAATTGGGGGATTTATATGTATTTTTTTTATTGTAAATCCAAATTTCTTTAGGCATAACAATCAAATCTACACTATCAGAATATAGAAAATTGTAAACTTATAAAAATTTCCACTCACAGAATTACAAGGAGAATGATGGGGAGGCTGTGTAGAAATTGTTTTTGGATTATATCCTCGTAAATATCGTGTTTCAAACTTTCTCCTAAACCTACATATATTATAGCAATCCAATTAGAGTCTTATATACATACAATTTCCAATTTTAAATTCTAATAATAAAATTAGATTACAAAAGATAGAAATATGTTATGAAAAAAGAAGAAATCTTACCTGTCTATTTTCTAAAATTTAGAAATAATGGTGGAGAAGCAGAATTGAGGCGCATAAGAGAATAGATTGTAGGGTTTGGAGGAGAGACTAAGGCCTTATTTATACTTGCTAGAGTGTGTGGACCGTCAGATTAGTTTTTATAAAATCTGGTCAGTCCGTTCTAGCAAGAGTATGTAAAACACCTTAACTTAAAAGCCCCCTCACACTCCTCAACCAGAAGGGCGGTCGACCGACCGGTTGACCCCCTTCAAGAGGAGCAGTCAACCAACTTTGTGGGTCAAGCGCAGGGAGATTAATTCTCCATGTTGGTTTCCTTTTTATTAATATGTTAATTAATTTCATTAATTTTTTCTGTTTCAATTAATTCTTGTCCTCTTCTTGAATATATATACGGCACACAATATTGAATTCTCAAGGAATATTCCATTATGTCATCAGTATATATTTTTATTTTTAGATTTATATTCATTCAATTTGAATTTCAAATGTTACGTGTATTCAATTTTTGTATAACCTATTTTATTCATAAGTTCTTCATACGGAATTCGTTTTCAATAACTAAAATATGAAAACGAACTAAAATTTGGCCATGAATACAATGGTAATATTTTCATGGTCAAATTCTTAATTATCTAAAATTCATATTTTCAGCCCATTAATAATTTATTGATTTTTTATTTTTATTTAATTATCTATGTCTATTTAGGGTTTATTTTTTGGTTTTTATACATGTCAGCCGTATATATGTATATTTTTTCCGAACTAGCTTGAAAACATATTTGTTGCGCTTAACTTTTGATATCTGAATTCTCTCATATCATTTTCTTGCTAATTAAGATTTTAACAAGTTATATATGGAAATTTTCCCAAAAAATTGCCATGGCCTCAACGTTGAAACTCTCGTAGCTAAATTCGAAAAACTTCATAAGCTTATTTTGTTATTTAAATAGTTTCTTAATTTATCTTTATTACTTTAATATTAGGGTGTTACATAAGGCCTCCAAAAAGAAAAAAAAATGTAGTATGGAGCTGCTTATCATGTTTGGTTAAAAATACTATTTGTTACATCCTATTTCTTTCGGATAATGAAATGTTAGCTTGTCAATAAAAATAAAATTAAGGTAAATAAACTCTAATGCAATATGATAAATCCAAGACGCTTTACCGCAACAAAACTTTAATCCACTTAGATTGCAACCGCAAAAATTAATTAGAAGTTGTGCATGCATGTTGGACTTTCGTGTAAGTTGATACATGGTGGAAAACTACTTAGCAGTGTA
Organism: Allium sativum; assembly: GCA_030737875.1. Classification (NCBI taxonomy): domain Eukaryota; kingdom Viridiplantae; phylum Streptophyta; class Magnoliopsida; order Asparagales; family Amaryllidaceae; genus Allium; species Allium sativum. The sequence continues at coordinate 680,579,249 of CM060926.1, read as the reverse complement.
CATCAGATGAATATGTTGGTACCACTATTGTGAGCTTTTTTGGTGCCTACATACACCCACACACACGCTATATATATATATATAATCATATATTGTAGTGTCTCTTTTTGTAAGAAGTCTGCTTCAAAAGGAACTCGACCCAGCCACAAACAAAGTAGAATACCAAAGATTTTCTTTTGCTGCTACTTTCTTTGCTGGGTCACACAAGCAGCTCTTAAAGGCTGGGATTTCTCATAATTTTCCAAAACTATCTTTCTTATGCTTGCAAAAAATTTGGAAACTCTGTTTAGACAATATTATCCAAAGTAGTTTACATTGAGCTTGATGGTGTATGTAACGATCTAGAATTTTTAACCAATTTAAAATTGGAATTTCTATTACTTAATTTGAATTTGACATACATATATATGGTATAGAATATTTAATAATTTTGATAAGTTATATGATAAATTTTACATGAATTATAAATGAGAATGATTATTAATAAGTTTGGATTTATTGATACTATTTGTCGTTTAATTGGATTTGTCAAACCATAACATGAATTAGTAGCGTAAGAACTAAGTGTTGTCCTTAGTTTTCATAGCATTTAAAGGAAATGCTACCAAAAAATCGCATTCCCTCATTAAGACAAGTGTAAGGACACTTGTATTTTTGCATGCCTCCTTTCATGCATGTTTTACACTTTCCCCCTTATGTGTCATTACGTCCTTAACCCCCCATTCCTATATAAGGAGGCCTTTCCTCCATTTTTTAACCATTCCACCCCATTTTCTTCTTTTCATCTTCTTCTTAAAGCTTATGGCCATGGTTTCCATGGCATAAGTCTTCTTCTTTTCCACCACCACCTTACCGAAGTTCATCATCCTTCTCCTCCTCCTCTTATAATATATATATAGAGAGAGAAAGATTAGTATATATTATATAATACATATTTTGGTGAAGTAGACGGTGCGCTGAAACATTGTCCGATGGTTCACTCAACTTGGCTCGCCTACCGTGAAGATTTGGAAAGCTGTTAGGTGAGAACTCTTTAACCATAATTTATATATTTAATTAGTGGTTAGACTAATTTAAATATAGTGATGAATTATTAATGGTTAATGATGATTGATTTTTGTTGTGATGGATGATGGATGCATAGTTTAGACCACACACACTATTAAGCGTTAGTGTTATAACGCTTGTGCACAGTTATGATTTATTTAATTATGTTGATGATGGTTGCTATGGATATTTAAATGGTTGTTGATGTTGTTTTGCACACACTATGACACAACAATTATGGTATCATATTGGTGATCGTCAAATCTCCTTCGTAATTAGAAGCAATATCTTATTGAATTTGAAGGTTAATAATTTGGAAAGACCATATGTATGAATTCATATATATTGATAAAGTCCTTTAAATGAATAAAAAAATACCGAAACATTTTAGGGTGATAGAGAGGCTAGTGTCTAGGCTTCGGTTTGGAAACAAAGTTTCTTGCTCTCCCTGGCTATCCCTAACTGACCCGACGAATGGGAGGGTTAATTTGAAGTTATTTGAATTTAGAAATGAATTGGAATTTGATTTATTAAGTAAAAAAATAAAAGTTGAATTTTAGATCCAAAATAATTTGGAAAATAAATTTTAATGATTTTAAAAGGGTTATATAAGGATATAATGGTTTTCTAAGATATTTTGAAGTATCATAGAATAATGGTTATTATGGTCGAAATAGAGCTTGTCGTATAACAGCAATTTACGTATTTTACATGCAAACTTTAAACGCTTATAACTTTTGCAATCTAAATCGTATTTCCATAAAATGAAAAACGTTTGATTTACATTAACAAGAACTTTCAAATGAGTGAAAGCAGATTTTAAATTCGAGTTATAATTTTCAAGTTATGTTTGAAACAGTTTTGGAAAAGGTCGATGTAATAACAATTGGTGACCATAACTATAAACAACTATTTTTAAATGTTTTAAAAATATGGAAAAAAATTGTAAAATCATTACAAATTATGAAAATGTGTTTTGAATTGTAAAGTTTAAGTTTTGGTTAAGATAAACGACATTTCGATCAAAATAGTTAAGACTACTGTTTTGAAACGCTTTTGTAATGCTTTTGAAAACGCTATTGTAACGCTTTCTTCAAAAACCAGCTATTTTGAAGTTTTATCCTGTATACTATCTTCCGAACAATAAGTAATGATTTGTGGAATGTTTTCAAAGGTTTTAAAGTATTGGAAATATTTTAGATGGAATTTAAATTGATTTATTTAATATTAAAACGGGTTTTCCAATTTTAAATAATTGGATATGGTTAGAGATAAATCTTCGGATGTTTGATATTAATTCGGTAGATGACGACTCTTACTATTTGAGGAATTTAAAAGGCAGTTTACCATTATTCCATTTATAGTTGAGTTAGATATCGAGATTAATATTAAGTATAAGTTGATGGTATTTCTATCCAAACCTAATGTCAATGAGTTGGATAAATCTTTTAAGTGAGATATGGGTTTCCCAATTTGATTAGGATAAGTTGGATAGAAATAATCTTCGGATACTTGATATGAAATTCTTTGGTGTAAACGTATACTATTTGAAGAATTTGGAAGATATTATTATTATATCATTATTCCACTTATAGTATTCGTTGATTATGAGAATTGATATCTAATATAAGTAGATACAATATCTGTGTAACTTATGTTCAATATCGATTGATTTGGGTTTTGTTGTGAATCATATCTTCAACAATATCATTCTTGAAGCCCAATGAGATTGAGTTGTGGAAATTCATAACGTAAATTGGGATTTAATCAAACCTTTGATTTGAGAAAATTAAAAGAAGAAATTGGGAAACAAGTAAAATCTTTTAGTTAAGATTAAAGAATTGAATGTTGGAAAATCGATTTAATTGGAAACTATGGTTGAAATATGGATTAAAGGATTTTCAAAGGAAACTGGGTTTTGATAACGAGTTATGAAATGGAAAATTAATTAAGGTTCTGAGGCTAAATTATCTTTGATTTAAGGGATGTGTTGTAAATGAGAAAGGTTAAATATGGATTTTGTTATAATTTGAGAATGGATTTAAAGAAGCTTAATTTAACAAAATCCAAGATAGAAGGAGATTTGGTTGTAAGCCTATGTGTTCCGTAATTGTATTTTTTTTTAAATTGCGCTTATTATTTGGAAAGACCAGGATCGGATGTATGTCCGAAAACCAATCCTAGTGATAATACGACGTTGTGGAGCAATTGAAGATATTGAAGAGAGTATTGAAGACTGGGAACCTTCATATCGTAAGGAAGATTTGCTGAATGTCTCAACTGGGTAGCTCCCATTTGCAGATGGATTTTATATCCGCTAAGCGGCAAGAAGCCCAAACGTATGTGAAGGAATTCCAAATTTATGGTTTCGTTCAGACCTAGAACGGACTTGTATGGATTGTGTGTCTGACATTGTAATTAATTGCATAGCACTGATCTCTGTTAAATATATATCTGTTTGGTGGTGGAGAATTTATTCTCTTGCTTAACATCCTTCTCTAAGATGTATGAGCTTAGAGATTATATATCGATAGAAATCAGTGATGCGTTGTAAATGGAAAATGTGGCATACTGAAGTTATGGATGAGCTATGGATGATCAAAGCATGGCTTATTTAATTGTAGCTTTGTGTATATCGGGACCTCGGCAAGCCTCACACCCGATAAATGGCCAAAACATGAAGAAATGCAGTAGGGATATGGAGTGTTGTCTGTTTATAGATAAAAGGTGTACTATGGTATGGAGCCCAGGTATTAACCTATATGGTAAAAACATCTACTTTTATGGTTGTTGTTGGCGCACGCTCGAAAAGGTCGGTAACGACCGGGAGATGACATACTAAGGCGTACTCTAAATTACCCAGTGAAGAGGTAACCCGACCTTGTGTTGGCATGAGGAGCATCACTGTTGATCCTCAGACATCCCTCTAAAGGTGTTCTAAATTCGGTTCAGTAGGAAGTTCCTTTTCCAGGTCATTGTTGGAAACCCAATCTCCGCTACGAGCCCGTACGCTTTTAGTTGTATACCATACATTATATGGTACCTATGCTGGCTGTAACACCCCGCCTCCGCTAGGGTCACTCGCAAAGGAATGCACTAGCTTTAGAGGGGCATTATTGGTAAACATGCACAGAAATATCACAAGACAGAACATATAAAATAGCGGAAGTAAATCGAACTTTCTTAAATTCAATAATTAAAGCCTTTTACATCAGAGTACATCAAAACCTGTCTTGCAATAGTAAAGAAGCATAAGGACTTTTTAATAAAGTATTCCCCAAGTAAAAACAGTAAAGTAGCCATAGCCAAGAGAAGTCCAAGCCATCCATGATGACCTTCAAGCAGAAGAAGTCCGAACTAAACTGCATTGTTTCCTCCCTGTAACCTGGGGGGAAACGGAAGAAAAGAGGCGAAACAAAACGGGTCAGTCAAAAAGACTGAGTAAGTCCTATCTACTTCCAGTATAAAAACAGGTAAAGGTAACATGACATGCATAAACTGAAAGTAAACATAAGGATAACTACAAGATAGATAAACTAAACCGGGGTAGCCGGTTTAACTACTGTGGCAAGGTAAACTAAGGTATCATGATAAACTACGGTGTTATGATAAGTCAAGGTATCACATCGTCAGATTTCTATCGAGTACAGTATCCCAAGGTATCTGCCCCGTCTAACATCCCACGGTATCTATTATGTATATTCTTCCTAGTTCTAACATGTATATTTGCTCTGCACCCTCCGTACTAGTATCCCAGCCTTGCTATGTGTTAACCATGAATGTCCCTTACTCAAAGTCGTGTAATGGTCCATGTCAACCTAATATATCACATATATAGGTTACTCAAATCATATGTTTCTTTCCATGTATATAAATTCAGTCCTTTGCCGTACCTCGTACGGGCTTCCTCATGTCGTATTATCCTTGAAATCGTTTGGACTGTCACCCTTGTTCTAGCTAGGCTCTTCCATATGAATCATTGTTTGAACTACTAGGACTTACGCCACCTAGCTCCACCAGGGATTACGCTTACCTATTGCACGCTTTCGTATTTCGGTTCGGGTTAAACCACCTAGGCCACTAGGGATTACGCTAACCCTCAACCGCGCCCTTTTTCCCACGCACTCATCGTGAATCGTTTTTCTATAACTGTATGCACATGTATCACATCGTGCCATCCGAGTCCTGTCACAGGGCAAAACCAGAAATACAGGACTCGGTCGGGAGCTTTAGATTTATCTGCCGATGCAGATACTAAGGTCTGCTTTTCTACACGTGGCTATGGTCCCACGAGACCCCTCCCTCAACTAGTGAAAGGCAACACAAGAGAAAATCTTGCATGAGAACTACACTCCGGCCAGCCCACATCCTACGGCCTACCTCACCCATAATTAGATAGCAATTATGGTCTGTTGGGTGTTCCCTGCCTTTCCGTACGTACACGCTTGACTCAAGATGGTAGATGATCGACGAACCTGCTATCTAGGGCACTATCATGTATTCGTTGACTCACTGCTATCCATCCCAGTCTTTAGGTCGCTCGTATAGCAACCAAGGCATACTCTTGGTTCTTCTAACGCAGACCTTAACCTCTTGTGAGCCCAGGATGATCATCTGCGACCTCACAGAGGGATGCCAAGAATATCCTCACGTTCCCCGAAGCCGCTGCTTCGTTACCCAGTTCGCTGGAGCCTTTATCTAAATCAGATAGCCTGCTCCTACACGTATACTTAAACGATGACCTACCGTATCGGGTTACTAATCTATCTAAGAAATGGTCCAAATTTCCTTGACTAAGAATTATTACTTAGTTTCCCTTAACTAAGGTTTACCACTTAGCCTTATTTCCATAATCCTTGTTAACTATGGTTATTTACCTAATCCTCCGAATTAGGGTTTATCTAATGGGTTAAGTGTCACTTAAGTTCATAACTTAGCCCGTCTACAACCCATGTCAAAATTGGCTAAGTATCCAAGTCCAAGACTTAACCCTACAAACCATGTGTCAAGTTGGCTAAGTATATCAAGCAATCCATGACTTAACCTCGTCTAATTATCATTTTAGATTGGTTAAAAATATATTAATTTGACCCTATCAAATTACCAAGTCAAATCAGTCAAGCGTATTCGAAACGATTCGTGACTTAGCCTTATCATGTTTTCACGTTAGATTGGTTAAGTATAGGTTAACTTAACCTCATCAAATTAACGAGTTAGATTGGTTAAGTATAGGTCACTTAACCTCATCCAATCATCGTGTTAAATTAGTTAAGTGTTTAACTTAACCCCATCGAATTACCGTGTTTAGATTAGTTAAGTGTGGATTACTTAACCCCATCTAATTACCGTGGTTAGGTTAGTTAAGTCTTAATTACTTAACCCCATCTAATTACCGTGGTTAGGTTAGTTAAGTCTTAATTACTTAACCCCATCTAATTACCCAGTCGGATTAGTTAAGTGTAAATTACTTAACCCCATCTCCTAATCATCTTGCATGGTTAAGTGTCATTAAGGAATCAAGTCCGGTCCCACTTAACCTACCCATTCGTGTCATATCGGTTAAGTGTCATTAGTCAAATTTACTTAACCTTATCATGTGGCATTAATTTAATTAATGCACTCTTAACCTCTCACATTAGACCTTGTTGTGGTTACTAGTTAAGCCGGGCGGGTCCGGGTAGATTTACACCACAACTTAGTCTAACCTCGGGTCTTAAGCGCGACATGACCAACTTCTCACATTGGATCCTATTGTTTGTAGCTACTAGTTAAGCCGGGCGGGTCCGGGTAGATTTATGCTACAAACTCAACCCAACCTCGAGTTGGCCACACTTATATTATCTAAGTTCATCATGTTTCCAAAACACGTTACAAGTTTTCAAGCATTTGGGTAGACCTAACTTAATAGGTAAATTCCCAAAGGGTAGACCTAACTTAATAGGTAAATTCCCAAGCTCATGTTTTTATGCATACTTACATGCCAACTTCCATGTTATCTTTCAAATCATATTTTTAAGTATAAACACATGTCATATTCAAGTTAAGATTTTGCGACATGTTCATGTTTATCTAACTACCCAAAATCGTGTTTTCCCAACGCAAGCAAAGCGAGTCAACATAGTAAGGATACTATGTCACATATTGGTCTCAAAACATGCATGATGCTAAAAAGGGCTTGGCTTCCACATGCATAACATCATTGGCCATAAACATGCATAGTGTCATAAGGTAATTTGGCCACAAACATGCATATTATCAAAAAGGGTTTAGCCATAAACATGCACAACTTAAAAGAGGTGGTTGGCCACGAGCATGCATAATCTCATAAAGGATTTGGCCACAACCTTGCATGTTACCATAAGGGGTTTGGGTTCATAAACATGCATAAGCCCCAAAATCTTGTCTTAGCCAATGTTTCACACATAAAGTGGTTCCTAAAGGTTCATGCTAGCATTTCATGCATAAAGATCCAAACTTGCAAGTTAAACTAGGTTATGCATAGCATGAGAGGCATGATTAAGTCACTCACATAGCCTAAAATCATAATCATGAACATAAGAGGCAAGGTAAGGCTCATATAGGTTCGCATAATCATGTTTAGCCTCATTTTATCCCATGTCATTATCAAAACTACCGTTTCCATCTAAAAGTAGCTAGAACTTACATAGTTAGGCCTAGGGAAAGGAGCATGAATCATCTTGGCTAAGAAAGGTGCCTCCTTTGTAGAAGAATCGTCATGGAACTCGCATAGAAATGTTGATTTGGCCTTGATTTGGTGTAGCAAGCTTGCACCTTTTGATTTGAACTTGATTTGAGTGCATAAGCTCTAGGGATTGGAGATGGAGGCCATGATCAAAATTGATTTTGGCAGCACTTAGTTGCTAGGTTTGATTTTTAGGGATTTAGGTTAGGTTTAGGGTCTTTTTATAGAGATTAGGATAGTTTTAGGCCCTAGGATTAGATCTAGGATTAATCTAGACCACAGAAATCGTCACAGGCTCATCAGACCAGACCAAGACTGCATCCAGGTGCACCAGGCCACAAAACGCGAAATTGTGTTTTGGACCCAGTCGACACCCAAGTCGACAGCCCTGTCGACTCCCCTGTCGACATGGGCTTTGGCGGGAAAAATTCCCGCCTACCCCGAAACTTGAACATCTTAGGTGATTTTCAAGCTTGGAAACCCTGAAAACTTCGACAGACCATAACTTGGTCATACGGACTCCGATTCTTGAAAACTCGGACTCTATTTCGCGTATTTTTCCGAGACGAACGCAATGGCACAGCCCGTTTTACTTGATTCAGAATTTAAAATTAAATTCTGCCTTGATTCTCGTTTTAACATGTTATTGCAATACGGGTTGTTACATTCTCCCCACCTTTTAGGATTTCGTCCCCGAAATCTCTAAGTTAGGAAGAACATATCCTACCATCCATCATCCATCTACTCAAAACATCATCCACAAGCAATCATTGTCCTTAGATGATTTCTAATGCTATATGAATATATGCAAAACGTGTGTGTACATGTTCCTTAGCTAATGCTAATGATCAGGCCTGGATAATCTTTCTAATGCAAAAATATGTATAGTGCCATGAATCCAACATGTATGCAAATAGTCCTAGTCATATAGATACTATATGCGTGCACAATCATTCATTCATATGCGACAACCGCATGATAATACATTCGATTTCATCCATAAACAAGTATAAATACTCGTGCATATGCAATATGAAATGTGACCGAGTCGAGCTAATATCTAATGTAAATTCGCGCATCCACGAGCAACCACTTGCAACCATTTGCAACCATATCAACCATAACATGTTTCAAATACATGTTTACATCCATAGGGTTCTACCTAAGATTCCCTGAAACAGGGTCGAGAAGATAAACAAAACAAACTCCGTACGGGGTTTGTAACAGAAAATAGGACCGAGAGGATGTCCACAAAAGATAGCCTACAAGTAAGCTCCACAGAAAACAGGGATCAAGGATATACTCCCAAAAAGAGATATCATGCGCGTATCTAGTCTTTGACCATCAAAGTCGTCTTTTAACTTCGCGATTTTGTAGCTTCTTATTCCTGTTTCCATAACATGAGCTGGAACTCATTTCTTCGTCGCCTCTCGTTCCACTTGCACTTATCCTTTTCCTAGAATACTTGACGCAAACATGACTGCGTACTCATGATTCCACGCAAGCTTTCCAAAATTCACTAGTGAATCTCGGACCTCGTACCACAAGGTATTTCTCGTAGAAGAACTTCCTCTTGAAAGTAAACAGATGTCAATCAGGTTACCATGCGCACTTACTAGGGTGATCTCTATAACCCATGCATAAATGAAGTAAACCATCCGTCTTATTGGCGAACACCACTCGATCGGGCTTCAAATTTCCAATAAAGGCATCTAGGGATTCTAAGTAACTAATCATGACAGAACCCAAAAGGTTACGCGATACTTCAACGGTATTACCAAAGCAAGCCAAGAGTCTAACTACCCTCCTTCTAAAACCGAGAGTGGCACCCCTTACTGGATAACCACTTCATCCCTAGAATCCATCCATAGCTTATAAACATAAGCATTATTTCCAAGCTCAATACCTGGCATAGACATTCTCAAATCCAAACAAGTCATGAATAAATGGACCGATCTCCCAATAGGACTTGAGACAAAAACGGGATCCTCTATTATACTAGTACTAAGGCGCAGAGACTCAACTATCGAAGCGGACTTAAAAGATGCGGTGATCAAAACAAAGTCCCGACAGGATGATAGAGAAGAAAAGCTAAACCTTTGACAAGATCGTTACCCTCCTTCCGAGGTACTCTAGAAATGAGAGCATACTACTGCCCTCCCGATGATCTTGTTCTTGTCCCATAATGCTTAACTATCCGCCCCGCTTCACCATGCCAAAGGTACTCTCTCGTCATGGGTTTCATTGTTCATCTTTCTCTCTCATTCTGGGTTGAGCCATACCAACAAGTTGCTCATCCTTAAACTCGTATCCTTTACCCTTGCTCTTTATTATCCTTTCTTGTAACACGGCAATGGGTCTCTCGAGAACCACCTCCATCGTACGGGAAACACCTACGTGGCTAGACAAAGATTAGTCACAGTGAGAACTACTGTGACCACGGATGGAGGAAAGAAAGGAAATGAGATTCAATCAAGGAAACAAGGATAGTGCTAATGGCCTTTGGGGAATAGCCTTTTTTTCTTTTTAAAAGAAAATTTTCTTGAAAAATGCTTCTTTATAAATAGTTTTCAGAAGGTCTTTAAAAACTTTTGCCCAGTCTGGTAACCTTCTGCTCTGATACCAAATGTAACACCCCGCCTCCGCTAGGGTCACTCGCAAAGGAATGCACTAGCTTTAGAGGGGCATTATTGGTAAACATGCACAGAAATATCACAAGACAGAACATATAAAATAGCGGAAGTAAATCGAACTTTCTTAAATTCAATAATTAAAGCCTTTTACATCAGAGTACATCAAAACCTGTCTTGCAATAGTAAAGAAGCATAAGGACTTTTTAATAAAGTATTCCCCAAGTAAAAACAGTAAAGTAGCCATAGCCAAGAGAAGTCCAAGCCATCAATGATGACCTTCAAGCAGAAGAAGTCCGAACTAAACTGCATTGTTTCCTCCCTGTAACCTGGGGGGGAAACGGAAGAAAAGAGGCGAAACAAAACGGGTCAGTCAAAAAGACTGAGTAAGTCCTATCTACTTCCAGTATAAAAACAGGTAAAGGTAACATGACATGCATAAACTGAAAGTAAACATAAGGATAACTACAAGATAGATAAACTAAACCGGGGTAGCCGGTTTAACTACCGTGGCAAGGTAAACTAAGGTATCATGATAAACTACGGTGTTATGATAAGTCAAGGTATCACATCGTCAGATTTCTATCGAGTACATTATCCCAAGGTATCTGCCCCGTCTAACATCCCACGGTATCTATTATGTATATTCTTCCTAGTTCTAACATGTATATTTGCTCTGCACCCTCCGTACTAGTATCCCAGCCTTGCTATGTGTTAACCATGAATGTCCCTTACTCAAAGTCGTGTAATGGTCCATGTCAACCTAATATATCGCATATATAGGTTACTCAAATCATATGTTTCTTTCCATGTATATAAATTCAGTCCTTTGCCGTACCTCGTACGGGCTTCCTCATGTCGTATTATCCTTGAAATCGTTTGGACTGTCACCCTTGTTCTAGCTAGGCTCTTCCATATGAATCATTGTTTGAACTACTAGGACTTACGCCACCTAGCTCCACTAGGGATTACGCTTACCTATTGCACGCTTTCGTATTTCGGTTCGGGTTAAACCACCTAGGCCACTAGGGATTACGCTAACCCTCAACCACGCCCTTTTTCCCACGCACTCATCGTGAATCGTTTTTCTATAACTGTATGCACATGTATCACATCGTGCCATCCGAGTCCTGTCACAGGGCAAAACCAGAAATACAGGACTCGGTTGGGAGCTTTAGATTTATCTGCCGATGCAGATACTAAGGTCTGCTTTTCTACACGTGGCTATGGTCCCACGAGACCCCTCCCTCAACTAGTGAAAGGCAACACAAGAGAAAATCTTGCATGAGAACTACACTCCGGCCAGCCCACATCCTACGGCCTACCTCACCCATAATTAGATAGCAATTATGGTCTGTTGGGTGTTCCCTGCCTTTCCGTACGTACACGCTTGACTCAAGATGGTAGATGATCGACGAACTTGCTATCTAGGGCACTATCATGTATTCGTTGACTCACTGCTATCCATCCCAGTCTTTAGGTCGCTCGTATAGCAACCAAGGCATACTCTTGGTTCTTCTAACGCAGACCTTAACCTCTTGTGAGCCCAGGATGATCATCTGCGACCTCACAGAGGGATACCAAGAATATCCTCACGTTCCCCGAAGCCGCTGCTTCGTTACCCAGTTCGCTGGAGCCTTTATCTAAATCAGATAGCCTGCTCCTACACGTATACTTAAACGATGACCTACCGTATCGGGTTACTAATCTATCTAAGAAATGGTCCAAATTTCCTTGACTAAGAATTATTACTTAGTTTCCCTTAACTAAGGTTTACCACTTAGCCTTATTTCCATAATCCTTGTTAACTATGGTTATTTACCTAATCCTCCGAATTAGGGTTTATCTAATGGGTTAAGTGTCACTTAAGTTCATAACTTAGCCCGTCTACAACCCATGTCAAAATTGGCTAAGTATCCAAGTCCAAGACTTAACCCTACAAACCATGTGTCAAGTTGGCTAAGTATATCGAGCAATCCATGACTTAACCTCGTCTAATTATCATTTTAGATTGGTTAAGTATATATTAATTTGACCCTATCAAATTACCAAGTCAAATCGGTCAAGCGTATTCGAAACGATTCGTGACTTAGCCTTATCATGTTTTCACGTTAGATTGGTTAAGAATAGGTTAACTTAACCTCATCAAATTAACGAGTTAGATTGGTTAAGTATAGGTCACTTAACCTCATCCAATCATCGTGTTAAATTAGTTAAGTGTTTAACTTAACCCCATCGAATTACCGTGTTTAGATTAGTTAAGTTGGATTACTTAACCCCATCTAATTACCGTGGTTAGGTTAGTTAAGTCTTAATTACTTAACCCCATCTAATTACCGTGGTTAGGTTAGTTAAGTCTTAATTACTTAACCCCATCTAATTACCCAGTCGGATTAGTTAAGTGTAAATTACTTAACCCCATCTCCTAATCATCTTGCATGGTTAAGTGTCATTAAGGAATCAAGTCCGGTCCCACTTAACCTACCCATTCGTGTCATATCGGTTAAGTGTCATTAGTCAAATTTACTTAACCTTATCATGTGGCATTAATTTAATTAATGCACTCTTAACCTCTCACATTAGACCTTGTTGTGGTTACTAGTTAAGCCGGGCGGGTCCGGGTAGATTTACACCACAACTTAGTCTAACCTCGGGTCTTAAGCGCGACATGACCAACTTCTCACATTGGATCCTATTGTTTGTAGCTACTAGTTAAGCCGGGCGGGTCCGGGTAGATTTATGCTACAAACTCAACCAAACCTCGAGTTGGCCACACTTATATTATCTAAGTTCATCATGTTTCCAAAACACGTTACAAGTTTTCAAGCATTTGGGTAGACCTAACTTAATAGGTAAATTTCCAAAGGGTAGACCTAACTTAATAGGTAAATTCCCAAGCTCATGTTTTTATGCATACTTACATGCCAACTTCCATGTTATCTTTCAAGTCATATTTTTAAGTATAAACACATGTCATATTCAAGTTAAGATTTTGCGACATGTTCATGTTTATCTAACTACCCAAAATCGTGTTTTCCCAACGCAAGCAAAGCGAGTCAACATAGTAAGGATACTATGTCACATATTGGTCTCAAAACATGCATGATGCTAAAAAGGGCTTGGCTTCCACATGCATAACATCATTGGCCATAAACATGCATAGTGTCATAAGGTAATTTGGCCACAAACATGCATATTATCAAAAAGGGTTTAGCCATAAACATGCACAACTTAAAAGAGGTGGTTGGCCACGAGCATGCATAATCTCATAAAGGATTTGGCCACAACCTTGCATGTTACCATAAGGGGTTTGGGTTCATAAACATGCATAAGCCCCAAAATCTTGTTTTAGCCAATGTTTCACACATAAAGTGGTTCCTAAAGGTTCATGCTAGCATTTCATGCATAAAGATCCAAACTTGCAAGTTAAACTAGGTTATGCATAGCATGAGAGGCATGATTAAGTCACTCACATAGCCTAAAATCATAATCATGAACATAAGAGGCAAGGTAAGGCTCATATAGGTTCGCATAATCATGTTTAGCCTCATTTTATCCCATGTCATTATCAAAACTACCGTTTCCATCTAAAAGTAGCTAGAACTTACATAGTTAGGCCTGGGGAAAGGAGCATGAATCATCTTGGCTAAGAAAGGTGCCTCCTTTGTAGAAGAATCGTCATGGAACTCACATAGAAATGTTGATTTGGCCTTGATTTGGTGTAGCAAGCTTGCACCTTTTGATTTGAACTTGATTTGAGTGCATAAGCTCTAGGGATTGGAGATGGAGGCCATGATCAAAATTGATTTTGGCAGCACTTAGTTGCTAGGTTTGATTTTTAGGGATTTAGGTTAGGTTTAGGGTCTTTTTATAGAGATTAGGATAGTTTTAGGCCCTAGGATTAGATCTAGGATTAATCTAGACCACAGAAATCGTCACAGGCTCATCAGACCAGACCAAGACTGCATCCAGGTGCACCAGGCCACAAAACGCGAAATTGTGTTTTGGACCCAGTCGACACCCAAGTCGACAGCCCTGTCGACTTGGGGTCCAGGGGTGTCGACAGCCCTGTCGACTCCCCTGTCGACATGGGCTTTGGCGGGAAAAATTCCCGCCTACCCCGAAACTTGAACATCATAGGTGATTTTCCAGCTTGGAAACCCTGAAAACTTCGACGGACCATAACTTGGTCATACGGACTCCGATTCTTGAAAACTCGGACTCTATTTCGCGTATTTTTCCGAGACGAACGCAATGGCACAGCCCGTTTTACTTGATTCAGAATTTAAAATTAAATTCTGCCTTGATTCTCGTTTTAACATGTTATTGCAATACGGGTTGTTACACTGGCTAGGATTAATACATTTACTTTCAAAATTATTTTGCACTATATTATAGTATTGAAAGAGGATTTTCACGTATCAAGCATTTTTGACTGCATAAAGAGAAACCTCGCACATATGTGCGTTTGCATTGTGTGTGCCGCGAGACCTTATGTTAGATTCATTTTTCAAAAAAATCATTGCGAGTTTCTATGCACTGGTATTCACATGGAGTAAATTCGTTCCGCATTAGCGGCATGGCCCGGTGAATTAGCTAACTTTAAAATAAACCCTAAAACAACTGTTTTGAGTTCTCACACCAGTCTCATGACTGACCTGGAGTTTATTGTTCCTACACCTAAATTCTAGGTGCCCATAATTTTTACACAAGCAGCCTAGTAGTTTGGTTTGCAGATTTAGCCTTAGAGTTAGTTGGAGCAGGATTCTGGTTTTAGCTGGAGCTATTATGTCTTGGAGCATTCGCATTCTTTCGCTGAGTTTAGTATTTTTCCGCTGTGTAACCAATGTACTCTGATGTACCTCTTGTAAATCTAATGTAATATTATTTTAATGATAATGGAAAAGTTCTTTTTATTTTGTGCAAATGTGTAAAAGCCCCCTAATAATCCATCTTTATGAACGGTTTAAGTTGGTTTAATTACCAGCGAAAACTGAGCAAAAAGCTGGGTTGTTACAATGTGGTATCAGAGCTTTGGTTTATACAAAGTTATGGGGTACGACACATTTGATAAAAGGAAAGACTCATCAGAGTTATAATATCTCATTAGAGATAGGATTAGTAATGCCTAGAATGAGATTTTAGAATAATATATTTGAGAGAGCGTATTTGAAAATATGAAATGAGTTTTGAAAAGTTATATTTTAAGAAAGAAACATATTTTGGAAATATATGGTTAATTATAACCTGGATACTTAATAAAACGATTAAGGTTAAGTTTACATTTTGTGATTATAATTACACATAAAATAATTCTTATGCCATGGTAATTAAGCCCCTTCCACTGATAAGGAAAATGATCCGAGTACAAATGCCTTTTGGATTTAATGTCACTATTGGGTAACATTTCGAAATATCGATAAACTTGGGTCAAATTTGTTAAGGTAACTAATCAATATGGTTAGAAATTAAAAACTAGAATTTGAGTATTGTATTTGATGTTGAGGTTGGACTATCGAGTGTAAGAGGATTTTGAATACACGCCTAGCTAACGTATATACGAAGTCTTAAGTATACTAGATAGATACAGAATCACACTCTAGTTGCTTGAAGATGATTTTGTTGATGACTGCAGCATCATCAGTATGTATTTTCGAGTTTCGAAAGTGGGATTAGAATACGATTCCGATTAAAACATCAATATATACTTCAACCCATTTAAATAAGTGTCTGAAATTGTTTGGTAAATTGATGTGAACTTAAATAGAAAAGTGAAAATTTGATTGGGTTATAATAATTATACCAGGTAAACTTGTTAGTAAGGGATAAGCCAGTAAAGAGTTTTGAGAAAGTGCATTTGTGATACATTCATATATATATATATATATATATATATATATATATATAAAGGGTTTTGTAAAGATGTATAGTTTGAAAACTCAAATCAAAATTTTGAGTAAGAATTGGCAGTTAGTTTGGAATTGATTTTGTAAGAATATATTTTGAATCTAAGGAAAAAGATCTTTGAAATATGTGGATATTAAAAACTTAAGCATGACATCTTGTGATTGGAATATCTTAGTTGATTAAAAGACGTTTATGTAAAGTTGTAATTTACATAAGCAATCCAAATATAGAAAAAGTAGTTTAGGAGACGATTTAAAGGCTAAGTTGAAATTAATAAATCAGGATATTTTATAATTAGTCCTTCCCAACTAATTAAATTTAAAATGCAAATATCTTGAGAATTCAGTTTCACAATATGACTATAAGATATTTGACGATATTTTGGTTAAGGACTACGGTGGTTAAAGATGTTAATAAAAATATATCTAAATGGTTTCTCTAAAGTTTGAAGGAAATAAGTTCTGTGACCTTGAATTTGGAATAATTAATGAGAATAGCAAAAACTATATAAGGAACTAAAATATCGAATTATTAACAATTTTGGACAGATGATAAGTTCTCAAGTATATTGTGGTTACAAAAAGGAACTGTTTAAGTAAGCATGAGTACCTTGTGAATTAAGTTTCACAATTTGATTAAAGGATATTTGGCAAGCGGGAATAGTAAGAAGAAATTACCTAAACTGAAACATTTAGACAAGCTGAGTTCAGAGATGATCAAGTTTTTCGTGTAACGAATAATAGTAAATTTTGGAAACTGAAAAGGAATAAGTTTCATAATCATTGTATTTGCAAGATAAGATCTGAGAGAATAAATTTATAATTCTGAATTTTCTTGAAGGAGGTAAATGGTTGAGTATAAGTAATTGGCCCAGTAAACGATGAATCTAATATAATGGGTGATTTGAAGATATCATTGGAGGACATGTAAATATGTGTGTTAGAATATTGTACCCGGTATATCCATTATGAGAACATGGAGCTTTGGTATAAAGAATTTTAATCTTGTGTCTGAAAATCTACAAGATGTAAAATGAGTAATTGCGATTTCCTTTCCTTTTCGAGGACGAAAAGTTCTAAGGGGGGTGAATGTAACGATCCAGAATTTTTAACCAATTTAAAATTGGAATTTTTATTACTTGATTTGAATTTAAACTTGAATTTGACATACATATATATGGTTTAGAATATTTAATAATTTTGATAAGTTATATGATAGATTTTACTTGAATTATAAATGAGAATGATTATTGATAAGTTTGGATTTGTTGATACTATTTGTCCTTTGATTGGATTTGTCAAAACATAACATGAATTAGTAGCTTTAGAACTAAGTGTTGTCCTTAGTTTTCATAGCATTTTAAAGGAAATGCCACCAAAAGATCACATTCCCTCCTTAAAACAAGTGTAAGGATACTTGTATTGTTGCATGCCACCTTTCATGCATGATTTACACTTCCCCCCTTATTTGTCATTAGCTTCTTAACCCTCCATTCCTATATAAGGAGGCCTTTCCTCCATTTTTTAACCATTCCACTCCATTTTCTTCTTTTCATCTTCTTCTTAAAGCTTATGGCCATGGTTTTCATGGCATAAGTCTTCTTCTTTTCCGCCACCACCTTGTCGAAGTTCATCATCCTTCTCCTTCTCCTCTTATAATATATTGAGAGAAATATTAGTATATATATTATATAATACATATTTTGGTGAAGTGAACGGTGCGCTGAAATACTGTCTGATGGTTCGCTCAACTAGCTCGCCTACCGTGAAGATTTGGAAAGCTATTAGGTGAGAACTCTTTAACCACAATTTATATATTTAACTAGTAGTTAGAATAATTTAAATATAGTGATTAATGATTAATGATGATTGATGTTTGTTGTGATGGATGATGGATTCATAGTTTAGACCACACACACTATTAAGCATTGGTGTTATAACGCTTGTGCACAGTTATGATTTTTTTAATTATGTTGACGATGGTTGCTATGGATGTTTAAATGGTTGTTGATGTTGTTTTGCACACACTATGACACAACAATTATGATATCATATTGGTGATCGTCAAATCTCCTTTGTAATTAGAAGCAATATCATTATTGAATTTGAAGGTTAATAACTTGGAATGACCATATGTATGAATTCATATATTTTGATCAAGTCCTTTAAGTGAATAAATAAATACCGGAACATTCTAGGATGACAGAGAGGATAGTGTACAGGCTTGGGTTTGGAAATAATTTTTCTTGCTCTCCCTAGCTATCCCTAACTGATCCAACGAATGGGATGGTTAATTTGAAGTTATTTGAATTTAGAAATGAATTGGAATTTGATTTATTAAGTAAAAAAAAAGTTGAATTTTAGATCCAAAATAATTTGAAAAGTAAATTTAAATGATTTTAAAAGGGTTATATAAGGATGTAATGGTTTTCTAAGATATTTCGAAGTATCATAGAATAATGGTTATTATGGTCAAAATAGAGATAACGGCAATTTACGTATTTTAGATGCAAACTTTAAACGCTTATAACTTTTGCAATCTAAATCGAATTTCCATAAAATGAAAAAAAAACATTTGATTTCCATTAACAAGAACTTTCAGATGAGTGAAAGCAAATTTTAAACTCGAGTTATAATTTTCAAGTTATGTTTGAAACGTTTTGGAAAAGGTCGATGTAAGAACAATTGTTGACCATAACTATAAACATCTATTTTTAATGTTTTAAAAATATGGAAAAAAAATTGTAAAATCATTACAAATTATGAAAAGGTGTTTTGAATTGTAAAGTTTAAGTTTTGGCTAAGATAAATGACATTTTGATCAAAATAGTTGAGATAACTATTTTGTAACGCCTTTGAAAACGCTATTGTAACGCTTTCTTCGGAAACAATCTATTTTGAAGTTTTAACCCGTAAATTATCTTCCGAACTATAAGTAATGATTTGTGGAATGTTTTCAAAGGTTTAAAAGTATTGGAAGTATTTTAGATGGAATTTAAATTGATTTATTTAAAATTAAAACGGGTTTTCCAATTTTAAATAATTGGATATGGTTGGAGATAAATCTTAGGATGTTTGGTATTAATTCGTAGATGACGACTCTTACTATTGTAGGAATTTAAAAGGTAGTTCACCATTATTCCATTTATAGTGTGAGTTGGATATCGAGATTAATATTAAGTATAAGTTGATGGTATTTCTATCCAGATCCAATGTCAAAGAGTTGGATAAATCTTTTTAAGTATGATATGGGTTTCCCAATTTGATTGGGATAAGTTGGATAGAAATAATCTTCGGATATTTGATATGAAATTCTTTGGTGTAAACGTATAATATTTGAAGAATTGGAAGATATTATTATTATATCGTTATTCCACTTATAGTATTCGTTGATTATGAGAATTGATATCGAATATAAGTAGATACAATTCATGTGTAAGTTATGTTCAATATCGATTGATTCGGGTTATGTCGTGAATCATATCTTCTACAATATCATTCTTGAAACTCAATGAGATTGAGTGTAACAACCGGTATTTTTGAATAACATGTTATAACATAAATCAAGGCAGAATTAAATATTAAAACCTGAATCAAGGGAAACGGGCTATGCCATTGCGTTCGTCTCGGAAAAATACGCGAAATAGAGTCTGAGTTTTCGAAAATCGGAGTCCGTATGACCCAGTTATGGCCCGTCAAAGTTTTCAGAAAGTTTCAAGTTCAAAAACAGTTCAAATTTGAATTCAGAATTCAAATTCAGCCCAGACAGGACAGGCAGGAAAATTCCCGCCAGCCCCAAGTCGACTGGGGAGTCGACTTGGGAGTCGACACACCCCAGGTGGTGTCGACTGCCCAGTCGACACCCCTGTCGACTTGGGTGGTCGGCCAGTTTGGCCTGGTGCACCTGTTTTGGCTCCTGGGTCTTGTTTTGTTGGCTAGTGACGTGATTTGATGGCTCAGATCTGAATTAGGGTTAATCCTATGGCCTAAACTAACCTAAACTTCTGTAAAAGGACCCTAATACCTATCCTAAATCATCACAAATCATTCCTACAACTAAATTATGCCAAAATGTTTCCTAATCATGGCCTCCACCTTCATATCATGGCCTCCATCTTCTTCATGAAAGCTTGAGTGTTCTAAGCTAGTAAAAGAGCCATCTTTCTTCATCAAAACAAGGATCTTTCTTCCTATTTCTCAAGGACAACTTGGAGCTTATATTCAATGGGGATTCCTAGTGTGGCTTCATCTCAATCTTGTTTTATTTTATTCTAGTCTTCTTAGCCAAGCTTTGTAAGCCCTATTCTACTCTTAGATTTAAACTATGAAGTTAATATGATCATGTAGCAAGTTGAAATGTGACTTTTGGGCTATATTTGTATGCATAGATCCATGTATGACTCTTTTGATCTATGATGGTGGCACTATCATGAACCTAGTATCATTTACCTTGATTTTTGGGTAGAAAGCTATGAGCTTTAATTGTTGTTATGCATAATGCAACATAGAACTTGGTAGTTATGCATAAATGCAACATGAAACCATCTTATAACCTTGATGTTAACTCGCATATGATCTTGAACTATGTGCTAATCACATGTTTTCACCCTATGTCAACTATGATCATGTTATCACCTATTTGCTAAGTGGATGTCATGCATGTTTTGAGGCTAATAATGCCATATGCTAGTATGTTGAACCCCTTTTGCCTCATATATTACCATGTTGAACTTGTGATAGACTTTGCCACTTTATGCCCAACTTGTCATATCATTATGTTCCCCTTTTTGATCTATGTGCGTTGATGCGAACTTACATGTGATGGGGTTACGTTATGGGTAAACTTGGATGACATGAAACATGACTTGAAAATATGACATGTGATTATGTTTGAAACATGAACGTGGACATGACATGTAGAAAACATGAAAGTGGCCAACTCGAGGTTGGGTTGAGTTTGTAGCATTAATCTACCCGAAACCGACCGGCTTAACTAGTGGCTACAAACAATAGGACCCAATGTGAGTAGTTGGTCACATCGCACTTAAAACCCGAGGTTAGACAAGGTTGTGGTGTAAAGCTACCCGGACCCGCCCGGCTTAACTAGTAACCACAACAAAGTCTAATGTGAGAGGTTGGGGTGCACTAAGTTAATTAATGCCACATGGTAGGGTTAAGTCATGGACCACTTGAATACTTAACCAATTAAACACGATGGGTTGGTAGGGTTAAGTCATGGACTACTTGAATACTTAACCAATTAAACACGATGTATTGATAGGGTTAAGTCATGAACTGCTTGGATACACTTGACCAACTCAATACATGGTTAGGATAGGGTTAACCAAACTTAACCCGCTTGAAATCCTAGTTACGTGGTCCTTTTCAGCAGTAACCCACTTGGGAGTATCTGGATACCCTGGACTAGGCTAGGGTGGGGCACGATTACTGGACTGATTGTAAGAGACCAAAAGAGACGGCTGAATGGTGCACCGGTTGT
Source organism: Allium sativum (assembly GCA_030737875.1). Taxonomy (NCBI): domain Eukaryota; kingdom Viridiplantae; phylum Streptophyta; class Magnoliopsida; order Asparagales; family Amaryllidaceae; genus Allium; species Allium sativum. The sequence goes on along the minus strand of CM060926.1, from coordinate 680,557,463 downwards.
TCAGGCGGACCATGGTCGTGCACATTAAGTCCGGAGTTGAACATGGGCACCGGTAGGTTTAGACTGTGCGTGCTTAATTTGTGTCTGTGGTTTACACCCTAGGACTGGATACACCCTAGGGTGGACCTTGCACAGTTAACTACATTCCATGATTAGGCCGTATGACACCGATACACGACGAGTTAGGCTTATAGGGAGACGATCGACTAGACCGAGTAGTTGGACCTTGATTTAGGTCATCTCATGATGTTGGGCCAACTTTGGGCCAAGGGATCATTTCTTGTTTATACTTGACATGGATTAGAATACTAGTACACTTGGTGCAACTTAAACTTGTATATGCGATTCCACACTTGATCTATCTTGTTAACTTTTCACTATGCCAGTTATCATCCTATGTTTCATCTCTGTTTTACATGTCCAGTTAACTTTATTAGTTTTTATACAAATAGTAGGTAGGACTTACCAATCTTTTTGACTGACCCGTTTTCTTTCGCCTCTTTTCTTCCGTTTCACCCCCCCCCCCCCCAAGGTTCTCAGGGTGGGAACACTAGCACCTAGCTTGGATCTTTAGCTTGCTTTCTGGATAGCTCATGTACGGTTTGGACTTGAGCTCGCTATGGCTTTACCACTTCTACTTTGGGGGATAGTTTACTTTATGTTATTTCCAGTTTTCAGTTTATGTTTCTGGACTTGTAGTAGTTGGAAAATAATGACTAGTACTTTGATGTAACTTGACTATGGTTTTGGAATAGTGGTTTTATCCGCTGCTTTATTTACTCTGTTTTATTTATATGTTCTGTCTTGTGATATCTCATGCATGTTTACCTTGTCCAACACCCCTCTAAAGCCAGTGTACTTACAAGAGTGACCCTGGCGGAGATGGGGTGTTACATTTGGTATCAGAGCATAAGATTTACGAGATTGAACAAAAGGTTTTTAAAACTTACCTTTTAAAAAACTATTTTCAAAACCAATTAAGTATTTTCCAAGAAAAGTCTAGTTTATTTTAAAAGGCTATTCCCCAAAAGCCATTAGCACTATCCTTCGGTTCCTCGTTCTAAATATGTCTTTTCCTTTTTCAGCATGGCCGATCTTAACCTTCCCGAAGGAGTACCCATACTCGGATGGTCCGAAGGTACTTGGAAGCTAGGGCCAACGATGCGGGCCCAGCAAACACTCCCACCGTACCTGAGGTTCCTCCTCCTCCTCCTCAGAGCCCACAAGCGGATTTCTCAAAGGTTTGCAAAGACTTTAAGGCGATGGGTGGCAAGAATTTTATTGGGACGGAGACTTTTGTTGAGGCAAGAAATTGGTTAAAAGAAACTGAAGACCTCTTTGCCATCTTTTATGTGGAAGACCATAGAAAAGTTCTGTTGGCAGTATGGCTATTGAAAGAGGAAGCTTCTTATTGGTGGGAGGTCACCAACGCTACTAGGCCTATAGAGACTTGGACCGAATTTAGGATGAGGTTTGGGCTTAAGTTTCTATCATCTGCTGAGGAGAATCTACAAAGGGGGAAGTTTATATCTTTGAAGCAAGGGGACATGACAGTGAGGGAGTATGTGAATAAGTTTAACCAGCTTGCTCGATTCGGTTTGGACATGGTTAACACATCCCAGAAGAAGGCTCTATGCTTTGCACGAGGGTTGAATGAGCCATTACAAGGTTTAGCCATGTCTCATATACCCATGGGGGCCAATTTTGAAAGCCTAGTAGACATGGCATTGCTTCAGGGAGATGATAAGAATGGCAAGAAAGAAGTCAAGCCAAATGAGACTCAAACCAAGAAGGCGGACTCCAAGTGGGGAGGAAATCAGAGCAACCAGAGCAGTCAGAACAATAAGAAAAACAAGGGTAACAAGGCCAACAACAACAAGGCAAGGGACACAAGAAAGTGCAACTTCTGTGGGATCGTTGGACAGATAGCCAAAGATTGTAGGAAGAAGAAGAGGAAGTTGGGAGAATGCTTTGATTGCGGAGAGACTGGACACTTCAGTAAGGATTGCCCAAAGAAGCAAGGGCAGAGGCAAGGACAGGCTCAGCGAGCAAGACCTTCTGGAGGGCAGATGCATGCTCTAAACACTGCTCCAGTTCCGGACCGAGGTAGTATTTCTGTAGAAAGTCTTGTTTATATTTCTAGTTTTCCTGTTCGAACTTTATTTGATTCTGGCGCATCGCATACCTTTATCTCTTCTGACATTGTTGAAAGTTTGCACCTAAGTACTAGTCTTGTTGAGGATCCCGTTAGTGTTTCAAATCCAACTGGGGGTTCCGCCCATTTATCTATGATTTGTATGGATTTGAGGATTTCTATCTTGACCGTAGAATTCACATGTAATGCTTATGTTCTCGGGTTCATGGGATATGGGTTGATTTTGGGCATGGATTGGTTGTCCAGTTATGGAGCCATTCTCGATTGTGAGCATAGGGTAGTGAGGCTTATGACTCGCCATGGCAATACCCTAGAGATTTCTTGTAACCCTCTGGATCCCGTCATGTTATGTTATCTTGAATCCCTTGACTCGTCTATTGACAATCTTCAATCTGTGAGGGTGGTCTGAGAATATCCTGATGTTTTTGATGAGGTGAAGGGGTTACCCCCTAAACGCGAGATAGACTTCCATATTTATCTGGTTGATAATGCCAAGCCAGTTTCATTTCCTGTGAGGCACATGGCCCCGCGAGAAAGAAGAGAGCTTAGCAAGAAAATCAAGGAGTTGCTTGAGAAAAATTTCATTAGGCGAAGAATTTCAGAATGGGGTGCTCCGGTGGTATTCGCTACTAAGGTGGATGGTTCGCTTCGTCTATGTGTTGATTATCGTGAGTTGAACAAGCTGACAAAGAAGAATAGACACCTGTTACCGAGGATTGATGATCTCTTTGACCAGCTTGTTGGTGCTTCTGTTTTCTCTCAGCTCGATCTAGCCACTGGATTCCATCAGCTTAGAGTGGCTGAGGATAGTATTGACAAGATTGCATTTAGGACTCCAGATAGATTCTTTGAATGGTTAGTCATGTCGTTCGGTTTGACTAATGCACCCGCATACTTTGTTGATTTGATGAGTAAGGTGTTCAGGGAGTTCCTTAACAAGTTTGTGGTTGTCTTCGTGGATGATATTCTGGTCTTCTCTAAGGACGAGGAAGAGCATGCTACACACCTCAAGGAGGTTATGGATACGCTTAGAGCTCATCAGTTGAAAGCCAAGTTCTCTAAATGCCATTTCTGGAGAAGGGAAGTTCGGTTCCTTGGGCATATAGTTTCTAAGCAGGGCATAGCTGTGGATCCCGCTAAAGTGGTGGCGGTACAAGACTGGAAAGTTCCGAAGAATGCAACTGAAGTGAGAAGCTTTCTCGGTCTGGCAGGATATTATAGGAAGTTCATTAAGGACTTTGCAAGGATTTCATCCCCTCTTACTAAGTTAACGAAGAAGAACTTAGTCTTTGCATGGGACTTAGAGTGTGAGCTTGCTTTTCAAAGGCTCAAGAAAGCCCTCACCACAGCTCCAGTTCTAGCATTACCCGATGGAGGGAAGTTGTTTACCGTGTACACCGATGCGTGTGGCACGGGATTAGGCGCTGTCCTGATGCAAGAAGGGAGAGTGATATGCTTTGGGGGTAGGCAACTCAAAGTTCATGAGAAGATCTATCTCACTCATGATTTGGAGTTGGCGGCGATCGTCTTTGCACTCAAATCCTGGCGCCACTATCTTTTAGGCGAAAGGTTTGAGTTATATACTGATCACAAGTCGCTCAAGTACCTCTTCTCGCAGAAAGATTTGAATCTAAGGCAGCAAAGGTGGATGGAATTCTTGGCATCATATGACTTCGAGATAGCTTATACCCCTGGCAAGGGTAATGTTGTGGCGGATGCGCTAAGCAGAAGAAGGTTGACTTTGAGTCCCTTGTTTGTTGAGATGAAGAGCCTAGAGTTTTTGGCAACCTTTGATTTCACACCGGCTGTTGAGTCGATGACTGGTTCGCTAGCATCCCTTGAGCTTAGACCTATACTTCTTGATCAAGTTGGGGCTTCACAGAGGGAAGACCCGCAGATAGTCGAGATCATGGACAAGTTGATTCGAGGTGAGACGTCAAGTCACCTCGCTAGATATACTATTGATGACAAGGGATGGCTAAGGGTTGATGGAAGACTACGCGTCCCACGAGTGGGAGACTTAGTAAATAAAGTTCTTGAGGAGGCGCATCACTCGAGGATGACCATACATCCCGGAGGGGATAAGATGTACCGGGATATGAAGCGCATTTTCTTTTGGGATGGGATGAAGAAGGATGTGGCAGAGTTTGTTTCTAGATGCATTGTTTTCCAACAAGTGAAGGCCGAGTCGAAGAAGCCCGGTGGGCTATTGTATCCATTGGAGGTCCCGCTATGGAAGTGGGAAAGTATCTCTATGGATTTTGTGGATGGATTGCCGAGATCAAGGAAGGCGAATACTGGCATATGGGTCATAGTTGATAGACTTACGAAGAGTGCTCACTTTATTTCGGTGAAGAGCAAGAGGACCGCATCATGGATAGCATCTGTTTACCTTCGGGAGATAGTGCGGTTGCATGGAGTTCCTTCTAGCATAGTTAGCGACCGTGACCCAATCTTCACCAGCCAATTTTGGAGTAGTTTGCAAGAAGCAATGGGTACGCGATTGAATCTAAGTACAGCCTATCACCCACAGACGGATGGCCAGACCGAAAGGGTGAATAGGGTACTAGAACATCTGTTGAGGCTATGCATTCTTGACTTTGGTGGTACTTGGGAAGATCATCTTCCTCTAGTGGAGTTTGCTTATAATAACAGCTACCAAGCAAGCATAGGGATGGCACCATTCGAAGCTTTATATGGGAGGCCGTGCAAGTCACCAACATGTTGGTGGGAGACGACGGATAAAGTTATACTTGGGCCCGACATGATAAGGGACACAGCCGAGAAGGTTGAGTTGATCCGAAGGCAGATGAAAGCGGCCCAAGACAGACAGAAATCCTACGCAGACAAGCGAAGGACAGACTTAGAGTTCGAAATTGGAGATATGGTCTTTGTGAAGGTTTCTCCTTTGCGAAATGTGGTTCGTTTTGGAGCAGCTGGGAAGCTGGCACCAAGGTTCGTAGGACCCTTCCCTATCATAGAGAGAGTTGGGAAGATGGCTTAAAAGGTGGAATTGCCCGAGAAGCTGGCCGGAGTGCACAATGTTTTTCATGTCTCGCATCTCCGAAAATGACTACATGAGTCAGCCGAGGTAGTTGAGCCTAGCATTCTTGAAGACATGGAGGTAGAGAAAGAGGCAACTTTGAGGCGAGCTCCGATTCGTATCTTGGGAACGGAGATCAAAAAGCTGAGGAATCGAGAAGTCAAGTTGGTAAAGGTTCAGTGGAGTGAAGCCGAGGAAGACGCAACTTGGGAAATCGAGGAGAAGATGCGTGGGCTTTATCCATTCCTTTTTGAGGGTACATTCTCACTCTCTTTTCCTAGTTAGCATATCTTTATTTTGCTATCCATGTTTATCTTGTTATCTCGTTAACCTTGTCATGAGAACCTTAGGTAGAAACCCTTTGGATGAAACATGTATTTGAAACATGTTATGCTTGATGTTTGCAAGTGGTTGCAAGTGTTTGCAAGTGGATACTCGTGGATACATGATACACATTAGGCACTAAGATCGGCTCACACACTTTCATATTGCATATGCATGAGTGCTTATACTTATTCATGGATGAAACTTGTTATGCTATCACGTGGATGTTGCATATGGATGAATGTTATGTGCACTCATATAGAGATTGTGAATTATGTTAGGAATTTACATACATATGGACTCATTTCACTAACATACTTTGCATTAAGGAGGTTTACTAAATCAGTAACCGCCTGATTTTCGCATTAGATAATTACATATACACACACCTTTGCATATGATCATACAACATTTAGAATCTTTTAAGGACAATGACTGCTCATGGATGATGTTTCGAGTAGATGGATGATGGATGGTAGGATACATTCTTCCTAACTTGAAGATTTCGGGGACGAAATCCTTTAAGGTGGAGAGAATGTAACAACCCGTATTTTTGAATAACATGTTATAACATAAATCAAGGCAGAATTAAATATTAAAACCTGAATCAAGGGAAATGGGCTATGCCATTGCGTTCGTATCGGAAAAATACGCGAAATAGAGTCCGTGTTTTCGAAAATCGGAGTCCATATGACCCAGTTATGGCCCGTCAAAGTTTTCAGAAAGTTTTAAATTCAAAAACAGTTCAAATTTGAATTCAGAATTCAAATTCATCCCAAGCAGGACAGGCGGGAAAATTCCCGCCAGCCCCAGGTCGACTGGGGAGTCGACTTGGGAGTCGACACACCCCAGGTGGTGTCGACTGCCCAGTCGACACCCCTGTCGACTTGGGTGGTCGGCCAGTTTGGCCTGGTGCACCTGTTTTGGCTCCTGGGTCTTGTTTTGTTGGCTAGTGACGTGATTTGATGGCTCAGATCTGAATCAGGGTTAATCCTATGGCCTAAACTAACCTAAACTTCTATAAAAGGACCCTAATACCTAGCCTAAATCATCACAAATCATTCCTACAACTAAATTATGCCAAAATGTTTCCTAATCATGGCCTCCACCTTCATATCATGGCCTCCATCTTCTTCATGAAAGCTTGAGTGTTCTAAGCTAGTAAAAGAGCCATCTTTCTTCATCAAAACAAGGATCTTTCTTCTTATTTCTCAAGGACAACTTGGAGCTTATATTCAATTGGGGATTCCTAGTGTGGCTTCATCTCAATCTTGTTTTATTTTGTTCTAGTCTTCTTAGCCAAGCTTTGTAAGCCCTATTCTACTCTTAGATTTAAACTATGAAGTTAATATGATCATGTAGCAAGTTGAAATGTGACTTTTGGGCTATATTTGTATGCATAGATCCATGTATGACTCTTTTGATCTATGATGGTGGCACTATCATGAACCTAGTATCATTTACCTTGATTTTTGGGTAGAAAGCTATGAGCTTTAATTGTTGTTTATGCATAATGCAACATAGAACTTGGTAGTTATGCATAAATGCAACATAAAACCATCTTATAACCTTGATGTTAACTCGCATATGATCTTGAACTATGTGCTAATCACATGTTTTCACCCTATGTCAACTATGATCATGTTATCACCTATTTGCTAAGTGGATGTCATGCATGTTTTGAGGCTAATAATGCCATATGCTAGTATGTTGAACCCCTTTTGCCTCATATATTACCATGTTGAACTTGTGATAGACTTTTCCACTTTATGCCCAACTTGCCATATCATTATGTTCCCCTTTTTGATCTATGTGCGTTGATGCGAACTTACATGCGATGGGGTTACGTTATGGGTAAACTTGAATGACATGAAACATGACTTGAAAATATGACATGTGATTATGTTTGAAACATGAACGTGGACATGACATGTAGAAAACATGAAAGTGGCCAACTCGAGGTTGGGTTGAGTTTGTAGCATAAATCTACCCGGAACCGACCGGCTTAACTAGTGGCTACAAACAATAGGACCCAATGTGAGTAGTTTGGTCACATCGCACTTAAAACCCGAGGTTAGACTAGGTTGTGGTGTAAAGCTACCCGGACCCGCCCGGCTTAACTAGTAACCACAACAAAGTCTAATGTGAGAGGTTGGGGTGCATTAAGTTAATTAATGCCACATGGTAGGGTTAAGTCATGGACCACTTGAATACTTAACCAATTAAACACGATGGGTTGGTGGGGTTAAGTCATGGACTACTTGAATACTTAACCAATTAAACATGATGTATTGATAGGGTTAAGTCATGAACTGCTTGGATACACTTGACCAACTCAATACATGGTTAGGATAGGGTTAACCACACTTAATCCGCTTGAAATCCTAGTTACATGGTCCTTTTCAGCAGTAACCCACTTGGGAGTATCTGGATAACCTGGACTAGGCTAGGGTGGGGCACAATTACTGGACTGATTGTAAGAGACCAAAAGAGACGACTGAATGGTGCACCGGTTGTTCAGGCGGACCATGGTCGTGCACATTAATTCCGGAGTTGAACATGGGCACCGGTAGGTTTAGACTGTGTGTGCTTGATTTGTGTATGTGGTTTACACCCTAGGACTGGATACACCCTAGGGTGGACCTTGCACAGTTAACTACATTCCATGATTAGGCCGTATGACACCGATACACGACGAGTTAGGCTTATAGGGAGCCGATCGACTAGACCGAGTAGTTGGACCTTGATTTAGGTCATCTCATGATGTTGGACCAACTTTGGGCCAAGGGATCATTTCTTGTTTATACTTGACATGGATTAGAATACTAGTACACTTGGTGCAACTTAACCTTGTATATGCGATGCCACACTTGATATATCTTGTTAACTTTTCACTATGCCAGTTATCATCCTATGTTTCATCTCTGTTTTACATGTCCAGATAACTTTATTAGTTTTTATACTAATAGTAGGTAGGACTTACCAGTCTTTTTGACTGACCCGTTTTCTTTCGCCTCTTTTCTTCTGTTCCCTCCCCCCCCCCCCCTTCGCCCCAGGTTCTCAGGATGGGAACACTAGCACCTAGCTTGGATCTTTAGCTTGCTTTCTGGATAGCTCATGTACGGTTTGGACTTGAGCTCGCTATGCTTTACCACTTCTACTTTGGGGATAGTTTACTTTATGTTATTTCCAGTTTTCAGTTTATGTTTCTAGACTTGTAGTAGTTGGAAAATAATGACTAGTACTTTGATGTAACTTGACTATGGTTTTGGAATAGTGGTTTTATCCGCTGCTTTATTTACTCTGTTTTACTTATATGTTCTATCTTGTGATATCTCATGCATGTTTACCTTGTCCAACACCCCTCCAAAGCCAGTGTACTTGCAAGAGTGACCCTGGCGGAGGTGGGGTGTTACATTGAGTTGTGGAAATTCATATCGTAAATTGGGATTTAACTAAACCTTTGATTTGAGAAAATTAAAATAAGAAATTGGGAAACAAGTAAAATCTTTTAGTTAAGATTAAAGAACTGAATGTTGGAAAATTGATTTAATTGGAAACTATGGTTGAAATATGGATTAAAGGATTTTCAAAGGAAACTGGGTTTTGATAACGAGTTATCAAATGGAAAATTACTTAAGGCTTTGAGGCTAAATTATCTTTGATTTAAGGCATGTGTTGTAAAAGAGAAAGGTTAAATATGGATTTTGTTATAATTTGAGAATGAATTAGAAGCTTAATTTAACAAAATCCAAGATGGAAGGACATTTGGTCGAAAGCCTGTGTGTTCCGTAATTGTATTTTTTTAAATTGGGCTTATTATTTGGAAAGATCGGGATCGGATGCATGTCCGAAAATCATTCTAAGTAATAATACGACGTCGTGGAGAAATTGAAGATATTGAAGACAGTATTGAAGACCGGGACCATTCATATCGTAAGGACGACTTGCTGAATGTCTCAACTAGGTAGCTCCCATTTGCAGATGGATTTTATATCGGCTAAGTGGCAGGAAGCCCAAACGTATGTGAAGGAATTACGGATTTATGGTTTCGTTCTGACCTAGAACGGACTTGTATGGATTGTGTGCCTGACATTGTAGTTGAATGAGTAGCACTGATCTCTGTTAAATATATATCTATTTGGTGGTAGAGAATTTATTCTCTTGCTTAACACCCTTCTCTAAGACGTATGAGCTTAGAGGTTATATATCGATAGAAATCAGTGATGCGTTGTGAATGGAAAATGTGACATACTTAAGTTATGCGATGAGCTATGGATGATCAAAGCATGGCTTATTTAAATGTAGCTTTGTGTATATCGGGACCTCGGCAAGCCTCACACCCCGGTAAATGGCCAAAACAGGAAGAAATGTAGCAGGGTTATGGGGTTTTGTCTCCTTCTAGATAAAAGGTGTACTATGGTATGGAGCCCAGGTATTAACCTATGTGGTATAAGCATCTACTTTTGTGGTTAATGTTGGCGCACACTCGGAAAGGTCGGTAATGTCCGGGAGATGATATACTCAGGAGTACTCTAATTTACCCAGTTAAGGGGTAACCCGGCCTTGTGTTGGCATGAGGAGCATCACTATTGATCCTCGGACATCCCTCTAAAGGTGTTCAAAATTCAGTTCGGAAGGAAGTTCCTTTGCCTGGTCATTGTTGGAAACCCAATCTCCGTTACGAGCCTGTACGCTTTTGATTGTATACCATACGTAAGTATAGTATATGGTATCTATGTTGGCTAGGATTAATACATTTACTTTCGAAATTGTTTTCGCACTATAATATAGTATTGAAAGAGGATTTTCACGTATCAAGCATTTTTAACTGCATAAGGAGAAACTTCGCCCATGTGTGTGTTTGCATTGTGTGTGTGCCGCTAGACCTTATGTTAGTTTCATTTTTCAAAAAACTCATTGCGAGTTTCTATGCACTGGTATTCACATGGAGTAAACCCGTTTTGCATTAGCGACGTGGTCCGGTGAATTACCTAACTTTAAAATAAACCCTAAAAACAACTGTTTTGAGTTCTTACACCAGTCCCATGACTGACCTGGAGTTTATTGTTCCCACACCTAAACTCTGGGTGCCCATAATTTTTACATGGGCAGCATAGTAGTTTAGTTCGCAGATTAGCCATGGAGTTAGTTGGAGCAGGATTCTGGTTTTAGCTGGAGCTATTATGTCTTAGAGCATTCGCATTCTTTCGCTGAGTTTAGTATCTTTTCCGCTGTGTAACCAATGTACTCTGATGTGCCTCTTGTAACTCTAATGTAATATTATTTTAATGATAATGGAAAAGTTCGTTTTACTTTGTGCAAATGTGTAAGTGCCCCTAATAATCCGTCTTTATGAACGGTTTAAGTTGGTTTAATTACCAGTGAAAACCGAGCAAAAATCCAGGTCGCTACAATGTAGGCTCAATAATTTTTTGATATTTGGATGTATTTGAATCAAGGTGGAGTGTTGAATTTATGTGATTCAAATATTTGTTTAAGAGAGAAAGAAATTAGTTAACTGATTCAATTAATCAATTATGCTATATATGGAAATATTTGAGAGAATATTTTGGAAGGAAATAAGTTGATTACATAATCAATGGATTTATAAATGAGGAAAGAAGTATATTTATAAATTCATTGATTTTGTAATATGAAGAAATAAATGATTAGTCTTGGAGAATAAACCAAGGGAGGAAACGTATGGAAACCAAGATCTTCACTTTCTATTTACACTGCAATCAAATCATGGACATTTGGAAAGGTTTCAAGACAATCAGCAAATTAATTCTCTTCATCTCCTAGTAGCCTTTAATCCTAAGCCTATTTAAATCTTCATATTAGTGGAGTGTGAATGTGAAAGAGCATCCACCATTATCCTTTTCTTCAATAAACCCTAATTTCTATGGTCAATTAATTAGGGGCTTTGAATGCATACAAGTCTTTATTGAAATTAATTATTTAATTTGTAATTATAGGTTAGTCTCTACATCTACTACCTATAATTTTGTATTTTCTTTCTTATGTTCTCTTTTGTACTCTCTTGAGTGAAATAAAGAATAATTATTGGGTCTGTGGATGTAGGCATAGCCGAACCACGTTAAATCTTTGTGTCTTCTTCTCTTATTCTATTTTGTTTTGTTTGGTGATTATTTTTCATTGAGTTGGCGGTTAATAATTAATCAACAATCTAGATCCTCTTTTTTGTATTGCTTCTGCGCCTTTTGTGCTCCGCTGTACAGTTTTGGAGTTTGTGCAAATCAAAACAGTTTTTTGCACAATAGACTGGTATTGGAGCAATTTGTACAATTATTCGAATAACAGCTTGGTATTAGAGCTAGCTGTCTTGCAAATGGCTAATTCTTTTTGTAGTGGTATGAAAACTTATGGCGTCACCAAATTTGTTAGAAGAGAAGTTTTTGGGACATGCAATGTCAAAGTGAAAACTAATGACGGTGTTCTTCAGCAACAACTTTGTTCACTTACAGGAAGAGATAAGATGCTGAAGCGCCTTGGAGGAGGTATGCAAAGGACCCACTTCATGGGTTCTTGAAGAGGTGCTTGTTATTATTGTAAGAAGGGAGATTTCATACGAAATGATTCAGCTCTTAGAAAGAAGAGAGAGAAGAAGGAGAAAGCTTCAATTTTGGAAGAGTTAGATCTGATGCGGATAGATGTGATAGTGCATCATTATTTTCAGATAGTATTTCACCTTTAGAGATTACAAGTTGGGTGATTGATTTTGAAGCATCTTGTTATATGACGCCAGATAAGAGCTGTTTTGTCAGTTATGAGAAGATTGATGGCGAAACAGTTCGTTTGGAGAATGAGACATCTTGTTACGTTGTAGGTGCTGGAAGTGTGATGTTTAAGATGCATAATAGTGTTACTAGAACTATCTTGGATGATAGACATGTTCCGATACTGCATGAGAGTTTGTTGTCAGTTGGAGCTTTGAGTAGACTTGGTATGAGGATAATAATAGATGAAGAGAATATAAGAAGGGCAAAGGATTCTTTGGTAGTGATGAAAGGGGTGTGAGCCGATGATATTTATATGCCTCGTGGAGAGAAAATCTTGGAAGATTCGGTAGTTTCTACTGATTATAGCGCTCCAGATTCTACTCAGTTATTGCATCTTCGTTTAGGTCATGTTGATGAGGAGAGTCTTGAAATTAAAGAAGTGTAGGTTAATTGTTGATGATTCTCAATCAGGCTCTTGTGCAGATTGTTCTGTTGGAAAGAAGAAGCGTGCCACATTTGATGTTGGAAGACCTAGAGCTATAGAGTTTATAGCGTATGCTCATTCTTATGTGTGGGGACCCACCCCAATTGCAACTTTTGATGGAGCCAATTTCTTCGTCTTATTTATTGATGATTTCTCATGGAAGGTCTGAGTCTATTTCATGAAGACTAGATCCGAAATATTTGCCCGATTTCGAAAGTGGAAGAATTTAGTTGAAAAGAAGTTGGGAAAGAAATTGAGAGTTCTTAGAATTTCCAATAGCAATGATTTGAGTCACAGGAATTCACTAACTATTGTGCGTCCAAGCATGTATTTAGAGATTTTTCTACTATGCCGCATTCTTTTGGAGTGGCGGAGAGCATGCGTCGGATATTATGGGAAAGAGTTATGAGTTTGAGACTAATTGCTGGTCTAGAAGAGGGATTTTGGGCAGAAGCAATATTTATGGAAATATTTCTCATCAACCATACACCTTCTATTGCCATAGATATGAAGGTCCCAGAAGAAGTATGGAAAAGAGAGTCTGTTGACGATCATTCCTTAAAGTGTTTGGTCGTTCAACTTATTTAAAAGATATGGGACATGATAAGCTGAATCCTAGAAGAAGCAAGCACATTTTGTTAGGTTATGGAGAAAGAATGAAGAACTATAGGCTGTAATGCAAAACAACTAAGAGAATTGTGACTAGCAGGCATGCAGTATTTGATGAGAGGTCTTTATTGAAGGTGAAACCCCTATCAAGTGATGACGTTGGGAGGACACAAAAATTTCAAATACCTTTGGAGTCATCGAATTGTTTCTATATTCGAAGAGAAAGTGGCATTTATAATGGTACCATGATTGATGAGAAGATCTCATATATTCAGACTCTATGTGGAGCTCAGTCGCAGTTAAGGCATTTTGCTTCTGTTGGTCTTGTTTGTGAGCATAGTAAAGGTAATAATTTAACTTCTTATGTTATTTGTTGTGCGGAGCTTGGTGTTGAGTTTGATAACGTAGACTTGGTGAAGTCAAGTAAAATTCGTGAGAAGGAAGTTGAAGTAGATAATATTGAGTATGTTCTCACTCAATATAGGATGGAGAAGGTGAAGCGTGCTGTGACGTCTCCATTAGTCTCTTAGATTTTTGTATCCACAAGTCTGACTCCTTCATCGGATTTTTTGAAGAATTTTTTATATTTCTTGTATGTACGTTGTTTGTTGATGTGCAAACTATCTTTCTTATGCTTGGGAAAATTTTGGAAGCTCTGTTTGGGCAATATTACCCGAAGTAGTTCACATTAAGCTTGATGGTGCAGGCTCAATAATTTGTTGAGATTTGATTATATTTGAATAAAAGGTGGAGTGTTGAGTTTATGTGATTCAAATATTTGTTTAAGAGAGAAAGAAATTAATTAATGATTCAATCAATCAATTATGCTATATATGGATATATATATGAGATGATATTTTAGAAGGAAACAAATTGATTACGTAATCAATTAATTAATCAAGGATTTATTAATGAGGAAAGAAGTATATTTATAAATTTATTAATTTTGCAATATGAAGAAATAAATGATTAGGCTTGGAGAATCAAGCAAGGGAGAAAACATATGGAACCAAAATCTTCACTTTCTATTTACATTGCAATCAGATCATGGACATTTGAAAATGTTTCAAGACAATCAAGAAATTAATTCTCTTCATCTCTAAGCAACCTTTCATCTTGAAGCCTATCTAAATCTTCATAATGGAGTGTGTATGAAAGAGCATCCACCATTATCCTCCTCTTTAGTAAACCCTAATTTAAGTGGTTAATTAATTAGGGTTCTGATTGCATACAAGTCTTTGTTGAAATTGATTATTTAATTGTGGAAGTTGGGCACGCGTCCTTATTATGTTTCAAAATGTAATCGGCATCCAGCGCAACTTTGTAATGTAAAACAGATCCCTAATTTCAGAGTTACGTGTTTTCAAAAGAAAACATGTGTTGGTACATAAAAAAATTAAAAAAATTGCAAATATTCCTAGAAGCAATCTGGAATTTTTTTTTGCAAAAATATAGTCAACTATTACCAATATATGCATACATGTATGCATATTGGAAAATCTGGATGAATATATGCATACATGTATGCATATATTGGTAATAGTTGCATACATGTATGCATATAAAGTTGAGTTAAGCTGCATGTGTTATGAATAGTTGTAGAAATGTATGCATATATTCCGCGTAAGTGCATACATGTATGCAATAAAGATAAAAAGGAGTAAGCCTTACGAAACTGTGCATACATGTATGCATTTATTGACTGTATACGCATAAATGTATGCATAAAAGGCATATGCTTAAAAAACAGACCAGAATTCAATATATGCATAAAACGATGCATATATTGCAGTTTAACTACATACATGTATGCATAAATTGTGCAGTTTGATGCATAACCTGAATATACGCAAAAATGTATGCAACTATTTACAAATAAGTGCATCTTTTGATGCATAATACTATTGTTTCGCTATTTTTTTATGCTTTTTTTGGTGGCTTTGCTGCACGAATTACTTGTATTAAATTATGAATTTATGTGATTTTTTTATTTTTTTCATGATTTTTTGATGATTTTTCATAAAATAGGGACCTAATTTATAACAAAAGTTGGACCGGATGTGAGCCTAATTTCCAAACTTATTAGGGACTTGAGACAAACTTACCATATTTAATTTGTAATCATATGTTAATCTCTCCATCTACCACCTATAATTTTGTAATTTCTCTCTTGGGTTATCTTTTGTACTCTTTTCAATGAAATAAAAATAGTTGTTGGATTCGTGGACATAGGCATAGTCGAACCACGTTAAATCATTGTGTCTTCGTCTTATATTCTATTTTGTTTTGTTTGGTAATTATTTTTTCATTGAGTTGGAAGTTGATAATTAATCAACAAGTTAGATCATCTTTTTTGTATTGCTCTTGCGACTTTTGTATTCCGCTGTGCAGTTTTGAAATTTGTGCAAATCAAATTAATTTTATGCATGTAAGATTTATGTAAAATTTGTAATATGAAATCTTTATTATTGAGTCAATGTAACAGAATTGCTTTTTTGTACAGGAAGATGTAAAAGAACTAAAATGAATACAAATACACAGTTGCTACTGTATTTATATCTGCAGAAATGAAAAGCTGGGCTGAACAGATAAAGTCCAAGAGATAGACATAAGCCCATGCGGCTGAATGGTTCATTTTGTCCGGATGAGATATACGCGTCTGTTAATATCCCGCCTCAAAATGAACTAGGGTTTCATCGTTGTATCTTCAGCGCCGCCATTACAAACTCTAAGCTCCTCTCTCGGTCTTTCGAAGTTGTTTCTGGAAAGAGCTTTAGTCAATATGTTTGCTTTTTGGTGAAAAGCAGGGATGTGGTTGATTATTAGCTTGCCTTCTTTAGTTCTTTCCCTGATGAAATGGAGATCGATCTCGATGTGTTTTGTTCTCGTATGTTGAATTGGATTGATGGATAACGAGACCGTGCTGCGATTATCACACCAAAGCACAGGCTTCCTTGTAAATCGTAACCCTAATTCCATGATTAGGGTTTCTACCCAGATGATTTCTACTGTGGCGGAGGCTACGGCTCTGTATTCAGCTTCAGTACTCGATCAAGATATGGTTGACTGTTTCTTTGTGAACCACGAGATAGGATTTGGTCCCATGAACAAGCAGTAACCCGACGTTGACCTTCGGTCATCTGGGTCGTTAGCCCAGTCAGCATCACTGTAAGTGCTTAAATTAATGTCTTTGCTTGCTTTAATCGATAGACCATATTCTAGGGTTCCTTGTAAGTAGCGCAAAATTCGCTTAACAGCTCTCCAGTGCTCGTTTGAGGGTTTTGCCATGAATTGGCAAACTTTGTTAACGCTGTAGCATAATTCTGGTCTGGTGATAGTTAGATACTGTAGAGCTCCCATAATGCTACGATATTGTTTGCTGTCCTCGATTGCTTCGCCATCATGTTTAGATAATCTTAAGTTACTATTCATAGGAGTAGGAAGAGATTTTGTTTTATCCATGTTTGCCCTTGCTAGAATCTCTGAAATGTATTTTTTCTGTGGAAGGAAAATTTCTGAATTTGATTTCCTCTGAACTTGTATGCCCAGAAAGTAGTTCACCTCACCCATGTCTTTAATGGCAAAAGTCTGATCTAGTTGTGTCAACACTTTACTGATTTCTGTATTATCACTGCCAGTTATTATCATATCATCAACGTATACCAAAATGTATGTGGTGCTTTGACTGGTAATTTTGGTATATAGAGAGTTATCTGACTTCATTGCCCTGTATCCAAGGCTTGTCATAGTGTCTTTTTACTTGAAGTACCAAGCTCTAGAGGCTTGTTTTAATCCGTAAATTGCCTTGTGAAGTTTACACATATAGTCTTCTTTTCCCTTGCACACATAACCTATAGGTTGTTGCATATACACATTTTCATTTAATTCTCCATTCAAGAATGCATTGCATACATCCAATTATCTTATATTTCATCCATTGTGTAGAGCTATAGTTAACATAATTCTGATAGTTGTGGGTTTGACAACTGGGTGAATGTCTCTTTAAAATCGAATCCATACTGTTGTGAGAATCCCTTTGCTACTAATCTGGCCTTATGTTTGGATATATTGCCATTTGCATCTTTCTTTAATTTATAAGTCTACTTACACCCCCATGATGTTTTTTCCCTTAGGAGTTGTGACTAAACTCCATGTCTTGTTATTGATTAATGCCTCATACTCATTATTCATTGCATCTCTCCACTACTTGTGCTTAATTGCTTGATCATATGTAACTGGCTCCTGTGCATCATGATGATTTTTAATTGACACATTATAAATCTTAGGTTTAAAAATGCCACTTTCAGCCCTGGTAATCATATGATGTCTAGTTTGTGGCTGTTGTCTTTCTGTGTCATTGCTGCTATCATCTGATGTATTGTTGCCACTTTCATGATCTTGATTGTTGTCAATATTCCTGTCATTGCTTTGTGCTTGATCACCATCACTCATATAGTCATTCGAACTGTATTCTGACCTTGTGCTTGATATCATTGGAGTGGTTGTGGTTTGTTGTGATGTTTCGTTGTCACTTGTGTGTGTTGTCCATTCAGATAGAGTTGGTATTGTCCTCATTGTGGTTTTGGACTGATCATGTTTCTGATTACTTGTGTTTACCTTTTCTGCAAAAGGAAAAACACATTCATTAAAGACAACATGCCGCGATACAATAACTTTTCCCTTATTGTCCATGCATTTGTACCCCTTTTGGTTATTTTCATACCCTAAAAAGGTATACTGGCTAGATCTTAGGGAAAGTTTATGAGCATTATATGGTCTGAGGCATGGAAAAACACAAGCATCCAAATGTTCCTAAAATGTTGTAATCTGATTTCTTTCCATACAACATTTCATAAAGACATTTGAGTTGAAGAACTTTAGTTGCCATAATATTTATCAAATATACTGCTGCGTCAAATGCCTCATACCAATATTTTGTAGGCATGGATGCTCTAGACAATAATGTTAGCCTTGTCTCAACTATATGCGTGTGCTTTCTTTCAACTATGTCATTCTGTTCAGATGTATAGGGGCAATGTGGTTCTGTGTATAATCCCTTTACTGTTAAGAAAACCTCTAAGAGGTAAGAACTCACTACCACCGTCTGTTTGTATGGTTTTTATGCTGCAGTTTGTTTGTCTTTCAATAAAGTTAATAAACTGTAGCATAGTATTGTATGTATCAAATTTGGCCTAGAGAAAGAAAATCCAGGTATATCTTGTAAATGCATCAACAATAGATAAATAATACCTGTGGCCTTGTCTTGAACATAATGGTGCAGGACCCCAAAGGTCTGTTGTTAATAATTCAAGTGGTTTGGAATATACAGTTTCAGATCTACTAAAAGGCATCTTATGACTTTTGCCCAGTTGACAAAAAATGCAGGTACTAGAAACAGGTGAATGTTTATAAGAAATATTATTTTCATTTAATATTTTCATCATAATGTCATAACTAGGGTGACTTAGTTTACAATGCCAAATGTCAAGATCATTCACAATTTTGGTACAATTATTATCATCAAGACTGATATCAATATTGTCACAGCTAAATTGAATGTTAGCATTACAGCACCAAATGTCATTTTGATTTCCCAATCTTGATTGCAAGTTGCTGAATTTGGATAGGCCGTTATCCAAACTACCCTATAATAATATGTCTTTATTCAGCAAGTCTCTAGTTAAGCAATACTTGGGGTAAAACTCAAAATATACCTTGTTATCGTTAGCAAATTGGGACATACTTATTAGATTTTTCTTGACATTTGGAACCCTAAGTAAATTATTTAGAAAGAGTTTACTCTTTCCATTGACTGTACCTGTCCCAATATGTGATATACTCATTGTTTCACCATTACATGTGTGAATAACTTGCGTACCTGTGTAGCCTTTGTTTCCAAGATTCAAATTTTGTCGATTATCGGTAATATGATTGGTTGCCCCTAAGTCGGGAAACCAGTCTTCACTGTTAATGTCTTCATTTTTGTTTGAATCATCATTACTGGTTCCCACAGTGGAGGCTTCTGTATTTTGTCTGCCTTGATTTGTTTGAGCCATATTGATGTTAGGTCCTCTTTGATTAGGTTGACTTTGCTGTCCATTGTTCACATCAACGTTGAATCTGAAATAACATCTATTTGCTGAATGTCCAGGTTTTTCACATATTTGGCATTTGATCCTATTTGCACTATTGAATCTGCATCTTCCTCTGCCTCTTTGATTTGAGTTTCCTCTTTGTCCCTGAACGTTGCCCCTGCCATAACCAGGTACGTTTCTTGATTGATTGTTGTTGATGTTTCTTGAATCAGAAGCAAGATTTACGCTAAATTCACTTTGAATAGTCTTTCTTTGCTCTACTCTGCCCTCATGTGCCAATAATGTAGAATATACGGTTTGAATGTCTGGTAGGACTGATTGGGTAGCAATAAAGGTAACCACTTCATCCAATCCATTCGTTAGCGTAAGAATTTGTTCACTATCTGATAACTGATGTCCTACGACCTTTAGCTTGTCGCATAGAATCTTGACCTTCGAAATATATTCTCTCATGGACATTTCGCCTTTTCTTGCATTTTGTAACTCCCTTCTATAATGCATGATACGAGCTGATGATTGAGAGTTAAAGATTTGTTGTATAATAGACCAAATCTCATGAGATGAATTACATCCAATAACTTGGGACAGTAAATTTGTGTTAATGGATGATAGTAACCATGATGACAAGAGATTATCTTGTTTTTTGTGATGTATGTATGCTGGATTGCTAATCATTGTGCCTTCTTTATCCAGGATCATCGCAGGTGGCATGGGTCTTGTTCCTTTGACATAATCTTGAAGGTAGTATCCCTTCAAGGCTGTTTCAATTTGGAACTTCCATAAAAGGAAATTTTCTTCATCGAGGGGAGTGGTTATTACTTGAGCCTTTGGCTTTACCAAAGTCTGAGTTGTAATCATGGGTTCAACGGTGCCTGTTCTTGAAGTTGTTGATGAATTTTCTTCCGTAGGTCCTGCCATGGCAAGATTCAGATCTGAAACTGACAGGAAATCGAGCTGTGTATGGCGAGGCCACCTGCACAAGAGGGTGGCAGCCTATGCAGTAAAGTGGGTATCAACAGAGGTGATTCTTGCTTCTTTTGGAATGCAAGAATCAGTACTCTCACGTCGGAAATACGTCAAATGACGAGATCACCAATCTCTGATGACCAGAAAATTGTTGTAGCCGCCGTGAATGCAAATTCCGGACTGACACGCACAACTATGGTAAGAACAGCTGCTGCACGATCAGAGGGATTACTCTCCGATGATGAAAACTAAAATGAGGAGACAATAAACGCTTCTCTCTCTGATTTGCAATTCAGTAAGCTAATAAATGCCGTTGGGCAATGTAGGCTCTGATACCATGTAAAATTTATGTAAAATTTGTAATATGAAATCTTTATTATTGAATCAATGTAACAGAATTGCTTTTTTTGTACACGAAGATGTAAAAGAACTAAAATGAATACAAATACACAGTTGCTACTGTATTTATATCTACAGAAATGAAAAGCTGGGCTGAACAGATAAAGCCCAAGAGATAAGACATAAGCCCATGCGGCTGAATGGTTCATTTTGCCGAGATAAGATATACGCATCTGTTAATAATGCACATAATAATGCACAACAGACTAGTATTGGAGCAATTTGTGCAATTATCCTACAACAAATAATATGTTGCGTTACTGTCAGTTTAAGAACCACTATGCTTCTTTTCAGCAATTACAATTATAATTCGGTGCTTTGAATGGATTTTTGAAGAATTGAGGTACTGAATAGAACTACACCAAATAAAATAAGGGCTTTGACAACTGCATACAACTATTAAATAAGTAGAAATGAATTGCAATAGAGGAAAAATGACAGTAGAAGAAAAAAAAATGAAATGTAGTAGATGGAGATTGAAATGCCAATATATTTGGATAGGCCTTCTCAATTTATCAACTGACCCGCTTTAGTGTGCCTGAGGTTAAACTTAATATACATAATTCAAAATTTTGAGGCTTACTTATACCAGGTCTCAATTAACCTTGGTCGCGTTGGATTACCAAATAAGAAAGATTAAGGTCAAGCTTAAGAGTATGTCTGATCTTCTTTATTTTTGGATACATGCAGGTGTATGCTGTAGTAGAAGTTATTTTTTTATGTATACTAATTCATATGAAATAGGCACGAGTTGCGCTAATTAAACATAATCAGTGATGCTGCAACAGCAGAATACCATTTCAACTCTCAAACAGAAAAGATCATGGAAACAGCTATGTAGTGAGAGCATCTGGGAGAGTAGTGTGGGCACCTAACACTTTGCCACCAACATCGGGGAAGGTTTCGAATCCTGATAAGGCATGAACACTTCCGTTTCTCTCAACGTGAATCGGATATCTCATCAAATGCCCTTTCATAGGTTTGACTTCGGCTCCCACGTAGGTCTGCCAGTTTTCTTCAGCTAGTTGATTCACACGTTTGACACAGCGTACGCTTCCTGGATCTTGAAAACATTCCTCTAAGCATCCCAAATGTTCTGACCATAGTGACATTCTGTATCCATATACCTGTATATTCGTTCTACTATTAATTTCCTTGTTAATTTAAAGAATGCATATGCTGAAGCCTGCAATTTCTTAAATATATACATTTTTATTCGGTAATTTTCCGAGTGTCCTTGTAATATATGTACAATAACCATGCATATCGGACTAAAGCTATATATCTTTTGCTGTTCAACAAAGCATGACAGATGATTTTTAGTTTTCTTTCTTTCTTTTTCATTGTAATATGATCAGTGTTAATGTAATTGGCACTTTTACTACAATTCAGCTAATTTTAACTTGCAGAATATGGTAACTTTTGTGAATTATCAGTTTCATGGGTTAAAATAGTGGTTCTTGGTTCTACCAGTCTGTATCATCAATCAACTGGCCAAACTCTATTGGCGAAGCACATGGTATTTTCTTTAAAGAAAATTGGTCATACGATGTAAAATTAACCAAATATTCATAGATCATCTTTGGATATGAAAGAATCTGTAGTTTACACTTTACACGAGTAACTAGATGTTCACACCGATTCACTTTAACAACATAATAGAGAAAAGCCATAATATTTTACACAGTATAGAGGGTAATGAAGTAACTTATCCTTGCATAATTTAAATTAAATTTAAAAGGTTGAAATAATTAAAAAGTGGACCTGTCCACGAGGATGGCTACCCTTTTCAGCCCATGTACGATGCGGCTGGTATGCACCCATTGCAATTTCCGTATCCCTTGATCCATCCATTGATCTTTGGTTGATGTTGGCGGATCCAATTATTACATATTCGTCGTCAACTATCATTCCTTTGGCATGCACATAGATCATAAATCTACGGGACTTCTGAATTAAACGCTGTACACAAATGCAATGATATATAGCACTTGTTCAATTTCTTCAGGAAAAATAAAATGTTATCTTAACAAAAAGAGAAACATAAACAACTACCAATGCACTGTTGTCACTAGAAGCATTTGCCATTTGAATGTTTTCGCCGAGTTCAGGTTCACGCTGACCTAGACAGTAGAAATTCAAATAATCCCTTGGATGATCACATTCGGAAAGCCCTGCTTTCTCTAGTGCTTGTGCTATGATACGGTACATCATTGACATTGTTTGCCCCTGCCAAATATTAAGTATTTTATTTGAATTTGTATTTGTTAAATGGTTGTTTGTATAGCTGCTCCATTATAGGTCAACAAAGAATAAATAAGAAACCACTTCAGTAAAAGTACATTTTGTTGCATAAAATATAATAAAAATGTTAACCTGCCAAAAGAGAATTTCCTGAACTGCAGCTCCATTTGGGATTCCTTCAGGCCACATCGGTATCACAATATATACAGAGAATCTTTCATTTGCATTGATCTTGCTAGCGATCTTTAATGCTAATTCCATTGGTATTAGATTATCCGCTCCTAGCATACATTACAATTTGTCATTGGTTGTCAAAAGAAAAGGAAACAGAAAATGATGCCGAATCATCCAGTAATTATAGCGGATAAGCTTGCTGAATTGTTGTGTACACTAATGATTTCGAATTAGGTAAAAAAAAAAAAAAAAAAAGGGCATTTTCAAGAGCAACAAATCATTTATGCAGTTTATACACTGTCCATGCATGTGAACTTCCATCTAGGTACCTGCATTTTTGTACGATGGCCAGCTATAAGATGATCCAACGAAATACTGATTTTCTATGTATATGAAATGCTGTGCAGATCTTATTGCTTTCACATAAGCATTGTGTATGCTCTTGTCTATAGTTACATTCTTCGCACAAACAAGATTCTGCCAAAAGAGATAGGAAAAATTCATTACAGTTGCTCGCAATATGTTACTTAAGGAAAAAAAACTCCATTCTAACCTTTAATTCGGCCGCCTGAACAACTTTTGGGAATCCAGTTACTGAACCCGAGTCTATTGATCGAAAAATCTAGCAAAAAATATATTTGTCAACCTGATTTCCTACACATAGACATAAAGTAAGTCAAAAGATTGCATCACAAAAGATTATAAACCTGAACATGCCAATTTTCAGGATCTTTTTCATCTGAAACACGAGCATCAGAATTTGATGAAGTGGGTGTGAGTATCCATGAAATCCTGTCCAGTTTAATCAAAGCATCATCATGCCAATGTGCTACCTTCTTTCTCAAATCTCTCCATTTTGTTGCTTTCCTCCAACGCTGTTCGAAATTAATCAATATATCATATGCTGCAGGTCCATCGATTTTGCAATGTAAATCATGCCATGGCTGCCTTGGTCCATTAACAATTGTATGCTGTGTAAATATCAAATGAATGTTAATTTACAACCATCTTCATTAGTATGAGCTAAAATGTAGTGAACAGCTAGCATAAATTGCACCATTCATAAAATTAGTACATACCGGAAATGTTGGATTGTGGATATCGCTTGCGAAAACTGTATCGAGATCCTTAAATAATCTGTGTTCAGGTGTGTCATATCTACCATCACATAAATCAAGCCCGCCGATGAAAGCAGTTATTTTGCGATTATTGCCAGTAGCTTGTGTATCTAGGAGCAAACACTTTTGATGGTGTGTGAATAAAGTTCCTACAACCTGATGTATAAGATATAAATTATCTAGTGATAACAGGTGCAGAAAATGAATCGTCTATAATTCATGAAAAGAAACATAGGACCAAGAAAATGGGTAATAATTATATATACAACCTGCTGTTTGAAAATGCTTAGCTTGCTACTGGCATAACGAGGTGCAAGAACACAATGTACACTTGAATGTTTGAAGAACTTTCTAGTTTCTTCATCATGAGTATGCATAACACCATCCTGCATTCAGCCTACGATTTATTCAATCACAATAGGAAAAAAATTCAAAATTCCAGAATATTTAAATACAACATATTTTAATTCTGTTCAGCATAAACTATTACCGTTTTCAGGAGAAATTTATCATGTGAAGTTTTATCATCCCAAATTAACATAACAATGCGAACGCCTTCTTGTGACTTGAATTTCAGAAGATCGCCGAGAGACAAATCACCTCCATTTGGTAGTGGCTTTGACGGCTCTCTAACAAGTTTGACTTTATGGTAAATAGACCAACCAATTATATAAATCAAATGATGTGCTTCTAATATCGCATGACATATATCTTCCCAGCATTTACCTTGCTGGTAAAGTTTTCCATCATCAAGCGGTATTTCAGGAAGCATGTTATCAGGAACATGTGCATCTTGATAAAGGGTAACATTACCACCTTTCCTAATTGGAAAATATGCATTTTTCAGTCCTACATAGTCAGGTCCTGTTCCAACTCCATCTTTATATAACGGGTTTTCTTCCACAGGTCTAAACTGTATTGACAAATGCAACTCTGGTTTAGATTTTGTGGAGCAATCAAAATTGCCTTCGATGGGAAACCATTCATTTATGGTAACTCCTTTAATAACTTTTTCAACGGGTATCTCAACAACTCCAATAAGCTGTGCACCAAACACGTCGTTATCTTTGATTTGAAATTCAATCTTATGAACAGGGTGAGCAACAGGCACACAAAAGTGCTCCTCCCATTTTGGATTTTCACAGTTGGGGATTATTCTAGTTTGAGCTATTGTAGCTCCCTTGAGACAGACGGAAACATAAGGGTCGCTTGTAATCATGTTGTGGCCACCGACTTTTTTAACTAAGGGTGATGCACAAGCTCCGTACATAGTGAAACACCTTCTCATACGCTCGGTCATCAGATCCATATTTGGGAGACATTTTGCTTCTAGTATCCACATGTCCAAGTCTCCATGTAAAAATGTGTAGTCTCTATACTTAGAAGATTTTTCTAGGCTTTCAGTCGGGCTATGGGCCATCAGTGAAGCAAGTAATTAGTTAAGGCTGATCTATGGATGAAACTATGATTTTAGAAGTAAATTCTGATTGTAGACACTCTGTCTATAAAAGTTTATAGTACTTGCAAACAAATTGTTAAACTTGGAAGTGTGTATCTACTTTTGATCAAAATGCCACATTTTGATAACCATTCAGGATGGACAAGTTTAGAACATCAAAATGCCCTTTATTCTGTACCCACGGGTTTAAGAAAAATATGACTCCGAATAAGAAATATCCAACTTTGAACAACCACCGTGATGAAACCTGCAGCTGAACCTGAGAAAATAATAGGAAATTCTTTGTAAGAAAAAGTGAAAAGCCTAAATGATAACCAAAAAAAAAAAAAAAAAAAAAACAATTATGGAGATGAAAACACCTTCAGGCGATAATAAACAAATTTTTACTCGTATGTTTCTACATGATGCAGCAAGGCCCTTTTATTTATATGACGCAAACAATTTGCACAAGACTACTGCCTGAACTTCTAAGTCATAAACGTGTATTCAATGCAATAATATATGCTCGAATGTAGTTATTTCGTAATTTGTCAGTGCACAGAAATTCCAAATAACTCTCTAGTATTTATCATGAATGCACAATTGTAGATTCATGAAAATGTGTGATTTTTTTATTTTGATGTCCAATCAGCAAGATGAAAACAGTCAAGTCAAAATCATCACCAAAGAGTATGATCAGTCTAAAGGAAAAGGGAAGAAGAAAACGTACAAAAATGAACATGGAAATAACAATGCAACGCAACACATGAAATAAGCAGTGATGAGCAGGACCCGAAAGGCGTTGAAATGAACAAATAAGAAAGAGAAGGGGGAGGGGGTTGGTACCTGATGAGGAATCAGCAGGAGGAGGAGGAAGCAGGTAGAAAGAGAGAGAGAGGAGAGGGAGAGAGATTGATGAATGAAAGGAGGAGAGAGGAAATTAGGGTTGGTTGAGCAGAATCTGAGGCCCATGTTTGATATGCAGCGCTGGAAGTTATCGGGGAAGAGAGAGGAGTAACTATAAAAAGAGAGAGGAGTTGGCACCGATTGCTCAGCCGGCTCTTAAGCACTGGCAGGAACAACTCGATCTTACACCAAAACATAGCCCTAACTAACTAGCAATAATTAAAATCATATAAACCCATCCAACAATTTTATTTTGTCGGCTTTGGTTTGTTTCTAAAAATTTATTTGATTTATGATAGTTCAAAAAAAAAAAAAAAAAATCTTTCAAATTTATTAATGTTGTTTTTAGATTAATTTAGTGTGCTGCTAAAAGCACTCTGAAATGTGATTCCTAACACCATAACTAAACACCACCATCCTTTCTAAACATATATGCCTCTGGCTACCACGAAATAAAAAATAGACACCCAACCCTAAATTATTTCCATTATTCCTTCATTCAACGCTTCAAACTCCTCAACGCCACTCTCGTTATCTTCGCCGATCTCTGTAATTTTCGTCGCTCTAATTTGATTTTGGCTCGATCGATTTCGTTGGTTACAATGAGGAAAAGCAGTAGGCAATGCTGAACGCGAGGAAGAAACAAGTACGTAAATCACAATCCCTCTTGTTATTTCATTTTATAATTTCTTGTATTGCTTAGTTTGATCATACGAGTTACTAGGGTTTGGGTTTATTGGTTTATGAATCGTTCAGTTCTTTTATTTCATGGATTAAATTTTCGTTCGACAGTTTGCATTGATGGCGGGAGATGAAATACGTTTGGTGAACAGGGATTGAGTGGAGGAATAAAACTGGTGTTAGGAAGTACATTAATTTAATTAAAAGTGATTAAATTAAGCATGGTGTTAGAAAGCATATTTCAGGGTGCTTTTAGCAGCACACTTAATTTATTGACCTAAGTAAATTAAATGATAATACTAAATATGATACTTGAGTTACATGTTTATTATTAAATTTAAAATAAATGTCATTTGTTTGATTAAATCGTATAACCAATTGACTCAATCAAACTTAGTTTAGCTTGTCGAATTTGATTTTCATTTTTGTTGATTTTAGTTTGCAATAGAGTTTGGGGTATTTCCTAGTAAAAATTATGTAACTAATTACATATCTGACTTGATAATCAGTCTCTTGTATGAAAATATGTCATATCGAAATGTATCTATGTTTCATCATCTCAAGGATTACATAAAACACCTTAGTCTCGTCGTCGGTCATTATGTCATTGCGTGAGTTTTGTCATAGTAGAAGATGCATATTACCTTTGCAATCTCGATGTAATAGGAGAATAATGTATTTTCGTGAAGGGTATGCGTTTACAGCTAGTCTTTATTGATTTACATCTTGTTGTTTACGGAATTCACAGAATGAGAAACTTTTACCTTTGTTCCAATAAATTATAAATTCAATTGAACATGTGTCAAATTTTTCATAAAGAAATCCAAAGGTACATAACTCTTTTTAAGGGAGTATCGGTACTATGCCGATGCATTATCAACTGAATACATTTCTTTACACAAAATAAGAATTGCATTTATCAGGTTTTCTAATGCATTGCATCTGGAATTTATAGCAATTAGTCTAGATGTCGTTGCCAAATGTCTCATTTTACAATCTCTATACAGTGGCCATCTTTATGCTTCTAACTAAAAAAATTCAAAACAAAATCGTTTTTGAATCTAGATCTCTCTTCAAATTTGTTCTTTGATTGGGATACTCGTACCACCAAAATCATCCACCATTTTAGTCATTTTATTTTATATATCAACATTTTCTTCAACAAAGGGTTCATCGTCATCCATATCGTATTTACAGTCTTCTCTTCTAAAATGAGGTATTTTCCTCCATAATGTATCCTCACAAGAAAGTCGGACATAAAATCATATTGGTGTAAATGTATGTCATACTATAATACTCTATAAGTTTCAGGCGATGACATTTTAAACTTGGACAATGGACTTCTTTCATATCCATTTTATTACAAAATGTTGCTTTACTGAATGCACTTATGTCAATTCCAAAGTACAATGAAATCACTCCTCTAATTTTACCTCTCATGTACATTCCAAATTTTATACTCTGACGTGAACAAAATTTGCCTTATCTTTCACAAGGTAGTGCTAAAGTTCAAATTAAATAACATTATAAGTATATCATTACTTTAAATAACACTGTTGATTTTATTAATAATTTAAGTGTAATTTTTTTTGCATAGCCGACGGGTTTTTATAGTATTCCGTAACACTTTTTTATTATGACTAATAATAAAATTACAATATAATTATTAATTTTGTTCTTAATTTGAATGACATTATTAGTTTTATGAATAATTTAAATAGCATTATTTATTTTGATGTCAGTTTAGATAACATTATTATTTTTATGAATGATTCAAATAACGTTATCAGTCATGTTCTTAATTTGAATAGCGTTATTATTATTATCATTATTGCTTTAAATAACATTATTAATTTTATTATTACTTACTTTCGTTATGTTAATTAATACATTCGGTAACATTATTAAAAATATATTTATGTTAATAAAGTTACTAGTTTTATTATAACATGATGAAATTCTCAAACATTTTTAAGTTATATATGTAACACCCCGTATTTTAACAAACACTAAAAGATGATAAATTAAAGAATATTTAATTTAATATTTAGAATTAAGTGAGACGGACTGCACCATTTCGTTCGTCTCGGATGTCTGGTCAAAATGGACACCTGGTTTGCGTAAAACAGACACTGTATGAAGAAGTTATTAAGGTTTGAAGTGTAAGAAGAATATATATATATATATATATAATTAAATCCAGAATTCAAAAATCAATTTGAAATTCGAAATTTGGGGAGGCGGCAAAAATCCCGCTCAGGGGTTCGACCCCCCTGCGGCAGATCTGGCAGATTAGGGTTTTGGGTTCGGCTATAAATATGGCCTCATTTCTCATGTTTTTGCACACCAAAAATAATGGAGAACTAGATGCTGCCTCTGCCCAGATTAAATCAAGTCTTTTCTTCTTTTGCAATCAAGTTATTCAAGCTTAGAGATCTGTGATTCAACATCAGCAATCCTTTCTTCTATTTTTCTAGATCCAAACACTGTGAGTCTATGTTAATTTTAGATCTAAATAACTAAAAATTAAATATTGACATGACTATAATTTGGATCTATGCCTGTAACTATGTGAATCATATCTGATCTGCTATAACCTGTTTATCTAAGTTATTCTGATATGACTATGAAACTAGATCTGAACCTATACCTATTTATCATGTCAGATCTGCCATTGTTTATAGTTCTAATTCACTGTTTAGATCACCTCATGCCTGTTACCCTTATGTTTGTGGCTAAATCAGATCTGTTGCTAGTTGGATATTCATTGTTTAGATCTCATCATGCATGTTTATGATGTCCCTATTATGTTGAAATCGGTTTTATTGTCACATGTTCATCAGATCTATCCCTATATGCCTATCTTGTCATTATGTCATTATATGTTTATGCTTGTTTCTACCATTCTATGTTCACCTTGTTAGTATGATCATTTATGTCCTCTTCCCTCTATCCCTTTCCTTTTTATTTTATATAGGCAGGCAACCTTCGAGCCTAGGCATGCCACTGAAATATGCGAACGTGTTAATTTGGGAACGAGGGGAAAACGTTAAAATTGGGGCATAACTTGTAATCGGAAGTTTGGGCACAACTTGAATGAATATATGAACATAAAGTTGGGGATATAAATCAACTTGTGATTAAAGACTTAAATTTGGGGCATATGGTTCATTACGAACGTAACTTGGAAAAGGGGCATGAAAACCTATAACGACATAGGAATAATTGGTTAATAATTGGAATGTCTAGGATTACATTAATTAGAAACTGTAACTGCGCTTAGACACGAGGTTAGATTACACTTGTGGTGGAAGTCTTCCCGGAACCGCCTGGCATATCCCGTAACCGCAAGTGGTGAATCTAATGTGAGGGGTCTAAGTGCATAAACATGAGATGTGCTAAGACACGAGGTTAAGTCCAACTTATGGAAGAAGTATGTCCAGAACCGACCTGCATATCCAGCATCCACAAGTGGTAGGCTTAATGTGGGAGGTCTAGTACATTATAACCATAAATGAATGTGGCTATGAAGTTGAATACTTAACCTAGTTGAATCCATAGGGATTGTACGAATATGATAAATTGAATAGGGGTTAAGTAAACTTGTTTGAAACAGTGGTTGGGTTAAGTAAATCTTGGGTTGGTGGGTAATATTTATATATAGGCCCACAAACTTAACCTGTTGGGATTATGCAATTTTATGACATCGGTAAGTAGGCATAATCTGTGGAAAACCTAGTGGGGATGCAAGACAAAGGGAAGAGCTTACATCATCTTGAGTGTGGGACCTGTTTCAGTCAGTAACCCATATATAGGCATCAAATGAGTACTCCGAACTAGGTCGGAGTTGGGGCATGCTTACTGGGCTGACTGTAAGAGATCCAAAAGTAGGGGACAATGTGGGCGGCACATACCGACCGGATCATGTGCGTGCATGGTCCGGACAGAGGAAGATAAGACGCCGTGGCACCTATAGATATGGTTGTGCACATCCTGAAAACGAAGGGTTGCCACTTTAGGGAGTGATACACCTTAGTGTGGGGCCAGCACAAGGTATCCACGGAGTAGGGAGCCGATCAATTAGGGTAGTAATTAGGGTACACTTAGACTCCGGTATGCTTAGGATCCCGTTAATACCCTTAGGGGTAACTCCAGTATGTTGGGCTACTTGTTGATTGTATGGGGTGAAAACCTCGCACTAGAAGTACACCTAAGTCTACCGTCTTATATATGTTGGGGATCATCTCATTCTGGTTATACTAGTATCAGTGTAGAGAAATCGTTAGGGAAGCACAATATACTCTATCATATTTATCCTGTTTACCTTGTCATACCTGTCTTTTATGATGTTATCTCTCTTATCCATTTTATATGTCTGTCATGATACTTTTACTTATTTTTATGCTAAAAGTAACTAGATTCGCCAGACTTTATGTCTGACCCTTTTTGTTTCCTCTTCTTTCTCTTCCGTTTCCCCCTCCCCCCAGGTTCTCAGGGTGGGAATACTCAAGCTTGATCATGATTCTGCTTTCATCTTACTTAGAGTTGCATAAATGTATTTCTCGAGTTCTTTTCTCTTCCACTATGGCTATGTTTTGGGGGTATGTTTTTTTATTGTATTCTGATGTTTTAAGTGCAAGATAGAATTTTTATGATGAACTGGGTTTTATGTTTTAGGACATATAATGTAACCATGTTTTGAACTACGATGCTTTATGATTAATAAAAGTTTTTAATTCCACTGCTATTTTAATCTATCTTGTAATGTTTCTATTTCTGTTTACCTATAACGCTTCACGAAACTTAATGCATTCTCTTAATGAGTGACATTAATGGACATGGGGTGTCACATTTGGTATCAAAGCCGAAGGTTACCAGATTAGAAAAAAGTTTTTGAAAATATTTTCAAAAAGGTTTTAAACGAAAGCATTTTCAAAAAGAAAAGTCTGTTTTAAAAAAACATATTCCTTAAGCCATATGTAATATCTTTCGATCCTTTATCTGAATCCCTTTCCTTTTCTTTTCAGCATGTCTAGGGAACCTAATATTCCATAAGGCGTTACGATATCAGGCTGGTTCCGTAGGTATCTAGAGGCCACGGCGCCTGCCGGTGGTCAAGCTGACGTTCCTCCCCCAGCTGCACCCATCGTTCCTCCTCCTCCGCTGCATGCAGATAACTTCTCTAAAATCTACAAAGATTTCTGTGCTATGGAGGAAAGTCATTCCGTGGAACTGAGACGTTCGTAGAGGCAAGGAATTGGCTCAAAGAAACGGAGGATTTATTTGGAATTTTCGAAGTGGACGATCGTAGGAAGATTTAGTTAGCCGCCTGGCTACTGAAAGATGAAGCTTCATTATGGTGGGAAGTAACGCAAGCAGGACGACCGGTGGAGACTTGGGATGATTTTAGACAAAGGTTTGAAATGAAGTTTCTTTCTCAAGCGTATAAAAGCATGCAAATGGAGATATTTCTGGCACTCAAGCAAGGAGGCATGACTGTTAAAGAATATGTTAACAAATTCAACCAACTAGCGAGGCTTGAGTTAGTGGTGGTGGATACTCCGTATAAGAAAGCTTTGCGGTTTGTTAAAGGACTGAATGAACCCCTTCATGGGTTAGCTATGTCCCATATTCCAGTGGGAGAAACTTTTGAAAGGCTTGTTGATATGGCCTTGATGCATGAGGAAGACAAAAGCGACAAGAAGGAAGCTAATGTTGAGGAAATACAAAACAAGAAAGTATGGCCCAAGAAAGGACAACAACAATAGAAGAAGGGCGGAAAGAATGACAAGGCTAAGGAAAAGAGGAAGTGCCATAATTGCGGACGCGAGGGTCACTTGGTAAAGGACTGTAAATGAAGGAAGAATACTTGCTTCAATTGTGGAGAGGTCGGACATTTTGCTAAGGAGTGCCTGAAGAAACAAGGACAAGGTCAAACGGAAGGAGCTTCTGGAGGGCAGGTGCATGCCTTCGTGACCAATGCTCCAGATAGAGGTAGGAAAGTTTCCGTGGAAGGTTTGATTTCTCTTTCCAATCATCCTATTAGAACTCTTTTTTATTCTGGCAATTCACATTCATTTATATCTAATTCTGTAGTCGAGTCTCTACACCTAAATACTAGTATGGTAGTGGATCTCGTAGTTGTCTCAAACCCCACTGGTGGTTTGGCTTATTTCTCCATGATTTGTCATAGTTTGAGAATATTTGTATTAGGTGTAACACCCCACACCCGCTAAGGTCACTCACTATGGGAATGCCTTAACTTCGGTGGAGTATTTTAAGTGAATATAGAACAGAAAAATTGCAACAAGACAGATATAAATAATACTTAAAATCTAAAACATCATTTCATTGCAGTAGAAGATAAACATGTTTGGTTACATATCAAAACCAACTAAAACAAGAGTCAAGTACTAAATATCCATCCTGATAAAACATAAGTACATAATCCCACTACATAACTAATAGCCATAATAGAAAAGATAAGCTGAGCTTTACATCACGGTCCAAGCTCCAAAAGATAGATAAAGCAATCTGATCAAAGCCCACTAGTGCTAGGCCCACTCTGAGAACCTGAGGGTTGGGAAAAAGATAAAAACAACGGGGCCAGACATAAGTCTGAGTGAGCTCTATAACTTTAACAATACAATCATTAAAGTAATTAGGGTATGATATAAACTTGGCACGGTAACGACTGGGGATAAATGACTACACTAAGCAGCCAACTAGACATAGGAAGAACTAAGATATCGGTAAAGACGCATCTACCCACCCAAGGGTAATTACTACACTGCACCACACCAGTCATTCCTACTTAAAGGTTGATCCCACCCAAGGACTTAGAAATTTTAACTAGTAGTTTCGTGTACCCCTAGCTGACTACATAGGTGCCGTCTGCCCCTATCTCCACTAGGTGTACCCACTACTCCCCAAGCGATCGGCTCCCTACCGTAGATACCCATGCTGGCCCCACAGTGGGGTGTATCACTCCCCAAAGTGGCAACCCGATATAATCAACGGTGCACGGCTTATACCTACACGATGCAACAACGTCTTACCTACCAGCCCGGGTCCACACACGCATATGAAACCCGTTGGACTTGCGTTGCCACCGCTAACCCGTTTTGGCCTCTTATAGTCAAGCCCAGTACGCGTGTCCCGTCCTCGACATGGGTCGAGCCCAATAAGATACATATGGGTTACTGGTTGAAATGGGCCCCCACAAGCTACCCACCTAAGCTTGTCCCTTTTTCTAGTGCATCCCACTTAACCCTTTAATCATGTTTAATTACATGTTTCCACTTGGTTAAGTATTCTAATCGTATTTTCTATTGCCACCCAAGGCAACCCACTAGATTTCCACATGCCACCTGTAACACCCCCACCTCCGCCAGGGTAACTCTTGCAAGTACATTGGCTTCGGAGGGGCGTTTAAACAAGGTAAACATGCATGCAGATATCACAAGACAGAACATATAAGTAAAACAGAGTAGTAAAGCAGTGGATAAAACTAACATTTCAAAACCAGAATTAAGTTACAACAAAGTACTTGGTCATTATTTTCCAACAAACAAAGTCTAGATAAAAGCATAACTGAAAAACTGAAATCATAAAGTACTATCCCCAAAATGAAGTGATAAACCATAGCTAGCTCAATGTCCAAAACCGTACATGAGCAAATCCAGTAAGCAAGCTGTAAAGATCCAAGCTAAGCTCCAATGTTCCCACCCTGAGAACCTGAGGGGGGGGGAATGGAAGAAAAGAGGCGAAAGAAAACAGGTCAGTCAAAAAGACTGGTAAGCCCTACTACTATCAGTCTATGAACTAGTAAAGTTAACTGGCATGAGAAGCTGAGATGAACATAAGGATAACAACATACTGGCATGATGATTAACTAACAAGATAGATAAAGATGTCATCGCATACTCAAGGTTAAGTTTTGCACCACGGTTGTACTAGCATTCTAACATGTCAAGTAAAACCAGAATTGATCCCTTGGCCCACGCTTGGCCCAATATCATGAGGTGACCTAAATCAAGGTCCAACTACATGGTCTAGTTGATCGGCTCCTTACAAGCCTAACTCGTCAAGTGTCGGTGTCATACGGCCCAAACATGCAATGTAGCTAACTGCGCTAGGTCCACCCCAGGGTGTATCAAGTCCTAGGGTGTAGACCTAGGACACCAATCAAGTATGCACAGTCTAGATCTACTGGTACCCGTGCCTGATTCTCCAACTCCGGACTACGTGCACGACCATAGTCCGCCTGGACCTACACCGGCGTACCTACTCAGCCGTCGTTTTGGTCGCTTACATGTCAGCCCAGTAATCGTGCCCCACCCTAGCCTAGGGTCTTATGATACTATCAAGAGGGTTACTGCTGCAAAGGACCACGCCACTAGGGTTTCTCAACGGGTTAAATGTGGTTAACCCGATCCAAACGTGGATTAAATCGGTTAAGTGTACCCAAGGTTCATGACTTAACCCCGATTAACCCATCAAGCCCAAATTGGTTAAGTATTAAGTGGACCATGACTTAACCCTAATCAGGAAGCATTCATTAACTTAATGTGCTTTAACCTCTCACATTAGACCTTGTTGTGGTTACTAGTTAAGCCGGGCGGGTCCGGGTAGCTTTACACCACAACTTGGTCTAACCTCGGGTTCGAGCACAACATGACCAACTTCTCACATTGTGTCCTATTGGTTGTAGCCACTAGTTAAGCCGAGCGGGTCCAGGTAGATTTATGCTACAAACTCAACCCAACCTCGAGTTGGCCACACTCATCTTTTCTAAGTGTCATGTCCATTATGTTTCCAAAACATAATTACATATCACGTCATGTTATAAAAACCATGTTCTTGTCATAATGTTACCCAACCCCAACGTAATCCCATCGTTTACATAATCGCAACATCGCATAAAGGATAAAATAGGGAACTTGGCATAATCATGACAAAAAGGTGTTGAAGCCACAAGTTTAACATGGTGGCATATGAAATGTACATATGTTCATATACTTGCATATTGCATTATTAGACTTCAAAAGTATGCCTAAAACCAAACTTAGCATATAAGTGATACATGGTGATAAATGACATGTAGAAGTTGCTAGAAGTTCGCATTTAGCCTCACATGCAAGTTATCATAAGGGATATGATAACTTCCATGTTGCCAAAATGCAACCTTTAACATAAAGCTTGAAGCCTTAAGCTCACAAACTCAAGTTTAACTTGCATAACATGATAACATGATCAACCCAAACTTGCATAACATGATAACATGATCAATCCAAACTTGCATAACATGATAACATGATCAACCCAAACTTGCATAACATGATAACATGATCAACCCAAACTTGCATAACATAGCAACATGTGTCAACTTGCATAATGATCAACCAAACTTGCATATCATAATGATCAACCAAACTTGCATATAATGATCAACCAAACTTGCATATCATGATGATCAACCAAACTTGCATATCATAATGATCAACCCCAAACTTGCATCATTCTTTTAACTTTAGAGTTTCAAAAATGAAAGTAGAAAAGGGCTTACAATGCTATGAAGACACAAATAAATAGTTATTAAAAGATTGAGATGAAGCCCTTATGCAATCACCCAAATATGCAAGCTCCAAATGAAAAACCCTTGAGCCAAATCAATAAAAACCCTTGCTTTGTAATAGAAATGTTGCAACTTGACTTGAATGCAAACTAAGAACACTCATACAAGCTTGAAAACACTTGTATGCACTCAAAATCTCTCATATAAATAACTTAGAAATTTTAGCATGAGAGTGGAGGCCATGAGAGGAACAAATTTGACATAGTTTAGTTGTAGGATTGAATAATGATGATTTAGGCTAGGCTTAGGGGCCTTTTTATAGAAGATTAGGATAGTATTAGCCATAGGATTAACCCGAGATTCAATCCAAGCCATTAAATCCCGTCACTATCCTCCAAAACAGGTCAAAACAGCCAAAATGGGTGCACCAGGCTGCCTGGGCCGACCAGGCAGGTCGACTCCCAGGTCGACCCTGGGGTCGACTCCCCAGTCGACCTGGGGGGGGAGGTCGACTCCCCAGTAGACCCCCAGGTCGACCCCCTGGGTCTGGCGGTAATTTTCCCGCCACTTCTGAAAATTGAAATTTTTGAATCTGTTTTGAATTTGAATTTTTCGTGAAACTTTGCGAGGCCATATCTTGGTCATACGGACTCCGATTTTCGAAAACTCGGACTCTATTTCGTTTATTTTTCCGAGACGAACGCAATGGCACAGCCCGTTTCCCTTTATTTAGATTTTACAGTTTAATTCTGACTTGATTTATGTTATAACATGTTATTCAAAAATACGGGTTGTTACATTCTCCCCTCCTTAAAGGATTTCATCCCCGAAATCTCCAAGTTAGGAAGAACGTATCCTACCATCCATCATCCATCTACTCAAAACATCATCCACGTGCAGTCATTGTCCTTAAAGGATTCTAAATGTTGTATGATCATATGCGAAGGTGTGTGTATATGTACTTATCTAATGCGAAAATCAGGCGGTTACTGATACAGTAAACCTCCTTAATGCATATGTATGTTGGTGAAATGAGTCCATATGTATGCAAATTCCTAACATAATTTATAATCTCTACATGAGTGCACATAATATTCATCCATATGCAACATCCATGTGATAGCATAACAAGTTTCATCCATGAATAAGTATAAGCACTCATGCATATGCAACATGAAAGTGTGTGAGCCGATCTTAGTGCCTAATGTGTATCATGCATCCACAAGTATCCACGTGCAAACACTTGCAACCACTTGCAACCATCAAGCATAACATGTTTCAAATACATGTTTCATCCAAAGGGTTTCTACCTAAGGTCCTCATGACAAGTTTAACGAGATAATAAGATAAACAGGATAAACACGGATAAAAGAAAGATATGCTAATTAGGAAAGAGGTCGAGAATGTACCCTCAAAAAGAAATGGATAAAGCCCACGCATCTTCTCCTCGGTTTCCCAAGTTGCATCTTCGTCGGCTTCACCCCACTGAACTTTCACCAATTTGACTTCTCGATTCCTTAGTTTCTTGATCTCTGTTCCCAAGATACGAATCGGAGCTCTTCTCAAGGTTGCCTCTTTCTCTACCTCAATGTCTTCAAGAATGCTTGGTTCAACCACCTCAGCGGACTCATGCAGGCATTTTCGGAGATGCGAGACATGAAAGACATTATGCACTCCGGCTAGCTTTTCGGGCAATTCCACCTTATAGGCCATCTTTCCAATTCTTTCTATGATAGGGAAGGGTCCTACGAACCTTGGTGCCAGCTTCCCAACTGCTCCAAAACGTACCACATTACGTAAAGGAGAAACCTTCACGAAAACCATGTCTCCCATTTCGAATTCCAAATCTGCCCTTCGCTTGTCAGCATAGGATTTCTGTCTATCTTGGGCCGCTTTCATCCTCCTTCTCACCAATTCAACTTTCTCGGATGTCTCTCGTATCATATCGGGCCCAAGTATAAGCCTATCTGTTGTCTCCCACCAACAAGATGGTGACCTACACGGCCTCCCATACAAAGCTTCAAATGGTGCCATCCCTATGCTGGCTTGATAGCTATTATTATAAGCAAACTCTACAAGAGGAAGGTGGTCTTCCCAAGTACCACCAAAGTCAAGAACACAGAGCCTCAAAAGATCTTCTAGCACTCTATTCACCCTTTCGGTTTGGCCATCCGTCTGGGGGTGATAGGCTGTACTCAGATTCAATCGCGTACCCATCGCTTCTTGCAAACTGTTCCAGAACTGGCTAGTGAAAATCGGGTCACGATCGCTAACTATGCTAGAAGGAACTCCATGCAACTGTACTATCTCTCAAAGATAAATAGATGCTAGCCATGATGCGGTCCTCTTGCTCTTTACTGGGATGAAGTGAGCACTCTTCGTAAGTCTGTCAACTATGACCCATATGCTCGTATTCCCTTTCCTTGACCTAGGCAATCCATCCACGAAATCCATAGAAATACTCTCCCACTTCCATTGCGGGACCTCCAATGGATGTAATAGCCCACCTGGTTTCTTTGAGTCGGCTTTCACTTGTTGGCACACCATGCACTTTGAAACATACTCTGCCACATCTTTCTTCATTCCATCCCAAAAGAAAATATGCTTCATATCTCTATACATCTTATCTCCTCCCGGATGTATAGTCATCTTCGAGTGATGTGCTTCTTCAAGAACCTTATGCACCAAGTCTCCTACTTGTGGAACGCATAGCCTTCCATCACGCCTTAGCCAACCCTTATCATCAATAGTATACCTGGCGAGGTGACTAGACGTCTCACCACGAATCAACTTATCCATCACCTCGACTATTTGC
The DNA here is from genome assembly GCA_030737875.1 of Allium sativum. Classification (NCBI taxonomy): domain Eukaryota; kingdom Viridiplantae; phylum Streptophyta; class Magnoliopsida; order Asparagales; family Amaryllidaceae; genus Allium; species Allium sativum. Next base: position 680,517,689 of record CM060926.1, on the reverse strand, counting down.
GGATCTTCCTTCTGCGAAAACCCAACTTGATCAAGAAGTGTGGGTCTAAGCTCAAGGGATGCTAATGAACCCGTCATCGACCCAACAGCCGTCGTGAAATCAAAGGTTGCCAAGAATTCTAAGTTCTTCATCTCAACGAACAAGGGACTCAAAGTCAACCTCCTTCTGCTTAGTGCATCCGCCACAACATTACCCTTGCCAGGGGTATAAGCTATCTCGAAGTCATAAGATGCCAAGAATTCCATCCACCTTTGCTGCCTTAGATTCAGGTCCTTTTGCGAGAAGAGGTACTTGAGTGACTTGTGATCAGTATACAACTCAAACCTTTCGCCTAGAAGATAGCGGCACCAGGATTTGAGTGCAAAGACAATCGCCGCTAACTCCAAATCATGAGTGGGATAGTTCTTCTCATGAACTTTAAGTTGCCTACCCCCATAACATATCACTCTTCCCTCTTGCATTAAAACAGCGCCTAACCCCGTACCACACGCATCGGTGTACACGATAAACATCTTACCACTATCGGGTAATGCCAAAACTGGAGCTGAGGTAAGGGCTCTCTTGAGCTTTTGAAAAGCAAGCTCACACTCCAAGTCCCATGCAAAGACTAAGTTCTTCTTCGTCAACTTAGTAAGAGGGGCCGAAATCTTAGCGAAGTCCCTGATGAACTTCCTATAGTAGCCCGCCAGACCGAGAAAACTTCTTACTTCGGTTGCATTCCTAAGAGTCTTCCAATCTTGAACCACAACCACTTTCGCGGGATCCACCGCTATGCCTTGCTTAGAAACTATATGTCCAAGAAACCGAACTTCCCTTCTCCAGAAATGACATTTGGAGAACTTGGCTTTCAACTGATGCGCTCTAAGCGTATCCATCACTTCCTTGAGATGTCTGGCATGTTCTTCCTCATCCTTTGAGAAGATCAGAATATCATCCACGAAGATAACAACAAACTTGTTAAGGAACTCCCTGAACACCCTACTCATCAAGTCTACGAAGTAGGCGGGTGCATTAGTCAAACCGAATGGCATGACAAGCCATTCAAAGAATCCATCTGGAGTCCTAAATGCAGTTTTATCAATGCTATCCTCAGCTACTCTAAGCTGATGGAATCCGGTGGCTAGATCGAGCTGAGAGAAAACAGAAGCACCTACAAGCTGGTCAAAGAGATCATCAATTCTCGGTAACGGGTGCCTATTCTTCTTTGTCAGCTTGTTCAACTCTCTATAATCAACGCATAGACGAAGCGAACCATCCGCCTTAGTAGCAAATACCACCGGAGCACCCCATTCAGAAATGCTTCGTCTAATAAAATTCTTTTCAAGCAGCTCCTTGATTTGCCTACTGAGCTCTCTTCTTTCTCGTGGAGCCATATGCCTAACGGGCAATGATACTGGCTTGGCATTATCGACTAGATAAATGCGGAAATCTATCTCTCGTTTAGGGGGTAACCCCTTAACTTCTTCAAAGACATCGGGATAGTCTCGAACCACCCTTATAGATTGCAGCTCATCGATGGACGAGTCGAGAGATTCAAGATAACATAACATGACGGGACCTCTAGGGTTACAAGAAATTTCTAGGGTACTACCGAGGCGAGTCATGAGCCTCACCACCCTATGTTCACAATCGAGAATGGCTCCATAACTGGACAACCAATCCATGCCCAAGATCAACCCATATCCCGTGAACCCGAGAACATAAGCATTACACGTGAATTCTACAGTCAAGATAGAAATCTTCAAATCCACACAAATCACAGATAGATCGGTGGAACCCCCAATTGGATTTGAAACACAAATGGGATCCTCAACTAGGCTAGTACTTAGGTGCAAACTTTCAACAATGTCAGAAGAAATAAAACTATGCGATGCGCCAGAATCAAATAAGGTGCGAACAGGATAATCAGAAATATAAACAAGACTTTCTACAGAAATACTACCTCGATCCTGAACTGGAGCAGCGTTGAGAGCATGCACTTGCCCTCCAGAAGGTCCTGCACGCTGATTCTGCCCTTGCTTCTTGGGGCAATCTTTGCTAAAGTGTCCGGTCTCCCCACAATGAAAGCATTCGCCCGACTTCCTCTTCCTCTTCTTACAGTCTTTAGCTATGTGCCCAACATTCCCACAGTAGTGGCATTTTCTTGGATCCTTTGCCTTGGCCTTGTTGCCCTTGTTGTTCTTGTTGTTTTTGTTGTTCTGATTGCTCTGATTTCCTCCCCACTTGGAGTCTGTCTTCTTGGCTTGAGTCTCATTAGCCTTGACCTCCTTCTTGCCATTCTTATCGTCTCCTTGAAGCAATGCCATGTCTACTAGTCCTTCAAAAGTGGCCCCCATGGGTATATGAGATAGGGCTAAACCTTGTAATGGCTCGTTCAACCCTCGTGCAAAGCGCAAAGCCTTCTTCTGGGGAGTATTAACCATGTCCAAACCGAATCGGGCGAGCTTGTTAAACTCATTCACATACTCCCTCACTGTCATGTCCCCTTGCTTCAAAGATATAAACTTCTCCAATTGCAAATTCGCCTCAGCTGATGATAGAAACTTAAGCCCAAATCTCGTCCTAAAGTCGGCCCAAGTCTCTATAGGCCTCGTAGCATTGGTGACCTCCCACCAATAAGCAGCTTCTTCTTTTAATAACCATGCTGCCAATAAAACCTTTCTATGGCCTTCCACATCAAAGATAGCGAAAAGATCTTCGGTTTCTTTCAACCAATTTCGTGCCTCCACAAAAGTCTCCGTCCCTATGAAGTTCTTGCCACCCATCGCCTTAAAGTCTTTGCAAACTTTTGTGAAATCCGCTTGTGGATTCTGTGGAGGAGGAGGAGGAGGAACCTCTGTTATATTGGGGGTATTTGCTGGGCCCACATCGTTGGCCCTAGCTTCCAAGTACCTCCGGAACCATCCGAGAATGGTCACTCCCTCGGGAAGGTTAAGATCAGCCATACTGAAACGAAGAAAAAGATAGATAGATTCAGAACGAAGAAACGAAGGATAGTGCTATGGCTTTTGGGGAATAGCCTTTAAAATAACTAGACTTTTCTTGGAAAATACTTAATTGGTTTTGAAAATAGTTTTTCAAAAGGTAAGTTTTTAAAAACACTTTTGCTCAAATCTTGTAAACCTTATGCTCTGATACCAAATGTAACACCCCACCTCCGCCAGGGTAAATCTTGAAAGTACATTGGCTTCGGAGGGCCGTTTAAACAAGGTAAACATGCATGCAGATATCACAAGACAGAACATATAAGTAAAATAGAGTAGTAAAGCAGCGGATAAAACTAACATTTCAAAACCAGAATTAAGTTACAACAAAGTACTTGGTCATTATTTTCCAACAAACAAAGTCTAGATAAAAGCATAACTGAAAAACTGAAATACATAAAGTACTATCCCCAAAATGAAGTGATAAACCATAGCTAGCTCAATGTCCAAAACCGTACATGAGCAAATCCAGTAAGCAAGCTGTAAAGATCCAAGCTAAGCTCCAATGTTCCCACCCTGAGAACCTGAGGGGGGGGGGGAACGGAAGAAAAGAGGCGAAAGAAAACAGGTCAGTCAAAAAGACTGGTAAGCCCTACTACTATCAGTCTATGAACTAGTAAAGTTAACTGGCATGAGAAGCTGAGATGAACATAAGGATAACAACATACTGGCATGATGATTAACTAACAAGATAGATAAAGATGTCATCGCATACTCAAGGTTGAGTTTTGCACCACGGTTGTACTAGCATTCTAACATGTCAAGTAAAACCAGAATTGATCCCTTGGCCCACGCTTGGCCCAATATCATGAGGTGACCTAAATCAAGGTCCAACTACACGGTCTAGTTGATCGGCTCCCTACAAGCCTAACTCGTCAAGTGTCGGTGTCATACAGCCCAAACATGCAATGTAGCTAACTGCGCTAGGTCCACCCCAGGGTGTATCAAGTCCTAGGGTGTAGACCTCGGACACCAATCAAGTATGCACAGTCTAGATCTACTGGTACCCGTGCCTATTTCTACAACTCCGGACTACGTGCATGACCATAGTCCGCCTGGACCTACACCGACGTACCTACTCAGCCGTCGTTTTGGTCACTTACATGTCAGTCCAGTAATCGTGCCCCACCCTAGCCTAGTCCCTAGGGTCTTATGATACTATCAAGAGGGTTACTGCTGCAAAGGACCACGCCACTAGGGTTTCTCAACGGGTTAAATGTGGTTAACCCGATCCAAACGTGGATTAAATTGGTTAAGTGTACCCAAGGTTCATGACTTAACCCCGATTAACCCATCAAGCCCAAATTGGTTAAGTATTAACTGGACCATGACTTAACCCTAATCAGGAAGCATTCATTAACTTAATGTGCTTTAACCTCTCACATTAGACCTTGTTGTGGTTACTAGTTAAGCCGGGCGGGTCCGGGTAGCTTTACACCACAACTTGGTCTAACCTCGGGTTCGAGCACAACATGACCAACTTCTCACATTGGGTCCTATTGTTTGTAGCCACTAGTTAAGCCGGGCGGGTCCGGGTAGATTTATGCTACAAACTCAACCCAACCTCGAGTTGGCCACACTCATCTTTTCTAAGTGTCATGTCCATTATGTTTCCAAAACATAATTACATATCACGTCATGTTATAAAAACCATGTTCTTGTCATAATGTTACCCAACCCAAACGTAATCCCATCGTTTACATAATCGCAACATCGCATAAAGGATAAAATAGGGAACTTGGCATAATCATGACAAAAAGGTGTTGAAGCCACAAGTTTAACATGGTGGCATATGAAATGTACATATGTTCATATACTTGCATATTGCATTATTAGACTTCAAAAGTATGCCTAAAACCAAACTTAGCATATAAGTGATACATGGTGATAAATGACATGTAGAAGTTGCTAGAAGTTCGCATTTAGCCTCACATGCAAGTTATCATAAGGGATATGATAACTTCCATGTTGCCAAAATGCAACCTTTAACATAAAGCTTGAAGCTTTAAGCTCACAAACTCAAGTTTAACTTTCATAACATGATCAACCCAAACTTGCATAACATGATAACATGATCAATCCAAACTTGCATAACATGATAACATGATCAACCCAAACTTGCATAACATGATAACATGATCAACCCAAACTTGCATAACATAGCAACATGTGTCAACTTGCATAATGATCAACCAAACTTGCATATCATAATGATCAACCAAACTTGCATATAATGATCAACCAAACTTGCATATCATGATGATCAACCAAACTTGCATATCATAATGATCAACCCCAAACTTGCATCATTCTTTTAACTTTAGAGTTTCAAAAATGAAGGTAGAAAAGGGCTTACAATGCTATGAAGACACAAATAAATAGTTATTAAAAGATTGAGACGAAGCCCTTATGCAATCACCTAAATATGCAAGCTCCAAATGAAAAACCCTTGAGCCAAATCAATAAAAACCCTTGCTTTGTAATAGAAATGTTGCAACTTGACTTGAATGCAAATTAAGAACACTCATACAAGCTTGAAAACACTTGTATGCACTCAAAATCTCTCATATAAATAACTTAGAAATTTTAGCATGAGAGTGGAGGCCATGAGAGGAACAAATTTGACATAGTTTAGTTGTAGGATTGAATAATGATGATTTAGGCTAGGCTTAGGGGTCTTTTTATAGAAGATTAGGATAGTATTAGCCATAGGATTAACCCTAGATTCAATCCAAGCCATCAAATCCCATCACTAGCCTCCAAAACAGGTCAAAACAGCCAAAATGGGTGCACCAGGCTGCCTGGGCCGACCAGGCAGGTCGACTCCCAGGTCGACCCTGGGGTCGACTCCCCGGTCGACCGGGGGGGGGGGGGGAGGTCGACTCCCCAGTCGACCCCCAGGTCGACCCCCTGGGTCTGGCGGGAATTTTCCCGCCACTTCTGAAAATTGAAAATTTTGAATCTGTTTTGAATTTGAATTTTTCGTGAAACTTTGCGAGGCCATATCTTGGTCATACGGACTCCGATTTTCGAAAACTCGGACTCTATCTCGTGTATTTTTCCGAGACGAACGCAATGGCATAGCCTGTTTCCCTTGATTCAGATTTTACAGTTTAATTCTGCCTTGATTTATGTTATAACATGTTATTCAAAAATACGGGTTGTTACACCACCCAAGGCACTTATTTGATTTCCACATGCCACCCAAGGCACCCAATTAACCCCTCATGCCCCACTACATGCTTATCTGGTTAAGTGTTTCTTAATTGATTAAGACCGTAACCTTTGCAAAGACCTCTCACATTAGACTATCTTTTATGGCAGCTGGATTTGCCGGTCGGGTCCGGGCAGCCTTACGCCATAACCGAGTCTAACCTCGTGTCTTTACACTTGTCATGTATTTAGTTTATGCCTAAGACCTCTCACATTGGGCCAATCATTTGTAGCCGCTGGATTTGCCGGTCGGGTCCGGGCAGTCTTATACTACAAAAGGGTCCAACCTCGTGTCTTAGTCGATTAATTACACCTAATTAATCACCCCCATATTTTGAATTAATTTTCCCTAATTAATTCCAATTTAATGATGTACATAATTGACTCAATTATGTCCATCCACTTATGGTATGCAACATCATACCAATTTCACCACAATTTTGTTAACATGAATATTAACCCCATCGTTCCCCACGTAATACGCTAACATGACATACTTAAAAGGGAAGATTCATCACAAATGCAATGGGTTCTACTTAGCATAACATTAGCATCATCATGGGTTTCAAAGGTGTCAACTTGCATATATGACCATAGCATCAAACCCAACTAGCATAAATAACCAACCCAAACTTGCATGAATCACATATGTCATAAAGAGGGTAACTTGCATAGATGTTCATGTCGTAGACCTATCATAAAGGGATAAACTTGCTTACATGTCATAGGTCTAAAAAGGGATGAACTTGCATATGTTACTCATATCATAAAAAGGGGTAAACATGCATATGTATGCATGACATTCAAAGGGGTAAACTTGCACATGTATGCATATCATACAAAGGTGTAAACTTGCACATGTTACTTGCATATAATCAAACACCAAACTTGCATAACATGTCATATATGAACTTGCATATAATCAAACACCAAACTTGCATAACATGTCATATATGAACTTGCATATAATCAAACACCAAACTTGCATAACATGTCATATATGAACTTGCATATAATCAAACACCCAACTTGCATAACATGTCATATATGAACTTGCATATAATCAAACACCCAACTTGCATAACATGGTGTCATAATGGATCAATGTTTATCATAGTGATTTGCATAACTAGCATCATGAACATATAGCATAAAACTTGCATAACTAGCATCATGAACATATAGCATAAAACTTGCATAACTAGCATCATGAACACATAGCATATGATAACATAACTTGCATTGATCCACATTCATAACCATAGCCTCATTATATCCTATCATAATTAGTTTAGCAATTGCTTGCTAAAGGCATAGAAACTCACAACTTGTTGATTAGCACTTCAATGAAGAAGATTAAGTTGCTAGAGTTGATTAGAAGTTGATTTGAGAAGCTATCTTCCTCTTTAATTTGTTGGTGGCTCCTTCTAGTTGCATTTTGACGGCATAACGACGTTGTCTCCAATTTTAGTATGAATTAGGGTAGTCTTAGGGTGTATTTATAGATTAGTTAAGTGTTTTAGGCCATTAGATTAACCCTAAATTAGATTAGAGCCATCAGATCTCGTCACAAGCCACCAAACCCAGTCCAAAAGCCAAAACAATGCACCCAGCCAAACTGGCCGACAGGGGGGGTCGACCCCTGGGTCGACCCCTTGGGGGGGGGGGGGTCGACACCCATGTCGACCCTAGTGTCGACACCCTCTGTCTGGCGGGAATTTTCCCGCCTCTTCTGAAATTTGAAATTTGAATATTTTAAATCTGTTTTGAATTTTCTGAAACTTCGGATGGCCATAACTTCTTCATACGAAGTCCAAATCACGAAACTCGGACTCTATCTCAACCAGAATTCCGAGACGAACACAATGGCGCAACCCGTTTCCCTTAATTCTCACGTCTGAGATTAATTATTCTTTAATTACTAAACATTAATATTAAGTGAAATTCGGGGTGTTACATTGGGCATCGAGTTTGAGTGCGATGCATATGTGCTCGGTTTTATGGGCTATAGGTTTATTCTAGGAATGGATTATCTAGCCATGTATGGTGTCATTCTGGATTATGAGAGGAGGGTCGTTAGACTTTTGACTTTCCATGGAAGGACCCTCGAGATTTCTTATGACCCGCAAGGGTCTGTCATGCTTAGTCTCCTAGAGTCTCTTGATGCATCTATCGATGCGCTGCGATCTATGCCAGTAGTCCGAGACTATCCTGATGTTTTTGATGAGGTATAGGGCTTACCTCCGGGGCACGAGATCGATTTCGTATATATCTGGTGCACAATGCAAAGCCAGTTGCATTACCGGTGCACCACATAGCTCCAAGGGAAAGGAGGGAGCTGAGCAAGTAATTAGTGGAGCTATTTGAAAAAGGATTTATTAGGCGAAGCATGTCTGAATGGGGTGCTCCGGTGGTATTCGCAACTAAGGCGGATGGTTCGCTTCACTTATGTGTGGATTATAGAGAATTGAATAAACTCACTAAGAAGAACAGGCACCCACTCCCGAGAATAGATGATCTGTTTGACCAGCTTGTTGGTGCATAGTATTCTCTCAGTCAGACTTGGCCATGGGGTTTCATCAATTGAGGGTGGTCGAGGACAGTATAGACAAGACCGCTTTTAGGACTCCAGATGGTTTCTTTGAATGGCTTGTTATGCCTTTTGGGCTGATGAATGCACCCGCCTATTTTGTTGATCTAACGAGTAGGGTATTTCTAAATAAATTTGTCATGGTATTTGTTGATGACATCCTGATTTTCTCGAAGAGCGAGGAAGAGCATGCCTTACATATAAGGGAGGTTTTGAGAACTTTGCGTGTGCATCAGCTTAAGGCAAAGTTCTCCAAATGCCATTTTTGGAGAAAAGAGGCGAGATTCCCCCGGCACGTGGTTTATAAAGAAGGGATAGCAGTAGATCCCGCAAAGGTGGTTGTAGTTCAGGATTGGCAAATCCCAAAGAATGCAATGGAGGTGAGAAGTTTTCTGGGGTTAGCAGGCTATTATAGGAAGTTCATTAAGGACTTCGCAAAGACATCATCCCCACTCACTAGGCTGACGAAGAAGAAATTGAGGTTTTCATGGGATATAGATCGTGATGTTGCTTTCCAGCGATTGAAGAGGGCATTGACAACATCCCAAGTCTTGACCTTACCCGACGGAAATAAAATGTTCATAGTTTACACTGATGCATGTGGTATAGGGCTTGGTGCGGTTCTGATGCAAGAGGGAATGTCATATGTTATGGGGGTAGACAGCTAAGGGTTCATGAGAAGAACTACCCTACCCATGACTTAGAGTTAGCTGCCATAGTATTCGTGCTTAAGACGTGGCGTCAATATTTACTTGGAGAGAAGTTTGGATTGTACACTGATCATAAATCTCTCAAGTACTTATTCTCACAAAATGATCTTAATTTGAGGCAGCAAAGGTGGATGGAGTTCCTAGCCTCTTATGGCCTCGAGATTTCTTATACCCCTGGCAAGGGTAATGTGGTAGCAGACGCACTGAGTAGGAAGAGGATGGCCTTAAGTCCTCTGTTTGTAGAAAGTAAAAGCTTGGAGTTTATATCGACTTTTGACTTTAGACCCTCCACCGAGTTTTTACCTGGCTTATTTGCATCACTGGAGGTGCGACCTCCTCTTATGGATCAAATAGGATATTTGCAGCGAGAGAATCCACAGATTTCAGACATCTTGGATAGGCTCAGTAAAGGGGAGACTTCTAGTCACCTCAGTAGATACTCCACAGACGACAAAGGGTGGTTACGACGAGATGGAAGGCTTTGTGTTCCCCGAATTGGGAGCTTGTTAAAGACAGTCTTAGAAGAAGACCATCATTCTAAGATGAATATTCGTCCAGATGGCGATAAGATGTATAGGGATATGAAAAGGGTTTTCTTTAAGGCTGGGATGAAGAAAGATGTGGCGGAGTTTGTTTCTCAATGTTTGATTTGCCAACAAGTTAAAGCTGAGCAAAAGAAGCCTGGTGGTTTACTTCATCCTTTGGAGGTTCCACAATGGAAGTGGGAGAGCATCTCTATGGATTTCATAGATGGTTTGCCAGGATCGAAGAAAGGAAACACCAGTATTTGGGTTGTAGTATACAGACTTACAAAGAGCGCTCATTTCATTCCGGTTAAGAGCAAGAGGATGACAGCATGATTGGCAGCTGTTTATGTTTGTGAGATAGTCTGTCTTCAAGGAATACCTTCCAGCATCATAAGTGATTGTGACCCCATCTTCACCAATGAATTTTGGAGGAGCTTGCAAGAAGCATTAGGTACACAGTTGTGTTTGAGCACCTCTTATCACCCTCAGACAGATGAACAGACGGAAAGAGTGAACAGAGTTCTTGAGGATCTTTTAATGCTGTGTATCCTAGACTTCAGAGGGGCTTGGGAAGAGCATCTTCCTTTAGTAGAGTTTGCCTACGACAACAGTTATCAAGCTAGCATTGGCATGGCACCCTCCGAAACATTATACAGACGACCCTGTTGATTACCAACTTGTTGGTAGGAATCTACAGAAAGACTACTACTTGGACCAAATATGGTTAGAGAAATGTCTAAGAAGATTGATCTTATTAGAAGGCGAATGAAGACCGCTCAAGATAGGCAGAAGTCCTACGCAGACAAGAGAAGGACTGACATTGAGTCCGAAGTAGGAGACATGGTTTTTGTTAAGGTATCACCATTAAGAAATGTGGTTCACTTTGGATCTGTAGGGAAATTGCTACCAAGATTCGTAGGACCATTTCCCATAACAGAAAGGATTGGCCAAATGGCCTATAGAGTAAAGCCACCCAATAGACTATCCAGCATTCATAATGTTTTCCACGTTTCTCATTTGCGGAAGTGTTTGCATGATACCTTAGAAGTAGTTGAGCCAAGTATATTGGAGGAAGTAAAGGTGGAACAGGAGGCGACAGTTAGGCGAGCTCCTACCCGTATTCTTGGATCAGAAGTTAAGAAGCTACGCAATAGAGAGGTCAAATTGATGAAAGTTTAGTGGGGAGATAACCTAGAGGATGCAACTTGGGAGACCGAAGATAAGATTCGCGCTTCATACCCTTTTCTTTTCGAGGGTATGTTCTTAACTTCCTTTCCAAAGCTTTTATTCATGCTTGTTTCTATTATTCAAATATATCCTATCGATCGAATCTTCGACCTTTAGGTAGGAATCCTATGGATGTAAACATTTTTTGAGACATGTTGTGTTTGATGGATGCAAGTGATTGCTAGTGGCTGCTCATGGATGCATACACACACACATTAGGCACTAGATCGGCCCAATCACTCTCACACTGCATATGGATATGCGTGTGCATTTTTCTTCTTTTATGGATGAAAGTGACTGTATCATCATATGGATGTTGCATTTGGATGGATAAGTGAGCACAAATATAGAACTTACGTGTAATAATAGGATTATTTGCATACAAGTTGGACTCATGGCACTAACATATATTGCATTAAGGAGGTCGAATGAATCAGTAGACCCCCTGATCTTCGCATTAGTATTGGGACATATACACACACCTTTTGCATATATTCATATAATCATTAGAAATCTTTTAAGGACAATGGATGCATGTGATTGGTGGATGAGAGATGGATGTGGATGCTAGGATATACATTCTTCTTAACTTGGAGATTTCGGGGACGAAATCCTTTGAGTAGGGGAGAATGTAACACCTCATATTTTAACGAACACTAAAAGACGATAAATTAAAGAATAATTAATTTAATATTCAGAATTAAGTGAAATGGATTGCGCCATTCCCCTTGAGGGGTGTGTCGACCCCTCAAGGGGGGTGTCGACCCATGGGTCGACCCCCCTGCGGCAGATCTGGCAGATTAGGGTTTTGGGTTCAACTATAAATATGGCCTTCTTTCTTATGTTTTTGCACACCAAAAATAATGAAGAACTAAATGCTGCCTCTGCCCAGATTAAATCAAGTCTCTTCTTCTTCTACAATCAAGTTATTCAAGCTTAGAGATATGTGATTCAACATTAGCAATCCTTTCTTCATTTTTTCTAGATCTAAACACTGTGCGTCTATGTTAATTTTAGATCTTAACAAAAAAGTAAATATTGACATGACTATAATTTGGATTATGCCTGAACTATGTGAATCATATCAGATCTGCTATAACCTGTTTATCTAAGTTATTCTGACATGACTATGAAACTAGGTCTGAACCTATACCTATTTATCATGTCAGATCTGCCATTGTTTATAGATCTAATTCACTGTTTAGATCACCTCATCCCTGTTACCCTTATGTTTGTGGCTAAATCAGATCTATTACTAGTAAGATATTCATTGTTTAAATCTCATCATGCCTTTTTATGAAGTCCCTATTATGTTGGAATCAGTTTTATTGTCACATGTTCATCAGATCTGTCCCTATATGCCCATCTTGTCATTATGCCATTATATGTTTATGCTTGTTTCTGCCATTATATGTTCACCTTGTTAGTATGATCATTTCTGTCCTCTTCCCTCTATCCCTTTACTTTTTATTTTATATAGCCAAGCTACCTTCGAGCCTAGGCATGCCGCAGAAATATGCAAACACGTTAATTTGGGAACGAGAGGAAAACGATAAAGTTGGAGAATAACTTGTAATTGGAAGTTTGGGCATAACTTGAATGAATATGTGAACATAAAGTTCAGGATATAAATCAACCTATGATTAAAGACCTAAATTTGGGGCATATGGTTCATTATGAATGTAACTTGGAAAAGGGGCATGAAAACCTATAATGACATAGGAATAATTGGTTAATAATTGGAATGCCTAGGATTACAGTAATTAGAAACTGTAACCGCGCTTAGACATGAAGTTAGATTACACTTGTGGTGGAAGTCTTCCCGGAACCGCCCGGCATATCCAGCGATCGCAAGTGGTGAATCTAATGTGAGGGGTCTAAGGGCATAAACATGAGATGTGCTAAGACACGAGGTTAAGTCCAACTTGTGGAAGAAGTCTGCCTGGAACTGACCGGTATATCCAGCATCCACAAGTGGTAGGCTTAATGTGGGAGGTCTAGTACATTATAACCATAAATGAATGTGGCTATGAAGTTGAATACTTAACCTAGTTGAATCCATAGGAATTGTATGAATATGATAAATTGAATATGGGTTAAGTAAACTTGTTTGAAATAGTGGTTGGGTTAAGTAAATCTTGGGTTGGTGGGTAATATTTATATATAGGCCCACAAACTTAACCTGTTTGGATTATGCAATTTAATGACACCGACAGGTAGGCATAATATGTGGAAAACCTAGTGAGGATGCAAGACAAAGGGTAGAGCTTGCATCATCTTAAGTGTGGGACCCGTTTCGGTCAGCAACCCATATATAAGTATCAAACGAGTACTCCGAACTAGTTCGGAGTTGGGGAACGCTTACTGGGCTAATTGTAAAAGATCTAAAAGTGGGGGACAATGTGGGCGACGCATACCAACTGGGTCATGTGCGTGCATGGTCCGGACAGAGGAAGATAAGATGTCGTGGCACTTGTAGATATGGTTGTGCACATCCGAAAAACGAAGGGTTGCCACTTTAGGGAGTGATACACCCTACCGTGGGGCCAACACAGGGTATCTATGGAGTAGGGAGCCGATCGATTAGGGTAGTAATTAGGGTACACTTAGACTCTAGTATGTTTGGGAGCCCGTTAATACCCTTAGGGGTAACTCCGGTATGTTGGGCTACTTGTTGATTATATGGGGTGAAAACCTCTCACTAGAAGTACACCTAAGTCTACCATCTTATATATGTTGGGGATCATCTCATTCTGGTTATACTAGTATCGATGCAGCGAAATCGTTAGGGAAGTGCAATATACTCTATCAATGTTATCCTGTTTACCTTGTCATACCTGACTTTTATGGTGTTATCTCTCTTATCCATTTTATATACCTGTCATAATACTTTTACTTATTTTTATGCTAAAAGTAACTGGATTCGCTAGACTTTATGTCTGACCCTTTTTTGTTTCCTCTTCTTTCTCTTCCGTTTCCCCCTCCCCCCAGGTTCTCAGGGTGGGAATACTCAATCTTGATCAGGATTCTGCTTTCATCTTACTTAGAGTTGCATAAATGTATTTCTCGAGTTCGTTTCTCTTCCATTATGGCTATGTTTTGGGGATATGCTTCTTTTGTTGTACTCTGATGTTTTAAGTGCAAGATAGAATTTTTATGATGTACTGGGTTTTATGTTTTAGGACATATGATGTAACCATGTTTTGAACTACAATGCTTTATGATTAACAAAAAAAATTAATTCCGCAGCTATTTTAATCTGTCTTGTAATGTTTCTGTTTCTGTTTACCTATAACGCTTCACGAAACTTAATGCATTCTCTTAATGAATGACATTAACGGATGTGGGGTGTCACAATATATAACATCAGGACTTTTACACTTTTTTAAGTGGCTGATCATCCCATTATAAATGGAACAATATTTACGTTTCGTAAATCATTTTGAATTGTACGATTGATAAAATTTTAGCAGCACTTCCTTTTATTTTATATATCATATGCAAAAGAGCGAAGGCAGGGAATAAGAAGGTAGTGTCGTCAAAATTTCTTTAATCATTTGATTTAAATTACTAATTTATGGAACATAAGCACCATCGCATTTATAGCCCATCCACTATTGGGACAAATCAAACAAATAACTTATCGAACAAATATTACTTAAAATTAATATCTATATAGCGGTCATGTGCAATACTCTCAAATTGCCAAGTTAAACATCTATAAAATTTCATTAATGTAATCCTCTCAGGTAGAATGAATTATTAAAAAATTTAAAAACAATACCAACGTATCTTAAATCATATATGAATTATCATACCAATGAAAGTATACCAATGATTATATACCAATGAAAATAAACCAACAAGTTTATATTATGTATAAAATTAATCAGATCTTAAAACTGCACAAAGACGAACTAGAGAAACAAATTTTACCTGCTAAGCCTTGAGCAATGACATAAATGAGGGATTTATGGCTTAGGATTGCAATGATCAAAGAGGTTGTTAATTCAATATATACCGCAGGGACTTGGGATTTGTAACAACATTGAGCAAGGACGCAACGACGTTTGACGTTGAGGGGGGAGGAGTGAGTGGGACTATGGCGATCAACGAGTTGGAGATATGAAAACATGACTCGTGGTAGAGTTAGGGTATGCTATAGTGGACGTCATTGTATTTTATTGTAAATTAATTAATCGATTCACATTTGTTAGAAAGACATTTTTATTTATGTTATACATTTGTTTTATTGCGTGTTAAATAACCAAACTCCTAATTTAATTTATTTAACATAGAATCCAAAATAGCGCATTTGTGATAGCAATTATGAATAGTTATAGTCGCTTCATTGTATCGTAATTTTATCAAATGCATCTTTTTAAATATTCCTTGTCAAAGTACTTCGAGATTGGATATTGACGTATTCGTTGCTGGGCAATGAATTAACAATAGCTTATGGGGAGTCTACAGATTACATGCAAATAGTTATTGCATAGTCATAAAATGACTCAACATATAGTTTCTTGTTAGTTAATATAGTTAATGTTAAATGAGAAACATTGACATGATTGATTTGCATAGTTCTCTCGATTTTAGTATACCATTGATCTTCAATACAAAAGCTCCACTTTGATATAGTTAAATCATGGAACGGTGTCCAACCGTTGACTATAGTTGAGTTTAATGGAAATACTGCAAGTCAAGAACGATTCTAGAGATTATTCATATGCTCAGATATATGGGGTTGGTATCGTATTTAAGTCAGGTCAAGCAAAAGTAAAATTTGCGTCTAGGGTAATATCGTTATAATAATTGTTATTATTAAATCAACGAATTCATGCTTGAATTAAAGAGTTGAAAATGGATGATGTTGGAGTTTTAAGCATTACCAGATTCAATAAATCAAAAATGATAAAAGGATTGGTATAAATATAAGTCATAACTGAATAATGCTTAATAATGTAAAATTGATTTTTTACCAAAACTAAGTAAGTGATAAATTTTTCCAAAATGTCGCACCTAATCACTAAATACCCCGATGAATCACAAAACTGAAATGGTTAATCCTCAATAGACCAAATGATTTTATAACTTGTAATTCTTATACAGTTATTAAATTAATTCATGTTTATGAAATACTAATTATAAAATTTTGTATATGATTTGGAAAATAAATTGTATAGTGTATATTTATAAAAATTATGAATATATCAATCGATATGCGATATTGACAAGAAACTAAATTAGATTCAATTAAAAAGGTTTATTTTGGCTTGAATGAGCTGTTATCAATGATGTTGAGATGTTAATTTCAGTAGCAACATGGTGTACATAGGGTGAATAAAAAGACTATGTGGGTTTGGTGATACATGGATAAGATTTGATAAGACATGGGTCATGGCATGAGATGTGATCCATGTTTTTCTCTATTTCATACAACATAAGAAGATCCTTAACCCTAACTTCATTTGGGATTTTAGGTTACCTCTATTCCTCCACAATTGTTGGATCTCTATCTCAAAGAGCTCCAATAAATTCTACTCAAATAACTTAAAAGTAGTCTTATTAACTTTAGTAGTGTGCGACAATAGCGTACTACCCAGTTAAAGTTTCTTAATAATGGCGACTTCGTCCCTTTCTTCTCCAATTCCTCCAAATTCACGGACAAAGAAAATCTCCAATCTAGCTTCTGACTTTAGATCTGCAATTTTGCATGATATCAGTTCATCAGAGCAACATGCAGATCGTTTAATTTCTTCTTCATCGGGAAGTAAGCTTCTTTCTCCAGATCTGGATTCTATTCAGGAATTTAACTTCGAAGAATCAGTCTAGCGATTCTAAGGTAAATTTTCTACAACCTAGATCTTGGCTTCAAGCTGTTAAGGATAAAAATTTGCACCAAAATGTTGTTCAACTTTCTTACTTTGAGCCAATAGTACAAGATAACCTTAAAGTGGCAGTTATCATTGAAGATCTAGTAAGAATCACTAGGGGTAAATGGTCAAACTCTATCGTGTTTTATGTCTATGGAATAAAACCTTAACTACTCGAAATTTCATATTGATAGGAACTAGGGCTCGAAAGGTAGTTATAAACTACATATTGGAGACAACGTTTTTTATCATTAAATGTGAATTAGTTGAGAATTGTGACCGTTTACTTTCTTCTGGACCGTATTTTTATGATAAAGATTGGTCTTCATGAAGAAGTATGAATCTGGAATTAAGTTAAATAGCGAATTCCTTAACTTAATTCCAATCTGGATTGAACTACCCAACCTTGATTTGGATTCCCGGTCTACTGAAGCAATTAGTACGATTTCTTTAACTATAGGTCACCCTCTAAGGTTAGATAGTGTTACTGAGGATTTAACTTGAATTTCGTATGCAAGAGTTTTGGTTGAAGTTGATACAGATTTTAAATTCTCCTAATCAGTTCCAATTCAATATTTTAATGGGGAGTTAGTTTGGCAAAAAATTCAGTATGATTGGTGTCCTGCTACATGTTATCATTGTAAAGTTTTTGGCCATTCTAATGTGACATGTAAATTCAATAAAGTATGGATTCCAAAAGATAATGCAAAAGCTGATTTGAGAGTGGACATACATGAGGTTAATGTTAGTCAGGCTAAACATGTACATATTGATAATGGGGGGTCAAAGCAGTTCTCACTTTAACAAAAATGTAGTTGATGAGGTTGAAAATCTTAGAGGTCAGTAAGAGAGTTATGAGTATGACGTTAATCCCATAATGAATGAGCACTGTAAAGATAATATGGTAGTTCATATTAGTGATTTATCTGGAAAGGATGAACCCATAGAAATGTATAATGACAAAAATGTTTATGAGCAAAATATTAGTAAAACAGCCAAAGATGGGATAAGAGATGCAGGTATTCCAGATATCAATATAGAAATGAAAGATTATTTGAAAGGGAAGATATTAATGGAGTGCATATAAGTGATGATGCTGGTAGTAAAGGCTCTATAATTGATGAATCGGATTGTTCCTCTTGTAGTCTCAATAAGAAAGAAGAAATAGATCCAAAACATGTAAAATGAAAGAGTATAATAAAGTTATTTATGAGGAGCCATTAGTGGAAACTAACCTGAACGGGTTAAACTTGTATCTCGATTACAAACAAGGTCGAAGTCGAGGAAAATTAAAGATGAAGGATATTCCCCTATGTGGCATTATCAATGGAGGAATTTCAAAGAAATGAATTACTATTATTATGCTTCAGGGATTGTCTTCTTTACATTTGGGATTGTTCGCTATTTGAGTGGGATCTCTGTGCATAGTTTATGTTGGCATCTTCTATCTTGATGGCTTATTTGTTTGATATTTTGTGGAGTTCTTTACTGAGCTTATGTTAGTTTCCTGCTTATGGTTTTTCTTCCAGCTACGATGCTTGGCTTCAGTTTCCTAAGCATTTGTATGGGTATCTTCATGATTTTGTTGTGCTTGTTGGAGATTTGTCATAGTTGATTCTTTATTGTTGATTGGGGATTTCCTAGAGTTTGGTTTTTGTCTTCGTGCTACGGCTAGGTTGTTTTGGGTTGTTGCAGCTACTTTTGGCTCTATAAATGAAGCATCTTTTGCTTGGATACCGTTGCATTTAGGGAATTTTCGGAGCTATTGCATGCATATTGACTTGGTTGTTTTCTTTTTTGTTTATGTTGTGCATTTTGGATTCAACTAGTTTTTTTTGTTTGTTATGTATAGGATTATTTTGTTTTTAGGTGTTGTTGTATTAGTAACCAGCTTGATCCTTTCTTGTATTTTGTTTTATGTAATATAAGTACCCTTTGTTTCAAAAAAGAAAAACTTAAAAGTAACAATTACTTGATAATAATGGGTTTACGATTTAAGGATTAATCGAGATGGTTTGAAAAGTGGGAGAACTCATTATCACAATGTGTACATAAGAGCATTAGTCCTAGGTATTTATTTACTTTACAATATGGTATATAATCTCTGAATTTTAGTATATTTTTTGTATATATATTATAGTTACACTATTAGCTAGATGATATTTGTTATAAACAAAGAAGAAATTATATGGATAAGAGAAGATAAAACTTTCTCATTATTTACACATCAGTAGTACATCGCTATACATACACATTACAAGTAATGAAAATGTAAACTATATTACAACTATGCCACTCACAATATCATTTTTCTCAGTATCGCCTTTAATACTTCTCAGTATCGCCTCCTGGTATCGCCTTTATTACTTCTTGTATTGCCTCCTTATATTAACTTCTTGGCTTCGGTATCGTTTTGTATCGTCTTCTTATATTGCTTTCTTGGTTCAGTGCCGGCTTGTATCATTTTCTTGTATTGTCTAATTGATTTCAGTATTGGCTTGTATCATTTTCTTGTATTGTATAATTGGTTTCGGTATCGGCTTGTATTGTCTTTCTGGTATCGTTTTCTTGGTTTCGTGTCGGCGCCAAGCTGTTTGTTCCAACAACTTGACGCCGATAGCATATTTACACCTAACACAACACTATATACATATTTACGTATATACGAGCTCTACTCACAACACTCCCCCTCAAGTTGGTGCTTAGACAGTCATCATGCCCAACATGCTACACAAATACTTGATTCTAGCACCATTCAGTGCTTTCGTAAACATATCAGCCACCTGCTCCTCGGTCTTCACATGCTCTGTCAAAACAAGACCCTGTTGGACCTTCTCCCTAATGAAGTGACAATCCACTATAATATGCTCGTTCTCTCATGAAACACTGGATTAGATGCAATATGCATCACATCCTGATTGCCATAATAGAGAGTTATTGGTTTAACAATATTTATTCCAACTTCATGCATAAGATGACCAACCTGCATCACTTCACAAACTGCCCTAGCCATAGCTCTATATTCTGAGTCAGTGCTCAATCTAGAAACAACATTTTGTTTCTTGCTTTTCCTTGAAATATAATTTCCTCCTATAAATACGCAAAACCCAAACATAGATTTTCTATTCAGCTTTGTTCCTTCCCAAGCATCACATAAATATTCAACTCTTGCATATCCATGATTATTTTACTCAATTCCTTACCCAACAGTTCCCTTAAGATAACTCAAAATATGTTCCAGTATGCCCCATTGGTACACGGTAGGAGATACCATAAACTGGCTTACAACACTGACAGCGAAAGTAATGTCAGGTCGTATAACAGTTAGATAGTTCAATTTTCCTACCAATCTCCTATATTTATCTGGATCTTTGAACAACTCACAATTTTCTATAATGTTATAGTTTAATGGAATAGGAATAGTGCTAGGTTTAACACCTAGATTTCCAGTCTCTTCAAGCAAATCAAGAACGTACTTTCGTTGAGATAGAACAATACTATCATTATCGCTTGTAATTTCCACACTTAGGAAATAATACTTAGTCTCCTAAATCTTTAGTATGAAATGGGTTGTAGATAAAGTTTTAAGGATGCAATACCTTATTCATCATTGTCAGTTATCACAATATCATCAACATAAACCATAAGTAAAATTATATGAGAATTAGTTTTCTTATAAACACCGAATGATCACATCTATTCTTCACCATTCCAAATATTTCCATTGCATTACTGAACTTTCCAAACCAAGCTCTAGGACTCTGTTTAAATCCATATAATTTCTTCTTCAACTTGCACACTAGGTCATTCTTCCCTTGTAAAATGAATTTAGGGGGCTGAACCATAAACTTCTTCTTCTAAATCACCATGACGAAATGCATTCTTTATATCAAGTGATGTAGTTTCCAGCTATATGTTGCTTCTAATGAAATAAACATCCGAATAGAAGTTAACTTAGCTACTACGGAAAGTTTCAGAATAATCCACTCCATAAACTTGTGCATATCCTTTTGCAACTAAATGTGCCTTCAATCTAGCAATTGAACCATCGGAGTTTGCTTTTACAGTGAATACCCACTTACACCCAATATGTTTCTTATTTTCTGGTAGCTGAACTAAACTCCAGGTTTCATTGAGCATTCATTTCCTCACCATAACAGCCTTCCGACTAGGATTTGATAATGCTTCCTCGATAGTTTTAGGTATAGAAACAAATTCAAGAGAAGTGATAAGTGAATAAGTTGATAAGGATAAATGTTTATTCAAGACAAATGAAGAAGTAGGATATGTGCACTGACAATTTCCCTATCGTAGAGCAATAGTAGATCAATTTCAGGACTAAATGTAGAAAAGGGTTCATGCTTAAGTGAAAGGATTGTATCAGATGTAAATGGATCTATATCACGAGAATATGATAAACTAGTTTCAATAGAATCATTGATATTGTTCTCTTCTTGTACAGAATGTGATATTTCATATACAAGAAAATCATCATTCTCCCCTTGACTTTGATGAGGTAAGCTTGACGATGACTGAAAGAATAGTGTTTTTTCAATGAATGTGACATCAATAGATATAAGATATTTATTTAGAGAGGGACAGAAACACCTATATCCTTTTTGCAAACGAGAATAACCAAGGAATATACACTTAATATATTTTGGATCAATTTTAGAAATATGTGGTCCAACATCTTGAACAAAACACGTACACCCAAATATTTTTGGCTTAATAAGATATAAAGATTTGTTTAGAAAGAGAATTGAGCATGGTATGGCATCATTAAGAACAGTTAAAGGCATACGATTTATTAAAAAACATACTGTGGAAACAACATCAGCCCAGAAACTTAGGCACATTTATATAAAATAACAATGCCCCTGCTGTTTCAAGCAAATGTTTGTTCTTTCTTTCAACAGCTTCATTTTGAGATGTTATGTAAACACAAGATGTTTCTGTTGTATATAACAATATGATTTTTGTTTGATGATAACAAACATATATATATTATTATAAATGTGTTTGTAATTTGTACTAATCTACTACATCACATACAGAAATAAATATTTATATTTAAATGGAATACTACTGCATAAGAATTTAAATATTCAAACAATGTTTTATTTAAATATAATATTTTATTTCATAATTTACATAGTACAAATTTCTTAACTCTAATATTGTACATTTCACTGATTCAATACATTCAAAATTCATTTACTACATTGTTTCTTACTACAAACACTCTATCACTCAGTTTCATATACACACTCAGTTAAACACACTCTCTCTCTCATATACAGATCCACTCATTGACACACTAGTCTTCAATCTTCTTCAGTGTCAGTCTAGTCACCTTTATATCTATCACATAAGCACACACAGTAAATTGAAACAAAATAATATTAAATTCTAGCAGATATAAATTTATTTTAAATTTTATCTGCCTCGGAATTTTGGTGTGTTTCTCATCATATTTCTTGACTTGGTCTGATATGTATATACATCCATCTATATCTAGACTGCTTGTGATATTCACATTGATTCACTGTAAATACCACAATGGTAGACAATATCTCTAGTACTCACATATATAAACTGCACATACACAATACATGTATACACATACATGTGTATGTATATACACATATATTTTGTATAGGAGCACAATATGGTCAAACATCAGTGAGTGGACATAAACCAAGAAATTCAATGCAAGTAACAAAGCACAAGTGAAGCAACACCTACACACACACACACACACACACACACACACACACACACACACATATATATATATATAAATAAACACACACACATGTGTAAATACATATATGTATACATGGAATGTACAAGCAGCAGTTACAATAAGCACATGGCCAAATATGTCAATGCACAAGACAACACGATGAGTACATAAACAGGGGACAGGCCAAATGTACAGCAAGACAAAACTGGCCAAATGTGCAAATAACATAACAGTGTACAAATTCATGTACAAAAGCATGTCTTAAGTAAAGCAAGTCCAAGTGCACATATATCAGGCACCGAATCATGAAGATCAAGACAACCTTAAAAGCCAAATACATGCTTGAAGTACAAACTAAAGTGGTGCAGCACTTCATGAGTACAGTAATGAAGCCTAAAGCAGTGCACAAGGTAATAATCACAAGCAAACCAGTGTACATGCAAAAATACACAAAGGCAACAAGCATGGCAAGCACAAGGGAAAAGTCGGAAAAATGGACAACAAGTAATGCAGCAAGGAACAACTAGATGTACACAAGTGTGTACTTAAAAATACATACACAACAGCAGGTGTATCTGCCAAGAAAAGTGGCAAGAAACAAGACGACACAGTGATGCACACACATGACACAACACACTTCGGGATCCAAGCCTAAAGCAACCAAAAATGGTCAAGCCTAGAATTAAGGTTCACATGTATAAGGTCGAGACATGGCTCGGAACACTCTAGGCAAGCAATTCAAATAGACCAGAGGTGTCAAAACATGGCTGTAACAGATGTTCGATACCATGCATGGTATAAATGGTGCAAGCACATGCACAAGAGGGCAGCAAGAAAATCATATACAAACATATATATATATATACACACTTGTTTTTATATATATACATGGATCAGCATGGAGCAAGACAAGTAAAGCCAAAATGATCAGTTCAGCAATTGGCAGGTTCAAACAACACGCATCAAGGCAACATAAATTCGAAATGGGACAAGCACATACAACTGCGATGAAATGTCAAATATCAAAAACTGGTGTAACAACACATAAGCAATCAGATGTAAACATGACAGTGCACACTGACGCATACGAAAGCAATTTAAAAAGGCCCAAGCCTTCAACATGAACAGGAGGATTTTCATATACATGAATATGTATATTGCGATACATGCAAGAGATCTGTTATACAAGTGCACAAGTTCGGACAGATATTTATAGGAAAAAGGCAAGAAGTAAATTATCTGGCAATTTGATTTTGCAATTCATCTTCCTAGAAATGGACAATAGCAAAATCTTGGGAAATTACATCCAAAAATTTTTGTTTTAGAAAGCATCGAATTAAGTCCTCTAGAAATAGGAATGTTCGAGTTCAAAATGCAAGAATATACAGGGAAGAGTTTCATTTGCATTATTGGCACAAGAATATTTGGCAATTGGTTATTGCCAAATCATATTTCCAGAATAAACATTGATGCAAAATCAGCAAGTGTTTATCCACACGATTTAAGGAAAAGTTTGGGCAAGATTAATTCACGGTGTTAAAAACATTCCTGAAGGTAAGAAAATCATATGATTTATTTCCAGAATCAACCGTGTGCTCTCAGACATTTAATCAATATTCCAGGAAATCAGACACGCAAAAATCACGCAAAACACAAATCAGTGCCAAGTCAAACATGCAAGAATTCAAAGTATGATAAGGGTTTTTATAACCCTATAAATAACACACGATTCATCACTGGCATCATCGAAAAACAAAGCAACAAAGTCGAGCATAAGAGAAACTGAAATCAGATTTACTCACAACATTTTTCCATCACAATCCTCGAGTCTGTCGATTATAATCATGCAATTGATCAACCAAGAGAAACAAAATTTCAGAAGCATCTTCGAGGTCGCAATTTAGAGGGAATTTGAAAAACCCTAATTTCATTTGGGTCAGTCACCATTGATTTAAACAAAGAAGGAAGCCGGTAGTTTAAGTGATAAAAGGGGCCGGCCATTCTTATTTTACAAAGGGGGTTTTGTTGTTTTTATTTTTTTTATAGAACATTGTACTGTTTTCTTCAAATTAGGGTTTACGAGTTATCGGTTTGTAATTCGGGAAAATCTGATCTTGGGGATAAAGACCAGTCCTGGTTTTTGAGCATAGGATTAGAGCAGTTGTAGGGTTTACGGGTTCACAAGGTTTTTGTAAGCGGGAATCTATTTTAATACCTAATAGAAATCTTGTGAATGCAGCAGTAGGCAGTTGTTTGCCGAAGGTGGGTAAAATCTGTGTCATTTATTTTCTCTGTTGAAATCTGTGCTGTGATAATTTTAATATCTCATAAATCTCCAATAAACCTTATCCCCTCTAGGGTTAATGTACATTCAACAAGTTGTATCAGAGCAGGTATTTTATTAACTCTAGAGTCATGGTGTTCCCTAGTTGCCAATCCAATGAGAGTCAGTCCAGTCGTATTCCGACTATTTTTGATGGTACATATTTTTTTAAATTGGAAATCAGAAATAGAATCTTATTTAAAACATATTAATATTGAATGTTGGGATACTGTTAACAGTATATAAGATATGGTAGATAGGAATGATATTGGGTTTAATTCCCGTGCTACACATATTTTATATTCTTATATTGATGTTGACCAATGTAGCCTTATCTATCATTGTATAACTTCACAAAAAATCTGGGAAACTCTCAATACATTGCATAGAAGAAAAGATAAATGCTCAAAATCCCAGAAGGTCAACTCAGGTTCATAAATATGTTTGAAAGGAGAAATGGATGTGGATAGCGATGGAGATTCAATAGGTGATTTTTTTATATGAAGATTTAGTTTATATATGTACCGATTTAACTAAAGCCGTTGATAGTCTCAAATCGAAAAATAAATCTCTGAAATCTAAAAATCCTAAGTTGACCAGGAAAAATAATGGTTTGAAATTAAAAATTGAAAACGTCAAGAAATATGAAAACTCTAATTGCAAAAATTGTTTGAATTAGAAAAACAATCTTATTCATCTCAATAAAAATATTCAAAAGCTTGAAAATGAAATTTTGATCTTAAAAGAGAACAAGATTGAGCTTGAAAGTACAAATAACCTTTTGCAAAAAGAATTTGAAAATTTTAATATGGCTGAAAATTCCAAACATGAAATTGCTGAAAAGGAAAATTTTCTGAAAACTGAATTGATTTTGAAAGAACTTGAAAGTGAACTTGAGAAATTCAAGATTTTTGAAAAACTTGAGATTGAAAAGAAAAATCAATTTGAGTCTGAGATTTCTGAATCATAGACCAAAATTAAATTATTTGAAAACGAAAACTTGGTTTCGAAACAATCTGATGCTGAAAAGAAGATTGCTATAAATCGTTGTTCAAATTTGATAAAAGAAAATAGCAATCTCAAATCTAAAATTCAACGGCTTGAATCAACTTTGGATAAAAATTTTAATGGGGAAAAATATTTCAATATGTTGTTACGAAACCAATTTTCTGTTAGATAAAAATGTGATCTTGGTTTTGGGAAAATTAATGTTTTTGAAGAGCTAAATTCTGGTGATTTTAGAAATCCTTCAAATTGCTTTAGAAAAGATCTTTTCGAAAATTTAAACTCTAATAATTTCAAAGGATTTTTAAATCACAAATGAGATAAGAACTTGTTTTGTAACTATCCAATTAAATGTCTTTGTACCCTAAAAGGAAATAAAACGAGCTTAGTTAAATCCAAACAAGTTTGGGTTCCCAAAGATATAATGATAAATTCTATTAGATTGTTATACAAACAAGTTTGGGTACCAAAACATGTGAACAAAACTGTGAGTGGTTTTACAAATTTTGTTAGACCACTCGATCCTCTAAATGTTTAGGTACCAAAGGATCGCTGAGGAACCACGTTGCAAAAGAGAAATTGATTTCAAGTTATTCCACATCTTTGATTCATTCAGGGTTCCTTGGCCAAGTTTGTTGAGTTAGAGATTCGTTGGTTCACATCAATTTCGGGTTTGATCTCTAACCTCGTTTTTATATTTATATTTTATATTCCTCCTTTTTATTATTTCTTTTATTTGTTTTTTTGTTAATTCTGATTTTATTGTCACTGCCATAAATTTTTTTGAGCTTTCTAACTTCAACTGCAATATTCATGATTTTATGGAAATTAGATTCATTTATCTAAAACTTTCATGTTTCGATGATTTCCAGATTATGGATTCAAATTTGTAAATATTTTGCAATTCTTTTGAAGCTTTTTTTTTTGAATTTCTAGTATTGCTGAAGCATTCTTATCATATTTTGAACACTGTTATTCAAAATTCTAAATTTTTGGATGATCTGAAAAACTATTGAAATTTCACACATCTCTGCTGTTTTGAGTTTCTTCTAATTCATTTTGGAAATACTTGAAAAAGTTCACTCATTGCAGCATACTACTATTTTTCAGTTGTGATAATTTATTAGTCTTTAGATTTGCTTGTATAACGTCCCAGATTTTTAGCCATTTAATGTTGATTATTTAAATTTATTTTAAATATTGAATTGAAAATATATATGAATTTTTAATATGGAATTTATTGATTTAATAATTGATATACGATTTAATATCAAAGATATTGAATTATCGTAATACAAAACAATAATAATTGAATTCACAGTTAAAACTGAATCAATTCAGTCGACCAATATAAATTCTATTGAATATAAATGATAACAATTATTTATTATTGATGAATTCAATTATTTGAAACCGATTTATATTTTAAATATATTTAATTTAACATATGAAAAACAATGATTTTTCAAATGATCTCAGAATTCAACGAAACCAATTCTATCAGATCCATAATTGTAATGTCCCATATTTTACTATGTAATAATTAATTTATTTAATTATTTATATAGTGATTTAGAGGATTTAATGGTGGTTTAATTAAATAACTTTGAATATTTAATTATTAATTAAATAATATATATAATTCTGAATAATCAGAATTGGCTGAAATGGCAATACGGTGTGGATTGGGGAAATTCAAAATGTATAATTCACTTTAGAATTTGAATTAGAATAACGAATATATTATTTGAACGACAGTTGAACGTATAATTATATTATAATTAAAATCGAGCTCAAAATGGCACAACAGTTCGCTATTTGGCGATTCGAACTTCAACTGAATATACAGGATTCGTTTTAAATCAGATTTCTGTGAAACAAGAAACGTTCGGAGCTGGTGAAGTATATTTTTCTAATGAAAGAGAAAAATCGGGATTCCATTGTGTAGATTTTGAATTATGTCCAAATCAAATTTTAGAAAAGTCGTTATGGAATTCCTTTGTAATTTATAAATATATATTTATATTATAAAAGGATTTTATATATAAATCGAACATCGATATAACTCTGATGATGAAATATCGAGTTGTAAATCCATATATATTTATTCTAGAGCTGTACGGTATTCTAGTGTGAATATATACGATAATATTTATTTACAAATATTAAATTTAATTATTTTTAAATATAATTATATTTAAAAAGGGTTCATTTAGAGCTTTAAAAATAGTCAGTTTTGCAAACGACCTCTATTTTCGACGAAACTAATTTTGTTGGATCCGAAATATTAAATTATTGTTAAATTTCAATTTCTGTGATTTTTGAAGTCAGTGTGTGGCCGTACGGATTTTTAATGTGAAAAAAAATCGATAATTTGACCTTTAAAAATACGCTGTGTGAGTAAATGGAGTCGGAATTCGACGAAACCAGTTTTGTTGGGTCTGTAACGTCGAACTCTAGTTGTATGTCCAATTTCGTGATTTTTGGGTATCGTATGTGATCACAGGGATTTTAGAGGACGGATACAATTAGCGATTGATTAAAAAAAACTAACCAAACTATAAATATCCCAACTCATTCTAAACCCTAACCTTACTTTCCTCTGGCCAAAACAATGCGCCGAAATGTCCAGTAAAAAGAAAAAGTGGAAATCGAGTTTTAAAAATCAAAATAAAACCAAATTAAAACCCACAAATCATGAAATATTGATGGATGTAATCGCCATTCAAAACTCTTCAATCCTATATGAGAATTTGAGTGTTCAACATTCATTTCGTGCGCTGCAAAAATGGCAGAGTTGGCTAGGGTTCACGGTTTTGGGTGAGATGGACATCGATACTTGGTTTTGTTATTCGTTTGGGGTTCAGGAGGTCGAGCGGCAGCTCGAGGCAGAATCTGGGAAAGTGCGGTGGAAATTTAGGTTGATCGATTTCCTGTAGTAGTGTCGAGGACTTGGAAAACACATTCAAGATGGAGTGTGCGAGTTCAATGTCAGTGATATGGACGAATAGAGATTTTGGAGAGGAGTATGTTTGAGTTTTCTATTTGTGATTTCATGAAGTAGAGATGGTGTCTGGTGGTTGCAAAGGTCGGCTATTGGAGGTGTTAATGAGCGGTTATCTGGAGCTCGCGTCAAATTTGTTGGGGGAAGAAAGGTCACGGCGGGTTTGGGCTTTAGAGGGTAGTGGGCCGATTGGAAGGAGTAAGGCCCAAATTCAAATTTAAATTGAGTTTTGTTTTAAATTAAATATTGTATAAACTTGTATTTATAATATCTTGGCCATACGATATCAGAATTTCGAATGGTTGGATCCGTTGGGATCGTATGGACGGCGGCTACATGTTGGAACTGACTAGAAGTGAATCAGAGCTCTTACAATTTATTGCAAAATAAATTATCCGTCTGAATCAAGCGATGGTTATCGTTATTAACGATGATCGTCCAATGTGAGTAAACCTCACCAACTCTATCAGTTCATATTTTTATAACGTATATTTAGAACTGGTAAATGATGATTGATTGCCGTGTATTGACTGTTGGTTGAACTGCTAAGTAATTGGTTGAAATTATAGATCAAGTTATATATATATATATATAAATGTATACATATAAATTGATTATGTTTAGCGGAATATTCCATAATGAAATGAAATTGATGTTAATTGTATTGTTTAACATCTGTGGATGCAGGGAAACAGGTCGGAGGAATCCAGCTGGATTCCTCAACATTTATTTTACTGTTTTTCATATATGGTGATATATGATGTGATATATAATTTGTTGTTGATTATGTGTGTTTGAAGGATATCGATCATTGTGAATTGGTATTTTAAATACCGTAAGAAATACTGAATATAGAAAAAGGGATTTTCAAAGTGTATTTTGAAAATAAATTATTTATATAAAATCAATGGATTTTATATATAAAAGAAAAAGGATTTTATAAGAGAAAATAGTTATAAAATCAAAAGGGTTTTGAAAAGGAAATATTTATGGAAAATAAATATGATATTAGAAAAGGAAATATTTATGGGAAATAAATATGATAAAATAGAAGAAGGAAAATACTTGTAAAACAAATATAAAGGAAAATATTTGTAAAAGAAATAGAAAAGGATATATTTGTAAACCATTTACAAATAGAAATGAAAAGGATATATTTGTATAACATTTACAAATAGAAATGAAAAGGATATATTTGTATAACATTTACAAATAGAATTGAAAGGAAATATTGTAAAACATTCACAAATAGAATATGAAAGGAAATATTGCAAAACATTTACAACAGAGATAAAAAGGAATATTTCATTTGTTAAATAATTGGAGTAAGATAAAAAGGAATATTTATTTGTTAAATAAATAGGATTGGAAACGAATATTTATTTGCTAAATAAATAGAATTGAAAAGGAAATATTTATTTGTTAAATAAATGAAATAATAAAAGGGATATTTATTTGGAAAATAAATAGGAGTATAAAAGGGAATTAACGAGATATAAAAGAGTTATGAGGAGATTGTTTAAAGTGGATATCAAATAGAGTTGATCGAACTAGAATTTATCAAATAGAGTTAATTGAAGAGAGTTACCGAATATTAGTTATTCGAAAAGAGTGATCGAATATTGGTTATTCGAAGAGAGTTATCGAATATTGGTTATTCATAGAGAGTTATCGAATATTGGTTATTCGAAGAGAGTTATCGAATATTGGTTATTCGAAGAGAGTTATCGAATATTGGTTATTCGAAGAGAGTTATCGAATATTGGTTATTCGAAGAGAGTTATTCGAAGAGAGTTAATTGAATATTGGTTATTCAAAGAGAGTTAATCGAATATTAGTTATTCAAAGAGAGTTAATCGAATAATAGTTATTCGAAGATAATTAATCGAATAATAGTTATTCGAATAAGAGTTAGTCGAATATTAGTTAGTCGAATATAGTTTATTCGAATAGAGTTAAAGGAGTTAATCGAATATAGTTTATTCAAATAGAATTAATCCAATAGAATTAATCAAATAGAGTTAATCCAATAGAGTTAATCAAATAGAGTTAATAGAATAGAGTTAATCAAATAGTGCTAACAGATAAGAGTAAACCGATTAGAGTTAATCAAATAGTGTTAATTGAATAGAATTAATCGAATAGGGCTATTCAAAGAGAGATTATCGAATATAGTTTATTCGAAGGAAAGAGTTATCGAATAGAGATTTATTCGAAAGAGAGTTACATAAGGAAGTTTGTTAAAGGTTTTAAAGGCGAACTTTGTCTGTTTCGAAGTTAGAAATATTGTTCAGTTAAGGTCTGAGAGGTAGTTATACCCCAACTTGATTGACCTCGTTTTTAACTAAGGAATGGTTAAGGTTCGACAGTAAAGATTGGTTAAGTGAATCTAGTTAACGAGTATAATGGGTTGAATTGGCATGGAGATATTTTATTTAAACATCTGTTTAAATCCAATGAATGAGTTTGGAAACATCTTCCAAATATAATCAGAGATATTTTCTAATCATAGAAAATGAAATGTTTGTTGATAAGGAATACTGGGATGACAGTGATGCGTGAAAAGAGATGGAAATGTTTTCCAATGATTAATAACGTACATTTTCTAAATTTAGAAAATCAGGAATGCTGAATATATGGAAATAGGAAATAAACAAATTAATGAACTAAAGAAATAAACGTTAAATAATGATTGATCGATGGAATTTCCATCTGGAAATAATATCGTTGTTTCCACATGTGTTTTCCTTTGATAGTTGAATCACCGACCATCAAAGATTTTAACCATTTCCATTGTCAATATGGTGAGACCGGGATCAGATTCATTATCTGAAAACCACTCTGTATGGGCGTTAGCGTTGCAATCAAATATGATGAAGAAAATTGAGGATGGAGTTACGCAAGGGTTGTCCTGTTTATAGAATAGTGCCTTTGGTTTGTCCAGTCCCAGGACGACCTGTATGGAAGAATGTCTGACAGAGTATATTCAATAGATCGCGTAAGTTGATCTCTTCAAACGTATTTACGTTTGGTGGCAGAGGAATTCGTTTCTCTTAGCTGTATACCCGTCGTATTTTTGGGGAAATCAATTTGTGATTTGGCGGGTATGACGATGTGACATTCAAAGTGAATAATTGTGTGATCTGTCAGAGATAAGCGTGGCCTCTAGCCTCACAACCGGGAAATGACAAAAACCGTGCAGGCAGCATGGGTAAGTGGTTGGCCGCCAATTAGGGTGTATTATCACCTATCTAGAGATATTCATTTCATTCTATAATCTATTTTTGATGATGTCCCATTCAGGAAACGTTTGTTGATCCCAACCGTTGGTGATGTACATTCGATATACTCAAGCGAAATGAGTGGTCGGTCATGTGTGGCCGGGTTGCAAGATGTTCTTGTTGAACCAGGTGTATTCCTCTCTAGAGGTACACTATCGGGAGGTGGTTTCATAACTTGTCATAGTTGGAAATCCATTACCCAATAAGTGCTCGCGGTTTTGATTGTATACTATATATGTGGAACGCGAGATGAAAGCGTTCTGCAAGATGATTACTATATTGTGGTT
This sequence comes from Allium sativum, assembly GCA_030737875.1. Classification (NCBI taxonomy): domain Eukaryota; kingdom Viridiplantae; phylum Streptophyta; class Magnoliopsida; order Asparagales; family Amaryllidaceae; genus Allium; species Allium sativum. The sequence goes on along the minus strand of CM060926.1, from coordinate 680,484,913 downwards.
GATAGACACTATTATAATACCAAAAGAGTTTTGATATAAAAGATCATTGTTCTTTCAAAATGATTTGAAAGTTAAATCAAATTGATTTGGATTCTCATAAAGGAAAAACCCGTTCCGTTATACGACGTGGTCTTATGAGATATCATTTAATTATTCAAACTTTTTTTAAATTGTTTTACTCACACCAGTCCCATGACTGACCCAGAGTTGATTTTGTTTTCCCTAAACTCTTGGGTGCCCAATTTTGTACGGGCAGTCAAGTAGTCAGGATTTTACAGATATACTTGGAGAGCTTGGAGCAGAAGGCTTCAGGATTATATAGCTATTGTTTATTTCGATGTGTTGTTAGTGTTGTACTCTGATAATGTTACTGTATACATATACTGATTTTATTTCAAAGATATGTTATCTATTATATGTTCCGACATAAATTGATACCGACTCCTCAAAATTTGGTAACTTCAACTTCATTAACAACCACTTATGAATCCTTTTTTGGCCTACACCCTTTATCTCAAGTTTTGGATCGAACTAATCCATTGACACAAATTGTTCATGGGCGAAAATTGAGTTATTTGGGTCCTGGAGGATTGACGGGACGAACTGCTAGCTTTCGGATACGAGATATACACCCGAGCCACTATGGGCGTATTTAGTTAATATGTTAAACAAGATATTCCGTTAGGGAAGAAAATGAACTTTCATTTTACGTTTTTTTCGTTCCGATGTGAGATTCGTGTTACTCTGATGTTGTGTGTTCTTCTTCTTCTATTCTAAGTTTCTACCTTATCTATTCTCACCCTCTAATTTCTTTCATGGACTATCCGGTATTTCCGATGCTTGAATAGTCGACATAGTGTTGTATGCCGATATCCAGGATCGCAAATTCCCCGGGTCGTTACAGTGGTATCAGAGCTTAAGGTTAAGTAATTACCTTGGCTATGTGGCGTGACTCAGTAGAGATGGGGTTAGCAATACCGTAGATTGAGTTGAGTGTATATATACGAGTGAACGTATTTGTTATTTGATAAAAAAATTGTTTTATATTGTGGAGATGCATTGTTTGAGTTGTTTATGGGTTCTGGTCGATCAGTTTGGTCCACTGTATCAGCTGGAGTTTCTAAACACTCGAATACGATGGGTCGACACGATATGGTTTGAAAAGACGGTAATTAAAATAATTTTTACCCAAGGTATATTTTGATATAGAGAAAATCTCTATATATTGGAATTATAATATATTGGATATATTGGTTGTTATTATAATCGAGTAAGATTATAAATTGAATGGTTATATAAATAACTAATCAGAATTCATATAAGTGAAATACGTGAAATCAGATGAATTAAATCTGAATCAAAATCAGAATTGAAATTAAAACCCTGGAAGGTTGTAAAAGTGTTTGTAAATGGAATTGGATTAAATATATGAGAATTTTAAAATCCTGGGAGATTTTAAATTGTTTTACAAGCATTGCAAATGATATTTTGAACTGATTTCAAAATAGAAATGTTTAGAAATGGTTTTGAAAGTGATATAGTATTGAACTCACTTCGATAGCTGGAAAGTAGATTCCGATGATGATCATGACATCATCGGTGTTCATTTTCGAGTGGTAAGTGACGAATTACTACCAAAGATTTTGTTTTTGAATTCTTTTGAGAAAAATAAGTTGTTTTGAGATTCTAGAAAAGGGTATTTGATTTTTGGAATGGCTAAGCTATTTGAAACTCCCTGGGGAAGATTGTTTGGATTGAAACAAATTAAATTAGAATTTGTAAAAGCAAATAGAAATAGAAATTTAATTGAAACCAGTTGATTGGAAAATGAATTGAGATAGAAATATCGAATTAGATTGGATTAGAGATAATCCAAAATGGAATTGGACTGGTATGTTAAGAGTTTGGAATCGAGGATTGAACTCGAGCTTAAAATGATATTATGGTTTGGATATGAGCAAATAATTGGTTAAGAATAAATTGATTGGTGATCAATTGGAATGGATACATTGGCATAAGCATAATTCGTAACGGGTGGAAATGATATAATGATATGCCCGACAAAAAGGTACAAGTTTAAATTTCATATGGGTATGAGATTTTTGTGAGCTGAATTGGCAAGCCGCTTGGCTGTTTGATTTTCTTTTGGGTTGGAGAAGGCCCAGAGAGGCGAGTTGTAGTTGTACCGATTGAGCCATACAAATGAGGTGCTGGCGAAAATTTTCGAAAAGTTAAGGTGTTAGAGAAAATTTTCAGGAATTTTGAAAATTTTCGTTAATAGAAATGGAATTAATATTTAATTGAAATTAAATTGGTTCAGTGAAACTGGAGTGAAAGAAGTAAAACAAATAATTGTTACCCAGTTAACAGGGTTAGTTTTCTACCTTAGCAATTTCGAGAACGAAATTATTTTAAGGGGGGAAGAATGTAATGTCCCGTATTTTTACTGTGTAATAATTAATTAATTTAATTATTTATATAGTGATTTAGAGGATTTAATGGTGGTTTAATTAAATAACTTTGAATATTTAATTAATATAATAATTAAATAATATATATATAATTCTGAAATAATCAGAATTGGCTGAAATGGCAATACGGTGTGGATTGGGCAAATTCAAAATATATAATTCAGTTTATAATTTGAATTAGAATAACGAATATATTATTTGAACGACAGTTGAACGTATAATTATATTATAATTAAAATCGAGCTCAAAATGGCATGGTAGTTCGCTATTTGGTGATTCGAACGTCAACTGAATATACAGGATTCGTTTTAAATCGGATTTCTGTGAAACAAGAAACGTTCGGAGCTGGTGAAGTATATTTTTCTAATGAAAGAGAAAAATCGGGATTTCATTGTGAAGATTTTGAATTATGTCCAAATCAAATTTTAGAAAAGTCGCTATGGATTTCCTTTGTAATTTATAAATATATATTTATATTATAAAAGGATTTTATATATAAATCGAACATCGATATAACTCTAATGATGAAATATCGAGTTGTAAATCCATATATAATATTCTTTAGTTGTATGGTAATCTAGTGTGAATATATACGATAATATTTATTTATAAATATTAAATTTAATTATTTTTAAATATATTTATATTTAAAAGGGGTTTATTTAGAGCTTTAAAAATAGTCAGTTTTGCAAACGACCTCTGTTTTCGACGAAACTAATTTTGTTGGATCCGCAATATTAAATTATTGCTAGATTTCAATTTCCGTGATTTTTGAAGTCAGTGTGTGGCCGTACGGATTTTTAATGTGAAAAATAGTCGATAATTTGACCTTTAAAAATATGCTGTGTGAGAAAACGGAGTCAGAATTCGACGAAACCAGTTTCGTTGGGTCTATAACAACGAACTCTAGTTGCATGTCCAGTTTCGTGATTTTTGGGTATCGTATGTGATCACAGGGATTTTAGAGGACTAATACAATTGGCGATTGATTAAAAAAAATATAAAAAAAAAACTAACCTAACTATAGACATTCTAACTCATTCTAAACCCTAACCTAACTTTCCTCTGGCCAAAACAGTGCGCCGAAATGTCCAGTAAAAAGAAATAGTGGAAATCGTGTTTTAAAAATCAAAATAAAACCAAATTAAAACCCATAAATCATGAAATATTGATGGTTGTAATTGCCATTCAAAACTCTTCAATCCTATATGAGAATTTGAATGTTTGACATTCATTTCGTGCGCTACAAAAATGACAGAGTTGGTTAGGGTTCACGGTTTTGGGTGAGATAGACATCGATACTTGGTTTTGTTATTCGTTTGGGGTTCAGGAGGTCGAGCGGCAGCTCGAGGCAGAATCTGGGAAGGTGCGGTGGGAATTTAGGTCGATCGATTTCCTGTAGTAGTGTCGAGGACCTGGAAGACGCATTCAAGATGGAGTGTGCGAGTTCAATGTCAGTGATATGAACGGATAGAGATTTTGGAGAGGAGTATGTTTGTGTTTTTTCTTTGTGATTTCATGAAGTAGAGATGGTGTTTGGTGGTAGCAAAGGTCGGCTATAGGAATTGTTAATGAGCAGTTATCTGGAGCTCCGTCGAATTTGTTGGAGGAAGAAAGGTCACGTCGGGTTTGGGCTTTAGAGGGTAGTGGGCCGATTGGAAGGAGTAAGGCCCAAATTCAAATTCAAATTGAGTTTTGTTTTAAATTAAATATTGTATAAACTTGTATTTATAATATCTTGGCCATACGATATCAGAATTTCGAACGGTTGGATCCGTTGGGATCGTATGGACGGGGGCTACATGTTGGAACTGACTGGAAGTGAATCAGAGCTCATTACAATTTATAGCAAAATAAATTGTCCGTTTGAATCAAGCGATGGTTATCGTTATTAACGATGATCGTCCAATATGAGTAAACCTCACCAACTTTATCAGTTCATATTTTTATAACGTATATTTTGAACTGATAAATGATGATTGATTGTTGTGTATTGACTGTTGGCTGAATTGCTAAGTAATTGGTTGAAATTATAGATCTGGATATATATATATAAATGTATATATATAAATTGATTCGGTTTAGCGGAATATTCCATAGTGAAATGAAATTGATGTTAATTGTATTGTTTAACATCTGTGGATGCAGGGAAACAGGTCGAAGGAATCCAACTGGATTCCTTAACATTTATTTTACTGTTTTCATATACGGTGATATATGATACGATATATAATCTGTTGTTGATTATGTGTGTTTGAAGGATATCGATCATTGTGAATTGGTATTTTAAATACCTTAAGAAATACTGAATATAAAAAAGGGGATTTTCAAAGTGTATTTTGAAAATAAAATATTTATATAAAATCAATGGATTTTATATATAAAAGAAAAAGGATTTTATAAGAGAAAATAGTTATAAAATCAAAAGGGTTTTGAAAAGGAAATATTTATGGAAAATAAATATGATATTAGAAAAGTAAATATTTATGAGAAATAAATATGATAAAATGAAAGAAGGAAAATATTTGTAAAACAAATATAAAGGAAAATATTTGTAAAACAAATATAAAGGAAAATATTTGTAAAAGAAATAGAAAAGGATATATTTGTAAACCATTTACAAATAGAAATGAAAAGGATATATTTGTATAACATTTACAAATAAAATTCAAAGGAAATATTGTAAAACATTCACAAATAGAACATGAAAGGAAATATTGTAAAACATTTGCAATAGAGATAAAAAGGAATATTTCATTTATTAAATAAATGGAGTAAGATAAAAAGGAATACTTATTTGTTAAATAAATAGGATTGGAAAAGAATATTTATTTGTTAAATAAATATATTTGAAAAGGAAATATTTATTTGTTAAATAAATAAAATAATAAAAAGGATATTTATTTGGAAAATAAATAGGAGTATAAAAGGGAATTAACGAGATATAAAAGAGTTATGAGGAGATTGTTTAAAGTGGATATCAAATAGAGCTGATCAAATAGAGTTGATTGAATTAGAATTTATCTAATAGAGTTAATTGAAGAGGGTTATCGAATATTAGTTATGCGAAAAGATTTATCAAATATTTGTTATTCGAAGAGAGTTATCGAATATTGGTTATTTGAAGAGAGTTATCGAATATTGGTTATTCGAAGAGAGTTATCGAATATTGGTTTACGCGAAGAGAGTTATCGAATATTGGTTATTCGAAGAGAGTTGTCGAATATTGGTTATTCGAAGAGAGTTAATTGAATATTGTTTATTCGAAGAGAGTTAATCGAATATTGGTTATTCGAAGAGAGTTAATCGAATATTAGTTATTCGAAGAGAATTAATCGAATAATAGTTATTCAAATAAGAGTTATTCGAATATTAGTTATTCGAATAAGAATTAGTCGAATATTAGTTAATCGAATATAGTTTATTCGAATAGAGTTAAAGGAGTTAATCGAATATAGTTTATTCAAATAGAATTAATCCAATAGAGTTAATCAAATAGAGTTAATCCAATAGAGTTTATCAAATAGAGTTAATAGAATAGAATTAATCAAATAGTACTACCTGATAAGAGTAAATCGATTAGAGTTAATCGAATAGTGTTAATTGAATAGAGTTAATCAAATAGGGCTATTCGAAGAGAGATTATCGAATATAGTTTATTCGAAGGAAAGAGTTATCGAATAGAGATTTATTCGAAGGAGAGTTACGTAAGGAAGTTTTTTAAAGGTTTAAAAGGCGAACTTGGTTTGTTTCGAAGTTAGAAATGTTGTTCAGTTAAGGTCTGAGAGGTAGTTATACCCCAACTTGATTGACTTCGTTTTTCACTAAGGAATTGTTAAGGTTCGACAGTGAAGATTGGTTAAGTGAATCTAGTTAACGAGTATAATGGGTTGAATTGGCATAGCGATGTTTTTTTTAAACATCTGTTTAAATCCAATGAATGAGTTTGGAAACATCTTCCAAATATAATCAGAGATATTTTCTAATCATAGAAAATGAAATGTTTGATGATAAGGAATACTGGGATGACAGTGATGCGTGAAAAGAGATGGAATTTTTTTCCAATGATTAATAACGTATAGTTTCTAAATTTAGAAAACAAGGAATGTTGAATATATGGAAATAGGAAATAAACAAATTAATGAACTAATGAGATAAACATTAAATGATGATTGATCGATAGAATTTCCATCTGGAAATAATATCGTTGTTTGCACACGTGTTTTCCTTTGATAGTTAAATCACCGACTATCGAAGATTTTGACCATTTCCATCGTTAATACGGAGAGACCGGGATCAGATTCATTATCTGAAAACCACTATGTATGGACGTTAGCATTGCGATCAAATATGATGAAGAAAATTGAAGACGGGGTTATGCAAGGGCTGTCATGTTTAAAGAATAGTGCCTTCGGTTTGTCCAGTCCCAGGACGACCTGTATGGAAGAATGTCTGACAGAGTATATTCAATAGATCGCGTAAGTTGATCTCTTCAAACGTATTTACGTTTGGTGGCAGAGGAATTCGTTTCTCTTAGCTGTATACCCGTCGTATTTTTGAGGAAATCAATTTGTGATTTGGCGGTTATGACGATGTGACATTCAAAGTGAATAATTGTGTGATCTGTCAGAGATAAGCGTGGCCTCTAGCCTCACAACCGGGAAATGACAAAAATCATGCAGGCAGCATGGCTAAGTGGTTGGCTGCTAATTAGGGTGTATTATCACCTATCTAGAGATATTCATTTCATTCTATAATCTATTGTCAATGCTGTCCCATTCGGGAAACGGTTGCTGATCCCAACCGTTGGTGATGTACATTCTATACACTCAATCGAAATGATGGTCGGTCATGTGTGGCCGGGTTGTAATATGTTCTTGTTGAACCCAGTGTATTCCTCTCTAGAGTTACACTATCGGAAGGTGGTTCCATACCTTGTCATAGTTCGAAATCCATTACCCAATAAGTGATCACGATTTTGATTGTATACTATATATGTGGAACGTGAGATGAAAGCATTCTGCAAGATGATTAATATATTGTGGTTGATAGACACTATTATAATACCAAAAGAGTTTTGATATAAAAGATCATTGTTCTTTCAAAATGATTTGAAAGTTAAATAAAATTGATTTGGATTCTCATAACGGAAAAACTCGTTCCGTTATATGGCTTGGTCTTATGAGATATCGCTTAATTATTCAAACTGTTTTAAATTGTTTTACTCACACCAGTCCCATGACTGACCCAGAGTTTATTTTGTTTTGTTTTCCCTAAACTCTTGGGGGGCCCAATTTTGTACGGGCAGTCAAGTAGTCAGGATTTTGCAGATATACTTGGATAGCTTGGAGCCGGAGGCTTCAGGATTATATAGTTATTGTTTATTCCGCTATGTTGTAAGTGTTGTACTCTGATAATGTTACTGTATACATATACTGATTTTATTTCAAAGATATGTTATCTATTATATGTTGTTCGTTCCACTATGAGATTCGTGTTACTCTGATGTTGTGTGTTCTTCTTCTTCTTCTATTCTATGTTTCTACCTTATCTATTCTTACCCTCTAATTTCTTTCATGGACTATCCGGTATTTCCAATGCTTGAATAGTCGACATAGTGTTGTATGCCAATATCCAGGATCGCAAATTCCCCGGGTCGTTACAATAATAGTGTGTTATTATCAAATTTTAAATTTCATAGCATTTGGATTTACCGATTTATCGTACGACCAGAAAACACTTGGAAACAAATTGAAAGGCAAGCTTTATTATTCACTAAAGAAACAGTTACAAGATTACAATCTACACAAATGACTCAAACACATATATATGCAGTTTTGAGAAAAAAAACAAATTACAAAATACAAGGTGAAGCACAGAAAAAATTCAAAACTGCAATTACAAACTATAAACTCAAAACTGCAATTACAAACTGTATATACCAATCAACAACATACTCTGGCTCAACAATCCTCTTCTAGTATCAACGCAAGAATTCCTTATTATTAAGAACTTCAACCCAACTCTCTCAACCACAACTTCAATAGGTCAACATATTATGATCAATAGCTAATAGCGAAACCACTTCACAACTAAACAAAGATACTGTAATCAGTACTATCAATAGCAAACCAATACTTCAGACCAATTCCATCCAGCCAACCACTACACAACTGAACAAACATCAAACAGAATTGCCAAAAATCAGTTGTAGAATCTCCAGACAAAACCACTCTAGTCAAAACTGTTATCACACTATCGACACTATCAAGACTATCAACACTATTAACAGCAAACTGAAATCCATCCAAACAAACCTATACTTCCGATCCAGTCTATCCAACAAACCAAAAACTGTTAACAACACTATCAACAACAAAGCAAATGCTATTCAAATCCAAAAACACACCAGACAACCAAAACTGAACGGAAAAAGCTCCACATATAACAACAAAAGAACAAAAACTGAACAAATTAATTTAGTATTGAGGATTACTCCTCGTATGTCTTCCTTTAGACTTTGATTTCCTACTACAAGATGGCATGACATCCTCTAAGCTATAATCCACTCCCTTATCCAAATCATCCCAGAATTTTCCTTTCAGTTTGGAACACTTAGATTTAGAAGGAGGGATGGAACTTATAGACACAACAGAAGATAATAAGGCAGGATTAATCGAGGGAAAAGTAAGACCTGAACCTGAAACTGCATTACCAGGGGAGGCAGAATAAGTGAAGAAGGAGAGGCCAGATTAGCATATGGTGAAGCTGATGAGCATCGATTATATTCTCTATACACTTGGAAATAATTAAACCAAATTAAATTTAAATCATCAATTTAAATATGATATCTTCTATATACAATCGGATTTAATTGAAGAACCTGTTCTGCTGAGTTCAGAATAACGTTATAACCTTGTAGCATCGGTCGTTACGTTAAAACAGCTGTTTGAAATTTCAAGTTATAGACCATGGGATATTTTGAAATATTATATCAAATATTATAAAAATCTATGTAACACCCCATGTCCATTAATGTCACTCACAAAGGGAATGCATCAATGTCCATGAAGCGTTATTATTGTATAGAACGGATAAATTACAAGAATAAATAAATAAAATAACACAGCGGAAGATAAAACTTATTTCATAGCATCATAACTCAAAACAAGCTTACATAAGAAGTTTCCAAAACCCTTACAATAGGATCAATAGTCTTTTCCAAAAACTTCAAAGTACATAAAGAAGCAAATACTTAAATAACATAAATGCATAAATCCCCACTGAGCATAAGCAAAGCCATAAAGATGAGAGAGTCCAAAGCGATACATCTACTCTTTTCAAGAAACTGAAAGAAATCGACACTAAGCTGTAGTATTCCCTCCTTGCAAACCTGAGGAGGGAAAAGGAAAGAAAAGAGGTGGAAACAAACGGGTCAGACATAAAGTCTGGCGAGTCCGGTAATTTTAACAAATAATAGGTAAGGTAAATAATCAAGACATAAATAGGCATCACGATATGGCTGTAACTTAGATAAAGTAGATAAAAAGGATGGACAAGATGATTTCGTTCCTAAGTACTAAGACAATCGTACACCTTGGCTAAGCGAAAAATCCTCCAAGTACTAACCCCAAAGACCGAAGTCAACATCAGACTAGAACCCAAAGGACTATCCAACTCAACCAACATGTATTTCGTTACACCGCACTTTTGCTATGTTACACCACATTACTTAATTACACCGCACATCTACTAGTCTCTTTTACACAAGGTTGATCCCTTTCCACTAACTGTACCCACATGACAAACTTGGTAGTTACTTGTACCTAGCTGCTATCGTAGGTGCCAGCTTGCTCCTACCACCGCTAAGGTACCCTTACTCTACCCATTCGATCGGCTCTCTAAACCCCGTAGGCACCCGTGCTGGCCCCACAGTGGGGTGTATCACTCCCCAAAGTGGCAACCCCGATACCAACATGAAATGCACGGCCATACCTACATGATGCAACAACGTCTTACCTACCAGCCCGGGCCCATGCACGCACATGAACCCGTTGGACTTGCGTTGCCACCGCTATTCACGTTTTGACCTCTTATATTCAAGCCCAGTAAGCGTGCCCCAACCCCGACCTAGTACCGGGCCCAATTAGATACTCAAACGGGTTATTGGTTGAAACGGGTCCCCATCCGACACAAGCCTCCCACTTATGCTTGGCCGCCACTAGGTTTTTCCCCCACTTAACCATTTTAATTTAAATGTCCATGTCTTACACATGTTATGGTTAAGTCCATACTTACATGTCATAATTTACATGTTTTATCTTATTCCGGTTAAGTCCATATTTACATGTCATAATTTACGTGTCACCCTACTTAACCGTCTAACCATATCCATGTCTTTTTATGGTTAGTATTCCTTAATTCATTCCTTATAATGAATGGTGCATGACCTCCCACATTAGATCGAACACTTTGTGGCCGCTGGATTTGCCGGGTGGTTCCGGGCAGTCTTACGCCACAACCGGGTCTAACCTCATGTCACCCATCGTTACGCCTACAATTCATGCCTTTGACCTCTCACATTAGACGTCCAATTGTGGCAGCTGGATTTGCCGGGCGGTTCCGGGCAGTCTTACATCACAATTGCGCCTAACCTCGTGTCAAAGGTTTATTAATAATCGTATTTCACCCAAACCCCAATTTTCATGTCATGTGTTTCCAATTCAACATATAATCATGTTTACACTTTTTGCCTATTCCAACTTGTCACTAATTACATATTAATTATCCCCAATTACAAATTTTCAATTATAGGCAATTTCATCAATTCCAAGTAATTCATACCCAAATATGCCAATTTCACATATTATCCAATTATCCAAAATATCCAATAATATCCAATTTTTCCAAATTTCCCATATTCCCAATATTCCACATCGTTCCTACGTATTCGCATTCGTGCGTATTTTTAATATAGGCTCGAAGGTAGCCTAGATCCACAAATAAAAGGAATAGGGGTAAGAAGAGAGAATCAATTCATAGATAATTGGAATAAAACATCATCATGAAATAAAGAGGCATATAGACTGGCATAGAGGCATAATAAAAGATTCAACATGAATAAACTGATAAAAGGTATGAACTTTACATAGAAACATAGGCATATGATGACATGAATCAAAAATGTGAAGACGTGGTGAGATTTTCATTACAAACATATATATGAATCCTTTTTACAACTTTTTCATGTTACTTTAAAACCTATTATATTGTGAAAATAACTGCATTCACCTTTCGTGGCTAAAGAAAAGAATTATAAACTGAAATTGATGTAGAAACGTTGCGGTGATGTTGATTGATCTCCTTTAATTGTTGTTGAAGCTCTAAACTTTGATTTGAATTGTGTATGAACACTTGAGATTTGATTTAGAGGCGACGGCTAGGGTTTAAGAGAGAGTTTGACAGCATAATGGTGTCATAGTTAATATTTTATGAATTAGGGTTAGGTCTTAGGGTGTATATATAAGTGTAGAGAACCATTTAGGGCCTTAGATTTTAACCTAGAACCCATCCGGACCATCAGAATTCAGAAATCGATGTAACAAAGCAGATTTTCGGATCTGGAAAAATATGGGGAGGTCGACCCCCAGATCGACCTGTATGAGGGGAGGTCGACCTCCAGGTCGACCCTATGGTCGACCTATCCGATCAGGTCGAACCCCAGGTCGACCTGGGTCCTGGGCGGGAATTTTCCCACCCAGCCCGGGTACGTGCGATTTTGAATTTAATTTGAATTTTTGGCTGGGTTTAACTTTAATTAATTCTGCTTAATTACTCAAACTTCCGAGGCCCATAACTTCCTCATACGAAGTCCGATTTACGCAACTCGGACACTACCTCAAGCAGAATTCTGAGACGATCGCAATGGCGCAACCCATTTCCCTCCATTCCTTTTCTAAAAATTTAGTGTTCTTAAATTTAGTTAATTAAATAATTCAAAATTCGGGGTGTTACATTCTCCCCTACTTAAAGGATTTCGTCCTCGATATCTCTAAGTCAAGAAGAACGTATCCTACCATCCAATCATCCATCTACTTAACCATCAACCACTAACAACCATGGTCCTTAAAAGATTTCTAATGCTTTTCATGTACATATGCATAGTGTGTGTATATGTTCGTATACTAATGCAAAATCAGGCGGTCCACTGATTCAGTCGACCTCCTTAATGCAAATAATGATAGTGCCTTGTATCCATCATGTATGCTGTGATGGCCTGCCCCGCACCAGTCGACATTTCCTACGATAGTGCGTTGTACACATGCCCGACTAGCATGGAACGGTCGCCAAAGAAAGGAAAGAAGATAAAGGAACTAACAAAGAAACCTGTAGAATGTCTCACAGCGCATGGAATAAAATATAATCATAACATATACTTGACATAAAACAGGTGAGACAGTGCATAAGCTGAAAACAAACTATCATAGCAGCGGAAAATCCAAATATAGCTTATGTTCCACATCATCATTATTGCAACTTTTCAAACTGTCTCTAGAGTTAAAAGCAAGATAAGGGAGGTACACTACTAATGCCCAAGTGGTGACCACCAACGACACAGGGAGAATATCTATATATCATACGTGGAAGCCTCCTGCTCGCCTCCGGATCAACTACTCGTGCATCACCAGCTAACCTGTCTCTAGTCTGCTAGTGAGAGCACCCAGAGTAATAAGAAGAGACATAAAACTCTGGGTCAGACAAAAAGTCTGCTATGAGCGATAAGCAGCTAAACAGAACAATAACATGTATACTAAAACCTGGACCTGCAACCAAAGAGTTAGCACTACATACCGTACAATACTCTAAGGTGCCACTGAACAGATGGTGTAAAGATAACGGGGGTGGGGGTGTGCATGTCACCATGATGGCAAATGAATCAACCATAGTAATCATCCTCACATCTCCCACTCGGTGCGTAAAGCATATGATGTCCCCCACTGTCAATCACTAGACCCATCGAAGTAGTGACAGAGTTCGACTTGTACAACTACTGCTACTACCAAGCTTACCACATGGTGTCATGACTAAATCTTTACAAATGACCCCACTTCATTGGTCCATAGATCTTTAGTTATACCTAGGCCACTATGGCCCTGAATCCGTTCACGTACTCCCTACACATAGCGATTCAAAGTTACAGACATCAACAACCCCTTAGCACACGTCCCGCAGCAAAGCCCAATCATGAAGCCCACTCATTGGTTCCCAACTGGATCCTGAGTCAAAGCTCCTCATTTGGACTTCCTTTGCATCTCGGGTTTAGGTCGAATTGGAGTTGGTCTTCAAAAGAGTCGTCGTGTGATAGTAGAAACATTTGGTCATTCGGTTCGGTTCGGTGTATGGGGTCCTGCATACCACATCAGTTCGGTTCGGGTGTCCTCATCTGATTTGGTTCGGTGCTCATAGCTCACGCCTAGGTTCGGTGGTTACTCTCTCTTGGATATCCCGATCCGATCCGGTGCTTCGCTCTGATCCCAGCTCCAAGCTTGCTTCCGATCTGATCCATACGCCATTGCTTCTGATCCGATCCCTACGCCCTTGCTTCCGATCCGATCCCTACGCCCTTGCTTCCGATCCGATCCCCTTCCCAACTCAAATCCTAAGCAGTGGCTTTCCTTCTTGCCAATTCTCCTTTAGTGCGAGGTTCCGATCCGGTTCAGTTTCTCTGCCCAGTTCACCATCCGATCCGAGCCCCTTATCCCGATCCGAAACCTTGCACATTTTCCTGCAACTTTTCCAGCAGCTGTTTTACGCCATACGACGGCATTTTCGACCAATCTAACTATTCTAAATAATCACAAAACATACCATACAGTCATAGCAACATAGGGAATCAACCATAGCCATCAAAACAACAACCATGGCATGTAATTTGGATCAAACCTACCCAAAATCCCATATTTTCCCTTAAGCATGTTTAGGCAAAACTAATGATATGATTAGCCAAACTTAATCAAATTAAACCAAATTTATAACAGAGGTCTACAACGTTATTTAAGAATTTATAAATATTTTTCCAGAATTTATTAATGTATAAATTCGCTAATCTACCCTAATTAACCGTAATTAGTGCAAAACTATGCAAAACACTCACCTTGGCCACAAATAAGATTTTCAGAACTGAAACCTCGCTGATTTGGGCTAATACTGATGTCTAACAGTAGCTCTAATACTGATTTGGTGCTATTTCTCCTTGATTCGATGTTGCTAAGCTTAATCCTTGATTAGAAAGTGATTAGAAGTGTATTTAGGTGTTGGAGGCCATTGTTAGGGTTTCAAGAATGAAAGTGGCGGCTAAAAAATGAAAATAAGATCGTTCTCTAACTGGTTTCAGCCTCCTCATAACCCTAATCCCGAAATTCCCTATTGGGCCTAGCTGTTAATCACCCGGTTAAGCCCAATTAAGCTGTTTTTCACTATCTGAAACTTGTTTCAGCCATATCTCCCAAACGGTGAGTCCGTTTGGCTAGTGTGACCACTCTACGGGATTGTAAACCATCAAACAAATCTAATTGAAGTGGTTTCAGGTCAAAATTCCTTTCCAGTCAAAAGTTATGGCCAAAACAGTATTAGCTAGGGGAAAATGGTCATTCAAAAATCGGGAAAAATCATGAACATGGGAAATGACCCCAATAGTCGTCTCCCAAATTTACATGACCATACGACTTCGTGTGTGAAAGAAATAAATATTCTACGATCCTTCGATATGTAGAATGCGGGTCGTTACATCCCCCCCCCCCCCTTAAGAAATTTCGTCCCCGAAATTCCTTAATCCAAAACATACAAAGGATTCCGCATGCCTACCAATCATATATATAACAATCAAACATGCAAAACAAACAAAACAACCTATCCTAGCATGCGGAAAGACTAAATCAAAACTGAAATCTTACCAGGTGAAGAGTTCTGGACTCGTCTTCCTAATGCTCTCCTCTGTCTCCCAGGTACAGTCATTCTCGTTCTCGCCCCATTGAATTTTGACTAATTTCAACGCCTTCCTTCGAAGCTGCTTCGTATCGTTCCCAACAATACGCATAGGCCTGCGGTTCCCAACTGCCTCGGGTTCAACTTCGACATCATCCAACTGATCAGGTGAAATAGTCACATCTGGGTTTTGTACGAATTTGCTTAACTGGGAAACGTGAAATACGTTGTGAACTCCTGCCATCTTGTCTGGTAATTCAACTTTGTATGCCAAATTCCCAATTTGCTCAAGAACTGGGAATGGACCAACAAATCTTGGTGCTAACTTGCCTCTCCTGCCAAATCGTATCACGCTCTTCAACGGAGAAATCTTGACAAACACCAAGTCGCCAACGGAGAACTTTAATTCTCTTCTCCTCTTACCAGCATAACTCTTCTGCCTATCTTGGGTAGCCTTCATTCGTTGTTGGATAATCTTAATCTTAGCTGAAGTTTCTCTTATCACATCGGGTCCAAGCACAAACTTCTCACCAGTTTCTACCCAACATGACGGTGAGTTGCACGGTCTTCCATACAAAGCTTCAAATGGAGCCATACCAATACTGGATTGATAGCTATTATTATATGCAAACTCTACTAGATGCAAATGGTCATCCCATGATCCACCAAAATCCAATATGCAAGCTCTCAAGAGATCTTCTAACACTCGATTCGCCCTCTCTGTCTGTCCGTCGGATTGAGGGTGATATGCGGTACTGAGATATAGTTCTGATCCTAACGCCTCTTGTACGCTCTTCCAAAATCCACTAGTGAACAACGGATCTCGGTCACTCACAATGCCTTTGGGTATTCCATGAAATCTCACTACCCACTTTATATACAGTTCCGCTAATTTAGCTGCCGTCTTATTTGACTTGACGGGTATAAATCTTGCACTTTTGGTCAATCGGTCCACAATCACCCAAATGCAATCATGGCCCGATCTAGTCCTTGGTAACCCATCAATGAAATCCATTGACACTTGTTCCCATTTCCATTATGGAATTTCTAATGGTTGTAGCAAACCACTAGGCTTCTTTTGCTCAGCTTTAATTAGCTGGCAGTTCATGCATTTGGATATAAACTTCCCAATGTCTCTTTTCATCCCTTCCCAGTAGTAGGTCTGCTTCATGTCTCGATACATTTTGTTATCACCGGGATGTATAGTCAATTTTTAGTGATGACATTCTCTAAGCACTTCATCTCTCAATCCATTGACATTGGGTACAACTAGTCTTCCATTCTTTCTAAGTCATCCATCTCGATCAAGTCCATACTTGTTCATCTCTCCGTCGATTCCCATCTCCAACTTTGAGATGATTTCCAATAGGATAGGATCGTCCCTCTGACTGGAACCAATCCGCTCAATCAAAGTGGGTCTGATCGTCAAAATTGCTAATATCTCTGGATCCAATTCGCACTTTGGTCTGAAATCATACCCAGCGATGTACTCCAGTTGCTTCCATTCTAGAAACATAGCCCCTAAACTGGCATGTCTTCTACTCAATGCATCAGCCACCGCATTGCCCCTTCCTAGTGTATATGCGATGTCGAAATCATAGGAAGCTAAAAATTCTAACCATCTTTGCTGTCGGAGATTTAAATCCTTCCGAGAGAAGAGATACTTTAATGATTTATGATTGGTAAACAACTCGAATCTTTCTCCCAAAGATAATGTCTCCACATCTTCAATGCGAACACGATCGCTGCCAATTCCAAATCATGGGTAGGATACTTTTTCTCATGCGGCTTTAGTTGCCGACTAGCATAGGCTACAACCCTACCTCCTTGCATCAATACAGCACCTAGTCCAGTACCACAAGCATCTGTGTATACCGTCATTTCTTCATTCCCTTTAGGAATGACTAACACTGGCACACGCTCAACTTTTCTTTTAGACTCTTGAATGCATTCTCACACACTCCGTCCCAGACGAAGGCTTGATTCTTCTTAGTCAACTAAGTCAACGGTGCTGCTATCTTGGAGAAGTCCTGGATAAACTTACGATAATATCCAGCTAACCCCAAGAAACTTCTTATGTCCGTTGCACTCTTGGGCGTAGGCCAATCTTGTACCGTAGCCACCTTTGCAGGATCCACGACAATACAATTCTCTAAAACAACATGGCCCAAGAATCTCACTTCCCTCCTCCAGAAGTGACACTTAGAAAACTTTTCCTTCAATTGGTGTTTCCTCAACACCTCCATCACTATTCTTAAATGTTCCTTTTGTTCTTCCTCTGTCCTTGAATAGACCAAAATATCATCCACGAACACAAGGACAAACTTATTCAACTGATCTCTGAATACTCTATTCATAAGATCCACAAAATATGCTGGGGCATTGGTCAGCCCGAATGGCATGACCAACCACTCATAGAACCCAGACAGCGTCCGGAATGCCGTTTTAGCTATACTCTCAGCTTCCACTCTAAGCTGATGAAAGCCTGTCGCGAGATCCAACTGAGAAAATACTCTCGCGCCACTCAACTGATCAAACAAATCGTCTATCCGCGGTAGAGGATACTTGTTCTTCCTCGTCACTTTATTCAACTCGCGGTAGTCTACACACAAACGAAGGGAACCATCCGCCTTGGTAGCAAACACAACTGGTGCTCCCCATTCAGAAACACTCCTTCGGATAAATCCCTTCTTCAAAAGATCGCTGACTCGCACCCCGAGCTCTCGCTGCTCCCTTGGTGCTATACGACGAAGTGGCATCACTATAGGTCTGGCATCTTTCACTAAATAAATACGGAACTCAACCTCTCGGTGTGGTGGAAGCCCGGTCACTTCCTCGAAAACGTCCGGATACTGACCAACCACGGGCAAACCTGACAACTCACTATGCGGGATGTCGAGGGAATTTAGAAAACTAACCATTACCCCCATCACCGGGTAGACCACCAAACACTACCCTCCGCCCATCATCCGCTCTAACAGTCACCAAAAAGCCTTCACAGTCTACCACCACCCCGTATCTTTGGAGCCAATCGACTCCCAAAATAATGCCAATGTAACACCCCACGTCCATTAATGTCACTCGCAAAGGGAATGCATTAACTTCCATGGAGCATTTTAAGTGAATACAGAATAGAAAATAACAACAAGATAGACATAAAGCAGTACTTGAAAATTTAAAACTTTATTTATTGCAGCAGAAGGTAAATATGTTTGGTTACATCATCAAAAACCATAAACCAAAGTCAAGTACTTAATATCCATCTTGATAAAACAAAGTACATAATCCCACTACTACTAATAGCCATAAAGAAAATGATAGGCTGAACTTTACTTCAGCAATCCAAATCCAAGTGCTCCCAAAGAGATCCCAATCAAGCTCCACTAGTACTAGTCCCACCCTTAGAACCTAGGGGGAAGGAAGAAAAGAGGTGGAAACAAAGGGGGTCAGACATAAAGCCTGGCGAGTCCGATAACTCTAACAACATAATTATTAAAGCAATATGATAAGATATAAGCTAGAGAATAAGGTAATGACTGTGCGAACCACATAGGTATGGCAAGGCAATCAAGAGAAACAGAGATAACGTTAATGGCGCTTCCTAATCAATATAGGATAATTACTATACTCTACCGTACTGTACCGTACTGTACTGTACTAACACTAACTGCACCCCTACTAGTCACTATAGAAAATTGATCCCTCTTGGCTAAATAGAACGATGATAGCTTCGTGTACTACTAGACGTACCCACTATCCTCCATGTTTGACTGTATATCTCTAGTTGCTATCATAGGTACCCAGCGTGTACCTATCCCCACTAGATGTACCCCTTCAATAAGTAATAATGGTAATTCCATATACTCCTAGCTGATGTAATAGGTGCCGCCTGCTCCTATCTCCACTAGGTGTACCCCCTTAATAATTATTAATAATAGTGGTAGCTTCGTGTACCCCTAGCTGACTACATAGGTGTCGTCTGCTCCTATCTCCACTAGGTGTATCCACTACCCTGCCCCATTCGATCGGCTCCCTAACTCGTAGATACCCGTGCAGGTCCCACAGTGGGGTGTATCACTTCCCAATATGGCAACCTTATACTACGCAAGGAATGCACGGCTTATAACTACACAATACAACAACGTCTTACCTACCAGCCTAGACCCACGCACGCACGTGACCCCGTTGGACTTGTATTGCCACCGCTAACCCGTTTTGGCCTCTAACAATCAGACCCAGTAGGCGTGTCCCGTCCTCGACTTGGGTCGAGCTCACAAAGATACTTAATGGGCTACTGGACTGAAAAGCCCCCTTCCCCCAATGCTTGACACAAGCTTTCCACCTAAGCTTGGTCCCCTCTAGTACATCTCACTTAACCCCCTTCATGTCCACTTACATGTTTTAAATTTGGTTAAGGGTTTCTATTAGTAATTCCACATGCCACCCAAGGCACCCACTTAACCCCTATGTCCCACTTACATGTTTTACCTTGGTTAAGTGTCACTAATCGTATTTCCTCATGCCACCCAAGGCACCCACTTAACCCCCATGTCCCACCGCATGTTTTACTTTGGTTAAGTGTTTCTTAATTTATTACTACCGTAACCCCTGTAGGACCTCTCACATTAGACTGGCATTTGTGGCTGCTGGATTTGCTGGGCGGGTCCGGGTAGTCTTACACCACAAACGAGCCTAACCTCGTGTCCATACAATTGTTATGTGTTTAGTTTGGGCCTTTGACCTCTCACATTGGGCTACCATTTGTGGCTGCTGGATTTGCCGGGCGGGTCCGGGCAGTCTTACACCACAAATGAGTCCAACCTCGTGTCTTAGGCAATTAGTTATACATAATTAATTTTCCCTAAATTTGAATTACTTTCCCTATTCAAATTTCCATATTTATTTATGTCCATAATTTATCACCTAAATTATGTTCATCTGTTTATGGTATATAAATTATACCAATTTCATCACTAATTAATTTTATTCCTTAAAATTAATTGCATGCCTTTTTAGGCCATTACATGCCAAATTCACAATATGTGTGTATCCACTATTATCCCCATCGTACCCCCGTCATTCGTTCGCTTAACATGACATATACATATTAGACTAGCAAATAGTCTAATACTTAAAAAAAGGGAATAAACATCACAAAGTCACATACACACAATAATAGATCTAATTTGCATCTAACTTGCAATTAGGAATTACAACATACTTGCGTAGTCTTTGTATTATCAAGGATCCAAAAATCATAGATCTAAAAGGTGTGAACTTGTATGTATGAATATAGTTTTACACCCAACTAGCCTAGGTAATTATCACAACTTACATAAATTATGTATGTCGTCAACCTAAACATAAAAGTGTCATCTTGCATAACTATGGATCCAATAAAAGGTGTTAACCTGAGTAAACTATGGATCCACATAAAGGTGTAAACTTGCATAACTATGCATGTCATAGTTTCAACATAAAAATGTCAACTTGAATAAGGATCTAAACTTTAAACTTGCATATGAACATAATACTTATACGAACTAGCATATGTTTCACATCCATATTCGCATAAAAACTGATGTTATAAACCTAGGTGATTGGATTATAAAAAGGGATTCATTGACACAAGTTAACATCATGAACTACTAGCATATATTTTAGATCCAAACTTACATAACATCATATAACTCGCATACAACTTGCGTGATCCTACTAACTTGCATAACATCATATGTACAACTTGCATAATCATATTAACTTGCATAACATCATGTATGAAACTTGCATAATCATATTAACTTGCATAACATCATGTATGAAACTTGCATAATCATATTAACTTGCATAACATCATATATGAAACTTGCATAATCATATTAACTTGCATAATCATATTAATCTTGCATAACATCATACATGAAACTTGCATAACATCATATATAAAACTTGCATAACATCATATAATATGAATCAAGTTAACATACATGATTAAACATATGAATTAGATTCACAACCACAACTTATAATCCAACATATATCACATCATAATTAATTTAGCAATTATTTTGTTAAAGTGATCGAACTCACAACTCAAAAGCGGTCTTGAGTTCTGAATTCTGATTTCTGAAGTTGTATTAGCTCTCCTTTGAAGAAGATTTGTTGTTAGGGTTGAATAGAACTGATTTGATTTGCTGTTCTTCCTCTCTAATTGGTGGCGGCTACTCTAGGATTCAAGACGACAGCATGACGACCATAGTTTTAGTTTTAATTTTGATTTAGGGTTTGAGTCTATGGGTCTTTTTATAGAGCTTTGAATTAATTTAAGCCGTCGGATCACTCTAGAATCCATCTAGGCCTTAGAAACCAAAAAATGATGTCAACAGACCAACCAGAAATCGCCACCTAAGCCCTAAAACATAAAATTTCGTCATAGACCATTTAGGGCCGACGAGACCAATTCAAAACCTCCTGAGTCAACCCTGGGGTCGACCCAGCAAGTCTCGGGTCGACCCATAAAATAGGTCGGTTTGGTGTTTTGCCTTCTCGCTTCCGCTGTTTTGATTTTTTTTTCTTAAATTTTAGGTTGAATTTTATTTTATTTTTATAAATATATCTATATATATATATCTATCTTCCTAATTAACCATTTTCACACTAAACTACTTTTTGAACCGCGTTCACACTAAGCCGCTTTTTAGCCATTCCCCTAAAACAAAAATATGGCGTTGGCGGGGATCGAACTCTGTACCTCTTGTATGCAAGTCACATGTTCCAACCAAATGAGCTACTAACTCTTTTGCTTACAAACCTTAGAACAATGCTAAACATTTATTCTTTAATTTAGTTAATTCGATTATTCAAAAATCCGGGGTGTTACATAACCCAGTAAAGCCCAAAACAAAGCAGCACAAATAAACATGCATCCATGACTCGATAAGACCACATTATGACAAATCATGCTAAGGTTAGTTGAACCAACAATCGGGTTCGTCACTACTAAAGGTCTATCGACAATCTCGGGTTCCAATCCCAACCTATCTACCAGGTCACTAGATATGAAAGAACTGGAAGCCTCGGTATTAAACAAAACTCTAACAGGAACATCATAAACAGAAAGCATACCTTGAATGACGACATTCTTTCCCTTCTCCACCGCGGTTGGGGCATTCGACGAAGAAGGAATAGCATTAGGGCGTATGCTTTCACCACCTGCTTTCCTTTAGGTGGTTGCGGACACTTGTCCTTGTCATGCCCCACTTGGCCACAGTTGAAGCACTTCCTATCCGCTGGCTTGGCCCGACAATTACTAGCATAATGGCCCTTCTTACCACAACTGAAGCACTCAACATCTTTCTTATTCTTTTTCTGGCTATCCTTATTCTGGTTCTGCTTCCTCTTATTCTGAGGACCACTCTTGCCTCCACCACTTGCTTGTGGTTTTGGCTCCTCTGCAGATGCAACCTCAGTCTTTGACTTAGGGTAAATACTTTCTGACCTCAATGCTTTCCCCACAATCGATTCAAACGTCTCGTCGATGTGGTTAATGAGCCTTTCCCCCAAGTACTGATCCAAACCAGTTATGAACTTCTCGTTCTTCTTCTCGGCAGTATCAATAAGAGATAACCCATACTTCGACAAAGTGTCGAATTCAGCAATATACTCCGAGACAGCTCTGCCATTCTGCTTGAGCTCCAAAAATTTCTTAAACAACTGTAACACCCCACCTCCGCCAGGGTGGCTCTTGCAAGCACTCTGACTTTGGAGGGGCGTTTGAATCAGGTAAACATGCATAATGATATATCAAGGCAGAACAAGAACATATGTATATATGTAAACAGAGTAAATAACATAGATAAAACAGCGGAAGATTTCAAACCATTTCAAAACAAGTCTGGTACAACATAATGTCAACTTTCCAAATACACAAGTCTAGATAAAAACAACATTACTGAAAAACTGAAATACATAAGTACTATCCCCAAAATAAGTGATAACCATAGCTAGCTTCATGTCAAGACCGTACATGAGCTAAAATCCCACAAGCAAGCGATCAGAAATCCAAGCTAAGCTCCAATATTCCCTCCCTGAGAACCTAGGGGGCGGGGGGGAACGGAAGAAAAGAGGCGAAAGAAAACAGGTCAGTCAAAAAGACTGAGTAAGCCCTACTACAATCAATGTAAACTGATAAAGTTAACTGACATGAGAAGCAGGTGTGATTATAAGGATATCAACATACTAGCATGATGATTAACTAACAAGGTAGATAAAGGTGTCATCGCATAATCAGGTTTAAGGTTTTGCACCACAGGTGTACTAGCAAACTAACATGACTTGAATATACAAGTATTGATCCCTTGGCCCAAGCTTTGGCCCAATAACATGAAATGACCTTAATACAAGGTCTAACCAAACGGTCTAGTCGATCGGCTCCCTATAAGCCTAACTCGTCACGTGTTGGTGTCCATACGGCCCAAACATAATTGTAGTCAGACTGTGCCGGGTCTCCCGTCGGGTGTATCAAGCCCTAGGGTGTCAACCCCTGGACACCATAATCATGCGTGCATAGTCTCGATCTACTGGTACCCGTGCATGTTTTCCCCGGCTTCGGACTATGTGCACGACCATAGTCCGCCCGGAACTACACCGGCGTACCCATCTGCCGTCGTTTTTGGTCTCTTACCTCAAGTCCAGTAATTGTGCCCCCACCCTAGCCTAGACCCTAGGGCCATAATGATACGAACTTGGGATTACTGCTGGAGTGGACCCCCATTGCTAGGATTTTCTGGTGGGTTAAGTACGGTTTAACCCTCTTGCAAATCATGGATTAACTTGGTTAAGTGTAACGATGAGTTCACGACTTAACCCTGATTAATCTACCAAGCCCAAATTGGTTAAGTATTAAGTGGACCATGACTTAACCCTAATCATGAGGCATTAATTAATTAACGTGCCTTAACCTCTCACATTAGACTTCGTTGCGGTTACTAGTTAAGCCGGTCGGTTCCGGGTAGCTTTATACCACAACTTGGTCTAACCTCGGGTTCAAGGTACAACATGACCAACTTCTCACATTGGGTCCTATTGTTTGTAGCAACTAGTTAAGCCGGTCGGTTCCGGGTAGGTTTACGCTACAAACTCAACCCAACCTCGAGTTGGTCACACTTATCTTTTCTAAGTGTCATGTCCATCATGTTTCCAAAACATGTTACAAATTTTCAAGCAATTGGGTAGACCTAACTTAATAGGTAAATTCCCAATGGGTAGACCTAACTTAATAGGTAAATTCCCAATCTTATGTTTTTATGTCTTTTAAGTTTACCCAACCCCAAACGCAATCCCATCGCTTACATATCGCAATAGCGCATAAAGGATAGAAAGAGGGAACTTGGCATAATCATGACATAAAGGTGTTAAAGCCACAAGTTCAACATGGTGACATATGAAATGTACATGTGTCCATATACTTGCATATTACATTTTTAGGCCCCAAAAGCATGCATAAACCCAAACTTAGCATATTGGTGATACATGGTGATAAATGACATGTAGAAATGGCCATAAGTTCGCATTTAACCTCACATGCAAGTTATCATAAGGGACATGATAACTTACATGTTGCCAAAATGCAACTTTTAGCATAAAGCTTGAAGCTTTATGTTCATATACTCAAGATAAGCTTGCATAACATGATAACATGAACAAAATGATCACCCCAAACTTGCATAACATACATGGCAAACTTGCATATAAACTTGCATATCATAACATGATAACTTGCATATCATAACATGGCAAACTTGCATAACATAACATGATTAACTTGCATATCATAACATGGCAAACTTGCATATAAACTTGCATATCATAACATGATAACTTGCATATCATAACATGGCAAACTTGCATAACATAACATGATTAACTTGCATATCATAACATGACATACTTGCATAACATAACATGATTAACTTGCATATCATAACATATCAAACTTGCATAACATGACTTAGTAAACTTGCATATCATGGCAAACTTGCATATCATACATTTAACTTTAGAGTTTAAGTATGAAAGTAGAATAGGGCTTACAATGCTTATGAAGACACAAAAATATGACAAAGCCCTTATGCAATCAAATAGACCCAAAATGCAAGCTCTAATAGAAAAACCCTTGAGCCAAAATGGTCAAAACCCTTGCTTTATGATGTAAATATGGAAACTTGACTTGAATGCAAGCTAATGATGCTCATACAAGCTTGAAAACACTTGTATGCATGGAGAATCTCTTAAAAATTTGTTTAGGAATTTTATGAAGAGAGTGGAGGCCATGAGAGGAATAATTTTGCCATAGTTTAGTTACTTGAATGAATAATGATGATTTAGGGTTAGGTTAGGGCCTTATTTATAGAGATTAGGACTAGTTCTAGCCTTAGGATTAAACCCTAGTTCCAATCTCAGCCCTCAAAACCGAATCTGGCCCCCAAACTCAACACAAACCCAAAATGGTGCACCAGGCAAGACTGCCCGGCTGGACCAAGTCGACAGCCAAGTCGACAGGGCTGTCGATTTGGGTCCAACCAAGTCGACTCCCAAGTCGACAGGGCTGTCGACTTGGGTACTCTGGCGGGAATTCTCCCGCCTGGCCCAATCTGACCTAATTTCCAAGTTTCAAATTTGAATTTGAAGTCTATTTTTACTTTGAAATTTTCTGAAAACTTCGTTGGGCCTTAATCGGGTCATACGAACTCCGATTTTCGAAAACTCGGACTCTATTTCGCGTATTTTTCCGAGACGAACGCAACGGCATAGCCCATTTCCCTTGATTCAGATTTATAAATTAAATTCTGCCTCGATTTACGTTATAACAGGTTATTGAAAATACGGGTTGATACATTCTCCCCTCCTTAAAGGATTTCGTCCCCGAAATCTTCAAGTTAGGAAGAACGTATCCTACCATCCAACATCCATCTACTCAAAACATCATCCACGAGCAATCATTGTCCTTACAAGATTCTAAATGTTGTATGAACATATGCAAAGGTGTGTGTATATGTACTTATCTAATGCAAATATCATCAATGCAAATTATGTTAGTGAAATGAATCCATATGTATGCAATTCCTAACATAATGTATAACAACTATATGCGTGCACATAACATACATCCATATGCAACATCCATGTGATAACACCAAAAAAATTCATCCATGAATAAGCGTAAACACTCATGCATATGCAATATGAGGAGTGTGTGAGCCGATCTAGTGCCTAACGTGTATAATGCATCCACGAGTAACCACTTGCAAACACTTGCAACCACTTGCAACCATCAAGCATAACATGTTTCAAACACATGTTTCATCCAAAGGGTTTCTACCTAAGGCTCTCATGACAAGATTAACACGATATAGATAGCAAAAGAAAGATATGCTACAAAAAGATCGGGAAGATAAGCAGGATATACTCCTTTCGGATTACAAGAAATCCCTTCCTAACCCAACCCATATTCTATAAAAGCCCAAAAGGTTTAGTCAACCTAACGGACCCCTTCAAACCCTGACATGTATTACTAGCCAATAAGTCATACCTCCCGACAGAAATAGGACCGAGAATGGGACCGAGAGGATATACGTAAAAAGATAACATGCGAGTAAGTTCCACAGGAAAACAAGGATCAAGAATATGCTCTTAAAAAGAGATATGATGCGGTATCTAGCCTTCAGTCTTCTAAGTCACGTTTCCTTGAGTTTAACTCCACTGTGCTTTGACCGTCTTTTACTTCATGATTCCTTGGCTTCTTAACTCTTATTTCCAAATATGAGCTGGAACCCATTCCATTGTCGCCTCTCGTCTTCCTTTTTCACTTACTCTTCTATCATTCTTGGCTTAAACATAACTGTGACCTCTTGGTTTCATGCAAGCTCTCCAAAATGCACTAGTGAATCCTGGATCTCGTTTACTTACTATAAAGTATTCCACGCAGTAGAACTTTTCTTGGAAATACCAATCCACGTTGCCAGTTGCTCTTACTAACGTGATTTTCTATAACTCATGCTTGAACGAAAGGAACCATCCGCCTGCGAATGATAGGCCGTACCTAGATTCAGCTGTTGCTAGCTATGATGCAGTCCTTTCGCTCTTTACCGGAGTGAAATGAGCACCCTTTGTGAGTCTACCTACTATGACCCACATGCTCGTATTCCCTTTCCTTGATCTAGGCAGTCCATCCACGAAATCCTTCGTGACTCTTTCCTACTTCCGTTGCGGGGACCTCCAATGGATGTAATAGCCCACCGGGCTTCTATGACTCGGCCTTTAACCTGTTGGCACAACATGCACCTTGGGACAAACTCGGCCACCTCCTCGGGTGATGTGCATCATCAAGAACCTTCT
Source organism: Allium sativum (assembly GCA_030737875.1). Classification (NCBI taxonomy): domain Eukaryota; kingdom Viridiplantae; phylum Streptophyta; class Magnoliopsida; order Asparagales; family Amaryllidaceae; genus Allium; species Allium sativum. Next base: position 680,457,062 of record CM060926.1, on the reverse strand, counting down.
TTCTCTCATCGCGTCCTAGCCATCCCTTGTCATCTATAGCGAGGTGACTCACCATCTCGCCTCGAATCAACTTGTCCATGATCTCGACTAACCGCGGGTCTTCTTTCTGTGAAGTCCCTACTTGATCCAGAAGGGTAGGTCTAAGCTCAAGGGACGCTTACTAACTAACTGAACTGAGAGAACTTCTTACTTCGGTTGCATTCCTTGGAGTCTTCCAATCCTAAACTGCAACTACCTTAGCGGGATCCACCGCTAAGCCTTGCTTAGATACTATATGCCCAAGGAATCTAACTTCTTTTCTCCAAAATGACATTTGGAGGACTTGGCTTTCAACTGATGCGCTCTAAGCGTATCCATCACCTCCTTGAGATGTCTAGCATGTTCTTCCTCGTTCTTTAAGAAAGTCAGGATATCGTCTACAAAGACTATCACAAACTCGTTCAGGAACTCCCTAGACACCCTACTCATCAAGTCCACGAAGTAGGCGGGTGCATTAGTCAAACCGAATGGCATGACTAGCCATTCGAAGAATCCATCTGGCGTTCTGAACGCAGTCTTGTCTATACTATCCTCAGCTACTCTGAGCTGATGGAATCCAGTAGCAGGATCAAGAGAAAACAGATGTTCCTACAAGCTGATCAAACAAATCATCAATCCTTGGTAATGGTTGTCTATTCTTCTTGTTCTACTCACGATAATCAACACACGGGCGAAGCGAACTGTCCACATTAGTCGCGAATACTACTAGAGCACCCTCTTCGGAAATGCTTCATCGTATGAAGTTCTTCTCAAGCAACTCCTTGACTTGCTTTCTTAACTCTCATCTCGCGGGACCATGTGCCTAACCGGCTACATAACTGGCTTGGCATTATCAACCAGATAAATGCGGAAATCAAACTCTCGCTTAGGGGTAACCCCCCTTCATTTCACCCAAGGTATCAAGATATTCTCGGACCACCCTCACCGATTACAAACTATCGATAGACGAGTTGAGGGATTCAAGATAACACAACATGACGGGACCCATAGGGTTACTAGAAATTTTTAGGGTATTACCGAGGCGAGTCATGAGCCTCACAACCCTATGCTCAAAAATCAAGGATGGCTCCAAAACTGGACAACCCATCCATGCCCAAAATCAACCCATACCCCATGAAACGAGAATATAAGCATCACACGAGAACTCTACACTAAAGATAGAGATTTTCAAATCCACTTAGATAATAGACAAATGGGCGGAAACCCCAATTGGATTTGAAACACACACGGGATCATTAACTAGACTAGTACTTAGGTGCAAACTTTCAACTAGATCAGATGAAACAACTATGCGATGCGCCAGAATCAAACAAAGTACGAACAGGAAAATCAGAAATGTAAACAAGACTTTCAACAGAAATTCTACCTCGATCGGGAACTGGAGCGACATTGAGAGCATGAACTTGCCCTCCTGAAGGTCCAGCACGCTGAGTCTGACCCTGGCCTTGCCCTTGCTTCTTCGGGCAATCCTTACTGAAATGTCCAGTCTCACCGCAGAAAAAGCATTCACCATTCTCCCTTTTCCTCTTCTTACAATCCTTAATAAGGTGTCCAACTGAACCGCAATAATGGCACTTCCCCTTGTTGTTCTTGCCCTTGTTGTTGTTCCCCTTGTTGCCTTGACTCTTGTTCTTGTTCTTGTTCTGATTGCCTTGACTGCTCTGACCACTTGGATTTCCCTGATTTCCTTTCCACTGGGAATCAGTCTTCTTGGCTTGAGTATCATTCATCTTGATCTCTTTCTTGACATCTCCCTGAAGTAACGCCATATCAACCAAGCTCTCAAACGTGGCCCCATGGGGAATATGTGACATAGCCAATCCCTGCAACGGCTCATTCAATCCTCTAGCAAAACGAAGAGCCTTCTTCTGAGGAGTATTCACCATATCCAAGCCAAAACGAGCTAACTGATTGAACTTGTTCACATATTCTTTGACAGACATATCTCCTTGTCTCAAAGTTATGAACCTCTCCATTTGCAGATTCTCCTCAGCAAAAGATAGAAACTTAAGCACGAACCTTGCCCTGAAATCGGCCCAAGTCTCAACAGGCCTAGTACCATTGGTGACTTCCCACCAATAAGCGGCTTCATCCTTCATAAGCCAAACCGCCAACAAGATCTTCCTCTGATTGTCTAACCCAAAGATAGCAAATAAATCCTCGGTCTCTTTCAACCAATTTCTGGCCTCTACAAAAGTCTCAGTGCCTTGAAAGTTCTTGCCACCCATTGCTTTGAAATCTTTGCAAGTCTTTGCGAAGTCAACTTGAGGATGCTGAGGGGGAGGAGGAAGAGGAACCTCAGCGACAGGAGGGGGAGGAACATTAACTACAGGAGAAGGAGGAGGAGGAACATCTGCGGGGCCGGCTTCGGTCGCCCTAGCCTCCAAAAGTATCCTATACCAAACAGGTACGTGTACTCCCTCCGGAATGGCAAAGTTATCGACCATACTGAAAACGAAGAAAAAGATAGATTCAGAATGGAGAAAAACGAAGGAATTTTGCTAATGGCTTTTTGGGGAATATCCTTAAAAATAAACTAGACTTTTCTTTGGAAAATACTTTATACTTGGTTTTGAAAATAGTTTTCCAAAAGTTTTTAAAAAAAACCTTTTTGTTCCTTCCCGTAAACCATATGCTCTGATACCAAAATGTAACACCCCACCTCCGCCAGGGTGGCTCTTGCAAGCACTCTGACTTTGGAGGGGCGTTTGAATCAGGTAAACATGCATAATGATATATCAAGGCAGAACAAGAACATATGTATATATGTAAACAGAGTAAATAACATAGATAAAACAGCGGAAGATTTCAAACCATTTCAAAACAAGTCTGGTACAACATAATGTCAACTTTCCAAATACACAAGTCTAGATAAAAACAACATTACTGAAAAACTGAAATACATAAGTACTATCCCCAAAATAAGTGATAACCATAGCTAGCTTCATGTCAAGACCGTACATGAGATAAAATCCCACAAGCAAGCGATCAGAAATCCAAGCTAAGCTCCAATATTCCCTCCCTGAGAACCTGGGGGGGGGGGGGAAACGGAAGAAAAGAGGCGAAAGAAAACAGGTCAGTCAAAAAGACTGAGTAAGCCCTACTACAATCAATGTAAACTGATAAAGTTAACTGACATGAGAAGCAGGTGTGATTATAAGGATATCAACATACTAGCATGATGATTAACTAACAAGGTAGATAAAGGTGTCATCGCATAATCAGGTTTAAGGTTTTGCACCACAGGTGTACTAGCAAACTAACATGACTTGAATATACAAGTATTGATCCCTTGGCCCAAGCTTTGGCCCAATAACATGAAATGACCTTAATACAAGGTCTAACCAAACGGTCTAGTCGATCGGCTCCCTATAAGCCTAACTCGTCACGTGTTGGTGTCCATACGGCCTAAACATAATTGTAGTCAGACTGTGCCGGGTCTCCCGTCGGGTGTATCAAGCCCTAGGGTGTCAACCCCTGGACACCATAATCATGCGTGCACAGTCTCGATCTACTAGTACCCGTGCATGTTTTCCCCAGCTTCGGACTATGTGCACGACCATAGTCCGCCCGGAACTACACCGGCGTACCCATCTGCCGTCGTTTTTGGTCTCTTACCTCAAGTCCAGTAATTGTGCCCCCACCCTAGCCTAGACCCTAGGGCCATAATGATACGAACTTGGGATTACTGCTGGAGTGGACCCCCATTGCTAGGATTTTCTAGTGGGTTAAGTACGGTTTAACCCTCTTGCAAATCATGGATTAACTTGGTTAAGTGTAACGATGAGTTCACGACTTAACCCTGATTAATCTACCAAGCCCAAATTGGTTAAGTATTAAGTGGACCATGACTTAACCCTAATCATGGGGCATTAATTAATTAACGTGCCTTAACCTTTCACATTAGACTTCGTTGCGGTTACTAGTTAAGCCGGTCGGTTCCGGGTAGCTTTATACCACAACTTGGTCTAACCTCGGGTTCAAGGTACAACATGACCAACTTCTCACATTGGGTCCTATTGTTTGTAGCAACTAGTTAAGTCGGTCGGTTCCGGGTAGGTTTACGCTACGAACTCAACCCAACCTCGAGTTGGTCACACTTATCTTTTCTAAGTGTCATGTCCATCATGTTTCCAAAACATGTTACAAATTCTCAAGCAATTGGGTAGACCTAACTTAATAGATAAATTCCCAATGGGTAGACCTAACTTAATAGGTAAATTCCCAATCTTATGTTTTTATGTCTTTTAAGTTTACCCAACCCCAAACGCAATCCCATCGCTTACATATCGCAATAGCGCATAAAGGATAGAAAGAGGGAACTTGGCATAATCATGACATAAAGGTGTTAAAGCCACAAGTTCAACATGGTGGCATATGAAATGTACATGTGTCCATATACTTGCATATTACATTTTTAGGCCTCAAAAGCATGCATAAACCCAAACTTAGCATATTGGTGATACATGGTGATAAATGACATGTAGAAATGGCCATAAGTTCGCATTTAACCTCACATGCAAGTTATCATAAGGGACATGATAACTTACATGTTGCCAAAATGCAACTTTTAGCATAAAGCTTGAAGCTTTATGTTCATATACTCAAGATAAGCTTGCATAACATGATAACATGAACAAAATGATCACCCCAAACTTGCATAACATACATGGCAAACTTGCATATAAACTTGCATATCATAACATGATAACTTGCATATCATAACATGGCAAACTTGCATAACATAACATGATTAACTTGCATATCATAACATGGCAAACTTGCATATAAACTTGCATATCATAACATGATAACTTGCATATCATAACATGGCAAACTTGCATAACATAACATGATTAACTTGCATATCATAACATGACATACTTGCATAACATAACATGATTAACTTGCATATCATAACATATCAAACTTGCATAACATGACTTAGTAAACTTGCATATCATGGCAAACTTGCATATCATACATTTAACTTTAGAGTTTAAGTATGAAAGTAGAATAGGGCTTACAATGCTTATGAAGACACAAAAATATGACAAAGCCCTTATGCAATCAAATAGACCCAAAATGCAAGCTCTAATAGAAAAACCCTTGAGCCAAAATGATCAAAACCCTTTCTTTATGATGTAAATATGGAAACTTGACTTGAATGCAAGCTAATGATGCTCATACAAGCTTGAAAACACTTGTATGCATGGAGAATCTCTTAAAAATTTGTTTAGGAATTTTATGAAGAGAGTGGAGGCCATGAGAGGAATAATTTTGCCATAGTTTAGTTACTTGAATGAATAATGATGATTTAGGGTTAGGTTAGGGCCTTATTTATAGAGATTAGGACTAGTTATAGCCTTAGGATTAAACCCTAGTTCCAATCTCAGCCCTCAAAACCGAATCTGGCCCCCAAACTCAACACAAACCCAAAATGGTGCACCAGGCAAGACTGCCCGGCTGGACCAAGTCGACAGCCAAGTCGACAGGGCTGTCGACTTGGGTCCAACCAAGTCGACTCCCAAGTCGACAGGGCTGTCGACTTGGGTACTCTGGCGGGAATTCTCCCGCCTGGCCCAATCTGACCTAATTTCCAAGTTTCAAATTTGAATTTGAAATCTGTTTTTACTTTGAAATTTTCTGAAAACTTCGTTGGGCCTTAATCGGGTCATACGGACTCCGATTTTCGAAAACTCGGACTCTATTTTGCGTATTTTTCCGAGACGAACGCAACGGCATAGCCCGTTTCCCTTGATTCAGATTTATAAATTAAATTCTACCTCGATTTACGTTATAACAGGTTATTGAAAATACGGGTTGTTACAACAACACTGATTTCTGAGCAGCTGGAATGAACTTCTCACTAAAGCGAGCCTTAAATTGCTCCCAAGTAATCTGATCCTCGGGAGTAGCTGCCTTTATAGCATTCCACCAATTCATTGCCCGCCCTTGCAGCTGACGGGATGCTAGTCTTCTTTTCATCGCATCCTCGATACCCAAATCTTCGAAGATACGCTCGCAGCTATCCAACCAATCTTGAACATCCGTAGCCGATTCCGTTTCGTGGAACGGCTTCCCACCAAGACTAGTATAATCCTTGTTCAGCTTGGCGAAATCGGCTCTAGGCGCCTGCACTATTGGACCACCACCATTACCAGCATTGGGGGCTGCCCTCTGCACATCCCTAAGCATCTCTCTCATAAGGTCAGTAAACATCGTCCTCATGTCAGCAGCATTCCCATTATTGGCTCCCCTACCGGCACCTCTTGCGTATCGGCTCATCGTTCAATATGTAAAGAGAAAACGATTAACCATCTCCATGGTGGTGCTAGTGCAGTGCGACTTCATCCTCAGCTATACTAATAATAATATATATAGCTTTGAAAACAAAAATAATTACAAATACGCGCTCTCATATACATATACTATCTCTCCCTGATGACTTCCCTAGGTTAACTACGCAACCTAGAGCTCTGATACCAAATGTGACGGCCTGCCCCGCACCAGTCGACATTTCCTCCGATAGTGCGCTGTACACATGCCCGACTAGCACGGAACGGTCGCCAAAGAAAGGAAAGAAGATGAAGGAACTAACAAAGAAACCTGTAGAATATCTCACATCGCATGGAATAAAATATAATCATAACATATACTTGACATAAAACAGGTGAGACAGTGCATAAGCTGAAAACAAACTATCATAGCAGCGGAAAATCCAAATACAGCTTATGTTCCACATCATCATTATTACAACTTTTCAAACTATCTCTAAAGTTAAAAGCAAGATAAGGGAGGTACACTACTAATGCCCAAGTGGTGACCACCAGCGACACGGGGAGAATATCTATATATCATACGTGGAAGCTTCCTGCTGGCCTCAGGATTAGCTACTCGTGCATCACCAGCTAACCTGTCTCTAGTATGCTCGTGAGAGCACCCAGAGTAATAAGAAGAGACATAAAACTCTGGGTCAGACAAAAAAGTCTGCTATGAGCGATAAGCAGCTAAACAGAACAATAACAGGTATACTAAACCATACCTGAACCTGGACCTGCAACCACATAGTTAGCACTACACACCGTACAATACTCTAAGGTGCCACTGAACAGATGGTGTAAAGATAACGGCGGTGGGGGTGTGCACGTCATCATGATGGAAAACGAATCAACTATAGCAATCATCCTCACATCTCTCACTCAGTGCGTAAAGCATACGATGTCCCCCACTGTCAATCACTAGACCCATCGAAGTAGTGACAGAGTTCGACTTGTACAACTACTGCTACTACCATGCTTACCACATGGTGTCATGACCAAATCTTTACAAATGACCCCACTTCGTTGGTCTATAGATCTTTAGTTGTACCTAGGCCACTATGGCCCTGAATCCGTTCACGTACTCCCTACACATAGTGATTCAAGGTTACAGACATCGACAACCCCTTAGCACACGTCCCTCAGCAAAGCCCAATCATGAAGCCCACTCATTGGTTCCCAACTGGATCCTGAGTCAAAGCTCCTCATTTGGACTTCCTTTGCATCTCGGGTTTAGGTCGAATTGGAGTTGGTCTTCAAAAGAGTCATCGCGTGATAGTAGAAACATTTGGTCATTCGGTTCGGTTCGGTGTATGGGGTCCTGCATAACACATCGGTTCGGTTCGGGCATCCTCATATGATTTGGTTCGGTGCTCATAGCTCACGCCTAGGTTCGGTGGTTACTCTCTCTTGGATGTCCCGATCCGATCCGGTGCTCCGATCCCAGCTCCAAGCTTGGTCCTCCGATCCGATCCCTACGCCCTTGCTTCCGATCCGATCCCTACGCCCTTGCTTCCGATCCGATCCCCTGCCCAACTCCAATCCTAAGCAAGTGGCCTTCCTTCTTGCCAATTCTCCTTTAGTGCCAGGTTCCGATCCGGTCCGGTTTCTCTGCCCAGTTCACCATCCGATCCGAGCCCCTTATCCCGATCCGATCCGAAACCTTGCACATTTTCCTGCAACTTTTCCAACAGCTGTTTTACGCCATACGACGGCATTTTCGACCAATCTAACTATTCTAAAAAATCAAAAAACATACCATACAGTCATAACAACATAGGGAATCAACCATAGGCATCAAAACAACAACCATAACATGTAATTTGGATCAAACCTACCCAAAATCCCATATTTTCCCTTAAGCATGTTTAGGCAAAACTAATGATATGATTAGCAAAACTTAATCAAATTAAACCAAATTTCTAACAGAGGTCTACAACATTATTTAAGAATTTATAAATATTTTTTTAGAATTTATTAATGTATAAATTCGCTAATCTTCACTAATTACCCTAATTAACCGTAATTAGTGCAAAATATGCAAATCACTCACCTTGGCCACAAATAAGATTTTCAGAACTGAAACCTCACTGATTTGGGCTAACAGCAGCTCTAATACTAATTTGGTGCTATTTCTCCTTGATTTGATGTTGCTAAGCTTAATCCTTGATTAGAAAGTGATTAGAAGTTGATTTGGGTGTTGGAGGCCATTGTTAGGGTTTCAAGAATGAAAGTGGCGGCTGAAAAATGAAAATAAGATCATTCTCTAACTGGTTTCAGCCTCCTCATAACCCTAATCCTGAAATTCCCCATTGGGCCTAGTTGTTAATCACCCGGTTAAGCCCAATTAAGTTGTTTTTCACTATCTGAAACTTGTTTCAGCCATATCTCCCAAACGGTGAGTCCGTTTGGCTAATGTGACCACTCTACGGAACTGTAAACCATCAAAAAAATCTAATGGAAGTGGTTTCAGGTCAAAATTCCTTTCCAGTCAAAAGATATGGCCAAAACAGTATTAGCTAGGGGCAAAACGATCATTTAAAAATCGGGAAAAATCATGAACATGTGAAATGACCCCAATAGTCGTCTCCCAAAGTTACATGACCATACGACTTCGTGTGTGAAAGAAATAAATATTCTACGATCCTTCGATACGTAGAATGCGGGTCGTTACGTATGCAAAGAACCCTATACATATCATTACTACATGTGTGCACAACCATTCATTTAAATGCACCATCCATATGATACACACATTCAATGTACATCCATTTTACTAAATACATTCATTTATATGCAATATGCAATATGAAAGTGACTGAGCCGATCTAGTGACTAAAGTGTGTGTATATGCGTCCACGAGCAACCACTAGAAAGCACTTGCATCCACACGCATCCACCATACATAACATGTCTCAAACACATGTTTCAACCATAGGACTACCCTATCTAAAGGTCAAAGATACTACCGAGAGGACATACTGAAGATAGAACAAGTACAAGCTAAGCGATAAAGGAGAAATTAAAAGACATACTCTCGAAAAAAAGGGTACAATGAACGCATCTTCTCTTCCGTCTCCCAAGTAGCGTCGCTCTCATCATCTCCCCATTGCCCTTTGACTAGCTTGACCTCTCGATTCCTTAACTTCTTAATCTCCGACCCAAGAATGCCTGTAGGAGCTCATCGAATCGTCGCATCACGCTCTACCTCCACCTCTCTAAGCAAGCTCGGCTCTACCACTTCCGCTGTCTCATGCAAGCACTTCCTCAAATGTGATACATAGAATACGTCGTGTACACCACTAAGTCTCTCGGGCAACTCCACTCTATACACCATCTGTCCAATCCTCTCCTTAATAGGAAACGACCCTACGAACCTTGTGCTAACTTCCTAATGGACCCAAAACGAACAACTTTCCGTAATGGAGACACCTTGATAAAGACCATGCCCCCAATATCAAATTCAAGATCTGTCCTCCTCTTTTCCGCATACGGTTTCTGCCTATCTTGCGCCGTCTTCATCCTCCTTCGAATCAAATTGATCTTTTTCGAAGTCTCTCTAATCATGTCGGGCCCAAGTAAGATCTTATCTGTAGATTCCCACCAGCATGTAGGTGAACGACAAGGCCTTCCATAAAGAGCCTCGAAAGGTGCCATGCCAATGCTAGAATGAAAACTATTATTATACGCGAACTCCACCAAAGGAAGATGCTCCTCCCATGTTCCTCCGAAGTCTAAAATACATAGCCTCAAAAGGTCCTCTAGAATACGATTCACCCTCTCGGTCTGGCCGTCCGTCTGAGGATGATATGCGGTGCTCTTAGTAAGTCTGTCCACCACGACCCAATTCCCCGTATTACCCTTCCTCGATATTGGTAACCCATCAATAAAGTCCATCGAGACACTCTCCCACTTCCATTGTGGGACCTCCAATGGGTGAAGCAACCCACCGGGCTTCTTTTGCTCTGCTTTTACTTGTTGGCACACTAAGCATCTAGCGACAAACTCGGCCACATCCCTCTTCATACCGGCCCAAAAGTAAACTCGTCTCATGTCCATGTACATCTTGCCCCCACCGGGATGAATGGTCATCTTCGAACGATGTGCATCATCAAGAATGGTCTTCCTCAAGTTCTCGTCTTGTGGTACACAAAGTCTACCGTTCCTACATAACCAACCCTTATCATCTAGGGTATACCTACTGAGATGGCTCGATGACTCCGCCCTTATGAGCTTCTCTACCTTCTTCGCCAAGTGTGTCAATGGGGATGATATCTTTGCGAAGTCCTTGATAAACTTCCTATAGTAGCCTGCCAACCCCAAGAAACTCCTTACCTCGGTAGCATTTTTAGGGACCTTCCAATCTTGGATGGCCACCACCTTCGCGGGATCCACAGCTATCCCTTCTTTGGAAACCACGTGCCCTAATAATCGCACTTCCTTCCTCCAAAAGTGACATTTAGAAAATTTAGCTTTAAGGTTATGTGCTCAAAGGGCTCCAACACTTCCCTAAGATGTAGGGCATGCTCTTCCTCGCTCTTAGAAAAGATCAAGATGTCATCCACAAAGACCACCACGAATTTATTAAGGTACTCCCTAAACACCCTACTCATCAAGTCAACAAAGTATGCGGGGGCGTTTGTCAAACCGAAGGGCATTACAAGCCACTCATAGAAACCATCCGGAGTCATAAAGGCAGTCTTTTCTATGCTATCCTCAGCCACTCTCACTAATGGAAACCAGTGGCTAAGTCCAACTGCGAAAACACTAAGGCGCCAACTAACTGATCTAAGAGATCGTCAATCCTTGGAAGTGGGTGCCTATTCTTCTGAGTAAGCTTATTAAGTTCTCTATAGTCCACACAAAGTCTAAGGGACCCATCCGCCTTCGTGGCAAATACTACTGGAGCACCTCGCTCCGATATACTACGTCTTACGAATCCCTTCTCAAGCAACTCCCCTACTTGCTTATTGAGCTCCCTCCTCTCACGAGGAGCCATGTGGCGTACTGGTAGAGATACTAGTTTTGCATTGTCTACCAGATAAATACGAATGTATATCTCACGTTTTGGGGGTAGATGCCTCACCTCATCGAAGACATCAACATATTCACGGACTATACGAATAGAATGTAAATCATCATTGGATGCGTTAAGTGACCCAAGATAACTAAGCATCATCGATCCTCTAGGGTCACAAGAAATATCAAGGGTCTTTCCACTACGAGCCAACAATTTTACTACCCTTCGTTCACAATCTAGGATATATCTGGCTAGTCAATCCATCCATAAAATCAACCCATAGCCCATGAAACCAAGCACAAAAGCATTACATTCAAAACCAACACCTAAGATAGACAATCTCAAATCCCTACAAACCACGGATAAATGAGCTGACCCACCAATAGGATTTGAGACTATAATGGGATCCACAACGAGACTAGTATTTAAGTGCAGTGTTTCAACTAATGATGTAGAGATAAACGGATGTGATGTGCCAGAATCGAATAAAGTACGGATAGGATGATCAAACAATAAAATCAAACTTTCGACAGAAATTTTTCTACCTTCTTCCTGTCCCGGAGCCATGAGAGCGTGAACCTGCCCTCTGCCCTTGCTTCTTAGGACAGTCCTTCACAGCATGACCCGCATCACCACAATGATAACAAGCAGACTTCTTCTTCTTCTTCCTACAGTCTTTCTTCAAATGGCCTGGTATCCCATAGTTGTGACACTTCCTCTTTTCTTTACCACCTTTCTTTTGTTGTTGGGCTTTCTTTGGATCCTCCTTCTTATCTTGTGGCCTAAAAGTACTTACACCCTTCTCTTCTTCATGCATGTATGCCATATCAACAAGCTTTTCATACATAGCCCTCATTGGAATGTGGGACATAGCCAAACTGTGAAGCGGTTCATTTAGGCCCTTTGCAAACCTCAAGGCCTTCTTGTGAGGCGTATTCACCAACTCTAGACCAAATCTCGCCAACTTATTAAATTCGGTCACATACTCCTTCACAGTCTAGTTTTTCTACTTCAATGTCAAGAACCTCTCCATGTACATACTCTCCTCAGCTTGAGAAAGGAATTTCAACTCAAACCTTCCCCTAAAATCTGCCCACGTCTCTATAGCACGCTCTCCGTTAGTAACCTCCCACCAAAACGAAGCTTCATCCTTCATCAACCAAGCAGCCAATTGGACCTTCCTACAATCGTCCAAATTGAAAATGCCAAACAGATCCTCCACTTCTTTCAACCAATTTCTAGCTTCAACGAACGTTTTAGACCTACTAAAAGGTTTTCCACCCATCGAACGAAAGTCTTTACATATCTTGGAGAAAGCATCTCCACGCGGAGGAATGACTGGAGCTGAGGGAGGAGGAGGAGGAGGAACGTCGGCCGAACCCGCGGCAGCAGCCCTAGCCTCGAGATATTGACGAAACCAACCGGTAATGAACACCCTCTGGTATCTCAGATGCTCCAGACATGTTGAAAAGAAAAAGGAAGAATTTCAAAACAAGGTAAGCGAAAGAGAGATGTATGGCTTGCCGGGATTATGCTCTTTAAAGTAAACTTTCCTTGAAAATAGCTTCTTTAAAACAAGTTTTTGAAAATACTTTCTAGGAAAATAATACTTTTGAAAACACTTTTCAAATCTTTTTATCTGTTCTTGTAAACTGGCTCTGATACCATGGGTAACACCCCATGTCCATTAATGTCACTCACAAAGGGAATGCATCAATGTCACTCACAAAGGGAATGCATCAATGTCCATGAAGCGTTATTGTTGTATAGAACAGATAAATTACAAGAATAAATAAATAAAACAACACAGCGGAAGATAAAACTTATTTCATAGCATCATAACTTAAAACAAGCTAACATAAGAAGTTTCCAAAACCATTACAACAGGATCAATAGTCTTTTCCAAAAACTCAAAGTACATAAAGAAGCGAATACTTAAATAACATAAATGCATAAATCCCCACTGAGCATAAGCAGAGCCATAAAGATGAGAGAGTCCAAAGCGATACATCTACTCTTTTCAAGCAACTAAAAGAAATTGGCACTAAGCTGTAGTATTCCCTCCTTGCAAACCTGAGGAGGGAAAAGGAAAGAAAAGAGGTGGAAACAAACGGGTCAGACATTAAAGTCTGGCGAGTCCAGTAATTTTAACAAATAATAGGTAAGGTAAATGATCAAGACATAAATAGGCATCATGATATGGCTGTAACTTAGATAAGGTAGATAAAAAGGATGGACAAGATGATTTCGTTCCTAAGTACTAAGACAATCCTACACCTTGGCTAAGCGAACAACCTTCCAAGTACTAACCCCGAAGACCGAAGTCAACATCAGACTAGCACCCAAAGGACTACCCAACTCAACCAACATGTATTTCGTTACACCGCACTTTTGCTATGTTACACCATATTACTTAATTACACCGCACATCTACTAGTCTCTTTTACTCAAGGTTGATCCCTTTCCACTAACTGTACCCACATGGCAAACTTGGTAGTTACTTGTACCTAGCTGCTATCGTAGGTGCCGGCTTGCTCCTACCACCGCTAAGGTACCCTTACTCTACCCATTCGATCGGCTCCCTAAACCCCATCGGCACCCGTGCTGGCCACACAGTGGGGTGTATCACTCCCCAAAGTGGTAACCCCGATACCAACATGAAATGCACGGCCATACCTACACGATGCAACAACGTCTTACCTACCAGCCCGGACCCACGCACGCACATGAACCTGTTGGACTTGTGTTGCCACTACTATTCACGTTTTGACCTCTTATATTCAAGCCCAGTAAGCGTGCCCCAACCCCGGCCTAGTACCGGGCCCAATTAGATACTCAAACGGGTTACTGGTTTAAACGGGTCCCCATCCGACACAAGCCTCCCACCTATGCTTGGCCCCCACTAGGTTTTTCCTCCACTTTACCATTTTAATTTAAATGTCCATGTCTTACACATGCTATGGTTAAGTCCATACTTACATGTCAAAATTTACATGTCTTATCTTATTCCGGTTAAGTCCATATTTACATGTCCTAATTTACATGTCACCCCACTTAACCCTCTAACCATACCCATGTCTTATTATGGTTAGTATTCCTTAATTCATTCCTTATGATGAACGGTGCATGACCTCCCACATTAGACCGAACACTTTGTGGCCGCTGGATTTGCCGGGCGGTTCCGGGCAGTCTTGTGCCACAAACCGGGTCTAACCTCGTGTCACCCATCATTACGCCAACAATTCATGCCTTTGACCTCTCACATTAGACGTTCAATTGTGGCAACTGGATTTGTCGGGCGGTTCCGGGCAGTCTTACACCACAATTGTGCCTAACCTCATGTCAAAGGTTTATTAATAATCGTATTTCACCCAAACCCCAATTTTCATGTCATGTGTTTCCAATTCAACATATAATCATGTTTACACTTTTTGCTTATTCCAACTTGTCACTAATTACATATTAATTAGCCTCAATTACAAATTTTCAATTATAGGCAATTTCATCAATTCCATGTAATTCATACCCAAATATGCCAATTTCACATATTATCCAATTATCCAAAATACCCAATAATATCCAATTTTCAAAATTTCCCATATTCCCAATATTCCACATCATTCCCACGTATTCGCATTCGCGCGTATTTTTAATATAGGCTCGAAGGTAGCCTAGATCCACAAATAAAAGGAATAGAGGTAAGAAAAGAGAATCAATTCGTAGAAAATTGGAATAAAACATCATCATGAAATAAAGAGGCATATAGACTGGCATAGAGGCATAATAAAAGATTCAACATGAATAAACTGATAAAAGGTATGAACTTCACATAGAAACATAGGCATATGATGACATGAATCAAAAAGGTTAAGACTTGGTGAGATTTTCATTACAAACATATGTATGAATCCTTTTTACAACTTTTTCATGTTACTTTAAAACCTATTATATTGTGAAAGTAACTACACTCACCTTTCGTGGCTAAAGAAAAGAGTTATAAATTGAAATTGATGTAGAAACGTTGTGGTGATGTTGATTGGTCTCCTTTAATTGTTGTTGAAGCTCTAAACTTTGATTTGAATTGTGTATGAACACTTGAGATTTGATTTAAAGGCGGCGGCTAGGGTTCAAGAGAGAGTTTGACAGCATAATGGTGTCATAGTTAATATTTTATGAATTAGGGTTAGGTCTTAGGGTGTATATATAAGTGTAGAGAACCATTTAGGGCCTTAGATTTTAACCTAGAAACCATCCGGACCATCAGAATTCAGAAATCGACGTCACAATGCAGATTTTCGGATCTGATAAAACATGGGGAGATCGACCCCCAGGTCGACCTATATGGGGAGAGGTCGACCCCCAGGTCGACCCTATGGTTGACCTATCCGATCAGGTCGACCCCTAGGTCGACCCCCTGGTTGACCTGGGTCCTGGGCGGGAATTTTCCCGCCCATCCCAGGTACGTACGATTTCGAAGTTCGAAATTTGAATTTTTGGCTGGGTTTAACTTTAATTAATTCTGCTTAATTACTCAAACTTCCGAGGCCCATAACTTCCTCATACGAAGTCCGATTTACGCAAACTCGGACTCTATCTCAAGCAGAATTATGAGACGATCGCAATGGCACAACCCATTTACCTTCATTCCTCTTTTAAAAATTTAGTGTTCTTAAATTTATTTAATTCAATCATTCAAAATTCGGGGTGTTACAATCTATCCCTAAATCTTAATTAGGCCGACCACATTGTAGCTACCCTAGGAAAACAAAATAGCGCCAGCCTATATCTTCCATCGAGTTATAGAAAATGATCCCACCTTCACCACAAAGTTAAACACAAAATTAATGGCAAAATGAAATGTCGCGTACATTTTATCTGCTTCGCTTCTATAAATTGAGCACTAACTTCAATTGTTTCTTCCAAACTAAAACCAACAAAAGCCTTCAATCCTTCCCCTCTTCATTCATTTTTCAGTCATAAAAAATTGTTATTCAAAAAGTAATTCATAGTTATTCTCTTTATTCTTTTCTTCTCAGTCACTAAATAAACAATTGAAATCGATTCAAGCCTTTTGTTCAATTCCTTTTTTCCAATCAACCGAAAATCAATCCTTCGAAAAAAAGAAATCGAAAACAATAATTGCGATTGAATCTGAGAAGATCGCGGAGCTCGTCACCAAAGTAATGACGCTGGCGATTTGCAGGGGTGGAATGGGTGTTATCGTGAGTTGGTGCTAAGTACAAAGGGGATGTCGACTTGGTCAAAGATGCGTGATTTGGTGGACCGCGATGACATGAAGAATGATGCGTGAATGTCGATGATGGGTGTCACGATTTTAGGAGGTCGACGTGGAACTAGTACTGATATTCGAAGAAGTGATGTGGAATTTGGAATTACTGATGAATTAGGTAATCAAGGGGGAATGCAGTTTGTTTTTATTTTGAGGAATGGGATTGTAGAAATTTTAGGCAGGTCGATGCTAATGTTGAAATGGGAGGGTTCGATTCTGTGTTGGTACCGAGGAAAGATGGGTTGGTGTAATTTCAATGAGGGTCATTTTTCTCTGTTCGAAGGGAAGTAGCAGGTAATGGAAGAGCAAGGGGATGACTGGGAAGAGTAGGCTCGTGGTTTTTAGATGGAAGTGGGGAATTTGGTGGTGAATTGGTAGCAAAGGAGATTGGTTGTAGGAGATGAAAAGGAATGTGGAGACTGGTAGTGACTTATTCGATGAAATGTCGAAGTAGGAATGAAGAAGGTTTGGGACTGATTTCAGTAGGATTGGATTAGTAATTTTTAGGATAAGCTTCCTGTTGATCAAAGCAGTAAGGTATACGTTATTTTTAAAAATTTAAATTCATAGATCAATTATTAATTTATTGTGGAAGTTATTTAAATAAATAAATGTTAATCGATAAATAAAAATTAAATAATCGTAAGTCCAAAAACCATGAAAATTTGTATAATGGGATCATAGCTGTGGAATTCTGAAGTTGGATGGTTTACGAATTTTCGGAATCAACTGTGAATTTTAAATTTAAATCAAACCTCGTTCGATTTAATTTTGGAGTGAATCGCAATATAAAATCAAGGTGAGTAAACTCACTCCCTAGATTCATTTATAATTTTATTTTAATTTATTATTATTTTCATATGTCATTTGTTGACTGTTTGGATGCATTTAATAATTGTTAATGAATTATGGCTATTATATATATATTAGTTATATAGGCTTAGTGGTTGTGGCTATTATATATACATATTATATATATATATCTGTGTGTGTGTGTGTGTGTATTTTGTGTGTGATATTTCCCGAATTACCATTAGCAGATGACCCTATGTGCCCCACGATATATAAGAGTGGTAACCTTCTATACCGTGATATCCTGCCTTGAAGCAAGATTAATATTATTCATGTTGGCTAACATTTGTGGATGCAGGTAAAACAGGTTGGAGGGATCCAACTGGATTTCTCAAATTTATTTATTGTTGTTTACATATTTATATATGTATTGAATTGAATTAATTGTGTATTTGGATGTTTGAATATCGCTGGCTTTAGATATTGATATCTAAAATTTCCACAAAAAGGGATATTTAGATTTTAAAAAGGGAAATAAATTTTTTGAGATAAAAATGGAATTTCGAATGAGTTAGGAAATATTAACTTATTTAATAATAAAAACAAGTAGCTGAATTTATAAATGATGGTTATAAATGGAAAGTAAAATTATCATTGGTTAATTTAGAAATGTAAATTCAAGTGTGAATTTAAAAAGGAAAAATTTTATTTTTTTAAGATAGAAATTGGATTTCAAATGGAATTTGAAATAGGAACTTGTTTAACTGTATAAAACAGGAAGCTAATTTATAAACAATATTTATAAATGTAATGAAGTAATTTTCATTGGATAAATAGGAAATAGATTTTTCCAAATGTAAGAAATGTCATTTAAAAATTATATTTTTAAATGAGATAGAAGATGGGATTTCTATGATAAGTAATGTCAGTTTTATATTACAAACCCTTATCTGTGTCAAGGTAAGAACGTTGTGGATCAAGGTCTGAGAGGTAATTAAAATACCCCAACTTTAACGACTTCACTATTATCAAGAGATGGTATTAGTTTGTAATGGTAAGGGATGTTGAACTAATTGATTGTTTGCTTAAAAGCAATTTATATTTGGAATTTGATTATATCACATGATTATAAAATAATTTATGTCCAAGGAATTGAAATTCGATATAGAAATTGAGTGGTGAATAATTATAACCGAGTTAGGAATCTTGAATGAGGTAATCAATGATTTTGAATAATTAAAATGTTTACGTTAAATTTGGGAAATTGGTTTCATCGGAGTTGGAATTTATTTAATAAACGAAGTTTAAACATTTATATTTAATTTAATTAAAATGAACTCGCCTCGACGCGGTAGTTCATTCGTAATTTGACGATTCAAACTTCAATTGAGTATATAAAACTCAATATAAGTCGCAATTCGATGTAACAAGAAACGCCCGGACCTATTGAATGATAATTTTCTAATGAAAGAGAAAAATATAAATCTCGTTTTATAGATTTCAAGTTATGTCAAAATCAAATTTCCAGAAAAACAGCGCTATAATCGTTTATAAAACTATAGCGATTTATTAAATAAATTCGAAGGATTTTTAGTAAGTAAAATTTGTTTTTGTTCAAATTCAGATTTGAGTTACCGAATGTATACAAACCTATGAGAATTGAGTGGATTGACCTTTGAATAAAAATTAGAATTTGAAATGTGGAATGGGGGTGATTAATTAAAATAAAATTTAATGAGTCAAGGGTATATAAGGAAATGAAACTTAACGAGGTTAAGTAAAGAGGGAATTTTGATTTCGATTCGAACTTGAATGTGAAAACTTGAATTAGAATTTGGAATCGAACATGGAATTTGAATTTAATTTGCTTATAAACAAAGGATAACGTGCTTGAACATGATTGATTCAAATTAAGGGTGAAATAAGCAAATAAGTTAATTTGAAAATAAACAAATGAGTTGAGTTAAAATGATTGGATCGATTTGAGACAGATTGGAAATGGGAATATGCATAGGTTAACAGGTATGGAATGAAGGGAATGAAATATAAAGTGAATGCCCGACAAAAAGGTACATGTTTAAATTTCATATGAGATTTTATGAGCCTATTGGGAAAGCCGCTTGGCTTTTTGATTTTCTTTTTGAATGGAAAGGGCCTTGAAAGGCGATTTGTAGTTGTATCGATTGAGTCGTACAAAGGAGACGCTGGCGATCCGAAAATTTGAGGACTTAGAACATTTTTTTAAGAAATTTGGATAACTAGAATCAATATATATATAATATTAAAAGGAATTTGGGAAGTGATTTAATTAATGAAATATTAGAATGGGCAGGCTATTGTTTGACGGATGTTTGTTTTCCTTTGATAGTTAAATCACCGGCTATCAAAGATTTTTGACCATCGTTATCAATACGGAGAGACCAGTTGGATTTGATATCCGAAAACCACTGCGTATAAGCATAGGCGTTACGGATTAGATTATTTGAAGAGAACTGAAGACGGAGTAAAATGCAAGGGCTATTCTGTTTACAGGATAGTACCTTCGGTTTGTCCAGACCCAGGACAACTTGTATGGACGAATGTCTGATAGAGTATGCCTAGCAGATCACATAAGACGATCTTTTCAAGGTATTACGTTTGGTGGCGGAGGAATTCGTTTCTCTTAGCTTTTTATACCCGTAATATTTTTGGGAAGATCAACTAGTGATTTGACGGGTTTGACGATGTGACATTTAAAGTGAATGGTGGCCAGATGTTATAAGAAGGGAAACGTAGCCTCAAGCCTCATCAACCGGGAAATGACAAAAATCGGGTAGGCAGCATGGCTAGATGGGTCATACCCAAGCAGGGTGTATTGTCACCGACCTAGAGAAAATTCATTTTTTCTTCTTTCGACTTTGTATCTTACAGATTACGGTTGGACGGCCGACAACCATGGGTGATGATACATTCGGTCTACTCAAGCTAAATGAGTAACCGGCCATGTGTGGCCGGGTTGCAGGATATTCTTGTTGAACCCCAGTGTATCCCCACTAGAGTACACTGACTAGAAGGTGGTCTTATACCTTATCATAGTTGGAATCCAATCTTCAATAAGCACCCTACGGTTTTTGATTTTATACTATACATGTGGAGCGTGAGATGCAAGCATTCTGTGGTTATTTATTTGATTAGACATTATTATAATATCATCGGATTTTGATATCAAAAATGTTTTGGGTTATAGTAAGGAAAAATCCGTCCATGTTTATGTGTGGGCTAGTCTTACAATTGTCCTTTTCTTTCAAAAGGTTTTTCAAAGTTAAAAAATATCGTTAGAGTTTACTCACACCAGTCCCATGATTGACCCAAAATTTATTTTGTTTGTTTTACCCTAAACTCTTGGGTGCCCAAATTTGTACGGGAAGTCAACTGTTTCAAGCTTTTACAAATACACTTGGAGGAGCTTAAAGCAGGAGGCTTCACTGTTGGTTATTTAGAGTTATTTCTGCTATGATGTATATATGTTGTACTTTGATATGGTATATATACAATACAGATTTGTATTTCAAAGTTATGATATATGATATTATATTTTATTCAGTTCCATTGTGAAATTCTGATGTTCCTTTTTGTTCTTCTTCTATCTAAACCTATTTCTTTAACCCAAATGACTCGTATTTCTATGCAATTTGGGTTAGATGTGGGTTGTTTTAGTCAGCTCAAATGGTACGGATTTGCGGGTCATTACAACTTGGCTATTCTGAATTGAAAATCATTTGGCATGAATTATTGTGTTGCATATTGAAATTCATTTTTAATCATGATCACTTGGCCTGGATATTCGATTATTTTTTGAAATCATTTGAAATTGTTAATATTTTGAATCTTGAACACTTCTTGGATTTGAAATTGATAATCTTATGTGATCGATTCTGTAACGACACGAATTTCTCTCGGACCAAATCGATCGCTAAATCGACCAAGACCGTTCGAATCCCTCATACGCTAACTTTGGGCATACAACACATCAGAACAAATAACAAAATACTTTTATTACATCATAATTATGCAACATTAGAGTACAGAATATATCAGAGTATATCGATAAATAATAATAGGCGGAAGATTAAATTACAACAAATTTAATATAGTGCACAACGGAAATATAAGCTAACACAACGGAAGACTATCAATGCTCTGGACATCACTTTAAGCTTCGATCCAGAATCCTGCTCAATAAATAAATATCTGCAAAACAAGCCACTCGACTGCCCGTGTGGAAAATAAGTGCACCCGAGTTTGCAAATGAAACAAACTACGAGTCAGCCATGGGACTGGTATGAGAAATTTTACTTAACTTATCTAATAATAAGGATAATCATAGGACCACGCCGCTAACGCGGAACGGGTTTACTCCATTGGATTTCCAGTGCATAAATTAAATAAATCTTTTTAAAACAACGCAATGCTTTCTAGAAAATGAAATCATTATAAGACTCAAGTCCCATCACACAATGCAACGCTAACCGGAGGATAGAGTTTTACCTTATAATGATTAAACATGCTTGATATGTATAAAATAATATTTGATATTATTATTAGTGTCTAATCAGTTTTAAAATACTTTCAAAGTAAATGTATCAATCTAGACGGCATAGCTACCATATACTATGTCGCCATATATAGGTTTACAATCAAATCCGTAACGTCGTATGGGAAATTGGGTTTCCATCATGAGTCAAGGCTTGGGATGATCTCCTACCGATTCTAGACACTCAAGCAAATGTCTCTGGATCCCCCACAGTGAACCCTTGGATCCTGTAGGGCCGGTCCACAAATATACCTTAGTGGATTAGTTACGCCTAAACACACGTTTCCCGTTCCTATTGGACCTATCAATTAGCCACTATCGACCAATATATCCGATGCCTCATAATCCATCATCCACATAAGTAAAAATGTCTGGGATCCATTCCATGACACCACTTCTAGCTAGAAAGAAACGTGTGCACTCCTTGCGTTCCTTATCCCGTTTCTGACTCTTACCGGGGTGTGAGGCTTGCGAAGTAATGCTATACACAAAGCTAAGCCTAAACAGGCTGTGCTTTGATCATCAACCACAAAGCTCCGCTTTTCAACAAAAGCCTTGATCATTTGCATCTTCGCATGCCACATTTACAATCACGCCATGCGATCAATAACTATCAATATATAACCTCTGAGCTTGTGCGTCTCGGAAAGGGTGTTAAGCAAGAGAATAAATTCTCCGCCACCAAAAAGATATATATTAAATAGAAATCAATTTACATGGAATGAAATCCAATGTCAGACATACATCCATAAACAAGTCCGTTCTGGGACTGGACGAAACCGGAGACACCTTATTCCTCGTCCCGCATGTCCAATACAGAAGAGAGGCACTCGCTAATCCGGACAATCAACAAGTACGTCCGGACAACTACCACTGTAACCCTTTCCTGGGAGAAAATCAGTCCAGGGCATCAGCAGTCATCCATTCGATGTGAAGATCGCCGGTCTTCAACCACCGTCTTCAATGTCTTCGACTTTAAATCGTCGTATACTTATTTGAAATGAGATTGAACTCGGACTTTTCAAATAATTTTTGAATATATATAATTTAAAATCATTTCATATCGTTAATATTATTTTACAACGATTTATCGCTATTTTTATTTATATAAAAAAATAGCCCAATTTAATTTAACGACGCTTGGGTCAGTAGGCGGCCCTGGCGCTGTTTTTACCCAAATTTGATTTACACATTTCTCGAAATCTAACCATTGGATTTTAACAAATTTTATATCGTTGGAAAGATCTTCCCAAAGCGGTCCTAAGGTTTCAGTTTTGGGAAAATCCGATGGTCGGATCTTTCTATATAATCGTTTAAAGTTACGATTACGAAACGCGAACTACTACGTGCGATTCATTTAATTTTAGTTTATATTTATTATACAAAATTATATATAAATATAAATCATTCGACGATTCCACTAACACGTTTAACATGCCAAATAAAAGGATGTTTTATTTTTCATAACCATTTAAATGTTTTTAATGACAAAATAAAAAGATATTATATTTGCAAACAAATTACTATATTTTCTAATAGCAAGTAAAAGAGGTTTTGTTTGCATGCATTTCCAACATTTTCTAATGTCCAATAAAAATGTAATTTATTTACATACTTCACTACATGTTTCTAATGTCAAATAAAATGTAATTTCTTTACATGACATTTTCTACATTTATAATGTCAAATAAAAATGTATTTTATTTACATTCATCACTACATGTTTTCTAATGTAAAAATGTAATTTATTTACATTACATCACTACATTTCTAATGTCAAATAAAAATGTAATTTATTTACATTACATCACTACATGTTTTCTAATATCACATAAAATGTAATTTATTTGCATACATTCACTACATTTCTAATGTCAAATAAAAATGTAATCGATTTACATAAAATGTCGCTGATGACAAATAAAAAAGATAATTTTTATTTTCCTTATTTGTATGCAATTTCTATTTTTAACTTTAACAAATAAAAAAATATTTTTATTTGTATAAAATTTCAATGTATAACATGACACATAAAAATGTCCATTTTTATTTTATATACAAATCTTAATGTATAACATGACGATAGAAATGTCTCTTTTAATTTGTACACAATTCCATTGTATAACAAGTAACATAAAAATGTTATTTTTATGTGTTTTACAATTCCTACATTAACATGTAACATAACAAATAAAATGATATTTTCATTTGCATACAAATCTAATTCTAACAATAAATGATAATTTTATTTTGTCGACCATTCTATTTCTATAAAACAAATAAACATGATACTTCAATTTTGTTGACATTCTATTTCAACAAAACAAACAAAAATGATATTTTTTTGTTTTGTTGATAATTCTATTTCAACAAAACATATAAAAATGATAATTTTATTTTTGTTAAAAATTCTATTTCAACAAAACGCATAAAGATGATAATTTTATTTTTGTTGACAATTCTTTCAACAAAACATATAAAAATGAAAATTTCATTTTATTCACAGTTCCATTTTAACAAAATGAATAAAAATGATAACTTCATTATGTTAACAATTATATTATAACAAAATGAATAAAAATGATAACTTCATTTTATCTACAATTACATTTCAACAAAATGAATAAAAATGATAACTTCAATTTGTTGACAATTCTGTTTTAACAAAATGAATAAAAATGATAACTTCATTTTGTTAACAATTCTATTTTAACAAAATAAATGAAAATGATAATTTCATTTTATTTACAATTCCATTTCAACAAAATGAATAAAAATGATAACTTCATTTTGTTAACAATTCTATTTTAACAAAATGAATAAAAATGATAACTTTATTTTGTTAATAATTCTATTTTAACAAAATGAATAAAAATGATAACTTCATTTTATTTACAATTCCATTTCAACAAAATGAATAAAAATGATAACTTCATTTTGTTAACAATTCTATTTTAATAAAATGAATAAAAATGATAACTTCATCTTGTTAACAATAATCTAATTCAACAAAATTGACATTTTTGTTTTAACACAAATCTATTTAACAAAAGTGATATTTTTTGTTTTAACGCAAATCTATTTAACAAAAATGTTACTTGTTTTATAACACAAATCTATTTAACAAAAATGTTAATTTTGTTATAACACAAATCTATTTAACAAAAATGTTATTTTTGTTATAACACAAATCTATTTAACAAAAATGTTATTTTTGTTTTCATACAAATCTATTTCAACTAAAATGATATTTTTAATTTTTAACAACTCTAATTTAACGAAAATGATAACTTTGTTTTCACAATTCTATTCCAATAAAAATGACATTTTTATTTTTAATAATTCTAATTTAACAAAAATGGTAACTTTGTTTTCACATTTCTATTTCAACAAAAATGACATTTTTATTTTATATAAATCTACTTTAACAAAAATGACAACTTTGTTTTCACAATTCTATTTCAATAAAAATGATATTTTTTTTTTTGATAATTCTAATTCAATAAAAATGACATTTTATTTTGTCAATTCTAATTTTAAAAAACTGACAATTTTAATTCTAATTCAATAAAAATGACAATTTTAATTTTTGTTGACAAATCTCCATAGTTCCATTATATACAATTTAACCAAACAGGTCACACCAAACATCATCAATCAATCTAGATCAAATCGCGTATAACATCAACCTGAATTTAACAACGGATTTGTAAAGATTTATAAACACGATCATAACTAATTAACTTTGATTATTAAAAAAAAAAGAATTCTTACCTATAAGCAAAAAAACATGATATCTTTAGTGAACAAATATTCATGATGATTAAATACAAATGAAAATCATGGCAGTTTATAATAAATAACTATAAGAAAATTTAGTGAGAGAGTTCTTACCTTGATCGGTTTTAGGAATTGTTTATATAACGATTGGTTTTAATAAAATTAAACCGTTGTTTAATTTTATCAAAAATTCTTACTGCTTCTATTTTTGTCCAAAGCTGTTCCATCACGTAGATTCGGATTTTGCGGTTCCAACGCATTTTATTTCATCGAATTCTGATAAGATTTGGAGGAGTTATGGCATTTTAAATGTTAATTACATTACTAAACTCAATTTAGAAAATAAAAATATAATTACATCTCCAATTATTCTGTCCATCATTACGGTAACGACCCGTATTTTCAGCTATATATAATTAATTTATTTAATTATTTAAATAGGGAAAATGGTCGCTTAATTAAATTATATTGAATATTTAATTAATATAAATAATAGAATAATATATTTAATTTCTGAAATAATCAGAAATAGTGAATTGACAATATAATGTGAACTAGACAATTCAAAGTATTTAATTCAGCTTAGAATTGAATTACGAATATATTATTTGAATGATAGTTTAAACGTATAATTATAGTATAATTAAAATTCGAGTTTGAAATGGCGTGGCAGTTCGCTATTTGGCGATTTGAACTTCAATTGGATATACAGGGTCCTTTTTAAATCGGATTTCTGTGAAACAAGAAACACTAGGAGCTGGTGAAGTATATTTTTCTGATGGAAGAGAAAAATCAGGATTTCGTTGTGTAGATTGTGAGTTATGTCCAAATCAAAATTTAAAATAGTCGCTATAGAATCGTTTATCGACCGTAACGGTTTATTCGATATAACTAGATACCAGTTTCGAATTTAAACAAGATTCTTTTGAGACGTAGTGATAATTTAAATTTTAGAATTTTACTATAATTTTTAATTAATTAAATAAGCAACTTTTTATTTGGAGTATTTTGCACCCTTAATCAACGATTTCGGGGTTTCACAGAATAAGTTAACGGACCTATATTATTATATTTTTGAGACCGTGACACCTTGCTCGTCACAAAGGTATTGTTATTCTTGTAGATAGCGGTCTATAAACGAAAATAGTTTTACGTATCGATACGCTAAACTTTAAAATAAAATAAAAATATATGGACATTTAATTGGCCACGTTTTCTCCTGCGTGTTCCTTCATGTTTAAGTAATTCAACGTACTCAAATTGGCAGGCCATGAATTGTCATCCATAGATAACTGTCACCTACCCATCTATATCTTCCTATTTCTTAACGATGACGTCGTTATCTTATCTGTATAAATACATAAGAAATGACTTTTTTTACTCCCTTCACTTCAGGATTTCAAGAAACGGTTAAAGACTTCGAACCGAAAAAAAATAAACATTTAAATCCAATGAAAACTCAATCCATTCGACAAGAAAACCGTCAAGATAAACCAAGGACCTTGCGATGCCTGCTAAATAGTACTTCGAACTCGTAGCAGCCTTGGCTCGAGATCTCGTGGCAATGGAGTGGAATCGGGTCACGGCAAGGGCACTGGAACGTGAAAAGGAAGTACAGGAGGGGGCGTATACATGTGAGTGTGTGAGTTGTTTGTTGAGGAGGTAGGAGGATGGAGTTGAGTTTTAGTTTGCTGTGAAGAGGAGCTTGACAGTAGCAGCACACGTGTGAAGAGTTCAAAAATGGCCATTTTCGTTTTCTACGTGAACACTGGAGCAGTTTCTTTGTTTGAGTGAAAATAGTAATGTGAACGAGGACATTAGGGTACGGTTTCATACATGTGTTAATGCATTAAGATACATGTTCATGTGTGGAAAACGGGGTTGATCGGGTACGGTGTTGTTTAAGTTTTTTTGCACTGGAAAAGCTGTGTGTGAGATGAAGCAAGACAAAGTGGTGGTGAAGGATTCAACGTGTATAAGTACAAAAACAAATGCCTCTCGCCATTTTTTCTTGTACACTTTCAGCGAGAGTTTAATGGCTTCAAACAAAGCCTAACAAGTGAAATCCAAGTATTTAAAATCATTTGAGCTGGTTTTAACAGCGACATCATACTGATAATGTTTTCAACAAGTTCGGTGTTATGTTGTGTTTACGTGAAGGATGGAAGACATGATATGTACAAGGTTCTGTTGGTTCCTAGAATTAAGTGAGCGAATAGGAAAAGCAGTTCTATTGATCTCACGGATATGGGATCAGACATTTCAAAGAGGAGTGTTAGGCTATAGCAATTATACGTGGGGGGAGCAACATGGAACCGCAAAGAAAATGGGTTCAAATTAGTTGGAGGCCAAGTATGACGGGTATAAGATGGGAGGCAAGATAAGTGGGAATTGTTTAAATGAACACTAGAAGATTCATTTGGTCAGTAAGTTAAATTTGGTTATTTTAAACAAGTTAGATTAAAATAGACGTTAGTTCAATTAATTACTTTAGTTAATAATGGTTATTTATTTTTACAACACGCATATATATCTGATACGATATTCAAAATCAGATGGAACAAACTACGTTGGATTAGTATTGGCAAGGGCCACGTATACAAGATGGTTGGGGGCAATTTGGTGCTCATTACAGATTACGACAGAATTAGACGCGTGATACAGTCAACCGAATGTCAACCGTTACTTAACGATAAACATCCAATGTGAGTAAAACTCACTAACTCTAAACAGTTATATTTTTATAACGTATTCTTAGAACTGATAATTATCTGTTGATTGCTGTGTGTTAACTATTTGGTTGAATTGCTTATGTATTGGTTGAAATTATAGATAACGATATATATATATATATATATAAATCATTAATCAAATATTGATTCTGTTTAGCAGAATATTCCATATTGAAATAAAATCGATGTTAATTATATTGTTTAACATCTGTGATGCGGGGAAACAGGTTGGAGGAATCCAACTGGATTCCTCAACATTTATTTTACTGTTTTTTATATATTGTTATATATGATGTGATATATAACCTGCTGTTGATTATATATGGTTGAATGATATTGATCAATTTTATATGGTATGTTAAACATCATAGAGAACACTAGAATGTATAAACGGAAATTTCAATGTATATATATTGAAAGAAATTATTTATAAAATCAAAAGATTTTATAAAGGAAATTATTTATAAAATCAAAGGATTTTATGAAAGAAAATAATTATAAAATCAAAGGATTTTATAAAAGGAATATTTATTTGATGAACAAATAGAATTGAAAAGAAATATTTATTTGTTAAATAAATAGAATAGAAAATGAAATATTTATTTAAGAAATAAATAGAAGTATAAAAGGATTTTTTATTTAGAAAATAAATAAAATAGAAAGACAAATATTAGTAAAACATTTACAAATATAATTGAACAGGAAGTATGTAGAAAATAAATAGAAGTGAAAAGGAAATATGTATTTGTTAAATAAACAAATAGAAAAGGGAATATTTGTAAAACATTTACAAATAGAATATAGAGGAAAATATTTGTAAAACAAATAGGAAGAGAAATATTTGTAAAACATTTACAAGTAGAATAGAAAAGGAAAATTTTGCAAAACAATTACAAATAGAAATAAAAAGGAGAACATTTGTAAACCATTTACAAATGGAATTGGGAAGAGAAATATTTGTAAAACATTCACAAATAGATTAAAAGGAAATATTTATGAAATAAATAAAATTGTAAAAGGAAATATTTATTTAAGAAATAAATAGAATTATATAAAGATATTTATATGAAATAAATATAGACAAATAAAAAGGAGGTATTTGTAATCGAATAGAGTTATCGAATATAATTCATTTGAATAAGAGTAAGTCGATTATAGTTAATCGAATTTGAGTACTCGATTAGAGTTAATCGAGTTAGGTAAATCGATTAGAGTCAATCGAGTTAGGTAAATCGATTTGAGTTAATCGAGTTAGAGTAAATGGAGTTAGTGTTAATCGAATTAGAGTTAATCGATTAGAGTTAAATCGAAATAAGTTATTCGAAGTGAGTTAATCGATTAGAGTTAAATCGAAATAGAGTTGTCGAATATTAGTTAATCGAATAAGAGTTAATCAAGTTAGAGTTAGTCGAGGGTTAGTTAATCAAATAGAGTTCATCGAGTATTGGTTAATCTAAGATAAGAATTTATCAAATAGAGTTATTCGAAAGAGGAATTATTGAATATTAGTTATTCGAAGAAAGGAGTTATCGAATATTAGTTATTCGAAGAAAGGAGTTAATTGAATATTACTTATTCGAAAAGGAGTTAAATCAAAAGGATTTAATCGAATATTACTTATTCGAAAAGGAGTTAAATCAAAAGGAGTTAATCGAATATTACTTATTCAAAAGGAGTTAAATCAAAAGGGGTTAATCGATAGAGTAAATCAGTTACAGTTATCGAATAGAGATTTATTCGAAAGAAAGTTAATTAAGGAAGTTTGTTAAAGATTTAAAAGAAAATTTGTCCATTCCGAAGTTAAAACATTGTTCAGTTAAGGTCTGAGAGGTAATTATACCCCAACTTGATTGACTTCCTTCTTAACTAAGGATGGTTAAAGTTTGATAGTAAAGGTAGGTTAAGTGAATTTAGTTAACGAGCATAATGGTTTGTGTTGGCATAGCGATGTTTATTTAAACATCAGTTTCAATCAAATGAAGGAGTTTTGGAAATGTTTTCCAAATAAGAATCAGAAATGTTTTCTGATAATAGAAAATAAGAAATGGGAATAAATATGGAAACGTTGTCCAGTGATTAATAACGTATATTTTCTAAGTTTAGAAAATAAGAATTTGCGAATATATGGAAGCGGGAAATAAGGAAATGAATAAATTAATGATAAATTAATTTAAAGGGATAAATGTTGAATGTTGATTGATCGATAAAATTTCCATTTGGAATAATATCGTTGTTTGCACATGAGTTTTCTTTTGATAGTTAAATCACATACTATCAAAGTTTTGACCATTTTTCCATCGTCAATACGGAGAGACCGGTTGGGTTATTATCCGAGAACCACTCTGTATGGGCGCTAGCGTTTCGAATCAAATAGATCAAAGACAATTTGAAGACGGAGTAATGCAAGGGCTATCCTATTTACAGAATAGAGCCTTCGGTTTGTCCAGTCCTAGGACAACTTGAATGGACGAATGTCTGACAGAGTATATCTAGTAGATCGCGTAAGTTGATCGTTTCAAACGAATTTACGTTGGTGGCGGAGGAATTCGTTTCTCTTAGCTTATACCCGTGGTATTTTTTGGGAAATCAATTAGTGGTTTGACGGGTATGACGATGTGGCATTCAAAATAAATGAATGAGTAATCTGGTGAAAGATACGTTATGACCTCCAGCCTCATCAACTCGGAAATGATAGAAATCGTTCAGGCAACATGGCTAAGTGGGCCACACCCAAGTAGGGTATATAGTCACCATCTAGAGAATATTCTTGTTTGTTACTTCTTTCAATTCTGTATCTCCCGGGAATGGTTATGTTGGTTTACCAACTGTAAGGTGACAATATATTCGATACACTCAAGCGAAATGAGTGGTCGGTCATGTGTGGCCGAGTTGCAAGATGTTCTTGTTGAACTCCAGTGTATCGCTTCTAGAGAACACTAAGCGGAAAGTGGATCCATACCTTATCATAGTTGGAATCTATTCCCCAAATAAGAGCCCGCGGTTTTGATTGTATATTATATATGTAGAACGTTAGATGTAAGCATTCTACTAGATTAATATTACTTGTGTTAGACATTATTATAATATCAGAATAATATTGTTTACAAATGATTTGGGTTATCGTAAGGTAAAAACCATCCGTGTTTATGTGTGGATCGGTCTTACGATTATTCTTTCTTAGAAAGAATCTTTAAAGTTAAACAAATGATTTGAGTTTACTCACACCAGTCACACGACTAACCCAGAGTTTATTTTGTTTTGTTTTCCCTAAACTCTTGGGTGCCCAATTTTGAACGGGCAGTCAAGTAGTCAGGATTTATAGATACTTGAAGAGCTGGAGTAGGAGGCTTCAGGATTATAGCTATTGTTTATTTCCGCTGTGTTGTAAGTATTATACTCTAATAATGGTATTGTATATAGATACTGTTTTATTTCAAAGTTATGTTATGAAATATATTTATTCGTTCCGCTGTGAGATTCGTGTTTACCCTGATATTGTGATGTTCTTCTTCTATTCTAAGTTTCTATCTTATCTATTCTCACCCTTTAATTTCTTTCATTGACTACCGGTATTTTCGATGTTTGGATAATCGACGTGGGTTTTATGTCAATGACCAAAGATCGCAAATTTCCGGGACGTTACAGTTGGTATCAGAGCTAAAGGTTAAGTATTACCTTGGCTCTGTGGCGTGACTCAGTAGAGATAGGGTCAGTAATACCCTAGATTAAGTTTGAGTGTATATATACGAGTGAATGTATTTGTTATTGATATAAAAAAATTGTTTTATATTGTGGGGATTTATTGGTTGAGTTGTTTATGGGTTCTGGTCGATCAGTTTGATCCACTGTATCGGTAGGGGTTTATAAACACTCAAATAAGATGAACCAACACTGTATGTTTTGAAAAGAGGGTAAATGAAATAATTTTACCCAAATTACATTTTGATATAAAGGATTTATATTGGAATGATTATAATATATTGGATGTATTAGTAGTTATTATAATCGAGTAAAATTATAATGGAAATGGTTATATATATAACCAAATAAAATTCGTATAAGTGTTACGAAGTAAATTAAATCTGAATTTAAATCGGAATTGAAATTAAAACCCTGGAAATTTAGAAAGGTGTTTGTAGATGGTGTTGAGAATTAAAATATGAGAATTTTAAAATCCTGGGAGATTATAAATTGTTTTACAAGCACTGTGAATGGTATTTTGAAATGTATTTCTAATGGAAGTGTTTAGAAATGGTTTTAAAAGTGATATAGTACTGAACTCAATTTGATCGCTGGAAAATAGATTCCGATGATGACAACTGCATCATCGGTGTTCATTTTCGAGTTTATAAGTGACAGATTACTACCAAGGATTTTGTTTTTAAATTGTTTTGCGAAAACAAGTGTTCAGAAATTCAAAGGTTTTGAATTGTTATTATGATTTCAAATTGATTTGAAATAAAAACCCAGGAATTTGAAATTCTGGAAATTTAAATTTAACTTATGAAGTTAAATAGGATGAGATGGTAAAAATAAATAATTAGAATTTAACTTGAGATAAGTTGAATAAAACTGGAATTGATCAGAGAACAATCTGGAATGGAATTTAGTTGGCGAGTTAAGAATTGAAAATCGAGAATGGAACTTTGGTTTGAAATGAAATTCGACTTATTTATAAGCGAATGGCTGGATTTATGGATAAAAACAGATTGGAGTTTGGTTGGGATAACATTGGTATATGCTAAATTAACAGCAGATGGAATTGATATAATGATATGCCCGACAAAAAGGTACAAGTTTATATTTCATATGGTATGAGATATATGAGCCGAATTGGCAAGCCGCTTGGCTGTTTGATTTTCTTTTGGGTTGGAGATGGCCTAAGGAGGCGAGTTGTAGTTTTACCGATTGACCAGTACAAAGGAGGTGCTGGCAAAAAATTTCGAAAATTTCGGGTGTTAGAAAATTTTCGTTGATAAGAATTAATTAATATTTAATTGAAATTAAATTGGTTCAGTTGAAACTGAAGTTAAGAAGTGAACAAGTAAGTTCTAATCAGTTAATAGGGTTTGTTTTCTACCTTAGCAATTTCGAAGACGAAATTATTTTAAGTGGGGAAGAATGTAACGGCCCGTATTTTCAGCTATATATAATTAATTAATTTAATTATTTAAATAGTGAAAATGGTTGTTTAATTAAATTATATTGAATATTTAATTAATATAAATAATAGAATAATATATTTAATTTCTGAAATAATCAGAAATAGTGAATTGACAATATAATGAGAACTGGACAATTCAAAGTATTTAATTCAGCTTAGAATTGAATTAGAATGACGAATATATTATTTGAACGACAGTTTGAACGTATAAGTATAATATAATTAAAATTCGAGCTTGAAATGGCGCGGTAGTTCACTATTTAGCGATTTGAACTTCAACTGGATATACAGGGTCCGTTTTAAATCGGATTTCTGTGAAATAAGAAACGTTAGGAGCTGGTAAAGTATATTTTTATGATGGAAGAGAAAAATCAGGATTTCGTTGTGTAGATTGTGAGTTGTGTCCAAATCAAATTTTAAAATAGTCGATGTAGAATAAGTTAACGGACCTATATTATTATATTTTTGGGACCGTGACACCTTGCTCGTCACAACGGTATTGTTATTCTTGTAGATAGCGGTCCATAAACGAAAAGTGTTTTACATATCGATACACTAAACTTTAAAATGAAATAAAAATATACGGACATTTAATTGGCCACGTTTTCTCCTGCGTGTTCCTTCATGTTTAAGTAATTCAACGTACTCAAATTGGCAGGCCATGAATTGTCATCCACAGATAACTGTCACCTACCCATCTATATCTTCCTATTTCTTAACGATGACGTCGTTATCTTATCTGTATAAATACATAAGAAATGATTTTTTTTTACTCCCTTCACTTCAGGAATTCATGAAATGGTTAGTGATTTCAGACCGAAAACAAATAAACATTTAAATCCAATGAAAACTCAATCCATTCGACAAGAAAACCCTCAAGATAAACCCAGGACCTTGCGATGTCTGCTAAATAGTACTTCGAACTGGTAGCAGCCTTGGCTCGAGATCTCATGGCAATGGAGTGGAGTCGGGTCACGGCAAGTGCACTGGAACGTGAAAAGGAAGTACAGGAGGGGGCATATACATGTGGGTGTGTGAGTTGTTTGTTGAGGAGGTAGGAGGATGGAGTTGACTTTTAGTTTGCTGTGAAGAGGAGCTTGACAGTAGCAGCACACGTGTGGAGAGTTCGGAAATGGCCATTCTCGTTTTCTGCGTGAACACTGGAGCAGTTTCTTTGTTTGAGTGAAAATAGTAATGTGAACGAGGACATTGGGGTACAGTTTCATACATGTGTTAACGCATTAAGATACATGTTCATGGGTGGAAAACGGGGTTGATTAGGTACGGTGTTGTTCAAGTTTTTTGCACTGGAAAAGCTGAGTGTGAGATGAAGTGAGACAAAGTGGTGGGGAAGGATTCAACGTGTATAAGTACAAAATCAAATGCCTCTCGCCATTTTTGCTTATGCACTTTCAACGAGAGTTTAATGGCTTCAAACAAAGCCTAACAAGTGAAATCCAAGTGTGACGAAAAGAAATTTCGCTCGATCCGAATCGATCGCTAAACCAACCAAGACCGTTTGCAACCCTTAATTGTTTTGAGAACACGACAGATCAGAACTCAAACGGAAGTACATTTCATTGTTTATTACAACAATGCCATCAGAATACAAGAATATACAGAGTATGAATAAATATTACACATCTTAAATTATCAGAGATTACAATACATTACATAGCAGCGGAAAATAATACCGTACACAACTAGAAGTATTACACGGATACAGAGCTTTCCGAGTATCGTTCCAGCTATAAATTGGGATCCAGTGAATATAATCTGCAAAACCAAAACTACTAGCTGCCCGTCGAAAATAAGGGCACCCAGAGTTTAGGTTAAAACAATAAACTCCAGGTCAGTCATGTGACTGGTGTGGGAACTAAAACAATTATTAATCTTTATTTTAAAGTTAGGTAAATCAAGGGACCACGCCGTATAACACGGAATTGGTTTCCTCCCAAGAATACCAGTGCATAAAACAACAGCGCAATGCTAAATAAAGAAAAATGAAGCTATTAAAGACCCAGGTCCCATCACACAATGCAACGCAAGCCGGAGGATAGAGTTTTTACCTTATAATAGACAAGAATGCTTAGTACGTGAAATTTCATG
Organism: Allium sativum; assembly: GCA_030737875.1. Lineage (NCBI taxonomy): Eukaryota > Viridiplantae > Streptophyta > Magnoliopsida > Asparagales > Amaryllidaceae > Allium > Allium sativum. The sequence goes on along the minus strand of CM060926.1, from coordinate 680,421,243 downwards.
TTTCATTATTACTATAAGTGTATAGTATCAAAACAATTTCAATTCATAAGTATCAATCATAGACAGCATAAGTGCCCCATACCACTATGTCGCCGTATATAGGTATACAATCAAAATTGCAAAGTCACGTATTGGAAATTGGATTTCCATCTTTGAACCGAGGCCAGGGATCGTCCTCTACCGAATTTGAGACAATCTTGCCTACCATGTCTCAGGATCAGAGCTCGAGTGACCCTTGGATCGTCAGGGCCGGTCCACCGATGTGGATTAAAATGCCTGAACATTGCGTTCCCCCGCCCTTTGGGGCGAAAATGAGTCCTATGACTCCATCGGCTCCACATAGTCACCGATATATCTGAGGCGCCTCGCAACAGCAACAACCACACAGGTGAAAATAATATAAATGTCAGGGCTGGTAGGTCACTGACACCACCCTAGCTAGAAGGAAACGCATGCCCTCCCTGAGATCCTCTCCCGTTCTGGTTCACAACCGGGGTGTGAGGCTCGCGAATCAACGCTACACAAAGCTATGCCACACATGTGGTGCTTTGATCATCAACCACAAGACTTTGCTTTTCAACAGAAGCCTTGATCATTTGCCACTTAGGCATGCCACACAGGCAATTCACTCCATGCGATTGATATCCATTAATATATAACCCCTGAGCTCGTACGTCTCAGAGAAGGGCGTTAAGCAAGAGGATAAATTCTTCGCCGCCAAACAGATATATATTTAATAGAAATCAATCACATAGAATAAAATCCAATGTCAGACACACAGTCCATTTACAAGTTCGTTCTGGGTCTGAACGAAACCAGAGACACCATGTACCTCGCATATCCATCGATCTCCAAATACTCTGGACGATCACCAACTGATTCCCTCCTCTTGGGTGTACAGCCCAATCAAGATCATCAGTAATCACCCAAACGATGTAAAGACATCCGAGCTTCAACCACCGTCTTCTTCCTCGACACCACGTCGAATCAGTTATTCAAAATGAGATAAACCCGGTCTTTCTGAATAACCCGCGTATATAATAAACAAGTGTTACACAAACACAACATACGCCTCATTCCAATTCAGAATATTCTTTTATTCAAATATTCTTACACTTTGGGAAAGGTTCCCACTAATTTTATCAAAGATAAATTCTTTAAATTTATTCTTTAATCTCCTTTTGAATATCAATTCAAATTAGTCGGGATTAGCGAACCACACCGAAGTAATTATTTATTCTAATTTCCCAATCCCAACCTATTCATCCTATGAAGTAAAACTGGTAGTACTTCATATCTAACACCACAGTGTTATCGGTAAATTCAATTACCATTTCACGTTCAAATCTAATTAAAGATTTAACTATCGCTTGGAGCAAAACTAGTGATACTCCATTCTCGATCACTTTAATCTAATTAAAGATTCATCAAAACTCCACTTAGTTTTAATCTTCCCAAAAGTCAATATCTTGTCTTTAACTGGGTTAAAGAACCAATGTCATCTAAAACACGGTTCACGATAAACCCAAAATCACATTCCATTAATTATCGGGTTAAAGAACGAGTGTTATTCAAAACACCGTTCACGATAAACCCAAAATTCAATTCCAATTTAATACCATTTAATTGGTACACTTCATTAAATCTAAATAAAAAGATTTAATCTTTTTCTCAACTGGGTTTAAGAACAGTGTTAACGAAGACACCATTCACGACAAACCCAAATCACATTTGATATTAAATACAAGGCTCTGAATAGAAAATATATCGGCTTATATTCAATATCAAATTCTACGACCAACAAAAATCGTATTGGAAATAACGATATAAATATATCTTTCAAATTCCCATAACAATATCTGTATCATCACGAAACCCAACATCATTCCACCGACAATTTCGATTCAAATCCATTCCAATCCAATTATTGGAAATTCTGATTACTTTTAAAACCATTTCAAATCCAATTTATTTATTTTAAAAATAAATGGATTTTAATTCTAGTTCAAAACCAGTTCATTTCGATAAAAATCTATTTTTATCTTTTCAAATTTGGAATTTTTCATCCTAATTCTTCACAAATCATTTCTTATGATTTTACACAAATTATTACTATTTTTAATAATTTTATCAAGGCCCGTACAGTCGATTTCCATCAACGGCCATCGAACTGCACTTACAACGACCTTTTCCAAATTTGATTTGGACATAATTCCAAATCCAACCGTTAGATTTCAAATCTCTAACATTTGTTAGAAAGCTCTTTTCGATACGAACCCAACGGTTCCAGTTTTAGGAGAATCCGACGGTCGGATCTTCCACAATATCCATTCAAAGTCAATGGTCAAAATTCGCGAACTGCCGCGGCGCGACGCGTTCTATTCAGGCCATTCTATATATATTATATATATTTCATCGATTTCCTTTTTGAAAACGTATTTTATAAATCATTTTAAATTCGTTTTCAAAACGATTTCAACTTCATATTCAATTTCGAATCAAAATTGAATATTCCACATCATCGATATACAAATGATAATATTTTCAAAATGTTATATTTTGAAATCACTTCGTTTTCTATAATCATTATAAAAACAAATATAATCGATATAAATATCGTTCGCATCAAAATGGCGCATATCTAACCAACACGGCTTTATATATTTCAATAACTTTGTTATTCTATTCAACAAATGAATATTTTCTTCAACACATGAATATATATTTTTATTCAACACATGAATATCTATTTTTATTCAACACATGAATATTTATTTTATTCAACAGATGAATTTATTTTATAATATTCTTTATTTTCCCAATTGGAATGAGGCCCAAACAATTACCATATAATGTTAATTATATGGATTCCCTACAACACATGTATATAATAGCAACAATAAATCATCAACCAACATCCAGAGTGCACCACACAATCAAATTTCACAACACAACAACCAAACAAACAAGTCATTCATGGTCTGTGGACGACGGGTGTCGGGTGCTACTAAGCACCGTCTGCATCCTAGTATATATTTCAAACTAGAAATAAATTAAAAGTGAGGAGTTCTCACCGACTAGCTAAACCAATTCACCGTGACTCTTCATATGTAGGAAATCTTCACCGTGCTTCCAATCACTCCTTTTCATGTTGTTCATAGTAAAATCACATTTTCAACATGATGTTCATATATTAAAAATCATATTTTTATCGCTTCATTCAAATAAAAAAACACATTTTTATTATGCTATTCATCTAAAAATTATATTTTTATCTTCTCTATTATATAAAAATTATATTTTTAATTCGCTACATATATAAAAATCGTATTTTTATATTCTCTAGTATATATATATTTTCAAATCACTTTCATTTTAAAGATCTTATTTCTATCTAAAAATCATCCATGTAAAAACCCAGTTTTTACATTGCGATACATATAAGAAAAAAATTCAATTTTTACATTGTGAAACATATAGGAAAAATCCAATTTTACATCATTAAAAATCCTACCTTTCATAGTTAAAAATCTAATCTTTTCTATGATAAAAACATAGCTTTTCTTCTTATAAAAGTCAAGTTTTTCTACTTCTAAAAATCAAGCTTTTCTATTAAAAACTGATTTAATAAATTGATTTAACTAAATAAAAAGAAATAAAAACTCACATTTTGCTTTATGAAGAGGGAGGGAGTCTTCAGGACGTCGGATTTAAGCGGAGACGAGGGGGGTTGCTCAGGAGGTCGGAGGCGAGCAGGAGGTTAACCGACGGTTCCGAGATGGGCGCGGGTCTGGGGGTTCGGGTGTGGGTACTGGCGGATCTCGATTTGGGATTAGAAAGAGGAGGGAAGAAAAAGAAGAGGGGGCGAGGCTGAGGATGGTCGGAGGGGAATGGAGACGGCGGCGCCACCGCTGGGGGAGGGGGAAGGGGCGCGATCGTGAAATTGGCATCGACCGGGGGGGGGGGAGGGGGTTAGTTTTTTTTTCTAAATCAATTTTTTTAACGTAGGGGTTTGACTGAGAAGGGAAAGTAAGAGAGAGGGGTGAGGTGTTAAGCATAAAATTATATATTTTATATTATTATTTTCCATAAAAAGTAGGGTTTTTATTTGAACTCCAAACGAACTCCACCGACTGTCGTCCCTAGCCAATTACCCCCATTCTGAACACAATGGGGGTATGTACCGTAGGCCAGTTCGGCCGTTTCGATCAGTTTTCGTCAAAATCAAAATATAAATCTATATATTGAATTTGAATGCGCATTTCAATTTACCGGGGCCACTTACGGACTCTAAAAATTCTCGAATTTTTTTTCTAGCTTCGTATTGACGATACGGTCCTAACAAAACTAATTTCGTCGAATTCTGAGACCGTTTGAAAAATGACCATTTTCCAGTCGATTAAAATCAACTTAAACTGGTCAAACGCATTTTCCTTTGCCACGCTCACATATTGACGAAAAAAATTATGAATTTTGGCATTTAGCAATAACTTGACATCACGGATCCAACAAAAGTGGTTTTGTTGAAAACCGAGGTTGTTTGCAAAATTTCCATTTTTAAGGGCCAAAATTCCATAGCGACTATTCTGAATTTTCAATTGGACATAACTTTTTATCCCCACTATGAAATTTCAATTTTTCGGATTCATTGGAAAGATATTCTCAAATAGATTCAAATATTTTTGGTTTCACTAAAATCCGGTTTATTTTGCATCTTGTACATTCATTTGAACTTTGAAATCGAAATTTCAAACTACCGCGCCTTTTTCAATTCCTTTTATATTTAAAATAAAATATTTATATTCTAACGTCGATTCAAATAAATATATACATTCTAATTCTATTCAAAATAAATTTCTCATCGTTATTATTTAAAATAATTCATTTTAAAAATTCAAAATTCGCTAAAATTGCCAAAATAAAAATTTTAAATTGGCTCAGATTTCCGGGTTATTACACCAAGTATTTAAAATCATTTCGGCTGGTTTTAACAGCGGACATCATACTGATAATGTTTTCAACAAGTTCGGTGTTATGTTGTGTTTACGTGAAGGATGGACGACGTGATATGAACAAGGTTATGTTGGTTCCTAGAATTAAGTGAGCGAATAGGAAAAGCAGTTCTATTGATCTCACAGATATGGGATCAGACATTTCAAAGAGGAGTGTTAGGCTATAGCAATTATACGTGGGGGGGGGGGGGGGAGCAGCATGGAACCGCAAAGAAAATGGGTTCAAAGTAGTTGGAGGCCACGTATGACGTGTATAAGATGGGAAGCAAGATAAGTGGGAATTGTTTAAATGAACACTAGCGGATTCATTTGGTCAGTAAGGTAAATTTGGTTATTTTAAACAAGTTAGATTAAAATAGACGTTAGTTCAGTTAATTACTTTAGTTAATAATGGTTAATTATTTTTATAATACACGTATATATCTGATACGATATTCAAAATCAGATGGAACAAATTAGTTGGATTGGTATTAGCAAAGGCCATGTGTACAAGATGGTTGGGGGAAATTTGGAACTCATTACAGATTACGACAGAATTAGACGTGTGATACAGTCAACCGAACGTCAGTCATTACTTAACGATAAACATCCAATGTGAGTAAAACTGACTAACTCTGAACAGTTATATTTTTATAACGTATTCTTAGAACTGATATATCTGTTGATTGTTGTGTGTTAACTGTTTGGTTGAATTGCTTATGTATTGATTGAAATTATAGATAACGATATATATATAAATCGTTAATCAAATATTGATTTTGTTTAGCAGAATATTTCATATTGAAATGAAATTGATGTTAATTATATTGTTTAACATTTGTGATGCAGGGAAACAGGTTGGAGGAATCCAACTGGATTCCTCAACATTTATTTTACTGTTTTCCATATATTGTTATATATGATGTGATATATAGCCTGTTGTTGATTATATATGGTTGAATGATATTGATCAATTTTATATGGTATGTTAAACACCATAGAGAACACTGGAATGTATAAAGGGAAATTTCAATGTATATATATTGAAAGAGATTATTTATAAAATTAAAATATTTTACAAAGAAAATTATTTATAAAATCAAAGGATTTTATGAAAGAAAATAATTATAAAATCAAAGAATTTTATAAAAGGAATATTTATTTGATGAACAAATAGAATAGAAAAGAAATATTTATTTGTTAAATAAATAGAACAGAAAATGAGATATTTATTTAAGAAATAAATAGAAGTATAAAAGGATTTTTTTATTTAGAAAATAAATAAAATAGAAAGAGAAATATTTGTAAAACATTTACAAATAGAATTGAACAGGAAATATGTAGAAAATAAATAGAACTGAAAAGGAAATATGTATTTGTTAAATAAACAAATAGAAAAGGGAATATTTGTAAAACATTTACAAATAGAATATAAAGTAAAATATTTGTAAAACAAATAGGAAGAGAAATATTTGTAAATAATTTACAAATAGAATAGAAAAGGAAAATATTTGTAAAACAATTACAAATAGAAATAAAAAGAAAACATTTGTAAACCTTTTACAAATAGAATTGGAATGAGAAATATTTGTAAAACATTCACAAATAGATTAAAAAGAAATATTTATGAAATAAATAAAATTGTAAAAGGAAATATTTATTTAAGAAATAAATATAATTATATAAAGGAAATATTTATATGAAATAAATATAGACAAATAGAAAGGTGGTATTTGTAATCGAATAGAGTTATTAAATATAATTTATTTGAATAAGAGTAAGTCGATTAGAGTTAATCGAGTTAGGTAAATCGATTAGAGTTAATCGAGTTAGGTAAATCGATTTGAGTTAATCAAGTTAGGTAAATCGATTAGAGTTAATCGAGTTAGAGTAAATGGAGTAAGTGTTAGTCGAATTAGAGTTAATCGATTAGAGTTAAATCGAAATAAGTTATTCGAAGTGAGTTAATCGACTAGAGTTAAATCGAAATAGAGTTGTCGAATATTAGTTAATCGAATAAGAGTTAATCAAGTTAGAGTTAGTCGAGGGTTAGTTAATCAAATAGAGTTCATCGAAGATAAGAATTTATCAAATAGAGTTATTTGAAAGAGGAGTTATCGAATATTAGTTATTCGAAGAAAGGAGTTATCAAATATTAGTTATTCGAAGAAAGGAGTTAATCGAATATTACTTATTTGAAAAGGAGTTTAATCAAAAGGAGTTAATCGAATATTACTTATTCGAAAAGGAGTTAAATCAAAAGGAGTTAATCGAATATTACTTATTCAAAAGGAGTTAAATCAAAAGGGGTTAATCGATAGAGTAAATCAGTTAAAGTAAACCAGCTAGAGTTATCGAATAGAGATTTATTCGAAAGAAAGTTAATTAAGGAAGTTTGTTAAAGATTTAAAAGAAAACTTTGTCTATTCCGAAGTTAAAACGTTGTTCAGTTAAGGTCTGAGAGGTAATTATACCCCAACTTGATTGACTTCCTTCTTAACTAAGGAATGGTTAAAGTTTGATAGTAAAGGTAGGTTAAATGAATTTAGTCAATGAGCGTAATGGTTTGTGTTGGCATAGCGATGTTTATTTAAACATCCGTTTCAATCAAATGAAGGAGTTTTGGAAATGTTTTCCAAATAAGAATCAAAAATGTTTTCTGATAATAGAAAATAAGAAATGGGAATAAATATGGAAACGTTGTCCAGTGATTAATAACTTATATTTTCTAAGTTTAGAAAATAAGGATTTACGAATATATGGAAGCGGGAAATAAGGAAATGAATAAATTAATGATAAATTAATTTAAAGGGATAAATGGTGAATGTTGATTGATCGATAAAATATCCAATTGGAAATAATATCGTTGTTTGCACACGAGTTTTCTTTAGATAGTTAAATCATAGACTATCAAAGTTTTGACCATTCTTCCGTCGTCAATACGGAGAGACCAGTTGGGTTATTATCCGAGAACCACTCCGTATGGGCGTTAGCATTTCGAATCAAATAGATCGAAGACAAATTGAAGACGGAGTTATGCAAGGGCTATCCTGATTACAGAATAGTGCCTTCTGTTTTTCCAGTCCCAGGACAACTTGAATGGACGAATGTCTGATAGAGTATATCTGGTAGATCGCATAAGTTTATCGTTTCAACCGTATTTATGTTGGTGGCGGAGGAATTCGTTTCTCTTAGCTTATACCCGTGGTATTTTTGGGGAAATCAGTTTGTGGTTTGACGAGTATGACGATGTGGCATTCAAAGTAAATGAATGAGTAATTTGTTGAAAGATACGTTATGACCTCCAGCCTCATCAACTGGGAAATGACATAAATCGGGCAGGCAGCATGGCTAAGTGGGCCGCACCCAAGTAGGTTATATTGTCACCATTTAGAGAATATTCTTATTTGTTACTTCTTTCAATTCTGTATCTCCTGGGAATGGTTATGTTGGTTTACCAACTATAAGGTGACAATATATTCGATACACTCAAGCAAAATGAGTGGTCGGTAATGTGTGGCCGAGTTGCAAGATGTTCTTGTTGAACTCCAGTGTATCGCTTCTAGAGTACACTAAGCGGAAGGTGGATCCATACCTTGTCATAGTTGGAATCCATTCCCCAAATAAGAGCCCGCGGTTTTGATTGTATATTATATATGCAGAACGTTAGATGTAAGCATTCTACTAGATTAATATTACTTGTGTTAGACATTATTATAATATCAGAATAATATTGTTTACAAATGATTTGGGTTATCGTAAGGTAAAAACCATCCGTGTTTATGTGTGGATCGGTCTTATGATTATTCTTTCTTTGAAAGGATCTTTAAAGTTAAACAAATGATTTGAGTTTACTCACACCAGTCACACGACTGACCCAGAGTTTATTTTGTTTTGTTTTCCCTAAACTCTTGGGTGCCCAATTTTGTACGGGCAGTCAAGTAGTCGGGATTTACAGATACTTGAAGAGCTGGAGCAGGAGGCTTCAGGATTATAGCTATTGTTTATTTCTGCTGTGTTGTAAGTGTTATACTCTAATAATGGTATTGTATACAGATACTGTTTTATTTCAAAGTTACGTTATGAAATATATTTATTCGTTCCACTGTGAGATTCGTGTTTACTCTGATATTGTGATGTTCTTCTTCTATTCTAAGTTTCTATCTTGTCTATTCTCACCCTCTAATTTCTTTCATTAACTACCGGTATTTTCGATGTTTGGATATCGACGTGGGTTTTATGTCGAAGACCAAAGATCACAGATTTCCGGGACGTTACAGTTACCCTTCCTCGTTCTTTACTGTAACCGAAGGAGCCCAATGTCCACCTCGAATCTTCACTGTCGCACGCATATCGAGATAGCCGACATCCGTTCGAACGACCTCCCTCGAAGGCCCCTTCCGCCACCACCGCACGCCGGGCGTAGCCGGAAGTCTGACGCCTCCTTCGTCCCTGATTTGCTACTCGAACTCGGTGGCTTGTAACCCCCAATTTCACGATATTGACATAATGAATTTCGATCCTACCCGTTGATTTGCTAGCCCTTGCCAAGCTTAACAAGATTTGTTTTAAGGATTTGGATTAATTCGAATTAAATCGGAAGTAATTGAAGGGGAATCATTTGAAAATTCTGGCCGTATATCCTGAAGTGGCGACTCAACGTAGAAGAAAAAGTTAGGGCTTCCGTTTGGCCCCTTTTGTAGACAATATTATATATTTTTAATTATTTTAAATTACAAAAAATGTATTTTTGCTTACGAACTCCAAATCAAACCCAACAATTGTGGCCCTTAGCCAAATACCCCCATTCCGGACAGAATGGGATATGTCCCGTAAGCCAATTCAACTGTTTCAATCATTTTTTCTTTAAATTAATATATAAATCAATATAAATTGAATTTAAACATACATTTTAATTTACCGAGGTCACATACTGACTCCAAAAATTACAGAAAAATAAATCTAGCTATGTTTTGACGATACGGTCCTAACAAAATTAATTTCATCGAATTTGGAGACCGTTTGAAAAATGGTCATTTTTTGGTCGATCCAATTTAAATTTAAATTACCAAACACATTTAAATTTACTGCGCTCACATATTAATTCCAAAAATTATGAAATTTGGAATCTAACAATAATTTGACATTCCAGATCCAACAAAAGTGGTTTCGTCGAAAACGGAGGTCGTTTGCAAAATGTTTATTTTTAAGGGCTGTATTTTATATTAAATTCCATAGCGACTATTCCTAATATTTAACTGGCCATAACTTTTTATTCCCACTATGAAATTTCAATTTTTCAGATCCGTTAGAAAGATATTTTTAAACAGATTTAAATATTTTTGGTTTTACTAAAATCTGATTTATGTTGAATCTTGTACATTCTGTCAAAGTTCAAATTTAAATTTTCAAACTACCGCGCTATTTCTAACTCCTTTTATAATTAAAACAAATATATTCATTCTAACTTCGATTTAAATAAAATTTTAGTTGTTATTATTTAAAATAAGTTATTTAAACATTCAAAATCTATTAAAATTCCTAAAGTAAAATTTTTAAATTGGTTCCAAAATTCTGGTTGTTACAGATTCATTGAATCCTGAAATTTGCTCATCTCTTCAAGTGATTCAAATGAACTGTTGTTAATATTGGATCATAATGTGTCTCTTATGCTATTTACAAATAATTGTGAAATTTTTTCCTGTGAATTCTGTTTTGAAATTGAAAGATTGCTACATTAATAAAAAGTTCTGAATTGATGGATTTTGTTTGCTTAGGCTTGGTGATTTATTCTGAAAAATTAGTGTATTGTTTTCGTTGTCTTCTATGGGAAATTAGGAGCTCATTGTGGTATCAGCCTTAGAAGCTTTGAAAACTTATTATTCAATTGATTTATTTGTTTTTAAATAGATTCTCATCTTCTACAGATCTCTCGGTCCCTCTTGTAATTGATATTTTCAATTTTAAAATCATTTTTTGATTATTTATTTAGAAATTGAAATTATTAACCAAGTTGAAATATAACTGGAACTTATCAAAATTATTATCATATTTTTGACATTGTGATGAGTTTGACTATAGTATATTTCACAATAAGAGGAAATATTATTTAAATTTTCATGATGATTGAACAGTTTTTATAATATCATTGAATTGGCGTTTATTTCACGAACATCTTCTTTTCGTATCATCTTTATGTCATCTATCATGGTTTTATTTAATGTGGAGAGTTTAATATTTTTTAAACCATTAAGGAATATACAGTTTCAAAATTTGTGATGGAAATGTGATTATATTATTATTTTTAAGAAAAAGAGATACTTGGAAGTTTTTCAAAAATCCCGGTAAAGTTGAGCATAATTCTTAATATGATTAATTTAGAAACAACCATCTCTGTATCTAACATATTTCTATCATCCATTTTGGTTATATATACTGCGGAGATTTTGTATAATAAGAGTTTCTCTAATCTCATTTATAAAAACCAAGATATGGTCATACATGGTTAGAGATTACTTATAATTTTAGTTGTGATTGGTCCCATTTAAAAGTCCTAATGGGCTATGTATGGTTATTGTGCTCTTAAAAATAAAATAAAAATAAATTAGGAAAAGAAAAGAAAAGGAAATAAAATGAATATATGTGATACATGACATATATATATATATATATATATATATATATATATATATATGTGAAATCCTCCTTATTATGTAAAAACTAGCCTATCAATCCATTTTCTAATTTGTGAAATGTGTTAATATTTTGTGATATATTATGATTTTTTGATTGATAGTCATTGGGATTTGAGAGTATTTGATTTTGTCACTTAATTTGAATTTATAATCATAGTCCAAATCCATTACTATTTTGTGATCACTTTTATTTTTTATTAAAAAAAAAACTGGAATTCGCATGTTTTAAAACTCTCTCCATTTTGTATAATTCATCCTAAATCCATCATTATATAATGTGAAATTTGTTTCTAGTTTGTAGAATATTATGATTTTTGTTTGATTGAATGAGATATATGATACACATTCTCTCTCTTAACATGATTTTATATTTCTAGTCTATATTTGATCACTATTTTTATTTCTGTATCCTTTTGATGTTAACAAAAGGGGGAGAATGGTTAAGACTTTGATTGATGAGCGAATATGTCATGAATATTTTATTATTGGAAAATCAATTCGGTTATTTCTTCTTCACTCATATGCACATATATAGAGGGAGTTCTATTGTAGGTGGAGCAAACATATAGAAGGAATTCTACACTTCACTGTCAAACACATTTATTGTATTCAAAATCTAATTATATGTTTGTCATCATCAAAAGGAGGAGATTGTTGTATATAACAATATGATTTTTGTTTGATGATAACAAACACACACACACACACATACATATATAATATTTTTTTGTAATTTGTACTAATCTACTACATCACGTATAAAAATAAATATTTATATTTAAATAGAATACTACTTGTTGACATCAAAAGTTGGTCACTAGTGACAGTCAACCCCCAATCGTGTGGAAAGCACACGAATAATGATTATGAAATTCAAGAAGTAGAGAAAACATGGAACACGCACGACTTTTTATAGTGGTTCGGCAAAGATGGTGCCTAAGTCCACTTTATATATATTGATCTTTTCTTTTTGAATACAAGTACAATGCTTTTTCTATTTAAGAGGAAGAAGAAGAAGTATCCTCCTTTTAACTTAGCCGTGGAGAAGCTTAGAATTAGAAGGAGAGGTTCAGCCGAAGGAAGAGATCCCAGAAGTGCCTTTTCCATTTTGAGCAGGGGTGTATTTATAGGTTAAGAAGTGGGTTGAACGGGCCACCATGTGGCTTTCCTCTTTTTCGGAGCTTGGATACGTGGAACTTGATCAGTGGAAGTAGCTGAGGCGGTGGGACCCGATCCACTTCTTATTAATAGTATCCTTGGAGATAGTGGCTTACGTGGCCATCGCGGTGAGGTGTACCAAAAATAGAGCTTTGTCTGGAGGTGGTTGACCACCTTTATTGTCTTGAGAGTCGAGCCGAGTATTGAATGACTCGGCTGGATATTTCTTGATGAATCCGAGATATTCGGTCGATCCGATGTTGAGGGAAGTGATTAACTCGATCAGCTGAAATGAGTGATTCTTTCAGGCTCTACGGGCCGTTACTTGAAAGAGACTAGTTCGGGCCGTCTTTGAAGGAAGTTGGCTTAGCCCTGACTTTGTCTGGGTTTTGCTGAAGGGTGTGCTACTCGAACTGGTCGATCGATCGATGCTGGCAAACGAAATTCAGAGTATTGGGCTTCGATCTAGTCTTTGATAGCTCTTTTTTTCTTTGCAAAAAAGTTGGTCAACACTTTGCCCCTCAGAATACATCTTTCTTGGTAAAGAAGGTGTGTTCTGATCCTTCCATCGAAGTCCAATATGCGAGTAGAGATGGTTGCGCTGAACCATATTAAGGCCAGAAATCCGGCAGTTTCTGATGGTTGTATTAAGGCCAGAAAACCGACGATCGAAGTCGATTGTATTAAGGCCAGAAAACCAACAACCATCGAGGACCGTATTTCAGCAGAGAAAGAAATCGTCGATCCTAGTTATGGGATCCGGTACCTGCAAATATCGTATAGATCATTCTCAGACTAGAGAAGGCTTTTGATCTATTCAGGCGAGTATTAAACATACTCGGCTTAAAGTTCAGGGCGAGCAATTATTACACTTGGCTTAGAGGGATGGTGAGTATTAACCATACGCGGCTTACGGAGGTGGCGAGTATTAACCATACTCGGCTTACTGTGGATAGCTAGTGTAACACCCCAACTCCATTAAGGTCACTCACAAAGGGAACGCCTTAACTTTGATAGAGAGTTTTAGTAGACAGAACAGAAATTTACAAGACAGATAAAGCAGTACTTGAAAAATTTATAACTTTATTACAACAGAAATAGAAATAAGTTTGGTTACATCTTTCCAAATTACAATATCAGAATTCAAGTACAAAATATCGGTCTTGTACAAAAGCCTTCAGAATGCATAGTTTTTAAAAGCCATAATCCCCAATATAAACTACCATGGAAAGATAGAGCCAAAGCCAAGCAATACTTCAAACACTTCAAGCAGAGAGAATCTGAATCAAGCTCCTACGTTTCCACCCTAAGCACCTGGGGGGAATGGAAAGAAAAGAGGCGAAACAAACTAGGTCAGACATAAGTCTGGTGAGTCCAGTGACTTTCAGTATATAAGCAGATAATAGTATCATGACATGTAAATAAAACTGGATGAGAGATAACCGTAATAGAAATAGCAGGTTAACAGAATGATAGAGACTAAGCTAAGCTTCTTACTTAGTCTTCACTTCCCTACACTAATACTAGTATAACAGGATTAGGTGTTACCCTAATGTCTAAACTGAAACGGAAACAGAATAATCTCTACAAAAACAAAATGCTAGTAATGGGCCTTTACCACCCGAACAGGCAGAAGGTACATAAGCAGAATACTATTAATGGGCCTTTACCACCCAACTAATGGGCTTTTACCACCCCAATAGACAGAAGGTATAGAAACAGAAACGGAATCAGAGACAGAAACAGAATAATCCTTACGGAAACAGAATGTTAGAATTAGGTATACACTAGTAATGGGCCTTTACGACCCCAACAGACGGTACCACGCAGAAACAGACAGGTGTTACCACCCAACAGAAACAGACAGAACTAAGTGTACCCTAAGTCCTTCCCCCAAGCGATCGGCTCCCTAATACATAAATACCCTGTGTCGGCCCCACAGTAGGGTGTATCACTCCCTAAAGTGACAACCTATTGGCACAGACCTATTTACAGATGTCACGGTGTCTTACATCCTCAGAGCAAACCGGATCCATGCACGCACATGACCCAGTCGGAACACACCATCAACACCTATTGCCAATATTAGAATGAACCGCTTATAATTAGTTCAGTAAGCGTGCCCGGACACCTACATAGCGTGATGTAACACCCCGTGAATTCTATAACATTAAGCTTCACAAATTAAAGTGTAATTAATTCTAAATGAAACAATTAAGGGAAATGGGTTACGCCATTGCATTCGTCTCGAAATTCTGCTTAAGATAAAGTCCGAGTTTGCATGAATCGGACTCCGTATGAAGGAATTATGACCTTCGGAAGTTTCAGAATAAAAATTAAAATTCAAACAGCTCAGTTTCAAATTCAAAATTTAAAAAACAGGTTCAAACTGGGCTGGGCGGGAAAATTCCCCCCAAGGAACAGGTCGACCATTGGGTCGACCATGGTGTCGACCTGGTCACCCCAGGTCGACCATAGTGTCTACCTGGGTGTCGACCTGCCAGTCGACCTACCTGGTCGACCTGGCTGGCTGGGTCTGGCTCTGGCTCGAATTTCTGTGGCTCGGTGTGTCATTAGGGCTAACATGTCACCTCTTGATTGGCTCGTTGAACTTTGTATAGTCTAGATTCCTCCTGTCTTCATCTGACGGCTCAAAACAATTTAAAAATCTAAATATACACCCTAAGTCTCAACTAAAAATTCACACAAAAAAATAAGATGGGAGTCGTCATGCTGCCAGGAAGGAATTGAGCGTAGCCGTCAAGAGAGAGGAGCTTAGAGACGAATCAAATTAAGAAGAAGACTAAAGCTTAATCAAATTAATCAACGCAACATTAATCTACCCAAAGGAACGCATCTCAATTTCAGAATTCAGAATCCAGAATTCAAGATTCTGCATTCGTTGTAAGTATAGTGACCTTTCAAAATATGAATAAAAACTGTGACATGATTCGATGTAAATGAAAATGGAATTGTGTTATTGTATGATAATGATATAAATTCTGTGTATTGTAATGATTCTTTCATGATTTGTGTATTGATATTTATGGCCTAAATTGATTGATGCAAGCCTATCGAACAATTGTATATGAAAACAATGCCACTTGCAAGTTTGTGGCAAAAACTAGAATTTGATCCCTTTATGTTTATGTCTATGGCATGGACTATATACATTCACTAAGTCTAAATTAAGGCCTATGTAAACATGTTCTAGATTTGAGACCTTTTATGCCTACATGACCCAAAACCTATGAACACATTTTTATGTTTATTTGCAAGTATAATTGGATCTATGTTAAGTATCGTTTGGGTTACATAAACTATGCAAGTTCATGTTGAAATAGGCTATATGATTAGATGTTAAAATTGGACATTTTGGTGAATATACAACATGTTAGTTTTGTGGTTGACATTATGTCAAGTTAAACATGTTTAAACCCAAGTTTGTATAAGCCTAAACTGTGCTATTTCATATGTCACCTACTTAGTTATACTTTGATTTGAGTGCAAGTTCACATGACCCATAATTTATGTTAGTTGAATCGCTAAATTGCAAGTTCATGCGCCACACACCTTTATGTATTGTGAAATATTACATGATCTTGATTTCCCTTTTCTCAGGTTTAAAAGTTGGGCTGAATTGTGTTGAGCCCAACATTCATTATAATGTTGCGAACGTACAAACGGGGGTAATAACATTGGGTGTAAAACATGAAAAATATATGTTGGCATGTTTGGCACATGCCAACGACAATGACATTTAAGCGGTATGAATTGTTATAACCAAGAACAAAGGACATGACATTTACATATAATTGAGAAGTGATAAAATATGTAAATTTAGAAAACACGGTATGCTTAACCCGAGGTTGGATTGAGTTATGACGTAAACCTGCCCGGACCCGCCTGGCTGTCCAGTAGTCACAACAATACCTATCCAATGTGGGTGGTTAAGCATTGAGCCCAATAAGGACCCGAGGTTAGACTGAGCTACAGTGTAAACCTGCCCGGAACCGACCGGCACATCCAGTAACCGTAGCAATATCTATCTAATGTGAGTGGTCAGGTGCTTTAAGAGGCTAAGGACAGATGGTAGGGTTAAGTCAACTATAAACACTTAACCAAATTCAACATGTTAACAAGAATTGATGGGTGAGGTTAGGTAAATACATACACTTAACCACTTAACATGTTTGACTAGAAAACCCTAGTAACGAGGGACCCGTTTCAGCAGTAACCCAAGTTAGGTATCATGGTACCCTGAAACCAGGCAGGGTGGGGCATGATTACTGGGCTGATTGTAAGCGGTCAAAACGACGGCGGTGGGTGCACAGTGTAGGTTCTAACTGGGTGCGGGCGTGCACACACTCCAGAGCAGACAAACAGGGCAATGGGGACACCAGTAGTATAACCTATGCCTTCTAGAAATTGTGTCGGGGCCGCCACCATGGGTCTTGATACACCCCATGGTGGGACCAGCATAGGTATCTACAATTCTTGGCTGCCGTATGACACATGTTTACGCGAGTAGGAGCCGATCTTTAGAAAATGGGGATCACTTCACCCTTAGCATGGGGTGCCAGTTAGAATAAGCTCAAGTAGGTGCAGAGATATAGTGTGGGTGCGATCGTACATTCGATTCTAAACGACACTTCCTTAGCTTGTGACACTTTCTTGTTTTCAGTATATATCTATCATGCCCTTTTTCTTATTCACATACTGAAGAGTTACTAGATTTACTCAGGCTTTATGTCTGACTCTATTTTCTTTTTATCTTCTTTTCTTTCGTTCACCCCCCCCCCCCCCCCGGGTCCACAGGGAGGAAACAACTCAGCTCAGTCAGACTCTTTGCAAGCTCCAAGACCGTAGATGTATGGTTTGGATCTCTTTTGCTCGGATTATGGCTTTGGATATCACTATGGGGATTTTTGTCACTTTATTTATGTTTTATGCTTCTTTAATAATCAAGACAGTAATGAGGTTGTAATGTTGGAAGTATTTTGAGACAATTATGGAAATGTTTTGTTTGGACACGTATTGATGAAATAAAAGTTTGCTTGGTTTCCGTTGTTTAAAATATGTGTATTTATATCTGTCTTGTGTTTATCTGTGGCTTTTACTTATAAACCTCCACCAAAGTTAAGGAATTCCCTTTGTGAGTGACCTTAACGGAGATGGGGTGTTTCCCTTGGTATCAGAGTATAGGTTTACCAGACTAGATAAAAGTTTTTGAAACTATTTTCAAAAAGAAAGTTTAAAGAAGCATTTTCAAGAAAAAGTGTTATATTTTTTTTAAAAGAGGCATAATCCCCCAAAGCCATGTGCACTATCTCTCTCTATCCTTCGTTTTGAATCTTTCCTTTCTGTTTCAGCATGTCTGGAGACCTTAACCTTCCAGAAGGAGTACCGATACCCGGCTGGTTTAGGAGGTACTTAGAAGCAAGGGCCAATGGCACGGGCCCAGCAGACATCCCTCCTCCAGTGGCCGCGGTTTCTCCTCCTCCTCCTCCTCCTCGTGGAAATGCCTTCGCAAAAACATGTAGAGACTTCAAGGCTATGGGTGGAAAAGACTTTTATGGGACAGAGTCCTTTGTAGGAGCAAGAAACTAGCTAAAGGAGACCAAGGATCTGTTTGTCATCTTCGGAGTTGATGACAGGCAAAAGATACGCTAGCAGTGTGGTTGCTTAAAGATGAAGCTTCCTATTGGTGGGAGATTACCAATGCTCATAGGGAGGTGGAAACATGGGAAGACTTCAGGACAAGGTTTGAGATGAAATTCCTCTCCCAAGCTGAAAGAAGCCTGCAAATGGAGAAGTTCCTTACTCTGAAACAGGGAAGTATGACAATCAGGGAGTACGTTAATCAGTTTAATCAGCTGGCCAGATTTGGGCTGGACTTAGTAAACACCCAACACAAGAAGGCGCTTCGCTTCGTCAAGGGTTTGAATGAGCCTCTACACAGCCTTGCTATGACCCATGTATCCACGGGAGCGACTTATGAAAGCTTGGTGGACATGGCGTTGCTACACGAGGAAGACAACGGCAAGAAAGAGACTAAGGTGGAAGAGAAGAAAGAGGGTTTACAAGCTAAGAAAACAGACTTCAAGAAAGGAGGGAAGAACAATAAGCCCCGTGAGAGGAGAAGGTGCAATTTCTATGGCATTGTGGGACATATATCAAAAGACTGCCGAAAAAGGAAGGAGAAGATGGGTGGTTGCTTCCATTGTGGAGGGACTGGGCATCAAGCTAAGGACTGCCCAAAGAAGAGAGGGCAGGGACAGAAAGCCGGATCCACTTCAGGGGGTCAGGTTCATGCGCTAGTGGCACCTCCGTAGGAACGAGGTAGTAATATTTCTGTAGAAAGTGTAGTCTATCTTTATGATCATCCAGTTCGCACACTTTTTGACTCTAGCGCATCACACTCCTTTATTTCATCTGCCTTAGTAGAATCTCTACATTTAGACACTAGTATGGTAGAGGATCCCTTAGTAGTTTCAAATCCAATTGGGGGCTCCGCTTACTTGTCAATGGTTTTTTTGGGTTTGAAAATCTCTATCCTCAGCGTTGAGTTTAGTTGTAATGCCTTTGTTTTGGGCTTCTCGGGATATGGTTTGATCTTAGGCATGGACTGGTTATCCAGTAATGGTGCCATTCTTGATTGTGAGAAAAGAGTAGTTAGGCTCTTGACTCGGCTTGGTAACACTCTAGAAATTTCTTGTAATCCCTTGAATGCTGTTATGCTTAGTTATCTAGAGTCGCTTGATGCTTCTGATGAGAATTCGCAATCAGTTAGAGTAGTCCGGGAATATCCGGATGTCTTTGAGGAGGTGAAAGGCTTACCTCCGAGGCGGGAAATAGACTTCCGCATATATCTTGTGGATAATGCAAAGCCTGTAGCTTTACCTGTCAGACACATGGCTCCAAAGGAGAGAAAGGAGCTCAGTAAGCAGGTTAAAGAACTTCTCGAAAATGGGTTCATTAGACGGAGCATTTCGGAATGGGGTGCTCCAGTGGTGTTCGCAACCAAAGTGGACGGTTCGCTTCGCCTTTACATCGACTATAGGGAGTTAAACAAATTGACTAAGAAAAATAGGCTCCCTCATCCCCAGATCGACGACTTGTTTGATCAGCTTGTAGGTGCGTCGGTCTTCTCCCAACTTGATCTGGCGACTGGGTTCCATCAGCTAAGAGTAGCTGAAGACAACATTGATAAAATGGCGTTCAGAACCCCAGACGGTTTCTTCGAGTGGTTTGTCATGCCTTTCGGCTTGACAAATGCACCTGCTTATTTCGTAGACCTAATGAGCAAAGTGTTCAGAGAATTCCTCAACAAATTTGTGGTTGTCTTCGTAGACGATATTTTGATCTTTTCAAAGAATGAGGAAGAGCATGCTCAACATATGAAAGAAATCATGGAAACTCTTCGAGTTCATCAGCTAAAAGCCAAATTCTCCAAGTGTCACTTCTGGAGAAAAGAAGTAAGATTTCTTGGACATATAGTATCCAAAGAAGGGTTGGCGGTGGACCCCGCGAAAGTGGTGGCAGTGCAAGATTGGAAGACACCAAGAAATGCAACCGAAGTCCAAAGCTTTCTTGGGCTAGCCGGTTTTTACCGAAAGTTTAGTAAGGATTTCGCGAAAATCTCGGCCCCACTCACAAGGCTAACAAAGAAGAATCTGGCATTCACTTGGGAATTGGACTGCGAGTTTGCTTTCCAACGATTAAAAAGGGCTCTTACAACGGCTCCAGTTCTAACTCTGCCTGACGGAAGCAAAATGTTCACAGTATACACAGATGCATAAGGAACGGGACTAGGCGTTGTTCTAATGCAAGAAGGAAGGGTAGTGGCTTATGGTGGAAGACAATTGAAAGTTCATGTAAAGAACTACCCAACCCACGATCTTGATTTAGCCGCCATCGTCTTTGCGCTTAAGTCTTGGCGCCATTATCTCCTAGGTGAGAAGTTCGAATTATACACTGACCATAAATCATTGAAATATCTCTTCTCTCAGAAGGATCTTAACTTGAGGCAGCAAAGATGGATGGAGTTTCTTGCCTCGTATGACTTTGAAATTTCCTATACTCCCGGCAAAGGCAACGTAGTAGCAGATGCGTTGAGCCGAAAGAAACTGACCTTAAGCCCGCTCTTTGTTGAAAGGAAAAGCCTGAAGTATATAACCAGTTTTAACTTTAGGCCCTGATCGGATTTTGTACCGGGTTTGCTAACATCTCTCGAAGTACGCCCTACTCTCTTGGACTCAATAGGGGTTGCACAACGTGAAGACCCTCAGCTTGTTGATGTGATTGATAAACTTATTAGGGGTGAGACTTCTAGTCACCTCAGTAGATACGCCATTGATGATAAGGGTTGGCTGAGGCGAGATGGACGATTATGCATCCCACAAGCAAGGGAGTTGACAAAGAAGGTTCTCGAGGAAGCGCATCATTCCAAGATGACTATACACCCTGGCAGCGATAAGATGTACAAGGATATAAAAAGAACTTTCTTTTGGAGCGGCATGAAGCAGGACGTGGCAGATTTTGTTTCTAAGTGCATGACCTACCAACAGGTCAAGGCGGAACAGAAGAAGCATGGAGGACTACTTCATCCTTTAGAGGTCCCACAGTGGAAGTGGGAAAGCATTTCAATGGACTTCATTGATGGACTGCCTAGGTCGAGAAAAGGCAATACTAGCATTTGGGTAATAGTGGATAGGCTTACTAAAAGCGCCCACTTTATACCCGTTAAAAGTAGAAGGACTGCCTCATCTATAGCAACTCTTTATCTCAAGGAAATAGTTCGACTCCATGGGATACCCTCCAGCATTGTTAGTGACCGAGACCCTATCTTCACAAGCAAGTTTTGGCGGAGTCTGCAAGAAGCTGTAGGCGCACAGTTATGTTTGAGCACAGCCTATCACCCCCAAACCGATGGCCAGACGGAAAGGGTGAATAGAGTTTTAGAGGATCTTTTAAGACTTTGCGTTCTTGACTTTGGAGGGACATGGGAGGATCACCTTCCTTTAGTGGAATTTGCCTACAACAACAGCTACCAAGCTACCATCGGTATGGCGCCCTTCGAAGCCTTTTATGGAAGACCGTGCAAATCACCAACTTGTTGGTGGGAGTCTACAGATAAACTTATACTTGGGACGGACATGATTTGAGAGACTTCGGAGAAAGTGGACTTGATACGAAGGAGAATGAAGAATGCCCAAGACAGGCAGAAATCCTACGCCGACAAAAGAAGGACCGACCTTGAGTTTGAGGTTGGGGACAGGGTTTTCCTTAAGGTATCTCCTTTAAGGAATGTCGTTCGCTTTGGATCCGTAGGAAAGCTAGCACCAAGATTTGTAGGACCGTTTCCTATCATCGAGAAGGTTGGGAAGATGGCCTATAGATTAGAGCTACCCGAGAGACTGGCCGGAGTTCACAACGTCTTTCATGTTTCTCACCTCCGGAAGTGTTTGCATGAGTCTGCGGAAGTGGTGGAACCTAGCATTCTAGAAGAAGCCAAAGTGGAACGTGAAGCAACTATGAGGAGAGTTCCAACCCGCATCTTAGGAACTGAAGTGAAAAAGCTACGCAACTGCGAAGTCAAGCTCGTTAAAGTTCAATGGAGCGACGCCGAGGAAGACGCGACTTGGGAAACTGAGGACAAAATACGCGTTGCCTACCCTCTTCTTTTTGAGGGTACGTCTTTGATCTCTCTTTTTCCTTAAGTTATGCTTTATCTATCTTTTTAGATATAACTCCTCGGTCCTTTTCCTAACTCCTTAGGTAGAAAACAAATGGATGCAAACATGTATTTGAAAACATGTTATGGATGATGGCTGCAAATGGTTGCTAGTGATTGCTAGTGGTTGCTCGTGGATGCATACACACACACCCTAGGTTATAGATCGGCTCAGTCACTTCATATTGCATATGCATATATGTATTCTCAATTGTATATGGTTGAAGCTTGATATGTTGTCATATGGTTGTCTCATTTGTATGAATAGTTGTGCACTCATATAGAATTATGAGTAGGAAAAAAATTTGCATACATAATGGATTCATGACACTTACATGATTCGCATTAAGGAGGTCAACTGAATCAGTAGACCGCCTGATTTCTGCATTAGATAAGGACATGTACACACACTATGCATATGATCATGAAGCATTAGAAGTCTTTTAAGGACATTGGACGCCTGTGTTTGTTGGTTGAGTAGATGGACGGTTGGATGGTAGGATATACATTCTTCCTAACTTGAAGATTTCGGGGACGAAATCCTTTTAAGGGGGGAGAATGTAACACCCCGTGAATTCTATAACATTAAGCTTCACAAATTGAAGTGTAATTAATTCTAAATGAAACAATTAAGGGAAATGGGTTACACCATTGCGTTCATCTCAAAATTCTGCTTGAGATAGAGTCCGAGTTGGCGTGAATCGGACTCCGTATGAAGGAATTATGACCTTCGGAAGTTTCAGAATAAAATTTAAAATTCAAACAGCTCAGTTTCAAATTCGAAATTCGAAAAATAGGTTCAAACTAGGCTGGGCGGGAAAATCCCGCCCAGGGACCAGGTCGACCATAGGGTCGACCATGGTGTCGACCTGGTCACCCCAGGTCGACCATAGTGTCGACCTGGGTGTCGACCTGCCAGTCGACCTACCTGGTCGACCTGGCTGGCTGGGTCTGGCTCTGGCTCGAATTTCTGTGGCTCAGTGTGTCATTAGGGCTGACATGTCACCTCTTGATTGGTTCTTTGAACTTTGTATGGTCTAGATTCCTCCTGTCTTCATCTGACGGCACAAAACAATTTAAAAATCTATATATACACCCTAAGTCTCAACTAAAAATTCACACAAAAAAATAAGATGGGAGTCGTCATGCTGCCAGGAAGGAATTGAGCGTAGCCGTCAAGAGAGAGGAGCTTAGAGACGAATCAAATTAAGAAGAAGACTAAAGCTTAATCAAATGAATCATCGCAACATTAATCTACCCAAAGGAACGCATCTCAATTTCAGAATTCAGAATCCAGAATTCAAGATTCTGCATTCGTTGTAAGTATAGCGACCTTTCAGAATATGAATAAAAACTGTGACGTGATTCGATGTAAATGAAAATGGAATTGTGTTATTGTATGATAATGATATAAATTCTGTGTATTGTAATGATTCTTTCATGATTTGTGTATTGATATTTGTGGCCTAAATTGATTGATGCAAGCCTATTGAACAATTGTATATGAAAACAATGGCACTTGCAAGTTTGTGGCAAAAACTAGAATTTGATCCCTTTATGTTTATGTCTATGGCATGGACTATATACATTCACTAAGTCTAAATTAAGGCCTATGTAAACATGTTCTAGATTTGAGACCTTTTATGCCTACATGACCCAAAACCTATGAACACATTTTTATGTTTATTTGCAAGTATAATTGGATCTATGTTAAGTATCGTTTGGGTTACATAAACTATGCAAGTTCATGTTGAAATAGGCTATATGATTAGATGTTAAAATTGGACATTTTGGTGAATATACAACATGTTAGTTTTGTGGTTGACATTATGTCAAGTTAAACATGTTTAAACCCAAGTTTGTATAAGCCTAAACTATGCTATTTCATATGTCACCTACTTAGTTATACTTTGATTTGAGTGCAAGTTCACATGACCCATAATTTATGTTAGTTGAATCGCTAAATTGCAAGTTCGTGCGCCACACACCTTTATGTATTGTGAAATATTACATGTTCTTGATTTCCCTTTTCTCACGTTTAAAAGTTGGGCTGAATTGTGTCGAGCCCAACATTCGTTATAATGTTGCGAATGTACAAACAGGGGTAATAACGTTGGGTGTAAAACATGAAAAATATATGTTGGCATGTTTGGCACATGCCAACGACAATGACATTTAAGCGGTATGAATTGTTATACCCAAGAACAAAGCACATGACATTTGCATATAATTGAGAAGTGATAAAATATGTAAATTTAGAAATCACGGTATGCTTAACCCGTAGTTGGATTGAGTTGTGATGTAAACCTGCCCGGACCCGCCCGGCTGTCCAGTAGTCACAACAATACCTATCCAATGTGGGTGGTTAAGCATTGAGCCCAATAAGGACCCGAGGTTAGACTGAGCTACGGTGTAAACCTGCCCGGAACCGACCGGCACATCCAGTAACCGTAGCAATATCTGTCTAATGTGAGTGGTCAGGTGCTTTAAGAGGCTAAGGACAGATGGTAGGGTTAAGTCAACTATAAAAACTTAACCAAATTCAACATGTTAACAAGAATTGATGGGTGAGGTTAGGTAAATACAGACACTTAACCACTTAACATGTTTGACTAGAAAACCCTAGTAACGAGGGACCCGTTTCAGCAGTAACCCAAGTTATGTATCATGGTACCCTGAAACTAGGCAGGGTGGGGCACGATTACTGGGCTGATTGTAAGCGGTCAAAACGACGGCGGTGGGTGCACAGTGTAGGTTCTAACGGGCTGTGGGCGTGCACACACTCCGAAGCAGACAAACAGGGCACCGGGGACACCAGTAGTATAACTTATGCCTTCTAGAAATTGTATCGGGGCCTCCACCATGGGTCTTGATACACCCCATGGTGGGACCAGCATAGGTATCTACAATTCTTGGGGGCTGTATGACACATGTTTACGCGAGTAGGAGCCGATCTTTAGAAAATGGTGATCACTTCACCCTCAGCATGGGGTGCCAGTTAAAATAAGCTCAAGTAGGTGTAGAGATATAGTGTGGGTGCGATAGTACATTCGATTCTAAACGACACTTCCTTAGCTTGTGACACTTTCCTGTTTTCAGTATATATCTATCATGCCCTTTTTCTTATTCACATACTGAAGAGTTACTAGATTTACTCAGGCTTTATGTCTGACTCTATTTTCTTTTCGACTTCTTTTCTTTCGTCCCTCCCCCCCCCCCAGGTCCACAGGGAGGAAACAACTCAGCTCAGTCAGACTCTTTGAAAGCTCCAAGATAGTAGATTTATGATTTGGATCTCTTTTGCTCGGATTATGGCTTTGGATATCACTATGGGGATTTTTATCACTTTATTTATGTTTTATGCTTCTTTAATAATCAAGATAGTAATGAGGTTGTAATGTTGGAAGTATTTTGAGACAATTATGGAAATGTTTTGTTTGAACACGTATTGATGAAATAAAAGTCTGTTTGGTTTCCGCTGTTTAAAATATGTGTATTTATATCTGTCTTGTGTTTATCTGTGGCTTTTACTTATAAACCTCCACCAAAGTTAAGGAATTCCCTTTGTGAGTGACCTTGACGGAAGTGGGGTGTTTCACGTGGGGTCAAAGTTTTGATACCAGAAAGGGTTACTGACTAATATGGGTCCCAAACAACAAAGGACACAAGTATTTCTTCTCCTAACCTTGTGTCCCCAGACTAACAAATTTCAGACTAACTTGTTTACAGATATCAGACAGAGTTCAGGTTACTAGTTCACATATCAGACAATCAAGTAAACAAGTTTTCAGACTAACGGATTAGATATACAGATTAACAAGTTCTCAGACTAACAGATCAGATATACAGATTAACAGACTTACAGATTGTTTTACCTAACTTTGTATTGGGCCTACAGATTTACAAAATGGGTTTATTAGATTCATCAGTCCAATTGTTTTAACCCTATCTACCCAACACGTTTTAGGTATCATATTTATCTTAGATTTGCATTAATTAATTATTAATGCACAACCTCTCACATTAGGTCGGTAGCTTGTGGACGCTGGTTATGCCGGGCGGTTCCGGGCAGACTTCTGCCACAAGCCAGACCTAACCTCATGTCTAAGCATATTTTAGTTATGCCTACGACCTCTCACATTAGACTGACAGTTTGCGGTCGCTGGTTAAGCCGGTTGGCTCCGGGCAGGCTTCCACCACAAACGGAGTCTAACCTCGTGTCATAGACAATTTATTCCAATATATATATCAGAATAATTTATGTCCATTTAACAGATTAAACTCCCTTACAGGTTACAGCAGATTAATCAAATTTCCATGTTTTACTAAATCTTAGATCGAGCCTACGGATTTTCATAACTAAATTACAATTATTTAGCTTTCAACAGATTTAGCCGATAACAGATTTGGCAGATTTGACAATTCAACAGATTTAGCAGATAATAGATTTGGCAGATTAGGCAATTCAACAGATTTAGCAGATAACAGATTTGGAAGATTAGGCAATTCAACAGATTTAGCAGATAACAGATTTGGCAGATTAGGCAATTCGACAGATTTAGCAGATAACAAATTTAGCATATTAGGCAATTCAACAGATTATTCATTTCTAAAATTCTATTTACATATCTTACCTAATCCTAAATCATGGTCATAATTAATAATACGACATATGCCCCAAATTTTAATTAAACTTTGCATAGTACATAATATTCTCTAAAAAAACCCAAACAATATGAATTGTGCCAAATTATAGCCTATGATGCCAAATATCCTAAAATCCATATTTAGGCGCATTCACATTAGTAGTTAACCTATTTTAATATAGATCTTTATGCCTAAGTCACATATTTCTTTTTCTTTTCTTTTCAAGTCATAGACCGTGATATAAAATATGCCCCAAAATCTAGATCTTAAATTTTAGTCATGTATTATGTCCTCAAAATCAGATCTTGCATTATAATATGCACTATATTCCAAATCCCAAGTCATATGCTATCATATAATAATTCTTCTTCCAAATCACTGTCTATTATACATAGTATGCACTGATTCTAGATCATAATTTACAACCTATGTTCTTTTCTCAAATCAGTCACAGATTAGTCATGTCCAATTATGCAATATTCATTATTTGTCCCAAAATTAGCGTTCATGCGTTAATCTCTTATGAGATTTGGTGCAGGCTCGTAGTAGCCTGGCTATAAAACAGAAAGAAAAGGAGATACAGAATAGTCACAGAAAAATAGATCTGACAGATGAGAATATGCATAACCTCAGATTCAAATTTATAACCATGCTAAGATCACAATAAAAGTCTATATCTGAAAATAACTGTACTCACAATTAAAAGGTAAATCTTGATTTCAGGGATCTGTATTCTGACACTGAATAGCGCTCCTTTGGCGTAGACTATCGATTAGATTTGATTCTCTTTTAACTCTATTCAGAATGGAAGAAGATGCACTAGTTCTAGTTTTGATTCTAGCAGAGTAGCGACGCCATTTTTATTTTTAATTAGAATAGAGGTAGAGTATAGGCAGAATGAAATTATGTGGAGAGAAAGCTGGGTTTGGTGGTGTTTAAATAGGTTAGAGCTCATGAATCCGGTTAGAAAGGCGTCCAGGTGCTGAAAAATGGATCTATCTACAGATCTGGAAAAGGGGGGGGAGGTCGACCCTAGTGTCGACCTGTTTAGCCGGGTTGACCCCTAGGTCAACCCTAGTGTCGACCTGGGCCCTGGGCGGAAATTTTCCCGCCTAGCTCGGGTGGCTGTTTTGAATTTCGAATCTGAATTTTGAATTTTCGGGCTGGTTTTTACTGAAACTTCTGAAGACCATATCTTCTTCATACGGAGTTTGATTTAGCAAACTTGTACTCTATTCCAAGCAGAATTTCGAGACGAACGCAATAGCGTAACCTGTTTCCCTTAATTATTTTATTACAATTTAATTATCCTCTGATTTGTTACTCTTATGTTCACAGAAAATACGGGGTGTTATATTCTCCCCTCCTTAAAGGATTTCGTCCCCGAAATCTTCAAGTTTGGAAGAATGTGTCCAACCATCCAATCACCTATCTACTAAACCGTCATCCACAAGCATCCATTGTCCTTAGAAAACTTCTAATTTTGTATGAACATATGCAAAAGTGTGTGTATATGTTCCTCATCTAATGCAAAGATCAGGCGGTCCACTGATTCAGTTGAACTCCTTAATGGGAATTATGTCATCGTCGTGAGTCCAACATGTATGCAATTTTCCTATTTGATACATATCATTTCTATTTGAGTGCACAACCGTTCATCCAAATGCAACATCCATGTGATGGGTCAATTATTTTGCATCCACAAAAATTGAAAAATGCACACACATCCATATGCAGTATGAGAGTGTTTTTGAGCCGATCTAGTGCCTAGTGTGTGTGTATATGCATCCACGAGTAAACACTAGCAACCACTTGCAACCATCAAACATAACATGTCTCAAACACATGTTTACACCCACTAGTTTCTACCTAAAGGTCGAAGACTAGATCGATAAGATATAGCTGAGTGATAGAAGCAAGTACGATTAAAACAAAAGCTTTGTTCCTATTAGACATCGATTTAAGAGAATAACCCCCTAAGTATCAACCCCGAAGACCGAAATCAACATCAGATTGACACTCAGAGAATCACTCCCATTAAACAAACGTCCAACTGGAAATCTACTTCATGCTTTGAGTAAAAAACCCTATCCTTTTCAGAAATATTCAGATACTTACAGACTACTGGTACAGATCAGATTTTCAAATGATTCTTAGGAAACTAAGCATGATAAAATCCCCATTATATCCCACAAATAAACCAAAATGTATGCATCATAGTCAACTTAACGCCCAACACAAATATCCTCAAAACCCAACCTATCACAAATAGATGAGTCGTAACCCTTATGGGTTTGAGTCTACAGCAGGATCAGAAACAAGACTAGTATTAAAGTGCAGAGTTTCAATTACAGAATCAAAATGCCATAATCAGAAAGAGTTTTAACTCCACAATCAGATAAGGAAATTAAACCTTCTACATAAATTTTCTTATTTCTTTCCTATCCACTAGCCTCGCGAGAATTCGCCTGCCCTCCAGAGGTAGGTCCTGCCCTCTTCCCTTGTCCTCGTTTATTTGGGCAGCTCTAGTGAAGTGCCCCATTTCTCCACAGTTGAAGCAAGTGCCCTTCCTCTTTCTGCAATCCTTGTTCAGGTGGGTCGAGCTTCCACAAGTAAAGCACTTCTTCTCCTTCTTATCTTCAGACCTCTCATCCTTCTTTTACGTTTCCTTTTTGGGCCCCACCTTCTTGTTTTGTGGTCCTTCAAGCTTTTCCTCTTTCTTTTTACTTTCGGCTTCCTCTTCATGCATTAACGCCATGTCCACCAATTTATCGAAGGTTGCCCCCATAGGAATGTGGGACATCGCCAATCCGTGTAGCGGCTCGTTCAAACCTTTAGCAAACCTCAGTGCCTTTTTATATGGTGTATTTACCAAATCTAAGCCGAATCTCGCCGACTGATTAAACCTGTTCACGTACTCTCTCACTGATAAATTCCCCTGCTTCAACGCCAAGAACCTCTCTACGTATAGACTCTCTTCCGCTCGTGAGAGAAATAACCTATGCCTGAAATCCATCCATCTCTCTACCGGATGCTCTCCATTTGTGACCTCCCACCAAAAAGAAGCTTCGTCCTTAAGCAACCATATCGCCAATTGTATCTTCTGCCTATCGTCCACCTCGAAGATAACGAACAAATCCTCAGTTTCTTTGAGCCAGTTCCTTGCCTCCACGAAGGATTCAGTTCCATTAAAGTTCTTCCCACCCATGGCTCGAAAGTCTCTACATATCTTCGGGAAAGTATTCACGCGCAGAGGAGGAGGAGGAACCGCTGCAGTTGGGGAGGAGGGACGTCTGCTGGGCCCGCATCATTAGCCCTAGCTTCTAGGTACCTCCTGAACCATCCAGGTATCGGTACGCCCTCTGGAAGGTTAAGATCCCCAGACATGCTGAAACGAAAGAAAAGGAAAGATTCAAAACAAAGGATAGAAAGATAGGCATATGGCTTTGGGGATTATGTTTTTCAAATAAACTCTACTTTTGAAAATACTTCCTTTTCAAAACGTTTTTGAAAATAGTTTTCAATTTTTTTTAATCAAATCTGGTAACCTTCAGCTCTGATACCAAGTGTAACACCCCACCTCCGTTAAGGTCACTCACAAAGGGAATGCCTTAACTTTGATTGAGCGTTTTAGTAGAAAGAACAGAAATTTACAAGATAGATAAAGCAGTACTTGAAAAATTTATAATTTTATTACAATAGAAACAGAAATAAGTTTGGTTACATCTTTCCAAATCACAATATCAGAATTCAAGTACAAAATATCGGTCTTGTACAAAAGCCTTCAGAATGCATAGTTTTTAAAGCCATAATCCCCAACATAAACTGCCAGGGAAAGATAGAGCCAAAGCCAAGCAATACTTCAAACACTTCAAGCAGAGAGAATCTAAATCAAGATCCTATGATTCCCCCCTAAGCACCTGGGGGGAAACGGAAAGAAAAGAGGCGAAACAAACTAGGTCAGATATAAATCTGGTGAATCCAATGACTTTCACTATATAAACAGATAATAGTATCATGACATGTAAATAAAACTGGATGAGAGATAACCGTAACAGGAATAGTAGGTTAATAGAATGATAGAGACTAAGCTAAGCTTCTTACTTAGTCTTCACTTCTCTACACTAATACTAGTATAATAGGATTAGGTGTTACCCTAATGTCTAAACTGAAATAGAAACGGAAACAGAATAATCTCTACAAAAACAGAATGCTAGTAATAGGGCTTTACCACCCGAACAGACAGAAGGTACAGAAGCAGAATACTAATAATGGGCCTTTACCGCCCAACTAATGGGCTTTTACCACCCCAACAGACAGAATGTACAGAAACAGAATCGGAAACGGAATCAGAGACAGAAACAGAATAATCCCTACGGAAACAGAATGTTAGAATTAGGTATACACTAGTAATGGGCCTTTACCACCCCAACAGACGGTACCACGCAGAAACAGACAGGTGTCACCACCCAACAGAAACAGACGGTACCAACAGAAATAGACAGAACTAAGTGTACCCTAAGTCCTACCCCCAAGCGATCGGCTCCCTAATACATAAATACCTTGTGTCGGCCCCACAGTAGGGTGTATCACTCCCTAAAGTGACAACCTATTGGCACAGACCTATTTACAGATGTCACGATGTCTTACATCCTCAGAGCAGACCGGATCCATGTACGCACATGACCTGGTTGGAACGCACCATCAACACCCATCGCCATCATCAAAATGAACCACTTATAATTAGTTCAGTAAGCGTGCCCGGACCCTTACATAGCATGGGGTCAAAGTTTTGATACCAGAAAGGTTTACTGACTAATATGGGTCCCAAACAACAGACGACACGAGTATTTCCCCTCCTAACCTTATGTCCCCAGACTAACAGATTTCAGATTAACTTGTTTATAGATTTCAGACAGAGTTCAGGTTACTAGTTCACAAATCAGACAATCAAGTTAACAAGTTTTCAGACTAACGGATCAGATATATAGATTAACAAGTTCTCAGACTAACGGATCAGATATACAGATTAACAGACTTACAGATTGTTTTACTTAACTTTGCATTGGGCCTACAGATTTACAAAACAGGTTTATTAGATTCATCAGTCCAATTGTTTTAACCCTATCCACCCAACACGTTTTAGGTATCATATTTATCTTAGATTTGCATTAATTAATTATTAATGCACAGACCTCTCACATTAGGTCGGTAGCTTGTTGTCGTTGGATATGCCAGGCGGTTCCGGGCAGACTTCTGCCACATGCCAGACCTAACCTCGTGTCTAAGCATATTTTAGTTATGCCTACGACCTCTCACATTAGACTGATAGTTTGTGGTCGCTAGTTAAGCTGGTTGGTTCCTGGTAGGCTTCCACCGCAAACGG
Source organism: Allium sativum (assembly GCA_030737875.1). Classification (NCBI taxonomy): domain Eukaryota; kingdom Viridiplantae; phylum Streptophyta; class Magnoliopsida; order Asparagales; family Amaryllidaceae; genus Allium; species Allium sativum. The sequence goes on along the minus strand of CM060926.1, from coordinate 680,388,630 downwards.
AGTCTAACCATGTGTCATAGCCAATTTATTCCAATACAGATATCAGACTAATTTATGTCCATTTAATAGATTAAACTCCCTTACAGATTACAGCAGATTAATCAAATTTCCATGTTTTACTCAATCTTAGATCGAGCCTATGGATTTTCATACCTAAATTACAATTATTTAGCTTTCAACAGATTTAGCCGATAATAGATTTGGCAGATTTGATGTAACGACCCGCATTCTACGCATCATAGGATCGTAGGATATTTATTTCTTTCACATACGAAGTCGTATGGTCATGTAACTTTGGGAGACGACTATTGGGGCCACTTCCCAGGTTCATGATTTTTCTCGATTTTTAAATGACCATTTTACCCCTAGTTGGCACTGTTTTGGCCATAACTTTTGACTGGAAAGGAATTTTGACCTGAAACCACTTCCATTGGCTCCGGATGATGGTTCCTCTTTCCGTAGAGTGGTCACATTAGCCAAACGGACTTACCGTTTGGGAGATATGGCTGAAACAAGTTTCAGATGGTGAAAAAAACAGCTTAATTGGGCTTAAACGGGTGATTAGCAGCTAGGCCCAAGGGGAATTTCGGGTTTAGGGGGGCATATAGGGGCTGATTAGGGTTAGAGAACATTTCTTTAGACATTTTCCAGCCGCCACTTTCATTCCTCTTGATCTAACCATGGCCTCCACTCTCTAAATCTCTCTAAAACACCCAAAAATCACTTCCTAATCAAGGATTAAGGCTTAGAGGTATCAAATTAAGAAGAAAAAGCACCAAAGCAAGGTTAGAGCTGCTGTTGGGCATCAGTATTCGCCCAAATCAGAGGAGTTTCAGTTCTGAGAATTTTGTTTGTGGCCAAGGTGAGTGATTTGCATAGTTTTTGCACTAATTACGGTGATTAAGGGTAATTAGTGTGGATTAGCGAATTTATACGTAAATAAATTCTGGAAAAATTCTTAAAATTCTAAAATAATGTTTTAAGGCTCTGTTAGGAATTTGGGTTAATTTCGATGTGTTTTGCTAATCGTATGCTTAAAACATGATTAAGAGGGATTATAGGCAAATGTGAGGTTTTAGCCACTTTTGATTCATTTAAATTGTTGTTTGTTGATTGTGGTTGCTGTTATATGTTGCTATGACCCTTTGGTATGCTTTGTGATTGATTCCAATAGTTAGATTGGTCGAAAACGCCGTCGAAAGGTGTATAAACAGTTGCTGGAAAGTTGCAGAAAACTGCAGAGTATCTAACCGGATCGGATCGGGTAGGGGATCGGATCGGACATATCCGAACCGGACCGGGGCGTGGTACTTTCTGGAGCATGACGTGAAGAGGCAACAAGGAAGGCCTGGTCGGATCGGAGGGGCGTAGCGTGGGATCGGAAGGAACAAGGAAGACTGAAGTGGAAGAAAGAGGAGCATGGATACCATATTCTGAACCGAATCGAGAGCAATACACGAACCGAACTGATGCTGACGAGACGGAGACGGAGACACTCAAGCTATGGGGTATCCGAACCGAACCGCTTCAGAATCACCGAACCGAACCGCATGAGGGAGAGGGACCCGAACCCAGAGGATGGTGGCACTCCGAGCCGAACCGGGGAACGTATCCGAACCGAACCGAGCATGGGGAACCGGACGTGTACTTTTACTACTTCGTGATGACTCTTCTGAAGACCAACTCCAGTTCGACCAAACCCGAGATGCAAAGGAAGTCCGAATGAGAAGTTAGAGCTTAAGATTCAGATGGGAATCAACGAGTTCACTTCATGGTTGGGCTTTGCTGCGGGACGCGTGCCAAGGAGTTACCGACGTCTATAGCGTTGGACCACTATGGTAGGAGGTACGAAGGCGGATTCAGGGCCATTATGGCATCGGTAGAACCAAGGGCTACGACCAATGAAGTGGGTCATTGAAATGTTTGGTCATGACTCCAAGTGTTTGGCTTGGTCACAGCAGGGTTTCTACAAGTCGGGATTCGTCGTTACCTCAATTTGTCTAGTGTTCCAAAGTGGTAGATGTCGTACGCTTTACGCACTGAGTGAGAGATGTGAGGATGGTTGCTATGGATGATTTGTTTGCTATCATTATGACATGCACACCCCACCCCCGTATTCTTACACTATTTATTATGGCACCTTGGAGTATTGTACGGTATGTGGTACTAACTCTTTGGTTGCAGGTCCAGGTTCAGGTATGGTTTAGTATACCTGTTATTATTCTGTTTAGATGCTTATCGCTCATACCAGGCTTTATGTCTGACCCAGAGTTTTATGTCTCCTCTTATTACTCTGGGTGCTCACACGAGCAGACTAGAGACAGGTTAGCTGGTGATGCACGGGTAGATGATCCGGAGACGAGCAGGAGGCTTCCACGTAATATATACATAGTACTCTCCCTGTGTTGTTGAAGATCACTGCTTGGGCATTGTTGGTGTATCTTCTACTTCAGCTTTCTTTTGTTTAGAGACAGTAAATTTGGAAAATTGTAATAAGCTGTATTTGGATTTCCGCTGCTTTGATGATTGATGTTGATTCTAGTTATCAGCTTATGCACTGTCTCGCCTGTATTTGTGTCAAGTATGTTATTATTATATTTTATTCCATGCGCTGTGAGACATTCTACAGATTTCTTGGTTAGTTCATTCTCTTCTTTTCTTTCTTATGACGACCGTCTTGTACTAGTCGGGCATGTGTACAGCGCACTTTTGGAGGAGATGCAGGCTGGTGCGGGACGGGCCGTCACATTTGACAATTCAACAGATTTAGCAGATAACAGATTTAGTAGATAACAGATTTAGTAGATAACAGATTTGGCAGATTAGGCAATTCAACAGATTTAGCAGATAACAGATTTGGAAGATTAGGCAATTCAACAGATTTAGCAGATAACAGATTTGGCAGATTAGGCAATTCGACAGATTTAGCAGATAACAGATTCAGCAGATTAGGCAATTCAATAGATTATTCATCTCTAAAATTCTATTTACATATCTTGCCTAATCCTAAATCATGGTCATAATTCATAATACGACATATGCCCCAAATTTTAATTAAACTTTGCATAGCACAGAATATTCTTTAAAAAAACCCAAACAATATGAATTATGCCAAATTATAGCCTATGATGCCAAATATCCTAAAATCCATATTTAGGCGCATTCACATTAGTAGTTAACCTATTTTAATATAGATCTTTATGCCTAAGTTACATAATTCTTTTTCTTTTCTTTTCAAGTCATAGATCGTGATATAAAATATGCCCCAAAATCTAGATCTTAAATTTTAATCATGCATTATGTCCTCAAAATCAGATCTTGCATTATAATATGCATTATATTCCAAGTCCCAAGTCATATGCTATCATATAATAATTCTTCTTCCAAATCACAGTTAATTATACATAGTATGCACTGATTCTAGATCTTAATTTACAACCTATGTTCTTTTCTCAAATCAGTCACAGATTAGTCATGTCCAATTATGCAATATTCATTATTTGTCCCAAAATTAGCGTTCATGCGTTAATCTCTTATGAGATTTGGTGCAGGCTCGTAGTAGCCTGGCTATAAAACAGAAAGAAAAAGGAGATACAGAATAGTCACAGACAAACAGATCTGACGGATGAGAATATGCATAACCTCATATTCAAATTTATAACCATGCCAAGATCACAATAAAAGTCTATATCTGAAAATAACTGTACTCACAATTAAAAAGGTAAATCTTGATTTCAGGGATCTGTATTCTGACACTGAATAGCGCTCCTTTGGCGTAGACTATCGATTAGATTTGATTCTCTTTTAACTCTATTCAGATTGGAAGAAGATGCACTAGTTCTAGTTTTGATTCTAGTAGAGTAGCGACCCAATTTTTATTTTTAATTAGAATAGAGGCAAAGTATAAGTAGGATGAAATTGTGTGGAGAGAAAGCTGGGTTTGGGGTTGTTTAAATAGGTTAGAACTCATGAATCCGGTCAGAAAGGCGTCCAGGTGCAGAAAAATGGATCTTTCTACAGATCTGGAAAAGGGGGGAGATCGACCCTAGGGTCGACCTTAGTGTCGACCTGTTTAGCCAGGTCGACCCCCAGGTCGACCCTAGTGTCGACCTGGGCCCTGGGCAGGAATTTTCCCGCCCAGCCCGGGTGTCTGTTTTGAATTTCGAATCTGAATTTTGAATTTTCGGGCTGGTTTTTACTGAAACTTCTGAAGGCCGTATCTTCTTCATACGGAGTCCGATTTACGCAAACTTGGACTCTATTCCAAGAAGAATTTCGATACGAACACAATGGCATAACCCGTTTACCTTAATTATTTTATTACAATTTAATTATCCTCTGATTTGTTACTCTTATGTTCACAGAAAATACGGGGTGTTACAGCTAGTATTAACCATACTCGGCTTACTGAGGTGGCAAGTATTAACCATACTCGGCTTACTAAGGTGGCGAGTATTAACCATACTTGCTTATGGCAAGTGCCAATCATGCTCGACTTGTATAAGATTATTTCGATAAATCTTAGAAAGGGCGAGTATAGTCCATACTCGGCTTAAAGAGATCTAACAATACTAGGCTCAAGGAGCAGGTTTAAAATGGTGCAGGCTTTCGCACTGACCATATTCGGGGGGGGGGGAGGGGGCGAGAGTTAGTCAACCTCGTCTTAAATCATTCAAATATAATCCATATTTGCAAAAGAAAGATCACTTTTTACTAAGGAATTATTTACAATGAATAAATTCTAAGAGGACGAACGTTGATTCCAGAGCATGCCTAGGAGCTAAATCCTAACCCTGTACATATGTACATCAACATATCCTTTTTGTTGAAAGAAACAGAAATACATCAAAAAAGAAGTCTAAACTTCACTTAATTGATGATGATGCCGTGAGTGCTAATCTCAGGGTCCTTTCTATTTCCAGAAGCTCGAGGACCGGCTCAAGTAGCTCGGGTTGAAGGTTGTGGCTGTTGGATACAACAATGTGTTATATGATTTTTGTTTGATGATAACAAACATATAATATTATTTAAATGTGTTTGTAAATGTACTATTTTATATTTCATTTCATAGAAATAAATATTTATTGAATAATATGCCATTATACACAGTTCACAGTATATTAATTCAATTAAATATTTTATTTCAAAATCTGAAATAGTACAACATTCCAACTCCACTATTGTATACTCAAGTCATAATATTTAACTTGAAATTGTACTACTGAATTAATTTGAATACGATAGACAGTTTGATTTAAACACAATAAAATAATATTTTATTTCAATCAAATTTGTTTATTACAAATATTAGTACAATCTTCTCATTCAGTACATTTGTTCCTCACTACATCACTCATCACTCAGCACATATTTACTCGTTCACTCATTTACATATTCACATACACTGACATGTATACTTGCCTTCATGTGCTCCAGATCCTTTCCAGTTATCAATCCAGTCATCATCTGCATACCTGTCACATATAAAAGAACACACACAGTAGACTGCAATAGAAATAAAACTGAATACATGCAAATATAAATTTTAATTTTAAATTTTTATTTACCTAAGATTTCTGGCGTGTTTCTCATCATTTTTCATGACTTGATCTGATATGTATATATTTCTAGTACCCACTGATCAACCTCAACACACTACACTGGTTTGCTGTTCAGAACCAGTTGTTTCTGAACAGCCTCAACTCAGTGCAGCGGTCTGCTGATAAATAATAAAAGTTACATGTGCACGATATATGTATACACACACTGTTTTATATGTACATATATATACACATATGTACAGGTGCAAAAGTGTGAACATATGCAAAGAAGAAGTGTCATAGCAGCATTGATTCAAGTCAGTTTGTTAATGATGGAGCTTCATGTACATGGTGACGTACACGAGTATACAAGCAGGACAACATGTAAACAAGTGGACATGGTGCAGCTACACGATGACAGAGAAAATACATGCAACAATGATTTGGCATATGCATGGTGCATACACATCAAAACAGTTCAGACATTTCAAGTGTTCATAAGCAAAATCAAGCCAGAGGCTTTAGCATGTGACAGAAAAGAAGTGCAAGTAGCCAACATGAAATAGTCAAGCTCAGGTAATTATATGCAACAATGTAAACAGTGGGATGTATATGTAGTAAGCATGGATATGAGAAATCAAAGATGTCCACACTGTCATGATACTGGAACATGGGTCAAGAACACAAGTTAGGATGCATATGGTGAATATGTGCATACATAGCACAGTGATGTACAACATTTCCATTGGTAACATGAAAAGGAAACTTACACAAGTGTATCATGTTTACACACAGCATGAACAAAGCAGATCAGCATGACTTAACCAAATCAAGTCAGTTCAAATACAAGAAAATAGTCAGAGCAGTATTAACTCAAAACATGTTTAAAACATGGATCAGTCATTAGCAAGCAAATGTGTCAAGCCAAATTGGCAAGTTTTTAAACTGATTCCAGAAATCATGTAAAACAGTTGATGAAGCCTTTTAAAGCTTTTCAAGAAATCTATTCCTATTTTGGCAAGAGTTCATCTATTTCCTGAAGTCACTTGACAGTAATGGTAAATGGGCACGTATCAATCATATTTTGGACAGATTTATATTCAGCATTAGTTTTTGGCAAACTCTGGAATACTATCACAAATCAGTGCAAGCATTTTTGGTAAGAGAAATCTGTTGGGAATGAAACAAATTGTTTTGATTCCAGAAATTAAGCAAGTGTATTTGACAATGTTTTAAAACTCTTTCCATAATTTAATGCCAGGTTTCTCAGCATATAGTATGTAACAAATTCATCAAGCAATCTACATTATCATGGCAATAGTTAATCAACAAAAACTCAAGACCAATGCAAATATTTCCAGAAAGTTTGGATCTTTCAAACTCAGTCAAAATTCCAGAATTCACAAATAAAGCATTTCGAGTTTTCAGAAATAATCACATACGATTTTTATTTATTGAAATGGTCTAAGAAAATTGGATGTTCCAGAAATTTTGCTCAAGTCTTGATTTCCAGAAAAATAAATATATCGCAAGTTCAAACTGAAGATTTCAAAATACCAATCTCGCAAAATTTCTAGAGAAATCGCAAGTTCAAGACCAGTTCAAAACCAAAGATTTCAAGCCCAAAAATTACTCAAATATCAAACCAAGTCTTAGCATCGAAATCAGAGAATATATTGGATTGTAATCCTATAAATACACGCAGAATCATCATCGGTTGTGGAGTGAAAAATAATTCGAACAACCAAGCAACAATTGACTGAAAAAGGGCAGAAATCACATACTTTTTTTGGCAGCAAACAATATCTCGAATCTGAATTCATTGAAGCAACAATTAGATCAAACAATTGTTGAATAAACCAATTCCAGGTGTAACAACCCGGAATTTTGGGGCCAATTTAAAAATTTTGTTTTAGAAATTTTAACGGATTTTTTTTATTATTTAAAATGATTTATTTTAAAGGAGAATGACTAAAAATTTATTTTAAAACGAATAAATTTACTTTAATTATAGAAGGAGTTTAAAACAGCGTTGCAGTTTGAAAATTTGATTTTAAACTTTGACGGACTGCACAGGATTCCAAATAAATCAGAATTGAGCGAAACAAGAAATATTTAAATCTGTTTAATAATATCTTTCTAACGAATCTGAAAAATTGAAATTTCACTTTGAAAATAGAAAGTTATGTCCAGTTTAAAATCTAGAAAAGTCACAGTGGAATTTATATATTTTAATTAAATATATTGACCTTGAAAATAGCCATTTTTCCAATGACCTCGGTTTTCGACGAAACCACTTTTGTTGGAACCGAAATGTCAAATTATTGCTAAGTTTCAATTTTCATAATTTTTCGAATTAATATGTGAGCGTGGTAAAAGAAAATGTGTTTTGACTGTTTCAGTCAAATTTAATCGACTCGAAAATAACCATTTTTCAAACAGTCTCGGAATTCGACGAAATTAGTCTTGTTAGAACCGTATCATCAAAACATGACTAGAAATATTTTTCTATAATCTTTAGATGTCGTATGTGGTCCCGATGAATTTAAATGTAAGATTGTATTAAATAAATAATTTAAATATTAAATTAAATAAAACATGGCTCAGACCATCAAACTGGTAGACGGGACCTAGTCCATCGCGTCCGGAGCGTGGGTATTTGCTTAGGAACAAAGTTCGTTGGGCCTGAATTGGAATCAGTATAAGTTAGTGGGCTGTTTTTGAAGTAAAGAAATAAATTAATACATAAATACTGTATATATACCATGAAAAATACGGTCCAAATAGAAAACCCTAAAGCCAAATACTGCAGCCGCCGTATGCCTTATTTCAATGGCTATTCTTGTTCGATTTTGATCCTTCAATTTATTCCAATCCACTGAGAATTAAAACAAACCCCATATACCAAATCAAAGATATTTCTACCCTCTTCAGTTCTGTACGGAGATTATCATCTAACTCGAAGTATTGGGCGCGATTTTTAGAGAGGAAGACTTCGACTTGGGAGCGGTTTTCGGCGAGAGGGGGTGGCCGAGTTCGGCGCTGCTCCAGGCAGCGGCAGGGGAGACGGAGAGCGACGATATGGTGGCCTCGGAACGATGGCCAGAGCTCCGACGTACGCGCGACTGAGGGAAAAAGGGGATCGAGCGTTGGGTTCTTTTTTGCCTGTAGGAGATAACGTGGAAGATGGATTATAAATGTAATTAGTTAATGCTAATCTGATTTAATTATATTTTAATAATCATTAAATTTCCAATGTTTACAATACGATAACTTTTTCAAATCAGAACGGAATCGAACGAAACTGAAAACTTTAGACTCGTATGATTCAGATCTACGCTATGAAGCTGACTAGAGTTGAAACCGAGCATGTTGAAAATTCAGGAAATTTCAGATTTGAATCAAAATCTAGGTGAGATTTCTATTTTTTTTATAATTAAAATTTAATTATATACCGCTATTGAAAATCCATGTATTTATGTTAATAAATTCAGATCTGTCTTGTTTGGGATTTGTTGATTGTTTTGTGATCGTGTCGAACCACCGAATTGAATTGTGTATTCATGTTTGTCAGAATTTTGTGTATGAATAAAACCATATTTTATGGTATATATAAAATATATTATATTCATGTGTGTCAAAATTTATGTATAAGATAAAAACCATATTTTTATTTTATATATATATAAATAAAAGTATCCCTGTTTGATTTGATAAAAACATAGATTTTTGTCAAACATGTATATTAGAAGGAAATACCTCCTTTTGTTAAAACATGCATATTGAAAATGACATGAAGATTGAAAAGGAAATACTCCTTTTTGTTAAAACATGCATATTGAAAAGGAAATACTCCTTTTCGTTAAAACAGGTATATTAGAATGAAATATTCATTTTTGTTAAACAATATTATCATTCTGATCAGTTATACTAAGAATAAAATATCATTCTTAATGTAAAATGTACATTATGATAGAAATACCATTTTTGTTAAAACTTAATTAGTGAAATAAAAATCACATTTTTGTTAAAACACAACATTTATGTTAGAATTTAAAAGGACGTTTATGTTAGAATTTAAAAGGACATTTAAGTTAGAATAAAAACAACATTTATGTTAGAATTAAAAAGGGACATTTATGTTAGAATTAAAAAGAACATTTTGTTGTAGAATGTTACATTAGAATAAAATATCACTTTGCTAGCATATGTTAGGTTAAATAAAACATGTCTTTATAAATGTAAAACTTGGTATGACAAATAAATTCTCTTTTATTTTGTCATTAGAAATGTAAAAAAGGTTATGAAGATAAAAACCATCTTTTTATCTGTCATCTATGAACATTGGAACTATTGAAAATAAAAACAATCTTTTTATTTGTCATATATGAACACTGAAGTTATTGAAAATAAAATTCACTTTTCATTTGTCATTTGAAACTTAGGATTTATTATACAAATAAAATTCGCTTTTTATTTGTCATTAGAAACTTGGAATTTGTATACAAATAAAATTTACTTTTTATTTGTCCTTTGAATACATGGAAAGATGTATGTAAATAAATTATTCTTTTATTTGTCATGTTAAACATTAAAATATGTTATGTGAACAAATACTTCTTTTATTTAGACATTGGAATAGTAAAACATGTCATGTTAATAAATATACATTGAAATAAAAAGTTATTCTTTATTTGCATTCTTTGATGCAAATATACATGGAAAATAAAAGTTACATTATTTTTTATTTACCTTCCTTGTTGCAAATAAAACTAGAAATAAACGTTGCATTTTGTTTGCAATTTTTGATGCAAACAAAACGTTAAAATAAAAGTTGCATTTTTGTTTGCAATTTTAGATGCAAACAAAACATCAAAATGTAAGTTACATTTTTGATGTGAATAAAATATCGTCTTGAAAGTTGCATTTTTATTTGCATTCTTTAATGCAAATAAAACATGAATTAAAGGTTGCATTTTACTTTCAAATTAAAAGTTAGATTTTTATTTGCATTCACAAATACAGATAAAATATGAAATAAAAAGTCAGGTTCCTATTGGCATTCCATAATGCAAATAAACATAGAAAATAAAAAGTGCATTTCTATTTGCATTCCACAATGCAAATAAAAACATAGAAGATTAAAAGTACATTTTTATTTGCGTTCCTCAATGCAAATAAGAAGATACATTTTTATTTGCATTCCTTAATGCAAATAAAATATGAAATTAAAAGTTGATTTTTTTTTTTTGCCTTCTTTAAAGCAAACAAAACATGAATTACAGAGGTTATATTTTTGTTTGTATTTTGGATGCAAATAAAAGCCTAGTTTGAGAAGTCATATTTTTCATTTGCATTTTAGATACAAATGAAAGATTAGGATAAAAGTGACATTTTTCATTTGCATTTCTGATGCAAGTGAAAGAATAGAATAGGATAAAAACATAGGGAAAGTTATATTTTTATTCGCAATTTAAGTGTAAATAAAAGATAGAATTTAAAATTTACATCTTCATTTACATTATAAAAATGATAGAATTAAAGATAATATTTTTATTGTCACTTTAGGGACAATAAAAGGAATAGTATCACATGTGACAATTTTTTTTATGGCCATTTTATATGAAATGGAAAGAACAAGCTTGAAAATAATATTTTTATTGCCAATTTAGAGACAATATAAAAAGATGTTCTTTTATTTGCATTCTCTAATGCAAATATATATTGAAATATATGTCTGTGATGTTGAAATGTTTGATGTGTTAAATACAATGTTAGTATATGCAAACTGAACACTACACTTCCATTTACAAGTTATCCGACTTGTTTATGTGATTGGGACGATAATTTTTACACATCACCCAAGTGCACAAATAATTTATTATTTGATTGTTGGATGAAACCCCACATGGGTGTTGGGATGATATTTGATCCACACTAGTCCCCATATTTAGTGTAGAATCCACTCTGGTTGTTATTTGGATTTTTGATAATTATTTATCATAATTGTTGAAACATACAATATATGGTTGATGACTATGTCACATTCCAATCAAGAATATTCCTAGAAAAAGAATTTATCAGAAATGGAACATTTTAGAAAAAAGAATATATTTCTTTTATTGAAATGAACTAGTTATTAACTAGAATAAATCATTAAATTAAGATTTAATGAAGTTTCCAATTTGTTGATATTTAATTGAAATTAAATAAATTGGATTTAGGTTTGTCGTGAATGTTGTCTTCAATAACACCTTTCTTAAACCCAGTTGAGAAAAGAATAATCTTTTAATTAAGATTTTTTAAAGTTTTCAATTATTTCCAGTAATTGAAATAAGATGAAATGTGAGTTGGGTTTATTGTGAACTGTGTTTTTAAGTGACATGTGTTATTTAACCCAACTGACAGTAAAAATATGATTTGTAATTTATAAATCTTTTATTAAGATTTAAATGGGAATTTTCCAAAAGCCAAGTTTTCCAATTTAATATATTAAATTGGAATTGAGTGGAATTCGAATTAACAATAACCGAGATAAGCTTCTGTAAAAGAAGACCGATACTACATATGGAATTTAAGAGGCTTTGCCGTTATTCCATTTATATTATTGGTCGGATACAGAAATTTATAACGATTATATATTGATTTGATTTCTGTGAAGATTCCATATTTTATGGAAGATGATTTTGGGTTTACTGTAAACTATGTTTTAAATGACATTAGTTCTTTAACCCAGTTAAAGTTAAGATTAATTTCTTAAATTTAAATAATCATTGAACAATGATTTGTGGTATTTAAAAAGTAAATGTAAAGAATTTATCCTTGATATGACAATGTGAATATTTTATTAAAAGAATATTTTGAATTGGAATGAGGCGTTGGATGTGTTTTTATAGTACTTGATTTTTAATTATAAAAATACGCGAGTTATTCGGAAAGACCGGGTTTAACCCATTCCGAATAATTACTACGACGATGAAGAGTCGAAGATGAAGACGGTGGTTGAAGACCGACGATCTTCACATCGAATGGAAGTGTTGCTACTGAGACCCATGATGGGAGTAGCTACCTTGAAGGGGCTTCAGTGGTGGCCGTCCGGACTATTGTTGATTGTTTGGATTTGGTTTTCGCTCAGACCCAGAGCATAAGCTTGTAAATGGATGCGTGTCTGACATTGGTTTTCATTCCAGGCGAATTAAATTGATTGTTATTAATGTATGTCTAATTGGTGGTGGAGAATTTATTCTCTGCTTAGCACCCTGGTATATATTAATAGTGATTGATCGCATGGCGTGAATTATCAATGTGGCACGCCAAGATGAAATTGATCAAGGCTTTTGTTGAAAAGCAGGGCCTTGTGGGATGATCAAAGGATAGCCTATTACAACATAGCTTTGCGTATAGCGTGACTTCACGAGCCTCACACCCCGGTATGAGTCAAAAACGGGATATGGACCGTAGGGAGTGCACAGGTTTTTTCTAGCTAGTGGTAGTGTCAGTGCTTAAACTGACTGGCATTTTACTTATGTGGATGATGGATTTTGAGGCGCCTCGGATTTTTATAGGCCGTTAGTGGTCGTACTATAGGTTCAAAGGAACCGGGAAACGTGTGTTCAGGCATAACCAATCCACTGCCGATAGGCGGGGACCGGCCCTACCGCTCCAAGGGTTCACTGCGGGGGATCCCGAGGCATTTGCTAGAGTGTCTCGAATCGGAGAGGAGTTTGCCTCTAGCCTCGACTCATGATGGAAATCCAAATTTCCAATACGACCTTGCGGTTTTGATTGTAGAACTAGTATGGCGACATAGTAGGATGGGGTACTATGCCATCTATGATTAATACATTATGATTGAAATTATTTTTGAAATATATATACCCATAGATATACACACTAATACTAAATCCGTTTTATCGTATCAAGCATCTTTTGACCATTATAAGGTAAAACCCTATCCTCCGGTTTGCGTTGCATTGTGTGATGGGACTTGGGTCTTATAATGGTTTCATTTTTCTAAAAAGCATTGTGTTGTTTAACGTCTTACTTTATTTTATGCACTGGCAATCCAATGGAGTAAACCTGTTCTGCGTTAGCGGCGTGGTCCTGTGATTAGCCTTATTATTAGATAAGTTAAGATTTCTCATACTAGTCCCATGACTGACCTGTAGTTTGTTTCACTGGCAAACTCGGGTGCCCTTGTTTTCCACACGGGCAGTCGAGTAGCTTTTTGCTGATATATTTACAGGATCCTGGTTTACAGCTGAAGCGGTATTCGGAAAGCTCTGTATCCGTGTATTCCTTTCAGTTGTATATTTGTAATATCTTTCCGCTGCTATTTAAATGTAATTTAAATCTCTGATATTATTGTATTCCTGTTATGTAATATATATTCGTACTCTGTGATTTTCTTGTAATCTGATGTAATTGTTGGAATCAACAATAAAATGTTCTTCAGTTTGTGTTCTGATGTGTGTTGTTCTCAAAGCAATCCAGCCTTTCCTTTACTGGGAAGTTTGGGTTGTTTCACCAGGAAACCCTAGGAGCCGCCAATTTTATTTCCATAGAGAAAAAGAGATTGGGCCAAAAATGAAGTATGAAGCAAAGTAAAAGGAGGCTGGCTAAATTTACTAAGGGGGCAAAAGAATTTTATAACCTAGGGTTTAATTCTTAAGGGTTTTAATTGTTAATGTTTTTTATTCTAAGTGTTCTTTAATCTGAAAATTGTTTTTAAAGTTTTCTAGTTTGTCTGTAAAACTAGGGAGACAAATTACGGGGTTTGTAATTCGGAGAAATATGATTTCGAGGATAGAAACCAGTGCAGGGTTTTGAGCGTAGGGCTAAGAACAGTTGGGAGCGAGTGTCACGAGTTTATAGGGAATTGTAAGCATAGAGATAGTTTTAACTCCTAGTAGAAACCTTGGGGAATGCAGCAGTAAGTAGGGTTTTGCCGAAGCTGGGTATATATGTGTATTATTTATTTTCCGCATTTACTCTGATTATTATCTATGAATGATATTATTTAATTACACTGCGAAAATCTACGATAAACCCTCCCCTCTAGGGTTAATTTAGATCCTACAAGTATCAGAGCCAGTTTTTTTTATTTTATTTTAACTCTAGAGTCATGAATCGGTCTAATAACACTTTTTCTGAGGGTCAGTCCATAGCTAGGCCTCTAATGTTTAATGGAACTGATTATGCTTATTGGAAAGCTAGGATGAAAATTTATTTGAGTTCAGTCGATTATGATGTGCGGGATATTATCGAAACAGGTTATAGATCTCCCATAGTTATTGTTAATAATGTTGAAGTTCCTAAATCGAAAGACAGGTGGGATGCTAATGGTAAAAATTATTTTCAACTAGTGCCAAAGCGATGGATGCTTTAATTTGTGCTCTTGATAAAACTGAATTTAATCAAATTATTCATTGTGAAACTGCACAGGAAATATAGCATACGTTGGAGGTCACACACGAAGGAACATCTCAAGAAAAAGGAATCTCGTCTCCCTCTACTCAGCAACATATATGAAAATTTCTCTATGCAAAGAGACGAAGATATAAAAGAGATGCATGGACGCTTCTCATCACTAGTCTACAACGCAAAATCCCTTGGCAAAACTTACACCGAAGTGGAATTGATCAGAAAAATATTGAGAGTGCTATCGATGAATTTGGAAGCTAAGATGACGGTGATTCAAGAATCAAAAGATCTGAATAAAATAAGCATGGAAGAGTTGATCGGAAATCTGATTACTTACGAGATGGAGTTAAAAGCAAGAGAAGAACGAAAGAATTCTGAATCAAAGAAAAAGACGATCGTTCAAAATAATACTGTTGAAAGTGATGATGAAGATCCCGCTGAAGAGCCAGCCATGGTTTTTAGAAAGTGGGCCAAAGGAAATTACAAGCCACAAAAGAAGAATTTAAAAACTAACAAGTCCGAAAGTTCAGAAAGCTCAGACGATGAATTGTTTTGCTACAATTGCAAGAAACCCGGACATATCAAACCAGATTGCCCACAGCTTAAGAATGAAAAGAAGAAGAAGTTCAGAAGAAAGAAGAAGGCTTTTGCTGCTACTTGGGATGACAAGGAAGGAGAAGAAGTTTCTAACAATGATGAAGAGGAAGCTAATTTTTGTCTCATGGCACAGTCTGAATCAGAAAGTAGTGAAGGGGATTCAAGTGAGGTATCGAATTTTACTTATAAAGATTTAATTTTAATGTGTCACGATCTCACAAAAACCTTTGATTCTCTTGAACTAAATGTTAAGAAATCGAAATTTGATAGGTTAAAGCTAGTTCAAGAAAATAACAGTTTAGAAAGAAAACTTGAAAAAGTTAAGAATTCACCATTTTCAGAATGCGAAAAATGTCAATTTTTGAGTAATGATCTTTTGAAATTCAAAACTGATTTTGAGTTACTTAAAAGTGAAAACATGAATTTGAAGTATGAAAATCGTGATTTTGAGAAGGAGA
The DNA here is from genome assembly GCA_030737875.1 of Allium sativum. Taxonomy (NCBI): domain Eukaryota; kingdom Viridiplantae; phylum Streptophyta; class Magnoliopsida; order Asparagales; family Amaryllidaceae; genus Allium; species Allium sativum. The sequence goes on along the minus strand of CM060926.1, from coordinate 680,372,612 downwards.
TTGAAAAGCTTAGAGAATCTGAAAAACTTGATTTTGAAAAGCGAAAACAATTTGAAATTTAAATTTCTAAGTCCAATGCTAAAATCAAAGAACTTGAAAACGAAAATTTGGTTTTAAAACAAACTGATGCTAAAAAGAGGAAAATCGGTATTAATCATTGTTCAAATGTAATGAAAGAAAATAGCGATCTTAAATTTAAAATTCAACGACTTGAGTCAACTTTGAATAAATTTTCTAAAGGAGAGAAATCGTTGAATATGTTGTTAAAAACCCAATTTTTTGTTCAAAATAAAAAGGGACTTGGTTTTGGATTTGATCAAGAAAATCCTAATGATTTTAAAAGTCCTTTAAATGATTTTGAAAACGATCGAATTGAAATTTTGAAATCTAATAATTTCAAGGGGTTTTTAAATCATAAACAAAATGATAGCTCGTTTAAAAACAATTCATTTAAACATGTTTGGATTCCAAAAAACAACAAAATGGTTTTGAATAAGTCTAAACGAATTTGGGTTCCAAAGGGTACTTTAATAAATAATATTGGATTGTTATATGAACGGGTTTGGGTACCAAAACGTGTAAACGAAGCTAAGAGTGGTAAAACAGTCTTTGTTAGACCACTCGATACTATAAACATTTAGGTACCGAGGGAGGCTAAGGAACAACTGTGCTTAAGAGAGATAAAATTCAAATTGATTCATATTATCGAATTATTTGGAGTTCCTTAGCCATAGATTTCTGAGTTGGAGATTCATTGGTTCACATCGATTATGGTAAGTCATGTATGATCTCCAAAATCATGAATTTTATTTTATTTTCTTTTTGATTTTTTTATGCCGATTTGTGTTGACACTTCCTTGATATTTTTGACATATCTTGAACATTGTTAATCAAAATTTTAAAAAATTTGTAATGTTTTGAAAGTCTAATGAAATTTCACACATCGTTGCTATTTTAAGTTTCTTCTTATTCATTTCTGGAAAATATTGAAAAACTGAACTCAATGCAGCGGACTACATGAAAGCCATGATTGATTAGTTACGAAAATTTCTTTTTTTTTCTTGGCATGATTTTGAAATCCTTTGTTATTGATTGCTAAATTTCTTGGATTATAAAATTTGATTTTTTTTCTCAAGTGATTCCAAATAATTACCTTCATATTTGATCGTTGACTATTTCTAGTGCTTACTTAAAAATTCTCTGAAAAGTTCACTTGTGATTCTTGCTTTAAAAATGATCTTGTGATGCTCTGATAAGGAAACTGATTTGATTCGTTTGAATAACCTGGTGATTAGACGATGGGTTGAAAAATCAGTGACTGATTTTTTTTAAATTCCATAGGCAATTCGAATTTCATATACAAGTTTTAATAATTTTCTAAGAAGAATCAACTTTAGAAATATTAGATAATTTCACATTCTACTGATTGATTTTTGAAACCAATTTTCAACTTGCTTTGGTATTTCAAGAACCCCACTTTAAATTGATATTTACAATTTTAAAATCATTTTTTAATTTTTTAATCAAAAATTGAAATTATTAACAATCTGAACCATTTTTTGAAACTCATCAAAATTATTAATAGATTTATGAAATTGTGATGAGTTGTGACTATGGTACAATTTATAACTAGAGGAGATGTTATTTTAAAATCTCATGATGATTGGGCAGAATTTATAATATCTTTGAATTAGAGCTTATTTCACGACCATCTTTTATGTCTATCATATTTCTGTCATTCACTATGGTTTTATTTAATTTGGAGAGTTCAAATTATTTTTGGAAAGAAAAATATCTTGGAAATAAAAGTAAAGGAAAAGAAAAATAAATAAATAATTTATCTTTGAAATTCATATTCAAATATTCAATTTTATTGAACTCTCCTCATTTTATAAACCATCGTAATCCATTCATTCTGAAAGTGAAATTCTGCTTCTGATTTGAAGATTATTATGATTTTTGTTTGATTTAATGGGATTTACGATATGCATTCTCTCTCTTAATTTGAATTTATATTTATGGTCTATATTCGTCATTATTTCGATTTCTATTACTCTTTTGATGATAACAAAAGGGGGAGAATGGTCAAGATTTTGATTGATGAGTATTTAATTCAAGAATATTTTAAGATTGGAAATTAAATATCTGGGTGGAGAATGATCAATTAAATTTCATTATTTATATTTTCTACATATATAGGGGGAGTTCAGTTGTAGGGGAAGCATATAAATAAAGGGAGTAATATATTTCACGTTCAAACACATTTAACACATTCAAAATCTTGTATGTGTTTGTCATCATCAAAAAGGGGAGATTGTTGGATACAACAATGTGTTGTATGATTTTTGTTTGATGATAACAACATACAATATTATCTAAATGTGTTTGTAACTGTACTATTTTATATTTCATTTCATAGAAATAAATATTTATTGAATAATATACCATTATACACAGTTCACAGTATATTAATTCAATTAAATATTTTATTTCAAAATCTGAAATAGTACAACATTCTAACTCCACTATTGTATATTCACAGTCATAATATTTTACATGAAATTGTACTACTGAATTAATTTGAATACGATAGACAGTTTGATTTGAACATAATAAAATAATATTTTATTTCAATCAAATTTGTTTATTACAAATATTAGTACAATCTTCTCATTCGGCACATTTGTTCCTCACTACATCACTCATCACTCAGTACATATTCACTCGTTCACTCATTTACATATTCACAGACACTGACATGTATACTTGTCTTCATTTGCTCCAGATCCTGTCCAGTTATCAATCCATTCATCATTGCATACCTGTCACATATAGAAGAACACACACAGTAGACTGCAATAGAAATAAAACTGAATACATGCGAATATAAATTTTAATTTTAATTTTTTATTTGCCTCATATTTCTGGTGTGTTTCTCATCATTTTTCATGACTTGATCTGATATGTATATATTTCCAGTACCCACTGATCAGCCTCAACACACTACACCGGTTTCTAATCAGAACCAGTTGTTTCTGAACAGCCTCAACTCAGTGCGGTGGTCTGCTGATAAATAATATAAGTTACACGTGCACGATATATGTATACACACACTGTTGTATATATATACACGTATGTACAGGTGCAAAATTGAGAACATACGCAAAGAATAAGTGTCATAGCAGCACTGATTCAAGTCAGTTTGTTAATGATGGAGCTTCATGTACATGGTAATGTACACAAGTATACAAGCAGGACAACATGTAAACAAGTGGACATGGTGCAGCTACATGATGACAGAGAAAATACATGTAACAATGACTTGGCATATGCATGCTGCATACACTTCAAAACAGTTTAGGCATTTTAAGTGTTCATCAGCAAACTCAAGCCAGAGGCTTCAGCATATGGCAGAAAAGAAGTGCAAGCAGCCAACATGAAATGGTCAAGCTCAGGGGGACAATTATATGCAACAATGTAAACAGTGGGATGTATATGTAGTAATCATGGATGTGAGAAATCAAAGATGTCCACACTGTCATGATATTGGAACATGGGTCAAGAACACGAGTGAGGATGCATATGGTGAATATGTGCATACATAGCACAGTGATGTACAACATTTCCGTTGGTAACATGCAAAAGAAACATACACAAGTGTATCATGTTTACATACATCATGAACAAAGAAGAACAACATGACTTAACCAAATCAAGTCAGTTCAGATATAAGAAACTAGTCAGAGCAGTATTAACTCAAAACATGGTTCAGTCATTAGCAAGCAAATGTGTCGAGCCAAATTGGCAAGTTTTTAAACTGATTCTAGAAATCATGCAAAACAGTTGATGAAGCCTTTTAAAGCTTTTCAAGAAATCTGTTCCTGTTTTGGCAAGAGTTCATCTGTTTCCTAAAATCACTCGACAGTAATGGCAAATGGAATTATGGGCATGTATCAATCATGTTTTGGACAGATTTATATTCAGCATTAGTTTTTGGCAAACACTGGAATACAAACAAAAATCAGTGCAAGCATTTTTGGCAAGAGAAATCTGTTGGGAATGAAACAAATTGTTTTGATTCCAGAAAATAAGCAAGTGTATTTGACAATTTTTTAAAACTCTTTCCAGAATTTAATGTTAGGTTTCTCAGCATATAGTATGTAACAATTTATCAAGCAATCTACATGATCATAGCAACAGTTAATAGACAAAAACTCAAGACCAATGCAAAATATTTCCAGAAAGTTTGGATCTTTCAAACTCAGTCAAAATTCCAGAATTCACAAATAAAGCATTTCGAGTTTTCAGAAATAATCACATACGATTTTTTTTATTGAAATGGTCTAAGAAAATTGGATGTTCCAGAAATTTTTCTCAAGTCCTGATTTCCAGAAAAATAAATATATCGCAAGTTTAAACCAAAGATTTGAAAATACCAATCTCGCAGAATGGAAATTTCCAGAGAAATCGCAAGTTCAAGACCAGTTCAAAACCGAAGATTTCAAGCCCAAAAATTACTCAAATATCAAACCAAGTCTCAGAATCGAAATCAGATAATATATCGGATTGTAATCCTATAAATACACGCAGAATCATCATCGGCAGTGGAGTGAAAAAAATTCGAATAACCAAGCAACAATTGAGTGAAAAAGGGCATAAATCACATATGTTTTCTTTGGGAGCAATTATTATCTCGAATCTAAATTCATTGAAGCAACAATTCGATCAAACAAATATTGAAGAAACCGATTCCAGGAAACCCTAGGAGCCGCCACTTTTATTTCCATAGAGAAAAAGAGATCAGGCCAAAAATGAAGTGTGAAGAAAAGTAAAAGGAGGCCTGCCAAATTTACTAAGGGGGCAAAAGAATTTTATAAACTAGGGTTTAATTCTTAAGGATTTTAATTTTTAAAGTTGTTTTTATTTTAAGTGTTCTTTAATTTGAAAATCGTTTTTAAAGTTTTTAAGTTTGTCTGTAAAACAAGGAGACAAATTACGGGGTTTGTAATTCAGGGATAGAAACCAATGCAGGGTTTTAAGCGTAGGGTTAAGAACAGCTGGGAGCGAGTGTCGCGAGTTTACAGGGGATTGTAAGCGTAGTGATTGTTTTAACTCCTAGTAGAAACCTTAGGGAATGCAACAGTAGGCAGGGTTTTGCCGAAGCTAGGTATATCTGTTTGTTATTTATTTTCCGCATTTACTCTGATTATTATCTGTGATTGATATTATTTAATTACTCTGCGAAAATTTACGATAAACCCTATTCACCCTCTCTAGGGTTAATTTAGTTCCTACAGTGGCAGCATGGCTTGTGGGCTCTTCTTGACATGCTCAGGAAGCTTTCCTCGTCTGACCTTATCCTCGATGAGATCGCGCAAGTGCATGCATTCATTGGTGCTATGACCAGCGATGTTGTGGAACATGCAGTGCTTCCCAGATTTGAGTTCTTTCTGGGTCGGCTCTCTTCAAGGGGGTCTTGGGAATGGCAGGGACCCTCGCACGTCAAGGTAGATGTCGAGCAGGGAAGAATTGAGCTCGGTATATTGATCGTACTTGTTCTCTCTTCGAGGTCGTACGTTGCATTCGTTTTTCTCTAGGGCCTTTCCTCTTCCTTTATTCTGGCCATCGGTGTAGGATGGACCTCTTATTTGGTAGCTAAGACCTCAAGGCTCTCCATTTCAATGCTAGTGTCTTCTTGTCAGAGGAATCGTTCGGCCTCGTCGTAGAAATCTTCTATGTCCTTGGGAGGATCTCTGGTCAAAGAGATTGAGAATTCTTATCGGTTTTGAACACCTGCAATGGCGGCCATAAGCACCATCGATGGCTCGGGTCAATCGACGGATGCTACGGCTGTGTTGAATCTTTCGAGGAAGGACCGAAATGTTTCTCCTGGACGTTGTTTGATGAAGGTCAAGAACATGACACTGTTAGGTCGAGAAATATAAACTCTGAGCTGCTCAATGAAGCGGGTGACCAGTGTTTTCCAACCGCGGATCGACTCCGTTGTTAGCTTTAGAAACCACGTACCAACTATATCAGTAAGGAAGTGTGGAAATCATTTGGCCATAACATTGGTCGATGCGCCGAGCACTTCCATATGGAGCATATACCGCATTAGATGGATGGTCGGGTCAGTCCGACCATTGTATGGTTCAATAGCTGGAAACTTGAAGTCCGGAGGATTGCGGGAGTTCCTGATTTCCCTAGTGAAGGGACTGCGGTGGATGTTATCTATATCTTACCGAGAAGAATTGCCCCAGGTGAAACGTCGGATGATGCTTGCAAGTTGGCTTCCATCTCCAAGGAGTCGCTGCCATGAATCCAACTCTGCATTCGGGAGAGTTCCAGCACTGGGGTCCAATGAAAGCATGCTCGGAAGGGTGGCCACTAGTTAGGCTCGACCTCCGAGAGTTGAGTGAAGTTGAGGGCGAGGGTTCATCACATTTGTTGGTTCTGGGCAGGTTGGCCCCTCTTGAACCTGATGAGGATTGGACTGAGCCGTACCTATGACTGAAGGTCCGGGCTGATCCAGCATAGCACATGATGTTTGGGATTCTTCGATGACCATGCCCGAGGTGATGTTAGGAGGGTCTACATTAGCGTTTTCCTCCGCCAGTTTGGGAACCGGTATGGTAGAGTGGTCTCCCTGGTTCGAAGGGAAGGCTTCACCAGTTCTTCGTTGAAGAGAAGGAGGCATAAGATGAGTCTGCATTAAGAAACTGGGTTGTAATGGGAATGGCATTAATCCTGACTGACCCAGTGGTTGCTCGATTGGTCCAGGGGGTCGAGCTATCCCCCAGAGTCGAGGCAAAGTGGTCGAACGACCTAGATCTTGATCGCGGGCCTCCTGTGAATATGCAGCTGCGCTTGTCGCTGGAAGAGATACTTCTGGCTGTGATTGGTCAGGAGGTGGAGCCGAGCCAGGAGGGAGCGAAGGTGCGATCTGATCAGTGGCCTGATTCTGTGCAGACCAAAGCTCAATTGCTGACTCAGTCCCGGTCAGTGGAGGAATTGATGTTGAAGCGTTTAATCCCATCTCCACTCGAACGAGAATATGATCCATCAGTTGTTGATGTCATTCGAGGAGTTTACCCTGAGATGTCATATGGCCTTTGAATTCAGCCATAATCTTATCCATGTCGTCTTGGGTTAGATATCGAGACATGTCTTCATGAGAGGAGGCTTCATGGCTTGCCTCTGCAGCATTTGTCTCGGCTGCGTTGGCATTTGTGGGATAGGAAGACGTTGCATCTTTCTTCCGCTTGTTCGCCATAGTTCAGAATTAGCAGAAGGTCAAAGGGTATGTCAGAGCGTGCGCCCCCACCTGGCGCGCCAAAGTGTTGACATCAATAGTTGATCACTAGTGACAGTCAACCCCCAATCGTGTGGAAAGCACACGAATATTGATTATGAAATGCAAAAGGTAGAGAAAACAGGGAACACGCAAGACTTTTTATAATGGTTCGGCAAAGATGGTGCTTACGTCCACTTTATATATATTGATCTTTTCTTTTTGAATACAAGTACAATGATTTTTCTATTTTCAAGGAAGAAGAAGAAGTATCCTCCTTTAACTTAGCTATGGAGAAGCTTAGAATTAGAAGTAGAGGTTCAGCCGAAGGAAGAGAACCCAGAAGTCCCTTTTCTATTTTGAGAAGGGGTATATTTATAGGTGAAGAAGTGGGCTGAACGGGCTGCCACATGGCTTTCCTCTTTTTCGGAGCTTGGATACGTTGAGCTCGATCAATGGAAGTAGCTGTGGCAGTGGGACCCAGTCCACTCCTTATTAATAGTATCCTCGGAAATAGTGGCTTACGTGGCCATCATGGTGAGGTGTATCAAAAGTAGAGCTTTGTACGGAGGTGGTTGACCACCTTTATTATCTTGAGAGTTGGGCCGTGTATTGAATGACTCGACTGGATATTTTTTGATGAATCCGAGATATTCGGTCAATCCGATGTTGAGGGAGGCGATTAACTCGGTCAGCTGAAATGAGCGATTTTTCCGGGCTTTACGGACCGTTACTTGAAAGAGACTAGTTCAGGTCGTCTTTGAAGGAAGCTGGCTTAGCCCTGACTTTGTCTGGATTTTGCTCACGTGTGTGCTGCTCAAATTGGTCGAGCGACCGATGCTGGTAGACGAAATTCGGAGTATTAGGCTTCGATCTGTTCTTTGATATCTCTTTTTTTTTCTTTAAGAAAAAGTTGGTCAACATTACTGCACAAGAATTTGAATATTCAAACAGTATTTTATATAAGTATAATATTTTATTTCATCATTTCTATAGTACAAATTTCTCAACTCCGCAATTGTACATTTCACTGATTCAATACATTCAAAATACATGTATTACACTGTTCCTCACTACAAACACTCTGTCACTTAGTTTTGTATACACACTCAGTTACACACACTCTCTCTCTCTCTCTCATATACAGATTCACTCATTGACACACTAGTCTTCAATCTGCTTCAGTGTCATCCAGTCGCCTACATACCTGTCATAGAAACACAAACAGTAAATTGCAACAAAAATAATTTTAAATTCTAGCAGATATAAATTTATCTTAAATTTTATTTCCCTTAGAATTTTGGTGTGTTTCTCATCATATTTCTTGACTTGGTCTAATATGTATATACATCCATCTGTGTCTAGATTGCTTGTGATATTCACAGTGATTCAATGTAAATACCATAAGGTAAACAATATCTCTAGTGCTCACATATATAAACTGCACATACCCAATACATGTATATACATACATGTGTATGTATATACACATATATTTTGTGCAGGGGCAATATGGTCAAACATCAGTGAGTGGACATGAACCAAGAAATTCAATGCAAGTGACAAAAGAACATGTGAAGCAACACCTATACACACACATATATGTATATATACATATATGTATACATGGAATGTACAGGCAGCAGTTACAATATGCACATGGCCGAATATGTCAATGCACAAGACAACATTATGAGTATATAACCAAGGGACAAACCAAAATGTACATCATCCAAAACTGACTGGATGTGCAAATAACATAACAGTGTACAAACTCACGTACAAAAGCAGGTCACAAGAAAAGCAAGTCCAAATGCGCATAAATCTGGTACTGGATCATGAAGATCAAGACAACCTTTAAAGCCAAATACATGCTTGAAGTACAAACTAAAGTGGTGTAGCACATCATGAGTACAAAGGAATACAGTGATGAAGCCCAAAGAGGTGCACAAGGCAACAATCACAAGCAAACCAGTGTACGTGCACAAATACACAAGGGCAACAAGCACAAGGGCAAAGTCAAAGAAAAATGGACAAGTAATGCAGCAAGGAGCAGCTAGATGTACACAAGTGTGTACCTAAATATACATACACAAAAGCAGGTGTTTCTGCCAAGAAAAGTGGCAAGAAACAAGATAACACAGTGATGCACACACATGCAACACACTATAGGTTTCAAGCCCAAAACATGTACAAGGTCGAGACATGGCTTAGTACACTCCAGGCAAGCAATTTAAATGGATCAGAGGTATCAAAACATGGTTGTAACAGATGTTCAACACCGTGCATGATATAAATGGTGCAAGCACATACACAAGAGGACAGTAAGCAAATCACATACAAACATATATATACACTTGTTTATATATATACATGGGTCAGTATGGAACAAGACAAATCAAGACAAAATGATCAGTTCAGCAAGGGGTAGGTTCAAACAGCTCGCATCAAGGCAGCATAAATTCGAAATGGAATAAGCATATCCAAACTAGGATGAAGTATGTCAAATATCACAAACTGGTGTAACGAAACATATGCAATCAGACATAAACTGTAACACCCCATCTCCACTAAGGTCACTCACAAAGGGAAAGCCTTAATTTTGGTGGAGCGTTTATTGTGTATAGAACAGAAAAGTAAACAAGACAGATAAATATATTGGTACTTGGAAAATAGAAACAACTTTTATTACAGCGGAGAAATAGTTTAGTTACATCACATCAGAAACCAACTACAAAACCAAATACACTTATTATCCATCTTGACAAGTAGGTTCTGAGTACATAAAATAAAAGACTTAACCCCAACATAAAATAGCCATAAATAAGATAGGTTGAACTTTACTTCGGCAATCCAAGAAACTTCCAAAAGAAAGAGATAAAGCGGTCCAAATTAAGCTCCACTAGTACTGGTCCCACCCTGTGCACCGGGGGGGGGAGGAAGAAAAGAGGTGGAAACAAAGGGGTCAGACATAAAGTCTGGCGAGTGCAATAACTTTAATAATATAATTGTTAAAGTAACTAGGATAAGGCATGAGCTGGTAAATAAGGAAATGACTGTGAACAAATGGGCATGACAGAGCAAACAAAGGAAATAGGATGAACAAAGATAACGTTAAAGGCGCACCTAATCACTATAATATAATTATTACCTTGCACCACACCAAACACCTTAAAAATTGATCCCCACCTACTGAACTTAATAATCATAATAGTAGTCTCGTGCAACCCCTAGCTGTCTACATAGGTGTCGCCTGCCCCTATCTCCACTAGGTGTACCCACTACCCCCATGCGATTGGCATCCTAACTCGTAGATACCCGTGCTGGTCTCACAGTGGGGTGCATCATTTCCCAAAGTGACAACCCGATACCATTAAAGATGCACGGCTTATACCTACACGATGCAACAACGTCTTACCAACTAGCCCGGGCCCATACACGCACATGACCCCGTTGGACTTGCGTTGCTACCGCTAACCCGTTTTGACCTCTTACAATCAAACCCAGTACGCGTGTCCCGTCCTCGACTTGGGTCGAGCCCACAAAGATACTTAATGGGTTACTGGTCTGATAAGGGCCCCCATGCCTGACACAAGCTTCCCACCTATGCTTGGTCCCCTCTAGTACATCCCACTTAACCCCTTCTTATTCATGTCTTCTTACATGTTTCAACTTTGTTAAGTGTTTCTAATCGTATTTCACAAGCCACCCAAGGCCACCCACTTAACCCCCATGCCCCACCACATGTTTATCTGGTTAAGTGTTACTTGATTCATTAGGACCGTAACCTTGTAAAGACCTCCCACATTAGACTGACATTTACGGTTGCTGGATTTGCCGGGCGGGTTTGGGCAGTCTTATACGCAAAAGAGCCTAACCCATGTCTTTACAATCGTTACGCATTTAATTCGTGCCTTTGACCTCTCACATTAGACTACCGTTTGTGGTTGTTGGATTTGTCGGGCGGGTCCGGGCAATCTTACACCACAAATGAGTCTAACCTCGTGTCTCAGGCAGTTAATTATTACATATCTTTATTTAACCCCAAAGTGGATTAATATCCCTATTCAAATTTGTCAATAAATTCCAAATATACTTATGTCCATAATTGTCACCTAAATTATGTCCATTTATTTCATGTATACAGATTATACCAATTATTGCCTCAAATTAATTGTATGCCTTCTAAGGCCATTACATGCTAATTCTCAATATGTGTTTATTCAATATTACCCCCATCGTCCCCACGTTGTTCGTTTGCTTATCATGACATATATATATTAGACTAGCAATTAGCCTAACACATAAAAGGGAAGAAACATCGCAAATTTGCATAACACACAAAATGGATCTAACTTGCAAATAAGTATTACAACATAACTTGTATAAACTTTGTACTGTCATGAATCTAAACATAGACCTAAAGGTGTGAACTTGCATGTATGAATATAGTTTTCACCCAAACTTGCATAGGCCATAGTCACAAACTTGCATAAAACTATGTATGTCATAGATCTAAACCTAAAGGTGTAAACTTGCATATATGTGAATCCAATTACTACATAAACTTGCATATAGTCATTTTACTTGGTTCACATGTAAACTTGTGTACAATTCACATAGAAACTAGCATTATAATCTACACACAAACTTGCATATAAAATGATGTCAAACATGAATCAAGATGAATATAGGTGATTGGGCATATACAAAGGGATCCACAACAAAAACTATCATTATGAACAACTAGCATATATTCACAAAATATCACATTTTTCCAATGATTCACAAACATAGCCATATAACCCAAATTATAACTCAACCTAACTAACTCGTTAATTATCTTATTAAAGAAATCGAACTCACAACTCAAAGAAGGTCTTGAGTTCTGGGATCTGTGTTCTGTAGTTGAATTATCTCGCCTTTGAAGTAGACAAATTCATTGTTGTTGTTATAGAATTGAGCTGAATTGAGTTGATTAGCTTTTCTTTGCTTCTAGTTGGTGGCAGCTACTCTAGGTTGCAGGGTGATATCATGACAGCCATGGTTCTAATTTTGATTAGGTTTAAGGTTTGAGTCTACATGTGTTTATATAGAGATTAGGATTAATTTAGGCCATCCGATCAACCTAGAAGCAACCTGAACCATCCAAAAAGCCAACTCAACCCTATTGACTCAGCTGCAACTCAGAATTGGGCTTAATTCAAATCTGCCCGAGGGGGTAGGTCGACCCCCAGGTCGACCTATAGGGTAGGTCGATACAAAGGTCAACCCCCTGGTCGACCCGGCTTGGGGCGGGAAATTTCCCGCCCTGCCCGGTTCTGAGTCTAAATTTGTTTTTGAATTTAAATTTGAATTTCTGGAAACTTCCGACAGTCATTACTTCTTCATACAAAGTCCAATTTACGCAAACTCGGACTCTATCTCAACTAGAATTCCGAGACGAACACAATGGCATAACCCGTTTCCCTTGATTCTCACATTAAAAATTAATTATTCCTCAATTCGTTAGTTTAATGTTAACAGAAAACACGGGGTGTTACATAAACATGACAGTGCACATTGATGCATACAAAAGCAATTTAAAAGGGACAAAGCCTTCAACACAAACATGAGGGTTTTCATATACATGAATATGTATAGAGAAGTCAAGCAAGATATTTTCTATACAAGTGCACAAGTTCGAACGTTTATAGAAAAAAAGCAAGAAGTAAATTATCTATCAATTTGATTTTGCAATTTAGACAGTAGCAAAGTCATGGGAAGTTTCGTCCAATTTTTTTTTTTTTAGAAGCATCGAATTATGTCCTCTAGAAATAGGAGTGGTCGAATTCAGCATGCAAGAATATACAGGAAAGAATTTAATATGCATTATTGGCACAAGAATATTTGGCGATTTATCATTGTCAAATCATATTTACAGAATAAATCGTGATGCAAAATCGGCAAGTGTTTATCTACATTATTTAAGGAACAATTTTGGCAAGATTAATTCATGGTGTTAAAAACATTCCTGACGGTAAGTAAATCATACGATTTATTTCTAGAAATCAACTGTGTGCTCTCGGTGATTTAATCAATATTCCAAGAAATCAAACACACAAAAATCATGCAAAAAACAAATCAGTGTCAAGTCAAACTTGCAAGAAATCAGAGTATGATAAGGGATTTTATAACCCTATAAATTATATACGATTCATCACTGGCATCATCTAAAAACAAAGCAACAAAGTCGAGCATAAGAGAAATTGAAATCAGATTTGCTCACAACGTTTTTCCATTGCAATCCTCGAGTCCATCGATAAAGATCATCATGCAATTGATCAACCAAGAGCAACAAAATTTCAGAAGCATCTTTGAAGTTGCGAGGAGGGAATCAGAAAAACCCTAATTTCATTTGGGTCGGTCATCATTGATTTAAATAAAGGAGGAAGCTGATTACGGTTAAGTTTGTGGGCCTATATGTACTAATATTACCCACCTACCCAAGATTTACTTAACCCACTCATTCCGTATAACCCAGTTTACTTAACCCCCAACTTAAACTTAAGTTCTTACAATCCCTAGGGATCGGATTTGGTTAAGTAGTCCATTTCATTTACCATGCTTATGTCTTATCCTAGTTACTTTGATAATTATATTGTTGGAGTTATCGGACTTGCCAGACTTTATGTCTGACCCCCTTTGTTTCCACCTCTTTTCTTCCTCCCCCCCCCCAGGTTCTTAGGGTGGGAAGCTTGATTTGGATCTCTTTGGGAGCACTTGGATTTGGATTGCTGAAGTAAAGCTCAACCTATCTCTTTTATGGATATTTATGGGATTATGCTTTTTATATTATGTACTCTGATTTTGTCAAGATGGATATTATGTACTTGACTTTAGTCTTTGGGTTTTGGTGATGTAACCAAACATATTTACCTTCCGTTGCAATAAATAAAGTTTTAAATTTTCAAGTACTATTTCATATCTGTCTTGTTGTGATTTTCTGTTCTATATTCACTTAAAACGCTCCATAGAAGTTAATGCATTCCCTTTTGTGAGTGACATTAATGGACATGGGGTGTTACAAATAAAAAGGGACGGCCATTCTTATTCTACAAATGGGTTTATTTGTTGTATTTATTTTTATAAAACATTGTACTATTTTCTAGTTTTCTTCAAACTATGATTTACGAGTTAGGGTTTGCAGTTCGGGAAAATCTGATCTTGGGGATAAAGCTCAGTCTAGGGTTTTGAGCGTAGGATTAGAGAAGTAGTAGGGTTTGCGAGTTTACAAGGTTTTTGTAAGTGGGAATCTGTTTTAATACCCAGTAGAAATCTTGGGAATGCAGCAGTATGCAGGGGTTTCTCGAAGTTGGGTAAAATTTGTGTCATTTATTTTCTGCGTTTATTTTCTCTTTTGAAATATGTCATGTGATAATTGTAATATCATGTAAATCTCCAATAAATCTTATTCACCCGCCTCTAGGGTTAATCTAGATCCAACAGTTTCATGTAGCATTCCATTTTGACTCATGTATGTTTGAAATAAACTTGAGGTATACTCCTTTGCGTTATCACTCCTTAGAGTTTTAACATAAGCATTGAATTATGTTTTGATTTGAGCACAGAATGGACAAAATATTGAATACAATTTAGATTGGTTTTTTTTAATAAGAAACAACAAAGTCATATGTGAAAAATCATCCATAAATGTAGCAAAATATTTAAATCTTGGTTTATAAATTACAGCTTTTGGTCCCAAAATATCATAGTGTACAAATTTAAACGGATAACTAGCTCTTTTATTCATTCTAGAATTCAAACTTACATGATGATGTCTAATATATTGACATGATTCAAAGTTCAATGACTATAATGTTTTAAATTGTGGGAACCATTTCTTTAAAAAAGGGTAAAGATGGATGCCCTAATTGACAGTGTGTCTTTAAGGCGTGAGAAATACTTGAACAAATAAATGATTGTTGAATTTGTGGATGGAGCATCGAGTACATACTTTCCTTTGACTCACTCCCTCTACTAATTATTTTCTGAGTCATAAGATCATGAAATATACAGTAAGATGGAAAGAATGAGATAAAACAATTCAATTGTTGTGTTATTTGACTGACAAAGAGTAGATTGAATGCAAGTTTAGGTATACATATGGAGAATGTTGATAAAAAAAAGGTGAATAGTTTGGACTTATTGTTCCAAACCCTTGAATGTTTGAAGAGGAACCATTAGAAAAAGTGACATCGTGAGTAGGAGTTTATGATTGAAAACTCGGGAAAATAATACGATTACCTATCATATTATTTTTAGCACCTGAATCAATGACCCATTGAGTTCTTCCTGGATTGAAAAAACTGCTATTATCTGCAATGGTAGAATTAAGTTGGACTGACTTTGTTGAGACCGTTCTAATATTCACTAAACTTAGCTATTTCTTCAGCCGAAATCATAACAGTCTGGCTAACTTTATCTTGAGTCTTCACAACATTAGTTGCCTGTTGAGTTCCAGCCATTTTTTTTTCTTATTTTGTAGCTTCCAACATTCAAATTTAGTATTCCTTAGTTTCTTGAAATATGCACATGACTTAACTGTCTGATTTACATATCCAGGCATACTAACATTCGTGTTGTATGAGTTCTGATTAGATTTCCGTAGTTGATGTTTATTAGTTGTACTAATCAAAGCACTGTTGTGTTGAACTGATGGAGTTGGATTTGAACTTGACACTTCAGTTGTAAGAATCCTTCTAAACACATCATGCAATGATGTCACATCCAATCCAGATAAAACTTGAGATTTAGCAAATTCATACTTAGATGGAAGGCCTACCAAAAAACTCATAGTAGCCATTTGCTCCATTTTCTTTTGCTGCACTTTAATATCAGCACTGATAGAAAGTAGCAGATTAAACTCTTCATAAGTCTTCTTGAATGTCACAAAGTAATTCATCAGTGACTGATCTTGTTTTTTCCACTCAATAAAATGACTTGCAAATCTCATACGTCCGATTTATGTTTCCTTTTCTAGAATATGAAAACTCTAGATAATCCATATGTTCTTTCACGAACTCACAATGATTCACCAAATTGATGATATCACTCTCAATTATATTTTGGATTTGAAGAAACAAACGAGCATTATCTCAAAGCTAAATCATCGCTTTCTTGTCAGATAGATCGGCTTCAAGTGGATCTTCAATTAGATGATTATCTCTATCAATACTCCGTAAATACAATCGAATCGTTTTACTCCAATCGAAGTAATCTGACTCACTTAACTTGTGCTCAGTTATCTTAGATATCACCGACAACCTCCATCACTGATTTAGTCTCTCCCATGAGTGACGAATGAGACTGAAAGATAGATTTGTGATCTGAAATTAATTCAAGGATCACGCTCTGATGCCATGTTATAAACAAAGAAGAAATTATATAGATAAGAGTAGATAAAACTTTCTCCTTATTTAAACATCAACAGTACAACGCTATATACACACATTACAAGGAATGAAAATGGAAACAATATTACAAATATATCACTTGCAATATCATTTTTCTTGGTATCGCCTTCATTACTTCTTGGTGTTGCCTCATGGTATTGCCTTCGTTGCTTCTTGTATAGCCTCATTATATTAACTTCTTGGCTTCAGTATCAGTGTTGTATCGTCTTCTTATATTGTTTTCTTAGCTTCGGTATTAGCTTGTATCATTTTCTTGCATTGTCTTCTTGGTTTCGGTATCGGCTTCTATCATTTTCTTGTATTGTCTTCTTGGTTTCAGTATCGGCTTGTGTTGTCTTCCTGGTATCGTTTTCTTGGCTTCAGTGTCGGCACCAAGCTGTTTGTTCCAATCGCTTGATGCCGATAGCATATTTACATCCAACACAACACTATATACATATTTACATATATACAACCTCTACTCACAGCAAGATTCTTATGTTTACCGACGTTATCACTTATTAGATAGGTTATATGCATGTATTTACTGACTTAAAAAAATAATACGAAGACTAGACGCACACAACCAAGTAAACTTTATTATGTTTATCACTATATTATTAATATATATAATGAAGAAAATACTTCGCAAATAAATTCCTTTTTTGGATTACCAAATGTATATATTATCTCTATTTGGAGTGCATGTTTCCCAACATATAAACTATGGGCATAACAATCTACTATGTTGAAAATATCATTTCTTGCACCAGGTTCCAATAATTTCCAGATTCATCCTCATGTCGCTATCTGCTGTTTCATTTCTTAAAATAAACAACAACTGTGGTCGAATATTTTTGGTTTAAATTTTGAAAAAAGGGTAGTTGGCTAAATTTTTCCTACCCTCTTTTTATTGTCTTTGATATGCTATATTGTTCGATTTGCACTTGATTTTTTTGTTGTCCTAATTTTGATAGATGAAATTTAAGTTGATTTGACTTTCTCTTTTTTCCTTCTGTCCTAATTGTACATGATCAACATCTATTTCAGCTTATGACCAAGATTAATTAAAAGGGTAATTTGTATGATGTTGGTTGTATAGAGAATGTGAAAGTAATTAATGAAGTTGTGATTTTTATGTGTGATTTGATTTATCATCTTAAATTATTTTAGTGTCTGTTTTTTATATAATATCTATCATTTTATCCAAGAAGGAAAGGGTTAGTTTTCAAATGCAATTAAGCCTGTTTGAACTTCAAGATGTGTTCGACAAATAATTATCTTGGACCTCCGTTGATGGTACCTTTGTTGTTGATTTTGATGACAACAACCATATACGATCATCAATTTAAATAGTAAATAGTTCAGAATATTATACAGATGTTGATATAAAGACTATATTAATATAAAGACTCAAGAGACATATATTAATATTCAAGAGATAATTACATGAAGACTCGTGAGTTGAAAGACCAAGATATGAAGATATAAAGAATATAGTTTGTTATACATATTCGTAGCTTATTTTGTTGAGGTTCATAATAACACTCCTTGTCTCTGTCTTATATTTTTTTAAAAAAACTTTAGAAAATATTTGTTTACCGAATTAATTTTCGTAATCATTTTAATTAGCTATATTTTTTAATTTTGCAAGTCTTTTATATTTTCAGCCCAATATATTTTGGGTCTTTTATAATTTCAGTTAAATATATTTTGTGTTTTTATTTTTAATCAAGATATATTTTAAATCATTTACATTTTTTAAGCTACATAAATTATTTTTCTAAAATTTTAGTTTTAAACCGAAGATTTTTCTAATTCTTTTTTATTTTTAACCAACTATTACTGAAGTCTTTTATATAACTTTAACCTTTGATATTTTACACCAAAATAAATTTAAAGTTATGTTAATACTATTTTATTAAAGTTATTTCAAGTTTAAAATATCTATAAACAATGTTCAGACAATTTTACAAAATATTGAAATATTTTACAAAGCGTAAGATTTTCAAAAAAAATAAAAGGAATAAACCTTGGTTTTACACATGGATATGTCAGTGTATCCACACAATGTATGTCAACATACATGCCAGCGGATGATTTTTCAAATTTTGAATGGAACTGTGTCTATTCATTGTAACTGTTCGCAAATGGATACATCTGTTGGTTTATTATATAAATGGGAATTCAAATGAATTCGTTTAATTACTTTCTTATTTTATTTTTCTCTCTTACTCTTCCAAAATTTCAATAAATGTTGTATTTAGATCTCTTCGAATTCAAATAGAATTAATTCCAACTTCCTTATATTCATTGTTTACTATCTACCCTCTGCTTTCAGCTAACTTCTCTCAATTTAAGTCCAAATACTACCCAAGAAGTTATAAGATCGATTATATTCAAATATCAAGAATTTAACTCTTGAAGATATATTGATTATATTCAAATATTTTTGCTTATGTTTATATTCCTAAATCAAGTGGGTCTTCTTATAGCCTATTCTAATCAACTGGTGTGCTTGTAGCTTGAAAATCAAGTGGGTGAGTTTGTGGTCAGTTCATATCAAGTGGGTGTACTCAGAGCTTGGAAAATATGAAGAGTGTGTCTTGTGGCATAGAAATAGCAATTGTACTAGGTTTTACTTCTTCTCGTTTGAAGATTTGCATTTGAAAAGAAAACATGTGCAATCAGTTGTATGAGACTAGATGTAGGAGAAATCCAAACCAGTATAAAATCTTTGGTTGGATCTCTTTAATTCTCTTTTTTGACTCTATTTCATTTATATTCATATGACTTAGAATCTGTTATTGTTTATTCCATTTTACATAAAAATAACAATAGGTGCATAGTTATCCTACGGAAAAAATACATTGTTTTGAATGGGGTTTTATAGTTATCCCATGGTATAAAACCGCTAGGTTCTTAGTTATTCTACGCTTAAAACTATGAGATGTGCGAAAGATAATCTACATCTAGTTTTGGGATTTCTAGTTATTCCACAATATAAAGCTACCCTATTCTCAGCCAACCAGCAAGTAAAACTAAGAGGGTGCCAGGAAGTTGGTCGACATCCATTGAATGGTTTCTAGTTGTCCCATGATATAAAATTACCTGACTTTTAGTCGATTAAAGGATAAAACTAAGAGGGTGCCTGATGATTAGCCGACGTCCATTGACGGGGTTACTTTATAAATTTACTAGGAATGGTTTATCTAGAAGCCAAGGGAGGGTATCCTAAGGTTGAATAAAAGAACAGATCATATAAATAAGTTTGGGAACTAGAATGACACCTACAGAATTGGTGGGTCGAAATGCATATATAGGTACCATTGAGATAGTTAGTCGTATAACATGAAGGATGAGAAGTTCACAACACGACCGCATATTGCATATCATATTGCTTTTGTTATTATTTTGTATTGTGCTAAGCATTGAAACGCAGGAGCTCAGAGTTCATTGTTATGTTTGGGTATTAGCCAGAGGATACCTGTTCCGCTAAGCATCATGGTCTCGCTAGTTACCTTTCGGTTTCAGATAGGAATGATATTATTCACACAAATCGGTTTAACTGTCTTGTAGTTTATATTTTACCTTTAACTCTCGGGTACTCATTTTAATTAGATTGAGAGCTAAAAATTTTAGGTTATCTTCTTCGAGTAGAGCTTCCGGAGACGACTTGGAGGCTATAGATAATAAGGGAGTTTTCCGCTATATGTTTATATATCTTTAGGGTTAAGAGAATGGCAAAGGTGTTTAATGCCTTTACCTACACTCCGACCATCCAAGAGGGCATCTTTATACATCGCTTTTGTGTTTTGTAATATTTATATTTTTTCTATATGGGTTATGTGAAAGGGAATATGCAATGAATGTTATTAAATAAATGTTATTCCATACTTTTCCATATGCACTCGGATGTTTTTGACTTATTAACTTGTTGTTTTCTATCACTGAAAGTTAACATTGTTAGCACTATAGATGATTGCAGGATCCGTAGAGCTTAGCTTTGGGCCTTAGAAAATAGGATGTTACACAAGACCTTTAATCCGAGCTCCCAATTGAAAAGTCAAAACTTCATCATGTTGTAACTTCTATATCGTAAAAGCAATTAATGAGGTACCATCTGCAATATGATCCTCTGCAACCCCTCTCATGCCTTTGAGTTGCACTCCCCAAGGAGCTACCCATTGACTTGGTCCTGATCTAACCTCTTGAGTCAGTACTAGTTTAACTGCACAGCCATTTTAGATCCATCTTTGTTCTACTTTCTAGTGTATCCTTCCCTAATGCCAATGTCCATGACTCATCACTCTGTCATTCTCTTCTACGTTTAGTGTTTTTATTCGTTAAATATGACTCATCCATCCTTCAATCACTTGGTCTATCCATCAACCCAAAACTTCAGAACATCTTCTACAAAACATGTTTTTCCAATCATATGAGTCGTCACATTACTAGAGCCACGAATTAGTCTTGGTGCCGATCCAAGTGCCATAAGTCAGCACAGATCCAATTATTAGCTTTAAACAATGTGCGACTCACATAAATACTCTTACTTTGCTTCAGAACCTATCTTTCAAGTTTCATGCGATTTCAATGAATTTTGCTAGCAATGTGCTCTGATCACCAATATAAATCCCAAATCAAATATAACACTAGCAAAAAATCAAGCACATATCCAATTCAATTATGACAATGATCTGAACAATAAATTACATACATTTGCAAGCATTCAACCATTTAAATACATGATCAGTCACTTCTAAATATAAGTCTAATATGAAACATGCATAAAAATACAATAATTACACTAAATCTAACCAATTAACAATTATATACATAATTAGTTTAATTACGATTTCAAAATATGAAATTAAATCTAAACAATTTTATAGCTATTTTATAATATTAACATGAATTCATCTAATACAACATATAATTCATCATAAACAAGTGAGAGACCATTAACACTCATGAAATCATAAAATCATAAAATTCAAATAAACAAAGCGTAGACCTAATCAAGATAGCAAGCAAACAAAAGAGAATGTAACTGAAGCAATGAGATCTTTCCAATCAATGTAGATCTAGCTTCTAGTCTAAAGTTAAAGACGATTTGAGATGAAAATGAGTGAGAATTATTGAATTGATTAGAGAATTAAAGTAGATATAGAGTTTGAGGCTGATATGAAATCAGAGGGAAACTTTCA
Source organism: Allium sativum (assembly GCA_030737875.1). Classification (NCBI taxonomy): domain Eukaryota; kingdom Viridiplantae; phylum Streptophyta; class Magnoliopsida; order Asparagales; family Amaryllidaceae; genus Allium; species Allium sativum. The sequence continues at coordinate 680,350,677 of CM060926.1, read as the reverse complement.
AATGTTCAATTCTCACCCTATGTTTATATACTAAGGTTATTAGACTAGTAGGCTTACTATTTAACCCATTTGCTCTACTCTAATTCTAACAACAATTTTATAAACTTAAAACTGTCATAACTTCCTAACCACTTACCCAATTTTCCTGTTTGACCACTACAGAATAAGAAACCATCATCTTGAAGCATTGGAATATGTTAGAGCATTTAATTTGATCTCGCACCAATAGTTATAGCTGGAAGATATTTTTTGACATTTTAAGGAAAAATGGTCATAGAAGTTTAAAAAAAACCATGGATATGTAAATCGTCCTTAAAAATTTACACCAAAATACAAGAGTCATATAATGAATTAAATACAATTATTTTACGATTATTTGATATATAAAATATGGGTCGTTACATGTAACAACCTGAATTTCGATAGACCTATTTATTTTAAATCTCAATCTACCGAAGCTCGAGTCGGCTTGTCTGGTATCCTGCAGAAAGGACAGAGATAATAAATATATCATAGTTCGGTAAACATCTTGCAACGAAATGGATAAAATATAATATAATCAAATATAGCCTTATCGAAGTAATAATACTGTCTAACCAGTATCCAAAGCTATCATATCTCTGCCACAAACCTAACCTGCGAGTGTGTTATAGGGAGGGGGTCAAAACACAAAATTTTTGGTGACTGGATAAATTATACATTATGAAATAACCCTACATATACTGTTCATTTATGTTTTCTTATTTATTAGGTTGTTTGGGTTAACAACACTCAAGGCTCTGTACTCACGTCGTACCCATCTATGTCCCAATGATTAACATAACATGATATATATGTAGCTACCCCTAACATATCAAGGTACTTCCTATAATACCCTCCACGCATGGTCTCCACCATCTTGCCACGAAAGCGTATCCTACGCTGAATGATGTACGGAAATTAAAATCTTAACGCCACGCCACTGCACGGAACCATCATCGCTATGGCATGCAAGCGTATGGAGTAATGCCCTAACGTTTACGATACACCACCTGATGCATGTACCTAGACCCTCACACATACGTACTATCTATAGTACTCCAAGTCTCGTATTAGGGCTGCATCCAATGCAAAGAACTTGATCAGGAGCTTCCTATATCTGGGTCCGCTCAAAGGACCTGTAGTACTGATATCCAAGTATGTCTGCTTTTTACGGTGGCTATAGCCCTACCCAGGTCACTCCCTCAACTAGTTAAAAACCACATCAAGAGCTAAGTGACGTTCCCCTAGTAAACAATCTAGCATCCAATTTGGTGTGTCCTCCAACCAGCGTCTCGATGGTGAAAGTTCGACGGTCTCTTGGTTTAGCTCTAATCTTTCTACATCCCACTAACTACCGATGACAGGTACACGACGATTACATTCCTTAATTTGGTCTTGACCAACCTCTTCCAAGGCTAATCGCCTAATCACCCAACGCCATCCACCATAGACTTCTGACTGCCAACTTTACCGTTGCAGTCATGATATACTCATTGGCTGGTATCGCGAAGACCCCACCTCTGCGAGTACATCCTGAGTATGTACCGCAACAGAGGACCACTACGGAGTACCATACCATGTCCCTTGAAAGTTGCGTGCTTCCCTCCTGTCCCACCGAGCAATCACGTAGAATATCATATGGATGTGTTCCTATCGTGCCTCCAGACACCAAGATGATCTACCTCGTTGGGTTCTTCACCTTCGTGCGTGTGGACTAGTCCAAGCGTATCATGCAATCGTGTTATTAGACCCTATGTCTAATCTTTTAATTAAGCGCTCATTGTATCTCACCATGTTGCTAATTAACTTGATTTTTTCCCTTTTTCACTGTTATCTCAAGTTACTAGATTCATTAGCATACATTTGACTGTTTACTTGCTTTATTCAGTCCTAAGTCGCAGGAGCGGGATTTTGCTTATTATTGATTTCCTTTATTAGACTTCATATTTTCCATTTTATAAGTTTATTTATAATAAGATTACTTCATTCTTTCTTATTCAATCATAACCTTGTTATTATAACCTTTTGTTGTTATTTACTTATTGACTTAGTTTCCTTAACCAAGGTTTATTAATAAGTTTCCTTTTCATTTATCATAACTTATGCCATAATTTGAACTTGTCCTTAGGACAAGCCTACCTATTATATTACATTCTTATTCTCATAGTTAATTATATTAAGTTATATTCTCCATTCTTCACATTTTCCCTTTGTTTCTTAACATTAACCAAACTTTTACTCTTATAACATTTAACTACCGTCTTGTATATTCTCATTATTTAAGGAAAAATTTCACACACCTTATTAGATTGATCAGTGGAAAGATATAAAGACCCATTTAAATAATGCACATAAATCAAGATCCGTAGTTGCAAGCTATTCCTTTTACTTTCGTCGTGAACATACATATATCTTTTCATTTGATTAGTGTGCAACACAGTAAACGAATCCCTATTTCACACTAATCCCTTTTCCTTTCTTTTCTTACAAATACGTCCTTAGTATTTTTACCATTATGGAAATGCATCAATTTTTCCAAAATCCATCTAACTCGGTCTACTACAATTTTCCCTTTTTATTTTCTGAGTTAGATGTTATTTTCAATTTCCCAATCACTGGAGATTTTCAATGCCAATTAGGCACATCTACTCTTTTCCCATTATTCCCGATTTCACTGCAATTTGATTTATAATATATCCAAGTTGTTATTAAGCAATAATTTCAGTAACAAATTCACGTTTATTGTAAATTCCACAATTTTAGTATTACAGTAATTTATAATCCAAACAGAATAGATTTGTATAACAGTATACCCTTAACATTTATGGGAAATAAATCATATCGCAAATTACCATAATTTATTGTTGTTTAACATGTTAAGAATAACATGGAATGTAAACGATAAATGTACCATTATTCAAAAGGTATAATTCTAAATCAACTCACCTGACAGCTTTCCTATCCTTGAATCTAATCCAGATCTTGTTATTATGTGGTCTTCCTAAACTGAATCTATTAAAATAACCATAGAATCACAAATCTGGTACTAAAAGAAGAGGGAAAGAAAGGAAGAACACTAAAAAAGGCAAATTCAAGAATTTACCTTACGTTGATCAAAAATCTGAACACATACGTTGTAGATTTACAACCCTTATCTTCAAATCTTGAATCAGAACCCCAAAGAACTAATATATTGATTTCTGAAAAGAATTGGGGAAGAAAGAGAATGGCAGAGCCTTGGCAAAATCTAAGAAAATACAAATTTAAAGCTAGGCTCTGCTAATCTATTTATATGTGTACAAGAAAGTCTGGTCCATTGCATTTAACCAAATAAAATCCAAACTGTTTATTCTAAATAAATAAATAATCTAAAAATAGATCTGACCCGATTGGGTCGACCCGTGGATCGACCCATGTTAGACAGAGGTCGACTCATCCTGGGTCCAGACGAGTTTTCTGCTTCGTTTTGATTTTTGGTTTTAACGTTAATTAATAACATTAATTTCTTACTTAATATAGTTATCTGATTTGTAACATTCCAGTTATGGCCTATCTTTAAGTTTGAATTATGAATTTACACGTATATATACACATATAATATCCTAACTATTAATTCATTAATAGCTTTTGCATATATGCTCCGTTTTGGTCATGCTATACACCAAAACGAATCAGAATATTGCCACAACCACCATGGTATATGTTTCAGGGATAAATTATGAAACTATAAATTACAATATTCGCATTTATTATTAATATAAAATATGGGATGTTACATTATCCCCTCTTTAGGAAATTTCATCCCCGAAATTTGATAAGGATGGAGCGTTGTTCTTCCACATATAAGTTGCGACCATTATGTGTACATCCAATTTTTCAACCATATGTGCACTTATGCAAAGTATAACACAACATAATAATGTATGAATGCCTAAGCGATACCTCCTATATAAATATAATTATTTTTTTTAAACTTTTTGAAAACATGATGCACACATCCAAAATATACTGGTAATTTATATATGAATGCGACATTTTTGAAAACCAAAAATACCCTTTTCAACCAATTTTTCCCACACTCTTACGAAGTAAGAGCATAATTCATTCAACTTTTGCATCGAACTCTATCAACTAACTTTTTAAAGTTTCTAATTTCAGAAAATTTAATTTTCTGAGTCTTTGTTCCTTGCAACACTTTTGAGGAAACCTTGTTTATGTTATTTTGTGTTTGTTACTCAAATATTTTTTACGAATCTGCCAAGAACTTCATTAATTAGACCGAAGTTTCTAATAATAATAATAAAACACTACTACATAAATTCAAAGCACAAGCTTTTACTATAGACGTCAAACTACTAAAGATAGTCATATTCTAAAGCAAAGGAGTCCTACAAGCAGTCACACCAATAATCAACTATCCCTGAAATGGAGGCATGGGTCCTAATCCAAAGATGTCACGAAGAAAAGAATCATACCCACCTAAGCGTTCCTCCTGGCGCCTAGTGTTATCCCTAACCTCCAGATGCATATCCCACATCTCAAGCAACATCTACTCAAACCGTTGTTGGGTCGCCTACATCTCCTGTAGAGACTGCTGCTGGATCTAGGCAAACTCAACCAGTCTACAGGCCATGTCTTTTTGTCCTAGCAAGATATCCTGAGGCTTCCTAGCCAACTGGTCATGTCTCTCGGATATGGACTTAAAATCTGTCCCTAAATCCCATGATCCCGATACTGACCAAGAGTCTCATGATGACTGGGAAGACCAGGCACCTTCCCGGTACTGCTCTGCATCCTACTTCTCATACCCTGACGGAGGATCAAACTACTTAACTGCTCCTGGTATTGGCCCTCCTCCAGTGCAAACTGGCCTCCGAACCCTGCCTTTGGCTGATACTCAACCACTGCCTCATGTTGAAAACCGACTGGGTCAAACTAACGTCCCTCCTAGTCTTGGTGACCTACACCCTCATCATCTCCACCCTTAAACTGTCCCTCTCCATCACAACCCTCAAACTCAGCACCAACATCACCAAACTCATTATTATGCTCCATAGGATGGGCTTCCTCCTCCTAAAGCTTAGCTAAGTCAATATGCATCCTAATTGGAGTGGATGCATCAATAAGCGGGTGAGACTCTGTGATGGAAATCTCCATCCCTAAAGGAATCTGATATGTTCTAAACACTATTGTCCAAATGGGATAGTATACTGCCTAATATCGAGGGCTATAGCAAAATACTCCATAATCACTCTTGCCCAGTTGACCTCAAGGCCAACAAAAATAGCATAAGTGGCATGCCTAATCATAGTGGTAACTCTGGCAAAACAACCTGTCTAGGCAGCTAGGTTATACTGCAAGATGCGTATAACCACCCTAGCCAATAGGCATAGATGCGCCGTATCCCAAGCCCTGTGCTGAAAAATCAACAAAAATCCTACCTAGCACAGCCAAACTAGTAATCTCTACCTCCACTAAATGCAAACCCTCTCCTCTTATCTCAAACATCTCCCCAAACCGTCTCTCGGTAAAAATAATCGGCGTCCCCTTCACCTTAGATTCAAAGGCTGCCTCTTCATCCTCCTCTATATATTTAAATTTGCATCAAAAAGACGAAGTAACTTTGGGTAGGCAGTCTGCTCTAGCGTAGCATGGTTGAGAATAGAAATAACCCCGCGCAGTATGAAATAACAGCTTCATGGGCTAATAAAGTCTGCAAACTTGACGGGTCTCCCAAGAAATATCTGATATTGACTAGATTTCACATAGGCTTGCACTATACTCTTGAGGTTACGGTACCAAGAGATCTCCTGAGGGTTAATTGGGGATATTGGGCAGCCAAAGTGGGTCTTGGTGGCATGGCGATTTTTCTTCGAATTAGCAAGAAAGATGGGTAGATCTGGATAGAGAAGGTTGACAACTTTGATTTGGTACCAAGTTTGCCAGCAACGGTGGAGCTTTGGAGCGGTGGCGGCTGGTGGGAGAAATGGGTTTGCTGTCTCGAAGGGGAAGAAAATGAAATAATGAAGCCTACAAGCTTCATCGTTTCAAACTGCTGATTTATACCGAGGGTGGGTCGACCCCTGGGTCGACCCGCCTTCAGGGTGTGTCGACCCATTGGTCGACCCACCCGAAAGCTAGGTCGACATGACTTTTCTTATATATGTGTATACATATATATATATATATATATCATCTATCTTTCCCCTTTTCGATTTTCGAATAACGACTAAATTCAAAAATAAAAAGAGTCGGTTGACTGTTTTACTTTACCAAGCATTTTTCCTTAATTATACCGTCGTTTCCAATCATTCCTTGAAATCCATTAATTTTCCCGACGGTTTCTCATGGACTGTTTCTTTGTTATTTTCTGTTTCCTTTTATTTTGTACACTTATCTTAACCAGACTGTTAAACAATTAAAATTTTCCTTATGTCCCTTTACATGTTCCTGTAGTGTACAAGTCTTGGTATCCCAACTTCTTTCTTGTATATAGATGTCTATATATAGCCATATATATTATTCTAACTATTTAATAATATATAAGCATATCCACTCACTATCTATACAAGAATCCTAAACCTAATCTTTAATACCAAATGTAATAACCCAAATTTCGATAGACCGATATTTTCTTTCAAATTCCCAATCTACCGAAGCTCGAGTCGGCTTGTCTGGTATCCTGTAGAAAGCACAGATATAATAAATATATCAGAGCTCAGTAAACATCTTACAACGGAATGGATAAAATATAATCAAATATAGCCTTATCAAAGTAATAATATTGTCTAACCAGTTTCCAAAGCTATCCTATCTCTGACACAAACCAAACCTATAAGTGGTTATGATGAGAGGGTCAGAACATAAAAGTTCCGGTGACTGGACAAATCATACTTTATGAAATAACCCTACATGTACCATTCAGTTATGTTTTCTTATTTATTAGGTTGTTTGGGTTAATAGCACTCAAGGCTCTATGCTCACGTTGTACCCATCTACGTCCCAGTAGATTAACCTAACATAATATATATGTAGTTACCCCCAACATATCAAGGTACTTCCCATAATACTCTCCGCGCATGGTCCCCACCGCCATGCCACAGAAGTGTATCCTACGTCGAACGACGTACGGAAATCCAAATCTTAACGCCATGTCATCGCACAGAACCATCATCGCTATGCCACGCAAGTGTATAGAATAATGCCCTAACGTCTATGATACACCACCTAATGCATATACATAGACCCTCACATGTACGTACTATCTACTGTACTGTAAGTCCCATAATAAGGTTGCATCCAATGCACGGAACACGGTTGGGATCTTTCTATATCTGTATAGGTCCGCTCAAAGGACCTATAGTATAGAAATTCAAGTATGGTTTGCTTTTTACGGTTGTAATTGCCCCCACTAAGGCCCCTCCCTCAACTAGTGAAAGACTACATCAAGATATAAGCGACATTCCCCTAGCAAACAATCTATCATCCAATTTGGTGTGTCCCTCAACTAGCGTCTCGATGGTGAAAGATCGATGGTCTCTTGGTTTAGCTCTAGTCTTTCAGCATCCTACTGACTGCCGATGACAGGTACCCGACAATTATTATCCTTAATTTGTTCTTGTCCAACCTCTTCTGAGGCTAATCGCCAAATCACCCAACGCCATCTGCCACGGGCTTATGACTACCAACTCTACCATTGCAGTCAAGGTATATCCACTGGGTGGCATTGCGCAGACCTCACCTCTGCTAGAACATCCTGAGCATGTACCACAACAGAGGACCACCACGGAGTACCATAACACATCCCTTGAAAGTCATGTGCTTCCCTCTAGCCCCACCGAGCAATCAGATAGAATATCAGATGGACGTGTTCCTCTCGTGCCTCCAGACACCATGATGATCTACCCCGTTGGGTTCTTCACCTTCGTACGTGCGGACTGGTCAAAGCGCATCACGCAACCGTGTTATTAGACTTTATATATAAATATAATCTTTTAGTTAAGCACTCGTCGTATCTCATCATATTACTAATTAACTTGATTGTTCCATTTTTCTCTATTATCTCAAGTTACTATATTCATTAGCATACGATTAACTATTTATTTGCTTTACTAGGTCCTAAGTCACCGAAGCGGGATTCTGCTTATTATTGATTCCCTTTATCAGACTTCATATTTTCCATTTTATAAGTCTATTAATAGTAAGCCTACTTCATTCTTTCTTATTCAATCATAACCTTGTTATCACAACCTTTTGTTGTTATTTACTTACTGACTTAGCTTCCTTAACTATGGTTTATTAATTAGTTTCCTTTTAATTTATCATAGCTTATGTCATAATTTTAACTTGTCTTATGGACAAGCCTACCTATTATATTACATTGTTATTCTCATAATTAATTATAATAGATTATATTCCCGTTCTTCACATTTTCCCTTGGTCTCTTAACATTAACCAAAATTTTAGTGTTATAACATTCTTTTGACTACCGTCTTGTATATTCTCATTATTTAAGGAAAATATTTCACACACCTCACTATATTTATTAGTGGAAAGATATAAAGATTCATTTCCATAATTCTCATAAATCAAGATCCGTAGTTGTAAGCTCTTCCTTCTACATTCATCTTGAACATACATATATCTTTTTATTTGATTAGTGTGCAATATGGTAAAAGAATCCATATTTCACACTAATTCCTTTTCCCCTTCTTTCTTGCAACTACGTTCTTAGTATTTTTATCGTTATGGAAATGTACCAGTTTTTCCCAAATCCATCTAACTCAGTCCATTATAATTTCCCCTTTTTATTTTTTAAGTTAGATGTTATTTAAATTTCCCAATCACCGTAAATATTCAATACAAATTAGGCACATCTATTCTTTTCCCATTATTCCCAATTTCACTATAATCTGATTACAATGTATCCAATTTGTCATTAAGCAACGATTTCAGTAACATATTCACGTTTATCGTAAATCCCACAATTTCAGTATTACGGTAATTATAATTTGAACAACGTAGATTTGTATAATAGTATGTTCTTAACATTCATAGGAAATAAATCATATCGCAATTAACACAATTTATTGTTTTTAAACATGTTAAGAATAACAGGGAATGTAAATGGTAAATATACCATTATTCAAAAGTATAATTCTAAATCCACTCACCTGACAGCTTTCTTATCCTTGAATATGATTCAAATCTTGTTATTCCATAGTCTTCCTAAATTGAATCTATCAAGATAACCATGGATTCAAAAATCTGATACTAAAAGAAGAGGGAAAGAAAGAGAGAAACCTAAATAAATCAGATTCAAAAACTTACCTTACGTTGATCAGAAATATGAACTCCTATATTGTAAATTTACATCCCTTATCTTCAAATCATGAATCAGAACCGCTAAGAACTAGTATTTTGATTTTTGAAAAGATTTAGGGAAGAAAGAGGATAGCAGAACCTTGGCAGCGTCTCATAAAATATGAGTTTAAAGCTAGGCTCTGCTAGTCTATTTATAGGTGTACGAGAAAGTCTGGTCCATCGGATTTAACCAAATAAAATTCGAACCATTTATTCCATAAAAATGTGTCATCTAAAAATAAATCTGACCCGATTGGGTCGACCCCTGTGTTGACTCACCTTAGAAGTGGGTCGAACCCCGGGTCGACACGTGGGTCGACCCATCCTGGGTCCTAACGCGTTTTCTGCTTCATTGTGATTTCTAGTTTTAACATGGTTTTAACATTAATTAATAACGTTAATTTCTTACTTAATATAGTTATCTGAGTTATAATATTCTAGTTATGGCCTATCCTTAAGTTTGAATTTCGAATTTACACGTTTATATACACGTATAATATCCCGATTATTAATTCATTAACAACTTTTGCATACGTCCTCCATTTTGGTCATGCTATATACCAAAACGAATCAGAAGATTACCATGAAAATCATAGTATATGTTTCGAGGCTAAATTATAAAATTATAAATTATCAATATTCACATTTATTATTAGTATAAAATACGGGGTGTTACATTACAAGCTAGTATGTCTATTGTTTTATAAATCCTGCTACTGTATACATGTATGTTAAACTATCTACACCATTTATGTTGCACATGCATGCACAAATTTATTTGTACATGGTACATAAGCTTAACAATAAGTGGAACTTTATTTACAAATATAAAAAATGTTGATTTTATTTAAAACAAATATGGATAAGATCTACACAGATATAGACTTCGTAGTCCTAATAAGATTAAGATAAAAGAAAAACTTTTGAAATTTGTACATTTACCTTATTGCGTGCAGCATTAATTTGAAATATACCTCATTTGGAAACTCTTTGAGAGGCAAGTTTGTAGCCTATATAATGCTTCATTGTCCCTTTCATGTACTATTCGCGACATGTTATAGATTTTGTTGATTTAGCGTTTGTTTGTTGTGAACCTTTGCGGTCTTTAAAAGGACTTGACAAACTAAAGTGCATCTTTTTTTCTCCCATAATTTCTCCTTGTGGATATCTTCAAAAAATGCACACTGGCGGGTGCCTACGGTCAGAACAAAATGTAAATTGAGTTATAGTAAATGTCGAACTGAAATGGAGTATTCACATTAATATCAAGATCGACTATGATGTCCTTGTCTTGTTAGGCAACTCATCTGGCTAGGATGGTCGCTGAGATCACAAAAAATTTATTCCATTATAAATGTTTGGGCTTAGCTTTTTAAGCGGTTTTTAGTTATATTTAAATAATGCCTTAACAATCATTTTGTGCTTCATCTTTAGTTTCAGTGGCATGTTATTTAAATGAAGAGGATGACATGTTTTTTGATAGTGACATTTTTGAATATTTGCTCTAAATATTTCAGGCTTGATGTAAGAGCATCTCTTCATTTCAGAAGTATGCTATCGTTTACTAAAAACCAATTTTAAACAACTAACAAGGAAAGAGATAAGATATTATTGGAAAATGTAAAATGAATGTTAAAAATTTTGGTCTGATCAGTCCGTAAATCATCATCGTCACCAGTAGCATTTCTCTGATCTTCCCAACCCGCTTTATTCTTGTTTTGTAACTTCTTCAATGTGATGAAGTGTTTGTGGGTATAGTTATTTTTTGGTTGAGTTGTCTTCTTACTGCAATTAGAATGATCAATCTTCTTATAACATTTATGTTAACCAACCTTTTGGTCCAGTTCCGAAAAGCACTACAAGTCCACTCGACTCGGCTCGTCGCATGGTACAAAGCCCGAAGTCTCGCCAAAACACTCACGATACAGGCCCAGAGGGAGTCGCTTAAGTATAGGCCTCACAACCCCTCAAAAAGACCATCTGTGACACCCTACGTCCATTAATGTCACTCACTAAGGGAATGCATTAACTTTCATGAAGCGTTATAGGTAAATAAGAACATAATATCATAAGACAGACATGTAAAATAACAGCGGAATTAAAACTTTATTTAAATCATAACATCATGGTCCCAAATACTAAGTTTACATCATAGGTTTGAAATAACTAGTTACATATTTAATAATCTGTCTTGCCAAAAATATCAGAGTACAAAAGCATAAACCATATTTCCCAAGCAGAGCCATGAGAGAGTTGATAATAAGTCAAAGTTGTACATCAATATCCAAAATCCAAGCTAAGCCGAAAGAATCCAAATCAACTCTAAGCACTTCCACCCTGAGAACCTGGGGGGAACGGAAGAGAGAGAGAGAGGAGAAAACAAAAAGGGTCAGACATAAAGTCTGGCGAGTCCAGTTACTTTTAAATATAAATAAATAAAAGTATCATGACAGGTATATTAAAACTGGAAGAACAAGATAACAATAACAAGTGTGAACTGAGCAAGATAAGATGAACATGATAAATTACACTTCTTGAATACATTTCTATGCACCGCGCAGATACTAGTATATCAGAAGTAGAATGATCCCTACTAATATCGTTCCATGACATTTTCTTGATTATTAGGTTACTTGGGTTAATAGCACTCAAGACTTATACGTGCATCGTACCCAATTACTTTTCCATGGATTCACCTAATACAGTATATGTAGCTATCTCTCAATATTGAGATACATCCAATGGTACCCCACTCGCACGGTCTCCACCTAAATGAACGCAGTCCCTCACCCTACGCCGGAGTGACGTACGGATCCTTATATAATAGTGTTACGTTCCGCATAAATCTATCATTACTATGCTATGTAAGTGTATGGACTGCCACCATCGATCGAATCAGATTCCATGTTGGAATAATGCCCTCTAATCTACGATACACTACCCAGAGCAGATATGCATGTATCTAGACTGCCCCATGTATGTACTGTAATTGTAGCTCGATGCCTCAATCGCACGTCCTCTAATGTGCACCGAGTTCCGTGATAAGGCTAAACACAGAACTCAGTCGGGAGCTTTTCCATACCTGTACAGGCCCGTCTTTAAGTTCCTTCAAATACAGATAATCCTCAGGTCGGTTTTCCATGGTGGGTATGGCCCCACCTCGCCCCCACCCTCCTCGACTAGTAAAGACTACAAAGCTAAGCGATCGCCCCTAAAATAACCAATCTAAACATCCATGTGGCGTCTCCCCTCAACCCCGTACCTCGATAGTGAAAGGTGAAATGATATCTTTGGGTTAGCTCTAGTCTTTTCGCGTCCCGCTGGCTGCCGATGACGGGTATTCGACGATCTACTATCCTTGTCGGTCCTGACCTTCCACCTCCTCGTGAGTCAACTGTCGAATCACCCTGATGTCACCTCGTCACAGCATTCTGACTGCATAGCTACCTCTGCAGTCAAGGCCTACCCACCTGGTAGTTACGCGCAGACCCAACCTCTGTGAGCACAGTCCGAAACTATACCACAACAGAGGACTACCAGGAGCATCTTCAACGTCTCAGGAAGCCGCGTTCTTCCCCTTCCAGTCCTTCGGAGCTGTCATAACAATCAGATGAATGTGCGCTCCCCTCGTGCCTTATAATACCTCGATGATCTACCGTGTTGGGTTATTCACCCTCAAACGTACGGATTGGTCCAAGCGCCTCATTTTAATATGTTATTAGACCCTATGTCTAAACATTCTATTACACGCTTACCTTACTTCACCTGGTTTTCATCTAACTTGGTTATTACCATTCGTATTGAATTCTTATTCAAATTACCAAGTTTCTCTTGCTTATTAATTTCAATCATATAAATTAATCCATTTAAGTTTATTAATAAGCCCACAACACGTAATTCTCTATATTGTGGCCCAAGGTCTGAAATCCACAATCTATTTTATATTTTTGCTTGGTTACATCATTACAATAACATGTTTTTATTTAATGTGTTATTAAGTACGTCTCATTTTACATATTTCTTTTTAACATGTCAGCCATTATTTATGATTAAATATAATTTATCTTATAAGTTTTAGTCGTTCTTTCTTATTTAATCATAATTTCATTTTACATTGTCAATACAACTTATCGTTGTTTACTTGTTAACTTAGTTCTATTAACTAAGGCCCATTAACAAGTTTCCCAACCCATTAATTATAACCTATGTTATAATTTCCTCTTGTCCTTAGGACAAGCCTAAGCATGTTGTTCACATCAGCGGGTTCCAGACTTCTAGATTACTTAATTTATAATTAAGTACTTACTCAGGTTGTCTCGTTTCCTTACAAGTTATGCTTTACCCTAAACAGTGTCCTTTTAATTACATAACTTTATTATTTCTATGGATTATGTATACCACTAGGTGTCTTTAATTACATAACCTCATCGGGTTAAGTTTGTAGGCCTATATGCGTATATTACTCATTCCCTCTAATTTACTTAACCCACCCGCTACCCATCCAATTTTACTTAACCCTAACTTAAGTTCATAATCACACAACCCTTATGGATTAAATCAGGTTAAGTAGTCTAATTCATCGCCATGTCCAATTATGGTTATAATGGGCTAGACCTCCCACATTAGGCCTACAACATGTGGATGTTGGATATGCCGGTCGGGTCCGGGCAGTCTTATTCCATAGTTGGGTCTAACCTCGTGTCTTAGCCCGATTCATATTTACGTACTTAGACCTCCCACATTAGGTTCAACATTAGTGGCTGCTGGATATGTCGGTCGGGTCCGGACAGACTTCCACCACTAATGTAACCTAACCTCGTGTCATAAGTTCAATTACAATTCCTAATTGTGATTACTAAACATTCCATTTTTATTCAAATCTACCTATGTCATTATAGATAATTATTCTATGTTTTCCCTATTTGAATTATGTCTAGTTCACTATTCAAATTATAGACCTTTATGCCTCTTTTTAATTCACCTTTTAACTTTGCACCATATGCCCTTTATCATAAATTAAGGCATATATATATGTGTGTGTATGTATAAATATATATATATACACACACACACACACACACACACACATATATATATATATATATATATATTGCACAAACCCAAACCCACATATATTCCAACTTATGCCCCAAGTCCATATTCACCCCTTTCAATGCAAGTTATACCCAAATCCACCTTTACATAATTTATGCCTAAAATTCATATTCACATATGTTCAAATTTACGTTCCAAATCAATATTTAGACATGTCCATTTTATACCCAATTCCGTATTTACATATATTCCAATGCATGACTAAATTAATATTATCCAACAAGATTAGACTTGGTGATGATATAAACATATAAGAACAGATCAATGGAATATGTCATAATATAACTGTTTAGGCACCGATTCAAGATCCAATTATTATATACATATCAAGATCACTATTTAGATATAAGAACATGTTGAATAAGTTGTTGTAGCCATCACTAAATTTGTTGTAGCAATCTTCGAATATGTATAATCTTCTTTGAATTGATTTAGAAAAAGAAGAAGGAGAAGAAACATTTTAATTTCCATCGCAGCAGAGCTTCGCCGTCACCATTATTTTTCTATGAACAAAACCTAGGTTTAGGGTTCTTTATATAGGAGTAGTGGGGCAACCAAGGCCATCAGATCAGACCAGAAACCATCAAAATCATCCATGTCAGAAGAAGCTTCTGGAGCCACGAGGGAGGTCGACACTTGTGTCTACCCCCATATAGGGGGGTCGACACCTATGTCGACACCCCTATAGGGGGGTTGAACACTATGTGACACCCTTTAAGGGGGTCGACACCCTTTGAGCGGGATTTTTCCCGCTCACCGCTTTTGACTGTTTTTGAATCGTTTTGAATTCTGGAGATGATTTTGTTTATATATATACTTCCTTGTGCATATACAAACTTCTATCGCGTATAACATTTTCATACGTTATCTGTTTTACGCAAACTTAGTGTCCATCTGAACCAGAATTCCGAGGCAGACGCAATGGCACAGTTTGTTTCCCTTAATTCTGAATATTAAACAAATTATTCTTTAATTTGCCCTCTAAATGTTGTTAAATTTTCGAGATGTTACACCATCGACACAAGATTTTGCATTCAGGACAAGCCCAAGCTCCTCGCATTTCGTATCCCTAGGGATACGCATTTCGTATCCCTAGGGATACGCATTTCGTATCCCTCGGGATATAAGATTTCGTATCCCACAGGATATGAGATTTCATAACCCATAAGATACAAAGCCCGTATCCTACAGGATATGAAGCTCGTATCCTACGGGATACGTAATTTCGAATCCCGAGTGATACGAAATTTCGTATCCCTTAGAATACAAAATTTTGTATCCCTCGGATGGATGCAAAATTCATATCCCCATGGGGATGCGAAATCACCTATACATCGCTTTTCAAGATGCAAAAATCGGCATGTTTTCCGTATTTCTCACGTACTCCCACATAATCCACTACCGATAAATACCCCTACCTTATACTTGAAGGTAGTTGGCATTTGCTTGATTTGACACCTTGAGAGGACCTTGGACACCACTAATGGCCATTGTAGCTTTGGGGAAGAAGAAGAATTAACTTTTTCCCCAGGCTTAGAATTTGCAAACAGTGACTCCCGAAAACTTAGTCAAATACTGCAAATAATTGTAATGGTGATGTCCATCACTATAATCCTTCAATAGTGAATAAAATCACCAAAAGCTTTAAAGTGGACGTAGGTTTAAATCGGACCAAACCACAATAAAATACCATGTTCTTTACTTTTCCACACTTTTTCCTTATGGGAAACACTATTCTCGAAAAGTCGATAATCTTTGATTGTTACGCCAAATTTTAAGCGTAAACACTTTGGTGCTTTTACTGGGAGGATCTCGAGACTTCGACTTCTTTCCGACCGACTTCCGTTTTGAACCAGAAGCTCTACTCAGGTCCCTTAGATCTACCTCCTAGTTCCGCTTACAATGGGTAGAAAAATAAATAACCCTATGATCGAAACTTCCACCGCCGCTGACATAGAAACTTCTCCTCAACTTCAACCTTCGGAACTTCTGACCGACATGGAAATCGCTACCTCCTGTAACCTTGATGCTCAGCCCAACTCTACAAGCTTGACAAAAAGTTGGAAGAAAGGACAAGAGAACTTAATGACCAAATGAGAACAAACATCGAGATAATGCGATGACTTCTGGAAAGTCAACGCGGCGTCTCTTGCCTTGAACTCAACAAGAACACTCGTCCCTTACCTAATGTCTCGAAAAGCTCTTCTTCTGACACCCACCATGGAAACCGAAGCCAAAGGAGGAGGATTAATGTCAATGGAAATGACAATGGTAATGGAACTACCATCACCTTTAGTGAGGGAACGCAGCAATGCGAGCATTCCTGGTTGGGTCCTAACGACGAAGTAAGACCTAATACCCAACCCCTTCCATGACAGAACCTCCATGTCGCCACTTATAACATGGCGCCTATACATCCAGCAGCCGACTGGGCCCAAGTTATGCTTAACTGATCTTAAAAGAATCATGCAGATGAGGTTGATTATGTAATGGAAGTGGATTCCAGTGTCCACAACCAAAGGTGTCCACAACCCTAAACTCAATAGTTGGACCACGATCGCTATAATACAGCGGAGGTTCAACCCGCATTCTAACCGACATGGTTTGAAGGATCATGAGACAAATGCGGGGGCATGCCACCGACGTTTGGGAAACCAATACGAGGCGTAACCCCTTTACTCGGGTCGTCCATTACGTCGAATGGCCTCAACACTTAATATACCTTAACTAACGGCTTACTCAGAGAAGACTGATCCCTGTAAGTTTTGGAACTATTACAAATGGCATATGGACTAAAGTCGTACCACCAACGTTGTCAAATGCAAGTGCTTTCTAGTTTTCATAGAAGAAGTCGCTCTACTCTAGTTTTCTCGACTTCCAGCGAGATCCATCTCTAGCTTTGACCAGCACACTTATGAGCTAATTAAGCAATTTAGATGCACATTGCAAAACCGAGAGATACCTTGACTCCCTCAACCCTCTACCAAGGCACGGGAGAAACTCACAAGAGTTACCTCAAATGCTTCAACAACGCCTTGGCAAAAGTTGAAGACCCAGAGCCTTGCACCATCTTAGTCCAATTTGTTAAGAGCATTCTGCCCGACTCTGAATTTGGAGCTTGGCTCGAACGAAAGCTACCGAGAAGCTTGAAAGCATTCTATGAAAAGGCTAATCGGTTTTTGTGCCAAGAAGAAGCACGCAGCAACAAGGAAGTTCAAAAAGTCCATCCTCTCGCCTTGCCAAAAAATACCATCCTCTCAACCCACATTCGAACGTTGTTTAAGATAACTTAAGAAAAAACAAGTCGGAGAATCTTCGGACAAGGGTATGGGGACGACTTCATTCAAGCCCAAGCCTAACAACGCCAAGCCAGGTAGCCGCAACAAACATTCACCTGGAGATCAGAAGAAGCGCGCCCGTTACGCAACTTACAAGTTCTACACTCCACTTAACCACGATCTGGAGATAATCTATTTAGAGACCTGTAATACTATCCAGTACAAGAAGCCTGTTAGATCCAAAAGTGGCTCTAATACCCAAATTATTTGAATTAGCAGAGATTTATATCTAGAATTGCAAGAAAACGCAGAAAAAACACAAGATCTATTGTGGTTTGCGTTAACGAGCCTACGTCCACTTTATATCTATGATTATACGTAAGATTCAAGTACAATCAATGATTTTTCTCTCAATCTCACTTGTACGATGATGATTCACTCAATAATTTCGAGTTAAGACTGATAAGAAATTATAAGATAACAGTAATGGTCGAAATAGCACTTGAAACTGCCAAAAGATCCTGAAAAATGCCAAGTCCTAGGCTACTTATAGGTGATTACTTCAGGCGGATCGCGGTCATACATGGCACAAATCCCGAGATCTCGGACTGGTTCGTGAGAGGATGAAGAAATAGTCAAAACGGCCGTTATGGACAGATGTCATGAGATCTGAGCCTTTCGGATCGTGGTAGACTGGTTCATTGCTTCCATTCTTTGGCCATAAGGATCCGATCGTGGAGAGAGATCAGGTCGCGGATAGGCGCCACGAGTCGGGGAAGGTGAGGTGACCACGATCGGGTTCCTGAGGGTTTTGACGAGTGAGGCTCTATATTTCTATGTGTGCGAACCCTAGTGGCTTGGTCAAAAAGCTAGCCAACATTTTGCCCCCTCGAAGTATGTTTTATCAAGGATGGAACATGCTTCGAAATTACTGAGCTATCTTTTCATGAAGCGGTATGAATCAAAAGTCGTTTCTGCCTGAAACGTCGTACTGCTTCATGAAGTTGTGTTCTTTGACTAGTATAAATATCGGGTTAAATCATCAATCATTTCTTTGTTCATCGAGTGATTTTCATTTCTTGAGTTTCTGGAGATATTGCTATCAAATCGCCAAGTAAGTTTTAAAACTTTTTTCTAAGAAGTAACATTTAATGACTTTCATACTTCTGTAAGGGTGAGACCCTATCTTTCCGATCCACTGATCACTTCAGGATTTGGATTGTTATTTCAAACCATGGGTCGCGGCAGGCTATCCAACATATTCGAGTAAAGCTGTCCTACGGACCTCGGACTGTTATCTGGGGGGACCCGTATACGAACCTTGGTGGGCTTTCTGCACGCTTGTGGCCCATCAAGGCCTGGCGAGCCATATGGGACAAAGAAGGGAAGACCGAAAGTCTCCTCCTTGGCTATATAAGATGTTTTAACCCCCTCCTTTTACCCTTTTCACGTTTTACAGTCGCCGTTTCTCTTTTCCTTTCTCAATTCTGAAAAGGTAATTTCGAACACAATCCTCTTGGTGTCAATTCAAATGTTAGTTAACCCTTCTATCTTTAACTCCGTTGAGTTGATCATGAAACCGTCGCTGATAAGCAGCAGTAGTGGCTGTAAAGTTTGTGGCATTGAGGCCTTAAAGAAAAGGGGAGACGAGAGAATGGGTTCAGTTCAGATTAAGGATGTGGATTCATAGGTAGGGGATAGGAAGAGATGAGGAAGAAGAAGGCAAGATTCCACAGCTTGATTCATGGGTGGAGTGGAGGAACGAGGAAGGAGAAGGAGTAGGTCGAGCCAGTTCATGGACGAGGTTTTGACTTGGGTCGTGGCAACAGAGGGAGCAGAGGGGAAATAGAAGCATGGTTCTAGACAATGGATCGGGTCGCTAGACTGGGATCGAGTCGTGGTAATGGGAATTAAGATGGATTGTGGGGGTGCTTCATGATCCGCTCAGGTACCACGAACCGAACTATCCCTCGATCCAAAGTCCATCCAGTGGCGAGACCATTGAGCGATCCATCCTCCGCGATCTAGTATGCATTCCACGATTCGATTAGATCGCGACCCAGACTCTGTGATTGTTACGAACCAACTTTGTTAACGATCCCATGCATATACTAACTAAAGAACACTGTGCAATCAAGATATATCAATGGACAGTTAGGTTAGAGCCTTCAAGATGAACTTTCCGGATTGAACAAGCATAATTTAACAGCATACAACGGCCATCACCACACTTATCCAATTAACTTTGAGATTTTGTTTTCTAGTATTATGCACACACCAACACTTGCACATGCATAGGGTTCACGGGTAACTGCATCCTAATCTTTCATATTTACTCGCCAAAACATATGTCAGATAGACGTTCCTCTAGAATATCTAAAATGAAGACGAACCTGGAGTTGTCGAAACATCATAATCCCGATATACTTCCAGTTGATCCAGAGGGCGAGGACTCTGAATCCGATTATGTGATAGATATAGAATCGAATTCTTTTGAGAGTACTTTGCTTGAGGAGGAAGAAGAAGATGACCGAGCTCCTGATAAAATTCCCGGTGTTGAGGAAGTTGAGCAAAAGAAGCTCATTGATTCTCTAGCTTCCAAATTAGATGACATAAAGCTTAAGAAAATATGCTTAAGACACGGGATCCCCTGGGACGATGTTAAGACTCCAGGAAGTGAGGATAAACCTCATTCTGCCCCGCCAGGGTACATGACCGTCAGTAGGCTAATGTGCTGGGTAGGCTCTATTCCTCCATTTCCACCAATCGTTGTTGAGACCTTAAGACGATTGCGCATTGCTCCTATGCAGCTTCATCCTAACGCTTACTCGGCCTTGTATACTCTATGCATTGCGTATGCGGAGATTCTACAGACTAAGCTCACTTTCAAAGATTTAAAATTCTATAATCTCTTCAAACACTGTTCCACAGCGACTCCAAACTTCACTTTCTTCGAATCAGTAGCCAATAGGAAGGTTTTATCGAAGGGTCACAGCAACATAGGGGATCCCAAAGCTGATTGGTTTTACATAAAACTCCAGGCTGGGTGTGCGAGGAAGTGGCTAAAGTCACGTAAGCCTTAAGTCTCTTGATGCATGATCTAGTTGCATAACCAAAGTGCTAACATGTTTCCTTTTTCTATGCAGATCGCACTTTTCCAAAAACAGAAGGTTCAATATATGAAGATCGACTGTCCCACCTTCTCAAAAGCACATCTGATTTCTTAAAAATCAAGAAGTGTATTATCGACGAGAATCTTCACAAACATCGTCTTTTGGACATAAGATATAGGCTTGGCTCAGATGGTAGGCCTTACAAATATGTGCCCCCTACTGGTAGGGAGTCTAGCAGCATACCCCCGGCTGGGTGAGAGGGGGCCACAGAAGCCGCAAAGGTGGCTGAGATCCCTAAAAGTCCTTCACCTTTCGTTGACCAAGACGACGAGGATCTCAATGTGTATAAGGAAGGCAAAACTCGAATTAGCAAGCCGGAAGACAACCCTTCCTCTAAAGGACAGTCTCCCACGAAAACTCCACCACCAATCGTACCCTCATTGACAGATGAGCAAATACGTGAGGGTTTAGAAATGATTCCCTTACCGGATGACCTCTATACCTTCAGAGATTTTGAAGGGGAATCATTTTTTCCTACCTCTAAGGGAGAAACTTCTCCAGTTAAAGATAAAGAAACCATGCAGACAAGCCAGACTTCGGGCCCTAGTCTGTTAGAGGGATTACACAGGCATACACACATACCACATGCACCACTTGTCACGACACCTTTACGCTAGTCATATCTATAACTCTGATCTCCATTAGTCATTTTTTTGCAGGAAGCATGCCTCGTCTTCATTCCTATTCCTACCACGCTCTTCGAGAAAGTACTCCCATGCTTTCTTCCATGTCCGAGTATGACCGCAGCGGCAGTCGTAGGAGGGATATCCAAAGCCGTTCTGATTCCTATCAACCCCAGTCCTCGCGCGGTCGCTCTCCCTCTAAGCAAGATCCTGGGAAATCCCATAGTCGCCAACCACCACATGCTGGGGCAAAGAGATCCCTAAGGCGCCAACTCCTCCAAGGGGCTTACCTCCCCACGACAAATATTCTAAAAAGCCTAATGATCCCAAGGGCAAACAAAAGGAACTGAGCAAAGGCAAAGAGCAGGAAAAAACAGCCCTTGTTCCTTCGGGCCAACAACATCTAGAGTCCTCTACTACGCAAGAAATGGATCTGGCTTCTGACGTTAAAGAAAAATTGGAGCGCTTGCGGAAGCAATTTCCCGAAATATACTTTGAGAGGATGGTCTTCGTTCCAGACCTAGAGCCGGTTCCTGAGGATTGGGATGACGAAGTTGTGGGACGCGTCGCCCATGTGGCCAAGCAATATAGGGTGATGAAAAAACATGCCAAGAATCTTTCGGATGTTATCCGTACTCTAGAGACGGATGCAGCTAGGGCCAGTGTAAAGATTAATAATGACACCAGGGCCAGGAATAAAGCAATAAAGGATCTTGAGGATGCACAGGCTCTTCTTGCAATAGCTCAGCGAGATGCTAATAATCATAAGAACGAGCTAGAGAATGCCACAAAATGCTTCCACCTCGAACTTGATTCAAATAGTCAAGAGTGCGTGGCCTTGAAGAAGGAGGTGGAGGACCTAAAACTTGCTAATGCTGAACTGAAAGCTGCACAAGGTCGATTTGCTATAGAAAGGGCCGCTTGGGAAGAGGAGAGAACAATCTTGAACGATAGACTTGCCTGTGCTGAAGAACGGGCAGCTCTTGCCGAGAGTAATACCAATGCTGCTCTTGAGTCGGCTTCCACTACCACTACTCGCCTTACTGAAGTCGAGAAGGAGATTGAAGGGTTTGGGGAACTGCTTATGGACTTTTTTGCCCAGGTTATCCGCACCCGAGATATCTCCTGGATCCAAGATTATAACAAAACTCTGGTTAATGTCTGGGATATGATAGTCGATGGAGAGAAGCAGCGGTTTAGGGTTAATGAGATCGACGAAAGCAAACTTATGGAGACCTTCCTTAAGGGGGAAGAGCCTGAGGCCTTAGCGGAAGGTAGACGTATGATCCGAGAGGCCATGGAGAAAGAGAAAACCGATCTTAAGGGAAAAACTAAAATCGACGAGGGTTCCAACTCAGCACCGGAGCCTAAAACTTCAGAGGTTGAGGAATACAATCCCGATGATCCCTTGATCTCCGGAATTCCAGTCCCTCCTGCCGTTGGAGCATCCACTGCGGCTTCAGCTGAAGGATCAGTGGAAGGTATCAACACCTTTTCTCCACAAATTGTCAAAGCCGTTATAGCTTGTCGTCATGATACAGAGCAGTCAATTGGGATGACCATACTTTCTCCAAAACTAATAGCTATTGCTTCTCATAATGTAGGTGTCAGGTCTACCGAGGAGGTTATAAAGAAGCCGACGGATGTCAAAAAGGTTGATGTGCCTCGAGTCACTGAGGTCACTCCTGAAGATCCAAAGTAGCCTGAAACTGAGATAACTAGAGAAACCATTAAAGCTTCCATCAAGGGTGCCCCAAAGGATGATGAAATTATTGGGGCCTTGAATGATATTGATGACGACCACGAGGATGAAGAGGAGGAAATAGACATCATGGGAGAAACAAAAGATCCTGAGAATGAGACTTTAGCCGGGATGAAAGCGAGGAGGGATAACCAGTTGGCTTTGAAAATAGAGGAACAAGAGCCTATAAATGTACCTACTATCACTGCCGCTGATCCCAAAACGGGGTTAATCATAAAGTTCCCCTCTAAGTCGATGACTTCACTGCTTGCAGGCCAGTCTACCAAACTTCTCGTGAATCCTCCTTCCGAGAAAAAGAAGAGGAAGAAGCATGATAAAGCCGATGTCGACAAGGAGGAGGAGACAGAGAAGAAAAAGAAGGAGAAGAGGCTGAGGTCGTCCCCAAAGCCCAAGTAGTGCTAGTTTAGTTATGCTTTTTTCCTTTTTAGTATTTCCACTCGCCTTAGGATGCAGCCGCGAGTATGGCCCTCGCCTTTTGCTTAGCTTTATTTTGTAATTCCATACTTAGTAAATGAAAACCCGCTTCTTTTGTATCTTCACATACCTGCAAATTTATAATATCTACAAAGTTTATTATTCTGAATCATAGAACTTAAATATAATCATAAGTAGTGTTAACAATCATAACTAGCATTGAAATCATAAATGATAATCATTGAAAAGTTCGTGTGTTAAGTAAATGTGAAGTACAAATGTGAAGCGTTGTAGGAATATGCCCCCAATCAATCATCGTTATAATGCCTGACCAGGGCTTATTGAGGATTGATTAGAGTCATACTTGAGTTGCCCCCCATATCCGAAAATGAGGGGGTCTGGCTCAGCTTTCATTCTCGTTCCTGATCCTGCAACGGGATAGGAGCCCTTATGTGGCATTTAGTTAAAACGCCTTTATACTCTCCTGTCGTATGCCCAGGATAGAGTTCGAACTCAGCTTTCAGTTTGTTCCCCGATCCTTCAGTGTAGTAGGAGTTCTTTTGCGACGCCGAGTCTCTAGCACTTTTATACTCTCCCGTTGAATACCAAGGGTAGAGTGTTAGTCGAGACGGTCTTTAAAATCATGGTGCATCTTCACGTCTCGCAGACAATTTGTTTCCTTGTCCTACGTACTTCTTCTCAGGTCTTGAGAAGCAGAGCTTCGATGATTGTGTCGTTTACTTTATCGCCTTCTCGTTACCCTGCATATTGTTAATAATTAAATATTTTACGATAATTCACGAGTAATAATATAGTAAATAAAGGTGCGATAAAAGTAAATAACACATGATATTTTATAGTGGTTCGGTCGAATCATGACCTACGTCCACTTTATAATCTTTTGCTTATATAATTGGACTGTTGTAGGCAAGTCAAGCCTTATTACATGGTCCTACAAACAAAAGAATAAGAATGACAGTTTCACGTCAAATAGTGCCGCAAATGTTGGGCATTCCACACTCTGGGGATTTCAATTCCATCCACGGTCGTTAGCTTGAAGGATCCATTATCAAGCCTCCGTAGGATGGCATAGAGTCCTTCCCACTTCGACCCTTAATGCACTGGGTTTGGAAAGACACGCTTTAGAACCAAGTCTTCGGGTTCAAAGGTTCGAGCTTGGACTCTTTTGTTGTAGTACCGAGTAACTTGCTGCTTATGCCTCAAGGCATGTAGATCCGCCTCGTCTCTCTTTTCTTCTATCATATCCAGGGATTCAAGAAGCATCTTGTTATTAGTCATTGGGTCGTAATAAGTGACCCTATGAGACGGTACTTCTAGCTCTACCGAGATGACTGCTTCCGACCCGAAAGCAAGGGAGAAAGGAGTATGCCCGGTAGCTGATTTGAAAGTTGTTCGGTAGGCCCACAGAGCCAAAGGTAGTTCATCGACCCACACGGCCTTGGCCCGCTTCAGTCGCCTCTTCAAAATGGACTTGATTACTTTGTTTGCCGCTTCTACTTTCCCATTTGACTGTGGGTGTGCCACAGCCGTGAACCTCTTCTCGATATGGTATCTTTGATAAAAATCTCGAACTCAGAGCTGTCGAATTGGGTTCCATTATCAATTATGGTAACTTTCGGGATTCCAAGCCGACATATGATATTTCTCACGGCGAAGTTGATCACCCTCTTAGTTGAAATCATTGTCAGCGCTTTTGCTTCAACCCATTTTGTAAAGTAATCAATGGCCACTATAACAAACTTTGCTCCACCCTTCTCTAGGGGGAGACTTCCGATGATATCAACTCCCCACACCGCGAAAGGCCACGAACTCAACATTGTCTTTAATTGGTTAGGAGGTGCCCTGGAGACCTTTGAGAATTTCTGGTATGCGTCGCAGTGTCGAGCATACTTAGCTGCATCCTTATTTACAATGGGCCAAAAATATCCATATCGTAGTATCTTCTTTGCTAGTGTTTGTCCTCCAGTGTGGTCACCACATTCTCCTTCCCGAACTTCTTTTAATACCTTTCTATATCGTCATGTGCTATACACTGGAGGAGCGGCATCGAGAACCCTTGCCGATATAGAACTTCACCTTGCATGACATATCACGAAGCTTTCCGAATCATGGCACGTCTCTCACTCTTCTTGGTTGGGAGTGTCCCATTGACTAGGAAATTCTTCAAGGGTGTCATCCATGGCTCCCTTTCCAGCTCAGTCTCCAGCACAGGATCAATTTCCATCTGATCGATGCTTGAAGTCTGAAGTGTTTCTATTGGGACCATCTCCGTGTCCTCGGGATTATCAGAACTAGCCATTTTGGCTAGCTTATCGACCTTCTGATTCTCTGATCGAGGGATGTGTGTAATGCTATAATGTTCTAAGCTACTCAGCATTTCCTTTACTTTCTTTAGATATGACACCAGTCTCGGCCCTTTAGCTTGGAATTCCCCATTGACCTGGTTCATAACTATCTTCGAATCGCAGAAGATACCTAGCTTTGTTATTCCTAACTCCTTGGCAAGCCTAAGCCCGACAATCAGGGCTTTATATTCCGAATCGTTATTCGTGGCGTGGAACTCCAACCTCAGAGCATAATATATTGATCGCTTCTCGGGGGTTTCCAGTACAATTCCTGCACCTAATCTTTTATCATTCCTGGCTCCGTCGGTATATAGTTTCCATGCATTAGGGTCAAGGAGTTGTTTTGGAGTGTCAATTTCTTCGCTCACTTCATTATCTTCAGAGATGGTGAATTCTGCTATAAAGTCTGCCAGTAGTTGCCCCTTTATCGATCTTCAGGGCTAAAAGTTCAGGTCAAACTGACTTAATTCAATATTCCATTTTAATAGCCTTCCCGACGCCTCGGGTTTTTGCAATGCTTGCCTCAGCTGATGATCCGTATATACTGTGATGGGATGAGCCTGAAAATATTGACGAAGTTTCCGTGACGCGATTAGCAGGCTATATGCAAGTTTTTCTATCTTTGGATGATTCCACTCTGCGGCCGCTAACTTTTTTCTTACATATTATATTGGTCTCTGAATTTTATCCTCTTCTCTTACCAAGGACGAACTTATGGCGTGGGACGACACTGCCAAATATACGAATAAATCCTCATGATCTGTTGGCTTGGACAGTATCGGGAGATTTTCCAAATGATCCAATAGGTTCTGAAGCGCTTCTATACAATCAGGAGTCCATTTAAAGTTACGCTTGCCTAGCTTTATCAGCTCGAAGAATGGGATGCATTTATCTGTAGCTTTGGAGATGAATCTACTTAGCGCTGCCACTTTTCCAGCGAGGCTTTGCACATCTTTAATCTGCCTTGGTTCTTGAATATTTCAGATTTCTGTAATTTGATCTGGGTTAATCTCAATTCCACGCGAACTGATGATAAAGCCCAAAAACTTTCCAGAAGCAACCCCAAACGAACACTTCAAAGGGTTGAGCTTCATTCCATAACGTCTGAGTATATTGAACATTTCAGCTAAATCGGCAATGGGATTCACCGACTGTCTAGACTTTACTAGCATATCATCTACGTATACCCCCATCGTCTTCCCAATCTGGTTATAAAACATTCTGTTTACCAGCCTTTGGTAGGTTGCTCCGGCATTCTTTAGGCCAAAAGGCATCACCATGTAATAGTATAATCCCAAATCTGTGACAAAGCTCGTATGTTCTTGATCCGGAACGTGCATAGGGATTTGGTTATATCCAGAATAAGCGTCCATAAAGGAGAGGAGCTCGTGACCTGCCGTGGAATCCACCAATTGGTCAATTCTAGGAAGTGGAAAGCTATCCTTTGGGCAGGCCTTGTTTAAGTCCGAGAAATCGATGCAGGTACGCCACTTTCCATTGGCCTTTTTTACCAACACCGGGTTTGAAATCCAATCCGGGTAAATCGAGTCTCTGATAAATCCGTTGCTCCTCAACTTTTCAACTTCTTCTTTTAAGGTGGCCGACCTCTCCAGGCCCAGCATTCGCCTTTTCTGTTTGACAGGTGGATGCCTCGGGTTGATACTCAGCGAATGACGCATGATTGATGGAGATATACCCACATATCAGTGTGGGTCCAGGCAAACACATCCAGGTTGGCCTTCAGAAAGTCGATCAGCTCCTTTGCACGAACAGGATCCAACTGGGACCCGATCTTTAAGACCTTCACTGGGTCGTTATCGTCGGTCGGAACGTCCTCAGTTGTTTCGTTAGGAGTCTCCATTTTGCCCCCGGGTTCCTTGTCCTCTCTGGGATCTATATCCTTGGGTAGTTCCTTTGGCGGCTCCCTTGGAACTACCTTTAATTGCTATGTTGTATTCTCCTTTGCAGGCGGAGAAGTATCCTTCAAATCAATATTCAATCCTTTGAGTAATAATTTCAATTCTGCTATATAGCAAGATCTTCCTGCGACTTGGTTGCCCCTGACTACTCCTACTCCCGCATTCGTCGGGAATTTTAATAATAGGCACCAGGGCGCGATACAGGCCCTGAATTCTGCTAGAGCCGGTTGATCCAGAAAAGCGTTATAAGGTGACTCAATGTTCAACACTACAAATGTGAGGGTTCTCACTCTCTGGCGATCTCCCTCTCCCAGAGTGACTGGAAAATCTACATATCCGATTGGGGATGTTGAGGCTCCGTTGAAGCCGCGTATCCATCCATCACAGGGCTTCAAATCTTTCGCTTCAAATTGCATCTGATCGAATTCTTTTTTGAAGAGTATATTTGCCTAACTTCCATTATCCACCAAAACTTTATGCACTAATGCATGGCCAATATTTGTGGTGATCACTAGAGGGTCCTCGATAGGGGAATGAACTCCAACGTTATCTCTGTCGCGAAAGATGACATCATTGGACATAGTTTTTTGTTGTTTCACCGGGGCTGCAGCTTTAGGATTACTGCACTCCCCTATTTCAAGATGTTTGGCTGCATTCACATATTGATCCATTGCCCTAAAGTTGTGTCTAGCAGGATGAGGTCCTCGTACTATAGAGTTGATGACAATGTTCTTTCCTTTCTGTTGAGCAGTAGGTCTGGCAGTAGGCTGATTCAGATTCAGGGGTTGTCCAGCTTGCCCCCTGTCTCTCGGAGCAATCTTATACTCATCCAACTTTCCGTCACGAAGTAACCTCTCAACAACATCCCTCAAATGTCGACATTCGTTGGTGGAGTGTCCGTGGGTTTGAGGGAAGAGACGAAACTTCCCTGACTCTCGTTCTTTCTCTGTAGAATCCCAAGGTGGGGGCCTCTTATACTGGAGGACGTTGTAAGTATCCATAAAGATATTTTCTAAGGTATCATTTAAAGGCGTGAAATTCTCGAATGGCCAGTATCGAAGCCTCTTCTGTGAGTTATTTCCTTGATTCCTCCTCCTGTTACCATTCCCAGGCTGACGACCATTCCCCTGGTTTTTATTTCCTGCGTTCACTTCCACCTTTCCAGAGCTGTCCCCAATTTGCTTGATTGCCACATTACTCTGTATGTCTTCCTTGTCAGTGGCTTTCCTCTTCCGATTGGCATAAATTTCTTCTTGACGCAGGCAGATATTGGCTTTTTCATAGAATATCTCTCTGATCAGCGGTAGCTTGCCGGCCAAGTATTTTCCAAACTCAGTATCCTTATCCACTCCGTCGATTAGAGCCATCAAAATAGTTTGTTCATTGGGATCTCTAACTTCCGTGACTACTAGATTAAAGCGATCTAGGTAGGACCTCAAAGTTTCGTCCGGACGTTGCTTAATGAGGGATAATTCGATGACATTCTTATATCTCTGAGTATGTAGCCGAAACTGATTCACAAACTGTTCACTTAATTCCCTGAAACTGGAGATCGATCGCGCTGGAAAACGAGTAAACCACATTAACGCTGTATCCTCTAGGAATATCGAGAATGCCTTACACTTTACGGCATCGAAAGCAGCAGCTGCATTCATGTACCATGAATATCTCGTTAGGTGCTGGACTGGATCAGCCCTTCCCGTATAACGGTTCATAGATGGCATGTTGAATTTCCTTGGGAATCGAACCTCTAAAATGTCATCGGTGAAGGGTGTGTGACTGTGGCCTATACCCCAATCTTAAGTCCTTTGTCTGCGGCTTTCTACCATCATTTGACTAATCATGGATTCGACATCTACATGGGTCAGGGTAGATTCAGGATCAGCGCTCCTGGCCCTACGGGCCCCTCCAGCATTTCTCTGACGTGCTGCTGCAAAGTCTGGGGCCTAAGCAGAACTCCCTTGCCCCTTGTTGCGCGATCAATCACGCGGCGAGCGGGGGAACAGGTTGATTCTGAGCAGGGTCAATAACGTCTTCGTTCCTAGGTGGTAAAGCGGGCTCATTTAAGTTACGATTATTAACTTCCCGATTGAGTGCCGCTTCTTCTCGAGAAGGAAGTGTCCCAAATCAGAGCTGTTCTATGTTCTCAGCCCTTTCTAACGGAGGACATCGTCGGTTTCTTCGAGGTTCTTCAAACGAGGATGTGTATTCCGGGGTAAAAGGGTGAGCTGACGGTGGTGACACTTGCCTCTGGATATCGTCAATTCGTCTGTCTAAAGCAGTAATATTCTGTTGCAGTAACGAGCTCTCTCGCCTTTGAGCGGCCAATTCACCAGTTTGTCTATCAAATACTTCAAGTATGCGAGATAGATCTCCTTCGGTTGCTGGAGCAGAAGCGTTTAGCTAATCATCAGCATTCTCTCTTATACGCAAAGACCCTGAACCAGGTCCTACAGAAGCACCAGCACGAGCAGAACAAGCCATAATTTCCTTCCCAGGTCAAGTAGTGGTCTGATTGTTATTTCGGATCGTGGTCACCCTAGGCTGATGGCTCGTGGTACCCTCCTGGCGTCGTCTCATGGTGGTCCCCTGCGGTCGGATCGTGGAAGCATTAGCAGGAAGGAGGGTGGCGTTATCTTGAGAACGGGTCGTGACGCCTTCAGCCACTCGGGTCGTGACAACCTCTCCGGGTCGGATCGCCCCCCATCCCCACGATCCGGAGAGTCAACCTCGAACTACTCCTGAATACTGTCTTCACGAGCTTCATTTGTAACTTCATCGGCCTACGAGCTCGTACAACCTTGGACTTCTTTCCAGCCATAATACTTTGGATTTGCTGAGTTGTTCAAAAATCAAAACAGTGAAGGTTCGGACTATCTTCTTTGGACTTGAGTATCCAAACAGTAGAGTGACAATCCGATATGCTGAGAGTTTGTCTCTCAGTGAAAGCACCAAAATATTAGATCCAAAAGTGGCTCTAACACCCAAATTATCTAAATTAGTAGAGATTTATATCTAGAAATGCAAGAAAACACAGAAAACACACAAGATTTATAGTGGTTCGGTGTTAACGAGCCTACGTCCACTTTATATCTATGATTATACGTAAGATTCAAGTACAATCAATGATTTTTCTCCCAATCTCACTTGTACAATGATGATTCACTCAATAATTTCGAGCTAAGACTGATAAGAAATTATAAGATAACAGTAATGGTGGAAACAACACTTGAAACTGTCAAAAGACCCTGAAAAATTCCAAGTGCTAGGCTATTTATAGGTGATTTCTTCAGGCGGATCACGGTCATACGTGGCACCAATCCCGAGGATCTCGGACAGGTTCATGAGAGGATGAAGAAATAGTCAAAACGACCGTTATTGATAGATGTCATGTGATCCGAGCCTTTCAGATCGTGGTAGACTAGTTCATTGCTTCCATACTTTGGCCTAAGGATCCGATCGTGGAGAGGGATCGGGTCGCGGATAGGTGCCATGAGTCAGGGAAGGTGAGGTCACCACGATCGGGTTCCTGATGGTTCTGACGAGTGAAGCTCTATATTTTCTATGTGTGCGAACCCTGGTGGCTTGGTCAAAAAGTTAGCCAACAAAGCCTAACACTAAGGAGTCTACCGATAGGGAGAAGAACCCCGACAAATACTGCAGATTCCAAGACATGTTCGGACATAACACACCACAGGGATGCAATCGAGAAGCTCATCCGACAAAAGCGCCTACAGTAGTACGTTCAAAATCCTTCTCCCCGAGAAGCAGCCACAAGCCCTTCAGCGTCCGCACTTCCTCCAGCTCAAGCGGCCCAGGGTCGTCTAATCTGAGACCCCCTCACAGGGGTATGGTGACTAACACCATATGCAATGGACCTCACCTCGCAAACGAAAGCTTCTGACGCATGGAGGAATACACTAACTCTATTAAGCATGCTAACTTGGAAGCATGCTCCGCCTTGGACGAATCTATCCCGCCTAAGCTTTAAAAGACTATGCGGGACGACATAGTTTTCCATGAGAGTGATGCTATCGGAGTTGACATTCCAACCATAGGTCCTATCATCATAGCTGCTACTATAGGGTCAGCCTATGTCTCAAGAATTCTCATAGACTCGGGGAGCTCCGTCAATATCATCTTCAAGTTGGCTAACGAGCAAATAAACTTGAGGCCAAAGACATGAGGCCTTGCCACACCACCATCGACGGCTTCAATAGCTCCTCCAATAGGCCAATTGGTAAGGTAGAACTGCCGATTGAACTTGGAGATGGGGATCGAAGCAAAGTATGGATTCTCACCTTCGTGGTTATTAATGTTACTTCTCCCTATAATGCTTTTCTAGGGCGTCCTTTCCTTGCAGAATTCCGAGTCTGCATGGCACTATGGTCCCTTCTCATGAAGTTTCCGATTGAGAATGGGATCGGAACCATTAAAGGTGACCAAGCCACCGCAGGAGCCTGCTATGTTGCAGAAGGGAAGGATGCCATCAACAAAGTGAAGGAAAAAAACGTGGCGCCAATCCATTGCGCCAAAACCGCCAGTGCATAACAATCACTAGAGTCCGAGTCATGGCTTAGACCCCACTGCCATATTTTCAAGGGTATCTATCCAAAGGAAGATGAATAAACTGATTTCTACTTTGGTGGATCCAACCATCGACGTTCCAAAAAAACCATCGACCTGACTCGGGCCTTGAAGATTGGATCAAAACTGTATCCAGTAATAAAGAAAGAACTTGTGGACTTCTTAAGGGCCAACCTCGATGTATTCACTAGGCCCATTCTGATATGTGTCGCATCGACCTAGGAATCGCTAGTCACATGCTTAGTATCGATCCAAAGCATCTTCCAGTCAAGCAAAAGTGCTGAATCTTGGGAATAGAAAGATCGGTGACACTTAGAGAGGAGGTGGATGGGCTACTTGACAACGACTATATCCGCTTTCCCTCTGCCTCGAGTGGGTCTCCAATTCGGTTTTGGTCAGAAAATCAAATGAGAAATGGTGGACATGTGTCAACTACTCATATTTGAACAAAGCATGTCAAAAAGAAAGCTCCCCTCTCTCAAAGATCTACCCGCTCGTTGAATCAACTGCCGATTACTAGCTTCTCTCTTTCATGGATGAGTATTCATGCTACATCAATTCCACTGTACCTTCTAGATCAAGAGCACACTTCATTCATCACCGACCTTGGGTTCCATTGCTATGTTGTCATGCCCTTTGGTCTCAAGAATGTTGGAGCCACCTATCAGCAATTGGTCAACCGCATGTTCAAAGATCAGATCGGAAGATCCATGGAGGTCTACATGGATGACATGCTCGTAAAATCAAGAATGTCAAATGAGCACTCAACGACCTCGCAGATATGATAGAGTCCTCCACAAATATATCATGAAACTCAATCCCTTGAAATACTCTTTTGGCGTTGCATTAGGAAAGTTCTTGGTTTCATTGTAAGTTCACGTGGGATCGAGGCAAATCCGGAAAAGATTCAAGCTATCTGAGATATTCAGACCCTTTATAGCATCAAAGATATTTAAAGCTTAAACGGGAAAGTGACAGCCCTAAGTTGATTCATATCAAAAGCAACCGATAAGTGCATTCGTTTCTTAGACTTGGTCGGGAAAGGGAAACACAACTTTGCATGGACACTGGAATGTGTTATCGCATTCCAGGACCTCCTGAATCACTTAAAGCGACTGAGTTTCCTATCTAAACCCGTGGACCGTGAAGGTTTATTCATCTATTTGGCTATTTTTGTGCATGCAATTAGCTCGGCGCTACTGCGCAAAGAAGATCGTGTCCAACGACTTGTTTACTACGTTAGCAAGCACTTGACAAGCGTAGAAAAGAATTATCCAAAGCTCGAGAAGCTAGCTTACTGCCTGTTGATCTCTTCCTAAAAGCTCCGACTTTATTTCTTGTCTCACCCAATCAAGGTCTAGGTGAGTATAAAATGTATGACACTACCAACAATACACAAATTTATCCCATTCAGTCAAAACCAAAAAATATGTCTAACAAGGCTATTAATTCTAACCTAACCTTGTAAAGATTTACTCATGACGACTAACTACCATGCCCAAGGTAGCATCCCAAAAGATAATGATATCGCAGTACTAAGGTAAAACGTTTTACGCATAATTATGAAGCCTTTAAACCACCACTCAACTAACTACCAAGACTAAGAGGTGCGCTCCCAACTACTCACTATTCCATTAGGAAACCGGCTACTATGATAGGTCCTACAACGATTTGAGGCATCTGGGCAACTCCTAAAATGGAACATCGAGCTCAGCCAGTTCAATCTCACCTTTATTCCTCATAAAGCCATCCTTGGACAAGCCCTAACAGACTTCATCGTGGAGTTCACTATTTCTTAAGAACCTCCAAAGGAAAGTGAGCATCCCAACATTCAGTGGAAGTTGTTCATGGATGGTTCGTCTAACAATCAATTCTCTAGCGCTGAAGTTGTACTTATTACTCCTGAGGAGCGCTCGATTCGTTATGCTTTAAAGCTCAACTTCTCTGCCATCCACAATGATGCAGAATACAAAGCCTTGATCACTGGATTGGAATTTCTATTGAGCTCAACATCAAGGCTCTCTAATACTCTAATTAGCAACTCATCATATGCCAGGTGCAGGACGAGTACCAAGCCAAGGGGCACGACTTGCTCCCTACCTCGCTCGGGTTCATGAACTGTTTACTCACTTGAGCACTACATCATTACTCACATCCCTTGAGAACAGAACGAGAAGGCTGATTCATTGGTCAAGCTAACAAGTTTTGAGGATGCACAACTCTTGGTACTTGTCCCAACAGAAGAACTCGACTCTCCAAGCATCGATCAAATCCAGACTGATTCGGTATCAACGACGAAGACTGACTATGAACCCGAGTCTTGGATTACCGCAATCAGAAATTACTTGCAACAAGGAATCCTCCTAGGCAATCGAAATGAAAAGCAAGCACTCATCCGCAAATCATCACGCTACATTATTCAAGACAAAGATCTCTACAGAAGAGGATTCTTTGTTCCACTACTCCGGTATGTAACCCACAATGACACCGAACGTGTACTACTGGATGTGCACGAAGTCGAGAGCGGGTACCACACTGGCGCGGAAACTCTGGCAAAGAAGATTCTCTCATATGACTATTTTTGGCTAACCCTCGAGCGGTTAGCAACAGACTACACCCGCAAATAGGACAAGTGTCAAAGGTTCTCAAAAATTCCAAGAGCATTGCCTACCGAGCTTACGAAAATGGTCCTTCCTTGGCCATTCGCACGATGGGGGATTGACATCATCGGAATCTTCCGTTGGCCAGAGGCGGTGCATGCTACGCTATCGTCTCAGTTGATTACTTTACTAAGCGGGCCAAAGCCGAGCCCCTTACTACAATCACTACTAAAAAAAAGTAATCAATTTCGTCATGCACAACATTATCTGTCGTTTAGGAATTCCCAAGACTATTTTTTGGTAACAGGACCCAATTCGAGAGCTAAGAGTTCAAGACCTTCTACCGCCGACAATACATGGAGAGAAAAAATTGGCAATAGCTCACCCTCAAGCCAATGGACAAGTCAAGTCTGTCAACAAAGTGTTCAAGTCCATTATCAAGAAGCGTTTCGAAGAGGTCGGAGGCTTATAGGTAGATGAACTCCATCTAGACATTTGGGCTTACAAACTTCTCATGCGTCAACGACTGGTCACATTCCATTCGCTCTCTCGTATGGATCTGAAGCCATCATTCCCATTGAGCTTAAACTTCAACCTCATCGAGTCACATATTATGATCCAAAGACCAACCAAGACCTACTCTTGGAATCATTTGACTTGCTCGAAGAGAAAAGAGACGAAATCAAACTCAAAGAAGTTGTCTAACATCAATGAGTCTTCTGTTACTTCAACTCCAAAGTTCTACCAAAGCACTTCGACATCAATGACCTCATCTTGAAATGGATCTTTCCTACACCGATCGGTTTCGGTCTTCACTGGAAAGGTCCGTACGCCAAACAACGGAGGCTTGGAGATGGTACCTTTAAGCTAAAGACTGTTGATGGCACAGAACTACCAATGACATGCAACAACAAGCATCTTCGCTACTACTTTACTTACTTTGTTGTATAGATTTACTGCTTTCCACTAATGTTTTGTTTTTAGAATTCAAGACGTCATAAAGAAGTGGCCATTATAGCCAAAGTTATCAGTAAAGAAATTTCAGATTTCCATGTACTTGGTGTGTTTACTTTCCACATAGAATGTTTGAGATATTATGACAGCCAACTTGCAATCATGAGCGCGTAACACTGGATTGGCCTCTCGAGGCTTGGCATCAATCCACCGACTCGAGTCTTTACGAAGACTCAAAACTTTCGAAGCGGTCCGCCTTTCACAAGTCAACTCGGGTCTTGAACCAACAACGGGGCCGAGTATAAAAAACTCATGACGCTCATTAACTTTGTGTCCAACCCCTTTCCTAGGTCTTCGGACTTAGGGGCAACCCACCACCCGAGTGAGTGTGACATTGATCGCTCGTTCGGCTCCATCCGGCCCATAGGATCTGGATCCGGGTACAAAACTGGCGAACTAACGACGCATTTCACTCTAACCCAAACGAAACGATGGGAGAGTATAAAGGATGAAACAACAACGTCCACCTTGACTCCTTATGACTCGGGATCAGTGACCGCAAGAAGATTCCGAGAGGGGAGTCACCAAACTTAAACTCCGCATGACTCGAAGCTCCCGGCCAAAGGGAAGCCCCGAGAGTGGAGTTAGCACATACGAGCTTAGCATGACTTAAGAATATCAAGAGTGAATCCACAAACAATATTGGTCTAAATGTAACAATGAGTACATTTACGCAAGTACAAAAACTGAAAATTGTAAATGAAAGTTTGAACACTTAGAACAATATGTGATATAAGCAAAGTTAACTAACTTTCATTTATAAAACCATGTACAACTATCATTTTTCTTTCTAACAATGCGATGTACATGAAAACTGCATCACGCCTCCTGAAGTGAGGGTCGTACTGATGTATCCTATCGGCCCACATAACCAAAAGCCATCTATAGCAATCATTTCGACGAGCCACCCTTCTTCTTCTTCTTCTCTGATTCAGCGGTGGACGGCTCGTCGTCGTCTTTCTTCTTCCTTTTCCAGGAGTTGCTTCCTCCACTCTCCTTCTTCCGTTTTGTCAGAGTAGTTTTCTCTCATAGGGCCATCAAGAATCCCTCCTCATCATCACTCCTTGAGATCTCGGTGATTACCGCACTAGCACCACTGATCGCATTCGAATCCTTGAGAGTGACCTCATTGGATAGTGCCAACACCGCCGAAGTATCCCCTCTTTCCCAGCTTTCTTAGCCTTTTTGACATCCTGGTCAGCATTTTTCTTAGCTCACTCTCTGACTTTCATAGTTCCATGCTCCCTGCATTCAGCTTGTTGTCCTTCGCAGGTTTCTCGGCTCTTTTTTGGGCAGCCTCGTCCTTAGTTTTCTTTTTTGCCGCATCCTATACCTTAGCCCAAGCCTTTTCCTCAAAAAATTTTCCTCGCCTCTTCCTAGGCCACGTGGACGGCTTCCTCGTTAGTCTTCCACTTCTCCTCTTGTTCCTCCGACTTTGTAATCAGCTTGGCTTTTTGCTTTTAGACCAGTTCATGCATGGCATGTCCGTCCACTTCCATAGATCCAGTCATTTGCACGTCCTCGCCATCCTTCTCTTTATTTTCCAAGAGAAGGTCCTCCACCCTAAAATCCCCAAGATCCAAGTCCAAGAATGTATCCAAGTGATAGCCTCTCTCTCCATGCTGCTCCTCTTGAGTTTCCATACCAAACCCTAGCATGGTAGGCATTGTCGGTGCAAAACCCATCGTCACCTCTGCTCTGTAAGAGCATGCATGATGAAGGAGAAGATGAGTTAGTCTATTATGACTTCGTGTTATTGCCCTCTCTAACACTCATGATGAAGTGTTTTTACCTCCCAATACTAGTTGTGCGGCCTCGACAGGCGTGGCAGGCGCGGTGGGCCAAAAACCCACTACCACTTCCATTCCAGAGGGGCCTGCATGATGAAGGAGAAGACAAGTTAACCGAGTACAAACTCATGTTACCACTCACTCGAACACTCATAATGAAGTGGTTTTACCTTCTGGTACTTGCTGCGTCATCTCCGCATGCATAGAGCCTTCGAACAGTTGGTTGGAGAGAGTTTCTGGATCCCAGCCCCTGATATTTAGGGTCATACTCTATAACGATGGGATCTAAGACTGACAGACCACTTGCAGAGATGGTTGGGGAAACTTGTTGATGCTGAGAGCAGCTACCTTCAAATATATGGGTAATTACCACACTCTCAGTGGATATTGCTTTCCCTTTCATAGTAATAATTATGCCAACCTCTCCGCCTTAACATGCTCTCTCGACGGCGCTTTTCCTTCAACCAACACGCGACGCTCCTCCTCAATCAGGTACTCAGTCATCATTGCCAACTCGTCGACCATGGCCACCTCCAGCTGCCTGGCCTCATACTTCACCAGCTTTTCCCAAGCTCAAGCCAGACTACGGGGATACTCTTCGACCCACGAGACCCCGTAGAATCGAAATGTCTTGACGTAAAAACCCCATATCGATGGCTCTAGCTCGACCTCTACGCACTCCTCATCTTTTTCCATCTCATCCCTGAGCTTTTCCACTTCAACTTAGTGCTCATCCTTTATGCTCTCCACCTAGCTCAACCCCTCCCTGTTCGTGGCCTTAGAGGCCTCCTTCTTAGCTTGCTCAAGCTCAACGATCCTTAATTCAAGAAGCTTTCTAACCTCATTATTTTCATTAATGAGTCACTGCGCCTGCTCATTTTCTTCTTTCAGCTTCTTTTTCTCCTCGGTCAGGGTTTCGTTGTTATTCTGAAGCCTATACACCTCCTCATTCTCATTCATCAATCGAGTATTCTCCTCTAATAGATCCTTGTTATCTTGTTTGAGTGTCGTATTCTTGGATTAGACCAAGGCTAGTGTAGCTTTATATGATTCTTGGGCCTCTTTCGTCTCATCCTTGAGCTCCCACTCCAGTTTCTCTATTTCGACAATAGAGAGTTAGTATATAAATATGTTACTCGAATACGTGGCAATAAATGCAATTTACAGAGTTGTCTTACTCAATTCAGCCTCCTGATTCCTAAGGCTCTCTTTCTCAAGACCGGACTCAAGCTACAACCTATGAATCTCTCCGTTCTTTTTGCAGATTAGGTCTGAAAGCCTCCTTGCGTACTTGTACATTTCCCTATATTGGAAGTACACATCGTACACTTTGTCGTACACATCCTAGTCCATGTCCAATGGAATCTGATGAATATTTGGTGACCATGCTTGCTCCTCAAAGTAGAACAACTTCTTCAACATCTCCTTCCTCTCTTTATTGCTAAGTTGTAGGATATTCGACATATCGGGCAACGTTGGACACTTATTCACCATTGTCTTCCTCCTATGTCCCATCCCCCCGAGCGTCATCTCCTTGCTTGCAGACTTGGTCATAGGACCTATGGGTGGAACATGGGAAGGTAGTGTTGACGCCAAGGGCCTTGTACATACAGTCTCTGGCCCCTTATCTGCTCCTGGCACCTGGATGGTAGGCGGTGATGATTCTGAGTGTCGAGGTATATCTCTATGACGTCAGTCCCCGGAGTGGTCATGTTAGCGAGGAGGCGGCGAAAACAAATCCACACTCTTTCTGAAGCTACTCATATCCCCATTCTTTTACGACCGTCGGCTATCAAACCCTCGACCTCGGTCTTTGTCGCTTTCCCTAACCATTTCACTTGCACAGAGCATATCCCGAGTTAGAAACAAACATTCCACACACACATATAAATGATGTGTCATGCAGTGTTCATGAATATGTGTCCTAAGTGTTCTCTTCAAAGACTAGATTTCAGCCCGCTTAAAGGGGTGACCTCCCTAACATTCAGCGTAAGGCTTCCAATACTTGTACCACTCGGCCAAAACATCGTTGGTTCATTCGGGACCTTATCTAGATCCTTGAATTGACCTTCCATTTCTAGTGATGCAGTGGTCCCAGAGGTGAAAACTGGAGAATCGACCTTGGTGATGCTTCCAACCTCGTCTCATCTGTTGGAGATGGGTAGGGGTAATTGTCAGACCCTCACCTCCGGTAGTCACCTCCTCATCACTGGCGCTGTACACACTAGTTTCTCCCTGAGCTCTTACGGTCTTACACCGTTTGGACACGACAGGTGGCACTCTCACTCGCGGACCCATAGTGTGACGACCGCCCATAACCCCTGCACTAAATAAGAGGAATAATGCGCTGAAAGGCGTGCCAGGCTGCTATGGACGATCATCATAGTAAGTGAACACATCGAAACCTGTCGTAGAACTCACAGCGCAAGGATAAAATATAATAGAACATATACAACAGGTGATAGTAATGAGGTATCATATAGCAAACTTTTGAAACTCTTTCAACATCCAGAAAGATTATCCGACTGATATCCAAGTTTGTACATAAGGCCTCACTACAACTCTCAAGCAACTCAAACAGCGGAAACAGAAATACTAGATAGAATAAAACTGGTACGCCAGCCTCCTGCTCGTCATCGCTCAGCTTCCTCGTATCACTAAGCTCCATTACCTGTAACCTTCTACTTAGTCTGCCCATCCACAACCGGATGAACAGCCCAAGGTAATAAGAGGAGACATAAAACCTTGAGTCAGACAATAGTCTTAGTGAGCGATAAAACAGCTAACAAACTTCAACAAGAAAGTATATGAGAATGGGTAAATGAAAAACTTATCTACCCACAATACCAGAGAAGAACTCATCCTTATCTTCCCCACATCGGACAGTGATAGCCTTTACGACAAGCATTTCAACCATTCATCCATAAAAATCAGAACACCCATTCAATCATAGAAAACACACATGACATCCAGATAAGTCTCACGCAGACAACCCTAATCGAGTTTAACATTCCTCAAGTACTCTCGCTAGAGGCCTATACCAATATCACTTAAGCACTCAAAGAACGTCTCCCTCGACTTTGGATAATCTATGTGAGATAGGACAAACAGAACAACTAATCATCCATGACTGACTCTGGCTATCACTGCCAATCCTGCTTCGAAACCATCATTATCGTATGACGGCCAACCTTGCCATATGTCAAGGGCTAATGATAACCCCAGTTCTAGCATGAACTCCATATGCCCAACCTTGGCAATGTCCAACCTTGACACTAGGCCTTTCCCCAACCAGAAAGACCCAGGGTACTCGACCAACAACCGGTCTTTTGGGCCTTTCAATGATACCCATCGTACCCCTGCTTTGAGCCTGCTAGAACTTACGACAACGATGACTTCTCGGCCTTCGCATCTCTAATCGTCCAACCTTGACGATGTTTCATAGCTCAAGCAACCTTCTCGAGCAGCCATTATCCACCAACTCACGACCTTTGAGTTGTCTCCGCATTCGTTGTTCCACCTTGATCAACGAACACATTCATCACTTCGAGTCTTCCTACTTGAATCATCTCGAAGTCACGCCATCACCGAACCAAAAACATCACTGCGCTGCGGCTAGGGTTCGGGAGGTTGCCCCCGAAAAATATTTTTTTCAGACCTTTTTGGTTCATACCCGAGTCGTACCCGAAAACGTACTTTTTCAGAAAACGACCCTGCCAAAACCGACCAGAACCTTGCTCCAAAATGACCAGCCAAAAACCGACCAGCCTTGCTCCAGAACGACCCGCCAAAAACCGACCAGCCTTGCTCCAGAACGACCCGCCTCCATGCAGCTTTGGATCGACTCGACCTCCTTGCAGCTTTGGATCGACTCGACCTCCTTGGGACCGACCAGCTTTGGATCGACCCCGTCAAGACCGACCAGATTTTGCTCCACCTGACCGACCAGCTCCTTCAGAGCGACCAGGATTTGCTTCCAGTAAAAACCAACCAGAATGCCACCATCTGAAACCGACCAGAATGCCACCATCTGAAACCGACCAGAATGCTACCATATGAAACCGACCAGAAACACTTCTGCTCCTTCTGGACCGACCAGCTTAAACCGACCAGCTCCCTGACTTGCTTCCCAAGCCATACTATGACCGACCACCTCATTCCAGACCGACCCGACCAACTCCAGGACGACCAGAAACCTGCACATCTCCAATTCGACTCCGATTTCGACCAAAACTTCGCCAAACGACGAATCCGACGAAACCAGCTTATCCGATTCATCCAAACGCAATCACAAACATGTTATGCAACCAACAATATCATCAATCTAACAATTTCCATCAAAACACATAAATTTCCCAAAACATGATAAGTGAATCATATGAACATAAAAACGGATCTAACTTGCATAATCTTGAGAAAAATCATAAAATTAACCATTTAAATTATCTAGATCAGATCCTAAGGTGATTCATATATAAAATGGACTTAGCATGGTGTGGATCTAAGGAAAATAACATGGAAATGATGAAATTAACATCCTAAAACCCATATACTTGCATGAATCCGAATGAGAGATGTAAATCACTCACCAATTATCCAAATCTAAGCAAAAGCAATGAAAACGCAATCCAGACAGCGAACACTTCGAATCAAACTCTTCAATCCGATGAATTCGCCCTTGAGACGATGTAGATCTAGCCTCTTATGGTGTAGATCTTCGATTTCCCTCCTTGGATTTTGGAATTTTAATGGTGGAAAGATGTTAGAGGAAGAAGGAGATCAAAGCCTCCCCATAAGAGAATGGAAAATGCCAACCTTTCTCCATACCCCTTACCCCCTATTTATAGTCTCCACCCACCCTCTAATGGGCCTTCTCCAAATCAGCCCATTAGCCTTCCAAAACCTGAACAGCCAACTGAAAAACCTTAAAACAGCGATTTCTCCCAAACCGCTGAACCAAATCCTTAAAGTAACCACTCTACGGAAAGGGAATCATCAATTCCTTTCCAATGGCACAGGTCTCACCCTCTGATTCGACCTGAGTCAAAAGTTATGCCCAGTACAAGACTGACAGGGGCAAAATGGCCATAAACAAAATCGGTAAAAATTATGGACATGTCACACATCCCCATAAGCAATATATCAAAAGATGAGAATGATCCAACCCTCAGGGAATAAAATAAAAATATTTTACGATCTTCCGATACGTAAAATGCGGGCTGTTACACATAGGACTGTCTCTTCCCTCATTTTCCGCATCTTCTTATTCTCCAGCATCGACTGGATGTCCTATTATATAACCCGTGAGAAGCAAGCCCATTTGACGAAGGAGTTGATCGGTCAGGATATTTTTGGTGGTGCGAAACTCAGTTGGAATAACCCTCGACGCTTCAGTGCACTCCTGATATACTTTGCATTTAGGGATCGGGGGGATACATGTCACACAAACATAAAGTTAGTCTCGAGTTTACGACTCGGCTAATTATGACCACAAAGGAAGAAAAAGATACTTACTTCAC
This sequence comes from Allium sativum, assembly GCA_030737875.1. Taxonomy (NCBI): domain Eukaryota; kingdom Viridiplantae; phylum Streptophyta; class Magnoliopsida; order Asparagales; family Amaryllidaceae; genus Allium; species Allium sativum. Next base: position 680,307,133 of record CM060926.1, on the reverse strand, counting down.
ATGTCACCCAAACATAAATTTAGTCTCGAGCTTATGACTCGACTAATTATGACCCCAAAGTAAGAAAAAGATACTTACTTCTAGCCAGCCATTGCCTCGCGAATCCTGGGAAGCAAAGAACATAGAATCAATCATACTTAAAAACACTAAGCCTGCTCCATGACCGGTGAATGAATCAGGAGTTGGCTACTTACTTCTAGCCAGTCATCTCCTCATGAATCCTGGGAGGTAGTGAACATAGAATCAATCATACTTAAAAACATTAGGCCTGCTCCATGACCGCTGGATGAATCGAGAGTTTGTTTATCCCTCTAAGTAGACAAGAGAGGGTGCGACAGGAGAAACCGAATGTCCTCCCTAGACGATACTCTATGTAGGTATTCCATGAGCATGATGTAGGTAGCAAGCAAGAAGACGTACGCATTTGGATGAAACAGTGTTGGCACCAAGCGTAAGTAGCGCAGCATATCCCGGATGAACCTACAAGATAGGAGCACGCATGTAACGACCCAGAAAATCTGAACCAATTTAAAATTTTTAAATTGGCTAAAATAATGGATTTTAAATATTTAAATTAAATATTTTAAATAATGGCGATGAAAACTGAGTTGAAATCGACATTTGAAAACCAATATAATTAATTATAATTATATATAGAATTGAAAATGGCGCGGTAGTTCGATAATTCGATTTCAAACTTCAATTGAATATACCGGGCGCAAAACAATCCAGATTTTAGTGAGACCAAAAACATTAGTATCTAATTGGTAATATCTTTCTAACGAATCTGACCAATCGAAATTTGATAGCGGGAATCAAAAGATATGTCCAGTTGAAAATTCTGAATAGTCGCTATGGAATTCGGGCCCTTAAAAATGGATATTTTGCAAATGACCTCGGAATTCGACGAAACCACTTTTGTCGGATCCAGGATGTCAAACTATTGCTAGGTTTCAAATTTCATAATTTTTCGAATCAATATGTGAGCGTGGCAAAAGAAAACGCGTTTGACCAGTTTCTGTTGAATTTAATCGACTAGAAATTGGCCATTTTGCAAACGGCCTCAGAATTCGATGAAACCAGTTTTGTTAGGACCGTATCGTCAATACGAAACTAGAAAATATTTTTCTGGAATTTTTCTAGTTAGTATGTAACCCCGGTAATTTGAAATGTACGTTTAAAATTCAATATAAGGACTTAAATGTAATTTCAATGGAAACTGATTGTAACGATCAAACCAGCTTACGATACATATCCCATTGTGTTCGGAATGGGGGTAAAACGCTATGGACGACAGGAGGTGGGCCTCGTTTCGAGGTCATATGTAAAAGTCAACCCTTGTGCAAAATTAAATAATTAAATAATGAAATAAAATAATTAAAAAAATAAACTCCCTCCTTTTCTTCTTCACTGCCCCCCCCCCCCCCCGATCATTTACCAGAAAACAAATAAAAGAAAAAAAGAAAAACCTAAAACCTAAATCGCGCCGCCCTCCAGACTTCGAAGCCGCCGACGAGGACTTCGCCGAACCCCACCGCACGACCTCCTCCCTCCAGGCGACGCAACCCTCGACACCCCGAAGCAGCCCCCACCAGTCGAAGCCTCGAAGCCGCGACACCTCCGAACGCCGCCTCAGAGCCGCCGACGACGCCTCCTCCCCTTCGCAAGCTGTCGGTGAGCCATTTTACTTTATATTTATTTTTATTTTTGTTTTATAATTTCTGATTTAAAAACGATTTAAAAACTAATTACTGTATTTTTTTTTTTAGATTTAAAAACTGTATTTTTAATAGATTTATAAAACTGATTTCTTTTAGTTTTATAAACTGAATTTTTAAATGATTTTGAAAAGAAATAAAAACTGATTTGTTAAAGTTTTAAAACTGATTTGTTAAAGTAATAAAACTGATTTTATAAAAAGAAAAAAAACTGAATTTTATAAAAGAATTAAAAACTGGATTTTAATTAGTTTAAAACTGATTTTCTTTTTAGAGGAAAAAAATGATTTTTATAAATAAAGTAAAAACTGTTTTTTTTTTAAAAAAGTATAGAACTGTTTTTATAAAAGGATTTAAACTGATTTTTGTTTTAAGAAGAAATAAAAAAAACTGATTTATAAAAATATAAAAACTGATTTTTCTGAGATTTTAAAAGAAAACTGATTTATAAAGGAATATAAAAACTGATTTTAAAATGATTTATAAAGAGAAGGAGATTAGGAAGTCGAAAGTAAAAATCATATTTTTATATATCGAAAGTCGAAAGTAAAAATCATATTTTTATATATTGAAAGTCGAAAGTAAAAATCATATTTTTATATATTGAAAGCCGAAGTAAAAATCATATTTTTATATATCGAAAGCCGAAGTAAAAATCATATATTTATATATTGAATAGCATCGTAAAAATTCGATTTTTACATGTGTAGAGAATACGGGCGAAAGCGACAAAAGGCGAAGATTTTATACAAGGAAGTGTCGTGCAGTTGGATAGCTATTGGTGAGATTTCTGATTTAAAATTTATATATATATGTGTGAAGTAAAAGTGAATTGCTATATATAAATATATATACATATATATATATATATACGCCCCTCGTCCACAAACCATGGACGATATTTATTGGTTGAAATTGTTGTGAAATTGATTGATAGCGAATGATTGTTTGGGATTGTTTGTGATTGATATTGGTTGATTGTGGTTGAAAAATACCCATTGGTAGTTGTGAAATATTTGGTTGAAACCACATAGGATTAGTTTGTGGAAATGAAATAAATATATATACATGCCGCCTGCGTGCGAACTAGATGCATGATTCCCATTGTCAAAAACCGCGAGGTTTTAAGGTAGAGCGAGGAGCCGTACTAGGGACGGTGCCGGTGTAACTACCCTGCCGTTATGCTGCCGAAATTTTGAATAATATTTGTGTGTTTGAATTATTTTCATATGCTTAAACTATATTTATTCCTTATATAGAAAACATTCATGTGTTGAATTGATATTCATTCGTTGTTTAGAAATTCATGTGTTGAATGGTATTCATATTTTGAAATAAATTATTCGATAATAAAAATCACATTTTTATCTATATATAGAAACTATAGAAAACATCCATGTGTTGAATTGATATTCATTCGTTGTTTAGAAATTCATGTGTTGAATGGTATTCATATTTTGAAATAAATTGTTCGATAATAAAAATCACATTTTTTATCTATATATAAAAACTATAGAAATCATTCATGTGTTGAATTGATATTCATTCGTTGTTTAGAAATTCATGTGTTGAATGGTATTCATATTTTGAAATAAATTGTTTGATAATAAAAATCACATTTTTATCTATATATAAAAACTATAGAAAACATTCATGTGTTGAATTGATATTCATTCGTTGTTTAGAAATTCATGTGTTGAATGGTATTCATATTTTGAAATAAATTGTTCGATAATAAAAATCACATTTTTATCTATATATAAAAACTATAGAAAACATTCATGTGTTGAATTGATATTCATTCGTTGTTTAGAAATTCATGTGTTGAATGGTATTCATATTTTGAAATAAATTGTTTGATAATAAAAATCACCTTTTATCGACTATATGAACTATATAGAAAAATAGTGTTTTGAAATAAATCGTTTTACAATAAAAATCACATTTTTATTGTATGCATAAATCGTTAAAATGTGAAGTGTTAAAAATAGCCACTTGTTCAAGATAAACATATATGAGTTGAAATATTCATTAATTAGCTAATGAAATGATTTGCACCTATTTATGTAACATTAGAATGAATGGAGTTTTTAAACCAAATAGAAATCAAATATGAAGTCGAATAGAAAAGGATAAATGATATGGACTGTATATATATGTACATGCATATTCATTGAACAGGTAATAGCAAAGGGGCTAGAGAAGAGGAATAAAATTTGTGCCCGACAAATAGGTACACATTTACTGATTTGTTTGGGTGATGATTTTTAGCCTGTTGGCTAGCCGCTTGGCTTTTTCTTTTTCTTTTTGAGATTAGAAGGACCGGGACGCTATTTGCGATTTCCCGACGCTCCCGGTGCAGGGGAGGTTATGGCGAAATTTTTCCAAAATTTAAGGTGTTAGAATTTTTTTTGAAGTGAAAACGATATTGAAATTGTTGAATGAACTATATTTATATAAATATATAAATATAAATAAAATTAAAACGAAACGAAGCCGTGCAGTTCGTATTTTGAAACCGTGATTTCAAACGACTGGTGCGAGAAATCCGACCATTGGATTTTCCCGAAACCTCAACCGTCGGGTTCGCCTTGGAAATATCTTCCCAACGGCACCAACTTTGTAGAAATCCAACGGTTGGATTGTCTGGAATGTTTAATTCAAATCTGAAGAAAAACAGCGCCAGAAACGATTATATTTATTTATATATATAAATATAATTATATTTAATCGAATAACGACGCTGCAGTTCGTATTTTGAAATCGAAATTTCAAACGATTATACCGGGAGATCCGACCGTCGGAATTTCCCGAAACTGGAACCGTTGGGTTCGTTTTGAAAAGACCTTTCTAATGATGTAAATTTTGTGAAGATCCAACGGTTAGATTTTCAGATATGTGTAAATCAAATCTGAAGAAAAACAGCGCCACGGCCGCCTTATGGCCCGAAGCGTCGTTTTGAATAAAATAGCTATTTTAAAATAAATAAAAATAGCGATAAATAGTTATAAAATATCATAAGCGATATGGAATAGAAATAAACTGAATTTGCTTGATTTGTGTGGCTTTTGATGGTTGAATGTGTTTGGTGTGAAAATTACATTAAAGAACAATATTGGTGTTGTCGAATAATTTAACCATTGAAATAAATCGAATTGAAATTCTAAATATACGTGAATTATTTGAAAAGGCCGAGTTAATTCTCATTTCGAATAATTGATCGACGATTGAAAGTCGAAGATGAAGACGGTGGTCGAAGACCGGAGGTCTTCACCTCGTTTGGATGGTAACCGAGGTCCTGATTGGGAGGCATCCCGAAATATGGATAATGAGTGGTGATCGTCCAGACGTACGTGGTGATCGAAGGGTTTGCGAGGTATTTAGTGCCTCCGGTTTCGTTCAGACCCGGAACGGACTTGTAAATGGACTGTGTGTCTGACATTGGATTTTATTCTGTGTTGATTGATTTCTGTTAAATATACATCTGTTTGGCGGCGGAGAATTTATTCTTTTGCTTAACGCCCTTCTCTGAGACGTACGAGCTCAGAGGTTGTATATCGATGGACATCAATCGCATGGCGTGAATTGCCCGTGTGGCATGCTAAGATGCAGTGATCAGGGCTTCTGTTGAAAAGCAAAAGTCTTGTGGTGATGATCAAAGCACCGCCTGTGTGGCGTAGCTTTGTGTATAACGTGAATTCGCGAGCCTCACACCCTGGTATGAACCTAAAACGGGAGGAAGGACCTCAGGGAGGACATGCGTTTCTTTCTAGCTAGGGTGGTGTCAGTGACCTACCAGCCCTGACATTTATATACTTTTCACCTATGTGGTTGTTGCTGTTGCGAGGCGCCTCGGTTTGATCGGACGATCCGGGTCCGATGGAGTCATTCGTTGGCTCATTTACACCCCAAAGGGTGGGGAAACGCATTGTTCAGGCATTTTAATCCACATCGGTGGACCGGCCCTGTCGCTCCAAGGGCCCACCTGAGTCTGGGTCCTGAGGGGCGGGCTAGAGCGTCTCGAATTCGGTAAGGACTATCTTTTGCCTTGGTTCATGACGGAAATCCAATTTCCAAATACGTGATCGTGCGGTTTTGATTGTATATATATATGGCGACATGATATATGGTACCCATGCCGTCTATGATTGATAGTTATGATTTGAAATAGTTTTCAAAACATATAAACACTAGCAATAATACCAAATGCCTTTGTTTTATTCGTATCAAGCATATCTTGGCCGTTATAAGGTAAAAACTCTATCCTCCGGTTTGCGTTGCATTGTGTGATGGGAACTGAGTCTTATAACGGCTTCATTTTTATAAAAAGCATAGCGATGTTTAAAAGAAAGATGTGTTATAAAGCACTGGCAATCCAATGGAGTAAACCCGTTCCACGAAAGTGGCGTGGTCCTATGATTAGCCAATTATATATGTGTTGAGTAGATTTCTCATACCAGTCCCATGACTGACTCGTAGTTTGTTTCACTTTCAAACTCGGGTGCCCCTTTTTCTACACGGGCAGCCTTGTATTCAGCTTTAGCTGGTTCTTTCTGGATAGCTGGAGCTGAAGATGGATTCTATCATTTATTTCTTTTTATGCTGTTCAGCTCCTGTTGTACATATTTTGTTTATTTCCGCTGTAGACATTTATGTATAGCTGAACTGTATTTGTACTAAGTAAGATCCTGTATACTGTGTAACTCTGATGATTACTTTTATCCAGTATATTTTGTTGTTCATTCTGGTGTATTTATTTAATTCTGTTCTGCTATTATATGTTTCTGTGTTATATTCCAAAGATAACCTTGTTTCCGTGAGAACGGGAAATCGGGTCGTCTCAACGTGGTATCAGAGCTTTGGTTAAGCTTAGTTCTGGAATATAACATTTGAACGAACTCATCAGAAATAGAACCAGTAGTGTTCTAGGACGGGTAACTCTATACAGATAGGATCAGTAATATCCTAGTATGAGTATAGCAGAATGAAATTACACCCCGATAGACACATTTACATTTGAAGTATGTGTTTCTATATTTTAAAAATACCTTTTCTGTGACCTGACACTTGATCTACCATTTGCAGAAGTACTAGAAAAATGAGTATCAGAAACAGAAGGAATGCAGAACCGGATATTGAGGCCCTATTAATCAAATATCGAAATATGGGTGGGATACCGTTCTCTGGTGAAGAATCTATTATGAAGACACAAGCTTGGATTCGTTCGGCTGAGAAAATCTTCGAAGCATTAAAGCTGAGGGATGACCAGAAAAGATTACTGGCCTCCTGGGCACTCAAAGATGAAGCTTTGTTCTGGTGGGATTCTGTTGTTAAGGATAATCCAGAAGGTGATATCACCTGGGACAGATTCAAAGTGATTTTCTTAGAAAGATTTACTCCTCCCGAAGCGACCGAACGGCTATGCGATGAATTTTCTTATCTGATACAAGGTGACATGACCATTCCCGAATATCATAAGAAATTCAATGAACTTTCTCACTTTGCTCCTCATCTAATTCAAGACCCAAAGAGGAAAAATCTGAGATTTATTCACGGGCTTCAAAGGAAATACCAAAATAAAGTATTGGGGCATGTGAAGCTTCCTTTCTCAGAAATGATATACATGGCTTATCAGTATGAAGATCTCCATAAGAAAGGAATGTTATGCGACGAAGAAGAAGTCAGTTCTAGTGACATAGCAAAGTCAGAAGCTGATATTCCTGAAGCCAGTACAAGGTCTGAGGTCAATAAGAGGCTCAGTGCTAAGAGAAAAAGGGCTGAATCTGGGGACGAACAAATAACAACCGCCACGTGCTCAAGCTGCAATAGAAAAGGACATTTGGCGATAAGTTGCAAATCTTGGAACAAACGAAGAAAGAGAGGATTAGAACCCAGTAAGAAGGTTCCTGAAGGCAGAGGATGCCATAAGTGCCATCAGGCTGGGCATATCGCGAAAAACTGCCCGCTATCTCAGAAATCTGAAGCGGTGCAAGTGAATGAAGTAGCGGAAACTTCTGAGCCCTCAGATAAGCAAGGGAGGTCTGATGTTTTAGAAGGCACGCTCAATGTCAAAAACATTCCAGTTAAAGTACTGTTTGACACAGGCGCGTCACGAAGCTTTATCGCAAAGAGTGCAGTCAAGAAACTGGATTTGAATTTGAAGAAGCTCAAAGAACCAATGACGGTGCAAAATCCAGTTGGGGGTTCCATCAATCTCAGTTGGGTTTATGCAGTACCGGTCTCTTTTTCTTGCTATAAATTCCCTATTATCTCTATCGTCATGAATTTTAATGAATTCGATCTTATTCTGGGATTGGATTGGCTAACCAAATATGAAGCAGAAGTTCAATGCGCCGAGAGAGTTGTGAAGGCAAAGGCACAATTGGGAAATTATATAACCATACCTTGTGAAGGCCCGACTTCAAATAGAAAAGATTTCTGGTCAGCTCTCGATGTTTCTCCAGCCCAAATAGAAAATATCCCTGAAGTTACAGAGAATATTCCTGACCTCATCAAAGATATTCCGGTCGTCAAAGACTATGCGGATGTGTTCGAGGAAGTTGTTCGCTTACCTCCGCAGAGAGAAATAGATTTCAAAATTGCTTTAATTCCAAATGCAAGGCCGGTAGTTCACGCTATTCGAAGAATGTCCTTGAAAGAGAAAGAGGAATTGGACAATCAAACACGACAGCTAGTATGGAAAGGTCTGATCAGGCCTAGTTTCTCTGATTGGGGTGCAGCAGTGGTATTTGTCCCAAAATCTGACGGTACTCTACGACTATGCGTGGATTATCGTGATTTGAACAAGCAGACAATAAAGAACAAGTATCCATTGCCGCGGATTGATGATTTTTTGGATCGATTAAATGGAGCACAAGTATTTTCACGAATGGACCTAGCTACAGGCTTCCATCAACTTCGAATTGCCGAAGAGTGTGTTCCAATGACAGCATTCAGAGGCCCCGACTTATTCTACGAGTGGTTAGTAATGCCGTTCGGCTTATGTAACGCTCCAGCTTATTTCGTCGATCTAATGAACAGAGTATTCAGAGGAGTTTTGAATAAATTTGTTCTGGTTTTCATTGACGATATTCTAATCTTCTCTAAATCAAAGGCCGAACATGAAAAGCATCTGGAACAGGTTCTAGAAATTCTGAGACGGAATGTGTTAAAAGCCAAATTTTCCAAATGTATCTTCTGGCAAGATGAAGTGAAATTTCTGGGCCATGTCGTATCGAAAGATGGAATCGCTGTGGACCCAAGCAAAATCACAGCTATTCAGAATTGGAAACAGCCTAGTACTCCCACTGAAGTCCGTAGTTTTCTTGGATTGGCTAGCTATTACCGGAAGTTCGTTAAAGACTTTTCGAAGATATCTGGCCACTTAACGAAGCTTACAAAGAAGCATTCTAAGTTCAAATGGACTCAGGAAAGTGAGGAGGCTTTCGAGGAGCTAAAGTTGAGATTAACTACAGCTCCAGTGTTAACCATCATCGATGGCAACCAAGATTTAAAAGTCTGGACTGATGCTTCTAGAGAAGGCCTTGGTGCAGTGTTGATGCAAAGGGGCCAAGTGATTGCTTATGCTAGCCGTCAACTGAAACCGCACGAGAAAAACTATGTAACTCATGATCTTGAGTTATTGGCTATCATATTCTCTTTGAAAATCTGGAGACACTATCTTCTGGGCGAGAGATTTGAACTGTTTACAGATCACCAGTCGTTAAAGTATCTGTTCACTCAGAAGGATTTAAACCTGAGGCAACAACGTTGGCTGGAGTTTCTAGCAGCATATGACTTTGAAATTATATATACTCCAGGAAAAGCCAATGTCGTGGCCGATGCATTAAGCAGAAAGAATGTAATGATCGCCAGTTTTATTATCACGACTTCATTGCTAGATAAGATATCTGCTCTTCAGGAGGATGATCACTTCATTCAGAAGATCAGAGGGATAATTCAACAAGGCGAACCCTCGAGTTTTCAAGTTGATAATGATGGGATTTTAAGGCTCAAAGGTCGAATCTGTGTCCCTAACATTCCTGAACTTCGAAAGGAAGTACTGGATGAATGCCACAAGTCAAAACTCAGTATCCATCCGGGAGTAAGCAAAATGTATAATGACATCAAACGCACTTTCTGGTGGAAGTCGATGAAAAGGGACATTTCCTTATATGTTAGCCGATGCCCTACTTGTCAGCTAGTCAAAAGTGACCAGCAGAAATTAGCTGGATTATTACAACCGCTAGAAGTGCCTGGTTGGAAGTGGGAGCATATTTCTATGGATTTCATTGATGGTTTGCCCAGAACCAGAAAAGGAAATGACAGTATTTGGGTGATCGTAGATCGTTTCACGAAGACCGCCCATTTCATACCTGTCAAATCAAACAGAACTGCTCAGAGTCTGGCACAGATTTACTTCAGGGAAATAGTTAGACTGCATGGAGTGCCGCTCAGTATAGTAAGTGATAGAGATACAATATTCACTAGCAAATTCTGGGAAGCATTTCAAGTCGAGCTGGGAACGAAGTTAAACTTGAGCACCGCTTATCATCCTCAGACAGACGGTCAGACTGAGAGGGTGAATCGCATTTTAGAAGATCTATTGCGGGCTTGTATTATAGATTTCGGTGGATCATGGGAAGACCATCTGCATTTGGCTGAATTCTCTTATAACAACAGCTACCAGGCGAGTCTGACAATGTCTCCATTCGAAGCATTGTATGGTAGACCGTGCCGATCTCCTGCTTGTTGGGTCGAGCCTGGAAATAGACTTGTGTTAGGTCCTGATATGATCCGAGAAGCTGCCGACAAAGTCGATTTTATTAAGAAGCGATTACTCGCCGCTCAAAGCCGACAAAAGAGCTACGCCGATAAAAGAAGAAGAGATATATCCTTTGAAGTTGGCGACTATGTATATTTGAAAGTATCGCCGATGAGAGGAGTTATCCGGTTCGGTAAAACTGGAAAGCTAGCGCCCAAATTTATTGGTCCGTTTCCTATTCTGCAACGGATCGGAACTCTCGCTTATAGGGTCAAACTGCCTGACTGGTTGCCTGGAGTTCATGATGTATTTCATATATCTCAACTTCGAAAGCACGTTCAAGATCCAGACTTGATCGTGGAAGAAGCAGCTCAACAGGATATTGAAATTACTCCAGAATTAGCTGTGAGGCGAGAGCCGCTAAAGATTATCGGCAAAGAAACCAAAGAGCTGAGGAACAAGAAGGTTCACTTAGTCAAAGTGCAATGGAGTGGAGATCCACGAGATTGTACTTGGGAAACTGAGGAGAGCATTCAGAAAGCTTATCCCAGATGCCGAGTAGATATATCTGATTGACTCTGGTGCAAGGTACATTTACCTACTTTGCATTACCATTCAATTCTCTACACTATTGTTATTTTCTTTTCATGGATGTGCACTATTTATTCTATACTCTAAATGATTTTAAAGGGGTATAGGATTTGATTAGTATATTTTTAAAGGTTAAAAACAATTGAATTGGTTGTTGTATTTTGTGATCGTAGATTTATCAAACCACTTTCGACTTTATTCCTTTTCGGGGACGAAAAGTTTTAAGTGGGGGAGATACGCATCCAGAAGCACAAATATGATTGTTCCAAGCAGTGTACCCTTCCAGAGGTGTGTGTAACATTCTGTATTTTTGGTCATTAGATATTTATTTTATTTTATTATTTTAAATGTTGAACTAGAATTATAAATGGATTTTTAATATAAAATTCATTTATTTAAAGGAGTTTAAACATATAAATTTATATTTAATTTAAACAAGCTTGCAGTGGTGTAGTAGTTGTGCAGTGAAAGCGCTTAGCGGTTCTATAGCGGTAGAGGTACAAAAAGTTGTAGCGGGGATATAGCAGTGAAATAGCGGGGATATAGCAGTGAAATAGCGGGGATATAGCGGAGGTGCAAAAATGTTAATTAGATGTATAACTTTATAATTAAAATTAATTAATTATCATTCTCGTATCATTTATGTAGAAGAAACGAATAATAATTAATATTATATAACAAAACGTAAGAATATCATGGTTATGCACACTAAATTCGAGGATTACTACAAATTTATATCTTATATAAGGCACTAATGACTTAAAATTAGCTCTTTACATTAAGTTTTTTGATTTATTTTAAAAGTACTGGTCAAATCATCTCTGTACATTAATATTGCTAAAGCGGGTCCTAAATAGTGTTGATTTAGCGGGTGTAGTCGGAAAATAGCAGGGCTTAAAGCGGAGCTACTTTTCATTAGCGTTAAATTGAAATAGCGTAGCGACCGGAGAGTGCTATGGGCTATAGCGGGGATTGTGCTTGGCTTTAGCGGGCCTTTAACTGCATAGTGCAGTAGTTCGTAATATTGATTTTTTAACTTTACGTGAATATACAAGATCCGATATAAGTAGGAATTCTTTGAAACAAGAACCATCCGAATCGATTTGATTATAATTTTCTAATGAAAAAGAAAAATTAAGATTTCGTATTATTGGTTGTAAGTTATGTTCAAATCAATTTTTCAAAAAGTCGCCATGAAATCGTTTATAAACCATAACATTTATTTAACAAATATAAAAAGGGTTTTTATATAATTTGAATATCGTATAACTAAAAAATTGTAATGTTGAGTTATGAATCCATATTGGTTTATATTTCAAGCTATATATATAATTCCATTTGGATATATATATATATGATAATAATTTATTATTATTTAATTGGATAGTTTGGAATTTATTTATAATTTTATCGATATTATATAAGCCTTAAGAATAACCATTCTACAAACAGCCTTAGTTTTCGATGAAATTAGTTTCATTGGATCTGTAACGTTAAATTATTAAACGAAATCAAATTTCGTGGTTATCCGATGTCATATGTGACTATGATAGCCATAAACGCTTAGTCGTTCTGTATAGCATGTAATTTAATAAATTCAATTTAAATAGATGAATATTTATGTGTAACTTGAGCAAACGAATGAATTAAGCTATGTAACTAATTCCGTTGAATTCGTATTGATGTTTAGAGTCAGGATAGGTAGGTAGTTTATTATTTTTAGAGGTCAGGTAATTTGATGTCCAAAATAGCGTCGTTTTACGCACAAAATATCATTTCGAGAAACAGTCTCGAAATGCGATGAAACTTGTGCCACTAGAATCCTATTTGGAAGTTATTATAGGATTTCGATTTTGGTATCGATCGGACTTACCATTTGATCGTGCGAATGGTAAACGCTTAGGTTTTTATTTAATCGCTTTATCGATTTAATTTGGAATTATAGATTAACCAATTTTCTAACAAACTCAGATTTTAACGAAATTAATTATATAAAATCCATAATGGTTAATTATTATATGATTTCATATTTCAAGTAAACTGGATTTATTTTGTGATTGTGCACAATTTAAATGCGTTTCGATTCACGTTATAAATTATAAAAGAAATTTTACAAACGATCTCGAAATTTGACGAAACCTATTCCATCGTGTTCGAAATATTGTTTTATGCTAGGATTTCAATTTTCATCTTGATCGAAAGTCATACCTGAGTGTTTTATCATGTTACTTCGTGATGAAGTTTTGTTTAATAATATTATATTAAACCCTCGTCTATATATACCCACTCATACATAAGTGAAACCCTATTTTCGCTGGTCAACTATACCACGCGGTCAACCATGTTTTATGCTACCACTGAAGCATTGAACGACCAACGCACTCCCTCCTCCCTTGTTTTTCTTCATGTTTGTTCATCGATTCAAAAAGTTTCTACTAGAAAACTGTCCAGCTCATAGAGAGCTATCATTTGTACGATCAAGATCGATTTTTATGGGCCATGGTGATCGAAATCGGCCCAGGAAGTTGCGGGGGTTAATGGAAAACTACAGACGAATGAATACGTCGAGCGAGTCAGGGCTAATGGAGAAGGGAGCGAGGTTGTGGGGAATACGGCAGTGGGCTCTGATCGGTCTTAAGTGGGCAAGGGTTGTGTGCGGTTACCGGATGATGGTTCGTGCGCAGTATGGAAGGCAGGGATTGAGGAACGAACAATGTAGGAATGGGTCGACCCTAATCCCTGATTAGCAAGAGTAATTAATAAAAATAAATATTAATTAAGAAGTTGTTTTATTTAATTATAATCATGTATTTAAACTCGAATAACTTTTTATTCTGGGAATGAAATAAGCTACGTTGGGACCTTAGCAATGAACCCTATATTCTGGAACTAACTTGGATAGAACTGGAGACTGCTGGAATTTATATTTAAATTAAACGCCTATTTAATTTAATTGGAAAACAAATTGTTTAGCGACAAATGGTATCAGCGTGAGTTTCCCTCTTATATTTTATATAAGTCGGGTTTAATATTTTGTGTGCTATTGTTGTTATTGTTGGTTGATTACTGAATAATATTTATATATATTGATTGAGCCGATTAAATTAAACGTTCGTTTAATTTAATTGAAATCAATTGTTATTTTTAACAATTATAATTAACAGAGGTAACTTACCTTGTTGGTCACATTTATAATATAAACATGTTTAATTTAATGTATTGTTTGAATTGTCATTGTTAGTGTTAAATAAAATGGATGATATTAAATTGTTGTTATTGATTGTTATAAAAATCATTAGTTTAATTGAATTGAATGATTTTAATTGATGTAATCTTTGGATGCAGGGACTAACAAGTTGAAGTGATCTAACTGGATTCCTTACTAGTAGTTGTAAATTTTTATATATCATAATATATGTTGAAATATGAATTTGTGATGCAGGAAATCACAGATCGGAGGAATCCATCTAGATTCCTCACTAATATTAATAACATTTATAAGTATCATTGGATGGGTGTGATTTGATGTGAAATTAGTCAATATTTCACGATTTGATACTTAAATGGACAATTGCCTCTCTAATCCGTCAACAAAAGATATTTTGGAATTAATGTTAAATCGAGTTTGAAATGTTTTAAGATTTTATCTATAATTGAACTCGTCGTTTTAAAGTATACAAGTAAGAGTTTATTCTCTATTAAGTAAACTACGATTCTGTTTTATAGGTCATTAGACTGATTAATTTTCAATCTAATTTGTAAGTATAATTTTAACAAATGGATGTTAAACTTAAGAAGAATTCTTAAGAATATGTTTATCTTTAATTAATGTTATTTAAAGATGATTATCGAGTTGTTTATTATTAATAAAGTTAAGTATTATCTTTATAATCTTTTAAATAAATTAACTATTATATTATTAGTTACTAAGGAAGATAACTACTTTTACGGTAGTTAATGATGAAGTAAACTATTATTTTAATTGATATCATTTAAGAGATTACTTGCTAAATGAAACTCATTTAAGTAAGGAATCGAGTTTGTAATGAAATCTAGTTAAATTCTTAAAAGGGATTATGATCAAATTTTATAACGAAACGCGAGTTTTATAAATGAAGTTATAAAAGAGATTTTCAAGCTGATGCGATAGCTTAAATTAAATGTTTACTTAATATTTAAATTAAGTAAAAGAAATCGAGATAAAAGGGTTTTATATTACAGGAAAATAATCACAAGGCCAAATTTAGGGCTTTTTTATTCATAAGGACAGCCCATTAAAAATTTAACCAAAAGGACAATACACTAATTATATTTTAATTCCCTAAATCATGTGCCCTATTTCTTCTTCGTCATTTCTATCTTGCGCGATTTTTTCTCGTTCAATTTTTCTCTAACGCGGTTTTTTTTCTCCATGATTTGATCTTCAAACATCTCTCTCATTCGATAATCTTCAGAATTGTTCGAGCTTCTCAGTTCATTTGATTTGCCTAATTTTATCGTCTCAATCGGCTTCGTCGATTCATGAAGGTGTCGCGGATTTTGATTTGGTAGGCAGTAAAGATGATTTCAAGATTTTTGATTTCGTGAATGCAGCGTAGAAAATCAAACGAGAGAGATTAACGACAGAGATGAACGACGGAAATTACTTTTTTGGATGGTGAATTTAGTAGCAGTTTTTAGGTATCAGTTTGCCATTTTTTAAGGTATCAGTTTTCCTGTAATAACAATGTTATGCTTTTGTGTTAATAATTTTGGTGCTATATTAGTTTTGTACTTGTACTGTTGCATTAGCTTTGCAACTCAGTCGAAATTATGTCATTTTAATCAATCAAACTATGATGTAAACTTTTTTGTATTAGTTTTTCTTTAAAATATCATAGCAGTTTTTAGGTATCAGTTCTATATTTTTTTAGGTATCAGTTTTATATTTTCTAGTTGATTTTACATCATAGTAGTTTTCAGGTATCAGTTTTATATTATTTTTAGGTATTATTTTTATATTTTCTAGTTGAATTTACATCATAGCAGTTTCTAGGTATCAGTTTTATATTTTTCTAGGTATTAGTTTTATATTTTCTAGTTGAATTTACATCATAACAGTTTTTAGGTATCAGTTCTATATTTTCTAGTTGAATTTACATCATATCAGTTTTCAGGTATCAGATTTATATTTTTTTAGGTATCAGTTTTATATTTTCTAGTTGAATTTACATTATTATGTTGGTATCAGGCTTGATTGTGTATGAAATACTTGCAGATATTGCATGTTGCTGGAATTTACTTAAATTCAGGACTGGATTGCGTACAAGTAAAAGTAAATGCATGAATGCATGCTTGTAATAGGGAGCAGTGTTGTATGTACTTAGATTGTGTGGGAAAACAATGTATTCTAGTATATCAATTATGTATCATTGTAGGTATCATATGATACAAGTAGGTATTATTGTGTATTATTGAGAATAATCTCATTTTTGTGATAATTGAATTGAATTGATTGCTATTGTTTTTTTAATCTGTAAGTATTATTGAGAATAAATATTATTTTTGTGAGATTTGAATTGAGTAGGTGGGAGTTATTTTTTTATCAGTGGGTATCAGTTTGAATTAATGTTGCTAAAGCAAACAACTCAAATCTACCTACTTGCCATAGTTCTCATACACTAAACCATAAAACTGATACCTAATAAAATATAAAACTGATACCTAAAAACTGTTATAATATTTTAACGAAAAACTAATGCAGAAAATGTTTACATCACAATATGATTGATTAAAATGAAATAAGTTCAATTGAATTACAAAGCTAGTGCAACAGTACAACAACAAAATTAATACAGCAACAAAAAGTAACTAAAAAAACATAGCACAGTGAATACAGTAAAAATGATACCTAAAAACTGTTGTAATGTTTTAAATAAAAAGTAACATAAAAATTACTTACATTATAGTTTGATTGATTAAAGCAAAACTAGATGGATTGTAATACAGAGTTAACGCGACTGTACAACTACACAATAAATTCAACATCAAAAACATAACAAACAGATATAAAATAGTGTTAAATAAACAAAAATGATACCAAAAAAATATAAAACTGATACCCAACTGCTGAATAGCCGATCATCAAAATTGGAGAACCAACAAAAACCGTGAATCACCTTGAGAAATAAAAAAACCTAATCGGCAAAACTGAACATTAAATTAAAACGATTATAGCAACAACAAAAAATCAGTCGAGGTTGATTTTTGAGATTGATTTAGTGTTGTTGTTCACTTGATTTTCGAGGATCGACTATATGAGACGTTGCGAATTTGGTTTCATTCGATCGCCATATAAGATGATTTCGTTAATTTTGATTTGCTGATTTCATTGTACGAAATCGAAAGAGAGGAATGAGCGACGGAAATTTTTAGAGTTATGTCCTTTTGGATAAATTTTTAAGCACGTGTCCTTGTGAATAAATTATTAAGGCCGATTGTCCTCCTGATTAAAATACCCATTATATTAAACCTGAGATTTATAAACAAGTTTTTTTAAAAAGGACGTGAAGCTAAAACATTGAGTTTAAATCAGCGTTACTTAATAATGGAGTTAAGTGAAGTAAATGGAGTTGAAGTGAGATTTCCAAAGAGGAAAATGGGTAAAAGGGATTTTTGTAATTGAATTTGGTAAAGGGTATAGTAATAGGATTTTGTAATAAAAATCCAAGTTATAAAATGAATTGCTTTAAAGAAGTTAAAGTTAAAAGGTGGTGGTTTTGTAAGAAATTACTTAATCAACGAATTTGATAATAATAGTTACATTTAAAAGGGGATTTTTTTTTTAGCATAACTATTGTGCAAAGCGAATCTACACAACCAGTTCATATATTATAAATAGTAGGATAATAAATCGGTCAACAAGCCTGACCGATGGCCAAAAAGGTGCTCATCATGCATGCAAAGGAAGTACGTTGCACACAACGCAATTAGATACATATATAGAAAATGAACAGACATACAAAACAAGCAACATGTAAACTAGCATACGAGCTGAAGTAAACAACTCGCAAACCAAAAAACTGGCCTGAGTGTTCCCGTCAACGGAGCATGTGAAGATTACCATGGGCGGGGGAAATATCTTCGTAGCTAATGTATATTAGTGTCTGTGCACTACAAGAAATTCTGCTTTTAGTTACATCAAATGGTTAAACCACATTCGTCTCTCTTGCCCGAAAGTCCGAGGGGCGTAGCGATGATTCTAGATCTCTCTTGCGACTTCGGCCCTTAGCTTAGTGAGTTCGGCTCGCTCAAAGGTTACCTTATTTGTGAACAATAGGGGCGGAGCGAATAATGACTTCTTTCCCGAGGGCTGCTAGTTATCCGGGTAAAATGGACAACAATTCATATTCGATGCCTTGAGTTTCGGATTCATTCAAACCAAAATGAACTACCCCATTACTTAATATAAACAAAAAAAGAAATATAAAATTGCAGCCAATCAGATTTACTTTGTGCCGTCCAGGTTTTCTTTGACCAAGTTGTAATGCAGCATTTTTAGCTTTAGAATCTGGGCGGGCTTCATTTTTTATATTCCCGCTTTCCGTTCTGTGTAACATTCGCTCTCTAACGTTGCTTGCACCGCCAAACAAAAGAAAGACCTAATTTTTTTTCATTCCCGCTTTCCATTCCAGCTCCTCTTCTCAAATCTCTAAAACAAAATAAGTCCTAAAGTTTTCAACTTCAAATCCCCAAAAATTACTTCAACCCGCCTGAGGTTGCTCGTCTGAATCGTAGGTTGTCAGTCATTTTTGAGATGCCGATATCACTTCAGTTTCTCTCTTCTGAAATTACTGCGCCCTTCCCCTGCCCCTTCCTTCTCCTTCCACCTCCACCACGGCTCATTTAAACCACCACTTTCAAACCCTTGATGCGGTAATTACATGCATTTCTATTTCTTATCTTTTTATATGTAGCGTTGATCGATCCTTTTAATGAACTTTGGGTTGTATGAATGCTAGGGGTTTGGTAGAGAAAACCGTTCGTATGTGCAGACCTATGACGCTGCGATTACTTATTATGCTGGACTGCTGTTTGTGTGATTTTAGGTTTATAGTGATTGTAGTTGATTACGGTATGCGTGTTAGCGCTTTTACAATTCCATATATTTCAAAGTGCCACATTTCAATGATCGACTAAATATACCCCAAATTATCAATGCAAATTAGGAGACAGTTTAAGAAATGCACATCCTGATTAGATATATGAAGATAACGTATGTAACAACCCGGAAGATCAGAACCAATTTAAAATTTTTATTTTGGCTATTTTATTGAATTTTGAATAGTTGAAATAATTTATTTTCAGTTCAAAAGGAGTTAGAAATAGCGCGGTAGTTTGAAAATTGGAATTCAAACTTTACTGACTGTACAGGATGCAAAATAAGTCGGAATTTGGTGAAACCAAACATATTTAAATTTGTTTAAGAATATCTTTCCAACGAATCTGAAAATTGGAATTTCATAGAGGGAATCAAAAGGTATGGTCAGTTGAATATTCGGAAAGGTCGCTATAGAATTTATATATATATATTTAATATATATAGCCTGTATAAATAGCCATTTTTCAAACGACCTCCGTTTTCGACAAAACCACTTTTGTTAGATCCGGTATGTCAAATTATTGCAGGATTCCAATTTTCATAATTTTTGGAATTAATATGTGAGCGTGGCAAAAGAAAATGTGTTTTGACTATTTCAGTCAATTTCGATCGACTTGAAAATGGCCATTTTTCCAACGGTCTCCAAATTCGATGAAATTAGTTTTGTTGGGACCGGATCGTCAAAACATAGCCAGATTTATTTTTCGGAATTTTTAGAGTCAGTCTATGGCCCCGATAAATTAAAATGTTCGATCAAATTAAATAATTAAATGTTTTATTATTTAATTTGATGAATAACTGACTGAAACAGTCGAATGGGACAACAAGACATTTCCCATTGTGTCCAAAATGGGGGTATTTAGCTAGGGGTGTCACTCGTTGGGTTTGATTTGGAGTTAATAGCGATATAGAAATTTAAAAAGAATTTAAAATAGAAATAAATAAATAGAAATACACGTATATACTAGTATACAGTACATACACGTATATACTAGTATACAGTACATAACCCTATATGCCGTCTTCTTCTTAGCCGCCTTCTTCGGAAATCAATGGCGTAGAACACTCAAAACAAACCCGCTCAAAATCAGTCGATCCTCACACCCAAAGCAACCGATCCTTAAGGGTATTTTGTTGTCCCCTTTTTGCTCTTCCATTCCGTACAATCAAGATCGCTTCAGGGGCCGTATCCTCCTCGAATTCTATGCAGGAACCCGCGCTGTTCATTCTCGAACCATCGTCTGAGGAGGCCACCAAGTTCTGCAAGGTGGTGGCGGCAGGTGCGGCCTTCGTAGCGTGACGGAGTGGTGGTGTCTGATCCTTCCACGTGCTACGGTCTGGGGGGATAAGTTCGAGCAGAGAAGGGATAAGTGTCGGCTGCTATTGTAAAGTAGGAGAAGGTTGAATTTCTTTTTTTATTTTATTTCATAATTGATTTTAAAGAAGTTATTAACCTTTAGAAAATCATAACTAATTTGTTTCTTATCAGAAATCGACAAAACCGAAAGCGTGGACTCGTGACGACGAGATCTACATTTTAAAACCGACCGAAGAATTTTTAGAGCTTGTTACAATTTTTGGCATCGTCAAATCAAGGTGAGATATCTGAATTCAGAAATAAAATAAATAAAAATATATTAGGATGCAGACGGAGTTTAGAAACTCCCGACACCCATCGTCCACAGACCATGGACGACTTGATTGATTTATGATTTGTGATTGATTGAATTTTTGTGTTTGTTTGTGGTTGGAAAAAAAGAAATTGAAATAGATTGATATTGTGGAAAGAAATTCATCTGCGTACGAAATAGATTATTGAAATTCCCCTTGTCAAAACTGCGAGGCTTTAAGGTAGAGCGAGGAGCCGTACATCGGGACGGTGCCGGTTTTAATTACCCTGCCGTTATGCTGCCGAAATTTTCTGAAATATTTTTGTGTTGTAAAATATTATTGTTATTATATAAGATTGTTTAAATAGTATAAAAATTAAATATTATATATATATGAACATGAAAAGGATACATTAAAAATTTGACATTTTGATATAAAATGTATAACATTGGAATTTATATCTTCAATGTAATTTTACATTAGAAAATATACATTTTGATACAAAAGGTATTTGCATTTGGAAATCCCATTTTTAATATAAATTTAGGATATATGAAAATTGTTCATGTTTTTTTTTTTAAATAAAACATGACTACATTGAAACCCCATTTTTAATGTTAAGATAGAATATAGAAAGATTATGCATGTTTAAAAATGAGAAAGACATGTTGCATTAAAACTATACTTTAATGTAATGAATAAAATAAAAATTGTTAATGTTTTGAAATTGTAAAACATGTTTACATTAAAAACATTATTTTAATGTAAATACAGGATATGTGAAAAATGTTCATGTTTTGAAATAAAACATGTTTAACATTAAAAATTTCATTTTTAATGTAACTATAGAATAGGAGGAAATTGTTTATGTTTTAAAATGAAAACATGCTAACATTTAAAATCATATTTTAATGTCGTGAAATGAAGCTAGAAAAATTGATATTTTGGAAAGGGAAATATGTTTACATTAAAATCCTCATTTTAATGTAAAGTAGAAAACTAGAAAATGATTCATTAAAAGAAGATGACTTTGGTTAGAACTTGGTTAAATAAAAATTACATTTTTATGTAAATGATTCATAAAAAGGATATAACTTTGTTTAGAACTTGTTAACATGTAAATTTTCACTTTTTTGTAAATGGATTATCAAAAAGAATAAAACCTTGATAGAATGGTTTAACATGTAAAATTACATTTCGATGTAGTTAGTATTCATTAAAAAGAATGAAACTTTGATAGGAATTTGTTAACATGTAAAATTACATTTCGATGTAGTTAGTTTTCATTTAAAAGGATGAATCTTGGTTAAAAGTGTTTTAACATTCAAAATTACATTTTAATGCGTGGAATGAATCACTAGAACTAGCTCATGTTTAAAATAAAACATGTCCACATTAAAAATCTCATCTTTTTAATGTAATGAATGAAACTAGTAAAATGTACATGTATTGAATATGAAAACATGTTAAAAGTAAAAATCTTGTTTTAATGAAAAGAATAATTTATTAGAAATTGTTCATGTTAGAATAAAAGTGTTGAAAACATTATAAAATCCATTTTTAATGTAAAAATGATTCATTAGAAAACTTATATTAGAGTTTACAAAAATGTTAAAACATTATTGTTGACATGTTAGAAACATAGATTAGAATATATGTTATGTGTTAAACATTATATTTAACATATTAGAATAGAATGGAAAAAGATTATATTTGCTTTGCAAATAAATAAATGAAAAGAAAAGATTACATTTTTATATGTTATCAAAATGAAAAGATTACATTTTTATATGTTATCAAAATGAATAGAAAAGATTACATTTTCTGTAATGTATAAAAAAGATTACATTTTTCTATGATGTAATGAAAGATATAAAAGTTACATTTTGCAATGTAAGTAAAGAATTAATAATTTGAAATCGTCGAACGAATTATATTTATATATATATATATATATATTAACATAAAACGAATCGCGCTGCAGTTCGCGTTTTGAAATCGTAACTTCAAACGGTTATACCGAAAGATTCGACCGTCGGATTTTCCCAAAACTGGAGCCATTGGGTTCGTTTTGGAAAGGTCTTTCCAACGATATAAAATTTGCTAAGATCCAACGGTTAGATTTGGAGAAATGTGTAAATCAAATTTTGATGAAAACAACGCCAGAGCCATGTAATGACCCGTAGCGTCGTTTAACTAAAAATGGCTATTTTTAATTAAATAAAAATAGCGATAAATCATTATAAAATATTATAAACGATATGGAATGGAAAGATTGATTTAAATTATACATATTCAAGAATTATTTGAAAAGTCCGAGTTAAATCTCATTTCAAATAATTATATGATGATTGGAAGTCAAAGATTTGAAGATGGTGATTGAAGACTGACGATCTTCACATCGAATGGATGACTACTGATGCCTTGGATCGGTTCGCTCCCAGGAGGGGTTACAGCGGTAGTTGCCCGGACGTACTTGTTGATTGTCTGGATATGCTTGGTGCTTTCTGTTTCGTTCAGACCCAGAACAGACCTATAAATGGATGTATGTCTGACATTGGATTTCATTCTGTGCTGATTGATCGCTATTAATATTTATCCGTTGGTGGCTGAGAATTTATTCTTTTGCTTAACACCTTTGAGATTGTTTATTAATAGACATCAATCGCATGGCGTAAATTGTCAGTGTGGCAAGCCAAGATGCAAATGATCAAGGCTTATTGTTGAAAAGAAGAGCCTTGTGGTTGATGATCAAAGCATGGATTTAAATAGCACAGCTTTGTGTATAGCGTTACTTCGCGAACCTCACACCCCGGTATGAACTAGAAACGGGAGTAAAGCTGCATGGAGGACATACGTTTCTTTCTAGCTAGAAGTGGTGTCAAGGTTTTTACAAGGCCTGGCATTTTTACTTATGTGGATGATGGAATGAGGCGCCTCGGTTATTTGAGTCCCTAGTGGCTCTATTTACGCCCCATAGGGTGGGGAAACGTATTGTTCAGGCATAACTAATCCACTAACATATTTGTGGACCGACCCTGAAGATCCAAGGGCTCACCTGAGTCTGAGTCCTGAGGCACGGGATAGAGTGTCTCGAAAATCGGTAAGGACTATCGTTTGCCTTGGTTCATGATGGAAATCCAACTTCCAATACGACCCATACGGTTTTGATTGTATAACTAGTATGGCGACATAGTATATGGTAGTTATGCCATCTATGATTGATATATTATGATTGAAATGTTTAAAAACACATATACACTAATAATAATATCAAATCCGTTATATCGTATCAAGCACTTTTGACCATTATAAGGTAAAACTCTATCTTCCGGTTTGCGTTGCATTGTGTGATGGGACTTGAGTCTTATAATGTTTTCATGTTTATAAAAAGCATTGCGTTGTTTGACGATTTACTTTATTTATGCACTGGCAGTCCAATGGATTACACTCGTTCCGCGTTAGCGGCGCGGTCCTGTGATTAGCCTTATCATTGAATAGGTTAAATACGATTTCTCATACCAGTCCCATGACTGACTCGTAGATTGTTTCACTTTGCAAACTCAGGTGCCCTCTTTTCCACACGGGCAACCTTGTATACAGGTATAGCAGATTCATTCTGGATAGCTATAGAGCTGAAGATGGACATTCTCATTCCTATTTTGCTATTCGTACTTCACTTAATATATTATGTTTTTATTCCGCTGTAGACATTTAATATTAAGCTAAAAACTGTATTCTATGCTAAGTATGATCCGATTATGTTGTGTAACTCTAATGACGTATTATTTCCAGTGTAATTTGATGAACATTATTTGCTATAATTCTCTATTTTTGTTCTGTTGTTATTGTTATGTGTTATATTCCAATGATTATCCTTACTTTCGTTCTGCGGAAGTTTGGGGTCATCACATTTGGTATCAGAGCTTTGGTTAAACTTAGCTCGGAATATAACGTATTAACAAACTCATCAGAGATAGAATCAGCAGGATTCCAAAATGAATAACTCAACATAGATAGGACTAGTAATGTCCTAGAATGAGTAAAGAAATACACCCCATAGATTCATTTACATCTAAATATATGTCTCTATACTTTACAATATCCTTTCTGTTGGCCTGACTCTTTGTCTGCTATTTGCAGATATAGTAGAAATGAGTGGCAAAAACAGAAGAAATAAATCTTTGGTTCAGCAGTCTAATGAGCCAGTCATGCTCCCACAATTAGAACCAGATCTAGAAGCTCTAGTAAAAAGGTATCGAAATCTGGGTGGAGAACCATTCTTGGGCAAGGAGTTCATTATTGAAACTCAAGCATGGAGGCATTCTGGTGAGAAAATTTTTGAAGGCTTAAAGTTGAAAGACGATCAGAAAAGACTAATAGCATCTTGGGTACTCAAAGGAGAAGCTTTATTCTGGTGGGAAACAGTTACAAAGGAGAATCCAGAAGGTAATATTACCTGGGATAAATTCAAAGAAATTTTCACAGAAAAATTAATTCCTCCATAGAAATTTATCAATTATATGATGAGTTTTACAGTCTGAAATAAGGTGATATGACCATTCGGGAGTATCAGAAGAAATTCGAGGAACTTTCCCGCTTTGCCCCAGCACTAATTCAAGACCCGTTGAGGAAGAATCGGAGGTTCATCAAAGGACTTCAAAGCAAATACCTAAATTTGGTAACTGCACATATACACCTCCTTTTTCTGAAATGATAACCATGGCTTGTCGCTATGAGGATCTTGATAAGCAAGGTGTTTTGGAAGATGAAGAAGAAGGAAGTTCTAGCAACAAAAGGAAGTTTGAAACTGACAGTCCTGAGGCGAGTACGCAGCCTGAGGTCGGTAAGAAGCCTAAAGTTAGTCAGAAGAAGCTAAAGATAGTCGTATGTCTTAAGTGTAATAAGCAAGGGCATTCGATAAAGAATTGCAAATCTTCGAAGAAACGAAAGAATGATGAATCTAAATCCAATAGAATGTTTCAAGAGAATAGAGGATGCAATCTTTGTCATCAGACGGGGCATCTTTCAAAGAATTGCCAGCTATCAAAGGAGTCTATAGTAGCTCACATAAATGAAGTCGCAGAAACTCCAGCACCCTCAACTCATAAAGAAAGGCCAGATGTTCTGGAAGGCACTCTTACAGTCAATAATATTCCAATTACGGTATTGTTTGACACTGGCGCATCACGAAGTTTCATCTCAAGCAACATAGTTAAAAGGTTAAAATTAACCCTAAAGAATCTTAAGGAATCGATTAATGTTCATAATCCGATAGCGGCTTCTCTTATCCTCGGTTTATATTGTAGAGTGTCCATCTCCTACTCTTGCTATTGGTTTCCTTTCAATTTAATAGTTATGGATCTTGCTAAAATTGATATCATTCTTGGGTTGGATTGGTTGACCAAATATAAAGCCGAAGTTAAATGTGCTGAAAGGGTCTTTAAAGTCAAAACGAAGCTTGGAAATATTGTTATACCCTGTGTAGGCTCAGATTCCGCCAGATAAGAATTTTGGGATGCTCTTGAGGTCACCCCCACTGATCTTAAAAATATTCCTGTCGTCAAAAATTATGCGGATGTGTTCGAAGAAGTTGATAGCTTACCTCCGCGAAGAGAAATCGACTTCAGGATTGATTTGGTCCCAAATGCAAGGACAAATGTACATCCTATTCGGAGAATGTCGCCAAAAGAAAAAGAAGAACTGAGCAATCAAACCAAACATCTTTTGTGGAAAGGTCTGATCAGACCCAGTTTCTCAGAATGGGGTGCAGCAGTAGTGTTTGTTCCCAAGCCAGACGGTACTCTCAGGCTGTATGTGGAATACCGAGATTTAAATAAGAAGACACTCAAGAATAAGTATCCCTTGCCCCGTATAGATGATTTGTTGGATCATTTAAATGGAGCGAAAGTGTTTTCAAAGATGGACCTAGCTACAGGTTTCCATCAACTGCGTATTGCTAAAGAGTGTGTTCCTTTGACAGCTTTCAGAGGTCCAGACATATTTTATGAATGGTTAGTAATGTCGTTCGGCTTATGCAATGCTCCAGCCTATTTTGTCGATTTGATGAATCGAGGATTCTGGGATGTTTTGAACAAATTTGTGCTGGTCTTCATTGATGACAT
Organism: Allium sativum; assembly: GCA_030737875.1. Taxonomy (NCBI): domain Eukaryota; kingdom Viridiplantae; phylum Streptophyta; class Magnoliopsida; order Asparagales; family Amaryllidaceae; genus Allium; species Allium sativum. Next base: position 680,280,184 of record CM060926.1, on the reverse strand, counting down.
CTTAATCTTTTCTAAGTCAACTGCCGAGCATGAAAAAGATTTAGAACAAGTTTTGGAAATTCTGAGAAAGAATGTATTAAAAGACAAATTTTCTAAATGTGTATTCTGGCAAGAAGAAATGAAGTTCCTCGGTCATGTAGTATCGAAGGAAGGAATTTCAGTGGATCCTAGCAAAATCACAGCCAGTAAAGATTGGAAGTAGCCTAGCACTCCTACTGAAGTCAAAAATTTCCTAGGATTGGCTGGCTATTATCGGAAATTCGTTAAGGATTTTTCGAGGATAGCTTGTCCGTTGACGAAGCTTACAAAGAAACATAAAAAGTTTATCTGGACACCTGAATGTGAGGCAGCTATCCAAGACCTGAAACTAAGGTTAACTACTGCTCCAGTGTTGAACATTATTGATGGAAATAAAGATTTGAAAGTTTGGACTGATGCTTCTAGAGAAGGTATTGGTGCGGTATTAATGCAAAGAGACAAAGTAGTTGCTTATGCTAGCTGTCAATTGAAACCGCATGAGAAGAAATACCCCACTCATGATCTTGAGTTGATGTCCATCATATTCGCTTTGAAAATATGGAGGCACTATCTTTTGGGTGAGAAGTTTGAACTATATACAGATCATAAATCCTTAAAGTATCTATTCACCCAAAAGGACTTGAATTTGAGGCAGCAACGTTGGGTAGAATTTCTTGCGGCTTATGATTTGGACATCTTATATACGCCAGGGAAAGCCAATGTTGTGGCAGATGCACTTAGCAGAAAGAATGCGGGCGTTGCCAATCTTATCCTTGCCAATCTCATCATTACACCCACATTGATCGCCAAAATATCTGCTCTTCAAAAGGATGACGAATTTATTCAAGGAATTAGTAAAAGAGTTCGGGAAGGCGAACCCTCGAGTTTCCAAATTGATAATAAGGGAGTTCTGAGGTCAAAAGGCCGAACTTGTGTTCCAAATATTCCTGAACTCTGAAGAGAAGTGATGGATGAATGTCATAAGTCCAAAATTTGTATTCATCCAGGGGTGAGCAAGATGTATCATGATCTCAAGCGAACATTCTGGTGGAAATCTATGAAAAGAGACATCTCCATTTATGTCAGCTGGTGTTCTACTTGCCAACAGGTCAAAAGTGATCAGCAAAAACATGCTGGCTTGTTACAACCACTACTAGTTCCAAGTTGGAAATAGAATCAAATTTCCATGGATTTTATTGATGGCTTGCCCCGAACAAAAAAAAGGCAATGAAAGTATAGGAGTGATTGTTGATTGTCTCACAAAAATCGCCCATTTTATTCCTGTTAAATCAACTAGAACAGCTCAAAGTTTGGTGAAAATTTATTTCAAAGAAATTATCTGACTACATGGAGTCCCCAGTAGCATTATTAGTGACCGTTACCCTATATTCGCTAGTAAATTCTGGGAAGCATTCCAAGAAGAGCTGGGAACAACATTAAATCTGAGCACCGCTTATCATTCTCAAACAGATGGCCAGACTGAGAGGGTGAACCGTATACTGGAAGACTTATTGCGGACTTGTATTCTTGACTTTGGCGGATCATGGGAAGATCACTTGCATTTGGTCGAGTTCTCTTATAATAACAGTTACCAAGCAAACTTGGATATGTTGCCATTCGAAGCATTGTATGGCAGGCCTTGCAGATCTCCCGCATGTTGGGTGGAACCAGGCAATAGACTAGTATTGGGTCCCGACATGATCCGTGAAGCTTCGGACAAAGTTGATTTTATCAAGAAGCGACTGCTAGCAGCTCAGAGCCGACAGAAAAGTTATGCTGATGCAAGAAGAAGGGATCTAGAATTTTCTATTGGTGATTATGTATACTTGAGAGTTTCCCCATTAAGAATAGTTGTCCGCTTTGGGAAGACTGGGAAGTTGGCTCCTAGATTTATTGGTCCATTCCCTATTCTAGAAAGGATTGGAACTCTCGCTTATAGGGTGAAGTTTCCTGATTGGTTGCCATGGGTACATGATGTATTCCATGTGTCTCAACTTCGGAAGCATGTACCTGATCCAGACTTGATTGTGGAAGAAGCTGCACAACAAGATTTGGAGATTACCCCGAACTTAGCAGTAAGAAGGGAGCCGGTAAAGATCATTGGCAAAGAAACCCAAGTTCTGAGGAACAAAAGAATTCATCTAGTCAAAGTGCAGTGGAGCGAAGATCCCAGAGACTGTGCATGGGAAACAGAGGATAGCATCAAACAAGCTTATCCCCAGTGCAGAGTGGATATCTCTGACTAGCTCTACTGCAAGGTACATTTACCATATTTACATTTTCCGTTTTGTTTCCTACTTTACTCTAGTTTCCTTTTCGGGGACGAAAAGCTTTTAAGTGGGGGAGATTGTAACAACCCAGAAAATCGAAACCAATTTAAAATCTTTATTTTGGCTATTTTATTGAATTTTGAATAGTTGAAATAATTTATTTTAAATAACAACAATTAAAAATTTATTTAAATCGAAGTTTGAACGAATATATTTATTTTCATTTCAAAAGGAGTTAGAAATAGCGCGGTAGTTTGAAAATTTGAATTCAAACTTTGACTGACTGTACAGGATGCAAAATAAGTCGGAATTTGGTGAAACCAAAAATATTTAAATCGGTTTAAGAATATCTTTCCAACGAATCTGAAAAATTGGAATTTCATAGTGGGAATCAAAAGTTATGGTCAGTTGAATATTCGAAAAGGTCGCTATAGAATTTATATATATATTTAATATATATAGCCCGTATAAATAGCCATTTTTCAAACGACCTCCATTTTTCGACGAAACCACTTTTGTTGGATCCGGAATGTAAAATTATTGCAGGATTCCAATTTTCATAATTTTTGGAATTAATATGTAAGCGTGGCAAAAGAAAATGTGTTTTGACTATTTCAGTCAATTTCGATCGACTTGAAAATGACCATTTTTCCAACGGCCTCCAAATTCGACGAAATTAGTTTTGTTGGGACCATATCGTCAAAACATAGCTAGATTTATTTTTCGGGAATTTTTAGAGTTAGTCTGTGACCCCGGTAAATTAAAATGTTCGATCAAATTAAATAATTAAATGTTTTATTATTTAATTTGACGAATAACTGACTGAAACAGTCGAATGGGCCTACGAGACATATCCCATTGTGTCCGAAATGGGGGTATTTAGCTAGGGGTGTCACTCATTGGGTTTGATTTGGAGTTAATAGCGATATAGAAATTTAAAAAGAATTTAAAATAGAAATACACGTATATACCAGTATAAAGTACATAACCCTATACGCCGTCTTCTTCTTAGCCGCCTTCTTCAGAAATCAATGGCGTAAAACGCTCAAAACAAACCCGCTCAAAATCAGTCAATCCTCATAACAAAAGCAACCGATCCTTAAGGGTATTTTGTTGTCCCCTTTTTGCTCTTCCATTCCGTACAGTCGAGACCGCTTCAGGGGTCGTATCCTCCTCGAATTCTACGCAGGAACCCATGCCGTTTATTCTCGAACCATTGTTGGAGGAGGCCACCGAGTTCTCAAGGTGGTGGCGGCAGGTGCGGCCTTCGTAGCGTGACAGAGTGGTGGTGTCTGATCCTTCCACCGTGCTTCGGTCTGGGGGAAACATCGAACCCTAAGTTTGAGCAAAGAAGGGATAAGTGTCGGCTGCTATTGTAAAGAAGGAGAAAGTTGAATTTCTTATTTTATTTCATAATTGATTTTAAAGAAGTTATGTACCTTTAAAAAATCATAACTCATTCGTTTCTTATCAGAATTCGACAAAACTGAAAGCGTTGGACTCGTGACGACGAGATCTACATTTTAAAACTGACCGGAGAATTCTTAGAGCTTATTACAATTTTTGGCATCATCAAGTGAGATATCTGAATTCAGAAATAAAATAAATAAAAATATATTTTGATGCAGACGGAGTTTGAAAACTCCCGACACCCGTCGTCCACAGACCATGGACAACTTGATTGATTTATGATATGTGATTGGTTGAATTTTTGTGTTTGTTTGTGGTTGGAAAAAAAAGAAATTGAAATTGATTGATATTGTGGAAAGAAATTCGTATGCGTACAAAATAGATTATTGAAATTCCGCTTGTCAAAAGCTGCGAGGCTTTAAGGTAGAGCGAGGAGCCGTACATCGGGATAGTGCCGGTTTTAATTACCCTGCCGTTATGCTGCCGAAATTTTCTGAAATATCTTTATGTTGTAAAATATTTATGTTATTATATAAGATTGTTTAAATAATATAAAAATTAAATATTATATATATATATATGAACATGAAAAGGATACATTAAAAATTTGACAATTTGATATAAAATGTATAACATTGGAATTTATATCTTTAATGTAAATTTACATTAGACAATATACATTTTTGATACAAAATGTATTTTCATTTGGAAATCCCATTTTTAATATAAATTTAGGATATATGAAATTTGTTCATATTTTTTTTTTAGGGCATTGTTATTGACACTCCATTTTCTGTTAAGGGGAGGCCAAATTTTAAGAACACTCCACTTTTTTTAAAATGTTAAGGGAGGGATCATTATAGGTGACTATTTTAATTTTTACTTTTTACGTTTTTACGCTTACTTCTAAAAATTACTCACCATAAAGGAAAATTCTATTTACACACCGAAAATTCCTTAACATACACCATTAATTTTTCTATAAAATTTTATTACTAAATTACCCTTTTCTCATAGTTGCTTTTTTAATTCTGCATGTGAAAAGTCACATCATTCTTAAAAGTATTGAAATTTGATACAAACTAGATATATTAATGAATTATTTAATCATGAAATCTAAAATTTCAATTAAGAAAACATTCATAAATAATGGTATAACTTAGAAGTGTTGATTTATTTTGTACAATTACAGTAATTTTGTTGAAATTGAATTTTTTCATAAAGTTAATAAAAGTTGCAATATTATTACAAGAAATATATTTCATTTTGTAAAATTTTACTCAATTTGATGCAAAGAGTTTCTAATTTTTGGTAATTGTGTTTTTAAATTTGAAAAAGGAAAGAAAAAGAAGATAAGAACATGGATATTTTAGTACAAGAAACGGTGTATGTAAAATAATATATGGTGTACATTAGTTTATTATAATTTTTGGTATATGTTTAGCAATTTTTGGTGTATAAATAGAATTATCCAACTATAAAATCATAAGTCTCCTAAATCACAAAAACCCAAATTAAGCCTAAATGGGTAATAATGTAAAAGAACATTTATTTGTTAAGGGGCTATTTTCCTCCTTGGTACTCCCCTTAACAATATTTTAGAAAGTAAAAAATTGGCTTCCCCCTAACAATATTTGGAGTGTCAATAGCAATGCCCTTTTTAAAAACATGATTACATTGGAACCCCATTTTTAATGTTAAGATAGAATATTGAAAGATTATGCATGTTTAAAAATGAGAAAGACATGTTGCATTAAAACTATACTTTAATGTAATGAATAAAATAAAAATTGTTAATATTTTGAAATTGTAAAACATGTTTACATTAAAAACATCATTTTAATGTAAATATAGGATATGTGAAAAGTGTTCATGTTTTGAAATAAAACATGTTTAACATTAAAAATTTCATTTTTAATGTAACTATAGAATAGGAGGAAATTGTTTATGTTTTAAAATGAAAACATGCTAACATTTAAAATCATATTTTAATGTCATGAAATGAAGCTAGAAAAATTGATCATATTTTGGAAATGGAAATATGTTTACATTAAAATCCTCATTTTAATGTAAAGTAGAAAACTAGAAAATGATTCATTAAAAGAAGATGACTTTGGTTAGAACTTGGTTAAATGAAAATTACATTTTTATGTAAATGATTCATAAAAAGAATATAACTTTGTTTAGAACTTGTTAACATATAAATTTTCACTTTTTTTGTAAATGGATTATCAAAAAGAATAAAACCTTGATAGAATGGTTTAACATGTAAAATTACATTTCGATGTAGTTAGTATTCATTAAAAAGAATGAAACTTTGGTAGGAATTTGTTAACATGTAAAATTACATTTCGATGTAGTTAGTAATCACTTAAAAGGATGAATCTTGGTTAAAAGTGTTTTAACATTCAAAATTACATTTTAACGCATGGAATGAATCATCAGAACTAGCTCATGTTTAAAATAAAACATGTCCACATTAAAAATCTCATCTTTTTAATGTAATGAATGAAACTAGTAAAATATACATGTTTTGAATATGAAAACATGTTAACAGTAAAATCTGGTTTTAATGAAAAGAATAATTTATTAGAAATTGTTCATGTTAGAATAAAAGTGTTGAAAACGTTAAAATTTCCTTTTTTAATGTAAAAATGACTCATTAGAAAACTTATATTAGAATTTACAAAAATGTTAAAACATTATTGTTGACATGTTAGAAACATAGATTAGAATATATGTTATATGTTAAACATTATATTTAACATATTAGAATAGAATGGAAAAAGATTATATTTGCTTTGCAAATACATAAATGAAAAGAAAAGATTACATTTTTATACATTATCAAAATGAAAAGAGAAGATTACATTTTTATATGTTATCAAAATGAATAGAAAAGATTACATTTTCTATAATGTATAAAAAAAATAGAAAAGTTTACATTTTTCTATGATGTAATGAAAGATATAAAAGTTACATTTTGAAATGTAAGTAAAAAATAAATAATTTGAAATCGTCGAACGAATTATATTTATATTTATAAAATATAAATATAAATTAAAATAAAACGAATCGCGCTGCTGCAGTTCGCGTTTTGAAATCGTAACTTCAAACGATTATACCGAAAGATCCGACCGTCGGATTTTCCCAGAACCGGAACCGTTGCGTTCGTTTTGGAAAGATCTTTCCAACGATATAAAATTTGCTAAGATCCAATGGTTAGATTGGGAGAAATGTGTAAATCAAATTTTGATAAAAACAGCGCCAAGGCCATGTAATGACCCGAAGCGTCGTTTAACTAAAAATGACTATTTTTAAATAAATAAAAATATCGATAAATCGTTATAAAATATTATAAACAATATGGAATGGAAGGATTGATTTAAATTATACATACTCGAGAATTATTTGAAAAGTCCGAGTTAAATCTCATTTCAAATAATTATACGACGATTGGATGTCGAAGATTTGAAGACGGTGATTGAAGACCGGCGATCTTCACATCGAATGGATGACTACTGATGCCCTGGATCGGTTAGCTCCCAGGAGGGGTTACAGTGGTAGTTGTCCAGACGTACTTGTTGATTGTCCGGATATGCTCGGTGCTTTCGGTTTCGTTCAGACCCAGAACGGACTTGTAAATGGATGTATGTCTAACATTGGATTTTATTCTGTGTTGATTGATCGCTATTAATATTTATCCGTTGGTGGCGGAGAATTCATTCTCTTGCTTAACACCCTTGAGGTTATTTATTAATAGACATCAATCGCATGGCATAAGTTGTCAGTGTGGCATGCCAAGATGCAAATGATCAAGGCTTATTGTTGAAAAGCAAAGCCTTGTGGTTGATGATCAAAGCATAGCTTTAAATAGCACAGCTTTGTGTATAGCGTTACTTCGCGAACCTCACACCCCGGTATGAACCAGAAACGGGAGTAAGGACTGCAGGGAGGACATACGTTTCTTTTTAGCTAGAAGTGGTGTCATGGTTTTTATAAGGCCTAGCATTTTTACTTATGTGGATGATGGTATGAGGCGCCTCGGTTATTTGAGTCCCTAGTGGCACTATTTACGCCCCATAGGGCGGGGAAACGTATTGTTCAGGCATAACTAATCCACTAACATATTTGTGGACTGGCCCTGAAGATCCAAGGGCTCACCTGAGTCCGAGTCCTGAGGCACGAGCTAGAATGTCTCGAAAATCGGTAAGGACTACCTTTTGCCTTGGTTCATGATGGAAATCCAACTTCCAATACGACCCATGCGATTTTGATTGTATAACTAGTATGGCGACATAGTATATGGTAGCTATGTCATCTATGATTGATATATTATGATTGAAATGTTTTAAAACACATATACACTAATAATAATATCGAATCCGTTTTATCGTATCAAGCACTTTTGACCATTATAAGGTAAAACTCTATCCTCCGGTTTGCATTGCATTGTGTGATGGGACTTGAGTCTTATAATGGTTTCATGTTTATAAAAAGCATTGCATTGTTTGACGATTTACTTTATTTATGCATTGGCAATCCAATGGAGTAAACCCATTCCGCGTTAGCGGCGTGGTCCTGTGATTATCCTTATCATTGAATATGTTAAATAAGATTTCTCATACTAGTCCCATGACTGACTCGTAGTTTGTTTCACTTTGCAAACTCGGGTGCCCTCTTTTCCATACGGGCAGCCTTGTAAACAGGTTTAGCAGATTCATTCTGGATAGCTATGGAGATGAAGATGGACATTATCATTCCTATTTTGCTGTTCAGACTTCACTTAGTATATTATGTTTTTATTCCGCTGCAGACATTTTATATTAAGCTGAAAACTGTATTCTATGCTAAGTATGATCCGATTATGCTGTGTAACTCTGATGATGTACTATTTCCAGTGTAATTTGATGAACATTATCTGCTGTAATTCTCTATTTCTGTTCTGTTGTTATTATTATGTGTTATATTCCAATGATTATCCTTCCTTTCGTTCTGCGGAAGTTTGGGGTCAACACAATGTACCTCAGCTATACAATAGTAATCAGAATGACATGCTCATCCCGATTTGAATCTTACTCAACTGACCATAATATGAAATGAGAAACATGTATGTGCATGTTACCATGTTTATTACAATTGAGGCAAGATCAACCAAGCTCATTTTTTCCTTTCTTAATTCTTATTTTAGTCGTGTAATCTTCACAATTAAGACAAAAGTTTTATGTTATGTTAGGTAGACATGTAAACTTCAGTTGATTTTAATATATAATATCTTAAATCAAACCAAAAAATAGAGATAGTAAGTGACGTTTATAAATAATTAAAGAGAGTAATATTTGGTTGAACGATGAATGATTGATGAATAAAAAGTATAATTAAAGCTTAATTGTGAACTAAAACCGGTATTCTTGCATAATGAAACCAAAATGAGTGCAAATTAGAGGTCTAATATGCATATATAATGTTTTAATGATTGTTAAAACATGCGTTGAATCTTTATTTTATCAGTTTAGATGCTCAAACGATAGAACATAAAACCAACACTGGTTATTCATTCTATTGATGATGCTTTGGTTAGTGCCACACTGCAATTTGCTTATCGTTTTTCCACAAAAATGTTATGAACACCTGCTGTGTCATCAATAAATATACAAATTAGCACATCACACTCTTTATTTGGTGTCATAGGTGGTGAAATTTTACAGTAATATTCACTGGAAACGTTTATAAGCATTGGAAAATTGAAGTTTAAACAAATTTGCAAAATCTGTTCACAAATTTTACTTGATCATTCAGTATTATAACGATTATTTCCTATAGCTGTATTTTTCCAGTTACGCTATATTACATATGAGTGCTAGAGTTCTGGATACACCTTTTGAAAGTGGTTGCAGTCATTGGCTGACTAAATATATCCTGAGATGCTACATTTCAATGCAAATTATGAGACAGTTTAAGCAATTATTGAGGTTTTTTCATCAAACCGACCTTTAGAGTTGTGGTCGGCTTATTAAATGCTTCTCATACAATCATCGCACCATGAAAATGTTTGCAAATTATTAACTGCTGTGGAAAAACTCCTGGTTTTAAACCAAGTACAACTAGATATATACATTGATTTCATATTTTAAAGAAACCATGTACATATGTACCTGAAGCTTTATTACTCTTACGTGCAGTTATACATATATATCATCGGATTGTAGTTCTTCTTTTATTATAGATAATCAAAATTTGAGTTTACAATTAGAAGCAAAAACATACTTTTAAAAAAACCAAATGCTATTAGTTTTTTCATTAGTAGCTATGTTAATGCAGCAGCTGTAAATGTTTTCATGTTGATCATTAGTAGATTTTTTTCTTGGTTTTGGAAATCAGGTCAGATTTTATTCGCTATGTTATCTTGCTAGGAAGAAGGTTCTTTTTCATTGAAGCTGGGATTCAAATGATCATGTGCATGGTACGTACTCTTATTCAATCATTTAGCAGTACACAAACTATTAAAATAATAATCTAAAGCCATGGTAAATCTATCAAAAGATCGTAGAATTGATTTGGTTGAAATTGATTAGTAGATTCCGCTGGTGAATCAAGGTCCTTTCCATTGTGTATTGCGAGTGGTACGACAACAATTGGAAGTCTTGGCTTCATGGATTTTTTTTTCTTTAAATCCAGGTGTTTAGATAGATTACAGAATAATATAAGAAGCATCGATTTAGATAAAATACCAAGCATGTAATTGTGAACATTACAGAAAATCCCCCGAGTGAATGGATTCCAGGTGGTGGATGGAATAATATTGGAATTTGGTGATACAATATTTCCAAATATCAATTAGATTTTTGGAGATATTCGTGGTAATTTTGTTACCCGTTTTGTGCAAGAAATGAATGGAAGGAATATTAATGAATAAGGGATATTGGAGATATTCACCATCTAATTTGTTGCCATGTTTCATGAAAAAGAAACGGAAAGAAATTAAAATTGGAAAAAGGATTGATTGATGGAGAACATAGAAAGTTATCAATCAATCAATCATATGACAATCAAATTAATGGGAATATTAGCCTTCCATGATTTGATTTATTTACATAAATCAAATTAATTCATCCCCAAGAAACATTTTCCTCTATATAAAGAAAGGCATAAAGGATGTTATTTGATATGATATGTGAGAACATTTGTATTCTTCATTTCTTTTGCTCTACTTTAAAAACTCTGTAATCTCTTGAATATTAATAAAATCTCTTCCCCATTGAAGTAGACCTACACTATCTCGCGATAGTGGAACCACTATAAATTTGTGTGTTCTCTGTTGCCTTTATTTTTTTCTGCGATCTGAGATTTATATTCATTTCAAGTTGTTTGGTCTATCACATCATTGCAAGATCCTATTGAGTTTTTTCCACTGAAAGAGATTGATCATCCCTTACAACTGGTATCGGAGCTAGATTCGCAAAGAAGGTGTTTGGTAGAATGGCAGGAGGAGATGAAAACAATACAAATAATACATCAGTGCCAGTAGTTGCTCCATACGTCAGAGGATCCTATGTGGCATCAGAATCATAGTTGATGATAGAGAAGTGGAATGGTGAAGGAGATTTTGAAAAGTGGCGGTGGATGATGAAAGCAGTTTTGAGAAGAAATCGCGTTCATCGAGAAGTATTTGATACAGAGACATTGCCTGCTAATATTTCATCAGTGGAATTAGAAGAGATGGAAGAATGTGCCTTTACTACTCTTCAGCTTGTTATGGGAAAGAATGTAATTTCTGAAATCAGTTAGGAGACAACAGCTAAAAGCATTTGGAAGAAGTTGGAGGACCTCTACATGAAGAAATCCCTAACCAACCGTCTGATCCTATTGAAGACTTTCTTCACTTATAAGATGAAGGAAGGTTCTTCAATTAAGACACACCTAAGTGCGTTTGATGACCTTTTGATGAAGATGAAGTCTGTTGAGTTGAAAATTGATGAAGAACAAAAAGCTATGGTTCTGTTGTGTTCGCTTCCAGAGCGATACACTGGTTTCGCTAACAGCCTTATCTATGGTAGAGACACACTGAAATTAGATGACATGAAGACAGGTTTGCTCAATAAAGAGTTGAGAGATCAGATGTAAGAGTTTGGTGTTGGTGATAGCAGTGGAGGAAGCAATAGTTCAGGCTTATTTGTAGAAAGAGGAAGAGCAGAGAAGAAAGTGAAGAATAATAGAGGGCATTCCGATTCTAGGAAGCCTAATTCGCAGAGTTAAGTATAAAGATGGGAAGTGCTATAATTGTAAGAAACCAGGCCATTGGAGAAGTGACTATTTAGATTTGGAGAAGAAGACTGATGGTTCTTCATCTATTGCGATGGAGAAAGGCGGCAGCGATTTGTTGACAGCGGTTGTATCAGATGTTGCAAACCACTGGATTCTAGATTCTGGAGCATCATTTCACATGACTCCTAATAAGGATTATTTTTCTTCCTTCGATGCCAAAGAGGGAAGTTCTATCCTTATGGGGAACGATGCTACATGCAAGTCTATGGGAGTTGGTTCAGTTCGCATTCGCATGTATGATGGGATTGTTCGCACACTTTCAAATGTTCGCTACGTCCCAGGTCTTTGGAAGTCATTGATATCATTAGGCCAATTGGCATCATTGGGATGAAAAATAACCATTGTTAAGGATGGTTTGAGAGTTTCTAGAGAGGCACTTGTATTGATGAAGGGTGTTATGGTGCGAAATATGTATTTGCTAATGGGTACCACTGTCCATGGAGAATTATGTGTTGGAGTCGATAGTTCTAAAAGTTTGGATGCTACCAAGCTTTGGCATATGAGATTAGGTCATACTTAGGAGAAGAACTTAGAGTTGCTTCGTAAGAAGAAAAAGATCAAGGGAGAAATCTTCAACAAGTTGGACTTTTGCAAGGAGTGTGTATTGGCAAAGCAAACTAGAGTTTCTTTTGGTGATGGCGTGCATACTTCTAAGTGGGTACTTAATTATGTGCATTCAGATGTTTGGGGGCCATACTCTACAGCTTCTATTGGTGGAGCATATTATTTTATTTCCTTCATTGATGACTACTCGCGCAAGTTTAGGTGTATGTAATGAAAGCTAAGTCGGAAGTATTTGAGAAGTTTAAGGTTTGGTTAGCTCTTGTTGAAAACCAAACAGGAAAGAAATTGAAGATTCTTAGATCCGATAATGGTGGCGAATATATCTCCAAAGAGTTCCTCGACTACTGCAGACATCGTGGTATTAAAAGACATTTTACTACACCTTGTGATCCACAATCCAATGGGGTTGTAGAGAGAATGAATAGGACTCTACTTGAAAAGGCCCGTTGCTTGATATTGACTATGTGTATGTCTAAGGGTTATTGGGCTGAAGTTACTTCGACTGCATCACATATTATTAATCGGATTCCGTGCTCAGCCATTGATGGGAAGATTCCAGAGGAGGTATGGAGAGGTAAAAGCACTTTATTGAGTTATTTTCATATATTTGGATGTCCAGTTTATGTTCACAATATAGGACATGACAAGTTGGAGCCTAGGGCCTCCTATTGTGTTTTTCTTGGTTATACAGATGGTATAAAAGGATATAGAATTTGGAATCCAATTACGAAGAAAGTTATACATTCCAGACATGTGACTTTTGATGAGTCAGCAATGTTAAAACCTTTGGAAGGTTTATCAGAGGGTTCAGACTCAATTGATGAGAAGCCTGAAAAGACCGAGATTCCCATTTTTCAAACCCGAAGTATAGCTATCACTATTGATAATAGTGACGGAGCAGTTGATGATACATCACATGATAGTCCATAGATTTCCTCTAGTAGTGATGGTGATGGTCATGAAACTAGAGATGATTCAGCTCAAGGTGGAGCTCAAGGTGGAGTTGAAGGAGAGTCGAGCGATATAGTCATTCGGGCTAGTCAGAGACCAAAGAGAGCTCCAATTAGATACGGAGATTGGCAATATGCAAATTTGAGCCTTGATGATCAGTTTGAGCATGCTTTACATGTAATTCATGATGAACCATTCAGCCTTGAAGAAGCCATGAAGTCGAGTGACAACTTGAAGTGGAATTGCGTTATGGAAGAGGAGATACAGTCTTTCGAAAGAACAAGACTTGGGATTTGGTATCACTACCTCAAGGAAGCCGAGCCATAGGTTGCAAGTGGGTGCTCAAGGTAAAAGATGATGGTAGATACAATGCAAGATTAGTAGCCAAAGGGTTTTCACAAAGAAAGGGGTTAGAGTATGATGAAATATTTGCTCCGGTTGTTAGACAAACTTCAATTCGAATCCTACTTGCAATAGTTGCCGCTTACGATTTGGAGTTAGAACAACTTGATGTGAAGACCGCTTTCTTGCATGGTGACTTGGAGGAAACCATTTACATGAAGCAGCCAGAAGGATTTATTATAGATGGAAAGTCAGATTGGGTATGTAAGTTGAAGAAATCTTTTTATGGTATAAAACAGTCGCCTTGACAACGACACAAAAGGTTTGATTCTTTTATGCTTTCACATGGTTTTAATCGTAGTACTAAAGATGCATGTGTTTATTTTAAGCATTTAAAGAATAATAATTGGGTGTATTTACTTTTGTATGTGGATGATATGTTGATTGCTTCCAAGGATAAAGCAGAAATTGATGCATTGAAGTTGAAATTAAAAGCGGAATCCGATATGAAAGACCTTGGAGAAGCAAAGAAATTTTGGGGATGGAAATCCAAAGAGATAGAAAGCTTGGACTTTTGAGACTTACTCAAAAGGAATATATTCAAAAGGTGCTTGCTCGGTTTAGCATGGATGATGCAAAGGCTATCAGTACACCCATGCCTTTGCATATACAGCTTCCTAATCAGGGCTCTCCGATCTCAGAAAAGGACAAGGCCTATATGAAGAAGGTGCCTTATGTCAGTGCAGTAGGTAGCTTGATGTATGCTATGGTGTGCACTAGACCTGACATTGCTCAAACTGTTGGATTAGTTAGTAGATATACGACAAATCCTGGAAAATCGCATTGGGAGGCAGTGAAGTACATTTTTAGATATCTTAGAGGAACATCAGATATGGGCTTGTTTTTTGAGGCAGAAATAAAGATTTCAACTTGGTTGGATTCTGTGATTCAGACTATGCCGGAGATAGAGATATAAGGAAGTCAACCTCAGGCTATGTGTTTACACTTGGAGGAGCAGCTATTAGTTGGAGAGCGAGGTTGCAGACTATAGTTGCTTTGTCTACTACAGAGGCAGAGTTGATAGCTGCAGTTGAGGCAGAGTTGATAGCTGCAGTTGAGGCAGCTAAGGAGGCACTTTATTTGAAGAAGTTATTGTGTGATTTGGGCTTCATGCACGATGCTTGTTTAGTGAATTGTGACAGTCAAAGTGCAATTCATTTACCTGAAATTCTGGCTTTCAGTTCTAGAAAAAAGCCTATAGAGGTAAGAGAGTCTTTCCTTATCTCTATAAATGAGGAGAAGTTAGTTCGTCTTCAAAAGATTCACACAAATGAAAATGCAGCAGACATGTTTACGAAGGCATTACCAGCTATTAAGTTCGAGCATTGCTCGAACTTGATTCACTTGATAAAGTGTTAGGTGCCACATGGTGGCACAATAGGGAAGAGAGTGACTTGGTTGAAGTCAAGAGAAGATGTGGTATTCTTCTTGTACGAAGAGATAGGAGTTGGTTGCACAATGTCTACCTTATTTTTTGAATGCTTCTAACACATTGTTGGCGGGCGATGGCCTTGCCGGAGTTCACTGACAAAGTGCAATGAGGGGTGGCTTTTTGCAGGAACTCATTGGGAGGCATTCACATTGGAGTCTCTAGGTTGCATGAGATATTGTATTAAGGTGGAGATTATTGGAATTTGGTGATACAGTATTTCCAAATATTAATTAGATTTTTGGAGATATTCGTTGTAATTTCGTTACCCGTTTTGTGCAACAAATGAATGGAAAGAAATGGAAGGAATACTAATGAATAGGGGATATTGGAGATATTCACCATCTAATTTGTTGCCATGTTTCATGAAAAAGAAACGGAAAGAAATTAAAATTGGAAAATGGATTGACTGATGGAGAAAATAGAAAGTTATCAATCAATCAATCATATGACAATCAAATTAATGGGAATATTAGCCTTCCATGATTTGATTTATTTACATAAATCAAATTAATTCATCCCCAAGAAACGTTTTCCTCTATATAAAGAAAGGCATAGAGGATGTTATTTGATATGATATGTGAGCACATTTGTATTCTTCATTTCTTTTGCTCTACTTTAAAAACTCTATAATCTCTTGAATATTAATAAAATCTCTCCCCCATTGAAGTGGACGTACACTATCTCGCGATAGTGGAACCACTATAAATTTGTGTGTTTTTTGTTGCCTTTATTTTTTTTGTGATCTGAGATTTATATTCATTTCAAGCTGTTTGTTCTATCACATCATTGCAAGATCCTATTGAGGTTTTTCCGCTGAAAGGGATTGATCACCCCTTACAAATAATGATAATTGGGTTGGGGAGAGTTGGATTTACCAAACTTGTCGTGCATAGAAGAGATTTCAACTGAAAATCCTGTTTATACTTTAGTTCTGATCTTCGGTCAAGTTCATGTTGTAGATAGTTAGATTTTTCTGATATATTTACTGGCAGGGTGTCTTGTGATTTCTATTTTGACTTGATAAAGTCAATAAATTTTTTCTAACTGTTTTTTGGATTTACTTTTGGTTTTTTTCTGCAGAATCCTTCTCCATTATTTTGTTTGTCATTTGCTTTATAAGCTCGTTTCATTACGGGTGAGCATGATTAAGAAGATAATGTTTTCACTTATTTTGAGGTTTTATCATCCGAAGGTATAACTCCTTCTGAAAAATAAAGCAACAAGTTTCTAGAAACATAAACATATTTGTACACCAAATAATCCATAGTCCAGTGGGTTATGAAAAGAATTAAACGAGAGCTTTTAAAGAAAATTCAAACTTATCCAATGGGTTATGGAAGAAAGAGGGTTGGAAAATCCTAGTCATTTCAATGAAGGGAAGAAGGACAAGGGAAAGGATAGTTTGGTGTTTTTCGGATAAACATAAAAGAAGAAAAGGTCGTTTATAATTCGATAATTTCTAGTGAGGTTGTTTTGGTGTTTTGATAATGTCCGCATGGCTTCTGCAGAAGCACTAGCTGTAGCGTTGTATGAAAATCCAGACACAGTACAAGTAGGTATAGTTGGAGAAATTTTCCTATGCATACTTTTGGCATTAACAATCATGCTTCAACCCTAAATCGAACATTTTTTACATAACTTCCTCTCGTTACTTCTGTTTTATGAGAAAATCCAACTAAAACATGGATTGTACATGAAATATCATGATATTTTGCAAAACACCCCATAATGATGATGGATGGCTCACATAAATCACAAAGCAAAATATTTCCTCCACCCATAGCTTACACGCAAAAAAAAAGAATAAACAGATAAATTAAACCACCAATCAGTATCAGATTTAAAATTACAATCTAGGTAATAGAAAGATTTAATTAGGTTATATGACATATGCTATCATTCTTATTCTGAACTATTGTTCTTGTGCAGTGCCTGCAGCAGTGATCTTTCTGGAATCCTATATGATTTGGCTGCCTATGTTAAAACTCTTCTAGTACGTTGAGATCATCCATGGAATATAGGAAATTGATGGTCTTTCTGTTATTTTCGTTAATTTAGTATTTGTTATAACTATTTGTTATTGATTTTGTAGAATACTCTTTAAACTCTGTTTTCCCTGTACGTAAGGGATCTTTGTATAGGGCCGATAGGGCAGATCCATCGTGGTTAAGGAGACAGGAATCGCCTTGATACTTTACTCTCCGTGGATGTTCTGAAAATTGAATATCTTCCTGTTTTGATTAAATTTCTAGCATCTTGAGCATAGGTAATCTTTTGAGTGTTAAGTGATATGTATTTAGTGTCAATTTTTCTTTCCTTGTATAGTTTTTTGCTTACATAATGTTTACGAAATATATTCGATTATTGTTATGCTACCATGCTATGTTGGAACCGATTTTCATGCAATGAAGAAACGTTTAATTACTTCAGAAGGATCTTTTTTTGTGTTCAAAGTTTAATATTTGCTAATTGCTCCCAACTATTGTTCATGGAGTGATAAATGTACTAGTTACCTTTCTACTATTATTTTTTTTCTTATTTTTTAATGTTGGTTATTCTTTATGGGGATACTTTGTTAGATTGGTTTGCTTCGTTATTTTGATTTCCTTGGGTAATGTACAATTAAAAACAACCAATGCTTATTTACTGTGTCTAAATTTGAAAATCTTCCGTTTTCCCTTTTCATTTGTCTAGCCGGACTTTAGAGAAGTTCCGTTTTATCTAAATGTGTAAATAGTTGCCATTTTTCAATGCATTAGATTTTAGCAGTATTCATGATAAAACATGAAAACTTTGTTAGCACTGCTAATTGCATGCCTCAGGTTTGTGAGGTGATATTTAGTTGCTCAAAATGAACTATACATTTTGATTGACTGATCCAAAATTCGTTTGATTAACCAACGTTGACATGAAATTATACAAGCCATGCTAGCTATAAATGCTTCAGTATAGTATGAGTTACTAGCAACTCAATGCATAAATAATAATAACTTTTGCATACAAATATTAAACTCTAATGTGTTATTTTGAAGCTGTGGCTTCCACTTTAGAGACAATAAAAGTAGATGTCATCATTGGTGGTAACACAGTTCTACACGGAGAGGCACAAAGCCTATGGATATAGAAAATCTTATTACATGTTGAGTCTGACACTATTTTATAAACAGGAGTTGCTGCTTGTGGATAAAACATACTGAGATCAATGGCGTTAACCTCTGAACACAACAGATTTGAAACAATTCGCCACTGATGAGATCTCATCTTTACGAAGAAAAGGACATTTCCAGCTTGAGCTTGCTGTGCACTCAAAGATAAGTGGAGTAGGAACAACCGAGAAGAGGTGGTCTCTATTCTGGAGAATTTGATAACGCGTTACCCACATATAAAACAGTATGTTTCCGTAATTCGTTTACTTCAAAAAAATTAATTGTCAGTATGATTGCCATATTTGCACTCTGACAAAAGTTTTTTTATTCAGAAAAGACACCAAATCAATTTTGAATACATGTAGTACAAGAAGAGATATGACTCTTACTCTTATAATTATAATCGCACTGTCCATTTATGCTTTAGTTACACTAAACATCCAAGTTCTTGATACTTCTAATTAAGTTAATGATGGTTGATGGTATCTGGAACTTAAAGAGAAATATAGTAGATTCCTTTAAGAAACTGTCTTACAAATGAGTCATGGTATATTTCCATTTGTTGCTCCTGTTTCTGCACACGGATGGACACTGTTCGTTATGTGTATATAAAATCTCTCACCTAAATTGCAACCAAATCTTAAAATTTTGATGCAAGAAGAAACTTTGATCCTTTATTATTTAGATGTGGTGAAATATATCATATAACTAAAGTTTGTAGAAAAGCAGGTTGTTGTTTCCATACATGTATTATAGGTGAATTTTATCTTGTGTGCATACTTCTTCATGTTAGTGATCACTCATTTATCACCAACATGTACACAGTTATCACAAGTCGGTTCTTGACTGTCAAGTTATACGTTTGATTATGTGTTTATTGCTTCTCCTGTTTTAGAGCGGTTAATTGTTAATCAGCTCTATGGCGAGTAGAGTATGAATCTTTTCAGATTTAGTGTTCACAAGTTTTTTTTTTTGTCGATTTTATTTTATTATTCAAGAGATAAAGCCTCCCCTCTTTTGAGTTCTTAGAATTGAAGAATGACTAAATTCTGGTATGTTGTTAGGGGAATAAAAGTGCGTGGCTGCATTCAAAATTTGTTTCTATAGGAATCTTCTACAAAAGCATATTCATATGCAACCGAAGTTTGGACCTTTGTGCCAAGTTAACATTATCACGTCCATTAGCTCCGGTTTAGCTCTAGTTTTCAAATATATCCCTAGGTTCCTAAAGGATGCATTGGTTGTTACTGGAAAGGTGGAGCTCTTTTGAAACAGAACTGATCCAGGTTTTCATTTGAAGTTATCGTTCATAACCCACTTTGAACCCATTCAAGTGACTCTCCAGGCTGATTTGGTGAGGGATATTCCAAGTGGTTCCAAAGGAGGTGTGATGATCAGCTTTGGTAAGACCTTTCTAGTGAAGTGTCACTTGAAGTACTATTGGTACCCTTTTATCTTGTTCTGCATCCTCATTTTACCCTTTTCTGTTTTGTCTAGTAAAGTAGTCATTTATAATTTTTAGCAATAGGAAAGGGTTGGGATGTCTTTGTTTTATTTAAGTTGGGCTTTATGGGCTGTGAATATGCTTAAACGAAAAGGCTTTTTGTTTATAGGACAATCTTTTGAAACTAAAAAAACCAAAAATTAGTTAGAAAAAAAATAGGAAGGAGGAACACCTGATGCATCCATTGCTGCTTGCCTGGAGATAGTAATTTCGTTTTCTTCTTCATGGCCTGGGGAGGAGTATGGAATTAGTTAAATATAATTGTTTAACTGTAGTATTATAAATAAGTAAATTAATAATAATAAAAGAACCTAGCCATAAACAAAACAACTTCTATGTATTAAGATCTGGTATTAGCAGGCACTTGCACCCCTCAAATATTAGCAGGCACTTGTGGAACCTATTTGACAAATTAACAATATTAACCTAGTAATAAAAAAAAATTGAACTCATTTGCCTAAGTAATTTATGTGTTCCAAAATATTAAATCATGTTTGAAGTATTTTTATATTTTATCTTGGATGCAACATGTAAACCATTGACTACACCGTTAAAACAAAAACTCGTCGAGGACTACTAATTTAAAACATGCATAAACGTATGTCTTAATATTTTCAACGCAGTAGCTTGTTTACTAAGTTAATACAAATATTTACTAAGTTTATAATAATAGTAGTAGTAGTAGTAATAACATAATTAAGTTAATCGAGTTCTAATAGTAATAAATATAAAAAAAATTAACTACGTTAACAAAGTAAATGAAATTGCACTTAGTTTGTTAAAATTGAACAAGTTTTATAAATTTAACTAAGTTTAAGTTAACTAAATTTTATAAATAATAATAATACAGTTAACTTAACAAAGTTTTACAATTAATGATGATATTATAATTCAGTTGTTTTTAATTGTGTCACACTTTCCTTATTTGATATTATTAGACTGGAAGTCCTACAAATTAATATAATTATTTGACTATATGTTGTACTTTCAGTTGTGCAGACTTTGGACTTTTGAAGAGAGCAAGAATGGAATTTTATCCCACTGGCTTTTAGTTGTGCATAGAACAATGAATTATGTGTAATCAAACATTCTGTTACACTAGTTACGTATAACATTTCATTAGTCATATAGACTTGTTTGTAAAATGTTATGATATGTGGTTGTAAAAGGTTATAGTATTTGGATTCATTTATTTCGCCGAGATACTATTATTGAAATGATTATGGATATTATACTTGATTATCATATTAATATGTTTTTTTAATTATTTGAATATGGCAATTATTGATGTTGGTTTGAAAATAATAATTATGTGATTGATTATTGGTTTTAAAATGGCTATTATATATTAGTGATGGTTAGAAATGATTCAAGCCATTAATAGTAAAAAGCGACGATTAAAATGTATTGTGCACCATTAACAGTAAAAAGCGGCGATTAAAATGTATTATGCATCAATAATTAAGTTTTAGTAGCGTTTCAAAAGTGCTACAGAAAATAAAGAAAGAAGGATGCATGTAACGACCTGGGGATTTCGCGATCCTGGATATCAGCATACAACACTATGTCGACTATTCAAGCATCGGAAACACCGGATAGTCCATGAAAGAAGTTAGAGGGTGAGAATAGATAAGATAGAAACTTAGAATAAAGAAGAACAACACAACATAATCAGAGAAAACACGAATCTCACAGCGGAACAAATAAATATATTTCATAACATAACTTTGAAATAAAACAGTATATGCATACTATACCATTATTAGAGTATAACACTCACAACACAGCGGAAATAACAATAGCTATATAATCCTGAAGCCTCCTGCTCCAGCTCTTCAAGTGTATCTGTAAATCCCGACTACTTGACTACCCGTACAAAATTGGGCACCCAAGAGTTTAAGGAAAACAAAACAAAATAAACTCCGGGTCAGTCATGTGACGGTGTGAGAAAACTCCAACCATTTGTTTAACTTATAAAATCTCTTTAAAAAATGATAATCGTAAGACCGATCCACACATAAACACGGACGGTTTTTACCTTACGATAAACCAAAATATTTCTAAAACGATACTTGTCTGATATTATGATAATGTCTAGATCAAGTAAATAGAAATCTAGCAGAAATGCTTGCATCTGACGTTCTACATATATAATATACAATCAAAACCGCGGGCTCTTATTTGGGGAATGGATTCCAACTATGACAAGGTATGGATCCACCTTCCGCTCAGTGTACTCTAGAAGCGATACACTGGAGTTCAACAAGAACATCTTGTAACTCGGCCACACATGACCGACCATTCATTTCTCTTGAATGTATTGAATATATTGCCACCACTCGGTTAGTATTCCAACATAACCGTTCCCGGGAGATACATAATTGAAAGAAGTACAAATATGAATATTCTCTAGATGGTGACAATATACCCTAACTGGGTGCGGCCCACTTAGCCATGCTGCCTGCCCGATTTCTATCATTTCCCAATTGTTGAGGCTCGAGGTCAAAACGTATCTTTTAACAGATCACTCCTCCATTTACTTCGAGTGCCACATCGTCATACCCATACAATCACAAATTGATTTCCCCAAAAATACCACGGGTATAAGCTAAGAGAAACGAATTCCTCCGCCACCAACGTAAATACGTTTGAAACAATCAACTTACGCGATCCACTAGATATACTCTGTCAGACATTCTTCTATACAGGTCGTCCTGGGACTGGACAGACCGAAGGCACTATTCAGTACATCCATCTTAGGCAATATCTACCTAAGATTTATACAGTAGCCCTTGCACTTTACTCCTTCTTCAATATATTCAGCATACTTGGTTTGCAACTCTTATGCCAATACGGAGTGGTTCTTCAGATAATAATCCAACTGGTCTCTCCATATTAACAATGTAAAAATGGTCAAAAACTTTGATAGTCAGTGATTTAACTATCAATTGAAAACACGTGTGCAAACAACAATCTTATTTCCAATTGGAATTTTTATTGATCAATCGTCATCATATATATATATATATATATATTCATATCTCCTTATTTTCTATATTCAGAAAATATATGTTATGAACATTGGAAAACATTCCCATTGCTTATTTACTTATCACTCTTCTGCCACATCTATCAGTCTCTGACTGTAAAATAGTATGAGAACAATTCCCTAAGTATCAATCCCGAAGGTCAAAACCAACATCAGATAGACACTTAGAAAACCATTCAACTTAACTAATCTCCAGTCAGTTTCTAGCTTAGCTTAACTCCGTTTCTTAATTATTTATAAATAAAACATTCCATTTTCTATGTTTAGAAAATATCTCTGATTCTATATTTGGAAAACGTTTCCAAAACTAATTTATATGGATTCCAAACTAACATTGTATAAAACATCGTTACGACCACTCCTTCCATAAATCGCTTATTACTTAACTGTATTTCTAACTAACTCTCGCCCTCGAACCTCAACTATTTCTTAGTTAAATAAGGAAGTCAATCAAGTTAGGGTATAATTACCTTTCAGACCTTAACTGAACAACGTTCTTAACCTTGCAATAGACAAAGCTCACCGCTTTAATTTCTACAATCATTTGCTTACGCAAATTCTTGGATTCAGATTATGAATCCACTTCTTTTATGAAAACCTTTATTATAACGCTATCGTTATAAATCCTACTTTTGAAATATCTAACTTAAATTCTTATTTTGAATAAATAAGCCAATAACAAATTTATTTATTAATAAACAAATCATGATTAAAAGCCGAAAAGTAAATAATACTTTCCCGAATTCGATATAATTGAATTCGACGTATAACTCTCTTTCGAGTAATCTCTGTTCAATTAACTCCTTTTAACTCTATTCGAATAACTAATATTCGATTATCTCACTTTAACTCTATTCGAATAACTAATATTCGATTATCTCACTTTAACTCTATTCGAATAACTAATATTTGATTATCTCACTGTAACAAACCGAATTTTAATAACATTTTAAAACCATAAATCAAGGCAGAATTAATTTTTAAAATAAGAATCAAGGGAAATGGGTTATTCCATTGCGTTCGTCTCGAAATTCTGCTTGGAAACGAGTCCGAGTTTTTGAGAATCGGAGTCCGTATGAGGGAGATATGACCCTCCGAATTTTCAGGAATTCTCAGAATCGAAAACAGCTCGAAATTCGAATTCGAAATCCGAATTCAAACCTAGTGCAGGCTAGGCGGGAATTTTCCCGCCAGGACCAGGTCGACCTGGGGGTCGACACTATGGTCGACCTCCCAGGGACCAGGTCGACCTGGGGGTCGACCTGGTGCTGAAGCCCAGTTTTGAGCCTGGGTTCATTCTGATGTATCTGGTCTCGTTTTCTGTCTAGATTCGTCCGCTTAATCCTATATAAACAGCCTCCTAGCCTCATTTTCTTTACACCATTCTTCTCTAACCTTATGCTGCACAAATTCTTGATGGACATGGCTTCTTTTAAATTAAAATAAAATAAAACGCGAAGACTATTTCTTGAAGACTACGGCTAGGAATTTCATATTGGGGATTTGCTTCTACAATCAAAGCAAGATTCAACGGTTCAACAAATCGACGACTAGTTTCTAGATTCAACTTCTACATCTCAATTTCTTAGACCACGATCTGTAAGTCCAAGTTACTTTTAGATTAAAACTATAAACTTAATATGGACATGTTATAAATTGGACTTGGACCTTTGTATGATAATTGATTCATATCTATTCTTGTTCATCTTGGATCTTGACTTTTAGGAATATTGCTATGAAATTTATTTGGGCCTATTCATGTTGTAAATCAAATCCTTTCATGTCCATAATATTATCATATGCCTGTGATGTTGAATCAGTTATTATTCATAAGTTTGGA
The DNA here is from genome assembly GCA_030737875.1 of Allium sativum. NCBI lineage: Eukaryota > Viridiplantae > Streptophyta > Magnoliopsida > Asparagales > Amaryllidaceae > Allium > Allium sativum. Next base: position 680,255,273 of record CM060926.1, on the reverse strand, counting down.
TTATCACCTTAATCATGACTATCACCTTATTAGGCTAGATCTGTAATCCTAATTTTTTTGGGACTATTATTCTATATGCCAGGGATGTTATAACCAATTATCTCAAGCTGTATCATGTTAGATTTATCACCTTGTGCTCGTTCTTTTGCCTATCATAGTTTTGATGTCATTTCCTTTCATTTTGGATTTGGATTTACTTGTAATCTAGATCGATTCATGTTTACGTGCGATGGGAATACGATTTGGGTAGATTAGGCAAAACATGAATTGGTTATGAACATGAACCATGAACTTGATAATAAGCATAAATTGAAATATGAACATTGTTATAACTTGAATCTGGATATGGACATGTAACTTGCCTTGAAACTTGACACGAACTTGATATGAAATTTGAACATGGACATGACACTAGAATGAACTTGAAAATGGTCAACTCGAGGTTGGGTTGAGTTTGCAGTGTAATTCTGCCCGGAACCGCCTGGCAAATCTAGTTACTGTAAACAATAGGATCCAATGTGGGTAGTTGGTCATATCGCGCTTGAAACCCGAGGTCAGACTGAGTTGTGGTGTAAATCTACCCGGAACCGCCCAGCATATCCAGTGACCACAACAACAGGTCTGATGTGAGAGGTTGGGGTGCATTAATGAATTAATGCCACATGATAGGGTTAAGTCATTAACATGAAAGACAACACTTAACCAACTTGATACATGATTCATAGGGCGAAGTCATGAACTTGAACGACAACACTTAGCCAATTTGGCATGACACGTAGATGGGTTAAGTCACGAACTTGAATGACAACACTTAACCAACTTGACATGCTAGACTGATAAGGGTTAAGTCACGAATTTAAATGACAACACTTAATCTATTGGACGGAAACCCTAGTTACGCGATCCATTTCAACAGTAACCCACTAGATGTATCATGGTACCCTGGAACTAGGCGGGGTGGGGCACGATTATTGAGCTGATTGTAAGTGACCAGAACGATGGATGAGTTGGTGCGCCAGTGTAGGTTCAGGCGGACTATGGTCGTGCACGTAGTCCGGAGTTGAAAAAGCAGGCATTTCATGATATTGGGCTTGAAACACCTTATGGTGGACCTAGCACAGGTGACTACATTCGTGATAGGGCCGTATGATACGAACACACGACGAGCTAGAACTTGTAGGGAGCCGATCGATTAGTGGATCGTTCCGTTGGACCTAGTAATGGGTCATTTCATGATATTGGGCCAAGGGATCATTTCATGGTTAATATATGACATGGGTTTGGGATACTAGTATAGTTGGTGCAGCGAACCTTGAATATGCGATGCTATACTTGATTTATACTTGAATTATCATGCCATCTTAGTCTATCTTGCCCATCTTGACAGCATCCTTATGTTTACTTTCAGTTTATACATGTCATGTTACCTTTTCCTGTTTTTATGCTGAAAGTCACTGGGACTTACCAGTCTTTATGACTGACCCGTTTTCTTTCGCCTCTTTTTCTTTCGTTTCTTCCCCCCCCCCCCAGGTTCTCAGGGAGGAAACTCTAGCACTTAGCTTGGATTTCGCTTGCTTTCGGTTCAGCTCATGTATGGTTTGATCTTGAGCTATGCTATAGTTGCATTTCTGCTACCTTTGGGGAATTAAGCTACTTTAGTTGTTTTAAGTTTATGCTTCTTTATTTATACAAGATAGAATTTGTTGTAATGGAAAATAATGACTTTGGCTATTTGGTACTTTGGATGTAAAAGGTTTTGACTCTTTTTGAAAGTAATAAAATTTATCTTTTGATTCTTCCGCTGTCTTGTGATATTTTTGTGTTTGTTTACCTCGATAATGCTCCTCCAAAGCTAGTGCATTCTCTTTGTGAGTGACCCTAGCGGAGGTGGGGTGTTACACTTGGTATCAGAGCAGAAGGTTACCAGACTGGGTAAAAGTTTTTAGAAAACCTTCTAAAACTATTTTCAAAAACCATTTACAAAGAAGCATTTTTCAAGAAAAGTCTTGTTTTATTTAAAGGCTATTCCCCAAAAGCCATTAGCACTATCCTTTGCTTCCTCGTTTTGAATCTCTTCTTTTTCATTTTAGCATGTCTGGGAATCTTAACCTTCTAGAGGACGTGCCAATACCTGGCTGGTTCAGGAGGTACTTAGAGGCAAGGGCTAACGATGCAGACCCAGCAGATATTCCTCCTCCAGTTGCAGCGGTTCCTCCTCCTCCTCCTCCTCCTCGTGCAATTGCTTTCTCGAAGATCTGTAGAGATTTTAGGGCCATGGGTAGAAAGGATTTCAAGGGAACTGAATCATTCTTAGAAGCGAGGAACTGGCTCAAAGAAACCGAGGATCTGTTCGTTATCTTCGAGGTGGACGATAGGCAGAAGATACAGTTGGCAGTATGGTTGCTCAAAGACGAAGCTTCCTATTGGTGGGAAGTCACTAACGTTGAAAGACCTGTTGACACATGGATGGATTTCAGGATAAGGTTTGAGATGAAATTCCTCTCACAATCTGAACGAAGTCTACAACTGGAAAAGTTCTTATCTCTTAAGCAAGGGAGTATGATGGTCAAGGAGTACGTCAATCAATTCAATCAGCTGTCCCGATTTGGATTGGACTTAGTAAATACTCCTCATAAGAAGGCTCTCCGTTTTGTCAAAGGATTGAATGAGCCACTTCATAGCTTGGTTATGACCCACATACCTATGGGGGCTACTTACGAAAAGTTAGTGGACATGGCGCTCTTAAATGAAGAAGACAAGAATGGCAAGAAGGAGGTCAAGGCGAATGAGTCTCAAAACAAGAAGGTAGACTCCGAGAAAGGAGGCAAGAACAACAACAACAATAATGATAACAAGACATGTGAGAAAAGAAAATGCCACTTCTGTGGCATAGATGGGCATATAGTCCAGGATTGTAGAAAGAAGAAGATGAAGATGGGAGCATGCTTTCAGTGTGGTGATACTGGACATATCAGCAAGAACTGCCCTAAGAAGCAAGGGCAGGGCCCGCAAGCAAGACCTTCCGGGGATACATCTTTAACTTCTTCTCCTAGAAGCTTTGTTTTATCTTGCTTATCTTCTCGATCCTATCTTGAGAACCTTAGGTAGAGCCCTTTTGGATGTAAACATGTGATTGAAACATGTTATGGTTGATGATTGCAAGTGGTTGAAAGTGGTTGCAAGTGGTTGCTCGTGGTTGCATAACACACATTTGGCACTAGATCGGCTCAGTCACATATTTCATATTGCATATGCATGGGTGCTTATACTGGTATATGGATGGAAATTTGATATGTTATTATATAGATGTTGAATATGGATGAATGTTTGTGCACTCATGTAGAGATTATAAAATATGTTAGGAATTTGCATACATGTTGGACTCATTACACTAACATATTTTGCATTAAGGAGGTCCACTGAATCAGTAACCGCTTGATTCTTTGCATTAGATAAGTACATATACACACACTCTTGCATAAGTTCATACAACATTAGAAATCTTTTAAGAACAATGGTTGCTTATGGATGATGGTTGAGTAGATAGTTGATTGGATGATAGGATGCATTCTTCTTAACTTTATGATTTCGGGGACGAAATCCTTTAAGGAGGGGAGAATGTAACAACCCGAATTTTAATAACATGTTTAGACCATAAATCAAGGCAGAATTAAATTTTAAAATAAGAATCAAGGGAAACGGGTTGCGCCATTGCGTTCGTCTTGAAATTCTTCTTGGAAACGAGTCCGAGTTTTCGAGAATCGGAGTCCGTATGAGGGAGATATGACCATCCGAAGTTTCAGGAATTTTTAGAATCGAAAACAGCTCGAAATTCGAATTCAAACAAAGTACAGGTTGGGCGGAAATTTTCCCGCCCAGGACTAGGTCAACCTGGGGGTCGACACTCTGGTCGACCTCCCAGGGACCAGGTCGACCCTATGGTCGACCTGGGGGTCGACCTGGTGCTAAAGCCCAGTTTTGAGCCTGGGTTCATTCTGATGTATCTGGTCTAGTTTTCTGTCTAGATTCGTCCGCCTAATCCTATATAAACAGCCTCCTAGCCTCATTTTCTTTACACCATTCTTCTCTAACCTTATGCTGCACAAATTCTTGATGGACATGGCTTCTTTTAAATTAAAATAAAATAAAATAAAACGCGAAGACTATTTCTTGAAGACTACGGCTAGGAATTTCATATTGGGGATTTGCTTCTACAATCAAAGCAAGATTCAACGGTTCAACAAATCGACGACTAGTTTCTAGATTCAACTTCTACATCTCAATTTCTTAGACCACGATCTGTAAGTCCAAGTTACTTTTAGATTAAAACTATAAACTTAATATGGACATGTTATAAATTGGAATTGGACCTTTGTATGATAATTGATTCATATCTATTCTTGTTCATCTTAGATCTTGACTTTTGGGAATATTGCTATGAAATTTATTTGGGCCTATTCATGTTGTAAATCAAATCCTTTCATGTCCATAATATTATCATATGCCTGTGATGTTGAATCAGTTATTATTCATAAGTTTGGATTATCACCTTAATCATGACTATCACCTTATTAGGCTAGATCTGTAATCCTAATTTTTTTGGGACTATTATTCTATATGCCAGGGATGTTATAACCAATTATCTCAAGCTGTATCATGTTAGATTTATCACCTTGTGCTCGTTCTTTTGCCTATCATAGATTTGATGTCATTTCCTTTCATTTTGGATTTGGATTTACTTGTAATCTAGATCGATTCATGTTTACGTGCGATGGGAATACGATTTGGGTAGATTAGGCAAAACATGAATTGGTTATGAACATGAACCATGAACTTGATAATAAGAATAAATTGAAATATGAACATTGTTATAACTTGAATCTGGATATGGACATGAAACTTGCCTTGAAACTTGACACGAACTTGATATGAAATTTGAACATGGACATGACACTAGAATGAACTTGAAAATGGCCAACTCGAGGTTGGGTTGAGTTTGCAGTGTAATTCTGCTCGGAACCGCCTGGCAAATCTAGTTACTGTAAACAATAGGATCCAATGTGGGTAGTTGGTCATATCGCGCTTGAAACCCGAGGTCAGACTGAGTTGTGGTGTAAATCTACCCGGAACCGCCCGGCATATCCAGTGACCACAACAACAGGTCTGATGTGAGAGGTTGGGCTGCATTAATGAATTAATACCACATGATATGGTTAAGTCATTAACATGAAAGACAACACTTAACCAACTTGATACATGATTCGTAGGGCTAAGTCATGAACTTGAACGACAACACTTAGCCAATTTGGCATGACACATAGATGGGTTAAGTCACGAACTTGAATGACAACACTTAACCAACTTGACATGCTAGACTGATAAGGGTTAAGTCACGAATTTAAATGACAACACTTAATCTATTGGACGAAAACCCTAGTTACGCGGTCCATGTCAACAGTAACCCACTAGATGTATCATGGTACCCTGGAACTAGGCAGGGTGGGGCACGATTACTGGGCTGATTGTAAGCGACCAGAACGACGGCTGAGTTGGTGCGCCAGTGTAGGTTCAGGCGGACTATGGTCGTGCACGTAGTCCGGAGTTGAAAAAGCAGGCATTGGGCAACAGTTGGTTTACCTGTGCATGCTTTATTCATGTCGGTGGTTGGCACCATAGGGCTTGATACACCCTATGGTGGACCTAGCACAGGTAACTACATTCGTGATAGGGACTTATGACACAGACACACGACGAGCTAGAACTTGTAGGGAGCCGATCAATTAGTGGATCGTTCCGTTGGACCTAGTAATGGGTCATTTCATGATATTGGGCCAAGGGATCATTTCATGGTTAATATATGACATGGGTTTGGGATACTAGTACAGTTGGTGCAGCGAACCTTGAACATGCGATGCTATACTTGATTTATACTTGAATTATCATGTCATCTTAATCTATCTTTCCCATCTTGACAGCATCCTTATGTTTACTTTCAGTTTATACATGTCATGTTACCTTTACCTGTTTTTATGCTGAAAGTCACTAGGACTTACCAGTCTTTATGACTGACCCGTTTTCTTTCGCCTCTTTTTCTTTCGTCCCCTCCAGGTTCTTAGGAAGGAAACTCTAGCACTTATCTTGGATTTCGCTTGCTTTCGGTTCAGCTCATGTATGGTTTGATCTTGAGCTATGCTATGGCTGCATTTCTGCTACCTTTGGGGAATTAAGCTACTTTTGTTGTTTTAAGTTTATGCTTCTTTATTTATGCAAGACAGAATTTGTTGTAATGGAAAATAATGACTTTGGCTATTTGGTACTTTGGATGTAAAAGGTTTTGACTCTTTTTGAAAGTAATGAAATTTATCTTTTGATTCTTCTGATGTCTTATGATATTTCTGTGTTTGTTTACCTCGATAACGCTCCTCCAAAACTAGTGCATTCCCTTTGTGAGTGACCCTAAAGGAGGTGGGGTGTTACACTCACTTTAACTCTATTCGAATAACTAATATTCGATTAACTCTATTTAATTAACTCTGTTGATTAACTATAACTTATTAACTCTAACTGATTAACTTTAATTGATTAACTCTAACTGGTTAACTCTAACTGGTTAACTCTAACTGATTTAACTCTATGTCCATATTCAGTTTCAAATATCGATGTTGAAATCGATTCTTACTTTTCTATATAAGTCCTGATTTATATATTCTATTTATCCAATGATAAATATTTTATTTAATTTATAAAACCTTATTAATAAATTAATCTTCTTACTTTATCTGTTAAAACAGATTTCTCTTAAATGTTCACTTTGAATTCATATTCTGTTATGGCCGTGTGCTAAGCACGGGTCTAAACTTTCCTAGTGTAAAATTCTCTTTTTATACATTTCTTTCATTTTTCAAGTATTTTCTTATATAATCTATTTATTTTCTGAATAAATATTTCCATTATAATTTTATTTATTTTCTAAATAAATATTCCTTTATCAATTCTATTTTTTTTCTAAATAAATATTCCTTTTACATTTGTTTTACAAATATTTTCCTTTATATTTGTTTTACAAATATTTTCCTTTATATCTCTTTGATTTTATAATTATTTCCTTTTATAAAATCCTTTTCCTTATATATATAAAATCCATTGATTTTATATAAATAATTATTTTCAAAATATACTTTAAAAATCCCCTTTTTATATTCCAGTATTTCTTATGGTATTTAACGTACCATATAACAATGACCAGTATCATTTAAACACACATAATCAACAACAGATTATATATTACATCATATAACACAATAAATGAATAGAACAATATTATAAATATTGAGGAATCCAGTTGGATCCCTCCAACCTGTTTCCCTGCATCACAGATGTTAAACAATATAATTAACATCGATTTCATTTCAATATGAAATATTCTACTAAACAGAATCAATATTTTATTAACGATTTATATATATATCGTTATCTATAATTTCAACCAATACATAAGCAATTCAACCAAACAGTTAACACACATCAATCAACAGATAATTATCAGTTCTAGGAATACGTTATAAAAATATAACTGTTCAGAGTTGGTGAGTTTTACTCACATTGGACGATTATCGTTAATAACGATAACCATCGCTTGATTCAGACGGACAATTTATTTTGCTATAAATTGTTACGGGCTCCGATTCACTCCCAGTTAGTTCCATTATGGAGCCATCGTCCATACGATCCCATCGGATCCAGTTTTGCCAAATTCTGATAAAATATGATATAGTTATTGAATTTACAATTTCATACATTATTTAAATTAACTTAAAACAAAACTTTAAACCTTCATTTGGCTTAAACTTTTTAACTTATGGCCCGCTTCAAATTTCAAAAGCCCACCGACCCATTTACCCCCCTTTTCCTTTCTTCCCTGAACCAAAAAAAAACACGCTCCCTTGTTTGGCCATTTCAGCACCTTCCTGCTCGCTAATCTCCTTCCCCCTTTCATGAAAATTCAAACCGACAACTCCATATGCTTCCTCATCTCGAGCTTCTTCTCCCCGTATCATTCATACCCATTTCGAACTCACTTTTATCTCCGCGTCGAACTGCCAGTTCACACATTTCCGTGACAAACACCAACTCAACAAGCATCATACACCTCAAAACTTTGCAAACCCGTGCCATTTCCCACCACGAGATCAAAACCCATACTCGATTCATGAATTAAATCCTTAAATATCCTAAAATCTCAAGCCCTAATAGTCGCTGAAACCGCTGTGCTTCAAAAATATGAATCGCAAGCAACAACTCGGGTGCCAACTGGAAGCTCTTCACTCAAGGATTCCACATATACTTATGTTGGAATTTATAAACTTTTATTTGATTTTGGAAGAATTATCAAAACTTGCATTTTGGAAGAGATCGAAGAGGAAGTAACGGCGGGGTTTTTGGGTGTTGACCAGAGAAAGAAAATAATTAGGTTTAGAAGGAATGTGTTAGAATATTTATAGGGAAATTTAAATAATTTTTTTATTTAAATATTTTATTCAGTTTATTGAATCGTTACCTATATATGTTGTTTAAAAATCCCCACGATCACATACAATACCCAAAAATCATGAAAATGGACATACACTTGGAGTTTGACATTACAGACCCAACGAAACTGGTTTCGTCGAATTCCGACTCCGTTTGCTTACACAGCGTATTTTTAGCCGTTAGAATATCGAGTGTATTTCACATTAAAATCCCGTACGGCCACATACTGACTTCAAAAATTACGAAACTTGAAATCTAGCAATAATTTGACATTACGGATCCAACAAAATTAGTTTCATCGAAAACGGAGTTCGTTTGCAAACTGGCTATTTTTAAAGCTCTAAATAACCCATTCAAATATATAAATATATTTAAAAACAATCAAATTAAATATTTATAAAGAAATATTATCGTATATATTCACAATAGAATACCATACAGCTCCAGCTGGATTTATAACTCGATATTTCAAAATTCCCAGTTATATCGATATTCGATTTATATATAAAATCCTTTTATAATATAAATATATATTTATAAATTTCAAAGGAATTCCATAGAGACTTTTCTAAAATTTGTTTTGGATATAAATCAAAATCTACACAATGAAATCCCGATTTTTCTCTTTCACTAGAAAAATAAACTTCACCAGCTCCTAACGTTTCTTGTTTCACAGAAATCCAATTTAAAACGGACCATGTATATTCAGTTGGAGTTCGAATCGCCAAATTACGAACTGCAGCGCCATTTCGAGCTCGATTTTAATTATAATATAATTTATACGTTCAAACTTCGTTTCACTAATATATTCGTTAATATAATTCAACTCCAAACTGAATTATACAGTATAAAAGATCCGATTCACACAATATTGTGAATTCCACTTTTCTGACTATTTCAGAAATTAAATCTATTATTATATTATTAATATTAATTAAATATTCAACTTTATTTAATTAAACGACCAATTAAATCTCCAAACCATTATTTAAATAATTAATTAAATAAATTATTATCCCATAAAAATACGGGTCATTACATTCTTTCCCCCTTTAAAATAATTTTGTCCTTGAAATTGCTAAGGTAGAAAACAAACCCTATTGACTGGTTAGATCTTATTTGTTCACTTCTTAACTTCAGTTTCAACTGAACCAATTTAATTTCAATTAAATATTAATTAATTCTTATCAACAAAAAATTTCAAAAATCCTGAAAATTTTCTAACACCCGAAATTTTCGAATTTTTTTTTGCTAGCACCTCCTTTGTACCGGCCAATACGTCAAACCACAACTCGCCTCTCTAGGCCTTTTCCAACCCAAAAGAAAATCAAACAGCCAAGCGACTTGCCAAATCGGCTCACAAAATCTCATACCCAATATATAATATAAACTTGTACCTTTTTGTCGGGCATATCATTATATCCTTTACATATGCTGTTAATTCAGCATATACCAATGTTATCCCAATCAAACTCAAATCACTTTTATCTCCAACACAATCATTCGCTTATCCAAGCCAAATTCAATTTCAAATCGAAGTTCCATTCTCGATTTTCAAATTCTTAACTCATCATCCAATACCATTTCGGATTCCTATGTCACAAATTCAATTTGTCTCGATATCATTCTAATCCCGTTCAATTTAAATTTAAATTTGCTTTTCCCAAATTCTACTTAATTTGGTTTTATTTCAAACAATCTTTTCCTGGGAGTTTAAAACAGTTTAGCCCTTCCAAAAATCAAATATCCCTTTTCTGGAATTTCAATACAAATTGTTTTTCTCAAAACAATTCAAAAATATCTTTTTGGTAGTAATCCGTCACTTAACAACTCGAATATGAGCACTGAGGATGTAGCCAAAATCATCAGAGTTATTTCCCAATGATCGAAGTGAGTTCAATACTATATCACCTTTCAAAATCATATTTAAACATTTCCAATTTGAAATCAGTTCAAAATATCCTTCACACTGCTTGTAACAAATTTAAAATCTCCCAGAATTTTACAATTCACATATAATTAATCCAATTCCATTTACAAACACTTCTCCAACTTTTAATTCCAATTCTGATTCTAAATTCAAATTTACTTTATCTTATTTCATATATTATATTCATATGAATTCTGATTGGTTATTTACATAACCATTCCAATTATAATCTTATTCGATTATAATTACAACTAACACATTCAATAATCATATTAATATAAATCATCTGTTTATATCAAAATATATTTTCGGTAAAATTATATCATTTACCGTCTTTTCAAAACATACAGAGTCGGTCCATCGTATTCAAGTGTTTACAAACCCCTACCGATACAGTGGATCAAACTGATCGACCAGAACCCATAAACAACTCAATCAATAAATCTCCACAATATAAAACCGTTTTACATTGAATAACAAATACGTTCACTCGTATATATACACTCAACTCAATCTAGGGTATTGCTAACCCCATCTCTACTGCGTCACGCCACAGAGCCAAGGTAATTACTTAACCTTTAGCTCTAATACCACTGTAATGACCCAATGATTTCGCGATCCTGGATATCGGCATACAACACTATGTCGACTATTCAAGCATCGGAAACACCGGATAGTCCATGAAAGAAGTTAGAGGGTGAGAATAGATAAGATAGAAACTTAGAATAGAAGAAGAAGAACACAACATAATCAGAGTAAACACGAATCTCACAGTGGAACGAATAAATATATTTCATAACATAACTTTGAAATAAAATAGTATCTATATACTATACCATTATTAGAGTATAACACTTACAACACAGCGGAAATAACAATAGCTATATAATCCTGAAGCCTCTTGCTCCAGCTCGTCAAGTGTATCTGTAAATCCCGACTACTTGACTGCCCGTACAAAATTGGGCACCCAAGAGTTTGGGGAAAACAAAACAAAATAAACTTCGGGTCAGTCATGTGACTGGTGTGAGTGAACTCCAACCATTTGTTTAACTTTTAAAATCTCTTTAAAAGAAATGATAATCGTAAGACCGATCCACACATAAACACGGACGGTTTTTACTTTACGATAAACCAAAATATTTCTAAAACGATACTTATCTGATATTATAATAATGTCTAGATCAAGTAAATAGAAATCTAGCAGAAACGCTTGCATCTGACGTTCTACATATATAATATACAATCAAAACCATGGGCTCTTATTTGGGGAATGGATTCCAACTATGACAAGGTATGGATCCACCTTCCGCTCAGTGTACTCTAGAAGCGATACACTGGAGTTCAACAAGAACATCTTGTAACTCGACCACACATGACCGACCATTCATTTCTCTTGAATGTATCGAATATATTACCACCCCTCGGTTAGTATTCCCACATAATTGTTCCCAGGAGATACCGAATTGAAAGAAGTACAAATATGAATATTCTCTAGATGGTGACAATATACCCTAATTGGGTGCGACCCACTTAGCCATGCTGCCTGCCCGATTTCTGTCATTTCCCAGTTGATGAGGCTCGAGGTCAAAACGTATCTTTTAACAGATCACTCCTCCATTTACTTCGAGTGCCACATCGTCATACCCGTCAAATCACAAATTGATTTCCCAAAAAATACCACGGGTATAAGCTAAGAGAAATGAATTCCTCCGCCACCAACGTAAGTACGTTTGAAACGATCAACTTACGCGATCTACCAGATATACTCTGTCAGACATTCTTCCACACAGGTTGTCCTAGGACTGGACAGACCGAAGGCACTACTCAGTACATCCATCTTAGGCAATCTCTACATAAGATTTATACAATAGCCCTTGCACTTTACTCCGTCTTCAATATATTCAGCATACTTGGTTTGCAACGCTTATGCCAATACGGAGTGGTACTTCGGATAATAATCCAACCGGTCTCTCCATATTAACAACGTAAAAATGGTCAAAAACTTTGATAGTCGGTGATTTAACTATCAAATGAAAATACGTGTGCAAATAACAATCTTATTTCCAATTGGAATTTCTATTGATCAATCATCATATATATATATATATATATAAATTCATATCTCCTTATTTTCTATATTAAGAAAATATATGTTATGAACATTGGAAAACTTTCCCATTGCTTATTTACTTATCACTCTTCTGCCACATCTATCAGTCTCTGACTGTAAAATAGTATGAGAACAATTCCCTAAGTATCAATCCTGAAGGTCAAAACCAACATCAGATAGACATTTAGAAAACCATTCAACTTAACTAATCTCCAGTAAGTTTCTGGTTTAGCTTAACTCCATTTCTTAATTCGTTATAAATAAAACATTTCATTTTCTATGTTTAGAAAATATCTCTAATTCTATATTTGGAAAACGTTTCCAAAACTCATTTATATGGATTCCAAACTAACATTGTATAAAACATCGTTACGATCGCTCCTTCCATAAATCGCTTATTACTTCACTGTATTTCTAACTCTCGCCCTCGAACCTCAACTATTTCTTAGTTAAATAAGGAAGTCAATCGAGTTGGGGTATAATTACCTCTCAGACCTTAACTGAACAAGGTTCTTAACCTTGCAATAGACAAAGCTCACCGCTCTAATTTCTACAATCATTTGCTTACGCAAATTATCGGATTCGGATTATGAATCCACTTCTTTTATGAAAACATTTATTATAACGCTATCGTTATAAATCCTACTTTTGAAATATCTAACTTAAATTCTTATTTTGAATAAATAAGCCAACAACAAATTTATTTATAAATAAATAAATCCTGATTAAAAACCGGAAAGTAAATAATACTTTCTCGAATTCGATATAATCGAATTCGACGTTTAACTCTCTTTCGAGTAATCTTTGTTCGATTAACTCCTTTTAACTCTATTCGAATAACTAATATTCGATTATCTCACTTTAACTCTATTCGAATAACTAATATTTGATTATCTTACTTTAACTCTATTCAAATAACTAATATTCGATTATCTCACTTTAACTCTATTCGAATAACTAATATTCGATTAACTCAAATTCGATTAACTCTATTTAATTAACTCTATCGATTAACTCTAACTGATTAACTCTAACTGATTAACTCTAATTGATTAACTCTAACTGGTTAACTCTAACTGGTTAACTCTAACTGATTTAACTCTACGTCCATATTCAGTTTCAAATATCGATGTTGAAATCGATTCTTACTTCTCTATATAAGTCCTGACTTATATATTCTATTTATCCAATGATAAATATTTTATTTTATTTATAAAACCTTATTTATAAATTAATTTTCTTACTTTATCTGTTAAAATAGATTTCTCTTAAATGTTCACTTTGAATTCATATTCTGTTATACCCATGTGCGAAGCACGAGTCTAAACTATCCTAGTGTAAAATTCTATTTTTATACACTTCTTTCATTTTTCAAGTATTTTCTTATATAATCTATTTATTTTCTAAATAAATATTTCCTTTATAATTCTATTTATTTTCTAAATAAATATTCCTTTATCAATTCTATTTATTTTCTGAATAAATATTCCTTTTACATTTGTTTTACAAATATTTTCCTTTATACTTGTTTTACAAATATTTTCCTTTATATTTGTTTTACAAATATTTTCCTTCATATTTGTTTTACAAATATTTTCCTTTATATCTCTTTGATTTTATAATTATTTCCTTTTATAAAATCCTTTTTCTTTTATATATAAAATCCATTGATTTTATATAAATAATTATTTTTAGAATATACTTTGAAAATCCCCTTTTAATATTCCAGTATTTCTTATGGTATTTAACATACCATATAACAATGATCGATATCATTCAAACACATATAATCAACAACATATTATATATTACATCATATAACACAATATATGAACAGAACAATATTATAAATATTGAGGAATCCAGTTGGATCCCTCCAACCTGTTTCCCTGCATCACAGATGTTAAACAATATAATTAACATCGATTTCATTTCAATATGAAATATTCTGCTAAACAGAATCAATATTTTATTAACGATTTATATATATATATATATATCGTCATCTATAATTTCAACCAATACATAAGCAATTCAACCAAACAGTTAACACACATCAATCAACATATAATTGTTAGTTCTAAGAATACGTTATAAAAATTTAACTATTCAGAGTTGGTGAGTTTTACTCACATTGAACGATCATCGTTATTAACGATTACCATCGCTTGATTCAGACGAACAATCTATTTTGCTATAAATTGTTACGGGCTCTGATTCGCTCCCAGTCAGTTCCATTGTGGAGCCACCGTCCATACGATCCCATCGGATCCAGTTTTGCCAAATTCTGATAACGTATGATATAGTTATTGGATTTACAATTTCATATATTATTTAAATTAACTTAAAACAAAAATTTAAACCTTCATTTGGCTTAACCTTTTTAGCTTATGGCCCGCTTCAAATTTCAAAAGCCCACCAACCCATTTACCCCCTTTTCCTTTCTTCCCTGAACCAGAAAAAACACGCTCCCTTGTTTGGCCATTTCAGCACCTTCCTGCTTGCTAACCTCCTTCCCCCTTTCATGAAAATTCAAACCGACAACTCCATACGCTTCCTCATCTCGAGCTCCTTCTCCCGTATCATTCATACCTAGTTCGAACTCACTTTTATCTCCGCGTTGAACTGCTAGTTCACGCATTTCCGTGACAAACACCAAACTCAACAAGCATCGTACACCTCGAAACTTTGCAAATCCGTGCCATTTCCCACCACGAGATCAAAACCCATACTCGATTCATGAATTAAATCCTTAAACATCCTAAAATCTCAAGCCCTAATAGTCGTTGAAACTGTTGTGCTTCAAAAATATGAATCGCATGCAACAACTCGGGTTCCAACTGGAAGCTCTTCACTTAAGGATTCCACATATACTTATGTTGGAATTTATAAACTTTTATTTGATTTTTGAAGAATTATCAAAACTTGCGTTTTGGAAGAGATCGAAGAGAAAGTAACGACGGGTTTTTGGGTGTTGACCAGAGAAAGAAAATAATTAGGTTTAGAAGGAATGTGTTAGAATATTTATAGGGAAATTTAAATAATTTTTTATTTAAATATTTTATTCGGTTTATTGAATCGTTACCTATATACGTTGTTTAAACATCCCCACGGTCACATACAATACCCAAAAATCATTAAAATGGACATACACTTAGAGTTTGACATTACAGACCCAACGAATCTGGTTTCGTCGAATTCCGACTCCGTTTGCTCACACAGCGTATTTTTATCCGTTAGAATATTGACTGTATTTCACATTAAAATCCCGTACGGCCACATACTGACTTCAAAAATTACAAAACTTGAAATCTAGCAATAATTTGACATTACGGATCCAACAAAATTAGTTTCGTCGAAAACGGAGTTCGTTTGCAAACTGGCTATTTTTAAAGCTCTAAATAACCCATTTAAATATATAAATATATTTAAAAACAATTAAATTAAATATTTATAAATAAATATTATCGTATATATTCACAGTAGAATACCATACAGCTCCAGTTGGATTTATAACTCGATATTTCAAAATTCCCAGTTATATCGATATTCGATTTATATATAAAATCCTTTTATAATATAAATATATATTTATAAATTTCAAAGGAATTCCACAGCGACTTTTCTAAAATTTGTTCTGGACATAAATCAAAATCTACACAGTGAAATCCCTATTTTTCTCTTCCACTAGAAAAATATACTTCACCAGAAAAATATACTTCACCAGCTCCTAATGTTTCTTGTTTCATAGAAATCCGATTTAAAACGGACCCTGTATTTTCAGTTGAAGTTTGAATCGCCAAATTACGAACTACAACGCCATTTCGAGCTCAATTTTAATTATAATATAATTTATACGTTCAAACTTCGTTTCACTAATATGTTCGTTAATACAATCAACTCCAAACTGAATTATAGATCATAAAAGATCCGATACACACAATATTGTGAATTTCACTATTTCTGACTATTTCAGAAATTAAATATATTATATTATTAATATTAATTAAATATTCAACATTATTTAATTAAATGACCAATTAAATCTCCAAACCATTATTTAAATAATTAAATATATAAATTATTATCCCGTAAAAATATGGGTTATTACAATGCAAGTATCACATTGTTGCATTTTTAAGACACTGGCAAAAAATCTTTTGTAGGGTATCAGAAACGCTACAATATGATCACTTTCGGTAGCGTTTACTATAACGCAACTAAAAATTTCAAACTTTTAGTTGCATGTCGTGTTGTAGCGTTTATCGAACTCTACTAAAAGCTTTAGCAACATTTTTTTTCAATGCTATGAAAATCATTTTCTGGTGTAATGGTGCTGCCAACAGACTCTTCCCAGATGATAGCAGTGTCCAAAATGGTTGGGATGAACGACAACGGCTGGGTACCCAAGGATGATCTCGAGGAATATGTTGCCAAAAGGAGTTTTTTCAAAAATAAGAAGGGTTTATAAAACCATATTTTAAATAAATTTGTTTTGTATTAGAATGAGTATGGATTTTGAGTTAAAAATTCATATCTGTCTTAAGATAAGAACGTAGTTGATCAAGGTCTGAGAGATAGACAAAATGCCCTAACATGAACGACTTCAGGATTACCTGGGAATGATAGTAGTTTGTAATGGTAAAGAAGTTAGAAATAATTTATTATTTCCATATGAGAAATAATAAGGCAATGTTAATTGCATGATTATGGAATATAATAAAAACTATTAGGTTCTAATTTAAACAATGTATTACCTGACATTATTCGACCCAGATTTAAAGTATAATTATATATTTACCAAAGGGTTTGAGAAATTATAATAAGATTTCCAAATTAAAGGAAATAAAAGAGTTTGAGAATATATAATGATATCTCCGAAGTAAAGGGAATGGGAAGGGATTTTGGGAAAATATAACGATATTTTCGAGGTAAAAGGAAATTAAATGTTGAGTTTTGGAATGGGTTTATTCTAGAAAGATAAGCGTCGATTATTGTTTTCAAGTAATGAACCAAAAGAGATTCCGTAACATTGTTTTACGAATGATAAGTTGAACTGATTTCCTAGTTATGTAAAATGAAAAATAGTGTAGCAAATATTTTGCAAATGATAGTTAAATGGAAAACTGGATAGAGTTATAAAATATTTTTCTAAATATTGAATGGAAAGGTTTTGAGAATACTCTTATATTAAAATAAGAAGTGAAAATCTATCTTCGAAATATTGGAAGATTAGAAGTTTAAAATTAACCATTCGTTAACTATTTTTAATTAAAGAAGTCAAGTGATGTTGAGTACTGAACCAGTGAATTCATTTTATCTTCATGTTTGTATGGTTATTTATTTGATAGTTAAATAACCGACTATCAGATCTGGCCTATACGATTGTTGGTACGGAAAGACCAGGATCAAATTTTATATTCGAAAACCATTCAGAACCAGCAAATAAGTGGAAGATGCTGATTGAAGATGGAGCAGTTGAAGATCATGGATCTTCATGAGTGAAAGGATTATTTGTCAAATCTCTCTAATTAGCAACCAGAGTTATTTCAATAGTGATTCTATCGTGATTGGAATCTTCGGATTGCAAGGACTACTCGCTACTGATTCTTGGGATGATTCCTATATAAGGATATGGTAGGAGGGTACCTTCGGTTCATCCTGTTCTTGGATGACTCGTATGGATGAATATTTGACAGAGCATTTCCAAAAGATCATGTACATTGATTTTTACAAATGCACCTCTGTTGGTGGTGGAGGAATTCGTTTCTCTTAGCTCAACCACCTAGAGTATTTTTGTGGACGTCAATTAGTGATTTGGCAGATTTGACGATGTGACATTCAAAGTGTAATATGTACTAAAAGGTCACAATAACCTCAAGCCTCACAACCGAGAAATGACAAAAATCAGGCAGGGAACATGGCTATGTGAGTTACTCCCATTAAGGTGTATTATCACCATCTAGAGAAAAATATAGTTATATTCTTCAATCGCTTCTGTATCTCCCGGGAAACAGATATCTTGGCGCCAACCATTGGTGATAAAACACTCGGTACACTCAGAGTAAATGAGTGGCTGGGTTGCAAGATATTCTTGTTGAATCCAATGTATTCCTCTCTAGAGATACACTATCAGAAGGTGGTTCCATACCTTGTCACAGTTGGAAATCCATTCCCCAATAAGATCCCGTGTTTTTGATTATATACTATGTATATGGGGCCTGAGATGCAAGCGTTCTGCTAAATGATTATTTATTTGATATAGACACTATTATAATATCAGAAAAGAATTTGATATCAAAATGTTTTGGGTTATTTGTGACGGCAAGGAATTTCGCTCGGTCCGAACCAGTCGCTAAACCGATCCAGGCCGTTTGAAACGCCCTATCGTTTGAGAACAGGACAAAACAGAACGCATACAGAAGAACATTTCATCGTATATTACAACGATGCATCAGATTACAAGAATATACAGAGTAAAAATGAATATATATTACACAGAAATATCAGAGATTTAAATTACATTTAAATACATAGCAGCGGAAAATAATACAATACACAACTAGAATGAGATATACGGATACAAAGCTTTCCGGATATCGTTCCAGCTGTAAACCAGGTTCCTGTGAATATAAATCTGCAAAACCAAAACTACTAGCTGCCCGTGTCAAAATAGGGGCACCCAGAGTTTAGGTTAAAACAATAAACTCCAGGTCAGTCATGTGACTGGTGTGAGAACTAAAACAGTTATTAATCTTTATTTTAAAAAGGTAAATCAAGGGACCACGCCGTATAACACGGAACGGGTTTCCTCCCAAGAATACCAGTGCATAAAACAAACAGCGCAATGCTAAATAAAGAAAGATGAAGCTGTTATAAGACCCAGGTCCTATCACACAATGCAACGCAAGCCGGGGGATAGGGTTTTCCCTTATAACAGCCAAAGAATGCTTGATACGTTTAAAACAAATCATTTGATACTATTATAAGTGCTTAGTGTATAAAACAACTTCAAATCATAAGTATCAATCATAGGCGGCATAAGCGCCCCATCCCACTATGTCGCCATATATAGGATTACAATTAAAACCGCAAATGTCACGTATTTGGAAATTGGATTTCCGTCTATGAACCGAGGCAAAAGATAGTCCTCAACCGATTCGAGACTGCCTAGCCCGAGTCTCAGGATCAGAACGCATCGACCCTTGGATCGTCAGGGCCGGTCCACACGGAGTGGATTAAAAATGCCTGAGCACTACGTTTCGCCGCCCTTTGGGGCGTAAGCGAGCCAACGAATGACTCCATCGGACCCGGATCGTCCGATCTAACCGAGGCGCCTCGCAACAGCAACAACCACATAAGTCAAACTCGTCAGGGCGTGTAAAACCACTGACGCCACTTCTAGCTAGGAGGAAACGCAGGCCCTCCCTGATGTCCGTCTCCCGTTTTTGGTTCATACCTGGTGTGAAACACGCGAGGTAAACGTTACACAAAGCTACGCCACAAAGGCCGTGCTTTGATCATCACCACAAGACTTTGCTTTTCAACAGAAGCCTTGATCATTTGCATCTTAGCATGCCACACAGGCAAACCATCCTATGCAACCGATATCAGTCACACAGAATGAAATCCGATGTCAGACACACAGTCCATTTACAAGTCCGTCCTGGGTCTGAACGAAACCGGAGGCACCTAGTACCCCGCATATCCATCGATCTCCAAGTACGTCTGGACGATCACTAACTGTTTCCATCTTCTTGGGTGTACAGCCCAATCAAGATCATCAGTAATGACCCAAACGACGTGAAGACCTCCGGTCTTCGACCATCGTCTTCATCTTCGACTTATCGTCGTATCAGTTATTCAGAATGGGATAAACCCGGCCTTTCCGAATAACTCGCGTATATATTATAAAAGTGTTACACAAACACAACATACGCCTCATTCCAATTCATTAGTCACTAACCGCAAATTAGCAAGAGAACAATTTCCCGAACATTAACCCCGAAGGCCGAAACCAACATCAGATCAATATCCAGGAAACCATTCTTCTTAGCCAACCTACAACTAGTTACTAAATTCCACATTCTTAGGGAAAGGTTCCCATTAATTTTATCCAAGATAAATTCTTTAAAATTTATCCTGTAATCTTCCTTTGGATGTCATTTAAAACCAAATTATGGTTTTTCCAACTAGTCGAGATTAGCGAACCGTAACGAAGTAATTATTTATTTTATTTCCCAATCCCAACCTATTCATCCCATGAAGCAAAACTGGTAATACTCCATATCTAACACCGTGGTGTTATCGATAAAATTAATTACCATTTCACGTTCAAATCTAATTAAAGATTTAACTATCGCTTTGGAGCAAAACTGGTGATACTCCATTCTCGCTCATCTTCTAAATTTGGTAATTTAGATTATCAATTCGAATTTCAATCTAATTGCAGATTCAATAAAACTCCTTTTACTGGGTTAAAGAACTAGGTGTTATTTAAAACATAGTTCACGACAAACCCAAATCACATTCTATTTGTTATCGGGTTAAAGAACTAGTGTTATTTAAAACACAGTTCACGATAAACCCATTTCAAATCCAACCAAATATATTAGAAATCCCGATTATTTAAAACCCCTTTTAAATCTAATTTATTTATTTAAAAATAATTAGGTTTTAAATTTAGTTCAAAACCAGTTCATTTCGATAAAAATCTATTTTTATCATTTCAAATATGGAGTTTTTCATCCCAATTCTTCCTAAATCATTTCTTATGATTTTACATAAATTATTACTATTTTTAATAATTTTATCAAGGCCCGTACAGTCGATTTCCAACAATGGCCATCGAACTGCACTTATAGCGACCTTTTTCGAATTTGATTTGGACGTATCTCCAAATCCAACCGTTAGATTTCAAATTTCTACTCTTCGTTAGAAAGCTCTTTTCGATACGAACCCAACGGTTCCGGTTTTAGGAGAATCCGACGGTCGGATCTCCCGTAATGTCCGTTTGAAATAAATGGTCGAAATTTACGAACTGCCGCGGCGCGGCGCGTTCTATTCAGGCCATTATATTATATATATAATATATATTTCGTCGATTCCTATTTTAAAACGAATTATATAAATAGTTTTGAATTCGTTTCAAAAACATTTTCAACTTCCATTTCATTTCAAATCAAAATTGAATTTTCTTTTATAAATTCGTTTTAAAATTCATCTCTATTCAATTCAAATTTCAATTCAATTTGAATTCATTTCACTTTATTTTAAATTCAATTCGAATTCGTTTTTCAATTCAATTCAATTCAATCCCAATTGGTTTTCTATTCGATTCAAATTCATTTCCTATTCAAATTAAATTCGTTTCGTTTTCTATTTGAATCAAGTTCATTATATATTCAATTTGAGATCAAATTGGTTTTCTATTCCATTCAATTCGAAATCGTTTTATATTCAACTCAAATCGAAATCGTTATATATTCAATTCATTTCGAAATCGTTATATATTCAATTTATTTCGAAATCGTTATATATTCAATTCATTTCGAAATCGTTATATATATCGTTCGCGTCAAAATGGCGCATCACTATTCAACACGGCTTTATATATTCTATTTCAAATATTTCTTTTTGTCAACACACGACTAATCTCAACGAATGAGTACCGTCCATGTGTGACTATTTTTGGTTAAATTATTTCGTTCAACACATGACTAATCTCAACGAATGAGTACCGTCAACACATGAACCTTTATTTTATATTGATAAAGATGTAAATTTTATTATAAAAATAATTCGTTCAACACATGACTAATATCAACGGATGAATATAGTCAACACATGAACCTTTATTTTATATTGATAAAGATGTAAATTTTATTATAAAAATAATTCGTTCAACACATGACTAATATCAACGGATGAATATAGTCAACACATGAACCTTTATTTTATATTGTTTATTTTTCAAATTGGAATGAGGCCCAATCAATCACCATATAACGTTAATTATATGGATTTTCATACAATACATGTATTTAATAGCATTGAAAATAATCAACCATCAACCAAAGTGCACTACACTGTATAAGCATCAAATATAGATATCTAACGCTTATAACAGCCTGTCAATCAATCGATCGACATATTTAATCAGTCAGGATGAGTGAACTTTAAATTTCACCCCAACACCCGTGTGGGGTTTCAAACAATCAAACACAGATTTTATTTGTGCAGTTGGGCGATGTGTAAAATTTATCGACCCAATCAATGTCAGTCAAATCAGTGTGCATAAACAAACCGTCCGGTTTGTAAATGAATATTTTATTTTATTCACTTCACGTTAAAAATTATATTTTTAACGATAAAACATTTTATTTTAACATATGAATATCTATTCAGTTTATTCTTTAAATAAAATGATATTTTTATTTTTCTAACATATTTTAGAAAATTTCGGCGGCATAACGGCACGATACTAGAAACGGGACAAGGCCCAGCCTTATCCCCGGTCTAGTGAAGGCCCACGCCATTCACACATCAATCAAATCAATTTATTTCACTCAACAATTCAATTTCAAATCAAATCATCTTATCAACTACACAACCAAACAATTCAACAAATAAGCCATCCATGGTCTGTGGATGACGGGTGTCGGGTGCTACTAAGCACCGTCTGCATCCTAGTATATATATACATATATATGCATAACTAGAATAAGAAATTTAGAGTGAGGAGTTCTCACCCTTTCGCTAAACTGAATGACGCAATTCTTCATGGGTAGGAAATCTTCACTGTGCTTTTCTTTCGTCTATTTCGTTGCCCTTATCCACTACCTATTTAAAAATCACATTTTTACTTCGAAGTTCAATAAATAAAAATCACATTTTTAACAATAAGGTTTTCGCCTTTATAAAAAATAAAGTTTTCGCTTTTATAAAAATAAAATCTTCATCTTTATAAAAACCAATCTTTTCTATTTTTTAAAAATCCTACTTTTTCTTCTAAACAAAAATCTCGCCTTTTTGCTTTCCTATTTTAAAGATCAAATCTTTTCCTTTTTAAAGTTCAAACCATTTTCTTTTTAAAGTTCAAACCATTTTCTTTTTAAAGTTCAAACCATTTTCTTTTTAAAGTTCAAACCATTTTCTTTTTCAAGTTTAAACCTTTTCTTTTTAAAGTTTAAACATTTTTCCTATTTTAAACCTTAAAATAAAATCAGTTTTCTATTTTTACAAAAAAATCAGTTTTCTACTTTTACATAAAATCAGTTTTCTACTTTTATAAAATCAGTTTTATATTTTTTATAACATCAGTTTTATATTTTTTATAACATCAGTTTTATATTTTTTTTATAACATCAGTTTTATATTTTTTTTATAACATCAGTTTTATATTTTTTTATAAAATCAGTTTTATATTACAGAATAATAAAATAAATAAATAAAAAAAAATATATAAGGATAAAAAAAAAAAAAAAAATACTTACCGATCTGCGAAGGGGGAGGGGGAAAGAAACGGCGGCAGGGTTGGTGGTCGGTGGTTCAGGGGGGGGTGTCGCGTCGAGGTTCGGAGGTTCGACGAGGGTTCGGAGGTTGCTTCCGCTCGATGGCTCGTGCGGTGCCTGGAGGGAGGAGGGAAGACGAGGCGGTGGGGGCTTCGGCGAAGGGTTCGGCGGCGGCTTCGAAGGTCAGGCGGCGGCTCGTTTTAGTTTCTAGGGTTTCTTCTCTTTTTTTTTTTTCACTTTCTGATAAATGTTCGGGGGGGGGGCCAAGGCAGAAGAAAAGGGGAGGGAATTCTATATTTTTTTTTATTTTTTATTTCATTATTTAATTATTAAATTTTGCACAAGGGTTGACTTTTACTTATGACCTCGAAACGAGGCCCACCGCCTGTCGTCCATAGCGTTTTACCCCCATTCCGAACACAATGGGATATGTATCGTAAGCCGGTTTGATCGTTACAATCAGTTTCCATTGAATTTACATTTAAATCCTTATATTGAATTTTAAACGTACATTTCAAATTACCGGGGTCACATACTAACTAGAAAAATTCCCGAAAAATATTTTCTAGCTTCGTATTGGCGATACGGTCCTAACAAAACTAGTTTCGTCGAATTCCGAGACTATTTGAAAAATGGCCAATTTCCAGTCGATTAAAATCAACTGAAAATGGTCAAACGCATTTTCCTTTGCCACGCTCACATATTGATTCGAAAAATTATGAAATTTGAAACCTAGCAATAATTTGACATCACGGACTCAACAAAACTGGTTTCGTCGAAATCCGAGGTCATTGGCAAAATGTCCATTTTTAAGGGCCTGAATTCCATAGCGACTATTCAGAATTTTCAACTGGACATATCTTTTGATTCCCGATATGAAATCTTGATTTTTCGGATTCATTGGAAAGATATTCACGAATAGATCCTAATGTTTTTGGTTTCACTAAAATCCGGATTGTTTTGCACCCGGTACATTCAATTGAAGTTTGAAATCGAATTATCGAACTACCGCGCCATTCTCAATTCTATTTATAATTATATATAATTATTTATATTCTAACGACGACGCGTATAATATATATACGTTCGAATTATATTCAAAATAAATTCTCGTCGATATTATTTAAAATAATTCATATTAAATAATCAGAATTCGCTAAAATTGCCAAAATAAAAATTTTAAACTGGCCCAGATTTTGCGGGTTATTACAATCTCCCCCACTTAAAACTTTTCGTCCCCGAAAAGGAACAAAGTCGAAAGTGGTTTGATTAATCAACTCAACTTCCATTGTTTTTTATTACGGCTTAAGTTCTTCAACTTTTCAGTTTCTAAGAACTTTTCAAAAGTTTCAAAAATTTGGCTAACACCCTAAATTTTCGAAAAATTTCGCCATAACCTCCCCTGCAATGGGAGCATCGGGGAATTTCAAATAGCTTCCCCGGTCCTTCAGATCTCAAAAAGAAAAAGAAAAAGCCAAGCGGCTAGCCAATAGGCTCATAAAATCATCATCACCCAAACAAAACAGGAAATTATGTAGTAAACATGTACCTATTTGTCGGGCAAACAGATTTTATTCTCTGCTCTAGCCTCCTTGCTATGACCTGTTCAATGTAAGTACAAGTATATGCATGCAATTTCAATCAAATTCTAAAACATTCTAATATGCGGTGCTAAATTCACCTTAGTTCAATCATTCCTCTTATACCAGCTATATTATACAATATCGATACATTTTAAAACAAAAGCATATTTAAGTCCATACAAGCATCATACACATACATACATATATATATATCCCAAAATGCTAGTTCATTACATTAAAACCCAACTTTCTAGGAAGTCGTGCCTCCTCCTTGCATAATTTCCAAAGTAGATATCTCCTTTCCTTTGGATTTCTTATCACCCTTCTTTAACGGGCAATTTCGGGCTAGATGCCCTATATCCTTGCATCGGAAGCATTTCTTTTCTTTTCCCAATTTCCTGGATTTTTTCTTAACGTTTGGACACTTATCCACAAAATGTCCCGTTTCTTTGCACTTAAAACAAACTATGTCCATTCTTATCTCTTTCTCCTTGCTTCTCTTTCTCTCAGGGCACCGAACCGCATAATGCCCTTCTTCTCTGCATATACGACAATAAACACCCACGTATGTTCCTAAGTTCAACTCCCTTTCTTTTTCTGCTTTCTGTTGGGCCCTCCTTGTTTGTTTCGGAGTCATACTGAAGTCAGCATAAGATAAGCCATAGAGAACCATCTCCTACATTATATTTGAGGATTTTATCAAGAGAGTTTGCATTACTTTTCGTTAACAAATATCTTGATTTATGCTTTATATATCATTCCAGTATTTCTATTAGTTGAATTAATAATCATCACAGCTAGCAATCAATGTGTTGGTTAACTTTCAAAGGTATAATTTTTTTATATATATACTAAAAATCATGTTTTTGATGCCAAATCACAACAATAAATCTATCTAGTTTGGTTCTCACACCAGTCGATTGGAAATATATAAATATCTCACTTTCGAAACTCGAACATAAACACTGATGATGAGATCTCAATCATCAGTATCATCTCCGGGCGACTAGAATGTGATTCTATATCTATTCAATATATTAAAACTTCGAATGCACGTTTGCAAGGCGTATATGCAAAGTCTTTATATATTGGATTGTCCAAATTTAATATAAATAAATAATCAAATACGAATAGTTGATTTAGATTTTCAAAACAAAATTTGTTTTCATTTGAAAAATATACTCTTCACACTCGTCCTAGGATACTACTGATCCCATCTCTAACGAGTCATTCTAATTGGATATTACTAATCCAATATCCGATGAATTCTTTCGTATGTTTCTAATGTGTCTTGTTCTCTAGCTTTGTAAACCAAAGCTCTGATACCAACTGTGACGGCAAGGAATTTCGCTCGGTCCGAACCAGTCGCTAAACCGATCCAGGCCGTTCGAAACGCCCTATCGTTTGAGAACAGGACAAAACAGAACGCATACAGAAGAACATTTCATCGTATATTACAACGATGCATCAGATTACAAGAATATACAGAGTAAAAATGAATATATATTACACAGAAATATCAGAGATTTAAATTACATTTAAATACATAGCAGCGGAAAATAATACAATACACAACTAGAATGAGATATACGGATACAAAGCTTTCCGGATATCGTTCCAGCTGTAAACCAGGTTCCTGTGAATATAAATCTGCAAAACCAAAACTACTAGCTGCCCGTGTCAAAATAGGGGCACCCAGAGTTTAGGTTAAAACAATAAACTCCAGGTCAGTCATGTGACTGGTGTGAGAACTAAAACAGTTATTAATCTTTATTTTAAAAAGGTAAATCAAGGGACCACGCCGTATAACACGGAACGGGTTTCTTCCCAAGAATACCAGTGCATAAAACAAACAGCGCAATGCTAAATAAAGAAAGATGAAGCTGTTATAAGACCCAGGTCCTATCACACAATGCAACGCAAGCCGGGGGATAGGGTTTTCCCTTATAACAGCCAAAGAATGCTTGATACGTTTAAAACAAATCATTTGATACTATTATAAGTGCTTAGTGTATAAAACAACTTCAAATCATAAGTATCAATCATAGGCGGCATAAGCGCCCCATCCCACTATGTCGCCATATATAGGATTACAATTAAAACCGCAAATGTCACGTATTTGGAAATTGGATTTCCGTCTATGAACCGAGGCAAAAGATAGTCCTCAACCGATTCGAGACTGCCTAGCCCGAGTCTCAGGATCAGAACGCATCGACCCTTGGATCGTCAGGGCCGGTCCACACGGAGTGGATTAAAAATGCCTGAGCACTACGTTTCGCCGCCCTTTGGGGCGTAAGCGAGCCAACGAATGACTCCATCGGACCCGGATCGTCCGATCTAACCGAGGCGCCTCGCAACAGCAACAACCACATAAGTCAAACTCGTCAGGGCGTGTAAAACCACTGACGCCACTTCTAGCTAGGAGGAAACGCAGGCCCTCCCTGATGTCCGTCTCCCGTTTTTGGTTCATACCTGGTGTGAAACACGCGAGGTAAACGTTACACAAAGCTACGCCACAAAGGCCGTGCTTTGATCATCACCACAAGACTTTGCTTTTCAACAGAAGCCTTGATCATTTGCATCTTAGCATGCCACACAGGCAAACCATCCTATGCAACCGATATCAGTCACACAGAATGAAATCCGATGTCAGACACACAGTCCATTTACAAGTCCGTCCTGGGTCTGAACGAAACCGGAGGCACCTAGTACCCCGCATATCCATCGATCTCCAAGTACGTCTGGACGATCACTAACTGTTTCCATCTTCTTGGGTGTACAGCCCAATCAAGATCATCAGTAATGACCCAAACGACGTGAAGACCTCCGGTCTTCGACCATCGTCTTCATCTTCGACTTATCGTCGTATCAGTTATTCAGAATGGGATAAACCCGGCCTTTCCGAATAACTCGCGTATATATTATAAAAGTGTTACACAAACACAACATACGCCTCATTCCAATTCATTAGTCACTAACCGCAAATTAGCAAGAGAACAATTTCCCGAACATTAACCCCGAAGGCCGAAACCAACATCAGATCAATATCCAGGAAACCATTCTTCTTAGCCAACCTACAACTAGTTACTAAATTCCACATTCTTAGGGAAAGGTTCCCATTAATTTTATCCAAGATAAATTCTTTAAAATTTATCCTGTAATCTTCCTTTGGATGTCATTTAAAACCAAATTATGGTTTTTCCAACTAGTCGAGATTAGCGAACCGTAACGAAGTAATTATTTATTTTATTTCCCAATCCCAACCTATTCATCCCATGAAGCAAAACTGGTAATACTCCATATCTAACACCGTGGTGTTATCGATAAAATTAATTACCATTTCACGTTCAAATCTAATTAAAGATTTAACTATCGCTTTGGAGCAAAACTGGTGATACTCCATTCTCGCTCATCTTCTAAATTTGGTAATTTAGATTATCAATTCGAATTTCAATCTAATTGCAGATTCAATAAAACTCCTTTTACTGGGTTAAAGAACTAGGTGTTATTTAAAACACAGTTCACGACAAACCCAAATCACATTCTATTTGTTATCGGGTTAAAGAACTAGTGTTATTTAAAACACAGTTCACGATAAACCCATTTCAAATCCAACCAAATATATTAGAAATCCCGATTATTTAAAACCCCTTTTAAATCTAATTTATTTATTTAAAAATAATTAGGTTTTAAATTTAGTTCAAAACCAGTTCATTTCGATAAAAATCTATTTTTATCATTTCAAATATGGAGTTTTTCATCCCAATTCTTCCTAAATCATTTCTTATGATTTTACATAAATTATTACTATTTTTAATAATTTTATCAAGGCCCGTACAGTCGATTTCCAACAATGGCCATCGAACTGCACTTATAGCGACCTTTTTCGAATTTGATTTGGACGTATCTCCAAATCCAACCGTTAGATTTCAAATTTCTACTCTTCGTTAGAAAGCTCTTTTCGATATGAACCCAACGGTTCCGGTTTTAGGAGAATCCGACGGTCGGATCTCCCGTAATGTCCGTTTGAATTAAATGGTCGAAATTTACGAACTGCCGCGGCGCGGCGCGTTCTATTCAGGCCATTATATTATATATATAATATATATAATATATATTTCGTCGATTCCTATTTTAAAACGAATTATATAAATAGTTTTGAATTCGTTTCAAAAACATTTTCAACTTCCATTTCATTTCAAATCAAAATTGAATTTTCTTTTATAAATTCGTTTTAAAATTCATCTCTATTCAATTCAAATTTCAATTCAATTTGAATTCATTTCACTTTATTTTAAATTCAATTCGAATTCGTTTTTCAATTCAATTCAATTCAATCCCAATTGGTTTTCTATTCGATTCAAATTCATTTCCTATTCAAATTAAATTC
Source organism: Allium sativum (assembly GCA_030737875.1). NCBI lineage: Eukaryota > Viridiplantae > Streptophyta > Magnoliopsida > Asparagales > Amaryllidaceae > Allium > Allium sativum. The sequence goes on along the minus strand of CM060926.1, from coordinate 680,225,218 downwards.
GTTTCGTTTTCTATTTGAATCAAGTTCATTATATATTCAATTTGAGATCAAATTGGTTTTCTATTCCATTCAATTCGAAATCGTTTTATATTCAACTCAAATCGAAATCGTTATATATTCAATTCATTTCGAAATCGTTATATATTCAATTTATTTCGAAATCGTTATATATTCAATTCATTTCGAAATCGTTATATATATCGTTCGCGTCAAAATGGCGCATCACTATTCAACACGGCTTTATATATTCTATTTCAAATATTTCTTTTTGTCAACACACGACTAATCTCAACGAATGAGTACCGTCCATGTGTGACTATTTTTGGTTAAATTATTTCGTTCAACACATGACTAATCTCAACGAATGAGTACCGTCAACACATGAACCTTTATTTTATATTGATAAAGATGTAAATTTTATTATAAAAATAATTCGTTCAACACATGAATAATATCAACGGATGAATATAGTCAACACATGAACCTTTATTTTATATTGATAAAGATGTAAATTTTATTATAAAAATAATTCGTTCAACACATGACTAATATCAACGGATGAATATAGTCAACACATGAACCTTTATTTTATATTGTTTATTTTTCAAATTGGAATGAGGCCCAATCAATCACCATATAACGTTAATTATATGGATTTTCATACAACACATGTATTTAATAGCATTGAAAATAATCAACCATCAACCAAAGTGCACTACACTGTATAAGCATCAAATATAGATATCTAACGCTTATAACAGCCTGTCAATCAATCGATCGACATATTTAATCAGTCAGGATGAGTGAACTTTAAATTTCACCCCAACACCCGTGTGGGGTTTCAAACAATCAAACACAGATTTTATTTGTGCAGTTGGGCGATGTGTAAAATTTATCGACCCAATCAATGTCAGTCAAATAAGTGTGCATAAACAAACCGTCCGGTTTGTAAATGAATATTTTATTTTATTCACTTCACGTTAAAAATTATATTTTTAACGATAAAACATTTTATTTTAACATATGAATATCTATTCAGTTTATTCTTTAAATAAAATGATATTTTTATTTTTCTAACATATTTTAGAAAATTTCGGCGGCATAACGGCACGATACTAGAAACGGGACAAGGCCCAGCCTTATCCCCGGTCTAGTGAAGGCCCACGCCATTCACACATCAATCAAATCAATTTATTTCACTCAACAATTCAATTTCAAATCAAATCATCTTATCAACTACACAACCAAACAATTCAACAAACAAGCCATCCATGGTCTGTGGATGACGGGTGTCGGGTGCTACTAAGCACCGTCTGCATCCTAGTATATATATACATATATATGCATAACTAGAATAAGAAATTTAGAGTGAGGAGTTCTCACCCTTTCGCTAAACTGAATGACGCAATTCTTCATGGGTAGGAAATCTTCACTGTGCTTTTCTTTCGTCTATTTCGTTGCCCTTATCCACTACCTATTTAAAAATCACATTTTTACTTCGAAGTTCAATAAATAAAAATCACATTTTTAACAATAAGGTTTTCGCCTTTATAAAAAATAAAGTTTTCGCTTTTATAAAAATAAAATCTTCATCTTTATAAAAACCAATCTTTTCTATTTTTTAAAAATCCTACTTTTTCTTCTAAACAAAAATCTCGCCTTTTTGCTTTCCTATTTTAAAGATCAAATCTTTTCCTTTTTAAAGTTCAAACCATTTTCTTTTTAAAGTTCAAACCATTTTCTTTTTAAAGTTCAAACCATTTTCTTTTTAAAGTTCAAACCATTTTCTTTTTCAAGTTTAAACCTTTTCTTTTTAAAGTTTAAACATTTTTCCTATTTTAAACCTTAAAATAAAATCAGTTTTCTATTTTTACAAAAAAATCAGTTTTCTACTTTTACATAAAATCAGTTTTCTACTTTTATAAAATCAGTTTTATATTTTTTATAACATCAGTTTTATATTTTTTATAACATCAGTTTTATATTTTTTTTATAACATCAGTTTTATATTTTTTTTATAACATCAGTTTTATATTTTTTTATAAAATCAGTTTTATATTACAGAATAATAAAATAAATAAATAAAAAAATATATATAAGGATAAAATAAAAAAAAAAAAAATACTTACCGATCTGCGAAGGGGGAGGGGGAAAGAAACGGCGGCAGGGTTGGTGGTCGGTGGTTCAGGGGGGGGTGTCGCGTCGAGGTTCGGAGGTTCGACGAGGGTTCGGAGGTTGCTTCCGCTCGATGGCTCGTGCGGTGCCTGGAGGGAGGAGGGAAGACGAGGCGGTGGGGGCTTCGGCGAAGGGTTCGGCGGCGGCTTCGAAGGTCAGGCGGCGGCTCGTTTTAGTTTCTAGGGTTTCTTCTCTCTTTTTTTTTTCACTTTCTGATAAATGTTCGGGGGGGGGGGGGCCAAGGCAGAAGAAAAGGGGAGGGAATTCTATATTTTTTTTTATTTCATTATTTAATTATTAAATTTTGCACAAGGGTTGACTTTTACTTATGACCTCGAAACGAGGCCCACCGCCTGTCGTCCATAGCGTTTTACCCCCATTCCGAACACAATGGGATATGTATCGTAAGCCGGTTTGATCGTTACAATCAGTTTCCGTTGAATTTACATTTAAATCCTTATATTGAATTTTAAACGTACATTTCAAATTACCGGGGTCACATACTAACTAGAAAAATTCCCGAAAAATATTTTCTAGCTTCGTATTGGCGATACGGTCCTAACAAAACTAGTTTCGTCGAATTCCGAGACCATTTGAAAAATGGCCAATTTCCAGTCGATTAAAATCAACTGAAAATGGTCAAACGCATTTTCCTTTGCCACGCTCACATATTGATTCGAAAAATTATGAAATTTGAAACCTAGCAATAATTTGACATCACGGACCCAACAAAACTGGTTTCGTCGAAATCCGAGGTCATTGGCAAAATGTCCATTTTTAAGGGCCTGAATTCCATAGCGACTATTCAGAATTTTCAACTGGACATATCTTTTGATTCCCGATATGAAATCTTGATTTTTCGGATTCATTGGAAAGATATTCACGAATAGATCCTAATGTTTTTGGTTTCACTAAAATCCGGATTGTTTTGCACCCGGTACATTCAATTGAAGTTTGAAATCGAATTATCGAACTACCGCGCCATTCTCAATTCTATTTATAATTATATATAATTATTTATATTCTAACGACGACGCGTATAATATATATACGTTCGAATTATATTCAAAATAAATTCTCGTCGATATTATTTAAAATAATTCATATTAAATAATCAGAATTCGCTAAAATTGCCAAAATAAAAATTTTAAACTGGCCCAGATTTTGCGGGTTATTACATTATTGTAAGGTAAAAGTCGCCTGTGTTTATGTATGGACTGGTCTTACGATTATCCTTTTCTTTCGAAAAAAAAGAGAAGTTTTCCAAAGCTAAAATCATGTTGGATGTTGCTTATAAACTTTGTGAGTTTTCTCATGCGGCTTCACCAGACTGATCCTGGCGTTTGCAATGCTTGGGTCAGACCGAGTTTTATAGGTTCAGGTTAGGATGCTATGAACTTCGAAAGACATGCTGGAGGAGTTCAGATGTATTTGTATTTATTCCGTTGTATGCTGTATATGAGGAAAGGTTTTTATAAATGTCCAGATGTGTTGACCGGAAGTTGTACTCTGACGATTTTAAGTACTTATTTCAAGCTCTCAATAAAGATTCATTTCTATATTATATTAATTTCCGCTACAATGTGAGACTCTGATTATGTTGTGTCGTTGTTCTTCTTCTTTTCTAATCTTTCTTTCTTATCTTTTTTCTCACCTTCTAGTTTCTTTCTATTAACTATCTGGTGTTTTCAATGTTTGGGTTTTGGCAGTAACACGAGTTTATGTATTATTATCGAAAATTCGAGTGTCGAATTCGTTGAGTCATTACAGTGGTATCAGAGCATAAAGTTAAGTACTAACCTTGGCTCTATGGCGTAACTCGATAGGGATGAGGTTAGTAATACTCTAGATTGAGTTTGAATGTATATATGAGAGAACGTATTTGTAGATTTTATATACAAATATTTTGTATTGTTTTGTTTGATCGGTTCAAGTGTCTAGAGACCATGTTGAATTGGCAACCGACACGATATTATTTTGTAAAGAGGGTAAATGAAATAATCTTGTCCAAATTATATTTTCATATAGAAAGGAAATAATTTGATAATATTGGTGTGTTTGATTGATTTGAATGAAATTCAAATGAGATTATGAAAAATTGTATAATATAACTAGAAGAAATTTCACATATAAAATCTGTGAATTAGAAGTTAATATGGAATGAATGAATCAGAATTTAACTTAAATATAAGTTAAGTGAAATTAGAAGGGAAGATGGATGAATTTTTGAAATAAAATCAGAATTGGGATTATGAAATAAAAATGAAATAATTGGAAGATTAATTAGTTAATTGAATATGAAATGATACTTAACTTAGTTAAGTAAATAAATTAGTGAATTAAATTTGTAACTGGAAGTCAATTTGATGATAATTAATTATTATTGAAGTACGTTAAACCCACGTGAGTGTAAACAAGAAAATATTAATGTTGAATATTAATCGAATTTAGCCGAACCGATTGAATTTAATAAAAATTGAATGGTTTATGTATTGTTTTTTATTGGAATGTTAGACTGGTTGAAATACAATTCATCAATAATTTAAAGGAGCTGGTGAATGGAAGAGTAAGGAAATGAATTCTTGTATTATAAATTGGAATGGAACTGCTTATGAATTTAAATTAAATTATTTAACCCTGCATTTGCACATATCTTTTAAATAAATGATGCTATATGTTTGAGTTTTAGGAATTTGTATAGTTATATTGGTTAATAAATGAAATGTTATTTAGAATTTCATGTATTGGTTATTTACATGGTAAATTAAGTTGAGTACAAGTACCAAAAGACTATGAGGATAGATTGTGGTTGCATAGATTGCATATAAGTTGAGCAAGTATGCTCAATAGCGCTGGTATAAGGTACGCCTACGCGAAAAATATAATTTTTGGTTTATGAATCGAATTTTTCCGACCGTGTGGATCGATGTATATATATTTGTTATTTCTACGATATCGTAGAAGTCCCTCTATACAAGAGAGAGTCTACCAAATTTTTCTAGGAATTTAATATGTTAGAAAGTTATCGATATTTTTGAAAAGTTTCATTAACAATAATGAATTGGTTTTTGAATTAAAATAAATTGGATTTTAGAAAATTTAATGGGTTTGTAGCATTTTTCCTACCTTAGTAATTTCGGGATGAAATTCTTTTAAGGAAAAGGAATGTAACGTCCTGTATTTTTGGTAGTTAGATATTTAATTTATTTTATTATTCTAAATGTTGAATTTAGAATTATAAATGGATTTTTAATATAGAATTCATTTATTTAAAGGAGTTTAAACGTATAAATTTATTTTTAATTTTAACAAGCTCGCAGTGGTGCGATATTTCGTAATGTTAAGTTTTTAACTTCAAGTGAATATACAGAATCCGATATAAGTCGGATATTCTTTGAAACAAGAGCCGTCTAAATCTGTTTGATTATAATTTGTTAATGAAAGAGAAAATTTAAGATTTCACATTATAGATTGTGTTTTATGTCCAAATCAAATTTTTAGAAAGTCGTTGTGAAATTGTTTATAAACCATAATGTTTATTTAATAAAAATAAAAAGGGATTTTATATAGTTTGTATATCGTTTAACTCGAAAATTGTAATGTGGAGTTATGAATCCATACTGGTTTAAATTCGAATATATATATATATATATATAATTCAATTTCGATATATATGATAATAATAATGTATTATTATTTAATTGGATTGTTTGGAATTTATTTATATTTTTATCAATATTATATAAGCCTTAAGAATAGACATTTTACAAACGACCTCAGTTTTCGATGATATTAGTTTCATTGGATCCATAACGTTAAATGATTGTATGACACCAAATTTCATGGTAATCCGATGTCATATGTAACCACGGTAGGCATAAACGCTTAATCATTCTGTATAGCGCGTAATTTAATAAATTTAATTTAAATAGATGAGTATTTGTGTGTAACATGAGAATTGAATTAAGCTATGAAACCAATTCCATTGAATTCGTATCGATGTTTAAAATCAGAATAGGTAGGTAGATCGTTATTTTTGAAGATCAAGTATTTTGGTGTCCAAAATAACGTCGTTTTTCGTATAAAATATCATTCTGGGAAACAGTCTCGGAATGCAACGAAACTTGTGCCGTTAGATTCATATTTGAAAATTATTATAAGATTTCGATTTTCGTATCGATTGGACTTATCGTTTGATTGTGCGAATGATAAACGCTTAGATTTTAATTTAATCGTTTTATCGATTTAATTTGGAATTATAGAATAATAATTTTCTAACGGACTCAGATTTTAACGAAATTGATTTTATTAAATTCGTAATGATTAATTAATATAGGATTTCAAATTTCAAGTTAATTGAATTTATTTTGTGATCTACGCAATTTAAAACGCGTGTCGATTCACGTTATAAACTATAAAGGAAATTTTACAAATGATCTCGAAATTTGAGGAAACGTGTTTCATCATGTCCAAAATATTATTTCATGCTAGGATTTCAATTTTCATCTCGATAGGAAGTCATATGTGGATGTTTTAGCATGTTACTTCACGGTTTCGTTTAATAATATTATACTAAACCCTCGTCTATATATACCCACTCTTACACAGTTGAAACCCTATTTTCACTGATCAACAATACCGCGCTATCAACCATGTTTTATGTTGCCACTAAAGCATTGAACGTGCAGCGCACTCCCTCCTCTTCCCTCGTTTTTCTTTATGTCTGTTCATCGATTCAAAATGTTTTCTACTATGAAACTGTTCAACTCATAAAGAGCTATCATCTATATAGTCAAAATCGATTTTTGGGGACCACGGTGATCGAAATCGACCCAGGAAGCTACAGAGGTTAATGGCCAACTACAGACGAATGAAGACGTCGGGTGAGTCGGGACTAATGACGAAGGGAGGCGAGGTTGAGGGGCATACAACAGTGGGCTGTGATCAGTATCAGGTGGGCAAGGGTTGTGTGTGGTTACTGGATGATGGGTTCATGCACAGCATGAAAAAGCAAGGGGTTGAGGAACGAACGATGCAAAAAGAGTAGGTCGGCCCTAATTCTTGATTAGCAAGAGTAATTAGTTAAAATAAATATAAATTAAGAAGTTATTTTATTTAATTATAATCGTGTATTAAAACTCAAATAATCTTTCGTGAATAGAATTGAACGAAATAAGCTACGTTGGGATAGTAGTAATGAATCCTATATTTTGGAGCTGACTTGGATAGAACCGGAGACTACTGGAATTTATAGTTAAATTAAACGCCTGTTTAATTTAACTGGAAAACAAATTCGCATCCCCATAGGATGCGTGTGATACAAATTTGCACCCTTTAGGGATACAAATTTCGCAACCCACTTGGGATACGAAAAATCGCATCCCCACGGGGTACGAAAAATCCGTGTCCCCCGGGATTCAAAATTTCGTACCTCCCTTAAAAAAAGAGAAGGGAATTTTAATCTCCAGAAAATTCCTAACTCACGACTCCCATTATGATCGCATGCATATGCTTTCAGAATCTCAGTTATCGAGCCTAATTCGATTCGCTAACTAATCACGTGCTCACAAGTTTAAACGACTCAAGAACGTATGTCAAGCGATCGAGTTCACGATTCGATATCGTTTCTGGAAACCAACTCACGCAATCGTAAGCCGAAAACATATTTACCGATTATGTTTCAATACAAACTCTGGTTGCCCCGCGGAAAACAACGTGAAAACATATGAGTGCATACATGACACTGTGTCGGCAACGAACCGTTTATGTTCCGACGTAAGTGGGAGTTGACGACTGACATTTAATTTCTTGAGTTAACATAAATTAGATGTTCGCTGAAGCAACTAGAGACGATTTCCAGTCCGGGAGATCAGAATTCTCAACATGCTCAACGGAATGGCCGTGACCAAGTGCTCGACACAGCTTGGAGACCTTTCCAACTTCAAGAGATGCTCAACTCAAAGCACATCATGTCAAGACAAGACATATTTTAGGGGGCAAGTGTTAACCGACTTTTTGCTTCAGTTCCCAAAAGCACTACAGACCTACTCATCTCGTCCCATCGTGTGGTACACAAGATTTCGCATCCCCGATCAGCCCAAGCTCCTAGCACCTCGTATCCTTGAGGATACACATTTCGTATCCCTCAGGATAAGAGATTTCATATCCTCGGGATACGCATCTCTAGCCCTTGGGATACGAGATTTCGTATTATTGTGATATGCATCTCTAGCCCTCAGGATACGAGATTTTGTATCCCACGAGATACGAAGTCCGTATCCTACGGAACACGAAGTATTTCCGGATACGAAATTTTGTATCTCCAAACTTGAAATTCACATCCCTTTGGATACGAAATTCGCATCCCATTCGTATCCCACATGGGGATGCGAAATCACCTATACATCGTTTTTTAGGATGCAAAAATCGGCCTGCTGTCCTTGTTTCTCATATACTCTCACTTAATCCACTACCTATAAATACTCTCCTATCTCATACTTGAAGGTGGTTGACATTTGCTTGATTTGACACCTTAAGAAGACATTTGAACACCGTTAATTGTTGTTGTAGCTTTAGGGAAGAAGAATAATATCTTTTTCTCAAGGCTTATAACTTGCAAATAGTAACTTTCTAAAACTTAGTCAAATATTGTAAACCATTGTAATGATGATGCCTTTCACTGTAATCCTTCAATAGTGACTGAAATCAGCAAAAGCTTCAAAGTAGACGTAAGTTCAACTCGAACCGAACCACTATAAAATACTATGTTTTTTACTTTTCCGCAGTTTTTTCTTACGTGAAACATTATTCTTGACAAGTCGAGAGTGTTATGCCAACCTTTAAGTGTAAATACTTTATAAGTAGACGAACAACATTGTTCAAATGATTAAGAAACTTTGACATAATGCGAGATGTCACGTGTTCGAATTCTGGTTTAGGGATTAACTTCCTGCTATGGCCCCCTTTTTATTTCTTTTCTGATTTGGTGCGATTCTTTTGAACATAAATACGGTCGACGGGTCCACTACTTCAGCATTCTGGTAAAACCCTTGCTGTAACCTGAATGTACCCACATCCACGTAGTTTCTGCCAAACTCTTGGTGCGTTCTTAACGAACGTGAGCGTGGCATTTGAGCGTGTCATTTGAGCGTGGTACTGTAGCGAAGGGGAATTGTGTTTTTAGCGACGAACGGGGTATTTGAGCGTGGTATTTAATTGTTAAATTAAAGGTTTTGATTTAATTAAATTCTAATTGCATCAAACTATAATGACAACATATTTCATAACACGACCACGTTTTTCATAAAACATAAAGAACACAACGGTACTGGAATTAAAACAAATACATGAAAATCTACAATAAACGACGATGAGGTAATAAGTTTAACTCCGATGAAATAAAGGCACATAAGCCCTCATCGCTAAGCTCCTGAGCAATATCAACATTCCGCTCATCGTTGCGAAAAACCGTCAGAATCTCCCAAAGATCCACACGTGTCCCCGATCTCCGAACAAGCTCCAAACAACGAGCAGCAAGCTGTCTCGTATGGTCGGTCACCCACGAGCTGGCACGCTCTGCCTGTCTGCGCCTAGAGGGCTGACCAGACGGTGGATCGCCCGAAGCCATCCAACCAGTATAGAAACTCGCGTCCCCGGGGGAGAAAGAATCAGCTGCTGCAGGCGCTGGTGGAGGTGCTGGTGCAGTAGGAGGCGCAACCTGAGGAATCGGATACGCACAAGTATCTTTGCGCAAACAACCCTCGAACATAATGTCTTGGTCTCAGAACTTCACCGGCGAGTGCTTCCTGAATTTTCTGAATGGTCTACCGCCGCCGGTACTCCAAAAATCATCAGGACCGTCCAGATAATCGAAATCTGCATTCCATACACCGCCAGGTGTTCGTAGCAAATCCGAAAAAAAAAAATGTGGTAGAAAATTGAAAAACAAAGACAACGATATTAAAAATTACCGTTTTTGCCGCTTGAAATTGCTCCAAAAAATCGAAAATCGAAGATTAGGAGGAGTGTAATCGGGTTTAGATGAGAGAAAATGGAGGGGGGGTGCTCGGTTTAATAGAGCCTGAAAGGGTACGTTGGAAAATTAACCGTTGACGTCCGACGCGTCGGACGCCAATGGTTAGTTTTCCAATGTTCGAGAATCGTGGAATCTGAAAGGAGTAAAAGGTGTTTGCGTCCGACGCATCATACGCGAAGAAAAAAAAATGAGCGTGCCAAATTTTGACTGCGGACGCACCCTCTGAATCAACCCCGTTTGTCGTCTCAAGGAAGTGCCCTTTCTTCCAAGCTTTTCGGCGGATCTGCTCTTCCTCCGTAAATCACTAAATTCTAGGGTTAGAGCTGAAAACTCCAGAAAGTAGGACCAAAAATTCAGAAAAACAGAAGAGGAAGATAAATCAAGATTGCCTCTGAATCCGAGATTCCGCAATTCAGGTGGGCTGCTGCTTCTCCGTATTCCTCTTTTTTGTTTTTTTCCTTCGATAGCTGAACTGAATCTCTTCTGTTTTTGCTTTAATTCGTTGTTTAAATTGAAATCGCGATTTATCTGGCTCTTCAGTATTTTCGTTATGACATAGGATCGTACAATTCACGGGTTGCTATCCAATTTAACTCTTGGATCAGGAAGGCTGCGTTTCCTTCCAAAGCCAGGTTTGGAATGTACTATCTTACCATTTCTGCTAACAATTTTTTCCTTTTCTTATGTTTATTTGTTAACGTTCTGTATTCACCAGCTATTCTTCCAAAATCAAAACAATCGAATGGATTTTTTGTCAAATTATGAAGTTTCTCGCACATTGGATTTCATCCGCTCTAACAATTTTATGAAAATTGCCCTACAGGTTGACCTCCCAAAAACCTTAACTTAGTTGCATTTAAAGAAAGATAAAGATAATAGTGTAGATTTTGTTTCATGCTGAAATTATATTGATTATATCTACCAGTTTCCGGATGAACTTTTGAAGGAGTCAACTAAGGTGGCAAAAGCCCTGAAAAATGGACTTGGAAAAGGAGCGAGACTGTATGTAATGGCTGATACTGCTTATGGAAGCTGTTGTGTTGATGAGATTGCTGCTTTGCATGTTGATGCTGAGTGTGTTGTTCATTATGGTCATGCATGTATGAGCCCGTAAGCACTTTTTTTAGAGGAACACCAGCATATTTTACTGCCACTTTTTTTTAATGGTTTGATCGAAGAAATCACTAGGTTTGAAAGGGTTATGTTGCTGTATATGAGTATTTCAGTTCAGGTCGCCTTGGAATATTATATTCAGTATGCGTTTGAGTAAAAGAACTATTGTGAGAAAATGTTGAAAATTTGTGAACTTTTGATTTTTATGATATGCCCCATGTATATTAATTTTGGAGTGATATCACGAGCATAGGACACGATAAGTTGATTGTCGTGAATGCCATTCTGAGAATCTGGACATGAAAATATCACATTACAACTGAATTAGACCTCACTAATGATCCTTACTGTTGGAACTGTATACAGCTCAATTGATCAGTTATTAGCCAGCGTAAGTGTTGTAAAACTAAAGTAATGCCTTACAGCAAGTGATTAAATTAAATATGAGATTACGCAAAGTGGGTCGCCATATCTCCCAATCTATTGAGAGTAAGTAATCCAAACTATTCTTAAGTAGGTTGTTTTTAACCGTAGGCATCTCGCCAGGAAGTTGGTGGGCTCATCATGAATTAGGTCGGGGTGGCTGCGGTGGCATATCGACAAATGTCATTATTGTTACGCCGACCACCAGGCTGTGAGGCTTTCCCTGGGGATGTTTCCATGCAGTGAACAAGTATTATTGGCTTTATCAGGAGTGTAGAATTGCTAGAGATTTCAACCTCAGTAAATTTATTATTAATGAATCGTTTCTATTGCTTATTGATTTTTTTAGTACATCCCAGATAAATTTATTATTATTGAATTGTTTCTAATGCTTATTGATTGTTTTTTCGTGCAGTACATCCAAGTTACCAGCATTTTTTGTATTTCAAAAAGCAATGATTGATGTGGATGATTGTGTGAAGTGTTTGTCAACTTGCACATCTGCCAGCAAAAAGCCTGTCCTGGTATGGGTTTGAGGAGCTGTATTAAGTTTTTTCTGTATTTCATTATAATGATTATGGATCTTCTTGCTTGGTCGTTATAATGATTATGGATCTTCATGCTTGGTCGTAATTTGTTATTGCAAAAAATATTTCTGGTATGTTTAACTGGTCAGCAAGTGCGTATCATGATATCAATATCATTTTTACAGAAAAATAGTACCATGCTAATCTAATTGTCAAGATGGTTGGTTTACTTCGCCTATTGTTGTTTCCACACAAGTTTTACTGTGAAGACAGACTGAAGAAACTGCAGTTAACATTGTTGAATTATGCTTCAATTACAGGTTCTGTATGGATTAGAATATGCACATGCTCTGCCGGATATCGGAACTACTATAGCTGGCATTTTTCCTCCTGGAAGCTCCAATATTGAAGTTCACTATGCTGAGGTTCCTTCTTCAATTATATATCCACTGGAGGATAAAACTGTAAAAGACCATCAGCTGTCTTCTGTTAGTAGCCGTGATGGTAAAGTTAACACTTACACCAATTATGAACTTGGAGGATTAAATTGGAATCTTCCAGCGGACCATAGCATAGACGACTATTTGCTGTTCTGGATTGGTTCTGATGATTCTGCCTTTGCAAATTTGGTGTTGACATTTAACAACAGTGAAGTAGGTAAACTGATCCATCTTGTATAACTTTGCATTCGTTTCTTCTCTTCTCATTATGATCTCTTAGTTAATGAATTAACATATTAGATGCGCACACACTTGTAACTTAAACCTTGAAAGAGAAGTAACGGTATCAATATAGAAACGATTAGTATAAAAATATGCTCATCTTGACATGTTAATCACGAGAGTGAATGATATATCAATATCCTATGTGTCAGATATTCAGATTTGTTCTCTTTTTTTGTGAGTAACATTTCTTCGGTTGGAAATATTTTATTCTCTCTTATGTCCCCTGTCTGCTGTTCATTCTGATAATATTGGTGACATTCAGCATACAACTTCAGAGGAAGCTGAGTTTATTGGTTCCTGCAAGGGCAAAATAATTAAATACCCTGTTTTCTCAGCATTAGAACCCGGGGAATTGCCTTTTCTATGCAGAGAACTCTATATGCGACTTGACGTTGGAAAAATCCTTGAATTTTTTTGAATAAATGAGTAGTAAAATGTTATTGAGTAAGACTGTCAGGGCATGCTCGTAATCTCATACAGATTCAAGTCCTGACTTCTGTTCTGCTCTAGTCAAGGCACAGGGGAAAATAAGGGCATACAAAACACCTTTCATTCTGTGGGAAAAAAATAAAAACACAAAGTGAAGATTATCTGCGTAGTAACATTTTTTTCTGCAGTCTTCTTATATTATTTCTCGTTCTCTTCTAATTTCGAACTTTATCCTTGGATCCCTTTCCTGTCCATTAGTATTACAATTATGGCAAGCTGTGTTGCATAGCTCCTTGTTGTGCTTTGTTGATTTGACTGCCTTACCATTGAGCATCTTAAGTTTAGTTGGTTTGCTAAGGGGTTATGCACACGTTGTGACTCTGCACCAACTGATCTTATGAGTAAATCTTGTAGCTTGCTGACTGTATTTTGCAATTCTATGCACACTTCAACGTATTTGAATTATAATGCAAGTATAGATCTGTTCTATGCATCTAATGGTAAAATAAATTTCAGTTAGGTACGATGCGAAAGATGGGAAAATGTTGACCGATTTATCTTCTCAAAAAAGAATACTTAAGCGCAGGTAATTTGTCTTGTTTGTTTGTTTGTGTTTTTTTTTTTTTTTTTTTTTTTTTTTTAATATCAGAAATGATAGGTGGAACTGCAGTTAGAATTTTATTGAATGCAAATTCCTTTTCATTCAGATATTACCTTGTAGAGAAAGCTAAGGATGCAAATATCATTGGCATATTGGTTGGTACTCTAGGCATTGGTATGATATCTATTTCCTTTGATCTTTATTTATAGTTGCAATATAATTGGTGTCTCAATTTTTTGGTGTCACCATGAACTACCAAAAACGTCTCCTATAGATATTAGCAAACCTCATCACTTAAAAACAGTATCTAAGAAATACATTTATTTACAGATTCAAGATGTCTCTATGATGTTACCAAATCTCATCACTTGAAAGTAGGAATTAACAAACTTTATTTACAATTTTTTTTTTTTTTTTTTTTTTTACTAACTAATGTTGAGAAAGATTGTTTTAAATGAAGGGAACAAGTCCCACATCACCAAGTTATTTGGACTATTCCAAGGTATATATGATTGCCTTGTATATGGTAATGTGAATTAAATGACTTGGGCTTGAATAAGGGGCTTGGATGGGTATGCATGTGGGCTTGGTTGGGCCTATAAATATTATTACGGTCAAAAGATTGGCACTTTGGCACTTGGGGCACGAGGGCGCGTGCGTGACCGTACGGAAGCGGCTTGGCTGTTGGCAACAGTCGTGTTTTTTGAATTTAAACAGAAGGACGGATCTGTTTGTACACAACTGCATCCAACGGTCATGCCTGCTCCGCAATTATATATGCATCCAATTTGTTCTCTTCGAATCACTTCTCTTTCTCCTCTCTGTTTTGTCTTTTCCTTCCAAAGACGAACTCCCGTTGAACTCACAGACATTGTTGAGTCTCTGAGTTTTGATTTTGTTGTATCCTGGGAAGCAATCTGCCCCTGAACCCGTTAGCAAACTCGATCCGAGTGGGGGCAGATATTGCTTTAAGGAAAGCGATCTCGCGCCTCAAAATCATACCAATCTAATTCTCTGAATTCATCAACAACTAATAATGAACTAAAATTGTAAGCTAATAAATTCTAGATGTTGTGGCTTAGAAATAAAAATTCTAATACATATGATTTTGATGCAAAATTATGATCAAATATTTATGCAAATCATTTTCTCTGAATACGTTAAACATATATAAATTGCAGAAAAACAATTCACACGCGAAGAGCGTGTTGTCATCACGCATCGAGCGTGCCGTAATACTTGTAAAGAAAGTTGTAACGCCTACGTATTTCCACATAAAATCCCATGATGGTACTAGTTTCAAGATTACAAGGTTTCAGCTGTACATATATCTCACACATCGAACGTACCGTAACACTTGTAAAGAAAGTTGTTATACCTCCATATTTTTCACATAAAATCCCACGATGGTACTAGTTTTGAGATTTCAAGGTTTCAGCCATACACGTTTTTTCTTTGAATTTTCTTTTATGAATCGACTATAGTTTAAAGTAGGATGCCATAATTTTACTTTTTTACTTATATGCTCGTGTTTGCAAATTCCAAGTTGATTTATAATGGTTGTTATTTGTATTGTAGCTGGCTATCTTCATATTGTTCGTCAAATGAAAGAGCTTGTAGAGGGTGCCGGAAAGAAATATTACACTCTTATTATGGGGAGGCCTAACTCTGCCAAACTAGCTAACTTTCCTGAGGTAATTAATATTACAACTTCTACGTCTTTCTCGTTCTCATGTTCTGTTAATGTGTTTTTTTTTTTTTTGTAACCAATTATCATCTTTGGGCAGTGTGATGTCTTCATTTATGTATCTTGCGCACAAACAGCTCTTCTGGACAGTAAAGAGTTTCTTGCTCCAGTCATCACACCTTTTGAAGCCGTGTTGGCTTTCACTAGGTAAATCAGGGATTTATGTATATGTATATGTGTGGGGTGGGGGGGGTGTGTCTATATATATATATATATATAGAGAGAGAGAGAGAGAGAGAGAGAGAGAGAGAGGGAGAGAGAGAGAGAGAGAGAGGGGTTCAATGGCACCCCAAACAGGGCCAGCACCCCTTTATCCCCCCTTTCTCCACCACATAATCGGCTTCTCTCTCCCTCCACTACCTTATTTTATTATAAACGAGAGGTGGATATCAGTGGGCTTTTGGGGTGCTGAAATTTAGGGGTGTATTGAATGCTTGCCTAGGGCTGTCAATGGGTTGGGTTCGCGTCGGATCAAGTCGTGTTCGGGTTGTGTCAGCTCAACCCATTTATTAAACGGGTCAGTTTCGGGTTGACCCATTTATAATCGTGCGGGTTTCGGGTTTGATTCGTGTAACCCGCTAAGAAAAATATTTATATAAAAAAATGAAAACATGAAAGAATGGTGTTGTCGTCATTCATTTGTTGCAAGCTAAGAATAAAAATATAAAAAGTTGTTAATGTGGGAATAAACATGAAAACGTGAAGGAGTGAATCAGTGAATAGGTAGAACCGCAGAAATTAGAATGACTGAATGAGTGGCGGCTTGGTAATTGGTAAATTAGGGTAAAAGCGGCAAATGGGTAGTGGACTGGGTTGAGCTTATGTTTTGTAGATTGTAGAGTAATAAAAATGTTTTATATTAAACGGGTCATGACGGGTCAGAAACAGGTTCACAGGTCGGGTCGGGTCAACCCGTTTATTAAACGGGTCAGAGCGGGTTAACCTGAAATTGACTCGTTTGTAAATGGGTCGAGTCGGGTTTTTTTCGTGCGGGTTACGAATTGTGTTTAGGGTTCGGTTAGAAATTGACGGTCCTACGCTTGCCATATAGAGGCAGCTTCAATGGACCCCAAACAGAGCCAACACCCCTTTAGCCCCTTTTCTCCACCACACAATTTCTCTCTCCCTCTACTACTTTATTTTATTATAAACGAGAGGTGGATATCAGGGGACTAGTGGGAAGAGAAAATCGTGATTGTGTGGTGGAAATCAGAGGGCTAAAAGGGTGTTGCACTATTTGAAGTGCTTTCGATATATATATATATATATATATATATATATATATATATATATATATATATATATATTCGGGGAACTCCTGTTTTGTAGCACTCCTTTATCACTCCTACCCGTTCGTGAGCTACACTAATTCAATTCCAACAAGAACTTGAGGATGTTCGATTCACATATATATTATTATCTATCCAAAATTTGAGCTTGTTCCGATATTCGTATAATAATATATTTGATGTTTAAATTTAACGGTTCGAATAAATTTTTGGATAAGTGATAATAAATATGTAGATTGGACATCTATATAATTTTGTTGGATTTGGATTAGTGTAGCTCACACTAGGATATGTGTGCTAAAGGGGTGCTGCAAAACATGGGTGCCTCGGAACGCTTCTCATATATATATATATATATATATATATATATATATATATATATATATATATATATATTGTGTTTCCTTCCGCTATCTTTATGTTCACATATCAAAGAAGATGGCAATAGTATAATCAATCAAACAGAGAGTTTCCTTTCCTTTCTGTGGTATTCGTGAAATTTGGGCAAAGTGGATTTAGAAATTTTATTGAAGAATATCCCGAAATATTTGCAGCTGGTAGCGGAAAAAACGATGAATTTGTTATAATCATCTTTGGTTATTCAGTAACGTGGGAGTGCAAATATCACCCATTCTATCCTGTATGAAATGATAATAAAATATAATGAGAATTCAGATGAGTTGCATGCTAAAACGTTAAATAAACAAGTTTTTCCCCCTTTTCTGAGATGAGTAATATGAGCTTTATATGTGGTCATCATGTTTTATGTACAAAGATTAAAGTTAGCTTTGTATGAGATGCTTACTCAAACAAGGAAAAAAAAGAAGTGTTGAAGGCCGATTATAAGGATTAATTGACAAGAATAATCCGAAGTTTAACATGTCCGCCCATATTAATCCCAAGTTTGCGTTATTCAAGAATAATCCCAAGTTTAGTGGGTGTCTTCCCAAATTGATCCCGATGACTTTTGATGACTTTTTCACGTGTTATTTTGGAATCAATATGGGAAGACACAGCCAAACTTCGGATTAATATGGGAAAATACAAGTAAATGAGATTAATTTGGGAAGAGACCCCCCCCTAAACTTGGGATTATTCTTGAATAACGCAAACTTGGGATTAATGTGGGCGGACAGGTTAAACTTCGGATTATTCTTGTCAATTAATCCTTAAAAATAATAGAATATTTGTCCTAGTTCTATTTCAGATAACAGTTATTATAATTTAGCGTTTTTCTTTTTTACTAACAATTCTTTGAATTTAGAGGAAGACAATGGACCGGTGAATACGTGATGGAATTCAGGAATTTGATCAACTCTTCTTTATCAGAACCCATTAACACTACTACCAAAGAAGAAGCCCGATTTTCCTTCATCCAAGGCGGCTATGTAGAAGATTCCGATTCAAAAGGTTTGTTTATTTTGTTATTATTTTTAGTGATTATTATCTATTTATCACATCTTCATCCATTACTGCTGTTTTCTAACAGAAAATGAAAAGGAGAAATCACTAGGTTTGGTAGAGGCTACGGAAAAGGCACTCAGTCTGAAGCCAGAGTCCATGAATTCCATTTTATTCAAAGGAACAGCAACATCAGGAGCTGAATATTTTGCTGCTCGCACATATCAAGGCTTGAATGTGGAATTTGAAGATCCACCTTCGGACTCTTATATAGTTGGTAAAACTGGCAGGGCTGCAGGTTATAAGCATGAAACTAGCAATCATGAAGATGCTGTTGCTAGTTAAAATGTTGTATTTGCTATTTATTTTAAATTTAACCGTAACTTAACTTGATTATTATATTTTCATCCAGTATTGTGCCTTTTCTAGCGTTTTAGTTCGACATCCGCATGGCATGGTGACATGAGTAAAGCGTGGCATGTTTGCTACTTATTGATCAATGTTGATGTTTTTTTATGGTGGTAGAAAACTAATATTATGATTTATGAGGCTTGCTTCCTTTTTCTTTAGTTCTTTACATCTTCAAATGCTATGCTGCTTGATTTTGATTTCTTTGTGGTCGTGGGTGAAATTTAAACTCTTGTTATGCGTTAACCGTGATGTTGTGAGTTGTAAACGTATTTATTTCCTTAGGACCTATTACTCTCTTATGAATCATTTGTAAAATGAACCGAGTCTTATTGTCTTACATCAAGATCATTTTATTCATATTCTTTTCTTTTGATCTTTTCAAATTGCTTCTCTATGCTGGAAAAAATGCTCATGATATATATATATATATATATATATATATATATATATATATATATATATATATATATATATATATATATATATATATATATCAAACCGATCGTTATGGAAATTTGCTTACTGTCATTGGTCAAAATCAATTTTTGTGAAGTTGAAATAATAAGTCTTCTTTCTTGGCTTTCTCTCATTTATTGTTATAGTCAATCTCGCATTTTCTTCCCCAAATCTCGTTTCCTCGGTCAATCTTGCCTATTCCTTCTCCCTTGAATTCGCTAAAAACCAATGTTAAGTTCTGATTAATATCAGACATTATTATCCCTTGTATGGCTGAGCATTTTGCCCTTTCTCTATTTATTCACGCATCATTATTCCTTTAGCCTCGGGAATTTTATGCCTATTTTCCTCCAAATCCCATAATCCCTATCATTAAGCTTTGGGTTTCGCGAATAGATTTAGATTCAATACATATTTACCTTTCATGAAAATTGAAATTCCTAACTATTGTACTTAAGTTTTATAGCATCTCGCCATTAAATACAAAATCAGCGCTTCATTCCCTTTCATTGAATCTAGTCTTTGGCATGTCTTGAAGCCTTCTTTGTTCTCAGACTAAAGCACTTATCGCTTTCAGCATTTACGATTTCGGCAACAAAACTCGAATGATGAAGCTTTATAGATTAACTTTAATTTCTTAATTTGTATTCTTAATCGTAATCTTTTTAAAATCTAACTTAAATGGCAAAATTTTGAGTTTTTGGTTTGCACAAAGGATATATGGTTATATTGTTTTAGTTGTTTGCTTTGATTAAGTGTGGTTGCTATTAATTTAATTTATTTTAGGCAAAAAGGGTGGAATTACTACTTGTAGAGCTATTACTGAAAAAAGGAAAACGCTTATGTCATGGACGTAATTTGAGCTGAGTGGTGTCACGCGATAAGCATACAACTTTGATGCCTTGTATTTCATACCAAAAATAAAGCTTTTAGCATCTGCATGCGAAGTTTATTAGATTGCCCCAGTAAACTTAGTTAAGTTTTGTACCAGTATAAGTGCACAAATATATTGTTGCTTGGATTGCATTTCATTAGGTGTTATTAGAACACTATGGGTAAGTTAATCCATGTTTCGCCCTTTCTCTATTTACTCAAGCATCATTATTCCTTTAGCCTTGGGATTCTTATGCCCATTTTCGTCCTCCAAATCTCATAATTTTTATCATTAAGCTTTGGGTTTCGTGAATATATTTAGATTCAGTACACATTTACCTTTTCATGAAAATTTAAATTCCTAACTACTGTATTTAAGTTTTATAACATCTCGTCATTAAATATAGAATCAACGCTTCATCCTCTTTCATTAGATCTACTCTTTGGCACGTCTTGATGCCTTCTTTGTTCTCAGATTAAAGCACTTGTCACTTTTAGTATTTACGATTTGGGCAACCAAATTCGAATGATGAAGCTTTATAGGTAAACTTTAATTTGTTAATTTTTGTCCCTATTTGTAACATTTTTAAAATCTAAATTGGATGGCAAAATTCTGAGTTTTCGGTTTGCTCAAAGGATATATGGTTATATTGTTTTAGTTGTTTGCTTTGATTAAGTGTGGTTGCTATTAATTTAATTTAATTTATTTTAGGCAAAAAGGGTGGAATTACTACTTGTAGATATATTACTGAAAAAAGGAAAAAACTTACATCATGGATGTAATTTGAGCTGAGTGGTATCGCACAGCAAGTGTACAACTTTGATGCCCTCTATTTCATACCAAAAACAAAAGCTTTTAGCGTCTACATGCGATGAGAGAATAGTTTAGAAATTTGTTTGATTGCCCCAGTAAACTTAGTTAAGTTTTGTACCAGTATAAGTGCACAAATATATTATTGTTTGGGTTGCATTTCATTAGGTGTTATTAGAACACTATGGGTAAGTTAATCCATATTTTACTTCAAGTTTAATTCCATTCGTATTAATTTTTAGTAATCTTCCTTATAGTGGAATTCCTAAATAAAATGCATTACATACAATTTATTTATCACAGACGAATGTCTATGTTATTTTTATTACTCCATAGAGTTATCGTCTCTGGTGATCTTTGTTTTTTCAAGATATAATTGATTGATATGAAGATGTGCCTTTGTCAAAGTGCATAAAAGCTGAACTTTTGAACAATTCATCGTTACTACTTCAATATGTCCAGGTTGTTAGTTGTGCACAATCATAAGTGCAGAGTCAAGGTTACACTCTATTATAACATAATGTAGATCATGCCAAAACTATAAATTAAGTTGATATTGTGTAACTATTTTTTTTAAGAAAAGGAATATATAATATAACAAAAGAGAGAATCTAGCCATTCTCCAAAGGCTCACAAAAACAGTTTCTATAGAATGCAGAAACTGTGCAAACACGCGAACAGTAGCAACAAGACAAAATACAACAAAAAACAGTAGACAGCCAAAAGGCAAAAAAAACAAGACAACAGTCATGGCAGACGAAGCCTCAGTAGATAGACGCCACAGACAAGTGTGGCGCTGGAATCTCCAAAGCTCCACATAAGACGCACTAGGAGCAAGAGCAACTGAAATACCCTCCAAGGTAGATTAAAGACGAAGGATGGGTAAGCCAAACTATCGCTCATGAATATCCGATAGTTCCAGCTCCGCACGCTCTATCATATCTGAAGAGACAAGAGACATCATAGAACAACAACAAAACTCCAGCTCAGCCTAAAACTCCAACTCCACCTACTCCTAAAAACCAGCTGGGATGAAGCGTCTAAAGCACCCACCAGCTCCAACCAGACCAGTTCCAAAAACCTATAATTCAGGACCTGCAGTACTAGCAAACAACATAAGATCGATTGGGGGGAGGTAGTGTGAGAAAGTGAAAATTGCAGTAGTAAACTCAAAAAGTTATAATCAACCAATACCTGACCTGGGAGTGGCCGCTACCGAGGAAACATCAAAGGTAACTGCCAAGCTCCTAGACCGGGCGCTAAAGACACCCCTGAAAGGCCTACCGCGAAATGCAAGGAAAACATTGTTCCTTACTCTCCGGATAATGGTAGGAGGATCCATAGCCACCTCGTCAAATGTCGCCTTGTTCCGCGAGCACCAGATGTACCAGCAGACAAGACAATGAATCAGACGAAGCAGGATCAAGCGAAAAGATTTTCCTGAGATGTTGGACCACCAGAATCTCATAAAACCTTCAGGCGAGGTGGCATTACCTCGGCAATCCATTAGATTCCCGAAATAATTCCAGACAGACCTGGCACAAGACTAAGAGAACAACAAGTGAAAGGAGGATTCTGAGCATTCAGTACTGTAGCACCTGTAATGGGATACCGAAGGGATGCCGATTCTCTGTAGGTTCTCGTCTATTGGTAACCCGTCATGCAAGGTTTTCCACATAAACAGAGAAACCTTCGAGGGAATTCAGACATTCCAAACGAAGGAGAAAAGATGGAGAATTGGACCTGGTGTCCTTACTGAGTTCCAAGAGGCCTTAAGCGAGACAGTACCACCACTATGTGCATCCGTTAAGTCCTTCACAGACTGCATCCGTTTCCACATCTCACTAGTGTAGGATGGGTAATTCGTTCCAGAAAGCCTATGGTACTTAGCGTGAAGGAACGTTGCCCAGAGGGAGTCCTTCGCTCCAAACCTTGCCCATAGCTTACAAGTAAAAGCCGAACTGATGTCCTTAGGGTTACGGAGGCCCATACCTCCCTCACTTTTAGGACGACAAATGGAGTTCCAAGAAATCCAGTGGTGGCGAGAAACATTGTCCTTGGATCCCCAAAAGAATGAAGTAGCCAAGGATCGGTAAGAGCGGAAGAAAGAAATAGTGAGAGTCGTGGCAGTAAAGATATGAGATCCCATAGAGTCAAGGACAGACTTAATGAGAACCAGTATGCCAGTCTGAGAGAGGAGAGTTGCATTCCAACGAATGATCTTTCCCCTGACTTTGCCAGATAAGGGATCGAAAATGGCATTGAGTTTCCTGCCTCGATATAATACAATATCGAGGTAAGGAGTGGAAGCGATGCCACCTTGAAACCGGTAGAAGTCTCCATCCAAGACGTTCTAACCAAATGATATTGTGTAAATAAAAAGTCAGCACGCATTCAATTTATCCAATTTATAAAATTCACTATACAGAAGCTGACACATTTTATTCAAATTAAATCATTATCTAGTATCATCGTGTGTTGTTTTTCAGTTGTACGATTGCACATAGATACTTTTCTTTGCGCTATCAACATGTCAAAATGTATGCGTTCTTATGTTGTTGGTATACATATTAGTTGTGATGAAATATTATCTTGTATAGTTCGTCAATAAAATGACTTCTAAGTTTGTTGTAAAATGTGGGCCAACGGACTATTCATTGTTTATCACCAAGTAAGATAATAATACGTTGTTTTTATGGAATGATTTTAACTACAAACACGCTTGATTGCAACACGACCAGACTTTATCAAGAAGGTTCTTCTGCAGATGTAGACATATTTATGTCCTAAACCTCCGGTCTTTTAAATACGAATCATTATTTTTATTTTGTAAGAATCAATGTATTCCGATGAAGTGAAATTGCGTTTCACTTTGGGTTAACTAACTTACTAAAAACAATTGCTATTCCAATTTTTTGTATGTCAACTCGATCTTAATCCAATCAGCTTTAACAACCAAGATTTTTGAAAATATAATACAATTCATGTAGCCTCTTTGTTAGCTTCCTCTTGACAATACGCTTGAAGTGGACGTATGCTTTTCCAAGTTATAAAAATATGTGCTCTGACAATTTTCGTTTCTTTGCACTGTTTTGTAGTTGCACCTAGTTCTCGTGTTGATCTGGTTTATCATTCTTGACTAGGAAGTGCATTAGTCAACTCAAGTATGCTATTTTTATTTGTTACATAGTATATCATTTGTTATTTGAATGTTTCTATTACAGCTATAATAAGTTATAAAGGTCTTCCCTTTAGTAAAGACGCGGGAAAATTGATCCACCCGATTCTTCATGGTATTGCTACTATTCTTGGCATTGTTGGAATCATCGAAAGTGGAATAGTTAATCTGTATTGTTTGCATTCATGGCTTGACGTCGATACTATATGTTTATATGGCTTTTAGGTAAATGTCGCATCATAAAGTTGTATTTTACTCTTTCTAGCCTCCAAACATGCATAAATTGTATAGACAATTTGGTTCATCGTTGTTGTACGGTTATAATAATTATGCTGAAATTTCCACTTGTGCAGAATCATACCACTGCCTATTTCTGGAATATTGTTTCCTAATCTAAACGTCTAAACTTCAATTTTTTTTTTATTGTAATAATTTATGTTTATTTAACATTATTTGAATTATTTAATTTAGTAATTATTCACATGTGCATGTTGCATTTGTTGGGTTCCACGGTATATGATTTAACTAGTTGTACAATGCACATTATCAGAGGCTGCAAATCATTCCGAAGGGGAAATTACAGGATCCACTAATTGGTACATAATTCGAAGAAGATTATTGTTCATAATATTCTTAATTGATTAGTTTGGACTATGGTTAACATTACCTAAAATCACACATATATGGGCACTATAACCTACTAGAATATCATACCTATACAATTCTGTGTTTTGCTAACTTTGATGTCTTTATTGATAAAGTGTGTATTGTGGTCTTTACAATTTATTTATTTTTTAGTAGAAAAGTACCAACCATGCACTAGCATTTCAGCTTGTGGCCTTTGGTGTGCAACTGAAGCTTGGACCAAAAGCTTATCATTTGGGACCTGCAACATTCTTGCTGTATGTTACATGTGTGAACATGAGGAAAGCATAATATGCTTGTTGTGGCTGGGTTGCTTCAATTTTTGTGGCTGCTGGCTGCATGGATGGTAAAGTTAGAATTTGTGATAGTCGTTCTGGTGACTCTGTGAAAATATTTAGTGGTCATGATGATACCTGTTCAGCGTTAGGCAATGTCAAAGGATTGAAATCATCTTGTTTCTGGTTCTAGTGATCACACCGCTCTGTGTTTTTTGAATTTTTGAGTTTCAATGAAGTTGTGAGTTGTATATTACAGACTTAAGATTGGTTCAGTATTTATATACTTGTTAAAGAATGATAAAATTAACTTTTGGTACTCTATATTTACAAATTTTATTTTACAGTCCTTTATTTTGTGTAATTTATGGATGCAGCTACTGCAAATTGCATTGCTAAGGAAAGAACTTTGAGGGTCTATGTGCCTTTTTAGTTGATTTATTTGATATATAGACTGAGTTTTATTTGGTAAAATAATAATAATATAATTTGTGTTTATTTGGAAATATTGGATGATATAAGAGAATTTCGTTTGTGATATAGTTTCACATTCATAATAGAGAGATATATGGTAAATGAATCATGCTAAGTACATGAACGCAATTAACAGGTAGGTCTCATTTATAATATATTCATTGAATTACTATTTGGGGCCGAATTAAAAGCATCAAATAGTCTTTGCTTCCATGCCCACTAAAATGCAGCTCGTTCATTATTTATAAAAACGATTGATTAGTAGAACTAACCTTCAAAATTATTGAGTTGGATTTAATGGAAAATTGAGCACATGAAGTTGAAGACAACATGCGATATTAGCTGTTTCATATCATATGAAAATTTTGGATGGATATCTTTTTGTTGTTTGTAAAGACAGAATTTATGGTGAAAATGCAGTTGATTATATGTCAAAATTTCAACGATCACTGAAATATTTTGCAATATGGCCATAATTGATTGTTATTAGGTGTCATGTTCAAAATACATGAGAAATATTTTGAATTTGATTATGGTCATTTGTATGTTTTTCAACATTAGAACTGTACATACTGCCATGTTGGAGATACATGAGAACTATTTTGATTTTGATATGATCATTTGTTTGTTCATCACTTTCTATAGGTATAATATGTGCATAATGCGTGAGCGTTGTTTCAAACGAATCTACTCAAATATTGCTTCATCATTTTGATGTTTTGACAGACTCCCCAATTTTATTTATGATTTAGTGCGATTCTTTTGAACATAAATACAGTCGACAGGTCGACATTACTTCAACATTATAGTAAAACTTTGTTGTAACCTGAATGTACATGCACCCATGTCCGCGTAGTTTCTGCCAAACTCTGAGGTGTCGTTCGCAGTGAATTTGTGCCCTATTACTGTTGAGTCTCATGCGTCGGGCACCTAAATGTGAAATTCCACATTCAACCACGGTACTGGTGAACATTGAAAAATGATCTATAAGTGTCGGACACGTCTGACGCCAACAAATCATTTTCCAAACGCTCACCTCCCAACGAATCTTTTTACCCTCCCTTATAACTCTTCTCTACTTCCTCCACTTCTCATCTATCATCATCCTCTTCTTCTTCTACTTCGAAATAAATTTCTACCTCCGATTCATCCTCCGATCTCAACTATTTGCTTGATCTATACGGGATATCATTGTGCCAAAATGCACAGAGAAATCATATGACCCAAATGTTAGGGAACGCGGAACGCAGATCTTAAGGCAATACTAACATTAGGAAGGGGGTGAATAGTGTTTCTAAGGAATTTATGAAAATCTTAAACTTAAATGATCTACTATATGAATCAAACACAACAGAGATGATCAAAGACGCAGAATCAAACACAAACACAGAAATAGATAAATATAAAATGCAGAAAAGGAAAGAACATACCGGATTTTATACTGGTTCGAATTACTCCTACGCCCAGTCTCACACAATGCTGGATTGCGCAAAGTTTTATTCTATATCAATATTCAAGTACAATCCCCTTGTTTTCCCAGCTACAAGGTTAATACCACTCCAACCACTCTTGATTTCATGGCTACAAGATTACCACCACTCTCTTTCCTTGATTGCAAGGCTACAAGGAACACACCCTTTCCCAAACACTTCCCAAATGATTACAACAGCCCTACAACTCTTCAATAGCACTTCAATTCAGAGAGTAATGAGTAGAGAGTGAGAAAAGAAGAAATTTTATGTAATTAAAATAGAATTCGGCAAAGTAGAAGTGTAGAAATTAAGAAATTATGAAATATTGATGGTGGGATGAAGATGGGCGAGGATGGAGAAGAAGAATGGTTAAAAAATTCGAAATCACCCTCTATTCATAGCATTTGAATGGTTGCAACGCTTCTGGAGCGTTACAAATCACGAAAAGACATTTCCTTTGAAAATTGAAAAAATGACAGTTGTATGTCGACATAGCAACATATGTATGTATAAAATATTTTTTAAACTATTTTTCAAGTGTTTTTATATATATATATATATGCATATATATATATATAATTCTGAAAATTCTAGAATTAAAACTTAGTGATATAAATGAGTATTATAAAATGTAAAATCATATAAAAAACATACTTATACTTTACATAAACATATTTATAAAATTATAAAGTTTAAAACCATAAGATTATAAACTATATAACTATATAAACATAAAACTTATATTTGAAATCACAAGTAAGGTTGAAAAACAAAAAAACAATTTGAATTTAAAATTTGAATTTTGAAAATCACAATTTGAAATTTGAAAATCAGAATTTAAATTAGAACTTGAACATGGAGTGCTATTCAGAGTCTTACATATAAACTAGACTCTATTACTATATTTATCTTGAACTCTTGATAACTTGATTACTCATGAGTCTTGAATCTCTTCTGAATTCTGAATCTCTTGAAACTCTAAAACTGTACAGTCTTCAGTATGTAAGTCCTGCATACAAATCCTGCATATATATATATATATATATATATATATATATATTCTAGATAGAGATGTTAGTATATATTTTATAATCAATGATAATTGAAATAAGATTGTTGTCATCAAACTCCATTCTCCAACAATATCCCCCTTTTTGATGATGACAACCTTGATTTATAAAATATTCATACCTGTTGATTCTGATCCTTCTTATACTCCCCCTGTCATCATGAATCCTACATACTCTCTCTTAAACTAATTTTTGTTTTATAATTTTTCCCCCTTTGTCATTATCAAGAAGAAATTTTAAATATACTCCCTCTAAATCCTACATATATATATATACACACACACACACACAAATCCTATGGTTATGCTAAAGTAAAGTACTCCCCCTAAATTATATAACTTATATTTATAATACGTAATAATTCCCCCTGAATTTATGCCTATGTTATATCCTTATTCTATTATAACCATTCTAATACTAATCCCTAAATCTACAAGAAACGAATATTGTAAGAAGTAAACAATTCTATCATTGTTTTACAATTCATACAGTACAATCCAAAGCAATTTACAATATTACACGAACGAAATACTATGTACGTTATACATCGAATAAACGAAAAATAAGACTTAATGTCTAATGATTCTTCATGATAAGAGACTTATGAATTGACAATTGGGGTAATGGAGACAAAAATCCCCTATTTCGTTCAATTATATTTCCGTCTCGATCAAACAAAACTTCACCAACACATACGACTTAATCATCCTCTTTCATACCCTCTTGTTGTGTTTCTTCTTGTTCCTCCTCTTCTATCATCTCTTCCTCATCCTCCTCTTCTTCTTCCATCGTTGGATTATCATCTTCGATGATGATTGGATTCGCTTGATTATCCATTACAAACTTTTGTAGGTTTCTCATGATTTTCCCTTGCTTAACTTGCTCTTGATTCATTCTAATTTGTAGTACTTGAATCTTAACAAGCATTTGAATCCATTTTCTTTTCTAATTTGATCACTTGAGCGTGAGTAGTGCGTTGAAATGGACCTTCGGATGGTCCGACGGACGCTTCGGTGTTAATTTGGTCATTATAATTACTGGAGGCCATGGTTTATTTTAGTTTTGAGTTGAGAGAATGAAGTTGAAAAGTCGAAGTGGAAAGTTTAAATGGTTATAATAACTAACTTTTGGTGGGAATTAATTTTTGAAATCTGGCAGTTATATGTCGACATAGGCGCATATGTATGTCGACATATGAAACACCCCACCTCCGTTAGGGTCACTCTCAAAGGGAATGCCCTAATTTTGGTGGAGGTTTACAAGTACAAGTCACAGATATACAAGACAGATATAAGAACACATATTTGTAAACAGCGGAAGAACAACAAACTTTATTTCATAAAGTCAAATACGTGTTACAACAACATCCTTTCCAAAAACATAACATAACACTTTCATAATCTGTCTTGAATACATTATTTAAAGAAGCATAAATAAAACATAGATAAAACTGCAAAAGCCCCATAGTGGATTGTCCAAAGCCATAGTTCAAAACAGGAAAGTCCAAGCAATACATTTCTCTTCTTCAAGCTGGATGTTGAGGTTGGTCAAGCTGCTGTGTTCCCTCCCTGAGGACCTGGGGGGGGGAACGGAAGAAAGAAGACGAAAGAAAAGTAGAGTCAGACATAAAGCCTGAGTAAGTCTAGTACTATTTTGTCTATGAATAAAGAACTGGGTATGATAAGTAATAACAAGGAGTGGGCAAACACCATAACTTGGTTAAGTTGTCTAGGGTCGAATATACTATCGTACCCCATGTTAATCTCTGAACCCATATAAACTAGTTTCCAAATTTGCACCCCAAAATCAGGGTGATGTGATCCATTCTATGATGATCGGCTCCTACTCGCAAAGTTACATGTGTCTTACGGCCCCCGATGTCTGTAGTTACCTATGCTGGTCCCACCATGGGGTGTATCAAGTCCCATAGTGGCAACCCGACACAACCTTAGAGTGCACAGGTATGCTACTGGTGTCCAGTGCCTTATTTTTCTGCGCCGGAGTGTGTGCACGCCCGCACTCCGTTAGAACCTACACTGCTACACCACCGCCGTCGATTTGACCTCTTACAATCAGCCCAGTAATCGTGCCCCACCCTGCCTAGTTTCAGGGTATCCTGATACACCTTTTAGGGTTACTGCTGAAAAGGGTCCCCCGTTACTAGGTTTTCTATCTCTAGCCAACATGCTAAGTTGGTTAAGTGTTTCCTAACCTAACCCCACCAGTCCGTTTATTTTAGCATGTTCCATTTTGATTAAGTCTTTAGTTCACTTAATCCTATCAATCCTGACTCAGCCTTAATTGTCTTATTAAGGCCCTGACCTCTCACATTAGACAGGTATTGTTGTGGCTGCCTGTTGCCGGTTGGTTCCGGGCAGTCTTACGCCACAACTCAGTCTAACCTCGGGTCCTTGCTGGGCTCCATGTTTAACCACCCACATTGGATAGGTATTGTTGTGACTACTGGACAGCCGGGCGGTTCCGGGCAGGTTTACATCACAACTCAATCCAACCTCGGGTTAAACACATCGTATGTTCTACATTTACATATTTTGTCATTCCTCTTTATTTCTTATATGTAAATATTTGCGGCCCATTATTAAGTTAATGGTGTAAAGGTTACGCCAATCATGGGCCCAACCCATACTTGAATTTGGGCCCTTCTATTTTATATTTTCCATTCATTAATTAATTTTAACCCAACGTTATTTTCCCCCGTTTAACATGTCCGTTTATATACATTGGGCTTAGCCTTTTAAAGCCCAATTTAGCCATGCGAAAAGGGGAGGCTTATGGCGTGATTACATACACAAAGAGGGGAAGGTGAGCGCATGAACTTGCATATGACGTTGGAAATACAACATAGAAACTGGTGTACTTGCATAGTGGTAACATAGGTGACGTGAATCAAAGCCTGTGAACTTGTAATTGAGATATCATTATTGTCACATGAACCTATATTTTTACTTAGGCATAATGTCAAACATAAGCATGGCATAATATTTCTAGCATAAGCATAGCATAATGTCAACCATAAGCATGGCATAATTACTTCTAGTATGAACATAGCATAGTTCAACTTAATCATGATTTAAGTCTAATCACATAACGATGGTATAAACATACTTATGCATAAATATTCCTAAACATGGTGTTTGCTTTAAACTTGCAAAAAGGGATTCTTGAGTCTAACCTAGCCATGTCTCACATATGTCATCATATAATTCTTTTAAACAAGATGGATTTCAATTATGCCAAATATCATTCATAGCCTAGCCATATTCATAAGTTTGCAAAAGCATGACTTAATACATGGATTATGGTGTCAAAATTCCAACATAGTTTCATATGAACTATAATAACCAAACTTGTTTCAATTACTTGCAAAATTATTTATGCACAAAAATATACATCATGGTGGCATAGAAGCAAAACCCCAAACTTGCATAAATTTCAATCAACTACATACATGTAGCTTCAACATAGGTTACATAATTTGCGCAATATTCCAAACGTATATTTGCATAGAACTACCGCATGTAGTTCTTTATAATGAATAACATAATTTTTCACAAATATGAATTACTTTATTATCCCAATTCAAGCATACAAATCAATACAGTTGTTTATTCATACCAAAGTAATACTCTACTTACAATGGTTGCGGCGAATTCTCTAATTAAGAGATATGATTCCTTTGTTGAATTGATTGGCTTTAGGTTGCTTGAATTGCTTTAGGCTTTAGAACTTTCTTCCTAATCCTCTCTCTAGTTGGCGGCTACTCTTTGTCGTTCCTCAGCAACATGGCGGCTATGTTCTTAATTTTGAATGAATAGATTAGGGTTTAGTCTAGGGTTGTTTATATAGAGGTTAGGAACTAATTAGGACCATTGATGTTGCTAGGTTAGATCATAGCCATTCATTAGGAAGAGAGACCAATTAAAACCCGCCACCTAGCCCTAATGACAAAGCAGACCACAGAAATTCGACCAAACACAGACCTGGCCAGCCAGGTTGACTGGGCTCGACCAGGTCGACACCCCTGTCGACAGGGCTGTCGACAGCCCTGTCGACATGGGTAGCCCAGGTCGACAGCCCAGTCGACCTGGGTGGCCTAGGCGGGTGTTTATCCGCCCTGGCCCACTGGGCCCGATTATTTTATTCTGTTTAAATTTTAAATTTAATTCAAAACTTCCGAAGGCCATATCTTCTTCATATTGACTCCGTTTTTCGAAAACTCGGACTCTATTTCGCGTATTTTTCCGAGACGAACGCAATGGCGTATCCCGTTTCCCTTAGTTCTTTGATTTCAATTTAATTATACTTTAATTTGTTAATTTCACAGTTTATAGAATTTTCGGGGTGTTACATTCTCCCCCACTTAAGAGGATTTCGTCCCCGAAATCTTCAAGCTAGGAGGAATGTATATCCTAACATCCAATCATCCATCTACTCATCCATCAAACACGAGCATCCATTGTCCTTAAAAGACTTCTAATGCTTCATGATCATATGCGAAGTGTGTGTGTACATGAACTTATCTAATGCAAAATCAGGCGGTCTACTGATTCAGTTGACCTCCTTAATGCGAATTATGTAAGTGCCATGAATCCATTATGTATGCAAATTTTCCTATTCATGATTCTACATGAGTGCACAATCATTCAATACAAATGCAATATCCACATGACAACTCATAAAAATTCAACCACATATGAATGCAAACATATATGCATATGCAATATGAAGTGACTGAGCCGATCTAAAACCTAGATTGTGTGTGTATATGCAACCACGAGCAACCACTAGCAATCACTTGCAACCACTTGCAACCATCATACATAACATGTTTCAACTACATGTTTCATCCAAAAAGATTCTACCTAAAAGATAAGGTCGAGGAAATATACCTAAAAAGATAGATAAAAGCGCAACTTAAGGAAAAAGAAAGATCAAGGATGTACCCTCGAACAGAAAAGGGTAGGCAGTACGTATTCTAGCTTCAGTTTCCCAAGTCGCGTCTCCCTCGGCGTCGCTCCACTGAACTTTGACGAGCTTGACTTCGCGGTTGCGTAGCTTCTTCACTTCCGTTCCTAATATGCGGGTTGGAACTCTTCTTATGGTTGCTTCGCGTTCCACTTCGGCCTCTTCGAGGATATTTGGCTCTACCACTTCAGCAGACTCATGCAGACATTTTCGGAGATGTGAAACGTGAAAAACGTTGTGGACTCCAGCCAACTTCTCGGGTAGCTCTAATCTATAGGCCATTTTCCCAATTTTCTCAATGATAGGGAATGACCCTACGAATCTTGGTGCTAGCTTCCCTGTGGTTCCAAAACGAACAACGTTCCTTAGCGGTGATACCTTGAGAAAAACTCTGTCTCCAATTTCAAATTCAAGGTCGGTCCTCCTCTTGTCGGCATAGGACTTTTGTCTGTCTTGGGCCGTCTTCATCCTTCTTCGTATTAAGTCCACTTTCTCTGAAGTCTCTCGGATCATGTCCGGTCCAAGTATGAGCTTATCCGTGGACTCCCACCAACAAGTGGGCGATCGGCACGGTCTTCCATATAAAGCTTCGAAGGGCGCCATTCCGATGGTTGCTTGATAGCTGTTGTTGTAGGCGAATTCTACCAAAGGAAGGTGGTCTCCCCATGTCCCTCCGAAGTCAAGGACGCATAGTCTTAGAAGGTCTTCCAAAACTCTGTTCACTCTCTCTGTTTGGCCGTCGGTTTGGGGATGATAGGCCGTGCTCAAGCATAACTGCGTTCCTACTGCTTCTTGCAGACTCCGTCAAAACTCGCTGGTGAAGATGGGGTCTCGGTCACTAACAATGCTAGATGGTATTCCATGGAGTCGAACGATTTCCTTGAGGTAAAGTGATGCTAGGGATGAGGCAGTTCTTTTACTTTTGACAGGTAAAAAGTGGGCGCTTTTAGTAAGCCTATCCACTATTACCCAAATGCTAGTGTTGCCTCTCCTAGACCTAGGCAGCCCATCGATGAAGTCCATGGAGATGCTATCCCACTTCCACTGCGGGACCTCTAGAGGATGTAGTAGTCCGCCAGGCTTTTTCTGTTCCGCCTTAACCTGTTGGCACACCATACACTTAGAAACAAACTCCGCCACGTCCTTTTTCATGCCGTTCCAGAAGAAAGTTCTTTTTAAGTCTTTGTACATTTTATCTCCGCCTGGGTGTATCGTCATCTTGGAGTGATGTGCTTCCTCGAGAACCTTCTTTATTAGATCTTTTGTCTGTGGGACGCATAGTCTTTCGTCTCGCCTTAGCAAACCTTTATCGTCAATGGAGTATCGGTTGAGGTGACTTGAAGTCTCACCCCTAATTAGCCTATCAATTATTTCCACAAGCTGAGGGTCTTCGCGTTGTGCTGCCCCTACCGAATCCACTAAAGTTGGGCGCACTTCGAGAGATGCTAGCAAGCCCGGTACGAAATCGGAGGAAGGCCTAAAGTCGAAGCTGGCTATAAACTCTAGGCTTTGCCTTTCAACAAACAACGGGCTTAGGGTCAATTTCTTTCGGCTCAACGCGTCTGCCACTACGTTGCCTTTGCCCGGAGTGTAGGAGATTTCGAAATCGTATGAGGCAAGAAACTCCATCCATCTCTGTTGCCTCAAGTTAAGATCCTTCTGCGAGAAAAGATATTTCAACGATTTATGGTCAGTGTAAAGTTCGAACTTCTCACCTAGGAGATAGTGTCGCCAAGACTTGAGTGCAAAGACGATGGCGGCTAACTCAAGATCGTGGGTTGGGTAGTTCTTTTCGTGCGCTTTCAGCTGCCTTCCGCCATAAGCTACCACCCTTCCTTCTTGCATTAAGACGGCGCCTAGCCCTGTCCCACATGCATCCGTATAAACAGTGAACATCTTGCTCCCATCTGGCAGCGTCAAAACTGGGGCTGTTGTGAGAGCCCTTTTCAGTCGTTGGAAAGCAAACTCGCAATCCAAGTCCCAATTGAACACTAGATTCTTCTTAGTCAATTTCGTGAGCGGAGCTGAGATTTTCGCAAAATCCCTTATAAACTTTCGATAGAAACCTGCTAGTCCTAGAAAGCTTCGGACCTCAGTTGCATTCCTTGGTGTCTTCCAATCCTGTACCGCCACTACCTTAGCAGGGTCCACTGCTAACCCTTGTTTGGATACTATGTGCCCAAGGAACCTCACCTCTTCTCTCCAAAAGTGGCATTTGGAGAATTTGGCTTTTAGTTGATGGTCTCGCAAAGTTTCCATGATTGCCCTTAAGTGTTGAGCATGTTCCTCTTCACTCTTTGAGAAGATAAGGATATCATCTACGAAGACCACTACGAATTTGTTGAGGAAATCTCTAAATACCCTACTCATCAGGTCCACGAAGTAAGCAGGTGCATTTGTCAAGCCGAAAGGCATGACAAGCCATTCAAAGAAACCGTCTGGGGTTCTGAACGCCGTTTTATCGATGCTATCTTCAGCCACCCTTAGCTGATGAAAACCGGTTGCTAAATCGAGTTGGGAGAAAACAGACGCTCCTACAAGCTGGTCAAATAAATCATCAATTCTAGGGAGAGGGTGCCTATTCTTTTTCGTTAGCTTGTTGAGCTCCCTATAGTGAACCATCCGCCTTTGTAGCGAACACCACTGGAGCGCCCCATTCAGAAATGCTCCTCCTAATGAACCCCTTTTCTAGAAGCTCTTTAATCTGTTTACTGAGCTCTTTCCTTTCTCGTGGAGCCATATGTCTAACGGGCAACGCAACGGGCTTTGCATTATCTACCAGATATATGCGGAAGTCTATTTCCCGCTTCGGAGGTAAGCCCTTCACCTCTTCAAAGACATCCGGATATTCCCGGACCACTCTAACTGATTGCAAATTTTCAACAGAGGCATCTAGCGATTCAAGATAACTAAGCATAACCGCATACGAGGGATTACAAGAAATTTCCAAAGTATTACCGAGCTGGGCTAGGAGCCTAACAACCCTTTTCTCACAATCAAGGATGGCCCCATTACTGGACAGCCAATCCATACCCAAAATCAAACCATACCCCGAAAAGCCCAAAACAAAGGCACTACATAGAAATTCAACACTTAGGATAGAAATTTTCAAATCCAGACAGATCATAGACAAATGAGCTGGGCCCCCAATTGGGTTTGAAACAATTAAGGGGTCCTCTACCAAACTAGTTTTTAGGTGTAGAGATTCTACTAAAGCAGACGAGATAAAGGAGTGTGATGCGCCATAATCAAATAAAGTGCGAACGGGGTGATCATAAAGATAAACTACACTTTCTACAGAAGTATTTATACCTCGCTGTTGCAATGGTGGCGCTTCTAGCACATGAACCTGTGCCCCTGGGGTGGATCCAGCCCTCTGCCCCTGTCCTCGTTTCTTTGGGCAGTCCTTAGCCCTATGGCCCGTCTCACCGCAAGAAAAGCACCCACCATTCTCCTTGGCCTTCTTTTTCCGGCAGTCCTTCACTAAGTGCCCCACTTTGCCACAGAAATTACACTTCCTCTTCTCTTTGTTGCCCTTTCCGCCCTTCTTAAAGTCTGTCTTCTTAGGCTGCAAACCCTCTTTCTTCCCTTGAGAGCTTTCTGCCTTTGTCTCCTTCTTGCCCTTATCCTCTTCATTCAGCAATGCCATTTGCACCAATCTTTCATACGTGGCTCCCATGGGTATATGGGTCATGGCCAAACTGTGTAATGGCTCATTTAACCCCTTGACGAAACGGAGAGCCTTCTTGTGTGGGGTGTTGACTAGGTCAAGTCCAAACCTAGCCAGCTCATCAAACTGATTCACATACTCTCTAACAGTCTTGTCTCCTTGCTTAAGGAATAAGAATTTTTCCAACTGCAAACTTCTTTCCGCATCTGAGAGAAATTTAGTCTCAAACCTTGCCCTAAAATCCTCCCATGTCTCCACTGGTCTTTCAGCATTAGTGACTTCCCACCAGTAGGAAGCCTCGCCCTTCAATAGCCACACTGCCAACTGTACTTTTTGCCTATCTTCTACCTCAAAGATAATGAATAGGTCCTCCGTTTCTTTCAGCCAATTTCTAGCTGCTACGAAGGACTCAGTTCCATGGAAATCCCTTCCTCCCATAGCTTTAAAATCTTTACATATCTTAGCGAACGCGTTTCCCCGAGGAGGAGGTGGAGGAAAAGGTGCTGCTGCAGCTGGATGATTTCCTTCAGCTGGAGGAGGAGGAACGGTAGGACCTGGCTGAGTGGCCCTTGCTTCTAAGAAACGTCTAAACCAACCAGGTATGGGCACCCCTTCCGGCAAGTTAAGTTCTTGGGACATGCTGAAACAAAAAGGATAGATTCAAAACGAAGGATAAGAGATAATACCTATGGCTTTGGGGAGTGGACTTTGCCTTTTTAAAATAAAATAACATTTTCCTTTTAAAAATGCTTCTTTAAATTTCCTTTTTGAAAATAAATTTTCAAAACTTTTTATCTTATCTAGTAAACCTATGCTCTGATACCAAGTGAAACACCCCACCTCCGTTAGGGTCACTCTCAAAGGGAATGCCCTAATTTTGGTGGAGGTTTATAAGTACAAGTCACAGATATACAAGACAGATATAAGAACACATATTTGTAAACAGCGGAAGAACAACAAACTTTATTTCATAAAGTCAAATACGTGTTACAACAACATCCTTTCCAAAAACATAACATAACACTTTCATAATCTGTCTTGAATACATTATTTAAAGAAGCATAAATAAAACATAGATAAAACTGCAAAAGCCCCATAGTGGATTGTCCAAAGCCATAGTTCAAAACAGGAAACTCCAAGCAATACATTTCTCTTCTTCAAGCTGGATGTTGAGGTTGGTCAAGCTGCTGTGTTCCCTCCCTGAGGACCTGGGGGGGGGGAAACGGAAGAAAGAAGACGAAAGAAAAGTAGAGTCAGACATAAAGCCTGAGTAAGTCTAGTACTATTTTGTCTATGAATAAAGAACTGGGTATGATAAGTAATAACAAGGAGTGGGCAAACACCATAACTTGGTTAAGTTGTCTAGGGTCGAATATACTATCGTACCCCATGTTAATCTCTGAACCCATATAAACTAGTTTCCAAATTTGCACCCCAAAATCAGGGTGATGTGATCCATTCTATGATGATCGGCTCCTACTCGCAAAGTTACATGTGTCTTACGGCCCCCGATGTCTGTAGTTACCTATGCTGGTCCCACCATGGGGTGTATCAAGTCCCATAGTGGCAACCCGACACAACCTTAGAGTGCACAGGTATGCTACTGGTGTCCAGTGCCTTATTTTTCTGCGCCGGAGTGTGTGCACGCCCGCACTCCGTTAGAACCTACACTGCTACACCACCGCCGTCGATTTGACCTCTTACAATCAGCCCAGTAATCGTGCCCCACCCTGCCTAGTTTCAGGGTATCCTGATACACCTTTTAGGGTTACTGCTGAAAAGGGTCCCCCGTTACTAGGTTTTCTATCTCTAGCCAACATGCTAAGTTGGTTAAGTGTTTCCTAACCTAACCCCACCAGTCCGTTTATTTTAGCATGTTCCATTTTGATTAAGTCTTTAGTTCACTTAATCCTATCAATCCTGACTCAGCCTTAATTGTCTTATTAAGGCCCTGACCTCTCACATTAGACAGGTATTGTTGTGGCTGCCTGTTGCCGGTTGGTTCCGGGCAGTCTTACGCCACAACTCAGTCTAACCTCGGGTCCTTGCTGGGCTCCATGTTTAACCACCCACATTGGATAGGTATTGTTGTGACTACTGGACAGCCGGGCGGTTCCGGGCAGGTTTACATCACAACTCAATCCAACCTCGGGTTAAACACATCGTATGTTCTACATTTACATATTTTGTCATTCCTCTTTATTTCTTATATGTAAATATTTGCGGCCCATTATTAAGTTAATGGTGTAAAGGTTACACCAATCATGGGCCCAACCCATACTTGAATTTGGGCCCTTCTATTTTATATTTTCCATTCATTAATTAATTTTAACCCAACGTTATTTTCCCCCGTTTAACACGTCCGTTTATATACATTGGGCTTAGCCCTTTAAAGCCCAATTTAGCCATGCGAAAAGGGGAGGCTTATGGCGTGATTACATACACAAAGAGGGGAAGGTGAGCGCATGAACTTGCATATGACGTTGGAAATACAACATAGAAACTGGTGTACTTGCATAGTGGTAACATAGGTGACGTGAATCAAAGCCTGTGAACTTGTAATTGAGATATCATTATTGTCACATGAACCTATATTTTTACTTAGGCATAATGTCAAACATAAGCATGGCATAATATTTCTAGCATAAGCATAGCATAATGTCAACCATAAGCATGGCATAATTACTTCTAGTATGAACATAGCATAGTTCAACTTAATCATGATTTAAGTCTAATCACATAACGATGGTATAAACATACTTATGCATAAATATTTCTAAACATGGTGTTTGCTTTAAACTTGCAAAAAGGGATTCTTGAGTCTGACCTAGCCATGTCTCACATATGTCATCATATAATTCTTTTAAACAAGATGGATTTCAATTATGCCAAATATCATTCATAGCCTAGCCATATTCATAAGTTTGCAAAAGCATGACTTAATACATGGATTATGGTGTCAAAATTCCAACATAGTTTCATATGAACTATAATAACCAAACTTGTTTCAATTACTTGCAAAATGATTTATGCACAAAAATATACATCATGGTGGCATAGAAGCAAAACCCCAAACTTGCATAAATTTCAATCAACTACATACATGTAGCTTCAACATAGGTTACATAATTTGCGCAATATTCCAAACGTATATTTGCA
Source organism: Allium sativum (assembly GCA_030737875.1). Classification (NCBI taxonomy): domain Eukaryota; kingdom Viridiplantae; phylum Streptophyta; class Magnoliopsida; order Asparagales; family Amaryllidaceae; genus Allium; species Allium sativum. Next base: position 680,185,273 of record CM060926.1, on the reverse strand, counting down.
TAGAACTACCACATGTAGTTCTTTATAATGAATAACATAATTTTTCACAAATATGAATTACTTTATTATCCCAATTCAAGCATACAAATCAATACAGTTGTTTATTCATACCAAAGTAATACTCTACTTACAATGGTTGCGGCGAATTCTCTAATTAAGAGATATGATTCCTTTGTTGAATTGATTGGCTTTATGTTGCTTAAATTGCTTTAGGCTTTAGAACTTTCTTCCTAATCCTCTCTCTAGTTGGCGGCTACTCTTTGTCGTTCCTCAGCAACATGGCGGCTATGTTCTTAATTTTGAATGAATAGATTAGGGTTTAGTCTAGGGTTGTTTATATAGAGGTTAGGAACTAATTAGGACCATTGATGTTGCTAGGTTAGATCATAGCCATTCATTAGGAAGAGAGACCAATTAAAACCCGCCACCTAGCCCTAATGACAAAGCAGACCACAGAAATTCGACCAAACACAGACCTGGCCAGCCAGGTTGACTGGGCTCGACCAGGTCGACACCCCTGTCGACAGGGCTGTCGACAGCCCTGTCGACATGGGTAGCCCAGGTCGACAGCCCAGTCGACCTGGGTGGCCTAGGCGGGTGTTTATCCGCCCTGGCCCACTGGGCCCGATTATTTTATTCTGTTTAAATTTTAAATTTAATTCAAAACTTCCGAAGGCCATATCTTCTTCATACTGACTCCGTTTTTCGAAAACTCGGACTCTATTTCGCGTATTTTTCCGAGACGAACGCAATGGCGTATCCCGTTTCCCTTAGTTCTTTGATTTCAATTTAATTATACTTTAATTTGTTAATTTCACAGTTTATAGAATTTTCGGGGTGTTACAACATACATGTAATTTTATTCTTATTTTTCTGATTTTTTTTATTTTTATATATATTAATATATTTAATTATTCTAGTTCACTTAATAGCAAATACCTAATTCTCTTCTAAATTTTGTAAAAATTGCTTCATTTAATGGTTTTGTTAATATATCTGCTATTTATTTTTCTGTTTCTATAAATTCGAGTGAAAGTTTCTCTTTATTTATATTATCTCTTAGAAAATAATGTCGTATATCAATGTGTTTAGTTCTTGAATGATGAGTTGGAATTTTAGATATATTTATAACGCTTGTATTATCACAATATATTGGTGATTTATTTATGTTTAATCCAAAATCATTTAGAGTTTGTTGCATATGTATCACTTATGAACAAGCCAAAGCAGCAAAGATGTATTCTGCTGCAGTGGTTGACAAGGATATTGTATTTTGTTTTTACTAAACCACGAGACTAGTGAATGTCCTAAGAAATGACATGTTCCACTAATGCTTTTACGATCGGATTTACATCTCACATAATTGGTGTCACAATAAGAAATTAAATCATCCTTAGGATAAAATAATCCAAAGTTTAATGCATGTTTTACATATCTTAGAATACATTTTATGGCTTTTAAATGTGTTTCCTTAGGTTGCGATTGGTATCTTGCACAGAGACATGCACTATGCATTATATCAGGTCTACTAGCGGTTATATATAATAATGATCCTATCCTACCTCTATAATTTTTGTTCAACGTCTTTTGATGTATCATCTTTACTTAAGGCTATATTGGTTGTCATTAGTGTTGGTCTCCCATTAGTTGTAGTTAAATTATATTTATTAATTAAATCTCTTGCGTATTTTTCTTGATTAATGAATATTCCATTCTTTAGTTGATGAATTTGTAAGCCTAAGAAGAATGTTAGTTCTTCCATATGACTTATCTCAAATTCTTTGGTCATAATATCTGAAAATTCTTTATTCACCTTATTATTTGTTGATCCGAACATATATTTGTACTAATTGTATATCTTTATTATTTCTTTTAATAAACCGAGTATTATCTAGTTTTCCTATTTCAAAGTTAGATTGTAATAAGTAATTTCTTAATCTATCATACCAAGCCCTAGGAGCCTCTTTTAATCCATATAACGCTTCTTTTAATTTATATACGTGATTTGGTAATTTTTCATCTTAAAAAAGAGGTGGTTGCTCTATATATACATCTTCTTTAACATATCCATTTAGAAAAGCACTTTTAACATCCATTTGATATAATTTGAAAATGTTATGATTTGCAAAGGCTAATAATATTAATTGCTTCTAATCTTGCTACGGGGGCAAACGTTTCATTGTAATCTATTTCTTCTTCTTGGGTATAACCTTGTGCAACTAATCGTGCCTTATTTCTTACGACCTCACCGTGTTCATTCATTTTATTTTTATAAACCCATTTAGTTTCTAATATAGTTTTATCCTCTGGTCTAGGAACAAGTTCCCATACATCATTCCGAGTAAATTCATTCAATTCATCTTACATAGCAAGGATTCATGAATCGTCAAATGATGCTTCCTTTGGATTCTTAGGTTCAATAGTTTATATAAATGCGGAATTACTCATATTATTTAGTTAGTTTGAGTCCTAACAACTGCTTCAATGTCTCCTAAGATATTTTCTACAGGGTGGTCTCTTAGCAATCTAATCCTTTTATTTAGTTGACTGTCTTCGTTATTTGTTTCATTAATCTCATTTTCACATTCATCTTCATTGTGTTGTGTTATACTTTTATAGTTTTCGTCAAAGGATACATTTAAGGTTTCTTCTATAGTATTGGTTCTTGAATTAAAAACTCTATATGCCTTACTTCTCTTTGAATATCCAATAAGTATTCCTTTATCGGATTTTGAGTCAAATTTATCTAAATTTTCTTTAGTATTAAGAATAAAACATTTACTTCCAAATATTTTGAAATATGATACTTTTGGTTTCTTATTATACAAAAGTTCATAGGGTGTTTTATGAGTTAAGGGTCTTATAGAAATTCTATTTAAAATATAACAAGCTGTTGCAACTGCCTCAATCCAAAATTCCTAGGTAAGTTACTATCGGATAACATAGTTCTCACACACTCTTGTATCGACCTATTTTTATGTTCAACTACTCCGTTTTGTTGAGTGGTACTAGTGGAAGAAAAATTATGGGTTATTCCCTTTTTATTACAATTTTTTTTCAAAATTCTCATTTTTGAATTGTCCACCGTGGTCACTACGTATTGTTTTGATTTTTATGGATAATAAATTTTGAATTCTTTTGGCAAAGGTTTTAAATTAATCAAAAGCATCACTTTTATTTTTAAGAAACAAAGTCCAAGTAAATCTAGAAAAATCGTTGATTATTATGTAAACATATCTACTGTGATTTAATGATTGAGTTTGGGATGGACCAAATAAATCCATATGAAATAACTCTAATGGTTTCGAGGTTGTAATTTCCTCTTTTGATTTAAATGAACTTCGTCGGAACTGACAAGCGTAACATAAATTATTAATTTTAAATTTCATTTTGGGTAATCCCCTAATTGAATCTAACTTTGAAATCCTAGAGATGTGTTTGAAATTTATACGACCGAATCTCTTATGCCAGATCCAAAGGTCAATTGTATTGGCCATATGACATAGATTATCGTTGGAGATTTTCATACTCAACAGACTATCTCCTTCGAATATTATTTTTGAATTCCTATCTTCTATAAAGCATTTATCTTTCTCGAAGTTTATTTTATAGCCTTTATCGCAAAGTTGACTTTACTTAGTAAATTATGTTTTAGATTCCTAACTAATAAAAAATCAGAAATAATAGGGGTTTCAGAATTACCGACATTGCCCATCCCAACAATATATCCTTTAGAGTTATCTCCGAAGTTGACCATTCCACCATCTTCATATACTAGATTATTTAGTAGTTCCTGATTTCCCGTCATATGTCTCGAACAACCACTATCCAATATCCATTTGTCCTTTTTGATTTTCACCATTTATTCACCAAAATTTGAATTCTCAACAGCCATGTAACACACCATTTCAGAATTTGAATTTTCAACAGGCACATCACCCATCTTTTCAAGTTTTGAATTTCCAATAGCCATATAACACATCTTTTCTTGTTTTGGACAACAATTCAGTAGATCACTTGAATTTTTAACACAATAGAATGCAGACTCTTTCAGCATTGATACAATGCATGAATTGACACTAGTGTTAACAATTATTTCAAAATTTGCCATTTAATATTTTCATAAATCAGATTATGAACTTATTGAAAACCTATGTTCTGATACCAATTATAAGAGAATGCAGAATGCAGATCTTAAGACAAGACTACCACTAGAAGGGGGGGGGGAGAGGTGAATAGTGTTTCTAAGGAATTTATGAAAATCTTAAACTTAAATGATCTACTATGTGAATCAAACACAACAGAGATGATCACAGACAAAGAATCAAACACAAACACAGAAACGAATACTTATAAAATGCAGAAAAGGAAAGAACACACCGGATTTTATACTGGTTCGGATTACTCCTACGTCCAGTCCCACGCAACGCTGGATTGCGCAGTTTTATTACTATTATCAATATGCAAGTACAATCCCCTTGATTCCCCGGCTACAAAGTTAACACCGCTCCAACCACTCTTGGTTTCACGGCTACAAGATTATCATCGCTCCCTTTCCTTGATTTAAAGGCTACAATGATCACATCTTTTCCCAAATACTTCCCAAATGATTACAACAACCCTATAACCCTTCAAGTGCACTTCAATTCAGAGAGTAATGAGTAAAGAGTGAGAAAAGAAGAAGTTTTATGTAATTAGAATAAAAATTGGCGAAGTAGAAGTGTAGAAATCAAGAAATTATGAAATATTAATGGTGGGATGAAGAGGGGTGAAGATGGAGAAGAAGAATGGTCAAAAAATTCGAAATCACCCTTTATTTATAGCATTTGAATGGTTGTACCGCTTTTGGAACGTTACAAATAACGAAAATATACTTCTTTTGAAAATTAAAAAAAAATGACAGTTGTATGTTGACATAGCAACATATGTTTGTAGACATATGTATAAACTATTTTTTAAACTATTTTTCAAGTGTTTAAATATATATATATATATATAATTCTGGAAATTCTTGAATTAAAACTTAGTGATATAAATGAGTATTGTAAAGTGTAAAATCATATGAAAACATATTTATATATTATATAAACATATTTATAAAATTATAAAGTTTAAAACCATTAAACCATAAGATTATAAAACTATATAATTTTATAAACTTAAAACTTATATTTGAAATCATAAGTAAGGTTGAAAAACAAAAAAGAATTTGAATTTGAATTTGAACTTGACTACGGAGTGTTATTCAGGGTCTTACATATAAACTAGACTCTATTACTATATTTGCGTTGGACTCTTGAACTCTTGATAACTTGATTCTTCATAAGTCTTGAATCTCTTCTGAATTCCGAATCTCTTGAAACTCTAAAACTGTACAATCTTTAGTTCTTAAGTCCCGTATACAAATCCTGCATATATATGTCTATATATTATAGATAGAGATGTTAGTATATATTTTATAATCAGTGATAATTCAAATAAGGTTGTTGTCATCAAAACTGCATTCTCCAACACCGGATTAATACTTTAGAGTATACCGGTTTAGCTTAGATCACGACATTTTGAACGTGCATCAACAACGTCGTCAAAATAATTTTCGTATAAAAAGACTTTGTTTCTACTCGTTATGTCACAAACTACAACATCGCGGTCTCTCTTCAACGGTAGAAATTTGTATCCGCGAAATGGTTGGTATTTTCGTTTACATAATGACTACCAAGCTCTCAAATAGACAACTTAGCGAAAGATTTCAAAGAGTGGGTAACACAATTTCCATTTGTTTTCACGCTGTTTTAAACGCTTTTCAATTACTTGCTGCGGATACAATAAAGCCAGACGATCCACAATTTAATAGTTTCCACATCACATCAGCAGTTCAAGCCGGTACTATCCATATTTTAAAAACTATATTGGTGCTATAGATGGTACACACATATCTGTACACTTACCTGCTGATCAAGTTATCCTATATATCGGAAGAAAATGTTATGCTACGTGGAATATATTAGCGGTGTGCACTTTCAATGTGTAGTTTACTTATGTAATGGCTGGTTGGGAAGAGACTGCATATGATAGTAGAATTTTTAATTCGATTATAAATAATAGAAACTCCAACTTTCCTAAACCTGCAGTTGGACAATATTATTTGGTCGATTCAGGATATCCACTTCAGACTGGATATTTAACACCTTATCGAAATATGATGTATCATATTCCGCATTTTCGTGAGACCGTAAATCAATCAAAATCGGCCAATGAAGTGTTTAATTTCTACCGTTCGAGTTTACGGAGGACCGTTGAAAGAACTTTTGACATTTGGGAAAAAAATTTGCCATTTTGAAGAGAATGCCAACATATCCATTTGAAACTTGAGTCAAAGTTATCGTAGCTACAATGGCCTTGCACAACTACATACGAAAATATAATAGTGGTGATCCAGATTTGATGTCTTTTGATGATGATCTTGAACTTATCCCCAATGAACACTTGATGGAATATTATGCTCTGAGAAATGCGAGGAACAGAGGCACTGAACAGGTACAGCGAAATGGATAACAAGAAATGTCAGCATTTCAAGATATCATAGATCAGTTGGTTGCTGCAGGCCTGCGCTAAAACATACTACTGTATCCGTAACTACATTGTATATGTATTTTAAATTTCCTCGCTCAAATATTCTGTTTGTAGCAAAAAAAGACATTCTCAGTTTAGAACAGCAGCAGCTCAAATGGTCAAATGTCATTTTACTGTTCATATAACGCACCCTGAATCAACCCCGTTTGCAAAGGGCCTTTCTTCCAAACCTTTTCGGCGGATCTGCTCTTCCTCCGTAAATTACTAAATTTAGGGTTAGCAATAGGAGCTGAAAACTCCCGGGACCAAAAAAAAAATCAGAAAACAGAAGAGAAAGATAAATCAAGATTGCCTCTGAATCCTAGATTCCGCAATTCAGGTGTGCTGTTGCTTCTCCATATTCCTCTTTTTCATTTTTTCCCCTTCGATAACTGAACTGAATCTCATCTGTTTTTGTTTTAATTCGTTGTTTAAATTGAAATCGCGATTCATCTGGGTCTTCAGTATTTTCCTTATGACATAGGATCGTACAATTCACGGGTTGCTATCCAATCTAACTCTTCCAAATCGAGGTTTGGAATGTACTATCTTTCCAATTTTGCAATTACTGAATTAGAGTGATCCTGAAACTCGAGGCGATGATTGTCTGACGCTCTAGCTAGTTTTTCCCCTTCTTCTGGATGGTCTTATTACAGTTCTAGTAGTTCGCATTACTAAACTTTGGTGCTTTTGAATGGTTGATTCAACACAGTCCATATAATTTCCTCATGTATGAAAATTTTAAAAGAATGCTGCATGTATTTGGCTAAAAACTAAACTCAGCAATGTCAAACCTGTACATGTCGGTTTTGCACATCTGTATACATGCAGTAACCAATATAATGGGTGAATCTTGTTAGTTCTAGGTACTGCTGTCTAATTTTTTTTGACTCCCACCATGGTCATCTTCTCCCTTTTTTGCAAGCACAAAGTATATTATTCATTTACAACCGTTACAGCATGCCCTTTGTTCATGAATTCTTTTTCTACAAATCATATATGTTTAACATATTTAACGACAAATGATTCACATAAACATCTATCATTTTTTATGTTTAAATCATATGTAGTTTGAATTTTTATTTCCAACTTGAAGCATATACTGTTTTGTTAGTTTGAGTTTTTATTTAAATTTTTAATTAACGAGTATCGTGGCATATGCTATGCATGTGTGCTAGAAATGACAATGGGGCGGGTTTCTCGTGCCCCATACCCGACTTGGACTTTTTAAACCTCTCCCCGGACCCACCCCGTAGACCCGGTGCAGGTCTGGAATTTCGCCTCATACCCGAAACCCGTACGGGTCAGGGTAGACCCGACCCGCCCCATGACCCGATTATATTGTGTTCTAATGTACACAAGTTTGTATACTTATATTTTTTATCACTAAATGATAAATTATATACATATTATAATGTGTTCACAATAGTAAGAAAATATAATAAAATGAGTTGTAAGATAATAGTTCAAAATGTATGCATTTGTTATTGTATGATTATCATTGATGCAACTTAATACTATCCAAATTTTATAGTTTGTTGATTGAAAGAATATATTATTCAAGTTACAACCATGTGTATATCTAAGAAGATTAAAAAGTAATCATTATAATTATAAAGTGTTTTAATGATATTTTAATCATGCGGGTTGGGTTGGGGGGGGGGGGTTAGCCGTGCCCCAGACCCGACCCAAGACCTGGACCTTCAAAAGCGGGTTGCGGGTCTACCCGCCCCCAAAGACCCTATGGGGCGGGTCTAAATGGGTCCAAACAGGGGCGGGTCATGTTGGTTTGGACCCTAGACCTGCCCTGTTGTCATCCCTAACGTGTGCAAAAGTAATAGAAAACATCATATGTAATATTTCTTGGATTTTACGATGTGTCTTTGAACATACATAATGTCGCATGTTTTTATTATGTATATTCATAAATCGGCCATTTTTGAAATGAAATTGAGATCGAGTTATTTAATGAAATGATAAAATAGAGCAAAGATAGTAATAACCTATTATATTGATATCTGAAAAAACGTAACAAACAATAAAGTTTAGCGTTTGTTGTAGTTTGGAACTTGGAACCTGGAAAAAATACATAATCTTATGTTTGAAAAGTAATCAACCACCATATTAATCTATAGAGATTTTTTTTTCCACCATGGTGATATCGTGCTTCCATGGTTTACTCTTCATCATATGTTAATATAAAACTATTTGAATTTTGATTTTTTTAATATTAGTTATATTGTAACAATTCGTAAGACCTAAATTGATGTAATAATCGTTGGAGATTTAGATGGATATGAAGATTAAGATAGTATTCCTTTAAGTTTTTTAACTTTCAAGGATATTATTTTTGAAAAAGGACTTTAGGACCTGGGCATAGATAAATGCGACCAAAGCTGGAAATAAAATTCATATTGGCTGTAGTTACATTTGTTTTGGTTTGTTGCTTTCTAGATGAAATCATTGTGATAGAGATACATGAATTATGTGTATATCAAATACCTTGGTCCAATATGAATCTTTTGATGAATAAATATATAAATAGTTTAACCGCAACTAACAAGACGGTTGTTCACTGTTAGCGATGAATTTAGTCATTAACACCTCTGACAATCAAAATCACAGTACAACCATAGAAATCACAGAATAATCCAGAAATTAGTAAAGAGATACGAAAATTTATAGTGGTTTGACAATGTGTTTACGCTTATTGCGAGGTAGTCTCTTGTTTATACTGTTAGATTACAATATAGTACCGATTACAAGGAAGTAGAGAAAAAAATTGAATAGTTAATTTGATAGAGCTTTCGCGTAGAGAGTGTTAAAGATCCATTTTTTGAATGCCTTGATCCTTTATTTATGTGTAATTTAGCTCGAATCGACCTAAAATTCCTTAGAGAAACCAGATTAGTGGGGACGACCAAGTCTGCGTCCATGTTTTCCCATTTCCTTATGTTTGCATCAACCATCTTTGTTGTTTCCCTCGATGGTTAAGTGATTCGTGACTGCAAGCCCAAAACGTAGCAGTATTATAAAAAGGTGAATTAACACTTGCTTCTCAAAACATGTTTTGCTGTGGAAGATGTGATTTGTACTTTCCATAAATATGAAATCCAAATCCACAGTTGTTCCGAGATAATATACAAATCTATAGCCTCTCCGAGAAAGTCCTGACTGGGTATAGTCCATACATGCAAATCTGATCGAACCATCCCGTTGCCAAGACAACCCAACCCTTGCAAAGTGCAATCTGTACGTGACACATCAAACAGTTTTGTCAAATTTGATAAAGCGATCTGAACCTTACCAAACGTAATCCGTACTCGGCGACCATTAAGTTATTAAAGTTAAAATCCGATATACAATTTCACACTTTACATGCATAATTCATACTTGCGAAGTGATCTTATTAGAATTCAAATCAAGTTTATAACAGTTTGAAAAAGAAAACTAATGGTTTATTGCCATCTTAGAGCATGTCTAGGAACCAAATTTTGATATTGTACTCGTGTAAATGACTAACATTTTTATTATAAATTTATCAAATCAAAGAAGCAAATTGAACGGTTTATCGTCAGTTAAGAGCGTGTCTGGGGATTAAGTCATAATTCCGTACATGGGTAAACCGATTTAGCAATTCGAAAACCAAATCCTTACTCGATGATGATCCCACGCGAACGAGGTCCTGGTTCGCTCTCTATTCCATGCGGTTGATGGCTATTCTTGTTCTGTCACCCTAGTCATATTCTGAACATATTGCGCCATTTGTTCAATTTGACATGCTCATCAATCATGTTCTTCAAATGCCTATACTCATTTGTGTTATGTTCATCAATATCATGAAACAAACAATACTTTCCAGATGTTCCTTCCCACTTAGTGGGTTCCATTCTTGTTGGCCTTTGAAAGGAAAAGTGATCCTAAGTCCTTTGAATTTCCTTTATAAACTTGCATTCGAATTTGTATAGTACGAATAGAATTTTGGTTCTCTTCGTCGCCTGCTTGATCAACCATATCTGTCATCGGTCTTTCGCTTTCCTTTATCATTTTCTGAAATGGACAGTCCTCCGTCCTTGATTACATCTACTTCTAGGGCTTTTTGATATGCCCTCGTATCTTTCTACCTTAAGAACCTTTCAGCTTCGTGATAGAATTCACCAAGATCCCTTGGGGTATCCCGTTTCAAAGAAATCTTAAAATCCAAGTTATTCAATACTCCATGGACTGCCATCATCAAAACCATATATGGATCCGGACGATCCGCCGATGCAATCGCTGCATTAAATCTTTCTAATAATTTTCATAGTCTCTCTCCTGTTTCCTACTTCACAGTCGTCAAAATCATAGCGTTCTCGAGTCAAGTGATATAGACGCGAAATTGTTCCATAAACCTTTCCACAAGCTCTGTTCAACTTTAAAAATTCAACTGTCCAAACCAATAGCAGCAACATCCGAGAGAAAGGCGAGAAACACTTTACTACTTCTTCCGATGCTCTCAATACTTCAATATGCCTCATATATCACATCAGATAAATGGTCAGATCCTTCATTTCGTCATAAGCTTCCAACGCAGGTGATTGAAAGTTCGACGGATTCCTTGAATCCCTTATATTTGGCGTAAACAGATTTCGATGAACACTATCCAAATCTTGGTTAGTTATTCCTTTTGTAATTCGTCGAATGATGTCCTTAATCTTGTCATTGTTATAGAAGTACTATCTCCAGTCATCAGTCCTAATACCCGCTGCCCGAGTACCAAGATTATCCAAGTCAAAACATCTAGCCCCAACAATCACATTCGGGTTGGTACCAACCCTTAGATTCAGGTAGATATTGAACCGTGACCTATGGACATGGTCCGTCTCCAAACCCGTTTCTTGAGTTTCTCGCATCTGATTCCCACTATAACCCTCAAGTACCGAGTTTCGCCAACTTCCAGTGTCATTCCAGCACATCTTAGGTGTACTCCCTTTGTCCTTAACCGGATCAGTACCGATTCGAGAGATGTGGTTGGTACCAATCCGAAGTGGGATTTGCTTCAGAGTCCAATCCTGCTGCTGCTCTGCTGGGTTCGAGTCCATCATCGTCTCCCCGACCTCCTGGTCATCCTTGTTCAATTGTTGGAGAAAATTAGTCATCATTTCATTTTGCCTCCTTAGAAATCCTCTTGGAGTTTCAACCTAGACTCCAATCGCTTAATCATTCTATTTCCATCCATCTCTTCTTTGGTCAGATAGAGTGGTTTCCTCCCGAGGAAATCTACTGACTTTCTTCTATTCCAACTCCGTCAACCTGAGCTTCTATCTTCTTCTTCTCAGCCATAATCAATCCTTAGAAATCCAAAATCCAATCAAAATAATCCTCTTTCCTAACACGTCAAACATGTTAGTGACGAATCTAGACACTTACTCCCCAGACAATCCAAATCACAAATAATCCAGAAAGCAGTAAAATGACACGAGAATTTATAGTGATTCAGCAATGTGTCTATGTTCAGTGTGAGTTAACCTTTCGTTTATGCTGCTAGATTACAATACAATACTGATTTGATTGCAAGAAAGTGAAGAAAATAGGCTAAGTGGTTAATTTAACAGAGCTTTCCTACGAAGAGAGGGCCAAAAGATCCCTTTTCTGAATGCATTGATCCTTCATTTATAGATGTAGTTCAGCTTTGATCAGCCTAAAATTTCGAAGAGAAACCAGGGTAGTAGGAACGGCCAAGTCAACAAAACACAGACATGATCGTCCATGTATTACACTTTGGATCGGTACCTGTTCGGGGGATTGGATCGATACCTATCCATTTCCAATAAAGTTCGTATGGACCTATTCGATCCACGTCCGTGTTTGTCTATTTCCTTGTATTTGCGTCAATCTAATACTTCGTTGCTATGTCAATCTAAAGTATTTTGATCCATGCTAACCTGGAATGTTGGTGAGTTAGGCCGATTTGACTTGAGATGTGGGAGTCGGACCAACCCCTATTCGATGCATCCTTCCGATCCAATCCAGACCAATCGTGTTCGACCATTTGAATGTCAAACCCGGGTATTTCCATGTTCATCAAATTCCGTCGTTTCTTCAAAGCAAATCCGATATTCGTAATTTCGTACTATCATCAATACTCGATTTCCGAGCTATTCAATCATCTATGCTATTCGCCTTGATGGTCCGTGAGTCCATATTCAAAGTGTAACGATCTTGTAAAAAGGCAGGTTAACACTCGTATTAAATGTTTCACATAGTAGAACAAATCTCATGTAATAAAATGCACAGGCATAAAACAAAAAAATATCATATAGCGTAACGTAACATGTTTAAAACAATTGTTATCTACTTCCCTTTTTTTAGTTTCACATACCACATAGAAGGAAAAGTGAGTATTTAAATGAACTTCCTTTTTTAGATAATGATGATTCTAGAAAGAGAGATTGGTGTTTGTGTCAAAGACGTCATCTCTACAAATTATTCAATCCCTACATAACATGTAACTGCCACAAATAAAGACACTCGCAGTACAAACGTAGGAAATAGAAAGAAATTGTCAATTGATAACTATCTTATCAAAGATCACCATATTCTATTTGATGAGCTGTTTTAGAATTATATCAATGCTCAAAGATAGGATAAAGTTTTGCGTAGATAAAACCGAATACCGTTATGAAAACATAATTACCAAGCAGCTACATCATCAGACACCTTTCCTAATATTGCATTGTTAATCTTGGTTGAAGAAGTAAAATAAGTAAAGAAGCGATGCGAAGGCAGGAATGAATTTTCTTTTGTAGACAACAATGGTTTAGAATGAGAGTTTGTTGTTTGTGTCAAATATCGTCCTTGCAAATTATTCAAGCCCTATATAACATATAATTGCCACAAATGAAGGCACTCGCAATACAAACTTAAAAAAAAAAAAAAAAAAAAAACTGTTAATCGTTAACTATCTTATCAGAGATTACTATGTTTTATTTGACGAGTTGTTTAAGAATTTTATCAACGCTAAAAGATAGGGTTAGGTTTTGCATAAACAAAACTAAATACTGATATGGAAACATAATTACCAAGCAGCAAATCCATCAGACACCTTTCCTAATATTGCATTGTTAATCTTGGTTGAAAAAGCAAAATAAGTAAAGAAGTGATGCAAAGGCGGGGATGAAAGTAAGCTTGGTTGAATAGAAATCATAGTTGGTGACAACTCGCAAGTGTAACTGTACATAGCATTACGCTGTGAAGAAGAAAAGTATAATCCAACATATGTCACAAACCAAAATCTAGTTTGTTCGAATCTTTTACTTTTATTCTTAGAAACGGCGTTCAGATGGAAATGGACACTATTGATAATACTTTCTCATAAACAGTGAAAAATATGATCTCGATATTTGAAATAATTTTAAATGCAAAAAAGAGGGATTTTTTTTCCTTCTCAAAAATGGCATCTTTCAAGTAATTCAAGCCCTACATAACATGAAATGGACGGACAAAGAATGCTTAAGTACTAAGTTTAACTTTATATAATGGAGACAATTAAGCATGTTACTGTCTATTCATTAAAGGAAAACCGTAATGAAATGAACATTACAAATGGATGAATAAATGGTTAAACTAATAAACAATAATTTTGATGAAAAATCAAAGCTGGGCAAATTTTGTTTCCAAAAGAGTGAAATAAATTTCTGCAAAAACAAAATTTATATAAAACTTCAATTTAAACAACCAACTTAACTGCATCAAAATCCAGAGTAATCCAACTGACCAACTTTCTACCAAATATAGAATAAAAAAAAGAGAGGCATATACATTGATTGTTTGAAGTATTAAAGATGTTTTTTGAAATGCTATGTTTACCAGTATATGGTAAATATCAATGTAATTTCGCTAAAAAATACCTATTCAATACATATATCTGTAGCTGGATTTCCTAAAGACAGTGAATGTCAGTTTTAGAGTTAGAAATTAATATACTTTGATCGTTAATAGAGCTATCAGTAATTGGTTAAGTATCAAAAATTGATTGGATCAATTAGATAACTCATATTGCTCGACATCGAAGTGCTTAATTGTCTTCATTGTACAAAACTGAAGAATTGATACACACTTATTAGTTCATTTGATATTATAATTAATGACGGTGCATGTCATTTAGGCATCAATTTTATGCAATGAAGACAATTCAGCATTCATTCTCTTTCCATTTATGAAGGTTATGAAAAAGTAAACCTAACCCAATGGGTTAATCAATAGATAAATTAATAAATAATAATTTTGGTGAAAAAATAGTTTGAAATAATTTGTTTTCAACAAGTGAAGGTAAATTTCCATAAAAATGAAATTTCTATGAAACTTCAATTTAAAAGCCAACTTAACTGCATAAAAATCCGAAGTAGACCAAAATATTATGTACTTGTCGTCCAAAATAAACATTGAAGACATTTTGTCTTGAAATGTTGTATTTACCTGTGAATGCCAAAATTCAATCTAGTTTAGTAAAAAATTCGTTATTTGTTAAATACTTTAACATGTTTTGTAATTTGATTTTCCAAATACAGTGGACATCAGTTTTGAAAGATAGAAATTTCTATGTCTTTATCGGTAACAGAGCGATAAATATATGTTTTGGGTACAAATATAATGAGAATATTGTAATCACCCTGCAACAAGTACATGTCATAAGAAGTGGAAAAAAGAAAAGAGTGCTTGCTATGTTCCTTCAGCAATCTTTTAACTTTGCTGGATGGATATCCTTCAGATCCCTTAGGCTGCCTGCCTTATAAAAAGGGCAAACATGAATAGTTTAGGAATAAAATGGTTGTGCCAACTTTTTTTTTTAATTTGTCAAACAGTTGTGATCCCCCTGAAATCAACTAAATACCAAATCTAACAAAATTCAAATAAGAACTGAAAAACAAAGGCTGGGGGTGAAAATGAATGCATGTTAGTGAACATATTGAATTGAAACTTAGGAAGCTAATAAGACTTTAGGAATTAACATACTACATTTTTTATCCTTCTTAAATTTTCCTAAGATTACCTTGTTGGTCTGTCATATTCATGATTAAAAACCAAATCACGGTTTCACTTCATTGGGGTGTTTATTTTATAAAATATATATATTTAAGGGGGAGAAGTCTATTTAAACATAAAATATAGACATAGTTGATGCTATGTTATCGAAGCCTTCTCCTAGGCTCCAAAAAGCCCTAGGCCCTAGCCTGGTTTTTTTAACCTTTCAAGGTACCTATGATGGGTGAGGTGTCAAGAAAGCCTCAAGGGTGCTCGTCTTGTGAAGCACAAAAAAAGCGCGTCTTTTGCAACATTTGAGTAGAAATTAAAATTTTCAACATTTAGCCCAATAGGATCCCGAAATCTATTATGGTAAGAAAAATGTGATCATTTGACTGTTGATTTAGAGCGTATACTCTAAAAAAAATGCTGCTTGGCTTTAGTTGACCTCTTGAAAAACAAAAAATCCGTACTTTCTTTCTTTGAACTGTTCCAAAAAAACCTAGTTCGTGGAAGGTTAAAACGCTATTTAAGACTTTACGTAATGTTGTTTGTAATTCCTATATTTTAAGTATTTTGTTGCTTGTAAACTTGTGCTTGAATGACATTGTGCATTCTTAGTTTGATTTATGTTAATTGTACGACGCTATGTTTTAGTATTGCTTTTATTATTATGCCCTTTTTTGAAACAAAAACTGTGTTTTATTGCATTTTTTATTTGCGAACTGAAAAAAATTGTCATTCAAGACGCCAAAAAAGCCCTAGGTGCAAAAAAGCACTAGGCGAGGTCTTGGGGCTTTTTTGGGTTTTTTTGGCCTTGACGACTATGAGTTGATGACATAAAGAATCTCCATCATTAGGTAATATTGTCTTCACAAATTTTAACTGTAAAAACATCTGAAAATCAAAATTAACGATAGAATAACATGAATGATGAAATTAAGTAAATCACATTGGTAAAACAGTTCTAAAAGAAGCAGCAATTACAAATGCATGCATGTAGATCTATTACCAAGTAATTTACATTGCGATATGCACTTGAATCTAAAGAATTATAAATTTCGTACTACGAAAAATATATTCAACATAGATGATAATAAATTTATTGTACATGCTATCATATTATGGAGTAACAGTTACTAGTCCGGTTATTGTATCAAACACCCCAGCTTTTGTGGCACGGACATTGTTTCAAACAACTTGTGCGAATGTGTAGTAATATGATCAAAACATTATAGACCGTTAGATGTTGTGAAACTGTAAATGCTTTTGTAGAAAATGATATTCCCTTGCTTTTGCTATGGATATTTGTTGTACATCTATTATTTTCTGTATCTATTGTATTAAGTATCAAAATTTAGACCTTTTTTTTATGGCATCACCAATGATTGTGCATCCAGAATAAAGATCCGGCAAAGCCTAGCATACTGAATATATATCTTTTCAGAAATTCATGTAGCACATTATTCAAACCTCTTTTGTTGAAGGGCCGTAGCAACATCCGTCATCTTGCCATCCTTTAGGCAGTGTGTTCTCAATCATGCCATGGGAGTAATATCCGCACACCAAATTGCATAGTGGTCAGTATGTCAGCATCAAAGATAACATCGTGCATAGGGTTCTGTCCTAACCATCTGAAGCAGTATACAAGCATGAAAATTAATAAAATTAAAGTATGACAGGTAAATTAAGGCAGAGCTATTTTCAATTGTGAATTACAGTGGAAAGTTTAAACCAAAACATAAAAATTGGGTTTTCTCCATTCATAAAAAATAATATGAAACTGAACATGGATAAACCATGTAAGATCAACAAAATATATTTCAATCCGATATTTACTGTAAAAAAGGAATTGATGAGTAAAGAAACTCCAAACAAAGGAGAAATGAAAATCGAAACCAGTTCTTTTTATGTCATGAAGATTGACCGAAGAAGAAGAAAACGTTGTTCTCGACTGGAATATGAATAAGCAACATTTTTCGTTTGGTAAATGCATGGAAATGTGGAAACAAGAATTAGGTAGTATTTGGTTTATTTTATATTTTGAGTTTTTAGTTTTCAGCGTTAATTATGAAAGTTTGGAAGATTTGAAGTATAGCGTAGGTGACGGATCAAAGGCGGAGGGAGTGACGTAGTGGACCGCGGGATGGTGGATAGGTGAATTTGTTATAGTTCTTCCGTTGTTTCTTGAAATATGGAAAATAATAAAAAGTTGTTTTTGGTTTTGTGTGTTAACTTCGTTTTGTAAAACAATCATTTTTCAAGGTATGTGTGCGTCGTCGGTACTTTTGTACGTGCGAAAACTTAAAATTAAAAAATGTAAACCAAACGCACCTTTAGCTTCCACTACATTTAAAAAAAAACAAAAATGGCCATACAAAATAGTTTGGAAACAATCCGTATGAAAGTGATTTTTGGAAGTAAAAAAAGGCTTTAGTTTCACCTAATTGACAAAATATTTGCTTTATATATAAGATAAAGAACAATTTGTTAAAAAAATGTTTACTTGTTAGGTTTATTTTTAAGAAAATTAAGACCTGCTAATACTTGTAGAGATCCGTCTTGAATTTGTAAAGTTTAATTGTTAGGTAATGTTTTTAAGTTATATTAAGATATGGTAACACTGTAGATGAGTGTTTTTGGTAATTCATGCTAACATAAGGAAAGCGTGACACAAAAGACATTATAACTACAATCAAAGATTGATATCTAATACAATATACCATGATAACGGTTAACATTTCATCCAAACTTTTCCAGATATATTCCAGTGAGCCATCGTTGTGAATGTTGTAGCATTTTCAGTACATATCCCAGGAAGACCAACAATCTAACTGTAGCAGTTACACAAAATGAGACTTCTTGCAAAACTACAACCACTTCAAGTTCAAAGACAATACATCAGATATTTCTGTGTTGCTACAGAATCACAATCAACTCCCAAAAGCTACAAATATCCGGATGTATATGATCCATATGGTCCTAGACCTCCACCTTCTGAAAAAATAATTCAACTTGCTGATCGAATTGCTGCACTCACAAATGAAGAGCTCAATCAATTAGGACCTGCTCTTCTAATTAAGCTTAAGCATCCTAAACTTGAACACTTTTCATCTGGCGGTTTTAGTGTAGGAACTCAAGCTGGAGATTCTGCTGCTAAGCCCGAGGAGAAAAAAGAAAAGACAGCATTTGATGTTAAATTGGAAAAGTTTGATGCTGCTTCAAAGATTAAAGTGATTAAGGAGGTTAGGTCATTTACCAATCTTGGGTTGAAGGAAGCTAAAGATTTAGTAGAGAAAGTGCCTACTGTTTTGAAACAAGGAGTTACTAAAGAGGAGGCTAACGAAATCATAGAAAAGATCAAAGCAGTTGGTGGAGTTGCTGTTATGGAGTGAAGTGGTTAGATTTTTTTTTTTTCAGTGCATCAACTATTTTATTGTCTGGACAAGTTCATCAATGTCTTTGTTATCTTCATCACCCTCGATAAATTTGAGGTAATTATTTCTTGAAACCATATTAGGAAGAAAAAGAAAAGGCCTTTGATAAGACATCCGAATAAACACGTCTCAGCATGCCTTTCAAAATGCTTTGTTTTCTCAAGTATCATGTACTATCTGCTCGGCGTTGCCAATTGAAATTTTGTTATGATACTTCAAACTTCGAAGTAAATGAGAGGACTTTTATGTGTTTTTTCTTATGTGTGATATTTCTCTGAACTGTATGTTTTGGAGTTGAATAACGTGTAAATACTGTCTTATGCTAGTTTTCTTGACCATTGCAAGCTGGTGATGCTGTATTCTAGTCCTATTATATGTCAATACCATTTTCGTCATGAATGCATTGGCTCCTGGGTAAAGCCAACATGGCCATGGCTGTGGCCTACTTCACACTGGGGCACCAAAACAAGAATCTAAAAATTATAGCAATCAACAACCTAAAATTGAAGAAAAACATTATATGAAAATCACTAATTCTGTATAAAAAATAATAATAATCACAAAGCCGTTATTTTAATCGTCTCCATTCATCAGAAGAAACCGGAAGGAAAATCTGGATATTGTATCAATTTCAGAAATCACAATTTTAGAGATGTAGTTATACCGTTATACCATTATTTCATTACTTTAATTTTATGTTATGAACATTTGTTGTGATCGTATTAATATGATTTGAATGCAAATATTCATTATAAATTAAGATTGTTTGCTTAGATTAGAAAATTACTGATTAATTTTTCAACGCAAATTGATTGGTGAAAAATAATTTTGTTCTAAATTGTTGTATGACTTAGATCATTGTTTGGCATTTACTTCCTTTTGTTACTTCAGTTATTAATGATATCATGTATACATTATTTTAATGTTAATTTTTTTATATCTAATTTGTGTTTGTAGCAGGGCATTAACTCACACCTAGTTTTAAATGATAAAACTTCTAGGACCAGACCTTGATACATAGTTTTGATTATGATAGTCATTGATCTTCAGTTTGTTCGCGTTTGTATTAGGCTTTGAATTATATTATACCCAAGTCTACCAATGGATATCCAAAAAATTTCAAAATCCATTTTCATACATATTCAAAAAATGATGAATATTCGATATCCTAAAAAACAAACGTGAATATGTCAGAACTTACCCATTTGGTTTTTGTCACATGTATTTTAGTATAATGAATTTATATATTTATTCTTTTTGTCAATATAACAATCTATATTTTATGTATTCAAAACCTTCTTTATCAGCATTATTTTTTTGTGCTTTTACAATTGTCAGGGTTGATTTTTTTTCTTTTTCTTTTTCAATGTTTGACTATTTTTGTTTGTTTGTTTTTAGATCATTAATTGTCAACTGATATGATAACATTCGATATCCATCCATTATCCGTGTACTTGAATATTCATATGAAAATGATTCTAGATACAGATGTTGATATGAGAGTATCCAGATTTAAATTATCTGTTGATTGACTTCACAGAAGCAGTACTAAATGTGAGTGGTCAATGAACATTTGGAGATTTCTTGGTTACAGGTTTTCTTTGGCATATTTGAGGCAGATCAAACGTCGCATTTAGTAAATGTTATTGTTATCATAGCTGCATGCTGCATGTCTATGTTAGAACCAAGGTGATGGGTCACGTTGGATACCAAAACTAATGTGATTTTCTCAACACGGTTAGGCCTCAAGGTTGGAGTCGTAAAATTGAGCATGAGGATGAGATCCTATGATAATAATACTTATGGCCCGTTTGGCAATCCAAAGCAAAAGTCCTTATGCTTATTTGATAAGTGCTTTTACTTTTAAAAAGTTAAAAAGTCAAAAAGTTCGTTTGGCACAATAATGACTTATAAGTCAAAAAATCAAAAAGACAATATGGATAGAAACAATTTTCACAATAGCTATTTGGTTTTTGCTCTAAAACATTGGAATAAAACGTAAGATAATTCAGATTTTTAAAAGTGTGTTACAGCTTGTTAACAAAAAAATTACAAAACAATTCATATTCCGAAATATAAATCACAAATACTGAACTGAAACATGACATAAATACTTGCATGTTATCCACACATAATCCAAGTAGCTAAGTCCATTTTAACATACAAAATCAAACAACAAACCACAAAATAAATATAAGTCGATCTCTTAAATAAATTTCAAGAATTACAATCAAAATATTAAAAACTTCTAAAATCATATTGAACCTAAAATGACAAATGATAAAATGCGGCCATGCTTCATCGGATTTGTTCTATTTTGTTGTTGAAATCTTGTCTTTCTCCTTGAGTTGAATCCACTCAAATCGAACTTCGATTAGATTCAAGATTGTTTTCTTACATACATATTTTACAAAGAATAATGCAATCACACTGAAAATAAAGCTACAATCATGGAGAAAATAATAGACATTGATACACAACAGTGACATAAAAAGAAATTTACGTAGAGGCAAGCTGCTGCAATGACTGTGCAAGCTGCTGCAATGACTGTGCAAATTCAGTGTTAAAAGCAACAGTTAACTTCAACTACTGCAAAAATGAAACAAATTCAGTGCAAACGATGATGTATGGTTTATTAATATTACAGAATTGAATAGGTTCATTTTATAAATGACTGAACAAGTTAAAAATGCAGGTAAAGGCAATCAAATGAAAACATAATTAATTATAAAATCAAGTCATGGAATAAGAATAGAATATCCAGAATGTTCAACATTGGTAATATTCATTTTTTTCTTGTTTGATGCTAATTTGCTATAATTAACATTATTTAAAGTCTGCTTAGAGTAAAAATGTTAGGCTTCTTATTGGGGTAAAAAAAATAAAAAATTGTATTCTGATACTTCATTAATGCTATAAAATCTACATACACTATGAGCATAAACTTCACTTGTCTCATTCAAAATTTTAGAAATAAAACCAAATAACACCAACAAAATGTGTGTATAGTTCTCTAGTATACTTCTGGTACACATTTATAATTTATATCCAAAATTATAAATTTATTGAAAACCTAAAAGAAAGTTTTGTAAATAAAAAAACAGTTCTTTGACTTATATATTAGTATAATATATGCATTTCATGTTAGCATTAACTAAACAGTAACTTCATATTAGCATTACCTAAACAGTCCTTAACATATAAAACTGGCATGCCATGCCAAAAATAGTACTAAAGTACATAACCATGAAACATTGTAAAAGCTATTGAAACAAATAACAAATGTAGAAATTAGTACTAAAAGCATCAGCAAGTCCACCACCATGTCCAGTAACTCCAACTTTCACAAATTGAAAATGTCTTAAACTAAGCTTACTACATTACAACAAATAAATAGCAAAAAATGGAGGAGGAAAGTAGTCTATGCATCAGGAAACAATCCTGCAGAATTTAGAAGCTTCAGCAAGAAATTCCAGATTTTATTTAAGTATGAGAGTCTTGCACATAATAATATATTCAATAACTTTCCCTACCTCTTAAAGCTTGGTATGCGCGAGGACTTCCCAGGTCAGTCTCCCGTCCTGGTACTATTCACGGCTTCCCGGGCTCTAGGGGTGGTCGATTAGCGCGCGCAATCTTTCCCTCACATTATGTGAAGAGGCCGAGGCTCGAACCTGTGTGCTTCAGATTACCAGCCGGGTAACCTTACCGTTGCGTCAGGCACCACCTTAAAACTCTCCTATACAACTATACTAAAATACATACACGCACAAAAACAAAATACATACATGTACTAATGGAAACGTATCAGCAAACAAACAAAACAAAATATTTTAGTACCGCGGCTTTTACTTTATTTTTCTATTTTTTGCACATAAGCTTTGTGTTAATAGGGAGGCTTGACTCATACAGTTTTGTTTTATAGTTTCACCATGTTTATATTCTAGCTACAACCTTTAATCTATATTTTTCTTAATTATAAAAGAAATAGTTGTGTTTTATGCACTTGGAATTGAATAAACAGAAACTTTGTTTTAGTTCTCATATCAGATGCTCTAAATACCTGACTTTTACACTATACCTCCATGATGAAAATAACATTTAAAATTTCTTTTCAGTAGTGCTACAAATATGCATGCCAGCGCGTTTCTTTCCTTCACATATGCTAAACATAATTTGATTTTGAACTATCCTACAAAAATTAAGTATGTATATCTCTTCTTTTCTTGTATGCCAATATTGGTTATTTTATAGCTCTAAGCTGTTATGCAAAAAACTTACCAAAGCGTTTCTACGTCGAGGAGTCAAAATAAATATTGTACCTTACAACAGTCCCAGTGCATTACAATACATAATATGCACTCTGAATCATTGTGACTTTCAGCGTTTAGGAGTTAATTAAAGAGTGCGTACAATCATTAAATATTTTCATATAAAGGAATTATATTACCTGCATAGTCATCATGGTTTACATATAACAAGATATAATCGGTGCAGTCATGTTTATATAATCAATGCAATCATTTGTCCAATCATAAGATGCACCAACCAGTCACCTGTTTCCAGCTATGCACACATAGTGAGGGTTTCATGTTTAAACGCTTATGTAAAGGTTCTCCGCATAAGAATCATAACAATGAGATGTCCATCGACTAAGTGAAATATCAAGATGCTAAACGACGTAATGATTTACTAAGTAACTATTAAAGTCGGTCGAGTTGTTTATACACAATTAATTTAGTAACGCAAACAATTAGTTTTAGAATATAAATGCACAAGGGTGGACTTGATTAATGTTTCCATTTGTCAGCGATTTCTGGGCGGACTCTTGCATTTTGCTAGTTTATGTTGATTTATCAGAAGAAGTCAGAGGTTTCTATCAAATAAAGAACAAATAATTGAAATATTAGAAGATCGAAAGCATTGAGAATGAATAAAAGAAGAAAAAATGTACCTTTTTCAAAAATACTGAAGAGGATTAACGTTCGTGGCGACCGGATGAAGAAAGAGAAAAATCGCCTAAACCCTAATTGTAAGAAACGCTGCCGAGAAGTAAAATTTTTGATTCCGAATGGAAAAGCAAGAAGCAAAAATAATCGGCTTTTCAAATAAGTAAGAAAGCGGCTTTTGAAAGCCCAATTATTTTTTGGATACAAACGGGCTTTTTGACTTCTGCATTTTAGACGTCAAAAAGTTGCTTATTTTCACTGATCCAAACGGGCCCTTAAGTATCTATGCTTAGTAGCTTGTTAGTAGAATAAGTTTTTTGCTGGTCAATGTGGTTCATATTGGTTGTTTACGTTTGCTCAAATATTAACTCTCTTTCAAGTTTGCTTTGCTTGAGGTTTTCCCCCCTACTTTGACTGAACAATGGTGCAAAACAGTAGGTGGATCCATTGCATGTAAGGCTCAGCAACAATGAAGTAATGCACTATAAGGGTATCTTGAACGAGGCATGAACATGAAATGTTTGGTGAGATTTTACTTGCCTAGCCTAAGGCTATGATCTTAAAATTTCGGTTTTCGTTTGCCTCTCATATCAAAGTTTTATACGATATCTCACAAGATCTCGGATGGGATGAGTGTGTCTCGGATATACACCTCTTTGATAGTTTAGATTCCAACGTCCATCTGTGTTAATCTCCGTGTAAGTTAGCTTCTAAATTTGACATTATAAATTATTTTATAATTATTGTTGTCCAAACATAAACATTTTAATATACATAATTTATATAAATTGGTATTGCTAATTTTGCTTGAGGAGAGTGCATTAAAAATACATTGTCTTTTGAATTCACATAAAAACTAAAAGAAATATGTAAGCAAAAAATGCTACTTTATGAGATTTGTTATAGAATCTTGCCTCCAATTTCGCTTGAGACCTTGAGTCGAATATTAGATAAATTATAAATAAAATTTAATATCCTTTTCACTGAACTATGTCTCGTTTAAATTTGAAAATGAGATATCAAACGGAATTTTAGCTGAAAATGCACATGATCTTATAGTGCCTCATGTGATGAACTGACATCGAATGTTCCACAAGGAGTAGTTGCATTGTAACCAGAAAACATGTCATTTGCTATCTGAGTAAGAATATCATATTAAAGCTTTAAGTGAGCTGAAGCTGATGGAGAAATGTTGTAAACACATTTGCGGTCTTATACCGCATCGTTGTTTATCTCATTTATCTGTCTGCACTCGGAGGGAGCTTGATTTTCGAAGCGCTGAAATTGTCAAAAGTGGTTGTGTGTCACCATTCTAATCAAACTAAACTTTGTTCAAGTGATCAAACACGTTTTGGTATTTGTAGTAGATTGTTACAGAGCGACCAAATATGTTTCATGTTATCTCATCTATTTTTCATGTAACTGCCTGTGAAAATGGTGCTAAGTGTTGCTGAATTCATTTACAACATCACGTATCAGTTTCCAACTTGTTCAGAATGGCTACGTATTTAACCATTCGTGAATATCCATAAAAATTAAAATTTCAAATGGATGCAGAAGTGCATTTCCTTCTAATTTACAGCAAGTGGGTATGATTTACAGCAGCACTGAAGTATAAAAAGCTATAGTTGAAGGACTAATGCTTGATGCGTGAGCAGGGCCGGCCCTAATACCTAAGAAGAAATCGGAGGCCCTAGGCCGATCGGTATGCCGGAAGCCTTAAACTATTAGAATAGGCGATCGCCTTGGTGGCTTTACCCCAGGGTCGTCTCTGTGCGTGAGCATCACATGTATTTCTTCGGTACTTTATAGTGGCCACGAAGGTGATTTAGTAGGTTGGTAGTTGGTACAAGGTTCGTCTACTTTTTTTTTTTTTTTTTTTTTTTTAATGCTATTGTCAATCTACAATGCATTTTGGTTTGGGCCATTGTTTGAAACTAGTTTTGCCTTAATTTCTTAACTAGAACGATGTAAGCAAGAATGCAAGGTAGCTTTCTCTCAATCAATAAAATTGTTATTCAAAACGACATCAAAGCTAAAGTTTCAAGTTTCTTTTCAGTTATAATCAATTTTACTGTTTTACATGTTATACTAATAATTGTGAATTGTATGTCTTCTAAAATGCTGCTTACGTCCAAAGAATACTGTTGTGTGGTTTACAATGCAATTAACTGCAGTGTCAGATGATTGTAATATAAATGTATAACTAGTTTCATGGTAGAATGATGGTATTGCATTGGAAAAATAATAATAATAATATGGTTTGTAATATGACTATTCTCAACCAACTTCAGATTATTGCATTTTTATGTTAGCCTTTGAATGTATGTAAAATATACTACAATGCATGGTTTCGTGGTTTTCTTTAAGGTGCAGTATAGATTTTTTGCAATTGAAAACTTTGGTGAAACACGTAATCATACTATGGACAATCTCGGGTTTGGCATCTTTTCTTGTGGTGAAAGCCTGAAAGGTTCCCTTGGATGCAGCACATGGTGTGCCATTGTTTTGTGGCGGTGCTTGTTGGGACTTCATTTATTATCACCAATGGAAATTCTGATCAATAAAATATGCGTGGGTTACAACACTCAAAAATGGCTATTAAAAGTCCATAAATGGCGTTTTGGGGTAGTAATTTTAGTGAATGATAGACGATCGTAGAAGTACAAAGCAATGATCAAAAGATGACTAGAGTTGGGGTATTTTCACAAGTAACCAAAAATTTAATGGAAGTATTATAACCTAAATTTCCTAACATTATCATATAAAAATCGATAATACAGAAAATAGTTTTGTTTTTTGATGAATACTGCGTGTGTCCATATTATTAGTAATCAAGTACGCATGACGATCGTACTCCATCTTTAATACCGAATACCGAAGAGGGAAACCGTCAAAGGTCTATACAATAGATGGATGATCTATGTTGTCTCTCAGTAAGCAAAACACGATACGACATAGGTCCATCAAATTATACAAAATAGCTTGTACGGGTTTATTCGTCTTCAAGGCATTATTTAAACTCCAAATGAAACCATTTTGGTGCACATAAGATAATTGTCAATAGCTCCATGGCACTGCACCGCAGAAAATAAGCGATAATAGGTCTATTTAAATAGCTTATATAACAAAGGGTTAGCCTTTTACTTGGGGTGGATTCTGTTTGGTACTGAAACTTTGTATTTAAACTAATAACTCTGCCGATTTATATGGTAATAGAAATATCATACTATTATCATAATATTGGGCATGATCGATAGAATCATAATGACAATAAGCTTCGTTACCGAAACTCGTAAATGGCGACATAGTATTCGTCTTCCCCTTCCTGCTGAATCGTCATCTTCCTTCTCCACTCAATTTTCCCTCTCATCTGTCTACTGTAGATCTTCTTTCCCTTACTATGCTTTCGACATGTGTGAGTTTCAGTAACTTATTTCCGACGCCAAATCTAAGCTAACACCACGAAATTGCTTTTGACCTACAACTACCCAAATATCCTCAACATCATTTCAAAACCTCATATCCCACTAGATCCAGCTCTAACGTCTACTCCTCCCGTTTTCGTGGCTATTTCAGGCAACTACGAGCTTGTTGCTCGTTATTCAATTGATGATTCCGAGTATTGGAATTTAATGATACAATATTTCCATATCTAATTAATTATGGAGATATGCATGGTAATTTCGTTACTTGTTTTGTGCAAGGAATGAATGGAAAGAAATGGAAGGAATATTAATGAATAGGGGATATTGGAAATATTCGTCATTTAATTAGTTGCCATGTTTTATGAAGAAAAGAAACGGAAAGAGATTAAAATTGGAGAAGGTATTGATTGGTGGAGAAAAGGGAAATTATCAATCAATCATATGACAATTAATTAATGAGATATTAGTTTTTCATAAATTGATTTATTTTACATAAATCAATTGTTTCATCCCCAAGTAACATTTTCTCTATTTAAAGAGAAACATAGAGGATGCTATGTTGTGAGAGATCATTGTATTCTTCATTTCTTTTGCTCTACATTAAAAAACTCTGTAATCTCTTGAATATATTAATAAAATCTCTTCCCTATTGAAGTGGACGTACACTATCTCGCGATAGTAGAACCACTATAAATTTGTGTGTTCTCTGTTGCATTTTTTTTCTGTGATCTGAGATTTAAATTCATTTCAAGTTGTTTGTTCTATCACATCATTGCAAGATCCTATTGAGGTTTTCCGCTGAAAGAGATTGATCACCCCTTACAACTGGTATCAAAGCAAGATTCGCAAAGAAGGTGTTTGGTAGAATGGCAGGAGGAGATGAAAACAAGACAAATAATACGTCAGTGCCAGTAGTTGCTCCATACATCAGAGGCTCCTATGTGGCGTCAGGATCAAAGTTGACGATAGAGAAGGGGAATGGTGAAGGAGATTTTAAAAAATGGCAGTGGATGATTGTGACGGTCTGCCTCGCACCAGCCGACATTTCCTCCGAAAGTGCGCTGTACACATGCCTGACTAACACAGAACGGTCGCCAAAGAAAGGAAAGAAGAGAATGAACTAATCAAGAAACTGTAGAATGTCTCACAACGCATGGGATAAGTATAATAACAACATATTTAACATAAAACAGGCAAGACAGTGCATAAGCTGAAAACTACAACTACACATCATAGCAGCGGAAATCCAAATACAGCTTATGTTCCACATCACCATTATTACAACTTTTCAAACTGTCTTTAAAGCAAAGCAAAGGAAAAAGGTTCAGAAGTAAAGGAAAGTTAGCTCCAAGATTCGTTGGACCATTTCTAATAGTCGAGCGGATTGGAAAGCTCGCTTAAAGATTGGATTTACCCGAGAAGATGTCGAGTGTGCACAATGTTTTCCATGTATTGTTTCTACAGAAGTGTGTACATGATTCGAATGTGGTGGTATCTCCGGAACAGTACGAAGACCTAGTAGTCGAGACTGTAGTTGCGAGACCTCTTAAGCCGCTTCGCATTGTGGGGAATGAGAAGAAACAACTTAGGAGGAAGACAGTTTAGCTAGTCAAGGTGCAGTGGAGTGAGGATAATGACGATGGTACATAGAAGACAGAAGAGAGTATGAAGACGATCCATCCCGAACTCTTCGTCGGTATGACCCATTAATGTCGAGTTACCGCACACCGTTGAAACTTATACTATTTGTTAGAATTCTACATGTTAGGTTAAGGCTATGGATGAATGGCTTGATGAGTGCTAGTTTGGATGGTAAATTGACTACTCATGGATGATAGGCATGCATAATTGTTTTGGTTTCTTATGTTTGCTTGGAATTTCAGGGACGAAACTCCTAAAGAGGGGGGAGGGGAGAATGTAACGACCCGCATTTTTACGTATCGAAGAATCATAAAATATTTTTATGTAATTCCCTGAGTGTCGGATCATTCTCATATTTTGATATGTTAGTTATGGGGATGTGAGACATGTCCATAATTTTTATCAATTTTATTTTGTGATCATTTTGCCCTTGTCAGTTTTGTACAGGGAATAACTTTTGACTAGTATCGAATCAGGAGCTGAGATCGATTTAATTGAAAAGGAAATGGTGTTGCCAATTCCGTAGAGTGGTCTCATTAATGATTTGGTTCAGCGGTTTGAGAGGAATCACTGTTTTAGTGCTACATAATTTCTCGACAGACTAATTAGTCATTAGTGGGCTAAGTAGTGACGCCCATTAGTGGGCTGATGGTTTAGCTATAAATAGGGGTAGAGGCAAGGAGAAAGGTTACTTTCTTCATTTCTTATTTGGTTGGGGCTTGATATTCTCCCTATTCCTATTCCAATCAAATACATCTCTCCTCCATTAAAATCTTCGACCATCAGCAAAGTGTGTGGATTGGATGTGTTTCAGTCGATGGATCGGGGACCTTCAAATTCATGGATCGGGCAATATTTTTGTTGATGGATCGGCAGCGCTATAGATGGATCGGTCGGAGCATCTGTGGCATGGATAGGTCATAAAATCTGCAACGTTTAAATGGTTGGATCTGTAGCACTTTGGGTGGATCGCTGCAAGAGGGGGATGGATCGATTAGAAGGTGCACACATTAGATCAGAGGAAGATACATGGATCAGATGACCGATCCATGATGGATCGGTATAAATCCTGAGGAATCACAGCATTTATAAACGCTGTGGAAAAGAATGAAATGTTGTGGATTGTTATTCAGAAGTTAAAACACTGTGAATCAAATATCGACCAAAGCTGGTGATTATTTTGGTTCGAGAATAGATGTGCCTTTGAAGTGGGTTCAAGATGAAATATTTGAAGTGATATGAAGTTTTCGTTGATCGGCGAAATGCAACGAATGTGCAGACGACTCAAGTGTGTTTTGAGCTCATGGATGGTAACAACCCGAAAATCTGGGCCAGTTTAAATTTTTTTTATTTTTTTTATTTTGGCAATTTTAGCGAATTTTGATTATTTAAAATGTATTATTTTAAATAATATCAACGAGAAATTTACTTTGAATATATTTCGAACGTATATATTATATAAGTCGTCGTTAGAATATAAATAATTATATATAATTATAAAAGGAATTAAAATGGCGCGGTAGTTCGATAATTCGATTTCAAACTTCAATTGAATGTACCGGGTGCAAAACAATCCGGATTTTAGTGAAACCAAAAACATTAGGATCTAATTGATGATATCTTTCCAACGAATCCGAAAAATCAAAATTTCATAGTGGGAATCAAAAGATATGTCCAGTAGAAAATTCTGAATAGTCGCTATGGAATTCAGGCCCTTAAAAATGGACATTTTGCAAACGACCTCGGAATTCGACGAAACTAGTTTTGTTACGACCGTATCGTCAATACGAAGCTAGTAAATATTTTTCGAGAATATTTAGAGTTAGTATGTGAGCCCGGTAATTTGAAAAGTACGTTTAAAATTCAATATAGTGATTTAAATGTAAATTCAACGGAAACTAATCGAAACGATCACATCAGCTTGCGATACATATCCCATTGTGTTCGGAATGGGGGTAAAACGCTATGGACGACAGGCGGTGGGCCTCGTTTAGGGGTCGTATGTAAAAGTCAACTTTTTACAAATTAAAAAAAAAAAAATATATTCTCCCTCTTCCCCTTTAATCCTTCTGGCCCCCCCCCCATACTCGTTTTCAAATCGACAGAAAAAAAAAAAACTAAACCTAAATCCCCGTCGCCCTCGATCCTGGAGCCGCCGCACCACCTCCGCCGCCCACCCCAGTCCGCCGCCCCTCCTCTCCCCACTTTCCCCTTCGATTCGAGAGCCTCCACCCTCCCCCCTGCCTCGTTAGAGCCCAAACACCTCGAACCCCGTCGAACTCTCCCACGCGCCACCGGGCAGACCGCCACCGCCTCCATAGCCGCCTCCCCCCTCGCCCTTCCTCTCTCCTTCTACCAAAACCGCACCCAATCCGTACCCTTTGCCGATGGAGCACCCCACAGCCTCGCGCCACCCTCAAAACAGACCCCCCCTCGCTCGTGCTGAAAAAAACAAAGTAAGTTTTGATTTAGGTTTTCTATTTATTTTTAATATTTAAATTCAGTTTAAAATCATATTTAAATTCAGTTTTAAAATCAGTTTAAAATTATTTAGAAAATATAGTCGTTGTTTTGAAAATGTAGATGTCATTGTTATGAAAATATAGGATTAACTTCGAAGTAAAAATGATTTTTATATATTGAACATCGAAGTAAAAATATGATTTTTATATATTGAACATCGAAGTAAAAATATGATTTTTATATATTGAACATCGAAGTAAAAATATGATTTTTATATATTGAACATCGAAGTAAAAATATGATTTTTATATATTGAATATCAAAGTAAAAATATGATTTTTATATATTGAACATCGAAGTAAAAATTCGATTTTTATATATTGAATAGCGAAGTAAAAATCCGATTTTTACATATGTAGTGAAAGCGGACAATGAAAGCGACAAAGGGCGAGAATGGCGAAGATTTCTATCAAAGAAGAGTCAAGATGATGGGATAGCTATATGTGAGAATTTCTCACCTTTCAATTTCTTTTCTAGTTATATATATACTAGGATGCAGACGGTGCTTAGTAGCACCCGACACAATCGTCCACAGACCATGGACTTGTTTGTTTGGTTGCATAAATTAGTTTGATGATTTGATTTGAATTTGATTGTTTGGTGAATTTGATTGATATGTGAATGGCGTGGGCCTTCACTAGACCGGGGATAAGGCTAGGCCTCGTCCCGTTTCTAGTATCGTGCCGTTATGCCGCCGAAATTTTCTAAAATATGTTAGAAAAATAAAAACATCATTTTATTGAATAAATGAACCGAATAGAATATTCATAGGTTGAATAAAATGTTTTATCGTTAAAAATATAATTTTTAACGTGAATGTGAATAAATAAATA
Source organism: Allium sativum (assembly GCA_030737875.1). Lineage (NCBI taxonomy): Eukaryota > Viridiplantae > Streptophyta > Magnoliopsida > Asparagales > Amaryllidaceae > Allium > Allium sativum. Next base: position 680,152,847 of record CM060926.1, on the reverse strand, counting down.
TTCATTTACAAACCGGACGGTTTGTTTATGTACACCTATTTGAAGGACATTGATTGGGACGATAAATTTTACACATCGCCCAACTGCACAAATAAAATATGTGTTTGATTGTTTGAAACCCCACACGGGTGTTAGGATGAAATTTGAAGTTCACTCATCCTGATTGATTAAATATGTCGATCGATCGATTGACAGGCTGTTATAAGCATTAGATATCTATATTTGATGCTTATACAGTGTAGTGCACTTTGGTTGATGGTTGATTATTTTTCAATGCTATTATATACATGTGTTGTATGGAATCCATATAATTAACTTTATATGGTCATTGATTGGGCCTCATTCCCATTTGAAAAATAAAGAATAATATAAAATAAAGGTTCATGTGTTGACAGTTTCATCCATTGAGATTGGTCATGTGTTGAACGAAATATTTTAGTAATAAAATTTACATCTTTATAATATAAAATAAAGGTTCATGTGTTGACAGTTTCATCCATTGAGATTGGTCATGTGTTGAACGAAATATTTTAGTAATAAAATTTACATCTTTATAATATAAAATAAAGGTTCATGTGTTGACAGTTTCATCCATTGAGATTGGTCATGTGTTGAACGAAATATTTTAGTAATAAAATTTACATCTTTATAATATAAAATAAAGGTTCATGTGTTGACAGTACTCATCCATTGAGATTGGTCATGTGTTGAACGAAATATTTTGATAATAACAACTATTTTGAAAAAGAAATATTTGAAATATAATATTTGAAAATAGAAATTTATGAAGCCGTGTTGATTAGATTGACGCCATTTTGACGTGAACGATATTTATATCGATTTTAAACGATTTCGAAATGAAATGAATTGAAAACGATTTCGAAATGAAATGAATTGAAAACGATTTCGAAATGAAATGAATTGAAAACGATTTCGAAATGAAATGAATTGAAAACGATTTCGAAATGAAATGAATTGAAAACGATTTCAAATTGAATTAAAAGCGAATTGGAATGAATTCAAATCGAATTGAAATTCGAATTGAATAGAAATGAATTTTAAAACGAATTTATAAAGAAGAATTCAATTTTGCTTTGAATTGAAATGGAAGTTGAAATAGATTTTGAAACGAATTTTAAAACTATTTATATAATTCGTTTTGAATAGAAATCGACGAAATATATATTATATATATTATATATATAATATAATGGCCTGAATAGAACGCACCGCGCCGCGGCAGTTCGTGAATTTCGACCATTTATTTCAAACGGACAAAACGGGAGATCCGACCGTCGGATTCTCCTAAAACCGGAACCGTTGGGTTCGTATCGAAAAGAGATTTCTAACGAATTTTAGAAATTTGAAATCTAACGGTTGGATTTGGAGTTACGTCCAAATCAAATTTGAAAAAGGTCGCTGTAAGTGCAGTTCGATGGCCATTGATGGAAATCGACTGTACGGGCCTTGATAAAATTATTAAAAATAGTAATAATTTGTGTAAAATCATAAGAAATGATTTGTGAAGATTTGGGATGAAAAACTCCATATTTGAAAAGATAAAAATAGATTTTTATTGAAATGAACTAGTTTTGAACTAGAAATATAATTCTATTTATTTTTAAATAAATAAATTGAATTTGAAAAGGGTTTTAAAAATAACCGGAATTTCCAATGATTGCATTGGGGTGGATTTGAATCGAAATTGTCTTCGGAATATTTCGATGTTGGAATTCGTGATTATACAGATGTTGTTATGGAAATTTGAAAGATATATATTTATATCGTTATTTCCAATACGACATTTGTTAATCGTAGAATTTGATATTGAATATAAGCCGATATATTTTCTATTCAGAGCCTTATATTGAATATCAAATGTGATTTGGGTTTGTCGTGAATGGTGTCTTCACTAACACTGTTCTTGAACCCAGTTGAGAAAAGATTAAATCTTTTTATTTAGATTTAATGAAGTGTACCAATTAAATGATATTTAATTGAAATTGAATTGGTATTGATTTTTGGGTTTATCGTGAACAGTGTTTTAAATAACACTTGTTCTTTAACCCGATAATTAATGGAATGTGATTTTGGGTTTATCGTGAACCGTGTTTTAAATGACACTGATTCTTTAACCCAGTCGAAGATTAAAACTAAGTGGAGTTTTAATGAATCTTTAATTAGATTGAAATGATCGAAAATGGAGTATCACCAGTTTTGCTCCAGGCGATAGTTAAATCTTTAATTAGATTTGAACGTGAAATGGTAATTAAATTTACCGATAACACCGTGGTGTTAGATATGAAGTATAACCAGTTTTACTTCATGGGATGAATAGGTTGGGATTGGGAAATTAAAAGCAATGATTACTTCGGTAAGGTTCGTTAATCTCGACTAGTTTGAATTGATATTCGAAAATAGATTAAAGAATAAATTCAAGAAATTTATCTTGGATAAAATTAATGGGAACCTTTCCCTATGAATGTGAAATTTAGAAACTAACTGTCGGTTAGCCAAGCAGAATGATTTTCTGGATATTGATCTGATGTTGGTTTCGGCCTTCGGGGTTAATACTTGGGGAATTATTCTCTTGATTAATTTACGGTTAGTGACTGATGAATTGGAATGAGGCGTATGTTGTGTTTGTGTAACACTTATTTAAAATATACGCGAGTTATTCGGAAAGACCGGGTTTATCCCATTCTGAATAACTGATACGACGATAAGTCGAAGATGAAGACGATGGTCGAAGACCGGAAGTCTTCACGTCGTTTGGGTGATTACTGATGATCTTGATTGGGCTGTACACCCTAGAAGATGGAAACAGTTGGTGATCGTTCAGACGTACTTAGAGATCGATGGATATGCGGGGTACTAGGTGCCTCCGGTTTCGTTCAGACCCAGAGCGAACTTGTAAATGGACTGTGTGTCTGACATTGGATTTTAGTCCGTGTGATTGATCTCTATTAAATATATATCTGTTTGGCGGCGGAGAATTTATTCTCTTGCTTAACGCCCTTCTCTGAGACGTACGAGCTCAGGGGTTATATATTGATGGATATCACACGCATGGAGTGAATTGCCTGTGTGGCATGCCTAAGTGGCAGATGATCAAGGCTTCTGTTGAAAAACAAAGTCTTGTGGTTGATGATCAAAGCATGGCCTTTGTGACGTAGCTTTGTGTAACGTTTACTTCGCGAGTTTCACACCCGGTATGAACCAAAAACGGGAGACAGACCTCAGGGAGGACTTGCGTTTCTTTCTAGCTAAAAGTGGCGTCAGTGGTTTTACACGCCCTGACGAGTTTGACTTATGTGGTTGTTGCTGTTGCGAGGCGCCTCGGATTGATCGGTCGTTCTCGAACCGATGGAGTCATTTGATGGCTCATTTGCGCCCCAAAGGGCGGGGAAACGTAGTGTTCAGGCATTTTAATCCACATCGGTGGACCGGCCCTGACGATCCAAGGGTCACTCGAGCTCTGATCCTGAGACATGGTAGGCTAGATTGTCTCGAATCGGTTGAGGACTATCTTTTGCCTCGGTTCATACCATAAATGATAACCCAATTTCCAATATGTGTATTGCGGTTTTAATTGTAGAACTAGTATGGCGACATGATATATGGTACCCATGCCGTCTATGATTTATATTTATGATTGAAATTGTTTTGACACTATGCACTTATAATAGTATCAAATGATTTGTTTTAAACGTATCAAGCATTCTTTGGCTGTTATAAGGGAAAACCCTATCCCCCGGCTTGCGTTGCATTGTGTGGTAGGACCTGGGTCTTATAACAGCTTCATTTTTCTTTATTTAGCATTGCGCTGTTTGTTTTATGCACTGCTATTCTTGGGAGGAAACCCGTTCCGTGTTATACGGCGTGGTCCCTTGATTTACCTAACTTTAAAATAAAGATTAACTGTTTTAGTTCTCACACCAGTCACATGACTGACCTGGAGTTTATTGTTTTAACCTAAACTCTGGGTGCCCCTATTTTGACACGGGCAGCTAGTAGTTTTGGTTTTGCAGACTTATATTCACAGGATCCTGGTTTACAGCTGGAACGATATCCGGAAAGCTTTGTATCCGTATATCTCCTTCTAGTTGTGCATTGTATTATTTTCCGCTGCGATGTATTTTAATGTAATTTAAATCTCTGATATTTCTGTGTAATATTTATTCATTTATACTCTGTATATTCTTGTAATCTGATGCATTGTTGTAATATACAATGAAATGTTCTTCCGTATGCGTTCTGATTTGTCTTGTTCTCAAACGATAGGGCGTTTCGAACGGCCTGGATCGGTTTAGCGACTGGTTCGGACCGAGCGAAATTCTTGCCGTCACATGGATAATGGTTGATCAAGTGTGTTTTGACCTTATGGATAGTCGCCGATTATGACGACTAGAGTTAAGGAGGTCGAGGAATTATCGTTGTCATAGCTTCTAGCGGACTCAAAGCAGGGGTATAATCGGGATGCCCAAAAGATCGGTTGAATGGTTGTACCTTGGGCAGTCAGGATGGGCCTAGAGATACGAGTTACGATGACGTATGGAGTTTTTGCTAGAACCAGGGTTACCATTATCCCTTAACAAATGGCGTGTCGTAGCCAGTCTTACAATTAACGATGGTTTCAAAGCAGGATTGGCGGTGATAGCCAGAGTCATAGATAATGATTGTTTTCCTTATATCATCTTGTGCAGATTGTCCAACGTCGAATGAGATATCTCTTGGGTGCTTGTCGGATGTTGGTTTAGCCCTTCGAGGCTTGTGCTTGGGGGATATCGATCTCGATTAGGATGGTCTACGCAAGATAATTAGTTGCTATGTCTGTTACTATATAGTTTTTATTGATTGTTGTAAAGGCAGTCACTGTCGGATGTGGAGGAAACGGGTTGGGTTATTCTTTAATGTGTTGGTAGATTAATTGATTGATCTACCTATTTCTCATATACTTTATTGCTGATGTTAGATAGATGTTTTATCGCTCATTAAGACTGTTGTTTGACTTAAGGTTTTATGTTTCCTCTTATAACCTTGGGATGTTCATCCTGTTGTGGATGAGCAGACTGAGTAGCAGGTCACATGTAGCAGATCTTAGTGGACGATGATGCAGATCAATGACGAGTAAGAGGCTTACGTATTAGTTTTCTACTATTCATATCTAGTTACTGTTTCCGTTGTTTTGTTCTGTTGTTGTATGATGCTCTGAGTGATTGTGGTGAGGCATCCTTGTATAGATTCTTATGATGAAATCCTTTGTTATATGGATATTCGTAAAAGTTGTTATGGAAGTTTAAGTTTCTGCTCAAATCTACTTCACTATTATGTGCCTATTGTATATGTTCTATTATATTTTATCTCTGCGCTGTGAGTTATACAATAGGTTCCGCTTGTGTTATCTTACTTTGATAATCGTACATAACTGCCTAACACACCTTTCAACGCATTATTCCTCCTGTTAAGTGCGAGAATTATGGGCTGTCGTCACAAAAACACATACCATATTACACAGACGACACTTCGCTGTTCTCAAGTTTTTAATGAAATAGCTTTTATGTTTAATCCTTGCCCACTTTTTTAATGCAAGCTTTAATCTTGTCATAAATCTCATTTTCAGATTAGTCTCATATTTAAGCATCTATTCTAATTTGTTTCATTTTTTTGTTACATAATTGGACAAGCAAATAAAGTAACATGGCATAAACGATACCTCCTTTTTCCATATAGGTAGAAAGTAATTTATCTTTGTAAATAGTTTTTCAAAGGATTGAATATGATTTCTTTTCTAAAAGAGGTCAAGTTCGTAAAAATACACAAATAAATGGAAAGAATAAACCAGCATACCTGCCAACCAATACCTCTGCTCAAAATATAAGCAGGGAGGAGTTGCAATGGCCAGGAGGCAGCCTTGTACACAGCTATTGGCTGCAAAGTATTGTGAATGATTTAAGTGAAGATATAATTTTGCACCAGTCATTTCTTTAATAATACAGATAAAATAACTTTATTACACATAAGATACAAGTATCGCTGATTTCATATCAACTGAATGAATAGGGTTAAACATCAGGAACCCTCATTGCACAGGATATGGAAAATGATAATCCAGTAATAAATAATATGTCATCAGATAATGATAAAAAGAAGGCATGGCAATAAATTGACCAGATTTGAAAAGGCTATCTCACATAAAACAAATGTTATTTGTTACAAAAATGGCTGCAACAAAGCGAAACATTCATCAATTGTTGTAGACATGAGTAGTGAATTTTAACTTTTTTTGGGCATCTTATTTGGTAACATAAATGACCCACCAGAAGATGTAACTTTCTGAAATTTAACATGTTAAAAGGATATGAAAGAAGGACCAGTGCAAAATGATAGAGAGGATACCGAAATACATGGAAGTCAAAAAATAATTTTGCACAGAAACGAATCGAGGAAAAGCATAAGTAAATTTTTCTATAAGTGATTGAAAATTTAACTTAAGAGCCTGATTCCTTGGCAGTTTTGGTTATTTATATGCATACAAGTTATTGCTCCCTCCAATAGTTGTTTCAAGCGAGCCTTCTTTTTACTGTCTACCCACACAGTACAGGAGCTTTTTTTAGCAAGGCGATTGTGCAGAGCGATTTAACACAACCGGTTCATATTATAATAGCATAATAGTAATAATAAATGGTCAACACGCCTGATCGCTAGCCAAATTAGTACAGGAGTTATTCAATTTAATTTATATGAAATGTTCCAATTATTGCAATCTGATATACACATTGGGAAATCTTCATCTAAAATTATTAAGAGAATGCTAACTAAAAACCATATCATCAGGAGAAATACTCCAATGCACTCATTTACATAGTAGTTAACCATCACTAATTATGCGATTAATAAATAAAACTATAAAATAAAATAAAATGGAAAAACAATTTTTTTTACTGTAAACTGCAAAGTAGGTATTCACATTCCCTACACAAAAAGTTAACTCATTTTATGCAATTTAGATAGAGGTGAATCTATGGTAAGCACATTGCCTGCACAGAAGGTTAACATATAATAGTAAAAAATAAACGAATGAAGATGACATGTAAAGAAAACTAACAATAACTTAGATTAATATGATTTTTTTTCACATCTAGCTTGATAAAACATAGAAGATGAAAGTAAGACAATTTATGTATCAAAAGCTAAACCATTTGTAAAATATAAAAATGCCGAGATTCTAACTTACTAGAAAATATATCATTTTATTCACCATCGACATGAGGCTACATCATTTGTTAGGATTTTAGCCTCGATGACTCTTTTAAATGTTGATGACTTTCGATATGAACATTGCATGTACAAAATATATGATTTTCTTTAAGTATTATTGGTATGAAGTTAGCTATTAATGACATCAGCAATGGCCATCATCAATGAATATAATATCATTGGAAAGTCAATTTTGTGCATAATACAAGCTATTAATAATTTTGGCATCGATTCGCGCTATTGTATGACATTAATTATATTAGTTTTAGTTTTAATGATGGGGAGAGGAAGATAAACATCTCTTACATTACCATAATTAATCCAAGGAAGAAGAGATTCCAAAAAAACAATTACTAGGTGGCGTCCAACAAGCTGATGGGGGCTGAAGCAGTGACAACCATTTCAGGTCGTACAACAACATCATCACCGTGAGAATAACAACCCGGAAAATCCGAGCCATTAAAAATTTTAATTTTGCTATTTTAGTGGATTTTAAATATTTAAAATACATATTTTAAATAATAACGACGAAAAATATGTTTGAATCGATGTTTGAAAATAAATATAATTATTTTGAATTATAAACAGGGCCTGAAAAGGCGCGGTAGGTTCAAAACTTCAATTCAAACTTTGACTGACTGTACCGCATGCAAAATAAAACGGATTTTAGTGAAAATAAAAATATTTAAATCTATTAGTGAATATCTTTCTAAGAATCTTAAAAATCAAAGTTTTATAGCGGGAGTCAAAAGTTATGGCCAAATGAATTTTCAGAAAGGTCGCTATAGAGAATATATAGCCCTTGAAGATAGACATTTTGCAAACGACCTCGGAATTCAACGAAACCACTTTTGTTGGATCCGAGATGTCGAATTATTACTAGGTTTCAAATTTCATAAATTTGTAAGTTAATATGTGAGCGTGGCAAAGGAAAATGTGTTTTGGTCAATTATACTTAAATTGGATCGACCAAAAAATGGCCATTTTTCAAACAGTCTCAGAATTCGACGAAACTAGTTTTGCTAGGACCGTATCATCAAAACATAGCTAGATTTATTTTTCGGGAATTTTTAGAATCAGTATGTGGCCCCGGCAAATTGAAATGTACGTTCAAATCAAATATTGAATGTTTTATATTTTAATTTGAAGAAAAACTGACTGAAGCAGTCGAATGGGCCTACGAAACATATCCCATTGTGTTCGGAATGGGGGTATTTAGCTAGGGCGACAGTCGTTGGGTTTGGATTGGAGTCCGTGTGTGGAAGGAGGTATTTTTGAAATTAAATAAACAAGGGGCCAATCAAATTAATTAATTCATTAAAAAAATTCAAAAAAAAATTCAAAAAAACCCGTAACTCCCTTGTCTCGACTGCGGAACTGCTTCCCTCCGTTCCCATCCATTTTTCGACCAAACCAGGAGGAATCAGACCGTGCTCTAGTTCAACCCTTTTGAAGATCCTCCCGAGAGCTTCAAATCCATATAAGGAGCACCCACCATCGCTTCGTATAGCTCGAGATCGGATGCTCTAAACTCGGCGTCTTCAAACTGCCGTCGTCCGTTCATCTGTCCACTGAACTAGCCATCGTGGGTGGCGCCTGCGCGCCCTTCCTAGCCCGTCGTGGTGGCGTAGCCTGATCGTCGAATCGTTGCTCGGATTTCACGCAAATCCGTGACCTAGTTTTAAAGAATTTTGCAAGGTAACGGTTTAAATTATTTTTAACTGTACTATAACACTTCTAAGTGCTACGGTTTCTAATTTCACTATAAAAATCATGTCTTTTTCGTTTGTTGACGAAATTCAGTGAAACAAGAGACAGTGGACTCGTGCGGACGTCTTCTACATTCTAGAAGAGACCGAATATTTTTTTGAGCCTTCTGCTATTTTTGGTGGAGTGGAACCCAATGTGAGATTTCTAAATTATAAACGATATGGAAAACAACGATGTATAAATTATATAGTCGATGTATGAGTTATATAAGCGTTGTACACCTCATGTATAAGCGTTGTATAAGTTGTATGTTCGATGTATAAGTTATATATGTGTTGTAAAAATTATATATGCGATGAAATGACATTGAAATGAATTGACGTGAATTGAAATATATTTATATACGAATATATATATATATATATATATATATATATATATATATATATATATATATATATATACACTCCCCTCGTCCACAGACCATGAACGATATATATTGGTTGTGATATTGTTTGGATATTGGTTGATGTGAAATTTGGTGAATAATGCGAATGGATGATAGAATTGTTTATGGTTGAAAAATACCCATTTGTGGTTGAAAACAAAATTAGAACATGTTGTGGAAATGAAAGAAAAATATGCTCGCCTGCGTGCGAATTAGATGCATGAAATTCCCATTGTCAAAAACCGCGAGGTTTTAAGGTAGAGCGAGGAGCTGTACTAGGGGCAGTCCTGGTTTTAACTACCATGCCGTTATGCTGCCGAAATTTTCAATAATATTCATGTGTTAGAATTATTTTCATGTGCTGAAACTATATTCGTGTGTTGAATAGAAATTCATGTGTTGAATGGAAATTCATGTGTTGAATGAGTTCATGTGTTGAGTAAATTATTTTAAAGATAAAAATCATTATTATTATATATATAGCCTATATAAAATATTAGTATTTTAAATAAATTGTTTTAACACCAAAAATAACATTTTTACCTTAAGTATAGACTATATAAAATAATCATGTTTTGAAATAAATTGTTTTACAATAAAAATCACATTTTTATTATATATATCAACTTTAGAAAATATTCATGTGTTGAATAAAGGACTAGAACGATAAAAATCATATTTTATCGTATGTGTGAAGTCGAAAACGTTCATGTGTTGAATATATAGATTGAGCAATAAAATCTACATTTTTATTGTGAACATGAAGTTTTAAAAATGGTGATGTGTGGAATAAATATTTTTGATGATAAAAATATCATTTTTATCAAATATATAAAGTGAATATAGTTTTGAAATTGAAGGAAGAATTATATTTATATATATTTATATAAATATAATTAAAATAAATTGAATAACGAAGCTGCAGTTCGTGTTTTGAAACCGTGATTTCAAATGATTAGTGCGGGAGATCCGACCATCGGATTTACCCGAAATCGAAACGATTGGGTTCGCTTTGAAAATATCATTCCAACGACACCAACTTTGTGAAGATCCAACGGTTGGATTGTCTGGAATGTTTAATTCAAATCTGAAGAAAAACAGCGCCAGAATCGATTATATATATATATATAATTAAATTAAAACGAATAACGACGTTGCAGTTCGTATTTTGAAATCGTAACTTCAAACGATTAGTGTGGGAGACCCGACCGTCGGATTTTTCCCAAAACTGAAATGGTTGGGTTCGTTTTGAAAAGATCTTTCTAATGATATAAAATTTGTGAAGATCCAACGGTTAGATTTTCAAATATGTGTAAATCAAATCTGAAGAAAAGCAGTGCCACGGTCGCGTTATGGCCTGAAGCGTCGTTTGAATGAATTGGCTATTTTTTAATAAATAAAAATAGCGATAAATAGTGATAAAATATTATAAACGATATGGAATGGAAATAAACTGAATTTGCTCAGTTTATGTGATATTTGATGGTTGAATGTGTTTGGCGTGGAAATTACATTAAAGGACAGAATTAGTGATGTCGAATAATTTAACCATTGAAATAAATTGATTTGAAATTCTAAATATACGTGAATTATTTGAAAAGGCCGAGTTAATTCTCATTTCAAATAATTGATCGACGATTGAAAGTCGAAGATATGAAGACGGTGCAAGACCGATGATCTGCACGTCGAATGGAGGGGTGCTACTGATGCTCATGATGGGAGTAGCTACCTTGAAGGGGCTGAAGTAGTAGCCGTTCGGACGTACTTGTTGATTGTACGGATATGCGAGGTATTGAGTGCCTCCGGTTTCGTTTAGACCCAGAACGAACCTGTAAATGGACTGTGTGTCTGACATTGGATTTTGTTCTGTGCTGATTGATCTCTATTAAATATATATCTGTTTGGCGGCGGAGAATTTCTCCTCTAGCTTAACGCCCTTTTCTGAGACGTACGAGCTCAGAGGTTATATATCGATAGAAATCAGTCGCATGGAGTGAATTGCCTGTGTGGCATGCCTAAGTGGCAGATGATCAAGGCTTCTTTTGAAAAGCAAAGTCTTGTGGTTGATGATCAAAGCACGACCTGTGTTGCATAGCTTCGTGTATAACGTGAATTCGCGAGCCTCACACCCCGGTATGGACCAGAAACGGGAGAGGACATCAGGAAGGGCATGCGTTTCTTTCTAGCTAGGGTGGTGTCAGTGACCTTCCAGCCCTGACATTTGTATTATTTTCACCTGTGTGGTTGTTGCTGTTGCGAGGCGCCTCGGATATATCGGTGACTATGTGGAGCCGATGGGGTCATAGGACTCATTTACGCCCCAAAGGGTGGGGAAACGCAGTGTTCAGGCATTTTAATCTACATCGGTGGACCGGCCCTGACGATCCAAGGGGCGGTTGTGGCTGTTCCTGAGGCTCGGGCTAGACAGTCTTGAAATCGTTAAGGACTATCTTTTGACTTGGTTCATGACGGAAATCCAATTTTCAAATACGATATCGTGCGGTTTTGATTGTATATATATGGCGACATAATATATGGTACCCATGCCGTTTATGATTGATAGTTATGATTGAAATTGTTTTTGAAACATATATACACTAGCAATAATATCAAATGATTTGTTTTGCTCGTATCAAGCATATTTTGGCCATTATAAGGTAAAACTCTATCCTCCGGTTTGTGTTGCATTGTGTAATGGGAGCTGAGTCTTATAATGACTTCATTTTTATAAAAAGCATTGCGATGTTTAAAGAATTTACTTGTTTTAAAGCACTGGCAATCCAATGGAGTAAACCCGTTCCGCGAAAGTGGCGTGGTCCTGTGATTTGCCATATTGTAAAATGTGTTAAATAGATTTCTCATACCAGTCCCATGACTGACTCGTAGTTTCACTTGCAAACTCGGGTGCCCCCATTTCTACACGAGCCGCCTTGTATTTAGGTTTTAGCAGGCTCTTTCTGGATAGCTGGAGCTGAAGATGGATTCTATCATTTATCTCTTTTTATGCTGTTCAGCTCCTATTGTACATATTATGTTTTGTTTTCCGCTGTAGACATTTATGTATAGCTGAATTGTATTTTGTACTAAGTATGATCCTATATACTGTGTAACTCTGATGATTATGTTTATCCAATGTATTCTATTGTACATTATCTGGTGTATTTATTTATTTATTTCTGTTCTGCTGTTATTTGTTATGTGTTATATTCCAAAGATTACCCTTGCCACCGTCTTATGGGGTTTGATGTTGTCACAAACGTGGTATCAGAGCTTTGGTTAAGCTTAGTTCTGGAATATAACATATTAACGAACTCGCCAGAAATAGAACCAGTAGTGTTCTAAGACGAATCACTCATTACAGATAGGATCAGTAACATCCTAGTATGAGTATAGCAGAATGAAATACACAACCATAGACACATTTACATTTAAGTATATGTCTCTATGCTTTAAAATATATTTTCTATTGACCTGGCACTTGATCTGCTATTTGCAGAAGTACTAGAAAATGAGTGTCAAAAACAGAAGGAATGCAAAACCAGATATAAAGGCTCTATTTAAGGGATATCGAAATTTGGGTGGAGTACAATTCTCGGGTAATGAATCGATTATTCAAACTCAAGCTTGGATGAGTTCTACTGAAAGAATTTTTGGGCGTTTCCAGCTGAGAGACGATCAGAAAAGATTAGTGGCATCTTGGGCGCTCAAAGATGAAGCTTTAATATGTTGGGAAACAATTATTAAAGATAATCCAGAAGGTGATATCACCTGGGATAGATTCAAAGAAATTTTCATAGAAAGATTTACTCCTCCAGAAGCAACTGAGCGGTTATGTAATGAATTCTACTATCTGATACAAAGAGATATGAATATCCCAGAATATCATAAGAGATTCAATGAACTTTCTCATTTTTCCCCTCATCTAATTCAAGATCCAAAGAGGAAGAATATGAGGTTTATTAATGGTCTTCAAAGAAAATACCAGAATAGTGTTATGGGGCATGTGAAGCTTCCTTTTTATGAAATGATATACATGGCTTATCAGTATGAAGATCTGGATAAGCAAGGCCTTTTCGTCGATGAAGAGGAAGTCAGTTTTAGCAATAAAAGGAAGTTTGAAACCGATAGCCCAGTGACAAGTGCACAGCCTGAGGCCAGTACGAAGTCTGAGTTCAGAAAGAAGCCTAGATTCAATCGGGAAAAGGTTAAATCTGAAAGAGAACCCGTAATGACCGCCATATGCCTTAACTGCAATCAAAAGGGCCATCTGTCCAGGAAATGTAAATCTTTGAAAATGCAGAAGAAGAAAGGATCTAAATCCGAGGACAAGGTTAAAGAAGATAGAAAATGCAATCTTTGTCATCAGGTTGGTCACGTAAAGCAAGATTGCCGACTATCACAGAAATCTGAAGTGGTTCAGGTAAATAAAGTAGCGGAAACTTCTAAACCCTCAGCTAGTCAGAAAAGGCCAGATGTTTTAGAAGGTACGCTTACTGTCAAAATATCCCAGTTAAAGTGTTGTTTGATACAGGCGCATCGCGAAGCTTTGTTGCAAAGAATGCGGTTAAGAAACTGGATTTGAATTTGAAGAAGCTCAAAGCACCAATTATTGTTCATAATCCGGTTGGGGGTTCCCTCGATCTTAGTTGGGTTTGTGGGGTTCCTGTTTCTTTTTCCTGTTATCGATTCCCCACTATCACGATTGTCATGAATTTTACAGAGTTTGATCTTATTCTGGGAATGGATTGGTTAACCAAATATGAAGCTGAGGTTAAATGCGCCGACAGAGTCGTAAGGGCGAATATTAAATCCGACAACTATATAACCATTCCATGTGTAGTGTCGAATTCTGATAGAAAAGATTTTTGGTCAGCTTTGGATGTTTCTCCTACTCAATTAGAACCTGTTCCTGTCGTTCCCGAGAATATTTCGGTCAACATTGAAAAGATTCCAGTTGTGAAGAACTATGCAGATGTGTTCGAAGAAGTTGTTAGCTTACCTCCGCAGAGAGAAATTGATTTTAAAATCTCTTTAGTTCCGAATGCAAGGCCAGTAGTTCATGCTATTCGAAGAATGACCTTGAAGGGAAAAGAAGAGTTAGACAATCAAGCTAGACAGCTTGTATGGAAAGGTCTGATCAGGCCTAGTTTCTCTGATTGGGGAGCAGCAGTGGTATTTGCCCCGAAGTCAGACGGTACTCTCAGACTATGTGTAGACTATCGTGACTTGAATAAGCAGACACTGAAGAACAAATATCCATTGCCGCGGATTGATGATTTGTTGGATTGATTGAATGGCGCATAAGCGTTTTCCCGAATGGACCTAGCTACAGGTTTTCATCAGCTTCGTATTTCCGAAGAGTGTGTTCCTTTGACAGTATTCAGAGGTCCAGATTTATTCTACGAGTGGTTAGTAATGCCGTTCGGCTTATGTAACACTCCAGCTTATTTTGTCGATCTAATGAACCGAGTGTTCAGAGGAGTGTTGAATAAATTTGTTCTGGTTTTCATTGACGATATCCTTATCTTCTCTAAGTCAGAAAGCGAGCACGAAAAGCATTTGGAACAAGTGTTAGAAATTCTCAGGAAGAACGTTTTAAAAGCAAAGTTTTCCAAATGTATATTCTGGCAAGAAGAAGTCAAATCTCTTGGCCACGTCATGTCAAAGCAAGGAATTTCAGTGGATCCCAGTAAAATCACTGCTATTCAGAATTGGAAACAACCTCGTACACCTACAGAAGTCAGAAGTTTCCTCGGGTTGGCCAGTTATTATCGGAAATTCATTAAGGATTTCGCGAAGACATCTAGTTCCTTAACGAAACTGACTAAGAAACATTCGAGATTCAACTGGACTCCAGAATGTGAGGCAGCTTTCCAGAAGCTGAAATTAAAACTGCCAGCTGCTCCAGTGTTGACAATAATAGATGGCAATGAAGACTTGAAAGTCTGGACAGACGCTTCTAGAGAAGGCCTTGGTGCAGTATTAATGCAAAGAGGTCAAGCGATTGCTTATGCTAGCCGTCAGCTGAAACCGCATGAGAAGATTACGTTACTCACGATCTTGAGTTGTTAGCCATTGTATTTGCTTTGAAAATCTGGAGGCACTATCTTTTGGGTGAGAAATTCGAACTGTATACAGACCATCAGTCATTGAAGTATCTATTCACCCTGAAAGACTTGAATCTGAGGCAGCAGCTTTGGCTAGAATTTCTTGCAGCGTACGATTTTCAGATTTTGTACACTCCAGGGAAAGCCAATGTTGTGGCTGATGCACTAAGTAGAAAGAATGTGATAATCGCCAGTTTTATTATCACGACTTCATTGATCGATAAAATATCTGCTCTTCAGAAGAATGATCACTTCATTCAAAGAATCAGAGAAAGAATACAGAAAGGCGAATCCTTGAGTTTTCAGATTGATAATGAGGGAATTCTGAGGTTGAAGGACCGAATACGTGTGCCAAACATTCCTACACTCCGGAGAGAAGTATTAGATGAATGTCACAAAGCCAAGCTTAGTATCCATCCAGGAGTGAGCAAGATGTATAATGATATCAAACGCACTTTCTGGTGGAGATCTATGAAACGAGACATCTCCTTATATGTAAGTCGGTATTCCACCTGCCAGCAAGTCAAAAGCGATCAGCAGAAACTCGCTGGATTATTGCAACCATTGGAAATTCTAGGTGGAAAGTGGGAACAGATTTCTATGGATTTCATAGATGGTTTGCCCAGAACCAGGAAAGGAAATGACAGTATTTGGGTGATCGTATATCGTTTTACGAAGACCGCCCATTTCATACCTGTCAAATCGAATAGAAATGCTCAGAGTCTGGTGCAGGTTTATTTCAGGGAAATAGTTAGACTGCACGGAGTTCCCATGAGCATCGTTAGTGATCGTGACACAATTTTTGCTAGTAAATTCTGGGAGGCATTCCAAGCAGAATTGGGAACGAAGCTGAATTTGAGCACCGCATATCATCCTTAAACAGATGGTCAAACTGAGAGGGTGAATCGTATTCTTGAAGATCTATTGCGGGTGTGTATTATTGATTTTGGCGGATCATGGGAAGACCATTTACATTTGGCCGAATTCTCATATAACAACAGCTACCAAGCGAGCCTGAAAATGTCTCCATTTGAGGTATTGTATGGTAGACCATGCCGATCCCCTGCTTGTTGGGTAGAACCTGGCAATAGACTCGTATTGGGGCCTGATATGATTCGCGATGCTGCGGACAAAGTCGATTTCGTTAAGAAACGATTACTAGCCGCTCAAAGCCGACAGAAGAGCTATGCAGATAAGAGAAGAAGAGATATATCATTTGCTGTTGGCGACTATGTGTATTTGAAGGTATCTCCGATGAGAGGAGTCATCCGATTCGGTAAAACGGGGAAATTGGCACCTAAATCTATTGGTCCGTTTCCTATTCTTGAACGGATTGGAACTCTCGCATATAGGGTTCAATTGCCTAATTGGTTGCCTGGAGTGCATGATGTATTTCACATATCTCAACTGCGAAAGCATGTGCATGATCCAGATCTCGTTGTAGAAGAAGCCGCACAACAGGATTCGGAAATCACTCCAGAATTGGCAGTTAGAAGAGAGCCGATGAAGATCATTGGCAAAGAAACCAAAGAGCTGAGGAACAAAAAGGTTCACTTAGTCAAAGTGCAATGGAGTGGAGATCCGCGAGATTGTACTTGGGAAACTGAGGAAAGCATTAAGAAAGCCTATCCTAAGTGCAGGGTGGATATCTCTGATTGACTCTGGTGCAAGGTACATTTACCATATTTTGCAATTTCCATTATGTTCTCCACTTTGCTGTTGTTTTCTTTTCATGGATGTAAACTTTTAATCATATAGTCTGAATGATTTTAAAAAGAATATATGAATTAATTTGTATGATTTTGAGAAGTTAAAAATAAAATTGATTGATGATTGTGTTGTGTGAGTGTGAATTTGATTAATTAAATTATTAGAATGATAGTTAATTTAATCAATAGTAGAATGAATGGTAGAATTTATACAATAAAATCAAGTATTGAACTGATTTGAAATAGATAGAAATATACACATGTGTGTTATATATGTTTTAACAGGCAAATGGATTAGCTGTTGAGTAAAGAATTTATTTGCGTGCCCGACAAATAGGTAAACCTTAATGAGTTGGATACACAATTTTATTATTATATCAATGAATGCCATTGGATGCGGAGTGCTGGTTTTTCTGTGTGTAACAATAAATGTCACCATAGGATAGTAACAATTAATTATGAACTACACTACTTGGCATACTTCTTGAGGATGAGCATACTTCATCATATACCACATAAGCATTCGGAGCTTGTGTGACGAGGTTGAAGATTTACCATACGAGCGAGAGGCTTGTATGGCGATGACTATATTTTACAGATTGAACTGATGACTAATATGGACCATATAAAATATAACGGTAAATTGCAAGATTAATAAAAACCCCACACGGGTCTGGAGACGACAATAAACACGTCTCTCTGGTCATTAAGGCACAAAAACCATTTATAGGGTGATGAGAATTTATTCTCTGGAGTTATGATCTATACACACTCCCCTGTGGACACCGGAATATATCACTATAAATATGTGCATTTTTATTAGGATTTATTGGGTACCTAATACGGCCCAATAAATTTCCAAACCCCTCCCCATACAAAGGAGGTTATGGCGAAATTTTACAAAAATTTAGGGTGTTAGCCAAATTTTTGAATAATTTAAAAATTCTTAGAAACTGAAAAGTTGAAGAATGGAAGCCAGATTGAAAGTAGAGTTGGTTAATTAAACCACTTTCGACTTTGTTCCTTTTCGGGGACGAAAAGTTTTAAGTGGGGGAGATTGTAACAACCCGGAAAATCCGAGCCAATTTAAAATTTTTAATTTGGCTATTTTAGTGGATTTTAAATATTTAAAATACATATTTTAAATAATAACGATGAAAAATATGTTTGAATCTATGTTTGAAAATAAATATAATTATTTTGAATTATAAACAAGGCCTGAAAAGGCGCAGCAATTTCAAAACTTCAATTCAAACTATGACTGACTGTACCGGGTGCAAAATAAAATGGATTTTAGTGAAACAAAAAATATTTAAATCTGTTAGTGAATATCTTTGTAACGAATCTGAAAAATCGAAGTTTCATAGCGAAAGTCAAAAGTTATGGCCAAATGAATTTTGAGAAAGGTCGCTATAGAGAATATATAGCCCTTGAAAATAGACATTTTGCAAACGACCTCGGAATTCGACGAAACCACTTTTGTTGGATCCGGGATGTCGAATTATTGCTAGGTTTCAAATTTCATAATTTTTGAAGTTAATATGTGAGCGTGGCAAAAGAAAATGTGTTTTGGTCAATTACAGGTAAATTGGATCGACCAGAAAATGGCCATTTTTCAAACAGTCTCAGAATTTAACAAAGCTAGTTTTGTTGGGACCGTATCATCAAAACATTGCTAGATTTATTTTTCGGGAATTGTTAGAATTAGTATGTGGCCCCGGCAAATTGAAATGTACATTCAAATCAAATATTGAATGTTTTATATTTTAATTTGAAGAAAAACTAACTGAAACAGTTGAATGGGCCTACGAAACATATCCCATTATGTTCGGAATGGGGGTATTTAGCTGGGGGCGACATTCATTGGGTTTGGATTGGAGTCCGTGTGCGGAAGGAGGTATTTTTGAAATTAAATAAACAAGAGCCAATCAAATTAATTCATTCATTAAATAAATTTATAAAAAAATTCAAAAAAACCCGTAACTCCCTCGTCTCGATGACAGATCTGCTTCGCTCCGTTCCCATCCATTTTCCGACCAAAACAGGAAGAATCAGTCCCTGCTCCAGTTCAACCTTTTGAAGATCCTCCCGCGAGCTTCAGATCCATATAAGGAGCACCCTCCATCGCTTCGTGTAGATCGAGATCAGACGCTCCAAACTCAGCGCCTTCAAACCGCCGCTGTTCGTTCATCTAGCCACCGAACTGGCCATCGTGGGTGGCGTCTGCGCGCCCTTCCTAGCCCGTCGTGGTGGCGTAGCCTGATCGTCCAATCGTTGCTCGGATTTCACGCAAATCCTTGACCTAGTTTTGAAGAATTTTGCAAGGTAACGGTTTAAATTATTTTTAACTGTTCTGTAACACTTCTAAGCGCTACGGTTTCTAATTTCACTATAAAAATCATATCTTTTTCGTTTGTTGACGAAATTCAGTGAAACAAGAGACAGTGGACTCGTGCGGACGTCTTCTACATTCTAGAAGAGACCGAATATTTTTCTGAGCCTTCTGCTATTTTTGGTGTAGTGGAACCCAATGTGAGATTTCTAAATTATAAACGATATGGAAAACAACGATGTATAAATTATATAGTCGATGTATGAGTTATATAAACGTTGTACACCTCATGTATAAGCGTTGTATAAGTTGTATGTTCGATGAATAAGTTATATATGCGTTGTAAAAATTATATATGCGATGAAATGACATTGAAATGAATTGAAGTGAATTGAAATATATTTATATATGAATATGTGTGTATATATATATATACTCCCCTCGTCCACAGACCGTGGACGATATATATTAGTTGTGATATTGTTTGGATATTGGTTGATGTGAAATTTGGTGAATAATGCGAATGGATGATAGAATTGTTTGTGGTTGAGAATGATTGATTGTGGTTGAAAAATACCCATTTGTGGTTGAAAAAAAAATTAGAATAGGTTGTGGAAATGAAAGAAAAACATGCTCGTCTGCGTGCGAATTAGATGCATGAAATCCCCATTGTCAAAAACCACGAGGTTTTAAGGTAGAGCGAGGAGCCGTACTAGGGACGGTCCCGGTTTTAACTACCCTGCCGTTATGTTGCCAAAATTTTCAATAATATTCATGTGTTAGAATTATTTTCATGTGTTGAAACTATATTCGTGTGTTGAATAGAAATTCATGTGTTGAATAGAAATTCATGTGTTGAAAGAGTTCATGTTTTGAGTAAATTATTTGAAAGATAAAAATCACATTTTTATTATATATATATAGCCTATATAAAATATTAGTATTTTAAATAAATTGTTTTAACACCAAAAATAACATTTTTACCTTATGTTTAGACTATATAAATTAATCATGTATTGAAATAAATTGTTTTACAATAAAAATCACATTTTTATTATATATATCAACTATAGAAAATATTCATGTGTTGAATAAAGGACTAGAACGATAAAAATCATGTTTTATCGTATGTGTGAAGTCGAAAACGTTCATGTGTTGAATATATAGATTGAACAATAAAATCTACATTTTTATTGTGAATATGAAGTGTTAAAAATGGTGATGTGTGGAATAAATATTTTT
Source organism: Allium sativum (assembly GCA_030737875.1). Taxonomy (NCBI): domain Eukaryota; kingdom Viridiplantae; phylum Streptophyta; class Magnoliopsida; order Asparagales; family Amaryllidaceae; genus Allium; species Allium sativum. The sequence continues at coordinate 680,132,039 of CM060926.1, read as the reverse complement.
GATGATAAAAATATCATTTTGATCAAATATATAAAGTGAATATAGTTTTGTAATCGAAGGAAGAATTATATTTATATAAATGTAATTAAAATAAATCGAATAACGAAGCTGCAGTTCGTGTTTTGAAACCGTGATTTCAAACGATTAGTGCGGGAGATCCGACCATCGGATATTCCTGAAATCGAAACCGTTGGGTTCGCTTTGGAAATATCTTTCCAACGACACCAACTTTATGAAGATCCAACGGTTGGATTGTCTGGAATGTTTAATTCAAATCTGAAGAAAAACAGTGTCAGAATCGATTATATTTATATATATATAAATATAATTAAATTAAATCGAATAACAACGCTGTAGTTCGTATTTTGAAATCGTAACTTCAAACGATTAGTGCGGGAGATCCGACCATCGGATTTTCCCAAAACTGAAACCATTGGGTTCGTTTTGAAAAGATCTTTCTAATGATATAAAATTTGTGAAGATCCAACGGTTAGATTTTCAGATATGTGTAAATCAAATCTGAAGAAAAACAGCGTCACGGCCGCGTTATGGCCTGGAGCGGCGTTTGAATGAGTTGGCTGTTTTTAAATAAATAAAAATAGCGATAAATACTAATAAAATATTATAAACGATATGGAATGGAAATAAACTGAATTTGCTCGGTTTATGTGATATTTGATGGTTGAATGTGTTTGGCGTGGAAATTACATTAAAGGACAGAATTAGTGATGTCGAATAATTTAACCATTGAAATTATTTGATTTGAAATTCTAAATATACGTGAATTATTTGAAAAGGCCTAGTTAATTCTCATTTCAAATAATTGATCGACGATTGAAAGTCGAAGATATGAAGACGGTGCAAGACTGATGATCTGCAAGTCGAATGGAGGCGTGCTACTGATGCTCATGATGAGAGTAGCTACCTTGAAGGGGCTGAAGTAGTAGCCGTCCGGACGTACTTGTTGATTGTACGGATATGCGAGGTATTGAGTGCCTCCGGTTTTGTTCAGACCCAGAATGAACTTGTAAATGGACTGTGTGTCTGACATTGGATTTTGTTCTGTGCTGATTGATCTCTATTAAATATATATCTGTTTGGCAGCGGAGAATTTATCCTCTAGCTTAACGCCCTTCTCTGAGACGTACGAGCTCAGAGGTTATATATCGATAGAAATCAGTCGCATGGAGTGAATTGCCTGTGTTGCATGCCTAAGTGGTAGATGACCGAGGCTTTGAAAAGCAAAGTCTTGTGGTTGATGATCAAAGCACGGCCTGTGTGGCATAGCTTTGTGTATAACGTGAATTCGCGAGCCTCACACCCTGGTATGGACCAGAAACGGGAGAGGACATCAGGGAGGGCATGCGTTTCTTTCTAGCTAGGGTAGTGTCAGTGACCTACCAACCCTGACATTTGTATTATTTTCACCTGTGTTTGCTGTTGCGAGGCGCCTCGGATATATCAGTGACTATGTGGAGCCGATGGGGTCATAGGACTCATTTACACCCCAAAGGGAGGGGAAACGCAGTGTTCAAGCATTTTAATCCACATCGGTGGACCGGCCCTGACGATCCAAGGGGCAGTTGCGACTGTTCCTGAGGCTCGGGCTAGACAGTCTCGAATTCGGTAAGGACTATCTTTTGCCTTGGTTCATGACGGAAATCCAATTTCCAAATATGATACTGTGCGGTTTTGATTGTATATATATATATGGCGACATGATATATGGTACCCATGCCGTCTATGATTGATAGTTATGATTGAAATTGTTTTTGAAACATATATACATTAGCAATAATATAAAATGATTTGTTTTGCTCGTATCAAGCATATTTTGGCCATTATAAGGTGAAACTTTATCCTCCGGTTTGTGTTGCATTGTGTGATGGGAACTGAGTCTTATAATGGCTTCATTTTTATAAAAAGCATTGCGATGTTTAAAGGATTTACTTTTTTCAAAGCACTGGCAATCCAATGGAGTAAACCCATTCCGCGAAAGTGGTGTAGTCCTGTGATTAGCCATATTGTAAAATGTGTTAAGTAGATTTTTCATACCAGTCCAATGACCGACTCGTAGTTTGTTTCACTTGCAAACTCGGGTGCCCCTATTTCTACACGGGCAGCCTTGTATTCAGGTTTTAGCAGGCTCTTTCTGGATAGCTGGAGCTGAAGATGGATTCTATCATTTATCTCTTTTTATGTTGTTCAGCTCCTATTGTACATATTATGTTTTGTTTTCCGCTGTAGACATTTATGTATAGTTGAACTGTGTTTTGTACTAAGTATGATCCTATATACTGTGTAACTCTAATGATTATGTTTATCCAGTGTATTCTATTGTACATTATCTGGTGTATTTATTTATTTATTTATTTCTGTTCTGATGTTATCTGTTATGTGTTATATTCCAAAGATTACCCTTGCCACCGTCTTATGGGGTTTGGGGTTGTCACAGTGAGCCCCACGAACCATCTGCTATTGCCCTACCATAAACTACTGTAATTCTCCAGAAGGTAGGGATGGTGTTGTGTCTAGGAAATCGGACGTCATCAAATGTGAGTACTCATGTTTCTCTGATGGAAAAGCTTCCTTTCTAGCACAATCCCAATCCTTCAGTTCATTACTATTCCATTTTAGCATACCAATCACTTGTAAAGCTTCTTCGTTCAAAAGAGTTGGTGGCTCCGGGAACCTCCAAAAAAAAACTTTATTTGGATTTTAACAAGAACAACCAGTCTAGAACAGTCAAAGGTTTAGCTACAAAAATTACTTGAGTTGTATTGCACCACATTATCAGAACTATTGAGAAAGACTTAGAAATATTAAAATTTTAACAATTTATCCCCAAGATCTGTACCCTAACTATAGTGAAACTATAACCAAATCACTAGTTTGGGAGCAAAGAATCTACCTTCATACAATAATTAGAATGAATTAAGAAAATTTCAAATAAGCTATACATTTCGCTCAGAAAATATACTACTTAGCTTAATAAATAATAGAATTCGCAATCAAATCCAAAACTACTTTACTCTCTTATAACAAAAAATAGCAAAACCAATTAAGATATTCCTAATTGTTAGTCAATCAGACCTCAAAGTAATAAGATAAGCAACACCCACATTTCCAATTTTCTATGAAGAAGAGGTGCTTTGAGAGCAGTAATTTGATCACTGCTACAACATTAGATTTATAGTATTTTAATTTTACAACCAACCATCGTTTTAATCAACAATCTATACCTCCACTTTATGATCAATATCAATGTTTCAAAATAATAATAACAATAATTGGCTTTATTAGTGAGTTTGAACAACCTAATCAAAATGCTCATTTTTTTCTTCAAACATTACTAGATAAAATTATTGCATGGGAATAATTATATATTTCATTTTAATCAAACTTTTATTACCTCTCTGTCTTTGGTCTGAAACATACATGAGAAGTTGAAATTATCTTTTTTCAACTAATATATCTTTTGGTTTCTATGTTGGCACAAGGGTAGCTTTTTTTTAGATCGGAAAGAAAAAATGGAAACAATAATTTATTTCACTATATTTGGTTCAAGAAGAATGACCATTCTTTTTGAATTGAAGTCAATCTAAAGCATCAACATTTTTATTTATCATTTCCCACCTGATCTCTAATATCCAGTATCCAACTTAGGTTAGTTATGCCACGATCAAATTTGTTGTTAATAGTTCTGTATTAATCAACGTAAACAACAAAGATCTTATAGCTTAACTCACATACTAGCTCCAACCACAATGAGAGAAAAGATGATAAATGACTCAGATTTCTTATTCCATTAATACTAGCATGGAACCACCTACATTACAGTGAAGGCTGTTGCACATTTCTCTTGATGCCAGCCTGGTACTTCAAAGTCCAGTGCAACATGGGTCATCTGATTCAACAAAATTAGGATAAGCTAATCGAGCTAGTGAATTATTTTGATGGTTGGAGATAGAAATAACTAGGGAATATATATACCTCCAAGGACAGCAACTGCCTTAAGTTGCTACCAGTGTAGACATATTTGGGCAACTCAATGGGAGACGCATCTCTATGTCATTCAATAAAGACTCTGCTAAAGCCAATAAACGATCATGTTCAATACCAATGCAGCCAGAACCATTCGTCTAGCTAAATAGTTTTCCTACAAAATTATGTACATAAATTAGGTATGCCCCATAATTTCGAAAATTTAAACTGCCAAATTTTGCACCAAAAATAGACCCATAAAGAAACTTCACATGATTGAAGAAATCTACAGTTCTCATTAGGCTTTCTAGTCACACACAATTTCACATTATAAAAATATCATTGAAAAGTGAAAATATAAACCATCAAAATTTTCAAATGAAATTAATGGCAAGTGTATTTATCACTCCTAGCATAAGCAAAGGCTCGTATTGTTGATAGGTGCAAACACAATTAATCCACCTCAAAGTTTTCTCCTTCTATTGTAGGTCCTTTCATAGTGATAAAATGGGTATTTCTGTACATACAGGTTATTAGCAAAATTATCAAATATTAAGGCATAATGAAGTGGTAATTTGATACCGCTTTACAGCCCAAAATTGAAGCGCGGTATGAATGTGTAGAATAAAAATGAAAACATCTTAGTTTATCAAATATAAGTGGCAGAATATTGTAAAAATTTACTGTTTTCAATGTAGCATTTGATTCGTTGTTAAAAAGAAAACAACTTACGATTGGTTATGTGATAACACAATATGGAATCAAAATATATTTCAAAACTTTAGATCTAGGAAATGTAACGAAAGATATAAATATTAATTCAACTTCATACCCAAATGCTCTTAAATCAAATTAGATTGCTATCTAAGTTGTTTGAGGTAGAATGAAGTGGACCAGAGTGCTAAATGCCAAGGGTGGCAATGGAATCCAAATGAAATCTAAGTGGACACAGGAAAAAAAGGGTGCTGACCACATGAATTGGATATTGATAAATTTTATATAAAATTAGTAATTACATGTTTAAAGTTGCACAAAAGAAAATAATCTTTGAAATAATAAAAAAACTATGTTTGATCATTAACGCAGTTATATTTGTGTTCACATGTCAGTAGTCCAAAATCAAACACAAATGCTATTATCATGATGAACGCAAACCAATATAAAGTGAAAACAAACGAATGGTGGAGGAAAAGAAAGCCGCTAACTAAAAATAAATAAAGAGAATCATCAATAGGAGCTTGTAAAAACTTTTTTATCTCATTTGCCAAACCTATTTTTCAAAAAAAAAAGGAATAACATTCTAATTAATGCAATTTCCATAAAGATAACCTGGCAAAACACCACTGCTCTTCTCAATTGCATGCTCATAACATAGTTGATATTTACCCATATGTGAACTAATTTCAAGATTTCATAGTAGCATAACCTACTTATGCTAGATTAAGTTATTATCAACCTAATAATTTAATCTGGTCACTACATGAAGTGCTCCAACAAAGACATAAACCCTAATTTTAATCGATTTAATGTAAATACAAAATATAAAAGGATTCATGAGAAATCGAAATAATACTTCATCTAAAATTAAATCTAACAGCAAATAGAGGTATTACCTGATATAAATTTTTGATGACAATTGAAATCATATGAAGTTGCCAAAAGGGATTGAGAGAAATCTGCTACGGACTCGAATGACAAAGGACGTGACATGGAGTGGCAAGGAGATCAAGCGATTAGAGGAGAAGAATGATTAGCACGAATGGTTAGAAGGAGAAATGGAAGAACAATTAGGGAAGGAGATGGTTGGATTCGTGTTAATGAGAAAAGGACGGAGTGAACGAAGAAAGGGGATAAAAATTTCAGCGGCAATGTAAAAAACATGAAGGGAAATGCTAAAGAAATTCACATGAGTAACAATGATGCCAATGTTAGTAATAATGGCATTTACATAAGCCATCCTCTATCCTAATTAACCGTTAACCACTTAACCATAGCAAGCCAAGCTCCCTTGCAATCCCTACTTGCTATTAATATATCATTTTCTTGTCGTGGGATGCATGGAGCATTTTTGGGTACGGGTCTGTTTTGGGTCTAGATAGGTTAACCGTGCAAATCGTTGTCTCCAATTTTCACTATAGTACTAAAGATTGACCAAGATACTTATATTCTAAGGTTCTTGAGATAGGAAAATTTTAAAGATGCATTGATTATCCATGTATAAGGCTATTGTTATTGCAAGAAAAGAATATTCGGGCTAGGATATATAGTGGACTAACTCTTGAGATTTGTTGCGACCTAAGGGGTCAGTCATGTTAAATTTCCAATTTTTCTTAGTGCATCCCTTGGTAGTATCGATCTTGTTCTCGTTATGCTAGATTTTCCAAATATTGAAAGAGGTTAAGGGGCTACCTCCAAGAAGGGGGATTGATTTCTGGATTTGTATTTATGAGAATGCTTAACTTGTAGCATTACTGGTAAATCACATGGTATGTGAAAAGGATAGAATTGAGTTCCGTACCTATGACTAGAAGCTTTTCTAGGTATAGAGTGATGCTTATAGCACTATTAGGTGTGGATCAATTTGAAATTCAAGAAGGTTAGCTCTATAATGATCCATCTTAGATGTTGAAAGGAGGATAGATACTTGAGGGTATGCTTAGTAGTTGCACTCTAGTGTTGACCTGTGATGAATCAGTAGGAATGGATTATTTTACTCCTTAGTATAATCTTTTGGTAGATTGAGTTTGGTACCTATAATGGGAGCTTTCCACATGTGTTTTGAGGAAGCCATTGGACTTCAACCGTAGAGGAAATGTTTTAGGAAAAAAAATTGAGGAACATTTGGAATAAATTGGTAAGTGTAAGCATTCTTGGATGAGCATCACTCGTCTTTGCTAAGATGGATAGTTTCTTTAGCTCGGTAGTGATCATAAGTAAATTGCTTTATTGATACGACAATCTCGCGGTTAAATATAATAATACAACAATAGTTTATGAAGCTATTAGTAAAATATACATCATAGTTTCAAAAGTAAGTAACCGGAAGTCCAAGTACATAAAGTTTCGCTAATACATAAGAACAAATGACTAAAATAACTAATGTTGGAAACATGAAATAATTGGAAATAGGGAACATCTAAATAGGTAGATGGCTAAGTCTTCGGTAGGTCTCCCGCTCCAAAAGTGAATATAAAATGTTGTGATACTCAGAATGACCTGAGTATAAAGTAAAACCAAACATTCTAGTTAGTATTGACATTCTTATGTAAGTAAATCAACTCAAGTGAACTGCAAAAATAACTCAAAGTATATTTTTGGATTTCCATTCTTTAAGGACCCGTTAAACTATATACATATAATATAATACGCTACTATTAATGCCTACTAATAAAATGCAGTATTAAAAATAGCGTTAAGACATTACTATTATCCCTTCTAACACAATTTATATAGGCATCGTAGCCTATACAGTACCTTAAAGTCCACCGTAAACTGGTAGCTGTCATAGGACACTCCATAGGTACAATACAAAATAAAATCATAGTGGGATCGATCAGGATAAATATGACAATGCACATGAGGCAATACCTAGGGTAAGATCTACCGTTTTATGTTTTTAGACTGGTGATAATGCATAAACGCAGCTATCGCCCATCTTGAAATAACACTCCCAAAATCAAGAGTTCCCAATCAATCACAGAGTAAAGATATGGTTTTCGAAGGCATTTGTCCGATAGGGGGAGCGACCGCACTTGGCCTAGTATAACTCCCGTTTTAGTCATTTTAATTATGACACGAATGTCAAGGCTATCGATCATCGTTCTCCTACTTTATTCCAGTAGCATTCGCCAGTCCATCCTACTTTGTTCTGGATTCTTCACTGTTCACATAGTTTTTAAAGTGATTTTAGTATAGACAAAGAGTATATCAAATCCAACTCTGGCATCTTTAATAACCAAACATCTTATTTCACACCATGGTCATTTCATAATGCATAATTAATAATATTTAAGCTACAATTCAAATCAATTCTAAAATATTTACTTTAAAATATTTTTCATTTGAAATCACTCAATTTAATTTATTCATATTGATTAATACAAATTAAAAGTTACATTATTTACTAATTTTTTATTAGATAAGTCATAAATTAAACATCATAACTTTATACTTCTAAAATTATATTTATTGCAGACACTAAAGAGTGTTGCTTAGTTGTTATGTTTTTGTGAGCCATGGGAGAAATGTTGTTTTCCTCCATTTTGGTATATATATATTGAAAATGGGTTTACTTTTATTACTGGGCTTAATACAGCCCAACAGAAAACAATGGTCCATGACCACGTTACAACTACGGTACAACAATTGTCACATATCGACAATATTCTACTTTAACGAAAAAGTAAGGTAAAGCCGAGAATAATCGATAAAGTGTTCATTTCATATTCTCCGAAACCCTTTTCCTTATCATTGTCATGGTGGCTGAAACGAAAAGAAGCTCGTGCTTGTTTCTCGGCGCTGAACCCATGGCGGCCACCGATCCTCGACTTGCCTTCCGTCTTCTGCAGGTTCCTTTCTTATGGTACTTCTCTTTCCTCTCCTCATCAGTGCAATTTTGAGATCTTGTATGGCAAATTTACCAACCAGATCTATTGGTTTCTCTTTGTTCTTGAATGTTCGGTTGCTCCTCTCCTTCCATATGCTCCGAACAACAACTGTAAGAGCGATAGTGTTCACTTCGGGTACTTGACGTATGCTTTGCCGTACGACTTCAAGGTGAGCAACAATTTTTTGAATTTGAGATTCTGCATCTGTGTAGTTGATTGATTTCCTGCAATTTTCCCAGACTTTACTCGAAAAAGGACAGTTAGAAAATAGGTGGTCATGGCTTTCCCGTGTGTTTCATTTTGGTATATATATATTTGTAAAAGAATATTTATTTAAGTTATTAAAATAAATCTTTTAATAACATTATATATTTAAATTAAATCTTTACATAAAATTAAAACCTTTATATTAAATTAAACTAAATTTAAATTATTGTATTAATTTTTTTTATATATTTTATTATATTAAAGTAATTTAAGTTAACCGTCTAAATCTAAATAAATCTTAGAATTATATTTTTACACCTTTATATCTTATAAATTTAAAACTTTAAAACCAAAATTTAATTTTGAATTTTTTTTCATTTAACTCAAATCAATATAATTCTAAATTTAAATCTTCTAAATAACTTCCAAAATGAAATTTATTAAATCAAACATACTTATAAATTATAGAAAATAATTTAAATTCATCGATGGTTTCCATATATATTTTTCTTTCCTGTGGTCAAGTGATTCATGTATGTATCATTTTAATTTATAGTGATTAAATTTTTAGGAATGTATCATTTTAACCCATATCCCAAATCAACCTCAAAAAGGTTTCATAAGCAATATAATGATTCAAGTATGCATTATTTCAACCATAGTGATTAAGTTTCAAGCATGTATTATTTCAACCCATATCCCAAATCAATGTCAAAATGGTTTCATAAGCAACATAAAGATTCGGGTATGTATCACTTCAACCTATAGTGATTTAATAGGGAACTGCAATGTGATTTCAAATCAAATATAATATAACATATTATTTCACGTGTCACACATCATATGAAACATGACATAACATAACATAATTTTATGAATTCCATGTATCCAACATATCATAGCAATTTTTGTTGTTGTAAATTTCATGTTTCCAACATAATTTAACAAAATTTGTGTAAATGTCATTTATCAAACATAGTTTAACAAAATTTGTGTAAATTTCATGCGTTCAATATAGCATAACAAAATTTGCATAAATTTCATGTGTCAGGTATAGTTTAACATAATTTGAGTAAATTTCATGTGTCCAATACAGCATAACAAAGTCTGTGTAATTTTCATGTGACTAATACGGCATAATTTTTTGTGTAAATCTTATGTGTTTGTATAGTTTAACAAAATTTGTATAAATTTCATGTGTTAAATATAGTTTAACAAAATTTGAGTAAATTTCATGTGTCAAATATCCTTTAACAAAATTTGTCTAAATTTCATGTACCCAACAGAGCATAACAAAATTTGTGTAAATTTCATATGTCTAGTACAACATAACAAAATTTGTGTAAATTTCGTGTTTCTAATATAGCATAACAAAATTATGTAAACAATATCAAATCATAAATCAATAAATAACATCTTAGTAGACATTTTATGTGACATCCATTTACTTAATGCAAGTCTAACAACCCAAAATTTTAAGTTTCTAAATTTTATATATCTAGTTAATTTTAAATATTAAAATGATTGGATGTTTAGAATTTATTAACTTGAGTTCCAATTTATTGATTGTCTAAGTATTTGATCTGAAGATAAAATATTGATCAAACAGATTTAGTAATATCCTTTGACTCATATTAGTTAATTAGTATCGAATACAACCATTTTATAAATTATAGACAATAATAAATTGTTTGGATTTGAATCGCTAATTAGATCATATTAAAATTATATTTTAACATGAAAAATATCGTTTTTGCAAACTAACTCTGAAACGACCCAAACTTCCCCGTAAAGGAAAGTCCGGATCGAATTGAGAACACGACAAATCAGAACACAAACAGAAGAACATTTCATTGCTTATTACAACAATTACATTAGAGTACAAGAATATATCAGAGTACGAATAATTATGACACATTGGAAATACAATATCAGAGATTTAAATTACATTTAAATAGCAGCGGAAAAATAATACAAAATACAACTGAAAGAAATACACGGATACAGAGCTTTCTGAATATTGCTTTAGCTGTAAACCAGGATCATGTGAACATAATATCTGCAAACCAAAACTACTAGCTGCCCGTGTGGAAAATATGGGCACCTAGAGTTTAGGTTAAAACAATAAACTCCAGGTCAGTCATGGGACTGGTGTGAGAACTAAAACTGTTATTAGCTTGATATTAAAGTTAGGAAAATCAAGGGACCACGCCGTATAACACGGAACAGGTTTACTCCACATGAATCTTAGTTTAAAATAAAACAACGCAATGCTTTTTGAAAAAATGAAGCTATTATAAGACTCAGGTCCCGTCACACAATGCAACGCAAGCCGGAGGATAGAGTTTTCCCTTATAATAGCCAAATATGTCTGATACGCGAAATTTCATCTTTTATTATTATTACTATAAGTGTATAGTGTCGAAAACAACTTCAAATATAAATGTATTAATCATAGACGGCATGAGTACCATATATCATGTCGCCATACTAGTTTTATAATCAAAACCGCATGATGTCGTATTGGAAGTTGGATTTCCATCTATGAACCAAGGTAAGGGATCTTCCTTACCGAATTCGAGTTATTCTATCCCGTGCCTCAAGACTCAGTCGCAACTGCACCTTGGAGCGCCAGAGCCGGTCATCCGTCGATGATTAGTTATACCATAAACTATATGTTAGCCTGTCCTATAGGGCATAAAATAATATGGTCAGTAAGCTCGACCAGAACATCTATCGATATATATATCCGAGGCGCCTCTCTACCCATGGAGTAATAACCAACATCCACATGAGTAAACAGTCTGGGCTCCATACCATGACATTACTCCTAGCTAGAAACTAACATATGTCCATTTCCCTGGGGTCCTTCTCCCGTTTCTGGTTCATACAGGGGTGTGAGGCTCGCAAAGTAACGCTATACACAAAGCTAAGCCTAAATAAGTTGTGCTTTGATCATCAACCACAAGGCTCTGCTTTTCAACAAAAGTCTTGATCATTTGCATCTCAGCATGCCACATTGTCAGTCCATAGCATACCATTGATTTCTGCCAATATATAACCTCTAAGCTTGTACGTCTCAGAGAAGGGTATTAAGCAAGAGAATAAAATCCTCCACCAAACAGATATATATATATTTAGCAGAGATCAACGAATACAGCATAAAGGAATACAACATCAGACATACCATCCATTTACTAGTCCGTTTTGGGTCTGAACGAAACCGGAGGCACCTTATTCCTCGTCCCATATGTCCAATACAAGAGAGAGGTCCTCGCATATCCGTCGATCTCCAAGTACGTTTGAGCGATCACCAATTATTACCTTGTCTTGGGTGTACGGTCCAATGAAGACATCGGTAATCACCCAAACGATGTGAAGAACTCCGGTCTTCAACCACCGTCTTCATCTTCGACTCTTGATTGTCGTAGTAATTATTCACAATGGGTTAAACCCAGTCTTTCCGAATAATTCACGTATTTTTATAAACAAGTGCTATAAAAACACATAATACGCCTCATTCCAATTCAGAATATTCTTTTTATAAATTATTCGCATTATTAGGGGAAAGGTTTCCATTAATTTAAATCAAAGATAAATTTATTCTTTAATCTTCGTTTTGATATCGTTTCAAAGATTCTATTTACTAGTCGGGATTATCGAACCCTACCGAAGTAATCATTTATTTATATTGATTATCCCGATCCCAACCTATTCATCTCATAAAGCAAAACTAGTAGCACTGCATATCTAACACCCACAGTGTACTGAGTAAAATTAATTACCTTTTTTACGTTCAAATCTAATTAAAGATTTAACTATCGTATGGAGTAAAACTCGTGGTACTCCATTCTCGATCATTTCCATAATTTGATAAATCTAGTTATCTTATTTCTATTTCAATCTAGTTTATTAAAACACCAATTTAGTTTTAATATCAAAAATCGTTACTTGATGATTATTCAAATTTAGGAAATTAATCTTTATCTTTAACTGTGTTAAAGAACCAATGTCATTTAAAACACAGTTCACAACAAACCCAAAATCACCTTCCATTAAATATGGAATCTTCACAGAAATAAGATCAATATATAATCGATATAAATTTCTATATCAGACTAATAATACAAATGGAATAACGGCAAGGCCTTTTAAATTTCATATATGAAAAGTCCGGGTGTGTACGACTTGTGCAGGATCTATAATATGGCTATGCGGAATGTATGTGATAACTTAAGCTATTCAATAGTTATGCGAATAAATATTCGCAAACAATATATATATATCACAAATAATTATAAATGCAGTAAAGTAAAGTAAAGTAGAGTAACGACACCAGGATTTTTATACTGGTTCGGACCTCCAGTCCTACGTCCAGTCCCGAAGCTCCTCTTCGGCTTTTCACTAAACAACACCCTCTCTTCACCCGGAGGAACAGGTTCACAACACTACTTGATTTACGGGCTACAAGTTTACCCACTTGATTTCATGGGCTACAAGCTTACCCACTTGATTTCACGGGCTACAAGCTTACCCACACAGGACAATTACAAGAGTTTGACTTCTGATTGTGTTCTTCTTTCAACACCGATTTGTCAACGATTGAGTACACCCTTCCTATAATCTTATCCTCAAGTATATGAATTGAATGCGAAGATTTGAAGGAAGTTAGTTGCTTGTTGAATCAAAATATGAGAAATGTTATCAAGGATTCAATAAGTAACTTGAATTTGGGAGCTTTTAGAATGCAAGAGTATTTAGAAAGTAAGATCAGAAATTAGAGCAAGAATCGGTTATTTGGATGAATGAAAGATGATGTATTTATAGCAAATGAGAAGTTGTAATTATTAGTGAAAAGTTGCAATCAAAAGGAGTGATTTTTAATGAAGAGAAATGGATGCAACTTTTCAAGAAAGAAGATGACTCTTCATGAAATTCAAAAATAGGTCGACAGGAAAAATTAATAGGTTGACAGGTTTTTGACCGTTATTTCAAAAAGCTGTTGACCTGTTAATTTTAACAGGTTGACCTGTTAAGTTTAAAAAGTTGTTGACCTGTTAAATTTAACAGGTTGATAGGTTTTTGTCAACATACATAAAAAATGAGTTTTCATGTATATTTTTTGAAGAGAATAAGAAGTATGATTATTTGAGGATAGATTTTAACATAAATAACTCTAAATAACCATCTTCTAACCTATAAAGCATTGAATCTTCTTTTTGTCGATCATGAAGCTCCTTCTTGTCATTAATCAAAATAAGCATTGAAACCGTTGACTCAACATTCTCCCCCTTTTTGATTGATGACAATATAGCTTGATATTTTAATATTTATGGCTATCTCCCCCTGTATATAAGCTCTGTCTCCCTTTAAACATCTACATATCCATAATCTTAGCTCCATGTCATTATTTCCATTGATCTTTATTTTTTTGTTATCAATCGAAATTCTCGTGTCTCAACAATATAGAGTAACGGTATTTTTTTACAGAAGCTCATCTCGATTATTATCCAATCGAATTCCATTCAATTCCAATTTATTCTATTAAATTAGAAAACTTTACTTTGCAAAAATTCTCATTTAAATCTTAATGAAAGATTTATAAATTCCATGTAAATATTAATAAAAGATTTATAAATTTCATTTAAATCTTAATAAAAGATTTATAAATTCCATTTAAATCTTAATAAAAGATTTATAAATTGCAAGTTATATTTCACTGTTAATTGGGATTAAAGAACAAATGTCTTTTAAAACATAGTTCATGATAAACTCACAATCAACTTTCATTTCAATTCTAATTAAACATTAATTAATTAGTAAACCTTTCTAAATCTTAATTAAAAGAATTATTCTTTTCACATGGGGTTTAAGAACAGTGTTATTTAAGACACCATTCACGACAAATCCAAAATCCAATTTATTTTATTTAATTCCAAATAAATATTAATTAATTGGAAAACTCCACTAAATCTTAATTAAAGATTTATTCTAGTTAATAACTAGTTCATTTCGATAAAAATATATTTTTATCTTTTTAATTATGGAATTTTTCATCCAAAATATTTCCAAACCATTTAATATGATTTTACATAATTTTTTCTATATTTTTAATAATTTTATTATCGCCCGTACAGTCGGTTTCGAATAACAGCCACCGAACTGCATCCATAGCGACCATATTCAAATTTGATTGGTACATAATTCCAAATCCAACTGTTAGATTTCAAACTTCTTATATTCATTGGAAAGACCTTTCCGATATGAACCCAACGGTTCCGGTTTTAGGAGAATCCGACGGTCGGATTTCTCGTTACATCAATTTGAAATTAATGGTCGAAATTCGCAAACGGTCGCTGCGCGACGCGTTCTATTAAGGCCATTAAAATATATAATATATATATTATATATATATATATCGTCGATTTCCATTTAAAACGTATTTATAAAATATTTATAATTTCATTTCAAAACGATTCCAACTTCATTTTCAATTTTAAATAAAAATTGAATATTCTATATCTTTATCATATTAAATGATAATATTTTGAAAATACTATATTTTCGAAATCATTTCTTTTTGATATTCATTATAAAAAATCAATCGATAAACCCATTCGGGTTAAAATGGCATTTCTATACTTAACCAGGCTTCATATTTTTATATTTTTGTGTCCGTCTAAAAACGGACATCGAAATCATGATTTTATTCTTCACCGAATATTATTCTAAAATATGCGATATTTTAAAATATTCTTTATTTTAAGATATTCTATATATTAAAATAATCTTTTACCTTAAAATGTTCTTTACATTAAAAATGTCCTTTTATATACTCTTTTACATTGAAAATGATTCTTTTACATTGAAAATGATTCTTTTATATAAAAATGTTTCTTTTACAGTGAAAATGATTCTTTTATATAAAAATAATTCTTTTATATAAGAATGATTCTTTTATATAAAAATGATTCTTTTATATAAAAATGATTCTTTTACATTAAAATGATTATTTTACATTGAAAATGATTCTTTTCATTAAAATGTTCTTTTACTCTAAAAATGTTCTTTTACATTAAAAATGTCCTTTTACATTAAAAATGTTCTTTTACTCTAAAATATTCATTTGTTTCTAAAATGTCTTTAATCCTAAAATGTCTTAATTCTAAAATGATCTTTATTTCTAAAATGTTTAATTCTAAAATGATCTTTATTATAAAATATTGTTATTATAAAACATTGTTTATTTCTGAATCGGAATGCAACTCAATCAATTACCATATAATTTCAGTTATATGGATTTCATACATCGCATGTATGCAACAATAATGATAAATAATCACCAAACAGTCCATTCTCATCCAAAGTGAAATTTACAACTGTGTGAGCATTAAAATAAATAAATAACGCTCATCACAGACTGTCAATCCGTCGATTGACATACAATTAAATATTGGGACAAGTGTATGCCAAATATCATCCCAATACCCATGTCGGGTTTTCAAACAACAATAGTTTATTTAAATAAATTATTGGTTAACAAATTTAATCAACACTAATTCAGATTGAATTATTTTTAACCTCAACCAATTTTCACTATTTTAAATTATAAATAAATATTTATAATTTAATTCCAACTACCCCATTAATGTTAACATTATTTTTAATACGTTCAACATTTCAACATCACAAACAACATACAATACAGTCAATTTAAATCGTCCATGGTCTGTGGAAGAGGGAGGTGATCTAACAAGCACAGCATACAATTTATAATGATAATCTAAACTGGCAATTCTATATATTTTTTAGTTATGAAAATAAACAGCTATGCAAAATCTTTAGTGAAGAGTTCTCACCTTCGTTTCCACTCCGCCATTCTTTACTAGACAACTTGAATTCTGTTTTGCTTCCAGACAGTTCCATCGCAATCTGTTTCACGAGTATATATATTAAAAATCATATTTTTAATACGATGCTATATATAATTAGAAACCACATTTTTAAACTGTTATATATATATTTTTTAAAATCATATTTTTGAAACAAAGTCATTTACAATAAAAATCATATTTTTAATTAAGCTTTATATAAAATCACATTTTTATAATGCTGTATATAAATTAAAAATCATATTTTTAAAATCCCATATTTTTATTTACGTTATGTATATATAAAAATCATATTTTTATATTGCT
This sequence comes from Allium sativum, assembly GCA_030737875.1. Classification (NCBI taxonomy): domain Eukaryota; kingdom Viridiplantae; phylum Streptophyta; class Magnoliopsida; order Asparagales; family Amaryllidaceae; genus Allium; species Allium sativum. Next base: position 680,115,043 of record CM060926.1, on the reverse strand, counting down.
ATTTCTATTTTAAAAACATTGCTAATTTTATTTTTAAAAACAATATAAATTCTATTTAAAAACAATGCAACTTTTATTTTTTTAAAACAATGCTAATTTTGTTTTACAAACAATGCTAATTTTATTTTGCAAACAATGCTAATTTTATTTTGCAAACAAAGCTGATTTTATTCCAAAAACAATGCTCTGTTTATTTAAAAACGAATACTCTTTTTATTTCAAAAAGAATGTATATTTTTATTTCTGAAAACCACATTTTTAACCAGTGTCATTTATAATAAAATCCTGCTCTTATATATTCTATTACATTATAAAAATCACATTTCACTCGATGTTTATATTTATAAAACATTTGCTAATTTTATTTTTAAAACATTTGCTATTTTTATTTATAAAACATATGCTATTTTTTTTTAAACAATAATCTTCTGATTTTCAAAACAATAATCTTTTTATTGTCAAAACAATAATCTTTTTATTTTCAAAACAGTAATATTTTTATTATAAAACAATAATCTTTTTATTTTGAAACAATAATCTTTTTATTTTAAAACAATTCAATTTACATTTAACAATTCAATTACATTTAACAATTCAATTTACATTTAACAATTTCAGATTTTTTTAAATAATACTATTTTCTTAATCACTTTATTAAATACATGATAAAAGAAAATTACACTATTAACAACACCTTCAAAATCCTTACCCTCTGTTTATCTCTCTTCCGCTCCTACCAGTTTCTCATCTTCTTCAACAAATATTGCTACCTATTTTCTCATCACCAAACTTCCCGTCGCGCCCTCTCCTCAAGCCACCAGGGCTCGATCCTTCTTCGGCACCCGGGCGAGCGTCCCGTCACCGTCCTCTGCCTGTGCCAGCGTAGCACTCGATGGTTCCTCTTGGCCAGCAATCAGCTTCAAACTCCGTGACTTCACGGTTGATATTCCACCACCATATCGAACGAGAATGGATACTGACCGTTGATATTGAAGGGCTCAAAGAGTGGAAGGTTTTTTATGTTTAAATTCTTGAAATCATTACTCGATGGGGGAGATAGAAAAGGAAGAAGCCGGCTGCGTTTCAGCCATTGAAAACCATAGTGGCGGCTACATGAATGTATTGGGATTAGGGTTTGTGTTGGGGGATATTTATATATTATAATAGTTATTATTTTTAATATTAATTAATTTGAAAATAGCTTGTTTAATCTATGAATTCCAAATCAAACCCAATGACTGTCGTTCCTAGCTAATTACCCCTATTCCGGACACAATGGGATATGTCCCGCAAGCCAATTCGACTGTTTCGATTGGTTTTTCTTTAAATTAAAATATAAATCAATATATATTGAATTTAAATGTACATTTTAAATTACCTGGGCCACATACTGACTCCAAAAATTACAGAAAAATTATTTCTGACTTTGTTTTGGCGATGCGATCCTAACAAAAATAATTTTGTCAAATTTGGAGACCGTTTGAAAAATGGTCATTATTCCAGTCGATTAATTTCAAACTGAAATTACCAAATGCGTTTACATTTACTGCGCTCACATATTAATTCCAAAAATTATGAAAATTGGAATCTGGTAATAATTTGACATTACGGATCCAACAAAAATGGTCTCGTCGAAAACGGAGTTTGTTTGTAAAATGGCTATTTATTATATTAATATATATATAAATTCCATAACGACTATTCTGAATTTTAAACTGGGCGTAACTTTCAATTCCCGCTATGAAATCTAGATTTTTCACATTTGTTAGAAAGATATTTTTAAACAAATTCAAATATTTCTTATTTTTCTAAAATCCGATTTATTTTGAATCCTGTACATTCAATTGAAGTTTGAAATCGAATTTTCAGACTACCGCGCCATTTTAAACTCGTTTTATAATTAAATTAAAATTTATTCGTTCTAACTTCGATTTAAATAAATTTTTAGTCGATATTATTTAAAATAAATTATTTTAAATATCCAAAATCCATTAAAATTGTTAAAATAAAAATTTTAAATTGGTTCTGAAACCCCGGGTTGTTACAATCTCCCCCACTTAAAATCTTTTCGTCCTCGAAAAGGAACGAAGCTGAAAGTTGTTCAACTGACCAACTCAACTTTCAATTCTAATCAATTTTCAATTCAGTTCAATACTAAATTCGATTTAGCTAAATTTATCATTCTTTCTCATATTGGTTAAATTAGTTATCATTCCAATATGTTAATTAGTTAAACTAATTATCAAACATCACAATCAGCAATCAATTAGGTGATTAACTTTTTAAGTATATATAACCTTTATACATAGTCAGAAATCATATTTTTAGTGCAAATTGTAGCAATATATCCTAGCTATATTTTGGTACTCACACCAGTTAATTGGAAATATATAGATATCCCACTTTCGTAACTCAAACACAAGCACTGATGATGTTTCGAACCATCATCAGAAACATCTCCGGGCGACTAGAGTGTGATTCTATATCTATCTAGTATCTGAGGCTTCGAATATACATCTTGTCAGACATATACTCGAAATCTCCCTATACTAGATTATCCAAACTCAATTTAAAATATAATATTCAAATACGAATAATTGATATAAAATTTAATGACTAATTTGATTTTGAAAATAACACTCTTCACACTCGTTCTAGGATACTCCTGATCCTATCTCTAATGAGTTATTCTCATTGGATATTACTAATACAATCTCTGATAAATTCTTTCGTTCGGTTCTAATGTGTCTTGTTCTCGAGCTCCGTAAACCAGTGCTCTGATACTAAATGAAACAAACCAAACTTCCCCGTAAAGGAAAGTCCGGATCGAATTGAGAACACAACAAATCAGAACACAAACAGAAGAACATTTCATTGCTTATTACAATAATTACATCAGAGTACAAGAATATATCAGAGTACGAATAATTATGACACATTGGAAATACAATATCAGAGATTTAAATTACATTTAAATATTAGCGGAAAAATAATACAAAATACAACTGAAAGAAATACGCGGATACGGAGCTTTCCGAATATCGCTTCAGCTGCAAACCAGGATCCTGTGAATATAATATCTACAAAATCAAAACTACTAGTTGCTCGTGTGGTAAATATGGGCATCCAGAGTTTAGGTTAAAACAATAAACTCCAGGTCAGTCATGGGACTGGTGTGAGAACTAAAACTGTTATTAGCTTGATTTTAAAGTTAGGTAAATCACGGGACCATGCCGTATAACACGGAACGGGTTTACTCCACATGAATCTTAGTTTAAAATAAAACAATGCAATGCTTTTTGAAAAAATGAAGCTATTATAAGACTCAGGTCCCGTCACACAATGCAATGCAAGCTGGAGGATAGAGTTTTCTCTTATAATAGCCAAATATGCTTGATACGCGAAATTTCATCTTTTATTATTATTAGTATAAGTGTATAGTGTCAAAAACAACTTCAAATATAAATGTATCAATCATAGACGGCATGGGTACCATATATCATGTCACCATACTAGTTCTACAATCAAAATCGCATGATGTAGTATGGGAAGTTGGGTTTCCATCTATGAACCAAGGCAGGGGATCGTTCTTACCGAATTCGAGAAACTCTAACCCGTGCCTCAGAAATCAGTCGCAACTGCACTTAGGAGCGCCAGGGCCAGTCATCCGTCGATGATTAGTTATGCCATAAACTATATGTTAGCCTGCCCTATGGAGCATAAAACAATCTGGTCAATAATGTCAACCAGAACATCTATCGATATATATATCTGAGGCGCCTCTCTATCCATAAAGTAATAAGCAACATCCATATGAGTAAACAGTCTGGGCTCCATACCATGACGTTACTCCTAGCTAGAAACTAACATTTTTCCATTTCCCTGAGGTCCTTCTCCCGTTTCTTGTTCATACCGGGGTGTGAGGCTCGCGAAGTAACGCTATACACAAAGCTATGCCAAAATAAGATGTGCTTTGATCATCAACCACAAGGCTCTGCTTTTCAACAAAAGCCTTGATCATTTGCATTTTAGCATGCCACATTGTCAGTCCATACCTTACCATTGATTTCTTCCAATATATAACCTCTAAGCTCGTATGTCTCAAAGAAGAACGTTAAGCAAGAGAATAAAATCCGCCACCAAACATATATATATATTTAGTAGAGATCAACGAATACAACATAAAAGAATACAACGATAGACATACCATCCATTTACAAGTCCGCTCTGGGTCTGAACGAAACCGGAGGAACCTTATTCCTCGTCTGGCCCCATATGTCTAATACAGGAAAGAGGTCCTCACATATCCATCGATCTCCAAGGACGTTTGAGCGATCACCACTTATAACCTTGTCTTGGGTGTACGGCCGAATCAAGACATCGGTAATCGCCCAAACGATGTGAAGAACTCCGATCTTCAACCACTATCTTCATCTTCGACTCTTTATCGTCGTAGTAATTTTTCAGAATGGGTTAAACCCGGTCTTTCCGAATAATTCGCATATTTTATAAACAAGTGCTATAAAAACACATCATACGCCTCATTCCAATTCAGAATATTCTTTTAATAAAATATTCACGTTATTAGGGGAAAGGTTCCCATTAATTTAAATCAAAGATAAATTTATTCTTTAATCTTCCTTTTGATATCGTTTCAAAGATTCCGTTTACTAGTCGGGATTATCGAACCCTACCGAAGTAATCATTTATTGATATTGATTATTCCAATCCCAACCTATTCATCCCATGAAGCAAAACTAGTAGCACTCCATATCTAACACCCACAGTGTACTGAAATTAATTAACCTTTTTACGTTCAAATCTAATTAAAGGTTTAACTATCGTCTAGAGTAAAACTGGTGGTACTCCATTCTCGATCATTTCCAGAATTTGATAAATCTAATTGTCTCATTTCTATTTCAATCTAATTTATTAAAACTCCAATTTAGTTTTAATATCAAAAATCATTACTTTGTGATTATTCAAATTTAGGAAATTAATCTTCATCTTTAACTGGGTTAAAGAACCAATGCCATTTAAAACACAGTTCACGACAAACCCAAAATCATCTTCCATTAAATATGGAATCTTCACAGAAATCAGATCAATATATAATCGATATAAGTTTCTGTATCAGGCTAATAATATAAATGGAATAACGCAAAGCATTTTAAATTCCACATATAGTAACGGTCTTCTTTTACAGAAGCTCATCTCGATTATTATTAAATCGAATTCCATTCAATTCCAATTTATTCTATTAAATTAGAAAACTTTACTTTGGAAAAATTCCCATTTGAATCTTAATAAAAGATTTATAAATTCCATGTAAATCTTAATAAAAGATTTATAAATTCCATTTAAATCTTAATAAAAGATTTATAAATTCCATTTAAATCTTAATAATAGATTTATAAATTCCAAATTATATTTCACTGTTAATTGGGATTAAAGAACAGATATCGTTTAAAACATAGTTCACGATAAACTCACAATCATTTTTCATTTCAATTCTAATTAAACATTAATTAATTAGTAAACCTTTCTAAATCTTAATTAAAAGATTTATTCTTTTCACATGGGGTTTAAGAACAGTGTTATTCAAGACACCATTCACGACAAACCTAAAATCCAATTTATTTTATGTAATTCCAAATAAATATTAATTAATTGGAAAACTCCATTAAATCTTAATTAAAAATTTATTCTAGTTAATAACTAGTTCATTTCGATAGAAATTTATTTTTATCCTTTTAGTTATGAATTTTTTCTTCCAAAATCTTTCCAAACCATTAATTATGATTTTACATAATTTTTCCATATTTTTAATAATTTTATTATCGCCCATACAGTCGGTTTCCAATAACGGCCACCGAACTACATCCATAGCGACCGTTTTCAAATTTGATTTGGACATAATTCCAAATCTAACGTTAGATTTCAAACTTCTTATATTTATTGAAAAGCTCTTTTCGATACGAACCCAACGGTTCTGGTTTTAGGAGAATCCGATGGCCGGATCTCTCGTTACATCAATTTGAAGTTAATGGTCGAAATTCGCGAACGGTCGCTGCGCAGCTTGTTCTATTTAGGATATTAAAATATATAATATATATTTATTTATTTTATATATATCGTTGATTTCCATTTAAAACATATTTATAAAATATTTATAATTTCATTTTAAAACGATTCCAACTTCATTTTCAATTTTAAATAAAAATTGAATATTTTATATCTTTATCATATTAAAATGATAATATTTTCAAAATATTATATTTTTGAAATCATTTCTTTTCAATATTCATTATAAAATGAATAAAATCAATCGATAAACCTGTTCGGGTTAAAATGGCGTTTCTATACTTAACCGGGCTTCATATTTTTATATTTTTATGTCCATCTAAAAGCGGACATCGAAATCATGATTTTATTCTTCACTGAATATTATTTTAAAATATTCTTTATTTTAAAATATTCTTTATATTAAAATAATCTTTTACCTTAAAATGTTCTATACATCAAAAATGCCCTTTTATATAAAAATGATTCTTTTATATTGAAAATGATTCTTTTATATAAAATTGTTTCTTTTACATTGAAAATGATTCTTTTATATAAAAATGATTCTTTTATATAAGAATGATTCTTTTACATAAAAATGATTCTTTTATATAAAAATGATTCTTTTACATTAAAATGATTCTTTTACATTGAAAATGATTCTTTTCATTAAAATGTTCTTTTACTCTAAAAATGTTCTTTTACATTAAAAATGTCCTTTTGCATTAAAAATGTTCTTTTACTCTAAATATTCTTTTGTTTCTAAAATGTCTTTAATCATAGAATGTCTTAATTCTAAAATGATCTTTATTTCTAAAATGTCTTAATTCTAAAATGATTTTTATTATAAAATATTGTTTATTATAAAACATTGTTTATTTCTGAATCGGAATGCGACTCAATCAATTACCATATAATTTCAGTTATATGGATTTCATACATCGCATGTATGCAACAATAATGATAAATAATCACCAAACAATCCATTCTCATCCAGAGTGAAATTTACAACCGTGTGAGCATTGAAATCAATAAATAACGCTCATCACAGACTGTCAATCCATCGATTGACATACAATTAAATATTAGGACTAGTGATGCTAAATATCGTCCCAATACCCATGTGGGGTTTTCAAACAACAACAGTTTATTTAAATAAATTATTTGTAAACAAATTTAACCAACTCTAATTCAGATTGAATTATCTTTAACCTTAACCAATTTTCACTATTTTAAATTATAAATAAATATTTATAATTTAATTCCAACTGCCCTATTAATGTTAACATTATTTTTAATACGTTCAACATTTCAACATCACAAACAACATACAATACAGTTAATTTAAATCGTCCATGGTCTTTTAACGAGGGAGGTGACCTAAGAAGCACAATATACAATTTATAATGATTAAACTGATAAAAATATAAACTGGCAATTCTATATATTTTTCAGTTATGAAAATAAATAGTTGTGCAAAATGTTTCGTGAGGAGTTCTCACCTTCGTTTCCACTCCGCCATTCTTTACTGGACGGTTTGAATTCTGTTTTGCTTCCAGACAGTTCCATCGCAATCTGTTTCACGAGGTATATATATTAAATATCATATTTTTAATACGATGCTATATATAATTAGAAACCACATTTATAAACTGTTCTATATTTTTTTTAAAATCATATTTTTGGAACAAAGACATTTGCAATAAAAATCATTTTTTTATTTAAGCTTTATATAAAGATCACATTTTTATAATGCTGTATATAAATTAAAAATCATATTTTTAAAATCCCAATTTTTTTTACGTTATGCATATATAAAATCATATTTTTATATTGCTATCTCTATTTTAAAAACAATGCTAATTTTATTTTTAAAACAATACAAATTCTATTTTAAAGACAATGCAACTTTTATTTTTTTAAAACAAAGCAAATTTTATTTTACAAACAATGCTAATTTTATTCTGCAAACAATGCTAATTTTATTTTGGAATCAATGCTGATTTTATTCCAAAAACAATGCTCTTTTTATTTCAAAAAGAATACTCTTTTTATTTAAAAAAGAATGTATATTTTTATTTCTGAAAACCTTATTTTTAAACAATGTCATTTGTAATAAAAATCCTTTTCTTATAAATTCTATTACATTATAAAAATCACATTTCACTCGATGTTTATATTTATAAAACATTTGTTAATTTTATTTATAAAACATTTGCTATTTTTTTTAAAACAATAATCTTCCGATTTTCAAAACAATAATCTTTTTATTTTCAAACCAATAATCTTTTTATTTTAAAACAATTCAATTTATATTTAACAATTCAATTTACATTTAACAATTTCAGATTTTTTTTAAACAATACTATTTTCTTAATCACTTTATTAAATACATGATAACAAAATTATACTATTAACAACACCTTCAAAATCGTTATCCTCTGTCTATATCTCATCTGCTCCTACCAGTTTCTCATCTTCTTCAACAAATATCGCTACCCATTTTCTCGTCACCAAACTTCACGTTGTGCCCCCTCCTCGAGCCACCCGGGCTCGATCCTTCGTCGCCACCGGGACGAGCGTCCCACCGCCGTCCTTTATTTGTGCCTACGTGGCACTCGATGGCCCCCCTTGGCCAGCAATCGGCTTCAAACTCCGTGACTTCATGGTCGAAATTTCACCACCATATCGAACGAGAACGAATCCTGATCGCTGATATTGAAGGGCTCAAAGAGCGGAAGATTTTTCATGTTTAAATTCTTGAAATCATTACTCGATGGAGGAGATAGAAGAGGAAGAAGTCGACTGGGTTTCCGCCATTGAAAACCATAGTGGCGGCTACAAGAATGTATTGGGATTAGAGTTTGCGTTGGGGGAGATTTATATATTATAATAATTATTATTTTTAATACTAATTAATTTGAAAATAGCTCGTTTAATCTTTGAATTCCAAATCAAATGGAACAACTGTCGTTCCTAGCTAATTATGCATATTCCGGACACAATGGGAGATGTCCCGCAAGCCAATTCGACTGTTTCGATTGGTTTTTCTTTAAATCAAAATATAAATCAATATATATTGAATTTAAATCTACATTTTAAATTATCAGGCCACATACTGACTCCGAAAATTACAGAAAAATTATTTCTGACTTTGTTTTGACGATACGGTCCTAATAAAACTAATTTCGTCGAATTTGGAGACCGTTTGAAAAACGGTCATTTTTCCAGTCGATTAAATTCAAACTGAAATTACCAAATGCGTTTACATTTACTACGCTCACATATTAATTCCAAAAAATATGAAAATTGGAATCTGGCAATAATTTGACATTTCAGATCCAACAAAAGTAGTCTCATCGAAAATGGAGTTCATTTGTAAAATGGCTATTTATTATATTAATATATATATATATAAATTCCATGACGACCATTCTGAATTTTAAACTGGACGTAACTTTCAATTCCCGCTATGAAATCTGGATTTTTCACATTCTTAGAAAGATATTTTTAAACAGATTCAAATATTTCTTGTTTTGCTAAAATCCGATTTATTTTGAATCCTGTACATTCAATTGAAGTTTGAAATCGAATTTTCAAACTACCACGCCATTTTAAACTCTGTTTATAATTAAATTAAAATTTATTCGTTCTAACTTTGATTTAAATAAATTTTTAGTTGTTATTATTTAAAATAAATTATTTTAAATATCCAAAATCCATTAAAATTGTTAAAATAAAATTTTTGAATTGGTTCTGAAATTCCGGGTTGTTACAGACTCGGGTTTCGACGAAACTAGTTTATAGGATCAGGAACTGTAAATTATTGTAGGATGTTGAGTTTTCTGATGATCAATCTTATTATATAGTCATGCTAGCTCAAATCATGTAGTAACTAAAATCGGGATTTTGAAAATTTTATTTAAATAATCTACATATCAAAACCTTTTTAAAAACCAATCACAAATCAAATTAGTCAACTCACATTAATAATAACTTGATAGTGATGTGATGACTTGCTTACAATGTTTTCTTAACCTTAGTATCTTGGCTAACTTGAATTGTAAGCTAAGATAATATTATTAGTTTTAAAATAATGTAACACCTATCTTACTCAACATATAAATACTCCTGATGACTTTTCTTTTCTCTCTACCTATTTTGTGGTTCCTGTAAGCTCAAAGAAGGGAAAGTAAACCAATTCGAAAACTCTAAACAAATCGAATAACTAACGAAAATAGGTAAAACTCGTGTGTAACAATATAAAGATTTCGACTAGTTAAGTAATTAATTTATAATGTGGAAAAATATATTTTTACAAGCTAAACAAAGGATAATATGTACTGATAGCATTTGTATTAAGTGTTATATTTAGTATTTATAGCATTCAGCAGGAAGTGCTACCTAAAGCTCACCTCTCCTTGCATGGACAAGTGCCTTGGACACTTGTTAATATGCTTGTAACCATCCATAGATAAGAGACATGTGTCTCATGAGGTGTCCCCTCCTTATGCCTCCTTACTTCCTATAAAAGGACCCCTCCTCTCCCTCTGTAACAACCCTGAATTTTGGACCAATGTAAAATCTACTTTTAATTGATTTTAATGATAATTAAATATTTTAAATGATTTATTTTGAGAATTAACGGCTTAAAATTTATTTAAGATGAATTTTGAATGTATAAATTTAAAATTTAATTAAAATGAACTTGTAACGTCACGGTAGTTCGGAAAATTTAGTTTTGAACTTCAATAATATATACAAAATTCAATATAAGTCAGATTATGTTAAAACAAGAAACATTAGGAAATATTGAACTGTAATTTTCTAGTGAATGTAAGAAGTTGAGATTTTTGGTCAAATTAAATGTCTAACTTAATTTGATTAAAACAAATCGTTTTTTAAACAATTTTAGAACCGATCAAAGTGAGAACTCTCTCGCTCAATTATTTTGTTATGTTATTATATTCCTATATTAAAATATATTGATAGCCTGTACTGATTTTTATCTGTATAGTTTATCACAAATTGCTATACGGTATATGGTAGCTCACATCACAATTATTTGAAAACCCGATGGTTGAATTGTTGATTGTTTATGTTACGATTTGAATGTGATTATGATATAATTAACATGTTAAAAACGATGTTAAATTATTTGTGGTAGTTGAAACCGGATTTAAAAAATCCATTTACAAGTCGAACGACTTGTTTATGTTCACCCACTTTAAGTGATATCAATTGGAATGAATAAATAATTTATAAATTAATTATTTATTGGATTGAAAACCCCACACGGGTATTGGGATAATATTTGATTTACAATAATCCCAAGAGTTTAGATTGGATGTTAATCGATTGATTGATAGACTGACATAAGCATTAAATAATTGTTTGAGGCTTATGGATATAAGTGCACGTTGGATGCGAATTGGATGTCAGATAGTTGTTTACAACTATTGTTGAATGCATATAATGAATGAAATCCATATAAATTAATTTATATGGATATTGGTTGAATGTTATTCGAATCCGGAATAAATATGAATATTTTAATAATATAATATTCAATGAAAATTGAAATTTGATTTAGACGTCAGATTTTGGATGGACACAAAGATATAAAAATATAGATGAATACTCATAACTGTAACAAATGGTTTTGAATTAATTTTCAACTAAATTTGACATGTCGAAGTTTTCAAATTAAAAGGAATAGTAACTTTTCAAAGTGAAGTTCAATTAGGATATACAGAAAAAGTTTTAAAAGGAATTTATTTTCGAAATTTTCATGTTTATTTTTATAACGACTGTCAAGAAAATTAGAACCGAAAATATCGAGTTTTGAAAAATAATATTATTTTATTCTTTAAAATAATATTAAAATTGACTGTATAATGTAATATGCGATAGAACAACTGAATAGAGTTTTCAACGATGATTATATATTTTATATAATTTATAAAAATGGCTTAGAAGCGTTTTGATATTTAAAATTTATAAATCGATTCGGGCTTGAATAGAACGCATCGCACCACGATAGTTCGTGAATGTCAACCCGTAACTTCTAATTGACGTAACGGAAGATCCAACCATTGCATTCTCCTGAAATTGAAACCGTAATAAAATGAGCTTTCCAATAAAATGAGAATTTTTGAAATCCAACAGTTAAATTTTAATATAAGTCCAAACCAATTTTGGAAAAGGTTCCCACGGATGTAATTCAGTGGCCGATATTGGAAACCAAATGTAAGGGCCTTAATAATATTATTAAAAATATAAATAAAATTTGTAAAATCATAATAAATGATTTGGAAAGATTTTGGATGAAATATTCCAAGTTAGAAAAGATAAAAGATATTTCTAACTGAATGAACTAGTTAACAACTAGAGTAATAATCCAATGATTTCAAATTAATAAAGGATTTGTAAATAGGTTTTAATATAACCAAAAGTTTTCCAACACATAAATTGGAGTGGATTTGAATAGAAATTATCTTTGGATATTTCGATATCCGATTCTGTAATTATACGGATATCATTGAGGAATTTGGAAGATATTGTTATCGTTATTCCAAAACGATATCTGTTAGTTTCAGAATTTGGTATTGAATGTAAGTCGACATGATTTCCATTTAAGATCTTATATACAATATCAAATTGGATTATGGGTTTGTTGTGAATGGTATCTTAAATAATATTGTTCTTGAACCTAGTTGTGAAAGGAATAAATCTTTCAATTAAGATTTAAAGGCGTTTTCCAGTTTATTTAATTAAATAAGAGTTGAATGGAATTCGATTGATAATAACCGAGATGAGCTTCTATGAAGGAAGGAATTTACTATTATGGAATTTAAAAGACTTTTCTGTTATTCCACCTATAGTATTAGTAGAATGCATAAATCTGTATCGATCATAAATTGTTCAGATTTCCGTAAGATTCCATATTAAATAGAAGAGGATTATGGGTTTACTGTGAACAATGTTTTAAACAACATTTGTTCTTTAACCCAGTTAAAGATATGAGTAATTTCCTAAAAATTGAATAATCATTAAATAATAATTTTTAGATTAAAATCAAACTAGAGTTTTAATGAATCTTTAATTAGATTGAAATGTAAAAAGAGGTAATTAATTTACCGAATTCTAGAAATGTTCGAGATGGAGTATCACCAGTTTTACTCCATATGATGGATGAATCTTTAATTAGATTTAAATGTTAAATGGTAACTAAATTTACCAATAACACTATGGGTGTTAAATATGGGGTACCGCCAGTTTTGCTCCATGGGATGATAGGTTGGGATTGTGAATAATAAAATGAATTATTAGTTCGGTAAGAGTTGATGATCTCGGGACTAGTTGATAAACCTTAAATTGGTTTAAGTTGTGAAAAGATATAATAACTTTTTTTTGAAATGATATCCAAAGGAAGATTTAAAAAAAAAGTTTAAATGGTACGAACCTTTGATAAAATTAATGGGAACCTTTGCCAGAGTAATGAATGTTTGAACAAAAGAATATTCTGGATTGGAATGAGATGTGTGTTATCTTTATTTATCATTTGAATTTTAAGATGCGTAAATTATTCGGAAAACCCAGTTTTAACCCATTCTGAAAAATTGTTACGATGAATAAAAATCAAAGATGAAGATGGTGGCTGAAGACCGGAGATCTTCACATCGTATGGATGATTGCTGATGTCTCGATTGGGCGGTACACCTAAGACAAGGTAATAAGTTATGGTCGTCCAGACGTACTTGAAGATCGAACGAATATGCAAGGACCTCTCTCTTGTATTGGACATATGGGATGAGGAATAAGGTGCCTCCGGTTTCTTTCAGACCCAGAATGAACTTGCAAATGGATTGTGTGTCTAACATCGTAGTTTGTGCTATATTAATTGATCTACAAATACATATCTATTTGGTGGTGGATAATTTATTCTCTTTGCTTAATGCCCTTCTTTAAGATGTACAAGCTCAGAGGTTATATATCGGTAAAAATCAATTGAATGGCACAAGTTAACAATGTGACATGCTGAGATGCAAAGATCAAAGCTTTTGTTGAAAAGCAGAGCTTTGTGAATGATGATCAAAGCACGAATTTAATATAGCATAGCTTCGTGTATAGTGTTAATTCACGGCCTTCACACCACGGTATGAGTCAAAAATGGGATTAAGGACATCAGGGAGTGCATGCATTTCTTTCTGGCTAGAGGTGGTGTCATGGTATGGAGCATAGACATTTTACTTATGTAGATGATTGGATAGCGAGGCACCTCAGATATGGTCGTAAAAGGCCCAGATGGTCGACGTACTAACCATATTATATGTCTAATAGGATTGGGAAATGTACTGTTCAAGAATTTCCAATCCACAAAAGTAAGTGTGGACCGATCATGCAAGATCCAAGGTCACATGTGTTGGTCTTGGGCATCCTGCTAGAGATGGCCCAAATCGGATAAGGAAGATCCTTTTCCTCGACTCATAGATGGAATCCAATTTCCGATACGCGTCTTTTCGGTTTTAGTTGTAAACCTATATGACGACATAGTAGGATGGGTACTATGTCGTCTATGATTGATACATTTATATTTGAAGTTGTTTTATAAACTATGCACTTATAATAGTATCAAAAATATTTGTTTTAAAGCATATCAAGCATGTTTGGCTATTATAAGGTAAAACTCTATCCTCTGGCTTGCGTTACATCGTGTGATGGGACCTGAGTCTTATGATAACTTTATTTTTCAAAAAGCATTGCGTTGTTTTATTTTAACTGATATTCATGTGGAGTAAACCTTTTCCATGCCATACAGCGTGGTCCCATGATTTTTCCAACCTTTTTATAAAATGTTTTAATAACTGTTTTAATTTCTGACACCAATCTCATGACTGACCTAAAGTTTATTGTTTTTCACCTAAACTCTGGGTGCCTATATTTTCCACATGGGCAACTAGTAGTTTTGGATTTAATAGGATCCCGATTTACGGCTAGAGCTATACTCCGGAAAGCTTTGTATCCGTGTATTTCTTTCAGTTGTGTTAGTTAATGTATTTCCGTTGTGCGTTGTGTTTATTATACATATATCTCCGCTGCTTTGTTGTAATTTATCTATTCTTTGATAATTGTATTTCCGCTGTATATTTATTTTCCGTGCTCTGATGTAAATTGTTGTAATAAGCAATGAAAAGTTTTATCATTCTATGTTCAGATGCGTCGTGTTCTCAAATAATCTGTGTTTTTGTTCGGTTTAGGCCGGTCGGGGATTTCAGGTCGTGTCGGTTTGTATCAGAGCTTTGGTTTATAGAGCTCGAGAACAAGACACACTAGAACCAAACGAAAGAACTCGTCAGAGATAGGATTAGTCATGTCTTATGAAAGAATATTCATTAGAAATGGTATTAGTAGTATCCTAGAATGAGTAACTCATTATAGATGGGGTTAGTAATACACTAAAATGAGTTGAGAGTTATATGTTTGTTAGTGACGTATTTGTGATTGTTATATATATAACCTGATTTTGAATGAATACTTTGAATATATATGTATGTATATATAGATATGTACATGTACATCTTATGTTTTGATAACATATATAAATTTGACTTCCTGTTTAATTACTTAAGATGTTTGATTAGGGTAAGTAAACGGAATCTTCGGCGATTTTTGGATAATGAATATATGTAAAGATTATATTTTATAATAAGAGTTTGAGTGTTTATTTTGACGTCAAGATTTGAACTATTGAGTATAAGAAGATTTTGCATATTCGCCCAGCTAGCGTGTATCCTAAGTCTTGAATACACTTGATTGATATGGAATCACATTCTAGTCGCTTGAAGATGATTCTGGTGATTGACACGTCATCATCAATGTTTATTTTCAAGTTTCAAAAGTGGGATGACTATATAATTCCAACCGAAACATCAAAATATACTTAAACTAATTTATGTAAGCATTTGGGATTGATATGAGCTTTAAATTTAACTGTTATTGGTTAAAAAGATTGAAAGGGTAAACATAAACCAAATAAATTAAAATTTAACTTAAGTGAAGTTAAATAAAAATTGGAATAATAAAACTAATATGAGTATAGAGGATAAATTGAGCCAAGTCAAATTTAATGTTAAATTGGTTTGGAATTAGTTAGAATTGGATATACACACACGTATATGTTAGACATGTTATGGAAGCTAAGAAGAGGAATAAAATTGCATACCAGACAAAAAGGTATATATTTATTTTATTGATTGGGTTGATGATTTTATGAACCAATTGGCAAGCTGCTTGGCTTTTTGATTTTATTTCGACTGATGAGAGCCTGTGGAGGCCAGTTGTAGTTTTACCAATCAACCCGTACAAAGGAGGTTATGGTGATTTTTTTTGGAAATTTAAGGCGCTAGCCAAATTTCGAGAAATTGGAAAGTTCCTAGAAACTGAAAAGTTGAAGAGCTTGAGTAAGAATGAAGGTTGAGTTGATTAAATAAACGACTTTCAGTTATGTCTTCCTTTTCGAGGACGAATTTTTTTAAGTGGGGGAGATTGTAGCAACCCTGAATTTTGGAACCAGTTTAAAATATGTTTTTAATTGATTTTAATGGAAACTAAATATTTTAAACGACTTATTTTGAGAATTAATGACTTAAAATTTATTTAAAATGAAGTTTGAACGTCTAAAATTAAAAATTAATTAAAACAAGCTCGTAACGTCGTGGTAGTTCATAAAATTTAATTTTAAACTTCAATTAAATATACAGAATTCAATATGAGTCGGATTTTTTTAAAAGAAGAAACGTTAGGAAATATTGAACTGTAATTTTCTAATGAATGTAAGAAGTTGAGATTTTTGGTCAAATTAAACGTCTAGTTTAATTTGATTAAAACAAATTGTTATTTAAACGATTTCAGAACCGCTTAAAGTGAGAACTCTCTCACTCAATTATTTTGGTATGTTATTATAATTCTATATCAAAATATATTGACTGTCTTTACTGATTTTTATCTGTTTAATTTATCACAAATTGTTATACAGTATATGGTAGCTCACATCACAATTGTTTGAAAACTCGATGGTTGAATTGTTAATTGTTTATGTTATGATTTGAATGTGATTTTGAATAATTAACATGTTAAGAACGGTGTTAAATTATTTGTGGTAATTGAAATTGGATTTAAAAAATCCATTTACAAGTCGAATGGCTTATTTATGTTCACCCATTTTAAGCGATATCAATTGGATGAATAAATAATTTATATATTAACTATTTATTGGATTGAAAACCCCACACAGGTATTGGGATAATACTTGATATACACTATTCCCAAGAGTTTGGATTGGATGTTAATCGATTGATTCACGGACCGATATAAGCGTTAAATAATCGTTTGAGGCTTATATGGATGTAAGTGCACATTGGATGCGAACTGGATTTTCGATAGTTGTTTACAATAATTATTGGATGCATAAGATTAATGAAATTCATATAAATTAATTTATATGGATATTAGCTGAATATTATTCCAATCCAAAATAAATATGAATATTTTAATATATAATATTCAATGAAAATTGAAGTTTGATTTAGACATCCGATTTTAGATGGACGCAAAGATTTAAAAAAATAGATGAATATTCGTAACTGTAATGAATGGTTTTGAATTAATTTTCAACTGAATTTGGCATGTCAAAGTTTTCAAATTAAAAAGGAATAGTAACTTTTCAAAGTGAAGTTCAATTAGGCTATATAGCAAACGTTTTAAAAAGGAATTTCTTTTCAAAATTTTCTTATTTATCTTTATAACGACTGTCAAAAAAATTTGATCCAAAAATAACAATTTTTGAAAAATAATATTATTTTATTCATTAAAATAATATTAAAATTAACCGTATAGTGAAATATGTGAGTTTGAAGATAAACGACTGAAACGAGTTTTCAAGGATGATTATATATATTTTTTATATAATTTATAAGAATGATTTAGAAGCATTTCAGTTTATATTTAAATTTGATAAATCAATTCGAGCTTGAATAGAACGCGTTGCACATCGACAGTTCGCGAACGTTAACCCATAACTTCAAATTGACATAACGGGAGAACCGACCGTCGGATTCTCCTGAAATTGGAACGTTGGAACCGTAATGAAATGAGATTTCCAATAAAATGAGAATTTTTGAAATCCAACGGTTAGATTTTAATATAAGTCCAAATCAATTTTGGAAAAGGTCGCTATGGATGCAGTTCGGTGGCCGATATTGGAAACCGACTATAAGACCTTAATAAAATTATTAAAAATATAAATAAAATATGTAAAATCATAATAAATGATTTGGAATGATTCTGGATGAATTATTCAAAGTTAGAAAAGGGATAATATATTTCTATCTAAATGAACTAGTTAACAACTAGAGTAATAATCCAATGATTTCGAATTAATAAAATGGATCTGTAAATGGGTTTTAATATAACAAAAAGTTTTCCGACATATAAATTGGAATGGTTTTGAATGGAAATTATCTTCGAATATTTCGATATTGGATTCCTTAATTATACAGATATCATTGAGGAATTTGGAAGATGTTGATATCGTAATTCCAAAACAATACCTATTAGTTTCAGAATTTGGTATTGAATATAAGTGGACATGATTTCCATTTAAGATCTTATATTTAATATCAAATTGGATTATGGGTTTGTCGTGAATGGTACCTTAAATAATACTGTTCTTGAACCCAGTTGTGAAAGGAATAAATATTTTAATTAAGATTTAAAGGCGTTTCCCAGATTATTTAATTAAATTGGAATTGAATGGAATTCGATTAATAATAATAGAGATGAGCTTCTATGAAGGAAGACATTTTCTATTTAAGGAATTCAAAAGTCTTTGTCGTTATTCCACCTATAGTATTAGTCAAATTCGGAAATTTATATCTATTATAAATTGTTTAGATTTCCGTAAAATTCCATGTTAAATAGAAGAGGATTATGGCTTTATTGTGAACAATGTTTTAAATGACATTTGTTCTTTAACCCAGTTAAAGACAGGAGTAATTTCCTAAAAACTGAATAATCATTAAATAATGATTATTGAGACTAAAACTAAACTAGAATTTTAATGAATCTTTAATTAGATTGAAATTTAACAGGAGGTAATTAAATTTACCGAATTCTAGAAATGTTCGAGATGGAGTATCACCAGTTTTACTCCATACGATGGATGATTCTTTATAAGATTTAAACGTTAAATGGTAATTAAATTTAGTGATAGCATTATGGGTGTTAAATATGGAGTACCACTAGTTTTTCTCCATGTGATGAATAGGTTGGGATTGTGAATAATAAAATGAATGATCACTTCGGTAAGACTTGAGAATCCTAACTAGTTTATAAACTTCAATTTGTTTTAAGTTGTGAAAAGATATAATAAAATCTTTTGAAATTATATCAAAAGGAAGATTTAAACAAAATTTTAAATGGTATGAATCCTTGATAAAATTAATGGGAACCTTTGCCAGAGTAATGAATATTTGAAAGAAATAATATTCTGGATTGGAATGATATGTGTGTTATCTTTATTTATCATTTGATTTTAAATCGTGATTTTTTCGGAAAGACCGAGTTTAACCCATCCTGAATAATTGTTACGATGACTAAAAGTCAAAGATTAGGACGGTGGCTGAAGACCAGAGATCTTGACATCGTATGGATGATTACTGATGTCTCGATTGGGCGGTACACCCAAGACGAGGTAATAAGTGGCTGTCGTCCAAAAGTACTTGAAGATCGACCGGATATGCGAGGACCTCACTCATGTGTTGGACATATGGGATAAGAAATAAGGTGCCTCTGTTTTCATTCAGACCCAGAACAAACTTGCAAATGGATTGTGTGTTTGACATCGTAGTTTCTGCTATATAAATTGATCTCTACTAAATATATATCTATTTGGTGGCGGAGAATTTATTCTCTTTGCCTAACACCCTTCTCTGAGGCGCACGAGCTCATAGGTCATATATCGGTGAACATCAGTTGAATGGAATGAGTTGACAATGTAACATGCTAAGATGCAATAATCAAAGCTTTTGTTGAAAATTAGAGCTTTGTGGATGATGGTTGAACGACTTCAATGTGGTGTTTCTTTGTGTATAGTGCTAATTCGCGAGCTTTACACATCGGTATGAGTCAAAAACGAGATTAGGGACAGCAGGGAGTGCATGCGTTTCTTTCTAACTAGAGGTGATGTCATGGTATAGAGCCCATACATTTTACTTATGTAGATGATTGGATAGTGAAGCGCCTCAGATATCGCCATAAAAGGGCCAGATGGTCGATGTTTTTACCAGATTATAGGTTTGATAGGACTAGGAAACGTATTATTCAGGAATTGCCAATCCACAAAAGTAAGTGTGGACCGACCCTGCAAGATCCAAGGGTCACTTGTGCTGGTCCAGGGCATCCCACTAGAGATGGCCCAAATCAGATGAGGAAGATCCTTTGCCTCAACTGATAGATGGAATCTGATTTCCAATACACGACTTTCGGTTTTAGTTGTAAACCTATATGGCGACATAGTAGGATGGGGTACTATGCTGTCAGTGATTGATACATTTATATTTGAAGTTGTTTAATACACTATGCACTTATAATAATATCAAAAATATTTGTTTAAAGCGTATCTTGCATGTTTGGCTATTAGAAGGTAAAACTATATCCTCCGGCTTGCGTTGCATTTGTGATGGGACGTGAGTCTTATGATAGCTTCATTTTTTAAAAAGCATTGCGGTGTTTTATTTTAACTGATATTCATGTGGAGTAAACCCATTCCATATCATATGGCGTGGTACCATGATTTTTCCAAACTTTTTATATAAATTTTTAATAGCTATTTAAGTTCTCACAGTAGTCCCATGACTGACCTGGAATTTATTGTTTTTCACCTAAACTCTGGATGCCCATATTTTCCATACAGGCAACTAATAGTTTTGGTTTTGCAAATATTTATTTGATAGGATCCTGATTCACGGATGGAGATATACTCAAGAAAGCTTTGTATCTGTGTATTTCTTTCAGTTGTGTTAGTTGATGTATTTCTGCTGTGCATTGTACTTATACATATTATTTCTACTGCCTTGTTGTAATTTATTTGTTATTTGATAATTGTATTTCCGATCTATATTTATTTTCCCTGCTCTGATGTAAATTGTTATAATAAGCAATGAAAAGTTCTATCGTTCTATTTTCCGATGCGCCATGGTCTCAAACAACCCGTGTTCTTGTTCGGTTTAGGCCGCCGGGGATTTCGGGTCGTGTCACCCTCTCTTCTCTTCATTCCACTGTTCTCTCCATTTCCTACTTCTTCTTCCTTTTTCCCACCATTTACTTCTGCCTCTTTCCCTTTCCCTTCTCCCTCCTCCTATACTGTCTGTCCCTTCCTCCTCCTTAAAAACCCAAGCCATCCCCCTCACTCCACCTCCTCCTTAAACCCCACGTCCCCCACTCCCCTTGCGCCTCCACCACCTCATGTCAAGCCCACCTCGTCCCACATCCCCACGCTATCATCTCCCTAGGTCGCTCCCTCCTATTTAAAAAAATTATATTGTACACACACACACACACACACACACACATATATATATATACAAAATTATATGGAAGTCGGTAAAGAAAACTAGGCGGTTCAGGGTAGTTTTGGTTGCTAGGAAGTCCTACAGTAAAGTTTGGTGGAGTGGAGCCACAAAATGGAAAACTCTTCACTTGTATTTGTTTTATATGGATAATATGTTGATTGTTATGAAATTATTCTTAATCAGTTGATTTTGGAATGTATGTGTTAATTACCAAACACTTATATTACATTTATGTTGTGATATGGTTGTTATGGTTGTTACTTGTTAGTAGTGATAGTATGACATACTGCACATACTACACCCACTTATATAGAGTTATATGGGTATTGATTAAATCTCATGCTAAATAGATAATATAAATGAATATTAAATCCATTTAAATATAATGTAAACTTAAAATTTGGAATTTTCTATCCGAAACTGGATAGAAATGAAATTAAAGTGATTTTAAAAAACTTTTGTAAAGATGGAATTTAACTGAACAAAGTTTTGACAGTTTGTTCAAGTGAAATCGTTTTCGTTTTTGAAATTGAGTTTGGGTTTACTATATAAGTGATGTTTTAAACTCAAAAGGAATGTTCCATTAAGCTTATATAATGTTTACTTTGAGATTCGGGAAGTCTGGATTTCAAAAAAAATAATTTTTGAAAATTATTAGTATTTAATTAATTAAATAATAATATAACATTTATTAAAAATAAATAATTGAATTTATGTTGAAATATTAAAATATTATTTTAAAAAAGGATTATATATATTTTAAATGGATTTCTAACCTATTTTAAACTAAATCAGATTAATTTTAATATGAAATTATAATATGTTTAGAATAAGGCTCGTCGCGCTGCGGTAGTTCGTGAATTTCGACCATTGACTTCAAAATATTATACAAGATGCATTTTGAAATGGATTTTCCCAAAATGAAAAAAAATTGATTTTAAATAATATTAGTTTTCAAAAGAAGAAGGAATTTGCAGATTTCAATATACAGTTTGCAAGATATGTTCGAATCAATTACAAATAAAAATTGGGGTAGTGCAGTTTGATGATTAAATTTAGAAATTAATAAAAATGACTATTTAAAAATTATTAAAAATTTGGAAGTTTTTGATAAATCATATTAAATGTTTTAAAAGTGATTTGGACTAAAGCTATGAGGTTTGAAGTTATTTTCATAAAGCTATGAGGTTTGAAGTTATTTTCATCAAACTAGTTGAATAAGCTAAGTAGCGACGCTTTTGTAATATTTTTTATTTAATAATGAGATTTGGAAGGTTTAAACATAATAATCTTTATCTGAACCTTGTTAAACCTTTTCAAATAAATAATGAAGTGTTTTAATGATAAATAGGAGCTTCAAAAATATAAGATAAGTTGAGACTTAATTGGAATCCTATATATCCATATTGTTTTAAATAATGCTTATTATTAGGAAAAACTGGGATCAAAATTTCTATCCGAAAACCATTCGAATAATAATACGATGTATTAGAGCAAATAAGGAAACAAAAGAAACGGTGATTGAAGACCGGGAACCTTCACAACAAAAGGACTGCTCGCTGAAAGTCTCATGTGGATAGGTTCCATCTTGAGATTATTTATATTATAGCAGTGGTCCGGACGTATTTGGAGAATTTATGGATTGTGATGACCCTAAACCCCCGCTCCATGGTGGTAAGGGTAATCTTTGGAATATACACTACAAGAAAAATACCCTGTTGCAACTAACTATTTGCAACAGGCCTCAAATGTTAGTTGCAGTAAATGATATTTTGCAACAGACCTTTTGTAGCTGTTGTAATAGATAAGATTTAACAACGGGCTTTTCCTTCCTGTTGCGAAAAACATATTTTTCGCAACAGCGCTTTCATGTCTGTTGCGAAAACATACATTTAGCAACTGCTCTTTCGTTCCTGTTGCAATAGACATATTATTTGCGACTACACTTTCTAACCAGTTGCAAAAATTGTATATTTAGCAACTGTTTTCACCAGTTGCGATAACCACATTTTTTTTGCAACAGATAAAGCCACTTGCAAAAAACGTACTTCTAAAAATTATTTTTCTCTAAGTAATATTCGGTTATAATATAAAAAGTATAAGCATAATAGTTAATGTATATATATACATATATGCATACATATATACAGATATATATACATATATACAAATATATATATAAGTAACCAATTTCCAATATATATATATATGATTAACATAATTTTTTTAAAAAAAATTGAACATATAATTAATATTTGGAAAATATAATTAATATCATATAATCAAAAATTATATTATTTAATAATTACTATTAGTATTTAATGTTAAACAACTACTATATATATATTTAGTACTCAATTTTTTTTGGCAAAGCTATTAAGTACTTAATTTAATAGTTGATAATTATGAAATTATTAATAATAAGAGTTCTAAATTAACTTAATTCAAAAATTATTAAGAATAAGAGTTCTAACGTTTCCTTTCTTACCCCTTAACCTTCCGCGTTTCCCTCCTGCGTTTTCATTCCCGCTTGTATTTTCCATCTTTTTTTTGTCCCGCTTAAATTTTCTTTTCCCGCTTATATTTGCGTTTACCTCCGTTCTCATCGTTTCTAAAACAATTTGTTCCTCTTTCTTTTTCGTCTAGTTATCTATTACTCTACCCGTACCCGCTAGCCGCTACCAAAATAATATGTGCCTCTTTCTTTTTCGTGCCCTAATCCATCCACAAAAAGTAGCGGCGGCTTAAAACTTCACTCATTAGTCTTCAGTAACGAAAATCGATTGAAATCGAAACAAAAAAACCCTAAAAGTAGCGGCGGTTTATAGCCTTATACCTCGCCTGCCGTCAACGATTGTTTCTTCGTGCAATCTATTTTAGTTCGAAAGCCGAGAGGGGTGCAGAGTTTGCAGACAGCCGTGCAGATAATAGAGAAAGATTACATGGCTTCGACTGCAAGAGTGATGAGGAAGAGATTCTAAACATCCATTCCGTAGGCATATGGTGAGGTGAATAACTTCTAACTTTGTAATTTATCACGGTTATTTAATGCAAGTTATCACTGGAATTATAACTACTGTGTTGTGTTGTGCCGATTGAGTATCTGCATATGTTTCATGTTTGTAATTGTACTTGCTATTTTGCACTAAAAAAGGGTGGTGTGTATTTTTGGCTGCTGACAAGCTGTGACATTTTGTCTATGATATTAATGAATGAGAACAAATTCTGAACATGTAGCTTAAGTTGTGTGTATTAGAGTCTAGATTTTAAACATGTTGTACCATTTTGTCCATGATATTATGCTGACATGCTGTGCCATAATGGTCTGCTTACTATATATCTTAATCTGCTATTTCCTTTGATAAAATTAACATTCTATGTACTCTTTTTGTTTACAGTGAAGTGAGTACTGAGTACAAGAAAGTGCTGAGGCGCTAGCACTCAAGATACTAGAGCTTGTCTCGCTGTCTTTGAATCTATCCACTAAATGTTAAACGGGTATTTTGAAAATCCAGTTAGTTCGGTAAGACTAAGCCATTACCCTTTATGCCCGAATCCAGAGCTGGCTCACGGAACAGGGCGCCACAAGGATTAAGCAGCTATAACTATTCTCTTCCAGTTAGTGCGGTAAGGCTAAGCCATTACCCTTTAAGCAAGTACCTGCTGCTTAAAACCGAACCACTATGTTATGGATGTTGGAGTTCCATTCCAAAACAAGCAGGTACCCTTTTTGTATCCAAAAATAACGATGAAATAACATATAACAGTGCAAGACTTGAATTTGCAAGTTTTGGAAATTCTCAGGTTAATGCACTAAACCAAACGGAGAATGTATTTTGCCTCCTTCATAATAAGTTTCTAGAATTTCTGTCATGTGTTATAATATTTTTTCAGGTCTACAAAAGTGTAGTAAGAGTTGCAGATTAAGATGGATAAGTTATTTCTGCCCGATCTTGGTAATAAGTTTTTCATGCATGCTTCATGGTTTTGGGCTTGTTTGTTCAGAGATTGTAAGTTAATTTAGCTTGGTATTCACGTATCAGTAGTTTATCCTGTTGTTTTGTATAATGTACATGGTGAAGTATGGATGTGCTTGCTTTATTGCATACACAAGATTCAATTGTCCTGACATGCTCAATGTTATTCCTTCTGCTTGAGCAGATGTTGTGTTCGTAGCTTTTTCTTTTTAATGGTGATCTAGAACGTGCTCTTTGCTGGATATCCCATTGTCTCCCTGCATTTTGGAGGCTGTTAGTGTGCATCATGGAAATTAAGATGGAAATGAGAGGATACGAAAGGCAAGTGTGAGGAGGAACCATGTACAAGAAGTCACAAAATATTGTGATTTTGTTAAGAGATCTGAATGTGACTTGTTATTATTATGCATATCACATTCCTATTCTAGTGAACTGATGATATTTATTCTCTTGTTATAATATATGTATGATAGAGTAGAAATATGAGTAGAAACTACTCTATTTGAAAAAAATGTGTTTTGTGAGTGAAGAAATTGTTATACATGAGTAGTGTAAGAAAAATGTAGAAACTTTTATTGTAATTGTTTGTACTGTCAAAACTTTGTTAAAATAAAAATTTTATTTGTTTATTTCATTTTGTAATATAAACTATTACTAAAATAAATACATTTAATATGTAATATCTATAAGCTATATTTTTTTATAGGTTTATGAATCTATTGCAACGGGCATATACTGTTGCAAAATGGTTTGTTGTAACAGCAAAAGCCTGTTGCAAAAAATTATACCGCAGCATCTTATTGCAACAGGCCGAAAATATTGCGGACTTTTAGCAACTTCGACTATACCAACAGACGTAGGCCTATTGCAATAGGTCTACTGCAATAGATATCTCCTGTTGCGAAAAGTATTTTTTGTTGTAGTGATAACACATAAACAATAACATCAGAATAGAAATATATCATTACACCAAATAATGCACAATAAATTACACTGGAACAAATATAATCATCAGAGTTACACAGTATAACAGGATCATACTTAGTACGAAATACAGTTTCAGCTTTATATAAAATGTCTACAGCGGAATCAAACATAATATACATAACAAAAGTTGAACAACATAATAGAAGTGATAGAATCAATCTTTAGCTTCATAGCTATCCAGAAAGAGCCTACTAAAACCTGAATACAAGGCTGCCCGTGTAGAAAATAGGGTACCCGAGTTTTCAAGTGAAACAAACTATGAGTCAGTCATGGGAATGGTATGATAAATCTATTTAACTTATTTTACAATAAGGCCAATCACAGGACCACGCCGCTAACGCGGAACGGGTTTACTCCATTGGATTGTCAGTGCTTAAAACAAGTAAATCATTTAATCATCGCAATGCTTTTTACAAAAAATGAAGCCATAATAAGACTCAGGTCCCATCACACAATGCAACACAAGCCGGAGGATAGAATTTTACCTTATAATGGCCAAAATATGCTTCATACGTATAAAACAAAAGCATTTAATATTATTACTAGTGTTTATATGTGTCAAAAACAATTTCAATCATAAGTATCAATCATAGACGACATAAGTGCCCCATACCACTATGTCACCATGTATAGGTTTACAATCAAAACTGCACAATGCCGTATTGGAAATTGGAATTCCATCATGAACCAAGGCAAGGGATCGTCCTTACCGCTTCGAGAAAATCTAGCCTACCATGTCTCAAGACCCAGACTCAGGTGGGCCCTTGGATCGTCAGGGCCGGTCCACACAGAGTGGATTAAAATGCCTAAACACTGCATTTCCCCGCCCTATGGGGCGTAAAACTGGTCATATACCGACCAAACCATCCATCGGCTCCACAGTGACCGAAATAACCGAGAGGCCACGCTATCCATCATCCACATAAGTAAAACGTCCGGGCGTGCAAAACCCAGACACCACTCCTAGATAGAAGGAAACGCGTGTCCTCCCTGATGTCCTCTCCCATTTCTGGTTTGTACCGGTGTGTGAGGCTCGCGAATCAACGCTATACACTAAGCTAACTACATTAAAGCCCTGCTTTGATCATCAACCACTAGACTCATCAACCACTAGATTCAGTTCATTAATACAATTTTCATGTCAAACACATTCAGCTATCAAATATTCAACAAACCAAGTAAATTTGTTTTATTTCCATTTCATATCGTTTATAATATTTTTAAACGATTTATCGCTATTTTTATTTATTTAAAAATAGCCCATTTATTTAAACGGTGCTTCAGGCCATAGCGCGGCCATGGCATTGTTTTTCTTTAGATTTTATTTACATATATATGAAAATCTAACCATTGGATCTTTACAAATTTTATATCGTTGGAAAGATCTTTTCAAAGCGGACCCAATGGTTCCAGTTTTGGGAAAATCCGACGGTCGGATCTCCCAGTATAATCGTTTAAGGTTACGATTCAAAACACGAACTGCAGCGTCGTTATTCGTTTTAATTTATATATATATATATATAATTCATTCTGGCTTTGTTTTTAATCAGATTTGAATTAAATATTTCACACAATCTAACTGTTGGATCTTTACAAATTTGATATCGTTGGAAAGATATTTTCAAAGCGAGCCCAATGGTTTTGGTTTCAGGTAAATCCGATGGTCGGATTTCTCGGTACAATCATTTAAAATCACGATTCCAAAACATGAACTGCAGCGTCGTTATTCGTTTTATTTTAATTATATATATAAATAAATATAATGCGTTCTTCGATTTCCAAACCATTTTCATTTCATATACATGGTAAAAATAATATTTTTAGCCAACAAATATTTATTTCAACACATGACTATTTTTAACACTTCATATATATAATAAAATTGTGATTTTTATTGTTAAAACAATTTATTTCAAACATGAATATTTTTAGCGATTCATATATATAATAAAAATGTGATTTTTATTGTTAAAACAATTTATTTCAAACATGAACAGTTTATCAACACATGAATATATTTCAACACATGAATATTTCAGAAAATTTCGGCAGCATAACAGTAGGGGGTTTAAAACCGGCACCATCCCGAGTACGGCTCCTCGCACTACCTTAGGCCTCACGACGTTCCCTAAGGGGCTTATCCTAATGATATAATCATTTCGATCATTTTCATATCATATTGAATTTTTACACAAACAATTCTAGTTTTGATTCAACCACAAACAACCATCACATTGCATCCAATGGCATTATAGGAGTTGATATATAAATAAAATTGCACATCTAACTCATTAAGGTTTACCTATTTGTCGGGCACGCAAATAAATTCTTTACTCAACAACAAATCCTTTTACCTGTTCAAACATATATAATATACATGCATGTATTTCAATCAATATTCAAATCAGTTCAATATTTGATTCAATTTGAATAAATTTACCCTTCATTCTCTTATTGATTAGATTAATTATCATTCCAATATTTTGATTAGTCAAATTCATAATCACACAACACAAACAGCAATTGATTTGTTAATTAACTTTTCAAAAATTTAATAATTAATTTATATACTCTTTTTAAATAATATTTGCTAAGATCAAACTATATAATTAAAAAATTTACATCAATGAAAAGGAAACAACAGCAAAATAGAAAACAAAACAGAAATGCAAAATACTGTAAATGTACCTTGCACTAGAGTTAATCAGAGATATCCACTCTGCAATTGGAATAAGCTTGCTTAATGCTCTCCTCAGTTTCCCAAGTACAGTCTCTGGGATCACCACTCCACTGCACTTTGACTAAGTGAACCTTCTTGTTCCTTAGCTCCTTAGTTTCTTTGCCAATAATCTTTATCGGCTCCCTTCTCATAGCTAATTTTGGAGTAATTTCCAAGTCTTGTTGCTCGGCTTCTTCCATGACCAAGTCTGGATCATGCACATGCTTTCGAAGTTGAGATACATGAAACACATCATGTACTCCAGGCAACCAATCAGGCAATTGAACCCTATAAGCGAGAGTTCCAATCCGTTCAAGTATAGGAAATGGACCAATAAATCTCGGAGCCAACTTCCCTGTTTTGCCAAATCGGACTAATCCTTTCATCAGAGAAACCCTCAAATACACATAGTCACCCACAGAAAAAGCCAAAAATCTCCTTCTCGAATCTGCATAGCTCTTCTGTCGGCTTTGAGCTGTTTGCAATCTTTTCTTAATGAAATCGACTTTGTTTGATGCTTCGCGAATCATATCGGGTCCCAATACAAGTCTATTACCAGGTTCTACCCAACATGCAGGAGATCTACACGGTCGACCATACAGTGCTTCGAATGGTGACATTTTCAAGCTTGCTTGATAGTTGTTGTTGTATAAGAACTCAGCCAAATGCAAGTGGTCTTCCCATGATCCGCCAAAATCAATAATACAAGCCCACAATAAATCTTCTAGAATACGATTCACTCTCTTAGTTTGGCCATCTGTTTGAGGATGATATGCGGTGCTAAGGTTTAAATTTGTTCTCAGCTCTGCCTGGAATGCCTCCCATAATTTACTAGTGAAAATCGGGTCTCTATCTTTGACTATGTTGATGGGGACTCCATGCAGTTTAACATTCTCTTTGAAATAAATCTACGCCAGACTTTGAGCGGTTCTATTCGATTTGAGAAGTATAAAATGGGCAGTCTTCATGAAACGATCTACGATCACCCATTTACTGTCATTTCTTTTCTTGGTTCGGGGAAAACCATCTTTGAAACCCATAGAAATTTGTTCCCACTTCCAATTTGGTATTTCCAAAGGTTGCAACAATCAGGCGAGTTTCTGTTGATCGCTTTTGACTTGTTGACAGGTGGAACACCGGCTAACATATATAGAGATGTCTCTTTTCATCGCCTTCCACCAGAATGTTCGCTTGAGGTCATTATACATTTTACTAACCCCTGGATGGATACTCATCTTGGAATTGTGACACTCATCCAATGATGTCGGGAACACAAATTCTTCCTTTCAATCTCAGAACTCCCGTGCTATCCACTTGGAAACTGGAGACTTCGCCCTTTTGAATTCTTTTGATCATCTCTTTAACAAAATTATCGTCTTTCTGAAGAACGGATATTTTATCAATCAACGAAGGCATAATGATAAGATTGGCGATGATCACATCCTTCCTGCTGAGCGCATCAGCCACAACATTGGCTTTCCCCGGAGTATACAAAATATCAAGATCATATGCCACGAGAAATTCTAGCCAATGCTGCTGCCTCAGATTCAGATCTTTCTGGGTGAATAAATACTTCAATTATTGATGATCGGTATATAGTTTGAACTTCTCACCCAATAAATAATGTCTCCATGTTTTCAGAGGAAACACGACGGCTAACAACTCAAGATCATGAGTAGCAAACCTTTTTTCATGCGGCTTCAACTGACGGCTAGCATATGCGACTACTTGGCCTCTTTGCATTAATACCGCACCAAGACCTCCAATAGAAGCATCTGTCTAGACCGTCAAATCCTGATTGCCATCGATAATCATTAATACTGGAGCAGTTTTTAACCTTAACTTCAGCTCTTGGAAAGCTGTCTCACATTCTGGAGTCCATTTAAACCTTGAATGTTTCTTAGTAAGATGTGTCATTGGACCAGATAGCTTTGAAAAATCCTTAACGAATTTATGATAATAACTAGCCAATCCCAGATAACTTCGGACTTCTGTGGGAGTACTAGGCTGTTTCCAATCCTGAATAGCAGTGATTTTACTTGGATCTACAGAAATTCCTTCCTTAGATACGACGTGACCAAGGAATTTTATCTCTTCTTGCCAGAATATACATTTGGAAAATTTCGCCTTTAAAACATTCTTTCTTAGAATCTCTAACACTTGTTCCAAATGTTTTGCATGCTTGCTCTCTGACTTAGAGAAGATCAATATGTCATCAATGAAAACCAGTACGAATTTATTCAATACTTCTCTAAATACTCTGTTCATTAGATCAACAAAATAAGCTGGAGCGTTACATAAGCCGAACGACATTACTAACCACTCGTAGAATAAATCTGGACCTCTAAATGCTGCCAAAAGAACACATTCTTCGGCAATTTGTAGCTGATGGAAACCTGTAGCTAGGTCCATTCTTGAAAATACTTGCGCTTCATTCAATCGATCCAACAAATCATCAATCCATGGCAATGGGTATTTATATTTTAACATCTGCTTGTTCAAGTCACGATAATCCACACATAGTCTGAGAGTATCGTCTGGCTTTGGGACAAACACCACCGCTGCTTCCCAATTAGAGAAACTAGGCCTGATCAGACCCTTCCATACAAGCTGTCGAGTTTGATCGTCTGATTCTTCTTTTTCTTTCAAGGTCATTCTTCGAATAGCGTGCACTACTGGCCTTGTATTTGGAACTAAAGCGATTTTGAAATCAATTTCTCTACGCGGAGATAAGCTAACAACTTCTTCAAACACATCCGCATAATTCTTGACGACATGGATATTTTCTATAATGACAGGAATATTCTCTGTAACGACAGGGATATTTTCTATTTGGGCAAGAGAAACATCAAGACCTGACCAAAAGTCTTTTCTATCTGAATTTGGACCTTCGCATGGTATGGTTATATAATTCCCTGATTTAATCTTTGCCCTAACAACTCTCTCGGCGCATTTAACCTCAGCTTCATATTTGATTAACCAATCCAATCCCAAAATAAGGTCAAATTCTGTAAAATTCATGACGATCGAGATGGTAGGGAACCAATAACAGGAAAAAGAAATAGGCACCCCACAAATCCAACTAAGATTGAGCGAACCCCCAACCGGATTATGGACAGTGATGAGTTCTTTGAGCTTTTTCAATTTCAAATCCAATTTCTTAACTGCATTACTTGCAATAAAGCTTCGTGATGCGCCTGTATCAAATAGTACTTTGACTAAAATATTTTTGATGGTAAGCGTACCTACCAAAACATCAGGTCTTCCCTAACTAACTAAGGGTCCTGGAGTTTCTGTCACTTTATTTACATGTTCTATTTTAGACTTCTTTGATAGTTGGCAATTTTTCGCAATGTGACCAGCTTGGTGGCACTTATGGCATCTCCTGCTCTCTAGAACCTTCTTACCAATCTTAGACCCATCATTCTTTCGTCTGTTCGAAGATTTACAGTTCCTTATCGAATGCCCTTGCTGATTACACTTTAGACATACGACTGCCTTAACCTTTTTCCGACCGGCCTTTGGCCTCTTATTGTCTTCAGACTTCGTACTCGCCTCAGGATGTGTACTTGTCTATTGGGGTGTATTTTTTCCGGGTTGTTACATGGATTTACCAAGGCTTCTCTCCTTTATTGGTGAGGAATAAAGCGCCTTTGGTTACGTTCAGTCCCGTAACGAAATTGTATGGATTGTATGTCTCATGTTGTAATTTATGGCATAACAATTGATCTCTATTACATCTATATATCTGTTTTGTGACGGAGAATTTATTCTCTTAGCTTAACATCCTTTTATGAGACAAATGAACTCAGAGGTTATATATTGATAGACATATGTTATTTATTATGAATTAACAATGTGGCATGCTTAGTAATTGAGCTGTAGACGATCAAAGCATGTTATAGGGTAAAGCATAGCTTTATGTAACGAGACTTCGTCAAACCTCACATCCTGAAAATGAATAAAACATGAGAAGTACAACAAGGTTATGGGGTTCGCAACCCTTAGCATATGACCATTTCCTTTTAGGTTCATAGTAATATCATGGTATAGAGCCCAGGTATATTACTTATGTGGTTGTTGGTGTTCAGGGTCTCGATTAAAGGTTGGTAACGACCGGGAAATAGCACACTCATGACATTTAGTTATCTAGTTATAGAGATAAACCGACCTTGTGTTGGAAGATAGCCGATCAGGATTTCGAGACATCCCCCTAGAGGTGTACCCATCAGATAAGGAAGTTCTTTTGCTCTGTCATTGTTTGAATTCCGTTCTCCTGTATGAACCCATGCGGTATTAGTTGTATAACCTAGGTCAACATGATAAGATGAGGTATCTATGTTAGCTAAGATTGGTACATTTATTAGCGAAGTGATTTTCCACACTATAATTAATAATAATATCAAATGATATTCTGCGTATCAAAACATTTTTGGTCTTCATAAGGAGAAACCTCGCCCATGTTTGTGATTCATTGTGTGTGTGCCACGAGACCTTATGCTATCTTCATTTTTCAAAAGCATATATATTTTTTTTGCATAAAACAAACATTTTGAGTTTCTCACACCAGTCCCATGATTGACCCAGAATTTATTGTTTCTTTCCCTAAACTGTGGGAGCCCTTAATTTTACATGGATAGCCTAGTAGTAAGGTTTCAGTAGTAGTGCTTGGAACTTTTGTGGAGAATCTTCTTGGTTTGGAGCTTAGGAGTGAAGTTGGAGCCTTTTGGATTCACTCATTGACACTTTAACTATTTTTCGCTGTTCATTTTATATCCTAGTAGTTTGTGTATTCGGATATGTATAAAACTATGGTTTAGTTGTGATATCTTATGTAATCTCTATGTAACTTCATGTTGTGTTAATGAAGAAATTATTCTATTCCATTGTGTTTTTTTTCTAATGTGTTATTACCCCAGGTGACGTGGACTCCAACAGTTGAATACTAAGAGGTATTTAGTGTTGATTTTTGGAGGTCAAAAGTCTAGGTCGTTACAACGTGGTATCATAGCTGAAGGTTGAGTAAGAATTTTAGATTTTGGGTATAACTCATTAGATAACTCATTAGAGCCGGGGTTAGTAATGCCTTAGAATAAGTAAAATCCAAGAGAACGTAAAATCTAAACTATTTAATATTCCCTTGGATATCTCATCTGTATGCCCTAATGGTATTTTCATACTATTTACAAATAGTGGAAAATGAGAAGAAGAAGAGGACAAGGTAGGGGAAGGAGCAGTACCACCTCAAAGGGTTGCAACACTATATTGGTTGATGAAGTTACTATTCAGGCTCAGCCCTAATCTCTAGTTCTAAATAAGAATTTCACAAATTTGGGTGGAAAGTCATTCAAAGGGACAGAGGATGTCATCGAAGCTCAAGCTTGGATTCATTCGTGTGAAAAGATTTTCAAAGGGTTAAGGTTGGATTATAATATGAAGAGGTTGATGGCTACTTGGCAACTTCAAGAAGGAGCTTCAGCTTGGTGGGAAACCATCCCCAGTAAAGATCGGAGGATGACTTCTCATGGGAATATTTTAAGGAAGTTTATGAAGAACGATATATGTCATCGATAGGAATATCCATCATAATGTATTAATAATTCGTGTATTTAAAGCAAGGAGACATGACTTTCGAGGAATATCTGAACATATTCAATGAACTATCTCATTTTGGGCTTGAGCTGGTTAACACCCCTTTGAAGAAAAATGAGAGATTCATTAAAGGAATGGAGAAGAAATACCATGAACGGATGACGACACATGTGAAGCAATCGTTTGTTGACCTGGTAGACATGAGTTACAGGTATGCTACTTTGGACAAGCAAAACACACCTGAAGAGAAAGATGGCAACATCAACAACAATTTGAAAAGGAGGAAGTTTGGTGGTAAGAAGCATGGGAAAAAGAAGGGAAAGAAGCTCTGGGAGATCAGCTTAAAGATGTTATGTGTTTCAATTGTTAGGAGAAGGAACACTATTCAATTAGCTGTAAAAAGCCACGGAATTCAGGAAGGCTGGATCAGGGAGCCAGAGAATGCTACTATTGTCATAAGCCTGGGCATATGGTTAAGGATTGTCCTATATTGGAAAAGGCTGAAGCAACAAGGTTTTATGCTATCAATGATGGTCCTTCAACCTCAAAGGATGAAAAAGGAAAGAAAGTTTGAAAGGTAATTCCTCATTTATAATAAATTAGTTAGAGTTCTACTAGATACCGACGCTATGCATAGTTTTATTTCAAAAACAAACTGTTGAAGAATTAAAACTTGAACCAGAATTTGTTGATAAACCACTTTGCGTAAAGAATCCAGTAGGAGATCCTACTAATCTATGTCTATACTGTAAGAAAGTTTCTATTTCTCACTCTAATCATAAATTCCCTCTCAGCCTATTTGTTCTAGATTTTGACAAGTTTGAGATTTTACTTGAATTGGTTGATTAAGTATGAAGAAAAGCTAGATTATGTAAAAAGAACGATATCGATAAAAACAAAGTTAGGAAATTTCATATAAAAATCTTGTGAAGACATAGTCCAAAGAGATATAATTTGACGTATGCCTTGGGTTATCCTAGTATCGACATAGGTACCATACCCGTCGTTATACAATACACTGATGTATTTGAAGAAGTTAAAAGTCTTCCTCTACATAGGGAAATTTAGTTTTGAATTGACTTAGTACCAATTACAAGACCAGTTGTCCATCCTAATCGTAGAATGGCACCAAGGGAAAAGGAAGAGTTAAATAAACAAATCCAAGAACTATTGGAAAAATCATTTATTCAACCTTGTCATTCGAGATGGGGGTCAAGTGTTGTGTTCGTAGCAAAGTCAGATGGTTCCTTAAGGTTGTGTGCAGACTATAGAGACCTTAATAAGCAAACCCTTAAGAACAAATAAACTCTACCCTAGATATATTACTTTTTTGATCAATTGAGTGGTGCTTGATTTTTTTCAAAGATGGATCTAGCCATATATTTCCATCAACTAAGGATTGTCGAAGATTGTATCCTCCATTTAAATGCTTTCAGAGGTCTCGATACCTTCTACGAATGGTTAGTAATGTCTTTTAGACTGACCAACGCCCCTGCTTATTTTATAGACTCAATGGATAGAGTATTCCGAGATGTATTGAATAAATTCATATTGGTTTTCATTGATGATATCTTTATCTATTCCAAAAGTGAGAAGGAACACGCCGAGCATTTGGGGACTATTCTGGAAATATTATGAAGAAATGTGCTAAAGCCAAACTCTCCAAATGCCTTTTTAGGAAAAGGAGGTAAGGTTTCTTGGGCATATCATATCTGAGAAAGGAATCTCAATTGATCCGGGTAAGATTTCCGCTATTCTGGATTAGAACAGTCCAAAATTCCAAAAGAAGTCCGAAGTTTTTTAGGATTGGCCGGATATTACCCGAAGTTCGCTCAAGATTTTTCTAGGACAGCTTATCCCTTGACGAAGTTAACAATGAAAAATGCAAAATTTAATTGGTTCCCCAAATGTGAGGTAGCATCTCAAGAGCTGAAGAAAAGGATAACCGCTGCTCCAGTTCTAGACGTTATCAATGGAAATAAAGGGCAATCTATTTACATGGATGCTTGTAAGGAATAAGTCGGTGCAGCCTTAATGCAGGAAGGTAGATTGATTATGTATGCAAGTGGATAATTAAGACCACATGAGACGAATTATCTAACATATGACCTAGAGTTTCTTGTTGTAATGTTCGCTTTAAATATCTGAAGGAACTATTTGTTAGGAGAAAAATTCAAGTTGTTCACCAACCATGAATCTTTAAAATATCAGTACACCCAAAAGGATTTAAGTTTGAGACAATAATGCAGGATGGAATTTCTAGCGTCTTATGTTCTAGATCTTCTATACACCCATAGAAGAGCCAACGTGGTAGCTGATGCTTTAAGCATAAAGCATGTTGTCGTTGCCTATCTAGTTATCACCCCAACCCTTATTGAGAAGATTGCCAGTATGCAAATAAAATATGAATTTCTGCAAAGGATTGCTAAGAGTATACAACAAGGCGAGGATTCAAGTTTTGAAATAGACGATAAGTGCGTTCTACAATTGAAGGGAAGAATTTGCATTTTAGACATTAAAGAGCTCAAACGATAAGTATTGGATGAGTACCACAAGTCTAAATTCAGCATCCGTCCAGGAGCCAAAAAATGTATCGTTATATCAAGCGTATATTTTGGTGGAAGACGATTAAAATGGACATATCCATATATGTTTGCTGATGTGCAACTTGTCTGCATATTAAGAGTGATCAGCAGAAGGCCGCGGATTGCTCCAGCCTTTG
This sequence comes from Allium sativum, assembly GCA_030737875.1. NCBI lineage: Eukaryota > Viridiplantae > Streptophyta > Magnoliopsida > Asparagales > Amaryllidaceae > Allium > Allium sativum. The sequence continues at coordinate 680,077,351 of CM060926.1, read as the reverse complement.
GAAATACCGAAGTGGAAATATGATCAAGTCTCCTTGTATTTCTTCAATGGATTACCCAAAACTTAGAAAGGTAACAACGCAATCTGGGTTTTTGTGGATCAACTAACCAAAAATGCTCATTTTATCTTGGTGAAACCAACCATAACTGATGCAAATCTTGTACAATTATGTATAAAAGAGATTGCTCGTTTGCATGGAATACTAGGTAGTATGGTAAATGATCGAAATTCGATCTTTACTAACTGTTTTTGGGAAGCGTTTCAAGCTGCATTAGGAACAAAACTGAATTTCAGCACTTCCTACCACCCACAAACGGATGGTCAATCAGAAAGGGTCAACCAAATCTTATAGGATCATTTGCGAGCGTGCATCCTTAACTTTGGAGGTTCGTTTTATATCAAGATGGCACCTTTTGAAGCATTATATGGTTGTTTATGTAAATCACTAGCTTGCTAGATATAATCTGGAAATAAACTTGTCCTTGGACCAGATATGATAAGAGAGGCCACTAAGAAAGTTGATTTGATTAAGAAGAAACTAAGAATGGCAAAGGATCAAGAAAAGAGTTATGCTGATCATAGAAGAAGAGTTTTAGAATTCACTGTTGGAGACTCAATATTTTTGAAAATTTCCCCGATGCAAGCTGTCACAAGATTCAGGAAAACAGGAACTTAGCACCATGAAACATTGGACCTTTTCCCATTCTTGAAAGAGTTGGACCATTAGCTTATCGAGTTTAGTTACCTGAATGGTTGTCAGATGTACGATGCAAAAATTTGTGTGTGACCCAGATCAGATTATTGAAGTAGCTGTTCAACAAGACTTAAAGATTACACCAAACTTAACAGTTGAAAGGCATCCTATAAAGATTATCGATTGAGATGAAAAGAAGTTGAGAAATAAGACTGTGAAGCTAGTTAAAGTGTAGTGGAGATCCTGAAAAATATACTTGAGAAACTAAGGAAAATATAAAAAAATTCTATCCCAAATGTCGAGTTGATATTCAGGGTTAGCCTAACTTTTTTGTAAACTCATTTCTTTTATCTATTTCCTTTTACCTATTCCCTTCTTATTCAATTTCAAGGACAAAATTTTCTTAAAGGGAAGGGGAGAATGTAACGATCTAGAGATTTCGACTAGTTAAGTAATAAATTTATAACTTGGGAAAATATATTTTTACAAGCTAAACAAAGTATAACATGTATTTGTAGCATTTACATTATGTGTTATATTTAGTATTCATGGCATTTGGCAGGAAATGCTACTAAAACCCACCTCTCCATGCATAGACAAGTGTCTTGGACACTTGTTAATATGGATGTAACCCTGCATGGATAAGAGACATGTGTCTCATGAGGTGTCTCCTCTTTATGCCTACTTACTTCCTATAAAAGGACCCCCTCTCTTCTCTTCGTTCCACTCTTCTGTCGATTTCCTACTTCTCATTCTTCCTTCTTCCTACCATTTCCTTCTCCCTCTTTACCTCTCCCTTCTCCCTCGGTCGAGAGCTCTCCTCCACCATCTGCCCCTTCCACCTTCCTAAAAACCAGAGTCGTGCCCCTCACCTCCACCTCCTCCTCACGCCTCACATCCCGCGCTCCCCTTGCGCCTCCACCACTCCACGTCAAGCTAACCTCGACCCACATCCCCACGCCATCATCCACCAGGCTGTGCCCTCCTATATAAGAAATATATTGTATATATATATACACACACATACATACATACATATATATATACACAAAAAATTCCCCCTAAAAATTACACATACAGTGTACAAAGCTATGCTGTATCGACTTCCAACAAAGGACAGATTGCAAAATTTGGGAATTATTTCCTCAGATCAATGTTTCCTTTGTGAAAATCAAGAAGAGACTCATCACCGCTTATTTTTTCACTGCGATTTATCTATAGAAATTCTATCTATCATTCGGACAAGATTCAATATTGACACTCATTGGAACCACAATGATAAGTTGCAAGAAAAAATTACTTACTTGGCTCTGAACTTTTCGAATGCAAACGTAAAAGTTAAAATACACAACATTCGCGTAACTACTACATGTTGGTGGATTTGGAAGGAGAGAAATTGCCGAGTGTTTAACAACAAGAAGAGATCAATTAGAGAGTTAAGCAAGCTAATTGAAGTGGAAATCAACTTGATTTTGAGAACAAGAGGACAGAAAATTACCTTAACATGGGGAGAATCACAGTCTCATACTGCAGGAAGGGATCAAGAGGGTTGGCAGGGATCACGGCGAGAAGCTGATAGCCTGAAGCCGTCATAAACGCCGCATCGAAAAGAACATTATTCCCCATGTTTTTGAAGAAGACGATGAGACTACTGCATAGGAGAATGTGTTAGTGGGATTTTGTATATATCGGTTATTTTGTTAATAGATGGGCTGCATTGTTCGTAGCATCACAAACATTTGAGCTGAAAAGCCTGTAATAAAATTATACCCATTTTCAAATATATATATATATATATATATATATATATATACATACAAAATTATAAGAAAGTCAGTAAAGAAAACTAGGTGGTTCAGGGTAGTTTTAGTTGATAGGAAGTCTTACCGTAAAGTATATGAAGTGGAGCCCCAAGGTGATAAACTCTTCACTTGTATTTGTTTTATATATATGATGTGTTGATTGTTATGAAATTATGCTTAATCAGTTGATTTTTGAAGGTAAGCGTTAATTACCAAACGCTTATATTATATTTATATTAATATGGATGAATCCTTGCAATGGACATTGTTATGGTTATTAGTAGTGATAGTATGACATACTGCACATAGTACACCCACATATATGGAGTTATATGGGTATTGGTTAAGTCTCATGCTAATCGGATAATATAAATGAATATTATATTCATTTAAATATAACGTAAAAAAAAGTTGGAATTATTTATCCAAAACCGGGTAGAAATGAAATAAAGTGGGTTTGAGTTATTTTTGTAAAGTTGGAAATTTATTTAAACAAGGTTTAGATATAAAATAGTTTCGTTAAGTTTAAATAAGTGAATTCCGTTTCATTTTTGAAATTGAGTATGGATTAACTATATAAGTGATGTTCTAAACTCAAATTGAATGCTCCATTATGCTTGTATGATGTTTAATTTGAGATTAAGGAAGTTTGGATTCCAAAAAATTAATTTTTGAAATATTAAGATTTTATTAATTGAATAATAATATAATATTTATTAGAAATAAATATTTGAATTTAAGTTAAAAGTGAAATATTATTTTTTAAAAGGATTACATATATTTTAAATGGATTTATAACCTATTTTAAGGTAAATCGGGTTATTTTAAATATGAAGTTAAAATATAGTTAGAATAGAGTTAGTCGCGCTACGGTAATTCGCGAATTTCGACCATCGACTTCAAAATAGTATATAGGATACATTTTGAATCAGATTTTACCAAAATGAAAAAATGATTGATTTTAAATAATATTAGTTCTCAAATGAAGTAGGAATTTTCAGATTTCAATATATAGTATTTGAGATACGTTCTAATCAATTTCAAATAAAAACCGCACTGGTGCAATCTGATGACCGAATTTGGAAATCAATTAAAATGGATATTTTAAAATTATTAATAATATGGAAAAGTTCGATAAATCATATTAAATGTTTTAAAATTGATATGGATTAAAGTTATGAAGTTTGAAGTTATTTGCATCAAACTAGTTAAATAAGCTATTTAGTAACGCTTCTACAATACTTTTTATTTAATAATGAGATTTGGAAGATTTAAACATAATAATCTTTACCCGAACATCTTTAAACCTTTTCAAATAAATTATGAAGTGTTTTTAATGATAAATGGGAGCTTATAAAATTTAAGATAAGTTGAGACTTAATTGGAATGATATATATCCATATCATTTTAAATAACTCATATCGTTCGGGAGGATCGAGAACAACATTTCTACCCGAAAACCATTACGAATAATAATAGACATAATGGAGCAAATAATGATATTAAAGAAATAGTGATTGAAGACTGGGAATCTTCACATCAGAAGGACTGCTCGTTGAAAGTCTCAAGTGGATGGCTTCCATCTTGATATTATTATATTATAGCAGTGGTCCGGACGTATTAGGAGAATTTCCGGATTTATAAGGGCTTCTCTCCTTTACTGGACGAGGAATAAAGTGCCTTTAGTTCCGTTTAGTCCCAAAACAAACTTGTATGGATTGTATGTTTGACATTGAAATTCATGGCATAACAGTTGATCTCTATTAAATATATATCTGTTTGGTGGCGGGGAATTTATTATCTTAGTTTAACACCTTTCTCTGAGACAAATGATCTCATAGGTTATGTATTGATAGGCATCAGTTATGTGTTATGAAATGACAATGTGGCATGCTAAGTAATTGAGCTGCAGATGATCAAAGCATGGTTTTGAGGTAAAGTGTAGCTTTGTTTAATGAGACTTCGTCAAGCCTCACATCCCGGAAATGTCCGAAATAGGAGAAGTGCAGCTAGGTTATAGGGTTCGCAACCCTTAGTGTATGACCATTTCCTTCTAGGTTTATAGTAATACCATGATATAGGGCCTATGTATATTACTTATGTGGTTGTTGGTGCTTGGGTCCTCGGATATAGGTTGGTAACGATCGGGAGGTGGCATACTCGTGACAGTTAGTTATCTAGTTACAGAGGTAACCCGACCTTGTGTTAGCAGAGAGCCGATCAGGTTCACGGGATATCCCCCTAGAGGTGTACCCATCGGGTAAGGAAGTTCCTTTGCTTTGTCATTATTGGAAATCCATTCTCTGCTACGAACCCATACAGTTTGATGTAACCTATGTCAGCATGATAGGATGAGGTATCTATGCAGGAAAATATTGATTCATTTATTTGCGATGTGATTTCCCACACTGTGCACTAATAATAATATCAAATGGTTTTTGCGTATTAAGTCAATTTTGGTTTTCATAAGGAGAAACATCGCCCATGTTTGCGGTTTATTGTGTGTGTGTCGTAAGACCTTATGGTAGCTTCATTTTCTAAAAGAATATATGACTTTTTTTTGCACTAAACGAATATTTTTTGTTTCTCACACCAGTCCCATGACTAACCTGCAGTTTATTATTTCTTTCCCTAAACTATGGGTTCCCATAATTTTACACGGGCAGCGTAGTAGTTAGGTTTCAGTAGGAATGCATGGAGATTATGTGGAGCATCATTTTGGTTTGGAGCTTAGGAGTGAAGTTGGAGCATTTTGGATTCACGCTTTGAAACTTTAGTAATTTTCCGCTATTCATTTTGTATCCCAGTAGTTTGTGTATCTGGATATGTATAAAACTCTAATCTAATTGTGTTATCTTATGTAATCTCTATGTAACTTCTTGTTATATCAATTTAGAAGTTATTCTGTTCCATTATGTTTGTTTCTACTGTATTATTACCCTAGGCGACATGGAATCCAATAATTAAATCTCCGACATTTGAATACTAAGGGGTATTATGTGTCGATTTTCGAAGGTTAAATGTCCAGGTCGTTACATTGTGTCTTTAAGCTCATTAGGGAATAGGCTTCCTTTTTATTTCATTGTTGTTATATGCTTTCTTGTTTTAGAGATCGACAATGATGTCGTGGAAACCCAACTATTTAGGGTTTGAATTTTAGGCAAATAGAAGCGGATTTGAGTTAAACGAGGTAAGGATTCTAGTTCGTAGGGAAGTTTGAAGCTTTCGTTTATTTTTTGTAGGAGAATCGACACTAAAAGTGTCGGGTGAAGTACATTATGAGGGCAGAGAGGCTGATGCATGCGATTTCATATGGATATGCGAGCTCGGTTTGGCTAGGTGTGAGTGATAGAGTTTTTCGATGCCGAGTTGATTGCAGATTATTTCACTCTTATGGTGTTCATAGGTGGATATTGAGGGAAGAGAAGCACGACCATGGTGAGGTAACATTACAGGCGGGTGGAAGTTGAAAATTTGTAGGAATAGTTTAAAATGAGTAATTAGTTAAAATTATTGTCCTTAGTGTTTAATTGCTTTTAAAATAGATCGATTTCTGTCCATTTCAAACTCATGCGAGGTTAAAATTGCGTTTGATCGGTTGCTTTGCAAACTTAGAAGAATTATCTACATTCTGGATTTCTATCAGTGGGAATCCTAAGGTTGTTAAAATTTATGCTAAAATAAAATGCCCGCTTGATTTTAGTTTAAATCATATCACTTAGACGATAATTAAAATAAAGGCGAGTCAACTCACGAACTAATTATTACTTAATATTTGAGATGCTATAAACTGCCATTGGATCCTTGTTTGAAAATATTATCATAGTTAAATTTGTCCGTTTGAAATATGTAACGACTACCCTTTCCGAATAATTTAATTCAGATTGTTAATTACTATGAGGTTAAAAAATAAATCATCATTGAGTCACGGACATGGAATAAGCATAATATCTCACTACTGAATAAATACTTTACAATAATACAAAATCTTACTTTATACATGATATCAAAGTAATGAAATAAATACAAATACATCATAAGACTAGATACAAAATCTCGCTAATACATGTATAAATGAATAAACAGAACTAAATGGAATATAAGATGATTGATAGATGACTCAATCCCCAACTAATCTCAAGCTCCAGCTGTTAAATCTCCAAAGATGCAATACTTAGGTTGCCTTGAGCATAATGCAAAAACAAAACAGTTAGGTCAGGACTAATATTCTTATATAAGTGAATCAACTCAAGTGAATTGTTTAATGAAATGCATTAGTAACTTAAAGGATGTTTGGGATCACTGTCCTTTAAGGATCTATGGAACTAGATACACCTAATACAATACACCATTATAATAGCGTCTACGGTAAATATACTATTAAAGATAAAGTAAGCAAAATTACCATACTACCCTTATACCGTTTATAGGCATTGTATTCTGTACAATACCGTGAACCCATTGTAAATTGGTGGCATTAGAGGGCGTTCAATAGAAAGCAACACAAATCAAAATCATAAGAGGCTCAATCAGGATAATATGACAAGGCACCGATGCGATACCCAGCGGTAGTATTCTATCGGATTGCAGATCAGTCCAGTGGTAATGCATAGCGACAACTACAATTCACCTCGTACAACACTCCCATAGTCAAAGATTCCACCAATCAAATCATAAAGTAAAAGATATGGCTTCAAAGAAGCATGTCCAATAGGAGAAGCGACCTTACTTGGCCTAGGTATGGCTCCTGTTTTATCCATTTTGATTAAGAACTGAAGATCAAGGCTGTCCATCATCGTTCTCTTCCTTCAACCCAGCAATCGTACGCCAAACCATCCAACTTCATTTTAAAATATTCTTCACTAGTGCACAATTGTTAAAGTGGTATCGGTATTGGTAGAGAGTATGAGATACCGACTCCACTCTATTTAACAACTAAACGCTTACTTCACACCGTGGTCATTAAATTTGAAGTCAGATTCAAATATCCTAAATCAATTAATTCTGAGTATTGATTTAAATTCATTTACCCAGAATAATTCATTGTTGGATTATGTTTTGGATCTTCAATTTTATATTTTCAAACCAGTCTTTATCATATAAAATTCAGATTTAGATTTCAATTTTGCAATTTTACAATTATCACTATTACTCAAAACTCATTTTAACACTACATTGGACTTATTAGCTTGGACTAGATATAGATCGTATTTGAAGTAGTAATAAATTTCTTAAAATAGTTAAGTTTAAAATTGTTAACATACACATTAAAATTTAATATAAAGTAGTTTATTGCAATAGGTTTAAGATAGTTTTGAATTTTAATAAATAAAATAGTATAAGTTAAATAGTTGAAAATAGCTATGCAACTATAGTAGAGAAAATAACAGTTTGATATGAATAGTATAAATCTAAATAATTTATAATATTTACTAATTCAATCCAAACCAATTATCCATATTCAATAATTCGATTTATTATTCACTTCATGTTTCAAATTCACACAACTTGTAACGACCTGCCTTTTTGACCGCCCTAAGTCTGTAATTAAACCAACTTGAAATGTTCACAAAGACAGATTGTTATTGCTATAGGGTTTAATAATAATCAAATCACAGAATCAGACATAGAAATAATGCAACATTTCACAACGAAATAAATTTATACAATATATTAAAGTTTTCATAAATAAATACAGTGGAAATTTAATACATTTGATTTTCAAATACATATGGAGTTAATGAGAAAAATAAATAAATAGACGAGTCTTCAAAAATCTCCAGCTCTGAAAGATGAGATCTCAAAGCTATAATACTCGGTCTGACCCGAACATCATGCAAAAACGCAAAACACTCGAGTCAGGACTAACAATATCATATAAGTGAATCAACTCAAGTGAAATGCCCATTGTAATGCATCAATAACTTAGAGGGTGTTTGGGATTTCCATCCTCTAAGGATTCATGGAACTAGATACATATAATATAACACGCTATTATTATAGTGTCTATTCAATAAAGTAAATATAATAAAATAGTGTAGGCGGGATTACCATATTGCCCTTACACTTTTTATACTATTATCGTACAGTTTGCATATAAAACACTAGTACGTCGGTGGATAGGGATGCACCATGATACGATAACGTTAAATCAAAATCGTAGAGGGTATGGTCAGGATAATATGACGAGGCATCGAGGAATATCCAACGGTAGGATTTTACCAGATTGCGGCCCCCAGGCTGATGGTAACGCATAGCTGCAACTACCGCCTGCCCCGTACAACACTTCCAACAATCAAAGGTGGCCACCAGTCAATTACAATAGTAAGAGATATGGTATCGAAGAAGTGTGTCCGGTCGAAGGTGCGACCTTGCTTGGTGTGGGTATAACTCATGTTTTAGTCATTTTAATTATGACCTGAAGGTCAAGGCCAGTCCATTATTGTTCTCTTTCTTCAAATCCAATAATTTCCCCAAACCATTCTACTTCATTTTGGATTCTCCAACACGTGCACAGTTGTTAAAGTGGTATTGGTATTGGCAGAGAGTATGGAAATACCGACTACGGTCACTTTAACAACCAAACGTTTACATTTTTTACACCGTGTCCATTACATATGATATCATATTCCAATATCGAACTCAAATAACGTCAAGTACTGATTTTATTATTAGTTTCTCAAATCGATACAATTATTCCACATCGCTTCAAATTTCAAATTGAAATTTACAAATTGATTCATTATCAACATTTCATTGATATCACTTCAATTTCAAATTCATATTTGTGACTATTTTCATTTTCATAACTTCACATTCAATTTGAATCACGTATCACAAATATATAATCACTCAATTGAATCTTTATAAATATATGATCACTTGAAACTTAAATTTCTCGGATTGGAAAAATATACTTTTATTCTAAAATAGAAGTTAAATATGAAATAATTTAAACAAAATAATTAAGTTAAATCTGAAAAGTTCAAATAAATAGTTAAGTTGATAAAAATAGTTTTAAAATGGATAGATTCGTATATAATAGTTTATATAAATATATAGATTTGGTATAAAAAAATTAAGTGAGATAGTTGAATTTTATATACAAATAGTTTGAATAAGATAGGTAAATCTAATATAAATATTTTAAATAAAATAGTGGTACAATATATATTAGTTGTAAAATAAGATAACACTAACTTCAATAAATAATCCAATCCGTAACAATTATCTAAACTTCCGAAATTCAACTTAATCGCTAGTCAGATTTCGAAGTTAAATTAAATTCAACTTAAGATCAAGTGGTATACATTTCAAGTTAAACCCAAGTATTCAAATTAGATTATAACTTGAATTTAGTTTTAAAATTCTTAACTTTGATTTGGATTGAAATCATATATTCTAAATTTATTTCATTGCATTGGTTTTAAACCAACATTCAAATTCAAGTATTCAGCTTAATACTCAAATCAATTTTCAAAAATTTAAATTTTATCAATCAGATCAATTTTTTAAACTGTTGAAGCTTAATAAAAAAATTATGTTAATTTGACTCGAATTTTTTTATCAAATTGATTTTAAACAAAACAAAAATTAAAACCTTTATCATCTTCAATCGAATTTACATATCAACCTTCAAAATAATAAAACAAAGTTAGATTTTGTCAAAACACTTATTAAAACATATATGTTTTAACTTATAGATTCAAGTCCAAATATTTAACGCATTCTTTAAACTTAAATTATACACTTCATAACAAAAATCAAATTTATAAATCTAACTTACTTCTAATATTTCTGAAAATAATATTATCTTCAAATAGTAAACCCAACTTAGAAAATTATGTTAAATCCTTTATTTACATTAAATTCATAAATTCTAGAGAAATACTAAAATTTTAATTTGAACTAAGGTATCCAAATTAAGTTTCAAAATAGATACATACACATAAATTTTCATAAAATAGTTTTTATTTATTGACTATAATGTCCGTATATAATTTTCTATCCTATGGTCAAGTGATACAGATATGTATCATTTCAATCCGTTTTTATATTTTGAATTCGAATCCCGGGTATTTATCATTTCAACTGCATCCCAAATTGATTTGAATTTATTTCATGAATCTATACAGTCGTTCGGGTATGTATCCTTTCAACTAACAGTGATATTTCCTACATCTAAGGGAACTTGCGATGTGAGAACAGAACAAAATAAATATAATACTACACATATCACACAACAATCAAACATAACAACCAATCATAGAGCATTTTACATCGTCATTTGTGTGCATGTCACATGTCCACAAGTCATATAGAAACATTCATGAATTTTCTAATGCATTTTAACATTCCATATATCATTTCAAAAGATTTAACTTACTTAATAAAAATCACTACAACAGATTACCTTTTAATAGCACGTGAAAAACGCTATAATAGGTTACCATAGCATTAGTGACGACACTATATAACGACATCTAATAATAGCCCTATTATATCTTATAGCTCAAATCTAAACGCTGTAATATTATACATTTTATAGTGCATGTTCACCAGCACGAAATGTTTTACATAACGTTCAGACCTTGCAATTATATTTGCTTACTAAAATCTCAGCTTATTTTTTTATAGCGTTATCAATAATTTCATAGCACATATTCATTGCTATAAAATGTTTTCCATTTAAAACAATCCGCTATTATTGAATGCCCCATTGATATATAGCATTCAAACCTTACCTTGTTAATTACTCGTTTTTTTAATAGCAATATCACTGTTTTCATAGCTCATATTCAATGATATGAAAAAATTTCCACACGGTTTAAATTTTATATATCATTTCACATTTTGATTCCATAAGTTGAGTTTTCTGCTATGATTATTTGTTGTGTATATAGCGTTATTAGTTATTTCGTAGCACACATTCAATGATATGGAAAAGTTTCCATACTATTTAATTTTTAACGTAACATTTCATCTTATATTTCCATAAGTGCAATTTTCTGCTATGAATATTTTTAATAATATATAGCATATATTTCAGGTATGATCTTTAAATAACAAATCTCTTATTTAATTTGTGCACAGTTCAAAAAATTAAGCAGTAAATTCACAAGACAAAACTATTAATAACAAAAAATTAATACCAAAAGCATATTTGATTTCAGTTACAAGGTCATAGTTAATAATCCTACTAATAAATATAGAAATAAGTCAACATACATGTTGTTCAAATATCGTTTCAAAACAAGATTACATGAAAAATCACTTAGTCTTCGGCCTGTACACTCGCCCAACTTCGAGAACCTGCAATTCACAAGCACAAGTTACAGTCTTATAATAAAGAAAATGCAAGAAACACAATTAAAATGCAAAAATGAAACAGTGTTAGATGTCATCTCAAATAGTTCATGACAAACAGAAATGTTTAATATCTTATAGTTTTTCATTTTGATCAATGTAAACAGGTTCTCATTATCATGGCGGGCATACGCATTTCAAATGAACGGTGCACTAATTGCTTTCGTTCACTCAGCAATTAAAATAACTTGTACATGAATATGGTTAGACTGAAATTTGAATGTGAATTATAATCTGAATGTGAATCATACAGACTTATAATCTGAATGTGAACTAGTGTGAATTTTGAAGTCTCTAACTGTTTCACAGTAGCTTACATTGACATGGTAAAGTGAACCACGGTAGCCTAAAGTAAATCTAGAACAGACTAAATATTTTGAATGTGAATACGAACGTCCCACCCCATCGAAATAGCAAAAAAAACATACACGTTCAATAACCATAGCGACTGCAAGTGTGATTTCAAACTGTAATCGAACTGATATTAGCATGAAAAATGCATTGAGGTAGACCTACTGTAAAACTCCGCTTCTATCGTCAGGGGTAACAACGACTGTATAATTCTTTGCTCCTTCCTATAGAATTAAATTTTGAAGACGTAAATAATTTTGCCTGTTCCATGACATGATGCCCAACATGTTATTAGAAATAAGAGTAGAGCAAGCATTTGTTAGTTTGTGTACTGAAAATGCGGTATAGAATAGCTAGACTTACACTGACAGGATTCAGAAGAGTGTGTGCAAATCCATAATATAAACCAAAGAGGTCATATGCCTAAAGTTATACGAAGTCATATAAAAGGATTGGTTAAAAATCATATTACCTTACGGTCGGGATCAGCGTAAAGGTATTCTAATGGAAAAGGAAGCCGCAGAAGTAAATTAAGGAAAAAAGGCAATGACATAAATGCGCTAAAATGGGTGAATTACAAAAAACTTAGAATTGATGCTAAGCGAAACAAGTTAGAACATACATGCCCTTTTTGCAAATAAACGAGCCTTGTCAGGAGTGCCAACACCAATTGCCATCAGTTTTACTCCAGCTCATCAAACTATGGTTTCGGGTATTGTAAGACAGAAGCTAATTCCTAGGTAAAGAACATAACAATGAAAAATGAAACGTAATTAGTAGTTGATAATAGATCAACGTTATACCCAGTATTCCCATTTCACAAGATTTTGCAGTAGCCTATAGTAAAACTAGAACAGACTTAATATTTAATCCTTATAAGCATTAAAAAAAAAAGAGAAAAACGATGTAAATTTATTATGACATGACAAATTTATTGATATGCATACGATAACTTTTTAACTTGTTATTTAACTTTTCTTACCTCAGGTATGACTTATATATACTGAGTGAACTAATAATGCTTTTGTTAAATATGGCCAAAATTGTTTTTCTCCATATGTTTGTTTCTATTTTCCGGGGGGTATTGTTATTGACACTCCAAATATTGTTAAAGAGGGGGGGGGGCAATTTTTTATTTTTTTCAAAAATTGTTAAGGGGAGTACCAATGAAGAAAGTAGTCCCTTAACAAATAAAGGTAATTTTTACCTTATTGCCCATTTAGCCTCTTAAAAAATAAAAGGTAATTTTAACTTAATAAATATTGCAAGGGCCATAGTAATTTTTTTCGATTTGCATATATCGATTTTTTTAACCCTTAAAGCATAAGTGATTTCAGAGGAATATGATCGAACTATTTTTTTTCATGACATAAATATGCCGAAATTTATAATTACGAAGGTAATGCACCGAAATGATTATTAATTTTTGACATGTCAAATACATACATAATTGATTACATGTTGCATTCGGTGCAGTGATGATGAATTGCTTATTTTAATTCGGTTTCCCTTGTTGAATAAGTTTTTTTTTAATTCTAATTTGAAGGGCAATTCGGGAATATTGAGTAGTATGAAATATGGACAATTAACGACAAGGACAAAGGCCCATTAAAATTTATCCATAAGGACAACCACCTAATATTTTATCCATAAGTACAATACACTAAAACTAAATTTCGGCCGATGCTTCCATCTTCTCCCTCTGTCGCGTATCTCGATTTCATCGTTTATCACGAAATCACAAAAATCACGAAATCATAAATCGATGAAATTACAAATATCATAAGACATTAGAATCGAAATTCTCAATCGAAGACAAAAATCACGAAATCAAAATCACAACCAAAAATCAGCCGAAACAGAAACCCTAGAAAACAAAAAAATTGTCGAACAACAAAAATCCATTGGAAATCACAAGTGAATTGAATAAAAATATTTTTCAAACGATGGAAAACACAATTGAAGAAGTTGAAATTGTTGAAACAATTTTCTCGTGATTGGAAATGTTTTTTTTTTCGTTAATAGTATAGCAGTTCGTAGGTATCATTTTTCTATTTTTTTAGGTATCATTTTTCCTATTTTAACTTTAAAATATAGCAGCAGTTTTTAGGTATCATTTTACTATTTTTGTATGTATCATTTTTACTATAGTTTATGTGTTATGTTAAACATCACATCAGTTTTAAGGTATCATTTTTATACTTTTTAAGGTATCATTTTTTGTGTAATTTCTCTGTTATGTTAAACATTACTGCAGTTTGAAGGAATCATTTTTATATTTTTTAAGGTATCATTTTTATATTTTTTAAGGTATCATTTTTAATGTAATTTATGTGTTATGTTAAACATCACAGCAATTTTAAGGTATCATTTTTATATCAAAAATGTTTGCATCAAAGTTTGATTGAATAAAATGAAATTAGTTCGATTGAGTTACAAAGTTGGTGCAACGGTACAACTGCAAAATTAACACAACAACAAAATCACATGGAAAAAACACATAACACAGTTAAAACATGAAAACTGATACTTAAAAAAATAGAAAACTGATACCTACAAACTGCATCAATGTTTTAAAGAAAAACTAATGCAAAAAATGTTTACATCACAGTTTGATTGTATAAAATTAAATCAATTCGACAGAGTTAAAAAGTTGATGCAACAATATAACTTCAAAATTAACACAGCAATAAAATCACATGAAAACAACACATAACATAGTTAAAACAGTAAAAATGATACCTAAAATATTATAAAAATGATACCTAAATACTGATGCAATGTTTTGAAGATAAAATAACGATAAAAAATTATATCACGGTTTGATTGATTAAAATGAAATAAGTTCGACGTAGTTTCAAAGATGATACAACAATATAACTTCAAAATTAAAACACAGCAAAAAAATCTCATGAAAAAAACATATAACACAGTTAAAAAGGTAAAAATGATACCTAAAAAAATAGCAAACTGATACCTAAAAATTGTTGCTGTGATTTAAAGTTAAAACATGAAAAATGATACCTAGAAAAATAGAAAAATGATACCTAAAAACTGCCACTATGTTTTAAAGTTAAAATAGGAAAAATGATACCTAAAAAAATAGAAAAATGATACCTACGAACTGCTATACTATTAACGAAAAAAAAACATTTCAAATCACGAAAAAATTGTTTCAACAATTTCGACTTCTTCAATTGTGTTTTCCATCGTTTGAAAAATATTTTTATTCAATTCACTTGTGATTTCCAATGGATTTTTGTTGTTCGATAATTTTTTTGTTTTCTAGGGTTTCTGTTTCGAGCGATTTATAGATTCGAATTTTTGAGTTCGACTGCAATTTCGAATCTGACGTCCTTTTGATTTTTGTGATTTATGAATTGTTAGGATTCGAATTTTTGTGATTTTTGGGTTCGATTATTTTAAAGATGGAGCGGATGTGAATCGGGAGCGGAGGAAGAAGAAATAAGCGCACGTGAAGAAGAAGAGAAATGGTGAATTGTCCTTCTGAGTAAAATTTTAATGGGCTGTCCTTATGGATAAAAAGGCCTTTACTTTTGTCCTTGTAAATATTTTCCTGTATGAAATAATATGTTTGTGTAGCCCCTTAACAATTTTTCAAAAAGTGGAGTATTTTTAAAAAATGACCATTCCTTAACAATAGTTGGAGTGTCAATAACAACACCTTTTCCAGGGAGGTTTCATTTTGGATATGTGGTACATTATACTACAAGATTAAGAATGGTAGTTGTTACATTTTACCAGAAATATCACATTGTAGCTTGGTCAGTTCTTTGGTTGCCAATACTAAGAATACACCTGAAATATCACGCAAGTTATAAGGTTTAGGAATCTAAATTACTGTTGTCATGTATGACAGTCTAATAGGAAAATATAGGGAATTCAAACTGAAAACATCACTTAGGTAGCTAGTAATATCCAAATAATCAAACTTGATTAGTCATGTATGCTAACATATGCAGACATGGTCAAAGAGTCATAATATATACATAGCATGATTAAGTTTTATATGAACTTACAAATTACTGACCAAATGTTGATCCTCTGGTTATTATAAATTAGCATATACAGCATGTAAGTGACTCTGGTGTTTAAACATCCATGAAAATTGATTATATAGAAGAATGTATTTGACATACTTCGCTATATTTTAAGGATAACAAAATGGATGCATAAGAACATGATAACATGAGTAAACTCGTCTACAAGTATCCTTTTTGCCATATCAACTACAAGCACCTTCAAATCCTAACAAATTATCAACATATCCATTTGGTTATAATATTAAGTTTTCTGTAATACGAATTTACTCAACTTTTTCTCCTATTGCTGCTCTTTAGAATTAAGGAATAAGTAGCACTTCTCGATTTCTAGTTGAGCAAAATGTTCTTTGCTGCTAATAACATGCTACTTGATCTAAATAATGAAAGGCACAATCACCTGTGATCATCTTATATAGGACAATCTAAGTACATCTACCAATTGAAAGACTATAATTAACTTAACAAACTTTCCTAATAAAGTCATAACATTAATATATATATATATATAGTAAGGAAAAGGTACTCTCTGCGGGAGGTGACACTAATCCTGGTAATGATATCCTATCGTGGGGATTGCATAAATTTTCAATTCTTAAAATGACCCCATATATACAAAAAAGCTAATGAAAGAACACAGTCCGTATACATTATAAAATCAGCCCTACACTACTACTTCTACAGGCATTCCATAACAAAACTACTTTCTTATATACTTCCTCCTTTCCCAAATAAATAAATCATATAATCATTTAAAATTCAACTAGTGTCGTTGACCATGTGGAGACTAGTGGAAGCCATGAAGCGGGGACTAGGGATTGGTCGATACAAGAAGAGTGCATGTGCCTGATGAGAGCTCTTTTGGGTCGCTGGTACTTGACCAACATCAAGAAATCAATAGGAGTGTTAACAGGTTTACAATTTTATTGGCAATAGTGCATGCACCTATGGTAGTGGCATCGTGCACCTATGGCACTGACTATGATTGCTTTCTTCAACCCACTAGGGTAGCTACTTGCATAAATTACGTTAAAAATATATTTAAAACTAGGGTCCATACCCTTCGCTTTCCAATCTTTAATGTCAGTCCAGTGCTACTCAACCAACAACGTATAAAGGACAGGTTTTTGCAACGTCCAACCTATAAAGGTCAGGGATTTAATTCATAGCAGTCAAGACATTTTTATCCCACACAACACTTTTAGTTTGATCTACTTGTTGTTTTGGCTTTACTTGTATTTTACATAGGACCCATACAAAATGCTACGATCATACTGTTATTATATCCAAACACCATGTATCTAGAAGCCATCCTCATTTCATTTCTATTAGTCTGTCACACATTGATATTTTCCTTATGGCTTTCTCTTTTCCTCTAAAAGGAAAATCCAAAACACAACTGCAAGGTAATAAAATGAGTATTGACATTAAGTGAAATGTTGAATGTTTTCGATTGATAAGTTGATCACCTTTAGCCTATTCACCATCCCTTCCTGATGATGATGTTTGTCTCCCTCGACTAACGAGTTCAAGAGAATTTGACTCTCTCTGTATTGTTCTTGTTCTACATATTTATCTTTGGAAAACCCATTTAAATTCACATAAATGTTCATTAATGATTATTACTTAATAACTCCGGGATCGAATTAAATTTGATGCGAAGATAACGGTGGATGTTGGCCTTTTTATGAAATACTTAATGCACTATCCAGTATAACACATGTAGCAGCGAGCTATCTACTTTAAAAACAATACATGTTTCTATTCTATTAAACAAATTGGCATGCACAAATGATATATTCCAACTGGATGCATTTAAAGTAATCCTCTTATCATTGTGCATAGAAAATGTACAGTTATGCAGGAGAGAGGAATTTTCTTGATGTTTCATGCAGGTAGAATTATTAGATAACTCCTTATTTTAACCTAGGGTGTAGGATTTAAATTTAATCTATTAAAACGTGCTTCTATTCCTATGGATTACTTTTTTTTAATCCACTTAACTAACATACTCGTGGATGTACGTAACAACTTAGAGAACATGAATTTTTTTAGCCTCATGTAAATGAAGTTTATAATGCACTTTCATGTGTGTGCAGACCAAATCAGAACTCTGAATAATGAATAACGAGAATTATATCACCTGTCAGGCTCTGTAAAGATTGTTCAAGTTCCCAATAAGCCGTTACTACTTCCATCGCATGAACACGAACATGTTGCAGTAATTGATCTTTGAAGTTGCACAATAAGAATACATAGTGGGTTTGCAAATAAAGGTAAAAATATTAACATATTGTATAATCTTTTCTTAGTAAGGAAAATATAAAAAAATCCAGAAAAGAAAAGCTTGTTTTCCTTGCATTCTGAAGAAACAGGTTTAACAAAAAGGTATGCGATATGCATGGCTTCAACTAATCAAGATATAACTGCAAAGAATCCAGTATCAACTTGTTTGTCACAAGACATATTGTATAATCATTTTTGGCATAAAATGGCTAAGATCGGACATAAGTTAGAGCCAATATGGGGAAAACAAAAAATCTGAGTTATACAAATAAACACAAAATACATATGATTTGATCAAATTAATAGGGCCATCCCTAAAAAAATAAAATAATCACATTCCTAAAATATAGGCATTTATTTTTTAAAACAAAATCAAGTTATCGATTTTTGAGAAGGTAGAACAAACGAATCCGAGCTGACAAAGAAACAAATTTTCTGATTTAATTTTGACCCATGTATATGCTTTAACTTTGACCCATGTATATGCATTAACTTTAACCCACACATATGCTTTAATGATATATTAACTAATTACTATGCACTACAAGAAAAGTGATTTTCAACAATACTAAAAGACAACATTTTACACCGACTATTGTTGTTGAACCTTTTGATAAGTAGGAATATCTTAAAACAACATTGCAAAACGTTGTGTAATTAAGGCAGTCTAAAAATAATTGGTGGTCTTCCAATTAATTTTAGAGGCCGCACAATTCACTACTACATTCTTCTGTTTCCCCTGCTTTCCATAATCCTCATCCGGAAGTTTCATTTTCCCTCATCATTTCCCTCCCTGCGTTCTATTTTATTTCCTTCTTCCACATTTTAATTTTTCTTAGATTTCACATGTTCTTCAATTTTGTTAATCTTCACTTCCCTAATTTGCCATTAATACCTCAGGTGCATCCTTTTTACTGAATAACCCTAATTTAACTTGTTCGGATTTAATTGATTAGTCAGTTTTTATGTTAATTTCAGTTGTTGATCTGAATTGTCATGCCTCATGTGCTTAGGTTTGTGTATTATTGCGTGTTTTTGATGAATATATTAAGAAGAGAGCTTCTTATCATATGTTTCATCCCAATTAGGCGTTTTCACAGAGTTTTTCATTCTTGAGGTGCAACTATTACAGGAGATGAATATCCATCCAAGGTAATTTATCGCGGAGAAAAATATACTTTAAGTATTGTATAAATTGTTTGCTGATTTAAAACAAGTCTTTTGATATGTAGAAAAAATAGGAATTGAATCAATAGTGTTAGTATATTTTTATCTCTTTACCATTTTTTCACTTGGATGTATTTAGGGATGAAAATGTCATTATACAAACTAAACCTTCCATTACTTGTTATTATTAAAATTTATTTAGAGAATGCAAGTTAAGAAATATGTAAATAAATAAACATATAAATAAATGCCGGATGTGGGTACTGCCACAGTTTACAGTAAAGAAATGCTAGGTTTAGCTGATAATTAATATAATATGGGCTATTTAGGGAATGCAAGTTAACAATTTCTAGGTTTACTTAACATTCACTTGTATGATAGATTTTAATATGGACCATTAACCAAGATATTTGGTTACAAAATTGAATTTCTAAAAACTGTTTTCCTATAATGGTTGCCAGGTTCGAGCTGTCAGGATCAGCAACTTCACACAATTAAAAAGGTTTGTCAACTATGGAAAGAATGGTATGCTTAATGTTTATCTATTTGAATAGAGTTGATAAATGCAAGAGATGATAGGAAAGGTCCAAGAACGTTTTCTTTTTCTTCTCTTAGGTTTCATACTATATGTAATATTTGAAATTACTTCTTTTTTTCATCAACCATTCATATATATATATATATATATATATATATATATATATATATATATATCTTTGATTCTTTGTCATCAGTTGATTGCAATTGCGTAACCATATGTAATATTTGCGGGAATCTACTTGAAGAAGAGGGATGTATATGATTTGCACCATGCCATACTTGGTAAAAGTACGTCTTAATTTGATCTCTGCTATGAATATTATGTTCTTGTTTGATTTGCACTGTAATAGCAGGTCTTCTATATGATGTGCTTATAAGTGGCATTATTACTGATGCAATTAAGGATGCAGTTGGTCAACCTGGACCTGATTTCTTTTGGCGCTGTTTTCCCAATGGAAAAGAGGTACATAATACATAGTCATTGTTAATAAATACCATAAAATCATGGCATGAATTATTCCAGTAACTTTATCGACAAATGAATGTTCAGAAATATGATCCTGCAAGGTATGGAGATGTGATTTTCCATGGAAGTAAAGGGGACGTTAGAGAAGGGCATAAAAGCTTCCCAAGTGGTCATTCTTCATGTAAGCAAATTGTGTTATGGTAAACATATGAATTTCCTTCCGTATTTTCTACACCATCTCACATTGCATTGTAGTGCTTGATTTATCTTACAATGTAGACATAACTTGTCATATTTGCTTGCTGATACTTGCAAACTCATGGTGCAAGAACAGATAAAACTTCTGAAAGTAAAATAAGGAATGCGGCAATTTTCAGGGCCATTAATGATAGTTACAAGCCAGGAAAAAGGGATTTTTAAACAAGTTACTGGTTATATATAGCTTACGAAATAGAGTAAACCCAATAGATTCTCATGAATAAAACTGGCATATCCTTTTGGCAAATTATTAATTGCTAGCTGGTGGAAACATTGAAGACAATACATATATACATTTTTGGTCCAGTTGCAAATATATCAAGATTGGTTTTTATTTATACATTTAGGTAATTTTTTAAATTTGTAAAGTTTCTGTTCCATCCGGTTAACATGCTGTAAAGTTTCCTATTCTCGATGCTTTTAATTCAAGTGGTGTTGTGGATATGCAACAACTTAAGTCAATGGATATGCATCAGCACATATGATGCTTGGAGGTGATGATGGTTATAAGTATATAGACAAGTGGTGTATTGATCCATTGTGCAAGCAGATTAACTTGACTTTTCCAGTAGATAGCACTTTTGGAATGGAGAACGTTTCAAACAATTTTAGGAATTTTTTTATAATTAATTAATTATGTGTTATAGGTTTTAGATCAACAAAAGAGAACGTATGGTTTAATGAAGATTGTTAGGGAAAATATTCGATCTTTCCTGCTTCGTGAAGTTAAGATAAGCACTTTAAGATTATAAAATAGCAATGGAAGCACAAGAGTTTATAATTCTCCATTATAGAGTTTATAACAGCTCTGATACCACTTTGGGGAAAAACTTTTTAATTTCCTCTGTGTAGTTAAGCTGAGAAGTGAAGTGCAGCAAAACAATTAACAGATAGATGAAAATAACAAGCAGTAACACAACAGATTTATTTACACGTAAAACCCAATGAGGTAAAACCCGCAGGACTAAAAGTCCAATTCTTCCACTATAAGATGATAGTAGGATTACAAGAACTCACCACAGATATTGGATGGTTTTCTATGTCTATATGTTTCTCACACTCGGTGATTCACTTAAGCTTGAGGATAAAGACTTCCCAAGCTATCTCTCTTTTCTCTCAAAGAGGCTCTCTCTAACTCTCAAGTTTTTCTCACTTTGAGAAGTGGCTTCTATCTTCGTTCTTCAATTATAGTATTTCTCTCACACTCATATATATATATAAGTGTGGAATACAAAAGGTTCTCTCACAATGTGGCATTCAAACTTCTTCCTTGGAAATAATGTTTCTAATGGGTTTTCATAGATTCTCTCACAATGCATGTTGTGGCTTTCAAACTTCTTCTTGGAAATAATGTTTCCATTTGAATTGCAATAAATATGCATAGACTTTGACATGTCTACACACCTTTCAACAATATTTGTTGAGCATTCCAATAAATTAGGAGGGAAACCCAACAAATCTCCCCCTTCCCGACTTAATTAGGGTAGTAGTAAACCAGCACCTTGACAACAATATTCAAACTTCTTTGTTGGTTTTTCCTTGGTCATCATGTCAGACCAGTTCTCATTTGTGTAAACCTTGTCAAGATGTATTTGCTTTTCCTCGAGGACTCCTCGGATCAATGACATCTTTACCACGGAAGAGAATATCTCTTCAAAGTCAGTACCTTTTTCTTGTCTGAATCCTTTGACTATTAACCGAGCTTTTAGCGAGGCTTTGAACAGTTCTCTTCGGTCTTGTTTCTAAACACCCACTTATTCTTCAAAGCTCTTCTCCCTTTTGGTAGCTCCACTAGTTCATATGTGTTGTTCTCATGCAAGGATTTCATTTCTTCCTGCATGACTATTCTCCAATCTTCTTTATGACAATAACTCATTGCTTCCCCCTCATCAGTAAGTGTCATTATCCTCCATCTTAAACTTACACGAGCTTGAGTACGGCTACAGATGAACCTAGCTCTGATACCACTGTTGGGGAAAATATTCGATCTTTCCTGCTTCGTGAAGTTAAGATAGGCATTTTAAGATTATAAAATAGCAATGGAAGCACAAGAGTTTATAATACTCAAATGTAGAGTTTATAACAGTTCTGATACCACTTTGGGGAAAACTTTATAATTTCCTCTGTGTAGTTAAGCTGAGAAGTGAAGTGCAACGAAACAATTAACAGATAGATGAAAAAAACAAGCACCAACACAACAGTTTTATTTACGCGGAAAACCCAATGAGGGAAAAATTGCGGGACTAAAAGTCCAGTTCTTCCACTATAAGATGATAGTAGAATTACACGAACTCACCACAAATATTGGATGGTTTTCTATGTCTATATGTTTCTCACACTCGGTGGTTCACTTAAGCTTGAGGATAAAGACTTCCCAAGCTATCTCTCTTTTCTCTCAAAGAGGCTCTCTCTAACTCTCAAGTTTTTCTCACTTTGAGAAGTGGCTTCTCTCTTCGTTCTTCAATTATAGTATTTCTCTCACACTCATATATATAAGTGTGGAATACAAAAGGTTCTCTCACAATGTGACATTCAAATTTCTTCCTTGGAAATAATGTTTCCATTGGGTTTTCATAGATTCTCTCACAATGCATGTTGTGGCTTTCAAACTTCGTTTTGGAAATAATGTTTCCATTTGAATTGCAATAAATATACATAGACTTTGATATGTCTACACACCTTTCAACAATATTTGTTGAGCATTCCAATAAATTAGGAGGGAAACCCAACAAATTTTACGTGCCAGTCTATGTGCTTGGGCTTCTATCTTATAGTATAAAAATAACTAATGGGTTAACAAGTCTTAGAGTGGAAGTGGATGTACCTTTTAGTGTAGAATTTAAAGAAAATTAAAACCTTAAAGACAGATCTGTACATAATATTTTCGAAACCTGAACAGCATCTCAGGTGAAGTATTGTCCAAAGATGGTATCGGGTAAAGCATTAAACGTGTTTAATAGAACATGCATTTTCCATGACTTGTTGACTTATGACTCATGGTGTTCTTATATTGATTACGTAATGGGGGTAATATGCGGAAAAACCTATTGCATAATTTTACTATGTGGTCCTATTAATGTTGGAATTTAGACGGGACATGCTATTTTTCATACCGAACTTGTGACTAACCTATATGTTTATTGTCATCCCACATACACTCATGGCATCTCAGTTCAATATGTTGAGTTTATAGGTTTCCAAATCTCAATTATCAGCCAAAGTTAAATATTTAGCCAAGACTTTCCTAAAGATAAATACAAGTAGGATGCCTTATTATTATTTTCAGTAGTAATTTCTATTATGCAACATAAGTGCTATTGAGTCCAAGGGACTACAAGGGTTCAGTATCATCATATATTGGACGTTATATGCTATTAAGTATTGATTTATATTTTAATATTCGAACATCGTCATTACATGTACAAGTCTGTGTGTAGTTGGTCAGTGAGATTTTAATCAATAATTTCTTTTCCTGTACATATTATGGTACTTATCAAATTCATTTCAATTAATTGTTGAAACTTGAAATGACAAAAGTAAGAAAAAAATGGATGAACCATAAAATGACAATAACCAACTAAAAGCAGAATGCAAATGCCACAGAACTTGAATGACGCAGATAATTTTAATACAAAGAACTTGAATAATGGCATCCAGTTTTTTTTAATGGTGAGGGTTTTTGTGGCTATAGGCTAATCTAACGTGGGCTGCTTGATGGTGGACGAGCTCGCGAGGCGGAGGAGTCAGGTGGACCTTCAGTGGTATGGTGCTAAAAAATCCGGGTTCAACTTACATGGCTTTCGCCACTTTTTTCGTTCTCTTGCTGTTTTTTTTAAAACAATTTGATGCTTGAATTATCGAAGCATTGTTTTGTGCAGGCTTGCATGGTTTTGTGCAGGAACTGAATCTAATAACTTTCCCTTTTTTCAAAGATATGGAAGGAGAAGAGTTTTAGAATAAATGATAGCTTGGGCGCGGAGTCTTCCAATCTTGCGTCACCCACACCGCTAAATCCAGCATCTTCCGCGATGATGGAAGATTAACCCGTTTCAGAACTGATTAAGGGGATTGCTGCTAAATGCCGCATTGAGTTCAACGAGGTGAGTGTAAATTTTGTTTTTACGCCTAATATACTGTTGAGGCTTTTTGTTGATGTCATTTGAATCCTCTATTGAAACTATTCCAAAGAAGAGACAATTGATCACCTTATCTATGCATCGTTGTTTCTCATGCAAGTAATGGTTGTGAAGTCATATGTGATTTTAGGAAAGAAGGCTATCGAGCTGAGTACATAATTTACTTTTCTTCTTCTATTGTGTCTTCAACGCATGTTTATGTTTGTTTTATGTCTGCATAGTGAGAGGAAGTCAGTGCCTTGTTTTGTGACTTGGTTGCAAAACTATATTTATTGTGTCTGAAGTAGTATGATGATCAAGCTCTTTATGCTGATGCTTGCTCAGGCTAACTAAAATTTTCTATTTAAGTATTTTTTTGGATGGTATTTGATCCTAGGCACAGATAAGATAATGCCATTTGCTAGGTAAAAGAAAAATAAATAAACTGCAAACTTGGTAATTTCATAGAAGACGAATTTCATTGTATAGTTCTTTGACCATTTAATTGAAGGTATCATTTGCTGTGCAACTTGATACCGTGCACACCAACTAGAATTTTTAACAGTGTGGCCTAGAAGTCCATATTGATGGATGGAAGAGAGCATTATACAAATGGCCCGTTACTAAAAAGATCAACATATATGAGTCCTGTAACAAGAAATGCAATACAATATATCATATCCCTGTACATTTGAGTGGCATGTACCTACCTATACAGAACCATTATAAACAAATTAAATTATTTCAAAACTGAAAGATCTAGAAGGTGAAATTGTATCTAATTATTCTTGGCTCTTGTGTACATCAGTTCAGATATGGATACAAAAATATAGGACAAAAAAATGCAAATGCTTTGTAATCAAATGCTATGATTAAACATTTTATTCACTTTTTAATCATGCAAATCTAGTATAGACAGTTTGTTTATTTTTGTATTGCATAGAGATGAGTTTTTACTATACATCTTTTGACCAACAGTGCAAAAAATGAGATTTCTAACTCTTGATAATCCTATTAGAACTGCTACCCTTCACCCAAACATAAGTTATTTAATAAGGGTGGCACTGTTATGCAGTCTGCATGCTTCGACGAGGAGTCCATACCTGAGTATTGATCTTTCGAGGCTTCTCAGATAGTTGCTCTGTCTAAACGATCAAACAGACCACCACTCTGATTATTGTATTGGTCCTTCCCATAGTATGTTAAAAAATAAGTTATCATAGTATGTTATATTAACAGAATGCAGGTCATTACAATTCAAAATTCCCTAGCATTTTTACATATTTAAGATAATAATCATTCCCTAGCAAGCCAGATATATCTTCTCATATATTTTTTCTGAGACAATTCTTAGCAGGCTACGAGTACCACAAGTATTTAAATCTAGCTTTGACAAAGCTAACGCAATATCATTCAGAGGTCTGAGTTGGAAGAGGCTTAAAGGTAAATTTAGTTTCATAAATTTTCTTCTTAGATATATATATATATATATATATATATATATATATATATATAATTTTGAGACGAGATCAGCATTAGACGTCTGAAAATTTATTCAGATATCTGAATGTTTCTTCAGACTTCATCTTCTAGTCTGAGGAAAAATTCAGACGTTTGGAATGTAATATCATACGTCTAGATGCACTTCAGATAGTTTCCCAGATCTTACTTCAGACGTCTGATATAATTTTCAGACGTCTGGCATATTTGTATCAGCTGTGCATGCCTTTGACCAATCTTTCTTCAATCTTGTGCATATCCTATATTGTTATCTTGTGCATAATAATAATAATAATAATAATAAGATTTATAATAGCAGTAAATTAACTAAGATTTATAAAAATTATATAAACTTATGAAAATTAACTAAGTATTATAAAAATTAACCAACTATTATAAAAAAATTAACTAAGTTTACGAATTTTATAAAAATTAAGAAGTTTTGTTTATAAAAGTTAACTAGGTATATAAAAATATAAAATATTACCAAGTATTCTATAATAATAATAGCAAGAATTTAAATTATCTAAGTATTATAAAATTAACTAACTATTATAAAAAATTAACTATGTTTACTAATTTTATAATAACTAAGTATTATAAAATTAACTAAGTATTATAAAAATTAACTATGTATTAACTAAGTATTATTACAAGTTTACTTAACCCCTACTCAAGTTAACATGTCCATGTAATCCGTATGGATTCAAATAGGTTAAGTATTACAAGTTCATTACCATTTATCCATTCATGGTTATAATGCGCTAGACCTCCCACATTAAGCCTACCACTCATGGATGCTGGATATGTCGGATGGGTCCGGGCAGACTTCTTCCACAAGTCGTGTTTAACCTCGTGTCTTAGCACTGTCACATGTTGATGCACTTAGACCTCTCACATTAGATTTACCACTTGTGGACGCTGGATATGCCGGTCGGGTCCGGGCATGCTTCTACCACAAGTGTAATCTAACCTCGTGTCTAAGCGCGGTTACAGTTTCTAATTACTATAAATCTAGGCAGTTTCATTCTTTAGCAATTATTCCTATTTCATTATATGTTTTCATGCCCCTTTCCCAAGTCATGTTCATTGTGTACCATATAATCCCAAATTAAGATCTTTAATCACATTTTGATTTATGCACCAAATTCATATTCATGTTTTCAATTCAAGTTATGCCCCAAATTTCTGAATACAAGTTATGTCCCAACTTTTATGTTTTCCCCTCGTTTCCCAATTTCACGCTTTCGCATATTCCAGCGGTATGCCTAGGCTCGAAGGTAGCCTGACTATAAAATAAAAAGGGAAAAGAACATAAATAAGCATAACAACAAGCTAGACATACGATGGCAGAAATAAGCATAACAACAGAATAAGCATATAGTGATAGAATTGGGCATAATGACAAAATATGCATATAGGAACAGATCTAATGAACATGTGATAATAGAACTAATTAAGCATAGTGATATACACGTAAATGTGTATATTTTATCCGCTTATTTATCTTATTTTCCCTTTAAAATAATTGATACTTTGTATTTATAGCTGTGTTTTCAGATTGTTGACAAGAAGCATGGTTTAGAGCATTTGATGAATAAAGCATGAAGATTTTGCTGAAAAAGAGTGAAGTTTAAAATTGCTAAAGCTTGAAGAGTCTAAAGCTTGAAGAACGGTTGCAATTATATTTCAGTTAAGAAGATTTGGCTCAATAAAGACTCAAACTGCATTCACATTAGCTCATTTGGAAGGCCTCTTACTCATGTTGCGTTCACACTAGCCTATTTGCTAAACCACTCACTCTAAAGCTGCGTTCACACTGGCTTATGTGTTATTTGGGTTATTTCTCTAGTCCCACATTATGTAATTAGCTAGCTAGCCTTTGTCATATCAGCTATAAATACATTGTGTCTTAGTCTTGTGAAAAACACATTCAGTTTTATTCTGTAATCCTTTTCTTGGAATAAAACTCTTCTTTCTCTCTTCTATTTAGTTTTTATTGCATTTTATTTATGTCGTTTATTTTCTTTTTCTTTTCTTTTCTTTTAGCTATGTCTAGCTAATCCTCTTTAATTAGGGGGTGATGACGCTAATAGTTATGATTCAATATGAATCACATAGCCAAAAGATTAGAACTTCATGTATGTAGATCGAGATTTGAACTAAGGGTTAGATCTGAACCTTCATACCCTGTGTCGTTTAAGAGCTATGCTCCTTCACAGGGTATATTCGTGTTCGGTCTAACAATTATCAGATTTAGATCTAATTTTAGGGTTTTAGAAATTAATTAGTGAATCTGTCCTGATAGTCTATGGTTGTAGAGCTGAGCTCCTGCATAGGCTATGCTTGTCGTTATTTACATATTTGTTTCTAAAAACCTATTATCGTTGATTCATGTTTGTGACAGAAACATGTATTAGATCTGGTTAATCTTTTGGCTATTGATGATTATGAATCTGATCTATGTCATTATCCCCTAATTGCTTTCACTTAGTGTTAAAACTCTCTTTTATTTAATTCCTGCTATTTTCTTTGTTTTCCACCAATCAAAAGTTAGGGATAACTTGATTGGATTTATTAATTAAAATATTTTTGGTCCCAGAGTTTGACACCCTCTACAACGATCCTTGTTGTTTAGGAAAGACGAACGAATTTTACAGTTGTTTACAATTGTATAATTTGTTCGCAAACACATAGTGACATGATTAAGCAACTAGCATAATAGGGACATCATAAACAAGCATGATGAGATCTAAATAGTTAATTAGATGCACAAGTTATGGCAGATCTGATATGATTCATATTACTCAATAAGCATAGGCTTAGATCCAAACTCATAGGCATGTCAAGATTACATTTTTATTATTTCTATCTAAAAATAATATGGACTCACTGTGATTGGATCAAAGAAAAAGAAGAATGATTGCAGATGTTGTAGCATAGATCTCTAAATTCGTCTAACTTGATTGTTGAAGAAGAAGAAGAAGGCTAGATCGGATTATGTTGGGGCAGCACCTCATTGTCACCATTGAATTAGATGAATAAAACAATGGGATTAAGGTCCTATTTATAGCCATCAGTCGACGAATCTTGCATAAAAATCAGTCCACGTTCAGAAGCATGGATCTGCCCAGATCCGTATGGGGGTCGAACCCCCTTAATGTGTCGACCCAGGGGTCGACACCCCCTTGATGGGGCCGACCCATGGGTCGACACCCATAGTGGGAAATTTCCCGCTCCTCTTCCGTTGTTTGATTTTGAATTATTTTTGAATTTATGGATTAATTTTTTTTACATATATTTCTCTTATGCGTATACAAACTTTTAACCTTAATAACTTCTTCATACGATGTTTGTTTTACGAAAAACTCGGAGTCTATCTTAAGCAGAATTATGAGACAAACGCAATAGCATAGTCCATTTTACTAAATTCCCAATATTTAGTTAAGTATTCTTTAGTTTATCATCTTTAGTGTTATAAAATTACGGGATGTTACATTCTCCCCTACTTAAAGGATTTCTTCCTCGAAATCTCCAAGTTAAGGAGAATGTATATCCTAACATCCATCATCTATCTACTCATCTACCAATCATAGACATCCATTGTCCTTAAAAGATTACCAATGCTTATATAAACATATGCAAAGTTGTGTGTGTAAATGTCCTTATACTAATGCGAAAGACCAGGCGGTCTACTGATTCAGTCGATCTCCTTAATGCAATGTATGTTAGTGCCATGAATCCAACATGTATGCAAATAATATTATTATAACATGTAAGTTCTATATGCATGCGCAATCATTCATCCAAATGCGACATCTATATGATGATACACTCACTTTCATTCATTAAAAGAAGAAAAACGCACACACATCCATATGCAGTATGAGAGTGATTAAGCCGATCTAGTGTTTAATGCGTGTGTATATGCATCCACGAGCAACCACTAGCAAACACTTGCATCCATACACCATAACATGTCTCAAACACACGTTTACATTCATGGGATTCCTACATAATGGTCGAAGATTCGATTGATAGGATATACTTAAATGATAGAAACACACATGCATAAAAGCTTTGGAAAAAGAAGTTAAGACCATACCCTTGAAAAGAAAAGGGTACGAAGCACGAATCTTGTCTTCAGTCTCCCAAGTTGCATCCTCTTAGTTATCTCCCCATTGAACTTTCATCAACTTGACTTCTCTATTGTGTAGCTTCTTAACCTCTGATCCAAGAATACAGGTAGGAACTTGTCTAACTATCGCCTCTCGTTCCACCTCTACTTCCTCTAGTATACTCGGCTCAACTACTTCTGCGGTATCATGCAAGCACTTCCGTAAATGAGAAACGTGGGAAACATCATGAACGCTAGATAGTCTCTCTAGTAGCTTCACTATATAGGCCATTTGCCCAATCCTTTCTGTTATGGGAAATGACCCTACAAATCTGGGTGCCAATTTCCCTATAGATCAAAAGCGAACCACATTCCTTAATGGTGATACCTCAATGAAAACCATGTCTCCCACCTCAAACTTGATGTCACTCCTTCTCCTATCTGCGTAGGACTTTTGCCTGTCCTGAGCTGTCTTCATGCATTTGCGGATAAGGTCGATCTTTTCTGAAGTTTCTCTAACCATATTCGGTCCAAATAGAAGTCTTTCTGTAGACTCCCAGCAACAAGTCATTGATCTATAGGGTCGTCCGTATAATGCTTCGAAGGGTGTCATTCCAATACTAGCTTCATAACATTTGTTGTAGGCGAACTCTACTAAAGGAAAACGCTCTTCCCAAGTCCCTCCGAAGTCTAGGATACACAGCCTTAAAAGATCCTCAAGGACTCTATTCACTCTTTCCGTCTGTCCATGGGTCTGAGGATGATAAGAGGTGCTCAAACACAACTGTGTACCTAATGCTTCTTGCAAGCTCCTCCAAAATTCACTGGTAAAAATGGGGTCATGATCACTTACGATACTGGAAGGTACTCCATGAAGACGGACTATCTCATGAATGTAAATTATTGCCAACCACGCTACCGTCCTCTTACTGTTAACTGGAATAAAATGAGCGGTCTTAGCAAGTCTGTCTACTATAACCCAAATGCTGGTGTTTCCTTTCCTTGATCTAGGCAAACCATTGAAAATCCATAGAGACACTCTCCCACTTCCACTGTGGGACCTCCAAAGGATGAAGTAAACCACCGGACTTCTTTTGCTCAGCCTTGACTTGTTGGCAAATCAAACATTGAGAAACAAACTCTGCCACATCTTTCTTCATCCCATCCCAAAAGAAAACCATCTTTATATCTCTATACATCTTATCACCGCTTGGATGAATAGTCATCTTAGAATGATGAGCTTCCTCTAGGACTGTCTTCAACAAACTCCTAACTCGGGGTACACAAAGCCTTCCATCTTGTCGCAACCACCCTCTATCGTCTGTGGAATATCTACTGAGGTGACTAGAAGTCTTGCCTCTACCGAGCCTATCCAAGATGTCTGAAATTTGTGGATCCTCTCGCTGCGAAGCTCCTATCTAATTCATAAGAGCAGGTCGCACCTCTGGTGATGCCAATAAACCAGGTATAAACACGGTGGAGGGTCTAAAGTCAAAAGTTGATATAAACGCCAAGCTTTTCCTTTCCACGAATAGAGGACTTAAGTCCATCCTTTGCCTAGTCAATGCGTCTGCCACCACATTAACCTTTCCAAGGGTATAAGCAATCTCAAAGTCATAGGATGTTAAGAACTCTATCCACCTTTGTTGCCTTAAATTAAGATCCTTCTGCGAGAACAAGTACTTGAGAGATTTATGATCGGTGTACAACTCGAACTTCTCTCCAAGTAGATAATGGCGCCACGTCTTAAGCGTGAATACTATGGCAGCTAGCTCTAAGTCATGGGTGGGGTAGTTTTTCTCATGAACTCTTAGTTGTCTACCTTCATAACACACTACCCTTCCCTCTTGCATCAGGAACCGCACCAAGCCATGCACCACATGCATCAGCGTATAATGTGAACATTGTTCCGATCGGGAATGGTCAAGACTAGGGTTGTTGTCAGAGCCCTCTTCAATCGCTGGAAAGCATCATCACAATCTACATCCCAAGAAAATGACAGATTCTTCTTCGTCAACCTGGTGAGTGGGGATGATATCTTTGCAAAGTCCTTAATGAACTTCCTATAATAGCCTGCTAACCCCAGAAAACATCCCACCTCCATTGCATTCTTTGGAATCTGCCAATCTTGAACTGCAACTACCTTTGTGGGATCTATTGCTATCCCATCTTCAGAAACCACATGCCCTAGAAATCTCACTTCTTTTCTCCAAAAATGACATTTGGAGAACTTCGCCTTAAGTTGATGCGCATGGAGAGTTTTCAAAACCTCCCTTAAATGCAAGGCATGCTCTTCCTCGCTCTTCGAGAAAATCAAGATATCATCAACGAAAACCATAACGAACTTATTTAGAAACTCTCGAAACACCCTACTCATCAGATCAACAAAATAGAAGGGTGCATTCATCAACCCAAAAGGCATAATGAGCCACTCGATGAAACCATTTGGAGTTCTAAAAGTGGTTTTGTCTCTGTCCTCGGCCACCCTCAACTGATGAAACTCCGTGGCCAAGTGTAACTGAGAGAAAACAGATGCACCAACAAGCAGGTCAAATAGATCATCTATCCTCGGAAGTGAGTGCCTATTCTTCTTAGTGAGCTTATTCAACTCCCTATAATCCACACATAAGTGAAGCGAACCATCCGCCTTAGTTGCGAATACTACTGGAGCATCCCATTCAGATATGCTTAGCCTAATAAACCCTTTCTCAAGTTGCTCCCCTACTTGCTTGCTGAGCTCCCTTCTTTCTCTTGGAGCCATGTGGCGCACATGCAATGCAACTGACTTTGCATTGTCCACTAAGTATATGCGAAAATCAATTTCACGCCTCGGAGGTAATTCCTGAACCTCATCAAAAACATCGGGATACTCACAGACTACTGGTACAGATCGCAGATCATCGATAGATGCATCAAGTGACTCTAGAAAAATAAGCATGACATACCCTTTTAGGTCACAAGAAATCTCGGGGGTCCTCCCATGGAAAGTCAAAAGTATAACAACCCCCCTATTACAATTCAGAATGACACCATACATGGTTAGTCAATCCATCTCTAGAGTCAAACCATAGCCCATGAAACAAGATATGTGTCGCACTCAAACTCGACGCCCAACATAGATATCCTCAAACCCCAATAAATAACAAACAAATGAGATGAGCCCCCAATGCAGTTTGATGCAACAACGGGATCCAAAACCATACTAGTACTAAGGTGCATAGACTTAACTACAGAATCAGATATAAAAGAATGTGAAGCGCCAGAATAATAAAGAGTTCTAACATGATGATTGGAAAGAGAAATCAAACCTTCAACAGAAGCTTTTCTACCTCTATCCAGCACATCGACCACGAGAGCATGCACCTGCCCTCTAGAAGATCCTACCCTTTGGCCTTGCCCTTGCTTCTTCGGGCACTCCATAGTGTAGTGTCCGACTTTGCCACAGTTGAAACAAACATTATTCCTTCTTTTGCATTGCTTGACCAAAAGACCCAAATGCTCATGACATTTCTTCTTGCCTTTATTTGAACTTTATTAGGTTTTCCTTCTTTCATCTATGTTCCCTCCCTGGGCCACCATCTTTCTCATCCTTGGGATGTGCTCCTTATCCCTAACTCACTTATTCTTCTTTTTACCATCCTTGTGTAACTTGCTAACAAGTCTCTCGAAAGCTGCCTCCATCGCATGGAAATCCTTACTAAGCTTGAGAGAAAATTAGCCGCAGTGAACTACTGCGGCTACATATGGAGGTTGGGCACTTCCTTGCCCTTCGACATATGACGTAGTTTTAACATGCCTCGGAACTATGCGACAATGGGAACACACTTCGGGAAGAATCGTTTCCCCAACATGCTGAAAAGAAAAGGAAAAGGGACTCAAACAGAGAATTGAAAATATTCCGTATGGCTTTGGTGAATATGTTCTTCCAAATAGAGTTTTCTTTTGAAAATGCTTTCTATTTAAACCTTTTTGAAAACAATTTTCAGAATCTTTTATCCGATCTGCTAACCTTCCGCTCTGATACCAAGTGTGACACCCAACGTCCTTTAATGTCACTCAATAAGAGAATGCATTAAGTTTCGTGAAGCATTATAAGTAAACAGAAACAGAAATATTATAGAACAGATATAAAATAATAGTAGAATTAAAAACTTTATTAAGCAAAAAACATGTGGTTCAAAACATAGCTACATCATGATTCTGAAATACATAAAACCCAATATGGCAACTTAAAATTTCTGTCTTGTACTAAAATCATCATAGTACAATAAACATGAAAAGTGCAGAATCCCCAAAAGCATAGGCATAGTAGAAAAGTTACGAAATCAAGCAGTACGTCTAAGTAGCTTCAACCAGAACGAAAACAGAATCCTGGTCAAGCTTGAGTATTCCCACCCTGAGAACCGGAGGGGGGAATGGAAGAGAAAGAAGAGGAAACAAAATTGATCAGACATAAAGTCTGGCGAGTCCAGTTACTTTTAGCATATAAATAAGTAAAAAGCATCATAATAGGCATATAAACTGGAGAGGTAGATAATAGCATATGAGGCAAGTATGAAAGGTAAACAGGATAAACTGAACAAACGTGTATGTGTAGCGATTCTCTAATACTTTTCTTTTCTCTGTACCAATACTAGTATCACTAGAACAAGATGATCCCCAACAAGTACAAGATGGTAGACATAGGCGTACTTCTAGTCAGAGGTTTTACCCCATACAATAAAAGGCAGCCCAACTGAACAAACCGGTGTTACTCTTAAAGATAATAACGAGATTATAAACAAGCGAGACTAGATGTACCCTAATTACTACCTCAATCGATCGGCTCCCTAACTCCGTAGATACCCTGTGTTGTCCCCACAATATGATATATCACTTCCTAAAGTGGCAACCCTTCGTTTTCAGGATGTGCACAACCATATCTACTGATGCCACATCGTCTTATTTTCCCGAGCAAGCGGATATATGCATGCACATGAGCCCGATGGAACGTGCCGTCAGACACCTTTCCCCAAGTGGCCTCTTATAATCAGCTCAATAAGCGTGCCCATACTCCGACCTAGTACGGAGTACTTATTTGATACCTATATATGGGCTACTGACTGAAAAGGATCCCGCACACTAGATGATACAAGCTTCCCCTAGCTTGCATCCCCACTACAAAGATTTCAACAGGTTATGCCTACCAGTGTAACAAGATTGCATAACCCCATAGGTTAAGTTTATGGGCCTATGTATATAAATATTACCACCGCCCCAAGATTTTGTTAACCCTCCCACTAATCTAAGCAAGTTTACTTAACCCCTACTCAAGTTAACATGTCCATGTAATCCTTATGGATTCAAATAGGTTAAGTATTACAAGTTCATTACCATTTATCCATTTATGGTTATAATACGCAAGACCTCCCACATTAAGCCTACCACTTGTGGATGATGGATATGCCGGTCGGGTCCGAACAGACTTCTTCCACAAGTCGGACTTAACCTTGTATCTTAGCACCGTCATGTGTTAATGTACTTAGACCTCTCACATTAGATTTATCACTTGTGGACGCTAGATATGCCGGTCGGGTCCAGGCAGGCTTCTACCACAAGTGTAATCTAACCTCGTGTCTAAGCGTGGTTACAGTTTCTAATTACTATAAATCTAGGCATTTTCATTCATTAATAATTATTCATATTTCAATATAGTTTTCATGCCCCTTTCCCGAGTCATGTTCATTGTGTACCATATGTCCCAATTAAGATCTTTAATCACACTTTGATTTATGCCCCCAAATTCATATTCATGTTTTCAATTCAAGTTATGCCCCAAATTTCCCAATACAAGTTATGCCCCAATTTTAACGTTTTCCCCTCATTCCCAATTTCACACGTTCACATATTTCAGCGGTATGCTTAGGCTCGAAGGTAGCCTGACTATAAAATAAAAAGGGAAAAGAAGAAGGGAAAAGAACAGAAATAAGCATAATAACAAGATAGACATATGATGGCAGAAATAAGCATAGCAACATAATAAGCATATAGTGACAAAATGGGGCATAATGACAAGATAGGCATATAGAAACAAATCTGATGAATATGTGATAATAGAACTGATTAGGCATAGCGATATGATTAAACTACTAGCATAATAGAGACATCATAAACAAGCATGATGAGATCTAAACAGTGAATTAGACGCACAAGTTATGGCAGATCTGATATGATTCAAACTACTTAATAGGCATAGGCTTAGATCCAAACTCATAGGCATGTCAAGCTTACATTTTAATTATTTTTATCTAAAAATAACATAGACTCACAGTGATTGGATCTAAGAAAAAGAAGAATGATTGTCGATGTTGTAGCACAGATCTCTAAATTCGTACAACTTGATTATTGAAGAAGAAGAAGGCTAGATCAGATTATGTTGGGGCACCACCTTGTTGTCGCCATTGAATTAGATGAATAAAACAATGAGATTAAGTCTCTATTTATAGCCATCAGCCGACGAATCCTGCACAGAAATCAGTCCACGTTCGGAAGCAGGGATCTACCCATATCCGTATGGGGTTGACCCCCCCCTTAGTGTGTCAACCCAGGGGTCGACACCCCCTTGATGGGTTCGACCCATGGGTCGACACCTATAGCGGGAAATTTCCCGCTCCCCTTCCGCTGTTTGATTTTGAATTATTTTGAATTTCTGGATTAAATTGTTTACATATATCTCTCTTATGCGTATACAAACTTCTAACCTTAATAACTTCTTCATATGATGTCTGTTTTACGTAAACTCGGAGTTTATCTCAAGCAGAATTCTGGGACGAACGCAATGGCATAGTCCGTTTTACCGAATTCCCAATATTTAATTAATTATTCTTTAGTTTATCATCTTTAGTATTATAAAATTACGGGGTGTTACATAAATCTTCATAATTAATATAAGAAAGCAAAAAACATGCATAGATGTATGTCGTGTAAAGGTGCAATTCATTAGTTTAATTACTGCTACTTATATACTAATTAATTATCTTACTGTATGGGTGCAGTCAATCATATGGTTCAGATTCCTCATTATCATGTTTGTTGGTTTCAAACATATTATATGAAAAATGAAGAAAAACTAATAAATAATATAATTGTAGTGTTGTAGGTCAGGTGCACTTGAAACTTTGCTTTTGACATCTTCAATAAATCTTGTTAATGGTAGCATTATGTTAACTAATTTGAGTTCTGCACCGGCTGGAGGAAATAAATATAAGGTTCCTATATGGAAAAAAGGAACCAAAACAAGTTGGAAGATTCAAAACATACAGGAAAAAGAAAGAGATTCCCAAAGTTTGTAGCTAAAGAAATATATACACATTGAAAAGGGATTAGGCACTTGCTAGCAACAAGGAGTCGTCTCTAAAGCGCATCAAGTAGGACTTTTGAGATTTTAGTTTTGTATAAGCGTCGTTATATTCCAGCTCTCACTTCAATATTTCTTCTTTATTATTTTCTTGACATAAAATGCATAATAAGAGAAAAATCATTATTGGAAGATATATACCATGTAATTAAGGTTGAATTACAAATTATTTAAGTATTATTTAAAAACGGAAAAAATGAAGCTATTTCTTATAACACAACTACTGTAGTTGCTACAGTGAGAATTATGCTTAATTTTCTAAAGTAAAAATCAACATAAGTTGTAACATAAATTAGCATTTATGCATAGAACTTATGTGCATGTATTAGAATCCACTTGCACACAATTTACAAACCAAGCAAGTCTGTAGTATAAATATACACACAACTCATGCAAACAAATCAAAAGCCAATTACAAACATTTAAAACCAACAAGTAGAGTATGGCATCCCCAAGAAGATTTTTTTTTTATAAGAACCAAGATCATCATTATTCAACTATCCAAGTACGATTAACACTTACGACGAAAATGGAAGTGCATAACGTGATGAAAGAAACAATATCACAATCAGTAAACAAGACTAAATAATTCAAAACCACGGCCCACTTTAGTAATATCAGTCTTCATCTAATGTAATATAATTGCAAATTAATAATTAAAATTAACCTATTATTATTTAGGGCTTTGTTAATAAACATAGTAGAAAATTAAATCAGTATAAATGAATTGCATACCTTCGATGTTTGTGAATTTACCGATTGATGTAGAGTAGGAATCATTCACAAATCTCTGGGTCGGCTAGAAAGCAATTCTGGATCGAATTGAAATAAATAAATTAATAAATAAATAAATAAAATAACCAGTCGTATTACAAAAATAAAAATAGAAAGGTTGGGTAAATCAATTAAGTAGGAATCTGAGCTAAAAATAGCTACTAGCGGAGAAATCCACTATTGATTTGAAGGTACCTGGTGTGAATCGGGGATGGCAACCAGTTATCTGCGTGAATCGGAGATGGCAACCAGTTTCTGGTGTGAGTCGGAGATGAAAACCAATTATGGTAGAGACTGTCTCTAGATTTGATGGATTAATTTTAGGTGTGAATCGAAAATTTAACATTGGAATGAATTAGGTATTAACTGGAGATAGAAAGTGAAGGGGATGGAATTAATTTTTCACGGCAATTTTTTTTTTTTTTTTTTTTTTACTTTACCGCTTATATTTAACTCCCGCATTTCTAAACGAGTTGGCTCAAACATAGCGGATTATTTATCATACACGTTTCATATAACACAATTTACTATTATATTTTTACCTTAATGATTTTTATATAGCACTTTAAGTATTAGGCTATGATAAAATGCTACATATGTCACATTTTCTTGTAGTCAATGCTAGTCGTGAGTGAGGAGAACTCACCTTGATCTATATATTATCGGAGAGATTGGATTCAGACTAAAATCAAACAACGTTTGATTTTTGCCTAAATTCCAGTAGGCACAGGATTTCACCAATTCAAATCCAAAATGATGCTTATGCCAATACGAATCTGAAGGATCCGACGGTGTATGGTTTCGATCTAATACGAGTTAGGAATTTCATTTATACGTTATTCAGCTTCATTTGATAATTTGATTAAATAAGTTTAAAATGATTACTCACAAATGAATTACCTCCTCCTCCTACATAGCTATTGTACAGGAATGACAACCTCCACCATTTCAGTTCCCCTCTATCTCCTTATCAACTTCTACACCCAGAAATCACCTCCTTCGATTAGCCTAACATCTTATATTGTCGACAGAAATGGATGCACACCCCCTCATCTCCTCACCCTACCTCACTCTCCCAACAT
Organism: Allium sativum; assembly: GCA_030737875.1. Lineage (NCBI taxonomy): Eukaryota > Viridiplantae > Streptophyta > Magnoliopsida > Asparagales > Amaryllidaceae > Allium > Allium sativum. The sequence continues at coordinate 680,037,377 of CM060926.1, read as the reverse complement.
GCAACAAACCCAAAACCTCGACATCAACTGTGAAAATCCTATCTCCCTGTAGCTTTTCTTGCTGATCAAACCCGCAACTCCCGTGACCACCTTCAACCCCCATCTCCGCTATAAGCTCAAAAGAAGTCACCTCGCCTATGCTAGCAGATGTTGACCCTAGTCACATACGAAGAAAGAAGAGTAGGGTGTCCACATTGCCCAGTCACTTCGAATTGAATCCACATCAACCGATTAACAACCCAACCACCACACTATGCCCTACTCCACCCGATCCGACAACCCCAAACGCAGCAACCCAAATCAAGAGGAAAAACAATCCCAAACCCTAGCATCAACTATGCTAATATCGATCTTTAAAATTTTACGCGAATGGGAGAGGGCGATGCCTTGTGTTGCGCGCGATGAAGTTTGAAATGAACAAAGTTCGGTTGATCAACGGAGGCGCGCGTGGGCTAATGGGCACGATGTCAGAGATGGCTTTAGTGAGGGGTTGGCGAAGAAGAATTTGAAAACGAAAATTGAATTGGGATAACTAACATTACTTTTTCCTTTATTTTTTTCGTTTTAGCTGAAGGAAACGAGAATAGAAAGAGAAAAGGGGAAGCAGAGAAAGAAGAGGAAAGGGGAGGCTAACGCGTGTAAATCTGATGATACGTGTTGACCGATTCTTATTTCTTATTTTGATTTTTTTCTTCTTCTTTTATGCACACTAATTCAACTATTTATCATGGTTTAACAATTTATGAATTGGATTTTATAATCAATATTAACTAAAAGAGATCAATTAAGATTACCGAATTAATTTTAAACTAATATTAATAGCTAATTCACGTTTTTCTTTAAATTTAAAATGTTAGTTAATTCATTTAAATAGAAACAGGTAATTCTTTAAGGGTGTGGCTATTCACACCCCATTGTTTGCTCTTCACCCCCACTTAAAATTTTAGAATTTTATTTCCAAACTTACCCTTAGCTAATTAGATAATTTGTCTAATGTTGTATGATGACTAAAAATAATAATATCAACCACATAAATATATGAGTGTTCGTGGCTAAATTACAAACAATAATTTAAAGTTTAAAATCAGCATTAAACATGATTTTTTTTTAAAAAAAAGTCAAATATAGAAATTACAAATAATGATTAAAAAAATTAAAATAATGATTAAAATATTAAAAACCGTACAATCAGCGGCGTGTATCATCATGTATTTAAAAACCATACAATTAGCGATGTGTATCATTATGTACTTAAAAACCGTACAACAAAATTGCAAACTAAAAACTAGAAAAAGAAAAAAGCAGTGAAAATGATAACATAGTAAGGGCATTCTTGGATGAAACGGAGTGGGAAGAGAAAATGATGGGGTACACATTTTATTTCTTAATTAGTGGGAGGTGAAGAGCAAATAATGGGGTGTTAATAGACGCATCCATTCTTTAATGGAGACTAGGGCCGACGCTCTTTCTCTTCTGTTTCCTTTCCCCCTTCTTGCCTTTCTTTTCTGAACATCTTTTTTTTTCCTTCGTTCGACCCTGTCTTCCCCTTCCTTTTTTACCCTATATTTCACCTTGTAGTTTGCTTTGTTTCTTGTCAGGTCTAGACCCTAGAGTATCGCCTCTATCCATTTTTCCAAGTTGTTCCTAACCTCTTCCTCCCCACCATTTCCTTTCTGACAGCATCAACGTTTCTTGCGTTTCTATCTATCCCCCGTAACCTAGTCACTTTTCCTTTTCTCCTCTTGTAACTCCTCTGCCTTCGATCCATAGCCTCCTTCCTTGTGTCCGCCTTACTTCTACCTCTGATCTACTTTTCTGACACCGCTTGATACTCTTTCCTCTACTTACCTAGTTATGGGCTCTTGTTGTGTGCTACTCCTCATGGCTAGCCTGACTCATATCCTTTGGCACTCTTTTTTTACCGCAAGCTTATTCAAAGAGGGATGAAAGTTTGCTGAAACGGGTTTGGTTTCAGGTGTTGTTTCGGGTTTGTGTTGAGGATTAGCGTCTATTAGGATTAAACGAGGTAGTCTGTGTTTTTTTATATCTGTTGTGGCTGTTGTCTTGTTATTTCTGGGGTTTTGGTTATGCATTGATGCTGATGGAACTATAGCCTTTGCTGGTTTGGCTGGCTTGCGATTTTGGTAGGTTGTTAGAGTCTGCTGGTTTTTGAGATTTGGTTGCTACGAGCAGTGTTAATTTTCTTGTCTATCGTTTTGGAGTTTTTGTTTGTGGCGTGTAGTAAATTAGGTGTAGCTTGGCTAGCTTCTTGTGGTTTGGATCTGAATGGAAGTTTTCAAATGATAATGGCTATGCAGTTTCCTGTAGCCTTTGCTGTTTGTGTTGAAGACTTGAAGTGGTTCGTGCCTTGCATACCAATTGTTGTTATCCTGTGTTTCTTCACTCTGTTATATTCAACTTTTGCCTTCAATTTAATCTTGTACATATGTTCATGTGCTTGTAGAGTTTTGCTTCATTGGTTCTTCTTGGATTTCAGCCCAGTCTTGTTTTTGCTGGTGTGTGTGTGTCTGCTTTTATATCTGCTTTTGGCTTGGAGTGTCAAATTAATCTGTTTCCACTTGCCCTGCTTCTGGTGTTGGCAAGTATATGATGACATATGTAACTGCCTGAGATTATAGTCTTTGTGATCTTCTGGGGTTTATGTATCTAACTGTAACTTCTTTGTAACTGACCGCATCTTGCATGGTGACTTTATTACAGTTATTCTATTGTAGGTTTAGTCAGTATGTCTATAGCAGATAAGTGTTTAGTTTATCTCCTGTTATATTTTGTACTTATTATTTGCTATAATGAAAAAGTGGTACGGTCCACTGTAAAAACTGTTTGGCTTGCCAATTTTTTTCCAGTTAATTATGTTAGTTTAAACGTTCAATTTTATGAGTCATTACACTCTTCCTAGCGCAAAACTATCCGTCCTCGAAAAGGAACGACGTAAAGAATCGCACACAAATATATTTTATACAAAATAACTTATGTACATAGATTTTATACTTATTAGAAAGATATAAACTTAAAAATTTTAGAAGCTCAAAACTTTTCTAACACCCGAAATTTACGAAAAATTTGGGCAACATCTCCTTAGCATGGGTCGATCGATTTTTTTTACAATACTATATATATTAATATACATCTCATCTACACGATGAGGCATCCCAAACAATGGTGAAATAACAATATAAAAATCCAAATGCGATATTTAATTTGGGACACATACCTTATTTAGCGTTTTTAACCATGTTTGCTTATAATTTAGCAAAATAGCGCAAAAGAGAGCTCCAAATTGAAGCGCACATCATTGTAATCTACTAAAATACTCAGCAAACAAATGAGAATGAAGTATATATAAGTTAAACTTATACGAAAAATAAGAACATAACAAGCATTGCATGTTAATGACAATAAAGTTCATGAAACCCAACAATACAAAATCAAGTGTTAATATTCAAATGTTTGTCCTATTCATTCACATTCAGTTCATTCATCGTTCAAGTTATATAAATTCAATTTACTTTGATTCACATTTAAATCTATGTACATGTTCATTTTATTACATTCATTTATTTATGCCATGCATACTCAAATACAATTAAATTTATTCACATATGATTCGTTGACTATTGATTTATTTCTATTTCAATTATCGACATTCATTCTGCACATATGACAAAGACACTACATAATCAAGCGACATGCATAACACAACATTCAATGCTTACATTCAACTTGCAATTTATTACATTTATTTTAGAGTAGAATTTAATTTCTTCATTTTAAATCTATATACACATCCATTCTTATTGTCATTCATGCAACTATTTTAATTTAATTTCTTTCAACGTCCAAATTTAATTTGTCAATTTTTGTTTATACATTCCGTTAAACTTCATCCATATATATATATATATATATATATATATATAATTAACTTATATTCAATTATTCACATTCATATATATATATATATAATTAACTTATATTCAATTATTCACATTCATTATATATATATATATATATTTTTTCAATCCATATTCATGTTCAATTTACTTAATTCATACGTTTTATTGACTCGTTTCATTTTTGTATTAATTAATTTCATCCAGTTTTCCTTGCGTAAATTTTAAATTAAAATTCATTTTACAAATTATAATTCATTTCTTAATCACTTAATGGATTTATATTTACTAATTCAAATCTTCTAACATTGGGTAATCAATAATCATTAAGTTCATTTTTGTAACACCCCACACTTTTCTGCACCCAAATTTTGACAAAAATCAAAACTTGAACACATCCAAGCATGGACCGTGTATATCTGGTACCTGCAACAAATGAGCATGAACATAATCAGTGTACGATAAATATAACTCACAGCGGAAACAAAAATAGGGCAACCAGTATTAACTTAAGTAACTGCCTTTTTCAAAGTATGTCACTTTACCAATACCGAGCATGAGAGAGAACGAGAACCGAAAGCCAAACTTAATCATCTGTGAGAACCGAACCTTATCTAGAAAACCTGAGAGGTTGTAATAAGGAGGGGGTCAGAACAACAAGTTCTGGTGACTAAGAAATGTACAACACAAACTATAACACATACATATTCCGTTTGGTTCAACCCAAACTGTATGCCTGACAAGGTTAGTGATTCTAAACCAACCTTGTTAAAGTTTACGCACGACTCTACTACTCTTCCCAAAGTAGTATTCCTAAATTATATTACTGAGATAGGACCTTTACACATATTTTTGTGAAGCCTTATTACCAAAACCTAATTGGTTATCTCTATTGAGAGTAGGCCCCTAATTTCGGGGTTTCTATATATACATTTACGTTCACTATCCTTTATTGTTTAACGCCTCACTATCAATGATAGATAGGGTGGATTCTCCCTGGTCGCTTAAGATCCTAGGCTGACCTATTGGTCACTTATTAACCCTCGACAATATATTCAACGTTAACATGAATGAGAGGGCACTTGCTACGGGCCCTATTGGTTAAGGCTTCTGTCATTCACGCATATACCCTTGCCCCGCATAAGGTGAGAGATGGTATTTTATCGTTCGTTATACCTTCTAGCTGACCTTATTGGATAACCTCCTTAGTCGCTTATTACTTCCCGTAGGATAGGTAGCCATATCTAACGTTTTAGTTTCCAGGTTTGGGTAGGCCCACACACACCTTTCATTTAAGACCCAAAACTGAAAGACCAATTCCTAGGTGGACTCTTCAACCCTAGTCTCTTAGCCTTTTAGGACCCAGGAAGCAGACTATACGTGAAGATTATTAGTTCGTCCCCCATTTTAATTTAGCACATTTCAGTATTGGGATAAATCAGGCTACGTTGTTAATTCATTACCGTTTAGTCTCTCAATACAGAAATATTATACTTACACCATTTATTTGCGTCACGGGTTTATATGGCTAATAATATCTTACATTATTAGCCTACTAAGTCCAACTATATTTTCTATTCCTATTACTATTAATAAGGAAGGTTATATTCCCTTTATCTATAGGATAATTATTTAATACCTTCTCTAATTTGGATTTATTGTTTAATCGACAATCATAAATTCCCTTATGACACCCATTTCCCTTTATTCCCTTTTTATTGCTCTTTATGACCATAACGGGCATATTTTCCTTAAGGCAACTAAGTTATCTATTTGTTGTACCCCAACGGACAATTGCTATTCTAGTTCATTTATTTATTTATTGGTTGTTATATATATATATATATATATATCTGTGTGTGTGTTTGTGTATTACGTACCAGGCCTCCTACATTAAGTTGACTACCTGCAGTTGCTGAATTTGTCGGTCGGTTATGGGAAGACTTCTACCACAAGTGAACTTAACCTCGTGCCTTAATACAATTATATTTATGCATTAGACCCCTCACATTAAGCTGACTACTTGTGCTTGCTGGATTTGCTAGTCGGTTTTGGGAAGGATAACACCACAAGCTGAGCTTAACCTCGTGCCTAAATGCGATTATTATTGAAAATTCCTAATTGGGGTTCTTGACATTTATCCTAATTGATTTTAGGATGTGACGACCCAAATTTCTGGTTCCTTTTGAGTGACTAAACAACACCAGTCCAACCCAAATTGTACTAGAAAACCAGATGCCAATAGAAAGAACTTAAAGGATGAGAATAAGATAAGAAAGAAATATTAGAATAGAAGAAATAAGAAGGAGAAAACACAACAGGAAAATCAGAGTCTCACATCGCAGCGGAACAAAAATATAATATACAAATAAATCTTTATTGAGAGCTTTAAATAAAACTTACAAATCATCACAGTACACTAACACATCCAGATAGTTATAATAACCTGTCCTCATATGCAGTTACATAGCAGAATAAATACTTGATATCATATGTCTGGACACCTTATGCTCGTCTCTGGACTTCGCAGCATCTGATAACCTGGACCTGTTCAACCCGGTCTAACCTGAGCATTATAAACACTGGGTCAGTCTGGTGAACCAGAGTGAGAAAAGCCCACAAAATTTTAAGGGGAATCAACCAACTTGATTTTAAAGTTCAAAATCTTTTTTGAGATGAAAGGATAATCGTAAGACCAAATCCACACGTAAATACAGACGGTTTTTATCTTAATATAACCCAAAACATTTTTTTGAAATCATGTCTTATCTGATATTATAATAGTGTCTAAATACAAATAAAGAGCAATCTAGCGGAACACTTGCTTCTCACGCTCCACATATATCGTATACAATCAAAAATCGCGGGAGCTTATTGGAGATTGGATTCCAACTATGACAAGGTATGGAACCACCTACCGATAGTGTATCTCTAGAGAGGAATACACTGGGTGCAACAAGAACGTCTTGCAACGTGGCCCATACATAACTGACCACTCATTTCACTTGAGTGTATCGAATGTATATCACCAACGGCTGGGATCAACAACCATTTCCCAAAAAGGGACAGCATCGATTAGAATAAAGAAGGAAATGAAATGTCTCTAGATAGGTGATTATACATCCTAATGGGAGCGACCCAGATAGCCATGCTGTCTGCCCAATTTTTGTCATTTCCCAGTTGTGAGGATTGAGGTTAGAATTTACCTTTAGAATATCTGGTCATCATTTACTTTGAATGCCACATTGTCAGATCCATCAAATCACTAATTGACGTCCACAAAAATACTCTGGTCATTAAGCCAAGAGAATGGACATTATCTGCCACTAATAGAAATACATTAGTAAAAATCAACGTACATGACCTTTTAGGAAATACTCTGTTAGACATTCATCCATATAAGTCATCCAGGAACATGATGAACCGAAGGCACCCTCCTACCACATCCTAGGAATCATCCTATGGATCAGTAGTGAGTAGTCCTTGTAAATCCGTCGATTTCCATGACAACAAAGTCACAGTATATCTTTGGCCGCTAAACTAGAGATTATAAGTCATTCTACCGTTTATGAAGATCCATGCACGGTCTTCAATTGCTCCGTCTCGATCAGCATCTGATATCTTCATCTGGTAACGAATTTGTTGGACGGAATGGTTTTCAAATACAAATTCGATGATGGTCTTTCCGTACCAACAATCGTATTGGATAGTTTTGATTGTCGGTTATTTAACAATCAAATAAACACCATTCAACCATAAAAATAAAATGAATTCATTGGTTCAATATTCAGCATCACTTGGCCCTTTTTCATTTAAAAATAATTAACGAATGCTTAATTTAAAAGTTCTAAAACACTTCCATATTTTTAAGCATGGTATTAAATTCTCATTTAAATAAATTAATCTTCTCAAAACCATTTCCATCTAATATTTAGGAAAAAATATTAGTAACCGTATCTAGTTATTTCAAAACATCCATTACAACACCATTTATTATTCATCGCCGATTCAACTTGTCATGCGTAAAACAATCATTACGACATCTCTTTTGGTTTCGTTATTTGAACACTATAATCGTTACTTTCCTTTTTAGAAAATCCCATTCCAAACCCCATCTTCTTATTTTGAGAATATCGTTATATTTTCACCAATCTCCTTTATTTCCTTTCTATGAAATATCCTTTCATATTCTCAAGCCCATTTCAATTTCCTTTTGTTTTGGAATCCATTATATATATATATATATTCAATTCTTCCAATAATGTACTTTATTATTTCCAAAATAATTTCCTTTTTCAGTTTCACCATTATAGCTAATATCATTCCCCGATAAATCCTGAAATTAGATCAAGTTGGGGTATTTTAAATAATTTCTCAGACCTCGATCAAAAACGTTCTTATCTTAACTCATCATCAACCCGTTATATCCAACTTTTAATTCATTTATCCATTTTCCTCTTCGAAAATCTTGTTTCAAATTCCATTTATTAAGTAATGAAACACCCCACCCTCCATTAAGGTCACTCACAAGGGACTGCCTTAACTTTGGTGGAGGTTTGTAAGTAAAAGTCACAGATAAAACACAAGACAGATATAAACACATATATATATAAGCAGCGGAAAACATCAAACTTTTATTTCATAAAATACTTGTTCATACAACACATTTCCATAATTGTCTCATAACAACTTCCAAAACATTAAAATATCATTTCTGTCTTGGTTTTTTAAATAAAGAAGCATAAAACGTGATTAAAACTGCATAAATCCCCATAGAGTGTGACCAACATCCATAGCCAAGGAAAGAGACTCCAAACCGTACATCAACTATCTTGAAGCTTTTAAAGAATCTGACTAAGCTGAGTTATTTCCTCCCTGTGGACCTGGGGGGGGGGGGGGGGGGACGGAAGAAAAGAAGACGAAAGAAAATAGGGTCAGACATAAAGCCTGGTAAGTCTAGTGACTCTTCAGTATGAGAATAAGAATAAGGGCATGATAGGTATAAACTGGAACAGGAAGGTATCATAAACTAAGATGAAGTAGTTCTGAAACGAATATACTATCGCACCCTACACTATATCTCTGCACCTACTTGTATTATCTTAACTGTCACCCCATGCTGGAGGTAAAGTGATCCCCTTTTCTAAAGATCGGCTCCTACTCGCATAATCATCTGTGTCTTACGGCCCCCAGAGATTGTAGATACCTATGTTGGCCCCACCATGGGGTGTATCAAGTCCCATGGTGGCAACCCGACACAAACCTTAGAATGCATAGGTTATACTACTGGTGCCCCCAGTGCCCTGTTTGTCTGCTCCGAAGTGTGTGCACGCCTGCACACCGTTAGAACCAACACTGTTGCACCCACTGCCGTCACTTTAACCGCTTACAATCAACCCAGTAATCGTGCCCTACCCTGCCTAATTTCAGGGTACCATGATACCTACTTGGGTTAATGCTGAAATGGGTCCCCGTTACTATGGTTTTCTAGTCAAACATGTTAAGTGGTTATGTGTCTGTATTTACCTAACCCCACCCATCAATTTCATTAACATGTTGAATTGGTTAAGTGTTTTAGTTAACTTAACCCTACCATCCTGACTTGTCTGTCCTTAGCCTTTTAAAGCACTGACCACTCACATTAGACAAATATTGTTACGGTTACTGGATGTGCCAGTCGGTTCCGGGCAGATTTACACCGTAACTCGGTCTAACATCGGGTCCTTATTGGGCTCAATGCTTAACCACCCACATTGGATAGGTATTGTTGTGACTACTCGACAGCCGGGCGGGTCCAGGCAGATTTATATCACAACTCAATCCAACCTCGTGTTAAGCATATTCGTATTTTCTAAATTTACGTATTTGTCTTTATTTCTGAATATATGTAAATTTGTCAACAATTAAATGTTATGGCCCATATTCCAAGTTTAACATTTTTGGTATAAGAATTCATACCGTTTAAATGCCACCAATTTTGATATGTGACAAACATGCCAATTTCATATATTTTTATGTCAAGTTTTATTAATATTCCCAACATTACCCCGTTTAAACATTAGGCTAACAATCTTAGCCTAATTTTCGTTCGCATAGTCTTAACATATAATATTAGGCTAAAAACTTAGCCTAATTTAGCGCACACAAATAGGCATAAGGGAATTCATAAACATAAACATAACATAGGTGTAAACTTGACATTTTTGGCATAGTCAATATGAACATCATAGGTGTGCACTTGCAAAATAGCCATCATGAATGTCATAGATGTGAACTTGCAAAATAGTCAATATACATATATGTGAATTTGTAACATAGCCTAAATCAATTTACATATATTGTGAATTTGCATTGAAATAAGGGTCTAACCAAATAGGTGTCACATGAATTAGCATATGATTTAGACAACATAAGTCTAAACTTGTTTTTGGATCTAGGAATAACATCGAACATCACTAGCACATGACAAGAATATGACATTTTCATAAAAAATGTATAACTTTATGACAAGGGTGTGAACTAGATCCAATCGCATATCTAATTACCACATGGAACATGTACTAAAGTGGATCTTGACATGGATCCAATTAGGAACTTGCAACTTTTGTATAAACATGGGGGCATGTAGATGAACATAACCATTTAGGCATAAAGACTTCTTAGCATAAAGTATATACATGAGGTTCTAATCACAAACAACCTATATAATCACATAAACGTGAACTATACAACTTGCTTTTGAGGTTGTTGTCATTCTAAAAGTACAATAGGATCAACATCAATCTTAATTATACCACAAACATCCCAATTTCATTCGCAACACAATCATTTCAATACATAGATATGAATTAACATCGTCGTTACATAATAGCACAATTCCACTTCCAATTTACATCGAATCAAGTCCTAGTTTTATTCTCATCGGAAAAATCACTATACTTACAACGAACGACGAACTTGGATTCTGGATTCTGAATTCTCAATTTGATATGATTTCCTTTGGGTAGACTAACGTTGTTTTGATTCGTGTTTTACTTTAGTATTGGCTTGTCTCTAGGCTTTCTAACTGACGGCCACTCCTAGTTTCTTTCCAGCAGCATGACGACTTTAGTATTATATTATTTGTGTGAATTTAGGGTTAGACTTGAGTTGTATTTATAGAATTTTAATCTGATTAGAGCCGTCGATGAAGCTAGAGTGAATCCAGACCATCCATCTCAAGAGAAGCCAATCAGAAAGTGACATGTAAGCCCTAGTGACTCGGCCAAGCCTCAGAAATCGACCAAAACCCGACCAGGCCAGCCAGGGCCTGACCAACCAGGGTTTCAGGCCTGGGCGCACTTGGCAGGTGTGTCAGTGCTAAAATTGTGCTGGAGCACTTCCCAAGTGCGCCAGTGCAATTTTGTTCTGGCGCACTTCCCAAGTGCGCCAGTGCATTCTGACCCATTTCTGATTTTTTTGCCCAACTTCGTTCGTCCATATCTTCTTCATACGTTATCCATTTTACGCAAACTTGGACTCTATCTCAAGTATAATTTCGAGACGAACGCAATGCGTAACCCATTTCCCTTGATTTCATCATTTAGAATTAATTATACTTTAATTTGTTATTATACAGTTAACAGAAAATTCGGGGTGTTACATTCTCCCCTCCTTAAAGGATTTCGTCCCCGAAATCTACAAGTCTTGGAGAACGTAGGTCCTTACATCCAATCGTCCATCTACTCAACCAACAAACACAGGCGTCCATTGTCCTTAAAAGAATTCTAATGCTTTATGATTATATGCACAGTGTGTGTATATGTCCTTAACTAATGCAAAATCAGGCGGTCTACTGATCCAGTTGACCTCCTTAATGCAAACCATGTAAGTGTCATGAATCCATTATGTATGCAAATTTGTCCTTACTCATAATTCTACATGAGTGCGCGACCATCAATACAAATGCGACATCCATATGACAACATATCAAGTTTCAACCACATACTAATATGAATACATATATGCATATGCAGTATGAAGTGATTGAATCGATCTAAGACCTAGGTTGTGTGTGTTTATGCATCCACGATCAACCACTTGCAACCACTTGTAGCCATCAACCATAACATGTTTCAAATACATGTTTACATCCAAAGGGGTTTCTACCTAAGGATAAAGGATAATATCGAGGAGATATACCTAAAAAGATAGATACTAGCACAACTTAAGGAAAAAGAGAGATCAAAGATATACCCTCAAAAAGAAAAGGGTAGGCCGCGCGTATTCTATCCTCGGTTTCCCAAGTCGCGTCTTCCTCGGCGTCGCTCCACTGAACCTTAACGAGCTTCACTTCGCGGTTGCGTAGCTTTTTGATTTCAGTTCCTATGATTCGAGTTGGAACTCTCCTCATAGTTGCTTCGCGTTCCACTTCGGCTTCTTCTAGAATGCTTGGCTCCACCACTTCCGCTGGTTCATGTAGACATTTCCGGAGATGAGAAACGTGAAAGACGTTGTGAATTCCAGCCAATCTTTCAGGCAGATCTACTCTATAAGCCATTTTCCCAATCTTCTCGATGATAGGGAACGGTCCTACAAATCTTGATGCTAGCTTTCCTGTGGATCCAAAGCGAACGACGTTCCTTAAAGGGGATACCTTAAGAAAAACCATGTCCCCAACCTCAAACTCAAGGTCGGTCCTTCTTTTGTCGGCGTAGGATTTCTGTCTGTCTTGGGCAGTCTTCATTCTCCTTCGTATCAAGTCCACTTTTTCTGAAGTCTCTCTAATCAAGTCTGGCCCAAGTATAATCTTGTCAGTAGACTCCCACCAACAAGTTGGTGATCGGCAAGGTCTTCCATACAAAGCTTCGAAGGGCGCCATACCGATGGTGGCTTGGTAACTGTTGTTATAGGCGAATTCCACTAAAGGAAGGTGATCCTCCCAAGTCCCTCCGAAGTCAAGAACGCACGGTCTTAGAAGATCTTCTAGTACTCTATTCACCCTTTCTGTCTGACCATCAGTTTGGGGGTGATCGGACGTGCTCAAACATAACTGTGTGCCGACAGCTTCTTGCAGACTCCGCCAAAATTCGCTCGTGAAGATGGGGTCTCTGTCACTCACTATGCTGGAGGGTATTCCATGGAGTCGAATTATTTCCTTGATATAAAGAGAAGCTAGAGACGAAGCAGTTCTTCTACTCTTGATAGGTATAAAGTGGGCGATTTTAGTAAGCCTATCCACTATCACCCAAATGCTAGTATTGCCTCTTCTTGACCTACGCAACCCGTCAATGAAGTCCACTAAAATGCTATCCCACTTCCATTGCGGGACTTCTAGAGGATGAAGCAGTCTCCAGGTTTCTTTTGTTCCGCCTTGACTTGTTGGAATGTCACGCACTTAGAAACGAAATCCGTCACATCCTTCTTCATGCCGCTCCAATAGAAAACTCTCTTTACGTCCTTGTACATCTTGTCTCCACCTGGGTGTATTGTCATCTTGGAATGATGGGTCTCCTCGAGAACCTTCTTCACTAAATCCCTAGCTTGTGGGACACATAGTCTTCCATCTCGCCTTAGACAACCCTTATTATCGATGGAGTATCTATTGAGGTGATTGGAAGTTTCACCCCTAATTAGTTTATCAATCATATCCACAAGCTGCGGGTCTTCACGTTGTGCGTCCCCTATTGAGTCTAAAAGAGTGGGTCGTACTTCTAGGGATGCCAATAAACCAGGTATAAAATCTAAGGAGGGCCTAAAGTCAAAACTGGCTATATACTCCAAGCTTTGCCTTTCTACAAAGAGAGGGCTTAAGGTCAGTTTCTTTTGGCTCAACGCATCTGCTACTACGTTGCCTTTTCCAGGAGTATAGGAAATTTCAAAGTCATACGAGGCAAGGAACTCCATCCACCTTTGCTGCCTCAAGTTAAGTTCTTTCTGCGAGAAAAGATACTTCAATGATTTATGGTCAGTATATAATTCGAACTTCTCACCTAGGAGATAATGGCGCCAAGAATTAAGCGCAAAGACGATGGCGGCCAACTCAAGATCGTGGGTTGGGTAGATCTTTTCATGCGCTTTCAATTGTCTTCCACCATAAGCTACTGCCCTCCCTTCTTGCATCAGAACAGCGCCTAGCCCCGTACCATAAGCATCCGTATATAATGTGAACATTTTGCTTCCATCTGGCAAAGTTAGAACTGGGGCTGTTGTGAGAGCCCTTTTTAATCGTTGGAAAGCGAACTCGCAATCCAAATCCCAAGTGAACGCCAGATTCTTCTTTGTTAGCCTTGTGAGTGGAGCTGAGATTTTCGCGAAATCCCTAATGAACTTTCGGTAAATACCGGCTAGCCCAGGAAAACTTCGAACTTCGGTTGCATTTCTTGGTGTCTTCCAATCTTGCACTTCCACCACTTTCGCGGGGTCCACAGCCAACCCCTCTTTGGACACTATATGCCCCAGAAATCTTACTTCCTTTCTCCAAAAGTGGCACTTGGAGAATTTGGCTTTTAGCTGATGTGCATGGAGAGTATCCATGATCTCTTTCAGATGCTGAGCATGTTCTTCCTCATTCTTTGAGAAGATCAAAATATCTTCTACGAAGACCACCACGAACTTATTGAGGAATTCTCTGAACACCCTGCTCATCAGGTCTACGAAATAAGCTGGTGCGTTTGTCAAACCGAAAGGCATGACAAGCCACTCAAAGAAACCGTCTGGGGTTCTGAACGCCGTTTTATCAATGCTATCTTCAGCTACCCTTAGTTGATGGAACCCAGTAGCCAGATCAAGTTAGGAGAAGACCGACGCACCTACAAGCTGATCAAACAAATCGTCTATTCGGGGAAGCAGGTGTCTATTCTTTTTAGTCAGCTTGTTTAGCTCCCTATAGTCGACACAAAGACGTAGTGAACCATCTGCTTTGGTGGCTTACACCACTGGAGCACCCCATTCCGAGATACTCCTTCTTATAAACCCCTTCTCGAGAAGCTCCTTAACTTGCTTACTGAGCTCCTTTCTCTCCTTTGGAGCCATGTGTCTAACAGGCAGAGCTACGGGCTTTGCATTATCAACAAGATATATGCGGAAGTCTATTTCCCCCTTCGGAAGTAAGCCTTTCACCTCTTCAAAGACATCCGGATATTCCCGGACTACTCTAACCGACTGCAAATTCTCAACAGAAGCGTCAAGCGACTCTAGATAACTAAGCATAACAGCATTCAAGGGATTACAAGAAATTTCTAGAGTGTTACCGAGCCGATTCAAGAGCCTAACCACTCTTTTCTCACAATCAAGAATGGCACCATTACTGGATAACCAGTCCATGCCTAAGATCAGTCCATACCCTGAGAAGTCCAAAACAAAGGCACTACATCTAAATTCAACACTTAGAATAGAGATTTTAAAATCCAAGCAAACCATCGACAAATAAGCCGAGCCCCCAATTGGATTTGAAACAACCAAGGGATCTTCTACCATACTAGTGTCTAGGTGCAGAGATTCTACTAAAGCAGATGAAATAAAGGAGTGTGATGCACCATAATCAAAGAGAGTGCAAACTGGATGATCATACAGATAAACTAAGCTTTCTACAGAAATATTTCTACCTCGTTCCTGTGGAGGTGCCATCAGCGCGTGAACTTGTCCGCCTGAGGTGGATCTAGTCCTCTGTCCCTGCCCCCGCTTCTTTGGGCAGTCCTTAGCCAAGTGTCCAGTCTCGCCACAACTGAAGCAACCACCATTCATCCTTGCCTTCTTCTTTCTACAGTCTTTTGCTATATGTCCCACAATGCCACAGAAATTGCACTTTCTCTTTTCACGGGATTTGTTAATTCTTCCCGCCTTTCTTGAAGTCTGTTTTCTTTGCCTGTAAACCTTCCTTCTTTTCTTCCAGCTTAGTCTCTTTCTTGCCCTTGTTTTCCTTGTGTAGCAATGCCATGACAACTAAGCTTTCATATGTCGCTTCTGTGGATACATGAGTCATAGCAAGGCTGTGTAGAGGCTCATTCAGACCTTTGACGAAGCAAAGGGCCTTCTTGTGTTGAGTGTTTACTAAATCAAGCCAAAATTTGGCCAGCTGATTAAACTGATTGACGTACTCTTTGATCGTCATACTCCTTTGCTTAAGAGTTAGGAACTTCTCCATCTGCAGACTTCTCTCAGCTTGGGAGAGGAATTTCATCTCAAACCTTGTCCTGAAGTCTTCCCATGTTTCCACTGGCCTCTCCGCATGCGTAACTTCCCACCAATAGGAAGCTTCATCCTTGAGCAACCACACTGCTAGCTGTATCTTCTGCCTGTCATCAACTTCGAAGATAACGAATAAATCTTCGGTCTCTTTCAGCCAGTTCCTTGCTACCACAAATGATTCAGTTCCATAAAAGTCCTTTCCTCCCATAGCCTAGAAGTCTCTACATGTCTTAGCGAAAGTGTTTCCACGAGGAGGAGGAGGGGGAGGAAGAACTGCTGCCACCGTAGGAGGAGGAATGTCTGCTTGGCCCGTACCATTGGCCCTAGCCTCCAGGTATCTTCGGAAACAACAGGGATCGGTACTCCTTCTGGAAGGTTAAGATCTCCAGACATGCTGGAACAAAAAGGAAAGTATTCAAGATAAAGAGATAGAGGGATAGTGTAACAACCCGTATTTTTAATAACATGTTAAAACATAAATCAAGGCAGAATTAAATTATAAAATATGAATCAAGGGAAACGGGCTGTGCCATTGCGTTCGTCTCAGAAAAATACGCGAAATAGAGTCCGAGTTTTCAAAAAACGGAGTCCGTATGACCAAGTTATGGCCCAATGAAGTTTTCAGAAAATTCTAAGCCCGAAAATAGTTCAAATTTGAATTCAGATTCGAATTACAACCAAGCCAGAATGGGCGGGAATTTTCCCGCCCCAGGCAGGGTCGACACAGGGGTCGACACCAGTGTCGACCCCCCCCAATGGGTCGACACCCCTGTCGACCCAGGGGTCGACCCCCCTGGTCGGACCAATTTTTCTGGTGCACCATTTTGACATGTTGGGTCTTATTCTGGAAGTTTCTGACGGGAGTTAATGGCTCAGATTCGTTTTAGGGTTAATCCTATGGTCTAAACTAACCTAATCACCTATAAAAAGACCCCTAGACCTAGCCTAAACCTTCATTAATCATTCCTACAACTAAATGCTGCCCAAATGTTCACTAATCATGGCCTCCACCTACTTCATGAGAGCATGAGTGTCTCAAATCAATCTATGTCATAAAGGAGCCATCTTTCTTAAGTAAAAGAGCCATCTTTCTTTGTCTTTGGGGTTATTCCTTCTTGTTCTCAAGTCTTGAAGTGGAGTTTATCGTCTTTGGTTGCGGATTTGCTAGTGTGGCTTCGTCTCAATCTTATTTTATATTTATTCTAGTCTTCATAGCATTGTAAGCCCTATACTACTCTTAGATTCTAACTATGAAGTTAAATATGACATGTTGCAAGTTTGAGTTTGGGCCTAAGTATGATTTGTGCTTTGATCCTATCATGTTATGCATTGATTTACCCTATGCAAGTTTGTAAAGCTATCACCTTGACTTTGTGCATAGAAAGCTATGACCTTTGATTTGAAATGTTGCATTATGAAACATGAGAACTCTCATAACCTTTATGATAACTTGCATATAATGTTATATGCGAACTTCTAGTCATCATCCTATGTCATCTAGGACCATGTATCACCTATTCGCTAAGTTTGAATGTTATGCATGTAACATGCAAGTTTAAATGAACATATTTATGCCTCATATGCCACTATGTTTAACTTGTGGCCAACCTTATTACCTTATGCCCTTTTGTCATGCTTTTGCCAAGTTCCCTCTTTTGATCTATGTTATGTTATGCGAAACGTACATGCGATGGGAATGCGTTGGGTTTGGGTAATATTAATGACATGAAAACATGGTTTTAAAATATGACATGAACATTGACTTGTGATTATGTTTGTAAACATAATGATGGACATGACACTTAGAAAATATGAGTGTGGCCAACTCGAGGTTGGGTTGAGTTTGTAGCATAAATCTACCCGGAACCGACCGGCTTAACTAGTGGCTACAAACAATAGGACCCAATGTGAGTAGTTGGTCATGTCGCACTTGAAACCCGAGGTTAGACTAGGTTGTGGTGTAAAGCTACCCGGACCCGCCCGGCTTAACTAGTAACCACAACAAAGTCTAATGTGAGAGGTTGGGGTGCATTAAGTTAATTAATGCCACATGGTAGGGTTAAGTCATGGACTACTTGAATATACTTAACCAATTAAACACGATGGATTGGTAGGGTTAAGTCATGGACTACTTGAATATACTTAACCAATTAAACACGATGGATTGGTAGGGTTAAGTCATGGACTACTTGAATATACTTAACCAATTAAGCCCGATGTATTGATAGGGTTAAGTCATGAACTGCTTGAATACACTTAACCAACTCAATACATGGTTAGGATAGGGTTAACCACACTTAACCCACTTGAAATCCTAGTTACGTGGTCCTTTTCAGCAGTAACCAACTTGGAAGTATCATGGGTACCCTGGACTAGGCTAGGGTGGGGCACGATTACTGAACTGATTGTAAGAGACCAAGAGAGACGGATGAAGGGTGCACCGGTTGTTCAGGCGGACCATGGTCGTGCACATTAAGTCCGGAGTTGAACATGGGCACCAGTAGGTTTAGACCGTGCGTGCTTGAATTGTGTCTGTGGTTTACACCTTAGGGCTGGATACACCCTGGGGTGGACCTAGCACGGTTAACTACATTCCACGATTAAGCCGTATGACACCGATACACGACGAGTTAGGCTTATAGGGAGCCGATCGACTAGACCGATTAGTTGGACCTCGATTTAGGTCACCTCATGATATTGGGCCAGCTTTGGGCCAAGGGGTCATTTCTTGTTTATACTTGACATGGATTGGAATACTAGTACACACCTGGTGCAACTTAACATTGTATATGCAATGCCACACTTGATCTATCTTGTTAACTTTTCACCATGCCAGTTATCACCCTACACCTCATCTCTGTTTTACATGCTCAGTTAACTTTATTAGTTTTTATACTAATAGTAGATAGGACTTACCAGTCTTTTTGACTGACCTGTTTTCTTTCGCCTCTTTTCTTCCGTTTCCCCCAGGTTTACAGGGTGGGAACACTGGTATCGAGCTTGGATCTTTAGCTATTTTTCTGGATAGCTCATGTACGGTTTGGACTTGAGCACGCTTTGGCTTTATACTACCTTGGGGATAGTTACTTTATGATTTTCTTTCCAGTTTTTAGATGTTTCTAGACTATGTTTTGTGGAAAATAATGACCAAGTACTTTGATGTAACTTGACTAAGGTTTTGAAATGTTAGTTTTATCCGCTGCTTTATTTACTCTGTTTTTACTTATATGTTCTGTCTTGTGATATCTGCATGCATGTTTACCTCGTTTAACGCCCCTCCAAAGCCAGTGCCCTTGCAAGAGTGGTACTGGCGGAGGTGGGGTGTTACATTTGGTATCAGAGCCTAAGGTTAACAAGATTTGAGCAAAAGGTTTTAAAAACTTACCTTTTGAAAAACTATTTTCAAAACCAATTAAGTATTTTCCAAGAAAAGTCTAGTTGTTTTAAAAGGCTATTCCCCAAAAGCCATTAGCACTATCCTTCGTTTCCTCGTTCTAAATCTATCTTTTCCTTTTTCAGTATGGCCGATCTTAACCTTCCCGAGGGAGTGACCATTCCCGGATGGTTCCGGAGGTACTTGGAAGCTAGGGCCAACGATGCGGGCCCAGCAAATACCCCCACTGTAACTGAGGTTCCCCCTCCTCCTCCTCCTCCTCAGCATCCACAAGCAGATTTTGCAAAGGTTTGCAAGGACTTTAAGGCGATGGGTGGCAAGAATTTTATTGGGACGGAGACTTTTGTGGAGGCGCGAAATTGGTTGAAAGAAACTGAAGATCTCTTCGCCATCTTTGATGTGGAAGACCATAGAAAAGTTCTGTTGGCAGCGTGGCTATTGAAAGAAGAAGCTGCTTATTGGTGGGAGGTCACCAATGCTACTAGGCCTATAGAGACTTGGGCCGACTTTAGGACGAGGTTTGGGCTTAAGTTTCTATCATCTGCTGAGGCAAATATGCAATTGGAGAAGTTTATATCTTTGAAGCAAGGGGACATGACAGTGAGGGAGTATGTGAATAAGTTTAACCAGCTTGCTCGATTCGGTTTGGACATGGTTAATACTCCCCAGAAGAAGGCTTTACGCTTTGCACGAGGGTTGAATGAGCCATTACAAGGTTTAGCCCTATCTCATATACCCATGGGAGCCACTTTTGAAGGCTTAGTGGACATGGCATTGCTTCAAGGAGACGATAAGAATGGCAAGAAAGAAGTCAAGCCTAATGAGACTCAAGCCAAGAAGACAGACTCCAAGTGGGGAGGAAATCAGAGCAATCAGAACAACAAGAACAACAAGGGCAATAAGGCCAACAACAGCAAGGCAAAAGACCCAAGAAAATGCAACTTCTGTGGGATTGTTGGGCACATAGCCAAAGATTGCAGAAAGAAGAAGAGGAAGTTGGGCGAATGCTTTCACTGTGGAGAGCCTGGACATCTTAGTAAGGATTGCCCCAAGAAGCAAGGACAAGGGCAAGGACAGACTCAGCGTACAGGACCTTCTAGAGGGCAAGTCCATGCCCTCAACACTGCTCCAGTTCAGGACCGAGGTAGTATTTCTGTAGAAATTCTTGTTTACATTTCTGATTATCCTGTTCGCACCTTATTTGATTCTGGCGCATCGTATAGTTTTATTTCTTCTGACATTGTTGAAAGTTTGCACCTAAGTACTAGTCTAGTTGAGGATCCCGTTAGTGTTTCAAATCCAATTGAGGGTTCCGCTCATCTATCTATGATTTGTGTGGATTTGAAGATTTCTATCTTGACCGTAGAATTCACGTGTAATGCTTATGTTCTTGGGTTCACGGGATACGGGTTGATTTTGGGCATGGATTGGTTGTCCAGTTATGGAGCCATCCTCGATTGTGAGCATAGGGTGGTGAGGCTCATGACTCGCCTCGGTAATACCCTAGAAATTTCTTGTAACCCTAGGGGTCCCGTCATGTTATGTTATCTTGAATCTCTTGACTCGTCCATCGATGATCTGCAATCTGTAAGGGTGGTCCGAGAATATCCTGATGTCTTTGAAGAGGTTAAGGGGTTACCCCCTAAACGAGAGATAGATTTTCGTATTTATCTTGTTGATAATGCCAAGTCAGTTTCATTGCCCGTTAGGCACATGGCCCCACGTGAAAGAAGGGAGCTCAGTAAGCAAATCAAGGAGTTTCTTGAGAAGAATTTTATTAGGCGAAGCATTTCTGAATGGGGTGCTCCTGTGGTATTCGCTACTAAAGCGGATGGTTCACTTCGTCAATGTGTTGATTATCGAGAGTTAAACAAGCTGACGAAGAAGAATAGGCACCCATTACCGAGGATAGATGACCTCTTTGACCAGCTTGTTGGTGCTTCTATTTTCTCTCAGCTCGATCTAGCCACCGGATTCCATCATTTTAGAGTGGCTGAGGATAGTATTGATAAGACTGCGTTTAGGACTCCAGATGGATTCTTTGAATGGCTTGTCATGCCATTCGGTTTGACTAATGCACCCGCCTACTTCGTAGACTTGATGAGTAGGGTGTTTCGGGAGTTCCTTAACAAGTTTGTTGTTGTCTTCGTGGATGATATTCTGATCTTCTCAAAGGATGAGGAAGAGCATGCTAGGCATATCAAGGAAGTGATGGATACGCTTAGAGCGCATCAGTTGAAAGCCAAGTTCTCCAAATGTCATTTTTGGAGAAGGGAAGTTCGGTTTCTTGGACATATAGTTTCTAAGCAAGGCATAGATGTGGATCCCGCGAAAGTGGTTGCGGTTCAAGAGTGGAAGACTCCTAAGAACGCAACCGAAGTAAGAAGCTTTCTCGGTCTGGCGGGCTATTATAGGAAGTTCATCAGGGACTTCGCTAAGATTTCAGCCCCTCTTACTGAGTTGACAAAGAAGAACTTAGTCTTTGCATGGGGCTAAGAATGTGAGCTTGCTTTTCAAAGGCTCAAGAGGGCCCTTACTACAGCTCCAGTTTTGGCATTACCTGATGGCGGTAAGATGTTTACCGTGTACACTAATGCATGTGGCATGGGGTTAGGTGCTGTTCTGATGCAGGAAGGAAGAGTGATATGTTATGGAGGTAGGCAACTTAAAGTTCATGAGAAGAACTATCCCACTCATGATTTGGAATTGGCGGTGATCATCTTTGCTCTCAAATCCTGGCGCCACTATCTTCTAGGCGAAATGTTTGAATTGTATACTGATCACAAGTCGCTCAAATACCTCTTCTCGCAGAAAGATCTGAATCTAAGGCAGCAAAGGTGGATGGAATTCTTGGCATCTTATGACTTCGTGATAGCTTATACCCCTGGCAATGGTAATGTTGTGGCAGATGCACTAAGCAGAAGTAGGTTGACTTTGAGTCCCTTGTTTGTTGAGATGAGGAGTCTAGAGTTCTTGGCAACCTTTGATTTCACACCGGCTGTTGAGTCGATGACGGGTTCTTTAGCATCCCTTGAGCTTAGACCTATGCTTCTTGATCAAGTTGGGGCTTCGCAGAAGGAAGATCCGCAGATAGTCGAGATCATGGACAAGTTGATTCGTGGTGAGACGTCTAGTCACCTTGCTAGATATACTATTGATGATAAGGGTTGGCTAAGGCGTGATGGAAGGCTATGCGTTCCACAAGTAGGAGACTTGGTGCATAAAGTTCTCGAAGAAGCACATCACTCGAAGATGACTATACATCCTGGAGGAGATAAGATGTATAGGGACATGAAGCGCATTTTCTTTTGGGCTGGAATGAAGAAGGATGTGGCAGAGTATGTTTCAAAGTGCATGGTGTGCCAACAAGTGAAAGCCGAGTCAAAGAAACCCGGTGGGCTATTACATCCATTGGAGGTCCCGCAATGGAAGTGGGAAAGTATCTCTATGGATTTTGTGGATGGACTGCCTAGGTCAAGGAAAGGGAATACGAGCATATGGGTCATAGTTGACAGACTTACGAAGAGTGCTCATTTCATTCCAGTGAAGAGCAAGAGGACCGCATCATGGCTAGCATCTATTTATCTTCAGGAGATAGTGCAGTTGCATGGAGTTCCTTCTAGCATAGTTAGCGATCGTGACCCAATTTTCACTAGCCTGTTCTGGAATAGTTTGCAAGAAGCGATGGGTACGCGATTGAATCTGAGTACAGCCTATCACCCCCAGACGGATGGCCAAACCGAAAGGGTGAATAGAGTGCTAGAAGATCTTTTGAGGCTATGTGTTCTTGACTTTGGTTGTACTTGGTAAGACCACCTTCCTCTTGTAGAGTTTGCTTATAATAATAGCTATCAAGCCAGCATAGGGATGGCACCATTTGAAGCTCTGTATGGGAGGCCGTGTAGGTCACCATCTTGTTGGTGGGAGACAACGGATAGGCTTATACTTGGGCCCGATATGATATGAGACACATCCGAGAAAGTTGAATTGGTGAGAAGACGGATGAAAGCGGCCCAAGACCGACAGAAATCCTATGCTGACAAGCGAAGGACAGATTTGGAATTCGAAGTTGGGGATATGGTTTTCGTGAAGGTTTCTCCTTTGCGTAATGTGGTACGTTTTGGAGCAGTTGGGAAGCTGGCACCAAGGTTTGTAGGGCTCTTCCCTATCATAGAGAGAATTGGAAAGATGGCCTATAAAGTGGAATTGCCCGAGAAGCTAGCCGGAGCGCATAATGTCTTTCATGTCTCGCATCTCCGAAAGTGCCTACATGAGTCCGCTGAGGTGGTTGAACCAAGCATTCTTGAAGACGTGGAGGTAGAGAAAGAGGCAACCTTGAGGAGAGCTCCGATTCGTATCTTGGGAACAGAGATCAAGAAGTTAAGGAATCGAGAAGTCAAATTGGTGAAAGTTCAGTGGAGTGAAGCCGATGAAGATGCAACTTGGGAAACCGAGGAGAAGATGCGTGGGCTTTATCCATTCCTTTTTTAGGGTACATTCTCGATCTCCGTTCTTAATCAGCATATCTTTCTTTTTGCTATCCATGTTTATCCTGTTTATCTTGTTATCTCGTTAACCTTGTCATGAGAACCTTAGGTAGAAACCCTTTGGATGAAACATGCATTTGAAACATGTTATGCTTGATGTTTGCGAGTGGTTGCAAGTGTTTGCAAGTGGATACTCATGGATGCATGATACACATTAGGCACTAAGATCGGCTCACACACTTTCATATTGCATATGCATGAGTGCTTATACTTATTCATGGATGAAACTTGTTATGCTATCACGTGGATGTTGCATATGGATGAATGTTATGTGCACTCATGTAGAGATTATAAATTATGTTAGGATTTTGCATACATATGGACGCATTTCACTAACATACTTTGCATTAAGGAGGTTTACTGAATCAATAACCGCCTGATTTTCGCATTAGATAAGTACATCTACACACACCTTTTGCATATGTTCATACAGCATTTAGAATCTTTTTAAGGACAATGGTTACTTGTGGATGATGTTTTGAGTAGATGGATGATGGATGGTAGGATACGTTCTTCCTAACTTGGAGATTTCGGGGACGAAATCCTTTAAGGAGGGGAGAATGTAACAACTCGTATTTTTAATAACATGTTATAACATAAATCAAGGCAGAATTAAATTATAAAATATGAATCAAGGGAAACGGGCTGTGCCATTGCGTTCGTCTCGGAAAAATACGCGAAATAGAGTCCGAGTTTTCGAAAAACGGAGTCCGTATGACCAAGTTATGGCCCAATGAAGTTTCCAGAAAATTCTAAGCCCGAAAACAGTTCAAATTCGAATTCAGATTCGAATTACAACCAAGGCAGAATGGGAGGGAATTTTCCCGCCCCAGGCAGGGTCGACACAGGGGTCGACACCAGTGTCGACCCCCCCAATGGGTCGACACCCCTGTCGACCCAGGGGTCGACCCCCCTGGTCGGACCAATTTTTCTGGTGCACCATTTTGACATGTTGGGTCTTATTCTGGAAGTTTCTGACGGGAGTTGATGGCTCAGATTCGTTTTAGGGTTAATCCTATGGTCTAAACTAACCTAATCACATATAAAAAGACCCCTAGACCTAGCCTAAACCTTCATTAATCATTCCTACAACTAAATGCTGCCCAAATGTTCACTAATCATGGCCTCCACCTTCTTCATGAGAGCATGAGTGTCTCAAATCAATCTATGTCATAAAGGAGCCATTTTCTTAGGTAAAAGAGCCATCTTTCTTTGTCTTTGGGGTTATTCCTTCTTGTTCTCAAGTCTTGAAGTGGAGTTTATCATCTTTGGTTGCGGATTTGCTAGTGTGGCTTCGTCTCAATCTTATTTTATATTTATTCTAGTCTTCATAGCATTGTAAGCCCTATACTACTCTTAGATTCTAACTATGAAGTTAAATATGACATGTTGCAAGTTTGAGTTTGGGCCTAAGTATGATTTGTGCTTTGATCCTATCATGTTATGCATTGATTTACCCTATGCAAGTTTGTAAAGCTATCACCTTGACTTTGTGCATAGAAAGCTATGACCTTTGATTTGAAATGTTGCATTATGCAACATGAGAACTCTCATAACCTTTATGATAACTTGCATATAATGTTATATGCGAACTTCTAGTCATCATCCTATGTCATCTAGGACCATGTATCACCTATTCGCTAAGTTTGAATGTTATGCATGTAACATGCAAGTTTAAATGAACATATTTATGCCTCATATGCCACTATGTTTAACTTGTGGCCAACCTTATTACCTTATGCCCTTTTGTCATGCTTTTGCCAAGTTCCCTCTTTTGATCTATGTTATGTTATGTGAAACGTACATGCGATGGGAATGCGTTGGGTTTGGGTAATATTAATGACATGAAAACATGGTTTTAAAATATGACATGAACATTGACTTGTGATTATGTTTGTAAACATAATGATGGACATGACACTTAGAAAATATGAGTGTGGCCAACTCGAGGTTGGGTTGAGTTTGTAGCATAAATCTACCCGGAACCGACCGGCTTAACTAGTGGCTACAAACAATAGGACCCAATGTGAGTAGTTGGTCATGTCGCACTTGAAACCCGAGGTTAGACTAGGTTGTGGTGTAAAGCTACCCGGACCCGCCCGGCTTAACTAGTAACCACAACAAAGTCTAATGTGAGAGGTTGGGGTGCATTAAGTTAATTAATGCCACATGGTAGGGTTAAGTCATGGACTACTTGAATATACTTAACCAATTAAACACGATGGATTGGTAGGGTTAAGTCATGGACTACTTGAATATACTTAACCAATTAAACACGATGGATTGGTAGGGTTAAGTCATGGACTACTTGAATATACTTAACCAATTAAGCCCGATGTATTGATAGGGTTAAGTCATGAACTGCTTGAATACACTTAACCAACTCAATACATGGTTAGGATAGGGTTAACCACACTTAACCCACTTGAAATCCTAGTTACGTGGTCCTTTTCAGCAGTAACCAACTTGGAAGTATCATGGGTACCCTGGACTAGGCTAGGGTGGGGCACAATTACTGAACTGATTGTAAGAGACCAAGAGAGACGGCTGAAGGGTGCACCGATTGTTCAGGCGGACCATGGTCGTGCACATTAAGTCCGGAGTTGAACATGGGCACCAGTAGGTTTAGACTGTGCGTGCTTGAATTGTGTCTGTGGTTTACACCTTAGGGCTGGATACACCCTGGGGTGGACCTAGCACGGTTAACTACATTCCACGATTAAGCCGTATGACACCGATACACGACGATATAGGCTTATAGGGAGCCGATCGACTAGACCGATTAGTTGGACCTCGATTTAGGTCACCTCATGATATTGGGCCAGCTTTGGGCCAAGGGGTCATTTCTTGTTTATACTTGACATGGATTGGAATACTAGTACACACCTGGTGCAACTTAACCTTGTATATGCGATGCCACACTTGATCTATCTTGTTAACTTTTCACCATGCCAGTTATCACCCTATACCTCATCTCTGTTTTACATGCTCAGTTAACTTTATTAGTTTTTATACTAATAGTAGATAGGACTTACCAGTCTTTTTGACTGACCTGTTTTCTTTCGCCTCTTTTCTTCCGTTCCCCCCCCCCCAGGTTTACAGGGTGGGAAGACTGGTATCTAGCTTGGATCTTTAGCTACTTTTCTGGATAGCTCATGTACGGTTTGGACTTGAGCACGCTATGGCTTTATACTACCTTGGGGATAGTTACTTTATGATTTTCTTTCCAGTTTTTAGTTGATGTTTCTAGACTATGTTTTGTGGAAAATAATGACCAAGTACTTTGATGTAACTTGACTATGGTTTTGAAATGTTAGTTTTATCCGCTGCTTTATTTACTATGTTTTTACTTATATGTTCTGTCTTGTGATATCTGCATGCATGTTTACCTCGTTTAACGCCCCTCCAAAGCCAGTGTCCTTGCAAGAGTGGTACTGGCGGAGGAGGGGTGTTAAAGATAGTGCATATGGCTCTGGGGAATTATGACTTAAAAAAATCAACGCTTTTTCTTGAAAAATATGCTTATTTAAACTTCTTTTTGAAAATAGTTTCAAATTTTATTATCTAGTTTGGTAAATCTATGCTCTGATACCAAGTGAAACACCCCACCCTCCATTAAGGTCACTCACAAGGGACTGCCTTAACTTTGGTGGAGGATTGTAAGTAAAAGTCACAGATAAAACGCAAGACAGATATAAACACACACACACATACACACACACACACACACACACACACACATATATATATATATATATAAGCAGCGGAAAACATCAAACTTTTATTTCATAAAATACTTGTTCATACAACACATTTCCGTAATTGTCTCATAACAACTTCCAAAACATTACAACATCATTTTTGTCTTGGTTTTTTAAATAAAGAAGCATAAAATGTGATTAAAACAGCATAAATCCCCATAGAGTGTGACCAACAACCATAGTCAAGGAAAGAGACTCCAAACCGTACATCAACTATCTTGAAGCTTTTAAAGAATCTGACTAAGCTGAGTTATTTCCTCCCTGTGGATCGGGGGGGGGGGGGGGGACGGAAGAAAAGAAGACGAAAGAAAATAGGGTCAGACATAAAGCCTGGTAAGTCTAGTGACTCTTCAGTATGAGAATAAGAATAAGGGCATGATAGGTATAAACTGGAACAGGAAAGTAACATAAACTAAGATGAAGTAGTTCTGAAACGAATATACTATCGCACCCCACACTACATCTCTGCACCTACTTGTATTATCTTAACTGTCACCCCATGCTGGAGGTAAAGTGATCCCCTTTTCTAAAGATCGGCTCCTATTCGCATAATCATCTGTGTCTTACGGCCCCCAGAGATTGTAAATACCTATGCTGGCCCCACCATGGGGTGTATCAAGTCCCATGGTGGCCACCCGACACAAACCTTAGAATGCATAGGTTATACTACTGGTGCCCCCAGTGCCATGTTTGTCTTCTCCGAAGTGTGTGCACGCCCGCACTCCGTTAGAACCCACACTGTTGCACCCACCGCTGTCGCTTTGACCGCTTACAATCAGCCCAGTAATCGTGCCCCACCCTGCCTAGTTTCAGGGTACCATGATACCTACTTGGGTTACTGCTGAAATGGGTCCCCGTTACTAAGGTTTTCTAGTCAAACATGTTAAATGGTTAAGTGTCTGTATTTACCTAACCCCACCCATTAATTTCATTAACATGTTGAATTGGTTAAGTGTTTTAGTTAACTTAACCCTACCATCCTGACTTGTCTGTCCTTAGCCTTTTAAAGCACCGACCACTCACATTAGACATATATTGTTATGGTTACTGGATGTGCCGGTCGTTTCCGGGCAGATTTACACCGTAACTCAGTCTAACCTCGGGTCCTTATTGGGCTTAATGCTTAACCACCCACATTGGATAGGTTTTGTTGTGACTACTGGACAGCCGGGCGGGTCCGGGAAAATTTATATCACAACTCAATCCAACCTCGTGTTGCATATTCGTATTTTCTAAATTTACATATTTGTCTTTATTTCTGAATATATGTAAATTTGTTAACAATTAAATGTTATGGCCTACATTCCAAGTTTAACATTTTTGGTATAAGAATTTACACCGTTTAAATGCCACCAATTTTGGCATGTGACAAACATGCCAATTTCATATATTTTTATGTCAAATTTTTTTAATATTCCCAACGTTACCCCGTTTAAACATTAGGCTAACAATCTTAG
Source organism: Allium sativum (assembly GCA_030737875.1). Taxonomy (NCBI): domain Eukaryota; kingdom Viridiplantae; phylum Streptophyta; class Magnoliopsida; order Asparagales; family Amaryllidaceae; genus Allium; species Allium sativum. The sequence goes on along the minus strand of CM060926.1, from coordinate 680,008,136 downwards.
CCTAATTTTCGTTCACATAGTCTTATCATATAATATTAGGCTAAAAACTTAGCCTAATTTAGCGCACACAAATAGGCATAAGGGAATTCATAAACATAAACATAACATAGGTGTAAACTTGGCATTTTTGGCATAGTCAATATGAACATCATAGGTGTGCACTTGCAAAATAGCCATCATGAATGTCATAGATGTGAACTTGCAAAATAGTCAATATACATATATGTGAATTTGTAACATAGCCTAAATCAATTTACATATATTGTGAATTTGCATTGAAATAAGGGTCTAACCAAATAGGTGTTACATGAATTAGCATATGATTTAGACAACATAAGTCTAAACTTGTTTTTGGATCTAGGCTTAACATCGAACATCACTAGCACATGACAAGAATATGACATTTTCATAAAATATGTATAACTTTATGACAAGGGTGTGAACTAGATCCAATCGCATATCTAATTACCACATGGAACATGTACTAAAGTGGATCTTGACATGGATCCAATTAGGAACTTGCAGCTTTTGTATAAACATGGGGGCATGTATATGAACATAACCATTTAGGCATAAAGACTTCTTAGCATAAAGTATATACATGAGGTTCTAATCACAAACGACCTATATAATCACATAAACATGAACTATACAACTTGCTTGTGATGTTGTTGTCATTCTAAAAGTACAATAGGATCAACATCAGTCTTAATTATACCACAAACATCCCAATTTCATTCGCAACACAATCATTTCAATACATAGATATGAATTAACATCGTCGTTACATAATAGCACAATTCCACTTCCAATTTACATCGAATCAAGTCTTAGTTTTATTCTCATCGGAAAAATCACTATACTTACAACGAACGACGAACTTGGATTCTGAATTCTGAATTTGATATGCTTTCCTTTGGGTAGACTAACGTTGTTTTGATTCGTGTTTTACTTTAGTATTGGCTTGTCTCTAGGCTTTCTAACTGACGGCCACTCCTAGTTTCTTTCCAGCAGCATGACGGCTTTAGTATTATATTATTTGTGTGAATTTAGGGTTAGACTTGAGTTGTATTTATAGAATTTTGATCCGATTAGAGCCGTCGATGAAGCTAGAGTGAATCCAGACCATCCATCTCAAGAGAAGCCAATCAGAAAGTGACATGTAAGCCCTAGTGACTCATCCAAGCCTCAGAAATCGACCAGAACCCGAGCAGGCCAGCCAGGGCCTGACCAACCAGGGTTTCAGGCCTGGGCGCACTTGGCAGGTGCGCCAGTGCTAAAATTGTACTGGCGCACTTCCCAATTGCGCCAGTGCAATTTTGTTCTGGCGCACTTCCCAAGTGCGCCAGGGCATTCTGACCCATTTCTGGTTTTTCTGCCCAACTTCGTTCGTCCATATCTTCTTCATACGGTATTCGTTTTACGCAAATTTGGACTCTATCTCAAGAAGAATTTTGAGATGAACGCAATGGCATAACCCATTTCCCTTGATTTCATCATTTAGAATTAATTATACTTTAATTTGTTATTATACAGATAACAGAAAATTCGGGGTGTTACAAGTAACGTCAATTTCAACTTAACGTCTTAGCCTTACGCCCCTTTTATTAACATAATTTATAACTCTCTAATTTAATATAAACCCTATTTATCTCGATTTCTTCTTATTTAATTTAAATATTAAGTAGACACTTATTATAAGCTATCGTTTTGACTTAAAATCTCTTTTATTAACTTATTTTTTTAAACTTGGTTTTATAATAAATTCCGTCCATAAACTCCTTTCTCAATTCAATCAGATTTTAATACCAACTTCAATCACTTTTTTAAATGAATTCCTTTTTGTAGTAATCCCTTATTGAAATAATAATTTACTCAACGTTATGTACTACAAATGTAGTTAAGTTCTTTATTAAATAAAATCAATAGTAACTTCTTTTTAAATCCTATCAAATATTCATTAATCTACTTTATTTGATGAATTCAAATTAAATCAATCGCATAACCAATTTCAATTAAATTATTTGACTTGGCCAACTTAAACCATGATTATTTCATTAATCAACTCTAATTAGCTCTTCTTTTTATATGGGTAGTAGATTGTAATGTCCCGGGTTTTAACTGATTTTTACTAAACCGTAAATCATCAATCATATTATAACTAATTTAAATTAATAGAGACTGGTTTAATACTTGTAGAAAACATAAGAAATCTTTAAACTACATATGTATGCATAAATGTTCTAACTTGTATAGGTATGACAATATAAGAATTTGTAAATAAATATCTTAGTTTCACATTTCATATTTATTTTAACTTATTTAAAAATAAATATGGTAAGAAATTTTATTTTGTTACTTCATGCATAAGAGAGTGGTAACAAAGGATATATCCCTTAAGTTCTAGGTAGATTGATGGAAGTATGGTTGCCTTCACACATGATAGGATATGCATTTTGTCTAGGAGCATTTAAGTGGAAGAAGGAAACTTAACAACTAAGAATACATATAACATATACATTATAGAATTAACATCTAGAAACAATACAAAATGTTCCCATCAAACTGCATAAAGAAAGAATCGTCTAAAGAAGTAGGCTTTGCCTTCATCATTGACAGGAGAGATATTTTTCCAGGAAGCATTAAGTATAATAGATAACTTAGTAGCTAAGGAAGTAGAAAAATCCGTAAAGATATATGTATGTTTCCAAAAACACTTACTGCCGCATGATAGGATTAGCATTTAGTCTTAATGTAGCTGGGAATTCGGCCATCCTTGTGCACATCAAAATAGAGAGCATTAAGTATAGCAAAACTTAGTATCTAAGAAAGTAGTAAATCTAAATATAAATATTTATTTGTTGACCAAATAACCTACTTTTGCACCTGCCACATGATTGTATTAGCATCTAACTAGACTCCAGCTATTATAAATAGAGAAGGACTTGCATCAAAATAGAAACAGGGACCTGGACATTTCATCACTTCATCACTGAACATTCCTGTCGCATATAATAAGAGCTCCTTTCCCATATAAGCATTTAAGACATGTATTAGCTTAATAGTATAATACAACTATAAAAGGAGCACACTCTCACATTTTTGCACACACCATTTCGATCTCAAAATTTAAAGCAGAAATACAAAAGACAGGACTATTTTTACAGCTACAGTTAAGGGAAAAGTGAGTAAACACTCACTTGATTATTTTTCTAAACCGATGCAAGTTATTTACTCTGATATATGCTATGCTTGTTATACTTGCATTATGTAGACCCTACTGCTTGAACAAAAATGTTGATGCAACCGAAATATCCTTGTAATAAAATTATGTACACTCTGCTAAACAATTTCTTTGTTAGTTCAATGCTGCATCTCTATACTAGTGTAGATTATACTATATTTGCCTTCAGGAAAATATTAGTTTAGAGTACTTAGAATATTAAGGTAAACCACTTTGAATAAATACACATATTTGAAGAAATATTTAACATTCTCTATTTTTCCACATACTGATATCTTGTTTTGCTGAGTTGGACTTTAGTTTTAGGTACCAAGCAGAACAGTGAATTTATAACACTACTATATATAATATGTATATGCCCTTTTAAATACAAACAGTAAACAGTTTTTAAAACTATTTGGTTTTTGATAACCAAGTGTCGAGAAAACCCGGGCGGAGTGTGGTCGTAGTATCGGCAACGCATGGTAAAAATTTAGGGTTGCTCGAGGATATGTTTTAGCGGTAGTAGAGATTTTTAATAGTCAGTATTAGTGCAGAAATTTTCTGGTTCAGCCGAACTAGTTGTTTTGCAATCCCGATAATCGAAAAATGGTCGGACAGCTGGAGATAGTTTCAGTTCAGATCGTGCGTGTGTGGAGTCGGTTAAATGGCCTGGCCATTGGCGAATCCGGGTGTACATGTGCACAAGAATCATGCACAGTAGGGTTCAGTTGCGAATTTTAAAGGATTAACAGTAGAAAACATTAGAGAACTAAATGCAAATGAAGTCTCGGCACAACAAAATTTTAGTAACAGGTCTTGAAAAGAGTAGGAAGTGGGAAAACCATTAGCAGTAGGAATAAATGAGTGTAAACTATAAGGAAGTAGGAGGAATCTTGTGATCAATGCTATGTGGAGTGATGAATGGATGGAAAAATGGAAGTGGTGTAGCGGTCACGGCCTGGATAGAATACATGGCAGAGAGAGATGAAAGCATTAGTATAAGTTGGGAGAAGAAATTGGAAGTGGGGAACAAATTCTTGGGTGAAATATCAAAGCAGGTCACGGCAACTAAATTTAATAGGCGCATGTTCATTTCGAGGGATGGTAGCAGGTCCTTCCATTTCAAGAATGGGACTTTGTGATGTTTGGTCTACAAACATTAGAGAAATGATGACTTTCGGCAACCAGCAAAGTGAGCGTGGACATGGTGAAGAGATTGTAACTCACGGCAGAAGGGGTAGGAGAAATAAAGTAGTAGTAGGAAGTATAAACGTGGAAGTGGAGAACAACAGGAAGAGGGAATGAAAAGAAATAGGAATTTTTATACCAGGTTTTCGGCAGGAATAAATTCAAGTAGTAGGCTCTTCTTTTTGTTCCAAGGAAATGGGATGTCGGGCCACACAAACAAGAGGGTGACGCGGCTTCATGTAATGGCTGATTTGGGCCACTAACGTTTGATCAATGTAAAGAAAATGGGTCATGATTTGTTTAAGTAAATCAAAGTTAATAAATAGAAAATGTTTGGGCAAAAATAGTTGCGCTGGTGCGAAAAATAGGATTTACTTTTGTATAGGAAAAATAGAAAAGAAAAGTTAGAAGGGTAATGGGCTGAAACTATTTAATGGGCCTGTTTTAAGTAAAATAGTAAATGTCTAATTATATTTTAAAACATTTGTTAAGTAAAATCTAAAATAACTTAAACAACCATTTGTTTAAATAATGTATTCCTATAACCTTGCTAAGTTTATAATTATAAATTAAACGATATAAAGGAATAATGAGAACGAATGTAATATAAATGTTGTATACACTTATAAATATATGTGGTATACACTTATAAGTATGTGTTATATGGAATCAAAGTTGCATTAGTTAAATTATTCATATTAATAATTAAATCATTTCAGGACTAAGAACAGATAAAAGTTAGTGATTTAAATCAAAGTAAATTATCTATCATAACGAAAGGAAGGTGATTTACTATCAAAGATAAATTCAAATGTTTGAATAAAAACCCGGAGTATTAGTTTATCGACTTAAGTCAAAAAAATTCCAATATCATGGCATGATTAAATTAATGACAAATAAAAAGTGAATATTAAAGATCAAATTTTTATATAATAATCTGATCCATTAAAGTATCACTTGGCCCTAAAAGGTATTAACATCGATCGGTTCGAAGAGTTCGGAAATATATATTCCACTTCAATTCAATTTTTAAGTTGCAAATCGAAGATTATCAAAGATAATAAAAGACGGAGTTATACTAGAATTGTTTTATAAATCCTAAGTAGAAATTGTCTAAGATGGATTTATAAAATAATATCTTCGGTTTGTCCAGTCCCAGGACAAATTGTATGGACGAATGTCTAACAGAGTATTCCTAACAAATCACGTACATTGATCTTCCCAAACGTAGATATGTGGTGGCAGAGTAATTTGTTTCTCTTGCTTTATACCTGTAGTATATTTTTGGAGAAGTCAATTAGTAATTAGCGGGTTTTGACGATGTGGCATTCAAAGCAAATAAAAGTGTTTGTCAAGGTAAGTTCAGCCTCAAGCTTTACAACCAGGAAATGACAAAAATCGGGTAGGCAACATGGCTATGTGGGTAGCTCCCATTAGGGTGTATTATCACCTATCTAGAGATATTCCTTTTTCTTCTTATTCTATCAAAGATGCCCCATTCGGGAAATGGTTGTTGTACACAACCATTGGTGATATACATTCGATACACTCAAGAGAAATGAGTGGTTAGTCATGTGTGGTCGGGTTACAAGAAGTTCTTGTTGAACCCAATGTATTCCTCTCTAGAGATACACTATCGGAAGGTGTTTTGATAACTTGTCATAGTTGGACATCCATTATCCATACGCATTAAACGGTTTTTGTTTGTATTTTATGTAAACAGAATGTGAGATGAAAACATTCTACTAAATTCTAAATTATTTGTGGAAACCCTAGACATTATCATAATATCTGATTTAAATATACAAACTGTTTGATTCTCATAAGGTAAAAACTCGTTCCATATTTATGGCGTGGTCTTATGAGTTATTTTTATTTCTTAAACTTGTTTTAAAATCATTTACTCACACCAGTCCCCGACTGATCCAGAGTTTATTTTTGTGTGTTTTCCTTAAACTCTTGGGTACTCATAACACTTGTTATGAGTAGACAAGTGATCCAGGTCTTGACTTAACTTTTGGAGTAGTTGGATGGGAAGGATCTGAATGTTGGCCTATCTATCATGTTTATGTATAATTGTCTGCAAGTTAGTTTATCCATGATGTTATGTATAATTATTTGCAAGTTAGTATCACAAATGTTAAGTATGTAATTTGTGATGACATATACCAGTATGTATGAACTACTCGAATGTACTTGACTTATGATATGTAATATTTTGGGTTATTATGTTATGTTCAAGTTCTGCTGTGACATTCTAATGTTTTCTTTAGTTTTATCTTCTATCTATCTTTTATTCTTATATAATGACACGACTTCCGAGGTGTTCGAAAGTTGGGTCGTTACAGTTGGTACCAGAGCTTAGATTATCGAATACCTAGGCTTTGGGTGAGTATTAAGAGAGCATATTTGAAATTACATATTATTATATATAATATATATACATACTTAGGAGGGATCTACTTGAGTTATATAATTAAGTATTTTAAGATCCGATCAAGTTTTGATTATCAACCTATTATATTCAGGTATGTAAGTATGAATACCCGTGGACAAAGAGGTCGAGCTAGTGGAACCGCCGTCACCAATGGTCATAACACTACCCAGAATCCTGTAGAAACTATGGAAGATGTTGCGCCAGTTCAACCTAGATCAAATTTTGTGACTATCTGTAAGGATTATACCACTTTAGGAGGAAAAGTTTTCAAGGGAAACAAATCTTTTATAAAAGTTCTAGCATGGTTAAGCTCTTGTGAGAGAAACTTTAAAGGACTGAAATTGAATGATGAGCAGAAACGTCTTGTGGCTTCGTGGTAACTTCAAGGAGCTGCTACAATCTGGTGGGACGCACAGAAAACGAACGTTCCTGAAGACGACTTTACTTGGGGAAGATTCAAAGAGGAGTTTGAAGCACAGTTTCTCCCCGCAGCAGGAAAAACGAGGATGTATCGGGATTTCATAGTTCTCAAGCAAGGAAATATGTTAATAGCAGAATACGAGAATAAGTTTAACGAACTTTCCTGTTTTGGATTGGAGTTGATCAACACTTCGCTCAAGAAAAATGAGATGTTTATAGCAGGTTTGAAGGATAGTTTACAAGTTAAGATGATTGGGCATCTGAAGGATTCATTTGTTGACTTAGTGGACATGGCCATTTGATATGAAGCACTAGATGCAAAGAAACCAGTGGCAAAGGAGCAGACTGGAGAAACTAGTGGAGGAAATCCCAATATAAGAAAGTTAAATCCAAATTGGAAAAACAAGGAAAATGAAAAGGTAGGAGAGGAGAAGTCCCAGGATCATTACAAGAATTAGATGTGCCACAACTGTAAAGAGAAAGGACACATCGCTAGGTTTTGTAAGAATCCAGAAGTCAAGAAGCCGGAGCCACCTCAATAGCAACCACATAGACCGAGTAATGCTATTATCTGGCAGATTTTATGCTATAAGTGTCATCAGCCCGGACATTTAATCAACTATTGTCCGCTTATTAAAAGGGAACGCAATAAAAGGTCTATGCCTTAATGGATAAGCCATCAACTTCTAAATATGTGGAAATGGAAGAAGTTCTGGAAGGTACTCTGTCTTTTTAAATAAAAGGAGTTAAATTAATTAAGGTCATCCACAAAATAAATTGAATTAGGGTGAATTAAATTAGAATGATATCTAATTATATTGATATAAGAAATAAAGTTAAAATTTTAAATTGAATTTAAATTTGATATTTCCACTAAATTAAGTCAGGCTTAACGGTGTATGAACCCATGATAAGTGAACTGGTTGATTTTTGAAATAAAATCAGAAATGGGGATAACTAATTTAATAATTAATTAGTTTAGGGATACTGTGGATGGAACTTAATGGAGTTAAGTGAATTAGACTGATGAATTGAATATGAATTCAGGTTTAAAAAGAGAATTCGGAGCAGATAAATATATTTGAACGGGTTGATTCAAATTAAGGAAGTATATAAGGTTTGGAAATTTTTCCAAATGAAATCAAGGATATTTTTGGACTTGATGAGGATTTGGGATTAAGAAATTAGAACTTATAAGTTGAATGATTTACTAGGTATCGGTCTGATGTTGATTTCGGTCTTCGGGGTCAATACTTAGAGGATTATTCGCTTATCGATTTACGGTCGGGTACTGATAAATGTTGAGGAATAGTAATGGAAATGTTTTCCAATCGAGTGACAAATATTTTTAGTTATGGTAATAACTGTGATAAATAACAAATTGTTGATGTGTGTTGGTAATTTATATATATAAGTTATAACTCTAACGGGAATCTACTCGTTAATCTCAAATTTCGAGGATGAAATTTTTATAAGGGAAGTAGATAGTAACGTCCCAGGGTTTTAACTGATTTTTACTAAATCGTAAATCAATATCAAGTCTGTAACTAATTTAAATTAATAGAAATTGATTTAACACTTGTAGAAAATATAAGAAATCTTTAAACTACATATGTATGCATAAATGTTCTAACTTGTATAGGTATGACAATATGAGAATTTGTAAATAAATATCTTAGTTTCACATTTCATATTTATTTTAACTTATTTAAAAATAAATATACTAAGAAAATTTATTTTGTTACTTCATGCATAAGAGAGTGGTAACAAAGGACATATCACTTAAGTGCTAGGTAGATTGATGGAAGTATGGTTGCCTTCACACATGACAGGATATGCATTTTGTCCTGGAGCATTTAAGTGTAAGAAGGAAACTTAGCAACTAATAATACATATAATATATACATGATAGAATTAGCATCTAGAAACAATACAAAGTGTTCCCATCAAATTGCATAAAGAAAGAACCGTCTAAAGAAGTAGGCTTTGTCTTTATCAATGACAAGAGAGACATTTTTTCAGGAAGCATTAATTATAATAGATAACTTAGTAGCTAAGGAAGTAGATAAATCCGTAAAGATATATGAATGTTGCCGAAAACACTTACTTTCGCATGATAGGATTAGCATCTAGTCTTAATGTAGCTGGGAATTTGGCTATCCTTGTGCACATCAAAACAGAGAGCATTAAGTATAGCAAAACTTAGTAGCTAAGAAAGTAGTAGATCTAAATTTAAATATATATATATATTTGTTGACCAAATAACCTACTTTTTCACCTGCCGCATGATTGTATTAGCATCTAACTAGACTCCAGCTATTATAAACAGAGAAGGATTTGCAACAAAATAGAAACAAGGACCTGTACATTTCATCACTTCATCACCGAACATTCTAATCGCATATAATAAGAGCTCCTTTCCCATATAAGCATTTCAGACATGTATTAGTTTAATAGTATAATACAACTATAAAAGGAGCACACTCTCACATTTTTGCACACACCATTTCGATCTTAAAATTTGAAGCAGGAATACAAACGAGAGAACTATTTTTACAGCTACAGCTAAGGGAAAAGTGAGTAAACACTCACTTGATTATTTTTCTAAACCCATGCAAGTTATTTACTCTGGGATATGCTATGCTTGTTATACTTGTATTGTGTAGACATTACTGCTCGACCCAAAATGTTGATGGCAACCGAAATATCCTTGTAATGCAATTATGTACACTCTGTTAAATAATTTCTTTTTTTAGTTCAATGCTGCATCTCTATGCTAGTGTAGATTATACTATATTTGCCTTCAAGAAAATATTCATTTAGAATACTTAAAATATTAAGGTAAACCACTTTGAATAAATACACATATTTGAAGAAATATTTAACATTTCTCTATTTTGCCACATACTGATATCTTGTTTTGCTGATTTGGACTTTAGTTTTAGGTACCAAGCAAAACAGTAAACTTAGAACACTACTATATATAATATGTATATGCCCTTTTAAATACAAACAGTAAATAGTTTTTAAAATGATTTGGTTTTCGATAACCAAATGTCGAGAAAACCCGGGCAGAGTGCGGCCGTAGTATCGGCAATGGATGGCAAAAATTTAGTGTTGCTTGATGATATGTTTTAGCGGTAGTAGAGCGTTTTGATAGTCAGTATTTGTAATGACCCGAAAATCCGGACCAATTTGAGTTGACCAAATAACACAAGTCCAACCCCAAATTGCACTGGAAATTCAAGAAATTAATAGAAAGAAGATAGAGGGTGAGGAAAGATAAGATAGAAACTTAGAACAGAAGAAGAAGAACACAACATCAGAGTAACACGAACCTCACAGCGAAACGAATAACATATAATATATATAACATAACTTGAAATATACATCTGTATTTGAATATACATCATTATCAAAGTACAGCACTTACAACACAGCGGAAATAAACTATAGCTATATGATCCTGAAGCCTCCTTCTCCAGCTCTTCAGATATATCTGTAAATCCTGACTACTTGACTGCCCATACAAAATTGGGCACCCAAGAGTTTAGGGAAAACAACAGAATAAACTCTGGGTCAGTCATGGGATTGGTATGAGTAAAACAGTTTAAAACAGTTATACAGGTATATGATATCTCATAAGACTACGCCGTGAATACGGAACGGGTTTTCCCTTATAAGAATCCAACATCTTTGACAAGCAATATCATTCTGATATTATAATAATGTCTAAACACAAATAGATATCAATCTAGCAGAAACGCTTTCATCTCACGTTCTACATAAATAATATACAATCGAAATCGCAAGCACGTATTGGGTAATGGATTTCCAACTATGACAAGGTATGGAACCACCTTCCGATCAGTGTACTCTAGGAACGATACACTGGAGTTCAACAAGAACATCTTACAACTCAACCACACATGACCGACCACTCATTTCGCTTGAGTGTATCGAATGTACATCACCAACGGTTGGGATCAGCAACCGTTCCCGTATATATATATGGGACAGCATTGATAGATTAAAGAAGCAAATGAATATTCTCTAGATAGGTGATTATACACCCTACTTCGGTGCGACCGACTTAGCCATGCTGCCTGCCCGATTTCTGTCATTTACCGGATGTGAGGCTAGAAGCTACGCTTATCTTTTCACATACCACATCTTCATTCACTTAGAATGTCACATCGTCATACCCTCCAAATCACAAATTGATTTTCCCAAAAATACCACGGGTATAAGCTAAGAGAAACGAATTCCTCCGCCACCAACGTAAATACGTTTGAAACGATCAACTTATGTGATCTACCAGATATACTCTATCAGACCTTCGTCCATATAAGTTGTCCTGGGACTGGACAAACCGAAGGCACTATTCAGTACATCCATCTTAGGCACTGTTATCTAAGACCTATACAATAGCCCTTGCACTTTACTCCGTCTTCAATTATCTTTGGCATAAATGATTCGCAATGCTTATGCCAATACAGAGTGGTTCTCTGGATAATAATCCAACCGGTCTCTCCATATTAACAACATTAAAATGGTCAAAACCTCGATAGTCTGTGATTTAACTATCAAAGAAAACACGTGTGCAAACAACGATATCATTTCCAAATGGAAATTCTATCAATCAATCATCAATCATATATATATATCCATATATATATATTTCCTTATTTCTATGTTTAGAAAATATACGTTATTAACATTGGAAAACATTTCCATTTGTTATTTACATATCACTATCATTTCACAACTATCAGTCCCTGACTGTAAACTAGTAGGAGAACAATTCTCTAAGTATAAACCCCGAAGGCCGAAACCAACATCAGATCGACACTTAGAAAACTATTCAATTTACTAATCTCTAGTCAGTTTCTAATTTTGCTTAACTCTATTAGATTAACTCTGTTCGATTAACTCCCTTCGATTTACTCGATTCGATTAACTCGATTCGATTAACTCCTCTATTTATTTTCCCAATAAATAATCCTTTATTCTATTTATTTACTAAATAAATAATCCTTTATTCTATTTATTTACTAAATAAATTGCTCTTATAATACCTTATTTATTCATTCTAATTATTTCCTTTAATAATCCTATTCATTTATTCTAAATAAATATTCCCTTTTTTAATTCTATTTGTAAATGATTTACAAATATTCTCATTTCTATTTCTATTCTATTTATTCTAACAAATAAATATTTCCTTTATTATAACTTATCCTTCGATTTTATAAATATTTTCTTTTATAAAAACCCTTTTCCTTTTCTATATAAAATCCATCGATTTTATATAAATAATTCATTTTCAAAATACACTTTGAAAATCCCTTTTCCCACATCTAGTATTTCTTATGGTATTTAACACACCATATAACAACGATGAATATCGTCCAACACACATAATCAACATCAGATTATACATCACATTATATATCACAATATATATATATATATATCACAGTAAAATAAATGTTGAGGAATCCAGTTGGATTCCTCCAACCTGTTTCCCTGCACCATAGATGTTAGACAATACGATTAACATCGATTCCACTTTGATATGAGATATTCTGATAGTAGAATCAACATATAAATATTTAACGGTTTATATATACACACACACACATACATATATATATGTATATATAATTTCTACTAACTGACTAGCAGTTCAATCAAACAATCAATACACAGTCAAACATACAATATTTAACGGTTCTAAGAATACACTGTAAAAATAGAACTGTACAGAGTTGGTGAGTTTTTACTCACATTGGCAGTTCACTGTTAAAGAACGATAAACTGTTGTTTGATTTGAATCAAACAGTTTATTTCACCATAAATTCAAACGAGCTCAAATCCACACCTAGTCAGTTCCATGGTGTAGCCACCGTCCATACGATCCCAACGCGACCAGTTTCGCTGAATTTCGTTTTCGTATGACCAAGTTATGATAATAACAAGTTAGAGTATTATTTTATATAAACAAACATGGATTTTTATTTTAAATAAAGGCCTTGACCTTTTAAAGCTCATCGGCCCATCCACTTCATAAAACCCGACCCATTTTGTTCATCTCCCCCCCCCAAAACGAGATGCCGTGACCTCCTTCCAGTATTCCTCCATTTCACTGACCTTAAACCCCCCGTCCTCCATGAATCCTACCACCGAATTCAACCAGGATACCACCGACTCTCTCCTCATCACGAGCCTTCCACCATCAGCACCCGAACTGGAAGCTCGAGTCTCCCAATGCAGGTTGCGTCGAAGGAAAAACTGAGCACCATCCTCGACGAAAAGATCATCGAACGCCACCAAACTGAGCACACATGCTCCCTTCGATCCGCTAAAACTCAATACACTATCAAAAACGTGTATTGATGCTTCGATTTTCCACTACTTCCAACCCTAGATCCATTGTACAAATCCGAGCATCCCAGAATTCACGTCGCACCTTCCATTTGTACATCAAATCGAAGCTCGTGTCTTTCTGAATTGAAATACAAACCTCTCATGATTTATAGACTTTTCTCTTGTTTGATTTTGATTTTTCTTTTCGATTTTTCTTGCTGCGTGTGGGTTTTCTGAGAATGGGACTGTTTTTATACTTGCGTTTGTGGTTGGTGAGGTTTGTGGCTGAGAAATGTGGTTGCGTGGCCTTCATATTGACCAAGAATTTGAATTTGGATATTTTTAAAATATTGATTTTCTATTTTCTTTATTCTTTTATTCGATCGTTTGCTTTCTAAAAATCACCATGATTACATACGATACCTAAAAATCACCGAACTGGACGTGTAGCTAGAGTTTGACATTACGGTCCCAACAAAACTGGTTTCGTCGAATTCCGACTTCGTATGCTCACACAGCGTATTTTTAACCGTCAAAATACTGACTGTTTTCCACTCTAAAAATCCGTACGGCTACGCAGTGACTCTAAAAATCACGAAACTTGGAATCTAACAATAATTTGATGTTGCAGATCCAACAAAATTAGTTTCGTCGAATTCCGACTTCGTTTGCTGGATATGCCGGATGGTTTATATTATGTGTTCTATATTCGATTCATTACAGTCATGATTTCTATTATGTGTCAAATCTGAATGATAACTGAACTTACAGTGGTAGGATTAGAAAAAGAGAATTAGTTGACATTGTACAAAAGTGGCTATTTTTAAAGCTCTGGATGACCCATTTAAATATATAAATATATTTAAATATAATTAAATTTAATATTTAAAAATAAATATTATCGTATATATTCACAGTGGAATACAATACAGCTCTAGAATATTCCTATAAGAATTTCTACTCGATATTCACTTCTGGGTCAACCTGATATTCGATTTATATTGAAATTCCTTTTTAAAAATATAAATAATTCCTTTATAAATTATAAAGGAATTTCACAGCGACTTTTCTAAAATTTGATTTGGACATATCTCAAAATCTACACAATGAAATCCCGATTTTTCTCTTCCACTAGAAAGATATACTCCACCAGCTCCACACGTTTCTTGTTTCACAGAAATCCAGCTTAAAACGAATCCTGTACATTCAGTTGAAGTTCGAATCGCCAATTTACGAACTGCAACGGCATTTCAAGCTCGATTTTAATTATATTAAAATTCTACGTTTTAAACAGTCGTCGATTGAATGTACTCTAAGCTGAATTAAATCTTAGGGATGACCCCGTTCACAGAATATTGTGATTCCCAATATTTTTGATTATTTTTGAATTAAATATATTATTCTATATATTAAATTAATTAAATATTCACTTTATTTAACTAAACGACGATTTAATTCCCTAAATCACTATTTATATAATTAAATAAATTAATTATAATACCTCTGCCAATGCGGGTCATTACAGTATTAGTGCAGAAATTTTCTGGTTCAGCCGAACTAGTTGTTTTACGATCCCGATAATCGGAAAATGGTCAGACAGCGGGAGATAGTTTCAGTTCAGATCATGCGTGTGTGGAGTCGGTTAAATGGCCAGTCCATTGGCGAACCCGGGTGTACATGTGCACAAGAATCATGCACAGTGGGGTTCGGCTGCAGATTTTATAAGTATTAACAGTAGAAAACATTAGAGAACTAAATGTAAATGAAGTCTCGGCACAACAAAATTTTAGTGACAGGTCTTGAAAAGAGTAGGAAGTGGGAAAACCATTAGCAGTATGTAACGAACCGGAAATTTCGACGCTCGAATTTTCGACACAAATATCTCCCGTGTCCAAAACTTGAGTACCGAAAATCCAGAACGTTAAGGAAAGAAGTTAGAGTGTGAGAAAAAAATAAGATAGAAAGATTAGAATAGAATAAAAAGAAGAACAATAGCTAATCACAATATCAGAGTCTCACATCGCAGTGGAATAAAATATAATACAGAAATAAACCTTTATTGAAAACTTTAAGAACAATACTTACAATTTATCAGAGTACAGTGGACATTCAATTCATCCGGACAGTTATAACAGTCTGTCCTCATTTAAAACACACAGCGGAATACTATATATATCATACGCCTGATTTCCTCCAGCTCGTCTCCTGGAATCGGTATCATCTTATCCTGAACCTGTAAACTCAGTCAGACCCAAGTTGGTCTGACCCAAGCATTACAAACGTCACAGGTCAGTCTGGTGAACCAGCGTGAGGAAAACCCACTAAATTATTGGTATCATCCATCTTGATTTTAAAGTTAAAATCCATTTTCGAAAGAAAAGTATAATCGTAAGACCAATCCACACATAAACACGGATGGTTTTTACCTTACGATAACCCAAACCATTTTTTGAAATCATCTTTTCTGATATTATAATAGTGTCTACATAAAAATAAATAGAATCTAGCAGAACGCTTGCATCTCATGCTCTACGAATATAGTATACAATCAAAACCACGGGCGCTTATTGGAGATTGGATTTCCAACTATGACAAGGTATGGGACCACCTTCCGATAGTGTATCTCTAGAGACGAATACACTGGGTTCAACAAGAACGTCTTGCAACCCGGCCCACACATGACCGACCACTCATTTCTCTTGAGTGTATCGAATATATTGTCACCTACGGTTGCTAGCAACATAACCGTTCCTGGGAGATACAGAAGCGAAAAGAAGTAACAAATATGAATATTCTATAGATGGTGACAATACACCCTAATGGACGCGACCCACAATAGCCATGCTGCCTGCCCGATTTTTGTCATTTCTTGGTTGTGAGGCTTGAGGTTATGATCGTATTTCTAGATCATCTGGCCACCATCACTTTGAATGCCACATCGTCAAATCCGTCAGATATCACTAATTGACATCCACAAAAATACTCTAGTTATCAGGCTAGAGAAAACCTTTTCTCTGCCATTAACTATGGTACGTTTGAAGAAATCAATGTACGTGATCCTTTGGAAATACTCTGTCGGACATTCGTCCATACAAGTTGTCCTGGGATTGGACAAACCGAAGGCACTCTCCTACCGCATCCTAGGAATCACCCTATGGATTAGTAGTGAGTAGTCCTTGCCGCCCGTCGATTTCAACCACGACAGGATCACTATTAGAATATCTCCGGGCGCGACTCCAGAGAATTCGGCGTAGTCCTTTCGCTTATGAAAATCTATGGTCGTCATTGCTCCATCTTTAATCCGTATATTCTACGTTTACGTATTAGTTGGTTCAGAATGGTTTTGGAATAATTTCGATCTTGGTCTCTCCGTACTAACCATCGTATACGCCAGATTTGATAGTCGGTTATTTAACTATCAAATAAAACAACCATTCATCCATAAAAGAAAATTGAATTCACTGTTCTAATATTCTCAATCACTTTATCCTCTTTTCGATTTACCATTCGTTAATTCAAAACTTCTCCCTTTTTTTCCAATAAGTGAAATATTCATTTTTAAGATACGGTTTGCAAAACACTTGCTAATATTCATTTATTTCTAAAACTGAAACAAATAATTTCTTACAACGATATCACTTCCATTAATCAACTCAATTTTTGGTTTAACCTTTATAAAAACCAAGTTTTGTACCAATAACCTTCATAAACATCTTTATTAGAATATTTCAACTTACTTCAGCTTCATTAAATAAATTGCATCCTATATCTAAAATATACGTATATAAGTATCCTTTGTAAATCCTTTATTATGAATATTTATTATATAAAATCTTATATAATTTCTTTAATAAAAACGATATTGTCCTTACTAGTTTAATTTGAGTTCAATTAGAATTTAAAGTCTTAAGAAAACTCTTCCTTCTAACGATTTCCATTTGCAAACTATTTGCCTTACCCCTTATTCGTCTCAACAGTGAATAATATTCCTTAATATAATTCATATTTGACTTATGCAGTCAACCCGAATTCATACTTGAAATTTCAAGTTTAAATTCTATTTATAATTTCAAATTATAAATTTACTTCATATAACCTCTTTTATAATTTTCGTTGAAATTGGGAAACTTTAAATCCATTTAAAATATCGACTTATTATTCGATTCTCATTTCTTACCTGCTTTACATTTCCTCAAATTCCCCTAATAATAATTTCACTTATAAAATTGCCTTCTCATCTCATTCGTTTAAACAAATATTTTATTTTTAAATTCTATTTAATTCGCTTCCCAAATAACCATTTCTATTTGAAAATAATTATTTTCTTTTCATCGCTCTTTATATTTTAGTTAGAATTTTGAAATCCATACTTTTCCAAATTCTCAAATGGTAATCGTTTCATTCCTTTATAAACATTGTTTATAAAATTGCCCCATTAACACATTTGTTTAAACAAACCTTTACTTTTAAATTATTTTGTAAATTTGGATTTTCAAATGAATGTTTCAATTTAAAGGTAGATATTACTTTAAACTCTTTTTATCAATGGCCCTTATAAAATCAACCTTTCAAAATAATTGTTTTAAAACAAATATTTACTTTTAATTTCTTTTTAAATTTAGATTCTGAATACCCATGTCTATTTGGAAATAAATGTTTCTTTTTTTTTTAAATCCTTATTCAATTTAAATTTCTATTTTTAAAATCCATATATCGTTATTTAGGACATTTAAATTTTCCAAAAACAACAATCAGTGTTATTAACACATCCAAGTATACTATAACTGTCATAGGGTATAAACACATCATATATGAGCATGTATATGAAAAACAAATAGATAAATGTTGAGGGATCCAGTTGGATCCCTCCAACCTGTTTTTCCTGCATCCACAGATGTTAGTCAACAATAATACCCATCCTACTTCGAGGCAGGATATCGCGGTATAGAAGGTCATCCACTATATATATTGTGGGGCGCATAAGGAAATCATCCGCTAATGGTACTGCGGGCATCCGCTAATGATACTGCAGGAATTATCCAATCACCAATATTATTTTTATATATTATTATTATAATATAATATCACTTTATATCAATCAATTTAGCAACCAAGCAATAAAATAAAATTTTGAACTATTAAAAACGGTTCAAATAATTAACTGAGTGAGTTTAACTCACCTCGATTTTTCGTGTTGAATATGCGTTTAAATTTCCATATCGTCTCAGCACCACATTGTATTGAATAATTTATCACCTATGAAAATTTTATTTAACGATTAAATATTTATTTACATTAACTACTTAAATATATTTCTATGCCATTTTTAATTTATTTAAAACACATACCTTATTTTTGATGCCAACCATTCGATTAATTCATGAAACAAATCCCGAGTCGGCTCCAACTTTGCCATCATCCTTTCAGCAAATCATTGAGCTCATCATAGTCAACTATCATCCGTTTCTAACGCCTATGATGATTTGTTTATTTTATCGATTAATATTTATTCATCACTAACAAATAAGTAATTTCATTCGATGAAAATTAATTTACGTTAGATATGGTTACCTTATGTTTACCGCAATTTACTCGACCATTTGATGGACAAATCTTCGAACAGCTCTCGGAAATTGCCATTATTCACTACGGCATGTCCCCGAATATCTCGTTGACAAACTTTGCCTTCTAACATCACACACCCTGCTGTACATTTCTTATTTCCAGTCAAGCCCGATCTCCGTTGTCCTAACAATTTCCAGACCGAACACCTCACTTCCGCACCAAGTACATCATCAGGAAATTGAACTCATATTCTAAAAATCAGACTCCAAATTTACGGTTTGCTCCTCTCCGCCACTTTTCATCCCAGTATCCACATATTCGCACCATACAGGTAACTCAAACATCGCACCTCTACATTCCATCACACTGCTCAAACACCAGTCACCTTAGTTCATCAAATCGCACACATTCATACACAACAGACTTTCCAGAAATCACAATATCCATTCTTCCTAGTTCAACATCCCTACGTTCGCACCACTCCCCTCACCATCATTACAACTCAAAATCTCCAAACATCAGATCGAACCCCACCAGTTTATCACTAGTGAAATGCGCCACTCCATTCCCATCATAAGTACTCCGCATAACACCAATTCGCACTCCCAAAATCCACTGTTGCGCACCCATTTCCTTCTAGAAAAATTGATATCTATAACAGATCGAACAACTCACCACAAACCGCATCCATACCCCATGAATCCATCAGTCTTTGAGCTACAGGGTCTCCGTGATTTTGGTTTCCAATTGCGAGTGCCTTGGTTTTGAAATTGAAGCGACCCGAACTTCCCCGGTATCCGAAGAGAAGAGAAAGAACGAATTACTTTGAGGACAAGACGAATCAGAACGCAGACAGAAGAACATTTCATTGTTAATTACAACAATTCATGAGAATACAAGAATGTACAGAGTATGAATAAATATTACACAGAAAATATCATAGATTACAATACATTACATAGCAGCGGAAAATAATACAATACACAACTAGAAGTAATACATGGATACAGAGCTTTCCGAGTATCGTTCCAGCTGTAAATCAGGATTCTGTGAATATAAATCTGCAAAAACCAAAACTACTAGCTGCCCGTACCAAAATAAGGGCACCCGGAGTTTAGGTTAAAACAATAAACTCCATGTTAGTCATGGGACTAGTGTGAGAACTAAAACAGTTATTAATCTTTATTTTTAAAGTTAGGTAAATCAAGGGACCACGCCGTACATCATGGAACGAGTTTCCTCCCAAGAATTCCAGTGCATAAAACAACAGCGCAATGCTAAATAAAGAACAATGAAGCTATTATAAGACCCAAGTCCCATCACACAATGCAACTCAAGCCGGAGGATAGGGTTTTACCTTATAATAGCCAAGAATGCTTGATACGTTTAAAACAAATCATTTGATACTATTATAAGTACATAGTGTCAAAACATTTTCAATCATAAATATCAATCATAGACTGCATGAGCGCCCCATCCCACTATGTCGCCATATTAGGCTCTACAAATAAAACCGCAAAGTCACGTATTTGGAAATTGGATTTCCATCTATGAACCGAGGTAAGGGATCGTCCTCTACCGAATTTGAGACCGTCTAGCCCGAGCCTCAGGATCAGAATGCATCAACCCTTGGATCGTCAGGGCCAGTCCATCGGTGTGGATTATTATGCCTGAATACTGCGTTTCCCCGCCCTTTGGGGCGTAAATGAGCCAACGAATGACTCCATTGGCTTCACATAGTCACCGATATATCTGAGGCGTCTCGCAACAGCAACAACCACATAAGTCAAACTTGTCAGGGCGTGTAAAACCACTGACACCACTTCTAACTAGAAAGAAACGCATTTCCTCCCTGAGGTCCTTCTCCTGTTTTTGGTTCACAACCGAGGTGTGAGGCTCGCGAATCAACGTTACACAAAGTTATGCCACACAGGCTGTGCTTTGATCATCCACCACAAGACTGCTTTTCAACAGAAGCCTTGATCATTTGCATCTTAGCATGCCACACAGGCAATTCACGCTATGCAACCGATATCAATCACACAGAATGAAATCCGATGTCAGACACACATCCATTTACAAGTCCGTTCTGGGTTTGAATAAAACCGGAGGCACCTAGTACCCCGTATATCCATCGATCTCCAAGTACGTCTGGACGACCACCAACTGATTCCCTCCTCTTGGGTGTACGACCCAATCAAGATCATCAGTAATTATCCAAATGACGTGAAGACCTCCGGTCTTCAACCACCGTCTTCATCTTCGACTCATTGTCGAAGCAGTTATTCAGAATGGGATAAACTCGGTCTTTCTGAACAACTCACGTATATAATAAACAAGTGTTACACAAACACAACATACGCCTCATTCCAATTCATCGGTCACTAACCGTAAATTAGTAAGGGAACAATTCCCCAAATATCAACCCCAAAGGCCGAAACCAACATCAGATCAATACCCAGGAAACCATTCTTCTTAGCTAACCTCCAGTTAGTTTCTAAATTTCACATTCTTAGGGAAAGGTTCCGAATAATTTTATCAAAGATAATTTCTTTTAAATTTATTCTTTAATCTTCCTTTGAATATCACTTCAAACTAGTCGGGATTAACGAACCTTACCGAAGTAATCATTTGTTTTAATTTCCCAACCCCAACCTATTCATACCATGAAGTAAAACGGGTAATACTTCATATCTAACACCACAGTGTTATCGATAAATTCAATTACCATTTCACGTTCAAATCTAATTAAAGATTTAACTATCGCCTGGAGCGAAACTGGTGATACTCCATTCTCGATCTTTTCAATCTAATTAAAGATTCATTAAAACTCCACTTAGTTTTAATCTTTAACTGGGTTAAAGAATCAGTGTCTTTTAAAACACGGTTCACGATAAACCCCAAAATCACATCACATTTCAATCAGTCCCTAACCGTAAATTAGCAAGTGAGCAATTCCCTAAGTATTAACCCCGAAGGCCGAAACCAACATCAGATCAATACCCCAGAAACCATTTAACTTAGCTAATCTCCAGTTAGTTCCTGATTTTCTTAACTCCTTTGGGTCTAAGAACAGTATTATTGAAGATGTCGTTCACGACAACCCCAAAATCACATTCCATTAATTATCGGGTTAAAGAACAAGTGTTATTTAAAACACCATTCACGATAAACCCGAAAATCAATTCCAATTCAATTCCGATTAAATATTATTTAATTGGTACACTTCATAATCTAAATATAAAGATTTAATCTTTTTCAAATATAAAGATTTAATCTTTTTCGCAACTGGGTTTAAGAACAGTGTTAATGAAGACACCATTCACGACAAACCCAAATCACATTTGATATTAGATACAAGGCTCCGAATAGAAAATATATCGGTTTATATTCAATATCAAATTCTACGACCAACAAATATTGTATTGGAAATAACGATATAAATATATCTTTCAAATTCCCATAACAATATCTGTATCATCACGAAATTCAACATCGAAATATTCCGAAGACAATTTCGATTCAAATCCATTCCAATTCACTTATTGGAAATTCTGGTTATTTTCAAAACCATTTCAAATCCAATATATTTATTTTAAAAATAAATAGAATTATAATTCTAGTTCAAAACTAGTTCATTTCGATAAAATCTATTTTTATCTTTTCAAATATGGAGTTTTACATCCCAATTCTTCACAAATCATTTTTTATGATTTTACATAAATTATTACTATATTTAATAATTTTATCAAGGCCAGTACAGTCGATTTCCATCAACGGCCATCGAACTGCACTTACAACGACCTTTTCTAAATTTGATTTGGACATAATTCCAAATCCAACCGTTAGATTTCAAATTTCTAATATCCGTTAGAAAGCACTTTTCGATACGAACCCAACGGTTCCAGTTTCAGGAGAATCCGGCAGTCGGATCTCCCGTAATGTCCGTTCGAAGTTAATGGTCGAAATTCGCGAACTGCCGCAGCAAGACGCGTTCTATTCAGGCCATTATATTATATATATATAATATATTTCCTCGATTTCCTTTTAAAACGTACTTTATAAATAGTTTTAAATTTGTTTTCGAAACGATTTCAACTTCATTTCAAATTCAAATCAAAATTGAATTTTTCCTTATAAATTTGTTTTAAATTCATTTCAAATTGATTTCAATTCAAATCGATTTTTAATTCAATTTTAGTTCGTTTTCAATTCAATTCAAATTCATTTCTATTCAATTTCAATTCGAATTCAATTATATTCGATTTCAATTCTATTCAAATTCATTTCAAATTGATTTCCATTCAATTTCAATTCGACTCGAATTCATTTTATTTTCAATTCAATTCGAATTCCAATTCGTTTCAGTTCAAATCGAATTCTAATTCGTTTCAATTCAATTCAATTCAAATTCTAATTCGTTTCAATTCAATATAATTCGAATTTCATTTCAAAATATTCGATTTTGAAATCACTTTTCAATATTCATTATAAAAACGAATATAATCGATATAAATATCGTTCACGTCAAAATAGCGCATATCTAATCAACACGGCTTTATATATTTCTATTTCAAATATTCTATTCAAATATTTCGTTTCAAATATTTCTTCTCAAATATTTTATTCAAATATTTCTCTTCAAATATTCTATTTCAAAACTGGAATGAGACCCAATCAATTACCATATAATGTTAATTATATGGATTTTCTACAACACATGTATAAAATAACAACGATAAATAATCAACCATCATTCAGAGTGCACCACACAACTACATAAGCATTAAATATAAATAATTAGCGCTTACACAATCTGTCAATCAATCGATCGACATACAACTAATTATTGGGATTAGTGTATGTCATATATCATCCCAATACCCGTGTGGGGTTTCAATCAATCAAACATAGATTTTATTTGTGCAGCTATGCGATGTGTAAAATTTATCGTCTCAATCAATATCAGTCAAACGTGTGTATATAAACAAATCGTTCGATTTGTTTATATCAATTTATTTCATTTCATATACACGTTAAAAATTCTATTTTTAACTATAAAATATTTTCCCCTATAAAATATTTTATTTCATTTCACATCACATCACACAATTAGCTATATCTCAGAATCAAACAAACAAGCATACAAGCCGTCCATGGTCTGTGGACGACGGGTGGCGGGTGTTACTAAACACCGTCTACATCCTAATATATATTTTTAACTAGAAATTTAAACTAAAGGTGAGGAGTTATCACAAATTAGCTAAACCAAAAGCCACGACCCTTCATATGTAGGAAATCTTCGCCGTGCTCGCCTTTTGTCACTTTCGTTGCCCGTAGCCACTACATATATAAAAATCACGTTTTTATATCCTCTATTATGTAAAAATCATATTTTTATTAATGAAAAATCATATTTTTATTAAATAAAAATCGTATTTTTTTATTACAAAACTATATATAAAAAAATTCTGTTTTTATCATGCTAATGTTATACAAAAAGAAAGAAAACTGAAAATAAATCAGAAGAAAACAAAAATATGTACAAACTCACTGTTGTCGGATGAAGGAGGGTTGTGGGAGAGGCTGTGGGCGCGCAGCAGGTCGGAAAGCGTCTCGGCGGACCCGGAGGTGGCTGGCGCGGCGTTCTAGGGGGTAGCGGCTGTTGTTTCGGCTGAGGAGGTTTGGTGGTGCTCGAATCGGGGAAAAGGGGATCGCGTCTGCTGACGCGAGGAGGAGGAGGGGAAGGGGAGCATCGTCGGAGAGAGGTCCGGCGATAGGGGCACGGCGGTGCGCTCGGAGGGCGACGCAGTGGTGGTAGGGACTGGAGCGACGGGGTTTTTTAATTTGGGGCGGCTTTATTTTTCTGAGAGCAAAATTAGGGTTTCACCCTTATGTGGTTTTTTTTTATTATTTTATTTTAATCTCAAAAAGGCGTCTTTAAAGTTCAAACTCAAAATTGATCCCACCGACTGCCGCCTCTAGCTAATTACTCCCATTCCGAACACAATGAGATATGTTTCGTAGGCCAATTCGGCTGTTACGATCGGTTTCCGTTGAATTTAAAACATAAATCTTTATATATTCAATTTAAACACACATTTCTATTTATCGGGGCCACATATAGTCCCTAAAAATTCCAGAAAAATTATCTCTAGCTTCGTATTGACGATACGGTTCTAACAAAACTAATTTCGTCAAATTCTGAGACCGTTTGAAAAATGGCCATTTTCCGGTCGATTAAAATCAACTGAAACTAGTCAAACGCGTTTTCCTTTGCCATGCTCACATATCGAATCGAAAATTTACGAATTTTGAAACCTAACAATAATTTGACATCACGGATCCAACAAAAGTAGTTTCGTCGAAATCCGAGGTCATTTGCAAAATTTCCATTTTTAAGGGCCAGAATTCCATAGCGACTATTCTGAATTTTCAACTGGACATAACTTTTGATTCCCGCTATGAAATTTCGATTTTTCGGATTCGTTGGAAAGATATTCTCAATTAGATTCAAATATTTTTGGTTTCTCTAAAATCCGGATTATTTTGAATCCTGTACATCCATTTGAAATTTTAAATCGAATTATCGAACTACCGCGCCATTTTCAATTCCTTTTATAATTTAAAATAAATATTTATATTCTATCGATGATCTATATAATATATACGTTCGAATTCTATTCAAAATAAATTTCTCGTCGATATTATTTAAAATAATTCATTTTATATAATCAAAATTCACTAAAATTGCCAAAATAAGAATTTTAAATTGGCTTGGATTTCTGGGTTGTTACAATCTCCCCCACTTAAAAATTTTCGTCCTCGAAAAGGAACGAAGCCGAAAGTTGTTTAACTAATCAACTCAACTTTCATTATTTTCATTACGGCTTAAATTCTTTAACTTTTCAGTTTCTAGGAACTTTTCAAAATTTTCTAAAATTTGGCTAACACCCTAAATTTTCGAAAAATTTCGCCATAACCTCCCCTGCACCGGGGACTTCGGGATATTTCATATAGCCTCCCATGGCCTTCTTCAATCCAAAAGAAAAAGAAAAAGCCAAGCGGCTCATAAAATCATTATCACCCAAACAAAACAGTAAATTATGGTAAACATGTACCTATTTGTCGGGAAACAATTTTATTCTTCTGCTCTAGTCTCTTTGCTATGACCTGTTCAATGTAAGTACATGTACATGCATGCAAATGCGACTAATTTTCAATACAATTCACTATTTGATACAATTTGGCTATAGGGTACAAATTTTAATTAGTCAAACTATAATCAAACAACACAACCATCAATCAATTAGTTGATTAGCTTTTCAAATTCATAATTTTGATATATAGTCCAAAAATCAGATTTTTGATGCCAAATCACAACAATTTATTCTAACTATATTTTGGTTCTCACACCAGTCAATTGGAAATATATAGAAATCTCACTTTCGCCACTCGAAAATAAATACTGGTGATGGTATACTTCATCATCAGGACCATGCCCGGGCGACTAGAGTGTGATTCTATATCTACCCAATATATTAAAACTTCGAATACACGTTTGCAAGGCGTATATCCAAAATCTTTATATATCGAATTGTCCAAATTAATTTAAAATAAATATTCAAATACGTATACAACGATTTAAATTTCAAAACAAAATCTGTTTTCATTTTAAAAATGTACTCTTCACACTCGTTCTAGGATACTACTGATCCCATCTCTAACGAGTCATTCTTATTGGATATTACTAATCCAATTTCTGATGAATTCTTTCGTTTGGTTCTAACGTGTCTTGTTCTCTGAGCTTTGTAAACCAAAGCTCTGATACAAAATGAAGCAACCCGAACTTCCCCGGTCTCCGAAGAGAAGAGAAAGAACGAATTACTTTGAGGACAAGACGAATCAGAATGCAGACAGAAGAACATTTCATTGTTAATTACAACAATTCATGAGAATACAAGAATGTACAGAGTATGAATAAATACAACACAGAAAATATTAGAGATTACAATACATTACATAGATGCAGAAAATAATACAATACACAACTAGAAGTAATACACGGATACAGAGCTTTCCGAGTATCGTTCCAGCTGTAAATCAAGATCCTATGAATATAAATCTGCAAAAACCAAAACTACTAGCTGCCCGTGTCAAAATAAGGGCACCCATAGTTTAGGTTAAAACAATAAACTCCAGGTCAGTCATGGGACTGGTGTGAGAACTAAAACAGTTATTAATCTTTATTTTTAAAGTTAGGTAAATCAAGGGACCACGCCGTATATCACGGAACGGGTTTCCTCCCAAGAATACCAGTGCATAAAACAATAGCGCAATGCTAAATAAAGAACAATGAAGCTATTATAAGACCCAGGTCTCATCACACAATGCAATGCAAGCCGGAGGATAGGGTTTTTACCTTATAATAGCCAAGAATGCTTGATACGTTTAAAACAAATCGTTTGATACTATTATAAGTGCATAGTGTCAAACATTTTCAATCATAAATATCAATCATAGACGGCATGAGCGCCCCATCCCACTATGTCGCCATACTAGGCTCTACAAATAAAACCGCAAAGTCACGTATTTGGAAATTGGATTTCCATCTATGAACCGAGGCAAGGGATCGTCCTCTACCGAATTTGAGACTGTCTAGCCCGAGCCTCAGGATCAGAACGCATCAACCCTTGGATCGTCAGGGTCGGTCCACTGATGTGGATTATTATGCCTGAACACTGCGTTTCCCCGCCCTTTGGGGCGTAAATGAGCCAACGAATGACTCCATCGGCTTCACATAGTCACCGATATATCCGAGGCGCCTCGCAACAGCAACAACCACATAAGTCAAACTCGTCAGGGCGTGTAAAACCACTGACGCCACTTCTAACTAGAAAGAAACGCATGTCCTCCCTGAGGTCCTTCTCCCGTTTTTGGTTCACAACCGAGGTGTGAGGCTCGCGAATCAACGTTACACAAAGCTCTGCCACATAGGCTGTGCTTTGATTATCCACCACAAGACTCTGCTTTTCAACAGAAGCCTTGATCATTTGCATCTTAGCATGCCACACAGGCAATTCACGCTATGCAACCGATATCAATCACACAGAATGAAATCCGATGTCAGACACACATCCATTTACAAGTCCGTTCTGGGTTTGAACGAAACCGAAGGCACTTAGTACCCTGCATATCCATCGATCTCCAAGTACGTCTGGACGACCACCAACTGATTCCCTCCTCTTGGGTGTACGGCCCAATCAAGATCATCAGTAATTATCCAAATGACGTGAAGACCTCCGGTCTTCAACCACCGTCTTCATATTCGACTCATCGTCGAAGCAGTTATTCAGAATGGGATAAACCCGGTCTTTCTGAACAACTCGCGTATATAATAAACAAGTGTTACAAAAACACAACATATGCCTCATTCCAATTCATCAGTCACTAACCGTAAATTAGTAAGGGAACAATTCCTCAAATATCAACCCCGAAGGCCGAAACCAACATCAGATCAATACCCAGGAAACCATTCTTCTTAGCTAACCTGTAGTTAGTTTCTAAATTTCACATTCTTAGGGAAAGGTTCCCATTAATTTTATCAAAGATAAATTCTTTTAAATTTATTCTTTAATCTTCCTTTGAATATCACTTCAAACTAGTCGGGATTAACGAACCTTACCGAAGTAATCATTTGTTTTAATTTCCTAATCCCAACCTATTCATCCCATGAAGTAAAACTGGTAATACTTCATATCTAACACCACGGTGTTATCGGTAAATTCAATTACCATTTCACGTTCAAATCTAATTAAAGATTTAACTATCGCCCGGAGCAAAACTGGTGATACTCCATTCTCGATCTTTTCAATCTAATTAAAGATTCATTAAAACTCCACTTAGTTTTAATCTTTAACTAGGTTAAAGAATCAATGTCTTTTAAAACACGGTTCACGATAAACCCCAAAATCACATCACATTTCAATCAGTCCCTAACCGTAAATTAGCAAGTGAGCAATTCCCTAAGTATTAACCCCGAAGGCCGAAACCAACATCAGATCAATACCCCAGAAACCATTCAGCTTAGCAAATCTCCAGTTAGTTTCTGATTTTCTTAACTCCTTTAGGTCTAAGAACAGTATAATTGAAGATGCCGTTCACGACAACCCCAAAATCACATTCCATTAATTATCGGGTTAAAGAACAAGTGTTATTTAAAACACCGTTCACGATAAACCCAAAAATCAATTCCAATTCAACTCCAATTAAATATTATTTAATTGGTACACTTCTTTAAATCTAAATATAAAGATTTAATCTTTTTCGCAACTGGGTTTAAGAACAGTGTTAATGAAGACACCATTCACGACAAACCCAAATTACATTTGATATTAGATACAAAGCTCTGAATAGAAAATATATCGGCTTATATTCAATATCAAATTCTACGACCAACAAATATTGTATTGGAAATAATGATATAAATATATCTTTCAAATTCCCATAACAATATTTGTATCATCACGAAATCCAACATCGAAATATTCCTATGACAATTTCGATTCAAATCCATTCCAATTCACTTATTGGAAATTCTGGTTATTTTCAAAACCATTTCAAATCCAATTTATTTATTTTAAAAATAAATAGAATTATAATTCTAGTTCAAAACTTGTTCATTTCGATAAAAATCTATTTTTATCTTTTCAAATATGGAGTTTTTCCTCCCAATTCTTCACAAATCATTTCTTATGATTTTACACAAATTATTACTATTTTTAATAATTTTATTAAGGCCCGTACAGTCGATTTCCATCAACGGCCATCGAACTGCACTTACAGCGACCTTTTCCAAATTTGATTTGTACATAATTCCAAATCCAACCATTAGATTTCAAATTTCTAATATCATACGAACCCAACGGTTCCGTTTTCAGGAGAATCCGACGGTCGGATCTCCCGTAATGTCCGTTCGAAGTTAATGGTCGAAATTCGCGAACTGCCGCAGCGCGGCGCGTTCTATTCAGGCCATTATATTATATATATATAATATATATAATATATATTTCATCGATTTCCTTTTAAAACGTATTTTATAAATCGTTTTAAATTCGTTTTCGAAACGATTTCAACTTCATTTCAAATTATAATCAAAATTGAATTTTTTCCTTATAAATTCGTTTTAAATTCATTTCAAATTGATTTCAATTCAAATCGATTTTTAATTAAATTTCAGTTCGTTTTCAATTCAATTCAATTTCAATTCGAATTGATTTCTATTCAATTTCAATTCGAATTCAATTCTATTCGATTTCAATTTGAATTCAATTCTATTCGAATTCATTTCAAATTGATTTCCATTCAATTTCAATTCGATTCGAATTCATTTTATTTTCAATTCGAATTCTAATTCGTTTCAGTTCAATTCGAATTCTAATTCGTTTCAATTCAATTCTAATTCCTTTCAATTCAATATAATTCGAATTTCATTTCAAAATATTCGATTTTGAATTCACTTTTCAATATTCATTATAAAAACGAATATAATCGATATAAATATCGTTTGCGTCAAAATAGCGCATATCTAATCAACACGGCTTTATATAATTCTATTTCAAATATTCTATTCAAATATTTCGTTTCAAATATTTCTTCTCAAATATTTTATTCAAATATTTCTCTTCAAATATTCTATTTCAAAACTGGAATGAGACCCAATCAATTACCATATAATGTTAATTATATGGATTTTCTACAACACATGTATAAAATAACAACGATAAATAATCAACCATCATTCAGAGTGCACCACACAACTACATAAGCATTAAATATAAATAATTAGCGCTTACACAGTCTGTCAATCAATCGATCGACATACAACTAATTATTGGGATTAGTGTATGTCATATATCATCCCAATACCCATGTGGGGTTTCAATCAATCAAACATAAATTTTATTTGTGCAGTTGGGCGATGTGTAAAATTTATCGTCCCAATCAATATCAGTCAAACGTGTGTATATAAACAAATCGTTCGATTTGTTTATATTAATTTATTTCATTTCATATACACGTTAAAAATTCTATTTTTAACTATAAAATATTTTCCCCTATAAAATATTTTATTTTATTTCACATCACATCACACAATTAACTATACATCAGAATCAAACAAACAAGCATACAAGCTGTCCATGGTCTGTGGACGACGGGTGTCGGGTGCTACTACACACCGTCTGCATCCTAGTATATATTTTTAACTAGAAATTTAAATTAAAGGTGAGGAGTTCTCACAGATTAGCTAAACCAAACGCCACGACCCTTCATATGTAGGAAATCTTCGCCGTGCTCGCCTTTTGTCACTTTCGTTGCTCGTAGCCACTACATATATAAAAATCACATTTTTATATCCTCTATTATATAAAAATCATATTTTTATTAATGAAAAATCATATTTTTATTAAATAAAAATCGTATATTTTTATTACAAAACTATATATATAAAAATTCTGTTTTTATCATGCTAATGTTATATAAAAAGAAAGAAAACTGAAAATAAATCAGAAGAAAACAAAAATATGTACAAACTCACTGTTGTCGGATGAAGGAGGGTTGGGGGAGAGGCTGTGGGCGCGCAGCAGGTCAGAGAGCGTCTTGGCGGACCCGGAGGTGGCTGGCACGGCGTTCTAGGGGGTGGCGGCTGTTGTTTCGGCTGCGGAGGTTTGGTGGTGCTCGAATCGGGGGAGAGGGGCTCGCGTCTGCTGACGCGAGGAGGAGGAGGGGAAGGGGAGCATCGTCAGAGAGAGGTCTGGCGACAGGGGCACGGCGGCGAGCTCGGAGGGTGACGCGGTGGTGGTAGGGACTGGAGCGACGGGGGTTTTTAATTTGGGGCGGCTTTATTTTTCTGAGAGCAAAATTAGGGTTTCACCCTTACATGTTTTTTTTTTTAATTATTTTATTTTAATCTCAAAAAGGCGTCTTTAAAGTTCGAACTCAAAATTGAGCCCACCGACTGCCGTCCCTGGCTAATTACCCTCATTTCGAACACAATGGGATATGTTTCGTAGGCCAATTCGGCTGTTACGATCTGTTTTCGTTGAGTTTAAAACATAAATCTTTATATATTCAATTTAAACGCACATTTCTATTTACCGGGGCCACATACAGTCCCTAAAAATTCCAGAAAAATTATCTCTAGCTTCGTATTGATGATACGGTTCTAACAAAACTAATTTCGTCAAATTCTGAGACCGTTTGAAAAATGACCATTTTCCAGTCGATTAAAATCAACTAAAACTGGTCAAACGCGTTTTCCTTTGCCACACTCACATATCGAATCAAAAATTTACGAATTTTATAACCTAGCAATAATTTGACATCACGGATCCAACAAAAAAGCTTTTGTCGAAATCCGAGGTCGTTTGCAAAATTTCCATTTTTAAGGGCCAGAATTCCATAGCGACTATTCTGAATTTTCAACTGGACATAACTTTTGATTCCCGCTATGAAATTTCAATTTTTTGGATTCGTTGGAAAGATATTCTCAATTAGATTCAAATATTTTTGGTTTCTCTAAAATACGGATTATTTTGAATCTTGTACATCCATTTGAAATTTGAAATCGAATTATCGAACTACCGCGCCATTTTCAATTCCTTTTATAATTTAAAATAAATATTTATATTCTAACGACGATCTATATAATATATATGTTCGAATTCTAGTCAAATAAATTTCTCGTTGATATTATTTAAAATAATTCATTTTAAATAATCAAAATTCACTAAAATTGCCAAAATAAAAATTTTAAATTGGCTCGGATTTCCGGGTTGTTGCAGAAATCGAGCTTTAGGATTTTCCATAGTTTGAATCGCGATCCCTTTTTGATCTTCGATTTCTTTATTTATTTATTTTGAAATGATTCTCGCGATTAACAGAAGGAGGAAAAGGAAACGAAGGAAATGGACTGTGTTGGTTTTGGGGATGGAAGAATAACGATGGCATTGGCTGTTTATATAGAGAAGCGGAGGGGTTAGGATATAAACGACGTCGCTTCCATAGATAGAGGTAGGTTTAGGCGTAGGATAACATGGCTATGAAGCTTCAGGGTCAAGGAATTTAATTCATACCTGTAGTTGAAAAGAGAAGACGGGGTAGTTATGCAGAATAGCTCCTTAGGTCGTCCTTTATCGTATTATTTATTTAATTGATTTATTTTAACCGGTGACTTCAAATTACAATATTCTATGACTACGAACCCTTATTTTGAGCGTAACGAACGATATTCCTAGCGTTCTACCCCCATTCTGAACACACCGGAACAGTTTCCACGGTCTAATTCGACCATATACAAGAGATATTAAATTAAATTAACGATTTAACATTAAATTTGATTTAATATAAAATGACACAATAATAATAAATAAATTATTATCATATATTTTTACAAATCGAATTTATACAACTTCCAAACTGGAATAATATAAATTTAAATCTCGATATTATATTTTCAAGTTAAAATAATATTCAACTGATTTAAAATCTATTTATTTAATTAAATAAAATCATTATTGTTTTCAAAGAATTTCACAGCGACTCTTTCAAAATTTGATTTGGCCATAACTCTCAATATAAAATACGAAATTCTGATTTTTCTCTTTCATTACAAAATTATAGTTCGACAGATTCGAATATTTCTTGTTTTATCAAATTCCGATTTATAACGGATTCTGTACACTCGGTTGAAGTTCAAATCGTAAATTACGAACAACCGCGCCATTTCGAGCTCGTTTTAATTAATATATATTTACGTTTTCGAAATTCGCTTCTAATTAATATTACCATTTCAATATTTAAACTAATTTAAATATTCAAAACTGAAGCGATCAAAATACGGGACGTTACATTCCTTCCCCCTTAAAAGAATTTCATCCTCGAAATTACTAAGTAGGAAATGTAGCTATACCTTATTACTTCTCCCAATC
Source organism: Allium sativum (assembly GCA_030737875.1). Taxonomy (NCBI): domain Eukaryota; kingdom Viridiplantae; phylum Streptophyta; class Magnoliopsida; order Asparagales; family Amaryllidaceae; genus Allium; species Allium sativum. The sequence continues at coordinate 679,973,941 of CM060926.1, read as the reverse complement.
CATCCATGCAAATAGATAATTATCTCAATACCCCTCCTACTCAACCAACTTACTAGTTTTCTATTCCACTCAAAAATTTTGATTAACTTTTTGTTAAAAAAAAATTTCGAAACTGTTGAAAAATTTTCAAACTCCCTAAATTTTCGAAAAATTTCGCCAGCACCTCTCCTGTACCGGTCAATAGTTCAAACCTCAACTTGCCTCTCTAGGCCCTTTTCATTCAAAGAGAAAATTAAAAAGCCAAGTGGCTTGCCGATTCGGCGCATAAAATCTCATATTGAATTAAACATGTACCTTTTTGACGGGCATCTCATATTTGTTCTTCTTACTTGCTTCAATCCCATAACCTGTATAATTACATGCATATCCATTCCTATTCAACCACAATCAATTCAACTTTTTACTTCCACTATACCAATTTATCCATTTATTGGTTTACTTGCCTAACTTGTGACAATTTGAAACACATGTTCAAATATGTATATATTTACTTACAACGAGTCGAGTTCATTTAAAATTCAAGTTCCAAGTAAAACTTAAATTCACAAGTTCATTAAAATTTTCGCTTGAGTTCCAAGTTTTATTATACTTAATTCGATTCATGCTTCACTTGATTTAAACTCAAGTTTATACAATCCATGTTTATTTTCACTATTTAATATACACATTCACTTTTATTTCAAGATTTAAATTCATAGCCCCACTCAATTGAATAACAATTCAAGTCACATACAGTTATCATTATTCGAATTGGCTTTATTGCAATTTATTTCTTGTTTCATTCGACATTTTCAAACAATATGTGTCGAGCTTTATTTAGATTATCAACATTCAGTTTATTGTTATTTCAACTTGAATTCAAGTTTTTCCATTTCATATTGATTCAATAATTTGTTTAATATGGTTTTAATTTTCAATCTAAATCGGCTTAACTTATCTCTCAGTCGAGTTTCAATCCATTCATTTATGTTGGAATTTGTTTCCTTAACTCCAACTTATATATCAAATTCTGATTTGTATTTCATAATTATTTACTTCATCTTTTGGTTATACTTATCCATTTTAATTCAATAATTCCATTTGAATCAATCAAGCAACCAAACACCAACAAAATTTAAGAAAACTATTTCTTTTATACATAAAAATAAATTTGGGTAAAATTATTTCATTTACTTGCCTTTCAAAACAGTATTGTATCAGTTTCCAGTTCAATATTGAACTGAACAAGTGATGCAACACAAAACAATTTATATACAATATACAAATACGCACTCTTATATATATATATACATTCAAACTCAATCTAGGATATTAGTAATCCCATCTCTATCGAGTTACGTCACAGAGCCAAGGTTATTCCTAAACCATTGCTCTGATACCACTGTAACGAACCGAAAATTTCGACGCTCGAATTTTTGACACAAATACCTCTCGTGTCCAAAACTCGAGTACCGAAAATCCAGAACGTTAAGGAAAGAAGTCAGAGGGTGAGAAAAAAAATAAGATAGAAAGATTATAATAGAAGAAAACGAAGAACAACAACTAATCACAATATCAGAGTCTCACATCGCAGCGGAATAAAATATAATACAGAAATAAACCTTTATTGAAAACTTTAAGAACAATACTTACAATTTATCAGAGTACAGCGGACATTCAATTCATCTGGACAGATACAACAGTCTGTCCTCATTTAAAACACACAGCGGAATACTATATATATCATACGTCTGATTTCCTCCAGCTCGTCTCCTGGAATCTGTATCATCTTATCCTGAACCTGTAAACTCGGTCAGACCCAAGTTGGTCTGACCCGAGCATTACAAATGCCACAGGTCAGTCGGGTGAACCAGCGTGAGGAAAACCCACTAAATTATTGGTATCATCCATCTTGATTTTAAAGTTAAAAAAAAGGATAATCGTAAGACCAATCCACACATAAACACGACGGTTTTTACCTTACGATAACCCAAACCATTTTTTGAAATCAATGTCTTTTCTGATATTATAATAGTATCTACATACAAATAAATAGAATCTAGCAGAACGCTTGCATCTCATGCTCTACGAATATAGTATACAATCAAAACCGCGGGAGCTTATTGGAGATTGGATTTCCAACTATGACAAGGTATGGGACCACCTTCCGATAGTGTATCTCTAGAGAAGAATACACTGGGTTCAACAAGAACGTCTTGCAACCCGGCCCACACATGACCGACACTCATTTCTCTTGAGTATATCGAATATATTGTCGCCTACGGTTGCTAGCAACATAACCATTCCCGGGAGATACAAAAGCGAAAAGAAGTAACAAATATGAATATTCTCTAGATGGTGACAATACACCCTAATGGGCGCGACCCACAATAGCTATGTTGCCTGCCCGATTTTTGTCATTTCCTGGTTGTGAGGCTTGAGGTTATAATCGTATTTCTAGATCATCTGGCCACCATTACTTTGATTGCCACATCGTCAAATCCGTCAGATATCACTAATTGACATCCACAAAAATACTCTAGTTATCAAGCCAGAGAAAACCTTTTCTCTGCCATCAACTATGGTACGTTTGAAGAAATCAATGTACGTGATCCTTTCGAAATACTCTGTCAGACATTCGTCCATACAAGTTGTCCTAGGATTGGACAAACCGAAGGCACTCTCCTACCGCATCCTAGGAATCACCCTATGGATCAGTAGCGAGTAGTCCTTGCCACCCGTCAATTTCAACCACGACAGGATCACTATTAGAATATCTCCAGGCGCGACTCCGGAGAATTCGGCGTAGTCCTTTCGCTTATGAAAATCTACAGTCTTCACTGCTCCATCTTCAATCCGTATATTCTACGTTTACGTATTAGTTGGTTCGGAATGGTTTTCGAATAATTTCGATCCCGTACTTTCTGTACTAACCATCGTATAGGCGAGATTTGATAGTTGGTTATTTAACTATCAAATAAAACAGCCATTCGTCCATAAAAGAAAATTGAACACTGTTCTAATATTCTAAATCACTTTATCCTCCTTTTGATTTACCATTCGTTAATTCAAAACTTCTCCCTTTTTTTCCAATAAGTGGAATATTCATTTTTAAGATACATTTTGCAAAACACTTGCTAATATTCATTTATTTCTAAAACTGAAACAAAGAATTTCTTACAACGATATCACTTCCATTAATCAACTCAATTTTTGGTTTAACCTTTATAAAAACCAAGTTTTGTACCAATAACCTTCATAAACATCTTTATAAGATTATTTCAACTTACTTCAGCTTCATTAAATAAATTGCATCCTATATCTAAAATATACGTATATAAGTATCCTTTGTAAATCCTTTATTATGAATATTTATTATATAAAATCTTATATAATTTCTTTAATAAAAACGATATTGTCTTTACTCGTTTAATTTGAGTTCAATTAGAATTTAAGGTCTTAGGAAAACTCTTCCTTCTAACGATTTCCATTTGCAAACTATTTGCCTTAGTCCTTATTTATCTCAACGGTGAATAATATTCCTTAATACAATTCATATTTGACTTATGCAGTCAACCCGAATTCATACTTGAAATTTCAAGTTTAAATTCTATTTATAATTTCAAATTATAAATTTACTTCATATAACCTCTTATATAATTTTCCTTGAAATTGGAAAACTTTAAATCCATTTAAAATATCGACTTATTATTCAATTCTCATTTCTTACCTGCTTTACATTTCCTCAAATTCCCCTAATAATAATTTCACTTATAAAATTGCCTTTTCATCTCATTTGTTTAAAAAAATATTTTATTTTTAAATTATATTTAATTCGCTTCCCAAATAACCATTTCTATTTGAAAATAATTATTTTCTTTTCATCTCTCTTTATATTTTAGTTACAATTTTGAAATCCATACTTTTCCAAATTCTCAAATGGTAATCGTTTCATTCCTTTATAAACATTGTTTATAAAATCGACTCATTAACACATTTGTTTAAACAAACCTTTACTTTTAAATTATTTTATAAATTTGGATTTTCAAATGAATGTTTCTATTTAAAGGTAGATATTACTTTAAACTCTTTTTATCAACGGCCATTATAAAATCAACCGTTCAAAATATTTGTTTTAAAACAAATATTTACTTTTAATTTCTTTTCAAATTTAGATTCTGAATACCCATGTCTATTTGGAATTAATTTTTTTTAATCTTTATTCCATTTAAATTTCTATTTTTAAAATCCATGTATCGTTATTTAGGATATTTAAATTTTCTAAAACCAACAATCAGTGTTATTAACACATCTAAGTATACTATAACTGTCATAGGGTATAAACACATCATATATGAGCATGTATATGAAAAACAAATAAATAAATGTTGAGGGATCCAGTTGGATCCCTCCAACCTGTTTTTCCAACATCCACAGATGTTAGTCAACAATAATAATACCCATCCTGCTTCGAGGCAGGATATCGCGGTATAGAAGGTCATCCACTATATATATTGCGGGGCGTATAGGGAAATCATCCACTAATAGTACTGCGGGCATCCGCTAATGATACTACGGGAATTATCCAATCACCAATCACCAATATTATTTTTATATATTATTATTATTATATAATATCACTTTATATCAATCAATTTAGCAACCAAGCAATAAAATAAAATTTTGAACTATTAAAAACAGTTCAAATAATTAACTGAGTGAGTTTAACTCACCTCGATTTTTCGTGTTGAATATGCGTTTAAATTTCCAAATCGTCTCAGCACCGCATCGTCTCGAATAATTTATCACCTATGAAAATTTTATTTAATGATTAAATATTTATTTACATTAACTACTTAAATATATTTCTATGCCATTTTAAATTTATTTAAAACACATACCTTATTTTTGATGCCAACCATTCGATTAATTCATGAAACAAATCCCGAGTCCGCTCCAACTTTGCCATCATCCTTTCAACAAATCATTGAGCTCATCACAGTCAACTATCATCCGTTTCTAACACCTACGATGATTTTTTTATTTTATCGATTAATATTTATTCATCACTAACGAATAAGTAATTTCATTCTATGAAAATTAATTTACGTTAGAAATGGTTACCTTATGTTTACTGCAATTTTACTCGACCATTTGATGGACAAATCTTCGAACAACTCTCGGAAATTGCCATTATTCACTACGGCAGGTCCCCGAATATCTCATTGACAAACTTCGCCTTCTAACATCACACACCCTGCTGTACATTTCTTATTTCCAGTCAAGCCCGATCTCCGTTGTCCCAACAATTTCCAGACTGAACACCTCACTTCCGCACCAAGTACATCATCAGGAAATTGAACTCATATTCTAAAAATGAGACTCCAAATTCATGGTTTTCTCCTCTCCACCACTTTTCATCCCAGTATCCACATATTCGCACCATACAGGTAACTCAAACATCGCACCTCTACATTCCATCACACTACTCAAACACCATTCACCTTAGTTCATCAAATCGCACCCTTTCATGCGCAACAGACTTTCCAGAAATCACAATATCCATTCTTCGTAGTTCAACATCCCTACATTCGCACCACTCCCCTCACCATCATTACAACTCAAAATCTCCAAACATCATATCGAACCCCACCAGTTTATCACTAGTGAAATGCGCCACTCCATTCCCATCATCAGTACTCCGCATAACACCAATTCGCACTCCCAAAATCCACTGTTGCGCACCCATTTCCTTCCATAAAAATCGAACTCTATAATAGATCGAACAACTCACCACAAACCGCATCCACACCCCATGAATCCATTAGTCTTCGAGCTACAGGGTCTCCGTGATTTTGGTTTCCAATTGCGAGTGCCTTGGTTTTGAAATCGAGCTTTAGGATTTTCCATAGTTTGAATCGCGATCCCCTTTTGATTTTCGATTTCTCTTTTTATTTATTTTGAAATGATTCTCGCGATTAACAGAAGGAGGAAAAGGAAACGAAGGAAATGGACTGTATTGGTTTTGGGGATGGAAGAATAACGAAGGCATTGGCTGTTTATATAAAGAAGCGGAGGGGTTAGGATAGAAATGACGTCGCTTCCATAGATAGAGGTAGGTTCAGGCGTAGCGTAACATGGCTATGAAGCTTCGGGGTGAAGGAATTTAATTCATACCTGTAGCTGAAAAGAGAAGACGGGGTAGTTATGCAGAATAGCTCCTTAAGTCGTCCTTTATCATATTATTTGTTTAATTAATTTATTTTAACCGGTCACTTCAAATTTTCTATGACTACGAACCCTTATTTGAGTGTAACGAACGATATTCCTAGCGTTCTGTAACGACCCAGCGGATTTTCGGCCCCGAAAATCGACAGAAATACCTTTACCATAACTCATGCCGACCTTCCAAACACCGAAAACACTGGATAGTTATTAGAAAGAAATTAGAGGGTGAGATAAGAAAGAAAGAAATATTAGAATAGAAGAAGAAGAAGAATCAACACAAAATAGAATAAGAATCTCACATCGAAGCGGAACAAAATATAATACAGAAGTAAAACTTTATTGAGAGCTTTCAAAAATACTTACAGTATCAGAGTTCATCAACATCTCTGGACAGTTATAATAACCTGTCCTCAAATACAACACACAACGGAATAGTAGCTATATAATATTATACGTTTGGACTCTTCCAACTCGTCTCTTCACAGCATCCGATATCCTGGACCTGTACAACCCGGTCTAACCCGAGCATTTACAAAACACCGGGTCAGTCTGGTGAACCAGAGTGAGATAAACTCGCACAGTATCAAGGTAACACACAACTTGAATTTTAAAGTCAAAATCTTTTCAAAGCAAAGGATAATCGTAAGACCAAATCTACACATAAACACGGACGGTTTTTACCTTACGATAACCCAAAACAGTTTTGAAACCAATATCTTTTCTGATATTATAATAATGTCTAAATACAAGTAAATAACAATCTAGTGGAACGCTTGCATCTTACGCTCCATATACATATACAATCAAAACCGCGGGCGCTTATTAGAGATTGGATTCCGACAATGACAAGGTATGGGACCACCTGCTGATAGTGTATCTCTAGAGGCGAATACACTGGGTTCAACAAGAACGTCTTGCAACCCGGCCCTCACATGACCGACCACTCATTTCGCTTGAGTGTATCGAATGTATATCACCAACGGTTGGGCTCAAACCACCGTTTCCCTAAAAGGGACAGCATCGGTAGATTAAAGAAGCAAAAGGAAGTTCTCTAGATAGGTGATTATACATCCTAATGGGAGCGACCCACATAGCCATGCTACCTGCCCGATTTTTGTCATTTCCCGGTTGATAAGGCTTGAGGTATAGATTAACTTTTTAACACCTGGTCATTATTCACTTTGAATGTCACATCGTCAAATCCGCCAGATATCACTAATTGACGTCCATAAAAATACTCTGCGGTTTAGCTAAGAGAAGGTGTACGACCTTCTCCGCCATCACAGAAATACATTTGAAGAAATCAACGTACGCGATCCCTTTGGAAATACTCTGTCATACATCCGTCCATACAAGTCATCCAGGAACAGGATGAACCGAAGGCACTCTCTTACTGCATCCAATATAGGAATCACCCCATGGGCCAGTACCGAGAAGTCCGTGCAATCCGTAGATTCCAACCACGACAGAATCACAGCATATCTCGGGCCGCTAAGCCAGAGATTATAAGTAATCCTTCCGATTATGAAAATCCACGGTCTTCAATGCTCCACCTCGACCGTCTTCTGATATTTCACGTATTTGTTGGTCGGAAGGGTTTTGAACCTAAGTTAGATCCCGGACTTTCTTTACCAACAATCGTATGGGTCAGATTTGATAGTTGGTGATTTAACTATCAAAATAAATAGTGTTTCAATCATGACAATCCAATGAGTTCACTGGTTCAGTATTCAGCACCACTTGGCCTTCTAATTAAACAAATGAAATTTTAAAACTATTAAATATCTCGATATTATAAATATAGTCTTGCCTCTTATTTAACATAAGAATCATCTTTAAACAAACTTTTTTCATTTCTTAGAACCATAATCCATACTTATACTTATAGAATAAAACTTAACTTTACGTTACTTCCTAATTCGACAATATCGTTATATTTCCGACAATCCCTTTTTATTTCCCTTTTTCTTTTAAATCCTCATTATATATATATATGTATATATCCCAAATCTTCATCAAAATGTTGCATTATTATTTTTCTAATGGAATAATAAACTTGGCTATCCTCTTTTAGCATTACAACTTATATCATCCTCAGATAATCCGGAAGTCGTTCAAGTTGGGGTATTTTAATTACCTTTCAGGCTTGATCAACAATGTTCATATCTAAAGGTAATACGAGTCGTAATCCAAACCCATATTTTATTCTAATATAAATATAAATTCCATTTAACTATTTGAATCAAAATACGGTTTCATATAACCTTAATACCTTTTGGAAATTCTCTTTCTCAGGTATAACCATTATTCTTTAGTTCTATAATTAAATAATCTCTTGTAAAACACCACTTTTTAACCTTTTCTCTTTTTAAACAATTTCATTTCATCATTCGGATTTTCTTACAAAATCCCACTTCCTTTACCAAATTTAGTTTCACTAATCCCTTTTCAAATTCTTTCGGCCATTTCCCGCTTTGAATCTCTTATTTCAATTCCTCACCTTTACTTGACCACATTATTTACTAACGTTAATTTAGAATTAACGATATAACGCCTCATCGCTTTTATAAACCTTGTTAAAATCCATTCTGGTTTAGTTTAAACCCTTTTCATCTAATTTCCCTTTTTGATAAACTTTTATTCAAAATATATATTTCAAATCAATCTTTAGTTATAAATAAATTTTATAATTTCAGTTCTATCAATTCACCTGACGGTAAATCGATATAAATAAAACAATTTACTTTTAGGTCATTTACTGCCGATTACTTAACCAATACTGCCCACTGGTTAAAACGCAACACATGTTGACTTTGCAGTCAATGGTCACTACCAAAATCAATTACCCAATCATGACAGTTCATATATGATAATATAAAAATAAATAATATATTTGAGGAATCCGGTTGGATCCCTCCAACCTGTTCTTCCCTGAATACAACGGTTATCACCAAACAGATCATTCAATTTCATTTAACTGATAAAATAAATAACGACCATTTAATCCCAACCACAAGCAATCCAAACAATTCAACCAATTAAACATGTTTATTTTATAAACGTGACCAACAAGGTAAGTTACCTTTATTGGAACCAATCGTTAAAATAACGATTTGATATTTCACTGAAATTAAACGACGGTTTAATGTCATCAGTTAAATCAGCAAATAAATATATGATTAGCAAACAGTCAACCATTGGCAAGCAGAGCACACAAAATCAAAACCCAATTTATCTAAAATATAAATGGGAAAAAACTGAGTGAGTTTAACTCACTTTGATTTCCGTTGCCGCTAAAGAGGTTCGGGTTTCCGTTCTAATTAAATTAAACTAGTGTTTAATTTAACAATAAATCTCCAACAACCTCCAGCACTGTCCAAAATAATTCCAACATGTCGTATTTGTCAATATGGTTCTGGTGCCTCTCGTTGGTCCAAATATTTAAATTCGTAGTAACAAAGGCTGTTATTCGTTCCTTTCTGCTCGTTCGAAACCATTCCACCTACAGCAGCTTAAATCCGGGTTAACCCCCATAGCAAATAGGTTACAATTATTTTCTTAATTAAATGAAAAAAATGGATTCGCACTTAAGTAATTACTTTTCTTTATGTGTAAAATAATGCCGAGGTCCTTTCTTTCCTTCTCTCAGTTGTTCATGCTGCACCATGATTTCCTATTCAAAAAATCAACATAGGTACCATTTTATCAACTAAGGATTTTCTAAATTAATTTAAAGTTAACTAATTTAAACATTACGTTCTAATATGTTTGTGAAATACTGGTTCGTTCTTGTTCCCTTTCTTTACTGTTTAAATGAGACCGATAGTTCTTCCCTTTCTTTACCGTTCCCAGAAATTATGCACTGTTCAATTACTTCCTCTTGTCTGTGTCTCTCATTCCATAGAACTTGACCTCTAAAACAATGCATGCTATAAACGATAGGACCAATATCCTTTAATTAATTAATACAAAGATTTTACTTCGTTACGTGATTTACTCAGGCCAATCCCACTTCATGGTTACAGTTCCCCGTTGTGGGCACTCCTGCATAGGATTAATAAACTAATTAAACTATTCTTTAGTTAAATTAATGAACTTTCTTACTAATTTCTTTTTAACAGAATTAACCTTAGTTTAGTCTGCCCTTTTTGTCCCAAATGAACCCCCCTTCTTCTTGTTAACAAACCATGCACGATTCCATTTGATTCCCGATTCATCATGTTTCTGAAACAATACAGCGTTATCTTTTTTTATATATATATAAACAATATTCCTTAAACTCTTGTATTAGGGAATAATGACAGTTTAAACTTTATAACCTCTTTATTTTTCTTTGCTGTGCATTGCTCTGGGGACTTCGTTCCTCAATGATGTTCCTCCCTCACGTACACTACTGCTAAAGCCATACCCATGCTGCCTCTTCACGGTGAAGACCAACCACCATTCATTCAAACAATTCACTTTTCCACATCTCTCGTTTCTCAGCTACTCTGTAGCACTTCACCGTCTGTAAATTGTTTGAACCCATTGCCAGTTCAAGTTCCGTTTTCCCACCTTCATGCTGTCACACATCCTCCGACTACCTCTATTCAGAGGCCTCAACGTCCCTCTCCATCTTCCCTGTAGACAACTTCTCCCTTCCCGCCTCGAGATTTCTAACATCGCAGTCCAAGTTTGCCGCCAAAATTTCGAGAAACAGGAACAAGTTTCTTGTTTAATTATCTATCTTTATTCTTTTAATTTCTTAAGAGAAAAAGATACGAGAAGCTTTCGGTTTGTATTTTTTTTTGAAAGGTAGAAAAAACGAAATATGCAGTCTTTATGTAGGAGGAGAAACGTAGAGAGGAGAAGGACGTGGGGCGCAAGGAAAGGTAGTGTGGGGCGCAAGCCACCAATTGTGTGATGCTCAAGTCATCGTGCATACATATAATTTATTTAAATGGTTGGACATAATAACCTGCTGAAGATACCGTACCCTGCATTGTTGTTTCTAGGAAAAAGACCACCTAAATTGATCCATGTACTATTACATATTATTTTCTTATTTTATTATTCGATGCTTCGTCGTGAAGTAACAACTGAAAATACCCACAATCGATTTCTGTTTTCTGATAAGAAGGCTAATTCTAGCATAGAAAAATATTCCGGATCTAATTGGACAAGTTTCGTCGAAATCCGAGGTCATTTGAAAAAAAATTACTTTATAAAACCAGAAATAAACACGCGTTTAATTTTTTCATGATCACCAGATAAATCAAATCAACTTGAAACTTTGCAATCCTATAATAATTCTTCAATACGAACCCAACGGCACCAGTTTCGTCGCATTCTGAGACTGCTTCCCCGGTAGGCTATTTTTACGTGCACCGCGATGCCATTTTTGACGCCAAATTTGTCGGTCTCTAAAAATAACAAACTATATACCTATCCTGGCTCAAATCGACGATACGAACTCAACGAGACTGGTTTCGTGGCCTAATTCAATCGTCTGTTCATGTTACACTCGAATATCCCTTTATTATATTAATTACGCGCTATAGAAAATGAACGGGCGTTTACAACTACCGTGGTCACATACGATATCGGTTTGCCACGCAGTTTGATTTTCTTACAATAATTTAACGATATGGTTCCAATGAAACTAATTTCATCGAAAACAGAGACCGTTTGCAAAATGGCCATTTTAAAGGCCGATAGCGATTTCCATAGCGACTATTTCAAAATTTAATTTGGCCATAACTAACAATCTACAACACGGAATCTGGATTTTTCTCTTTCATATGAAAATTATCATCAATACGGTTCCAACGTTTCTTGTTTCACAGAAATCCGACTTATATCGGACTCTGTATATCCATTTGAAGTTCAAAACTCTATTTTACGAACTACAGCGCCGTTCTGAGCTCGATTTATTTTATATATGAATATTTATCGTTCAACTTTGTTTAAATAGCGATTTAAATATTAAAATCCATTTATATTCCAAATAAAATATTTAAAACCAATTTAAATATTCAGATTCAAATGGTCGTAAAACACGGGTCGTTACACGTTCTACCCCCATTCTGAACACACTGGAACAGTTTCCACGGTATAATTCGACCATATACAAGAGATATTAAATTAAATTAACGATTTAATATTAGTTTTGATTTAATATAAATTGACACAATAATAATAAATAAATTATTATCGTATCTTTTTACAAACCGAATTTATACAACTTCCAAACTGAAATAATAATAATTTAAATCTCAATATTATATTTTCAAGTTAAGATAATATTCAAATGATTTAAAATTGATTTATTTAATTAAATAAAATCATTATTGTTTACAAAGAATTTCACATCGACTATTTCAAAATTTGATTTGGCCATAACTCTCAATATAAAATACGAAATTCTGATTTTTCTCTTTCATTACAAAATTATAGTTCGACAGATTCGAATATTTCTTATTTTATCAAATTCCGATTTATAACGGATTCTGTACACTCGGTTGAAGTTCAAATCGTAAATTACGAACTACCGCGCCATTTCGAGCTCGTTTTAATTAATATATATTTACATTTTCAAACTTCGTTTCTAATTAATGTTACCATTTCAATATTTGAACTAATTTAAATATTCAAAACTGAAGCGATCAAAATACGGGACGTTACACAGTAGGAATAAGTGAGTGTAAACTATAAGGAAGCAGGAGGAATCTTGTGATCAATGCTGTGTGGAGTGATGAATGGATGGAAAAATGGAAGTGATGTAGCGGTCACAGCCAGGATAGAATACATGGCAGGGAGAGATGAAAGCATTAGTATAAATTGGAAGAAGAAATTGGAAGTGGGGAACAAATTCTTGGGTAAAATATCAAAGCAGGTCTCGGCAACTAAATCTGACAGGCGCATGTTCATTTAAAGGGATGGTAGCAGGTCCTTCCATTTCAAGAATAGGACTTTGTGAAGTTTGGTCTGCAAACATTAGAGAAATGATGACTTTTGGCAGCCAACAAAGTAAGGGTGGAAGTGGTGAAGGGATTGTAACTCACGATAGAAGGGGCAGGAGAAATATAGTAATAGCAGGAAGTATAAACATGGAAGTGGAGAGCAATAGGAAGAGGGAATGAAAAGCAATAGGAATTTTTATACCACGTTTTCGATAGGAATAAATTCAAGTAGTAGGCTCTTCTTTTTGTTCTAAGGAAATGGGATGTCAAGCCACACAAACAAGAGGGTGACGCGGCTTCATGTAATGGCTGATTTAGGCCACTAATGTTTGATCAATGTAAAGAAAGTGGGTCGTGATTTGTTTAACTAAATCAAAGTTAATAAATAGAAAATGTTTGGGCCAAAATAGTTAGGTTGGTGCGAAAAATAGGATTTACTTTTGTATAGGAAAAATAGAAAAGAAAAGTTAAAAGGGTAATGGGATGAAACTATTAAATGAGCCTGTTTTAGATAAAATAGTAAATGTCTAATTATATTTTAAAACTTTTGTTAAGTAAAATCTAAAATAAGTTAAACAACCATTTGTTTAAATAATGTATTTCTATAACCTTGTTAAGCTTATAAATAATAAATTAAACAATATAAAGGAATAATGAGAACAAATGTAATATAAATGTTGTATACACTTATAAATATGTGTTATATGGAATCAAAGTTGCATTAGTTAAATTATTCATACTAATAATTAAATCATTTCAAGACTAAGAACAGAAAAAAGTTAGTGAGTTAAATAAGACTAAATGACCTATCGTTACAAAAGGATGGTGATTAATTGTCAAAGTTAAATTCAAATGTTTGAATACAAACCCGGAGTATTATTTTATCGACTTAAGTCGAAATCTTTCCAGTATCATAGCAAGATTAAATTAACGATAAATAAAAAGCGAATATTAAAGATCAAATTTTTATATAATAATCTGATCCATTTAAGAATCACTTGGCCCTAAAAGGTATTAACATTGATCAGTTCGAAGAGTCCGAAAATATATATTCCACTTCGATTCGATTTTTACGTTGCAAATCGAAGATTGTCAAAGATAATAAAAGACGGAGTTAGAAAAGAATTGTTTTATAAATCCTAGGTAGAATTTTCCTAAAATGGGTTTATAAAATAATATCTTCGGCTTGTCCAGTCCCAGGATAACTTGTATGGACGAATGTCTGATAGAGTATTCCTAACTAATCACATACATTGATCTTTCCAAACGTAGTTATGTGGTGGCATAGGAATTCGTTTCTCTTGCTATATACTTGTAGTATATTTTTGGAAGAGTCGATTAGTAATTAGCGGGTTTTGACGATGTGGCATTCAAAGCAAATAAAAGTGTTTGTCAAGGTAAGTTCAGCCGTAAGCTTCACAACCAGGAAATGAAAAAAATCGGACAAGCAGCATTGCTATGTGGGTAGCTCCCATTAGGGTGTATTATCACCTATCTAGAGATATTCCTTTTTGTTCTTATTCTATCAATGTTATCCCATTTGGGAAATGGTAACCGTACACAACCATTGGTAATATACATTCGATACACTCAAGAGAAATAAGTGGTCAGTCATGTGTGGCCGGGTTACAAGAAGTTCTTGTTGAACCCAGTGTATTCCTCTCTAGAGATACACTATCAGAAGGTGGTTCCATACCTTGTCATAGTTGGAAATCCATTATCCATACGCGTTAAATGGTTTTTGTTTGTATATTATGTAAGTAGAATGTGAGATGAAAACATTCTACTAGATTCTAAATTATTTGTGGAAACCGTGGACATTATCATAATATCTGATTTAAATATACAAACTGTTTTGATTCTCATAAGGTAAAAACCCATTCTGTATTTACAGCGTGGTCTTATGAGTTATTTTTATTTCTTAAACTTGTTTTAAAATCGTTTACTCACACCAGTCCTCGACTGACCCAGAGTTTATTTTTCTGTGTTTTTCTTAAACTCTTGGGTACTCATAACACTTGTTATGAGAAGATAAGTGATCCAGGTCTTGACTTAACTTTTGGAGTAGCTGGATGGGAAGGATCTTAATGTTGACCTTATATCATGTTTATGTATAGCTATCTGCAAGTGGGTTTATCCATGATGTTATGTATAATTATCTGCAATTTAGTATCACAAATGTTAAGTATTTAATTTGTGATGACATGTACCCATATGTATGAAGTACTCGAATGTACTTGACTTATGATATATAATACTTTGGGTTATTATGTTATGTTCAAGTTCCGCTAAGATATTCTGATGTTTTGTTTAGTTTTATCTTCTATCTATCTTTTATTCTTATATAATGACACGACTTCCGAGGTGTTCGAAAGTTAGGTCATTACAATTTTGTTATTTCTGCTCGTCCTTCACAAACCTTATTACATAGGAATTTACTTTTCAAAATCATTTAGTAATTTCCTAAGAAACTTAAATAATAAATAATACATATTAATTTCCTTTTTATTAAACCTTTATCAAATAATAGATATTAAATATCTGACTTCAGTCATAAAAATAAATTTTATAATTTCATTCCCGTCGATTCAGCGGATGGTATATCAATACTTATAAAATGATATATTTTTGGGCCAACTGCTACAATTACTCAACCAATATTGTCCATTAGTTAAAACAAAAAAAACGTTGAATTTAGAATCAACAATCAATTATCAAATCAATCACCCAATCATATTGGTTAAACAGTTCAAATAATGATCATATGAAAATAAACAAAAAAAAATGAGGAATCCAGTTGGATCCCTCCAACCTGTTTCCCTTGCATCCAAATGTGTTACCCCAAACAAAATCATCAATATAATATTCACCAATCAAACAATATAGCAGCAATTCAAACATCCAGTTTCAATCTAATGTGTTTATATTATTATAAACGCAACCAACAAGGTAAGTTACCTCATTTGGAAATGATCGTTAGAATAACGATTGGTTTTAAATTAAATTAAACAAACGTTTAATTTAACCGGTTCAGTCATTAAATTGAAACTGGATGTTTGAATTGCTGCTATATTGTTCGGTTGGTGAATATTATATTAATGAATTTGTTTGGGGTAACATATTTGGATGCAGGGAAAACAGGTTGGAGGGATCCAACTGGATTCCTCAATTTTATTTATTTATTTTCATATGATCATTATATGAGCTGTTTAACCGATATGATCGGTTGATTGATTCGATAATTGATTGTTTAACTAAATTCAACGTTTGTTTTGTTTTAACTAATAGACAATATTGGTTGAGTAATTGTAGCAGTTGGCCCAAAAACATATCGTTTTATAAATATTGATGTACCATCAGCTGAATCGACGACAATGAAATTATAAATTCTATTTTTATGATTAAAGATAGATTTTTAAAATCTATTATTTGAATAAAGGTTTAATAAAAAGGAAATTAATATGTATTATTTATTATTTAAGTTTTTTAGGAAATTATTAAATGATTTTGAAAAGTAAATTCCTATATAATAAGGTGGTGAAGGACGAGCAGAAATAAAGAAATGATGAAGAGTTGGATCAATTGTTTTCAAGAGACAATTAAATGGAACTATTTAAATTAATTATATTATTAATTAATTTAAAAGAAGGGCTAATTAGAGTTGGTTAATGAAATAATCATGGTTTAAGTTGACCAAGTCAACTAATTTAATTGGAATTGGTTATGCGATTGAATTAATTTGAATTCATCTAATAAAGTAGATTAATGAATATTTAATAAGATTTAAAAAGAAGTTACTATTGATTTTATTTAATAAAGAACTTAACTACATTTTTAGTACTAAACGATGAGTATTTTTTTAATAAGGGATTACTACAAAAAGGAATTCATTTAAATAAGTAATTGAAGTTGGTATTATAATCTGATTGAATTGAGAAAGGAGTTTATGGATGGAATTTATTATAAAGCCAAGTTTTATAAAATAAGTTAATAGAAGAGATTTTAAGTCAAAACGATAGCTTATAATGAGTATCTACTTAATATTTAAATTAAGAAGAAGAAACCAAGATAAACAAGGTTTATATTAAACCAGAGAGTTATAAATCATGTTTATAAAAGGGGCGTGAGGCTAAGACGTTAAGTTGAAATTGACGTTACTTAACAAGTGGAATTTGAAATGAGATTTTCAAAGAGGAAAATGGTTAATTAAATGGATTAGAATTAGGATATAATGGGTTGATGATGAGTTAAGATAAGAACCTTGTAGATCAAGGTCTGAAAAATAACTTAGAATACCCCATCTTGAACAAATTTCAGGATTTATCGGGGAATAATATTAGCTGTAATGGTGAAAATGGAAAAGGAAGTTATTTTGGAAATAATAATGTACATTATTGGAAGAATTGAAAATACATATATATATATATATATATAGGATTCCAAAATAAAAAGTAATTGAAACGGGCTTGAGAATATGAAAGGATATTCCTAGAAAGGAAATAAAGGAGACTGGTGAAAATATAACATATTCTCTAAATAAGAAGATGGGGTTTAGAATGGGTTATTCTAAAAAGAAAAGTAACGATTATAGTGTTCAAATAACGAAACCAAAAGATATGTCGTAACGATTGTTATACGCATGACATGTTGAATCGACGAAGAATAATAAATGGTGTTGTAATGAATGTTTTCAAATAACTGTAATATAGAAATTGGATACGGTTGTTAATATTTTTTTCTAAATATTAGATGGAAATGGTTTTGAGAAGATTAATTTATTTAAATGAGAATTTAATACCATGTTTAAAAATATGGAAATGTTTTAGAACTTTTAAATTAAACATTCATTAATTATTTTTAAATAAAAAAGGGCCAAGTGATGCTGAATACTGAACCAATGAATTCATTTTATTTTATGGTTGAATCGTGTTTATTTGATAGTTAAATAACCGGTTATCAAAACTGGCCAATATGGTTACTGGTACGGAAGGACCGGAATCGAATTTATATTCGAAAACCATTCCGTCCAACAAATACGTTACCAAATGAAGATATCAGATGCTGATCGAGACGGAGCAATTGAAGACCGTGGATCTTCATAAAACGGTAGAATGACTTATAATCTCTGGTTTACTGGCCAGAGATATACTGTGACTCTATCGTGGTTGAAATCGACGGATTTACAAGAAATACTCGCTACTGATCCATAGGGTAATTCCTAGGATGCGGTAGAAGGATGCCTTCGGTTCATCTTATTCCTGGATGACTTGTATGGACGAATGTCTGACAGAGTATTTCCTGAAAAATCACGTATGTTGATTTTTACAAACTTATTTCTGTTAGTGGCGGAGAATGGCCATTCTCTTAGCTTAACGACCAGAGTATTTTTGTGTACATTAATTAGTGATTTGACGGATCTGACAATGTTGCATTCAAAGTAAATGATGTCCAGATATTTTAAAGGTAAATTCTAACCTCAAGCCTTACAACCGGGAAATGACAAAAATCGGGCAGGCAGCATGGCTATGTGGGTCGCTCCCATTAGGGTGTATAATCACCTATCTAGAGACATTTTATTTCCTTCTTTATTCTATTCGATGCTGTCTTTTTTTGGGAAATGATTGCTGATCCCAACCGTTGGTAATATACATTTGATACACTCAAGCGAAATGAGTGGTCGGTTATGTGTGGGCCGGGTTGCAAAACGTTCTTGTTGCACCCAATGTACTCCCATCTAGAGATACACTATCGGCAGGTGGTTCCATACCTTGTCATGGTTGGAATCCAATCTCCAATAAGCGCCATTGGTTTTTGATTGTAAACTATATATGTAGAGCGTGAGATGCAAGTGTTCCGCTAGATTGTTATTTATTTCTATTTAGACACTATTATAATACCAGATAAGATATGATTTCAAAAAAATGTTTTGGGTTATTGTCAGGTAAAAACTGTCTGAATATATGTGTGGATTTGGTCTTATGATTAACCTTTCATTTCGAAAAAGATTTTGAACTTTAAAATCAAGTTGGATGATTCCCCTTAAAACTTTGTGGGTTTTTCTCACTTTGGTTCACCAGACTGGCCCTGTGTTTATAATGCTTAGGTTAGACCGGGTTGAACAGGTCTAGGTTATCAGATGTTGCGAAGTCCAGAGATGAGCAGAAGGTGTTCAGATATATGATATCGAGTATTTATTCTGCTGTGTGACTGTATATGAAGACAGGTTATTATAACTGTCTGGATGTATTAGTGTACTCTGAAAATTTATAAGTTTTATTTAAAGCTCTCAAAAAAGATTTATTTTTGTATTATATTTTGTTCCGCTGCGATGTGAGACTCTGATAAGGAAGAAATATTAGAATAGAAGAAATTAGAAGGAGAAAACACAACAGAAAATCAGAGTCTCACATCACAGCGGAACAAAAGTATAATACAGAAATAAATCTTTATTGAGAGCGTTAAATAAAACTCATAAATTATCAGAGTACACTAACACATCCACCTGTCCTCATATGCAGTCACACAGTGGAATAAATATTCGATTATATATGTCTGAACACCTTCTGCTCGTCTCTGGACTTTGCAGCATCCGATAACCTAGACCTGTTCAACCCGGTCTAACCGAAGCATTATAAACACCGGGTCAGTCTGATGAACTAGAGTGATAAAAACCCACAAAGTTTTAAGGCGAATCCAACTTGATTTTAAAGTTCAAAATCTTTTTCGAAATGAAATTATAATCGTAAGACCAAATCCATTACATAAATACAGACGGTTTTTACCTTACGATAATCCAATTTTTTTTTTTGAAATTATATCTTATCTAATATTATAATAGTGTCTAAAAAGAAATAAATAGCAATCTAGCGGAATGCTTGCATCTCACGCTCCACATATATAGTATACAATCAAAAACCACTGGCGCTTGTTAGAGATTGGATTCCAACTATGACAAGGTATGGAACCACCTGCCGATAGTGTATCTATAGAGGGGAATACACTGGGTGCAACAAGAACGTCTTGCAACCTGGCCTACACATAACCGACCACTCATTTCTATTGAGTGTATCGAATGTCTTTCGGATCAGCAGCTGTTTCCCAAAAAGGGACAGCATCGAATAGAATAAAGAAGGAAATGAAATGTCTCTAGATAGGTAATTATACATCCTAATGGGAGCGTCCCACATAGACATGCTGCCCGCCCGATTTTTTTTCATTTCCTGGTTGTAAGGCTTGAGGTTAGAATTTTACTTTAGAATATCTAGTCATCATTTACTTTGAATGCCACATTGTCAGACCCGTCAAATCACTAATTGACGTCCACAAAAATACTCTGGTCGTTAAGCTAAGAGAGTCACCATTCTCCGCTACTAACAGAAATAAGTATGTAAAAATCAACGTATGTGATTTTTCAGGAAATACTCTATCAGACATTCGACCATACAAGTCATCGAGGAACAATATGAACCGAAGGCACCCTTCTACCATATCCTAGGAATCATCCTATGGATCAGTAGTGAGTAGTCCTTGTAAATCCGTCGATTTCAACCACGACAGAGTTACAGTATATCTCTGGCCGGTAAGCCAGAGATTATAAGTCATTCTACCGTTTTATGAAGATCCACGTTCTTCAGTTGCTCCGTCTTGATCAACATCTGATATCTTCATCTGATAACGAATTTGTTGGACGGAATGGTTTTCGAATATAAATTCGATTCCGGTCTTTCTGTACCAACAACCATATCGGCCAGTTTTGATAGTCGATTATTTAACTATCAAATAAACACCATTCTACCATAAAGATAAAATGAATTCATTGGTTCAGTATTCAGCATCACTTGGCCCTTTTTTATTTAAAAATAATTGATGAATGTTTAATTTAAAAGTTCTAAAACATTTCCATATTTTTAAACATGGTATTAAATTCTCATTTAAATAAATTAATCTTCTCAAAACCATTTCCATCTAATATTTAGAAAAAATATTAACAACCGTATCCAATTTCTATATTACAGTTATTTGAAAACATTCATTACAACACCATTTATTATTCTTCGTCGATTCAACTTGTCATGCGTATAACAATCGTTACGACATCTCTTTTGGTTTCTTTATTTGAACACTATAATCGTAACTTTCCTTTTTATATTAACCCATTCTAAACCCCATCTTCTTATTTAGAGAATATGTTATATTTTCACCAGTCTCCTTTATTTCCTTTCTACGGAATATCCTTTCATATTCTCAAGACCGTTTCAATTTCCTTTTATTTTGGAATCCATTATATATATATATTCAGTTCTTCCAATAATGTACATTATTATTTCCAAAATAACTTCCTTTTTCATTTTCACCATTACAGCTAATATCATTCCCCGATAAATCCTGAAATTTGTTCAAGTTGGGGTATTTTAAATTATTTTTCAGACCTTGATCAACAAGGTTCTTATCTTAACTCATCATCAACCCATTATATCCTACTTCTAATCCATTTAACCATTTTCCGCTTTGAAAATCTCATTTCAAATTCCACTTGTTAAGTAACGTCAATTTCAACTTAACGTCTTAGCCTCATGCCCCTTTTATAAACATCATTTACAACTCTCTGGTTTAATATAAACCCTGTTTATTTTGATTTCTTCTTCTTAATTTGAATATTAATTAGACACTTATTATAATCTATCGTTTTGACTTAAAATCTCTTATATTAACTTATTTTATAAAACTCAGGTTTATATCGAATTCCGTCCATAAACTCCCTTCTCAATTCAATCATATTTTAATACCAACTTCAATTACTTATTTAAATGAATTCCTTTTTGTAGTAATCCCTTATTAAAATATTAATTTACTCATCGTTAAGTACTACAAATGTAGTTAAGTTCTTCATTAAATAAAATCAACAGTAACTTCTTTATAAATCTTATTAAATATTCATTAATCTACTTTATTAGACGAATTCAAATTAAATCAATTGCATAACCAATTCCAATTAAATTAGTTGACTTGGTCAACTTAAATCATGATTATTTCATTAATCAACTCTAATTAGACCTTCTTTTAAATTAATTAATAATATAATAAATTTAAATAGTTCCATTTAATCGTCTCTTGAAAACAATTGATCCAACTCTTCATCATTTCGTTATTTCTGTTTGTCGTTTACAAACCTTATTACATAGGAATTTACTTTTCAAAATCATTTAATAATTTCCTAAGAAACTTAAATAATAAATAATACATATTAGTTTCCTTTTTATTAAACCTTTATTCAAATAATAGATTTTAAAAATCTATCTTCAGTCATAAAAATAAGATTTATAATTTCATTCCCGTCGATTCAGCTGATGGTATATCAATATTTATAAAATGATATATTTTTGGGCCAACCGCTACAATTACTCAACCAATATTGTCCATTGGTTAAAACAAAACAAACATTTAATTTAGTTCAACAATCAATTATCAAATCAATCACCCAATCATATCAGTTAAACAGTTCATACAATGATCATATGAAAATAAATTAAAAAAATTGAGGAATCCAGTTGGATCCTTCCAACCTGTATTCCTTGCATCCAAATATGTTACCCCAAACAAATTCATCAATATAATATTCACCAATCAAACAATATAGCAGCAATTCAAACATCCAGTTTCAATCTAATGCGTTTATATTATTATAGACGCGACCAACGAGGTAAGTTACCTCATTTGGAAATGATCGTTAAAATAACGATTGGTTTTAAATTAAATTAAACAAACATTTAATTTAACTGGTTCAGTCAACGCAAATATATATTCAGCATCCACCAACAAATAATAACCATAGCACACAAATATTTAAACCCAACTTATACAAAATATAAGTGGGATAAAACCGAGTGAGTTGAACTCACCTTGATTTCCATTCGTGTTCGAAATGGTTTGGTTTAATTAAATTAAACACGCGTTTAATTTAATTAAAACTCCAAATGTGTTCAATTTTGTCCAAACCTACCCCATACTGTTATGTCCATCGATACGGTTTCCTCGTCATTTGTTTTGTTCCAATTCTGATTCTGTATGATGACGTCATAAGTTTACAACGATATTTACTTTAACTAATTAATACTATTAATACTTAATAATTATTATTTAACCAAATCTTTAATTAACGTAAATCAAACTCGTTTAGGCACGTTTAATAGGTATTGTCTCTTCTTTTTTTCTATACCTATTCCAGATGGTGACAAATAACTAATTCGAAAAAACTAAGGTTAAGGCATCAAATGAATGGGTTGGTTGCGGACTGTCAATCTTAACAAGAAAGTTCCGCAGTTTGAATCCAAAATTCAGGATGCAAATATATTATTTCAGACTTAGAAATGTGAGCCAAAATAGTGCACGTCGTAAATGCTGAACATTTTAAAATACTAGTATTACCCTATTCTTTTCTCTACCTTCCGTTTAAACCCAAAAGGGGAGTGCTCCTAACCACATTTTTGTTCTTACAAATTACATGTTCCAGTATCTCATCGGCTAGTTACCAATATTAGGCACACGTGCAGACCGTAAAGCCACACATGTATATTGGGCATGCGATTTGTAAATTTTGATTGGCATATGTAAAACCAAATTAGGCATAACATAATTACCCCAGCCACGAAATCATTTCTCATACTACCGCAGATCTTCCTACTTAAATACCTGCTCCCATTCAAGAACCCATCCCACACAACTACTGTCAACCACCCATCTATTCGCTCACCACCGAAACTTCAACACCCGCGCCCTTTCCACCCAAGCTCTCCTCTCCAATTCTTCTATTCCAGATCTGCACTTCACATACCAACATTCACGCACCCGCACTTCCACTGCGTCGGACCACATCAAAACACCACCAAGCTTTTTTCCCACACTTGAGCAGCTTCATGTGAGTATGCCCCCACTTTATATATACATATACAAGGAGGCTTTCCGGTTTGCAGGAAAAATTTGGTTTCGTATGTTATTGGTGAGGAGAGTTCTTTTGTTTTTGTGCTGTGAAGATGAAAGACCAGGAAGATTTTGATTTTGTTCTTGTATATAAAGGTGGCGGCTCGCAAGAAAATGATGCCCTGGCATGCTATTTATTGGAGAGAAAACAAGAGATGAGATCAATGTCCCCTTTCAATATGGTACGCTGCTAATTGTAGGCTAGGCTGTATGATTCGAAGGAACAAGGGTAGACAGGCAGAGTAGCATGTTCTTGATTTTACCTGATGAGTTGGCCAAGCTGGTATAATATACGTAGGCTGCACACATCCTTTCAAATAGAAAATAGGTCAGATTCCTATGACGGCTTACTAACGAAGGAATGAGGTGGTTTGCATTTTGTATAATCGATTTGACATGTCTAGAGTGTTTGTACTCTAAGTAAATAGATAGTGCGGGTAGGTGTGGTACATGTTAAAAGTATAGGCATGTTCTTTCATCTTAATTTGCATAGAAACGAAGGATAGGATAGGCTAGCTCATTAATTTGACGGGAATTGGGAATGTTATATCAACATAGGGTAGGCTGTAAAAGAACATGCAGTGTATTTCCTTTTCATACTTCATGTTATTAGTTGTAGGCTAGCACGATTTCACGTGTGAGTGTACATTTATAGGGTAGTCAATGGAAACAAGGAACCTACGCATAAATTTCCACTTCAAAATATATGCTGCATGTATTTGATAAGCATGGGCAAGTTTTACTTAGGGATTGAGAATTCATATATTATTATTTATACGGTTACCGCTGTTGATTGGACCGTTAAATACACACGCACCGCCAAACACCGATTCCAATTTAACAAAAATAAATACAATTCTACGTTTTGACATTCCGGTCTCCATGAAATTTATTTCGTTGAAAACGGACTCCGTTTGCACAACGACATTGTTTTAATTCTAATATTTTCGTCGGTTCACCCTTAAATTGCACACGGATAAAATAACTCTGATTGGATCCAAATTGGGAATCTAACAATAACTAATTAAACGTTTTCCAATAAAACCCATTTCATCGAAAACGGAGGTCGTTTGAAAAATAAATCATTTCTGAGGCCTATATAATATCGATAAAATATATTTATATCCAAAACAATTCAATTTAAATAATAACAAATTATTAATATAGTATATTCTAATTTTACACATCTTCGAAATAAACCAATATATAATTTAAACTCAATTTAACAATTTCGAGTTAATATATATATAAAAACCGCTTATATTTATTTAATAAATGTTATCGTTTATTAACGAATTCCATAGCGACTATTCGAAAATTTGAATTGGACATAACTAACCATCTATAAGCTGAAATCTCCATTTTTCTCTTTCGCTAGAAAAATACAATCAAATCGATTTAAACGTTTCTTGTTTCGCAGAATCCCGATTTATACCGGATCCAGTATATTCAATTGATGTTTTAAATCGTAAATTACAAACTACTGCGTCGTTTCGAGCTCGATTTATAATTATATAAATTATACGTTCAACCTTCGTTAAATAAACGAATTATATATTATAAATTCATTTAAAATTCCAAATCAATATTTAAAATAATAAAATATATTAAATACTTATCTACCAAAAATGCGGGACGTTACATAGGAATTGTAACCATTTTTCCCATCACATTTATTTTACCCCAATCAATATTGGTTACAATCCTTATTTTTTGATTTGCGGTCTCATTTATGGCAATTAGTTATATTGATTGCTACAAATGGTCATGAAAAATACATTAATTCAAAATGGACTATACTTACATATAATTCCATAATTGAACCTTATCCAATCAATTCAAACATTCCATACAATGTATATTTTACCGTTTTACGCTGATTTGGAAGGATAATATGTATATATTTATTTTTTTGTTTTCGTGCAGTCAACATAGTTATTAATTTTTTTTTATTCTTCTTTAAAATTAATGATTTGGTCTAATCAATTAACCAAACATTTCCTTTTTATATTCAAACTTGCCAAAAGGTTTCAAGTCTCACAAAGAACTGTTAGCCGTAATCATTGTAAATAATGCCTTTTTGTGGAATTGGCATATTTCCAAATCACAAGAAATATATGTAATATATATTGGAATAGTCGAAGCAAATTACATATAAATGTATGTATTTATATTTATATGTACCTT
This sequence comes from Allium sativum, assembly GCA_030737875.1. Taxonomy (NCBI): domain Eukaryota; kingdom Viridiplantae; phylum Streptophyta; class Magnoliopsida; order Asparagales; family Amaryllidaceae; genus Allium; species Allium sativum. The sequence goes on along the minus strand of CM060926.1, from coordinate 679,947,629 downwards.
TGCACAACTTTTCCCTTTTTAATCCTTTTTATTATACTTCTTGTGATTCCAAAATAATGTCTCTTTATTCAAAAGGAGGAAAACAACATATTTTACAATGCTTAAACCAAAACCCAATAATATTGAATATAAACTGCAATATTTCTTTTATTCTTACAATCACATAATACACAAATTTCATCTTTTTACCCAAATTCACATATTTCATATTTCAGCACTGAACTAAAGTTCTGAAACATAACTTCAACTAATTTATATTTAATGGGACTGATTTCCATATCCATAGTGCTATGTAACATGTACAACATATTTCATGACATAATTGTAGGAATATGTGGGAATAATATTTAACAATCATACAATTCATGTTACGCATAATCACAACTTATCATTTACCAATTTTTTTTACCATATCTATAATAGGGTTGTCAATAAATTTACAATATTCAATTAAACAGATCTGATAGGCATAAAACATAGATTGGATTCAAACGAAATAGATATGTCATTATAATTGTATTAGTGAATTTCCCACTCACCTTATAGCTTCAAAATTCAAAATTTGGAACCCTTTAGGCCTACAACCCCCAAATTCTTATAAATCTATAGTTTATCTTAAAAGTGGAAAATTCTAGATCTGTAGAAATGTTAGATAAAGGGAAGAGGGCGAAGTAACTATCGTTGAGCATCCTCTTCCATTGAATCCAATAACCTTCCCAACTGCATATGAATTTGATTTGATATGTATGAACATATTTTTATTTTAGAAATTAGGTTTGAAGAGGAAGAAAAATGGCAGAGCTACACTACCTCTATAGATTTGAATGAAAAAGAATGAGGCTCTACCCCTTTATTTATAGGGGTGGAAATGGCCAAGAACCGTCATATTAGTTTTAAGTCATATCTGTCCATTCATTATATAAAATATAACAAGGATACCCCTCAAAACCTAGCTGTCACTAGGAAAACCGACGCCCAGTAGGTCGACCTGGGCGGTCGACCACCTAGGACTCAGTTGCCCAGGTCGTCTTGGTCAAATAAGGTATAACATATATTAATTATTCTGTTTATTTATTTTCGTTCATTTTTCGTATTTCGCCCGTAACTTTTTCATACGGACTCCTTTCACGAAAATCCAAACATGAAAGTTGACCAGAATTCCGAGATGAATGCAACAGTTAAAGTTTCGTGGTAAAATTTCATCATTTGCAGAAATTCTTATTTTTGAGCTTCCAATCAAATAGCTATTTATTGTCAAAAATTCCGGGTTGTTACAATTTTATTCCTCTTAGATTGATTTCATTCAATCTGTACGGTTTAATTTCAATTCATAATCCATAATTCTATTTAATATCAGTTTCGTTAGTGATACACCTTGTTTTTGTAACAACCCGGAATTTTTGAACCAATTTAAATTTTTTATTTTAGCTATTTTAAAGGGGTTTTGAATATTTAAAACGATTTATTTTAAATAATAACAAATAAAAATTTATTTAAATTGAAGTTAGAAAATATAAATTTATTTTATTTATAAAACGAGCCTAAAATGGTGCGGTAGTTTGAAAATTTGATTTTAAATTTCAAATGAATGTACAGAATTCAAAATAAATCGGATTTCAGTAAAACTAGAAATACTTGAATCGATTTAATTATATCTTCCTAACGAATGTGAAAAATTAAGATTTTATAATATTGAAAGATATGTCCAGTTTAAAATTTAAAATAGTCGCTATGGAATTTATATATATTTTAAAATAATATATAACCCTTAAAAAGATAGCCATTTTGCAAACTACCTCCGTTTTCGATGAAACCACTTTTGTTGGATCCGGAATGTCAATTTATTGTTAGGTTTCAAATTTCATAATTTTTGGAATTAATATGTGAGCACAGTAAATTTAAACGTGTTTGGTCAATTCAGTTTAAATTTAATCGACTAGAAAATGGTCATTTTTCAAACGACCTCCAAATTCAACGAAATTAGTTTTGTTAGGACCGTATCGTCAAATCATAGCTAAATTTATTTATTTTTGGAATTTTTGGAGTCAGTTTGTTGCCCCGATAAATTAAAATGTATGTTTAAAATTCAATATATTGATTTATATTTTAATTTTGATGAAAACTAGTCAAAATGATATAATTCGCTTACGAAACATATACCATTGTGTCCGGAATGGGGGTATTTAGCTAGGAGTGATAATCGTTGGGTTTGATTTGGAAGTCGAATGCAAAAAACCCTAATTTTCAATTAAAATAATTAAAATATAATATATATATATATATATTGGTCAAAGGGTCAAAACCCTTATCACTTTCAAACCCGCAGTCAAATTAATAACCGCAACCTTCTTCTGAAATCAATGTCGATTATCTTCCAAAGCAAATTCAAAAATTTCTCTCAAACCAAATTGAGTTAGCTAACGAATTCTGAACAGAAATTGTAGAGAACTATGAGATCCTTTAATCCATTGAGATCATTCCTGGTCGTGTACATTTCGAGATCTCCGTGCTTGGAGGTGCTGCGTTCACTGGTGAATTCCGAGGTCAGCACAGGTGCGAGTTCGCCCGTATCGAGGGCTTTGGATGGCGATGGGATGAGCTTCGCGGTGGTCAATGTTAATCGATGGCTGGCGGCTCTGATGGCGCACGAGGAGGGAATTCTTAAATCGACGATGGGTTTTGTTCCAGGAATGATGAACAAAGGGGAAAGGTTAATTTTGGGGGAAAATTTAAATTAATTATTTAATTAATTATATAATAATGTAGTTAATGTCTTTAATATCGTATCTTGCTCAAATCAGAACGGAATTTGACTATTCAAATTGCGTTGGAATCACAAAAATGAGAGCTACGCAATGGAGCTAACTGGGACAGAAACAGAGCACGTTAGAATTTCAGGAAAATTCAAATCCAAACTGTACTGAATTCAACAATTAAAGAATGACGGAGTGGAAACAAATGTGAGAACTCTCTCTCACTCAAATTATTTTACAGTTATTATATAATAGATTGCAGATGGGGCTTAGTAGCTCCTAACACTATTTTTTTGTACAAACCAGGGTTGATTGTTTGTTTGGATGGTGATTGGGATTGTCATTGATTGATATGGTTGTATATAAAATTATTTATATAAAAGTGTATATAAAATTTATCATGAAAAGAAAATAAAATAAATATTCATTTACAAATCGGACGGTTTTTTTATGTACACCTATTTAACTGATATTGATTGGGACGATAAATTTTACACATCGCCCAACTGCACAAATAATAATCAGTATTTGTTGTTTGAAAACCCCAAAGGGTATTGGGATGATATTTGACATACACTAATCCCAATATCTAGTTGTATGTCAATCGATGGGTTGACAGACTATATAAGCGTTCTTAATTTATTTTAATGCTTAGACAGTTGTAAAATGCATTATGGATGTAGTACGAATTTTTAGTGATTATTTATCATTATTGTTAAATGCATATGATGTATGAAATCCATATAACTAAAATTACATGGTAATTGATTGAGTCTGATTCCAGTTCAGAATTAACGAATATTTCAAAATAATATTCAATAAATATTGAAATGTGAAGCCGTGTTAAGTTGTTAAACCCCATTTTAACACAAACGGGATTTTCTATCAATTTTATTCAATTTATAATGAATACTGAAAAGTGATTTCAAAATCTGATATTTTGAAAATATTATCATTTTAATATTATAATGATATGGAATATTCAATTTTGATTTAAATTGAAATGGAATTGGAAATCGTTTTTAAAACGAATTCAAAATGATTTATAAATTACGTTTTAAAATGAAATCGACGATATATATATATATATATATATATATATATATATATATAATGGTTTGAATAGAACGCGTCGCGCAACGACCGTTCGCGAATTTTGACCATTAACTTCAAATTGATGTTATGGGAGATCCGACCATCGGATTCTCCTAAACCTGGAACTGTTGAGTTCGTATCGGAAAGAGCTTTCCAATGATAATAAGAGATGAAATCTATCTTTTAGATTATAAGATATGTACAAATCAATTTCAGAAAAGGTCATTATGGATGCAGTTCGGTGGTCGATATTGAAAATAAACTGTAAGGGCCTTAATAAAATTATTAAAAATATGGAAAAATTGTGTAAAATCATAATAAATGATTTGGAAAGATTTTGAATGAAAAAATCCGTTTTGAAAAGATAAAAAATATATTTTTATCGAAATGAACTAGTTAATAACTAGAATAATGATCCAATTATTTTTAGACATAAATAAATTGGATTTGGAAATGGTTTTGTAATAACCAGAATTTTCCAATGAATAAAATGGAATGGATTTGGAATGAGAATCATCTTCGGAATATTTCGATATTGGATTCCGTAATTATACGAATATTGTTGAGGAATTTGGAAGATGTATATACATCATTATTCCCAATACGATATTTGTTGCTTTCAGAATTTGATATTGAATATAAGCCGATATAATTTCTATTCAGAGCCTTATATTAATACAAAATTGGATTTTGAGTTTGTCGTGAACGGTATCTTAAATAACACTGTTCTTAAATCCAGTTGAGAAAAGAATAAAATTTTAAATTAAGATTTAGTGAAATTTTCCAATTAATTAATATTTACTTGGAATTGAATAGAAGAATTGGATTTTTGGGTTTACCGTGAATGGTGTTTTAAATAACATTTGTTCTTTAACCCAATTAACAGTGAAGAATACGATTTGGAATTTATAATCTTTTAATTAAGATTAATGGAATTTTCCGAAGTAAAGATTTCCAATTTAATATATTAAATTGGAATTGAATGGAATTCGATTTGGTAATAATTATGATGAGCTTCTGTAAAGGAAGACCGTTAGTATATATGGAATTTGAAAGGCTTTGTCGTTATTCCATTTATATTATTAGTCGAATATGGGAATTTATATCGATTATATATTGTTATGACTTCCGTATAGATTCCATTTTGATGGAAGATGATGTTGGGTTTATCGTGAATGATGTTTTAAATGACATTGATTCTTTAACCCAGTTAAAGACATGATTTATTTCCTAAATTTGAATAACCATTAAAAAATGATTTTTGGGCATTAAAACTAGGTGGTTTTTTAGTGAATCTTTAATTATATTGAAATGTTAATGTGGTAGTTAAATTTGCCAAATTTGAGAAATGTTCGAAATTGGAGTATCACCAGGTTTACTTCATGCGATAGTTAAATCTTTAATTAGATTTGAACGTGAAATGGTAATTGAATTTACCGATAACACAGTGGTGCTAGATATGGAGTATTATCAGTTTTGCTCCATGGGATGAATAAGTTGGGATGGGAAAATAAAATGAATGATTACATCGGTAAGGCATTAATCCCGACTAGTTTGATAAACCTTAATTTGGTTTAAAACTATGAAAAGATACTATAAAATCTTTTGAAATGACTTCCAAAAAAAAGGGATTGAACAGTGTGTTTAAAAGTGATAATCTTTGATAAGATTAATGAGAACCTTTCCAGAATAAAGAAATACGAATAAAAGAATATTCTGGATTGGAATGAGGCGTATAATGTGTTGTTATAGCACTTGATTATAAGACACGTGAGTTATTCGGAAAGACTGAGTTTAACACATTCTGAATAATTGATACGACTACTAATAGTCGAAGAGATTGAAGACGGTGCAAGATCGACGATCTTCGCATTGAATGGATAAGTTGCTACTGATGCCCATGATTGGAGTAGCTACCTTGAAGGGGCTACAGTGGTAGCCATCCATATGTATTTTTTGATTGTTCGGATATGCGAGGGCCTCTCTCCTGTATTAGACATACGGGACGAGGAATAAGGTGCCTTTGGTTTCGTTTAGGCCTAGAACGGAGTTGCAAATGGATTGTATGTCTGACCTTGTATTCCTTTATACTGTGTTCGTTGATCTATGCTAAATATATATCTGTTTGTTGGCGGAGAATTTATTCTCTTGCTTAACACCCTTCTCTGAGACGTACGAGCTTAGAGGTTATATATTGAAAGAAATCAATGGTATGGTATGGATTGACAATGTGACATGCTGAGATGCATGGATCGAGGCTTTTGTTGAAAAGCAGAGCCTTGTGGATGATGATCAAAGTATAGCTTTAATTAGTAGCTTTGTGTAGCGTTAGTTCGTGAGCCTCATACACCGGTATGGTGGTGAACTGATGGTTAGATCGGTATACTTTCGAGATGAGGATGGATTTGGTCGACCGAGATAGGCTGGGTATGGTCGATACACACATGGTAGGGATAGGGTACACCCCCTGATTCCCAGAAGGATAGAGTAAGTGGCGTTTTCTCATGCACGGAACGTAAGTCACGGGGATACTCGATATCCTGGATATAGTGCGGATGTACATTACGGCGTTTTCTCATGCCTGGGACGTAAGCCATGAGGAATTGCACTATGTGACCGATCTTACGGATCAGTAGCCATCATGATGGAAATCCAAACTTTCAATGCTTCAGTTTATAGTTTTAGTTGTATGCTATTGGCAGCATAATGGTATGGGACATTCATGTTATCTATGATTGATACATTTATATTTGAAGTCGTTTTGATACTATGCACTTATAGTAATAATAAAAGATTTATTTTAAAACGTACCAAGCATATTTGGCTATTATAAGGTAAAACTCTATCATCCGGCTTGTGTTGCATTGTGTGATGGGACCTGAGTCTTATAATAACTTCATTTTTCCTTAATTAACATTGCGCTATTTGTTTTAGGCACTGGTATTCTTGCGGGTAAACCCGTTCCGTGTTATACAGCGTGGTCCCTTGATTTACCTTATTTTAAAGTAAAGTTTTAATAATTGTTTTAGTTCTCACACTGGTCCCATGACTGACTCGGAGTTCATTGTTTTAACCTAAACTCTGGGTGCCCATATTTTCCACACGGGCAGTTAGTAGTTTTGGTTTTCGTAGATATTTCTTTTCCTAGGATCCTGGATTACAGCTGGAGCTATACTCGGAAAGCTTTGTATCCGTATATTTCATTCAGTTGTGCTAGTTATTGTGTTTTCCGCTACGCATTGTATTTATACATTTAAATTTCCGCTGCTATGTATTTAATCTCTGATATTATTTTTACGCTACGTAATATTTATTTGTACTCTGATATTCTTGTACTCTGATGTAAATTGTTGTAATAGCAGTGAAATGTTCCATTGTTTGTGTTCTGATGCATCGTGTTCTCAATTCAATCCGGGCTTTCCCGTAAGGGGGAGTTTGGGTCGTCTCAGTTTTGGATTTCTTATGTTGATATTAGTTTTAAAAAGGCTCATTCCTTTTATTATAACCTCATTTTAATTATTAATCATTTCAAACGTTGCAAATTTGCAATTTTAAAACATTCTCTGCAAATTTATATTTTATTTTTCAATCAAATGAAGATATAACTTTATTTACAACTTGTTTACTTGTTTTTAAGTTCACATTCATTTAACAGTTTAGTATCCTCATTTATTATTTAAATTTCATTTTACATTTCAAATATTTACAAAAATATTTTTAAGTATCAGCTCGACGTCTTAACTGGAATTATATATTTATCTCACTTTCGAAACCCGAAAATGGATACTGGTAATGTCACGATCATCTCCAGAATTATTTTCAAGTGACTAGAGTGGGATTCTATATCTATATAACACATATAGGATTCAGTATATACATTAGCTAGGTGTATATCTATAATCTTGCATGCTTGATAGTCCAATTTTGACGTCAAATAAATACTTGAAGATCTTGTTATTTAAAACAAAGATATATGCTTATATAAATTTCCACTGCTATGTATTTATTCTCTAATATTATTTTTCTGCTATCTAATATTTATTTGTACTCTAATATTCTTGTACTCTGATGTAAATTGTTGTAATAGCAATGAAATGTTCCATTGTTCGTGTTCTGATGCGTCGTGTTCTCAATTCAATCCGGGCTTTCCCATAAGGGGGAGTTTGAGTCGTCTCAGTTTTGGATTTCTTATGTTGATATTAGTTTTAAAAAGGCTCATTCCTTTTATTACAACCTCATTTTAATTATTAATCATTTCAGACGTTGCAAATTTGCAATTTTAAAACATTCTCTGCAAATTTATATTTTATTTTTCAATCAAATAAAGATATAACTTTATTTACAACTTGTTTACTTGTTTTTAAGTTCACATTCATTTAACAGTTTAGTATCCTCATTTATTATTTAAATTTCATTTTACATTTCAAATATTTACAAAAATAGTTTTAAGTATCAGCTCGACGTATTAACTGGAATTATATATTTATCTCACTTTCGAAATCTGAAAATGGATACTGGTGATGTCACGATCATCCCCAGAGTTATTTTCAAGCGATTAGAGTGTGATTCTATATCTATATAACAAATATAGGATTTAGTATATACATTAGATAGGTGTATATCTAAAATCTTGCATGCTTGATAGTCCAATTTTGACGTCAAATAAATACTTGAAGATCTTGTTATTTAAAACAATGATATATGCTCATTTCCAATATATATATATATATATATATATATATATCAAAATAATATATTTCAAACACTCTATTATAAGATTTCAAATAAGGAGAATTTATATATCCTTCACTTGCTTATTTTTTATATTTTAATTCAATTCATTTCCAAATATATTGACTTATAAATTAACAATAGAACTTATATATATTTATGTTCTCAAAATATATATTATATATATAATTCCTTAACATATTCAATATTTCATTTAAGTTATGGAATTTTTTTTCCAACCCATATATTGGATCATTTTAAAGTTTATAATTAAATTTTCCTTTAATAAGTTTCAAATCTTATTAACAAATTAAATATACATTCACGTCTATTTTAAATTCAATCCTAATAAATTAGATTCAAATCATTATAATTCTTCCCCATTCTTAATATTACCATAGTTTAAATCACTTGCATATTTAGTTTCAAATAACCATACTCAATTTAAAATAATACCAATGAATTTTATTATCCTAGCAAACTTGTCTATAAAAAAACTACTTTGCTAAAATTTATACTTTATAATATTTTTAACTAATCATTCATTTGTATATTCATCTTAGACTAATTTTAGTTTACTTTCAATTCAATCTTATTAACTTCAATTCATAACTATATTGTTTTTACTATTCTAATTATATTTAAGCTCAAAATTATTTTATACAACCAAAACTTATAATTCAAATGAACTATGTCAATTTTTAAATTTTTAAGTCATTGTTATTAAATTATACAAATCCTAACATTCATAAGTTTAATTACATGGACCTATATATCTCTAATTTTTATTCCTTATAAATTAACTTATAGGCATCCTATTTAATAATCAATTTAATGTTATAGTCATATTAACTTAAGAGTCAAATTTTTATTTCTAATCTGCTTAACTGTGAATTCCAGAAATTCAAAATATTGTTTAGCAACAATTACTATTCCCAAAAAACTTCATACGATTTAGAAATCTATAATTTTAGATATTGCTTATCAAATAGAATTTATATTAAGCTTACCCTACAAATATTATTTTATAGATCTTGTTTGTCTCAGTTTACTTAATATAAAGGAGTTTTTAGGCACAAGGACAAAGTCAACCAAAAATTTATCCATAAGGATAGTCAACGAAAATTTTAGCCTCAAGGAAATTTTTTAGTGTAAATGAAGGAATTCAGAGGCCCGCTGTCATTTTATAATTTGCACTAAACTTTGTCCTTTTGACTAATTTTTTTGCCTCTTGTCCTTTTGGCATAATTTTTTATTCCTTTTGTCCTTCACACTATTTTCCTATTTTGTTTTCTTTTCAAATCCACTTTTATCTCCTAAATCATCTTCTAATTTAAAATTTAAAATTTAAAATTTAAAATAAAAATAAGAAGAGATCTAACTTCTAGAAGAGGAATTAAGATGGATTTGGAGGCGAAAGCTTGTGACATAGCAAGTTATGTGAAAGTTTAGGACGGCCACACTTCTTAATCTAAAACCCTAGACACTTCTTAATCTTTCCTATTTTGCAATCAGATAAAATTAAATGATTAAACCTGAGTTGGATCTAGTTAGTCAAATTATTAATCTTAAAGATCTTTAAGTTATATTTAGTTTCTTCTTTTTTCAATGTTGATAAAATTTAATTGCGGACAACGTTGAGAATTAGCTTTCTTTCTGTAAAAGCGTAGAGCATTAGCATTTAATATTATTCATTATCTTATTTTGCAAGCGTAAAGAAATTAGTTTTCATTTCCTATTAAAGCATGATAATTAGCAGAGCCGGTTCTGAGATTTATAATGCCAAGTGCAAATTTTTAAATGATGCCTTTTTAGTTGAAAATAGCTCGTTGATATTAAATATTTTTTTAAATAATTATACATTATGTTTTTTCCTATTTGAAAAAATTATTCATAAACAACAAAATTCATGTTTATCGTAATATTAAATCATATCAATTAGACCATTCATTAATCTCTTTTAATCTCAAATTGAAATATAAGCAAAAGAGGAGGCAATATTGTTTTACTAAGAAATACATAATGAAATATGTATCTAGTTGCTAAATTAAAATAATAATTAGTAGATTCATATTTTGCATTGTCAATACATTTGAAAATGATTTAAAACCAAAAAAATATTATAAATGGAAGATAAAAAGAAGCAAAACCATGTAAGTAGTTTGGAAAAGGTTCAGTCACAAACACATTGATAGCTGCTTGAACACAAAAATACAAAACCTACATAAATGATTCTCCTTTTAGCATATCATTTATTAAATTAAAAGTACTAAATTTAAAAATAGAACATAAACTGGTAGCAACAAGCAAATTACATGAACTTTCTGACAAAGTTTCTTCATGTGCTACATGCACTATTATGAAATAATTGTACGCCTACAGTACATGTGAAAAGAACACAACTGGTTTGGAAGAATGAATATCATTGACAATAATATGTGACAGAAGAAGTGAAATATGACATTGTTGTATTAGACAATTTTACAAACAACTAGACTGCATAACTAAGACTAGAAGTTCAACACCAAAACATCAGTATAAAAAAATAAAAAATAAAAAATCTTGAAACTTGAATGAATGAATTACAAAGAAAATCAACTATGGAAGAAATCATGTTAACAATTAGACATTGAGTGAATGTTAAAAATCTACTAACAGCATTTTTTTTTTACCTTTTTGCTAATTAGACAGTTCAGGGATTAGGGCTAAGGTTCTTAGCATGTGTTGCTCTGTTGCTTGCGATATGTGTGGCTCCATCTCTGATGTGTCTTGCATTTCCTTTGACTTTTGTTATGCTACTGCTTATGCTTTCTTCCTTTCTTCAATTTTTCCCATCTTCTTTTCTGCCTTCACGCGATGAAGAATTGATTCCCTTCTTCTTTTGATGCCCAATGCATGGGCACTGTTCGCACTAGGCCTAGGCCTACCCTAATAACGCGAAACAGATATACTGTTGTACTAACATGATAATTACTTGCAAAAAATTAGATTCCACCCTACCATTAACGTGAAAATTAGATGCGTAAAGAATAAAAATAGAATCACTTATTAACTAAAAAGGAATTAAAATGGAATCTAGAGCATAAATCATGTAAAGATAAAAATGTCAGAACGTCTATTTTGTCTGAATTTATGTTTTATTTGTTTGTTTGTGATGCTAGATTTAGTTCATGCTTATGTATTGAAAGGTTGGAGACAGAGGGCTATTTAAATAGCAGAGCCTTTTAAACGGAAAAGGTATGCATGGGCTTTTATGATTGTTGAGATTTTGGATTGGAAAAGGTAGTTAATCTTAAACATTCTTTTAGGGTCAAATAGACAGTGTACGTTGTATGTCAAAAGTAGGCATTAATCTGCTCTTGGTAATTTGGTCTGTGGACATTTGGATGTCATTGGTTTGTTGATCCCCAAAAGGTTGAGACTGTAAACCTAGTACATGACCTTAAGTATGTGACCTTAGGTGCACGAATACCCCATACATACCTTAATCACCTAGAGTAGGATTGGAGTCAATTGCATTTCAATTTTATTATAATCTTGTTTCCATTCACCTAAAGTATGTCTGACCTATTCCATAGTTCCTTACTACAGGTTACTATATGTAGCAAGGGGTTTCCACACGTCTGGAAATTGGTTTCAGATGTATGAATGTTCTCAGTGGATTTTCCCGAAAGTATTTTTAGATGTTTGACCTTCAATTTCAAACGTCTGATTGCAGTTTCAAATGTCTCATAATTTAGGCCACCCATCTAAGTCGGAAATTTCTATTTTTGACTAGGTTTTCTACAAGATATATTTTGGAGATTTTTAATGCCTAATTAGGATATTGACGTAGGTTTTCTATTCATTTATGTAAGCATATTTTAGAGTTGGGTTATTTATATCGGAAAAAGAGAAAAAGTTAATTTTGTTTTGGGATTGAAATATCTTCTCATTTTTTTATGTTTTCTTTTGTAATCAATTGGTGAATTAATAATGGTTTTGTTGGAAGAAATCTCGATTGTCATTTTGTTATTATCTCTTCTAAAATTTAATTGTGTAGAGATTCTAAGAATTTCCTAACAATTGGTATCAGAGCCCACTACACAATTTTTTTGAAGAGGGTTGGAATATGGAGAAAATAATTGTTGAAAAACTTAATGGGAGAAATTATGGATTATGGAAGGCGAAGGTGGAAGATTTTCTCTATCTTAATGATCTTCACCAACCATTAGAGAACAATGAGGAAAAACCTAGCAATTTATCTGAAGCGAAATGAGAGATTTGGATAAGAAGGTTGCTGCGTCTACTCGCTGTTTTATTGGATAACTTAGTGCTTCATATTGTTGCTAATGAAATATACGCTTATGCAATATGGAAAAAACTGAAAGAAGTTTATGCAAAGAACACCGCAACAAACAAGGCTCTTCTTATGAGAAGATTGGTGAATCTGAAGTTTAAGGAAGGTGGATCAATTAGAAAGCATTTGAATGATTTTCAGGAAATTGTGAATCAATTTGCTACCGTGAATTTCAAGGTGTATGATGAGACACAAGCTTTGATGTTGATGAGTTCATTACCAGAGAGTTAGGGAAAGCTAATTGTCGCGTTGAATAACTCAAATTTGGATGGAGCCGTTTCAATTGGTTCGATGGTTAGCAACTTAATTAATGAAGAGATGCGGAGGACAAACTTGATGGAAGGAAAGGATAAAGGAGGCAACATAAATTGGTACTTCAATTGAAAAGGCTTATATTGCAAGGAAAGTTAATAAAAATATGGAAAGACAATCAAATAGACCAGATATGAAAAAGGATTACATTTGTTATTACTGTGAGAAACCTGGTCATCAGCTAAGATTTTGTCATAAGCTTAAAAGGGACAAGGAGAAGATTAAGGCTTTAGAAGAAGATCTAGATGAACAAAATAATATTAGCAATGATGAGGTGAATTTTGGTGAGGAAATTAAGGGCAGTGTTTCATGTATTAATAAAGGCAAAAGCAAAAGTTAGGTCCTTGACTCTGGTGCATGCTTCCATATATGTAATCAAAGAATGCATTCAATGAATATAAAGAGAAAAATACTAATGTGGAATATACTAATGGTGAAAAGTTTTGTGTTAAAGGGATAGGTTCCGTTAAATTGAAGATACATCATGAAAGGGTGATGAAACTCACGAAAGTTAGTTACATTCTACAAACTACAAAGAATCTTGTGTCTGCTGGGGAATTAGAAGTAAAAGGGTGCAACTTTTCAACTCGAGGTGGAGTAACAAGGGTTTGAAAAGATAATAGGGAGGTGTTGCGCGCTAAGAGAGATAGCAACAACATTTATAAAATACTTGGAAAGATGATGGCGAATAAGGAAAGTTCTCATTCCGTGAATGAAGGGAGAAATTAATTTGAATCAAGGTGGTGCCATCAACATAAATCCCCAAAGCCTGCATGGAGGCCATTGTGGTATTACGATATTTTTTTGTGTGGTGCATCTCATGAGGGAGATGCATCATTTCAGACAGTGGTTGGGTTTGTAATGTGAATTTATTTTGAGATTAGTGATTGCTAGAATGTTGATGTGATTTCATATTAAGGTGGAGTGTTATGATTTGTCATATTCAATCACATGTATATTGAAGGCGACGATGTGTGCTTTGTAGCGAAGAAGAAGATATCGCAAGAGAAAGCTGAAATGAGTTACAATATGCAGCAATGTGTTTCCTGACGTTTGGAAATTGGTTTCATACGTCTGAATGCTCTTAGTGGATTTTTTCGAAAATATTTTTAGACGTATGATGTTCAATTTCAGACGTCTGATTGCAGTTTCAGACGTTTGAATTTGGGCCAGACGTCTGAGTCGAAAATTTATGTTTTTGACCGGTTTTTCTACAAGATATATTTTGGAGATTTTTATGGCCCAATTAAGGTATTGATCTAGGATTTCTATTCATCTATATAAGCAGCTTTAAGGTTGGATTATTTGCACCGGAGAAAGGAAAAAAGTTAATTTTGTTTTGGAATTGAGATATCTTCTCAATTATTTAGGTTTTATTTTGCAATCAATTAGTGAATTTAAAAAGGTTTTGTTGGAAGGAATCCTGTTTGTCCTTTTTCTTATTATCTTTTCTAAAATCTAATTGTGTAGAGATCCTAAGAATTTCTTGATAATAATAGCCATTGATCTTTTTGTTGATGTTTTCAAACTGTCATGCTTGGTGCTTAGTCATCTACTACCTTATCTTTCTATATGTATTTCCTACGAGTACTTTGTTTATGAGAGATTATTTTTATATACTCTAGCATTTTGATATATACTAGTGCTTTTATGAAACTATGGTATTTTTTGTAATTTGAGACATGGATTTTGTTGTAAACTCTATTGTCTTCTTAAATGATATTTTTATAACTATATTTCTATTTCTCATGCGGCGATGTTTGAATTAGATAGATTATCTTTGTTTATTGCCTTAGTCTATGTTATACTACATTTTATTTTAAATTAATGATCCATGTTCCTTGATATGTTGGATTTTGGGCATGTTAGTGGGCTTAGATTGCCACATTAAGCCTGCAATCTTGTTACTAGGCCTAACCAAAGCACTTATCCTAAGGACATGAATGAAAATCCTTTGGTTCCCACCGCAAGACTTGGCCGAAGCATCCATCCAAAGAGTGGTGGCCAATCATGTCTTTCATCCCACCTCCAGGCCCGATCAAAGCACCTATCCTAGGGAGATGGATGAAAACTTTCGGTTTCATTGCAAGACCTAGCCGAAGCATTCGTCCAAAGAGTGATGGCTAACTAAGTCTTTGGTGGTAAAAGCACACAACCATTGGGGATGAACGAAAAACTTTTGATTCGGTCGTAAGGCCCGGTTGACGCGCTTATTCTAAGAGTGATGATGAATTAAACCTTACCAAACGCTCATCCAAATGAGATGAACTAATAACTTTCGATCCAGCCGGAAGGCTTAACCAAAGCATCCATCCAAAAACTAATGGTCAATCAAGCCCTTGGTTTAATCGTCAGGCCTGTCCAAAACCTCCATTAAAGTTTCAGTAGATTGATTATTGCAAATATAAATATAATTAAAAGATATCCAAAACTTCTATCTTGGAAAACATTTTTCAATAAAATAACTTATTAAAGAATTTCAAAGCCAAAATTATGACATAAGCAGTTGATAATGGAAAGCATGGTAATGCCGAATGATGAGTGTACTTAAGCATGGTAATGCCGAATGATGAGTGTACTTAAGCATGGTAATGCCGAATGATCATAGTGTGTATGTTGGGAAACAATGGCTGAGTCACGAACTAGGTCGCTTTCTTGAAGATGATTCGGCGATCTGGTCAGTGGTGCAAAACCAGTTCGTACTTTCGCCGCCGCCTCTAGGATAAAACAGCCTCTGGAATTAATAACTGATTTGCTTTGCACTACAAATCAGTGCAGATTTGCACTTTCGAAATTAAAATCACTGCTCGAAAATTTCTGGATTATAATTTTAATGGCGGAGGTAAGTTTTTATTTTTTCGTCTACAACTGAAGATAATATATAGATGGGGATCAGGGCTGAACGAAAATACTGTGCAGTAATAAAATCTACTAAAATACCGGGTCAATAGTTTACCGCTTCAAAATAAAAGTCGGCTCAGAAATATTTTCGTATTTAAAAACATAGTTCGAAAAATGCAGTGTTTTCTGGCCCAAAAATATAAGTGTTTACACCACAAAGCCAAGCCCAAGCCCGAGCACGAACCGAACCGAACCGGGTCGGGTCGGGTCGGGTCGAGTCGAGTCGGTTGGTAGCGCGCGCGTGTGCGGTGGTCATGATGCATGGCCTCCCTCCTCACAACAAAGCATGTATTGGGAGCCCAAGTCCCCAACATGATTTCTTAGAAACAGGTATAAATACTTGCCTCTTCCATATAATCTCATGATATGAGACTATTCAATAAAGGAGCCATTCATACACTTATCTCAATATTTTAATAATTCACCCAATATTTCCAACGATCCCCCACTTGAATTTTTAAAATATTATCGAGCAGTTTTCTAGAAACATAAGACTGTGCATAAACAAAGGTGTCATCCGACTTGAACCTTTGCATAGTGAATAAGATTCAGTTTTTACTAGAGTGACACGTAGTCTTGAACTCTATTCTTGACATCAAACCACACACAATCTTTTCTATAGTGCAATCAAATAAGCCCGTGCATTTATGGCCATACACGTCTATCCCAGTTTAGTGAACGCCCTAGAAGTTTTGCCCAAAACTCCATAAGAAACGGCCACATTTCCACATTCACATAGGTGAGTCTATCAAGAGTACTTCTGAAGGTAGGTACTTCACTCCAAATAGAGTATAGATCTCATTAAGAGTTATTATCAACTCATCCTCTAATCACTTCAGGAATACATGCTTCTTGGTTTATTAAATAGCATGTTCAACTCCTATCACTACACAACTTGTTTTTACCCATTGAACCTATTTCTTGGGATCTCCAGTCATTTAGGTCGGGTTACCATTGTACGTGACTCAACAATCTAAGGGCAATAGTCCCATTCTTTTAGAATTATTAAGGACTTTCTTTCTGGTCCGTCCTTTCGTCAAAGGATCTGCCAAATTATCATTACTTTATATGTGATGTTCTCTAATAATATTGTGCATACGACTGTCATTTCTTACCGTTGTAATATCGGTATAGTTCTTCTTTCAATAGTCGTCAAATTTTTTTCATCACTATATATGTGATCTTCATTTACAGTATTGTGCTTACGACGTCGTCTTTTACCGTTGTAATAACGGTTCTATACTTTTTGCAATAGCCGTGGTACTATCACAATCGATTACACCACTGGTGTCGGTTTTTCCCTTATGGGGATCTCAACTAGTAGATTTCTTTAGTTCTCTGCTTCTTCACTAGCTGTGGCTAGTGCTATTATCTCAGTCACTATAGTATAATGAGTCAAGATATTCTGTTTCTTAGATTTCCCAAAAAAAAAGTTCTTCCAGCAATGCTAAATATATAGCCACTGGTCGCAATAGAATCATCAGATAAAGTATTTCAGTCTGTATCAGAATATCCTTCAAGTACAACTGAAACCTTTTCATAATGTAATCCAAGATTCATAGTTTATTTTAGGTATCTTATGACCCTCTCATTAGCATGTCAGTGTTCTATACTAGGTCTACTGGTAAACCTGCACAATAATCCCACGACATAGGCAATGTCGGGTCTAGTACAATCAGTAGCATACTGAAGGCTGCCAATGATGCTCGCATAATCAGACTGTCTTACACCTTCACTAGTGTTCTTAAATAACTTTACACTTGGATCATATGGTGTACTTGCAGGTTTACAGTCAAAGTAATTATATTTCTTCAGTATCTTCTCAATGTAATGAGATTGATCCAAAGAAATTCCCTTTTCTGACCTAGTAATCTTAATACCAAGGATTACACTCGCTTCACCTAGATCTTTCATATTAAAATTGGCAGTTAATAAAAATTTGACTAAATTTATGGCATGAGTGTTTGACCCAAAGATGAGTAGGTCATCTACATAAAGGAATATAATAGTGCAAATGTCATTCTCAGATTTGCAATAAATGCATTTGTAACTTTCATTAACTTTAAAACCATGTGAAGTGATTAAGTTATCAAATTTTTCATGCCATTGTTTAGATGCTTATTTTAAATCATATAATGATTTATCTAATTTGCATACTTTATGTTCTTGACCATTACTACAAATCCTTCAGCTGGTCCATATAAATTTCTTCTTCTAATTCACCGTTCAAAATTGTGGTTTTTACATCCATTTGGTGTATTAGTAAATTATGAAAAGAAGCAAGTGAGATTAATACCCAAATGAATGTAATTCTAGTTACTGGTGGAAAAGTGTCAAAGAAACCTTTTTTTTTTACTTAAAACCTTTAGCTACTAGTCGTGTTTTATATTTATCAATAGTGCCATCAGGTTTTAATTTTTAAGAACCCATTTACAGCCTATAGATTTACAACGGGGGTAAATCTACCAAATGCCAAGTCTTATTGGATTCCAGAGAATCCATCTTATCATTTATAGCCTCTTGCCAAAAAATTGGCATCTAAAGAAGGTAAGGCCTCTTGGAGGTTTAAGGGATCCTCCTCTATAGTAAAAACACAAAAATCCGGACCAAAGTCTTTTACGGTTCTCGTTCTTTTACTTCTTCTAGGTTCAACTTCAGAATTTTCATTAAATTCTGTTCTAATAAGCATACTAGAAGTGCCCCCACTATTCCTTAATTTAAAAAAAAAATTGTTTCATAACGATCAACACCATTTGTTTCAATTATATTATGTGTATTTAGGTCATAAAAAAAAGGCATGCTTTGCTATTAATAGCATAGCCTATAAATACACATTCATATGCTCTACTAGCCAATTTTATTATCTTATGGTTTGGAGCGCAAACATATGTTAAACAAACACAAGTTCTAAAATATGACACATTGGATTTATAATTCTTTTAAAATTTCATAAGGTGAAATTTTATTCTTAGATTAAGGGATTCTAAACATAACATAGCATGCAGTCAATAAAATATCCCCCCACCAATATTTTGCTGCACCAAAATTTAATAAAATGGCAATTACTAATTCGGTAAAGGTCCTATTCTTTTCAGCTTTACGGTTCATTTCAAGTGAATATGGTGCAGTTCTCTCATGTACTATACCATGTAATTTATAAAAGATCAGAATAAACTAAATTTATATTATGTTCCTCTATCACTATGAA
Organism: Allium sativum; assembly: GCA_030737875.1. Lineage (NCBI taxonomy): Eukaryota > Viridiplantae > Streptophyta > Magnoliopsida > Asparagales > Amaryllidaceae > Allium > Allium sativum. The sequence continues at coordinate 679,928,290 of CM060926.1, read as the reverse complement.
TTCTCTTAATTTTCTTTTTCCTCAATTTCAGTTTTTGAATCTAAGCATGTCAAATGCAACACATATTTCAGAATCACTGTTTGTCCAATTGTAAGCTTTATTTTCACATAACCAATCTCTACAGTTTTAGTGGTGTGAGGATCTCCCAACAACACTTTCTGATCATCATCAGCGGTGTATATTGTGAATATATCACGATCATAGCAGACATGGCGAGAAACACCAATGTCTACCCACCAACCCTCTGTCCACCAACAAGCTGAATCAATCATAGTCGTAAAAGGCTCCTCAGTCAGGTTAGCCTGTAGTGCAAGATTTAGCCTGTTCCGACACTATCGTGCCATATGATCTGTTTTTCCACAGTTGTAATATAGAAGCAACTGTTCAGAATCATTCTTTTCGGTTGGTTGCTGCTGTCCTTTATGGTTTCCTTATGGATTCTCATTCTATTCTCAACTGACTGGCTGTGGAGGCTTACTATTGCTTGAGATGTTAATATGTTTGAAAATTTATATTTTTCTTATAGAAAAATATACATAAACTTGTAGACTAACATAAGTTATTCACACGTATGCAACAAAGGTGTTCTATATTCTATCTGTTCACTTGTATGCAACAAAGGTGTTCTATAATCTGTCTTTTCACTTGTATGCAACAAAAGTGTTCTATTTCTATCTGTTCGTACCAGATCTAACATTTTGACTTGATATCATACCTCAGTATGGTAACAGCACTAACCAACTAGTACTGATTAGAAGTTAAGACAAGGGTAATATGGTACGCTGTTACGATATTAGATATCACATTCTTGTTACATGCACAATTAGAAAGTCATAATTTTAAGTTATCAATGAACACCAAGGAATTTCTACTAATAGCAACTACCGTTTAAATTTCCACATATAAAAATGTTATTAAAATGGTTTCGTTGTATCAATACTCAATCCGAGCATTGTCGGCTGTTGCAAATTACCGGAAAAGGTCAAACTAATAATTTTACGCAGAAAATGGAAAATTTCAACAAATAAATATACAGATCCATTATACTAAGAAAATGCCGCTTATGATTCCCACAGCAACGGTCATGATCTGAGATCCGCGAAATGGTCCACCTCCTCTCATTAGTGGTTCTTTCAGATTTCGGATCTGCCTTCCCATTTGAGCCTGCCTACTTTCCCATCTGCTACAGCCGTCCGAAAATGATTTTAATGTAAGCGAGTGAGTTTCATTCGGCCTTGTTGCACCATGATGAGAACGAAGCTTCAGAAGCCGAATGCTTGGAAGTATGAATTCGGTAGTTCAGAGTTTTTCCGGTTGCAGCCATTGTTTCAATGATCGTCTTCAAATTGTTGGGAAACAATGGCTGAGTCGCGGACTAGGTCGCTTTCTTGAAGACGATTCGGCGATCTGGTCGGTGGTGCAAAACCAGTTCGTACTTTCGCCGTCGCCTCTAGGATAAAACAGCCTCTGGAATTAATAACTGATTTGCTTTGCACTACAAATCAGTGCAGATTTGCACTTTCGAAATTAAAATCATTGCTCGAAAATTTTCTGGATTATAATTTTAATGGCGGAGGTAAGGCTTTTTTTTTTTTTTTGTCTACAACTGAAGATGATATATAGATGGGGATTAGGGCTGAACGAAAATACTGTGCAGTAATAAAATCTACTAAAATACCGAGTCAATAGTTTACCGCTTCAAAATAAAAGTCGGCTATGAAATATCTTCGTATTTAAAAACATAGTTCGAAAAATGCAGTGTTTTCTGGCCCAAAAATATAAGTGCTTACAACACAAAGCGAAGCCAAAGCCGAGTCGGGTCGAGTCGGTCGGTCGCGCGTGTGGTATAGCCTCCCTCCTCACAACAAAGTATGTATTGGGAGCCCAAGACCCCAACATGATTTCTTAGAAACAAGTATAAATGCTTGCCTCTTCCATATAATCCCATGATATGAGACTATTCAATAAATGAGTCATTCATACACTTATCTCAATATTTTAATAATTCACCCAATATTTCCAACAGTGTAAAACGACTAGAAGTAATTAAGTTGTCAAAAGTTGACAATAATGAACTATCGCAAAGTGGTAGCAAAGAGCCATCTCAAATTTATAAGTAAAGGAGATGTCATGATTGATAGTAATAGAGCTATCACAAGCTTATGCCAAAAGAGTTATCGCAGGTTGATAACAAAGGAGCTGTCGTAGGTTGATAGCAAAAGAGCTATCATAGGTTGGAACTTGGAAGGAAAGGAACCACCACAAGTTAATGATAAAAGAGTCATCGGAGGCTGATTACTAAAGAATCTGTCACATGTGAAAAACAAAGGAGCCGTCACAGGTTGGAAGTAAGGGAACAATCGCAGGTTGATGTAAAATAGTCATTGTGTGTTGATCAGAGCAGTCGCATGTTGGAAACCAAATGTACCAAAAGACTCGAAATATACCAAAAATAAAAATAAAAAACGGGTCTACTGTTGAGACACAAAATTAAACACAAATTTATATGCATGAAATCTGAATCACAAGATTTGTTTGATTTTATATGGAATGTGGAATTCAAAGGAATATCCAGTGATTCAGACTTTTTATGTTTAATTTTATGCTACCATTTTGTGTTCATGTAGAATTTTCCAATAAAAAATGGTAAATCAAAAGCCAACGCTTAAAAGCCAATATGCACAAAGGGAATACAAGGTTGTTACAGGTTCTGACACCAGTTTAATCATTTACAGTAGTATCTGCGATAAAAAAAACGGATTCGGATAATACTGTACATCTTGCCTCTAACCATAACACCTGTTTCTGACCACTGCAGATCTTCCCACTCTAAATCATCGGCTATTACCTGAACGTACGAAGTAGATGGGCTATAATACAGCACGAATCAATTGAGTACCACAGCTATATGTTAGTATTCAAAACTGAATTGTTTTAGTTATAGTCTGAATGCTAGAATCATCTATTACATACACACAGGATTTAGCCAGAATGGTACGTAGTTAACAAAAGTTAATGCGCACGCGCGCACACACACGCGTATATAGAGACACATCAGGAACACAACTGGTGGATAGAAGTTACCTCCAACTGTTGTTCAGGGAAAGGAACGCCTGTGTTAGCAACCATATCTACTGCAGGAAGTATCTCTTTACACCGAGCCCACCGAAACGATGGAACTAAATCCTTTGTTGCCGTGCCTTTGTCACCACTATCTTGCACAACTGGACTCTGATTCACGTCTTTTTCTGCCTCTGGTTCTTGTGATTTACTAGGTAAGGTGAATCCATTGTGGGATAGCTCATATCTACCAGCCAAATTTTAACTAGTTAACATAAAATAAGAGTTGATTCTACCAAATTTAACTATCTAAGAATTTGGAGATTTTGCTCCAGTAGTTTTATAAGGCATAAGCTTGGACATACATTACTACTGCTTAAAATAGGATTTCACATGGGTTCTCTTTTATTTAATTTGAGAAAAGAGAGATGCTAGATGTTAGAAATGATGTTCAAGACCGCAAACCATAACTCTTTTATGTGCATGCATTGAAAGGAAAACCCTCGAATAGCATAAATGCATAAGCATCACTATGCATTTGTGTTCACCTGGGCAAACTGAATGAGAATCATGCTGAATTCGGAAGACAAAATAGCAAACGTGATAAAGACAACATATACCTTTCTGTATGTGTTTCACAATACAGGACGTCTCCATTAATTAACCTTGTTGAAGTGTAATGACATGGATCCAACCCCATATCAGCAACAACACTGACCTTGTATTTAAGCCTGCACGGTTTACCAATATCAAAGCGTTACCCTGGTAGACATATTTTTCAGCATAAACCCCATCTAAAAAAAACAGTGTAAATGTACTAGAAATCAATTGTGTTGGAATTTAGATATAGAGAGGATAGAGAGATCTTCTTGGAGTTCAAAAACCAAGCTTACGGAGGAATATTGGAAATAATCTTGGTTTATTTCCAACATTCTCCCTTCAAATAAAGAAACTTGGACATTGCTATAGGTGGAGTTGATGCTTGCTGAAGTATTGCTCTGATACCACTGTTAGGAATATTTTAAGAGAAGAAAAAAGAAATTTTTGAGAGAATTATTTTTATGAGTAGGAAATTTTCATTGCTTTCCTTTTAATTACAAATTTTGATTGCATCATACATCAGCTTGATTACCTTGCATTTATAATGCAGTGCACTCTGTAGAGTATTCTAGGAATACATTATCTAGAATATCTAAATAGGAATTTTAGGATTCCCTTAATTATTCAATTCATTAATACAATTGCTAATTTAACCATACAATTAATTATTTTCAAATAAACCAAGATTATTTCCAATAAATTGGAATAATATTTTTTTGGTCTTCAAGTTAATAAGCATTTGACAGTCTACCAGGCCTTCCCTCATTTTCTTGGTTTTGAAGGTGACTAAAACTAGAATTATTGATGTCTGCATATTTCGAGACTAAATTAGAATTATTGATGTCTGTGACTCTGCATAGACCTGTTTTTATTGCGTTGACATCAATTTCTCAGTTTCACTTGGTTCATAGTACATCAAAATAATTTTGTCACCTTATTTCGCAGCTGCATTCTTGAAGTAGGGTAAAATAATTCTTCCAAAACAAGAAAATAATCTGATTCTAGAAATGGGCCAAAATAAATTGTTGAATCAGTTCTAACCTGGATGTCAAAACCACAGTTAAATTCATATTTGACCAATACCAGGGAAGTAAGATAACTCCCCGGACCAGGATAGAATTCGCTAGCCCTCTTGGAAGGTGGTAACAAAGGGGTGGAAGCAGTTAATTCAGGCATACATTTCAAAAGGTGTGTTTGGTTTCTATTTTTAAATTTTGGATTTTCGCACATACAAAAGTACGAACGACATGCACATATCGTGAAAAATGTTAGTTTTACAAAATGAAGTTAACACACAAAATAAAAACTACTTTTTACTATTTTCCGTATTTTAAAAAACAACGGAAGAACGATACATCCATTCACCGTCTCTTCCCCCCCCCCCCCCCCCTCTCTCCATCATCCACTTCGCCTTTGGTTCATCACTTTCGCTACTTCGCATCTTTCGAAAATAATGTTGAAAATTCAAAACTCAATACACAAAATAAACCAAATACTACCTATGTGTTTCAACTTTAGAGATACGGAGAATGCATAGATACATCCTTTTAGTGTGGAATTACATGTGCAAGATATTAAGAATGTAAGTAATCATGCAAGCAACTGTGGAACATCTGTGCAAGCGACAAGCGTAGTTGAGCGGTGCCAACAGCACTCAATAGGCGTATGTGTAAATAAGGGTGCACATGGAAGTGCTGGACTTAAATATAAATGTCTTACTTTATTATCAGATACTGAGCATTTAACTGGAACAAATTGGTGGTTATAAAAGATCAATCATCATACCATGGTTCATTGCAGAGGTTATACATGATTGAAACATTCTGCATAGAGCTGGGTCCTTGCAGTCTCTTCTGCAGATAGAACGGTTAAAGGACCAATTATTGTTAAGTTATAGTTATCACTCAGAAAGATTGGACATAATGGTTGCAAAGCCAAACAGGAACACAAAGGAGGAAGCAACTGATCTATGAACTGTTTTCTTCTTGGCTCCGCTAAAAGCTCAGCTCCTCAAATTATGACAGCTGATACATTATTTTAAATTTTATTTGTTGCCTGCATTCACTTCAGTTCAGGTTTGAAAATCAAAAAAATTCCACTCGCCAGAAAATTTATCAGGCACCGTTGCACTGATAACTGTACTTTGTTTGGATTTCATAGGACATTTTCCTCTTAAGTTGTCATAAAAGTTACTTCCATGTTAGCAAGCATAATCACTGTTGCAAGAGTAAATTTAATTTTCTTCCTTACAAATCCAGAAAAAACCAAATTTCTTTTCTTTTTCTTGCTTTTTCTTTTTTTAAGGGAAAAAAACATGTAGTTTTAAAAGTTGTAAAAGGGGAAGGTCGATCCTCGATATAAAATTGAATACTTTAGTCATCTACAGTATAATTAGGTACCCTACATATACACGCATTCTAGTCTTATGAAATCAAGTGTTGTTTTCCTTCAACATTTCAACTGAAGAACTTTATTGCGAAAACTAGTTTACAGATAATAAGTGGCCATTATATAATTGACAAATGACAATGCCAAAATATAATAGAAAACGTTTAAACTGAGGTTATACCAATCAAACTATCATTGACTGGAAATCATAAACATTACACCTTGTCAATAAGCAGTAAAACTTGAAAACATTTTGGAAATAATGCGAACATACACAAAATATCTTTTACTTTAAGAGCAACATGGATGAAACAATGTGGATGCAAATGAAAGTGCAAATTTTCAAGTAATAACCACAATAGAATGTTTAGAAACTAGTCTAACATGATTCATATGACTCACATAATTATAGGTTTGAAGGGATATATTATTTATACCACTGCATTTGTATGACTTATTCTCTTTACATTATCATCAAAAGTGGGGACTGTTGGCTCTAGAGAATGCTGATGGCATGGTTGTGGCTTCATATCAGTAATCCCACCATCCGTCTGTGACGAAAAGGAGAAGAAAAATAAGGACACAAGTAATAACTCCAATAGAAACTCATCTAACAAGTAACATGATTCATATAACTACAGGTTTGAAGGGATATATTATTTATACCACTGCATCGGTATGACTTATTCTTTTTACGGTTCTGCCAAGAGTAGGAACGATAGTTGGCTCTAGAAAATGGTTATGGCAAGGTTGTGGCTTCATATCAATAATCCCACCATCCTTCTGTGACAATTTAAAAAAAAAAAGGACAATGTTTAAAGAAGATTCTATGTTGTACAAAAAAATGATCTTAAAAGGGCAGTAACAAGGGCAAGTTGGTAGCAGTTTATTGCTGGTTACATGTATAACAAACAGGAAGTACATAAGAGTTGCGCGTACATTCACTAAGCAGCAGCGTTCAACGCGAATGCTACAGGCTACGCCTCCACCAACCCAAGCACGAGAACGGATATTGTTTCTTATTGTAGATCTGTAATCTGCATTGAATAGAAAACGTATCTGTCACTTCTCTACAAGACTAAAAATTTGGATTATGCTAAATACTCCGATGCAATAGAAGAAAGACTGCCTTCTTCACATGATAAAAACGAAATGCAAACAACTTGATTCAGCAAAATCAGACAAGTATTACAGTGTTTGATATATTTCTTACAGTGTTTGACATATTTTTTTATTTCAGACTTCAACGAACGCGTATGTAATTCAGATGAAAGATTATATACCTTATACACACCAAGAATATAATATACAGATATGGAATTCTGGAAAAAGAGAACGTGGTGGAGCTGAATGTGAAGTTTAGCTTTATTGGCCTTTATGCGAGGTCACGATAAGAATGTCTCCCTACTCTCGTGTGTAATCAATTCACAAAAATAAAATTATCCAATATGACTGTCAAGTTGACTGGAAATAGTTGCCTGGCAGGCTTGCATGGCCCGTGCCAGTTTCATCAATGTAAACCATGTCAACAGACATAAATTATACAAGGATGCAGGAAACCAAGTGTGAAAACACTCATCCTGTAAAGTATCCCAGCAGATGGATGGTTTGACATTTGGAATTTTAGAGAATTTGAAGTTGAGATGATGAACAGTCTGAAAGAACTATCACACAATGACATGTAAGCTTCTATAGTCACTTTGTACGCAACAAGGATTTCACATACTACTCGCATTTATATATATGTATATGCATGCGTGTGTGTGTGTGTGTGTGTGTGTGATATATATATATATATATATATATATATATATATATATATATATATATATATATATATATATATATATATATATATATCATTGTTTTAAAAAACCCGCTTCGATATTCGCCTCAAGGCCCGCCTCGAGGAAATAGAAGATAAAATGTCTTGAGGTTTATTCCAAAAGGTTTTTTACCTCTAAAACTTACGCCTCAACTTGCGGCATACAAAACGCATAAAGAGTACGCCTCGCACGCCTCAAACAGCCGAGGCAAATGGTTTAAAAACCCTTTAGGGTCCGTTTGATTTTGAACGGGAAGAGTTATTTGGAAGAGTTATTTGAAGGAGAATTGTTGCGAACGGGGAATGTTTTTTTTTATATATAAAAGGGGCATGTTTATTATTTTATTGTTTTTATATATATTATTTTTAATTATTTGTGTTTGTGTGTGTTTATTGTTGAACAGAATAGAACGCATGAGGTAATTGCAGAATACAAATTGCAGAATTACAATCCCAGAATTAAAATTACATAATACAAACGCGTGGGATACAAATTACATAGATACAAAATACATAAAGCAGGCTACTGCGGTGGATACTGAGGTGGACACTGGAGTGGAAACTGGGGAGCATACTGAGGTGGATACTGGGGGGAAGTCATCTGAAACTGTCTGTATCGTAGTGCTTGCTTGTGCACCTCGATTTCAAAACGCAACCAGTTGCATGCTTCGTCATCAGGAAGAACCATGAACGTATCTTGATTTTCTTTAGATGTAGAATTGATGTTGCATGGGGCATGTCAATACCATCAAATGTTCTTGCACAGTCTATTGCATGCTTCACCATCGGAATTCGAGTACAAAGTGGGCTTGCGTTAGACGAGAGAGAATTACTAGCATTTATAGATGAATGTGAATTCGGACTGTCGAAGTCAGAACGAGATTTCTTACTCAATTGCCTGGAGTGTATCATATCAACAATTTCTTCCATCGAAGAAGTTTCAGTTCTTCCTCTTCTGCCAGAACGAGGTCTAGATGAAGAACCTGCACCCCGTGGTTGGTTAGGAGGCTCATGAACCGTTTGTTGAGTCTGAATGTCTTCTAGTGACACTTGAAAATCCTCGAAGAACGTAGGTTCTCGGATGGAGGAGAACGTGGCTCTGGTTGTACATTCTGACTTGTAGAGTGTAGAGTGTAAGCGCCAGAACCTGTTGCAACACTGTTGCCGAAAATTTGCTCCAGTTCGGTCAAATTTTCGATTGGGTCCGTCTTATACTTTAACACCATAGGGTCGTACTCCTAAATAGACGTTTAAACTGTAAACCTGTGGCTTAAATACGGTATTGAACATGTAAATTACAACTGCATAGTTAAATAGATGTTTTACCGCCACTCTATCACTCCACCAACTTTCGCTTTCACTGACTGTTCCGTATTTAGAATCTCATCCGGCACCCGTCTTCTCATTCAAATTGTGTCATACAGTCTGTTTCTTCTTATAAGCGCCTTATTTGGCCGTTACTTATTCAACAGAGACTGGTATCTCGGTCGGTGATGTAACTAAAGACTCGTTTAGAGCAGCTGCAATCCTCTTATGTATCCCTTTTTTGTTCTTTCCAGCAGCTTGGTAAGCTTCAACAGCTATACGGAGAAACTCTGAGGATGCAAACGAAGACCATACTTTCGGAGGGCGACGAAATGTTGTTTTCGGTCGATTTACTTCAGCCATTGTCGCTTGAAATTTATAGTTTTTGAGTTGTGGATTGTTGAAGGAAATGGTGTGGATCGTTGAAGGGAAGGGGTTGAGTTTATAATTTGGGAAAAAAGAGCCGTTTGCAAAAAAAATTGTTGGCATCCGAAGCTTGATTTTCTACCGTTAAGCTCAACGGACTATTCTGGTGGATCTCATGAATAATGCATCCGACGTGTCGGACGTCAACGCAAACGTAACGTGCCCCTTCCAGAAATCAAATGCTACCTTAATCTTTAGTTGCAGATATTGACACAGATAAATGTTATTAAACTTTAATTATTTAATAGATAAAAAAACAAAATTTAAGAATTTTTTTTTGCATTTTTTTTTCAATTTCAATATCAACATAATCAAGCAAGATTGTTCATGAAATAATAATCACAAGCAACATAATGAATTTTCTCATTGTTATTTAAAGAATGTTTTTCAATAAATTTTGTTAAATCTCGAAATAAATTTTGCAAATCGATTTGAATTGATAGAATGTATCAAAATTGGAGTTTGATGTAATCTTCAAATAGTTTTAAGAAATCGAAATTTAAAATCATATGAGTCGAGAATATTTATTTTTAAACTATAATAAAAATGTATACTTGGTAAATGTCGGATCTTAAATTATTTGTTTTTCAGTTTTTGTATTGGTTAATTTAAAATGTCAGAATTTTTTTATTTGTTTGCGTTTAATTTTTACTCGAAAAGCTTACGCCTCAACGTTTCAAGACTTATATCTCGCCTTATATACCTGAGAAGGCATTATGTACGTCTTTCACGGTTTTAAACATTATATATATATATATATATATATATATATATATATATATATATATATATATGAGGCAGGTTCGAGAGCACCTTAAACAGTGCAGCACCCCAAATGCCCCTCAATCTCCACTCCCCTTCTTTCTTCTTCCACTCACTTTCTCACTTCCTACTCACATTCTTTAATATAAACGGGTAGTGGAAATCAGAGGGTATTTGGGGTGCTCCATTTTTGGGGTGCAACCGAACGCTTGCATATATATATATATATATATATATATATATATATATATATATATATATATATATATATAATGGAGCGGCTATATAAACACAAAAATTAGATACAAATCAGTAGACACAAAATCTCAGCCACATAGTTAAGTTATTTTTAAGTGAAGGGTGCAAATCATGAGATGATCCTATGGTTCATATTTTGTGTCCCTCAGTTTATGTTAAATCTTTGTGTCTAAATAGACTTTCTCATATATATATATAGGCAAGCGATCAATGACACCCTAAACAGCGAGCATATCATTTGCCTCTGATTTCCACATCTCATTTATATTATAAAAAGTGAGTGAGAGGTAAGATAGTGGGTGAAAGGAGAAAAAGAGAAAAATGAGTGCTAGAAATAGAGGGCAAATGAGGTGCTGCACTATTTAATGTGACACTTATATATATATATATATATATATATATATATATATATATATAAGCAGCTATTGAGACACAAAATTAAACACAGAGTTAGAGACACAAACTCTAGATCGTAGGATTTTTTGTCTTTATGTGAAAGGTGAAATTCAGGGAAAGATCTATTGGTTGAGATTGTTTATATCTAAATATACATCACACACACACTATATATATATATATATATATATATAGAGAGAGAGAGAGAGAGAGAGGTGGGGAGGGGGGAGGGAGAGAGAGAGAGGGGGGGGGGGGGGGGGGGTTTTGTTAAACAGAAACTGTACACAATCGGATATTCTATTTATGCAGATTAAGATTGTTTCCAGGTGATGATAGATGTGCAAATGTATTGATACTGGAAACCGTTCCAAACATAACTGTGGCATAAATTCACACAAAAGCAGTGCAATCCAGGCCGTTTGAAATATTAATTATAATATTTTACTCCCTTGTTGTCAAGTAGTTGTAAAACATTCAGATAATAATCCATAATAAATAATATGGAAATTAAATGTTCGATCTAAACTGTGAACTTACTTTCTTCTGGTGGTAGCACCTGCACAGTTGCTCTGAACTCGTGAATGGCAGCATGAGAAGATGATGGAGGACGAAAATAACCAGTGTGCGCAAGCACTGGTAAATAAGGTACACATGATTATTTCATAAATAAGGTATACACGATTATTTCATTGTAAAGGTGTTGGTTCCATTTCATGAATTAAAAGTTACCGGCAATGATATCCGAATCATTTGTGTACACATCTGTTCCCCAGAACTGAACTTCAGCAACCTGCACATAATAACCTTTTACAATTTACATGTTTGTAAGATATATAACATCTTAAGAAGTTGCATCGTGATATCGTAAAGAGGAATGTGCGCACAAGTGGCACATCCAGATACATGTTGAAAGTTCTTCACTGCCTGTGTACAACAACACATCAAGGCTGACAGTGGTTGGACTTCACATACACGCATATACGATGTACACCTTACATCAGACGACGTGTATGCAAACCAGTTTTAAGCTGATAAGTCTAGAGTGAATCAGAAGAATGAGGTTCACAAATTCGGATCATTAATAAGCTTAATGAAGCTGAATGCATGAAACCACTATAGTACCAAAAACTTGAAAACGCACAAAGAGGTCTTTCCAAGCAATTATTTCTTAGTTTATTCAAAAAGACCAGGTCATTCCTTTATTTAGCCTATCATGTAATCTTACAGTATAAAATATCCCTCGGTTAGCAGCAATTCAAGGCCCGGTATGTTATAAATAATTCCAAACAATATTGATTCAATCAACAATCAAATATTTGCAAATAAAAGATCAAACAACAGATCTAATGTGGATCATCGATCATTCATCAATAACATGTCTCGCCCTTTATATGACCTAAACATCAATAAGACGATAACATATTTATTTTATATGATTTAACTATTAGTTATATGACCCTTCAGCCCAGAAATTGTAAATAACAACTAAGGAAAAGCTTACTGATTAAACACACCATGCATTTATTAATTTATTAATTTCTTCATTTTACATCATAACATGTACATGCTTTCTCATTATCCACTAAGGCAATCCTTATCTTTTAGCCTTATATGACTTTATTATCAGTTATATGACCTTCAGCCCAGAAATCGTATGTTAATAACAACTTGGAAAAATTTTATTCATAAACACACCATGTATTCATTAATTTCTACATTTTACATCATAACACGTACATACTTTCCTATTATTCACTGAGGCAATCCTTATCTTTTGGACGTAGTACGAGTGTAGACCATTATCACTTGCTTGACGATGGAAGCAGTACAAACTAGTCTTCAGGTTCTCTAACTCTGCTAAACTAGTTTACCTTCATTTATTTATACTCGAGCGTTTACTGGACATACATTCTGGTTTTGACTTGTACCATAACTTAAAAATTGGTTTGATATTATGTGACATACTGCAATTAAATCCTATTAGTTGTTTTGTACCTCATGCAAAACTCTCTCACGTAAAAGTAATAAAGGCTGTTCAATCCAGTAGCATAGACCATTGATGATCGTGTTTCATTATATTGTGTCTTCCTTTTATATCATTTTATTATGTGATATTGCTGATTGGTTATTTGATGTCCGAGGTTTAGATCTTTCTTTAAATTAATTTCCAATCCAATGATCGAGCTTTTGTACCTTACTTCCTCATTGACCTCCAATTCAATAACTGAGATCGGTATTTTGCAAATGATTGTTCGATTGTATAGAAGTAAAATACATACTAAACTGAAATGTATGAAAAACCTTACTACTTACTCTGTGGTTGCTCGAGGTAACATATTTTCCCGGTATTCGGATTTCTAAAGTTGGGTAACTTAAGCCGGGCTCATCAGCTTTAGTCACTTGAGATGCCTTATAAATTGACCATGATTTAACAATTTCCTGCACATAGTTACTGCATCCATAAACAATAGCAGAACGCCCAGCTTTATCTGCAAGAGATGGAAATAAAAGATGGAAATCGATCAATAGAAAGTCAACATTATTAGACTCTTTGATTGAGGGGAACACACAATATTTGCTGGAATAAGATAATCGATATTTATCACAAAAATTGATGCCCAGCAAGAAATAATAGTAAACTGATTGTGTGCTTCCATCGATATTAATCTAAAGCAGATGGTATATGAGACGCATTAATTTGGTGGTAACAAATTATATAAGCTGCTATGCTTATTGTTGAAGTGATATATATCATGCCAGTGCTAACTAAAACAGGAGAAGTACATGCTGCTAAGGTTGGATTGGAGCGCAAAGCAGTAATTTTTACAAAATAATATTTAATATGCAAGTAAAACAAAAACAAGGTGGCTGTAATATAAAACAGGATCATATTCGACTTCAAGATTCCCAGCACATATTAAGCAGAACCCCAATGTACTGGTAGAATAATTCAGCTCACCTAGTGACCTGCAGAAAATAGAAAATTACAGTGGCAAGTCAGTACAATTACGCACAATAAAATGCCAGCTAAAGCATTGTAGCATATTGACCGAATTAAGGCAATGAAAACGAAAAGTCACTTATGTGAATTGGGTGTTAAGTAAAAAAAGGGTGTGTACCAAAAATGATCAGTAGTGTTTTGTTCTATATGACTAAACAGCACACATGTGCGCTATTATAACATAAGCATCTATCTTAGAATGTATAATGCCCACAAAAGCAAAAGCCTTTAGTAATAAATGCACATATATTACAATAATCAGGCAATTTGGAAAACATGAAATAATCTCACTTTAGTTTATGAAAGGTCGTTTTATAGAAAGAAAGAAAAAAGAGAATTGTCAAACATAGAAACAGTATGCTAAAGAGATCACTAATAAGTAGAGTTTCATAACTAAAACAAATGACTAAAGGGAAAATTAAATAGAATTTATCCTTTAAGAACATAATCCAAAAGGTATTGTTCTACCTGTTCCAAATTTCAAAAAATTCAAAACAAAATGATGTATTTATTTTTATATTCAAATAATTATTTGAAGAAACAAAAAAAACTGAAATTAATGAAGAAGTTTATAAATTATTGGATTTATCTACATTTTTGTCAAAAAAAGTATACTGGAATTTTTCAAAAAGGTTAGAAAGAAATAAATTATTGTAAAAAATTACCGAAATTCACAATTATAGAAAGCTTAACAGAAATCAAAGTATGGTAAAACTGACTATTATTTTTCGACATTTCACAAAAAAAAAATGGAAGATTTTGAATTACGAATGTTTAAATAGACTAGAATTAACTTAACAAATAAAAAAATCGACTTTATTTACTTATTATTCGAAAAAAAAAAAATATTGTGCCCGTAAAATTCCACGAAACTACTAAATAGTAAATAGAACTCAAAAACTGAGAAAATGTTTAAGAAAAGAAAACTATGCGGTAATTTTGTTTCATATAAAACAATAATAAGCAACATGACAAAATAAGACCCTATTGAAAATGTAAAACACATACTGGAAATTTAAAACACAAAACTCAAATTCAGACCAAACAAACCCTAAGTTCTTCCCTCGTCATGCTTTTCCATTTTTTCCGCTAAAAATCTTCTCCCCAAAACCATTTTGTTTCTCTCTTTGGTAATAAAAATGCAATCAAAGAGCTAATACTGTATACCCTGAAATATATATATATATATATATATATATATATATATATATATATATATATATATATGTATACGTATATGTGTGTGTGTGTATATATATATATATATATTATGTTTAAGCATTTATAAAAAATGACAATGCATCGCCACCTGTTTGAAAGCACGCGTGCGCATACACGCACATTGTAAGCACTGATAATTTTGTAAGCATTAATGTGCATTGAAGCGTTGGAGAATTAATACCCTTCATCATTTTCACATAATTCTTCCTTCACCGGTGCACCACTGCCTGTTTCTAGCTTTATATTATTGATTTTGCATTCTCCCCCATGCCTCCCTACACAATCAAACATGATTTTGACTTCAACACTGAATAATTTTAGAGTTTCATAGAAGATATTTCTTGTCTCTTAGATTATAAATGAAGTCATCTGAACAAATGCCTTTTTCCTTATCACTTTCTTTAAACATACCCACAGAAGAGGCCGGACAGCACATGGAATGCAGGATATAATGGCCTTGCAGTATAAAATAGCAAACTAACTGTGTATTTTCATTCGTATCAATTCAAAGCAGATGATAAATGATAAATGAGACATGTTGATTTAGTGGTAGCAAAGGATATATATATATATATATGCTAATTAACATGCCTATTGTTGAATCATAAGTTACAGAAAACGTCTTAAGAACTTAAAACTTCTGAAACACTTACATGGTAGATATCATACAAATGCCAACTAAACCAGAAGTGGTATATGCTGATAAGGGTGGAGTGGAGTGCTAAGCCATATATTTTGTAAAAACATATATTTACTATGCTAGTAAAGCTAGAAACAACGTTGTCGTGACGAAACCAGCAAAGCAGTGGACATAATGACCCATTGTACAGATAGAATGCTTCAGCTCACCTAATGATCTGCAGGAAAAAAAAAAAAATTGACAAGTCAGTATAAGCAGGTACAATAAAAGTTCAGCTAAAATATTGTGGCATATTGACAGAAACAAGGCAATGAAATATAGGAAAAGTCACTAAACATAATAGTGCAAGTATTCGTATCAGTCAACTTATTGTGTATATACCCTTTTTTCTTCATTTAGCATGTCTCGTACTTTCCACCCAAACTAATAGGTCTACAATGTCATTATGTCAATGGTGCCCTAGTAACCATCCATAGATAGGTCAATGAAAGTATAGATCCAACAAATATCATATCGAAAGAAAAGGGAATACCAGAGCATGTCACACTACTTTTGGTACATGGCGTAATGTTTACTAACATTGTTATGCACATATCACATCAACTTACATTTTTGCAAGTGGTCATTTACTAACTTGCAATTCTTTCACAGCCGGACGATGAGATAGCCAGTGTTATTGTTGGGTAAATACGGAATAAAATACTAGAATGCACAGATACTAAGTGGCACACATGTACAGTGTTATTCCTACATAAATAACAAATGCACATATACTAGAATGCATAATGCCCACAAAAGCAAAAAAAAAAAACCATAAGTAACAGATGCACAGATATTAAAATAATAGAATGACATGGAAAACATGTAGAATCTTAGTTCAGTTTATGAAAAAAGGTGGATTGTCTAAGAGAGAAACAATATGCTATGGATAATGATAATAGACAGAGCTGCATAAGTATAATAAATGACTAAGGAGAACGTATTTACAATTTCTCCATTAAGAATATTATCGAAAGTGCTGTTTTGCTCACTCAAAAATTCAAAACAAGATGATGTATTCATTTTCAAATTCACTTCAACACAAAATGAAAATAATAAAGAACTTTCAAAATTGGTGGAAATTTTCAGCGGTTAAAATGGAACAATTATTGTTTTTAGAAGTTCTTGGAATTCAAACCTGAAAAAACTACAAAAGAAAATTAAAATAAAATTTTAAATTGCGAAAACTACCAAAAATTGTGGTTTTCTTTGGGTTCAACTTCGTAGTAAGTAAAAAAAAAAAAAAAAAAAAAAAAAAAGCCTAAGTTTTTGCAATCTCAAACGTTTTATAGAAAGAATAACAACCTCAAAAGTATTTTTTAAAAGATACTTTAAGGTTACTTCAGTCTTTAAAAGTAAAGATTAAACTTGAAAAACAAGTCTACTGAATGCTCTCATCAGAAAAGAAAACTGCAGTTAAATGGCTATTGCATGCATACGTTAAAAAAAAAATGTAAGCATTAATTCAAATTGACAATGCACCACTGCCTTCTTATAAACATTAATGTATACTGTATTCATCAATACCCTTCATTATCTTGATAAACTTCCTCCTTGATTTTTACACAACCGCTTGTTTCTTCCTTTATGTTTGTGTTTTTAAGATCTCCTTTCTCACTCATGTTTTCAGCTTTAATAGTGGATACAAGACGAGATCTCGTAGAAGATATGGAATATTTTCTCTCCCCAAGGTTATCTTCGGGGAAAACAGGTGATTTATCGTCCTCTTCATGTGAATCCATGGAAGAGGCTGGATTGCTCACGGCATACACTCGAAAGAAAGATGCTTGCTGGAAAGAATAAGAGAAAACATTTATGGGAAATGTTGGCAAGCACAAAGAATAATTCCTCCCATTGTTCTAAACATGGAACAGATCATTCAAGTGTTCTAATTGCACAATTTTCTCGTCCAATACGATGTCCAGACAGAAACAAATAATTATGTGTATGAAATAAAGAAGTTTATGAAAGGAAGAATGTCAGCAATGGTCATGGTTTTATATTAGTGAAGTAAGGGAAATTTACACATCTACACAGTTGGGGGAAAACCAGGGTAAAATGAGGTGGAGGGTGTGCATTTGACACAAACACAGGTAATATAAGCAAATAAAAACATATTAAGCATGCAATGGCCTCATAGAAAATATGAATACGAATTATAAACATCTCCATCAAAGCATTGAATAATCAGGGAAGCAGTCATACTTGATTATTGTAGCTTAGACATTTGAACCATTGCTGGATATCTCCGAGTAAAATAATAATACAAGACTACACAGTAAACCATGAAGGTTTTCTAAAATACAAAACTATGCGGAAAGATAAACCATATGAGGACCTGTAATCCAAATTCCATGTGCAAGTTTATACAAATATCAAGACCATATGTACTTTGCATAATGCAAATTCTGCTTAGGATATTGAATTATCAAATTATTACAAAAGATGTAACCTTTTGCTTTCTCTACCAGTGCTTGAATAACAATGAATCCTGAATACATTTGATGTACAATGGATAATTCATTAATAACAAATTTATTAAACAGTATATACTTATCAAGAATCATCTGTTAATTGGCAGATATATTCTAAAACACCATCAGATCAAAGAAAATGAACGAAATACTGAAATTTTCGGAATCGAGATCTAAGCGAAATGCAAATAAAGAAACTAAAGATAAAATTTCTTAGCTCACATATAATGTGGATATCAAGGAGATTTATTCCAATAAATTCCAAAAACTAAATGAAAAGAAGAATTATGAGCAAGTAGATGCAAAAACAATTCTTTAAGAAAACGGGAATTACTGAATCTTTGAATTCAGCGAGCCGGGAATCTGACCAGTGCGACTGAAAGAACAAACTGAAATGGATTTCTTGCTGGTTCTGACTTTCAAACAAAAATGAATGACTAAGCGAAGGAAATGATCAGACAATGGCTCGCATTAAATACCAGAATAACGGGTACGCGGGTTTATATCCGGTTAATGAAAGCAAAAGCAATTATTTTTGGGCAAATTCCGGTCAACCCTATGCTTTTGATTAATAACACCCGATCACGTAGGAAACTACGTGGTGTTCTAAAGGCACCACGTAAAGCCGCGTAGTATCTTCAGTGTACACGTAGTGCCTTTACATGTTACTTTCAAGGCAAAACGTTGATTTTATGTGAAGAACCGAAATTTTGAAAAATAATAATTAATAAAAACAGAAAATTAACATTTTTGTCATAAACATCTTTAATAAAAATACGGACTACTCAGCAAATTCTTGAATGTGAACAAAATTTATCTGGCTTTTGTTGTAATATATATGAGATGTACTACACCAACCATACGATGTTGAATATACGAAGGTATATCGAAAAGGTGCATACGAGCAAATGAATCTCGTTGTCTATGGCTGTATATCAAACATATGGATAAGCATATTTACCATTACTGATGCAGCTTTCTGATCCGTCCAATCATATGAAACATTTGCATCATCGTTTGTCTGTTCAACGGCATGAGTGACTCCGAAAACCTCAGTTGTTGTAGGCTCCCTTCGTACTTCGCAAACTGAAGATATACATAAATAAAATATACTGAAAATATGCATGAATGATATATATGAATAAAATAAGCATATATTACGAATTTATCAATTTCCTCTTATGCTTTTGGAAGGATTTTGAGCCACTACGTGTAAAGTCGGGTTCTTATTCTTGTTCGCCTTGTTCCTTGCTGGTATTTATGTTAATTTAGATACACGATTAATTAAAATAATGTAACCAATATAAATGTAAATATTCTCATTATAGTTTATTTTCACTGCTTGAGTTTCCTAATATCTGAGAAATGCATCCCAAATATCATTACCCATCCAACTTTGTTTCTTTTCGGCATTTTTGGCCCTTGAAAGAGTATCCCTATAATTTTTCTACATCTTCTAGTTCCAGATTCCTAAAGGCATTTAGATCCTACGGCCTCACGCATACAACGGCCTGCAGATTGAATTTATTTTGGATTATATACAGCATTTTAATTTTTGACAAAAATATAAAATTGTACTTGCCATCAAATCGGTCCATATAGCGTTTTTAACATGGGGTGTGATACCGTTCCAATGAGGCCAACAACCTGACATTCGACCTTTATATGCTTGCTTTGATGCATGTAGAATAAAGTCAGACGATTCCACCTCGAACCCACTGTATAAATGTTGATGTAAATATTTAATATATTTTAAATAATATAATTGAAATAAATTTGATTCTTATCCAGCACTCTTTGGAACTATTTCCATAACTTAGCGTAAATTTGGGTCTTAGATGTTGGGACCTGCTCCAAGAGCAGGAGACTGAGAAGGAGAAGGCTGAAATGTACTCCTATGTCATATATTCGACATGTATGCCACAAACATATATATCATATCATATAATCATTAATTAAGTGAAAATCCTACAACATATCATAATCGTACCCTGCAAATAATCATCACATAATTAGGGTTGTCAACGGGTACTCGAAAAATCCGATATCCGTCCGCATACGTATCCGAAAATACGAAATATATCTGTTATCCGAGATGCGGATATCTTATATCCGAAAATCATTTTGGATACGGATATGGTTATAGTGGTATCCGTATCCGAAAAATATTCGTCTGGTTTTCTGATACGTGTATGTGTGTATATGTGTGTATGTTTATATTATATAATTTTTAATTTATATTTAAGATTAATTTAGTATATAAATTTCCTTAAAATAGCTAAACTACACTCAACTATTGAATTATAAAGGAATGTTGTATTTGGTATTATGCAACATTTTAAATCATGTACTCATTATATTTTGTGGTATGGTTGTAATTAAAACATAATTGTGTATGTGCTTCTATGATTTATGTTTTGTTTATTTTAGTCTTAGGGTTGTGTATTTCATATTTTGAACACTTTATCTCTTAAAATATTTGTTATAAGAAATTTGTTTGATGTTCTACTTGTAATTTTTAATTAGATATATTCACATTTTCAAAAAAATATTTTATGAGCCAAATTTGCCTGTGAGTGATGTATTTGTAAATTTTTATTGTTTTATTTTCGGATATTTTTTCGGATAACCACATCCAATGTACAGTTTTAAGTTTCGGATACGGATATTTTCGGATATCCGTATCCGCTAAAGCGGATACGGATATTTTCGGTTATCCGAAAATATCCGCAGATACGGATACAGATATTTTTAACTGGTATCCGTGGATATCGGATATACATTTTCATTTTCGGATACGAATTCGGATACAGCACTATCCGTATCTGACTGCATCCGTTTACAGCTCTACACATAATTATACATGAAAAGAATAATGCATAACTCAGAATAGTACATGACATATATAGTCATTATTATTTTTATTACATAGATCATAATAGTACAGAACATAGTCATCATTCTTAATACATAGTTCAAACTAATATATTATACCACACACGATGTCATCTATGATCAGTCTTCGTCGTTTTTTGATTCAGACTTGGTCTCGTACTCTATATCGTTTTCTTTGGTATGTACAAATGCTTTTAATAAAACATTCGCTTCATCATTCAACGGTCCTACATCAATGTCATTGTTGTTGTTATTTCAACATTTGGCTCAAGATCCGCTCGCTGTTTCATCTAGAATATTATTTCCAACAAACGTAAATCTTGCTTTGTCTTAAAAACAGCCCACCACTCCGCGCATTTTATTTTAAGAACGGATATGGAACAAGATAAAACTTGTAATGCTTGCTTAGCTAATACGAAAGGATCATACTATAATAATGCGAGGTATGTTTTATTTCAATTAGCTTATAATCTTTATGCTCGTTAATTCCGGAATGAGGAACATTGGTAAACCAGTTGTATTAAAATAAAATAAAAATTCTCTGCAATTTGTATATAATATGTCAACTCTAATACTTGTGTTAAGACATCGTAAAAATCTTTTATATGTTTCTTTGAATCATCATTGTCTTTGACAAATACACCGCTGTTATATTTTAATTTTTCAGTCTCGTAATCTTTGGTGTTGAATTTAAATTCATTGACGAATAACATCGGATAAGTCTTGATATTTCTTTTTGGTCCGATAGCAAGATGTCATAATCCTTCCTCAACTACTCAATTTTTTGGATCATGAACGTAGTTATTCAGCAAATTTTTTTTACTGAGATCGCCAGATGAATGTTGTGATTCGTATATACTACATATTTGTATTATGTTCCTTTATTATTAATATATATATAAAAATGAATTGTACATAAATTCAGTATTACCTGACAAATGATGCAACTTCAACATAATTTAAAAGAAGATATGTGTGTACTACATGGTAATCTCTATCGTCTAACCATATTTCAACGTATTTTCCAACGGTCATGTCGTTACAAGATAGATAACATTGTTTTAGAAGAATCCTTTTCAACAACTTCTTCATTATGGGTAACACTTACAAACAATAAGTTCACATCGTTACTAAAGTAATGAAAGAAAAAATGAAACTTTTTCTTCAAGATACGATTTGCAAATCGAACTGTAATGTCCCGTATTTTACGGTCGTATAATTAATTTATTTAATTATCTAAAATATGGTTTGGTAATTTAAAATGGCTTAAATTAAATAACTTTTAATATTTAATTAAAATAATAATTAAATAGTATATTTAATTATGAAATAATCAGAATTAGCGGAATTCACAAAATAATTTGAACTAGACAATTTATAATATATAATTCAGTTTTGAGTTGAATTATATTAACGAATATATTATATAAACGACAGTTGAACGTAAAAATTATATTATAATTATAATCGAGCTCGAAATGGCATGGCAGTTCGTAATTTGGTGATTCCAACTTTAAATGAATATACAGAAGTTGTTTTAAGTTGGATTTCTATGAAACAAGAAACGTTCAGAGTTGGTGAAGTATATTTTTCTAGTGGAAGAGAAAAACCGGGATTTCATCGTGTAGATTTTGATTTATGTCCAAATCAAATTTTAGAAAAGTCGCTATGGAATTCCTTTATAATTTATAATGATTTATTTATAGTTATAAAAGGAATTTCATTATAAATCGAATATCGATTTATATCGGGATTTAAAATATCGAGTTCGAAATTCATATAGGAATATTCTAGAGCTGTATGATATTCTTTTGTGAATATATACGATAATATTTATTTATAAATATTTAATTTAATTGTTTTTAAATATATTTATATATTTAAAGGGTTTATTTAGGGCTTTAAAAATAGCCAGTTTTGCAAACGACCACAGAATTCGACGAAACTAATTTTGTTGGATCCGCAATGTCAGATTATTGTTAGACGTCAAGTTTCGTGATTTTTGAAGTCAGTATGTGGCCGTATGGGATTTTAATGTGAAATACAGTCGATAATTTAACCTTTAAAAATACGCTGGGTGAGCAAACAGAGTCGGAATTCGACGAAACCAGTTTCTTTGGGACCGTAATGTCAAACTGTAGCTGCATGCCCATTTTCGTGATTTTTTGTTATTGTATGTGGTCACAGGAATTTTATAGAACAAATACAAACAGCGGTTGATTATAAATTAATAAACAAATCGAATAAAAAATTAATTAAAATATCCTATATAACATCCTTATCCTCCTAAACCTAATTCTTCACTCCCCACAAAGTTCCGCCGTCAGTTTTGGTTTTCCAAAAGAGAAAATGATCTTCAAATTATTCAAAACAATTCGGATAAAATCATATAAATCCCAATTTACATATATATGTGTTCGGTAAGGTGTGCTCTTCATTTTGGTGTGAAGTTTTTGTGGTTCGAGCATCATATGCGTTCGCTGGGTTTTGAGGCAGTAGACTTAGGGTTTGAATTATTTTGGAAATGAAAGCATCGATCAGATATTTGGAAGTTGAAATTGAGAGTGTAACGGAAATTAGCTGTTGCGTAGTGGTTTTTGAGGTGATCGATGCAATTATGGTTCGGACGGTTACTGTAGGTGCGGTGGGAGGCGTTATGTCGCGATTTGAAGGAAGGCCTCGGGTTCGAAGTTGTGGGGGTCTGATCGGAGAGGAAGAGGAGTTCGGTGCAGTGGCAATCTGGTTTTTAGGATTATGAGAGGAGAGGAAGCGGTTTGGGTTGTAATCACAGCCATGGGTTTTGTTTATGTCTGGAGCAGCGGTGGTGTTAATCGATGCAAGGCAGAAAGAGGAAGTTGAGTTCGTAGAGTTTGGGCGTAGGATGTTGAGGATTTAAAGAACTGTTTTTATGTGATTTGAGGTTGAATTTTTATTGAATGGAAGGAGAATAGTGGGTGGATGGATTTTCGAATGGCAAATAGGTATACTGGAAGAAGACGGGATCGATTTGGGGGAGGAGATGTGTTGGTGGGCTTCGTGGGTATTGGGCTGAGATGGGCCTTATTTCAAGGTTAAGCCAAATTCAAGTAAATAGTTGGTTCATTTTAAATTTAGATGAGTATATAAACTTTAAAAATGCATAACTCTCTCATATGATATCAGAATTTTGAACGGTTGGATCCGTTGGGATCGTACGAACGGTGGCTACACCATGGAACTGACGGGAGTAAAATGAGGCTCGTTACAATTTATAATGAAATAAATTGTCAGAATCAAATCAAGCGATGGTTATCATTATTAACGATGATCGTCCAATGTGAGTAAAACTCACCAACTCTGAACAGTTATATTTTGATAACGTATTCTTAGAACTGGTAATTATCTGTTGATTGATGTGTGTTAACTATTTGGTTGAATTGCTTATGTATTGGTTGAAATTATAGATAACGATATATATATATATATATCTCGTTAATCAAGTATTGATTTTGTCTAGCAGAATATTTCATATTGAAATGAAATCGATGTTAATTATATTGTTTAACATCTGTGATGCAGGGAAACAGATTGGAGGAATCCAACTGGATTCCTCAATATTTATTTTACTGTTTTGTTTCATATATTGTGATATATAATCTGTTGTTGATTATGTGAGTTTGAATGATATCGATCATTTTATTTGGTATTTTAAATACCGTAAGAAATACTGGGATGTGAAAGGGGGATTTTCAAAGTATATTTTGAAAATAAATTATTTATATAAAATCAAGGGATTTTATATATAAAAGGAAAAGGATTTTATAAAAGGAAATAATTATAAAATCAAAGAGTTAGAAAGAAGAAATATTTGTAAAAACAAATATAATGGAAAATATTTGTAAAACAAATATAGGAGAAAATATTTGTCAAACAAATATAAAGGAGAAATATTTGTCAAACAAATATAAAGGAGGAATATCTATGAAGACAAATTGAATTGAAAGAATTATTTATTTGTTAAATAAATAGAATAAAAATGGAATTTATTTATTTAGGAAATAAATAAAAGTAAAAGGGTTATTTATTTAGGAAACAAATATAAGTAAAAGGACCATTTATTTATAGAAAATAAATAAAAGTAAAAGGGTTATTTATTTAGGAAATAAATAAAAGTAAAAGGATTATTTATTTAGAGAATAAACAGAAAAGATAAAAGAAATATTTATTTGTTAAATAAATAGAATAGAAAAGGGAATAGTCATTTTTTAAGTAAACAAATAGAAAAGGAATAAATTAAGGGAGTTAATTCAAAGGAATAAATCGAAGGAGTTAATTCAAAGGAATAAATCAGAGGAATTAATCGAATTTAGTTATTCGAAGGAGTTAATCGAGTATAATTTATTTGACAGGAATTAATCGAATTTAATTTATTTGAAAGGAGTTAATCGAATATAATTTATTCGAAAGGAGTTAATCGAATTTAGTTATTCGACATGAATTAATCGAATTTAGTTATTCGAAGAAGAGAGTTAATCGAATATTAGTTATTCGAATATAGTTAATCAATTAGAGTTAGAGTTAACCGGTTAGGGTTAATCAGTTAGGGTTAATCAACTAGAGTTAACCAGTTAGAGTCAATCAATCAGAGTTAATCAATTAGGGTTAATCAGTTAGAGTTAATCAGTTTGGGTTAATCAGTTAGAGTTAACCAGTTAGGGTTAATCAGTTAGGGTTAGTCAGTTAGAGTTAACTAGTTAGGGTTAATCAGTTAGAGTTAACCAGTTAGAGTTAATCAGTTAGGGTTAATCAGTTAGAGTTAACTAGTTAGGGTTAATCAGTTAGGGTTAATATGTTAGAGTTAACCAGTTAGAGTTAATCAGTTAGGGTTAATCAGTTAGGGTTAACCAGTTAGAGTTAATCAGTCAGAGTTAATCAGTTAGGGTCAATCAGTTAGAGTTAAACAGTTAGAGTTAATCAGTCAGAGTTAATCAGGTAGGATTAATCAGTTAGAGTTAACCAGTTAGGGTTAATCAGTTAGGGTTAATCAGTTAGAGTTAACCAGTTAGAGTTAATCAGTCAGAGTTAATCAGTTAGGGTTAACCAGTTAGAGTTAATCGGTCAAAGTTAATCAGTTAGGGTTAATCAGTCAAAGTTAATCAGTTAGGGTTAATCAGTCAGAGTTAACCAGTTAGAGTTAATCAGTCAGAGTTAATCAGTTAGAGTTAACCAGTTAGGGTTAATCAGTTAGAGTTAATCAATTAGAGTTAATTGAATTAGAGTTAATCGATTAAAGTTAATCGAGTTAGAGTAAATTGAATATAGTTAATCAAATAAGTGTTAGTCGAATATTAGTTATTCAAATAGAGTTGAAAGGAGTTAATCGAATATAATTTACTCGAAAGGAGTTAATCGAATATAGTTTATTCGAAAGGAGTTAATCGAATTTAGTTTATTCGAATAGAGGTGAAAGGAGTTTATCGAATATTGGTTATTCGAAGTGAGTTATTGAATACTGGTTATTCGAAGTGAGTTAATCTAATATTAGTTATTCGAAGTGAGATAATCGAATATTGGTTATTCGAAAGTCAGTAAATCGAATATAAGTTATTCGAGAAGAGTCAATCAAATAGAGATTACTCAAAAAGACAGTTACGCGTCGAATTCAATTATATCGAATTCGGGGAAAGTAATATTTACTTTCCAGTTTTTAAATCAAGGGTATATATTAATAAATTAGTGTTTGTTTAATTATTCGAATTAAGAAATAAAGGTTACATATTTAAGTTAGATATTTCAGAAGTAGTGATTTTAATGCTATAGTTATAATCAGTGTTTTCAATAAAGAAGTGGATTCGTAAATAGAATCTGAGAGTTACGTAAGGAAGTTTGTTAAAGATTTAAAAAGATAAACTTTGACTATTCCGAAGTTAAAACGTTGTTCAGTTAAGGTCTGAGAGGTAATTATACCCCAATATTATTGACTTCCTTCTTAACTAAGGAATGGTAAGGTTTGATAGTGAAGGATGGTTAAGAGAATTTAGTTAATGTGTGAAATGGTTTGAGTTAGCATGGCGATGTTTGATTTAAACATCGGTTTAAACCAAGTGAAGGAGTTTCGGAAATGTTTTCCAAATAAGAATCAGAAATGTTTTCTAATATAGAGAACAAGAAATAGGAATGTTTTCCATTGTTAATAACGTATATTTTCTAAATTTAGAAAATAAGAAATGTTGAATATATGGAAATAGGAGATAAGTAAATTAATGATTTAAAGGATAAATGTTAAATGATGATTGATCGATATAATTTCCATCTGGAAATAATATCGTTGTTTGCACACGTGTTTTTCTTTGATAGTTAAATCACAGACTATCAAAGTTTTGACTATTTTAACATTGTTAATATGGAGAGACCTGTTGGATTATTATCCGAAGAACCACTACGTATTGGCATAAGCGTTGCAAATCATATATGCCAAAGATAATTGAAGACGGAGTAAAGTGCAAGGGCTGTTGTATAAATCTTAGGTAAAGATTGCCTAAGATGGTTGTACTGAATAGTGTATTCGGTTTGTCCAGTCCCAGGACGACCTGTATGGAAGAATGTCTGACAGAGTATATTTAATAGATCGCGTAAGTTGATCTCTTCAAACGTATTTACGTTTGGTGGCGAAGGAGTTCATTTCTCTTAGCTGTATACCTATGGTATTTTTAGGGAAATCAATTTGTGATTTGGCGGGTATGACGATGTGACATTCAAAGTGAATAACTGTGTGATCTATCAGAGATAAGCGTGGCCTCTAGCCTCACAACCGGGAAATGACAAAAATCAGGCAGGTAGCATGACTATGTAGGTCGCACCTATTAGGGTGTATAATCACCTGATCTACAGTTCCATTTACTTCTAAAAATCTATTGTTGATGCTGTCCCATTCGGGAAACGGTTGCTGATCCCAACCGTTGGTGATATACATTCGATACACTGAAGCGAAATGAGTGGTCGGTCATGTGTTGCCGGGTTGCAAGATGTTCTTGTTGAACTCAGTGTATTCCTCTCTAGAGGTACACTAGCGAAAGGTGGTTCCATACCTTGTCATAGTTGGAAATCCATTACCCAGTACGTGCTTGCGGTTTTGATTGTATATTATATATGTAGAACGTGAGATGAAAGCGTTTCTGCTAGATGATTATTATATTGTGGTTGATAGACACTATTATAATATCAATGAGTTTTGATATAAAGATTATTTTGGATTCTCATAAGGGAAAAACCTATTCCGTTATACGGCGTGGTCTCATGAGATATCGTTTAATGGCTCAAACTGTTTTAAACTGTTTTACTCATACCAGTCCCATGACTGACCCGGAGTTTATTTTGTTTGTTTTCCCTAAACTCTTGGGTGTCCAATTTTATACGGGCAGTCAAGTAGTCAAGATTTTACAGATACTTGAAGAGCTTGGAGCAGGAGGCTTCAAGATTGTATAACTATAGTTATTTCCGATGTGTTGTAAGTTTTGTACTCTGATAATGTTATTGTATACATATGCTGATTTTATTTCAAGGATATGATATCTATATTATATTGTTCGTTCTGCTGTCAGATTCGTGTTACTCTGATGTTGTATGTTCTTCTTCTTCTTCTATTCTAAGTTTCTATCTTATCTATCCTCACCCTCTATTTTCTTTCTATTAGTTTTCTGATTTCCAGTGTAATGTGGTTGGACTTGTGTTATTTAGTCAGCTCAAATTGGACCGGAATTTCGAGACACTACACGAACCTTCTACTCGTGTTTTTTGTCTAACTTTTTTTTTTCAAGTGATTCAAGTACCTATAATAAAATTAATTTAATTTTTATTTCGGTATATAAATCTAAATTTTAAACTAACATAAATATTGCGGATATTCAAAATTACCTCTCAAATGAATACATCTGTCCATACTGCATAGGCCTCGAAGAAGTACTTCGGATGGAAGATGAATAGATAAATGCTTCATTACATAAAAAAAACCTGGCAAAATATTTTCTTCAGTTTTAAAAGTAGTATAGAGATTTCTATTTCAACTTTACGTATACGATCTATCTTTAATGTCGTCTAACAAAGTTATTTATAAAACATATTAATTTTTTTTTGACACTCAGTTTACTGTTTTTAAAGTCAACACACCTACGGAAGTTAGAAGAAATTCCATCAGGACATCTTACTTCTTCCATGCACTTTAGTATAAGTTTTATTTGCTTGTTGTCTGACTTATAGCAAGTTTTGGGTTTTTATTATCATCGTACAACCGAAGTTCGAGCCATTTACAAAAATGTAATATATCACGTCTCGAATTCGCATCATCGTTAGTTTTCCCCTCTACATTCAAAACTGTATTAAACATGTTATCAAATATGTTTTTTTTCATTGTGTATGACATCGATATTATGTCAAAGTAGGAGATTTTTTCAGTGAGGTAACTTCCAAAATATACTTTGTTTACACCAGTTATGAAT
This sequence comes from Allium sativum, assembly GCA_030737875.1. Lineage (NCBI taxonomy): Eukaryota > Viridiplantae > Streptophyta > Magnoliopsida > Asparagales > Amaryllidaceae > Allium > Allium sativum. The sequence goes on along the minus strand of CM060926.1, from coordinate 679,898,526 downwards.
GCCTACTTTACATGAAATTTCAACCTTACCGTAGTTTCATGTCTCTTTGGATAATCTTTTACAATTCATATATCTCTCCACTTGACCAAACCTTAGGTAACATGCCCTCTACTTCGTTAGCTTTAAAGTTCTTTTTATCTGTTCTAAATTTATGATTAAGATGCAGAAAACACCGATGACAGTCAAGCCAAGAAATTTTCTTTCTATACTTTAATGAAAAAACTTATGTTTAATTCATGCAATGAGGACAAGCTAGACGTCCAACAGTGCTCCAATCTGAAGGCACGCCATACGAAGGAAAATCACTTATAGTCTATAATAAAGAAGCGAACATGTGAAAATTCTTTTTCCTTGAAATGTTGTATATTTCAACTACTTCATGCCACAGTGTTTTCAACTCTTCGATCAATGGTTGCAGATAAACAATAATTCCATTTGTCGGATCATCGAGACTAGGGATAATAATGTTAAAAATATATATATGTAGCTTTCATACACATCGATAGAGGTAAATTATAAGAAGTAACAATAATATGCCAAGATGAACATTTACTTTCAAACGGAGAGCGTGGTGAAAATCCATATGTACGTAAACCGAGTCGAACATTATGGCTCTCTGCATTAACTTTAGGATGTCATATTGAAATGTATCTATGCTTCTTCGTTAGGTGGAAGTATCAAACTTCATTCTTATGGCGTTTTCACTCTGTGTCATCGCATATAACATGCCATAGCAGATGATGCATATATCCGTTGAAGTCTGGGAGTGATGGGTAAATAATGCATTCTCTTGTATGGAATTTCTTTCCTTTTTTGTTTGTATCTTTCCTCGTTACATATTTTACATTTTCTAAGTCAATGTCATCTTTTCAATACAACATGCAATAATTTATACATGTATCTATCTTTTGGTATGACAATCTAAAAGCAAACATTTTTTTTTACTTTATATTGACTGTCGCACATCAAATTATTGGATAACATGTGTCATTTTGTAATTTGTACAACTGCTATAAATCCATTTTCTGTGAGATTGAATTTTAATTTCGTAGTGATGATTCTGCGCTTACAAATAATTCAGTTCCACTTTTACAACCATCCCATGATGACCTTTTTTCATAATCCGATAAATCATAAAAAAAAATAGCTTCCACAGTCGGTTCTTCTTAAACATTTTTGTTTTCATCGTCATCTTGATCAATTGTAGGAAACATTGATCGTATTGCATCTTGCATCATATTTTCTATTGGATTCATCATAATATTATTGTCCTCTAACACTACAAGAGTAGGTGTAGGTTCAACAAGTTCTTTATGACGATCCCACAAGTAATAATTTGACACAAAACCATATTTATACAAATGTACTTCTAATGTATCTAGTCTCCAATGCTTCAAATGTTTTCATTTGATACATGGACAACAAATGTCTACGTTATTTCAATTATTAGATTTAGAGAATCTAATAAATTCGTGTACAACATTACAGAATTTTTCCTTTATTAATCCTTTCATACCAATTAGACATCATACATCCAACTACGTTCGAGAAAATAATCGGATATTTTACCTGATTTGAAAAAATATGTTGGGAAATTCAAGTAAACACTTAACTTCGTATTAAAGTTTTGTAGAATTCATTTATAACCTTCACTATTGTAGAACATTCAATTACTACTCCATCTTTTTTTTTACATTGACGGTTAGTCATCCTACTTTCCATTACAAACACAATAACGTAATAACATTTTATAAATCATTTCAGGTTAAACGATTCAACAAAAATTCGACAGCACTTCCCTTTATTCCTTGTATCGTACACAAATGCATGTACACAAGGAACAAAAAGGAAGCGACATCGAAATTTTATGTGTTATTTAAACTTAAATGATTTATAAAGTATGATTATTTTATTGTTTTTGTAACTTGTCCAATACTGGGACAAATCTAACAAATATTATATCAGATGAATATAGATGTCTAATCTGTGAAAAAACGAATATCCGTATAACAATCATACACAACACTTGTCAGACGGGACCAAAAAAAATCTCTAAGGGCTTAATATAAATAAAACACATTTTATAATTTCTATTTCAACAACTACAAAATATTTTATAATTCATTCAACTATTTAAATATTTGTTAACTAAATTTTAAATTATAAAACGTGCTTTAACTTTCATTTGACTATAGTCTATTCCTATAGAATATTTTATTATTATTATGCTCATATTAGAATTTGATAATTCATTCAACTATTTATATATTTTACTTAATAAACTGAAATTTTAAAACATGCTTTAAAATTTTGTAAGTTATCTAAAATTTTAATTTATAAACTATTTAGACTTAAATTAGAAGCTAGCACTTATAATATACTAAATTATATTAATTTTAAACAATGCTAACACTTATAATTAACACACGCTAATTAATTAAAAACTACTGCTTATGATTAATCGCACCAAACTACCAGCATTTATATTAATCAATACTACATAAATTTTCATCTAAACTATAACAAAATTGTTAAATTAAAACAAATATTCGCACAAACTTATCAACAAGTATGTTAATCAATAATACACACTAATTTTCAAATCAAACCACCAAGAAATATCTCTATATCAACTAACACAATATTATGATGACTAATATGCAATAATCGTCATTTTCAACCTCATAATAAACTAATTTTGCTCTCTAGTAGACTTGGAATATTACCATCGTCAATTAATACCACAAAACATCAAATTCAAACTCATAAACAATGCCAATTTTCCAAATTAGGGTTTTGGATTAAACTTAACATAAAACATAAATTAAGCTTAAATTGAAGACACAAGTCATACCGAAGAGGTTCGATAGTGATTGAATGGCATGGAGGTGGGTGGTGACGGCCGACGGCCGGTGGTGATGATTTGGAGGGTTTTGGAGCTGAAAGTTTTTGGTGGTAAAATGATTTTTCAACTCGTGGGTTTTTTCCTGTATAATTAGATCGAGTAACGACCAGTGACGACTTTTAATAGCCACGTTTTTTTTTCGTCGCTAGCTGTTGTCTTCTTCCGTCACCATTTTGGTCGTTGCTTGTAGTGAAATGGAATGCATTCCCCCTCCCCCGTTTCTTTCTTTTTGATGCAAATCTTATTTATTTGTCAACCTAACCATTCATATTAATGCCAATGATACTTTTTTTTTCATCTCTTTTTTAAATGTTTGGTCTAGAGCTACATTAGTGCAAGAGTTGGATCTTAATGGAACTACATCAAGGTTAGCCTAAGTGTTATATTATTTCTCATTGATTTTAACTTAAGTAAAAAGAAGTTGATCATTTTACTTTGTTGAACTAGGTATGTGTTTGGCTATCAATTAACCAGTTCTCCCAATCAAAATTGTTCGCTGAAGCTTGAATACGTGTAGCCCACTGGCATTGTTTATTTATTTCGTACTATTAGGTTTCCATGCAATATATAGTTTGATTTTTATGATCGTGATGTTGGTGGTATCTTCAAATGCATGTGAGATGACACTTAGTTTGAAAATCATGGGGGTATGCAGTTATGCCAGTGATGGTATTCCTTTACATTGCTCCTTTATGTATTACATGAGGCATTTTTAAATGTCCCAAGTAATATTAAATTTTGTTTTTGTTTCTTCATTTTCATGAAAATTTCAATGTATTGCAATCAAGCAAAGGAATGCGCTAGTGTGCGTGCATGCCCACACACACACACATTAGCATTCCTTTACTTGATTGCAATACATTGAAAAAAAAATCCCATATCGGATCTATAGCCAAAAAAAAGGTAAGACCAAAATTTTGAAACAACTGGAAAGAGAACGAGAACGATGGAGGAGGGATCTTAATTTATCGTTCATCGGTTGCGAATATTGATGTCGATCTCTCTAAGCAAGAAGCTACGATTGGTTTCTTCTTTATTTGGGGTATGCATTAATTTAGTGGAGAGAAAGGTTAGATGCTTGGGCCACTGATAATAATAGACTTTCAATGTTTGTGATAAACAATTATACTTAAATTATAATGGGCTTTAAAGTTTTACAACTAATAATTACTGTTAAGTAAATATGGATTATATAAATTTGTTATTATATATTAGCCGTACAAATTCTGTTTGCTATCATAGGATGAACAAACTATAAAGATTGGCTACGTAAATTTGCATAAGTATTACTTATCATACATATTAGTAATATTATAGCATATTGAATATTGTGTTTACAAAGAAAAGTATCGAAATAAAATTAAAGTGGAATTCTCAAAATAATCCGAACGGAACTAAAAATTTAAATTTTACCGATAACCGAAATGGGAATGGAAAACAGAATTGTGAACCTTGATACATACATATATAGGAGGGTCATATAGAACCTTTGTTTGAGAGTGTTGACATTGGATTTCGGTCAATCAAATGCCAACACCCAGTGGGTAGATATCATAGAGTAGTAAAGAAAATCCAAACACATAACACTGAAAATGTAAAATGCACCAAGAATTTATGGTGGTTTGGAAAGTCGTGCCTACATCCACTGTAAGGTAATCTTTATTGTTTATACTGTATGATTATAAGTATAGTCCATTTGAATTATAAAAATGAAGAGAGAAAAGAAGTTGAGTGTTAGTCATGACTAAGATCCTTGCTTATAGAGTCAAGAGGAAAATCCTAAAGCCCAAAAAATATCCCAAGCTAAGAAGGTCTCTAGAAATGTCTCCAAGCCAAAGAATCCCAAGCCAAAAAAAGATCCATTTCTCTTATCCTGGAAGGGTATTTATAGGTGGGAACAGAAGGGAAAGGCAGTAGATTAGTGGGACCACTATTTCAAATATCGCAAATATCGCCTGAGATCTCCTCCGAGATCTTGTTTTGGGCTCCTTCTAAAACGGAACAGCAAATATCACTCTAAATCTCCTTTCGAATATATCGCCCGAGATATTGCAATATCGAACGATATATCGATCGAGACGAAATACCGGAATATCGTCCGAGATCTTAGTTTTTTTGATTAAAATTTAAATTTTGCCTGAACTAGAACTATAATTAATAAACTCAAATCTAGTCATATCAATCTTTTGTTATTTTACATTTGCATGTTAAATGACTATATTGTATGTTCGTATATGTTTTACAATGCATATGATTTTCATATTCGTCTTTTTACATACATGTTGCTTATGAAATTATGTATTTTATGCTAATTTCATGTTCTATTTAAGCTGAATTTTTTAGTCTTTTAGATCATTTTAATGTTTCCTGTCTAACAATATTCCTATTTTAAGCATATTACGATTTAGAGTACGAATGATCTTTCGCAAAATAAAGAATAATAAAGTTATTTTGCATTTTAAGTTTAAGTTACTATGTTTTTGATAGAATTCACAAAATCAATTTGTTAAAATATCATTTTAACATATCATGTACCCCAAGATTGTTTCGATATGAACTTTCAGACCCGAGATGAAAATCTTAGACGAACTCCCGAGTTAGACTCATCCCGTCCGAGATCTCCCCCGATACGAGACCGAGTCAACAAAATCCCCAAGATGAAACGCGACCGATATCCGAGATTTAAAACCTTGAGTGGGAGTCACGACTCAAGATGGCCTAAATCCATATGTTTCGGGTTCGGTATCAAACCCGGAATCAGTTTCGATCCCCTATGACTTAGTCATGATTTTGGATCTTTAATTCCATGAAGTTAATCCTAAGTCCAAAATGTCGGAGTTCCAAATTTAATTGCCTAGTCCAAAGTCCTGGAGTTGCATCGATTTTGTGATACAAAGTTCTAATATCGATCCAGAATGTGTCCCGTGATTCATATCGATCCTCTGGTACTTAGAACTTCAATTTGATTCTGGGAGATGTGGTGTTTCCCACCAATCCCTGAGGGCTTAGAGTAAACTTTGAGATGTGGGAGTTATATCAATACTGGATAAGCATTTATATCGATCTCAGTTAAGAATTTCATCGATTCTGGCTATTGATTCATACCGATCCCAACTAGGAATTATACCGATCCCCACATACTTCACCTAAAATCAAAGTTTTCATGAACTCCGCAACTTCATGCGAGTTTTTCCGATTTTTCCTAAGTCTGTACTCAAATCTTGAGCACTCTGATAATCGGAAATCCAAAGTGCGAAATCCTTGTAAAAAGGAAGGTCAACACTTCCCCCCAAATATGTCTTTCTATGGAAGATGTAATTTGTATAGTCCATAAATCGATGAATTCAGAAGTCGCAATCCGAGAGAAATCCAAATAGAAATACAATAATTGAAAATCGAAAATCCAAAAAGTCATGATCGAAATCCAAAGACCAATAAAATATCACGATCACTCTGGATCATATTATAAGTGAAAACCAAGTATCCATGAAACCATAGAAATCCAATAAACCCAAGAGTTCCAAAATCTAGTTGGCCAAAATAACAAACATGAAATACATGGCCTCATGGAGCCTAACCAAAGTGGGTATAATCCATACTAGCAAAAAACCAAGTGAATCGTTTTGCCGAGTCCTGATAGAACAATCCACATCCAATCGAGTATGGTCCATACTCGAGCTTTGACCAAGCATTCTTGTCAAGTCCTGACAAGACAACCCGGCTCTTCTGATGTATCATCCATACTTAGGGGCCAATGTAAGAGTTTTATACTTAACGAGCATAGTTCATACTCACCAATTTATTAAATTTTGAAATTCTTGTTTCCAATTTCATACTTTACAAGCATTGTAACATCCCGTATTTTCAATAGTCTGATATTTAATTTAATTTATTATATTAAATATTGATTTGTAATTTTAAATGAATATAAAACATATAATTCATTTATAAAACGAAGTTAGAACATTTAATTACATATAATTATGAAATGAGCTCGAAATAGCGCGGTAGTTCGTAATTTGAGTTTTGAACTTCCGTTGAATATCAATAATCCGATATAAGTCGAAATTCCGTGTAATAAGAAACGTTGGAATTGATTTGATAATTATTTTCTAGTGAAAGAGAAAAATGAAGATTTCATGTTATAATTTGTTAGTTATGTCCAATTCCAATTTTAGAAAAGTCGCTATGGAATTAATTATAAATTAAAACGATTAACTTACTAATTTATTTCAATTAAAAATGGTTTTTGATCGTAACTTGAGATAACGATCGAACTAAGCTATGAAATGAATTTCTTTGAATTCATATTGGCGCTTAGAGTCAAAATAGATATATAGTTTGTTATTTTTGGAGATTGGATATTTCGGGTGTCCAAACTATCTTTGTTTTATGCGTAAATTGCAATAATGGATTATCAAACGAACTTCTATTTCAGCGAAACAAATTTTGTTGAATCCGTTATGGTTAATGCTGTAGTGTTCCAGTTTCAAGTTATTTGGATTTATTCTGTGATTGTGGGAAATTTGAACGCGTGTTTTTCGCCTGTGATTTATAAAGCACTTTTTACAAACGACTTCGGAAACGGAGATTGTATATGACGATTTTAAGACATTACTTCGCAGCTAGGTTTCGTTAATTAATTTAATATTTATTTGTAACCACTATGTAAACACCTCTTTACAGACAACCCTAAATCTTTATTCATGCGCGGTCAATCCATTTCAGCGCCTTCACTAAACGAAATGAACGACATATATCTTCAAAACTTCTTCCACTGATTTCTCTAAATTCACACATCTAAATTGAAAATTTCCAACTACAAACTGTTAGAAGACGGTGAGGGCTACAAGTGGATCGGTGGTGATGTGTTAGCAGGGGATGAGATGGCCAAAACTAAGCTCAAAACAGTGTCTGGTTCAAGGGCTTTTTCTGTTGAACGATAGCACTTGGAGGACCAATATTTGGGTCGAAGCACGAGGGGACCGTGGCGCCTCTATTGGCAACGTCTGTCGACGTCCAACGGTGAGGGGAGGGGTGTGACAGCTTGAATTAAATTCGAGGGAGATGATGTGTTTTCAACAAGAGCTGGAACGAGATATCGATGGCAGAAGAAACAAAAGGTAACTGTCAAGTTTGGTAAAGCTTTGTGAATCAAAGAGGAACAATGGGAACGTGGCAGGAGCACGTTGTAGGTGGGCTGAAGTGAGTGCTAAAGAGTATATAAAGTCGACCTGGGAAACTTGGGAAGTAGAAGCAAGAAAACACATGGCCAATGACTGAAAGGAAGCTTGCGTTGTTAAGATGGAAAATGGGGAGGCTTTGTGTTTACTTTTTATGCATGGTTCCACGCAAAAATGAGGAGGTTTGTGAAGAAAATTGGGAAGAGAATGGGACGTGAATATGCAGGAAACAACGAGACGATGGGCAGTTCTGGAGGGGAACCTGTTTTTCATGAATAAAGTGGACATTTCATTTACCGGTATTAAAAAGTAAATGGACAGAACGAAAGATTCATGATGGCTGAAGAACTAAGCATGAGATTATCGAACAACACCAATCAAGAATGGACGAAGAGTTAAAGATCTAAGGCTTAAGGAACTGCTTGAACGCATGTGTATGAAGGAAGGCAGTGCAGTTTCTCGCGAGCGTGGGTTCTTGTAAGTAGTAGAATTTATGAAAGGTAGGGAGGAAATAATACATGCTTATTCTGGGAACAATATAAGGACGTGAGGCAAAACGAAGGGAACTGTGCGTGGTAGGCTCTGTAACGACCTGCACTCTACGCATCGGAGGATCGTAGAATATTTATTTTATTCACATACGAAGTCGTATGGTCGTGTAACTTTGAGGAACAACTATTGAGGCCATTTCCCATGTTCACGATTTTTGTCGAATTTTAAATGACCGTTTTGCCCCTGGAGAATCTTGTTTTGACTTTAATTTTTGGTTAGTAAGGAGTTTTGACCTGAAACCACTTCCATTGGATTCGGATGATGGTTTACCTTTCCGTAAAGTGGCCACATTAATTAAAATGGACTTACCGTTTGGGAGATATGGCTTAAATAAGGTTTGAAAGAAAAAAAAGCATAATTTTGCTTAACTGGCGATTAGCAGCTAAGCCCATAATCCATTTTGGGATTAGGGTTATGGAAGGATTGATAAGGTTTGGGAAATCAGTTTTGTTCATTTTTCTAGCCTCCATTTATCTTCCTCTAACCCTAGCAATGGCCTCCAACTCCCAAATCACTTTTTAATCACTTTTGAATCACATATTATCCAAATCTACATCAAATTAAGGCGGATTAGCATAGAAATCGAGATAGAGCTGCTGGAATACATTGGGATCCATGCCAGATCAGTTAGAGCTTTAGATCTGAAATTTATTTGTGGCTAAGGTGAGTGATGCACTTTTATTCACTGATTACGGCTAATTAGGGGTGATTAGTGATAATTAGCGAAATCATGCATCATAAAAATCTAGAAAAATATGTAGAAATTCTAAAATATTATTTTGTGCCTCTGTTAGAAATTTGGGTTAATTTGGATTAAGTTTGCTAATCCTGTTGCAAGATATAGTTAAACATGATTAAGGGGAAAACATGGGTTTTGGGTATGTTGATCCATATTAACATGCTAGATTATTGTTTTGGTGTTTATGGTTGATCCTATGTGTTATTACTACTGTTTGGTATGATTTGTGAGTGCATAGGAAATTTAGAATGGTCGAAAACGCCATCGTATGGCGTAAATAGCTTGTTGGAAAGTTGCAGGAAATTACAGGACCCCGCTCGTGACCAGGGTACCACGACCCGGCCCCATCTCCGACCCGACTCGCGAATGAAGAACACGAACCTCTTGCACCACCCATGAAGCCCCCGAACCGATGGCATTCCAGAACTATGATACGCCACCATAAGTCACGAACCGGAGGACATACCACAAGTCGAGCCGCCTGCTCATCACGAACCGGCATCACCGAGTCGTCTTGGATGAAGACTCACAAACCGAGGTGGAGCATCACGAACCGACTACCTCGAATGAAAGGAAGAACCGCGAACCGGACTGGAGCCCCACGAACCGAGGAAGGAGCCATGAGCCAACTGCTTGCATGAGCCACGAGCCACGATGATAACTAAAACCCGAGATCAAAGGTAGTCTAAATAAGAAGTTAGAACTCAGGATCCAGATGGGAGCCAATGAGTTAACTTCATGATTGGAATTTGCTGCGGGACGTGTGCAAAGGGGTTATCGATATCTATAGCTTTGGTTCACCAGTGAGAGACGGATTAGTGGCTATGGATCAGCGCAATGGGGTCATTAAGACTTCCAAGGGCAAAGTGATCGTAGCATGGCTATGAATCAGTGAAATAGGACCATTAGGACTCCCAAGGGCAAAGTGATCGTAGAAAAGGATTAGTGGCTACGGACCAGTGCAATGAGGTCATTACGACTCCCAAGGGCAAAATGGTCGTAACAAAGGATTGAGTGATCAATGTTGTGGATATCATATGCTTTACGCACTGAGTGAGAGACGTGAGGTTGATTGCTATGTTTGATATTTTCTATCACCATGACATGCACACTTCCACCTTACACTTTATGTTAGTGTTACCTTAGAGTACTATACATCTTATTGTGCTAACTCTTTGGTTGCAGGTCCAGGTTCGGGTATGGTTATTTATACCTGTTATTGTTTTATTTTGCTGCTATCGCTTATACCGAACTTTTTGTCTGACCCAGAGTTTTATGTCTCTTCTTATTACTCTGGGTGCTCTTAAATGAACAGACTGGAGACGGGTTAGGCGGTTATGCATGAGTAGCTGTCTAAAGACGACCAGGAGGCTTCCACATACTATTTACATATATTCTACCTATGTTGTTGTTGGTCACTGCTTTGGGCATTAGTAGTGTACCTTTTCTTTTTTAATTTAGAGACGATATTTTGAAGTTGTAATAATGATGGTTTAGATCATAAGCTGTATTTTGGACTCCGCTGCTATAATGGTTAGTTTTCAGCTTATGCACTATCTCGCCTATTTTATGTCAAGTATGTTATTATTATATTTTATTCCATGCGCTGTGAGATATACTACACGTTCTTTGGTGATTCATCATTTCAAAACCCTTTCTTTTAACGACCGTCTCGAGCTAGTTGGACATTGGCGCAGCGCATTTCGGGGATATGTCAGCTGGTGCGGGGCGGGCCGTCACAGGCTCTGTAGTTCGAATGAAGATGCATGGAACAAAGGGGAGTTTAATGCTTCCTGATAAAAGATAAGTGATGGATAATAGGCTTTGAAGAACGTAGAAGGCATGGCGAATATAAGTTGGGTTCGTGGTTATATTTTGAGGCAAAAGTTGGATCATGCAATGTACGGAGCCGTGCTTTTTGTTCCTACTGGAAAGTCAGTTTGTTTTCTTGAATCTGGAGGATGATATTTTGGACAAAAACAGGGGCATGTGGGAATAAAGTCTTATACTGGATTGGTTTTGTGCAGTCTTCAAAATTGTGTAATATGTTGGTTCTATTTTGAAAAGCGCTCTGGGAAAGTTCTAAAAGAAAATTGGGTTTAAGATGGTTTGCCATTTGGTTTCAACAGAGAGTTGTAAGTTGCTTATATTTATGGAAGACTAACTTGCTGAAGGGTCTGGCCAGTACACATGAAGAAGCAAGAAGGGATAACTCGCATCTGAAAACAAGGACTGGGGACTGGTTTATATGAAGAACTGAGGAGCGACAGTTTAAAGTTGGAAGGTGAAAGGAGGTAGACTGTTTTCTCTAATCATTGAAGTGGGTTATAATGTGAAGAAGGGTCGGTCGTTATATGCTAAAACCCACGTAAATAAATAGTTTATAATTATGTGTAACTAAGGAATTAATAGGCTGTTAGTTAAATCGTATAACTAAAATATTTATAACTCATTCGTATTATCAGAATGGGACCAAACCGAATACGCTGGCAGCGTATTGGAGAACATAATAGTATGGAACTAATTTGGACAGTGCAGGAGATCGCTGGAATCTACAGTTGAATTAAACACTGTTTAATTTAACTGTAACTGAACCGTTCAACGAATGAAATCAAAATGAGTTTAACTCACTCAGTTTACCCACTTATATTTATATAAGCCGGGTTTATTACTTGTGTGCTATGTTTGTTAATTGGTTGATGGATGCTATATCTATATATTTGTATGTGTTGAATTGAACTGATTAAATTAAACGTTCATTTAATTTAATTTTAATCAAATCGTTATTTTTAACGATTAATTCCAAACAAGTAAACTTACCTTAATGGTTACGTTTATAAAATATAAACGAATTAAATTAAAATATGGATGTGTGTATTACTGTTATTTATTCACTATTAAATATTATATCTGTTCATTGAATCGAATAATAGTATTTGAGATAACATATTTGACGTAGGGAAAAACAAGTTGGAGAGATCCAATTGGATTCTTTAAAATTTATCGTTATTTTCATATCACAATTATATGAACCGTTTCACCAATATGGATTGGACAATTGATTTGATTGTTGACTGTTGAACTGAAATTCAACAGATTGTTTGTTTTAACAAGTGGTCGGCATTTGGTTGAGTAATTGACATCATATGGCTTGAAAATCAATTGTTTTATAAATAAGGATATACCATCATGTAACTCGACTGGAATGAAGTTATAATATTTAGTTTATAACTAAACATAAATTTTTAAATCTATTTATTTAAATGGAAGTTTATTAAAATGAAATAAATATTTATTATTTATTATTTAAGTATTGGTAATTATTAAATGGTTTTATAACGCAAATTCTTATGTTAATAAGATTTTATAAGCAGATAAGTAGAAATTAACCGAATGGTTAAGGGTTGGATTAATTGTTCTAAGAAACAATTAAATGGGGATATTTAAATAAATTATATTATTAATTGTTTTAAAGGGAGAATTAATTAGAATTGGTTAACGAGATAACTGTGTTTCGGATTGACGAAGTCAACCGGTTTTACTAGAATTGATTATTTAATTTTTTTAGTTTATTTTCATTAATCTATTCAAATAGTTTAACAAACATTTGTTTTAATTTAATAAGACATAGGGAGAAAATTATTATTTAATTTAGTTGTAAGTAATTAACTACTTTTATAGTAGCTAGTGATGAAGTAAATTATTATTTTAATTAATAATAACTGAAGAGATTTCTTTTAAAAATGAAATTCATTTAAGTACAAAATCATAGTTTGAAATGGAATCGAGTTGAGCTATGAAAGGAGTTTCTGAATGGGTTTTATATTAAAACCCGAGTTTTTGCAAATAAATTTATAAAGAGATTTAAGCGGAAACGGTAGCTTGAATGAAATGTTTTACTTAACATTTGTATTAAGTAAAAAGAGATCGAGATATAAAAAGGGATTTATATAGACCTGAGTTTCTAAATAAAGATTTATAAATGAGATGTGAAGCAAAACGTCGGTTTTAAATGGGCTATACTTAATAATGAGATTAAGTGGAACGAATAGAATTGAAACGATATTTCAAAGTGGATAATGGTCGAATGGATTATACGTGAAATAAAATGGGTTAATGAGGAGTTTGATAAGAATTTAAAGAATTGGAATGTAACTGGAGATTAGTTGAGTAGAGTGATTTTCAGTGTGTTAATCTGGTTTTGATTTCGGTATTCGGGGTCGATACATAGGAAATTATTCTCTCGGTCAGGAACTAATAAAAGTTGAAGAATATATAATGGGATTTCCAAAGTAACGGAAAGGAAAAGATTTGAGAATATAAAATAATATTTCCAATTTAAAGGAAATAAAAGGAGATTGGTGAAAACATAACGATATTTTTAAAGTAAGGAAATGAGAATTAAAATGGTTTTATTCTATAAAGGAAAGTGTGGGCTATGGTTTTCAAGTATTGAAACAAAAGAAATTATCGTAATGATTATTTTTACGAATAATAAGTTAATCAGATTTCCCAGTTTAGAAAGGAATAATGTTGTGTAAATGATAATTAATTGGAATATTGGATAGTGTTATAATCTATTTTTCGAAGGATTAGAATGAATTGCGAACATTAGTAAGAAGCGCAATATTATTTCCAAATATTTAAATTAACCATTTATTTAATTATTTTTATTTAAAGAATCCAAATGATGTTGAATACTAAACAGTAAATCTATTTTTATTTTACGATTGAATGGTTGTTTATTTGACAGTTAAATAACCGACTATCAAATCTGGCCAATACGATTGTTGGTACGGAAAGACTGGGATCGAATTTATATTCGAATACCATTCCAACCAGCAAATACGAAAATGTAGAAGATATCAAATGCTGATCAGGACGAATAGATCGAAGACAGTTAATCTTCATAAATGGAAGAAACACTTAAAATCTCTGTGTCGACGCAGAGATATACTAGGGTTCTATCATGGTTGAAATCAATGGATTGCAAGGACTACTCGGTACTGATCTCTAGGGTGATACTTAGGATGTAGTAGGAGGGTACCTTCGGTTCATCCTGTTCCTGGATGACTTGTGATCGACGCTAGTCTATGAATTAGAAAAGCGCGACATTTGTAATAAATTCTGCAAGCATACAGGCGTGTAGCATACAGGTCGAACACAGGGAGGTTTAATTAAAAATTATTATTTATTTTTTTCTTGGGCGTGTTAGACGAAGCTGGAGGTTGATTTTTTCGCAAAGCAAAATAAAAACTGAAACTACGAATAAAAGATGCAATTAAATTCACTACAGATTCGAATCTAATCGGATCTGTAATAAATTCAATGATTAAAATAAAATAGAACACTGGAAATAAAATTGCAGAAAAGAAATCAACAACTGAAAATAAAAACTAGGATTACCGCTGAATCTAATCAGACGGTCAATCACTAGTAAGAAAAATAGAAGCAATAGCAAATTGTGTTCTAGCAAATCTAATTGACTAGACAACACAATTTGCCACGAAAATAAAATGCAGAAACTAAAGAAAAGAAAGCTTTATTAAAACTAAAAGAGAGTACAGAAGAATGAATGCTTTTTACAATGGTTACAACACATATTTATAGATGAGAATGGGAAAACCATAATTAGGTCTATGAATAAATGGGCCTCCTCATTCATGAATATCTCTTGCCTTCCTTGACTAACTAGATTGGAGAAAATCTGGGCATATCATGGTAAATATTTTCCATATCTTTCAATTTTCCCATGTGGCTTGATTGATAGAAGATTGCATCTAATTATTCTTCCAAACAAGGACGCTTATCAGACTCCAAAGGCAATATAAGATAAAATCTTCAAAATTGATTTTTCTTCTTGGCAACAATTCAATCAGAAATTCTTCTAATTGAAATTGAATGATTTGAATTTAATTCCATGATAAGAATATGGCTATTGCTGAAATGTTAATTGGTGCACATCATAAATACATACACATGAATATGTGTATGTATATATATAACATAACACTAATCCAGATATTTCTCAAAGCAAAGGGCCATGTGAACGCGCTCCGTTTCTTAGGTAAAAAGTGAGCTTGACGGGGTTCGAACTCAGGTCTCTCAGCACCAATTCCTATGCCTTTACCAGTGAGCTACTGCTTCTTTTGCAATTGAAATGAATTTGATGTGAGGAAGTAGCTCTTTCTTGTAGTTGGCCTTTGATTTGAATTGAAGGAGGCAACGCTTGAAATCTGTAAAAACACATAAAAAATACGCAAAGTATCATTTATTTATTTACAAAAGATAAAGCATAAGAGTAATAAAATAAACACTTTTCAATGTCAATCAACTTGTATGGACGAATGTATGACAGAATATTTCTTAAGAATCATGTACATTGATTTTTTAAAACGTATTTCTGTTAGTGACGAAGAATGATCGTTCTCTAGTTTAACGATCAAAGTATTTTTGTGGATGTCAATTAGTGATTTCGCGGATCTGACAATGTGACATTTAAAGTGTTGGTGATGTGATGTTCTAAAGGTAGTGTTAAATCTCAAGCCTCTACAACTGGGAAATGGTATAAAATCGAGTAGATCGCATGGCAAAGTGGGTCGCACCCAAGTAGGGTGTATAATCACCTATCTAGAGCAAATCCATTTCATTCTTTAATCTATTTCGATGATGTCCCTTTTCGGGAAACGGTTCCTGATCCCAACCGTTGGTGATATACATTCGGCACACTCAAGCGAAGTGAGTGGTTGGTCATGTTTAGCCTGGGTTGCAAGATGTTCTTGTTGAATCCAGTGTATTCCTCTCTAGAGATACACTTTCGGAAGGTGGTCCTATACCTTGCCAGTTGAAAATCCAAACTCCAATAAGAGCCTGCGGTTTTTGATTGTATATTATATATGTGGAACGTGAGATGAAAGCGTTTCGCTAGATTGTATTTATTTGTGTGTAGACACTATTATAATATCAGAATAAGCTATGATTTCAAAAATAAATGGTTTGACTTCAAAATCAATATATTTGTGATGTTTTTAAACTTAGCGAGTTTTCTCACTCTGGTTCACCAGACTATTCGGTGTTTTGTAAATGCTCGGGTTAGACCGGGTTGTGCAGGTTTAGTTTATCGGATGCTGTGAAGTCCGAAGATAAGCTGGAGGAGTCCAGATGTATGATACAAATTAGTATGTATTCCGTTGTGTGTTGTATATAAGGATATATTATTAAACCGTCCAGATGTGTTAATGTACCATGATAATTGTAAGTCTTTATTTTCAAAGCTCTCAGTGAAGTTTTTGTTTCTATTATATTTTATTTCGCTGCGATGTGAGACTCTGATGATGTTGTATTCTTGTTCTATTCTAATATTTCTTTCTTTCTTATCCCATCCTCTATTTTCTTTCATTAACTATCTAGTGTTTTCGATACTTGAGTTCTGACAAGTAATACAGATTTATGTATTATTATTGGAATTCGGGCGTCGAATTCCCCAGGTCATTACAGTGGTATCAAAGCATAAGGTTTAGTAATAACCTTGGATATGCGGCGTAACTCGATAGAGATACGGTTAGCAATGCCCTAGATTGGGTTGGAGTGTATATATATGAGAGCGTATTTGTATATTTTATATATAAATGTTTTGTATTGTGTTAATTGACTAGTTCAATTTTGAACTGACAAATTGACACAATATTGTTTAATAAAGAGGGTAAATGAAATAATTTTGCCCAAATTATATTTTGTATATAAAAGAAACAATTTTATAACATTATTGATATATTGAGTTGTCTGTTTGGTTAGATGGAATTCAATTGGATTCTAGAATAAAAGTAAACTAATTGGGGAATTAATTAGTAAATTTAATATGAAATGGAAGTTAGCTTGGTCAAGTGAAGTTAATCCAAGAATGGATATGGATATTGGAATTAAATTAGGCTGATTCAGAATTTGGAAATTGAATGAGTGTAATTCAATGAAAATCGATTTGGTATAAATTGATTGAAAAATGTTAAATACAGGGAAATATAAACAAGTGAATATTAATATTGAATATAGATTCAATTTAATGATTGGGTTATGTTAGTTGTACTTTGTTTGTTGGATTGGTTGTATATTTATTCATCAACTGTTTAAAAAAAAGAGTTAAACAAATTGAAACTAAATTCCTGTAAAATATATTAAATGAATCGAATATGATTTGAAATTAATTATTTAATCATGTTTTTGCAAATGAATGATGCCATGTGTTTTGTTTTGGAAATTTGTGTAGATACAGTGGTTAATAATTGAAATGTATTTAAGAATTTCATGTATATGTCGCTTACCTGATCAATTGAGTTGAGTACAGGCACCAAAGGCTTTAAGGTTGATATTGGTTGAGTATATCGAAATAAATTGAGCAAGTATGCTTAATAGCGCACGCAAAAAGATACGCCTACGCGAATATATAAATTTTTGGTTTTTGGAATTTTGTTTTCCGACCGGGTGGGTCGAGGTATATATATAATTTGTTCCTGCGATATCGCAGAAATCACTCCGTACAAGGGAGACTCTACCGAATTTTTCTAGGAATTTAATGTGTTAGAATATTTTCGATATTTTTGAAAAGTTTCTGAATTGGATTGGATTTGAAATAAATTGGGTTTTAGAAAGATAATGGTTTTGTAGCGTTTCTTCTACTGTAGTAATTTCGGGGACGTAATTCTTTTAAGGGGGAAGGAATGTAACGTACCGTATTTTCCGTAGTCTGATATTTAATTTATTTTATTATATTAAATATTGATTTGGAATTTTAAATGGATTTAAAATATATAATTCGTTTATAAAACGAAGTTAGAACATTTAATTTACATACAATTATAAAATGAGCTCGAAATGGCGCGGTAGTTCATAATTTGAGTTTTGAACTTCAATTGAATATACAGTACCCATTATAAGTCGAAATTCCGTGAAACAAGAAACGTTTGAATCGATTTGATAATAATTTTCTAATGAAAGAGAAAAATGAAGATTTCGTGCTATAGTTTGTTAGTTATGTCCAATTCAAATTTTAGAAAAGTCGCAATGGAATTAATTATAAATTTTAGTGATTAACTTATTAATTTAATTCAATTAAAAATGGTTTTTGATTGTAACTTGAGATAACGATCGAACTAAGCTACAAAGCGAATTCCGTTGAATTCGTATTGATGTTTATAGTCAAAATAGATATATAGTTTGTTATTTTTGGAGACTGGATATTTCGGGTGTCCAAAATAGCGTTGTTTTACGCGTAAATTGGAATAACAGATTATCAAAACGAACTTCGTTTTCAGCGAAACAAATTTTATTGAATCTGTAATGGTTACATGTTGTAGTGTTTCCAGTATTAAGTTATTTGGATTTATTCTATGATCATGGGAAATTTAAACAAGTGTTTTTTGCTTGTGATTTATAAAGCAATTTTTACAAACGACTTCTGAATTCGACGAAACCTGTCCCATCGTGTTTGGAATATTTTTCTATGTCAGGATTACAAGTTTCATTAGAAACGGAGATTGCATATGACGGTTTTAAGACATTACTTCGTAGCTAAGTTTTTTTAATTAATTTAATATTTATTTATACCTACTATATAAACACCTCTTTACAGACAACCCTAAATTTTTATTTGTGAGCGGTCAATCCATTTCAGCGCCTCCACTAAATGAAATTAATGGCACATAACTTCAAAACTTCTTCCACTGATTTCTCTACATTCACACATATAAATTGAAAATTTTCAACTACAACTATTAGAAAACGGTAAGGGCAACAAGTGGACCGGTGGTGATGTGTTAGCAGGGGATGAGATGGCCAGAACTAAGCTCGAAACAGTGTTCGGTCCAAGGGCTTTTTCTGCTGAACGATAGCACTTGGAGGACCAATATTTGGGTCGAAGCACGAGGAGACCGTGGCGCCTCTATTGGCAATGTCTGATCGACGTCCAACGGCGAGGGGAGGGGTGCGACAGCTTGAATTGAATTCGAGGGCGATGCTGTGTTTTCAACAAGAGCTGGAACGAGATATCGATGGCAGAAGAAACAAAAGGTAACTGTCAAGTTGGGTAAAGCTTTGGGAATCAAAGAGGAACAATGGGAACATGGCAGGAGTACATTGTAGGTGGGTTGAAGTGAGTGCTGAAGAGTATATAAAGTCGGCCTGGGAAACTTGGGAAGTAGAAGCAAGAAAACGCATGGCCGATGACTGGAAGGAAGCTTGCGTGGTTAAGATGGAAAATGGAGAGGCTTTGTGTTTACTTTTTATGCATGGTTCCATGCAAAAATGAGGAGGTTTGTGAAGATAATTGGGGAGGGAATGGGACGTGAGTATGGAGGCAACAAGTAGATGATGGGCAATTCTGGGGGGGCACCTGTTTTTCGTGAATAATGTGGGCATTTCATTTACTAGTATTAAAAATTAAATGGATAGAACGAAGGAGTCATGAAGGCTGAAGAACTAAGCATGAGATTAACGAACAACACCTAACAAGAATGGATGAAAGGTTAAAGATCTAAGGCTTAAGGAATTGTTTGAATGCAAGTGTATGAAGGAAGGCAATGCAACTTCTTACGAGCGTGAGTTCTTGTGAGTAGTAGTATACATGAAAGGTTGGGAACTGTGCGTGGTAGGCTCTGTAGTTCGAATGAAGATGCCTGGAACAAAGGGGAGTTTAACGCTGACTGATAAAAGAGAAGTGATGGATAATAGGCTTTGAAGAATGAAGAATGCATGGCGAATATAAGTTGGGTTCGTGGTTATATTTTGAGGCTGAAGTTGGATCATGCAATGTATGGAGCCGTGCTTTTTGTTCCCATTGGAAAGTTATTTTGTTTTCTTGAATCTGGAGGATGGTATTTTGGAAAAAAGCTGGGGCATGTGGCAATAAAGTCTTATACTGGATTGGTTTTGTGTAGTTTTCAATATTGTGTAATATATTGGTTCTATTTTAAAAAGTGCTCCGGGCAAGTTCTGAAAGAAAATTGGGTTTAAGATGGTTAGCCATTTGGTTTCGACCGAGAGTTGTAAGTTGCTTATATTTCTAGAAGACAAACTTTTTTAAGGGTTTGGCCAGTGCACACGAAGAAGCAAGAAGGGATAACTCGCATCTGAAAACAAGGACTGGGGACTGGTTTATGTGAAGAACTGAGAAGCGGCAGTTTAAAGTTGAAACGTGAAAGGAGGTAGACTGTTTTCTCCAATCATCGAAGTGGGTTATAACGTGAAGAAGGGTCGGTCGTTATATGCTAAAACACAAGTAAATAATGTAACTAAGGAATTAATAGGCTGTTAGTTAAATCATATAGCTAAAATATTTATAACTCATTCGTATTATCAAAATGGGACCAAACCGAAGACGCTGGCACCGTATTGGAGAACAACACAGTATGGAACTAATCTGGATAGTGCAAGAGACGGCTGCAATCTACAGTTGAATTAAACATTGTTCAATTTAACTGTAAGTGAACCGTTCAACGAATGAAATCAAAGTGAGTTTAACTCACTCAGTTTACCCACTTATATTTATATAAGCCGAGTTTATTATTTGTGTGCTATGTTTGTTAATTGGTTGATGGATGCTATATATATATATATATATATGTGTGTGTGTGTGTGTGTGTGTGTGTGTGTGTGTTTGTGTGTGTGTGTGTGTTGAAATGAACTAATTAAATTAAACATTCATTTAATTTGAATCAAATCGTTATTTTTAACGATTAACTCCAAACAAGGTAACTTACCTTGATGGTTACGTTTATAAAAATATAAACGTATTAAATTAAAATATGGATGTGTGTATTACTACTATTTATTCACTATTGAATATTATATCTGTTTATTGAATCGAATAATATTATTTGAGATAAAATATTTGATGCAGGGGAAAATAGGTTGGAGAGATCCAACTGGATTCCTCAACATTTTTCGTTATTTTCATATTACAATTATATGAACTATTTCACCAATATGGATTGGACAATTGATTTGATTGTTGACTGTTGAAATGAAATTCAATGGATTGTTTGTTTTAACCAATAGGCAATATTGGTTGAGTAATTGACATCAAATGGCTTGAAAATCAATTGTTTTACAAAAAAGGATTTACCGTCATGTAAATCGACTGGAATGAAGTTATAAAATTTAGTTTATAACTGAAGACAAATTTTTAAATCTATGTATTTAAATGGAAGTTTATTAAAATGAAATAAATATTTATTATTTATTATTTAAGTATAGGTAATTATTAAATGGTTTTATAATGCAAATTCTTATGTTAATAAGATTTATAAGCAGATAAGTAGAAATTAACCAAGCGGTTAAGGTTCGGGTTAATTATTCTAAGAAACAATTAAATGGGGATATTTAAATGAATTATATTATTAACTAATTTAAAGGCAGAATTAATTAGAATTGGTTAACGAGACGCGTTCTGGATTGACAAAGTCAACTGGTATTATCGAAATTGATTATTTAATTTTACTAGTTTATTTTCATTAATCTACTTAAATAGTTCAATAAACATTTGTTTTAATTTAATAAGACATAGGGAGAAATTTATTATTTATTTTAGTTAAGCAAGTAATTAACTACTTTTACAGTAGTTGGTGATGAAGTAAATTATTATTTTAATTAATAATAATCGAAGAGATTTCTTTTAAAAATGAAATTCATTTAAGTACGAAATCATAGTTTGAAATGGAATCGAGTTGAACTATGAAAGGAGTTTCTGAATGGGTTTTATATTAAAACCCGAGTTTTTGCAAATAAAGTTGTAAAGAGATTTAAGCAGAAACAGTAGCTTGAATGAAATGTTTTACTTAACATTTGGATTAACTAAAAAGAGATTGAGATATAAAAAGGGATTTATATAGACCTGAGTTTCTAAATAAAGATTTATAAATGAGATGTGAAGTAAAACGTCGATTTTAAATGGGCAATACTTAATAACAAGATTAAGTGGAACAAATAGAATTGAAATGAGATTTCAAAGTGGAAAATGGTCGAACAGATTATAAGTGAAATAAAATGGGTTAATGAGGAGATAAATTAGAATTATAAGACTTGGAATCTAACTGGAGATTAGTTGAGTTGAGTGAATTTCAGAATGTTAATCTGATGATGATTTCGGCCTTCGGGGTTGATACGTAGGAAATTATTCTCTTACCAATTTACGGTCAGGAACTAATGAACGTTGAAGAATGTATAATGGGATTTCCAAAGTAATGGAAAGGAAACGATTTGAGAATATAAAATAATATTTCCAATGTAAAGGAAGTAAAAGGAGATTGGTGAAAACCTAACAATATTTTTGAAGTAAGGAAATGAGAATTAGAATGGTTTTATTCTAAAAAGGAAAGTGTGGGCTATGGTTTCAAGTATTGAAACAAAAGAGATTATCGTAATGATTATTTTTACGAATAATAAGTTAAACTGATTTCCCATTTTAGAAAGGAATAATGTTGTGTAAATGATAATTAATTGGAATATTGGATAGTGTTATAATATTTTTCGAAGTATTAGAATGAAAGGGTTTGTCGAATATTAGTATGAAGCTTAATGTTATTTCCAAATATTGAAACATTTAATTAACCATTTACTTAATTATTTTTATTTAAAAAAGGAAAATGATGCTGAGTACTAAACCAGTAAATCTATTTTTATTTTATGGTGAACGGTTGTTATTTGATAGTTAAATAACCGACTATCAAATCTGGCCAATACGATTGTTGGTACGGAAAGACCGGGATCGAATTTATATTCGAATACCATTCTGACCAGCAAATACGAAAATGTAGAAGATATCAGATGCTGATCGAGACGAATAAATCGAAGACTGTTAATCTTCATAAATGGAAGAACCACTTAAAATCTATGTGTCGACGCATAGATATACTGGGGTTCTGTCATGGTTGAAATCAACGAATTGCAAGGATTACTCGCTACTGATCTCTATGGTGATATTTAGGATGTAGTAGGAGGGTACCTTCGGTTCATCTTGTTCCTGGATTACTTGTATAGACGAATGTGTGACATAATATTTCTTAAGAATCATGTACGTTGATTTTTATAGACGTATATATGCTAGTGACGGAGAATGGCCATTCTCTAGTTTAACGACCAGAGTATTTTTGTGGACGTTAGTTAGTGATTTTACGGATCTGACAATGTGACATATAAAGTGTTGGTGATGTGATGCTCTAAAGGTAGTATTAAACCTCAAGCCTCTACAACTGGGAAATGGTATAAAATTGGGTAGGTCGCATGACCAAGTGATTCGCACCCAAGTAGGGTGTATAATCCCCTATCCAAAGCAAGTCCATTTCATTATTTAATCTATTACGATGATGTCCCTTTTCAGGGAAGGTTGTTGATCCCAACCGTTGGTGATATACATTCGGCGCACTCAAGCGATATGCATGGTTGGTCATGTTTAGCCTAGGTTGCAAGATGTTCTTGTTGAACCCGGTGTATTCCTCTCTAGAGATACACTGTCGGAAGGTGGTCCCATACCTTACCAGTTGGAAATCCAAACTCCAATAAGAGCCCACGGTTTTTGATTGTATACTATATATGTGGAACGTGAGATGAAAGCGTTTTGCAAGATTGATATTTATTTGTGTGTAAACACTATTATAATATCAGAATAAACTATGATTTCAAAAGAAATGGTTTGACTTTAAAATCAAGATTTTTGTGATGTTTTTAAACTTAGCGAGTTTTCTCACTCTGGTTCACCAGACTGATCGGCGTTTTGTAAATGCTCGGGTTAGACCAGGTTGTGCAAGTTCAGTTTATCGGATGCTGTGAAGTCCGAAGATAAGCTGGAGGAGTTCAGATGTATGATACAAAATAGTATTTATTCTGCTGTGTGTTGTATATGAGGATAGATTATTAAACTTTCCAGATGTGTTGATGTATCATGATCATTGTAAGTTTTTATTTTCAAAATTCTCAATAAAGTTTTTGTTTCTATTACATTTTAAATCGCTGCGATGTGAGACTCTGATGATGTTGTATTCTCCTTCTTCTTCTATTCTAATATTTCTTTCTTTCTTATCCCATCCTCTATTTTCTTTCATTAACTATCTAGTGTTTTCGATACTTGAGTTCTGACAAGTAATACAGGTTTATGTATTATTATTGGATTCGGGCGTCGAATTCCCCGGGTCATTACAAGCATAATCCATACAAGTGAAGTTATTTTATTAAAGTTACAAAAGTTTTAACTTATTACCAAAGCCAGAGGACAGCTAATGGTTTATCGTCGGGTACAGAGCACGCCTAGGAATTAAATCCAAACCCCATACATGAGAGGGCCAACCAAGACGTTTTTTATCTCAAGTTTATCAAGTGGAAGAGACTAAATGGTTTTTCATTTGCCAATAGCATGCCTAAGAATCTCGTAGGATTCCATACATGGGTAGGCAGACTTAGCTATCCAAATACAGATTAATCGATCAATGATTATCCGAGGTGAGATAAATCCTAGCTCGATCAATTATCCATGTCGATATGTGCCTACAACAAGTTCCAAGATCCAAAGTCCAAAATCCAGATCCCTTATAATCTGAGAAACCCAAAGTCCAGATTCCAATTCCATGCATGTTAGTGCTTGAAGTGCATTTCCAACTTCAGAATTCAAAGTGACCAGTTGGAATATCATGAGACACCCTTCCATCGAGATTGGGGGAGTTTCCGCTTGGTCGAGCCAGATCGATATCGATTCGAGGATCAGCATCGTTCGGGGGTTGATTTGGGGGGACTCTCCCCGAGTCCTACAGCAGTCCTTGGATGCAACTTACACTTGTTCCAGTGAGTACTCCTCGGCCTGATAACCTTCCAAATCCTTTCACCTGATTTAAAAATGCATTTATATTCACCTCTTGCCTTCTTGTTGCATCATCCATGTGGGCATTTCCTTCACCATTCTATCCATCTCTCCCTGAGTTAGATAGATGGAGAGGTTTCCAGTAGACAAAACCTTCTGGCTTCCTTCCAATCCTGCTCCTTTAACCTATGTTGTAGCATCGGCGTTCTTCCTTTTCACCATCTTTGAATCTCGAGCAACCCAAATCCCTTAGCAATCCAAAAATTGTTCGCTCCTTCCTCGTTCCCCTAAATGTTGATGTTGGATTTCGGTTTATCAAATGCCAACACCTAAGTCTGGCTAGTTATCACTGAGTTTCAAAGCAAATCCAGACATAAAGTACTAAAAAAGTAAAGAACAAATTATAGTGGTTTGACAAGTACAGTCCACCGTGAGGTAATCTTATTGTTTATACTATATGATTACAAGTACAATCCATTTGAATTACAGAAATGAAGAGAAAAGAAGCTGAGTGTTAGCCGTGGCTAAGATCTTTGCTTATGACAGCCAAAAGGAAAATCGTAAAGCCCAAAAATATCCTAAGCCAAGAAGATCTCTAGAAATGTATCCAAGCCAAAATAATCCTAAGATAAGCCAAAAAAAGACTTATATCTCACATCCTGGAAAGGTTTTTATAGGTAAGAACTGGGGGGAAAGGTAGCAGGTGAGCGGGAATCAGGACCCAAGAGGGCTCAAAGCCATATGTATCGGGATCGGTACCGAGCCATATGACTTTTTCGTGGTTTTGGAGCTTTGATCCCGTAAAGTTGAATCCAAAATTTTGGAGCCCAAATTCAATTGCCAAGTCCAAAGTTCTAGAGTTGCATTGATCCGGGGATGCAATATTCAAATACCGATCCAGAATGTATCTCATGATTCATACTGATCCTTCTATACTTAGAGTTTTACATTGATTGTGGGAGGTATGGTTATTCCTACCAATCCTGAAGGCTTAGAGTAAATTCTGAGATTCGAGAGTTATACCAATCCCGGCTAGGTATTAACAACGATCTCGACTATTGATCCATGCTGATCCAATCTATTAATTTATACCGATCCCGCCTGGGAGTTATACCGATTCCCACATACTTCACATAAAATCCAAGTTTTCATGAACTCCGTGACCTCGTGCAAGTCTTTCTAGGTTTTCTGAAGTTTGTACTCAAGTGCTGAGCACTTTGATAACCGGAAATCTAAAGCATGGCGGCCTTGCAAAAAGGCGGGTTAACAGGGAGCATCTGTTTTGCATTTGAAACACAACCATTTATTTATGTTTAAATATTGAGTGAGTAGATGGAAAGAGAAAGATGTTATGAAGTGGAAATCGATGGTGTTTAGAGTTAGAGGTTTTGCACTATTTGAGGTGCGATGAAATGCCGCATATATGTGTGTGTGTATATATATATATATGCAGTGTGACAACCCGGTGAGTACTCATTATAATTAATAAATAGCGAAAGTCTGAATATTGAAGTGATAACTAAGTTGAATATATCATTAATATGATTATTTGACTTAATTGATTTTGTTTATATATTAAAAGTTGAATTTTGTGATTTAATTATGGAAAGTGTGGACTTTAATCTCTTAAAGTGATTAAACTGAGGCTTGGCAAGTACATGAAAATTTGGTGATTTTTTGGTATATAATGGTGTTTAGGGGAAGAACTGAAGATTGGGTTAGAAATAAATTGGTTTTGGAAGATCTTAGGTTTATTTCCAATATTATGTGTTCGGAATGAATCTTGATCTTATAAATTTATGTATTAAGGAAGTTAAGTAACTTACAGATTAAAAAAATAAAGGTTATATATATATATATATGTTGAGTAAAATCCTGTTCAAAATTATAATGTTGTGTGAAAATCCTTCTTAAAATATAAGATTTGGAAAAATTTACAAACTGAATATGGTTTGTGGTTTTAATTGATTGTGTGTTAAGGGAATTTTTGAGAAATTGTACAAGTATGATAAATAAAATGTGTATTTTTCAAATCGAGGTAATTTGTGTGTTAAAATGTACACATTAAAGTATCTAATTCTTGTGTCACATGGAGATTTATATGTCTTTAAATAAAATGTTCGTATTTGTGTAAAAAGAAGAATTTGATGTAAAATGTAGATTTAAGTGTTAAAAACTTCTAAAATGTTCTATAAATATTATTCAAAATTTTAGTAACCTTGTTTGTTGCTAAAATATGTCAATTAAGTGAAGAAATAGCTTAAACATATCTTAACTAGGTTGAAATAGGTGTAATTGTGTGTTTGATGGTCTACATAATTACTTAATAGTCTATTTAGCAGTTTGGACCTAATTATCCTATCTTTAGGGCCCTAATGATGTATTAACCAATGAAATATTTAGAGCAAAATTTACAACACGTATTTTTCTCTCTGGAGTGTTCTTCCTCCTCTTTGCAAAAGCCTGGAAACAAGGAACACTAAAAAGAAAATTTACTATCTTTGAAACCAAGCCTCCAATCTAAAATCTAGTACTAACTTGAGTTGCTAATCTTATTGTGAAATATGTAATCACTGTAAAACACAAATATATTCCATCAATTTCATGTTTTATTGAGTAATCTTCTGTAAGTTGAAGCTTTTCTTCCTACATGTTGCTGTACTTAATTTTACAAAGAAAAATAGGGCTCCTTCTTAGCATGTGTACCTCTAAAATCTCCATTCTGTTGCTATACTCGCTGTAATGCACGTTAGAGGTGAGTGTGCACTCACAATTTATTGTTACTATAATATTATTATCATTTTGGTTGAATCAGTGCAAGATTGGTTGAAATTCTGTAGCTTTCATTGATAATTTTGTCTTGGCGCAAACACAGCCAAAGTGGAACTTTGAGCTATCGTAAATCTTTCATCCCTTGTTTTTTGTGTGTTTCTTGTTATCTTGTTGTCCATTCTTTGATGTTTTAGTATGCAAAACTTTAGGTTCTGACCAAGTTTGATTAGTGAAATTAAGCTATGAAGTAGTAATAGGAGTTAGGTTGTGCCGTTGGAAAAATCCCAGAAGATGGTTCGTACTAGGGGTCAACCCACCCCTCTACTTTATCGATCCATTGGTCGACATATAGGAAGAGTGTTCCAACCAGGGCTCGACCCGCATATTGTTAATAACACCAGGTGATTTCACTACTTCTATATTGTCTTATGTTGCTTGTTGCAAGTCTCAACTTGATTTTCAAGTGATGTCTAAGTTAAAATGCTTAATTTTGCTACCACCTTAACATGGAAATCCATACCATAGCCAATCTAAATCCCGAATTTGGGAGATTTTGATGATTCGTTGTTGAGTTTATGATGTGTTTTGATGGTATGAACATAATTGTACGATTTTAAACTAGTTTTCTCCAAATAAATAAGTATCATTTTCCTTATAGCTTTGAGGCTAAATAATTTTATGATTTTATTTTTAATAATAATAAATGGCCTCAAAGCACTAGTATAAATTTATTTTAGAAATATAAAAGAGTTTTAAGAATAAATTCAATCAATTTTCAAAAAATTGTTTTATAATCTTGATTTTGAAAACCAAGTATTTACCTATATAAAATCATACACTATGTAAAACCATACTTTCTGCACTCTTCGAGATGGCATATTGGAGCTTAAACACTAAAGCCCGCACCATGAGATGCGGCGGTATATAGACTCGGTTAATCCTAGGATCATCTAATTAAAGAAGACGATTTGTTGTTCAGTGGATTCAGTGATTTCTGTTGTTTTCCATTGTAAAGCTGGCTAGCTGGTGGTAAACCAGATGGTGAGAACGTATGGTATGGGATGTACAATTATCACTGCTTGGGTTATAGACCGTGAGTCAGTGACATCTGTTGGTGTTAGCCAAGGAACCTAAATACGCATTTGCTAGACCAAAATGGTCAAGTTTACCCGATCATGGCGGGTCGTGGTAAAAATTACGTTGGACCGAGATGGGTCATACACTCGACCGAGATAGGTCGTAGTGAAGATGCGCATCAGACCAAGACATGTCATTATATTAAAATTATACTCAACCATGATGGGTTGTAGTAAAACCAGCTCGATTGACACGAATCGTAGTAGAAATCTATTGGACCAAGATGGGTGATTTGGTGATTTTATTCGATGGAGATGGATTATAGTAAATTGTGTATATGGTTTTTTGAATTTGATTTCCTTTTGCAGATATTGGTGTAACATGGATGATTTGGGTCCATTTATTTGATTTTGTGATTTAGTGCTTATCATTTTGGATACGTTTATTTTGTTTCAATGATTCATAGCTTTTGGGCTACTTGGTGATATTTCATGTAGTATTCACTTTTAGTGAACTAAACTTGTGTGCGAGTTTATAAATGGATGTTATATGGTTTTGTATACCTCCCAGGTGGATTTTTTTTACATGTTTGACTGATTTTTTGAGTCTACAACTATTAAACCTATGATATACATTAATCTGTATAATTCATGTTATGGCGTAGATTGTTTACGTCGTAGTGTCGCCTACAGGAAGCCTTTCACATATCACTTATTGATCTGTTATCACCTATTCTAATTGTTGTAACTAGACTGAACCATGTGTGTTAATGCTCGAATCAGATCTAGATTGTAACACCTCGCATTTTTAAGTAATAAAGATTTAAAAAATTGTCAAAATTATTATGGAAGAGTATGCGTTAGAAATTTGAGAATGAACGCATGCAATAAATAGGGCAATAAATAAAAAGTTTCTATTATATAAACTAAATATGCAATAGTATATGTATATAATTAAATAAAATGAAACGGAAGAAAGAATGGAATAAATGGTACGCACATTAATTGTATAAACAATGTGCGTTTAAATTTAAAATAACAAAGGGTTATTAATGTATTAACAGGCTTAACCATTTAATTAATATAAACTTCTAATAATAACCATGTTTGATATTGGAATTTGATGTGTGTTAAAAAAGAAAAACAATTAATGTCAAATTGCAATATTTCTTCGACTAACAATGCGCGACATAAAAAGAATAAATCACGTAATTGAAAAGGAATCTAAATGATGTTAGTTAAGTAGTGTTTTAATCCATGTAAATATACATTGATATATTTATTTTAAGAATATACATGCACGCATATTAATTTGAGTAATGAACACATTTGAAACTGGGATTAATATATGTTGAGAATAGAATAAAATTTAGTAAAAAACCGGAAATGCAGATAAATATTTTGTATAACTATCATAAAATAATACACAAGTATAAATTAGAGAAGTTAGTGTACACGTTAATGGGATATATAGTAAGCATTTAAATTTAAAACTAGGACGCACGTTAAAACAGAAAACCAAAGAATAACATTGAAAGCAATGTTCAAATAAATTTATGTGCATATTAAATAAGCGTTGAATCTAAGATTAATGGGAAAAAAATGGAAAGGAAAAAATTTAAAAAGTTAAGTGAATGATAACATTCACCAGATTAGAGGAATTAGACACACAGAGATCTAAAAGCAGAGGGAAAATAAATGTTCACATTTATTTACGCATTTGAACACGCGTTAAAAACTGGAAATAATAATAAAATAATTCATAAGTATAAACATCAATAATAACATTTATCAATCAACATGGTTCTTTTTGAGCAGCTATAAATAAACCAACAATGTCTAGCCTCCGACTCATATTTTCTGAGAGGACGCTGGAGCTTTGCCATTTCTTTTCTTCCCCAAATTCTTTAGAAAATATACATGATAGTTCTATGATTTTTAATTCAAGATTTGGAGATGAAATGCTGTAGATTAGGCTGTAGGTGCTCAGATTTCTTGTCCTTGTAAGATTCGAACTAGAGAAACCACGAATGTCAGATCTGAATCAGATTTAGAATTGGAGAGTTACTAGGTGAGTGGATTTAAATTATATTTTTTGTATAATGGAATATTTCTTCGACTAACAATGCGCGACATAAAAAGAATAAATCACGTAATTGAAAAGGAATCTAAATGATGTTAGTTAAGTAGTGTTTTAATCCATGTAAATATACATTGATATATTTATTTTAAGAATATACATGCACGCATATTAATTTGAGTAATGAACACATTTGAAACTGGGATTAATATATGTTGAGAATAGAATAAAATTTAGTAAAAAACCGGAAATGCAGATAAATATTTTGTATAACTATCATAAAAGAATACACAAGTATAAATTAGAGAAGTTAGTGTACACGTTAATGGGATATATAGTAAGCATTTAAATTTAAAACTAGGACGCACGTTAAAACAGAAAACCAAAGAATAACATTGAAAGCAATGTTCAAATAAATTTATGTGCATATTAAATAAGCGTTGAATCTAAGATTAATGGGAAAAAATGGAAAGGAAAAAATTTAAAAAGTTAAGTGAATGATAACATTCACCAGATTAGAGGAATTAGACACACAGAAATCTAAAAGCAGAGGGAAAATAAATGTTCACATTTATTTACGCATTTGAACACGCGTTAAAAACTGGAAATAATAATAAAATAATTCATAAGTATAAACATTAATAATAACATTTATCAATCAACATGGTTCTTTTTGAGCAGCTATAAATAAACCAACAATGTCTAGCCTCCGACTCATATTTTCTGAGAGGACGTTGGAGCTTTGCCATTTCTTTTCTTCCCCAAATTCTTTAGAAAATATACATGATAGTTCTATGATTTTTGATTCAAGATTTGGAGATGAAATGCTGTAGATTAGGCTGTAGGTGCTCAGATTTCTTGTCCTTGTAAGATTCGAACTAGAGAAACCACGAATGTCAGATCTGAATCAGATTTAGAATTGGAGAGTTACTAGGTGAGTGGATTTAAATTATATTTTTTGTATAATGGAATATTATATCGTTTAATTCCTATAAAGTTAATAAAATATTCTATCATCCCTCTTTTCCTCCTTCTACGTTGCATTTTGCAGTTTTAAATTGAATCATGTTATGTGCAAAGTAATTGAATTGTAGTTAGGCATAAATTATTAAATTGTGGTTATGCGCAAAATAATTGAATTATGGTTAGGTGTAAATTAATTGAAAGATGGTCATGTGCAAATTAATTAAAAATATGAACAAAAGAGGAAAATTTGATGATTTGGGGCTAAATGAATAAGTTATTTCAAAATTGTAATAAAAAGAGGAAACTTGATGATTTGGGGATAAATAAATGTATTATGCCAAAATTGTAATAAAAGGGAATTTTGGAAGTAGGCAAACTTAGTAAGGCTTACTAAATAATTGTGACACAGATTGACATGGCATAATTAAGGTTATGTGTAGTAAATTTGTAGAAGGGTAAATCTTGGAATTTCATATATTGTAAGGAATCACCTTTCATTTAAAATGGAATAAATATAGAAATTGGGAAATGTATAAGAGATGGGACATAATAATTTAATTAATAGAAAGTGGGAAATTAGTAATGGATTGAATCAGTTGGTTGTGGAAAAGGGATATATTTCCATAATTAAATTCTTGTTAAATACGGAGAACCGTAAGTGCAAGAAAAAGGAAAATAATGTGAGATAGTGCGAAATAGGGATTTTGTCATATTGCACACTAACCAATCCCCTAAAAATAATTTACTAAAGAGTAATATCTTGCAATTATGGGTCTCGATTAAGTTATATTATGAAAATATATTTTAGTACATTTCCAGCAACCAACTAGATAAGGTGTATAAGTTATTTCCTGTAAATGTGTAAACTTACAATGAGGTAAATAGGTTACTGTCATAACTGTTGAAGTTATGTTAAAAAATAAGAAACATGTGAAGTGTGTAATAAACGAGGAATGTAACCTAATTATAATAAAATATATATGATGAGAATGTAATATAATAGGTAGATTTGTCATAGGGATAAGTAGGATTATAACATACAGGTTATAATTAAAAGATGAAATGGAAAGTAAGAGGCTTATTATAAATAAACTTAAATTACTATAAATAAGTTTAATAAGAAAACCTGCAATTATAGTTGGTAATATTTATAACACGAGGTTATAATTAAATGGAAAAGATAGAGTATGCTTATTATTAATAAACATATAATTAAGAATTAAGTTTAATGAATATAATAATAAGCAGTGGTCTGTTCTGGCAGTGAAGACTACTTAGGGAAAATAAGCAACGAACTAATGCTAATAAACAAATATATTGAATACATAATAAACAAGAAATGGTTTAAGTTAATTAGCAATGTGGTAACTAAAACAAGCAAATAGTTGAAGATTAGACAAATAGTCTAATAACGTAATGATGAGATGCGCTCGAACCAGTACGTACGTATTCGTGATGAAGAGCTCAATAGGGAAGATCATCGCAGGTGTCTGAAAACACAAGAGGAGTGTAACAATAAGGAATTTCGCTCGATCTGAATCGATCGCTAAACCGACCAAGACCGTTCGTGTAACGTCCCAGTAATTTCGATGACTGGAATGTGAAATCAATTGATGATTTAACAATTAATGATTATTTTCATATTGATACTGGAATTAGAAATTTAAAGTTTTATATATATTGTTCGTGTATGAATTGTATTTAATATTTAATTCAGAATGATTGGTGAAAATCAAATAGTTATTGTTGAATATTTGAATTGAATTTTGTAGAGTATTGAATTTGAAATTCGATTGGACATATAAGTAGTTGAATTTTAAAAATAAACGTTAATTAACGATAAACAAATCAGAGATTTTATTTGTTGAAATATATGAGAATTGGCTTGGATATGTGTATATAAAGAAAATAGAATTTTTTGTTTGAATTTGAAAACGAACGGAGTTATTAATGAGATAAAACGAAATAAAAACGGTAAACTGATAAATAATCTAAAAATAAAATTGCATCGTATGGAAAAGAGTTAGAATCCGACTAGATTAATTTTATTGGATTCAGAACGCGAATACAAAGTGGTACGTCTAATTTTTGTTGTCTTTAGAGACTGTTTGCTGTACGAATATTTAGCGTTCAACGTCAGTGCAGCGGTGCAGTTAAATATTTAACTAAACAAATAAACCATCCCTAAGTATAGCCTTCCTCAGCAAATAACTCTGCCAACCTATTTGCTGAATTTACAGCTACTCTATAACTTATGACGGAACATTGTTCTTATCCCCTAATTCCTCTTCTATAAATCACGCAGCGTTCTTCCCTAATTTCATTAAGCAAACAGAAAATCAAAATTTCCCCTTTTCCTTATAATGGAAGCCCTAAATCGCGGCTCAAATCATCTTCCCCCTTTGAAATCGAACACTGAAGCTCTAAAAAATGATATCTTCTTTCCCAAAATCGAAACCATTTCCCCCAAATTCATTTGTATTAGCCCTCTGTTTTCAAAGTTCGCTCACCCTCTCGAGATCCAAAAGTCGAAGCCTTCTGCCTTCCAAAGTCAAAAGCTTGTACTTACTCAGATCCGAAATCGAGCATGCGTTGCTACCCAAATTGGAAGAAATCGCCTGTCGCTCCCCTTCATCATTGCTTTTTCTTCGCTGTTTTAGGTGAGCATCTCACTCACGATTAACCTCAGATTCAGGTAAATTTATTTCAGTTTAACTTAAATTGTATAATAGTTAATTTGGGTTATGTTGGCTGCCATGGGTTGCTGATTTACCCTGAATTTTTCATATTGTTTTAATGTCGCCATGCTGTTCGATCCACTACTCTGCCTCGTTTTGTTGACCAGTTGAAGTTGGTATATATATGTTGTCCCACCTCGCCTCAAAATCCTGTGAGTCGTGGTTCAGCTTACGTTGTTTACCTGAAATGAATGTGATGAATAAGTAGGAAAAATAATTATAATCGTGTGTGTTAATATACTACTATTTACATATAGGAACAATATAGTTTCCAGTTGGGATATTGACTGACAAACAGAAACAATAAACAATAACCCTCATTTTTTCGATAAGGGAAAAACTAGATGAAAGAGATAAACAAAACTAATAATGCAAGATTTTGAATGCATAATTCTACTGCGGTGATTTGCAGATTTGGCATATATGGTGTGTCTCATTCTTATTGCAAATTACTTGCATGAACCTGCTCGTAAGCACAGTACCATGTTTTTAAAGAACGGAAGGAAAACATTTTTGACTTGAATAAACCATTATTCACTGAATAGTTTCTAGCATATAAATTATTTATACAGTTTAAGTTTGAATTTTTTTTATTATTCAAGGGATGCAAGGCACAGCCAAATGTCCTGTATATTTCTTTTTTACTTTTATACATAGTAGCTTATGTTAAGGATCGATATCCATTGGGATATATATATATATATAAGCAATTCTTAAACACAACCTCAACTAGCGTAGATACAGTTCGACCAGCTTTATGCAGAAGCAATCACTAATCATATGCAATAATCCTTCGCCTTTGTTGGTGTTTGTTGTGCACTAATTGTTCGCCATTTTGATACCTGTAAGAAATCAGGACTGATTAGAATAACATGTTGCATATTTTGTGAAATTCACACGTTACCCATACCCAAATTTATAACTTTGGTCTTCACCTCCTTGTCATCAGTATAAGCACAGTATAAGCATATATGTACATATAACTGTGGGTATTGTTGGTTGTTACTTTTGCACTTGCTGCAAATCCATACTATGTTGCATGGACTTAATGTGACACTATAAACCTTGACTCCATACCATGCCAAGCCTTATTTATATGAAAGTATGCACTGATATCTTGTAACGCAAATATATATATGTTCATCCGCTAGCCATTTACATACATAGGTTGATCTGCTATGACCATCTGTATTATTATCCTGTGACTTGGAATGCATTTGCCGTGTTGAATATGCTAATTATTGAGACCCTTGTTTACTATGTTGCTGTGTTTACTTTACTAATTACTAGACATTGTTTGAATATTAATATAGATGGTTGTTTGGTACATAATTGAAACCAATTTGTGTACTAAAAAGGGAAATGGTCCAAACCAATTGGATACTGGAAATACAAACATTCATTCTGGAGTGTGTTATGAGTGGTCGTTTATTTTCCATATGAAAATAAATAATCCTGAAATACTGCATGATGATTTGCAGCTGTAACTAAGATTTAGTTTGTCTAACCAAATCGGCAGATCTAATGACTTGCAAGCAATTAAAAATAGTACAGTATAACTAATGTCAGTATATGAGTTGTTCCTACATTTCTTTATCATGTAGGATATTTAAGTCAAAGAAGGATTTCTGAAATTTGTATTACTCCATTGATTACATAAATGAGTGTATAAAATCACTCAGTAAATATTTTAAGCATCATTAAATATAAGAACATTTCTCTCCACTCTTATTGCTGGCTGAAAGAAATGACACCACTTGTGTCTGATTGTTTAAGGTCTGGCTGAACCTTTTTGCTAAACCTAAGCATGTTGCCGCCTACTATATTTATACTTGTTTCTTTTTGAATTGACACCATGCTTGGGCTCTCGAGCTGCACCCTCCATATTGCTTGCATACTGCTAGCGTTCAAAACCTCCATGCTACATTTGTTTCCAATTATGTTAGTGGCGGTGAACATTCAAATTGTTTCGTCAACTATGTTAGTGATAGTGGACATTTAGTATATCTTTCCATATATGACAGTGGTAGTGGACACTTAGTATTTTTTTGTAAAAAAACTCAACTGCAAGTTCTGATTGTAATCATCTTTACTTGCTGCTCCATTTTAATTTGCAATACCATTGAGTTCAAACAATCCTGCCCTTTTTGTTAGTCATTAAATTTTGTCCCCTTTGTCCATGAATTTTCATGATGATAATAATCTTGCTGTTGCATTATCCACTTAATTGTGTGCACGATATTTTGCATCATTGTTGTCCATTAGTATTCAGCCACTACTTTGGTGACCTCGACTCACACTTGTTAATTTTATTCTAGGATGTTGAGGCGGTGCACACATGTACCTGTACATGTGTGTATATGCAAGCTCCTGGAAACACATATTTCATCATTTTTAATCGGTTAGGGACGTTGAGGCGAGATACACGCGTATATTATATACATGTGTATACTCGCAAACGCCGATACCGTTCGTCCTTGGAAATAACTTCACTGATATGAATAGATACCACCACTTTTTATTTACATATGACAACGATGTTGGAATTAATTGTTATATTTTAGTTTCTATTGAAATAAATTTACTTGAACTATGATTTAATCCTGACTCGAGTGTTTTATGTTTTTACATGGAACGCTCGGGTCAGATTCGAGCATTTCAGATTTAAAGAATACAGCTTAGGATTCGAAGATTGACGAAGCAGGGGATTTCAAGAAATGGCGCGCTCTGAAGCTTTAAACAGAAATATTTTCCTTGTATTCAAATTCCGCTGTATAGAAAAATCTTGTATCAATTTTTTTTGATTAATATAAAAGATTATTTTGCTGTTCAACATTATGTTATTTATTTATTCTGTGTTTCCTGTATCGATTCTGTATTTTAAACTCTGTAAGCTTATAACGATCCGTCGATTTGAACTTTTTAAGTTGGTTTAATTACCAATTTAAAGCGGTCAAAAAGGCGGGACGTTACAGTGGTATCAGAGCTTTGGTTTATTCAAAGCATAGCTTATTGAGTTTAAAAAACGGATCTTGAAAATGAAACAGGTTTTGAAAAATAAATTTTTGAAAGATAAATTAT
The DNA here is from genome assembly GCA_030737875.1 of Allium sativum. Taxonomy (NCBI): domain Eukaryota; kingdom Viridiplantae; phylum Streptophyta; class Magnoliopsida; order Asparagales; family Amaryllidaceae; genus Allium; species Allium sativum. The sequence goes on along the minus strand of CM060926.1, from coordinate 679,860,596 downwards.
TTTAAAAATATCAAGTATTTTGAAACTAGTGTTTTGAAACTAATACAACGGGAATAAAAAAAAATTATTTCGAGATTTGAAAATTTTGTTCGGAATCCTCAGTCTTTGGAAATCTTCGAATCCAGGTATTTAAGAGCTTTCCTTCGATAAGTTCATTTAGATTTGAGTTTTGAGTCCATCATCGAATAATATCAAAAGAGGATAAGAAAATCGATGAATCGATCTCTCTAATCGTATATTTTAGCAAATCAATGACAACTGGAATTTATTGGAATAAGAAGTCGGACGAGAATTTGAATGAAAAAGAGAAATTTGGAATTTGCTTCAAGAATGAAACGATGAATTTTATTTCGATGTTCGAAATATAAATTAATGAAGTAAAATTTAAAAGAATATAATTGGAATTCAATTGTGTTAAGTTGTATCACTAATTTGTTTAAGTTATTCGGAACTTGGCAAGATATAAATGGTTTCAAACCAATAATGTATAATCGAATATATGAATTCGATAGTAAGTATAGACTTGTTAATTAATTAACAAGAAGTATATGGTAAGCAAAATTATGAATGAAGTGAATCGTAAATGAGATAAAGCGAAATGCGAATGAAGATGTTAAAGAGATTTGGACCTGTATTTGAATGAAATCAAAACTAATTTGATATGACAAGTCCAGATACGTATATATTCACTTTTAAATAACGTTTGAATGCAAGGATGTTGCCAAGAAAATTTGGAATAAAGGAAATGGAGATGCCCAGGACCATGTGATTATTTTGAAGTTCAAAATGAAAATCAAATGGAATTTTTCCGAAGTTCTGAATATATTATTGAATAAGAATTATCCGAAAGGAAGTTATTCATGAAAGTCGGTTGTGTCTAATTTCAGGAAAATACTATTTACTTTTCATTTTATATATTCAGATTAATGAATAAAGTATTATTTCAAGTTAAATTTTTTTGAAGGCGTGAATTATTTTCGTTAAAGTGAATTCTGAACTTAAATTTGGAAGTTACGAGAATAAATGTTTTGTTGATATTTGGAGTTGGGAATTTTATCTGTTTCAAGGTTAATAATGTTGTTCAGTTAAGGTCTGAGAGGTAATCATACCCCAACTTGATTGACTTCATTGTTTACGAAGGAATGGTTAAGACTCGATAGCAAGAGTGGGTTAGTGAAGCGAGTAAATGAGCATCGGCAGTTAAGTGAAAATAGCGGTGTTTTATTTAATATATGTTTAATCCAAATAACGAATTTAGAAATATTTCCTAAGGTAAATAAAATATATTTTCTATAGAGAATAAAGATTTTTGAATATATGGAAGTGTTTTCCGATAAGCGTTATAGAAAATAAATATGATAATTGGAAATGTTTTCAAAAGATCATGAACGGCTAACGAGTCTTGTTAAATCAAAATGGTAAGAACTGAAAGATAAAAAAAACCGTACGTCAAGAACAAAGGACAGCAAAACATAAGAAGAATGGATTCGTAAACTGAATGCTGAAATTGCGTAAGCAATGATTCGATAAGAATTAAGAAATGAAGTTAAAGAATTTAAAAACTGGCTGGAGATTAGTTAAGCTGAATAATTTCCTGAGTATTGATCTGATGTTGGTTTCGGCCTTCGGGATTGATGCTTATGGAGCTGTTCGCGTGCTAATCTACGGTCGAAGAATGTGAATATGGAGGAGTAATAATGCGTGAATGAGATTTTGATATAAAAATGTAAAATTTTGAAGTTTTGAGAGTATAAAAATTTGAAGAAGGCGATGAACTTGATAATGGGGAAATTGAAAGTGATTTTGGTTTATAAACAATCGATTCATAAATCTGAGTTTGAAGGATATCAAATATCTGAATTGATAAAGAGATCAAACTGAAAATCTGAAATTTGATTGGGAATTTGAGGATATTCGATTGTAGACATTGGATACAGAAGTTTCGAAACTTATTTGAGGAATTTATAAGAACATGGTAAATTTGAAAATTCTGAATTGGAAGGTGATCGATTTGAATAACAAAATTTATATAAAAAATGAGATGTTTTGAGATATGATTTGGAAAGAAAGATTTACATAGGTATGATTTATGAGGATTTTATGAAATGAAGTACTATATGTATATAGTATTATATGTTTTCAAAGGAAAATAAGGAAAGTACCTTCCTTCTCTTTGAAATTCGAGCTTTGTCGAGATATGCTGCTGGTGGCAGTAGGTTGTCCGGACATAAAACTCATGAGTTGCCGTTGAGCACAACTACTAGCGTAATTCACAGGGCTGCAGATAGCCTACGGCGGTCGGATGTTTCCTGAGGGAATTAGGCTTAACCATTGTGATCGCTGCGATCTAGAGTCATTGGAATTCGACCGTGTAGCGAAATTCGCAAGGCTGCAGATAGCCTACGGCAAACGGATGTTTCTTGGGGGAACCAAGCGTAACCATTGTGACTGTTGCGATCTACAGTCGAATTATGAGGGCGTAATCCGCAGAGCTGTGAAAGCTTACGGGTATGGATGTTTCCTGGGGGACCCAGGCGTAACCATTGTGTACCTGCGGTCCACATGGCATATCTACAAGTGAAAGAGATGTAACCACCAGAGTTACTAAAGGTAGAATGGAGCCATGCAATGGTTGAGATATCTTAGTGATAGTGAGCCACCTGTTTTATGCAGCAATTTGTCTTTTTGACTGGATTAGTCATTGTAACTTGATTGGTCTTCGTGACCTGATTTGTCTTTGGGACTTGTTTGTCCTCGTGACTTGTAGTATCTTTATAATTCCTTGATTTGTTTCCATGATTCTGAGACAGAGCAATTAACGCTCAGTGACCTTAGAATGTCTTCTGATTCTTAAAATATCTTCCGTTGATCTGTCCATGACGAAATTCGCAGGGAAGTGATTTCCTATGGATTAGGGATGAGTGTTTGGTTGGTTTGGTTTATCCGATGATAAATTTATCAAATGAAACCAAAACCAATAAAAATGAAAACCAACCAAACCAACCAAACTAGTTTGGTTGGTTCGGTTGGTTATCCGATTAAACCAAACTAAAAATGTTTTACACTATTTGTTTGAAATATTCACTATAATTTGAAATAAATTATAAATATATGATTACAGTATTATTATTTTTTATTTTTAATATTAATTTTGACACATAGGTGATGATTAACATATACTTAAATAACTAAACTAAACTAAAATATTTATTATAATACTGATAATTTTGAAAATATAGTAAAAATTCGGTTATTTTGGTTAAACCGATAACCGAACTTAATATTTTTTCGGGCCGATTACAAACCGATTTAATTTCAAAACCGAACCAAACCGACCAAAATAAATTGGTTTGGTTGGTTTATTTGGTTTAACCGAATAATGTTCACCCCTACTATGGATACAGATGTTTTCTGGGGGATCTAGACGGAACCATTGTGTATCTACGATTCATGAACAATCAACATATCAATATCACATTGGTACTTTCTGTATCTGTTTTCTTTTAAAAAAAGAACTTTCTGAAATATTTTCACTAGAAGTTGAAGCAAGGAAATGTAGTACTTGGAGGTTTTAGGCATGTGCCTGGCCAGCGTATGTCTAACATCTGTGAGAACAAAAATTGACTTGTTAAACTTCGAGTTATCAAATATTTTTAAATCAATAATTTGAAATTAAATTATACCTAGTTCAATAAGTTAAGAAAGAGAATTTCAGAGTAATAATGCAAATATTTTCTGTATAAAAGATTAAGTTGATTTCGGATTTTGAAATTTTCAAGTCCATAATTTGTGACTTGAAGAGGAGATGTTATTTACACTCTTCAATGAGTGTTGGCAAAAAAATTTAATGGCTTGAATGTAAGGAGATTTGATTCAACTGAGATTGTAAGAAAAAGATGCAACGGCAGATATGGATAAATGAGGTTGTAAATAGATTTGGAATAATGTGAGATGCATAAAAATCTAATTTATGTGGAACTTGAAATTTGAGAAGAGATTGGTTTTGAAAAGAAATTTGTTTTCCGAATAAATTGAATGTGATTGATGACTTAAATATCGATATTTAGATCAGTTATGGAAAAATCTGAAGTATACATTGGTATGACTCTAACAATCGCTCCTTTTCGAGGACGAAAAGTTTTAAAGGGGGTAGATTGTAACGTCCCAGAAATTTCGACGACTGGAATGTGAAATTAATTGATGATTTAACAATTAATGATTATTTTCATATTGATACTGGAATTAGAAATTTAAAGTTTTATATATATTGTTCGTGTATGAATTGTATTTAATATTTAATTTAGAATTATTAGAGAAAATCAAATAGTTATTGTTGAATATTTGAATTGAATTTTGTAGAGTATTGAATTTGAAATTCGATTGGACATATAAGTAGTTGAATTTTAAAAATAAACGTTAATTAACGATAAACAAATCAGAGACTTTATTTGTTGAAATATATGAGAATTGGCTTGGATATGTGTATATAAAGAAAATAGAATTTTTCGTTTGAATTTGAATACGAACGGAGTTATTAATGAAATGAACGAAGTTATTAATGAGACAAAACGAAATAAAAACGGTAAACTGATAAATAATCTAAAAATAAAATAACCTCGTATGGAAAAGAGTTAGAATCTGACCAGATTAATTTTATTGGATTCAGAACGCGAATACGAAGTGGTACGTATAATTTTTGTCGTCTTTAGAGACTGTTTGCGGTACGAATATTTAGCGTTCAACGTCAGTGCAGCGGTGCAGTTAAATATTTAACTAAATAAATAAACCATCCCTAAGTATAGCCTTCCTCAGCAAATAAGTCTGCCAACCTATCCGCTGAATTTAGAGCTACTCTATAACTTATGACGGAACATTGTTCTTATCCCCTAATTCCTCTTCTATAAATTACGCAGCGTTCTTCCCCAATTTCATTCAGCAAACAGAAAATCAAAATTTTCCCTTTTCCATATAAAGGAAGCCCTAAGTCGCGGCTCAAATCATCTTCCCCCTTTGAAATCGAAGACACTGAAGCTCTAAAAATTGATATCTTCTTTCCCAAAATCAAAAAAAATTCCCCCAAATTCATTTGTATTAGCCCTCTGTTTTCTGAGTTCGCTCACCCTCTCGAGATCCACGTCGAAGCTTTCTTCCTTCCAAAGTCAAAAGCTTGTACTTACTCAGATCCGAAATTGAGCGTGCGCTGCTACCCAAATTGGAAGAAATCGCCTGTTGCTCCTCTTCATCGTTGCTTTTTCTTCGCTATTTTAGGTGAGCATCTCACTCATGATTAACCTCAGATTTAAGTAAATTTATTTTAGTTTAAGTTAAATTATATAATAGTTAATTTCGGTTATGTTGGCTGCCATGGGTTGTTGATTTACCCTGAATTGTTCATATTGTTTTAATGTTGCCATGCTGTCTGATCCACTACTTTGCCTCGTTTTGTTGACCAGTTGAATTGCTAACCAGCGATAAAGTTGGTATATATATGTTGTCCCACCTTGCCTCAAAATCCTGTGAGTCGTGGTTCAGCTTACATTGTTTACCTGAAATGAATGTGATGAATAAGTAGGAAAAATAATTATAATCGTGTGTGTTAATATACTACTATTTACATATAGGAACAATATAGTTTACGGTTGGGATATTGACTTACAAACAGAAACAATAAACAATAACCCTCATTTTTTAGATAAGGGAAAAAAACTAGATGAAAGAGATAAACAAAACTAATAATGCAAGATTTTGAATGCATAATTCTACTGCGGTGATTTGCAGATTTGGCATATATGGTGTGTCTCATTCTTATTGCAAACTACTTGCATGAACCTGCTTGTAAGCTCAGTACCATGTTTTTAAAGAATGGAAGGAAAACATTTTTGACTTGAATAAACCATTATTCACTGAATAGTTTCTAGCATATAAATTACTTATACAGCTTAAGTTTGCTTTTTTTTATTCCAGGGATGCAGGGCACAGCCAACTGTCCTGTATATATCTCTTTTACTTTTATACATATTAGCTTATGTTAAGGATCAGTATCCATTGGGATATATATATATATATAAGCAATTCTTAAACACAACCTCAACTAGTGTAGATACAGTTCGACCAGCTTTATGCAGAAGCAATCACTAATCATATGCAATAATCCTTCGCCTTTGTTGGTGTTTGTTGTGCACTAATTGTTCGCCATTTTGATACCTATAAGTAATCAGGACTGATTAGAATAGCATGTTGCATATTTTGTGAAATTCACACGTTACCCATACCCAAATTTATAACTTTGGTCTTCACCTCCTTGTCATCAGTATAAGCATGGTATAAGCATATATGTACATATAACTATGGGTATTGTTGGTTGTTACTTTTGCACTTGCTGCAAATCCATACTATGTTGCATGGACTTAATGTGACACTATAAACCTTGACTCCATACCATGCCAAGCCTTATTTAAATGAAAGTATGCACCGATATCCTGTAACGCAAATATATATATGTTCATCCGCTAGCCATTTACATACATAGGTTGATCTGCTATGACCATCTGTATTATTATCCTGCTACTTGAAATGCGTTTGCGGTGTTAAATATGCTAATTATTGAGACCCTTGTTTACTATGTTGCTGTGTTTAGTTTACTAATTACTAGACATTGTTTGAATATTAATATAGATGGTTGTTTGGTACATAATTGAAACCAATTTGTGTACTAAAAAGGGAAATGGTCCAAACCAATTAGATACTGGAAATACAAACATTCATTCTGGAGTGTGTTATGAGTGGTCGTTTATTTTCCATATGAAAATAAATAATCCTGAAATACTGCATGATGATTTGCAGCTGTAACTAAGATTTAGTTTGTCTAACCAAATCGGCAGATCTAATGACTTGCAAGCAATTAAAAATAGTACAGTATAACTAATGTCAGTATATGAGTTGTTCCTACATTTCTTTATCATGTAGGATATTTAAGTCAAAGAAGGATTTCTGAAATTTGTATTACTCCATTGATTACATAAATGAGTGTATAAAATCACTCAGTAAATATTTTAAGCATCATTAAATATAAGAACATTTCTCTCCACTCTTATTGCTGGCTGAAAGAAATGACACCACTTGTGTCTGATTGTTTAAGGTCTGGCTGAACCTTTTTGCTAAACCTAAGCATGTTGCCGCCTACTATATTTATACTTGTTTCTTTTTGAATTGACACCATGCTTGGGCTCTTGAGCTGCACCCTCCATATTGCTTGCATACTGCTAGCGTTCAAAACCTCCATGCTACATTTGTTTCCAATTATGTTAGTGGCGGTGAACATTCAAATTGTTTCGTCAACTATGTTAGTGATAGTGGACATTTAGTATATCTTTCCATATATGACAGTGGTAGTGGACACTTAGTATTTTTTTGTAAAAAAACTCAACTGCAAGTTCTGATTGTAATCATCTTTACTTGCTGCTCCATTTTAATTTGCAATACCATTGAGTTCAAACAATCCTGCCATTTTTGTTAGTCATTAAATTTTGTCCCCTTTGTCCATGAATTTTCATGATGATGATAATCTTGCTGTTGCATTATCCACTTAACTGTGTGCACGATATTTTGCATCATTGTTGTCCATTAGTATTCAGCCACTACTTTGGTGACCTCGACTGACACTTGTTAATTTTATTCTAGGATGTTGAGGCGGTCCACACATGTACCTGTACATGTGTGTATATGCAAGCTCCTGGAAGCACATATGTCATTATTTTTAATCGGTTAGGGACGTTGAGGCGAGATACACGCGTATATTATATACATGTGTATACTCGCAAACGCCGATACCGTTCGTCCTTGGAAATAACTTCACTGATATGAACAGATACCACCACTTTTTATTTACATATGACAACGATGTTGAAATTAATTGTTATATTTTAGTTTCTATTGAACGCTCGGGTCAGATTCGAGCATTTCAGATTTAAAGAATACAACTTAGGATTCGAAGATTGACGAAGTAGGGGATTTCAAGAAATGGCGCACTATGAAGCTTTAAACAGAAATATTTTCCTTGTATTCAAATTTCGTTGTATAGAAAAATCTTGTATCAAATTTTTTTGATTAATATAAAAGATTATTTTGCTGTTCAACATTATGTTATTTATTTATTCTGTGTTTCCTGTATCAATTCTGTATTTTAAACTCTATAAGCTTATAACGATCCGTCGATTTGAACGTTTTAAGTTGGTTCAATTACCAATTTGAAGCGGTCAAAAAGGCGGGACGTTACAGTTCGAAACCCCTGATTGTTTTGAGGACACAACAAATTGGAACGCAAATAGAAGAACATTTCACTGTTAATTACAACAATTCCATCAGAATACAAGAATATACAGAGTATAAATCAATATTACACATTCATTAAATATCAGAGATTACAATACATTTCATAGCTGCGGAAAAATAATACAATACACAACTGAAAGAGATTAACGGATACAAAGCCTTCCGGATATCGTTCCAACTGTAAATCAGGATCATGTGAATATAAATCTGCAAAACCAAAACTACTAGTTGCCCGTGCGGAAAATAGGGGCACCCAGAGTTTAGGTTAAAACAATAAACTGCAGGTCAGTCATGCGACTGGTGTGAGAACTAAAACAGTTATTAATATTTATTTTAAAGTTAGGTAAATCCAGGGACCACGCTGTTTAACACGGAACGGGTTTCCTCCCAAGGATACTAGTGCATAAAACAACAGCGCAATGCTAAATAAAGAACAATGAAGCTATTATAAGACCCAGGTCCCATCACACAATGCAACGCAAGCCGGAGGATAGGGTTTTTACCTTATAATAGCCAAATAATGCTTGATACGTGACATATCATCCTTTATTATTACTATTAGTGTATAGTGTCAAAACAATTTCAATCATAAGTATCAATCATAGACGGCATAAGTGCCCCATACCACTATGTCGCCATATATAGGTTTACAATCAAAACCGCAAAGTCACGTATTAAAAGTTGGGTTTCCATCTATGAACCGAGGCAAGGGATCGTCCTCAACCGATTCGAGAGCCTTTAGCCCGCCCCTCAGGAACAGCCGCCACTGCCCCTTGGATCATCAGGGCTGGCCCACCGATGTGGATTATAATGCCTGAACACTGCGTTTCCCCGCCCTTTGGGGTGTAAATGAGCCAAATGACTCCATCGGCTCCACATAGTCACCGATATATCCGAGTCGCCGCACAACAGCAACAACCACACAAGTGAAAATAATATAAATGTCAGGGCTGGTAGGTCACTGACACCACCCTAGATAGAAGGAAACGCATGCCCTCCCTAAAGTCCTCTCCCGTTTCTGGTTCACAACCGGGGAGTGAGGCTCGCGAATTAACGTTACACAAAGCTATGCCACATAGGCGGTGCTTTGATCATCAACCACAAGACTTTGCTTTTCAACAGAAGCCTTGATCATTTTCTACTTAGGCATGCCACACAGGCTATTCACTCCATGCGATTGATATCCATCAATATACAACCTCTGAGCTCGTACTCTCAGAGAAGGGCATTAAGCAAGAGAATAAATTCTCCGCCGCCAAACAGATATATATATTTAATAGAAATCAATCACACAGAACAAAATCCAATGTCAGACACACAGTCCATTTACAAGTTCGTTATGGGTCTGAACGAAATCGGAGGCACCTTGTACCTCGCATATCCATCGATCTCCAAGTACGTCTGGACGATCACCAACTAATTCCCTCCTCTTGGGTGTACAGCCCAATCAAGATCATCAGTAATTATCCAAACGATGTGAAGACCTCCGGTCTTCGACCACCGTCTTCATCCTCGACACATCGACGAATCAGTTATTCAGAATGGGATAAACCCGGGTTTTCTAAATAACTCGTGTATATAATAAACAAGTGTTACACAAATACAACATACGCCTCATTCCAATTCAGAATATTCTTTTATTCAAATATTCTTATACTTTGGGAAAGGTTCCCATTAATTTTATCAAAGATAAATTCTTTAAATTTATTCTTTAATCTCCTTTTGAATATCAATTCAAACCAAATTATGGTTTATCCAAACCAGTCGGGATTAACGAACCTTACCGAAGTAATCATTTTTTTAGTTTCCCAATCCCAACCTATTCATCCCATGAAGTAAAGATGGTCATACTTCATATCTAACACCACGGTGTTATCGGTAAATATTAATTACCATTTCACGTTCAAATCTAATTAAAGATTTAACTATCGTTTGTAGCAAAACTGGTGATACTCCATTCTTGATCACTTCAATCTAATTAAAGATTCATTAAAATCCCGTTAGTTTTAATCTTCCCAAAAATCAATATTAATGATTTTTTAACTTGGGAAATCATATCCTGGCTTTAACTGGGTTAAAGAACAAGTTTTACTTAAAACACCGTTCACGATAAACCCAAAAATCAATTCCAATTCAATTCCAATTCAATTCCAATTAAATATCATTTAATTGGTATACTTCATTAAATCTAAATAAAAAGATTTAATCTTTCTCTCAACTGGGTTTAAGAACAGTGTTAATGAAGACACCATTCACGAAAAACCCATATCCCATTTTATATTAAATATAAGGCTCTGAATAGAAAATATATCGGTTTATATTCAATATCAAATTCTACGACCAACAAATATCGTATTGGAAATAATGATATCAATATATCTTCAAATTTCCATAACAATATCTGTATAATAACGAAATCCAACATCGAAATATTCCAAAGACAATTTCGATTCAAATCCATTCCAATTCAATTATTGAAAATTCTGGTTACTTCTAAAAACATTTCAAATCCAATTTATTTATTTTAAAAATAAATGGATTATAATTCTAGTTCAAAACTAGTTCATTTCGATAAAAATCTATTTTTATCTTTTCAAATATGGAAATTTTCACCCCAATTCTTTCCAAATCATTTATTACGATTTTACACAAATTATTACTATTTTTAATAATTTTATCAAGGCCCGTACAGTCGATTTCCATCAACGGCCATCGAACTGCACTTACAACGACCTTTTCCAAATTTTATTTGGACATAATTCCAAATCCAATCGTTAGATTTCAAATCTCTACTATTCATTAGAAAGCTCTTTTCGATACGAACCCAACGGTTCCGGTTTTAGGAGAATCCGACGGTCGGATCTCCCGTAATGTCCATTCGAAGTCAATGGTCGAAATTCGCGAACTGTCGTAGCGCGGTGCGTTCTATTCAGGCCATTATATATATATAATATATATATTATATATATTTCATTGATTTCCTTTTAAAACGTATTATATAAATCGTTTTAAATTCGTTTTCGAAACGATTTCAACTTCATATTCAATTTCTAATCAAAGTTGAATATTCCACATCATCGATATACAAATGATAATATTTTCACAACGTTATATTTTGAAATCACTTCCTTTTCTATAATCATTATAAAAAAGAATATAATCGATATAAATATCGTTCACGTCAAAATGGCGCATATCTAATCAACATGGCTTTATATATTTCAATAACTTCGTTATTTATACAACAAATGAATATTTTCTTCAACACATGAATATATATTTTTATTCAACACATGAATATTTATATTTTATTCAACACATGAATTTATACTTTTATTCAACACATGAATATTTATTCTATTCAACACATGAATTTTCTTTCTGTTCAACACATGAATTTTCTTTCTATTCAACACATGAATTTTCTTTTTATTCAACACATGAATTTTCTTTCTATTCAACACATGAATTTTCTTTTTATAATATTCCTTATTTTTCAAATTGGAATGAGGCCCAATCAATTACCATATAATGTTAATTATATGGATTCCCTACAACACATGTATATAATAACAACGATAAATCATCAACCATCATCCAGAGTGCACCACACAACTGCATAAGCATTAAATAAAAATAATTAACGCTTACGCAGTCTGTCAACCCATCGATTGACATACAACTAAACAATCGGGATTAGTGTACATCAAATATCATCCCAATGCCCGTATGGGGTTTCAAATCAACAAACACATATTTTTATTTGTACAGTTGGGCGATGTGTAAAATTTATCGTCCCAATCAATATCAGTAAAATGGGTGTATATAAACAAATCGTCGGATTTGTTTATAAATATTTATTTTATATACACGTTAAAAATTATATTTTTAACCATAAAATAATTTATTTCATTCCACTACACAAAATCGATTTCACAACACATCAATCAAACAAACAAGCTATCCATGGTCTGTGGACGACGGGTGTCAGGTGCTACTAAGCACCATCTGCATCCTAGTATATATTTCAACTAGAAAATAAATTAAAAGTGAGAAGTTCTCACTGAGGGTTCCACTCCTCCTTTCTCTATTTCTGAACTTCTGAACCATTTGGATTTGTTTGCAATGTCTACGCAGCCTTCTCTACGCTATTCATATTAAAAATCACATTTTTTATTTCAACGCTATAAAAATCACATTTTTATTCAACGCTAGAAATATAATGGAAATCAGATTTTTATTTCGCTACATATATAAAAATCTTATTTTTATATTCTCTATTATATAGTTATTCTATTTTTATTATCTCTATTATATAGTTATCTCTATTACATAAAAATCATATTTTTATAATCTCTACTATCTAAAAATCACATTTTTATAATTCTACTATATAAAAATCATATTTTTATTATCTCTACTACATAAAAATCATATTTTTATCTTCATAAAAATAATATTTCTATCTACTAAAAATCTAATCTTTTTATTTACTTAAAAATAAAATCTTTTCAAAGTTAAAAATACAATCCTTTCCAAAAGTTAAGAATCTAATCATTTCTATGTATTTATATAAATTAAAACTGAATTTAAACTAAGTATTTTATAAATTAAAACTAAATTAAAATAAACTAAAAAGAAAAAGCTCACTGTTTTCGGAGGAGGAGGTGTTGCAGAGGTCGTCAGAGGGGAGTATGGCAGCAGGAAGGCGGCCAGACGGTGGCGTGGGTTCACTGGCAGTGGAAGCATCAGGTTTGGGGGGCTAGGGTTTGGGGGAGGCTCGAGCGGAGGCCGGGGAGAGAGGGGTGCGCTGGAGTGCGTTGGGGGCAGGCGGAGGGGGCGGTGGTTGATCGATGGGGGGGCACGAGAGGGATTGGTGCGGTTTTTTTCTTTTTCTTTCTTTCTTATTTTCTGTACTGAACGGTATGTGAGGAGAGAAGGGGGCCAAGGGTAGGTAAGGGTCTTATTAATTTTATTTATTATTATTATTATTTTCCCAAAAAGCAACTTTTATTTTCGAACTCGAAATCAAACCCACCGATTGTCGTCCATAACTAATTACCCCCATTCCGAACACAATGGGATATGTATCGTAAGCCAGTTTGGTTGTTTCGACCAGTTTCCGTCAAAATCAAAATATATATCTATATATTGAATTTGAACGCACATTTCAATTTACCAAGGCCACACACGGACTCTAAAAATTCCGAAAAATATTTACTAGCTTCGTATTGACGATACGATCCTAATGAGACTAATTTCATCAAATTCTGAGACCATTTGAAAAATGGCCATTTTCTGGTCGATCGAAATTGACTGAAACTGTTAAAACACGTTTTACTTTGCCACGCTCACATATTGATTCGGAAAATTATTCAAATTGGAATATAGCAATAATTTGACATCTCAGATCCAACAAAAGTGGTTTCGTCGAAAACAGAGGTCGTTTACAAAATTTCCATTTTTAAGGGCCAGAATTCCATAGCGACTATTCTGAATTTTCAATTGGGCACAACCTTTTATTCTCGCTATGAAATTTCAATTTTTCGGATTCTTTGGAAAGATATTTTCAAATAGATTCAAGTATTTTTTGTTTCGCCCAAATCCGGTTTATATTGAATCCTATACATTCATTTGAATTTTGAAATCGAATTTTCAAACTACCGCGCCATTTTCAATTCATTTTATAATTAAAATAAAATATTTATATTCTAACGTCGATTCAAATAAATACATACGTTCAAATTCTATTCAAAATAAATTTCTCGTCGTTATTATTTAAAATAATTCATTTTAAATATTCAAAATTCATTAAAATAGCCAAAATAAAATTTTTAAATTGGCTCGGATTTCCGAGTTATTACAAGGAGCACGTCCACCTTGTTATTTGACGGGACTGGAAGGAAGTACTAGACTTGTGCAGGATGTGGGAGGGTACTCTGAGATGACCCTCTAGGGAAACCGAATGAAGCTATATACCCAAAGGCAGGTATGTAGTTCCATCTATGAGTATACCTTGACTGCAATTATGAAGTGGCATCTAAAAGGTTGGGCAGATGACCTTATGGCGATCCAGTGGTCGCATTGCGGGAAGGCTTAGAAGTCAGGACCCAACAAAGGATAGTAGGTCGTCAAATACATGTTATTATCAGTCGGAGCATGTGCGGGAAAGACTGGAGCTAAGCCAAGAGGCCATTGATCTTTCACTATCAGTTCATTGGATGAGGAATCACGCGTTTGTTTAGATTGGTTGTTAGGGCGGTCATTTAGCGCTTTGAATAGCCTTTTATTAGTAAGAGGCAGGATAGGTGGGGCCTTGGAGAGCCACCGAAAGAGACAGGTTAATCTTTAGATATCTGTAATGTAGGCCTAACGAACCTATCCTTTACAGATATGTAGAAAGTCCCAGACTGAGTTCACTGGGGGAACTCAAGATCAGAGTGCCATTTTGGCGCTGGCTTATTCTCTTTCATAGCGTAGCCTAGTATGCTTTCGTGGCGTAACGTTAGAGACCTGGTATGCCTTCATAGCATAGTCTAGCACACTTTCATAGCATGGAGATGGAGGTCTGGTACGTTTTCGTAGTATGATGACGGGGACCACTCGAGGAGGATACTATGGGGAGTATCTCGATATGTCGGACATTTAGCTGCATATATATGATTTATTAGGTAAATCTATTAGGGAGTAGTTGCGTTCGATTTATGCGGAAAAACCGAAAGTATATTGTGAAATAAACCAAAATAACCTAATAAATATGAACAGGTGATAGAACGGTATATGTAGTGTTATTTGTAGAAAGTATATTTTTTCCATTCACTAGAATTTTTGTTTTGAACCCCTCCTCATAACATATCCGCAAGTCAGGCAGGTAGTTGAGATTCTACAGCTTAGATACACTTGTTAGATAGTGTCATTATTTTGGTAAATATTTACCTACTATTATATTTTATTCCCTTCCACTGTTAGATTTTTATTATGTGCTACGATATATTTATCTTTGGCTTTCTGCAGGATACAGATAAACCAACTTGAGCTTCGATAGATTTGGATTTTTGAAGAAAAAATCGAGTCTGTCGGAATTCGGTTGTTACGTCTGGTATCAAAGTTCAGGTTTAGGATTCTTATATAGATAATGAGTGAAAGTATTTGTATTTTTAAAATATAATTACTATATACATACTTATATCCATAAAGGAACCCACTAATTAAGTAAAGTAACACATGAAAAAAAGTTGGGTACTGGTTTTGTACACTAAGGAAATGGTTATGGAAGTTTGAGGATTCTGAGCCCACGAGTGGCAAAGAATGCGGAATGTACAATATGTATTGAAAAAGAGAAAAGATTTCATGTGTTAATATCTGAAATTTTGGTATTTCAAATTAGTGCATTGGTCGGTAGGGCTTTGTAAGTTGAAAAAAATGGATTAGGAATTTATATACACATTTGGTGCTAAAATGGCGCTAGTCTTATTCTTCAGTTAAGACATAGTTTGGGAGGAATTTTACGTGGATGAAAAATTTAGGAAAAAGAATTGTAATTTCACGCAAAGAATTTGTAAAATGCAAAATTTAGAAACCACTTTGTACTTTGCCCCATAGTTAAGACTTTTAAAAAGAACTTGAAAAAAATGTAAATGTAGAAAACATTTCTAGAAAAACTTTTCAAGTTTCAAAATTAAAATTTCAAAAAATTTCCAATTTGTAATATTAAGAGTTGCATTAAAATGATTTTCTGATAAACTTGTGCAAAGTTGTTTTTAAAAAGTATTGAATGCATAAACAAGTTGTAGGGTTAAGTGATGTAAGTGGTTAAGAGAAAGCGCGAATATAATTGAATTAGCCCTATGTGGTGCATAGTTGACGTTGAGTGAAATAAATATAAAAATTTTCATAAAGGATGGAATGTGACATACTTTAACTTGCTGATAAGAAGAATTATAAGATAATTTTTTATGAATCAATAAGTTTGTAAGTAAACATATTTTGTTAAAGTGGCGAGGAAATGTGCAGCGAAAGAGGTGTGCAAAATATAGTTAAAGCACCTATTTTCTGCTACCTATTTCTAAAAAAAAAACTTTTTTTGAAGTTTCCTTATTACTTTATACAGAACACAAAATTCCTCTTTAGAAAAGGTTCATAAAAACTTAATCTTATTTAATTAAAAATAAATTAGTGAGAATGGCATCATTGGCATGCATGGAAAGTTAGTAAAGGTTTGAGGAAATTTTGAAAAGTTATTTCAAGTGGTTAATGTTTAATAGAAAAAAGTAAATTTAAAACTTGCATGGTTTAAGAAGAAAGGATAATGAGGAAATGAATAGGAAAAAGCAAGTTGAGATTTTTTAAGTAAATTTATGACATGTTTAGTAATTAATAAGAATCCCTTTTTTATCACACGTTGATGAAATAGAAAAGTTTTCTTTTAGTATAGATTTACATTCCTATGTAGTGTTTTATTTTAGAAAGGATATTTTTTCAAAAGAGACTAGTTTTTAAAACTAATAGCACAAACAAGATGGTTCAAAAACTATATGCAGGTATAGGCTGGTTTTGACCAGCTGTAACATCCCAGATTTTTCTCCCATTTAAATTAGAATATTTAAATCTATTTATATATTATATTGGGAATATACTGGATCTTTAATCGAATTTATTTATATAAAATGGAGTTCGAATATATATATTTATAAATTAATTAAAACGAGCTCGAAACGCCGCGGTAGTTCGTAATTTTCGATTTGAACTTTGATTGGATATACAAAATCTGATATATGTCGGATTACTGTGAAACAAGAAACGTTTGAACCATTTGATTACATTTTTCTAATGAAGAGAAAAATCGAGATTTCAGCTTATAGATTTCAAGTTATGTCCAATTCAAATTTTCAAATAGTCGCTATAAAATCGTTTTTTAATTATATCAATTTATTTATAAATTTTAAACGATTTTTATGTAAATGGAATATCATCGAAAACCAGGATTTTTAATGTCGAGTTTTGAATTTTTACTGATTGAAATTGAAATTATTTGTTTTAAATATACAAGAATATTTATTTATTTTCGTTAATTTGGCTACTTGAATTAAATATATATGTATATATTTATCCGTGTTTCACTTGGTTCGGCGTAACGAGTAAGAACTCGAATACATACATTTATCATACTAGTACGACATTCAAAAAGCTGATCCATGTATATAATGAGAAAAACAGAAGTTGGAATGTTTATAGCATTAAAACTGAAAACCCATACAATACGAAAATTTGGGAAGCATACAGTATGTAACAACTGGAAGGTGATCAATACACAACAAAAATAGGAACATATATTATACTGGTACACGAACCAAAATACAATATGAACATGAAAAGGAAAACTGAAACCAAATGTTAGAAAACAACATATATTTGTATATTTTTATCTGCCACATGCAAAACATTGTACAAGAGGAATTCACATTTAAATCAATGTCATGGCTGTTTCTTTCATGAAACAGTGAAATGAAAACTTCTCCATAAAAATAAACAGCTATATTTATATAGACAATCGAACAGCTAAGAAATAGTACTGTAAACAGTTAAAATATATAGATATTCAGCTAGAATAAATAAAAATATAGCCAAAACAGCTACAGAATGTACAAGAACAACTAAGAAAAGCTGATAGATTTATATATATTTTTATATACATCAATCAAACAACTTTTACATATACAGGAAATTTCACATTTCAATCACTGTATTTAAAAATGGAAATAAAATCTACAGTACAGTTCAAAATCTCTGGATAGAATTGACCATTCATAGCCCCAGCCTAGCCAGATCTGCACTGCAAATATATATATGCTTATTTTCTCAATCGAATTAATGTACAAAGGTCATACAAGACTTTTTTTTTAGATCTGAACACAAAATCTACATACAAATTCAATATCTGTATTGAATTAACAATAGACAGCCTCACAATCCAAGCATGATCTGCACTCTTGCACTTGTTCAATCAGTATATTATTTGGACAGACCAAAAGTGCCATAAAACCAATACAAAATTCAACAAATCTCTCACACATCTATTCAGTTCCCATCATCAGTACGAAAATCTAAAAAGGGAAAAAGAAAAAAAATTGCATAAGCTAGTAGTAGCTGAACCTAGCTACGAATAGTCCATGATGGACGTTAATCTGTTCCAAACCAACCCACACTATAAATATGGGTCACACAGTGGTGTTTCAGACATTCCAGAACCACACAAATAAACACAGTGAAGAGGAAAACCATTCGAAACGCTGAAAAATTAAAATACAAATAATAAAGTAATTTCAAATCAGTTTATACACTTATCTACATCAGTAGATCCACATGTTTCGAACCAGTATGATTCGAACGAATTTCCAATTCACAGTCAAAGACCTAGGGTTGGAAAAAATTGGAGAAACGGAAGCCTCGATCTGGTTGCCGAAAGCCTGTAGCGTATGGTGGAGGGAGACACTTCATTTCTGGGGGTTTGGGGTTAACTAGCGAAGTCGTAGTGGCTGTCGAAGTTGTTGTTGGGGGTAGCAGATAGATCAGAGGAGGGAAGATCGGAGAGTGGTTGAGTAGAAGAGGGTGGCGACGAAGTACAACTTCGATTTGACTGGAAAACAGAAGGGGATTAGGGATTCAAGATTTTGGCCATGAAGAGGAATTAGTGGAGGCGGACGTTAATGATTTGGGGGGATCCGAAAATAGGGTTTTAAAAGAGGCAAATGGGTTTGAGATTTTGGGCTAGAGGGTAAAGGTAAAAGGCCCATCTAAATTAAATTAGTTCATGTTTTAATAACTATTTTTTTTTATAAATTTGTCAATGAAATTCCTCGCGCATACTTTAACAGATTTTCGCACGGTCAGTTTCGTTGGAACCGTAGAGACGAGAGCTTCGAAATGGAGCAGGTTTAGTCCGGATCAGAAGCAACTGGAAATTTTGGTCAAATTAAATGCCAGTTTAATTTGATTAAAAAAACGAACTGTTCGTCAACAGATTCAAATCAAGGTGAGTTAAAATCACTCAGCTCTTCCCATTTATATTTTATATAAATCGGGTTTTTATTTTGCGTGTTCTGATTGTTAATGGTTGACCTTTTGCTAGTTATATAATTATTATTGATTTAACCAATGAAATTAAACGGTCGTTAATCTCAATAATATGCCACTCGTTATGATTTAACCCAATAAGGGTAGTTTCCGTTGATTGGTCATGTTTATAAGCGTGTCTGAATTGGTTGAATGGTCTGTTGATTTATTGATGGTCGTTATAGAAATTATCAGTTAAATGAAAATGAGTGATTTGATTTGAGATAACCATTCCTCAAATTTATTATTTATTTTTATATTACCATTATATGTACGGTTTACCCAGTATGGTTGAATGGTTGATTATTGTTGATGGTTGAACCATATTTCAACATTTGTTCTAATATTAGCCAATGGTATGGTTTGGGTTGGGTAATTGGCATCACATGGCCTATAGATCAATCGATATAATAAAATATAGATTTTATCGACGGTGAATCGACAGTATTGAAGTTATAAATATATTTTTAACAAAAATAGGTTTTAAAAGCTATTACTTTAAATGAAAGTTATTTAAAAGGAAATAAATATTTATTATTTATTAATTAAAGTTTATAAGAAATTATGAAATGGTTTTATAAAACAAACTCTTTTGATAATAAGAATTATAAGCAAATAAGTAGGGAATAACCTAGGGGTTAAGTATTTCATTAATCACATCTTAGGAGCAGTCAAATGTAGTTATTTAAATTAATTATATTTCTAAGAAGGAATTAACCAGAATGGGTTGGAGGAGTAATCGTGTTTTGAATTGACCGAGTCAATCATTTTAACTAAGTTGGGCTTTATAATTAGTTTGTTAATGAACTAAATAAAATCATTTAACAAATAGTTGTTTAAATTTTAAGAAGATTTTAAAGAGAATTTATTATTTATTTATTTTGTAAATAAAGCATTTAACTGATTCTAAAATAGCGAATGTAAAGGTAAATTATTTGTTTTAGTTTAATTAATTACTTCTTAAATGAAATATATTTAAGTAAGTAACTGTTTTGGAAATGGAATATAATTGAGTTTTGAGAAGAAGTTGTGAACAAGTTCATATTTGAACTCGAGTTTTATAATGAAGTAATAAAGAGTTCTAAATGGATACAATAGCTTAAATGGAAATGTTACTTAGCATTTGGATTAAATGGAAGGGGATGAAGATGTAAAGGGTTTATATTAAACCTGAAATTTATAAACAAGGTTTATAAATGGAATGTGAGTTAAAGCATTGTTTTAAATTGGAAATACTTAATAATGGTATTAAGTTAAATTAATGGATTTGAAAGGAGATTTCCTGAAAGAAAAGGGGATTGAAAAAAAGGATTGTAATTGAGCTTGGTAAAAGAGGTTGGAAATAGGATTGGTAATGATAATCCAGTTAGGAAACAAAGTGATCTAAATAAGTTGGAGGTTAATAAAAGTGATGTTGGGTAAACAATTATTTAATTAACGAATTAAGCGATATTAATTATATTTAAAAAGAGAAACTTCCGAAAGATAAGAAGAACTATAAAGCTATATTTTAACTAGTGGGATGTGTTGATGTAAGATTAAATATTCGTTCTTGAATTACAACTAGTATGTATCTTAAGATAAGAACGTTGTTGATTAAGGTCTGAGAGGTAATTAAAATACCCCAACTTGACTGACTTCGGGACTATCCAAGGATGATACTAGTTGTTAATGGCGAGGATGTATGATAAGATTTCCAAAGTAATGGAAATAATATGAGATGATATTTTCCCTAGTAACGGAATTAAAAGGAGATTGGGCGATAATTTCGAAGAGTAAAGGAATGAGATATAAAATGGTTTATTCTATAAGAATAATGACTGGATACTTTTTCCAAGTAATGAAAACAAAAGAGTTGGCGTAATGTCGAATAGAAAGTTGAAGTGATTTCTCAGTTATAATTAACAAAATGTTACATTAAATGTTTTTCAAATGATAGTCAAATTGAGTATTGGATATCGTTACATAATATATTCTTTCTAAATATCAAAATGATTTTTTTTTTTTTGCGAATATCAGTATATTAAAGTGATAAGCGAAATGTTTTCCCAATATTGGAATATTCAAGTTTTATTAATTTTAATTAAAAAAGCCAAGTGATGCTAAGTACTAAAACAGAAAAAAATCTATTTTTTATGATTTCATGGATGTTTATTTGATAGTTAAATAACCGACTATCAAATTTGGCCTTTACGATTGTTGGCACGGAAAGACCGGGATCGAATGTATATTTGAAAACCATTCCGACCAACAAATACGAAGTATATAGAAGATATTAGGCAACGATCGAGATGGAGCATTTAAAGACCATAGATCTTCATAAAATGGAAGAACCACTTACAGTCTCTGATTCGACCTGGAGATATACTGGGGTTCTGTTGTGGTTGGAATCTGTGGATTGCAAGGACTATCGCTACTGATCCATGGGGTGATTCCTATATTGGATGCAGCAGGAGAGTACCTTCGGTTCATCCTGTTCCTGGATGACTTGTATGGACGAATGTCTGACAGAGTATTTCCTGAACCCACGTACATTGATTTTTACAAATATACCGAGTGGTGGCAAAGAGGGGCACTTCTTTTATATCCAATGTATATTTGTGGACGTCAATTAGTGACTTGACGGATCTGATGATGTGGCATTCAAAGTGAATGATGGCCAGGTGTTCCAAAAGATTTATAACCTCAAGCCTCATCAATCGGGAAATGACAAAAATCGGCCAGGCAGCATGGCTATGTGGGTCGCTCCCATTAGGGTGTATAATCACCTATCTAGAGAAAATCCATTTCATTCTTTAATCAATTTCGATGTTGTCCCTTTTCGAGAAACGCTGGTTTGAGCCCAACCGTTGGTGATATACATTCGATACACTCAAGCGAAATGAGTCGTCGGTCATGTGTCGGTCGGGTTGCAAGATGTTCTTGTTAAACCCAGTGTATTCGCCTCTAGAGATATACTATCGGCAGGTGGTCCCATACCTTGTCATGGTCGGAATCCAATCTCCAATAAGCGCCCGTGGTTTTGATTTTATACTATATATGTGGAGCATGAGATGCAAGCGTTCCACTAGATTGATATTTACTTATATTTAGACACTATTATAATATCATAAAAGATATTGATTTCAAAAATATTTTGGGTTATCGTAAGGTAAAAACCGTCCGTATTTATGTGTGGATTTGGTCTTACAATTACCCTTTTCTTTCAGAAGGATTTTAACTTTAAAATCAAGTTGTGTGATACCTTTAATACTGTGCGAGTTTTTATCACTCTGGTTCACCAGACTGACCCACTGTTTTGTAAATGGTCGGGTTAGCCCGGGGTGTATAGGTTCAGGTTATCGAATGCTGTGAAGTCCAGAGACGAGCTGGAGAAGTTCAGACATATGATATTATATAGCTACTATTCCGTTGTGTGTTGTATATGGGAACAGGTTATTATAACTGTCCCGTTGTGTGATGTACTCTGATATTGTAAGTATTTTTAAAACTCCCAATAAAGATTTACTTCTGTATTATATTTTGTTCCGCTGCGATGTGAGACTCTGATTATGTTGTATTGGTTCTTCTTCTTCTATTCTAACTTTCTTTCCTTCTTATCTCACCCTCTAATTTCTTTCTATAAATGTTCCAGTGTTTTCGGTGTTCGGAAGGTCGACATGAGTTATGGTAAAGGTATTTATGTCGATTTTCGGGGCTGGAAATCCTGGGGTCGTTACAGCGGTATCAGAGCTATTGGTTGAGTAGTAACCTTGGCTCTGTGGCGTAACTCAATAGAGATGGGGTTAATAACACACTAGATTGAGTTTGTGTGTATATATATGAGAGCGTATTTGTAAGATTTTATATACAAATGTTTTGTATTGTGTTATTTAACTGGTTCAAGCGTTGAGAAGCATTGAACTAGCGAATGGATATAATATTGTTTTATAAAGAGGGTAAATGAAATAATTTTACCCAAGGTATATTTTATATAGAAAAAGAAAATAACTTTCTATATTATAGTAATGTGGGTTGTTTTGTTGTTTTGATTGATTTGTTTTGAAATCAAATTGAGTTATGAAATAAAGTTGAACTGATTAGAAAATCAATTCGTCAATTGAATCAAATATGAATGTGAAACTGAACCTGGTTAAGTAGAATCAATTTAAGAATGATAGAATAAACTTGAATAAATTAGGATTTGAAAATTAAATGGATAAATAATAGGAATTAATTTGATATTAATTGATTTATATTAATGGATGTTAAACCAAAGCAGATGCAAACCAGATATTGAACATTAATCGAATTTAACCAGTTGGGGTTAATGAAAAACTGTATGAATGGAAAACAAGAGATAAATCCCGGTATAATGAATTGAAATAAGATTGGTTATGAAGTGGAAACAGAATTATCTAACCCAGATTATTATTCGCATTATAAGTGGAGTAAGTGCAGAGTCCTGAAGACGGTGGAGATGATTTGGTTATACAGACTGGAAATGCAGACGATGAGCAGCTACCTGATACGCCTCGAAAATTTGAATTTGAATGCCCGATAAATAGGTAAATCTTAATATGGTAGATTAAGCGATTTATTTTATACCATGAGTGGGTAACGTCCCAGATTTTTCTGTCGTTTAAATTAGAATATTTAAATCTATTTATATATTATATTGGGAATATACTGGATCTTTAATCGAATTTATTTATATAAAATGGAGTTTGAATATATATATTTAAAAATTAATTAAAACGAGCTCGAAACGCCGCGATAGTTCGTAATTTTCGATTTGAACTTTGATTGGATATACAGAATCCGATATAAGTAGGATTTTGTGAAACAAGAAACGTTTGAACCGATTTGATTATATTTTTCTAATGAAAGAGGAAAATCGAGATTTCAGCTTATAGATTTCAAGTTATGTCCAATTCAAATTTTCAAATAGTCGTTATAAAATCGTTTTTAAATTATATCGATTTATTTATAAATATTAAACGATTTTTATGTAAATGGAATATCATCGAAAACCAGGATTTTTAATGTCGAGTTTTGAATTTTTACTGATTGAAATTGAAATTATTTGTTTTAAATGTACAAGAATATTTATTTATTTTTGTTAATTTGGCTACTTGAATTAAATATATGTGTATATATTTATCCTTGTTTCACTTGGTTTGGCGTAACGAGTAAGAACTCGAATACTTACATTTATCATACTAGTACAACATACAAAAAGCCGATCCATGTATATAATAAGAAAAACAGAAGTTGGAATGTTTATAGCATGAAAACTGAAAACCCATACAATACGAAAATTTGGGAAGCATACAGTATGTAACAACTGGAAGGTGATCAATACACAACAAAAATAGGAACATATATTATACTGATACACGAACCAAAATACAATATGAACATGAAAAGGAAAACTGAAACCAAACATTAGAAAACAACATATATTTGTATATTTTTATCTGCCACAAGCAAAACATTGTACAAGAGGAATTCACATTTAAATCAATGTCATGGTTGTTAATGGAAATAATATGAGATGATATTTTCAATGTAATGGAAATAATATGAGATGATATTTTCCCTAGTAACGGAATTAAAAGGAGATTGGGTGATAATTTCGAAGAGTAAAGGAATGAGATATAAAATGGTTTATTCTATAAGAATATGGATTGGATACTTTTTCCAAGTATTGAAAACAAAAGAGTTGGTGTAATGTCGAATAGTAAGTTGAAATGATTTCTCAGTTATAATTAACAAAATGTTATATTAAATGTTTTGCATATGATAGTCAAATTGAGTATTGGATATCGTTATATAATATATTCTTTCTAAATATCAAAATGAAATGTTTTTTGCGAATATCAGTACATTAAAGTGATAAGTGAAATGTTTTCCCAATATTGGAATATTCAAGTTTTATTAATTTTAATTAAAAAAGCCAAGTGATGCTAAGTACTAAACCAGAAAAATCTATTTTTATGATTTCATGGATGTTTATTTGATAGTTAAATAACCGACTATCAAATTTGGCTTTTACGATTGTTGGCACAGAAAGACCGGGATCGAATGTGTATTCGAAAACCATTCCGACCAAAAAATACGAAGTATATAGAAGATATTAGGCAACGATCGAGATGGAGAAATTGAAGACCAAAGATCTTCATAAAACGGAAGAACCGCTTACAATCTCTGATTCGACCCGGAGATATACTGGGGTTCTGTCGTGGTTGGAATCTGTGGATTGCAAGGACTATCGCTACTGATCCATGGGGTGATTCCTATATTGGATGCAGTAGGAGAGTACCTTTGGTTCATCCTGTTCCTGGATGACTTGTACGGACGAATGTCTGACAGAGTATTTCCTGAAACCACGTACGTTGATTTTTACAAATATACCGAGTGGTGGCAAAGATGGGCACTTCTTTTATACCCACTGTATATTTGTGGATGTCAATTAGTGACTTGACGGATTTGACAATGTGGCATTCAAAGTGAATGATGGCCAGGTATTCCAAAAGATTTATAACCTCAAGCCTCATCAACCGGGAAATGACAAAAATCGGGTAGGCAGCATGGCTATGTGGGTCGCTCCCATTAGGGCGTATAATCACCTATCTAGAGAAAATCCATTTCATTCTTTAATCTATTTCGATGCTGTCCCTTTTCGAGAAACGGTGGTTTGAGCCCAACCGTTGGTGACATACATTCGATACACTCAAGCGAAATGAGTGGTCGGTCATGTGTGGGCCGGGTTGCAAGATGATCTTGTTAAACCCAGTGTATTCGCCTCTAGAGATATACTATCGGTAAGTGGTCCCATATCTTGTCATGGTCGGAATCCAATCTCCAATAAGCGCCCGCGGTTTTGATTGTATACTATATATGAAACGACCCGAAATCCCTCTTACGGGAAATCACGGATTGAGTTGAGAAAAAGCCACATCGCGACGCAAACAGAAGAACATTTCATTGTATATTACAACAATTCCATCAGATTACAAGAATATACAGAGTATTAACAAATAATATACATTGTAAAATATTAGAGATTATAATACATTACGTAGCAGCGGAAAATTATACAATACACAACTAGAAGTAATACACGGATATAGAGCTTTCCGAGTATCGTTCAGCTGTAAATCAGGATCCTGTGAATATAAATCTACAAAACCAAAACTACTAGTTGCCCATGTCAAAATAAGGGCACCCAGAGTTTAGGTTAAAACAATAAACTCCAGGTCAGTCATGGGACTGGTGTAAGAACTAAAACTGTTATTAATCTCTATTTTAAAGTTAGGTAAATTGAGGGACCACGCCGTATAACACGGAACGGGTTTCCTCCCAAGAATACCAATGCATAAAACAACAGCGCAATGCTAAATAAAGAAAAATGAAGCTATTATAAGACCCAGGTCCCATCACACAATGCAACACAAGCCTAAGGATAGGGTTTTACCTAATAATAGCCAAAGCATGCTTGGTACGTTAAAAACAAATCATTTGATACTATTATAAGTGTAGTGTCAAAACAATTTCAATCATAAATATCAATCATAGACGGCATGGGTACCATATATCATGTCGCCATACTAGGCTCTACAATCAAAACCGCAAATGTCACGTATTGGAAGTTGGGTCTCCATCTGTGAACCGAGGCAAAAGATAGTCCTCTACCGATTCGAGACGCTCTAGCCCGTGTCTCAGGATCAGAGCTCGAGTGACCCTTAGGAGCCACATGGCCAGTCCACCGATGTGGATTAAAATGGCTGGACACTGCGTTTCCCCGCCCTTTGGGGCGTCAATGAGCCAAATGACTCCATCGGCTCCACACAGTCACTGATATATCCGAGGCGCCTTGCAACAGCAACAACCACACAAGTGAAAATAATATAAATGTCAGGGTTGGTAGGTCACTGACACCACCCTAGCTAGAAAGAAACGCATGCCCTCCCTGGATCCTTCTCCCGGTTCTGGTTCACAACCGGGGTGTGAGGCTCGCGAATCAACGCTACACAAAGCTATGCCACACAGGCCGTGCTTTGATCATCAACCACAAGACTTTGTTGTTCAACAGAAGCCTTGATCAATTGCCACTTAGGCATGCCACACAAGAAATTCACTCCATGCGATTGATATCCATCAATATATAACCCCTGAGCTCGTACGTCTCAGAGAAGGGCATTAAGCAAGAGAATAAATTCTCCACCGCCAAACAAATATATATTTAATAGAAATCAATCACACAGAATAAAATCCAGTGTTAGACACACAGTCCATTTACAAGTTCGTTCTGGTTCTGAACGAAACCGGAGGCACCTTGTACCTCGCATATCCATCGATCTCCAAGTACATCTGGATGATCACCAACTGATTCCCTCCTCTTGGGTGTACAGCCCAATCAAGATCATCAGTAATCACTCAAACGATGTGAAGACCTCCGGTCTTCGACCGCTGTCTTCATCCTCGACACCACGTCAAATAAGTTATTCAGAATGGGACAAACCCGGTCTTTCTGAAAAACTCGCGTATAGAATAAACAAGTGTTACACGAACACAACATACGCCTCATTCCAATTCAGAATATTCCTTTATTCAAATATTCTCTCACTTTGGGAAAGGTTCCCATTAATTTTATCAAGATAAATTCTTTAAATTAATTCTTTAATCTTCTTTTGAATATTAATTCAAACTGGTCGGGATTAGCGAACCACACCGAAGTAATCATTTATTTCATCTCCCAATCCCAACCTATTCATCCCATGAAGTAAAACTGGTAATACTTCATATCTAACACCACGGTGTTATCGGTAAATTCAATTACCATCTCACGTTCAAATCTAATTAAAGATTTAACTATCGTCTGGAGAAAAACTCGTGATACTCCATTCTCGATTATTTCAATCTAATTAAAGATTCATTAAAACTCCACTTAGTTTTAATCTTCCCAAAAATCAATATCCTGTCTTTAACTGGGTTAAAGAACCAATGTCATCTAAAACACGGTTCACGATAAACCCAAAATCACGTTCCATTAATTATCGGGTTAAAGAACAAGTGTTATTTAAAACACCGTTCACTATAAACCCAAAAATCAATTCCAACTCAATTCCAATTAAATACCATTTAATTGGTACACTTCATTAAATCTAATAAAAAGATTTAATCTTTTTCTCAACGGGGTTTAAGGACAGTGTTAATGAAGACACCATTCACGACAAACCCAAATCACATTTGATATTAAATACAAGGCTCTGAATAGAAAATATATCGGCTTATATTCAAAATCAAATTCTACGACCAACAAATATCGTATTGGAACTAACAATATAAATATATCTTTCAAATTTCCATAACAATATCTGTATAATCACAAAATCCAACATCGAAATATTCCAAAGACAATTTCGATCCAAATCCATTCCAATTCAATTATTGGAAATTCTGGTTATTTTCAAAACCATTTCAAATCCACTTTATTTATTTTAAAAATAAATAGAATTATAATTCTAGTTCAAAACTAGTTCATTTCGATAAAAATCTATTTTTATCTTTTCAAATATGGAAATTTTTATCCTAATTTTTCACAAATCGATTCTTATGATTTTACACAAATTATTACTATTTTTAATAATTTTATCAAGGCCCGTACAGTCGATTTCCACCAATGGCCATCGAACGGCACTTACAACGACCTTTTCCAAATTTGATTTGGACATAATTCCAAATCCAACCGTTAGATTTCAAAGTTCTAATATTCGTTAGAAAGCTCTTTTCGATACGAACCCAATGGTTCCGGTTTTAGGAGAATCCGACGGTCAGATCTCCCTTAATGTCCACTTGAAGTCAATGGTCGAAATTCACGAACTGCCGCAGCGCGGCGCGTTCTATTCAGGCCATTATATTATATATATAATATATATAATATATACTTCGTCAGTTTCCTTTTAAAACATATTATATAAATCATTTTAAATTCGTTTTCAAAATGATTTCAACTTCATATTCAATTTCAAATCAAAATTGAATATTCCACATCGTCGATATACAAATGATTATATTTTCAAAACGTTAAATTTTGAAATCACTTTCTTTTCTATATTCATTATGTAAATGAATAAAATCGATATAAATATCGTTCACGTCAAAATGGCGTCAATCTAATTAACACGGCTTTTATTCAACACATGAATGTTTATTCTATTCAACACATGAATATTTATTCTATTCAACACATGAATTTATTTTCTAAATTGGAATGAGGCCCAATCAATTACCATATAATGTTAATTATATGGATTTTCTACAATACTGGTATAATAGCGACGATAAATAATCAACCATCATCCAGAGTGCACCACGCCACTGCATAAGCATTAAATATAAATAATTAATGCTTACACAGTCTGTCAACCCATCGATTGACATACAACTAAACAATCGGGATTAGTGTACGTCAAATATCATCCCAATACCCGTGTGGGGTTTCAAATCAACAAACACACATTTTATTTGTGCAGTTGGGCGATGTGTAAAATTTATCGTCCCAATCAATATCAGACAAATCAGTGTATATAAACAAATCGTTCGATTTGTTTATTACTATTTACATGTTAAAAATCATATTTTTAACTATAAAATACTTTCCACTATAAAATATTTTATTTCATCCCACATCACACAATCAAATTTTATAACACAGCAATCAAACAAACAAGTCATCCATGGTCTGTGGACGATGGGTGTCGGGTGCTGCTAAGCACCGTCTGCATCCTAGTATATATTTCAACTTGAAATTAAAATAAAAGTGAGGAGTTCTCACCGACTAGCTAAACCAACCGCCATGACTCTTCATATGTAGAAGTCTTCGTCGTTCTCGCCTTTTGTCGCTTTCGTTGTCCGTAGCCACTACATATATAAAAATCACATTTTTATATTGTTGCTATTTATATAAAAATCACATTTTTAATTCGCTCTATATGGATAAAAATCACATTTTTATACCGCTGCTATATAGATAAAAATTCTATTTTTACATCGCTACTATATAGATAAAAATTCCATTTTTACATCGCTACTATATAGATTAAAATTCCATTTTTACATCGCTACAATATAAATAAAAATTCCATTTTTATCTCGCTAATAATATAATAAAAATTATATTTTTATTACTTTACATGAATAAAAATCATATTTTTATTCTTCCTGTGATACAAAGATCGAATTTTTATTATCTATATAATATAAAGATCATATTTTTAATCATTCTATAATATAAAGATATTTTCTTTCTAATGTTAAAAATCTATTCTTTTCTAGTTTAAAGATCTCTAATCTTTTCTATATAAAATCTCTAATCTTTACTATATAAAATATGATTTCTCTTATGTTATAACATATATAAAAATCCAACCTTTATTATTATTAGAAACCTGATCTTTATCTAATAAAAATTCTTTTCTATTTTTATAACAAAACTGAAATTTTTCCCCTAGCTTTTTATATATCAAATGAATAAAAAGAAAAAGTACTTATACAAAATAAAATAAATAAATAAAAACTTACTGTTTTCAGTGAATGGAGAGGTCCACCGTCGGTCTGGGATGGCCAGGGGGCGGCGCCGGCGTCGGACGAGGCGAGGGGGGTAGCAGCGGTTCGCCGGAGGTGGGCTACGGCGAATGGATTTGCGGTTTGGGGTTTACTATGAGGAGGGGATGGCGGAGGGGTGATCGATGGAGGGGGAAGAGGTCTCGTCAGAGGCGATGGGTGGAGGGGGGGAGTGTGAGCGCGCTGATCGAATCAGGAGGTGCGGAGTCTTCGTGCGTTGGAGAAGAAGGGGAGGAAGGGGGTTCGGGGGGGATGGCTGAGGCGGTGGCGCCCCCACATGGCGGCGACGGCGGTGGAGCGGCGCTCCGCCCCTCCCTCCTCCTTTCGTTCTTTTTTTTTTATTTTGCCGTTATTCGAACTGAAATGAACGGTTAGGAGGAAAACAAAAAAAGGGGGCCTTTATGTAAAAAAAATGTATATTTAATTATATTATTAATTTAAATTCCAATAAAGCAACTTTTTATTTCTAACTCGAAATCAAACCCATCGACTGTCGTCCCCAGCTAATTACCCCCATTCCGAACCCAATGGGATATGTATCGTAAGATGATTCGATTGTTTCGATCATTTTTCGTCAAAATCAAAATATTACTCTATATATTGAATTTGAATGCACATTTTATATTACCAGGGCCACATACTTACTAGAAAAATTCCCGAAAAATATTTTCTAGCTTCGTATTGATGATACGGTCCTAACAAAACTAATTTCATTGAATTCTGAGACCGTTTGAAAAATGGTCATTTTCCAGTCGATTAAAATCAATAAAAACAGGTCAAACGCGTTTTCCTTTCCCACGCTCACATATTGATTCGAAAAATTACGAAATTTGAAACCTAGCAATAACTTGGCATCACGGATCCGACAAAAGTGGTTTCGTCGAAAACTGAGGTCGCTTGCAAAATGGCTATTTTAAGGGCCAAAATTCCATAGCGACTATTCCGAATTTTCAACTGGGCATGACTTTTTATTCCCACTATGAAATTTCAATTTTTCGGATTCGTTGGAAAGATATTCTCAATTAGATTCAAATATTTTTAGTTTCGCTAAAACCCAGTTTATTTTGTATCCTATACATTCATTTGAACTTTGAAATCGAATTTTCAAACTACCGCGCCATTTTCAATTCCTTTTATAAATAAAATAAAATATTTATATTCTAACGACGACGTATATAAATATATACATTCTAATTCTATTCAAAATAAATTTCTCGTCGTTATTATTTAAAATAATTCATTTTAAATATTCAAATTTCACTAAAATTGCCAAAATAAAAAAAAAATTAAATTGGCTCGGATTTCCGGGTTATTACAATCTCCCCCACTTAAAACTTTTCGTCCCCGAAAAGAAACGAAGCCGAAAATTGTTTCACAAATCAACTCAACTTCCAGTATTTTCACTATGGCTTAAGTTCTTCAACTTTTCAGTTTCTAAGAACTTTTCAAAATTTTCAAAAATTTGGCTAACACCCTAAATTTTCGAAAAATTTCGCCATAACCTCCCCTGCACCGGGGACTTCGAGATATTTCATATATCCTCCCATGGCCTTCTTCAATCCAAAAGAAAAAGAAAAAGCCAAGCGGCTAGCCAAGCGGCTAGCCAAGCGGCTAGCCAATCGGCTCATAAAATCATCCAAAACCCAAGAAATACAATAAACATGTAACTATTTGTCGGGCAAACAATTTTATTCCTCTTCTCTAGCCTCCTTGCTATGACCTGTTCAATGTAAGTACATGTATATGCATGCATTTTCAAACAATTTTCAATACAGTTCAATATTTGGTTCAATTTGGCTAAAGTTTCAACATTTAAATTAATCAACTAATAATCAAACTACACAATCAGCAATCAATTAGTTGATTAACTTTTCAAATTCATAACTTTGATGCAAAGTCCAAAAAATCAGATTTTTGATGCCAAATCACAACAATAAGCCCTATCTAGTTTCGGTTCTCACACCAGTCAATTGGAAATATATAAATATCACACCTTCAAAACTCAAACACTAATTCTGATGATGTAGCTACAATCTTCAGAATCATCTCCGGGTGACTAGAGTGTGACTCTATATCTATCCAGTATATTAAAACTTCGAATACACGTTTGCAAGGCGTATATGCAAAATCTTTATATGCTGGATTGTCCAAATTCAATACAAATAAATATTCAAATACATATAAAACGATTTAAATTTCAAAACAAAATTGTTTTCATTTTTAAAATATACTCTTCACACTCGTTCTAGGATACTACTGATCCCATCTCTAACGAGTCATTCCCATTGGATATTACTAATCCAATATCTGATGGATTCTTTCGTATGGTTCTAATGTGTCTTGTTCTCCGAGCTCTGTAAACCAAAGCTCTGATACCACGATGAAACGACCCGAAATCCCCCTTACGGGAAATCACGGATTGAGTTGAGAACAAGCCACATCGCGACGCAAACAGAAGAACATTTCATTGTATATTACAACAATTCCATCACATTACAAGAATATACAGAGTATTAGCAAATAATATACATTATAAAATATCAGAGATTACAATACATTACATAGCAGTGGAAAATAATACAATACACAACTAGAAGTAATACACGGATATAGAGCTTTCCGAGTATCGTTCCAGCTGTAAATCAGGACCCTGTGAATATAAATCTGCAAATCCAAAACTACTAGCTGCCCGTGTCAAAATAAGGGCACCCAGAGTTTAGGTTAAAACAATAAACTCCAGGTCAGTCATGGGGCTGGTGTGAGAACTAAAACCGTTATTAATCTTTATTTTAAAGTTAGGTAAATTGAGGGACCACGCCGTATAACACGGAACGGGTTTCCTCCCAAGAATACCAGTGCATAAAACAACAACGCAATGCTAAATAAAGAAAAATGAAGCTATTATAAGACCCAGGTCCCATCACACAATGCAACACAAGCCGGAGGATAGGGTTTTACCTTATAATAGCCAAAGCATGCTTGGTACACTAAAAACAAATCATTTGATACTATTATAAGTGTAGTATCAAAACAATTTCAATCATAAATATCAATCATAGACGGCATGGGTACCATATATCATGTCGCCATACTAGGCTCTACAATCAAAACTGCAAATGTCACGTATTGGAAGTTGGGTTTCCATCTGTGAATCGAGGCAAAAGATAGTCCTCTACTGATTCGAGACGCTCTAGCCCGTGTCTCAGGATCAGAGCTCGAATGACCCTTAGGAGCCACAGGGCCAGTCCACCGATGTAGATTAAAATGCCTGAACACTGCGTTTCCCCGCCCTTTGGGGCGTCAATGAGCCAAATGACTCCATCGGCTCCACACAGTCACCGATATAACCGAGGCGCCTCGAAATAGCAACAACCAAATAGGTGAAAATAATATAAATGTCAGGGCTGGTAGGTCATTGACACCACCCTAGCTAGAAAGAAACGCATGCCCTCCCTGGATCCTTCTCCCGTTTCTGGTTCACAACCGGGGTGTGAGGCTCGCGAATCAACGCTACACAAAGCTATGCCACACAGGCCGTGCTTTGATCATCAACCACTTGACTTTGCTTTTCAACAGAAGCCTTGATCAATTGCCACTTAGGCATGCCACACAGGCAATTCACTCCATGCGATTGATATTCATCAATATATAACCCCTGAGCTCGTACGTCTCAGAGAAGGGCGTTAAGCAAGAGAATAAATTCTCCGCCGCCAAACAGATATATATTTTATAGAAATCAATCACACAGAATAAAATCCAATGTCAGACACACAGTCCATTTACAAGTTCGTTCTGGGTCTGAACGAAACCGGAGGCACCTTGTACCTCACATATCCATCGATCTCCAAGTACGTCAGGACGATCACCAACTAATTCCCTCCTCTTGGGTGTACAGCCCAATCAAGATCATCAGTTATCAGCCAAACGATGTGAAGACCTCCGGTATTCGACCGCCGTCTTCATCCTCGACACCACGTCGAATCAGTTATTCAGAATGGGATAAACCCCGTCTTTCTGAATAACTCGTGTATATAATAAACAAGTGTTACACAAACACAACATACGCCTCATTCCAATTCAGAATATTCCTTTATTCAAATATTCTCTCACTTTGGCAAAGGTTCCCATTAATTTTATCAAAGATAAATTCTTTAAATTTATTCTTTAATCTCCTTTTGAATATCAATTCAAACTGGTCGGGATTAGCGAACCACTCCGAAGTAATCATTTATTTCATTTCCCAATCCCAACCTATTCATCCCATGAAGTAAAACTAGTAATACTTCATATCTAACACCACGGTGTTATCGGTAAATTCAATTACCATTTCATGTTCAAATCTAATTAAAGATTTAACTATCGTCTAGAGCAAAATTGGTGATACTTCATTCTCGATTATTTCAATCTAATTAAAGATTCATTAAAACTCCACTTAGTTTTAATCTTCCCAAAAATCAATATCCCGTCTTTAACTGGGTTAAAGAACCAATGTCATCTAAAACATGGTTCACGATAAACCCAAAATCACATTCCATTAATTATCGGGTTAAAGAACAAGTGTTATTTAAAACACCATTCACGATAAACCCAAAAATCAATTCCAACTCAATTCCAATTAAATACCATTTAATTGGTACACTTCATTAAATCTAAATAAAATGATTTAATCTTTTTCTCAACTGGGTTTAAGGACAGTGTTAATGAAGACACCATTCATGACAAACCCAAATCACATTTGATATTAAATACAAGGCTCTGAATAGAAAATATATCGGCTTATATTTAATATCAAATTCTACGACCAACAAATATCGTATTGGAAATAACGATATAAATATATCTTTCCAATTTCCATAACAATATCTGTATAATCACAAAATCCAACATCAAAATATTCCAAAGACAATTTCGATCCAAATCCATTCCAATTCAATTATTGGGAATTCTGGTTATTTTCAAAACCATTTCAAATCCACTTTATTTATTTTAAAAATAAATAGAATTAATCCTAGTTCAAAACTAGTTCATTTCGATAAAAATGTATTTTTATGTTTTCAAATATGGAAATTTTTATCCCAATTTTTCACAAATCATTTCTTACGATTCTACACAAATTATTACTATTTTTAATAATTTTATCAAGGTCCGTACAGTCGATTTCCACCAACGGCCATCGAACTGCACTTGCTGCGACCTTTTCCAAATTTGATTTGGACATAATTCCAAATCCAACCGTTAGATTTCAAATTTCTAATATTCGTTAGAAAACTCTTTTCGATACGAACCCAACAGTTCCGGTTTTAGGAGAATCTGACGGTTGGATCTCCCGTAACGTCCACTTGAAGTCAATGGTCGAAATTCACGAACTGGCGCAGCGCGGCGCGTTCTATTCAGGCCATTATATTATATGTATAATATATACTTCGTCGATTTCCTTTTAAAATATATTATATAAATCGTTTTAAATTCGTTTTCAAAATGATTTCAACTTCATATTCAATTTCGAATCAAAATTGAATATTCCACATCATCGATATACAAATGATTATATTTTCAAAACGTTAAATTTTGAAATCACTTTCTTTTCTGTATTCATTATAAAAATGAATAAAACCGATATAAATATCGTTCACGTCAAAATGGCGTCAATCTAATTAACACGGCTTTTATTCAACACATGAATGTTTATTCTATTCGACACATGAATATTTATTATATTCAACGCATGAATTTATTTTCTTAATTGGAATGAGGCCCAATCAATTACCATATAATGTTAATTATATGTATTTTCTACAACAAAGGTATATAATAGCAACGATAAATAATCAATCATCATCCAGAGTGCACCATGCCACTGCATAAGCATTAAATATAAATAATTAACGCTTACACAGTCTGTCAACCCATCGATTGACATACAACTAAACAATCGGGATTAGTGTACGTCAAATATCATCCCAATACCAGTGTGGGGTTTCAAATCAACAAACACACATTTTATTTGTGCAGTTGGGCGATGTGTAAAATTTATCGTCCCAATCAGTATCAGTCAAATCAGTGTATATAAACAAATCGTCCGATTTGTTTATTACTATTTACACGTTAAAAAAATCATATTTTTAACTATAAAATATTTTCCACTACAAAATATTTTATTTCATCCCACATCAAACAATCAAATTCCATAACACAGCAATCAAACAAACAAGTCATCCATGGTCTGTGGACGACGAGTGTCGGGTGCTGCTAAGCACCGTCTGCATCCTAGTATATATTTCAACTAGAAATTAAAATAAAAGTGAGGAGTTCTCACCGACTAGCTAAACCAACCGCCACGACTCTTCATATGTAGAAGTCTTCGCCGTTCTCGCCTTTTGTCACTTTCGTTGTCCGTAGCCACTACATATATAAAAATCACATTTTTATATTGTTGCTATTTATATAAAAATCACATTTTTAATTCGCTCTATATGGGTAAAAATCACATTTTTATACCACTACTATATAGATAAAAATTCCATTTTTACATCGCTACTATATAGATAAAAATTCCATTTTTACATCGCTACTATATAGATAAAAATTCCATTTTTATCTAGCTAATAATATAATAAAAATTATATTTTTATTACTCTACATGAATAAAAATCATATTTTTATTCTTCCTATGATATAAAGATCGAATTTTTATTATCTATATAATATAAAGATCATATTTTTAATCTTTCTATAATATAAAGATATTTTCTTTCTAATGTTAAAAATCTATTCTTTTCTAGTTTAAAGATCTCTAATCTTTTCTATATAAAATCACTAATCTTTACTATATAAAATATGATTTCTTATGTTATAACATATGTAAAAATCCAACCTTTATTATTATTATTAAAAACCTGATCTTTATCTAATAAAAATTCTTTGCTATTTTTATAACAAAACTGAAAATTTTCCCCTAGCTTTTCATATATCAAATGAATAAAAAGAAAAAGTACTTATACAAAATAAAATAAATAAATAAAAACTTACTGTTTTCAGCGAATGGAGAGGTCCACCGTCGGTCTGGGATGGCCAGGGGGCAGTGCCGGCGTCGGACGAGGCAATGTGGGGTAGCAGCGGTTCGCTGGAGGTGGGCTACGGCGAATGGATTTCGGTTTGGGGTTTACTACGAGGAGGGGAAGGCGGAGGGGTGATCGACGGAGGGGGGAAGAGGCCTCGCCGGAGGCGATGGGGGGGGGGGGAGGGCGAGCGCGCTAATCGAATTGGGAGGGGGGGAGTCTTCGTGCATTGGAGAAGAAGAAGGGGAGGAAGGGGGTTCGAGGGGGAGGGGATGGCTGAGGCGGTGGCGCCCCACATGGCGGCGACGGCGGTGGAGCGGCGCTCCGCCCCTCCCTCCTCCTTTCGTTCTTTTTTTTATTCTGCCCTAATTCGAACTGAAATGAACGGTTAGGAGGAAAACCAAAAAGGGGGCCTTTATGTAAAAAAATATATATTTAATTATATTATTAATTTAAATTCCCATAAAGCAACTTTTTATTTCAAACTCGAAATCAAACCCACCGACTGTCGTCCCCAGCTAATTACCCCCATTACGAACCCAATGGGATATATATCGTAAGCTGATTCGATCGTTTCGATCAGTTTTTGTCAAAATCAAAATATAACTCTATATATTGAATTTGAATGGACATTTTATATTACCGGGGCCACATACTAACTAGAAAAATTCCCAAAAAATATTTTCTAGCTTCGTATTGACGATACGGTCCTAACAAAACTAATTTCATCAAATTCTGAGACCGTTTGAAAAATGGCCATTTTCCAGTCGATTAAAGTCAACTGAAACTGGTCAAACGCGTTTTCCTTTGCCACGCTCACATATTGATTCGAAAAATTACGAAATTTGAAATCTATCAATAAATTGACATCACGGATCCAATAAAAGTGGTTTCATCGAAAACCGAGGTCGTTTGCAAAATGGCTATTTTTAAGGGCCAAAATTCCATAGCAACTATTCCGAATTTTCAACTGGGCATAACTTTTTATTCCTGCTATGAAATTTCAATTTTTCGGATTCGTTGGAAAGATATTCTCAATTAGATTCAAATATTTTTGGTTTCGCTGAAATTCGGTTTATTTTGAATCCTGCACATTCATTTGAACTTTGAAATCGAAATTTCAAACAACCGCACCATTTTCAATTCCTTTTATAAATAAAATAAAATATTTATATTCTAACGACGACGTATATAAATATATACGTTCTAATTCTATTCAAAATAAATTTCTTGTCGTTATTATTTAAAATAATTCATTTTAAATATTCAAATTTCACTAAAATTGCCAAAATAAAAAAATTTAAATTGGCTCGGATTTCCGGGTTATTACAATATATGTGGAGCGTGAGATGCAAGCCACAATTTTTGAGGATACTATTAATCAGCAGTAGACCGGGTCCCACCGTCGCAACTATTTCAAATGATCAAGCTCCACGTGTCCAAGCT
This sequence comes from Allium sativum, assembly GCA_030737875.1. Taxonomy (NCBI): domain Eukaryota; kingdom Viridiplantae; phylum Streptophyta; class Magnoliopsida; order Asparagales; family Amaryllidaceae; genus Allium; species Allium sativum. The sequence continues at coordinate 679,821,039 of CM060926.1, read as the reverse complement.
CCGCAAAAGAGGCAAGCCATGTTGCAGCTCGCCTAGCGCCTCTCTTCACCTGTAAATACCTCCATGCTCAAAGAGGAAAAAATACTTTTCCCACTTCAACTTCTCTTGGGAACTTCCTCTCTCAAATATAAATTCCACGGCTAACTCCAAAAATAGCCAATTTTACCTCTTTTCTTCAAAAAGAAAACATGTTCTACTTATAATCAAAAGAAAATCAATATATATATATATATATATAAAGTAGTCGTAGGCACCATCTCTTGCCGAACCACTATAAAAAGTTTTGTGTGTCCCTTGTTTTACTTACTTTATCGTACTCTGTGAATGTTATTCGTGTGTTCCACACACGATTGGGGGTTGACTGTCGCTGGTGAGCAACTTTTGACGTCAACATAAAACACAAACAAAAATAAGCAAATATTGTTATCATTTTACCTCCAATTTGATAAGAGGATGATGTCCTACCATTTTTTAACTAATTTAATGAAGAAATATTGAAGAATTTAGGTATTTATGAGTTTGCAAATTTAGGTATTTGGGTTTTTGATTTTTAGGGATTTTGAACTAGAAGTATGGTTGGAGGGAAGTGAGGAAAGAAGGCGAGTTTGGTTGGTGAAGTGCTCAGCTGCAGTCGGGGTAAGGCGCATCTGCAAGTGCTCTCTCGAAAATATGTGAGGGCACAATTTGTAGGTGTGCCTTTGCATAATTTCAAGGACACACTTTGCAGGTGCACCCGTGCAACTATGCAGGGGCACACCTGCAAAGTGCGCCCTCACGTATTTGCAAGGGCGCACTTTGCAAGTGTGCCCTTCCCAAAAAACCTGTTGCCTCAACAAAAATTCTATTTCAGTCATTTTCCTTTTAAAATCAAATATCTCGATATTAAATCATTTTAATATTGTTTAAATAAACAAAATAATATTATTTTTCCAAACTTATTATTTTAAGCTCAAAATCTCATGTCATTCGTAATAAAAATAAACAAAGAATTTTCAAAAGAAAACTTCTTTTAAAACGTTGGCTAAATAGCCTAATCAAACTTCATTTTTAAAAGGTTACTATTCATTTCAAGTCATAAACTTCGACGTGCCAAAACCGTATGAAAATTAATTCAACGTCTTGGTTTAGTTATGAAAATTCATCGATATTTCTTTGTCTTTGCGCCTATCCAAAATCGGACGTCAAAATCAAACTTTCTTTTTCATCGAATATTATATTATTAAAATATTCCGTTTTATTCCAAATTGGAATGAAATCTCAACCCATATCCATATAAAATAATTTATATGGATTTCATTCATCATATGCATCCAACAATAGTTGTAAACAACCATCAAACACCAGATTCACATCTAGAGTGCAACTACTTCCGTATAAGCCTTAAACAAACAATTAATATTTATATCGGCCTGTCAATAACCCGATTAACATACAACGAAACATATGGGATCTGTGTACAATCAAATATCATCCTAAGACTCGTATGGGGTTTTCATCCAATTCAAATTAACCAAAAAATTCATGAAATTAATCAAAATTTATTCGTTTCAAGTTATTATTTAATCCAATCGATATCACTTAAATGGGTGAACATAAACAAGTCGTTCGACTTGTAAATGGATGTTTAATCCAATATCAAATACCACAAATATTTTAACATTATTTTTAATGTGTTAATCAACTTAAAATCACATCTAAATCATAACACAATAAATCATCCATTCATCCATTTGGTTTGCAAGTAATTTGTGATGTGAGCTACCATATAACAATTTGTGATAATTAACCAAATAAAAATTAGCATAGGCAATCAATATATATTTAGTTATAATTATAGTAGTTGTAAAAAAAGCAGTTTGAGTAAGATCTCTCACATTGGTTGTTTATCGTTAAATTACGATAAACGTTGATGAAGTAAATCATACATTTTCCTTCGCCAAAAATGTCATGACCTAAAAATTGCTCCAAATCAGTTTCTTTGCGAATCTGTGGTTGATACGGTTCCAACGCATACTGTTTCACTGACTCTGATAATGTATATAAAAGTTATGATTTTAATAAGTGTATGTGCATATTTCAACCAAACACTTAGCAACTTATTTATGATTTAACTAAGCAAATTAAGTATTTTAAGCAAGAAATTCTCACGCCAAGCATCCCTATGTCACGACAATTCACCGTAGGCTCTCTACGGCATGTTACTAAACCAAAGATCTCGCCTTTTCAATCAAACACTGTAACACCCCGTAATTTTATAACATTAAAATTCACAAATTAAAGTATACTTAATTTTTAGAAAAGAATTAAGTGAAATGGGTTGCGCAGAGAAATATATATATTGATATATATATATATATATATATTAAAAATTAAATAAATAAATATGCGAAAAAGTTCAAAACAGCGAATTGGGAGGGGGAATAACCGAACCGGCCCATTTTTTAGGTCGACCCGAGCCTTGCTGGGTCGACTAGGGGTTAATCCAGGGTGTTTGGCTGTCAACCCGTGGGCCGATTCGCTCAAATGCAGATTTTGCATTTGATTGGTTCTCATTGTTCAGGGTTAATCTAATGGTCCTAAATAACTTCCTACACCTATAAATACATCCTAATGCTAACCCTAAACCTAATTAAAATAGAATAGTTACCGTCATACCATCGCCATGGAAATCAATGGAGCCGCCGCCAACTAAGAAAGAAGAAAAGCAAATTCAATTCTAATTCTCTCGACCCTAAAGCAAAGCAAAACTCTCTCTTTTCTTCTCTAAATTGTGAGTATGATGATCTTAACAAGATTATTATCATTTTAATTAGGTTGAGTTATGAATGGATTATGAGTAGATGATGTGAATTATCATATATGTTGTTGTAAACCCCTTTTGCTATCATGTATATTGTAAATCCAATGTTATGTGATGATGATATCTTATATGTTGTAAATAATGCTATGATGATGTTATGTATGTTGAAAGTTTCTATGCTAAGTTGTGATGAATCATACATGTTAAAAAGGCCATGATGTTACCATCTATGCTAGTTAGTTCATCATGTTTGGGTTATGTTGATCTATATGACAAGTCACATATGCAAGTTAGATTGATTAGAAAAGTTATGAACATATACCAAGACATCTATTATGACATCTAGAATTATGCTATGACATATGTGATATCCTATGCTAGTTCACACCATCATTATGTTGCCTAAAAACCCCACATGCAAGTTTATGTATAGATTTGGGCTATGATCATATCATATAAATTGAGACATTTAACAAGTTGACACCTTTTGATCCTTAACATGTGTAGTTTATGCAAGTTTCATCCCTATTATGATTAGATTTATTTTAATTGTCTATATGTTGTGATAATTTATCTTTGTGCTAGGTGTTAGACTATACAAGTCTAGCCTATATTATGCGTTGAATAAGCGAACGTATAAACGTGGGGTAGGGGTAATATTAAGGATTTAATATTAAAAAGTTGGGGTGCAATTGATATGATTTTGCATGCCATAAGTGGATGGCCATAATTGAGTCAATTATGGACATCATTAAAAGTTGACTTAATTAATAATTTGAATAGGGAATTATTAAAACTGGGGTAAAAGATTTAAAGTGTTAATCAATGCTTAGGACACGAGGTTGGACTCGTTTGTGACGTAAACCTGCCCGGACCCGCCCGGCAAATCCAGTGGTCACAAATGTCAGCCCAATGTGAGAGGTCCTAGGCCTAAACTAAAGCATAACGGTTGTAAAGACACGAGGTTAGACTCTTTTATGGTGTAAGACTGCCCGGACCCGCCTGGCAAATCCAGCTGCCATAAATGCCAGTCTAATGTGAGAGGTCTTTATGAGGTTATGGCCTGAATGAATTAAGAAATACTTAACCAGATAAACATGTAAGGTGGGACATGGGGGTTAAGTAGGTGCCTTGGGTGGCATGAGGAATCTAGGGGTGCCCTTAGTGGCATGTGAAATACGATTAGTGAGACTTAACCAAACACACATGTAAATGAACATGACTAAGAGGGTTAAGTGGGATATACTAGTGACAAGCTTAGGTGGGTAGCTTGTGGGGGCCCATTTCGACCAGTATCCCAAACGTATCTTTGTGGGCTCGACCCAAGTCGAGGACGGGACACGCATGCTGGGTTTGACTGTAAGAGGCCAAAACGGGGAGCGGTGGCAACGCAAGTCCAACGGGTTTCGTATGCGTGTGTGGACCCGGGCTGGTAGGTAAGACGTTGTTGCATCGTGTAGGTATAAGCCGTGCATTCTCAAGTTGTATCGGGTTGCCACTTTAGGGGAGTGATACACCCCACTGTAGGGCCAGCACGGGTATCTACGAGTAGGGAGCCGATCGAAAGTGGGTAGTGGGGTACACCTAGTGGAGATAGGGGCAGACGGCACCTATGTAGTCAGCTAGGGGTACGTAAGGCTATTTATAAAGTTTCTGTGTGAAACAAGTGGGATCACACAATAGGGTGACTGGTGTGGTGCAGTGTAGTAATGTGCGGTGCAGTGTAGTAATCATTCGTTAGTAATTAAGTGTGCCTTTACCGTTATCTTTAACGTTATCTTAAACGCTATCTTTATCTTCCTAAGAGTTCATAGACATTTACTTGTCTTCCAGCTTATGCCTTAGTCTAGTTATTTTGATAATAGTATTGTTAGAATTATCATACTCGCCAGACTTTATGTCTGACCCCCTCTATTTCTATCCTTTTTCCCCCTCCAGGTCCTCAGGTTGGGCCCAGCTCTAGTGGAGTTTGATTGAATTGCTTCATCTCTCTTTGGAAAGCTTGGACCGTTGAAGTAAAGTCCAGCTTGTTATCTTTTTAATGGCTATTTATGTAATGGGATTATGTATTTTGTTTTTATGAAGATGGATATTGTACTTGGTTTTGATCTATGGTTTTATGATGTAACAAACATGTTTAATTTCCGCTGCAATAAAATGAAGTTTTAGATTTCCAAGTACTATTTATTATCTGTCTTGTTGTAATTTTTCTGTTCTATATTCACTTATAACCTCCATGGAAGTTAATGCATTACCTTTGTGAGTGACATTAATGGACGTGGGGTGTTACAAACACCCCAGCTGACACTTGAATACTAGTAGATCTAGAATTTTAAGGCGAAACGGAGGAGGAAATGGGGGTTTAAAGGGGTTATGGGACCCATGGGTTCGTTGTCCAGGTATGACTGGGCTGGTGCAGGGCCCATGGTCAAAGGGGGGCCCGACCTGGTCGGCGCGGGCTGAGGGGAGGCGGGGAAGGTGGCGGCGGTGGCTAGTGTAACGACCCGTATTCTATGCATCAAAGGATCATAGAATATTTATTCCTTTCCCATACGAAGTCGTATAGCCATGTAACTTTGGGAGACGACTATTGGGGTCATTTCCCATGTCCATTATTTTTGCCAGTTTTTAAATGATCGTTTTGCCCCTAGTTGATCTTGTTTCGACCATAACTTTTGATTGGAAAGGATTTTTGACCTAAAACCACTTCCATTATGTCCGGATGATGGTTTACCTTTCCGTAGAGTGGTCATATGTGAAAAACGGACTTACCGTTTGGGAGATATGGCTGAATTAACGTTTAGAAGGTGAAAAACAGCCTAACCGGACTTAATTGGGTAATTAACAGCTAGGCCCAAAGGGAGATTTCGGAATCTGGAGTATCTAAGGGCTGTTAGGGTTTAGAGAACACCCTTTTCTCATTTTTTTTAACCGCCACTTATCATCCCTCTCAGCTTAGTAATGACCTCCAACATCTAAAACATCTCTAAACCACTTTCTTATTGAAGATTTGGCTAAATTACATCAAATTAAAGAGGATTAACATAGGATTGGGAATAGAGCTGCTGTATTGCTTTGGAAACAGTGCCATAACAGAAATTATTTTAGATATAAAGTTAATTTGTGGCCAAGGTGGGTGATTTGCATAGTTCCTCACTAATTATGGTTGATTAAGGGTAATTAGTGTTAATTAGAGAATTTAAACATGATAAAATTCTGGAAAAACATTTATAAATTTCAAAATATAATTTTAGGCCTCTGTTAGAAAATTTGGTTAGTTTGGTTGAGTTTTGTTAATCCTAATGTTAGTTAGGCTTAAACATGATTAAGGGAAAATATGGGGTTTTGGCTATGTTTGATTCATTTTAACCTATCAAGTTGTCGTTTTGGTGTTTGTGGTCAATTCTATATGTTGCTATGACTGTATGGTATGCTTTGGGATTGATTAGAAAATTAGATTGGGTCGACAACGCCGCGAATGGCGTAAAACAGTCGATGGAAAGAAGTACAGGAAATTAGCCGAACTGGATTGGATCGGAAGAGGAAAGCACGAACCGAACCGTTTCCCCCCAAACTGTTGCATCACGAGTCGCCACGAGATAAGAGCTTACGACCCAACCCGCTTGAGAGAAGAAGCCCGGTCTGAACCACGTCACTCGACCAGAACCCCTTCCACGACCCGAACCGATGCACCATGGATGGACATGAGGGACTCGACCCGACCCGGGGTGCTTGGAGAGGAGGACTGAACTAGGGATGCTTGTCACGAACCGATCCAACCAAGAAGAAGATGAGCCGATCCGAATCGAAGCAGTGACCATGAACCGAACCGATGAGTGGCATCAATCACGAACCAAGTAGCACGATCCGAGGTGGGGCGAAGTGGAGAAACGAACCGATCCGGAGATGATGACCAAAAACCGAGATGCAAAGGTAGTCCAAATGGGTAGTTCGTGCTCAAGATCCAGTTGGGAACCAATGAGCTAACTTCATGATTGGACTTTGATGCAGTATGTGTGCTAAGGGTTATTGACGTCTATAGCTTTGACTCACCACGGAAAGACGGATATTGGCTACGGATCAGTGTAGTGAAGTTGTCATAACTTCATGGGGCAGAGTGATCGTAGCAAGGCTATGAGCCAGTGCAGTGGAGTCATCATGACTCCATGGGGCAGAGTGGACATAGCAAAGTATTAGTGGCCATGGATCAGTGCAGTGGAGTCGCCATGACTCCATGGGGCAGAGTGATCATAGCAAGGATTTGGGTGATCAAAGCGGTGGATATCGTATGCTTTACGCACTGAGTGAGAGATGTGAGGATGGTCGCTATGCTTGATTGGTTGACATCACTATGACATGCACATCCCCACCCCCATATTCTTTACACCATATATTAATGGCACCTTAGAGTATTGTATAGTATGTAGTGCTAACTCTTTGGTTGCAGGTCCAAGTTCAGGTATGGTTTAGTATACCTGTTATTGTTCTATTTTGCTGCTTATCGCTCATACCAGACTTTTGTCTGACCCAGATTTTTATGTCTCTTCTTATTACTCTGGGTGCTCTTAAACGGGTAGACTAGAGACGGGTTAGCTGGTTGTGCACGAGTAGCTATCCGGAGACGAGCAGGAGTCTTACACGTATTATTATCCACATATATTCTCCCTGTGTCGCTGCTGGTCACTACTTTGGGCATTAGTAGTGTACCTTCCTTATTTGTTTTAGAGATAGTTTTCAAAAGTTGTAATAATAATTATGTGGAACATAAGCTGTATTTGGATTTTCCGCTGCTATGATGTTTATTTTTCAGCTTATGCACGGTCTAACCTGTTTTATGTCAAGTATGTTATTATTATATTTTACTCCTTGCGCTATGAGACATTCTACAGGTTCCTTGTTAGTTCAAATACCCTTCTTTTCCTTTCTTTGGTCACCGTCCCGTGCTGGTTAGACATTGGCACAACGCACTTTCGTTGAAATGTCGGCTGATGCGGGGCGGACCGTCACATTTGGTATCAGAGCTCTAGGTTGCATAGTTAACCTTGGGAAAGATACCAGGGAGAGATAATACGTATACCAGAGCGCGTATTTGTGATTATTTTGGTTTTCAAAAAATATATATATGTACTATTAGTATAGATAAGGATGAAGTCGTACTGCACTGACACCACAAAGAATGGTTAATCGTTTCTCTTTACAAATTGAACGATGAGCTGATATACGAGGGGTGCTGGTAGAGGAGCCAATAATGGGAATTGTAATGACCCGGATTCTTATGGGTTAATTTTAAATACTTAATACGGATTTAAATATTGGGTGGATAATATAAATGGAATTTTTTATTAAATTATTAATTTAATAATCAATTTGGATTTAATATCGAATATATTAAATCATCGTAATGCGAAAATATAATTCAGTTCAAGATTTAAAACTGAATTAAAAACAGTTGAGACTTCTATTTGAATACAAATAATAATATTAATTTATTATCGTAGAATTTAAATTGTTTTGAATTTAATTTATTGATTTAAATTAATATCTTCTACAGACGATCAAATTAGACATCGTGACCTATCCCCATGTGTCCGGAATAGTGGTTAAACCATAGAAACGTAAGTTGTTGGGTTCATAAACGAGATCGGAACCCGTGGGATAATTTAATTATATTCGTTAATTAAAACTAAAATAAAAATTTAGTGGCATTCCTTCTGCCAACATACCATGAACCGTGGCCTTTTCTTCTCCAGTCAATTGAAATTAGTTGTTTCATTCTCTACCACAAAAGCTTCAGCAAGAAAATCCAAGACGTGTTCCTTATTTCTTCCACAAATTTTCACTTCTTCCTTTATTAAAACCAAGTCTGCCCTTTCCTTTATTACGGCCCTCAAACCAAAAAGGGATTCAAAGCGATTATCGCTCGTTTCCAATTTCCCTCTAAAAACCAAATTGAATCACTTCCGTTTGAAGAAAATAAACTAACACAAACCCGATGAATCGAACTCGATTCATTTTCAGATCGAAGACCGACAAGACACTAGAAGCTCTCGCGATGACTGGGGGATCTCTGGAAGGGTTCGAAGGGAATAACGTCGCAGGTATGCAGGGTTTCGAAGCACAAAAACCGAGGTCGCGATGGCATAAGTGGTTTGGGAAAAATCGAAGTCGCATACAAATGGAGGGCATCGAGTTTAATAAAGTTGTGTCTGGTTTGAAAAGGAGGTGGCAAGGGTCACGGTAGTGGATGGCAGGAGTGGTGCGATGGCAAGGTCATTGCAGTCGGAGCCCTAAGTCACGAATGATAGGGTTCTTCATTTTTGGCAAAACAGGAAGGATTCGATGGAAGAACTGTCGCTGCCTGTAGCGATGGCTGGAAGCGCATTTCGAACGAGGAGTTTGACCCTGGCAAGGAAGGGATGGCTAAGATGAATTGGGCCTATGAGGTTAAATGATGGCGTTCGCAAGGCTTTGGATGCTGATCGATTAGTGGAGTTTTTGCAAGGCATTAAGGTATATGTACTTACCGGAACTTAAATACATAGAATAATTTAATTATTTATTTTTAGTTTATTCAAATGAATAAATGTTTAATTGTTAATTAAAAATAATAATTTCATGTTTAAATCCATTTACTTGTTAGTGGTTAACTGAAGTTAATAAATGGTTAATCGATAAATAAAATGTATAATTGTAGGTCCAAGATAGTCGATTCAAGTAGATTCGAAGCCGTGTCGATAAGGAATATAAACGGAGTATTCGGCAAAAGAAAATCATGTGAGTAAATCTCACCTGTTTGTTTAGAATTATTTTTATATCGTTAAAAATAATTTTTATGCTTGTTTGAATGCTTTCTGGTTGATTCAAATATATAAGTTATTTAGGCTTGACTAATATATATATATATATATATATATATATATATATATATATATTGGTTTGATGGTTGGATTGTTCCCGCAGTATCATTAGCGGATGCCCGCGGTATGATTAGCGGATGATTTCCCTATGCGCCCCACAAATATATATTAGTGGATGACCTTCATACCGCGATATCCTGCCTCGAAGCAGGATGGGTATTACTATGTTGACTAACGTCTGTGGATGCAGGAAAACAGGTTGGAGGAATCCAACAGGATTCCTCAAAAATATTAATATCTGTTTGTTCATATATACTGTCATATATGATGTGTTAGAAATCTCGTGATTCGATAACTGACTGCTTGGGGTATTTAAATATCACTGGGGCTTGAATATTGATTTATAAAAATATCGAAAAAGGGATATTTGAGATTTAAAAGGGAAATTGTATTTTCTAAAATAGAATTTGAATTTTTAAATAGATTTGAAATATAAACTTGTTTTGAAGAAATAAAACAAGTAGTTCCTTTATAAACGAAGTTTATAAATAGTTATTTTATAAACGAAGTTTATAAATGAAGTGAAAAGAATTTTCCTTGGATAATTAAGAAATAAAAATACAAGCGTGAAATTGAAAATGGAAATCTATTTTCCAAAAGTAGAAATATCGATTTCAAAAGGAATTGAAATCGAGACTTGTTTAAAGAATGAATAAAGAAAGTTTAAAATAGAATTTGAATATAGAAATTCAAATGAGATTTGAATAAAGAAGATTTAAATAAAGGGAAGTTGAATATAGAAAATTCAAAGGGGATTTGAATATAGAAATTCAAATGGAATTTGAAATAGAATTCGAATAATAGAGTTGAAATGGAAAATTGAATATAGAATTCATATAGAGTTAAAATGGAAAATTTGAATATAGGATTCAAATAGAATTGAATTGGAATTTGAATATAGAAGTCGATAAGGAAACGCGTTTAAAAATAGAATCAGATTTGGTTTATAAGTAAGTTAAAGTATATTTAAACATGTTATACTCAAATATGAAGGTGAAATAGGGAAACCAGTTAATTTGCAAATCAATTAACGAACTAAGTTAAAATGACTATATTAAGTTAAAACGATTGGATTAAGTTGAAATGAATTAGAAATGTATGGATATACATGAGACAGGTTTGGAATAAAGTATAGAAGTGAAATAGAATAGAATGCTCGACAAAAAGGTACACGTTTAATTTCCATATGAGATTTTATGCGCCATATCGGCTAGCGCTTGGCTTTTCTTTTTCTTTTTGGATTGGTGAGGGCCATGGGAGGCTATTTGAAATATCCCGATGCTCCTGGTACAAAGGAGGTTATGGCGAATTTTTTTCGGGAATTTAAGGAGTTAGAATATTTTTAAGATAATTTGATAGTTAGAAATCAACGTATCGATATATATAGAAGTCGATAAGGAAACGAACTTAAAAATAGAATAGTATAATCAAAAGGAAGTATAAGAATAAAATCTCGTAAGAATAGAAAGAGAAAATGTATACGTGTTTAAAAGTGAGTCAGTAGTTGTATGGTATTGATTATTCGAGTAAGTAGTCATATCTGTTTTGACGTTATAAATGTTATTCAGTCAAGGTCTGAGAGGTAGTTATACCACAACTTGATTGATTTCATTATTAACAAATAAATAGTAAGATTTCAGGCTCTAAGATCAATGTTGGATGAGAGTTAGTTGAATATAGTATTTGGGTTGTCGTAACGATGTTTTACACAACATCCATTTTAACCCAAATAAGTGTAAGCTTGGAAATATAATAAAGAATATTTCCTAAGTATAGAAATAAACGAGATCGGAAAAGAGATAAGTAATTGGAATATTTTCCAATTATAAATAACATATATTTTCTAAAGTTTAGAAAATAAAGGAAGGCGGTATTCAGAAATGTTTTCCAAATAATGTAAAAGGCCACTATGGTTATAGAAAATATTTGGTTAATAAATATTGATAAAGAAATAGAGAAGTGATTTAATTAATGGAATATTAATTAAGGGCTCAGTGATTGTTTGATAATTGGATGAACACTTGTTTTCTTCGATAGTTAAATCATCGACTATCGAAACATTTGTTTTTATTCGATAGTTAAATCATAGACTATCAAAGTTTTAACCATCGTTGTCAATATGGAGAGACCGCTTGGATTATTATCCAAAGAACCACTCTGTACTGGCATAAGCGTTGCGAATCATATATGCCAAAGAAAATTGAAGACAGAGTAAAGTGCAAGGGCTATTGTATGAGTCTTAGATAACAGTGCCTAGATGGATATACTGAATAGTGCCTTCGGTCCATCCTGTTCCTGGATGACTTGTATGGATGAATGTCTGACAGAGTATTTCCAGAAAGGTCACGTACATTGATTTCTTCAACCGTACCAAGAGTGGAAGTGGAGAAGGGAACTTCTTTAGCTAACACATAATGTACTGTTGTAGACGTCAATTAGTGATTTTCAATGGATCTGACAATGTGGCATTCGAAGTGAATCCGATGTGATGATAAAGCGTAACCTCAAGCCTCATCAACCGGTAAATGACAGAAATCGGGCAGGCAGCATGGCTATGTAGGTCGCACCTATTAGGGTGTATAATCACCTGATCTAGAGTTTCATTTACTTCTAAAAATCTAATGTTGATACTGTCCCATTCGGGAAACGGTTGCTGATCCCAACCGTTGGTGATATACATTCGATACACTCAAGCGAAATGAGTGGTCGGTCATGTGTGGCTGAGTTGTAAGATGTTCTTGTTGAACTCGGTTTATTCTCCTCTAGAGATATACCAGCGGAAGGTGGTTCCATACCTTGTCATAGTTGGAAATCCATTACCCAATAAGTGCTTGGGGTTTTGATTGTATATTATATATGTGGAATGTGAGATGCAAACGTTCCACTAGATTGTTATTTATTTGATTTAGGCATTATCATAATATCAAAAGAGTTTTGATATAAAGATTATTGTTCTTTCAAAGAGGATTTGAAAGTTAAATCAAGTGTTTGGATTCTCATAAGGGAAAAACCCGTTCCGTGTTATACGGCGTGGTCTTATGAGATATCATTTAGTTTTCTGAAACTGTTTTAAACTGTTTACTCATACCAGTCCCATGATTGACCCATAGTTTATTTTGTTTTGTTCTACCTAAACTCTTGGGTGCCTAAATTTGTACGGGCAGTCAAGTAGTTCAGGATTTTATAGATCTATCTAAAGGATCTTAGAGCAGGAGGCTTCAGCGTTAGTTGTATAGAGTTTTGTTCCGCTGTGTTGTAAGTGTTGTACTCTGATAAGTGTATGTTATACAGTTGAAATTTTGTATTTCAAAAGATATGATATATTATATTTTGTTCCGCTGCGATGTGAGATTCTGTGTTGTTATTTCTGTTCTTCTTCTACCCTTTTCTTCTAAAAAAATGATTCTTATTTTCGTGATATTTGGGTTGGACGTATGATGTATATAGTCAACTCTGATATTATGGATTTGCGGGTCATTACAGTTGGTATCGGAGCTTAGGTTGAGCGAATACCTAGGCTTGTTGGAATGTGCTCATTAGAGATAGGGTCAGTAGTACCCTAGAATGAGTTGAGTGTATATATATACGAGAGAGCGTATTTGTTATTTGATATAAAAACTGTTTTATATTGTGTTGACTAGTCTGTTGAGTGAATTATGAATTCTGATCGAATCGTGGGACACCACGATGTCGATAGGAGTTTATAAACACTTGAACAGAAGATTGGACACGATATTGTTTTAAATGGTTGAGTTGATTGTTAGAATTATAATCAAATTATATTATAAAACAGAAATAGTTATATATATAACCAATGGAATTTGTATATGAAATCAAATATACAAATGTGATCAATTGAAATTGAATTCCAACCAGAATTCAGAATTTAAAATCCTGGGAAATTGGAAAATATTTTCCGAATTTTATTAAAATAATATAGCTTTATTTTGGAAGGATTTTTGAATAAAAATCATTTGAATGGATTTTGAAAGAAATATAGCACTGAACTCATTCAGTAGCTGGGAAATAATTCTGACGATGATCGCAACCTCATCAGTGTTCATTTTCGAGTTTCTAAGTGATGAATTGCTGCCTTAGAAAAGTTTTGATGGGAAATTTGTTTGAAAAGAAAACAAGTTGTTTGAAAATTCAAATGTTTTGAATTTGAGATGGATATAAATATATGTATACATTTATATTACTTCAAAGGAGTTTTGAAATAAAACCATGGGAATTTGAATGATTGAAACTAAATTTAACTTAAGTAAGTTAAATAGATCGAAATGAATAAATTGAGTAAAATCAATGTGAATGAAATATGAATTGGGTGTGAATAAAGGAAAAACCAAAAGAGTTAAAAAGAAATATATTTGTAAAACAAATACAAAGGATGTTATGTGCAAACAAATAGAAGGAGAAATATTTGTAAAAACATTTACAAATAGAATTTAAAAGGAAATATTTGTAAAACATTTACAAATAGATTAAATGGAAATATTTATTTATAGAAAATAAATAGAATGTTATAAATGAGATATTTATTTGTTAAATAAATAAAATTTAATCAAAGGAATATTTAGAAGATGAATAGAAAATGGAAATCTGTTTTTAACAGATAAATAGAAAAGATTAATTTATAAATAACAGTTTATAAATTAAATTAAATATTTATCATTTGATAAATGGAATATATAAGTCTGAACTTATATAGAGAAGAGATATTAGTTTTTAACACCGATAGTTTTAAATAGAAGGGGTACACAACACTTGTATAAGTGAAGTAACGTTATTAAAGAGAACATTTATAAAGTGAAGAACCGTTACTAAAAGTAAATCTTTATAAATGAATGAACGTTATCCAATAGGAGTTATTCGAGTAGGAGAAGTCGATTAGAGTTAGAAATAATCGATTAGAGTTAGAAATAATAGATTAGAGTTAGGATAAATCGATTTGAGTAAGAATTAACCAGTTAGAGTTAATCAGTTAGGGTTAATCCGTAGAGTTAATTGAATATTTGTTGTTCAATTAGAATTTATCGAATATTTGTTATTCAAATTAAGAGTTAACCAATAGAGTTAATTGAACATAGTTAATCGAATTAGGATTTAATTGAATATTAGTTATTCAATTAAAGTTGATCGAATATAGTTATTGAGATAGAGTTAGTCAAACATAGTTACTCATGATAAGTTGCCATTTCGTACAACTGCTAGTGTAATTCGCAGGGCTGCAGATAGCCTAGGGCGGTCGGATGTTTCCTGAGGGAATCAGGCATAACCATTGTGATCGCTGCGATCTAGAGTCAAGCGAATGGAGTTAAATCGAATATTAGTTATTCAAACAGAATTAAAGGAGTTAATCGAATATAGTTTATTCGAAAAGAGTTAAAGGAGTTATCGAATATAGCTTATTCGGAAGGAGTTAAGTGAAAAGAGCTAATCAAATAGGGTTAATTGATAAGAGTAAATTGAATAGAGTAAATCGAATATAGTTTATTCGAAGAAAGGTTTTCGAATCTAGTTATTCGAAAGAGAGATTATCGAATATAGTTATTCGAAGGGAGGAGTTATCGAATAGGGATTTATTCGAAAGAGTTACGTAAGGAAGTTTGAAATGTTGAGTATCAACATAAATAAGTTTTGAAAAGATAAATGGGTTCGTAGCACTTTTTCTACCTTAGCAATTTCGAGGACGAAATTATTTTAAGTGGGGAAGATTGTAATGACCCGGATTCTTATGGGTTAATTTTAAATATTTAATACGGATTTAAATATTGGGTGGATAATATAAATGGAATTTTTTATTAAGTTATTAATTTAATAATCAATTTCGATTTAATATCGAATATATTAAATCATCGTAATACGAAAATATAATTCAGTTCGAGATTTGAAACAGAATTAAATACAGTTCAGACTTCTGTTTGAATACAAATAATAATATTAATTTATTATCGTAGAATTTAAATTGTTTTGAATTTAATTTATTGATTTAAATTAATATCTTCTACAGACGATCAAATTAGACATCGTGACCTATCCCAGAGTGTCCGGAATAGTGGTTAAACCATAGAAACGTCAGTTGTTGGGTTCATAAAGGAGATCGGAACCCGTGGGATAATTTAATTTAATTATATCGGTTAATTAAAACTAAAATAAAATTTTTGTGGCATTCCTTCTGCCAACATACCATGAACCGTGGCCTTTTCTTCTCCATTTAATTGAAATTAGCTGTTTCATTCTCTACCACAAAAGCTTCAGCAAGAAAATCCAAGACGTGTTCCTTATTTCTTCCACAAATTTTCACTTCTTCCTTTATTAAC
Source organism: Allium sativum (assembly GCA_030737875.1). Classification (NCBI taxonomy): domain Eukaryota; kingdom Viridiplantae; phylum Streptophyta; class Magnoliopsida; order Asparagales; family Amaryllidaceae; genus Allium; species Allium sativum. Next base: position 679,804,999 of record CM060926.1, on the reverse strand, counting down.
ACCAAGTCTGCCCTTGCCTTTATTACGGCCCTCAAACCAAAAAGGGATTCAAAGCGATTATCGCTCGTTTCCAATTTACTTCTAAAAACCAAATCGAATCACTTCCGTTTTAAGAAAATAAACTAACACAAACTCGATGAATCGAACTCGATTCATTTTCAGATCGAAGACCGACTCGACACTGGAAGCTCTCACGATGACTAGGGGAGCTTTAGAAGGGTTCGAAGGGAATAACGTCGCAGGTATGGAGGGTTTCGAAGCACAAAAACCGAGGTCGTGATGGCATAAGTGGTTGGGGAAAAATCGAAGTCGCATACATAGGGAGGGCGTCGAGTTCAATAAAGTTGTGTCCGGTTTGAAAAGGAGGTGGCAAGGGTCACGGTGGTGGATGGCAGGAGTGGTGCGATGGCAAGGTCATTGCAGTCGGAGCACCAAGTCACGAATGATAGGGTTCGTCATTTTTGGCAACACAGGAAGGATTCGATGGAAGAACTGTCGCTGGCCTGTAGCGATGGCTGGAAGCGCATTTCGAACGAGGAGTTTGACCTTGGCAAGGAAGGGATGGCTAAGATGAATTGGGCCTATGAGGTTAAATGATGGTGTTCGCAAGGCTTTGGATGTTGATCGATTAGTGTAGTTTTTGCAAGGCATTAAGGTATATGTACTTACCGGAATTTAAATACATAGAATAATTTAATTATTTATTTTTAGTTTAGTCAAATGAATAAATGTTTAATTGTTAATTAAAATAAATAATTTCATGTTTAAATCCATTTACTTGTTAGTGGTTAATTGAAGTTAATAAATGGTTAATCGATAAATAAAATGTATAATCGTAGGTCCAAGATAGTCGATTCAAGTAGATTCGAAGCTGTGTCGATAAGGAATATAAACGGAGTATTCGGCAAAAGAAAATCATGTGAGTAACTCTCACCTGTTTGTTTAGAATTATTTTTATATCGTTAAAAATAATTGTTATGCTTGTTTGAATGCTTTCTGGTTGATTCAAATATATAAGTTATTTAGGCTTGACTATTATATATATATATATGGTTGATGGTTGGATTGTTCCCGCAGTATCATTAGTGGATGCCCGCGGTATCATTAGCGAATGATTTTTCTATGCGATCCACAAATATATATTAGTGGATGACCTTCATACCGCGATATCCTGCCTCGAAGCAGGATGGGTATTACTATGTTGACTAACGTCTTTGGATGCAGGAAAACTGGTTGGAGGAATCCAAATATTAATATATGTTTGTTCATATATACTGTCATATATGATGTGTTAGAAATCCTGTGATTTGATAACTGACTGTTTGGGGTATTTAAATATCACTGGGGCTTGAATATTGATTTATAAAAATATCGAAAAAGGGATATTTGAGATTTAAAAGGGAAATTCTACTTTCTAAAATAGAATTTGAATTTTTAAATAGATTTGAAATATAAACTTGTTTTGAAGAAATAAAACAAGTAGTTCCTTTATAAACAAAGTTTATAAATAGTTGTTTTTTAAACGAAGTGAAAAGAATTATCATTGGATAATTCATAAATAAAAATACAAGTGTGAAATTGAAAATGGAAATCTATTTTCCAAAAGTAGAAATATCGATTTCAAAAGGAATTGAAATCGAGACTTGTTTAAAAAACGAATAAAGAAAGTTTGAAATAGAATTTGAATATAGAAATTCAAATGAGATTTGAATAAAGAAGATTTAAATAAAGGGAATTTGAATATAGAAAATTCAAAGGGGATTTGACTATAGAAATTCAAATGGAATCTGAAATAGAATTTGAATAATAGAGTTGAAATGGAAAATTGAATATAGAATTCATATAGAGTTAAAATGGAAAATTTGAATATAGGATTCAAATAGAATTGAATATAGAATTCAAACAGAATTGAATTGGAATTTGAATATAGAAGTCGATAAGGAAACGAGTTTAAAAATAGAATTAGATTTGGTTTATAAGTAAGTTAAAATATATTTGAACATGTTATACTCAAATATGAAGGTGAAATAGGGAAACCAGTTAATTTGCAAATCAATTAACGAACTAAGTTAAAACGATTGTATTAAGTTAAAACGATTGGATTAAGTTGAAATGAATTAGAAATCTATGGATATACATGAGACTAGTTTGGAATAAAGTATAAAAGTGAAATAGAATAGAATGCTCGACAAAAAGGTACACGTTTAATTTCCATATGAGATTTTATGCGCCGTATCGGCTAGCCGCTTGGCTTTCCTTTTTCTTTTTGGTTTGGTGAGGGCCATGGGAGGCTATTTGAAATATCCCGTTGCTCCTGGTACAAAGGAGGTTATGGCGAATTTTTTTCGGGAATTTAAGGAGTTAGAATATTTTTAAGATAATTTGATAGTTAGAAATCAACATATCGATATATATAGAAGTTGATAAGGAAACAAACTTAAAAATAGAATAGTATAATCAAAAGGAAGTATAAGAATAAAATCTCGTAAGAATAGAAAGAGAAAGTGTATACGTGTTTAAAAGTGAATAAGTAGTTGTATGGTATTGATTATTCGAGTAAGTAGTCATATCTGTTTTGACGTTATAAATGTTATTCAGTCAAGGTCCGAGAGGTAGTTATACCCCAACTTGATTGATTTCATTATTAACAAATAAATAGTAAGATTCAGGCTCGAAGATCAATGTTGGATGAGAGTTAGTTGAATATAGTATTTGGGTTGTCGTAACGATGTTTTACACAACATCTGTTTTAACCCAAATAAGTGTAAGCTTGGAAATATAATAAAGAATATTTCCTAAGTATATAAATAAACAAGATCGGAAAAGAGATAAGTAATTGGAATATTTTCCAATTATAAATAACATATATTTTCTAAAGTTTAGAAAATAAAGGAAGGCGATATTCGGAAATGTTTTCCAAATAACGTAAAAGGCCAATATGGTTATTGAAAATATTTGGTTAACAAATATTGATAAAGAAATAGAGAAGTGATTTAATTAATGGAATATTAATTAAGGGCTCAGTGATTGTTTGATAATTGGATGAACACTTGTTTTCTTCGATAGTTAAATCATCGACTATCGAAACACTTGTTTTTATTCGATAATTAATTCACAGACTATCGAAGTTTTGACCATCGTTGTCAATATGGAGAGACCGGTTGGATTATTATCCAAAGAACCACTTTGTATTGGCATAAGCGTTGCGAATCATATATGCCAAAGAAAATTGAAGACCAAGTAAAGTGCAAGGGCTATTGTATAAGTCTTAGATAACAGTGCCTAAGATGGATATACTGAATAGTGCCTTCGGTCCATCCTGTTCCTGGATGACTTGTATGGATGAATGTCTGACAGAGTATTTCCAGAAAGGTCACGTACATTGATTTATTCAACCGTACCAAGAGTGGAAGCGGAGAAGGGAACTTCTTTTGCTAACACGTAATGTACTGTTGTAGACGTCAATTAGTGATTTTCAATGGATCTGATAATGTGGCATTCGAAGTGAATCTGATGTGATGATAAAGCGTAACCTCAAGCCTCATCAACCGGTGAATGACAGAAACCGGGCAGGCAGCATGGCTATGTAGGTCGCACCTATTAGGGTGTATAATCACCTGATCAAAAGTTTCATTTACTTCTAAAAATCTATTGTTGATGTTGTCCCATTCGGGAAACGGTTGCCGATCCCAACCGTTGGTGATATACATTCGATATACTCAAGCGAAATGAGTGGTCGGTCATGTGTGGCTGAGTAGCAAGACGTTCTTGTTGAACTCAGTGTATTCTCCTCTAGAGATATACCAGCGGAAGGTGGTTCCATACCTTGTCATAGTTGGAAATCCATTACCCAATAAGTGCTTGGGGTTTTGATTGTATATTATATATGTGGAACGTGAGATGCAAACGTTCCACTAGATTGTTATTTATTTGATTTAGGCATTATCATAATATCAAAAGAGTTTTGATATAAAGATTACTGTTCTTTCAAAGAGGATTTGAAAGTTAAATCAAGTGTTTGGATTCTCATAAGGGAAAAACCCGTTCCGTGTTATACGGCGTGGTCTTATGAGATATCATTTAGTTTTCTGAAACTGTTTTAAACTGTTTACTCATACCAGTCCCATGACTGACCCGGAGTTTATTTTGTTTTGTTCTACCTAAACTCTTTGGTGCCTAAATTTGTACGGGCAGTCAAGTAGTTCAGGATTTTACAGATCTATCTAAAGGAGCTTGGAGCAGGAGGCTTCAGCGTTAGTTGTATAGAGTTTTGTACCGCTATGTTGTAAGTGTTGTACCCTGATAAGTGTATGTTATACAGTTGAAATTTTGTATTTCAAAAGATATGATATATTATATTTTGTTCCGCTGCGATGTGAGATTTTGTGTTGTTATTTCTGTTCTTCTTATACCCTTTTCTTCTAAAAAAATGATTTGTATTTTCATGATATTTGGGTTGGACGTATGATGTATATAGTCAACTCTGATATTATGGATTTGCGGGTTATTACAGGAATGCTCCTGACATGAGGACTATGTTCACTGACTTCATGAGAGAGATGCTTAGGGACGTTTAGAGGGCAGTTCCTAATGCTGCAAATGATGGTGGTGCAGCGGTGCAGGCGCCTAGAGCCGATTTCGCCAAGCTTTGCAAGGATTACACTAGTCCTTGTGGGAAGCCGTTCCACGGAATGGAATCGGCTACAGAAGTTCAGGATTGGTTGGATAGCTACAAGCGTATCTTCGAAGACTTAGGTGTCGAGGATGCGATGAAGATAAAGCAAGCATCCCGTCAGCTGCAAGGACGGGCAATGAATTGGTGGAACACTATTAAGGCAGCTACTCCAGAGGATCAAGTTACATGGGATCAGTTTAAGGCCTGATTCGGTGAAAAATTTATCCCAGCTTCTCAGAAGTCGGAGTTATTCAGGAAGTTCTTGGAGCTTAAGCAGAATGGTAGGGCAGTCTTGGAGTACATTGTAGAGTTCGATACTCTATTGAAATATGGATTATCCCTTATTGATACTGCCGAGAAGAAAAATGAAAAGTTCATAACAAGCTTAGATCGGTACTTGGGAGAAAGGCTTATAAACCATGTCGATGAGACGTTTGAATCGATTGTGGGGAAAGCTTTGATATCAGAGAGTCTATACCCTAAGTCGAAGACTGAGGTTGCATCTTCAGAAGAGCCAAAGCCGCAAGCAAGCGGTGGAGGCAAGAATGGTTCTCATAATAAGAGAAAGCTGAATTAGACCAAGGATGGCCAGAAGAAAAAGAATAAGAAAGATGTTGAGTGCTTCAGCTGTGGTAAGAAGGGCCATTATGCCAAAGAATGTCGAGCAAAGCCAGCGGGTAGGAAGTGCTTCAACTGTGGCCAAGTGGGATATCACAAGGATAAGTGTCTGCAGCCCCCTAAAGAAAAGCAGATCGTGAAAGCATATGCTCTTAATGTTGTTCCTTCTTCGTCGAATGCCCCAACTGCGGCGGAGAAAGGAAATAATGTTGTCATTCAAGGTATGCTTTCTGTTTATGATGTTCCTATTCGAGTATTGTTTGATACCGGAGCTTCCCGTTCCTTCATATCTAGTGACCTGGTAGATAGGTTGGGATTGGAACCCGAGATAGTCGATAGACCTTTAGCGGTGACGAACCCGATTGGAGGTTCGACTAGCCTTAGCATTATTTGTCGTAATGTGGTCTTATCGAGTCATGGATGTATGTTTGTTTGTGATTGCTTTGTTTTAGGCTTTACTAGGTTTGGCATTATTTTGGGAGTCGATTGGCTCCAAAGATACAGGGTGGTGGTAGACTGTGAGTGCTTTTTGGTGATAGTTAGAGCGCATGATGGGCGGAGGGTAGTGTTTGGTGGTCTACCTAATGATGGGGTAATGGCTAGTTTTCTAAATTCCCTCGACATCTCGCATGATGAGTTGTCAGATATGCCCGTGGCTGGCCAGTATCCGAACGTCTTCGAGGAAGTGACCGGACTTCCACCACACCGAGAGATTGAGTTCCATATTGATTTAGTGAAAGATGCTAGACCTATAGTGATGCTACTTCGTCGTATGGCACCGAGGGAGCAGCGAGAGCTCGGTGTGCAAGTGAGCGATCTTTTGAAGAAGGGATTTATCAGAAGAAGTGTTTCTGAATGGGGAGCACCAGCTGTGTTTGCTACCAAGGCCGATGGTTCCCTTCGATTGTGTGTAGACTACCGCGAGTTGAATAAGGTGACGAGGAAAAATAAGTATCCTCTACCGCGGATAGATGATTTGTTTGATCCGTTGAGTGGCGCGAGAGTATTTTCCCAGTTGGATCTTGCAACAGGTTTTCATCAGCTTAGAGTGGAAGCTGAGAGTATAGCTAAAACGGCCTTTCGGACGCCGTCTGGATTTTATGAGTGGTTGATCATGCCATTCGGATTGAGCAATGCACCAGCATATTTTGTGGATCTTATGAACAGGGCATTCAGAGATCAGTTGAATAAGTTTTTTCTTGTGTTCATGGACAATATACTTGTTTATTCAAGGACAGAAGAACACAAGGAACACTTGAGGATAGTGATGGAGGTGTCAAGAAAACACCAATTGAAAGCAAAGTTTTCTAAGTGTCACTTCTGGAGGAGGGAAGTGAGATTCTTGGGCCATGTTGTTTCAGAGAATGGTATTGCCGTAGATCCTGCGAAGGTGGCTACGGTATAAGATTGGTCTACGCCCAAGAATGCAACAGACGCAAGAAGTTTCTTGGGATTAGCTAGATATTATCGGAAGTTTATCCAAGACTTCTCCAAGATAGCAGCACCGTTGACTCAGTTGACCAAGAAGAATCAAGCTTTTATCTGGGACGAAAAGTGTGAAAATGCATTCAAGAGTCTAAAGGAAAAGTTGACATGTGCATCAGTGTTAGTCATTCCTAAGGGGAATGAAGAGATGACAGTATAAGAAGATGCATGTGGTACCGGACTAGGTGCTGTATTGATGCAAGGGGGTAGGGTTGTAGCTTATGCTAGTCGGCAACTGAAACTGCATGAGAAAAGATATCCTACCCATAATTTGGAATTGGCAGCGATCGTGTTCACGTTGAAGATGTGGAGACATTAACTCTTTGGAGAAAGATTCGAGTTGTTTACTGATCATAAGTCATTAAAGTATCTTTTCTCTCAGAAGGATCTAAATCTCCGTCAGCAGAGATGGTTAGAATTCTTGGTTTCCTATGATTTCGATATCGCATACACACCAAGAAAGGGAAATGCAGTAACTGGTGCATTGAGTAGAAGACATGCCAGTTTACGGGCTACGTTTCTAGAATGGAAGCAACTGGAGTACATCGCTGGGTATGATTTCAGACCAAAGTGCGAATTGGATCCAGAAATGTTAGCAAATTTGACGATCAGACCCACTTTGATTGAGCGGATCAGCTCCAGTCAGAGGGACGATCCTAAACTATTGGAAATCATCTCCAAGTTAGAGATGGGTATGGATGTGGAGATGAACAAGTATGGGCTTGATCTAGATGGATGGCTTAGAAATAATGGAAGACTAGTTGTGCCCAATGTCAAGGGATTGTGAGATGAAGTGCTTAGAGAATGTAATCACTCAAAACTGACTATATACCCTGGTGCTAACAAGATGTATTGAGACATGAAGCAGACATACTACTGGGAAGGGATGAAAAGAGACATTGGGAAGTTATAATCCAAATGCATGAATTGCCAGCTAGTTAAAGCTGAGAAAAAGAAGACTAGTGGCTTGTTACAACCATTAGAAATTCCAGAATGGAAATGGGAACAAGTCTCAATGGATTTCATTGACGGGTTACCAAGGACTAGATTGGGCCATGATAGCATTTGGGTGATTGTGGACCGATTGACTAAGAGTGCAAGGTTTATACCCGTCAAGTCAAATAGAACGACAACTAAGTTAGCGGAACTATATATGAAGTGGGTAATGAGATTTTGTGGAATACCCAAAGGAATTTTGAGTGATTGAGATCCGTTGTTCACTAGTGGATTTTGGAAGAGCTTACAAGAGGCGTTAGGATCAGAATTACATCTCAGTACCGCGTATCATCCTCAAACTGACGGTCAAACAGAGAGTGTGAATCGAGTATTAGAAGACCTCTTGAGAGCCTGTGTATTTGATTTTGGTGGATCATGGGATGACCATTTGCATCTAGTAGAGTTTGCATATAATAATAGTTATCAATCCAGTATTGGTATGGCTCCATTTGAAGCTTTGTACGGAAGACCGTGCAACTCACCGTCATGTTGGTTAGAAACTGGTGAGAAGTTTGTGCTTGGACCAGATGTGATAAGAGAAACCTCAGACAAGATCAATATTATTCAACAGCGAATGAAGGCTGCCCAAGATAGGCAGAAGAGTTATGCTGATAAGAGGAGAAGAGATTTAAAGTTCCCCATTGGTGTCTTGGTGTTTGTCAAGATTTCTCCGTTAAAGAGCGTGATTCGATTTGGCAAGAGAGGCAAGTTAACACCGAGATTTGTTGGTCCATTCCCAGTTCTTGAGCAAGTTGGGAATTTGGCGTATAAAGTTGAATTACCAGACAAGATGGCAGTAGTTCACAGCGTATTTCATGTTTCCCAGTTAAGGAAGTTTGTGCACGACCCTAATGTGACTATTACACCGGATCAATTGGACAATATCGAGGTTGAATCCGAGGCGGTTGGGAACCGCAGTCCTATGCGTATTGTTGGGAATGATACGAAGCAGCATCGAAGGAAGGCGGTGAAATTAGTCAAAGTTCGGTGGGTGTGGTGATGAGGAAGACTGTACTTGGGAAACAGAGGAGAACATAAGGAGGAAGTATCCAGAACTCTTTGCCTGGTAAGGTTTTATATCGGTATAGTACTCCCTTATTAGTAAACCGCATGCTAGGATAGGCTTGTTGTGTTGTTTTATATGCTTTATTGTTTTGTTAATGATTGGTAGGCATGCGGGATCCTTTGTATGTTTTGGGTTAAGGAATTCCGGGGACGAAATTTCTTAAGGGGGGAGAATGTAACGACCTGCATTCTACGTATCGAAGGATCGTAGAATATTAATTCCTTTCTCGTACGCAGTCGTATAGCCATGTAACTTTGGGATACGACTATTGGGGTCATTTCCCATGTCCATGGTTTTTTTTTTATTTTAAAATGACCATTTACCCCTAGCTGATCTTGTTTCGGCCATATCTTTTGATTGGAAAGGAGTTTTGACCTGAAACCACTTCCATTAGGTCCGGATGATGGTTTACCTTTCCGTAGAGTGGTCATATGTGAAAAACGGAATTACCATTTGGGAGATATGGCTGAATTAAGGTTTAGAAGGTGAAAAACAGCTTAACCGGGCTTAATTGGGTAATTAACAGCAAGGCCCAGAAGGGGATTTCGGAATCTGGAGTATTTAAGGGCTGTTAGGGATTAGAGAATACCCTTTTCTCATTTTTCACCGATATTATTTAAGCCTCTGTTAGAAAATTTGGTTAGTTTGGTTAAGTTTTGTTAATCCTAATGTTAGTTAGGCTTAAACATGATTAAGGGAAAATATGGGATTTTGGCTATGTTTGATCCATTTTAACCTATCAACTTGTCGTTTTGGTGTTTGTGGTCAATTCTATATGTTGCTATAACTGTATGGTATGCTTTGTGATTGATTAGAAAATTAGATTTGGTCGAAAACGCTGTCGAATGGCGTAAAACAGTTGCTGGAAAGAAGTGTAGGAAATTAGCCGAACCGGATCGGATCGGAGGGGGAAAGCACGAACCGAACCGTTCCCCCCCCCCCCAAACTGTTGCATCACGAGTCGCTACAAGATAAGAGCTTACGACTCGACCCACTTGAGAGAAGAAGCCCGATCCAAACCGCGTCACTCGACCAGAACCCCTTCCACGACCTGAAACGATGCACCATGGATGGACTTGAGGGACTCGACTTGACCCGGGGTGCTTGGAGAGGAGGACTGAACTTGGGATGCTTGTTACGAACCGATCTGACCAGGAAGAAGACGAGCTGATCCGAATCGAAGCAGTGACCATGAACCGAATCGATGAGTGGCATCAATCACGAACCAAGGAGCACGGTCCAAGGTGGAGCAAAGTGGAGAAACGAACCGATTCGGAGATGATGACCAAAACCGGAGATGCAAAGGTAGTCCAAATCGGTAGTTCGTGCTCAGGATTCAGTTGGGAACCAACGAGCTAACTTCATGATTGGACTTTGCTGCGGGATATGTGCTAAGGGTTTATCGACGTCTATAGCATTGACTCACTACGGAAAGACGGATATTGGCTACGGATCAGTGCAGTGAAGTTGTCATAACTTCATGGGGTAGAGTGATCGTAGCAAGGCTATGAGCCAGTGCAGTGGAGCCATCATGACTCCATGGGGCAGAGTGGACATAGCAAAGTATTAGTGGCTATGGGTCAGTGCAGTGGAGTCGCCATGACTCCATGGGCAGAGTGATCATAGCAAGGATTTGAGTGATCAAAGCGGTGGATATCGTATGCTTTACGCACTGAGTGAGAGATGTGAGGATGGTTGCTATGCTTGATTGGTTGACATCACTATGACATGCACACCCCTACCCCCGTATTCTTTACACCATATATTAGTGGCACCTTAGAGTATTGTATAGTATGTAGTGCTAACTCTTTGGTTGCAGGTCCAGGTTCAGGTATGGTTTAGTATACCTGTTATTGTTCTATTTTGCTGCTTATCGCTCATACTAGACTTTTGTCTGACCTAGAGTTTTATGTCTCTTCTTATTACTCTGGGTGCTCTTAAACGGGTAGACTAGAGACAGGTTAGCTATTTGTGCACGATTAGCTGTCCGGAGACGAGCAGGAGGCTTACACGTATTATTATCTACATATATTCTCCCTGTGTCACTACTGGTTACTACTTTGGGCATTAGTAGTGTATTTACTTATTTGATTTAGAGACAGTTTTCAAAAGTTGTAATAATAATGATGTGGAACATAAGTTGTATTTGGATTTTCCGCTGCTATGATGTTTAGTTTTCAGCTTATGCACTGTCTCACCTGTTTTATGTCAAGTATGTTATTATTATATTTTACTCCTTGGACTGTGAGACATTCTACAGGTTCCTTGTTAGTTCAAATACCCTTCCTTTCCTTTCTTTGGCGACCGTCCTGTGCTAGTTAGACATTGGCACAACGTACTTCCATTGAAATGTCGGCTGATGCGGGGCAGACCGTCTCAGCTAGTGCTTGGGAGTGGAGGAGGTGGGTGCCATTGAAGGAGAGAAATGGAGGAGGAAAAAGAAAAATGGGAGTAGAGGAAAGGAAAATGGAAAAAAATGGGTTTTGAGAAATTTTCCATCCCCTTATGTGGATCACTGAGGTAGCGCGATCTGGTGAGCTGAAAGGGTACCACCTTGGCCCATTGGATGGTTGTCATTTCATTTCTAGCTTTTTAAATTAACACATATACGATGTGCTAGTTCACCTCCACTTATTCTGATCGCACGACCACATACTAACTCTGTTTGTCACAAAATTTTGTATTATGACAATAAACGTAATCTGGATCTAACGGCATAGGTTTCATTGAATTTTGAGTTATGTGCCAGTACCCAATAAAGGATTGTAGGTTGTCGGGTACCATTCATCATCAGTCGGAACGTGTGCGGGAAAGACTGAAGCTAAGCCAAGAGGTCATTGATCTTTTACTATCGGGTCATTGGATGAGGGACCACATATTTGTTTAGATTGGATGTTAAGGCGGTCATTTAGCTCTTTGAATAATCTTTCATTAGCATAGGGTAGACTGGGTGGGGACTTGGAGAGCCATAGAAAAAGACAGATTAATCTTTGGATATCTATAATGTAGACCTAATGAAGTTGTCCTTTAAAGATATGTAGAAGCCTTCGACTGAATTCCGTGGGGGAACTCAGGGATTAGGGTGCCCTTGTGGTGCATCGGTAGAGGTTATTCGCTTTCGCAGCTTAGCCTAGTACGCTTTCATGGTATAACGTTGGAGACTTGGTATGCCTTCGTAGTACAGTCCAATACGGTTTCATAGCATGGAGATGTAGATCCGGTTCATTTTCTTAGTTCGACGATATGGACCACTCGAGGATGATACTATGAGGAATATTTGGATATGTCAGACGTTTAGCTACATAAATATGATTTACTAGGTAAATCTACTAAGGAATAGATGAGTACGATTTATACGGAAAAATTTGAAAGTATATTATGAAATAAACCTGAATAACCTAACAAATATGAACCAGTGATACAACAGTATATGCAATGTTATTTGTAGAAAGTATAATTTGTTTATTCACTAAAACTTTTGTTTTGATCCTCTCCTCATAATAAATCTGCATGTTAGACAAGTGGTTGAGATTCTACAGCTCAGAGACACTTATTAGATAGTGTCAATATGTTGGTAAGTATTTACCTACCATTATATTTTATTCCCTTCTGCTATGAGATTTATTTATGGGCTCTGATATATTTATCTTTGAATTTCTGTAGGATACTAGACAAACTAACTCGAGCTTCAAAAGATTTGGATTTTTAAAGGAAAATTTTAGGTCCATCGAAATTCGGGTTGTTACAAAGATCTTGCAGGTAGGACTAGAGGTTGATACTTTGCTGCTTAGCCTTAGTTTTGGGATGATCTACTTCATTACCCCATTAAGTAGTTATGATTGTATTTTACATCCGTGCTAGACACTGTTTGTGTATATATTCTTTTGGGATGGACTTATGTATCACATTCTGTGTTGTACCTGATGTATGTATATATATGTGTTTATATGTGTGAAATTATTCTGTGATATATCCTATAGTGGGTGTTTTGAATGGATCGTGTTGCCATCGTAGAATTGTATTTTGTCAGTATTAAGTATGTCAAACCACATGAAAAAAACGAGTGCATTCCATCAATATATTTAAAACATGTTGATGAAAATCTACGAATGGTCACTCCTAACCAGCCCTATTCTCCGCTCCAATAGACGACATTACTATTTAATGCCTTTTATTAGGGTGGGTCTCAGGGTAGGGCGTTATAGCTTGGTATGTTATGTAGCAATAGAGAACAATATTCACAATATACTACATCAAGGTACAATATGAATAACGTATTAACCTCATCCTAAGTCAACACTAATTGAGTCCTTAACCTTCCTTTGCATCAGGGTAGATGTAGGAATGAGAATACGTCTACGAATGCTAAATTTATGAAATTTCCATTATATTCCTATAATTGAATGTATGAATATCTTGCCTCTATGTTAATCTAGTGTTATCTTATCTTACGGTTGATGGCCGGTCATGGAAGAAAGCGACCTTCAGGACCTGGACTGACCTGCGGTTTAGGTCCCAAAGTCAGGGTTGAGCTATCTAGCAGCCTATAGCCTATAGAGAGTGCTAGACCAGCTAATGATTCCATTCTAGAGGGAGTTTATTTGTCTACTGAGCGGATATTTGAACCTATTAGGAACACCTAACCTCCTACTCTATCTCGTTCCTCTCCACCGCGCAAGTCAGTGTTTGCATGTATGTGCAAAAATTTCATCCATCTCCATGGGAATCCATTCAAAGGCACCAAGCCAGTTTTAGAAGTCCAAGCTTGGATTCGTACATGCGAGCGTATATTTACCCACAAGAAAATTTCTAGTCATCATTGTGTTCTGGTGGCATCAAGCATGTTTCAAGTGCGTGCTTTGAATTGGTATGAGCTTCTTATTGCGGAGCCTGATGAGTCTACCCTTGAGTGGAAGCAATTAGGGAACGGTTCAGACTCAAGTGTTGACCGAAATCAAAGAAGGTTATTTTGGCTTGATGTTTCCTTGAGCTTAAGCAAGGAAAATGGACAGTTTCGAAATAAGTTACCTTACTTGAGGCATTATCTAAGTATGGTCTTGAGCACATCAATACTTCTTTCAAGAAAAATCTCAAGTTTGTTTCAGGCCTTAAGAAATATTTGAAGAAATCCCTCTTGCTACAGTTGAAGCTTTCGTTTGATGATTTAGTGGACGCAACCCTTCAGCTTGAAGCAGTTAAAAAGGAGAAACATGGTGATGTTGAGTTTGAGGATCGGAGAAGTCCAAGAAATAAACACCTTCCTAATAACGAATCTAAGTCTTTCCGTTATATGAAGAAGTTTAGAGCGTCAAGCTCACATTTTCATGTAGAACCTCAACAGTCATAACCTTTAGAGTGTCACAACCGTGGGTCTTGTCGCTAGGGACTGTCCCAATCCTCATAGTTGTTGTTGTTATAGGCAAAAGGGGCATATGGCTTTTGCTTATCCAAAGAAGAATAAGGATTCTGGTGTAGGCAATCATCGCGACTAGTGGTTCATCTCAGTCTCAAGGTGTTCTTATCTTTGTAGCCTATTATAATTCCATGATTACTAGTTCAAGCCTTATTTGATGCAAATGCGTGGCATTCCTCTATAGAGAGAGTACAAGTTGGCACTATTTCCTTCTTTGGTTGCATCTTGTATGTCAACCTACTAAGGTTTTGGGATCTCTTTTGTCATGATCTAGATTGGTAAATCTTTGGGTTGAGTTTGCATTTTAGAAAACATTTTGAAGGGTGTTTTAAATCTATATAAATATCATTTAAGAGGAACATTCATCTTGTAACTCATAGGATAATCGTAGTCTACTCTTTTGTTGGTTTCCATTGGTGATCTTTGGATGTGTAGGTTACCTTCGATGAGGAAACCGCCTGTTGCTATCCTCGACCTTGTTCTAAATTGTAACCTTTGTGTTAGCATTAAGAATTAAATTTAACTAAAAATCAAGAAGATAAATGGAGACCTTTTGTGAAAGATGAGTGTGTATGTGGGTAAATTAATCTGAGTGTGCAACATAAGCTAGTTAATTGTTTCAGCTGAGCATGGAAATTAATAACCTACTTTGAGAATTATTTAGAACATATTTATTGTGATCATTTATAGTGGAGTCAAATAGGAAATTTGTGAAAAGAATGGTTATAATTATAATGAAAATTTTGGTTATTGATTGTGTTAATGTGAGTAGACATGATTTAAGAACTCTGGTCGAGACAAGGGACGCCATGGGTCGATAGGGGTTCTAAAACATTGTATGAGGCATTATGGATATAAGAAATAACCTATATAGATATAATTTAATATCTTCAAAATAAAGGATCAATCTTATACTCATTATGATTAACTAGATCCATGAACCTGGGTTTAATAGGATCTCATAACAATTAAGAAGTGATATTAATAACCATCCAGTTGTCTGACTTATAACTTATATTTTGGTAGAGCTTGAAATTTTATATTCGACAACGGAATTTGATTTTTGGTTTTAAATCTAAACCTGACTTGTAGAAAGTAAATAAATTAACCTTTGAGGTAATTTCTTTTATATGAATTTTAATGTAATGGATGAGAAAAAGTTTTATTAGTTGAAAGTATAACAAGTTTACAAAGTTAACCCATAATAAGGAAAATTTAGGATGACCAAGTTTTATAAGGGATTAAGTAAAAATCTTTGATCCAGTAATGGTAGTGAATGAGGATTTAAGTAAAATAAAGTCTTAAAGTCTAGTTATCCTTTTATAAGCTAGAAGTACTGAATTATTAGTTAATTGAAATGGTTTGGACATCTTTAGTAACTTAAGGAGTTTATAGTAAAAAAATAAAGATAGTTAGAGATTTAATTAAATAAATCTTTATAAAAATTAAAAGGTGTATTTTTATTTAAAGGAATGTTAATATATGGGAAATTCATTATGGCCCATTGGGTCATATGCCAATGCTTGGACGCAAGGTCCATAATTGTCCTACCGTGGAAGTCTAAAGCATGAAGCATTATATTTAGGGATTTTGTATTAATACGTTTCACCAAAAAGAATTGGTTAACTATCCTTTGAAATTGGTCACCCTTCCTTATCAAATCCATCGAATCCCATCTCCACTTGTCACTTATTTTATTGCAGTAGCAGTACCAGGTAGTTGGTACCATCTAATGAGTTAAGTCCGTATGATAATATATATTAAACCCATACTCTATTCGTGTAGCCTTTGTGGGGATAAACCTTTAATCAGGACTAGAAAGGGCCGTAAGCCACCTCAATTCTTGTGTTATCAGCTATAGGAAAAACTTACGAGTTATTGACCCACTTTTTAAAAAAGCAGTCACACATCAAGATTATGGTTAGTGATGCACTCAAGTTTCAAGAACGTTCGTTGAAAAACAAAAAGCGATTTGGTTAACGTCGTGAAATGCTCGAAAAAGGTTGGAAATATCATCAATTCCCAGATCATCATTACTGGATTGGAAAATTTGTTGATACCTTGGTTAATCCGGCATTGTAAAAATACGTGATCGACTAAGTCTGATATGCTCAAAATCTTTGAGCAACTCGGTCCAATCACGTGGAAAAATTTGTCAAGTCAAAATATTTTTGTTTTGGATAATTCTGGTTTTGATCACTCAAAAACTGTTGATCGACACAGCACGATCAAGCAAAATACCATGCACGACTCCTCGAATCGCTCACAGGCTTTGGACCAGCTAAATTGGCAAAACTAGATTTAGCACTCAAACAGGCTGATTGACACGGTTAGATCACCCTATTTCATTTGTTTTACACGGGTACTCAGAGCTTGGCACTTGGCTGGGCCGGGATGCGAAATCCCTGGGCTGATTGGCACTTCAAAAACCACCTAAGCACACTGGGATGCGATGCACAATCCCCGTGTTCCCACCAGGGATTCGAATGCGAAATGGCAAGGAGGGTTCAGCAAATGGAATTCACATGCGGATCACCGAAATTTGGCTGAGTGACTCGGATTAGCCACGTATTTTCGGTATGCAAAACCACCCTGGGAAAGCCAGATACAAAAATTGGCAGAGTGGTTGATCACAACTAGGTGTGTGTTGATCACTGCTTTTTAGTTGATTAACACGTGCTAATCACTGTTTTTCATGTATTCGCCAGGATTTGAAATTTTCCATCGCGACTCAATTTTTTGGCTAAGTATTGGGGATACGAATTTCGCATCCCCTCGGGATAATTGATTCATAGAAACTTCACCTATAAATACCCCCTCTCCTGGAATTTAAAGGGGTTGGCCTGGCTTGGTATTTTTAGACCTTGGGCATATGGGAGAGATTTCTTTGGAGCGGTTTAACGGTGGCGATTCCCATAGCTTTGGACTTCATCTTGGACTTGTAAACTTCATATAGTAGTTTGTCTACAACGTTTTGACATCTACTTGGATTTTTGGACATTCTTGGACATAGGAGCTTTTCATTGGGCATTATTGTTTATTCTAACAAACTATGGCCTATGGAAGAAGAAGAAGGCCTTGGTCAAAGTTTGGAATTAACAAGATACTTGTTATTCTATTGTACAACTTTGTATATTCAAAGTGTCCAAAATTGGTTGAACATTGTAACAAATATAATGATTGTGAACGATTACTATACAATGGACATAGGCATTAGCACCGAACCACTATAAAAAGTTGTGCATCCATTTATATTTCATTGCATTTGGTTGTTTAGATATTGGGTTTTCTTCAAGACCCACTCCTGGGGGTTAGCGTGTGCAAATGAAAATTTTCCCATGTCAACACTTTGGTGCGCCGGGAAGGGAGGCACAACAACTTTGACTTTGGCTTTGTTCTGGCTATCAGATTTGGCCTTTGGACTTTGGATTTATTTTTTAATTTTTAATTTTGGATTCGACTTTGTTTCTAGAACAAATCTTGCTCACCTTTCATCATGGTTAAATGCAAGAAGCTCGATGCTATTGCCGAGGCTCAAGGAATAGGTAATGAAGAAAGTCGAGAACTCTTGTTGACTGGAAATCCTTCAAACTTCGTTACTTGAAAGGATGTGTATGAGATCTTTAAGTGTTTCGCTACGGATGTAAACGCTCGACTTGAACGATAGGAGGAAGCGATGAATACTTTTCTCGCTCGGATAAAGGCTATATTTCAAGGTTTTGTAAGGCCAACGGGCCAGGTAGACACCATCGGTACAAACGCTGATGCTCCTCGTAATGTGGCTCGGGACTTGGGGGTAGTCCCTCAAAGCAGGCTGGGGGAAGCACCCCTAAACCTGAGGCGCCCATGACTCAAGATGTTTTTTTGTTTGGTTTTTAGCTTTGGAATAGGAAATACTGCTTAGGCACAGGTGCACGAAGGACTAAATGGAAGTTCTCCCATGGTCACGTTAGCTAAGATCACTTCCCCAACAACACCACGAGTTATGATTGAATCAAAAGTTCCTATTGAGAGGCAGCCAATGGCTACTTTGGATTTGCGCAATGCGGAAAGGCACAGAACTCCAGTGGAGAGGTTGATGGAGTACAACCCGAGCTATATGTTCCCGAGTTCCTCCCGAGGCATAGGGAACAAGCTTCTCAACTCACTTTCAGCAGTACCCCGTAATTCTGTTAATATTAATATTCACAAATTAAAGAATAACTAATCTCAGACGTGAGAATTGTGGGAAACGGGTTGCACCATTGTGTTCGTCTCGGAATTCTGGTTGAAATAGAGTCCGAGTTTGCGTGGATTGGACTTCGTATGAAGAAGTTATGGCCATCGGAAGTTTCAGAAAATTTAAAACAGCTCGCAGGAAAATTTAAAATTCAAACAGGAAGTGCAGAAGCGGGCTGGGCGGGAAAATTCCCGCCTAGGCAGGTCGACTGGGGGGTCGACACTAGTGTCGACCTACCCCCCCCCCCAGATCGACTATAGTGTCGACCTGGGTGTCGACCTGGTCAGGCGGCTAGGGTTTTGACTGAGCCCATTCTTGAGCTGCTGATGTGTCTTTAGGGCTGAGTTGGCAAATTAAACGGTTCAGTTTAGTTCTGAGTTGACTTGACGGTCTAAATAAACCCTAAACTCTATAAATACCTAGGTAGTCTCTCACCCTAATTCGTATGAAAAATAGAATAGCTACCGTCATACCGCTTCCATGGAAGTCAGTGGAGCCGCCGCCAACTAAGAAGGAAGAAAACCCTAATTCTACTCAACTCTAAAGCAATCAAGACTCTCTTTTCTTCTCTAATTTGTGAGTATGATAATCTTAACAAGATTATTGTTAAACTAATTCGATTAAGTCATGAATGGATTATAAGTAAATGATGTGGATTATCACATATGTTGTTGTAAACCTTATGCTATCATGTATGTCATAAATCCTATGCTATGTGATGATGATATCCTATATGTTGTAAATCATGCTATGATGATATTGTATAAGTTGTAGTTTTCTATGCTAAATTGTGATGAATCATACATGTTAAAGTCATGACGTTATTATCTATGCTAGTTAGTTCATGTTAATCAAATCATCATGTTTGGGCTATATTGATCTATATGACAAACCATGTATGCAAGTTAGATTGATTAGTAAAGATTATGAACATATGCCATGACATCTCTTTAGAGCTATAATTATGACACCTAGAATTATGCTATGACATATGTGAAATTCTATGCCAGTTCACACCATCATTATGTTGTCTAAAACCCCATATGCAAGTATATACACAAATTTGGGTTATGATCATATCATGTAAATTGTGACATTTAACAAGTTGACACCTTTAGATCCTTAACATGTGTAGTTTATGCAAGTTTCACCCCTATTATGATTGGATTATTTTACTTGTCTATATGTTGTGATAATTTATTTTGTGCTATGAGTTAGACTATTCGAGTCTAACGTATATTCTACGATGAATAAGCGAACGTATAAACGTGGGGTAGGGGTAATATTAAGGATTCAATAATAAGAAGTTGGAGTGCAATTGATATGATTTTGCATGCCATGAGTGGATGACCATAATTGAGTCAATTATGGACATCAATAAAAGTGGACTTAATTAATAATTTGGATAGGGAATTATTAAAACTGGGGTAAAAGATTATAAGTGATAATCAATGCTTAGGACACGAGGTTAGACTCGTTTGTGACGTAAACCTGCCTGGAACCGCCCGGCAAATCCAGTGGTCACAAATGTCAGCCCAATGTGAGAGGTCCTAGGCCTAAACTAAAGCATAACAGTTGTAAAGACACGAGGTTAGACTCTTTTATGGTGTAAGACTGCCCGGACCCGCCCGGCAAATCCAGCTGCCATAAATGCCAGTCTAATATGAGAGGTCTTTATGAGGTTATGGCCTGAATGAATTAAGAAATACTTAACCAGATAAACATATAAGGTGGGACATGGGGGTTAAGTAGGTGCCTTGGGTGGCATGAGGAATCTAGTGGGTGCCCTTAGTGGCATGTGAAATACGATTAGTAAGACTTAACCAAACACACATGTAAATGAACATGACTAAGAGGGTTAAGTGGGATGTACTAGTGGACAAGCTTAGGTGGGTAGCTTGTGGGGGCCCATTTCAACCAGTATCCTAAACGTATCTTTGTGGGCTCGACCCAAGTCGAGGACGGGACACGCATACTGGGTTTGACTTTAAGAGGCCAAAACGGGGAGCGGTGGCAACACAAGTCCAACGGGTTTCATATGCGTGTGTGGACCCGGGCTGGTAGGTAAGACGTTGTTGCATCGTGTAGGTATAAGCGTGCATTCTCAAGTTGTATCGGGTTGCCACTTTAGTGGAGTGATACACCCCACTGTGGGGCCAGCACGGGTATCTACGAGTAGGGAGCCGACCGAAAGTGGGTAGTGGGGTACACCTAGTGGAGATAGGGGTAGACGGCACCTATGTAGTCAGCTAGGGGTACGCAAGGCTATTTATATAGTTTCTGTGTGAAGCAAGTGGGATCAACCTTTAGGGTGACTGGTGCGGTGCAGTGTAGTAATGTGCGGTGCAGTGTAGTAATGTGTGGTGCAGTGTTGTAATTATTCGTTAGTAATTAGGTGTGCCTTTAACGTTATCTTTATCTGCTCATTCCATACCTAATAGTTCATAGACATTTACTTGTCTTCCAGCTTATGCCTTAGTCTAGTTATTTTGATAGTAGTATTGTTAGAATTATCATACTCGCCAGACTTTATGTCTGACCCCCTCCATTTCTATCCTTTTTCCCCCTCCAGGTCCTTAGGTTGGGCCCAGCTCTAGTGGAGTTTGATTGGATCGCTTCATCTCTCTTTGGAAAGCTTGGACCGTTGAAGTAAAGTCCAGCTTGTTATCTTCTTTAATGGCTATTTATGTAATGGGGTTATGTATTTTGTTTTATGAAGATGAATATTGTACTTGACTCTGATTTATGGTTTTATGATGTAACAAACATGTTTAATTTCCGCTGCAATAAAATGAAGTTTTAGATTTCGAAGTACTACTTATTATCTGTCTTGTTGTAATTTTTCTGTTCTATATTCACTTATAACCTCCATGGAAGTTAATGCATTCCCTTTGTGAGTGACATTAATGGACGTGGGGTGTTACACGTGGTATCAGAGCTTAAGGTTACCAGAACAGATAAAATTTTTAGAAAAACTATTTTTCTAAAGTATTTTTGGAAGAAGTGTTTTCAAAAACATGTTTTAATGAGTAATTTTAAAGAGGAAAGTTTTTATGAAAAACAAAATCCCCAAATAGCCATATATCTTTATCTTTCGAATTCTCCATTTTGAATCTTTCCTTTTTCGTTTCAGCATGGCTGAAGATCTTAACCTACCTGACGGTGTAACGATACCAGGATGGTATAGGAGGCTATTAGAGGCTAGGGCCGCTGCAGGTCCAGCCAATGTTCCTCCACCACCAGTTGCACCCGTTCCTCCTCCTCGCGCTGATACTTTTGCAAAGACGTGCAAGGAATTTAAGTCTATGGGTGGAAAACCTTTTCAAGGGTCAGAAACGTTTGTGGAAGCTAGAGATTGGCTTAGGGAGGTGGAAGAATTGCTAGAAATCTTTGAAGTGGAAGAAGGGAGGAAAGTCAAATTAGCAGCTTGGTTGATGAAGGGAGAGGCCTCGTTTTGGTGGGAGGTCACTAATGGGGAGCGTCCTGTTGATTCTTGGGTAGATTATAGGCGTAGGTTTGTGGCGAAATTTCTCTCAAGGGCGGAAGAGAATCTATATATGGAAAGGTTCTTGACATTAAAGCAAGGAAGCTCATCAGTGAAAGAATATGTCAACAAATTTAATCA
Source organism: Allium sativum (assembly GCA_030737875.1). Taxonomy (NCBI): domain Eukaryota; kingdom Viridiplantae; phylum Streptophyta; class Magnoliopsida; order Asparagales; family Amaryllidaceae; genus Allium; species Allium sativum. The sequence goes on along the minus strand of CM060926.1, from coordinate 679,782,902 downwards.
GTTAGCAAGGTTTGGCTTGGACTTAGTGAACACGCCGGAGAAGAAGGCGCTGAGGTTCGTTAATGGATTGAATGAACCGTTGCAAGGGTTGGCTATGACCCACATCCCTATGGGGGCCACATTTTAGAAACTAGTAGACATGGCACTTATGCACGAGGAGAAAGGCGCTAAAGCTGATAAGGCACCCGAGAAGAAAGGGGATCAGAAGAAACCCCAACAGCAAAACAAGAAGGGTGGTAAAGACAATAATGGCAAAGGAAAGAAGAAATGCTTTAACTGTGGGACCCCAGGCCATCTCAGCAAGGATTGCCGAAAGAAAAAGAAGACTGGCTGTTTTCATTGTGGTGAAGCGGGACATCTAGTGAAGGACTGCCCAAAGAAGGGGCAGAGGGCAGGGACTACCTCGGGAGGACAGGTGCAGGCTCTTGTAGCACCAGGGCAGGCAAGGGGACAAGTTCAGGCTCTCGCGGTCCCACCGCTGCAAGAACGAGGTAGAACCATTTCTGTTGAAAGCTTAGTTTTTTTGTTTGATCATCCTGTCCGTACCTTATTTGATTCGGGCGCATCGCATTCGTTTATCTCTACATCATTAGTTGAATCACTGCACTTAAACACCAGTTTAGTAGAGGATCCCTTAGTTGTTTCGAATCCAATAGGGGGCTCAACTTATTTGTCCATGATGTGTTTGGATTTGAAAATTTCTATACTTAGCGTTGAGTTTAGATGTGATGCTTATGTGTTGGGCTTCACGGGCTATGGGCTAATTTTAGGAATGGATTGGTTATCCAGAAATGGGGCCGTTCTTGATTGTGAAAGGAGAGTAGTTAGGCTCGTGACTCGCCTTGGCAACACTCTCGAAAACTTTTGTAATCCCATAGAATCCGTTATGCTAAGTTATTTAGAATCGCTTGACGCGTCGGCGGAAAATCTACGATCTATTAGAGTGGTCCGAGAATATTCGGATGTGTTTGAGGAGGTGAAGGGCTTGCCTCCGAAGCGGGAAATAGATTTTCGAATATATCTTTTGGATAATGTGAAACCAATATCTTTGCCAGTACGCCACATGGCTCCACGTGAAAGGAGGGAACTCGATAAGCAAGTAAAGGAGTTGCTTGAGAAGGGGTTCATAAGATGAAGTATATCGGAGTGGGGTGCTCCAGTAGTATTTGCCACGAAGGCGGATGGGTCCCTTAGACTTTGTGTGGACTATAGAGAACTTAATAAGCTTACTAAGAAAAACAGACGCCCACTGCCGAGGATTGACGATCTCTTCGATCAGTTGGTTGGCGCCTCAGTGTTTTCGCAGTTGGACTTAGCCACTGGTTTCCATCAGTTGAGAGTGGCTGAGGATAGCATAGACAAGACTGCCTTTAGGACTCCGGACGGTTTCTATGAATGGCTAGTGATGCCCTTCGGTTTGACAAACGCCCCCGCATACTTTGTTGATTTGATGAGTAGGGTGTTTAGGGAGTACCTTAACAAATTCGTGGTAGTCTTTGTAGACGACATCTTGATCTTTTCTAAGGATGAAGAAGAGCATGCCCTACATCTTAGGGAAGTGTTAGAGACCCTACGAGCGCATAATCTTAAAGCTAAATTTTCTAAGTGTCACTTCTGGAGGAAGGAAGTACGATTCCTAGGGCACGTGGTTTCCAAGGAAGGGATAGCGGTGGATCCCGCGAAGGTGGTGGCCATCCAAGATTGGAAGGTCCCTAAAAATGCTACCGAAGTGAGAAGGTTCTTGGGGTTGGCTGGCTACTATAGGAAGTTTATCAAAGACTTCGCAAAGATATCAGCTCCATTAACACGCCTGACGAAGAAGAACCTAGTTTTCACATGGGACGTAGATTGTGATGATGCGTTCCAACGTTTGAAGAGAGATTTGACCTCAACCCCAGTCTTAGTGCTGCTTGACGGGAGTAAGCCATTTACCGTTTATACTGATGCTTGTGGGACAGGACTAGGCGCAGTCTTAATGCAAGAGGGTAGTGTAATAGCCTATGGTGGAAGGCAGTTGAGAGCGCATGAGAAGAATTACCCTACACATGACCTAGAGTTGGCCGCTATTATTTTCGCGCTTAAGTCTTGGCGTCATTATCTTCTTGGCGAGAAATTCGAATTATTCACTGACCACAAATCGTTAAAATACTTATTCTCTCAGAAGGACTTGAACTTAAGGCAGCAAAGGTGGATGGAGTTCTTAGCGTCCTACGACTTCGAAATAGCCTATACCCCTGGCAAGGGTAACGTATAGAAAAAGATTATCCTTAAGTCCTTTGTTTGTTGAGCGGCGAAGCCTAGAATTCATTTCGATGTTTGACTTTAGACCTTCCGTTGACTTTGTACTCGGTTTGCTAGCATCCTTGGAGGTCAGACCTACGCTTTTGGGACGGATTGGGGAGGCACAGCGAGACGACCCACAGTTGGTTGAGTTAGTAGAAAAGCTCAAAGGAGGGGAGTCATCAAGCCATCTCCGTAGGTATACCCTAGATGATAAGGGTTGGTTATGTAGGGATAATAGACTTTGTGTACCTCGAGACGAAGGGTTGAGGAAGGCTATTCTTGACGAAGCACATAATTCGAAGATGACCATTCATCCCGGCGAGGACAAGATGTATAAAGACATGAAGCGAGTTTTCTTTTGGGCCGGTATGAAGAGGGACGTGGCCGAGTATGTCGCTAGATGCTTGGTGTGCCAACAAGTAAAAGCGGAGCAAAAGAAACCCGGTGGGTTGCTTCACCCATTGGAGGTTCCACTATGGAAGTGGGAGAGTGTCTCGATGGACTTCGTGGATGGATTACCGCGATCAAGGAAGGGTAATACGGGGATTTGGGTTATAGTAGATAGACTTACTAAGAGCGCCCATTTCATTCCCGTGAAGAGTAAGAGGACTGCTCCATGGTTAGCTTCTGTATACATCCGAGAGATAGTTCGTTTGCACGGTGTTCCTTCTAGCATAGTGAGCGACCGCGATCCTATTTTCACTAGCGAATTTTGGAGAAGCTTGCAAGAGGCGGTAGGGACTTAGTTATGTTTGAGCACCGCATACCATCCTCAGACGGACGGCCAGACCGAGAGGGTGAATCGTATTCTAGAGGACCTGTTGAGGATATGTATCCTAGACTTTGAGGGTACATTGGAAGAGCATCTTCCATTGGTAGAGTTCGCATATAATAACAGCTTTCGATCTAGCATTGGCATGGCACCTTTCGAAGCTCTTTATGGACGACCTTGTCGTTCATCTACATGTTGGTGAGAATCTACGGATAAGATATTACTTGGGCCCGATATGATTAGGGAGACTTCGGAGAAGATCGACTTGATTCGAAGAAGGATGAAAGCAGCACAAGATAGGCAGAAATCTTATGCGGACAAGAGGAGAACAGATCTTGAGTTTGAAGTTGGGGACATGGTCTTTATCAAAGTGTCTCCATTGAGGAACGTTGTTCGCTTTGGGTCCGTTGGGAAGTTAACACCAAGGTTCGTAGGGCCGTTTCCTATTAAGGAAAGGATTGGACAGATGGCGTATAGGGTGGAGTTGCCTGAGAGACTTAGTGGTGTACACGACGTATTCCATGTATCACATTTGAGGAAGTGCTTGCACGAGACCGCAGAAGTGGTAGAGCCGAGCTTGCTTAGAGAGGTGGAGATCGAGCGTGACGCGACGATTCGACGAGCTCCTACACGCATTCTTGGGTCAGAGATCAAGAAGCTGAGAAATCGAGAGGTCAGACTAGTCAAAGTACAATGGGGAGATGATGAGAGCAACGCTACTTGGGAGACAGAAGAGAAGATGCGTTCACAATACCCTTTTCTTTTTGAGGGTATGTCCTTTAATTTCTCCTTTATCGCTTATCTTGTACTTATCTTACCTTTAGAGTATCCTCTCGTTAGTATCTTTGACCTTTAGTTAAGATAATCCTATGGTTGAAACACGTGTTTGAGACATGTTATGTGTGATGGATGCAAAGTGGATGCAAGTGTTTGCTAGTGGTTGCTTGTGGACGCATATGCACACACCGTTAGGCACTAGATCGGCTCAGTCACTTCATATTGCATATTGCATATAAATGGCTGTATTTAGTAAAATGGATGAATAATGATTGTATTATCATATGGATGCTGCATTCAGATGATGATTGTGCACGCATATAGAGATAATATGTAGCATTAAGGAACTTTTGCATACATAATGGACGCATGGAACTATCATGAATTGCATTAAGGAGGTCAACTGAATCAGTGGACCGCCTGATTTTGCATTAGATATGGACATATACACACACTGTGCATTTAAACATGAAAGCATTAGAAGTCTATAAGGACAATGGATGCCTGTGTTTGATGGTTGAGTAGATGGACGATTGGATGATAGGATATACATTCTTCTTGACTTGAAGATTTCGGGACGAAATCCTTTAAGGAGGGGAGAATATAACACCCCGTAATTCTGTTAATATTAATATTCACAAATTAAAGAATAACTAATCTCAGACGTGAGAATTGTGGGAAATGGGTTGTGCCATTGTGTTCATCTCGGAATTCTGGTTGAAATAGAGTCCGCGTTTGCATGGATTGGACTTCGTATGAAGAAGTTATGGCCATCGGAAGTTTCAGAAAATTTAAAACAGCTCGCAGGAATATTTAAAATTCAAACTGGAAGTGCAGAAGCGGGCTGGGCGGGAAAATTCCCGCCCATGCAGGTCGACTGGGGGGTCGACACTAGTGTCGACCTACCTCCCCCCCCCCTCAGGTCGACTATAGTGTCGACCTGGTCAGGCAGCTAGGGTTTTGACTGAGCCCAATCTTGAGCTGCTGATGTGTCTTTAGGGCTGAATTGGCAAATTAAACGGTTCAGTTTAGTTCTGAGTTGATCTGACGGTCTAAATAAACCCTAAACTCTATAAATACCTAGGTAGTCTCTCACCCTAATTCATATGAAAAATAGAATAGCTACCGTCATACCGCTGCCATGGAAGTCAGTGGAGCCGCCGCCAACTAAGAAGGAAGAAAACCCTAATTCTACTCAACTCTAAAGCAATCAAGACTCTCTTTTCTTCTCTAATTTGTGAGTATGATAATCTTAACAAGATTATTGTTAAACTAATTCGATTAAGTCATGAATGGATTATAAGTAAATGATGTGGATTATCACATATGTTGTTGTAAACCTTATGCTATCATGTATGTCATAAATCCTATGCTATGTGATGATGATATCCTATATGTTGTAAATCATGCTATGATGATATTGTATAAGTTGTAGTTTTCTATGTTAAATTGTGATGAATCATACATGTTAAAGTCATGATGTTATTATCTATGCTAGTTAGTTCATGTTAATCAAATCATCATGTTTGGGCTATGTTGATCTATATGACAAACCATGTATGCAAGTTAGATTGATTAGTAAAGATTATGAACATATGCCATGACATCTCTTTAGAGCTATAATTATGACACCTAGAATTATGCTATGACATATGTGAAATTCTATGCCAGTTCACACCATCATTATGTTGTCTAAAACCCCATATGCAAGTATATACACAAATTTGGGTTATGATCATATCATGTAAATTGTGACATTTAACAAGTTGACACCTTTAGATCCTTAACATGTGTAGTTTATGCAAGTTTCACCCCTATTATGATTGGATTATTTTACTTGTCTATATGTTGTGATAATTTATTTTGTGCTATGAGTTAGACTATTCGAGTCTAACGTATATTCTGCGTTGAATAAGCGAACGTATAAACGTGGGGTAGGGGTAATATTAAGGATTCAATAATAAGAAGTTGGGGTGCAATTGATATGATTTTGCATGCCATGAGTGGATGACCATAATTGAGTCAATTATGGACATCAATAAAAGTGGACTTAATTAATAATTTGGATAGGGAATTATTAAAACTGGGGTAAAAGATTATAAGTGATAATCAATGCTTAGGACACGAGGTTGGACTCGTTTGTGACGTAAACCTGCCCGGAACCGCCCCGCAAATCCAGTGGTCACAAATGTCAGCCCAATGTGAGAGGTCCTAGGCCTAAACTAAAGCATAACAGTTGTAAAGACACGAGGTTAGACTCTTTTATGGTGTAAGACTGCCCGGACCCGCCCGGCAAATCCAGCTGCCATAAATGCCAGTCTAATGTGAGAGGTCTTTATGAGGTTATGGCCTGAATGAATTAAGAAATACTTAACCAGATAAACATGTAAGGTGGGACATGGGGGTTAAGTAGGTGCCTTGGGTGGCATGAGGAATCTAGTGGGTGCCCTTAGTGGCATGTGAAATACGATTAGTAAGACTTAACCAAACACACATGTAAATGAACATGACTAAGAGGGTTAAGTGGGATGTACTAGTGGACAAGCTTAGGTGGGTAGCTTGTGGGGGCCCATTTCAACCAGTATCCCAAACGTATCTTTGTTGGCTCGACCCAAGTCGAGGACGGGACATGCATACTGGGTTTGACTATAAGAGGCCAAAACGGGGAGCGGTGGCAACACAAGTCCAACGGGTTTCATATGCGTGTGTGGACCAGGGCTGGTAGGTAAGACGTTGTTGCATCGTGTAGGTATAAGCCGTGCATTCTCAAGTTGTATCGGGTTGCCACTTTAGGGGAGTGATACACCCCACTGTGGGGCCAGCACGGGTATCTACGAGTAGGGAGCCGATCGAAAGTGGGTAGTGGGGTACACCTAGTGGAGATAGGGGCAGACGGCACCTATGTAGTCAGCTAGGGGTACGCAAGGCTATTTATATAGTTTCTGTGTGAAGCAAGTGGGATCAACCTTTAGGGTGACTGGTGCGGTGCAGTGTAGTAATGTGCGGTGCAGTGTAGTAATGTGCGGTGCAGTGTAGTAATTATTCGTTAGTAATTAGGTGTGCCTTTAACGTTATCTTTATCTGCTCATTCCTTACCTAATAGTTCATAGACATTTACTTGTCTTCCAGCTTATGCCTTAGTCTAGTTATTTTGATAGTAGTATTGTTAGAATTATCATACTCGCCAGACTTTATGTCTGACCCCCTCCATTTCTATCCTTTTCCCCCTCCAGGTCCTCAGGTTGGGCCCAACTCTAGTGGAGTTTGATTGGATCGCTTCATCTCTCTTTGGAAAGCTTGGACCGTTGAAGTAAAGTCCAGCTTGTTATCTTCTTTAATGGCTATTTATGTAATGGGGTTATGTATTTTGTTTTATGAAGATGGATATTGTACTTGACTCTGATTTATGGTTTTATGATGTAACAAACATGTTTAATTTCCACTGCAATAAAATGAAGTTTTAGATTTCGAAGTACTACTTATTATCTGTCTTGTTGTAATTTTTCTGTTCTATATTCACTTATAACCTCCATGGAAGTTAATGCATTCCCTTTGTGAGTGACATTAATGGACGTGGGGTGTTACAAGAAACGATCAGCCGGTTGAAATTGTACAATGCATATCTCGAGCCGAAACCTCTGGCCAAGGATATGAGGATGTGACCCGGACCCCCTTCACTCTTAACTTCTCAAATGAAAGGGAACCACAGATTTCAAACTGCCTGTTTTGATGGCATACGATGGAAGATTGGACCTTACCACACATCTAACACACTATATCAGGCACATGGATGTGTTGGGTGCATCTGCTGAACTCATGGCAAAATGTTTCTTTCTGTTCTTGTCGGATTTAGCTGTACTTTGATTTAGGCAGCTCAGTAATAGACCGATTGGATCTTGGAATGAACTTGTGGGACAACTCATGGGGAGTTCAGAGTCCACATAGCTCGTCCCAACAATGTGATGACATTTACGACTATCAAGCAATGGTCTGGTGAGACTTTGCAGAAGTACTTGGAGAGATTCAATGCAGTTATGGCTTCGGTGGATAAGCCGCAACCACTTATATCTTAATGATGACTATAGCTGGAGTGGCCGAGAAATATGAATTTAAGGCTATCTTGCAAATATATCCCCCAAGGGATCTCGATGAGTTTTGTTTCGAGGCTGATAGATACTTGCACCAATAGGATGCGCAGGCACAAAACAAGGTTGAAGCAAATGCTCTGAATGATCACGTGGCGGTTGAGGATGGAGTCAAGCATGACGATGTGAATAATAAAGTGGAAGACGAGCAAGATGGGTCGAAGAAAAACAGGAAATGGAAGGGATACCCTTCTTATGCTAAGTTGAATGCACCTCTGGAGAGAGGATCTACTTGGATATGCAGGAGAATCTCCCGTATCAGAAACCGGCTCTTCGAGAGCACCTTGAAAAGGATAGGAGGTCTGGAAGACACTGCCTTTTCCATGACCTGGATGGTTACAACACCAATGATTGCAGGTACCATCGAGACCTGGTGTAACACCCCACCTCCGCCAGTGCCACTCTTGCAAGCACACTGGCTTTGGAGGGGCGTTTAAACAAGGTAAACATGCATGCAGATATCACAAGACAGAACATATAAGTAAAACAGAGTAGTAAAGCAGCGGATTAAACTAGCATTTCAAAACCATAGTCATATTACAACAAAGTACTTGAGCATTTTTTTCCAACAAACAAAGTCTAGACAAAAGCATAAACTGAAAAACTGAAATACATAAAGTACTATCCCCAAAGTGAAGTGATAAACCATAGCTAACTCAATGTCCAAACCCGTACATGAGCGAATCCAGTAAGCAAGCTAGAAAGATCCAAGCTAAGCTCCAATGTTCCCACCCTGAGGACCTGAGGGGGGGAAACGGAAGACAAGAGGCGAAAGAAAACAGGTCAGTCAAAAAGACTGGTAAGCCCTACTACTATCTGTCTATGAACTAGTAAAGTTAACTGGCATGAGAAGCTGAGATGAACATAAGGATAACAACATACTGGCATGATGATTAACTAACAAGATAGATAAAGGTGTCATCGCATAATTAAGGTTAAGTTTTGCACCACGGGTGTACTAGCATTCTAACATGTCAAGTAAAAAAAACAAGAATTGATCCCTTGGCCCAAGCTTGGCCCATCATCATGAGGTGACCTAAATCAAGGTCCAACTACTCGGTCTAGTCGATCGGCTCCCTATAAGCCTAACTCGTCAAGTGTCGGTGTCATGCGGCTTAATCATGTAATGTAGTTGACTGTGCAGGGTCCACCCTAGGGTGTATCTGGCCCTACGGTGTAACCCTCTGACACCATACCATGATGCACAGTCCAAACCTACCGTTGCCCGTGTTCAACTCCGGACTTGATGTGCACGACCATGGTCCGCCTGAACAACCGGGGCATCATTCAGCCGTCTCTTTTGGTCTCTTACAATCAGCCCAGTAATCGTGCCCCACCCTAGCCTAGTCCTAGGGTCTTATGATACATCTAGAAGGTTACGGCTGAAAAGGACCACGCAACTAGGGTTTCTTAACGGGTTAAATGTGGTTAACCCGATCCAAACGTGGATTAAATCGGTTAAGAGTACCCAAGGCTCCTGACTTAACCTCGATTAATCCATCAAGCCCAAATTGGTTAAGTATTAAGTGGACCATGACTTAACCCTAATCAGGAGGCATTAATTAACTTAATGCGCTTTAACCTCTCACATTAGACTTTGTTGTGGTTACTAGTTAAGTCGGGCGGGTCCGGGTAGCTTTATACCACAACTAGGTCTAACCTCGGGTTCGAGCACAACATGACCAACTTCTCACATTGGGTCCTATTGTTTGTAGCCACTAGTTAAGCCGGGCGGGTCCGGGTAGATTTATGCTACAAACTCAACCCAACCTCGAGTTGGCCACACTCATATTTTCTAAGTGTCATGTCCATTATGTTTCCAAAACATAATTACAAGTTAACATATCACGTCATGTTACAAAAATCATGTTCATGTCATTATGTTACCCAACCCCAACGTAATCCCATCGTTTACATAATCGCAACAACGCATAAAGGATAAAATAGGGAACTTGGCATAACCATGACATAAAGGTGTTGAAGCCACAAGTTTAACATGGTGGCATATGAAATGTACATATGTTCATATACTTGCATATTGCATTATTAGGCTTCAAAAGCATGCATAAAACCAAACTTAGCATATGAGTGATACATGGTGATAAATAACATGTAGAAGTTGCTAGAAGTTCGCATTTAGCCTCACATGCAAGTTATCATAAGGGATATGATAACTTTCATGTTGCCAAAATGCAACCTTTAACATAAAGCTTGAAGCTTTAAGCTTACAACTTCAAGTTTAACTTGCATAACATGATAACATGTGCATAATGATCAACCCAAACTTGCATAACATGATAACATGATCGACCCAAACTTGCATAACATGATAACATGATCAACCCAAACTCGCATAACATGATAACATGATCAACCCAAACTTGCATAACATGGCAACATGTGTCATACATAACTTGCATAATGATCAACCAAACTTGCATATAATGATCACCCAAACTTGCATATAATGATCAACCAAACTTGCATATAATGATCAACCAAACTTGCATATCATAATGATCAACCCCAAACTTGCATCATTCATTTAACTTTAGAGTTCAATAAAAAGAAAGTAGAAAAGGGCTTACAATGCTATGAAGACACAAATAAATATTTATTATAAAGATTGAGACGAAGCCCTTATGCAAGCACCAAAAACCCAAATATGCAAGCTCCAAATGAAAACCCTTGAGCCAATTCAATAAAAACCCTTGCTTTGAAATAGAAATGTTGCAACTTAACTTGAATGCAAGCTAAGAACACTCATACAAGTTTGAAAACACTTGTATGAACTCAAAATCTCTCATAGAAATTAACTTAGAAATTTTAGCATGAGAGCGGAGGCCATGAGAGGAACAAATTTGACATAGTTTAGTTGTAGGATTGAATAATGGTGATTTAGGCTAGGTTTGGGGTCTTTTTATAGAGGATTAGGATAGTATTAGCCATAGGATTAACCCTAGATTCAATCCAAGCCATCAAAGCATGTCTTGGGGAAGAAGTCAAGTGTAGGAACCATCTAGGGCCTTTAGATTAAAGCTGAACCATGAGAACCATTCAAATGCAAAATCTGCATTTGAGCGAATCGGCCCACGGGTTGACAGCCAAACACCCTGGATTAACCCCTAGTCGACCCAGCGAGCTCGGGTCGACCTCAAAAATCGGCCGGTTCGGTTATTCCCCTCTCCCAATTCGCTGTTTTGAACATTTTTGCATATTTATTTATTTAATTTTCAATTATATATATATATATATATATATATCAATATATATATATTTCTCTGCGCAACCCATTTCACTTAATTAAGTATACTTTAATTTGTGAATTTTTCATGAAACTTCGCGAGGCCATATCTTGGTCATACAGACTCCGATTTTCGAAAACTCGGACTCTATTTCGCGTATTTTTCCGAGACGAACGCAATGGCATAGCCTGTTTCCCTTGATTCAGATTTTACAGTTTAATTCTGCCTCCATTTATGTTATAACATGTTATTCAAAAATACGGGTTGTTACACCTGGTCGAGGAGCATGTCAGGAATGGGAATCTCCGAGGCTATGCTGACACTGAAGCGGCAGTGACCGAACACGGGCAGCTGTTTGCAAATCAAAACCAAGGAGGACTTCGGCCTCGAACACAAATCGTCATCTCGCGATTGTGGGATGAAGCCCGGAGAGGCTTCGTATCATTTCTCTTTGCTTATGTCTTTGCTTAAAATTGCCTTGTATGGCGAATGAAACTAATCATGTCTTTGCTTCACTCGGAGATATGAGGTTAAAGACCTAAATGGCTAGCTCCTATCATGAAGAGGTGATTGGATGGGTTTGAGTGAATTCCCTGTCAATCCCTCGCCAAGTGATGACTGGATGGATTTGCAAGAACGGGTCGTGAATTCCTTTTACCAGATGTGAATGGATAAATTCATACGAATGAAATACGAACTCTATCGCCAAGAGTGATAGGATGAGTTTATATAGATAAGTTCCATCACCGAAGTGTGATAGGATGAACTTATGAACAATGGGTTCCGCTGCCAGAGAGCGGTAGGATGAACTCATATCAATGAACTATGGGCTACGCCGCTGGAGAGAAGTAGGATGAACTCATATCGATGAACTATGAGCTCCGCCACCAGAGAGCGGCAGGATGAACTCATATCGATGAACTATGGGTTCCACAGCCGAAGATTGGTAGGATGAAATTATATCGACAAACCATGAGTATCGTCGCTGGAGAGCTATGGGTTGGACCCATGAAGATGAGCTATGGATTCCTCTAATGATATACGATTGGGTGAATCCATTTTGAATTAAAACTCGAGTAAGGACTTTACTTATCTAGCTTATCCTTGGTCCTCTTGCCAAATTGGGAAGGAGCGCCATGGAATCATATAACTATTTGGTTTTATGGATTTCTAGTTTCCCCATTTTCCTGGATATGGTTATTCTGGGTACTCCGGCTCACGGTTCCCTGGTTATTGGCTATTTTGGTTATTCTAGCTTTCGGACTTCTTCGTTTCCACTGGTTGTTGGTTATTCTAGTATTTAGGTTCTCGGGCCCTTGAGGTCCCTCAGCTACTTCGGTTACATATGTAATTCTGGTTGCTTCGGTTGTTCTGATTGTTCAGTTATTTTGTTTATTAGCCAAGGAACAATCCGGAGTGATCAGTAGCTTTCATTGGATTTTAGGCTGTAATTTTATGACTAATACAATCTGGTGCGATTGTGGATTTCTAGTTAGTACGATCCAACAAGATCGCGGCTTTCAGGTTCTTTGGCTTTCTGGTTTCATGGTTAATACGATCCAGCGCGATCATGGCTCTTTGACTTTCTGGTTCTTGGATATCCCTTCGGACTTCTCCTGAATTTGGTTTATGGATTCTTGGATTTCTGGTTTACTCGCAAAACACATCTTTCTTCGATCAAGAAAGATACGTTTTAGGGGGCAAAGTGTTGATCTGCTATCTGGTAAAGCAGTCAAACGTCAAGATTATGGTTAGCGACGCGCTTAAGTTTTGAGAACTTTCGTTGGAAAACAAAAGGTGATTTGGTTGAAGTCGCAAAGTTCTCGAAAAAAGTTGGAAATGTCGTCAATTCCCGGATCATCGTTATTGGATTAGAAAATTCATTGAAACCTTGGTTAATCTAGCATGGTGCGACACCCCACGTCCGTTAATGTCACTCTTTATCAAAATGCATTAAGCTTAGTAAAGTGTTATAGGTAAAAAGAAACATAAACATTACAAGACATATATAAAATAACAGCGGAATTTAAAACTTTATTAAGCAGAAAACATCGTGATTCAAAACATAGTTACATCATAAGTCTAGAATACATAAAACCAAGTACATCAACTTAAAAACTTCTGTCTTGTACCAAAAACCATCAGAGTACAATAAACATAAAAGGAGCATAATCCTCATAACATAGCCATAGTAGAGAAGATACGAAGTCAAGCAGTACATCTAAGCAGCTCCAATCAGAAAAGAAGAATCCTGATCAAGCTTGAGTATTCCCACCCTGAGAACCTGGGGGGAGGGTGGACGGAAGAGAAAGAAGAGTAAACAAAATGGGTTAGACATAAGTCTAGTGAGTCCAGTTGCTTTTAGCATATAAATAAGTAAAAACATCATGATAGGCATATAAGTTGGAGAGAGAGATAACAGTGTCATAAGACAAGTATAACAAGGTAGACAGGATAATAGAACAGAACATGCTTTGTGCTTTTTAATACTTTTCTCCCTCTGCACCAATACTAGTATAATCGGAACAAGATGATCCCAACAAGTACAAGATGGTAAACTTAGGTGTACTTCTAGTGAGAGGTTTTACCCCATACAATAATAGGTGGCCCAACAGAACTGACGGGTGTTACCCCCAACGATAATAACGGGCTCCTAAACAGGCGAGACTAGATGTACACTAATTACTACCCCAGTCGATCGGCTCCCTAACCCGTAGATACCCGTGCTGGCCCCACAGTAGGATGTATCACTTCCTAAAGTGGAAACCCCATTATTTCCAAGATGCACACTTGTATCTACTGATGTCACGACGTCTTTTTTCATCAGAAGGTGGACCCATGCACGCACATGAGCCTGATGGAACGCGCCGTCAGACACCTTCCTCCCAAGTGACCTATTATAACCAGCTTAGTAAGTGTGCCCTGACCCCGATCTAGTTCGGGGTTCTCTGTTTGATACCGATATAGGTTACTGATTGATATGGGTCCCATACACTAGATGATACAAGCTTCCCTCTAGGCTTGCATCCTCACTACTAGGATTTCAATAGGTTATGCCTACTAGTTTAATAAGATTGCATAACCCCAGCAGGTTAAGTTTGTGGGCCTATATATATATATAAATAAATATTGCCCATCGCCCCAAGATTTACTTAACCCTCCCACTGATTCAAGCAAGTTTACTTAACCCCTACTCAAGTTAACTGGTTCATGCAATCCTTATGGATTCAAACATGTTAAGTATTACAAGTTTATCACCATTCATTCATTTATGGCTATTAATGCGCTAGACCTCCCACATTAAGCCTATAACTTGTGGACGCTGGATATGCCTATTGGTTCCGGACAGACTTTTTCCACAAGTCGGACTTAACCTCGTGTCTTAGCGTGTTACGTGTTTATGCACTTAGCCCCTCACATTAGATTCACCACTTGTGGTCGCTGGATATGCCGGATGGTTCCGCGCAGACTTCTACCACAAGTGTAATCTAACCTCGTGTCTAAGCGCAGTTACAGTTTCTAATTACTGTAAATCTTGGCATTTTCATTCTTTAACAATTATCCCTATTTCATTATAGGTTTTCATTCCCCTTCCCAAGTCATGTTCATCATGTACCATATGCCCCAAATTAAGGTATTTAATCACAGTTTGGTTTGTTACCCAAATTCATGTTTTCAATTCAATTTATACTCCAATTTCCCAATATAAGTTATGCCCCAATTTTAGCGTTTCCCCTCGTTCCCAATTTCACGCGTTCGCATATTTCAGCGGTATGCCTAGGCTCAAAGGTAGCCTGGCTATTAAAATATAAAGGGAAAAAAGAAGGGAAGAGAACACAAATAAGCATAATAACAAAAATAGGCATATGATGGTAGAAACAGGCATAGCAACTGAATAAGCATATAGTGACAAAATTGGGTATAATGACAAGATAGGTATATAAAAACAGGTCTGATGAACATGTGATAAAAAAAACTGATTAGGCATAGTCTTAGATCTAAATTCATATACATGTCAAGATTACATTTTAGGTGTTTACATCTAAAAGCAACATAAACTTACAAAGAATGGATATAAGAAATTTGAGGAAAGCGTGTTGATATTGAATCAGCGATCTTTGATACATATGAATCGTCGTTGCTGAAAAAAGGCTAATTTAATCTGAGCTGGAGCAGCATCTCATCATCGCCATTGATTTACATGAATAAACAATGGGTATAGGGTCCTTTATATAGCCTAGGGTTCACGAATTTGGTCAGAAAACAAGTCCACATATGCAGGAATGAATCTGGTTTGGATTTGCGGGGTGTCGACACCCCTGTGTGGGTGTCAACCCATGGGTCGACACCACTTGGCTGGGGTCGACCCCTAATGAGTTTGATTCCCGCGTTGGTTCCTGCCTTCGTATTTCAAACTGATTTGAATTCTAGATTTAATTTTATTTATATATAAGTGGCTTATATGTTTATAAAATTCAAACCTTAATATCTTCTTCAAACGATGTCTGTTTTACGCAAACTCAGAGTCTATCTTAAGCAGAATTCCGAGATGAATGCAATGGCACAGTCCGTTTTGCTTAATTCTCTATGTTTAATTAAGTATTATTTAATTCATTATTATAGTGTCTTTTAAAACTACGTGATATTACACATGGTAATATACATGATCACTCGATCCCAATCAGCTCAAAATCCTTAAGCACCTTGGTCCAATCACATGGAAAAACTCTTCAAGGCAAAATATTTTGGTTTTGGCTAATTATAGTGTTAATCACTCAAGAGATGCCACTGACACGGCCCAATCAAACAAAATCACGTGCACGACTCCTCGGATCGCTCACAAGCTTTGAATCAGCCAAATTGGCAAAACCAGATTTGGCTCTCAAAAATGCTGATTGACACGGCGATCAACCTATTTCATTGGTTTTACTCAGGGATTTGGAGCTTGGCACTTGGTAGGGCCAGGATGCGAAATCTCTAGGCTAATTTGGCGCTTTGAAAAAAACACTTGAGCACACCGGGGTGCGATGTGAATTTCGTGTGTGCGCATCAGGGATTCAGATGCGAAATCTTCTTATGGAGTTGGGATGCAAAGTGGCAAGGAGGGTTTAGCAAAAGGAAATTCAAGTGCGGATCACCAAGATTCAGTAGAGCAACTCGGGCTGGCCATATGTTTCGGGATGGGAAATCACCCTGGGCAAGGCTGATGCAAAAATGGGCAAAGTGGCTGATCACAGCCAGGTGTGTGTTGATCACTGATTTCTTGGTGATCAACACGTGCCGATCATTGTTTTTTCAGGTTTTCACTAAGATTTAAAATTTTCCACCGCGACTCGATATTTTGGCTAAATACCGAGGATACAAATTTTGCATCCTCTCAGGATACGAAATTCGCGCTAATGCATGTAAACTTCACCTATAAGTACCTCTTCTCTTGGCAATCAAAGGGGTTGTCTTGGCTTGGTATTTTTGGACATTGGGCATACGGGAGAGCTTTCATTGGAGCTCATTAATGGCTTCCATGGTGATTCCCATGGCTTTGGACTTCATCTTGGACTTGTAAACTTCATGCCGAAGTTTGCCTCCTTTTTTTGGCATATACTTGGACTTGTGGACATCCCTTAGACATTCTTAGGCATTAAAGATTTTCAGTGGACATTAGTGTTTATTCTAATACACTTTGGCTTAAGGTAGAAGAAGAAGAGCATTTTGGTCAAAGTTTAGAATTAACAAGATACTTGTTATTCTATTGAATAATTTTGTATATTCAAAGTGCCCGAAATTGGTTGAACATTGTAATCGATATAATTATGATGAATGATTACTATAAAGTGGACGTAGGTGTTAGTGTCAAACCATTGTAAAAGGTTGTGAGTCCATTACATTTTATTGTATTTGGTCATTTGGATATCCGGTTATCATCTAAATCCGCTCTTGGGGATTGTCACGCGCAACCAATTTCCCATGTCAACACATTATCAAGCATATCTTAATTTTTCCTACCCCTTGAGCTTGGAAATGAGAAATCCTATACTCAAGCTTACCACGTCTGCTTCCACTTCTCATGTGGATAGAATAAATCAAGTTCTTTAAAACTTAATCCCTAGGGACATTGCAGGAACACAATTTTTATAAGGGGGAGTCTATAATAACCCAAGTTTTCAGTAATTACTTGCTATAATTAAAAAAAAGCTAAATTATGAATATTAGAGTGATAACTAAGTTGAATATATGATTATTTGACAGAATTAATTTTGTTTATATATTAAAAGTTGGATTTTGTTATTTAATTATGGAAAGTGTGGAATTTAATCAGCTAAAGTGATTAAATTGAGGCTTTCCAAAAGTGAAGGAAAATTTGTAGAATTTTGGGTAAATAATGTTCTTTAGGGGAATAATTCAAGGTTCGATTATAAATATATTGATTTTGCAAGGTCCAAGCTTTATTTTCAATACTATATGTTTGGAATGACTCTTGATCTTATAAATTGATGTATTAATGAAGTTTGGTAACTTATAGATTAAAAAAATAAAGGTTTAATATATAAATACACACACACGCATATATATATATACACACGCACACACATATATATATTGAATAAAATCCTGTTCAAAAATATAATGTTATGTGAAAATCTTTCTTAAAACATATGGTTTGGTCCGTTTGGAATAATATACAAAATGAATACGGTTTGTTGTTTTAATCGATAAATATTATGCGTTAAGAGAATTTTTGAGAAATTGTACAAGTTTGATAAATAAAATATGTAATTTTCAAATCTTGGTAATTTATGTGTTAAAATGTACACATTAAAATATTCAATTTTTATGTCACATAGAGATTTATGCAAAAATAAAAATGTTCATATTTGTGTACAATGAAGAATTTGATGCAAAATGTAGATTTAAGTGTTAAAAGCATTCTTAAATGTTTTATAAATATTATTTAAAATTTTAATAAGTTTTTTGTTGTTAAAACATGTTAACTAGGTGAAGAAATGGCTTAAACATACCTTAACTAGGTTGAAATAGGGGTAAATGTGTGGTTGATGGCCTAAAAAATTATTTAATAGTCTAATTAATAGTTTAAGCCTAATTAACCTATGTTTAGGGCCCTAACGATGTATTATCCTTCAATATAAATTAAATATAGATTCAACCGGGATGTGAATATCGAGTTATAAATCCAATTGGAGCTGTATGATATTCTATTGTGTATATATACGATAATATTTATTTGTAAATATTAAATTTAATTGTTTTTAAATATGTTAATATTTAAAAGGGTTTATTTAGAGCTTTAAAAATATCCAGTTTTGCAAACGACCTCTGTTTTCTACGAAACTAATTTTGTTGGATCTGCAATATTAAACTATTGCTAGATTTCAATTTTCGTCATTTTTGGAGTCTGTGTGTGGCTGTAAGGATTTTTAATGTGAAAAACCGTCGATATTTTGATGGTTAAAAATACGCTGTGTGATCAAACGGAGTCAG
Source organism: Allium sativum (assembly GCA_030737875.1). Taxonomy (NCBI): domain Eukaryota; kingdom Viridiplantae; phylum Streptophyta; class Magnoliopsida; order Asparagales; family Amaryllidaceae; genus Allium; species Allium sativum. The sequence continues at coordinate 679,764,183 of CM060926.1, read as the reverse complement.
AATTCGATGAAACGAGTTTCATAGGGTCTGTAATGTCGAACTGTAGCTACATGTCCATTTTCCTGATTTTTGGGTGTCATGTATGATCACAGGGATTTTTAATAATAAATACAAATAGCGTTTGATTAAAAATAAATAAAATATTTAATATAAAAATAATATTTTCTCTCTATAAATATGCCACTATTTCTCTAAACCTAAAAATCATTTTTCTCTGGTCAAACAATACGCCTCCACCCTCTTTTCAAAACGTGAGAAACTCCTTTGTTTATAAAATCATAACAATCCAAATAAATTACAATAAATCTTGAAGCTGATACGTTTGAGATCGCCCAAGCCTACTCTTCATGCTCACATAAATTTTGAAAGGGTTTTCCAAAATTTTCGTTGATACTTTTTAACGTAGCGATGGTTAGGGTTAGGAGTTTTCGTGAATTGGAGCATTGATTCGTATTTTCAATGTCGGTTTTGGGAGTTTGAGGTTAAGTATCATCTTGCGTGAAAATTTTGGAGGAAATGGTTGCAAAGAAGTTCGTGTTATTCCCCGAAACCCACGCGAAAGAACTGGACAACGGATTTGGCTACAAGGTTTCGAATTGGATGATCTTGATATGGTTTGGAAGCTAATCAAACGAGATGAATTTTGGTAGTTTCATTTTGATTTATAATAAAGTATAGAAGTGGCATGGTTTTCATGAAGAAGCGGAAATGTCTTGAGTATACTGGAGTGTGAAAGGAGTTTGGAGAGGAAGGGTATTGTACTGACCAGGTTGATGTAGTGGTGGGCCAGAAATGGTTTGGGTAAAGCCCGAGTTCATTTTAATTAAAGTAAAGATTATTTAAATACTAGTTCAAACTTGTAAATGTAATAACTTCTACATACTCTATCAGAATTTCGAACGGTCAGATCCATTAGGATCGTATGGACGGACACTACACAATGGAACTGATGGGGAGCGAATCGAAGCTCGTTACAATTTATAGCAAAATAAATTATCCGTATGAATCAAGCGACAATTATCGTTATTTAACGATGATCGTCCAATGTGAGTAAATCTCACTAACTCTGATCAATTTATATTTTTATAAATATAATCAAGTATTGATAAATGATAATTGATTGCTATGTGTTGATTGGTTAGTTGAATTGCTGATGTATTAGTTGAAATTATAGATAACGATATATATATATATATATATATATATAAATCGTTAATCTAATATTGATTTTGTTTATCTTAATATTTCATATCGAAATGAAATCGATGTTACTATGTTGTTTAACATCTGTGGATGCCGGGAAACAGGTCGGAGGAATCCAACTGGATTCCTCAACATTTATTTTATTGTTTTTCATATATTGTAATATATGATGTGATATATAATCTGTTGTTGGTTATATGTGTTTGGATGATATTGATCATGGTTATTTGGTATTTTAAATACCGTAAGAAATACTGGGATATAGAAAAGGGGATTTTCAAAGTGTATTTTGAAAATAAATTATTTATATAAAATCAATGGATTTTACATATAAAAGGAAAAGGATTTTATAAAAGAAAATAATTATAAAATCAAAGGATAATAAAAAAAGGGAAAATATTGGTGAAACAAATATAAAAGGAAAATATTTGTAAAACAAATAGAAAAGGAAAATATTTGTGAAACAAATAGAAAAGGAAAATATATGTAAAATAAAATAGAAAGAGAAATATTTGTAAAACATTTACAAATAAAATAGAAAAAGAAATATTTGTAAAACATTTACAAATAAAATAGAAAGGGAAATATTTGTAAAACGTTTACGAATAAAATAGAAAGGGAAATATGTAGAAATAAATAGAATTGAAAAGGAAATATTTTTTTGTTAAATAAACAAATAGAAAAGGGAATATTTGTAAAACAAATAGAAAAGGGAATATTTGTATAAACAAATAGAAAAGGAAGTATTTGTAATCAAATAGAGTTAGTCGAATATAGTTTAATCGAATATAGTTTATTCGAAGAAGGGAGTTATCGAATATTGGTTATTCGAAAAAGAGTTACCAAATATTGGTTATAAGAAAAAGAGTTATCGAATATTGGTTATTCGAAAGGATTTAATCGAATATTAGTTATTCGAAGAAAAAAGATTATCGAATATAGTATATTCGAAGGGAGTTAATTGAATAGAGTTAATCGATTAGAGTTAATCGAAATAGAGTTAATCGATTATAATTAATCGAAATAGAGTTAATCGTTTAGAGTTAATCAAATTAAAGTTAATCGATTAGAGTTAATCCGATAGAGTTAATCGTTTAGAGTAAATCCAATAGAGTTAATCGATTAGAGTAAATCCAATAGAGTTAATTGATTAGAGTTAGAGTTAATCGAGTAGAGTTAGTCGATTAGAGTTAATCGATTAGAGTTAGTCGAATTAGTGTTAGTCATATTAGAGTTAGTCGAATTAGAGTTAGTCGGATTAGAGTTAATCGAATATAGTTTATTCGAAAGGAGTAATCGAATATAGTTTATTCGAACAGAATTAAAAGAAGATTATCGAATATAGTTTATTCGAAGGGAGTTAATCGAATGTAGTTTATTCGAACAGAGTTAAAAGAAGATTATCGAATATAGTTTATTCGAAACGAGTAATTGAATATAGTTTATTCGAACAGAGTAAAAAGAAGATTATCGAATATAGTTTATTCGAAGGGAGTTAATTGAATATAGTTTACTCAAACAGAGTTGAAGGGAGTTAATCGAATATAGTTTATTCGAAAGGCGTTATCGAATATAGTTTATTCGAAAGGGGTTATCGAATATAGTTTATTCAAAAGGAGTTATCAAATATAGTTATTCGAAAGGAGTTAATCGAATATAGTTTGTTCGAAGAAAGGAGTTATCGAACAGAGATTATTCGAAAGAGAATTATACGTTGAATTCGATTATATCGAACTCAGGAAAGTACTATTCACTTTCTGTTTTTAATCTAGATTTATTTATTTATTAATAAATTAGTTATTTGTTTATTTATCCATATTAATAAATAAAAGTTATATTGAAGTTATTATATTTCAGAAGCATGGGATTTTAACACTATTATAGAAATCAAATGATTTCAGTAAAAGAAATGGATTCGTAAATAGAATCCGAGAGTTACGTAAGGAAGTTTGTTAAAGATTTAAAGGTGAACTTTGTCTATTTTGAGGTTAGAAACGTTGTTCAGTTAAGGTCTGAGAGGTAGTTATACCCCAACTTGATTGGCTTTGTTTTTAACTAAAGAATGGTTAAGGTTCGATAGTGAATGTTGGTTAAGTGAGTTTAGTTGATGAAGGTAATGGTGTGAGTGGCATAGGGATGTTTTATTTAAACATCTGTTTAAATCCGATGAATGAGTTTTGGAAACGTTTCCCAAATATAATTAGAGATATTTTCTAATCATAGAAAATGAAATGTTTGACGATAAAGAATACTGAAATGACAGTGATACGTGGAAAAGAGATGGAAATATTTTCCAATGATTAATAATGTATTTTTTCTAAATTTAGAAAATAAGGAATGTTGAATATATTGAAACAGGAAATGAATAAATTTATGAACTAAAGAGATAATGTTAAATGATGATTGATTGATATAATTTTCTATCTGGAAATAATATCATTGTTTGTACACATGTTTTTCTTTGAAAGTTAAATCACCGACTATCGAAGTTTTTGACCATTTTACGTTGTCAATACGAAGAGACCGGGATCAGATTCATTATCTGAAAACCACTCTGTATGGGCATTAACGTTGCAAATCAAATAATGTGAAGATAATTGAAGACGGAGTTATGCAACGGCTGTTCTGGCGATCCTAGGTAGAAATTGCCTAAGATGGATTTAAAGAATAGTGCTTGCGGTTTGTCCAGTCCCAGGACGACCTGTATGGAAGAATGTCTGACGGAGTATGTTTAATAGATCGTGTAAGTTGATTTCTTCAAACGTATTTACGTTTGGTGGCGGAGGAATTCGTTTCTCTTAGCTGTATACCCGTGGTATTTTTGGGGAAATCAATCTGTGATTTGGTGGGTATGACAATGTGACATTCCAAGTGAATAAACATGTGGTCTGTCAGAGATATGCGTGGCCTCTAACCTCACAACTGGGAAATGACAAAAATTAGGCAGGCGGCATGGCTAAGTGGTTGGCTGCCAATTAGGGTGTATTATCACCTATCTAGAGATATTCATTTCATTTTTTAATCTATTCGATGTTGTCCCATTCGGGAAACAGTAGCTGATCTCAACCGTTGGTGATATACATTCGATACACTCAAGCGAAATGAGTGGTCGGTCATGTGTGGCCAGGTTGCAAGATGTTCTTGTTGAACCCAGTGTATTCCTCTCTAGAGGTACACTATCGGAAGGTGGTTCCATACCTTGTCATAGTTGGAAATCCATTATCCAATAAGTGCTCGCGGTTTTGATTGTATACTATATATGTAGAACGTGAGATGAAAGAATTTCTGCTAGATGATTATTTAGTTGTGGTTGATAGACAATATTATAATATCAAAAGAGTTTTGATATAAAGTTTATAATTTCTTTCAAAAGGATTTTAAAAGTCAAATCAAATGTTTTGGATTCTCATAAGGAAAAACCCGTTCTGTTATACGGTGTGGTCTTATGAAATATCGTTTCATTGCTCAAACTGTTTTAAATTGTTTTACTCACACCAGTCCCATGACTGACCCGGAGTTTATTTTGTTTTGTTTTCCCTAAACTCTTGGGTGCCCAAATTTGTACGGGCAGTCAAGTAGTAAGGATTTACATATATACTTGGAGAGCTTGGAGCAGGAGGCTTCAGGAATATATAGCTATTGTTTATTTCTGCTGTGTTGTAAGTGTTATACTCTGATAATGTTAATGTATACATATACTGATTTTATTTCAAAGTTATGTATCTATTATATATTGTTCGTTCCGCTGTGAGATTCGTGTTTACTCTGATGTTGTATATTCTTCTTCTTCTTCTATTCTAAGTTTCTATCTTATCTATTCTCACCCTCTGTTTTCTTTCTATTAGTTTTCTGGTTTCTAGTGTAATTTGGGTTGGACTTGTGTTATTGGGTCAGCTCAAATGGTACCAGAAATTCGGGACACTACAGTTGGTATCAGAACTTAAGGTTAAGTAATTACCTGGGCTCTGCGGCGTGACTCGGTAGAGATAGGGTTAGCAATACCCTAGATTGAGTTTGAGTGTATATATATGAGCGCGTATTTGTTATTCAATATAAAATGATTTTATGTTGTGGAGCTCTGTTGGTTGAGTTGTTTATGAGTTCTGGTCGTTCAGTTTGATCCACTGTATCGGTAGGGGTTTCTAAATACTCGAATACGATGAACCGACACAGTATGTTTTGAAAAGAGGGTAAACAAAATAATTTTACCCAAATTATATTTTGATATAAAGGATTTATATTAGAATGATTATAATATATTGGATATATTGGCTGTTATTATAATCGAGTAAGATTATAAATTAAATAGTTATATAAATAACCAATCAGAATTCATACAAGTGTAGTATATGAAATTAGATGAATTAAATCTGAATTTAACCCAGAATTGAAATTTAAAACTCTGGGGTTTGGAAAGGTGTTTGTAAATGGATTTGAATTAAATATATGAGAATTTTAAAATGCTGGGAGGTTTTAAATTGTTTTAAACCATTGTAAATGGTATTTTGAAATGAATTTCAAAATGGAAGCGTTAGATATGGTATTGAAAGTGATATAGTATTGAACTCACTTCGATAGCTGGAAATAGATTCTGATGATGATCATGACATCATCGGTGTTCATTTTCAAGTTGTAAGTGACGGATTACTACCAAAGAGATTGTTTTCGAATTATTTTGGGAAAAAGAGTTGTTTTGATATTCCAAAATGAAATTTGATTTTTGAAAAGCAAATTTGTTTAGAAAGTCCCAAAAACGGATTGTTTGAATTAAAACAAATTAGATGGAAATTTGTGAAACTAAATCGAAAATCAGAATGGTAGTTGAGATTGATAATGGAATTTGGTTTGGATAAACGAATGGTTGTGTTGGAGATAAAAGTGATTTGAGTTTGATTGGGATGATATTTGTATATGCTGAATTAACAGCAGATGGAAAGGATATAATAATATGCCGGACAAAAAGGTACAAGTTTATATTTCATATGGTATGAGATTATTATGAGCCGTATTGGCAAGCCGCTTGGCAGTTTGATTTTCTTTTGGGTTGGAGATGGCCCAGAGAGGCGAGTTGTAGTTTTACCGATTGACCAGTACAAAGGAGGTGCTGGCGGAATATTTCATAAATTTCAGGTGTTAGAAAATTTTCGGAGTTTATGGAAATTTTTGTTAGTAGGAATAAGTTAATATTTTAATTAAAATTAATTGGTACAGTGAAACTGGAATTTAAGAATTAAACAACTAAAATTTAACCCAGCAATAGGGTGTGTTTTCTACCTTAGCAATTTCGAGGACGAAATTATTTTAAGGGGGGAAAGAATGTAATGTCCCGTATTTTTACGGTATATTAATTAATTTATTAAATTATTTAATTAGTGATTGAGTGATTGAAATGGTCATTGAATTAAATAATGTTGAACATTTAATTAATATAAATAATAGAATAATATATTTATTTCTGAAATAGTCGGAAATAGTGGAATTCACAATATTGTGTGAATTGGACAATTCAAAATATATATAATTCAGTTTGGAATTGAATTCAATTAACGAGTATATTATTTAAATGAATTTTGAATGTATAATTATAATATAATTAAAATCGAGCTCGAAATGGCATGGAAGTTCGTTATTTGGGGATTCAAGCTTCAATTGAATATACAGAATCCGTTTTAAGCCGGATTTCTAGGATTTCTGTGAAACAAGAAACGTTCGGAGCTGGTGAAGTATATATTTCTAATGGAAGAGAAAAATCGAGATTTCGTTATATAGATTTTGAGTTATGTCGAAATCAAAATTTCGAAAAGTCGCTATGGAATTCCTATATAATTTATAACGATTTATTTATATTATAAATGAATTTTTCAATATAAATTAAATATCGATTCAACCGGGATTTGAATATCGAGTTATAAATCAAATTGGAGCTGTATGATATTCTATTGTGAATATATACGATAATATTTATTTATAAATATTAAATTTAATTGTTTTTAAATATGTTAATATTTAAAAGGGTTTATTTAGAGCTTTAAAAATAGCCAGTTTTGCAAACGACCTCCGTTTTCGACGAAACTAATTTTGTTGGATCCGCAATATTAAATTATTGCTAGATTTCAATTTTTGTGATTTTGGAGTCAGTGTGTGACTGTACGGATTTTTGAAAAACAGTCGATATTTTGATGGTTAAAAATATGATGTATAATCAAAAGGAGTCGGAATTCGACGAAACCAGTTCCGTTGGGTCCGTAATGTCGAACTGTAGCTACGTGTCTATTTTCGTGATTTTTAGGTACCATGTGTGATCACAGGGATTTTTAATAATAAATACAAATAGCGTTTGATTAAAAATAAATAAAATGTTTAATATAAAAATAATATTTTCTCTCTATAAGTATGCCACTATTTCTCTAAACCTAAAAATCATTTTTCTCTGGTCAAATAATACGCCTCCACCCTCTTTTCAAAACGTGAGAAACTCCTTTGTTTATAAAATCATAACAATCAAAATAAATACAATAAGTCCCGAAGCTGATACGTTTGAGATTGCCTAAGCCTACTCTTCATGCTCACATAAATTTTGAAAGGGTTTTCTGTAACAACCCGGAAAATATGAACCAATTTAAAAATTTTAATTTGGCTATTTTAGTGGATTTCGAATATTTAAAATAAATTATTTTAAATAATAACGACCAAAAGTCTATTTGAATCGATGTTGGAAAATGAATATATTAATTTGATTTATAAAACATGGCCTGAAATGGCGCAACATTTTGAAAATTTGAATTCGAACTTTGACTAACTGTACAGGATGCAAAATCAAATGATTTTAGTGAAACCAAAAATATTTAAATCTTTTTATGAATATCTTTCTAACGAATCTGAAAAATCGAAATTTCATAGAGGGAATAAAAAGTTATGGCCAAATGAATTTTCAGAAAGGTAGCTATGGAGTTTATATAGCCCTTGAAAATAGCCATTTTGCAAATGACCTCCGTTTTCGATGAAACCACTTTTGTTGGATTCGGGATGTCGAATTACCACTAGATTCCAAATTTCATAATTTTTGGAGTTATTATGTGAGCGTGGCAAAGGAAAATGTGTTTGGTTAATTTCAGTCAATTTGGATCGACCAGAAAATGCCCATTTTTCAAACGGTCTCCAAATTCGATGGAACTAGTTTTGTTGGGACCGTATCGTCCAAACATAGCTAGATTTATTTTTCTGGAATTTTTGGGATCAGTATGCGGCCTCGGCAAATTGAAATGTACGTTCAAATCAAATATTGAATGTTTTATATTTTAATTTGAAAAATAACTAACTGAAACAGTCGAATGGGCTTACGAAACATATTCCATTGTGTTCGGAATGGGGGTATTTAGCTAGGGGCGACAGTCGTTGGGTTTGACTTGGAGTTCGTATGAAGGAAGGGGTATTTTTGGGATTTAATTAAATTAAAAATTAAAATATAATACCTCGGCCAATAGAAATCGAGCTCACTTTCTTCCACACCCGACAACAGCTGAAACGAACAGCGATTTTGCTTCTGACCTTCTCTCCTCTTTTTCTCTCCAATCTCACAACGAAATCGAGTGCCCTAGTTGGGAAATTTGTAGATCTCCTCACGAGCTTCGCATCCATACTTGTCTCGCCCCCCACCGTGCACCGTTCAGCAAGATCGAACCCCTCAAAATCAGCTCGCATCGAATGGATTTGCGCCGCCACCAGGGGTTCGAGTTCATCGAGATCCACCTCGCCAGGCGCGCCTCTCGGAGCTGGACAACGCTGTACCCTCCGATCATCTCCCCGCTTGACGGATTTGCCGAAATACCAAACCCTAGATTCGAACCATTTTAGAGAGGTACGGTTTATTTTATTTTAAACTGTTTATAACGCTTTAAAGCGTTACGGATTTTGATTTCATGATAAAAATCATATCTTTTTGCTATGTTGTCAAAATCCAGTGAAACAAGAGACATTGGACTCGTGTGGACGTCTTCTACATCCTAGAAGAGATCGGAGAATTATTGGAGCTTCCTACAATTTTTGGAGGAGTGGAACCCAATGTGAGATTTCTGAATTATAAACGATATGGAATAACGATGTATAAATTATATAATTGATGTATGAGTTACATAAGCGTTGTACACCTCATGTATAAGTGTTATATAAGTTGTATATGCGATGTGTAAGTTATATATGCATTGTAAAATCATATATGCGTTGAATGGAATTGAAATGAATTGAAATCGAAATATATTTATATATGTGTGTGTATATATATATATACTCTCCCCTCGTCCATAGACCATGGACGATATATATTGGTTGTGATAGTTTAGATTTGGTTGAATTGAAATTTGGTGAATACTGTGAATGGTTGATTTGATATGATTGATTGTGGTTGAAATCCCAATAGGATTAGTTTATGGGAAAATTCGTCTGCGTACGAACTAGATTATTGAAATCCCCATTGTCAAAAACTGCGAGGCTTTAAGGTAGAGGGAGGAGCCGTACTCGGGACGGTGCCGGTTTTAACTACCCTGCCGTTATGCTGTGGAAATTTTCTGAAAAGTTCCTGTGTTTGATTTATATTCATGTATTGAAATATATTCATGTATTGGAAAAAATATTCGTTTTTGAAATAAAATGGTTTGAACAATAAAAATAAATTTTTTATTGAATGCATAAAATAAAATGGTTTGAACGATAAAAATAACATTTTTATCGAATGTATAAAATAAAATGGTTTGAACGATAAAAATACATTTTTATCGAATGTATAAAATAAAATGGTTTGAATGATAAAAATAACATTTTTATTGAATGTATGAAACAAATTGTTTAAACGATAAAAATAATATTTTTATTGCATGTGCGAAGTATATAAAATATTCATTTTGGAAATAAATTGTTTTAACAATAAAAATCACATTTTTATAATATATATGAATCGCTAAAAAACTTCATTTTTGGAATAAATTGTTTTAACAATAAAAATCACATTTTTATAATATATACGAAGTGTTAAAAGTAATCATGTTGGAAATAAATTGTTTTGACGATAAAAATTACATTTTTATCTATATATGAAGTGTTAAAGATAGTAATATGTTGAAATGAATATTTGTTGGCTAAAAATATTATTTTATCAAATATATGAAATGAACATGGTTTGGAAATCGAAGAACGGATTATATTTATATATATATATATAATTAAAATAAATCGAATAACGAAGCTGCAGTTCGTATTTTAAAACTGTGATTTCAAATGATTGTACCGGTAGATCCGACCATCGGATTTTCCCGAAATCGAAACCATTGGGTTCGCTTTGGAAATATATTTCCAATGATACCAACTTTGCAAAGATCCAACGGTTGGATTGTCTGGAATAATTAATTCAAATCTGAATGAAAACAGCGCCAGAATGGATTATATATATATAATTAAAATAAATCAAATAACGACGTTGCAGTTCGTATTTTGAAATCGTAACTTTAAACGATTGTACTAGGAGATCTGACCGTCGGATTTTCGCAGAACTGGAACCGTTGGGTCCGTTTTGAAAAGATCTTTCCAATGATATAAAATATGTAAAGATCCAATGGTTAGAATTTCATATATGTGTAAATCAAATCTGGAGAAAAACAGCGCATGGCCGCCTTATGGCCTGAAGCGTCGTTTTGAATAAATTGGCTATAATTAAATAAATAAAAATAGTGATAAATCGTTATAAAATATTATAAACGATATGGAATGGAAATAAACTGAATTTACTCAGTATAGGATATTTGATGGTTGAATGTGTTTGACGTGAAAATTACATTAATGAACTGAATTATGGATGTCAAATAATTTAACCATTGAAATGAAATGATTTGAAATTCTAAATATACGTGAATTATTTGAAAAGGCCAAGTTAATTTTCATTTCAAATAATTGGTCGACGGTTAGAAGTCGAAGATATGAAGACGGTGCAAGACCGAGGATCTTCACATCGAATGGATGGCTATTGATGGGAGTTGCTGCCCTGAAGGGGTTAAAGTGGTGGTCTTCCGGACGTACTTGTTGATCGTTCGGATGTGCGAGGGCCTCTCTCCTGTATTGGACATATGGGAGAGGAATAAGGTGCCTTCGGTTTCGTTCAGACCAGAACAGACTTGTAAATGGATTGTGTGTCCGACATTGGATTTCATTCCGTGTGATTGATGTACGTCAGTTGCATGGCGTGAATTGCCTGTGTGGCATGCTGAGATGCAGTGATCAAGGCTTTTTTTTTTGAAAAGCAGAGTCTTGTGGTGGATGATCAAAGCAGGGCTCGAAATAGCTAATTTTGTGTTTAGCGTTGATTCGCGAGCCTCACATCCCGTAATGGACCAGAAATGGGGGAGGAATTCAGGGAGGACCTGCGTTTCTTTCTAACTAGGAGTGGTGTTTTGGGTTTTACATGCCCGGGCATTTTACTTATGTGGATGATGGATAGCGAGGCGCCTCGGTTATATCGATCGCTCCGGGGCCGATGATTTGGTCGGTATGTGACCAGTTTACGCCCCATAGGGTGGGGAAACGCAGTGTTTAGGCATTTTAATCCACTTTGTGTGGACTGGCCCTAACGATCCAAGGCTTGCCTGCGCGCTTTCCTGAGACATGGTAGGCTAGATTGTCTCGAAGCGGTAAGGACGTTCCCTTGCCTTGGTTCATGACAGAAATCCAATTTCCAAATACGACATCATGCGGTTTCGATTGTATACCTATATATGGCGACATAGTGGTATGGGGCATTTATGCCACCTATGATTGATACTTATGATTGAAATTGTTTTTGAAATATATAAACACTAGTAATAATATCAAATGCTTTTGTTTTATTCGTATCAAGCATATTTTGTCCATTATAAGGTAAAATTCTATCCTTCGGTTTGCGTTGCATTGTGTGATGGGAACTGAGTCTTATAATGGCTTCATTTTTATAAAAAGCATTGCGATGTTTGAATGATTTACTTGTTTTTAAAGAACTGGCAATCCAATGGAGTAAACCCGTGCCGCGTTAGCGGCGTGGTCCTGTGATTAGCCTTATTATAAAATAAGTTCAGTATATTTCTCATACTAGTCCCATGACTGACTCGTAGTTTGTTTCACTTGCAAACTCGGGTGCCCTATTTTCTACATGGGCAACCTTGTATTCAGGTTTTAGCAGGCTCTTTCTGGATAGCTATGGAGCTGAAGATGGATTCTATCACTTCTTTCTTTTTATGTTGTTCAGCTCATGTTGTACATATTATGTTTTGATTCCACTGTAGACATTTTATGTAAAGCTGAAACTGTATTTTGTACTAAGTATGATCTTGTATACTGTGTAACTCTGATGATGATGTTTATCCAGTGTATTCTTTTGTACATTATCTGGTGTATTTATATATTTCTATTCTGCTGTTATCTGTTTATGTGTTATATTCCAAAGATTACCCTTGCCACTGTGGAATGGGGTTTGGGGTCGTCACATTTTCCAAAATTTCCATCGCTACTTTTTAACGCAGTGATGGTTAGGGTTAGAAGTTTTCATGAATTAGAGCATTGATTCATATTTTCAATGTCGGTTTTGGGAGTTTGAGGTTAAGTATCATCTTGCATGAAAAAATTGGAGGAAATGGCTACAAAGAAGTTCGTGATTTTCCCTGAAACCCATGCGTAAGAACTTGATAACGGATTTGGCTACAGGGTTTCGAATTGGATGACCATGGTATGGTTTGGAAGCTAATCAAACGAGATGAATTTTGGTAGTTTCATTTTGATTTACAATGAAGTATAGAAGTAGCATGGTTTTTATGAAGAAGCGGGAATGTCTTGAGTATACTGGAGTGCGAAAGGAGTTTGGAGAGGAAGGGTACTATACTGAGCGGGTTGATGTAGTGGTGGGACGGAAATGGTTTGGGTAAGGCCCGAGTTCATTTTAATTAAAGTACAGATTATTTAAATACTAGTTCAAACTTGTAAATGTAATAACTTCTACATACTATATCAAAATTTCGAACGGTCAAATCCATTGGGATCGTGTGGACGGACACTACACAATGGAACTGACGGGGAGTGGATCGAAGCTCGTTACAATTTATAGCGAAATAAATTGTCCGTATGAATCAAGCGACAATTATCGTTATTTAACGATAATCGTCCAATGTAAGTAAATCTCACTAACTCTGATCAATTTATATTTTTATAAATATAATCTAGTAATGATAAATGATAATTGATTGTTGTGTGTTGATTGGTTGGTTGAATTGCTGATGTATTGGTCGAAATTTTAGATAACGGTATATATATATATATATATATATATATATATATATCGTTAATCAAATATTGATTCTGTTTATCAGAATATTTCATATCGAAATGAAATCGATGTTACTATGTTGTTTAACATCTGTGGATGCAGGGAAACAGGTCGGAGGAATCCAACTGGATTCCTCAACATTTATTTTACTGTTTTTCATATATTGTAATATATGATGTGATATATAATCTGTTGTTGATTATGTATGTTTGGATGATATTGATCATGGTTATTTGGTATTTAAAATACCGTAAGAAATACTGGGATATAGAAAAGGGGATTTTCAAAGTGTATTTTGAAAATAAATTATTTATATAAAATCAATGGATTTTATAAATAAAAGGAAAAGGATTTTATAAAAGTAAATAATTATAAAATCAAAGGATAATAAAAAAGGGAAAATATTGGTGAAACAAATATAAAAGGAAAATATTTGTAAAATAAATAGAAAAGGAAAATATTTGTGAAACAAATAGAAAAGGAAAATATTTGTAAAATAAATAGAAAAGGAAAATATTTGTGAAACAAATAGAAAAGGAAAATATGTGTAAAATAAACTAGAAAGAGAAATATTTGTAAAACATTTACAAATAAAATAGAAAGAGAAGTATTTGTAAAACATTTACAAATAAAATAGAAAGGAAAATATTTGTAAAACATTTACAAATAGAATTGAAAAGGAAATATGTAGAAATAAATAGAATTGAAAAGGAAATACTTATTTGTTAAATAAACAAATAGAAAAGGGAATATTTGTAAAACAAATAGAAAAGGAAATATTTGTATAAACAAATAGAAAAGGAAGTATTTGTAATCAAATAGAGTTAGTCGAATATAGTTTAGTCGAATAAGTTTATTCGAAGTAGGGATTTATCGAATATTGGTTATTCGAAAAAGAGTTATCGAATATTGGTTATAAGAAAAAGAGTTACCAAATATTAGTTATTCGAAGGGAGTTAATCGAATATTGGTTATTCGAAGAAAGAAGATTATCGAATATAGTATATTCGAAGGGAGTTAATTGAATAGAGTTAATCGATTAGAGTTAATCGATTAGAGTTAATCGAAATAGAGTTAATCGTTTAGAGTTAATCGAAATAGAGTTAATCGATTAGAGTAAATCCAATAGAGTTAATCGATTAGAGTAAATCCAATAGAGTTAATCGATTAGAGTAAATCCAACAGAGTTAATCGATTAGAGTTAGAGTTAATCGAGTAGAGTTAGTCGATTAGAGTTAATCGATTAGAGTTAATCGAATTAGTGTTAGTCGAATTAGAGTAAGTCGAATTAGAGTTAGTCGGATTAGAGTTAATCGAATATAGTTTATTCGAAAGGAGTAATCGAATATAGTTTATTCAAACAGAGTTGAAGGGAGTTAATCGAATATAGATTATTCGAAAGGAGTTATCGAATATAGTTTATTCGAAAGGGGTTAGCGAATATAGTTTATTCGAAAGGAGTTATCGAATATAGTTGTTCGAAAGGAGTTAATCGGATATAGTTTGTTCGAAGAAAGGAGTTATCGAATAGAGATTATTCGAAAGAGAATTATACGTTGAACTCGATTATATCGAATTCGAGAAAGTACTATTCACTTTCCATTTTTAATCAAGATTTGTTTATTTATTAATAAATTAGTTATTTGTTTATTTATCCAAATTAATAAATAAAAGTTATAATGAAGTTATTATATTTCAAAAGCATGGGATTTTAACACTATTGTTAAAAATCAAATGATTTTTGTAAAATAAATGGATTCGTAAATAGAATCCGAGAGTTACGTATGGAAGTTTGTTAAAGATTTAAAGGTGAACTTTTTCTATTTTGAGGCTAGAAATGTTGTTCAGTTAAGGTCTGAGAGGTAGTTATAACCTAACTTGATTGGCTTCGTTTTTAACTAAGGAATGGTTAAGGTTCAATAGTGAAGGTTGGTTAAGTGAGTTTAGTTGATGAAGGTAATGGTTTGAGTGGCATAGGGATGTTTTATTTAAACATCTGTTTAAATCCGATGAATGAGTTTTGGAAACGTTTCCCAAATATAATCAGAGATATTTTCTAATCATAGAAAATGAAATGTTTGATGATAAAGAATACTAAAATGACAGTGATACATGAAAAAGAGATGGAAATGTTTTCCAATGATTAATAACGTATATTTTCTAAATTTAGAAAATAAGGAATGTTAAATATATTGAAACAGGAAATGAATAAATTTATGAACTAAAGAGATAATGTTAAATGATGATTGATCGATATAATTTTCTATCTGGAAATAATATCGTTGTTTGTACACATGTTTTTCTTTGATATTTAAATCACCAACTATCGAAGTTTTTGACCATTTTAAGTTGTCAATACGGAGAGAACGGGATCAGATTCATTATCTGAAAACCACTCTGTATGGGCATTAACATTGTGAATCGAATAATGTGAAGATAATTGAAGACGGAGTTATGCAAGGGATGTTCTGGCGATCCTAGGTAGAAATTGCCTAAGATGGATTTAAAGAATAGTGCCTTCGGTTTGTCCAGTCCCAGGATGACCTGTATGGAAGAATGTCTGACGGAGTTTATTTAATGGATTGCGTAAGTTGATCTCTTCAAATGTATTTACGTTTGGTGGTGGAGGAATTCGTTTCTCTTAGCTGTATACACATGTTATTATTGGGGAAATCAAATTATGATTTGGCGGGTATGACAATGTGACATTCCAAGTGAATAAACATGTGATCTGTAATAGATAAGCGTGGCCTCTAGCCTCACAACTGGGAAATGAAAAAAATCGGGCAGGCAGCATGGCTAAGTGATTGGCTGCCAATTAGGGTGTATCATCACCTATCTAGAGATATTCATTCCATTCTTTAATCTATTCGATGCTGTCCCATTCGGGAAACGGTTGTTGATCTCAACCATTGGTTATATACAGTCGATACACTCAAGCAAAATGAGTGGTCGATCATGTGTGGCCAGGTTCCATACTTTGTCATAGTTGGAAATCCATTATCCAATAAGTGATCGCGGTTTTGATTGTATACTATATACGTAGAACGTGAGATGAAACTGTTTCTGCTAGATGATTATTTAGTTGTGGTTGATAGACATTATTATAATATCAAAAGAGTTTTGATATAAAGTTTATCGTTTCTTTCAAAAGGATTTTGAAAGTTAAATCAAATGTTTTGGATTCTCATAAGGGAAAAACTCATTCTGTTATACGTCGTGGTCTTATGAGATATCGTTTAATTGCTCAAACTATTTTAAATTGTTTTTCTCACACCAGTCCCATGACTGACCCGGAGTTTATTTTGTTTTGTTTTCCCTAAACTCTTGGGTGCCCAAATTTGTACAGGCGGTCAAGAAGTTAGGATTTTACAGATATACTTCGAGAGAGCTTGGAGCAGGAGGCTTCAGGAATATATAGCTATTGTTTATTTCCGCTGGTTGTAAGTGTTATACTCTGATAATGTTAATGTATACATATGCTGATTTTATTTCAAAGTTATGTATCGATTATATATTGTTCGTTCCGCTGTGAGATTCGTGTTTACTCTGATGTTGTATGTTCTTCTTCTTCTTCTTCTAAGTTTCTATCTTATCTATTCCCACCCTCTGTTTTCTTTCTATTAGTTTTCTGGTTTCTAGTGCAATTTGGGTTGGACTTGTGTTATTAGGTCAGCTCGAATGGTACCGGAAATTCAGGACACTACAGATCTTCTATAAGTTGAAACGGATCATAGTAGAAACCTGTTGGACCGAGACGGGTCATTTTGTGATTTTACTCGATCGAGACGATCGTAGTTAATTACGTATGTGGTGCATGGCATTTGATTTCATTTTGCGGATGTTAGTGTAATATGGGTGATTTGGTTCCATTTATATGATTTTGTGACTTGGTGCATATCATTTTGGATCCATTTATTTTGTTTCGTAGCATTCGGGCAACTTGTTGATATTTCATGTAGTATTCACTTTTTGTGAGCTAAACTCGTGTGCGGGTTTATAAATGGATGTTATATGGTTTTGCATACCTCCCTTATGGATTGTTTTGCATGTTTGACTGATTTTTGCAAGTCCACGACTCTTAGACCTATGTTGGACATTAAATTCTATAATTCATCTTATGGCATAGATTTTTTATGCCATAGTGCCACCTACAG
Organism: Allium sativum; assembly: GCA_030737875.1. Classification (NCBI taxonomy): domain Eukaryota; kingdom Viridiplantae; phylum Streptophyta; class Magnoliopsida; order Asparagales; family Amaryllidaceae; genus Allium; species Allium sativum. The sequence goes on along the minus strand of CM060926.1, from coordinate 679,746,489 downwards.
GAAGTATTTCTTATATCACTTATTTCTCTATTATCACTTATTCAGATTATTGCAACTAGACTGACCCACGTGTGTTACTGCTCGAGTCAGACCGAGATCTTGCAGGCAGGACTTGAGGTTGATACTTTGCTGCTTAGCCTTACTTTTGGGAGATATACTTCATTAGCCCATTTAGTAGTTACAATTGTATTTTGCGACCGTGCCAGACACTTTTTGTGTATAAATTCTTTTAGGATGGACTTGAGTCATATAGTGGGTGCATTGTTTTGAGTAAATCATGTAGCCATCATAGAATTGTATTAATCAAGTATTAAGTATTTTGAGCCACATGAAAAAAGGGGCATTCCATCAATATACTATTAAGACTTGTTGATTTAAATCTATGAATTGTCGATCCTAACCAACCCTATTCTCCATTCTAATAGACGACATTACTCGTTAATGCTGTTTATTAGGGTGCATCTGAGGACGGGGCGTTACATATAAAAAAATACTTCCCTCTTTAACGCCTTTTTCAAATTGTCCAAGCTATCCTCCCTAATTTTGAAATGAAAGTTACCCCCACAAGGTCAGATTTTTCATTTCCTTATGACATGTTTACAACCTATTGTATTGACAATGTTTTACCGGACTTCCATCCGAGTTTCTTTTTGTATTTTTCAGTTTTACCCAAACCAACGATTTCATTCCCTTTTTTCCAGCTTCCTCATAGTAAAAAGGACCAAATTTCTCAAAAATCTATTTTTTTTCATACTGCAGTTGAAGTCGCTCATGCAAGGATCTGTACTATTAACATACGGATCTAAGTCGCTCATATTGAGTTATACACGATAAATTATAGACTATTCCTAGATCCATCATCCTTCTAAATTTAATTAATAACCATCTAAAGTATTCTTTCAAAACCATGTAGGGTCGTATACAAGCAATAAAGGAGGTTTTCACTTTCAATGATGATTTGATCGAGATGGGGAGGATAGACTGCAAATTAAGGTCAGTATAATGATTACCAATTTGTATTTCATGAATAATCCCCCCCTTTGTGTTTTCATAATTAATACTGATTTCAGTTAACATATGTTTGTTCATGAAGATTATGCTAAACCTTTTTAACATAGTTGGCCTTCTTTTTAATAGGATTGGTTTTTATGGAATGAGATACTATTATCAATAATTAGATTTGATAAACAGTTCATGATCTCTATGTATAACAAAAATATTTCCTATGTAGAACCTGTTCTCTTTCTTAAAAACGCTCATTGATTTTGAACTTCTTTAAAAAAAATAGGATTTTTTCATCCCCTACTATGACGAGAGGGTGGCCTTTTTTATTTTCATCGCCTGCCTTTCTGTCCGCTTACTTTATAAATACCACAGAAACTTTGGATCTTTTCTTCCGTGCCATTAATGCTAGCATAGTGAGATCTGCAATATTTGTTAACAAATATGCTCATGTTGATTTTCCCAATTACACTTTTTAATATGGAAAACATTGATTTTCTAGCTAAAACGAGGTATAATAGTTGAATTGTTGTTTTGTTTTTCCTTTTTCTCTATCTTAGTTTATTGTTGTTGTGGTAGTGAAAATGATTTTTTATTCTTGCAGAAAACAAAATAAAGAACGATTTTTTCTTATGTAATTATTACTATTTTATGACAATTCATACTATGTAAATTTGTTTCAACCAAGCAGAATACTATAAAAGAAGACAGATGTATTACATTTATTTCCCTATAGATCATGGGGATTAGTTAAGAAAATGGGGTGTTTTGGACGGGAATCTCAATTGAAATTGTAAGTGTGAGGTGAGATTGACTTTCTCCACATTTTTATGAGATGCTTTATCATTATAGGAAATAATTTTATGATTCCTCTCTACATATATCATATTTTTGCATTTATATTATATATGCATATATCAATTTACTTCATAAAATAGTGACGCAGTTTATGCTGAAACAAGAAGGAAGATGGTAAAGATAGACCCGGGTAGCTCTAATTAGTGAGGAGAATTAAGTGGGTTAGTCATCATACGTGTACTGCATTTTAGTTTTGTTTTTTTTATTCATTTCATCATATCGGTTTTCATATAGTCTTTTATACATGAAAGCAAGAAACAATGTTTAGATGCATTCACAAAGTCATATCATTTTTTATATAATTTTATGACCTATTAATTAATCACATTCTTATGATAGAATAAATGTTAATATCAAGTATCAGTGTGCTATGCAATTTTCAGATTTTAAGTTTATTAAGGCTTTTTAGTTTATTGTACCATTTCTAAGCCAATTAACTGTTAACTAAATAATTGGTCTGTATTTTAAATTACCATTACCGACTATTTTAAAATACGTAGACGGTTGGCCTTTTAGTTATTTTCAAAATGTGAGCTATTTCACTGTGGATTAATGCTGTCATGGGACATATACTTATTATTTTTTAACAGATCAGACATTTGATCTTTAGCTTTATTCTACTCTGATTTTGATGGAACTGAATATTTTTTTCGTGCTAACTTTTTTTTATTGTTGTTCACCATTTATTTCAGGTGATTGATTAGGTGAGCTACAAAAAAAAGTATGCCTAAATGTTCTTACAACATAGGGGCTTACTAAATATCCAAGTACTACCCATATGCAATTAAGTAATCGCTTGATGTATTAATTTTAGTCAGTTTACGTGATAATTATGTATGTGAGGTGGGTAAATGAATGCAATATGCTTCCCCGGTAACCTTTGTGTTCATCATTTGTTAATTGAATCCCGTTAGAGTTGTACTTTGTCAACCGTTAGCGGGTTATATTACAAATAATTAAACCATCTGTTTAACGATGTTTTTCTTGCCTAAATTATTCGTCCTATTTTATGTCATGCTCATACTACCAAATTTACTGATCAATTACAAACTACATGTACTTTCATTTTAATTTATTTTTGTATGAATATGATGTTCTTATGCATTTTAATTTTTTTTAAGTCTAATTCATTTTTGGTTATTTTATAACTTCTATTTATTTAATTTATTCCCCTAATTCATTTAATAAATTAGATTAATTTTTGAGGAAAAAATGCAATATGTTTATGGATGTGTATCTTAATGTATATATAATGTATATATAATGTATATACGCATATTTCCTATGTGTATGTGCAATTAAATGTATATATGTGTGTGTTGTTAATACCCTAGAACCCTAGGTATTGATTCTGATGACAACAACCATATAAACATTACTACTAACATATCTTTGAGTTGTGCAGTTATATTAGATATATTATGAAGATATTTATAAAGATAAACATGAATACAAAAGAAGAATTACAGAAGAAGGATAATCAGAATAATTGAAGACTAAAGAAAACCAAAGCCGATTAGAGAAGAAAATTGAAGAACAGAGGTGTTTGAAGTAATGAGGAGTTGGTTGAACCTTGGAATATCTTGTTAAAGATCCCATGGTAATTATACTTGAAGATAATCAACCATTGACCTCAACCGAATCACCACAATCCACAAATATGAGGAAATTTGAGGAGTAGAAAATTTGCGACACATATAAGCGTTGCTGTGCTATTTGCAACACAAGTATGTCGACATACCCTTTTTTGTATGTCGACATATAGCGGTTTTCCAGGTTTTTGAATTCAAATTGGGTAGTTATTTCCCTCCACCCTTTCACCAAAAGACACATTCATTCATACATTATTTAAAGGCCTCTGCTAATGAATTTTTATACATTATTTTCACATTTTCTTCTACTCTTTCTTCTCCATTTATTCTCTACAAAATTCCATTGAAAACTATTCTATTACTCTTGCAAATCCACTCTCTTTCACTCCCGTTCTTCATGGATTTGCAAGCCACACAATATCAGAGAGTTTTGCTTGAATTCTTATCATTCTCTCTCTGATTTAATCCTATTTCCTCAAAGAATTCAAAGATATATTGCCATTAGAGATCTATAGGATTATTGTAACAAATCTGCAATAATCTATATTGAAGATACAACTACTTGTCATTGTTTGTTGCTGTTGATAAGGAGAAGGTGTATCTTGTAGCCCATGAAATCAAGATTTTAATGGTGTTCTTTCCACCCGTGGAAAGTAAGCGATTATAGTGAAATTCTACACGGTGAACTGCAGGACTGGATGTAGGATTGGTTAATCCGAACCAGTATAAAAATTCTGGTGTTATTTACTTTACTGCATTTTATTTTATTGCTTATTTCTTTCTATTTGAATATTGAATACTAGTGTCTGAGTAGCCTTAAGGTCCTAACAATTGGTATCAGAACCCGGTCTTTCAAAAAGTTCATAATCTGATTTTTGAAAAATTATAATGGTTAGTGACGCTAGTAACACCATTATTAGTTCTTTTATAGAAGTGCAATCTACCACTAGACCTCCTCTATTTGATGGCAGTAATTATACTTATTGGGCTTGTAGATGAAATTTTATTTGCAGTCTAATGGTTTAGATATATGGAATATTACCCAAGTATAATACATAGAGCCTCAAACTGAATATTCAAAATGGACACCACACCAAAAGACATAAGCACTTAATAATTCTAAGTCCATGAATATTTTATTTTACTCTTTTGATAGAAATGAATTTAATCGAGTGTCTATATGTAATTCTGCATATAAAATTTGGAGAATACTGAGAGTCACACATGAAGGCACCAATAAAGTAAAATGGATAAAGATGTCTATGTTGACTCACCAGTTTCAATTTTTTCAAATGAAATCAAATGAATATATTTCTGATATGTATTCTAGAATTCAAGATATTGTACACGCTTTAATATCATTAGGAAAGAAAATTACTAAAGAAGACCAAGTCAGAAAGTTCTTGAATTCACTTCCTGGCGAATGGGACCAGATGACTCTGCTGATTGAAGAAGCCAATGATATTAGTACTATGTCAATAGAAGAATTAATTGGTAATCTAATGTCCTATGAAGTGAAGTTGCAGGTTAGAAAAGAGAATCAGGGAAATAAGAAGAAATCACTGGCATATAATGCAATGATTGATAATGGTGAACCAAATGATGATATTGTTGATGATGATATCGAGTTTATTACCAAGAAGATCAAGAAATTTTAGAAGTACTGGATAACGAAGAAACTTCGAAAAACTAACAACAGTAATTCCAGAAATGGGAATGTTGTTAGATGTTTCAATTGTGATAAACCCGGTCATTTGAAAAGAGATTGTCCCAACCTGAGAAAACCAAAGCACATTTCAAGTACTTTCAATAAAGAGAGGAAACAGGCATTCAACGCAACATGGGATGATTCATCGTCAAGTGATAGTGATTCAGAAACAGAAAATGCCAACGTATGCTTTATGGCAATGGATGACCAGGTATGGATTTTAATAAAAAATTACTAAAGTTTTGAATGATATGCATAAAAGTTATGAAATACTTAGGAAAGAGTACAATAATAGTTTGGAAGAAATAGGTAGATTAAAAATATCTAATGAAAAGTTGAGTAAAGAAAAACAGTGTCTAGAAGATGAAATTGGAAGATTTAATGGTCATAAAAATGGAAAGGATTTAACACTTGGAAGTTTTGAAAAAGTGAAAATGAGTCCTTAAAATCAGAAAATCTTTCAATGAAGTCATAGATCACTAATTTGAATAAGAAAATAACATCTCTAGACAATGTTATTCCTAACCATAGTAAGGATTTTGAAAAACTGATATTGATAAATTTAATAAAGGAAAGGATAATGTAGAGAAATTATTATCTACATCTATGCACAATAGGAATAAACATGGACTTAGATATACCCCAAAGGCTAAATCGAAGAAAAGTAGTACTCAATGTACTAAGTTTTGTTAAGGCCACCAAGTTCAAACCAAAACCTAGGAAATTAAAGTTAAATCCTCCAAATAGATTCGTTAACTTATGGGTTCCAAAATGGTTGGATAATACTGAAAAAGAAAAATATATTTAATAAGGTTCATTTACCTAATGATTATATTTTGAAAGGGAATTCAGACTCTTCATGGGTTTGGCATCCCAAAACTTAACCCCTGGACCGTGAAATAAAAAGGGTACCAGTGTGCATATTTTATAATTTTTCAGGTACCAAATAGTCGATGCTCAAAGCATATGATAAGAAATCTATTGAACCATGGATAAATATGAAAAGGATTTGTTATTGGCATCGGCAAAGTCGATAACTCTAAAACTCATATGATTATTTAGTTTATTTCATATTTTGATTTCCCACTTGTTTTATTTGTATATACAAACTCTACATATTGTCTAGCAGTCATCTGAATAATTCTTTTTACCTCTTTTGTTCATGACAAAGGGGGAGAAAAGGTATAAATATACTAGACAAATGATAGGGGATGTGCACAGAGTTAGGGGGAGTCAAATATAAAATGTATCATATTTTATATCGTAAATATTTATATGGTTGTCATCATAAAAAAGGGGGAGATTGTTAATACCCTAAGTACCCTAGGTATTGATTTTGATGACAACAACCATATAAACATTACTACAAACATATCTTTAAGTTGTGCAATTACATTAGATATATTATGAAGATATTTATAAAGGAAAACATGAATATAAAAGAAGAATTACAGAAGAAGGATAATCAGAATGATTGAAGACTAAAGAAGACTAAAGCCTATTAGAGAAGAATGCTGAAGAACAGATGTATCTGAAGTGATGAGGAGTTGGTTGAACCTTAGAATATCTTGTTAAAGATCTCATGGCAATTATACTTGAAAATAATCAACCATTGACCACAACCGAATCACCAAAATCCACAAATATAAGGAAATTTGAAGTGCTGAAAATTTGCGACACTTATAAGTGTTGTTGTGCTATTTGCAACACAAGCATTTCGACATACCCTTTTTTGTATGTCGACATATAACAGTTTTCCAGATTTTTGAATTCAAATTGGGTAGTTATTTCCCACCACCCTTTCACCAAAAGACACATCCATTCATACACTACTTAAAGGCCTCTGGTAACGAACTTTTATACATTAATTTCACATTTTCTTCTACTCCTTCTTCCCCATTTATTCTCTACAACATTCCATTGAAAACTATCATATTACTCTTGCAAATCCACTCTCTTTTAGTCCCATTCTTCATTATTTGCAAGCCACACAATATCAGAGAGTTGTGCTTGAATTCTTATCATTCTCTCTCTGTTTTATTCCTATTTCCTCAAAAAATTCAAAGATATATTGCCATTGGAGGTCGATAGGATCATTGTACGAAATCTGCAAGAATCTATATTGAAGATATGACTACTTGTCATTGTTTGTTGTTGTTGATAAGGAGAAGGTGTATCTTTTTGCCTGTGAAATCTTGATTGTAAAGATGTTCTTGCCACCCTTGGAAAGCAAGTGATTATAGTGAAATTATACACGATGAAGTGCAGGACTGGATGTAGGATTGGTTAATCCGAACCAGTATAAAAATCCTAGTGTTATTTACTTTACTGCATTTTATTTTATTACCTATTTATTTCTATTTGAATATTGAATAGATATAGTTTATATCTCTAGTGTCTGAGTAGCCTTAAGGTCCTAACATGTATGTCAGAGATATTGGTCAACATGTTTTAACATCGCCAACTTCTTGCAACTCTTTCCATTTTCCATTAAAACATGAAAGATGCAGTTACAACCTATAGCTACCCAATTGAAGTAAGTTCAAATGTGTTTATGTCTTTCCTTGGCGGTCCATACTTTCAACTACATGGTACACTAGTTACTAGCCTGATTTAAGTACAAACATGGTCTCTAGGTACTTACATAATTTTAATGTATGATATATATTATTCTGTATTGGTTATATTGTATTCATTTAAGGTTAAATGAATGGTATTGTATTTTATTTCAAGCATGTGAAGCACTGGAATGTGGCTAAAACAACACTGCTTAGGCAAATATTCAAACCAATTAGATAGCACTACAACACCATAAATTGATATTACATAAATTTTATGCATGTATAGACAATTCATTTCTCTATAGTTTACAATCATTCATAGCATTGCATTACATAACCGTTCTCATGATTTGGACCATCACTTCTTCCAGACCATCTCTTTATAATTATCTTTTTCTAATTTTCAATAATATTTATAATATTAACATGTATTTTGTCACAAATCAGTGATTTTATTGTTTTATTGCCACCAACAGGTATAAGCATTTATAAAAAAAATTAAATATAAGGGAAAAATGAATATTTGAGAAAATACAACAAAGGCATACTTGGCATCCTTTTATTAACATAATATTAAAGTGCAAAATAACATAATCATAAAGCATAAAATAATAACATATTCTCAGGACAAACTATGCTTGGTTTCCTATCTTGAGAACACTCATATCATGCATTTACATTTTCAAATATACAATAAACATGGAATTTGAAACCATACAGGCAATGTTATATCCTCCAATTTCAGTGGCAAACAATTTTTTTACACGAAATTATAGACTAATATATGCAACTGTAGTTTAACAAATGTAAACAACCACATTGATTTTTTGGATACAAGCATATTATTGTAATGCATTAGCTATGACAACTAGAAATAGGTTTGCATTATTAAGTTTCTAATGCATTCTAATCGGTTTAAGTAGTATTTAAAATAGTCCAATAATAAGCCAACAATTTCTTGTTCTCCATTATTGGTCTATTATGTATCATGTTTACGTTTATACAATTTTCGTCTACTATATTATTGATAATTTCATGTTTTTCCAATAAAGAAAGTACACCTAAACAAGCTAAGATTACTTCAAGTCAAAAACACGAAGATACATAGGTTAAAGAGGGAGGCAAATTTCTAAAAATGAATGGTTTTTTGGGGGACAATAGGTTCATTTTTACAAATGTAAGTGAGATATATTGTTAGGGAATGCAAATTAAGGATCTTAAGGAAAAATAAACACTAGAGGGGGTTGAATAGTGTTTAATGGATTTTATAAATTTCTTGAAATATTTTTGAGTTATTCAGAATGAAATGCAAATCACAGATATGAGATGATCGTAGAATCAAAAACAGATGTAGATAATAATAAATAAAAAGCAGTAAAAGGAAAGAACACACCAAAATTTTATACTGGTTCGGAGTTACCCTATGTCCGGTCCTACACAACTTGGGTTGATGCAAATTTCTTTTCAAATAACATCCAAATATACAACCTTCGATTTCAAGGCCACGAGTACACTCCGCCTGTTTCTGGAGTACAATGAGACTCAATTGGTTTTCGGACTACAATCACACCTAGTCGATTTAAACAGGCAACGATCATACCTATTCGACTTGAACGGGCTATGACCACACCTTTTCAGTATTAGTTTTAGTAGATAGACTCGATAGGACTTGATCTTGTGATCTTTGATTACAGAAACCTTATAACTCTTGAGTAGCACTTGAATCTTTGAGAGAGTATGGTAGAGAATTAAACTAGAAAGATATCGATGTGATTCTCTTTGAAATTTGGCAGAGTATAAGTATATAATTTAAGAAAGTAAGAGTTTTGATGGAGAGAAGATAAAGGTGGAAGAAGATAATGAAAATAGTTATGAAATTTCGAATTTAGAAGACTATTTATAGTCTTCCAATAGTCAAATCCCCTTCAGAAAAAAATTGAAATCAAAAGACATAACTTTTAAAATTTTGAATTTGAAATCCAATGGTCACCTTGTCGACATGGGGGGTTACCCATGTTGACATGCCTTAAAGAATTTTGAAAAATAAAATTTTCAAATCAAGGCATGTATTGTTTAAATAAATTCTGGTAAATCTTGAGTTAAAACAAACTATTTTCCTATATATACATACATATTAAAATATAGTATTTGAAGTAAAAATATACATTAAAAACAGATATGAAAATGATTTAAAACATATATAAGATTGATTTAAAAACTATATAAAATGATAGTAGGGCATATATACAACTGTGAATATAAATATAAGAAATACTTTAAAACTGAATATAAATATAAGTAAAGGGATTTAAAACTTAAGTAACTATACTTAAACTTAATATAAAATCAGTAACAGTCATATAAATAAGAAAGATTTGGATAAGGATTTAAATCTTAAAAAGATATATTTTAAATTAGGAGTTAAAATAAATTTAAAAACTAAGAAATATAGATTTTAAATAAGGAAGTAATTTTGAAATCAGCTTGAAAATAAGATAGATATAATTAAAAATAATAAGAAAGATTGAAATAAAGATTCAGTGTTATTTTAGAGTTTTAAAAAGAAATATAGACTAAATTACTTTTTATTTCTTGAACTCTAGAACTCTTGTTACTCATGGGTCTTCTATCTTGAACCCTTCTTCTTTGAAATCTTAAATCTTTAAACTGTATTGTCTTTAATAATTAATACCTGCATATATTTCCTATATACCCATACGCGCGCGCACGCGCACACACACACATGCATATATATTCTAGAGAATAATGGTGGTATATAGTTTATAATAATAATAGTTAAAATAAAGTTGTTGTCATCAAAACCATTATCACCACTATCTCAATCCCTAACAATCTCCCTCTTTTTGATGAAGGCAACCTCAATTTATAAAATATTCATACCTGATGACTTGAATCTCCAGTTACTCTCCATTACTCCATTATCTCCTTCTAAAACTACCAACTCCCCCTTACTTTAACATCGTATTTTATAATTTCCCCCTCCCCTTTGTCATCAACAAAAACCTATACTTCTCTAATTACCCTATAATACTCTACCTAAAACTATTATTGAACACCAACATAGTTCTAATACCTAATATCTAAAACTAATATAGGCTAAGGAATAGTTCTAATATCTAATACTCCTTTGATTACTATAAAGAAGGTAGTATAAAACTAAAATTGAGACTAACAGTCAACTTAAAATCTAAGAAATCCAATACAAACATATTAAACATACCATATTATACAAACAAGCATGCGATCAATCCAAACCAATTCAAATCTTGTTATTACAGACCATAAATTCAAATTCAGGTTTTAAATTAATTAAACCTCACCAAACTCAAAATAAATTCATACGTTTCATGGAACTTCTACCCATTCATCACTACCGAAGATTGGATCAGCTTTTATAGCATCCCATTCTTCGTTGGCTTTGTTGAGAGTCTCTCATGTGTTGTTATTGTCTTCGTGTTTGGTAAGAGAGGAAATCATCGAATCAATTACATCGAAATTCCTGTCTTGTTCTTTTATCATTTGTGTTTGACTTAATTCTAAGTGATGTTTATTACAAAGGATAATAAAGAGAATATTTTTGAATGAATTAAGTGTTTCTTCAAGATTTTCATTCAAGTTATGAATTGGAGAAGCCATAGATTTGATAAAATAAGAAACTAATGAAATATTATAAAAGAGAAATAGATAAATGATTTTTTATGGAAGAAGTAGGTATTTATAGGCTCTGGAATTCGATCAAAATGAATTGTACAAGTTAGTTAAGATAGATTTTAAATTCAAATCAGTTTAAAAGTTTTGGTAGTTATCTGTCGACATGTAGGGTTATTACCTATGTTGACAAGTCTTCTGCATTTTTGGTTTTTGAATTTTTTGGTGAAATGTGCTATGTTTTAGTTTATATATACTTGTTCTTATCATACTATTATTAATTCTAGAAATGTTTAAGAAGAAATAAACAAAAATATAAGAACTTCATTAATAATTTGATAAGGATACATGAATTAATACATAATACAGAACGGAAATATGAAAAATAAGAACTAATACAACAAGATAATAAAGCTAGAACTCAGTGGAGGAGGATGAAGAGGAGGACAAACCAAATTTCTTACTAACTTTTCCAATGAACTTGTTTATTGTAGAGGACACCTTTCTCATCTTCTTACAAAATGATCTTTTTAAAGCTTTTTGATTGTCCGCTAAAATTATTTGATTGTTGAGGAGGATTTTGTTGGAAGGATTAGTAATATTTGTGAGATATTCAATACTTTCCAAGGAGGCGTTATCATCTTCTTCTTTTTCATTTTCCATGTCATCTTCTTCACCATCACGAGCCAACCTTTCATTCTTTTCCAAAGCGTTTCGTATAGTTGAAACACCAATGGTATCTTCATTAAAGATATGATTGCAGAATCAAAATCTTTTCTAGAAATAAACTCTTTGCCTTTGAAATCCACTATAATTATTTGAAAATACGTATAAGATAAATTTCATGGTATAACGTATTTTCACCCATTGAAAATTCTTTGGCTCGAAATCCATCCAAGATCAATTGTGTCCAATTAATGTTATAATTTCCGAAAATAGCAAAAAGAGATTTGAAAACTTTCATAGTTAGATTGTTGCAATTTCTCAAACGAGGTGTGATAGTATGTTGAAGAAGTAGGTTGACAATTCTTGCGTTCGGTCAAAAATATCGATTTTTGAATTCTAAATGTTCGTCACTTTAAAAAAGATGATGAATGGTCTCTAGGTCATTTTCATTGATATTGAAATCCAAAAGATCCATTCCTGTGCACTTACAACCCAAAATAGTTCCTAATACTCCGCAATCCAAAATTATTTGTTTACCTTTAACACCACTCCAAGGTTCACTTTCATTTCCTTCATAAAAACCACGATTTAAATTTGCATAAAACATTTTGAAAATATTTGAGTAGCAAACTTCATCATTTTCCCGAGAGTCAATCAAAATAAGACTACCATTTTGATTAAAAAGGATTGGAAGATCACAAGAAGGAAAATCATTGAAAGTAGCAAAAAAATTCCGTATCGACTTTTCCAAAGTTTACGAAGTTTATGTAAGCTTTGATAGCCTCTAAGTTGTTGTAAAGGAAGGCTTTGGTAGCCTTGGACAGTCTCATAGTGCTTGGAGTGCTTGAGAAAGCCATTAAAGAGGTTTTGTGAAGAGTAGAAGATAACAAAGATATATTTTGAATTTTGAATTAAAGGTAGAAAGAGATGATAAGAACAGGTTGATAAATAGATATTATATAGACATGTTCTCTAGTCAAGAGACACTTTTTCAGAACATTGGGTTTGGTGAAAAGATGAAGGGAAATTCAAATGTTTGAAATTTAAAATTTAAATTTCAAATTTACAGATACTTGTCGACATAAGGGGCTAGCCAGGCTGACATGTTTCTTGAATTTTCAAAGGACATGTGAATTTTGATTTTTGATATATATATATATATATATATCTTATTTATATATTTCACAGATAATACTTCTTATGTTGTTATTTTATTATTTACCTATTTTTCTAACAAGGCACTCAAACAAGCAACTAATTCAAACAAAAATTATTATAAAGGCGTAACTATTTTAGATCTTATCTTCAATATTTTATGATTCGTGAATTGTTTTAAAACACATATTCGAATTATTCATTTCCTGCTCTTCGTCATTAGAGGATGAATCGGAATCATCTAAAGTAGCAGTATAATTCCTTCTTTGAAGAGTTATTGCTTAAAGCATGATTCTGTTTCTCTGGTTATGGACACTCTCTCTTCCGATGGCCTGGTTCATCGCAGTTAAAGCATCTGACGCTATTTGGAATCTCAATATTTTTCACTGAATTTCTATGCTCATTTCTTTTGAAATTATTCCGCTTTCAATATCTCAGAAACTTTCTGGAATTCCTTGTCATTAATGCTATGTCCTTATCATCACTATTTGAGTTTGAATCTTTAGTTATTGCATTGGATGCCATTAATTTCCTTTTTGATGACTTATTTTCCCTTCTTCCTTGCACCTGAACTTTAAACGACATTAGATTTTCAATAAACTATTCAATTTTCATAGCACTAATGTCATTGGACTCTTCTATTGCCATAGTCTTTTGTTCCCATTCTAGAGTTAATGAATTCGGGATTTTTCTGACTTTATCTTCCTCATGATATATCTCTCACAAGGCTATTAGTGAATGCACGATCTCTTGGAACCTGCAACACATATCAGAGATAGTCTCATTCAGATTCATTTTAATTAATTGAAATTGATTAGCTAACACTGGTATCTTGGTCTGCTTAACTTTGCTTGTTTCTTCATGAATCACTTGCAAAGTTTTCCAGATTTCATATGCAAATTTATAAACCAGGTACTCTATTAAATTCATTTCTATCTAGTGAAAATAAATAAATTATTCATGGCTTTTGAATTATATTGTGCAGTAGCCTTTTGTTCATTAGTCCATAATGCAAAATTAACAGTGGGTTCAACATATTCAATTTGTGTGATATTCCAAGTGTCTAATCCCATTGATTGTAAATAAATTTTCATTCTACAAGCCCAATATGCATAATTACCACCATTAAATAGTAGACTGGCCCTCTATAAATGAACTAGAAATATTAAGGTTGACAATACCAGTGTTAGTTTCCATTTAAACTTTTTAAAAATTCAAATTATGAAAACTACGTATACCAATGCTCTAATACCAAATGTTGGGGAATGTGGATTATGAATCTTAACGCAAATTAAACACTAGAAGGAGGTGAATAGTATTTAATAGATTTTATATATTTCTTAAAATCTTTTTGCGTTATTCAGAATGAAATACGAATCACAGATATCGGATGATCACAGAATCAGACACAGATGCAGATAGCAATAAATAAAAAGCAGTAAAGGAAAGAACATACCGGAATTTTATACTAGTTTTGAGTTACCCTACTTTTAGTCTCACACAATGGGTTGATGCAGAGTTCTTTTCAAAAAATATCCAAATTTCAATCCTCAATTTCAAGGCCACGGGGTACACCTCCCTATTTCTAGAGTACAGTGATATTCAATTGATTTTCGGGCTAGGATGACACCCAGTCGATTTGAACGGGCTACGACCACACCTAGTCGATTTGAACGGGCTTTGACCACACCTAGTCAATTTGAACGGGCAGCGACCATACATTTTCAATATCACATGAACTAAATGAATCGGTTTTTGTAAAAGGAAAGAACAAGAATTCGTGGACAAAGGAGATGGTCTGAAAAGCAAAATGGATATTCTCCTTGAACTCAAGTTGGGTCTCAAAACAGCAAAAACAGGAATTGACCGAGAATGGAACCAAGACTAAACCGCTACTGTCATGTACTATAAATTATTTGTTGTAAGCCATTTTTCACTTCTGTTATTAACATTAAACAACGTGACTAAGTGGTTGAAAAGGGTGATTTGCATGGACTAGCATGCAAAATATATAGTTGTT